>OX422213.1:336684031-341806531 GCA_949130495.1 Sambucus nigra | reverse complement strand
ATCAAATATTTGGATTACTTCCCAATTGTTTGCATTAGGAACTCCAGAGAAAAATGGTGTAATAAAAAACATGAATATGACTATTTTGGACATGGTTAAATACATGGTGAGTTATTCGGATTTGCTGGATTCTTTTTAGGATCATGCATTAGAGATGGATAATTATTTACTAAACTTAGTTCATTCTAAACAAGTATCAACAACGCACAGAGAGGACATGTTCAAATTTTGGGTTGCCCGACACACGTGATGAAGAAGGACCCCAGTAAGTTAGAATCAAGGACATAAGTAAGTCTTTTTCATAGGTTACCTGAAAGGAACTACAAATGGTTTATTTAATAATTTTAAGGACTAGAGAATATTGGTTAGCATCAACTCTCGATAGTAAAAGGGAGATTATATAATATACCACATGCACATTAGCAAGATTTACTTGTAAGAGATAAGATGGAAAGACCAATTAATTATTTTTAAACCACATATAAAGGATGAAATACAACCTGATATCGATAATATACCGCCTAACGGTAGTGGGAGTATTACTGATAATCAAAATACACGTGTCACTTATAATGAACCACAAATGAAGCCATGTCATAGTGGGAGGGTCAGGTATCATCCTGATAGGTTAGTGTATTTGGGTGAATAATTCGGTGAGATCCTCGGGAAACATAGAACGTATCCCGAAAACTAAATTGAGGCACTCCAAGGCAAGGATTTTAACCTTTAGATAAAGGTTATGAATAACGATATGTATTCACTGTATTTGAATCAAGTTTAGGAACTTATAAACTTTCCAAATGGGATAAAACCCATCGGGTCCAAGTGGATCTACAATAATAAGAGAAGGATAGATGGGAATATAAAAACCATCAAGGTAAGTCTAGTTGTACAAAAGGGTTTACTCAGAAAAAGAGGATTCTCTATGAGGAAACCTTCTCACTGGTATTTATGATTAAGTCCATCTAGATTCTCTTATCCACTGCAGCTCATCTTGATCTCAAAAATTAAAAAATGGATGTTAATATTATGTTCTTTAATGATAGTGTTAGCGAGTGCATCTATATGGTACAACCCAAGAGATTCATAGAAAATGTCCAGAAAAGAAAGTTGTGCAAGCTTAAAGATCCATTTATAGACATAATCAAGCGTCAGGATCTTGGAACATCCGTTATGATTAATCAGTCAAATATTTTAGTTTTGATTAATGTTCGAATGAAACTTATGTATACAAGAAGAATAGCGAAAGCGTGTTGGTATTTTTAGTAGTTTACGTGTATGATATTATCCTAATCACAAACGATGTGGTTATATTATCTAGTATAGGAGTGTGGTTGTGTAGTCAGTTTGATATGAAGGATGTAGGAGAAGCTAGTCAAATCCTTAGGATCAAGCTATGCATGATCGAAAAAATAAGATGTTGGGCTTATCCCAAGCCACTTATATCGATAATGTGCTCATAAGATTTGGCATGAAAGATTATAAGAAAGGGTTTCTCCCTTCAAACTATGGGATATCTTTATCTAGGGAACAGTCTTGTAAGACACCTAATCAGATAGAAAGGATGATGAATATACCTTATGATTTGATAATGGGAGCCTCATATATGTTAGGTTGTGTACAAGACTAGACATATATTTTACCATTGTCATGGTTAGCAGATTCCAGTCTAACCCAGGTGAGGAGCACTGGATCATTGTTAAGCACATTCTTAACTGCCTAAAGTGGACAAGAGATTGTGTGTTGGCTTACTCAATAGACAGTTTAGTACCCATCGGGTACACTGACTCAAATTTTTAGTCAGGTAGGAATTCCAGGAGATCAACCTTGGGATATATGTTTACCTTATGAGGTGGAGCCCTAAGTTGGATGAGCATTAAGTAACCATGCATTGCTAATTCGACCATGGAAGATGAAAACATAAATTGGGTGTGTTTCATTCAGTGAAATCAACTATTGCACCTAATTGTGATAATAGAGGGGAAATTGTAAATTCAAAAGAACTAAGGAATCATAAGATGGTGAAGCACATTGAGTGTAAGTATCATCAGATTTAAGAGATTGTGCAAAGGGGCGACATCATTATTGCAATATTACATCTCACGATAACATGACTGTTCCTTTTACAAAGAGCTTTCGAGCTAACACTTTTTATAGTCACATAGAGGGAATGAGAGCTAAATGCATAGGAACATGGCTCTAAGACTAAGTGGGATATTATTGGGGTTCTATTCTTAAAACCATGTAATAATAATTATGTATTAACAAAAGGTTTTGTCTAGTTCATTTTTAAATGAGAATCATATTTGTGAGAATGCTTTATATTTATTCTTATTAAATATATTTTTCTTATATATGTCGATCAATTGTACTATGCGGGAATTCTGATGAGTTAAGTTTGACTTGATCTCAGAAGATCAGAATTCGGTTCTACCACTAATGAAAAGTTCACAACCTACATAGGAAGTTGACATCATATCGAAATGGTTGTGGTATAATCCCGGTAGTTCATATTAAACTATGGGAACCTATTAAAGGTTTTATAATTTCTTTGATAATTCTAAGGAGGATTGTGATCAGTGCATCCAAAAATGCATTGAACATAACCACCCATGAGACTTTAAGTCTAAGGGTTGTCTTGATTAGACTTGAGTAATCTCACACCATTTGCAAAGGGTACATAGATTCTCAATTTCATAAACTATGAGGATTGTAATGCTTGCATAATTGTTACTTTGATTTCCATGTGTGCGATGCGATTTTATATCGGGTCAACAGACCCCTGCAGATTGGGTAATAATTGTGTAGGTAGGTTTGAGACCATGATTCAAAGCAATATGTGTCTTGTGGATTCCTTGGATTGAGATATCTACTCGATGGACTTATAAGATTTGTTTCCACTAGTTAAAACTTGATTAGTGGGTTATTTAAAATTCGGTGTAGTGAAAAATAAGTTACGTCTGAGAATTGAGGAATTAATTAGATGTTGATTAAAATTGATTTGACAAAGTGGGCATCAAAAGCTTAATGTGTCAAATCACATTATGCACAATAGTTAACTTCGTAAATAAGACCTCATTATATCCAAGTTATTTTTTAGATAATTAAATTTGAGTGCAATCCTAATTGTTTAGTGGAATTATCCACCCTGGTTAGTCCAGCGATAAGGGAGAATGAAAAAGACCATAGGTCTTGAGTTCAATACCCCTCAAAGGATTCCAGACTTAAAGTAGGGCATGTGTTAGGTGGCTCTAGCACAATGTCCCCCCTGTTTAGCTAGCATGGGAGAGTCCAAAGGGCACTTTCATGTGCAAGTTCAGGGTTATAAAAAATAATTATTTAATGAAATTACTTAAGATTAAATAAAGAAATGAAATTAATTATGTGGTTGTAATTTGGGATTTTCTAGTATTTATTTGGAATCCAATTTAATTATTTGTTGTGGGTCCCTCGTATAGTTCAAATACCCTAGTAGTTAGACTCGTATTCTCGAGAATCCCAGTTTGTCCAAAGCCCACCACTTATACTAATATATATCGGTTTAAATTATGATTGTAAGCTGCATAATTCATTAGTGGGGTTTCAAAAGGAGGTGAGAAAACATTATTCCTATTTCGTGAAAAGACCAAGAGAGAGAGAGGACCATATCTCACTCATAAGCAAGTGTTTTTATCTTAAAAGATGCCAATACACCTACCTAATTTAGGTTGGAACATATACTAGAAGATGAAAGGATTTAGAAGTGTTTTGGCAAGATTTTAGAACATAAAAAATGGCAGTTCCTAATAATCATCAGATACCTTTCTCCATTTTGATTACAACCGGACCCGCAAGAGTATTATATTCATAACCCTAGGTTTGATTTTAAAACGTAGTTTTATTTTCTTCTTCTTTTTCTTCTTCTTATTCTTATTTAATAATCGTTCAAATTTTCATGGGCTAAATTTTTATTTCGCTGATATTGACCCCCATCAGAACCAACGAATTACGATGTAAAAACAAATAGAAGATTACCTTTGATTTGAATATAATTTGGCTGTGGCAAACTAAAGCAACAATTTTAGAAGTTCTTGAAACCAAAAATAAGTATTCTAAATATATAATATTCTCATTTTCAATGTATGTTTTTATACGAAGATTATATGAAAATTTTTAAAATAACCTTAAAGTTACACACAAGGTTAACACATTTTTCAATTTAAGATTTTTTTTAATTATGTTAAACCAAGCGTAAACTAAGTCATTTTAGTCCTTTACCTTTATTTGAAAGCATAATTATCATGAGTCATGGCATGGGTTAACTTTCGGATGAAGATGAAGAGGTCGGGTCACAAAATCCTAAACATGAATCATTCCAGATCAACCTAGACTATCAAGTACTGAAAACTTGAACATGAAGTTTTCTTAATCAATCTAGACTATTCGGTATTGAAATATTAATCATGAATCTTTCCAAATAAACCTAGACAATGACTCAAAAAAATTTGGTCAATGGAGTCACGAAAAATAAATAAATGGAGGGAACATGAGTATACACATTCTCTTATAGTTGATAATCCTCACACCATGTAGTAGCATCTTCCATTTCTCACCAAACACTTCAATACTCCTTTGAAAGAAATTCACTTAAAAGGTTTTCATCATATAATTGAATTACGCTAATTAGATTAGCTTTGAGACTCTTTGCATATAACAAGTTTTCTAGCTTAGGTCACCTAACATATTTTATTATCAACTCACCCAATAGACTAGATTGACTTCTGTCTTCAAAAGTGACCTTCCCATCCTTCTGATCCTCAAGGTGGAAAAAAAGATATTTGTCATTAACCATGTGTCTCGAATAACCATTATCACATTATATTTGGGAAGAACATTGTGCCCTAAAGATAGTGTGGAATATAAATTTTTTCTCATTCTATTTCCTTCATTTCAGGAGTACTCGTGTTTCATTCTCAACCTTGTCTTCAATAAGGAGGAAAAAATAATGAAATTCATCCTGAACAATGGTGAAATTAAATAAAGTGCTTTCGATTGAAGACTCACTACCATTAGATTTTGAGTGACTTTCACTAAGGTAGTCATTCAAAATATTCTTCTCATTGCCATTTTTCTTTAGTCGAGTGGCACACTGAAATCACAATGCGTAAATCCCTGTAACTTATACTACTTTCTCATGTCCTCATCATATCCCTAAGGTTTTTTATTATGTTTACCGAAATATTTCTCTACACTGTTTTCTTGAGTGTTCTAAAATTTCTTATTGTTAAATTTAACCATTTTGAGAATTGGACTTAATAAACTTTTTAACCTATTTGATACATATGTATCACATCATCATCATCAAAATATTCATACAAATTAAATGGAATACTCAATGACCAACAAAAAGTGTGTGTTATGTGTGTACTTACGGCTCAAATGAAAGTCAATCGCTCAGGTAACAAAACCCGTAAGATGGGGTCGAATCCTTAGGGAATAGATCACTAAATAATGACTGTAGGGTTGGCTTCTTAGATTTATACTTCGAATCAGAAAAGAAAGAAAAAGGTGATGAGTTTGTAGTTTTGAGAAATTTCTAATTATCGAAGGAAATTAAGCTATGCAAGTGAAAATATAACTACCTAAATCAAATATGGAAACTTTTGATTTTAAAACAATTTTGGGAAAATGGGGTTGGAATCCAATCCCCAAAACCGTAGAGTATCTTCGATAAATATAAAATTCTAGAAATTTATTTTATTAATTAAAAGAAAAGTAACTAATTCGAAGCACCAAATATTTGGGCACTAACCCTCGCGATAATTTATCAACAAATTAATTAATGCGAATGATAAATTTACTAACACGTATAATGCATCCTCAAACACTCCGATTTCTTTTAAAAAATGGATTTAAGAGGCCTACACTAATAGTTTCGATTAAGGTACCAAACTAAAAAAAAAATTATTTAATTATGTTGAATTTTATGTTTAACATTGAAAAATCTAGGTTGGGTTCATGTTTCCCAACCCACAAATACTTAAATAGGAATGGAATTGAATTCTACACTAATCATCTTCATCATGCAAGTAATCATAATTAAATAACAAGAGTAAAGATTTGGTAATTTTATACAAAGTATGAAGAAACAAAGTTGCAATAATAAAACTTCGCACTAATGAAAGATTTTCAGAAAATTCCTAAACTTTAATAGATTTGATGTGTAAAGATTATTGTTCTCCAAAGAATATTAATTAATTACTTGCCAAAAAAGTGTAAAGTATCAATACTGAAACTCATAAATTACTTATACAAGTGCCAAAAAATGTCCAAAGTGGTAAACATTGACCCTAACTACTCTAAATAAAAATATAGGAAAAGATAAAAAAAAATCCCATCAGAAATCGAACCCTCAAACCAAACCGAACCCTGGGATCGAACCCTCAAGGCTAAACGAACCGGTTCTATCTAAGAACTGAATCGTTTCGGTCTGTGGGTTTGGTTGTTGCACTTTAACTTGCTTCTTTCCTTCATTGGAAGTTTTACCCCTTGGACTTTTCTTCAACTTCAAATTGCCATAACTTCTTCACCGTAACTCAAATTGAGGTGTTGTTTCTTTCTAAATTCTTGTGAACTTGATATATTCAACTTTTATGTTGGATTATTTTTTGGGTTATTAATAAGAATTTACTATTTTTCCCTTGACTTTTCTTTCTCGCATTATTTTCATTATTTTGGCTATTCTCTTCTGTCCAATTGCATGATTAACCTGTAAAACATATGAGAAGTACAAAAACCACAAAATACTTGCCAAAAAGGTTAGTTAAAATAGATATTAGATAAATTCAGGATAAATGAAATGTTCGGAATCGTAAAAATACTAAAATTGGAAGGATAATTGTGGAATATTCCTATCGAATCAAAACCCCTGACTAAGAACATTACTAATACTGAGCAATGTAAAAGAATAAGAAATATGGTCTATTAATAACACTTATCAACTATGGGATAGAATATCTTTTTCGTGGGCATGCGATTACATTTAGCGTATGCAACAAGACATTATACCTTTAGGTCACCCTAGTAAAAAAAATGGTGTCTCGTAAGGGTTTGTTGTGAATTTATCCCAAAAATTCATTTTGTACCACACGGTACCACTCAAAGGAAAATCAAAGTAATTAAAAACTATATAATTGACACTTTATTAAAATAATCGATAAAAAATTTATTTTATATATCTCAATTCAGTGTGTGTGTGTGTGTGTGTACGAAGCCGAAAATTAACTGCTAATTGCCACCTATTGATCATTACGTTACTTTTTGAAAATTTTCTTTGGTTCAATTTCTTACGGGATGCACTCACAAACGAATCACTCGGATAGTGGTTTCTTCTCTCGATGTGCATGATATTAAGAGTAAATATAATGGACATGAGTTCACGCACCCAATTTGAAAGACATAAATTTTATAATGAAAAGATCTCATGAACGAATTAGAGTCATTGGAAAACAAGAAAACATCATTCTTTAATCACACCGTTTTGTCTCACTATAATATTTTTGAATTTTTAGCTCTCCACGCAGTGATTGATTTCGTTACTTTCACTAAGTTAGGACTTTTTCGGGTTAAGGTATTTTGGGTACTAATGGAAATTCCGAAACTTTTTAGAGTTGAAATTTTTTCTTGTGAATGTCGGTTGGTACTTTTTTGGGCTTTTGCTCATTTTCTCTCTTTCTTTTTCTTTTTCCCTTTTCCTTTTATTTCTATTTTTCATAAAATATTTATATACCAAATGGACTTAAAATTTGAATTTTCTGATTTTCACAGCTCTAGGCCAATTTGGGTTTTTCGGATTAACAAATAAAAGGAATATTAATTTTAGGCTCAAGTTGGCTTTCAAAAGTTGGATAATTTTTTTGGAATTTTGATGGAAAATATTTTTGGTTGAACAAATGATGGACGAACTTCATGTGTTCGAATTACTAATAGCATTACCATAGACGTCTCCAGATTAATTTCTTTTTTTAGCGCATTTTCAAAACAACATCTCCACTCATTTTTCGTAATCGATCAAAACCATAATTTAAAGTTTTACAATGAATTTACCACTGAAGGAAAAGTTGAGTTATTTTTAAATCAAAATGATTTAATTACTCGAAAATGAGGAATGACACAAGAAACTCATCAAGTTAAAATCTCCACATTTATTCGTATAAGTTGTCAATTTTCGTTTAATTTTTATTTTTGATCAATTTCATCTTAGTGCAAGGAATTTTTACAAATTGAGACTTGAAACCAAATTTAGTGACATTTTTAGGGATTTAAATTCCAATTTTGATTATTTTGAAAAAAAAATATATTTGACTTTTTTGAAGTTTTTGACATTTTTCTATTTTTTTGGCATTCTAAAATTATGAAGTTTTTAAAAGATGCACTTGTACCCCTCCAAACTTAGAACTTGCATTATCCTCAATGTAAAGGAGGAAAATCTAAACAATAAAAGAAGTGGGTGGGAAATATAAAATAAACAATATTTAAAATGCAATAAAGACACTATAGAACACAAATATTAATTTGCATTCATAACAAGAGAGGATAATACATAGATTCGTGAAAGATAAAACAAGTACATATAAAGAAACTACATAAAACGTGTATTTCAAATAGCAGCTCAACGGGAGGATCCGTGGGCATTGGGATCCCAGGCATAGGGATCCATGTAATATAAAGGCAAATCAGCTCCTGAGCCTAGGCTAAGGCGATAGAGGTCAACTTGGACCCGCATCATCGTGGAGGTATCGTGACGGTAATTAACTCTAAATTCATCCCTATCTTGATTGATTTCAGTAAGAAAATCGCCAAGACGGGATTCAATTTGATTCATATGGTATTTATTACTGCAATTTCATATGCACGCTCATCGAAGGCACCCTCAAATTTTGGGTGCTCCAGATAATCATCCTCTTACTCCCTATGATCAAAGTCCTCTTTTTTCTCTTTTTCGTCTTCTTCTTTGGTGTTCTCCTTTTCTTCACCCACTTCCCCATCTCAATATCTTTAAAAAATGGTTCGAGAGGAGGGGTCGGGTTGCGAGGTTATTTCATATATCGGTCCACTACGGTGGCATTTATGGTCTTGGGCACTTAATCTTTGTCCCCGCACGGAAGAGCCCCCACTTTGAGGCATAGATATGTGATGAAGCGGCTATAAGGGAGAGAAGTCGTACCGGTGGGGCAATAAGCCGCATTTGTGATCTCATCGATATATATGTGTGCAAGGCTTATTTTGAAGGCCGTGTTAAACAAAAGTAGAGAAAGATACAATATCGCAAGCGGATTAAGGAATCTTTCTTCATCAGTAGGATGCTTCCACGTGTGATGAGGTTCCCCAATCGGGTACGAGAGATGATTTTCCTAGATAGGAAGGTCTCACTCATCCAAGGAGTGTACGGGGCCCAACGTCTAGAAAACTCGAGATGGGGGATGTCCTTTCGGCGGTAGTGGTAGTTGTATGTCTTGAAGTATTTGACCCTTTCCACGTTCATCTTTTGTTTGACAATTTGTAGTGAGAAATGAATCACCACCTCATTAATGGATGATTTTTACATCCTATCAAAGGTGTGGACGAGAGACCCATAAAATAATTCGGCTATATGTTCGTAAACGGGCCCTTGTCATTAGCAAACCAATTTTTCCACCCAAAATGCGATAAGAGAGACACGACATTATCGGGTATATCGTTCTAAAAAACTTCTTTCAATGAACAAAGTGACATGAGCGTCAAAATAAGCATTATAGCAATTTCATTTTCTAGAGAATGAAGAGTTTCCTAGTCGTCGCCTTTGGTCACGACGATGGAATTGTACTTCTTTAAGTATTGCTTGGGATCCATTGGATAAGGGATGGAAATTAGGAAGAAATACGAAGAATTCTAATAAATGAGAGAATTTTGAACATGTGAGGATGAATGGTAGACGAGTGGGGCATTTATAGGTAGGGAATGGTGGCAAAAGGTGGGAAAGTGAAAGGTTATTTTAGGGGGACTGGATGGGTTTTGGAAAATGAAAAAGTTTGAAGGTGGAGGAAGTGTTTTTGGGTTGAATTTAGTGGTTGGATGGAAGGGTAATGTTCTTTGGTGGAGGGAAAGGAGAAAACAAAGAGTAAAAATTTTAATTTTCTCTTTAGAAAAGCAAACTGGTTCGCTTCATGGGCCAAACGGGTTCGATCAGCGTACCGATTCGTTCTAAAACCAAATTGGTTCAAAATTTGGGACAACATTTTTCAAACCTCTTCCTTCGAGGGTTCAATTTTTAGAGTATACCCCTCCGCTGAGAGTTTAATGTTTTGAATAGATTTTTTTTGCATTTTCTCGTTTTCCTCACAAATTTCAAGTTTCCTTGGGTGAAGATGGTGGGTTGCCTAAAAGTGTCTCGGGCTTCAACCTAAATTCAATATTTTGACCAAAAATCATCAAAATCACAAAAGACTAGTTGGGAACTCTCAGGACGGATCTAGAAAAACCAAACAAAATATCACTCTTGCCAAAATTGTAAGATAAACATTTATGATTGCTCACACTTTATTTTATTTTGGCGTATTCCGTTACACAAACACGTCTCCTAAACATATATCCGAACACTACTTCTCGGTACCTAAAGACTTCGTTGAGGACCATCAAAGAATTTAAAACTTGGTTATCTCAACAACTTGGAAGAAGTATCCATTTAGAGTGGTAAAAAGGCTTTTAGCTTTTCTAGGGTTTAGGTATATTCCTATGAGGCTTTTTTTTTATAAAAAGAAACTTAACTTTTTTAAGAAAAAGCGCTACTAAAAATGATGCCTCGTTTGAACGAGGTGTCATGGTCATTCGAACGAGTTTGACGAGATTTTATACCTCTCAGTGCTGACATCTTGTTAAGAGAATTCGTTCGAAGCATAGTTCGAATAATATTGACAAGGTTCTTACACTGTACTCTCATTAGATAATTTTGTTCGAAGTCATTCGAATGAAATAAGGTAGTCGTTCAAATGGCCTGCCCTTTCATTCGAACAATTGACGCAGATTTTGCTTTTTAATGAATATCCTCCCAATATCTTTTGTATTTATCCTTTTTATCTTCTCTTCTTATAAAAAGGCTGAACGGGATTAGATATTCTGAGAACTCTATTTTGAAAAGAAAAACCTTATGAGTTCTCTTTTTGTGATCAAACACCTCATATCATATTCCTCACCCCCAGGATATATTCAAGATCACCTTTACCTACATTAAAAAGGTTTCTTGTGATACACTATTTTAGAGAATTTTCTCTACGGATGACTTTTTGAAATGATGCTTCACTACTAAAGAAGGAAGAAGGCTAAATCGGTGGATACCGAGGGTAGACCCCTACTTGTAGACGACTCTGGAGTTGGGTCATATCTGTTGGAGTTTTTGGAGTTCTACGAATTAGATTAGCTAAGTGTTTTTGGCTTGTCTATATTCATAAACTTCTAATAATGTTGAATAAAATATTTTACCCTACAAAGGTATGTTCCCCCATCTCATGTGTTTTTGCACGTTTATCTGAAAATTTCAAATCTATATTTGAACACAATTTGCAAGCACACCATAATTAAAATTTAGATTTGTGTGTTGGGGTGGTTAATTAAATAAATTAAACCAGTAATTCTTGCGCATTCTCAAATTGGGATCAGAGCAGGTTACACCAAAATATCGTGTAATCCTTTTCGGCAATTTATTAATATTAATTTTTTCTGAAAATTTGTTGATATGTAAAAGGCCCAAATTTAATGGATAATTTGAATAATTGAATGCCCATTTTTTATGGTTCCAATTATAGTTATTGAAAAGCTAGGATGAGCTCTACTTTAAAATCAATATACGAACTTGTCTAGTTGGTTTTTGAAAGAGGGTGGACACCACCCATTGTAACTGTTAATAATATCATTGGTTCTAAACCTGTCTCTCAATGGATATAGGATAACTATAAATGGATAAATTTTGACTCTCGCGGTTTGAGTGTCATCTCGGGAGTCGTCACCCCTGATGAGTTCCACCGCATTATGATGTGCACCATGTCTAAAGAAGCTTGGAATATCCTCCAACTCACCCATGAGGGAACCAATGTTGTTAAAGATTCTAAGCTATAAAACCTCACCACACAATTTGAAACTATCACTATGCTTGAATCTGAATCATTTGATGAGTTTTATGCACGACCGTTCGATATAGTAAACTCTAGTTTCAATTTAAGTGAGAGAATACATGAGACGCGTGTCGTTAAGAAAATTTTAAGATCGCTCCCTCGTTGTTTTATTCCTTAAGGTTACCATGCTGTTGATGCAAAAAACTGGACCGAATCCCATTTTTATGATCACAGATAAATAGATGAAAGGAATCCAATCAAGCACATAAGAGACAAATATTTTTAAAGTGGTTCGGCTATGAATAAAGCCTACGTCCACTGTTATTTTATTCCCAGGAGTTTAAAATAGCACCATAGGGTGTAGAGAGAGAAAGGATGTGTATCTTGTGTATGGGGTTTCTAGGTTCTCTTGGATATCTTCTTTTTTGGCTAAGGGGATACATGTATTTATAGTGATGGGAGATAAAGAGATTCATTGTATGTAGAGATTTATGTCTACATTCAACGAATCTAATTGTTGAACTGCTTGGTATGCTATGTGTTGTCATCTATTAATACAGTATAAATGTACATTAAGGCTCATTAAATGCGCTGCCATCTTCATCAATGCACATTAAATGCGTAGTTATCCTTTGATCTTCCTGGTTGATATGCCGACCAACTCTCCTCGGGTGTCGACTATCACTCCTCAGGTGCCGACTAATTCTCCTCGGGTACTGACCAACTCTCCTCGGGTGCCGACTAACACTCCGCGGGTGCCGACTAACTCTCCTCGGATGTTGAATATTGCCACGTAGGATGACATGTGTCCTTTTCTAATTGGTCCTCGTAGATGGAGAATTTTTACGTTAACAGAAGCCCCCAATGCTCCATCCTTGATGGTTTACTTGAAAGGATGGAGTATTTTTTCTGCAGTGTTGCTCGGTGCTCGTGAAATTCTTGATTTGTTCAACATAAAGTGCATTATCTCTTGGACGACATATGATGCAGGCTGATCGATGGTTGCTAATCTTTCTTTAGAGGAATTCCGTGTGCTATGTATCACCCCTGGGAATTTGGATGCAGCCATGCCATAGTATGCAGCTTGTAGCTTGTCATAATCTTCAAGTATGTTGATTGGTTTGCTAGCCGACCAACTGCCTCTTGTGCCGAGAAATTGAGTTCTAACTTCACGTGCTTGATTCTTCTGATTTATGATTCTCTGAATACTTTGTCGAGTAACATACTAGCTTTTGAACCCAACTCTTCAATCTGATTAGTACCAAGCTAGTGGTGGACTTCGAAACATTTTCATACAACTTCTTCTTCAATGTTGGTCGGGCAGTAGTAGTAAAGATCTCAGTGCTGTAGATGCTGAATTTGACTTCTGAACTTCAATAGTATGTGCATAATAACTCCTGAATATGCCTCCTGAACTTCTGAATGCCTCCTGAACTTCAATATGCCTCTTGAACTTCAATAGCATGTGCATAATAACTCCTGAGTATGCCTCTTGAACTTCAATAGCATGTGCATAATAACTCCTGAATATGCCTCCTGAACTTCATAAGCAAAATTAGCTCCTGAGCAAGAAAAATAACTTCTGAATGATAATTAGTTGGGGCTGAATCTGATGCTCGACTGCATGATGTTATAAGAATGTGCCACCGAATGAACAAATATATTTGTAATAGAAGCCCCCAAGTGGGGAATGTGAACTTTGAATGCTTTTTGCTTGATCGCTTTCACATACTCATAAAATGTTTCCGACCAACTGTAGTTGACAGCTTCTTATTTCCGACCATCCTGAGTTGACATTTTTGGGAATAGATTTACTTCCTAACCAACATAAGTTGGCATTTTTAGGAATATATAGTTTTACTTCCCGTATGAATACATTTACTTCCTAACCAACATAAGTTGGCATTTTTAGGAATACATAGTTTTACTTCCCGTGGGAATACATTTACTTCCTAACCAACATAAGTTGGCATTTTTAGGAATACATTTCCTAATCAACATAAGTTGGCATTTTTAGGAATAGTTTTACTTCCCGTAGGAATACATTTACTTCCTAACCAACATAAGTTGGCATTTTTGGGAATACATAGTTTTACTTCCCGTAGGAATACATTTACTTCCTAACCAACATAAGTTAGAATTTTTAGGAATACATAGTTTTACTTCCCGTAGGAATACATTTACTTCCTAACCAACATAAGTTGGCATTTTTAGGAATACATTTTTGATAATAAATGATAGAGACTTCCTCGGAGCTGACCAACGGATTATTGGGAATAATATATAATAAATGCTGGAGACATCCTTGGAGCTGACCAACAGATTGTTGGGAATAAGATAATATATGCTGGAGACATCCTTGGAGCTGACCAACAGATTGTTGGGAATAAGAAAATATATGCTGGAGACATCCTTGGAGCTGACCAACAGATTTTTCGGAATAAGATAATATATGCTGGAGATATCCTTGGAGCTGACCAATAGATTGTTGCGAATAAGATAATGTATGCTGGAGACATCCTTGGAGCTGACTAACAGATTGTTGGGAATAAGATATAATAAATGCTGGAAAACTCCTCGTAGCTGACCAACAGATTGTTGGGAATAAGATATAATAAATGCTGGAGATCTCCTCGGAGCTGACCAACAGATTGTTGGGAATAAGATATAATAAATGTTGGAGACCTCCTCAGAGCTGACCAACAGATTGTTGGGAATAAGATATAATAAATGCTAGAGACCTCCTTGGAGCTGAATATATGATTATAAATATTTGTCGAGCTCCATGTTGAAATAAGAATAGAATATGCATCCAAATAGATATAAAGAATAATTAAAAATAATAAAGTGCCTCGTTGATCTGTTGAGGTAGAATTATATAATGCCGAACAAGAATAAGATCTTCCAGAACATAAGAATATGGCCGAGAACATTGTCAGGCCTGAATATAAATAAGAATTATCCGACCAACTATCCGTTGGGGGTGAAACACAAAGAATGTTGTAATTCTCCTTAAAGTTGAATAAGTATCTTGTCGAGGCACAATTGCATAATGCCGAATAAGAATAATATTTTCCAGAACATAAGAATATAGCTGAGAACTTTGCTGGGCCTGCATATAAATAAGAATTACCCCGACCAACTATCCGTTGGGGTTGACATATAATAAATGTTATAGTTCTCCTCGGAGCTGAATATGATAATAAGTATCTCGTCGAGTTCCATGTTGAGATGAATATAGAATATGAATCCCAAGGGATATATAGAATAATTTATGCTTGAGCCGATATCTGGGCCTGAATATAAATAAGAATTGCCCCGACCAAATATCCGTTGGGGGTGAAATATAATAACTGTTGTAGCTTTTTCTCGGAGCTGAATATGATAATAAGTATTTCGCTGAGCTCCATGAAGAGATGAATATAGAATATGAATCCGAACGGATATATAGAATAATTCGTGCTTGAGCACAAATCAAAGCAATAATAAAATATATAGTTCCTTGCTGAGGTGAAATTTCATAATGCTGAGCAATGATAATAGTTTCCAGATTGTTTCCTAGCATTCGTCGGCATTGAATCTTGTACCTGTAAAAATTAATAATTTGCTCTACCATATGTGTAGGCTGAATTGATTAGTCATGAGAATAATTTACTCATCCAATCAATATATGATATGTATATGCTTGAGAAATAAAAATATTCATTTCAAAAAATGAAATAATATATGTTGGCTAATATGTCGAGGTAAAACTGCCAGATGTCGAGCAATAATAGTTTCCAGAGGTTTAAGATTGTGGCTGAACTTTCGTCTGGATTTACATCCCTATGAAATCTTAACAAGCTGCCCGAGCACCTGTCGAGACTAGATCAAATAATTATTGTCATGAGAATAATTATTCAGCCAAACAATATGTGATGTGTATTAGCATAAGGCAATAAAAATTTCAAAATATAAAATAATATGTTTTATGCCAAATGTGTGTGAGATGGACAAATTATTATCAAATTTGCATCATAAATAAGACGTAGAGTTTTTTGTAAAGTTATTTAATCTCCAACAACTAAACAGGTATAAGTTGCTGTTTGAAAATTATTTATCATTTGGTTTTAAAAATATTTTTGGAGTGATCACAAGTTAAAAAAGACTTAAGCCCCCTATTTGTCCCCGAGCTGAACTCGTGTTTAAAGAAATATCTGGGGTGCTTCGCATTTTTTAATACCCCAAGATTCTACTGCTGTCGACAAACGGCATGGATGTTGCCGACCAACATATAAGGATATCTCAAGTTATAGAATATATGGTGCCGACCAAGAAGCAAATGGTCCCCGACCAGCTGAGCAATTTTGCCGATCAACAAAAATGGTGCATTGACAGCACCGAACAACATTAGATGTCACCGACCAAAAAGTGAATGGTTGGATAGTTGCCGACCAGTAAATTGAACCCCCCCGAACAAGACTGAGATATCGCCGATCAAGAAGTAGATGATCGTCAACCTGCAATTGGTTCCACTGAGCTACAATATGGGGCTCTCACCATTAATAAGTTACCTCGTAGTTGGATAAAATTATTTCAACGTTGTTGATGGATCTTCACATCTTATCTCCGATAAACAAAAATGGTCTGTTTAAGCTTCTCTTTAATAAAATATGGCCCAAGATGATGCCGACCAACAATATGTATGGCTGACCAGAAATAGGGACTGTAAGTGGACGATTCCGGACAGCCATATAAGCCACTGTGAATAATTTTTCATGAGATTGCTATGTCCTAAAATATCTCGAACCAATAGATAAAATATATATATATATATATATATATATATATTCGATGTAAAATTTAAGCATTAAGAATGTTAATTAAATGAATAATTATCAAATCCTCTAGATCGTGTGATTTCGACAAAGAAACCTTGTGGTGTGATGAACGAGGAGCCAACATCTAAAATTTATGCCCAAAGTCTCGATATGGTCATGATTTTTTTTTTTACAAGAGGTGGGTAATGGTTTTTCAGGTGAGAGAAAATTATTTTTTATATTGGTCCCTTCATATTCCCTATTTGGAGAGATCAAAATATGCTGAATGATCGAAGTTATTACCAAATTTATATCAAAAATCAATCAATGAGACTTTATTGACATAGATGGAAGATGAACCAAATTAAGTATATAGTTCATAAAAATGAATGCAAAGAGGCTCAAACTTGAAGACAGAGAAAATAGATCTGGGTCATGATTTCCATGAGAAAACTTTTTATTGTCTTTAACCTTTTCCCATTCTCTAATTAAAAATATAATGGGAATTATAATGGGAATTTGAATAGTCATCAAAGATCTTTTAAAAATTATTTCAAAATCATTAATGAAAATTATCAAATCTTATCATCGTTTTATATATTGGTATATGTAATCATTTAAATTATTTATTCCATGATATAAAATTGAAACTTGAGAATTAAGCCAAAAGTTATGATTTATGAAATCCATTATTTTTCAGATTTCTAAATAAGAATTAATCTAACAGTTATGATTTTAAAATCATGATATGCAATATTGTGCAAATAAAAATTGGACAATTAATTTATGTATATAAACATAAAAATCATGATTGAATCAAAAGATGTATGTATAATATATAATTCATTATACATAGAGAAAATAAAAAACTTAGCTTTTGATGGAGAACAATGCTTGTAACACGTTCCCACAGACGGCGCCAATCTGTTGATGCAAAAAACTGGACCGAATCCCATTTTTATGATCACAGATAAATAGATTAAAGCAATACAATCAAGCACATAAGAGACAAAGATTTTTAAAGTGGTTCGGCTATGAATAAAGCCTACGTCCACTGTTATTTTATTCCCAGGGGTTTACAATAGCACCATAGGGTGTAGAGAGAAAAAGGATGTGTATCTTGTGTATGGGGTTTCTAGGTTCTCTTGGATCTCTTCTTTTTCGGCTAAGGCGATACATGTATTTATAGTGATGGGAGATAAAGAGATTCATTGTATGTAGACATTTATGTCTACATTCAACGAATCTAATTGTTGAACTGCTTGGTATGCTATGTGTTGTCATCTATTAATACAGTATAAATGTACATTAAGGCTCATTAAATGCGCTGCCATCTTCATTAATGCACATTAAATGCGTAGTTATCCTTTGATCTTCCTGGTTGATATGTCGACCAACTCTCCTCGGGTGCCGACTATCACTCCTCGGGTGCCGACTAATTCTCCTCGGGTACTGACCAACTCTCCTTGGGTGCCGACTAACACTCCTCGGGTGCCGACCAACTCTCCTCGGATGTCGAATATTGCCACGTAGGATGACATTTGTCCTTTTCTGATTGGTCCTTGTAGATGGAGAATTTTTGCGTTAACACATGCTAAATTCGTTAGGAATTCTAGATACTCTTAGGTTAGAAGAACTTGCAGGAGATTTTCAAACATATGAGATATATATGTTTCCTAAAATTGTTAAGCTTAAGGAAAAGGAAATTGCACTATAAATCCAATTTAAAAAGAAAGAAGAAATGCTGTCAGAATGTGAGTACGATTTTGATTTAGATGCTTTAGCCCTTTTTTCTAAAAAATTCAAAAATTTTCTCAGACTTAAAAAGCAAAATACTTCCAAAGAAAAGAAGAGTTTTAAGAAATAAAAAATATAAATCGGGTAAGAAAAATTTTGAAAAAAAAAAAAAGATTTCCCAAAGAAAGATGAGGAGATACGTTATGAGTGTGAAGGAAAGGGTTATAAAACTCATGACTGTCCCATTAGATTAAAGAGACGCAAAAAAGGCAAAGTTGTCTTAAACGTCATGCTTAGCAATAACGAGGTCAAGTCAATGAGTTTAGGGTATGAATCACTACACATATGTAACTTCACCACATTTATGGCTAGTCATGTTAATTCACCGAGTGAACCTCATGCCAATGAGGAAGCTAAGAAACATAGACACCTCAATAGTGAGTGTAGTCATTCCGACGAGAGTGAGGGGAAAATGTTTTAAGTGAGGGGGAGAGTGACTTACAGTGCGCCTATGCCGATCTTTATGCTGATTCCATTAAAACTAAGAAACAATACAAAGGTTTAGCCGGGTCACCAGGCCTCACCACATCCGTATATGCTTTATCAAGCCATAGCCCGGGAAACAGGAATTTTGGCGGGAGCCCAACATCCGTGCCATATTAAAATCTCATGACAACGTGCTCATCAACAATATAATGATACCACATGAATTAAAATAATTTCAACAATTATTTTCCAGATTTCAATGAATTTATAAATTCAAATATGAGTTCAATTAACAAGAATTCAAAGAGAATGACACTCGCGAGATTTAAGGAGCATATTGTGTAAAACCCCATACCTAAAAATCATGATGAGAAACCAACGATCACATCCTCAAGATCAACACAAAAGATCTAAAAAAGCTCCTCCAAGAACCTCCAACAAAATAGCCCCAAGAACACCTCTAATCTAAGGTTGGAACTCATAAGTCTCAAGGGCCAATGTGTATATAAAAAGAAGAGGAATATAAAATATATTTGCTGCCAAAATTTGTGCCAAAAGTATGTTAAAAGGGTTACCCATGACTTCCTTTTATAATGCAAAGAAATGAAGAGTTGGAATCCAAAAGACTCCTTTAAATAAGGCAAAGAAATGAAAAGTTGGAAGTCAAAACAACTCCAAGAGTTAAAAACATTTAAAAATCATTTTAAAATCCGTTTTAACTCCATTTTCGAAACCGTTTGAAAATCTCTCCTTTAAAAATAATAACCAAAATATTTGAGCAATAAAAATAATTTTATCAAAAACTTTATTTTCCTCCATTTTCCAGAAATTAATTAAAATAGCCCAAAATTACGCGGGTTGTTACACTTCCCCACTAACAATGGAATTTCGCCCTCGAAATTCGCCGAATGCCTAACTCTAAAAAAATCAGGCTAACAAAGCTTTGAGATATAGAGTGTGTTTAGTTCAGAGAGAGAATGAGTACTTGACCAACAAGGCGACTAGTCTTATGAGAGATCTTAAAGCATCCATGAAGACTCATGACAAACTTAAAGCCCTTATATCCCAACTTAATAAGGATCTAGAACGTGTTCGGGAGGTCAGGGTGACTATCGAGGATACATAAAAAGAGGTAGGTAAGATGCCCATTCGCCCCACTTTAGGTTTTGGTAAAAGGCATGGAATAAGTTATGACGGTGCATCCACTTCCCATACTGCACTAGAACCAATTCCTAAATTTATGGTCAATCCTTATATCCCTCAACGTAAACCAAAAAAGAGAGTTCAACCTAGAAACGCGAACCAAGATAGACCCAAACTTGTCTATATTTGCACTTTTTAAAAAAGTAAAGGTCAACTTAGAGAGTTTTTCTATAAATTAGGTAGAACTGGGACTACACATGCACCGCTCTAGCGAATTTTCTAGTCTTAGAGAGAAAGTTGAGTTTTTAGTCACAACTTAATATAGCTTGATGGAATAATTTCAACGGATGTCTTTTCTATTTGATAAAATTTCCAATGCTCCAACTAGAGCCAACAATGAAAATGGCAAACAAAAGGTTACCTCCACCTGGGTACCTAAGAAAGACATCAAATCCCTTGTTGTGCATGTTTCTCTCAAGGATCAAAATACTTCCCAATTGTATTTTGATAGTGGGTGCTCTAGGCGCATGAATAGTGAAAAATCCATTTTTTACCCTCCTTGAGGATCGCAAGGAAGGTAAAGTCACTTTTGAATGTGGGAGTAGGTCTAGTATTTTAGGGTGTGAATGATTTGAGATAGCTGGGTTCCTTAAACTAGACAATATGTTGTATGTCAAAGGGTTTAAAGAGAACTTAATTAGCATAAGCCAACTATGTGACGTAAATTTTACTGTACAATTTGACCAGTCCGAATGCAACGTTTATGATCAATCTAATGAACTTTTACTATGAGGTATGCGGACTGAAGATAATTGTTATGGGATTGTGCCCAAGTCATCCTTTGTTTGCAATAATGCCACGGCCTCCACTATGGACCTTTGGCATCAACGACTGGATCACGTGAACTTTAGAGATCTAGAGAGATTAATGAAAAATTACCTAGTTTGTGGCTTTCCATCACTTTGGAAATCAACTTCCTCATTTTATGGACCTTTCCAACAAGGAAAATAAATTCGAAGTCCTAATCGAAAGTTGAATACCATTACCACCTCCAGTGTTTTGGAATTGATTCACATGGACCTTATGGGCCTCACTCGCTCGGAGAGCTTAAGTGGTAAGAGATATATTCTCATGATGGTCGATGACTTTTTTAGATATTCTATCGTAGGATTCCTTACAAAAAAATTTATGCGGTTGAGTTCCTTATAATCAAGTGTCGTGTCCTATAAAACCAACACGGTGTCAATATTAATCAAATGCGTAGTGACAAAGACACTGAATTTAAAAAGGCTAAAGCGTATGTCTATTGTGATGGAGTGGGCATCATCCGTCATTCATACTCCTCAACAAAATAGGATTTTTTATAGGAAGAATGAGGGACTCAGACGAAACAAGAAATGGCTAGATCAATGCTTCTTGGAACAAATGTGCCTAGATATTTTTGGGCCAAGGTGGTGAGCATCGTATTCCATACAGTGAAAAGTATATATCTTCATCCACACACACTTCAAGCGCCTTATGAGTTATGGACACGGAAGAAGCCCAACCTATTATGTTTTCGTGTCTTTGGGAGTACTTGTTACATCTTGTAAGATAGAGATCACTTAAGAAAGTTTGACTCCTAGAGCGATGAGGGGATATTTTTAGGATATTCATCGGCAAGTAGGGATTATAGGGTTTTAACCTCGCAGACTCTAAAGTTATAAAGTTAATAAACATCACGATTAGAGATGGCGATCCACCTGCGTTTGTTGGTCCTAGCCCCTAGTGTGAAGATGATGCACCCACTAGTGATGATCCCGTCCTTCATCAAGCTACCACGGTAGACCCCATTCCTATTTTAAGGGAGACACCATCTTGGGTTGTACTTGTTGATCTTACAATAGGTGTCTGGGAGTTAGTCCCTCGACCTAGCGAGTGTAATGTGATAGGTACAAGGTGGGTTTACAAGAATAAGATGGATGAGAATGGTACCATAATTCGCAATAAGGATAGATTGGTCACTCAAGGCTATATATAAATCGATGGTGTAGACTTTGACCTGACATTCACTCATATTTCTAGGCTTGAGTTTGTCCGCTTACTACTAGTCATAACATGTCATCTGCACTTCAAGTTATATTAGATGGGCGTCAAGAGTTCCTTTCTTAATGGCATTCTACAGGAGGAGGTTTACGTGGAACAACGAAAGAAATATCAAGATCTTAAGCACTCGGGACACACCTATTATCTTAAGAAATCCTTGTGTGGTTTGAAGCAAGTACCCCATGCTTGGTATGAGAGTCTCATTTCCTATCTCTTAGATTATGGGTTCAAGAGAGGGGGAGTGGATAAGATGTTATTTATGAGGTAAGAGAGTGGTCCTATTTTATTTTCCCAAGTTTATATGGACGACATAGTCTTTGGATCCACGTGCTCCCACTATGCTCACACCTTTGAGGAGGAGATGAAGAGTGAGTTTGAGATTAGCATAGTAGGTGGGCCAACATTCTTTTTAGGTCTCCAGGTTTATCATCTTGAGTATGGGACATTCATATCTCAATCCGAATATGCAAGAGACCTTGTGATTAAATTTGGTCTAGACTTAACTAAGCACTCATGTAGCCCTATGAGTACATCAAGAAAGCTTAGCAAAGACACTTTAGGTAAGGATGTAAGGCATACCCTTTATCTTAGCATGATAGGTAGTCTCCTATACTTGATCGCTACTCATCCCTATATTGCCTTTAGTGTTGAAGTCTGTGAGCGACATCAGGCATCCCCGAAACAATCACACTTACACACACTTAACGTATCATTAAATACATGTGTGTAAATCTTTAATATGGTATTTGGTATTCCTTTAATATCGATGATTGGTTGTTCGCCTATTCGAATGTTGATTGGGTTGGGGATGTCGATGGTTGTAGGAGAACTTCAGGTGGGTGTTTCTTATTTATGAGCCCTCTTGTATCTTGGTTGAGCAAGAAGCAAAACTCCATATCTTTGTCCAAGATGGAGGCTAAGTATATTATCACTAGGAGTTATTGCACACAACTTTTATGGATGAAGCAAATGTTGGAGAATTATGGTATTTCATAAGGCACGGTGACTATTTCTTGTGATGATACGAGTTTAATCCATATCGCCCGTAATCCTGTCCAACATTTGCACATGATGCACATTAGGATATGTGATAACTTTATATATGACCTAGTTGAGGAGAAGGTCGTGTCCTTCAGCTTTGTGAGCATCGATCATCGATTAGCCCAGAAATTCAAGAAACATTTAGATGCACTTCGATTCGAGGATATTAGGAAATCTTTAGGTATTTTCACTACTGACTGAGTTCGAATATTTTATCTACTATAAGATGATTCTCATCCTGATATCTTCTATTCCTATTGCTAGATTTTATTATCATTGTGATATCATTGTATTTATATTTTTCATTTTAGTACTTGTAGAAATATCCAAAAAGAGTTTTCTTTTTTAAAATATTTTTGATAAATACAAAAATATTTTTAGTTTTTATGAAAAAGGTGAAAAAGGATAAAAGATTTTATTTTTGAAAAATACAAAAAGAGTTTTGTATTTTTTTGGGGTCACCATATATGGATGAACATTGAAGATGTTCGGATCACCCATTCATTACATATTTCCACGTGACTTTTTCGTAGTGTTTTGACACATGACGTCATTTTCATAGTGTGCTTAATAATGTGTCGATTCATTTCGTTGATATTCGATGATTAATTTTTACATGTTTAACTCCTAGTCACCTTTAATGCACGCGTGCACGAACTTGTTTGAACATTTCACTTACTTGTCACTGGTCAAATATGATGTTCTCATCTCAATTTTTCTTTATGACGAACTAAATGTGAAAGGGATATAAAGTTGTGCATGTAAAAACCATTAACCGGATTAAATCTATTTCTAAAAAATATTATTAAATGTTAAGCAATGGAAAGGGGATACGAAAGATAAAAGTATTCTTTGTGTGAAAATCCACCATTTGCATAAAAGAGCCTAAAAAGATAAGAGGCACATAAAAACAGAAGTGCCGGGCTAATTTTTTATTCATTGATGCTTCGCTACATATGAGCATTAATTTCTTCAAGAATCATTGAGAGTTTATCATCATATTTTTTAGATTTTAAGGGAGTTAAAGTCAAAGATCAATGGGTTTGCACAACTAAAATGTGTCGAAAAAATATTATGTAGTTTGGCATCATTAGTGTGAGAATAATTTGTGTTCATGACTTATTAATTAAGTGAACTCAATTTCACTTGAGTTTAACATTTTTTACACCTAAGGTAGACTTTAATCTCTTTCGTTAGAAGTGTCTCAAAACTTCGTGAACACATTTAATGACTATATATATATTTTTACCTATGGAAAATGTGCACACCCCTACATTCTGTATTCTTAGTTCGGATATTTCAGTGTTATTCCATGAAGTGTTGTATTTGTTCATTATATACTTTTATTTATTTAAAACTTTTAAAAATTTCAAAAATAGTTAGTTTCCTTGAGATTATCATCACCTATGCTTACTTGATTATACTTGTGTTGATATCTTACTTCTTCGAGTGATTCCGATATTTCATGATTAGTTTTAAATCCTTTGTCTATTACGAACAAAAAGGGGGTTAACAAATTGAGGGGGAGTTTTTATTTTCTAGTTAAATCTCTATGCATTTTTCTGTCTCATGTGTATAGTATGTTTTTCTTGGATGATGGTCATTTGGACCCACACACGATGAAGACAATATTTTCCAAAGGAAAGATCCAGTTTCATGATTGAAGACTTGCACAAATTCTACTCCATTTTCATTTATATTTTGGGAGGGTAGATTATTATATTAAGTTATAGGATTCAAGTTGGTTTAGGATGGTGTTTTGTACCAGAATAGCCAAAGGCGGGTATTGTAAGAGAAAAAATTATGATTGCTCACACTTTATTTTATTTTGTCGTATCTCATTACACAAACACATTACCTAAATACATATTTGAACACTACTTCTCGATAATTGAAGACTTCATCGAAGACCATCAAAGAATTGAAGACTTAGTCATCTCAACAACTTGGAAAAAGTATGCATTTGGAGTGGTGAAAAGTTTTTTTATATTTCTTGGGGTTTAGGTATATTTCTTTAAGTTTTTTTTTTTACGAAAAGACACTTAAACTTTTTAAAGAAAAAGTGTCGCGAAAAATGACACCTCATTCGAACGAGACATTATGATCATACGAACGAGTTTAACGAGATTTCAAACCTTTCAGCTCTAACATATCATTAAGAGCATTCATTCGAAGTGTCATTCGAATGATAGTGACGAGGTTCATGCACTGTAATATCGTTAGATGACTTTGTTCGAAGTCGTTCGAAAGAATTACCTTTTCATTTGAACGACTAATATAGATTTTGTTTTTTTAATGAATATCCTCCCAATATCTTTTGTGTTTATACTTTTTGTCTTCCCTTCAAATAAAAAGTCTGAACAGGATCAAATATTCCATGAACACTTTTTCAAAAATAAAAACATCTTTTGAGTTCTCTTTTTATGATCAAACACCTCATACCATATTCCTCACCCCTGGGATATATTCAAGATTACTTTTACCTACATCAAGAAAGTTTCTTATGATACACTCTTGTTGATACTTTTCTTTATGTCTAACTTTGTGAAACGAGGTTTCATTGCTGAAGAAGGAAGATGGCAAAATCGGCGGATACCAAGTGTAGATTGCTACTTATGGATGAATCTGGAGTCGGGTCGTATTTGTTGGAGTTTTTGGATTTCTAGGCATCAAACTTAGTTTAGATAAGTGTTTTTAAGTCGTATGTATTCATAAACTTCCAATGGTGATGAATAAAAGGTTTTGCCCTGTGAATGGATTTTTTCTTAGCTCGTGTGTTTTTGCATGTTCGGTCTAAAAATTACTAGTCTATATTTGAACACAATTGGCAAGCACGTCATAATTAGTTATAGATTAAAATCTGGATTGTGTGTTTGGACATTTAATTAAATAAATTGATCCATTACTTCGTGCTCACTCTCAAAAATGCACACGATCGACTCGTACATGCACGACGCATTCACACGAATCCTATATATAACTAATACTTACCCCGTCAAATTGGGAGTAACCACCAGGGCTTGCAAAAGTAAAGGCCATTGATGGTGAAATCTTGAAGAAGGAGAAAAATAGCCTTGAGAGTGGAAATGATGCTTAGAGAGAGAAATTAAATGTTAAAAAAGAAGAAGAAAGAAATAAATGGGCTTAAATACTTTAATAGTGTCATTTGAAATGCAAAAAATGCCAAGCAAATACTGACACGTGTCTCCGAGAACGTTCCTTTCAAAAAATGAAATCATGGGTAAGTGGGGAGAAAAAAAGGAACCTTTAATGGGTCTATCAATCAAGATACCCTCATGATTATATTTGTGGGTCATTAATACCCTAAGAAATTAAAATTAAGTACCGGGAGTCCCTGGGTAACCAAATGTAATGATTAAAGGGAATTGTAAAAGTTTTCCATTTTTTAAGAATTAATTATTCCAATTGGCCAAAAAAAATTGATCAGTTGGACATTTCCAAACGTGCAATGGGATTTGTTAGGAGCACAACCAATAATAAAACATTCATGAATAATAGACCAAAATTGAAATATTTTTAGGCTTACTAGTACAAAAATAGTTACAAGTGTGTGCAACACACCAAATTTTGTTAAAGCATAAAATGTTTATCAAATGGCAAAATTAAATATTATGCCATGGTGACAGAATTGATTAAATCAGGAAACTAAATACCAAATAAATAAGAAAATATGCCTAATATCCACAACACATTGGCTCTATTTCAAGTCATCAACAAGAATTTAAAAAAATTATTATTTTAAAATTCGAAGTCTGGAAATTACATAAAAGAATGAAACATATCATCACCCTCTTTGGATGGAGTAGTAATGAGAAAATTCATACGTACAAAATTTGTGGAATGTATTCCATTAGAAATATTTTTCTTTTCCTTAATCGAAATGGGTAAAATCTTGCCCCATCTTTGATAAAAAAGTATCCTGATGTTATAGACTTCGCATTGGTCTTTGGCTACCTTATATAGTTTCCTAGATTTGAAGAAAAATTCCTAGGGTAAGAGCATCAAAGCCATAGTCCTTGGGGTTACCTTGCTCATGAAAAAAACGAAGGAAAAATCCTCTAATACTCAACGATACGACTAGCTTTAATGAAAAGTTCTTCATGAAAAGCCATCTATTTTTAGTAATCTTCAAACTCAGCATTACGTTGCCTTATCCTTTTAATAAAATAAGGATACGTTTTGAGGAAAAAAGATATTTGGGCCTTAGGAATTTGAGGAGTGTCCTACAAGTGTTGATGACCATAATGGCCCAGATCAAGTTATTTAGGGCATGACCTATCAAAAGCACCATGGAGAGCGATGGAGAAAAGTATTGAGAACCTTTAAATCTTAGCCAACAGTACTAGTAGTAGAGGACTAAGTCAAGGTGTGATAACCTATGTCCAAACCATCTTAGACATATTTCTCTAAATCTCTGATTGGATCCCCAAATAATGTGGGGGGGGGGGGGGGGGGGGAGAAGACCACCATGTTATAAAGGAGAGTGGCAGAGAAGCTTGTCTTAATTAGCATCCATTCAAAGGCATTATTATCGAAGCTAGATCCTACTATGACATAAGAAGTATTGAGGACATTGGGTGATTGAATGTAAGGTCTGATTGCAAAAAGGTATAATGGGGACATTTATTATTGATGGAACCATATCTTGGGACCTTGTAAATTAATCAATGTCAAAAATCTAAAAGGCTCAAATATTAACTCTTGCGAGTGTCAAAAGGGAAATATGGATGATTAGTTTAGACCAGAAATAGCTCTATTAGGACGACAAGTGAAAATGGGGTAGGTTAGCTACGTCTGATACTCAAGTGGGAAGGGAAGAAGAGCAAGACTTTGATCATAGCCAAAGCCTGAAGTATCATGTTCCAGCAGGATAAGTTCTTCCCACTTAAATCTAAAGGGATGAGTTGGTAGAGGGCCATCAAAAACTACAATGGGATGTTCACCGTAGTCGTTACACGAATTACAATGTTTATAATTGGGTCTAAGATAAAAACTTATGTCTTATAATCATTATTATGTTCAACATCCATGGAGTCTTCATAACTTTCTTCATCAACAAGATGAGGCTCTAGGATTGCAATAGATGGTCTATTGGGATTAGACAAAATTTCTGCCAATAGAGGGGTGATCAGGGATTTCATAATATTCACGATTAACCTTACTCCGAGAACCATTAATAGAAAACTCATTATCATAATATTGATTATGTGTGACAACCCCCCCCCCCCCCCCCCACACACACACACACATGGATTTACAACATTTCTGGATGAATTTGAAGTAAATATAAACTCATTAACGCTCTTGAGAATAACATTATTGTTCTCTTGAGACGTCATTGTTAAATGCATAGAAGATGGAAGAAAAAGACATGAGAAGCTCGGGTGAAGAGAATAATGGATTCAAATGAAGATTTTCTCACCAAGAAAATATGTTTACTCATACAACATCTACTCAGAATAAGGATGACTAAACGTACAGTGATAACATGTAAGAATTAACAATCGCTTATATATTTTTTTTTCAAAAATTAAATAATCGGGGGGAGGATGTTTACACCATATTAGCACCGTCCAGTGAGGATTTTTCACGTAGAATTGAAAATGGTAACCATAAATAAAGCGTAATGCACTAGTTTAATGCAAAAGGTAGCTTAAATGTCTGACACTTATCAAAACTTTAACCGTGATTTTAAGCACTAAGTGTACATTATTAGGGCATTTAAGCATCCATGAGAAAAACTCTAATTGGTTAACATCCCAACAATTATGGGGCAGTTTCATGGAAAAGAACTCTATAAATAAGAGGATAAGGGAAAAGAGGATTACCATAATAAATAACTACACTTACTCATTTCATCTCCTTTTCCTTTTATTTCCTTTTCCTTTTCCTTTTCCTTTTCCTTTTCCTTTTCCTTTTCCTTTTATTTATTTATAGTTTTTCTTTCAGTCGAAGTAATCTATAAGGTAGATTGTCTTTATATTTTATGAAAAGTTTCCTTTCCTTTATAGTTGATTTGTGTAATACCCCAAAATTGCAATAATCTTAAATGTGGGTTTAATTTAATTAAAATGTGAAAACTAATTAGAGATTGATTCGAGTTTAAATACATATTAATTAGTGAGATAAGGGTTAATATTTATTTATAATGAATATTACTTAGTGAATGAGAAATAATAATGACCAAAAAATATTAAGATTTGTCGTGAGTGAGAAATACGACAATTACAATAAATGTAGTCGAGACGCGCGTGTTAGTCGTGCTGGGATATAATTGAGAAATGAAATGTAATTTCACTTTTGGTTTTTCATATGGTCATTTCGAGTGCACTAGTCTGTTCGAAAGGGTCAAGATAGTCAGAAAAGCCTACCCAAGAGTTTAGCTTGGGTCCCGAGGCACTTTAGACCAAG
Source organism: Sambucus nigra (assembly GCA_949130495.1). NCBI lineage: Eukaryota > Viridiplantae > Streptophyta > Magnoliopsida > Dipsacales > Adoxaceae > Sambucus > Sambucus nigra. The sequence continues at coordinate 341,776,683 of OX422213.1, read as the reverse complement.
CCGACACCCCGGAGGGGTATTTTGGTCTTTTAAAATTTTGGAAAAAAGGGACCGATGAAAATTACATAGTTAAACTATCAGGCGTGTAGAGGAAGTTATAGTTATCAGTTGTTAAACCAAAAGAGAAAGCACGGGAGGGAGAAAGAGAGGGTTCCTAAGAAATTCAAGGCCAACCACCACCACAACCACCACCAAATTGCAGATCGGGAAGAGAGAACCATAACCATACCCTTCTTATTCAATGGATCAGACCTACCAAAAGAGGTAAGTGTTTATCTTGTTAAATTATGGGCATATGTTATCCATGTTAGAGTAGATTTGAAGAAATAACCTATGAATTTGATGTTGTAATTGGAGAATTAAATTAAGTCTTGGTTAGGAATTGCATGTAGATGGAATTCTGAAATAATTAAAAGACAAAATCAGACCTTAATGGATGGGAAAAATCTGGACATGTAGGTGTATGAACATGAAAGAACATAAAACTAGGGTTCTTGATGATAATTATGAATCAATTGGTTCCTATTATGAGGTGGAGCCTTCAACTTTTCTGGTCACCTAAGTATTTTTTCCTCAATGATTCCAAGGATATCCTCCAAGCTAGAGTTGAACAATGTGTTGTTCTCATATAACTCCTTTTCTTCCTATTTCCTCCTCCTCTTTAAGGCCCTGGTCACGCCCTTGCCTTCTTAGGCCACTGCTTTTAGCTGGGATATTTCTCCAATTTCTAATGCTACGGCCTTTGGCGTAGAGGTAAAGGCTATTAACTCCATCATGAGGATCCTTTGCACTAGGAAACTGATTTGGTCCTGTAGTGAAGCTTGGTGGTCATAGAGATGGTTGATGTAGTCATACACTCGAGCTATCTCTTCATATTGTTCTGCACTTGAGGTGGAGTTTCCTTCCATTTTTACTTTGTTAGTCTTTAAAATATATATATTTTAAGGCAAAACTAACTAGAGTGAGTAGTGCAAGAAATATAAAGAAATGAACCAGGTATAGTAATCTGTAGGCTATGGTTATTTCCCAATTTGTACTTATATGGTTGTGGCATGCTGATCACATGAAATCACTACCGTGGCCTTTCTAAGGAGTTCACTACAATTGAATTCGAGGATAATTTTACCATATCCTCTCCCTGGAGATGAAATGAAGCTATGCAGCATCCTTCATAAGGGTTGCGGCACTCAGGCGATTTTTTGTCAGGCCGCATCCTGTTTCCCGCTGCGTGATGTGATTCCAATAACCCTCAAGATGGGTTCAAACCATCTAGCAATCATGAAAAATAAGCCTACAAGGGGTCTACCAGGGATAAAATAGTCTTCGAGTGCTCCAAAAATGGCACAATCATGGTAGAAAATCCTAAATCACAGGCTGAGAAAGTAGCAAACGAGCAAATAGAACTCATCCCTAATTACCCACATTTTCAAGGCTATTGCCTTTTGCATTTTTCAGTGTTATCTTGGTAAGGTAACATCATCGGGTATGTAAAAATAGATATAAGGTCAAAAAAGGAGACCCATGGACAAATCTGAATACATATGACACCCATTTAAGGGTGCGTACTCAAAATACGAGCTTAATAACCAAAATTCACCGACGAGAGGATGACCCAAAGGATCTTCATGAATAAAATAAGGTGTTAAGAACTCAAAATATAGAGAAATAAGATTGAAATACCGCGTTTCCCATAAATGGTGCCAAAATGTTGATACGAGAAATCGGACACAGGTCGTTCTCATATCAGCATATCAAGTATGAAACAGTTATAAAGAATGTAAAGAGACAAAACATAATATACATAGTGGTTCGGCTATTACAATGAGTCGACGTTCACTTTTTTGCCCTACTCTCATTATATATGCGTTATAGTACAAGTTTACATAGCCGTGATAGGCGTATAGTAGAGTTAAGAGAAGAGAATACATAATCATAGTAGACTAAGATGTTAATAATGGAGGTGGCCTGAAATCAATGCGATTGTGGCAGGGAGTGAGCCCCCAAGTTCGGTGGTCTCTAGAGAGTGGAGTTGAGCAAGGCTTCGCCTATGAATTGTCTATCCATCCCCCCAAATTGAGGTGAGCACCTCTATTTATAGGAGTAATAAAAGTGATATCACGTGCCTAGAGCACGTGACAAGTGGATAAGTGGATGAGTATAGCGTTCCTCTAGGAGCTTTGAAAGATGTCGAGAAACTGGAGCAGAAAGGTTGCGATATGTCTGGAGCCAAGCCAACATCTGAGTATGTCGAGGCCTGAATGAGCCTAGGTCGCAACGAATGTGTAGGTGTCACAGCCTATCTATACCCAGGCAATGACCAATGTTATCCCAGGCTGGCTTAGATCTAAGCCCAATACGAATGTGGGCCACGACCTGTTTGAACCCAGGTAGTGGCCTTTTGTAATTACCGTTCCACGGCTATGGTGCATATTCTAGGCATATCAATAAATACACGTTAGGTGTGCACATTAGATGAGAGGTGAGTATCTTAAGTGAGAGCGCGAAAACCTAACATGTATATAATATTTGCTAACTTTTCATTTGAACACTTGCTAAATTTTTAAACTATTTTACTCGGGCTCTAGCCCATTTTCTCCAAATCTCTATTCTTCTTGTAAAATATTTTAGGTGCCTAGCCACAGGGCCATTAGGCTTATAAGATCTTATCATTTGGTGTGCTGCAGGTGATGTGGAAGTTGCAAGTTCTTAAATTTAGACGCCTTAGTATTCCTCATTTCTTCATTATGAGAAGTTATTTCGTTTAGTCATACATGTTGTCCATTTCTATTTAGACATTTTTAGAGATGTTGGATTTTATTCTATTTAGCAAATCGTAGACTGGTTTTATTATAGATGATTGTATTATTATTTCAGACTAGATTGTGTATTTCAGACACCCTTATTTATTCTATGGTTTTATCTATCATATGGTTGTTGAATGTATGGGAATGGTTTAGTATTGTAATGTGATGTGGTTTCATGTTAAATAAAAAGATAAAATTTAACACCAACTTTTCAAATACTAGGTGGTTAGTATATATTAAAAAAAATTCGACGGTGACGCTAAGAATGGACCAACTGGATATTTTGTTTTAATTTAATGAAGACCTGATCACCCGGTATTTAAGTAAGTAGGGTGTCACAGATGGTATCAGAGCATCAAGTTCTAGAGTTTTTTGGATATGTGCATCTTATTATGTTTTCAACGTAGCGTTCATTGATGTAGAGACCTATTTTTAGGGTTGTTGTATTCTTATTTGTGCATTTACATCTTTAGCTATTTAAGATATATTGAATTATGGAATGATGGGAAATTCTTTCACCTTTTAGAAGCCTCCTCGATGTGCCACATGAGTCACCCTAGAGGCAAAGCAGTAGCCTTAGTCGGCTCCAACACAGGGCACCATGAATGCTACGAAGGTGGTCTCTATAGTTGCCCAAGTAGTGAATGCAACATTAGCTACAGTAGCATAACTGGCCCCACCCCAGGCACAGGTGATGGCACTAACACAGGCTCAGACGTTCCCCTCTACGTGGGTGTGAGTTAAGGATGCCTTCCAGAAGGCACATCCTCTAGAGTTATCAGGGAGTTCTGATGTTGTTGCATCTAGCTAATGGAAGAAAGATATCCAACGGCACCTGAGGATGTAAGAGTGTACTAATGTTCAGAGACAAATTCTAGCTACGTTCAAGCTAGTTAGGGTTGAACTATAATGCTTGGAGTATACTACCACCACTGAGGAGAGAGACACTATATCGATACAGGGGTTTAGGGAGCAGTTTGACCGCAAGTACTTCTCGTTTGCCGTTCAGAATTAAATGAGGAAGAAATTGATGGATCTAACTCAGGAGGGTAGGATGGTTGTCGAGTACGAAGAGGAATTTACGATATTGACGAATATCATGCGAGGGGAAGTGCTTACTGAAGAAAAGGCCTGACTTGGAGGATCCTACATCACCTATTGGGTAACCTTTCTTTACGGACATACACAGAGGTGTTAAATGCTTCCTTATTACATTGCCAAGACCATCACTTCCATCTTAAGGGGAACAAGTGAGGAGGAGAGTTTGACCACTAGGGAAGGACCATGGGTGGTAGTGCCAGCGGGGCACCATCATCTCATAGTCAGCCTAAGCAGGGTGAGCAGAGTTCCCACCAGGGGAACCCTGCTAAGAGATTCAGATCTGGTGATTCTAGACATGGATAGGGAGGTTTTTGGCAGGGCCAACAGAGTCAGTTGGGCCAACAACGTGTACAACAGGGCTAGCAGGGCCAATGCAGGGGTGACACCGGCTAATAGGATCGAGGACAGCAGGGTCAGCGAGGAGGAAACATTACTGGGAGGTGTTTTACCTGTGGTAGAACCGACGATATGAAATAAGATTTCCCTGAGAGGGGAAGGACCCCGCAGTAACAGTAGGTTACTTATCATGAGCCACGGAGGCCTATCTTTTCAGTTGCCCTTCCACCACCAACACCGAAGCCAGCTATTCAGTTGTTCCAGTAGCTCCACCTCAGTAGGGACAGTTCCACTATAGGTGTATGTATAACGTCCACCAGGCAGCAGTTCCTCAGGACCCACCTACAGTTGAAGGTATGTTCTTTATCAATGGTACCTTAGGGGGCATTTTATTTGATGCTAGGGCCTCACACTCATTCGTAGGAACTAGATTTGCATAGACCAAGGGGTTACTAGATACGACAAATAGTACTATTACGTTTGTAGATTCTCTATTGGATAATGGGACGTTGATATTCATTATCAATCAGAGTGTGAGTGTAGAGATTGGAAAACTAATCTTGCCTGCAAATATGCTTGTGTTAGATATGACGAAGTATGACGCTATTGTAGGAATGGATTGGCTAGCTACTTATAGGACCATGATTAACTGCTATAGTAGGAGTATTGTGTTTGCTATACCAGGCAAGGAAATGTTTTTGGTGGTGATGCCTCGTACTAAAGGAGGGTTGTCTACCCATTTATATTATATAGAGGATGAGACCTTTAAGGGGGTGGTTATTCCCCTAGATTCAATTTCGGTCATTTGCGAGTTTGTTGATGTGTTTCAGGAGATACCGGGATTACCACCCAGTAGGGAAATTGAGTTTATGATAGATTTAGCATCAGGCACTCAGTTAATAGCTCGTGCGCCCTAATGTATGGCTCCGGCGGATATGAGGGAGCTACGAGATCAGATCGAGCAACTTTTAGGATAGGGTTTCATCCGTAGGAGTACCTCGCCTTGGGGTGACCCAATGCTATTTATGAAGAAGAGAGATGGGTCATTGCGATTATGTGTTGATTATCGGGTGTTAAATAAAGTCACGATATAGAATAAATATCCATTTTCCCAAATCGATGGATTATTTGATCAATTTAAAGGAGCTGCCTACTTTTCTAAGATAGATTTGAGGTCGGGGTACCATCAGTTGTGCATCAGGGAGCAAGATGCGTCTAAGATTGCGGTCCTAACGACATATGGATCCTACGATATTTGGGTTATGCCATTCAAGCTAACCAACACTCCATCTATGTTCATGGACTCACTAAATAGGGTATTCATAGAGTTCTTAGATCAGTTTGTCATTGTCTTCATAGATGACATCCTGATTTATTCCTAGACTGAGGAGGAGCATTTGAGACGGGTTTTGCAGACACTGCGTGATCATCAATTGTATGCTAAATATGAGAAATATGTATTTTGGCTACGAGAAGTGCAAGTTTTAGGGCGCATTGTATTTGTCAGGGGGATATTGGTGGACCCAAGTAAGGTGTTAGCGGTGATGGAGTGGGGACAACCCATGACACTGATCGAGTTATTCCGTTTCTTGGGGTTAGGACGGTACTACAGGCCGATGACTAACTTAACTTGTAAAGGGGTACCATCTATATTGGATGACGCTTGTCAATTGGCTTTTCATGAGTTAATGGACAAGTTAACTTTAGTACTAGTCCTTGCACTACACAAGCCATGAGTGGATTACCTAGCTGATGCATCCCTACAAGGACTTTGGGGATTACTTCAGCGGGAGGATCAGGTTATAGCTTTCTCTTTTTGCAAGCTTAATCCTTATTAGAGGATTTACCCCACCCATGACTTGGAGCTAGCAGCAGTCGTATTTGCCCTTAGGATTTGGAGACGTTACCTAGTGGGAGAGAAATTTTGCATGTTCACAGATCACAAGTCACTACATTATTTGTTCACTCAAAGAGAGGTGAATATGTGTCAGTGCAGGTGGCTTGAATTTATGAAGGACTATCAGTTCGAAATCCAGTATCACCCAGAGAAGGCCAATGTGGTGGCTGATGCTTTGAGCCATAGACCGGTGGCGGAGGTGGCCGAGGTGTGGAAGGAAAATGGAAAGAATTGGGTCATCAGGATACAGTTACCAAATCTTTCATGTTAGTTATGACCGTTACACCCTAGATTGTCATGAGGGTGGTACAGGAAAAGGCAGCGGATCCATTTTGGCAAGTAAAAATTTGACAGCTTTTGGTCGGGGGACCTAGTCTTACTCAGTGAGTTGCGAGGGAGGCTTGCGCTTCAACATCAGATTGATTGTTCCTGAGGGGGAGGATTTATGACACGCGGTGATGATAGAGTCACATGGATCTTAGTTTGCGGTACATCCTGATGGGGATAAGATATACCAAGATATGAGGCGACAATATTAGTGGAATGGGATGGAGAGAGACATTACCGAGTTTGTCTCAAAGTGTGCCACTTATCAGCTAGTAAAGGTGGACGACCAGAAGATAGCAAAGTTTCTATAGTCGTTAGAGATTCCTCTATTGAAATGGGAGAGCATTTCCATGGATTTTATTACCTGGTTGCCTACTTCTCAGAGGGGTCACGATTCTATATGGGTGATAGTGGATCGGCTGACCAAGGTAGGTCACTTTCTTCTAGTCCGGACGGAATACACCACGACACAGTATGCCTAGTTATTCATTGCTTAGATAGTTAGAGTTCATGGGGTGTTGTTGATATTCTGTCTGATAGGGATAAGATTTTTGTATCTCGGTTTGGGAAGAGATTTTAGGAGGCCATGGGTATAGAGTTGAGATTGAGTAAGCCCTATCATCCGCATATGGACGGGCAGACTGTGCAGACTAATCAAATGCTAGAGGATATCTTGCATATGTGTATTCTTTATTTTAGGGGAGGATGGGAGTAGTACCTTCCACTAGAGGAGTTTGCGTACAATAAATCCTATCAGTTCACTATTGGCATAAATCCATTTGAAGCGTTGTATGGTAGACCTTGTTATTCTCTCACTTATTGGTTAGAGGTGGGGGATAACAAGCTACTCTGTCCAAAGTTAATTTAGGACACTTCGACCAGGATTAAGATGATTCAGAGTCATATACAGGTATCCCGAGACAGACAAAAATGCTATGCCGATGCTAAGTGGTTCTTTCGAGAGTTTAATGTGGGGGGACCAGGTGTTGCAGTGAGTATCTCCTATGAAGGGGATAATGATATTTGGGAAGAAGGGGAATTTGACACCGAGGTACGTGGGCCCATTTCCTATCATCGACAGGATTGGATCGATGGCATATAGACTTGGGTTTTCGGAGCACTTGAACCGGATTCATGATGTGTTCCATATTTCTTCACTGAGGTGGTATCTCCGGGATGAGTTGGCTCACACTCACATTTCGTTGGAGGATATTAACTTACAACCTGATAGTTCATATGAGGAGAGACCGATGGCTATCTTAGACCATAGCAAGAGGAGATTAAGTTCAAAGGTAGTTCCACTCATGCGTGTCCAGTGGGAGCATCATAATGTCGAGGAGTCTACCTGGGAACGCGAGGAGGAGATGCGCGATAGATATCGCGAGTTATTCTTACTAGGTATATTTTTCTTTTCCAAATTTCAGGATAAAATTTTGTTATTAGGGGGGAAGTGTGTAATATGTAATAACCCTCACTTATGAGAACGTATTTTATATTAATTACTAGGTATGGTAATTAGATATAAGTTCTGGATTATGAATTGAGTGCTAATTTAATGATGCAAAGTTAATATTCACTGTGAGTTTGCATATATACCATAACTGTGGGTGAATATTGCTATGTTATGCTTATTAATATCATATGAATTAAAATGATATTTGGCTTAATAATGAGACCGGAACTCAAATTTAATTATAAAATGTCCAAATGATAATTTGGAGGCCGCAGTTGATTTCGGAACGTGCGAGATAGTCAGAAATTATGCCATTATGTGTTTTGAGATTTTGGGCATTTTTGACTGATTATGCCTTAAATATGCAATTGCGTATTATTCTATCGCAATAATTTATCAATAGAATTGGGTTTTTGGCTAAAGGCACGATTTATGTCTGTGTGAATCACTATTCACCAAATTGTCTTTCCTAAACCTAGAGAACTAAAGAGAGAAAGAGAAAGAGTAGAGAGAAGAAAGGGAATTAAAGACTTGAGAAGGATTCTTGATCCCACACCAAGAAAATCTGTATTTTCTTCTTTGAGGCAAGTTTACTACTTGCTATTTATGGTTTAAGATAAATGATTTGTGTGAGAATGATGTATTTGTTTATGGTTTACTAGTTTAGGGTTTGGATGTTGGTTGGGTTTAAATCATTAAAGGATAGTTGAATGATGACTGATGTTGATGGTAATAGTAGTAGAATTTATGTTGTGTTGGTGAGAATAAATGAGTTGGCTTTGGGATTTGCTTGAATATAGGAAGTCATGGTCTAGGTCTGTTCAGACCGGTCGATCGCGTTTCGCAGACTGATCGACCGGGTCTACGGGAGAGGGTTCACTGCATTTCTTTCAAAGGCCCAAATTTATGGCGTGGTCGACCGCGGTCCCCTGACCGGTCGACCGGTCCTGCCGAAATGACTTTCTGCTTTTCTTCTTAGGCCAAATCTTGAGACGCGGTAGACCGCGGTATTAGGACCGATCGACCGGTCCCCTGTTTTCTTCCCAAATATTTTATTTTCAGTCCTTAACTTCTTATTTTCCTAGGAACATAGGGACCTTCTTAAATGAAGTAAAAATAGGGACTTAGAGTATTAGTTGAGTTCGGACGACTCCCTAGACTCGAAGGGGTTCATCTAGGGTTCCTGTCAAAGGGGAGATTTAAAGTAATGTTTAGGCATTATTTCTGTCAGGTAGTTCTATAAAAGTCTAGGAAATCTTAAGATCAAATTTGGAGACTTTAGGAGTAAATGTGAACTAGATCTCATTTGATGAGTTATTATAAAGTCCAAATAAGGACATTTGGGAGAGGTAACTTGGGGAGTTTAAATATTCTTCGAGGTTATTATGATGATGTGAAGTATACCATAATGCATTTGATAAAATGTAAAATGGATAAAGTAAAACATAAATTACTGAACCATGAAATGGAAATTAATAAAATGGATGATACACACCTCTCTAAATACCATCTTAAGGGAAGTCCATGCGTGAGGTGAAGCCCCCTGGCTAATGAATGCAGGGTGGATATAGTCCTAGGCCATATGAGCGCTTGTTTTATATTTTTCTGCGATGGATAGGAGATTCTGGGTGTGGTCTTGACTACCCCGCAGGCATATGGCCGCTTCCCTACGTTTGCGATAGGATCTCAGGTTATCTTATGTTAGGCCCTGGAAGATGATGGTTATTTAGGGGCGCGCACAGTGGGGAAACCCGGACGGGCGGTCTTAGAATCGTTATATATATATTTATAACTATTCTATTATCGAGTTGTACTCGATGGAACATTAATTCCATAAAGAGCAAAGTGTATGCCACAAAGAGCATACTATTGAGATAAGTGCCATAAAGAGCACATGGTGATAAATGCATTCCTGATAAGGAGTGGAAAGAAGATGGAATTGAAAATGATGAGAGATGAAAAAAAAAGGCTTATAAGTACTTTTATTTCTTTGCATAACAAAATTCTATTTTAATAATCATTTAACTGTTTTAATTCTTTATATGATGTTACCATGCTAGAATATCATCCATATCATCCATGCTTACCTGTACATTATTATCATGACTGACATTTATCTAGTGATCATATAAAACCGGCCTCTAACCGGTTCTTCGTTTTCTTGTTGTGTATGCATCTTCTATATGCATTCAGGTGTTCCGCCGCAAGGTCGCCCGTAATGACTTTCTTTTCTCTGAGACTTTTGAGGAGCCGTGACAGTTTGCGGGTATCACGGGATGTTGTGTAGACGTTTCTATTATTGTTTTCTAGCTAAGATCAGTCTTTATGCGGGCGTGTGGCCCAAATGGCTGTAATTGTATAATTGATGTATTATGTAACACATGAATTTATTGTATGTTGTATGGATGGTATCGACCGACACTTTATTCGGTTCTTTCTTATCTCTTTGTTTACACATGTAAGTTTGTGAGAGTTTCCATCCTCTTTTTCTATTATGGGTTGTTGAAAGTATTTTCTTTAAATTACAAACTAAAATTTTTGATAACTCGTTTTCTGGAATATTGTGTGGTTATTCCTGATACATTGTATGATTATTGTGATGTTAAGAATGGTATTTATCTATGATTCATGTTTCATCGGGGTTTAGGGCTGGCCAACCTTTATTTAAGATAGCGGGTTGTCACAGATGGTATCAGAGCATCAGGTTCTAGAATCTTTAGGATCTATGCGGACTTGTCACGTTCTACCGTAGCGTTCTTTGAAATAGAGCTTAATGTTGGGATTGTTTTGCTGCTTATGTATGCGATCTTATACTAGATAGATTTTTTTATATAATATTCTAATTCTATCTCTTCTCTATCTCAGATGCCGCCAAAGAGAGGATGTCCCGCTAGACACAATAGGGTTGTCGAGGATGAGGTTGGTCCTCCACCGCCGCCACCGAGGAATATCAGTGCCGCTGATGTGGAAAATATCGTGGCCCAAGCTGTTAATGTAGCGATGACTGTAGTGGCACAACAAATGCCACAAGTTCAAGCGAGGGGACAAGAAGCACTAGTTCCTATGGGACCTTCTCAGTGGGAACGGGTAAGAGAGTCTTTCCTAAAGGGTCATCCCCCAGAATTTGAGGGAGGTTCGGACGTTATAAAGGCAAACCAGTGGAAGAAGGACATGCAGCGCCATCTTAGGATGGTGGAATGTAGTGAGGAGAAAAAGAAAATCCTCGTTACCTTTAAGCTTGTCGGATCAGCCTTACATTGGTGGGAGTCAATGACGACACCCGAACAAAGGGATACAATGTCAATCACCAATTTTTGGGCTTTGTTTAATGGAAAGTATTTCCCTCCCGCGGTTCAAAGGGAGATGCAGAGGAAGCTTTAAGATTTAGTACAAGGGGAGAGATCGGTTGCCGAATTCGAAGAAGAGTTTACTCGGTTAGCAATCTTTATACCGGATGAAGTGACTCGGGAAGCGAAGAGGATCTCCAGATTTGTAGGAGGTTTGCACTGGCAAATAAAATAACATTTGCTTGGAAATCTTTCTTTGGTAACCTTTGGGGATGTGTTGAATGATGCCTTACTTCACTGTCAAGAGCATAGATTATTTGTGCAAAACAATAGGAATGCTGCAGCAATGGGGCAAGTAGTGAAACCGGGAGGAAATGGGAGCGGAGGGGGAACATCTTCCTCGTCCCAATCCTCGGGGAACAAGCAGAAAGAAATGGATCCTCAGCAAGGGGATTTGTCCAAGCGTCAACGTTTCGGTGGGTTTAATGCTGGTGGCAACAACAATAATAATAATAACAGACCGGGTCAAGGCGGTCAACAACAACAGGGAGGTAGAGGTGGAAATGGAGGTAGGGGCCAGCAGGGCCGGGGTGCGGGACAATTCCGAAACAATTAGGGTAGGAATCAGGAGAATGCGGCTAATAAATGTTTTCAATGTGGGGAGTTGGGCCTTTATAAAAGGGCGTGTCCTCAGCTGGTTAGAGGGCATCTTCCTAGGGCTCCACAACAGCTGTATGTACAGTTTCTGCCCTAGGCGCCTAATCCGATTGCTCCTCCTCACCAGGGGCAACTGTAGTATGGACGGGTTTACCATATTCAGGAGGCTATGCTTCCTCCAGCTCCTTCGGCATCGCCAGCAATCGAGGGTAAGTTTCTCATTCATGGGCATATGGGTCAAGTACTATTTGATACGGGTGCTACACACTCCTTTATTTCTAGAGGTTTTGCCCAGACCACAGGTTTGATAAAATCTGCTGAAAGTACCTTCACTAGCGTTGAATCTTCTATGGGTGATGGTTCATTGATTTTCTTTATTTGTAAAAACATAGGGATTTATCTTGGCAACTTGTGTTTTGAGGCCTATTTTCTCGTCCTTGATATGGTCGGGTACAATGTAATATTGGGTATGGATTGGCTAGTGAAATACCGCGCGATAGTAAATTGTTATGGGAAAAGCATAGTTTTTGCAGTTCCGGGGCAAGAAATGTTCCTGGTTGTTATGCCTTGTATGGAAGGGAGTACGAGTGCTTATTTATATTGTATTGCAGAAGATGCATCTAGGGATGTTGTGGTTCCCCTAAATTCTCTTCCGATTGTTAGAGATTTTGAAGATATTTTTTGGGAGATACCGAGATTACCTCCAAGTCGGGAGATAGAGTTTTTGATTGATTTAATGCCGGGAACTCGATCGATTTCTAAAGCTCCGTATCGAATGGCTCCTGTGGAGATGAGGGAGTTGCGAGATCAGATTCAGCAGTTATTGGAGCAGGGCTTTATTAGGCGTAGCACATCGCCATGGGGTGCTCCGGTATTGTTTGTGAAGAAGAGAGACGGCTCTCTCCGGTTATGCGTGGACTATAGGGAGTTGAATAAAGTCACCATCGGGAATAAATACCCTTTGCCTCGCATCGATGATTTATTTGACCAACTTAGGGTAGCATCATACTTCTCCAAAATCGATTTGAGGATGGGGTATCATCAATTGAGAATACGGGCGCAAGATGTATCCAAGACTGCATTACTGACCCGTTACGGATCCTATGAATTCTTGGTTATGCCCTTTGGGCTAACCAATGCTCCTGCAGTATTTATGGATCTTATGAACAGGGTATTTCGGGATTTTCTTGACCAGTTTGTTATTGTATTCATCGATGACATCCTAGTCTATTCTCAGACAGAGTCTGATCATGCTACTCACTTACGGTTGGTCCTACAGAGATTGAGGGATCACAAACTGTATGCAAAGTTTGAGAAATGTGGCTTTTGGTTGAAGGAGGTTCAATTTCTAGGTCATGCGGTGTCATCCCAGGGTGTATCTGTGGATCCTAGCAAGGTGATTGCAGTGAGAGAGTGGGGTCATCCCACGACACCTACTGAGGTTCATAGTTTTCTGGGCTTAGCGGGTTATTACCGTCGATTTATTAAGGGTTTTTCAAGGATCGCTAGCCCGTTGACGAATTTAACCCGAAAGGGAGTGTGATTTGTTTGGGACAGTTCATGTCAAGCTGCATTTGATGAGCTCAAAGAGAGATTAACTTCGGCTCCAGTCTTTGCGTTGCCAAAACCGGGATTGGAATATCTAGTCTTCACCGATGCATATCTTCAAGGGTTAGGAGGTGTTCTTCATCAAGAAAGACAAGCTATCGCTTACGCTTCTTGTAAGTTGAAGCCTCACGAAAGGAACTATCCAGTGCATGACTTAGAGTTTGCCGCAGTTGTTTTTGCCTTGAAGATATGGAGGCATTATCTCTTGGGGGAAAATTTTAGTCTTTTCACCGACCATAAATCGTTACAATATTTATTTTCCCAAAAGGACCTGAATATGCGTCAGCGTCGTTGGTTGGAGTGTGTGAAGGACTACCAATTTGATATCCATTATCATCCTGGAAAGGTGAATGTGGTAGTGGGTGCCTTGAGTAGGACGCCCGAAGGAGACTTAGCTAATGTGTGGAAAGCTAAGTGGAGAGAGCTCAGTCAGGAGGATGAAGGGGTAAGAGCATTCATTTCCGTGATAACCGTTACTCCTACGATTGTAGCGAGAACTATGGAAGCCCAGGGAAGAGATAAAGGTTGTCGAGACCATATACACCGACTGTTGTTCGAGGGAGCGGAGTCGTACTCGATTGGTTCGGAGGGTGGACTACACTTCCATGGAAGACTTATTGTTCCCGAAGATGGAGCCTTGAGACGAGCAGTGATGGCGGAATCTCACGGGTCAAAGTTTACGGTACATCCAGGTGGGGACAAGATGTACCAAGATATGCGCCGTCAGTATTGATGGTTTGGTATGAAGAGGGATATCTCGGAGTTTGTGTCCCAATGCACTACTTGTCAGTTGGTTAAGATTGACCACCAACGACCGACAGGTTTGTTACAATCGCTAGAGATTCCGGTATGGAAATGGGAAAGCATTTCGATGGATTTCATTACGGGCTTACCTAGATCACATAGGGGTCATGATTCGATCTGGGTGATTGTCGACCGTTTGACTAAGTCGGCACACTTCTTGCCTGTACGTACGGATTATGATACCGCTCGCTACGCCCAATTGTTCATCGAGGAGATCGTTAGACTTCATGGGGTACCTTTAAATATTGTTTCTGACCGAGATAAAATATTTGTGTCCCACTTTTGGCACAGTTTTCAAGAGGCCATGGGAATCGAGTTAAGGTTAAGCTCTTCCTATCATCCTCAAACAGATGGTCAAACTGAAAGGGTAAACCAGATGTTGGAGGATATGCTTCGTATGTGCATGCTTGATTTTAAGGGCGGTTGGGAACAATACCTCCCATTGGTTGAGTTTTCTTATAACAACTCATACCAATTTGCTATTGGAATGGCTCCTTATGAAGCTTTGTATGGCCGACCATGTATATCGCCTGCTTGTGGGTTGGAAGTGGGTGATAACAAATTCCTTGGACCTGAAATGATCCAGGACACTTCTTCAAAGATTGAACTTATTCGAAATCGCATTCGGATAGCCCAAGACCGTCAAAAGAGCTATGTCGATGCGGGTAGGAGACACATGGAGTTAGAGGTTGGAGACCAAGTATTGGTGCGAGTGTCTCCAATAAAGGGCATTAAACGTTTCGGGAAGAAAGGAAAGCTTGCACCGCGTTTTGTAGGACCTTTCCCAGTTATTGCAAAGGTTGGTCCCGTGGCGTATCAACTTGCTTTACCGGAGCCTTTGCAACAAATCCATGATGTATTCCATGTCTCCTCCTTGAAGAAGTATAGAAGATGTGAGGATGCCCTTTGGCACATCCCTTTTGAAGATATCGACTTGCAACCCGATGTTTCATATGAAGAACAACCGGTTGCTATTCTTGAGTATGGGGAGCGCAGGTTGAGCTACCGTGTGGTGCCCTTGGTGAGAGTCCAATGGAGTCATCACAATGTGAAAGAATCAACGTGGGAGCGTGAGGACGAGATGCGGGAGAAATATCCACATCTTTTCTTATAAGGTACGCCTGAATTTTGGGGACAAAATTCCCTCATAAGGGGGGGAGTATGTAATAACCCTCACTTATGAGAACGTATTTTATATTAATTACTAGGTATGGTAATTAGATATAAGTTCTGGATTATGAATTGAGCGCTAATTTAATGATGCAAAGTTAATATTCACTATGAGTTTGCATATATACCATAACTGTGGGTGAATATTGCTATGTTATGCTTATTAATATCGTATGAATTAAAATGATATGTGTCTTAATAATGAGATCGGAACTCAAATTTAATTACAAAATGTCCAAATGATAATTTGGAGGCCGCAGTTGATTCCGGAACGTGCGAGATAGTCAGAAATTGTGCCATTATGTGTTTTGAGATTTTGGGCATTTTTGACTGATTATGCCTTAAATATGCAATTGCGTATTATTCTATCGCAATAATTTATCAATAGAATTGGGTTTTTGGCTAAAGGCACGATTTATGTCTTGTGTGAATCACTATTCACCAAATTGTCTTTCCTAAACCTAGAGAACTAAAGAGAGAAAGAGAAAGAGTAGAGAGAAGAAAGGGAATTGAAGACTTGAGAAGGATTCTTGATCCCACACCAAGAAAATCTGTATTTTCTTCTTTGAGGCAAGTTTACTACTTGCTATTTATGGTTTAAGATAAATGATTTGTGTGAGAATGATGTATTTGTTTATGGTTTACTAGTTTAGGGTTTGGATGTTTGTTGGGTTTAAATCATTAAAGGATAGTTGAATGATGGCTGATGTTGATGGTAGTAGTAGTAGCATTTATGTTGTGTTGGTGAGAATAAATGAGTTGGCTTTGGGATTTGCTTGAATATAGGAAGTCATGGTCTAGGTCTGTTCAGACCGGTCGACCGGGTCTACGGGAGAGGGTTCACTGCATTTCTTTCAAAGGCCCAAATTTATGGCGCGGTCGACCGGTCCTGCCGAAATGACTTTCTGCTTTTCTTCTTAGGCCAAATCTTGAGACGCGATCGGCCGCCGTATTAGGACCGGTCGATCGGTCCCTTGTTTTCTTCCCAAATATTTTATTTTTAGTCCTTAACTTCTTCTTTTCCTAGGAACATAGGGACCTTCTTAAATGAAGTAAAAATAGGGACTTAGAGTATTAGTTGAGTTCAGATGACTCCCTAGACTCGAAGGGGTTCATCTAGGGTTCCTGTCAAAGGGGAGATTTAAAGTAATGTTTAGGCATTATTTCTGTCAGGTAGTTCTATAAAAGTCTAGGAAATCTTAAGATCGAATTTGGAGACTTTAGGAGTAAATGCGAACTAGATCTCATTTGATGAGTTATTATAAAGTCCAAATAAGGACATTTGGGAGAGGTAACTTGGGGAGTTTAAATATTCTTTGAGGTTATTATGATGATGTGAAGTATACCATAATGCATTTGATAAAATGTAAAATGGATAAAGTAAAACATAAATTACTGAACCATGAAATGGAAATTAATAAAATGGATGATACACACCTCTCTAAATACCATCTTAAGGGAAGTCCGTGCGTGAGGTGAAGCCCCCTAGCTAATGAATGCAGGGTGGATATAGTCCTAGGCCATATGAGCGCTTGTTTTATATTTTTCTGCGATGGGTAGGAGATTCTGGGTGTGGTCTTGACTACCCCGCATGCATATGGCCGCTTCCCGACGTTTGCGATAGGATCCCAGGTTGTCTTATGTTAGGCCCTGGAAGATGATGGTTATTTAGGGGCGCGCACAGTGGGGAAACCCGAACGGGCGGTCTTAGAATCGTTATATATATATTTATAACTATTCTATTATCGAGTTGGACTCGATGGAACATTAATGCCATAAAGAGAAAAGTATATGCCACAAAGAGCATACTATTGAGATAAGTGCCATAAAGAGCACATGGTGATAAATGCATTCCTAATAAGGAATGGAAAGAAGATGGAATTGAAAATGATGAGAGATGAAAAAAAAGGCTTATAAGTACTTTTATTTCTTTGCATAACTAAATTCTATTTTAATAATCATTTAACTGTTTTAATTCTTTATATGATGTTACCATGCTAGAATATCATCCATATCATCCATGCTTACCTGTACATTATTGTCATGCCTGTCATTTATCTAGTGATCATATAAAATCGGCCTCCGACCGGTTCTTCGTTTTCTTGTTGTGTATGTATCTTTTATATGCATTCAGGTGTTCCGCCGCAAGGTCGCCCGTAATGACTTTCTTTTCTCTGAGACTTTTGAGGAGCCTTGACAGTTTGCGGGTATCACGAGATATTGTGTAGACGCCTCTATTATTGTTTTCTAGCTAAGATCAGTCTTTATGCGGGCGTGTGGCCCAAATGGTTGTAATTGTATAATTGATGTATTATGTAACACATGAATTTATTGTATGTTGTATGGATGGTATCGACCGACACTTTATTCGGTTCTTTCTTATCTCTTTGTTTACACATGTAAGTTTATGAGAGTTTCCATCCTCTTTTTCTATTATGGGTTGTTGAAATTATTTTCTTTAAATTACAAACTAAAATTTTTGATAACTCGTTTTCTGGAATATTGTGTGGTTATTCCTGATACTCTGTATGATTATTGTGATGCTGAGAATGGTATTTATTTATGATTCCTGATTCATCGGGGTTTAGGGCTGGCCACCCTTTATTTCGGATAGCGGGTTGTCACAGAATACCCCGAAATTTTATTAATCTTAAATGTGGGATTAATTTAATTAAAATGGGAAAATTAATTAGAGATTGATCCGAGTTAAAATAAATATTAATTACCGAGATAAGGGTTAATATTTATTTATATTCAATATTACTTAGTGAATGAGTAATAATAATGATGAGAAAATATTAAGATTTGTTGTGAATGAGATATACGGCAGTTATGATAAATGTAGTTAGGACTCACGTGTGAGTCGTATCGAGACTAAATTTGAGAAATAATATGTAATTTCACTTTTAGTATTTCATATGGTAATTTAGTGTACGCCAGTGTGTCCGAAAGGGTCGAGATAGTCAGAAACTTCTACCGGGGGATTTAGTTTCGATCCCAGGGCACTTGTAGGCCAAACCGACACCCCGGAGGGGTATTTTGGTCTTTTAAAATTTTGGAAAAAAGGGACCGATGAAAATTACATAGTTAATCTATCAGGCGCGTAGAGGAAGTTATAGTTATTAGTTGTTAAACCAAAAGAGAAAGCACAGGAGGGAGAAAGAGAGGGTTCCTAAGAAATTCATGGCCAACCACCACCACAACCACCACCAAATTGTAGATCGGAAAGAGAGGACCACAATCATGCCCTTCTTCTTCAATGGATTAGACCTACCAAAAGAGGTAAGTGTTTATCTTTCTTAATTATTTGTATATGTTAACCATGTTAGGGTAGATTTGAAGAAATAACCTATGAATTTGATGTTGTAATTGGAGAATTAAATTAAGCTTTGGTTAGGAATTGCATGTATATAGAATTATGAAATAATTAGAGGATAAAATCAGACCTTAATGGATGGGAAAAATTTGGACCTGTAGGTGTATGAACATGTAAGAACATAAAGTTAGGGTTCTTGATGATAATTATGAATTAATTGGTTCTTGGGTTGTATTCTTGATGTTTTGATAATATTTTTACATTGGAAATCACCCCTATATGTCTACATGATGTTTGGAAACCTTGGTTTTTAATTTTAGAAAGATCCATGAGAAATTGGTTAAAAAAGTGGTTGAAATTCGTAACTGCATAAGGGAAGGAGATGATCTCGGGTCCGGCAGACCGGTTCAGTATGTCTGTCACCTACAATCTCATCCTTTTGCTTAAATGTTTTTAGGGATTTGAGTTTATAATTTGTTCCAAATTATAGAGAATCGAATTTTGAAGTTTGGGGTAGATTTAGATTTAATTTGGCCTCACGAGAATTTGAGTGGGTTACGTAGAATGTGAGCAAACTACGGGAACTATTTAATGTTAAGTAATATTAAGGATACTTAAATAAACACGGAGGTTATGAGTGAACCTAAGACCGGACCAGTGGTAGAGGGACAATTTACCTACTGAAATAGTTTGATGATTAGTTAGAATATTTCGAGTAGCGAGGGATACTCGGAGAAGTACGGTGAGAAGTATAATTGAAATTAATTTATACGCAGAATATTCGGGGGATATAGATATACTACGTATGGGACATGTATGATAGGTTGCGTGTATACATATACTAATGATATAAATAACTAAATTTTGTGAAAAAACTACTGTATGATTTATTATGTGTATGACATACCTACGCTGCTTGCTATCGGGGCAAGGTTTCGCGTCATGGATGGTCTTATCCTGACGAGCCCATTGGGGGGATTTTAGACTTGTACCCAAAATATAGAACCTTGGATACGTGCTATCTGAGAGTATGATAGTTTCGAAGGTTGAATGGGAGCGTAGGTTTATACGTGACCCATTTGGCTAGGGACTATGTTCGCCTCCAATATATGTGATTTGTGTTTATGGCTCAAGAGAGATACAGAACCAACAGTCCTTTATACGGTGCGTGATGTACAAGGACATGATAGTAGAGTATGCGTGCACCGTAGGTCTCAGCCTAGGGGTGCATACTTTTTATATATAAAGTGATAAATGTATATGTACTAGTGATTTATTCAATGGTGTGTACTTAGTTGAAAAGTAAGATAGTGATATCTAAAAAGGCCTTGATGTGTACAAATTGAAAATAAAATGAGAAACCTAGAACTGGATAGTTGATATAAAATATTTAGTAATGTATTTTGTGGGTGATGCGGGTGAAAACGAGTTAACTTATGTAAAAATATGCTTAGTTTGGACTAGTTAGGCGGGGTAGCATAACTAGGGCGGGTTATAAATACACGTTGGGTGTGCACATTAGCTGAGAGGTGAGTATCTCAAGTGAGAGCACGAAAACCTAACATGCATTTAATATTTGGTAACTTTGCATTTGAACACTTGATAAAATTTTAACTATTTTACTCGGGCTCTGACCCGTTTTCTCCAAATCTCTATTCTTTTTGTAATACATTTAGGTGCCCATCCACAGGACCATCAGGCTTAGCAGATTTTACCATTTGGCGTGCTGTAGATGATGTGGAAGTTTCAAGTTCTTAAATTTAGACTCCTCAATATTCCTTATTTCTTCATTATGAGTTGTTATTCCATTCAGTCGGACATGTTGTCCATTTCTATTTAGACACTTTCAGAGATGTTGGATTTTATTCTATTTAGCATATCGTAGACTGGTTTTATTATGGATGATTATATTATTATTTCATACTGAATTGTGTATTTCAGACACCCTTATTTATTCTATTGTTTTATCTATCATATGGTTGATGAATGTATGGGAATGGTTTAGTATTATATTGTAACATGGTTTCATGTTAACTAACAAGATAAAATTTGACACCAACTTTTCAAATGCTAGGTGGTTAGTATATATTAAAAAGCTTTTGACGGTGATGCTAAGAATGGACCAACTGGATATTTTGTTTTGATTCAATAAAGGCCTGATCACCTAGTATTTAATTAAGCAGGGTGTCACAGTTTGTTTTATATTTATAAGCACAATCTCATATTACATTCAGTAGTGTAGTTATTTATTTCTTGTTCTTTAGTTTTGAAGATTTACTTTAGTTTTAGTTTATAAAAATTATGTTTTTTTCTTTAGTTCTAGTTATTTATAATTATCTAGTATTCACATCAAAGTCTTCCTTAAGGGAAGCATAAGTCTTATTAATTGAAGCATCGAACGATACGTAATCGTTTGATTGTCAAAAGGCTAAAATAATCAATTGGTTGACAAGACCATAACCTTAACTAACACGCTTGCAATTAACAAAAATACATAAACAAGCCACTGACTCAAGCAATAATTAATGCTTAAAAAAATAAAAATATGATTATTTTATCAAACGATGATTAGGAAGGGTTGCATTTTTTTGTCGATTCTTTTCCATTATTTCATATCATTTTCTTATATTTTCGAAAATGTGGACATAATCATATAGTTATAAAGTCTAATAGACTTGATTCAAGACAAATGCCCATATTGAATCTACTCTTGATTAGGGTTGATAAGGTGACCAACAGTGACAAAACTATATCAGGACCAAAAGCGAATGGACCGAAAGCCTTTTTAAATTCTTGTAATATATCTACATTTTTCGTCCTGTAATCCTAAAGAGTTAGCTCCTTATACATAGGTAGTCTCAATACCCACATAACTATTTAAATATCTATATTATACATATAGTACAATAGTATTAGAGGTTAATGACATCTAATAAATATACCAATCCTCCATTACTACTCTTTCGATTTATAAAAGGTTCCAAAAAAAACTCTTAAATTATCCACGTGACTATCCAACCTCCAATCATTTTGCCAAGCGTTCTAAAATTATACAACTTCTTCTTCAAATTCCTCCTCAAACACCGTTTACAAAACCCATTTCAAAAACAAAACCCTCATGATATTACAAGTGCCAAAATTTCAATTTTTATGGTTGTTACACATACGGAGATAAGGCTTCACCAGATGATGTTTACTGACCATGATTATGAAAGAAAGCCAATTATAAAAACCAATGATGATTGTGCCAAAACGGTCTGAATGTGACAAGACTCTGTCCCATTCACTGAGTTACCCGATCCTCTTGATCTAGCCTCACTTTTGTCCACTTCCGTATGTCCCCATAGCCCAAGAATCACCTCTCCTACTTCTTTTCCTCCTGCTCTTACTCTCTTTGTTAACTTACCTATTTCTCCTCCCTCCTCTCATGAAACATCCACTCCTCCCAAAACACTCACCTTATGTTAAATCTCTCAAAAACCCATCCACCAAAACATGTATCTGCCCTCTTAACTACTACGCTACACACTGAATTTTTGTCCTTGAAAAGTGCCTTGACTTAGCCACATTGGTCTCTTGCCATGGAAGAAGAATTTCGGGCATTATGTGTTTACAAGACCTGAGATTTGGCCGTAGGTTTGTGAGTTTTAGTTCTTTTAGATTGATATTTTTTTAATCTAAATTTTCAGATTTGTTTTTTAGATTGTTGGATGAATTTGATGATAGTTTTTTATCTATTAAAAAATGTTTTTTTATAAAAATTATTTTCTTTGGAAATCATTTTTATTTTGCTAGAAAATATCTTTTTTGGATAAAAACATTTTTTTTGCTAGAAATCTTTTATATATATTATTTTTATGTTTTTTAATCATGGTTAGAATTTTTATTTTTGAAAATTATTTTTCTTTTTATTACTTAAATATTTTTCTATTTTTTCTATATATTCTATATTTTTTATAATTACTGGATTTTTTCTTATTTTATTAGAAATTTGGTTTTTTATTTGAAATATATTTTGTTACTGGAAATTCATTTTTTGCAGTATTTTTCAAAATTTTAGAATATTTATTCAGTTTGAAAATTTTTAAAAAATATTTTTTCGGTTTATTGAATATTTTTTCTATTTTTAATGCATTTTCAATATTTTTATTTATATTTTCTCTTTTTTTTAATGTATTTTCCAGTTTTTTGGTAATTATTGAATTTTTTCTCTATTTTTTTTTAATTGTAACTCTTCTTTATTATTGGAAATAATTTTTTAACAATATTTGTTTAAAACTCTCTAAAGTATTTACTCGGTTTTTTGGAGACTCTTTGAAAATATTATCCAAATTTTTATGTAAATTTTTTAATTTTTTCCTAATTTTAATATGAAATCGTTTTTTAACTGAAAATCTGTTTTTTGTTGGAATTTTTTTTTTATCTATTAGAAATTTATTTTTTTATTGTTCATTGGAAACATGTTTTTGTTAATGCGAATATTTTTTTTCATTTTTTATAATTTTTAAATTTTTTAATACTTTTAAAATAGTTATTATGTTATGTTCATTTATTTAAAGTTTTATATTGAATGCCGTGTTCGAAAGATGGCAAGGCAAAGGCTCTAGAAGGAAAAATATGAGGTTCATTATAAGTTTATGCTCATGTTAGTTAGTGTTTATGGGTCTTCTTTTAATTAAAAGTTTACTATGCTTTTAGATGACACCTTATGTACTTTTTCATCTTTTTTAACATTGTTAATATCGTTTGCCTTTATTTACATTAATAGTTCTATTTTTGTCTTAGTGTGATGCATGTTTCAAAAACAAAAAACAAAAGTTCTTGATGCCAAAGTTATATATATTATGTACTATGTTTGACTACATATAGAATCGAAGGCGTTCTTTGAGATTGACTATTTATGCAAATTATCAAAGATACATTAAATAATATGGTCATTTTACAAGAAAATAGTTGTCTTGGCGGTTGAAATTAAACAACCGTGATTTTAAGTTGTTTTTTATTACCACGAAATGGCTATAAAAATTAATTTGTTATCATAATCCGCTCACGATAATCAGTTAAAGACCAATAAGGATTCACGGAGTACGTTAAATATACAAAAAGTTCAGAATTATAAAAAAATGGCAGTAAGTACTATCTTTTAGTAGTCAAAAGATCTCAAATATGAAACGTACTCTGACGATACTCTTCACCGCACAAACGAGGAGATTATAATTGCTTCAAAATCGAGAAGATAAACACATATTTATCCAAACAAAACAATAAAGCTTAAATAAAATAATTTTTAGAATATATTTAGATAGTATATTTCATTCAACAATATTCGTAACATACATTTTTGACCTCGCATCGAGCGAAGTAGATGCTAGTTGATACATATATCACAATTCACATTCATAATTATTAATTTTGAATTTTAAACAATTGTAGGAAGCCATTAAGTTTTCAATAGAACAACCCATTCACCTTTATACCTTCCTTTCTCTTTATGCTATTACGGATTAGTCTAAAATAACCTCTTATGAGAACTTTGGTCCAGTTTTTCATTGAAAATTAGTTATACAATGGTAAAGCTTATCATAATCATCACCATGTTCATCTTTTATATATAATCTATCTTGGCCATCCTTTGCAGAAGAGAGAGCTAAAAAAGAAGTCCAATGAAAAAAATTCATGGCACGAGAAATACAAGTGACATAGTAAATTACAGGCGTAATTCTTACAAGACACAAACGACGAATACAAATTTATTGAGATGTGTGCCTTAACTCTCCATATGTAACTCCATGCATTATTAACGTAGGAGGAGTTAATTTTTTTGTCACTCTACTTGTATCCTGATTCAAATAATATCTTCACAAATAATTAAGTAGGATTTTTAATAAACAATCCTTATGCAATTGCGCAATTTGAATATGATGATGATCATAATGGGTTTTATTTTGTTTATTAAAAAGGATATATAGTGTCCATTTAACAATATTCATTTACTAACTAGTAAAACAAAATGATCATCTAGATTATCTCAAAAAATCGCATGAGTTTCACATTTATTATCCACAATTACATTTAGAGACGGACTACTTTTGAAGAATCCTAAAAAAGTGCATGTTATGTTACATGAGGATGTGGATCCGAATGAAATCAAATTACCACCGTTTTGTCTTGCACAAAAATTATTTGTCAGAATTCACATGGAAGAGTAAGAATTTCAGCTATAATGGATGAATTTTGATTTCAATAACTTTTTTTTCATAATTTTTGTGGTAGACAAAACCGCCCATAAATTTTTTAATAAAAACTATTCTAAAATCTAAATTTTTATTTTATGAAGACAATTTAATTATATAATTTGTATCAAATTTAGACTTGTACAAATTTTATTTATTCATTTTTTCTGCTCATACAAGAATTTAATCTACTTACTCTACAATTGAAACATGCCTAACATAAATTACTATATTTTTTAAATATTGAAAAATCTTTTAAAAAACACATTTTGGTTTCAAACATTTGTAAATAATGAACTATATAATTGTGTTATTTATAAAATGTTTAAAATAAATCAATTTAATATATATATATATATATTCACACACACATAAATATATAAAATTGCTAAAGTGTATTAGTGGTATATATCGTACATTTTCATGTAACTTTTTATTTATGAATAAAACATTAAATTTTGATTACTATTAGAAATAGTAAAAGATTTTTTAGCAATCACTTTTCAAGTAATCAGAATATATTGAAAATATTACCACGTACTAAAGAGAGCGTAAATACTAAGGATTCTTCTTTTTTGTTTGTTTCATTTCCTCTCTTCCAGTGCATCAACCTGCGTTCACTTTTCTCAACACGTACCCATCTGGGTCAATGCAATGAGTTTTATACTAGTGATGAGGTCGAAACATTCCATCAATGCATAAGTAAATTAAAATGGTGAAAATAAACTAGGAAGTTGAATAATTGAATCCAACTTCTACTGGCATATATAGTATTAGGCATGACAATTAAGCATGATGTGCTTAGTTGTGCCACGAACTTATATGATATAATCTGCATGGCGATTTCCAAAGTAATATTAGGGTGTGTTTGGATGCTCAAATTTTATGCATCGGAATTAGAATTAGTTTTAATTTTCAATTCTTATGCCAACAGTTTTAATTCTAAACCTTGAAAGTAGATTCCTCAATCACAATCTAAATTCAGTAAACTAGTAGTAGCACTGTCTGGAACTATATAGGAAGTTGAGGATATGGCGTGAGAAAGGAGATAAGGGTAAATTAAAGTCAAAGTGATTGGTATATGAAGAGTTTCTTTCATATATAATGGTCATGAGAATGTGTCAATAAAACAGTAGAGTTTTCCCCTTTTACTCATCAGCTCTAAGAGTTATGTGTTTCCTGTACAGTCATCCAACTGCTCGTTATGAACACTACTCTCTTCAATTGTGAACCCAAAACTTGTTAAATGGTACAGGAACTCATACTAATAGATATGTCCTTTTTTCCCCTCTTTTGTATATGAATAAAAAATTTACTTCCTCATATATATCATCACAAACGCAATAATTGTTTGATAAAAAGTATTTTAGTGACCAAGTGAAAGGTCGCTGACACGTCAGCATTTTCCATCGACTTTTGGTGACTTCTCTAGCGTATAAAATCTTACTGTACAACTCATGGGACAATTACTTGAACTAATGTGACAATATAGTCTATTTTCTTTATTTTCGAAAATATGGTTAACCAAAAATCATTTGAAAAACTAACAGGCTTCTTGTTAAATGTATAATAACTGTATTGTTAAAGTAATACGACTATTACTTAAGGATGATAATTTTCCAAAACATTTTAAAGTAATACGACTATTACTTAAGGATGATATCTTTCCAAAACATTTTAATTGTAAATGCAAAAGGTTTTGCTGCTGACATTACTTGCATGTGTAAAACTTCATATAATAATAATTGACCTTTAAACAATAAGATTTTGACTAAAATTAAATTACACTTAGGAAAAATAATATTTAAATTTTTTTGATAAATTTTACTTTTCACGAAATCACAATGAATAATACACAAAATATTTCGTTAAGTTTTATCCTTCTACATTACGTAAATTCCCCTAACTGGAGAGCGTAACAATGAGCTCTAATGTGTTATTGCAGAAAGGGTAATATACGACAAATTGAGTGACCAGTATAAGTTGACCAAATCCAAGATAATTATCCTTTTTAGACATTATTTTAGCTAAAAAAAATGTCCCTTGGCTAGGGACAGTTTATGCGGTTGGGTGGGGTTACAGTAGCCCATTTTAATTTGAATTTTTACCTAGAGATATATCTTGAAATGCTTAGTATTAGATCTAAAAATTTAAAAATTGATTTCAATCCTTAAATATTTCGTGCGCTAACGTTTCCTGTTTATAATTCTTAATGAATATCAAAACTTTCCCTAAAAGTGAATGAATTTCACGTATTCTCTCACTTACATGTTAAGTATTGTCTTGTGACATAGGTCCCGCCACAGCACAACAATATATTAATTTTGAAAGAGGTTTTGAGGGACTTATTTGGAACTCATAAGAAGACTCATTCTTAATTGATTCTACATAATGGTGCCATAATTGATTTCTAGATATTGGTCAAAATGTTTGAGTCTATATTTTTGTTTTGCCATAATACGTTAGTTACGTTATTTTAAAGATTTATTGATATAGTAAAGTTCCTCTTTGTAGAGTGACACTAAAGTTTGTAGAGATATAATATGGATTTTGAAAAGAGTGCGATAATTGATTTAAATTCGCAAATATCTAATTTGGCTCACTTATTTAATTAGAGTCTATTAATTCAGCCCCTAAACATGCATTTATGGTGCGTGTGTCAAACCATAAACAAATAACGCATGCGACACAACAATTATGCTGAGACACAGATTTCAGGAAAAAAAACCTTTCAGATAAAACCTTTATTTCACTATGAATCTATAAATCGCAACTTACAATTACATAGAGAAATTTGCAATGGATCAACACGCAGCCAACCCACAAAGACTCACAGTCTTGAACTCAGTAAGAGAATACCCACAGCACCCTCCAAGGACTCGCAGTCCTATCTTCAGCAAAGAATCTTCACGCAACAAGATCCTTAGTGACACCCAGACATACGGTGTAGAGATGCACTCCACAAAAGATGAACAAAGGTAAAGATGTGTTCTTGAACACCAAAACAATTCACTAAAGCAAGATGGGAGTTTTGTGAATTGTAAATCAAAAAGGGATTAAAGCCCTAAAAGAAGAAGCCTAAAGATTACTACTTTGGCAGTGTTTCTGTTCTGGAAAACGTATGGACTTCTTAATGAAAGCGTTACCATTTATTGAGTATTTATACAAAAATGCACCACCTCGAAATTCGAGCTCGTCCGAACGAGAAGCATATGTCGCTCGAATGAAGTACGCATGTCGTTCAAATGACATCGCGCGACTTCCAATCTCGTTCGAACGAGATGCTGATCTCGCGCGAATGACCTAGGTGCCAAAATCGAGGTCCGCTTCAAAACTTAGAAAAAAAATACTCTTTCTCAATATTTGATGAAAAAGTCCGCTCCAACACTTAGAAAATATTTTGTAAAAATCTCCCAAAAGCTCTAAGTGAAAAGTAAAGGTATTTAAAACATAACCTTACCAAAGTAAACTTCGCGGAGTCTTGAATGATGAAGAACTTGAATAATTCGGATCCGTCTTTGATGTAGATTGCTCTTGAATGCTCTTCGACGGTGTATCGGTATATGACATAACAAATTGATAACGGACCTATGAAAATATGTCCTTACAAATCTCCCCCTACGTCTATGCCGGTACATACATAAAAAATCCAAATTATCAAAAACCAAAATGCATATACAAATCTACCCTCCCATGAATAACTTTGCAAGAACTCAAAATTGTTCTTCAGTCATCTTTGTTAAATCTCGAAGCTTTTATCATCAGGGTGTGCAACATCATGATCTTTAATCTTTGTACCTACACACAAGAGATAAAGCAAAAACCTTCGTGACGCATCGAGTTTGAAATGATATAAGAATAAAGCATTAATAATCAAATCTCCCCCATAATGCAAAAACTCCCCCATAACATGATAATTCTTTCTCCCCCTTTTTATGATGTCCCCAAATAGACAGATAAGAAGAAAAAATCAAAACATGGAGTGTCACGAAAAAATGCATAGCAAACATGGATCAAACTACGCGCATGCAAAGGTATGTTCCCAAAAATTTCACAAACTATTTTTGGATTTTTCAATTTTTTTTATACAAAAACAGGATACAAAACAAATCACACCATGGATTTAAACTCAAACAACCAAGTCATGGAAATGGAATGAATGGGTGTGAACACATTCGATAGGTAAATCAACTCAATCAATCATATGTGCACGATGAATACGTGTACTCCTAACGAATGAACATCAAAAGAATCCTTCGGTGTAAAAATTTGTTGAATTTAGATGACATCGTCTTATGCAAATCAACAAATCAAACTCAAAATGATTTCCACACCAATAACTTCCAAAACTATTTAGCGCATTTTCAAGAATTTTAAGGATGTGCAAGCCCGTTTAAAATCTCCAACCAAACACCCTCAAATATATTTTCTTTTAGAGGTGAATAAACTAAATTCTCAAACTTTGGAGAATTGGTGCAAAAACCTAAATGGCCCATAATAGGCATGAATTTATTTTTATTGCCTTTAAATTTTTTCGGGCTCTTTTAAACCTCTTTGGACCCCGGATAATAAAATTCCTCCATTTTTTAGGTCCAATTTAACGGTGGCTTAGTATTCGCACAGGCAAAATAAACCTTTCGCAGCCCTTCCCCGTTTTTTAAACAAAGCACACAAACTCACAAAACGGTTTTTATATGCACAATTTCCTTATCAAAATATATCGCGCTTGGTTCGTTTTAAAGGACAGGATTGAAGTGAAAACACCCAACCAACATGTCATAAGACAAGAACAATAATCAAACAAATCCATGCATGTGTGCAATAAAGGAAACATGAGTCAAACATGTGGGAAGTAACACTTAATTACATCTTAATGACTCCAAACATTATAAAGCACAAGGATGAATTGACCTCTTGTCTCAAAACACTATCAAATAGTCACATGAAAAAAAATGAATGATGTTGTGACTTAGTCATCCTAAGTGTCCATCCATAAACGGTGCAAACAATATACAAAAATCTTTTTGGATTTTCTCAAAATTTTATCAAAATAAAATCTTTTTGTATTTTTTAAAAAAATTTCAAAAGAAAAAATTTATACAAAAATGATGCATACTAGCAATAGGCAAACAATGTCATCATGAAAATCACCCTATGCTAGTAAACAAGTTAAACCTCAATCATTAGGTGCGGAGGGGTTTTCCAAAGGTGGTGACAACTTATGAAAAACCTCCATCAATTCTTGTGAAGATTTGACTAAAAACTTAACTTCCTCACCTAAATGTGCAAACTCTCTCATATAGTCTCCGGGAGCATGTAAAGAATCATGTGTGGGTGCATGTGCATCAGAAACACGTGTAGAAGAAAAACGTGACACATACCCAACTTAAAGCAAAATTCCCTAAGGTGTCATCTCCTTTTGCAATGTGAGAAAACATAAATAGGCCTCGGAACACCTCTCTCAAAAACTCTAGGATGCACTTTCCTAATAAGAATGGGACGCCTAGGTAGGTTAGGGTGAGACTCATGTGAATCTATCACTAAAGTGGGAACCGACTCGGGTGCTAATTGGGAAATAGAAGCACCGTCATGACTTATTCCTAACTTCTCACCTTTACACTTAAGAACCACCTTTTCAACCTTCTTAGGTGCGTTCTCAAAAATGACTTTGACCTCCCTGGAATGTTCGAGATCACTCTAGAGTTGGGATACACGTGTCGTCGGACTAGACAACGTGTCGGTCAAATCACACTTCTCCTTTATCAAAACCTCCTTCTCTCTCTCCAAATCTAAAACCCGACGACCTAAATCACTATTATACTTCTTTGTTTTCAAGGTCTCGGTGTACAAATCTCTAAAAGCTTTTGGGAGCTCACTTTCATCTCCACTTTCTTCCTCGCTCTCATCCTCACTAGAAGAACACAAATCACTATCATCGCTCTCGTGTGCACTCTGGTGAGACAAAGTGGGTGTGCACACACGACTAGAAAAAGCGACAACCATCCCGTGTGCTAAACCTTTATCGGACTCATCACCCTCACTATCACGAAGTGTGGCAGGCATGGCTACTTTCTTCCCTTTCTTTCTAAGCCATGTTGGAAAATCAAATGACTTATGTCCCTTACCCCCACATTCAAAACATCTCACGTTCTCAAGATCTTCCTCACACTCCTCATCTGAGTCATTCTCTTTTTCTCTCTCACCGCTTTCTTTGGCCTTTCCTTTCTTTTTATTTTTCTCAAAAAATTTCTTTTTGTTGGAAGAATTATTTTTGTTCATGTTGAGAAATTTTTAAAAAAATTTCGCAAACAAGGCCATATCATTAAAATCAAAGTCATCCTCAGAATCGGACTCACAAACTTTTTCTTTCTTTTTCTTACAATGAGTCTTTAAAGCAATGCCATTATCCTTAGCCTTAATGGTTTTGGGAAATATGTAAATCTCATAGGTTTGAAGATCTCCTACAAGTTCTTCCAACTTAAGTGATTTCAAATTTCCCAAAGAGTTCAAAACAGTGACTTTAGGAATAAAGCGTTTTAGGAGAGATCTCAAAATCTTTTTAACGACACGTGTATTATCAATCACCTCACCCAAATTAAAATTGGTGTTAATAATGCCCGACAAGCGTGCATAAAAATCATCAAAGCATTCAGATTTAGACATGGTGATAGTCTTAAATTGGGTGGCTAAATTTTGTAACTTAGATTCTTTAACCGTGTTCGTACCCTCATGTGTCAATTTTAAAACATACCAAGCCTCTTTAGACGTGGTGCACGTCATAATTCGGAGAAACTCATCAGGAGTGATAGCTCCAGAAATAGCACTCAAATCACGTGAATTATATTTAGACATTTTATGATCATCTTCAGTCCAGGCTGACACGGGTTTTAAAGAGATGATATTATCAACGGTGACCGTGGGAGGAGTCCACCTATTTTTGCAAAGGTACCAAACACGCTCGTCAATGGCTTTTAAACTAGATTTCATGCTAGTTTTTCAATAGGCATAATTAGACCCGTCAAAAATAGGCATCTTATTATAGAAGTGCTCCATAGAAAAAAATGCGATTTTTCACAAAACTAATTTAAAAAAAATCAATAACACACGATTTTGCGGAAAATAGGAATACGCTATAAATTAGCGCAACCTGCTCTAATATCAATTTGAAAAGAGTACGATAATTGATTTAAATTTGCAAATATCTAATTTGGCTCACTTATTTAATTAGAGTCTATTAATTCAGCCCCTAAACATGCATCTATAGTGCGTGTGTCAAACCATAAACAAATAACACATGCGACAGAACAATTATGCTGAGACACAGATTTCAGGAAAAAATCCCTTTCGGGTAAAACCTTTATTTCACTATGAATCTATAAATTGCAACTTACAATTACATAGAGAAATCTGCAATGGCTCAACATGCAGCCAATCCACAAAGACTCGCAGTCTTGAACTCAGTAAGAGAATACCCGCAGCACCCTCCAAGGACTCGTAGTCCTATCTTCATCAAAGAATCTTCACGCAACAAGATCCTTAATGACACGCAGCCATACGGTGTAGAGACACACTCCACAAAAGATGAAGAAAGGAAAATATGTGTTCTTGAACACCAAAACAATTCACTAAAGCAAGATGGGAGTTTTGTGAATTATAAATCAAAAAGGGATTAAAGCCCTAAAAGAAGAAGCCTAAAGATTACTGCTTTGGCAGTGTTTCTATTCTGGAAAACATATGGACTTCTTAATGAAAACATTACCATTTAATGATTATTTATACAAAAATGCACCGCCTCAAAATTCGAGCTCGTTCGAATGAGAAGCATATGTCGCTCGAACGAAGTACACATGTCGTTCAAACGACATCGCGCGACTTCCAATCTCGTTCGAACGAGATACTGATCTCGCGCGAACGACCTGTACGTCAAAATCGAGGTCCGCTTCAAAACTTAGAAAAAAAATACTCTTTCTCAATATTTGATGAAAAAGTCCGCTCCAACACTTACAAAATATTTTGTAAAAATCTCCCAAAAGCTCTAAGTGAAAAGTAAAGGTATTTAAAACATAACCTTACCAAAGTAAACTTCGCGGAGTCTTGAATGATGAAGAACTTGAATAATTCGGATCCGTCTTTGATGTAGATTGCTCTTGAATGCTCTTCGACGGTGTATCGGTATATGACATAACAAATTGATAACGGACCTATAAAGATATGTCCTTACAGATTTAATTTGTGTGTGCTAATATACACATAGGATTTATCCCCATGCTTCTGGCCATAAATGTTAACATTAAAAATATTTAAGGGGTAGTTTTATATAAAAAAGAAAATGATCAGAAAAAAATATTTTATGAGAATTTTTTTTTTTAATAACCGTGGGTATCCAGGCTTCACCCAATCATATTCCATGGTATCCTGAAGTTAACGATCGGTTAAACTCTCAAGCAGTGACTCGAACTGGTGATCTATGAGAGCATACCCAAGGTCTAGCATTATTTTATCCTACTTTTGTATTTTATCATACTGAATCAATTCTTGAGTTGTGGTTAAAAAATGTGTTTCCACTTAAAATGATGTAGCTATCAGCCACTTTTCACATTTATGATTATTGTTTTAATTCAATGTATTTTATTCAACCATCAAAAAACTTAAAAATGAATTAAAAAAAGTTTATTTCATAAAAAAAATCAATACCAATCAATTAGTCCCTAAATTTTTCACAATCCTTGTAGGAAATTTAGTGTCACTCTACAAAGTTTGGACCTATGTGCAAAATAGTCAAACCACATAACACAATAAAAAAGAATCCACGCATGCGTGCATAAATAATAACATATGTAATATATATCCCCATGTGTGTGTATGAACCAACTCCGATTTTGAACATGGGGATCAAGACTTCAAGCCTTCAAGGGGCGGTGACATTTGCTTGCGTTTTTTCTTCCTTTTGACATGCTCCTTAGTCCAGAAATGTATGGGAAGACTGTTTGAATTGAACAAAAATTTGATGACCAAAAAGTATTATTTTTGCATCCATCAATATTTAACAGAGTCTGTTAGCGGGTGTTTCTAATTCTATTCATCTCATAAAACAATTTAAGCTTTGGGGTATAGTTGGGCATCGTTGTCCATATCCTATGACCTATTCAAATGACCCCAGAAGTAGTTGTGTGTGGAATATAATATACACGAAGTTCTTGAATTCTTATTGACAAGAATAGCTTTGGCCTTTGAGTTAGGGAGTTTGATGTCTCTTCTAAAATCTTTCCACTTTTTATTAGAATACTCACTAAATGAAAAGTATAAGTAAAGCAAAAGGTTTATAATTGCAAGAAAAGTGAAGAGAGATGAGATGAGTGCTATTAGAAGGATTCCTTGACTTTTTAGTTATTCTTCTGCTCATTTTCTCCTTCCTTGCTAGATGACAAAAGTGCACCAATCACATACCTATCTAACAACAAGAATCAACCGAAAATGAATGCAAACATAGCCAAAAAATTAAAACTCAACTTGATCTTTCTAAATTTAAGAAAATGTACAACTAAAATACTGAAGAACTTAAATTTAACCATTAGAATATGTAGCTTGTTCACATTAGCATCATACGCTTGAAATAAACAAAAATTGCGTTTGGATATTTTCATGAATTTAACACTAAAAAGAAGATATATTGTTCCTATGTGCAACTAATCTCAACTAATGGCACTAGAAGATAAGTAAAATAGAAATTAACTAAACTATATATGTATAAATCGAAGGCCAAAATTTCAGGCATTAACCTTTGTCCATGACTAGTAATGAAGTTCCTAGTGGAATAGGAGAAGTCTAAGTAATTAAGCATTGGAGTTAGCGGAGGAAGACACATAACCATTTTGAGCAGCTTTATGTTCAGACTTGATACCACCATGGTATTCCTCATCCACCACCATGGTAGGAAGCTCATTAAGATCAATATCCAAAAACCTATGACCCGATTGACTGGCTTCACCTGCTGATTGGACTCGGGTGGGTGGAGCTTGAGCCGAAGTGGTCCAGTGACACCTCTTGTGCCCTCCAAGAGCCTGGCCTGATGGGAAAGTCTTATCATAAACCTTGCACTTGTAGGTAGCTGATGGGCCTTGGTTTTATTTGGTGATGATGGGACACTCAACCTACAATGAAGGATCCTCAAGGGCGTTGATGATGGTCACCTTGAATTTATTGTGACTAGCCCTGTGTCCACCCAATGCCCGGTGAGATGGGAAACACTTGTTACATGTGCTGCACTTAAATTTATCAGTAGTTTCTAATGTTATCCCTACTATCATGACATCTTTTACGGACCTTTCCAAATCCATCATCAGCCTCCTCTTCATAATCGCCACCTTCCCATCATTACTCTCTCTAGACAGATAATTTAGTAACCCTTGACTGTTCTTGCTATCTGATTCACCGATTAAGTCATCTTTTTTTAGCAATGAAGACTCCTCAATTTAAGACTTTTTATTCAGCGAATTGTTGTTTATGACCTCAGTTTCCTCAACGTGTTCCTTGTGGGTCAAGCCAGACTCAAAATATTCCATTTGAGCAAGCCTCATTAGATCGTTGACGGCATCTCATAACTCCTCATCATCCTCGAATTTGGCATTACTTCCACGCTTAGTCGTC
Source organism: Sambucus nigra (assembly GCA_949130495.1). Taxonomy (NCBI): domain Eukaryota; kingdom Viridiplantae; phylum Streptophyta; class Magnoliopsida; order Dipsacales; family Adoxaceae; genus Sambucus; species Sambucus nigra. Next base: position 341,741,043 of record OX422213.1, on the reverse strand, counting down.
TTTGACCAACCCCACAAACATTACATCAAATCAAGCATCGGTGAATCAGTACTGTTAGACACAAATGAAGATATGGCCCAAGCTTGGGGTTGAATCCCTCTCCATTCCCTCTCAGGATGACACCTCAAGTGCTCAAATAAAGATTTCATCGACGGGAAATCTTTACCATAAATATAACATCTAGTGTTATTCTCAAGATTAGTTAAGACTCGTTTCTTGAGCTTCTTTGGCTTCGTCTCTTTGTTTATCTGAATATGAACCCTCATGTGACCCCCCAACGCCTTGTCGTTACTAAACTCTTTGTGGTATTCAGGACGAACCCGACTCTGATTATTTATTTTATCACCAATCGGATCCTCGGCCACGACGGAGTTTTGAACCTTTGGAATGATCTTCAATTGTAATATCAGCTTCTCGTCACCGGAACTAGGTGATGAACCAAAAACAGACAATCTCGGATGGTCTTTCTTCAATCTCTTCGATTGTTGATTGTTACCTTCCTCCATTATTCTTGGCTAAAATAGACAGAGAGAGAGTGGAAGTGTGTGTAATATATAAAAAGGTACTGATGAATAGCTTTCAATATAAACCCTAAACGAATACTCAAGAGCACTGACCTAATCAAAGAGCGGCTTGTTGGATCAAAAAGAGGCGGTTTCTTGGATATAAAGTATATCTTTAGAGAAATTCTCTACAGACCCAGCTTGATTAATCTGCTCCTCTAATAAAATATATGCATTTAAAGGATACTCATATATAAACACAAGTGCGTGTGACGATTTTGAGAGGAGGAGAGTCAGAAAGAGCTGAGAAGGCGAGAAGCAAACCTCATTACTCAAGGGTAAGGAAGAGTCATTCGTAACTGCTATATACAAAAATTGTTTACTAACCAAAAAAAAATGCTATATATAAAATTGGCTGTCACGTTCTTATCCGCTTTGCCTCGTATTCCTGTTTTTTCGAAATTTTCTCTTTATCTTTTTTTTTTCTCGTCTCTCAGTGGCATACAAACTCCCTCTCTCCAACTATCGCACGAAAAGTAAATATATTCTTTTACCATTAAAATTTAATTGAATGGTTAATGCTAATTCTTTTAATGAAAATTAAAAAATATATATATAAACGATAACTTTAATATTAAGTTTTAATGGAGACCTTGCTTGAATTGGACTCACTTACCTAAAATTCTTTGGTTGGAATTGAGTTAAAATATCATCATATTTTTCTATAAATAAAAATTGATCTTTACAATTATAATTATGGAATGAGACTTAATAAAATGGAAACTTTTTTGAAATTTGAATTCATATGCTTATATATATTTCGAGAGGTACAAAATGTAACTATATTTAATTCTCTAGCTTCAACAAATTTTTATAATCCACTATACTAACTTTTCCAATATGTACACATATATATCAATTAGATAGGACACTACAAACAAAGGATTTTGCAACGAATTTCTTAACAAGAAAATAAAGTATGTTGCTAAAAGTATACTATTAGCAAGAAAAAATAAAATTTGTCCTTAAAAACAAGATAATATGAAAAATATTTTGCAAGATAATTATGTCGTTGTAAAAGTCACTTTTAGAGAGGAAAAAAAAAAGAAGCCTTGCTAAAAATAAGGACGACAATTTTTCCAACTATATTTTGGTTTTTTGAAATACCTATAGTAAGGAAATGACAATTTCATTTTAAAAGAATAAAAATTTTATACTAAAACTACGTCGCTTATGTTACAAAAAAAAATTACTTCATTTTACAAAAACACATAATCCAAAACTAAATCCATTTATCTCCACCATTTCTTTAATTAATACCCACGACCAAACCCTACCCAACATCTCTCTCTCTCTCTCTCTCTCTCTCTCTCTCTCTCTCACACACACACACACACACACACTCACCTAAACCCCTAACATTCTTCTCCATCCCAGCTAAACCGATTAGTAATGAAGCCCAACAGCAGTGTCCAGCCTCCGGCGTCTGGTGCCAGTCTCACAGCGGCGTATCCTCTCTCTTATCTCTTGCTGTGATTTTCTCCTCTCTTTTTATCTACACCAGTCTCAGCCTATCCTCTCGCTTCTTTCTTTTTGTGTCCGACGTCAGTCTTACAACGGCACATAGAGGTGCACAATGACGCATAGAGGTGCACAATGACGCATAGAGGCACACGCAGGTTGTCTACTTCCTTCCCCCGTGATAAGGGTTTTTGTCAGTTTATTTTTATTTTTATTTGTTTGTCATTTTTGTATGTGTATTTGGTTAGCTGGTTTATGGGAAGAGGATGCAAATCTTTCAAATAATACACGGGGTTAAGATTTAAGAGATATAAAGATATGGAGTTAATTTTTTATGGGGTTAGGTTTTAGTTATCTGATTTGGTTACATGTTTAATTTACGGGGTTAATAATAACATTTTGAACTTATTTATTTTACCATCCTTCTCAACTTTTTTTTGTTCAAGACCTCGCGTGAGTTGGAGCCTAATTGTTCTAGAGAGCTTGATTCTGGTATTCAAGGATGAAATCATGATTTTATTTTTAGGGGGGGGCAAGAAATTATGAAGAAAATAAATCCCCAACAATATAATTTATTCATCAACGAAAGATAACTATTGCATGATATATAAAACTAAATATATTAATAAAATATATATATTTTTTTTAGAGTTTTCACTCAACATGTTTGTAAATTATGAAACTAGGTTGTACCACTTGTCATTTAACTTTAGAATAAGAGTACTTCTAGGTTGACTAATTTCGATTATTTTTGTGACCCACTAACGTGACATGATTAAATTTCTTCGTTTAGAGTATCAGCCAATTAAGTTTTGATATGTCAATCGTTCTAAAAATGATTCAAAATCATGAGGCAAAATTTTAGTTAAATTAAGCTTAAACGAGAACAATCGAGGTTTTAATGTTATAGTGAATGTCAATATTAAGGCAATTATACTTCATTTAATTTGTGTTCGAAATATTTACTTTTTTAAGAGAAATTGAAAATAAAGAGGAGAAAAACTTGAGTTAATGACTCCGACCACAAAAGATATGTGATAAAAATCAAAAAAAAAAAAAGGAACGAGTTAGGGGCATTAGTCATTAGTAGAATAATGCTAAAGACAAAGGCTTAAAGATTAATAGGCCTTTGTAAGAAAAAAAATACTTCTATCTTTGTTAGTTACAAAAACATACCTATAATTGATATAGTAAGAAAGTGAAAATTTGGAAAAGTTCGGGAGGAGGAGGCATGCCTCAGTTCCATCTCTGTTGTTATTCCAAATTTAAGGAACAAATCAAAACGCTACTAGGCTTTTGTAAATTATTCACAGTTGATACAATATTCTTCTTCTTTTCAATTTCATTTTTTTAATTATTTGTAAGTCTTTCTTGACTTCATAAATAAGATTAGACTCGCATATTTTTTTGTCCATGATAATATATAAAAGAAAATCCATTGTTACGTTTTATTCAAATTTGATTAATCTAGGTTACACTCAAGTATTTATTGAATCAGAGAAATATGAAACTGGTATTATTTTTCAGATGCTCTTGTAGTATTCATTGATTACATTGTCATGATTTTGTGAACTTCTTTAGTTTTTATTTAGTTTATTTGATATAATATGAAATATGTATTAGTGTTTTTGTTTATGATTTTATTATTCACATTACTGTATTTTAAATCTTTATTTGAGGTTCCATTAGAGGTATCAGTTTCATTTCCTTGATAGATTTTGGATATTTTTTAGAGTTTCTTAGTTTTGGTATTTTTAACATGAATATGATTTTTGCAGATATGAAAATAAGTTTCAGTTAAAGGTATCATTTTCACTCTATTGTTAGTTTCACTTTGATAATATATTTGTTGGCATACTTTTCGATTAAAAAGTGTTTTAAAATGCTACTAAATTTGGTGAAGTGGTACTCATCAATAAGCAGTGGATTAATTATATGAGTTTATAGGTGATTCTAAAGCTTTTAACAACGATGACATTGATAAGTAATGAATCAATATAAAATTACTAATTTTTTTTATTTATTATTAAAGATTTATATCCAATGTGTTGGTATGATATAACATGAAGGTAAAAATGGATAAAATATGGATGTATATGCCTAATAGGTTGTCTTAGCAATATAAAATCGGTGTTACCATTCATTGAGATCGCAAGAAAGCACTTAAATGAAAATAACAAGTCACAATGCCCATGTAGAGACTATTAAAATGCATATAATCATGATCTGGTGACTATCAAAAGTCATTTGTTGAGTCGTGGAATGTCTTATAATTATACTTATTGGATAAATCATGAAGAGGGGGTGAATATTGGGCACCATTTTCTAAACAGATGTTGAGGAGTAGGATGATATGTTTGGGATGTTAAATGATATGTTTGGCTCAAATAGTTCTTGAGAGCATAATGAAAGTGGTGCAGGTATATATAATAAATTATTTGATGAATTCGGACACGAACTGTATCCAGGTTGTAATCGTTAAAGCAATAATTCTTCATAAATTTGGTGAATGTTAAGGAACTTAATCATTGGAGTAATAAATCCTTTGATATGACACTTCAGTTGTTGAAGGATGCCTTTTGAGATGGGTCAAAGATCCCGTCCTCACATTATGAAGCAAAGCAAAAGTTGTGCCTTACAATTTGACACCATGGTTATGTATAAAGGAACCATTGTTAATGATGTATTTGTTATTTCCTGGTCCACAATTAGCTTATAAGGACATGGATGCTTCTTACAACCCTTGATAGATGAGTTAAGAGAGTTGTGGCATGTTGACGTAGAAATTAAGGATATTTATGGTAAGAAATATTTATGTTTACATGCAAGTGCATTGTGAACTATCAATGACTTTCTGATATACGATAATTTATATTGATGGAGCATGAAAGGATATAATGCATGTTCGATATGCAACAAAGAACTCATCATAACGACTTAGAAGTAAGATATGTTATGTGAGTCATCGTCGGTATTTACCTTCCAACCATTCTTGGTATAAGATTATATTACATGATTGGAAATTAGACTATATTAGCATAATACTATAGTGATCGCGAAGAGGATCATAGTGATGATGATTATTATAGAGAGTGATACAAGATAACACTTTCGTGTTTTCTTTTCTCGTATTAAATCCCTATTTACTTGTTATTATTTGATGGAACTTTGTTAAATCCCTATGTACTTGTTATTATTTAATGGAACTTTGTTTAATCCAAAAAAGATTGTGTTGTGTTTCTTTTATGATTAAACTCTAAATTATGTGTTACTTCATTTGATTGGGTTCTTAAATCATCACTTTTTCATTATATATCTCTGAATTTTCTATTTTGATAAATAACTTAGGATTATAAATATACATGGCACCTGGTGGACATGAATTTTGATAAATTACCCAAGATTTTGATAAATTACTCAGGATTATATATATATATATATATCAAAGAGGAGAAAAAAACAAACCTGATAATATTGAAAAAGATGAAGATTAGTACTTTCTTTGCTCATATTTTAGTAGTGATGGATTCATGGTAAGAATTATTATTGACACAGTGTTAATTTTTGAATGTATCGGGTGATTCAAGTTGAAATTGTGTGTTTCCCAATATATATTTCTATTAAGTAAACATAAAATAAATCATTTTATCGTAGCACAAAATGAAGCTTGCTCTACTAGTCTCTCAAACACCAAGTATGTTCATTGCAATGGGATAGAATCTTTTGTTAAATACTTGTACAAAATTAGGGTACATTTTTTATATCCTCTATATTTGTGACATCTTTATTTTATATAGATACATGTACTTATGTAAGTTTTATTTTATATGATAGTAGGATAGTAACAAACACAAAAGTAGGCTCAAGGGCTAAATTGAAATATTTTATGAGACACGTTGGACAAAGAAAAATTAGTGGATTAGCGAAAAAGCAAAGTCTAACTATTTAAGTATATTTATATTGATGTTTGACCCTTTTAAGGACATGAGTTTGCAAAATTTAAAGACGTTCAATTGTATTATGAGTTTATTTAATTTGAAATTATGGAAGGGAATCTTTGATGGTGTAGTTGTGGTTATTATTATTATTATTATTATTATTATTATTATTATTATTATTATTATTATTATTATTATTATTATTATTATTATTATTATTATTATTATTATTGAGTTGATTTTAATGTTAAAACATGCTTACTTTCAAGAATAAACGAAGGAAACTCTGCCGATTTTTTTTTTAAAATAACAAGTGTTTCAAAAATGGTTAACACGGGGATACGAGTTTGGAGAACTTTGAAGAAGTTTGTAACACCCTGCGCATTCTGGCATCGACCGTCGCCTACCTACGTCGGGCGTCACTAAATAAAATACCATTCTCAGTATGTGGCATAATTATGAGATAATAAAATATTGTTTCCACAAGATATAACTCGATTTAATCCAAAAAATATAGCATCCATATAAATAAAATCCATCAGCATGCTAACTCCAAATAAAGAATCCAATTATAAATCTTGACTGAAAACCACAAACATCTGTGGAACCAATGGCCCACCAATTCCATAAATAACTGTCTCATAAATAAAAATGGTGAAAAAAAATAATCTAAACTATTAAAGCAATAAAAGTAAATATCCAACTGTACTCCAAAGATCTCCAATCCATCCTATACAGCTACTCCAGTAACTATACCTGAAATGGTAGGAAACGTAATGGATCAGAGCCCATCGCATGAACACTAGATACGCCTCCCAATTAGAGTGCATGAACCCAGTCATAAGCATCGCACATGATAAAAATTCTAAGAGAGTATTTTAAATTAAAAGGTATTATAATATGCGAGTAAAGTGAACCATCACTAACTACTCACATAACTAAGCCATCTCACTATTTAAGTCCAATTATGTTATTACAACCTTTCATATAAAGCCACAATTATTAATTAAATTAATGTAATCCATTTTAATAATGTGACACCAGTATAGCCAGTTCACCATATTACGAGTCCTGCACATACTCTTGGCATGCCCAAAATTTTATTAATGCTACACTAGTATAGCCAATTCACCCTATTACGATTCCTGCACACAGTCCTAGCGCGCCCATAATTTTATAACACACACATTCCCCTCACTATAGCCAATTTTCCCAATTTCGTTGTCACTACACATACTCGTGAGATTTCACACATGACACGTCATCATAGCCAATTTTCTCAATTTCGTTAGCCCTGCACATACTCGTGACGCTAGACATACCCACGTTGCTATAACTAGTTTGGCCAAATTGTTAGCTCTGCACATACTCGCGATGCCAATTCATTTTAATACTCGTTCTTTGTCTTAGGAATTAATTTTTGAATTTAATATAGAGTTTTCATAATTATATATTATCCCCACCTTTTATTCCGGTAACCCGTCCTAAATCATCCCTAGTCCCATGCCTAGAGATCACCAAAACCACATGTATGTCTTAGCCTAACACTTAGGAGGAAAACCTACCACAAATCACCACCTAATATCGCACTTAGGCTAACGAAAAATACGTTACAACGTACTACCTAGCCGCACCTAAAAAATACCTAAGCGTACGAATCGACACTCCCTAGTCCCATACCTAGAAAGTGGTAACAACAATGAGCCTACCTACTAGTTCCATACCTAACGAGCAACCTAAAAATAAGGATAAAAGTATAACTACCCCAAAAATCCCAACGTCCCCGCGGTGTCGAAATATTAACACAAGCAACATTCACATAAAGCATATTTTCAATTATAGCTACAATCCTTCCAATTAATTCTCCGATCACAATATTATCCAAATTACGTCCTTTTTTTATACAATTAAACAAGCCTTACCTATCATCACACAAATTGTCAAATTTCATAATTTTCATTCAAGTGATATTTTACCAGTTAACCCAAAATTCCATTTTTAACTTGCATATACATATTATTACACCATAATAAATCCCTTCTACAATCTACACATAAAAATCGTGATTTATACGAGTCAAAACATTATTACAAATTTATAGATATGAAGCATCCCACAATTCTATCATACTCCAAATCTTTACTCTAAGCATGTGATTGTTTCAAGTCTTAAATATATTTTTAGATTTGAATAAAAATAGCCCTGGAATTATTTTCACTTTTCTTAATTATTTAAGAAAACAATATTTATTAAAGTTTAGGCAATATCTAAAACACATAACAGTTAAGGGAACAATAGAAGTATTCATGCCTATAAAAATTTTGTCTTGAAAATCTGATTATACGGTTGTGTTCTTCTTATGAAAATTGAAAAGACATGCTCTGGTTGTTGTTGAGAAAACTTGGTTTAGATCTTCAGAACATCGGTTGAAACTTAATTTTAATGGGGTTTAGGTTTTGTAGAGGAGAGGAGATAATAATTTGGGAGGCTACTGCTTTTTGGGAAAGGTTAAAATTATTTTAAAAAGTCAATTACTTCCATTATATAAAGGATTTAAAGAAAGAGTCATAATCAAATACAAACACATACAAATCAGTTTCGGACGATCGGACCATTGAAATTAGCTAAAATTTTGATATGTTCTAACTGAAGGTGAGCCGAAGCCACTGGCCATAAATTAGATTGATCGGACATCGTTAAGGTCTTCTGTATCACATTTTAGAGATCAGACCGTCGAATTTCCTTAGATTTTGGATATGCTCTAGCTGAAGGCGAGACAAAGTCATGTAAGAAAAATCAACCGATTGGACATCGTTAAGGTCCTCTGCATCACGTTTTGAAGATCAGACCGTCGGATTTTTTATCCTCCTTAGGTCGGATCCTTTCCCTAAGAATCATTATTTCAACTATTAAATTAATTCTAAAATTCAATCTTTTTTCCAACATGAAAATTTTCATAAAACCCAACTCATTATAAATTCTAATTTGGACTTAAAAAAATATCGGTTTCCCAAAAAATTACGGGGTATTACGAAGTTAAATTGCATTATGTGTTTATTTACATTAAATCAGTGGGAGGGAATCTTTAATGGTACAATTGTAGTTGTTGTTATTTTTGTTGAGTTGAATTTAATATTCAGACAGGCTGGCTTTCAGGAATAAACAAAGAAAACTCTGGCAATTTTTTTTTAAAATGATAAATGCCTTAAAGGTTAAAACGATGATAAGAGTCTGAGGAACTCTAAAGATATTGAATTGCATTATAAGTTTATTTGTATTGAAATCGGTGGAAGGGAATCTTTGATGGTATAGTTATGGCAATTATTGTTGTTGTTGAGTTGATTTTAATATTAGACATGTTGGCTTTCATGAATTAACAAAGAAAACTCTGTAGAAATTTTCTAAAAATAATAAGTGTTTTAGAAATGGTTAACACGGTGATATGAAAGATTTAATAATGTTAAGGTTGATTTTTTAAGCTAATCTATACTTAATATAATATATATTCATTTTTTATAGAACGAGATGATTGAATTGAAACAAATCTTAGAGGATTCAACTAAGGCTTCAATTTAAGAAAAAGTACTAGGAAAAAGGTCGGGGTATGTGAAAGGTCTTGGTATTGGGACCTGACCTGTAAAATCATTGAGCACACACAATTTTGATATGGGTAAGAAAAACTTGGAAATGTAGAATGTATATTCAAAGATCCTTGTCCACGATCTTGTGTCAGAGATGGCTAGCATGAAGAAGACCTTACAATAAGAGAAATATGCATTTGTTGAAGAATCTATATCCCCCTCGAATCCATTTACATGATAATAAGGCTTGATTTTATCATTTTGTTTTGAACATGAGAAAAACTAGTTAAACACATTTTGAGTCTTGTGAAGTCTGGTTAGTTTTATTGGTTTTTGAATTTTACTATGACATTGTGAAAAATAGCTCATATCTGTTTTGGATATAATATAACGTATTTAAATTATGTTTATTTACTTAAATGTCTTGTTCAGTTTATGTTCTTTAAAATTTACTATTCAAAATTAGGCTTTTTAAAATGTTTAATGTACCATAATTACTTTTAGTACCCATCATATATTTTGTTTATTAACGAATTTCTGTAACCATTTTCTCATGTAAAGATGGGCCAGATACGATACGTCGAAGATGGGGCTTATCAATAATTTATACGATTCTCAGCACTGAAGAAAATGGGAGTTGCTTATATTCTTTACCAAAATTCACATTTAATAAAAATATTTGAACAAAGCTGATTTAATACATGAATACAAAACTAAATCATCATACAATGCCCATAATTTAAAGACAAGAACAAACTGATAAAAATAAACTCTTGGAATTATGCCCATACAAGTCTCGATATGAAATAAAGTGACCAAATAAATAAATACAACTTATACTAGAATCAATGGAACAGAATTCGCTACGTCCAACACAACTGCAAGTATGATCCATTGTTAATCCTGCTATCCCTATTTATGAGGAAACCTGGGGGAAAACATTTATAATTTTGGGACAGAGCTCTAACATTGCAAGGATTCTTCACCAATAAATATGCAAAATATAATTAACTCATACTTCACGTCTCTCTATCGACGCTCACATGTATTGGGTATATCACCTCTCATCATGAAGCACTCCTACTCGTAACCTCAAACAAATACCAATTATGAATTCCATTGTCTAATATGACATGTAATGATGATGCCATATAGCTATGCGTCAACTAAAAGTGAGCATTTACTCCTAACACCCCAGTCCCCAAACTAACTTCATAATGTTGCCCAGTAAATTTAGTGCATATTTTTACGCCATATAATGTTCCTTAACCATAGTCTATTTCGTCAGACTATTTGATTTTTAATTCACACCAATTATCATCTACACCAGTAGATTATAATTTTCACTCTATAATTTACGTCTACATTCTTAGATTGTCCAATTATTATTCTCATTAATAATTTTCTACCACATTAGACCATTAGAACTTATTTTCCTTACCAATTATCCACTGCTATGTTAATCTGACTTTATTATCATTAAGTATTGTCTACATCTACAGACTATGAGAACGCATTCTCATACGAGGCACACCACAATGTATATATTGATAAATACATATATCCGCATATATATATATATATATATATATATATATATATATATATATATATATATATATATATATATATATATATATATATATATACCAATATACACCCTCGGCTAGGCTGAGGGTGTCCTCACTCAGGACGAGGAGGCCGACCCCTCATCATTAACCAGATGACCCTGAAAGGGGCCGACCCCTCATCTTGGACCAGACGACCCTACAAGGGGCCGACCCTTCATCATAGGTCGGACGACCCTATGAGGGGACGACAGTACGAGGCCCACATCCAGTAGGGCCCAATGCCAGCATCCACTTTAGCCTAGCCCTGGCATCCTAGGCCGAGGGTGACATCATCACAGCGCGTGATTTGGGAGACACGTGGGACTCATATAGCACGTGGATTAAACCGTTATAACAATATCATCCCCTCGCGTGAGGGAATATTATGTCATCATTACTTACAAGTGACACATCTAGGTGTCAATAGGGGATTGGCTTGATCATCATTCATATGCACCATTCATGCTTGGGGGGTACATACTCCCCCCAAGCCCTATATATACTTGTCATCTTAAACCTTGTAAAGGCATCAATAATTTGTAACCCTAGCTAAACTCTGCTTATACACACAGTAGAGAGAGAGTGAGCTTATGAATATTATATCCAAGGCCATTAGTGCCCATATTTAGTGGATCACATACTCACAGTGGATGTAGGCCTGATTGGCTGAACCACTATACATCATTGTCTTCATTCCTCTTATACTCATACCTTTCTACACACACACATATATACCTCTATTATTGCCATTGTTATTACTGTTTGAGCTCTCCACCTCTTATCTAGTGGTGCTAAATCTTAGCATTATCAGATTGGCACCATCTGTGGGAACGAGAAGATATCTCCTCCTTTATACAGCTTGACCTCACCAGAAATTATGGTGGTGAACTAGTTCTCCCCTTTCGTGTGGAGTTGTTTCACCATTGAAAGAGACCCATTAAGGTTCTCAAGCTCATCAGTATTTTGATCTTCATCTCTTCATAGCTTAAACACATGGCACCGGAGATGACGCCACCACCTCCTCCACCGGATAGTGGAGTAAGACCTAGTTCCAGTCATGCACCACCTTAGTCTGAGATGGCTGATGTGGTGGCCGCCCTGAAGTCTTTAGCAGCAAGCCAATGGATTATGCAGGAGCAATTTACAGCTCTTAGCCAAAACATACCAAGACCACCGGGAGTCTCACTGGAGATGATTACTCCGGTAGCAGCTCCAGGGCAGCATGAGGCCAAGGGACCACCCCAGACACCACACAAAGACCTACCACCTCCACAATAACGGAGGGATGTTGCTGACCCCCGATGTCTACACCTGGGGAGGTAAGGAAACCCTTACCCGGAAGACAGATATGATGATTTGGAGATGGAAGAGGTACCCATAAAGTGTTGGGAGCCGTATAAGGTCTCCAATAATAATGTGCGACCTATCCAGGAAAGCAGAGGGAAGTTTGGAAGGCAAAATCTCGATGATCGCCCGAGGGGCTCTTCTTTTGATCGTCTGAGCAGGGGGTCAGCCTTTGAGAGGCTGGGCCCAGTAAATAACCTGCGAGAAAATTGTCCAGGTCGAGAAGTATTGCGAAGTTCAGAAGGGAGGCAGTAGATGGATGAACCCATGGGGGTCGACCCCACGGACGGGACGACGGTCAGGGAGAAGTAAACAGACGACACAGACCTGTAGCAGCAGAACCCTCTGTTCACCTCAAAGAGGAGGCAGGGGATAACATCGGCCAAGCCAACCCTATGAGGCCCTGGAACGACTCGATCCAAAGGCTGGAGGATAAAATTGGTGATATCCTAAAAATTCGGGACCCTATTTAAAGAGGATACTCCATAGGCTCTCCCTTTGTGGCGAAGACAGTCAACTTCCCAACGCCATCCAAGTTTAAGCCACCTATGGTCACCCCAAGGTATGACAGGAGTACCAACCCTGTCCATCATATTGAGATATACTAGTCAGCGAAAGATATATACTCTATCTTAGATGAGATGAGGTGTCATTCCTTCTTCAGCACTCTGAATGGGGCCGCACATGTCTGGTATATGTCTCTTCCAAAGAACTCCATTGAAAGCTTTAAGCAGTTAGCAGACCGATTTATCCATAACTTTTTTTTTGGAGTGAGGCCACAGAAGAAGACCACACACCTACTCTATGTTAAGCAGGGGAAGAACGAGAGCCTAAGAGACTACATAGCCAGATTTAACAAAGAAAAGTTGGAAGTCAAAGACTATGAGGAAAGTATAGCCATGACAGTCCTCATTAGGGGACTCCATAAGGGGAAGCTATTATGGAAGCTTACCGAAGACCCCCCGAAGATGATGGCTAAATTTCTGGCAACAACGGGAAAGGTGATGAACGCCGAAGAGGTGATGGTCGCAAAATATGAAGATGAAAAAGGAGGCACTAGTGGGGGTAAGTACTAGAAAAAGAATAAGGAGGGGAAGAAGAGGCTAGCAGATGACAAATTTGCCGATTATACCCCTCTGACAGTCAGCTGCGAACACATTCTGAATGAGATAAAGAGTGACCGGTCTTTAAAGTGGCCTAAGAAGTTGAGGGCAGCCCCTCACAAGAGGAATACAAACATGTGGGGTGAATTTCACCAAGACCATGGCCATGTGACCGACAAGTGTTTTGCTCTGAAAGATGAAATTGAAAAAATGTTAAAAGAAGGTATGTTAAGGAAATACATTGACAATGGTGCCTTCAAGAGGGGTCGAGGGGATGACCCTAAGAATAAGAGAGGTGATATGTGCAGAGAAGATCCTCTAAACAGAAGGGACGACCCTTCGGATGATGAGGCGACCCTGACCTCCCACCAAGAGACGACCACGACCCTGTAAAAAGACTTAATATGATCTCACTCGGTGTTGGGATGATCTCTGAGGGACTAGCACGAGGAGGATCGGAGGTTGTCGACAGGAAGGCCCATGTAGCTGAAGCTAATGCAGTAACAAAAGCCGTACACTCGACCTCTATGGAAGCAAAGTCAGAAAAAAGGAAGATAGTTGATATGGATACTCTAGTAATGGGTTTCTCAGGAATGGACTTCAAGGGACTCTTAGCCCTGCATGATTACCCTCTCGTCATCACTACCAGGGTACACGGGTGCGAGGTGCCGAAGATCCTGGTAGATGGGGGTAGTTGTGTAGATGTGATGTTCTGGCCGTGCTTTAAAGCCCTAGGCCTCAGCCGTGCAAGGCTCGTCCCATACCATCACCCCTTGATTGGTTTCAGTGGGGAAAAAGTTCATCCTCTAGGAGTGTATGAGGCTGATGTTAGGATGGGGGACGAGTGGCTAAGATGTCTTACCAAGAAGGTCAAATTTTCTGTGATGGATGAACACGTCTTCTTAGCCTACAACATTATACTGGGGCGAGTGGCCCTCAAGGAATTTAAGGCCATGTCGTCCATGGTTCATCAGATGATAAAATTCCTGACCCCTTACGAGGTAGGGGAAGTTCAGGGAGACCAGGCAACGGCACAAGAATGTTACTTCAACTCCACCGAAGAAAGAGAGGTGCAGAAGAAAGCATAAATTACTTACAATATTGATACCGTCGCCCCCAGGGATGAGACAAAACTGAAGAAAGGAGAGGTCGCGGAAGAGGTAGAATTAATCATCCTCAATGAGGATGAGCCAAAAAAAACCGTCCAAGTAGGCAAAGCTCTAAAGATAGATATAAAGGAAGACCTCATCAAGCTGCTAAGGAGAAGACAGAACGTCTTTGCATGGAGTTATGCAGATATGCCGAGGATCAACCCCGAAATCATGTGCCACAAGCTCAACGTGGTAGAAGGTGCAAAGCCGGTAAAACAAAAGAGGAGGATTTATTCTCAAGAAAAGTATGAGGTCATTAGGGATGAGGTCAAGAAGCTAGAAGATGTCGAGTTAGTCAAGGAGGTCATTTATCCCGAATGGAAATCTAACGCGGTCATAGTCCCCAAGGCCAACGGGAAATGGACAATGTGTGTGGACTTTACCAGCCTCAACAAACATTATCCCAAAGACAGGTTCCCTCTCCCCGGCATTGATCAGATGGTAGACGCTACAGCAGGCCATGAGCTAATGAGCTTCATGGATGCCTATTCAGGTTACAACCAGATCTTCATAAGCCCTGAGGACTCTGAAAAAATGGCTTTCATTACTGACAAGGGGACATAATGTTATAGGGTCATGCCTTTTGGACTAAAAAATATGGGGACAACGTATCAACGCCTTGTGAATAAAATATTCGAAGACCAAATCGGGAAGTCTATGGAGGTCTATGTAGATACCATGTTGACCAAGAGTTTTAAGGCCACGGATCATGTGGCCGACCTCGAGAGGACCTTTAACACGATGGACAAATACTGGATGAAGCTCTACCCGGCCAAATATGTCTTCGAGGTTGAAGCAGGGAAGTTCTTGGGGTTCATCATCAATCAAAGAGGCATTGAGGCCAATCCTGAGAAGATAAAGGCCCTCCTAGAAATGAAGACCCCCAAAACCATTAAAGACGTTCAGAGGCTCACAGGGTGAGTGGCTGCTTTGAATAGGTTCATATCTAGAGCCATAGACAAGTGTTTACGTTCTTCAAAATTATCAGAAAGGTCTTTGAATGGAACGAAGAGTGTGACCAGGCTTTCAAAGAACTAAAGCCGTACTTAGGGTTTCCCTTGCTGTTGTCATGGCCAGTGTAGGGAGAATGACTACATGTGTACTTAGCCGTCTCAAAATCATCCATCAGTGCGGCCATTGTGAGAGAAGAAGATGAGGTACATAAGCATGTGTATTTCAACAGTAAGGCACTCCAGGGGCAGAGCAAAGATACCCAAGGATGGATAAGTTACCCTATGCCTTGATTCATGAATCAAGAAAGATAAATCCATACTTCCAGTCCCATACAATGGTCATCCTCACTGACTCTCCTCTTAAGCAGGTCTTGCACAAGCCAAAAAAATCTGGGAGGCTAATGGCTTGGGCCACAGAGCTGGGAGAGTTTGGCATTGTATATCAAACTAGGGTGTCCATTAAGGCGCAAGCATTAGCAGATTTCATGGCTGAATTTACTTGGGAAGATGATGAGGCTGAAGATGAGAGCCTCGAGAAGACAAATACTCGGCAAGGCAGAATTATTGACCCATCCACAAATAAGGCTGAGACAAGTGTCGCTAGAGAAAAATTTGCCGAAAACAAAAAGTAAAGATATCTCTTTAGATAGAGATCCCTCATGGAGGGAAGTTTCTCAAAAGGAGCAGGCTGTGTGGAACCTCTTCATTGACGGGTCCTCTTATGAGAGCGGAAGTGGGACTGGATTAATAGTATCAGCACCCGACGGCACAGACATTGAGTACGCCCTGACGTTCAACTTCAAAGCCTCCAACAACGAGTCTGAATATAAAGCCGTGATAGTAGGCCTCTCCCTAACTATGTCTCTTAGCGTTGGCCAGATCTTGGTCCATAGTGATTCAAGACTTGTGGTGAATCAGATACTAGGAGCATACGAAGCTAAAGATGAGAGAATGGCCAAATATCTTGAAAAATTATAGTCACTATTGAAGAGCTTCAGAGAAGTGAAGTTGAAGAGGATACCTAGGCTTGATAATGGCTGAGCCGATGCGCTTGCTAGGCTAGCCTCAACGACTAGGACATATATCAGGAGGACAGTCCCAGTGGAAATCTTGACTCGACCAACGATTGAAGATGCAGACGGAACACTTAGCACTTGCTTAAATATTAGCAGGGAAGCTTCATGGATAGACCCTCTAATCAAATACATTAAAGAAGGGGAGATGCCAAAAACAAAATAAGAAAGGAAGAAGTTGAGATACAGAGCTGTAAAATTCATTGATATCAGAGACACCTTGTATAAAAAGGGATTTTTGCTCCCCTTGCTCAGATGTGTGCACCCGTCTGAGGTCCCACACATCTTGAAAGATGTATACGAGGGGTCATGTTCAAGCCATATTGGGGGCAGGTCTTTAGCAAAGAGGATAGTAACCCAGGGATACTAGTGATCGACCTTGGAAAAAGACGCCACATCATACGTAAAAAATGTGATAAATATCAACGGTTCGCCACCATGCCTCACCAGCCCTATCAGCCTCTTACTTCCATTACATCCCCATGGCCATTCGTAGTATGGGGAATCGATCTAGTAGGACCCTTGCCTAGGGCTGTCAATAGCTATCGATACTTGATCGTAGAAATTGATTATTTTTCAAAATGGGTGGAGGCGGAGCCGATGGTAACGATCACCGAGGAGAAGACCTTCCAGTTTATCTGGAAAAATATTATATGCAGATATGGTCTCCCCAACACCCTCATCTCAGATAACGGGACTCAATTCAAGAATGCATCTCTGGAGAAATACTACAAAAGGGTGAGTGTCAAATAATTCTTCTCTACCCCAATAAAATCCTCAGGCTAATGGGAAAATCAAAGTCACAAACAGAACAATCCTAGACAGAAACAAGAAAAAACTCGAGGAGGATAAAGGAAAATGGGTTAAGGAGTTATACGCTATACTGTGGGCCTACAGGACGATGACTAAGACCCCTACCGAGAAACCCCGTTCATGCTGGCACATGGCTCAGAAGCCGTCATCTCCACCGAGATTGGGTTTCCAACTTACAAAGTCCAAATATATGACCCCCATAGAAATATGGAAGAAATGATACTTGATCTAAACTTGGTAGAGGAGAGAAGAGAAGATGCTGAGATAAGGTAAGCAGCCTATCAACAGAGGACTGCCAGGTTTTATAGCTAGAGGGTGAATCAAAGGCCAATCGTCGTGGGGGACTTAGTCCTCAAGAAGACATGGAAGAAACCTAATAAGATCCACCCAAATTGGCATGGCCCATATAGGGTCATTGATGAAGTTGTCCCTAGAACATATAGAATAGACAACTTTGAAGGGGAACCCTTTTCCAACCCCTGGAATGTAGACCATCTGAAGAAATACTATCAATAATGTTGTAATGTCCTATCGGACCACAGTTGTAATGAATGTTTTGCTCCAATAGAACATTTGGAATGTTAATGAGAATATTATATTGGCCCTTCATCTTGTGTTTGTCAATCTAGATATGTTGGGGTAATTCTTTCCAAACCACCATCGACTATAATGAGGGTGAATGGTAGGGACGACCCTCCATTCACTCCCAAAAAAGATGGGGGGGACTTAAATTGAAAACATCATTAATTTGGTGGATAACCACCCTCGGCTGTGATGAGGGTGAATGGTAGGGACAACCCTCTATTCACTCTTAAAAAAAGACGAGGGGGGACTTGAATTTAAAACATCATTAATTTGGTGGAAACCACCCTCGGCTATGATAAGGGTGAATGGTAGGGACGACCCTCCATTCACTCTCAATAAAGACGAGGGAGGACTTGGATTTTTAAACATCATTAGTTTGGTGGTTAACCACCCTCGGCTATGATGAGGGTGAATGGTAGGGACAATCCTCCATTCACTCTCAAGAAAGACAAGGGGGGACTTGAATTGAAAACATCATTAATTTGGTGGAAACCACCCTCGGCTATGATGAGGGTGAATGGTAGGGACGACCCTCCATTCACTCTTAATAAAGACGAGGGAGGACTTGGATTTTAAAACATCATTAGTTTGGTGGTTAACCACCCTCGGCTATGATGAGGGTGAATGGATAGGACGACCCTCCATTCACTCTCAAGAAAGACGAGGGGGGACTTGAAATTAAAAACATCATTAATGTGGTGGAAACCACCCTCATCTAGGATGAGGGTGAATGGATAGGATGACCCTCCATTCACTCTCAAGAAAGATGAGGGGGGACTTGAATTGAAAACATCATTAATTTGGTGGTTAACCACCCTCGGCTATGATGAAGGTGAATGGCTGGGACCACCCTCCATTCACTCTTAAGAAAGACAAGGGGGGACTTGAATTGAAAACATCATCAATTTGGTGGTTAACCACCCTCGGCTATGATGAGGGTGAATGGCTGGGATGACTCTCCATTCACTCTCAAGAAAGACGAGGGGGGACTTGAAATTAAAAACATCATTAATGTGGTGGAAACCACCCTTGACTAGGATGAGGGTGAATGGCTGGGACGACCCTCCATTCACTCTCAAGAAAGACGAAGGGGGGACTTGAATTGAAAACATCATTAATTTGGTGGTTAACCACCCTCGGCTATGATGAAGGTAAATGGCTGGTACCACCCTCCATTCACTCTCAAGAAAGACAAGGGGGGACTTGAATTGAAAACATCATCAGTTTGGTGGAAACCACCCTCAGCTAGGATGAGGGTGAATGGCTGGGACGACCCTCCATTCACTCTCAAGAAAGACGAGGGGGGACTTGAAATTGAAAACACCATTAATTTGGTGGAGAGATTCTATTATAAATAGGCAAACACCATTAATTTGTTGGACAAAAATATAACAGCCAAAACAAATCATACAAGATGCAAGCATAGAAGACAGGAAGAGAGATTATATTATAAATTGTCACAAATGTGTCCAAGGAAGTAAAGTATAAAAAAAAATTTACAAACAAATGGTATGGGCTACAGACAACCACCCTATTGAGTGACATCGAAGGGAAGGGCTTCAACATCAACTAGAGAAGTCTCTTCAGTGACTAAAATAGGCCGATCCTCAGAGGTGTCGATGCCTTCGATGTGCACTTGAGACTCTACATGGGCTAGAGCCTCATCTATGAGGGGGTATTCCATATCCACTGCTTCAAGAGAGGGATGGATAGATAACACGGCGACAACAAATTTTAAGATGACCCACCGACAGGCCGTCTTAATCCCTCTCTCCAGGTACTCAAGGCCAAAGCCCTAGAATTCATCGGAGAGCTTGTAAGCATCCACTGCATCAGCCTAGGCTTTCTTTATTGCCTCATCAAGTTCATCCTTGAATTGGGCCCCCTGATTAGTCAAGGCTTCTTCCTTTTCTTTGATGAGGGTCTCCTTCACCTTCAGGTCGGCCTCGTACTGCTTCACCAGCTCATCCAAGACCCTTGCATGCTCAGTCCTTGCACTCTTCAGATCAGCCCTGGCAGTCTCTAGCTCGATCTTCAAGTCGGCCTCATTCTGAATAGCTCTCTCGGCCTCATAGATCTTCTGCTAGTTTGCATCCATCCACTTGGTGGCAGATGTGAAGGCGCAAATAGACTGCACAAGAACGCACATAGTAAGTGGCCGAGGGAACAGTTGATTAAATGTTGGTGAATTAAAAAAAGAAGTTGAAAGAAATACCTGAGCCAGAGTGTGGAGACCGTAGTCATAGACCTTAGACGGGGGCATCTTTGATAAGAAATCATAATCTGCAGTCGAGGGTACAGAAAACATAGAGGCTTGGGTCACCCTCAGGTTGGCTATGAGGGAGGAGGGTTCAGCCTTGAGGAAAGTCAGATTCTGAGACCAATAGGCACCCATGCTGGAAGAGGAGCTGGTCCCCTCAGTGTGTGCCTGAGACACCTCTACCCTCACCCTCGTACATGAGTAAGGATAAGAGCCCCCAGGAACTTCAAGCTCCTTCCTTTTGTGACTATTGGCAGTCGACTCCACCTGTGTCAGCCCCATGGTCTTTGTCTTCTTCTGAGTCTGCTGGGGCCCTTTACCCTTTTTCTTTCCTAAGCCAGACAGTAAAATTGGAGCAGTCATTTCCCAGACTTGGTTAGATATATTTACAGGACGACCTGAAAAGGAGACGATACATCAGAAATTTACAGTGGCAAAGAGGACACGTGAAGAAAAATAAAAATGAAACACTTGGAAAAATGAAACAAAAAGCAACTCACATAATTATGTCAGGGGGCCGACCCTCAGACCAGCTTCTTTGAGGAAACGAGGGGTCATCAAGTCATCAAATTTAGCAATTCCACCCTCTTTCCCTTATTCCCTCAAATAGTCAACAATGTCCCTCTCATCCAAGCTGAGTCCGGGGTCTGACCGTACTCTCATTGAAGGGTTGGACCATGACATTGGAACCCTCGGGTTATCTTCTAAAGGATCTACCTCGGTGATGAATTCCCAATCCCCAGAGATGAAGAAAAATCTCTTTTTCCAATCTTGGTTTGAAGTTTGTGCCACGTGAAGGAGTCTTTTGTCAGACTTCCTCACCCCTAGATGAAAATACCTAGGTTGCTTGGACGAGGAAGTGATATTGTAGCAGGCTATAAAAAGATCAGTCGAGGGCTCGTTAATGAAAGTATTCTTCCAGAGGGAGATATAGCCGAGGACGATTCTCCAAGAGTTGGGAGGAAGTTTAGAAGGAGCAACCCCAAGGGTAGATAGTATGTCAACTATTGCAGGATGCATAGGAAACCTAACACCTACCCTGAGCATCTGGTCATAAACAGAAACTTCTCCCTTATTCCCCTAGACGACTCCCTCATCTGCATTTGGGGCCCTCATAGTTATATTGGGCTTTACCCCAAAGGTGTGCCTCCATAGCAAGAGGTCACGATCCCTAACGGATGAGACGTAAGTCGAGGCACTAGAAGTCTCAACTTGATGAGCATCCAAATCCTCACTATCGTCATCAACCCTCTCATCCTCAGATCTTTCGGCCCCGTCGACTATCGTCAGACCATCTGGAAAGGCTACCTGGAAGGCAAGAGGGGACAGGGTTGTCATAGGGACATCCTCCGAATGAACCGTACCCTATGCCTTTCGGTTCGGACTATGCGTTGATCTCTCTCTTCTCCCAAAGGTTGGCGACGATGCTCTCTCGCTCATTTCTCCCTTATGTGTCTGATCATCGTCTGGACGACAGGAATACCCACAAGACTCAGATGGTAAAATTGTGGCTAAAGAAATGGGGAAGATGGATCATACCCAGTTAGGGTCAGCCCTTTGTCTTCGCTCGTCCTCCTCCTCTATTCGTCTAATCTCAGCAAAGAATTTCTCCCTAAAGGTTGGGAACTCCTCGGCTAAACCATAAAGTCTCTTGAGAATTAAAGGGAAGACCCTACACTTGAGCAATTTGTTCAAGCCAGCTACAAACAAGTTCACAGTTTGACTAAGCTTGACTTTTGGATCAAGCCTAAGGAAATAAAGGGTTTTATGGATGAACACTTAAGAACAGGGGGAACTCAGTTCGCCGGAGATGAATGCCGGGGAACACGAAAACCTAAAAAATTCCATAAAGAAGAGCTAAACCACCACTGAAAGGTGGGGGAAGAACCCTGAGGAGACCTAGGATTTATTATTCAACCATAAACCATCATAGTAAGGCGGGCTTTCACGCCGAAAAAATAAAAAAAAAACCAAGAAAAACTGGTAAAGAAACCCAAAGCAAGAAAGAAAATGAAAATTGAAAGATAAAGAGGGAGTTAGAGCATAAAGGTTACCTAAGGATGGATACGAAGACTAAGCGAAGGCTGAGACACATAAATCG
Source organism: Sambucus nigra (assembly GCA_949130495.1). Classification (NCBI taxonomy): domain Eukaryota; kingdom Viridiplantae; phylum Streptophyta; class Magnoliopsida; order Dipsacales; family Adoxaceae; genus Sambucus; species Sambucus nigra. Next base: position 341,718,507 of record OX422213.1, on the reverse strand, counting down.
CAGAAATAACGATTTAAGCTGGTAAGGAGTTGGAGAGAGAGAGCTTGCGCACGAAGAAGAAGAAGAAGTAAAGAATGATTGTTTAAAAAATCATATAAATACCTTGTTACTATTGGGCCCAGTAATAATTGAAAAGCACATCCCACGAGGAGAGGCATCATTAGGGTATGAAGCCCGAGAATGGTGTGCAGCCATCACACTTGGGAAACGTAAATGATGATGGATATCTGATAAGGTGTCAGGAAACTTAACAAATGTCACTCAGCAGCCTGACCACCCACTTACCATTCCCAAGGCAACATCATCCCTCAGCCATCTCAACAACATCAATGGATAAGGTCTAGGGGGTGATTGATATACCAATATACACCCTCGGTCAGGCCGAGGGTGTCCTCACCCAGGACGAGGATTCAACAACTACTGCACTGGGGATTTTATTAGTACCAGACGACCCTACAAGGGGTTGACCCTTCATTATTAATCAGAAGACCCTGAAAGGGGTCAACCCCTCATCCTGGACCAGACGACCCTACAAGGGTTCGACCCCTCATCTTGGACCAAACGATCCTATAAGGGGCTGACCCTTCATCATGGGACGGACGACCCTATGAGGGGATGACAGTACGAGGCCCACATCCAGCAGGGCCCAATGCCAGCATCCACTTTTGCCTTGGCCTAGCATCCTAGGCCAAGGGTGACATCATCACAGCACGTGATTTGGGAGACGCGTGGAACAGTGCGCATGGGACTTATATAGCATGTGGATTAGACCTTTATAATAATATCATCCCCTCACGTAAGGGAATATTATGTCATCATTACTTGCAAGTGGCATATCTAGGTGTTAGTAGGGGATTGTCTAGATCATCATTCACATGCACCATGCATTCTTGGGGGGTACACTACTCCCCCCCAAGCCCTATATATACTTGTCATCTTCAACCTTGTAAAGGGATCGATAATTTGTAACCATAGATAAACTTTGCTTATACACACAGTAGAGAGAGTGAGCTTATGAGTATTGTATCCAAGGCCATTAGTGCCCATATTTAGTGGATCACACACTCACAGTGGATGTAGGCCTGATTGGCTGAACCACTATACATCATTATCTTCATTCCTCTTATACTCATCCCTTTCAACACACACATATATAACTCTATTGCTGCCATTGTTATTATTGTTTGAGCTCTCCACCTCTTATCTAGTGGTGCTAAATCTTAGCATCATCATATATGTACGACACATAAAGACATCTATCTTCAACGTCCTGTTTGTGCTCTATCGATAATACCTAGAGGAGTCCCTCATCCAACTGCGAGTAACAATAACACATAAGTAAATGGGGCAGTACCCATGCTATACACCAGTTCATGCCCCATACCCAGCAGTGATAAAGGATCTCAGCATTTACACTTACCTCTCGTAAGTGGCACTGCTACGTAGTACCTCTAATAAGACCTAACACTACGTCTAGCCTTCCTATGCCGACGTGTGCTCCGGTCTCAAAGGCACCCACCCTAACCGATAGGATGATCCACGAATCCAGGTATGTCGACACAAAATAATGTAATACATATTACCATCCAATATGTATAAATAATTACTTTATAACTACTTTTACCTAAGTAATCTCCATCCATATAAATATAGTCATCTCGGCTTAACCATAACATTTAGTGTGTTATTACATAACCCATATTAAGTCGTTATCCTATGACTACTCCCCAATTAAATATTAAGTCCCATATATTTCCTCCTAGAATTAAAAATCAAATTTACTTCATCATTTATTTCTCCATAAATATATTTATATAGTTATCCCCAAACTAACCTTCCCAAAACAATTAATGATTTCAGCATATTGCTCTCTTGGCTTAGAATTTAATCCTTCTAGATTATTAATAATTATTCACTTTTTGTTTCATTTACAATAAGGTTTATATGTACATATATAAGCAGTCAACTAATATGTATAAGTAGTTACATCATAACCACCATTACAACTGATACCAACCATCATGACTTAGCCCGCTCGGCTTAGAATACATTTCTTCTTAGTGTTTTTATATGATAAAAAATTTAGGGAGCTAACCACCAATCATACTCTCTGGTATTAAACTTATCTCTAATAATTACTTCTTTTATTTAAGCTTAAACCGTCTTTTTTGGGGGGGTGGGGGGGTGGGGGGGAATCAATATATATTAGCAGAAAGAGAAAAATAGCCTTTCTCCGACGGCTTACAGACTAAATAGGAAATATTGAAATCATATTATTATTATTATTATCGTATCCTTTTGAGTCTTATCATCGTTGGCCCTATCTAAGCTTATTTACTCACTTAAGTTTGCTCTCAATCTTATGACGCATCATATTCTTCACTTTAATTCGAAAACCTACAACAAATTATTTTAATTAAGTAGTTAACTAATAATCTAAGATACTATGCATGGAAGGATATTTATGTACTCATCCCGACTAGACTGAGTATTTAAGTTCATAAAAATCATTAATAATAAGTCTATATCCCTTACTTGAATGAAACTGGTCTCGCACACCCTTTCGTAGAAAAATCATAACTAATTAAAAAAATACAAAAAATACGAGGTCGGCCCCCACGTGATCGTAACGAAAAGATCTAAAATTTTATGGCCCAAATCGATTCATCTATTCCAAATCAATTCTATTCTTGGCAAAAATCAAGATGGCCTTAGACGAAGATAAAGCCTTTAAAACATCCATTAATGCCCAAACCAAGCTCCAAAACAACACCCAATTGATACCCTAACCCAAGGGAAGTATAGGAACATGTTTCTAACCCTTTTTAACATCAAATCCAATATTGAAACTTAAAGAGTTAAACCTTGCAACAAAACTAATTAAATCCCAAGTTCATCAAATCTTAACTTCCATACATAATAAAATTTCTAGAAATTTTGTACATAAAAATGCTTCAACTTTTCATCATAAATCTTTAACAATCAAACCCAGATTTCTAAAATTTATTCTAAAAAAAAATTAGCAATGATTTATCTAAATCAAATAACCCATTTTGATCGTCTATCAAGGGGATTCAAGATTCTAGCAACCTAGCATATGAATATCACCAAAAACTCAAGATTATTCAATAACCCTAACATGGTTGTAATAAATCATATTTAACCTCAAATCTAAACATGGATTCAACATAAAAATGAAGTTATAACAAGATGAATTAGTTTGGCAAGAGAATCCTTGCCTGAAAGTGTGGAGAAAACTCATATTTTCTTCCTCCTAAGTGGCTTCTCCCCTCTCTCCCAAAGCGTGTAGCCTCCAAATGTGTGTAGGGTGAGTATGGGGTGTTATGAAACCCTAAGAATCATCCTAATCCTTTAAATAACATTTTAAATTAACCTAAATTCGTAGGTCTCTCTAGTGCCGGACTTAAGGCCCCTAGAAAGGTTCCTATCCATACCCAGTTTGACCCAAAACTCTACCCAAGGTCCTACCTAACCCATAGGTCTATTTTTAAACACTTAAAATGCATATTTAAGTCATCTAATCACATTTAAAAGTCTATAAACACTTTATAAATTTATTTTTATGTTCCATCATTATCATATACGTATATTCGTAATACGACTTAATTAAATCAACGGGTCATCAATATTCACAACTATATTCATTATTCACAATATACCGTCATACCATAAAAATCATAACACTTGTATCACATCTACAATATATTATATTAAAAATAAATACTCTAATGATATTAAATATACTCGTTTAATTATTACGCCAAATTAAAGATACATACAATTATTTCATCCGAATAATAATTCTCACAATTTTAATTAAATCAATATAACTTAAATTTAATGCCTAAAAAAGCAAGGTATTACACTCTTCTCTCTTACTAACGGATTTTCGTCCTCTGAATTCAATGAAACGTAATGTCATAACGTAAACTATACAAATGTCATGAGTTCATACTAATATAATTTGCACTTATATCCCACGAGATTATAAGAAAAGGCTCACATACGCCAATAATAGTGTACCATCACCAGGATACTCACACGTCACATATCACAAGCACATATACACAACTATCAATCGTGAATGGTACACACACATTCATAAACCAATTATACATATCATGTATAAATATAAGGTATAAGTATATCCGAATACTTTACTGACCATAATCATACTCTTCGCCACTCGATGCGTACCTTTATAACATACGTACCACTTTTTAAACATAACATATCGAATTCAAAGGTCTCGTAATTCGCAAAACTTTCTAAGTTTTGTGTGGGGGACGTCTCACAGGTGAAATACAAACAAGGAACCCTCCCAATGTACTACTACATAGATTCGTCGATCACCGAAACCCATTTGGCCTAAAACCAAACATGAACCAATACACTAAACATAAAATTCCAAAAGTTGCCAATTTTTAAACAAACTACTTATCCTTCACAAGAGTTATACCAAACTCCTTTAGAGTCAATCGACCCTACCATGATTAACACATTAATCACCACATCTTAAGTAGGAAGTTCTCTGTCCGTATTTAACCTATAGAGCACTTAGTCATTTCTACGTTTCTAAAGGCATACCCATTCCAATCAGGTTTACCATCACCACTTCAACAAAAATGTCACTATACAAACATTAAACATGATCATATACAATCTCAGTAATCGAAGCTATCACTATCCTCACTTCTACTTTGTTGCCTATTATCGTAAAGGCAATACTTTCCCAAATCCTGCTATTACGTTATCTTGCGGTGTGCGACGATCTTTCTCTGAATCCTACTCATCTCCATACATGGGGTTTGAAAATAGCATTGTCGATTTACTTTAAATGTGCTCCTATCCTTTGGATTTCCACTTCTATTGCACCATATGGGAACACTTCTTTCACAATAATCAGTCTAAACCATCTTGACTGTAACTTTCTGGGAAACACGTGTAGACATAAGTTATAAAGGAGCACATTTTGACCCAAATGAAACTCTTTGCGATTCATGTTCTAATCATGGGCAAGTTTCATCCGTTATTTTGTAATTCGGTTGCTCTCATATGCATCATTGCATATTTTTTCTAACTTATTTAATTGGAGCTTCCGTGTTTCATCAGTTTTATCCAAGTTGAAGTTCAACCTCTTGATCGCGCAATATGCCTTGTCTTCTAACTCGACGGAGAGATGGCAAGGCTTTCCATACATATAGTGAAATGGGGACATCTCGAGGGGGTTCTTATACGCGATTCGGTAATCCCATAACGCATCGAGTAATTGGATAGACCAATCCCGAGGGATGGTATCAACTGTCTTTTCGAGAATGTTTTTTATCTCTCGATTTTATAGCTCGACTTGTCATTTCATTTATGGGTGGTAGGTTATCCCAACCTAATGGAAAACTCCATACTTCTTTATTAACTTCTCAAACCGACTACAATAAAAGTGCGAGTCGTTGTGACTAATAACGACTTTGGGAGAACTGAAATAAGAAAGTATGTGTCCATTGATGAACTTTACCACCACCTTACTATAATTCGAGCGTGTAGTTATTACCTCTACCCATTTATACACGTAGTCTACCGCAACAGGCATGTAGATAAAGCCAAAAGATGGAGTAAATGGTCCCATAAAGTTGATGTACTAACAGTCAAACATCTTAATACTAAGAATAAGGGTCAACGACATCATATCACATCTAGAAATAATGTCATCTTTTGTCATCTCTCGCAATATTGACAATATACTTTCACATCCCAAAAGATAGTGGGCCTATAGAGACCGCATTGGAGCATCTTTATGACCGTCTTCGTCGTGGAAAAGTGGCCTCCAAACGCTTTCGAATGACAAAATCGGATAACATTTTGGATCTCATTATTCGATACACACTTTTGGATTATTTGGTTTGCGCAATAGTTAAATAAATATGGATCGTTTTAAAAGAACATGCACGACCAAGTAAAAAACTCCATATTCTCTTGTAGAGTCCAATCGAAGGGAATGACCCTTGTCACTAGATAGTTCGCAATGTCCGGAAACCAAGGTCAAGAGTAAGTAGTAAAAATTAGCTCATTCAAAAAATACTCATCTACGGGGATGGGATCTTGAGGCACGTCGGACAAGAGACTGGACAAGTGGTTGGCTAAGATATTTTCTACTCCTTTCTTATCTTTGTTAGAAAGGTCAAATTCTTGGAGTAACAAAATCTACCTAATGAGACGCAACTTTTCACCCTTATTGGAAATGAGGTATTTTAGTGTTGCATGGTCAGTAAAGTACATAATGGGTGACCCGATAAGATATGAATGAAATTTATCAAGTGCGAACACTATTGCTAGCAACTCTTTCTCAGTATTGGAGTAAGTTAATTGGGGTCCGATTAAAGTCTATCTAGCGTAGTATATGACATGTGCTTTCTTATCTCTCTGTTGCCCTAAAATAACCCCTACCATATAGTCACTCACATTACACATTAGCTCGAATGGAAGGGTCCAATTTAGATCTTGCACGATGGAAGAGAAGAGAGGATGCTCTTTAATTTCTCGAATGCCTTTTTGTATGCTTCACTCAAATCAAATGGAGCATCCTTAATGAGTAAATTACTTAAGGTCCTAGCTATGGAGCAAAAATCCTTCATAAACCTATGATAGAACCCCGTGTGTCCCCAAAATGAGCGTACGTCTTTTAGTGACTTTGGTGGGCGAAGTTTGGAAATGATGTTAATTTTCTCCATATCCACTTTTATCCCCTTGGATTATAGTATATGTCCTAGAACTACTCCTTCGACATCAATGAAATGACATTTCTCCCAATTTAACACTAGGCTCTTTTTCACGCAATAGGGCAAGTACTTTCTCAAGGTTAGCAAGACATTGGTCAAAAGAGGGGTCAAAAATGCTAAATTCATCCATGAACACTTCAAGGCCTCTCTCAACCATGTCACTAAAAAGACTTAACATGCACCTTTGAAAGGTCACATGCGCATTACATAATCTAGATGACATCCTTTTATAGGTAAAAGTGCCAAAAGGACATGTGAAGGCAGTCTTTTCTTAGTCAAGCATGCCCACCTCTATTTTGCTATAACCGGAATAACTTTCTAAAAAATAGTAAAATATGTGTCCCAAAACTCTCTTGAGCATTTGGTCCATGAACGACAAAGGAAATTGGTTTTCCTTAGTGTCGGCATTGAGTTTCCAGTAATCACTGCAAATGCTCCACCCAGTGGTGGTACGTTTTGGAATAAGTTATCATTTTATTTATTAACCACGGTCATTCCTAACTTTTTAGGAACGACTTAGATTGGACAAACACATTTACTATTCGAGATGGGATAGACGATGCCCACATCCAATAACTTATAATTTCTATTCTTACCACATCTTTCATAATCGGGTTCAATCTTCTTTGCATCTCCCTAGAGCGCTTCACGTCCTCCTTAAAATGAATTTTATGGTTACAAATCAAAGGGCTTATACGTTTTAAATCTGTGATACTAATAAAAAGCATCTTTGTGCTTCCTCACTTTCTCCTTCAGCTTCCCTTCTTGCTCTTTATTTAGTCTAGAGGAGACAACAACAATTATGTATAATCCTGCCCTGAATAATCATATTTGAAATTAGAAGGTAGCTTATTCAATTCGAGCTTAGGAAATTTAATAACGGAAGGAACCTCATAGGATTCCCTCGAATTATAAGACCCAACTCACATCTCTCACGCTATTCTCAATCTCGCCCTCACCTAACATCTCCCTCATCCTACTCACATTTCGATAAAACTTGGAATATTCACTCTCATTCTCTCTAGCCGCCACTAAACACGCCTCAAGTGGATCCTTAAAATTATTACCTTCAAAATGTTCGTGTACTACCTCGTCTATAATATCCGTGACGTGTAAATCGTCCTCATCACCTATTTGCTTAGTGATGTTGAAGATATTCGTTTCAAGTGTCATGCTCCCAAACATTAGTTGAATTTGATTGTTACGTGTATTAATCAACGCATTTGTTGTAGTTAGGAAAGGGCGACCAATAATGACAGGATCATTACGGCTTGATGGGAAGGAGGGATCCATGTCCCAAATGATAAAATCTATCGGGAAGTAGAAAGTATCAACTTAGATGATCACGTCCTCAACTACCCCTCGAAGTACCCTCGCGGAATAATTCACAACTTGGAGAGTAATTTTGGTGGGCTTAAGATCTCCCAAATCGAGCTTCCTATAGATGGAATAGTTTAGAATGTTGACACTTGCCCCTAAATCTAATAAAGATGTTTTTATTTTTCTTTCTCCAATAATGCACGAAATGTTGGGGACTTCTGGATCTTTTTACTTTGGTTGGAGGTCGCTCAAAAGTACTGAACTGATATTTTGTTTTAGGAAAACCTTCATCTTTACCTTTAATTTTCGTTTTACCATGAGAAAGTCCTTTAATAACTTAGAATACGTGGAAATTTTCTTTATAGCCCTGAGAAAAGGTAGGTTTAGCTTCATTTTCTTAAACAACTCTGAAATGTTGTCACGAGAGGCCCCTGTAGGAGGAGGGACCAACTATTGAGGGTATGGTGAGGTTTTCATGAATTTTACTATCCTTTTGGGCCAAAATGACTCTTCTTTTCCACTCTCTTCCAAAGGGGCATCTTCGACCTCTTATATGCCGGGAAAAACCTCATTTTCTTTTTGTATGTCTTGTGGTGGAGGTGACAAATCAATAACTCGTTCGCTACGAAGAGTGGTTATCACTTTATATTGCGGTTGATTTTCTTTGAGATTAAGCTTACATAGTTTTGACCTTGGGGAGGTCATTGGCCTTGGGTGGGAAACTTTCCCTTTTCTTGGACACTTAAAGAGGATTGCAACTTAGATATCATACCTTTAGGTCAGCAAAAAGTTGAGCATTTTGGGCATTAATTACTGATTGAGTTTGCATAAGTTAGGCAAGAGCGTCCTCGAGACTCTTCTGTTGTGGGGTCACATAAGGCGCACGAGGAGGTGCTTGCATTTATGTTGCGTGTTGGAAAGGTGGGAGTGGTGGTGGTTGTTGGGCAATATGTTGATTTGGATTTCAATGACACATTTGATTTCCTACAGTTGAAACCGGGATAGCTCCTCTGGGAGGGATTATAATAATTCCCTTGAGGGGCATTAAAGTTCTTTTTATAAGCTCCCACCACTTCAACTTGCTCTTAAAGCATAATTTTGTAGGTGGGGATTATTGGGCATTCCTTCGTTAAATGTCCCACCTCACAAATAGTGAAAATCTCCTCCTTTAAAGCTCGAGATGGTCCGGATGTATCTCTCCCCCTAGATTCTACCACGTCTTCTATACACTTGGCTAATTGATTAATTTAAAGCTTCAACTCAGCTTCCTTGTCCAATTAGTAGAATCTGGGACGCGAAAGGAGTTGTTGATGTGATTCTAGCCTTGGGCTGGGATGATCAATTTGATGTGTTCCAATATTTGAGTAGTATTGGTGAAATAATTAAAATGAGACTTCACATTATTCACATCGAACCCAAAGAACTCTCCCAGCAAATTTGTTTCTACAATTTACTTTGAGCTTAGTGTAAGCCCGTGATGGAAGTAGGAAATACGTCTCCACTTCTCAAAACCGTGATATGGTCACATGTTAACCAACTCGTTGAACCTCTCCCAACACCTATCAAATGTCTCATTATCGTTTTGCCTAAATATTTGAATTTATTCCCCAATAAAGTTGGTCCTATGGGCATGAAAGAACTTTTGGAGAAATTTAGCTTGCATGTCTCTCCACGTACCGATAGAGTTCGGTGCTAAAGACCAAAGCCAATTCTTTTCATTGTCCTTAAGTGAGAAAGGGAAAAGCTTGAGACGCACTACGTCTTAGGTACAAGATTGATCGTTAAACATTTTTCACACCTCCTCGAACTCACGAATGTAGATATACAAATTCTTCAAATCCATGTTATGAAAAGTAGGAATAATTTGAATCATTTCGTTCCTAAAGTGAAGTTGCCCTGCATTATATGGTTATATAATGCACCTTGGATCAACGGTTCTCTCTGGATATAATAAGTCTCTTATGGGGAGGAACTACATCTCACCTTCTCCCATTCCGAAACTTGCATTGTCCGATATCGCACTCACACTCGAAGAATCACTACCTTCACTGGAGTTTCTACATATTCTACTCGTGGTATGTCTACTCAATATAGGATGTGTTATCAGTGGTACCCAGAAATTTGGAGTTTTGTTACTAGAGGATGGGAGATTCACTATTGGCTCGAGAGTTAGATTGGGCTGAGTATTTTGCATATAAGGACTTGAGCGAAATATTTTTATTATTTATTTTTATTATTTAACTTTTATGATATTTGGACCTTTTTTTTGTATTTTTGAGATTTATGATTTTTTTTGGCTTGTTAGTGATTAGAGGCAAATTTAGATCAATTCATCCTAACCTGCAATCTACCTAGTCGATGACAACGGTAGCAAAAACTTGACGAGTGCCAAAAAGTGTGTGCTATGTGTGTACTTACATCTCAAGTGCGAGTCGGTCGCTCAAATAGTAAACCCGGTAAGACAGGATCGAATCATAAGGGAATAGGTTGCTAAACGATAATGGTGAGGTTGTATTCTTATATTTAGGCTTCGGCTCAGGAAAGAAAGGAAAAAATGTTGAGTTTGTACTTTTGAGAATTTTCTAATTATCTAAGCAAATTAAGCAACGCAAGAGAAAATTTAACTACCTAAAGCAAAGATTGAAACTTTTGGTTTTAAAACAATTTTGGGAAAATGGGGTTAGGATCCAATCCCCTAAACTGTAGAGTATCTCCGATAAATATAAAATTCTAAAAAAATATTTTATTAATTAAAATAAAAGCACAAACTAATTCGGAGCACCAAATATGTTTGGACTATAACCTATGCGATAATTGGTCAACAAATAAATTAACACAAATAATAAATTTACGGACACATATAATGCATCCTCAAACACTTCGGTTTCTTTTAACAAACGGAGTTAAGAGGCCTACACTAATATTGTTTTATTAATATATTAAACTCAAAGAATTAATTATTTAAATATGTTGAGTATTACGTTTAACATTAAAAACTCTAGGTTGAATTCATGTCCCCCAGCCCACAAATAACTTAGATAGACAAGGAATTGAATTATACACTAATCATCTTCATCGTGCAAGTATTCATAAGTGAATAACAAATGTAAAGAGCTTGTAATTTTATACCAAGTATCAAGAAACAAAGTTGTAATCATAAAACTTCACACCAATGAAAGATTTTCAGAAAATTGCGAAACTTCATTAAATTTGATGTGTAAAGATCAATCCTTTGTTCTCTAATGAATATTAATTAATTTCTCACCTAAAAAGTGTAAAGTATCAATATTAAGACTCCTAAATGACTTATACAAGTGGCAAAAACTGCCAAAGTGGTAAACATTGTCCCTAACTACTCTAGCTAAAATGTAGGAAAAAACAAAAAATCCCGCTGGAACCCTCAAACCAAACTGAACCCTGGCATCGAACCCTCAAGGCTAAGAGAATTAGTTCACTCCAGGGACCGAACCGGTTCGGTCTTTGGGTTTGGTTATTGCACTTTGATTTGCTTATTTCCTTCATTTGTAGTTTTACCCCTTGAACTTTTTTTCAACTTCAAATTGCCATAACTTCTTCACCGTATCTGGGATTGAGGTTCCATTTCTTTCTGTATTCTCATGAACTTGATATCTTCAACTTTCATGTTGGATCTTTCTTTGAGTTCTGATTAAGAATTTACTATTTTGTCATTGACTTTCCTTTCTCGCATTGTTTTCATTATTTTGGTTATTCTCTTCTGTCCTATTGTATGATTAACCTGTAAAAACATATGAGAAATACAAAAAATAAGAAATACTTGCCAAAAAGGTTATTTACAATAGATATGAGATAAATTCGGGATAAATATGATGTCCGGGACCATAAGAATACCAAAATTAGAGGGATAAATATGGAATATTCGTGCTGAATCAGTACTCTTATATCATATCAACGTGTTTCTCTTCACTTTCTTGGGCGGTGGGAAATTCTCCAACTCAAAAGTTTATAGAGATCATATAACCTCTTTAACCTTCATCTTGTCAATATTACCTAAAGTGTATAAAACGATGATGTGTGGAAGGAACTTATGAGGCAACGACCTTAAAATCTTCCTTACTACCCTTAAGTCTAGAATTTTCTCACCCAAATTGAACATCGAGTTCACAATGTCGGAGAGTTTTGCATTTAACTCATTAAATATATCATTATATTTCATCAATAACATCTCAAAATAGTAGTATGAGGCATATATGCTATTGGTACCCTTATGGGTGATTTAGGTTATTTCACACATCTTCTTAGACGTTACACCCCTTATAATCGGGTGGAACTACTATGGTGTGATCTCTCTAAATAAATCATTCAACCCCTAAAGTTAAAGTTACATAACTTATGCTCTTCCTCGGCTCTACGGGTTTAAGGACAACAATGTCACATTTATTTATCATGGGTTGCTTCCACCCCTTTTCTATGGATAACCACACCCTCTGATATTTAAAAAAAATTCATACATGTTTTCTAGTGCAATTGCTCATGTTGTGTATTCAAAATGTGAAGATGATAAGGGATTTGTAAAAACAAGTTGTATTAGAGTTATGAAACTGACTGGATCGCAAATCACAAGAAAACTCTTGCAAAACCAAAATAGGATTTGTAAAATAAGGATTTTCATTCAAAAATATGTTCGTCGACCTTATTTGTATGTTTCCATCACAAATTAGGGTTTAAATGCAAAATATTCAAAATCACCTCCCTCGTACTTCCGAGCACAAATGTCGTCATCATACGATTTTTTTTGTAAGAGGGATTCTCGTACGGAAAAAACTTTATACGAGACCTTTCTACTACAAAATATTTTTCTTAAGAGGGGTTTTACATTATAATTCATTTTACTTAAATGGGACTAGCTTTGTATGGGGTACCCTTGTCACTACACCACAAACAATAATTTGGCACACCTTGATATTAAAAATCTGACACAGTTTAAAATTGTGCAAAATTCTGGCACGGTTTAATGACAATTTGGCACACTTTAAAACAGTGATAAATTTTGACACTGTTTAAAAGTGTGCCAAAATTGAATACACTTGACTAAAATATAAAAATACCCTTTAAAAAATACATTTTCTCAGTTTTAGTCTCCTTCCATCTCCTCCCTCTCATTCTCACAACTTCTCCCTTGGCCCTCTCTCTCACTTTTGGTCACAGCTTCCCGCTCGGTATCTCTCTCACTTCTGCTACGATTTGGTCACAACAACTCTGTGATTTGGATATTTTCTCCTCGATTTGGGTATCTTGGGAGCAAAAATCTCTCTTAGATTTTTACTTCGCGATTTGGGTATTTTCTCCGTGATTTGGTCACATCCCTCTCATTCTCCCATTCTCACATCTGTTGCCAAAGGTATCCTTTAGACTTTTACTCAAGGGATTCCTTATTGCTCTTATATCCATGGACGTGTCTGTATAGGGCCGAGGATTTCTGAAATAAATTTACCCATTTTTTTTTTTGGTTTTCAAGTCCTCCATTATCGCTCCCCAGGCTCTAGGGTTTCATCTCTTTCGCTTGGTACTTTCTAAACTTTCTCATTACGCTTCTATCTCTACTTATGTGAACGTGATTCATTTTCATCTTTTGCGTATTTTAACGGATCTGTTGATTTTGTATCGCTGCTTATTATTTATCAAATATATTTTTATCTTCTCATTTATGTTTCTTATATGAATGTACCCTTTTTTATCTGTTTAACGGTTTTATGTTGTCGAGGTATTCATAATAAATCTACTGTGTATGTTGAGACTGTAAACTACTCAGTTTAGTAGGTATTCACAATAAAGATATCATTGATTGCTCTTTTTTGGTATGTTAATGATAAAATGAATAAAAAGTGACTTTTTTTGTTTATTTTATTATTGGCTTGTAATGATATCTTTGCCCAACAAATCTAATTTAATAAATGATCAATATGTACTCTTTTAGTTATTGTATTAACAAAACCAAAATATTACAAAGATGTTAGTTACACATCTAATTTAACAAATAATCTCTCTTTGATTTCTTCCTTGAGATTATGGTTGTATTGTAATGGAGAAACATCAATTTTCTGAACATTTATTTTTATTTCAAATATCGTTATTGATTGTTCAGTGTAATTTAAGGCAGGGAAGGTATAAAAATATCTTCCTCAAACCGGATTTGTAATAAAGATCTACCTCAAACAGGGGGTGAAGCTATTGATCTAGCTCAAATTGTCACCAAAGCTTTGCTATGTTTCAATGATGAACATGTAAGTAATGTCGCATTTATGCCTGTACTGTTTAAATTTCATATTTTAAGAACTATATAACTAGCTTATATACAAGAACATAAGTACTTGACCCTAAATAAGAGTCACTACATAATATGCACAAAATTTAATAGAACATTCCTTTAGCCTTAAATATATATATCAACACGTTAGATCAACATAAATACCGTATCAAATTAGCACTTAATGCCTCTTCGTGGGGTTTATCACTTTGAAGGAATAGTCAGGTGCTTGAAGAGGCTAAAACTTGGGAAATTTATAAAATGGTTTACTAGAACATGTATTCTTGCAACTCATTTCTCTTTCTTAGGCTTTTTATGTATACCACTGCATTAGAATTAATCTTATGTATACAACAACGCCAACTGTGATGCATAATTTTCTAATTTCATTTTATCAGTATGTTTTATTCCCTTAATGTTTACAAATTAAATATGACGATTATTAGTTCATGTTATATTTGTACACCTAAGATAATAAACTAAAGCATTTTATATGATTTAGGCGAACTTGCACATTGGTTCCAAACGTGAGCTAAGATGCCTCCCTCATGCTCGGTATTTCTTTATGCCCTATCTTCTCTCCGCTCTATGATGTCGATATGTTTATGTACGGTTTCTCTATTGGTAGGGCAATAATGCTATACTCAATGCAATAATGATATAGTCAATTCCATAATGCTATACTCAATGCATACCTGTTGGTGTATTTGAGACTAATACATTTTTATTTCAATGTGAAATTATTACAAAGTTATCATATAAATGATGCAATGTAATTGATGCAATAATGCTATAGTGACTAATAATATTCATTATCTCATGAACATCCTATACCTCTTTATAAGGTCAAGTACTCAAACTCTGGTCTTTTATTTTGAAACTCAATATTTTCTTAGCTTCACATGAGGTCATAAACGTTACGAACCTACATTTGAATTCATGATCTCAGGCTCAATGACAAATTCATTTAAGATAAACTCTAAGTTTAATACCTAAGCATAGTCACATTTTACAACTCCACTTTTTATAAATCAAACTATACAAACCTCAACTACATGCCTGCCTCATTTTCCAGTCCAGAAAACTAACACGCCTCTTCCTAGGGGAATGCGTGATTGAGGGAATTGAGTTCATCTAAAAAAACTAATTTCGTAACTTTTTTTATGATTTCAATCATATTTTCTTGTTATGTTGATTTCTAGTTTAATTAACATCACATGCTTATGTGTTTGAAAAGAAAGATCATAAAGTTTCATTTGTCCATGTTTAATCTAAACACGTAAAAGCCCTTCAATTTGGGTCCTTAAGCCCTGGTTTCATGAATGCAATGCAGGTAACTTTATACGCTTTGACATAAACTTGATTGAAAGAAAAGGTGCCAAGTGTATATATGGATTAGATGAAATATGAAGTCTTTTCAGTGAGTAGAATGCCTCAACATAAAGAAGAAGCATATTCTAAAAGATGATTTCTTGCTTGATGTCCTGTTTTGTAGAGAATTTCTCCTCAAATAAACTCATGTTCCTCAGACATAATATTGCCATGACTATCACTAATCAAGTTGATTATAAGTTTTCTTCTCTTAGTTTTAACATAGATGTAGAAAAAAAATAATTATATCTCTATTCCTTGCTAAGCCATTGATCATGAGATTTTTACTTCCAATATGCATCCTCCACATTGAGCTTTTAGATGTTACAAGATTGAGCCAAAGATAACTTCTCCAAGTTATCTTCATTGGGATCAAGCTCAAAATTAATTTCTTTAGCTAACAAATTATCCTCGACTGTTCTATCTTCTTTGAAAATGTCATCCTACATGAAATTCTATCCACCCTTCTTTTTTTTATTGAACCAAGTAAATTTTGAACCAATCAAACTAAGATTAACCAATTCTAAATTTCTAAGGCCTATAAAAACTCATAAGAAACATCCATATTAACCTCATTTCCACCTTCCTTTTCAGCAGTGTTTATAACTACATTAAAGTCTCCTCATATCATCTAATTATCTATAAAAAAGTTGTTACTCAAGAAGCTCCTCAACTCTCTTCTTTCCACTTTAGTGTTTTTTGCATAAACAAAAAGTCTTAAGAACCTTATTATCAAAGCTGAAAGTGAGATTTAGGCATTGGTCCATGGAAGCATCAAAAGAATCTGATATCCCTTTCTTTATAAAGCACCAGATTTTTCTATATGAATTAGCAAAGGCCAAATTACAACCCAACTTAATTTTAAAAGTTTCCAATTTTTGCTCTTTAAGGTTAGGTTCAAGAATAAATATAATAAAATTTTCATGAATTTAGAAAGTCTTTTAAGTATCTTAATAAATCACTATAATGTTCCATATTGCATAAAGTATAGCATTATTGCATTGATAAGTAAGGGTCGGAGGTCACCTCCGCTATTCTCTTTTTTTCCTTAGAGGAACAATCTACTCTCCCATCCCTTGGAGAAAAGGTTTCAATAGTCATCTTCTATATCTTCAAAACCTAAAAGAAGGACCAAAAGTTACCACAAATATTTCTCACTTTCTTTCGATGGGATCAAGAGCTTTAAGTCCCCTCAAATATAAGGCATACCTTGAGTTACCTCATAAATCCCACTAGGGCTGGGTTTTATTTTCTTTTAAGAACCAAGTTAGCAGGAGAAACTATTTTCTTTTGGACCTTAGGCTACTTCACAATAGTTTTGGGAGTTGTCATATGACCTTCCTTATGAAAAGTAGTGGTGTCAAATAAATTAGATAACTGGAGGACTTTATGTGGCATAGACCTCTTGTCTTTGTTCACTGGAGTAGAGACAAGATACTACCGAACCAAGCTTCTTGATATCTTTTAGTGTAACTTATCATCAACTTTAGTCTTTGCATAAAGAGAAAAGAGGGTAAGTGAATCTATTCTCAAATTTGATCAAGAATGAAAAGAATTAAATAAATATGAAAAGACATTATTGGGAAAAGTATCAAAGGATATCTTTCCAAATTAGTAAGTCCCTCCACCAATTGTTGTAAGACTTCATACAAACTTGAGGGAATATTGGGATCGGACTTATCATATTCTCCTTCCCTATTCCTGGTCTTGCGAAACTCAACTTCATGGTGTGAAAGCTCATATGCCACAAAACTATCAGTAAAATCTTCGATGCGAGATAGAGCACAAAGTTGTGTCTCGTTATCTTTATGGAATTGTACAGAGGATGGAATACTAGTAGGTAGATCTTATTTAGAAGTCTCAAGCCACAGAAAATTATCAAAGTTGGGTCACTAAAGTCTAAAAAGGTAACACCTACAAGACTCAAAGCTACCCGTGTCCTCTCAAGATCCTAAATGACTAATGACAACTCCAATGTAAGAAGAAAAAATGGTAAATATCTCTATAAATATTATATTGAAAGTGATATATGAAAATGTGAGTATCTTACCAAAGGGAGGAAGATTTCACTAGAGAGGGAATCCCAGAAGCACCCTTTCCACTTTCGAAGAAAGGAGAGACCTGGTCTCCCCTAGTGAAGAAGAATATATTCTTCTAATACTTTAGGGTGTTATTCTTGTTATTTACAAACCTAATTCATCTAGGTTACAATACTTCTAGCACTTATTAGTATTTTTATTATACTCATACACTGAGTATAAATCAAAGAATTGGGTCAGGTTGATGTCATATTACTCATTTTTGGACTCTATGAAAGCTATCACTGTCTCCATCAAAGGTTGCCAAGAGTATGCCATCAGTTGGGTAGGGGAAATCCCAATATTTACTAGTATGTCTTTCATAATATTGTGTAGAGGAAACCTACCTTCATAATTCAAGAAGAGCATATTGAAATAGATAAACCCCAGTAACCTCGAACAATCACTCTCATGAAGTTGCATTGGCCTCCACAACATAGCATTTGGAATACACCAACACCACCTCACATAGTTTTAGTCCCTACCACTGATCATTGAAGAAACCTGGTACCCCACTATAAAAAAACCTATACACCATCACTAAAGTTCCTTGGGTCACCATTGATAAGGTAAGACCATCAAGAGTAGCAATGATTGTCTCATCCTTTGATCTTGATAAGGGGAAATGCAAGCTAAAAACCTCTTCAAGCTCAAAGCCTCCCACAGCTAGAGGGGATAGGTTCAAGATGGTAAGTTAGATATTTTAGGGCCATGAATGATAGAGAAAGAAGAAAACTTAAAGGCAATAAAAAATGAAGGAAATAAATAAGAATAAAAGGAAATTCAAGAAAGTAAAAAGGCCGAAAAGCATAAGGAATATATATATATATATGTATATATATATATATATATATATGTATATATATATATATACAGAGAGAGAGAGAGAGAGAGAGAGATGGATCTATTTATAAACCCTTATGGGTAAATTTAATTACTCCCCTGTACATGATAAGGGTTTAATCAAAATAACTTCTTACTTACTCTATATAGGCTACTTGTCCTCCCAACAAAATCACAATCATAAACATTATATAACAGTTTATATAAACTATTGTATAAACCGTTAATTAACTGTTATATAACATTTTATATAACAATTTATACAAACTGTTATATAACAGCTATATAATTGTTATATAACAATTATATAACTGTGATATAACATTTATATAACAATTTTGAACTGAATTTTCTATCTGAACTGATGCTAGCTTCGATTACCTTTGTGTGTGTATATATATATAAATATATATATATATCAAATTTTCAATTTGAACTGATCCTAGATTGGAAAATTGTTGAGTTTGTTATATGAATAGAGATTAGCATTCTGAATTGATGTTAGCCTAGATTACTCTCAGATATATCAATTTATATCTGAACTGATGCTAGCTTGGTTAATTACTGGATTTGTTTATTTTCTAAATTGATTACGCCTTTTATTTTGCATAACATAGTGCAAATCAAGGGGGAATTAAATATGATGCTTCCAAAGATCCTATTTCAAAACTACATGCCAACTAATACAACTAATGCAAATAATGCAGCGAAAAATAATATTTTTGGCCTCATCCCAAACTACATGCCAAAACTTTCCCAATTGAAATTATGACAGAATTAGGGTTGAGAATTTCATTCGAGCAAAGTATGATTTTGTTGATTGAAATGCCTTTTTTAATAACATTATTTAGCCTTGAATATCTTCCTTGGTATTAAGCTTAAGAGCACTGTATTGTTTGTACTAATTAATTCTAATTTATTAGGTATGAAGAAAAGAGATGAATTTCTAGAGACGAAAAACCAAAATTACCTTCAAATGCGAGAGAAGAGAAAATTCCAATTCATAGTCACTGCAATAAAATTTTCCTACTTGACAGATAGTCACAAAAATATATCTTTTGCCTTCTCTTATTTTCTTTCATCTCCCTTCTCCTTTTGGTGTTTATCACATTAGAAATATATACAAATCCACTTAGTTGCATGTATTTAGAAATAAGCTGTTAAAAGGGTGAAAACCTAAACTAGTCCCGAATGGCCCCGTAAGAGACATAAACACCTCGCACGTCACCAATGTAACTTATAAAAACTGATTGCGTAGTCACGGGTCTCTCAGTTTGTGAATATGATGATAATTTAAAAATATCTAGATTGGGCTTAAAAACATGCCGTTAGAGGGTGAAAACCTAAACTAGCCCTCAAACGGTCCCGTAAGGGGTACTAACACCTCGCACGGGACCAATGTAACTATAGGAACTGATCGCGTAGTCACGGGTCTCCCGATTTGAGAATATGATGATAATTTAAAAATATCTAGATAGGCTTAAAAATAAGCCGTTAAAGGGTGAAAATCCAAACCAGCCCCCAAACAGTCCCGTAAGAGGCATGAATACCTTGCACAAGACCAATGTAACTTATAAGAACTGACCGTGTAGTCACGGGTCTCTCGGTTTGAGAATATGATGATAATTTGAAAATAAATAGATTAGGCTTCAAAATAAGCATTTAAAAGGGTGAAAACTCAAACCAGTCCCGAACGGCCCTGTAAGAGGCATGGACACTTCGTACGAGATTAATGTAACTTGTAGAAACTGACTGCGTAGTCACGGGTCTATCGATTTGTGAATATGACGATAATTTGAAAATATCTAGATTGGGCTTAAAATTATGCCGTTAGATGGTGAAAACCTAAACCATCCCTCAAACGGCCCTGTAAGAGGCACTAACACCTCGCATGTGACCAATGTAACTCGTTAGAACTGACAGCATAGTCACGGGTCTCTTGGGTTGTGAATATGATGATAATTTAAAAATATCTATATTAGGCTTAAAAAGATGCCGTTAGAGGGTGAAAACCTAAACCAGCCCTCAAACGGCCTCGTAAGAGGAACTAACACCTTGCATGGGACCAATGTAACTCGTAGGGACTACGCGCATAGTCACGGGTCTCCCGATTTCAGAATATGACGATAATTTGAAAATATATAGATTAGACTTAAAAACAAGTCGTTAAAGGATGAAAACTCAAACCAACCCCCAAACGGTCCCGTAAGAGGCATGAACACCTCGTACGAGACCAACGTAACTTGTAAGAACTGACAGCATAGTGACAGGTCTCTCAGTTTGAGAATATGATGATAATTTGAAAATATTTAGATTATGCTTAAAAACATGCCGTTTGACGGTGAAAACACAAACTAGTTCTCAAACAGCCCCGTAAGAGGCACTAACACTTCCTATGGGACTAATGTAACTCATAGGGGCTGACCACATAGTCACAAGACTTATTGTTGATACCAAATTTAGTCTACTGACATGGACCATTCACTTACAGACACGTGTCTGCCAATGTGGCAATTATATATACTTCTATCGAGCAACTCAAGATCACCGAGCAACTAAGGAGCCCCGAGCAACTCAAGCGTGTCGAGCAGCTTAGGCGGTCCGAACAGCTTAAGCGGTCCAAGCTACATAGTGTACAGCGCATCCAACTCAAGAGAATCAAGGAGACGACTGCTCATTAAATGCTCATTATTATCATACAGATGTACTTGTCTACTAAATAACAGCGCATTGTCCTTTCATTTGTACAGCCTCAAGGCTATAAATACATTGTAACTTCCTCATTAGAAGAGGACTCAGAATTTCTTGATAAATCCATTATCGAGAATTCCAAGCAAACAACCAGCAATAACAAAAACAATGGACGTAGGCCATTCTTTCAAGGCTGAACCACTTTAAAAATCTTTTGTCTCATTTATTTTATTTGTGATTGATTAATTAGAGATAATCTAATTTTTTACATCAACAGATTGGCGCCGTCTATGGGAAACGACTGTAATTATCATTTTTCACCAAAACCATTCATTATCAATGGCTGATCATTCGGAATCCAGCAATCGAAATGCTGGGATCCCTCCAAATCCTCCATCTACTCCTACAAATGTCCAAGATTTGGCTGGTATAATGGCTAATTTGGCTCAGGGCCAGATGGCCATGCAAGAGACCATGCGACAACTCATGCAAACTATCTAGGGTGGAGCGTCGGCCCAGTCAGGATAACGAAGCATTCAGAGAAATACCAGATTACCTTCTTCGCGAACTAGGCGAACGCTATTCCCAGAGGAATCTCAATCCAGACGCACCGATTCATATCGTACTGAGAGATCTAATGATCCTTCTTATCAACTTGGTCGGACTTCCTCAGTACAAGCAACAGACTCTCAGCGAAACATCACTCTCTTTCCAGAAATAATTAGTGCTCTAGGAAGATTGAGTAGAATCTCTCCTTTTGATCGTTTGGGCCCTAGGAGGAATAGAAGCCCTCCTAGGATTGCGTCGAGGAACTCTCCACCACCATCCGACCTAAGGGAAGGCTCTGCCCAATCACGACCAACTGCTCGCAATGAAAGATCCCAAGAAGCAAATTTAACGCGATCAATTGCTCTAAACAATAGGCCCCAGGAAGGAAATAATGCATGGAAGGGCTCTATTCAGAGGTTGGAAGACAGATTAGGGGAAATGGCTAAGGCCAAGAATCCTTTACAAAGGACTTTGTGGATTTTCCAACACCATAAAAATTTAAAGCTCCAATGGTAACGCCTACATATAATGGCAAAGCTGACCATGTCCTTAATATAGAACAATACTAAGCTGCTGCCGATATTTATGCAGTTCCAGATGAGATGAGATGCAGGGCATTTTCAGGAACTCTTACCGGATCTGCTCAAATATGGTACAACAATCTTCCTCGGGGAAAGATCGCGACTTTATTTCAACTGGCAGAGCTCTTTATGGGGAACTTATATTTTAGAGCAAAACCAGTCAAACGAGTAGCACACTTATTGAGTGTTAGACAAAAGGTAGGTGAAAGCACTAGGGATTACATTACTCGTTTCAATAACGAGAAACTCGAAGTAATTGATTACGAGGAGAAGACATCAATTACTGCTCTGATGAGTGGACTGTTGCCAGATAAATTGTACTACACTCTAGCCAAAGACCCGCCTAGAACCATGGCAGAACTAATGGCAAAGGTAGCCAAGATTATGAACACCGAGGAAGCTATGGTTGCGAAGAAGAATATGGACACTAAGGAGACCAAAGTTGAGGCGGATAAGGTTGAGAAGAAGGAGCAGAAGAACAATGGTGGCAACAAGTAATTAAAAGAAAAGCAAGCATTGGAACAGTTGAAGAAATTTGGAAACTATACTCCTTTGAAGGTAGATATAAACCACATTATGGAAGAGATCAAGAACAGCGAGGAGCTAAACTGGCCTGAAAAAATAAAGGCAGATCCTGACAAGAGGAATAAATCAAAATATTACGAGTTCCATAAGGGCCATGGTCACACGACCGAAAACTGCATAGCTCTCCAGAATGAAATTGAAGAGCTCATCAGGCGGGGAAAATTGACCAAGTATGTGGATCGCCGAAATGATGGAAATATCAACGACCGAGCAAGGCAGAGGTCTAGATCTCCTCGACGAGCAAAAGAGGACAAGCAGAGAAGTCATGAAGAAGACCCGGAAGATGATCAAGATAACCCCGATCTCCCCAAAAGACCAAAATAGCCAGAGCGTGAGGTATTTTCAATCCATTTTGGATCATTTGAATGTAATGTTATTATAGGTGGAGATGCAGGAGGTGGAGGTATGACTGCATAGAGAAAAGCTTACCTCAATGAGGCTCAAGCTTGCTCGTACATTCAGCGAATAAATCTAGCTGAAGATGATCGCCCGAGGAAGGTAAATAAAGACAAGTTGGTCATTGGTTTCTCTAAGAACGACTTGGCAGGTGTACTATATCCTCATGATGACCCATTGGTAATCAAGATGAGAATGAAAGAAGTGGTGATTTCACGAGTACTGGTGGATAATGGTAGCTTGGCAGATATCATGTTTTATCCATGATTTGATAGTTTGAATCTGAAGCTAGCCCAGTTAGAGCCATATCATAGGCCCCTCCTTAGTTTTACTGGTAAAAATGTTTTTCCACTTGGGACAATCAAGTTGGATATGCTTATCGGTACATGGACTACTTGTCGAACAGAAAGAGTACATTTTTTTGTAATGGATAAAAATGTCCAATCACCTTATAACGTCATCATGGGAAGAGTAGGCCTAAAGAAGTTCGAAGAAGTACCATCTACTGTGCATAAATGTTTAAAATTCCCAACCAATTTTGGGGTGGAGTTATGAAAGGCGACCAGAAAGTAGCTCGGGAATGCTACTATTCATCTACTGAGCAGGAGGAGCGTGAAGAATCTAGGAAAAAGACTATCACCTATCAAGTGGATGAGATAGGAGATGCATATATTGAAACATTAGACCCTAGAGACGAGTCTCAACTCGTGAAGGGACAGGTCATGGAAGCTACCGGGAATATCATTCTGGACGACGAGCATCCAGAACGAACAACTCAAATTGGTGCATCATTAGATGCATTAATAAAATAATAACTGATAGCATTTCTAAGATGCAGAAAGCAGACTTTTGCATGGAGTCATGAAGACATGCCAGGAATAAAACCTAATTTCTTGTGTCACGAGCTCAATGTGAATAAGGAAACTAAGCCAGTGAAGCAGCGAAGAAGAGTGTTTAGTCCTGAGAAGAATCAAGCTATACAGGAGGAAGTAGAGAAGCTATAAAAAGCCTCTTTTATTGAAGATGTCAAATATCCTGATTGGCTAGAAAATGTAGTGATGGTAAAGAAGAAAATTAACAAGTGGAGGATGTGTGTAGACTTCACTGATCTTAATAAGGCATGTCCAAAGGATCATTTTCCTTTGCCCCGAATCGATCAACTGGTGGATGCTACCTCGGGGCACGAATTATTGAGTTTTATGCATGCTTATTCTGATTACAATCAGATTAAGATGAAGCCTGAGGACAGATAGAGTACCTCTTTTATCACCCCAAGGGGAATTTATTGTTATAATGTTATGCCTTTTGGACTTAAAAATGCAGGTGCCACATATCAGCGGCTGATGAATAAGGTGTTTATAGAGCAGATCAGTCACAATTTGGAGTTTTATGTTGATGACATGCTTACAAAGAGCAAGAAAGCTGCTGATCATCTAATTGACTTAGGTCAGAACTTTGATCAACTAGAGAAATATCAAATGAAGCTGAATCCTACCAAATGCATATTCGGAGTACGAGAAGGCATGTTTCTCGGGTATATTGTCAACCAACGAGGTATTGAAGCGAACCCTAAAAATATCAAGGCTCTATTGGGGCTACGATCTCCAACGACGAAGAAGGAAGTGCAAAGTCTCACAGGGCAAGTTGCAGCACTTAATAGATTTATGTCACGAGCAACTGATAGATGTCTCCCATTCTTCAAAACACTCCAAAAAACATTTGAGTGGAATGATGAATGCGAGGAGGCCTTTCAAGAATTGAAGAAATATCTGGGGACACCTCCATTGTTGTCCAGACCAGTGACGGGAGAAAGATTATACTTGTATCTGGCAGTATCAGAGAATGCAGTTAGCTCGACATTAATCAGATTGGAGAATGGAGTACAAAAACCAGTCTATTATACCAGCAAAGCTTTCCGAGGAGCAGAAATCAGATATCCAAGACTCGAAAAGTTGGCACTAACATTGATTGAAGCAAGCAGAAGGATGAGGCCATACTTCCAAGCTCATACTATAGTTGTGTATACAGATATGCCGTTAAGGCAAGCTTTGCACAAACCAGAGAAATCATGAAGGTTGATGTATTGGGCGGTAGAACTGGGGGAATATGATATAATTTATGAGCCTAGATCATCGCTCAAAGGGCAGGCGGTAGCGGATTTTATCGCAGAGTTTACTTAGGAGTATACCCCCGACGAGCAAGATTTGAATATGGACCAACCTGTGGATGTTACAGGATCATCAAATTTAAACCCCGACCAACCTACGTCGGTGGACGAGCAGCGAGAAGCGCTGGAGGAGAATAAAAGGAAGCATCAAATATTCCACCATGGAACTCTGTATGACCAAGATTTTGATAATGAGATAACTGTGTGGAATTTGTATGTAGTTCGCTCTTCTTTCACTACAGGCAGTGGAGCAGGGATTATTTTAAATATCCCGGATGAGATGGATGTGGAGTATGCTCTGCGTTTTCAATTTAAGGCTTCTAATAATGAGGCTGAATATGAAGCTATGATCGTGGGTCTCAGTCTGGCTAAAACTATGAAAGCAGAGCAGGTTGTTGTATTCAGTGACTCATAGTTGATTGTAAATCAAATGTTGGGGGTGTATGCAGCAAAAGGAGAATTAATGATCTAGTATCACGCAAAAGCATTGGAAATTGTATCAAGCTTCAACGCAGTACAGTTGAATAGAATACCAAGGTTGGAGAATGCAAGAGTAGATGCCTTAGCTCGGTTAGCCTCAGCCACACGCACCGAGCTATGAAGAACAATCCCAATAGAAATCTTAGCTAGTCATAGCATTGACGAAGACTTAATGGTGAACTTCCTTGCTCTTGACTTGGGACCATCTTGGATGGATCCCATCAGGGCCTATATTGACAAGGGGGCTTTACCATCTGATAAACTCGCAGCCAAGAAACTAAAGTTTAAAGCTGCTCATTATGTACTGACCAATGGCATTTTATATAGACGAGGTATTATAGCAGGACTACAAATATGTGTCCATCCCTCTGAAGTGAAAGATCTGATCGAAGAGGTTCATGAGGGGTCTTGTGGAGCCCATGTAGCAGGTCGGACGTTTTTACAAAGGATAACGACGCAGGGGTATTACTGGCCGACAATGAGAGCTGATTGTGTAGCTTATGCCAAGAAATGTGATAAATGTCAACGCTTCTCCTCTATTCGAAGAGCTCCCCAAGCATTATTAACACCCATCACATCTCCTTGGCCCTTCGCCATGTGGGGAATAGACTTGGTCGGGCCACTTCCAACGACCCGAGGAAGATTTAAATACCTCATGGTCGCTGTGGATTATTTTACTAAATGGGTGGAGGCTGAGCCTCTTATTGATATGACATATGACAAGGTATATCAATTTATTTGGAAGAATATCATTTGTAAATATGGTCTTCCCCATGCATTCATTACAAACTCAATTCAATAACGAGGAGTTCGCTGCGTATTTTCATCAATCCAATGTACTGAAGACCCACTCTGCACGAGGTCATCCCCAAAGCAATGAGCAAACTGAATTGACAAATAGAACGCTGCTAAATGGTTTGAAGAAACGACTAGATGCTGCAAAGGGAAATTGTATTAACGAGCTACATTATGTGCTGTGGGCTTATCGTACTACACCACGAGCAGCAACAGGAGAATCTCCATACATGCTGGCATTTGGAAGTGAAGCTGTCATACCTGCCGAATTGGGTCTACCCACACATAAGGTGCTTAATTTCAATTCTCCTGTTAGTGATTTAATGAGAAGATTAGACCTGGATATGCTCGAAGAAGTTAGAGAAGAAGCAACACTCAGGAATGCTGCATACCAACAATGAACAACTCTATTCTACAACAAGAGGGTAAAAAAGTGTGATTTGAAGGAAGGGGACTATGTGCTGAAGAAAGTAATTCAAAAGCATAACAAACTGGAAGCTAACTGGCATGGACCATACAGAGTAACAGAAATTGTTCGACCAGGGACATACATGATTAAAACCTTGGAGGGAGAAGAATTTAAGAATGCATGGAATGCAGAGCATCTACACAAGTATTATCAGTAGTTAGAATTCCTATGTAAATGCAGTTTTCTTCAGTATGAATAAAGTGTTGAATTTTTTACCCAGTTCTCTCTTTTTGATGAAATTTTTTGAAGTATTAGTGCTACACACTACGCATCAAGTTCAGAACAAATTACCACCAACTCTGATTGGTCGACAAATCCATCTCCTCCAACTCCGGTTGGTTGGGAATCAATCTCCTCCAACTTCGATTAGTCGAAAATAAATCTCCTCCAACTCCGGTTGGTCAGGAATCAATATCCACCAACTCCGATTGGTCGATAAATCAATTTCCTCCAACTCCTTTTGGTCGGAAATCAATCTCCTTCAACTCCGGTTGGTCGGGAATCAATATCCACCAACTTCGGTTGGTCGGCAAATCAATTTTCTCTAACTCTGGTTGGTCAGAAATCAATTTCCTCCAACTTCGGTTGGTCGAAAATCAATATCCACCAACTCCGGTTGGTCGGCAAATCAATTTACTCCAACTCCGGTTGGTCGGGAATCAATATCCACCAAATCCGGTTAGTCGGCAAATCAATTTCCTCCAACTCCGCTTGGTCAAAAATCAATCTCCTCCAACTCCGGTTGGTCGACAAATCAATCTCCTCCAACTCCGGTTGGTCGGGAATCAATATCCACCAACTCCAGTTGGTCGACAAATAAATCTTTTCCAACTCTAGTTGGTCGGGAATAAATCTCCACCAATTTCGGTTGGTCGGCAAATCAATTTACAATCAACTCCGATTGGTTAAACTAAGCAGGATTATGGGATGAAAGTTATTTCGTTGCTTAGGATCCAAAGAGTGATAAATCACTATAATTAAAAAAATAAAACAGAATGGACATATCACAATATGCATATATTCACAAACAAAGACATTCTGCAGAATACTTAGAAGAAAGTAAAATAACAAAAAACTAAAAATTTCTTCGTTTAAATAAAAAATAATTACATATGCTGTGAAAAGTACAAGTCATTACATAAAAATCCTATTCTATTGGTTTTTTCCTTTCTGCCTTTGAAACATGTTCTACTCCAGCAGGAGGATCATCTAAGGCATAAGGAGAGTTTATAAAATTTACATCTCGAAGCATCCCGACATTCATTACAGAAGGCCGATCAAGTAGGTGCTCTGGGCGAGATATCTTGAAATTTGCATGAAGACTGTAATCGTCGAGATGCTTAGAGATCAAGCATTGAGGAATTGCCCGAGCAGGAATCCAACTCATATCAAGCTTGAAAGGAGGAATGGGGAAATCAAGTACTCCAGGGTCATAATAATCCCATAAGTAGTGGCCCCACTCCAATTTTAGCACACCTAGTGCATTCAGCCACCCTTGCTTGTACCCTTCGTTATTTGATTGTTGGATTCGAGCATCAAGATGGTAAAGGGCTTTATTATACCCAGCCATCCAAAATTCTCCGGGCTATTTATGGAATTGGTAAGTTAATCTCTCCAGTTGCTCGTGGAGGTTCTTCACCAAAATTTCCTAATTCTCCAAAGCAGAACTCTGGGTAGAAAGTTGCTCGCTGAGGTTCAGAATCTTCTTGGACATCTTTGCTAAGGCTTGGTTCTTCGCTACCAACCGAAAGACCTGATTCTCTAAGCCTGACTGTGTTCTAGCTTCTTCAATAGAAACCCTACCAACTCTTGCTCATCCCCGAAAAGAAGATCTTGCTGGCCCACGAGTAGAGGTGGAGGGTCCAGCTTTTTTCAGAGTTTCCAACTCATCTCGCAAGTTGGCATTTTCTACCTCCAAAAAAGAGAAACCTTCATCATTGACAGAAACCAAGGCTCCCGAGGAAGATGCAGCAGATTTAAGTTGTTTTACCTCCTCTTGCAATGCAATGTTCTCTTGCTCCAACAACTTGGCGATATGACTGTGCTCTTCAACCTCAAGTTTTAGAATGTTTTCCTTCTTCTCATAAGCAGAGATAAACTTATCATATCCTTTGTCAGCACTTAGTTGTTGATATTTTTTCTCATATCCTTGGTGCAAAAGGATAGAAGACTCCTTATATTGCAGTTGAAGCTCCTCGATAGTGCCTTGGAGATCTTCAATCATCTCATAGTAGGCCATATTATTGGCTACTGCACGATCGAGCAAATATTTCAGATATTGGTAAGATTCAACTGCTCGGTCAGAAGCTCCTAATCCGAGGATATTAATTATTTCAGTTTTATTAAGATCTGCATGACCCGCTTTAAAATAGTCATTGCATCTCTTCATTAAGTCTGTGTCATGAGCTGATAATAGCTCCATCCTGGACATAAACTAGCAAAGAGAAATAAAAAGAATCAATAAGGATGCAAGACAGAGCAAGTCATAGAAAAGGTCAAAGACGAATAACCAAAGTTCAAGATTTTATTTCATCATAAAGGCAAATACAAAGCTCAAGGTTATATTTAAAAAGAATAACAAAATTAAAACCCGAGCAACTTTACATCTTCTCCTTATGTTTTACAACTTCCTCGGAAGGTTGGGATGAGGAGGTTGGTTGCTCGGAGGACAATGGCAACTGATCGACAGGAAGGTTGGCTGGTTGGGGTTGCTCGTAAAGATGAACAACAGGAACGACAAAAACCTGATCTCCATTCATCATTGAAGATTCGTCTGAGGCAGCTTCATCCTCTTCCTCTTCTCCAGGAGAGGGAGGAGGGCCATGAGTGTGTTGCTGGAACAATTCAGAATTCTCAACAATTTTCATTTCTTATAAAGCCGCAACCTATCCATCCCTAAAGTACTTGAGGCTAGCATACTCCATTTGCGAAGTCATGGCAGCCAGGCCCTTGTTCCAGCCTTTATCCCAATTTGCACTGAACGATTTTTTAACAGCCTTTTTCCTCTTTTCTTTCTCCGAGGAGGTCCTTTCCCTAAGGAGCTCCTCGACAGCCTTCAACTTCTCCTCCACTTCCATTTTTTGGTATCCAACATCTTGAAGCCTAACAACATCCTCTTCAGCAGATTTGAGCTTAACTTACAGCTCCTTGTTGCTTTGTTCAAAAACTTTATTGTTCTGCTCAGACTCTTTCAATTTCTTCTCCAACTCCTAGAGGCATTCTCAGCTTGATTCTTGTCCAGCTCAATGGACTTGAGTTGCTTCTCCCAAGCAACCTTATCTTCTTCGTATTTTTGATGAAAATCCTTTAAGGACCGAGTCAGACCAACAAAAGCTTCCTCTACACCTCCCAAGGAGTTTGAAGATTTAATAGCTTCATCCTTCTTCAAGATGCTATTGAAACACGTCACCAGCTGAAAAAAGAAATAACATCAAATCAACATATAAACATAATATTAGAAAGTGATTGACTCAAATTAACAATACTTACTGAGGCAATGTGTTGAGCAGCAAGAGTAGTGATTCTCTCACGAGAAAGGGTATCTTCAATACCTTGGACTTCTGGAACAGTCCAGGATTTTACCAAGCTCACAGCGGAGCTCGGAGCAATAAAAGATGGAATGCCACTTTCAGCATTTAAAGGCTGAGAGATAGGTTCAGCGGGTCTCTCAGAGGAACTTTTCTTTAACCTCCTCGGAGGAGAAGGAATATTTTCAACCAAATAAGTTGTCTTGGTTGGTGATGTGATAATAACCTCACTAGGAGGAGAAATAACCACAGCCTTGCTCAGAGCTACAGGGGGCTTCTCAACAACTTTCTTGGCAGCAACAGGAGGGGGTGCATCAATGTTTCTTGTCCCTTCCTCTGGAACATTCTGTTTATTTTTCTTTGCCTCCACATTGACAGAGTCTGATTTATCAAAGAAGGCAGGAGCTCTTCTTCTCTTCATTAGGATACTGATGGGAATATTCGATTCAGAGGAGGAACCTTCCACACCAGTTTCAGAAGCTGGTACTTGATCAATGTCAACCACCACTGGACGAGCAATGAAGGATGAAGTATAGCTATTGTATTGCAATAAATAAGAAGCAGACCTAATATGTTCCTCAGCAACATATTGGTGTAAACTCCAGATAAGTTTTAAATGCTTCAAATTAACGCCAACTTCTTTCAGAGGTTTTCTTTTACTGTCAGCTGTAATGAACAAAAATAAATGTCAGTGAAACGTTTTATCAAACACAAAGAAAACAAGATTTCAAAATAAAAATAAAAATAACCTATTCCATTTCCATAAGGGGGACACCTAGGACCTTGATATATATCATCTCCATTTAATGGAGCGTGTTGCCAATTTTTCATAACAACCCCATGCTCAAAATAATCCCTATTGGCATTTGGAAGATTAAAAACTAAAGCCCTATTAAAAAACCTAGTCTTTAAATAGAATATGGAATCACTGACAACCCATCTATAACAGTACATAATCTCTGGGATTCCTAAACGGGATCCATGGAGTTGATTCAATCTATGAACGCCATTAACTATCCTCCAGGTATTTGGAGCTATTTTTGCAAGTATAACATCAAAATATTGACAGAACTCCAAACACATGGGATTTGGAGGGAAAGAAAAGCCACATTAGGCCACAAGAGACTTGGGAACCAATGTCCCTCAGCCAAAGAAAAATAGTCAGAAGGTTCAGAAAGTTCTTCTAAAATGACCCATGAAGGAATTAAAAATTCAGAACGAAATTTGTCAAGCGATTCAACAAGTTAAACCATGATGAACAAAGTAAATAAAAGAGAGGGAAGAAAATCTTACAAAAAAAAAGTGAATTAGTTGACAACGAACAATGGAAGGAACGAAGGCACAAGATAGAGAAGAAATTAAGAGTTCAAAGATACAAATTTGAAAAGTGAAAAAATGATAGGATTTCTGACGCGCTTAAATACTTTACCTTGGGAACAGAGAAAAGCAATAATTACAAAGGAAGACGTTTGCGTATCTGGCGGCTAAAAGAAGAAAAGGACTACAAATATCGAAGCGGTCATGAAAATTCAAAATATTTATGAGGCCTGATACTGTGCACTCAAAATGGAATTATATACAACGAATGCGTTCCTAAAAACCATACAAACCAATAATCTATGCAGTTTTCAAGCAGAATGTTCCATACTTTTCTTCAACATCAATTTATGAAACATTGGGGGCTTTTGTTGATACCAAATTTAGTCTGCTGACATGGACCATTCACTTACAGACACGTGTCTTCCAACGTGGAAATTATATATACTTCTATCGAGCAACTCAAGATCACCGAGCAACTAAGGATTCCAGAGAAACTCAGGGGCCCCGAGCAACTCAAGCGTGTCGAGCAGCTTAGGCGGTCCGAGCAGCTTAAGCGGTCTGAGCTACATAGCGTACAGCGTATCCAACTCAAGAGAATCAAGGAGACGACTGCTCATTATTATCATACAGATGTACTTGTCTACTAGATAACAACGCGTTGTCCTTTCATTTGTACAGCCTCAAGGCTATAAATACATTGTAACCTCCTCATTAGAAGAGGACTCGGAATTTCTTGGTAAATCCATTATCGAGAATTCCAAGCAAACAGTCAGCAATAACAAAAACAGTGGACGTAGGCCATTCTTTCAAGGCTGAACCACTTTAAAAATCTTTTGTCTCATTTATTTTATCTGTGATTGATTAATTAGAGATAATCTAATTTTTTACATCAACACTTATGGTTTCAGAATATAATAATAATTACTTGGTTACTAATATCATATTTTTTTGTATCCTATTTTTTTGCAGGATAATATTTTATCATTAGCTTTTATCCACGTAGAGCACACAGAGAAGTCAATGGTTTACAATAAGGGGATTATTTATTTAATGTCATTAATATTCACGATTCTATATTTTATGTTATGATCGTGAGGGATTTTGTAGTTTTATTGTTAACTTTTATGGCCGTGCGGACTTTTGTAATTTTATTGTTATATTTTATGGCCGTGCGGGATTTACATTACGCAAGTTTTATATTAACAAGTTTTAGAATGTCCAAAAAATAAAGTAAACTATGCCCAAATTTTTTTGGTTTGTGAACTATTAAGATTTGTAATATTATGAAGTTTGTATGTACATTAGTTTATCACCAACGTGCGAGATTCACAAATTGTGAATTTTCTTGTTTTTAAATATTTTTTTTTTCTTTGATCCAAAAATTTGACACAGTTCAAAATCGTGCCACAAGTGTATCAAATTGTGGCACGATTTTGAACTGTGCCAAAAGTGTACCAAAATGTAATCAATCTGGCACAATTTAAAACTGTGCCAGAAGTGTTCCTATTTGGCCAAATCTGACATACTTTCAAACCGTGCCAAGAAAAAATGGTCATTTTGAAACACCCGATTCTAGCACCGTTCAAAATCGTGCTAGATTTGATCTGGCACAGTTTTAAACCATGTCAAATTATTATTTTTGGTGTAGTGTGTATGCAAACCATTTTGTATGAGATTTAACAAAATAATCTCTAATTAATCCTATATTTTATTTTTAAAATGCATTTTTTTCTTTCTAAAAAGGGTTTTCCCGTCAATTAAACAACTCATGATGGATTTAAGAAAAAAAACTTATTTTACCTTTACAAAACCTCAGGTGCAAAGATGAATCATGTGGTTTAGTAAAGAGATGTTTTAGTATGTGTCTTCTTCTTCAAGTTTTCAATCACAACTTAAGACAAAAAAAATACCTTGACTTATATTTCTTAATGTACCAAATTAAAGCCAAAACCAAAAGGGATATTAGAAATGTCATTAAAAGAGAAATACTTGACATAAAAGAGATATATGCAGGCTTGAGGTGTTGGGGTGGTAAGGAGGAGATAAATAACAAATATGTGTAGGGCTTGCATTAGTATGGTTGGAAAGAATTGAAGGAGAAATAAATGATGTAGGCAAGACAACAGTCATAACATGAATGTCTGTCATGCGAAAACCATTGGTGGAACCAGTCATAACATGAATGTCTGTCATGCGAAAACCATTGGTGGAACCCTAGATTAAAAGGAAGATGACATATGAAAAGATAAAGCAAAGGAAAGGGATTCATAAATTATTTTCTCCTTTGATTCAACATGCCTTATCTATTACTAAGCCCCTTTATAATTGAAAAAATTGATGTCATCATCCCCTTCTTCATTTTTGTTCCTTTATTATTCTCTACCATATGTTGCTTAATCTCTTCCTCATTTTTCTCACTCCCCTCCTCACTTTTATCCATTTATTCCTTCTCCTCTCCCTACGTTTTATCACTATTTTTATCTTCTTCATCCATTTTCAGCCTCTTCTTGCACACTCCTTACATGTACACCCTCCAATTTCTATTCACATATCAACTTCTCTTCTTGTTCATTTTTCTATGATTACCCCACTCCTTGCATAATTCACTTTAATAATGAGGTCTTATCTGCTTTCTCTAGCATCTGGAGTTTACATTTGACGCCCTTGAATTTTTACAATTGGTTTGGCCCATTTTTTCAATCTATAAAAGAGGGAACACATGCCAACTAGAAATATGATATATCCCAATTTTTCAAACAAACACACCGGGTGGAGTATGGCCAAGTGTTTTTATTTAGCAACTCGCAATACCATGTAGCTAAGCGTCTTTGCTCAACATCGGTGGCTAGCAACTGAGCGAAGTTATTGTTAATTAGATTGGCTAAATAATCACACGTGGTTTCTTATGGATAAGTATGTTTGTTTGAACGTACTCGCTACATGGGTGACATGCATGTCTTTATTCACCAAAGTTGGCTAGTAACTAAGGCATTTTGTTGGTAATTTGATAAACTAAACAAACATACTAAGTGGCTTGTAGTCGAGTGTGTTCGTTTGAAATTTACTTGGTGTCTAATGGGCGAGCGTCTTTATTCCCCATTGGTGGCTAGCAAGCTTGTGACTTTGTTGAAATTTAGGCCTAAGAAACAAGCACCTTGATGGATTATTTCCATGTGTGTTTGTTTAGTTTGTACATGGTACTTAGTAGGCGGTTGTGTTTGTTTACTTTATATGCGGTACCTCGTAGTCGAGTGTCGTTAATCATAATCATTGCTAATGTGGGCAAATAAAGTGAACACTTCTGATTATTTGAGACCGTACAAACGTGTTTGGTGACGAACGACCATAATTGCTAGTGCAAGTACCAAATTCTAGATCTCATTTTTTATTTCTTTTGGTTTGTTGTAAAAGCACTCCATTTTTGCTTCAATTCATTATATTACCCACTTCAAAACATGCATATTTTTCCTTTGTGTCACAATCTTAAGTTGGAATCTAGCTTTGCTTCATTTTGTTACACAATGTAGATTTTGTTTGCCCTAATAAATGTAAAGACATAGCAAAAAAAAACAACACTATTAGTTGAAGAGAAAAAAAAAAAAAAACAATTGTTGAATCGGAGGGAAGTTTTTTAAGAGCTAGGCTTTTTTTAGTCTACTTGAGTTTTACGTTCTTTTGATTAAACATTTCATGGTTTAGAAAACATTAATTTTGGGGTAAGTTTGAACCCACAGGTTGTTGGCAGATTCACATCTTTTCCAAGGATGGAACATCTAAAAAGCAGGAAGTTGCACTTAAGCGTCGGAAAAGCTACGACATCATGTTGTAAATCCAACGCTGTCCACGTGTTTCCAGGTTTGACCCTGGCCCCATGCCGCTATGTGCTAACACTTTTTTTTTTTTATTTCCGTTTTGTTTTTGTAATGCCTAAATTTTAATTTCAACTTCAACATCAACAGTGGGTAGGTTCAACGTCAACAACAACTAGCAGTCTACAGTAAATTCCACATATTATTAAAAAACAAAACAACAATTAACAAGCAAGAAAACGCCATAAATTCATACCAATCCATTCTGGCTCATGTGATTTCCTCCGCCCGCTCCCTCTTCATCTGTAAATTGAAACATTAGGGTTTTTGTGATCATGGGTTTCTTTGAACACCTCAGAATTTGATGCTCTCAACCTCAACTCACTAGCTGAAAAAACCAAATGGGTTCTTGTTTATCAACTACAGGGAAAAAAAGCAGTGAAGAAGAAACATGGTGGAAGAGCAAAAATGGTAACAAGATCAGCACTACGAAGAAAGATTCCTCATTTATCGGAAAGTTTGGTGGTGGAGGAGCGGCGGCGGGTGAAAGAGCCCTCTACCAAGTTCCCGGTAGGCTGTTTGCCAACGGGGCAAGTGCCATCTCCAGTTTATATACCCAACAAGGAAAAAAAGGAACTAATCAAGATGCTATGATAGTTTGGGAGGTTAGTTAGTTTCTTCTCTCTCTATAATATATTTTGAGGACTTGACAGCTGAATTATCTTGATATGTTAGCTGATAGCTGAGTGTAGCTCCGGGATCTGTTTTCCCCAGGTTTAAAAGCCATGAGATACTCTGCATACTAGTATTCAATTTGATTATCATTTTAGTTTCTCTAGTTTGGATGGTAAAGTTTCCCATTGTTCTATCATTAGGTTATCTTAGAAGCATTATAGATAGAAGGTATATTTATGTTCAAAAGTGATTTGGGTTTCAAACAATTAAGACAATTGGTGTTAGCGTGCTATTTTGACATGGCGTGTGATATAATTGACAAATGGCAATTTGTACGTCGTGGCATTAAACGGCTTACACAATGTTGTTTCCTGTTTAAGCTGCACATGTGAATGCTGTTTCGCAACACATTTTGGAAAACTAAGCTATGTGCTGGAATGACTAGACAATTTGAATTTCATAAAGAATGTGCGTTTCAATAATGATGCATATGTGATGATTTTTAAACCTGTGTATTCGTATCAGTTATTTATGACTTGCTTGGAATGTTTCGACTACAGAATTTCAGTTCAAGAAGTGATACAGTCTTTTGTGGAGTATTTGATGGGCATGGTCCTTATGGTCATATGGTTGCAAGGAAAGTTCGAGACTCTCTCCCTGTTTTGTTGTCTACCCAGTGGAAGGCTAATTTAAATGGTGATCAAACTAGTGTTACTGAGAATGGAAATGCTACTGAAAGAACACATGTAGAGGAAGCCTTGGATGAAGATTGGTGTGAACAATTAGAAGATGAGGAGAGAGAAAAACCACCGGAGACGTATCTGCCACTTAAACAATCAATGTTGAAAGCTTTCAAATTGATGGACAAGGAACTAAAGCTTCATCCATCAATTGACTGTTTCTGTAGTGGATCAACTGCTGTTACTTTGGTGAAGCAGGTCATTCTTCTCGCCAGATTTTATATTAATTTCTGCCTAATATTATATTGTAAATATGTGCAAATTGTCCTACAAATGGGTTTATATGTCGATTATATCACACGGACCACTAAGAGAAGAAAGTGAGAAAAAAAGAGGGTTGTGTGTGTGTGTGTGTGTGTGTTGGGGGGTGCCTTGAATGGACAAACTGTTCAGACAACTTGAGAACTATCAAAACTAATATAGGCACCCAACCACCCACAAGCAAACGTTTGTAGTATAATTCAATAGACCTTAAAAATAATGTCTCTGGCTTTGGTTTTTGTGTTTATAAGTTTAGGTTTGTGGGTAGTGGTCCTTTTAACCGCGAAAATTTGTAAGGCAGAGTTTTTTCCTGCACGTATTTTGAATAGATAATTATTTTGATGGTGTTGTCTTCTCTCTTTTCTTTTCATTGCAACGTTTATTATAGCATGATGATTTTGTTTCTGTATATCTGCCTCATGGATGCATGTATTCTCTCACATCAGTTGCTATATATGTAATTTTTGACTCCGCCCCTTGCGAGCCAAAATCTACTAATCTGAGGAGCTCAATCTATCCTCAGCAATTATTTATTTATAATTGTTTGTCAAATTTTAGATAAGCACAGGGTGCTTATTGCCTCTCAAGATAAAGTTTGACAATTTAGTGATGAAATGTCCCTGTTATAAGCCAGCCAGTATGTAAATGTCAAATTGCAAGCTGGATATGTTCACAACAACTGGTTATTGGATGTGTCCAAGTTACTGCATATGCTTTGAACATCACCTTAGGAAGTAATTCACATGATGTATTTTGGAGAATTGCAAATTTCCTGCATCCAAGGTAGATAATTTACGTAACATCAGAGACACCTAGAGGCCCCAATACTAACTCATAAGTAAACAAGTTACTTGTGGAGATAGGTGCAGGAATCTAGATGGCAAGTGAGTCGACCAAGGGGTACTACAACCAGGGACAGAGCCAGGATTTTGAAAGAGTGGGGGCAAATTTAATGGCGATTTCCGGGGGTTTGGGGGCGGGAGCTCCCGAGCCAAATTTTTTGCCATTATTTTTTAGTATTTACCAAAGAATTACTTAAATATTAATTAAATGTAATGTAAAGAGAAAAATATTGATTAATTAAATATTTTAAACCCTAAAAAATGGAAGAACAAATACAAATTTCAAATTGTAATTTAAACCAACAATCCCTAAAATTAATCCTAACATCAATCATAATATTAAGCCCAACATTTCAACCCCAAATTTAAACCAACAATAACACTAAAATTAACTCTTACAAACATTAAACATCTAACCTAACCCTAAAATTAATCCCAAATTTAACATTAAGATAAAAGAGAGAGAGAACAAGACATACCTAGTCCATATGCTTGAAAACTTCACCTCAAATTAACCACCAATCCTTGACAATATGAAACCTTAAAAAAAATAGAGCGTGAGAAATGAAATGGATATTTGGAAGGGTGTCGGTGTACTGACGGGTGGAGGAGGAAGAATGGAGGGAGGGAAGTGGAGGAGAGGAGGAAGAATGGAGTGTGAGTGTTTGAAATGAAATGGACATTTGGAAGGCAACGATTGAGTGAGGTTTGTAAATGGGTTAAGTATAAAGTTTGGTTATTCATATATAGTCCCCCCAAAATTTGAAAATTACTTTTTAACACCTGTATTTTGAAAAAAGCTTACATGTGTAATTTTTTTTCTTCTATAAAGTTGTGTGGCCTTCAGCCCCCACTCATCCCCACGTCCCTCCGTCCCTGACTACAACAATCACCAGCTTTTTCGATTAGTGTTGCCAGTAAGCCGATTCAATAAAAAGATACGATCGTGGGGAAGCAGTCCTTATTGGAATAGCCAAAAAAAAAGAAAAGAGAGAAGGCTTTGATGACGCTCTTATATTTTGAACTCTTAATCTGTCAGAGACTTTGTACCATAAACACCAATTTAGCTGATGAATTGCCAATATTTTACTTTGGGAACTAAATCTTATATGGTACATGGCATACCAAGAAACAAAAGTGTTGCAAGAACTTGCCAAAGCCTTGGCTATATAGCTTGAAACGTAGTGGCCTTTTATATCTCTTGGAAATGGGTTTTCCTTCTGCATTTTTGCCAATCTTATTTAAATGATTTGCTAAATTGGAAGTATAAGTCACAGCTAAGCAATACAACTAATTGTATTGAAGGCTGTTGTTCTTCTAAAACACATTCATGAGTAGCCATACTGTGTTCTCTTTTGTGACATTAGAAGCGTAACTTTAGATTTATATAACAAAAGCAATAGGTGGAGGCAAATCTAGAATACCTGAAGAAGTGAAGTGTGACTGAAATATCTGATTCAGCTTGGAAGGAGGTTCCGGGTTAACAGCACGGGATATTTTTGGTATCTACGTCTTGACTATAGTTTTACTTGCAGAAAAACAGAGATTTTTTTCCTTTTTTTTTTAAATTTATATTTTTTACTTTTTTCCCTTCTCATCGTCATTTCGATAGAAGTATGCTAAGAAATGCGTACTAAAATTCGACAATAAGGGAACTAAACAGTTTAGTACAGCATGAACTTTGTGTTATTTTCTGTGAGAACCAACACAGGTTGTGGATGAATTTTGAAGATGAGCGTGTGCTCTGTGACAGGTCAACTATCGCATCGATCTTTTGAATTTGGCTGCCACGTGTTTTATCCAAATACTACACGTCCTGGATTTTTGTAAGCGTTGCTACTAATCGGTGATTCTGGTCACTTGAACGACCAACTAAGTATTCTGGACTTGTAGCAGCAGAATTCTGAGCACTATAAGACTGGACAAGCATCATAAGCTTCTTTATGTGGGGGTGTTACACAGCTGTCGTCAATTAAAGGTGTTCTTATGATTTTTCCCTATTGAAGAAATCATTTGTCCCCTCTATTAGTCCGAGGTGAAACTTACGGTCATTTGTTATCCATCGTGTCAGTTCATCAGAATGATAAAGTCCAACTGTTCAAATGGTAAATATAAACTGATCGTATATTTCATCATCGTACAATTGGTGAATTATCATGGGCCATATTTTGATGGTATCAAGTCCCGCAACAGCAAGAATCTTTCTGTGGTATCTGGTTGTGCATAAAAAATCCATATTCAAAGAAACTGTCCCTAAGATCTATTCAGTTGAATTGCAAAATTATTTTTCAATGATGGAAGAGAAATTGAGACAATTGGAATATTTAAGGGTTTTTTGTACTTTGCCCCCTTAAGTTTATGCATGTGGAGACATTGGCCCCTAACGTATTTTTTTGTAAGGTTGGCCCCCAATTTAGATGCATTCCGTCAATTGATTAGTTTGATCTTTTGATCAAAATATGATTATTATAATGATGAAAAATACCCATTCCCCCTCTCTCTCCACCTGTTTTGACTTTTATTTGGTTAATATTGTGGGTGTTTTGGTCATTTTGTAGTTAGTGAAGGTCAACTGTCAATCCCTCTTAATGGGGGTCAATTCTACATTACGAAAACGTCATGGGACAATGTTCGAACGGGCATAAATGCTGGGGGCCAAAGTCCAAAAACCCTAATTTTAATTTTGGTGGCTTAGGTTGAAACTGATTTTTCCGATCTTAAAGTGAGGAATCATGGTTGGAAATATTTGTTTTGATTGAGATGTAGGTGAAGACTAGCATAACTTGTGAATATCATTTATATGAATTGATATTGGAGGTAGCAGAAAAAATAACCAGGAATGACGGCCTAATACACACCAGACTGATTTGCAGTGGTCTACTCTGTTCTACACTGTTTAAGAATATTAATCTACTCCCATTTAAGAGGAGTAACATGGTGGCTCGAGATGACTGTTTGGTAATTAGTTGAATCTATGCAAGGTGGTGACATTTTAGTATATTATTAAAAAATTTGTGAATATTAAACTTCATTAGGGGTACTCATGGTTCAAACGCAACTCAGATACAAAACTCAACATGAAATCAGTCAGTTTGTTGTGGTGCACTGTTTGTGTGTTGTAAATGGACACTAAAGAAGATGACTATTACTGGAATGGTTTTATTTTGGAGTTTCGCTTTGTTATGGAGAATACTATATAGAGCCGTGTTAGAGTATTGTTCTATTCAATTAAATGCTTTTAAGGGTATGTTTTTAAGCAAAGATGCAATAGGTTGGCACTGCTTGCAACCTTCTTAGATATGTGCCCAATAACAATAAGTCAAATTTCCACTCTTGTCTAACAATTCGGACAAAACTGCAATTTAGTATTCTGCATGAAGATTTGTGGATGTATTTCATATAGACCATAAATCACAAGCTCGATATATGTGTGCACATGGTGTACACGATAATGTTATATGCTACATTTTGTACTGACTGCTCAAGTACATGTATCTCATACGAACAATTTTATACAATTAGTATTTCCCATATTCTGTCACTAAATACAGACATGGTTCTTCAGGGTCAGGATCTGATTCTTGCGAATGTTGGTGATTCGAGGGCCGTGCTTGCAGCCAGAGATAACGACAACTCTTTAATTGCTGTACAGTTGACTGTTGACTTGAAACCGAATCTTCCAAGTAACTCTCTCTCTCTCTCTCTCTCTCTCTCTCTCTCTCTATCTATCTCTCTCTCTCTCTCTCTATATATATATATATATATATATATCACATGAAGATGTTTTTTCACACTTTTTTTGTTTAGGGGAAGCCGCTAGAATCCACAAATGTAAGGGAAGGGTCTTTGCGTTGCAAGATGAGCCAGAGGTTGCACGTGTGTGGCTGCCCAATAGTGATTCACCCGGCTTGGCAATGGCTAGAGCTTTTGGGGACTTCTGTTTAAAAGATTTTGGTTTAATTTCTGTCCCAGATGTTTATTACCACCGGATTACAGAGAGAGACGAGTTCATTGTGCTTGCAACTGATGGGGTATATTTATTACTTTATATATATATAATATATATAGGCAGGCTCCAATACATACCTAACTTGCGGTCCAATTTTTTTGTGATTTTCTAAAAATAGCAAAAAAAATGTTTTCGACTTGATTTTTTCTGTGGTATTTAAACAATTCAGGGGATACCTCTAAAAAAATTCAGCTCAAAATGAATTGTTTTGCTATTTTTAAAGTTTTTAGAAAAAAAATCAAGTCGTTAACATTTTTTTTACTAGTTTTAAAAATCGGTCCGCAAGTTAGGACCTCAAGTTAGGCATGTATTGGAGGCTGCCTGTATATATATATATATTGCAAGAAACTTTTAACTTTTATTTAGAGTCAATTTTTTTCCCTAATTGGTGCTTCATATTCTCTACTTGTAACATCCTTTGTTTCTTCCTTATTTTGTCATTAAGAAGTGGATAAATCATTGATTAGATGGGTTTTTTGTCTTAGACCATCTCCTACTGCTAGGGGCATGGGCATAACCAAAGGCGAAATTTTGGGTTTTGGCATAAAAGTTACGGGTTTGGGGGGAGGGCAGATCTACTGGTGCGGGGCATAAAACATGCTCACGCATGCCGCACTATCAATGGTTTAAGTAGGACCGCTGAGTACGGATGACTTGTAGCTCACATGCTTCGGTGGTACGGTTCAAATTCCACTAGGGATAGTTTCACATCCATTTGGGGTTGGTTTAAAATAAAAATTAGCTTTAGTTGGGAACTAGTTCCCAATTAAAATTTAGAAGAACGGAAAAAAAAATTGGAATGTAGATTGAAACAACTACCGTAAGATTGCGTTAATAACATGGCTCGACATCTCAAGTGCCACTCAAGTATAGAATATGACACTTGCTGACTGTCATATTACTGTGCATTTTGGTCCAATTTTAGGATTGAAAATGTTTTTGTAACCCATTTTACAAGTACTATTCTAAGGGTGGAAATCTATCCTCAACCTGCAAAATGGGTTAAACCCATATTGCCAGAACAGGTGAAAATGGTCTTATTATGTAGCAGATTTACTGGACAGCCTGCCCACCAATTTGATGTTATAGGTTGATGTTCGCGTTATTAAAACCTGTATCATTTTTGGCACAGGTTTGGGATGTCCTATCTAACAAGGAAGCTGTGGATATTGTGGCCTCGGCCCCTGCA
Organism: Sambucus nigra; assembly: GCA_949130495.1. NCBI lineage: Eukaryota > Viridiplantae > Streptophyta > Magnoliopsida > Dipsacales > Adoxaceae > Sambucus > Sambucus nigra. The sequence continues at coordinate 341,674,730 of OX422213.1, read as the reverse complement.
CAGTCAACAGCAGCGAGAGCTCTTGTTGACTGTGCCACAAGAGCATGGCGTCTCAAATACCCCACATCCAAGATGGACGACTGTGCTGCCATTTGCCTCTACTTGGAACACACAGCTGCAGCTGATGTGGCTCAGAATGAGAACAACGGGGCAAAGACTGAGGACGGGGAAGCCAAAGAGATCTTAAAAAATGATTATATCTTGGCTTCATATGCCTCTGTTCTTGAGCATTCAGGTACTGTAAGAGGCTCTGGTGAGATAGTGCCTGTTAGTGAATCAACAGAGGAGATAATTAAAGAGAGGAGCTTGGGGGTTTCAAAAAGGAGCCTAGCTGAGTGCATATCAACTGCAGAGGACGATGATTGGTCAGCGCTAGAAGGTGTTACAAGGGTCAATAGTCTGTTGAGTGTTCCCAGGTTCTTGTCTGTCGATAAAAGATCAGCCAGTTGGAGGAAGTGGTTATGAAACATTATCAGAAGGTTGCATCGGGTTTGATTTTATGTATAAACCATGTTGAACCATATGTCAAGTTTCGTGATATGATTCACATCAGTTTTTTCGAAATGCATCTTACAGGGTTTTTTTGTCAAGGGTTTTGTAAGTATCCTGGGGAAGGTGGGCAGCTGCTGATTTGCTTGCTGAGATTGAGCTTTCATTATTGATTTTGGTCTTTTATGTTGGCCTCTGATACTTAAAGTTTTTAAAACACAGTTGTTGGATGAACAGAAGGCATTCAGTGTCTATCAATCCAACACAAAAAGTCTTTTTTCTGTCAACAACATGGAAGTCATTGTCGATAATATTAATAATTTTTTTACTCTTAAAAAATCATAGAAAGTTAACTTGTAGTGTGACTCACTAGGATATGGAATTGGGCTGGGTTTATTTATTTGGTATTTTTTGACTTTAATACATTACTAATTTTTGATTTTATATTTTAATCCAAATTAATTAATTTATTGGATTTCATTACATTTTTTTGTCGCTAAATGTGAAAATTTCACTAATAAAAGTGATTTTTAGTGACATATAGCAATGAAAAATGTTATAAGTTTAGCAACTGATTAATTTGGATTAAAGTCTAAAATTGAAAATTAGTAATCTATTAAAGTAAAAAAATCTCTATAATTTCTTACTTGCGGGGGAGGGGGGTTGGAGAGGCTAAACAATATGCTGCATTTTATATGAGATATAATTTGACATTGCTTGTATATGTATACCTAGCCTAGTTAGGTAACTGTCATTTTTTTTAGTGCTAATGTGACCCATTACTGGCCAGGCCCAACCCATGTTTACCCCGATTTGATACCTGTTTACTTGTATATTTTACCGTTCTCCCCTAGACCATGATTTTTGTGGGAGATATTTTTGGTTTCTTCGAAACGTGTATTGCGTTGCCCTAATTTGTTAATATGCCTACCTACCTATCTATCTATCTATCTATCTATCTATTGTCAAACAAGCTCATTTGAGGTCTTTAAATGGAATCAATTCTTTTGAAATAATAAAAAAAATATTTTACCCTGATTGATTTTTTTTAGTGTATCTATAGATTTTTAAGATACACTACAAAAAAATTCAGCCCAATTATATTTTTTACTATTTCATTGAGTGTTTTTTTAATAGGGCATTTTATATAATGTTCTATATATTCAACCTGGAAATGTGTGAAATGAAAAATGGGTATATATGAGCATTTCGGCTGTTCAAATTTTTGTCATCATTTCACTCATTTACAGGTTGAATTTTTTGATAATTTTTTTGTAGATCTTCTCACTATGTAGATCATATATACAGAGTTCGGTTAGAAAACTCAGTTTTTTACTATTTAAAAAAAGTGGGTATATTAATTGGTATGGTATGTATGAGCACTTGCTGTGATGTAGCCCTTTCATTGAGAGTGAACAAAATATATCGTTTGTGATTTGTGTTTTGTTTTTCTTTATTTTTTTTACTTCTTGCTTTCATTTTAGTTATCATTCTCCATACTATAAAGTAAGGTTCGATCCATAACCATAACATATATGTGCTGGAAAAGTACCGTAAAAAAACTGATTACACCCTACTTGCAAATATTAGCTGGACAAGGAAAGTAGTGATACATTGTCTAGAGGAATGTTTCTGAATTCTGATACTCCATCCAGATTCTTCAATTCTCATACATGAATTCATAAAGTTTGAAGCCAGATGTATGTATGTATGCATGCATGCATATGTAAATGGGGAATCACAAAAGTAATCAAATACGTTTTTGTGTGTTTTTGGATAAAGTTTTTGAAGCATTTGAGGAACCGAGTAAATAACAGTTAGTAATACTGCTGAAAAATTGCTTTACAATAAAACAAGAGAAGCAAAAGACATGTAAAGATTCTTCATATGGAAAAAGGGTGGACTTTTTGGCGTGTCTAATCAAGAGCTACATGTGACGAAAGTGCAGCTTTTTAATGCTTGCACTCCAAACTGTAAAAGGAAAAAGGACATTTATAATGTGCAGCAGAGATGGAGTGAGTGCATCAAAAGACAGGGAGTGCAAATAGCACATCCTTTTTGTTGTTAGGATCAAGTAATTAATGTTTTCCTTTCTCTTCTTTCCTTCTTGTTTGTTGCAATATAGATTTCCATCCTACCTTCACTGTCAAATCGGCACTACATTAACTAAATGCTAGGACCAAAGAGTTGGGAGTTATTGATTCTTCTATACCATGCGCAACTCTTAGGTTTCCTTTTTCCATTTTGTAAAGGATAATGATAGATGGACGCTCTTTAGGTACACATTTGAAAATATCGGATACCTGTTTTTGTATCATTTGTGGACACTTAAGTGAAATGTGTTCCACTTAAGTTGGCCATCAATGACATGGAAACACGTGTACTGTATTCTCTATCTCGTGTTCCTAAAGTGTGTCTCTCCAGCACTACTCTTTTGCAAATTAGTCTTGAGCTCTCCTATAGAGCGACCTCAGATATTTATTATTTTTTCCATTATTTAATATGAACAATTGTAGTTCTTTGAATAGTATTGAACGTATGCATGTGGTTGCAAACAAAACTCGATGTTGGAGCTTAGCTCATTAGCTAAGGTCCCGTTTGGTTGTCCCAAAATTGTAAATTGGATCATCAATAAATTGATTTATTTACAAATTGGCTCATTAATTGTGTTTGGTTTTATTATTGAAAGGATTCATTAATTGTCCTATTTTAGCTCATGTGCAAAATCTGAAATTTGATCATTTCACAAAAAACGTGAAATGAATCCATTTGAAATAGGAGTCACATAAAGTGCATGTCCACTCTCCCTCTCCCTCTCCCTCCCCCTCTTTCTATTGATTTGTTTTTATCTTTTTTTATAGAACCTTAACATCAATTTCAAATTACCAAACATTGTGTAAAATTGGATTTAACTCATTTCAAATTCACTCATTTACAGTTCACTAATTCACAAAGAACTAATTTACATAATCAAACAATTTGCGCAACCAAACTGGGCCTAAGTGAAATAGGTAAGCTCGATCTTGATTTCGAGCTCAATGAGAATGACTCAATTAATTTGTAAAGGCCTAAAGGATCTTGATAAGACCCCTCAAAATGGAGCTGTTTGAGCCCGACTCGAGCTCGACTTATCTAAAATTAGAGCTCTGCTCCTTCGTTACGCATTTGAACCGACCTTCAACTTGATGAGAATCGGGCTATATTAGGCGTGGTTCATTTGCAACCCCACTTTTTCCCATGCTTATATATTATGCTCCCCATGACTCAATTTTTTTAGAAATTAGAAACATTAATATTTAGGTCAGCTGGCTAAAACTCCATTAAAATTCACATTCAATAGAAAATAGATAAACGATTTCATTAGATGATAGATCTTTTGGATGTAAATACCCTCTTTTTTTATTACTAATTTAGTAGCTTTTGATTTATATATTCGTTTTTTGTAGGGCTGAGTATCGGTCGGTAAATCACACATACCAATACCAAACCGATTTTCATATACTAAAATCAAAATTACCGTTTTTACTGCACGGTACAACCTAATGTATAAACCAAAACCAAACAACGCGGTTTGCAATAAAAAAGCGATAATACCGATTTTTTCGATAAATTCCTAAATAACAAAAATATTCGAAAAATCAAATCAGGCCTGCTCATTATAACTTACCTAACTCAAGTGCATAAGTGTCAAACACTAATAATAATAAAGAATTAATTTTTTTTTTAATAATAATGGTTACATCATTTTCATTTAGCCAATTTAATTTTGACCAAAATATCAATGTTCACCAAATATTTATACTCAAGTTTGGCCCTCATATTAGAGCTGGCCACCTTAAGTGAAGAGATTGTTTTAGGGGATGTATTTATAAAAAATGATTGGAGCAATATCCCATTCTCACATGAAACCACTTTACCAAATGCCCATAATTCTTGAGCGTGTCTTGTCCTCATGCTTTTGTCCTTCACGTCCTTTTTTTAGCAGCCATTTGCCCTTATGAGAATGCTCACATTTGCCCACATTTCCCCTTAACGTCCTTCATTGGCAGTGTACAAAACACAAATGAAAAATATTATTTCCTCTTTTTTTTGTCACATTAGTTTGACTTTAATTTTCATTTTACCCACGTAATAAATCATAGCATTATTTTCTATGTACAAATTAATCACAATACTTTCACTTTACCCAAACAATAAACTATAACATTATTTTCTATCATTTTTTCAATGTTAATATCGCATTTTGGATGGTAGTTTCGATATTTAATTTAAGTACAGTAATTTCGGTAAATCGATTTTTCAGATGTGTAAACCAAAACCATCCACAAAAAATTCGGCAATTTCGATTTTCAGTAAGTAAAAAGGGTAAACCATTACCACTTTTTAGCGATACAAAATGGTACGGTACGAATTTTTACCGTACCACGAACACCCAGGGAGAACTAATAAACCATATCCTTCCTCAACATCTAATTTCAAGACTTCCAAAATTTCTTCGATTGAGAGATTTTGTTTGGCTGTGAATTTTTTCACATAAATTTACTGTGCAATAATAAATAATGAAATGGGAATTAAAATTTACACCAATTTTTTTTAAGTGACAATTGAATTTATTAGTTTATAAAATATATATACAATTTACATATGTATGTGAGAGAATATCCATCCAATTTGGTGAGGAACTATGAAAAATTCTCATTTAATTAGGTATGAAACTTTTAAGAAAATAAATTCTACTAGGGTGTGTTTGAAACAAAAGTGGTATAATGTCTTGGGTGACAAATTTTTCCATGTAAAATTTTTTCATGACAAATCCTAAATTTTTTCAAGTGGGGTTGTTTGATGGCACTTATTTTTTAGGTGGAAATTCACAATTTTTAATAAAATAAAATTAATTTATAACGAAAAAAATACTTTATAACAAAACAAAGTGTTTAAGACATTGAATGGGCTATTAGTGAATTTTTAAAGTATTTTGATGTTTTGTAATTAGTTTGAATAATTCAAGACATTGAATGAGCTATTAGTGAATTTATAATTGAAGTGTTTAAGTTGAATAAAGCGTATTAAGTGAACACATTTACTGATAAGATAAAAATATGGGTTACATTAATTTACTATGAGGAAGCTCCATAATAGGAGTGTGGGAGCATCCATATGATATACGATTTTTAATTATTTATACAATATATATATATATATATATATATATATATACAGTCCTGATCTTGTGCGGATTAGTCCACATTTTAAGCGGACCGAACATGTGTCACCTGGTGGTGAGCCCAGAAAAGAGAGGGAGTGTGCCTATAATTTAGGCGATAATTTATAGGCGCACTGTTAGGTGACGCATATCTGGTCCGCATTCTTAAAATGCGGGCTAGTCCGCACAAGAGCATTATATATATATATATATATATATATATATATATATATATATATATATATATATATATATATATATCAAGGTTCTATAAAACGCGGGGCATGATCGAGGGGTGGAGGCCAAGCCTTAAGCCTTAGAAACTAGCGGTAAAAAGACGTAAAAAAGCGTTTAGGCATTTTTAAATATATTTAACAATTTTAACTATAACAAGACTATTAAAAAAATACTAAAATGGTACATACCTTAAAATATGTCTGAATATATGCAAGGTAAAGTACTATTTTTTTAAAATACTACGAAAAAACAAAAAGAAAAGAAAAATGCGCATTTTTTTGGACGAAAGGCAGAGAGGATTGGGAAATCATTTGTCTTTTGATTATTTTGAATGAGACATTGGTCTCGTTTAAAAAAAATTCTTTAAAAGGCGATATCATTTCACTAAAGCGTTTTTGTTTTAAAAAAAGTGTGTCTTATGCCTTTTACCAAGAATAAGGCGTAAAAAACTTAAGGCGGGGCGTTTCGCGGCACGCCTAGACAAAGCTTAGGCGCGCCTTTTAGAACACTGGTATATATATATAGAAGGAGCACACACTACACTAAAAATGATAATCTAGCACGCTTCGGTAAGGAGAATCTGGTACGGTTTAAAACCGTGCTAGATTGTGGCACGGTTTATTCCCAATCTAGTACGGTTTAAAATAGTGCCAGAATCTGACACGATTTAAAACCATGCCAGATTTGAGCACGGTTTATTAAAACAACAAAACCTAAATCAAAAGCCCTTGGCTCATTAATTTCAACTAAAAAAGGAGGATTCTCTCTCTCACTTAGCCGCAACACCCTGATCCTACCCGAGATCTTCCTACCGACTGAAACCTACCCCACCCCGTCAGTTTCTAGCCTAACCCCGATCATTTTCTTCCTCAGGCAACTCCGGTTACCTTCTTCCTCAGTCATCTCCGGTCACCTTCTTCCTCAGGTAAATCCTGGTCTCTTCTTTCTCAGGTAGATTAACTGGTTTTTAGAATATACGATTTTAGTTTTTGTTGGATGGTTAGGTGTTTATAATATGAGATTTCATTTTTTGTTTGATTGTTGGTTGTTTAAATTAAACAATTTCAGCTTGATAGGTCCAAATTGATTTGAATGTTGTGCCAACATTTACTAGATTTCAAACTGATTTGCAAGAATACTGTGCGTTTTTTTGTTTGGCTTGTTAATTTGATTTAGCAGTAAATTTATTAGATCTCTTGTTTGATTATACTTATATATTATTCTGTTTTAACAAGTTGGGAGTGAGGTTAAATATTGTAAATCTGACAATTTTTCATTGTTTTCAGATATTAAGATTTTTCAACTTCGAATGCCTTGGTAAATCTATAATTTGTATGATAATTAATGGCTAATTTGGTTGTTTAACATTATTTGGTAGCAGTAAGTTAGGACCTATGGAGTTAGGATGCTTGCTTTGGTATAATTTTGGTTTATTTTTAAGTGGCGTTTGTTTACACATAAGACTTGCCCTGATTTATTATTGTCAGTGATGTTTTGTCAATTTAAGAACATTAACTTCTTTTAAATATTATGGTCTTGTAGGTGCTTTGACAACTGTGTGTAAGGTGAAACCTTCCTTATGGATTACTGGTCTGCTAAGGTTCATGAATATGTGCATCAATAGTTTAAGTCTCGAGATAAGTAGTTTGTACAACTAGAATAGGGAGAGAGGATCTGGTTTGAAGGTGCGATCACGGGGTTGAATTGTCGCGGCTAGGGACTGGATGATCAATTTAAGTCTCGAGAATTCTAAAAGCGGACTTGATTTTATAATTAGAACCATTAGATGTTGACACGTATCTTTCCACTTGTTTTAAATGATAGAATTTGGTTGAGAGATAAGTAATCCGATCACTTAAGTTGAGAGAAAACACATTTCTCTCTCAAACAACCTTATGCTAGTGTAAAATTGTGAGTAGGCATGTCAATTGGGCTGAGCAAGCCCAAATCCCTCCAATTCGACCCGATTAATATGGCATGATCTTTTAATGAGCTTGAATCAGGCTGAGCTTGACTTTGAAGCCCGAATTATAATTCGAGTTGAACTTGAACCATATGTCGCTAAGTCCAAATTGGGTCCGAACCCGAATAAGAATATACATATATAAATATATATTATTTTATATATTTTATAACTTGATAAAAATAAAGATTATTAGAAATTTATAAAAACATGGTTTAACTTTTAAACCAATTATATTGTATAATTGTTTTAACCTTTTCAGAATAACTTGATATTAATTATTGTAATGACACCATTATAGTACAAGTATTGAGAACACTAAGAAATTAATCATTTTGTGTTTAAGTTGTAAAAGAATCCTTTAATCGCGACTGACTTTTTGACATAATATATGATTTTTCGTTCCTTTAGGTGTTATTTATAAGATGTATGTCGTAAATCCATCCTGGGGCATTACAAAAAGAAAAATTACTTGTTTTTTTTATTCGGTTAGGAACAAATAAGAGCTCAAACTACGCTATGAAGTGTGAATCGAGTTTGAGCCTAGGTTTTCCAAACCCGAACTCAACTAGCTCGAAGCCCGAAATAATTGTGAACCAAACTTGAGCATAACCAAGCCCGATTCACCAGTTTAATTGTGAGAAAAAAAGCCAGTAAAATGAGTGTTTTGGAGGGTGTATAAGGAGATATTTTTCGTATAGTTTTGAAGGAAAATGCAAAGATAAGTATAATGGAATGTGTTTTCAATCATGAGTATTTGGCAGCCCCTTGAGGACACCTTTGGAGGCGGAGGCTACCTCTCTACACCAACTATTTCTTCATATTTGGTCTATGATTAGTCATGAATATTATATCTAGTGCCTTTTATTCTTATACATTCTAGAATTTTTGTGTCCGTTAATTCTTATATTTAAGATCTTATATTGGATAACCTTTGTTCTTGATGTTTATATGCTTTGCAAGGTTTATTTGAGCTTTTATAGGTGAATTGGAAGAATTTTGCGATAATAGAATGAATTTCCGAAACGTTTTATCACAAGGCATAAATTTGGGTGATTTTTTGTACTTCATACTATGGATTCCGTGCGTTTGGATTCCATGGTTGCATAGTTCATTGAGTTAGCTTTACGTGGTCTTAACTATCATGTCATTCCGTTTAAAAAAAGCGAGAAGTGTTCCTTTTCACGAACATCTTCATTCTTGGAAGTAAATTGAGGGTTCCTCCAAGATTAGCCGATATATTAAATCTTAGCTGATAAATCGGCTATTGTTAAGTTGTGAATCATAGATATCATATTGGTTGATCTATTAAGGCTGTATGATGGCGTTATTTGGGATTTTAAAAGCCTTGTTTGGATGGGTATTTAAGGGGGGTTTTATTCTTTTTGTTAAGGGGAGTTCATTTTAGATTATTTTGAGGTTTTTTTGCCTCTGGACTTAGAGATTCATTCCCATTCTCTCTCATAAGGGTTACATATGTTAATGTTTATCGTATTTTTTTCTCTCTATTCCTCCATTATTATTGCGTTCTTAGCTTAGATTAATCCTCTGTAACCTAGAATTTTTTAATACAATACATTAGTTTGTTTTCATTTTCCTCTTGCTTTCTTTCATTCCATTGTTGTAGTTACCTTTAATATGTTTTGTATTATATTAACTTAGATTGAGATAATTGAACCCACCATGGGTTATTTGGTTTTTAGGAAAGTTTTGATGGGTTATTTGTTGTTGGAAATTCACTTTAAGGGATGATATCATGCATCTTTCATATTCGAAACCTTTGTATGTTAATTTTAATCATATTGTTGACACCAAACTCAAATTTAGGCTTTTATGAAGATTTTTGGAGTGACACTCTAGGTGTTTGCACTACACAAAAATTGAAAATGGTTACAATTAATGGATTACAATCACGACCCATGACCAGAGGTCACAACCACCACCCGTGACCACTACATAATTACCGTAACCAAATAAGTGACCATGGTTTGAGAACATGATCAAAAATTGCAAATAGCCAAACTTAGACTTGAAAACATGTCGTTGAACAATGAAGATGCAAAATAACCCCCAAATGCCCCCGTGAGGGGTACAAATACCTCCCGCAGGACCAACATAACATGTGGTAATGGACTGCGTAGTCACATGATGCCTGATTTGAGAACATGAGAAAGAATTGCAAATAGCCACACTGAGGCTTGAAAACATGCCGTTGAATGATGAAAATGCAAAACAGTCTCCAAACGCCCCCATAAGGAGCACAAACACCTCCCATGGGGCTAACGTAATGTGTGGAAACTAACCGCATATTCACGGGACATTTGGTTTGAGAAATGACCAAAATTATAAATAGCCAGACTTAGGCTTGAAAATCTACAATTGAAAGGCGAAAATGCAAAACGGCCCCCAAACGCCCCCGCGAGGGGCACAAACACCTACCACGGGAACAATGTAACATGTGAAAACTGATCGCATAGTCACAGGATGCCCTGTTTGATAACATGATAAAAAATTATAAATAGCCAGACTTAGGCCTTAAAACATGCCGTTGAACATCGAAAACATAAAAAAATTTCCAAACGACCCCGCAAGGGGCACTAACACCTCCCATGGGACCAATGTAACACGTGACAACTGATCGCGTAATCACGCGATGTTCGATTTGAGAACATGATAAAATATTGCAAATAGTCAGACTTAGGCTTGAAAACGTACCGTTGAACGACGAAAACACAAAACAGTCTTCAAATGCTCTTGCGAGGGGAACAAACACCTCCCTTGGGAACAACGTGACACGTGACAACTGACCGCATAGTCAAGAGATGCCCGATTTGAGAACATGATAAAAAATTCCAAATAGCTAGACTAGGGCTTAAAAACATGTTGTTGAACGGAGAAAATATATAACATTCCCAAACGCCCTCGCTAGGGGCACAAACACCTCCCACGGGACCAACATAACATGTGGCAACTAATCGTGTAGTCACGGAACACCCAGTTTGAGAACATGACTAAAAATTACAAATAGCTAAACTTAGGCTTGAAAACATATCGTTGAACGACGAAAACACAAAATAACCCCCCTGCGAAGGGCATAAACACCTCCCAGGAGACCAACATAACACGTGGCAACTGAACGCGTAGTTACGGGACTCCTGGTTTGAAAACATGACCAAAAATTTCAAATAGATAGACTTAGCCTTAAAAATATTCTGTTGATTGGTGAAAATGCAAAACAACCCCCAAATACCCCCGCGAGGTGCAGAAACACCTCCTAGGGGGCCAACGTAATATGTGGAAACTGATCACGTAATCACAGGATGCCCAGTTTGAGAACATGACCAAAAATTATAAATAGCGAGACTTGGCCTTAAAACATGTCGTTGAATGGAGAAAATGAAAAACAACCCCCAAACGCCCCTACGAGGGGAACAAACACCTCCCACATGACCAATGTAACACGTGACAATTAACCGCGTAGTCACGGGATGCTCGGTTTGAGAACATGATCAAAATTTTTAAATAGCCAGACTTAGGCTTGAAAACAAGTCATTGAAGGTTGTTACTTACCACTTGTGACATTTTTGAAGTTTTGTCTGAATGTCTCAATGGAGAAGGAACATTTAGAAAATATCCACGCAAGAATTTGTTGTATTTTTATTTAAGTTGTACAAATGCATTATATTTTATTTTGTGTTGTACATATTCACACAAGAATATGAAGTATTTTATTATTTATTCACGCAAGTATGTGTTAGTTAAGTTTACATATTGGCTAAATATTTATGTCTGGAATCGTAAACAGGTTTGAAAAATTTATAGGTTTTTAAGAATTAGAAAATAAATTTTATTTAAATTTTTTTTATTGGGTCACGGTTCTGGATCGTGATCATAAAATTTTTTTAAATAAAAAATAGGGAGTGGTCACGGGTGCCGACCGTGATCAGACTCGTGACCAAGATTTAAAAATAAAATAAAAAATAAACTCAAGGTCCTCAATCGTAACCAGACCCGCGATAGTGTCCACGAGTTATGAGCGTGACCAAAAATCGCCCATGTGGGTCACGGGCATGGAACGTGACCTAATGTAGTGCTTGGTCACGAATGGAGACCATGACCCGCATTCTCCCCTGTGGGTCACGAGTGGAGATCTTAACCCATAATTTTCTCACGCTTAATATTGTCACGGGTGGTGACAGTAACCCACTCTTGTGGTCACGAGTCAAAACCATGACCATTGGCGATATATGCACTACACCAAATCCTATGAATGGTCACGCCCATGGGGTCACGGCCCAAAGCCGTGACCACATCAAATTTTGGCGTGACCATATCGATAAGACAGTGTGGTCATGGATGCTCTTGGTCATGGTCACGGACCAAATATCTGACCAATATGGGTCACGGACGTAGGCCGTGACCCTCATGGTGCCAAATTTGCCCCAAAGTTCCCACCAAGTTTGGCCACGATAGTGTCACTAATAAGGGTCGTGACCAAAGTAAAGGTTCACACTCATAGGGTCACAACTTTGGGCCGTGACCATATCAATTTTTTCACATGCGTGAGTCACGGTCCTTTTCCGTGATCACATGGTTGCCTACGCACTAATGTGAAAAAAATTTAAGGGTCATGGCAATGTGTCACGGCTCTAGGTTGTGACCACTCTCCTTATACTAAAACCCACCACCTTTATTTCATTTCTTCCCTCGTCAATCTCTGTCTCTCGACGATTCTCAAACCCTAATTTCGGTGATCTCTCGATCTCTCAATCTCAATCTCAATCTCAATCTCAATCTCAATCTCAATCTCTCTCTCAATCTCAAAGATAAACCCTAATATTTTTTATTTCTGTGTTAAAACCTAATGTATATTTATGTATATGTGTGTGTTAAACCCTAATGTATATTTATGTATTTCCGTGTATGTGTGTGCTTGTGTGTGTATATGTGTGTACGTGTGTACATGCATATGTATGTGTGTGTATATTTTTGTGAATGTGTATGTATATCTATGTATGTGTGTGTAGGTCTGTATATGTGTGAATGTGTGTGTATATGCATTAATATGTGTGTATACTTATTTTTTTCAAGAAAAGGGATGTTATATTTTTGGGGATTGAAATTTATTGCATTATTTATTGGGTATTGTTAACATTTATTGGGAATTGTTATTTAGATTTTGAAATTAACTGCATTATTAGTATTGATTGAATGTGGTTACTTAGGGATTAAAATAAATTGCAAAATTTAAGGGTATTATCATTTAGGGCTTGAAATTTATTTAGAGTTTGAAATTAATCGAGTATTATTAGTATTGACTCAATGTGGTTACTTAGGGATTATTATTATTAACTAAATGTGGTTACTTAGGGATTAAAATAAATTGCATTATTTATGAGTATTGTCATTTAGGGCTTGGTATTTATTTAGAGTTCGAAATTAATTGAGTATTATAGGTTCCGCACCCAAATCAAACTAATATACTTAAAATATTTTCTTTATCATCGAAAACCTTAATCAAACTAATATACCCTTATACCTTAACAGTAGGATTCATATTCACGGCCTCGTATATTTTTCTCAAGAAAAATGAGGCATGGTGATAATCACTCGCAACAACAGTTGGAGAGGTTGCAATTGGACCACAAATGTAACTCTTTTATTAATGAGCGTTATATAGAGGATAATCCTATTTTTAGGTATGAAAATAAAAAGATCGAACAATTTAAGTATCTTGTAAATCGTGGAGTTAATTTCCAGCAAGGTTATCTGTTCGATCGTATTCTATTTTCCCTACCAGAAAATTGGGCTGACGTTATACAAAGTATATTTCACACATATAATCCTGACGTAGACCTGACCTTGGTTATGTTGTTGGAGAAGGCGGAAAAAAATCCATCCATTATGGATACAACTGTATACAAAGAGCGTTGACATAGACTGTGATGTCTCGCATCATATGCACACTAAATTGAATCTTGCCAACAAGTTGAAAATGATAGTATTCCGAGTTCATATCACGGATATCTACACATCAATCATGAATACCCTTCCTCCTAGTTGGTCACGTGCTAAAATTCATACGTTCTTAAAAACTAATACCGAATGGATGGAGATCAGGCACATTGAACATATTCTAAGGTCTTATTTTGAAATATATGTATATATATATATATATATATATATATATATAGAGAGAGAGAGAGAGAGGAAGGCTCACCTACATCATGATGTATACATCACACCATACATCACATCTAGTTCTAAGCGCTAAGAAACATTTTTTCCAAATTTTTATTTTTCCATTGAAATTAACCCTCTAATCAACCCATATTAAAAAAAATTAGTTCAAAATACATTCTGTAGCTATTTTTAAAAAAATCACAAAAAACTGGTGGCGCAAACCCTTATAAATAAGGTATTTTGAGCAGTTTTTGTGAATTTTTTAGAAATAGCAACAAAATGTATTTTGACCTAATTTTTTGAACATGGGTTTATTGGAAGGTTAATTTTAAGAGAAAAATAAAAATTAAAAAAAAAAGTTTCTTAGTCCTTAAAACTAGGTGTGATGTATGAATGACGTATAGAGCATGAAGCAGGTGAGCCTTTTCCTATATATATATATATATATATATATAGTCGTAAGATTAATTAATTAATTAATTATAATTTTTTAGTCACTTACGATTTTTCATTTTTATAGATAATGTTGGGAGGAAAAATCCAAGGGAACAAAGTGCTGAGGGGACACTGCAACGAGGTTCACCATCTCGTGCACAACTCGAATTCTCAATACCAATTGGTGAGCAATACACAACTCCACCAATGGTTCCCTCCTCACCAAGTCCAACTGCTACGACGCCCTCATCCAGCACTCCCGTTGCTCCATTGCCCCTATCCAATGCTGCCGACGCCTCCCGCTCAACCCAAAAGAAACCCATTGGGTTCTCCCTTCTTGGGAATAACCCGAAGGGTGATAGGAATAATGTGATGAACTTTAAAGCCCGATGTTTGGCTTTGGAAAAAAATGATTGTGGGGATTGGTGGACCAGACAACAGGAACCTGGTTCATCAAGCCGTCAATGATGACATATACGATCGACTTTATAAATATTTATCATTTCCCGATCATTCCAAGAATAAGGTTCTATCTCGGGTTGATGAATCATTGAGGAGATACATGAGAAACCTTCGAAAGAAACATTTCCCGAAGGAGGCAACGAGCTTTGATATTTTATCTTTGAAAGAGAGAGTGCCTCCCAATGTTGAAATTCTGGTGGATCAGTGGAATAAGTTTTTGGAGAATGAGGCAACGGAGAAAAACTTGGTCCAAAGGGAGAAAAACAAAAAAAATAGGGCACAAAAAACTGATATCCACAGGCTGGGATCCAAATCCTATGAGGGTTTGAATAATAAATGGGCAAGTAGGACAAAGGATGGTCCAGATGCGGGTAAAAAACCAAATCGGTCCAACTTATTTGTTCATGCTTGACGGGCAAAGATAATAAATTCCCACCGCACTTGACTGAGACACTAGAATCAATAGAGGCCATCAGCAATCAGTCAGGTTCGTGCCCTAATGATGACTTTGACCTTGAAAATGATGTCCTGACCTAGACCTTTAGAAAGGACTAAAGGGGGAGGATGGGAGGTGTTGGCTCACATATGCCAAAAATAAAATTTCAACAGACTGCACCTCGCATGGACAAGTTTTCTTTGATTAATACTAGTTTCTCATCCAATGAGGAACTACAGTTCAAGACCGATGGGGATGTCCAAGATATAAAAAATAACCTGGAAATGTTGACGAATCAAATAGGGCAACTTGTGTCCCTTTTTCAAAATTATGGGATCATAATGCCTCCTCCTCAAGGTTACCCTTACCATCACCCTCCTCCTCAAGTTTTTTCCTATCCTTCCCCTTCAAGTTTCCCTTCCCAAATGCTGCCTCCAACATTATCCTCATAAATGCTGCCTCATCCAACATTCCCCTCCCAAATGTCTCCTCATTTAACATTACCATTCCCCCTGCCTCCGCCTGTCATGGGTCTTGCATTATCATCAAAAACTCACGGTGACTATGGAAAAAAAAATACTATTTCAAAGACTTGAGCAATAAGAGGGTTATTGGGGTGTGCACATTCATCTTCAAGGTTGTTGGAACTATCGTACACAATCGACCTTTGGAGATGGGTGAGGCTCAAATAATGGTGGATTTAATATACAACTGTTGCGGAGACGTACCTGTGTTAATTGATGGCGGGATGGGCTGGAATTGAGAAATTGTGCAAACTCTTTTCTTGCTTGGCCAATTTATTTGTTGGAAAAGATCAATTAATATTTTGTTTTGTTTAAGTTGTAATAATATTTTCTATCATTTCAGTTGTAATAACATTTTTTTTCTTTTAGTTGTAAGAATATTGGTTTTGCTTTAGTTTTAATAATATTTTTTTGTTGCTTTAGTTGTAAGAATATTATTTTTCGCTTCAGTTGTGATAATACTTTTTACCCTATATCCACATGATTGAAATTTGAAGATTATTACATGGATTTACCACTATAAAAATATTGGATGGGAGAGACTAAACGAATTTCAAATAATCATGTAATTGGCGTTCAAGAACTGGTTAAATACGCTTTAAAAAATCTTAAAAGTGATTTGATTTCGTGTCCGTGCACCTGTTGCATGAAGGAAAAATATAAGTCATTGGAATACGTTCATTTTCATTTAATACAATGGGAAATCTATCAAGACTATACAATATGGACATACCATGGTAAAAAGATATACGTTTTGTTTTGGAAGAATTTTCGGTGCCCGATCGCGTAACAGAACCCCAACGAGTGGAAGTTGTGCATGATTCACCAACACATCCTCCATTGACCAACTTAATTGATGATGCTTATGGACTCCTCAACCGTCAAAACCCCCAACCTATTGATATGGATAATGCACATTATGTCCAACTAAATGAAAAATTTGATGTTGAACTTCTAGGAGATCGAGAATACATACGGTTGAAAGCCGATTCATCTATACTATTGTATAAAGATTGCGATGAAGATCACTTGGTATTGTATGCAATGATTGGTTTAGATAATTTGAAGAGTCAATTTGGTTTGTCTGGGAACGGCGTAATCAAAATTCTTAAGTGGGTTAAAGATATTCTCCCAAAAGAGAACACGTTACCAGACAATTATCCTATAATAAAGAAGATCTTGAAGGGTTTGGGTTTGAAATATAAATCTATTCATGCATGCAAATATGATTTCATATTGTAACAGAGCGAGCACGAAGATATGGATGAATGTCATGTATGCGGTGAGCCTAGATATGTTGTTTGTGAGAATGGAAAGGATAAAGCTGCAAAAAGTCACAAGTGCTTTCAAGTCCCACAAAAGGTTTTGAAGTATTTTCCACTTGGGCCATGGTTAAAATGGTTTTTTACTGTACCATGAATAAGGGAGGCAATGGCATGGCACATTCGATGCGAGGTGGGTGAGAATATGATGCGTCATCCAGTTGATTCACCCATCTGGAAAATTTCAAACGCATAGCACCATGAATTTGCAAAGAAATCGCGTAACTCTAGTCTTACAATCTCAACAGATGGGTTTAACCCTTTAGATAATTTAAGTACTAGTCAGAGTTATTGGCCAGTTCTCTTTGGTGCCTTTAAGTCTCCCTCCGACACTATGCATGAGAAAAGAGTTCACATTGTCGTATTTATTGATACCCGAGCCGGAGTCTCTTAGTGATGATATTGTTATATTTTTAGCACCATTAATCGAAGAACTTAAAGAGTTGTGGGATAAAGGCATGATGGAGTTCAACTCTCATAAGGGTGAAGAGTTCACACTTAAAGCAATGGTGATGTGGGCGATCCACAACCTTCTAGCTTATAGAACCTTGTTCCGTTGTAATGTTCATGGTTATTATGGATGTCCCATATATGGGGAGGAAACTGAAGCCCGTTGGCTAAAACATAATGGTAAGATGAGTTACACGAGTCATCGTAGATTTCTATTGACTAGTCACCCTTTTAGAAATGACAAGTATAACTTTTTACCTATCGATCACGAGTGCAGAATGCTACCTACTCAGCTTTCTGGTCATCAAATCGAGGAGAAGGTAAAGGCTACGACTGTGGGGAATAGGTATGTAGGCAAATGCCCATAGTTTGTAAATGGTGAAGGCTGTGATTGCGGGGAATAGGTACGTAGGAAAAGACCCATAGTTTGTAAACCTGAAGTGTAAAGCTAGGGGGGATCCAAACGACCCTAATAAAGAAAATACGTGGTCTAAGTGATCAGTATTTTTTTATTTTTCATATTAGAAAGATCATCGTGTAAGGCATGTAGTTGATGTGATGCACATAGAGAAGAATGTTGTAGAACATCTGATAGGAACATGTCTTGGTGGATCTTATTCCAAATATGGAGAGCGGGCCCGCTTATATTGACATGATATGAAAATAAAGAATAAATTATGGTTAAAAAATGATCCTACAACAGGAAGAATTTTTACCCCCAGGGCTGCTTTCACTTTAACTACTAGTGAGAAGAAGATCTTTTTAGACATGTTGTTTAACTTGAAGACTCCAACCGGTTATTCTCCTAATTTATGTAGGGTAGTAAGCTACCAAGAAAATGACTTGAAATAATGAAAGTCTCACGACTAGCACGTAATCATCTAATTAATCCCTCTGTTATTTCGACATTGCTTTTCTGAACATAAAGATCTCTATCGGGCAATTATGCAAATCAGTTTGTGTTTTACCCTACTTTGTGCAACAGTGGTAAACATAAGGCACATTAAAGTTATGAAATAAACTTTAGCCGAGGTAGTTTGTGTATTAGATAAATATTTTCCTCCTCCATTCTTCGATAACAGAATCCACCTGCTAGTGCATTTATGTGATGAAACTTTGTTGTGTGGTCCCGTTAGGTATCGTTGGATGTATCCTTTTGATCGCTTGATGAAAACCTTCAAAGATTATGTAAAGAATACATGGTATATTGGAGGGTCAATTACTGAAGAATACATAACGGTGGAATCATTGCTATATGCTAGGGAACATATGCCAGAATAAGAGGTGAGGAGGTCAATCCTCGTAGAGAACGAGTGATCGAGGAACCTGACGAGTTTGAGGACAATTAGCCATTTGGAAACCCTAAAGAGGTGAAACTCATAAATATACAATACGAGCAAGCAACTCGTTATGTCTTTGAATTGCAAGATGAAGTCGAAGACTAGAGAGAGTGAGTATCTACTGAATTCTTCTTCTTTGATTATATGTTTTTTTTTTATATTTTATGATCTAAACTCTATAATTTACCGCTAGGAAGTACGAGAACGAAATTGCCTAAGATCAAAGGAGAAATTGCACGACAATGGATTTTAGGGCATGGGTATCAAAAGAGGTAAATTTCACATCTTATGTGTTCAGTTATTTATTCGTGTGTCATAAAAACATGCCGTGATAAAAATTCATTAATAAATGCAGCTTTTAAAAAGATGTGATGTTTCTTTCAGGCTTGCACGCCTAGCAAAAGGCCCTAGTTTTCGTGCAAAAGAGTTTAAGATATTTTTCACCAACGATTTTGATTTCATTTCATATTCATATGAGGAAAAAATTTTGACGCAAAATAGTGGAATGTCAATTTCTTCCTTGACCACTTGTATGGCTAGAAAAAGTGGTAAGAATCCAAAGAATACGGTGCTAACCTATTATGGGATTATCCAAAAAATCCTATAACTTGATTACTTAGATTTCACATAAACCATATTTTATTGTGATTGGGTAAAGGTGGAGGGTACAACGAATGCTTCAAAACTTGATACTGACTCCAAACTTGTTATGGTAGATTTATCAAAACTGAACAGTAAAGATCGCATAGTCGATGAGCCTTTTATTTATGCCTTTCAGAACGTAAATAAGGTATTTTACTCGAAGTGCATTAACGATGGAAATTGGTCTATTGTTGTTCATGCACCAAAGGGTATGAATACTGAAGTGGATGCATTAAAGGCTCGAAAAGAGTTCCAGTCATCTCTTGATAACAACCCTAATTGGAAGGATCTTTTTGTTGATTTAGAGGAAGATTGAGTATCAAAATATTATATTATCCTTGTCAATATTATTTGTATCCTATTATGATATTGACATTATATTAGCATTTTGCTTTGATGTATGAATGTTTAGTTACTTTTACGAGTGTTTAATATGATTTATGTAAGTTAACTTTCGATAATATGTTATGCTCAGTCGAATGTTTAGTTACTTTCACAAGATGCTCGGTTTGAGAATAGAGTCATTTGAGTTTGTGATTGGATAAAATTAACCCAGCTCAATTTCCATGTGTTCCTATATATATACATTTGTTGATTAGTTTCATTGATGTAGTGTTGATAAAATGAAGTTAAATTAGTTTGATTTTATGAAGATTGTATTAAAGAAACTAATCAACAAATTTACATGTAAAAGAATACGTTGGGTCTCCAAGATCAATTTGGTCTAATCACATATTTAGAAGACTCTATTTAATGGCCTTCTTGGATCGTAGAAATCAGTTACTCTTTACTTTAAATGAAGTAGTTATATAATTGATATGCATTATCTTTTAAATCTTTTAGATGATAGAGGAGTACGGGATAATTATTGGTTTTGTTTTGTTTGGTTGTTGGATAATTATTGGTTGTTGGCTTGTTATTTGATAGTATGTCCGAAGGAGTATGAAATAATTATTGGTTTAGTTTGGCTATTAGATAATTATTGGTTGTTGGCTTATTGTTGGAGAATATGTTAGAAGGAGTACATGATAATTATTAGTTGTTGGCACGTTGTTGGTTTTTGGTTATTGGATAATCACGGGACCCCCTGTTGGGAACACGATGTTAATTTCAAAATATCTAGACTTAGGCTTAAAAATATGCCGTTAATGGGTGAAACCCGAAACACCCCTAAACGACCCCGTAAGAGGCGCCAACACCTCGCACGGGGCCGTTTGGGGGTTGTTTGCGTTTTCACCCTCTAACAACATGTTTTCAGGCATAAGTGTAAATATTTTAAAATTATCATGATATTCTCAAATCCAGGGTTCCATGACCATCCGATCAGTTCTTGCGAGTTACGTTGGTCTCGTGTCAGGTATTCACACCTCTCACGGGGTTGTTTGGGGAGTGCTTTGTGTTTTCACCCTCTAACAACACGTTTTTAAGCCTAAGTGTAGATAGTTTCAAATTGTCATCATATTCAGAAGTTGGGAGTCCCATGATCATGCAGTCAATTCCTGCGAGTTACATTGGTCCCGTACGATGTGTTTGCGCCTCTCACGGGGCCTCTTGGGGAGTGCTTTGGTTTTTCGCCCTCTAATGACATGTTTTAAGTTTAAGTCATATATTTTCATATTATCATCATATTCTCAAATCGGGGGGTCCCATGACCACTCGATCGGTTCCTACGAGTTACATAGGTCCCGTGTGAGGTGTTTGCACCTCTCACAGGACCGTTTGGTGGGTGCTTTGGGTTTTTACCCTCTAAAGGCATGTTTGGCAAGAAAATATTACTTTTTTGGCCTTGCCAAATGCAACGTGTTGTAGAGCTCATTGAAATTGTTTTGGAAAGGAGTCCCAGATAATATGATGCATTTTTTCGTTTAGAGTTTGATAAAGTATTCCAAATACGACTCCTCTCATTACGGGGAGTGTGACCTTAATCAATAACAACCAATATAGGACACTCCATTAGTATTTTCCCCCATTCTTGATGTTTCTCATTTACCACACTCCTTTTTCCTTTCTTTGAGTGTTCCTTCACCGTGATTCTCTCATGTGAGGGTTGTCAAGCTCTTAATCTTCCTGTGAGGCCACCTTATAATGTTGAGTTTCCTACACCTCTTTTGTAATGTTATAAGGTGGAATAATAGTGAACTCAACATTACAAAAGAGGTGCAGGGAACTCAACATTACAAGGTGGCCTCACAAGAAGATTAATAGGTTGACACCTCTCACATGAGAGAATCATGACAAAGGAACACTCAAAGAAAGGGAAAAAGAGTGATGTAAATGAGAAATATCAAGAATTAGGGAAAATACTAATCGAGTGTCCTATATTGGTGGTTCTTGATGAAGGTCACACTCCACGTAATCAGAGGAGTCATATTTGGAATACTCTATCAAACTCTGAACGAGAAAACGCATCATATTATTCAGGACTCCTTTTCAGAACAATCTCAATGAGATCTACAACACGCTGCATTTGGCAAGGCCAGAAATGGCATATTTTTTAACCAAACATGTCGTTAAAGGGAAAAAACCCCCACCAAAAAAGTCTCGTGAGAGGCGCAAATACCTCGCATGGGACCAATGTAACTTGCAGGAACCGATCGCGTGGTCATGGGACCCCCGAATTGAGAATATGACGATAATTTAAAAATATATAGATTTAGGCTTAAAACATGTCGTTAGAGGGTGAAAAACTAAAACCCCCCCAAGCCGTCCCGTGAGAGGTGTGAAAACCTCGCACGGGACCAATGTAACTCGCAAGAACCATCCGTGTGGTCATGAGACCCCCAGTTTGAGAATATGACGATAATTTAAAAATATCTACACTCAGGCTTGAAAACATGCCGTTAGAGGGAAAAACCCCGTAGCTCCTCACAAAAGGCCCCGTGAGTAGTACCAACACCTCGCATGGGACCAACGTAACTCGTTACGATCGGCTGCGTGGTCACGTGATCGCCGATTTGAGATCACGACCCAATTGTGAGAATATCCACACTTAGGCTTAAAAATCTGCAATTAGAGGGCGAAACCCCCTAATGTCCCCCAAACGGCCCCGTGAATAGTACTAACACCTCACACGGTACCAATGTAACTCGTTGGAACTGATCGTATAGTCACGGTACCCCCAGTTTTGGAGCACGACCCAATTTGGAGAATATCCACACTTAGGCTTAAAAACGTGTCGTTAGAGGACAAAACCCCATAACGCCCCCCAAATGGCCCCGTGAGAGGTGCCAACACCTCAAATGGGACAATGTAACTCATTAGAACTGACCGCGTGGTCATGGGACCCCTGGTTTGAGAGCCTATCCTAATTTTGAGAATATCCACACTTAGGCTTGAAAACGTGCCGTTAGAGGGCAAAACCTCGTAACGCCCCCTAAACGGTCCCGTGAGTGGCACCAACACCTCGCACGGGACCAATGTAACTCATTGGAATTGACCACATGGTCACGGGACCTGCAGTTTGAGAGCACGACCCAATTTTAAGAATATCCACACTTAGGCTTGAAAACGTGTTGTTAGAGGGCAAAACCCCATAACGCCCCACAAGCGGCCCCTTGAGGGGCACGACCACTGCGAACGGGACCAATATAAATCATAGGAATCAACTATATGGTCTGAGGGCACGACCCAATAATGAAAATATCCACACGTAGGCTTGAAAATGTACAGTTAGAGGGCAAACCCCCGCAGCACCCCCAAAATGGCCTCGTAAGTAGCACCAACACCTCACACGGGATAATGTAACTCGTTGGAACAAATTGCATGGTCACGAGACCTGAGGTTTGAGAGCCCGGACCAATTTTAAGAATATCCACACTTCGACTTAAAAATGTGCCGTTAGAGGGGGAAGCCCCGTAACGCCCTCCAAACAGCCACGTGAGCAACACCAACACCTCAAATGGGACCAATGTAACTCGTTGGAGCCGACTGCGTGGTCAAGGGACCCTCAGTTTGAGAGCATGATCCAATTTTAAGAATATTCACACTTAGACTTCAGAACGTGCCGTTAGAGGGTGAAACCCCATAATGCCTCCCAAACGGCCCCGTGAGCGGTGCCAACACCTCGCATGGGACAATGTAAGTCATTTGAACAGATCTCGTGATCATGGGACCCTTGGTTTGAGAGCCTAAAATAATTTTGAGAATATCCACACTTAGGCTTGAAAACGTGCCGTTAAAGGGCAAAACCCCGTAACGCCCACCAAACGGCCCCGTGAGTGGTACTAACGCCTTGCATGGGACCAATGTAACTCGTTTGAATTGACCACATGGTCACGGAACCCCCAGTTTGAGAGCACGACCCAATTTTAAGAATATCCACACTCAGGCTTGAAAATGTGCCGTTAGAGGGTAAAACCCCATAACGCCCCACAAGCGGGCCCTTGAGGGACACGACCACTGCGTACGGGACCAATATAACTCATAGGAATCGACTACATGGTCACAGAACCCCCAATTTGAGAGAACGACCCAATAATAAAAATATCCACATGTAGGCTTGAAAACGTGCCGTTAGAGGGAAAACCCCCGTAGCGCCCTCGAAATGGTCTCGTAAGGAGCACCAACACCTCACACGGGACAATGTAACTCGTTGGAACCAACCGCGTGGTCATGGAACCCCAGGTTTGAGAGCTTGGCCTAATTTTGAGAATATCCACAATTAGGCTTGATAATGTGTCGTTAGAGCATGAAGCCACGTAATGCCCTCCAAACGGCCTCGTGAGCGGCACCAACACCTCAAACGGGACCAATGTAACTCGTTGGAACCGATTGTGTGGTCACGGTACCCTCGATTTAAGAGCACGATCCAATTTTGATAATATTTGCACTTAGGCTTGAGAACGTGCCATTAGAGGGAGAAACCCCTTAATGCCCCCCAAACAGCCCCGTGAGTGGTGCCAAAACCTCACATGAGACCAATGTAACTCGTTAGAACCGATCGCATGGTCACGGGACCGCCTGTTTGAGATCACAAACCCATTTTGAGAATATCCACACTTAGGCTTGAAAACGTGTTGTTAGAGGGTGAAACCCCATAACTCCCCACAAACGGCCCCTTGAGTGGCACCAACTCCTCGCATGGGACCAATTTAACTCTTTGAAATTAATCGCGTGGTAACGGGACCCTCGGTTTGAGAGCACCACCCAAATTTGAGAATATCCGCACTTAGGCTTGAAAACGTTCCGTAAGAGGGAAAAACCCCGTAACGCCTCCAAATGACCACTTAAGAGCACCATAAGCACGTACGGGATCAATGTAGCTTATAGGAACCACACGCATGGTCGCGGGACCCCCGGTTTGAAAGCATGTCCCAATTTTGAGAATATCCACACTTAGGCTTAAAAACGTGTCATTAGAGGGTAAAACCCTGTAACGCCCCCCAAACGGCCCCATGAGCGGCACCAACACCTCGTACGGGACCAATATAACTCATTGGAACTGACGACATGGTCACGGGACTCCCGGTTTGAGAGCACAACAAAATTATGAGAATATTCACACTTGGGCATGAAAATGTGCTATTAGAGGGAGAATTCTCATAACGCCCCCCAAACATCCCTCTGAGTGGCTCCAACACCTCTCATGGGACCAATGTAACTTATTAGAACCAACTGCATGGTCAACGAACTCTTGGTTTGAGAGCACGACCCATGTCTAAGTATATCCACACTTAGGCTTGAAAATGTGCCGTTAGAGGACGAAACCCTATAATGCCACCCAAAGAACCCCGTGAGCTGAGCCAACACCTCAAATGGGACTAATATAACTCGTTGGAATCAACTGCATGGTCACGTGACTCTCGGTTTGAAAGAACGACCCAATTATGAGAATATCCACACGTGCCGCTAGAGGGAGAAACCCCATAACGACCCCCAAACGGCCCCATGAGAGGCATCAACACCTCGCACAAGACTAATGTAACTCGTTAGAACCAACCCGCGTGGTCACAGGACCCTCGATTTAAGATCACGACCCAATTATGAGAATATCCACACTTAGCATTGAAAACGTGCCGTTAGAGTGCGAAACTCTGTAATGCTTCCCAAATGGCCCCGTGAGTGGTGCCAACACCTCGCACGGGACCAATGTAACTTGTTGGAACCAACCGCGTGGTCACGGGACCCCCAATTTGGGAGCACGATGATATTATGAGAATATCCACACCCAGGCTTAAAAACGGGTCGTTAGAGGGTGAAACCCCGTAACATCCCCCAAACGGCCCCGTGAGTAGAACCAACACCTTGCACGGGATCAATGTGACTCGTTGGAATCGACTGGATGGTCACGGGACCCCGAGTTTGAGAGCATGACCTAATTTTAAGAATATCCACACTTAGGCTTGAAAACGTAACGCCCCCCAAACGGCCCCGTGAGCGGTGCCAACACCTCATATTGTACCAATATAATTCGTTGAATCCAACTGCGTGGTTACGGGACCCCCATTTTAGAGCACGGTCCAATTCTGAGAATATCCACACTTTGTCTTGAAAACATGCCGTTAGAGGGCGAAACCCCGTAACGCCTCCCAAACATCCCCATGAGTGGCTCACACCTCACACGGGACCAATGTAAGTCGTTGGAACCAATCGTGTGGTCACAAACCCCCGATTTGAGAGCACATCCCAATTCTGAAAATATTTACACTTTGGCTTGAAAATGTGCCGTTAGAGGGAAAAACCCCGTAACGCCCCCCAAATGGTCCTATGAGCGGTGTCAACACCTCGCACGGGGCCAATGTAACTCGTTGGAACTAATCGCGTGGTCATGGGACCCCCGATTTGAGAGCATGACCCAATTATGAGAACATCCACACTTAGACTTGAAAACGTGTCGTTAGAGGGCGAAACCCTGTAAGGCCCCCCAAACGGCCCTGTTAGCGGCATCAAAACCTCCCACAAAACCAATGTAAGTCGTTGGAACTGATCGCGTGGTCACGGGACCCCCTGTTTGAGATAACGACTCAATTATGAGAATATCCACACTTAGGCTTAAAAACGTGCCGTTAGAGGGTAAAACCCCGTAACGCCCCCAAACGGCCTCGTGGGACGCTCCCACACCTCGCATGAGACCAATGTAACCCGTAGGAACCGACCCCGTGGTAACGGGACCCCCGATTTGAGAAAATGGCCCAATTCTGCCCATTTTTTTTAATATAGTTAAAAATGGTCACGGACTTTGGCCGTTACCATTTTTATTTTATTTTTCCACGTATAAACAAGGACTCGGATATGAGCCTTGACCAGGAACGTGATCATTGTAATATTAAAATATTTATGTCACGACCTTAGGCCGTGGCCAGTGGTGTGACTAGTTGCATAAATGGATGTATAGGTCACGACCTAAGGCCGTGACCAGTTGCATAAATTGAAGGATGGGTCACGGCCTTAGGCTGTGACCAGTTGTGTGTATGGGTCATGGATATAGTCCGCGACCATGTGCCGTGACCCCTATTGTCCGTGACCCTTCATTTGGTCAGTGATATGGGCCGTGAGCCACCAAAATGGTCACTTCAGAAATGATCACGACCTTTGGTTGCGACCCACAATCTTGGTCCGGGACTTTGGCTGTGACCATTCACCCAATATAGTGTAGTGATGGTATAGTGTTTTATTTATTGTCCAAATGAATTCCAACCTTTGAAAATACTTTTATTTTCTTGTAACCATTTATGCTAAGTAGTCTTAAGTGGAGAAAATGATTTTCAATTTATAGTTTCTTTCTTGTTAATTACTTAACTTTAACTATTTATCGAGCGTTAATTGTAGCATAAAATACTTTAAAATCAAAAATCAAATTTTACATCTTGATTTAAAAAGTATTAAATCGATCGAATTCTAAGCACGTTCTTTGTGAATTCGATACCCCAACTAGCCACTATAATCTCATAAAGTGTAGCTAACGTTTAGGTTTCTACATGGAGGCGATAAACCAAATAACGAGATTGTCCTTACACGACCACTCGATTTTTCGTTAATAAATCTCCAAATAGGTAAGGGTATTGTAGTATTTTGATTATTGCATTGTAAAAATTCATTTCATGGGATAATATACTTGTTTGAGTTTCTGTACATATTTTCCATGTTGGTAAAATTTCAAAATGTATTCCATATGTAAAGTGAAGTATATATGGGACGTACACATATATTTGTGGGTTATTATCATTTTATGCATTGATTAAAATGAACGTTAAATTGGGTGAATAAATAAGAATATAAAAATAAGGGTTGTGTAAATGATATTCTGAACTATTATTTGAACCCTACCTTGAGTAAATTATTGCTTGGGATCAAAGGGTGTTATAAACTGTGTTTTTATCCCCTAAACTTTGTAAAAATGATTTTGACTCCAAACTTTCAAGAAATTAGAGTTTGGACCCTAGACTTGTTAAAAATATGCTATTTCGGAACTAAAAGTGAGTTTTTTTTATCTTTTTACAAAATAGTTCCTAAACTTTAATAAATTGCAAAAGACTTTAATATATTGCAAAACATCTTCGGATTTTTTAAAGTTTATAAAAGTTCTCTTAAAATAGTGATTTTGGAAACTAGTCCCTAATATGTAAATGATATTAGACTTTAACTTTGTAAAGAAGTCGCAAAGTAACCTTGATATTTTAAAAATCATGAAAAGAACCTTAAATACCGTGTTAAATGAATTTAACTCTAAGAGGTTTAAAAAAAACAATGATGTAGGTTGAATATATAATTGGAATAAAAAATATAAATTACGTATAAAGTATTTTGCGTGGTTTTGCCAGCAGATAGAGTATAAAATGTTAAAATATAAAAAGAAACTTAGAAAGGATATTTGTACAAGTAATAAATACGACTTTTTTTTTTTAATATGACATAAGCCTAGTATTTTATTAAATACGACATAAGTCGTGTGTTTTCTTAAAAATGGTGGTTGGACCGCAAGGAGCGAACTTAATGAAAAATGAAAAAAAAAATTCAGAAAGGAGTTACTGCGGTAAATTTAAGAAGGTCTCGGAGTCCTAGAATGCGAGGGCTTACACCCAAAACAACTAGCAAGTAAAGCAATGGTTGCGACATTTATGGGAGATGGTACATGCCTAGGAACATAGATGGAATTTAGTGAACTTTAAAATAAATGGTAATTGTGAATAGTAATTAATTTGATAAATTCCAAGGAAAAAAATAATTGGTTAATAGATGAATACAAAATTTGTATTACGGGTTTTAGATAACATGGTCCACAATCTTAGGTAAATACGTACCAAAGGAAATTGGTGAACCCCAGAAGATTAAGTAGAATGAAGGACGTGGTATTTGTGAATTAAAGGAATAAAAATATGACTACTCGGTGGGTAAGTAACCCCATAGTGACTCATAAACCCATATTTAACACGTGTATGTGTGGGTACTTTAATATTATCTTAACGGGATAAAAATATAAAGATTTATTTAGTATTTTCTAGGTTTTGTTTTCTATTTTTCTTTTTTATTTTTATTAGTATAATTTTATTTTATTTTGATTTTTATTAGTTTTTAGTTTTTATTAGGATTAGATTTTTTTAGGATTCATTTAATTTTAGTTTTATTATATTTTATTTTTTAGGATTTTAGTTTTAGTTTAATAGATTTTTATTTTTATTTTCATTTCTCTTTAGCTTCATTTTTTAATTGAGTCTTTATTTTATTTTTAGAGTAGGATTTTATTTTTAGAGTTTAATTTTTAATTTTTAATTTTATTAGGTAATTTTTAGTTAGTTAGTGTTATTTTTTTTAAGTGTTCAAATTAAACACACACATAACTCACTCACATCTAAATCCCATACACACCATTTACACCTAACTAACCTCTCACCCACACGTCACTCTCCTACACCCTCACACACACAATAACACCTCTTCATCTTCTTCCTCCAGCATTCTCTCTCTTCTCTCAAACTCCATAACCAAACCTTAAACAAACTCACCCACTACCACCACCCTCACCATCACCATCATCTCTCCAACCCTCACCCACCGTAGCTTACACCAACCACCTCCATTAACAACACAAAACAACACCACCCATTCCCAAATCATGACCCTCTATCGGATTGCCTGATCCACAACCTGACACTAAACTTCGGCCGGCGCCCCCCTTCTTATGCCCTTACCATCCGAGCCCCGTCCCCAACCTGCCATCCAAACCAAAAACTGTCGCGATCCGAACCTCTGCCCGCGAACCAACCAGAACCCGTGCTCCCCTGTAACTCTCCAACCCGGACCTCCCCATTCCCAAATCGTGACTCGCCTGCCCCGACGTTGTCCCAAAATCGTCCACTTCTCCAAAAAAAACCGTTGCGACCCACGGACCTGCCTCCCATCTCAAAATCGAATCCAAACCCGGAACCCATTTTTCAAACCAAACCAAATATCCTAACCCATTTCCATTTCTTTTCAAAGCCAAAATCGTACCTCCCAATTTCCAAACACAAAGCCAACCAAAAATAAACCAAGACTAAAGTCAAAAACCCCACATGCTTAAAACCCATTTATCCCCTTTTTAACCCTTTTCCATTATTACCCCCAACTAACCACTTACCCCATATACCCAAAATACCCCATAACCAAATCAGATTTTTGTGACCTCACACCTCTCAAACCTCATGTGCACACACCCCATGCTCCTCTCACCATTTCCATTTTTAAGTGTAATTGTTGATGTAATTTTGGTTTGATCACACGAATTGAATGGATGATGTACAAATTCAAGGATTGAAGTCCAATTTCACTCAAAGAGATTTGGTTTGATTGTTCTTCTCTTCTATTTCATTTATTAGCCTTTGATTATTTGTTCATCATGTTTAATATCATTTTAGGCAAAATCCACCTTTCAAGGGGTGGGGTGAACCCTTATTTGATGTTATTTTAATTTAATTAGTTTGATTACTTGAAAATTTCCTTTGAATATTAATTTTGATCCCTCACCCTTAAATTTACGCCTTAAGAGAGGGTAAATGATTTTTGAGAGAAAATCAAAATTTTAAGTTATAATACAAAATTTTAGATTCGAAATAGAGATAGGGGTTTCTTAAGTGTGGTATTATTCCTTGAATTTCAACTCTAAAATTCATTTTCTAGATTTACATAAATTTTAATCAATCGATCCTAGCGGGTGATTAATTAAAAGGAGTTGTAGACACCCCATTCTGTTACCCCTCCCCTAAGCCTTCGAACCCTTCATGAATCATCTTGGTTTCGCACGCACCAGTATGTCTTTGGATGCCATCCTTCGGGGTGGCTTCCCCTTTTTCTTTTGTCTTTTTTGAGTAAAATAGACTGACGACTCTGAATCTCTCTACATTTTTACACCACATCTCAAACGAAGCCGATCGAAGCGCTCTCGAGAGGGACGCGCGGAACCCGAAGGATCCTTTCCTCCACGCTACCCGCCCTCGCGGTGAGGATCGGGGATGGCCAAAGTGGCGACTCTGCTGGGGACTTGTGTTTTTTTGTGGGCTTGACTCTATTTACATGAATTATATATTTGCTTATGTTTCCCCCCATATCTTCATGTCCCCCCTTCTCATATATATCCCATGCTTATGCTTATGCTCACACACTTGTAGAAAATTGTCCACGTACACTTCACACCACGTGCACCTAGGATCACATGTATATCCCCATGTTGCACGCATCACCCATCCATACTTAGTGTACCTTTTGGGGTACTTGTACTTTGCTCCCTTTTTGGCATAATCAAGAAAGGCATTCTCATCATAAGATACTAATAAGAGAATCATGCATGATTCACACAACATCACCAAGGAGCATTGCTATTGACCAAATTTTACCCAGTGACTGGAGGGTCACTTCGTAATGGGCGCTGGTCCGGCAGGTCGCAGTTAGCCTAAGCGATATGACTCTCACCTTCCATTGCCCAAGTACCTTCGACATATATCGAACGGTTCCCTCGCATCGTACCGCTTGACCGAAGTCATGACGGGAAATATATCGCAGGGAATTCGTTCACGTACGTCGAGTATATCGAATTCTCTCTCACACGTACCGTCCCCACGAGGTATATGGTGAGGCAATTCACGTACACTCAGGTATATCAGATGGCTTATCCACACGTACCGATTACCCGCAAGAGCAAGACGTATATCGTGGAAGTCACGCCAAAGGGGGGAACCCATGCCGATTCACCCAACCAACTGCATACCTGCATATAGGTGTCAGACCTAGGACACGCACTTTAGATTGCCGGTTTCAACCCGAAACTCTGTCGAAATTCTGGGTCGGCCTGTCGCCCAATTTTTGTGCATTTTTAAAATGGGAGCCTATCCGTGAGCCTGGTTACAAGTCCAAACCGTATATTTTCATATATTAAGACCCCCACTTTTCCAGGCTCGGGTCCCGTCCAGCATTGCATTTAGGAGAATTAAATACAAGTGAAAACATAATAATCATAATAATCGTGCTGAGTTCTGTCTCCAAAAGCATTTTTTCCCTTCTTTATAAAAAATCCGAAAACATTTCTCCCTTCTTTATAAAACAATCCAAAAACATTTCTCCCTTCTTTATTGAAAATCCAAAAATAGTTCTTCCTTTGTTCTCAAAAATAAATCTCATCCTACGCCTTCTCAGGTCAATCGCAAGCCCTTGGCCTGGCTCCCTATTGGCTTCGGTCTTCAGTCAAATCACCCCAGAGTTTCATTCGTTCCTCTACTACTTCTTCCGAGTCCGAAATCCATCCATCTTCCCTGGATAATACAGATCAAGCACCAGTCATACAGCCGGATCTAATGACAGTCCTAGCTCAGCTCGTGTCCAAGATCGACAACCTCCAAACTGAGGTCCGAGAGTTGCAACGAAATAAAGTTCCTATTCCTCAAGAGCCCGAGGCCCTATTCCCTCATGCTATGGGTCTACCCGAGCCTATCTGGGTTCTGGAATAATATTAGCACACTTCACCTGCCCCTCCTGCCAATGTGTCGCCGCCTGCCCAGCTTCCAATGCCAAACATTGCCTAGCCTATGGCTAACCTTCCTGTGGTAGCTGATCCAAAGGAGGAGTTGAATAAAGTCAAAGAGGATCTCAAGATGCTCACTAAGAAGTTTGGCCAAGTCAGGATCTCTGGGAATTACATGGACTACACCCACATGTCTCCTTATCCTAAAGCAAGGTTTTACCTGAGAAGTTCAAGATGCCAAATATCGAGAAGTTTGGGGGGAGTGGACCCCCCGATTGTTCATCTTCGCAGTTATCATCGTTCCATGACTCTACTAGGAGATTCTGAAGAAGTGATGGCCCAATTATTTTAGGAAACTTTGAAGGATAGTGCCCTCTGATGGTTTTTATCTCTTAAGACATCTAGAATCCGTAGCTGGGAGGATGTAGCCCGAGAATTCATGTCGCAGTACAAATACAACGAAGAGCTTGAGGTCACCCATCGTGATTTAGAGCTGCTCAAACAGAATCCAGGACAATCAGTCTGTAACTTCATAACCCGGTGGAGGGAGCAAGTAGCTACCATGACTAATCGGCCATCCGACGAAGAACATGTCAACATAGTGATGAAGAACTTCTTACCTAACGTCCTAGAAACGATGGGAGGATAATACTATCCCCACTTTTGAGCTCTCAGAGAGGCTGGAGTGGAAATCGAGGAAAGCCTCCTTAAAACAGAGGTTGAACCGAAGAAGGTGTCCAGACAATTCTTCCCTAGAAAGTATGATAAGCCTTCCAGTGCTACCGTTTCGACCATCAACAACATCTCTCAACTAACCATATCATGGGCACCAGAAAGCCGCCCTTCCCCCATCCAAAGGGAATACACTGAGCTGCATGCTCCACTCTCTAAAGTTTACCAAGCCCTATTAAGCCGAAACCTCATCAAACCCTAGGATCCCCGTCCATTGCCAAATCCACTCCCAAGAAACTTCAAAGCTGATGCTCATTGCGCCTTCCACCAAACTGCCGGCCATACCACCGACCAATGCTTTCACCTCTGGAATGTAATCCAAGATCTCATTGATCGGGGTACCATCGCCCCACCAACCAATCCTAAGCCAAACACTACTCACAATCCACTTCCGAATAACACCAATGCTATCTTCTTAGAAGAAAATCCAGATTTTGATCCCTCAACTCAAATCAAATCCATATACTCTCCTAAACCTCTTCAAATTTGCTCA
This sequence comes from Sambucus nigra, assembly GCA_949130495.1. NCBI lineage: Eukaryota > Viridiplantae > Streptophyta > Magnoliopsida > Dipsacales > Adoxaceae > Sambucus > Sambucus nigra. The sequence continues at coordinate 341,640,891 of OX422213.1, read as the reverse complement.
TATTTCCTCCTGCACCCTACTAGCCTCGCTGATCAGGCAATGTCACTCCTTACCAGAGCATGCATCGTTGTCCGTACCCATTGTGAAAATAAAAGTATGGAATTATCGGAGGTGTTAAACCAACTCCTAGAGTTCGGACTGAAATTGCCCTCACAGATGGTCATCGATTGCCAGAAGTTCAGCACACTGTTCTTGGAGGCACGAAAATGGGCCCGAAATTCAAACAAGTGGGTGGTACCAATCAACGAAGTCAGCCTAGATGATGATGTCCAGACTATGGCAAAATTATTTGGGCAAACCAACAGCATTTGCAGTATCACCGGGTTACTTGACACTTTGAAGCTATAAGGGCGCTTGGTCCCTTCAATCACACATATCCCCACAGAATGGGAGGACCTGTATGAAGAAGCCGTCGAAGTTGTGGAATGCATCGACTTTACATGGAAAGACATAATTGTTGCCACCGGATGGGGGGAAGAATTCGAAGATTCGAGTTAAGAACAAGCTTCAGGAAGAAGTGGCCCAGTAGCCGACATATGTGGGATGATATCATTTGAAGAACTCCTCGGACAAATAAATAGGGTGGAAACACAACCTGAGATTGACGAGGAAATGGGATTCATGTTCTTTCCTTCTTCAGTAAATCACATGACCAGATCAGGGAGATATTACCAGGTTCCCAGCTCGCTACCAGCAAATGACAAAGGTAAGGGCGTTGAAAACCTTCCTATGCCAGAAATGACCACCGAGGAGAGCAAGATTCTCGATCAACTAAAGAAAACCCAAGCTAACAACACTCTATGGGGCTTTTCATGTCTTCCCAGCTGCACAGGAATGCTTTAATCAAATTACTCACTGGACCCATAGTTCCTCCATCTACCACACTAGAAGAAGCGGTAAATCTGATCGGATCCTTGACCTCTACCCGAATGCTATCATTTTCTGAAGAAGAAATCCCCAGAATTGGGCCGAATCACAATCATGCACTCAATATCTCCGTCGAAGTTATGGGAAAGGCCGTACCACTCTCTCTTGTCGATAACGGATCCACCTTGAATGTTTTCCCTCTGAGAACTTTCAAATGTTTAGGCCTTAAAGAAAGCGACCTCGCTCCAACCTCCGCCGTTGTGCGTGCCTACAATAATACCCGTCGTGAGGTGATGGGGTCCATGAAACTTGCAATAGGGGTTGGCCTTATAAACCCCGTCGTTGAATTCTAAGTCATAGACATCCCAGCTTGTTTAAACTTGTTGCTCTGACGACCCTGGCTCCACAATATCAAGGGTGTGTCTTCCTCACTCCATCAGATATTGAAGTTCTTCGCTGACGGGCGAGTCATCACCATTTTGGGTGACAACGAAAATGTCGAGGGGGAAAACACTAGCAGTCCAATTCTCGAGAAACAGTACGGGTCAAATGATATGCTCCTATCAGGATTTCAAGTCCAGCCACTCCTACTCCCTGTAGGGGATGGTTTAAAAGAAAGGGTTTGTCCAGAATAGGACCCTCATGGCAATGTCAATGTGATTCAGATGTTCAGAAACATGCACTTCATGCCCGAACTTTTTATGATGATGATTTTGCAAATGAACAATTCTTAACTGATCTAAATAAGGTTAATAATAAACAACATAACCGCGTTCAAGTTAATGAAGAAGAGACTGTTGTTATTAATCTCGGTTCTAGTAGCCAACTGCGCGAGATTAGGATAGGGGCCACCCTTGACGAGCATGAGCGTGCACAACTCGAAGAATTACTGAAGGAGTTTGTAGATGTCTTTGCATAGTTGTATGATGACATGATCGGCATCGATCCTGAAATAGCTCAGCACGAGATCCCCACTCTCCCAGATTACAAGCCGGTTAAATAAAAATTGAGAAAACTCCGCACCGAATGGTCGCTCAAGGTCAAAGAAGAGGTGGTCAAACAGTTAAACGTGGGTTTCATTCGGGTGATCGAATATCCCATATGGCTAGCCAACATTGTACCTGTGTCAAAATCAGGAGGTAAGGTTCGAATGTGTGTAGATTATCGAGATTTAAACAAAGCTTCTCCAAAGGATGATTATTCGCTACCCAATATCGACATGATCGTGGACAACATAGCCAGTCATGCTCTCAAGTCATTTATCGATGGGTTTACCGGATACAACCAAATCAAGATGCACCCCGACCACCAAGAAAAAACCGCATTCATCACCCCATGGGGTACCTTTTGTTACACCGTCATGCCATTTGGTCTCAAGAATGCTGGGGCTACCTACCAAAGGGCTGCCATAACCATACTGCACGATTTGATCCATAAAGAAGTTAAGGTTTATGTGGATGATATGATTATCAAGTCCAAAACTAGAGAAGGTCATGTTCCCGCTGTCCGGAAGTTCTTCGAACGACTGCGATGATATCAGATGCGGCTTAATCCACAGAAGTGTGTCTTTGGCGTTACAAAGGGAAAACTCTTGGGATTCATGGTCAGTGAAAAGGGGATAGAAGCAGATCTTACAAAGCTTAAGGCCATACTTGAGATGCCACTACCCCGAACAGAGAAAAAAGTTTGAGGTTTCCTTGGGAAATTGCAATATATCAGCCGGTTCATCAGCCAGCTAACCTCCATCTGTGAACCAATGTTCAAGCTCCTCCGAAAAGATTCAAGCAAGGTTTGGAACGAGGCCTGCCAAGAAGCTTTTGACCAAATCAAACAATACCTAACCCAACCTCCAGTTCTCATGACACCACAATCTGGTCTCCCTTTGTTCCTATACCTAACCATAATCGACACTGCAGCCGGGGCTTTGCTAGCCTAATACCTTAAAGACTATCACAAAGAAAGATCCATCTATTACGCCAGTCGCAAATTGGCCGGGTACGAGGTCAATTACACTGCCTTGGAAAAATCATGTGTCGCACTTATCTGGGTCACCCAAAAGTTGCGACACTAAATGCTCGCCTTCCCCATTAAACTTGTATCACGAATGGATCCCATCAAATACCTGTTTGAGAAACCCGCCTTATCCAGTCGAATGGCCCGATGGTTGATGCTCCTAACCGAGTTCGATATTGTGTACGTCATGCAGAAAGCCATTAAAGGAAGAGCCATCTCTGACTACGTCATTGATTACCCTAGAGAAGAGGCAGATGTCCAGATCTCTAAATTCCCAAATGGAAATATCCTCTGCACCACTCAAGATCGCCTTCGATTGAAAATGTTCTTTGATGACACTGCCAATAAAAAGGGATATGGCATTGGGATACTTCTGATCGCCCCAGATGAGTCCCACACTCCCATCGCCATTAAAGGTATTCAATACCTTGATGTCTACGGGGATTCTGCCCTTATCATCGGTCAAGTGCTCAGAAAGTGGAAAGTCAAGGACGAAAAGCTCCAACCCTTTCATGCCCAATTAGAAGAGTTAGCCTCCCAATTCCAAGATATCACCTTCCATTACCTACCCCCAACAAAGAATAACCTAGCTGATGTTCTCGCTACCTTGGCCTCCGTGGTCGACATGCCCGAAGGAATAACAATGACCCCCTTCCTAGTTCAAAAGCAAGACAAATCGACCCATTGCTACCATATTGAGCTTGGCTCCACTAAAGATCCCGAACTAGCCGATTGTTGGTACTATGATATCTGGTGCCTCCTCAAACATGGTAGGTATCCCGAGGGTTCCAATAAGAAAGATCGAAAAACCCTCCGAAGACTGATCGCCCAGTACATTATCTGTCATAAAGCTCTACTCAAGAGGAATGAACTCATCTACATTGCATCGTAGGGGCTGAGATTGAGAAAATAATGCAAAAAATCCACTGTGGAGAATGCGGACCCCACATGAATGGTCACATGCTCGCCAAGAAGATCATTGGATAGGGATACTACTAGACCACCATGATCAAAGATTGCACCGCCTATGTCCGGAGGTGCCTCAAATGCCAACAATTCTCCAACCTTCAACACTTGCCTCCGCAAGAATTATACAACATGACCTCTCCCTGGCCGTTCTCTACCTGGGGTGTCGACATCATAGGGAAGGTTACACCTAAGGCTTCAAACGGATATGAGTTTATCCTGGTTGCCATCGATTACTTCACCAAATGGGTCGAGGCTGAGTCATACACAGTATTGAACGCTAAGAAAGTGGCCAAATTCCTCAAGAAAAAAATCATCTGTCGATATGGGGTCTCACACGAGCTGGTATCAGATAACAGGTTGCATTTCGAAGTAGAAGTCATAGAAGTAGTCAACGAGTACGGGATTCAGAGACACAAATCTTCTCCTTACCGACCTCAGACCAATGGTGCAGTTGAAGCCGCCAACAAGAACCTTAAAGCCATCATCAGCAAGATGACCGAAAGTTGTAGAGATTGGGCCGACCGGATCCTATACGCCCTCTGGGGCTATCGAACCTCAATCCGAACCTCTACTCGGGCTACCCCTTACTCCCTGGTCTATGGCATGGAAGCAGTCCTACCTGTGGAGCTAGAAATACCCTCACTACGTGTCATGATCGAAAGCAAGGTTAGTGAAGAAGACTGGTGCCAAAGCCGTCTTGATGAGCTAGCCCTCCTAGATGAAAGAATATTAAAAGCTCTTTACCACATACAGGGGTACTATCGCCGAATAACGCGATCATTCAACAAAAAAGTTAAGGATCGCGGTGTTCGGGAGGAGGATTTGGCCCTCAAAGAGATAGTAGAACCCATCTGGGACCCCGGAGGAAAATTCAAGCCTAATTGGAGTGGCCCCTACATTGTGAAGAAAATCTTATTCGGGGGTGATGCCATGCTCACTGACCTAGATGGGGAGGAGATGGCTTGTCCAGTCAACCTGGACTGTCTCAAGAAATTCTACCCCTAGTCCGAAATCTCAACGCGCTACGACTCTTCTCGTCCCCCTCCTATTCTCTAAAAAAAAAAACTCTTCATTTCCCTCTACCCAGAACTACGTGGGCCTGATCCTCTACAAAAACTATTTTAAAACATTTTCAAAATACCCCAGAGGTACATAGGCAGCTCATGCACCTCACATGAGTGCAGCCCCTTCTTTTTCACAAAATACTATTCTTTTTTTACTTCCGAGAACGGCGGTTCATTCTAAAATTATTTGAACAAAAGGATTATGTATGCCTTAGCGATCAGTATAGATAATTCAAAATACAAAAACTCATCGAAAGGCACAGCTGGATGATCAGAAACTTGTTTATTTCATTAATAAGAAATTACAGTACAGATTACATAAGAAAAGTAATAGATAACTCCCTTCCCCACTACCATAAAAAGCTAAATAAAATCCCCACGCCTTTCATCCATTACATAAATAAACTCTCCAAGAGTCCTACCCACTGCTACCAGAGGAGCCTGCACCCTCATCATCTACATCCTGAGGTCCCCAAGTTTCCCCTCCCTGAATAGAGTGCCCCAAACACTCCATGGACCGATGAGCCCGAACCATCTTTGAAAAGACCACAACACCCCCTTCCATGGTGTCAGATAAAACAAACCATCTTTGTCCAGTCTCTATTGCCAACATCTTGCTGGCTACTCCCCTCCACAATCACTTCATATAATCCCCAGGTACATGCCAAACTTTTTCGACAGATTGGGAAGGACGGGTCGACGAACGCCGATTTTCCCACAGAGACCCAAGTAACAGACACAGACGCTCAGTCAAATCTTCTACGGGAAAGAAATTTGAGGTCCGAGGGGGCACGACCTGGGCCCAGCCAAATTGGTGCAGAAACCGCCAAGGGAAATAAAAAGAGGTATGCCTGAGACCAACTAGCTGCACATATGAATACTCTCCTAGCTCCAGAACATGATGCAACTGTCCCCACCAAGGCACTGACCAATACAGCCCCCGAGCCCCATGCTCTACAATCGAATTCTCCCAGTTCTCAACATACAAGCCAACGCTGATCAAGTAGCGTGAAAAGAAATTGGGTACGACCGATAAGGGATACTCTGGAGGAGTTTCCAAGCGGAATCTTTCAGACAACCACATGAACAACATCACATGGCTACCCATCAAAAATTTAGAACGACCTTCTCTTCAGGCACCCAGGCCATTCAGGATCTCCCCAAGTATCACCACCACAGGATTGCGATGATATGACATCCATGAAGTTATGACTGCAAGTTGTGGGTCCACTTTCACCTCCCTAGTCACCAACAACAATTTTGAAACCAGGCCCAGAACAACGGCTCCAGCATAGCCGGCATCACCTACTTCCCACAAATACACGTACTGCAGCACCGCCGGGATGGAGATCATTCCTCCAACAACCAATGATATAGCCGTCGAAGGCGAAATGTGAAGAAGACCGGCCAACAAATCCCTAGGAGAACGGGAAAATTCGGGCAAAGCCGCAGTAACACTAGGATTTACACCCAGTATGGCAGAAAATTCCTCATAGGTAGGACAAACTTCTTCCAACCCAAAGCGGAATACATGGTCTTCGGGGTACCAGAATTGTACCGTCGCCTACAGCATATTCCACTCAATAAGCCGATTGCGCCACAAGAAGACTCGACGCATGTTGAAAGCATCGTAGTCGACATTATAAGAGCACATAACTTCCAAGGCTTCGATGCAGTTGGCAAACTCAATGCTACCAGGGAGAGCCATCTTGCAAGGATAAGAAATGGTGGGCAAGTAGGTAAGAATGCAAAGGTGTGATGAAAATACTCCACCCTTACCCCTTTTTATACTTGAAAATCCTCACAAGGGACATAATACCTGCAGAAATTGGAGGGAATCCTACCCCACAAGGTACCAAAGGTTGAAGAGGGTACCATTCAAAGCTTTGAATTGATGGGACTGGATTGAACTGCCGATAGGCAGGTCAGGGTGCTCGCCGATCGGCACCCTCCCATTTTTAAAAATTTCCCTTTTTTCCTCTTTTGTTAAATCAGAAAACTCAATAAAAATAAATTCATATTCTCAACAGAATTTTAAAATCCATTTAATTCCCCTTTTTAATAAAAAACTTTAGTTCAAAAAAATTCCAAAAATATTCCTTTTTACGGTCTCAGCAGCAAAGTAAAAAGTGCATGTGCATGCATTCATTCATCATTAAATAAAAGATAATAAAAAAACTCCATTGCATTGCATATATCTATTTTCTGTGTTACATCATTTTGCAGGAAATAGAAAGAAAAAGCAAAAACAACAGGACTCAGCCCGAACCCACATTCTTTCTCTTCCTCTCTCTCTCAAGAGCTTCCACCCCTACGACTTGCTCTCTTCCCCCTACGGCGAGATGACGCACCACCACTACCCGAGCCAGAGTCCTCTCCAGACGAGGCAGACGACACCAAGCAAGAGGGAACGAGAACCGCGTCCCGAATATGGCAGTCGTCGAAGATATCCAGTCTCTGATGTCCCTTAGCCAAGTGGTCGACACCCGGACTTGCTTCAAGGAAAGGTCAAATCAGTATCAAAGAGGAAATAACCAAAACAGAAAAGAAAGAAAGAGAGGAACATAAAATTATATCGCATGTCGAAGGAACTCCTCTGTCAAACCCAACTCCTCCGGATCCATCGCATGAGGACGGTTCAGCATAAGCACCATCCCTCCATTAGCCTGCCGAATGTTGTATGAAGGGATATGCAGTCATACAAAAGGGACCTCTGAGGTCTCTGCAGATGCTGACGGACCACCACCGCTGTGGGAAGACCCCACCGCCCGACTCAAACCCGCCGGAGGGAAGGGCAATGCATCATATATGCTGGGTGCCATCAACCAACTCATCACAAAATCCATATAGTCATACGGCGCAGCCGTATCGGTGTATAGCAAGTAGGACTCGCCAATCATCGCCGCAATCCTCTCATCCTTCGACAGTAGTCACTCCTGCCTCATAGACGTAGGAGGCTGCGCGGGTGGCACCACCACCTTCTCCTCAGCAATCTGATGAACCACCCTCTCCCCAAGGTACCAGGAATGGCCGAAATCATGCGCCAGCAAACACCTCATCCACGCGTTCACCCCGGTCACCTGAATGGATCTCCCCCAGGGATAAAAGGTCACCTGAACATCTCCAAGAGAGAATAAATCAATAAAAGATTAGAAGGAGCAAAAACCAAGACTGAAATGGAAAGAGTCTTAACCTACCACTGGTCAGGTCATTCAAGATCTGACGCACCGCGTCCAGGGAAAGAGATCCCTTCGAGTGTTGATTGGCCTTACTCCATCGATACAATCGACAGAAGTCCCCAATAGTGTCGTCCTTCAAAGTAATCAGCAGGGTATTACACCCAATCACCTCATAGAACCATGTCTGAATTCACAAGCAAAAGGAGATGCATAAGAAAAATGCAAATGCATGAAATGAAATGCACAAACTGAAGAATACCTCAAGAAGGTACGTGGCCCCAATAAAGGTCTGTCGGTAACACCGACTAAATGCATCCAGAGAAAAGTAAAGGGTCGCCAAGGTCAGACTCCCCCAATCATAGAAAGGGATGTTCAAAAACATCCTCAAGTATGGTAGAAACCATAAATGGACGACGTCGCCGCTCGACGTCACCATGAATCCTCCCAATACCAGCAAAATGAATAACCGGGCCATCTGACTCACTTGCAGCCCATCCTCCACATCGATCTCCCTACCCAGCATAACATCCATCAGCAGGGACAGCCGGATTGAATCTCCAGAGACTATCCTCCTTACATCACCAAGTGCAGCACGCACTGCCTCCGGTCTCACCCGTAAAGAGAGATCCACCTTTATCTGCTCTTCATCATAATCCAGCCCCAGTAGCTGTTGCACGTCTATGGGAGTCACAGTCATCTCCCCAAAGCCGAAATGAAAGGTGTGGGTAGTGTCCCACTACCTCTCTCCCAAAGCGCACAAGACCGCTGTCGAACGAGGCGTCTCATCTAGCGTCGATGCCAACTGCCCAAAACCCGCTGATGAGACCACCCAGTGCACCACAGGTGGGAGATTCTCCCAGACATCTTTGAGCCCCGTTTTCCCACGGACATGCATGTTCTTCAAAGAGACATCAGACTAGAAAAAAGAAAAGTCTCATCAAAGGTCAAGAAAGAAGGAAAAACCACCAAAAAGAGAAGAATGCCAAAGGTCGAGGTTACTTACATAACCGCCGTGGATCACTCTCGAAGAGCGATGACGCGATGGCTCCCATAGCAAGGTCCGCTCATCCGCAACAGGCTCAAACGCATCAAATGAGTTCTCACTCCCCAAAGCAAGAGGCGACCTAGCCCTCCACTCCACATTCACCCAATCATCAATGGTCAACCACTCTCGGTGGACTGCAGTACTCACAAAGGTGGCCATTTCTTGAAGATAGGAATGATAGAACGATTTGCAGAAGAATCGCAGAGAGAGAGAAATCAAAATAAGTTGTGAAAAAATGAAGGGATTCACCCCCTTTATATAGGATGCCAAACGCCATGCTGATCGGCGCCTCCCCCTACCATATCGATCGGCACTGACCCCTTGCCTTCCCGAGGTAGCCCAAAAGTCTGTGCCACTGTCGAATGGCACCATTCATACTATGCCGACCGACACCCCCCCTTAAATTTCCTACAGAAGTTCTAAAAAAAAATACCAGAAAGCCTTAAAAAATCCCAAAAATCCCAGGAAGGATTTCAAGCCTTTTTACCAAGAAAATTTTGCATTCCCTCAAGCGAAATACTCAAAAACCAAGTGAAAACTCCTCCCGCTAAAGCTCCAGAGGATCCCTAAGGATCACCTGACCACTTCCCCAGCGAAATTCTCTTACAACACCCAAAATAGGTTATTCTCCCCTTCGAGGTATCCTAAAAAGCTTCCCCAGTTATCAGCTCCCCAGCTCAGATCAAAATCACAAAGCTCTTTCTCCAGAAGAATCAAAATCCAATATTTATCCACTCTTGGGTCAGAATTGGACCCGATCTTGGATCGTCACCCGAGTTAGGTCAGAATTGACCTCGGTCCTCAGTCGTCACCACTCTTGGGTCAGAATTGGCCCTGGTCTTGGATCATCACCCGAATTAGGTCAGAATTGATATCGGTCCTCGGTCATCACCACTCTTGGGTCAAAATTAGCCCCAGTCTTGGATCGTCACCTAAGTTAGGTCAGAATTGACCCTGATCCTTGGTCGTCACCACTCTTGGGTCAGAATTGGCCCCGGTCTTGGATCGTCACATGAGTTAGGTCAGAATTAACCTTGGTCCTCAGTCATCACCACTCTTGGGTTAGAATTGGCCCCGGTCTTGGATCATTAACTGAGTTAGGTCAGAATTGACCTCGATCCTCGATCGTCACCACTCTTGGGTCAGAATTGGCCCTGGTCTTGGATCATCATCTGCGTTAGGTCAAAATTGACCTCGGTCCTCGGTCGTCACCACTCTTGGGTCAGAATTGGCCCCGGTCTAGGATCGTCACCTAAATTAGGTTAAAATTGACCTCGGTCCTCGGTCGTCACCACTCTTTGGTCAGAATTGACACCGATCTTGGATCGTCACCAAAGTTAGGTCAGAATTGACCTCGGTCCTCGGTCGTCACCACTTTTGGGTCAGAATTAACCCCGATCTTGGATCGTCACCCGAGTTAGGTCAGAATTGACCTCGGTCCTCGATCATCACCACTCTTAGGTCAGAATTGGCCTTGGTCTTGGATCGTCACCTGAGTTAGGTCAGAATTGACCTCGGTCCTCGGTCGTCACCACTCTTGGGTCAGAATTGGCCCCGGTCTTGGATCGTCACCTGAGTTAGGTCAGAATTGACCTCGGTCCTCGGTCGTCACCACTCTTAGGTCAAAATTGACCTCGATTATTAAATCTTCACCCTAAGCCCACAGAATTGGATTTGCCTACATAATCGATCACCCTCATCACTTAATCTCGCAGATTCGGCTTTAACCCGCAGAATTGGTCACCCTCCCCAACACTACTTTAGGTCCTCAGAATCGACCTAAACCTCCGATCGTCATTCATCCGCAGCACACTACTTCAGGTCCTCAGAATCGACCTAAACCTCCGATCATCATTCATCCCCAGCACGCTCCTTAGGTCCGCAGAATCGGCCTCGACCCTCTGAATCGATCATACTCCTTCAAAAGCATCATTTGGTGTCTATTCGATGGTCATCATTTGTTCCAAACTCACCCGTCGAGGGGCTCTGTCGACACCCCATTCTGTTACCCCCTAAACCTCCGAACCCTTCTCGAATCATCTTGGTTTCGCACTCACCAGTATGTCTTTGGATGCCATCCTTCGGGGTGGCTTCCCCTTTTTCTTTTGTCTGTTTTGAGTAAAATAGACTGGCTACTCTGAATCTCTCTACATTTTTACACCACATCTCAAACGACGCCGGTCGAAGCGCTCCCGAGAGGGACGCGCGGGACCCGAAGGATCCTTTCCTCCACGCTACCCGCCCGCGCGACGAGGATCGGGGATGGCCACAGGAGTGTAGATCTATTTTCTAGAGTTGCGGGGGAGTTAAACTTAATTTTATAAAAGATTACTATTAAAATTACACTTGCAACGAGAGTTGATTTGTAACTTTGATATTAATTTGGGAGAATTCAAATAATTATATTAATTAATTAGAATAGCTAAAATTTGTGGTGTAATCCCACTCCTTGATTGCTCTCACATTTATCTCTTATTTTTGTGTTAGACTTTGTTTTTCATTTTAATCACTTTTTAGTTAGTTGTTTTCATCTCCCATTTTAGTGTAGTGTTGTAAGGACATAATTTTATAAATATCCGGGATAGAATCTAGGAATTTTTTGTTTTTTCCTAGATCACAATTTGTATGTCTGATACCGTTATATTCGGCACATCAACACGATCATCCTCGACGGCCTTTATCCGAATTCAATGCATCCATTATCTTCACGTGCATCCTGCTTCATGCGACGTGCTGCTCAGCTCATTCCCACTACTCCACTACGCATTATCGATAAAATGGTTTATTGGAGCTTTAATATTTGCATAAATATTTGGAAAATTTTTTAGAAAATTATTTTTGAAGTCTGGATTAATTTTTATCAAAAGAAAAATTTTTCTAAGTGTAGAAGCGAAGTGACTTGAACGACGAGCTCACTCAAACGACTTTGACTATCGTTCGCGCGAGATTGGCATTCGCGCGATCTCATATGAATGACATCTGTCCTTCTTTCGAGCGACATGGCTATCTCGTTCAAACGAGCCATCGCCTCGATTTTCGTATAAATACCTGTTCACCTTTTACATGATTTTCATATCTTTCTGCAATCTCAAAATTCTGCGAAAATAGTCCAGAATAAGACTTCATCTTTTTAAGGTTTTCTAAACATTTTTGATTCATAGAACCATTCCCATATATGTGTGTGAATCTTTAAACCTTAAAGAGGATCATTTACTCACCTAGAGTAATTTGTGAGGAAGTCGTTCTCTTCTTCATTGCTGCCCTATTGGAAAGGGATAGTTCCAGTCGACGACATCAGAACCGACACCCGAGGGTATTTCTCTATCACATATTTTCATTGTAATCTGTGTAAACCATTTTCTTACAAAATTATAGTCAAAATAAAAGGTTTTGCCCCGTTGGGGGATTTTTTCTCATTTGTGTGTGTTTGAATGTTCTTGCTTGATTTTATCCTCATCAATCACACCTAGATGCATGTTTATGACTTAATTGATAAAAAATAAGTTTAATTAAATAATTTCTTTATTTGAACGCAAGCGCACTCTTTCAAATTGGTATCAGAGCCAGTTACACAATTTTACCGTGTAATTCTTCGCAAAAATTTTCTAATATATCAATTTTCTGAAAAATTGTTTTTTTTAAAACGAGTGTGTTCATAATGGAGAATTTATATAATAAAATACCAGTTTTTGACGGGATAAACTATGCGTACTAGAAAGACCGCATGAGATCTGCATTAAAAGCCATTGATGAACGTGTTTGGATTTTGGTTGAAAGAGGGTGGACACCTCCCTCCGTCACTCTTGAAAACGTGACCGATTTAAAACCTGTTACTACATGGACTGAAGAAGAATTTAAATGGCCATCTTTTAATTCTAAGGGTTTTAAGTGCTATTTCTGGGTCTGTCATACCTGATGAGTTCAAACGCATAATGAAGTGCACCACGTCAGAAGAGGCATGGGATGTTTTGCAACTTACCCATGAAGGAACTAATGCCGTGAATGAGTCAAAACTGCAAAATTTAACAACTCAATTTGAAACAATCACCATGCTTGAATCTGAATGTTTTGATGAATTTTATGCTAGACTGTCTAATATTATTAACACTACCTTTAATCTTGGTGAACACATTCCTAATTCTAGAGTTGTTAAAAGGATTCTTAGATCACTGCCTAAGCGTTTTATCCCTAAAGTCACTGTGTTAAATTATATGGGTAATTTAAATATGCTTAAATTAGAAGAACTTGTAGTAGACTTGCAAACGTATAAAATTGATATGTTTCCTAAATCTCTCAAGTCTAAAGATAAGAGAATTGCATTTAATGTCCAGGAGAGAAAGAGTGAGGGTTTGAAAAGAAAGAGGGGAGAGTCATCTAGAAAAAGAGAGACAGATACGTCAGATTTTGAGTGTGATTTTGACTTAGATGATTTGGCCCTATTTGCTAAATATTTCAAGAGAATTCTCAAATTCAAGAAAAATGGTAATTTTAAAGATAAAAAGAAGTTTGAGAAAAATAAGTTTGAAAAGAAAAATGAAAAAGATTTTAAAGATCCTCCTAAAAAGGAAAGTGAGAGATGCTTTGAGTGCGACGGTAGGGGTCATAGAGATTTTGAGTGTGCTACTAGGCTGAACAGAGAAAATGGCAAAGCTGTCCTTAATGCTACCCTTAGTGACGACAGTGAGGTCGAGTCGGTGGATTCTGGAGACGAGTCACCACATGAGTGTAACTTCACCGCATTTATGGCTAGTCTTGAGATCTCTTCTAGTGCTCCTCACGATGATGAGGATGCTTCTTCACAGGGACACCTCGACAGTGAGATCGATGTAACTGAGGGGGAGGATGACGCAAGTGAGAGCGAGAGTGATCTTCAACGCGCCTACGCCGAGCTATATTCTGAGTCATTTAAAACTAAAAAGCGTAACAAAGTGTTAGTTATTACGATCACCGCTTTAGAGTAAGACTTAAGAAAAGTGAGAGAGAGAGAGTCCTCCACCTACACTACCTTAAGAGAGAGAGAGTCTGCCTGTGTTGAGAAAAAGAGTTTGTTTAGAGAAAGAGAGAGTTGTTTTGATAAAGAGAGAGGGGACTTGACTAAATAAGTGGCTAGTCTTACGAGTGAGCTCCATTCCTCCGTGGAGACTCAAAAGAAACTTGAAGCCCTTGTAGCCCAGCTTACTCATGATCTTGAGAGAGTACAGTAAGTCAAGGTACAAATCGAGGATAGATCTGGGAAGATGGAAAAGATGCTCCTCGGCCCCGCTTTAGGTTTTAGTGATAGGCAGGGAATAGGTTATGATGGCTCCTCCACATCCCAAATTGCACCTGGACCAGTTCCTGAGTTTGCTAAGACTTCTTATGGCCATTGTCAAAACCCTCGAAGGAGAGTTCGACCAAGAAAATAAAACCAAGGTCCGCCTAAGATTGTATTCTTTTGTATATATTGCAAAATAAAAGGCCACCTCATGACGTACTACTGCTCCACCATAGCATACTGATGATTTTACCAGTCTGAGAGAGCGAGTTGAGTTTTTAGCTTCCACATCACAGAGTTTGATGGAGGAATTTCGACGGATGTTTTTGTCGTTAGTGAATGCTTATCACATTCCGGCAACAAGGGTAAACAAAAGGTCACCACTTCTTGGGTACCTATGAAAGATAAAAAGGCCCTTGTTGTTCATGTTGCTCTCAAAGCACATAATACCTCACAGTGGTATTTTGAGAGTGGGTGCTCCAGACATATGACAGGTGATGCCTCATTTTTTTCTTATCTTGAGGATTAGAAGGATGGTAGAGTCACCTTTGGAGATGGGAGCAAGTCTAGCATTGTAGGATGTGGTACTGTAGAGTTACCAGGATTTCCTAAGCTAGAGAATGTCTTGTACGTCGAAGGTTTGAAAGCAAACCTTCTCAGCATTAGCCAACTGTGCGACGCTGACTTTGCCGTAAAGTTTGATCGGGATGCGTGTAATGTATATAATCAAGCCGATAAACTTTTAGTGTGAGGGGTGAGGAGAGAGAATAATTGCTATGGGGCTGAGCCCACGTCCTCACTTGTCTGCAACAGTGCCATGATCACTCCTATGGATCTGTGGCACCAACGTCTAAGTCAATTGAACATTAGAGATTTAACTCGTTTAGCTAAAAAGGACCTAGTACGTGTCTTACCATCACTTGGAAAGCCAACTTCGACGGTTTGTGGACCTTGTCAGTTGGGAAAACAAATTTATAGCCCCCATAGGAACTTGCTTTCCATTACCACCTCTCATGTACTTGAGCTTGTTCACATGGATCTTATGGGTCCTACTCGCATTGAGAGTCTGGGTGGTAAGAGATATATCCTCGTGAAGGTGGATGATTTCTCTAGATACTCGATTGTAGGTTTTCTGAGGGAGAAATCCGATGCTGTGGAGTTTTTAACGACCAAGTGTCGTGTCTTGCAAAATCAACACGGAGTCACTATTAACAGGATACGTAGTGACAATGACACTGAATTTAAGGAAGCAAAGGTAAATCTTTATTGTGATAGCCTTGGGATCAAACATGAGTTTTCTACTGTGAAGACTCCTCAGCAAAATGGGATTATTGAGAGAAAGAATAGGACGATCCAGGAAATGGCTAGATCTATGCTTCTAGGTCGTAGAGTTTCTAGGAAATTTTGGACAGAGGCAGTGTCTACTGCATGCCACACGGTGAATAGGATTTACCTGCGTCCACACACACTTAAGACGCCTTATGAATTGTGGACTGGCAAGAAACCCAACCTTGCATATTTCCATGTTTTGGCAGTAAATGCTACATCCTGCGGGATAGAGAGAATTAGGAAATATTGACTCCCAGAGCGAGGAGGGAATATTACTAGGATATTCATCGAATAGTAGAGCGTACCGGGTCTTTAACCTGAAGGGATCTAAGGTTATGGAGTCAATAAATGTCACCGTTCAAGATGACGAACCTCCGACGATTATTGATCCTAACCTTCAGTGTGAGGATGAGGACTTTTTTGGCAGTGATTTACTTGTCCCTCACCCACACTCTGTGGATCTACTCCTGTGTTAAGGGACACACCAGCTTGGGTTCGCAAGAGTCATGACCCTGCCTCCATTGTAGGCGATCCCACTCTAGGGGTCAAGACTCGTGCTCAGCTAGAGAACGCCGTTAGTCACTTTTACTACACGTCCAAAGTTGAGCCTAAGAATCACAAAGAAGCACTCAAGGATGAACACTGGATATATGCCATGCAGGATGAGTTGCTTCAGTTTAAAAAGAACAATGTCTGGGAACTAGTCCCCCGACCTAGTGAGACTAATGTGATAGGTACCAGGTGGATTTGTAAGAATAAAATGGATGAAAATGGTACCATAATCAGAAACAAGGCTAGGTTGGTCGCTCAAGGCTACATACAGATAGAGGGTGTAGACTTTGGGGAGACATTTGCTCCTATTGTGAGGCTTGAGTCCGTCCTCTTACTACTCGCCATCGCATGTCATCTGCTCTTCAAGTTATATTATATGGATTTCAAGAGTGCCTTTCTGAATGGCATTCTACAGGAGGAGGTTTATGTGGAACAACCAAAAGGGTTTGAAGACCCTAAGCGCCCGGAGCAAATTTACTATATGAGGAAAGCCTGGTATGGTTTGAAGCAAGCACCCCATGCTTGGTACGAGAGGCTTACTTCCTATCTCTTATCCTGTGGATTTAAGAGAGGGGGAGTGGATATGACGTTGTTCATCAGGAGAGATGACGATGCTATTTTGGTTGCCCAGGTCTATGTGGACGACATAGTTTTTGGATCCACATGCTCCCAACATGCTCATCACTTTGAGGAGGAGATGAAAAGTGAGTTTGAGATGAGCATGGTTGGTGAGATTAATTTCTTCCTTGGTCTCCAGGTTCGTCAGCTAGAGGATGGGATGTTCATCTCCCAATCCAAATATGCTAGAGACCTAGTGAAGAAATTTGGTTTAGACTCCACTAAGTATGTACGTACACCTATGAGTACCACTACCAAGCTTAGTAAGGACACTTCAGGCAAGGACGTAGAGCAAACCTTGTATCAAAGTATGATAGGTAGTCTTCTCTACTTGACTGCCAGTTACCCCGACATAGCCTTTAGTGTTGGAGTCTATGTGTGATATCAGGCGTCCTCAAAAGAGTCACACTTACTTTCTCTAAAACGTATTATTAAATACGTGAGTGAGACTCTCTCATACGGTATTTTGGTGTTCCTTTGATACCGATGACCGTTTGTCCGTCTATTCGGATGCCGATTGGGCTGGGGATGTAGATGGTTGTAGGAGCACTTCTAGTGGGTGTTTCTATTTTTGTTATGCTCTTGTCGAATGGCTGAGAAAAAAGTAAAATTCCATCTTTTTATCCACCGTGGAGATTGAGTACATCACCGCCGGGAGTTGTTGCACACAACTCTTGTGGATGAAGCAAATGTTGGAGGATTATGGGATTTCATAGGATACCATGACTACTTCCTTTGATAACACGAGTGCGATACACATATCCCACAATCCAGTCCAATATTCGCGCACAAAGCACATCAGGATACGCGAGCACTTTATACGTCAGTTAGTTGAGGAGAAAGTCGTATCCCTGAGTTTCGTACCCACCGACCGTTAGTTAGCCGATATTTTCACGAAACCTTTAGATGCCCTTAGATTTGAGAGTCTTAGAAAGTCTTTGGGGATTTGCACAGTTGACTGAGGGGTTGGTCCGTGTCTAGGATATGATGCTTTTTCATGTTCATATCCTATGCTTCCTATTGCTAGCTTGTATCATGTGTATTACTACTTTTGTTTTCTTTATTTTTTTTTAAAATCCAAAAAGATTTTTATTTTTTTTAAAAGGTCAAAAAGATTTTATTTTGATAAATTTTTAAAAAATCCAAAAAGATTTTTGTATTTTATTTTCACCTTTTATGGATGAGCATTTAAGATAGCCGAGTCACAATTTCATTCCATTTATCCATGTGACTATTTGATAGAGATTTGAGACGCTAAATCATTTCATCCATGTGCTTTACATTGTTTGGAGTCTTTGAGATGTGATTAGTAATATTTTTCTACATCTTTGACTCCTATCTCCTTTATTGCACACATGCACGGCTTTATTTTCTTATTGTACTTGTCTATCACATATTGGTTTGAGTGTTTCCATATCAATTATGCCTATACAACTAACCATATGCGATAAAACTTGACAAGATTGAAATGGATGTAAAAACCGTTTGGTGAGACTGTTTTTTTTTTTAAAAACGGGGAAGGACTGCAAAAGGTTCATTTAGCCTTTGTGATTCTAAGCCACCGTTAAAAAGGACCTAAAAAATTGAGGAATTTTATTATCCGGGGTCCAAAGAGTCCGAAAAATTTAAAGGCAATAGAAAGCAATATATGCCAAATATGGGCCATTAGGTTTCACCATCAATTCTTCAAAGTTTGAGAATTTAGAACGCCTCTATTCAAAATATAAATCTGAGGGAGTTTGGTTGGAGAATATAAACGGGTTTGCACTTCCTTGAAAGTCCTGAAAAAGCATTAAATAGTTTTGGACGCTATTGGTGTGGAAATCACTTTGAGCTTTGATTTGTTGATTTGATTGAGTCAATGCCTCATATTACCATCTTTTTACACCAAAGGAAGATTTTGAGTTCATTCGTTAGGAGTATCTGATATTCATCGTGCACATATGTCATGTTTGTATGCATTGATTTTCCTATCGAATTTGATCACACCCCTACATTCACGCTATCATCGACTTGGTTTTTTTGTGTTCTTTCATGGTGTGATTATTTGTTGTATATTATGTGTGAAAATTTTTGAAAAATATAAAAATAGTCGTTTATTCCCGTGTGTCATTCCCTATGTTCATTCATTTATGCTTCTCATATCTGTCTATTTGGGGACATCATAAAAAGTGGGAGAAGAATTATGGGGGAGAATTGTTTAGGTGTTTGGTTGATTTATGAATGATTTGCTTAAGCTTAATTGATCATCAATTTTTGCATATCGTTATATTTCAAACTATTGCTTGTCACGGGTATTTTCTTTATCTCATGTGTGTAGGTACAACATTTCTCATTATTTGATTACACATCCTGATGAGAAAAGCTTTGGAAGTTTCTAAAGAGCTGAAGATTTGGAAGACATGTCAGTTAGTATTCTCAATTTGAGGGTTTAATGGGGATATTATCTTGTATGTCATTTGATTGCATAATTCGTATTTTTCATGTATGTACCGGCATAGACATAGGGGGAGATTTGTAAGGACATAATTTTATAAATGTCCGAGGTAGAATTTGGGAATTTTCTATTTTTCCCTAGATCACAGTTTGTATGTCTGATACTGCTACATTCGGCACGTCAACACGATCATCCTCAACGGACTTTATTCGAATTCAATGCATCCATTATCTTCACGTGCATCATGCTTCATGCGATGTGCTGCTCAGCTCATTCCCACTACTCCACTATGCATTATCGGTAAAATTATTTATTGGAGCTTTAATATTTGCATAAATATTTAGGAAATTTTTTAGAAAACTATTTTTGAGGTCTGGATTAATTTTATCAAAAGCAAATTTTTTTCTAAGTGTAGTAGCGAAGTCCCTTGAATGACGAGCTCACTCAAACGACTTTGACTGTCGTTCGTGCGAGATAGGCATGTCGCGCGATCTCGTTCGAACGACATCTGTCCTACTTTTGAGCGACATGGCTATCTCGTTCGAACGAGCCACCGCCTCGATTTTCGTATAAATACTTGTTCACCTTCTACACGATTTTTAAGTCTTTTCGCAATCTCGAAATTCTGCGAAAACAGTCCAGAATAAGACTTCATCTTTTTAAGGTTTTCTAAACCTTTTTGATTCAAAAAACCATTCCCATACATGTGTGTGAATCTTTAAACCTTCAAGAGGATCATTTACTCATCTGGAGTAATTTGTGAGGAAGCCGTTCTCTTCTTCATTGCTGCCCTACTGGAAAGGGATAGTTCCAGCCGATGATATCAGAACCGACACCCGGGGTATTTCTCTGTCACATATTTTCAGTGTAATCCGTGTAAGCCATTTTCTTACAAAATTATAGGAAAAATAAAAAGTTTTTGCCCGTTGGGGGATTTTTCCTCATTTGTATGTGTTTTAATGTTCTTGCTTGATTTTATCATCATCAATCACACCTAGATGCATGTTTAGGACTTAATTGATAAAAACTGAGTTTAATTAAATAATTTCTTTATTTGAACGCAAGCGCACTCTTTCAAGTGTTAATGCTCTTTGTCACCCAAAAATGTTTTAATAGTTGAAAAGCTTAAAAAAATTAGAAAAAGTAAAAAAGCCCAAAAAGAAACTAAAAATTGAATTACAATTGAGTTTGTCTCTAGCTTACCCCCTTGATGTGGATTGATACCCTTACATACCTCTACACTTTAGTTTTGATATTATATTTGTAGGTATTTTATGGTTTTGATTGACTTGGCTTGCAACAACGACTACACATAAAAAGCAAAGTTATCATCGGGCGCGTGTGTTCAAATACTATTTTCAAGAAACTTCAAGCGTGTGTTAAGTATATATTGATATTTTTTTTTGAAAGGAAACTAAATTATTTAAAGATAGTTCAAGAAGGTATATTTTTTCAAACCAACTCTATGAGTTAATGGCTTCAAGGACTATTATTGGGATAAAATGACTACATTGAGAAGACAAAGGTTAATGGTGTTTAACCTAATTTAAAGTTAATGTTTTGGAAGTAAAATATGATTAGTGAATGTATTGTATAGTAGTTCATGTAGATTTGAGATATAACTATACTAGTTATTGTATTGCATCCATTCTTTCTGTCGTTTGTTTCTATATTGCATTTTGTTGGGAACCCCTACTGTGCATTGGCTCACCCTTTTTCCTTCGTTACACCAGGTTAGATGATTTTCCATCTTTTGAAATCATTTTAAAGATAAGTAGTTATTTAATCTTATGATAGAATCTTTCATTATTTAAACCCCAGGATGCTGGCTAATGAGCTCCACACTGGTTGTTTTAATGGTTATATGTCTTGAAAACAAAACTGCAAACATACTTTGTAACTTTAATCAATTAAAATAGACTAAAAACCTTATTTAGGTCGTTTCACATCATTTCACAATTAACACAACCGGACTGGATTGGGTTGACCCACTAATAACTCAAATTTTTGGTCGGGGCGTTACACTACAATTTGGCAACCGATACTTTTCATATTACACATTTAACCCCCCATTTTGGAAAAAAAATTATCCAGCCAACTATGTTGACCGTTAATTGAAATCAATTTTTGATTAAAACCCAAAATTACCTTATCAACATCAAAAGGAACAACTTATTTTATATTTTAAAAGAAAAATAATTGTAAAATAATTTTTTAATTGTTTTGATTTAAAAAATTATTTTTATACTTATTTCCATTTTTAAATATAAAATTTTTTGAATAAAAAAATATGTTGTATAAATTTTTATTTGACGGGATTGTTTTAAAAAAAAAACTATCTTATACTTATTTTCCTTTTTAAACATGGAAACTATTTTTTATTAGAAAATGTTTTTTAAAATAACTTTTTACAATTTGGTTTTAAAAATGTTTATATGCTCACTTCTCTTTTTAAATGTAGAAACTATTTTTGTAAATGATTTGTTTTAAAAAAATACTGTTTTCTTACTTATGTCCCTTTTTAAACGTAAAAATTATACTTTTCGAAAAAATGTTTTGTTTACATTGTTTTTTAATGGTTTTGTTTTTTTAAATGTTTTATATTTATTTCTCTTTAAAAAGTTATATTTAAAAAATATTTTATTTAAACTATTTTTTTAGCAGTTCAAGTTTTAAAATAATAATTTATACTTATTATCATTTTCAAATGGAAAAACTATTTTTTAAAATTTGTTTTGTTTAAACTTGTATTTTTAATGATTCTGATTTCTTTAGCAAAGAAATAGTTTTTGTTCTTTTTTCCCTCTTTAAATATAAAAATATTCTTAAAAACTGATTTGTTTAAACCGTCTTTAATAGTTTTGTTTTAAAAAAACTATTTTTATACTTACTTCCCTTTAAACATAAAAACTATTTCAAAAATAATTTTTTTTTGTTTAAATTGTTTTAGCTTTGGAAAAATGTTTTTATACTTATGTTCATTTTTTTAATCACAGGAACTATTTTTCTATATTAAAAAAAAGTCATTTTGTTTAAACTTCTTTTAAAAATAAAATAGTTTAGACAAAATGTTTTTTTTAGTTTAATTGTAATTTTCATATTTAAAAAGAGAAATACGTAAAAAAAAGTGGTATTAAAAAGTACACAAAATTTGAAATCATTTTATTTGTTGCAATGTCTAAAATAAAAAAAATAGCACGTTCTTTATTAACAACAATAACTATATAACTATATTTATTTATTTATTGAGTCTTTTAATATTTGTCCATGTAAGGATAAATTTTCAAATAGTCTCAATTTGTATGTATTGGCATCAATCTGGATAAAACCTAATTTTTAGTCATAGACAGATTTTTACTTGTCACGATTCTCACATAGTCCATGATGTTGTTTTGAAGATGTAGCGGCCAAACTTCAAGATAGATCATGCCATGTTTATTGGTGCACATTTCACATCTTCATATCATATTGTATTTCGAGATACTCTCAGGTATAAACGCATAATGTTTATGGGACTTGGAAAGTGTTTTAATGATGTTATTTTATTAAAAAAATGATTTAAACTGTTTTAACTTTGTTTATTCTGAGATAAACACGTTTTAGAGTCATGTAGATCTTTCCCTTGAGTTTAGAAGGATCAAACAACATATTCTGTGATTCAAATGACATCAACACGTCATTCTAATGACATGCTTATCTCGTTCGAACGATATTTGCAAGTCATTCTAACGACAGTCCAATTTCATTCTAACGACGCGCTGACTTAAAGATTTTATTTAAGGAATTTTTTGCTTCGAATTTTGAGGTGTGCGAAACCAAAATTACAGAACAAAACCCTTTCGTTTTTTTGCACTTGGTTACAATGGTTTTTCAAGTTAAAAACATCCTTTGTGTTTCAAGATCCGATCTTTCATATACATATGCTATAGAGATCTTGATTTAGCACAATTTGGAGTTTGTTCATCTCCATTGAACATTATTTCATCGAGTTTTATGGTGAAGAAGCGGTGGACTCCGGTTTCTGAATCGTAGGCGGTTGCCAAAGCTGTTCGGCGGATACCAAGGCATACATGGACTCATGTGTTGTGGGCCTGGCTTAGATGGACTCCTACGTTGCACTGTGCATAGAAGATCGTCAAGAATTGGGGGGTATCGAGTTGTTGAGTAAGTCTATTTTCTATACTTTGTAATATCGTATTATGATGATTGTCTAGCTTGGGTTATCCGAGGTCTTTTCCCTTAGTGGTTTTCTCGTACATCGACATTGTGTGTTTTGTGTGATTTACTTTATTTTACTTGCTTAATCACACTAAATGCATGTTTAGGATTAACAAGATAAAATTAAGTTAAGTAAAATTGGTTCACAAAATTGGTGCATATTAATATTGAAAAAGTTTTTTTTTGAAAAATTGTATTCACCTAAAGCACACATAAAAGGGCACCTACAGTCCCCTACTAACTTGTCTAGTTAATGGTTTGTCAGCCATTAATAAATGGTAAATTGATAATTTATAAAATATTAATGACCAAGGGCTTGACTGGGCTAATTCTGTCCAAAATGGGTGTCAAATGTGCATCATGAAAGTTATCAAGTGCCAAACTTTAAACTGCACAAATTAGTGGTGGTCAAATACTAAATGGCCCAAAAATTATTTACTTATACATAGGCAAAGACGAACATTTCAAAGAAAAAAAAGATGAGTAACATACACAACTTTTAGCTTTATGGAGTCAACTCTACACTTGCAATTGAACCTGAATAATGAAAAAGTAATACCAAACAAGATAATAAATACACCAAAGTCAAGTATATAAATAACTATATAACTTGTTTCAATTACAAGATCACATTAGAATGACCATGAATAATATAGAAGAAAACAATACTAGGTTTATCAACAACTTCTAACTTGAAATGCTTAAGTCAAACGATCGCAGAGTTGTAGTTGAGAGGGTGAAATTACTAATATACGTTTATGAATAAAGGCAAGCCTAATTTATGAATGATATGAACTGGAGAATCTTTGTTTATTTAATTCTGAAGTGTAATAATTCTGTTCACTCAAGTTTCTCTCTCTTTTATCATGAGACTTATGTCAATTATGTGTTTTATGAGTTGATCCTTTTTGTTTCTTGCTAATGAATGGGTAAATTACTATATTAAATGAGGTGTATTATGTATAAGGTGTATTTAATGGCTAAGGTACACCTTGTACCCTTACTCTTACTTGTTACGGCACCACTATTTATAGTCCTAGCTATTAAAACATGTTGTGAAATGACTATGAATGTCCCTTATTGACTTAGGGAGCATAATGTACTATGTACTTTGTGTCAGTAGTGTGGTGGGTGTATTACTATGGGTCTAAAAACGGGTTATGTGGGCAGTGACCCTTATGCTCTTGCATGTTGCTGCTTAAGTTGTGGGTTTTAGGTTGTTCCCTTAATTACATTATCTAGTGTGCAAGTAGTCCAAAGTGAGCACACATGATTAATCAGAGTCGACAATTTATTTTATAGAAAAGAAAAAAATAGGTCGGGTGAGCCTTTATGGGATCATCCTAATGTTTATTGGCTTGCATTTTTAAAGATTCGAGAATGTGCGGTTCGGGGACAATATTACAAGTGGGGAAGGTGCTAAGGCACCCCACTCATTCTTTATTTGATTCATATATTAGTTCGTTATGTACTCTTTACTACTGATCAACATGGAAGATATGAATAAAAAAATGTGTTATTAAAACTCCCAAAGACATAGAAACACTTTTTTAGGCCAAAAAATAACCTTGAGAGGTAGAGGCAGTGTGCCACTGCAGGTGGACAATTAAATGTCACTTATGAGGGTGTAAAATGGGGTGATGCTTATAAGGGTTGACGCGTAGGTGATTCTTATGTGTGTGGAAACATGGGTTCCTCTCTTGAGGGTGGAAAATTGGTGTTGCTTGAGTGTGTGGACATCTGAGTTTCATTTATGAAGGCCACTTAAATGTGACACCCCTTAAAATCCATATAAAGATTGATCAGGTCTCATAGAAAAATCAGGGGAATAAAAACTATTTGGTAACATTGTGAGCATAATGAAAATAAATAAAACTCAACAAGTAATATATAGAGAGATAAATAAATACCGAATAAGATAAAAACCATCTCTGATAAAATTCAACTACCGATACAAAATAAAGCCAACTTTGGAATAACAAATGTATCTAAAATATAATATCCATATCTGAATACAAGTGCCACATGTACAATCTCTGACTCGGGATAACCAGTAAAAGAAAACTCTCTGTAATGAAATATAAAATGAATCCAAATAAGTAAATGAGATACACTGCTCGACTTTTACATCCTAGGATTGATGACTTGAATGTATCTAGAGGTACTAATCCAATGCATAACCCAACTCTAATGCATCAACAACGACCTGAGACACGTGAAAAATAGATTAAACTATAAAGTAAACAACAGGTTTGCAAAGAATAAGAATTTAGCTAAGGTTAGGACACAATAATAATAATGGAAATAATATATGTTCCTTTGATATTAAATGGATTTTAAGTCATTCAAGTTACCCAACCCAAATAACATCAAATAAACATGTGATTCTTCTCTCAAATCCATATGTGACCCATGTGAATAAAGTTAATCTCTTAGTTCATAGTTCTTTACTTTATCAATCTTAACTTAATCTCTTATATAAAGAATCATTTGTCTTACGACAATCTTTTACCTTAAGTGCATATCGCTAACTAACCAATGTATCACTAACAATCTATAGATACGATAATAAATTCGCGTCTCAAGTCTATAAGTCCAGAGAAATCTCAAGCAACCAATGTAGTACATATGTCTCAAGTATATGTGTTACAAAAATCCCGAGTCATAAGTTTATATATATAATAAATCATATACATCTCTAGTATAAGGTGTAAACTGGTACGACCAACTCAAGTAACACAACACAGAAGCACATAAACAAGAGTAAAGACAATCTCTATGTATAACATCCACATAAGTACGTTCCTTGACACGTACAAGTAAATAGGCTATGCTCGAGCCCACAAATAAAGAATGAGGGCCTATTACTATTTCCTTCAGCGATCAGTCGTGCATACTAGGTATAGTTATAGGTTATCCCAATCCTATAATCTAAAAGTCACATCAACGAATGATCACTACGAATTTTCATCATAATGCACGACCTCCATACCTAAGTCTACATGTTAGAACTCCCTGATGGGAGGAAAACCGAGTGTTCGTGTAGGGACACTATCGTTGATTTCGGCTCCCGCTCGACATGCAAAAGAACCTAAACTACAGCTACACTTGACAAGCAAGTACAGCAGTAAGTCGGGTATCGTAAATCCACAGGGAGTGATTGAATTTTAGACTTTAATTGTTTTAGTTACTTCCGGAATAAAAGGGTGTAAAATAAATAAACGAAAAGGTGAAAGGGTGGTTATCGTGAATAAAGAAAATAATAAGTTAACGCTAAATAAAGTAAAGCGAGGATCGGGATCGCATCCAACCAAACGGATCAAAACAACTACTAATTAGAATTGAGGCTCGAAAGCAATTTAATCGAGCATTTACAATTAAGCATAAACATCACGCAAGAAGGAATTTAACCCAAAGTTGCGAGATAAAACATTTAACTGAAAAATGGTCACACGCGGATTAAATTCGGATAATCGCTATAAACACTAACGTTGCATGAAAAAGAAAGTTAAACGCATAATAATCCGACTTTAATACGCGCGGTTTCAATTAAATGCGATTTTACACGGAACCCTAAATTTCGAGGTCCGAACCCGAAAATGGCGGAAATGCGATCCCGAACCTATTTATCTACGGACTAAGCATGAAATTAACTAAATTAAACTAATTAACTAAGAAAGCAATAAATTAAAGCAAGAAAACCTAATTATAAAGCATGTAAATTATCTAGAAAGCAAGGAAAGAATGAAAACAAGCTATATTAAAGGAGAGGGAAGATGAATAGTCAATCTTACAACCAATTTGTGTGTCAATCCAAGAGAGATTGAAGAAGAACCAAGCAAAAACTCTCCAACCCTAACTAAAACTAACCTAAAAAAGTTCTCTCAACTTAATACAATGTTTCTCCCTTTATACCCAACCAAAAACCAACTTAAAAATGAAGATTTTCGGACTTTTCCTGTAGCCGAATCGATTCGGTAAAGGACCGAATCGATTTGGAAACAGGGGAAGCAAATATCTGGCATTCTGGTGCAAACCGAATCGATTCGGTTTTGGGCCGAATCGATTCGCAAGCACCAGGTCTGAATCTGCAGCTTTGTCATGTTTTACGGAAAATGCCGCCATTTCTTCGTTATAGCTCGGAATGAGGCACGGTCAGAGGCTACGTGAAGATAACTCAGAGGAATACAACATCCAAGAAGACATTGGGCCAAAAAACCAAAATATGAAATGACTAAAATGCCCTTGAATGTGACCTTGAGTGTACTTTTCAAGTCAAAACCATCCTAAAAATGCCATAACTCCATCATTACAACTCGGAATCATGCACCGTCAGGGGCCACGCGAAGAGAAATCAAAGGGCTTCAACTTCCGTGAAGAGCTCGGGATTCAAACCCGAATGCTGGAATTACTAAAATGCCTCCGAAGCTGCAAAAGTTGACGAAACAATTTCGGAAAGCGTCCGAACTTCATACTAAGCATCCAAATACCTTCAAAAGCTCAATTAACCCCTGCAAAACATGTTAACATAGAAATCCGAGGTTGTCTGGTTAGCAAGCATAAGTATAGGGATTAAGATACCCAAGGGGGCTAATAAGGCGTAGGTTAACGGGTGAAATACGCAATATTTGCATCGTATCACACCCCCTAACTTACACGTTGCTAGTCCCTAGCAATGAAATAGGAAACAACAAGAACTACAAGCAGACCAAAAGTAGGAGACAAGTACAGAAGTATGGTATAAATGCAAAAGGCCACTTTCGCAGGCGATTCGATTGCATTTAGCATATGCAATAAGCCGTTAAACCCCTAGGTTACCCTAGTGGACGAGTGTCGTCTCGTGAGGGTTTTCAGGGATGAAACCCACAAACATCATATGGTTTCCTCAAAATATGCCCAACCAAACATGAGACAAACTCAACAACAACGAAAAAGATTTCAAACATGTTATTAGCATATTGAACGAATTCAAGCTAAAGTCCGTTGTTATTAACAAGTTGAATGCACCTCATAGAATTGAACCTTTAAAAGTGGGAGTGGGGAAAGCACATGCAAAATATGATTTGGCAAAAACTTAAATAAATCGGATAAACATTAAAGCAAGCATATATTCAATCCTCACGGGCATTACACTCATCAAGTGAATTCACTCGAAACAGGGAGGTAACACACGGGACATGCGGGCATAAAGAGTAAATGTAAATGGAAACTAGGACGCACACATGTCACAGAAGAAGAACTCTATATATAAACTGAAAAACTATAATCTCAATGAAAGGATACCGCACACTAAAAGAGGCGAAATGCATTTTCACAGATTATCACAACTATTATGACTTTTGAATTACATCAACCTAAGATCACATAGGACTTTAATAGGGTTATGATGTAGGTAGGGCTAGGGTGCGAAACGAAGGAATGTATGTACGGATTCAAAGTGTTCGGGATGAAAACTCGGGATAATGGGAGAATGCGTGCAATAACAAAATTGGAAAAACAAGTTCCAAAACGGCATTAGATATATCATCAGGGAGAGTAATCAAAGCTTATTGAACTATATACACAACATATACAACTTTCTCTTTTCTTTTCTTTTCTTCTTTTTTTCATGTTTTCTTTTGTTTTCTTTTGCTTTTTGCTTTCTCTTTTTCTTCACTTTTTTCACATCACTTTTCTTTACTTTTCAAACTCTCATATGCTTAAAATTGCAACCGCAATACAACAACAACATTCAATCCCAAGTAACATTCCAAACAAAGGTATGTAAGGTGTATGTATGGCTTAAAACTCCAATTTGGAGTTGGTTATGGGATTTTGGGTAATGAAACGAAAGGCTAGTATTTAGGCTCAAAAGGGTTGACTAGGGAAACATATATGGTGAGGTCAAGGCTAATATGGGTGATATAACAAAGATTGCCTATGATCATTTCACAAAGTATACGCAATTCTCAAGTCAAAACAATATATGAAAATCATGATCAAGTAACACATTTCAAGTATGAACTCAATTAATGAACGGTCAAATGAAAGAATAGTGAGATTACCAACGAATTCAACGTTTTCAAAGAGGAAAGAATAGTGTATAACACTCACAAACGACGAAAGGTACAAAGCTTACTCGGTGTAAGTATATACAATGCAACAAAAGATTACCGAGTTATAAAAATCTTAAACCAAATCAATATAACAAGGAAAATGCATATGCCCATGGGATAAAGTTTAATTCATGAAGTTATTCACAATATCAATGATTTAAGGACTAATAACTTTTAAAATCGAGAACATGCATCATTGAGTTGTCTATTGGATTGGGCAATTATTAAAATTTGTCATCGAAAACAAGGCAAAATGCCCAACAATGGAGAAAAAAGAAAGAAAATATTTTGAAAATTTTCAATTTTTTCACAAAAAGGCATACTCAGTAACTAAATGTGAGAAAATCCATGGACTAAACAAAGAAATGGATAAAATATCCTACACCCCCTAACTTAAATGTTGCATTGTCCTCAATGCGCATTAAGAACACAACATAAAGAGAGGAAAAGAACGATATTACCCAAAATTGGAGCGATCTCCATAAGAGCGAGTCCAAAGGAATCTACAAAACAAGTTAGTACCGAGCATAGCAAAAACAAATAACAAAAAAGTTAACTAATTACACTAGACTAAATTAAAAAGGAAAGAAAAATAGGAAAGAAAGAAAATTAAAAAGCTAACTATTTACAACCTACTATTTAGGCTTCACACTAACTATACACTAGAAGTCTAAATAGTTGAGGGTCCACCCCAAAAGGTATTTGACTTTGAAATATCAATGGTGGACCCTCCAAAGTGAACATGCCTCCCGAAAGATATGAATTCCGTTTGAACAACGGAAGGCATGTGGGTGGTGGAAAAAGTGAACCATCGCCAATTTGAAATTTTGGGCGGACGATGGGGGATTTGGATAATAAGGGGGAAAGGTACACTAGAGATCCAAGAAAAATCGATTCATCTCCCAAAGGTTTTTCAAGTGGAATGGGAGATAGTGCACACATGAGGATAACATCCATCGAAAACAAGTCCGGTAAAGAGTCCTCATCGGCAAAAAGTGTAGAAGTTTTAAAAGTTTCTACCGACTCATAGGAATCAACCGGTAATTCTAATGGTTCGATGACGGAAAACGTAAATGGTGATGAAACAAATTCAATCTCAATCGACTCATCGTCGGAAGGAGATTGAATTTCGGAGGAGAAAGATGCACACTCGATGAGAAATTCTCTGAAAAATTGAGGTGAAACACAAGTTTCCACCTCCTCGTTGTTTTGTGCAAAAGAATTCATCTCATCGCAAAGTGCACCAAGTCTCATTCCAGCGTCATTTAGGCTTTCCAAACCTTGGGAGTAAAGAAGCAAAGTCTCTTCCAAAGTAGGCTTCCTCGGCTCAAGAGCCTCGGACTCCTCATTTGGTTGAAACTCATCTTCGAAAGTAATGAAATAAGAATCGTCATTGGATTCAAATAATAAATCCAACTCAAGCTCCCAATAAAGATTTTCATTACGATAAATGTTTTCAAGTCTTTCATTTTCAAGAAAATCTTGAAAATGAAAAACTAAAAAACTATCCCCAAAGTAAGAATCATTAGAATAACCGTAATAACTATAATAATAGGACATGATTACCTCGTTGTTGAAAGATGGAGAATCCAAGAAATAAAGTGAGCAACCGCGAATCAAAGTTTCTTAGCGCTCAAAGTATGCAAATCCTGCAAAAAAGGTTAAAACAAAGAATACAAATACAAAAGGAAAAATACTACGAAATAATAAAACAATTACAATCTAAAACACACTCCCCGGCAACGGCGCCATTTTGATGGGAGGAAAACCGAGTGTTCGTGTAGGGACACTATCGTTGATTTCGGCTCCCGCTCGACATGTAAAAGAACCTAAACTACAGCTACACTTGACAAGCAAGTATAGCTGTAAGTCGGGTATCGTAAATCCACAGGGAGTGATTGAATTTTAGACTTTAATTGTTTTAGTTACTTCAAGAATAAAAGGGTGTAAAATAAATAAACGAAAAGGTGAAAGGGTGGTTATCGTGAATAAAGAAAATAATAAGTTAACGCTAAATAAAGTAAAGCGAGGATCGGGATCGCATCCAACCAAACGGATCGAAACAACTACTAATTAGAATTGAGGCTCGAAAGCAATTTAATCGAGCATTTACAATTAAGCATAAACATCACGCAAGAAGGAATTTAACCCAAAGTTACGAGATAAAATATTTAACTGAAAAATGGTCACACGCGGATTAAATTCGGATAATCGCTATAAACACTAACGTTGCATGAAAAAGAAAGTTAAACGCATAATAATCCGACTTTAATACGCGCGGTTTCAATTAAATGCGATTTTACACGGAACCCTAAATTTCGAGGTCCGAACCCGAAAATGGCGGAAATGCAATCCCGAACCTATTTATCTACGGACTAAGCATGAAATTAACTAAATTAAACTAATTAACTAAGAAAGCAATAAATTAAAGCAAGAAAACCTAATTATAAAGCATGTAAATTATCTAGAAAGCAAGGTAAGAATGAAAACAAGCTATATTAAAGGAGAGGGAAGATGAATAGTCAATCTTACAACCAATTTGTGTGTCAATCCAAGAGAGATTGAAGAAGAACCAAGCAAAAACCCTCCAACCCTAACTAAAACTAACCTAAAAACGTTCTCTCAACTTAATACAATGTTTCTCCCTTTATACCCAACCAAAAACCAACTTAAAAATGAAGATTTTCGGACTTTTCCTGTAGCCGAATTGATTCGGTAAAGGACCGAATCGATTTGGAAACAGGGGAAGCAAATATCTGGCATTCTCGTGCAAACTGAATCGATTCGGTTTTGGGCCGAATCGATTCGCAAGCACCAGGTCTGAATCTGCAGCTTTGTCATGTTGTACGGAAAATTCCACCATTTCTTCGTTATAGCTCGGAATGAGGCACGGTCAGAGGCTACGCGAAGATAACTCAGAGGAATACAACATCCAAGAAGACATTAGGCCAAAAAACCAAAATATGAAATGACTAAAATGCCCTTGAATGTGACCTTGAGTGTACTTTTCATGTCAAAACCATCCTAAAAATGCCA
Organism: Sambucus nigra; assembly: GCA_949130495.1. Taxonomy (NCBI): domain Eukaryota; kingdom Viridiplantae; phylum Streptophyta; class Magnoliopsida; order Dipsacales; family Adoxaceae; genus Sambucus; species Sambucus nigra. Next base: position 341,608,215 of record OX422213.1, on the reverse strand, counting down.
TAACTCCATCATTACAACTCGGAATCATGCACCGTCGGCGGCCACGCGAAGAGAAATCAAAGGGATTCAACTTCCGTGAAGAGCTCGGGATTCAAACCCTAATGCTGGAATTAATAAAATGCCTCCGAAGCTGCAAAAGTTGACGAAACAATTCCGGAAAGCGTCCGAACTTCATACTAAGCATCCAAATACCTACAAAAGCTCAATTAACCCCTGCAAAACATGTTAACATAGAAATCCGAGGTTGTCTGGTTAGCGAGCATAAGTATAGGGATTAAGATACCCAAGGGGGCTAATAAGGCGTAGGTTAACGGGTGAAATATGCAATATTTGCATCGTATCACTCCCCTATTTTTTCCTCACTCATAAACACAAATATTTTAGATGTAGGATCGGGGAAAAAGGACTAAGGTAAATCTAGTCTCATCAACGGGGTACCGTCGAGGTCAACGTCATATGTGCTCCATCAAAATCTCTCCTGGTACATCATCCATGAGCACTCACACACCACAGTATGCTTTTACACATAAAGAAAATAAATAAGTACTCCCTTATGCAATCGAGCCAAATAAATAAATATAAAATCCTACTCAACCGGGTGCACATAAAGTCTCTTAATATTATTAGTTAATACATAAAAATTTAGGTATCAATCAACCTAACTCATATAATGTCTCGCTAGATATAATAACTACTCTAAACTAGAGTTTACAACTTATTCCAGTGTCTCTTAGGATGTATGATACCCCTAAACATCTCACGGTATCATGGACTATTCCCATCATTTATTCGATACCCTAAGTCTCCAAGTAAACTTATCGAAATCCATTATACTCTCAGATTACTAAGATAACATCTCAGGTCCTAAAATAATAATATCTAATCAAAATAAGGCTAAACCTCCTAATCTCACATGAAGTCGTTTGAAGAAGATTAAGACGTCATTCGAAAAAATAACCAAGTCGTTCGAATGAAACCAATCATAATGTTCTAACGACCTCTAAAGTCATTCTAACGAGATGTTGAATATTATTCCAACGAGAACCCCATCTCGTTCTAACGAGATTGACGCATGCCCTTTCTTCTCTAACTCACAGATCTGCCATTAATGACCTCAGAACCTAGCTTACAAACTTCTAATTGATCCTAAACCCAAATCCTTTAGATCTAGGGTTTACAACAACAATACTAACCTATTTTCTCATGATTTAGGTGATTAAATCAAGGTTTAGGCATTAAAATAAGTTAATGGGTTTAAGCACCCTAAATTTATCTATCTAACCAATTCTACTTAGATTCGATTCCATTTCAAGGGGCCTTTGTATGATTCATTAACCTGATTAAAAAATAGAACAATTTATATCCGATTTCAAGATTAATTCATTAGACTACTAATCAAATCATTTAAGTTAATTAACTAGGGGATAAAGGTTTAATTTATCAATTAACTAATTTCAAAAGTTGATTAATATAAGTTTATACTCATGTTTGTTCAGAATCCAATGAACTACAACTACTATAACACAATCCAAATTAAATTCTTAAACGGTGAAAACTTTCCTATGGATTGATTGAGGAATTAATCCCCAAATCCCCCAAATTCTCTTCACCTTTGTGAACCTCTCCTCTCCAAGCCTCTTTGTATTTCTTTCAAAGTCTCTAATGTATTATTAGTTTAGTCCAATGACCTACCAAACACCCTTGCCATGAAATTAAACCTAGGCCTCCCCATATGGGCCTCAACCTAATTAGCCCAAGTAACACTCCAAATGGCCCAAAACTCTACCTAAGCCACACACTGACCAAGTAGACTCAAAATCCACTATTTAAGTAAAAAATAAACTTTCTAATGCCCCGAACGTCAACACAAAATTTGATAGTTTCTAACAAATTAATTAACTCATTAGATAAGTCATAAGTCGTTCAACTAAAATCTAACTATTAATTAATTCCGCGCGACTCGACATTATAAGAAACTACTTCACATTCAATGAGATCCTATATCGAGGGGATAATCCAATCAAGGAAACCCTCGACACCTAGGCTCTAACTATTCTATAGTCATGCATAATATATGTCACTTCCAAATATTTAAGTAGTGAATTACCGCGTATTAATTATGATTTCAAACATGAATTATATAACACATATAAAGCATAAATAGTGACATCACATGTCACTACAAGCATATATAATTAATGCCAAAATTAAATAATGTAAATAAAATATGGGGTATTACATTCCTCCCCCCTAAATAAGATTTTTCGTACTCGAAATTTGAATTCTTTATACTCCTACTTAAAAGTCTAAGAATATCTTACCCATAGTTTCCTCACACTACTATAAAGGGATATACTCATTCTTATACTTAATGCACACTAAGACCTCTCTCATCATAAATCACGTTTGACTTATAGTCTAAACCAAGCTAGTTTAATCATTGAAATGCTAACTTGTCCCTCAGTAACTATTTCCATAATGTACCCGTGGAAAAACATTGTGCACACATTAATGGTGATCGAATAAAGTCAAACAACACTGGCCAAGATTATAAAAAGGAACTTCACATCGTGTTGCCAATTCTCTTTTGGAACCCAAACTTCATGATTCCCCACATCGAAAAGATCATTAGCATCACCCGATCTCCCTCCCGAAGCTCCAAACCAAGCCTCTATTCGTCTTCATATCCCTTTTCCTACTCTAACAATCTTCATACGCTTTATAATGAATACTACTTATTTTGAAGTGTTTCGAACACCTCCTATAACGAATAAGAATCCAACTCTTAGCTCTAATCAACTTGGTTAATCTAACTCAAATGACCCAAAATGGCTCCTTGTCATCTGTGGAACCCCTGAACCTTATAAAACTCAATGGGTCTACGTTCTTACTTTTACATTAGGATATTTAAGACTACAACTCTTCGAATATCTCAGGTATTCTACCTTTTCTACTGGCAGGAGGAACATCTCGAAACAAACTATACAAATAATTACCTCACTTACAAAAAATGATAACTCCTCAAATTAATGTATGTCCAATTTATTATGGAATATATGGTGAACCAAAAATCACGCACCTTGGACAAAACTACCTACCATAGCTTAGGAACCTTTGGAATAAACAATCTCCCTTGAAAAATGTAAGCCTCTCATGTCATCAAATAAAGAAATGGTACTCCTCCCAATTACGGCTTGTGTACCATATCTCGATAGAAAATCCAACACTTGGACATGAACCACCCACTACACAAATTTGGGTGTGACAACCACCACTTCTACACAACTCCTTCTTCAATTAGATGATGATCGCACTTCATATTTCATAAGAAAACTTCCTTTAGGGCATTTTTCTATCGATTCCACCACTGTAGATAACTCGTTCACATTCAAATTTCGAGAAGAAATTTCTCTCTTCGACTATTCCAACAGGTAGTTGATGCACAGAAATGAACACTCGTCCTGTATTGTGAGCTTTCCCAGCTCCACATAGTCAACATATCAACTTAGTAAACCATCTATCTTTTGGATATTCCTTTCGATAACGTCTTATCCGAATAACCTACTGGCTCAAAAGCTGCGGTGCCTACTCCTTCAACACTTTATATTTTTGACGGAGTAAACCCATAAGATGCCCTCATAATGGGCCTAATGTTAGTGACAACTCTAAGGATTTACATAATCTATTATATAGGTGATAACTCGGAACCATTATAAATAGAAACTGGAAGAATCTAGACCTATCGAAAAGATATTTATGAAACTGTAAGCCACTCTAATGTGCTCGCATCTATACATAGACTAGTGTGTGCAAGTCCCTTTCTCGAGCCTAACTATATTTATAAGAAACACACCCTGCCTAAAAATACAACGTAACGTCCTACCACCGGTAATCGATATAAGATTAGTACACAGCTATCCAAACAATCCCAATAATAATACGATGATCTCTCACATAAAAAGTCACAAAGTGGTTGTGAACTAAGATGACCAAATAAACCGCCACATCTCTACAATCATGATGTAAAGTATCCATTACCCATTGGGGTATCCACATATAACTAAATCTTGGTGATACAATCTATATATCTCATAATCTTAGTAAACACACTACTAATAAAGGATAACTCCTTGATGTCTATGTAAGACTCGTGTGCGTGAGCCATAAATGTAAGAGAAATTTTTATGATTGCTCATAATGTATTTTAGTTTGGCATATTCCATTAAATCTTCATCATCATGTACTTCTTAAGAGCTTCAACTGAAGATAAATTAGTGACTAAGAAATAATCAAAGATTGAATGAGTTGAAATCATCATTACAATCATTAAGAAGGTATATGGTCTTGATTATGCATAAACATTTTATTTAAGGGTTACTTTTATACAATGTTCAAGCCTTGTTTTAAAATGATTTTTCAAAAGAAAAATATTTCATTTTTCAAAGTAGTTCGAACAACTTTATGTTTTCGTTCGAATGAGATTGATAGTTTGTTAAAATGAACATCAAACGACTTTGGTTCTGTTTACAGAACTAATATCAATTGAAGTTGGTTCGAACAAATTTCACTTGGTTCAAATGAGGTCATTTTTTGTTCAAACGAGGTCCTATTTTCATTCAGAGGAGATTTCTTAAAATTTCTGCCGCCTCAAAATTCGTGTTTTCTATAAAAAGTGGTCTTTGGATCATATTTTCTTAGAACTTTAGCGAAATTTGTTTCCCCATACATATCCAAAAGGTCTCCAAACCCTAGTTTGTTTAAAACTCTTTGCTTTTCCAAATCAAATCCTTTTAATGATTTCTTAAAAATTTATCAAACCCTAGAAGAACACCATACATGTTCATACTTTTGTAGATGGATTCTATACTATTGACCTTGTGGAGTTGATTTTGCTCTGATGAAGATAGTAATATTGAATCACGAGACTGATCGATGGATATTGAGTCAAGTGGAGCTTTCTGTGGGATGGTGATGGATCTGCATCGTTTTCTATTGATAACAAGGATTGAAGACATTGCCACGCCACTTAGTGGATCTCTACGTTTTGTAATTATGTTATTATCATTTTGTAATACCTTGTTGTAAACAGTGCTAAATATAGGTTTTTCCAGAAAGGAATTTTTACTCATCTCATATCTTTTATTCGTTTGGGTTGTGGTTTATTTTCATTTAGTCTCCATATCTTTCATGTATAGGATCACTTATTTTAAAAAGGTAAAATTTGGAATAAATTTTTTTATGGGTGAGTGAAATCCTGAAACGAGGGTAGTTAAGAAAATTATAAGATCTCTTTCGTCCCCTTTTAGTGTGAAAGTCACGGTCCTTAACTCTTTGGGAAATTCATATATTTTGAGGTTAAAAGAGCTTGTCAATGATCTTCATACTTAATAAATAGACATGTTCTCCAAAACCTAAAAGAAAAAAGAAAAATGGATCTCTTTAAAAGCTCAATCTAAGCAGAAGGAAAATCTTTTTAACTCTGATTCTAAAATTGATCCAGATGATATTGCCCTATTTGGAAAAAAATTCAAAAAAATTCTCAAGTTAAACAAAGAAAATTCTTTTAAAATAGAAAATAAATTTTTTGAGAAAGATAAAAATTTCAAAAACGAACAAGAATGTCTTTGAAAATAATCAATAGAGAACTACATGTGAGTACCCGATGATAGATAAATCAGAGAGATGTTATGAGTACGAAGGTAAAAGACATAAATCCCATGAGTATCCCAATAAAATTAAGAGACGGGGCAAAGGCAAAGATCCATATAATACCACTATAAGCGATAGTGATGTCGAGTCGGTAGATTCCGAGGATGAATCACCATATAAACCTAATTTATGTGCGTTCGTGACCAGTCACGTCATTAATTCTAGTACGTCTGAGGTTAGTGAGGATATTTCTAAGCATGATAGCCTCAATAATATGCCAGACCATTTTGGAGAGAGTTAAGGTGATGAAGAGAATTGGAGTGAGGGATAACGTGACCTCCAATGGGTCTACACCGAACTTTACAATGAGTCTTTAAAAATAAAAAATAAATATAAAAATTTGACTGATAGGGTGCTGGCTTTGGAAAAGGATTTGAAAGTTTTGAGAGAGTGTGAGGACTTCGTTTGAAAGTCTTTTTATGTGAGCAACTTATTGTGGTTGGTAGGGAAAAGAGTGACTTCATCAATAAAGTGGCTAGTCTTACGAGAGATATTCAAGCATCATTCGAGACTCATGAGAAACTTGAAGCCCATGTTTCCCAACTCGAAAAAGATCTCAAATGTACCCAGGAGGTCAGATTAATTTAGAGGAAACATCTAAGAAGGTTCGAAAGATGTTCCTCAATCCTGCATTAGGTTTTAACGAGAGGTAAGGAATAGGTTACGATGGTGCACCCACTTACAATACCACAATCGAAATGGTTCCCGAGTTTATGATGGATTCTTATGGGCCTTGACCACCAAGGAGAGCTCGTCTTAGGAATTTTAACCAAGTTAGACCGGAATAATTCTATACTTATTCCCATCACAAACAAATAGGTCACCTTAGGGAGTTTTGTTTCAAGCTAGGAAATGTCTCTCACAAACGTGCTCCTATAAATTCTCCCACACATCACTATAGATACTTTGATAGTCTTTGAGATCAAGTGAAGATTTTAGTCAAGACTTCTTAATTTTTGATGGAGGAATTTTAAAAGATGTCTACTCCTGTTGAGAACACCTCTCAGACTAATGATTGAGGTCAAGACTTGTTTCTAGTATAGTGTGACCTTCATATTCCTATCCCTTTTCCCTATTACTAGATTATAGTTTTATGTTTATATTTTTGAATAATCCAAAAAGATTTTCTTTTCTTTTTAAAAAAGTTTCAAAAAGATAATATTTTTGATAAAAAATTTCAAAAATTTCAAAAAGTTTTTTGTTGTTTATTTTACACTAGATATGGATGTGCATTTAAGATATTCAAATTACAATTACATTCCATCCATTGATGTGAATTACTCAATATGATACTTGGCTTATTTTTTTTAGTGTGCTTAATAATGCATGTTTAGCATTTGATTATTCTTGTTAATTACTTCCTTCATGCTAGACTCTTTATATCTCCTTTATACACACATGCACAAACCTTTTGAACATTGTACTTTCTTGTCATATGTTAATGATGGTAATAATGCATGTTAGCATTTCATTATTCTTTGTTAATTACTTCCTTCATGCTAGACTCTTTATATCGCCTTTATTACACACATGCACAAACCTTTTAAACATTATACTTTCTTGTCATATGTTGAATACGGTGTTCCTATCTTAATCATGCTTAATAGAAAATCATTTGTACTTGGAACAAACTGTGATTGTAAGAACCATTGTTCAATTTATTTTCCCGATCTTTTTTGAAGAAATGGAAAAAAGCTACGAAAAAGTAATCTTCTTTACATTAAATGTCACCATTGGCAAGAGCCAAAGATGTTTCAGCAAATAAAAACAGAAGTGCCAAGGCCAAATTTTATTTTCACTGATGCTTCACTATCATGATCATTAAGATTCCTTTAAAATTTTTGAGAGTGTATGCTTAAGACGTGAGATTTTGAGGGTGTTACAATTTAAAGATCAATAGGTTTTCATAATAAACTTCCTTTAAAAATATTAAATAGTTTGGCGTTATTGATTTGAAAAGCATTAAAATTCATGGCAATTTGCATAAGTCAAGTCAATTTCCTCTCGTTCAACATTTTTACACTTAGGATTGAATTTAGTTCTTTCTTTAGGAGTATCTCATTGACTTCGTACACCTTTGCCTCGTATGCCTATGTTGATTTTTTCATGATTTGAGTCACAGAATTTCATTTCATTTCCATGATTAAGATATTTTCTTGCTACTCCATGGTGTGATTGTTAGTATCTGCACTTATATGTATAATTATATACTTTTTATACAAAAATAAATTGAAATTTTTTCAAAAATAATTTGCCGCGTCATTGAATTCTCATTGCACGTGCTTTATTATTTATCCTTTGGGATGATATTTTAAATTTTGATTCACATGATGCTAACATTTCAGGATTAGTTTCTAACCCTTTATCTATTACGAATAAAAAGGAGGAAAACGTATTGAGGGGGAGTTTTGTGTTTTTTTTAAACTCCATGCATCAGGTGTTTCCTTTTTTTTTCCATATGTGTAGGTCTTTTACACCTTGATGATTTCATAGACTACACGATGAAGACTTTCTATTGAACATAATGTCATAAGTATCTTTTCTTTTTTGTGTTTGGGCATTAGTGGTACTTGTCTTAGGGATTATTTGTTTTTGGTTTGTGTTTTGTACCGAAATAGCGAAAGGGGGAGATTTGTAAGAGAAAATTTTATGATTGCGCATCATTTTTTTATCATATTCCATTATATTATCATCATGATGTAATTATCAAGATATTCAAGTGAAGACAAGTTAATGACCTAGAAATAATCGAAGATTGAATGCGTTGAGATCATCACTGTAATTATTGAGAAGCTATATGGTTTTGATTATGCACAAATAATTTATTCAGGGGTTACTTTTATAAAATGTTCGAGGCTTGTTTTTAAAATTATTCTTCAAAAGAAAAATAGTTTTATTTTTTAAGGTCGTTCGAATGACTTTATATCTTCATTCAAACAAGATTGAGAGTTCATTAAAATGAACTTCAAATGACTTTTATTCTATTTACATAACCAATATCATTCGAAGCTAGTTCGAACGAGATTTCCCTTGGTTCGAATGAGGTCATGTTTTTGCTCGATGGAGGTTCCACTTTCAAGCGAATGAGATTTGTCAAAATTTATGCCTCCTCAAAATTCATATTTTATGTAAAAAGGGGTCTTGGGATTATCTTTTCTCAAAATGTTTGATAAAATTTATTTCCCTATATATATCCAAAAGTTCTGCAATCCCTAGTTTATTTAAAACTCTTTTGTTTTCCAAATCAAATCCATTTAATGATTTGTTGAGCATTTATCAAACCCTAAATGAACACCATACATGTTCATACCCTTGTAGAGTGGAATATCTTCTGCTGACCTTGTAGAGGAATACCGATTCCTAAGACTGATCGGTGGATACAAAGGCAAGTGGAGCTTTCCATGGGACGGTGATGGATTTGCATCCTTTTTTGTTGCCAAAAAGGATTGAAAACATTATTGTGTCACTTAGTAGAGCTATAAGTTTTGCAATTCTGTAATTATCATTTCATAATACCCGGTTGTAAACAGTGTTTAATATAGGTTTTACTCAAAAGGGTTTTTTCCTTATCTCCCATCTTCTGTTTGTTTGGGTTATGGCTTGTTTTCATTTAGTCTATATATCTTTCATTTTTAAGGTCGCCTATTTTAAAGATAAAATTTGAACTAAATTTAATTTTGTTTGTGTGTTTGACCTAGCCTATGAATTATACATATAATCGGACCACTTTATATTTTTTTAGTAAACCTAACATTAGCCATCCTCAAGTGGTAACATAATAATACAGGTTTCCCTAGGGCAACAACCAACTAAGTGGTCTCACTCACCCAAAATGTATTATCTTCCTCTAACGGAATTATCGAAATGGCAGCCATTCTGACCTTGCCTCTACGATCGATCCTGTAAAAATTCAACTTTGTCGGCCTTGCTCTCATTGGTTATAGCTCCACTGGCCATAATATATCATATTATTTACTCTTGGAAACCTCTTAGGGTCTGCCCCCTATGCGGTTCCTTCTGCTTGTGAGGCCCTTCCTACCCGGGTAAACATTACACCATCTTTAGTTATTTGAGCCTACTTTAGCCTCAGTCTTCACAATATTAGGACTTATATCCTTCAAATAATTTTTTATGGTGCTACTAACGTAAGAAGCTAACTTCAACCACCTGAGCGTAAGTGGTGAAGAACAGGTTACCCAATAATACCTACCAAACCTTTCACTTAAGGTTTCTTCTAATACAAAAATTATTTTCTCCTACTGTAGCTGATAAAATGAATATGATTTTTTGCTTCCATATCAATCTCTCACGGTGCAGTAAGAAAAATACAATTAAACTCCTTCTCATACTAGCTATCAAACAGTTGACCTGCCGAGGTCTCCAAAATTTTCTCTCCATGTTGTGATGAATGGTAAGTGGATGCATTTCGCTTCAAACTATATGCTAAGAACTTATTATAGGTCTCATGCCTAACGTACTTAACTCCCAATCGAAATCGACCTCATGCCTAAAGTCCTTAACTCCCAATCAAAATTGACCTCATGCATTGGATGTATCATGAAGGAAATCCAAATAAGTAATCCAACCAATAAAATTTGATCTATTCAATTCATTTGTCCGAAAAAAATCTGCGAAACCCCTTATAAGGTTATCGTTGTAGAGATTATAAACCCAGAATGGTAAGGATATAAAGTAATAAAAAAATTCAATGAGTAAAAGCAATGCACACTTAAGAACTTAGGACACTAGAACTTGGAATTCTTTGATACCAACGGTGACACCTTATAAAATCCACATAGAGATTGATTAGGTATCATACAAAAATCATGAGAATCAAAGACATTTATTAACATTCTTAGCATAACGAAAATAAATAAACTGAACAAATAATGTATTGAGAGATAAATAAATACTAAATAAGATAAAACGATCTCTGATACCATCCAACTGAGGATACAAAATAAAAAAAACTCTATAATATTTATTTATAAGTAAGAAAAGTATTTTAATGGTGCTTCTTAAGTAAGTGGAAACCCGTATACAAGAGATATACAAAGTCTCTATAAGACCAAAAGACAAAAATTGTGAAAGGCGAACAAAACTCCTCCACCCACCCTTCCCTCAGTTCCAGTGAAAACCACAAAACAAAACAATTAGTGTCCCCTCCCTAATGCCTAAGAAAATCTAGCAGGAACTGTATCGTAGAATGTATATCCTCCTTAAACCACACATGCTAAGTACTCAAAAGGATGTATCGAAGCCTTGCTGGCTCAATCTCTTCCCCCTAAAATCACATCATGTTCCTCTTGTTCTAAATAGTGAAAAAAATAAATAAAAGGGACATTCCCCACACAAAAATGACCCCCTCCTCCTCCCGTAGTCTATAACATACAATGCCATCTCATCTCTCACTGAACACATACCCAAGACATTCTAAATATGGAATGAATGGTCTCCCATAGTCCACTCACCACTCAAAAATGTAACAATGAATGGTTAATCACTTTCTCAGTGTTTTTGCACATCCAACACCTACCATACATATGCCTACCTCTACTCTTAAGTCCTTCCAATGTTAAAATTTCTTGTATCACCACTGTCTAGGGGAAGAAAGATAATTTTAGAGTGGCACATGTATACCAAATGATCTTCCAAGGAAAGTCAGTCCCGTTACTACCCACTAACTCCTTATAATGAGATTTTACCAAGAACACCCCATTCTTATTACCCCTCCACTACACAAAATCCTCACACCACCCTCCTCAATATGATTGAAAACACCTTACTCAATAACTTATAAATAGTTTTACAAATCTAATAGGACAGGAATCCTTTACATTTACCGCCCCTCCTATCTTGAGAATCAACACTATAAGGGAAGCATTCAACCATCGCTAAAATCTACCTATCTCAATGAAATCCCGTTAAAAGGATAAAATATCATTTCGCACCACCGACCAACATTGATGAAAGAAAGACATAGAAAATCCATCCGGTCCTGATGCCATGCCCCCTCATAGACTTCAACGCTAATACTACTTCCTCCTCCATAAAAGGTCTCTCAAAATCCTCATTACCCACCCTTAAAATAACTCGAAACTCTAACCCATATCATGAAGGTCTCCACACCTCCTCCTCTGTGAACAAAAATTCATAAAAATTCTTAACAACCATCCTTATCTCAACCTCTTCTGTATATTCATCCCCATACACCACAACCTTCCCTATATGATTGAATCTACAATGCGAGTTATCTAGCCTATGAATTTTTTGTGTACATATCTCTTTCTTTCAGCCACAATGCTATAGATTGTTATCTCCAACAAACCTCCTCCTGAACCACTCATCTCTTGATAACAAACCCAACATCTCGTTATGGTTGAGATCCTTAATATCCTTAAATCCTCTGATGATAAATTTCCTCATATTGCCAACATTATATCTATTCTATTTTTCAGATCCTCCTTAAGAATAGTAAGTTTCTTTGTCAAAATAAAACCCACAACGTCCTCCACATGGTAACCATCCCACCATATCTTCACTCTGTCTACAAAACCCTCCTCCTTCGTCCACATATTCTAGAATCTAAAAGGAGTCACCCCCTTTGCCACCCCTTCATACTACAAGATAATCGGAGTGTGATCAAAGATTACTCTAGGCATCCCGATTGCACCACTCTTAGGAAATAATCCACCCAATAAGGTGATATCAGAAAATGATCCAATAGAGACAATGTAGGAGAATCCCTTTACTAGAACAGGTAAAGGTACCATCCACTGATGGAACTCAACCAAGTCCATGTCATAGATGAAATCCAAAAACTCCCTCAATAGTTTAGTTAATCTCCTCCCCCTACTACGTTCCCCTGTGAATCGAGTCACATTAAAATACATGCCCAAGAACCAAGGAACTCCCCACAGTACCCTAGCCATTCTTAACTATTTCCAAAGTTCCCATCTAACATCATCATCCATCAATCCATAAACCCCAAAAAATTTACATAAGAACTCATCCTTCACCCCCCATATAAGCAGGACAATGAATGGTTCCCCACTAAATTGTCCACCATCTCCACAACTCTCTAATCTCACAAAATAATTACCCCCTTAAAGCACCACAAGAATCAAGACTGCACCACTCCACCTAATGACCCTCACATATGCTTTAAGCCACCTCTATAGACATCTTGCTTATTTTAATCTCATGAAAACACAAGACATCTGGTCTCCATAAGGATATCGCCTACCTAACATTATTAGTCATATTGAGGTCACCCTTGACATTCTAATAAATGATACACATCTTCATCGACATCAATTTTCCTCCTCTGTCCTCCCCTGCCCAGTCCCTCCCCGCTGCTCCATAATTAATGGACCATTGCAATCTTCTGAGCTCTCTTTATCTTCGGTCTTTCCCACCCAAATGATCACCACTCTCCCCACCCTCTCCACTTAATATTAGTTTCACTAAACAAATTCCATGCCTTATTCTCATTTCCTTCATATTACACACCTAAAATTTTTCCAAACCTGCCTATCATTTCCTCTACCCATTGTTCAATTATGTCACACCCATCCCCCCATTCCCTTTCGATGTGTACGGGTCAAAAACTCCTATTGGTCAATCAAAATTTTGTCTTGTCATGTGCCCCAACAAAATTGGTGTATCGCGATCATCCCAAGAAACCCCTTTTCCCAAATTGACGACATCCTCCAACAAAAGATGCACCTTGCCATATTGATTGACCCCTCCATCCCATAAATCCTCCCATTCATCTACTAACCCCCGATTCTCAAATGAGCAATCATATGGTGCATGATAACACTCCCCACCCTTCCCACTCGACTCACCCAATTTAAAAGAGTGTCTCACCCCTCCATTCACTCACCCTTCAAAGTGTTATCTAATGGACTAATGTCAATTTCGCCCCTCCTGACGCATCGCTAACAACGCCAAACTCTCCACACAAAGATGTCTTAATTTTTGAATTTCCAATTGGAGATGAATTTTTTTTTATCTTATAAAATGTATTTCGAATGTAACATCCATCTCTAAATACAATTACCACATATACAATCTTTGACTCGGGATAAACGGTAAAACATAACTATCTGTAATGAAATATAAAATGAACCTAAAGAATTAAATAAGATACATTACTCAACTTATACATCCTAGTAGTGATGATTATAATTTCACTATATTTACTCCTCTAACGCACAACCCAAGTCTACTATAACACCAATGACCTAAGACATGTGAAAAACATATTCAATAACAATGTACACAATAATTTTACAAAGAATAAGAATTCAACTAAAGTTGGCCGTAATAATAATAATAATAATAATAATAATAATAATAATAATAATAATAATAATAATAATAATAATAATAATAATAATAATAATAATAATAATAATAATAATATATCTCCACCCACCCTGTCTCATATTAAGTGGATTTTAAGTCATTTTAGTTACCTAACCCAAAAAACATAAAATAAACACACAGTTATACTCCTAAACTCATATGTGACCCATGTAAATAAAGTTACTCTCTTAGTTCATTATTCTTTATTTTGCTTATTATTAATTTAATCTCTTATATTAAGAATAATTTATCTTATGATAATCTCTTACCTTAAGCGCATCTCGCTAATTAACTAATGTATCTCTAATAGTATCTATATACGATATTAAATACGTGTCCACATTCTATAAGTCCACACTAATCTCATTGCACTAATGCAGTATTTACATCTCTAGTTTATGTGTTACATAAATCCCGAGTCATAAGTTTATAGCTATAGATCTCTAGTATACATCATATACATCTCTAGTATAAGATCTAAATCGCTACGACTAACTCAAGCACCATAACATAGAAGCGCATAAATCAGAGTAAATACAATATCTTTGTCTAACCTTCGCATAAGTATGGTCCCCGACATGTACAAGTAAATGGGCTATGCTCGAGCTCGCAAATAAAGTATGAAGGATTATTCCTATTTCCTTTAGTGATCAATTGTGCATATTACATATAGTCATAATTTGTCCCAACCTTATAACCTCAAAGCTATAACAAGAGATGACTATTTCACATTCCTGTAATAATGCACGACCTCCATAGACAAGGATATATGCTAGAACTTCTCTCTTTTGTCCTCCCTCGTGGACATGGTTACATCAATCGTAGGATGGAGGAAAAATTACCAAGGTAAAGCCCGTCTCATCACCGGGATACCATACGGATCAACGTTGTATACGCTATCAAAATCCCTCCTAGTATGTCATTTACGATCACTCATACACCATGGTATGCTTAAACACATAAGACAAATAAAAAAGTACAACCCTACATAACTTGGCCGAACAAATAACTATAAAACCTTACTCAATCGGATTGCACATAAAGTCTCTTAATATTATTAGTCAATACACACGTTAACTATAATCAGATATCGATAAACCTAGCCCGAATAGCCAATGTTCTCAAATCTAGGTATCAACAACCCTAATTCATAAAATATCTTGCTCGATATGATAAACACCCAGTCTATCTTATGATATATTCCATACCTAAGTATATCACGATATCATTAACTATTCCCATCGTTTACTCGATGCTCAATCCTTCCAACTAAACTTATAGAAATCCATTCCACTCTCGAATTAATAAGATAATATCTCAGGTCTTAAATTAATAATCTCCAATCGAAATAAGGCTAAACGTCCTAATCTAAGAAGAAGTCATTCGAAGGTTATTAAGACCTCCTTCGAACAAAAATACCCAAGTAGTTCGACCGAAACCAACTATGTCGTTCCAAAGATCTCTAAAGTTTTTCTAATGAGATGCTGAATTGTGAGACCCCGACTAATTAAATACCGGGTAGCTACTCCTTTATTAAATCAATACAAAATGTCAAGTTGGTTCAGTTAATAGCATCACTGTCGAAAACATTTTAAAGATTACTAACCCCCTAGTATTTAAAAAGTAAGTTGCCAAATTTTAAGTTAAGTCTGATTAACATGCAATAAAAGAATAAAGGAAGAACAACATGAATCCATTCACCATAACGAAGAAATGAAATAACCAACAATAGTAATAAGTCCGGAGGAAAACTCCTCGCAAGAATCCCACAACTGAAAATAATAAGACAAGTCTGAATTCTGAATTAATTACATGCCCGGAGTCTAAATAACTGAAATAAATAAAATGCCTCTAAAAGAAATGGGCGACATGCCCTACAACTGATAAATACTGAGTATATAGTCAATATATATGAAGCGTCTATAATCAATGTCCTGTAACTTCCACAAATAGCTATAGCTCGTCACCTGAATGAGGATCCTAAGCATGGTGTCCTTGTGGCTGGGCACCTAAAATGGTTTTTACAAAAAGATAGATTTGAAAGCAAACGGGTCAGAGCCCGAATGTGGAGAGTATTTTAAAAACAGCAAGTGCTTTAATAATAATTAAAACAATGAATGCAAGATACATGTTAGGACGTGCTCTCACATGAAATACTCACCTCTCGTCTAACTGTGCACTACTAACGTTCCTGTACCCATTCATGTGTTATCTCATAACTATCTAATTCCAAAGAGTTTCTAACACTTCTACTCGGTTCACGTTTAATTTCCAACCTTAACAATTAAATAGAGAGTCCTACTTTAATTCTCGGATACCCAATTATTTACAAAACCATTTATTGATATATGTCCCCTTTTATCTTTTCATAATATTACAATTACTATACCCACAATTTAAACATAACAATTTCTTCTTCTTTAACCGTATATTATTCACATCATAAATATATAATGCAAGCACCCCGAGGCTAAGCTACGGTGCACACATACTCTGCTATCCATCCCGGTACATCACGTAGGTAAGGATTACAAATTCCGAATCTCTCAGGAATTGTTGGAATAAACACTACACACGTAAATGGAGGCGAACATAATTCAACATATCCATGGTCACGTACATACCTACGCTCCATAGTCAGCGGGCTTATTAACTCACAAATAAGTCATTCTCCTTGAACTATGTCCTCTAGGTACCAAACTAAATTCGGGCACACAAGGATTAGAAGGCCCTAAGCGAACGTAACCTCCCGTGATAGCAAGTATGGTAGGTATGTCATACATATAAAAATCATATACTAAGCATTCACACATCTTAGATAATTCAATATTAGTAAAGGTATACTTTACATCTTTATACCATTACTCCAAATTTGTATATTTTATGTCTCCTGATATTATAAAAGTTAAACTGTCTACACGTCTCACGTCGTAGTTTCTGATACTTAAAACCTATATAAAATAGATTATTAAGTTCCTATTATTCCCACGTATAACATCTTTATTCCTAAGGTCCTTACTTCTGCCCCAGACCTCATTTCATCAAAGTATTCAAATTTACACTATTAACCCAAATTTTTACACACTTATCGAATTTCATTAATTTAGAAATATTCCTCAAATTGGATTCTAATTAAGGTCCAAGTTTCATAATCATGCCTACTGGTCTTCCTTAAGTTTAAGGGTATTCAGAAGGTCTCCAATAATATTTTCCAAGAGTTACCACCATTAAAATTTAAATAGGAAAAACTTTACTCATTCTGGGAAGGTCGATCGATCGACCTTGACCTTCGATCGATCGATCGATCGATCGATGTTGGTGATCGATTGACTGATGAATGTCGATCGATCGATTGCACCAGGTATGGTTACGGACTGCTTCGTTTTGCAGTTTTCAAATAAACCCAAAACATAATTGTAATGCATGCATCTCTAATATAACGTTATAGCATCATCATATAACCACCTACAACATTAATAACGTTCTAAAACCAATAATTCATCATTCAAGGGCTTTGTATGGATCAAATCTTCATCAAGAATTCCAGATTACTATTTCTTTCAAGAACATTAATAAACTTCTTCAAAAATCGTTTTTAAATCATCAAGGGTCATAATTCTGAGTTCATAATTCGTCCAGATTGTTACTACATGCAGTCCTTAACATAATTCATAGTTTTAAACTTCCAATTCATGGGTCTATATCATCTTCCAAGATAAATTCGATAATTCCTAAACATGGAAAAGCATAGGTTTGAATCAATTGTAATTAAACCACTTGCCTTAATCTTTCTATGAATTTGATGTTGAATTTGAAGGTTGAATCTGTCCTCTCTCTCTCTTTCTGCAGAATTCTTTCCTTTCTCTCTCTCTCTACAAGTTCTTCCCAAGGATGATGACAATGGAGGTGTGTTTGGTTTTTGGTAAGTTGGGACTATATTTCAACTTCTCCCGTAGACCATTAAGTCTCTTAGTGTAGTTAGTGGGTTAAAGAAGAAGTCAGATTTCTATTCTAATTTTCGTCACTTTTAATTCCCAAAAATACAAAATTACCAAAATGCCCCTATCAGTTATCGGTATGGCCCAATAATGCCCCGGGACCCAAACTTAACCCCCGGCTAGTATTTTCTGACTATTTTGACCCTTCCGGACGCGTTGGCGCACTCAAAATGACCATACGGGTGATAAAAATAAGATTCACTTTTTAATTCAAATAATCATATTCCTGACGCGACTGTCACGCGCGTCCCAACAAAGTTTCCCAAATTGCCGTATTTCAATCTCGCGACCATTTCAATATATTCCAATGTTCATATAATGCCAAGTATACACATTATAATAAAATAATAACTCACATATCGTTAATATTAGTATCCGGATTAATTTCCAATTAATAAACATTTAATTCAATTAATCCCCAAAAATAAATATCATAGAAAATACGGGGTATTACATACTTCCCCCCCTAATAACTGTATTTCGTCCTGAAATTCGGAACTTGAAAGTACCTGGTAAGAATAAATCTGGATAACGTTCGCGCATCTCATCCTCGCGCTCCCATGTGGACTCCTCGACATTATGATGTCGCCACTGAACACGCACTAACGGAACTATCTTTGACCGCAGCTTCCGCTCACTTCGGTCCAGAATAGCAATCGGCCCCTCCTCGTAGGATCTATCTGGCTGGAGATCAATGTCCTCCACAGCAATGAGAGAATGAGCCAAATTATCTCTAAGGTATTTCCTATGCTAGGAAATATGAAATACATCGTGAATCCGATGTAAATGCTCCGGTAATCCAAACCTATACGCAACCGGTCCAATCCGCTCAATAATAGGAAATGGTCCCACATATCTCGGTGCCAACTTCCCTTTCTTCCCGAAACGCATAATCCCCTTCATAGGAGATACTCTGAGAAAAACTTGGTCCCCCACTTGGAACTCCCTAAAGAATCTCTTCGCGTCAGCATAGCTCTTCTGCCGATCCTGAGCTACTCGAATGCGATTCCGTATCAATTCTATCCTCGCCGAAGTATCCTGAATCACTTCCGGCCCAAGTAGTTTGTTGTCCCCCACCTCCAACCAACATGCTGGGGAACGACAAGGTCTACCGTACAACGCCTCAAATGGAGCCATGCCAATGGTGAACTGGTAGGAGTTGTTGTAAGCAAACTCCACCAGTGGAAGATACTGCTCCCATCCACCCCCAAAGTCAATGATACTCATACGTAGCATGTCCTCCAACATCTGGTTTGTACGCTCAGTTTGCCCATCGGTCTGCGGGTGATACCCCGTACTCAACCGCAGTTCTGTGCCCATGGCCTCCTGAAAACTCTCCCAAAACCGTGAAATAAATATCTTGTCTCGGTCAGACACGATATTTAGGGGCACACCGTGAAGTTTCACTATCTCTGAAATGAAGAGTTGGGCATACTGTCCTGCAGTGTAGTCTGTCCTCACGGGTAGAAAATGAGCAACTTTGGACAAACTGTCCACAATTACCCAAATGGAGTCGTGACCTCTCTGTGATGTAGGCAACCCCGTGATAAAGTCCATGGATATGCTCTCCCACATCCACATCGGAACCTCCAACGGCTGTAGTAGTCCTGTCGGTCTTTGATGATCCAGTTTTACTAGCTGACAAGTGGCGCATTTAGAAACAAACGCGACAATATCTCTCTTCATACCGCTCCACCAATACTGACGTCTCATGTCTTGGTACATTTTGTCCCCTCCGGAATGTGTCGCGAACCGTGAGCCATGCGACTCTGCCATCACCTCATGCCGCAATTCCTCCCCTTCCGGAACCACCAATCTCCCATTGAAGCATAATCCCCCGTCTGAGCTAACGGTATAGGATTCGCCTCCCTCTGCCAATAATTGAACTATCTGCTCCTGACAGAACGAGTCGTTTGCCTGTGCCCTCACCACCTTCGTGATAATCTGCGGTGTAACAGTCATCAAAGACATGAATGATCGAGCCACAGCATCCTGGTGTCCCAATTCCTTCCACTTTGCTTTCCACACTTCCGCCACCTCATCTACAGGTCTACGGATCAACGCGTCTGCTACTACATTAGCCTTCCCCGGGTGATACTGGATATCGAACTGATAATCTTTCACGAATTCAAGCCACCTCCGTTGCCGCATATTCAACTCCTTCTGCGTGAATAGGTACTGTAGGGACTTGTGATCCGTGAACAATCGAAACTTCTCCCCCAAAAGGTAATGTCTCCAAATACGAAGGGCAAATACCACTGCCACTAACTCCAAGTCATGGGTAGGGTAATTCTTCTCGTGAGGCTTAAGCTTACGGGAAGCATAAGCTATGGCCTGACTCTCCTACTGCAGTACACCTCCAAGTCCTTGTAAGGACGCATCGGTGTAAACAAGATACTCAACTCCCGGTCTCGGCAATGCTAACACAGGTGCTGAGGTTAACTTGTCGTTCAACTCATCAAATGCCAACTAATATGAATCACTCCAAATGAACGACACACCTTTACGAGTTAGATGTGTCATGGGACCCGCTATCGTGGAGAAACCCCGAATAAACCTCCTGTAGTATCCTACTAGGCCCAAGAAACTACGAATCTCCGTCGGTGTCGTGGGCTGTCCCCACTCCCTCACCGCGGATACCTTCCCCGGATCAACAGATATTCCCCAGTCGGAAATAATATGTCCCAAAAACTGGACCTCCTTCATCCAAAACCCGCATTTCTCATACTTTGCATACAACTCGTTCTGACGTAGTGTCTGTAAAACTTGCCTCAATTGCTCGGCGTGCTCTTCCTCTGTCTGGGAGTAAACCAAAATATCATCGATGAATAAAATGACAAACTGATCTAGGAAATCCCTGAACACCCTATTCATCAAGTCTATAAATGCTGCTGGAGCGTTGGTCAAACCAAATGGCATAACTCGAAACTCGTAAGAACCATATCTCGATAAGAGCGCAGTCTTCGAGACGTCCTCCTCCCTGATACGCAACTGATGGTAACCAGATCGCAAATCAATCTTTGAGAAGCAAGAAGCTCCTCTCAACTGGTCGAATAGGTCATCGATTCGAGGCAACGGATACTTATTCTGTATCGTGACCTTGTTTAACTCCCGATAGTCCACACACAATCTCAGTGAACCATCTCTCTTCTTCATGAACAACACAGGGGCACCCCACGGTGAAGTACTTCTCCGAATAAACCCCTGACCCAACAACTGCTCAATCTGATCCCGTAACTCCCTCATCTCAGCTGGAGCCATATGGTACGGTGCGCGTGCTATAGGTCTCTTATCTGGTAATAAGTCTATAACAAAGTCTATCTCTCGACTGGGGGTAGGCCTGGTATCTCCTGAAACACATCAGAATACTCCCTGACAGCTGGGATCAAATCTAAAGGAATCACAACCTCCTTAGAGGTATCCTCCTCTAGGTAATACAAATGAGCGGTCGAGCCTCCCTCTGGGCGAGGCATCGCCACTACAAACATCTCTTGCCCCGGAATGGCAAAAACAATGCTCCCACCGAAGCAATCAATCATGGATCTATAATCAGCGATCCAATCCATACTGATAATCACATCGTGAACATGCATATCTAGTACCAACATATCTGTAGGTAATACCAGACTACCAATCTCTACCCCTACTCCCCGGCATATAAAAATGAACCATTTCCCCAGGGGTGAGTCTACCTACGTTACAATGCTCAATACTGTGGTTAGTAACCCTATGGTCTTCGCATAATATGTAATTATAAAACAATTGAGTTATCCCAGTAACAAACAAAGTTCAACCCAAAAGTCTCGTGGATAGAAAACATACCCCAAATCGCGGGTGGTGCCTGTGGGGCGGCTACCTGGTTGATATTATAGATATGTCTGTACTGTAACTGCCCCTGCTGCACTGGAGCTATAGGAAAAGTTGTTAGGGCTAGTACTTGAGCTGGTGCTGGGAGGGCGGTGGGAAACATAGGCCTCTGCAACTCCTGTCGGACACCCTGTTGCTGTGGGGTCCTGCCCATATCTAGACAATCCTGGCGTTTATGGCCATGTTTGCCACATATGAAACATCGGCCTTTGAAGTTATTCCCCTTCTGACCCTGCTGTTGATGGTGTCGGCCTTGCTGACTTGGGACCTTATTCCCCTTTCG
The DNA here is from genome assembly GCA_949130495.1 of Sambucus nigra. Classification (NCBI taxonomy): domain Eukaryota; kingdom Viridiplantae; phylum Streptophyta; class Magnoliopsida; order Dipsacales; family Adoxaceae; genus Sambucus; species Sambucus nigra. The sequence goes on along the minus strand of OX422213.1, from coordinate 341,585,985 downwards.
AAATTGCTTCATCTTACCACGTTGTTGATTAGAACTGACTCGGCCTTGGGTAGTTTGTTATCGCAATTTCGGGGTCTTCGCACATTTTTCAGCTTTATTCACATGCATCTGGCTAACCTCTCTAGGTCTTTTGCCTCTTTTAAGTTGTATGCTGCGGTCTTGGTATTGTAGAACTGCAGTGGTAACTGCTTGTGCCACGATACCTGCTAACTCAGCGGTTGATATTCTCTCTGGAGATACCTGAGGTGTGAGTCGATCTTTTCCATTGACTCCCTTACCCGTTTTAGCTAGTTCTTCAGGACGGTCCATCTGAAAATTTAAGTAAATTTGGATGAGTTCATCATTCAAATAAACAAATCGCGTAAGTACGAATTCCCTATGTATAGAGATTAATACAACATTCCTAGTATTAGGGCTCTATATCAAAGAAATCTCAGCGGAAACATAATAATCCGTACAGATCCTAAAGGACACTAGAACCTGATGCTCTGATACCACCTGTGACACCCTGACTAATTAAATACCGGGTAGCTACTCCTTTATTAAATCAGTACAAAATGTCAAGTTGGTTCAGTTAATAGCATCACTGTCGAAAACATTTTAAAGATTACTAACCACCTAGTATTTAAAAAGTAAGTTGCCAAATTTTAAGTTAAGTCTGATTAACATGCAATAAAAGAATAAAGGAAGAACAACATGAATCCATTCACCATAACGAAGTAATGAAATAACCAACAATAGTAATAAGTCCGGAGGAAAACTCCTCGCAAGAATCCCACAACTGAAAATAATAAGACAAGTCTGAATTCTGAATTAATTACATGCCCGAAGTCTGAATAACTGAAATAAATAAAATGCCTCTAAAAGAAATGGGAGACATGCCCTACAACTGATAAATACTGAGTATAGAGTCAATATAGATGAAGCGTCTATAATCAATGTCCTGTAACTTCCACAAACAGCTACAGCTTGTCACCTGAATGAGGATCCTAAGCATGGTGTCCTTGTGGCTGGGAACCTAAAATGGTTTTTACAAAAAGATAGATTTGAAAGCAAACGGGTCAGAGCCCGAATGTGGAGAGTATTTTAAAAACAGCAAGTGCTTTAATAATAATTAAAACAATGAATGCAAAATACATTTTAGGACGTGCTCTCACATGAAATACTCACCTCTCGTCTAACTGTGCACTCCTAACGTTCCTGTACCCATTCATGTGTTATCTCATAACTATCTAATTCCAAAGAGTTTCTAACACTTCTACTCGGTTCACGTTTAATTTCCAACCTTAACAATTAAATAGAGAGTCCTACTTTAATTCTCGGATTCCCAATTATTTACAAAACCATTTATTGATATATGTCCCCTTTTATCTTTTCATAATATTACAATTACTATACCCACAATTTAAACATAACAATTTCTTCTTCCTTTAACCGTATATTATTCACATCATAAATATATAATGCAAGCACCCCGAGGCTAAGCTACGGTGCACACATACTCTGCTATCCATCCCGGTACATCACGTACTTAAGGATTACAAATTCCGAATCTCTTAGGACTTGTTGGAATAAACACCACACACGTAAATGGAGGCGAACATAATTCAACATATCCATGGTCACGTACATACCTACGCTCCATAGTCAGCGGGCTTATTAACTCACAAATAAGTCGTTCTCCTTGAACTATGTCCTCTAGGTACCAAACTAAATCCGGGCACACAAGGATTAGAAGGCCCTAAGCGAACGTAACCTCCCGTGATAGCAAGTATGGTAGGTATGTCATACATATAAAAATCATATACTAAGCATTCACACATCTTAGATAATTCAATATTAGTAAAGGTATACTCTACATCTTTATACCATTATTCCAAATTTGTATATTTTACGTCTCCTGATATTATAAAAGTTAAACTGTCGACACGTGTCACGTCGTAGTTTCTGATACTTAAAACCTATCTAAAATAGATTATTAAGTTCCTATTATTCCCACGTATAACATCTTTATTCCTAAGGTCCTTACTTCTGCCCCAAACCTCATTTCATAAAAGTATTCAAATTTACACTATTAACCCAAATTTTTACTAACTTATCGAATTTCATTAATTTAGAAATATTCCTCAAATTGGATTCTAATTAAGGTCCAAGTTTCATAATCATGCCTACTGGACTTCCATAAGTTTAAGGGTATTCAGAAGGTCTCCAATAATATTTTCCAAGAGTTACCACCATTAAAATTTAAATAGGAAAAACTTTACTCATTCTGGGAAGGTCGATCGATCGACCTTGACCTTCGATCGATCGATGTTGGTCGATCGATCGACTGATGAATGTCGATCGATTGCACCAGGTATGGTTACGGACTGCTTCGTTTTGCAGTTTTCAAATCAACCCAAAACATAATTTTAATGCATGAATCTCTAATATAACATTATAGCATCATCATATAACCATCCTACAACATTAATAACGTTTTTAAACCAATAATTCATCATTCAAGGGCTTTGTATGGATCAAATCTTCATCAAGAATTCCAGATTACTATTTCTTTCAAGAACATTAATAAACTTCTTCAAAAATACGTTTTTAAATCATCAAGGGTCATAATTATGAGTTCATAATTCGTCCAGATTGTTACTACATGCAGTCCTTAACATAATTCATAGTTTTAAACTTCCAATTCATGGGTCTATATCATCTTCCAAGATAAATTCGATAATTCCTAAACATGGAAAAGCATAGCTTTGAATCAATTGTAATTAAACCACTTGCCTTAATCTTTCTCTGAATTTGATGTTGAATTTGAAGGTTGAATCTGTCCTCTCTCTCTCTTTCTGTAGAATTCTTTCCTTTCTCTCTCTCTCTACAAATTCTTCCCAAGGATGATGACAATGGAGGTGTGTTTGGTTTTTGGTAAGTTGGGACTATATTTCAACTTCTCCCGTAGCCCATTAAGTCTCTTAGTGTAGTTAGTGGGTTTAGTGGGTTAAAGAAGAAGTCATATTTCTATTCTAAGTTTCGTCACTTTTAATTCCCAAAAATACAAAATTACCAAAATGCCCCTATAAGTTATCGGTATGGCCCAATAATGCCCCGGGACCCAAACTTAACCCCCGGCTAGTGTTTTCTGACTATTTCGACCCTTCTGGACACGTTGGCGCACTCAAAATGACCATACGGGTGATAACAATAAAATTCACTTTTTAATTCAAATAATCATATTCCTGACGCGACTGTCACGCGCGTCCTAACAAAGTTTCCCAAATTGCCGTATTTCAATCTCGCGACAATTTCAATATATTCCAATATTCATATAATGCCAAGTATACACATTATAATAAAATACTAACTCCCATCTCGTTAATATTATTATCCGGATTAATTTCCAATTAATAAACATTTAATCCCCAAAAATAAATATCATAGAAAATACGGGGTATTACATGAATCTTATTCAAATAAGAACCCCATGTCGTTCTAATGAGATTGGTGCATGCTCTTTCTTCTCCTACTCACAGAACCACCATTATTGACCTAAAAATCTAACTTCCAAACCTTTAATCAATCCTAAACCCAACCTCCTTTAGATATAGGGTCTACAATAATTGTACTAACCTAATTTTACATGTTTTAGGTGGCTAAATCAAAGTTTAAGCATTAAAATCAATTTATGGGTTTAAGAACCCTAAGTTTATCAGTTTAACCAATTATACTCATATTCAATCCAATTTCAAGGGGCTTTTGTATGATTCATTGACATGATTAGAAAAACAGTAATTTAAATCTGATTTCAAGATTAATTCATTAGATTACGCATTACATCATTCAACTTAAATAACTACGGAATAAAAGTTTATTTATTAATTAAATTAATTTCCAAAGTTGATTAAAATCAGATAATAATCATATAAGTTCGGAGTCCAATGAACTACTACTATGATAACATAACTCCAATAAATTCTTAAATGATGCAAACTTGCCTATGGATTGATCGAGTAATCAATCCATAAATTCCCCAAATTCTCTTCACCCTCGTATACTTATCCTCTCTAAGCCTCTTAGGGTTTCTCTCCAACTCTATAAGGTGTTATTAGTTCAGTCTAACGACCTACTAAACAACATAGGACCCATATAGGCCTTAACCCAATGAGCCCAAATAACACTCCAAATAGTTCAATACTCTACCCAATCCATATACTGCCCCAATAGACTCAACCCCAAATTTTAAGAAAAAACAATCTTTCTACTTGTCCCAAACATCAACACGAAATATAAAACTTTCTAACAAATTAATTAACTCATTACATTAAGTTATAAGTTGGTACGAGTCTAATTAATTAAAATCTAATTATTAATTACTTCCATGCGACTCGACATTATAAGAAACTACTTCACAATCGGTGGAACGCAATACCAAGGGAAGAATCCAAAAAACTTGACACCTAGGCTTTGACTTTTCCATTGTCTCTTATAATACCAAGTCACTTCCAAATATTTAATTAGCGCGTTAATGTGTATTAATTCTTATTTTAAACATTTTATTCCCAAAACAAGCATATACTAGTCTACTTCAAAAACCAGATGTCTCCTTTTGGGCTACTTAATTACTATTTTTAGTCTTTGACCCTAGAACCTATTATAACCTCGATACGAGCGTAAAATAGTTAATTTCCTCTTTTGGAAGTGCAACGATGATAAGTTCCCTTCTAAAAAGTAATTTTGGTATCTCTTGGAGGTTTAGCACCTTCTTTTGGCCTTTTAGTTGTTGATTTAAGTTTTCTCTCCTCTAAGCACAATTTTTAACCCCAGTGTGCATTTATGATGTGGATTGATATTATAAAAAGCTTTTTTGCCCATTGATCTTTGGTTGAGCAAGTTATCAAAAATTAAATAAAATGACTATATCTAGGAATCGAATCACCATAACATTGTGGATCTTCTAGGGGATCCAATATGGAGGCAATATGTTAGTGAAAAGGTTGAACTTGGTTTTATTATAAGTTCTCCAAAAAACCTTCCTACAATCCAATGTGAGCCTAAAATATTTCAGTATATGATCCCCCCTACAGGAGACCTTGTGTGGTGATTTGACCAATATATAACATTCTCTCTCCACATCCTTTCACAAAATTGTGATTAGTACTTTTCCTCTCCTTATATAACCCTTAATTATGTTTCATGAAATTTAAAACCACAACATACTATAATATATATATATATATATAGGGGTTAAACTGGGGTTCTAGAGAGTTTGGTCTTTCTACTTGGGTAAATGGACTATAGTGGAGACAATAATAAATCATTAGGTACTCTGAAATCTGATATTACATCACCGTAAATTATTTCCTTTGTTTATTTAATCGTAATTATTTCCACTAAATAATTACGAATGTACTCCAATTTAACTATTTAAAATTACTCAAATGATGAGATCTTATCTGTCAAGTTGATATGGTACATAATAATATTTCTCGCTTTATTCATACAATGCCCATTAGTCAAATAATTTGTGTTAATCTATTTAAATGAACTTCTTATTTATTCCTTAATCTTAGACTTAACTTATTTGATACTCTACTTGATACTAGTAGAACCAAAACTTCTTATGAAGGGGTATCACAATTCAAGATATTTCTCAGACATAGATTCCTCCAGATTATGATCTCAGACATGCTAACACAATAATTTCCCAACTTGTAGAGATTTAGATCCAATGATATTGAATCGAACCCATAACAATCAAAAAATATTTGTGCAAGCATTCTAATCATCATTACTCTCGGGATTAACAACGTATGCACCATTTGAAAATGTGATAGACGATACAATTCGAATCTGGTTAGTACTTAGACTGGAATCTCACCCATAGTGTTCAATACATTCTTGATGTACCGGCCTCAATAATTTTTGAACTATCTGAAAAGTTACTGAAACATCAGACATGTTTCTATAGTTAAGACAACCTACTAGGATTGTAATCACAATTTACTAATAGGATGTAAATTCCCTATCCAAGATCCGATTTTTTCAATTGTACTAGAAGTGGAATTCTGATCTTCCATGATCCGGACTAACCTAACTCACTAGAATTCCTACTAAATCCAATTGATCAACAATCACACAATATATTTAAAACAAATATAAGGCATTCTCACAAACATGATTCTCCTTTAAAAATGAACTTGTCACACTTTAATTGAAAAATAAACCACATTCATGGTTTTAAGAATAAAACCCTCAAGAATCTCCCACTTAGTCTTAAATCCATGTGCCAATGCATTTAACTCCAAGCCATTTACTTTGTAGTCTATAACCCTAGTTATAAAAGGATTAATGAGTTATTATCCTATGCAAACTTGGTCACAAATTTATCACCTACCTTATTCAATCCCTAAAAATAGCTAATACCTATGCTCAACGTTCTTAATCCCTTTTGATGGGTTTCAGGTTATCTTGAACCTGAAATTGTTTCGCGATAAACTCAATAGAATGTAAGTATTAATTATACTGAAGGAACCTCACCCAAGTTACTTAGGAAGTATTTATGACACCCCACCTAATAAAATACCGGGCAATCACTCCTATATCAAATTATGGCAGGAGTCTCATATGGATCATTCTTAGCATCACTGTCGAAAGTCCATTCAATTACTAATAACCTATTAGGCCGGTGTCAAAATTTTACTTAACTAATCTTTTTAAACGAATAAAATAAAAACATCCACACAGTATATGCGTAAATGAAACTGAAATAAAATAAAAGAATCGAACACTCGGTCAAAATATACAACCATATCGAAAGCTGTACTCAAAGAATAAATAAATGCAATTGGACCATTGGCCCAAATATTTATACAGTACCTCCTATCTAGAGTACAAGAATGAAAGCGTCTATCGAGAACCTGCACGCATCCACAGCTGCAGCAGCTGACGTCTGAATCGAAAGAAGTGCCATCCAGGCGTCCCTGTGTATGGACACCTATATATATATATAATATATAGCAAGAAAGGAAAGTAGATAAATGGGTCAGAGCCCGAGTTTGAAAATATTTTTGCAAGTGCATAAATGCTTTATTTTTAGAAAAATATTTTTATCTCATATTTAAGTTTGGTATCGCACTCCCATGAGATACCCCTCACCTCTCTTCTAATAGTGCACTCCTAGAGCATCCCTCTAAACATCTAAACATCCTAGTCAAGCTACCCTACTAAACTAGTCTATCACCCAACCACTATCAACCCTAGATAGTCCAAGTACTAAGGGCTAAAATTCTCCCCAGTCTCAACACTGTGCCATGTTCGTGCGTGGGGTGTCTCGCAGAGCGAAATCCAAACAAGGAACCCCCCCGATACACTACTACGCGGCAAGGTCGATCGTCGAGATCCATCAGACCCTCAGTACGTAACGTATACATATATACATAATATAAGAAATATTAATATTAGATCACTAAGGATTAAACTTCTCCCTAGTCTCAACACAATGACATATTCGTGCGTGGGGTGTCTCGCAAAGCAAAATTCAAACAAGGAACCCCCCCGATACACTACTATGCGGCAAGGTCGATCATCGGGATCCATTAGACCCTCAGCACCCAATTTATCCATATATATATTCATATTTCAATATACATCCGGTTCTATCTCCCGGAATGAGAATTCATTTACTCATAAAATACAACTATATAATACACATTCGGATCTATCTCCCGGACTAAGGTGTATTCTATACTCATATCAAAACCTTCTATTTCCCTTCTTATATCCGGGAAATATATTTAAAAGCCAATAAATTATAATGAATTGCTTTAACGAATCTAAGACCGTTCCTTCGAGTTGCCACACTGGACGCGCCCCTAAATGGCTATTATCCTCCAGGGCCCATCAAACAAGACAACCTGGGAACCTACCAACGTCTGAAAGCGGTCATATGCCTGCGGGAGAGTCATGACCACACCCAGAATCACCTCACCAATGCAGTCAAATATATAATCGCCATATGGCCTAGGACTATATCGACCCTGCATTCATTAGCCACGGGGCATCACCATACGCACGCAACTTCCCTTATGATAGCGATTTAGGGAGGTGTGTAACCATAATTTATTAATTATGAAAATCATTTCTTTTCCATTTTGAAAACATTCATTTTTATATTTTCAAAATCATTTACCTCATATCATATATATACTTTAATCATATAGTATATACATACACCATATATTCCTTCTCGAATATATAAATGGCCATATGACAAGTACATCTAGCGATGACCAATAATCCCAAAGATTCCCTCAAGGAATCATAATCATGCATTCATATAAGCATGATACTAAACCCAAAGTATTTTCTTACTTTGTTTAATACTAATTACCTCAATCATCTCTTAAAGATTTATTGGATATCTCCAATTATACCATTTCACTCTAAGTGAAATATATATCTATATCCTTAAATTTCATCCCATTTATCCCCTAGGATTTACCCAATAATAATCAATGTAATTATGTTTTCTATACACATAATTATATAGGCCTATATGCCCAACGAAAATATCCTAGGGATTTACCTCTCCCGAACAACTTTGAATTTAGTGGGTTATGGATTTCATTTCCATCAAGCCAAGGACTATTTCTTGTCCGTATAATCAATTAGAGGTCCCCACCCTAACTAGGAACCTTGAACCGTCAAATTATACACTTAATCTATTTTCCTCAAAAATATAACTTAAGGGTTATACATTAAAACCCTCACCTTGCCCTCCTAGATTTCCTGAAATGTAGGATCATAACTCCTAAAGGGTTACTTATATTAACCCCTAATTAACCTCGAGTCCATTAGAATTGGAGTTCATCCCATCCAATTCACCCTAAGAAAAATTTCCCATTTTCAGAAGGGGTTGATCGATCATCCCATGGCCATCGATCGATCGATGGCTTTGATCGATCGAGCCTCCATGATCGATCGATGCTGTTTCAGCCATTAAAGCTTCTCCCAAGCTTTCATCTCTTCACCAAACGTCCTACAACTTCAACCAACTACAAATATACATAATATAAGGGTTCTATACATCCTAGAACCCGAAACCACCAATTAATTTCGGTTAATTTCTAAATTTTCTCAAATTATCAAATTTTAGGGGTTTATTCGTTTTAACTCCCGAAAACCCGTTTTATCCACGAAAACTCAACCCAAAATCTTTAGGGTTTGTTAATACCAAACTAAGGTATGAGATTTATGCAAAAAGTAAATAAAGCAAGTGAACACTTGCCTCGTGGATATAATCCGACGATCCCGAGTCGAGTCCGACGGAGTTTGGGCTGATTTATCCATTTCTCTCCTCTTTTCTTCCTCCTCTTTCTCTTATCTCTCTTTTCTTTCTTTCCTTTTTCTCCCCCTCTTTATATAGATGAGAAAAGGGTTATACACCTTAAAACCCAAAAATTACTTGTTTACTCAATTACGAGCCCTTTTAACTCTAAAATTCCCCAAAACTCATTTTCGATGATCGGGCACTCTTTTTCGACTATCTCGGACATTCCAAGACTCATGGCACAGTCAAAATTCCCATCCGAGGTACTTGATCGCAAATCACTAGTTTAACCCATAATAAATAAATGCGGTATTTCCATTAAAATGTTATCTTCTGTCGTTTACCCAACGGAGACATACAATTAAAATACCTCGACATATTTACTTAACCCGAAAAGTAAATCTATCACCTATCGACAATCCTCAAATCCTTGAAAATACCAAGAATCACGATCCTGAGAAATTCTCCAAATTCCAATTTATACTTCAATTTTGGAATTTAATTGTCTTCAAAAGGACGGGTTGTTACATACTCCCCCCTTACAACGGAATTTCATCCTCGAAATTCAGATACAACCTACACCATCAATCCTAGAATTGCTCCAAATCCTAATACCTCAAGGGGAACGATACGAACCCAATGGTTCCCAACCATATACTATACGACTACCAAGATCGTAAAGTGACTCTAATAACGTCACATTGTACCCATCATCTAGAATGCCTCTCGGCATAAATTTCAACTTTATATACTACACCCATCCTATTTTAGGCGGTATATAAAACCATCTCTCCATGGTGCCCATACAGCTTTCTAACTTGTGCACATCTGCACAAACATTGTGAACGTCCGACACGTAACACTCTCTCTATATGAGGGTCTCCTTTTCTCGATGTAATACTCACACATGGGTCCTATCAACCCACGAAATTCATTCTCCTAACCTCGGCGCCACTAACTCTATCGAACTTATATCCTAACAATACTACGGTCTATCCGCTACCCTACCTACACGAAGCGAGTATAATCCTAAATATGTCCCTAGTGCCCAAGGCCTCTCTCAACTTCCGACATTTGCTTGGTTTCATGCGTGGGACGTCTCGTAAATAGAAATCCAAACAAGGAACCCTACCGTTACACTACTCCCTCACGCTGTCAGTCATCGAGATATAGCGACCTAAGGCACACCAGCGGGACGTCCTAAATCCTACCACGCTAACCTACGAACGCATTCTTACTATTATATCCTTCCGCCCATACGAAAGGAAACTAACACGACTCAGAATGTGTCTCTAAAGTGTGTACTCTCTAGGATCAAGTGCAAGCCTGTCGTTCAAGTAATAATCCGACAAGTCGGGTATCGATCCTCAGGGAAAAAGGACAACGGAGTTGTGACGACGGGATAAGACAGAGGAATCCAAACGACAACTCTAAAGAAAAAGAAAAAGATTTGATTTTGGTTTTGGGAATGATTAATCTAAATGCAATTATGTAATTATGAAAATGTGCAATTACACTAAATTACCTAAAAATGTGAATGAAAGTTTGATTGGAACTTTTAAATGAGATGATGAAGAAAATAGGACGGGAATACAATCCCCCAACCCTACTGTACTGCAGTTATAATATTAATCGTAAATTTATCGAATTAATTTGACACAGTCTTTTGTACTCCCAAGCATTACGTATACGAGGTTCAAGCCCGCGTCATACTTAATCAAAGGATGAGTAAATCAGTATCACGATAATGACATTCGAATTATATTCTCAATCATCCTGGTTACCCAGGGGCAAACGAGATATTTAGATCTACAATTGTTGTGTCCCTACGCAATACGGTCACGATTAATTACTAAATTCAGAGTATTTACTTTATACGTGCAATGACCACATCAGGTTGGGTTCATGTATCCCGACCTTAGAAAATCTAGCCTAACATGATGAAAGTGATGAAAACAATGTTTAATATGCAAGTGTTCATGATTAATCTACGGACAATTGATGTAATACTGTAGAATAGAATCATAAAGAAGAAACAACTTACTAAAATTACCCAAGGAATAATCGTAACAATAAATAAATTGGTAATCACACAACTTTGAATGAACCTTCAATCCTTGAATAAAACTGGAAATTGTATCTACAACTAGGGTTTATGGAAGAATAAGAGAGATTAAACTAATCCCCTCCGTGCTTGCCTACTTTACAATGAAAATAATTCAGGTTTTTATACCCTACATGAAATTCCAAGAAGTTGAGTATAAGTCGGAGTCTTTAGAGGAGAATCAGAAAACAAAATCTCGATGGGTGGACCGGTCCGGCCCTTAGGCGGATCGGTTCTTTTATTTTCCAGGCGGACCAGTCCGGGGGCGGATCGGTTATTTTTATTTTTGCCTCCTTCGGTTCGCCTTCTGTTCGCAGTTCTCTGGAGTTTGCACAGCGGACCGGTCCGGGTTGAGGGCGGACCGGTCTGCCTATTTGACTTTTCCTTCAATCTTTGACTGCCCATATCTTTTTCTCCGGGTATCCGATTGAGGTGCCGTTTCTTCCTAGGTGCTTGTGAATATGATACCTTCAACTTCTCTTTAGGTACCTCATCCGGATTCTGGGTAGGAATGACTCTTTTGCCCTTTTGACTTTTCTTTTTGACTTTCTCTATTCTTCATGTTTCCTTCTTCCATCTCTTGACATTAGATACCTGTAAAATCATAACGAAATACCAGAAACTCGGTGTACTTGTTAGGATAAGTCAATAGCAAGTTTATGAGATAAAGTCAATCCAATTACGTTGTTCGAGGTGATTAAATTACCGAAATTAGGGGATAAATTGGGAAGAATTTATGCCTAATCAAACCCCCCTAACTTAGAACTTTGCGCGTCCCGAGCAATGTAAAAGAATTCTCGCAAGGCTCAACTCTTGAAAAACATTTTATTGGGATAAAATACCTCTTTCGCGGGCACGCGATTGCATTTAGCGTATGCAACAAGCCTTTAAACCCCTAGGTTACCCTAGTGGGACGAGTTGTGTCTCGTGAGGGTTTGCAGAGAATATACCTACAAAATTCGACTCAAAGAACTTCAAAATAACCAAAAATTGTATAATTGAAACTCTTCCAGAAAATAGTCATCATTAAGTCATGTTTACAAGTCTCAAGCTGTAGTGCTTGTGTGCGAAGCCAGAAATATAACCGCCGATTTCCACCGATTAATCATTACGTTACTTATCCGAAAATTCGTTTTGATTTCAAATTCTCACGGGAAGCTCTCACAAACGAACCACTCGGAGTATGGCTGTTCTCTCGGTATGCGTGATATAAAGAGTAAATATAATGGACGCAACATCACGCATACAATTAGAAAGACGGAAATTTTATGGCGAAAGGATCTCTTCAACGGATTACGGTTTTAAAAACGGGAACATTGCCTCTTTTTCGCGCATATTTCATCTCTTATACTATCTTTTGGTGTCTTAGCTCTCCACGCGGTAATCAATTTTCGCAATTTGGACTCGGTTAGGACTTTTTCGGGTTAAAGGTGTATTGGGTAAAATGAAAATGGTAGGGAAGGTTGGAATTGGAAAATTTATTTATGATGTCCGTTGGTGCTTTTTCTGGGCTATTGCTCATTTTTTCTTCTTTTTCTCTATTTTTTTCTGTTTTTCACTTCTTTTCTTTTCTCACTATTTTTGTTGAGCACATTTATTTAATTTTTTTCTTGCCCCTTTTTTATGCACTCTTCGGACTCAAATTCTGGGATTTTTCAACTTTCACAATTCCGGCTATTTGGGTTTTTCGGGTTGTCAAACGAAAAGGATAACTTTTATTGGCTCAATTTGGGTTACAAAAAGGGTAATTTTTCGCTACTTTTTCTGGCCAATATTTTTGGGGTGACAAACGAGGGCCTACTTCATTGTCCAAAATGCCAATTGCGTTACCATATGCGTTTCGAGGTGAATTTGAGTTTAGAGACTAATTTGTCACATTTTTCAAGGCAATATTGCACACATTTTTCAAAACCGATCAAAATGAAAGAATTAAGATCCTTGACAACTTATTACGCGCTAAAAAGAACTTTGAGTTAACAATTAACTCGGATTGATTTAAAATCTCGCAAAACGTGATAGGCTCGAATATCACCGGGTTTGTTAATCTCCACATTTATTCGTTAAGTCGTCAATTTTCGCTCAATTTCCATCTTTGGTCAATTTCGGCTTTGTGTATGTTGGATATTTACAATTTGAGACTCCAATTTGACTTTTAATGATATTTTTGAAAAATTAGAATTCCAATTTTTATTTATTTTGAACAAAAATATTTTTGGATTTTTCAAAATTTTATGATTTGTTTTGGAAATTTTTGGGCATTTTTGAAAATTTGTGAAGTTTTAGAAATATGCACTTGTGACCCCCCCTAACTTAGACTTTTGCATTGTCCTCAAGCAAAAAGGACTAAAATCTAAATAAGGCAAAATAATAAGTGCAATAATTAAAACAAACAAATATAGAAAAAAATGCAACTTTTAATATCATAAGACTGTGGTATAAACAGGAATACAGCATATGTAGGATATGAGAAGGAATACATCAAAACAGTCCATAATCAACAAAACATCACGGGGGAGGGAAATGGGATGAGCTGATCGCGTCGGGGCCATAGGGGTCATGAAAAATGTGATGGTAGTGGCTCATTAGGGTCCCCTAGGCGGCGGTAGATATCCGCTTGCCTTCGAGCCGCCCGATTCTGATCTCGTTGGTAGTCGATCACAAAGTTCTCGAATCGGTTCTCAAAGGTCTCGAATCGGTTCTCAAGGGTGGACAACCGGGTCGAGATATCGGTACCCTCCCACTCAAAGTCCGGGTCGTCCTCCTCGTCCGCCAACTCGTCGTCGGCACCGACGTCTCCCATCTCAACGTCCGCTTCGGCGGCCTCCTCGTTCGCGCTCTCTTCCGAGGCAACCTCTTCCTCGCTATCATGCCCCCGTCGTGCCCGGATTATGGCGAGCTGTTTGGCACTCTTAGTGCGAGTGCCTTGTCCAAAGGGACCGGGAATCCGGATGCGGTCGGCAGGGGCCTCAATGCCGGCGTCTTGGAGGATAGACGTGATCAAACGGGCATAGGGCAAAGGGGCGGTACCCTTCTCATCCAAAGAAGCGGCGATGATGTCGGCATACAATGTGCGGGCCAAATGGATGGAGGTTTGGGGATCGAAGAGATGGTAGGTCAAGGTGGCTTGCCGAGGCCTCATGACGGAATCGTTGGACGTTTGAAGAATGTTGGCGCATACAATTTGGAAAGTGAGGCGCGCCGTTTCGTTGAGTCGTCCAACAACGACTGTTTGGCCCGCCCAAGCCACGTTTGGAGAAATGCGCTCCATGATGACGTCCTTAGCGACCGGAGGAACGTTCCTAGGATAGGTGAAGTCTTGGGGGTCCGGGACACAAAAGGTGGTCAATTTGGCCGTGAGGAGGGCTAAGGAAAAAATGAACGACCGTTCCATCAACGTAAGCTTGGGCCTCAAATTGGTCCGTCCGCACAAGCGTGCCATAGAATAACCGGACCTCGGAAGCCCACACGGCGTCATGGGGTTCGTTGAGGAAACTACACCACCCCCGGTCCATGAATAGGGCCGTGACAGAATTAGACAGCGCGTTCCATTGAATCGCGCGCTCCATATGGAGTTTTCGGCTTGTCCCGAAGAAGTTGGTGCACCATCGCTCCTCTTGGAGGGAGCGGAACTCGTTGCTCCCGGAGTGTAGGATGTCGGTGGATGCGTATTTGGTGGGGGCAGCACGGGGGGCCATGGAGACAGAGAGGATAGAACTCACAAAAATCTGGAGAAGGAGAGGAGAGAAATTTTGTTTGAGGTGTGAAGAGAAGAGGAGGGGTAGGGTTGATTTATAGTGGAGGGAAAGGATTTGGAGGGAAAAGGTGGTTGGAGGGAAAGGTATTTGGAGGGAAAGGGTGTATGGGGATGTGGGAAACCGAATGGGAGGGAAGGATGGTAATTGGGGGGAAGGGGGAGTGAATGGGAGTGTGGGATTCAACGAATCTGCAGAAGGCGGACCGGTCCGGTTTTTTAATTTCCAGAAAATTCGATAGGCAGACCGGTCCGGACTAAAATTAAAGGAACCGGTCCGATGGCGAATCGGACCGGCCTTAAATTAAAGGAACCGGTCCGGCTTGGGGATTTTAGGCTGGAATTTCCCCGAAACTGGATTTCAACCTCTCTTCCTCGAAATATTGCACTTTTTAAAATGCGCTCCTCACCAAATATAGACTAAGGACCTCTCAATAACACCGGTCACCCGAATTGACCCAATTCCCGAACATGCACATGCTAAACCCGAAAGTACCAAAATCCTAACGACACTCACTAACGCACACGACACACACGACTCTCACCCCATACGCGTCGGGGGTGCAACGACCTAATTAAAACCGTTCACTCTACCCCGTAAACAGGGTCCGACTACCAAACGGTGTCGACTTCCTCACCGCACGCCTCAAGATATGGCTTTAGGCGTTGTCCATTCACTTTTAATGTATTTCCCCCTTTTAAATCTTCTAATTCGACAGCTCCGTGGGGGAAAACATTCTTGACAACAAACGGGCCAGACCATCGCGACCGCAATTTGCCCAGAAAGAGATGAAGCTGAGAGTTGTAGAGAAGAACTTTTTGCCCGAAAAGAAACTCTTTGTGTCGAATGTTGCTATCGTGAGTGAGTTTCATCCTTTCTTTGGCAATTTTGGCATTCTCATACGCATCATTGCGTATCTCCTCTAACTCATTTAGTTGAAGCTTGCGAGCTTCACCGGCTTTATCCATGGCATAATTGAGCACCTTAATTGCCCAATACGCTTTGTGTTCTAACTCCACGGGGAGATGGCAAGGTTTGCCATACACGAAGCGGAAAGGGGACATGCCAAACTGATTTTTGCATACGGTGCGATAGGCCCATAGCGAATCGTTCAGTCTAATTGACAAATCTTTCCGGTTAGTATTGACGCTCTTCTCGAGAATGTTCTTGATCTCACGATTCGCTAGTTCGGCCTGCCCATCTGTTTGTGGGTGATACGTCGTTCCAACCTTGTGAACGACGCCATACTTTCTCATAAGCTTCCCGAATGGCCAATTGCAAAAGTGCTTGCCATTATCACTAATTATCGCTTTCGGAGCACCGAAGCGGGAAAGTATGTGTTCCTATAGGAACTTTATCACCACCTTGTTGTCATTTGTTTTGGTAGCTATCGCTTCTACCCATTTAGAAACATAATCTACCGCAACTAGGATGTATAGGAAACCAAAGGAAGGGGGAAAGGGGCCCATGCAGTCAATACCCCAACAGTCGAAGATCTCAATGATGAGTATGGGGGTAAGAGGCATTATGTCTTGTCGAGTAATGGCTCCCATCCGTTGAAACCTATTGCATGATTTGCAAGCATTGTTCACATCCCGAAATAATGTGGGCCAATATAGACCGCATTGCAGAATTTTAGCGGCCGTCTTTTTCGTGGAAAAGTGGCCTCCACACGCTTCCGAATGACAAAACTGGATGACTTTCGGGATCTCGTCATCCGGTACGCATCGTCGGATGAGTTGGTCGGCACAATATTTAAACAAGAATGGATCATCGTAGAAGAACATGCGCGACCAAGTAAGGAACCTCTTCTTATCTTGCGGTGTCCAGTCGGGAGGGACGGCTCCCGTGACAAGGTAGTTTACTATATCCGCAAACCAAGGCAAAGAAGAGGTAGCGAAAAGTTGCTCATCCGGAAAGTATTCGTCTATGGGAATGGGATCACTAGGTACGTCGGACGAAAGCCGAGACAAATGGTCGGCGATGACGTTTTCTACTCGTTTCTTATCCTTGATAGAGAGATTGAACTCTTGTAGGAGTAGGATCCACCTTATGAGGCGCGGCTTGGCGTCTTTCTTCCCAAGTAGATATTTTAAAGCCGCGTGGTCGGTGAAGAAAATTATAGGAGAACCAATGAGATACGATCTGAACTTATCAAGGGCAAAGACTACTGCTAGCAACTCCTTCTCCATGGTAGAGTAGTTGAGTTGAGGTCCGATAAGGTTCAGGCTAGCGTAGTAGATGACATGAGCTTGTTTATCTTGACGTTGGCCCAAAATGGCCCCAATCGCGTAATCGCTTGCATCACACATAAGTTCGAATGGTAGGGACCAATCCGGAACTTGCATGATGGGAGCGGACACGAGCATGTTCTTTAATTTGTCAAAGGAGCTTTGGCATGCCTCGGTCCACTCAAACGGGTTGTCCTTCATGAGAAGGTTGCTTATGGGTCTAGCGATAGCACTAAAATCCTTAATGAACCTTCGATAAAACCCGGCGTGACCCAAGAATGAGCGCACGTCTTTAAGCGATCTCGGTGGGGGAAGGTTAGCTATGACATCTATCTTAGCCCTATCAACCTCTCTGCCTGTAGATGATACTATGTGGCCGAGAACTATTCCTTCAGTGACCATGAAATGGCATTTCTCCCAATTCAGCACTAAGTTCTTCTCCACACATCGAGCAAGTACTTGTTCCAATTTTTCTAGACAAAGATCGAAAGAGGTGCCAAAAACGCTGAAATCGTCCATGAACACCTCAAGTCCTCTTTCGACCATGTCACTAAATAAGCTCAACATGCACCTTTGAAAGGTCGCGGGTGCATTACACAAGCCGAATGGCATACGTTTGTAGGCAAACGTACCAAAAGGGCAAGTGAAAGTCGTCTTCTCTTGGTCAAGTACATCCACCTCAATCTGGTTATATCCGGAATAACCATCAAGGAAGCAATAATAAGGGTGGCCCGCAACTCTCTCAAGCATTTAATCAATGAATGGCAAGGGGAAATGATCTTTTCTTGTTCCCGCATTGAGTTTCCGATAATCAATGCAAACACGCCAACCGGTGGTGGTGCGTTGGGGCACAAGCTCTCCCTTAGCATTCTCAATCACAGTCATACCCGACTTCTTTGGGACGACTTGAATAGGGCTCACCCATTTGCTATCCGAGATTGGGTAGATAATCCCAGCATCCAATAGTTTAGTGATCTCGGTTCTCACAACTTCTTTCATGTTGGGGTTCAGTCTTCTTTGCATTTCTCTAGAGGGTTTGACATCCTCTTCGGGGTGAATCTTGTGGGTGCAAATCAGAGGACTTATCCCCTTCAAATCAGCTATACACCAACCAAAAGCACTTAGGTGCTTCCTCAAAATTTTTAACAACTTACCCTCCTGCTCGTCATCTAGGCTAGAGGAGATAACAACAGGAAATGTCTCATCCTCTCCTAAGTATGCATATTTGATATGGGAGGGGAGTTTCTTTAATTCAAGAGTTGGAAACTTTTCATCGGAGGAAACAACGCGTGTATCCCGTGGTGGTAACTCCTCGATTTTAGAAACCCAGTTCACATCTCTCGCGTCCTCGTCCGACGCTCTCTCATCGAGTAACTCTCTTAACTCCCTAATCTCCCTCTCGTACTCAGTATACGTCCCCTCACTCTCATTGCTCGAAACCAGACAGGATCCTAAGGCATCGCAACAACAATTCTCCTCAATGTACTCCTCTACTATCTCATCTATGAGACTCACCGCGTGAATATCATCTTCCTCTCCCGTATGTTGCGCTATGTTGAAGATGTTGGTCTCTAATGTCATATTCCCAAAAGTGAGCTGCATTCGCCCATTCCTTGTGTTAATAATAGCGTTAGCTGTCGCTAAAAATGGGCGCCCGAGAATGATGGGAACATGATTGGTCGAGATTAAGGAAGGCTCCGGGTCCCAAATGACAAAGTCTACCGGGAAGTAGAAAGTGTCAACTTGAACGATCACGTCCTCTACTACACCTCGTGGGACCTTCATAGTTCGATCCGCTAATTGGAGAGTGATTCTTGTGGGCTTGAGGTCGCCCAAATCAAGTTTCCGATAGATGGAGTAAGGGAGGATATTGACACTTGCTCCCAAGTTAAGTAAGGCTTTTTCAATTTTGTTCTCTCCAATGATGCAGGAAATGGTGGGTGCACCGGGATCTTTGAATTTAGGAGGGAGCTCATTGAGTAAGATGGAGCTCACGTTCTGTGCTAGGAAAACATTCTTCTTTACTTCCATCTTCCTTTTTACCATCAACAAATCTTTGATGACTTTTGCATAAGCTGGAATTTGTTTGATGGCATCGAGGAATGGTAAATTCAGCTTTACCTGCTTTAGTGTTTCTAGCACGTCATCACGTGGGTTTCCTTTCTGGGAAGAAATCAACCTTTGAGGAAACGGTGCCGCAGAGGGTGGTTTCACTACTACCTCGGGCTCACTAGTGTCATCTTTATCACTCTCATTCGAGGGGACATCTTCGGCCTCTTTCGTGTCGGGCGAAATCACCTTGTCTTTGGTTGTGTCGTGTGGGGGAGGTGATAAATCAACGACTCTCCCACTACGCAGAGTAGTCACAGCTTGACATTGCTCCTGATGATCAGTAGAAGTGGAGCTAACACTAGTTTGACCTTGGGGAGGTCTTTGGCCCTGGGCAGGAAACTTGCCCTTCTCTTGAACGCTCAACGAGGATTGAATTTTGGATAGGTTCGCATTTATGTCGCCAATTAGACGATCATATTTGGCATTGTTTGCGGTCTGGCTAGTGATGAATTGATTCATCGTATCCTCGAGAGTTCTCCGCTGTGGCGGGATATGATTTTCGTGAGGCGGTGGTGCTTGCACATGTCCTTGCATGTGTGGAGCTTGTTGAAATTGTTGTGGAGGAGGAGGGGCAACATGCGAAGGAGGGTTCATTGCGGCATGTTGTTGCCCGTAGCTAAATCCGGGATGATTTTTCCACGAAGGATTGTATGAATTCCCGTGCGGGGCACCGAAATTACCCTTAAAGCCTCCTATACCACTAACTTGCTCCTGTAACATTACTTTGCAGGCGGGTATCGTCGGGCATTCCTCAGTTGAATGTCCCGCCTCACAAATTGCACACACCTTTTCGACGGGATTCTTGATAGATCCAACTACCTCGCATAAATCTCGAAATCCTTTCTCAAGGGTGTCCATCCGACAGTCCGACATAGAGGTTTTATCTACATGGTATAGGCTGGACGCCGATGGAGTGGTGTTCGCTTGACGATTTCGATTCTGAGCATTAGGATCAGAAATATCCCATGATTGGGTAGTCTCGGCGACATACCTCTGGTGAAGCTCAGCATCGTGGCAATCTAGCTCGATAAACGGACCACTACCCATGGTTTCAATGAGTTGCTTGGAGTTAAGGTTCAACCCATTATAGAGGAAGGAAATGATTTGAGCTGTATCAAATCCATGATGGGGGCACGAAGCAGTTAACTCATTGAAACGTTCATAACATCGATGGAATGGCTCATTATCCAATTGCCTGAACGATTGAATCTGAGCCTTTATGGAAATTGTTCGATGTGGTGGAAAGAACTTCTTGAGAAATCTGGATTGTAACTCGTTCCAAGATGGAATCGAGCTCGGAGGTAAAGACCATAGCCAGGTCTTAGCTTTATCTTTTAACGAGAATGGGAAGAGTTTGAGGCGAATCACCTCTTGTGTGCAAGTTTGATCGTTTGGAGTATCACACACGTCCTCAAATTACCTTATATGCAAGTATGCCTTTTCAGAATCCATACCGTGATAGTGTGGTAGCATCTGGATCATCCCATTTTTGAATCGCAACTGCCCGTCATTATACGGGAGTATAATGCATCCCAGAGTGATAGTGCGCTCGGGATATAAGAATTCTCTCAACGGGCGATACGGAGGCTCTTCCTCACCGGTAGATGCATTACTATGTTGAGACATCTCTCTCTCACTTGATGATTCGACGCTCTCACTGGGTGTGCACGACGTGTGTCCTACGAAGGAGAAGGGAGTGTTGCTAGAGATTGAGTGTGACGATGTGGGAGGTGGGATCCAGAACTGTGGGGCTTGGGGAGTGTGGGGACTATCAGGATTATACTCAACAAGTGGATTTTCGTGAATGCTGGTTGGAGTATTATGGGGTGTGGGAGTGGTTTCAGAATTTTGCATTAAGTTTGTGAGAGATGGTGGTGAATCTTTTTGTGCTTTTTATATTTTTTTTATGTTTTTGGATTTTTGAATTTTTGGTCAAAGCTTTGGATTGACTCGATCTAATCCTAAGTCTACCTAGTTCCCCGGCAACGACGCCAAAAACTTGACACGACTCAGAATGCGTCTCTAAAGTGTGTACTCTCTAGGCTCAAGTGCAAGCCTGTCGTTCAAGTAATAATCCGACAAGTCGGGTATCGATCCTCAGGGAAAAAGGACAACGGAGTTATGAGGACGGGATAAGACAGAGGAATCCTAACGATGACTCTAAAGAAAAAGAAAAAGATTTGATTTTGGTTTTGGGAATGATTAATCTAAATGCAATTATGTAATTATGAAAATGTGCAATTACACTAAATTACCTAAAAATGTGAATGAAAGTTTGATTGGAACTTTTAAATGAGATGATGAAGAAAATAGGACGGGAATACAATCCCCCAACCCTAGTGTACTGCAGTTATAATATTAATCGTAAATTTATCTAATTAATTTGACCCAGTCTTTAGTACTCCCAAGCATTACGTATACGAGGTTCAAGCCCGCGTCATACTTAATCAAAGGATGAGTAAATCAGTATCACGATAGTGACATTCGAATTATATTCTCAATCATCCCGGTTACCCAGGGGCAAACGAGATATTTAGATCTACAATTGTTATGTCCCTACGCAATACGGTCACGATTAATTACTAAATTCAGAGGATTAACTTTATACGTGCAATGACCACATCAGGTTGGGTTCGTGTATCCCGGCCTTAGAAAATCTAGCCTAACATGATGAAAGTGATGAAAACAGTGTTTAATATGCAAGTGTTCATGATTAATCTACGGACAATTGATGTAATACTGTAGAATAGAATCACAAAGAAGAAACAACTTACTAAAATTACCCAAGGAATAATCGCAGCAATAAATAAATTGGTAATCACACAACTTTGAATGAACCTTCAATCTTTGAATAAAACTGGAAATTGTATCTACAACTAGGGTTTATGGAAGAATAAGAGAGATTAAACTAATCCCCTCCGTTCTTGCCTACTTTACAATGAAAATAATTCGGGTTTTTATACCCTACATGAAATTCCAAGAAGTTGAGTATAAGTCGGAGTCTTTAGAGGAGAATCAGAAAACAAAATCTCGATGGGTGGACCGGTCCGGCCCTTAGGCGGATCGGTCCGCTTCTAAAGCGGATCGGTTCTTTTATTTTCCAGGCGGATCGGTCCGGGGGCGGATCGGTTCTTTTAATTTTTGCCTCCTTCGGTTCGCCTTCGGTTCGCAGTTCTCTGGAGTTTGCACAGCGGACCGGTCCGGGTTGAGGGCGGACCGGTCTGCCTATTTGACTTTTCCTTCAATCTTTGACTGCCCATATCTTTTGCTCCGGGTATCCGATTGAGGTGCCGTTTCTTCCTAGGTGCTTGTGAAGATGATACCTTCAACTTCTCTTTAGGTACCTCATCCGGATTCTGGGTAGGAATGACTCTTTTTCCCTTTTGACTTTTCTTGTTGACTTTATCTATTCTTCCGGTTTCCTTCTTCCATCTCTTGACATTAGATACCTGTAAAATCATAACGAAATACCAGAAACTCGGTGTACTTGTTAGGATAAGTCAATAGCAAGATTATGAGATAAATTCAATCCAATTACGTTGTTCGAGGTGATTAAAGTACCGAAATTAGGGGATAAATTTGGAAGAATTTATGCCTAATCAGAAACCTAACTAATCGAAGTGCCCAATCTCTGTAAGATCACTACGTACATCATACCCAACACATATCCTCTTCAAAATTTTCCTTTTCATTAAGGCCTGGCCATAACCTCAAATCAATTTCTCTAAGTCCTACTTCACCCATCGACTTGTGGTGAAACGACTACTTTAGTGCTTTCCCATAGCACAATATTTCCATAGTCATACCATCATCACATGGCTCATAGCCTATAGTGGTTCATCCACACTATAGGACTTTTCCACAAAACCCACATCCTTGCATCCTATAACATCTCTCCACTCCCGACGTCGTTATGATTCATGTGTGGAGCGTCTCGCAAAGCGAAATCCAAACAAGGAACCCCTCCACACACTCCTACTTAACTTTGTCGGTCATGGAGGTTTGTTATTTTTGAACATGCAACCGGGACACCCTATCCCCTCACTCAACAAAACATGGTTTGAACTCTCGACTCTATCTAGGAGCCACCCCACTAAGCGCACCGCACTACACTCAGTCTCTGCGCAATAAATAATGAGCTTAGACTCATAGCTCAACAATTAACTCGGCACATCTCAAATCATATCTATAAGGTTGCCACATATACAAATCACGATAATGAAACCTCTGACATCGAAGTTCCATCTATGCACATCAATAAAGGTGAATTCAACCTGTATCCAGGTGAGATATCGCAACAACAACCTGTTCCCTCCAGGAACTACGGACATGATAGTCTTGCCATCATTAGCCTGCTATCGCTCCGATAATACCATAATATCATACATATATACACAGAATATAAACACCTGCCTCTATGGGTAATGAAGGAAAATACAATTCCGCTATCGCGGAAAACACACAAACATACATTATATAATGTTATCGATACCTCCATAACACAAATTACACACACGAGTCTAGCGCTAACGAAACACCACGACATAATCTAGTCACACCAAATATACCCCCTTCATTGAGGTAAAACTCACAACAACAACTTGTTTTCACAAATTCCCCGGGTGGATGTCCACCAATGGGGTCCTCAACCATACACATTTTCCATAAGTGTTAGCAACACTTATTTAGTGAGCCTATCATTCCTCGAAAGGACTCATTATTCATTGTACCTACCTCACCTCGGTACAAGATTCACTTCTCCATATTACTCTTTATTCACCATCGACCTCCGGCCAAACCTTATGTGAATAATTCCCAAAACAACATTCGTTTCATTCCTGCTGAATCACGGGGACTCACGGTTAAAACTATCCTTAAGATCCCTTTCGAATCCTTACTTCATTGGGAAATTCAACTTTAGTACCACTTTCTACTATGGCGGTAATACAGTACTCATAACTACTATACTTTAGTAGTCGTTGAGACAATCCTTAGCAAACACTGCATAGGAAGTGACCTCTACTACGGTCCACATTCTCGACTTCTACCAGCTGTTTCAGCTCAGTCCCACCTCATGCTGCCATCCAAGCCTCGTACACGAATCCCAAACGAGCGAGCAAAATATTTACTATAATCTCATACTATAGAAGGAGAACGAAATCTCACCAGAGAAATCAACAATCCTAATCCCGAGGCTCTATATCAAATCAAGAGCAACGCTGAAAGCGTAGTACATCCGCACAGATTCCTAAGGACACTAGAACTTGATGCTTTTATACCATCTATGACACCCCACCTAATAAAATACCGGGAGATCAATCCTATATCAAATTATGACAAGAGTATCATTCTTAGCATCACTGTCAAAAGTCCATTTAATTACTAATAACCTATTAGGCCGGTGTCAAAATTTTACTTAAGTAATCTTTTTAAACGAATAAAATAAAAACACCCACACAGTATATGTGTAAATGAAACTGAAATAAAATAAAATAACCGGATACTCGGTCAAAATATACAACCATATCGAAAGCCGTACTCAAAAAATAAATAAATGCAATTGGACCATTGGCCCGAATATTTGTACAGTACCTCCTATCTAGAGTACAAGAATGGAAGCGTCTATCGAGAACCTGCACGCATACACAGCTGCTGCAGCTGACGTCTGACTCGAAAGAAGTGCCATCCAGGCGTCCCTGTGTCTGGATACCTATATATATATAATATATAGCAAGAAAGGAAAGTAGATAAACGGGTCAGAGCCCGAGTTTGAAAATATTTTTGCAAGTGCATAAATGCTTTATTTTTAGAAAAATATTTTTATCTCATATTTAACTTTGGTATCGCACTCCCATGAGATACCCCTCACCTCTCTTCTAATAGTGCACTCCTAGAGCATCCCTCTAAACATCTAAACATCCTAGTCAAGCTACCCTGCTAAACTAGTCTATCACCCAACCACTATCAACCCTAGATAGTCCAATTACTAAGGGCTAAACTTCTCCCCAGTCTCAACACTGTGACATGTTCGTGCGTGGGGTGTCTCGCAGAGCGAAATCCGAACAAGGAACCCCCCCGATACACTACTACGCGGCAAGGTCGATCGTCGAGATCCATCAGACCCTCAGTACGTAACGTATACATATATAAATAACATAAGAAATATTAATATTAGAGCACTAAGGATTAAACTTATCCCTAGTCTCAACACAATGCCATATTCGTGCGTGGGGTGTCTCGCAAAGTAAAATTCAAACAAGGAACCCCCCCGATACACTACTATGTGGCGAGGTCGATCATCGGGATCCATTAGACCCTCGACACCCAATTTATCCATATATATATATATATATATATATATATATATATATATATATATATATATATATATATATATGTCGACGCAGATAAATGATGAGGATGAGATTGAAGATGAAGATAAACATTCACATCAAACATATAAGAGATAAAGGTTTTTAAAGTGGTTCGGCTATAAGGAAAAGCCTATGTCCACTGTTATTTTATTCCCCGGGGTTTACAATAGCACAATGTGGTGTAGAGAGAGAAAAAGGTATGGATCTTGTGTATGGTGTCTCTCGGTTCTTGGATCTCTTGGATCTCTCTTCATAGTTCTTCCTTTTGGCCAAGGGAATACATGTATTTATAGTAATGGGAGATAAAGAGATTCATTGTATGTAGACATTTATACATTATGTCTACATTCAACGAATCTAACTGTTGAATTGCTTGGTATGCTATGTGTTGTCATCTACAATATAAATGTACATTAATGATCATTAAATGCGTAGTTATCCTTTGATATTCCTGGTTGGTATGCCGACCAACTCTCCTCGGGTGCCAACTAACTCTCCTCGGGTACCGACCAACTCTCCTCGGGTGCCGACTAACACTCCTCGGGTGCCGACCAACTCTCCTCGGGTGCCGACTAACTCTCCTCGGTTGTTGAATATTGCCACGTAGGATGACATGTGTCCTTTTCTGATTGGTCCTCGTAGATGGAGAATTTTTGCGTTAACAGAAGCCCCCAATGCTCCATGCTTGATGGTTTACTTGAAAGGATGGAGTATTTATTCTGCAGTGTTGCTCGGTGCTCGTGAAATTCTTGATCTAACTTCTTGATTTGTTCAACATAAAGTGCATTATCTCCTGGACGACATATGATGCAGGCTGATCGATGGTTGCTAATCTTTCTTTTGAGGAACTCCGTGTACTATGTATCACCCTTGGGAATTTGGATGCAGCCATGCCATAGTATGAAACTTGTAGCTTGTCATAATCTTCAAGTATGTTGATTGGTTTGCCAGCCGACCAACTGCTTCCTGTGTCGAGCAACTGAGTGCTAACTTCACGTGCTTGATTTTTCTGATTTATGATCCTCTGAATAATTTTTCGAGTAACATACTAGCTTTTGAACCCAACTCTTCAATATGATTAGTACCAAGCTAGTGGTGGACTTTGAAACATTTTCACATAACTTCTTCTTCATTATTCGTCGAGACAGTAGTAGCAAAAGATCTCAGTGCTGCAGATGCTGATTTTGACTTCTACCTCTGCTCGGGGACGAGCAAGAGCTGCTCGGATAGACCATCTGTGATGAACATCAGAATGCTAAAAGATCTTAACTTCATAAACTCCCCTTATGCTTTGGGATGATCCTCCTGCTGGCGAGGAACCTGTTTCAAAAGAAGAGGGAAAGAAACCAATAGAGTAGGAATCTCAATGTAATAGTTAGTATACATTTTCATTCTCAATGTATTTTATTTTTTGGATTTAATGAAAGACTTTCATTTTTGTTCGCAATCTTAATTGCTATTGTCTTGTAAAATACTCTACATATGTGCATATATATAGGTTAAAAAGATAACAATATTGTGTTGTTCATCGACCAACTTAGTAAAAAGTTTACAAGTACTAGAAATGTTGTTCGTTCACTTAATAATAAAGTAATGAGTATAAAAATGTTTAAAAATTTTGCCAACCAACCAAGGTTGTTAAATTGTGCTCGTCGACCAATTATAGTTAGTGAGAGTTTATCCCCGACTAACCATACTTGGTAAACTTTTGTCTTTATAAAATGTATTCGACCAACCAAGGTCAATAAATTCTTCTTGTCGACCAATTACAGTTAGTGGGTTTTTATTCCCGACCAACCATACTTGGTGTATTTTGGAATATTTTGTTCTTCAAAGAACTTTTTGTAATAATCTTACCTCCCGACCAACATAAGTTGTAATGTGAGAGTATATTTTTATCTTACCAACCGTAATTGATCATGATGGTGTACACCTCTTAACCAAAGGAGTAGTAGTGGTTCTTTCGAACTATATGTCCACTAGATATCTTACCAACCGTAGTTGGTCACACTAGTGTACGCCTCCTAACCAAAGGAGTATTTTTTTTGGTTCTTTCGAACTGTCCACTAGATATCTTACCAACCGTAGTTGGTCACACTAGTGTCACCTCCTAACCAAAGGAGTATTTTTTTTTGGTTCTTTCGAACTGTCCACTAGATATCTTACCAACCGTAGTTGGTCACACTAGTGTCACCTCCTAACCAAAGGAGTATTTTTTTGGTTCTTTCGAACTGTCCACTAGATATCTTACTAACCGTAGTTGGTCACACTAGTGTCACCTCCTAACCAAAGGAGTATTTTTTTTTGGTTCTTTCGAACTATCTGGTCCATTAGCTCTGAGGATATCCTGGCGCTGAATGAACCTTCAAAATGTTTGACTGATGATAATAGGCAGCAAACTCCTCGTTATCAAATTGTGTTCCATGGTCTGTGATGAAGGCATGAGGGAGACCATATCGGCAGATGATGTTCTTCCACACAAACTGGTACATTTTCCTTCTCGTATGTCATGGCAATAAGTGGCTCAGCTTCTATCTACTTAATAAAATAATCTACTGCGATGACGAGGTATTTGAATCTTCCTCGAGTCGTCGACAATGGTTCAACCAAATCAATCCCCCACATGGCAAATGGCTAAGGGGAAGTTATGGGTGTCAACAATGCTTGTGGAGTTCTTCAGATGGAGGAAAAGCGTTGGCACTTGTCACATTTCTTGGCATAGGCTTATATAGTTAGCTTTCATCGTCGACCAGTAGTATCCCTGCGTCATCACCTTTTGCAAAAGTGTCCAACCTGCTACATGGGCTCCACAGGACCCTTCATGGATCTCTTTAATCAATTCTTTCACCTCAGAGGGATGTACACATCCTTGCAAACCTTCCATAATTCCTCGTCTATATAAAATACCATTAATTAGTACATACCGAGCAGCTTTAAACTTCCATTTCTTGGCAGCAAGCTTATCCTCCAGTAATTGTTCCTCCTCAATATATGCTATGATGGGATCCATCCAAGATGGTCCTAAATCAAGGGTAATAATATTCATCGTCAGGTCTTCATCTATGCTCCGACTTTCTAATACTTCAATTGGTATCGTTCTTCGCATCTCGGTACGAGTAGCTGATGCTAATCGGGCCAAGGCGTATGCTCTCACATTCTCCATTCTTGATATTCTTACCAGTTGAACAGCAACAAACTCTGATACTAACTCCATCACCTTTGTTTGATACTTGATCATCAATTCTCCTTTGGCTGCATATATTCCCAATATTTGGTTTACGATCAATTGAGAATCATTGAAGACAATAACCTGCTGTGCCTCCATAGTATTTGACAAATTAAGAACTGCAATCATGGCCTCATACTCAACCTCATTATTAGAAGCTTTGAATTAGAAACGTAGGGCGTATTCCATGTCGACCTCGTCTGGGCTGTTCAAAACGATCCCTGCCCCATAGCCTGTAGTGCAAGATGAGCCATCTACATATAGCCTCCATATAGGCAACTTGTCTTTTAATTTCTGGTCTGACAGAGTTCCTCGGTGGAATACTTTTCGCTTTCTTTCATCATGTCCTGATACTTCTGAACACACCTCTTGAATTTCAATATACCTCCTGAACTTCAATATTCCTCCTGACCTTAAATATCAAAAGTAATTCCTGAGCAAGAAAAACAACTCCTGAATGATGATTAGTCGGGCCCCAACCGTGTGAGTTTGTGGAGTTGAATTTGATGCTCGACTGCATGATGTTATAAGAATGTGCCACCAAATGAACAAATATATCTGTAATAGAAGCCCCCAACTATGGAATGTGAACTTTGAATGAGATTTATCGACCAATACCAACCGGAGTTGGATTTTATCTACCAACCGGAGTTGGATTTTGTCTACCAACCGGAGTTAGATTTTATCTACCAATCGGAGTTGGTGGTAATTGATAATAAATGATGAAGACTTCCTCGGAGCTGACCAACGGATTGTTGGGAATAAGATAATATAAATGCTGGAGACCTCCTCGGCGCTGACCAACAGATTTGTTAGAAATAAGATAATATAAATGCTAGAGACCTCCTCGGCGCTGACCAACAGATTTGTTGGGAATAAGATAATATAAATGCAGGATACCTCCTCGGCGATGACCAACAGATTGTTGGGAATAAGCTATAATAAATGCAAGATACCTCCTCGGCGATGACCAACAGATTGTTGGGAATAATATAAATGCAGGATACCTCATCGACGATGACCAACAGATTGTTGGGAATAAGATATAATAAATGCTGGAGACATCCGTGGAGCTGAATAAGATATAATAAATGCTGGAGACCTCCTCAACAGATTGTTGGGAATAAGATAATATAAATGTTGGAGATATCCTTGGAGCTGAATATATGATTATAAATATTTGTCGAGCTCCATGCTGAAATGAGAATAGAATATGCATCCAAATAGATATAAAGAATAATTAAAAATAATAAAGTGCCTCCCCGATCAGTCGAGGTAGAATCATATAATGCCGAACAAGAATAAGATCTTTCAGAACATAAGAATATGACCGAGAACATTGTCAGGCCTGAATATAAATAAGAATTATCCGAATGAATGTTGTAATTCTCCTTAAAGCTAAATAAGTATCTTGTCGAGGCATAATTGCAGAATGCCGAATAAGAATAATATTTTCCAGAACATAAGAATATGGCCGAGAACTTTGCTGGGCCTGCATATAAATAAGAATTACCCCGACCAACTATCCGTTGGGGGTGAAATATAATAAATGTTACAGTTCTCCTCAGAGCTGAATATGATAATAAGTATCTCGCCGTGCTCCATGTTGAGATGAATATAGAATATGAATCCCAATGGATATATAGAATCATTTGTGCTGGAGCAGATATCATAGCAATAATAAAATCAATAGTTCCTCGCTGAGGTGAAATTTCATACTGCCGAGCTATGATAATATTTTTCAGAAGAGTAAGATTATTTCCGAGCATTCGTCGGAGTTGAATCTTGTACCTGTAAAAATTAATATCTTGCTCTACCATTTGTGTAGGCTGAATTGATTAGTCATGAGAATAATTTACTCATCCAATAAATATATGATATGTATATGCTTGAGAAATAAAAATATTAATAATATGCCAAATGTGTGTGAGATGGACAAATTATTATCAAATATGCATCATAAATAAGACGTAAAATTATTTAATCTCCAACAACTAATCAGGTATTAGTTGCTGTTTGAAAATTATTTATCACTTGGTTTTAAAATTTTTTTTTGGGTGATCATAAGTTAAAAAGACTTAAGCCCCCTGCTTGTCCCCAAGCCGAACTCGTGTTTAAAGAAATATCGGGGGTGCTTAGCATTTTTTAATACCCCAAGATTCTACTGCTGCCGACAAACAACATGGATGTTGCCGACCAACATTTAAGGATATCTCAAATTATAAAATATATGGTTGGATGACCAGAATATCTCGAATCTTTAGATCAAAAAATAACATTCAATGTAAAATTTAAGCCTTAAGAATGTTAATTAAATGAATAAATATATAACCCACTAGATCATGTGATTTCGACAAAGAAACCTTGTGATGTGATGAACGAGGGGCCAACATATCAAATTTGTGCCGAGAGTCTTAATATGGTCATGATTGTTTTACTGATCCTCTTTTACAAGAGGTGGGTAATGATTTTTCTAGTGAGAGAAAATTATTTTTTATATTGATCCCCTCATATTCCCTATTTTGAGAGATAAAAATACACTGAATGATCGAAGTTATTACCAAATTTATATCAAAAATCAATCAATTAGACTTTATTGGCATAGATGGAAGATGAACCAAATTAAGTATATAGTTCATAAAAGTGAATGCAAAGAGACTCAAAATTGAAGAGAGAGAAAATAGATCTGGGTCATGATTTCCATGAGAAGACTTTTTATTGTCTTTAACCTTTTCCCATTCTTTTATTAAAAATATGATGGGAATTTGAATAAACATCAAAGATCTTACAAAATTTATTTCAAAATCAACAATGAAAATGATTAAATCTTATCATCGTCGTATATATTGGTATATGTAATCATTTAAAATATTTAATCCATGATATAAAATTGAAACTTGAGAATCAAGCAAAAATTTATGATTTATGAAATCCATTATTTTTCAGATTTCTAAAAAAGAATTAATCTAATAGTTATGATTTAAAAATCATGATATGCAACATTTTGCAGATAAAAATTGGACAATTAATTTATGTATATAAACATAAAAATCATGATTGAATCAGAAGATGTATGTATAATTGATTATACGTAGAGAAAATAAAAACTTAGCTTTTGATGGAGAACAATGGTTGTAACACGTTCCCACAGACGGCGCCAATCTGTTGAAGACAGAAAATGGCCACTGCCATTTTAGTGGCGTCAACAGCAGATAAATGATGAGGATGAGATTGAAGATGAAGATAAACATTCACATCAAACATATAAGAGATAAAGGTTTTTAAAGTGGTTCGGCTATAAGGAAAAGCCTACGTCCACTGTTATTTTATTCCCAGGGGTTTACAATAGCACAATGTGGTGTAGAGAGAGAAAAAGGTATGGATCTTGTGTATGGTGTCTCTCGGTTCTTGGATCTCTTGGATCTCTCTTCATAGTTCTTCCTTTTGGCCAAGGGAATACATGTATTTATAGTAATGGGAGATAAAGAGATTCATTGTATGTAGACATTTATACATTATGTCTACATTCAACGAATCTAACTGTTGAATTGCTTGGTATGCTATGTGTTGTCATCTACAATATAAATGTACATTAATGATCATTAAATGCGTAGTTATCCTTTGATATTCCTGGTTGGTATGCCGACCAACTCTCCTCGGGTGCCAACTAACTCTCATCGGGTACCGACCAACTCTCCTCGGGTGCCGACTAACACTCCTCGGGTGCCGACCAACTCTCCTCGGGTGCCGACTAACTCTCCTCAGGTGTTGAATATTGCCACGTAGGATGACATGTGTCCTTTTCTGATTGGTCCTCGTAGATGGAGAATTTTTGCGTTAACAATATATATATATATATATATATATATATATATATATATATATATATATATATTCATATTTCAATATACATCCGGATCTATCTCCCGAAATGAGAATTCATTTACTCATAAATACAACTATATAATACACATCCGGACCTATCTCCCGGACTGAGGTGTATTCTATACTCTTATCAAAACCTTCTATTTCCCTTATTATATCCAGGAATATATTTAAAAGCCAATTCATTATCATGAATTTCTTTAACAAAACATGTAACTTTTTAAAAGACAGTTTTATTATCATAAAAATGCTTTTCTGTTTTATAACATCCCATTCCCCTTCCCATATCCAGGGAATGTACTCAAAGCCATTTTTATTATCATAAAAATGCTTTGATCAAATCACATACTCCCATTTCCCTTCTTATATCCAGGAAATGTATATAAAGCCAATCCATTATCATGAATTGCTTTAACAAATCTAAGACCGTCCCTCCGAGTTTCCCCACTGGACCACTCCTAAATGGCTATCATCTTCTAGGGACCATCAAACAAGACAACATGGGAACCTACCAATTTCGGGAAGTGGCCATATGCCTGCGGGAGATTCATTACCACACCCAGAATCACCTCACCAGCACAGTCAAATATATAATCGCCATTTGGCCTAGGACTATATCCACCCTGCATTCATTAGCCAGGGGGCATCACCATACGCACACAACTTCCCTTATGATAGCAATTTGGGGAGGTGTGTAACCATAATTTATTAATTATGAAAATCATTTCTTTTCCATTTTGAAAACATTCATTTTTATATTTTCAAAATCATTTACCTCATATCATATATATACTTTAATCATATAGTATATACATATACCATATATTCCTTCTCGAATATATAAATGGCAATATGCCAAGTACATCTAGCGATGACCAATAATCCCAAAGATTCCCTCAAGGAATCATAATCATGCATTCATATAAGCATGATACTAAAACCAAAGTATTTTCTTACTTTGTTTAATATTAATTACCTCAATCATCTCTTAAAGATTTATTGGATATCTCCAATTATACCATTTCACTCTTAAGTGAAATATATATCTATATCCTCAAATTTCATCCTATTTATCCCCTAGCATTTACCCAATAATAATCAATGTAATTATGTTTTCTATACACATAATTATATAGGCCTACATGCCCAGCAAAAATATCCTAGGGATTTACCTCTCCCGAACAACCTTGAATTTAGTGGGTTATGGATTTCATTTCCATCAACCCAATGACTATTTCTTGTCCGTATAATCAATTAGAGGTCCCCACTCTAACTAGGAACCTTGAACCGTCAAATAATTCACTTAATCTATTTTCCTCGAAAATATAACTTAAGGGTTATACATTAAAACCCTCACCTTTCCCTCCAAGATTTCCTCAAATGGAGGACCATAACTCCTAAAGGGTTACTTATATTAACCCCTAATTAACCTCGAGTCCATTAGAATTGGAGTTCATCCCATCCAATTCACCCTAAGAAAAATTGCCCATTTCAGAAGGAGTTGATCGATCGATCCATGGTCATCGATCGATCGATGGCTTCGATCGATCGAGCCTCCATGATCGATCGATCGATCATGGCGGGCAGCTTCTTCTCCGGGAAGCTGTTTCAGCCATTAAAGCTCCTCCCAAGCTTTCATCTCTTCACGAAACGTCCTACAACTTCAACCAACTACAAATACACATAATATAAGGGTTATAAACATCCTAGAACCCGAAACAATCAATTAATTTCGGTTAATTTCTAAATTTTCTCCAATTATCAAATTTTAGGGGTTTATTCGTTTTAACTCCCGAAAACCCGTTTTATCCACGAAAACCCAACCCAACATATTTAGGGTTTGTTAATACCAAACTACGGTATGAGATTTATGCAAAAAGTAAATAAAGCAAGTAAACACTTGCCTCATGGATATAATCCGACGATCCCCAGTCGAGTCCGGCGGAGTTTGGCCCTATTTCTCCATTTCTCTCCTCTTTTCTTCCTCCTCTCTCTCGCTTCTCTCTCTTTTCTTTCTTTCCTTTTTCTCCCCCTCTTTATATAGATGAGAAAAGGGTTATACACCTTAAAACCCAAAAACGACTCGTTTACTCAATTACGAGCCATTTTAACTCTAAAATTCCCCTAAACTCATTTTCGATGATCGGACACTCTTTTCTGACTATCTCGAACATTCCGAGACTCACGGCGTAGTCAAAATTCTCATTCGAGGTCCTTGATCGCAAATCACTATTTTAACCCATAATAAATAAATGCGGTATTTCCATTAAAATATTATCTTCTGTCCCTTTACCCAACGTCGACATACAATTAAAATACCTCGACATATTTACTTAACCCCAAAAGTAAATCTATCACCTATCGACAATCCTCAAATCCTTGAAAATACCAAGAATCACTAATCTGAGAAATTCTCCATATTCCAATTTATACTTCAATTTTGGAATTTAATTGTCTCCAAAAGGATGGGTTATTACAGTATTCGAGCCATTTAACCTCTTTAGTTGCCTCTAAAGTGACAATAACTTTGGCGTCAATGGTGGAGTCATCAATACATGATTGCCTCACACTCATATAACTTATAACTCCAACTCCTACGATAAACCCATATCTCGAGGAACAAAACTCGAAATCCTTATCTAACTTAAAATTGAGTCTTTGTACCTAAAAGTAACAAAACAATTCAGCTGAAATCTGCAGATCATACTAACAATAAAGAGCATATTCGGTGTAATACACAACATAAAAAACACGACGATGCTCCCCACCAAAGCATAAGGTATGTTCCTTATCCTTTCTTTCTGACAAAGTGTTTTATGACACTGATCCCTAGATAAAGTGGTTTCATAATTGAAAATAAAAATCTTTCTTGGAATTCTGATGCTAAATTTGTGAGAATAACTTTGATATAAATGACTTGTGATAAGCCCAACATCAATTTTATCCGACCTAGTGAAGATTATAAAGATGTAATCAACACGTTATCATGCTACCTGGACTACCACTCTTATGTGAGATAATATACCCACCTCGTTCACAATTATGAGAATATCATCCATAAGAAGTACCATAAATGCCACCATGTTTCAGTCATTCCACTTTTATGCACAAGTATTATTCAGACTTTTACCAAAATGAACATTTGATTGCCTAATTAAATTAAATGTACCAAGACTTTAATGTTATCTTAAATACATAAATGGATCTCTTAAGCTTACACACTTTGCTTTCCCAACTTATTACTATGAATTCTTTGGGTTGCAATATAAAGGTGGACTTGTCAAGATAATCATTCAAAAAGACAATATTGAATCTAAAAGAATGCTAATAGACTTTAGAATGGCTACTGATGAGAAGGTTGTTCATAGTTAATCCTTTTCTCTAGGAGTAAATGATTTTACAACAAGACTTGCCTAGAAGGTTCCCACCTTCCCACAAGTCTATATTTTAACTTCTTGTAAGTCTACTTTCACCTTATGTCTTTTATTCCATCAAGAAGTCTACAAGATATAAAACATTTATTCAAATACATTTAATCCATCTTGGTAAAATAGTCTTAAGTCGAAGCTAAAAGTCCTTATCATGGAATGCCTCCTTGTAGATCCTGTTACCTCGTTCATGTTCCCTTGAGATCTCATCGAAATGATCACCAAAAATTCTAAACTTTAAGGACTTATCCCGACGGTCCCACTATGGCGTGGCACTACCTGTGCTCCAGTATAAGTAAAAGGTGTTACATAATCATTTGTAAAGTTCCCACTACCGCTAGGTAATTTATTATCCATGTTAAATTGTATTTTATTCGGTACGAGTGTTCTACCGACATAGAAAATATAAGGTTACTTTTTAATTTCTTTTAATCCTAGATAACTCCCAGTCCTGTGGTTTATTACGTGTTCCTATTTTAGGAATTAGACATTGATACAATCAATGGCCTTCTTATGATTCGAAATATGACATAAACTAAATCTATTACATTTGTGATAACTAACAAAGAGACATACGTATGTCCTATATTCCAATTACATTAGATCATGAACTTCCATATCCGAGCATGTCCTAGAATGGGTCCCATTCCAAATTTCTTTGGAAGTTGAAGAGATGTATTTATATGGAAATAAATTCAAAATGTAGTTGTATCTTAATGAAAAATCCAAACAAGAATATTACAAACTTGAATAACTAACCATAGACCTTATCATATCTAAATAATCATTATCACTTATATCCTCTACATCATTCCTTAGTGTAATACTCGTTGTAGACAACTAGGATGTAATCACAATCTCTGATAAGTGATTCATAAACATGATAAGACATATACGAACCTATGATAAGATCATAGGCTTTGGATTAGTTTATCTCACCTTGCTCCACCTTAGCCTTCTATACTTTGAACTAATCAAAGGCTTTAGACTTACAGTTCATGAAGTAAACATACCCATTACTCGATTGATCATTAATATATTAATTAAGTACTTAGAACCACCTATTGACTGGGTAGTCATGGACAACTAAAATTAGAATTAACCATTTCCAACACATTTTTTATTCTTTATCTTTTTGGCCATAAATGTCCTCTTAGTCAATTTACCTTGTAAACAAGATTTATAAACTGGAAGTGCCTCCATTTCCAATTACCTCAATTTCCCATTTCATATTAGTTTTTTAATTCCTTTAAAATTAAAACTATCTAAGAGGAAATGCTAAAATTTTGTTTGGTCTAACTGAGAAGGAAACTTTCTCTTCAATGATTGTTCATCATTTTAGTTTTTACCAGTATTGGTGAGACAAACCACATTATGTATAAATTATTTTCCAATGTAACATATAAAATAAAAGATATCCTAATTTTGACAATTTTTTATTAAAATAATTGAATATCGTTCAAAACCAACTTAGAAATCGAAAGAAACTTTTTATCTAAAATATGTACATAAATATAATTTTCCAACATTGTGATTTTATCTCAAATAAAATCTAAAATAGATTCCATACGACTAATAATACTACCTTATTATTATTGCTCATTATTAGGAATACCTTTCTTATAAGTAGTTTCTCGATTACATAGAAACTCTCAAAAGATTAGGAGACCTAAATTTTGGCTCTTGAATCTACATGTCATGTTTTTGTAGATCAGGCCATAAACGACCCTTTTAATTTTAAGATAAAAACCGTTTCCTTATCCTTTTCCTTATAGTCCTACAAAAATCGGACACATTGATATCAATGTTCTAACTACTTATAGTGAAAACACTCTCCATTTTTTTTTTACTACATGAGATGATTATTAACTTTATTAACCTCATACCTTTTTATCATTGAGACTCAGCATTATCCTTTTACATCCATTTTGGGAAATAAATTAAGATCTTCTTAAATACTAACACCATTACTTGGCTTCCGATGATGCTCACTTTTAGATTATGAAATGGATCTTGATTTCCCCATCTACTTATAATCCAAAAAATCCCTTGTTCACCTAGTGATGATAGTCATTTTACCAACATGATAATTATTCGAGCACCATTTACCAACATTGGTGTTCACAAATTCCCATCGGTCAATTGTTTTAAAATAAAAATGTTCATATAGATTTTCCTCGATGGAGGGACGGAACATATTTACCCTTAGTCTCTAAAAGAATTACCATAAATTTTAAAACACTATGATTTTATGATTAATTCCCTCTAATAGGAAGGAAAGACAAAAACTAAGACGAGGAATTAATTGTATCACACTTTTGAAATATTTATGGGAATTACGGGTTAAATAAGTTTATTATCATATTATAGTTAGAAAAATATCCAAAATCATTTTTCAGTCCTTGAAATTTATTCCAATTAAAACATTTTACTTTTAAGACTAAAAACAACATGTGATAAGTTAGTATCATTTTTGAAATCTTAGAATCATCATTGAATTCCAATTAAATATGTGATAATTTGCATTGATTAAATTTTAATTTAGCTTCCCTCTATCGTCAATTAGAAATAATCATGTCTAGCATCCTTGTTCCCTTTTGTAGACACCACATTCTAGGACCCCCTAAGTCTCTCCTTAGACTCCTAGCACTTCCCCCTTCCATCGCAAACCTAGGTCGCACTCCGAGTACCGATCTAGAGACCGTCCAGCGCTCCTAGGCTCCAAATTGACCCAAATCAACTCCATCGTCAGAGTTAAAGATCTTTGAATACTCGAAGGTCACTTAAACCCCTTTCTAACAGTTCACCCTGTGCATGAAACAACATAACCGTTCGGACGAACGATCAGTTTTTCCACAAAAATCGATCCGGAGGCCACCGGGCGCTCCCGAACTCCGTTTGACCAAAATCAACTCTTCACATCGAACGAGACTAAATGAATATCCTGAGGCCATTGAATACCCTTTCTAACAATCCGACCCATGTGCGATTCTGACCAACGGTACAGATGAACGATCCGTTTTACTCCAAGAGGTCATCGGGGGCTTTCAGGCGCTGGTTGAATAAGACCAACTTTCCAAACCGAGCAAAACTATTTGGAATGTATAAGTACATCTCCTAAACTTTCGAACGGTCTTCCACGCACACGATTCTGACTTCCATGTGTACGAACAATCCATTTGCGTTCGACGATATCCCGTCTAAAGGATCGACATACCCTTCCGAGCAAAATTTGACCCAAAGTCAACTTCGAGACCTGGGAGCGGTCTAAAGGACTCTCGAAGGCCTCTGAAATACATTTCTAACGGTATGCCCCATACACGATTTGGATCAACAATTTGTTCTCTATAATTATTTTTCCACAAAAGTCTCAACGAGACTGCCAATTGGCAGGTCCTGAACCCTGCCTATCGGCACAATGTCAAGGGTGGCCTGCCGATAGGCACCCCCTAAACCTATAAATAAGGGCCATAATTTCATTTCTAAGGGACATAAAAAACCCATCAGCATCAGTGATCTCAGTATCAGTCTCTCGAAGTCAGCGAAGTTCCATATGAGAAATCTCATTAAATCCTAAATCCCCATCTTTTTCACATCCAATTTGGCATGTATCCTTCTGTCTCATCAACATTCAAAGGCATTCATCCAATATCCAAGTTCAAGCTCCAAGAAAGGTCCAATTCTTTCTCCCTCTATTTTAATTTCTTGTTTTATATAAGTTACGTTAGATTCATAATCTAGTTTTTCTAATTCATACATATTAACATCTACACTTTTATTAGTATATTGCACATACTTTATTTTTTATAAAAAACCCAAAAAACAAAAAAATGAGGGTTACACCCATAAATTCCGAACGGAATTATCCACCACACTTTTTCCAAAACTAGAAACACATTTTCTACTCGCACACACCTAATAAAATTCCATTCGAATCTATGGGATAAACCCCACCCCTATTCTACATTCAAACTACATGGACTTTGATGCCTTTATTGGGTACGTAGGCGTATCTGATTAAAATCTGAGACTCGAGTCCAATTTTATAATTTTCCAATTTCTCTCATTTCTATAATTTCTCAAATCCCTCATTGTTATCATCATACATATATATAACATATTTTTTCGCGTCTCATCCCACATATATTATCGTTTCCCAATAACAATCAATATCATGATGAATGCTCATATTCTTTCTTCTACATTTATTACTATTTTGGGAATATTCCTACGGATGACCTCACTCTATCTTTTCCATGGGATGGGTCGAACGATTCCAATCTCCATTATATCAACACATGCATAAACTTTATGGGGATAAAAAGGAAACTATTAACATTTTCCCATAAGAGACCAAAAGGACAGGATGGGTGCCTAACACCTTCCCATTCCACAACTTAGCTCCCAGACCTCCGATCTATTGGTTTTGCATGCATCCATTTTGTC
Organism: Sambucus nigra; assembly: GCA_949130495.1. Taxonomy (NCBI): domain Eukaryota; kingdom Viridiplantae; phylum Streptophyta; class Magnoliopsida; order Dipsacales; family Adoxaceae; genus Sambucus; species Sambucus nigra. Next base: position 341,545,108 of record OX422213.1, on the reverse strand, counting down.
CTTGATGCCGCTCTCTTGAGGTGGCAACATATTCTTTTGTCTATTTTGAGAAAAATAGGCTGGAGACTCTATCTCTATACATTCAGCCCCCATCGACGATGGTTGAAGCCCCTTTTCAAAGAGAAGAGTGCGAGACCGTGATGCAATTTCTTTCCCGGGGGATCCTCTTTCTCCCTTTTTACCCCCGGAACGAATGTCACGCCGATCGGGATGGCCGTAGTGGCGACTCTGTTGGGGACTATTTTTAAGAGGGCTAGACTCTATTTACATGGGTGTTTTATTTTCTTGTATATTCTTCTACTTGCATATTCCCCCTTTATTATTCATGTGTACCTCATGCTTATGCTATTATTTACACACTTGTAGAAGATTCTCCATGCTCACTTATCACACACTCACTTGTAGATAGTTACACATCACTTATTCATGCTTAGTATACTTACTCGTACTTTGCTCCCCTGTTTGGTATGATCAAGAAAAAGACACTCTCACCATAATATACTAATAAGAGAATCATGCATGATTCACACGACATCACCAAAGATTATTGTTATTTACCAAATCCTGTCCCGTAATTGGAGAGTCACTTTGTGAAGGGTACTGGTCTGGCAGGATGCAGTTAGCCTAAGCGATATGACTCTCACCTTCCATTGGCCAAGTACCTTTGACGTATATCGAACGGTTCCCCTGCATCATACCACTTGACCGAAGTCATGACGAGAGGTATATCGTAGGGAACTTGTTCAGGTATGTCGATTATATCAAATTCTCTCTCACACGTACCATCTCCATGAGGTATATAGTGAGGCAATTCACCTAGACTCAGGTATATCAAATGGTTTGTCCACACGTACCGATTGTCCTCAAAAGAAAGACGTATATCGTGGAGTCATGCCAAAGGTGGGAACGCTTTACAATTCACCCAACCAAATTGCATACCCGCATATAGGTGTCAAGCCTAGAACATACATGTTAGATTGCCAGTTTCGACCTGAAACTCTGTCGAAATTCCGGGTCAGCCTGCCACCTAAATTTTTTCATAATTTTAAAATGGAACCCTACCCGTGATCCGATTACAAGTCCAACCATAGTTTTATATATGTTACAAACCCAACTTTTCCAGGATCGGGTCCCATACGGCATTTCATTTTACATTTAGGAGAATTTAAACCTAATAAACATAATAATCATGCAGAGATTCGACTCTAGTCTCTTCCCTTTTATTTTTCCCAAAAAGCATAAAAAGACATTTTTCCTCTTTCATTAAAAACGCCAACAACATTTTCATTCTCTTCTTTTCTAAAAAGAAAAAAATATTTTCCTCCTTTTCTAAAAATAAAAGTCTCCCTTTTTCTTTTCCAAAAAATAAATTCCATTTTTCTCAGGTCGATCACATACCCTTGTCCCTGCTCCCTATTGGATTTTCTCTTGAGTCGAACTACCCCAAAGTTCTATTAGTACCTTTACTTCCTCCGAGTCTGAGACTCACCTGCCTTCCATAGAGAACACGGATCAAGTGTCGAATGCACAACCGGATTTGTTGACGGTTCTGGCTCATCTCACTACAAAAATTAACAGCCTTGAAACTGAGGTTCATGAGATGCAAAGAAATCGGGACCCTATGCCCGAGGATCCTAAGGTTATTTTCCCTCGCGCCATGGGTCTGCCTACACTCGAGCCTATATGGGTTCTTGAAGAATACCATCATACCCCAAGGGCTCCTCCTACTAATGGGCCACCACCAACCCAGTTTCCCATGCCAAACCTTGCTCAAATTGGGGCTAATCTACCTATAATTGTTTATCCAAAAGAGGAAGAACTGAACAAGGTCAAGGAAAACATCAAGATGCTAACTAAGAAATTTGACCAAGTCTGAATCTCTGGGAACTACATGGACTATACCCACATGTCTCCTTATCCTAAAGACAGATTACCAGAAAAATTCAAGATGCCCAACATCGAGAAGTTTGGAGGTAGTGGACCCCCGATTGTTCATCTCCATATCCATCACCGAGCCATGAGTCTCCTAGGGGCTTTCGAAGAAATAATGGCTCAAATGTTGCAGAAGACTTTGAAGGATAGCACCCTCCGTTAGTTCCTATCCCTTGAAGAATCCAGAATCCGCAGTTGGGAAAATATTGGCCGTGAGTTCATGTCACAGTACAAGTATAACGAGGAGATAGAGGTTACTTGCTGTGACTTAGAGATACTTAAGAAGAATCCTGGGGAATCAATCAGTAACTTCACAGAAAGATGGAGAGAAAAAGAAGCTACCATGACCAATCGACCTTCCGAAGAAGAACAAGTCAGCATTGTGAAGAAGAACTTTCTACCCCATGTCTGAGCAACAATGGGAGGACACTATTACCCTCACTTCCGAGACCTCCGAGAAGTAGGAGTAGAAATTTAAGAAGGTCTTACCAAGACTGAAATTGAACCGAAGAAAATCTTGTGATAGTTTTCTCCTAGAAAGTTTGAAAAGATGGATAGCACCGTAACCTCTACTATCAATAATATCTCTCAGCCTGCCGCTTCATTTGCACCAAAAAGTCACCCAAACCCAATTCGAAAAGAATATACCGAGATTTACGCTCCTCTCTCCAAAGTCTACCAGGCTCTCTTAAATTGAAACCTGATCAAACCCTTGGACCCTCATCCATTACCAAACTTGCTTCCAAATAATTTCAAACCCGATGCACATTGTGACTATCACCAAACTACTAGCCATACCACCGACCAATGTTTTCATCTTTGAAACACAATCCAAAGCCTGATTGATCGAGGTATCATCACCCCACCGGCTAATCCTAAACCAAACGCAACTCATAATCCACTCCCAAGTCATACAAACGCCATCTTCCTAGAAGAAGACTCAGAACTCTACCCATCTATCCAAATTATACTAAGTAAATCACCAGTTATACCCATATACTCTCCTAAACCTCTCCAAACATGCCCATATTTCCTCTTACACCTTACCAACCTTACCGATCAAACCTTGTCACTCCTCACCAGATCCTACATCGCTGTCCGTATTCGTTCTGGGGGTAAAGATATGGAGTTATCAGAAGTGATGAATCGACTCCTAGACTTTGGGCTGAAATTGCCCTCCCAGATGACCATCCGACTGTCAGAGATTCAGTGGGTTATTCTTAGAAGATCGAAAATGGGCCCGAGTGTCAGACAACTGGGTAGTTCCAGCCGATGAAGTTAGTCTAGATGACCTGGTCCAGATCATGACAGATTTGTTTTGATAGACTCGTGATATTTGTAGCATATCCAAGCTTCTCTATGCTTTGAAATTACAAGGGCACCTGGTTCCCTCAGTCTTAAATTTCCTTATCGAATGGGAGGAATTATATGAATAGGCCATAGAAGTTTTAAAGTGTACTAACTTTTCATGGAAAGATAATATCATTGCCACCAGATGGGGGGACGACTTCAAAGACTCAGATGAAGAGCCAGATTCAAGAAAGGCTAGTCTGATTGCCAACTTATGCGAAAAGATATCATTGGAGGAGCTACTAGGAGAGATTAACCAGGTAGTTGAGCAACCTGACATAGATAAAGAAATAGGGTTTATGTTTTCCCCCTCTTCCATGAACCACATGACCAGGTTAGGGAGACATTACCAGAATCTGAGATTATAACCATTTACAAGCGATAAAGGGAAAGGTGTTGAGAATCTCCTTATGCCAGAAATGACCCTTGAAGAAAGAAAGGTCCTTGATCAACTAAAGAAAACTCAAGCTAACATCACTCTATGGGGACTTTTCATGTCTTCCCAACTTCACCGAAATGCCCTAATCAAGCTACTCACAGGTTCCACAGTTCCTCCCTCAACCAGATCAAAAGAAGCAGTGAACCTAGTTATATCCTTGACCTCTACTCGAATTCTCTGTTTTTCTGAAAAGGAAATCCCTAAGAATGGTCCCAACCATAATCATGCTCTCAATATCTCTGTCGAAGTCATGGGGAAAACTGTTATCCTCTCACTTATCGACAACGGATCAACTCTGAATATTTTCCCATTAAGAACCCTAAATTATTTGGGATTGAAAGTGAGCGACCTTATCCAACCTCTGCTGCCATGCATGCCTATGATAACACCCTCCGATAAGTAATGGGATATATCAAGCTTGAAATAAGGGCGGGCCCTATAAATCCTATTATTGAATTCCAAGTCATCGATATCCCAACCTGTTTTAATCTATTGCTCGAATGACCATGGCTCTATAGCATCAAAGGGGTGTCTTCTTCCCTTCATCAGAAATTAAAGTTCTTTGCTAATGGATAAGTTATCACTATCTTGGGAAATAATGACAACACTGAGAATGCAAGCACCAGTAATTCGGTACTCGAGATACAATACAAGGTGAATAATATGTTTCTATCAGGCTTCCAGGTCGAACCACTCCTACTCCTAGCAGGGGATAACTTCAAAGATAGGGTTTGTCCAGAACATGATCCTCATAGAAATGTCAATGTAATCCAAATGTTCAAGCATATGTACTTCATGCCCGGACTGGGGTTAGGGCAAAGACAACAAGGGATAACTGAAACTATTGTGCTGAAGAAGACCTTTCCTCACTGTGGCTTGGGCTATCAATCATCATCAGAAGAACTCAGATTGATCCGTCAGCCTCAACTAAAGAGAAAGTTAGAATGTGCCAGAACTATCCTGGGAGATTCCCTAAATGGATGATTCATCAAAGAGGGTGAATATTTCCCTTTCTTCGGCTTCCCTGAACCTTGGTATGACACTATATACAAAAGGATGAAACCAGGAATCGAGATCTTTTTTCAAGATAGTTACTCGGGAGCCAAAAGTTCCCAACACTATGTGCAATCATTTACTGAGGAGACCATAACCGACGTCGGGAATTCTGATGACAGTAATTCCAAGGACTCTTTCAACTTGAAGATACTGGGGATGGCACTCTGCATGATCCACTCAGGGACTATATCATCCAATCCATCCTACCTCATCAAAGATGCTGATACACCTCCTCTCAACTGGCATGATGCATTGTGCCACCTATTGATATTCAACCTAACCATGATGGCTATCCCCTTTCTCCTTTAGTTGTTTCCTCTCAATCTGATATAATCGAGACTTCCTTTGATGAGGTTCGCAATGCTGTTTCTCCTATTAATGAAATAAATGAATATTTTGAGTATCTTGTTGTGTCTTACATTAATTATCTTGATTATAATCGAACTTTTGATGATGATCACTTTCCAAATGAACATTTCTTAACTGATCTAAATATGGTTAATAATAAGAAACATAACCGTGTTCAAGTTAATGAAGATAAAACTGTTGTTATTAGTCTCGGTTCTAGTAGCCAAATGCGTGAGACTAGGATGGGGGCTACCCTTAATGAGCACGAGCGCACGCAACTCGAAGAGCTATTGAAGGAGTTCGTGGATGTCTTTGCATGGTCCTAAGATGATATGCCCGACATTGACCCTGAAATAGCAGAGCATGATATTCTAACACTCCCGAAATGTAAACCAGTCAAAAAGAAGTTGCGAAAGCTTCACACCGAATGGTCACTCAAAGAAAAAGAAGAAGTAGTCAAGCAACTGAATATGGGCTTCATTCATGTAATTGAATATCTCACATGGCTAGCCAATATTGTACTTCTGCTAAAATCAGGAGGAAAGGTCCGCATGTGTGTCGACTATCGAGACTTGAACAAAGCCTATCCAAAGGATGATTACTCGTCACCCAACATCGATGATCGTGGAAAACACAGCCAGTCATGCTCTCAAGTCGTTTATTGACGAATTTTCTCGATATAACTAGATCAAGATGAACTCTGGTCATTAAAAGAAAACTGCGTGCATCACCCCTTTGGGAACATTTTGCTATATTGTCATGCTATTTGGTCTAAAAAATGTAGGGGCTACCTACCAAAGGGTTGCGACAATCATTCTGCATGACTTGATACACAAGTAAGTTGAGGTCTATGTAGATGAAATGATTATCAAGTATAAGACTAGAGAAGGTCATGTTCCCTCTCTCCAAAAATTCTTTGAACGACTGTAAAAGTATCAAATACGGATTAACCCACAGAAATGTGTCTTCGACATCACCAAAGGGAAACTCTTGGGATTTATGGTCACTGATAAGGGGATAGAAGAAGATCTTGCCAAGATGAAAGCCATACTTGAGATGTCACTTCCTCGAACGAAGAAAGAAGTTCGAGGATTCCTTGGGAAATTATAGTACATCAGTCGATTCATCAGCCAACTGACCTTCATCTGAGAACCCATCTTCAAAATCCTTCGAAAGGATTCAACCAAGGTCTGGAACGAAGCTTTTCAAGAAGACTTTGACCAAATTAAGTAATACCTAACCCTACCTCCAATGCTCATGCCACCGTAGCCTGGTCTTCCTTTACTCCTATACCTAACCATGACTGATACTGCAGCTGGGGCTTTGCTAGACCAATACCTTGAAGAAACCCGAAAGGAGAAAGCCATCTACTATACCGGTTGGAAGTTGGTCGATTATGAAGTTAACTACACCGCCTTGGAAAAAGCATGTGTCTCTCTTGCTTGGGTTACCCAAAAGTTACAGTACTAAAAGCTCGCCTTTCCCATCAGACTCGTATCCTGAATGGATGCCATCAAATACCTACTCAAGAAGCCCGCCCTATCCAGCCGAATGGTCCGTTGGTTGATGCTTTTGGCCTAGTTTGATATCACCTATGTCACATAGAAATCCATGAAAGGAAGATCCATCTTCGATTACCATGTTGACTACCTTATGAAAGAGGCTGATGTTTTGATTTCTGAATTCCCAGACGAGAATATCCTTTGCACCTCCCATAAAGATCTTCGATGTCAAATGTTTTTTGACGGCGCTACCAACAAAAAGGGGTATGGCATTGGGATTCTCTTAATTTTCCCTGATGAATCCCACACTCCTATTGCCATCAATTTAGATTTCCCCTGCACTAACAACATGGCTGAATACGAGGAATGCACAGTAGGCCTCAAAGTAGCCCTCAAAAAAGGAATTTGATACTTCGATGTTGTAACACCCCGCATTTTTTAGGATAAATAATTTAGCTAATTTGGAGAATTAGAATTTAAACTAAATTGATGATTTGGAGAAACTATTTAAATTGAAGAATTTATTTAAATTGGAAGATTCAATTTATTTAGATAATTGAGATTTAAATTAATTTGGGTTATTTCTTTTAAGAATACCAGTGTCGTAATTTGATATTTTAGTTACGTAACTCGAATGATGATTTTGAGTGTACGATTGAGTGCGAAAGGGTTGGGATAGTCAAAATAGAGTACCCGGGGGTAGTAATTGGATCTTGGGGCATTTTTAAGCATAATCGGCCCCACACGGGAGTGATTGGGCCATTTTAATAAAGCCCACAAGCCTAAAAATGGGATTGGCATAGTAAAATCAAAACGTGAGAGGGTATGGAAGCCATAATTCATTTTAGGAAAACCTTAGTTGCAGAGGAGAAAAGAGGGATCAAGTGGGAGAGCTTTTGGGAGTCAAGCCAAGAGGTGATTGATGTGTTCTTAGTCAAAATCTCCATCTACATCAAAGTATTAGACTCTACAAAATTTCTAGGCAAGTAGTTAAACTTTCTTTCATTTAAATTGCGGTATTGCGATTCATATCATGGTGGGTGTAAACGATATTCATTTTGGAATGAGTTATTATAGCAGAATTTGTATTTGGAGGGTATCACCTGTTAAATATGGGTTTTGAGGATTTAAGAATTTGAGGTGAGATTGATATTTAATTAATGGGAGAATATATGATGTTAGAATATGATTTATAATCGAAAACCTAGTAGGAATTGTTGTTGAATTTGAATTATTGAATCGAATTGAATTTTTGATTTAAGAGATTTTGAGAAAAACTCAATTCAGGAACCCTAGAAGTTTTAATGAGAATAAATGATGATTAATGAGATATATTAGTGTTAGAACCTGTTTATAGATGTAATAAATATGGGGTATAAATTGGGTTGATGTTTGGGTTAAATCCATGGAGGTTTGAGGGTTATAAATGGAGAAAAATGAGTTAGAGAAGAAGATGATTCGTAGGCCGTTGGAACGGTCCAATTTTGAGGTAGAACCGATCCAATTTACCTGTTTGTCAAAACATAAAACTTTTAGATCTGTTCGTCACGGTCGCATGGGCGCTGGCCTTGTATTTTTCTGATTTTTTTTAATTGTTAAATATTTTTCTACGAAAGAGTGTGTGAAACCGAAATCCTTTGTAAGAAATAAAATCTGGATTTCTAGGATGTCCGTAGATGAGTGAAGGACTTTGGAAAAATATAAAGGAACATTATTTTATCCTTGGATTAGATAGGGATGAATATGTGGTATGGATTTAGGAGTATTTATAATGAACGACACTCGATAATATATGTCAAAAATATACGAACGTATTCGAATGAGAATTTTGGATGAGTTTAGCATACAGGCTGGTATCTTAAGGTGGAATTTAATTGATAGAAATTAAATGGAACCTAATACTTAGAGTCCTATGGGATGAGTATTAAGGACTATTAAATTTACAAAGGGTGTTAAACTTAGTAATCGAATTTGGTGAAATGAATTCTATAAGGTTAAAATACGAGCCAATAAAGGGAGTCCGAGCATTTTGGTTGAGTGATACTACTTAAAAAAATTAATTGAGGTGATAGTAATTAAATTAAGGGTCGGGTTTTGACTCTGATATTTCTCAGGCTAGTGCTACGGGAGTTAGGCACAGATTAGCCGGTTTAATTTATTATAGAGATATATAATAAATATTCTAATAGTGAATTTAACGAGAGGTGTTAACCTTAATAGTGGATTTTTGTTAAACAACTTCTAAAGGGTGAAGATACAGATCATATGAGTGAGACAGTATTGTAGCTGGGTGACACTACTTTAATAAATTAATTAATGTTAAATTGATTAGATTAATCGGTGTAATTTGAAATTTAATGAGTTTGGGGGATGAGCGACCCTATGACTTAGATCAATAGGATATGAGTGAATTACCTACTAAAATATTTTAAAGGAAAATTGGCACACTTCGAGTAGTGAGGGATACTGGGGAATATACGATGAGACGTATAATTGAAATTAAATAATACGTAAGATCTTTGGGAGATATATATGCTATGTATGGAATATATGATATAAGTTGTGTGTATACCTTTTACTGATTTGTATGATTTATTATGTGTATGACATACCAACCATACTTGCTATCACGGGAGGTTGATTTTCGGAAAAAGGGCCATCTTATCTTTGTGTGCCTTTGGGGGGATTTAGATTGGTACCTTAAGGACATAGGACCGTGAATGACTTATTTGTGAGTTGATAAGTTAGCTGACCATGGGAGCATAGGTATGTGCGTGACCTATGGGATGTGAACTATGTTCGTCTCCAATATGTGTGATTTGTATTGATATGGTTCCAGAGTGATTTGAAATTCGTAGTCCTTTATATAGTGCATGATGTACTGGGACTTGATAGCAGAGTATGCATGCGCCACAGGTCCCATCCTAGGGATGTTGTATTGTATATATATAATTAGTTTGATAAATATATATACGTGTGATTTATTCTACTACTTGTATATGGTAGATGATGTACCAGGACATGATAGCATAGTATACATGTACCACAGCTCAGCTTAGGGGTGTCGTATTAGTATATATATAATAGTGTGATATATGTATACTTGTGATTTTATTCTACTGGGTGAGTTTAGTAGAAAAGAAAGATAGTGACATTAAAAATAACTATATTATGGGGAGAAATAAACATATACTGAGAAATTTATAATGGGCTGAAAGGCATGGAAATTCGATAACGTATTGTATCGTCAATACGAGTAGGCATGATGAATTATTTTGTAGAAGGAGATTCGATATGGCGAGTTAGGTGGGGTAGCTTGACTAGGAAAGGTATAAGGCGAGCGTTAAGTGTGAACATTATATTAGGGGTGAGCTATGTCTCAAGAGAGTGCGACACTATCTTAAATATGAAAAGTGTGCATGCATATTTAATTATTGCAATTTAACTGCTTGCTAAAAAATTTCAAAACACTTTACTTGGGATCTGACCCGTGTCAAAAATCTTTTCCAAAATATTTTAGGTGTCCAGCCATAGGGACGCCCAGTTTGAGGATTCTATCCAGGGATGCGCAGCTGCAGCTTAGGTGGAAGTTGCAGGACCTTGTTATAGACGCTTCGTTCATTTACTCCTAGTGTAGGAACTTTTCTTCAGTACTCATTTGGGCATGTCGCCCTCAGATTTTGTATTTAGTTTATTTATTGGACTTTATGTATCCAAGTTAATTCTTCAGGGACTATTGTATTTTATTATTGAACCGATAGTTAATTTGGCTATCTTTATTTATGATTATTCATTTGTGTTATTCCATTATCAGTTGTGTGGATGGTTTAAATGGGCATTGATTTCTGCATGTTGTTAATTAATGTAAGATAAAATTTGGCACTGGTCTAATTAAATTACTAGGTGGTTAGTAACCTTATAAAGTTTTTGACAATGATGCAAAAAATGAGCCATATGAGACCAACGTGTTATTTTGATCACGGGCTGGCCACCCGGTATTTTAATAGGCGGGGTGTCACAGATATCTACGGGGATTCAACCCTCATCATCGGTCAAGTACTCAGGAAATGGAAAGTCAGGGATGAGAAACTGTTACCCTTCCATGCCTACCTTGAAGAACTTGCTTCCCAATTCTAAGAGATCACCTTTCACTACATGCCCCGAGCGAAGAATAACTTGGTTGACGCCCTTGACACCTTAGCCTCCATGATTGATAAGACCAAAAGAATAACCATGGCTCCTTTCCTTGTCCAAAAACAAGATAAACCAACCCACTGCTACCATATCGAGCTCTGCACAAATGAAGAATCCGAAATAGCCGACTGCTGGTACTATGATATTTATCTCCTCCTCAAACACGGTAGGTATCCCCAAGGAGACGATAAGAAAGACCGAGCAACTCTTTGCAGACTGGTCGCCTAGTACATTGTCTGTGATAAATCACTGTTTAAGAGAAATTTTGATGGAACCCATTTGTCTTGCATCGCAGGGACTGACATTGATGAGATGATGCAAAAAATCCACAACGGGAAATGTAGACCCCACATGAATGGCCATATGCTCGCCAACAAGATCATCCGATAGGGATACTACTGGACTACCATGGTACGGGACTGCAAAGACTACATTTAAAGATGTCTCAAATGCCAATAATTCTCCAACTTACAGCATCTACCTTCATGAGAACTATACAGCATGACTTCTCCCTGTCCGTTTTTCACATGGGGCATCGACATCATAGGGAAAGCTTTACTGAAGGCATCTAATGGGCATGAGTTCATCCTAGTCGCTATTGACTACTTCACCAAATGGGTCGAGGCCGAGTCATATGCTATTTTGAATTCTAAGAAAGTGGCCAAATTCATCAAGAAAAACATCATCTACCGATATGGGGTCCCACACGAGCTAGTCTCAGACAATGGGTTACTTTTTGAGGTAGAGGTTATAGAATTGGTCAACGAGTATGGAATTCAGAGACATAAATCCTCTCCATACCGGCCTCTAACCAACAGAGCGGTTGAAGCAACAAATAAAAAGCTCAAAGCCATTATCAGCAAGATGATCGGGAGTTATCGAGATTGGGTCGACATGATTCCTTACGCCCTCTGGGGATACCGCACTACAATTAGAACCTTTACTGGGGCTACCCCTTACTCTCTAGTCTACGGTATGGAAGCAATCCTACCCGTGGAGCTAAAAATACCCTCGTTATGCATCATGCTTGAAGGCAAGGTCAACCAAAGCCGTCATAATGAGCTGACCCTCCTAGATGAAAAGAGATTAAAAGCTCTATATCACATACAAGGTTACCATCGACGTATAGCACAATCATTCAATAAGAGATTCAAGGACTACGGTGTTCGAGTGGGGGACTTATCCCTCAAAGAAATAGTAGAGCCCATTTGGACCCCAGAGGGAAATTCAAGCCTAATTGGAGCGGCCCCTACATTATGAAGAAGATCTTGTCGGGTGGCACCGCTGTGCTCACCGACCTCAACGGAGAGGAAATGGTGCGCCTATTCAACCTGGACCGTCTCAAGAAATTCTACCCATAGTCCAAAATCTCGGCGCGCTAAGACTCTTCTCATCTCCATTTTATTTTAAAAAACTCTTCATTTCCCCTTACCCAAAGCTACGTGGGCCTGATCCTCTAAAAACATTTTCAAAAATGAATTTCAAAGTTTTTCAAAACCCTTAGAGGTACGTAGGCAGCTCATTCGCTTCACATGGGCCCGAGCCCCTTAGTTTTCACAAAATGTTATTCTTTTCTTATCCCGAGAACAACAGTTCGTTTTTAACATAAACGTGAACAAAAGGATTATGTATGCCTTAACGATTGGTATAGATAATTCAAAATGAAAAAGTCATCAAAAGGCACAACTAGGTGATCAAAAACTTATTTATTTCATTATCTGAAATTTTCGTACGATTACATCAGTGTATGGAGTCAAACGACTTCCGTGGGAAAAAAAATCCCAAATAATAACAAGCCCCACTAGTCCTGAAAATCACCCCAATTATTCCCACAAAACAACACCTTTTACAAGAGGCTTCACAAAACCCTCCCCGCAGCTTCTAGAGGAACCAACACGATCATCACCTGCACCCTAGACTCCCCAAGCCTCCTCTGCTTGAACAGAGTATCGCAGATGCTCGAGGGAACGATAAGCCCAAATCAACTTGGGGTAGACCACAACACCCCATCCATGGTGTTAGATATGGAAAACCACATTTGACCTGTCTCCACGGGCATCATCCTAACCACTACCTTCTTCCACAACCACTTCATGTAGTCCCCAGAGACATTCCAGAATCTCCTAGTAGACTGAGAAGGGAGGGTCGATGGATGGAGATTCTCCCACAGGAAACCAATCTGCATGCGGATATGCTCTGTCAAATCCTCCATATAAAGGAAGTTTGGTGTCCGCGGTGGCACAATTTGCTCCCAACCATATTAGCACATCAGCCGCCAGGGACAGTAGAAAGAGGTTTGCCTAAGGCCAACCAGTCTGACGTACTAGTACTCTCTAGGCTCCAGAATGGGAAGCAGCTCCCCCCCACCAAGGCACGGACTAGCATAGGCCTCGAGCCCCATGCTCTACAAACTAATTCACCTAACTCTCAATGTTTATGCCCACGCTAATAAAATAGCGTGAGAGGAAGTTTTAAACCTCCGATAAGGGATACTCAGGTGGGACCGCCATACGAAACCTCTCTGATATCCAAATAAACAACATTATAGTGCTCCCTCTCAATAAGTCAAAATGACCCTCCCACCAGGCATCTAGGACATTCAAGGTCTCCGCCAATATCACCGTCGCAGGATTATGATGGTACGACATCCAAGAAACAATAGCAGCCAGTTGGGGGTCCAACAGCGTCTCTCCGGTCACCAATAGAACTCTTGAAACAATGCCTAGGATGAAGGCCCCAACATATTCTTCATCACCCACGTCCTGCAAATGCATGGACTATAACACCACCGGGAGGGAAATCATTCCTCCCCCGACCAATGGCCAGTCTCCTAAAGGTGAAATATGAAGAAGCCCAGCCAACAATTCCCTGGAAGAACGGGAAAACTCAGGCAGAGACACAACAATGCTGGGATTTATCCCCGGTATGGCAAAAAATTCCTCGTACGTAGGAGAAATATCATTCAACCCGAAGTGGAAGACATGATCCTCGGGATACCAAAACTCGACAGCCGCCATCAACATGTTCCACTCAATGGGCTGGTTGCGTCACAAAGAGACTCGACGCATGTGAAAGGAATCATAATCAACATTGTAAGAACACATTGCTTCCAAGGCTTCAAGGTAGTTAGCAAACTCAATGCTACCAGGGAGAGCCATCTTGCAAGACTAAGAGATAGTAAGCAAGTAAGAATGTGGAAAAGAAAGAAGGTGAAAGTGTGAGGAGGAAAGCCCCATCCACATCCCCTTTTATACTTGGAAACATCTAAGCCAAGACCAGGAACCCTGTAGAAATAGGAGTAAAACTTGCCATACCAAGTACCAAGCAATTGAATAAAGTTAAATCAAAGCCTTGGATTGATTGGACTGGACTGATATGCCGATAGGCAGGACAGGGGTCCTGCCGATCGACAACCCCTTATTTTTGGAAACTTCCCTTTTTCCTCTTTTGTCAAAATAAAAAAAAAACTTAATGAAAATAATGTTTATCTTAAGGGAATTCCAAATTTCCTTATGCTTTACTAATCTCATTTCAAATAAAATCCTTCTCAAATCAATTTTCACAATTCTCTTTACGATCTCAGCAGCAAAGTAAAAAGAGCATGTGCATTAATCACTAAACAAGAAAATTAACAAAAAAAATTCATTTTTCATTTCCATATATTTTGCTGTGTTACATTAACATTTTGCTGGAAAAATTTGAAAAAACAACGGGACTCAGCCCAACCCAATCTCTCTCTATCTCTCTCTCTCTCTCTATCTATCTATCTATCTCTCTCTCTTCTCTCTTTTCTCTCTCTTTAGGATCCCCTATACCTACGACGCTCCCTCTTCCCCTTACGGCGAGACGACGTGCCCCCAATAATAGAGCTCGATCCTCCCCCAGACGAGGCAGACGGCACCAAGCAAGAAGAAACCGAAACCGCCTGTGAGCTGTCGCCGAGGATATCCAGTCCCTGATATCCTTCAACCAAGTGGTAGAAACACTAATATGCTACAAGGAAGGATAGAAAAGATCAAATCAATCAAGCACAAGGAGAGAGAAAGAAATCAAGTAAATAAAAAAAGACGTATCGTAGACCGAAGGACCTCCTCAGTCGGACTTAACTCCTCTGGTTCCATCGCATGAGTGCGATGATACAAATGCACAGATCCCCTATCAACTCATCGAAGGTTGTAACTAGGAGAATGCAGTAGTACGAAGAAGGCCCTGAAGTCATCTCCGCCATTGCTGATGTAGTCGCACCACCTGCGTTATGAGAAGACCGCACCGGCCAACTCGATCCCACCCTAGGGAGAGGCATCACATCATAAATCCTAGGGGGCATCAACTAACTCATGACGAAGTCCATATAGTTATACATCATCGCTATGTCAATATACAGGGAGTATCCACTCGGGCATCATCCGACATCTCCCACATGCGCCTCTTGAATATAGGGGACCTCGTTGGAGGCACCGCAACTTCGTCCTCCATAATCTAATGGACCGCCCTCTCACCAAGATACCAGGAGTGGACGAACTCACGCGATAGAAGGAGCCTCATTTACGCATGTCCCCCAATCACCTCGATGTGCTGAATAGCCATCGCCCAGGGATAAAAGGCACCTGCAAATTCCCAGTAAAAGTGAAGGATCAATATTAATAAGATGGAATATAGGGAAAAGAACATTCTCAAGGACAAAAGAATGCTTACCTGCTCGCTCGTTAGGCCATTTAAGACCTGACGCACTACCTCTAGAGAAAGGTTATTCTTCGACTGTCGGTTGGACCTCCTGCATCGGAACATCTGACAAAAGTCTTCAACGGAGTCATCCTTTAGAGAAATCAATTGGGTGTTCAACCCAATCACCTTATATAATGACGTCTGCAAAGGATAAGGATTAGCATTCAAGAAATAAAAAAGAAATGCATGAGTGGAAAATGCGAATGCATAAAGGAAAATGTACAAAATAAAAAATACCTCCAGAAGATACTTGGAGATAGTAAAAGTCAATCGATAGCACCGGCTGAATGCATCCAAAGAATAGTAAAGGGTTGCCAAAGTCAGGCTCCCCCAATCATAGAGGCGGATGTTAAAAAACATCCTAAGAAATGGCAGAAACCATAAATGGATGACATCGCCACTAGTCGCTACCAGAAAATCTCCCAATACTAGTAAGATAAATAGATGGGACATCTGATGTACCTGCTACCCGTCATTAGCATCAATCCTCCTAATAAAAAGATCCCTCAAAGAAGGTAGGCAGAGGATATCTTCAGAAACCACCCTCTCCAAGTCACCAAGAGACGCCGTCACCGCCTCCGATGTCACTCGCAGCGTCCTGTCCACCTCAATCTGGGCACCCTCATAGTCCATACCTAGAAGTTGCTGAATATCAATGGGAGTCACCTTCATCTCCCCCAAGCCAAAATGGAAGGGGTGGGAAGTGTCCCACTACCACTCTCCCAAAGCACATAGAATCGCGGTGGAGCGAGGCGTCTCATCTAGTGTCGACGTTAGCCTCCCAAAACCCGCAGAGGATACCATCCAACGCACCACAGCAGGAAAGGTGATCCTAAACATCCTTAAGACCTATCGTACCGCGGGCACAAATAGTCGACATGGAGACATCAGATTGTTAAGAAATGGAGAAAATCCTTGCCAAGAAATGAAGCAATCTCATCAAGAAAAGAAGAAAGGAATATTAAGAGTCATGCAATACTTACATAGCCACTAGGTTTCACCACCCTTGAAGAGAGATGGTGTGAAGGCTCATGCAGAAGAGTCTGATCATCCTCTACATGCTCAAATGAGTCTAAAGAATTCTCGCTGCCCAATGCGAGGGGCACCCTAGCCCTCCACTCCAACTTTACCCAGTCATCATCATTGAGCCATGCCATATGGGTTGCAATGCTTGAGAAGTCCACCATTTCCTACGTTAGGACAATTTGCAGAGGTTTATAGCAGAAGAAAAGAAGTCATAAATATGTGCAAAATGAGGAGAACCCCCCCCCCCCTTTTATAAGAGGTTAAGGGTTATCCCGATCGGCAGTCCCCTCCACCCACCGATCGACACTGAGCCTTTAACCTGGTTGAGGCACCCCAAAAGTCCATGCCAATGATGATTGGTACACCCACACCCATGCCGGTCAGCACACCTCTTAGAATTTTGTACAAAAAGTCCAAAAAAATACCATAAAATTCTGAACAATTCCCACAAAATTCCTAAAATTACCAAATCCATCCTAGCACCTTTTTTATATCCCCAGCGGAATTCTAGAGAATCATTATCCCCAACAACGTCTACAAAGGATGCTCTAAATTTTCCCTAGCTCATTCACTATTCCCCCAGCGGAACCCAAAATCCAATCTTTACCCCGAGCAGAATAATCAAATTTCCCGAAGGAAAGTACACCTCTCTTAGGTCAAAATTTACCTCAATATTGGATCGTCACCTTAGTTAGGTTAAAATTGACCTCAGTCCTATGTCGTCACCTCTCTTAGGTCAGAATTGACCTCGGTCTTGGACCATCACCTTTGTTATGTCAGAATTGAACTCGGTCCTCGATCATCACGTCTTTTTAGGTTAGAATTGACCTCGCTCTTGGATCATCACCTTAGTGAGGTCAGAATTGACCTCGATCCTCGATCATCACCTTTTTTAGGCCAGAATTGACGTCAGTCTTGGATTGTTACCTTAGTTAGGTCAGAATTGACCTCGATCCTCGGTCGTCACCTCTATTAGGCCAAAATTGATCTCGGTCTTGGATCGTTACCTTAGTTAGGTCAGAATTGACTTCAATCCTCGGTCGTCACCTGTCTTAGGTAAGAATTGACCTCGATCTTCGATCATCACCTTAGTTAAGTTAGAATTTACCTCAGTCCTTGGTCATCACATCTTTCAAGTTAGAATTGACCTCGATCTTGAATCGTCACCTTAGTTAGGCTAGAATTGACCTCAGTCCTTTGTCGTCACCTCTTTTAGGTCAGAATTGACATCGATCTTGGATCCTCACCTTAGTTAGGTCATAATTGACCTCAATCCTCGATCATCATCTATTTTAGGTCAAAATCGACCTCAGTCTTGGATCGTCGCCTTAGTGAGGTTAGAATTGACCTCGGTCCTCGGTCGTCACCTCTCTTAGGTCAGAATTGACCTCGGTCTTGGATCGTCACCTTAATTAGGTCAGAATTGACCTCGGTCCTCGATCGTCACCTCTCTTAGGTCATAATTGACCTTGGTCTTGGATCATAACCTTAGTTAGGTCAGAATTGACCTCGATCCTCGATCGTTATCTCTTTAAAGTAAGAATTATCCTCGGTCTTGGATCATCACCTTAGTTAGGTTAGAATTGACCTCGGTCCTCAGTCATCACCTCTCTTAGGTCAGAATTGACCTCGGTCTTAGATAATCACCTTAATGAGGCCAAAATTGACCTCGAAACTCGGTCGTCACCTCTTTTAGGTCAAAATTGACCTCGGTCTTGGATCGTCCCCTTAGTTAGGTCAGAATTGACCTTGGTCCTCTGTCATCACCACTCTTAGTTCAGAATTGACCTCATTATTGGATCGTCACCTTAGTTAGGTCATAATTAACCTCGGTCCTCAGTCGTCACCTCTCTTAGGTCAGAATGGACCTCGGTCTTGGATCGTCAGCTTAGTTAGGTCAGAATTAACCTCAATCCTCGATCTTCACCTCTCTTAGGTCAGAATTGACCTCGGTTCTCGATCGTCACCTCTTTTTAGGTCAGAATTGACTTCGATCCTTAGTCATCAACTCTTTTAGGTCAGAATTGGCATCGGCCCTTGGTCGTCACCTCTTTTAGGTTAGATTGACCTCGATCCTCTGAATCGGTCATCCACACCCCTTAGGTCTGCAGAACATAGCTCCTTCCATCATGTGGTGTCTATTCGACGGACATCACTTGTTCCAATCTCACCCTTTTAGGGGCTCCATAGACACCACATTCTAGGACCCCTAAGTCTCTCCCTAGACTACTAGAACTTCCCCCTTTCATCGCAAACCTAAGTCGTACTCCGAGTACCAATATAGAGACCGTCGTGGGCTCTCGGGCCCCGAATTGACCCCAATCAACTCCATTGTTAGAGTGAAATATCTTTCGTTCTTTGAAGGGCACTGAAACCCCATTCTAACAATTTGTCCCGTGTGCAAAATAATATAACTATTCGGACGAATGATCAGTTTTCCCCTGAAAATCGATCCGGAGGCCACCGGGTGCTCTCAGACTTCATTTGACCCAAGTCAACTCTTCATCTTGAAATATACTAAATGAATATTCTAAGTTCACTAAATACCCTTTCTAATGATCTGCCCCGTATGCGATTCTGACCTACGGTACGGACGAACGATCCGTTTTACTTCGAGAGGTCACTGGGTGCTTTCGGGACTCAGTTGACCAAGGTCAACTTTCCAAACCGAGCAAAACTCTTTGGAATGTCGAAGCACATCTCCTAAACATTCCAACGGTTCACCCCGTGCACGATTACGACTTACCATGCGGGCGAACAATCCATTTGAGTTCGACGATCTCCCATCCAAAGGACTAACATGTGCTTCCGAGCTACATTTGACCCAAAATTAACTCCCAGACCTGGGAGAATTCTAAAGGACTCTCAAAGGCCTATGAAATACCTTTCTAACGGTATGCCCCATACACGATTCAGATCAACAATTTGTGCTCTACAGTCATTTTTCCAGAAAAGTCTGCACGAGATTGCCAATTGGCAGGTCTTGAACCCTGCCTATCGGCACAGTGTCATGGGTGTTCTGCCGATCGACACCCCCTGGGGTATGCCGATCAGCACCCCCTTGACCCTATAAATAAGGTCCATAACCTCATTGCTAAATGACAACAAAAATCCATCATCATCAGTGATCTCAATAACATTCTCTTGATGTCAGAGAAGTTTCATATGAGAAATCTCATTCAAGCCTAAATCCCCATCCTTTTCACACCTAATTTGGCAAGTATCGTTATCTCTCATCAACATTCAAAGGAGTTCATCCAAGATCCAAGTTCAAGCTCCAAGAAAGGTCCAATTCTTTCTCCCTCTCTTCTAATTTCTTATTTTATATAAGTTACCTTAGATTCATAATCTAGTTTCATTCTAGTTCATACATATTAACATCTACACTATTATTAGTAAATTGCACATACTTTATTTTTCATAAAAAACCCAAAAACAAACAAAAGAGGGTTACACTCGTAAATTTCGAATGGAATTATCCACCACACTTTTTCCAAAACTAGAAACACATTTTCTACACGCACTCACCTAATAAAATTCCATTCGAATCTATGGGATAAACCCCACCCTATTCTACATTCGAACTACGTGGACTTTGACACCTTTATAGGCTACATAGGCGTCTCAGATTAAAATCCGAGACTCGTGTCCAATTTTCTAATTTTCCAATTTCTCTCATTTCCATTATTTCTCAAATCCCTCATTTTTATCATCATACATATATATAACATATTTGTTCGCGTCTCATCCCACATATATTATTGTTTACCAATAACGATCAATATCACGACAAACGCTCATATTCTATCTTCTACATTTATTACTATTTTGGGAATATTCCTATAGATGACCTCACCCTATATATTCGTTGGTATGGGTTGAACGATTCCAATCTAGATTATATAAACACATTCATACTCTTCACGGCGATAAAAAGGAAAACATTATCATTTTCCCATAAGAGACCGAATGGGCAGGATGGGTACCTTACACCTTCCCATTCCGTAACTTAGCCCCCGAATCTCCGTTCTATTGGTTTCGCACGCATCAATTTTGTCCTTGATCCCACTCTCGTGAGGTGGCAACATATTCTTTTGCATGTTTTGAGAAAAATAGGCTTGCGACTCTATCTCTTTACATTCACCCCACACCGACGACGGCCGAAGATCCCTTTTCAAAGAGAAGGGTGTGAGACCGCGACACAGTTTCTTCCCCAGGGGATCCTCTTTCTCCTTTCCCTCTCGAAACCAACGCCGCGCCGATCGGGATGGCCACACCTTGTATAGTGAGATTTTTATATGGGATCTCAAATCCCCTCACCATGAAACATAATTCATCTTTCAATTATGTTCTCCAGATAATTGAATAACTGACGTCTTTTGGTCCCATAACTAATGACAGTGACTCCGATGGGGGGACCAAACTAAATTCACTTTTGCAAATTAACCCGATGGGGGCACTGAACTCATTTACATTTAATAGTAATGAATAATCACTTAATTTTTTTTTTTAAAAGTCCGCGATGCCGTGATTAATTACCTTCGACGGGAAGGAAATCCAAATACTAAAATAAGAAATTAATCACATCACATTTTTTAAAATATTGACAGAGATTGTGGGTTTTATGTTGAAATACCTATCCCACATAATATTTTAAACTTGAGGGTATATTGAAAAACTATTCAGTTAATTCTAAATCCTTAAATTAAATCCTCGATAATTTTTAATTTACTTGTACAAATTAAATGACCTGATCCCACTATTTAAATCTTCCAAAAACAAAAAAAAAATTAAAATCAAAATAAAACTCAGACATCACGATTTAATTTATAGCTTAAACTAATTACTAGATTAAATCCAATTTATAAAAGAATAAATAAAAAAACAAAATTTCTAGACAAAATCATGATCTTGGTCTATCTAAAAAATAATTTCATGTTGTCTATAAAATTGGGTGTCCCTAATTAATCGATTAATCTACACATAAAATTAGGCAATGATTTATTAAGAGATGATAGAGATATAAATAAACACAATCACGTGTAATTTAATATCAATTAGGACATAATGTCCCTTTCCATCATGACCTAGACTTCTTCCTTGAGTAAAGTCCCAAAGGGTGAAAAAAAACTCCTTGAAATAATGTCAATCCCGTCAATACTATTGAAGAAATAAAGTCCAAGAAAGAAACAACTTGAATCCAAACTACCTGATATGCCCACCACTACTCGCAACCGTGCCTGCCACAGTTGTGGTTGAGGCTTGGCCCCTATGATCGTGGGCTGAACTATTATAAGTATGGCTTGGTTCATCCTGGTCGCGGGCTGAATTACCATGGTCATATCCTATTTCACAGTGGTTACATATTGAATTATCGCAGTCGTGATCGTCCTCCGATATACGGTTCTTGATATTGTATTAAAACTACGTCATTTTGACCATTCACTAGCCAAACAAATTCCATTAATAGACCTCCAAACTTGATTAAAAAAATCAACTAAAGCCCATAATCTAAGAATAGAAGTGTGTGAGACCTTACTACTACGTGAGGACGAATCACTAAATGACCTATTATTAGAAGCTTTGATCCTATTCTTCCACACCACACTCTCAAGTGACATCATATCATCACTCGCCTTTTTTACTCTCATTAATGTAATACCCCGTATTTTTACTGATTTTAATTATAGGATTAGTTGAATTAAAAATAGGAAATTAATTAGTAATTAATCCGGATTTAAATACTAGTGAGATGAGAGTTAGTATTTGATTATAATAACTATGTTGAATATTACTGAGCGAGTATAGTAATATATGATTATGAAATTATTAAAATCATCACGTGTATAAAATATGACAGTTTTGGAAATTAAGACGCGCGTGTCAGTCGTGTCGGGACCAATTTAATGGATTATAAAGTAATTTATTTTTATATCATCCTTATGGACATTTTGAGTGCGCGAATGTATCCGAAACTATCGAAATAGTTAAAAAAGTCTACCCGGGGATTTAGTTTGGGTCCCGGGGCGATTTTAGGACAAACTGGCAACCCGAGAAGGTATTTTAGTCATTTTACTATTTGATGAATAATGACCTACGAAATTTAGGATTTATATATTAGAAAACCCTTAGGATCATTAGGTTTATTGTTTGCTGCAAACCTGAGAGAGAGAGAAGTGGAGAGAAAGGAAGGGTTTCCAAAGGTTGTTAGGGCCAAACAACTACCTTACACCACTATCATCGCTGGATTTGTGACCGAAAAGAGAACATCACCGCCATATCATCTTCCTCAAAGGATACAAATTTTTATTTCCATGCAAGTGATTTAACTTGTCATGATTCAGTAAATATATTATCCATGGTAGTTTAGAATTGGAGACCAAACTTGAAATATTGAAAATTTCATGAATTCAAAGAATTTAATCTTGAATATGGGTAGGTTTTGGATGTAAATACATTCTGAGAAGATTAGAGAATTGAATCAGATCCTAAATGATATGAATCACGGATTAAAATATGAGTAATTGGCTATCTTGAATTACAGAAGTTAGCCTAGGGTTTAACCATGAAAACTTGATGAACAATTGAATTGGTATGTAATTTTTGTAGTGATTGATGATTATGGAAAGTTAAAAATCTTATGTTTAGGTTGTTATAACATCAAGTACGTTTACTTTGGAGAGTGGGTCCATGTAATGAATTTTGGAGATAAAATGATGGCCAAAAATGCTAAAAATTCTGGGCTGTAATTGATCGATCGATCGACATTCATAGTCGATCGATCGACATTCTTGAGTCGATTGATCAACTCCCCTGCATTTGTGATAAAATTTTCTTTTAAGATTTAACCAAATTTTGACTTTTAAGAATTATTGGTGTCGAATATTTTCATATATTGGGACTTTGAGAAGGTCAGTAGGGGTGTATTTGAGGCCCAAGAAATATTAGTTTGGTATGGGATTAAATGATAAACTTACGAGTGTTCGACGAGAGTGTTACGATTGGAAATTATGGAAACCTGAATATAATTTGGATAAACAATAACTTAAGCTTAGAGACAGTAGTAGGGGCACTAATTTACTAAAATAAACTTAGAGACAAGTGGGAGACTTAGTAACCCTTTGGGGATAGGTTTAAATACTCAGATTCAAATGACGAGAGTTGTTGCGCTAAATATATTACGTAAGATAATCGAGATGAAACTATACTACGTGTGAGACTTGTAATATAGGACATGAGTATAACTATATTGAAATGATGATTATTTAGGTTGTCTGATTGCCCAATATATGGATTATTATGTGTATGACATACCCACCATACTTGCTATCATGGGAGGTTGTAGGAAGAGGACAATCTTGTCTTCTGTGCCTTCAGGAATTTTAGATTTGGAACCTTAAGAACATAAACTTTGAAGACTTATTTATGAGTTGATAAGTTAGCTGACCATGGGAGCGTAGCTATGTGCGTGACCCATGGGTATGTGAACTATGTTCGCCTCCAATGTGTGTGATTTGTATTGATACGGTTCCTGAGTGATTCGAAACTCGTGATCCTTATGTACTTGATGTAGCGGGATTCGATAGCAGAGTATGCGTGCATCGCAACTTAGCTTGAGGGTACCATATTTGTATATATGTACTGAGTGCGATATAAATATATACTTGTGATTATTCAATGTTTCTTAGTAGATGAGAATGACTAAGATATTTAAATGACTTAATGATGTGGGAACTTAAATAATACATGAGGTAATGGATTCAAATAACGAGTATTTGAAATGTAAGTATGTCTTAATTGAGTAATATAGGTGGATCCAAGTAGCAATCCCAATAGTCATATTTAATATAGACCAGTTAGTTAGTAGCAAAACTAGGATGGGTTAATGGCATACGTTAGGCATTCACAATAGTTGAGGGGTGAGAATCTCAAGTGAGAGCACGCAACTAACATGTATATAATATTTATTATTTAATGCAATTAAACACTTGCTATTTTTAAAATGTTTTCACCTCGGGCTCTGACCCGTTTGCTTCCAAATCTATATTGTTTTTGTAAAAACCTTTTAGGTGCCTAGCCATAGGGACTCCAAGCATAGAAGTTCCATTCTGTTGACGTGCTGTAGCTGTTGTGGAAGTTACAGGATCTCGGTATTAGACGCCTCCACAGCTATCTTTGCTTTCTTTGAAGGTATTCATATCAGTTAGGTCATGTTTCCCATTCTTATTCAGAAATAGAAGTTTTAGACTTTCATTTATTTCAGTTGTTGAATTTATTTATTCAGATGCTTGTATTGGGATTATTTGGCTTTTAGACTATTATTGGAGTGTGTACTCCAGACTCAGTTTATTTCATTATATTTTTCCTATATGAGATTATTTAGGTGAATGTTGAATGGTTGGTTATTCATTCTTAGTTGTAAGTTAATTTAATTAATAAAATTGGCATCTCACTTTTTAAATATTAGGTGGCTAGAAATTAAGAAATGTTTTTCGACAGTGATGCTAAGACTGAACCAACTTGATATTCTATTTTTATTTAATAAAGGAGTAGTTACCCAGTATTTAATTAGTTGGGGTGTCAAAGGTGGTATCAGAGCATCAGGTTCTAGAGCCCTTAGGATCTGTACGGCTTATTATGCTTTCAGCGTGGCGTTCTTTGATATAGAGCCCTATTATTAGGATTGTTGCATTCTTTGTTACGTGTTGAAGATTACATACTTCTTCTACAATGTTATGTATGGTCGGTGACCTTATAAAATTCATTTGAATTTCAGATGTCTCTTATGAGGGAGAGATAAACTAACACCTCCGAAGAAGTAAGTGCATGACAAACTCAACAAGTACCCAAGGAAACGACGACAATCACAGAGGTGTCAAGCATAGTTGCACAGGCTATTACTATTGCAATATTAAACTTCCAAGATCATCGTGTAGAGATTCAAGTGGACAAAAGAACAAGGGTATTTATCTAACCTATCAGAAAAAGGGGTAACAATAGTGGGGAAGCACCATTACAACAACAACAAGTTCCTCAGGGACGTGAGGACATTAGGAATGAAGGAGATGAGATCCAGAACCAAATCCTTCAGGTCCAACATGGCCAAGAACAAGTAAATCTTTAAATAAAAAGGTGTTTTAAGTGTGGAAGAAATGGCCACAAATTCCAAGTTTGCCCTTAATGAGCTGGAGGATAACCTCGGTCAAATCAGCAATCAGCTAGGCCATCAGGGCCAGCAGCATGCTCAGTAGGGCCAGTAAAGAGGAAACTTTGATGGTAAGTGTTTTATATGGGGTGAAAGGGTCACTCCCGTCAAAATTTACCTAATAAGGGAAGGACCCCGCTGTAGCCACAGGGTGCCCGCCCGAAACCATAAAATGCCCAATATGGGGAAGCAGGGATATTTATCCCAACAACACAGAGTCGACAACCGCATCAGGAAGTATAGTATGAACGTGTCTATAATGCCCGATATGCGATTATGCCACTGATACCACAACTACCACCCACGCTTGGAGGTACGATACTTTATTATTTATAGTGTCCTTTAAGATAAAAGGAAAATCTCGAATACCTTAGATATGTTACAGTTTATTTGTACTACTTTGAGAAACATGAGCGTATAACGTATTATTATCCTGATTTTCAAACTAGCTAACGATGGTTTGAGTGATAATAGACCGTTATATTGATACGTTTATGTTCGTTAGTCCAGGATAGAAAGTAATTGTGCTAAGTGTCACTTATGAGAAGGTAGAGCCACATGTATATGTATATATATATAGTTTATCGTATAGAGACTTCGTGGAGTATGCCGTCTGGTTATGTCTAATCACTGTGGGTAGGGATGTTTACTGAAGTGATTTGAGATCGGATGAAATCTTTCTGAGCATGGGGATTATCTTGTGGTAAATTTAAGAGCCTAACGCCAAGTTAGTAGGAATAATGTGTTGAATATCGTATCTCGTAACATTGAGAGTAGATGAGTTAATTTTATAGCAAGAAGAAGGGATACGGGTTGCAAGTCAGATACTGAGGGCCCACAAATCTCGTTGACTAATAATGTTTGTTAGTATTGTATCGGGGGTCCTTATTTGGATTTCTCTTTGCGAGACATCCCATGCTTCAAACCTAGAAAACTTTGGGAGATGCGAATGTTTGTTCTTTAGTACATGGGATTGGTACCCTGGTTGTCATCCATAAAGGAAACAATAACCTTAAGTTTAATTATATTACTATTCATGATCAGTAGAGCCCTATAATAAAACGTAAGAACCTTTGTCTCGAATGTTTTACATCGTGAATAAATCGATGTAACAAGGGAGGCCAATATTGTTTCAATTAGTAAGGTATGGAGCAAAATTTTGTTGGGCTGTTGTGCTAGGAATGTAAATCTTAGTACAAAGCAATTATGCTAAAATTGAATATTAGTATAGGGATGTGCAGAACATAGGGTGTATGGGCGCCCTAAATAACTGAGATTTAAATACCTATCATGATAGGTCATTACGGTTGTGTATTAATTACCAAGAGTTGAATAAACTCACGATATGGAATAAGTATCTGTTGCCCCGAATCGATGACTTATTTGATCACTTTAGAGGAACTACCTTCTTTTCAAAGATAGACTTGAGATCGGGATACCATCAGTTACATACTAGGGGACAAGATGTGTTTAAGACTGCATTCTTGATAATATATGGATCTCATGAATTCAGGGGTATGCCTTTTGGGTTAAACAACGTGCCGGTAGTATTCATGGATTTAATGAACAGGGTGTTCAGAGAGTTCCTTGCTAAGTTTACCATTCTCTTCGTAGATGATATTCTGATATACTCTCAGACTGAGTAGGATCATGCCGAGAATTTTTGACAAGTTTTGCAGACACTGTGCTAGCACGAGTTGTATGCCAAATATAAGATGTGTGGGTTTTGTATGAAGGAGGTCCAGTTTTTGGGACACATAGTTTCGGATAAGGGTATATTCGTAGATCTGGGGAAAGTGTCAGCGGTAAGGGAGTGGGGACAGCCCATGACATCTACAAAGATACGTAGTTTCTTGGGCCTGGAAGGATACTACATGAGGTTTATTCTGGGATTCTCGAAGATAGCGGGTCCATTGACACACCTGACTCACAAAGGGGTGCCATTCATATGGGATGGCACCTGTCAGTTAACGTTTGATAAGATAAAGGACAAGTTGACTTCGGCACCCATTCTAGCACTGTCCAGACTGAGAGTGGAGTATTTAGTCTACACTAATGCATCCTAATAGTGACTCAAGGGTGTTCTTAAGCAAGAGGAACATGCTATAGCTTATGCTTCCAAAAAGATTAGGCCTCATGAGAGGAATTACCCCACCCACAACTTGGAGATAGGTGCAGTCGCGTTTTTCCTTCGAATATGGAGACATTATCTCTTGGAGGAGAAATTTTGATCATTCACAGATCATACGTCACTGCAGTACCTCTTCAACCAGAAGGAGTTGAATATGAGTTAGTGCAGGTGGCTTGAATTTGTGAGGGAATCCAATATCACCCGAGGAAGGCTAACGTGGTAGCAGACGCGTTGAGCCGTAGGCTAGTAAGTGAGGTAGCCGAGGTGTGGAAAGAGAAATAGAAGGAGTTCGGACACCAAGATGTAGTGGCCCGATCATTTATGTCTTTTATGACAGTTACACTTTAGATTATTACGAAGGTGGTACTGGCTCAGTCAATCGATCTGTTGTGCCAGGATCAGATAGTATGGCTCCTAACACAGGGGGCCGAGTCTTACACACTTGGTTTAGATAGAGGGTTGCACTTCAATGGGAGACCGATTATTCCTGAGGCTGAGGACTTGCGACACGAGGTGATGAAAGAATTGCTCGATTCACATTTACCGGTACATCCTGGTGAGGATTAGATGTATCAGGATATGACGCAACAATACTGGTAAAGTGGAATGGAGACAGATATTGCTAAGTTTGTTTGAAGACGTGCCACTTGTCAACTGGTAAAAACGGACCACCGGAGGCCTCCAGGGCTCCTACGGTCGTTAGAGATCCCTATGTGGAAATGGGAGAGCATTTCAATGGATTTCATCACAGGGTTTCCTACATCTCAGTGAGTTCATGATTTGATATGGGTAATTGTGGATCGTTTGACCAAGGTAGCTCATTTTCTACCAACACGGACCGATTATACTACGAGGTAGTATGCTCAGATCTTCATTACAGAGGTAGTGAGACTTCACTTGGTGCTTCTTGATATTGTGTCCGACCGGGACACGATTTTTGTGTCCCAATTTTGGGAGAGCTTCCAGGAGGCCATGGGTACAAAGTTACGATTGAGTTCATCCTATAACCCACAGACTAATGGGCAGACTGGCCAAATGAATCAGATGTTATAGGATATGTTACGGATGTGTGTCCTAGATTTTGGTGGAGGATGGGATAAGTATCTTCCACTAGTGGAGTTTTCCTATAATAACTCGTACCAATTTACGATTGACATGGATCCATTCGAGGCGTTATACGGTAGACCTTGTCATTCTCCAACATGTTGGTTAGAGGTGGAGTATAACAAGCTACTTGGTCCTGAGGTGATCCAGGATACTTATTCTAGGATATAGATGATTCGAAGTTGTATTTAGGTTGTTCAGGATCGACAAAAGAGCTACGCCGTTGCCAAGAGGTTGTTTCGGGAGTTCAATGTGGGAGACCAAGTGTTGCAGAGAGTATCTCCTATTATGGGGGTAATGCGTTTTGGTAAAAAGGGAATGTTGTTGCCGCGGTATGTGAGGCCATTCCCTATCATCGAGTGGATTGGACTAGTTGCTTATAGACTTGGGTTATCGGAGCACTTGCATAGGATTCATGACGTGTTCCATATTTATTCATTAAGGAGATATCTACGAGATTATTTGGCCCATAGTCACATTGCTTTGGAAGAGATTGGTTTGCATCCCAATAGTTCCTACGATAAGGGGAAGATTGCTATTCTCAACTGTAGCAAGAGGAAATTGAGATAAAAGGTAA
This sequence comes from Sambucus nigra, assembly GCA_949130495.1. NCBI lineage: Eukaryota > Viridiplantae > Streptophyta > Magnoliopsida > Dipsacales > Adoxaceae > Sambucus > Sambucus nigra. The sequence goes on along the minus strand of OX422213.1, from coordinate 341,515,519 downwards.
TACCACTAGTACGTGTTCAGTGGAGGCATCATAATGCCGAGGACTCTACCTGGGAGCCCAAGGGTGAGATGCACGAGAAATATCCCGAGTTATTTTCACCAGGTATACCTTTATTTCAGAATTTCAGGACGAAATTCTATTATTAGGGGGGAAGTATGTAATACCCCGTATTTTTACTTATTTTAATTATAGGATTAATTGAATTAAAAATGGGAAATTTAGTCGGATTTAAATACAAGTGATATAAGAGTTAGTATTTTATTATGATAAATATGTTGAATATTACCGAGCGAGTATAGTAATATATGATTGCGAGACAAATAATCCTTATGAATTTTATTTGACTTGAAGACCTAAGAAAAATTGCAACTCCCCCATAAGAGACATTTTAAACTCTTTATGCATAATTTCAGAAAAGGATCTTACTTCTGAGGGAGAAGTTGAACCAAAGATAATATCGTCAACATAAACTTGAGCAATAATGATGTGTTTGCCAAAATGTTTGACAAAAAGTGTTTGATCATTTCCACCTCTTTTGAAACCTTTATCTAAGAGGAAACTGGAAATATGCTCATACCAGGCTCTAGGCGCTTGTTTAAGGCCATACAAAGCCTTTTTAAGACGAAATACATGATTTGGATATTTAGGGTCAATGAACCCTTTTGGTTGTTCGATATAGGTCTCTTTAGTCAATATTCCATTAAGGAATGCAGATTTGACATCCATTTGGTAGAGTGTAAAATGCAAGTGGCAACCTATAGCAAAGAGAAGACGAATAGATTCGAAACGAGTAACGGGAGAAAAAGTTTTGTTAAAATCTATTCCTTCAATTTGAGAGTATCCTTGAGCAACTAATCTAGCTTTTTTTCTAATGATTATCCCACTTTCATCAGACTTATTTTTAAAAATCCAACGTGTGCCAATAACCTTTTTGTGATCAGGCCTAGGTACAAGATACCAAACATCATGAATGACAAATTGAAGTAATTCTTCCTGCATAGAAGAAATCCAGTGAGAGTCATTCAATGCCTCATTTACATTCTTTGGTTCCACTAGGGAAACAAAACATGCATAATGTGCATAATTTCTTAATTGAGATCTTGTACGCACAGGCTCACTAGGATTACCAACAACATTATTCATGGGGTGGTCTTTAGAAACCCAGTTAGGTACTTCAGGTATCCCAATTGGTAATGAAACATCTATTTCAGGAGAGCCACTTTCTAAAATGCTTGTAGGCCTTGAAAACAAGATGTGTTTAATAAAATATATACGAGATCTGTTCAATATTTGATTAACAAGTTTATAAAACAGTTTAAAAACTTTTAACCCAGCACAACTAAGAATGAGATGAGAAGATGTATAAATATTAAGAACAATATTTTTAAGTGGTAAAACCTCACCCAACTGAGGAAACATCCATGACTCCCTCTACGGAGTAAACCAAAAATTCCACTATAAACAAATTTTAACAGTTACAAACTATACAACAAACATTCATACAACTCAGACCTATATAAGTTTAGGAATGTACACTCTGGTGTCCTTATAACTTCTCTGCTATTCTGATTGTTGATGTTGTCCTCCCAGTTTGCTAACTTCCAATTTGTTTAAGTTCTTTATGTCGACTCTTCTTCTCAAGATCTTATTACCAACACTTTTAGTGTGGCAGGGTGAGAAGATTCGAGAATGAAGGGGTCCTTTTATAGGAGGCTAAGAAGATTCGAGAATGAGTATCAAAATCAAGGGTTGAGATTGAGTCAAGGTTGATTCACTTTGATCCAAGGGTTCACGATATGCGGTGATAAATTCTATCCTGATTAGTTCATATGGGGTTCACAGGGATTATGAAAGGGCGCATGCAGATCGTTGATAAAAATGATCCAAGGGTTGAAAACAGACGCTGGTTCCCTCTCTATAAATAAACACACTCTCCACCAATCAGAAGACAACAAATGTTGGCCAATAATAAGATATCAAATGCGCGTAAAAAATAATTAAAAACACACCCTGAAGTCTCTGCCGCTTTCGGATTCTACCCAAGGCAACTTTAAGCCAATATAACCAATAAATCTTAATTGCAGATTGACCCCAAAAACTTTTAAAAACAAGTTTTATTTAATAAAAACTTATTTAAAAGGTTTATAAAATCCCAAAAAATATTTAAAAATCAATTTTAGGGATTTAAACACACGCAACATCTGTGCACACAATTATATGCAATATGAAATGTATGAGATCAATTCTATTGTGTGTGAGTGTTGGTAATATGGTCTAGATCAATCCATCAACTAGGAGAAATATCAAACCAAGCTCTAGGGTTCTTTGGATTCTAGGATGGACATAATTTTGTCACAATTTCCAAATTAGATGAACACTTTTACAATATAGACTGAAGTGAGTCAAGAGTATAAGGTGCTTCAATCTCCCCATTTGGAAATATGAGATAAAATCTCCTTTGAGTCATTTAGAACTCGTAGGGAAATAAGAGTAAGGAAACCTATTCCTACAAAAAAATTTATCTACCCAATTCCTAGAAAGAAAAAGTACATAACTCAACTATTTACAATTGAATACCCTATTATAACTGTTGAGAATAACTATATAGAAACCTGAAATGAGTCACTAAGATCAAGCTGTTTAGCATATGTAAAATTCATTAGACTCAAATTTCTCCCCCATTTTATCTCAAATAGACAAAGGGAAAAAATAGAGAGATCAATAAGATTAATCAGCACACACCATACCAATAGATTTATGCAAAGAAATAAACCAATTGTAATCTAAAGGTTTAGTAAACATATCTGCGAGTTGCAAATCAGTAGGAAGATAATTGATTTCCAATTCCTTAGTTTCAACCAATTCGCGTATAAAGTGATGTCTTATTTTTATGTTCTTTGTTAGCGAGTGTTGAACATGATTTTTAGAGATATTGATCACACTTTGATTATCACAATAGAGATGAAATTATTTTTCTTGAATACCATAATCACTTAGCATTTGTTTAAGCCACAGTAATTCAGCACAACAGCTTCTAGAGGCTATGTATTCAGATTCAACTGTTGAGAGTGATGTGCAGTTTTTTTTCTTACTACTCCATCCTACCAAGTTATTACCTATATAATAACATGCTCCTGATGTGCTTTTACTATCATCAGTACACCCAGCTCAGTCAGCATCAGTGCACCCAATTATAGTGCTAGGTGTGTCACTAGTGTACCAAAGTCCTAGGTTCAAAGTGCCTTTTACATATTTAATGATTCTTTTAACAGACGATAAATGGCTCTCTATAGGGTTATTTTGATATCGATCACATACACACATAGCATACATTATATTAGGACACGAGGCAATAAGGTATACCAAGGTTCCTCTCATACTACGATATAGATTTGGATCTATGGATTTTCCAGTTTCGTCTTTAGATAGTTTTATCGTAGTACTCATGGGTGTTTTAGCATCTTTAGCACTCTCAAAACCAAATTTCTTTATAATCTCTAAAGCGTACCTAGATTGCGAGACAAATAATCCTTATGAATTTTATTTGACTTGAAGACCTAAGAAAAATTGCAACTCCCCCATAAGAGACATTTTAAACTCTTTATGCATAATTTCATAAAAGGATTTTACTTCTGAGGGAGAAGTTGAACCAAAGATAATATCGTCAACATAAACTTGAGCAATAATGATGTGTTTGCCAAAATGTTTGACAAAAAGTGTTTGATCATTTCCACCTCTTTTGAAACCTTTATCTAAGAGGAAACTGGAAATATGCTCATACCAGGCTCTAGGCGCTTGTTTAAGGCCATACAAAGCCTTTTTAAGACGAAATACATGATTTGGATATTTAGGGTCAATGAACCCTTTTGGTTGTTCGATATAGGTCTCTTTAGTCAATATTCCATTAAGGAATGCAGATTTGACATCCATTTGGTAGAGTGTAAAATGCAAGTGGCAACCTATAGCAAAGAGAAGACGAATAGATTCGAATCGAGTAACGGGAGAAAAAGTTTTGTTAAAATCTATTCCTTCAATTTGAGAGTATCCTTGAGCAACTAATCTAGCTTTTTTTCTAATGATTATCCCACTTTCATCAGACTTATTTTTAAAAATCCAACGTGTGCCAATAACCTTTTTGTGATCAGGCCTAGGTACAAGATACCAAACATCATGAATGACAAATTGAAGTAATTCTTCCTGCATAGAAGAAATCCAGTGAGAGTCATTCAATGCCTCATTTACATTCTTTGGTTCCACTAGGGAAACAAAACATGCATAATGTGCATAATTTCTTAATTGAGATCTTGTACGCACAGGCTCACTAGGATTACCAACAACATTATTCATGGGGTGGTCTTTAGAAACCCAGTTAGGTACTTCAGGTATCCCAATTGGTAATGAAACATCTATTTCAGGAGAGCCACTTTCTAAAATGCTTGTAGGCCTTGAAAACAAGATGTGTTTAATAAAATATATACGAGATCTGTTCAATATTTGATTAACAAGTTTATAAAACAGTTTAAAAACTTTTAACCCAGCACAACTAAGAATGAGATGAGAAGATGTATAAATATTAAGAACAATATTTTTAAGTGGTAAAACCTCACCCAACTGAGGAAACATCCATGACTCCCTCTACGGAGTAAACCAAAAATTCCACTATAAACAAATTTTAACAGTTACAAACTATACAACAAACATTCATACAACTCAGACCTATATAAGTTTAGGAATGTACACTCTGGTGTCCTTATAACTTCTCTGCAATTCTGATTGTTGATGTTGTCCTCCCAGTTTGCTAACTTCCAATTTGTTTAAGTTCTTTATGTCGACTCTTCTTCTCAAGATCTTATTACCAACACTTTTAGTGTGGCAGGGTGAGAAGATTCGAGAATGAAGGGGTCCTTTTATAGGAGGCTAAGAAGATTCGAGAATGAGTATCAAAATCAAGGGTTGAGATTGAGTCAAGGTTGATTCACTTTGATCCAAGGGTTCACGATATGCGGTGATAAATTCTATCCTGATTGGTTCATATGGGGTTCACAGGGATTATGAAAGGGCGCATGCAGATCGTTGATAAAAATGATCCAAGGGTTGAAAACAGACGCTGGTTCCCTCTCTATAAATAAACACACTCTCCACCAATCAGAAGATAACAAATGTTGGCCAATAATAAGATATCAAACGCGCGTAAAAAATAATAAAAAACACACCCTGAAGTCTCTGCTGCTTTAGGATTCTACCCAAGGCAACTTTAAGCCAATATAACCAATAAATCTTAATTGCAGATTGACCCCAAAAACTTTTAAAAACAAGTTTTATTTAATAAAAACTTATTTAAAAGGTTTATAAAATCCCAAAAAATATTTAAAAATTAATTTTAGGGATTTAAACACACTCAACATATGTACACACAATTATATGCAATATAAAATGTATGAGATCAATTCTACTGTCTTTAAGTGTTGGTAATATGGTCTAGATCAATCCATCAACATGGAGAAATAGCAAACCAAGCTCTGGGGTTCTTTGGATTCTAGGATGGACATAATTTTGTCACAATTTCCAAACTAGATGAACACTTATACAATATAGACTCAAGTGAGTCAAGAGTATAAGGTGCTTCACATTTTGAGTACACGAATGTGTTCGTAACTATCGCGATTGTCAAAAAAGTCTACCTGGGGGTTTAGTTTGGGTCTCGGGGCAATTTTAGGCTAAATCGGCAACCCGGGAGGGTATTTTAGTCATTTTACTATTTGATGAATAGTGACCTACCAAATTTAGGATTTATATATCATCCAACCCTTAGGATCATTAAGTTTATTGGCTGCTGCAAACTTGATAGAGATAAGTAGAGAGAAAGGAAGGGTTTCCAAAGGTTGCTAGGGCTAAACTACCACCATGCACCACCATCATTGCCGAATTTCGGACCAGGAAGAGAACATCACTTAGATATCATCTTCCTCAAAGGATCAGAACTTATATTTACAGGAAAATGATTTAACTTGTTATGATTTAGCAAATATATTATCCATGGTAGTTTATAATTGGAGACTAAACTTGAAATATTGAAAATTTTATGAATTGGGAGAATCTAATCTTGAATATGGGTAGTTTTGCATGTAGATACATTCTAGGAAGATTAGATAATTGAATAATATCCTAAATGATATGAATTACAGATTAAAATCTATGTAATTGGCTATCTTGAATTGAGAGAAGTTATCATAGGGTTTTACTGTGAAAACTTGATGAACAATTGAATTGGTATAAAATTTTCGTAATGATTTTATGATTCTGGAACGTTAGAAATCATGTGTTTAAGTTGTTATAACATCAAGTACGTTTATTTTGTAGAATGTGATCATGTAATGAATTTTTGAGATAATGGCCAAAAATGCTAAAAATTTTGGGTTGTAACTCATCGGTCGACATTCTTTAGTCGATCAATTGACTCCCCTGCATTTGTGATAAAATTTCCTTTTAAGGTTTAATTATTGGTGTGGAATACTTGAATATATTGGGACTTTGATAAGGTCAGTAGGGGTGTGTTTGAGGCCCATAAAATATTAGTTTGCTATAGGATTAAATGATAAACTTATGAGTGTCCGGCGAGGGTGTTACGGTTGGAAGTTATGGAAACTTGAATTCAATTTGGATAAACAATAACTTAAGGTTAGATACAGTAGTAGGGGGACTCTAATTTACTAAAATAACCTTAGATGCAAGTGGGAGACTTAGTAACCCTTTGGGTATAGGTTTACGTACACGGATTCATACGATGAGAGTTGTCGCGCTAAACATATTACGTAAAATAATTGAGATGAAACTATACTACGTATGAGACTTATAATATAGGACATGAGTATAAGTATATTGAAATGATGATTATTTAGGTTGTGTGATTACCAAATATATGGATTATTATGTGTATGACATACCTACCATACTTGCTATCACGGAAGGTTGTAGGAAGAGGACAATGCTATCTTGTGTGCCTTTGGGTGGATTTAGATTTGGTACCTCAAGAACATAAGAATGTGAAGACTTATTTGTGAGTTGATAAGTCAGATGACCATGGGAGCGTAGGTATGTTGTTGACCTATGGGTATGTGAACTATGTTCGCCTCCAATATGTGTGATTTGTATTGATAAGGTTCCTGAGTGATTCGAAACTCGTGATCCTCATGTACTTGATGTACCGGGATTCGATAGCAGAGTATACGTGCACCACAGCTTTGCTTAAGGGTGCCATATGTGTATATATGTACTGAGGGTGATATAAATAAATACTTTTGATTATTAACTCTTGCTTTGTAGATGAGAATGGCTAAGATATTTAATTGACTTAATGATGTGGGAACTTAAATAATACATGAGGTAATGGATTCAAATAACGAATATTTGAAATATAAGTATGTCTTAATTGAGTAATACAGGTGCATACAGGTAGCAATCCTTATAGTCATATTTAATATAGACTAGTTAGTTATTTTCATAACTAGGATGGGTTACAGGCATACGTTAGGCGTGCACAATAGTTGAGGGGTGAGAATCTCAAGTGAGAGCACGTGACTAACATGTATATAATATTTACTGTTTAATGCAATTAAACACTTGCTATTTTTAAAATGTTTTCACCTCGGGCTCTGACTCCTTTGCTTCCAAATCTATTTTGTTTTTGTAAAACCCTTTTAGGTGCCCATCCACGGGGACGCCAAGCATAGAAGTTCCATTTTGTTGACATGATGTAGCTGCTGTGGAAGTTATAAGATCTTGAATTTAGATGCCTCCACGTCTATCTTTGTTTCCTTCGGAGTTATTCATATCAGTTAGGGCATGTTGCCCATTCTTATTTAGAGATAGCAGTTTTAGACTTTCATTTATTTTAGTTGTTGGATTTATTTATTCAGACGCTTGTATTGGGATTATATGGCTTTTAGACTATTATTGTTGTGTGTACTTCACACTTAATTTATTTTATTATTTTTTACCTCTATGAGATTGTTTAGGTGGATGTTTAATGGTTGGTTATTCATTACTTAGTTGTAAGCTAATTTAATTACTAAAATTGGCATCTCACTTATTAAATATTAGGTGGCTAGAAATTAATTAAATATTTTTCAAAAGTGATGCTAAGACTGAACCAACTTGATATTCTGTATTAATTTAATAAAGGAGTAGCTACTCGGTATTTAATTAGACGGGGTGTCACAATTAAGTCTTACCACGAATGCAATTTCACTTCCACTATCCTCACTAGTAGTTCTCACCTCCGATTCACTATCTTACTCTTGTAAACCTTCTTCTTCTTGTCTAGTCCCTTGCTCTTCTCTTCTTTTATCAAATGCGTCAGTTACACATTGATATGATGTCTTACTCCTCCAAAACCATAGAAATGGTCATCATCCTTCTCCTTATGTCTTTTGGAATCACTTTTCTCACCACAAGAAACATGTTTAGTCGATTTGCAAGTTTTAGGCTCAAATTTTGTACCATTTTTTTATTTTTTTTATTTTTCTTGTATAATTTACTAAACCTTTTCACAAAAAGATTCATGTCCACCGCAACATTTTCTTTAGGTTTCTCTTCACTCTTGCTTGACAAATTCTCTTAATATTGTACCACAAATGATAGATTCTTCTTAGGTTTTGACACACTCACATTCTCTTCTTGGTCACAAATTTTAAGTGAACCTGAGTTTTCAATCTCATTCGCTCATCTGTACAAGGGTCTAGGGTATCGAGGTGTCCAAGCCATGCATTCTTATCTGGCAACTTGCATATGTGGCATTTCCACTATTTTTTGGAGAGTTAATTAAGAGTGTGTTTGAATTAGTGAAAAAGCGATAACAATTATTGGTTCCTAAATCCTTCAGGGAAAACTGTTGTGCCTCATAGGGTGGTCCTCCCCATTTGGTGGATTGGATCGGTACTGCGAAGATGATATGCTAAATTACTTAGAGGATCTCATAGTACATCTATTCCCACTCAACGAAGTGATTTAGTTTCTCTGAAGAAGGGGAGAAAACCCATGGCACTTTTGAGAGCATGAACTCCACGACCAGGAGCAAGTCCTAGATAAAGTGGTTCATTTGTAAGAAGTGTGTGTCCATGATAAAGAATGTCATATGGTCAAATGGTGGGCTCAGTATCGGCAACGGTTTTTACTGCAGGTGATGGCATGCCTAGAAGGTACTTTTTGGAAAGGTGAGTGTGTCCTGATCCTTGGTTTGTGATGAATGGGGGCTATCAAGATGGACATGTCAGTGTTTGGGATGGAAGTATCTCATAAGGTATTGGTATGGGATATGGGATAATATGGTCGGGGGTTGTTGATAACATTGGGATTTGAAGGAATAAGACTCTCGACGTAAATGATGTCTTTAATGGTGTATCTTAATGCCCAATAGTTATCTTTAATGTAACAGAGCCTCATGATGATGGAAACAGCAACACCAGATAAGGTGTTGACAAGCTCAAGCTAGTGATAACAATGGCAGCATGGGAGAATATATGTATATATATGTAGAAAGAGGTAAGGGGAAGAGGATGAACACTTGAATGTAAGTGGTTCAGCCAATCTGGCCTACGTCCACTGTGAGTATGTGAGTAATATCACTAAATGAAGGCACTAATGGCGATGGATACAATCTCTCAAGCTTTATCTCTCTACTGTGTGAATTAACAGAGTTTTAGCTAGGGTTGAAATTATGGATCCCTTTACAAGGTAGATGATGACCTATATATAAAGTTCTTAGGGGGTGTAGTGTACCCCCAAAGCATGCAATGAACATGTGCATGAAGATCCAACCAGTGTAAGGATGACACTTGGTTGATCTTAATTAAAGAATGATGACCTCAATATTCCCTCACGTGGAGGGAATGATTCAGTTATAACAGATTTGTCCATGTGTTCCAAGTTATACATGTACTTGTAAATGCTCGGTTATCTTCGTTTTGTGCCAACCTTAGCCTGTATGAGTACAAGGTTGGTGATGTCCGACCCCTTCCATGTTCGAGACCAACATACATGATGACCTCAGCCAGGATGCTGACCGAGGTTAGATACGTGGAAGTTGTAACGTCAGCTAGGGCCAATGTTGTCTTTGGTGCTTGATGATTGAGTTTGCGAGGCTCTGCTAGCTTCAGATGATATATTATAGCGTCGATCGGGGTCGATGTTGTTGTTAATGGATGCTTGAACCCAGGTACAAGCCTTGTGGACCTCAGTTAATGCCCATTCGAGGTTAACCAATGTGGTTGATGTAATGTCGACCAGGGACGACCCTATGAGAGACGATATTACTGAGTGTTATTATGAGCTTCTGCCACATCGGCTATGAGTCAGGCCGAGGTTAGTGTCTTTGAGTAGGAAGGTGTACTTTGGGCATATCAATCACCCCTAACCCTTAGTTACCTATGTGAATAGGTGATTGAGGGGTATTACAAGGCCGAGGCTATGTTTTCTTGTCTGCTAGTACTCTCTTGACACATGTCACTTGCTGAAGTGAATGGCGTGTGTTTCAAGTTGGTGTAATTATGGTTTATCCCTTTGGGGTCCCAAAGCAATGATGGGACTTGGGATGCACACCAAAAATGATTATGGGTTTAAACCCTTTTTTCTTCTTTCTTCTTCATTTCTTCATTCACTTTTTCTTCACTTTTCCCACCTGTGTTCTCTCTGTGATTTTCTCTCTCTTCAAGAGCTCAACTGCTGCTGTGTTTGAGGGTTTCTTCACTTCTAAATCTTTTCTCCCTTATTTCATAATCAGCCCGATATCACTTTAATCATTTTCCTTCCATTTTTAGCCTTTATTTTTCATTTCTCCATTTTTCGATGAGAGCTTTATATTTTTCGGTGAGTTCGTTGAGTTTTTCGGCCACTCTTTGCATTTTTCGGTGACATGTTCTTAGGTGTTCTTGGTTTTAAAAAACTTTTCAAACTCTAAGTTTGATCTTCAATTTAGATTGATTTGAGTTGTTTATTTGTGGTTTAGAGTTCGTTTTGTGTCGTCGGCCTTATTCTTAGACCTTTGTATCAGCTCATATAAGAGTTCCATTCCCTTCGTGAGAAGACCTTAGAAAAAATTAGGCAAATAGAGCTAGCCCAAGTGGAAGCTCATAGGGATGAGGCCTTCCCTGTCAAACCCATCTTTCCACCACCTTTGAAGGTTATCTACCTTGAGCCAGCCGAGCCTACTGAGCTAACAGAGGTTCCAGAAGAACCAACACCCATGTTTGAGTCTGAGTCATCTACCTCAGACCCCATTTTTGTAGACTCTTTCCAAGAGGCTATGGATTTCTCCATTAGGAAAGATCAGGTCCTTGATCAGGCCGAGGTTTCGAGTCATACCACATCTCATAATGGTGCTAGCACCTCACAGTCTTCTTCCAATGTTGAAATTATAGGGCCGAGTGTGGCCATTCCCCCACATATTGATGCTATTCCCCTATCGATATCAATCGGGGATGAGTTTGATAAGAGGTTCCCTGATGGTTCCCCAATATCTGCCTTGGCCGACGTTGCTAGGGATGAAGATGATGGGCACGAGAGCAATATTGACACCTCTGAGGCAGCCGAGATTAAGAGCTCCATTAGTGAGTACGATCTTCTGGATTTTAGGAACCTCTACGCAATAGGTCCTTCCATTAGTCTTAGTATACCTCTGAGGGGTGAGAGAGCATTTGGTGGCCGAGACAGGAGATATGCATCTACTAGAAGATGTTCAAGTTAGGTTTTTATCTCCCTGTCCATCCTTCAATCAGAGCCATATTATCTCATATAAATTTGGCCCCTTCACAAATATCCCCCAACGCTTGGATGATGATGATAGGGGCTATAGTCCTTTAGAAGGTAGTCCAGCACTCACACCTTCCTGTTAGGGTCTTCAGAGGATATTACGTCCCCTCCTCTGCCAAAAACCATCCTAGCTACTACCACTTCTTAGCTAGGAAGTCAGACAAAAAGATGCTGTTGGTTACCCAGACTTCAAATCATAACTGGAAACCTCAGTATTTTTTTACCTCAAGGGCATGGGAATTTGGTCCATATGCTTCCTCTTCAACATCTGATCCAAGGACACCTCTGAAGTGGGGGAAGGTGCCTCTTACTGCTAAAACCGACCCTAGACTTAGCCAGGATAATATTCAATAGGTTAAGGACCTTCAAGATCAGGGGGAGCAGGGTTGTCTTGTTAAATATGAACATCTGATGCCCCCTATTACCTCTCTCATATAAGGTTAGGTGGTAGTTCTTTACAGAGATTCGTCAGTATCATTTTTCATATTTTGTACCTCTTACATTTCATGCGTCTGGTTTACCAACTCAGAAGTTTCTTTTTGCAGAGCGCCCTGAAGGTATTTATGACGAACTTTGGGAAATGTCAACCCCAAGTCTAGTAAAGTTAATGAAGAAGGTCGGCCATAATTCATCCCCTCCTCCTCCAAAATAGAACATCGACACATCCAAGGCCGATGTTACAAAGAAGAGTAAGACAACGAACTCGGATCATCAAAAGTCGAGTAAAAATAAAAAGAGGATCGTGCCATTTTGATCTCTTCAGACGATGCCCTTATAGCTCGTCATTCTCAGTTAAAGATCAACGATAGTCTGATTGGCCATGGTCTAAAGGCTATTAATTCCACCGGATCTGTAATGATCGAGGAAGATTAGCGCTTCCTATGTTCTCTGGATATCCCTTTGCTGGCTGAGTTTACCCTCCATATATCAATCCAGGTAATGATTTCTGCTACTTTGCACTTCCAAGTGTAACCTTGGCTATCTTACATTAATGTTCTTATATATATGACCTTTTTACTGCAGGGTATGTTGTCCATGCATCGTTTTGCAGACTAGACTCTGAAGAAAATGCCCCTGATCGAGAAGGGTCAAGAAGCTATGAAAGTTTAAGCCTCTTTGAGTGTGGAGGTTGATCGTCTGAAGGAAGAGATGAAAGAGGCCAACAAGATGAAGGAGGAGGTCAAACAGAGAAAGAGGGATATGGCCAAGCTGAAGAAGGACCATGAAGCGGCTCTGAAAGCCAAAGACGATGTTCTGCAGGCTAAGGTGGCTACTGCTATTAAGGCTTCTTTGGAGGACACCTTAGAGAAGATTATTGTAGATTATAAGGTCTCTGATGAGTTCATCAGCTTTGGCTTTTAATACCTTGAGAGAGATATTAAAGCAACTCGCAAATGGGCAGCCTCCAAAGAACAAGAGTCAAGGAGTTTGAGTGCCTCAGACTTTGTTGGTCTAGGCTTTAGTGACCCCCGTTTAGCTCAGGCCTTGTAAGAGGTTGAGAAGGATGGTGTTGCTCCTTCAGAGACTGCTCCCTTGGGCGCCATTGAGACTAAAGATGTTAATCCTCAGGAAGATAGAGCTGAGGTGACTAACATCGGCCAAGAGGACACCACTCTGCCTGCCTTTACCTAGGCCTGGTCCTGTGAAAAAGTTACAACTTTTGTTTCTTTTCTCATCTATAATTTTTGTGAACTCGGATAGCATATTTTGGTATATTTGATGTGAAACTCTGACTGTTCAGTGGTAAATATTAATACCATTTTCCTCAGACTATATAGCTTCTTTTTGTGTCTTCTCTTGCATGTTGTTTTGGTCTTAATGTCTGAAGTCACCGTATAATGATGTTTACCTTAAATGTCTGAGGTCTGAGATCACCAGAATGTGTTGTTTCACCTCACAAATTATCTGATGTTTAAGGTCTGAGGTCACCATAATATGATGTTTCACCTCAAGAATTATCACCAAATTAATTATGTTTAACGTGTGAGGTCATCAAATTATGATGTTTACCCTCATAAATTCACCAAACTAATGATGTTTAAGGTCTGAGGCCATCATAATATGATGTTCACCCTCATAAATTGCCATCAAATTAATGATGTGTAACGTACGAGGTCACCATATAATGATGTTCACCCCCATAATTTTCACCAAATTATTGATGTGTAAGGTCTGAGGTCACCATATAATGATGTTCACCCTCATAATTTTCACCAAATTATTGATGTGTAAGGTCTGAGATCACCATAAATGATGTTCACCCTCATAATTTCCACCAAAATAATGATGTTTAAGGTCTGAGACCACCATATAATAATGTTCACCCTCATAATTTTCACCAAATTAATGATGTTTTAAGGTCTGAGGTCATCAAATTATGATGTTTACCCTCATAATTTCACTAAATTAATGATGTTTAAGGCCTGAAGTCACCATATAATGATGTTTCACCTAATAATTTCACCAATTTAATGATGTTTTAAGGTATGATGTTATCAAATATGATGTTTACCCTCATAATTTCACCAAATTAATAATGTTTAATGTCTGAGGTTACCATATAATGATGTTTCACCTCATAATTTTTCTAATTTAATGATGGTTAAGGTCTAAGGTCACCATATAATGATGTTTAGCCTCCTAATATCACCAATTTAATGATGTTTTAAGGTCTGAGGTCATCAAATTATGATGTTCACCATCATAATTTTCACCAAATTAATGATGTTTTAAGGTCCGAGGTCATCAAATTATGATGTGTACCCTCATAATTTGTCACCAAATTAGTGATGTTTAAGCATAATGAAACAAAGTATTGACACAGGAACTTCTCTTTTCATTAATATACTCTTCGTAAAATGATACATGTATTACAAAGAAACAACTGCAACATCATATGTAATATTTTTTCAAGTGGTCAGCATTCCAAGGATTGAAGAAAGGTTCCCCTTCGAGATTTTCTAGTCGGTAGGTACCAGGCACAACCTCATCAACTACTTTGTAAGGACCATGCCAGTTTGGGTGGAGCTTATTTGCCTTCTGCAATGTCTTCTTCAGGACTAGGTCTCCCACAGTTATAGGTCTTGATTTCACCCTTTGGTTGTAGAATTTTGTCATTCTTTGCTGGTAAGCTGTCTGTCTGATCTCAGCATCTTCCCTTCTTTCTTCAATTAGATCCAAGTCAAGTCTTCTCTCCTCCCTATTCTTCTGAGGATCATAGGTCTGAACCCTGTGGGTGGGGAGTCCTACTTCTGTAGGGATGACAACCTTTGAACCATATGCTAGCATGAAAGGAGTCTCTCCCATTGGCATTCTTGCGGTCGTCCGGTATTCTCATAACACAGTGTATACCTCCTCTGTCCATCTCCCTTTTGCCTCCTCCAACCTCTTCTTTATCCCGTTAAGAATTTTTCAGTTCGTGACCTCAGTCTTCCCATTTTCTTGGGGTCGGCCAGGAGAGGAGAAGAACTACTTGATCCCCACTCTTTCACAATATTTTTCCAAGGAAGTGTTCTTGAACTGGGTTCCGTTATCTGAGATAAGGGTATTTGGAAGGACATATATGCATATGATGTTTTTCCAGATGAACTGAAAGGCCTTTTGTTCCATAATCATGATCATCGGCTCAGCCTCTACCCACTTAGATAAGTAATCAATTGCCATCACCAAAAATTGATAGTTGTTTGCAGCTCTTGGCAAAGGTCCTACTAAGTCAATGCCACAAACTGCAAATGGCCAAGGTGAGCTAATTGATGTAATAGGATGATGAGGTTGGTGAAGGATGTTGGAGAATCTCTGACACTTTTCACATCTCTTCACATAAGCAGCTGCATCTTTGCTCAAGGTCGGCCACCAGAACCCCTAAGTAATTATCCTCTTAGCTAGAGGCCTCCCTCCTATATGACTTGAACAAGAGCCCTCATGTACATCTTTTAAGACCTGAGGAACCTCTGAAGGGTGTACACATCAAATGATAGTGAGTAGGAACCCCTTCTTATACAAGACGTCTCCTACAATTGAGAACTTAGCGCCCCTAAACCCCAGCTTTCTCCTTTCCAATTTTGATTCTGGCAGCTCTCCCTGTCTGATGTATCTGATGATTGGGTCCATCCACGAGGCTTCCATATTCAGATTGAGGCAAGTTCTGGCAACCTCTTCTTCTTCGATGGTTGGCTGGGGCAGGATTTGAACTGGTACTGTTCTTTTTATATCTGTCCTCGTTGCTAAGGCCAACCTAGCGAGTGCATCGGCTCGACTGTTATCTTGCCGAGGTATCCTTTTCATCTTTACCTATCTGAAGACTTCTAGTGTTATCATCACCCTCTTCAGATATTTGGTCATCCTTTCATCTTTGGCCTCATACACCCCAAGAACTTGGTTGACAGCTAACCTCGAGTCACTGTAGACTAGGAGTCGGTCAATACTAAGGGATTTTGCCAAGGAGAGCCCCACTATCAATGCCTCATAATCTGACTCGTTGTTTGAAAACTTGAAGTTGAAGATCAGTGCATATTCAATGTCGGTATCATCCTCTGTTGACACTATCAGCCCTGCTCCGCTTTCGCTTTCACAAGAAGACCCATCAATGCGGAGGATCCAAACATATTCATTTGAAGAGAAGTTCCCCTCTAACAGGATCCCTTGCTTGAAGAGGTACCTGTCTTTCTCATTCTCAGCTACACTTTTTTCGGACTTGCTTAACCCAACCTCGTTTGGACAATGGAAGATGTTACTACCTGGTTCATCTACAATCTCTTGACTATTATCAATATCAACCTCTTTCTAGGTGAACTCTTCTACAAAGTCTGCAAGATCCTTCCCTTTTTTGGAAACCCTGGGTTGATAAATAATGTCATACTCCCCCTAACTCGATGGCCCAAGTCATCAACCTGTCTGACTTCGCGGGCTTGTGGAGGACCTGTCTTAGTGGGGAATCAGTGAGGATAACCATAGAGTGGGATTGGAAGTATGGCTTCATTTTTATGGAAGCGTGTATCAGGGCATATGCTAACTTTTCCATCCAAGGGTAGTTCTGTTCAGACCCTTAAAGGGCCTTACTATTGAAGTATACCAGCCTCTGCACCCCATCGTCTTCTCTTACTATAGCCGAACTAATGGCTTATTCTGAAATAGCTAGATACACATATAACTTCTACCCCAGGATGGGCTGAGATAGGAGCAGAGGAGACCCGAGGTTGGACTTTATCTCTATAAAATCTTTGTTGCATTCCTCGTTCCATTAGAAGGCCTTTCTAAGCACTTTAAAAAAGAGGAAGACACTTGTCCGTAGCTCTTGAGACAAACCTGTTAAGTGCTGCAACTCTTTCGATTAGCCTCTGAACATCTTTGATAGTTTTATGTGTCTTCATTTCAAGTAGATCCCTGATCTTCTCAGGATTGGCCTCTATTCCCCTTTGATTGAAGATGAATCCAAGAAATATTTGTAATACCCCGTATTTTCTATGATATTTATTTTTGGGGATTAATTGAATTAAATGTTTATTAATTGGAAATTAATCTGGATAATAATATTAACGAGATGTGAGTTAGTATTTTATTATAATGTGTATACTTGGCATTATATGAATATTGGAAAATATTGAAATTTTCACGAGATTGAAATACGACAATTTGGGAAACTTTGTTGGGACGCGCGTGACAGTCGCGTCAGGAATATAATTATTTGAATTAAAAAGTGAATTTTATTTTTATCACCTGTATGTTCATTTTGAGTGTGCCAACGCGTCCGGAAGGGTCGAGATAGTCAGAAAACACTAGTCGGGAGTTTAGTTTGGGTCCCGGGGTATTTTTAGGCCATACCGGCATCATAAAAGGGTATTTTGGTAATTTTGTATTTTTGGGAATTAAAAGTGACGAAAATTAGAATAGAAATATGACTTCTTCTTTAACCCACTAAACCCACTAACTACACTAAGAGACTTAATGGGCTACGGGAGAAGTTGAAATATAGTCCCAACTTACCAAAAAACAACACACATCCATTATCATCATCCTTGGGAAGAACTTGTAGAGAGAGAGAGAAAGGAAAGAATTCTGCAGAAAGAGAGTTAGAGGACAGATTCAACCTTCAAATTCAACATCAAATTCAGGGATAGATTAAGGCAAGTGGTTTAAATTCATTTGATTCAAGCTATGCGTTTCCATGTTTAGGAATTTTTGAAATTGATCTTGGAAGATGATTTAGACCCAAATATTGGAAGTTAAAAGTTATGAATTATGTTAGGGATTGCATGTAGTAATATTCTGGACGAATTATATGTTCTAAACAGAACCACTGATGATTTAAAAATGGAGTTTAGTAGTAGTTTATTGATGTTCTTGAATGGGGAAGAAATATGGAAATTTTTGATGTAGTCTTGATCTAAACAAAGCCTTTGAATGATGAATTATGGGTTTTAGAATGTTAATACTGTTGTAGAATGATAGTATGATGATATTGTAACCTTGTCTTAGAGTTTCATGCTTGAAAATGGTGTTTTGGGACGAATTGGTAACTGCAAAACGAAGCAGTTCGTAACCATACCTGGTGCGTTCGATCGATCGATGTTCTTCAGTCGATCGATCGACCACCATCGATCGATCGAAGGTAAAGGTCGATCGATCGACTTCCCAGAATGAGTGAAGTTTTTCCCTAATTAAATTTTAATGGTGTTAATCCTTGAATGACATTATTGGAGACCTTATGAATACCCTTAACCTTAAGGAAGACCAGTAGGCATGATTATGAGATTGGACTTTAATTGGAATTCAATTTGGGGAATTATTCTAAATTAATGAAATTCGATAATTGAGATAATAGTTGGGTTAATAGGGTAAATTTGAATAATTTGATGAAATAAGGTTTGGGGCAGAAGTAAAGACCTTAGGTGTAAAGATGTTATATGGGGGAATAAGAGGAACTTAATAGTCTATTCGAGATAGGTTTTAAGTTTAAGAAACTACGACGTGAGACGTGTCGACAATTTAATTTCTATATTATCGGGATACTTGAAATATATGAATTTGGAATAATGGTATAAAGATGTAGAGTATACCTTTATTAATATCGAGATATCTAAGATGTGTGAATGCTTAGTATATAATAGTATGTGTATGACATACCTACCATACTTGCTATAATGGGAGGTTTACGTTCGCTTAGGGCCTTCTTATCCTTGTGTTTCCCGGATTTAGATTGGTTACCTCGATGAACATAGGTCATAGAAGGACTTATTGGGATATTAATAAGTTTGCTGATCGTGGGAGCGTAGGTATGTGTGTGACTCATGTGATGTGACTGTGTTCGCCTCCACTATTTGTGATGTTGTTGTCTGAACGATTCCTGAGAGATTCGGAATGCGTGATCCTTATGTACGTGATGTACCGGGATGGATAGCAGAGTATGTGTGCACCGCAGCTTAGCCTTTGGGTGATTGTATTGTATATTTATGATGTGAAAATATGCGGTTAAACGAGAAGGAATTTACTATGTTAAATTGTGAGTATAGTTATGGTAATGTTATGTAGATAAAAAGGGAACATATATCTATAAATGGTTTTGTTAATAATTGGAAATCCGAGAATTAAAGTAGAACTCTCTATTTAATTGTTAAGGTTGGAAATTAAACGTGAACCGAGTAGTAGTGTTAGAAACTCTTCAGAGTTAGATAGTTATGAGATATCACTTGAATGGGTACAGGAACGTTAGGAGTGCACAGTTAGACGAGAGGTGAGTATCTCATGTGAGAGCACGTCCTAACATGTATTTTGCATATACTGTTTTAAATGTTTTTAAAGCACTTGTAGGTTTTTAAAATATCTCCACATTCGGGCTCTGACCCGTTTGCTTTCAAATCTATTCTTTTTGTAAAACCATTTTTAGGTGCCCAGCCACAAGGACACCATGCATAGGATTCTCACTCAGATGACGAGTTGTAGCTGCTTGTGGAAGCTACAGGGATTTGCTTTTAGACGTTTATATCATTTGGATTCCATACTCAGTATTCCTCAGTTGTAGGGCATGTTGCCCAATTTCTATTAGAGACTTTTCCATTTCAGTTTTACAGACTTTGGCATGTATTGATTTAGTATTCAACATTTCGTTACTTACTTCAGTTGTGGGATTTTGTTGTGAGGAGTTCTTCCTACAGTTTTATTTATATCATGTGTTGGTTAATCTATTGTTTCGTTATGGTGAATGGTGATATTATTCTTGCTTTAAATCTTTTACTGCATGTTAATCAGGCTTTAATTAAAATTTGGCAACTTACTTTTTAAATACTAGGTGGTTAGTAATAATAAAAAAATGTTTTCGACAGTGATGCTATTAACTGAGCCAACTTGGCATTTTGATTTAATTTAATAAAGGAGTAGCTACCCGGTATTTAATTAGTCGGGGTGTCACAGGTGGTATCAGAGCATCAGGTTCTGGTGTCCTTTAGGATCTGAACGACTTATTATGTTTCCGCTGAGCTTTCTTTGATGTAGAGACCTATATTTTAGGACTGTTGTATTCTTTTGTTTATGCTACGTTCTTCAGCTACTTTAAGTTTATAACTGCGAACTTATAAACTTCATTCTTATTTCAGATGCCTCCACGACGTGCACGGCGAGTCCCCAGGAATGCAACGCCAGAACCACAGCCCGCACCGATTCAGGGCACGATGAACGCCGCTGAGGTTGCAGCCATAGTAGCCCAAGCGGTAAATGCCGCACTTGCCGTAGTTCAGCAGGCACCACCTCAGGCTCCGGTTTCCGCGCCAGTACAGGCAAATGCATTCCCGTCCGCTTGGGAACGTGTACGTGACGCTTTTCAGAAAGCGCATCCGCCAGAGTTTGCAGGTAGCTCAGATGTGGTAGTCTCGAGCCAGTGGAGGAAGGATATACAGCGGCACTTGAGGATGTATGAGTGCACGGATGTTCAGAAGCAGGTGCTAGCTACTTTCAATCTAGTTGGGTCTGCATTGCAGTGGTGGGAGTCTATTACCACCATAGAGGAGAGGGATACTCTCACTATTCAGGAGTTCTGGGTGCGGTTCGACCGCAAGTACTTTCCGTCAGCTGTTCATACGGAAATGAGGAGGAGATTGATGAGTCTGAAGCAGGAGGGTAAGACCGTGGCCGAGTATGAGGCCGAGTTCACTAATCTGTTGAATATCGTTCCGGATGAGATACCGACAAAAAAGAAGAAGATTGAGAAATTCACCGACGGGTTGACTTGGAGGATCCGTCAGCATTTGTTAGGGAACCTTTCGTTAGCCACTTATTCTGATGTGGTTAACGCTGCTTTGTTACACTGCCAGGATCACCGCTTTCATATGGCTGAGGGCAAGAGATCGGGAGAGTCTAGACATCAGGGCAGGACTGGAGGACATGGTGCCGGTGGGGTACAATCTGTTCAGGGGCAGATGTTGAGTGATCAGGGTTCCTAGCAGGGGGATCATAAGAGGTTTCGATCAGGGGGTTTCAAGAACGGTCAGGGAGGATTCCGGAATGGCCAGCAGGGTCATAACGGCCATCAGGGCCAGCCAGGTCAAAATGGTCAACATCAGCAGTTTCAGCAGGGCCAGCAGGGCCAAGGGAGGAACGGTAACGGCCACCAGGGCCGGGGACAGCAGGGGCAGAGAGGAGGGAACTTCCCAGGGAAATCTTTCATTTGTGGCAAGACTGGCCATAAACGCCAGGACTGTCCTGATAGGGGCAGGGCCCCACAGCAGCAGCAGCAGGGAGCTCGCCAGGAGCCGCAGAGGCCTATGTTTCCAGCCGCTCTCCCCGCACCGCCACAGATGGCAGCATTGCCACCCATTCCAGCAGTCCCGGCTCAGCAGGGGCAGTTACAGTATGGACGTGTCTATAACGTCCACCAGGCAGCAGTCCCACAGGCACCGCCCACGATTGAGGGTACGTTTTCTATGCATGGCACTATGGGTCGGGTACTGTTTGATACGGGGGCTACACGTTGTTTTATAGCTACACATTTCGCGAAGGCTTTAGGGTTGTTAGCCACAGCGGAGAGCACCGTGACGTGTGTCGACTCACCATTGGGTAGTGGGTCACTTATTTTCTTTATATGCCGGGGAGTAGGGGTAGAGATTGGTAGTCTGGTATTACCTGAAGATATGTTGGTATTAGATATGCATGTTCACGATGTGATTATCGGTATGGACTGGCTCGCTGATTATAGAGCCATGATTGATTGTTTCGGTGGGAGCATTGTTTTTGCCATTCCGGGGCAAGAGATGTTTGTAGTAGCGATGCCTCGCCCAGAGGGAGGCTCAACCGCTCATTTGTATTACCTAGAGGAGGATACCTCTAAGGAGGTTGTGATTCCTTTAGATTCGATCCCACTTGTCAGGGAGTATTCTGATGTGTTTCAGGAGATACCAGGCCTACCCCCCAGTCGAGAGATAGACTTTGTTATAGGCTTATTACCAGATACGAGACCTATAGCACGCGCACCGTACCGTATGGCTCCAGCTGAGATGAGGGAGTTACGGGATTAGATTGAGCAGTTATTGGGTCAGGGGTTTATTCGGAGAAGTACTTCACCGTGGGGTGCCCCTGTGTTGTTCGTGAAGAAGAGAGATGGTTCACTGAGATTGTGTGTGGACTACCGGGAGTTAAACAAGGTCACGATACGGAATAAGTATCCGTTGCCTCGAATCGATGACCTATTCGACCAGTTGAGAGGAGCTTCTTGCTTCTCAAAGATTGATTTGCGATCTGGTTACCATTAGTTGCGTATCAGGGAGGAGGACGTCTCGAAGACTGCGTTCTTATCGAGATATGGTTCTTACGAGTTTTGGGTTATGCCATTTGGTTTGACCAACGCTCCAGCGGCATTTATGGACTTGATGAATAGGGTGTTCAGGGATTTCCTAGATCAGTTTGTCATTGTATTCATCGATGATATTTTGGTTTACTCCCAGATAGAGGAGGAGCACGCCGAACACTTGAGGCAAGTTTTGCAGACACTACGCCAAAATGAGTTGTATGCAAAATATGAGAAGTGCGGGTTTTGGCTGAAGGAGGTTCAGTTTTTGGGGCATATTATTTCCGACTGGGGAATATCGGTTGACCCGGGGAAGGTATTCGCGGTGAGGGAGTGGGGACAACCCACGACACCGACGGAGATCCGTAGTTTCTTGGGCCTAGCAGGATACTACAGGAGGTTTATTCGGGGTTTCTCCACAATAGCGGGTACCATGACACATCTAACTCGTAAAGGTGTGCCGTTCATTTGGAGTGATGCCTGTCAGTTGGCATTTGATGAGTTGAAGGACAAGTTAACCTCAGCACCTATGTTAGCATTGTCGAGACCGGGAGTTGAGTATCTTGTTTACACCGATGCATCCTTACAAGGACTTGGAGGTGTACTGCAGCAGGAGAGTCTGGCCATAGCTTATGCTTCCCGTAAGCTTAAGCCTCACGAGAAGAAATACCCTACCCATGACTTGGAGTTAGCGGCAGTGGTATTTGCCCTTCGTATTTGGAGACATTACCTTTTGGAGGAGAAGTTTCGATTGTTCACGGATCACAAGTCCCTACAGTACCTATTCACGCAGAAGGAGTTGAATATGCGGCAACGGAGGTGGCTTGAATTCGCTAAAGATTATCAGTTCGATATCCAGTATCACCCGGGGAAGGCTAACGTAGTAGCAGACGCGTTGAGCCGTAGACCGGTAGATGAGGTGACGGAAGTGTGGAAGGCAAAGTGGAAGGAATTGGGACACCAGGATGCAGTGGCTCGATCATTCATGTCTGTGATGACTATTACACCGCAGATTGTCACGAAGGTAGTGAAGGCATAGGCAAACGGTTCGTTCTGTCAGGAGCAGATAGTTCGATTATTGGCAGAGGGAGCCGAATCCTATACCGTTAGCTCAGATGGGGGATTACGCTTCAATGGGAGATTGGTGGTTTCGGAAGGGGAGGAATTACGGCATGAGGTGATGGCAGAGTTGCACGGCTCACGGTTCGCGGTACATCCCGGAGGGGACAAAATGTACCAAGACATGAGACGTCAGTATTGGTGGAGCGGTATGAAGAGAGATATTGCCGAGTTTGTTTCTAAATGCGCCACTTGTCAGCTAGTAAAAGTGGATCATGAGAGACCGGAAGGACTACTACAGCCGTTGGAGGTCCCGATGTGGATGTGGGAGAGCATATCCATGGACTTTATCACGGGGTTGCCTACGTCCCAGAGAGGTCACGACTCCATTTGGGTAATAGTGGATAGGTTGACCAAAGTCGCTCATTTTCTACCCGTGAGGACAGACTACACTGCAGGACAGTATGTCCAGCTATTTATTTCTGAGATAGTAAGACTTCACGGTGTGCCTCTAAATATCGTGTCTGACCGAGACAAGATATTTGTTTTACGGTTTCGGGAGAGTTTTCAGCAGGCCATGGGCACGGAGTTGCGATTGAGTACGGCGTACCACCCGCAGACCGATGGGCAGACCGAGCGAACAAATCAGATGTTGGAGGACATGCTACGTATGTGCACCATTGATTTTGAGGGTGGATGGGAACAGTATCTTCCACTGGTGGAGTTTGCTTACAATAACTCCTACCAGTTCACCATTGGCATGGCTCCATTTAAAGCGTTGTACGGTAGACCGTGTCGTTACCCAGCATGTTGGTTGGTGGTGTGGGACAACAAACTACTTGGGTTGGAAGTAATTCAGGATACTTCGGCAAGGATAGAATTGATTCGGAGTCGCATTCGGGTAGCTCAGGATAGGCAGAAGAGCTATGCTGATGCGAAGAGATTCTTCAGAGAGTTCCAAGTGGGGGACCAGGTTTTGTTCAGAGTATCTCCTATGAAGGGGATTATGCGTTTCGGGAAGAAAGGGAAGTTGGCACCGAGATATGTGGTACCATTTCCTATTATTGAGCGGATTGGACCGGTTGCGTATAAGCTTGGATTACCGGAGCATTTACATCGTATTCACGATGTATTTCATATTTCCTCGCTTAGGAAATACCTTAGAGATAATTTGGCTCATTCTCTCATTGCTGTGGAGGACATTGATCTCCATCCAGATAGCTCCTACGAGGAGGGACCGATTGCTATTCTGGACCGAAGTGAGCGGAAGCTGCGGTCAAAGATAGTCCTGTTAGTGCGTGTTCAGTGGCGACATCATAATGTCGAGGAGTCCACATGGGAGCGCGAGGATGAGATGCGTGAACGTTATCCAGAGCTATTCTTACCAGGTACTTTCTAGTTCCGAATTTCGGGACGAAATTCAGTTATTAGGGGGGAAGTATGTAATACCCCATATTTTCTATGATATTTATTTTTGGGGATTAATTGAATTAAATGTTTATTAATTGGAAATTAATCCGGATAATAATATTAACGAGATGTGAGTTAGTATTTTATTATAATGTGTATACTTGGCATTATATGAATATTGGAAAATATTGAAATTGTCACGAGATTGAAATACGGAAATTTGGGAAACTTTGTTGGGACGCGCGTGACAGTCGCGTCAGGAATATAATTATTTGAATTAAAAAGTGAATTTTATTTTTATTACCCATATGTTCATTTTGAGTGCGCCAACGCGTCCGGAAGGGTCGAGATAGTCAGAAAACACTAGTCGGGAGTTTAGTTTGGGTCCCGGGGTATTTTTAGGCCATACCGGCATCATAAAAGGGTATTTTGGTAATTTTGTATTTTTGGGAATTAAAAGTGACGAAAATTAGAATAGAAATCTGACTTCTTCTTTAACCCACTAAACCCACTAACTACACTAAGAGACTTAATGGGCTACGGGAGAAGTTGAAATATAGTCCCAACTTACCAAAAAACAACACACCTCCATTATCATCATCCTTGGGAAGAACTTGTAGAGAGAGAGAGAAAGGAAAGAATTCTGCAGAAAGAGAGTTAGAGGACAGATTCAACCTTAAAATTCAACATCAAACTCAGGGAAAGATTAAGGCAAGTGGTTTAAATTCATTTGATTCAAGCTATGCGTTTCCATGTTTAGGAATTTTCGAAATTGATCTTGGAAGATGATTTAGACCCAAATATTGGAAGTTAAAAGTTATGAATTATGTTAGGGATTGCATGTAGTAATATTCTGGATGAATTATATGTTCTAAACAGAACCACTGATGATCTAAAAATGGAGTTTAGTAGTAGTTTATTGATGTTCTTGAATGGGGAAGAAATATGGAAATTTTTGATGTAGTCTTGATCTAAACAAAGCCTTTGAATGATGAATTATGGGTTTTAGAATGTTAATACTGTTGTAGAATGATAGTATGATGATATTGTAACCTTGTCTTAGAGTTTCATGCTTGAAAATGGTGTTTTGGGACGAATTGGTAACTGCAAAACGAAGCAGTCCGTAACCATACCTGGTGCGTTCGATCGATCGATGTTCTTCAGTCGATCGATCGACCACCATCGATCGATCGAAGGTAAAGGTCGATCGATCGACCTTCCCAGAATGAGTGAAGTTTTTCCCTAATTAAATTTTAATGGTGTTAATCCTTGAATGACATTATTGGAGACCTTATGAATACCCTTAACCTTAAGGAAGACCAGTAGGCACGATTATGAGATTGGACTTTAATTGGAATTCAATTTGGGGAATTATTCTAAATTAATGAAATTCGATAATTGAGATAATAGTTGGGTTAATAGGGTAAATTTGAATAATTTGATGAAATAAGGTTTGGGGCAGAAGTAAAGACCTTAGGTGTAAAGATGTTATATGGGGGAATAAGAGGAACTTAATAGTCTATTCGAGATAGGTTTTAAGTTTAAGAAACTACGATGTGAGACGCGTCGACAATTTAATTTCTATATTATCGGGATACTTGAAATATATGAATTTGGAATAATGGTATAAAGATGTAGAGTATACCTTTATTAATATCGAGATATCTAAGATGTGTGAATGCTTAGTATATAATAGTATGTGTATGACATACCTACCATACTTGCTATCATGGGAGGTTTACGTTCGCTTAGGTCCTTCTTATCCTTGTGTTTCCCGGATTTAGATTGGTTACCTCGATGAACATAGGTCATAGAAGGACTTATTGGGATATTAATAAGTTTGCTGATCGTGGGAGCGTAGGTATGTGCGTGACCCATGTGATGTGACTGTGTTCGCCTCCACTATTTGTGATGTTGTTGTCTGAACGATTCCTGAGAGATTCGGAATGCGTGATCCTTATGTACGTGATGTACCGGGATGGATAGCAGAGTATGTGTGCACCGCAGCTTAGCCTTTGGGTGCTTGTATTGTATATTTATGATGTGAAAATATGAGGTTAAACGAGAAGGAATTTACTATGTTAAATTGTTAGTATAGTTATGGTAATGTTATGTAGATAAAAAGGGAACATATATCTATAAATGGTTTTGTTAATAATTGGAAATCCGAGAATTAAAGTAGAACTCTCTATTTAATTGTTAAGGTTGGAAATTAAACGTGAACCGAGTAGTAGTGTTAGAAACTCTTCAGAGTTAGATAGTTATGAGATATCACTTGAATGGGTACAGGAACGTTAGGAGTGCACAGTTAGACGAGAGGTGAGTATCTCATGTGAGAGCACGTCCTAACATGTATTTTGCATATACTGTTTTAAATGTTTTTAAAGAACTTGCAGGTTTTTAAAATATCTCCACATTCGGGCTCTGACCCGTTTGCTTTCAAATCTATTTTTTTTGTAAAACCATTTTTAGGTGCCCAGCCACAAGGACACCATGCATAGGATTCTCACTCAGATGACGAGCTGTAGCTGCTTGTGGAAGCTACAGGGATTTGCTTTTAGACGTTTATATCATTTGGATTCCGTACTCAGTATTCCTCAGTTGTAGGGCATGTTGCCCAATTTCTATTAGAGACTTTTCCATTTCAGTTTTTCAGACTTTGGCATGTATTGATTTAGTATTCAGTATTTCGTTACTTACTTCAGTTGTGGGATTTTGTTGTGAGGAGTTTTTCTTCCAGTTTTATTTATATCATGTGTTGGTTAATCTATTGTTTCGTTATGGTGAATGGTGATATTATTCTTGCTTTAAATCTTTTACTGCATGTTAATCAGGCTTTAATTAAAATTTGGCAACTTACTTTTTAAATACTAGGTGGTTAGTAATAATAAAAAAATGTTTTCGACAGTGATGCTATTAACTGAGCCAACTTGTCATTTTGATTTAATTTAATAAAGGAATAGCTACACGGTATTTAATTAGTCGGGGTGTCACAATATTCCTGCTCCTACTCCAAAGACACACTTGGCAGGGTTGAGCTTTATCCTGTATAAATCCATGGTGCAAAAGTCCTCTCTTGGTCGGCCACATGAGTGTCGGCCTTCAAGATCTTCTTCAAAATGTCATCCACATATACCTCCATGGTCTTGACATTCTGACTCTTGAACATCTTATTTACAAGATGTTGATAAGTGGACCCTACATTCTTCAAGCCGAAGGGGATGACCTTGTAGCAATAGGTCCCCTTTTCGGTTATGAATGTTGTCTTCTCTGAGTCTTTTGGGTCCATAAAAATTTGGTTATACCCGAAATAGGCATCCATAAAGCTCATGAGCTCATGCCCTGCTGTGGCATCCACCATCTGGTCAATTCGCGATAGGGGGAAGCTATTTTTTTGATAAGACTTGTTCAAATCAGTGAAATCTACGCACATCCTCCATTTTTTGTTTGCTTTCGGCATGATGACGGCGTTAGATAACCACTCAGGGTATATGACTTCTCTATTGAACTTGGCCTCTTCAAGCTTTCTAACCTCTTCCCTGATGACATCATATTTTTCCCTTGAGTAAACCCTTCTTCTTTATTTGATGGGATTAGAGTCTTCTAAAACATTGAGTTTGTGGCACATAACATTAGGGTTAATACCCAGTATGTCTGCGTGGCTCCAGGCAAAGACACTCTGCCTTTTCCTCAGTAGCTTCACCAGCTCCTCCTTAATATTAGGTGATTTAGACGATTTTTTTCAGCTCGTCCTCATTGAGGACGATGGATTCTACCTCTTTCGTAGCTTCTCCCTTATTGAGCTTTGTCTCATCCCTTGGATCAAGTGTGTAGATGTTGTACGTGGTTGTTGCCTTCTTATGAGCCTCTATCTCTTTCGTAGAGTTGAAGTATCATTCACGTGCCGGTGTTTGGTCACCCTGCACTTCCCCTATCCCATAGGGGGTCAATAATTTTAGCATTTGGTGGACCGTTGATGGCACGGCCTCAAATTCCTTTAGGGCTAATCATCCTATGATGAGGTTGTAGGCCTAAAAGACATTTTCATCCATCATGAAAAATTGATCTTCTGGGTTAACCTCTTAGGCCACTTGTCTCCCATTCTTACATCCATCTCATGAATGCCCAATGGATGGACCTTTTTATCACTTAAGCCAATCAATGGATGATGATAGGGAATAAGCCTAGCTATGCTGAGGCTTAGGCTCTTGAAATAAGGCTAACACATTATGTCCGCTGAGCTTCCCCCATCAACGAGGATTCTCTGTACGTCACATTCATGCACCCTTGTAGTTATTACCAAAGGGTCATCATGTGTAGATCGAATACCTTTGAAATCAAGTCAGGAGAATCCAACTATAAGAGTATCCCTATCACCTTCTTTCTCTTCTGTTTAGCCTCTGAAGAAGCCAGATTCACAGCCTCTACTTTTGTCATTGACTTAGCCTCTGCCACATGAGATTTTCGATCGGCTACCTCTGAGCCACCCCCTGCTAGTCCTCCACAAATGGTGTTAACACCAAAGGAGATCATACTAACCCTCTTCACAAGGGCATTGTCATCTTTTGGTGGGAGGTCAGGGTCATCCTCATCATCATCATCTGAGTCATCAGCTCTTCTTATTGGGGCATCTTCCTGACACCTGTTATTTTTCTTCTTTTTAGGGTCGTCTCTTCCCCCCTTATAATCTCTACCATCGACATACTTCCTGAGCTTTCCGAACTTCAACATCTTTTTAATCTCATCCTTCAAGGCAACACACTTTTCAGTCAGATGACTGTGGTCTTGGTGGAACTCGCACCACAGATTCTTGTTCCTCTTATGCGGAGGAGCCTTCAGCTTCTCCGGCCATCTCAGAGAATGGTCATTTTTTATCTCATTGAGGATGTGCTCACTGCTCACAGTTAGAGGAATGTAGTGTGAAAACTTATCGTACATGGACCTCTTTTTTCCGTCTTTCTTCCTTTGGAATTTTCCACTGCTACTTCCGTTCTCATCCTCATACTTTACGGCCATTGCTTCTTCAGCGTTCATAACTCTACCAGTTATTGCTAATAGATCATCCATGGATTTTAGAGGGTCTTCATCAAGCTTCCACAGTAACTTCCATTTCTGCAATCATCCTGTAAGAGCTGTCATAGCTATATTCTCTTCGTAATCTTCCACTTCTAGTTTTTCCTTGTTAAATATTGCAATGTAGTCTCTTATGCTCTCATTATTTCACTGCTTGACGTACAACAGATGAGTGGTATTCTTTTGAGGTCTTACCCCAAAATATAAGTTATGAATAAACCGTTCATCCAAGCCTTTAAAGTTCTCAATGCAGTTCTTCGGAAGAGAAGTAAACCAAATGTTGGTAGCTCCCGTCAAAGTACTTGAGAAAGCTCGGCACCTCATCTCATCAGGAAGTGAATAGATGTCTGTCGCAGATTGATACATCTCAATGTCATGTACAGAGTTGGTACTTCCATCATACTTAGGAGATCCCATTGATGATTTAAATTTAGCAGGGGTTGGGAAGTTCACAATTCTTGCCACAAATGGGGAGCCCTCTGAGAACCCCCTTTGTAGTGGATCTCGAATTTTGACGAGGTTCCATATCTTCTCTTACAGACGTTAGATGGAGCCATTCCATGGTTTAGCAACGTCTTCCTGGCCGAGGTTGTCCCCATCCACCTCCAAGGGGTGGACTGAGGGTTCCCCGGCTGCAACACAACGTCGGTTGTTAACCTCTTGGCCACAATCTCGTCCATATAAGGGTCGACCATGGCGAGTCCGATCTTCACCATCTCCCCTTTGAGAGTCAGCTTCACTTCTCTATCTAGATAACCTCTGGCTCATATCATTGACTGGGATGAGCCTTTCAAAGGCTGACCCTCTACTCAAGCGATCAAAAGGTGATCCTCTTGGCCGGGCCTCACCAACCTTGGCCATTCTTGCTTCGTAACCTCGGCTCTGCTATAGAGGACATACTGTGTTATCTGAAACCTTATATGGCTCCCAACAATCTGCTGGAGCATCATCTTCTTTGATATCATTGTACCTATCCTCAAGACAAGGGTTTCCTTGCCTCCTCAAACACAAACGTCTAGGGTCAGCAACGACCATCCTCCGCTGAGGTGTAGGTTGGTCCTTTGGTGGTGCTCGGTGTGGTCCTCTGGCCTCTAGATGTGGTTGAACAGCCACCGGAGTAATCATTTTTGGTGAGATCCCAGGTGGCCTCATCATATTTTGGCTTAGCTGGGAAAAATTCTCCTTCATCACTTTCTGCGTTGCAGCCAATGACTTTAAGGCTACTGCCACCTCAGCCATCTCAGACTGGGGTGGTGCTTGGCTGGAACTGGGTCCTCCAACACCAGATCATGGAGGAGGTGGTGGTAACACCGGTGCCATGTGTTAGGTATTAAAGAGCTTGTGACGGAAATATGAGAGCCTAGATACCTTAAAGGACCTTTTTCAATGCTGAAACAGCTTCACACGAAGGGTGAGGCATGGTTCACCACCAGAGTCTTTGGTGAGGTTAAGCAAGGAAAGGAAAAGATATAACTTCTCGTTCCCACAAATGACACCAAAATGATGACGCTGGAAACATCACCACCAGATAAGGTTTTGACAAGCTCAAGCAAGTGATAACAATGGCAACACATGAGAATATATGTATGTATATGTAGAAGGAGGTGAGGGAAAGAGGATGGACACTTGAATGTAAGTGGTTCAGCCAATTGGGCCTATTTCCACCGTGAGTGTGTGAGTAATATCACTAAATGAAGGCACTAATGGCCATGGATACAATCTCTAAAGCTTTCTCTCTCTACTGTGTGAATTAACAGAGTTTCAGCCATGGTTGCAATTATGGATCCATTTACAAGGTAGATGATGACCTCTATATATAGTTCTTAGGGGGTGTAGTGTACCCCCCAAGCATGCAATGAGAGTGTGCATGAAGATCCAACCAGTGTAAGGATGACAACTGATAGATCTTAACTAAACAATGATGACCTCAATATTCCCTCACGTGGAGGGAATGATTCAGTTATAATAGATTTGTCCACGTGTTCCAAGCCATACATGTACTTATAAATGCTCGACTATCTTCATTTGGTGACAACCTCATCATGGATGAGTACGAGGTTGGTGATGTCTGACCCCTTCCATGTTCGAGACCAACATACAGGATAACCTCGGCCAGGACACCGATAGAGGTTAGATACGTGGAAGTTGTAACGTCGGCTAGGGCCGATGTTATCCTTGGTGCTTGATGACTGAGTCTGTGAGGCTCTGTTGTCTTCAGATGATAAATTGAAACGTCGGTCGGGGCCGATGTTGTTGATGGATGCTTCAAAACAGGTACAAGCCTTGTGGACCTCAGTTGATGCCCAGCCGAGGTTGACCAATGTGGTTGATGCAACGTCGGCCAGGGCCGACCCTATGAGAGACGATATTACTAATGGTTATTATGAGCTTCTTCAACCTCGGCTGTGAGTCAGGCCGAGGTTAGTGTCTCTGAGTAGGAAGGTGCACTTTGGGCATATCAGGGCCCTTTATAGAACTCACAATGTGAGTCAGCCTGCTAGTTCCTATCTGGGATGGAGGGGATGGCCTAATGTTGATAGGTTTTATCCGATAATCAAACTTTAATGTGGTGAAGACACGATCGAGGCGGATTAAACATATATTAAGTGCCTTGTCCCAACTCGGTAATCTTTGGGGGGGGGGGGGGGGAACAACTTAATAGTTAATTATTTTTTTGGGTGGTGGTGGTGGTGTATAGTGTAGACACTTCATTCTGTTACCCCCCTAACTCCCCTTAGGTCCCTAGTACCTCCACTCATCACTGTAAACCCTGGTCATGTCCCGAGTACTGACCTGAAAGTCATCGGGCACTCCCCTGCTTAGTTTAACCCAAAATTCAAACTCTTCATCTCGACCTAGACTCAATGAATCTTCGAAGGGCACTGAAAACCCTTTCCAATGGTCCGCCCCGTGCGCGATTCCGACTTACCATGCGGACGAATGATCCGTTTGCATCCGAAACCCGACCTAAAGGCCACCGGGCACTCCCGGGCTCTGTTTAACCTAAGTCAACTCTTCAGCTCGACCAATGCTGAATGAATCTTTGAAGGGCACTAAATACCCTTTCAAATGGTCCATCCCGTGCACGATTCCGACTTTCCATGCGGTCAGAATGATTCGTTTGACTCAGAGAGGTGACCGAAGGTTTCTCGGGCCCAATTTACCAAAGTCAACTCCCTAAACTTGGTCAAACTCTTTGGAATGACGAAGTACATCTCCTAACCTTTCTAACGATCCATCCCGTGCGTGATTCGAACTTACCATGCGGACGAACGATCCATTTGCGTCCGAACGATTCCTCGTCCAGCGGACCGACAAATGCTTTCAAGCCATATTTGACCCAAAGTCAACTCCCGAACATGGGAGCGGTCCAAAGGACATTCTACGGTCTCTGAAATACCTTTTCAACGGTATGCCTCGTGCGCGATTCTGACCAACGGTTTGCCCTCGACGACCAATTTTCTGAAAAAGCCTGAAGCGCACTGCCAAATGGCAGGTCCCAGACCCTGCCTATTGGCACCTGCCGATAGGTAGTGCCATGGAAATCCTGATCGGTAGACCCCTGGGCCTATAAAAGGAGGCCTTGGCCTCATTTTCAAGGGGGAGCTCAAATCAGAAACAAATCACTCTCAACGAATCCCAGAAACCACTCTCGAAGGCAGCGTGATTTCAACTTCCAAATCCTCCTTTTACTCCCACTTTTCGTCATCCCTTTCATCAAACTTGGTGAATTAACCACTCCCCATCATCATCCAATTGCAACGGTTGCTCCCCCAACATTCAAGATCAAGCTCAAGATCTCCAAGAAGGTCCAACTTTCTCAAACTCTCTCCTAAATTCTCTTAAAATTGCAATAACTTGTTTTATTACTTAATCCCTTTTATTATCTTATTTCACATACCCTAAAATACATTTTTTGTCTAGTATTATTGCACATCTCCTATTTTCATATAAATAAAACCCAAAAAACAAGAAAAAGAGGGTTTGTTCATAAATTCCATGTAAGGATTTTCACACCTTTTCACACTCTTCTCACAACTCAAAAGCTTTTTTACACACACACACACATTCACAAATAAGAGATTTCTCCATTTGGATTTATGGGTTAAATCCCACCCCTCATTTTACATGCCAACTACGTGGACTTTGATGCCTTTATAGGCTACGTAGGCGTCTCGGGGTAAAACCCGAGACTCGAGTCCTTTTTCCACTTTTTCTCTTAATTTCTATCTTCTCTTTATCTCATTTTCTATTATATTCTATATATTTATTCTTAGTGGCATATTATTCCACATGCGTTATCGTTCCCTTATAGCGATCAACATAGGGGTAATCGCGCAAGTCCTATTTTCTACACTAATCTCACATTCCTACGGATGACTCGCTTTATCTTTTCCATGATACAAGTCGAGGATTCCTACCTCTATTCTATATATACACATGCACACATATCACGGGGGGAAATATAAAGGAAAATAGCAAATATCCATGAGAGACCGAAAGGGCGGAATGGGTGCCTAACACCTTCCCATTGCGTAACTAAGCCTCCGAACCCTTCTTGAATCATATTGGCTTCGCACGCACCAGTATGTCTTTGGATGCCATCTTTCGGGGTTGCTTCCCCTTTTTCTTTTGTCTATTTTGAGAAAAATAGACTGGAGACTCTAAGTCTCTCTACATTTTCACACCTCACAAAATCGACGCCGGCCGAAGCGCTCTCCCGAGAGGGGACGCACGGGACCCGAAGGATCCCTTCCTCCCTCCACGGAGGGGATCGAGTATGGCCACAGTGGCGACTCTGCTGGGGATATTTTATTATATTTTGAGGGCTTGACTCTATTTACATGGATGCTATATTTGTTAATGTTTCCCCCCCCTATCTACATGTTCCCTTTTCTCACATGTGCATCCCATGCTTATGCTTATATTCACACACTTGTAGAAAATTCTCCATGTACACTTCATACCACGTGCACCTAGAATCACATGTATATCCCCATGTTGCACGCATCACCCATCCATACTTGGTTTACCTTTTGGGGTACTTGTACTTGGCTCCCTGTTTTGGCATAATCAAGAAAGGCATTCTCATCATAAGGTACTAATAAGAGAATCATGCATGATTCACACGATATCACAAAAGGGCATTACTATTGACCATATTTTACCCAGTAACTGGAGGGTCACTTCGTGATGGGCGCTGGTCCGGCAGGTCGCAGTTAGCCTAAGCGATATGACTCTCACCTTCCATTGGCCAAGTACCTTCGATGTATATCGAACGGTTCCCCCGCATCGTACCGCTTGACCGAAGTCATGACGGGAGGTATATCACCGGGAATTCGTTCACGTACGCCGAGTATTTCGAATTCTCTCTCACACGTACCATCCCCATGAGGTATATGGTGAGGCAATTCGCGTACACTCAGGTATATCAAATGGCTTGTCCAAACGTACCGATTGCCCGCAAGAGCAAGACGTATATCATGGAAGTCACGCCAAAGGGGGTAACCCATGCCGATTCACCCAACCAACTGCATACCCGCATATAGGTGTCAAACCTAGGACACGCACTTTAGATTTTCGGTTTCAACCCGAAACTCTGCCAAAATTTCGGGTCGGCCTGCCGCCCAATTTTCGCGCATTTTTTAAAACGGGACCCTGTTCGCGAGCCTGGTTACGAATCCAAATGTAGCTTTGCATATATTAAGACCCCCACTTTTCCAGGCTCGGTTCCTGTCTGGCATTGCATTTAGGAGAATTAAATACAAGTGACAACATAATAATCATAATAATCATGCCGAGTTCCGTCCCCAAAAATCCAAAAACATTTCTCCCTTCTTTGTTAAAAATCCAAAAACATTTCTCCCTTCTTCGTTAAAAATACAAAAACATTTCCCCCTTCTTTATCAAAAATCAAAAAATAGTTTCTTCCATTTTTTCTCAAAAATAAATCTCATCCTACGCCTTCTCAGGTCGATCTCACGCCCTTGGCCTGGCTCCCTATTGGCTGCGGTCTTCAGTCAAATCACCTCGGAGTTTCATCTGCTCCTCTACTACTTCTTCCGAGTCTGGAATCCATCCATCTTCCATAGAGAATGCGGATCAAGCACCGATCATACAACCAGATTTGTCGACAGTCCTAGCTCAGCTCGTGGGCAAGATTGAAAACCTCCAAGATGAGGTTCGAGAAATGAAACGAAACCAAGTCCCTATTCCTCAAGAGCTCGAGGCCCTGTTCCCTCGTTCTATGGGTCCACCCAAGCCTATCTGGGTTCCGAAAGAATATCAGCACGCTCCACGTGCTCCTCCTGCCAATGGGTCGTCGCCTGCCCAGCTTCCGATGCCAAACATTGCCCAGCCTGTGGCTAACCTGCCTGTGGTCACTGATCCAAAGGAGGAGGAGTTGAACAAAGTCAAAGAAGATCTTAAGATGATCACTAAGAAGTTTGACCAAGTCCGAATCTTTGGGAATTACATGGACTACATCCATATGTCTCCTTATCCTAAAGTAAGGTTAACCGATAAGTTCAAGATGCCAAATATCGAGACATTCGGAGGGGGTGTCCCCCCAATTGTTCACCTTCGCAGTTATCATCGTTCCATGACTCTACTAGGGGCTTCTGAAGAGGTGATGGACCAATTATTTCAGCAGATTTTGAAGGACAGTGCTCTCTGATGGTTTTTATCTCTTGAGGAATCCAGAATTCGTAGCTGGGAGGATGGAGCTCGAAAATTCATGTCGCAATACAAATACAGCGAAGAGATCGAGGTCACCCACCGTGATTTAGAGCTGCTCAAGCAAAACTCTGGAGAATTAGTCAGTAACTTTATAGACCGATGGAGGGAAAAAGTAGCTACCATGACCAATCGGCCATCTGAGGAAGAACAAGTTAACATAGTGAAGAAGAATTTCTTGCCCCATGTACGAGCAACCATGGGAGGACAATACTACCCCCGCTTTCGAGCTCTCAGAGAAGCAGGAGTAGAAATCGAGGAAGGTCTTGCCAAAACAGAAGTTGAACCGAAGAAGGTGTCTAGATAATTCACCCCTAGAAAGTATGATAAGCCTGCCAATGCTGTAGTCTCAACCATCAACAACATCTCTCAACCAACCGCATCATGGGCACCAGAAAGTCACCCTGCCCCCATCCGAAGGGAATACACTGAGCTTTATGCTCCCCTCTCCAAAGTTTACCAAGCCCTGTTAAGCTGAAACCTCATTAAGCCCTTGGATCCACGGCCATTGCCAAATCCACTCCCAAGAAAATTTAAGACTGATGCTCATTGCGCCTTTCACCAAGCTGGCCATACCACCGACCAATGCTTCCACCTTCTAAACATAATCCAAGATCTCATTGACTGGGGTACCATCACCCCACCAACCAATCCTAAGCCAAACATTACTCACAATCCACTCCCAAATCACACCAATGCCATCTTCTTGGAAGAAAACTCGAATTTTGATTCATTAACCCAAATCACACCCCTATACCCTCCTAAACATCTTCAACTTTGCCCATATTTCCTCCTACAACCTACCAACCCCGCTGATCAGGCACTGTCACTCCTTACCAGAGCATGCATCACTGTCCGTACCCGTTCTGAAAGTGGAAGTATGGAATTGTCAGAGGTATTAAATCAACTCCGACAGTTCGGGCTGAAATTTCCCTCACAGATGATTATCAATTGCCAAAGGTTCAGTGCGTAGTTTTTGGAAGCACGGAAATGGGCCCGAGAATCAAATAATTGGGTAGTACCAACCGATGAAGTCAGCTTAGATGATGTTGTCCAGATCATGGCGGAAGCATTCATTCAAACCAACAACATTTGCAGTATCACCGGGTTACTTGACACTTTGAAGATACAAGGGTGCTTAGTCCCTTCAATCACACATATCCCCACAGAATGGGAAGGCCTATACGAGGAAGCCATTGAAGTTGTGGAATGCATGGATTTCACGGAAGAAAACAAAATTGTTACCACCGGATGGGGGGAAGAATTCGAAGATTCTAACGGAGAATAGGCTTCGGGAAGAACTGGCCCAGTAGCCTATATATGTGGGATGATATTATTTGAAGAACTCCTCGGAGAAATAGACAGTGCAGCAGAACAACCTGAGATTGACGAGGAAACTGGATTTAAGTTTTTCCCTTCTTCAATAAATGACATGACCAGATCTGGGAGACATTACCAAGTTCCAAGCTCGATACCAATAAATGACAAGGGGAAGGGCGTTAAAAACCTTCCTATGCCAAAAAAGACCATTGAGGAGAGCAAGATCCTCGATCAACTGAAAAAAACTCAAGCTAACATCACTCTATGGGGGGGCTTTTCATGTCTTCCCAGCTGCACAGAAATGCTTTAATCAAGTTGCTCATGGGATCCACAGTTCCTCCTTCTACCACACCAGAAGAAGCGGTAAATTTGGTCGGGTCCTTGACCTCCACCCGAATGCTATCATTTTCTGAAGAGGAAATCCCCAAAATTGGGTCGAATCACAATCATGCACTCAACATCTCCAGCGAAGTTATAGGGAAGGTTGTGCCGCTTTCGCTCGTTGATAATGGATCCTCTTTGAATGTCTGCCCACTGAGAACCTTCAAATGTTTAGGCCTAAAAGAAAGTGACCTCGCCCCAACCTCCGCTGCCGTGCGTGCCTACGATAATACCCGTCGGGAGGTGATGGGATCCATAAAACTTGCAATGGGTGTTGGACCTATAAACCCTGTCGTCGAGTTCCAAGTCATTGATATCCCGACATGTTTCAACCTGTTTCTCGGATGACCCTGGCTCCACAGTATAAAGGGTGTCTCTTCCTCATTCCATCAGAAATTGAAGTTCTTCGCCGATGGGTGAGTCATCACCATCTTGGGTGACGATGATAATGTCGAGGGTGCAAGAACCAGCACTCCAATCCTCGAGATACAGCAAGGGTCAAATGATATGATCCTATCAGGATTTCGAGTTGAGCCACCTCTACTCCCGATAAGGGATGGTTTCAAAGAAAGGGTTTGTCTAGAATACAACCCTCATGGCAATGTTAATGTGATTCAGATGTTCAGAAATATGCAATTCATGCCCGGACTGGGACTAGGGCAAAGGCAATAAGGGATACTGGAGCCTATCGAGCTGAAGAAAGCTTTCCCTCCTTGCGGCTTGGGGTATCAACCATCAGAACCAAAGCTCATAATGATCCGCCAGACTCGATTAAAGAAAGGGTTAGACTGAGTTCGAACTATCTCTGGAGATTCTTTAAATGGACGATTCATTAAAGAGGGTGAAGATTTCCCCTTTTGCGGCTTTCCAAAACCGTGGTACGACCACACAGACAAGAAGATGAAACCTGGAATAGAGATCTTTTTCCAGGATAGCTACCCATGGGCCGAAGGTTTCCAACACCAGGTGCCACCGCTCATCAAAGATACTGAAGAAACTAAAAAAAGTGACTCCGAAGATTCCTTCAACCTGCAGACACTGGGGATGGTACTCTACATGGTCCATTCAGGCACTACATCACTGGACCCCTCTCATCTGATCAAAGCTGCTGATACATCTATCCTCAATTGGCATGCTGCGCCAGTTCTACCTCTTGAAATCTCCCCTAACCCCAATGTTTACCCTATTTCTTCTGCTGTTGTCTATCCTGGCTCAAATGTAATTGAGACCTCTTTCGATGAGATTCTCAATGTTGTTTTTCCTATTAATGAAATAAATGAAGATTTTGAGTATCTTACTGTTCCTTACATTAATTGTTTAAATTCTAATCAAACTTTTTATGATGATGATGATTTTGCAAATGAATAATTCTTAACTGATTTAAATAAGGTTAATAATAAACAACATAACCGCATTAAGTTAATGAATAAGAGACTATTGTTATCAATCTCGATTCTAGTAGCCAACTGCGCGAGATTAGGATAGGGGCCACCCTTGACGAGCATGAGCGCGCACAACTCGAAGAATTGCTAAAGGAGTTCGTGGATGTCTTCGCATGGTCCTACGACGATATGCCCGGTATTGATCCTGAAATAGCTCAGCATGAGATCCCCACTCTCCCAGATTACAAGCTGGTTAAACAAAAGTTAAGAAATCTCCGTACCGAATAGTCGCTTAAGGTCAAAGAAGAGGTGATCAAACAGTTGAACGTAGATTTTATTCGAGTAATCGAATATCCCACGTGGCTAGCCAACATTGTACCTATACCAAAATCAGGAGGAAAGGTTCGAATGTGTGTTGATTATCGAGATTTAAACAAAGCCTCTCCGAAGGACGATTATCCGCTACCCAATATCGACATGATCGTGGACAACATAACCAGTCATGCTCTCAAGTCATTCGTCGACGAGTTTGACGGATACAACCAAATCAAGATGCACCCCGACCACCAAGAGAAAACCGCATTCATCACCCCATGGGGGACCTTTTGCTACACCGTTATGTCATTCGGTCTCAAGAATGCTGGGGCTACCTACTAGAGGGCCGCTACAACCATCCTGCACGACCTGATTTACAAAAAGGTCGAGGTTTACGTGGATGATATGATCATCAAGTCAAAAACTAGAGAAGGTCATACTCCTGCTCTTCGAAAGTTCTTCGAACGACTACGGCAGTATCAGATGCGACTTAATCCACAGAAATGCGTCTTCGGCATTATAAATGGAAAACTCTTAGGATTCATGGTCAGTGAGAAGGGGATAGAAGCAGATCCCACCAAGATGAAAGCCATACTTGAGATGCCACCTCCTCGAACAGAGAAAGAAGTCCGAGGTTTTCTTGGGAAATTACAATATATCAGCCAGTTCATCAGCCAGTTAACCTTCATCTGTGAACCAATCTTCAAGCTCCTCCGAAAGGACTCAACCAAGGTTTGGAATGAGGCCTTCCAAGAAGCCTTTGACTGAATCAAACAATATCTGACCCAACCTCCAGTTCTCATGCCACCACAACCAGGTCTCCCTTTGCTCCTATACCTAACCATAACCGACACTGTAGCTGGGGCTTTGTTAGCCCAATATCTTGAGGACTCCCGCAAAGAAAAAGCCATCTATTATGCCAGTCACAAATTGGTCGGGTACGAGGTCAACTACACTGCTTTAGAAAAAGCGTGTGTCGCACTTGTCTGGGTTACCCAAAAGTTACGACATTACATGCTCGCCTTCCCCATTAAGCTTATATCCCGAATGGATCCCATTAAATACCTGCTCGAGAAACCCACGTTATCCAGCTGAATGGCCCGATGGTTGATGCTCCTAACCGAGTTCGATATCGTGTACGTCACACAGAAAGCCGTTAAAGGAAGAGCCATCTCTGACTACCTTGCTGACTACCCTGTAAAAGAAATAGATATCTAGATCTCCGAATTCCCAGATGAAAATGTCCTCTACACCACTCAAGACTGCCTTCGATGGAAAATGTTCTTCGACGGCGCTGCCAACAAAAAAGGATATGGCATTGGGATACTCCTGGTTGCCACAGATGACTCTCATACTCCTATCGCCATCAAATTGAATTTCCCCTGCACCAATAACATGACGGAATACGAGGCATGCATAGTGGGCCTCAAGGTCACTCTTAAGAAAGGTGTTCAATACCTTGATGTCTACGGGGATTCTTCCCTCATCATCGGTCACGTGCTCAAAAAGTGGAAAGTCAAGGACTAAAAGCTCTAACCCTTTCATGCCCAATTAGAAGAGTTAGCCTCCCAATTCCGAGATATAACCTTCCATTACCTGCCTTGAGCAAAGAATAACCTAGATGGTGCTCTCGCTACCTTGGCCTCCATGGTCGACATGCCCGAGGGAATAACAATGATCCCCTTCCTAGTTCAGATTCAGGACAAACCGACCCATTGCTACCATATTGAGCTTATCTCCACAGAAGACCCCTAACTAGCCGATTGCTGGTACTATGATATATGGTGCCTCCTCAAACATGGGAGGTATCCCGAGGGTTCCAACAAGAACGACCGAGCTACCTTTCGAAAGATGTCCGCTCAGTACATCATCTTTCATAAAGCACTACTCAAGAGGAATTTCGACGGAACTCATTTGCACTATATCGCAGGGGCTGACATTGAAAAGATAATGCAGAAAATACACAGCGGGGAATGCGGGCCCCATATAAACGCTCACATGCTTACCAAGAAGATCATCCAACAGAGTTACTACTGGACCACCATGGCCCAGGATTGCACCACCTATGTTCGGAGATGCCCTAAATGCCAACAGTTCTCCAACCTCCAACACTTACCTCCGCAGGAATTATAAAACATGAGTTCTCCCTGGTTGTTTTCCACCTTGGGTATCGACATCATAGGGAGGGTTACGCCAAAAGCGTCAAACGGGCATGAGTTCATCTTGGTCGCCATCGATTACTTCACCAAATGGGTCGAAGCGGAGTCATACGCAGTATTAAACGCCAAGAAGGTGGCCAAATTCATCAAGAAAAATATCATCTGCCGATATGGGATCCCGCACGAGCTAGTGTCAGATAACGGGTTACACTTCGAGGCATAAGTGACAGAAGTTGTCAACGAGTATGGGATTCAGAGACATAAATCTTCTCCCTACCGACCTCAGACCAATGGAACAGTTGAAGCCGCCAATAAAAACCTCAAAGCCATCATCAGCAAGATGACCGAAAGTTGTAGGGATTGGGCTGACCGGATCCCATATGCCCTCTAGGGCTATCAAACCTCAATTCGAACCTCTACTGGGACTACCCCTTACTCCCTGGTTTACGGTAGGGAAGCAGTCCTACCTGTGGAGCAGGAAATACCCTCGCTATGCATCATGCTTGAAAGTAAGGTTAGTGAAGAAGACTGGTGCCAAAGCCGTCTTGATGATCTAAGCCTTCTAGATGAAAGAAGATTAAAAACTCTTTATCACATACAGGGATACCATCGCCAAATTGCGTGATCATTCAACAAGAGAGTCAAGGACCGCGGTGTCCGGGATGGGGATTTAGCCCTCAAGGAGATAATAGAACCCATTTTGGACCCCAGAGGAAAATTCAAGCCCAATTGGAGCGGCCCTTATATTGTGAATAA
Organism: Sambucus nigra; assembly: GCA_949130495.1. NCBI lineage: Eukaryota > Viridiplantae > Streptophyta > Magnoliopsida > Dipsacales > Adoxaceae > Sambucus > Sambucus nigra. The sequence continues at coordinate 341,472,353 of OX422213.1, read as the reverse complement.
AATATTGTCTGGCGGTGCCGCCATGCTCACTGACCTAGATGGGGAGGAAATGGCTCATCCAGTCAACCTGGATCGCCTAAAAAGTTTTACCCCTAGTCCGAAATCTCGACGCGCTATGACTCTTCTCATCCCCTTTCTATTCTAAAAAAAACACTCTCTTCATTTCCCTCTACCCAGAACTACGTGGGCCTGATCCTCTACAAAAAATATTTCAAAACTTTTTCAAAAAACCCAGAGGTACGTAGGCAGCTCATACATCTCACATGAGCACGACCCTTTTCTTTTTCACAAAATACTATTCTTTTCTTATCTCTGAGAACGACAGTTCATTCTAAACATCTACTTGAACAAAAGGATTATGTATTCCTTAGCAATCGGTATAGATAATTCAAAATGCAAAATTCATCGAAAGGCACAGCTGGATGATCAGAAACTTATTTATTTCATTAATAAGAAACTATAGTACAGATTACATAAGAAAAAGGAACGGATAACTCCCTTCCCCCTACTACCATAAAAACCAGATAAAATCCCCCACATCTGTTACACAAATAAACTCCCCAGGAATCCTACCCATAGCTACACGAAGGATCCCTTCCTTCCTCCGCGGCGGGGATCGGGGATGGCCACAGCTCATCATCTACATCCTGAGGACCCCAAGTTTCCCCCACCTGAATGGAGTGTCGCAAACATTCCATGGATCGATGAGCCTTAACCATCTTCGAAAAGACCACAACACCCCCTTCCATGGAGTCAGATAAAATAAACCACCTTTGACCAGTCTTTACTGCTAACATCTTGCTGACTACTTTCCTCCACAACCACCGCATATAATTATTGGGGACATGCCAAACCTTCCCGACAGACTGAGAGGGACGGGTCGACGGACGTCGATTCTCCCACAAAGATCCAAGGAACAGACGCAAGCGCTCAGTTAAATCTTCTACCATAAAGAAATTTGAGGTCCGAGGGGGCACGACCTGCGCCCAGCCAAATTGGCACAAAAGCCGCCAAGGGAAATAAAAAGAGGTCTGTCTGAAACCAACTAGTCTCACATATGAATACTCTCCTAGCTCCAGAATTGGCTGAAACTGTCCCCACCAAGGCACTGACCAATATAGCCCACGAGCTCATACTCCACAAACCAATTCTCCCAGTTCTCAACATACAGGCCAATACGGATGAAGTAGCGTTAAAAGAAGTTGGGTACAGCCGACAAAGGATTTCTGGAGGAGTCGACCAGCAGAATCTTTCAGACAACCACATGAATAGCATCACCGGGCTACCCCTCAAAAATTCAGAATGACCTTCTCTCCAGGCATCCAGGCCATTCAGAGTCTCCGCCAATATCACCGCCGCAGGATTGTGACGGTATGACATCCATGAAGTAATGGCGGAAAGTTGTGGGTCCACTCGCACCTCCCCAGTCACCAATAACAATTTTGAAACCAGGCCCAGAACAACGGCTCCAGCATAACCAGCATCACCTACTTCCCGAAAATGCACATACTGTAACACCGTCGGGAGGGAGATCATTCCTCCAGAAACTAACGATCTAGCCGCCGAAGGCGAGATGTGAAGAAGCCCGGCCAATAAATCCCTAGGATAGCGGGAAAATTCGGGTAAAGCCGCGGCAACACTGGGATTCACACCTAGTATGGCGAAAAAGTCCTCGTAGGTAGGACAAACTTCTTCCAACCGAAATCGGAATACATGGTCTTCGGGGTACCAAAATTGTACCGCCGCTGTCAGCATATTCCACTCAAAAGGTAGATTGTGCCACAAGGAAACTCGACGCATGTTGAAAGCATCATAGTCGACATTATAAGAGCACATAGCTTCCAAGGCTTCGAGGTAGTTGCAAACTCGGTGCTACCAGGGAGAGACATCTTGTAGGGAAAAGAAATAGTGGGCAAGTGGATAAGGATGCAAAGGTGTGATGAAAAACTCCACCCTCACCCCCTTTTATACTTGAGAACTCTCACAAAAGACATAATCCCAATAGAAATCAGAAGGAATCCTACCCCATAAGGTACTAAAGGCTGAAGAGGGTACCAATAAAAGCTTTCAATTGATAGGACTGGACTGAATTGCCGATAGGCAGGCCAGGGTGCTTGCCGATCGGCAACCCCCTACTTTTGGAAATTTTCCTTTTTTCCTCTTTTGTCAAAATCAGGAAACTCAATAAAAAAAATTAATATTCTCAAAGGAATTTCAAAAATCTTGTTTTCTCCTTCTAGGATTTCCCTCTTCAATGAAAACTTTCCTTCAAAAAATTCCAAAAAAAAAATATTCGTTTTTTATGGTCTCAGCATCAAAGTCAAAAAGCAGATGTGCATGCATTCATTCATCATTGAAATAAAAGATAGTCAAAAAAATTGCATTGCATTGCATATATCTATTTTCTGTGTTACATCATTTTGCAGGAAATAAAGAAAAAGTAAAAAACAACGGGACTCAGCCCGAACCCACATTCTCTCTCTCTCAAGAGCTTCCACCCCTGCGACGCGCTCTCTTCCCCCTACGACGAGATGACGCGCCCCCACTACCCGAGCCAGAGTCTTCCCCGAACGAGGCTAACGGCACCAAGCAAGAAAGAACAGGGACAACATCCCGAATGTGGGCAGTCGCCGATGATATCCAGTCTCTAATGTCCTTGAGCCAAGTGGTCGACACCCGGATTTGCTGCAAGGAAAAGGCAGAATCAGTATCAAGCAAAAGAAATCAAAAAATAGGAAAAGGACCAAAAGGTTTATCGCAGGACGAAAGACCTCCTCTGTCAAGCCTAGATCCTCCGGATCCATCGCAAGAGGACGGTGCATCATCAGTACTATCCCTCCATCAGCCCGCGGGATGTTGTACGAAGAAGTGTGCAACCGAACAAAAGGGACCTCCGAGGTCGCCACCGTCGTAGGTGCCGATGGACCACCACCACTGTGGGAAGTCCCCACCGCCCAGCTCGAACCAGCATAAGGGAAAGGTATGGCATCATGTATGCTGGGCGCCATCAACCAACTCATCACAAAGTCCATATGGTCATACGACGCGGATGTATCAGTGTAAAAAGCATAGGGCTCGCCGATCATTGTCGCGATCCTCTCATCCTCCAACAGTTTTTGCTCCCACCTTATAGACATGGGAGGTTGTGCGGGTGGCACCACCACTTCCTCCTCAGCAATCTGACGAATCACCCTCTCCCCGAGGTACCAAGAATGGCCAAACTCATGAGCCAACAAACGCCTCATCTGCGCGTTCACCCCAGTCATCCCCGTATCCTGAATGGCTATCCCCCAGGGATAAAAGGTCACCTGAAAATCCCCAAGCAGGCATGAGTTAGTACAAGATCAGAAGGTGCAAAAACCAAGAGCAAAAAGGAAAGGACCTTACCCGACCACTGGTCAGGTGATTCAAGACCTGACGCTCCGCCTCCAGAGAAAGATATCCCTTCAACTTCCGGTTGGCCTTACGCCATCGATACAATCGGCAGAAGTCCCCAACGGTATCATCCTTTAGAGTAATCAGTGGGGTGTTGCACCCAATCACCTCATAAAACCATGTCTGAATTCACAAACAAAAAGAGACGCATAAGGAAAATGCGAATGCATGAAAGGAAAATGCGAACGCATGAAATAAAAATGCGTAAAGTAAAGAATACCTCAAGGAGATACGTGGCTCCAGTAAAAGTATGCCGACAGCACCGGCTGAATGCATCCAGAGAAGAGTAAAGGGTCACCAAGGTCAGAATCCCCCAATCATAGAAAGGGATGTTCGAAAACATCCTCAAGTACGGAAGAAACCACAAATGGACGACGTCGCCACTCGATGCCACCATGAAACCTCCCAACACCAACAAGATGAACAACTGGGCCATCTGCCTCACTTGCAGCCCGTCCTCCACGTCAACCACCCTGCTCAACAAAACATCCTTCAGCAAGGATAGCCGGATATAATCCCCAGAGACTATCCTCCTCACATCACCAAGTGCCGCATGCACCGCCTCCGGCCTCACCTGCAAGAAGCGATCCACCTCTATCTTCTCCCCATCACAATCCAGCCCCAGCAGTTGCTGCACATCTATGGGAGTCACCGTCATCTCCCCGAAGCCAAAATGAAATGTGTGGGTAGTGTCCCACCACCTCTCTGCCAGAGCACACAAGACTGCTGTCGAACGAGGCGTCTCATCCAGCGCAGCCGCCAACCTCCCAAAACCTACTGATGATACCATCCAGAACACCACAGGTGGAAGATGCTCCCAAACATCCTTAAGCCCCGTCGTCCCGTGGGCACGCATGTTCTTCAAAGAAATATCCGACTGGCAAAAGGAAAAAATTTCCGTCAAAGGTCAAGAAAAAAGGAAAAATCACCCAAAAAGAAAGAAATGCCAAAGGTCAGGTTACTTACATAACCGCCGGGAATCACTCTCGAAGAGTGATGACGCGATGGCTCCCGTAACAAGGTCCGCTCATTCGCAACTGGCTCAAATGCATCGAAGGCATTCTCTTCCCCAAAGCAAGAGGCACCCTGTCCCTCCAATCCACATTCGCCCAATCATCAATGGTCAACCACTCCCGGTGGACAGCGGTGCTCACAAAAGAGGCCATTTCTTGAAGATTAGAACGTTAGAACAATTCGCAGAGAGAAATTACAGAAAGAGAGAAGGCAAGAAGCTATGAAAAATGAAGGGGATTAGCCCCCTTTATATAGGAGGCCAAGCGCCATGCGGATCGGTGCTGACCCTAACCATACCGATCGGCACTGACTCCTCACCTTCCCGAGGCAGTCCAAAAGTCCATGCCACTGCCGAATGGCACCCCTCAGTCTATGTCGGCTGGCACCCCCTTAAAATTTTGTACAAAAATTCCCAAAAAATGCCAGAAAGCCTCGAAAAATCCCCGAAAAATTCCTAAAAATCCAGGGATGGATTTTGAACATTTTCATCAAGAAAATTTCGCACTCCTTTAGGCGAAACCTCTTTTTCCCTAGCGAAACCCTCAAAATCCAAGTGAATGACCTATCGAGCAATGCGCCCGAATCACCTCCTCAGCAGAGTTTACAACCTCAAACCAGTTATCTTCCCAACAATCAGCTCCTCCGCTCAAATCAAGGACACAAAGCCTCCTAAGCCATTGGCTACCCGATGCGAAAAAATATCGCATGGTATTTTTCCCAGCGGAATTCAGAAGAATCACTCGCCCCAGGTGATCTCTCCCAAAGGACGATCCAAATCTTCCCCAGCTCATTCATCGTTCCTAGCGGAACCTCAAATCCAATTCTTATCCCCAGTGGAACCTCAAATCCAATGCTTATCCCCAGTGGAACTCTTTTCTCTCCCAAAGGAAATACAATCACTCTTGGGTCAGAATTGGCCCCGGTCTTTGATCGTCGCCTGAGTTAGGTCAGAATTGGCCTCGGTCCTCATTCGTCACCACTCTTGGGTCAGAATTGAGCCCAGTCTTGTATCGTCACCTGAGTTAGGTCAGAATTGACCTCGGTCCTCGATCGTCACCACTCTTGGGCCAGAATTGGCCCCGGTCTTGGATCGCCACCTGAGTTAGTTCAGAATTGGCCTCGATCCTCGGTCGTCACCACTTTTAGGTCAGAATTGACCCCGATTTTAGATCATCACCTGAGTTAGGTCAGAATTGGCCTCGGTCCTCGGTCGTCACCACTCTTGGGTCAGAATTGGCCCCGGTCTTAGAGGGTCACCTGAGTTAGGTCATAATTGGCCTCGGTCCTCGGTCGTCACAACTCTTGGGTCAGAATTGGCCCCGGTCTTGGATCTTCACATGAGTTAGGTCAAAATTGGCCTCGTTCCTCGGTCGTCACCACTCTTAGGTCAGAATTGGCCCCGATCTTGGATTGTCACCTGAATTAGGTCAAATTGACCTCTGTCCTCAGTCATCACCACTCTTAGGTCCTCAGAATCGACCTCGACCCTCTGAATCTATCATCCTCGCTTCCTTAGTTCCTCAGAATTGACCTCGATCCATTAAATTGGTCACACTCTCTCAGAAGCATCATGCGGTGTCTAATTGACGGCTATCATTTGTTCCAAACTAACACATCGAGGGGCTCTGTAGACACCTCATTCTATTACCCCCTAACTCTCCTTAGGTCCCTAGTACCTCTACTCATCACTATAAACCCTGGTCACGTCCCGAGTACCGACCTGAAAGCCATCGGGCACTCCCCGACTCAGTTTGACCCAAAACTCAAACTCTTTATCTCGATCGAGACTCAATGGATATTCGAAGGGAACTAAAAACCCTTTCCAATGGTCCGCCCCGTGCATAATTCTGACTTACCATGCGGACGAACGATTCGTTTGCATCCGAAACCCGACCTAGAGGCCACCGGGCGCTCCCGATCTCTGTTTAACCTAAGTCAACACTTCAGCTCGACCGAGACTGAATGAATCTTCGAAGGGAACTAAATACCCTTTCCAACAGTCCATCCCGTGCGTGATTCTGACTTTCCATGCTGTCAGAACGATCTGTTTGAGTCCGAGAGGTGACCGAAGGCTTCTCGGGGCCGGTTGACCAAATTCAACTCCCTAAACTTGGTCAAACTCTTTGGAATGACGAATTACATCTCCTAACCTTTCTAACGGTCCATCCCGTGCGTGATTCGAACTTACCATGCGGACGAACGATCCATTTGCGTCCGAATGATTCCCCGTTCAACGGACCGATAAATGCTTTCGAGCCACATTTGACCCAAAGTCAACTCCCGAACTCAGGAGCGGTCCAAAGGTCCTTTGAAGGTCTCTGAAATACCTTTCCAACCATATGCCTCGTGCGCGATTCTGACCAACGGTTTCCCCTCGGCGACCAATTTTCCAAAAAAGCCTGAAGCGTACTGCCAAATGGCAGGTCCCAGACCCTGCCTATCGGCACCTGCCGATAGGTAGTGCCATGGAAATGCCGATCGGTAGACCCCTGGGCCTATAAAAGCAGGCCTTGGCCTCATTTGCAAGGGAGGGCTCAGATCAGAAACAAATCACTCTCAACGAATCCCAGAAACCTCTCTCGAAGGCAGCGTGATTTCAACTTCCAAATCCTCCTTTTACTCCCAACTTTCATCATCCCTTTCATCAAAATTGGTGAATTAACCACTCCCCATCATCATCCAAATTCAAGGTCTGCTCCCCCAACATTTATGATCAATCTCAAGATCTCCAAGAAGGTCCAACTTTCTCAAACTCTCTCCTAAATTCTCTTAAAATTGCAATAACTTGTTTTATTACTTAAGCCCTTTTATTATCTTATTTCAAATACCCTAAAATACTTTTTTTATCTAGTATTATTGCACATATCCTATTTTCATATAAATAAAACCCAAAAAACAAGAAAAAGAGGGTTTGTTCATAAATTCCAAGTAGGGATTCTCACACTTTTTCACACTCTTCTCACAACTCAAACACTTTTTTACACACAAACACACAAATTCACAAATAAGAGATTTCTCCATTTGGATTTATGGGTTAAACCCCACCCCTCATTTTACATGCGAACTACGTGGACTTTGATGCCTTTATAGGCTACGTAGGCGTCTCGGGGTAAAACCCGAGACTTGAGTCCTTTTCCCACTTTTTCTCTTATTTTCTATCTTCTCTTTATCTCATTTTCTATTATATTCTATATATTTATTCTTAGTGGCATATTATTCCACATGCGTTATCGTTCCCTTATAGCGATCAACGTAGGGGTAATCGCGCAAATCCTATTTTCTACACTAATCTCACATTCCTACGAATGACTCGCTTTATCTTTTCCATGATACAAGTCGAGGATTCCTACCTCTATTCTATATATACACATGCACACATATCACGGGGGAAATATAAAGAAAAATAGAAAATATCCATGAGAGACCGAAAGGGTGGAATGGGTGCCTAACACCTTCCCATTGCGTAACTAAGCCTCCGAACCCTTCTCGAATCATTTTGGTTTCGCACGCACCAGTATGTCTTTGGATGCCATCTTTCGAGGTGGCTTCCCCTTTTTCTTTTGTCTTTTTTGAGTAAAATAGACTGGCGACTCTAAGTCTCTCTACATTTTCACACCTCACAAAATCGGCGCCGGCCGAAGCGCTCTCCCGAGAGGGGACGCGCAGGACCCGAACGATCCCTTTCTCCCTCCGCAGCGGGGATCATGGATGGCCACATATAGGATGGAAAGTTGAAATTGTGGCTACCATGGCTTAGGGGTGTTAGTATCTTATCATGGTTCTAGTTGCAAATTGACCACAAGAGTAGTAATATGAGATGAGGAATATCCAGGTGATCTCTCACAAGAAGAATATTTATTTATAGATTGACGGGATTTCTTTGTATATTTAGTAGCTTTATTGGCCAAACATTCCTCGATCTTACATCCTATATGATTGAGAGCTTTGAATTTTGAGATCCAAGGGAGTCCCAACTCTCTCTGTACTTCTTTCCAAGGTTTTTTATCATGATCTCGATCGAATTATATTCTAAGGGGAAATTGATCATCTAATCGGCTTTCTTTCTCCAACAAGTGATGAAAGTGCAAACTGCCTCCCCTTTTTCTTGCCTCACTATCTCTAAGTCCTAACATGTGAAGTCAAACTCCTTATTATATTTATACTTCTTAAGAAAAGTGAGACATACATCATCCTAAGTTTTGGCAGTTCCTTCTCATTTTAGGAACATATACCAGTGAGGGATACTCATGACAGAGTGGAGGAGAACATTCTTTCTAATACTCAGAGGTCTACACTTTGGACCTGCATCTAAAGGTGAGAGTTGGATAAAAGGGCAGACTGGGAGCCAAAACCTATATATGTCTTGAAGACAGGCATCTTAAATTTGTCTAGTAAATAGTCTTCGGAATAGAGGGCCATTTTATTGATGTTTGTAAGATCGTCCATAGTTTGTATCTTGTTGATGATTTTTTGTGCAACTCAAATTGGACTTGCATTATCTCTTGGTTTGAAAGATAAGGAATAACCTCGTCGGTTAAGGGAGGAGCCATAGACTTAGCTCGTAGGGTCCCTTAGAAAGTGGGGTGTGTTTACTCGGGGTATTGATGGTAAATTTTAAAGTAACAATGCAGGGAAAATGACATCTGGAAGTGGAGGGAGACACTATTAGCAAGGGGAGCCATGATGTAACTGGTACGGGTGGATTCTAAGGAATAGTGGTACTATCTTGATGGCCGTCGTAGGAGGTATACCATTGTTAACGATGGGGGAGGGAGTATATTCTTTCTTTCCTTTGTTTTGTAGTTTCCTCTTTTAGGAGGACTTTTTCTTGATCTAATTCCCCGATTTCTGATTGCATGGTGTTCTGAGAGGCAATGAGGTTTTCAAGTTATCTCAAAACCTAATATATTATAGATGGATCCTGGTGTTCTTTAGTGGATATGGAACATACTGCGGATTAATCATGATGGTCATGGGTGGGGAGCTCGCTAAGTGAAACTAGACGATCACCTAGAGCGTGAACTCGGGTTTCTAGGGTAAGAAATTATTGTGAATTTTTTATTAGTAATGATGACTGCAAAAAAATTCGAGGCACTTTCGTTTAGGATTTTGTATATTTAAGGATCGAAAGAAGGAAAATACATAGAGGGAAGGACTCACATGTGTATTAGATTTTCCAATGCAATTCTTTTATATGTACTTCACATTATGTGGATGATATTTGTTTTGTATGTTTTTGTTTAGTAGTATTTTCAAAGGGGAAGAACTAAACATAGTTTTGCTGGATTCAGGTGAGTGGGGTGAGCTCTCTTTTATATGTGAGGAGTGAGGAAGAAATAATCTGTTGTCTATTATTTTCTCAAAAGTAAAATGTGAGTAGGGGAATACAATGTAAAGGAATTCTTTTTACCAATGATTTGCACATTCATAATGCTTTATCTCTTATGTAAAAATGGGAATACATTCAGCTTGGATTCTAAGGGGTTTGAACTAGCCTCCGGTTGTCTAGAAATTTTTAAATTTTTTTAAAGTAATTAGACCATAGGTATCTATTATTTTTGTGTAATAGGATATGTACCTTGAGCATTTTCTCTCTATGAAAAAGGGTGATGCGACTCAATGATCGGTGGATCTTTTTCCATTTCAACAAATCATTATATATCGGGATGCTTGGAGTATACAAACTTTAAGGTACAAATAAAACAACTTTTGCATAGTTCTCAATATCAATGAAAGCCTATTCGATATACCCTAGTACTGAACATACTTCAAACATTCCCTGTCACTAAGACTTTAGGATCACGCAAGAAACTGTCTGATATACTAGACAAGAGGGTAAAAAGAGTGAGAATATTCATCGGTAACTAGCCTTTCAACTGAATGATTTTGGCCTCATGGGTATAGGGTTTAAATAATATGAAAATCAACACTATGAAGTGCATGATGCAGACATGTAATCTTATTTACATATCTTGATGTTTATTTTTCCATGAGGTCCTTCGTGTGTCCCTATACGTCTGGAAGAATGCAAAATGTTCTACATCGAGAAATGATATTAATTATAGTAGGAAGGAAGAATAAGGATAGTTCGTCTTGCTTGATTTTTCCTCAGTGGAGTTGCCATTTTGTCGTTATGGGCCCTGGATGATACTCAGGAGGAGCATGATTATCTCTACATCGGGAAGCAGGACTCATTGGTGAGGGTCATTATCCCTATGGTAATGCGATAATGCTTGGCTCTAGGTCCTTAGTTTCTCCTTGAGATCGAGTTATCGGTTCAATGATTGATAACTTTCGCCTAAAATTTGTTCAACACCATATCCAATTTTTATAGCACGCCCTGATTTAGGCTTACAACTGAATGTATCGTGCGAGGGGTTATAGGTTGTTTAGAGTCGACACTTTTTTTTATATAAAAACAAATAAAAAGGTTTGGGTTATCCCTTTGGGGCTAATCATAATACATGTTTAGGTGTGCGATTGATCCATTGATTCTTATTGTTGGGTTCAGGAATCAGGTTTCGAGTGAGGAAGGAGTTAGGTACCCCATTTGTTCTTTATGATTCCTTAATTATATGATTATCATCTCTATTTGAGTTATGTGATTAATTTTTATTTTATTTTAGAACATGTCGTGAGACCTTAGTTTGAGAATCCCATAAAACATAAATAGATACTTAGGTATAGAAATGGTATTAGTGAGAAGTAGACATCGGTATGGGTACACAAGAGTGCTTGTATGTGATTGTGTATTTGAAATAAAAGGTGTGGTTACTATATATACGGGTGTAGTAAAGCTCGTCTTGTATAACAATATGCCACTAAAAATGCATGTTTGTGCGTGCGCGTGTGTGTATTTATATGTACGAGAAATCATGGCTTGAGATTTTTTGATATCTTGACCGAGGTATACGAGGAGGTTTAACAGGTATTATAAGACGGGTGAATATTTTTGGTGATAACATATCAAGAGATTTATTATCAAGGCTTGTGTTTATGATAAGGACTCGGTATTGAACCTACGTACCCATGTAACCATAAGATCAAATTCTATGTAGTTTAGTTGTACAGGTGTTCAAACACGATGTTTGTTAAAGTGTGATGACTTGTCTTAAGAGGCATATGATATATTTATAAACTATAGGGTAGCTTCGGTGGAGGTTTAGAGTGGGAGTGGTATAAAAAATCATCAATATAGACATATCATATTTTGATTGTCGGGTTATCACTAATAGGAATGTAATTGTCCTTTGGTCTAGATTGGAGGTGTAAGGGGGAGATGTATGTTTAGGATTGGAGTGAACCAAAATTCACTGAGAAAGATCTATTTATCCCTTATCGACATAAATAAATTCCCAGAGGCCTCATATACCTCAGGTTGTTCACTCTATATTATGGACTAGAGATGGAGGTATCCTTAATAGATAATATGCCAAGAGACATATTGTAAGGCTTAGACTTCACGAGTTTAGGTCGGTATAGCGCCTACTTAGCCAATGGGTCTTGGGATCAAAGCCAAGATAGTTCTAATAAATGAGAGATATTTACGAGTGTAGGTGACTAAATACCGGGTATATAATATACAACCTTATGGTATTTATGGAGCCAATTCCTTATTTTAGATTTTATGTTTACGAGTTGGAGTGATATATTCATATGTTAAAAATACGTTAATCAAATGACCATGTTTGACAAGTATTTCAAGAAAACATATATTCGGGGATGACACCGTTGAGATGAGCTTTGTTCTCTTGCAGAAATGGATTTTAGACTTTGGTTTTAGCAAAGTTTTGGAATGATTCATCTCACTAGCACTTTCTTGAAAATGGTTTTGAAAAGTATCTTCTTATGTAGTAATTAGTCATAGCATTTTAGAATCATTTATTTAACACATGAGTATGTCATTTTAGCTCAATAAACAGAGACGCTGAGTTAAAAACTAGGTTTTAAAATATAAACACCCTAAACTTCGGTCGGGCTAAGTGATATAAATAGACATGGATAGTTTTACATAATATAGTATGGGTAATTGACCCCTAGATTTCTGAAGAGTTTACTTACCTTTGTAACATAAGCTAAATTTTTTCGAGAGTGTCCCCTATAAGATGGTGTTGTTCAGTCAAGACGAGCTTCATTTGGAAGTGCCAACTGTCATAGGTTGTGCGTCGAGGGTTGCCTCTATATTTTGGGGGAAGCGACTTTTCAAAAGTACGAAATTCACTTTAGATTTTCGTATTAAAAATCTATATTCATAGATTCTCAGGGATGGAGAAAGTTAGAAAACCGAATCAATGTTCGATTTTTGGGTGCTTTTTAAGCTTGGTGGGATCCCTTTTTATAGGGTTAGATTCGGGTCTTTATCTAAATAGTTAAAGGATGGGACACATGTAGGTTAGACGAGGGAGGTTGGAGACATGTGTAGGGCTAGGGAGATTTGACAATAATTGCGGTTAAATTTTTAACTGTTCAGTTAAATGGCTTTGATCGTTTAGTTAAAGGGAAAATTGGGCCTTTAACCATTTGGTTAAAGGACCCCTTTTCATTATTTTAAGACTTTTGCTTTATTTTTAGGAATTACACTTTGGTGCCCAGAAACTTTTCCATTAATAGCTTCAACTTTTTTTATTTTTTTTATGGTTTCCCATTCTCAGCCCTTAGGATTTATATATTGTAAAACAAGAAGAACAATCAAGCCCTGATTGTGAATTAGGGCGTCCACAGTCCATACTCAAAATAACACCATATGCTTGAAGGTCCATCACTAATATATTGAATACAAATATCAATAGACCTATATCAATACATATCTAAAAAAATATACAAATAAGGCTTTGACACACGACCTTAGAGTCATGCCAGATAAAGTAATAGATATACATGATATGAATTGAAAAATGTAAAACATACCATCCAATGCCTTAACTGGTCCTTGGTCATCATATGATTGTCCCACCCATACTACAATTAGGTATAGGTCTATATTACACTTTCTTATGGAGGAGGTACTCATGCCTGAAATCTAGGAACTGGTCATGTAGGAAGTTGTTGTTTTTGTGGCTACTGTTGGGATCTCTATCCTTATTCAACATGTTGACCTTATTAGGGCATTTACAAAATCTATGCCAAAACTCCCAAAAAATGAAGCAATCTCCTCTAAATAGTTGTACTAGATACTCAACATGTTATTTCCTTGGTTTTTAGGATGTTGTTGCCCCTGTCCTTCTTGAGAGGATCCATGTACCTTAAACTAACTGTAATGATGTATTATCTTAACTAATTCCACGTATCTTGGTCCTTTTGGCCTCCTCAATCCTTATAGTCCCCACTTGAACTACCCCTCAATCTCAGCCCCACTTTACTTGATGAACTTCTTAACCTTCCTCCGATAATCCATATTATCTAAAAAATGTAAAAGACGCATATCAACTACCTAGGCATAATTAGTGTATGATAGATTTTCAGTGATCACTTGATTTATATGCCAACCAAGTTCCCACACTAATCATTATATCCTCTTCACCTTGGTGCTCATTTCATTCGTGGAAAATAAAGACAAAATGATGAGGTTCGTCTCATAATAAAAAATTATGTATGTCCCCTACGCAAGAGTCATAAACTCTCACTTCTTAGATTCGCAAATAGGATATAGGAATTAATTTTCTTTACACTTCGTTTTGAATTCAACATAGGTCATACCCTCCATGCCAATTGCAGTGGTCACACTCTCCCACAGTAGAGTGCATAATCGGTTAATATGAATGTCGCAACACCTAATTCTTCACCATCCATCATCCCAGGTGTGGAACTTTATTTTATGCCCCCATTGATGAGCCATTTTAGGGTTAGTCAACCCCAAAAACTCGGGTTGATTTTACTTGTTGAAGGGACTTTGCACCTTATCCTAGCGAAGACTGGTTCCTATTATTCTTGTGAAGATGGAGTTTCTAATGGTTAAATATGTTGAAGTTATTTTACCACTCTTGACTGAGTGATGATAACATCTATGTCTGGGGTCCGCTGTGGGGAATCACCTTGTCTTTCAACAACATTTTACTTATGTGAGTCCCCATAAATTCCATGTTTAGATTAATCACTCCTATATACAATAATTATGAGAATAAAATAACTAATAATCATTATCAACATGTTGAATAACATAAGAGTACAAACACAAATGAAATATCTCCAACCATAAACATATAACAATTATTAAAATTCTTAAACGCCACAAGTATCAACACATAACCATAATAAAAGGAATGGATAAAACACAAACACTCAACAAAATCGGGGGGGGGGGGGGGGGGGGATGAATAGATTTACTTATAATATTGCCCATTTTTTTTTTCTAATTTCAAATTTCTTTTCAATTTTAGCAAACCTAGAATGTGAACCAACTATGTGAAGTGATGTTAGGCATGTGGATTTTAGGCCCCTTTTTTATGCATGCTTTAGGTGAATTTTTTTTTTCTAAAAAAACAAAATTTTTCCAATTTTAATTAGCACTAATTTTACTTAACCTAATTTTATCTTGTTAATCCTAAACATGCATCTAGTGTGATTAAGCAAGTTGAATAAATGAAGTCCACAAAACACACAAAGTCGATGTACGAGGAAACCACTAAGGAAAAAAAAATCTCGGACGTCCCAAGCCAGACAATTACTATGATACGATTCTACAAAGTATAAACAGTAAACTTACTCAATGACTCGATACCCCGAAAGTTTTGGTTCTCTTGTATGATTCAACTGCTCCTCCATAGTGCTACATAAAAGTCTACCTATGCAAGGTTCAAAACAGATAACTCCACGTATGTGTGGGTATCCATCGATACATCTTTGGCAACCGTCTACGATTTAGAACACATAGTCCATCATTTCTTTACCGCAAAACTCGACGAAACAATGTTCAAAAGAGATGAAAAACTCCAAATGGTTCTAAAGAAAGATCTCTATAGCATATGTATATGAAATATCGGATCTTGAAACGCAAATGATGTTTTTATCTTTGAAATCCTTTGTAAACAAGTGCAAAAAAAAAAAAAACTATTTTGTTCTGTAATTTTGGTTCTACTCAACCCAAAATTCTGAGAAAAAATTTCCTTAAATAAAAAATCTTAAGTTGGCACGTCATTAGAACGATATCTGCCTATCGTTAGAATGACTTTCCACATATCGTTCGAACGAGACGTGCATGTCGTTAGAATGACCTACTGATGTCATTTGAACGACAACAAATGTTGTTTTATCCTTCTAAACACAAAGGAAAGATCTACATGACTCTAAAATGAATTTATCTCAGAATAAACAAAGTTAAAACATTTTAAAAACATTTTTAACATTTTAAAATCAGTTTTAGACAAAATAACATCCTTAAAACATTTTTCGAGTCCCATAATCATTATGCATTCATACCTGAGAGTATCTCGGAATGCAATGTGACATGAAGACCTGAAACATGCACTAATAGACACGACATGATATATCTTTAAAGATTAGCCGCTAGATCTTCAAAATAACACGTCATAGACTATGTGAGAATTGTGACAAGTAAAAATCTATCTCCGACTCAAATTGGTTTTTGTATGGAATAATGCCAACACATACAAATTGAAACTATTTGGAAATTTGTCCTTAAAAATCTCCTCCTTTGGCTATTCCATGATAAAACCAAACATAGTGAAATGCTTAAGCCGGGACGTCAAGCCGAATAACCTAAATCCCATCCCATAAACCTAAAAAGAAAATACACGACATGATCTCGTAAACGAATGTCAGACCGGAAGCATGGATTGTATCCATGTGATGTAGATGCAAAATCTCCAATCTCTGAATAATCACTACATACACGAAACAAACAAATACCATGTGAAGTATGGAGGTACAAATGATATAAAACATTATAATACCAATTTGTAAAATAAACAATTTGTTAAATATGGGAGTAAAACATATGATACCAAAAAGTATACACATTTTTCAATATAGCCCAAATCAATGATATTAATATGTAAAAAACATGATCAAAATATGCTAAATCATCAAACAAAACTTTCCTTACATCACATACCATCTTTCCCCCTTTTTGTCTCGAATAGACAATAAGCGAAAAAGAT
The DNA here is from genome assembly GCA_949130495.1 of Sambucus nigra. NCBI lineage: Eukaryota > Viridiplantae > Streptophyta > Magnoliopsida > Dipsacales > Adoxaceae > Sambucus > Sambucus nigra. The sequence continues at coordinate 341,455,788 of OX422213.1, read as the reverse complement.
AAACAAAAAAATGAATATCTAGCATGAGAAAAATCATACGAAGCATATTTATATAAACATGGGTAGCTAGATGATAATAATCATAAGCTATTAAATCGTAGCTAGTAAACAGTCACAAATATGAATCATCAATATGAGGAATGATGTGACTAAACAAATCAATGCAGTGTAAAATCAAACATGAATAATCAGAAGCATCTGCATGTAAAACTGTCTTATCCAACCCAGATGTACCCAAACAGTGTAATATCAACATATATATGAAGTAGGTACAAAATAAAAAGAAGAGCAAAAAATTTAACTCAGGTCGTTCGAACGACAATGTAGTGTCATTTAAACGATATAAGATCATGTTCGATCTATCTAAGAAACGACCCAAAACGGTAAGGTGTCATGCGGATGAAAATCAAGAAACGCCCTAAAAATGACCTATCTCGCGACCATACCTGACACTTTCAAAATTTTATTTCTACTGTCGTGCAATCGACTATTCAAACAACTTGGGTATGTCATTTGAACGACTTCAAAAATCTTGTATTCCATCTCTAAAAATATGCAAGATTTGCCCAGTGATTTTTTTTTAAAACTGCAACTAGAAAATCAAAACAGTTTCAAAACAGACTCAAAATAGAAAATATGAGTTTCATGCAAACATTGTATCAATGTGTTCAAACATGGATGAGAAATGACTGGGCGTGAACTACAACAAATGAATTACAATTTGGACACATCAAAACGATCAAGAAGGTCTAATTGATAGCTAAATGTCATTTAACTAAGTTTTATCCATATGTGATAATTAATATATTTAGCTTAATGAACTAAATGAACAACATGCACACAAATTCGGAATTTTGACGATTCTTCCAAAAAAATAGCGTCATGACACGATTTTTCAACATTAGGATTCGTGGTGCAAACCTATTGTAATTTCCATCCAAACACCCTTAAATATTCATATTTTCTTTTTCTAGCTCTTTTGTAGTTTCTATTTTTCTCACCTTAGAGAAATCCTATTGGCCCCATTTTGGAATATATTTGTTTTTATTGCCGTAATTTTTTCTTGGGCTCTTTCAAACGGTGGCTTTCACGACAAGTTTATTATACTCTCGCAGCCATTTCTCGTGAACGCTCATCATTTTTTCAATTTAAGAAATATCTATCCGCGCGGCAAACGGTTCTTACATGCACACCTCCTCCTATGTATAATTACACATAGTTGACAAAATTGAGAGGAAAATATCTCACCAAAATCAAATATGCATGAGAAGTCAAACATTCATCTAAGCTCGTGCATGTGTGTGCGATGGCATTTATACAAAGTCGAATCCAAATGCAAATCAACTTCGAAACAACCCCATTAGTCAATGGTTAAGATCATTCTAAGCATCTATAATTATGATCAAATGTCCTAGACACATAGATAATGAAATGATGGGAGTCCAAGCACACCAATATGTCACATTAAACAAGAAAACTCACGACACAAAAGTAAACCAAAAATATTTTTGTGTTTTTTTCAATTTTTTTTACTCAAAAACAAAATCTTTTTGTATTTTTAAAAAATATATGAAATCAAAAATCTTTTTTTAGTTTTCAAAAATTTTATAAAAATAAAATCTTTTTGTATTTTCAAATAAGACTCAAATAAATGAAAAATATAATATAAAGAGATACACATGTCATAAAAATATCAATATATATATATCATGAAGCAAAGACTAGTGTATGGAAAACATGGCTAACACAATCATCCATAAGAAATATCATGAGAAGTATCATGTGAAAGAAAACGAGAGTACAAAAGTTTAATTCCTAAAGCCTCTAAGTCCAATTTCCTAACCCAAGTAGGTGTGTAACGACTCATAAGTGTTTAGGAACCGAAGTGAATTTATTCTTAAACTTCCTTGGAGTATTTTTAAGGTTATAACAATAACGCCACAGGTGACCCTTCCCACTACAATGAGGGCAAATGTAAACACAACGAGGAATCTGACCTAAATGTGGACCTCGCTTAATGTTCCTAGTTGGCTCTCTCACGTGATTGGCATTAGCTTTAGGAATGGGTACAACAGATCATCGAAGCCTATACCACACCTATCATCCTTGATTTGGATGTTGTCTAAAATCCTATCCAATTTTTTCGACCTATCCTCCAAATAAAACTTCACCTTACTTATGTCTCGTAATCTCTCCCCAAACTCACTAATCCTAGACTCAAGCAAACACCTCGACTCATCAAACTGTAGAATCACTTTCTTCAAAGCTTTCGTCAAACCACGAAGGCGATCTCTCTCACCCTCAACGTATTTTAGTTCTCCTCGAGAGTGTTCTCCCGTGCTCTAAGATTATCAATCAATGCATCATTATTTTCCACGACACGCTCATTAAACTTAGCTTGCAACTTTAAGTTTGCCTTTTTCACCTTTATCGCTTCCTTATACAAATTATTGAAGGAAACATGCAAATCTCTCGCATCCATCTCCTCCTCCTCGCTAGCTTCACCCTCACTCACTTGGAATTCAACAAAATGGCCTTGGAAGTGTCATTCACATGAGTATCTCCATGATAAGACTTATCATCGTCGCTCATATGAAGTGCCATAAACTCTACAAAGTTGTGCTCAATGCATGAACTATCTCCCTCTTTCGGTTCACTATCACTTGAGGTTGCATTATATCCTACCGATTTCTTACCCTCCTTTTTAAGTTTAGTTGGGCACTTCGCTACCTTATGGCCATAACGCTCACAACCAAAACATAAATCTGACATATCCCTCTTACCATTCTCACTTCGATTCTTAGGGACGTGATCAACTTTGTTATTCTTTAATTTCTCAAGTCTTTTGGCATCTTTCGACTGCTTTTGGAACTTAAGAAACTTTTTGAACTGCTTTTCCAACAAAGCTACTTCTCCGAAATCGATGTTGGAATCATCATCTGAAACTTTAATCTCCTCCTTCTAAGCTTTCAAAGTGTAGGTCCCAATTATATATAACTTGAACAAAAAAAAAATTCTTTAGCGGAATTAAGTGAAGGATGTATACAAACCAAATTGATCTTTTGAAAAAACTCTTTTCAATTTTATCAAACCACACTAAATTATGACACGAGTTAACTTAATCAAATTTTATCTTATTTAACCCCAAGCATGAAACTAGTGATTAAAGCAAGTAAAATAAAGTAAAGAAATAATCACAACACCAATGTACAAGGAAAAATCTAATGGGGATAAACTTCGGACGACCCAGGCCAGACAATCACTATGACAATGGTTTTACAAAGTCAGACGGTAGTCTTATACAACGACTCGATATACCCAGGAGACTTAACACTTCTCTAATCTTCTACCAATATTCACTGTGCCCACACAGAAAGTAACCTTCTTCAACGATGCTCGTCCATAGCAGTTTCCCCCACGAATGTCTCGATATCAATCGATATGGCCTTGTGTCGTCTACGAGGTTGAACATGAAAGTAACCTTCTTCACTTCTCCACCACAAAACCATTAATGTTAAAGTGTTGAACAAACCCAACTTGGTGCAACAAAGACCACATGGACATATGATAATGATAACTCAGATCTTTGTAAACTCTAAGGATGTTTTATAGTGAAAACACTTAGAAAACTTTGTGCAGAAACCTTTCTGTATGGTAAACTATTTTTTGTACTGCTCACACTTCTAAAAAACTATACACGCATATTTATAATCATTTTAAGTCGGTGGCACATCTCGTTCGAGCGAGATACTACGTCGTTCTAATGACAGTAGCTCTCGTTCGAACGACATCATTTGTCATTTGAACGATAGTCCCCTGATTAGAGTCCAAACCACTTAAACTCTAATCCAATATTATTAGTTCTAAACCAAGTGTAAACAAGTAAAACACTTTTAAAACATTAAAGACATTTTCTATTTTAAAAATAACATCCTTATTTCTATAAAATAAAATTTTGAGTTTCATTAACATTATGCATTCATACCTGAGTGGTCTCAGAATGCACTTAAACTTTGAAGACGATAAATTCGCACCAATTAAACTTTGGCATAATTAATTCTTTGAAGCTTTGTCGCAACTTCTTCAATTAATCTTCGACACGTCATAGTCTCTGAGTTGATCTTAATAATAAAAATCTACCTATGACTCAAACATGTTTTGTTTCGAGAATAAGTCAAAACTACACATGGACTCAATTTGAAAATTTTGTCCTTACAAATCTCCCCCTTTGACTATTTCGAGACAAAAACAATAGTGAAATGCCTAAGCCGGGCCGTCAAGCCATATGACGCCTAAATCCCATCCAATAAACCTAACATCAGAAATTATAGGACAAGACTAGTACAATGTGGTCCGATAAGCACGAACTGTCTCTGAATGTCTGAATGTGACGCGGACTTGAAATCTCGAATCTCTTTAAGCATACCTACACACATGAAATTGACAAAAACCCAGTGAAGTATGGAGGAACAAATGATATAAATTAATATAAAAACTCAAATTGGAATCATTTGTTATGTGAGTAAATATGAAACCACTTTATGTAATCATGATACCACTTTGAATACAAGTATGAAACTCACAAAATTCCCCCTACATCACAGACATCTCTCCCCCTTTTTATCACGAACAGACAATCCGGTGAAAAGACAAACACATATAGCATGATATGATACCAATTTGATTAAATCAACTTTGAAGAACAGCTAGATAAATATAAAACAACCAGCTAAATATTATCAATCAATGTCAAATCAGTAGCTAGCAAATAAGAAAATCACACAAAAATATATCAATCAAAGCAAGTGTGATTAAATAAATCAATGCATTAAAAGATTAAGTCTCTAAAATAAGACTGCATAAATAGAATGTCCAGAAGCAACCCAATACCAAAATGTAAACAATATGCAACAGTGCAAAATCCAGAAGTCGCTCGAACTAGCCGGGGACGTCGTTTGAACGAAACGTGACGTCACTCGAACTATAAGTAACGCCGTTAGAACGAAAGATTGTCGTGACAACGGATCTCGCTCAAATGAGCAAATCAAACTTACACAGTTTCCCAGAAATATTAAACAGTGTTGCCCGGTGAAAAAATATCTTGAAAATTCTAACTGAAAGGGGCTCAAAACTGAGAAACAATGTTAAAATAGTAGTTAAACTAAGAAAACTCAAAAAAACAAATATAAGTAACATGATAACATAGAGCTGATGTACCTAAACATCAATATGGAGTGTATGGGCATGAACTACAACAAATGAATCACAATTCCAAGACATCGAAATGATCAAGAAGCTCTAATTGATAGCAATCTATCATAAAACTTTATCATAGCCATATGTGACTATGAAATAGTGAGCTTAATGAACTAAACAAACATTATGCACATGAATCCGGAATTTTTGATGATTCTACAAAGAATAACGTCATGACACGAATTTTCAATTCTAGGATTCTTTGTGAAACCCCGTTTAAATTTTTAATCCTTTCATGGTCCATTAAATATATACCATATTTTTCTTTTGAATGAACTAAATTAATTTGGCCCATTTTTGGCATATGATTATTTTTATTACCTTATGATTTTTTGAGATCTTTTAACCGGTGACTTTCACGAAGAGTCAATTTTACACTCTAGCAGTCCTTTCTCGTGAACACTCGTCATTTTTCAATTTAATCCTCATGGTAAATGGCTATTACATGCACACCTCCTCCTTAAGTATACTTCCACATAGATGACAAAATTGAGATAAGAACGTCTCACCAAACTCAAATATACAAGAGTAGTCAAACATCCATATAAACTCGTGCATGTGTGCAAAGATGGCATATATACAAGGTCGAATCAAAAAGCATATCAACTTTGAAACAACACCATAATACAATGGTTAATATCATTCTAAGCATAGATAATAATGACCAAATGTCCTAGCTACATGGATAATAAAAAGAAGGGGGTCCAAGAACACCAATATGCCACATCAAACCTATTAACTCATGATAAAAAAAATCTTTTTGGCTTTTTCAAAATATTTTGACTCAAATTAAAGAAAAATCTTTTTTGGGTTTTCTCAAAAATTTTCAACACCAAAAATCTTTTTGTATTTTTCAAAATTTTTATCAAAAACAAAATCTTTTTGTATTTAAAAAAAAGATGAAATAAATGAAAAATATAATACAAAATGATAAACATGGCAACACACTAAACCTTTAGATTTAGCGTGGGAAAAATCAAATGCAACCAAATGAGAACCATAGAGTTTTATACCTAAAGCCTCTAAGTCCGATTTCCTAATCCAATGCATGGGGGTTTTAGGAACGGACGCGACTTTATTCCTAAATTTCCTAGGAGCATTCCTAAGGTCATAGGAAAAACATCTCAGGTGACCTGTACTATGATAATGGGAACAAGTGTAAACATGATGGGAATGATTACCCAAATATCGACTTCTCTTCGCCTTCCTAGTGGGCTCTCTCACACGGTTGGTATTGGATTTGGGAATGGGAACAACTCTCTCATCGTAGCCTATACCAAACCTATCTTTCTTGACTTGGAAGGTGCCTAACATCCTATCCAATTTCTTCGACCTATACTCCAAGCCAAACTTAACTCTAGACGAGTCTCTCAAACTTTCCTCCAACTCCTTAATCATAGACTCAAGTAGATGCTTAAACTCCTCAAACTCTAGCAACTCCTTTTTCAAAGTCTCCATCAAACCTTTAAGTCCATCTCTCTCTTTCCCGACGTACTATAGCTTCTCCCTAAGCTTCTTTTCTTGTGCCCTAAGACCCTCAATAAACGCATCATTATTTTCTATAACACGCTCATTCAACTCATCTTGTAATTTTGAGTTAGACTTTTTCACCTTCACCGTCTCCTCAAATAACTCTCGAAGTGCAACTTATAACTCTCCTACGTCGATCTCCTCATCCTCTCTCTCATCACCCTCACCATATCGGGAAGCACTCTCAACATCCTCGAAAGTGTCATGCACATGAGTATCCTTGGGGAAGATATATCATCGTCGCTCACATTACATGCCATAAACGTAATGAAGTTACGCTCAATGGGGGAATCCTATCCCTCTTCCGGTTCACTATCGCTTAAGGTGGAATTATATGCTATCGATTTATTACCCTCTTTCTGAAGTTTAGTGGGACATAGATACTTTGTGACCAAATCCCTCACACCCGAAACACCTATCAGACTCATATCTCTTAAGTTTATCACTCTTATCCTTAGGGGTGGAGTCTCCCTTGTTCTTGAATTTTTCAAACTTTTTGGCATCTTTCGATTGCTTTTGAATTTGAAGAAACTTCTTGAACTTTCTTGAAAATAAGATGACATCCTCAAAGTCGGAATAGGAATCATCATTCAAAACTTTAGTCTCCTCCTTCTATGCTTTCAAAGCAACGCCATTTTCTTTCTTTGGAACTTGCTTGGAGGTAAACATATCGAGTTCATAAGTTTACAGGTCACCTACGATATCTTCCAGTTTTGACGAGTTAAGCATACCAAGGGAATTCATAACGATTACTTTCGCATCAAATCTTCTTGGTAAGGATCTCAAAATTTTCTTAATCGCTCGGTTATCAGGAATCTTATCACCTAGGTTAAACGCTGCATTAACAATAGAGGACAACCTAGTGTAAAGCTCATCAAACGTCTCATTCTCTAACATCTTAATCGTCTCAAATTGTGTAGCGAGATTTTATAACTTAGACGCCCTAACCGTTCTCGTGCCCTCGTTAGTGAGTTCTAGTGTTTCCCAAACTTCTTTTGAAGTTTCATTAGTCATCATATGATTATACTCTTCAGGTGTGACATGTGAGGAAATAACGTGCAGACCTTTAGAGTTATACAGTGCAAGCCTATGTTTAGTCTCAGTCCATGATTCAATGGGTTTCAAACTAATGACCTCACCCTTTCGTGTGACAGGTGGAGTCTAACCTTTTTCAACCTCTAACCAAACACGCTCATCAATAAATTTTGAATCACTTCTCATTTGCATTTTCCAATCAGTATAATTAGTGCCATAAAAACAGGAGTGTAAAAACTATCATAATTTTCAAAATTCATCCTTACAAGAAAAATGGGATCAAACACAATAAAAATGAATTTCTAGCTCTGATACCAATTTGTAGGTCCGAAGTATATATAACTTGAACAAAAAAACTTTTTCTTGAGCGGTATTAAATTAAGGATGAATAAAAGCCAATTTTCTCTTTTGAAAATACTCTTTTCAATTTTATTAAACCACACTAAATCGTGACACTAGTTAACTTAACAAAATTTTATCTTGTTTAACCCAAAGCATGCAACTAGTAATTAAATAAAGTAAAATAAAGTAACGAAATACTCACAACGCCGATGTATGAGGAAAAATCCAATCGGGAAAAACCTCGGACGGCCAGGCCAGACAATCACTTTGATAATGGTTTTACAAAGTCAGACGGTAGTCTTATATAACCACTCGATACAACCATGAGACTTGACGCTCCTCTTATATTCTACCAATCCTCACAGTGCCCACGCAAAAAGTAACCTTCTTTTATAATGCTCGTCCACAACAGTCATCTCCACGAATGCCTTGGTATCCACCGATACGGCCTTATGTCGTCTACGATGTTGAACATGAAAGTAACCTTCTTCACTTCTCCACCGCAAAACTTGTAATGTTCAAGTGTTGAACAAACCCAACTTGGTGAAATAAAGATCACATGAATGTATGATAATGATAACTTATATCTTTATAAACTCTATAGATGTTTTATCGTGAAAACACTTAGAAAACTTTGTGCAGAAACCTTTATGTATGGTAAACTATTTTTCGTACTTCACACACTTCGAGAAAACTGAACACACCTATTTATAATTAGTTTAAGGTGGTGTCACATCTCGTTCGAGCGAGATACTACGTCGTTCTAACGACAACAACTCTCGTTTGAACGACATTGTTTGTCGTTTGAATGACAGTCCTCTAATTAGAGTCCAAACCAACTTAAACTCTAATACAACCTTATCAGTTCTAAATGAAGTTTAAACAATTAAAACACTTTTAAAACATTAAAAACCTTTTCTGTTTTAAAAATAACATCCTTATTTAAATAAAATAAGATTTCGAGTTTCATCAACATTATGCATTCATACCTGAGTGATCTCAAAATGCACTTAAACTTTGTAGATGATAAATTCGCACCAATTAAACTTTGGCATAATTAATCATTTGAATCTTTTCCTCAACGTCTTCAATTAATCTTTGACACATCATAGTCTCTGAGTGGATCGTAATAATAAAAATAGACCTATGACTCAAACATGTTTTGTTTCAAGAATTAGTCAAAACTATACATGGACTCAATTTAAAAATTTTGTCCTTACACAAAGCAATGCCCTTTTCTTTCTTTGGCACTTGATTGGAGGTAAATATGTCAAGTTCATAGGTTTGTAAGTCAACTACATTCTCTTCTAGTTTCGTTGATTCAAGCATACCCAAGGAGTTTAAAATAGTCACTTTTTGATCAATCTACTTGGCAACAACCTTAAGATTTTCTTTATGACTCGGTTGTCATGTATTTTCTCTCCCAAGTTAAATGACGAGTTGATAATGTATGACAATATAATGCCAAACTCATCAAACGTCTCACTCTCTAACATTTTAATCATCTCAAATTAGGTAGTGAGGTTTTGAAGTTTAGTTTCCCTAACTGTGCTAGTTCCCTCATGAGTGAGTGCATGAACATCCCAATCCTCTTTCGAGATCTCACACATCATAATACAATTATACTCTTCCGGGGTGACAAATGAGGAAATAACATTTAAACATTTAGAATTATAAAGTGCAAGTCTATGTTCGGATTTGGTCCATGACTCAATAGGTTTTGAACTAGTGACCTCTCCATCTCTCGTAATCGTTGGTGACCACCCTTTTTCTATCGCTAACCAAACACTTTCATCAATAGCCTTAAGTGCACTTTTCCTTCGCATTTTACAATAAGCATAATTAGTGCCAAAAAAAATAGGAGTTGTAAACGTATCAAAATTTTTGAAATTCATACCTACAAGCATATGAGATCACTCACACAAAAAAATGTTTTCTAGATCTGATACCATTTTGTAGGCCCTTTTTTATGTGTGCTTTAGGTGAAAATAATTTTTCCAAAAAATCAAACTTTTTCCAATTTTAATTCGCACCAAGTTTGCCAATTTTACTTAACCAAATTTTATCTTGTTAATCCTAAACATGCATATAGTTTGATTAATCAAGTCGAATAACTCAAGTCCGTAACAAAGCCAATGTACGAGAAAACCGCTATAGGGAAAAAAACTTCGGACGACCCAAGCCAGACAATCACTATGATACACTTTTACACAGTATAGATAATAGACTTACTTAATGAGTCGATGCTCCACAAGTATTTACGCTCTTCTATGCTTTAACCTCTCCTCCACAATTCAACGTAGGAGTCTACCTATGCCAGGTCCATAACACACGAGTCCACGTATGTCTCGGTATCCACTGATGCAGCTTTAGCACAGTTTATCTCAGAATAAATGGAGCTAATACCTTTTAAAAATGTTTATTTACCTTTTAAAATCATTTTAAACAAAAATACATCCTTAAAATATTTTTCGAGTTCCATAAATATTATGCGTTCATACTTGAGAGTGTCTCGAAATGAAACATGATATAAATACGTGAAGCGTGCACCAATAAATACGTCATGATATATTTTGAAGCTTGTCCGCTACGTCTTCAAAATAACACGTCATAAACTATATGGGGATCGTGATATGTAAAAATTTATATATTACTTAAATTGGATTTTGTTTGGAATAATGCTAACACATACAATTTGACATTATTTAGAAATTTTTTCTTAAATGGATCAACAAATTATGGTCACAATTAGGATATTTAGTTAAATTACATTAGAGGAAAAAAAACTAATGCCAATTTTTTGGATTTGATCAGATCTAAGTGAGGTTCAAGTGTAATGTGTGTAAGTGATGAGGAAAATAATGTACACAAAATACAAACAATCCGTAATTCATATAAAATGTAAAAAAAACCCACCAAGGGGTAAAAAACCTCGACGCACTCTAATCTCTCATCAACTCGGAAAAGGTTATATACCATTCAAGAAAGTACCTTTCTTTCATACACTCATGAGAAGTTACCTATGAACATTTAATTGTATCCCATTTATGATAAGTGATCCATCCTAAGCTCCTTATGACAAACAAGGACGTACATTCTCCACTTTACAGTCGCATCATGAATTAAACCCTCCAATAGCTCAAGACACCTCCTCTTTAGATATTGGAGTGTAGATCAACAATTAAGATGTTGATTAGATTGAATATTGGCTAAGTGCTTTTGATTCAAAATGCTCTCAATTCCTTTTATAAAGTATAGATCCATGGTTTTCACTCAATTTGAAAGGAACGAGTCAATTTCAAAAAATAAAGGAAATTAGAATGTTCTCAACCTCGAAAATATCTTCTAAGGTGTAGATAAGTAAAGAGGAACTCGTATACTTTCTAAATCTACCAATGTGTTCTTCATATAACCTTTTCCTAAATTTCCAATATAGGCAATCCACTTTCTAAGAGTATAAACACAGTGTCTAGGAATCGGATATATATTTTGAAAGAAAAACGGATTACGAGCTCTCCATATAATATAAACAATCCCTATGAAGGAAGTTATCCATTTATCATTGACGTGTGAGCTAAAGTCAGTATTAATGGCTTGGTTCCACATTAGAGATGGAGAACTATACTAAACATTATGTTTCAAAGAATATGAGATCCAATTATAAATATATTTGGCATAGTCACAATCAATAGAAATATGGAGGATAGATTATTTGCTTATTTTACACAGAATGCATCGAGAGACCATATGAATACCTTTAGAACACAAAGTATCTAGCATTGTAAGCTTATCATTAAAGAGCTTTCAAGCATTCATGGACACGCTAGGTGGAATAAAATTTCACTAAATGATATTGAAACCTATAGAACTAGGCTTTTATACCTCAAAAATTCATATGCGTCTTTAAAAGAGAGCTTCCAGACTAACTAAGAGACCAAATTAAATCGTTTTCTTTATACATTATAGGGAGAGCGATTGAAGTAATATGTTCAACAGTTAAAGAATGAATAAGAGAAGTTATATGAGTATGAAGGCACCACTAACCATTAATAATGAACTTTGCAACTTTAGTTCTATCATGAGCAACTTCTTAGTTAATAGGAGCACTAAGCCAATTGTCATGCCAAAAATTAACTTTTTTACCATTGTTAATGATCCACATTGCATTGAATTTAATAATAGTAATTGCTTCTCTATATGCAAGCCATATGGAGCTTATTTTGTAGCATCCATTCTCTTCCATGATATGAAAACTAGCTTTTAAGAAGTTGGACTAAGAATAAGTTACTGTACAAGCCTCCCAAGCCCGTTTCAGAATGCTTGCCTTGTTCACAGATGTAGCTCTTCTTAAGTTAAGCTCACATTCATCACGAGGAAGACATGAAGTTTTCCAATCAACAGTAACAAGTTATGAAGATGTAGATCCAGTCCAAAGAATTCTTTTTTGCCACTTTTGAACTCTTTTAAGAAGGTATTTTATTCATTTGTAAATTTTGAAACTATGCTAGAAGATAGATTGTATGAAAGATTTATTAAGATTTAACCTTCCAGCAATGGATAAAAGTATACCTTGCCAACCCTCCATTTTGGACTTATCTCGATGAGGAATCCGTTTCAAATACCTTCTCTTTGGCCTATCTCTAAAAATAGGGACTCCCAAGTAATTGAAAGGAGATTAGACCTCTTTAATCACCAGGTGATGAATGATCACCTCTTTCATATGTTGATCTCCTTTGGCCATGAAAGCATGGCATTTACTCTTGTTTATCTTTTGTCTAGAACTGGTAGCATACATGTCAAGAACTTCCGTAACATCCCTCAAAGAGTTGGTGTCATCTCTATAATAAGCATGATATCATCAACATAGATGATTTGACTAGGGGCTTTAAATCCTCTAAGAGAAGAGATGTTTTGGTGTTTTCTTGCTTAAACCTTAAAAATAATCCATCTACTTAAGATATCTCCAGTAATACAGAATAAGTGAGGAGTGAGAGGGTCTACATGCCCCAGTCCTTCGGAATAGTTAAACTAACTAACTGGAGTACCATTTATAAGAATGGAATTCTTCGAAGACTTAACAATTGAATCCATTGAACAAATTTGTTACAAAAGGCAAATGCATGTAATACCCCGTACTTTTGGCTATATTTATTTTTAGGATTAATTAATTAAATGTGAATTATTTGGAAATTAATCCGGGTAAAATACTAGCGAGTTGTGAGTTGGTATTTGACTATATGGAGTATATATGATGTTATATGAATATTGAATTATGAAATTTGTCGTGAGATTGATATACGGCAATTTGGTCATTTTATTGGGACGTGTGTGACAGTCGCGTCAGGATATAATTATTTTATTTATAAAAGTGAATTTAAATTCTATAAACTGTATGGTCATTTTGAGCGCACCAACGCGTCCGGAAGGGTCGAGATAGTCAGAAAACACTAGCCGGGGGTGTAGTTTGGGTTCCGGGGTATTTTTAGGCCATACCGGCAATATAAAGGGTATTTTGGTAATTTCGTATTTTTAGGAATTAAAAATGACGAAAATTAGAGAAGTAAATCTGATTGGTAAATGACCCACTAAACCCACTAACCAACCCTTAATGACCCAATAAGCTACGGAGGTTATCATTTAGGTTTCCAACATTCCCCAAAGAAAACCCTAGCCACCATAGCCACCTTTGGAGAAGAAAGCTTAGAAAGGGAGAGAAGGAGAAGGAATTCTGCAGAAAACCTTTACAAAATCAACATAAAATTCAGAGACAATCGAGGCAAGTGGTTTAATATCATTTAATTTCAGAGAATGCTCTTTCCATGTATAGGAATTTAATAAAATTGATTTGTTCTTGGTGTAATATGAAAACCCATGTATTTTGGAACTTAGAACTTGAAATATTGAGGAGAATTGCATGTAGAATGATAGGTAGACGATTATACAGAGAATATTAGTGATTGGGTGAAATTAAAACGGATTTTTATTGGGTTAATTCATGAATTAAAATTTTAGGGTTTGTGTTCTTGAATAATTGGGGGAAAGTGATGAGACTTGATGATTTAATGATGATTGGGATGAATTAACTCAGTAAAATACGTTAGTTTATAACCTTGTTATGTTTAGGAGTGATTAGAGACCTTTAAACATTGTTGGGACGAAGTTTAGAGGAGATTTGAGGAGTAAAAATTGATGAAAATCGTAACTAAGAAATTCTGGGCCGAAACTGGTCCCTCGTTAGAAGACCTTCCCAGGTCGTTCGAACGAGCTTCTAACGAGTTGACCAGTCGCTTCTAACGAGGGGAGACTTCATTCGATACCTTCGTTCGAACGAACTGTATTTCGTTCGATACATTCGTTCGAACGAGATGTCGTTAGAAGGTACAGTTCGTTCGAACGAACTGGAATCTCGTTCGAACAGCCTCGTTCGAATGAGACTTCTAACGAGCTGGCAGTTTAGGCTTTTTGGCCTGTTTTGATTTTGGGAGTCCCGTGATCTTGTTCGAGGATATAGGTAACCTTCCTTTGATGACGTATTGATAGGTTTGGGACGTTTGTGTTATTTTGAGGAGTAACTTATATATGAGCGATTTAAATTTAAGGGATAGTTGGGTTGAGACGTGAGTGTCTACTACGACGTGAGAATAAATTAAGGCGCGTATGATTATAAACTGGAATCGTATAAAGTGTATAAATTATATATTGGTACTAGAATGAGAATAGTACTTCAATTAAACTACGGGATTACTAAGATGTGTGTTTACTTAGTATTGATATATGAATTGTGTGTATGACATACCTACCATACTTGCTATCACGGGAGGTTTGCGTTCGCTTAGGGCCCTCTAATCCTTGTGTTGCCCGGATTTAGACTGGTTTCCTCGATGAACATAGGTCAGAGAAAGACTTATTGGGATGTTAATAAGTCCGCTGATCGTGGGGGCGCAGGTATGTGCGTGACCCATGTGATGTGACTGTGTTCGCCTAGACTATTTGTGATTTGTGTTATCTGAACTATTCTTGAGAGATTCCGAATATGTGATCCTTATGTACGTGATGTACCGGGATGGATAGCAGAGTATGTGTGCACCGCAGCTTAGTCTCGGGGTGCTTATATTGTATATTTATGTTGTGGAAATATACGCTTAATAAACTGGGAACTTTCATATAGTATTGTGTGTAACTATGGAATAACATAGAGGGTTAATTTATAACGAGCTATATTACTCTTGTATGAGAACCTGAATTTACGTTAAGCACCTATTTAAATTGAGATCGTTATAATGTTAATGAGAACCGAGTAATAAGGGTAGAACCTATGGCAGTCTAGCTAGATATGATGTCACTTAGCTAGTAGTTGTGTCATTTTAGATGGGTACTTACGTTAGGAGTGCACAGTTAGACGAGATGTGAGAATATCATGTGAGTGTACGTCCTAACATGTACTTTACATTTAATGTTTTAAATGTTTTTAAATCACTTCCAGGTTTTTAAAATATCTCCACATTCGGGCTCTGACCCGTTTGCTTTCAAATCTATTTTTCTTGTAAAACTATTTTAGGTGCCCAGCCACAAGGACACCATGCATAGGATACTCATTCAGGTGACGAGCTATAGCTGTTTGTGGAAGCTACAGGGATTTGCTTGTAGAAGCGTCTATCATTTGGATTCCAGATTCGTTATCTATAATTTGTAGGGCATGTTGCCCATTTCTATTAGAGACATCTTTCCATTTCAGTTTTTCAAACTTTGGCATGTATTGTTTCAGTATCCAGTTTAGTTATTTCAGTTGTGGTATTGTAGTGAGGAGTTTTCCTCCAGACTTTATTTACATTATGTGATGGTTATTCTTTTTACTTCAGTATGGTGAATGGTATTATTATTCTTCATTACACTTGTTGCATGTTAATCAGACTTATATTAAAATTTGGCAACTTACTTTTTAAATACTAGGTGGTTAGTAATCATTAAAATGTTTCGATAGTGATGCTATTAACTGGACCAACTTGGCATTTTGAATTAATTTAATAAAGGAGTAGCTACCCGGTATTTAATTAGTCGGGGTGTCACAGGTGGTATCAGAGCATCAGGTTCTAGTGTCCTTTAGGATCTGACGGCTTATTATGTTTTCGCTAAGTTTCTTTGATATAGAGCCCTATATTATAGGACTGTTGTACTCTTTTTGTGTATGCTACGTTCTTCAGCTATATTAAGTTTATAACTGCGAACTTATAAACTTCATTCTTATTTCAGATGCCTCCACAACGTGCACGACGAGCTCCCAGGGATGCAACGTCCGAACCCCAGCCCGCTCCAGTTCAGGTCATGATGAACGCCGCTGAGGTTGCAGCTATAGTAGCCCAAGCGGTAAATGCCTCAATTGCCGTTGTTCAGCAGGCACCACCTCAGGCGCCGGTTGCTGCGCCAGTACAGGAAAATGCATTCCCGTCTGCTTGGGAACGTGTACGTGACGCTTTTCAGAAAGCGCATCCGCCAGAGTTTGCAGGTAGCTCAGATGTAGTAGTCTCGAGCCAGTGAAGGAAGGATTTGCAGAGGCACTTAAGGATGTATGAGTGCACGGACATCCAGAAGCAGGTGCTAGCTACTTTCAAGCTAGTTGGATCTGCGCTACAGTGGTGGGAGTCTATTACCACCGTGGAGGAGAGGGATACTCTCACCATTCAGGACTTCTGGGTGCGGTTTGACCGCAAGTACTTTCCGTCGGCTGTTCACACGGAAATGAGGAGGAAACTGATGAATCTGAGTCAAGAGGGTAAGACCGTGGCCGAGTATGAGGCCGAGTTCACGAATCTGTTGAATATCATTCCAGATAAGATACCAACAGAGAAGAAGAAGATTGAGAAATTCACCGACGGGTTGACATGGAGGATCCGTCAGTATCTGTTAGGGAACCTTTCGTTGGCCACGTATTCTGATGTGGTTAACACTGCTTTGTTACACTGCCAGGACCACCGCTTTCATATGACTGAGGGCAAGAGGTCCGGAGAGTCTAGCCATCAGGGCAGTACGGGAGGGCATGGTGCCGGTGGGGCACAATCTGTTCAGGGGCAGAGACACTGTGAGCAGGGTACCCAGCAGGGGGATCAGAAGAGGTTCCGATCAGGGAACTACAGATAGGGATAGGGAGGTTTTCGTCAGGGCCATCAGGGTCCAAACGGCCATCAGGGCCAACAGGGCCAGAATGGGCAGCAGTTTCACCAGGGCCAAGGGAGGAATGGTAACGGCCACCAGGGTCGGGGACCGCAGGGGAAGAGAGGAGGGAACTTCCCAGGGAAGTGTTTTATTTGTGGAAAGACTGGCCATAAGCGACAGGATTGTCCTGATAGGGGCAGGGCCCCACAGCAGCAGCAGCAGGGTGCTCGCCAGGAGCCATAGAGGCCTATGTTTCCCGCCGCTCTCCCCGCACCGCCACAGATGGTAGCATTTCCACCCATTCCAGCAGTCCCATTTCAGCAAGGGCAGCTACAATATGGACGTGTCTATAACGTTCACCAGGCTGCAGTTCCACAGGCACCGCCCGCGATTGAGGGTACGTTTCCTATCCATGGCACTATGGGTCGGGTATTATTTGATACGGGGGCTACACATTGTTTTATAGCTACACACTTCGCGAAAGCTTTAGGATTGTTAGCTATGGTTGAGAGCACACTGACGTGTGTCGACTCACCATTGGGGAGTGGGTCACTTATATTCTTTATATGCCGGGGAGTGGGAGTAGGGATTGGTAGTCTGGTATTACCTGCAGATATGTTGGTATTAGATATGCATGTTCACGATGTGATTATCGGTATGGATTGGCTCGTAGCTTATAGGGCCATGATTGATTGCTTCAGCGGGAGCATTGTCTTTGCCATTCCGGGGCAAGAGATGTTTGTAGTGGCGATGCCTCGCCCAGAGGGAGGATCGACCGCTCATCTGTATTACATTGAGGAGGATACCTCTAAGGAGGTAGTGATTCCTTTAGATTCTATCCCATTAATCAGGGAGTATTCGGATGTGTTTCAGGAGATACCAGGCCTACCCCCCAGTCGAGAAATAGATTTTGTTATAGACCTATTGCCAGATACGAGGCCTATAGCATGCGCACCGTACCGTATGGCTCCGGAAGAGATGCGAGAGCTACGAGATCAGATAGAGCATCTGTTAGGTCAGGGATTTATTCGCAGGAGTACCTTACCTTGGGGCGCTCCAGTTTTGTTTGTGAAAAAGAGGGACGGTTCACTGAGATTGTGTGTGGACTACCGAGAGTTGAATAAGGTCACGATACGGAATAAGTATCTGTTGCCTCGAATCGATGACCTATTTGACCAGATGAGGGGAGCTTCTTTCTTCTCAAAGATTGATTTGAGATCGGGATACCATCAGTTGCGTATCAGGGAGGAGGATGTCTCGAAGATTGCGTTCTTGTCGAGATATGGTTCTTACGAGTTTCGGGTTATGCCTTTCGGTTTGACCAACGCTCCAGCAGTGTTTATGGACTTGATGAACAGAGTGTTCAGGGATTTCCTAGACCAGTTTGTCATTGTCTTCATTGATGATATTCTGGTTTACTCCCAGACAGAGGAGGAGCACGCCGAGCATTTGAGGCAGGTTTTGCAAAGACTTCGTCAGAACGAGTTGTATGCAAAATATGAGAAATGCGGGTTTTGGCTGAAGGAGGTCCAGTTTTTGGGACACATTATTTTCGATCGGGGAATATCTGTTGATCCGGGGAAGGTATCCGCGGTGAGGGAGTGGGGACAGCCCACGACACCGACTGAGATTCGTAGTTTCTTGGGCCTAGCAGGATACTACAGGAGGTTTATTCGGGGTTTCTCAGAGATAGCAGGTACATTGACACATCTGACTCGTAAGGGTGTGCCATACATCTGGAGTGATGCCTGTCAGCTGGCATTCGATGAATTGAAGGACAAATTGACCTCAGCACCTGTGTTAGCATTGCCGAGACCGGGAGTGTAGTATTTGGTTTACATCGATGCGTCTTTACAAGGGCTTGGAGGTGTATTACAGCAGAAGAGACAGGCCATAGCTTATACTTCCCGTAAGCTTAATACTCACGAGAAGAATTACCCCACGCGTGATTTGGAGTTGGCAGCAGTGGTATTTGCCCTACGGATTTGGAGGCACTATATTTTGGGGGAGAAGTTCCAATTGTTCACGGACCACAAGTCCCTACAGTACCTGTTCACACAGAAGGAGTTGAATATGCGGCAGCGTAGGTGGCTTGAGTTTGTGAAGGACTACCAGTTCGATATCCAGTATCACCCGGGTAAGGATAACGTGGTGGCAGACGCGTTGAGCCGTAGGCCAGCAGATGAAGTGGCAGAGGTGTGTAAGGCAAAGTGGAAGGAGTTAGGAAACCAGGATGCAGTGGCCCGATCTTTCATATCTGTGATGACCATTACACCGCAGATTGTCACGAAGGTAGTACGGGCACAGGCAAATGACTCGTTCTGTCAGGAACAGATAGTTCGATTACTAGCAGAGGGAGCCGAGTCCTATAACGTTAGCTCAGACGGGGGATTACGCTTCAATGGGAGATTGGTGGTTCCGGAAGGGGAGGAATTGCGACACGAGGTGATGGCAGAGTCGCACGGCTCACGGTTCGCGGTACATCCCGGTGGGGACAAAATGTACCAAGATATGAGACGCCAGTATTGGTGGAGCGGTATGAAGAGAGATATCGCTAAATTTGTTTCGAAATGCGCCACTTGTCAGCTTGTAAAAGTGGATCATCAGAGACCGGCAGGACTGCTACAGCCGTTGGAGGTTCCGGTGTGGATGTGGGAGAGCATATCCATGGACTTTATCATGGGGTTGCCTACGTCGCAGAGTGGTCACGACTCCGTTTGGGTAATTGTGGACAGGTTGTCCAAAGTCGCTCACTTTTTACCCATAAGGACTGACTACACTACGGGACAGTATGCCCAGCTCTTCATTTCAGAAGTTGTGAGACTTCTCGGTGTGCCCCTAAATATCGTGTCTGACAGAGACAAGATATTTGTTTCGAGGTTTTGGGAGAGTTTCCAGGAGGCCATGGGCACGGAACTGCAGTTGAGTACGGCTTATCATCCGCAGACCGATGGGCAGACCGAGCACACAAATCAAATGTTGGAGGACATGCTGGGCATGTTCATTATTGACTTTGCGGGTGGATGGGAGCAGTACCTTCCACTGGTGGAGTTTGCTTACAACAACTCCTAGCAGTTCACTATTGGCATGACTCCGTTTGAGGCATTGTACGGTAGGCCTTGTCGTTCCCCAGCATGTTGGTTAGAGGTGGGGGACAACAAACTACTTGGACCGGAAGTAATTCAGGATACTTCGGCAAGGATTGAGTTGATTCGGAGTCGCATTCGGGTAGCTCAAGACAGGCAGAAGAGTTATGCTGATGCGAAGAGATTTTTCAGGGAGTTCCATGGGGGGGACTAGGTTTTGCTCAGAGTATCTCCTATGAAGGGGATTATGCATTTCGGGAAGAAGGGGAAGTTGGCACCAAGGTATGTGGGGCCGTTTCCTATTATTGAGCGGATCGGACCGGTTGCGTATAGACTTGGGTTACCGGAGCATTTGCATCGAATTCACGATGTGTTCCGTATTTCCTCGCTGAGGAAATACCTTAGAGATAATTTGGCTCATTCTCACATTGTTGTGGAGGACATCGATCTCCAGCCGGATAGCTCCTACGAAGAGGGGCCGATCGCTATTTTGGACCGAAGCGAAAGGAAAGTGCGGTCAAAGATAGTTCCGTTAGTGCGTGTTCAGTGGCGACATCACAATGTCGAGGAGTCCACATTGGAGAGAGAGGATGAGATGCGCGAACGTTATCCAGAGTTGTTTTTAGCAGGTACTTTCTAGTTTCGAATTTCAGGACGAAATTCAGTTATTAGGGGGGAAGTATGTAATACCCCGTACTTTTGGCTATATTTATTTTTGGGATTAATTAATTAAATGTGAATTATTTGGAAATTAATCCGGGTAAAATACTAGCAAGTTGTGAGTTGGTATTTGACTATATTGAGTATATATGATGTTATATGAATATTAAATTATGAAATTTGTCGTGAGATTGATATACGGCAATTTGGTCATTTTATTGGGACGCGTGTGACAGTCGCGTCAGGATATAATTATTTTATTTATAAAAGTGAATTTAAATTCTATAAACTGTATGGTCATTTTGAGCGCACCAACGCGTCCGGAAGGGTCGAGATAGTCAGAAAACACTAGCCGGGGGTGTAGTTTGGGTTCCGGGGTATTTTTAGGCCATACCGGCAATATAAAGGGTATTTTGGTAATTTCGTATTTTTAGGAATTAAAAATGACGAAAATTAGAGAAGTAAATCTGATTGGGAAATGACCCACTAAACCCACTAACCAACCCTTAATGACCCAATAAGCTACGGAGGTTATCATTTAGGTTTCCAACATTCCCCAAAGAAAACCCTAGCCACCATAGCCACCTTTGGAGAAGAAAGCTTAGAGAGGGAGAGAAGGAGAAGGAATTCTGCAGAAAACCTTTACAAAATCAACATAAAATTCAGAGACAATCGAGGCAAGTGGTTTAATATCATTTAATTTCAAAGAATGCTCTTTCCATGTATAGGAATTTAATAAAATTGATTTGTTCTTGGTGTAATATGAAAACCCATGTATTTTGGAACTTAGAACTTGAAATCTTGAGGAGAATTGCATGTAGAATGATAGGTAGACGATTATACAGAGAATATTAGTGATTGGGTGAAATTAAAACGGATTTTTATTGGGTTAATTCATGAATTAAAATTTTAGGGTTTGTGTTCTTGAATAATTGGGGGAAAGTGATGAGACTTGATGATTTAATGATGATTGGGATGAATTAACTCAGTAAAATACGGTATTTTATAACCTTGTTATGTTTAGGAGTGATTAGAGACCTTTAAACATTGTTGGGACGAAGTTTAGAGGAGATTTGAGGAGTAAAAATTGATGAAAATCGTAACTAAGAAATTCTGGGCCGAAACTGGTCCCTCGTTAGAAGACCTTCCCAGGTCGTTCGAACGAGCTCGTTTGAATGAGCTTCTAACGAGTTGACCAGTCGCTTCTAACGAGGGGAGACTTCATTCGATACCTTCGTTCGAACGAACTGTAGTTCGTTCGACACATTCGTTCGAACGAGATGTCGTTAGAAGGTACAGTTCGTTCGAACGATCTGGAATCTCGTTCGAACAGCCTCGTTCAAACGAGACTTCTAACGAGCTGGCAGTTTAGGCTTTTTGGCCTATTTTGATTTTGGGAGTCCCGTGATCTTGTTCGAGGATATAGGTAACCTTCCTTTGATGACGTATTGATAGGTTTGGGACGTTTGTGTTATTTTGAGGAGTAACTTATATATGAGCGATTTAAATTTAAGGGATAGTTGGGTTGAGACGTGAGTGTCTACTACGACGTGAGAATAAATTAAGGCGCGTATGATTATAACCCGGAATCGTATAAAGTGTATAAATTATATATTGGTACTAGAATGAGAATAGTACTTCAATTAAACTACGGGATTACTAAGATGTGTGTTTACTTAGTATTGATATATGAATTGTGTGTATGACATACCTACCATACTTGCTATCACGGGAGGTTTGCGTTCGCTTAGGGCCCTCTAATCCTTGTGTTGCTCGGATTTAGACTGGTTACCTCGATGAACATAGGTCAGAGAAAGACTTATTGGGATGTTAATAAGTCCGCTGATCATGGGAGCGCAGGTATGTGCGTGACCCATGTGATGTGACTGTGTTCGCCTCCACTATTTGTGATTTGTGTTATCTGAACTATTCCTGAGAGATTCGAAATATGTGATCCTTATGTACGTGATGTACCGGGATGGATAGCAGAGTATGTGTGCACCGCAGCTTCGTCTCGGGGTGCTTATATTGTATATTTATGTTGTGGAAATATACGCTTAATAAACTGGGAACTTTCATATAGTATTGTGTGTAACTATGGAATAACATAGAGGGTTAATTTATAACGAGTTGTATTACTCTTGTATGAGAACCTGAATTTACGTTAAGCACCTATTTAAACTGAGATCGTTATAATGTTATTGAGAACCGAGTAATAAGGGCAGAACCTATGGCAGTCTAGCTAGATATGATGTCACTTAGCTAGTAGTTGTGTCATTTTAGATGGGTACTTACGTTAGGAGTGCACAGTTAGACGAGATGTGAGAATATCATGTGAGTGCACGTCCTAACATGTACTTTACATTTAATGTTTTAAATGTTTTTAAATCACTTGCAGGTTTTTAAAATATCTCCACATTCGGGCTCTGACCCGTTTGCTTTCAAATCTATTTTTCTTGTAAAACTATTTTAGGTGCCCAGCCACAAGGACACCATGCATAGGATACTCATTCAGGTGACGAGCTGTAGCTGTTTGTGGAAGCTACAGGGATTTGCTTGTAGAAGCGTCTATCATTTGGATTCCAGATTCGTTATCTATAATTTGTAGGGCATGTTGCCCATTTCTATTAGAGACATCTTTCCATTTCAGTTTTTCAAACCTTGTCATGTATTGTTTCAGTATCCAGTTTAGTTATTTCAGTTGTGGTATTGTAGTGAGGAGTTTTCCTCCAGACTTTATTTACATTATGTGATGGTTATTCTTTTTACTTCAGTATGGTGAATGGTATTATTATTCTTCATTACACTTGTTGCATGTTAATCAGACTTACATTAAAATTTGGCAACTTACTTTTTAAATACTAGGTGGTTAGTAATCATTAAAATGTTTCGACAGTGATGCTATTAACTGGACCAACTTGGCATTTTGAATTAATTTAATAAAGGAGTAGTTACCCGGTATTTAATTAGTCGGGGTGTCACAATGCATATATAGACTGGTCGATTGTGTCAAAAGCCTTTAATATATTAAACTTGATACCAATATTGCCCCCAAAAGATTTATAGTGCAACAAAGTATAGCATTCAGAAGAAAGTGAAATATAATGGTATATGTATCTTCCAATAATGAAGCCAGATTGGTTAATAAAAATGATGTTGACCTCCTAGACCACGTCTTCATTTTCTCGGGTTCATTCTCAGAAGGTGTCTTTGAATGCTTGATATTCTTGAACTTAGGATTCTTTCTCACCACATTATCTCCACATTTGGAAGCACTCCTTTCAATTTTTGAACCTAAAATCTTTCTTGGAGGTAGCTTATATTCCACCCCACTCGATAGAAAAAGTTGAACTTTATTAAATAAACTTATTATATGTAAGAAAAAATATACATTGAGATGGATATTTAATTTTTCCACTATCCTTTAGATTTTGAGATCCAGTTTCCTTTCTAAAAATGGGAAACCCAAAGTATCCATAAACATTACAGCCTGATAAAGTTCCATACATTGGGAAATCATGAATTTCTTGGATCAACATAACTTTCAAGGTGAACTCTTCCTATTTTCTAGAGCCACATGATTTCACGTCTACTACCCATAACTCATTCAATTCTTTGACCAACGGTGCCAAGTTGTCATAAATGTCAACATTGGGTGCCTTTGGCCCACGTATCAACAAAGACAACATCAAAAATTCTGGTCTTATGTACAATGAAAGATTTAGATTTAAGGGCGCTAAGATCACCAGTCATACACTTTGATTGGTGCTTAGATTACTGAATGAATTGAACCCATATGTTATATTGCCAAATAAATATTTCGTCGTTCATTGGAGAAATATGGGTAATTAAAATTTATATTTATTTCCAAACGATTGAGTCAATAGGATGATGCATGTGAATATCCCTTACTTATGACCTATTATGCCATGTCGTTGCCTCCTCTATTCGTGGTATTGTGAAAAATCTCTTCAACTTGGGACCAATAGATAAATATTTCAATACTTTTTGAAGCACTTTTGAACTGCATCTCTCTTATCATTTAAACCATGCTTCAGCACATATCTAGTTTCTCCGCATACCGTACAATGATCAAGATTTTCGTACTCCTTCCTATATAGTATGTGATCATACTTAAAAGAATGAAATGACTTATACTTCATTCCAAAATCTTTTAAACTGTTCTTTTATACTTGGATAGTTAGTTGGAAGCATATTCTATTTGGGGATCAAAACCATTCACCTTATTAAGAATTCTAGTCATGCTATTGCTAGACAAACAAAAATGGCTCTTCAAATTATACGAACCAACCTTGACATGTAAAGTGGTATAATATTTATAATAGTTAGGGTATAGTGGTTGGGTCGATTTGACTTTCAAATTTTGGTAGTCATCATCAATATTTATCTCACCAGAAGATTCATTGTCTTCCATATTATAATCATCATTATATTCCACCACTTGAATTTTGTACGCATCATCTATTAGATTATCTAACGTTAATATCCTCCTATACTTCCATAGATGTACTACTTGATAGTTTTATGGAAGGGTGTTCTAGGACAAAAGGGACAATGTATTTCACCATGAAAAACCCATACTCGGTGTGAGTGCAAAAAAATTCATAATAAAAGAATCTACGAAAATAATCATAAATGGCAGAAAGTAAATGGAATCACACACACCAACGATGTACGCGGTTCGACAACTTGCCTACATCCATGGAGAGGTTGCTTGTTCTTATTAAGTGTTTCCCAAAGTTACAAGTTTTTCATCCCTTTGCCATGGGTCAGGGTGTACATTTTATATATGTTGTTACAGAGATCGAGTTTCTTAAGGAACTCCATAATAGGGTGCGGATTGGACAGGAGGTGCTTGAATATCTCATCTAAGATTCTTGGCACCTGATCTGACCAAATCTGTGAGTTTACTTCTTCAACTAAACTACCCATGTTGATATTAAGTCATGATTTGGGCAAGGTCAAATAACTTAAGTTATCCTGATCGGCTACTCTCATGGATTTATAGAAAATGGTCTCCCACAATTGCTCCTCAAAACTTTGGGCTGATAATTATGGGACAATAGATTTCAAGCGGGTCAGAGGCCCAAGTCCTAAAAATATAATGGGACACCATCATGGCATGTTTTTAATAGCAAGACTTGCGTAGGGGGTATGCTTGTCTTAGAAAGAAATTGAAGTGCAAAAATCTTCCTAGGAAGCCGAAACTCATCATTAGAGTATTCTGGTGATCAGTTGGTGAATATTTAAACGTTTGTTCATTGTCTCTAGTCATTATTATGCATACTTTGCTCCAAATCTTCTCATCTACTTCAAAAATTGAAGTCCTTTTTCTTCTGTGCTTTCCCAAAGCTCTGTAACTACTTATAAGTTCTAGTTTCTGCCCTTTCAGTTCTTTTTCTTTGTATTAGCCAATTACTATAGCTAGGGTTTCTTCTAGCTGGTTTAATTATAGAGATGTTAGATAATAAGTCTATAGAAGAGTTAAGGCATCAGTATAACATTCCTGATTGGCCAATTATCGACTGTGACCCCTTCCTCGGAACGTTCGTGACCTTGATGGAGGGCATTGGATTCACTCCCTTCTGGTAACTCAAGGGGGTTTGACATCCCCCCCCCCCCCCCCCAAATGAGTTATTTCTTAAATTTTTTAGGTTCTTTTCCATTGTTCCTACCAAATGTTTCCCTAATGTGTGGAAGATAGTAAATGAAGTCCACAAAATAAATACACTCTATGAAAAAAGGTTAGGTCTTGCCGAGATATGTTACTGCTATGTTTTCTCGAATACCAAAGAGGGTTTCTTATATTGAAAAACCAGAAAAGTAGAGAGAGTTCTAGTGGTAAATCTCCCCGATACCCATAAAGTCTAATGGGAGGGTGGTTTCATTTCTAAGAACTGATAGTGCCCTCCACCGCTGGAGGGGAAAGATCTCGTGGCCCTATAATTTTTTAATATGGAGAGGCTGAAATAGTTCACTTCTTCTTTTTTCTTTTCTGATGGATTCTTGTGATTTCTTTACATTCTTGTGGTTGATAGTCCTCTTCTTTGTTATTGTAGCTCGTTCCAAAAATTAAGAACCTGATGTTAGGGAGATTAATGCTGACGAGCTTGTGAAGGCCTGGAGCTTCAAGGAAAGAATGGCAGATGGTGAACATTCGAGGTCGATGATGGCCTTTCTCTTAGAATATAAGAACACATGCATCAACTTTATTGCTTGATTGGTTGATAAGGTGTTACATCTTTGAAAGGTCCAGAGGGAAAGTTCTAAAATAGAGTAAGGGAACTAAAAAGAGGGAAGAAGAGAGGTAGGGGTACATACAAAATAAAGGGGACATACAAAGTTGTTCAAATTATCGTTGTATTAAGTTAATGAGTCATACAATGAAACTTTGGGAGAGAGTGATTGAATATAGATTGAGATTAAAGATAACAGTATCTAAGAATCAATTTGGGTTTATGCTTGGGAGGTTAACAATGGAAGCAATCTATTTATTGAGGAGATTAATGGAGAGGTATAGGGAGAAAAAGAAGGATCTTCATATGATTTTTATAGATTTAGAGAAGGTGTATGATAGGATACCCAGAGATATAATATGGTAGGTTCTACATAAAAGAGGAGTGACTCACAGATATATTGATGTGATCAAGGATATGTATGATGGTGCGATGACTATAGTAAGAACATCAGCCGGAGAAAGTAGTAAATTTTCAATTACGGTAGGTCTACACCAAGGTTCAGCATTAAGTCCTTATCTCTTTGTGCTTGTTATGGATGAGTTGACTGGACAAATACAAGATGAGGTGCCATAGTGTATGCTATTTGCAGATGATATTATTTTAGTGGATGAGACAAAGATAGGGATTAATGCTAAGTTGGAATTGTGGAGAGAAACTTTAGAAACAATAGGATTTAAAATAAGCAGAACTAAAACAGAATATGTGGAGTGCAATTTTAGTAGTAATAGGAGGACAAATGGAGATGTGGTGAAATTGGAGGGTCAAGAGATACCTAGAAACGATCATTTTCGTTATTTAGGATCGATTATCCAAAAAGATGGAGATATTAGTGATGATGTTACTCATAGGATTAGAGCAGGCTGGGTTAAGTGGAGAAGTGATACCGGCATTTTGTGTGATAGGCGTACACCTTTGAAGTTAAAAGGTAAATATTATAGGACGTCCATTAGACCTGCCATGTTATATGGGAAAGAGTGTTGGGCAACCAAGAAACAAAATGTGCAGAAAATGAGTGTGGCGGAGATGCGAATGCTAAGATGGATTTGTGGTAAATCTCGAAAGGATAAAATTAAAAATGAACAAATTCGTGAAATGGTAAAATTAGCTCCTATAGAAGATAAATTGAGAGAAAATCGACTTAGATGGTTTGTAGACGTCAAGCGTAGACCAATGGATGCTCCTATAAGGAAGATTGATTTAGTTAGTATTGATGGTTATACAAGGGGTGGATGTAGGCCTAAATTGACTTGGTGGGATATTATAAAAAAAAGGACATGATGTCATGTGGTTTAATCAAAGATATTGCATTAGATATAATGGAATGGAAAAATAGGATTCATATAGCTGACCCCAAATAATTGGGAAAAGGCTTTATTGATTTGAGTTGAGTAAGAGAGGTAAGGGTAGAAGAAGAAGATGAAGAAATGGAGGAGGAAGAAGAAGAAGTAGAAGAAGAAGAAGAAGAAGAACACGAGGAGGAAAAATACATGGCTCCTTTAGTTCAGAGGAGGAAGTTAAAACTTCGTGATGATGATGATGACCATACGGTCCTTTCTAACATGATTCCAACTTTGAAGATCTCTGCAACAAACTCTTCCAAGTGTAGTGGTTCTGGCCCATCTGATAAAAGAAGAGAGAAAGAAAAAAGGAGAAGAAAATAAGAAAAAGAATATATAGAGAGAGAAAGAGAGAGAGAGAGAGGGAGAGAGAAGAAGAGAATATGAAAGAAAAGGAGAGGATTGAGGCTAATAGGAAGTTAATCATGTAATCATTTGGGGTGCCCACTTTCCCTAGTCTTGAGGGGTCTAGTGTGGGTTATTACACCTCTTTGGCCCCTAACCTTCTAAAGAGGTATGTGGTCGTTGCTGATTGCGAGCGTTCCTCTAGGCTACGGCCAACTCAATTCACCTTCAAGACTGCACAAGGGATGTCTCCGATAAGTCTTTCCTGCTTGTTTTTCCCTTGCTCTTTTTGTTTCTGTTATGATTCTAAGTTATTCTCTCATGTTCATAGATGCTATCTGATTTTACTACTCGTCTGGACAATCAAGCTGATAGGTTCATAAGAGAGGAGGAGCTGAAGAAAACCTTGAAGGCTGAGAAGGAGGCCTTTGTCAATGCTTGCCAAGCATGGAAGCATGAAAAGAAGGAGATGTCCAAGGCATATGATGCCCTTGGGGCTAGTTAGAAGGTGATAATTACTGAGAAGTCCAAACTGGTGGAGGCCAACAAAAATTTGATTGACAAAGTTGCTAAGATGGAGGGTGATCTTCCCCAAGACAAGGATGAAAGCCACCACGGGGATTTTTATAGAGCTTATGAGGATGCAGAGCACCAAATGGCCTATGCTTACAAGGTCTCTTACAAGAGGGGATGGGACTAAGGTTTGAAGTCTGATGGAACTCCTATAAATTTTGATCTTTTCTTTCTTCATTCTTTTGGTCCTAACCCTTATGTTAAAGAAAAAGAAGAAGAAGGTGTGACCATGCTGCTGATAATACTGAGATCATTCCTGCTAAGGTTGACAGAAGTGCTAGTGCTGATAAGGAGCAGCAGTTAGTCAATAAGGGGAAAGCTATAGTTGAGGGAGACCAGGTGAAAGACTAGGTCTTTATAGACTAGGATTTTACATTTTCCTCATAAAATTTTTAGACTTGTCAATCTGTACCCATCTTTTGAGAACATCATGTATTGGACTTTGGCCACCTTGTTATGTTATATGGAATGTAATTTTTCTCCTTTTTCATGTGTTGATCTATTTTCCATATGCAAATATACTTACTTCTGGTTTGGTGTATATCATTTGTAGTCTACTAATTTAGATCGCTATATTTATCCCAACTCTCAATTGGGGAGAATCCTCAGACCTGACGCCATCTTGTAGGCTCACAAAGCCTTTGTGAAAATTGCAAATCTTTAAGATAAACAAATTAGTAGTAGAAGTACCATTCTGAGTTGGTCGCTAAATTGAAGGATAACCTTTAGGTGATGGAAGGAGTTGGAGCTTCACTACAAGAGGAGATAAATGACCTGAAGGAAAAACTCTTAGATGCCAGCAAGGTAAAACGGATGAGAGACCCACGAGAATGAGGATTTAAAGAAAGAGTTTTCTTTTCTGAAGAGGAACATCCCCTAGGGGTCCTCCTTGGTGTTGCGAGAAACCTCATCATTGTCCAGATGAGTTTCCCGAGCTAAAACGCAATCTCTACAAAGGGAGGTTACTAAGTCAAAATGGATGTCAGGCGAGTGTAATACCCCGTATTTTTATGGCTTTTAAATTTGAGGTTTATTAAATTTAATATGAGACATTAATCCGAAAATTTATTTTTAATATTTACTAGCGTGATGAGAGTTAGTAATTATTGGAAATTTGTTGAATATTACTAGATGATTAAAGTAATATATAAGATTGATTTTATTAAATGT
Source organism: Sambucus nigra (assembly GCA_949130495.1). Classification (NCBI taxonomy): domain Eukaryota; kingdom Viridiplantae; phylum Streptophyta; class Magnoliopsida; order Dipsacales; family Adoxaceae; genus Sambucus; species Sambucus nigra. The sequence continues at coordinate 341,425,044 of OX422213.1, read as the reverse complement.
ATCGCGGGTGAATAAAATGGCAATTATGGAAATTTAAGTCGGGAGGCACTTGTGTCGTGTCGGGACTAAAGTATTATTATAAAAGTTAATAAATTATAAGTCACTCATATGGTTGTTTCGAGTGAGGCAAAGTGTCCGAAATGGTCGAGATAGTCAGAAAAGTGTACCCGGGGGTTTAGTTTGGATCTCAGGGCGTTTTTAGTCATAATTGACATCCCGGGAGGGTACTATAGACATTTTGTATTTTTGGGTAATTAAACCCACAAAATTCCCTAAGTTATATCAGCAATTAGAGTTAGGTTTTTAGGGTTATAAATCACAGAACATAAGAACGTCCATTAGAGAGGAAGGTATGAAGCTTTCCAAGAAATCCAAGGCCAAGAACTCACTCGATTGCACTGCCACCACCACCAAAATGTAGATCGCACGACAAGGAACGCAACCATATCTTTTTCTTCAACAAATCAGACCCTTTAATTCCAGACAAGTATCTATCTTTATGTGTTTTTAGTTCATGTTCCACCCATGTTAGATTAGGATTTTTATAAACATGTTTCATGGAAAAATGGATAACTTAGAGTTTTTAAATCAAATATTTTAGAGGAAATAGATATATTCTGGACATCTCAATAATATGTAGAGGATTACCCACGAAAATGTACAGATTTAGAAGCAAGAAATCTAGAAAAGAATTAGAAGAATGGAAGTTTCATGAAAAATTAGGGTTCTTGATAATTGATAGAAAGAACTTTTGCGTGTATTTGTCTTTGTCGTTGCTTGAAAATTCCTTCTAATCAAAACCTCAAATACCTACAAAATATAATAAACTCAAGTGTAGAGGTAAGTAAGAGTATCAATCCACTTCCAAGGGGGTAAGCTAGAGACAAATTCAATTGTAATTCACTTTTTATTTCCTTTTTGTGCTTTTTCCCTTTTCTACTTTTTTTAGCCTTTTCAAATATTAAAACAATTGGGTGAGTTGATGCTTTAAACTAAACTAAACTAAACTAAATGTGATATGATAACAACTAACTTGAAAATGACTAAAATGGAAAATGAAGTCTAACACTAAAATAAGAGATAAAGTGAGGTAAATAATTGTGAGAACAATCAAGGAATGGGATTACACCACAAATTTTAGCTATTCTAACTAATTAATTTAATTAATTGAATTCTCGCAAATTAATATCAAAATTACAAATCAACTCTTGTTGCAAATGTAATTTTTAATATTAACCTTTTAGAAAATTAAGTTTAACACCCCACAACTCTAGAAAAATAGATCTACACTCCTTTTAATTAATCACCCGCTAGTATCGATTAATTAAAATTTATATAAATCTTAGAAAATAAATTTAGAGTTGAAATTCAAGTTATAATACCCCACTTAAGAAACCCCTATATCTAGTTTGAATCTAAAATGGGTATTATAACTAGAATTTTGATTTTCTCTCCAAAATCATTTACCCTCTCTCGAGGCGTAAATTTAAGGGTGAGGGATCAAATTAACATTCAAAGGGAATTTTCAAGTAATCAAATTAATTAAACTAAAATAACATCAAATAAGGGTTTCCCCCACACCTTGAAAGGGTATTTAGCCTAACATAGTGTTGATGTAAAAAATTAGATTACTCTAATTATTCAATCACAGATAAATAAATGAGACAAAAGATTTTAAAGTGGTTCAGCCTTGTATGAATGGCCTACATCCACTGTTATGTTATTGCTGAATGTTTGGGAATTCTCGATTACAAGTGCTATCAAGAAATTCCGGTCCCTTTGAATGAGGGTGATATAAGGTATTTATAGCCCTTAGGCTGTACATGAAAGGGTGATACATTAAATGATATACATATGAAAGGGTAACTCATTTAATGCTCTTCAAGCGTGTGCGTCAAGATGATAAACATTCAATGAATAGTTAAACTGTTGATTATTTGGCAATCAATGCTGTGGTCGAGATGTAGCTCGAACCGCCTTAGTTGTTCATCGTCCAAGAGTTCCTCGGAGCACTGGAGTTCCTCGGAGGGCAAGAGTTCCTCGGAGGGCTGGTGTTCCTCGGAAGACTGGTATTCCTCGGAGTACACCTGTTGCTCGGAATGAGTATGTTGGTCGGGGGAATGATCTTCCTCGTTGCTATTGTGCCACGTAGATTGACACGTGTCTTCTTATTATTCGTCCACATCAGCATACTAATTTTGGTATTAACAGAAGCCCCCAATGTTTCATATTTCGAACTTTGAGGAGTATGGAACATTCTTTCTTGGTATATGGAAATATTAAATGACCTTCCTGGGTTTTAGGAGGCTTTTCTTCGTATTTGAATTTCCTTCCAAATTCGCAGAATCCGCCTTTTATCATTTTTATAAGCGCTTCGATCTTCGTGCACTTTTTGTCCTTTTAGCCGCCGGTAGCGCAATAGTTTCCTTTTTGTAATCATTTCTTTCGCCGTTTCCCAAGGCAAAGTATTTAAGCTTCAGAGGCAATCCCATCGTCTTCTACCTTTTCAATTTCTGCTTTCGAGTTTTCTATAGCTTTTCTCTCTCCTGTGCGTTCATCCCTTTCTTCGTTTGTTTGTCAACAGATCTCCTTTTTCCTGTAAGATTTTCTTCCTTCTTCTTCATTTCTTTTTATTCACCATGGTTTATATTATCGAATCTCTTGAGAAATTTCGTTCTGACTTTTCTATTCCTTCTTGGGTAACTTTGGAGAGTCTTTCTGAACCTTAAACTTATTTTAATTTGGCTGAGGGACATTGGTTCCCTAGCCTCTTTATTGCTGAATGTGGATTTTCTTTTCCACCAAACCCTTTGTGTTTAGAGTTCTGTCAGTATTTCGATGTTGTCCCTACAAAAATAGCCCCCAACACATGGAGAATAGTTAATGGGGTGCATAGGTTAAATCAAACTCATGGAACTCGTATAGGAATTCATGAGATTATGTACTGTTACAGATGGGCTATTTTAGACAATGTTTTTTATTTAAAAACTAGGTTTTTGAATAGGGCTTTAGTAGTCAACCTCCCTGATGCAAACAGGGATTATTTTGAACATGGGGTGGTTATAAAAAATTAGAAACATGCCCCTTTGGTTGGAGATGCAGTATATGAGGGTCCCAAATGCCCTCCATATGGCAATGGGATAGGCTGTTTTCATTTTATTTTATTTCTGAAATTATGATTTCATTATGTTTGAATAAATGCATGATTGACATTTCAATATGCTTTTGTTTGCAGTCGACAGCAAGAGAAAAACTCCCAAATAATCAGAAGTTAATATAAAGCATTTGAAACATATCTGGAATTTGCATCGAAGAGTTGCAGACGAGCACATCAGGTCCGCTTCCTATTTGTTGCAGTACAAGAGCTACACATCATCCTTTACTGCTCGTCTTGTGATCAACATTAGTGAACCATTGCCAGCTTCTGAGGAATCTTCACCAGAATCTCACATTCCTCTGAGTCAGAAGATGGGCAAAAGAAGAGTTCCTACTATCTTCGAGGAGACTTCCTCTGCTGGAGATGGAAAGAGAAGCAAGAATGATGTCCCAAAGGGGACAAATAAAGTAGATGCTGCCCCTTCTGTTGCTCCTCAGAAGGCTGCCGAGAAGCCCCCAGTGGCTCCGAGCAAGAAAAATGCTCCTGTGGAAGTGGTCCCAACCAAAAGTTCTTTGGTTGAAACTGCTGAAGTGCCATTGAGGAGATTGAAGAAATCCTCCTCGGTCACTTTGACTGAAACCATTCCCCAGCTCCAAGTTAGTGGAGCTGGTGTCCCAACCATTATTCCCCCGAGTTCTGCAATGAGCTCGGTAAAGACTTGGACTATTCCTGAAGTCCAAGGAATTGAAGAAAACATGTCTAGGGATATGCTGACATCCCTAGATACTCGTCACATTGCTTCAGTAAGTTTCTCTTATCCTGAATTTTTCTTTCTTCTAGTCAATATATGTATCTCGGCACTAACTTATCATTATTTTCTTTTTCAGCTGGTGAGTTTCTTTAACACCATAATGAAGAAAGATGAAGCAATCAAGGCTTCCAGCTCCTCGTCTGGAGTAGAGGATGATTTCTAGGGCTTGGCCCAATCTTTGAAGGATTCTCGTCAAAAATATGACAAGGATAGGGGTGAATGGGAGAAGAAGATGGCTGCATCTGAGGCAGAGAAGGTGCAGTTGGGAAGTAAAGTGAAGGACTTGGAGAGAGAGAATAAAAAATATGCCGAGAAGCTCACAAGTTTTGGGGAGCTTGAGAATAAGTTGAAATCAGCTGAGGAAGAGATGACCCTTCTACGAGAAGTAAATCGCCAGAAGGAGGAGGTGGAGGCTAAGTTAAAAGCCACCGAGGATCTTCTATCCGAGAAGCTCTCCTCGAAGAAAATGAAAAGGAAAATGGCTGTAAAGAAATATTTTCGTACCGGATGGGATAAAGGATGGGACAGGGGGGTAGCAGCAATGATGACCCAGGTTAAGTATGGGAGTTTGAAATACTTCCGAGATGGTTGGGTTGCAGCCTTGCAAGAATTAAAAGTGAGAGAGGACTCTGAATTATTTCAACAACATCTTCCTGGACCTCCTCCTGTAATTAAAGATGAGGATGAAGACGAAGCTGCATCTGAAGAGTCTTCAATGACAGTGGGTGATCAAGTCCTTGCTCCACAACCCAACCAGACAATCACCGAGGAGATTTCGTCCTTGCATGCTCCTCCTGAACAAGTCCCAGCTTCTGCCAATCAAATCATTGTTCCCACCGAGCAACCAAGCTCCTCGTCCCAGCCTCCCGAGAAAGTCTTGGGAGACAAGGAAAAGGTGTGAAGTTGTTCGATATTCTCTTTATGTTTTTCTTTTACTTGTACTTTGTATTCTGAATGATGTACTCTTTTTGATGATGTAATAAAATCACCTCTTTTTGCTCCTCTATATTGTTGATGCTCTGTCTGCTTTTTATTAACTCTTGCCTTCTCTTCTTTACTAGTTTGTGGCTAGAATGGAATTATTATCTGCCAATGATACAAAGTTGATGCAGCAATGCCATGAATATTATAAGGCTGGTCACACAGAATTGAGTGTATCAAAAGTTGTTGACATCCTCGGTCATGATGCTTCAGAGTAGGCAGTAGAAGCTTATCAATACCTGAAGGGCTTACTTGATCGAGATGTGGCCAATAACGTGGCTTACTATGACATGATAGAGGAGCTTCAATATACTCTAGAAGATCTTCAGACTCAGTACAAAGAATCAACTGCCCTTCTGCACGAGGGGTATGAAAAGAGGTATCAACAGCTTTCTGCCGAGACAGGCCACAAAAAGATCCTTGCTGGGTACGATGTCAGGGAGAGAACCCTAAAGGGTGAAGTTGAAGCTTGTAGACAGATTGTCGAGCTGCTAGAGCAAGAAAATAACAATTTGCAGAAAGAGATGGCACAGTATAAGTCTGCAATATCTTCTTCAACAGCTGTAATCCCAGTGACTGACGAGGGATTTTCCTTTCTAGAGGTTGAGAATGCCAAATTAAGGCAAGAGTTGGATACCTTGAGAAGATCTGGTACTTCTGATGCTACTCGGGGACGAGGAAGAGGTTCTCGTGGTCGAGGAAGAGCTGCTCAGAATGTCGTCGAGGAACCCAGTTCCCGACCTGCTCGGGGAGGATCAAGAGCTCTTAGTCGTAATGTTGAGGAAGCTCGTACTCTATCAACGTTGGAAACTCAGGTGTTCCAATTGAATGCAAAAGATCGGGCTTTGTCTGAAATGTCTAAGAAAATCCAAACTCTGGAGGATCAACTTGCTTTGACAAAGTCTGCTCTGAAGAATAAGGATGTTTTTGCTAGGAACCTTCATGAGCAGCTAGAGAGAATAACTTTCCAATTCCACAAACAACCTCGTGAGTTCTGGATGGCAGGCTACAATGAGGCCCTTTATCACTTGGATGCTCGCCTTGAAAATTCCAATAATGAAGGTTATAAACAGGGATGGTTGAACGCCCTGGGTGTATTAAAACTAGAGCAGGGCCATTATTTATGGGATTATCATGCTCCTAGGCTACTAGATTTGCCTGTGCCACCTTATAAATTGGACATGGAATGGATCCCAGCTCGTGCCATTCCTCGGAGCTTAATTTCAAAATACCTTGGTGACTACAATCTTCATTCTCAGATCGAGGTATCTCATCCCGAGCATCTACTGGACACACCTTCTGTGATGAATGTTAGGATGCTGAAGGACTTGAACTTTATTAACTCTCCTCGGACTTTAAATGATCCGCCTGTTGGCGAGGAACCTATTTCAAAAGCAGCGGGAAAGAAACCAATAGAGTAGGTATCTCAATGTAATAGTTAGTACACATATGTAACTTGTAGTTCGTTTTGAATTTTAATGAAAGACTTTTATTTTATGTTTGCAAATCTGTATTGCTATTGTTTTATGCTCGTCAAACACTTTATATTTGTGCTTGCATAACAATATTATAGTAATAAAAAATTACAAGTATTAGTAATGTTGCTCGATCACTTAACAATAAAGTAATGAGTATAAAAATGTTAAAATTTCTTCCAACCAACCAAGGTTGTTAAATTGTGTTCGTCGACCAATTATAGTTAGTGAGAGTTTTTATCCCCGACCAGCTATACTTGGTAAATTTTTGTCTTTTTTATAAAATGTGCCCGACCAACCAAGGTCGATGATTTTTCATAAAATGTGCCCGACCAACCAAGGTCGATGATTTTCCTTGTCGACCAACTACAGTTAGTGGGTTTTTATCCCCGACCAACTGTACTTGGTTCAGTTTGGAATATTTGTTCTTCGAGGAACTTTAATGTAATAAACTTACTTCCCGACCAACATAAGTTGGCATTTGAGATAATATCTTACTTCTCGACCAACATAAGTTGGCATTTGAGAGCATATTTTGTTTCCTAACCAACCGAGATTATTTTCGTCGATCATCTTTTGCTCTCTCCCTTTTACCAACCGGGGTTGGTCGTGGGTCTGAACTATCATGTCCACTAGCTCTTTTACCAACCTGAGTTGGTCACACTAGTGTACGCCTCCTAACCAAAGGAGTATAGTTTGTTCTCGCCCTTTTACCAATCGGAGTTGGTCGTGGGTTTGAACTATCATGTCCACTAGCTCTTTTACCAACCTGAGTTGGTCACACTAGTGTACGCCTCCTAACCAAAGGAGTATAGTTTGTTCTCGCCCTTTTACCAACCGAAGTTGGTCGTGGGTCTGAACTATCATGTCCACTAGCTCTTTTACCAACCTGAGTTGGTCACACTAGTGTACGCCTCCTAACCAAAGGAGTATAGTTTGTTCTCGCCCTTTTACCAACCGGAGTTGGTCGTGGGTTTGAACTATCGTCTTCTTTTTACTGCCGAGCAGCGTTGTTTTACTGCCGAGCAGCGTAGTGTTAAACACACTAGTATTCCCCGAAAAACTTTCAATAAAAGGAGAGAAGATTGTGAAATATCATCATTTTATTCATATTGATGGAACTTCTTTACATTTTACATCACTGATAATACTTGCGTAGGTGTTCAGCATTCCATCCATTCTTAAATTCCTCTCCTTCTAGAGTTGCTATTCGGTAAGTTCCTGGTCGGACAACTGCAGTAACTCGGTAAGGTCCATGCCAGTTTGCTTCCAACTTATTGTGCTTCTGAATGACTTTCTTTAGCACGTAATCTCCTTCTTTTAAGTCGTATTTTTAACCCTCTTGTTGTAGAACAGGGTTGTTCGCTATTGATAAGCAGCATTCCTAATGGCTGCCTCTTCCCTAACTTCCTCGAGCATGTCCAAATCTAATCTCCTCATCAAGTCGCTGACTGGGGAATTGAAATTTAGCACTCTGTGTGTTGGAAGACCCAACTCGGCAGGTATTACAGCCTCACTTCCAAATGCTAGCATATATGGTGATTCTCTAGTTGCTGCTCGGGGAGTTGTTCGATAAGCCCACAATACTAACTGTAGCTCATTAATCCAATTAGCTTTAGCCTCACTTAGCCTCTTCTTCAAACCATTTAGTAATGTTCTGTTCGTCACTTCAGTCTGTCCATTTCTTTGAGGATGGCCTGGTGCTGAATGAGTCTTCAAAATGTTTGACTGATGACAATAGGCGACAAAGTCCTCGTTATCAAATTATGTTCCATGGTCTGTGATGAAGGCATGAGGGAGACCATATCGGCAGATTATATTCTTCCAAACGAACTGGTATACCTTCTCGTACGTCATATCAATAAAAGGCTCAGCTTCTATCCACTTAGTAAAATAATCCACTGCTACGACGAGGTACTTGAATCTTCCTCGGGTCGTTGGCAGTGGTCCAACCAGATCAATTCCCAACATGGCAAATGGCCAAGGGGAGGTTATGGGTCTCAACAATGCTTGTGGAGTTCGTCGAATGGAGGAAAAACGTTGGCATTTATCACATCTTTTGGCATAGGCTATACAATCAGCCCTCATCGTTGGCTAGTAGTATCCCTGCGTCATCACCCTTTGCAAAAGTGTCCGACCTTCTACATGGGCTCCACAAGACCCTTCATGGATCTCTTCAATCAATTCTTTCACCTCGGAGGGATGTACACATCTTTGCAAACCTGCCATAATTCCTCGTCTATACAATACACCATTAGTTAGTACATACCGAGCAACTTTAAACTTCAATTTCTTGGCAGCGATCTTATCCTCCGGTAATTCTCCTTCCTCGACATATGCCCTGATGGGATCCATCCAAGATGGTCCTAAATCAAGAGTAATAATATTCATCGCCAGGTCTTCATCTATGCTTCGACTTTCTAACACCTCAATTGGTAACGTTCTTCGTAACTCGGTACGAGTAGCTGATGCTAGTCGGGCCAGTGCGTCTGCTTGTGCATTCTCCATTATTGGTATTCTGATCAACTGAATGGCATCAAATTCTGCCAACAACTCCATCGCCTTTGCATGATACTTGACCATTAATTCTCCTTTAACTGCATACGTTCCCATCATCTGATTCACAATTAATTGAGAATCACTGAATACCATTACTTGTTGCGCTTCCATAATCTTTGCTAAATTAAGACCTGCTATCAAGGCTTCATACTCGGCCTCATTATTGGAATCTTTGAATTGGAATCGTAAGGCATATTCCACGTCAATCTCGTCTAGGGTGTTCAAAACAATCCCTGCCCCACAACCTGTTGTGCAAGATTGTAACACCCCATATTTTAGAGGATATATAATTTAATTAAATTAGTGAGTTGGATTTATTTAATTTGGAGAAATTCATTTAATTATTGAATTTGGAGATGTAGAATTTATTATTTAAATTTGGGGATTTAGAAATTCAAATTAATTCGGGTTATTGAAAATTTTCACATGTGTCGCATTTTGAGGTTGAAATTGGAAAATTTTATAAAGTATCTCGGATGACAATTCTGAGTGCTCGGTTGAGTCCGAAAGGGTCGAGATAGTCGGAAAAGAGTACCCGGGGGTAGTAAATGGGTCTCGGGGCATTTTTAGACATGATCGAGCCCATACGGGGGCATTTAAGTCATTTTCAATTGACCAATAGGCTTAATTACGGGATTGAGAAATTTTAACCTAGGTTTAAGTGTGTTAGGCAGCCATGAGTCATTCCAAAACACAAAGGGTTGAGAGAGGAGAGAAAGGAGAAAGAAGAAGAAGGAAAGAAGGATGACAAGAGCAATCCGGGCAAGAATTTCGACATGGGATCGTCGGATTTAATCCCCCAAGGCAAGTGTTTTCTTGCTTTAATTTGAGTTGTAGTTAATGATGTAAATAGTTGTAATTATGTCAATTAATTCTGGAAATTTGGGAGTAGGAATTTGAATTGAAATTTGTGGGTTTATGGTGAAGAAGATGAATAATAACCATTGATAGGGGATTTTTAACTTTGTGAGAAATTGGGTTAATAGTGAAATTATAACTTAATTTGATAAGTGAACAACATGATTAGATCTTGGTTTTTGAATCTCCATTAGTGGTATTGTTGGAAGAAATTGTTAATGATGAAGTTTGGGTGGATTTAGGATGAATCTTGGGAGGTTTTTAGGTTAAAAGATCTGGGTATAATCGAAGGTTTTGGAGCTTTAATGGTGATTCTGTCCACGATTCCCTGTAGAAAATCGCGTTTTCTACATTTTGTCGTCTCACGCGCTTCCTCCAAAACTGCTCCAAAATGCCTCAAAACATCAATTTATTAATCTGGGCAGAATGTGGGAAAACTTTTTAAGAAAGTTTTTTTTTTTTTAAATCTTCTTTGAGGTGAATCTTTATAATGCCCTAACTTTTGGCATACGGACTCGGATTAGTGTGCCGTTCACGGCCACACATAGATAGCAAAGAGTATTACGATGTCCTGGGAATGTTTTTAATTAGACACAAAAATTGAAAGGTCTAAAATACCCTTGAAGACGGAACGAGTTATTTGATTTTTAACACAACTTTAAATGAGCATAACTTTGTCATACGAATTCGGATTTACGTGCCGTTTGTGGCCACGCATAGCAAATGGAGGGTAGTACGTAGTACTAGGAATTTCATTACTGGGGCATATATTGTGAAATGTCTAAAATACCCTTGGAGTTTTAATTAGTGATGAAACTTTCCCGAATTGAAACTAAAAATTGTTGGGAACTTTGTGAGACTAATATGAACTTAATCAAGTATATATGAGGTGAGATATATAATTATATAAATTATATTAAATAGTGGGATGTAGCTATTTTGGTATTGGATCGTATTTAATACGAGCGAACTAGTATTAATTGGAATATATGTATATATATATGAATGTGTGAATTATATATATAAATATGGGAATACATAATCCAATAGAAAAATGATAATAGGTTACAGGAATACCTAAAACAATGATAGGTTGTGTGAATACGTAAAACAATGAAAGGTTTTGTGAATACCTAATATTTTAATAGGGTGCGTGAATACCTATTTGATTGTTTTATTATGTGTATGACATCGCGGGGGGTTGTGTAGAGACTGTCTTATCCTGAGTGACCTTTGGGGGATATTTGACTTGTATCTCAGAACATAGGACTGTGCAAGACTTATATGTGAGTTGATAAGTCCGCTGACTATGGGAGCGTAGGTATGTGCGTGACCCATAGGTATGTGAACTATGTTCGCCGCCAATATGTGTGATTTGTTTATATGGTTCGTGGGACATTTCCGAACCGATAGTCCCTTTTTGAGTACGAGACGTACCGGGACATGATAGCAGAGTATGCAATGCACTATAGGTGTATCCTTAGGGTGATGTGTTGTATATATATATAATGGTGGTGGATATATATGTATACTTGTGTTATACTTACAATATGATAATTGTAGGCTATTAAGATTGTGTTAATACATATATATAATAGTGAGGGATATATATGTATGCTTATGGTATATCTAAAATGAGATAATTACAGACTATTAAGATTGTGAAATCTTATATAAACGTAAATAGTAAATACTTGACTTTAGTGTGATAACACTTATTTAAAAATGATAATTGTTGAGATCAAATATGATATACTACTACGAGGGCTAACTAGAAGGATAAGCCTTTTTCCTAGTTAGAAGTGTGTCAGATAGCTAGGCGGAATATATGAATGCGATAGGTGTGCACTATAGAAGAGAGGTGAGATTGTCCTCAAGAGAGTGGGACCGTAAAAGCAATTATGTACATTATATACTACGCATTTCATTTATTGCAATAAAATGCTTGCTAAACATTTTGATAAATCGGGTTCTGACCCGTTTCTTGTACTTCTTCTCTCTTGTCTATGTATATGTATATTAGCAGGTGTCCAGCCACAGGGATGCCATAGTTGACTTATCTATTCCAGGGTTACGCAGCTGCAACATTGTGGATGATTGCAGGATTTAATTTAGACGTATCATTTCTTTATTCCTAGAGTAGGATTCTTATCTCATTTGTAGATTCATTCAGGTCATGTTTCCCCTTTTTACTTTTAGACTCGGTATTTGGTTTATGTATTCATTTAGTGAATTATTATTATTGGGATTTTGAGCTGATTGTTTATTCGGCATGTCATTTAGTCATTTAGTACTGTTTTAGACTCATGGTTTGGATGTATGGTTTATTTGTTATTCAGCATGCATATTTAATTGTTTAATAAAAAGATAAAATTTGACATCAGTCTTTTTGAATACTAGGTGGTTAGTAAAGTTTTAAAAAGTTTTCGACCGTGATGCTAAGAATGAACCCCTGGGATTCATGTTTTAAATTTGATATAGGACTGATCACCCGGTATTTATTTGGGCGGGGTGTCACAGGTGGTATCAGAGCATCAGGTTCTAGTGTCCTTAGGATCTGTATGGATTTTCACGTTTCTGTTTAGCGTTCTTTGATGTAGAGCCTTATGATAGGATTGTCGAATTCATCTACGTATGTGATTTCGTTCTCCTGCTATCAAGTATAGTTGATGTGATTTATGTACGAGTGCGGTTAGGTTTCGGACACCGAACATTATAGGACAATCAACGGGGACCGTTAGAAGGAATGCAGGAGGAAGGCGGCAGAAGTAATAGAGTAATCTGAAAATAGTAATGGCGATAGAAGCCACCCCAGTTGTTGTTTAGAAAAGTGATGATAGGAAAATCTCGGGGACAGTAGTTTCCCGTAGCACAATCAAGGATGACAATGGTAAAAATCTTACACTCACCCAGCGTAGTCGGCAAGGGGTGGGAAAAGTCGAAAGGACTCTTTCGAGGAGCCATCGATAAGAATCCAGAAAAAAGAGGAAGTGTGATAAACCAATGGAAGGAGAAATCCAACGAAAACTATGTAGGGTAGAGTACAACGATACTCAGTTGTAAATTTTGGACAATAAAATTTTAAGTTCATAGGAGCAACGTAAAGTGACAAGAGCCAGTCACTATATATAAGAAGAATATGGGATTAAATGAAAAATTTGAGTACAATTTAATCGTTAGATTTTCGATCTGTTGTTCGGACAGGGGTGCGAATGAAGTTTCGAAACTTATCACAAGTGAGCAAGATAGAAACTGATCGTGAGAGAGAAGTTAACTTGGTTATGAACTTTGTACCCGACGAAGGGGATACGAAATATATGAAGGGTACATAAGTTATTAATGGGCTCGTGAGTTGAATACAAAAGCGTGAGTGTAAAATCTGAATAAGATGACTAGTGTCGACATCATCAAGGTTGTGCGTTACAAGTTTATATTAACGCTTCCATGGGAAGTGAATCTTGAGAATTGAAAAATTGAGCTGAAAAGAAAGACTGAATTTAACGGTGTTAGTGAAGCACCACATGATGGTATACCCAATAGGGACCCAGTTAAATGTTTCGATTAAATTGAATTTCTACCAAGTAATGGTGGATTCAGTCAGGGCCATTGAGGACAACAACAAGTACAAGAGGGCCAGCGAAGCCAAATGGACAACGGGGGTAGCAATCGGGGACCTGATGATCAGGCAAGGAAGATAACATGGACAGGTGTCCTATGTGTAAAGAGTAAGAACACATGTGTATACCGTGTTTATCGTGAATCGGGGATAGAAATGGGATGCCCAGTAGGGGAAACAGTTATAAGAAGTTTTGGTTCGGTTAGGACAAGGGCATTATGTCCCAGAATCATTTGAACCGCCACTCGAGGTGATTGAGATATGTTCTGTGTGACAGTAGTTTGTTAATACTAAATTCACATATGAAACGGGTTTAGTAGAGATGCCGTGAATATTAAAATAGTGTACATATCTTTGTCGTCGCGTAGCAGGGCTCTCGTTAGTTCCATCTGCAGCAGGTGAGGACACTAGGAGGGTGTCGTATATTATGTGATAGATTTTTTTTTTCCTTTTGAGGGATATGAAAGGGAGCATATTTTTATCTTGCGTAGTGACTGTATACCGAGGGTTGGAGTAATAGTAGACTGTATGGGAAGTCTATGGTGCTCGCTGTGCTAGGGTAAGACATTCTACTTCATGAATCATCACCCGAAGGAGGGTCGAGTCAATATATATATATATATATATATATATTGTATTATACCATAGACTTCGACGAGTATAGTTGTCTCGTTATGTTTAAATCCTAGTGAGTGGGGACTTTTACCGGTGTAATTCAAGGTATATCAGGCAACCGTTGAGCTTAAAGATTTAGATCATTATTGTTTACGTGCTGAGAATTAAGTGATAGCTAGAACACCGTATTGTGTGATGCCTTGAGAGACGTGAGCATAGGCAAATTAAATAATGTGTCGAGAGACAGGATTCGTGATATCTAAGTTATGTGCTTTGGACCTACGAATTTTGTTGAAAATGTTAGAGAATAGTACATTGAGAAATTTCTTTGAACTTAGTTGCAGGATGTTACATGTAGGGACCTTAATTTTTGTCTGCGGTGACGAGACGTAGTTGGATGCTAATGCATCGGTTTTAAAATTTTAGTTACTGAACGTGTAGGGATAACACCTTAAGTTGAGAGCTATTAAAAATATAGGGCCACTGGATGAATATATATATTATTGTGTGCATATACGTGTATATATTTTATATTGTGTTTCATAATAGACATATAAGAATATGTTGGCATTGTTATATGTAATCCCGATGAGTAGGGACATTTACTAATGTGATTCAGGGTATACTAACTTATTATTTAGCGGAGAGATATAGCTCGTGATTTATTCGCGCTAAGAAACTGGTGATAGTAAAATAACCATATTATATATTGTCTTGTGTAATATGGGAGGGAACGAATATACTTTTATGTTAAGAGACGGGGATTTGGGGGATATGTGCTATGAACTGAGGGCCTAACGGATCTCAACGACCAACAATGTTAGGTAGTAGTGTATCGGGAGGGTTCCTTGTTTGGATTTCGCTTTGCGAGACATCCCACGCATGAAACTTAGCACAACGTTGGAAGTGGGGAGTTGTTTGGCCATAGGACATAGGTTTGGTACCGTGGTTATTATACATATATAGTTATAACTATGAGTTGATAATTATACTACGACTTAAGGCCGATAGAGCCGTATAGTGTTGATGTGAGAACACTTTGTGGAACACTTTCACCACGAGTAGATCGGTGGGATAACCTAAATGATAACTAAGTTGCAATTGGTAGGGTAGTTTAGTATAACTCACCGTATAATCAGCTCAAATATGAAAAGCTTAATTATAGCAAGTTTATTACGTTAAGTTGAATTGGGCAGTTATGTGCAGCATATAGGGTGTATGGGCACCCTAGATAGTTAAATTTTTATATACTATCCGCGGTCGATAGATATAGAAATACATATGCCAAAAGAGTAAACGAATAAGGGAGTTATCACAGGGGGGTGCTGGAGTATTCCCAAGTAAAGGAAGTATTATAGCCGTTAGTGGTTAGGCTCATAGTAGTGTCAGAAGTTGGAAGCTTCAAAGTGTTGTGTAGGCACCAATGTGAGATGATACATTATATGATAGAACATTTTAATATAAGATGACTAAAGCAAATTGGCCACAGGATTGAACGGTAGTGTAGGGACTGTTGGACTAAGGGGTATCGCTAGGAGAAGTGTAATGAGAACATCATAACGATTTAGATTGTGTGGGAAAGGATGAAGGTGTACGAGATTATATCTGAAGCTTTGAGTACTAGTCTTATCTGAATTTCGAGGACGAAATTCCATTGTAAGGGGAGAAGTATGTAACACCCCATATTTTAGAGGATATATAAATCAATTAAATTAGTGAGTTGGATTTATTTAATTTGGAGAAATTCATTTAATTATTGAATTTGGAGATGTAGAATTTATTATTTAAATTTGGGGATTTATGAATTCAAATTAATTCGGGTTATTGAAAATTTTCACATGTGTCGCATTTTGAGGTTGAAATTGGAAAATTTTATAAAGTATCTCGGATGACAGTTCTGAGTGCTCGGTTGAGTCCGAAAGGGTCGAGATAGTCGGAAAAGAGTACCCGGGGGTAGTAAATGGGTCTCGGGGCATTTTTAGACATGATCGAGCCCATACGGGGGCATTTAAGTCATTTTTAATTGGCCAATAGGCTTAATTACGGGATTGAGAAATTTTAACCTAGGTTTAAGTGTGTTGGGCAGCCATGAGTCATTCCAAAACACAAAGGGTTGAGAGAGGAGAGAAAGGAGAAAGAGGAAGAAGGAAAGAAGGATGACAAGAGCAATCCGGGCAAGAATTTCGACATGGGATCGTCGGATTTAATCCCCCAAGGCAAGTGTTTTCTTGCTTTAATTTGAGTTGCAGTTAATGATGTAAATAGTTGTAATTATGTCAATTAATTCTGGAAATTTGGGAGTAGGAATTTGAATTGAAACTTGTGGGTTTATGGTGAAGAAGATGAAGAATAACCATTGATAGGGGATTTTTAACTTTGTGAGAAATTGGGTTAATAGTGAAATTATAACTTAATTTGAGAAGTGAACAACATGATTAGATCTTGGTTTTTGAATCTCCATTAGTGGTATTGTTGGAAGAAATTGTTAATGATGAAGTTTGGGTGGATTTAGGATGAATCTTGGGAGGTTTTTGGGTTAAAAGATCTGGGTATAATCGAAGGTTTTGGAGCTTTAATGGTGATTCTGTCCTCGCTTCCCTGTAGAAAATCGCATTTTCTACATTTTGTCGTCTCACGCGCTTCCTCCAAAACTGCTCCAAAATGCCTCAAAACATCAATTTATTAATCTGGGCAGAATGTGGGAAAACTTTTTAAGAAAGTTTTTTTTTTTTTTTAAATCTTCTTTGAGGTGAATCTTTATAATGCCCTAACTTTTGGCATACGGACTCGGATTAGTGTGCCGTTCACGGCCACACATAGATAGCAAAGAGTATTACGTTGTCCTGGGAATGTTTTTAATTAGACACAAAAATTGAAAGGTCTAAAATACCCTTAAAGACGGAACGAGTTATTTGATTTTTAACACAACTTTAAATGAGCATAACTTTGTCATACGAATTCGGATTTACGTGCCGTTTGTGGCCACGCATAGAAAATGGAGGGTAGTACGTAGTACTAGGAATTTCATTACTGGGGCATATATTGTGAAATGTCTAAAATACCCTTGGAGTTTTAATTAGTGACGAAACTTTCCCGAATTGAAACTAAAAATTGTTGGGAACTTTGTGAGACTAATATGAACTTAATCAAGTATATATGAGGTGAGATATATAATTATATAAATTATATTAAATAGTGGGATGTAGCTATTTTGGTATTGGATCGTATTTAATACGAGCGAACTAGTAATAATTGGAATATATGTATATATATATGAATGTGTGAATTATATATATAAATATGGGAATACATAATCCAATAGAAAAATGATAATAGGTTACAGGAATACCTAAAACAATGATAGGTTGTGTGAATACGTAAAACAATGAAAGGTTTTGTGAATACCTAATATTTTAATAGGGTGCGTGAATACCTATTTGATTGTTTTATTATGTGTATGACATACCTAGCTGCTTGCTATCGCGGGGGGTTGTGTAGAGACGGTCTTATCCTGAGTGACCTTCGGGGGGATATTTGACTTGTATCTCAGAACATAGGACTGTGAAAGACTTATATGTGAGTTGATAAGTCCGCTGACTATGGGAGCGTAGGTATGTGCGTGACCCATAGGTATGTGAACTATGTTCGCCGCCAATATGTGTGATTTGTTTATATGGTTCGTGGGACATTTCCGAACCGATAGTACTTGTTTGAGTACGAGACGTACCGGGACATGATAGCAGAGTATGTAATGCACTATAGGTGTATCCTTAGGGTGCTGTGTTGTATATATATATAATGGTGGTGGATATATATGTATACTTGTGTTTTACTTACAATATGATAATTGTAGGCTATTAAGATTGTGTTAATACATATATATAATAGTGAGGGATATATATGTATGCTTATGGTATATCTAAAATGAGATAATTACAGACTATTAAGATAGTGAAATCTTATATAAACGTAAATAGTAAATACTTGACTTTAGTGTGATAACACTTATTTAAAAATGATAATTGTTGAGATCAAATATGATATACTACTGCGAGGGCTAACTAGAAGGATAAGCCTTTTTCCTAGTTAGAAGTGTGTCAGATGGCTAGGCGGAATATATGAATGCGATAGGTGTGCACTATAGAAGAGAGGTGAGATTGTCCTCAAGAGAGTGGGACCGTAAAAGCAATTATGTACATTATATACTACGCATTTATTGCAATAAAATGCTTGCTAAACATTTTGATAAATCGGGTTCTGACCCGTTTCTTGTACTTCTTCTCTCTTGTCTATGTATATGTATATTAGCAGGTGTCCAGCCACAGGGATGCCATAGTTGACTTATCTATTCCAGGGTTACGCAGCTGCAACATTGTGGATGATTGCAGGATTTGATTTAGACGTATCATTTCTTTATTCCTAGAGTAGGATTCTTATCTCATTTGTAGATTCATTCAGGTCATGTTTCCCCTTTTTACTTTTAGACTCAGTATTTGGTTTATGTATTCATTTAGTGAATTATTTTTTTAATTGGGATTTTGAGCTGATTGTTTATTCGGCATGTCATTTAGTCATTTAGTACTGTTTTAGACTCATGATTTGGATGTATGGTTTATTTGTTATTCAGCATGCATATTTAATTGTTTAATAAAAAGATAAAATTTGACATCAGTCTTTTTGAATACTAGGTGGTTAGTAAAGTTTTAAAAAGTTTTCGACAGTGATGCTATGAATGAACCCCTGAGATTCCTGTTTTAAATTTGATATAGGACTGATCACCCGGTATTTATTTGGGCGGGATGTCACAAAGATGACCCAGCTACATATAATCTCCATGTAGGTAATTCGTCTTCAAATTTCTTATCTGACAGAGTTCCTCGATGAAATATCTGCTGTTTCCTTTCATCCTCCCCTGGTATTTTTCGTTCTTCGTCGACCATCTCTTCTCGCCCTTTTACCAACCAGAGTTGGTCTGGGTTTGAATTTGATGATCTTTCTACATCCACAAGCCCTTTTACCAACCGGAGTTGATATGGACTTATGTCTGTTGATCCTGTAACATCCACAGGTTGGTCAGCGAGCAACTTTTGCTTCTCAGGGGTATCAGGATATGTAAATTCTGCTGTAAAGTCTGCTACAGCTTGCCCTTTTAATGATGATCTGGGTTCATACACAATATCATATTCACCGAGCTCTATTGCCCAATACATCAGTCTTCCTGATTTTTCTGGCTTATGAAAGGCTTGTCTCAATGGCATGTCGGTATATACGACGATGGTATGGGCCTGGAAATAAGGCCTCATTCTTCTACTTGCTTCAATTAACGCCAATGCCAATTTTTCCAGCTTCGGGTACCTAATCTCTGCACCTCGGAAAGCCTTACTTGTCTAATAAATTGGCTTCTGGATTCCATTCTCCATTCTGATTAATGCCGAGCTGACTGCATTCTCTGATACTGCCAGGTACAAGTACAACTTTTCTCCCATTACTGGCCTGGACAATAGTGGAGGTGCTCCCAGATATTTCTTCAAGTCTTAAAAGGATTTTTCACATTCATCATTCCACTCGAAAGTTTTTCAAAGTGTTTTGAAGAATGAAAGGCATCTATCAGTTGCTCGGGATACAAATCTGTTGAGCGCTGCAACTCGTCCTGTAAGACTCTGCACCTCTTTCTTCGTCATTGGAGATCGCAACCCTAAAAGAGCTTTGATCTTTGCTGGATTTGCCTCAATGCCTCGCTGGTTGACGATGTACCCGAAGAACATTCCTTATCATACTCCAAAGGTGCACTTCGTCGAGTTGAGCTTCATCTGGTATTTATCCAGTTGATCAAAGGTCTGACCTAAGTCAACTAGATGATCCGCAGCTTTCTTGCTATTTGTCAGCATATCGTCGATATAGACCTCCATATTGCAACTAATTTGTTCGGCAAAAACCTTGTTCATCAGTCGCTGGTATGTTGCTCCTGCATTTTTCAAACCAAAAGGCATAACATTATAACAATAAGTTCCTCTAGGGGTAATGAAAGAAGTGCTTTCCCTGTCTTCAGGTTTCATTTGGATCTGGTTGTAACCAGAGTAAGCATCCATGAAGCTGAGCAGCTCGTGTCCCGAGGTAGCATCCACTAGTTGATCAATTCTGGGCAATGGAAAATGATCCTTTGGGCATGCCTTGTTGAGATCAGTGAAATCAACACACATTCTCCATTTATTGTTTTTCTTCTTCACCATCACCACATTTTCCAACCAGTCTGGATACTTCACATCTTCAATGAATTGGGCTTTCTGGAGCTTCTCGACCTCCTCTTGTATAGCTTGATTCTTCTCGGGATTAAATACTCTTCTTCTTTGCTTTACAGGCTTGATCTCCTTATTCACATTGAGCTCGTGACATAAGAAGTTTGGATCTATTCCTGGCATGTCTTCATGACTCCACGCAAAAGTTTTCTTCCTGTTTCTCAAGAAAGTTATCAACTCCTATTTTATTGAAGCATCTAACGACGAACCTATCTGGGTTACTCGTTCAGGATGCTCGTCGTCCAGAATAACATTTTCTGTAGATTCCACCACCTGTCCTTTTACGAGTTGGGATTCATCTCTAGGATCGAGTGTTTCGATTTCTGTACCTTCGTCAACCTGGTAGGTAGTAGTCTTTTTTCTTGATTCTTCAAGCTCCTCTTGCTCGACAGACGAATAATAGCATTCCCGAGCTACTTTCTGATCACCTTTCACAACTCCTACTCCGAAATTTATAGGGAATTTTAAGCACTGATGTACTGTAGATGGGACTGCTTCGAATTTCTTCAAACCAACTCTTCCCATGATGATGTTGTAAGCTGACTGCACATTCTTATCCATCACAAAGAAGTGTATTCTCTCTGTTCGACAAGCAGTCCAAGTTCCAATGAATATATCCAACTTGATTGTCCCAAGTGGAAAAACTTTCTCGCCAGCAAAACCCAGAAGAGGTCTGTGATAAGGTTCCAATTGAGATAATTTCAAATTTAAACTGTCAAAGCATGAATAGTACATGATGTCTGCCGAACTACCATTGTCTACCAGCACTCTTGAAATCACTACTTCTTTCATCCTCATTTTGATCACCAAAGGGTCGTAGTGAGGGTAAAGAACACCTGCAAGGTCATTTTTTGAAAAACCGATGACCAGCTTTTCTTTGTTTACCTTTCTTGGGCGATCCTCTTCAACCAAATTTATCCGTTGAATGTATGAGCAAGCCTGAGCCTCACCGAGGTAAGCATTTCTTTCTGCAGTAAGGTCTCCTCCTCCTGCATCTCCTCCTGTAATGACATTACAATCAAATGACCCAAAGCGTATTGAAAATACCTCTCGTTCTGGTTGTTTTGGTTTCTTGGGAAGATCGGGGTCATCCTCTGTATCATCTTCATGATCCCTTTTCTTTTTCTCCTCTGCTCGACGAGGAGATCTAGACCTTTCTCTAGTTTGGTCATTATTTCTTCTTTCCCCTCTCCGATCAACATACTTTGCTAGTTTCCCTCTTCGGATGAGTGTTTCAATCTCGTTCTGAAGAGCAATGCAATTTTTGGTCATATGGTCGTGATCCTTATGGACTCGCAATATTTATCCCTATTCCTCAGGTCAGGGTTTGACCTCAGTTTCTTTGGCCACTTTACTTCCTCGTTATTCTTGATTTCTTCCAAGACATGATTAATACCCATTTTCAAAGGAGTATAATTATCGAATTTCTTCAGGACTTCCCATGACGATTTATTATTCTTGGAATGCTTGTCACTGCCATTGCCCTTATGCTCTTTCTTCTTGGATTTGTCGTCTTCCACCTTGGTTTCTTTATCCATATTCTTCTTCGCAGCCATAGCCTCCTCGACATTCATGATTTTGGTCGCTTTCGCCATCAATTCTGACATAGTTATAGGTGGATCTTTGGCCAAAGTGTAATACAACTTGTTAGGCAACAACCCACTCATCAAGGCGGTGATTGCTGTCTTTTCTTTATAATCTATGACTTCCAATTTCTAGTTATTGAAACGAGTTATGTAATCTCTAGTACTCTCACCAGATTTTTGTCTAACACTTAACAAGTGTGCTACTCTTTTTACTGGCTTTGCCCCAAAACAGAAATTGCCGATGAACAACTCGACCAACTGAAAGAAAGTTGAAATCTTACCCCGAGGAAGATTGTTATACCATATCTGGGCAGATCCAGTAAGAGTTCCCGAGAATGCTCTGCATCTCATCTCGTCGGGGACAGCATAGATGTCGGCAGCAACTTGATATTACTCTATGTGTAGAACATGATCTGTCTTTCCATCATATTTGAGGGTCACCACTGGTGCTTTAAACTTTGACGGTGTAGGAAAATTCACAATGGCCTATAAAAAAGGTGTCCCTCGAACAAAAGTTCGTTGTAGGGGATTCTTTGCCTTAGCCATTTCTCCCAATCTATCCTCTAACCGCTGAATGGAACCTTTCCACGCATCATTTCCCTCCTCGGGCCTATTAGTTCGAGCAATTGATTATTCTGAAGTAGCCTCCTAAGATCTATCTTGACGAGAAACTGGTCATGATTGTACTGATCCTTCTCTTAGATCTGTTGTTCGTCAAAAACTCCTCGACATGGTCTTAGGTGGACTCCTATTCCTCCTAGGGCCTAATCGACTGAAAGGAGACACCCTACTCAGTCTTTCCAAGGCACTGGGTCTTTCTGGAGAGAGAGTGATACGTTGATCAGTATCTGTAGCCCTTATTGACGAAGTTCGCCCAGGTTGATAAGAAAAGTCATCAGATTCCTCATTACGATATGACTCAGTACGCCTGGATCGTGAAGAAAGTAAATAATTTTGCCTCTGACCACTTCGCTGTCCTGAACGTGCAGGTGCACCACCATGAAGGGTCTGTATGAGTTGCCTCATTGTTTCATGCATGGCGGTTTGTCCTTGAGCCAGATTCGTCATAATTCCAACCAGATCTGGAGGTGCAGAGGGATTTGGAGGATTTCCAGAATTTCCAACGTTTCAATTTCTAGATTCCGGGTTATCTGCCATTGATGATGAATGATTTTCGGTGAAAAACGATAATAACAATCGTTCCCACAGACGGCGCCAATCTGTTGATGTAAAAAATTAGATTACTCTAATTATTCAATCACAGATAAATAAATGAGACAAAAGATTTTAAAGTGGTTCAGCCTTGTATGAATGGCCTACATCCAATGTTATGTTATTGCTGAATGTTTGGGAATTCTCGATTACAAATGCTATCAAGAAATTCCGGTCCCTTTGACTGAGGGTGATACAAGGTATTTATAGCGCTTAGGTTGTACATGAAAGGGTGATACATTAAATGATATACATATGAAAGGGTAACTCATTTAATGCTCTTCAAGCGTGTGCGTCAAGATGATAAGCATTCAATGAATAGTTGAACTGTTGATTATCTGGCAATCAATGCTGTGGTCGAGATGCAGCTCGAACCGCCTTAGTTGTTCATCGTCTAAGAGTTCCTCGGAGCACTGAAGTTCCTCGGAGGGCAAGAGTTCCTCGGAGGGCTGGTGTTCCTCGGAAGACTGGTATTTCTCAGAGTACACTTGTTGCTCAGAATGAGTATGTTGGTCGGGGGAATGATCTTCCTCGTTGCTATTGTGCCACGTAAATTGACACGTGTCTTCTTATTATTCGTCCACATCAGCATACTAATTTTGGTATTAACACATAGTATAAGATTTGACAAATTAATAACCAAAGGCATAAAATAAATGAGAAGAGAAGAGAACAATCAAACCCAATCTCTTGATGCTTAATTGAACTTCAATCCATGAGTTGAAATCAACATCCCTTAATATGAATGATCCAAACAAAATTACATCAAATATTTCACTCAAATTAATTCTGACAACAATCTATTTTTCCCTCACTATCTACAAAAAATAAAATAAAAAATCTAATCTAAAAAAACTACACTAAAAAAAAAGGTGTTTCTCTCTCTACAATACGCTCTACAAATTCCTCTCTAAAAGCTCCTCTCTTAAATGGGGTATTCATCTTCATTTATAGTAGGCACATGGAGCATAGGGGTATTTTTGAGAATTGGCTTGAGTGTGTATGGAAATGGTGAGAGTAGTATGAGGTGAGCACATGTGCATGACAAAGGTGTAAGGTAATAAAAATCTGAATTGTGTACACATGAGGGTAGTTTTGTCAAAAGTGGATAAGTAGTTAGTTGGGGGTAAAATAGATAAATGGGAATAAGTGGGTTTAGTTTGGCACATGTGGGAATTTGTTTGTCCTTTGGTTGTTGAGATTGTCTTTTGGCAGGTGATTTAAAATCGTGGCTTATCATTTGGGAGAAATGGGTATAATATGGGATGTCTTGGAAGTGGGTTTGGATTGGTTACAGGTTCAAGTGGGTCGAGAAGGAAATGGAAGTCGGCCATGGAGTTTTCGGGTCAAAAGGTGGTAGCTCCGAGATGGGACGTCGTTGGGATCGTGGACGGCGCCGGCGGCTAGAGGGTTCGGTTATTAGTATGGGTTTCAGTTTCGGGTCGCTGTCAGAAGTGGTAAGGCTGGTTTGGATGCGTCGGTAGGGAGCTGGTGGGATTCCGGCGTGGGTAGGACCAACGACGCCGTGGGTTGGGGCGGTTTGGCAGATATGGGTTTGAGATCACGGGTCGCGAGGTGGGTCATCTGGGTTCCGGGTCTAACGGGTGTGGCCATGGCTATCGCCGGCAGAAGCAAGGTTGGTGCCAGGGTTGTGGGTTCGGCCATGGTGGTTGAGGCTGGAATGTTGCCGGCGGTGAGGGTATGATGGGTATAACGTCAGCGTGTTTGGGGTGGGGGTAGGTAGGTCTCGGTAGAGGTCGGTTTGGGTTTAGAGATTGTTGGTGTTTGGTTGTTTGTGGTTATGGAGGAGAAAGAGAATGGGGTATGGTTTGTGGAAGATGAAGTGGGGTGGGCTTAGGTATGTGAGGGTGTAGGAAATGTGTGTGTGGTTGGGGGTTAAGTTTGTGAGTAGGATAGTGTATGATAGGTGGGTGTGAGTGGGTTTAGGTGTGTGTGTCTTTAATTTGGATACTTAAAAATATAATACTAACTAACTAAAATAAAAATAATCTAACTAACTAAAAAATAAAAATAAAAATAAAATATTAAAACTTAAGAAAATAAAATACTAAGCTATTAAGAACTAAAATAATAAAATAAAAGAAATAAAAAAAATGAAAAATCTAATAAAATATGAAAACAAAAGTCCTAAAATATAAAATCTAATAAACTAAAAATAAACTCCTAAAACTAATCCTAATAAAATAAGACTAAACTAAAAGCTAATAAAAATCAAAATAAAATAAAATTGCACTAATAAAATAAAAATAAAACCTAGAAATCCTAAATAAATAAAAAATAAATCCTAAAAATAAAAATGACTCAAACTAAAAATATAAAAAATATAAAAAGACACAAACTAAACACACATATGCTTGGGGTGATGCTTTGGCTAGGTTTAGGCTCGGGTTTGGTTACGGGAGAGGGAATTAGCTCCATGTTTGCACAATTGCCTTGATTTAAGCGTTTGAACACTGCAATGCACAATTTGACCTACAAATAAACATTTAAGCACATAAGACCCATATTGTCGAGAATTGGCAACAAAATTACGTCTATTCGGAGTGTAAAATGTACAGTTTTGGGTGCTTATCAATAATTATGTTAATTTACCCCATTAATTCAATCCCTTTGATGAATTTGTACATGTTTCACGTAGGAAATCTTGTATATATATATAGTAGTAATTTTATTTGGGAGTTTAGGAATTGTTAATGGAGTTTTGGGTGAGGTTGAAGAAGGAAACCCATAGATAGCAATGGCAGAATTTAGAATAACTGATTGATCGATCGATAGACCAAGAGCATCGATCGATCGAACCCTCCTGGAAAACAACATGTTTTTCCACTTTTTGTTTAATCCAGATAAAATACGTAGGAACCCTTGAATATCCTTTAAATAGTATAATGGGACATGAAGAGGACCAGTAGGGTCTAAGTATAGTCCGTTGAATGAAATTAGATGTGGGATGAAATTGTGGGTTAATGGGGGGTTTCGTCACACATTAGAAATTATGCGTATGTTCACTAAATAATTGAGACTCGTGAAAGACTTACACCAGAAGGTTAGAGAGGGTGTGCCTACTGAAATTATATTTAGTAAGAGAGAATACTTTGAGAGATGAGAAGTAAGTATGAAATAAATTATAAGTGAGAATAAAAGAGATGAAGCCGTTATGGGAGATAATTGAGTAAAATTTGTGCTAAGAACGGATAATAATAATTATGGGTCGTGAGCGAACCTAATTTGGTAAATGAAATATCTATATATATGGTCGTGTGACTGTGTGCATATATTAGTTATTATATTTGTGAATAATCATACCCGCGCTACTTGCTATCATGGGTGTTGCCACGCCGGGACAGTCTTATCTCGATGGGACCTTTATAAGGGATATTGACTTGTACCCTAAAACATAGAATTCCTTGGTACAGGCTATCTGAGAATGATAGTCATACGGTCCTAAGAAACGTGAGGGGTATTTGCAGACCTCTTAGTTACTTGGAGCTATGATCCTCCTCTATTCTGTGTGTATTGTGTTAATACAGTTCGAGAGTGATTCCAAATTGGGGATGTTGTGTTGAAATTGGGGATATCGATTGACCCAAGAAAAGTGTCAGTAATGAGGGAGTAGGGACAGCCTAAGAAACCGACAGAGGTGCGTAGTTTCTTAGGGTTAGTCGAGTACTATAGGAGGTTCATCCGATGTTTTTTTAAGATAGCGGATCCATTGACGAACCTGACTCGCAAGGGAGTACCGTATGTTTGGGATGATGCTTGTCAATTGTCTTTTGATGAGCTGAAAGATAAGTTAACTTCGGCACCAGTTCTTGCTTTGCCCAAGCTGGAAGTGGAGTACCTAGTGTACACTGACGCCTCTTTGCGGGGACTCGAGAGATTACTTCAGTAGGAGGAACATGCTATAGCTTTTACCTCCCGTAAGCTTAAGCCTCACGAAAGGAATTACCCCATCCATGACCTGGAGTTAGTAGCGGTCGTATTTGCGTTGCAGATTTGGAGACATTATTTCTTGGGGAAAAGTTTCGCTTGTTCATAAACCACAAGTCACTGTAATACTTGTTCACTCAGCGAGAGTTGAACATGCGTCAAGCCAAATGGTTGGAGTTTATGAAAGACTACCAGCTTGAGATACAGTGCCATCCGGGGAAGGCTAAAGTAGTTACTAATGCGTTAAGTCGTAGACCGAAAAGTGATGTAGCGAAAGTATGGAGAGAGAAGTGGAAAGAATTGGGTCATCAGGAAACGTTAGCCCATTCCTTCATATCGATTCTGTCAGTTACACCCAAGATTATCATGAGGGTGATACAGGCACAGGCACCGGATACGTTTTTCTAGGAGCAGATTGTACGACTCTTAGCTGAGGGTGCTGAATCCTATTCAGTTTGCTTTGATGGGGGTTTAAGATTTAATGGGAGATTGGTGGTCCCAGAAGGAGAAGACTTACGTTATGCAGTGATGACACAGTCGCATGGGTCTAGATTTACAGTACATCTCGGAGGGGATAAGATGTTCCAGGATATGATGCGATAGTACTAGTGGAGTGGGATGAAGAAGGACATTGCTGAGTTCGTGTCCAAATGTTCTAACTGTCAGATGGTAAAGGTGGACCACGAGAGATCTCCAGGGTTACTTCAGCCATTGAAGATACCTACGTGGAAATAGGAAAGTATTTTCATGGACTTTATTACTGGGTTGCCTACATCACAGCGAGGTAAAAATTCCATATGGGTTATAGTGAATCGATTGACAGAGGTAGCTCATTTTCTGCCAGTATGGATAGACTACACCACGGGCCAGTATGTAGAGTTATTCATTACCGAGATCGTTAGGCTACAAGGGGTGCCCCGGGATATTTTGTCTGATAGAGACAAGATTTTTGTGTCGCGCTTTTGGGAGAGCTTTCAGGAGGCCATGGGTACAGAGTTGAGATTGAGTTCAGCTTACCACCCACAGACAGATGGACAAACAGAGCGTACCAATCAAATGCTGGAGGATATGCTACGCATGTGTGTCCTTGATTTTGGAGGAAGTTAGGAGACTTATCTTCCACTGATGGAGTTCGCTTATAATAACTTCTATCAGTTCACGATTGTCATAGCCCCATTTGAGGCATTGTATGGCAGGCCTTGTCGTCCTCCTGCTTGTTGGCTAGAGGTGGGGGACAACAAGTTGCTCAGACCAGAGGTGATTCAAGAGACTTTAGCTAGGATTGAGCTTATCAGGAATCACATTTGGGTAGCCCAGGAACGACAGAATAGCTATGCCGATGCGAAGCGGTACTTTTGAGAGTTTAGCGTGGGGGACCCAGTATTACTGCGTGTATCTCCTATGAAATAAGTAATGAGGTTTGGGAAGAAGGGGAAGATGGATTCGAGATACGTGGGCCCATTTCCCATTATCAAGAGGATTGGGTTAGTGGCATACAGATTGGGGTTGCCAGAGCACTTGCCCCTTATTCACGATGTATTCCACATCTCATCGTTGAGACAATATCTTCGGGATGATATAGCCCACACTCACATTGCAATAGAGGAGCCTGACAGTTCTTATGAGGAAAGACCGATGGATATTTTAGACCATAGCGAGAGGAAATTGAGGTCGAATATAGTTTCACTTGTACAGGTCCAGTGGGAGCATCATAATGTGGAGGAATCCACTTGGGAGCGCGAGGTAGATATGCGCGAAAAATATCCAGATCTATTTTTACCAGGTATGCCTTATTTTTTGAATTTCGGGACAAAATTCCATTATTTGGGGGAAGTATGTAATACCCCGTATTTTATGGCTTTTAAATTTGAGGATTTATTAAATTTAATTTGAGATATTAATTTAATATTAATCCAGAAATTTATTTTTAATATTTACTTGCATGACGAGAGTTAGTAATTATTGGGAATTTGTTGAATATTACTAGTTGAGTAAAGTAATATATAAGATTGATTTTATTAAATGTGTTGTGAGTGAATAAAATGGCAATTATGGAAATTTAATTCGGGACGCACCTCTGTCGTGTCGGGACTAAAGTATTATTATAAAAGTGAATAAATTATAAGTCACCCGTATGGTCGTTTCGAGTGCGCCAAAGTGATTGGAAAGGGTTGAGATAGTCATAAAAGTGTACCCCGGGGTTTAGTTTGGGTCTCGGGGCGTTTTTAGGCCTAATTGACATCCCGTGAGGGTATTATAGACATTTTGTATTTTTGGGTAATTAAACCCACGAAATTCCCTAAGTTATATCAGCCATTAGAGTTAGGTTTTTGGAGTTATCAATCACATAACATAAGAACAACCATTAGAGAGGAAGGTAGGAAGCTTTCCCAGAAATCCAAGGCCAAGAACTCACTCGATTGCACCGCCACCACCACCAAAACATAGATCACACGATGAGGAATGCAACCATATCTTTTTCTTCAATAAATCAGACCCGTGAATTCCATCCAAATATCTATCTTTCTTTATTTTTAGTTAATGTTTTACCCATGTTAGATTAGGATTGTTAAAAACATGTTTCATGGAAAAATTGAATAACTTAGAGTATTTAAATCACATGTTTTAGAGGAAATATATATATTCTGGACATCTCAATCATATGTAGAGGATTACAAACGAAATTTTATGGATTTAGAAGCAAGAAATCTGGAAAAGAATTAGAAGAACGAAAGTTTCATGAAAAATTAGGGTTCTTGATAATTATGTTAATTTACCCCATTAATTCAATCCCTTTGATGAATTTGTACATGTTTCACGTAGGAAATCATGTATATAGGTATATATGACTGGTACTAATTTTGTTTGGGAGTTTGGGAATTATTAATGGAGTTTTGGGTGAAGTTAAAGAAGGAAACCTGTAGATAGCAATGGTAGAATTCAGAATAACAACTTGATCGATCGATCGACCAAGAGCATCGATCGATCGATCCACCCCTTTCCTCGATCAATCGACCCCTCCTAGAAAACTGCATGTTTTTCCTCTTTTTGTTTAATCCAGATAAAATACGTAGGAACCCTTGAATATGATTTAAATGGTATAATGGGACATGAATAGGACCAGTAGGACTCCATTCAATGAAATTTGATGCGGGATGAAATTATGGGTTAACGGGGGGTTTCGTCACACATTATAAATTATGCGTACGTTCACTAAAGAATTGAGACTCGAGAAATACTTTAGACCAGAAGGTTAGAGAGGGTGTGCCAACTGAAATTATATTTAGTAAGATAGAATACTTAGAGAGATGAGAAGTAAGTA
Source organism: Sambucus nigra (assembly GCA_949130495.1). Taxonomy (NCBI): domain Eukaryota; kingdom Viridiplantae; phylum Streptophyta; class Magnoliopsida; order Dipsacales; family Adoxaceae; genus Sambucus; species Sambucus nigra. The sequence goes on along the minus strand of OX422213.1, from coordinate 341,394,668 downwards.
TGAAATAAATTATAAGTGAGAATAAAAGAGATGAAACCGTTATGCGAGATAATTGAGTAAAATTAGTGCTAAGAACGGATAATAATAATTATGGGTCATGAGCGAGCCTAATTTGGTAAATGGAATATCCATATATATGATCGTGTGACTGTGTGCATATATTTGTTATTATATTTGTGAATAATCATACCCGCGCTACTTGCTATCACGGGGGTTGCCGCGCTAGGATAGTCTTATCTCGATGGGACCTTTATGGGGGATATTGAATTATACCCTACAACATAGGATTCCTTGGTACAAGCTATCTGAGAATGATAGTCAGACGGTCCTAAGATACGTGAGGGGTATGTGTAGACCTCTTAGTGACTTGGAACTATGATGCACCGTCATTTTGTGTGTATTGTGTTAATACAGTTCAAGAGTGATTCCGAACTAGTATTTCCCTTAGGACGAGTGATACGGGGACTTGATAGCAGAGTATTCCAGCACCATAGATTTTATGTGGGGTGTCGATAGTTTATATATTATATGAGTGACTACAATATATATACTTATATATACGGAAACGTTCTACTGTGCAATCAAGTAGTTAAGTAATGAATAAATACTCCAGCTTTATAACAAGTGTTCGTGAATTTTGTAACGGTGCTGAGTGGTTCTAAGTAACGTAAGAAAATGGAAGAGATTAATATTCTAAAACTAAATATCATAGCCTTAGTACTTCTCGGGATAAAACTTTATGGAAAATAAGTTAGATAGACTTATGAGATCAGTAGTACGATAGGCGTGCACACTAGATGAGAGGTGATAATTCTCAAGAGAGTGTCGCATACTAACATGGTTGTCACATTAGCCAGTAAACATTTTAAATACTTGATAAAAAAATTTAAAACTGTTTTACACTAGGGCTCTTACCCGTTTTCTATCATTTCTCTCTCTTGTATATATATATATATATATATAATAAGTTAGGGAAGTTTTTAAATTGTCTATACATTTTAACAGTCAAGATGTGTGCCACCTACTTACACATTTTTACACATTTTAAGGGTTCAGATCACCTCCCTTTCTTTTTTACCTACCTACCCCTTAATACTTTGATTTCCCCCTTTTTATACTCACTAAAATTACACTTTCATTCAAAAATAAGGGTATTCTTGTAACAGTCTCTCCCTCATGCTCTTTCACACATACACCCTCACTCGTCTCCCTCATTCTCTCACCCCAAACCCACCCCCCGTCGATTTCACCTCTCTCCCTCATTCTCTCACTCCAAGCCCTAGTTGCTGATGCCTTAGCCGCCGCCGCCCTCCTCCTTTCAGGCAGATAGTCTCTCTCTCTCTCTCTCTCACACACACACACAAACGCACACACACATGCATGCACACACACACTTGAACCGTTTGTTTTAAAGTTTAAATGCATACACATGATTTTTGGTTCCTGTTTTTTTTTTCTATGTACAGAACTCACACGTGTATTGTGTTTATATTACTGATTTGGGGTTTGATGATTACATATATACCTGATTTGTTGTTGTATGTTCTGATTTACTACAAATATTGTGTTTATATTACTGATTTGGGGTTTGATGTAACTTTCATTGACTATTTGGTAGGGAATCAAGAATTCAAGATCGAATCAGGTATGCCTTCTTCACTCTTTCTCATATTGAGATTTTTTAGGGCTTTTTTTGTTCATTTAAAGCTTTTTTTTGGACTTTGAACCATTTGTTTTTAAGTTTAGATGCATTTTTTTCACTTAATCCTACACATGATTTTTGGTTCCATTTTTTTTTGCTATGTACAGACCTCACACGTGTATTGTGTTTATATTACTGATTTGGGATTTGATGTTTGCATATATACCTGATTTGTTGTTGTATGTTTCTGATTTACTACAAATAGTGTTTATATTACTAATTTGGGGTTTGATGTAACTTTCATTGACTATTTGGTAGGGAATCAAGAGTTGAAGATCAAATCAGGTATGCCTTCTTCACCCTTTCTTAGATTGAGATTTTTAGGCCTTTTTTTGGCCATTTAAAGTTTTTTTGGACTTTGAACCATTTGATTTAAAGTTTAGATGCATTTTTTTCACTTAATCCTGCACATGATTTTTGGTTCCATTTTTTTTGCTATGTACAGAACTCACACATGTATTTTAAGGGGTAAATCACACGTGTTTTTTAAGGGGTAATCACGCTTTTTTATTACATATATACCTGATTCGATCACACTTGTTTTTTAAGGGGTAATCACATTTTTTTAAGGGGTAAATCACACGTGTTTTTTAAGGGGTAATCACGTTTTTTATTACATCTATACATTATATATATTCTAATATTTTAGACCTGTACCTAAGAATATTAATGTGAATAAGGGTTTTCTTTTTGGTATGTAGGCTTGATACATAAGAGTGTCGTAGGCATGCTATGCCATTATAAAGATGTACAACCATATATGTAGACTATGTATCTGCTTCTATCTCTCTTTTTTTCAATTCTGAGTGAAAGCATAGAATGCATTAATTTCTCTGTTGATTCAGTTCATTTGCATACTAATTTTTGCCTCATCTGAATACAGTTTCTAATACTATTTTTATCTTTTAAATTATGGTTAACAATTTGGGTGGGATTCCTATTTTGCAGGTGTAATCAAGCTCCTAGCTAATGCAATGACATTGTGTTATGGCTATCGTTAGCCCTGTTATTGGTAACTATTCACATTCCAGCCTTAATTTATTATGTGGATTACAATGATGTGGATTATAATCTCCCAATAAATATTGTCTCTTGAGTCATTTTTTTGTTCTTGCTCTTGAGTTACGGTTGTCAAATATCATGTGCTTTGATAGTTTGATGAAGAGTCCCCCAATATGAACTGAACAACTTCTCAGTAGTACCCGTCAATAGCAACAGTTAGGAAAATCAAAATGATCTCCACTCCTACTATTAACTCCATGTTTAATGCATTAGCTTTACTTCAAGCACTATAAGATGAAGCTACACGCATCTCTCAATTGTCCAAAATTTTGATGTGTGGGTTTAATTTTGCGTTTGTCTATTTCTATCTCCACTCCTACTATAGAATCATATGGTAAATTCTTATATATAGGGGTGTGGAAATGCCTACAATTGAGGTTGTTGACTTAACTTTAATGATTTAGGTCATTCATTAAATTTTTCAGCATTCATGTCTCTTTATTCCTTGAGGATATAAATTTTATTTTCCCCGTGTGTGCATATATGTTTGTGGGGATGGTATTTTATGCTTGACAATGGTTGTAATTTGCAACTGTGTACTCGATTTTGTTTTGCCCCTGATTCTTATCTTTGACTTCTTTTGGGTTTAATGAGAGTGGGAGTGGGGTGTATAATTATTTTGTGAATGGGAGGTATGAAGGGGATTGGGTGGATGGGATTGATGTGTATCTCCCCCCGCCCCACCCCACCCCACATCCTATATTGTTGATACCAAAATTAGTATGCTGATATGGACGAATAATAAGAAGACACGTGTCAGTCTACATGGCACAACACTCCGAGGAACTCCAACAGTCCGAGGAACTCCAATACTCCGAGGAACTCTTGAACGACGAGCAACTAAGGCGGTGCGAGCTGCATCTCGACCACAGCAGCTGCACCTCGGCCACAGCATTTATTGCCAGATAATCAACAGTTCAACTATTCATTGAATGCTTATCATCTTGATGCACACGCTTGAATAGCATTAAATGAATTACCCTTTCATGTACAACCTAAGGGCTATAAATACCTTTTATCACCCTCATTCAAGGGGAGCGGAATTTTCTTGATAGTACTTGTAATCGAGAATTTCCAAACACTCAGTAATAACATAACAGTGGACGTAGGCCATTCATATATGGCTGAACCACTTTAAAATTCTTTGTCTCATTTATATTTATCTGTGATTGAATAATTAGAGTGATCTAATTTTTTACATCAACATATATATTTATTTATAATATCAAACAGGATGCATATATGCAGCAGCATATATGCATATGCATATATGTAGCAGCATATATGCGATCCATTATCGTTTTTCTTTCGAAGGCGAATTTTTAGACGTACAAACCTTATTTGGGACTGAAGTAACTCCGTGGAAGTATGACCTTTCCCTAAAGGAAAAACAAATTTTCTGAAGTAAAAACTTCTTCGGGACTTTTTAAAATAAGCTCGAGTATCTAGGGTGCTTGAGATTCAGAAATTTAGTATATTGAATCAATGTTGGGTTTTGGGTTGCATTTGTAGGTTGCAGGTGGGGACCTGCTTCTGTAGTGTATATATGCTGCTACATATATACAGATTGCATATATGCACTGCATATATGCATACACGCACACGCGCCCCCTGCCCCGTCCCCTCCCCCCTTCCCCACTCACACACGAACACACGTGCACACAAACATGTGCACACTTGCACTGCATATATGCACCGGCATATATGCATATGCATATATGCACTGCATATATTCATACATTCAAACACGAGCACACGCACACACACGCCCCCAGCCCCGTCCCCTCCCCTCTTCCCCACTCACACGCGCACACAAACACGCACACACGCGCCCCCTGCCCATCCCCTCCCCCTTCCCCACTCACACACGCGCAAACGTGCAATGCATATTTGCATTTCCCATCCCCTCCCCCTTCCCCAATTGAAGGAGATCATTCCTACAAAGTGAACTAAAAGTTAACGCTAGCCCTGACCAATACACCTAACAACACTGCCATCATTTTTTCTGGAACACAAGAAAAATGTGTTATTTGCAGTAAAATAGCTTATCCTCAGGAAAGGTGATAGTGGAGAGCCTATCTTATCATGCGACATGTTTTAACTACTCTCATGGTGGATGCTCTTTCTCTCTCAAATTATGCAGCACTTGAGGGCATTTTGTGTGAGAAGTATCATTTATCTTAGCTTCTTAAGGAGAAAGGCAGTTGTAATGATCTTTTTTATCCCACCTCGGTTAAGTGTCTATCTTATATTCCAGAAGCTTAAACTCCATTTCATGCTGAATTTATGTGTCCAAATTACACAGTTGGACATAAAGAACTCCGATGGCGAGTTCCATTCAGTTGAGTGAATAACGAACTCTGATTGGGTATGCTACTCCCATTTTCATTAAAGGCTTTTGATGTCCAGTCAATTTTGACTATTAATGATTTATAATGGCTATTTACGTTTTTCATGCATCATAACCACAAGCATCCAATTCATCAATGAATGAACCTTAGTATGCAAACCCAAATACGACAGGCACACTATTGTCAGCTCCTTCAGTGACATGTTTTTACCGTGAAGGATATGGAGTAATCAGTGCCAACAACTTAGTCACCATTCATGACAACATGGGCCATAGTTTGAAAGGTATTAAACCCCATTGCTTCAGTATTATGCGCTTGAGTCCCGTTTTGCAGTTTTTGCCGTTTAAGATATAAAAAAATTTGAGGGGTAATTAAATGCATTAGAAATAGTTATGTTTGTAGACACTACAATAATCTAAAAAGTTGTGTTACTATATTCAAAATACGTGGAGCACTTTCAGTCATTTCATTTCATCTCCCTCATTCAATTTAGGAATGGGTACACCCGAAAAGATGTAGTAGTACATGACTCTATTTTTAATGTTTGTGATGTCATTAGTTTTAGATTGTATTTCAATTTTAAAAGTTTCAAACATAAGGATCTCGATTTGGGTTAATGTCATAATTTTTTTTGATTTTGGGGTATTCATTCAGACATGTAGAGATGGGGGGAATGCATTCTGACATATTGTCCATTTATATTTTCATCACGGATTTTTTTTAGATTTACCTGTAAGCTTTTTGTGTTTGCAGATATGGTTTCAAGTTACGTTTGGCAGTAAAACTAATTGCCATCAGGATGATTTTAGCCCCTCCCTCCCACGCAGCCCCCCCCCCCCCCCCACCAGGTAGCAGCCCCCTCCCACGTAGCCCCCCACCCACCCACCACGCAACAGCCCCCTCCCACGCAGCCCCCCCACCCACGCAGCAACCCCTACCACGCAGCAGCCCCAGCCGCTTCAAGTAATTTCTCCCACGCACCCTCCCATGCACCCCCCTCCCACGCAGCCACCCCAGGTAATTTCTCCCAAGCATAATGTCATTTCATCTTTTGTAATCTAGGGTATTTGGATTTGGGTTGGTGTTCTTTAAGATATTGGAACACACACCACAGTTCATCTAACGATTTTTTACTTGGACCGTTTCAGGCGGGTTTTCGGAAACTTCCAATTATGTGGTCAGTTAAATATAAAAATATGTTGTAATTTGTTTTGGCATATTTTTTGAGAAAAATAAATGAGAATGTAAATATTATTTTTTTATGAATTTTTTTTGAATTTTTTTCCGTAAACAATTTAATTGACTAACTATATTTTTTGTTTTGTATCAGGTCACATTTTGAAAATTATGGAAAATTGCTTTAGTGGAACATGCGGGACGACTTCAGTTCATGTATATGTGATTATTTTTAAGAAATTTGTTTGATTTAAATATTTGTTAGATTTTACTGTTGAGATTATTGAATATTGTTGGATTGGTTGTAACCCTTTAAGAGGGTGGATAGTCCAATAAACAAAGGAGACTCTGTCCAATTTTTTTTAAATGGACAATTTGTTTATTTGAGGCACAATGTCAATGCAATGGATTTGTGAATGCAGTGAATATCTTTTCTTTCATATTGTATGTGAATGTTGTTGGACAATTTGTTATTGTATGTACTGTGAGTCACTTGAGGAAAGTTGTATTATATGCTTTAGAAATTTTGAATAACAATTTTTTTTTTTCACTTCGTTGTCGGGTAATAATTTTTTTTCTTACAATTATGTTCTTTTTGTTTTGCAATTACGGACAAAATAAACACGACACGGCATGAAATATTATTGTTTACCTATCTCAAACACGATCCTATTTTTTTTTAACCAAAAACAAACTTTATCAAATTAAACATGACATGAGATTTATTACCAATTGTAAACACTACTGTTATGCAGGATAGTCCTATAAATAAAGGATATTATGACCAATTTTTTTTTTTTAAATTACACTTTGTTTTGTCGAGGAACGAAAATTTTGTGGTTTTGTAATTACGCACTTTGAAATTTTTTGCGTTTCGATATTATGTACTTTGAAAACTTATCGTCGTTTCGCGATTACGTATTTTGGAAAATTTTCGTCGTGCCTTCAGGCACGGGCATAGGCTAGTATATATATATATATATATATATTACAGGTGTCCGACCACAGGTGAGTCATGCATAGGTTCTTTGGATTGGACGTGCTGCAGCTTATGTGGAAGTTTCATGCTCTTGATTTAGACGACCTCTTAATTGATTTAGTTCCTATTTTAGTTCTTCATAGTTAGGGCATGTGTCACCCGATTTCCTATTCCGTTTGGATTTGTAAGAGATTTATGTTTATTTATATTTCCAGTATTCAGTACTCTTTAAGAGTTAACTATTGTCAGGATGATTTCATTTATGGTTCTTAAACTTGGTTTGGTTTATTTAGATGGTTTAATTCTTCTGTGTTAACTGCCATCATTAGCATTTATGTGATTCTTAAACTGTTGTTTATTAAAAAGGTTTTCATATCGTAATTTAATAAAGTAAAATATGAGACTTTAAATTATTTTGACACTTAGCTTAATTACTTAGGGTGTTTAAATTGGAAATAATTGTTTGCGACAGTGATACTAAGAATGAACCAACCGTTCACCTTGATTTTAATTTAATAAAGGAAAAATCACTCGATATTTAATTAGGCGGGGTGTCACAGTTGGCATACGTAATTGCTGATGGGCTCCATAGGGACGTGATCAGGTTGAGGCATTTATTCAGAAGGGTTCCTAGACAAGTCTGGGTAGATGGTTACGACCAAGGTTGGACTAATGCCCCTGCGAAGCTGAAGGAGGAAGAACACCTTGCCTTTTCTCAGGGATGGCTTACTGCCCTTAGTGAGATAAAGATGCCCAAGTACTCCCCCTTATGGTAAAAATATTTGATTAATTGCCCAACCTATCAACATACCCCCTTCTCCATGGATGACTAGTGGATCCTTATCGATGTTATTCCTGCTCAACATCTGGAACATCACTTAGAAGATGTAGGAGAAGAACTTTTGCCTCATTCAAGTGATGGTCAAAGAGCGCGCATAACAGATTACCTTGCTCGCCATCCTGGGTCATCATAGATCCCCTGTATATTTAAGTTTTGATTGTAAACATAACTTTTCATTTAATGAAAAATTAATGCTTACTACCTTTCAATTGTTTATGTTTTGATCTCATGATGACTAAAAATTTGTCTGGGTTATATATTTTATCGATTAAGCATTTGTTTGCCTCTGACTTTATCATTTTGATCCTTATATCTGAATAAGTGACATTGAGAGACGTAATGATTATATGTTTTCTTTATTGACTAAAGTGATCCTGACTGGTAAACCTTAAGCTTTAGGTGGCTTATACTCAATTTGAATCGTTTTGGACTTTTTCAGTCAATTAAACGATATTTAAGTATTATTAATTTTCCTTTTATGTGTTTGAACGTTCTCCCAGTCCAACATGCCTAAGAAATATCACTCCATTCACTTTACCTTTTAGGTCATGTCGTCATACTACCTTAGGCCTACGTGAGATGATGGCGAGAATGCACCTGGCTAGTGGGCAATCCGCCCGAGCAGGATTTTTCAACCAACATAAGTTGGCGACCAATCGGAGTTGGCTTTATTACCTAAGGATCCCCTATAGATATTTTGTCATTGCTGGGGTAACGCATGAGGCCTCTTGTGTTTACAACAAGGGCCTGAGGGTAATTTAAAGTTCTTGTAGTTAACTTACTAACCCTGTTCGTTAGGCATTTAGATATACGTATAGGAGTTATCATTGGAAAAGGTGTAAATTGATGAGATATAATCAAGATAAGTTCAGCAACCAATGCGAAATATCTGATAGTTGTCTTATCAAGATAAGTTAAGCAACCAATGCAAATTGGAAATTGTCTTATCAAACACAAAATGAAAATTCTTCTACCTAAAAAGATAAGAAGAAAGAAGATCTAAAAGTAGAACTTCTTGATATTGGCTGCATTCAATGATCTTAGTGTCTTATGCCCTCCAGCGTTGCCAAATGATATGTGCCTTGAAGATCAAATCTTATTATTCTGAATGGTCCTTCCCAGTTTCGTCCTAGTTTTCCATCTGATTGTTTCACAAAAAATGCCGAGGACTTTTTGCAGGATAAAGTCACATATTGAAAACTTCCTCAGATTAACTCTTTTATTGTACTGCTTGGCTAGTTGCTGTTGGTAGGGATATAACTTGATCAAGGCTAGCTCTCGTTGCTCATCTGTTCGGTCAAGTTTAGTGCGTAGTGCTTTATCGTTGAGGCCTTGGTCAACCAGAGTGTTTCTTATAGTGGGGATTATTTCTTCTAGAGGGATGACAACCTCCATCCCATTAGCGAGGGTGAATGGTTTTTCCCCAGTTGGTCTTCTGGGCATTATGCGATAAGCCCATAGAACACAAGGAAGTTCATCCACCCAAGTGCCCTTAGCTTTTTTTAATCGGTTTTTCATTCCATGATCATGGTTTTATTAGAAGTTTTCTCTTTCCCATTGCTTAGGGGATACGCCACAGAACTAAAGTAGTGCTTGATGTCATTTTCGTTGACGAAAGTGTGAAATAAACCACTTTCAAATTGTGTACTATTGTCGATGATGATGGACCTTGTATCCTAAAGTGAGTTATGATGTTCCTCCACATGAACCTTGTCATGTCAGAGTATCGAATGTTTGCCAATGGTTCTGCCTTTACCCATTTTGTAAAGTAGTCTATGGGGACCAGTATATACTTGCGATTTACAAATGCAAGAGGAACTGGTCCCATGATGTCTAATCCCCATTGAGTGAAAGGATATGGTCTGGTAAATGATTTTATGTCGCTGGCTGGCTAGTGAACCATAGGAGAGTGCTTTTAGCACTTTTCATATTTACGAGTATATGCACCAGTGTCTTGCTGCATGCGATGCCTCCAATATCCTTCCTTGATCGCTCGAAAGGATAACGATCTTTTGCCCATGTGACTTACACATGTGCCTTCATAAAGTTAACTAAGTAATTGCTCGACATCTTATGGTTGAACGCACTGGAGGTAAGAGCCAGTGAAAGATTTCCTATAAAGTTTTCCTTTAGGGTTGAGGTTGAAACGAGCAGCTTTGACCCTGATTTGATGGATCGACCTCTTATCGGCTGGCAGTAGATCACTCCGTAGATAATTGATGAAGGGATCCATCCAACTTGGGGATTTATCTGTAAGGAGGAATTGATCGGCTATGACTGTATGGTCGATACTGGGCTGCGCGAGGAACTATATTTGAATTATTCTTCTCAGGTCAGAGTCAATTACCGAGATTAGTGCTGCTAAAGCGTTAGCATGATTGTTCAGTCCTCTTCAGAACTGTTGAATTTCTATTTTTTCATGGTCTCCTATAAGTCTTCTTACTACATTGAGGTAATCTTCCATTCGATCATATTTGGCATTAAAGTCTCCACTTACTTACTTGGAGACCAGTTTGGAATCACCGAATACATTGAGGCATTTTCTCTAGTAGTTTGGCTTTTCGGAATTCGATGATCAGTTCTTCATACTCAGCTTTATTGTTGGAGGCTTCAAATCCCAACCTAATTCCTTACTTAATGAAGGTGTCTTGGGGGGTGATGATAATGATCCCCACTCCCTCCCCCTTGGAATTTGAGGGTCCATCAACATACAGTGACCAATCTTTGGACGGTGCTTCACAACCCAAATATCCCAGACCTTGAATCCAATAACTAAGGTAGAATTTTAAGGTCGAGAACCTCACGGTAAGGCTCCTGCCTTTAAGGATGATGAGGGTGAGGATCACTAGATATAAGTCTTTTCTTGTCCCACCCTAATGACATCCGAGAGACCGATCTGATTGTGTAGTGACACATATATAGAAGAAACTCAACCATCAATATAAGATTACTTACTGAGGATGGGAAGGTGTATGACTTTAGATATAAAGATGAGAATCTCCGCATATAATCATATGTTTAATATCTTATTTCGCATTCCTTTTAACTCTGTCCTAAGGGATATCATTTTTGTTATTAAGGTTTCCCCAACTCAGTTGACCCCAAATGCCTAGAGGATGTTATTGAGGTCAATCGTCCCCTGGAAGCTTGTGTATGAATAAAATTTTCATGTCGATGTATATTGAGTATGCTACTCATTTATCTCCATAAATCTCAATCCATGCTAATTTCATAGCATCCCGACTAGATCGTAAGCTCATTCATGTGAACCAAACTTCTAACCATGATTGTAAGTCTTGGTACGTCTTCATTTCTAGTGTATGGGAGTTTGAAGATAATGAGTCATCTAGTCTTCACGAGATGACCGTGCCTCACTAATGGGATCGCATCACGATATCAGCTAAGATTGGTCCAAGACTAAGCACTAAGATGAGACTAAACATAGATCTGATGAGGGGACCTAAAGGACATATCAACCCAGGGGACCTAAAGGAATAATTATTTTTGATGATCTGGTGACTTCTGAGATCCTTAAATACACTAGAATGGGTGTGGACCCATTGGAATCCTTTCATAAGCAGCTTTGAACAATTTGCTATTTTTTGTAACTTTAGTATCATTTTCATTTATTTTGTTTTTTACATAGGTCGATACTGATGTTTCTCATTTAGCAAATCGTCCAACATATGTTCCTGATGACATTTGGGAAATGGCAACTCTAGTAACTAGAAATATCCACGGTCGGCTCCAAGGTAAGGAAGCATAAACTACCAATTCAGTGGGTCAAGGCCTATTCAGCAAGTTGAGGTCTCTACTGGGGATTTAGGGGAACTTTGTGGGCCTAAAGAGTTGGAAGTATTCGATTCGGTGGATAAAGTTAGTTTTGAGGACTTAAAGAGTGAAAATGACCAGATTTAGAGGGTCAAGTCCAATTATGTGGGCCTAGGTCAATTCTGTAGGCCCAGAGAGTGAAAGCGACCAAACTCAGAGGTTAGAGGCCAATTTTATGGATATATGTCAATTTTGTAGACCTAAAGATTTAAAGAGCCATAATTCATATGGTCGAGCCCAACTCTACATGCCTAATTCAATTTTGTAGACCTAAAGAGTGAAAAGACCAATTCTGAGAGTCGAGGCCAATTCTGTAGGCCTAAGTCAATTCTACGAATTTAAAAAGTGAAAGAGACCTGATTCAGAGGGTCAAGGTCAATTCTACAAACCTAAAGAGTGATAGCCATTTAATTCTGATGGTCGAGGCCAATTTTTCAGGCTAGGACAATTGTGCAGACCTAAAGAGTGAAATCGATCTAATGTATAGGGTCAAGGATAATTATGTGTACCTAGATCAATTTTACGGACTTAAAAAGATCGATTCATAGGGTCGAGACCAGTATTTCCAGATTAGGTTGATCTTGCAGACCTAATGAGTGAAAGTGAACTAATTCAGATGGTCGAAGCTAATTATGCATGCCAAGGTCAATTATGCAGACCTAAAGAGTGAAAGAAAACTGATTCAGTGGGTCAAGGACAATTTTATGAACCAAGGTAAATTCTACAGGCCTAAAGAGTGAAAGTGACCTGATTTAGAGGGTCGAGGCCAACTTTGCCATCCTATGTCAATTTTATGAACCTACAAAGTGAAAGCGACATAATTTAGAGGGTTAAGGCCAATTTAACAGGCTTAGGTCAATTATTCAGAACAAAATAGTGAAAGTAACCTAATTCAAAGGGTTAAGGCATTCTTTTCTAGCCTATGTCAATTCTATGGATCTAAAGAGTGAAAGTGACTTAATTAAGAGGCTCTATGCCAAATATGTAGGCCTAAGTCAATTATAGAGATTTAAGAGTGAAAGTGACCTAATTTAGAAGGTCGAGGCCAATTTTAGGGGCCTAGGTAGATTTTATAGACCTGAAGAGAGAAAGCAACCTAATTGAGAAGGTCAAGGACAATTATGCATGCCTTAGTCAATTCTATGGAGCTGAAGAGTGAAAGCAACCAAATTCATAGGGTCAAGGATAATCCTGTAGGCCTAGGTCAATTCTACAAACCTAAAGAGTTCTTCTGCAGACTTAAAGAGTGAAAAATACCTGATTTAGAGGGTCAATGAAAATTTTGCGAGCCTAGGTTAATTATGCAGACCTAAAAATTGAAAGCGACTTGATTGAGAAGGTCAAGGCCAATTTTATGAGACTTGGTCAATTTTACGAACCTAAAGAGTGAAAGTGACTTAAATTAGAGGATTAAGTCCAAATATTTTAGCCGAGGTCAATTCTGCAGACCTAAAGAATGAAAGCGACTTGATTCAGATGATCGATGCCAATTATATGAGCTAAGGTCAATTCTATGGACCTACAAAGTGAAAACGAACTTATTCCGAGGGCCGAGGCCAATTTAGTGAGCCAAGGTTAATTATATGGATCTAAAGAGTGAAAACAACCTGATTCAAAGGGTCAATGCCAATTCTATGATCCTAAGTCAATTCTATAGACTTAAAGAGTGAACACAACCTGATTTAGAGGGTCAAGGACAATTCTTATGGCCTAGGTTAATTTTGCGAACCTAAAGAGTGAAAGAGACCTAATTTAGAGTATCAAGGCTAATTCTGTAAGCCTAAAGGATTGAAAATGATTTTCATGACGATATGGGATTGATACATTTTTGAATCATTTTTTTTTGAAAATATTGTGATTTTGATGGATTTTAAAGGTTTTTACCATTTGGGGTATTTTTTTGCAAATGTTTCAGGAAATTTTTGGATTTTTTGGAATTTTTGTGACAAGAGTTAGTGGGCCTGGGAATCATCGCTCCTCGAGGTTGAAGAATCTGAACAGTAATGTGAGTGTTTGCACTTATTTTTTTGAGTTTATTGTTTATTTGATTTTTATTTTTGTTGGGGATTTATGGATTTTTGCCTGCGTGAAGGTTGGTGTTTCTTTGTTGGGCATCCTCTTTCGAGATCCTACGAGGATTAGGAAGGTATGGGAGAAGATCCTCGGGGTAGTGAAGTTAATGGTAAAAGGCTATCATGTTTGGTCCTCTAGTTGGGGCTTTGGATGAGAAGTCGTGGTCTTCAACGGTGATGTGCTCTTTGGGTAAGAGATGAGGGGACACTACTCACACGTTCCATTTGGTCATGGGAGAGATGAAGCTTAATCCAATGGATATGCATCAGTTAATGGGGTTAGAGTGTGAGGGTTAGCAGATCATAGTGGACTGGACACTGCACATTTCTGAGGTTGCGATTCAGGCTACTTGGGACAGGATATCGGTGTTGAAGAAAACCCTAATCATCAGACGAATTGATATGTAATGGGAGGTAGGTGATGGAGGTATCCCATATGTTTATTTTGTTTTTGCTAGGAGGTATTATAGTGGCGATGAGTGTTGACGTCATCTATTTCTGGTTTGTTTCTACTCTGTGGTTCATCTTTGATATTCACTCGTATGACTGGGGCAACTTCACGCTGGCATCCCTCTACGATTATCTGGACGCTTTTGGTAGGTGTTGTCGATAGACTTTTATGAGCCCCACGCACTTTCTGGAGGTAACTTTTAGAAATAGCTCTTATTTTTCTACTTTTCCTCTTCTTCTTTGAGATTTAAGAAAATATTGTGTTGCCTTCTGCAGACGTGGCACAATGTTTGGTTGTGTCTCTGAAGGTGAGTGAAATGGGAGAGATTCCGTCGATGTACCGGTGGAGGAGATCAAATAGAAAGTCGAAGGAGTTTCTAACCTTCAAATATGTGAGGTGGTGTTCTCTATTTTTGAATTTTCTAGATTTTATGTATTTTTTACATTTTAAAGATTTTTGATGGCCCACTTTTATTTGGGGATATGTGACGTTTTATCCTTGGCATCTAGCCTCGGGGACTGCGAGGGTTATTGGCGTTTATGACCAGGTGTGGAGATAAACGGTGCACGATTTTGGGTACATCTTGTACCTAGGAGAGAGGGTGATGAGGCAAGTGGTGGAGGGTTAGGTAGATTTTCCACCGTGAGCGCCTACTGGGATCATGAGGATGGTGAAGTAGATGTTAGACGAGGCCAGTGTGGTAGTGATGGAGGGTGAGCCCTACATGCTCTACATGGATGGAATGCTAAGGTATGATTGTCTAGACTTTGTAACTAGTTAGTTGATGTCATCGTTTATCTATGATATGAAGGGTGTGCCCCAACATCGGTAGGACTTGGAAGGGGTAATAGTGTGCCGGTCTCTTCAGCTCATACATTGGGAAGTGGGGTGATGATGGCAATAGAGGATATTCATATCCAATATCTTTCCATTTCTTCTTACCAGATCCAATTAGGTGGTGTACACTTTGTCTTAGTGCCTCATCACCCTCAAGCGATGATAAATAGTTTCTCTTCTTTCTCCGAGCAGGTTCTTCGGAGGGAGGTATGATTATACCTTTTAGTTGTGCACTTTGATTCTGATCTCCTTTCTATGTTACTGATTTACTCACCTTTTCTTGATTTGTTGTTTTGCTGACTATTTGTGTGTCGTTATCTTGGCTGCGGGATGTCTAAGATTGGATGGCTTCTGTGTCCGATCATGCGAGGAAGTCGGTTAGATCTTGCATAATGCCTTCGAAAACTTTTGAAGGGTGCAAGAAGAGTTTTGGCTTTGGGAGCGGAGGTTCCACTCCTAGTTTTCATGGGAAGGATCTTTATCGGGATCCCTAAGGCAGTGGTTTAGCTTGATAGCTTGGGAAAGTTTAGGCTACATCTTGACAATTTTGGTCCTTTTTTGCTTTTTTTTCTCATTTAAACCGGAAAAAATGTAAACATAATGGCACACATATATATATACATGATGCATTTTTTATTTTCTTGATTTATCTTGAGTTAAGTGACATAGTTCACATCCATTTTAATATGCAAAAGTAAGAAAAATGTGTAAAATTAATTTTTTTTAAAGGTCTTTTTTCTAGAAAGAAATACCCGTGAAAACCTTTGTAAAAAGGTTGTTTCGATATAAAGGAGCTATTTGAAAAACGAAAAAGGAGTAAAATTATAGATAATCCCAAAATATAGATGTTCCGATCGACATAGCCCTTGGCCTACTTATTAGTATATTGTTGCGGTCAAAGTTTCTTTTTCATCCATAATTGCCCTTTTCCTAAACTTATGTGTACTCCAAAGAAGTTATTGCAAGAGAAAACTGATTCCTTTATCTTTTGTGGAGGATTCAAGTGTAAAAGGGGCCTTTGAGTTGGAGTTTCGATTCACATCTTCACTTTTTCTTTTCTCTTTGTTTTATAAAGTTTTTTTCTCTGTTGAGATGGCGGTTTATGTGACTGAGGCTTTTGGTGCCTATCTTGTGGCGTTGGAAGCCACATGTTTATACAATGTCAACTTCGATGAATTTAACTTGTGTTTGGTTATTTTGTGGCCTAATCATCCCATTGAATAGAATCCTTCAGATTTCTTTTCCATACTAATCATCTTTTTAGTCAAACATCCCTTCTACAAAGAAAAACCGCCGTCCTTCCAGGATTATTACTTTTGTACCCTAAAGACCATATGCTCCACCTTAGCTAGACGACGTGTGGCCCACTTATGAAGATATTTTTTTCTGTATTAGGCGTAAACCCAAGTGTTACTGTAACTATGCCTAACTTTTTCCATTCTCCTTGGGTGTCACTAGTTGAATTGTTGTATGTCTCTCTCTGCCACCCGACCTCCAGTACGTGGGGGAAATATCAATGTTCCAAAAGTGTTGAATTATGTGTGCCAGAGAGACTATACTTAAAATGGCTTTGCTGGTGTCATAGCCTTGGGATTGATCGTCGGGATGCTCTTGGTGACTGGAGATATGGCGACGGACCCTCAGGTGGCCACGATCGTACTCTAGATATATTATAATCATAGTCCAATCGCTACCAAATTTTCAAAGACATTGAATGGTCTGTATAATTGGAGAAAAGGTCGGGTTAACGTTTTATCAGGCGGACCTATGATGTTGTTCATGTGGCTGTCGGAGAGACTTCGCATGGAGGTTACCCTTGATTATCCTCTGACTGGTATCCCAAACTTCTTTATGTGGTCCATTAACATCTTCATCCCCTATATGGAGAATTGGGTTAATTGGCATGTGGAGCACGAGTCTAGTCACTGTCGTTGTTGGCCAAACTACAACATGTTCTGCAACTAGGCGACGGTCATTATATTCGACTAGTAGGCCTTACTAAATTTTATTTTACTTTCCTCGGAGGCTTCTGTGTTAATTATACTGGGAGAAAATTGTTCATCCGTGCATAACCAACTTCTTTCTTGTGGAGGATTTGACTGAGTCTTTGAGGATGATTTTGGCGACTTTGTGGTAATGCCGCAGGTTGGCTGCACATCTATCCCAATCTGTTGGGGAACCTGGGTTTGTATTTAGGGATTATTTGATTTGGTTATGGGGGAATGTGATCACTAAAATTTATGCTGAGGAAACTGGGTAGAGGTGGTTTGCTATATTTAATGCTCGGGAGGAGGGCGTTGTGGTTTTGTCCAAGTTGATTAAGGCATACCGTCGAATCGAGCGCTTAAGGAAATGCTGTTAGGAATGGTATTCTTAGGGTCCTCCAAGGACTTGTGATGATGAGACATGCCTATCTGTAGTTGAGGTAGGTTTTGTGAAGGTATGGGGCAATTTTTGTAGTAGTTGTACTTATGTTTGGGTAGGCTAGGTCGTAGGACTGGTATGGTTATGAAGGTATTTTTAGACTTCCTTGTCACTAATAATTTATGTAATTATTGTTTTTGAATAAAAGAATAAAGTGATGCTTTGAAATATTTCTATCTGTACTGATCGCTACGGCATACAGTGTTCTTAGCAGGTGAAGAGAACAACATTTTGTGAAAAAGAAAGGACCATTCCCAAAGTGATTTTATGGGTTGTCTATGTACCTCTACGGGGTGTGAAAATTATTTTAAGTTTTCTTTTTTGAAAAGGAAATTTGGAGAGGATCAGGTCCTACGTATTTTTGAAAAGAGATGAGAGGGGATTGTTTTTTCAAATAAAAGCGGGTGAGAAAAGTCGTAGAGCGACAAGAGTTGGAAAAAGTATAGAATTTATTAAGATGGTTAAAGTTAATTGTACATGACATCTCTTATTCGTGAGGTTTATAAGCATAGAGGCGTCACCTGACAGAATCTTCTTCACAAATTATGTCCCACTACAGTTAGGTTTGAATTTTCCTCTTAGGTCCCAAATGGGTTCTACAATTTCTTTGAGAGGGAGATCTCCTTCTCTCATACCGCGGTCTTTGACTTTATTTATAAATGGCTGAGCAATGTGGCAGTGGTATCCTTTTATATAATATTACGCCTTCAGTCTTCTTTCATCCAAAAGTGTAAGTTCTTCATAGCGAATTTTCTGGCAATCTATTTTGCCAACTTAAATTTTGAGTATGACCCTTAAATAGGGTATTTCGAGTTCGATGGGTAGGATTGCTTTCATGCCATATACCATAGAAATAGGGGTAGATCCATTGGGTGTTCTAATAGAGGTGGGGTAGCCCCAAAAGGCATATGATATTATATTTACCCAATCTCTGCAACTTTCAATTATTTTATTGATTATGGACTTGAGGCTTTTATCAACAACTTTGATAACCCCATTGATTTTCAGTTAATAGGGAGATGACTTGTGTCTTCGAATCCCATACTTGTCGACTAATTCTTTGATTTTAGCTTAAAAATGGAGTCCATTATCTTATACCAACTCATGGGTAACTTCATAATGACAAATGATGTTCTTTTCAATGAAGTTGGCCACTTTCTTTGCATTCAACACTTCATATCATTCAGCTTCAACCCATTTGGTGAAATAATCAACGATGACCTAGATGAATTCGTTCACGTTTGATGCTTTGGGAGTGACTTGCCTAATGATATGAATTCCCCAAATTAATAAGAACAAAGGTGAAGACATGTTGTACAGCTCTCAGGGAGGCAAGAGCTGAAGATTGTAAAATAGTTGGCATTTGAGGCACCTTTCGACATAAAAAGTGCAGTCTTGGATCATGGTGGTCCAGTAATATCCTTGAAAGATGAACTTTTTAGTAAGCATATTACCATGCATGTGGTTCCCCCATTCCCTGTTAAGGATTTTCTGTGTCATGTGTTCAACATCAGCCCCTTCTATGCATTGTAGATGGGTTATATAAACAATTCTCTTTAAAAGTGTTTTGTCACAGATGATGAACTGAGCAGTAAGACTGAGAAGAGTCATGCAGTAAAACTGAGGAGGCATCAAATGTTTAAGAAATGGCACGACTTATGATTCATGCCAAAAGCCTTCCTAAGTATTTTTGGGTAGAAGCAGTTAGGACTACCCGCCACATCATAAATCGTGTTTATCTTAGAAAAGATACCAAACAGACTCCTTACGGACTATGGTACGACAAGAAATCTAACCTAAAATATTTTAAAACCTTTGATAGTGCTTGTTATGTATGTAAGGGAAGAGAACATTTGTCCAAATTCGAAACCATAGGTGATAAAGCCATCTTCTTAGGTTACTCCCCAAATAGTAGAGCATATCGTGCCTATAATCTTCGAACCAAAAGCCCTCATGGAACCCATTAATGTGATCGTTGGTGACACTAATTTTGAGAGTAAACCCATAGGACCAACTATCGTGGAAGAGTCTGAATGTTTTTTAACTATAACTCTCCAGAGTTTGATGATCCTTTACCAACTGAGAAGCCCGAAGTACCTAACTAGGTTTCTAAAGATCATCCCTTAGACAACGTGGTTGAAAAGTGCAAGGACCCCCAATTTTAAAATCTTTCACTTTAATTTTCTTTTAAATGCAGAATAAAGATGGTTCACCACAACAATTTAATTTTCAAATTTTATTTGATTTTCTTTTCTTAAAAAGCTGAAAAATTAAATTAAACACAAATTTTAATTTCTAAAAACAAAATTAAAATTAAACCTAATTAAGTGAATTATGATGAACACACACACACAAACTACACACAAACCAATATTTGGATTTTCTCACAAACAAAAATAACACTTGAAGTTAACTATGAGAAATTTACTTTTAGCCAAAAATTAACTTAACATAAGTCCTAAAATTTTCCTACACAATATTTTCAATATTACCAAATTAGGCCAAAACAAATTTAACAAATTCAATTACCGACTTGAATTAAATTAACTTGAATTTTACCCAAATTAAATTATAGCACAAAATTAAATACGTGTGATAAATAAACCAATTTTATCTTGTCAACCTAAGCATGCATTCTAAGTTATTTAAGAAAGATAATAAACAATATAACACTACGCGGCGATGTATGAGGAAAAACCCACAACGAAAAAAAACCTCGGACGACCCTAGCCTTTAAGTCCACTAAGTACAAAATTTTATAAGTAGAAGACAAATGACTTACTCAACTCGAATAGACTCCTTTCAATCCCCTGACGCATCTTCTTGTACCAACCTCTGCTTAGTCGACAATCCCGAAATCCACCGGAACCTTGGAATCCACCAATGAAGCTTTAGGAACCCGTCAACCACACACGGTGCCTTTCATCGTATGAGAATGTCACAGCCAAAACCAAAATTCTTCTTCTTTGAGGGATGTAGAAGTAAACCCAAACTCTTTTCTTCTTAGGTAGAAAAGTGAACCCGGTGCCAAACAAACTCCAAGAAAATATATATATATATATATATATACTCTCTCTAGAGATGGTAGAAGATGAAAAAATTTGTTTTTCAAAGTTGTTTCCCGCACATATCAATTCAGGAAAAAGTTAGTGGGAACAAAAGAGTGGGATAGTGGAGAAAAACTGCCAAAATAGTTTTCCGCCGGAAATCTCGTTCGAACGAGATTTTCGTTCGAACGACCTCCTAACGAGGTTCCAGTGGCCAAAAGGGAAAAGTCATTGGCAAACTCGTTCGAACGAAATTCTCAATCAAACGAAAAACTCGTTCGAATGACAATTTCGAACGAAGTGACAGAATGGTCAAAATTCATTTTAAGCCGAAAAACATTTTTTTCAAAGTTCTAAAATAACCTTTTGAAAATAAACTACATTTTAAAATAAAATTACACCCATTTAGAAAAATGTTCCAAGCTCCTATATATATATGTAATGCATTCATACCTTAGGAGAGATTGGAACTAAGTTGATGAAGTGAAACAAGGCACATGTAAACTGGTAAAGATGTTCTCTTGATAAGTAGGCCGCAACGTCTTCAACTTTAACATATCATAGGCTTGAAGGATACAAAAGAACACTATCCTATGACTCAAACGTTTTTATTCGGAATTGAGGCAATACTACATTAAGACTCAATCGGAGACTTGTGTCCTTAAAAATCTCCCCTTTGGCTATTTCGGGACAAAAACCAAAATAAAATTTGAAAGGGCCGTCAAGCTCTACTAGATTCACAAACATACCATCCAAAAATAAAAAATTACATAGCTTAACTTAAAACCCAAGGATCAATATCTTTGCCGATGAAAGGTTGCCACTAAATAGAAGTCCTGCACACTTAAGCAAACATTATACGCATAGGGAATATAAAAAGTTTAAATGCAATTAAAATAAATACCCCCCCTAAATTAATTCTCCCCTTGTATCCACTATGATCTACCTAAGAAGGTCGCGACTCCCCCTAAGTTAAATCTCATTAACTAAAGGTTTAGAAACCACTTCTCCCCCTTTTTTCTAGGAATAGACTAAGGATTAGGAATTAATTAATTACAGTGAAGCATAAGGTGATAAGAGCGTGAAAGCATATGGGCAACAAAATCATAACTAATCCATACACATAATAAAGGAGACCAACTAAGATGCAAAAAAATGATATCAATTTGATACATAAGATACTAAGCATGTGATATCAACCGAAATATGCAACAAGATAGATACCAATTATGAATTAGAGACATAGATGGACTTTCAAGCCAGGCAAAGAAAGAAAAAAAATTACCATATATATGTAGACATAATGAATATCACTAAGGCGCACACACGTATATATAGGTATAAATACCACACATGACACAAAATGCATGAAGCTTTTCACACTCGTATGGCAAAACTTGTCCAAATACACGTGGTAAACGGAAGTGTAAGGTTGTGAACTAGAACAATTAAATTTTGACCCAATCACTTAAAACATGTTCACGAAGTTCTCATTTGATTGAAAACTTTATCACATTTGAATATAACCTCATGTGACAATATAAATTGAACTCAATGGACAAACACACACAATGCATACAAGCCTAGAATTTTGATGATTCTACAAACCAATAGAGTCATGACATTGAAAGTACAACTAGGATAAACAGACATTGTGCAAACCGTTGATATACCATCTAATCTCCCTCAAAATAAACATATATGTTTTAATCTTTCCAATGAATAAATCAACTAAACAAAATAGGCCATGGAAAATATTTTCTTTTAATGTCATTATTCTTTTAGGCCTTTGGACCACGTATTTCTTTTAGGTCCAAGCAAACGGTGGCTTACTCGCAAAGGATGGTATTTCCTTTCAAAGCCCTTCCCCGTGCACATTTATATATATCTTTTTATATATAACTCAAATCTCACGTGCAATGGATTTAACATGCACAAGTCCTCCTAGGTCACAAATTATGCAGATGACTAGATTGATAGGAGAACACCTCACAAGGCTCAAATATGCATGTGAAGTTAAAATTTCAAGTGAGCTCGTGCATGTGTGAATTGAGGCATATAAAAATATAATCCATTATAGCAACACAAAATCGAACTACTCCATATAAGCATGGTAAAGAACATTTTAAAGATTGACAATCTTAACCAAAAGTTCTAGCCATATGGAAGCAAAAAAGAAGGGATTCAAACACAAGTATATGCCACATAAAGTGTGTCAAACTAAAATACACACAAAAAAAAATCTTTTTGAGTTTTTGTAATTTTTTAACCAAATAAAACAAAAATATTTACTCAAAAGACAAACAAAAATCATTTGTATTTTTCATCAAGCCTAAATTACTAAAAGGAAAAAAAACTTAAATGATAAACAAAAATCTTTTTTTTATTTAATGCACACTAAAATGAAAGAACTTTAATACAAAAGATAAACAAAAATCATAATTCTAGCATGAGATATGTGATAAAGAAATGACTAGAAAATGATAAACATGCATACACCTAGAAATGATATATAATATGAAGCACAAAAAGCTAGAGTATGCAAACAACTAACACATTCAACCTTTGGATTTAGCAAGGGAGGTATCGTGTGAAGGTAAATGAGTATAAAAAATCCTATCTTGTAAAGCTACCAAGTCGGATCTCCTAACCCAAACTAATGATGAATGACGATCTCGGTAGATAGGAATCTTGGCTAACTCGATTTCCTTACGTAGGGATTTTCTAGAACCTCGTTTAAGATCAAAGCAAAACTTACTAAGATGACATTTTCGACCACAATGTGAGCACCTAAAGACTCGGCGAAAAGACTTATCTAAGGAATGATCTATAATATTGTTCCTAGAGGATTCTCCTAAAATATTAGTTGAGTTTATCAGTTGACTCATTATAAGTATCGAAGCCTAAACAAAATATGTCATTTTTAATTTAGACCGTTCCTAATATTTTATCTAATTTCTCCGAACGGGACTCCAAATCAAATTTGACTTAACTAGAGTCTTTCAATTGTTGTTTTAATTCTAAAATTCTAGACTCTAACAAAAAATTTCTCTCTTCATGCTCGAGAATATTCTTTTTCATTGACTCCATTAAACCTCTAAGGATATCTCTCTCACCTTCTAAATATTCTAGATTCCCACTAAGAGCTCTCTCTCATGTCCTAAGGTCATCAACTAACGCAATCTCAACGACCTTGGCACGCTCTTTTAAGCTAGTTTCTAACTTCAAATTTTCTCTTTTTAATTTAATAGATTCTTCATATAGTTCTTGAAAAGAAAATTGAAGTTCACTCACATCAACTGCTTCTTCATTTTCACTCTCTCTTTCTTCTCCACTCTCGCTGCAATCATTTTATAGCTTCACAATCAAAGGCCTTGGAAGTGTCATGAATTTGTATATCTTCATGAGAAGATTTATTATTGGTGCTCACACGACTTGCCATGAACGTGAAAAAGTTGCGCTCAATGAGGGAAGCAGTTCCGTCTTCCTTATCACTATCACTAAGGGTAGAATTATATGAAATTGGTTGTTTACGTTCTTTCCATAGTTTAGTGGGGCATTCAAAATCCCTATGGCCATAACCCTCAAAACCCTAGCATCTATTAGACTCGTCCCTATTTAAATTTTCATTAAAAATTTTAGGGCTGTTATCGGCTTTGTCATGCTTAGAATTTTCAAATTTCTTGAAATCATTTTTAAATTTATCTTTGTTAAATTTAAGGAAATTATGAAACTCTTAGCAAACATAGCCATATCTTTCGAGTCACTATCACTCTCATCCACCACAACTTGTTTTTCCTCCTTTCGAGCTTTTAAAACAATGACCTTATCAATTTTCTTTTCATTTTTGGAGGGGAACATATCTAATTCATAAGTTTGGTAGAGTTCAAGGTGGGTAAAGAATTTAAAATGGCCACTTTAGGAATAAATCTCTCGGGTAGGGACCTTAAAATTTTCTTTACAACTCGGTCGTCGGGTATTTTCTCTCCAAAATTAAAGGATGAATTAACTATATCAGAAAGTCTAGCATAAAATTCATCAAAAGTTTCTTTTTCATTCATTTTGATGGTTTTAAATTGGGTGGTGAGGTTTTGGAGTTTATAAGCTTTTACGACAATAGTTACCTCGTGAGTGAGTTGTAAAACATCCCAAGATTCTTTAGTGGTTTCAAACTTCATAATGCGTGGGAATTCATCCGGTGTGACCATGCTAAACAAGGCATTTAAACGTCAGGAATTAAATTTTGCAAGTTTAAATTCAATCTCACTCCATCTATTTGTGGGTTTGGGAACACACTCATTTTCTACCAAATAGGTAGGTGGGGACCACCCGTTAACAACTGAAAACCAAACCCTCTCGTCGATAGATTTTAGGGCCGATTTCATCCGCGCTTTCCAATATGCCTAGTTGGAACCATCGAAAATAGAAAATTTTGAAAATGGAAAAAAAATTCATTTTTACCCAAAAATATTTAAAAAGACCTTAACGCAATAATTTAGCGCACCGACTCTAATATCAATCTGAAAAGTGCAAGGACCCCCAATTTTAAAATCTTTCACTTTAATTTCCTTTTAAATGCGGAATAAAGATGGTTCAACACAACAATTTAATTTTTAAATTTTATTTGATTTTATTTTCTTAAAAAGATGAAAAATTAAATTAAGCATAAATTTTAATTTCTAAAAACAAAATTAAAATGAAACCTAAATAAGTAAATTATGATGAACGCGCACACACACACACACACACAAAATATACACAAACCAATATTTGTATTTTCTCACAAACAAAAATAACACTTGAAGTTAACTATGAGAAATTTACTTTTAGCCCAAAATTAATTTAACACAAGTCCCAAAATTTGCCTACACAATATTTTCAATATTACCAAATTAGGCCAAAACAAATTTAACAAATTCAATTACCGACTTGAATTAAATTAACTAGAATTTTACCCAAATTAAATTATAACACAAAATTAAATACGTGTGATAAATAAACCAATTTTATCTTGTTAACCTAAGCATGCATTCTAAGTGATTTAAGCAAGATAATAAACAATATCACACTATTCACCGATGTACGAGGAAAAACTCACAACAGGAAAAAACCTCAGACGACCCTAGCCTTAAGTCCACTAAGTACGGAATTTTACAAGTACAAGACAAATGACTTACTCAACTCGACTCGACTCCTTTCAAGCCCCTGACACGTCTTCTTGTACCAACCTCTTCTTAGTCGACAATCCCAGAATCCACCGGAACCTTTGAATCCACTAATGAAGCTTTAGGAACCCGCCAACCACACACGGTGCCTTTCACCGTGTGAGAATGCCGTAGCCAAAACCAAACTTCTTCTTCTTTGAGGGATGTAAAAGTAAAACCAAACTCTTTTCTTCTTAGGTAGAAAAGTGAACCCAGTGCAAAACAAACTCTAAGCAAATATATATATATATATATATATATATATATATATATATATATATATATATATATGGTGCTTGGAATAAAATATTATAAGTGTAAAAAAAGGTGTTTAAGAATGATTTTCTTGAAAAACAAACACTCAATAGATGAACTTTTTCGTAGAGGAATTAATCTCTCAAAAACTCTCTCTAGATATTTTAGAAGATAAAAAAGTTAGTTTTTCAAAGTTGGTTCTCGCACATATTAATTCAGGCAAAAGTTAGTGGGAACAAAATAGTGGGATAGTGGATAAAAACTGCCAAAATATTTTTCCGCTGGAAATCTCGTTCGAACGAGCTTCTAACGAGGTTCTAGTGGACAAAAGGTAAAAGTAGTTGGCCAAATCGTTCGAACGAAATTCTCGTTCGAACGACAATTTCGAACAAAGTGACAGAATGGTCAAAATTTATTTTAAGCCCAAAAACTTTTTATTGAAAGTTCTAAAATAACCTTCTAACAGTAAACTACAGTTTAAAATAAAATTACACACATTTAGAAAAATGTTCCAAGCTCTTATATATATATGTAATGCATTTATAACTTAGGAGAGATTGGAACTAAGTTGATGACGTGAAACAAGGCACATGTAAATCGCCAACGATGTTCTCTTGATAAGTAGGTCGCAACGTCTTCAACTTTAAAATGTCATAGGCTTGAAGGATACACAAGAACTCTATCCTATGACTCAAAATTTTTTGTTCGTAATTGAGACAATACTATATTAAGACTAAATCGGAGACTTGTGTCCTTACAATGGTTGGTAATCTTATTGAGCCTATTCGTACAAGATCCCATCTACATAATTTTGCTCATTATGCATGCTTGGCGTCTCTTGTAAAACCAAAGAATATAAATGAGCCCCTAAGTGACTACTTGTGGATAAATGCTATGCAGGAGGAACTTCATCAATTTGTCACTCATGATGTCTGGTATCTTGTACCCAGGCCAAAAAATAAAAAGGTTGTTGGCACACGCTGGGTTTTCAAAAATAAAACAGATAAGACTGGGATGGTCATTAGGAATAAGGCTAGATTAGTTGCCTAAGGCTACTCTGAGATTGAAGGAATAGATTTCAAAGAAACATTTGCACCAGTAACTCACCTTGAATCTGTTCGTCTACTCTTAGCAATAGCTTGTCATTTCCAATTCAGTCTCTACCAAATGGATGTAAAATCTGCATTCCTTAATGGTATTCTAACTGAGGAAGTCTATGTAGAATAGCCAAAAGGGTTTATTAACCCTCTCCAATCAAATCACATTTTTTTGATTGAAAAAGGCCTTATATGGTCTTAAACAAGAACCCTGTGCTTGGTATGATAGATTGTCTACGTTTTTATTGAACAACGGATTTAGGAGAGGTGGTAATGATCCAATTCAATTTGTTAAACATTTTGACAAAACTGTTGTTATAGCTCAAGTCCACGTAGATAATATCATTTTTGGATCTACATCCTTAACAGAAGTTGAAAATTTCTCCAAAGTTATGCATGGATAATTTCAAATGTCACTTATGGGGGAGTTGCAATTATTTTTAGGAATTCAAGTCACATAGAATTTCGAAGGTTTATTCATTTCGCAATCCAAATATGCTTTAGATATTGTTAAGAAATTCGTCCTACAAAATGCAAAAAATTCTAGGAAACCTATGAGTACATCCGTAAAAATGTCTAAAGGTGAACATGGGAAATCTATTGATCCCACTCTTTACCGTAGTATGATAAGAATCTTACTCTACCTCACGGCTTCACGCCCTGACATTATGTATGCTGTTTGTGTCTGCGCTAGATATCAGAATGCACATAAAGAGAGTCATGTATCCTGTGTTAAGAGAATTATTAAATATGTTAAAGGAACTATCAATTTAGGACTTTGGTACACCAATGACACATCCACCACTGTAATTGGTTACACCGATGCTGATTGGGCAGGGTGTTCTGATGACAGTAAGAGTACGTCAGGAGCTTGTTATTATACAGGAAATAATTTAGTAGGATGGTCTAGTAAAAAACAGAATTGTACCTCATTATCCACTACTGATCAGAGTACAGTGCCGCTGGAAGCCGTTGTGCGCTATTAATTTGGATAAAACAAATGTTAAAAGATTATGTCATAATTGAAAATAAGTCTCACATCTATTGTGATAATCAAAGTGCAATTGATATTTACAAAAATCTTGTGCAACACTCTCACACAAAACACATTAAGATTTTATATCAATTTATCCGTGAATTCGTAGAATCTATGGAATTGGAAATTATGTATTTGCCTATCGATCTTCAATTAGCTGATTTGTTCACAAAGCCTTTAGATAAAATCAGACTTGAATCTTTAGGAAAATCTATTGGCATGATATTTCTTGAATAAATGTTTGTCATCTCATAAAATATCATCCAGTCATATTCACGCTCATAATTGATCTTTAAGGATATAGGGCAGGGATGTTTCAAAAATAACAAATGACACCTCCTATATATGTTTTATGTAGGAGATCCTTAATATGACTCGTTGATGTTTGTGTATTGATGAATATTTATCCTCTTTAAATTTTATTTGTTCATGTATATTTGTTCCTACCCTTAGTCCATTTGAGACAAAATGGGGGAGAAACTTTGAGTCCACTTAAACATTATTTTGATTACTTCAGCTAAAATACTTGATCTTAGTTTTCTTATTTTTATAAATCGATACCTCGTTTTATCATAATGTTATTAGGTTATTGGTCTATATTTAGTTGAGAAGTGTAATTTTCTTTTCTAAGATTGGGGTAGATAGAATTTTGTATAGGAATAGGATTTTCTTATTTTTTTTAGTATCCCTACGAGTCCTCGATGACTCAAAGGAGATTTTGTCTCATATTTCCAAAGGGGGAGATTGAATCACCTTATATCTTTGACTCACTTGAGTCTATATTATATAAGCGCATGTCTAGTTTGGAAATAGTGACAAAAATTGAGTCAGACCCTAGTCTACCAAAGAACCTCAGACTCTACTTGATATTTCCACTATTAGACTTAAAGCTATAATACCAACAATGAACCTATGATTACATTTTTTGTTGCATTCATATCATATTAGGTGTGTGAGTATTAATTCCAATTAAAATATTTTTTTAATAATTTTTGGGATTTTTAAATAATTTTTAGGAATTTATAAAACATTTTTAACATTTAAAATTGGTTTCAAAATGTTTTGGACTTATTTGTAAATCCTTTTATCTCTTAAAAACTTTGGTTGGGTAGAAACCGAAACCCGAAAAAACATTAATGGTAAAAAACTGTATTTTAAAAAGTTTTAAAACACGCATTTTTGGTTTGATCCCTGCCCTACACGTGTTGCTAGTTAACCATTAGATTTGTGTTTTTCCTCTGTCATAAACTTGAGACTCAATCTTAAGCGTTAGATTTATGTTATCGATGGTCTGAATGTCTCTTATCTCAATTCATGTCTTTATATATTGGACCAATCAGATGGACTTTAAAAACGGTGGTTTTGTAGCCTTAGGATTTGCTTCAATTTAATAAGACTTAATCCTAGTCGTTTATTTGATTCGTCCTTCCAGATCCTTCTCTTCACTATATAAATAGAGACCAAGTTTTATATGTTTACAATCTTTGGATAAGTTGAGTTTAGAGAGAAAATAAGGATGTTTATAATCTTTGGATCAGTTGAGTTTAGAGAGAAAATAAGGAGAGAGAGAGAGAGAGAGAGAGAGAGAGAGAGAGAGGGAGAGAGAAAAGTGAAAGAGAGAGAATATCAAACCCTAAATCAAACTCTTGTTATTTTTCTTCCGAAAATACCCTATGAGTTTGAGTGTGTTCGATCATGTGTGAAGATCCATCCTCTCTGGTCTTTAATTTCTTGTCCAACTAGTCACTGAATTTGGATTTCATTTTCTTTTCATAGAAATGGTAGATCTTAACCATGTGTGATACAAAACACGTATACATACTTGGGTTGATTTCTTTCTTCAAGAAATCCATATTTGTTTGTTGTTTTACTTATAAATTTTCATGTTAAAACTGTTACCAACAAATCTTTTTAAATTTCCAGTTTTGAGAAAAACTAGATTTAGATCTAGTTAAGATCTTAAATGGCATTTTACACTTTCATATATTTCACAATTTGTGAAATAACTATGTAGATAAAATAAAGAGAAAGTGTTTAGGACCTTTTCCCTTTCTGATAGCAAGGTTTCCTCGAGATTGGTTTATATAAATAAAGATCAAAATTCTGAGATTTTCAAACAAACTGAGATTTAGAAATCATAACTATGTTTTATAACAAAATCTGTAATTTGATAGGTATATTGTATGTATAAGTGTGTGTGTGTGTGTGTGTGTGTGTGTGTGTGTGTGTGTGTGTGCGTGTGTGTTGTGCATGCATGTGTTTAGGCACTTCATCACTTACACCATTCGGACTACAACACTAAAGAAGTATTGGTAGAGAGATCATTGACTTTGGGAGAACAACTACAACATCAGAGCCTTCAGAGAAGTCAGAATAACCTAATGGAGATGGTATATTTTCTGGACTTATAATAGGTCTGATTAGTGGAATTTTTTTATGAGTTGTGAAGACCTCCGTGGATGTTTTCTCATTTGGGTGGGGTTTTACCATGTTAAAATCTTGTGTTCTTTCATGTCTCATCTTCCTCTCATCCCCTTCTACCTGTGTGCTGATTTAGAATTTATTTGGTTTTTTTTTTCAAAACTTAGAATGTTAATAACTGAAATATCTCATTTATAAATTTCTATACACATCTTATGTTAGTACTTGTTTTGTAAAAAAAGGAGTTTCTCAAATAAATTGTTCGGAGCCATTTAAACTGTCTTAAACCTTTTAGACAAGTTATGTGGCATTATTTTTTCAATTGGTATCAGAGCATTGGTATTATAAAATCTTTTTGACCTGAGTTTCTAAAAAATTTTTTTTTCAAAACAAAATGATGGACGAGAAATTTGAGAGATTAGGTAACCTATCCAGACCCCCACTCTTTGATGGAACCAACTTCCCCTACTAAAAAGTGAGGACATTGGGAGATTATGTATGGGATGCTATTGAAAATGGTTACACTTTCCCTACTAAACCAGATGCGGAAGGAAATACTATAAGGATTAGGAAACTGATAAGTGAATTCACCAAAGAAGAGAAACAAACCTCCCTTAATAATAATATCCATGTCTATCAATGAACACGAATTCAAAAGGATATCTTTAGGTCCTACCTCTATGGAAGCATGGGAAACTCTAGTGACTGCACATGAAGGTGACACCCGTGTTAAAACTACTAAAACCCATATATTAATTCAGTAGTACAACACTTTAATAATGAATGAGACTGAGTCATTTCATGATTTCTACATTAGGTTGACAAACGTAGTGACTAAGCTACATACTAATGGTATAATTTATGATAGGAAGGAAATTGTTTCCAAAATTCTATGGTCACTTCCACAAAAAATTGACAATAATTGCTATGTTGTTGAGGAGATGGACAATCCAAATTTAACACCCGAACTCCTCAGTAGCAAGCTAAGGACAGTGGAAATGTAATTAAAGTTTAAGAAGCAATTACTTCAGACCCAAAAGAAATAGTCCACTTCTAATCTTATCTTCCCCTCTAAGTTGACCAAGCCTGAGTTTAATTTTCCTGAAATTGGCTTAGACTCTGAGGAGGACTGTAACTTAGACAATTTTGATAATCACATTGCCTTAATGTCTAAACAGTTCAAGAAAATTGTGAAATTTTGAAATAAAATTTCAAGTAGACAAGGAAAACCTAATTATCCAAAGTACTCTAATAATAGGCCTCATGAAAAAAGACAAGACAAGCACCAGACTGATAACCAAAATTAATCTGGAAAAGACCTAAAAAATATTGAGTGTTTTAGATGTGGGAAATTAGGACATATGGCAAATGACTGTAGAGTTAATTTAAATAAAAATAAAAATAATAGGGCTAATTTGTGCAAGACTTGGGATGACTCAAGTGAATAAAAAATTGATGATCCTGAGTCATCTAATTCTTTTGACCCCTGTATGTCATTATTTGCCAAAATCATTTATACTGATAAGCCTATGATTAGTACTGAATCTGATAGTAGTATCTCTAACCGTGCTATGTTGAATGATATTGTTCCTAATGGTTTATCTACCTTATTACTGGAGAATGATACTAGTAGTTATAATGTTGTGTGTGTGAGTCAAAGGGAATGTTCTATTGACAATGAAAATGTGTGTGAGAGTCCTAAAAATGAATCGCCAGGGGACACTATACACTTAGTGACTCCGATAATGAGGATCTCCCAGATATTCACATACTATACACGAAAACCCTCAAGAAGAGTACTAAAATTGAAAAAGTAGTCAAGGACCTTACCCAGAAAATAGAAGCCCTAAGCCAAATGATCAAACATAATGCTAAAGAGTACACCTCTCAATGTCTAGATCATGAGAATGAGACTAAGGTTTTTGCTAAAAAACTAAAGGAACTCTCAAAATCAAATGAAATCCTGGAAAAGAAATATAAAGGGACGTTGTTAGAATTGGAACAAACTAACGAAAAAACATCAACAGTCTTCAAAAAATTTGTAAAATTTGAAATTAACTCAAGTTGTTTTGAAGACTTTGTTACTGAGAGTAAAACCAATTCTGATGACACAACTGGAATAGGATTTTGCCCCAGTACTAACAAAAATCTTGAAACTATCAAGTTTGTGTCCGGTGGCAAAAGACCTATTGAAACCAATCTAGATTTTCATGCCTTGAAAAACAATTTTGATTTGAAACAACAAAAGATAGACATTGGTGAGGCCAGTACGTCCGTCCTCCAATACGTCTGCCCTCCAATTAGGAAAAGTGATTCATCTTTTCAACTTGTACCTTCTAGGAATAAGGCTAGTGTTCAATTTTAAGACAAACCTTTCTCTAACAACTTTCCTAAGGATACGCCTCCTACGATCCATCTTTATTGTTCATACTATAATGTCTTTGGACATTACCTTTATGGATTTTTTCTAAACGTCTATACAAACATGCTTTTAATCCACCTGTCTATCATAATTTCAACTATTCTAGGAAAGGAAGAAATAACTATATTCTTTCTAGGCAACCAGATAATAACTCTAACTATAGAAATAGGAAGAAAAGATCTAATACTAAAATATCATCAATAAGAGGAAATCCTAGATTCATGCCTAAACCAAATGCTCAAAAAGTTGAGAAAAGTAAATTTGCGTAAAAATCTTTTTAAAAAAAGACCAATGCTAAAAAATTTTACATTATTCGAGCTAATCAGTGTAAACTTTTAAAAACTAGAGAAATTTGGTTTAGGAAGGATGAATTAAGACCTCAGATGAAATGTAATATTGTGATCAGTGCTTCTAAAGTAGAGCACACAACATCTTGATGGTATTTAGATTCAGGATGTTCCAAACATATGATTGGGGATGGAACCAAATTTTAAATAAAACTTCTAAACCCCTAAAACTCATCCGTATGGAACTAATGGGTCTTTCTATAACGGTTAGTTTATGTGGAAAAGACTACATCTTAGTGATGGTCGATGATTTTACCCTCTTTACTTTAATAACTTTCCTTAAACAAAAGTCCGACACCTTTCAACAATTTCTAAAAATTCTTCTATGTATTGAGAATGAAAAGGATAGTAAAGTAAATCGTATCTTTAGTGATCGTGAGGGCAAGTTTAAAGACTTAGGAGTAACTAAATATTGTACCTATAATGGTTATCAATACAAATTTAGCGCTCCTAAAACCCCTCACAAAAACGGAATAGATGAAAGAAAGAATATGACTATTCAAGAAATGACACTACTTATGATTCATGCCAAAAGCCTTCCTAAGTATTTTTCGGTAGAAGCTGTTAGGATTGCCTACCACATCATAAATCGTGTCTATCTTAGAAGAGATACCAAATAGACTCCTTATGAACTATGGTACGATAAGAAACCTAACCTAAAATATTTTAGAACCTTTGGCAGTGCTTTTTATGTATGTAAGGACATAGAACATTTGTCCAAATTTAAAACCATAGGTGATAAAGCCATCTTCTTAGGTTACTCTCCAAATAGTAAAGCCTATCGTGTCTAAAATCTTCGAACCAAAAACCCTCATGGAATCCATTAATGTGATTGTTAGTGACACTCATGTTGAGAGTAAATGCATAGGACCAACTATCATGGAAAAGTCTAAAAATATTTTTAACTATGACTCTCCAGGGATAGATGATCCTTTACCAACTGAGATGCCCGAAGTACCTAATTGGGTTTCTAAAGATTACCCTTAGACAACGTGACTGGTAATCTTACTGAG
This sequence comes from Sambucus nigra, assembly GCA_949130495.1. NCBI lineage: Eukaryota > Viridiplantae > Streptophyta > Magnoliopsida > Dipsacales > Adoxaceae > Sambucus > Sambucus nigra. The sequence continues at coordinate 341,360,100 of OX422213.1, read as the reverse complement.
CTTGTTTGTATAAGATCGCAGCTATGTAATTTTGCTCACTATGCATGCTTTATGTCTCTTGTAGAACCAAACAATGTAAATGAGGCCCTAAGTGACTACTTGTGGATAAGTGTTATGCAGGAGAAACTTCTTCAATTTGTCGCTCATGAAGTATGGTATCTTGTACCCAGGACAGAAAATAAAAAAGTTATTAGCACACGTTGAGTTTTTAAAAATAAAACATATGAGACTAGAATGGTCATTAGGAATAAGGCTAGATTAGTTGCCCAATGCTACTATTAGACTGAAGGAATATATTTTGAGGAAACATTTGCACCAGTAACTCGCCTTGAATCTGTTCATCTACTTTTAACAATAGTTTGTGATTTCCAATTCACTCTCTACTAAATTGATGTAAAATCTGCATTCCTTAATGGTATTCTAACTGAGAAAGTCTATGTAGAACATCCAAAAGGGTTTATTGACCCTCACCATTGGAATCACGTTTTTTGACTAAAAAAGGCCTTATATGGTCTAAAACAAGCACCCCATGCTTGGTATGATTGATTGTTTACGTTTTTATTAAACAACGGCTTTACGAGTGGTGGTAGTGATCCAATTCTATTTGCTAAACATTTTGACAAAACTATTGTTATAGCTCAAGTCTACGTAGATGATATCATTTTTATATATGCATCCTTAACAAAAGTTGAAAATTTCTCCAAAGTTATGCATGGAGAATTTCAAATGTCTCTTATGGGGGAGTTGCAATTCTTTTTAGAACTTCATGTCAAACAGAATTCAGAAGGTCTAGTAATTTCGCAATCCAAATATGCTTTAGAGATTGTTAAGAAATTCAGCCTAGAAAATGGAAAAAATGCTAAGACACCTATACTACCTCCGTAAAAACGTCTAAGGATGAACATGGGAAATCTATTGATCCCACTCTTTACCGTATTATGATAGGAAACTTACTCTACCTCACTGCTTCATGCCCTGACATTATGTATGTTATTTTTATCTGCGTTAGATATCAGAATGCACCTAAAGAGAGTCATTTATCCCGTGTTAAGAGAATTATTAAATATGTTAAAGTAACTCTCAATTTAGGACTTTAGTACACCAATGACACATCCACCACTATAATTGGTTACATCGATGCTGATTGGGAAGGGTGTTCTGATGACGTAAGATGGCCTTTTTAAAAATAGAATTGAACCTCATTATCCACTGCTGAATCAGAGTAGATTGTGCTGGAAGCTGTTCGTCGCAATTACTTTAGATAAAACTGATGTTAAAAGATTATGGCATAATTGAAGATAAGTTTCACATCTATTGTGATAATCAAAGTGCAATTAATATTTCCAAAAATCCTATGCAACACTCTCGTACAAAACACATTATGATTTGATATCACTTTATCCATGAATTAGTAGAATCTAAGGAAATGGAAATTATGTATTTGCCTAACGATCTTCAATTAGCTGATTTGTTCACAAAGACTTTAGATAATATCATATTTGAATCTTTGCGTAAACCTATTGGCATAATATTTTATGAATAAATATTTGTCATCTCATAAAATATCTTTCGGTCATATTCACGCTTATAATTGATCTTTGAGGATATAGGGCATGGATGCTTCAAAAATGACGAAAGACACCTCGTATATTTGTTTTATGAAAGAGATACTTAATGTGGCTTGTTGATGTTTATGCATCGATGAATATTTATCTTCTCTATATTTTATTTGCTCATGTATATTTGTTCCTACCTCTGTCCATTTGAGACAAAATGGGGGAGAAACTTTGAGTCCACCTGGACATTATTTTGATTACTTCAACTGAAATACTTGATCTTAGTTTTCTTATTTTCACAAATAAGTATCTAGTTTTATCAGAATATTGTTAGGGTATTGGTCTTTATTTAGTTGAGTAATTTAATTTTCTTTTCTAGGATTGGGGTAGATAGAATTTTGTATACAAAAAGGATTTTCTTATTTTCTAGTATCCCTACGAGTCCTCAATAACTCAAAGAAGATTTTGTCTCATATTTCCAAAGGAGGAGATTGATGCACCCTATATCTTTGACTCATATGATGCTATATTATATAGGCGCTTGTCTAGTTTGGAAATAGTGACAAAATTTTAGTCATACCCTAGTCTACCAAAGAACCTCAGACTCTACATGATATTTCCTCTATTAGTCTCAAAAGTATAATACCAACACTGCACCTAGGATTTTATTTTTTTGTTGAATTCATATCATATTAGGTGTGTGAGTATTAATTCCCATTAAATTATATTTTCAAATAATTTTTGAGATTTTAAAATAATTTTTAGGAGTTTATAAAATATTTTTGTAACATTTAAAATTGGTTTTAAAATGTTTTGGACTTATTTTTAAATCCTTTTATCTCCTAAAAATTTTTGTTTGGTAGAAATCGAAACTGGTAGAAACATTTGTGGTAACAAATTGTATTTTAAAAAGTTTCAAGACACTCGTTTTTGGTTTGATCCCTGCCCTGCATGTGTTGGCTACTTACCCATCAGATTTGTGTTTTTCCTCTCTCACAATCTTGAGCGTTAATCTTAACCGCTGGATTTATGTTATCGATGATCTGTATGTCTCTTATCTCAATCCATGTCTTTATATATTGGACCAATCAGGTGGACTTTAAAAACGGTTGTTTTACAGCCTTAGAATTTTCTTTGATTTAATAAGACTTAATCCAAGCCGTTTATTTGATTTGTCCTTCCAGGTCCTTCTTTTTGCTGTATAAATAGAGGCCAAGTGTTATACGCTTACAATCTTTGGATCAGTTGAGTTTAAAGAGAAAATAAAAAGATAGAGAGAGAGAGAAAAGAAAGAGAGAGAATATCAAACCCTAAATCAAACTCTTATGATTTTTCTTCAGAAAATACCTTGTGAGTTTGAGTGTGTTCGATCGTGTGTGGCGATCCATCATCTCTGGTCATTAATCTCTTGTCCAACTAGTCACTAAGTTTGAATTTCATTTTCTTTTCATAGAAAGTGTACATCTGAACTGTGTGTGATATAAAACACGTGTACATACTTAGTGATATACCTATATATACCCTTGACCAGTCCGAGGGCATAATCAACTTGGGCAAGGCCAGGATGACCCTTCATCAGGACAGGATGACCCCTCACCAGGCCCAGACGACCCTCCGAGGAGCCGACCCCTCACCAGGCCCAGACAACCCTCCAAGGGGATGACCCTTCATCAGGCTCGGACGACCCTCTAAGGGGCCGACCCCTCACCAGGCCCCCCCGGACGACCCTCCAAGGGGCCGACCCCTCACTAGGACCAGACGACCTACCAAGGGGTCAACCCTTCATCAAGCTCGGACGACCCTCCAAGGGTCCGACCCTTCACCAGGCCCCGATGACCCTCCAAGGGGCCGACTCCTCATCAGGCCCAAATGACCCTTCAGGAGGTCGACTCCTCATCAGGCTCGAACGACCCTCCGAGGGTACGATGGTACGAGGCCTAAATTAGGCCAGAATCACTACCAGAGGGAACTTTTCCCTCAGCTTCATATCATAGGCTGAGGGTGACATCGTCACAGCGCGTAATTTGGGAGACGCGTGGAACAGTGCGCGTGAGGATCACATGGCACGTGGAAGACCGTTATAACAATATCACCCCCTCACGCGAGGGAATATTATGTCATCATTAGTCACAGGTGGCATCTACAGGTATCAACAGGGGATTGGCTAAATCATCATTCACTTGCACCATGCATACTTGGGGGTACACTACACCACCCAAGACCTATATATACTTGTCACTTACAACCCTACAAGGGGATCGATAATTGTAACCCTAGCAAAAACTCTGCTCATACACATAGTAGAGAGAGAAAGTGAGCTTATGTGTATAGTATCCAAGGCCATTAGTGCCCATACTTAGTGGATCACGCACTCATAGTGGATGTAGGCCTAATTGGCTGAACCACTATACATCATTATCTTGCTCCTCTTATACTCATCTCCTTCTACACACTTACACACTTATACACACACATCTTTATGGCTTCCATGGTTACTACTGTTTGAGCTCATCATCACTTATCTGGTGGTGCCAGATTTCAGCATCATCAGTTTGCCGCCGTCTGTGGGAACGAGAAGACATCTCTTCCTTTGTACAGCTTGACCTCACTGGGCAATCTGGTGGTGAACCAGTTCTCCCCCTGAGAGGAGATGTTTCACCATTGAAAGAGACCCACTAAGGTTCTCAAGCTCACCAGCCTTTTCTTCTGTTCAGCTCTTCATGGCTCAAACACATTGCACCAGAGATGCCACCCCCACCACTTCCTCCACCAGATAGTGGAGTAGGACCTAGTTCCAGTCAGCCACCACCTTAGTCTGAGATGGCTGATGTGGCGGCAACCTTGAAGTCTCTGGCAGCAAGCCAGCGGATCATGCAAGAGTAGTTCACAACTCTAAGCCAGAACACACTAAGACCACCCTCACCTGAGATGATTACTCTGGAAGCGGACCCAGGGCAGCATGAGGCCAGGGGACCACCCCAGGCACCACGCAAAGACATGCCACCCCCTCAGCAGCGTAGGGATGTTGTTGACCCCCGGCGTCTACGCCTGGGGAGACAAGGAAACCCTTTCCCTGAGGACAGGTATGACGATCTGGAGGGGGACGAGGCCCCCATAGAATGATGGGAACCGTATGAGGTCTCCAATAATACTGTACGACCTCTCCAGGAAAGCAGAGGGAAGAGTGGAAGGCAAAATCCTGATGATTGCTCGAGAGGCTCTGCTTTTGACCGCTTGAGCAGAGGGTCGGCCTTTGAGAGGCTGGGCCCAGTAAATGACCTGCGGGAAAAAATATCCAGAATTAGGAGTGCTGCGAGGTCCAGAAGGGAGGCAGCAGATGGCCGACCCCATGGGGGCCGACGGAACGATGTCCAGGGTGAAGTAAACAACCGATATAGGCCTGCCGCAGCAGAACCCTCCGTCCACCTCAAAGAGGCGGCAGGGGATAACATCGACCAAGACGACCCTACGAGGCCATGGAATGACTCGATCCAGTGACTGGAGGATAAGATCGGTGATATACTGAAGAGCCGGGACCCTCTTCCGAGAGGATACTCCATAGGCTCACCCTTTGTGGCAAAGATAGTCAACTTCCCTACGCCATCAAAGTTCAAGCCACCTATGGTCACCCTAAGATATGACGGGAGTACCAACCTAGTCCACCATATTGAGATGTATCAATTAGCGGCCGACATATACTCTATCTCAGATGAGATGAGGTGTCGTGCCTTCTCTGGTACTCTGACCGGGGCTACACGTGTCTGGTATATGTCTCTTCTAAAATATTCCATTAAAAACTTTAAGCAGTTGGCAGACCGGTTCATCCACAACTTTTTCTTTGGGGTGAGTCCACAGAAGAAGACCACACACCTGCTCTATGTTAAGCAGGGGAAGAATGAGAGTCTAAGAGACTATATAGCCAGATTCAACAAAGAAAAGTTAGAGGTGGAAGACTATGAGGAGAGCATAGTTATGACAGCCCTGATTGGAGGACTCCAAAAGGGGAAGCTGTTATGGAAGCTTACTGAAGACCCTCCGAGGAAGATGGCTGAATTGCTATCGACAGCAGGAAAGGTGATGAACGCCGAAGAGGCGATGGCCGCAAAATACGAAGACGAAAAAGGAGGCGCTATTGGGGGTAAGTACCCTAATAAGAACAAAGAGGGGAAGAAGAGGTCTACGGATGACAAGTTCGCTGGTTACACCCCTCTAACCGTCAGCTATGAACATATTCTCAATGAGATAAAGAGTGACCGGTCCTTGAAGTGGCCTGAGAAGTTGAGGGCAGCCCCCAACAAGAGGAATGAAAACCTATGGCGCGAATTTCACCAAGACCATGCCCATGTGATAGATAAATGCTTTGCTCTGAAAGATGAGATCGAAAAAATGTTAAAATAAGGGAAGCTAAGGAAGTACGTTGACAAGAGTGCCTTCAAGAGGGGTCGAGAAGACGACCCTAGAAAGAAGAGAGGTGATGCATGCCAAGAAGATCCTCCAAAAAGAAGGGAGGACCCTTTTGATGGTGAGGACGAACCTGACCTCCCTCCAAGAGATGACCACGGGCCTGTCAAGAGGCTTAATATGATCTCTCTCGGTGTGGGGATGATCTCGGGGGGCCTAGTAGGAGGAGGGTCAGAGGTCGTAGACAGGAAGGCCCACGTGGCTGAAGCCAAGGCAGTGACGAAGACAGTACACTCAACCTCTCTAGAGGCGAAGTCAGAAAAAAGGAAGAAGGTCGATATGGATACTCTGATTGTGGGGTTCTTAAGAATGGACTTTAAAGTCCTATTAGACCCATATGATGACCCTCTCGTCATCACTACCAGGGTGCACGGGTGTGAGGTGCCGAGGATCCTGGTCGACGGGGGTAGCTCTGCAGATGCGATATTTTGGCCATGATTCAAAGCCTTAGGTCTTAGCCGTGCTAGACTCATCCCGTACCATTACCCATTAATTGGATTCAGTGGGGAAAAGGTTCATCCCCTCGAAGTGTATGAGGCCAATGTCAGGATGGGGGATGAGTGGCCAAGATAGCTTACCAAGAAGGTCAGCTTCTTTATGATGGATGAACATGTCTTTTCGGCCTACAATATTATACTGGGGCGGGTAGCCCTCAAGGGGTTCAAAGTTGTGCCGTCTACGGTCCATCAGATGATTAAATTTCCAACCCCTTACGGGGTGGGGGAAGTTCAGGGAGACTAGACGACAGTAGGGGAATGTTATTACAACTCCGCTGAAGAAGGAGAGGCACATAAGAAGGCTACAACCACTTACAATATTGATACCCTAGACCCCAGAGATGAGACAAAGCTGAAGAAAGGAGAGGCCACGAAAGAGGTAGAATCCATCATCCTAAATGAGGATGACCCAGAAAAAACCGTCCAAGTCGGCAAGTCTCTGAAGCCAAATATCAAGGAAGACCTCATTAAACTGTTGAGGAGAAGACAGAGCGTCTTTGCATAGAGTCATGCAGATATACCGGGGATCGACCCTGAAATCATGTGCCATAAGTTCAACGTGGTAGAGGGTGCAAAGTCGGTAAATCAGAAGAGGATAATTTACTCTAGAGATAAGTATGAGGTCATCAGGGATGAGGTAAAAAAATTAGAAGATGCTGAGTTTATCAGAGAGGTCATCTACCCTGAATGGCTGTCCAATGCAGTCATTATCCCAAAGGCCAACGGGAAGTGGATAATGTGTGTGGACTTCACCGACCTCAACAAGCATTATCCCAAAGACAACTTCCCTCTCCCCCGCATTGACCAGATGGTAGACGCTATAGCAGGACATGAGCTCACGAGCTTCATGGATGCCTATTCAGGGTACAAACAGATCTTCATGGACCCTTAAAACTCGGAGAAAACAGCCTTCACTACCGACAAGGGGACATACTATTATAAGGTCATGCCCTTTGGCTTGAAGAATGCAGGGGCAACATATCAACGCCTTGCAAATAAAATGTTTAAAGATCAAATTGGGAAGTCTATGGAGGTCTATGTAGATGACATGCTGACTAAGAGTTTAAAGGCAGAGGATCATGTGACCAACCTTGAGAGGACCTTTAACACGATGGATAAGTACCGGATAAAGCTTAACCTGGCTAAGTGTGTCTTTGGGGTTGGAGCAGGGAAATTCTTAGGGTTTATCATGAATCAAAGAGGTATTGAGGCCAACCCTGAGAAACTAAAGGCCCTCCTATAAATGAAGACCACCAAGACCATCAAAGACGTTCAGAGTCTCACGGGGTGAGTGGCTGCTTTGAATAGGTTCATATCCAGAGCCACAGACAAGTGTTTGCCATTCTTCAAAATTCTCAGGAAGGCCTTCGAATGGAGTGAAGAGTGTGATAAGGCTTTTAATGAGTTAAAGTCATACTTAGGGTCTCCCTTGTTGTTGTCCCGACCAGTACAGGGTGAACAACTACATGTGTACTTAGCTGTCTCAGAATCAGCCATCAGCGCAGCCATTGTGAGAGACAAAGATGGGGTACAGAAGCCTGTGTACTTCAACAGTAAGGCACTCAAGGGGGCTGAGCAAAGATACCCGAGGATGGAGAAGTTGGCCTATTCCTTGATCCATGCCTCAAGGAAGATGAAGCCATACTTCCAGTCTCATACAATGGTCATCCTCACTGACTCTCCTCTTAGGCAGGTCCTATACAAGCTAGAAAAATTAGGCAGGTTAATGGCTGGGCTATAGAGCTGGGGGATTTTGACATTGTATATCAACCTAGGATGGCCATTAAGGGGCAAGCATTGGCAGATTTCGTGGTCGAGTTTACTTAGGAAGATGATGAAGCCGAGGGTGAGAGCCTCGGGAAGATAGATACCCAACAAGACAGGCTCATCGACACACCTGCAGAAAAGGCTGAGACAAGCACCGCTAGAAGGAAAGTGGATGAAAATGAAGAGGGAAGATACCTCTTTAGAGAGGGATCCCTAACCGAGGGAAATTTCTCAAAGGAAAAGACTGTGTGGAGCCTCTTCGTTGACGGGTCCTCCTGGGACAACGGAAGTGGAGCTGGAATGATAGTATCAGCACCCGATGGCACACACATTGAGTATGCCCTGAGGTTTAACTTTAAAGCCTCCAACAAAGAGTCTGAATATGAGGCCTTAATAGCAGGCCTCTCCTTGGCCAAGTCTCTTAGTGTCGGCCAGATTCTGGTCCATAGTGATTCGAGGCTAGTAGTGAATCAGATACTAGGAGCCTACGAGGCCAAGGATGAGAGGATGGCCAAGTACCTTGAGAAAGTAATGTCATTACTGAAGAGCTTCAGAGAAGTGAAATTGAAGAGGATATCTAGGTATGACAATGGCCGAGCCGATGCACTTGCCAGGATGGCCTCAGCAACTAGGACAGATATTAGGAGGACAGTCCCAGTGGAAATTTTGCTTCGACCAACTATTGAAGATGTTGAGGGAACATTTAGCAATTATTTAATGTTTCTAAGCATGTTTCATGGATGAACCCTCTGATCAGAGACATTAAAGAGGGGGAGATGCCATAAGCAAGGAAAGAAAGGAAGAAGCTGAGATACAGAGCTGCAAAATTCACTGTCATCGAAGACACCTTGTACAAAAAGGGGTTTTTTCTCCCTTTACTTAGGTGTGTACATCCATCTGAAGTCCCACGCATTTTGCGAGACGTGCATGAGGGATCATGTTCAAGACACATTGGGGACAGGTCTTTAGCGAAGAGGGTGATCACCCATGGGTACTGGTGGCCAACCTTGGGGAAAGGATGCCACGAAATATGTAAAAAAGTGTTACAAATGTCAAAGATTTGCCACCATCCCACACCAGCCTCATCAGCCTCTTACCCCCATTACATCCCCATGGCTATTTGCAGTGTGGGGGATCGACCTAGTAGGCCCCTTGCCTAGGGCCATCAATAACTATCATTTTCTCATCGTGGCCATTGACTATTTTTCAAAATGGGTGGAGGCAGAGCTGATGGTCACGATTATCGAGCAGAAGACCTTCCAGTTCATCTGGAAAAATATCATATACAGATATGGCCTCCCCAAAACCCCCATCTCGGATAATGGGACTCAATTCAAGAATACATCTCTCGAGAAGTACTGTGAAAGGGTGAGTATCAAACAATTCTTCTCTACCCCAGGCCGACCTCAGACTCATGGGCAAACGGAAGTCACGAACAGGACGATCCTAGACGGGATCAAGAAGAGACTTGAGGAGGCAAAAGGAAGATGGGTTGAGGAGTTATATGCCATACTATGGGCCTACCAACGACAACAAAGTCCTCTACCAGAGAAACCCCTTCATTCTAGCTTATGGCTCAGAAGCCGTCATCCCCACCGAGATTGGGTTTCCTACTCATAGGGTCCAAATGTATGACCCCCAGAGAAATACGGAAGAGAGGAGACTTGACTTAGACCTGATTGAGGAAAGGAAGGAAGACGCCGAGATAAGGCAAGCCGCCTACCAGCAGAGGACTACAAGATTTTACAATCAGAGGGTGAAGTAGAGACCAATTGCAGTGGGGAACTTAGTCCTCAAAAAGACTTGGCAAAAGCCTAACAAGCTCCACCTTAATTGGCATGGCCCATATAGGGTCATCGATTAAGTTATCCCTGGGACCTATAGACTAGAAAATCTAGAAGGGGAACCCTTTTCCAACCCCTGGAATGCAGATCATTTGAAGAAATACTATCAGTAGTGTTGTAATGTCCCGACGGACCATAATTGTAATGGGTGTTGCTCCAACATAACACTTGGAATGTTAATGAGAAATATTAGTGTTTCCTCCCATTTTGTGTTTGTCAGTTCTAGTATGTCTAGGATCATCTTTGGGGAGCAACCCTCGGCTATAATGAGGGTCAATGGTGGGGACGACCCCACCTTTGCCCTCAAGAAAGATGAGGGAGGACTTTCTTAAAAACCATTAATTTGATAAAATCAACCCTCGACTATAATGAGAGCCAATGGTGGGGACGACCCCACCTTTGCCCTCAAGAAAGACGAGGGAGAACTTAAAAACCATTAATTTGGTAAAAACAACCCTCGACTATAATGAGGGTCAATGGTAGGGATGACCCCACCCTTGCCCTCAAGAAACACGAGGGAGAACTTAAAAACCATTAATTTGGTAAAACAACCCTCGGCTATAATGAGGGTCAATGGTGGGGACAACCCCACCCTTGCCCTCAAGAAAGACGAGGGAGAACTTAAAAACCATTAATTTGATAAAAACAACCCTCGACTATAATGAGGGTCAATGGTGGGGACGACCCCACCCTTGCCCTCAAGAGAGATGAGGTAGAACTTAAAAACCATTAATTTGGTAAAAACAACCCTCGTCTATAATGAGGGTCAATGGTGGGGACGACCCCACCTTTTCCCTCAAGAAAGACGAGGGAGAACTTAAAAACCATTAATTTGGTAAAAACAACCCTCGGCTATAATGAGGGTCAATGCTGGGGACGACCCCACCTTTTCCCTCAAGAAAGACGAGGGAGAACTTAAAACCCATTAATTTGGTAAAAACAACCCTCGGCTATAATGAGGGTCAATGGTGGGGACGACCCCACCTTTGCCCTCAAGAAAGACGAGGGAGAACTTAAAAATCATCAATTTGGTAAAGGCAACCCTCGATTATAGTGAGGGTTAATGGTGGGGACGACCCCACCTTTGCCCTTAAGAAATATGAGGGAGAACTTAAAAACCATTAATTTGGTAAAAACAACCCTCGGCTATAATGAGGGTCAATGGTGGGGACGACCGCACCTTTTCCCTCAAGAAAGACGAGGGAGAACTTTAAAACCATCAATGTGGTAAAGGCAACCCTCGGCTATAACGAGGGCCAATGGTGGGGACGACCCCACCTTTGCCCTCAAGAAAGACGAGCGAGGACTTGATTAAAAAACATATGGTAAAAGCAACCCTCGGCTATGATGAGGGTCAATGGTGGGGACGACCCCACCTTTGCCCTTAAGAAAGACGAGGGATAACTTAAAAACCATTAATTTGGTAAAAGCAACCCTCGGCTATAATGAGGGTCAACGGTGGGGACGACCCCACCTTTTCCCTCAAGAAAGACGAGGGGGGACTTTATTAACCTCATCAATTAAAATTGGTGGAAACCACCCTCGGCTATAATGAGGGTGAATGTTGGGGAAGACCCCTCATTCACCCTCAAGAAAGGCGAGGGAGGGGTTAGTGATATTGTTAAGATAAAAAATTCACAATACAAATCACACAAGACGAGTATGGAAGACAACAAAAGAGATGATATTATAAATGAAATATTACAAAAGGATGTTTGTTCTACAAAAATAAGGTACATTAATAGGGTACATAAAGAGGGTATTGGCTACAAACAGCCAACCTATTGAGCAGCATCAGAGGGCAGGGCCTCAACGTCGATAAGAGAGGTCTCCTCAATGACCATGACAGGCTGATCCTCAGACGTACCGATACCCTCGACGTGCACTTGAGACTCCACCTGTGACAAAGGCTCAGCAATTAGAGGGTCGTCCAGTTGGACTGCTTCGATAGAGGGGCGGACAGAATATACTGCATCAGCAAACTTAAGGATGACCCACCTACAGGCCGTCCTAATCCCCCTCTTTAAGTATTCAAGACCGAAGCCTTGAAAATCATCCAAGACCCTGTCATGTTCGGTCCTGACACTCTCTAGTTCAGCCCTTGCAGTCTCCAGCTCTGTCTGTAGATCAGCCTCGTGCTGAATGGCCCTCTCGGCCTCATGAAATTTTTATTGATTTTCAGCCATCCACTTGGTGGTGGAGGTAAAGGCACAGACAGACTGCACAGAGAAATGATAAACAGTTGTTAAGAGGCCGAGGAAATAGTTGGTGAAAAATTCAATTAAGTATGAATAAGTACCTGAGCTAGTGTGTGCAGACCATAGTCATACACCTTCGCCGGGGGCATCTTGGACAAGAACTCATAGTCGGAAGCTAAGGGGGAAGAAAACATAGACGCCTTGGCCGCCCTCAGGTTGGCAATCAGAGAAGACGGCTCGGCCTTCAAAAAGGACAAGTTTTGGGACCAGAAGGCCCCCATACTGGAAGAAGAGGCGGTCCCCTCAGACGCTTCCACCCTTGCCCTAGTCCTAAAATCTGGCGGAGGGTCAACGGGGACTTCTGGCTCTTTCCTCTTTTTCTTTTCGGAGGTCGGCTCAACATGCATCGACCCCACGATCTTTGTCCTCAAAGCTTACTGATTCTCCTTGCCTTTTTTCTTGCCCAGACCAGATAGTAAGCTCGGGGCAGTCATTTCCCAAAGATGGTCTGATATACCTGAAGGACGACCTGAAAAGAGGAAGACACGTCAGAAAAATGCAGAGGCAAAGATGAAACACTTGAAAAAAAAAGATTGATAAAAAAATAATATAACTCACATAGCTCTGTCAGGGGGCAGACCCTCATACCAGCTTCCTTGAGGAACCGAGGGGTCATCAGATTTTCAAACTTTGCAAGTTCACCCCCTTCCCTCGTTCTCTCAGATACTCAACTATATCCTTCTCATCCAGACTAAGTCCGGGGTCTGACCTGGCCTTCATCGAGGGGTTGGACCATCTTCTTGGAACCCTCGGACCGTCGTCCAAATGTTGAGCCTCGACGGAAAATTCCCATTCTCCAGAGATGAAGAAAAATCTCTTCTTCCAATCGTGGTTGGAGGTTTGTGCCACGTGGAGAAGTTTTTTATCAGACTTCCTTGCCCCCAAATGATAGTACCCAGGCTTCTTGGACGAGGAAGTGATATTATAACAAGCCAAGAACAGATCGACTGAAGGCTCGTCAGTAAAAGTATTCTTCCACAAGGAGACATAGCCGAGGATCGTCCTCCAGGAGTTGGGAGGAAGTTGAGAGGGGGAAACGTCGAGGGCTGACAAAATATTCACAATGGCAGGGGTGGGAACCTAACACTGACCTTAAACACCTGCTCATATTCTACGATCTCTCCCTCATCACCCTTAAAGACCCTCTCAGACTCAGAGGGGACCCTCATACTTATGTTGAGGGGAACACCAAATGAATGCCTCTATAGAAGGAGGTCACGATTCCTGACTGAGGAAATATAGGCCGAGGCGTGGGAGGTGTCAACTTGGTTAATGTCTGAATCCTCACCATCATCCTCAACCCCCTCTCCCTCGGCCTCGTCACCTGTCAGGGGACCATAAGGAAAATCCATCTGGAAGGCATGAGGGGATAAAGTGGTCACATGAACAGCCTCGAAAGGGACCACCCCCTCGGCCTCTCGGCCTGGGCTAAGATCAGATGTCTCTCTCCTCCCAGAAGGCCCAACGCCAGTTGGAGACGATGCTCTCTCATCCATCTCTCCTGAATGACTCTCGACTGGATGACAGGACGACCCACAAGACTCAGATGGGTTTCTTGTGGATAGAGGAATGGGAAAAATTGGTAGTACCCAATTAGGGTCAGCCCCTCGTCTTCTCTCTTCCTCTTCCTCTACTCGTCTGATCTCAACAAATAATTTCTCTCTCAAGGAAGGGAATTTTTCAGCTAAATTGTAAAGCCTCCTAAGCATTAAGAGGGAGACCCTACACTTAGAAGAATTTGGCTAACCTAATCACAAACAAGTTGACAGTTGACTAAGTTAGACTTTTGGATCAAAACCAAAAATTAAAGGTTTTTGGTCAAGAACACTCAAGAAAGGGAAGAACTCAACTCGCTGAAAAAGGTACTAGAAAACACAAGGAAGCCCTAGAAATTCTACAAGGGGGTGTTAGACCCAATGCATGAAATTAAATTGAAGATTAAAAAGGGAATTTATGGTAGAGAAGAGTACCTGAAGTCGAAAGCAAAGGCTGAATGAAGCGTGGCACAGAAATGTTGTAGAAATGGCTATGGAAGCTGTTGAGAGGCTAAAGAGAGATAGTTCAGGCGCGAAGAAGAAGAAAGGAAATGATTTCAAAAATTGTTTAAATACCTTGCCAATGAGTGGGCCCATTAATCAAGGTAGAACACAGCCCGCGAGGAGGGCATCATTTGGGCACAAAGTCCCAAGTAGAGTGTGCAGCCACCACGCCTAGGAAATTGGAATAACAATGAGTATCTGCCCAAGTGTCACATCATCTTGACAGGTGTCACTCATCAAACAAACCATACACCTCTCAAAAGCAACACTATCCTTCAGCCATTTAAGCATCATCTATAACTAAGGGCTGGGGGTGATTTATATACCTATATATACCCTCGGCCAGGCCGAGGGCGTAATCCACTTGGGTGAGGCCAGGATGACCCTTCATCAGGCCAGGATGACCCCTCACCAGGCCCAGACGACCTTCTAAGGGGTCGACCCTTCATCAAGATTAGACGACCCTCCAAGGGGCTGACCCTTCACTAGGCCCAGACGAACCTCTAAGGGGCCGACCCCTCACTAGGCCCAGACGACCCGCCAAGGGGCCGACCCTTTATCAGGCTCGGACGACTCTCTAAGGGGCCGACCCTTCACCAGGCCCAAATTAACCTCTAAGGGGTCGACCCCTCATCAGGCCCAGACGACCCTTCAGGAGGCCGACTCCTCATCAGGCTCGGACGACCCTCCAAGGGTACGATGGTACGAGGCCTAAATTAGGTCAGACTCACTACCAGAGGGAAGGCCTCATATCATAGGCTGAGGGTGACATCGTCACAGCGCGTGGTTTGTGAGACACGTGGAACAGTGCGCGTGAGGCTCACATGGCACGTGGAAGACCGTTATAACAATATCACCCCCTCACGTGAGGGAATATTATGTCATCATTAGTCACAAGTGGCATCTACAGGTGTCAACAGGGGATTGACTAAATCATCATTCACATGCACCATGCATACTTGGGGGGTACACTACACCCCCCAAGACCTATATATACTTGTCACTTACAACCCTATAAGGGGATCGATAATTGTAACCCTAGCAAAAACTCTGCTTATACACACAGTTTAGAGAAAGTGAGCTTATGTGTATTGTATCCAAGGCCATTAGTGCCCATACTTAGTGGATCACACACTCATAGTGGATGTAGGCCTAATTGGCTGAACCACTATACATCATTATCTTGCTCCTCTTATACTCATCTCCTTCTACACACTTACACACTTATACACATACATCTTTATGGTTGCCATGGTTACTACTGTTTGAGCTCATCATCACTTATCTGGTGGTGCCAGATTTCAGCATCATCACTTCGGTTGAATTCTTTATTCAAGAAATCCATATTTGTTAGTTGTTTTACTTGTAAATGTTTTTGTCAAGACTCTTACCAAAAAATCTTTTTCTATTTTCAGTTTTGAGAAAAACCAGATTTAGATCTAGTTAAGATCTTGAATGGCGTTTTACACTTTCATATATTTGACAATTTGTGAAATAACTGTGTAGGTAAAATAAAGAGAAAATGTTTAGGGGCTTACCTCTTTCTAATAGCAAGGTTTCGTCAAGATCCATGGATATAAATAAGGATCAGGAGTCTGAGATTTTCAAACAAACTGAGATTCAGACATCATAACTGCATTTTAGAACAAAATCTGTAATTTAATAGGTATATTGTCTCTATAAGTGTGTGTGTTGCATACATGTGTTAAGGCACTTCACCACTTACACCATTCACACTACAAGACTAAATAAGTGTTGGTAGAGAGATCAATGACTTTAGAGTCGACTGAAAGATAAGAAAGAGAAGAGGAACAAAGCTGGAAGAACAACTTCAACATCAGAGCCTTCAGAGATGTCAGAATAGCCTAATGGAGATGGTATATTTTCTGGACTTAGAGTAGGTCTGATTGTGTGTTTAGTTTGTTATATAGATTATAACTTGTATTCTTTTTTAGTGTATTTTTGTTTTGAGGGACCTTCGTGGATGTTTTCCCAATTGGGTGGGGTTTTACCACGTTAAAATCTCGTGTTCTTGCATGTTTCATCCTCCTCTCATAACCTTCTACTTGTGTACTGATTTAGAATTTATTTAGTTTTGTTTTTCAAAACTTGGATACTTAATAACTGAAATATCTCGTTCAAAAATTTCTATACACATCTTTTGTTAGTACTTTTTTTTTGTAAAAAAAGGAGTTTCTCAGAGAAACTATTCGGAGCCATTTAAACTGTGTTAAACCTTTTAAATAACTTAAGTGGTATTATTTTTTCAAATGGGAGTATGATAATTATCAGGGGAGATTAAGAGTATCCCAATGCCATATCCCTTCTTATTAGTAGCTCTGTAGAAGAACATATTCCATTGGATCTCTTCATGAGAAGTATAGAGAATATATTTATCCTGGAACTCGAAAATCCATACATCGGCTTTTCCATGGGATTGTTGACAAGGTAGTCAGAGATGGTTTTTACATTCATGGCTTTCTAAGTGAATTGTCTGTTTTGGACACTAATACGATAGGGAACACAAATATGTAATGACAGAGCTTATGAGTGACCCAAACTAAGGCAACACGTGTCTTATCCAATGTAGCGTAGTTCACTTCATACCGTGGAATATTTCAACTAGAGTATTAGAGGGATCTTTCTTTACGCGAATCTTCAATGCATTGGGTACTATAGCTCCCACCACGATGACAATGACAGTGAGGTATAGTTCAAGGGGAGGATCTTGGTGCGGTAAAATAAGCACCAGAGGTCGAGTATGGTACCTCTTGATCTTATCAAAGGCTTGTTGGCATGCCTTATTCCATACTTCGGTCCAATACTTCCGAAGATGTTTAAAGATAGATTCATAGATGGAGGTCAACTGGTTGATGAATCGACTGATGTACTAGAGTTTTCCTAGAAAGCTACGAGGTTCTTTCTACCTTCGAGGTGGAAACATTTCGAGAATTACTCTAAGTTTAGCAGGGTCTGCTTCAATACCTCTCTCAATAGTAGTGAAATTGAGGATTTTGCCTTTCATGATGCCTAAGGCACATTTTTGCGGATTGAGAGGCAATTGATATTGCCATAAAGAATTTTCGTAAGGAAGGGATGTGACCTTCTCATGTTTTGGAGTTAATGATCATATCGCCAACATACACTTAGATCTCTTTATGGATAAGATCGTGCAAATGGTTATAGCCTCCCTTTGGTATATAGCTCCATCCTTTTCAAGATTGAAGTCATGATGATGTAGTAAAAGGCTCCCCATGGGGTGATAAGGGTAGTTCTCTCTTAGTGTTCAGGATGAAGCTTGATCTGGTCATTCTCGATAACTTGAATTTTTGTGTATGCTATTGTGTCATTATTGAAGCCAAGTTAATCAAATCCCTTGAATACCTACAAACATGATAAAACTAGAATTGCGATAAGTACGGGTGTCAATCCAACTCTAAGGAGTGAAATAAATGAGAAATCATGTAATCCACTTTTCTATTTATTTTCTTTTTAGAATTTTCTATTTTTGCTTTTTCTATTCTTTATGGATTTTTTAAGGGATTATTAATTAACTAGCTATACTAATGTTTAAAGTACTAACTAAGATGTAATATCTAATAAGAGAAAAATGAGATAAACAAAATTGTGCTAACAGATAAACTAACTAAACTCATGAGGGTTTTAGAAATCATCCATATAATCGGAAATTGACCCTCATTAATCATCATCCAAGATATAAGATAAACAAATAAAAGCATACAAGGATTAAATCAAAAGTAACTAAAGATGAATAGATCAAACCCATTTTAGCCTTGAATTAGATCAACTTTTCAATTACAATCCCTCACCAATATATATTTTTTAAAAACTACAAACTACAAAATAAAAACTAATTACAATATACAATGGATGAATTTATAATGGCCTCTTAAATAATGAGAGATATTTGCCAAAAATGCAAATCCTCTCATTATAAAATTTTACATTAGAATTCAACCAAGGAAATAAATTCTACATCATCACTTTATGATGAGATATTTGATAAAAATGCAAATACTCGTTATAAAGGAATGGAGAAGAAGTTACTTCCGAAAGGGATGAATTCAAAGACATCACTCTACATTGAGATAGATGCTAAAAATGAAAATATTCACTAAATAGGGGTGGAGTGGAATTCATCTAAGAGATAAATTCTACCACACCATTCGATATTGACATATTTGCTAAAAATTCAAATAGGGGTGGAGGAGAATTTATCACACAAAGTTAAAAAATAAAATGAGGATTTCTTCAAATGCCACCAAGTCTTAAATTTATAGGTGGATGAGGGTATGGGTATAGTTGAAATTGGATGGACATGAGGGGTGTAAAGTGTAAGAGGGATAGTTAAGGGATTGCACAAGTGTGCATGTGGATTTAATGAGGATGATGAGATTGTGGGGGATTTTAGGGTACAATGGGAAAGGGATATGAGACATTTTAAACATGTGAGTTTATTTGGATTTATTGTTGGCAGCTAAAAACAATTTTCGTTTAGTGGGTTTTAAAAAGGGAAATGGGTTTTGGGTCTTGGGCCTATGTAGGCTTGAAACTGGGGTCGATTTTGTTAGGAGCTTGGGTCAAGGCTAGCCGGAATGGGTTTGTGGGTATAGGATTTCGTTTGAGGTTTAGTTCCGGGTAGAAGGGTTATGGGAAGAGGGTTGAGGTGGGCGACATTCAGGTGGTTCTGGGTCTGCCCAGATTCGGGGTTTAATGGTTGATTTTGGTGGAAATGATGGGTCAATTGTAGAGAAGGTGCGGGTTCATGGGTTTGGGTCGCCAATAGGTGGCTTGATTCGAACTAGATCGTCGATGTTTGAGTTGGGTTTTGTGGCAGGTCGCTGGCAAAGGTTGGACGGAATGGGAGATATGGGTATTGGGGAAATGGGTTGCGTGTCCAATTTCGGTGGGTTTGTCAAGGGGCTGGAATGGTCCGAATTAATGGGAAGCACCGAGAGATTTGGATAGGATTTTGTTAATGGGGGATAATGGTGATGGTGGGATTGAGGTTCAAGGTGGGAAGTTAATCTTTGGTTATGGATTTTTGGTGAGAGGAGAGAGAATGTGGGTAAAGGATGAAGATGATGAAAGATATTAGGGTGTGGTGAGGTGTATCTTAGCTAGTATGCGTGTTTGTTAGTTTGTAACAAACTAAAAATAAAAATAAAAACTAATAAACTTAAAAATTAAAATCTACTAAAGCTAAAAATTAAAATCCCAACTTAATAAAATAAAACTTAAAAAAATATAAAATTTATTAAAATTAGACAAATATATTACTAAAAAATAAAAGACTAAAATAAAATACAAAAAACCTAACCTAATAAAATATTAGTAAAACTAACTAATAATAAAAATTAAAAATTAAAAATAAAAATAAAATAAAACGCACACCTATATTATTTACAGACACGAACTTAGTACTATATAAAATGAGACACATACTCGCACGCAATATTATATTTACATAAAATGGTAAAACACTCTATAAATTAAATAAAATAAAATAGTAAAAATGACTCAAAAAATATAAAATAACACCACACACATAGGGCAATTTAAGGACAGTCTAGGGGTGAACTGGGCTTGGTTCGGGACATGTTTAGGCTACGGAACTGGGTTTAGGCTCATTTAACCGCATAATTCCTACATTTGATGTACTTAATCACTTATTTTTAGCAA
Organism: Sambucus nigra; assembly: GCA_949130495.1. Classification (NCBI taxonomy): domain Eukaryota; kingdom Viridiplantae; phylum Streptophyta; class Magnoliopsida; order Dipsacales; family Adoxaceae; genus Sambucus; species Sambucus nigra. Next base: position 341,339,975 of record OX422213.1, on the reverse strand, counting down.
TTTCCTTCAATTAAGCTTGTTTGACACCGTAAATGCTTATTGACCTACAAAACAAACAAACACCAACATAAGTCCGATTTTACTGAGAATTAGCAATTAAAAATGGTCTATTTGGGGTTTTATTTAAAAACTTTTGGGTGATTATAACATCACCACCAAACAGAACATTGCTAGTCCTCCTGCAAAAAATATAGAGAAAGAAAGATAAGAAACCAAGAGTGTACCACTTTCGCGGGTACACGTGATTTCACTTATCGTGTGCAACAAGCCTTTAAAACTATAGGTTTCCCTATAGGACGAGTTTTGTCTCGTGAGGATTTTCAGGGAATATACCCATAAAATTCTTTATGCAAACGACATTCAATCTCTTATTATACGTTGAATAATTGCACAATCCATCATGCTATATTTATTTTGAGGAATACAAACTTGAAGTGTTAAAAAATTTAGCTAAGTGGATACTCAAATCACATCATTTCTAGAACTCAATGTGTGTGGTGTGAATCAATCAAGACGGGTTGAATATAGTAAGATTAATTCCTAGATCGCCTTTTTGGAATCAACGCTTCAACTTTAAAATCTCACGGATATATCTCTCTCAAACGAACTCACGAGATTTGGGGAAGTGTTAACTCGTGTGTGTGATGAGGTGACTAAATATAAGCAAGATCAAACATCTCACACACATATAAGAAAGAAAAAATATTATAGAAATAAAAATGATCTCATGAAAGAATTCTAATCACTATAGTGAGAATGTCGAGTTATTCACCACGTTGACCTTCATTTGCCCGAACACCTAGGGGAAAACAATGACGCTTATAGGTAAGGGGGAAATGAAATGAGAAGGATATGATGATATGAGGTAGGATGGTGATATGATGGATGTTCGAGAATAGTGTATTACACTTAAGGAACAAATGTCTTTATTTGACAAGAACTTGACTGCAAATTTTCTCTGTTTTATTTTTTCCAAATACTCTTCAATGTTTGAGATAAATATGCTAAAAATACAAATAACCCCAACATAGATTTGTATCTAATTTTTTCTTTATCTGAATCGAGTTCTGGGAGTGATATTTGCTAAAAATCCAAACACTCTCTATGATGGATTTTCTCCTTTCTCCTTTTACTTTCGCTTTTTTCTCTTTTTCATCATCGTGGGTGGAAATGGAGTTGATATGGAAATGGGTGTATAGTATATGGTGATGATATGAAAAATAAAAGGTGTATGGATGAGGATAAATGCATGATAAAATAAAATTTGGTTAGTGTATGGGTGAAAGTCTAGTGATGGGGGCAAACTTTAAGACACGTGTTTCTTATAACTAGAAAGTGATGTCGTTCTCAGTGATCAAGTCAAAAATTTAGTGAAGAATAATAAGATCGTACAATGATTAAGTGCAGACCCAAACAAAGTTGAATCAACTTGTGACTTGAATATTGCATAAAACTCTCTAAAAGGTGAAAGGCACGAATCTCACGAGCTAAAGTCTCCACTGGTGATCCTTAAGGTTTTCTTGAGAATTATAGTACCCTTCAACTCTAAACCTTAGTGACGTGATAAGTGCACAATTTTGCTGAGTCTAGATATTCATGGTGCAAAATTCCTTGGAACGTATTACATAAGATATTTAGAAAAAGAAAATATCCTCTAGCTTGATTTCTAGGCTTAAAAGATGGATGATAGAAAATTCACGTTAATGAGTGAGATGAAAGAAACTGCACATAATTTTTTAAAACCAGGTCTTGAATTTTTTTTTCAAAAGAGGTAAGATTTTGATAAAAAATTTCCACCCCCAAATAAAATGGAACATCGTCCTTAATGTTAAGTAAAATAATTTTTAAAATTGAGAGCATAAGGGAGGAACGATATTACCATAATCAACCACTAATGAAGTGTGTCAGATATATCTAAGATAAAACCGGAATAAGTGATGAGATTAAAATGTGTATAAGTCCATAAACATGAAAAATCACTGGGTGATGTGAAACATCACCCCCAACAGGATGAGACTTATACTCGGAAACAGTGGGCTGCCTCTCGGTAGCGTTAAGTTTAATGCCTTCAGCCAGACTAAACCTATTCTCACCTTAGAGAGAAGAACTAAGAAAGTACGGGGTGATAGAAAAATTGGGTGATGAGAGTCACCCTCAAACAAGACCAAGTCGTCAATCTTGGAGGATAAAATTGACAAGGGTAAGGGTGAAGAAACACCGATCACGAGCCTTATTTTATTTTATTTTTTTCAAGATAAAAGAAGATATTTTTCTGGGTTTTGAATATTTTGAAAGGGAAAGGAAATATTTTTGTATTTTTTTAAAATATTTTGTAAAAATACATTTTTTTAAAATGTGAGAAAAAAATAGAAATATTTTTGGATTTTTGAAAAATGTGGAAATATTTAGGCGTGAGGAAAAATGAAAAAAAATATTTTTTGAGTTTTCGACTTTTTAAGAAAAAATGAAAAATATTTTTGGATTTGTATTTTTTGGGGGGAAAAGGGAATATAACGGACTCTCGTTGAAACTCAAAAGGATGGAGCATAAAATTGATTACCTAAAGACTAAATTAGACACGTACAAACAAGGTAGAACTCCTAACTAGCACATAGTCAATTTTATTATCTTTAATTACATGATGGGGTAGTCAAATTTTTATTAATCTGCGGGCGAGAAAATCACGAAATTTATCTATGTGATCGCCTTTGAAAAAATTGTGTTCCTACTTTAATCACAAGATCAATGGAGTCTTGCCATAGAGATTCGCCACAAAGCTACTATGATGAAACAGTCGGCCGGTACAATGCTGGGAACAACACAAACCCATTTTACAGGGTGGCCGCATTGAAAACCCAGTTTCCTCGGACACTTTCATGCCTCAAAGAGAACCATTCAAGGATTTTCTGGGTGGAGAGGTGATTGGGCATAAATATTGTATATTTATTCCCTTAATTTCGGTACATTTGTGAACTCGAGTGATGCAATCGATATGGATTTAAAGCACATTTATTCTACTAACCTTCGTTCGCAAGTATTTTGTGTTTCGTGTTTCTCCTATTTGTTTTACAGGTTAATTATGCAAGTTGTGCAAAAGAGAAAGTGAAACGTTGAAATAAAGGCTAGGAGGACAAGTTCAAGGGAATTTTGGTAATTCTGCAGCCAGATCTCGGAGGAGGAGTCAACTGGAAAGTTGAAAAGCTTGGAACAACGAGAACACTGCAAGAAACGACGCCCAAATCCGAGTTACGGTTGCTGAGTTATGACCAATTGAAGTTGAAGAAAAATCCAACGAAGAAAAAAAGAAAAAATTCTAAGTGTTAGAATGAAAGAAAAAGGCACCCAAGCCAGCGAAATTTCCCGAACCCAATGTCGAACCGATTTGGGGGCGAACCGGTTCGGGGGACATGCAAACCGATTCGGGGGTCCTGAAGCGCTAATTTATTCCTTTATTCTGATTGGTCCAAAGAATCCCATGAAGTTAAAAACTCCTTCAAAAACATATTTGGACGTACTTAGTGACCAAGGAACGGCAGTTCTGAGTAGTTTTTTTTTATTTTTAGTAGAGAAAAAAGGGGAAGAACATCTAGGAACATAAGTGGAATTAATTGCTGCAAGATGGATAAAATTCCGGGTTTGTTTTCAAGTTGTAATCCAAGTTTCATTCTTATGATTATTGTTCTTGCATGGTAATTTTTCTTGCGTGATTTGAATCAATATATGTGTTCATAACACTTTGTTACACATTTTAATCTAGTTTCATCATGAGTTCTTTCGCATACAACGTTACTATTTCATGCATCCTTGAATTTAATATGTCTGGCTAGGTTTGAAAGGTCGGGATGCATGAACCCAACTTGATGTGTTAATTGCGTGTGTGTAACATTTATCCTCTGAATTTATTGATTGATTATGACCATATTGCGTAGGAACACAACAATTGTAAATCTTTATATCTCGTTTGCCTCTGGGTAACCGGGATGATTTAGAATGCAATTCGAGTGTCACTATCGCGATACCGATTTACTCGTCCTCAAATGAAGTATGACGTGGGATTGAACCTCCTATACATAATGCTTGGGAGTACTAAATTTTGGGTCAAGATTACTCAGTTAAATTCACGATTAGTATTGTACCTGCAATAAACTAGGGTAGGGGGATTTTATTCCCGTCCTGTTTTTCTCATCACTTAGTTCAAAAGTTTTAAAATCATCTTTCATTAGTATTTTAGGTAGTTTAGTATAACTGCATCTTTTCATAATTTCATAATTGCACTTAGTGTAGTCAATTCTCAAAACCAAACCATTTTCCCTTTCTTTTTAGAGTCAAAGTTAGGATTCCTCCGTCTTTTCCCGTCGTTACAACTTCGTTGTCTTAGTTCCTAGTTACTAACGCGACAGGCTTACACTTGAGCCTAGAGTGAATGCACATTAGAGACACATTATGAGTCGCGTCAAGGTTTTGGCGCCGTTGCCGGGGAACTAGGTAGACTTAGGATTAGATTGAGTTAATCTAAAACTTTGACAAAAAATTCTCAAAAATCCAAAAACATAAAAAAAATTAAAAAAAAACACAAAAAGATTCACCACCATCTCTCATAAGATTTTTAATGCAAAATTCTTAACTCACTCCCACACCCCATAATACTCCAACCAGCATTCATGAAAATCCAATCGTTGAGTACAAACCCTATAGTCCCCACACTCCTAACGCCCCCACCGTTCTGGATTCCACCTCCCACACCGTCACACTCCATCTCCAATAACACTCCGTTTTCCTTCTTAGGACACACCTACGAGCACACTTCAAGCACACCAAGTGAGAGCATCGAGTCGTTAAGTGAGAGAGAGATGTCACGACACAGTAATGCACATGCCGGTGAGGAAGAGGCTCCATAACGCCCCCTGAGAGAATTCTTATATCCCGAGCGCACTGTCACTACGGGATGCATTATACTCCCATATAATGCCAGGAAATTTCTCTTTAAAAATGGGATGATCCAGATGTTACCACATTACCATGGTATGGATTCTGAAAAGCCATATCTCCACATTAGGGAATTTGAGGATGTGTGCAATACTCTCAATGATCAAACTTGCACACAAGAGGTGATCCGCCTCAAACTCTTCCCTTTCTAGCTCAAAGATAAACCTAAGACCTGGCTATGGTCTTTGCCTCCAATCTATTTTCCATCTTGGAACGATTTGCAATCTAGATTTCTCAAGAAATTCTTTCCTCCACATCGAACAATCTCCATAAAGGCTCAAATTCAAGCATTCAGACAATCTGAAAATGAGCCATTTCATGGATGTTACGAGCGTTTCAATGAGTTGGTCACTTCACGCCCACGTCATGGATTTAATGCAGCGCAAATCATTTCTTTTCTCTATAATGGTCTAAACCTTAACTCCAAGAAACTTGTTGAAACCATGGGAAGTGGTCCGTTTGTCGATTTAGATGCCCACGATGCTGAGCTTCAGCTGAGGTATGTCGCCGAGACTACCCAATCTTGGGATACTTCTGATCCTAATGCTCAAAATCAAAATCATCAAGTGACCACCACTCCATCGACGTCCGGCCTATTTCACGTAGATAAGAATTCTATGACGGACAGTCGATTGGATACCATTGAGAAAGGATTTCGAGACCTATACGAGATATATAGAATAGGACCAGATGGATCCATACTAAACCCCATCGAGAAGGTGTGTGCGATTTGTTAGGCGGGTCATTCAACTGAGGAATGCCCGACTATACCCGCCAACAAAGTAATGCTTCAGGAGTAAGTTAGTGGTATAGGAGAATTTAAGGGTAATTTCGGTGCATCGCACGGGAATTCATACAACCCTTCATGGAAAAATCATCCTGGTTTTAGTTATGGTCAACAACATGCCACAATGAACCCTCCTTCACATGTTGTCCCTCCTCCACCACAACACTTTCAATAAGCTCCACACATGCAAGGACATGTACAAGCGCCACCGCCTCAAGGAGCGTATATCCCTCCACCGCGGAGAACTCTCGAGGATACTATGAATCAATTTATCACTATCTAGACTGTAACCAATGCTAAATATGATCGCTTGATCACTGACATAATGCAATTCTGTCAAAGATACATTCCTCGTTGAGCGTCCAAGAGAAGGAAAAGTTTCCTGCCCAGGGTCAAAGACCTCTCCAAGGTCAAACTAGTGTTAGCTCGACACCTCATGACCTTCCTGAGCAATGTAGCTCAATTACCACTCTACGTAGTGGGAGAGTAGTTCACTTGTCACCTCCCCCACAAGACGTACCTAAAGACAAGGAGATTTCACCCAGCACGAAAGAGGTCGAAGATGTCCCATTGAATGAGAGTGATAAAGACGACACTAGTGAGCCCAAGGTAGTAGTGAAACCACCCACCGCGGCACCATTTCCTCAAAGGTTGATTCATTCACATAAAGTAAATCCACGTGATGAAGTGTTAGACGTGATAAATCAAGTAAAGCTGAACTTACCTTTCCTCGATGCCATTAAGCAAATTCCAGCTTATGCAAAAGTTATCAAAGACTTGTTGACAGTAAAGAGAAAGATGAAGGTAAAGAAAAATGTCTTTCTAGCCCAAAACGTGAGCTCCCTTTTACTTAACGATCTCCCGCTAAAATTTAAAGATCCCGGTGTACCCACCATTTCCTGCATCATTAGAGAAAATAAAATCGAAAAAGCCTTACTTGATTTGGGAGCAAGTGTCAATATCCTCCCTTATTCCATTTATAGGCAATTTGATTTGGGTGATCTCAAGCTCACAAAAGTCACTCTCCAATTAGCGGATTGAACCGTGAAGATTCCAAGAGGCATAGTTGAGGACATGATCATCCAAGTTGACACTTTCTACTTCCCGGCAGACTTTATCATTTGGGACACGGAGACCTCCTTCACCTCGAGCAACCATGTTCCCATCATCCTTGGGCTCCCGTTCTTAGCTACGGCTAACTCAATCGTCAATACTCGGAATGGACGAATGCAACTCACCTTTGGGAACATGACCTTAGAGACTAACATCTTCCATATAGCCCAATATACGGGGGAAGAAGATGATCTTCACGCGGTGAGCCTAATTGATGAGATCGTAGAAGAGAACATTGAGGAAAATTTATGTGGAGACGCCTTAGAATCTTGATTAGTGTCTAGTCATGAGAGCGAGGGAACTTATACCGAATTTGAAAGAGAGAGAGAGGGGTTAGAAGAAAGAAAAATGGTGGAGTTAGAGATCGAGCAAGTAAGAGAGGATGTAGGCACTACTCGGGAGAGAGAGCTAGGGGACATGAGCATGGAAGAATTTGAAAAAGAATTCGGTCCGGTGGATGAGAGCCTTAACTACGAAGTCCAAACTCTATTGGATTCATTTAGTCACCTAAAAGAAAGCGAATGGAAATATAAAATCAAAGAATTCCTTCTTTGTGACCATCCACCCATACCACTAGAAGTCCCGAAGGCGAGTGAGGAGAAAGGTGTGTTTCATCCGACTTAGAGCCCGACCCATGCATTCCAAAAATTGAACGAAAATTAGGAGTTCCCTCCGAGTCAGTGCACACAAGCTATGCTTTGAGTAAGCATCCCAGGGATCCCTTTCCGAGTAGTCACGATGAGTCTCCCTGCCTTTCCTTTATTTATGGGCGAGGGCCCAACTTATTCCTGTTGTTGGTATATGACAGGAAGACGGGAGTGACAAGGAGAGCATCGAACCCCGTCAGTGGGATCGGGTGAGTTTGTGGAGAAATGAGAAGTCGTCGCACCCCCGACGCATATGGGGTGATTTTTAGTGTATTATTGAGTCATGTGTTAGGGTCATTTAGCATCTTTATGCATTTTAAATATTTGTTTGTTTTCTTTTTCCGCACTTTTAATTCGCTTTGAGTTAGATTTTCGTCCTTTTTGCTTGAGGACAATTCAAAAGTCTAAGTTAGGGGGGGGGGTCACAAGTGCATATTTCTAAAACTTTACAAATTTTCAAAAATGCCCAGAAATTTCCAAAAAAATAATCATAAAATTTTGAAAAACCCAAAAATATTTTTGTTCAAAATAAATAAAATTTGGAATTCAAATTTTACAAAAATATCATCAAAAGTCGGATTAATGTCTCAAGTTGTAAAAATTCAACATACACAAATCCGAAATTGACTAAAGATGGAAATTGAGCGAAAATTGACGACTTAACGAATAAGTGTGGAGATTAACAAACCCGATGAGATTCGAGCCTATCACTTTTTGCGAGTTTTTAAATCAATCCGAGTTAATTGTTAACTCAAAGTTCTTTTCAGCATGTTAAAAAAATTCGTCAAGGATCTCAATCCTTTCATTTTGATTGGTTATGAAAAACGTGTGTGATATTACTTTGAAAAACGTGCCATAATTGATCTCTAAACTTAATTAATCTTGAAACGCATATGGTAACGCAATTAGTAGTTTGGACAATGAAGTAGGCCCTCTTTTGTAACCCAAAAATATTGGCCAGAAAAAGTAGCGAAAAATTACCTCTTTTGTAACCCAATTTGAGCTAACAAATTGTCCCTTTTCGTTTGATAACCCGAAAAACCCAAATAGCCCGGAATTGCGAAGAATGGAAAAATTCAGAATTTAAGTTCAAAAAGTGCATATAAAGGGAAAGAAAAAAATAGATATGCTCAACAAATATGGCAAGAAAAGAAAAGAAGTGAAAAACAGAAAAAATAGAAAAAGAAGAAAAAATGAGCAATAGCCTAGGAAAAGCACAAATGGACATCACTAATAATTTTTCCAATTCCAACCTCCCTACAATTGTCATTTTACCCCATATACCTTAAAACCCAAAAAAGTCATAACCGAGTTTAAATTGCGAAGTTGGTTACCACATGGAGAGCTAAAACACCAAAAGATAATAAAATAGATCGAATGCGCAAAAAAGAGGTAATGTTCTCATTTTTAAAACCGTAATCCATTGATGATATCCTATCACTGTAAAAGTACGTCTTTCTACTTGTGTACGTGACCTTGTGTCCATTACATTTACTCTTTATATCACGCATACCGAGAGAATAGCCACATTCCGAGTGATTTGTTTGAGAGAGAATCCTGGGAGATTTTGAAATCAAAATGAATTTTCAGATTAGTAACGTAACGATCAATCGGTGGAAATTGGCGGTTATATTTCCGGCTTTGCACACATGCACTATGATTTGAGACTTGTAAATATGACTTGATGATGACTATTTTCTGGGAAATTTTGAATTGTACAATTTTTAAGTATTTTGATATTCTCCTTGAGTTGAATTTTGTGGGTATATTCTCTGCAAACCCTCACAAGACACCACTCGTCCTACTAGGGTAACCTAGGGATTTAAAGGCTTGTTGCATGCTCTAAATGCAATTGCTTGCCCGTAAAAAGGTATTCTATCCCCATAATTTGTTTAGAGGAGTCGTGACTTTATTATGTCTCTTTTACATTACTCGGGACGAGCAAAGTTCTAAGTTGGGGGGTTTTATTGGGCATAAAAATTATATATTTATTCCCCTAATTTCGGTACATTTGTGAACCCGAGTGATGCAAATGATATGGATTTAATGCACATTTATGCTACTAACCTTCGTTGGCAAGTATTTCGTGTTTTGTGTTTCTCCTATTTGTTTTATAGGTTAATTATTCAAGTTGTGCAAAAGAGAAAGTGAAACGATAAAAGAAAGACTAGGAAGGAAAGTTCAAGGGCATTTTGGTAATTTTCAGCCAGATCCCGGAGGAGTAGTCAACTGGAAAGTTGAAAATCTTGGAACAATGAGAAAACTGAAATAAACGGCACCCAAATCCGAGTTACGGTTGTTGAGTTATGACCAATTGAAGTTGAAGAAAAATCCAAGGAAGAAAGGAAGAAAACAAGAAAAAATTCCAAGTGTTAGAATGAAATAAAAAGGCACCCAAGCCAGCGAAACTTCCCGAACCCAATGTCGAACCGGTTTGGGGGCGAACCAGTTCGGGAGACATGCGAATCGGTTCGGGGGTCCTGAAGCGCGAATTTATTCCTTTATTCTGATTGGTCCAAAGAATCCCATGAAGTAAAAAACTCCTTCAAAAACATATTTGGACATACTTAGTGACCAAGGAACGACAGTTCTGAGTAGTTTTTTTTAGTTTTGGTAATGAGAAAAGGGGAAGAACATCTAGGAACATAAGTGGAATTGATTGTTGCAAGATTGATAAAATTCTGGGTTTGTTTTCAAGTTGTAATCCAAGTTTCATTCTTATGATTATTGTTCTTGCATGGTAATTTTCTTGCGTGATTTGAATCAATTTCTGTGCTCATAACACTTAGTTACATATTTCAATCTAGTTTCATCATGACTTCTTTCGCATGAAACGTTACTATTTCATGCATCCTTCAGTTTAATATGTACGGATAGGTTTAAAAGGTCGGGATGCATGAACCCAACTTGATGTGTTAATTGCGTGTGTGTAACATTTATCCTCTGAATTTATTGATTCATTATGACCGTATTGGGTAGGAACACAATAATTGTAAATATTTATATCTCGTTTGTTCTGGGTAATCGGGATGATTTATAATGTAATTCGAGTGTCACTATTGCGATACCGATTTACTCGTCCTCAGATTAAGTATAACGCGGGCTTCAACCTCCTATACGTAATTCTTGGGAGTACTAAATTCTGGGTCAAGATTAATCAGTTACATTCACGATTGGTATTATACCTGCAATAAACTAGGGTTGGGGGATTGTATTCCCGTCCTGTTTTTCTCATCACTTAGTTCAAAAGTTTTAAAATCATCTTTCATCAGTATTTTAGGTAATTTAGTATAACTGCATCTTTTCATAATTTCATAATTTCATAATTGCACTTAGTGTAGTCAATTCTCAAAACCAAACCATTTTCCCTTTCTTTTTAGAGTCAAAGTTAGGATTCCTCCGTCTTTTCCCGTCGTTACAACTTCGTTGTCTTAGTTCCCTGTGGATACGATCCCGACTTACCTGGTTTATTACTAACGCGACAGGCTTGCACCTGAGCCTAGAGTGAACGCACATTAGAGACTCATTCTGAGTCGCGTCAAGAGGACTCTACGGGTTGTCTTACAAGTCAAATTGATAAAAAAAAGGGCCCTACGAACACTGCATCTTCTGGGACTAGCTAGTTGATTGATTTTAACTTTAATGTTAGCTAGGGTGGCACATAATGGATAAGTGAGTGAGTCGGGTGATGAAATCCCTTCTCATGAATAATCGAGTGTAGGTCTTAGTTGATTAATTCATCCCACCACTCAAAAATAAAAAAGAGAATAAAAATCACATAAGATCACACATGCATACAAAATACTGACTCACTTACGGGATATTCGCGAGTGTTTAGAAATGTACCTCCCACAGTTTTTACATGCAGGGGTTGAATATCGATTTGAGTCGACCAAGAGGAGATCCCCAATCTCAGTCGGCCTCGGGAGTCCTACCAACCCAAAGTAGAGAGGCTTTTAAATCCTCACATTTGGACGCCCTCTCGCTACCTTGCCCGGTTTTCCTATCACACTATTCTTCTTTTTTTTTGAATTACTACAAATTTAAATGAAAAAATAATGGTGTCTCCAAGAACAATAATACAAGACAAATAATATGACCCTAATACAAAAATTCTAATAAAATTAAAATAGTACTAAAAATGAAAAAAGATAGAAATAATGAATTACAATTCAAAAATCTCTCAAAGTGCTTCAAACTCCAAAGATCGGCAATGACGCCGTTTAATAACTTATCTTGTTGTATATGTTGTTGTGTCATTGTTGAAGCCAAGTTAATCAAAACTCTTTAATACCTAAAAAATGATAAAACTAGAATTGTTGTAAGTACGGGTGTCAATCCAACTTTAAGGAGTGAAACATATGAGAAATCATGTAATCCACTTTTCTATTTATTTTCTTTTTAGATTTTTTTCTTTTTTCTTTTTCTATTTTTTTATGGATTTTTCAATGGATTATTAATTAACTAACTATACTAATTTTTAAAGTACTAACTAAGGTGTAATATCTAATAAGAGAAAAATGAGATACACAAAATTGTGCAAACAAGTAAACTAATTAAATTGGACTAATGAGGGCTTTAGAAATCATCCATAAAATGGGAAATTAGCCCTCATTAATCATCATCCAAGATATAAGATAAACAAATAAAATCATACAATGATTAAATCAAGAGTAATTATAGACGAATAAATCAAACCCATTTTAGCCTTGAATTGGAGCAACTCTTCAATTACAATCCAAAATTCTATCAATTATAATCCCTCACTAATATATATATATATATATATATATATATATATATATATATATATTAAATAAAAACCAAAATAAAAAAATAAAAACTAATTACAGTATACAAAGGATGAATTCATAATGGACTCTTAAATAATGAGAGAAATTTGCTAAAAATGCAAAACCTCTCATTAAAAAATTGTACATTAGAATTCAACCAAGGAAATAAATTCTTTATCATCACTTTATGTTGAGATATTTGCTAAAAATATAAATACTTGTCATAAAGGTATAAAAAAGAAGTTACTTCCAAAAGGGATGAATTCAACCACATCACTCTACATTGATATAGTTGTTAAAAATGAAAAAATTCACTATAGATGGGCGGAGTGGAATTCATCCAAGAGATAAATTCTACCACACCATTCTATATTGAGATATTTGCTAAAAATGCAAATAATCTCTATAGATGGGTGGAGGAAAATTTATGACACAAAGTTAAAAACAAAAATGAGTATTTCTTCAAATGCCACCAAGTCCTCAATTTATAGGTGGGATGAAGGTATGGGTATTGTTGGAATTGGATGGACATGAGGGGTGTGAGGTGTGAGAGGTATAATTAAGGAATTGCTCAAGTGTGCATATGGGTTTAATGAGGGAGATGAGATTGTCGGGGATTTGAGGGGTGGGAAAGGGATATGAGACATTTTAAACATGTTAGTATATTTGGATTTATAGATGGCAATTAAAAACAATTTTCGTTTAGTGGGTTTTAAAAGGGGGAAATGGGTCTTTCATCTTGGGTCTATGGAGGCTTGCAATTGGGTTAGATTTGTTTAGTAGCATGGGTCAAGGTTAGCCATAATGGGTTTGTGGGTATAGGATTTGGGTTTGGGTTTGGCTTCGGTAGACGGGTCATGGGCGGAGTGTTGAGGTGGGCGACATTCAGGTGGTTCCGGGTCTGCCCGAATTTGGGGTTCAATGGTGGATTTTGGTTGAAATGATGGGTAAATTGTAGAGCAGGTATCGATTCGTGGGTTTCGAGTCGCCAGTAGGTGGATTGATTCGACCTAAGTCATTGGTGTTTGAGTTGGGTTTAGTGGCAGGTCACCGACAGAGGTTGGATCGAATGGGAGGTATAGGTATTAGGGAAATGGGTTGCGTGTCTGGTTTTAGTGGGTTTGTCATGGGGTTGGAATGGCCCAAATTAATGGGAACCATCGGCGGGTTTGGATAGTATTTTGGTTTGGGGGGATAATGGTGATGGTGGTTTTGAGGTTCAAGGCAGGAAGTTAATCTTTGGTTATGGAGTTTTAGTGAGAGGAGAGAGAATGTGGGTAAAGGTTGAAGATGATGAGAGGTATTAGGGTGTGGTGAGGTGTATGTTAACTAGTATGTGTGTGTGTGTGTTAGTTTGTAACAAACTTAAAATAAAAATAAAAATTAATAAAACTAAAAATTAAAATCTATTAAACTAAAAATTAAAATCCTAACTTAATAAAATAAAACTAAAGAAAATATAAATTTTATTAATATTAGAAAATAATTACTAAAAAATAAAAGACTAAAATAAAATACAAATAAACCTAAACTAATAAAATATTAATAATACTAACTAATAATAAGAACTAAAAACTAAAACTAAAAATCAAATCAAATGCACACCTATATTATTCACAGACACAGACTTAGTACTATATAAAATGACATACATACTCACACACACTATTATATTTACATAAAATGGTAAGACACTAAATAAAATAAAATAAAAAAAATAGTAAAAAAGAGTCAAAAAATATAAATAACTCCACACACAGAGAGGGCAATTTTAGGACAAGCTTGGGGTGGACAAGGCTTGGTTCGAGATTGGTTTAGGCTACGGGACTGGGTTTAGGCTCATTTAACTGCATCATTCCCACATTTGATGTACTTAACCACTTATTTCTAACAATTATCTCGAATTAAGCTTCTTTGACACTGCGAATGCTTATTGACTTACAAAACAAACAAATACCAACATAAGTCCGATTTATCGAGAATTAGAAATTAAAAATTTTCTATTTGGGTTTTATTGAAACACTTTAGGGTGCTTATCAATTCCTAGAAAAACTGTCGGCGAATGCCTTGAGAGCAAGACTGGCAGTGTTATCAATAATCATGTCAATATTGAGTAAAGGGTAATTATCCTTGGACATGCTTTGTTTAGATCCCGATAATCGAAGAACATACGAACTTTTCCTCTTGATTTTGGCACAAGGATGATGTTCGTGATCCACGTAGGATATTCTACACATAAATAAAGCCTATGTCAAACTATTTTACCACTTCATATTTGACTTTGAGGGACCACTCAGTTTGGAGCTTTTTAAATTTCTGTTTGAGACGTTTGCTTTCTGGATGAGTAGAAATTTTATTCTTCACGATCTCTAGGTCGGTGCTAGGCATGTCGTTGTATGACCATGTTAAGAAGTCCACGAATTCTTTCAAGATTTCTTCGAATTACGACTGCTCATGCTCATGGAGAGTGGACTCTATCCTAATCTCACTCGGATTGTTACTAGAACTAAGATTTAAAAATATTAGTCCTATAATCATTAGTTTGAACGTGGTTACGTTGTTTAATTTTTATCTCATTGATATTTGTTAACAATTGTTCATTTTTTAGTCATTTCATTTAAGAAAATTCAAAATCTTTATTCATTTCATTAGAAATATTTTCTCAAACTATAGCCTTGAGAACTACATTAAAATAGGCCTAGTTTATATTGATATCAATAACAAAAAAAATTAGGAACATATTTAAGTTCATTTTGCAGAGGGTCAACAATATGGTTGAGCTAGTAACAGGAACACTGTGCCAGTTGAGGAGCGACTTTTCAGCCGGGACGATCTTTACGAGTAGTTTACACAACTCATCCTTGGCATAGATCGTGCAAATATATAACCCTAGTGTGTGTAAACCAAATGGATCATTACTATCACTATACTCACAACTTTCAGTTATTTGAGAGCTTGAATTCGTAGATTTGATGGTCAGGGGTTTTGCTTCATGCTTTGGGTCTTCAGCCCAGGTGAAATTGTCTTTAAAGAATATTTCTAATCCTGGTTTCAATTTCTTATTAACAAGGCCATACCAGGGCTTGGTGAAACTGCAAAAGGGGAAATCATTGTTATTTTTGGTGAACTGGCCATTTAAGTAATCTCCTGAGATGGAATATTTCCTTTTCGATACCATATTTTGAAACGGAGGTTTAAACGAAGTGAGTTTAGTTAGCGATGATTGGAAAACCATACCATAAGGGAAAAGATTTTTTGAAAACTATCGATTTAAGAATCCCCTGTTTACAATGACCTCGCCCCATTTCGAAAATGAAATGCATATTCTTGAACATCCGTATCACGCTGATGTTTCCATAAGGATTGTGCTCTTGTCATACTCTATCCTTGAAGATATCTGCTGAAGGTACATGAAGTGGATGAATCTACAAATTCAAGAGTAGCATGTCATTAGCCCCATGTTGTATTTCCAAAATAAGGTTAATCGTGCCGATGCCATTAGAGTTGTCTTTATCCCCAATGACAGTGATGACCTAATTGATGGCAAAGAATTTTAGCTTCTGATAGAGGGAGGATTACACACCTCAGATAGTATGAAGCCAAGGATGCCCAAGGATCAAGTTGAAATATGTTGGTATATCAATTACCTAAAACTTAGTTTAGGGGCATATGGGACCAGCCCTTAATATGAGATTTATTAAACCCATTGGCGGGTGTTATTATAGGCCTGCATGATGGTGGAAGTAAATGTGAGATCACTAACTTTTATCCCCATATAATTGAGAGTTCTTAATGGACAGACATTCAAAGCGGACCCATTATCGACATGTGCCAACGAAATCCTCCTTCCCATGACTTCCACTGAGTTCTTGATTGCATAATTGTGGTTAAGACCGATTATAGAAAAATAATATCGTCAAGGGAGATAAGCTTCATCGTGGTCATAGATCCAACTATGTGGATGACTTTTTTAGGGTAATAGTAGGAGGAACTGTGGGTCCGGTGTGGAGCTTGATCAAATCATTTTTCTGCAACTGGGATGACATGAAAAGCCCTAATAAAGTTATGTTGGCTTGGATTTTTTTGAGATGTTTAAGGATTTTACTTTCTTCGATCGACATTTTTGGCATCGGGAGTTCTTCGGTAACTCTTTTCTGTTTATCCATATGCATGCTCGCTGATGGAAGAATCAGGTCTTTGTAGTATCTCCCTGACCAATTCATATGATTTGTGGATATCAGGAAGAATAGAAACCTTGCATCCTCATACACTTTTGGCATGATGGAGAATTAATCAATTCCTAATAGTATCTCTTAAAAAGAAATCATATCACATAAGGAGGCAATCGTGTCGATAGCCCTACTATTTTGTTCATCATCTAAGTTTTTTGAAAGGTCTGAGTCATCGCCCCAACCGATGGTAATAATATTGTTTCTCCATGAGACATCTATGCATTCTATGACTTCAACTGATTTGTCTTACAAATCTTCCCATTCAGTAGATGGTTATTGGAAAGAGGTAACATGGTATCCTTTGAGCCTTAGGATGGTGAGCAGTCTGGAAGTTTTGCATATTTCTTTCTCATTAACAAACTCATCGGGCATGACATACACAGTACTGTTTATGTTACTGACATAAAATAATCGTTTAATTATCGATCTAATTCCATACCTTCCATATATACATCATTGATTTTTTTCATAACTGTCCTCATCAAGTGCCATCTGTAGTGGTAGTTGTAGTCCAAAGTCTTTGAGTTGATGAAAAATAGTCGGTATCTCCATGCTCCTTATTTCTGAACGGGTTCAGATGGCGATGCAAGACCGTATTATGAGAGATAAGGATCGGTCTGGTGCACTTTATGGGTTGCACAAGGAAAGAGGGATACATTTTGAAGGATTTATGGGAACTAGCAAATAGAGTAGGTATATTGGTGAGACAAATTCTGGTGGAAGGATCAATATCTAGATTCTCATCTAGAAGAATGGCATTGATAATGTCTGGTGTGATGGAGAAGGGTTTTGAGTAGTTTTGGGTTTAGGATTGGTTGGAGGAGCAATGACCCTCTTATTAATTAGGCCTTGGATGACGTTCTTCAGGTGGAAACATTTATCAATGGTTTACCTAAAAATTTGGAGGAAATCCCAACGAGCATCATGCTTGAAGTTTGTTTGAAGTGGGTCTGGTAATAGGCAGAGTTCGAAAGGATTAATGAGGTTTCGAGATAGGAAAGCGTGTTAAAACTTTGACATGGGAGCATAAATCTTAGTATATTCCCTTTTGATTATTACAAAATGATATTTGTGTTCCCATAGCGTAGAAGGTTGAGAAATGTTGTTGATGGTTAAGATAATAGTGTTAACTTGTTTTTCATACTTGCGAGGAATGAAGTACCCTGTTTGCCTCTTCATCTCAGACTCGACTTTCTAATTGATAACACATTCTTTGATCTTAACCCCTGACTATCGAAAGGATATGAAATGAGGGTAGTATTGGCTTCCCATAGAGTCTTGGATATATAGAAGGAAATTATTCTTCATAATGCTCATTTATTCTTCCTTGGAAGGTCGATTTATCATTGTAGAAGCCCTTTCTCTCCATACACTCATAAAACTATTGACACGTTCCTCGAGATTTTGCTTGAGGAGATCAAGGTCTCTACAAGTGAATTCTAACTACTCATTATATTTTATTTTGTCATGGATTTTTGATCTATATCCTCCTAACTATGGATTCGGAATTCTTCTAGCGACAAGAAACATTAGAGAGAACTCTCTTTAAGGGTTTGCTGGAACATTTGTGCCATTATTTCTTTAGATACTCTATGTAGAGTCATAGAACGATGATAGATATGAAGGTGCAAAATAGGAGGCCCACTGTCTTAAAATTTTTTTATGTATGACATCTTGAACTTTTTCCTCGATCGCAATTTTGGGTAGGGACATATGTGGTTTTTACCCATATAGTTCCCTGAGTTCTTAACTTGATAAAATTTCTTGGATAACAATCTTAGGTCTTCCTTGACCTTGTTCAATTCTTCCTCTTTAGGATTAATATGAATAGGAATTGAAAAATTATCCCCTGGACGAGAGAGGTTTGGCATTGGTAACTTAGCTGATGGTTTCCCATTAGCACGTGGGACACGAGGGACATGACGGATTTGTTGATACTCTTCTGGAACCCCTATTTGTTTTGGTGCATGCAGACCCATGGCACGGGTTAAGACAATATTGGGCTTAGGAACCTCGGGTGTTTGAACCTTGTTTCACTACATCTCCTGGACATTTTCCAGGAGATTATTGATTTTGGGGCTAAGCAGGGCAAGGACTATCATCAGGTCTGGTTGAACATTAGAGTTCTAATCAAGGTTCTCTTTGGAGAGTCTTCGAAGGGACTGTTTAATTTTTGTGAAGGTAGCAGAGGAGGTGGTAAAGATTCGAGGTTGCTTGATAGCGTATTTGAGCCAATACGGAGTGAGGCCAAAACTAAGGCATGTGATCGCACCTAAGAGGGGAAGAAGGATATTTTTTGTATTTTTAGGAAAAAATGGAGAAAATAGTTTTTGGTATTTTTGTTAAAGGGAGAAAGAGAAATTCACCAGTGTAGTTGTTATTATTAGGTTTCACTTGTATTATATTCCGCCTAGGGTGTAAGTCAAATACCGGACATGACCCTTGTTTAGGAAAATATAGGGTATGCGATGTAAGACACAGTTTGACATGTTTCTAGACTCATGGACAATGTCCTATTTTTAAAAATGGGAAAAATAATGAAAAATTCAGGTAGCAAGATGACCCAAAATTTTGGCAGAGTTTCACGTTAAACCAATAAACTAGGTATGAGTGTCCTAAAGCAAAATCCTATATGAGGTTAATGCATTGGGGTGGGGTTTAGTAGATAGGTTCTCCCTTTGGCAAGACTTTCAAGATACACCTCTTGCTTATAAGGGAAATCATTCATCAATACGTGTGGACATGCCATTTAATAAACACGTGTGTATGAAAATTACTTTTTAATATACCTCTTGGAGATGGTATGTGTGACAGAGATTGCGATATACTCGACGTACATTAACGAGTCCCATGCTATATATCTACCATTGAGAGTTATATCAAGTGGTAAGATGCAGGAAAACAGTTCGGTATACATCGAAGGTACTAGGACAATGTAAGGTTGTAATTATATTGCTTAGGTTAATCGTGCCCCGCAGGACGACACCTATCACTAAGTGACCCATCAATATAGAAAAAAAATTGGTCAAAATTCAGTGCTCAGATTATGTTTTATGAAAAATGCATTAGTCTTAATTAGTATGTTATAGAGAGTTTTATGTATCCTAAGTAGGACAAGTACTACTGCTATAGAGATTATGTTTTATGAAAAATGCATTAGTCTTAATTAGTATGTTATAGAGAGTTTTATGTATCCTAAGTATGAGGTAGAGTATGGGAATATACATAAGCTACATGTGATAAGGGAGCTAAGTAAGGAGAGTAAACCTATAAAGTATGTATATGAAGCATGGAGCATATAAATATCATGATGGTATATACAAAGTGTAATACATGTGAATATATATAAGTGGGAGAAATGTATGTGCAAAGTGAGAGTGACATGGAAACATGTGTAAGTGAGAAAACATGCAGATATATATAACTGAGAGTAGTGTGGAAGTGTTTGTAAGTGAGAGTAATGTGGAAGCGTGTCCTAGTGAGGCTAAACATGGATATATATAATTGGTATGTGTAGCATGTGAGTAAGCATGTGGATATATACAAGTGATAATCAGAATGGACATCCACAAGTATTATGGAGCATGTGAAGAGTGAGTAAGTGGAGAGAAACATGGTAATTACATACAGGTGAGCGAAGCATGAAGCATTATATTGAAAAGATAATATACACATATGATAAGAGAATGAGCATGATGGAGAGAATAATATACAACATGTGAGCATAAGAGTGGGAGAACATAAAAGTTGAAATATATACACACATGTATAAAAATAAAGAAAAATAAGAGAGAGAAAAATAAAGCCCATGTAAATTGATTCTAATCCTCTAAAAAGAAATAAGTCACCCTTAGAAGAGTTTCCATTGTGGCCATCCATGGGTTAAAATGGGGGAAATATGATTTGAGTTAACCCCAAAGGAAAATACATCTAGCTCATGAAGAATTGGGTCAAGAAAGAGAACTTCCCTTTCCACAACTTGTGCGGTATTCATAGGCTCCCACGAACATAAATTGGCCATCATCGAGGGGTAAGAATGTAAAGGATATAGTCACCACCATATCTTTCTCGAAATAGGCAAAATATATAATCGTTCCTGATGAAACGACATCACAAGAAAAACTGATGCATACGAAACCAAGTAGATCACAGGTTTGGGGACTAAGTTAGGGAATGGGAAGGTATTAAGCACCCATTCCGCCCTTTATATCTCTCATGGTCTGTAAACATATTCTCTTTTCTCTCCTAAATAGGGTCTAGAGTGAGTAGCGTGAAAAGAGTATGTGTGTGTGTGTGTGTGTGTACATAAGGAGTGATATCATCATCTCCACATCATGGGGAACGAATCAATTGTAGGAGTGCGCATGATTGACATAAAAAGAAGGCAAAAATGTGAGCGATCTGTAAGATTGAACTCATTATAAACAAATGAGCATATGTGTCGATGGTATCTCTAAAGGGGAAACATATAATATAACGATGCGCCAGATTGAACTAATTATGAACAAATGAGCACACATGTCAATGGGATCGCTAAATGAGTAAAAACACACACATACACACACATATACTCAATTCCCAAGTTGAACTTGTGATGTGAACGTAGACAAAATTGGTATCAAAGTCTACTTAGTTTTGTAACAGACAAGGGTGGTATTTAAACCATAAACCCAAAACTAGAATTTCCTTATTTTTAGTTTGTTGAAAAATGTGCACAAGTGGAGAAAGTGTAGGAAAGAGGGAGGAAAATTCCAATTTAGGGTATAAGATTTGAACCCTCCTTTTCATTTATTTGGGATTTACGAAACTATATGTTTGTATATATAAGTGCTAAAAAGGAATTATTAAGGATAGGAAAGTGAAACTAAAGAAAACGATATGCTAAGACGAAGAGTAATAAACTGCGGTAAATGACACTCGTTAACTGAGCTATAGAATGATAGAAATAGGCCTTTTATGAAGTTAAGTGGTAGGGAAATGGACGATAAAGGTTAGGTAAAAGTGGGGTGGGTAAATGTGGAGAGAATATCTGGAAAATGAAATTTTTGGAAGGCGACACTAATCTTGAGGCATGAGCTCTCCAGATTTTAAGAAGGGGTCCTTTGAGAATGAGGTCATGGACTCCTTACATAGGAAATTTTTAGGGTTAGGGAGTCTATTGATCTACATAGGCCTAGGCTTGCCTATCATAATACCTCATGGATTGCATACTAAGTAAACTACCACTATGTCGATAGGCAAAGGGTCAGGGGTGCCTATAGGTAGTCCAAAATGGAGTTTTTCAAAAAATGGGCACAAAATGCAAACCATAAGTCCTAATCGTGCACGATTGAGATCATTGGAAAGGGTATTTAGATACCTATGAAAGTTAATTGAGCTACTCTAGATTTCAAGAGTTAACCAAAGTCAAACAGAGCTCGAAATCTTCAATGGCCTCTAGGTCATAGTTTGGAGTAAAATAAGCAAGTATGCGAGAACCGTAGGGTCGATTCATGCATAGTATGGATCGTTGAAAAGGTTATTTGGAGCCCTATGAAAGTGCATTGAGATACTCTCAATTTTGAGAGTTGAACAAAGTCAAATGGAGCTCAAAATCTCCTCGGTGGCCTCTAGGTTAGGGTTTGGAGTCGAACCTGGAGTCCGAGGGAGAAAAAGACGGTGTTAGGGACCCAAGGAGGTGTTTGAGGGGTACCATAAAGGGATTTCTACAGATAATATTCTCTTTATGTCATATTATTATTAGGTTTATTCTCAACCTATAAGCTAAGGTGCATTTATGTCCGTATCCAATCAACCAATTTAATAATTCTAGTAGATTTACATCCTAGTCTATTTAAATGTACAACTCTAAATAAAAATAAATAATTATATGTTATACCTCAATAGTTAACTATCACTAAATTGAAATTAACATATTTTCTAAAAAATTTCCACAATTATATATTTATATCACAGGTCCAATTTCCAAAAACAATTCATGCTTATTCACTAACTTATTCATTTTTCTCATCAATTTAATCCAGAATCTTTAACTTGTTCTATATATATAAATTTCCCCACTTCAATTACAATCAACTTTTATTGCTAGAGTTTCAACCATATTCATATCAAAGTATAATCATAACTAGGATATATGCATGTTCATTATCTTTTATAAAACTAATTTAGAATAAAAATTCATATTTAAATAATTAACTTATTCCTATGAGAATTCAAATAATTTATGAGGGATTATTTATTTATAGATGGATCCACAATATACTTATCATTTTATATTCAGTAATCTTGAATTTGATTAATTATATATGTATATATATTATCATGAACAATTACAATCTAATTTATTCTAAAAAATATCTTCTTCATAAAGGAATTACATGTACTAACTCTACTAAGATCTTCTAGTTTTTAAATTAGTTCTAACAGGAAATAAGAATGAAATGAAACCCAAATTGTATTTAACATATTTATATATTTATTCAATGACTAAGTAATTAGTTAATATAATTGTATTACAGGGGACGAGTAGTATATGACTTGTGTTTTAGAAGAAATTTATCAAAATAACTTATATGGAAAGAGTCCCCAAGCTTTAACAATCCTCCTTGATTCTTGAATTACTATTGAACTCTTCTTAAATAAAGTCCCATTTCTTTCTTAAATTATCTTTTCAATTGCCTACTTAAATCTCTTGAACTGAGTTTGAGTATAAGCGTTTATGTTTGACTAAGAGTGTGTGTGTGGGGGGGGGGGGGGGGGGTACTATTTTTTTTGGGTTGAGAAAAATGAAATTCATGTACAAAATTGCTATTTAAATCCCCAAGAAATGAACCAACAAAGGTGTCCAGCAATTTTACTCGACCTCACCATGGTTGAGTTGCGGTTAAGCCTTGGTTGGGCGTAATTGTGGCTTCCCGTTT
Source organism: Sambucus nigra (assembly GCA_949130495.1). Taxonomy (NCBI): domain Eukaryota; kingdom Viridiplantae; phylum Streptophyta; class Magnoliopsida; order Dipsacales; family Adoxaceae; genus Sambucus; species Sambucus nigra. Next base: position 341,316,497 of record OX422213.1, on the reverse strand, counting down.
ATATATTTATTAATTATACATTTCTTTTTATTTTCAATCCAAAGCATGATAGTTACTATGCACATTTTCATTCTTTCCTAAACCCTAAATTTTCAACCAAGCTTAACCAATAGCCCAAACAAACCCCTAGGGTTTCAATCTAAATCATAGACAGCTTTATTAAGTCCCAAATTTACTTAAATACAAATTCATTCAATATATATCCAAACCTTCTCAACATAATCAATTTAAAATTATAATTTCAACTAATAGACATTAATGAATTATATAACTAAAACACTTTACATTAATGTCCACATTTTCATTTTATTCATTTTATTATCTACTAAATTAAATCCAGAAAAGTAATTTAAATTGTTAAAAAAATAAAGGGTATTACAATAACTCCTACTTATTTAATGTGTTTTTAACACACACACACATCACACTTACTCACATAAGGTATCCTTAGCTTAGTGGCTTATCTTGGTGGTGATGCATTTGATTGAAATATGTTTTATATTTTTTTTTTCTTATGATACATTTACATGATTATTGTTTATTCTTGTTGGGAATTTATCTAACTTCCTTATCCACATTCCATCTCCCCTAATTTACATTTATGGATAGTGGTAAGGAGAAATAAAGTTAGTCATCTTTGACATCTCTTTGGGACTTGGCTACGACAATTCGAATTTCTCAAAAGAAGGGTTAATGTAACATCGATATGTGTGATTGGGCCTTTCAGTGGGAGGCTTAATATTTTAATCTTATTTTATTTTCGGTACCCTTGGGACCAAATGAAGGGTTGGGTCTTCCTATTATGGAATTAAGAGTCGAGATTTCACAAACAAACACTATATTATCAAACTTTCATCATAAGAATACCACAATCACTATTATGTATTTCTTACCACCTATACTTTTGGTACACATAGGCCCCACGATATCCATGTGGATCAACTCAAGGACACAGTAGTTCTTAAAAATACTAAGATTCTTACGTGAATTCTTTATTAGTTTATCTTTTTCACAAGTTTGACATATGAAGTAAAAACGTTTTTCTAGTAATGGGAAGACAAGAAATAGGAATTTCTTTATTGGACGATCAAGCTCCCTATGACTCAAATGACTAAATATTGATTCCAAAGGTCTACGGGAGTTACCTTGGCATTTTAACTTATGAAATACTACATAATATCAAATCCAATATAGTTATTAGGAGTTCTCACACCATGTAGAAGCCTCTTTCTATTCTAATAAAAAAAATCACAACCCTTTTAATGAGACATTTATTGCATAATTATTGTCACAAAGTTGGCTTATACTAATGAGATTTACGTTGATCCCATTAACATGAAACACATTCTCTATTATGGGATATATATATATTAATGGCTCCTTTTTATAAAATTCTAGATTGACTCCCATATCCAAAGGTCAGTCTACTCTCCTAGTGATCCTTAAGGTGGAAAAAAATTAGGGGTGTGTAGACACCCCATTCTAACACCCCCTAACCACTCCGTAGGTCCCCTAGCACCTCTTCTCATCACTAAAAACCTAAGTCATACCCCGGGTACTGACCTAGAGGCCATCGAGCACTCCCAGGATCCATTTGACAAAAATTAAACTCTTAAGCTACACTGAGACTGAATGAATCTTCGAAGGGCACTGGATCCCCTTCCAACGGTTCTACCCATGCGCAATTCTGACTTACGGTGCGGACGAACGACCCGTTTTCCCTCGAAACTTGATCAGGAGGTCACTGGATGCTCCCAGGCTCCGTCTGACCAAAGTCAACTCCTCATCTCGATCAAGACTAAATGAATATTCAAAGGGCACTGAAACCCCTTTCCAACGGTCCGCTTCGGGCCCAATTCTGACTTAAGGTACGGACGAATGATTCGTTTTAATCAGAAAGGTCATCGAACGCTTCCAGGCTACGATTGGCCAAAGTCAACTCCCCAAACCGAGTCAAACTGTTTGGAATGTCAAAGTATATCTCCTAAAATTCCCAACGTTTTCCCTTCTGACTTACCATACGAACGAACGATCCGTTTGCGTTCGACAATTCCCCGTTCAAAGGATCGATGAACGTGTCCAAGCCACATTTGACCCAAATTCAACTCCCGGACCTAGGAGCAGTCTTAAAGTCTTTCGAAGAAATCTGAATTACCTTTCCAACGGTTTTCCACGTATGCAATTCAGATCAACAGTTTGTGCTCTACGACCGATTTTTTGAAGGAGCCTGAAAGAGACTGCCAAATGGTAGGTTCCAAACCCTGCCTTTCGTTAGTGTGCCTAAACACACCTGCCGATTGGCAGGACTATGACTATTCCAATGGTAATTCCCTGGGCCTATAAAAAGGAGGGACCGACCTCATTGCAAAAGGACAAAAGATTTGAAATCCATCACTCTCAACGAGCTCAGAAAAACTCTCTCGAAGTCAGCGTGATTTCCACATCCAAATCCCTTTCCAACCTTCACCCTTCATCATCTTTTTCATCAAACTTGGTGAATTAAGTACCCTCCATCATAACCCAAGTGCAAGGGCTACTCTCCAACGTCCAAGATCTTCAAGAAGGTCCAATTTTCTCAACTCTCTCTTTAAATTCTCCTAAATTCGCATTAATTTATTTTATTACTAATCACTTTTATACTCTCATGATACAAGTCGATGATTCCTATCTCCACTACATATACACATGCACACATATCACGAGAAAATAAATAAAAATAGAAATAACCCATGAAAGACCGTAAGGGCGGAATGGGTGCCTAACACCTTCCCATTTTGTAACTTAGCCTCCGAACCCTTCTCGAATCATATTTGGTTTCGTATGTATTAATATGTCTTTAGATGTTGTCTTTCGGGATGGCTCCCTTTTCTTTTATCTGTTTTGAGTAAAATAGACCGGCGACTCCATCTTTCTATATTTTTCACCTCATCATCGACGCCGACCAAAGCTCTCCCGAGAGGGATGCGCGGGACCAAAATCCTCTCGACATTGAAGACACCCCCTCTTCTTCGTCCCTCCTGCCACGAGGATCGGGAATAGCCACAGTGGCGACTCCGCTGGGGATTTCTATTTTGAGGGCTAGACTCTATTTACATGGGTGTTTTATTTTCTTATATTTTCCCCTATTTTTTATGCCCCTTAATGTGTACCTCATGCTTATGCTTCTATTCACACACTTGTAGAAGATTCTCGATGTACACTTCACACCACGTGCACCTAGGATCACATATGTCCACATGTTGCATGCATCACCCATCCATACTTGGTATACCATTGGTACTTGTACTTTGCTCCCTGTTGGGCATGATCAAGAAAGATACTCTCATCATAAAATACTAATAAGAGAATCATGCATGATTCACATGACATCACCAAAGAGCATTGTGATTGACCAAAAATTTTCCACTAATTGGAGGGTCACTTCGTGATGGGGGATGGTCCGGCAGGGGGTAGTTAGCCTAAGCGATATGACTCTCACCTTCCATTGGCCAAGTAACTTCGACGTATATCGAACGGCACCCTTGCATCGTACTTGACCGAAATCATGATGGGAGGTATATCGGAGAGAACTCATTCACGTACGGCGAGTATATCGGATTCGCTCTCACACGTACCATCCCCACAAGGTATATAGTGAGGCAATTCACGTACACTCATGTATATCAAATGGCTTGTCCACGCATACCGATTTCCCTCAAAAGTAAGACATATATCATGGAAGCCATGCCAAACGAGGTAACCATTTTCGATTCACCCAACCAACTGCATACTCGCATATAAATGTTAAGCCTAGGACACACATGTTAGATTATCGATTTCGACCCGAAACTCTGCCCAAATTTCGGGTTGACTTATCACCCAAATTTTCATGCATTTTTAAAAAGGGACCCTTCCCGTGAGCCTGGTCACAAGTCCAACCATAGCTTTTCATATGTTACAAACCCAACTTTTTCATGCTCGGGTCCCATCTGGCATTTCATTTTTCATTAATAAAAATTTAATACAAGTGAGAACATAATAATTATAATAATCATGCTGAGACCCGTCTCCCAAAAATATTTCTCCATTCTTTATCAAAAATCAAAAAACATTTCGTTTTTCTTTATCAAAAATCCAAAAATATTTCTCCCTTCTTTATCAAAAATCCAAAAACATTTCTCTTTTCTTTATCAAAAATCCAAAAATATTTCTTCCTTCTTTATCAAAAATCCAAAGACGTTTCTCTTTTCTTTATTAAAAATCCAAAAATATCTCTCCTTTCTTTATCAAGAATCCAAAAATATTTTTCTCCTTTCAATCTCAAAAAGAAAAAATGTTAAAAATATTTTTGTTCTTTATCTCAAAAATAAATCCCATTTTACGCCTTCTCAAGTCGATTGCACACCCTTGTCCTAGCTCCTTATTAGCTTCGGTCTTTAGTCAAATCACCCTGGAGTTTTTTCCGTTCCCCTGCTACTTCTTTCGAGTCCGGTATCCATCCACTTTCCATGGAGAGCACAGATCAAGTACCAGTTGTGCATCTAGATCTAACGACAGTCTTAGTTCATCTCGTGTCCAATATTGACAACCTTCAGATTGAGGTCCGAGAGATGCAACGAAACTAGGTTCTTATTCCTCAAGAGCTCGAGGCCCTATTCCCTCTCGATATGGGTCCACCCAAGCCTATCTTGGTTCCTGAAGAGTATCAGCACGCTCCATGTGCCCCTCTTGTTAATGGGTCACCGCCTGCCCAGCTTCTTATGCCAAACCTTGCCCTGCCTGGGGCTAACTTACCTATGATCATTGATACAAAAGAGGAAGATCTGAACAAAGTCAAATAAGATCTCAAGATGCTAACTAAGAAGTTCGACCAAGTCATAATCTCTGGGAATTACATGGACTACACCCACATATCTCAATATCCTAAGGTAAGGTTACCCAAGAAGTTCAAGATGCCAAATATCAATAAATTTAGAGGAAGTGGACCCCCGATTGTTCATCTTCGCAGTTATCACCATTCCATGACTCTCCTAGGGGATTCTGAAGAAGTGATGGACCAATTATTTCAGCAAACTTTGAAGGATAGCGCCCTCCGATGGTTTTTATCTCTCGAGAAATCCAGAATCCATAGCTAGGAGGATGTAGCTCGAGAACTCATGACGCAGTAAAAATACAATGAAGTTCTTGAGGTCATCCGTCGTGATTTAGAGCTTCTCAAACATAACTCTGGGGAATCAGTCAATAACTTCATAACCCAATGGAGGGAAAAAGCAGCCACTATGACTAATCGGCCATTCGAGGAAGAACAAGTCAACATAGTGAAGAAGAACTTCTTGCCCTATGTTCGAGCAACAATGGGAGGACAATATTATCCCCACTTTCGAGCTCTCAGAGAAGTAGGAGTAGAAATCGAGGAAGGTCTTGCTAAAATAGAAGTTGAACCAAAGAAAGTGTCCGGACAGTTCATCCCCATAAAATATGATAAACCTTCCAATGTTACAGTCTCAACCATCAACAACATCTATCAACCAACCACTCTGTGGGCACCATAAAGTTTCCCTGTCCTAGTCTGAAAGGAATACACCGAGCTCCATGCTCCCCTCTCCAAATTTTATCAATCCCTGTTAAGTCAAAAACTTATCAAACCCTTGGACCACCGTCCATGGCCAAATCCACTTCCAAGAAACTTCAAAGAAGATGCCCATTGAGCCTTTAACCAAACTGCTGACCATACCACCGACCAATGATTTCACCTCCGAAACATAATCCAAGGTCTAATTGATCGGGGTACCATTTCCCCACCAGCCAATCCTAAGCCAAACACTGCTCACAGCCCACTCCTAAATCATTCCAATGCCATCTTTCTAGAAGAGAACCCAGAATTTGATCCCTCAACATAAATCACACCCATATACTCTCCCAAAATTCTTCGAATTTGCCCATATTTCCTCCTACACCCTGCTAGCCTCGGTGACCAGGAACTATCACTCCTTACAAGAACATGCATCGTTATCTGTACCCATTTCGAAAATGGAAGTATGGAATTATTAGAAGTATTAAACCAACTCCTAGAGTTCGGGCTGAAATTTCCCTCATAGATGATCATTGATTGCCAGAGGTTTAGTACGCTATTCTTGGAAGCAAGGAATTGGTCCCGAGAGTCAGACAGTTAGGTGGTACTAACCGATGAAGTCAGCCTAGATGAGGTTGTCCAGATCATGGCATAATTATTCAGGTAAACCAATGATATTTATAATATGATCGAGTTACTTGATACTCTGAATCTACAAGGATGCATAGTCCCTTCACCCTCACTTATCCCCACAGAATGGGAAGACTTTTATGAAGAAGCCATTGAAGTTATGGAATGCATTGACTTTACATAGAAAGATGAAACTGTTACAACCGGATGGGGGGAAGAATTCAAAGATTCAAATAAAGGCAAGCTTCAGAGAAAACTGGCCCGGTAGCCGACATGTGTGGGAAGATATATTTTGAGTAACTCATCAGAGAAATAAACAAGGTGGCAGAATAACCCGAGATCGATGAAAAAATAGGGTTCATGTTCTTCCCTTCTTTAATAAATTACATGACCAGATCAGGGAGGCATTACCAGATCCCAAACTTACCACCAGCCAGTGACAAAGGGAATGGCATTGAAAACCTTCCTATGCTAGAGATGACCCTCGAGGAAAGCAAGATCCTTGATTAACTGAAGAAAACTCTAGCTAATATCACTATATGGGTCCTCTTCATGTCTTCCCATCTACATAGAAATACTTTGATCAAAGTGCTCACTGGACCCACAGTTCCTCCTTCGACCACACCAGAAGAAGCGGTAAATTTCGTCAGATCCTTGACCTCTACTCGAATGCTATCCTTTTTCGAAGAAGAAATCCCCAGAATTGGGCCAAACCACAATCATGCACTTAACATCTCCGTCAAAGTTATGGGGAAGATCGTACCACACTCTCTCGTCGATAATGGAACCTCATTGAATGTCTGCCCATTAAAATCTTCAAATTCTTAGGACTGAAGGAAACTGACCTCGCTCCATACTCTCCTGCTGTATACACCTACGATAATACTCGTCGAGAAGTGATGGGATCCATAAAATAGGTAATAGGGGTTGGCCCTATAAACCCTGTCGTTGAGATCTAAGTTATTGACATCCCAGCTTGTTTGGATCCATGGTATCAAGGGTGTGTCTTCCTCACTCCATCAGAAATTAAAATTCTTTATCGACGGATGAGTCATCACCATTTTGGGTGACTATAATGCCGATTGTGCAAGTACCAACAGTTCAATCCTTGAGATACAACACTAGTCAAATGATATGCTCCTATCAATATTCTGAGTTATACCACTTTTACTCCCGGAAGGGGACAATTTCAAAGAAAGGGTTTTTTCGGAATACGACCCTCATGGCACCGTCAATGTGATTCAGATGTTCAAAAACATGCACTTCATTCTCGGACTAGGGCTAGGACAAAGACAATAAGGGATACTTGAGCCCATTGAACGGAAGAAATATTTCCTTCCTTCTGGTTTGGGGTATCAACCATTAGAACAAGAGCTCATAATGATCCGCCAGTCTCGACCAAAGAGAAGATTAGACTGCATCCAGACTATACTAGGTGATTCCTTGAATGGAAGATTCATTAAAGAGGGTTAAGACTTCCCTTTTTGTGGCTTTTCAAATCCATGGTGTGACCATACAGACAAGAAGATGAAGCCCTAAATTGAGATCTTTTTCCAAGACAGCTACCTATGGGTAGAAAGTTCCCAACACCATGTACAACTTCTCATCAGAGATACTGAAGATTCTGAGGGAAGTGACTCTGAAGATTCCTTCAACTTACAGACACTGGGGTTGACACTCTGCATGGTTCAGTCAAGCACTGCATCAATGGATCCATCACACCTGATTAAAGCTGTTGATACACCTCTCCTCAACTGGAATGCTGAGCTAGTTCTAACTGTTAAAATACCACCTAACCCCAATATTTACCTCATTTCTTCTTTTATTGTCTATCCTTGCTCAAATGTAATTGAGACCTCCTTTGATGAGGTTCTCAATGATGTTTTTCCTATTAATGAAGTAAACGAAGATTTTGAGTATCTTACTGTGCCTTACATTAATTGTTTAGATTCCAATCAAACTTTTGATGATGATGATTTTGCAAATGAACAATTGTTAACTGATCTAAATAAGGTTAATAACAAACAACATAACCGCGTTCAAGTTAATGAAGAAGAGACTGTTATTGTTAACCTCGATTCTAATAGCCAACTGCAAGAGGTTAGGATAGGGGCTACCCTCGACGAGCATGAGCGCGCACAACTCGAAGAATTATTGAAGGAATTATTGGATGTCTTCGCATGGTCCTACGATGATATGCCCAGCATTGATCCTGAAATGGCTCAACATGAGATCCCCACTCTCCTAGATTACAAGCCTGTTAAATAAAAGTTGAGAAAGCTCCGCACCGAATGGTCACTCAAAGTCAAAGAAGAAGTGGTCAACCAGCTGAACATGGGATTCATTCGTGTGATCGAATATCCCACATGGCTAGCTAACATAGTGCCTGTGCCAAAATCAGGAAGGAAAGTTTAGATGTGTGTAGACTATCGGGACTAAAACAAATCCTCTCCGAAAGATGATTACTCGCTACCCAATATCTACATGATTGTGGACAACACAGCCAGTCATGCTCTCAAGTCGTTCATCGACAGGTTTGCCGGGTATAACTAAATTAAAATACACCCGGATCACTAAGGAAAAATCGTGTTCATCACACCGTGAGGAACCTTTTGCTACACTGTTATGCCATTTGGTCTTTAGAATGCTGGGGCTACCTACCAAAGGGCTGCCACAACCATCCTGCACGATTTGATTCATAAAGAAGTCAAGGTCTATGTGGATGATATGATTATCAAATCCAAAACTATGGAAGGTCATGTTCCCTCCCTCCGAAAGTTCTTCAAATGATTGCAACAATATCAGATGAGACTCAATCCACATAAATGTGTCTTCGATGTTATAAAAGCAAAAATCGTAGGATTCATGGTCAGTGAGAAAGGGATATAAGCAGATCCCGCCAAGCTAAAAGATATACTTGAGATGCCACCTCCCCGAACGGAAAAAGAAGTCTGTGGTTTCCTTGGGAAATTATAATACATTAGCCGGTTCATCAGCCAGCTAACCTCCATATGTGAACCGATTTTCAAACTCCTCCAAAATGATTCAACCAAAGTTTGGAACTAGGCCTACCAAGAATCTTTTGATCGAATCAAACAATATCTGACACAAGCTCCGGTACTCATGCCACCACAGCCTGGTCTCATCTTGCTTATATACCTAACCATAACTGACACTGCAACTGGGCCTTTGCTAGCCCAATACCTTTAAGATTCTTGCAAATAAAGAGCCATCTATTATGCCAGTCGCAAATTGGCCAGATACGAAGTCAACTACACTGTTTTGGAAAAAGCATGCATCGTGCTTGTTTGGATCACCCAAAAGTTGCGACACTACATGCTCGCCTTCCCCATTAAACTTATATCATGAATGGATCCCATCAAGTACATGCTTGAGAAACCCGCCTTATCTAGCTGAATGGCCTGATGGTTGATGCTCATAGCTGAGTCTGATATCGTGTACGTCACATAGAAAGCCATGAAAGGAAGAGCCACCTCTGACTACGTCGTTGAATACCCCACGTAAGAAGTTGATGAATGTATCTCGGAATTCCTAGATGAAAACATCCTCTATGCTGCTCAAGGGGACCTTCGATGGGAAATGTTCTTTGATGGCGCGACCAACAAAAAAGGATATGGTATTGGGATACTTTTGATCGCCTCAAATGACTCCCACACTCCCATCGCCATTAAATTGTATTTCCCTGCACCAACAACATGAATGAATATGAGGCGTGTATGGTAGGCCTTAAAGTTTCTCTCAGGAAAGTAATTCAATGCCTATATATCTACGGGGATTCTGCCCTCATCATTGATCAAGTGCTTAGAAAATGGAAAGTCAAGGACGAGAAACTCCAACCCTTCCATGCCCACTTAGAAGAACTAGCCTCCCAATTCCAAGATATCACATTCCATTACCTACCTCGAGCAAAGAATAACTTAGACGATGCCCTTGCTACCCTAGCCTCCATGGTCGATATGCCCGAAGGAATAACAATGGCCCCCTTCCTAGTTCAAAAGAAAGATAAACCAACCCATTGCTACCACATTGAGCTCATCACCACAGAAGATCCCAAGTTAGCCAATTGCTGGTACTATGATATCTGGCACCTCCTCAAGCACGGTAGGTATCCCAAGGGTTCCAACAAGAAAGACCGAGTAACCTTCGGAAGACTGGACGCCCAATACATCATTTGTCACAAAGCACTCTTCAAGAGAAACTTCGATGGAACCTATCTACACTGCATTGCAGGGACTACCATTGAAGAGGTAATGTAGAAAATCCACAGCGGGGAATGCGGTCCCCACATGAAAGGTCATATGCTTGCCAAAAAGATCATTCGACAAGGCTACTACTGGACCACCATGATCCAGGATTGCACCGCCTATTTCCAGAGATGCCTCAAATGCCAACAGTTTTCCAACCTTCAACACCTGCCTCCACGAGAATTGTACAACATGATTTCTCCCTAGCCATTCTCCACCTCAGGCACCTCGGGCATCGACATCATAGGGAAAGTAACACCCAAGGCCTCTAACGGGCATGAATTCATCCTAGTTGACATTGATTACTTCACCAAATGGATCGAAGTTCAGTCATACGTAGTTCTAAATGCTAAGAAAGTGGACCAATTCATCAAGAAAAACATCATCTACAGATATGGGGTCCCGCACGAGTTAGTGTCAGATAATGGGTTGCACTTCGAGGAAGAAGTCACTAAAGTGATCAACGAGTATGGGATTCAGTGACACAAATCTTCTTCCTACCGTCCTCAGACCAATGGTGCAGTCGAAGACGCCAACAAAAATCTCAAAGCCATCATCAGTAAGATGATCGAAAGCTATCGAGATTGGGTCGACCGAATCCTATACGCCCTCTAGGGATACCGAACCTCTACTGGGGCTAACCCTTACTCTCTAGTCTACGGCATAGAAGTTGTCCGACCCGTGGAGCTAGAAATACCCTCATTTCGCGTCATGCTCGAAAGCAAGGTCAGTAAGGAAGACTGGTACCAAAGCCATTTTAATGAGCTGACCCTCCTAGATAAAAGGAGATTGAAAGCGTTGTATCACATACAAGGGTTCCATCATTGCATAACACGTTTATTTAATAAGAGAGTCAAATACCGCGGTGTCTGAGAAGGGGATTTATCCCTCAAAGAAATAGTAGAGGCCATCTGGGATCCCATAGGGAAATTCAATCCCAATGGGAGCGGCCCATACATTGTCAAGAAGATCTTATCCGGCAGTGCCGCCATGCTCATCGACTGAGATGGAGAAGAGATGGATCGTCCAGTCAATGTAGACCGTCTCAAGAAATTTTACCCCTAGTTCGAATATTAGTGGGCTACGACTCTTCTCATCTCCCTTCTATTCTAAAAAAATCTCTTTATTTCCCTCTACCCAGAGCTACATGGGCCTGATCCTCTGTAAAAACCATTCTCAGAAAAATTAAAAATTTTCAAAAACCCCCAGAGGTACGTAGGAAGCTCATACATCTTACATGAGCACACCCCTTTCTTCTTCATAAAAAAACTATTATTTTCTTACCTCCGAGAACAACGGTTCATTCTAAGATATACTTGAACAAAAGGATTATGCAAGCCTTAGAGATCGGTATAGATAATTCAAAATACAAAATTCATCAAAAGGCACAGCTGGATGATCAAAACTTATTTATTTCACTTATAAGAGATTACAGTGCAATTACATAAGAAAAGGAATGGATAACTCCCTTCCACCTACCTTTCTAGAAAGCTATATAAAATTCTTATATTTATTCCCCATTACAAAACAAACTCTCCAAGTGTCCTACCCATAGCTACCAGAGGAGCCTGATCCATCATCATCATCTACATCCTGGGATCCCCAAGCTTCCCATGCCTGAATAGAGTGCCGTAGACACTCCATGGATCGATAAGCTCGAACCAGCCTTAGAAAAACTACTACACCTCCCTCCATGGTATCAGATAAAATAAGCCACCTTTGTTAGGTCTCCACTTCCAATATCTTGCTGAAAACTCTTCTCCATAACCACTTCATATAATCCCCAGGGATGTGCCAAAATTTCCCAAGAGACTGAGAAGGAAGAGATGATGGACGCCGACTCTCCCACAAAGAGCCAAGCCACATGCGCAGATGCTCTGTCAAATCTTCTACCGGAAAGAAATCCATTGTCTGAGGTGGAACAATCTGCTCCCATCCAAATTGGCACAGAATACGCCAAGGGAAATAGAAAGAGGTATGTCTGAGACCAACCAGCCGAACGTACAGGTATTATCCCAGTTCCAGAATAGGCAGCAGTTGTCCCCACTAAGGCACCGACTAGTACAGATTTAGAGCCCTATGCTCCATAAACCAGTTCTCCCAGCTCTCAATATCCAGACCCACACTAAAGAAATGGAGCGAAAAGAAGTTGGGTACAACCGATAAAGGATATTCTGAAGGAGTTACCAGGAAGAATCTTTTAGACAACCATATGAAGACAAACTTCTCTCCAGGCATCCTGGCCATTCAGAGTCTCCACCATTATCACTGCCGTATGATTATGATGATAGGATATCCATAAAGTAATAGCTGTAAATTGTGGGTCCACCAGCAGTTCCTCAATCACCAGTAGTAATTTTGAAACCAAGCCTAGAATGATAACTTTGGCATATCCGGTATCACCAACCTCCTATAAATGCACAGACCGCAACACCGCCAGAAGAGAAATTATTCCTCCAGTAACTAAGGATCTACCCGTCGAGGGAGAGACACGGAGAAGAAAAACCAACAACTCCCGGGGAGACAGAGAAAACTCAGGCATACTAGCCGCCACACTGGGGTTTACCCCTAACATGGCAGAAAATTCTTCATAAGTCAGACAGACTTCTTCCAAGCGAAAGCAGAATATATGGTCTTCGGGGTACCAGAATTGTACCGCAGCCATCAACATGTTCCTTTCTATGGGACGATTACGCCATAAAGAGACTCAACGCACGATGAAAGCATCATAGTCAATGTTGTAGGAGAACATCGCCTCCAAAGTCTCGAGGTAGTTGGCAAACTCAACACTACCAGGGAGAGCCATCTCACAGAACAAGAAAGTAGGAATGTGAAGGTGTGATTAAAACACTCCACCCTTACCCCTCTTTTATACTTGAAAACCCTCACAAAAGACATAACCCCCGCAGAAATAGGATGAAATCCTACCCCACAAGGTACCAAAGGCTGAAGAGGGTACCAATCAAAGCTTTGAATTAATGGGATTGGACTGACCTGTCGATAGGCATGACAAGGTGCTTGCCGATCGGCAACCCCTATTTTTAGAAACTAACCTTTTTCCTATTTTGTCAAAATCCAAAAAATCAATAAAAATAAATTGATGTTCTCAATAGAATTTCAAAATCCCCTTCCATCTTTATATAAATTCTCATTTTAAATAAAACTTTCTTTCAAATCCCAAAATATTTTTGTTTACGGTCTCAGCAGCAAATTAAAAGGCACATGTGCATACATTCGTTCATTCATCATTAACAAAAGATAATAAAAAAAAACTTCATTGCATTGCATAGATATTTCTCTGTGTTACATCAATATTACAGGAAAGAAAAGAAAAAATAACGGGACTCAGCCCGAAACCACATTATCTCTCTCTTTCTCACTTACCCTTCCCCCTTTCTCTCCTAAGAGCTTACTCCCCTACAACACGCTCTCTTTCCCCTGCGACGGGATGATGCACCACCGATAACCAAACCACACTCCTTCCCGAATGAGGCAGACGACTCCAAGTAAGAAGGAACATGAACCGCATCCCGAATATGGGCAGTCGTCGAAGATATCTAATCCCTAATGTCCCTCAGCTAAGTGGTGGACACCCGGACTTGCTGCAAGAAAAGGCAAAATCAGTATCAAGCAGGAAAGATCAAAAGAAACCTAAAAGAAGGAAAGGAAAAGAACATAAAGATAAACCAAAGGATGAAGAACCTCCTCTGTCAAGCCTAACTCCTCTAGGTCCATCGCATGAGGACTATGCAACATAGGCACCATCCCTCCATCATCCCGACAAGTGTTATATGAAGGGGTATGCAACCGCACAAAGGGGACCTTCGAAGTCACCGCCGCTGTAGATGTGGATGGACCACCACCACCGTGGGAGGACCCCACTGGACGACTCGAACCCGCAAGAGGGAAAGGAAGTGCATCATATATGCTGGCCGACTCGAACCCTCCGAAGTCGTCGTCGCTCCATATAATCATAAGGCACAGCCATATAGGTGCACAGCCATATAGGTGTACAGCAGATAGGACTCGCCAATCATCGTCATGATCCTCGCATCCTCTCCCGCCTCATAGACACAGGGGGCCTCATAGGTGACACCACCACCTCTTCCTCAGCAATTTGTCAGACCACCCTATCCCAAAGATACTAAGAGTGGCCAAACTCATGAGCCAGTAAATGCCTCAACTACGTATTTACTCCAATCAACCCCGTGTCCTTAACGGTCATCCCCCAGGGGTGACAAGTCACCTAAAAATCCCTAGTAAGAAATAAGGAAATATGGAATCAGAGCACACAAAGGTCCAGGACTGAAGAAGAAAAAAATCATACCCTATCACTGTTCAGGCCATTCAAGACCTGATGCACCGCCTTCAGAGAGAGAGATCTCCTTGACTACCGATTGGCCTTCCGCCATCGATACAACCGGTAAAAGTCCCCAATAGTATCGTCCTTCAGGGAAATCAATTAGGTATTACACCCAATCACCTCATAGAACCACGTTTGCCAAAGATAATAATCCACAATAAAAAAGAGAGGCACAAGGAAAATGCGAATTCATGAAAGGAAAATGCGCAAATTAAAGAATACCTCAAGACGATACGTGGCTCCAGTGAAAGACTGCCAACAGCACCAGCTGAATGCATCCAGTGAAAAATAAAGGGTCGCCAAAGTCAGGCTCCGCCAATCATAAAGAGGGATGTTCAAAAACATCCTCAAGTATGGTAAGAGCCATAAGTGGACAACGTCGCCGCTCGACGCCACCAGAAATCACCCCAACACCAATAAGGTAAACAACTGGGACATCTGTCTCACCTGCAGCTTGACAAAAATATCCCACAGTAGGGACAATCGAACAAAATCCCCAGATACTATCCTCCCCACATCACCTAGCACCGCCCGCACCACCTCCGACCTCACCCGCAAGGGCGATCCACCTCTATCTGCTCTCCATCACAATCCAGCCCCAGTAGCTGCTGCACATCTATGGGAGTCACAGTCATCTCCCCAAAACCACAATGAAAGGTGTGGATAGTGTCCTACCACCTCCCCTCTAGAGCGCATAAAATTGACGTTGAACGAGGCATCTCATCCAGTATAGACGCCAGCCTCCTAAAGCCTATTGATGATACCACCCAACGCACCACAGGTGGAAGTTGCTCCTAGACATCCTTAAGCCCTATCATCCCGCGAGCATGCATAGTCAACAAAGAAACATCAGACTGTCAAAAGAAAAATCTTGTCAGAATTCAAGAAAAAAAAGGAAAACAACCAAAAAAATAATGTCGAAAGTCATTTTACTTACATAACTACCAGGGTTCACCACCCTCGAAGAGCGATGATGCGATGGCTCCCGCGGTAAAGTCCGCTCGTCCGCAAATGGCTCAAATGCTTCAAAAGAGTTCTCACTCCCCAAAGCAAGAGGCACCCTAGCCCTTCACTCCACACTTCCCCATTCGTCAATAACCAACCACTCCCTATGTACCGCAGTGCTCACAAAACATCCATTTTTTAGAGATCGAAATGCTAGAATGATTCACTGAAGAAAATCACAGAAAGTGAGAAGGCAAGAAGCTGTGAAAAATGAGGGGAACCCGCCCTTTTTTATAGGATGCCATAGGTCATGCCGATCGGCACTGTCCCCCATATACCGATCGACACTGAACTTTTACCTTCTCGAGGCAATCCAAAACTCTGTACCACTGTCGAATAGCACCCTATAAACCATGCCGACCGGCACCCCCCTTAAATTTTCGTACAAAAAACCCTAAAAAATCCTCAGCAAATTCCTAAAAATCCCACGGGGGATTTAGAACATTTTCACTAAGAAAATTTCACACTCCCTCAAGCGAAACCACTATTTCCCTAGCGAAACTCTCAAAAGCCAAGTGAATCTCCTCCCGGCCACGTCCCGAGAGGATCTCTAAAGTATCCCAAATTCCCCAAAAGTCTCAAATTTTCTCAAGCAATACGTCCAAACCCTGGACCACCTAATCACTTCCCCGGTGGAATCCACAACATCAAATTAGCTATTACCTAGCAAAATCTCCAAAAGATACGAGGATTTTCCGAGCAATCGGCTCCCCAACTCAAATCAAAATCATAAGGTAATTTGCCCGACAGAGTTCCCCGAGAACATCTTAACCTAAGCCCTCAGAATTGACTTCGACCCGCAGAATTGGTCATCTCAACCTAAGCCCTCAGAATTGGCTTCGACCCCCAGAATTGGTCATCACAACTTAAGCCCTCAGAATTGGCTTTGACCCACAGAATTGGTCATCTCAACTTAAGTTCCCAGAATTGGCTTCGACCCGCATAATTGGTCATCTCAACTTAAGCCCTCAGAATTGGCTTCGACCCACAGAATTGGTCATCTCTACTTAATCCCTTAGAATTGGTTTTGACCCGTAGAATTGGTTATCACAATTTAAGCCCTCATAATCGGCTTCGACTCGCAGAATTGGTCATCTCAATTTAATCCCTCAGAATTGGCTTCAACCCGCAGAATTGGTCATCTCAATTTAAGCCCTCAGAATTGGCTTTGACCTGTAGAATTGATCATCTCAACTTAAGCCCTCAGAATTGGCTTTGACCCTCAGAATTGGTCATCTCAATTTAAGCCCTCAAAATTGTCTTCGACCCGCAGAATTGGTCATCTCAATTTAAGCCCTCGGAATTGGCTTCGGCCCACATAATTGGTCATCTCAACTTAATCCCTCATAGTTGGCTTCAATCTCCAGAATTGGTCATCACAATTTAAGCCCTCAGAATTGTCTTTGACCCGCAGAATTGGTCATCACAACTTAAGCCCTCAGAATTGTCTTCAACCCGCATAATTGGTCATCTTAATTTAAGTCCTCAGAATTGGCTTCGACCCACAGAATTGATCATCTCAACTTAAGCCCTCAGAATTGGCTTCGACCCGCAGAATTGGACATCGCAGCTTAATCCTTAAGAATTGTCTTCGACCCATAGAATCGGTCACCCTCATCTTCAAGACCTTAAAATTGGCTTTGACCCGTAAAATCAGTCATCCTCGTGCTTAGTTCCTTAGAATCGGCCCCGACCCTCTGAATCGGTCATCCTCACCCTTAGGTCCGCAGAATCGAGCTTTTTAAAAGGCATCATGTGTTGTCTATTCGATGGCTATCGTGTGTTCCAAACTCACCCGTCGAGGGGATGTGTAGACACCCTATTCTAACACCCCTTAACCTCTTCGTAGGTCCCCTATCACCTTCCCTCATCGCTACAAACCTAAGTCATACCCCGGGTACTGACCTAGAGGCCATTGGGCACTCCCGGACTCCATTTGACCAGAAATCAAACTCTTCAGCTCGACTGAGACTGAATTAATCTTCGAAGGGCAATGAATCCCCTTTCCAACGGTCTACCCCATGCGTGATTCTGACTTACGATGCGAATAAATGACCCATTTTCCCTCGACACTTGATCAGGAGGTCACCGAACGCTCCCAGGCTTCGTTTGACCAAAGTCAATTCTTCATCTCGATCGATATTGAATGAATCTTTAAAGGGCATTAAAACCCCTTTCCAACGGTCCATGCCGGGCCTAATTCTGACTTACGGTACGGACAAACGATCCATTTTACATCAAAAGGTCACCGAATGCTTCTAAGCCCCGGTTGACCAAAGTCAACTCCCCAAACTGAGTCAAACTGTTTGGAATGTTGAAGTATATCTCGTAACCTTTCCTTTTCGATGGTCCGCCCCATGCGCGATTCTAACTTACCATACGAATGAACGGTCCGTTTGCGTTCGACAATTCCCCGTCCAAAGGATCGACGAACGCTTCCGAGCCATATTTGACCCAACATCAACCCTTGTACCTAGGAAAAGTCCAAATACTTTTGAAGGTTTCTGAATTACCTTTCCAACGGTTCACCTCGTGCGCGATTTAGATCAATGGTTTGCGCTCTACGGTTGATTTTTCGAAGGAACTTGAAAGAGACTGTCAAACAAAAGGTTCCATACCCTGCCTATCGACAGTGTGCCTAAACACACCTATCGATTGGCAGGATCAGGACTATGTCGATCGGTAATGACCTGGGCCTATAAAAAGGAGGGTCTGACCTCATTGCAAAAGGACAGAAGATCTGAAATCCATCACTCTCAACGAGCTCAGAAAACCTCTCTCGAAGTAAGCGTGATTTCCACATCCAAATCCCTTTACAACCTTAAGATTTCATCATATTTTTCATCAAACTTGGTGAATTAAGTGACCTCCATCATCACAAAGTGCAAGCGCTACTCTCCAACATCCAAGATAAAGCTCAAGATCTTTAAGAAGGTCCAATTTTCTCAACTATCTATTTAAATTCTCCTAAATTTGCATTAATTTATTTTATTAGTTAGCACTTTTAACCTCTCATCTCACATATCCTAATATACTTTTTATTTAGTATTATTGCACATCTCTTATTTTCATATAAATAAAACCCCAAAAATAAGAAAAAAGAGTGTTTGCTCATAAATTCCAAACGGGGATTCTCTCACTTTTCTCACACTTTTCGCACAACTAAAACATTTTTTTTACACACACACACATATAAGATAAGTCCTCAATTGGATTTATGGGATAGATCCCACCCCTCATTTTGCATACGAACTACGTGGACTTTGATGCCTCCATAGGCTACGTAGGCGTCTCGGGGTAAAACCCAAGACTCGAGTCCTATTCCTACTTTTCTCTGATTTCTTTATTTTTCTATGTTCTTTAAACATAACTCTCTTAGACTCTCTATATCTATATATACATATATTTGTTCTTAGTGGCGTATTATTTTCTATTCGTTATCGTTCCATTATAATGATCAACGCTAGGATAATCGCGTAAATCATATTTTCTAATATTACTTTTAGGACTATTCCTACGGATGACTCGCTTTATCTCTTCCATGATACAAGTCGATGATTCCTATCTCCACTACGTATACACATGCACACATATCATGAGAAAATAAAGGAAAATTACAATAACCCATGAGAGATCGTAAAGGCAAAATGGGTGCCTAACACCTTCCCATTTTGTAACTTAGCCTCCGGACCCTTCTCGAATCATATTTGGTTTCGTATGTATCAATATGTCTTTGGATGTTGTCTTTCGGGATGGATCCCTTTTCTTTTGTCTGTTTTGAGTAAAATATACTGGCGACACCATCTCTATACATTTTTCACCTCATCATCGACGCCGGACGAAGCACTCTCGAGAGGGATGGGCGGGACCAAGATCCTCTCGACATTGAAGACACACCCTCTTCTCCGTCCCTCCCACTGGGAGGATCGGGGATGGCCACAGGGTGGCCATTTTCAACACAAAATGAAAACATGACATGACCCAATACGAAATTTGCTAAAAATTAACAAGTTTTGTCGTGTTCGTGTTCGTGTTCGTGTTCGTGTTCGTGTTCGTGTCGTGTTTTGGCCAGGCTTTTTAAGCTCAATAGTGGGTCGTGTCGTGTTCATGCTAGAATTTTGACACGAAATTGGCCCAATATTAAATCGGTTCAGCTCAATTAAAGCACGATAAGTAACCCGCATATCGTCCTGAACTAGCCCATTATAGTATACAACTAAAGTTGATAGAAAAACACGATGATGACATTTCTCATGTTTTTAGAGTTCCACGTAGACAATTATAATTAAAGTATTATTATTCATATGAATATATAAGAGAGGTAATTTCTATAAGTGAAATATATGTGAAAATGGAGGGTCGGGAAGCCGAAGAGAGGCTGGGGAGAAGAGATAAGGAATTAAGAGAGGGAGATAGAGAGACAACAAATGAGAGAGAAAGGGAATGTGAACAACTTGCATGGGATGATAAAGGTAATTTGGAAAAAAAGGAGTTTACTCAAACTTTCTTGCTGGAAAGATTCTTTAAAGCTGACATTGGGGTGAAATGAGTCTGCTTGCGGACTCAAGAAAAAGCAAGCCACCACAATTGTGACATGGAGGCGAGGGCTCCTGTGACGACCCGGATATGATATCATGCTTACCGTATGGGATGGGGATAATGTGTTATTAGAATATATAATTTTAAGTTATTGTGTTTAGTCTAATCCTACCTTCATAACTTATGAAATATTGAATTAGTCATAAACACAAATTTGTGAAGTCTTCGGTAGGAATGTTCAGGTTCGGGACTAGTTTTGGCCACTATAATATGATAATTGAGTTGAGGTGAAAACTAGATAGTTTTAGATATATGAGTTAAGTTTTCAACACAAAAAATGGTGTGTAAAACAAAGATCTGAAGAAGGAGTTATGCTGAAATTATGAATAGGGGTAAAATAGTCATTTAGCTTTAAAGGATATTGTCTTATATGGCGACACATGTCATATTTTGATTGGACCAAGGGGAAGTGACTTATGCCGGCTTTAAAACCTTTAAATGACCTCCTCCTTCAGACAAAATCAAGCATGAGAGATTTTGGCTTGAGGAGAGAGAATCGGGAAGCTCGGGAAGTAGAAAGTGAGGAGAAAAATTGAGAAAAATCCGTAAGAAATTATGAAAAAGTCCCTAAGATATTTCTACGCATAAATATTATTACTATTTTGGTATTATTGATTTAAATGATATAAATCATTTATTTTTTATTGAAATTTCATGCCTTGGTGTATATAGATTCAAGTTTAAGCAAAGTTGAACGTGTAAATCATGTATATTGCTTCGATTGGAAACCTTGTGTATTCAAACTTCCATAACTTTTTGAAATTTATTGGAATTGAATAATTCCAGTTGGAGATGAAAATAGACTCATATATGTATAACATATCCTAATATTATGTGAAAATACCAAGAAATGAATCTTTGGTGATAGTTTGAAGTTCAAGTAGAAAATCAGCCCCAAAAGTGTAAGTATGCACACCATGTGTTCGATATTTTGCTTAACATAGAAAATGAAGCTTAGAAATTATGAAACTATAAATTTGTATTTTTAAATACGTTTATTGATGTTGGGTGAAATATCATAGAAATTTATGATACAAAAAAATTATGAAAACTTCTATAAGTTCACTGATTGATAGAGGAGCCTATAGGACAGATTTGCTATGTAACAAGGAAATTGGCATATCATCCTCTAGGAAACTTGAAATTATATGTCGTCTTTTGGATTTGGAACCCAATATGTTAAGGATGAAACTCTTAAGAAGAAATTAAAATATATTTGGCCTATGATTTGGGTATGGTAATTATCTTACCATGAAGTTAGATTGGACTTCATTTACGATATATGATTGGAATGGGGTTATATGATGCTTATAAATTGGGTTAAGTTTAAGTTTTCTTTGGATTGTTAACATCTTTATGATGATACTAATATTTTAAGAATGAATATGGGGAAGGGAAGAAGAACTAGTTGAACCACTGCCAGACAAAGGAAAGGGAAAAAACACATGAAGTGGCCAAGGTGAGTGTACTCACTAGTAAGATGTATTTATACATGATTATGGATATTATATGTTGTACTTACCGAGTTGATTATAAATATGATATGTTGTACTTTTTGAGATGATTATGGATATTATATGTCGTACTTACCCAGTTGATTACAAATATGAGATGTCGTACTTACCAAGTTGAATATGGATATGATATGTCGTACTTATTGAGTTGATTATGGTTAGGATATGTCGTACTTATTGAGTTGATTATGGATATGATGTGCATGTATTATAAGCGATGTTACGGCTTATTAATAGCCAAGAGATGTTATGGCTTATTAACAGCCAAGAGATGCTATGGATTATTAACAACCAAGAGATGATATGGCTTATTAATAGCTAAGAGATGTTATGGCTTATCAGCAGCCAATAGATGTTATGGCTTATCAACAGCCAAGATATGTTATGGCTTATTAACAACCAAGAGATGTTATTGCTTATTAACAGCTAAGAGATGTTATGTCTTATTAACAACCAAGAGATGTTATGGCTTATTAACAGCTAAGAGATGTTATGGCTTATTAGGAGCCAAGAGATGTTATGGCTTATCAGCAGCCAAGAGGTGTTATGGCTTATCAATAGCCAAGAGATGTTATGGCTTATTAACAGCCAAGAGATGTTATGGCTTATTAAAAGCCAAGAGATGTTGAGATGTTCTATATTGTTACATAGATACAACTTATTGCATTTAATTTTATGCATTAATGTAGTAGTAATGCATTCACTGAGCTATTTTGCTCACGATTCCTATATTATATTTTTTTTAGGTAATGAAATGTCATTGCCAAATCTGGGATGTTGGGTGGGGTTAGCAAGGGATTCGTAAAAACCATGATTTTGGTCAAATTAAAACGGGGTAATTCAATACTACTTATCCTTTGAGCAAGTTTGAATAAGCATGATTACTTTAAAATTTTGAAAAGTTTTTAGTGTTATGGCTTCATGCTGATATTGAAAAAGGATACTTGTGTTTATTGTTTGGTTAAGGAAATTATGGTTTGGCTCACTTTGACTTTCAAACTCAGTTATAAGTAACTGGGTTGGGGTGTGTCAACTGCTAACTCAGTAAGTGTAAATAAATTTTTATAAAGGATGAGACCCACCTTCATTATTTTTTTGGTTAAAATGTGACTTATTAGGCATAATATCAGTTGACACGGAGATGAGATGATATCTCCCAAGTGTTAAGAGTCATTGTGGCTATTACAATTTGTACACCTTTATATTAACCACAGTTCGGAAATCTAAATGTACCCATTTCTAGGAAAGTTGGGTGCCTTACTTATTTATATTTTTAAAGGCACATCCTTTGTTTTCCTTTTCTGATAATGTAATATTTTCAATGAGTCTCTTATTAGGTTGGAAAGAATATGCATACTCCTCGACTCTCTTTGCTTAACATAGATGCCTATTAAGTGTTAAAATAGGCAACTCTCCAAGACAATTATTAACCACCCAACCTTATGTCTTTAAAAAAACCTGGTCTAACCCAATAATCTTCATTTAATTTGGCTCATTCATGCCCAAACCCAAAAATTTCAATTTTTTTTTATAGTCCACATATCGTAAATTCAAAATGAACTTTTTTGGGGGTCTTGCTATGTATTATAAATAGGTGATACTTTCCTTTATTTCACAATAACCTATTGGCTAAAGAACTCATTATTTGTATCTGACAAAACAAACTGGATTCAGATGTTTGGGAATATCTGTAATTTTTGTACCTTATTTTGTAAGTTCAATTGTAAGGCCTCATGTGAGGCCTAAATGTGATGCATGAGAAGAAGATTTAGTTGATTCTTTTTATATGTATTTGGAGCCAATTGTTAAGAGCATAGGATTGTTCCTCACTCTATATCAATTTAGGCCATTTTATAAAAGAAATTCTTGGAATCCTATTGTCCTTTAAATTAAATAATATGGAATCGTGAATTGCATTGCAATGCAAGTTGTTTAAGTCCAATTAATCTTATAGAATTGAATTGATAATTTGTAAAAAATCATTTTTAGGAACTACCATATATGTTATTAATTCGTAAAAAATATAAATCTCAAGTCAGAATACTTGTTTGAGTGATTTGTCAAATATCTTTTTGGTATACATACTTCTGAATATTTATTATATATATATATATATATATATATATATATATATATATATATATATATGCTTAAAATTCTGACATTCTAAAATGTAGTATTGACTACCATTATTTTTAACTTATATGTAGGAGGCTACAAAATATTGTCGAAAGGAAAATCTGTTGTTGAAGTATGATACAATTTAGTAAATAGAGAAATTGCATGTGAATTGATTTTCCCTTTTGCACAATTTTATTATTTGGTTTTTTTATGCAAATATTACGGGATATTAATGTTTGTCATAAATTTATTTAATTAAATTATTAAAGAACAAGCAAATTTAGAGACATATATTTCATCAATAAGTATAAAAATATGTAAAGTGGATTTTGTCATTACTTTTTTAATGTCTAAGGATTATATATTTCTACCCTAAATTGAACCTTGGAATATTCATATAAATACCATTATCTTTTTAATCATATTTTTCGTTGTGATTTATTATTATGTCTGTGAGAGATTTTATATACGTTCGCGGATCGCGCGAGCTGCATGCCAGTTTAAAATAAAAATATTCTCCAATTACACCCGTTAATGATTTTTTTTATTACTCTACATAGTACTACTACCTTCGTTCAGCTCTGCTCAATTACTTAAAAATGAAAAATAAAAGCCTTTATGTTGGTATAAAAAGAAAGTTCAAAACCTAACACATTTTATATTCTCTCTCTCTATCTAACCTAGGTCGATGACACAATAGTCTCCATCTCCACAAGCGCTCCACACCACACCACCCTCCCTCCACCAACGCTCCCTCCACCAATGCTCCACTTGCCTCCATCTCCACCTATTGTCGGCACCCTCTTCACTAGCTTTCATCTCCATCTCATTTTTCCACAGCCATGGTTAGAAGCAAAAGGTCAAATCCTTCTCAGCCTCCTTTATCAAATCTAACTGAAGTGGGGATTTTGATTTTGAGTATTGATTTTGGGGTTATTTGGCAATATAATATGGTGGGACTTCCGAGTTGTTTGGTGTTGTAATTTTTTTTATACTGTTCAGTGGTGATAAAAAAAAAATAATTGCTATTTTTTATTTTGTTTGGTGTTGCTAAATTGACAGGTTATCTCATCGGGACGTGCTTATCGTACTAAATTTGCAAGATTTTTTTATCATGCATTTTGTGTCGCTTCGTGTTATTAATGGGACGTGTTCATGTTAGGTAAAAACATGACATCATGTCGTGTTCGTGCTAGATAAAATCAAGTCATGTCATGTCAGTCCAAACCCAAACACAATCAATTGGCCAGAATTGCCACCTTTAGAAAAAGTGACTTATCACCCATCACGTACCTATAAAACCCACTATCAAAATAATATTAGTACGTACTTCGAGACTTTAAATCATTTTTAGCTATAAGGATTTCAATATCAATAAAAGTTATTCGATCAACTTGCGAAGGCTTATAATATTTCCATGACTTGGATTAGGATTTATAAACTCATCCCTCTCAATTTGGCAACAAAAATCGCTAATGTGGACATTCTTACGATAATAGGTATAAACATATGGTTGGGTGTATTAATTTTTTTTATAGTAGGTATGTCTTTTGGTAGGGGACAAATGTCATATCCAAAACTAGTATTTTCATATAAAAAACTAGTCATGTCTTTCGAGAATTGGTAACGTGGAAAGAGATTTTTCCCTAACTTCTTTGATCTCCCTTTGATATCAACATTCACATTCTTCGTCACCTCAAGTCTTCTTCAAGCATACTTAGGTCACAATAGGACTCAAGTGACATCACCTTCAGGCTAGCGACCTTCTTATGAAGAATTTCTCTCACACTATCCCTATCGTGGAGTATTAATATTAACTTCTTGAACCTTAAGTTTTGTAGAAAATTCCTTATTCACCACCATGCTACTAAATTTTTTTCTTACCTTATCAATTTCGAGTAACATTTCACAAAGCTCAAAGTAATCTTTTTGGATTTCAATATCGTCCCCATCATCCCCAAATTCCTCACTACTACTATATTTAGATAATGTGTCCGGTCAACACCCACATTGTAATTTACATGTAGACATAGTTCCCACATAATCCAATCACCATAGCCACACTACAATGGGTTTAATAAGTTATTATTCCCATTTATTTATGTGAGTTACCATTCCCATTTATTTATGCAAATCATTTTATTATCCATGTTAGTGGTTTTTATAATTAACCTAATGGAATTGAAAATTATTTCAATACTCGCTACTACAACTTAATCTTTTTTTTCTAAATGTACTAATTTTAATTAAAAAACCTCTTTATTTTATTATCTTTGTAAGCAAATGTTCTTAAACACCAATAAGTAATTTATTTTAATAATTCTCGTACTTTATTCTTTAGCATAAATTTGAATTAAAATTTACGAGTGATAATACCAAAGATTATTTTTTAAATCCTTTATTATTAATGGGGCATAAATCATATGAGACCCATAGTTTCTCCCCTCTGGACCTCATACAGGTAAGAGGAGACGAGTGTCAAGGTGTGAAACAATGGTTTCAAGTGGTTTGGACCTCAGGAAGGGGACCTACGGCCATTGTCAACGATGTTTATAATGTTTATTAGATCATAAAATAGTTATTACAATCTTAAAAACCTCTTGAGCTTCGATCAAGAGAGTGTGAGGTCTTACGACATTTGTTAACGATCCAAAGGACCTTAGGAAGTAACTGATTGACTTCTCTAAGGGTTCCTGAGTATTGATTTAGGATTCAACAAGATAAATACGGTATATGACAATTAAAAATGATCCAATTTACAAATATATGATCCCAACAATGGGTTGAGTGAGTATAGAGCAAGGAGTAAACACGTAAGGATGATGGAACTATTAGTTCACTGTCAGTTTAATTGTTTGAATGTATTAATAACTTAGATTTCTCAATATTCCTCCCCTCAACCTTCGACCAACCTTTTGCTTATATGAAAACTCCATGAGAGAGAATAAGTGGACTATCATAGCATGGCTAAGGCCTCTGAGGTTTGACGGTGTTAGAAAGGAGGTGGAGTGTTGGGCAAAGGTTTTACATGTGATTTAAGGTAGTTACTAGTTATATTAAATACGTATGAGAGTTTTCAATGAAAGTGGAATTAGGTAGTAATGGTAGGTGAAGTAGTGATGTGGTTTTCACCTACCTGCCATATTAGTTCCAGAAGCCCCACCGAAGGTTCAAGGAGTCTAGGACTGATGTGGAGTCACCATTAGTTGACCTTAAAGTGTTACGTAATGATTCACCATGGTGCTGAGGTCTAGGTAACCTTAGGAGACCATTTTACTTCAGTATGTGGTCTTCTCTAAGCATTAGACATGAAAGAACCATGGTGGTTCTATCTACAAGCATGGTTGCAGATATATGTACAAGAGACTGGCCCTGTTAGGAAGAAAAAGGAATGACTGAGGTCTGCTACAGTACTTTGGACCATCCTTAAAAGTGACGGAGGTCTTGGAGATCAAGTAGTGAGTTGTCTGAGGTCAGATGTCAACCTTTAGACCTTTATTCTCTCCTGAGGACAGTTAAGGGTTCTAAAGGCCTTTTAAACACCAATTGTGAAATATGGTATCATCAGTAGCCCTTTGTTGCTTCTTGCAAGTATTATAAGGGGAAACACTTAACCATTGATGCAAGTTGGGGGTAAGGTTGTAACTAACCACTGAGATATTTATAATGTAAAGATTGCATTAGGAAGGCACTAAGATATGGATTTGGGTAATTATTGGGGCCTCTGAGCATTGATATTGTTAATCGGATTGAGGCGTCTGGTCTTGGAGGCTAAAATAAAGGTAAATTTATGTTGTAAGGGATATTAAAGAGTCATTTTGGTTGGGTTTGAACTTCACCATTCATTTCGGCTATTTCTTTTCTATTTGGAATCCTTTTGAGCAAGCAATCCCTTTTTTCACAATAATGCATGTCAAAAATATCTCTCCTTCCAAAATCTTGGACCCAAAACCTTTATCTTCCGTCGGCCCTCCCATTTATCGACCTTATATTGAGAAGAAAGGGATTCGAACGTGAAGGCATCTCCCTTATGGGCCATCCCTTTTGGCACTATGGTGGTCAAATACTGAGGCCCAGAGACCCTGACTTTACTGGTGGGACCCATGTAGCCTTTAGGATTACCGATCATGACTTAATTGACATTAGGAAGAACTACTAGATTTTGGACTCTGTTATCTTGAGGGTTGCTGCCTGATGAGAGGGATTATTCCATGGTGTCTCATCATGTGTGTTTCAATGAGTTCTTCCTGCAATACAGGGCAGGGTTTCCTTTACCTTTACCCATGGTGAGGATCTTAAAACCACATGGATAGCTCATACTTAGTTGGCTGCCAACTCATGGAGATCTTTAATGTCCATTATTTTTATCTTTAAGAGAATCAAGAAAAGGCAAGGACAATGTCACCCCGATCTAGTTATTTAAATTATACAGGGTCTAGGAGTAGAAAAAGAAAAAAGATAAAGATTAGGGTTTGAAGTACCTATCCCTTAGTTCCACTACAGTCTTCACTAATGATAATTATAATGTGCCCAAAAACTGGAATAATATATTCTTTTTTATTCACAGAGCTTGAGACACTTTAGACCTTGTTGAGTTAATTAGTCGCCTTACTCTTTGAGGTACTCCTCCGGCTGTAGGTGAGTCAAAGTTTTACCTATTCTTCTATGTTTGAATTTTTTTCTGATCCCTATTAGTTTCTCTAACTATTTTTTATTTTACAGCAGTTACTGAGCCCTCTCAGGAGGAGGAGAACTGAAAATCTAAAACCTTAAAATCTTCCATTGTCTCGTTCAATGTCCTTGTAATGGCCAAATACCTCTTTAGTTATGGTCTGGGATCTGATCCCAAGTTCTTGATGTCTACAGGAGCCCCTTTGTTCCCCAAAATTGTGGTTGGGGGTGTGCTAGGATTTTAACCCTTTGTCTTTGTGTCTCAAAAGAGGAAAGCAACCATTGAGGTCTATATGGGGGTTCCTGAGGTTTTAGAGGGTGAAGACGATCAGCCTAAAGTTAAGGCTGAGATCCCCCAAGGATTTAGTAGGTCATTCCTTTAGCCAATGATACCATTTCGCTTGATCCAAACTATTCCTCCTGTAACTAGCTTGCCCTCTCTTTTGCCTGAAATTGGCCTCACCTTTAATTTTTTAATGGATGAATTTAATTAACTGTTATTTCGGTAGATGAAAGGGAGGAGTAGAGGATATGTAAGCAACTTATTATAGAGATTCCAGTGAAAACCTTAGTTGGCAAGAAGAAGGGTCCAAGACCACAAAACACTTAAAGTTCAATACCTCGGTGGACCTTTCAACTCCTGGGGCCAAGCCTTCAGAGGAGGTGAGCTCAGGGTCTCGCTCAGGTGAAGGCTTAGTGATGGAGCCATTAGTAATAAAAGAACATTTATACCATAGGTGGTATAGATAAGCTAAACTCCATGTGACTCTTAAAGAACATTTATACCGAATACACCATTGGTAACAAATGGATTCTTTTCATTTCACTTGAGCATTAAATACTTCATTGGTAATACATTTTGAGATGCTCTACATTCCAAGAATGAGGAAGTTCATATCATTGTATATCTTTGAGGTAATAGGATCTAGGTATCGTAATTTTGGTAACTACGTACGGTTCTTCCCATTTGGGACCTAGATTCCCCTCGTTTGGATTTCTGGCGGCTATAGTTAATTCTCTCGAGACAAAGTCCCCTACGTTTAATGGAGGTCATCTTGTGAATGTAGGTATACATTTGGACTAGGTAAATTTCCCTTTTCTCTTCCAACTCATTTAGAGACCTCTTAAGACCTTCATTATTGGATTTTAGTTCTAACTGAGCTACCCTTTATATTGGTATTTCAATCTCCGTCGGGATCACTTGCCCAGTGACAAAGGTTATGGAGAATGGATTTTATCCTATCAAACCTCTAATTTTGATCCAAGAAACTCACAAAATATTCAGTAACTCTTCAACCCATAGTCTCTTGGCTTTTTCCAACCTCTCCTTCAAGCTATGGAAGATGGTCTGGTTGGTAACTTCAACTTATCCATTGATCCGAGGGTGGTCTAAAGATGACTAATGATTACATATTTCATAGTCTCCATAGAACTCATAAAGGATGTGTTGTTGAACTGTTTGACATTGTCTGAGATGTTAGCCTTAGGTAGACCAAATTTGCAAATGGTGTTATTCAAGATAAAGTTAGTTATTTTCTTCTTCGTGATTGTGGCTAAGGGATCATGTAATGACCCCACTTTTATATGTTCATATATAGTTTTAAATATTGTATTATTTCATATGTGTTATGGATAATGTTAATTTATTATTTTTAGTTTAACTCTCCCTTCATAAATCATGAAATATCAAATTATTTACAAACATAAAATTTTAATATTTTCGGTAGGAATGTTCATATTAGAGACTAGTTTTGACCATTATAATATAACAAATGACTTGAGATAAAAACTAAAAAGTTGTATATATATGAATTAGGTTTGTAACACAACAAACGGTGTGTTAAACCGAGCAAGAAGTTATACTGAAATTAAGAAATAAGTGCAAAGTTGTCCATCCTTTAAGTCGTATTTTGTCTTATTACCACACCATGTGTTATATTTTGATTGGTTGGAAGGGGAGGCTAGTTTGGGCGACTTAAACACTTTGAAATAACCTCCTTCTTCATCAATATGGATTAAATCAAAGTCTTATAGCATATCCTAAGCTAAATGATAAGTTTCATGGTAGAAAATGTAATTTTATGAGACTTTAGGGACTTGATTTTAAATAAAGAAATTTTCAAGGACTAAATAAAAAGGACTATTTTTTAAATAAAATATTTTCAAGGACCTCAAAGAAATATTGAAAACATATCGTGTGAAATTACCAAAATGCCCTTAAGGTGTAAAATGACAACTATACACCTAACACCTTTCCACCTCAAGCTTGACACCTCGTGCTTACACATGTCATCCAAATAGATAAAGCTAAAAAACGCGTTGTCGTTAAAGGAAAAGCTAAAACACGTGTTGCAGTTCGGTGAATTAAGACTGCAAAATCGCTCCGTTGTGCGACACGTAAATGCTGACTCGCCATTTTAAAAGCTTGGTCAGCTAAACACGTGTCAACGCCTTAATATCTTTGGGAAAATATAAATAAGGCCTTTAGGATCATTATTACATGAAATTCATTCAAAAGAACAGAGAGAAATAGTGGGAGAAAGTACGAGAAAAATTAAGAAGAAGTTTCCTCTTAGTGATCCAAGACTCGATATCTGTAACTTCGTACTTCTGTTTTAGGTGAGTCCTCTGACATTCCTTGTGCATTTTAATTATATGATATTATTCAAACTATATATAATTTGTGAACTTCTTTTATTCTTAAAATTCATTTGATACCGATAATTGATTCCTTGTGATATGTTTATATTTTTCCATATAGACATACCAATTAAAAAGAGTTTTGAAAATGATATTGAATATTGGAAATAAGATTCGACCTAAGGGACCTCTACCGGCTGGGTTATCGCTGGTGTGCCCTAAATAAGGCGTTATAACGAACAAGTTCGATTGACCCCTCAACCACCGGGGAATAATACGGTAGAAGAATACGGTATTAGAGTGTACTTATAATTTTAAAGTATCGGGTAGGAATGTTAATATTAGAGACAAGTTTTGACCATTATAATATAAGAACTGACTTGAGATGAAAGCTAAAAAGTTGTATATATATGAATTAGGTTGGTAACATAACAAACGGTGTGTTAAACAGAGGTCCAAGCAAGAAGTTATACCGAAATTACAAAATAAGGGCAAATTTGTCCATCTTTTAAGTCGTATTTTGTCTTATTACCATACCATGTGTTAAATTTTGATTGGTTAGAAGGGGAGGATGGTTTGGATGACTTAAACACTTCGAAATAACCTCCTTCTTCATCAAAATGGATTAAATCAATGTCTTATAGCATATCCTAAACTAAATGATAAGTTTCAGGGTAGAAAACGTAATTTTATGAGACTTTAGGGACTTGATTTTAAATAAAGAAAGTTGTAGGGACTAAAATAAAAATATAAAAATGACCATTTTCTAAATAAAATATTTTAAGGACCTTCAAGAAATATTGAAAACATATCGTGTGAAATTACCAAAATGCCCTTAAGGTGTAAAATAACAATTATACACCTTTTCACCTCATGCTTGACACCTCGTGCTTACACATGTCATCCAAATAAATAAAGATAAAACACATGTCGTCGTTTGAGGAAAAGCTAAAATACGTGTCGCAGTTCGGTGAATTAAGACTGCAAGACCGCTCCGTTGTGCGACACGTAAACGCTGACTCGCCATTGTAAAAGCTTGGTCAGCTAGACACGTGTTAACGCCCTAATATCTTTGGGAAACTATAAATAAGGCCTTTAGGATAATTATTACATTAAATTCATTCAAAATATCAGAGAGAAATAGTGAGAGAAAGTAAGGGAAAAATTTAAGAAGATGTTTCATCTTAGTGATCCAAGACTCGATATCTATAACTTCATACTTCTGTTTTAAGCGAGTCCTCTGACATTCCTTGTGCATTTTATTTATATGATATTATGCAAACTATATATATTTTGTGAACTTCTTTTATTCTCAAAATTCATCTGATACCGATGATTGATTACTTGTGATATGTTTCTATTTGTCCACATAGACATACCGATTAAAAAGAGTTTTGAAAATGATATTGAATATTTGAAATAAGATTCGGCCTAAGGGACCTCTCTTACTGACTGACCTTCCTAGTTAGGCTATCGCCGGTGTGCCCTAAATAAGGCATATTGACGAACAAGTTTGATTGACCCTCAACTAGCGGGGAATAATACGATAGAAGAATACGGTATTAGAGTGTACTTTGCCATTAAAATGATATGATTGAAAGAAAAAGATATTGCAAATTGATTTGTCGTATCTGTTATATTTTGTGCTATTGATTTCTATATACTGTCATCTCAAATTTTATAAAACAAATTCCTATCCATATATGTTTATGTCTACTCTTTGGATTTGAATAGGTATCAATTTTCTGAACAAAACCTTGGAATGTCTAGAGATTGAACCTCACTCGGCTTTTAGCTGATGTTGTATAACAACCATTTTTCAAGAAATAAGTAGGCTGGGAGGGAACGTAAAAGGACTATTGTAAGATTCAGCTTTTAGATCTCTTTTTGTAATTTTAAGTAAAAAGTTTATTATATCATATAGAGCATGTTTGGATCTCTTGTAATAAGTTTTAAATTTCTTTTTATGTTGTAACTCGTTGTTACTTGTAATATAAATGAAGTTTCCTTTTTGAAAGCTCTGATGATGTAATTCCTTTAATTTCAGTATTTTACGATTCAATACCATGTAATTGTATTTCCATTGCATTTAATTAAGGAGACAATTTAAGTCAGCATATTTGTTGCCTTGGTGGCATGTCAAGACACTCGTTCACCACTACTATTTTGGAATAGGGTGTTCGATTCCTACTGAGGTACTCTTACAAACCGCTCAACCCATTTTCCGTTAAAGTATCTCTTTTTGTCATGCTCTAATAAGGCTTGTTCATATTTCTACCACCTACACACACCGTTATGATTACGACTTCAGTGGACACTCAATGACCTCCTCTTAGGGATGACAATTTGTGGTAGAAGGTTTCATTCCCGTACATATTGGAAAGTTGGAGAAAGAAAATTTTTGGGACCAGAATTGATCCAGATCATAACAGAGAAGGTAAAATTGATACAAGATCGACTTCGAATTGCTCAAAGTCATCAAAAGAGTTACGTTGACAATCGACACCTCCAAATAGAATTCCAAAGAGGATATCATGTGTTCTTGCGAGTATCAACAGCAAAGGGAGTAATCCAATTTGGAAATAAAGGAAAATTGAGTCCAAGATACATAGGACCTTTTGAAATCCTTGAAAGGATAGGAGATATTGCGTATATAATAGCCTTACCCCCTGAACTCTATATTGTGCATAATGTGTTCCACGTGTCAATGATAAAGAAATTCGTCCCAGATCCAACGCATATCCTAAGTCACGAATCTCTTCAAGTTAGAGAAGATTTGTCATACATTGAGCATCCGATAGATATTTTGGACCATAAATATCAAATATTACGAACCAAGGTAATTTCATTGGTCAAAGTGTTATGAATATATCATT
The DNA here is from genome assembly GCA_949130495.1 of Sambucus nigra. Classification (NCBI taxonomy): domain Eukaryota; kingdom Viridiplantae; phylum Streptophyta; class Magnoliopsida; order Dipsacales; family Adoxaceae; genus Sambucus; species Sambucus nigra. Next base: position 341,282,262 of record OX422213.1, on the reverse strand, counting down.
CCATTGAAGAAGCAACATGGGAGCGGGAAGATGAAATAAAGGAGAAATATCCATACTCGTTTGAAAATTAATGTTAGTAAAGTTCGGGGACCAAACTTTTTATAATGAGGGTAGGATATAATGAACCCACTTTTATATGTTCATATATATTTTTAAATGTTTTATTACTTCACATGTGATATGCATAATGTTAATTTATTATTTTTAGTCTAATCCTCCCTTCATACATCATGAAATATCAAATTAGTTACAAACATAAAATTTTAAAGTTTCTTGTAGGAATATTCAGATTAGAGACTAGTTTTGACCATTATAATATAAGAACCGACTTGAGATAAAGCTAAAAAGTTCTATATATATGAATTAGGTTTGTAACACAACAAACGGTGTGTTAAACGGAGGTCTGAGCAAGAAGTTATACCGAAATTATGAAATAAGGGCAAATTTGTCCATCTTTTAAGTTGTATTTTGTCTTATTACTATACCATGTGTTAAATTTTGATTGGTTGGAAGGGGGGGGGGGGGGGGGGCTGGTTTGGATGACTTAAACACTTCGAAATAACCTCCTTCTTCATCAAAATGGATTAAATCAATGTCATATAGCATATCCTAAACTAAATGATAAGTTTCAGGGTAGAAAACGTAATTTTATGAGACTTTAGGGACTTGATTTTAAATAAAGAAAGTTTTAGAGACTAAAATGAAAATATAAAAAGGACTATTTTGCAAATAAAATATTTTCAAGGACCTCCAAGAAATATTGAAAACATATCGTGTGAAATTACCAAAATGCGCTTAAGGTGTAAAATAACAATTATACACCTAACACCTTTCCTCCTCATGCTTGACACCTCGTGCTTACACATGTCATCCAAATAAATAAAGATAAAACACGGTTTGTCGTTAGAGGAAAAGATAAAATACGTGTCGCAGTTCGATGAATTAAGACTGCAAGACCGCTCCGTTGTGCGACACGTAAACGCTGACTCGCCATTGTAAAAGCTTGGTCAGCTAGACACGTGTTAACGCCCTAATATCTTTGGGAAACTATAAATAAGGCCTTTAGGATCATTATTATATTAAATTCATTCAAAATATCTGAGAGAAATAGTGAGAGAAAGTATGGGAAAAATTAAGAAGATGTTTCATCTTAGTGATCCAAGACTCGATATCTATAACTTCATACTTATGTTTTAAGCGAGTCCTCTGACATTCCTTGTGGATTTTAATCATATTATTATGAAAACTATATATATTTTTTGAACTTCTTTTATTCTCAAAATTCATCTGATGCCGATGATTGATTCCTTGTGATATGTTTATATTTGTCCACATAGACATACCGATTAAAAAGATTTTTGAAAATGATATTGAATATTTAAAGTAAGATTCGGCCTAAGGCACATCTCTTACTAACTGACCTTCCCAGTTGGGTTATCGCTAGTGTGCCCTAAATAAGGCATATTGACGAACAATTTTGATTGACCCTCAACTAGCGGGGAATAATACGATAGAAGAATACGGTATTAGAGTGTACTTGGCCATTAAAATGATATGATTGAAAGAAAAAGATATTGCAAATTGATTTGTCGTATCTGTTATGTTTTGTGCTATTGATTTCGATATACTCTCATCTCAAATTTTATAAAACAAATTCCTATCCATATATGTTTATTTCTACTCTTTGGATTTGAATAGGTATCAATTTTCTGAACAAAACCTTGGAATGTGTAGAGATTGAACCTCACTCGGCTTCTAGCTGATGTTGTATAACTAACCATTTTTCAGGAAATAAGTAGGCTTGGAGGGAACATAAAAGGACTATTGTATGATTCAGCTTTTAGAGATCTTTTTGTTATTTTAAGAAAAAAGTTTATTATATCATATAGAGCATGTTTGGCTCTCTTGTAATAAGTTTTAAATTTCTTTTTATGTTGTAACTCGTTGTTACTTGTAATATAAATGAAGTTTCCTTTTAGAAAGCTCTGATGACGTAATTCCTTTAATTTCAGTACTTTTCAATTCATAACCATTTAATTGTATTTTCATTTAATTAAATTAAGGAGACAATTTAAGTCATCATATTTGTTGCCTTGGTGGCATGTTAAGACACTCATTCCCCACTACTATTTTGGGACGATATCGTGACAGATGATCCTCAATTAACTTGGTGAAATAGTCAATGGACACAATACATAATTTATTTTGACCTTTGCTGAGGGGAAAAATGTCTTACCAAGTCAATTCCCCATTGAGTAAAGGGCCATGTAATTAGAATTGAAAACATATTATCTGATGGCTTTTGTAGAATAAAAGTAAACCTTTGAAATTTGTCACAATATTGCACGAGGTCCATGGCTTACTTCCCCAATGTTGTCTAGAAGTATCCCTTCATCAAGATCTTGCAGATTAAGGTCTTTTGGCATGTATGAGAACTACGTACAACTTCGTGGAGGTCCTCGAGGACATAACTGGTTTCTGATGGGATTAGGCGTGGCCAAGGTGCTGATCAATATCCATTATTTAATAATACTCTATTTTCCAAATAGTATCTGGTATCTATGGACTTCATTAGCTTTCCTTGGAGCTTATTCTTAGGCAGGGCACTATCTCTGAGGTAGGATTTGATATGGGTGTCTCAGTCTAAGCTTTTGCCAATCTCTGCGATGTCAATATATATATGAGTAATGATGGGTTAGTCCAGGTTGACAACTATGACCTTTGGGTATATTTCATCTAACGAAGGTACTAATGTAAGATGGTTAACCTCTAAATTCTTTACTCGTGGGACCCTTCTGATTCAAAACCTGAGGATCCTTTTAATGAGGTGTTGTACAATTACTAAGTACCCCGCCAACTTGTCACCTTTGGTCTCATAAACCTTAATGACTTAATTGACTACCAATTGAGAGTCATGGATGGCCTAACTTATTAAGATTTAGGTAGAGGACCAGGACTGAGATTGCCACCAAGGATTCATACTTTGTTTCATTATTGGATGCTTTAATTTGAAACGGAGAGCAAGAGAAATTGTACCTCCTTCAAGAATTTCTTGACAAAGTCCAACCCTACTGCTCAAGATGTTTTAGGATCCATCCATGTGCAATAGTCTGGGCTCTTTGGGTGCTATTGTGACCTCAACCCCAGAGCATACATGCTCTTCTCTCACTTCCTGCAGATTATTGAACTAGACAATGAATTCGGCTAAGGCCTAACCTTTGACATCACTTCATGCTTGGTACTTGATGTTGAATTCTCCTAACTCCACAGACTATTTAACAAGTCTTCCTGAGGTGTCAGGCTTGTGGAGTACCCATCAAAAGGGTTGATTGGTCATTACCATGATGGTGTGGGATTGAAAGTAAAATCTCAGGCATTTTGCTAATATAATAAGGGAGAAGGCCAGTTTATATATTCTCGAATATTTTCTCTTAGCTCCCTAAAGGGATCGATTAACATAGTAAATATGGTGCTGAACCCCAAACTCCTTTCTCATAAGAGTTGAGCTAATAGTAGTTAGTGAGGCAACAAGGTTCAAATGTAAATATTCTCCAATGATGGTCTGAGAAAATAGTTTTAGGGACCCAAGGTATTTCTTGAGCTATTAGAAAGCCTTTTCAGCCTGAGAAGCCCATTTGAATGCCTTCTTTATTATTTTAATGACGGGTAGGAACTTGTCTATGGCCTTTGAGATAACCAATTAAGCTTTGGTCTTAGAGACTTTATATCCAGTAAAGATTGAATATTTTTCTAATTGGCCTCTATGCCTCGCCTAATGACAATAAACCATAAGGAACTTGCCAATAGAAATATCAAAAGCAAACTTCTTTAGGTTGAGTGTCGTTTGTTCCTCCTACTGATGGAAAATGTCTCTCTGAGGTTTTCCACATCATTATGAGCCTCCAAGTTTTTTACCAACATGTCATTAACGTTGACCTCCAGAGACTTTCACATGCGATCTTTGAAAATGGAGTTCACTACCCTTTGATAGGTAGCACCTGCATTGTTTAGTCTAAAAGGCAAAACTTTATAATAGTATCTTCTTCTTTAATGAATGAGGTATTTTCTTTAATAACAAGGTCCATTATGATATGGTTGTATCCGAAATAAGCATATATGAAGGAGATGAGCTCATGGTTAGTTGTAGAGTCTACTAGGGTGTCAATTTGAGCTACAAGATAAGAGTAATTAGGGCATGTCTTGTTGAGGTTAGTTAAATCAATGCACATCCTCCATTTTCATTGTCTTTGGGCACTAATACCACTTTAAAAAGCCATTATAGATACTTGACTCTTCAATTAAGTTAGATGCTAGGATCTTATCACCCTCCTCTGCTATAGCATTATTTCTCTTAGACCTAAAGAATCGTATCTTTTATAGTAATGGATTTTGATTTGGGTCCACGCTAAGGTGATGGACCATGACTTTAGGGTCCACCCCAATCATGTATGAGTGTATCCAGGCAAAGACGTCTTTATTTTCCTTTAGGAACTGAATGAGTTCTTCTCTAAGGGAGGGTATCGAGCCGGCGCCAACTTAAAAATCTTTAGTTAGGTCCTCACTAGGCTCACCCCTTTTCTCTTTCACTTTATCTCGTGGATCTAAGGTATCCACGTTTAGCAACTCCATATCTTAGGGGAGTCCTTCTTATTGGGCATCAGTTTATTAAAAGAGTGAGCCAATATGGCATTAGTCAATATTTTGAAGAGAGTAAGATGCGTGTTTGAAAGAGATCGAATTTATCATTCCCACGGATAGTCCCAAATTGACGCGAAAAAAATCATATAAGACCTCAGACCCATGGTTACTCCTCTCTAAACTTAAGACAAGTAAGACGTGTAAAGATAAATTTTCACATTGAGTCAATTTGTAGTATTGTATATTTCTATTGGACAAAATATTTAGATTGTTTAGAGTCTCATATTAAAATCTGCATTCAAGAATTGGAGCTACCGGGATTTCATGTCACATCAAAAATACAATTTGATCGCTATCATTTACCGAAGGTAAATGACCCACTTTTTAACTTATAGGCGAATTCTTTTAATTGTCTTCCTGTTATATAAAATATCTCCTTAAACCTTAATTTAGTTTTGTACATCTTTTAAGGTCGTTCAAGACACATTGAACGAGATATGTTTTACCATATGATGAACCTCGTTAGTTTTATGTTCGAACGAGATTCGTTCATATCGTTCGAATGACTTCCAACGATAATCTAATTAAGTCATTTTCGACTTGCGCAAAGATATCGTTCGAATAACTCTTTTTTGTCTTGTTCAAACGACATTAGCACGCCATTCTAATGAGTCTTCGTCTCTTTCAAACGATCGTAGCAATTTTTCAAAATGTGAGTTTTTTTATGAATTTTTCCCAAATAACCTCCAGGCTCCACTACTTCCCTTTTTCTAATATATAATGAGGTCGTGAGAAAACTGTTGAGAACCTCTTTTGTGACTTGAGGAAATCCAAAAACACTTTGGAAAATACTCTTTAACTTTTAGATAATCTTTATGGATCATTTTCCAAGAGCTTAAACCCAGAAACCATCATCCTACCATTATCATCACCTTGTGAAGTGGACTTCCGTAAAATTGGAGACAACGTAGGATCTTAGTGGATATCGAGACATAAGAGGTGTCGTGCAACGTGTTGGAGATACATGTACTACGGATGAAGGTGTTGAAGACGGAATCAACGACACTTGTAGGGACAAGTCTGTAAGTTTTTTGTGTCTTCTTGTAAAACCATATTCATCGTGAATTTTATCTATGCCTGGCCGTCTGAGATTTTTCCCATTGAGGTTTTTCTTGTACATTGTTGCGTCGTGGTTATGTGTTTTCTATTTACATATCAAATCCTTCATGCTCACTTAGGATTTAGTAATCAAGACTAAAAATTGGAAAGTAATGTTATGTTGACCTAATTATAGTTGTAACCCATGTTGTGTGATCTTGGAGTGTATTTCACGGATTTAGACCTAAGCCATATAACTGAGAAATTTTAAATTGGTATCAAAGCCAAGTTTTTAAAGTTATTTAGATTAATGTTGGAGGTTATATGGAAGATTATTTGTCAAATATACTCTTTATGCTTGATGGAACTAATTACGGTTATTGGAAAGCACGTATGAGATCGTCTTTAAAATTAATTGATGAACGTGTTTGGCTTATCGTTGAAAAATGGTGATCCCCTCCAACCTTTGTAGTTGGGGAAGCTAATGTTTTAAAACCTATTGAGGAGTGGAGTGAGGAAGAGTTAGAAATATTCAATTTTAATTCTAAAGGTTTAAATCCTTTATTTAGTGTCGTTGCTTCCGAGGAGTTTCGTCGTATCATTACATGTGAAAATTCAAAGGAGGCATGGGACATTCTTCAAGTTACTCATAAAGGAACAAATGTAGTTAAAATGTCCAAAATTCAAAATATTACCACTCAATATAAACTATCACTAAGAAAGAGAGTGAATCTTACGATGAGTTTTATGCCCGTATTTCCGATATAGTTAACTCATGTTTCAACTTAGGTGATAAGTTCCTTGAAAATCGTGCAGTAAAAAATATTCTTAGATCTCTTTCTAGTCAATTCAATGCTAAAGTCACTAGCTTTAATTCTTTAGGTGTGTTAAATTCCTTAAAACTCTAAGAGCTTGTAGGTTATCTCCAAACATATGGGTTAGACATATTTCTTAAAGATGACAGAAAAGAAAGATAAGGGAGTTGCTCTAAAAGTTAAAAAGGAAAAATTGTCTAAATTCGATGACTCCGATATAGATGCTGATGATATGGTCTTATTTGCTAAAAAAATAAAAAAGTTTCTCAACTTTAAAAAGAAAAATTCAAAATTTGATAAATCAAAATTTCAGAAAAACAAAAACAATGCGAGTAGAAGTTCTAATGCCCGGGATCGAAAGAAATATAAAAGTGAAAACTCTAAAAGAGATAACTTTAAAAAAGATTATTTGGAAAAATGTTTTGAGTTTGAGGTAAGAGGTCGTACAACGTATGAGTGTCCTACTAAGCTTAAGAGACAAGGCAACGGCAAAGCTGTTTATAATTCCACTCTTAGTGATATTGAAAATGAGTCTGAAAACTCCGATGACTCTTTTTCGTTTGCAATATTTTCATGGCTAGTCATGCTAGATCCACAAGTATGTCGCATATTAATGTTGACATTTCCTAGCATGAAAAACTAAAGTTGTGTCTAATCCCTCAAAGGGAAGTGATGTTGTTAGTAGTGAGAGTGATGTTGATGAAGGTGATTTGCAGTTCGCCTATTATGAGTTATACATTGAGTCTGTGCGAATTCAAAAATAATCATAAAAAGTTAAATTTTAAGAAGTTGATGTTAGAAAAAGAGTTGAAAGGCCTGAAGGAGAAGGAGGCCCTAGTTAGTCAACTTGAGGCGATTAAGATTTCTCTTCCTAAGAAGCTTATTTTGGTGGGTAAAGAAAATAATGATTTTACTGACTCTCTAGATCGTGTTACTAAAGATCTTCGTGAATACTTGGAGATTCGAAAAACACTTGAAGAAAATATTAGTAAACTCGAGAAAGATATTGAGGCCTCTCAAAAAGTCAAAGTCACTCTTAAGGATAACTCCAGGAGAATGGGGAAGTTATTTCTCATATCGATCCAACGTTACAAGGAGAAAGGATATCATGAGAGAAAAAGTATGGGATATAACGAAGGCGATTCATCCAACGCTAAATCAAAGCCTTTATCCAAGTTTGTTACCAAAACAAACACTCCAAAACCTAACCCACGTAAGAGAAATCTACCTAATAATCCTATTAAGTTGATTTTAAAGGGGTAATCTTAGAGACTTTTGGTACAAGCTTGGGAAGAATTCGTATCCCTATACTTCTACGCCACAATATATCCAATTAGATATCATGAAAAGGCAAGTTTAGTATATAGTTAATACATCCAATGGTTTAATGCAAGAGTTTCTTGGGTTATCTATGGACCAAGGAAATTATTGCAACCAAAAGACTAGAAACAATAATAGCAAGAACACTAAGAACACAACTTACACATGGGTTGAAAATGATAAGGTCAAGAAGGCATTAGTTATTCATGTTGTGCTTAAGGCTCAAAATAACTCTCAATGGCATTTTGATAGTGGGTGCTCCAAACATATGACAAGTGATGAATCTCTTTTTATCCCTCTTGAGGATCACAAAGATGGTATGTTCACCGTTGGCGATGGGAGTAAAAATAGAATTATGGGAAGAGGCACCATTGAAGTTTTTGATTTTTCAAAAACAGAAAATGTTCTTTATGTTGATGGACTCAAAGTTAATTTGATAAGCATTAGACAATTATGCGACGAAATCTAGCGACTAAGTTTATCTAGGTAGAGTGTACTGTTTACGATAAATCTTGTATGACTATACTACATGGTTTGAGGACCAGTGATAATTGTTATGATATCATTCCAAAGTCTTCATTCATTTTTAATAGTACTAAGGATTCCTCTATCGACCTTTGGCATCAATTTCTAGGTCATATTAATTTTAAGGATCTCGAGCATCTAGGTAAGAAAGACATAGTTCGTGGCTTTTCATCATTAGGAAAATTAACCTCTTCGATTTGCGGTTCTTGCCCACTTGGAAAGAACATCAAGAGTCCTCATAATAAGTTAAACTCTATTACCACCTCCCATGTCTTAGAATTAATTCACATGGAATTTATGGGCCCTACTCATAATGAGAGCATAGAAGTAAAGATGTACATCCTAGTGATGGTAGATGACTTTTTAAGATATTTAATTGTTCGATTTCATAGGTAAAAGTTCGATGTTGTTGAGTTTTTGATGATTAAATGTCGAGTCCTTCAAAATCAACATGGTGTCATAATAAACCACTTTCGTAGTGATAACGACACTAAATTTATAGAGTCCGATGTAAATGCCTTTTGTGATGAAGTTGGTATTAAGCATGAGTTTTTGTCCATTCGTACTCCTCAATAAAATGGCATAGTTGAGAGGAAGAATCGAACAATCCAAGAAAAGGAAAGTTTCATGCTTCTTAGTAGGAAATTACCTCGGTGGTTTTAGGAGAAAGCGGTAAGTACCGCTTGTCACATGGTGAATAGGGTATACATACGCCCTCATACTAATAAAACTCCATATGAATTGTGGATAGGTAAGAAACACAATCTAGTTTATTTTTTAGTCTTTGTCAGTCTATGCTACATCCTTAGGGATAAATAACTTCTAGGGAAATTCCACTTGAGGAATGATGAAGGTATATTTCTAGGTTGTTCATCGAATAGTAGAGCTTATAGGATTTGTAACCTTACTAGATCTAAAGTAATAAAATTAATAAATGTTACTATAAAATATGATGCTCCCGCAACATTTGTTGATGATTATGATACCTATTATGAGAGAAATTCACCCCCAGGTGTTAATCACATTTATCCTCATGATGATTCAGTGGACCCTACACTTAAGAAAAGGGATCCATCGCCTTGGGTTCGTAAAAGTCATGACCCCGTTAATATTATTGGGAATCCCGACTTTGCTGTCAAGACTAGAGCACAATTTGAAAATAAGGTTACATATTTATGTTATACCTCTAAAATCGAACCCAAAAATGTCAAAGAAGCACAAAAAGATGAACATTAAATAAATGCAATGCAAGAAGAGTTACTTCAATCTCAAAAGAATGATGCTCGGGAGTTAGTTCCTTGGCCTAGCGATACAAATGTCATTGGTACCAAGTGGATCAGGAAAAATAAAATCGATGAAAATGGTACCCTTATTCGAAATAAATCTAGATTAGTTCCCCAAAGGTATACCCAAATAGAGAGTGTTTATTTGATGAGACGTTTGCTCCTGTTTCAAGGCTAGAGTCCATTTGCCTTCCTTAATCGCACTCTTCAAGAGAGGAACTATGTGGACCAACCAAAAGGGTTTGAAGACCCTAAGCACCCAAACCACATCTTTTAGTTGAGGAGAACTATGTAGGAGGTGAGTTCTTAAAATGACACTGATATCAAGGGAGGCCTAACCCCTTATCAAGATGGTGATTAGGGCCTCAGAATAAACATCAACGATAATAAATACAAGTCCTAAGTCAGCACATTCAATGCATAAAACTTCAGTATGAAATATGTTTTTATAACACAAATGCTATAATGAAACAATTAATAAGGGTGATCCCACAGTTGACTTGATTGGAAGGAGTATGAGCGAGCACCTTTAGTGCAATAAAGGCAAGGCAGTAACCTTAACACAAATGGAGTAAATGTGGTTGGTCACACAAGAAATGTCCTTACGATAAATAATCTTATCTAGAAGTATTTTGGCAGCAGTTTCGGGATAGATAAGTGTGATCCTTAAATAATATAACTTTAGATGCATTTATAGGAGAGAAACATCATTCAAATGACCTTCATATATTAAATACGTTTGAACCCTTTTAATGTTATCCGTAGTGTTCATTTAATGCCAAAGATATTTCATTAAATGAGTTAGATATGATATTTTGGCGGGAACACTATTTGGGCTCTCAGAGTTGTGATAGCATTAAATAGGACTTGATGTGACAGATATGGACTTACATCCTAGGTATATTTTCCCTAGAGTGATATTTTATCGCGTGCCTGAATGTCAGGCGTGTTGACATCAACGAGTTGGTAAGAAATAACTTGCAGGGGATGTGCAGTCATATCACTCCCCAAAAGGTAGTTAATCGAATTAAAGGTTGCTCGACTGATGATTGCTCGAGCAACTTGCGATTTATGTAAATACCAGAAGTTTTAACTTTTGGGACAACTATTTAGGACTGGGGACTCTCGAGTGGATTCCTAGAGATGGTATCTCAAGGGACTACTGAGAAATGTTGTACATAAACCAAGGTTTTACCTAAGTACGCTAAAAGGGTTGGTCTCTTCCAATGTTTCCTTGCACACAATCCTCCAAACCAAATCCCTACGAGATATCTAGAATGAGGTTGTTCGATAGAGCTTGTAATCTCTCCCATGACCTGCTAGACATGGTCCCTCGCGGGTACCGAGCAACCTCACAACATTACAAAGTGAACTTTATATTTACAAAGAAAGCTAAATACAGGTACATCAAAGTTCATATTACCATTTGTGTTTTCCAAGTTTATATCTTGGGCTTGATCTTTATGGGATATCCATAGAGAAACTTAATCTTTGTCTGAGTGACCATCTTTACAGGAAGTCCCTCGAGCAGCTTCATCTTTGTGTGAGTGATATTCCTTAATCTTTCCTGTGAAATGTTGGCGTTGCTTTAATCAACTTTGAGATTGGACGTACCTCTACATTTGCCCCTTTATAGAGATATTTGTTTATTTGAAGAAATATTTGTACAAAAACTAATTCACATCCCATCTTGATTGACTTGTATACATACACATAATGTTAGAATAATTTTAGGGGTAACTTTGTCTTGAGATTCGAGCTACTTTGAGACTCTTCCTGCGCGGGTGATATTGCAGCTCGATTGATCTCTGTTTCTCAGTCTTTTAACTTGGGGAATTACAATGGTTTAAAATAAAATTTCCCCAAAAAGCATTTATTTATCGAAGTGTAAAAAGACATAAAGTTTCAACCAAAACATCTTTTGAATTTCCCCCAAAATTTCATCATTGATGCGCCGCTTCAATATAAATGCCACTCACATCGCTTGCCCCAGCCATACACGCATCAGTTGATGGACTGTGTGTGTAACCCACGCGAGTTATTGAGCTATAAAAAAATTTCTTGTGGTGATTGTATTTCCCCACACCCATCTTTTTGTAGCAGAGGCGTCTTTTCAAAACAAAATGTCCCTTATAAAAGGGTTTCCTCTCATACCCATCTTCCTTAACCCTTGGGTTTTTTGAGCAAAGCGTTTCTTTGATTGCAAAAAAAAAAGTCGTATTCCCTGTTTCCAAATTTACCCAAATATTCTTATTTTCCTTTCTCCTCTTTAATTCTCTATTCTCTGCTATGGCACCTGTTGCCAAAAGAACTCCTTATATCGCCGCCGGGGAAACTTCCTCTGATATTGCTGACCGTCATATTCAATGTGAAAAAAACCATCGTGCTCGCTATTTTGGCACTGTAGACAAGTTCTGGGAGTTTGCTAATGCTTTTCCTGGCTACCTTATTTCTAAGGCCAAAGATTTGAACCTGCTTGTGGGTGAAGATGATGTTATACAAAATTATGCGTACCTCCCTGGTTCTATTGTTTACAGGTTTAGGATTGAGGGGGAGACTTTCCTTATTCAAATGTGGAATTTTAATCAGCTGGTGGATCGTGTGAAGGTCTGGGCGCCTGGACTAATTATATCCATGGAAAATATGTTGTAGAGTTGTTGACCGTCAGACTGTCTTGCACCAAATATTTGGTAACTTAACCTTGGCCAAAATTTACACATTGAGGACACTGGTTTCTCATTAGAGTCATCGAACTCACACTGTTGTTGCTGCTTGGGGCGAGTTCACAACTACTTGGAGGATGGATGTTATCTCCTTAGTTTGAAAGTTGCTAGCACTAATACTTACTTTGAGGAAACCATCACGGAGGAAGAACCTGTCAATCGCAAGGAATTTAAAGTTGTAATTAAGAGGTACATGAAGACTTACAATAAATGTACTTGTTAAGAAATTATCAGGTACTTCATTTATATGGAAGATAGGGAGAGTGCCCTTGCTCTCAAGAAAGCTAAGAAAGATCTAAAGGAAAACCATGTTCTCGAGATGCCCCCAACTGGAGAAGGATATGGTGAAAATTTGAGCTTATTGGGTATATCTGAATTATACTCTCGAGTATCCATCTGCTCGAGAAACCCAATGACTTCCCGAGGAGGGATCTTATTAAACTTATTATTCGTCTTGCCTCTGGGGTGAAAGTTCCCTTAGCTCCCATTATTCTTTGTTCACATTACACTTGGCTTGACAGGGTATAAATGGATTCTAGCCGATCTCTTGGCCGTTTTGATGGATCAAACTATGTAAACCATATTCTTCTCACATCATTAATCTATGCCAGGTTTCCCGACTACGCCCCAGATGATTTAATCCCTACCTCTCAAGAGATTAAGGTCCCCCAAATCCTTTCCTATAACCATAAGTAGTCCAAAAAATCTCTTCATTATTGTATTGATAATGTAAAACGCTTCAATTTCTTCCCTTATTCTGCCACTAACCAGTTTTTTACTAATGCCTTCTTTGAGGATGTCTCTCTACCAGTTCAGGCAGTCGAGCAATCTTTTACCCTCAATTTACCTTCTTCCCACGTTCTTTTAGTTATTACTCCCTCTTATCTTCCCTTAAGAACCGAATGGTCTAATTACTATACGACATACGCAACCCATCGAGTATCCATGCAATTTGGTTTTAACTAGGGGTACCCTTTCTCAACCACAATACTACTGAGAGGCCTTCAAATTTTTCCAAAGCATGTGGTTCTTTTTTAATCGAGACAGTATCCACTCTTTTAGGCCAGTTGCAAGGCCAAATTATTATCCTTGCCAAGCGTACACGAGGTAGTAGGTCTACCAAATACCTTAATGTATTATGGCCAAATTCTCACGATGGCTTCATTATTGAACGAGAACACATTTACCCTATTATTGAATGTTTTTCCCCCTCTGAGTTAGGATTACGAGCTTGTTCCATTAATCAAACCCAATTTCCCCAAAGTGAAACCAACAACACCACCCCTAAGGAACTTCCTCCGTTGGCACCTCCCAATGAAGCCATCGCGAGAATAAGAAAGGGGATTCTAGTTCTCAAAACGTTGAGGAGGTTGTTGATACCCCTATTAATTCTTGAGATGTTGTTGTCGAGGAAACCCCCATTGATGTCTCAAGTGTTATTGTAGCTAAGGCCAAGAAAAGAACCCCCAGCAAAAATAAGAAGGTTGCCCTATCCATCCCCTCTCAAACATCCCAATCCCAATCTTCTACCGACTTTAGTTAGTTGATTAATGCATGGAGTTACAAAATAATTTGCTAAGGCAATTTGATTAAGGATCTGTAGATGCTTTGGGCTATTTTGGCCCAATAAATGGTTGAAAGAGATATCTCCTTTACTCCCCCTATCCTATTACTGGTCGAAAGGCAGCCAGTTCTAATCCCTAGGCTCAACTTCCTCTTAACGATATTTCAAAAGAGTTTCTATATGAAGGAGGGGGGAAGAGGTGGAAGAAGTGGAAGACTCCCCCTTAGTTCAACCATCCTGGAAGCTGCATTGGATGTACTCTTTCGAGAAGCTTGGTTCCATTCCAATGGATTGTACCTTTCTCGATGACTATAGCGATGACCCAAAACATCATAAATCTAAAATAACTCCAAGAACCAAAGACCTTTTTTCCCAGCCTCTCTCAGTGTTGATCTTTATTCATCATCCCCCCATCATGAAGGAAATGTTCTCTTGATCAGGGCCCATTCCTTCTCTAGGTGTTGTTCCTCAGGACAAAGAATTTGTTGGAGCAGGGCCGATAGCAGCTACTGGTCCCATGACTGTGGTGAGCGCACATTATTTCTTACACTTTGTATTTCTCCTCCATGTGTCTATTATACTTACACTTTGTGATGTTGTTACAGGTTACCTCTATCGAAGAAGTTAATGCCAATACATGCCCGGACCTTGTGGTTGTTCCCCCCAAGGCCACCATTACTGAAAATTTTTTAGTGGGGTTGTTTGGGCTTTCTATTATGGAAGGTAAAGCAGCCACCCCTAAGAAGGAATAAGTTAGAGTTGAAGCGAAAATAGTGGAGAAGACAGTTATGGCCCCTGCTAGGGTTTCTCAGGTTGCTTGTGATCTAGTATCCATTAAGGACCCTTGTCGTGAGGAGGTATCCTTACTCTCAATTCCCTTTAGTCAAACCATGCTTTATTTCTTTGAGTAAAAACTAGGTTTTGTAGGGAGAAAATAATTCACCTAGTTGAGTAACCATGTAGGTGCTTTAGGTAAACTTGACAGTTTAAGAATACCCAATCGTACTTAGTTGAACAACCATAAAGGTACTTTACGCAAAATAGGGACTTTTGAAGCGATAATAGTTTACCTAGTCGAGCAACCATAAAGGTAATTTAGGAAAATTAAGTTTTAAAAATGCCCAGTCTTACTTAGTCGAGCAACTATAAAGGTACTGTAAGCAAAATTAGGACTTTTGAAGTGGCAAAAATTTACCTAGTCGAGCAACTAAAAAGGTGCTTTAGGAAAACTGAGGCTTAAGAATGCACGGTCTTACTTAGTCGAGCAACCATAATGGTGATTTAAGTAAAACTAGGACTTTTAAAGAGATAATAGTTTGCCTAGTTAAGCAACCATAAAGGTGCTTTAGGAAAACTCAGGCTTAAGAATGCCCAATCTTACGTAATCGAGCAACCATAAAGGTGCTTTAAGCAAAACTGGGACTTTTGAAGCGACAATAATTTTCCTAGTCGAGCAACCATAAAGGTGCTTTAGGCAAATTGAGGCTTAAGATTGCCCAGTCTTAGTTAGTCGAGCTACCATAAAGGTGATTTAAGAGAAAGTGGGACTTTTGAAGAGACAATAGTTTACCTATTCGAGCAACTATAAAGGTGCTTTAGTCAAACTGAGGCTTAAAAACTGATGTTATACCCATACTTTATTTTTCTTCCATCTTGACTTCTTCCTCATTTTTCAGGTTGAAGTGAGCCAACTGAGGACTTTGGGGGATGCTACTGCCACTACCAAGCAAGTACCCCCGAGAATGTTCTTTCGGAGTCTATTGGGAACCTTGTTGAACCAAGAACATTACATCTGACAACCCAAAATGTGAAGGGAGGGGAATAAGACTACTCCCATTTTGCAAGAAAATGATAGGGCTTCAAATTATGTCTTTCCCACTGCCAGTGACAGCGCTTTTAGTGTGCATCCTACAGAATTAGCTCCTGTTGAGGTTGTGAGGCAGACTTTATGGGAATTTTCCCATATTGTAACCCCTTCTTATAATGAGTTGATTGAGAGATTGTTGGAACGCCACCCCTCCACCTTTACCTCTCATTGTATTCAAGCGATCCCTATTATGATGGCTTGTAGGCTTTTAGGATTTGCCACCATTTTGGATGATGTACTACATACTCCTTTGCCCTCTTTAAGTCTCTCAAAAATCAAGCAGATGATGGGCCGAATCAATGTCCTTGTGGGCAAGGATTTTACCCTAAAACGGCTCATCGATTTACTGAAGTCTTTCAAGAAAGCTGGTCTGCCCTCCTTTTATGCGAAGATCTAGCCTTCTACCCGCTCTCAAACTGCGCTAGCTGAGAAGATAGAAACTTTAAACTTTGAAAGTTCTAAGGCTGAGGAGGAGTTTGTGGTTATCAAGGAATATTTGGTTAAGGCTGAGACGAAGGTTGATCAACTTCAGCAAGAGATGGGCCATTATCATCAAGAGATGGCATACTTATCTAGTGAGGATTCTTCTTTGGATTCTCTTCTACCTCATCATCACCATAGGATTTTAGTCTTTTCCATCTTGTGGTTTATGATAGACAACCCGAGTGATTATTAAAAGGACCTGGGATCTGAAGAAAAGAAAAAAACATATTGTCCCATTTTTCTTATTTTTTCCATGTATTTTGAGGTAGCAGATCCTCTTTTGTTCCTAAATTAACTGTGTTTTTTGGAATGTATAAGATTGAATTTCTATCTACTTTCATGAAAACTGTCTATGAGAAAGAAAAAAAAAACTTGTGGTTGATTCAACGTTATCCTCGTGCTATATATATATAATTCCCAAAGTGTTATATCTTGACAATTTTTGAGAGCATGCTCTCTTTTCAACTTACTTATATCTACAACATTAACTACCAGCACAACCCCAAGAAGAAAAAAAAAGATATATAATCAACTAAACAAAATATATTTTGAGCCATCTGTTGTAATTTTAAAAGTCTCTTGATTATCAACCTTCGAGATCTCACAATAACCTCAATCATGGGCCTTTCACACAACATAAGGTCCTTCCCAATTTGCTTCAAACATAGGCAGTGAGAGACTCCGGATGTGTCTTGTACAAGCCTTTAAAACTAGGTCGCCTTCCTATAACTTTCTTGGCATTACCATTTGGTCATAAGATCTGAACAACTGCTTTCTATAAATCTCAAAATACCTTTTCGCATTATCTTTGTGCTCTTCTAATTCTTCTAGTTGTACATGACTACTATGGGGGAGCATTGCACTTCGTAGGTTATATCGCGCATAAGGTACCTCGAGTTCTACTAGGAGAATTTCTTTAGCACCACACATTAACAAGAAAGGAGTGTATCATGTATGTTTCCTCTTTGTGATTTTATATGCCCACAAGACCTCTAGTATTTTACCATCCCAAGTTCCTGAGAAGTCTTCTAACATCTTCAAACGGATATTTACCAGAGTTTTGCTCGTGGCTTCATCCTGTCCATTGCACTTAGGATAGGCCACTATTGATTTGTGGTGAATAATGTAGTAATTTTCTGTGAGCAATCGCATATCACTATTAACAAATGGGGTCCCATTATCTGACAGAAACACCTTCGGGATTTTGCAAATAATATACTCCTTCATAAAGTGTGCAACCACCCCATTGTAGCATTCTTCAATGCTATAGCCTCTGCCCATTTGATGAAACACTCCGTAGCCACTAGTATCTAAATCTTTCCCCTCGAGGAGGGGTTAATTGCCCCTACTAGATCAAATGCCCATATTTGATATGGAAAAGGAGTGGAAAGGGAATGTAGGTCCACCGAGGGAGCATGAATTATATTCCTATGGAGCTGACACATCTTGCATTTTTGAACAAACTCCGTTAAATATTTTTCCATGGTGGGCCAAAAATATCCCAATGTCATTATTTGGTCATATATTTTTACTCCCCCAATGTGGCCTAGCTCATGTTCTTACTTTAGTACCTTGCCTACTTCCTCGAGTCTGATACATATTAGGGGTCTATCGTGGTAACCTTTTTGGCATAACTGCCCCTCCTGAACTTAATATCTATACACTCGCAATTTTAGTATTATGGCTTCATCTGTATCGATGGGAACAATCTCGTCAACTAGTATATCTAAGTATGGTTGTCTTCAATCTAATGGCTGATATATGAAGTTACACTCCGCAACTTGGTAACACAGTATGCATTTCCCACAATCTCTCTGCAGTAACACAACATCTTGTTTCATTGCTGGACAAAAGTATCCTACCCTCTAAATTCTTCGATATAAAGAGATTTTTTTTGCCTCACAAATTTTTTCATGTATCTCTATTAACCTCCTCTTAGCTTCTTCAGGGCCCACACACCTATATATCCATCCCCCTTTGTTTTTAGAGACAGATTGCCTGATGTGGTAAAATATGGTGACATTTCGACCAATGTCATTGGCCCTTGACCCGTTTCTAGTTATCTCCGTGTTTCCCCACTCCACTCATTGATATCATTGGAAGGCAACATTTCTATGATAGTTGAGGGTTCCATTCTCTTTGTGATTGGAACAACTATTGTATCTTCATCAAAAGCAATTTTTTAAGCAATCGTTGCATAAGCATCGACATGTATGTTCACCACTGAGGTGCGTCTTGATCTTTATTTCGTGGAACTGACCGAGTAACCTCTGTACAATTATTTGATAAGGATATAAGGTCATATGCTTGAGATCGTACTCATCATTCACCTGTTGTACCACCAGATTGAAATTCGCTTTTATCATCAGCACATGGATACCTCTTTGCAAAACCTCCAAAACCCCAACACAAAATCCTCGTACTCAGCTTCATTATTAAACATTTGAATTCTAGCTTGAAGGATAATCGGACCTCTTCTTGCCCTTGGCGTAAAATCACTCATGCCCCTCCCGTGCCTTCAACCAAAGAGCCATTAAATTTCATGCTCCAGTCTTCTAGATTTGCCTCGAGGTAGTTGTCCTGAAGATTATCTCCCGGAAGCTCCTCAATAGGTGGATCGAACGTCCCTGAAGGGAATATAGCCAATAGATTTTCATAATCTTGACTTTTGATCGCTTGAGGAAACATGCACTTGAGATCATACTCCGAGAGAATTAAGAGCCATCGAGCAACCCTGCCAATTAATATAGTTTTTGCCAACAAAAAATTAATTGGATCACATCTAGTAATGATGTGAACCGTGAAGGATAACATGTAATACCTAAGCTTTTGAGTAATAAATACCAGAGCTAGACAATGTCGCTCAATGCTTGTATACCTAGACTTAGGATCGTGTATGATTCAGCTTAGATAATGCACAGGTTTCTCCATGCCCCCCACTTCTTAAGCCAACAATG
The DNA here is from genome assembly GCA_949130495.1 of Sambucus nigra. Taxonomy (NCBI): domain Eukaryota; kingdom Viridiplantae; phylum Streptophyta; class Magnoliopsida; order Dipsacales; family Adoxaceae; genus Sambucus; species Sambucus nigra. The sequence continues at coordinate 341,262,989 of OX422213.1, read as the reverse complement.
CCCATATTGATCTTTTAGTGGGTGTAAGGTGGATGTGTAAAGGAATACGTGCTTGAGGAGGAACCATGGTTTGGGGGGATATCCAGAGCTTCCTTATATGACTGCTCCACTATGAACTTTGCCTTTGCTCACAAAAATTCCATCACTGGGTGAGTAACTTTAGCTAGCCCGGGTACGAACCTCCTTAAGTAAGAAACTTTTCTCATAAAACTCTTCAACTCTTTCATGGTCTTAGGTCTTGGCATGTTGACGATACCTTTTCGCTTGTCTGGGTCCATATTCACCCCTTGCTTGTTCACTAAAAATCCCAAAAATTTGCTACTACTTACCCCAAACACACATTTCAAGGGATTTATCTTCAATTTGTACTTTTCACATCTTGTGAACACTCTCCGTAAATCTGCTATGTGGGTGGCCTCCACCTTGGACTTTATCACCAGATTATCAACATAAAATTATACAATCTCGTGAAAGAGATTATGGAATATAGCCATCATGGTCCTTTGGTAGGTAGACTATGCGTTCTTTAGTCCAAAAGGTATAACGATATGTATGAAGTTACCTAATGGGGTGCGAAAGGCTATCTTCTTTGCATCTTTTGGGTCCACTTCGATCTGGTTATATGACATGTAGTCATCCATAAAGTTTTACATCTCGTGTCCTACCATTGCATATATCAGGCTATTAATAGAAGGTAAGGGGAACTCATCTTTCGAATATGCTCGGTTCAAATCTCTGAAGTCCACATAAATTCGAATTTGGTTTTTGTCTTTCTTCCCTATAGGCACAATGGTAGACAACCAAATAGGGTGTTGGATGGGAGTAATATGAAACCTGCAGTAAGTAACCTTAGGACTTCTTCCTTTATTTTCAAGTCTAGCTTCGATTTATACCTTTGAGTGGCATGTTTCCCCAGTATTGCTGACGGTATAACATTCATCCTATGGAAGCTTAACTATTGGACCACCACGGGCATTTTAGTATATTTCCATGCGAACACATCTTTGAATCATCTCAGTAGCTCCACCAGAGCTCCTTTGGAAACGCCATCAAGGTCTTTCGAGATAACCATTGGCCTAGGGTCATCCCCTTTGTCAGCCAGGTTTATCTCCTATAACTCTTGAACTTGGGACCTTGGTCTCTTATGCATTTTGGCTCTTCCTCAACCTCCTCCATAAATTCTTGGATGTTAGAGTTATCAATCACTAAGCACTAGCCTAAACTGTCCACCAAAAACACATTCATAGAACGGGTCAGCCTCATCATCCAGGCCTTTGTCTTCCCGCTCACACCTTCAGAGTTTGTAGATAATCTTGTCATTAGCCAAAACCACTCTTTTGCATTAGTGCAATTTCTCTTCCTGGCAGGGTCTTTTGCACGCATTTTCTTCTAACTCCCTCACTGAAAATCTAACGAGCACACTTTTCTATTATACTTGATGTTGGATTGGATCAATTCGGGGCATCATTCGGTCATGAAGAAGTCTCAAAAGTTTGGGAGGACTAATTATCTCGCTCGGCCTTTCTTCCTCCTCGTAAGGTACCACCGGGAGAGCTGGTGCACGTACCCTTTCCCTAGTACAGGGGATTTTAATCCCCTCCTTGTGTACCAAGTGAGCATAATAGATTATGTAGCTAAGTCTGTGTAGAATACTGCATCTACCAAGTGAGATTATTCCTTCGCGAAAGGATTCTTAGATGCTCGGATGACTATCTCCTTTCCTTTGACATTTGCCTTTGCACACTAATGATATGTGGAAGGCACTTAACCATGATTATGCATCCATACTCTCCCCACGAGCAATTGGTAGGATAACTCACAATCCATGAGGTGGAACTTAATATCGGAAATGATGTTATGCATTGTGATACCCATATTTACATAACCTATCGACTTGCTCGACTGGTTATCATATCCTGCTATTGACAACGGACTTTTCACAATCCTTGTCTCGAAGATGTTATAGAAATAAAATGACCCCATAGGCGTAATGTTGATAAACGTTCCTCCATCTACCAAGACATGGTTAAAGCTACACCCGTTCATGCTCGTCGTTATGTAAAGTGGCTTGTTATGGGAGTACCTAACCAGTCGATTTGCCTCTGAAAAGGTAACCTCTGAAAGGAATCTCTTTACTAGCTTGTCCATTGGCCCTTTCCATCATAGATTTGGTTCCATGTTTTTCTTGGAAATTTCTAAGATTGCTTGAGTATAACCTCCAGTCGAGAATCCTCAGGTAGTCCCACTTGGTTGAAGAACCAACTAAACTTTTGTGATCGTGTTATTGTAGCGCATTCCACCCATGGGTCAGCTCGGTCTTCTTCTAGCCCATAGACCTCCTCCACATATCTATATGTTGATTCGTCATATGCAATCACCATGTTTACTCCCCCTAAAGGGAAATCCTCTAGTTGCCTACTCAAATAATCAATTGAACTCCACTCGTCTTCCATTTCCTATTATAGCGTCAAACTTGACATTTAGGACAAACTCTCTTCTAAGGAATCTTCAAAATCTTCCTCTAAGAATATATTCTACATCGTCAACCATTTGGCTTCCTCATAGAAAGAACTAGGCATGTTTGCTCCATGTGCTAGCAGAAGATTATTGTTCACGTTGACTTGCGGCAGCTGGATATTTCTTTCTTGACATGTCTATCTATTATTTTTCTGAGAGAAAATCACTTACTCGTTAGGTGTACAACCTTATTGTGTACCACGCAATACTTTGAGCCTTCCCTGTCTTCTCGAGTTATCGGCATTGTGTCAGCCACAATGGGCCAGCACATATTGTCTCAAATCATGAGATTGTAGGTTTTAATAGCCTACTCCACTGAGCAAGGTAGCTCCGGTGGGTCATATTTTTTGAACTTCCTCTTATTTCCTCTCCCCCTTTGGCCATAATTTCATCCTTCTTTCTTTCTAGTTTCATCACTGTCATAGTTCACACGAGGAGGTAGCCACCTCCTCGAGCTACCTGACGTCTTTAGTAACAAGCTTGATAAGGCTGGCAATGGTGTTGGCAGTGGATTTACAACTAGGGCAATATTCCTCGTGGATCTAAGGAATGAAGCAAACGTACCCTCCGGAGTTTTATTTATCTAATGGCATATATATTTGGGAAACAAACCTTCTGCACAAACTTGCAAAAGATTACCCTCTCGTGTCTCCTCTCTCACATCCAGAGAGCACTCGAAAAACCTCTTGGTGTACGTCACTATATCCTCGTCGGGCTTATTTTTCTATCGAGCTAATTATGTTAGGGTGAATTCATCATCTGCCAAGAAGAACTTCTATACAAACTGAACATGAAGATCCTCCCACGTGTCCACATTGCCTGGAGCAAAATAGGAGTACCATGTGTAATCCTTCTCGATTAGGGACTTAGAAAATTCTCTCAATCTCAGCTTCTTGTTGCTATAGTTGGCCCAAATATTCTCCATAATTCTTTTACTACGATCCTCGGGATCCCCCCATTTTCATGTATACTCTTCAAAGATAGGGGTAATATACCCCATCGAATAGGGTTGGTTATTTTACTCCTCTAGGTATAGAGTACGAAAATAGTCATACACCGAAAAAGCTTATCCTCCGACCTTAGAGGCCATCATTATTTTCAAAAGTTCCTTCTTCATTTCTTCCATTGTAGGAGGAGCTGGATTGTGCTTCATAGGAGTCATCGCCCCTGGGTTCGCCATTGGTGGTTCAATCAGTGCGTGACTACAAGGACATGCAGTTGAGGCCAAAGTAGGCGCAGTGGTTTTGTGCATCCCTCCTCCTACAATGGAGAGAGCGTTCAGCGGCGACGTTGGTGGTGCAGAATTGTTGGTCATTGTCGGTGCCATTCCTCATACGGTAAAGGGAGCTTATAGAGCCGCTGGTGGGGTCACAAACGAACTAGACTCCACCATAACGCCTGACACCGCCTAAGATTCTCGAGTCTTGATGAACTCATCGAATAAGCTCATTATCCAGGCCATCTGCATAGAACCGACATCGGTCGTTCCACTAATAGTGGGTGCATCAGTCTCCTTTGCCCCTTCTTGTTCTCTGTCTGGAAAGATGGTGAGATCCGTTTCTTCCTCACATTATATAGGATCATAATTAATGTTCTTTGCCAGATTATCGGTAGCCATCTCTCAAAAGAGAATGCCTCCCCAGCAAAGTCTCCAAATCTAGGAGGTGAGTTCCTAAAATGACACTGATATCAAGGGAGGCGTAACCCTTTATCAAGAGAGTGATTAGGGCCTTGTAACAAAAATAAACAATAATAAATACAAGTACCAAGTCGACATATTGAATGTATAAAACTCCCGCATTAAATATGTTCTTACAACACAAAAAATATAATGAAACAATCTATGAGGGGGGATCCCACAATTGACTTGATTGGAGAGAGTAGGAGAAATAACTTTTAGTGGAATAAAGTCAAGGTAGTAACCCTAAATACAAATGGAGTAAATAAGGTTAGTCACAAAATAAATGTTCTCACGATAAACTCTCTTATCAGGAAGAATTTTGGCAGCAGCTCTGGGGCTAGAAAAGTGCGATCCCTAAATAATATAACTTTAGATGTATTTATAAGAGATCGAAATCATTCAAATGACCTTACTATATGAAATTCGTCTGTACCATTTTAATTTTATTCATCCTATGCATTTAAATCCAAAGATATTGCATTAAATGAATTAGATATGATATTTTGGAGGGAACACTATTTGAGCTCTCAGAGTTGTGGTAACATTAAATAGGACGTGATGTGTACGATATAGACTTACCATCCGAGGTATATTTTTACTTGAGTGCTATTTTATCGAGTTCCTAAATGCCATACGTGCTGACGTCAACGAGTTGGTAAGCATTAACTTGCAAAGGATGTGTTATCACATCACTCCCCAATGTAACAACCCGCGTAATTTTTGGGGTATTTTCAAAATTAAGAGGAAAAAAATAAATTTTGAGATAAAATTATTTTTATTGCTCAAATATGTTGGTTATTATTTTTAAAGGCGATAATTTCAAACGGTTTCGAAATCGGAATTAAAATGGAGTTTTAATTGAATTTTTATTATTTAGAAGACTCCTCAAAATATAAAACTCTCTAAGAGTCCTCAAAACATAAAACTCTCTAGTAAAAATAATTTTTTTAGAAATCCGGCCGTTCGATCAAGCTGAATTTTTGTCAGCAGTCCTGTCTCGCCGTTCGCTACAACATACTAAAATTTGAAGCGATTCCAACGGTCCGATCGCCCGGAATAAATTTTTTAGTGTTTGTATGTGATTAGAACTCTTTTATTAATCAAACTCTTAATCCTTTATATATCAACAAATTCGTGGATGGACTTTTCAATTCACTTTTTCTCAAACTTTCCAACCAGAAAACCTCTCCAAAATTACTCCCTTTCATATACAAACCATAACCCCAAACTTATTCAAGATTTCAACCTTACATTAGAAGGCTTATTTGGTGTTTTCTCGAGTTTGGGCTAGAACGAGATTTGATTATTTTTGCGAGAGGAACGTGATGGTGTGTTTAGATTTTGAGGCTGAAATTATATGATGATTTTAAGGTATGGGGTTTTACACAATATGCTCCTTAATCTCGCGAGTATCATTCTCATTGTTTTCTTCTGATTATTGACTCATATTTGAGTTGCTAAATTCATTGGAATCTGGAAATATTTATTGGAATCTAATTTTGATTCACGTGGTATTATATTTAGTGTTGAGCATGCTGTCATGAGATTTTAATATGGCACTGAAGTTGGGCACCCGCCAATATTCCTTTTTCCGGATATGCTAGAAAAATGCATAGGCGCGGTACGGTGGTGAGGCCTGGTGACCCGGTTAATGTGTTGTTGAGAAATTATATTGATATAATTGCTTATGGGATTCACGTTGATTTGAATATTCGTATTCGTATTGTGACGTTTTATTCAACGCTAACATATTTGTTGAGCAGCTTTCCTGTCGTATTGTGTACTTCCCCATATTTTCTTTTAGTGGCAGGTTAGCGCGGATTTTGGGCGCTTTGGATTTGATTGGGATGGATTTTAGCGTGGATTATTATTGGGAAGGATTTTTAATACAAGATGAGAAGATTGTATTTATTTATATGTATAGAGCATTGGAGATTTATTTTATTTCGAGATATTTAGTTTGCTGTAATTATTTCGAGAGAATTGTATTAATTTGAAGAGATTTGAGATTAGTGATTTCTTTTCTATATTGGGATTTAGATGCTCTATACCTTGTTATTGATGGAATTGATTTAGTTTATCGATAGTGGCGCTTCGCTCGCTCTCCACGGGCGGGCGGGGTGTTACACCCAAAGGGTAGTTCAACAAATTAAAGGTTGCTCGACTGATGATTTCTCGAGCAAATTGTGATGTATGTAAATACCAAAGGTTTTAACTTTCTGGACAACTGTTTAGGATTAGGAGCCTCGAGTGGGTTCCCAAAGATGGTATCTCGAGGGAATACTAAGAAATTTTGTGTGAAAACCAAGGTTTTTGCTAAGTACCCTAAAGGGGTTGGTCTCTTCCAATGTTTCCTTACACCCAATCCTCCAAACCAAATCCCTGTAAGATACCCACAATGAGGTTATTCGATAGAGCATGTAAGATCTCCTATTCCCTGCCAGACATGGTCCCTCGAGGGTACCGAGCAACCTCACAACATTACAAAGTGAACTTTATATTTACAAAGAAAGATAAATACAAGTACATCAAAGTTCCTATTAAAAATTATGTTTTCCAATTTTTTCTCTTGGGCTCGATCTTTGTGGGAGATCTGTCGAGCAACTTCATCTTTGTGAGAGTGACTATCTTTACAGGAGGTCCCTCGAGCAACTTCAACTTTGTGTGAGTGACATTCCCTAATCTTTCCTGTGAAATGTTGGTGTTGCTTTAATAAAATTTGAGCCTGGATCTCCCTCTATAGCTACCCAAGGGAATACCTAAATAGAGGGTGTCAACTTTTGCTATCCATTGCATATCATCTAAAATTTAAGCTTTATCAAATGGATATCAAGAGTGCCTTCGTTAATGGCATTCTTCAAGAGGAGGACTATGTGGAACAACCAAAAAGGTTTAAAGACCCTAAGCACCCAAACCACATATTTTACTTAAAGAATGGTCTGTACGGTCTAAAGCAAGAACTGCGTGATTGGTATAAGAAAATTAATTTAGGCTCCGCTAAGCATGCACGTTCACCCATGAGTTCATCCATTAATCTTAGCAAAGACACTGAGGGAAATGATGTAGATCATACTCTTTTTAGGAGTATGATAGGTAGTTTACTCTACTTAACCGTCAGTCGTCTGGATATTTCCTTTAATGTAGGAGTTTATTCCCCTTATCAAGCTTCCCCGAAAGAGTCACATTTGTATTATCAAATATATGAGTGGGACCCTATCTTTTGGTATTTAGTACTCTTTAAACACCAATTATTATCAATCGATGTAGTCGGATGCCGATTGGACATGAAATGCTGATGGATGTAAGAGCACCTCGAGTGAGTATTTTTATAATAGGAGTGCTCTTGTTTCACGGATGAGCAATAAGAAAAACTCCATTTCTTTGCCCATGGCATAGGCCGAATACATAGCCTCCGGTATTTGTTGCACACAACTCATATGGATGAAGCAAATGTTGAAGGATTACAGAATTTCCCAAGGCATAATGACTATTTATTGCGGTAATATGAGTGAAATCCACATTTTCTGGGATCCCGTCCAACATTCTGGAACAAATCACATTAGGATTTATGATTACTTTATTCATGAATTAGTTGAGGAGAAATTCGTTTCTTTATGCTTTGTAGTCATCGAATGCCAACCGCCTGACATCTTTACCAAACGTCCAGATGCCCTAAGGTTCGAGGATCTTAGGAAATCCTTAGGGTTTTCTCCATTGATTGACTTCGAAGTCCATATCCAGTTTAGGTAGGGCTTTATGTTTATCATTATCCCTACGAACTAGATTATCTTTGTGTACATATATTTTTAAAAATCCAAAATTATTTCCTTTTTCTTTTGTTGGATAAAAGTTTTCATAAATCAAAATTTTATATTTGTCCATTTGGGATATATTTGTGAGATATTCAGGACACAATATCATTCCATGTTCATGTGGCTTATAACGGGTATCTAGTCTTGATTTCGTCTCACTTGTGAATTTTATGCATTGTTATTGATGTTTGCTTATGATATCTCATTTTATGTTGGCCTCATATCATTGCCTTTATGCATACACCTCTCAGAATTATTTAAGATGTTAATCTCGCTTTACATATGCTAGGTGAAGTAATGTGTTGTCTTATAAATTTTTTCACCTAATGTTATAAGCGATAGACATATAAATTGTACATGTAAGAGCCATTACCCATTTTTATGGATTGTGTCAAAATGAGTGAGCAATGGAAAGGGGTTACGAAAAGCGCAAACTCTTTTGTGTTAAAAGTCATCATTATAAGAGTGCCTAAAAGACTATATGACATATTAAAATAGAACTCCCCAGGGCAATAATAATTCTTCATTGATTCTTCAATATATATTATGTGTCATTCAGAAATAATTGCTTTCGAGGAAGATATAAGTCAAAGATCAATTGGTTTGCACAATAAATCAACATATTGCATTTTAGGAGGCTCTATTGGCCGGAGAATAATCGAAATCCTAGGCATTTTTGTTAAAGTGACTTGACTCCAATTAAATTCCTTTTCATTATCACATCTTTGATGTGAGTGCATAGCTTGTAGGAATATTATTTGGCATTTTTCACTTGTATGTTATCTTAGGCAATGCTCCTATTCGATTCGTTCACACCCGTTCATTCCATTTTCATGTTTCAAATATTTTCGTCACTCCCTAGGACAAGTTTAGGCCAACAAATTTTTTCTTACTTTATCTATTTATTATCTATTGTTTTCTCTTATTTTCCTCCATTTCCTATTTTTTTAGGAGTTTCATCATTTTAAAAGGTCGTTAGAACAACTTCTAATATCGTTTGAATGAGGCCCCTATTTGGTCAACCCTGACTTCTCGTTTGAAGTGTCGTTTGAACGATGTCGTTCAAATGAGACCCATTTTCGTTCGAATGACTAGGCTTTTAAAATGGCAGTCAGTTTCTTAATTTGGTCATTTCATTTTCTCTCTTTTGGTTAAATACTCTGTATTCTCTCCCTCTTTTCTCTCATTTTTCAAAACCCATACCCCCCACTCTCTTCATCTTCATATGCATTCATCTTCCCTATCCTCCATTATCAAAACCACCTCTCTATTTCCATTCTTCATCTCACAAACCCATCTCATTTCACCTAGAGGTTTTTGGGTTTTGGAGTTCTTCATTTGAGGTATTATATTTTCTCTTCTCTTATTTCATTTTCTTTCTTCATTTTTTTGGGAGTCCATGTGTGATGGGTTACATTTTTACACATGTAACATTTTTTTTGTATATATTTTTCCAATCCTAACCCAACTCATATGAAACCTCAAATTTCTTTTTGGTGATATTTTGTATATAATAGTGATTTTTGTCAAAAAGATTTTTTTTGTTTCTTTGTTTATGTTTGCCCCAGTTAAATGACACTTCATTATTTTTTTTCGCACATCTTTTTCCTTAGAACTTTTTTGTCAAAAATTTCATGAAATATCATTTAATTTTTTTAATATGTTATTTGAGCCTTATATTATATATATTTGTTATTATGTTGGAGTTTAGGAATTGTTTGTTGTTGTTGTTTTTTTGGTGTTTTGGTTGTTTGATTGGTGCTATTGGGTAGGGTATAAAGGTTAGATAGACTCATGTTATTTATCCCTTCATTCCATTTTTCTCCAGGGCTCGTAATAAGCTAAATAAGCGTGTTATAGGGACGGCAATTTTCCCCGAAAATCCATGGATACCCAAAAAAAATCCCCAAAAAATATCCAAAAATTTGGGGATCGGTAATGGTTCTGGGAGTAAAAAAAATCACCAAAATATTTCAGGTCGGTTTCGGGTATACCCTCGGGTCTCCACAGGGATACCCGAATTATTAATATCTAATAAAATATATATATTTATATTATAATATTAGTAAATATATAAGTATAAACGCATCTAAATAATAAGCCCTACATCTGTTATATCTCACTCACTCCCTCTAACTCACGCCTCTCTCCATCACTCCCTCCCTCTCTTTCTCATGCCGCTCACGCCGCTCTCCCTCACGTCCGTCAATGTCCCTGCCTCACGTCCGTCGTTGTCCTTGCCTCGTCACACCGTCATCGTCCCTACCTCGTCACGTCTCCGTCGTCGCCGTCCCTGCCTCGTCACACCGTCGATGTCCCTGCCTCATATTAACTTTACGATCCACTGATTGTTAAATAATGTTGTTTTAGTTGATTGTTAAATCCTTTAGTTAATTTATTAAATCTTTTAGTTGATAATATTATTATGCTATTTTAGGTTATTGGTAAGGGTATATTGTTAAATAATGTTATTTTAGTTGATTGTTAAATCTTTTAGTTGATTTGTTAAATCTTGTAAGTTAAATAGATTTGCAGATTTTAGTTGATTTGTTAAATCTTTGGTTGATAATATTACTATGCTATTTTAGTTGATTGGTAAGGGTATTGATTTTAGTTGATTGACATTTTGAAGATGTTTTTTTTATAATATTGATTTTAGTTGAAGATGGTTTAGTTGATTGGTAAGGGTATTGAGATGTAATTTAAAAATAATTTTAAATTATTTCTAATTGAGATGTAATTTAAAAGTAATTTTAAATTATTTCTAATTGAGATATAATTTAAACCAAATTTTTACTTCGGTGCTAAAAGAGGAAAAAAATAAAAATAAAAATAAAATAAAAATGGATTACCCGCGGGGAACCCGATACCCGTTTTAAACGGGGACGGGGATCCCCGAACCCGTTATAACGGGGAACGGGGCGGGGACGGGGAATGGTTTTTCTTACGGGGACGGGGATGGGTAGTTAAAAACCCGACCTCGAACTGACCCGTTGCCATCCCTAGCGTGTTATGGAGTCCAAAGAGGAACACTCCTCGAATGATGACTTAATGGTCCCCAACCTTTGAATTCGTTGGAAGACACGAGTGAATTACACCCTCTTCCACACCTTAGGTTTCTTATTAGGGAAAAGATCATTAACCTAGTTTCTCTATCAGGAGCCATTATTTTTCTTGATTAGAACAATGAGGTTGGGAACCTATGTTTAACCTTAGAGATCCTAATTACCCCAACCTTATCCAAGAGTTTTTATTTGTTATCCTAGTTCGTGGGAGAGGTCTCATTTCTAAAAGTTAGAGGGTAAGGAAGTTCTTATCACCACCGACTTTATTACCCATTTAGAAGGTTTTCCCAAACCAACCTACCCTTGGTCAGACAAGGCTAGAACTGACCTTAACACTATTTTTAGGCCATCTTTGAGCTAATTTTGAGGTCTTCTATTGGCCGGTCTTGGATTCATCTTCATCGAGCCTCGTCTCAGCCCACTCCATCATTCTTAATCATCCCACTAAGGAGACATATCTTGCCCTTCTCATTCCAGACCATCTACCTCTCGTTGCCATCCAATATCCGAGTAGAAGGTTGATGCGTTTATAAGTTGAGAAGATGCGCGAGGAGCGTCGTCAGGATAGGGCTATGATGCAGGAGTTCTTTAACTTGATGTGTAGAGAGAGAGAGAGAGAGAGAAACGAGGAATCCCAGGCCCATAGAGAAGAGGCCCAACTGCGTCACGATTATTTAATAATGCAGTATTTTGAGGAGTTTTTCTCGTGGTGAGATGCATCATGGAGCAAGTTCTTCGGGTACCGGACCATCTCATGTAGATGACGTGCTCTAAATGATCTGACCCATTTATTGTTGTTTCATATTCATTTCTATTTTATGTACTTGTGAGAGAGCAATTTTTAGAGTTTATTTATTTAATCCTCTCATTTGTACTAAGATATTGGATATTGTTTCTTTCCATCACTTTATTTGGATATTTATTATTGTGGCACACATTTGGATTATTGGAACTTTGTTATTAATCCACTTATTTTGATTTATCTCTATTCCTGTGTGGTGGATGATGCTTACATTATATTGTGCTACTGCTTTCTTTCTCATGTTAGTGTTACACTTTTTGTGTATTATGCCTAATGATTATGTCACTAACAGTGCAAGTATTACTCTATCCTTTTGTCTTTTTCGGGCAATATAGGGGAGAAAGTTATTAAGGAGAGAACCCCATATTCATTTGGGGGAGCACTTAATTTTATATTTATGTTATTTTCCCATACGCATTTATGTTTTTGTTATTTCATGTGTATAGGCCATTCATATGGCCATATTATTGGATCATGCCTGCAAAGAATTTCAGGCTGTTAGGTTATTAGGGAGTCGAGTGTCCATTTTTTTTAGGTTTGGGGATGGGCATTGGGATCGGTGTGCCAGTATGGACTAGAAAATATCGAGTCCTTTTATTTTTATTTTTTTGTCCCAGAATAGCCAAAGGGGGATATTTGTAAGGGCAAATTTCCACATTGAGTTAATTTGCAGTATTGGCTATTTCCATTGGACAAAACATTTAGATCGTTTAGGGTGTCGTATCATAATCCGTATTTAAGAATCCAATCTATTGGGATTTCATGTCACATCAAAGATACAATCTGATAGCTCACATTTTCCAAAGGTATATGACCCGTTTTTAACTTGTTGGAAAAATCTTTTAATTGGCTTTCTTTTATATAAAATATCTCTTTAAACCTTAATTTATTTTTTTACATCATTTAAGGTCATTCAAATGAGTTTTTATACCTCATTTGAACAAGGTTGTTCAAATGACACTTCAAATGAGATATGTTTTACCCTTTATTGACTTGACGTTAAATACCCTCGTTAGTTACATGTTCGAATGAGATTCCTACATGTCTTTCGAATGACTTCTAATGAGGTCCTTTTTAATTTGTGCTAAGATCTCGTTTGAAGGCCTCTTTTCTTTCTCGTTCAAATGACATTATCATGTCATTCGAACGAGTCTTCATCTTATTCAATCGATCGTAGCATTTTTTTAAAATGTTAGTTTTTTATGCAGTTTTTCCAAATAACCTGGGTGCTCGATTACTTTTCTTTTTCTAATATATAAGGAGGTTGTGAGAAAACTGATGAGAACCTCTTTTGTGACTTGAGGAAAGCCAAAAACACTTTTCAAAATAATCTCCAACTTTAACATGATCTTTTTGGATCATTTTCCGAGATTTTAAACCCAAAAATCATCATCATACTATTATCACCACTTTGTTCAATGGACTTTCGTACAGTTGGAGACAACGTAGGCTTTTGGTGGATACCAAGACATATGAGGTGTTGTGAAACGTGTTGGAGCTACACATACTATAGACGGAGGTGTTAAAGATGTCATCATCGTCACTTATAAGGTCAAGTATGTAAGTCTTTTATGTCTTCTTGTAAAACCATATTCGTAGTGGATTTTGTCTAGGCCTGGTCCTCCGAGGTTTTTCCCATAGTGGTTTTCTTGTACGTCGCGACATCATGGTCATGTTATTTCTATTTACATATCAAATTCTGCATGCACACTTAGGATTTAGTAATCAAGACTAAAAATTGGAAAGTAATAAACTGTTGGCCTAGTTATAGTTGTAACTTGTGTTGTGTGATTGTATCTTGGAGTGTATTTCATGAATTTAGACCTAAGCTATATAATCGATCAATTTCAAGAGGAGAGGAGTCTCAAAGTGTGAGAAAATGGATTAAAGTGGTTCAAACCTCAGTAGGGGGCCCTACGTCCATTGTTAAAGGGTTTATATTATTTATTAGATCACAAAAGAGTTATTACAATCTAAGAGACCTCTTGAGCATTAAGAGAGTCTGAGATCTTACCGCCCTTGTCAGTAATCCAAAGGACTTTAGGAAGTAATTGATTAACTTCTCTAAGGTTTATTGCGTATTGATATAGGTTTCAACAAGATTAACATGGTATATGACAATTGGAAATGATTTAAGTTAAAAATAAATGTTCTCAACAATGGGTTGAGAGAGTCTAGAGCAAGGAGTAAACACTTAAGGATGCTGAAACTTTTAGTTCCCCCTGAGTTTGATTTCTTGAATATATTAATCTCTTAGAGTAATCGATATTCCTCCCCTCAACCTTCAACAAACCTCCTATTTATATGCAAACTCCATGAGAGAGAATGAGTGGAATGTCATAGCGTGGTTGTGGCATCTCTAAGGTCTGACGGTGTCAGCAAGGTGGTGGAATGTTGGCCAAAGGTTTTATAGGTGGTGTAAGGTACCTGCCGGTGGCATTAAATGCATATGGGTGCTTTCAATGCAAGTGGACATGATTAGTGGAGGTAAGTGAAACAGTGTTGCACTTTTCACCTGCCTACCAAACTGGTTGCAGAAACCTTATCGGAGGTTCAAGGGGCCTAGGACTGCTGTTAAGTGGCCATTAGTTAACCTTGAGGTGTTACACAATGATTCACCATAATGCTGAGGCCTAGGTGACATTGACAAACCATTTTTCTTTAATCAGAGGTATGCTCTGAGCGTCAAACATGGTTGAACCGTGGTGTTGTTGTCTCCGAGCTTGGTTATAGAGATATGTTGGAGCAAGTGACCCTTCTAGCGAGAAGGAGGCACGCTTGAAGCTTTCTATAGTACTTTAGTACATCCTTAAAAGCAACAGAGGTCTTAAAGATCAAGTCGTGGTTTGTCTAAGGTCTGAGATTAGCCTTTAGAACTCCGTTCTCACCTCAGGGTAGTGGAGGAGTCTAATAGCCTTTTAAACCCCAAGTGTGAAATGAGGTATCCAATTATAACATATTTTACCATTTTTTATCAATTTGAATTAATACTCAATTATAAACATAATTATCTAGTAATCATTAAAAGTGAGCTGAACTATCAACTAACAGGTTGTCATTAATCAAACTAACGTGAGTTTATATTAATAATATAATATGGAAATTGTAATTCAAGCTTAAATTAATTATTATTTTCTCTACAGAGAAAAAATATATTATTATAGTTATTCATACAAATTATATTATATTTCAGAGAGACATTCATCTAAATTAGTCTTTTCCAAATTTAGAATAGGAGGTCTCTCATAAAATTATAAGTTTGATTGTTAATTTTAATTCATTTTTACAATTCAAGAATCATATCAAATTTATGACATAAGTTATCTTCCTAATGAGTTTTAGGATTAATTTTATCTTTAGGTGAATACTTAACACTTACTACACTAAGGGAGAACTGTAGAATATCACTTTCCCCATAAAGAATAGATTATGAGAACGTGATCTTGATCATGTCTTTCTTTAGATCAATTGTCGCTTTTTAATCTTCCTTGAAATAGTCCTCTGAAGTGCTTCAATAGTGAGGCAGTGGCTCAAGGCTGCTATATAGGATCCCCTCTATCGCCTAAAGTGGCTTTGCCACAACTCCCTTATCTCATTTATCCAACTAAATTCGATTAACTTAATTTTAATTACAAATTTGTACTCCTGCAATTCACGGCAACTAATAAAAATGTGTTTAATCAAATAAACCATCATCCATCGCCCGTTAAGTCACTTAAAATCCCAAACCCTATAACCCAATATATGTAAAGCCTAAATTAATAGTCCAATTTCAAGGTGGAATAAGAGAGAATAACCTTCTCAAGGTGGAATTACAAAAGAAAGAACAACTTATTTAGAAAGAAAAGAACTTGGAACATCTAGACTAATTGCCTTCTTGATGAATCTAGGAGTATCTTCAAGTTGATGAAAAATATAGAAACCTTTATGATAGATACCATAAGAGGATAAATTCACTGCTCCTTTGTTTACAACTCTAGGACAAAACTTGATTGAGGTTTGGAGATGTTGAGAGAGGTGTTCAAATTCAGTGAAAGCTTGTTTATATTTCCAACATATACATTTATGACATGAAGAAAGGCCATTAATAATGAGATTGTAGTCACTTTCAATCTCAATTTGAGAAATATTTGTATATGAATAGAACGTAAGACTTTTCTTAAGGACTAGAAGTTGAGCTTCTATTAGAGAACCTTGTTGAACATATATTAATGTCGCCCTTAAAAATCTACCAAGATCATCTCGAATTATAGCCTCTGCTCTATAACTGTCACTAAAATCCTTTGTACCAACATAATTGATTTTAATATTACCTGAATTGGGAGGAACCCAATGCTTATATTCTTTATTTTTGTCAGGTGGCCAATTTAGATTAATATTAAAGATACTCAAAGCTTCGTGATCAAATTCTCTATGTCCTCCTTTGAAGTTTACAATTTGACCTTGTTCTGAAATTTTGTGCATGACCTTCTCAATAATTATGAAATGTTTCATAGGATTTGAATCAAAGTTAGCCTTATTTCTGCCTAACCATATTTCCTAGAGAATACTAAGAGGAACAAACTTGTAGAACCATTTAGTGAATTTAGTACTACCTTCTTGCAACCACCATTTGATTATAGAGCCATGAATTGTAGCTAGTAACTAGGTAATCCCTATAACTTCATTGAAATAATTCCACACCTTCGAAGCCACTTGACTAGTTCTGAATACATGGTCTAAGGATTCTATATTAGAATGATAGCAATGACATCTTGAAGCTAGCCTTATCCCCATAGATTGAACCTTTTCTTTTATTGGAACACACTTGGTTAGAACTTTCAAAGAAAAAGATGAGATATTGGGAGGGATTTTGGGTTGCCAAAGATATTAAAAAGCCAAATAAAATAACTTAGAATTTCTAGACATCTCATAAGCAAATTAAAAAGTAAATCTGCCATTAACTGATGGTTTTCATATCATGACATTATCTATCCAAGTAGAATTTCCCTCCACTACTGCCTTAGCTGATTGAATCCTCTTGAAACATTTAGATTCATTGGAAACTTCCATATTAGAGAATTTAGCCTTAAAAAATTGAGCCCATAAACTTCTTCCCTATTTAAGATTCCAAGAAAGTTTGTTGTTTGAACCCGAAATAACTGTTTCTAGATTTTTAATTCCTAGGCCACCTTCATGTTTTGGAAAACATATAGATTCCCATTTTAACCAGTGAAATTTCTTCCCATAATCTTTGTTCACTCCTGAAAGAAAGAACTGAGCAACTGATTAATACATTTTAAAATCAATTTGGGAGGGATTAAAACCAACATTGTATATAGAGGCACAGAAGAAAGAACTGATTGATTTAGAGTAATTCTACCTCCCATTGTCAAAAACTTGGATTTCTAACTCTGAATTTTATAGGCTATAGACTAGATAAGAGATTCAAAGTAGGAAGATTTTCTTCTACTTGTAAATAGAGGGATGCCCAAGTAAGTGAGATAACCATTTATACTTTTAAAACCAGTAACATCAGTTACCCTACTCCTTGTGGTTGTTGAAGCTTTGGATCTAACATTAAAGAAACTTATCTTAACTGATTAACCGGCCTGATTCCTTCTCATAATTCCTCAAGAACATCATCAACTAACTCAAACTCCTCTTCATTCCATTAGTGAAAATTATCAGATCATCTTCATAACCTAACTGTCTTATCAAATGGAAATTCCTTAGATGAGAAAAAGGAATAATAGTACCATTAGACATGTTGGAATTCAAACCTCTACTGAAAACTTCAATCATAATGATAAATAATCTTAGGGATATTGGGTCCTCTTGTATAATACCTCTTGAAGGTTGAAAAAATCCCATAGATTGACCATTTATTCAAATAGAGAACTAAGTGGATGAGATTTATCTCCATATCAAATCAATAAAAGTCTCTAAGAATCCAAAAGATCTTAATGATTTAATAATGAAGATCCAGGATGCTCTGTCATAGGCCTTCACCATATCGATATTTATAATAATATTTCTTCCAGAAACGTTTCTATCCAATAAATGAAACATCTCCTAAGCCAATAAGATGTTATCTAGAATAAATCTCCCTTTAACAAAACCTGATTGATTCTGGGATATTAAGTTTGGAAGAATAGGACTTAATAAAATAGGGTGATAATAGGGTACCTATTCTCGTAAGCAATAAGCTTTCTGAGCTTACGTTATAAATGTTTCCTAACACGTTCAATGGTGTGTACCATGGATGGAATCTAAGTGTAAATGGCCTATAAAGTTTTCTCACAGCCTTGGAATTGAGTTTTTTTTTCCCAAATTAAATGATTAGTTCATAATAATGAAAATTGTGGCATAAAACTCATTGAATGTATCACTATCTTGCATTGTGCACGTATGAAACTAACTGGTGAGTTGTTCAATATTTGCAATTGTCACAGTATTGGTACTTTCACGAGTAACTTGAACATATCCCACACGTCATCAGACGTTTCACACATCAATATGGGAGAAAACATTTCTAGCGGGACACCTCTAGTAAGAGTGTTCATTCCACTTAACTATGAGAATAGGTACCATATTATCACCCTATTTCATTATAAGAGGATACCAATATTACATCCCGCCTAATTAAATACTAGATGATCAGTCCTTGATTAAATTAAATAGAATATCCAGTTACTTCATTCTTAAAATCACTATCAAAAATTATTAATTAATAATCACCTACATTAATCAATTAAGTTGGTGTCAAGTTTTAATCTTTTAAATTAACATTCAATGATCTGAAATAAATCACAATGACTATTCCAATTAACCAACAACATAATTAATAAAACAACTGAATCAAATAAGACATGACCGATATAAACACTCTAGCCTGAAACTCCACTACAATAATCCATATCTAAAACTGAATCTAACAAAAGAAAATAAATGAAGTACAATACCTCTGAAAATAACTATCAGTAGAAGATGAGTGACATGCCCTACTGAGATAAATTAAATGATGCATCAGATCTGAAAGAAATGGATACGTCTACTACCAAAGTCCTACCAAAATCTTGTCCATGTCAGACACAATATCTAATGGCACCCTATTCAATCTTGCGATCTCAATAATAAAAATCTGGGCATAATGTCCCATAGTATAGTCAGTTCGAACTGGCAGGAAGTGAGATACCTTGGTCAGTCGATCCACTATCACCCATAAAGAATCGCGACATTGTTGTGAAGTAGGTAACCCAATAATAAAATCCATGGAACTGCTCTCCCATTTCCACATCGGGATATTTAACGGTTGTAGATCCCTTGTCAGATTCTGATGGTCAACTTTCACTTGCTAACAAGTGGTGCACCTCTAAACAAACTCAATAATATATCTCGTCATCCCACTCCACCAGTACTGTCGTCTCATGTCTTGGTACATCTTATCCCCTCTAGGATGTATCAAAAATCATGGCTCGTGTGCCTCTATAATTATAGCGTGTCATAAATCGCCCCCATCTAGGATAACCAATATCTCATTGAATCGTAAACCTCCCTATGAACTAACAGAGTACGACTCATCTCCCCCAGCCAAGAGTTGTTTGATTCGCTCTTAAAAAAATGGATCCGCTGCCTGTGCCTACAATATTGTAAATCATCGGCGTTTTTTATGTTTCTTATTATTACTTATTTTTTTCTTATTTTTATTCTTAATTAAGTGCTCTTGTTGCTGTATTAGATCAACTATCAGTTGAGTGGTATTAGATCAATTGAGTGGTTCTTTTTAAAAGGCTCATCCTTTAGTGTTCTTACTTCATTAGTGAAATTTTTGAGTATACGATTTATGCCATTAGATATGATCTTTACTAGCTAATTAAAGATTATGGTGTTTCTCTAGTTTTTTTATACATGCCTTCAATTCTTTTACAGTATTGGCCTGACAATTGTCCTATGCACATGCCCTCGGGAGATATCATCTTTTAAAGTTGCAGCACCATTGATTCGGATGTAGGCTAAAAATAATCTCAGCCTTAGGTGAACTAAGAGAGTTTCTTACATTTTCATCCATTTCAACTTGATGCTGACTACCATTAATCACCTGATGCTTTGTTGTACAATTAGTTTCTACATAACTAGTGGGATATTTGTCAAATTAGTTTTTGTTGCGGCTTTTTCTACTCAAAATTTTTATTTACTCTATTAGTTATTGAAAACTTTGAATCTTCATTCGTTTTGAATCATCAAATTTGCAATTTACTCAGTAGTTTTATCAAAAAATCTTCATTCGTTTTGTTTTTAACCAAAACTTACTCAGGTATTGCTTAAGTTTTGTCATCCATCTCTATTAGTTTTCTTATTTTATTTATGTTTTTTTATTTTCTTTCTAAACTTACTTTGTGTATTCAAGTTATTCCACCCCTATTTTTGCTTTTTTAACCATGTTTTTATTATCTCAACAATGTTTTAAGGGGTTGTCCATGGTTTTTAGTAAAGAGCATCCCCATCGCATTCACGGTATCTCTCACTTTTAAACCTTAAAATTGTAATATACATTGTTATTAAGCTACCATTTATTATATTTTTTGTTATGTTAATAAAATTTATTTTCTCATCCATAGTTGAGTATTTCAATAGCTCAAAGTGAAATTTTCAATTTTCTGTGTCATTGTGATTCGATTGACACATTATTTAATGCTATATTTAGGTTTATATTTTTTTCCAGGTCTTATCTTGAGACTATACCATCTTGAGGTGCCTGGGATAACTTTTTGTGGTGGTCCTATGGATAATCTCTTGGATACTTTACAGTTGTAAGGTAGTAATGCTTAATGTGTTGAGGTTATAAAATCACTCTACCTATTTGTACAGGTTGTAACTTGATTTCCATATTTGTTAGTAGGTACTAAATTTGACAAAACCAGCTTCATATATGGTTTTAAACAAAGACCAGTCCAGTGATAAATTTCATCTACCAGTGTTAGTATAATTTGAGCTATAAGTGTTAGTATAATTTGATGAACATTTATTATTCTCTCTTGCTCTGCATCATATAACTACGATTCGGTAATGTATGATGAGGTATAGGGAAATCCATATGTTGTGAGATGATGAGGGAAATACTATCTCAACACTACTACAGATGACAGAATTTTCTACAAAGTAGAAATTCATGTTGTTATAAAGATATATGTTGGGACCACGCCTGCCACCCACCCCCATTTTTTGATATTTTTTATTTGGTTTCCACTTTTGGTCTATTTATGCGATTGGTGATAGATACATGCCTCTTAATTTTGAGAGGAACACGTATTATTGTTAATTCATATAGATGGTGACGAGGATTCATTCCGTCCACAGGATGACGATGATGCGCTGAATTACATCGTTGCATTTCCCAGTTTTACTATTACTACTTCGTCGATAGTTTGGATTTTTGAAATTTTAGGAGTTTTGGTTCAGATTTATGTGTGTTTAGTTCATATTTTAACATAAGTTGGGGATTAAGGCCATTTTTCTTTATTATATACAATGCAAGGATTTTATTGCATAATATGTATTGTAATATTGTATTACAATAAACTTTCTCCATGGAGCTCATTGTTGTAGAGTAGAATTGAAATTAGTAATGCTTAATATTTGGAGTTCATTGTCGGAGTTCTATAAGAATAATTATTTTATTTTGTTGCTTTTATGTTATTCAAGGTAAAATTGGGCGGAACTTTTTAAAAATCTACTACTCC
This sequence comes from Sambucus nigra, assembly GCA_949130495.1. Lineage (NCBI taxonomy): Eukaryota > Viridiplantae > Streptophyta > Magnoliopsida > Dipsacales > Adoxaceae > Sambucus > Sambucus nigra. Next base: position 341,241,390 of record OX422213.1, on the reverse strand, counting down.
AAGATGCATAACTAAATAAAAAGATAGAAGTTATAGACGTCTGATATGCATTCCTAATGGGTATTTGATGTTTGATTGAGACGTTGTTAATTGGGTATTGGTGGTGATTCTCTTTGAGTCATGATGCATTCCAAAGAGGCCACTCCATGACGGGGAGACCTAAGTTGAAGGAGTCCTCACTTGGGTCCAAGATGTTTAAGGAGACCCAGATGAGCCCAAGAAATTGGAGACCTCAGTTGAGTTCAAGAATCTAGAGGAGGTATTTACTAACTTTCAGATGTGTTTGAAGTTGTTTTAGTGTGGAAGAGAGGTTCTGGGATTTGGTACTACTGATTAAATGTATGCATCTGTGGAGGAGAGTTTGCAAAATATTTATATGCAATGATTATAATTTTTATTGCATTTATCTTTGGCATACGTCTGCAGATGACCTTGAAGTAGTGATATGACATACTTCGGAAATACTCATTATCTTTTTTATGAATATTATGTTTGAAGAATAAATATATCTTATTTTGTTACTTTGTATTTTTAGTTTGATCTTTAGTGTTAAATGGGTTTTGGTGTTGGATATTTCAGCAAACAATAGAATAAAGAGTAATGCCTTTAGGATGCAAGAAACTAGGACAAAAATAGACTTCAGTTTTAGGCTATTACTGGATTAGCACCAGTTACTAACTTATTTACATTTCGGAAAAATGAATTTTGATTTATTGTGTTCCCCTTTATAGTCGGATGACCTTTATGATGTTTATACAGGTTGGAATTAAGACCTGCAATGTCAATGGTAAGTAATATTTATTTGTTATGCTGTCATATTTTATAGTTGATTTCTGTGTATGTTTGGAATTCGTAAGTCTTAAATATTTTTTATTTTTTTCACCTAATAGCTAAAGATATTAGAACTTATTGGCTTAAAATATGCGTGGGATTTTATTCTTTATAAACTTATTTATTCAATGTTGGCGTTCTTATATTTTAATTATTTTGTTTCAGGCTCCTAACTTGAAAATGTCATGATGTTAATGGGTTGAGAGGTGAGGTTTGTCAACCTAATATGCCTTTTAGTATAGTTTAGTAACTTTATTTTCTTGCACACCTTACTTAGCTTATTAATGGAATTATGCATTTGGTTAAGTAGAAAACCTCTACAGGGGTATTATGGCATTCTACATTTAGTAAAATAAATGGAAGATTTAAAATAGAAACTATCACATATTTGTATATATTACAGATATTTTCATAATTTCTCACATACTTGTATAATTTGCATTCAAAGCTAAATTTGATGCCCTGGAAACAAGAATCTTGAATGGAGAATGCCATAATCTTCATTGTCTCTTTTGTTGGTGATAAGGTACATTTTGGAGATGATGTTAACATGAGGGAGTTCAAGTTGTGCCATTGCAGAAAGTGAAGCCATACAACCACTTATAAACTTGGTCACATCATCCATAAACTGAATAGTTGAAAAACCCTAAAGGTATTTTTAATTTAAGACCGAGGTACGAATGAAACTGAATAGTTGAAAATCCCCAATAAGTGCAATGAGTATTGAAAATTATCTCAAGCTTTTGACTTTTTCTTCTCTAACTTACTTATTCAAGACTTTTGTAGCTGTATACTATTTTATTTTTTGGGTTATATTGGTGATGATTGAAGAAGTTGAAAGTGAAAAGGAGAATATGGCTTTGTGATGATTGGAGAATCTGAAAGTGCAAAGGAGAATATTCCTTTTTAATTCTGCAGTAATCTTTTGGTGCCAAAGATACAATATGACTTTGTGGTGAAGAGTTTGAAGTATAGACATTTAAAATTATTGTATATAAAATTTATGTTTGTATGATATCTTTGTTATGTTGCTCAAGTTGCCAATAGAGGCCTGTTGTGTACTAATATATGTATTATGTTTTTGTATAATGTCAAATTGATTCATTTGTTTATAAGATGTTTGAGATGGACTATTAGTATTATTGTTGGATTATATTTTGTTTCTTAAACAGGTGGACAGTTGTATAAATAAAGGAGATATTGCCCAATTTTTTAAAATTGTGTACATTGTGTTTTGTTTTTAGATGAATATTTCTAAACTCTTGACAATTATCCTATTGAAATATTTTGTATATTTTGTTGCTAAAGATGCCAATAAGGGTTTGTGGTGTATTCATATTAGGGGTTTATATATGAATATTGTTAAATAAGTGACATTATTTATAATAGGTTCTGGACGAATTGTTTTTTTATACCTTAAAATATATATACTCACAATTTTTTTCTTATTTTTTACCTTTATTTGTATTGGAAATAAATTTTTGGACTTCAAATTATACTAGGTTAAATAATTTGACTTAAATTTTGATGTTGTTTATATGTTTATACAAGGTCAAAAAATTTCCATTTTTTAAATTATAGGTTCGTACCATAGGTTATTTCAAAAACTGTTTATCCGTTGCGATCTAAATACGATGTATGGTCCTATTAACGATGTACACTTTCAAAAATTAACATCGGGCCTTTAGGCATGCGCACGACTTTGAAAATTACCACCAATTTTTTTTAAATTACATTTTATTATGTTGGGGAACGAAATTTTTTCTTTTTTGCAATCACGTACTTTGGAAAAAAATTCGTTGTGACTTCAGGCACGGGCATACCCTAGTGTGTGTTTGTATATATATATATATATATATATATATAGAGAGAGAGAGAGAGAGAGAGAGAGATAGGTAAGCACATACCCTAGTATATATTCCGCACGTAGTCTACACAACTCTCGTATAGCTTACGTATTGTTAATATACCACCAAACTTCTTATTCGTATAAGCCCGAGTGTTTCCCATCACTTGGAAGGTTGCCGATTGTCCCTTAAGTCTATTCAGTAGTTATCTCACTCATTCCCTACGGGCCTAGGTCACCGTTTCTACCAAATTCCCAAGACATGATATCATTCTCCGAATTAGGTTTTTTTTCCACCATTAAGACTAATTAATCTTAGCCCTTAAGTTCCTCTCATGTGACTAAGTCTCAAACCCAATATTGGCCTACTAGTATTTTAAAATAACCGAATTTATATTTAAAAATTATCTCAAAGGTTGATTCGATCAGTTCTCATAAGTTCTAAATGAAAAGGGAGAAAATTATTAAAATCTAGGCAGTCGAATCAATTCGGCCTTGAACCGAATCGATTCGCCTGTCGAATAGATTCGACCAAGGAGCCAAATCGATTCGCTTCTACATGTCTCGTCTTCTCCACTTAACTGTTACGGGATTACACCATTTTCACTCAATCAAAACCTCATTACATGAACCCAAACTCCCAACCAAACATTATAAACATCATATTAACATATATACATGATTTCTAACATGGTTGAATCTTCAATTCATCAAGAAAAATCATAAAATGTAATTAATTAAATTATAAGTCTTTAGAGCCCTAGATTTTCACTTGCATCCAAGAACTTCAATAAATATCCAGATTTCTTCACAATTTTCCAACTCCAATGTATCAGATTCGTTCTACATGCTATAGGATTAAACCTAACATAATTTCTACCCAAGAATCATGATTTAATCTTCCAATTTCAAGAGAAATTCCTTTATTTATGCATATAATCATTTCTATACTAACATCGATAATATATGCACTCAATTTATAGCAAGATAAACACTTGCCTCTGTATGTGGGTCTAATTTCGACAGAATCGATGGTGGTTTGCATTCTCCTCTCCCCGATCTACAATCAAGTGATGATGGTGGTGAACAATGAGGTAAAAAAGCCTTAGGACTCCCTCTAAACTCTTCTTCTTCCTCACCTGACAGCCCATCTTAGTTTTTGTTCCGGTAACCCTAACTTGTACAACTCCTAATCTGATTTACACTTATAATATTCGTGTGTCTATTTTCCTCAAAAATTTAAAAGACTAAAATACCCTTTTAGGGTACCGATTTGGCCTAAAAAGGCCTCGGGACTCAAACTAAACCCCCTGAGTATACTTTTTTGGCTATCTCGATCCTTTCGGACACATTGATGCACTCAAAATGACCATATGGAATATGAAAAGTAAACTTATATTTTATTTATTAAATTAAGTCCCGACACGACTAACATGTGCGTCCTGACTAAATTTACCGTAGTTGTTGTATTTTTCACTCACGATAGCTATAATATTTTCTTATCATTATTATTACTCATTCACTAAATAATCTTCAATATAAATAAATATTAATCATTCTCTCGCTAATTAATATTTATTTTACCCACAGTTCTAAAAAACCCGCCTAGGATCCACCTAGGCTTGAGGCTTCAGAAAAACGCCCCGCCTTAAGCTTTTTACGTCTTATTCTTGGTAAAACCTTTAAGGTGCATTTTTTTTCTAAAAATAACAATGTTTTAGTGAAAATCTATCGCCATTTAAAGATTTTTTTTACAATCCGGACCATTATCTCATCCAAAATAATGAAATAGTATTTTAATTTGCATATATTCAGACATATTTTTATGATATGTACAATTTTAGTATTTTAATAGCCTTGTTATGATTAAAAAATATTAAAATATATTAAGAAGGCCTAAACACCTTTTTACGCCTACGGCACGCCTAGGCTTCTAAGGCTTAAGGCTTGGCCTCCACGCCTCGATTACGTCTCGCGTTTCTTATAACCTTTTACCATACTAATTTTCAAATATAATGTAATACCCCATATTTTTGAGGATTTAAATAATTATGAGATTAATTATTATAATGGGATTAATTGAATTAAAATGTGAGAATTTAATTGTTAATTAATCCGAATTTAAAAATAAATATTAACTAGCGTGCCAAGGGTCAATACTTTTTGATTTAATATTTTTGTGTGATATGTAATATGGAACTATACACTTTGATAAATTGTCAAGAGTGAATAATACGACAGTTTGGTAAATTTAGTCTGATGCGCGTGTGAGTCGTATCGAGACTAATTTATTGGGATAAAAAGAGAAATTATTTTTGGTAACTCATATGGTCATTTCGAGTGCGTCGTTGAGTCTGGAAGGGTCGAGATAGTCAGAATAGTATACCCGGGTGTTTAGTTTCGGTCCCGAGACAATTTTAGGCCTAACCGGAGTCCCGAGAGGGCATTATGGTAAATTATATTTTTGGGTTTAATTAATGGATGAAAATTGGGAGTTATTTTATTAGCCAAGTAAAGTCAATTAGGGTTGAGAGACACAGAAAGTAAAGAATGACCATAGAGGGTGTGAGGGAGAACCAATTTCCAAGAGGGAAGACCAAATTAACACTACCTTGTACAATCGTGACCACCAATGTGTAGATCGAGAAGAGAGGAACGTATCTATACCAACATCACCAAAGGATTCAGACCTTTGACTTACGGCAAGTGTTTATTACTTTCTTTCTTCTAGAAATAATCATCCTCATGTTAGAGTAAGTGAGATTCATCATGATTTACGTATTAATTAGGTGAAAATTTAAGGATTAAATGATGATTAAAGTTTGGGTTAATTAGCTGTTAATATTCCTTCATGTATATAGAGGATTAATTACGAAATGGATTCATATATTAATGAACGAATCTGGGCTAATTAGGCTATTTAATTGAAATTTTGGAAACTAGGGTTCATGCGAATTAATTTTGGGATTGTACATAATTATAATGATTAATGACGAATTAATGATCCTAGGATGTTAGGAATGATTTATAATCGATTATGTGTTGATGGGCATTGATGATGAGGCATTGGGTGTTGAATCTTAGAGGTTTTTAGGTTTAAAAATGGTAGAAAATACTGAAACTTGGTGAAGAAGACGAAATAGTAGGTCTCGTGCGAAGTCGCGCGAAGTGGTTCGGATGATATTGGTATCTCGTGCGAAGTCGCTCGAGCGACACGTGGCAGTCGTTCAAATGACATGCCATCTAGTTCGAGTGACAGGGTGAATTTCTGAGAATTTCCTTAGAGTCCAGTTTTGAGTTTACCGGTTCATTGGAGTGAGAGAGGTTGCCCGATAATAAACTTAAACAAGACAAAATTTTGAAAAATTATATGAGAATTAATACTTTAAATTATTTCGGTATAATGAGGATGTACCTTGGATATTATGAGAGAGATAGTAATCTAAACATTTATACTATATGTAGTGCTGAGATTAAAATACGTATGAAAAGTATATATATTTGGGTTGGAGAAATACCTATAAATTATAATAAGATGTGTGTATGCCAATTATGTGATATTATTGTTAAGAGCACTAATGGGTGATAGCCCGAGAGTACGAGATTATTGTCATAGGTGCATTAATGAATGATAATCTGGGAGTGCATTATTATTATGGGCAGTTGCAATAATGGGTCTTAGCTCGAGGGTGCAGTATTAGAATATATATATATATATATATATATATATATATATATATATAGAGAGAGAGAGAGAGAGAGAGAGAGGGAAGATGTGACTATATGTATATATACGTAAAACTTGTGAGTCATTATACTGTGTATAGTTAGTAGAGATGAAAATGTTGATATATAAAAAATCTTAAGAGTACAATAGATTTATTATGAAAACGAGAAAACATATTAATTAGCCATTCGACATAGGCTAATTTGAAAGCGTATTGTATGGGCGATACGGGTATACTACTGAAGAATATAGATACTATTATTATGACTACGGACTAGTTAGACTGGGTGGTATAACTAGGGGGAAAGTTAGATGTACGTTAGGCGTGCACAATAGATGATAGGTGAGAAGCTCATGTGAGAGTTCGATAACTAACATGCGTATAAGACTTGTTTTAAGAACCAGATTTAAATACTTGCTAAATCATTTTTAAACCTCGAGACCAGACCCATTTATTGCATCTCTTTTGTTTTTGCTCTCTCTCTCTCTCTCTCTCTCTCTCTCTCTATATATATATATATATATATATATATATATATATATTATATGAGAGGGGGGTATTTTACTGTTCCAAAAAATCAACGGTTGGGAGCAATTTTTGGGGGCAATCTAATGGTTTGGGATTGTGCCATGTGGGATTATACCCATTGTGACATGGCACAATCCAAAAAAAATGGAACACTCACTCCCCTCTTTTCTTCCTTCCCCTACCCCCGATTCCCCAACCCCTCTCCCCTGCTCCAACCCCTTTCCCCTTCCCCACCCTCTCCCCTCCCTGCTGCCCCAACCCCTCTCCCCTGCACCGCCATCTCCCCTCCCCGCTTCCCCTCTCCCCTTCTCTGACATCTCCCCTCCTCTCTTCCCCCCTCTATCCCCTCACGGCTCCCCCCTCTCTCCCCCTCCCTCTTTCAACCGTGCCCCGTTCCAGTGCGCAGCCGCCTCTGCCTCCACGATCTGGGGCGCGCACACACACACACATCTAACCCACTGATAACTCTCACACACACACACTGATAACTCACACACACACATAGATCACGCACACACACACACACACAGATCTACACACACATTGATGTTGCGATTTTCTTCAGACATTTCCACAAATTTTGCGTCTTCAATGATTCAAGGTGCGATTTCGAAATTTATGATTGTTCAATTTATTTTTCATTCAGATATATTGTTTGGTTCTATAATTTAGGGTTTTGAAATTAGATTTGGGGCACCCACTGAGATTTTGATATTCTTGAATTTAGGGTTTTGAAATTAGATTTGGGGGTTTTCTTGATCACATTAGACGCATTTTTTTGGTTTTGTTCTATAATTTGCAAAATTGATTTGTGGTTTGATTTTGAATAGTTTTTGTTAGTTTCTACTTTTGCTTTTATAATTTAGGAATTTAGTAGTTCTTGAAGATTTTATTTTTCATATGTTGAATTCCACATGCTTGAAAAAATAATCAACTGATTTTTTGGAAAACCTTTTAGAAAATATATGATTTGATACAAAGAGAGTGAACAAGTTAAACCAAACCAAATTAAATTCGTGGGACATGTTTTGGTGAAATTCGTGGATTTATGTCATTATATAATCAATATGTTGCAGGTAACCATTGGGTGTGTTTCTGGTAATGCCGTCTAAGTTTGATTTTTTTATGTTGTAACTTAATTTATTTGGCGTGTATTTTTGTTATTGGCTTACTATTTTTTTTTCTTTCTGATGCATCTCAGGTGGAAGCTGGACCCATTTAAGCAATTATTTTGCATAAATAACACGTATTCAGATACATTTTTTTAATAAATAATGTTTGGGGCAGTTATTTTTTGTTTGTTCCCAAATCTTCTCCATATTGGAATGGATAATTACTATTACTTTTTATGATGTTTATTGAATCCCATTGTTGGATTTATTGTTTCCCCTTAAACAGGGTGGATAGTCTAATAAACAAAGGAGACTATGCCCAATTTTTTTAAAAAATTAACACTTTGTTTTATTGAGACGCATTGATTTTGATTGATGAATATTTTATATTTCATTTTGTATGTGAATTTAGTTGATGAATTTAGACAATTTGGATGAATTTAGACAATTTGCATATGGCATATATGAATATGCATATATGCATATTGCATATATGCCCTACATATCACTTTTTATTTAAAATGAGAGCTTCATTTGTAGTTATTTATTTGTTGTTATTTATTTTTTCTTTTGCAGATGACTTGATTATAGTGGAACCTCCCAAACAGGTATACACCTTTTCTTTTTTATGTTGTTTTTTTAGCTTTTTTGTGAAAAGTAGGAACCAAGTAAGGTGTAAAATTAGTAACTTTACATATTGTTAACAATCGTATTCAATATGGTTCTTTCTTTTTTGTTGTTGAAGTGAGTTTTTCATTCTCTATATTATGGATCATGACTCTATACATGCATAATAGTTTGAAAGTCATCTAATTTAGGCAGAATACAGTTCTACATTTTATATTATTCATGTATTAAATTTATCAATTCCCTACTTTATTTGATGTGTTTTTGCAGATGTGGTTGTTCATTATTCTTAATTTGTGCCGATGGAGCATGTGTATATTGTCTCGAGCATGGGGCATCCCTTATGACACCCGAAAGATTACATATCAGTCCCTCTTCCATTTTTTAAATTAAAAATCACATAAACTTCTTTATATTCTTTATAATATTTCTCCAAATATCTGATCTCATTTTTGTTTCAGGGTTGATACCAAAGTTTTTGAATGACGAGGGGGGGCAGCAGCAGATAGGGGTTGATGGGAAGCAGCAGGTGGGTGTGGGTGTGGGTGTGTGGGAGGGGGGGAGGCAGCAACAGGTGGGGTGGGGTGGGGGAGGCCGCATCACGTGAAAGCATTGAAGGATAAAATTATTTGCTCAGGTTTGCTCTGATATTTATTTTTTAAGATGTTTTTTTCATTGAAGCCTTTGTTAGGCGATTTTTTTTATATTGTTGGATTTGTCATCCCTTGAGAAGGGTGGATAGTCCAATAAACAAAGGAGGCTCTGTCCAATTTTTTTAAAACTTTGACACTTCGTTTTTTTTTAGACAATGAGAATTCATTTGATGAATATTAACTATTTGAATGTTGTTGGACAATTTGTTGTTTGTTAAGCAGGGTGAATAGTTTATAAACAAAGGAGATTATGACCAATTGTTATAAATTACTCTTTTTTTGTTGGGAACGATATTTTTGTCGTTTTGCAATTATGTACTTCAAAAAAAATTTCCGTTTTGTAATTACGTGCTTTCGAAATTTTTGTCGTGCCTTCAGGCATGGGCATTCTACTAGCATATATATATTATACCAGGTGCTCAGCCTCAAGGATACTAGAATTAGAGATTGGATTTTCATGCGTGCTACAGCTATTGTGGAAGATGTAGGTCCTTGCAGTAGACGCATCTATCCTTCTCATTCAGTTTTCTTTTAGACTTCCTATTTAGGGCATGTGTCACCCGCTTCTAGTCTTTTATAAGAGATATTGTATTTAGTTTATTTTATGGTTTGGAGTTTTGAACTGGGAAGTTTTACCCAGTCTTATTTAATTCCGTATTTAATTCTTATTCGGTACCTATTATAATCCTATGAGTGGTGAATAGTTTATAAGTTATACTTGGAATGTTATAATTAAATGGTTTTATTAAAAAGGAAAAAAATTAAAATATTTTTTACACTTAGCTTAATTATATTATAGGTGATTAAAATGGTTGATATTATTTTCGATAGTGATGCTAAGAATGAACCAACCGTATATCCTGTTTTAAATTGGTCGAGGACTGATCACCCTATATTTAATTGGGCGAGGTGTCACAGGTGGTATCAGAGCATCAGGTTCTAGAGTCCTTTAGGATCTGTACGGCTTATTATGTTTTCAGTTTTGCGTCCTTTGATATAGAGCCCTATCTTTAGGACTATTGTGATCTTATTTATGAGATTACGTCTTTAGCTATTTGAGATTTAGTAATAACTGTGGACTAATAAAATTCTTTCTCATCTCAGATGCCTCCTCGACGTTCACCAAGAGACAGGCAGGCCCAGCTAGAGCAGCCGGCAGCACAGGCTCGGGGGATAATGAATACAACAGAGGTTGTCGCAATAGTAGAACAAGCGGTGAATGCAGCCTTAGTGGTGGTGCAGTAGGCCCCACTCCAGGTACAGGCAGTAGCACTAGTTCCAGTGCATCCATTTCCCACTGCATGGGAAAAAGTGAGAGAGTCCTTTCAGAGGGCATGTCCCTCAGAGTTCATGGGCAGTTCGGATGTGGTTATTGCTAGTCAGTGGAAGAAAGACATACATCGACACCTTCGTATGTACGAGTGCACTGAGGTTCAGAGGCAAGTTTTGTCTACCTTTAAGCTGAGAGGGGAAACCTTACAGTGGTGGGAGTCCACTACTACTACCGAGGAGCGATATTTGATGTTGATCAGTGATTTCTAGGTGCGATTCGATCGCAAGTACTTTCCTTCCGCCGTCAAGACTGAGATGAGGCGGAAACTTTTAGACCTCACCCAGGAAGGAGAACAGTTGCGGAATATGAGGAGGAGTTCACGCTATTGGCAAACATGGTATCGGATGAGGTGCTTACTAAGGAGAAGCACATTTAGATGTTCATGGATGGATTGACGTGGAGGACGCCAACATCTATTGGGTGACCTTTCCCTACACTCATATACAGACGTTCTGAATAAAGCCTTATTGCATTGTCAGGACAACCGCTTCTATGCTAAGGGAAGCAAGCAAGGGGGAGAGCCCAACCAGTTGGGTAGGACAGGGGGAGGTAGTGCCAGCGGGGCACCATTTGAGCAGAGTCGGAGGCAGGGTTCCCAGCAGGGGGAGTCTGCTAAGAGGTTTTATTGTGGAGGTTTCAGGCATGGTCATGAGGGTTTGAAGCCGGGCCACCAATCGGGCCAATAGCAGGGAGTACAACAGGACCAACAGGGCCAAGGTAGGGGTGGTAACGACCAGCATGGCCGAGGCTGTCAGGGACAGAAGGGAGGAAACTTCATCGGTAAATGTTATACTTGTGGCAAGACATGCCACAAAAAATAAGTTTTCCCAAATAAGGACAGAGTTCCTCAGCAGCAGGGTGCTCACCAGGAGCCCTAGAGACCTATTTTTCCCATCGCTCTACCAGTACCAGCTCCAATTTTAGCTTTTCCTGTATCTTCGATGCAGCAGGGGCAATTACAGTATGGGCGTGTCTATAACGTCCACCAGGCCTCAGTTCTGCAGGCACCACCCACAGTGGAGGGTAAGTTTTTTATCCATGGTACTTTGGGTCGTATCTTATTTGACATGGGGGCATCACACTCCTTTATAGCCACTAGCTTTTCATGGGCCACTGGGTTGTTAGGCACGACAGAGTGTACTGTGACATGTGTAGACTCACCGTTAGGTAGTGGGTCGCTGATTTTCTTCATATGTCGGGGAGTAAGCATAGAGATTGGTAGTTTAATTTTACCGAATAATATGCTAGTGTTAAATATGTCTGAGTACGACGCCATTATTGGCATGTATTGGCTAGTCGAGTATAGGGCCATGATTGATTGCTTCAGTAGGAGTATTGTGTTCGCCATTCTGGACCAGGAGATGTTCTTAGTGGCGGTGCCTCGTTCTGAGGGAGGGTCGTCCACCCACTTATTTTATATAGAGGATGAGACCTCTACAGTAGTGGTTCCACTTGACTCAATTACGATCATCTTCGAGTTTACTGATGTGTTTCAGGATACACCGGGGTTGCCTCTGAGTAGGGATATCAAGTTCGTGATAGAATTTACACCGGGCACTCGTCCGATAGCACGTGCACCTTACCGTATGGCTCCGACAGAAATAAGGGAGTTACGGGATCAGATAGAACAGTTGTTGGGATAGGGTTTCATCCGTAGGAGTACCTCGCATTGGGGTGGCCCATTTTTGTTTATGAAAAAGAGGGATGGGTCCTTACGTCTTTGTATTAATTATCGAGAGCTTAACAAAGTCACGATATGGAATAAGTATCCGTTGCCTCGCATCGATGACTTGTTTGACCAGCTGAGAGGAGCAGCCCACTTTTCAAAGATAGACTTGAGATTCGGATATCATCAGGGAGCAGGACGTGGCTAAGACTACTTTTCTAACGAGGTATGGGTCGTATGAATTCAGGGTTATGCCGTTTGGGCTAACCAACGCCCCAACAGTATTTATGGATTTGATGAATAGAGTATTCAGAGAGTTCTTAGATCAGTTTGTCATTGTCTTCATAGATGACATCCTGATTTATTCTTGCACCGAGAAGGAGCATGCCGAGCACTTACGTATGGTTCTGCAGACCTTACGAGAGCATGTGTTGTACGCTAAATATGAGAAGTGTGAATTCTGGCAGCGGGAGGTACAATTTTTAGGACACATTGTATCAGAGAGAGGGATATCTATGGACCCTCGTAAGGTGTCAGTAGTGAGGGAGTGGGTACAACCCACGACACCGATGGAGGTGCAGAGTTTTCTGGGATTATCCGATTACTACAGATGATTTATTCAGGGATTCTAAAAAATTATAGGTCCGATGACGAATCTTACTCGTAAGGGTGTACCGTTTGTTTGGGATGATGCATGTCAGTTGTCGTTCGATGAGCTGAAGGATAAGTTAACTTCAGCACCCGTACTAGCACTTCCCAGGGCAGGGGTGGTGTACCTCGATTTATACTAATGCGTCCTTACAAGGGCTTGGGAGAGTACTCCAGCAAGAGGAGCAGGCTATAGCTTTTTCTTCCCGGAAGCTTAAGCCTCACAAGAAGAATTACCCCACCCATGACTTTGAGCTAGCAGCAGTCATGTTTGCGCTTCGAATTTGGAGGCATTATTTATTGGGGGAACAGTTTTTCTTATTTACAAACCACAAGTCACTGCAGTACTTGTTCACGTAGAAAGAGTTGAACATGTGTCAACTCAGGTGGCTTGAGTTCGTAAAAGATTATCAGTTCGATATACACTATCACCCGGGGAAGGCTAATGTAGTTGCTGATGCGTTGAGGTAGAGACCGGTAGATGAGACAGCCGAGGTGTGGAAGGCAAAATGGAAGGAATTAGGGCACCGGGATGCAGTTGACAGGCCCTTTATGTCAGCTATGACCGTCACACCGCAGATAGTGACGAGGGTGGTTCAGGCACAGGCAATAGACCATTTTTGCCAAGAAAGGATTAGACAGCTTTTAGCCCGTGGAGCCGAGTCTTATCCGGTGAGCTCCGAGGGCAGTTTGCGCTGCAATGGGAGACTCGTGGTCCCAGAGGGGGAGGACCTTCGAGATGCAGTGATGATGGAGTCGCATAGGTCCCGATTTGTGGTACACCCCGGTGAGGACAAAATGTACCAGGATATGAGGCGGCAATATTGGTGGAGCGGAATGAAGAGAGACATCGCGAAGTTCATCTCCAAGTGTACCATTTGTCAGCTAGTGAAACTAGACCACCAGAAGCCACTAGGTTTCCTTCAGCCGTTGGAGATCCCTACGTGGAAATGGGAAGGCATTTCCATGGATTTTATTATCGGGTTTCCCACTTCGCAAAGGAAGCACGATTCTATATGGGTTATTATGGATCGGTTGACGAAAGTAACCCACTTCTTGCCCATTAGGACAGACTATACGGCAGGATAGTATGCCCATCTATTTATTGCAGAGATAGTGAGGTTACATGGTGTACCCTTGGATATCGTGTCAAACATAGACAAGACTTTTGTGTCTCATTTTTTGGAGAGTTTCTAGGAGGCTATGGGGATCGAGTTGTGGTTGAGTACGGCGTATCACCCGCAGACCGATGGGCAGACTGAGCGCACTAATCAGATGCTCGAGGATATGTTGCACATGTGTGTACTTGATTTTAGTGGAGGTTGGGAGAAGTACCTTCCACTGGTAGAGTTTTCTTATAACAACTCCTATCAGTTTACGATTGGTATGGCCCCGTTCGAGGCATTGTACGATAGACCTTGTCGTTCTTTGACTTGTTGGCTAGAGGTGGGGGACAACAAACTACTCGGGCCAGAAGTGATTTAGGACACATCGAACATGCTCCACATGATTCGAGGTCACATACGGGTAGCGCAGGACAGTGATGCTATGCTGATGCTAAGCGGTTCTTCAGAGAGTTCTCCATAGGGGACCAGGTTTTGCTGAGAGTATCCCCTATGAAGGGGGTAATGAGATTTGGGGAAAAGGGGAAATTGGCTCCGAGATATGTAGGATCATTTCCTATTATTGAGAGGATCGGACCAGTGGCATATAGGCTTGGGTTGCGGGAACACTTGCATCATATCCATTATGTGTTCCACATTTCGTCACTGAGGCGGTATCTTCGGGATGAGTTAGCACACACTCACATCGCGATTGAGGAGATTGAGTTACAGCCCGAGAGTTCATATGAGGAGAGACTGGTGGCTATCCTAGATTATAGTGAGAGGGAATGGGGTTAAAAGTAGTTCCACTTGTTCGGGTGGAGTGGCAGCATCACAATGTGGAGGAGTCTACCTGGGAGTGTGAGGCGGATATGCGGGAGAAATATCCAAAGTTATTCGTACAAAGTATGCCTTATTTTCCGAATTTCGGGACGAAATTCCGTTATTAGCGGGGAAGTATGTAATACTTCATATTTTTTAGGATTTAAATAATTATGAGATTAATTATTATAATAGGATTAATTGAATTAAAATGTGAGAATTTAATTGTTAATTAATTCGGATTTAAAAATGAATATTAACTAGTATGCCAAGGGTTAATACTTATTGATTTAATATTACTGTGTGATATGTAATATGGAACTATAAACTTTGATAAATTGTCGAGTAAATAATACGTCAGTTTGGTAAATTAAGTCTGACGTGCGTGTGAGTCATTTCGAGACTAATTGATTAGGATAAAAAGAGAAATTATTTTTGGTAACTCGTATGGTCATTTTGAGTGCGACATTGAGTCCGGAAGGGTCGAGATAGTCAGAATGGTATACCCGGGTGTTTAGTTTGGGTCCCGGGACAATTTTAGGTCTAATCGGCGCCCCGAGAGGGCATTATGATAAATTGTATTTTTGGGTTTAATTAATGGACGAAAATTGGGAGTTATTTTATCAGTCAAGGAAATCCAATTAAGGTTGAGAGACACAGAAAGTAAGAACGGCCACAAAGGGTGTGAGGGAGAACCAATTTCCAAGAGGGAAGACCAAATTAACACTACCTTGTACAACCGTGACCACCAACGTGTAGATCGAGAAGAGAGGAATGCGTCTATACCAACGTCACCAAAGAATTCAGACCTTCGGCTTAAGGCAAGTGTTTATTACTTGCTTTCTTTTAGCAATAATCATACTCATGTTAGAGTAGGTGAGATTCATCATGATTTACGTGTTAATTGGGTGAAAATTTAAGGATTAAATGATGATTAAAGGCTGGGTTAATTAACTGTTAATATTCCTTCATGTATATAGAAGATTAATTATGAAATGGAATCATATATTGATGAACGAATCTGGGATGATTAGGTTCTTTAATTAAAATTTTGGAAACAAGGGTTCATGCGAATTAATTTGAGGATTGTACATAATTACAATGATTAATAACGAATTAATGATCCTAGGACGTTAAGAATGTTTATAATTTGTTATGTGTTGAAGGATATTGATGATGGGGCATTGGGTGTTGAATATTGGAGGTTTTTAGGTTCAAAATGGTAGAAAACGCTGAAACTTGGTGAAGAAGACGAAACAGTAAGTCTCGCGTGAAGTCGCGCTAAGTGGTTCGAACGAGATTGGTATCTCGCACGAAGTCGCTTGAGCGACACGTGGCAGTCGTTCAAATGACATGCCATCTGGTTTGAGCGACAGGGTGAATTTCTGAGAATTTCCTTAGAGTCCAGTTTTGAGTTTACCGGTTTATTGGAGTGAGAGAGACTGCCCGATAAGAAACTTAAACAAGACAGCATTTCAGAAAAGTATGTGAGAATTAATACTTTCAATTATTTCGATATAGAGAGGATGTACCTTGGATATTATGAGAGAGATAGTAATATAAACATTGATACTATACGTAGTGTTGAGATTAAAATACGTATGAAAAGTATATATGCTTGGATTGGAGAAATACCTATAAATTACAATTGGATGTGTGTATGCCTATTATGTGATATTATTGTTAAGAGCACTAATGGGTGATAACCTGGGGGTACAAGAATCTTATGGTTAGGTGCACTAATGAGTGATAACTCGGGGTGCATGAATTTTATCGTTAAGTGTACTAATGGGTGATAACCCGAGTGTACAAGAATATTCTTATGTGTACTAATGGGTGATAACCCGGGGGTACAAGATTATTGTTATAGGTGCATTAATGGATGATAATCCGGGGATGCATTATTATTATGGGTAGTTGCACTAATGGGTCTTTGCCCGGGGGTGCAGTATTAGAATATATATATATATATAAGTTAGCTTGGTTTTTAAAAATGTACGCATTTTTAACGGTCTAGATCGATGCCACCTCCTTACATATTTCGATGGTTGAGATCATATGTACTTTCTTTTTACAATCCTACCCCTTAAATACTTGGTTTTCTCCTCTTTTTCTACTCATCAAACGTACACTTTAATTCAAAAATTAGGGTATTATGGTAAAACACTCACTTTACCCAAAAAACCCCACCATTTCTCTTTCTTGATATCTCCCACATACCCCCGTCGACTTCATTCAATCCTCTCATACTCTTTTCCCTCTCAAACCCATTTTCAAGGTGGCTTCAATGGTGAAACTCTTAGAGAGAAAGAGAGAAAGAGAGAAAGAGAGGAGTTCGATGGCAAGCACATGTACACATTTTAACCTTCGACACCAGGTATGTGATTTCTAAATTAGGTTATTAAGTATGTGATTTCTAAATTAGGTTATTAAGTATGTGATTTTTTTTTCGATTCTTCATTTTCTTTTTAGGTGTTTACATATTCCCTTCCCTTACCAGGACTAATAGTAAGAGATCTTGAAATTCTAGGCTTCCACTATGAATACCAGTATGGATGCATTTGTTTGATGCCTACTTTTACGATTTTTTTTTCTTATTTGTCCCCAATAACCAACAAATGCTTTATTTGTTGTTTTTCTTTAATTAGTTTTCTGGGTTTCTAGTTAGTTGTTAGAGTTATTTGATCCATATTCATATGGGACTTACACCATCATGTCCACATTAAAAACTATTTTAGTATTTCCATTCACCAATATCAAAATGGGGATGTATATACACAATAGCATAGTAATTGAGATGATGCCTATCAGAAATAATTAAGAAAATGATGATGATACCTTTTTGATTTACTTTTATGTTTGTGATTTTGGTGAAACCTATTTGATGGGTAGGGACAATATTTGAGTAAATTTTGTAATTTCTTTGAACCGAATTGTATAGATAATTATGCATTTATATAATATTCATTATGAAGTAGAAGTCTTTTATGTTTTTGAAGTTTAGTTATTCATTTATGAAGTTTAGTTATTCATTTGTTGATTATTTTTAGTCTTTTATTTCATTCATTTATATTTTTTCTCTAATATATGCTAGACATTGTAGGTATTTTGTGCTTGAAACCAATTGTGAACACTTAGCTGATTGAGGTATACGAGTGACAAACATAGCTTGCGTGTAAAACTATGTGAATTTACTCTCATGAATTGTTATTTAATTTCATAAATGGTTGCGGCTTCATTTGTTTGTCTATTGTGTTTTGAAATTTGAAGGCCCATAGTTTGACAAAGTGTCGAAGTAAGATGTGAATGTAAACACATAGGCACCCTATTTATAAACACATAGGAATATTGGGTTTTCAATATAGGGGTATGAGAGTTTGAGTTTCTGGAGATTAGGGTGATGATCGGAGTATGAGGTCGGGTTCGGATTTGGAGTTTTATTTACAAATTTGGTTTCTATTTTTGTAGTGGGTGTAAAAATGTTAATGAATTTAAGTCAGTCTATGATGTAGTTATGTCATATTTTTTTATTCATTTAATGATTGTTTGAGTGACTCGATAAGCGGTATAATTAGTTGGAATTAATGCCCACATACCCGGCTACATATATGGTAAAGTCGCATACAAATTCTTATATGTCCGGTTGGGTTTCGAGTAGTCGAAATATTGGTCAATGTTACCGCGAGTTAAATGTCAATTTAGTTGGGCTATGTGACACCCCGCCTAATAAAATACCGGGTGATCAGTCCTATACCAAATTAAAATGGGAATCCCAGTTGGTTCATCCTTAGCATCACTGTCGAAAACTTTTTAAAACTTACTAACCACCTAGTATTCTAAAAGTTGGTGCCAATTTCAACTTTTTAATTGAACAAAATAGTACGTGCAGAAATAAATATGAACCATTCACACAACTAAATAAAACTCAACTGAATAATTAAATAAACAATTTGCCGAATAAACCATCGGCCACCAAAATGAAATCCAATCCAAACATCCAAAACCTGAATAAGTACATATGGAAACTGTACTGAGAAGTCTGGGCAACAAGCCCTAAATAAAACTGAAACTTATAAATGATTCCTACTCTAGGAATAAATGAACGTTGCGTCTAATCCGAACTCTTACTAGCATCCACATATGTCGCAGCTCCGTGTCCCTGGAATAGAATATCAATCCTGGCGTCCCTGTGGCTTGACACCTAAAAGTTTTTGAAAATAGTTTTAGAGCAAGGGTTAGAACCCAAAACATTTTGAAAATATTTAGCAAGTGAATTAACTGCAGTAATTTAAAATGCATGAATTCGCTTCATATTTAAGTTAGTGTCGCACTCCCTTGTGGACATTCTCACCCTTCCACTATTGTGCACACCTAACGGTTATCTTAACCCCACCTAGTTGTACTATCCCGTCCATCTAGTCCTGGTATAACCTTCCCTTGCCATACTACTCTAACCCGAGTATAATGATTCTTGAATTATAAGTTATCCCACAATTAACTTAATCAATTCCTCTTGAATAGTAGCATATAACGGTGTCACAAGTTATATAAAGTAAATACATCGCACAATGTATTATTACCCGCATATAATATTGAATAACATCATATACATACCTTTATTAAAACATCCACACATATAACATACGTATATCCATCCCTCCGAGTATACCCTCCCCGGATGGTTCCCTCTAAAGTGCTATCTCACTAGGTGTGCTCACATAACCTAGTTACCCAAGTTGGAATCGCTCACCAACCTGGCCCAAAATACAAAACGAAGTGGAGGCGGTCATATTCCTTCCCTGAAAGTGAGATAATCTCCTCACCCATATACCGAACGCTATGACCTAAGGATATACTCACCCTACTCCTCAAGCTAGGGGATTCAACCACATCGCGCAACCTCCCTTGATAGCACTAGATTATATAGATCAAGTAAATATCTAATCACTGATATTTAATAGCACACACAATATATACACACATCTATATATATACTATCACCACACCATATATATATAATATAAACCTCGGCTTTACCGTGTAGTCAAAGATCCGTAACACTAGCCTGAAATTTTTTGAGTCTATGTCCCAACTCTCTTAACTAATTTTCTCACTTAATAATTTATCATCTTCCCGAGTCTGTGGTCCGACTCTAAATAATAATACTCTACACAATAATTTATATGAAATTTGCCCGACTCTATGATTCGACTCTTATTAAATTAATTTACACATTAATTAATTAACACAACTCCGAGTTTGTGGTCCGACCCTCATTTAATTAATTTACACATTAATTAATTAACACATATCCGAGTCTGTAGTCCGACCCTCATTTAATTAATTTACACATTAATTAATTAACACAAATCAGAGTCTGTGGTCCGACTCTAATATAATTAATTCACACCTCAATTAGTATACTATTTTCCCCGAGTCTATGGTTCGACTCTAATTAAATTAATTAACATATCTATTAATTTAATACCTTCCCGAGTCTATCGTCCGACTCCAATTAAATTAATTAATACACCTATTAATTTAATACCGATCCGAGTCTGTGGTATGACTTTCATTTAATTAATTTATACATTAATTAATTAATACCGTTCCCGAGTCTACAATCCAACTCTAAATTAATTAATCACAATATCAATTAATTTAATAATTTTTCGAGTCTACCCTTCGACTCTACCTTCATTAATTAACACATCCATTAATCTAATAACTTGGTGTCACTCAACCATTATCCCCGGACTCGCACACTTGTCCCATAACTTAATATTTCCCGAGTCTATATTCCTATCACAAGGAAACACACAATAGGCATTCACAACCCAATTAATCCTATAAAATAATAGGTATTTACACAACCCAATTATTCGTACTTGTACGTAATATATTTCTCTCTAATATTTACCATACGTGTTTGCTTTACGAATTTATTTCACTTTAGTATTAATTCAATTATTTACACAACTCTAAGGGTCCTAGTTACCCCTTGTTATATCAATTCAGTAGTTACCCTTGTTAACCCACTGACCTAACGAATTTAAGCTCGCTCACGCTTTTTCGTAATTATATTCTTATCATCTCGAATTAGAATACGTCACAATCAAACCTATGAATCTCCATTTTAACTCTCTCGCAAAATTAAAGTTCAACACTCAATCATAGACCTACTGCTATGTCATTGTTCCATCAATATATTTCATCAAGGTCACAAACACTTTCCCGATAAAATTTTAGACATTTGAGGCTTAAAAAGAAAAATCTCAAATTTTCTGGCAGATTAAACACCCTCTAGTAAAATTTTGATTTCTCCCTCTACAGAACTCCGATTGACCTGATTCTAAGTTCACTGGATACCTAAGAGAAATACCTTTCTATTAATGTATGGTTCACACTTTAATTCGAAGAAAAATTCAATTTTCACACGTTTAAAGTCACGTTAAAATTCTTGCAGATTACTATGTTGACAGATCAAATACCCAATAGTAAAATATCGATTACTCCTTCTACAGAACTCCGATTGACCTTATTCCATGTTCATTAGATATATAAGAGAAATACCTTTCCAAGCATCTATGTTTCACACTCTAATTCGAAGTACAACTCAAATGGCATACGTTTAATGCTGTGTCAAAAATTCTGGCAGATTGACAACTTGTGTTCATCAATTAAACCCTAAGTCATTCAAGATTCATGTTCTTCATCCAAGAACTCATAAATATTACATGTTAATCATCAAATATATTCAAATTTCATTTTATCTTTACTTAGGGATATATAATACACCTATTTCTTACTTTGAATCTCAGCCAAGTATTCCATTAACAAAACCCCATTTTCACCCATTTATACCCAAAAATCAATTATGATTTACCCATCACTATGATATGAATTGATTATCATCAATTTAGAAATCACAACTGTTAACCACTTCCATAGAATTGTTCGTAGTGTCTGATCCATTGTTGTTGTCCCTTAATTTGGCTCCAAAATCCCCAAATTGACTCTTAATTTGCTTTCCTCCAAATTTCCTCTCAAACCCTAGGTTTAGAGTTGTGTTGACTGCCGTTCTCTAATCTCTCAATTTGGTTCAAAACCCTCAATACCGTTTTTGGCCATCTGGGCCTAATTAATATGTTCTAACTCACCGCGTGTTGGCCCGGCTATGCCCAAAAATACCCCGAGACCCAATTACTACACCCCGGTACTCTTTTCGGACTATCTCGATCCATTCGGACGCAACTGCACACTCGAAACTGTCATCCGAAATAATTTTTGTGATTTCCAAATTACGACCTCAAAATGCGACATACGAGATTTCGAACCAGTAAACTTAAAAGTCGCCAATAATAAATAATTCGGCTCACGCAATTAAATTCTCCAACTCATGAATTTAAGTTTCTCTAATTTAAATATTTTTATAACTCCCAAAATAATTAAATATTAAATTCTCAAAAGTACGGGGTGTTACATACTCCCCCCCCCCCCTTACAAAAGAATTATGTCCTTGAAATTAAGATGAGCGTAATGTTCCAAGCTTCGCATATTACTCTCTAGTCATGTGCCTCCAAGCCCGCTATATCTATCCCATCCGCTTCTAACCATACGTTACACAAGTGTGCATTTAAATTAACCAGGGCGCTCATACACCCTATACCCGTGCTTAACCACACCAAATTTGCCTTAATTAACCCGGGTGCCCATACACCCTATCCCCGCGCTTTACCGCAAGAAAGATACCCGACTATGCTAGTCGTAACCCGTAGTATAAATTTGAACCCTTTGTCATATATATATATATATATATATATATATATATATATATATATATATATATATATATTGCCCGGGTACCCAACCCATGTACTAACTTCCAAACATCTCCCCCACAAAAATACTTGTCTCTCAACACAAACGTATATACGCTTACTCTCATGTTACCAAAGACGACATAAAGTACCGCGCCCTTACCATCACTCGTCCTTGCGCAAAATAAATCCCGAGCTATCTCTCCTTGCTCGAACATAAATCTAACCACCCTGTTTTACTTCATTAGACACCCCTACTTACCGGGATAAAATTTGAGAACACAAGACATCCCTATGTGCTATCGCACCACGCAATACAACATATGTACACACATATATATTGGCTATGCGCCCTCTCAGGTGATACCTAGTACCAAACATACCCTGGTGTCATGAACACCAAAATTTAACACCACTATCCACACTAGTTAAATTCCATCGCTATCCAGCCGATATTCAGAAAATATTATCAACCCTACTCCCATAATTCTCGAAAGTAGTAATTCCTCACATAATTCAAACCTTCACTCGATGTACACCTCCACTCTCCCATGAAAAACACCAAAGAAACTCCGCTACCCCATGGAATGTTTATCCACATACTATGGCTGCTACATCCAACGCACCCACTAGTTTTGACTCACCTGCGAACTCTAGTGAAAGAATAAAAAAATAAGTCTTATATAG
Organism: Sambucus nigra; assembly: GCA_949130495.1. Lineage (NCBI taxonomy): Eukaryota > Viridiplantae > Streptophyta > Magnoliopsida > Dipsacales > Adoxaceae > Sambucus > Sambucus nigra. Next base: position 341,217,986 of record OX422213.1, on the reverse strand, counting down.
TGACATCCTCTTTGTCACTCAAAGATATACCCCACGCCCATAGGGTAAAATAATTACCTCCATACTCCAGCTGCAACGGCTGATCCTCGGGTTCTGGAGCATCTTCTCCCTGCCCGAATGCGCCCATGACTTGCTTTAGTGGTTGTACATCTAGGACCTCATCCTGTAGTTGACCCCTGGATCGCTTAAGACAATCTCTCTTCATGTGTCACGCTTCCCCCACAAATGAAACTCCTTCTAATACATTCACCCTGCCACTGGTCCCTTCCACGCCGACCTTACTTGAATTCTTGGCCATCCTGCCGATAGCCTCTAGTTCTAAATCATTTGGCATGATTTCGCTGCCGAAATCCTGCCCCTGATCTCCCCTTGTCTGCTGCTGGGATACCCCACTGGTACTGTTTCCTCCACCTTTATTCGACTGGCTGGTTTCCACTCCCCCCTTACTTCCTTTCACGTGGAAGCGATCTTCTTGACAGTGCAGGAGTGCTGCATTAACGACATCAGTATAAGATACTAAAGCATAATTACCAATTAAATGTTGTCTGATTCTCCAGACTAACCCATCCATAAACCTTTCTTTCTTTCTTTTTCTCTTCATCTCTTACCTCATCTGGTACCAACTTTGCCAATCGAGTAAATTCTTCCTCGTAATCGGCCACTGAACGGTCCCCCCTGAGTCCTCTTTAAATGTTCTCCTCATTTTGGTCTCAACCCCTGGAAGAAAGTACGTGCGGTCTAATCGCACCCAAAATTTTGCAACAGCTAGTGTATCCCTTTCCTCAATTGTGGTGATCGACTCCCACCACTGTAGTGCTGCTCCCACTAAACTAAAAATGGTTAGCATTTTCCTTTTCACCTCATCACAATCTCCCATGCGTGGGTGATGCTGGATATCTCTCTTCCTTGACACACTAGAACTACATCTGAACCCTCTCGCAACTCTGGTGGGTGCCCATAAAAAAAATTCTCTCGTACTTGCTGCCACCCTGACGGCCCCGGGTGGCCAGAACATCTGGTGCCATTAACACTTGTGGATGATCCCGTGGAAAGTACCCTGCCGTTGAGACCACCGTCGCTTCAATTTCCTGCGCCACTAGTTCAGTTACATGTGCTACCAAAATCATCTCTGGCAGTTGTTGCGATAACTCTTGCTCATGTCGAGCCTCTCTAATCTCATCTCCCCCTGTTGCCCAATGTGCTCTCTATCTCCTGGGTGACATCTGGAATGAGAATCGAATCGTATGAGTTCACTCTCAAATATAAATTTGGCAGAAGAACGTAATCGCGCATACGTATTAAGAATACAACAATCCTATAATAGGGCTCTATATCAAAGATTGCTAAGCTGAAACGTGAAAAGCAGCACAGATCCTAAGGACACTAGAAACTGATGCTCTGATACCATCTGTGACACCCTGCCTAATAAAATACCGGGTGATCCGTCCTATACCAAATTAAAACGGGAATCCCAGTTGGTTCATCCTTAGCATCACTGTCGAAAACTTTTTAAAACTTACTAACCACCTAGTATTCAAAAAGCTGGTGCCAATTTTAAGTTTTTAATTAAACAAAACAGTACATTCAGAAATAAATATAAACCATTCACACAACTGAATAAAACTCAATTGAATAATTAAATAAATAATTTGCCGAATAAACCATCGGCCACCAAAATGAAATCCAATACAAACATCCAACACCTAAATAAGTACATCTGAAAACTGTACTGAAAAGTCTAGGCAACAAGCCCTAAATAAAACTGGAACTGATAAATGATTCCTACTCTAGGAAGAAATGAACTTTGCGTCTAATCCGAACTCCTTCTAGCATCCACATATGCTGCAGCTCCGTGTCCCTTGAATAGAATATCAATCCTGGCATCCTTGTGGCTGGACACCTAAAAGTTTTTTAAAATAGTTTTATAGCAAGGGTTAGAACCCAAAACATTTTGAAAATATTTAGCAAGTGAATTAACTTCAGTAATTTAAAATGCATGAATGCGCTTCATATTTAAGTTAGTGTCGCACTCCCTTGTGGACATTCTCACCCCTCCACTATTGTGCACACCTAACGGTTACCATAACCCCACCTAGTTGTACTATCCCGTCCATCTAGTCCTGGTATAACCTTCCCTTTCCATACTACTCTAACCCGAGTATAATGATTCTTGAATTATAAGTTATCTCATAATTAACTTAATTAATTCCTCTTAAATAGTAGCATATAATCGAGTCACAAGTTATATAAAGTAAATACATCACACACTGTATTATTACCCGCATATAATATTGAATAACATCATATACGTACCTTTATTAAAACATCCACACATATAACATACGTATATCCATCCCTCCGAGTATACCCTCGCCGGATGATTCCCTCTAAAGTGCTATCTCACTAGGTGTGCTCACATAACCTATTTACCCAAGTTGGAATCGCTCACCAACCTTGCCCAAAATATAAACGAAGTGGAGGCGGTCATATTCCATCCCTGAAAGTGAGATAATCTCCTCACCCATATACTGGACGCTATGACCTGGGGATATACTCACCCTACTCCTCAAGCTAGGGTATTCAGCCACATCACGCAACCTCCCTTGATAGCACTAGATTATATAAATCAAGTAAATATCTAATCACTGATATTTAATAGGACACACAATATATACACACATCTATATATATATTATCACTACGCCATATATATATAATATAAACCTCGGCTTTACCGTGTAGTCAAAGATCTGTAACACTAGCCTGAAATTTTCTGAGTCTATGTCCCGACTCTCTTAATTACTTTTCTCACTTAATAATTTATCATCTCCCCGAGTCTATGGTCCGACTCTAAATAATAATACTCTACACAATAATTTATATGAAATTTTCCCGAGTATATGATTCGAATCTTATTTAATTAATTTACACATTAATTAATTAACACAACTCCGAGTCTGTGGTCCAACCCTCATTTAATTAATTTACACATTAATTAATTAACACATATCCGAGTCTGTAGTCATACCCTCATTTAATTAATTTACACATTAATTAATTAACACAAATTCGAGTTTGTGGTCTGACTCTAATATAATTAATTCACACCTCAATTAGTATACTTTTTTCCCCGAGTCTATGGTCCGACTCTAATTAAATTAATTAACACACCTATTAATTTAATACCTTCCCGAGTCTATCGTCCGACTCCAATTAAATTAATTAATACACCTATTAATTTAATACCGATCCGAGTCTATGGTACGACTTTCATTTAATTAATTTACACATTAATTAATTAAAGCCGTTCCCGAGTCTACAATCCAACTCTAAATTAATTAATCACAACATCAATTAATTTAATAATTTTTCGAGTCTACCTTTCGACTCTACCTTCATTAATTAACACATCCATTAATCTAATAACTTGGTGTCACTCAACCATTATCCCCGGACTCGCACACTTGGCCCATAACTTAATATTTCCCGAGTCTCTGTTCCTATCACAAGGAAACACATAATAGGCATTCACAACCCAAGTAATCCTATAAAACAATAGGTATTTACACAACCCAATTATTCGTACTTGTACGTAATATATTTCTTTCTAATATTCACCATACGTGTTTGCTTTACGAATTTATTTCACTTTAGTATTAATTCAAGTATTCACAGAACTCTAAGGGTCCTAGTTACCCCTTGTTATATCAATTCATTGGTTACCCTTGTTAACCCACTGACCTAACGAATTTAAGCTCGCTCACGCTTTTATGTAATTATATTTTTATCATCTCGAATTAGAATACGTCATAATCAAACCTATGAATCTCCACTTTAACTCTCTCATAAAATTGAAGTTCAACACTCAATCATAGACCTACTGCTATGTCATTGTTCCATCAATATATTTCATCAAGGTCACAAACACTTTCCCGATAAAATTTTTGACATTTGAGGCTTAAAAAGAAAAATCTCAAATTTTCTGGCAGATTAAACACCCTCTAGTAAAATTTTGATTTCTCCCTCTACAGAACTCCGATTGACCTGATTCTAAGTTCATTGGATACCTAAGAGAAATACCTTTCTATTAATGTATGGTTCACTCTTTAATTCGAAGAAAAATTCAATTTGCACACGTTTAAAGTCACGTTAAAATTCTTGCAGATTACTATGTTGACAGATCAAATACCCAATAGTAAAATATCGATTACTCCCTCTACAGAACTCCGATTGACCTTATTCCATGTTCATTAGATATCTAAGAGAAATACCTTTCCAAGCATCTATGTTTCACACTCTAATTCGAAGTACAACTCAAATGGCATACGTTTAATGTTGTGTCAAAAATTCTGGCAGATTGACAACTTGTGTTCATCAATTAAACCCTAAGTCATTCAAGATTCATGTTCTTCATCCAAGAACTCATAAATATTACATGTTAATCATCAAATATATTCAAATTTCATTTTATCTTTACTTAGGGATATATAATACACCTATTTCTTACTTTGAATCTCAGCCAAGTATTCCATTAACAAAACCCCATTTTCACCCATTTATACCCAAAAATGAATTATGATTTACCCATCACTATGATATGAATTGATTATCATAAATTTAGAAATCACAACTGTTAACCACTTCCATAGAATTGTTCGTAGTGTCTGATCTATTGTTGTTGTCCCTTAATTTGGCCCCAAAATCCCCAAATTGACTCTTAATTTGCTTTCCTCCAAATTTCCTCTCAAACCCTAGGTTTAGAGTTGTGTTGACTGTCATTCCCTAATCTCTCAATTTGGTTCAAAACCCTCAATCCCGTTTTTGGCCATCTGGGCCTAATTAATATGTTCCAACTCACCCCGTGTTGGCCCGGCTATGCCCAAAAATACCCCCGAGACCCAATTACTACACCCCGGAACTCTTTTCTGACTATCTCGATCTATCCGGACGCAACCGCGCACTCGGAACTGTCATCCGAAATACTTTTTGACATTTCCAAATTACGACCGCAAAATGCGACACACGATATTTCGAACCATTAAACTTTAAAGTCGCCAATTATAAATAATTCGGCTCACTCAATTAAATTCTCCAACTCATTAATTTAAGTTTCTCCAATATAAATATTTTTGTAACTCCCAAAATAATTAAATATTAAATCCTCAAAAGTACGGGGTCTTATAGCTATGTTTCGGTTAGTTTTCGACACGCCTTCTTGAGTCGGGACGACATTCGACCCAATTGACATAAAGTTTTAAAGTTTGTCGAGTCAATTTCTCCATAATTAGCATTACAATTTTAAAGTTTGTGTCCTACACTTGTAATAAGTGTAGGAGGGAAAGCAAACAGTACTAATGGGTTAAAGGTTATACTCCTTCAAACATTACTAATGGGTTAAAGAGCTTAATCAGACCTATGTGAAGGTGATACTCCTTCAAAATGCTTGATAATATTGCCTAATTATAACATACATTATTTTTTCATATTTGTTAGAAGTTTTATCATAATGAAGTTTCATATAGACACCTTTTACTTTCAGGTGTTGAGTTAGATGCCATATTTTTGGTTATCTGGTGGCCGCAACCACATATTCATCTTTCCAAGGTAGAAATTTGTAGTTATTATACTAAACTATTTGTTTTCTCAGCATTGGATTATGATACAACTCAGTGACCCTATACAGATTGGGGAATTCTATTTAGAAACTCACGTGATTTGCTTTTTGAAAAGATTAATGATAATAACCCATCTATGATATATGATAATAACACATGATTCGACTACATATCAGCTAACATGTGTTCATTCTGGTAGATATTTCCTAGGGCCGATGAATGTTCACTTCCTCAATGTTCTGAACTACATTGGATGGATGAATGGTTAACGAGTTTTTCAAAGGTACGTCCTTGATTTGGAAAGAATTGTAGGTAAGAATTGCGTGTTATTATGATATTCGAATGTTATTGTGACTAATAGATACGCAGACCTGCAGAGCTGATTTTAGATCAAGAAGAAATAAAGAGGCTAGGGTGTTCAACTAAAGTTACAAGGCAACTGTTGGTAGTAGTGGCTAATGTAAACAAATTGATCAGCGTCTCAAAATGTTCAATATTCATATGGAAAATATGAGGTAATGAATTTGAAGTTGAGCTCACTGTTCTTGAGTTACCTGATTGTGATATGGCATTGGTCTTTTCTAGCGATGCATCTTTTATAATAGTATACTACAACTTGCATAGTTTCATGTTGGATTATTGAATAAATTCCCAAATCAAGGTTTTATACCTATTGATGCTGATGCAGGGACGTAATTGTACACTATCTTGGAACTTTATCGCACTTTTGACTTGATATTTAAGGAGAATCTTGATGGAGGGAGACCAGTAAGTGATAAAATATCTGGAGTTTTTGACAACGAGCTTCATTCGGTGTTACACTTCATTCGGTGTGAGGAAAATCATTTCAGAGGCAAATGGTTACCAACTTCACCTGATCGCACCCGAACAAGGTTATCGACATCTTATTGAGGGGGCATTAAATTTATTTTTATTGTTGAACATTTGGCTTAGATTTTAAACTCTAAGAGAATAATTTCGCTTAGCTTCTATTGGCCTACACTTGATTTTCAAATAAATTTACTTGCACAACTCATTCTAGACAGTTGGGGCTATCCAATGAAGACATGCCTATCTTTTGGGGCTGACTTCCTTGCACCAACACCATTAATTATTTCTTAATTCCTTTGTCTATTTTAATCTTTTTTATATTATGTTTGGTCTATATTATTAGTGAGTATTTATTTATTTCATGATTCAAAATATCCATCTTTGTTTAGTCATTGAATTCTTCGGTTAATTTTGTATTGTTGGTGATGTAACTATTTTTTATTCCTTTTTTGTGGTTGTGCATATGACAATCTTCTAGGAATTTTCAAGAACACGGTGACGATGATGATGAAGAAGACGATTTTGTTATAAAAAAAGTAGCATAGGAGGTGCAAGACAACTGCTTCATTAATGACAGATTTGCAAGATTAATGAGTAGCACAGAGCAGTAAAGTGTGATGGAAAAGGGACTGAGCAGAAAAGTGTGATGGAAAAGGGACTGAGCAACCAAAACACTCTGCAACTGAGCAACATACGAGGTGCAAGATTATTGATAAATTTTATATTTTGAGAGGGATCATTCCTCACAGTGAACAAAAAAGAGATAAGGCATCATTCTTACTTGATGTCACACTCTGTCCTTAATATATACAGCGGGTAAGTATCAAAACTGAAAACACTCAAATGGATTTCTTAATATCTTCTACACCACCTGCCACCACGAATCACCACGACACCGAAAATATTTCTCAAAACTAATTTTACCGTTGAGATGAGATTTCATGGGTAAGTTTTCCTTTTTATCCGTAATATTGGGTTTTGATTTTGGTGAAGTCAGTTATGTAGATGAGATTTCAAATGTATTATTGGAGAAGAAAAGTGTGTCTCATAATAATTCAATGCTTTTACAATGGCATGCTTTGACTACAATTGTTAGTATACACTGTGCAACCTTGATATAGTCTCATAGAGGCTTAGAATGCAACATACATTGAGTCAACTTCACAGAGGTTATCTCTATGAAGTGTTACAGTATGTAGGCATACAACGTGGTTTAAGAATTGTTATTATGACTTTCTAAATTGAGATGTAAGACTGATCATCTATGGGTCCTTTATGAATTTGTTGATATTCTAGATTACTATTTCTATACAGCTTCCTATTTGCTATTTCCGTACATATCTGCACATTGTAGACTTTGATGTTCATAGTCAGGTTGTATTGCATCCGTGGTCTAAAATTAGGATGTATTCATAAAGGAAAGTGGGACTAAAAAACCTATTATTGCTTTTATTGCCAGAGAATGGGATATGCTGGAGCCATATTATCGGGTGGAAAGGGTACACCACAAGAAAAAATCAATATGCTCAGGGAAGCTGGCGCGGCAGTGGTTGAGTCTCTAGCAAAAATTAGACCTGCAATGCATAGGGTCTTCTCTTACTTTTGAGGTATGTCATATCTCTTATGACCTGTTATGGGCTAAATATGATATGTGGGGTGTGCACTGGGTTCCCACTAAGTTTGAGATCTCTCTCTTAGATTACAACATTTTTTACTCTATTTTTGAAAACTCTAATTCTTTTCTATTCATCTCACTCCGATGAGTATAAAGGAATATGGTAGAAGCCATTGGGTCAGCACTTAGGCCTACTGTACAAACACAAGTTGACTAGGCCTACTGCAGCACTTAGCCATTGCTTATATGTGATGAAGTAGTGCTGCTGCAATTTTTGGTAACGTCTTTATGTTTTTTCAACTCGATTACTTCCCGAATTTAATGATTTATCACCCTATCTTAGTTTGCTACAACAGAGTATACACAATATTTTTTTTTACTAATTCGAGAGGATTGCAATTCATTTTAATCTCTTTATTTGAATATGTGTTCCAGCAAATCCAATTCAGTGAAAAATCACAAGTTGTTTGTTGTAGTAAAAGCAAAAGCCTTGATCAATATCAATATTCAACTTCACCCACATTTCATAAGTCTCATCTTCCTTTAGCTGCTTCTATCGCTGTTGTTCTCTGGGTACATTTTTTACAGCAAAAGTTGGATTCCTCTTAAGTTTGGCTAGATTAGAATCTGTTCCTGGCCCTGAGTTACCTCAAATCGATTCCCTCAATCGTTTCAATGAAGAAAACTAAAAAGATATTCAGAAAATGATGCAAGGTTCAAATATTCTCTCATTCTTAAGTAGTTGCCTCGGCTATCTAGTTGAATCAACCATGTTAGGTTACATATGAACAACCTATTCACTCAACCCCATCCACTCATACCCCCTATTCTTTTGGTGTTCACGTCTTTATGTGTAGGGGTTTTTCACCTGCCAATTTTTTTCTATGTTTAGATAATTATTGTGATAAGATCTGGAATAGCAATTGTGCGATATGTTTATTTGATAGTGTCATTATTAAATGATGAAAATTAAGGCAGCCCTATCGACAAGTAACCCCAAAAAATCTCCATGACTAGATGGTATGTTTGCCTTTTTTTCAAAGAGATTGGGATATAGGTGAAAAGTTCATGCAGAAGCACTGAAAAAGTTTGCAAAAAAATGTTGGAGAAGAATAACTTCGAGATAGCATACACAAACAATCAAGGATTTTCACATTGCTAAACAGGCTAACCACATTACATAGTTATTAATGCCATAAGAGTTCAAATATTTGAATCGAAAAATCCCAAATAATCCCCCACTATAAGAGTTCAAGTTTGCTAATGGAAGTATAATGCCATGAAATCTCTAGAGTTTGTAAACTTCATTACCAAACACTACCCTAAAACTAATGGGCTTCCATAGGAATGACTGAATATACTTCAAATATTCAAACTAAGGTTATATCACTAGATCACTCAAGTAATAATGTTAAACAAAGGTTATGCATTTCATTTTACTAAAGAGAAAATACTGGTCTAAAAATCAAGATTTATGAATCTTGAAACTCCACTTAAATCTAGCAGAACTATTTGACAGACGTGCTTAAAAAGACCATCATAGGGCCTAATTAGTAATTAGTTTAGGTTTGATAAAGCTTCCCTCATAATTTTTTCTACGGACATTTAAATTAATATATATAATATGTACCATCATTTTTATCATTTCAAAATCTTGACACTTCCAAAACAGCATGTTTCGAACCCTAATAAATAGGAGCTTATGTCCTTTTTCACTCTCGATATTCACAGCAATCAAAGATTGTTAAGGCCTAATTTTATGAGGTATACCAAAAAAGTTCGCAAATTCAAAGAGATTTGGTTAATTTAATTTTTCTATTTGTTTGCCTCACATGTGTTTTAGATATTACCACGTCAATCTATCACTCTCACATACGCACACCTAAATCTCATCGCTCTCCCATCTCAAAATAAAGATCGAGAAAACAGGTTTAGTGTATATTGGTTTGTGTATGTGTTTTATTCTTTTTCTTAACAAATTTTAGGCCTTATTGTGAATTTGTAAGCTACCCCTGATTTGAAACCACATTTTAGTTCTTAGCGCTCTTTTATGTTTGTCATAGTCTATCAATTCAATTTTTTTTTTATGTTGGAGCAGGCAAGTGGTTGCCGTGTGAGAATAAAAGTATGTTTCTTGTGTTCTAATTACACGTGTTCTATTTACAGTTGCATATCTTGAACAATTTCATATCCTTAAATGTGTTCTAATTACAATCAATTAGAACACATGTAAGGATATGCAATTGTTGAAGATGTACACAAAAGAAACATACATTCATTCACACATCACGAATGCTCCATATTTCCCTCTCTATTAACACTTTCTGAATATGTATATTTTTTGACAAATGACTCATATGGTCAAGATTCGGAACGACATATGTTTCAGGGTCTCGATAGACAAACTCATGTGGATGAAAGGTATAGTCTTTTCTATTCTTTAGATATGATATTGGTTATTTTATTTTTCTCACATTTTTTAGAATTTTGACATAATTTCTCTATATTTCTTGCATATACAGTTATTTTCGGTCAAAATTCTCCACAAGTTGTCATCTTGAGAATCTCTAAAGCTTTGAAGCATGTGGCATACTCATTCAGCGAGGATGATGAAGAAGAAAAATATTCGTCTAAAGCCCTTGGACCTAAGTTAATATATATGTTAATTTTGTTTCGGTGAATTATTTGTTAGATGAATTTGAGATCATTTAATATTGTTGGATTTGTTTTTATCCCTTAAGAGCGTGGTTAGTCTAATAAAGAAAGGAGACTATGTCCAATTTTTTTTAAATGGACACTTTGTTTATTAGAGGCGATGTCAATCCAGTTGATGAATATAATATATTTCATGTCATATGTGAGTTTGTTTGATGAATTTTGATTATTTGAATGGTGTTAGACAATTTGTTATTTGTTAACCAGGGTAGATAGTCCTATAAATAAGGGAGATTATGACCAATTTTTTTAAAATTACACTTTTTTTTGTTTTGTTGGGGAATGATATTTTTGTCGTTTCACGATTACGAATTTTGAAATTTTTTTATCGGTTCGCGATTACGTACTTTGGACAATTTTCGTCGTGCCTTCAGGCACGGGCATACGCTAGTATATATATATATATATAGGGAAGATGTGACTATATGTATATATACGTAAAACTTGTGAATCATTTTACTGTGTATAGTTAGTAGCGATGAAAATGTTGATATATAAAATAAATCTTAAGAGTATAATAAATTTATTATGAAAACGAGAAAACATATTAATTAGCAGTTCGACATAGGCTAATTGGAAAGTGTATTGTATGGGCAATATGGGTATACTACTGATGGGTATAGATACTATTAGTATGACTTCTAACTAGTTAGACTGGATGGTATAACTAGGGGAAAAGTTAGATGTACGTTAGGCGTGCACAATAGATAAGAGGTGAGAAGCTCATGTGAGAGTTCGATAACTAACATGCGTATAAGACTTGTTTTAAGAACCAGTTTTAAATACTTGCTAAATCATTTTTAAACCTCGAACCCTGACCCGTTTATTGCATCTCTTCTCTTTTCTTTTTTCTATATATATAGTATACCAAGTGCTCAGCCGCAGGGGTACCAGAATTAGAGATTGGATTGTCACACATGCTACAGCTATTGTGGAAGTTGTAGGTCCTTGCAATAGACGCATCTATCCTTTTCATTCAGTTTTCTTTTAGACTTCTTATTTAGGGTATGTGTCGCCCGCTTCTAGTCTTTTATCAGAGATATTGTATTTAGTTTATTTTATGGTTTGGTGTTTTGAACTGGGAAGTTTTGCCCTGTCTTATTTAATTTTGTATTTAATTCTTGTTCAGTACCTATTATATTCCTATGAGTGTGAATGGTTTATAAGTTATACTTGGAATGTTATAGTTAAATGGTTTTATTAAAACGAAAAAAAATTAAAATGTGTTTGACACTTAGCTTAACTATATTATAGGTGATTAAAATGGATTATATTGTTTTTTACGGTGATGCTAAGAATGAACCAACCGTATATCCTGTTTTAAATTGGTAGAGGACTGATCACCCTCTAATTAATTGGGCGGGGTGTCACATATAATTTAATTAATCCTAATTAATTCCCAAAAAAAAAATTAATAAAATTACGGAGTGTTACAACCAAGCCTTGTCAATAGCCAACCACACCCTTTAATCTACATATATGAGACAAACTTTGGTCGAGCCTTGCAATAAACCAAATTACTTACTTCAAACATAGGTGGATATGAAACAAAGCTATCCTTTATAAAAAAAAAACTTAGACACCTGATCAATATCTTTAGATACCTATTTTTTCATAAATTTGAAAAAATTAGGAGCCTAATTATAATCAAACTCACTTTGCTAATTTCAAAATTCGATTCAAATTTGGACAATTTCAAAAAACTCTAGATTGATTGTATCTAATAGGAAATATATCAATTTATCATTACTCAATTCCATTAATTTAATTCAATTTTATGAAGATTTCAAAGCAATAAATACGTAAATATAAGCAATCGCTCGCAACCAGAATTTAACGTGAAACCCCTTGTGAAAAAAACATTGTGCGCCCAACCCCAAAAGTTCAATAATGGAGGAAAATATGTAATACAAATGTTTAGACATGACTAAATTTACATACTTGATAATTCACATATTTTCCGGATGTTATAATATAAAACCTATGAAAAGTCGTAACGGTGTGATAATTGATTAAATTAACTCGCAAGTTTCCAATTAAACCTTATTTAATTAGAGTCTATTTTTTAAACCAAATAAATTCAGCCCCTAAACATGTATCTAAATATGATAAATAAATAAAGCATGTGACACAAATATTCAGGAAAAGTTCCCGAAGGGCAAAACCTTTTATTTTTAGAACTTTGAAGAATTTACAAGACCATTGACTTACATACAACCTGATAATCGCCCACAAGTGTAACGCACGGTGTCTTTGTCAAACCTCCAAAGCAACGCCTAGAAATATTGACACATAAATATACGCAGGTGTCGGTTCTGATGTCGTCGGCTGGAACTTTCCCTTTCCAGGAGGGATGCAATGAAGAAGAAGACAACTTCTCCACAAGATGTGAACTCTATAAGGACTCCCTCCATAATAGCACACAGCTGTCGATTTTAGAGTTTTCTCCACAAAGAACAAACTAAAGCAAAATATGTTCTTGGGTTCCACAAAACAATTCACATAAAAGTAATTGGGATTTTTTGAATTAAAACAAAAATATTTGAACCCTTAAAATTGTTGGAGAAAAACTTTCTGCCAAAGGGTATTGAATTAAATCTAGGTAAATACACAAAAGTTTTAAAAGAATAAGACTCTTAAAAGTTGAAACTGTTCTCCACATTTTTCTAGGCTGCCAGGACCCCTTTTTATACAAAACCTGAGTCGGTCAAAGGATAAGCATTACAGCAGCGTGTCAGCCAAAAAGCAGGGTCGTTCGAATGAGAATCCCATCTCGCTTGAACGAGATCGCGTGTCGTTTGAACGACTACGCGCGACATCCCAATGTCGTTCGAACGAGATTGAGATCTCGCTTGAACGACCTTGGCACGTTTTTCACAAGGATTTTCAAAATAAAACTTTCTATTAATAACAGTTATAAAACCTCTTAAAAAATATTTTTATATAAAGGATTTTTAAAACCATTTTAAAAATATCCCAACACTGTTAATATGAAATGTAAATGAAACTTTAAAACAATATCTTACCAAAGTTCATATTGTTGGGCTTGAATGTTGAAGGAAATTGGTAATTCGGATCCATCTTTTGTAGATGCACACTTAACAATTCTTCGACTGCATGTAGCGGTATACGACATAATTAATTGTGACGGACTTATTAAAAATATGTCCTTATAAATCTCCCCCTATGTCTATGCCGGTACATACATGAACACATCCGAATTATAAAAAATAAAAATGCCTATACAAATCTACCCTCCCATGAATCCCAAAGCTGAAAAGGTAAAATTTGCAAGTTCTCAAATTTTTCTTCAACATCAAAACTCTCAAATCTTTTCTCATCAGGGTGTGCAACATCATGATCTTCAGTTTTTGTACCTACACACATAAGATAAAGCAAACCCCTTCGTGACGCATCGAGTTTGAAATGATATAGGAATAAATCATTAATAATCAAATCTCTCCCATAATGCAAAAACCTCCCCCATAACATGATAATTCATTCTCCCCCTTTTTATGATGTCCCCAAATAGACAGATAAGAAGAAATAATCAAAACATGGAGTGTCACGATAAAATGCATAGCAAACATGGATCAAACTACGCGCATGCAAAGGGATATCTCAAAAATCTCACAAACTATTTTTGGATTTTTCAATTTTTTCATACAAAAATAGGATACAAAAAAATCACACCATAGATTTAAACTCAAACAACCAAGTCATGAAAATGGAATGTATGGGCGTGAACACATTCGATAGGTAAATAAACTCAATCAATCATATGTGCACGATGCATACGTGTACCCCTAACGAATGAACATCAAAAGAATCCTTAGGTGTAAAAATTTGTTGAATTTAAATGACATCGTCTTATACAAATCAACAAATCAAAGTCAAATGATTTCCACACCAATAACGTCCAAAACTATTTAGTGCTTTTTCAAGATTTTCAAGAATGTGCAAACCCGTTATAAAATCTCCAACCGAACTCCCTCATATATATTTTCTTTTAGAGGTGAATAAACTAAATTCTCAAACTTTGGAGAATTAGTGCAAAAACCTAAATGGCCCATAATTTGGCATGAATTTCTTTCTATTGCCTTTAAATTTTTTCGGGCTCTTTTAAACCTCTTTGGACCCCGGATAATAAAATTCCTACCTTTTTTAGGTCCAATTTAACGGTGGCTTGATATTCGCAAAGGCCAAATGAACCATTCGCAGCCCTTCCCCATTCAAACATAGTACATAAACTCACAAAACTGTTCTTATATGCACAAATTCCTTATCAAAATTTATCGCGCTTGGTTCGTTTTAAAGGACATGATTGAAGTGAAAACACCCAACCAACATGTGATAAGACAAGCACAATAATCAAACAAATCCGTGCATCTGTGCAATAAAGAAAATCATGAGTCAAATATGTAGGAAGTAACACTAAATTACATCTCAATGATTTCAAACATTGTAAAGCACATGGATGAATTGACCTATCGTCTCAAAACACTATCAAATAGTCACATGAAGAATGGAATGATGTTGTGACTTGGTCATCCTAAGTGTTCATCCATTAAAGGTGCAAACAAAATACAAAAAGCTTTTTTGATTTTCAAATTTTTTCAAAAAAAAATATGAATGAACACTCAAAAAATAGAAAATATTTTTGCATTTTTCAAACTTTTTCAAAAGAAAAAATTCATACAAAAAGTACATGTCACAACGCTAGCAAACATAAATGTCATGAAACAAAAACTAGCGTATGACAAACATGCAAACACAATCATCTATATGATATGGCAAGAGAAGAATCATGTGCAAGTAAACGGGAATCAACTTGTCTAAAATCTAGTGCCTCTAAAAGTGATTTCCTAACCCAAATAGATGTAAAACGTCGTGTGGGGGATTTAGGAACCAAGGTAACACTAGACATAAATTTTCTTAGACATTTTCAAGATCAAAATAAAAACGCCTAAGGTGACCATTCCGACCACAATATGAACATGTGTAAACGGGTGGAACGGCACCTATGGGTTGACCTTTTCTAACATCCTGAAAATTGGTTGACCCTCTAAAACAAATAATGGTTTTGGCTTTCGTATTAGAAGCATGAGAACAAGATGAGCCATTACCATCACTATCAAACCTACTTGAGTGTGTCAAATCATTTTTTAACTTCAAAATTTTTGACTCAAGCAAAGAGTTAGACTCTTCCAATTTAAAGGACGCCTTTTCAAATTCTCAACAATTACTAAAAGGGTATCTCTCTCTCCCTCAATTAAGGAAAACTTTTCCCTAAGAGTCTCTTCACGTGCCACAAACTCATTGACTAAAATATTTTTGTCATCTTTGGTACAAACACAAACCATCGAATTTTTAAGGTCCTCCAATTCTTTTTTTAAAAATAGGACCCTATCATCACTCTCATTCTTGGACAATTTTAAAGAAACAAAGTCATGGTCCAAGGAAATAAATTTTTCACGATAAAAATCTCTTTGATTTTGAACCGTTTGCAAAAGATCCAACGCGGATTTAAAATGAGAATTTTCTTTTTCCAAAACTTTCATTCTTTTTGCAAACGTCAAATTCAAATAATTTATATCATCAAAATTCTGACTCATGCCATCAAAGGGGGCATCCGATTAGATAAGTGCTCCATCGAAAAAAATGCGATTTTTCGCAAAAACTGATATTTTTTAAAAAATCAATATCACACAGTTTTGCGGAAAATAGGAATACAAGATAAATTTGTGCAACCTGCTCTGATACCAATTTGACGACGTGAGAAGTCAAATTGAATAAAAAAAATACTTTAAAAATCAGGATCACTCGATAATTTAAAGTAACCCGCTCTGATACCACTTTGAAAAGTCGTAACGGTGTGATAATTGATTAAATTAACTCGCAAGTTTCCAATTAAACCTTATTTAATTAGAGTCTATTCTTTAAACCAAATAAATTCAGTCCCTAAACATGCATCTAAATATGATAAATAAATAAAGCATGTGACACAAATATTCAGGAAAAATCCCCGAAGGGCAAAACCTTTTATTTCTAACACTTTGAAAAATTTACAAGACCATTGACTTACATACAACTTGATAATCCCCACAAGTGTAACGCACAGTGTCTTTGTCAAACCTCTAAAGCAACGGCTAGAAATATTGACATAGAAATACCCACAGGTGTCGGTTCTGAAGTCAACGGCTGGAACTTCCCCTTTCCAGGAGTGCTGCAATAAAGAAGAATACGGCTTCTCCACAAGATGTGAACTTTATAAGGACTCCCTACACCATAGCACGCAGCTGTCGGTTTTAGAGTTTTCCCCACAAAGAATAAACCAAAGAAAAATATGTTCTTGGGTTCCACAAAACAATTCACGTAAAAGTAATTGGGATTTTGTGAATTAAAACAAAAATATTTGAACCCTTAAAATTGTTGGAGAAAAACATTATGCCAAAAGATATTGAATTAAATCTGGGCAAATTCACAAAAGTTTCAAAAGAATAAGACTTTTAAAAGTTGAAACTGTTCTCTACGTTTTTCTAGGCTGCCAGGACCCCTTTTTATACAAAATCTGAGTCGGTCAAAGGATAAGCATTACAGTAGCGTGTCAGCCAAAAAGCAGGGTCGTTCGAACGAGAACCCCATCTCGCTTGAACGAGATCGCGTGTCTTTTGAACGACTACGCACGACATCCCAATGTCGTTCGAATGAGATTGAGATCTCTCTTGAACGACGATGGCATCGAAATCTAGGTACGTTTAATGCTGTAGCAGTTTTTAACAAGGCTTTTCAAAACATAACTTTCTCTTAATAACAGTTATAAACCTCTTAAAAAAAATTTATATAAAATCTTTTTAAAACCCTTTTAAAAATATCCCAACACTCTTAATATGAAATGTAAATGAAACTTTAAAACAATATCTTACCAAAGTTCATATTTTTGGGCTTGAATGTTGAAGGCAACTGGTAATTCGGATCTGTCTTTTGTAGATGCACTCTTCATAATTCTTCGAAGACTTGTAGCGGTATACGACATAATTAATTGTGACGGACTTATTAAAAAGATATCCTTACAAATCTCCCCCTATGTCTATGTCGGTACATACATAATCACATCCGAATTACCGAAAACCAAAATTTCTATACAAATATACCCTCCCATGAATCCCAAAACTGAAAAGGTAAAATTTGCAGGTTCTCAAATTTTTCATCAACATCAAAACTCTCAAAGCTTTTCTCATGAGGGTGTGAAACATCATGATCTTCAGTCTTTGTACCTACACACATTAGATAAAGAAAAAACCTTTGTGACGCATCGAGTTTCAAATGATATAGGAATAAAGCGTTAATAATCAAATCTCCCCCATAATGCAACCTCCCCCCCCCCCCCCCCCTAACATGATAATTCTTTCTCCCCCTTTTTATGATGTCCCCAAATAGACTGATAAGAAGAAATAATCAAAACATGAAGTGTCACGATAAAATACATAGCACACATGGATCAAACTACGCACATGCAAAGGGATATCTCAAAAATCTCACAAATTATTTTTGGATTTTTCAATTTTTTCATACAAAAATAGGATACAAAAAAATCACACCATGGATTTAAACTCAAACAACCATGTCATGGAAATGGAACTCAATCAATCATGTGTGCACGATGAATACGTGTACCCCTAATGAATGAAGATCAAAAGAATCCGTAGGTGTAAAATTTTGTTGAATTTAAATGACATCGTCTTATACAAATCAACAAATCAAAGTCAAATGATTTACACACCAATAACGTCCAAAACTATTTAGTGCTTTTTCAATATTTT
Organism: Sambucus nigra; assembly: GCA_949130495.1. Classification (NCBI taxonomy): domain Eukaryota; kingdom Viridiplantae; phylum Streptophyta; class Magnoliopsida; order Dipsacales; family Adoxaceae; genus Sambucus; species Sambucus nigra. The sequence goes on along the minus strand of OX422213.1, from coordinate 341,199,387 downwards.
CAAGAACGTGCAAACCCGTTATAAAATATCCAACCAAACTCCCTCATATATATTTTCTTTTAGAGGTGAATAAACTAAATTCTCAAACTTTGGAGAATTGGTGCAGAAACCAAAATGGCCCATAATTTGGCATGGATTTTTTTTTATCGCCTTTAAATTTTTTCGGGCTCTTTTAAACCTCTTTGGACCCCGGATAATAAAATTCCTACCTTTTTTAGGTCCAATTTAACGGTGGCTTGATATTCGCAAAGGCCAAATGAACCATTCGCAGCCCTTCCCCATTCAAACATAGTACATAAACTCACAAAACTGTTCTTATATGCACAAATTCCTTATCAAAATTTATCGTGCTTGGTTCGTTTTAAAGGGCAGGATTGAAGTGAAAACATACAACCAACATGTGATAAGACAAGCACAATAATCAAACAAATCCGTGCATGTCTGCAATAAAGGAAATCATGAGTCAAACATGTAGGAAGTAACACTAAATTACATCTCAATGATTCCAAACATTGTAAAGCACGTGGATGAATTGACCTATTGTCTCAAAATACTATCAAATAGTGACATGAAGAATGGAATTATGTTGTGACTTGGTCATCCTAAGTGTTCATCCATAAAAGGTGCAAACAAAATACAAAATTCTTTTTGGATTTTCAAATTTTTCAAAAAAAAAATATGAATGGACACTCAAAAAATAGAAAATCTTTTTGAATTTTTCAAACTTTTTCAGAAGAAAAAATTTATACAAAAATTACATGTCACAACGCTAGCAAACATAAATATCATGAAACAAAAACTAGCGTATGACAAACATGCAAACACAATCATCTATATGATATGGCAAGAGAAGAATCATGTACAAGCAAACGAGAATGAACTTGTCTAAAATCTAGTGCCTCTAAAAGCGATTTCCTAATCCCAAATAGATGTAAAACGTCGTATGGGGGATTTAGGAACCAAGGGAACACTAGACATAAACTTCCTCAAACATTTTTCATGATCAAAACAAAAACGCCTAAGGTGACCTTTCCGATCATAATATGAACATGTGTAAACGGATGGAACGGTACCTTTGGGTTGACCTTTTCTAACATCCTGAAAATTGGTTGACCCTCTAAAATAAATAATGATTTTGGCTTTAGTATTAGAAGCATGAGAACAAGATGAGCCATTACCATCACTATCAAACATACTTGAGTCTATTAAATCATTTTTTAACTTCAAAATTTTTTACTCAAGCAAAGAATTATACTCTTCCAATTTAAAGGACTCCTTTTTCAAATTCTCAACAATTCCTAAAAGGGTATCTCTCTCTCCCTCAATTAAGGCAAAGTTTTCCCTAAGAGTCTCTTCACGTGCCACAAACTCATTGACTAAAATATTTTTGTCATCTTTGGCACAAACATAAACCATCGAATTTTTAAGATCCTCCAATTTTTTTTCTATATATAGGACCCTATCATCACTCTCCTTCTTGGATAATTTTAAAGCAACAAAGTCATGGTCTAAGGAAACAAATTTTTCACGATAAAAATATCTTTGATTTTGAACCGTTTGCAAAAGATCCAACGCAGATCTAAAACGAGAATTTTCTTTTTTCAAAACTTTAATTCTTTTTGCAAACGTCAAATTCAAATGATTTATATCATCAAAATTCTGACTCATGTCATCAAAGAGGGGGATCCGATTAGATAAGTGCTCCATTGGAAAAAGTGCGATTTTTCACAAAAACTATTTTTTTTTAAATCGATATCACACAGTTTTGCGGAAAATAGGAATACGCGATAAATTTGTGCAACCTTCTCTGATACCAATTTGACGACGTGAGAAGTCAAATTGTATCAGGAAAAAAAACTTTAAAAATCAAGATCACTCGATAATTTAGAGTAACCCGCTCTGATACCAATTTGAAAAGTCGTAACGGCGTGATAATTGATTAAATTAGCTCGCAAGTTTCCAATTAAACCTTATTTAATTAGAGTCTATTTTTTAAACCAAATAAATTCAGCCCCTAAACATGCATCTAAATATGATAAATAAATAAAGCACGTGACACAAATATTCAGAAAAAATCCCCGAAGGGCAAAACCTTTTATTTCTAGAACTTTGAAGAATTTACAAGGCCATTGACTTACATACAACCTGAGAATCGCCCACAAGTATAACGGACGGTGTCTTTGTCAAACCTCCAAAGCAACGGCTAGAAATATTGACACAGAAATACCCGCAGGTGTCGGTTCTGATGTCGTCGACTGAAACTTTCCTTTTCTAGGAGGGCAGCAATGAAGAAGAAGACGGATTCTCCACAAGATGTGAACTTTATAAGGACTCCCTCCACAATAGCATGCAGCTGTCGGTTGTAGAGTTTTTTCCATAAAGAATAAACCAAAGCAAAATATGTTCTTGGGTTCCACAAAACAATTCACATAAAAGTAATTGGGATTTTGTGAATTAAAACAAAAATATTTGAACCCTTAAAATTGTTGGAGAAAAACTTTCTGCCAAAAGGTATTGAATTAGATCTGGGAAGATACACAAAATTTTCAAAAGAATAAGACTCTTAAAAGTTGAAACAGTTCTCCACATTTTTCTAGGCTGTCAGGACCCCTTTTTATACAAAATTTGAGTCGATAAAGGATAAGCATTACAGCAGCGCGTCAGCCAAAAAGCAGGGTCGTTCGAACGAGAACCCCATCTCGCTTGAATAAGATCGCGTGTCGTTTGAACGACTATGCGCGACATCCCAATGTCATTCGAATGAGATTGAGATCTCGCTTGAACGACCTTGGCGTTGAAACCGAGGTACGTTTACTGCTGTAGCAGTTTTTTGTAAGGCTTTTCAAAATAAAACTTTCTCTTAATAACAGTTATAAAACCTCTTAAAAAATTTATGTAAAAGCTTTTTAAAACCCTTTTAAAAATATCCCAACACTCTTAATATGAAATGTAAATGAAACTTTAAAACAATATCTTACCAAAGTTCATATTATTGGGCTTGACTGTTGAAGGCAACTGGTAATTCAGATCCGTCTTTTGTAGATGCACTCTTCACAATTCTTCGACGACTTATAGCGGTATACGACATAATTAATTGTGACGGACTTATTAAAAATATGTCCTTACAACCTATCTCGTACTAGCATTAGTTACTTCTTTGTAGAAACTCTTCACAACTTGTAAGAGTCATATTACAATTTTCTATAGATATTGAAAAGATGGATTGTGCATTTTTTGTTGTTAAAAATTTTGCTATCATCTCACCCACCTCCTATTCTTTGTAGATTGTACTTTTCACCAAATTTAGTTAAAAATTAATTAATTAATATATTTTTTTGTAATGTTGAACCTCCCTACGATTGAGCCTTTTGGACTTCCCCATGTGAACTAAACAGGAGGATGTTGTGCCAGAGCCACCCCAACACACGTCCCGCTTCAAATATAGTATCTGTTGAGAGGTTTCGAACTTTAGACCATCATGTATTATGAGTCTAACAAGTCTGTCCCTTACCACTGGGACAAATAAGATGGATCATTAATATTTTAAAATATCGATCCGTATTTGTTCACACATGAGTTTGCCTTTACATATCTTAGGTTCATTCCTAAGGATGGATATGGTCTTTATATACAAAGCACTCTTATTATAGTATATACCTAAAATTGACATCACAACTCAGTGTCGATATTTGTCGCTCCCACGCTTTGATCCGTGTACACTTCATAAAGACATTTATTAATTTTGTAGTATCTAGATTAATGTAGACATGTATGTATTTGATCAATACATAGATTTAGTTGGTTCATATATGAGGAGATTCATGTATAGAAGTCTAAAAGGGGTATGTCTACATTTTTTTTACAATCAAATGATCCAATAAAACAAATCCGCCTAAGGGAGCAGAATCCCGTATACAGGAAGTATACAAAGCAAAAATCAAGGGCCGGAGCCCGGAACCAACTAGCTTATCACCCAAAACTCCTCCAAAAACTAAAAAAAAGAGACAACGATGAATCCTGTCTTTTCCCATACCAAGTAAGAAGAACACTCAAAATATTGTACCAAATACGAAGGGGACCAAGTTCAACCCCCTCAAAGCATCTCCTATTCCTCTCCTACCACACAGTCCAAAAAATATAATGAAGGACCATCATCCAGACCACCCGCATGCCATTCCAATCCTAGGCCTCCTCTACCCCCTATATCTACATTAAATGTAATAGATAAAATGTATTTGGGTAGATACATTTTGGAGATTCTATAATACTCATGTAATGTTATCATTTGAAGTGAAGTCATAAAAAGTTAAAAATATTATGTGAGTAGTACATAAAAATTCTCTCCTCATATTAACTGTTATCTTTCAAATATTGAATGTGTTAATGTATTTAATTATCTCTCAAATATTTTTTTGTAGTCATGTATTTGGATAAAGGGGTTTACAGAGGTATTCTCAAGTTGAATGAATACTTTAGCTATTTGAATGAAGGCTCTAATGAAAATTCTTTTCATATCTGAATTTTTTGGGGTGTAATGGTATAAATACTTTAGTAAGTTTCTTAATTTGTATGTTTGCTTCACGCATTAGTAGTGCACTATATCTACACATGCAATTTTTCAGCTATAGATACTAATATGTTGTGCTTATTAGGTTTGTTAAAGTATGTTTGTATAAATTTATAACGTGACATATATTGTATAAAATGTTTAGTATTACATATTAAGATTTTGTAATCTATTTGATGAGTTCATCTTTAATGTTTTAGGGTTACTTTAAACATATCAGTCTCTTCCATAATATTTTTTATATATTGATTTCATATTAATTTTCATTTATTTAAAATAATATTTGGACATTTAGACACATTATACAACATCAAAATATATACCTTACTGTGGGTACCGAGAATTAATACCATGGGCCTAGACGAGTAGCCCAGTTCTGGCGGCCTAAAGTCTAGGCCCCCACCTCTTATTTTGATTCGGTCTCTTCCCACGTTCCCCTGAAGGGAAGTTATAGGAAGGATGGAAGACGTGGAGGAACCCATCACCCCCACTCACCTAAATGTACATGTATATATTAAACCCTAGGTCCGGGGAAAAAGGACAAGTTGTATTCTCTGTAACCACTCTCCGGAGTATATAGAAATAATATCGACTGCACCACCGTGGACGTAGGCACATCTTTGTTGAACCACGTACATCTTTTGTTGTGTGATTGTCATTTTTCATTCCTTGTTCTTCCTTGGTAATTGCCACTCTTGTATTTATTTGTGTTGCAAAATAATTGTTACCATAATTCGCGCCGTCTGTGGGAAGCGTTCATCTTTCCCTGAGAAGAGCCCACACCAAGAAAGGTGTTTAAAATATCTGGTCATAGCAGCAATGCCCCTCAGGCAGGGGATATTCAAGAACCACCTGCTCCTCGCAGGATTAGGTCTGAAGTTCGACGTTCAGATCAGAGGGCTCACTTAGAAAAGCCAGCCTCAGAAGAAGCCAGGGACCAGCGAGGTCCACACAGATATCCAGATTGATTGATGCGTACGAGGCAAGGCTCCACTAACAAAGGGAGTCTTCTCGCAAGTACGAGGCTGAGAATGATCGCCTGAAAAGAAGACTGGAAAGACTAGAGAGGGAGTTTCATCCTGATAACAGGAGACGTCCATACCTCACTCCTAGCCCTCAGGCGAGCAAGTCTCACAACAGAGGAAGGAGCCCTAGGCGAGGATCTCGAAAGGTCAAGGGAGACGAATCAGACGATGACCTCCGCGAGCAGCTGCGAAGAGCTCGACGTTACCAGAGCCCTGCTAGCAGCAACGAGAACATACGAGATCTGGTCCGCAGGGAAAGGGACCAACATCCTGCCCACCATGGTACCAGATCAACCAGAGAACTAGCAAGGCGATCTCTCAAAACCCAGATGAAGTCACCCTTCACGAGGGAAACCGAAGAGGAAGAAACCCCCAAGAAATTTTCCATTCCAAGGTTCAAGATTTATGACGGTAAGACTGATTCCATCGATCACGTCAGGCAATACCGACAGGCCATGACCCTCTGGAATCACCGGGATGCACTGATGTACCGTATTTTACCCTCGAGCTTGCATGATGTGGCACATAAATGGTTTGAAAGACTCCCCCACCGATCCATCAGAAGTTTCAAATCCCTGGCAGAACTCTTTACGGCCCGCTTTATTACTAGTAGCTCCCATCCCAAAAGGATGGATGCTTTGTTGACAATGAAGAAGACGCCTCAGGAGACCCTTAGAGACTACGCGAAAAGGTACTGGGAGTTATTCAATGAGGTTGAGGACTGCTCGGAGCAAGTGACGGTGCCTTCTTTCAAAATTGGGCTACCCAGTTCTTCCCTTCTCTACCAGTCCCTGACGAAGAAGGAAGCCATAACCATCGATGACCTAATGGCTCGCATCGAGAAGTATGCCAAGGTGGAAGACGTCACCCACCTCAGTACAGGAGAAAACGGTCGAGCTAAACTCACTAATAAGGGAAGTGACAAAGTTGAGAACCAGAAAAAAGGAGGAAAGAACGGGGGCAAAAATGGCTCCAAGAACGGAGGAAACAATGATGCGTCAAAATCATTCCAGGCGGTCAACACCGTCTTCAAAGAACTAATTTATAAAATTCTTGCAAAAATCAAAGACGAGCCATTCATCAAATGGACCAGAAAAATGGGAGGAGATCTATCAAAGAGGAACAATGCGCTGAGATGCGCTTTTCACAAAGAGGGAGGACACAAGACTGAGCATTGCAAAGCTCTAAAGTCTCACCTTGAGGAACCGGCCCAGTCCGGGCATTTGAACCAGTTTGTAGAGAAAAAGGCGGAGAAGGTAGCTGCCAATAAAGAAATAAGACCTGATAACGTGCTCGAAGATGATGCCGAACATGAGTTCACGATAATTCATGGGGCATCTGATGCCAAGTAGATCCAAGGAAATTCATCTCGAATGGAGATGAAGAAGCTTACAGCAGTAATGCAGGCTTTTCAGATCGATCCAGCAAAGTCACAGTCAGGAAAATGCCGACGAGCCGAGGACGTCAACTATAACAAGCATATTGTTTTCACGGATGAAGATCTGGTGGGAGTAAGGACCCCACATCATGATGCCCTGATCATTACACTCAGGATAGCCAACTTTGACGTCGACAAGATGCTCGTCGATTAAGGAAGCTCATCCGAAGTAATGTACCTCGACCTATTCAGGAAATTGAAGTTAAGCGTCGCCGACCTAAAGGAAGCTATTGTTCCTTTGGTTGGCTTCGCTGGAAAAATGACTATGCCCCTGGGAAAGATTGTACTACCAGTGCATGCTGGAAACGTCTCGAAGATGATCGAGTTTTTGGTAGTTGACATCGACTCACCATACTAGGCCATCCTCGGCAGGGGATGGCTTCATGCAATGAAGGCAGTTTCCTCAACCTACCATCAGAAACTCAAGTATGTAATCGAACGTGGAGTAATGGAAATCCACGGTGATCAGGCAATGGCGAGAAGGTGCTTCATAGCAGCCATCCGTCCAAAACCAGAGAAGAAGTCCGAGCAGCCCAGTCAGAAAATTGAAGAAGGTCTGACACCTTCTAAATAGCAATTAAAGTATGGGAGACCTGGAGTAGAGGAGACCAGGCTCCTCCCCTCTGAGCGGGTCGTCGAGAACCTAGTAGAAGTTATGGATGGAGATGGTGATAGTAACAGAGTCTTCTTGATTGGAGCATCTCTCACCGACCAAGAGCAGAAGGAATTGACAACCTTGCTGAGGCGCAACGTAGATTTTTTCGCATGGAAACCATACGAACTGCCTGGAATCAATCCTAGTATGGTCTGTCATCAGCTGCACGTCGACCCCACATTCAAGACGATCACGCAGAAGGCACGGCGAACTGCACCCGAAAGGCTAAAGCGGTTGAAAAAGAAGTGGAAAAACTGCTGGATGCAGGATCCATACGGGAGGTATAATTCCTCAAATGGTTATCCAACCCAGTAGTAGTTCTGAAGAGCAATGGGAAGTGGAGAGTTTGCATCGACTTCACTGACCTCAACAAAGCATGCCCTAAAAATAGTTTCCCCCTCCCGAAGATAGACCAACCAGTAGACGCCACCGCAGCTCACGAGAGAATGAGTTTACTGGACGCATACTCAGGGTATCACCAGATCCCCCTATATGCCCCCGATCAGGACAAAACGGCGTTCATCACAACAGTTGGGTTATAATGCTACAAGGTCATGCCCTTCGGGCCCAAGAATGCAGGGGAAACATACCAGCGGCTGGTTACCAAGATATTCAAGGATCAGATGGGAGACACCATGGAGGTTTACATCGATGATATGCTCGTTAAAAGCAAGAAGAGGGAGAATAATCTCTCGGTCCTGTCAAAAACCTTCGAGATTCTCAGGAAATACCGAATGAACCTTAATGCAAGCAAGTGTTCCTTCGGTGTCTAGTCAAGAAAATTTCTTGGGTACTTGGTCAGTAAGAGAGGCATAGAGGCTAACCCATACCAGATCGATGCAATCAACAGGGTGCAACCCCCTCGCACAATCCGGGACGTACAGAAGCTCACTGGTATGCTCGCTGCCTTAAATCGCTTCATTTCCAAATCCGGTGAGAAGTGCAAGCCTTTTTTCCAGCTTCTAAAGAGGAGCAAAACGATAGAGTGGAACCCAGATTGCTCACGAGCATTGGTCGAGCTCAAGTCCTACTTAAGCTCTCCACCACTGCTTGTCATACCACAGCAAACGGATTCTTTATACATGTACCTCTCCGTATCCAGTCACACTGTCAGCTCTGCGCTAATATACGAGGTTGCAGGAATCCAGCACCCCGTTTATTACTCGAGCAAGACCTTACTAGACGCTGAGCAAAGGTACCTGCTATTGGAGAAGCTCGCCTTCACACTGGTAACAGCCTCGAGGAAGCTGAAGCATTATTTCGAAGCTCATACTATCATCGTTCTTACATCGCATCCCCTTAAGGCAGTCCTAAGGAAAAGCGGATTTGTCAGGCAGACTGTCCAAGTGGTCAGTCGAGCTCGATCGATTTGACATCCAATTTCAACCAAGGACAGCTATCAAGGGTCAGATCCTTGCTGATTTTATAGCCGAATTCACGGGCGAAGGACCCTCCGACCAACCCCAACCAACAATGCAAAGGGAGAACCCAGCAAAAAATAAAACTTGGAAAGTGCTTGTTGATGGAGCCTCCAATTCAAAGGGGCAGGGGTAGGCATTGTCCTCATAACTCCAGAGAACACAATCCTTGAATAAGGAATCAGGCTTGGATTTGCAGCCTCCAACAACAAAGAAGAGTATGAAGCCCTAATAGCCGGCCTCCAAAAGGTGCATACTTTGGGAGTAAAACATTTACAGGTGTTCAGCGACTCCCAACTGGTCTCCAATCAGATAAGTGGAGATTATAATGCAAAGAATGAAAGAATGGCAACCTACCTCGCCTTAGTGAAAAAACTAATGTCAAATTTTGAAGAGATCAACGTCCAGCAGTTTTCCAGAGGGCAAAATAGTCATGCTGATGCCTTAGCAGCCCTCAGTTCGGCAGTTAACTCCGACCTAAAAAGAATCATCCCATCGATTTCCTCACTTGTCCGAGCATCAACAGCAATCCACCAAGCATGGAGCATGTACTCTAGGTAGGGTTAGCACCTAGCTGGATGGACCCCTTAAGAGATTTTTTAAAAAATGGCACGCTCCAGGATGATAAGAAGACCGCCCACTAGATAAAAGTCAAAGCTTCTCGCTTTCGCTTATCCCCAGAAGGCAACTTGTATAAGAAATCCTTCTCCGGTCCCTACCTCGGATGCGTCTACCCAGGGGATGTCAAGCAAGTACTACGCGAGCTTCACGAAGGAATCTGTGGAAGCCACACCGGAGGAAGATCTTTAGCCTTTCGAGCGATGAAGGAAGTCTATTGGTGGCCATATATGCAAAAGGACTCCGCAGTATATGTCCGCGAATGCCTGAAATGCCAGCTCCACGCTCCTATGGCCCACTAACCCACCAGCGACCTAAAGTCCCTGTCCAGCCCATGACCCTTCACCCAATGGGGAATGGACATCGTGGGACCACTGCTTACAGCTACCGGCAATCGCAAATATCGGTTGGTTGCGACTGACTACTTCACCAAATGGATCGAAGCAGAACCCCCGGCAAACATTCGAGATACTGATATGATAAGGTTCATATGGAGGAATATAATCACTCAGTTTGGAATCCCCAGAACCATCATCACCGACAATGGAACACAATTCGAAAGTGGATCCTTTCAGAACTTCTGTAACGAACACGGGATCAGACACCACTTCAGTTCGGTGGCCTACCCTCAGAGCAATGGCCAAGCTGAGGCTTCCAACAAAACCATTATCGATGGATTGAAGAAGCGATTGGAGAGAGCCAAAGGCACATGGGTAAATGAACTACCTCACGTCCTATGGGCATATCGGACCACACCTCGGCGAGCAACAGGAGAACCCCCATTTTCGCTGACATATGGCATGGAGGAAGTCATCCCACTCGAAGCAGGTTTGCCGACAATGAGGTCCAACCTTGTCGACCAAGGCCATAATGATGTAACATTACTCGCTGAGCTCGACCTAGCCGACGAGCGCCGGGAGCTAGCCCTAGTGAAACTAGCGAGCTACCAGCAACAGCTCGCCAGGCATTACAACAAAAGGGTTAACCCGAGGGCATTCCGAATTGGGAACTATGTTTTAAGGAAAGTTCTGGGTAGCGCAGTGAAACCATCAGACGGCAAGCTAGGTCCCAATTGGGAAGGACCCTTTAAAGTAACCAGAGACGACCTGCAGGGCGCCTATCACTTGGAAACGATGGAGGGAAGAGAAATACCACGAGTATGGAACGCAGCTAATCTCAAGAGATTCTATTTTTAGATCTTTCTATTGTATTCTTTTATTATACAAGTTCATTTCCCTTATTATTAATGAAAATGATTAAATTGGTTGCACTCTGATTAGTAACAGCTGCATTTATCGCACATCTTTTCCAAGTAACAGGCACATTGATCACTATGCTATAGCAGGGGAATACCCCTCCTCAGGTCATCGTCATGAAACACGAAGAACCTCTTAGCATTGCCCCTGGCAATACAGGAAGCCCTACAGGGGATCCTTAGGCAATATGATCAAATTCTATATTGGTCATCAAACCTACTTCGGTTGAGTAAAATCCTGATCGGATGAAAACATCCAACACCAGGTGTGTCCTCGCCAATTGCCCCACTTAGGCCTAAGGGAGTGTGATGACACAACCTAAAAGGTAAAGTGGAGCACAATGGTATCTTGGTATTATACTGGACTGGGGGGACACTTGCATGACAAAACAAAAAAGATTATAAAGCAGCAAAAATATGAAAAGTATGATGCACACATTCAGTCGGCAAAATTGCCCAAAACACAAACTTTTCATTAATTCATCATAATTACAACAATATTAATACATGTTTAGTCGGCGAGCTCACCCAAAGCATTTACAATATCAAAAATACAAAAAAATAACAACTGGCAAAATCTCAATGGGGGGGAAGCCTCTGAGCGAGATAATTAGCCACTCGAGCTCTTCGTCCGTCATCAGGAGCAGGATCTAACTCTTCCACAACCTCATTCGCATCCGACTCCAATAATTGCCGAGGAATAGCATCGATGGGGATCCATCGATCATCCCTCCGGAAGGGGTTAGGCATTAGAGTAGAGGGAGACATCTCATGGCGATACCATAGCATCGAGTTCCTCGAGACTTGCAGCTCCTTCAAGGCACTTAGCCACCCCCTGATAAAAGAAAGCTCCTCGAACTCAGACAGCCTTGTTGGAGCACCCGACCAGCCCTGATCATAACCGTCAGTCCACGCTTGCCGAGGACCTTTCTTGAACAAGTGCCGCAACCAAGTAACGTCCCTTTGAAGCCCAGCAGCAATTACATATGCTCGTTGAACATCACCGTGGAGTTCTTCCATTTCCCTATCTCGAAGTTCTTCTGCTTCCCTGCTTCTACTCCTGGTGCCCCTACCAGCTCACGGAACGGGTGGGCGAGTGGGACCTCGCGACACAGGAGGAGTAACATTATAACCATATCTAGTTCGCGATGATGAGGAGCCTTATAATACTGCTGGAGCTATGCTCGGCGCGTGCTCTTTAAGTCGTGAGACCTCTCTCCTCAGAACCTCATTCTCTTGCTGAAGCATCTCACCAACCTGGCTAATCTCGGAAGAATCAAGAAGCTTTGCTCTCAGCGTATTCACTTCTTCTTGCACCGAAGCCCCAACCTCTTCCATCTCATAGAGCCTGTCCTTCAGCTTGGCCACAAGTTCAGATTGCTCCTTATACTTCTGATTCCTAGACCGAAGGGATTTGCAAAGTCTAACAAAGGCCTGGCAAAACCTTAGGACTCGCATTAGGACCAAGGGTCCTGCCCAGTTGAGAAGTAGCAGGAATGTAATCATCAACATCAATTGACTACAAATAATGAAAAGACAAGGGAGAGAAGAAGACATATCAGTGCACAAAAAAATAGAAGCCTTTTTCATTAATGAAGATTGAAATTACATCGAACTGAAAAAAGAAAGTTTACAGACTGGAAAAAGAAAAAATACAAAGCAATCCTATCAGATAACTAATTAGCGACCTCAGGTGACCCAGAGGTTGATGGCCCCTTCCCCTTATCGGCATCAACAGGAGCACTGCCCTCGGCAGGGGTGATCTTTGTCGCCTTAACAAGAGAAACGTCAGCAGGGGTCGCCTGAGGAACAGGATCAGAGCCTTCAACGGCTGGGGAAGGGTCCTCATCTACGACTGGCCTCGGTCCTGGGTCGTGCTCGTCGAAAAGGGGAGATATAACATCCACTCCAGCAGCTATGAGGGCCTTGTTCCAGCCCTTCTTGAAGTTCAGACGGCTAATATAGCCTATCTGAACTTCAGCATCCTCATATGTTGCAGCCCAACCAGAATTGTAAGAGTCATCCTTGGCAGTAACAGCCTCAGACTCCTTCCTCTTCAACTCTTCAGAGAGCACCCTGTTCTCCTTCACAACTACAAGTTTGCTCGAGCAAACCAAGTCATAGGCCTGCCTCAGCGCCTACAGATCCTGGAATGCAGCGTCCTTCTCCTTCTTGGCAGTAGCAAGAGCCAATTCAGATGAAATCCGAGCAGAGTCCACAGTTTTAAAACTTGCCTCGAGCTCTTTACCCTTCAGCTTCAAGGCAGCGTTTTCCTTCTCCATCTCACTGTTTTTCTTCACCAGCTCATCGCGTGAACGATACAGCACGACGAAGTCGGTAACAAACTACATAAAGAAGAAGATGTTAAAAGAGAAAAAAATGATGAAGTTCATAAAAACATGGGAGAAAAAGGAAAAACCTTACCAGAGCTAGACTTTGACTAGCCTGAAGGGCCAATTGCTCAGACCCTACCACCTTTTGGCGATCAGCTGGGAGGAAAGCCCTCTCGAGCAAAGCGGGGGCCAGCTGAGGGAAAATTGCAACAGAAGCCCCCTCGGGCAGCGCGAATATCGGGACCAAGGCCTGCCCGGCCTTCGTCCTCGCTTCAAACCTCCTCTTCTCCTCTTCTCTCTCATTCTCTTTCTTCTTCCTCTCCTCTTCCCTCCTCGTCTCCTCCATCTTCTTCTTCTTCTTCTCTTCTTCCTGTTTTCTCTCTCTTTCCCTCACCTACTCCTCTTCCTTCCTCTTTCTCTCCTGCTCTTGGGCAGAGGACCGAGAACCAGTAGCCATAGCTCCAGAATTAGATTTTTGCTTCTTTGACCTTTGTGCAAGAAGCACGTGGTCCTCGTCATCATCATCACTGATCAAGTTCTTCCTTGGAGGAACCATCTCCTCGCTCGAACTGCTAGAAGTGCTCGACGATCCTCGAGCTTCAGAAACCTCCCTACGATCAAAGGAACTGCTACTGCTAGAGCTCTCTCCCCACAAATCACCTACAGCTCCTACAATGTCACTCCCAGAGCTTCTCTCTTCCTCGTCCAACTGGATAGGACCTACAGCAGTCTCTTCGAATAAGTCAAATTCTGGGATACTGTCCACAGGCCTTCCTATGAAGCTGGAGCCAACGTTCTTATACTCGACCAAAAAAGCAACAGATCTGGGATGCTCGCCGTCACCCAAAGGCTCCCTGATATTCCAAGCCTTTATCAATTCCGAAAGACGAACCTCGCTGAGAGCAAGTTCCAAGTTCTTTGACCTCGCTGCAAAAGAAGAACAGAGAAGAGTTAGAAAGATCACAAATCAACAAAAGTCGAAACAACAGTACAATGTCTACCTATGTATTCCTCCCCATAAAAGGGAACAGAAAACCTCTCAAACCTCGACCCTTCAAATTGGGGAAAAAACTGCCAATTTCTAACAAGGAAACTTTCTTCCCAATAGTCCTTATGGGAATCAGGTAGATTTACTACCAATATCCTGTCAGGGCTCCTAGCTTTGAGGTAAAGGACACCAGAACTAGTTCGAGAAAAGGAGTAGCAAAAACAGACCTCGGCGAGCCCTAACCTAGTTCCATACAATTGATTTATCCTATGTACGCCATTTACTATTTTTCACACATTGGGCGAGCATTGTGCCGGAACAATGTTAAAATGGCCAAAAAAAATGCAAAAATAAATCATTAGGAGGAAAAGTGAGTCCCCCCTGGGAAAGCAACAAGACGTGGATCCAGTGGGTATCATCTATATCTCTAACGTTTCTAGGAAGGGAGGCACAGCACTCAATATCTACCCACTCAAGGATGTTGTAAAATTTCCTAAATTCAGAGATTGGCCTATTTCCAATCTTCACCATTGGAAAACCCTAGAAAAGCTACAAACTCAAAGAGAAAGCACAGAGAAAAAGTACAGAAAACTTACAAGATAGAAGATCAATTCGAACGATGAAGAAGCACGAGCCCAAACGACAAGAAAAGCAGCGAGAATGGAGATTGAGAGAAGACGGTACGAAGTGCTAGAACTCACAAGGAATGAGAAAGTGCTGGAAAAATTGGAACGACGATAGAAAAGTGCCTAACCCAAGAAACCTTCAAATTTTGCTAATCATAGTGCACAAGATACGAAGCGGGTGCCGCCAAAATCAGCTTCATAGTTTCCGAAGAATTGCAAAAAAGCCATTATGGCTAATCATTTAAATTTATTGAGCCCATGAACATGGCCCAACAAACTTAGGGGCAATTGTGGATACCCAGAATTAATACCATGGGCCTAGACGAGTAGCCCGGTTCTGGCGGCCCAAAGTCTAGGCCCCCCACCTCTTATTTTGATTCGATCTCTTCCCACGTTCCCCTGAAGGGAAGTTATAGGAAGGATGAAAGACGTGGGGGAACCCATCACCCCCACTCACCTAAATGTACATGTATATATTAAACCCTAGGTCCGGGGCAAAAGGACAAGTTGTATTCTCTGTAACCACTCTCCGGAGTATATAGAAATAATATCGACTGCACCACCGTGAACGTAGGCACATCTTTGCTGAACCACATACATCTTTTGTTGTGTGATTGTCATTTTTCATTCCTTGTTCTTCCTTGGTAATTGCCTCTCTTGTATTTATTTGTGTTGCATAATAATTGTTACCACACTTACTTCTAAGAGTATCTTTTTATGGTCACGCAACGCGTACTCTGCAAGTTTGTATATATTATAACTATTTAGACTAGGCAATGATTTATGTACATGTAGGTCAAGAGTTAAATTGGGGTTGATCAATTAAACTCAGTGACGTAGAATGATTGGAAAGTTTATCTATTATATGGTTTATTTTAATTTTTTTGGCAAGAAAAATAAATTTATTTATAAACTAGAGGGAGAAAAGGCCTCTACGAGGGCTCTTATATGTTCTAATGAAAACTAAGAAAATTTACAAAATTTTGAACAAAAAATCAAAGTCTTTAAATTATATTTAAGAATAGATTTTTTCTTTTTAGTTAACTACAGGAAATTCACATGCATATTTTTCCTCGTTATTTTGATATGATAGTAGATACAGAAGCAAAAAGGTTTAACATCTCATATGGTGTGAGACTTTAATTTATGAGGTGGAATTATATATATTTTCTGCATTAATCATTGCTGTAGGTCACTCTTTTCAAGTTGAGGGCAATATAGGGATCGAATAATCCAGAAAGTATGGGTAAAGTTTCTGCTTTTGTGTTTCCTAGATTTAGAAATTATGAAGTAAGAAAAAGAGGTTGATAGGAGTCTGAATTTTCCTTGTCGTGTGCAAGCTGTCAAGGGCACGTAACTTCAACACCTGATTGATCCATCACCCTTTCAGATTAATTTGCAGTAATAGACATAAGGGTTGTGGAGGAGGTTCTCCATTTTGGCCTTCCAACAACATTCTAATTGTTTTCTTGTGTTTTGTATATATGCATCAAAGTTAGATATATGCCATTTTTTCATCTTTTGTATTTGATGCCCAAGTTACACGGAAGATCAATTTATGAATAGAAACGAAAGGTGAGACCTTCTATGATGATGATGGTAATGAATCACCGTGGATGCTCTTCAAGTAGTTCTAGTGACTTATCAAAATAAAAAAAAAGTAGTTCTTGTGTATTAGCTATATAATTTTTTTTTCTATATACAGAAGAGTGATTATAAAGAAGCTATTAAGTGCACGCGCGTGGGGATGTGTAAGTATACAACAAAGGAGTGAGCTAGTTGAAGAGATTGCTTGTTTCAATCAACATGTCTGTGCCCACTGCTGACAACAAGAGCTAGAATAGTGATTGAATCACCAAACCAATAGTTCTTTTCTTATATACTCTAGCCCTAACATGATATCAATATACATGTAGACATGCATGCATGTATGTGTGTGTATACATTACATGGATGGATTTTGGTCTGGGACCGTGGAGTTTGAGTAAGTTTGGCTTTATTGGCAGTTGCTAGTCCTACCCCACGTGGGTAAGGCAGTCAATTTATTTGCTATATATCCTATCTGAGACTGAAATGAAAACCCACGAAGGAGAATCCAGCAATGAGACAAACAAGGAAAAAATGGTCGGTACTGTCAGTGTTTAGCGAAGGTCGGGGGCGTATGTGTGTGGAGCATGTAACTTTCCACATATTTAAGGCTTTGCGTGTTATTTCTGTACTAGGGGGGAAAACTTCTCCAAACCCCCACCCTTCATCAAATCCTATCTCTTTATATATATATATATATATATATATATATATATATATATATATATCACAATCATAAGTGCAGCTTTAAAGGGAATAATTTGATCCAGCGGATTACAACATAGTATTAGTCAATTAAGCAAAGTGTAGATATGCAAGCTTACATATATATCCTTGTTAATAAAAATAAGTAGAGCCTAGATGCCATATGGTTTATGGGGTATAGATCCAATGTAAAAGATGAACATCTTTGACTAACCATTTTTTTTTTAATGATCTGACTAAACTAATATATTAACATAGCACTACATTCTAGAGGATGTTTATTGGGTACGGAACTAACTAGTGCCTTTCCTTAAAAAAGAAAGGAATCATTTGCCAAAAGGAAAGGCAGATAAATTATCTTCCCTAAAGGCTGATGAAACACCATTTGCCATTAATTGATAACAACTATAGACACTTGAGCATCTTTATACATTGGGGTACAAATCGTGTTGTTTAAAAGAAGGAAAGAAGAGAGGTACAAATCTCTTGAGATTATATAAATCTTACATTGAAAAATTAAAGCTTTCAGGCTAATATATAGTAACATTTTGGGACCATTCCACATATTTTCAATGGATTAAGGATTGGATGTTTTAAGCCCAAACATGACTACAGCACACTCTATCTTAGCGCAACCGCTCAAGTTTATAATTGGAGCATCTAACACTCGAAATTTTACGTAAAACTAGCTAAACAACACAAGTTTTCTCACAACTTAATTTTGGGATAACACACCTTCTTTCACTGGGTAGGTATATTCCAAAAAAACATTGTGCAAGTGCCCATATAGGTTAAACGACAAAACTCAACCGGGTAAGAAAATGCTATTTCTATAGAGGAAATAAAAACAATATATTTTTTTATTTTGCAACTTATATTCTACTCTTATCTAAGTTTACAACTTACAATTTTTGGCTTTATGTTTGTGCCCTACCGTTTGTTAATCTTAGAATTTATACAAGACTGATAGTAATACCATTTTGGATATGAAATGATCATAAGATAGTTATTAACCAAAAGAATATGTACACCACCACCGGCTCTCCTCCCTCCCACCACAACCTTAAATGCGAGAAAAAAAACCATTGGCATCCGCACAAACCTTGAACACCACTATCATTTCAAACACTGACATCCTTCCATGTGATGATGGGAGGTTGCAGTGGTGGGGTGGTGGTCTTGTGAATATGACAACGTTTTTTCTTTTATTTTCTACATCATTATTGTTTACTTTTCTAGTTTTATGCTTTATTTTCCAGTTTTTTCAGTATTAAATTTATTATTTCCCTTCTAAGTGTTTGGTGTGAGAATTCGAAGAAGAACTGGGCTTGAAGAGAATAATCCAAAAATATGTGGTGGAAAAATTAATAAAATAAGAACAGCTGGGTCATTTCAGGGTTAAGATGGTATTATCAACATGTCTTTAACATAAACTAACAGAAATAACTAAGTGCATGGTGCAAATACAAAGAACAAAAATATAGGGTGCAAAATCATAAATTGGTATAAAATCTCGGTTGCAAAGTTAAAAATCACAAATGAAAAAAAAATATAATCTTAGTTTCTATATTCTTTCTCATTTTAATTAGAAATCTAGCCAACCAAATGGATTGTACTTATTTTAATTCCCATACTGGAGAAGGATTATTATACACGGAGCTTCAAATATTCCTCTTGACAATTTCATCAATAACTCTCATCAAAATCTATTAGGCTAGACGCCCTTTCAGGTTCCACAACGTGTATATAGGCTAGACGCTCTTTCAGGTGATACCTAGTAAAAATTCATACCCTGATGTCTTGAACACCAAAACTTAACCCCACTATCCACAATAGTTCAAATCCATCACTATCCAGCTTATACGTGGGAAAATCATCAACCCTACTCCCCTGATTCTCGAAAGTACTGACCCCTTGCATAATTAAAACCTTCTCTCAGTGTATACCTCCACTCTCTCGTGGTTAACACCAAAGTACTCCGCTACCCCACGAAAAAATTCATCTACATACTATGGCTACTACAGCCAGCGCACCCACTAAATCCGACTCACTCGCAAATTCTAGTGAAAAATTAATTTTATATCGTGACACCCTCACTCTCACCCAAAACATACCACTTGCCCATAGGATAAAAGATAATTACCTCCATACTCTAACCACAATAGTTGATCCTCGGGTTTTTGAACAACTTCCCCCCTACCCGAACGCACCCTTAACTTGTTGTAGTGCTTGTACATTCAGAACCTCGTCCTGTAGTTGACCCCTGCCTCGCTTAGGACAATCTCTCTTCACGTGTCCCGCTTCCCCACAAATGAAACACTTCCTAATAAATCCACCCTGCCACTGATGCCTTCCTTGATGGCCTTGTCGGAAGTCCTGGCCATCCTGTCGATAGCCTCCAGACTTAAATCGCTTGGCCTGATTCCCCTGTCGGGAATCCTGCCCCTGATGTCCCCATGTCTGCTGCTGGGATACCCCACTAGTATTGTTCCCTCCCGCTTTATCAGACTGACTTGGTTCCACACCGTGTATATATAATATAAATCCCGATTTTACCGTGTACTAAAACCCGTAACAGTAGCCTGTATATTCCCGAGTCTATGGTTCGACTCTAAATTAATCAATTTCTCATTAATAAATTTATTACTTTCCCGAGTCTGCAGTCCGACTCTAATTTAATTAGTTAACACATCAATTAATTTAATACTTGGTGTCTCTCAATCAATATATCCGGACTCGCTCACTTGGCTCGTACCACCGTTAATAGTCGATTCTATATTTCCCCCCATAACCAATTAATTACAACACAATTCTTTTAATAATGTAGTGCCACTCAACTACAATACCCGAATATTTTTTCTCGGTCCAAAATCAATACTTACGAATTATTTCTCAAAATTTATTCATCTCGTGACATACAATTATCACCCTCTTAAACCCAATTATATCCCCTTATAATTGCTAAGGAATATGTGCTACATATGCATTTATCACTAAATAAAAAGTAGGGGAAAAATCTTAAATTAATTTCCCTTTATATATTCCATCAATCGATCGATCGAATAGGTACCCTTCTTCTCTGACTTGCTGTTTGAGCCATTGTTAACCCAACCAAGCTTTTAGTTCCTCTCTTAACATCTTCTGGTCATAATCAACAATATTTTCACATGAAAACAGGTTCTAATCGTCCTAGAAACCTTAATCCAACAACTAATTTTCATTAATTCCAACGTTTTCCCGATTTGGATTTTATCCGGATTTCGAATCTCCAATACAATTTTCATTCCTATTAACAGAAATTTACCATCGATTCTTACTGATTTTAACATACGATTCATACCTCTACATTCCAGAATCATAAATATAATAAATTCAACCCTTAATCCCATTAAAGTATAACAATTATCGAAAATCCAATTTTACATGAATACCCACTCCAAAACGAATTTTGGTTTACACTTCCTATAATATGAATTGATTATCATCAATTTAAGAATCACAACAGTTCATCACTTGCCTGGAATTATTCGTAGAGTCTGATCCGTTGGTGTAGAAAAGGTATTGATGAAGAACACCCAATTTGTCCCTCAATTTGTCTCCAAAAAGGTCCCCAATTTGCTTCTAGATTTGTTTCCTCTGTGCCTCTCTCAAACCCTAGGTTTAGAATTATTAACTATCGTTTAACACTCCCTTAATTAGGTTTAAATTTCCAAATCCCATTTTTGGTCACATGGGCTTAATTAAAATGTCCCAAATCACTCCGTGTCGCTATGTCCAAAAATGCCTCCAGACCCGATTACTACCCCCGGGTATTCTTTTCTAACTATCTCGATCCATCCGGACTCAACCGCACACTCAGAATTGTCATCCGAAATACTTTATAACATTCTCCAATTTTGACCTCAAAATGCGACACACAAAATTTCAAACAATTAAACTTAAAGTCATCAAATATAAATAATTCTTTCCACTCAAATAAATTATCCAAATCATAAATTTAAGTTTCTCCAATTTAAATATTTTTATATCTCCCTAAAATAATTAAATATTAAATCCTCAAAATTACGGGATGTTACAACCCCGAGAGAGATCTCGGTGTATCTGCATACCCAACACAAAAGAATCGTTGCCAAGATATTTCATCTCAAATTTCTTTGAAATAAATCTCGTGGTTTCGTGCAACATAAGCAAGATGTCGTCAATATATTAAACCGGGTGAATATGCTTACTCCCACTAAACTTATGGTATATACAATTATCAACGAGATTCATCTAAGGGTCCGTTTGATAGAAAGTGGGGAAAATGCAAATGATTCCAGGACATTTAATTCCAGGGCAGATAAATATTTTTCAACTTGTGTCTCTTTGATACAAGTTAGAAAATCATCAATTTTCCACATTTTCCATCAAACGCAAAAGTTGGAAAATAGATATAAACGTGAAAATTTTATTTATGGAAAATAGATATAAATGTTCGAAAATTTATTAAATATACAAAATATATAATTAAATATATATATATATATACAGAAAGGATCTCATGCATACCCAGTTTGCATACCCTCCGTGCGGACAATTTTTTTAAAATAGTAAAAAAAAAAAATCGGGCTCATTTTTTTTATAGTTTCTAAACATTTCAATAGGACCATAAAAAAAATTCAACTCAAACTGAATTTTTTTGCTATTTTAAAAAAATCGGTCAAACTTTGTCAGTTTTTAAGTTGTTTTTAAGTTGTTAAAAACTGACAAAGTTTGACCGATTTTTTTAAAATAGCAAAAAAATTCATTTTGAGTTGAATTTTTTTTTATGGTCCTATTGAAATGTTTAGAAACTATAAAAAAAATTACATCAAAAATATTTTTTTTACTATTTTATCAAAATTGGTCCGCGCCAGCGGTATGCAAACTGGGGTATGCATGAGAACCGCTCTCTCTCTCTCTCTCTATATATATATATATATATATATATATATATATATATATATATATATATATATATATATATTGCAAATATTTACGAGAATATAATATGTATTATTAAATGTAGAGTAATATAATAATAATAA
The DNA here is from genome assembly GCA_949130495.1 of Sambucus nigra. NCBI lineage: Eukaryota > Viridiplantae > Streptophyta > Magnoliopsida > Dipsacales > Adoxaceae > Sambucus > Sambucus nigra. Next base: position 341,177,106 of record OX422213.1, on the reverse strand, counting down.
TTATTATATTATTTGCTAGAATATAATATATATTATTAAATGTAAAAAATCTATGAAAATATAATATATTATTTATGGAATATATGAATATATATTATATTATCTATTGAATATACTAAATATATATTATTTACAGAATAAATATATATATATATATATATATATATATGTTCTGTAAATAATATATATTAAGTATATATATAATATATATTATATATACGAAATAAATAAACTATTTTTAAAAAACTATACGAAATATATGAAATATATAATCATGCGAAATATATGACTATAAGAAATATATTAAATATACGAAATATATAAACATAAGGAATATATGAAATATAGAAAATATACGAAATATAAATATATATTAAAATATATGAATTATATAAATGTACGAAATATATAAATATATGAAATATATATAAATATAAGAAATATACACAATATACATATATGTGCTAAAATAAATAAATATATGTGCTAAAATAAATATATATATATATATATATATATATATATATATATATATATATATATATATATATATATATATATTTACATATTTATTAACAATATATATTTATGAAATATATAGAGTTTAAAAAAAATTGATTTTGAGTGATTTGCCACCCAAAGGTGGCAAACAAAAACCTGCTCCCCTCCCCCCCCCCCCCCCCCCCCACCCATCCACAAGGAATTGAAATTCCACCTTAGGGTGGCAAATTGTTCTTAAGGGGTGTTGTACGTAGAAAACAAATTCCAAGGCAAATTAAGACTATCAAACAGCCTAAAAACTGGAAAAGACAAGAATTTTCCAACTTTTCTGAATTTGTCTTGAAATTTGTTGGCTATCAAACGGACCCTAAAACTCAAACGAGATGATAACTTGATGAAACTTGTAATACCATTGATGAGAAGCTTGCTTAAGCCCATAGATGGATTTCTTTTACCTGCAAATCGTCTTCTTTGAACCCCCCCAACACAGTTTTCTAGTTTCACAATATACATTGTTTCATCAATGTCAACAATGAGAAGCGCAGTCTTAAGATCCATCTGATGAAGCTCAAGGTCAAAGTGCGCCACAAGTAGGGGTGTAAACGAATATTCGAAAATCCGAATCCCTCCGATATCCGAATCCGAATTTTGCGAATATTTATCCGAAAAAATGGATATGGATATGAATATGGATAGTGTGTTAAAATATCTGGGAAAATGGATACGGATACGGATAGTATGTGTATCCGACACAGATAATCCATATCCGAAGCGGAGTATCCATATTTGCGGATATCCGACACGGATATCCGTATCCGTATTGTATTAAATAATAATTTATTATTAGTGTTAATTATAAAAATATTGTAAATATAACTATGTAATAATATAATATAAAAGTTTTTTCATTTAGCAAATAGCGAAACTAGTAGCAGCTCTCGTCCGATATCCTAGTCTAGGGTTCCTTTTTTTCATTTCCAGCCATCGACTTCTCTCTCTCACCTTAGTAGCAGCTCTCGTCTTCTCTCTCTCTCTCTCTCTCTCTCTCTCTCTCTCTCTCTCTCTCTCTCTCGTGTAGGTGGTGTAGCAGCTCTCAGATCTCGTCTTCTCTTTCTCAACTTAGCGACGGTATGAAATCGACCCATATTTGCTCTCGTCTTCTCTCTTTCTCTACTCGGGTTGGTATGAAATCCGTAGGTATGTGTAAACACAAACCCATTATCTGCTATATCCTTACGGATTTAGGCAAGCATACCTACAGATTTTTGTTATCTCTTTCTCTGCTCTCTCTCATCTTACGGATTTACATACAGATTTATTGTTTACACCAGAACTTTTGGAGAGAGAGTTGTACAGCTTCTGTGTAAAATTATTGTTGTATGAAATTATATTGTTGTATGACATTATTGTTTTATATTGTTGTATGAAATTATACCTACAGATTTTTATATTGTACAGGGCATACCTACAGAGTTTTATATTATTGTATGAAATTATATTGTTGTATGAAATTATACCTACAGATTTTTATATTTTACAGGGCATATATACCTACAGATTTTTATATTGTTGTATGAAATTATTGTTTCTGTATTGGTAATTTTTTGTTATGCTGTATGAAATTATTGATTCTTTCTGATTTTGGTGTTTCTGTGTTGTTTGGAGATCTGAATGTAATTCTTTTGTTATGTTGTATGAAATTATTGTGAGTTTGCTATATTTTTATTCAAGGCTGTTTTTTTTTACCTCAATACAGTTTAATTTGTTGTTGTCCTACTTATATATTGGTGAAGTTGTATTTGGGTGAATTAGTATGTTCAAACAATTAATGTCTTAATTTATCTTTATGCATTACTACTAACTAGGGGTGGCAATTCGGGTTAGTCGTGTCATTTTCGGGTCGCGTTGATTTTTATTTGAGTATAAATTTTGAGTACTCTTAAATCTATACAAGCTAATCGTGTCACGTTCGGGTCATTTCGGATTATTACCATAAACGGGTTATCGTGTCAAAAATTGCCAGCCCTAACTAACTTGCGAGTTGTGATTACCTTAATGCTTAATTCGACAAGAATACAAACGAAAGGAGATGAGAATGACACACTTCAGAAATTTAAGGGGTAAAAAAAACATCCCTTCTTTATTATAATATATTATTTATTTTCTCCGTTAATATTTTAATTGAGTTATATTTTTTAGGTAAGATAAAGTTTCACTTTCATTTTTGTTCAGACATTAGAGAAACTGAAGAGGATACAAATTTTAACGGCTCACAATTGAATAAGAAACTGCACATTAAAGGTTAGTGCTTTTGCTCGAACCTTCTTTTATAATTTAATATAATGCTTTACACATTCTCTATATTGTACATGGAATGAAAAATTATAAATTTAATTCATTGATTAAATTAGTGTTTAATAAGCTATGTGTATTTTAATGTATCTTAAACAATAAAAACAGATAAGGATATTATCCGAATCTGGGAAATCCGGGAGGATACGGATAAGGATAGATGAAATTTTTATCCGGACGGATACGGATACGGATAGTGTGGAGACTTGACGGATAAGGATGTGGATACTATGGAATCCTCTCCGTATCCGTTCGTTTTACACCCCTAGCCACAAGTGCCATTATTATCCTAAAAGAGTCTTTTATTGAAACCAGAGAGAATGTCTTGTGATAATCTATGCCTTTTTATGTGTGAAGCCTTTAATGACAAGACGGGCTTTGTATCTCTCCACATCACCTTTCGAATCCCTCTTGGTTTTAAATATCCATTTGCAACCAATGGGTTTTACACCTTTAGGTAATGGGACAAGATCCCAAACTTCTTGTCCTGTATGGAACTTATCTCCTGATTCATGGCATCAATTCACTCTTGAGATGTAGAACTTTCGATGGCTTGACGAAAGGTGATTGGATCATCTTCCACCGAACCAATGTCAAACTCGTGTTCTTGGAGAATTACAATGTAATAATGGCATAGGTTCTGTAGGTGTTAGATTTCGTTCTTCTGGAACGGGAGGTTCTTGGATATTGTTTTGATTAGGATATGCTTCTTGAACAATGTCAGGAATAGGATCCTGATCAATGTCAATGGCAACTGTGGGAATATCAACATGTTCCTCTTCAAAACCAAAATTTCTAACCTTATCCCCCCTCCCCCCCCCCCCCCCCCCCCCCCCGGCAAACTCAACATCATCAAAGAACTGGGCATTTCTCGTCTCAAAAATTGATTAAGTAGTATGATCATAGAATTTGTAACCCCTAGATCTTCTAGAGTATCCCATAAAATGGCAACTAACCATTAGTAGTTGTTTTAGTTGATAGTCTGTTAAGGATATACACTGCAATCTTTAATGCTTCACTTCAAAATAATTTTGGTAAGTTAGAGTGACTGGTCATACTTCTTATCATGTCTTGAAGCGTTCCGTTTTGTCTTTCAGCAACACCATTCATACTTGGAGAACCTGGTATCGAGTACTGTGAGATAATATCGCACTCCTCTAGGAAATTAGCAAATGGTCCTGGGCGTTGTTCACATGAACCATTATACCTACCGTAGTATTCACCACCACAATCAGATCTGACGCTGTTAATCCTTTTGGTGAGTTGATTTTCAACTTCAGCCTTGAATGATTTGAGCACGTCCAGAGATTTGGACTTTTCATGGATGAGATAAAGGTAGCCATAAGGTGAAAAATCATTTATAATTGTGATAAATCGTTCCATGAAAGCATAGGGAATGAGCCATAAATATATGTATGTATCAGTTCTAAGATGTTTGTAGCCCTACTGGCACTAAATCTTCTTATGTTTGTTTGTTTGTTTTTCATTTATATAATTTGTGCAAATTTTAAAATTTGAAAAATCAAGGGAATCGAGAATCCCATCTGACACAAGGCTTTCAGTTCTCCTTTGGGAGATGTGACCTAATCCCTTATGCCATAATGATTCAGAATTCTCATTGGTTAATTTCCTTTTGACACCTCGAGTACTTAATTACAAGGTTTCATGATATGAAGCAAGTATATAAAGGTTATCCACATAAGATAAAGAACCAGTACCAACCAAATTTGAATTATGAAAAAGACTAAATTTATTATTTTCAAAAGAATAACTATAACCAAATTTGTCCAATACATAAATAAAAATCAAATTTCGTCTAAATGACGGTATAATAAATGTCACATTCAAATTTAAATAAGTACCAGACTTTCATAATAACCTAAAGGTCCCAATTGATTGAACTTCAACCTTATTTCCACGCCCACAAAAATATATTTTTCACCATCATTTAGCTTTCGACGGCTCAGGCAACCCTTCATAGACACACTGATGTGAGTGGTTGCACCAAAATCTATCCACCAAGTGTGTTTAGGTACCGAAGTCAAATTAACCTCAAAACAAACTAGATGAAGAAGTGTGCCTTTCTTTACACGCCAGCAATGATAGTTAGTACATTGCTTTTTCCTATGTCCCGCAGCTCCACAGAAGAAAGAACCATCAACATTTTTTTCTTTATGTTGTTTCTTTTAATTTGGAACCACTGCAGCTTCTTTATCCTTCTTTCTTTTCTTCCCTTTATCCTTGGAAGTACTAGACAAATGAGCACTTTCTGTCTTTTCTTACTTCAGTCTTTCCTATTCTTGCACACAATGTGATATGAGCACATTAAGAAACCAAGTCTCCTTTTGGCATGTACCTCACATTAAATTGATTGAATTGTGTGGGAAAAGATATCGGAACCAAATGCACAAGAAAATCCTCCAACAGATCATGCTTAAGTGCTCTTAATTGTAAAGTGAAATGAGGCATTTTCATAATGTACTCCATAATGTTCCCATTACCTTTATATTTTAACCTTTTCATTCATGGCAAATCTATTCTTACTTTCTTCTAGGAACTCTTTGGTTGTCTTTAGCTTTTCTGATATTGTGCTCCTTAATGCTTCTGGAATGACCTTCTTTATAATCATCAAACACATGCGATTTGACTTCTCCCACCTTTCAAAATCTTTTTTGTCATCATAGGAAATTTCATCCATAAGAGGTGAAAGGGAAGGAACCCTTAACGCAAGGTCCAAAGCCATGACACCGAGAATTATATGGAGGTTTTCTTCCCTTGACTTAAAGTTTTTTTTATTAAGCATAGGAATATAATTAATATCGGTAGTAATTTTAGAAGCAGAACTGATAGCTGAATCGAGATAACAACAAACAAATAAAACTAGCTCATATAAGTTTAAAAAAAAATTAAATGAAGGCAAATCCCATTTTAAGATATCAGACACTATTAATATTTTATCTTGGAAAAAATATTAACTTGGAAGTGATATCCTGGTGTAATAATCAAGCACTGATAATAAGAACATATTAAACAATAATTCTTCCTCTGGGCGAATTTATTATTCATATGTAAAAAAAACCAAATAATTATCGCGCGCTTATTACTAAAGGTGCACATGCAATTTTGTTTAATTTTCACATAAATTATATGAATCTTTTTATATTTCGAAATAAAATTATTTTTTCTTCAACAAAAGAGGTCACTTTGATGACACACTATTTAAATTAATTTATCTCGAAATATATATATACACCAATATTTGAATTTAAATTTGTATAGTATACAAGTATGAAAGTAATATTCTGTAACTAATATATATTTGAAAACTGGAGTATAACCAAAGAGTTGACTTAGCCTAGTGGTTAGTAGTCTTAATTAAAGTTCAAAGACTTGAAATGTCATGGGTTCGAATCCCCTTGGGCTCCTTCATAATTTGTCAAACCCTTAATCTTCCACTACCATCAAATCAACTTTTTTTCTTAATCTTCAAAAAATCATATAATATCAACCGCTAGTCAAAATTTCATAAATTTTATATCAAAATTTATAAAATTTCATAAATTTTATATCAAAAATGTCAAAAAAAGTCTTTAAAGACAGACACAATGCCCAACGGATAATAAGCAATGCACAACACTTAACAAATGCCCAACGGACAAAAAACTAAATTTTTGAGCCCCTTATTTTAACTATATCAACATAACAAATTGTATTACGAATTTCCAAATCAACCTGAAATGGTTCGGGTTGATTTCTCCCTCTATCCTTGAATAATGTTTCATATAGTAAAATTGTTTGGCCTTAGTTTTTGTCTATAGGCTATATTTACAATGCAAATTAATGTTGCAATCTAAAGGTACGACATACTCACACAAAAAGAAGTATTTTGTAACTAACGAAAGGAAATTTTTTTAATTTTAATAATAAAAAAGGTTGTCTTGAATTCATTCACGAATTTTGTAAGTACACATACTCAAAAGTAATTAATAAATCAATTCACTAAAATTTTTGATGAATTAATTTAATAATACTTTCAAGCAGATATAGTTACAACATTTATGGATGAATCAAATAGCACACTAAAAATAGGAGCAAAAGGGGGAAAAAGAGTGTGTAACATATGCTTAACTTGCCAAACGATTACAAAAATAGGCAACAGTAGTGAGGATGAATGGAATAATATGAGCTTTATAGACAGTTATTGTAAAAGTAGGCATTGATGATGTTGCAGCTTTCAAACGACGGATATTGTGAAATTGGTGGTTTCGTAATGTTATAAAAGGCAAAAATCCCTTGGGCATCTTAAGAAGTGCGTGGGTAACATAGATAGGCATGGATCTCATAACACATTTTTTTTTTTAAATAATGTTGCGAAAACATATAAGCATAAATAATTTTGTGGGTCTTTTAGCAATTACTATTTAGTTATATTGAAAATATATATAGTATAAAACATTTTTTAAAGTAATATTTCATTCACTAGTGACATTATTGGACAAATTAGTGATACTAGAGTCTTGAAAATTAAGGTTGTGGCACCTAACAGTTCACATGATAGAGTTATGCCAGCACGGCAGGCTAGGGGGCAATTTAACACTAGCATTTGTTAGTACATTATTAGAATTAGATTGGCAAAATGAAAAATGATATAAAAAGAATAAAAAAAGAGGAAGATATAAACTGATAGAAAATTATTGATTATTATTACTAGATAAATCCTTAATGGATTAAGATTATAATGGTGGCAACCCAATAAAAAACAATACTTAACCAATAAATTTGGTGTTGAAAAACTTTTTTTATTGAACCTATTAAACTTGTTCATATACATTCATTTAAGTAAGATACATTTTCAATGGATAGAAATAAAAAAATATTTGTTAGTCAGAAAATATAGTAGTGTTAATAAATTTAAAAATAATTTATTTTCTTAAGGGATAACTAGAGATAAACACTACACGATTCCAATTAGGTTATAAGATAATGACTGGTTTTCAGGATGTATTAACTCAGTAAAAAAATTTACTACGACTGGAAAAAGATTAAAAATAAAACAAATATAATTTGATATGAGCCATTGTGGTCTAACTAGAATAATTGTTAGAAAAGGCTCGTGTGACCACCAATACTATAGTGACAAGCAAACATTGACACACATATGTACTAGAATAACCATTTTACAACTAAAGGAAATTGTCCCAATGGTTGTCCTCCGACCCCTCCTTTCAAGGAGTCGTGCATTCAATCTCGCTCCCCCCTCCCCTTCCTACCAGCGGATAAGTTAAAAAAAAAAAAAAAAAATTTACACTTAAGGTGTAAATATTAAATTGTAAATTTTTACTTATAAAAAAAATACTAAATTTTAGTTTATGAAAAGATTAATTAAAAATTAAATTTTTTATTTTAAAAATTAAACATTAATTTTCAAATAATGATTTCGTTGATTAAAGTAGTTGAAACATTTTTAACCTTTCGTGCATGATCATGTTGTACTTTAGATAAACTATGAAACACGTCCAAACTTGAAGAAATATTTATTCATCACAAATTAGTAGTCATTATTTTAAAATTAAATATTTGAAAAAAAAATATTTCAAATTCAGATGGATAATTTTGTAATCTCACTTTCTTTTTGATAAAAAAATAATTATTAATTTAAAATAGACTTAAAAAAAATATTAAATAGTGATACTAACAATAGTATCATAGACAATTAATTTCCCGGGAAATAATATATATAATTTTAATTAGAAGGTCGGATGTGTGGGCATATGGGGGAATACTGTTGGTATTACTAACTACAACTGGTATGAGTGAGTTCTTCCCTACTTGTTGCAGGTAATGTTCTGTCATGGATACTTTCCCCACCGCATCATATCAGATGCTTCCCTTCACTCAATCAACCCACTGCAATAACTTATTGCTCCCTTCTTCCTTATCTTCCTACCTCCTCATTTCAACAAGCCACCCTCACTGCCCCTGTTTACTCCTCCCACCTCTCCACCATTGATCCACATATATATATATATATATATATATATATAAATACCCCTTTATCTTTTTAATACTTCAGCTCAACATTGTTGGCGGTGGAGAAAGAGAGAGTTATGTTGGGATCATTTGGTTCATCTTCCCATGAACACGAGGAAGAAGATCCATCCCCACCAGATGTGCACCTTCACCACCACCACCTCCAAAGCAGCCTTGCAAATCCATCTATTCACGTTCGTCAATTACTAGTAAGTTGTGCTGAGCTCATCTCCCGCTCAGATTTCTCCGCGGCTCACCGCCTCATCAATATCCTCTCGACCAACTCTTCCCCATACGGAGATTCCACGGAGCGGTTAGTTCATCAATTCACAAAAGCCCTCTCTCTCCGTCTCAATCGATATGCTACCACACCCACAACGAGTATAAGCGCTTTGCTGCTCCCTAATCCATCCACTTACTCTACTACTAGTAATATATCTGATGAGGCACTTGTGCAGTCATCTTATTTGTCACTCAACCAAATAACACCCTTCATTAGGTTCAGTCAACTCACTGCTAATCAAGCTATATTAGAAGCCATTGACGGCCAACACGCGATCCACATCCTAGACTTCGACATCATGCACGGGGTCCAATGGCCACCACTAATGCAAGCCATAGCCGAACGTTACCCCCCGCCGACACTCCGAATCACTGGCACGGGAACTGATTTAGACGTTTTACAAAGAACCGGAGACCGACTCGCCAAATTTGCACAGTCTCTCGGTCTCAGATTCGAATTCCACCCTCTCCTTTTACTTAACCACGACGATCCCACTTCTGTCCCATCCGCCATTCCTCTTTTGCCGGATGAAACACTAGCCGTCAATTGCGTGTTATATCTTCACCGCTTACTCAAAGACCGAGACCGCCTCCGTTTATTTCTTCACCGAATCAAATCAATGAACCCTAAAGTGGTAACTGTGGCGGAGAGAGAAGCTAACCACAACCACCCACTCTTTTTACAAAGATTTGTAGAAGCGTTGGATCATTACACAGCCGTGTTTTCCTCTCTGGAAGCCACTCTTCCGCCTAACAGCCGTGAGAGGCTCGCAGTTGAACAAGTATGGTTTGGGAGAGAGATCGTTGATATTGTGGCCATAGAAGGAGACAACAGGCGAGAAAGGCACGAGAGGTTCAGATCATGGAATATGATGTTGAGAAGCTCCGGGTTTAACAATGTTCCATTAAGTCCTTTTGCACTTTCTCAGGCCAAACTCTTATTAAGGCTTCATTATCCTTCGGAGGGTTACTACCTCCACATCCTCAATGATTCTTGCTTCTTAGGTTGGCAGAGTCAGCTTCTTTTCTCAGTTTCTTCTTGGCGCTAATTATACATATATATGTATGTCTCCCTAATGATTCGAATTAGCCTACCCTATCCATAACCCTAACCCTATTTTCCTCCTTTAGCCCCCCACCTGCATGGACACTGTGAAACTGCACGTTGCATGCTATGATTCGGAAGAAACAACTACACCACCTGAACAGGCACCTCCTGGCTTCCAATGACCTTCGCTACAAATCAGGTTTTTCTTGGGGAGCTGAAACTAAATGTTTTAATTTTGTATGTATACTTTTGGTATTACTATTTTTAATAGTTTTCCTTTTTTTTTACTATTTAAGATTCTATAACAAAATCCTCTTTGATCAGCATATCAGGAGGCAACAATTGCTATGTGGGGCATTTAATGAGATAATATATTCCATTTGAGGTGTTAACCACCATCTTCTTCCAGAGGGTTGTTTGTCATTTTGTATGGGTGGGTTGGGGTTACTTATCTCGTGTTATTTAATGCTAGTAATGGTTGGATCACTTGCTTTTTAGTACCCTTTCAGGGATGGTAAAGAGGAGTGATTATTATATTAGACGGTGAGGACCAAAGTCCTTGCCATTTTGCCATTTCTTGTTCCCTAAAATTCTCTTGTCTCCTTTCAGTGTTGTGTGTTTTCAAGAAGAGATGCATATGAGGGGAGGGGTTCTTCCTTTTGTGCAGTAAGTACCCGTGTACACATGTTGGCTGTCTTTGATTTGCACCATTTAGTGCCCTAATTTCTGCCGTTTGTTCCCTCAACAAAACCATGAAAGTTTTCAATTGGGACTTCTTTGCTGCCAACACCATGCTCCCTTTTAGGCTATTACTTATGAGACCTCTCTCCTACAACTTACAAGGGGATCTCCCTCGTGTCTAGTGTGGTTTTTTAAGGACCACTAATTTTCGCTTTTGTCTCTTCTTCATCTTCTTCTTATTTTATGGCTTCTCAATCAAACCCACATCTCTTTCTGCCTGAATGTGGGCGGGTGTACTGATATCTGGACCTCTTATTTTGGCTTATCAAGCAACCGCCTCCAGTTCTCTTTTCTCTCTTTCTACATGTGTGTGAGAGAGCATGTGTATTTTTGTGCGAAGTGTACAATGAGATGTGATGATTTGAGAAGAAAACAAGCCTTATGCAGAAGAGTCCTTCTATTGTAACTGAATTTTTGACATAATTTTTGACCGAAAATACACGTGGCGGCGTGTTATTGGTTTATTCTCTGATGCCACTGGCGTGGACCCTACAAAAGAACCAATAGAAACCCTCCACTTCATTCGGTAATTCCACTTTCGGTAAAAAATTCAGTCCCAATATCATTTTCCTATGCAGAAACTTACCCTCAAATCTTCATTGAAGTCATCAGTTTCATTAGCAAAAGATCTATAAAAAAAGCTTGTTATTCAGTGGAATGATGCAACAGTTCTGATGAGAGAGAGACAGAGAGTTTCTTCTTTAATAGGTTATAGCTAGTGTAGTAGCTGACACTGAAAAGATGGTTACTAGTCCTATTGGACGCCCACGCAAGCTACTTAAAATAATATATAAAGCCCTTTGCTTGATATAAATATATGTTAGGCTGGGCTGGAGGCCCTGATGTCTGATGGTGCACGCATGGCATGAAATGATAGAATATTAACATCAATCCATCCATTTGATTTAGACTTAACATTTTGGTCTGCCTTCGTTTTATGAAATTCAGCGGAATCCAAGTTGGGATAATCCTTGGCTGCCAACGAGATTTGCGCTTTTAATTTTAGTTGGATAAAGTTCATTTTTTGTGTCCTTTACGATGATAATTTCTCTATTTTAACGTGAACCGAAAAAAAAAGGTTTCGTTGTCAAACCTATTAATCTCAATATATGCGGAGAATTGAACTGAATCAGCTGACCTCTATTACTTGAACGAAGTGATCTTTAATTTACCTTTTATGTTTTATTTTCTTTGACCTTGAAGAAAGGTTTTGGTTGTGGAAAGGAATTTAGTGCAGTTTGCTTGGGATGTGAAAGGTGGTAGCTCCAAGAGCCCTGCTTCCTCTACTTAATATAATCAATGCATAATATATTTTATAAAGTGATGTGAGTAGATGACATGTTTATGGAATCAAACAAAGTTTCGACCTGTTATAAACATTTCTCGTACTCCTTTAAGCATTCAATGATGGTTAACCAAAGCAAGGCGGTGCCAATTGGCGGCAACAAGGATATACGTGAAATAAACTAATTAAATTGGAGAGTGGGTATCTTCCTCAGTTCCTTTCATATCTAATGCCTTTTCATCAGATCCACTTCTTAATCTCGAAATTATTTATTTATGATGGACAGTAACGGCTTTTTTTAGTCTAATCTGTAAGAATAGACTATATTTTCGAAAAGAATGGATCTGGAAATCTTGAAATTAATGGATATTTATATTTAGAGTGGTGCTATGGGTATCAAATAACTCTCCCAAATCTCCCCCAAATAGCATTGATGAGTTGTGCCCTGGCGGAACCCATACCATAAGATATAAAATTTAAAGCTATTTGAGAATAATTTGGGGAAGTTGTTTGGAACACATAGCATTTTCCTTATATTTAATCTTTCAGTTTCCTTTCCTATTTTGTTAGGAATTTAGTTCTTGAGGAAATGGCAAATTTTCTTTTATATTTTACCCTTTTTTTGGCACTTTCAAAACATTATGAGAAAGATGTCTATCGTTATAACCACAATTGAAATTAACATAGATTATAGAGGGATGATAAAGTATCCATATATATATAACCTAAGAATGTACTCGAGCTACAACCAAAACATCAATTTGGATGTTAAGTTTCATTACAGTGAAATGCAAGACCTAGTGAATTCTGTAACTGAACAAATTTAAGCTAGGATGAGAGATACATCCCGGGTTCTTCTTCCTTGGAATATTCTGAGATCATCATACATTTAGTGTTGTATAAAGTTGCCAAAATTGATGATTCGGATAATTGTTGTAAAAAATAAACCCAATAAAACATTTTTTAGCGAAAAATGCCATTTAAAAAAAATAGACATTTAGTAAATAAATTTCAGTTTTAAATTGTATTAAAAAAAATTTAAAAGAGAAATTTCCACATCCTATAGAGAGTGTGTCATAGGCGGAGCGGCTGCAGTTGTAGTTGCTGGTCTCAAACTAGTATGGGCGGTTCTATTAATGACCGCAGATTCCATGCAACCATGAATAATTTCTGTAAGGACAGCACTGCAATGTTCAAGTGGTAAAAGATACGCAAACTATATTAAGCTGCCTTAATTAGTCGCTGCTCTTATCTTTCCAATTTGTAAGTTTATGCTTCCTCTTATGACACACACTAGAGTCAGTCGCTTTAATGACTCTTCGGAGAATAAAGTATGCAAGGGTGCTTTGTGCAGGATGGTATACCTGAAATATCAACCGGAAATGCTTTGCGTCTCATGTATACACACACTGATTCCTTGAAATTTTAAGAGAAGACATAAACATACTAAAGAGGATTTCATTAATCCCAATAATGCCACATCAACTCAGAAACAGAAGATGGTCAATTCAACAGCTTTAGTTTAAGGATAATGTTTGGGTTATTATTTTTTGTTATCCTTTTTGTTATTTTGACTTCAAAGTGTTTAGTCTTGTTTTATCTTTATTTATATAGATTCCGTCAAAACATAAAAGACAAAGTTGTTGTGTCTTGTTTTATCTTTATTTATATGGATCCCATCAAAACATAAAAGACAAAGTAAAATACATCACTTTGAAATCAAAACAACAAAAATGGATAATAAAAAGAGATAGCGCTAGTGTTACTCTTTGTTTAAACATTTGCATTGTAAAAAAATAATAAGTATTCTTGCAGCAGCAATTAGATATTATTTTATAAATGGAAGGATCTTTGTAGTCAAATTCTTACGGAGAGTCTTTACATGCTTAGTTGCTGTTATATTCTAGACAAGTCATAAAAATATATCTCCAATACTGTTGTCTATGATTGTTAAAGTCACTGCAGTTTATTCCTCATTTTTCTTACCATATTATATTAAGGGACCTTTCCATCTCAATTTTAAATCCCTAAGACCATCACAAAAGAACGAAAAAATGCCAAAAAAATTTATAAGTTTGCAAAATAGAATCTTTGTAGTGATAGGCATAATTGAACAAATTTTGTACGTCCATTTGTAGTGGGTTTGCAAAAATACAAAACGGGTACAAAATTTGTAAAGGGTTCCTACGAAATTTATTTATTCGTAAAAATTCCTACGATGAAATAAAGTTCGTTAAAAATATAAATAATTATTTTTATCTTATTTTGGGGTTCTTACGAACAATAATAGTACGTAAGAGTTCCTACGAACAAATGTTGTCCGTAAGAAATATTGTTTATATTTCCTACCAACAACATTTGTTCGTAGGAAGTTTGATAGCAAATTTCTTATGTCCACCATTGTGGAAGTAGTAGCCGGACGAAAAGTATCTTTTGTACATTTACCTTTCATTCAAGATCACCAGTACTCATGCTCTAACGACAAAGCCTTTTGATTATACGGTATAAGTTCACTGAGAAAGTCTTGAAAGTGAATTGAATTTGATTCTCACTCTCATTTCTGACACTAATAAAATAATGCTTGTCAGCGAAAGTCACGAACCGCGAATGTGAATTTGTCAAGGTGCGCTTTAAACTGACCTGGACACCACGTGATATGATAAAAAAATCTCCCTAACACAATTTTCAATGAACGCCATATTACTACTAAAATTATATACAAAACACCAACTAAAATTATACCACATAAAAATTCAATAGTATATAAATTAAATTTCATTTCAAACTTCATTTTTTCCTCTTCTTTCTCTCTCTAAAATTCAAACTCTCTCCAAACCAGCACCCATATAACACCCAAGACATAATACATTAATCATTTCAAGAAAGGATTACTAGTACCTTACTATCTTGAAATTTAGTCACTTTTGCACTTCAAACCTCAATGTATTAAAATTGACACATAAAACTCTAAAGTTTTCACGTATCCAAATCTCGCCGTTAAATTGACTAGTGGAAAAAATAAAAAAAATGAGGGTAAATGCGTAAAAATGTTCTTTCCCGCCAAATTTTGGGGCTTTATGTGTCAGTCTTGATACAATGAGATTTGGAATGCAAAAGTGACTAAACATCAGGGTTGTAAATTGACGATAAACATTTTTATCAACTATATTAATTATTTAAACTTACTATAAAAAATTGTCAATTTCAACTCATATTTTTTGTACTTTTAATTACTAGATATTTGTAATATATGCAATATATATTCAATTATTTGTTTTATAGGTCAAGACAGACACTTGTGGATTAAAATCTCAATTCAATGTCAATTGCAGAAAATTACAATTAAAGTGTATTAGGTATCTACTTAAATCAAATTCAAAAGACCGTGAATGACAATTAAAACCATTCTCACTATCATATCCAAAAGAACCACGCAAATTTAGTATAATCATATATAAAGTAGCAAAAATTAAAACAGAAAATCAGTGAAGTGCAAAGTCAAAAAGTTGGAGACCATATTCATCAAGTTTGATTGTAAAATTAAGTTTTTTACTATTAAAAAAAATATATTTTTTAGGTATATTAATAAAGGTCCGCACTTGAAGAACTCACTCTCTATATATAGACTAGCTATATTCCAAACAAATAAAAAGAGATAAATAGAAAGATATATTATAGTGGAGTTAGGTAAGATGACGCTTTAGACTAGAATGTTTGGTGACGGAAAAAGTGTCGTTGAGAAAAGGGAAAGAGCTGATGAAATTTGACTTTATTTTTCCACAAATGATAGTTAATTGTGCGTTAAAATATTACTTGCGTGCATTGACATACAAATTCAACTAATACACCTAGAGATCATTTTTAACAATAAGTAATTACGATGAGAATATTTAGGGTAAAAATATCACAGTTTTCAAAGATAATAATCGGTTCTTCATTAAATATTTTGGTATGAAATCAATATTATCACTTAATATAAATATATAAAAATAAAAAATTAATTAATATAATTGATAAAATGGGTTATTGGCACTTTACTATCACAGAGTTTAGTCACTTTTTGCACTTCAAACTTCAATGTATCAAGACTAGTACTAAAACCCCCAAAATTTGGCAGGAAATAGCATTTTGACACATTTACCCTCATTTTTTATTATTTTCATTAGTTACTTTAATGGCATGATTTTGATTGTGGTAATGTGCAAACTTTAGGGGTTTATGTGCCAATTTTGATAAACTGGGGTTTGAAGTACAAAAGTGATAAAATTTCAGGGTATTAAAATGCCAATAACCCTTCAAATAATATTGTATTGCCAAAAATATGATATGTTATTTGTATGTAAACCCTAGAACAAAAATATAAAACTTATTTGTTTTACGAACCCTATTTTTTATAAATAAAAAGGGGTGAAACATGTGGACTTTCCAAGGGGTCACCCATCCTAGTACTACTCTCTCTCAAGCATTCTTAACTACAGAGTTCTAATGGGATCATGTGCATTAGTACTGGTATGATTGCACCCGCTTATGAACCCTAGTATTCTCTAAACCCATTACTCTTAAAAAAAATTACTCTCTAATAAACTTAATAAAAATGTTGCACATGGCAAATGTGACCTAAAAACACTTGAAAAAGGAAAAAACAAACTAGGTAAAAACCAACGTAAAGTATATACACAGTCTCCCATCGTCGTAGTGTACTTTCCATATCAACGGTGGCATGTCACCTTTGTAATACTACCCCAAATGTGTATATTCACTATGGTCAGTTGTCACCGTGGATATGACAAACACATGACCATCACACATCGTAAAAGGTATTAACACGACCACGGGTCATCATAAGTGTTATTGCACTATACCATAAACTTGGAATGGTTAAGACCCAAGACCATGACCAGAGCTAAAACCACGCGATAAAGGCCATGACCAAGAAAAATGGTGACATTAAATGATTGTGATCATTACTATAGACCGTGACAATGAGGGTCACAACCTTGGTTCATGATCACACCCACGGCCAAATGGGCGCCGAAACTCCTGTCAAAGTGGGTCACTATCCTGGACCGTGATCATATGCCTGAAAAATGTTAAGATTTCGATTGAGATGGGTTATGGTCACGGGTCGTGACCATTTTGAAATTGTGATGGGAGCTAGTCACGGTCCTGAGTCGTGACCCCAAATGTGACCAATAATATTTTTATACATAACCACCCTGGTTACGGTTCATGACCAGGTTCATGGCGTGTAAAAAATAAATGGTCACGTCCTGAGGTCACGGCCCAGAACCGTGACCATACCCTCTACTCCTAATAAATCCAATTTTTTTTCATTTCACTCTCTCTCTCTCTCTCTCTCTAACCCCTATCAATTCTCTGCCTCTCTCTCCTCTAGTCCTTATCACCTGCTTCCTCTCTCTATTTATCTCAGGTACTCTCCCTCTTCGACCAACATTATTTTTTCACTTCTTGATTTGTAACTTTTTTTAAAATTAATTCGGTATTGTTAATATTTATTGGGTGTATTGATTTAGGGCTAGAATTTTATTTTGTATTGTTATTTAGGGAATGAAATTATTTAGGTATTGTAAATATTGATTGAATATTGTTATTTAGGACTTAATATTTGGTTGAATGTTATTATTTAGGGTTTGAAGTTGATTAGGTATTGTTGATATAAATTGAGTACCCAAAAGTTTATTTTCACTTGGAAATATTAGACTTTATGCATTATGATAGTATAATGAAAATTTACATCAAATATATAGAAGGTTAAAATTTGAGACATTCAACTCCACGTATATGCAAACATCATATATCAAACATTCAACTCCATGTATTTGGTGTAATAATTACACATTACTTTTAGTGTTGTTGGAATGATTACAATTTGAGAGTTTTTGCAATTTTACTTACATATAGTCTATAATTTTATTATATTTAATTACAATTAGTAAAGAATAAATGCACTTTGTGAATATATTAAATTAGTTGGGTTATCATAAACTTCGTCAATATATTGATGGATTTAATATAAAAATATTATTTGGAGCAAAAATAGATAAGTTTGTTTATGTGTTGTGTGATGTTGAAACTTATAGCTAAAAGTTTGTTAAGTGTAACCATATGCGGCATCATTATCAGCAGGGGTCGGGTACGCACCACCACTAAGAGTTTGTTGTTGTTGTTGAATTAATGAATCAATATGTTGACATAGTTTTCGTTTGTTGGATAAATCCTACATAATTTCTTACTTAATATATCAATTTATAATTGAGATCTTTTGTCAACTTTGTTTTAGTCACTTTTATTGGTGACGTGTAAAAATTTAAATGGCCATGGCCTTGGTCCATGGTCCAGGATCGTGACCAATAGTCGGTTCATAAATTTAAAGTTTATTTAATAAAATTAAATCTAACGTTATTGTTGCCTACACCACCCATTCTAGGGCTAAAAAGAAAATATAGCCTCTCAGTCATGCGATGTCTTAACCTTTTCAAACTATGCTTAATAAAAACTGAATAATTTTCTTCAATCTAATTTGAATGATAAAAAATTATCACATCACCTTTTAATAAAAAATTGATTCGGGGTTTAGGGTTCGAGACCTTTTATGTTATGGTTATATGACTCTTTGGGGTGTGTTTGTGAACCTCAATTTTAGTTTTGGAAGGGGGCATAAGAACGTTAGGATTAAACAAAATAAAATAAACTTCAATTTTGATCGTTTGAAAAACAATAACAACTTAATGATGAATTAGAGTCATTACTTCTAGGACTCATATTTACACCCTCATATATTTTTTTCAGGAAAAAACAAGGGACGGTGATAATCTCTAGAAACAAGAGTACGAGAGGTTGTAAGGACAAATTTCCAATCGAGTCATTTGTAGTATTGGCTACATTCCGTTGGACAAAACTTTTTTAAAAAGTCCACGCAACATCAATATGCATCTCAATTCCATTCTCCTAAAAAGGTATATGACCAAAATCTTTTTTATGTGTTGGAGTAATTTTTATAAAAAGTAATTTTCATAAAGAGTAATTTTCATAAAGAATAATTTTCATAGAAAATTAATTTTCATATAAACCATTTTTGAAATTAATTTTAACTCTTTTTTAATGAAAAAGGATATCTTGTTCGAAGTTCTTCCAGATCGTTCGAACGACCTGGATCTAACGACATAGCCCAGTCTGCACTGGTATCTCGTTAGAAGTTCATCAGAAATGTCGTTCGAACGAACTCATTCGAACGAGATTTCTAACGACTTATCTAACTTTTATACTGGACTATCGTTAGATAACTCGTTCGACCGAAAGGTCGTTCGAACGAGATCTGTTAGTTTTAAAATTTTTTAAACTGTTTTCCTGCAGTTATTTTATATAACTGCCATGGTTCACTACTTTTCCAATTTTAATACATGGACGGAAATGAGTTTGTTTTTTATAAGGAAGTTTTACATATTCTTGGGAGCAAAAATTTCGCATCTTCTCTTTTTGATAAAAAACATCCTTCTCCAACACAATTTAACTTTTGAACCAAAACCCCTACCATCAACCTGAAATTCAACAAGCACACTTGCGATGGATTTCTGCGTTCAAGCTTATTGAAGACGGTAGTTTGGGCTTCGATGAATACCGCGACACGAGTCGTGTCGAGTAACGCGTTGGAGCTTCGTGTACTACAAATTCAGAGGTAGAGGACGTCATCAGCATGTCTTGATTGAGTCAAAGTATGTAAGTCTTTTGAGTCCTTTGTAAAACCTATTTGTAGTGGATTTGTCTAGGCCCAGCCGTCCGAGATTTTTCCCATTTGGGTTTTCCTCGTACATCGGAGCGTTGTGGTTGTGATTTTCGCATTTTACTTTATTAAATCACCTAGATGTATGCGTAGGATAAAAAGGATAAAATTGGCTAATTTTATATCTCTTAATCAAGTTATCAATCCCATCACTTTAACTTTTAATTTTTCATGCTAACTTTTAAAATTGTAAAAGCATTTAAAATTGGAATATATCTCTACTTGGCAAATTTTAATAGTGTTGTGTGTGTGTATTCTACGAAATAACCTAAGTACATATAACCTTGTAACTTCAAATTGGTATCAGAGCTAGTCTCTAAAAGTTATTTAGATGAATCTCGGAGGTTATATTGAAATTTTTTCGTCGAATAGACCACCTATGTTTGATGGAACTAATTACACCTATTGGAAAACACATATAAAATCTATCCTTAAATCAATTGATGAAGGTGTTTGGGTTGCTGTTAAAAGAGGATGGTCCCCTCCTACTATGACTGTTGATGATGAAACTATTCTAACACATGTAGAACATTGGAGTGAGGAAGAATTGAAATGGTGTAACTTTAACTCTAAAGGTTTAAATGTCTTGTTTAGTGCGGTGACTCCTGATGAATTTCATCGTATAATGATGTGTGAGACGTAAAAGGAAGCTTGGAATATTCTCCAACTTACTCATGAGGGAACTAGTGTAGTTAAAGCTTCAAAACTTAACAACTCAATTCGAAACCATCACCATCAAAGAAATTGAAACGTTTGATGAGCTTTATGCTCATATATCTGATATCGTTAATTCTTACTTTAACTTAGGTGATAACATACCTGAAGATCGTGTTGTTAAGAAAATTCTTAGGTCTCTTCCTAAGCGATTCATTCCAAAAGTCACAGTTCTTAATTCATTAGAAAATCTAAATACTTTAAAACTTGAAGAGCTTATTGGTGATCTTCAAACATAAGAATTAAATATATTTCCTAAAGATAACAAAAGCAAAGATAAAGGTGTTGACTTGAAAGTAAAGAAAGTAGAAGTGTCTGAATCTGATGAGTCTGATATAGATCCTGATGATATAACTCTATTTACTAAAAAAATTAAAAATTTCTCAAGTTCAAAAAGAAAAACTCAAAATTTGAAAAACCAAAATTTGAGAACAATAAAAACAAAGGTAATAGAAAATTTAATAATCAGGATCCTAAGAAGTTCAACAGAGATAACTTTAAAAAGGATGATTCGAAGAGATGATTTGAGTGTGAGGGATGTGGTCATAGAGCGTTTGAGTGCCCTACTAAACTTAAGAGACAAGGTAAAGAAAAGGCAGTTGCAATACTATTCTAAGCGACAGTGATAATGAGTCTAAAGACTCTGATGACTTTACCCTGTCTAGAAATAATTTCACTGCTTTTATAGCAAGTCGTACTAGTAATTAAAGTGAGTCACATCCTAATGTTGACAATTCCGAGCAAAACCTTGAGGTTGCTTCCTCTCACTCTACTAGTAGTGATGGAAAAGGAAGTGAAAGTGAAATAGATGAGAGTGAATTGCAATCCGCCTATTCTGAACTATACACTGAGTCTCTTCGTATTCAAAAAGTAAACAAAAGATTAACCTTTAAAGTTTTAACTTTATAAAAAGAGTTGAAAGGCCTGAAGGAGAAGGAGGCTTTAGTTAGTCAACTAAAGGCAATTAAGATATCTCTTTGTGAGAAGCTTATCTTACTAGGTAAAGAAAAATGTGACTTAATTCTCTCCTTGGAAGGTGTCAACAAAGATCTTCCTGAGTCTTTAGAGATTAGAAAATCTATTAAAGCTAAAATTATCCAACTTGAAAAAGATCTCGAGTCCTCCCGTGAAGTCAAAGTCACACTCGAAGATAATTCAGGAAGAAATGGAAAATTATTTCTAGGTCCTGTTTTAGGATATAAGGAGAATGGTTATCATGAGAGAAAGGGTATAGGATATGAAGAAGGAGAGTCATCCAAAGTCAAACCCGAACCCGTAGGTAAGTTTGATACCAAATCTAATTCACTTAAACCTTATCTACCTAAAATAAGTCCTTCTAAGAAATCTTCAAAAGTGAGTCCAAAACAACCCTATGTGTGCACTTATTGTCACAAACGGGGTCATCTTAAAGATTTTTGTTACAAGCTTGGTAAGAACTCTTATTTCACAGCTTCTAAGCAACATTATAGCTCCTTAGCTAGTCTTAAGAGCCAAGTTGAATATGTAGTTAATACTTCTAAAGGTCTAATGGAAGAGTTTCTAAAGTTTTTTAAAGTCCAAGGAAATAATCCCAATCATAACACTAGAGCCAATAGAGAGATTACAACTCAAGCTTAGGTTAAGAAAGATCATACCAATAAAGCTTTTGTTGCTCATGTTGCACTAAATCTCAAAATACATCCTAATGGTACTTTGATAGTGGTTGTTCGAGACATATGACCGGTGATAAATTTTTGTTTACCACTCTTGAAAACTATAAAGATGGTAAGGTCACATTTGGGGATGGAAGTAAATCTCGAATCATGGGTAGAGGATCTATTGAAATCTCCGGTTTTCCTAAACTTGAAAATGTCCTTTATGTTGATGGTCTCAAGGCTAATTTGATAAGTATTAGCCAATTATGTGATGAAAATCTTGATGTTAAGTTTGCTCAATCGGAGTGCACCGTATATGATCAATCGGTTGACTCTATTTTACAAGGTGTGAGAACTAGTGACAATTGCCACGAAATAGTTCCTAAATCCTCTTTAGTTTTTAATAGTGCAAATGCCTCATTTGCCAATCTTTGGCATCAAAGGTTAGGTTATGTTAACTTTAGAGATCTTGATAGATTAGTAAGAAAAGAGCTTGTTTGAGGTTTACCATCTCTAGGAAAACCAACCTCCACTATTTACGGGCTTTGTCAATTAGGAAAGAAAATTAAGAATCCACATAAAAAGTTAAACTCAATATCTTAGAATTGATACACATGGACCTTATGGATATCACTCGTACCGAGAGAATAGGAAGAAAGAGATATATCTTAGTAATGGTGGATGATTTTTCTAGATACTCCATAGTAGGTTTTCTAAGAGAAAAATTTGAGACTGTTGATTTTCTCACTATTAAGTGTAGAATTCTTCAAAATCAACACGGTGTTACCATAAATCGCTTTAGGAGTGATAATGGAACCGAATTCAAGGAATCCAATGTAAATGCCTTTTGTGATGAAATGGGAATTGAACATGAATTCTAAGTCGTTCGAACTCCAGAACAAAATGGTATAGTTGAGAGAAAAAATCGAACAATCCAAGAAATGGCAAGATCTATGCTCCTAGGAAGAAATGTGCCTCGTAGGTTTTGGGCCGAAGTGGTTAACACCGCATGTCACACCGTAAATAGGGTTTATTTGCGTCCTAATACTAAAAAAACGTCATAGGAATTGTGGACGAGGAAGAAGCCTAATTTAGCCCTTTTTAGAGTTTTGTGTAGTCCTTGTTATATACTTCGAGATACAGAACTTCTAAGTAAATTTGACTCAAGGAATGATGAAGGTATTTTCCTAGGATATTCTCAAAACAGTAGATCTTTTAGAGTTTTCAACTTAAGTAGCTCTAAAGTCACGGAGTCAATAAATGTTGTAATAAAAGACGATGCTCCGGCCACTTCTATTGAAAATTAGGAAGATTTATCATGTGAGTGTGATGTTGTGTCCGATGTTGAAAATATTGAGTCTCACAATGAATTGGTTGTTCCCACTACTGAGAAAAAGGATCCTACTCATTGGGTTCATAAAATTCATGACCCTTCAAAAATTATAGGAGATCCCGATGTAGGTGTCAAGACTAGAGCTCAATTAGAAAATGAAGTTACCTATTTGTGCTATACTTCTAAAATTGATCTTAAGAACTTTAAAGAAGCATTAAAAGATGAACATTGGATTATTTCCATGCAAGAAGAATTGTTTTAATTTAAGAAAAATAATGTTTGGGAATTAGTCCCTAGGCCTTCAATACAAACGTCATTGGCACCAAATGGATTTTTAAAAATAAAATGGATGAAAATGGTGTCATTGTTCATAACAAAGCTAGGTTAGTTTCCCAAGGATACACCCAAAAAGAAGGTGTTGATTTTGAAGAGACTTTTGCTCTAGTTGTTAGGTTAGAATCGGTTCGCCTTTTACTAGCCAGAGCATATCACCTTAAGTTTAAATTATATCAAGTGGATGTAAAAAGTGCCTTTTTAAATGGTATTCTTCAAGAAGAAGTCTATGTTGAACAACCTAAAGGGTTTGAGGACCCAAAGCATCCTAATGACGTCTTTTTTCTAAGGAAATGGATATATGGCTTAAAATAAGCACCATGTGCTTGGTATGAAAGGTTAACTTCTTATCTCCTTTCTCGTGTCTTTTTTAGAGGGGGAGTAGATATGACACCCCGCCTAATTAAATACCGGGCGATCAATCCTTTATTAAATTAAAATCAAGGTGAACAGTTGATTCATTCTTAACATCACTGTCGCAAAATAAAATTTTCCAATTTAAACACCCTAAGTAATTAAGCTAAGTGTCAAAACAATTCAGAACTTTATTTCCATCTTTATTAAATTCCAAATTGAAAACCTTTTAAATAACCAACAATTTAAGAATCACATAAGTGCTACGGCTAGAAATCAACACAAAAGAATTAATCCATCTAGATTAACCAAACCAAATTTTAACTACAAATGAAATCATCCTGGAGTTAATACCCATAGAGTACCGAATACTGAAAATAAATGAACATACATCTCTGACAAATCTACACTGAATGGAAAATGGGCAACACATTCCCTAACTATGAAGAACTATAACAAGAACCGAATCAATGAAGAGGTCGTCTAAAACAAAGGCCTGCAACTCCTACATAAGCTACAGTGCGTCCAATCCAAAGAACCTATGCGTGAAGCCCCTGTGGCTGGGCACCCGTAATATATACATATATATATATACAAGAGAGAAGAGATAACAGAAAACGGGTCAGAGCCCGATTGTAAAACAATTAAAAAAAATAGTTTAGCAAGTATTTAAAATGCTTACCTGCTAATGCAACAACCATGCTAGTATGTGACACTCTCTTGAGAATTCTCACCTCTCATCTAATGTGGACGTCTACCGTACTACTAAACCTCAAAAATCAATCTCACTTATTCTCCATGAAGTTTTATCTCGAGAATTAACAGGGTGATAATATTTAGTTTAGAAAATTAATCTCTTCAAGATTTCTTACACTATTTAGAACAAATCGGTACCGTTATGAAGTTCCCGAACCCATTAAAAAAAGTTACAACATGTATTCATTACTTACCTACTTATACGCACAATAGCAAGTTCCCATATAAATACACACACACACACACACACACACACACACATATATATATATATATATATATATATATATATATATTAGTCTCCCATATAATATACATTCTAACGGCACCCCACATAAAACTATGGTATTGGCATACTCTGCTATCAAGTCCCTGTATCACACATATTTAGGGAAATTCTAGTTCGGAATCACTCTCAAACTGCATTAACATAAAACACATACAAATGGAGGCGAAGCATAGTTCCAAGTCACTAAGAGGTCAGCACATACCCTCACGTTTCTTAGGACCGTCTGACTATCAATCAGATAGCATGTACCAAGGAATCCTATGTTCTAGGGTATGAGTCAATATCCCCCATAAAGGTCCAATCGAGATAAGACCGTTCCGGCGCAAAAACCCCCGTGATAGCAAGTAGCCCGGGTATTATTTTTATACAGATATAATATATACACAATCACACATTCATATATATATACACACACATCCACATTGCTAAATTAGGTGCGCTCACCACCCATAATTATAATTATCCGTTATTACACATTTTACTCGATTATTTCGTATAACGGACTCGTTATTTGTATTCTCATTTATTATTCACTTCATACTCACTTCTCATCTCTCGAAGTATTTTAAGTATAATTTCAGTAGGCATTCACTCACTTACGTTCCTGTCTAACTCCCTTACAAGTCCCGATCTTTTTATTAAATATACGCATGATTTCTTATACACATGAATCATTCCTCGTTAACCAAAAATCTCATCCTATGCTAAAATGTTACTCAATAGGGTCTACTTAGGCCTTACTAGTCATCTCTATATCCCATTATACTCCAACAATAACAATCAAGGGTTCCCATACATCTTAATCGGATTAAACTAACGAATGACAAATATGCAGTTTTCCAAGAGGGGTCGATCGATCGAAGAAAAGGGGTCGATTGATCGAACAGTCGATCGATCGCTTCTTGGCTCGCTCGATCAAGCAGTTCTTTCCCAAAAACTGCAAATTAAACCTACGGGTTTCATCTCCCAATTTCTCCAAAAATATCATTAACAACTCTAGAATTCTCAAATAACAGTACTACAAGTTCTATATACATATATACAAGATTTCCTACGTGAAACATGTATAAATTCATCATCGATATCAGATTAATGGGGTAAAATTGACATAATCTTTAAGAACCCTAATTTTGAAAGAAATATACATTAATTTTGAAAGAAATATACATTCCTCTAATTATTTCCCAGATTTCTTGTTTCTAAACTCATAGTAATTCGTGGGTAATCCTCTACATGTGATGGGTATATCCAGAATATATTGAATCTCTCTAAACATGCGATTTAAAATCTCCAAATTAACAATTTCTTTCATAAAACATGATCTTGGCAATCCTAAACTAACATGGGTGAGGCATTAACCAAAAATAAAGAAAGATAGATACTTGTCTAAAATTCAAGGTTCTGATTTCATGGATGAAATGGTATGGTTGCGTTCCTCATCGTGCGATCTACGTTTTGGTGGTGGTGGTCGTGCAAACGGGTGAGTTCTTGGCCTTGGATTGCTTGGAAAGCTCTCCAACTCCTTCTCTAAAGGTCATTCTTTGATTTTGTGTTGGCTAGCCCTAAGAGACAACTCTAAATGGCTAATATAAAATAATTAAATTCGTGGGTTTAATTACCCAAAAATGCAAGATGTTTATAATACTCTCCCGGGATGTCAAATAGGCATAAAAACGCCACGAGACCTAAACTAAATCCCTGCGTACACTTTTCTGACTATCGCGGTCCTTTCGAACACATTGGCACACTCAAAATGATCATATGGTCAACTTGTAATTTATTCACTTTATATAATAATAATTTAGTCTTGACACGACATAGGCGCGTCCCGACTTAAATTTCCATAATTTACATTTTATTCACTCGTGACAATTTGTTTAACAAAAATCAATTCTACATATTACTTTACTCAATAAGTAATATCTAACGAATCCACAAACTTTCAATAATTACTAACTCTCGTCACGCTAGTAAATATTTAAAACAACTTTCAGGATTAAAATTAAATTAATTTATCTCAATGAAATTTAATAAATCCCTAAATTTAAAAGGCATAAAAATGCGGGGTATTACATACTTCCCCCCTAATAACGGAATTTTATCCCGAAATTCGATAAATAAGGTCTACTTGGTAAAACGCATTTTGAATACCTTAACAGTACGCAACCTATCCACATAGTAAGGCGCTCAATCACTATAGCTTGTTTAACACTTTTCATTAAAGATACTTCACATTGTTCTCCTATCCGCGAACATTCGCATAAGACATGCATATACACTACAAATTCCCATTATTTCAATATCATTGGGAGGCCGCACCTCACTACATGACAACTACTCGGATTTATCTAAACACAAAATTCCCATTCTGAGAGAAACCATACGAACATCTGACCACTCTTGTACTCCTAAAACAGTCGTGGAATTCCACCATAGTCATCGGATTATTCTCGACTGATCCAAAATTCTGATTATCCTCTCACCTCTAAACATACGGAGAGAGAGAATAGTTAAGGTTTCTTCACACCAAAACTTCAATAAGCACCTCGTTCACGAAAAATAGGTACGAGTGCTTCCACGAAACTCTACCATTAGGTAATATCCTCCCCCAATTACCATATTGTTCCACTTGTTAGCTATAACCGTTGTGGAAACGAAATGATCACCAAGATTCTAAAATCACCTTCACCCGGCTCTACTACTCGTTAATCATCGTGCACTGCTCCTCGGCTATGTGTGATACCTCCTACTCAAAACGAAAAGTTATCTCCGTTGTTTCCTGAAATCCCATATTGAAGGTGGAATTCACAAATCTCATCCCGATTTAGAAAATAATATGTGTAGGATCACGTACCGGCGCGATCCATTCCTTTCAAAGGAAGACTGGGGCACACTAGTTAATATTGTAAATCACCCCAAATGAATGTCAATCACTCCCTTCTTGGGAGACTTACTCCACATGTTCGGATGAACCCTTGATCTTACCTTGAAGATGGCAACCCATCCAAGGACTTTACCGCCCCCTTCCATTATAGGAATTATTGATACCTACAAAATTCTCTAGTTGATTCCCTTATTCCAACAGATCTTCAACTATGAGTGGTGCATGCATAGACTACTCACTATGTCCCGCTTAACATTGACTTTTCTTGAAATGTCTCACATTAAGTGACACTTAATACTCCCCTTCCTTCCTTGGTGTATATCGAAAGTTTCGACCCGTGCCTTTTTCTCCACGATGCGCACTTCTGGTTCTTTTATACCATACTAACATTATCACTCTTTGTATGCACAACTCGCTTTCAACATTTGACTAATTACAACTCCGTCCCGAGTGTTCTCCATATAGTTAAATTCTATCCTTCTCATGGAATACCCCTTTGTAAACGACTTCCCACAGCCTTCCAACCAGATTCGGTGTGCTACTCTGATTGCACACATATATATGGATTTATCATCTTTCACACGGTGCTTAATCCACTCTACCACTTTTACTTCGTTATGTTAGTCCCACAAATATATATTCCACACGTCTATTCCCACGTCCCTTCAACTCGGACAATTTTTAACATCAACTAACCAGGATGTCTACACACCCTATAAATCGTGCATACTAGCCTAAGTATCACATACGTTTCACACCTAACAACAAATTCTTTATTTTCCTAGTGCTCACAACATGATTGCAACCCTTGGGTACTCTCACTCACCCTAGAAATCGAAATTCTAAATCCTCCTTATCATCGTTCCATCCCTCAACTCGTGGTGGTAAAACAAAACTTTTAATGCTTTCTTACCACGCAACCGGCTCCACTGGCCTTAAATCATAATTCAACTACCAACTTACAGATATAATTATATGATCCTATTATGACCGAGGTACTGAACTCATGGACTAATGACCAAACATCTCCCTATTTCCAACCTTACGCTAAGTTTCATGAGTGGGATGTCTGGCAAAGAGAAATCCAAACAAGGAACCCCGCGATATACTACTACCTAGCATTGTCGATTATCGAAATCCGTTAGGCCCTCCGTCCATAACATGTACCCCTATTTTTTTTTCCGTTTCCTGGAAGAAAATTACATCTCCTCCCGAAATTACACTTAATAAAGAACATTTCACCAATTGCACTATCATACAGTATTGGTGGTGATTGCATTCCATAAACCTCGAATACATATAATCGCGATTCTCGAAATCCCTTTCCCCAATCAGAGGGGTACAAATCTTAACTCCTACATCTCTAAAGGATAGATATAACAATGCACTCTTTCTATCACCAAGTCCTGAGCGCTAAACATAATACTGAGTTAAATATTTTTGCTTAATAGTAGACCCGATACATACTGAATCATAATAACAAAGTCCCTACACACACCGGTATCGAATATCTTGATCCCACTATCCCCTCCGAAGTCTTTAGGATAGATAATATAAGTGCGAATCCAACCCTCTTGCAGGTGAGGCCTCGCCAAAACAAAACATGTTGCACTAATGCAACCACTCCGATAGCCTTGCAATAACTACCTACTATCGTACTGACCATTTTTATAAAGTTGTAATCAATACCATATTATACTCGTATATCACATCACTAAAACGAGTAACCTCAATAAATTATATAAAACTATTAATATACTCATTCATCCTCCGCGGATAGCACTAAGGAAAACCCCGGTACACTAGGGAAAATATTCACATAATAATAATGTTTATAGTTATACGCATTAAACTTGTCTCACATACTAATCTAGCAATGAACAAAATATATTGACTCACTCATGTCACATAAAAAATTCCTCATCATCCGAGGATAAAACTCATACTTCTACCTTGCCAAACGCCTTGACTGTACAAATGCTCTCCGGACGTAACACGCATGTCCAAACCAATACAAAAATATTCTAATCGTTGTCTTTTACTAGGCACCATAATCTTATCCCTTTACTCACTTTGGGAAAACATCAACGCGTGTGATTTCACTCTCCACAAAATACCTCTACACATAATCCACTTATCACGTGTCATACTAACCATATTAGGATTGTCCTTCTCTCGAACTTTGGTAGGCTCAATTCATGTTGGCTATCCCCCGTGGTTCCCTTAGCCTTGTTGGCCTTAAAGAACATGTTACTGGCTATAATAGTCCTTATTGAATTCGCCATTGCTTTGGTAAGAATTCAGCTATTTGAATCATTTAAATGGGTCCCCTGACGTGTATCTCCACCCCCTTGTTGTGCTACACTACCATTATTGCATCCAGTCTTATTCTTGACTAACTTCTTCGATTCTATTAGCTTCCCACACAAAGAAGCATTAACATCTCTATTGTCAAAGCACAACATTGATAACATATGAATCGACCGTCGAGCATAATTTCCCCTTTTTTTGTGATATTAACTATTTTTATGAGTCGATCTCCCACTTGGAGTCCTCTCCTCCATTTGTATCTACATCCTCCGATACAAGATTCGCTAATGGATTAGATTCATATTCACAAATGGACCTCTGTCAGGTCCTCCTGTGATGAGTTCAGAACCACATTCACTTTTTCTCCTGAACATCTGATGAAGGAACTTGCAGTCAAACTGTACCTAAGATTCTCCTATAGGCATAGCATCCCACTTCTAAAAGTAGTGGATGACTCCCACCATGATAACCTTCTTCCGACAAGCCAAGAAAATTTTTCTTCAAATTTTCACTTTCAGTTAGCCACACTCTGTCCTATGTCCAAGACTTTGGATGCTTTACCTCCTTGGGCTAACACACACAATTTTCGCATTTCTAGAATTTCCACTGACAGTTCTCTACAATTCTTCGTCTGACTTTTTCAAGTCGTACCATGTTGGGTAAGTCTACTCTCGCACCTCTTTCGACTATAGAAGCACATAGAAATCATAGGTTGAGCCCTAGCCATCTTTACAGTCCTGGCTTCCCGTGCCATAATAGGGGTGACCTTAACTACGATCATCATCCCCGAATATGCTATACAATCTCAACTAAGCCTTGCCTCCTGTTGTCCTCCCAATGGCCCTTGCCTTCCATAGTTAATTGTTCGAACACGTCCGAACGCAATTAAGATTCACTAAGGTATATACGTAATAGCAGGAGAACGGAATCTCACCATAGAAAACAAAAATCCTAAACATAGGGCTCTATATCAAACAAAGTAACGCTGGAAGCATAGTAAGTCGTACAGATCCTAAGGACACTAGAACCTGATGCTCTCATACCACCTGTGACACCCCGCCTAATAAAATACCGGGCGATCAATCCTTTATTAAATTAAAATCAAGGTGAACAGTTGGTTTATTCTTAGCATCACTGTTGTAAAATAAAATTTTCCAATTTAAACACCCTAAGTAATTAAGCTAAGTGTCAAACAATTTAGAACTTTATTTCCATATTTATTAAATTCCAAATTGAAAGCCTTTTAAATAACCAACAGTTTAAGAATCACATAAGTTCTACAACTAGCAATCAACACAAAAGAATTAATCCATCTAGATTAACCAAACCAAATTTAAACTACAAATGAAATCATCCCGACAAGAGTTAATACCCATAGAGTACCGAATATTGAAAATAAATGAACATACATCTCTGACAAATCTACACTGAATGGGAAATGGGCGACACATGCCCTAACTATGAAGAACTATAACAAGAACTGAATCAATGAAGAGGTCATCTAAAACAAAGGCCTGTAACTCCCATATAAGCTACAGTGCGTTCAATCCAAAGAACCTATGCATGACGCCCCTGTGGCTAGGCACCTGTAATATATACATATATATATACAAGAGAGAAGAGATAACAGAAAACGGGTCAGAGCCCGATTGTAAAACAGTTTAAAAAAATAGTTTAGCAAGCATTTAAAATGCTTACCTGCTAATGCAACAACCATGCTTGTGTGCGACACTCTCTTAAGAATTCTTGCCTCTCATCTAATGTGCACGTCTACCGTACTACTAAACCTCAAAAGTCTATCTCACTTATTCTCCATGAAGTTTTATCTCGAGAATTAATAGGGTGATAATATTTAGTTTAGAAAATTAATCTCTTCAAGATTTCTTACACTATTTAGAATAAATCGATACCGTTATGAAGTTCCCAAACCCATTAAAAAAAGTTGTAACATTTATTCATTACTTAACTACTTATACGCACAGTAGCAAGTTCCCATATATATATATATATATTAGTCTCCCATATAATATATATATATACTAACGGCACCCCACATAAAACTTGGTGTTGGCATACTCTGCTATCAAGTCCCTGTATCACACATATTTAGGGAAATGATAGTTCGGAATCATTCTCAAAATGCATTAACATAAAACACATACAAATGGAGGCGAAGCATAGTTCCAAGTCACTAAGAGGTCAGCACATACCCTCACGTCTCTTAGGACCATCTGACTATCAATCAGATAGCATGTTCCAAGGAATCCTATGTTCTAGGGTATGAGTCAATATCCCCCATAAAGGTCCAATCGAGATAAGAGCGTCCCGGCGCAAAAAACCCCGTGATAGCAAGTAGCCCGGGTATGATTTTTATACAGATATAATATATGCACAATCACACAGTGATATATATATATATACATCCACATTGCTAAATTAGGTGCGCTCACGACCCATAATTATAATTATCCGTTATTACACATTTTACTCAATTATTTTGTATAACGGAATCGTTATTTGTATTCCCATTTATTATTCACTTCATACTCACTTCTCCTTTCTCGAAGTATTTTAAGTATAATTTCAGTAGGCATTCACTCACTTACGTTCCAGTCTAACTCCCTTACAAGTCCCGATCTTTTTATTAAATATACGCATGATTTCTTATACACCAGAATCATTCCTCGTTAACCCAAAATCTCATCCTACACTAAAATGTTACTCAATGGGGTCTACCTAGGCACTAATGGTCATCTCTATATCCCATTATACTCCAACAACAACAATCAAGGGCTCCCATACATCTTAATCGGATTAAACTAACGAATGACAAATATGCAGTTTTCCAGGAGGGGTCGATCGATTGAAGAAAAGGGGTTGATCGATCGATCAGTCGATCGATCGATGCTCTTGGCTTGATCGATCGATCAAGCAGTTCTTGCCCAAAAACTGCAAATTAAACCTACAAGTTTCATCTCCTAATTTCTCCAAAGATGTCATTAACAACTCTAGAATTCTCAAATAACAGTACTACAAGTTCTATATATATATATATATATATATATATATATATATATACAAGATTTCCTACGTGAAACATGTATAAATTCAGCAACAATATCGGATTAATGGGGTAAAATTGACATAATCTTTAAGAACCCTAATTTTGAAAGAAATATACATTCCTCTAATTATTTCCCAGATTTCTTGTATCTAAATTCATGATAATTCGTGGGTAATCCTCTACATGTGATGGGTATATCCAGAATGTATTGAATCTCTCTAAACATGCGATTTAAAGTCTCCAAATTAACAATTTCTTTCATAAAACATGATCTTGGCAATCCTAAACTAACATGGGTGAGGCATTAACCAAAAATAAAGCAAGATAGATACTTGCCTGAAATTCAAGGTTTTGATTTCATGGATGAAATGGTATGGTTGCATTCCTCGTCACTCCATCTTCATTTTGGTGGTGGTGGCGGTTCAAACGGATGAGTTCTTGGCCTTGGATTGCTTGGAAAGCTCTCCAACTCCTTCTCTAATGGTCGTTCTTTGATTTTGCGTTTGCTAACCCTAAGAGACAACTCCAAATGGATGATATAACCTAATTAAATTCGTGGGTTTAATTACCCAAAAATGCAAGATATCTATAATACCCTCCCGGGATGTCAAATAGGCATAAATACGCCCCGAGTCCCAAACTAAACTTCCGGGTACATTTTTCTAACTATCTCGACCCTTTCTAACACATTGGCACACTCAAAATGATCATACGAGCAACTTATAATTTATTCACTTTATATAATAATAATTTAGTCCTGACACGACATAGGTGCATCCCGACTTAAATTTTCATAATTGCCATTTTATTTACTGATGATAATTTTTTTAACAAAAATCAATTCTACATATTACTTTACTTAATAAGTAATATCTAACGAAGACACAAACTTTCAATAATTACTAACTCTCGTCACGCTAGTAAATATTTAAAACAACTTTCAGGATTAAAATTGAATTATTTTATCTCAATTAAATTTAATAAATCCCTAAATTTAAAAGCCATAAAAATATGGGGTATTACAATAGATATGACACTATTTTTACATCATGATGAGAAAGCTATTTTAGTTGCACAAGTGTATGTCGACGACATAGTGTTTGGTTCTGCATGTGATAAACATGCTCAAATTTTTTTAAAAGAAATGCAAGATGAATTTGAGATGAGTACGGTTGGTGAAATTACTTTCTTCCTAGGTCTTCAAGTTCGTCAACTCGAAAGTGGGATATTTTTTTCCCAACTAAGTATGCTAGAGACCGTGTGAAGAAATTTAAACTAGAATCCGCTAAGCATGCACGCACTCCTATGACTTCTACGATTAAACTTAGTAAGAACACCAAAGGAAAGGATGTAGAGCACACTCTCTTTATGAGTATGATAGGTAGTCTACTTTATCTCATCGCTAGCCGTCCGGACATTTCCTTTAGTGTAGGAGTTTGTGCCCGCTATCAAGTTGCCCCAAAAGAGTCTTATTTACTTGCCATTACACGTATTATCAAATATGTTAGTGGGACCCTGTCTTTTGGGATTTGGTATTCCTTCGACACGAATAATTGTCTATCGGCATATTTGGACGTCGATTGGGCAGGATATGTTGATGGATACAAAAGTACATCTGGCGTTTATTTTTACTTTCGAAGTGCACTTGTCTCATGGATGAGAAAGAGACAAAATTTTATTTTTTTTGTCCACAGCAGAGGCGAAATATATAGCCGTCGGGAGTTGTTGTACTCAACTCATTTG
Organism: Sambucus nigra; assembly: GCA_949130495.1. Taxonomy (NCBI): domain Eukaryota; kingdom Viridiplantae; phylum Streptophyta; class Magnoliopsida; order Dipsacales; family Adoxaceae; genus Sambucus; species Sambucus nigra. The sequence goes on along the minus strand of OX422213.1, from coordinate 341,141,652 downwards.
GATGAAATAAATATTGAAAGATTACGGTATTTCTCAAGTCATTATAACTATCTAATGCGACAATACTAGTGCCATTCACATTTCCCATAATCCCGTTCAACATTCTCGAACCAAACATATTAGGATCCGTAAACATTTTATTCATCACTTGGTTGAAAAGAAAATCATTTCTCTAAGTTTCGTAGGTACCGATCAACAATTGGCTGATATTTTTACCAAACCTCTAGATGCCCTTATGTTTGAAAACCTTAGGAAATCAATTGGGGTTTGCTCCATTGATTGAGATCGAAGCCGTCTATCTAGTTCAGGTTGTTTCTCTTGTCTATTTTTTTACCTATAAACTAGATTATTTTTGTAAATATTTCATTCAATTTCAAAAATATTTTTCTTTCTTATTTTCAAGGAAAACGGGAAAGGTTAGAAAAGCTTTCAAAAAATTTTGTCCATATGGTTTTGTGTTCAGATCACTATTATATTTCATGCCCACGTGGCTTTCGATCAGTAGTCAATCCAAACTTCGTTTCTCTTGTGCACAATAATGCTATTTTATGATATATATATTTCTGTGATTGCCTCATATATTTTCCTTCTTGCACACACATTTCACGAAATATCGCAGTTATCTTTTTCACATTACACTCGTATGGTGAGATTTGGTGTTGTCTTTTCAATCTTAGTCACCTCTTATAAGCAATCAAAATTGTGCATGATCATCGATTGCCAGGATATAAACAAAAAATGTAATTATATTCATCCGGTTATTTGTTTTTTCTAGCAATGGACTCGGGCTGCGAAAAATAAAAAGTTTTTGCATGAATAGCCTCCATTTGCATAATAGAATAAGTGCCTCAAATTGAAGCATTGTAAAATGATATATAATGCCAAGGCCAAAATTATTTAGCGTAATTGATTCTTCAAAAGAAAAGTCTCAATCTAAAGTTGCTAATGGGAGATATAAGTTGAAGACCAATAGGCATGCACATTTATTCGATACATTGCTTTCTAATTTGTGACAACATTGGCGAGAGAATCATCTATCTTGTATGCGTGTTGCTTTAGTGTTTGAGTATCCTATGGTATTTCTTTATTGACACCAGGCTGATATGAGTGCATATTACGTTTATATATTGTTTGGCATTTCTCACTTGTGCGTTGTCTTGGGTTAAAACTCTCTCTCGCATTGTTCACACCCCTACATTTCCGCTCCAACGGTTTAGATATGTCTTCACAACCTAGGACAATTAAAAATTTCATTTTGGCAACTTTCTGGCCTTCCTAATTCCCTCTTATATGTTATTTTCGTGCCTGTTTTATTTTTCTTATTTTTTTTACCTGTTGAATTTCGTTAGACAAACTCGTTCAAACGAGTTTTTAAACGACCTTTCCAAATTCGCGTCTGGGATATCGTTCGAATGAAAATTTCATTCGAACGAACTTCTAACGAAGTTTCTAGCGAGGTTCATTAAATGTCTCCCGGATATCGTTCGAACGACCTGGGTTAATTTTGGGCGGTTTCTCTTCCCAAAATTTCTATCGCTTCACTTTTTCTCTCTCCTCGTTCCCACGATTTCCCTATTTCCCAAAATTTTGCCATATCTCTCTTCTCCCATTTCCTCTTACTTTCTTCCCTCTACTCCCATTCACCCACTTTCCCACTTCTCCCATACTCCATTTTTTCTTACGAAACTTCCCATCACCTCTATTAAACTTCATTCTTCCTCCCACAACACCCATTCCTCTTCCATCTCATCATTCTCAAGCTAGGGTTTCGAGTTTGGAGTTCTACCTCTTATCTCTTCTAGATATTTTTTTCTCTTCTCTTATATATATATATATATATATATATATATGTGTGTGTGTGTGTGTGTGTGTGTGTGTGTGTGTGTGTGTGTGTGTGTGTGTGTTTATAGCTTTTTTGGGGCTATATAATATATCACAACTTTTTTTGTGTTTCCCCTATTTAAGTTGAATTCCACGAACATTATCATTTTTCCTTAAATTAAATTTTTTTTGATAATTTCGTGGAAATTCTCTTAAATTTTTTATTTTATTTTATTTTGTTTTTGTTCTATATCTAACGGAGGATGGGATTGTTGCTGATTGGGTTGTTGGTGTGTTTGGCGGTTTGGATGGATTTTTGTTTTGGTAGGTTCTAGTTTAGCCCCTTTTAGCACGGCCTTTCGTAGTCGTCGCACCCGTCGCATTAGCGACTCTCCCGAGGAACGCTCTTCCTCCTCTTCTTTATCACCATCCGATGAGGACAACAGTGTTAATGCTTTCATCGCTGATCTTAAACTGCGTTGGAGGACTCTCACAAGTCATACCCAATTCCATACACAGGTATTTTCAACTAGGGCCATTGTCCGTGAAAAATTTGTCCATCTCACATCTTTAGCAGGCACTACAGTCCACTCCTGGATAACTGACTTAGGGTGGGACTCCTTGTTCTCCCTCACTGATACAATTTTTCCCGACCTTATTCAGGAATTCTATTTATGGATGTCTATTCGGGAGGATCACATTTTCTCTCAAGTGAAAGGTCGAGAGATCATTATCATTCCCGACTCCATAGATCGTCTCATCTCTTTACCTCGTGTCAATAATCCATCCTACCCTTGGTCTCGCGATTCTCATCCTAACCCTATTTAATTATGAGCACCGTGTGTAGGATTACCCCTCCCGGCACTGTTACCATTTTTCACAAAAATTTATATCCGGAGTTTATGATCCTTAATTGGATTGTTTGTGCTTGTCTCATTCCACGTCCAAACTCCACTCAAATCACTAAGATGCACGTGGACCTCATGTTTGCCATTAGCATTAGGTATGCCATCGACCTACCTGCCTTCCTTTATCTTGTAATTAATTATGTTAGAATCTTTCCCTCTGGTCCCGCTAGACAGGCACTCCCCTTTGCTGTTATTATTACACGCCACTGTCTTACTGTCGGCTGTCCTCGTCTTCCCACTAATGTCCCCGTTACATGCTACCAAACCGTTGATATGTCCTCTGTTGGTAGGTCTCGTGGTCACTTACCCCCCGATACTCCTCAACTCACTTCATCTCCATCTGCATCTTCCCAATCCGCCACTGCCTCCACCCCTGCCCCTAGTAGGCCAGCCCCCTCTCATGCTACCCCTAGTCCATCATCTTCTCATGCTCCTGCACCACTTGAATCGGAGGATATTAGGTTTGTACGTTCACAAGTGGAACAAATTCAAGAAGATAGGCGTCAAGATCGGGCTATATTGTAGGAGCTTCTGATTTCCATGCAGTACGATAGGGAGGCTCAGACACGTCGCGAGGAGGATCAAGCGCATCGGGATTCTATTCTTCTGGAGAACCTTGAGGCGATTCGTCGTATGGAGATGCGCCGTGGTTCAGGCTCATCAGGTTCCGGGTCCCTTCTATATGATTCACCAAATGACGCCCCTGCTCCTTGATTTCATTTATGTTTTAGTTTATTTTTTGTATTTGTGAGGACGAGTGGAACATCTTTATTTACATTTTCTCACTTGTAGCTATTTATTCGGTTTCCTTACATTCTCTTTATTATTGTATGGATATTCGGTTTTTCATTTATGGCTAATGAGATCTCTCCTGTTTCTCCAATTGTTGCTCATATGGATCTTGGATTGTGTTACATATTTTTCTATTGATTTTATTCCTCATCTCATTTTCTCTAACCATGCAGTCTATGTCTATCCCTTTGTCTTTTCCGGACAAAAAGAGGGAGAAACATTGATAGGGGGAGTTAATTACAATTTAATATATGCCATACTCATAATTAATTAACTTGCTGTTTATTCTCATGATTTATCACTTGATTTATATTCTCTATTTCCCCATGCGTTTTATGAATTTGTTGTTTCATGGGTGTAGGATATATCGCCTACTTTTCTGCAGCACACCGTCAGTCAAGTCATTTAGTCTGTCTTTTTATTTGGGATTTTGGGACAGGCTTTAAAATCGGCTTGACGGCTGGATTAGAAAATTTAGTTTTCTTGTTTATTTCTTATTATTTCGTTTTGTCCCGAAATAGCCAAAGGGGGAGATTTGTAAGGGCAAATTTCCAATCGAGTCATTTGTAGTATTGGCTATATTCCATTGGACAAAACTTTTTTAAAAAGTTCACGCAACATTAATATGCATATCAATTCCATTCTCCTAAAAAGGTATATGACCAAAATCTTTTTATATGTTAGAGTAATTTTCATAAAGAGTAATTTTCATAGAAAAATAATATTCATAAAAATCATTTTTTAAATTAATTTTAACTCTTTTTTAATGAAAAATGATATCTTGTTCGAAGTTCTTCCAGGTCGTTCGAACGACCTGGATCTAATGACATAACCCAGTCTGCACTGGTATCTCGTTAGAAGTTCGTTAGAAATGCCGTTCGAACGAACTCTTTTGAACGAGATTTCTAACGACTTATCTAACTTTTATACTGGACTATCATTAAATAACTCGTTCAAACGAGAGGTCGTTCAAACGAGATCTGTCAGTTTTGAAATTTTTTAAACTGTTTTCCTGCAGTTATTTTTTATAACTGCCATGGTCCACTACTTTTCCAGTTTTAATACATTGACGAAAATGAGTTTTTTTTTATAAGGATGTTTTACATATTCTTGAGAGCAAAAATTTCACATCTTCCCTTTTTGATAAAAACATCCTTCTCCAACACATTTTAACTTTTGAACCAAAACCTCACCCATCAACCTGAAATTCAACAAGCACACTTGCGATGGATTTCTGCATTCAAGCTTATTGGAGATGGTAGTTTGGGCTTCGGTGGATACCGCGACACGAGTAGTGTTCAGCAACACGTTGGAGCTTCGCGTACTACAAATTAGGAGGTAGAGGACGGCATCAGCAAGTCTTGATTGAGTCAAAGTATATAAGTCTTTTGAGTCCTTTATAAAACCTATTTGTAGTGGATTTGTCTAGGCCCAACCATCCGAGGTTTTTCCCATTTGGGTTTTCCTCGTACATCGGCGCGTTGTGGTTTTGATTTTCTCACTTTACTTTGTTAAATCGTCTAGATGTATGCGTAGGATAAAAAGGAAAAAATTGGATAAGTTTATATCTCTTAATCAAGTTATCAATCCCATCACTTTAACTTTTAAATGTTCATGCTAACCTTTAAATTTGCAAAATCATTTAAAATTGGAATATATCTCTACTTGGCAAATTTTAATAGTGTTGTGTGTGTGTATTCTACGAAATAATGTAAGAACTTATAACCTTACAACTTCAGAGGTTATAATTGGACAACACTTATACAACTTTTATTAATATGTGCTATGTAGAAGGTAATCCTTTTTAAAGGTACAAGAATAAGAAAACTAAATAATTTAAATACCTTACAAATTGTGGAGTTCATCTCTCATAAGAGTACATCTTCGATTGTATTCTGTTTTTCCTATTAGAAAGTTTGGATGAGGTAAATGAAAATTTACGTTCGTTGACATAATCCTGACATATCCGTGACGTCACTTACATTGTTAGAGAATGAAGAAAAAATGTTCACCCGTTGGGGATACAACTACGTAAAGAGAGCATTGACCAAGACTGTGATGTCTCGCGACATATGGACGTTAAATTAAATTGTGTCAATAAGTTGAAGAGAAAATGATTCCGAGTTCATGTCACGGACATCTATACATCAGTCATAGATACGCTTTAAATTTGTTGGCCACATGAGAAAAACCATAGATTTTTAAAAAGTAATAATGAATGGGGGGAAATTCTAGCAAGTTGAACATATTTTAAAGTCTTATTATGAGAAGGTATACATATATGGTCATAAACATGATTAATTAGTCATAAACATGTTAGTATAATGAATGTGTTGCTTATTTTTTTTATATTGGTAATTTTGAACGATAATGGAGATAGCGTACCAAATAATGACTTGGCATCTCCCGCTCCTTAACCTGGATTATGATCACCACTAGGTGAACAATACCCTTATCCGCCAATGGTTCACTTTACCACTCCATCTACGAGTAGAGAATAAAGGCCTATTAATCCAACTCCCCCATCCCCCACTTCCAAAACCTCCGGAGCTAATGAGAAAAAGCCCAGTGGGGTCTCCCTTATCGAAAATAATCCTACTGATAATAAAAATGACATATATATATAAATCTCAATTTTATCACTTGGGAAAATGAACGTGGAAGTCGAGGCAAAAAATAACTAAAATGCAGTTGATCAAGCCATCAACGATGAAATTTTTGAACAAATTTGTACGAGTTTTTCATTCCCCGAACGTTAAAAGCAAAAGGTTCTTTTTCGGGTTGCTGAACAAATAAAACATATAGAAGGAATTTTCGATAAAGACATTTCTTGAAGGGGGCATTGAACTCCGAAATTTTTGCTATAAATGGTATAGTCCCTCTGAATGTTGAAATATCGGTCGATCAAAGGAATTACTTTTTGGAAAATGAGACGATGGACAAAAAGTTGGTCCAGAGGGAGAAAAATAAACAAAACGGAGAAAAGAAAGATGATGTTCACATGCTAAGGTCCATATCATATGAAGATTTGAGGAGTGAATGGATAGAAAAGATAAAGGGTGGTCCGGATGTCAGTAAAAAACCTAATTAGGACAACTTGTACGTGCATGCCCGATGGGAGAAAGATAATAAATTTCCACAACATTTGGCTCCGACTTTGGTGGGTATGACCAATTATTTATTTATATATATACATGTTATATAAAATAATGTTAAAAGCATAATACTAAATATAATTTCAAGCTATAGGAATTGCTTGAAGTCATTATCAGTGAGTCCGCTTCGAGTCATTCTAATGACATTGAAGATGATGTCCTGACCCGAAACTTTGAAAATGACAAAAGAAGGAGGATGAGAGGTTGCGGATCATATATGTCAAAAACCAAATTAAAGCATATTTCACCTCTCTTGAACGAGATATCTTCAGTGAGAAATTATATCCAGATCCAATAGGTAAGTCAGTACAAGACAGATATGTACGTGCAAGAGATTAAGAGTAACGTGGGAGTGTTAGAGAGTGAAATCGAGCACCTTATGTCCTTATTTACTTAAGGTTTTTGACCCCCGATGCCTCCTCAAGGTTTCCCCTACCCTCCTTTTTAATGTTTCCCCTATCCTCCATCTCAAGGTTTCCCCTCCCAAATTCCCTAGTTCCTCTTTCTTCCACATTACCCTCCCAAATGGATCCTTCCACAGTTCCTAGATCTCTAGTCATGGTGACTGTGGAGAGAAATACTATATAAGGGACTTGATCAATACCAAGATTATTGGCATGTGCACACTTATCTCACAATTTCCTTTTGCATATGGGTGACTCAGATAATGGTTGATAACATACACACCGGTTATGGAGAAATGACTATACAAGTTGATATAGGAGAAAAGACCTTGCTGAAATACTATCATAATTATTTTATCACTTGGCGAGTTTATCTGTTGGTTAGCCTAGGCCATTAATAATGTTTAATTTGAGAATAAGTTGTAATATTTTGTTTGTGGGTCAAATTTTTGACAATTTTAGTATATGCAACATGAGTTTAAGTTTAAGTTATCAATTTGAGTTGAAGTGGTGTTGAGTAATTTGAATGAATTATGAATTGTGCAATATTCTATGCAACGTGACCTGTGTTTGAACCTATTAATAAAGGTGAATTGATTTTTGAAGATTATTTAATTGATTTCCCATAATATAAAGAGTGGATGGGGGAGAGTAAACGAATATCTGATAATCATGTAAATGGCATTCAAGAATTTGTTAAATATGCATATAGAAATCTTAAAAGTAACAAGAATCCATGCACCCATTATATAAACGAAAAATATAAGTCTTTAGAAGAAGTTAAGATGCATTTACTAAGTGGATAATTTTGCAAAATTATAAGACATGGACATACCATGGTGAAAATAATGTACCTTATTTTTCGAAAAAATTGTCGATACTCGATAGCGTAACGAAACCCCACTGAGTAGAAGTGGTATGTGATTCACCAACACATCGTCCTTAGACGACTTAATTGATGATGCTTGCGGATTCCACCACCAAACCTATGAATACAAATAATGTGCATTATGACCAAGTCAATGAAAAAGTTGATGCTGAATTATCAGAAGATCGGGAATACACACGGTTAAAAACCGATCTGTCTAGACTGTTGTATAAAGATTGTAATGAATATCACTCGATATTATATGCAATGATTGGTTTGCATAATTTGAATAGTCAATTTGGTTTGTCGAGCAACAGCATAACCGAAATTCTTATGTGGGTTAAAGACATTCTACCAAACGAAACATGTTACTAAAAAATTATCCTAGCATGAATTATAGCTTGAAGGGTTTGGGTTTGAAGTATATGTCTATTCATTCATACAAGTATGATTGTGTATTGTACCGTAACGAGCAAGAAGATAAGGATGAGTGTTATGTATGCAGTGAGCCTAGATATTTGACTTGTGAGAATGAAAAAGACAAGACTGTAAAATATCTCAAGTGCTCGCAAGTGCCACATAAGGTTTTGAAATATTTTACTCTCGGGCCAGGGTTAAAATACTTTTTCACTATACCGTCAATAGCAGAGGTCATGAAATGGAACTCTCGTTGTGAGGTGGGTGGGAATCTCATGGATCATTTGATGATTCACTCATCTAGCAACATTCAAATACACGAAACCTTAATTTGCAAAGGAACCGCACAATGTCTATCTTGCATTATCAACTGATGGATTTAACCCTTTCTATAATTTAAGCGCCAACCAGAGTTGTTGGCAAGTTCTTATGGAGCCTTTAAGTATCCCTCCAACACTGAGCATAAAAAAGGAGTTCATATTATTGTCATTATTAATACTAGGGCTGAAGGCTCCCGACGATGATATTGATATTTTTTAAGACCCATTAATCGAAGAACTTAAAAAGTCATGGGATAAAGGCGTGAGGGTGTTTAACTCTAATGAGGGTGAATAGTTCGCATTTAAAGCAATGATGATGTGGGCCATTCATGACCTTCCTGCTTTTGGGATCTAGTCCGGTTGCAATGCTCATGGTTATTATGGATATCCCATATGTGGGGTGGAAACTGAAGCCACTTGGATACATCATAGTGGTAAGATGTGTTATTAACCACTTAGCTCATGGTTATTAAATCTCAAATGATATAATCCAACTATAAATATCTTACTGAAACCATATATAACTATGTAAGCAATTGGCCCACCAAGTCTATAATGATAGTCTCATAAATTAAAATGACGAAATGAAAAGTAAATATAAACTACTACTAAAGCGATAACATAAATATCCAGTTACACTCCAAAAATCTCCATTCCATGCTACGCAGCTACTTCAGCATTATACCTAAAATGTTAGTCAACACAATGGGTTAGATCCCACTGTATGAATACAAGCTACTCCTCCGAATTAGGGTCCGTAAACCCAGACAATAGCATTATACATGATAAATATCACAATAGATCCTTTTAAATTAAACGAGATATATATTAACATGCAAGTAAAAATAAACTGCCACTATTTACCCATATAACTAATCCACCCCAATGTTCAAGTCCAATTATTCCATTATAACTTTAATTTAATCAATAGCTATTATTCTTACTTAATTTAATTATCCACTTATTCTTATTCATACGATACCACTATGACCAGTCAACTGCTCTATTGGTTTATCACACACTCTGGGCGCGCTTTAGGTTCTACACATCACACCCATTGGCCTCACTATATCCAGTCAACCCCATTTCGTTAGCTCCGTACATACTCGTGAGGTTCCACACGTGACACATTACTATAATCAGTCGCGCCAATTACCCTTAGCCACGCACATACTCATGACGCCAACACACACTCACGTCGCTAAATCCAGTCAACCTAATTATCATTAGTTATGTACATACTTGCAACGTAAATTCATTTTAATACCAGCTTATCACCTTAGGCATTAATTATCAATTTTTTTCAAGTTTCTCGTTATTTATAATTGGTCCCACCCTTTAATCGAGCATAAATACTCAAACCTCCCCTGATCCCATACTTAAAGGTCTCCAAAACACAAGTGTATCCTAGCCTATCATTTAGGAAGATTACTTACGAAGAGTTACTACCTAGCCTCCAACATAGGTTAGCAATCCAACGGAAACGGCGTACAATTCAGCCCCACCTCGGAATTATCTATCCGTAAAAATCCATGTTATCAATTCCCATAACTAGAATTCATTAACAACAACCAAGGCCTACCTACTAATCCTAAACCCAATAAGAAATTTAAAATAAGGTGAGAAAATAACTATCCCAACAATCCCGTCCCCCCTACTGTATTAAATAAAAACACAATTCACATCCTATAAGGCAAATTTTTATCCAATCACAACAATTCATTAATTCCATCACAATATTTCTATATATCCAAATTATGTCCATTTAATTTAATATTAATTAAACAAAATTAATTTTTCAACAACTTATATAATTTTCATTAATATACATATTTCGAGACATACAACAATAAACTTTCATTCTACAAACTACATGTGAATAACATGATTTTGCGAGTCTAATTCCATTTACAATATTTAAACGATTGGTTTTAACATGCGAACATCCATAAATTCTAAGGAATCCCAACCTCTAATCTAAGCATGCGAGAGTTTTGAGTCTTAATTCGTATTAGATATTTGAATAAAAACACTCCCAACTTTAGTTTCACTTTTTCTAAATAGTCTTTCTAATATATTATAAGAAAAACAATGATGATGAGTGTTAGGAAACATTTCAAATGCAAAATACTAAAGGGGAACAATAAAAGTATTCATGCTTGAAAAAATCATTTGAAGAATCTGATTGGATGGTTGTGTTCTTCTTGAAAAAACAATAAAGATGCGTTCTTGAATGATCTTGAGAAAACTTGATTTAGTTCTTTAAATCTTGAGTTAAAAGTTTTGTTAAATGGATTTAGGTTTTGAAAAAAAGAGAAGATGGAATTTTTGGGAGGCTACAGATTTTGGAGGAGGATAAAATGTGTTTTAAAAACCCAAAACCCGAGCTTATTTATAAGTGAAAAGTGTTTGATTCCTAAACAAACTCTAAAAACAAAAGAATTTCATTTTCGCAAACCGGCAAAGCGAACCAGTACGCTGGATTTTCGAACCGGTTCAAATTTCTGTACAAATTCTCCTATTTTTATAAAATGTAAAACTTTTCAATTTTGAACCCAATTTAAATTTCGATAAAAATTCTATTTTTCAAATTAAAAAAACAACATTTGAAATGCCAAAAACAATCCAATTTAAAATAACATAAAAATATTTTTTCGGCTTTTGATTACAACGGTTTAAAATAAACGGTCTAAAGGTACGGGGTTTTACATATTTCTCCACTAGGATAGTAATTTTCTCGAAATTTTGAAAAATGCAAACGTCAAACGTAAATTGCGCAAATAAAATAATTCTTACATATGTCTACCCATAGAAAATCACGATTGAATGCCTATACACTCAATCCTACATGCACCTACCCCACGAACAAAATACAATATATATCAACTATATATACACACATAACTATGAAAATAATGGTGTACCACACTTTCTCACGAATCACTACTCGGTTTTATCTCCAAAAGTCATCGCAACGCTTAAATCCTCAAATCACATCACTGCATCGATACTAGGTATACCCAAAATTTATTCTAACGATCTGCCAAAAAAATATCATCTCTAAAATCAACTCTCAGGATCTTCTCATCAAGATTACTAATTTTAACCTTAATGCCTACCATATCCTTAACACAAAACTCCATATATCCAAGAAATACAGTTAACACATATGCTATTCCCAATACCTTAAGAAGAATGAATCAATAAAGATATTCAAAGATCGGTAATGTTAAAGCTAAACGTACTAACAACCTACGAGACCTAATATCATTCTTTGATACCATCTGTTACCCCCCGCACATTCTGGAAAGTGAGGTGGCCAACCGCCGCCGTCAAAATACATCGGGCATCACTAAATAAGTTATTGTTCCCAGCATGTGATAGAAATATGAGACACAATTTTTTTCCATCAGATATATTCAAATTTATCCAAGCAATATAAAACATTCATGCAATCTAAAATCCATCACCATACTATCTCCAAAATAAATCCAACTCCAAATTTATTAAATTTCAAATGATATAATCCAACTACAAATGTCTGACTGAAATCATATATAACTGTGGAACCGATTGACCCACCAAATCCATAATGATAGTCTCATAAACAAAAAAGATGAAATGGAAAGTAACTCTCAACTACTACTAAAGCGATAACATAAAAATCCATCTACACTCCAAAAATCTCCACTCCAACACTATACTTGAAATGTTAGTCAGTGCAATGGGTCAGAGCCCACCGCATGAATACTAGCTACTCCTTACAATTAGGGTCCATAAACCCAGACAATCGCATTGAACATGATAAATATAACAATAGATCATTTTAAATTAAACGAGATATATATTAACATGCAAGTAAAAATAAACTGCCACTTTCTACCCATATAACTAAGCCCCCCCAGTGTTCAAGTCCAATTATTCCATTATAACTTTAATTTAAATAATACATCTTTACTTAATTTAATTATCCAGTTATTCTTATTTGTGCGACACCACTATGAACAACCAACCTCTCATTGGTCCTGCACACACTCTTGGAGCACATTAATTTCTACACATGACATCCATTTCCCCCACTATAGTTAGTCAACCCAATTCCGTTAGCTTCGCATATACTCGTGAGGTTCCGTGCATAACACATCACTATATCCATTCAGCCCAATTATCGTTAGCCCAGCACATACTCATGACGTCAACACACACCCACGTCGTTATAGACAGTCTAGCCAATTATTATTAGTTTTGTACATACTCGTGACATAAAATTTATTTCAATACCCTTTTATCATCTTTGGCATTCATTATCAATTTTCTCATTATTTACAATTAGCTCTACCCTTTAATCGAGCATAAATCCCCAAACCATCATAATCTCATACCTAGAGGTCTCCAAAATACAAGTGTATCCTAGCGTATCATTTAGAAAGATTACCTACCAAGAGTTACTACCTAGCTTCGCACCTAGGCTAGCGATCCAACAGAAATGACGTATAATTTATCCCCACCTCGGAATTATCCATCCTTAAAACCCACCCTATCTAGTCCCATACCTGGATAGTATTAACAATAACCAAGGCCTACCTACTCTTCCCATACCTAACAAGAAATCTAAAATAAGGTGATATCAATAACTACCTGTAATACCCCGTAATTTTATGGCTTTTAATTATGAAATTAATTAAATGAACTTACTTTTAATTGTGGGATTAATTAAATTAATTTGGGATAATTAATTGGAAATTAATTCAGATTTAAATAACTAGCGAGACGAGAGTTAGTATTTAAATATGATGATGATGTTGAATATTACTAAGTGATTATGTTAATATGTGGTTATTGTATTTATCAAAAAATTTCGTGAGTTGAAAATACGGCAGCTTCGATAATTAAGTTGGGATGCGCGTGTCAGTCGTGTCAGTACCCAATTTAATAAATTTAAAAGTATTTTATTTTTATGTCATTCGTATGATCATTTTGAGTGTGCCAACGTATCCGTAAGGATCGAGATAGTCAGAAAACTCTAATCGGGAGTTTAGTTTGGGTCTCGGGACATTTTTAAGCCTAACCGGCAGCCCGGGAGGGTATTTTAGTAATTCCTATTTTTGGTGAATAGTGACCCACAATAATTAGGAGATATTTATCATCCAACACCTACGTTTATTAGGACCATTATTTGTTAAACACAATAGAGAGTAATGTGCAAAGAAAGAAAATGATTTCAAGAGAATTCTAAGGGTTTCCAAGGCAAAACAACCACCACCATCACCGGATCTGTGATCGAAAAGAGAGGGAGAACCAATCAATACCGTCATCAATGGATCAGAACATCTAATCATAGGTAAGTGATTTATCTTGCAAATATTTAAAGCATATATTTTACATGATAGTTTAGATTTGATGATTTATCGTAAATAAGTGAATTAATTGTGAAACTGGAGAATTAAACTTTGAATATGGGTAGGCTTTATGTGGATAAACTTCTAGGTATATACTAGTTATGAAACCATTATCCATGCATAGGAAATTGTGAATTTATGTTGAGTTTTACGAAGATCTTGAAGGAAATAGAAGAAATAGGGTTTTATTGAAATTTAGGTGTTTTGATCCAAAAAACTGATGATCCATGATGATTAAATGATTCTAATACGTTAAAGTTTATACTAATATGTTAGTAGGATGATTAGTGAACTTTCTTGGGAGTTTGGGACGTTGTAATGAAGAATTTGAGGTGTAAAAAGGAAGAAACCCGTAAATTTTTAAGAAATTTGGGCAAGAACGTGCTTGATCGATCGATCGATAATTTTTGTCGATCAATCGACCCCTCCTGATTTTTGGCAATTGTTTTCCCTTAAGGTTTAATGAAAATCCCAAGGTCGATGATGATTCTTTGGGTGATTAATTTGATATTGTGGGACTTAGTTAAGGTCAGTAGGGTCTTAGTTGATGCCCGAAAAAATGGTTTATCTTATGGAATAGAATGCTATTGCTTACGAGGATTATCGAGTGTGGTACGGTTAAAAATCGTTCGAATTGAAACTATAATATGAATGAATGATGATGTAAGGATAAGAAAAGTAACAGAGGTACTTTAAGTTACTAAGATGATATTAGAAACTAATAGGAGACCTAGTAACCTTTTGGGATAGGTTTAAGTACTCCAATTGATACGGCAAGCGAGTTATCAAGCTATATATATAACGTATGATGTTCGAGATAAACTTTCTACGTATGAGACTTACTAGATGGAATGTGTGAATACCTATATTTAAATATGATTACTTAGGTTGTGTGAATGCTAGTGTATGGATTTCTTATGTATATCACATACCTACCATACTTGCTATCACGGGAGGTTATTTTTCGGAAAAGGGGCCATCTTATCTTTGTGTGACTTTGGGGGGATTTATATTGGTACCTTAAGTACATGGTACCGTGAATGACTTATTTACGAGTTGATAGGTCAGTTGACCATGGGAGCGTAGGTATGTGCGTGACCCATGGGTATGTGAACTATGTTCACCTCTAATATATGTGATTTGTATTGAGACGGTTTCTGAGTGATTCAGAACACGTGATCCTTATATACGTAATTTACATGGATTTGATAGCAGAGTATGCATGCATCGTAGCTTATCCTTTGGGTGCCTTAAATGTATATATGTATTGAGAGTGATTTATATATATATACTTGTGGCTGGTTCACCATTGCTTAGTAGATGTGAATAACTAAGATATTTTAATGGGCTAAGAATGTGAGAATTTAATTAACACTTGAGATAACTAATTTAATGAATTTGAATATGAGTTGTGAATATGACTTGTTTGTTTGTTACGAGTAGATACCCTATATTAGAATGCGAAAGCAGGAGTGGTACAAACTAGTTAATTAATGGCATAACTAGGATGGGTTAGGGGAATACGTTAGGCGTGCACATTAGTTGAGAGGTGAGAAACTCATATGATAGTATGCAACTAACGTGCTGATAATATGTGTTGTTTAATTGTAATTTAAACACTTGCTATATTTTTAAACTGTTTTCACCTCGGGCTCTGACCCATTTTCCTCCAAATCTATTTTGTTTTGAAAAAACATTTTGCCCAGCCACAGGGACGCTAAGTATAGAAGTTCCATTACATTAACGTGTTGTAGTTGATGTGGAGGTTACAGGATCTCGGTATTAGACACCTCCACACTTATCCTTGGTTCCTTCAGGGTCATTCATATCAGTAGGGCATGGTGCCCAATTCTTATCTAGTGATTGTAGATGCAGACTTTCATTATTTCAGATGTTGGTTGATTTATTCAGACTCGTGTATTGAAATTTTATTTACTATGGTATTATTATCATTGGAGTGTTTACTCCAGACTCAGTTTATTTCATTCCGTTGGTTATTTACATGAGATTGTTTATGCGATTGATGGTTGTTAATTTAATTACTTGGTTAATGTTAATCTAGTTAATAAAATTTGGCATCTCTCTTTTTAAATATTAGGTGGCTAGTAATAAATTAAATTTTTTTGACAGTGATGCTACGATTGAACCAACTTGATATTCTGTATTAATTTCATAAAGGAGTAGCTACCCGGTATTTAATTAGTCGGGGTGTTACACTACCCCAACAATCCCGTCGTCCCCTCGGTATCAAATAAAAACACAATTCACGATCCTATAAGGCATATTTTATTCTATCACAACAATTTATTAATTCCATCACAAGATTTCTATTTATCCTAATTATGTCCATTTAATTAGAATATTTATTAAACAAAATTCATTTTTCAACAACTTGTATAATTTTCATCAACATGTAGATTCCGGGACATACAATAATAAACTTTTATTCTACAAGCTACACATGAATAACATGATTTTGTGAGTCAATTTCTATTTGTAAAATTCAAACGATTAATTTTATCATGCGAATATCCATATATTTTAACGAAATCCCAACCTCTAATCTAAGCATGCGAGAATTTTGAATATTTATTCGTATTAGATATTTGAATAAAGACAGTCCGAAACTTTTGTTTCCCTTCACATAATTAATCTTTATAATTTTTTTAAGAAAACAATGATGATTAGTGTTTAGGAAATATTTAAAACACATGATACTAAAGGGGAATAATAGAAGTATTCATGTCTATTAAAATTGTTTGAAGGATCTGATTAGATGCTTGCGTTACTCTAGAGAAAACAATAAAGACGGGTTCTTTAATGATCTTGAGAAAATTTGGTTTAGTTTTTAAAATCTTGACTTAAAAGTTGTATTAAATGGGTGGTTGTTTTGAAGAAAAGAAAACATGGAATATGTGGAAGGCTACTGATTTTAGAAGAGGCTAAAATGTGTTTTAAAAACACTAAACCCGAGCTTATATAACTAAAAAGTTTTTGACTTCTAAACAAACTCTAAAAATAAAAGAGTTTTATTTTTTCAAACTGGCAAAGCGAACCGATTCGCCAGATTTCTAAACCGGTTCGGATTTCTGTATAAATCTGAAATTCCCCTACTTTTATAAAATGTAAAACTCTCCGATTTTGAAATCGATTTTAATTCCGATAAAAAATTCATTTTTTCAATAATAAAAATAACATTTTAAATGCCAAAAGTAATCCAATTTAAAATAATATAAAAATAGTTTTTCTGATTTTCATTACAACGATTTAAAATAAACGGTCTAAAACTACAAGGTTTTACATTTCAGCATGAAGAAGCCGAAGGCTAGACCTGCAAAGAATAAGTATGTAGAAAAACACCTTTAGTTTGTAATCCTGGAGCCTAAAACTAAGGAGGATCTGAACAACCCTAGTAAAACGCATGCATGGTCCATACAATCAATATTTTTTGACTTGTCATATTCTAAAGATCATCGTATAAGGCATGTAATTGATGTGATGCACACGAATAATCTTGCGGAACATCTAATAGGAACATATCTGGGTGGATCTCATTCAAAAGTTGGAGAGAGGGCGCACCGCAATCTATAGAAGACGGAAATAAAGAAGAAATTATGGTTAAAAAGTGATCCTATAATAGGAAGAATTTTTATCCTTCAGTTACTTTCACTTTGACTACTAGTGAGAAAAAAATCATTCTAGACACGTTGTTTAACTTGAAGACTCTGACTGGTTATTCCGATAATTTTTACAGGATAGTAAGCTACCAAAAAAATGACTTAAAATAGTGCAAATCTCATGACTGTCAGATCATCATTCAATTAATCCTTCTATTGTTTATTCATTGCTTCTCCAAGCACAAAGATCTTTGCTGAGAAATTATGCAAATAATTTTTTACTTTACCATACTC
Source organism: Sambucus nigra (assembly GCA_949130495.1). NCBI lineage: Eukaryota > Viridiplantae > Streptophyta > Magnoliopsida > Dipsacales > Adoxaceae > Sambucus > Sambucus nigra. The sequence continues at coordinate 341,123,657 of OX422213.1, read as the reverse complement.
TTTGCAAAAATGGTAAATAAAAAGTATATTAAAGTTGAGAAATCAAATTTAGCCAAGGCAATTTGTGTATTAGAGAAATATTTTCCTTCGTCGTTCTTCGATATCAACATCCACCTACTTGTGCATTTATGCATTGAGGATTTTTTATGTGGTCCCGTTAGGTGTAGCAAGATGTATCCTTTATAGCATTTGATGAAAAACTTGAAACATTATGTTAAGAATACACGGTATATTGAAGGGTCAAATATTGAAGAATACTAACTATGGAATCATTGCTATATGCTCGAGAACATATGTCAGAACAAGATCTGAGGAGGTTCAATCCTCGTGGAGAATGAGTAATCGAGGAAACTAACAAGTTTGAGGATGAATTGCTTTTTTAGAACCCTACAATGGCGAGACTCACTAATCTACAATACGAGCAAGGAACTCGTTATCTCTATGAATCGCAAGATAAAGTTGAAGATTAGAGAGAGTAAGTAGCTACATAATTAACTTAATTATTCTTATTTGAATATATATATTCTCTATATTATGATGTGAACTTTATAATTTACCATTAGGAAGTATGAGAACCAAATTTTCCAAAAGCAGAGAAGAAATTTCACGACGAATGATTTTAGGTAATGGATATTAAAAGAGGCAGTTTACACCTCTTATATTTGCAGTTATTTATTCGTTTGTGGTAAAAACATGCCCTAATACAAATTCATTAATAAATGTTTTTTCTAAAACGAGGTGATGTCTATTCGAGGCGTGCACGCTTAAAAAAGATCTCACATTTCGTGCAGAAGTGTTAAAAAAATTCCGCACCAATAGTTTTGATTTCAATTAATATCCATATGAGGAAATGCTTTTGAAGCAAGACAATGGGATTTATATTTCTTCCTTGACTACCTATATCATTAGAAAAAATGATAAAAATCCAAAAGATACGGTGCTAACCTATTACGGTATTGTCCAATAACTACTTGAACTCAATTATTTATATTTCACATAAACCATATTCTATTGTAATTGGGTGAAGGTGGAGGACACTATGAATGCTTGTAAAGTTGATCCTGACTTAAAACATATCATGGTAGATATATCTAAGATGAATAGTAAATATCACATAGTCGATGAGCATTTTATTTATGCCTTTCAGAACGTAAAGAATGTATTGTACTCAAAGTGTATAAAAGGTGGCAATTTCTCTATCGCTGTGCATGCACCAAAAGATATTATTACTCAAGCAGACGCATTAAAGGCTATTAAAGAGTTCAAGTCCGCTTTTGATGGCAACCCTAATTGAAATGATCTTTTAATTAATTTAGAGGAACACTGAGTATCAAAATATTATTTTACCCTCAATAATACTATTTGTATCCTATTATTATATTGACCTTTGACAATCTTATTTGTATCGAAATTGCATCCTATTATGCTATTGGCACTATATTAGAGTTTCAGTTCGATTTATGAATGTTTAGTTTGAACTTTGAATGTTTAATGTGATTTATGAATTAACTAGGATGGAAATGTGCTGTACTTTGAATTTTCAGCTCCATGGATACAATATTGCTTAATTGTATATGAATGGGTTAATGAATACCACCCCAAATATCCCTTAAATAGCTCCATAAGAAGCACGAATACCTCACACAGGACCATTATAACTTGTAAGAACTAACTGCGATGTCACGGGACTCCTCGTTTGAGAATGTGAAGATAATTTGAAAATCTCAAGACTTAAGGTTAAAAACATATCGTTAAACGGCAAAATCCAAAATAGCCACCAAATGGCCTCGTAAAAGGCATGAAATGCTCGCACAAGACCAATATAACACGTAGGAACTGACTGAGTAGTTACGGTACTCCCAGTTTAAGAATGTAATAATAATTTTTAAATCTTAATACATGGGCTTAAAAATATTTTATTAGAGAGTGAAAACTCAAAACAACCCCCAAATCGCCCCATAGAGATGCAAACACCTTGCACGATAGTAATGTAACTCATAGGAACTGACCGTGTAGCCACCCGACTCCTGATTTGAGAATATGACGATATTAGGCTTAAAAACATGTTGCCAGAGGGAAAAAATAAAAAAGAACCCGAAATGGACACCGTAAAAGATACGAACACGTCTCATGGGACCAATGTAACTCGTAGGAACTATCGACGTAGTCACGGAACTCTCAATTTGAGATTTTGAGGATAATTTATAAATATATGGACTTAGGCTTAAAAACATAACCGTTTGAGGGCGAAAACCCAAAATAACTCCCAAATGGCCTCGTTGGAGGCACGAACACCTTGCACGAGACCAATTTAATTCATAGGAACTGACCGCATAGTCATGGGACTCCTGGTTTGAGAATTTGATGATAATTTTTAAATATCTAAACTTAGGATTAAAAACATGCCGTTAAAGGGAGAAAACGTAATACAACCTTATAAGAGGCACGGACACCTTTCACCTAACAAATGTAACTCATAGGAACTGATCGCGATGTCACGGAACTCTCAATTTTCTAATATGAAGGTAATTTGCAAATCTTAATATTTAGGCTTAAAAATATGTTGTTAATGGGAAAAAACTTGAAACAACCACCAAACGGCCTCGTAAAAGTCATAAACACTTGGCACAAAATTGATGTAACTTATAGGAACTAGTTGCCTAGTTACGGGACTCTCAGTTTGAAAATATGATGATAATTTTGAAATATTTAGACATAATCATAAAAACATGTCGTTAGAGGGTGAAAACTCGAAATAGCTCCCAAACAGCCTCGTAAGAGATGCGAACACCTCATACTGGACCAATATAACTCGTAGAAACTGACCACATAGTCACAGGACTCCCGTTTTGAGAATATGATGATAATTTTTAAATATCTAGATTTCAACTTAAAAACATGTCGCTAAAGGGGGAAAAGGAAAAAGAACCCCTAAACGGGCCCATAAGAGACATGAACACCTCGCACAAGACCAATGTAACTCGTAGGAACTGATAGTGCAATCATGGGACTCATATTTTGAGAATATGAAGATAATTTAAAAATATCTAGACATAGCCTTAAAAACGTAACAGTTAGAGGGCGAAAACCTAATATAACCCCAAAAATGGCCCCGTGAGAGTCATGAACACCTTGCAGGGGATCAATGTAACTCACATGAACTGATCACGTAGTCAGAGGAATCCTAATTTAAGAATTTGGTGATAATTTTCATATATGGTCTTAAAAACATGCCCTTAAAGGGTGAAAATATAAAATAGCCCCAAACGGCCTCGTTGGAGGCACGGACACCTCACACAAGACCAATGTAACTCATAGGAACTGATCACGGCTTTAAAGGACTCCCGGTTTGATAATATGAGGATAATTTCAAAATCATAAGACTTAGGCTTAAAAACATGTCGTTAAAGAGAAAAAATCCAAAATAACCACCAAACGGCCTTGTAAAAGGCATGAGAATCTCGTATGGGACTAATGTAACTTATAATAATTGATCGCATAGCTACAGAAGTTTGAGTTTAAGAATATGATGATAATTTAAAAATATCTAGACTGAGGTTTAAAAGCATGATATTGGAGGGTGAAAACTCAAAACAATCCCCAACCAGTCCTATAGGAGAGACGAACACCTCACACGGGATCAATAGAACTCGTAGAAACTGACTTCGTAGTCATGGGACTCCCAGTTTGATAATATGAAGATAATTTACAAATATCAAGACTTAGGCTTAAAAACATGTCTTTAGAGGGTGAAAATGCAAAAGAACCCCCAAAAGGGCCCGTAAGAGGCACGAACATCTCGCACGGGACCAATGTAACTCGTAAAAACTGAATGTATAGTCACGGGACCAATGTAACTCGTATTATATTGGCCCTTGACAATATTATTTGTATCATATTATGATATTAACGCTTTAGTTTGATTTATGAATGTTCAGATTGATTTATGAATATTTAGTTTGAATTATGAATGTTTAGTATCATTTATGAATTAACTAGGATGGCACGATACTTTAGTTTGAATTGTCAACTCCACGGTTATAATTATTCTTAATTGTATATGAATTGGTTGTTAAATACAAGATTTTAGGTGCTGCCTAAAAATAAATTATATTTTTTTTATTAAATAAATATGGTCATGACCCAAATTTGTGACCCAATTTGAACATTATCCCACCCATGGTCATGGACCTAGGCATTAAACATGGGGTCATGGATAATTTCCATAACCATAGAGCCCATATTGTCCTATGGGAGAGATCGTGCCCCTTATTTAGGGTCACAGATGAGGTTCGTGACTATTGTTTTTGCTCATGAAAAAAATGGTCACGACCTAGGTCCGTTACCATCTTCTGTATATGGTGTAGTGATAATGGAAGACGGTGACATGTGACCGTGTACTTTTGATATCCACGGTGGCAAATAACCATTGTAATATTACCTAACATGTATATATACACCACGACCGATTGTCACCGTGGATATGACAAATGCACGACCATTACACACCGTAGGTGGTATTGATATGGCTATATGTCACTGTAAGTGTCATTATCGTGACCATTAGGAACTGTGGTTACTTAGTATAACACGTTAAAACCTACCATATTATCCCACAACGACTGGTGATCATGTACCCTTAGTTTATACGATTGTTTATCACAGTATATAGTTTATTTACGATTATAACCCACTTTGGTTGTATGAAGTGACATAATTTGTTGTATGTACTATGTTTATTACTATGAATTGTTTAATTTGTATTTGTAGAAATTAAATTCCAATGGAAAGGAAATCTCATATTGCTTCTGAAAGTAAGAGGATGGCATAGGCTTCTCAAATAATTGAGAATGAACCCGAGAATAAATCAAATAACTCAGTGACGATTACTCACTGAGTCAAGGGGGTTGGTATTCTGAAAGAATTTGCAGAGATGAAAAAAGACGATATTACTGATCATAATTAGATAAAGTAGAGAAAACTATAAATGAGAGGGAGAAGGAATTTGAGCAATAAGAGAAAACTAGTAATGATAGGGCAGAGGAGGTTGATCAAGTATAAGAAGTTGGCGATGATAGGGAAGAGGAGGTTGAGCGAGAAGAGGAACTAGGTGATGGTAGGGAAAAGGGGAAGGTAATTGATGATGAGAAGAAAATTACTAAGGAAGTTGTTGGTGGTGATAAGGAGAAGGGTTTTTGTGTTGATGAAAGTAGTGATGATGTAACTACTGATAATAAAGATGAAGATAAGGGTTCATCTTCATCGGTTCCAGATAAAATCTCGATGAAGAATGGAAAAAGAAAAATGAAAAAGAGTGACTCCCAACCTCTTAAGGTGTTAAATAATAATCCCGAGTTACCAAAATACTTTAACAACCATATTATTTATGCAATATGGAATCTGGATGAAGAGATAGGACTAATGAAATTTGTGTGTCATTATAAAATTTTTAATAAGTGGCATATTAATAAAGAAGACCCGTATGTCCTTTAATTCATTCAAAACTCGAGTTTGTGGAGTTTGGTTAAGATTTCTTACCATTACGTTGATCATGTGGTGGTGTGTGCTTTCGTAAAACAGTGACAATCGGAGGCTAACTCCTTCCATATCTCATTTGATGAGATGACAATTACACAAAACAATTTTTACCATTTGTTGAATATTCGAGTTGAGGAGAAGTGCTTTTATGTTGAGGTGTTTAAAAAGGACGGGGATAAATCCAAGCATCTTAAGAGTCTCATAAAATATATAGGTCGTATGGAGGATGAGGAGAAACAATAATATAAGTCGGTGTATTCTACTTGTGTACAATGGCACATGCAATAATTCAAAGTGAGGGTGAAGAAGCTCAAAGATAGGGAAAAAAAAGCATATCCATCAGTGTGCCCATGGATATTTTTTTTATGCTCGATTATTTGTTATTCCTTGACAAATTCGGTAATAGAGTTCCTATATATTATCTAAAATCGTTGAAAAACTTGTTAAATGTCGATACTTTGCTTGGGGTGTGGTTCTATTATATCATTTGTATTGACAAATGGGAGTTGCATCATAGGTCGATGTTTGACAAGTTGCCTGATATCTCCCCTACTTGTGGTAATGATTTATTTTATATGTATCACTAATTTCCAATAATACAGGCACACACACACACACACACACACACACACAAGTATATATTAATAATTAAAAAAAAATCAATGGAGGCATGGATTCACGATCACTTCCAAATCAAGCGAGGTGTCCGTCGCTTAGAGTTTCAAGCAATGCAATATTTGCAAATGGAAAGCACAAATGGTATCTGGGCATGATTTTGCCCATATGTTAGAGCTGAGGGAGACGCTTGATGATTTACATCAAACTGAAGTAAATACAATCGTATTATCCCAAGCATTCTTTAAACCAATCGGCAATCCTTATATGTTTCATTTATTAATAGGTTTTAACTATATAACGTATAAGTTGCTTGGGATCCATACCAAGATAATCCAGAAGCATACCCTTATCAGGATGTGTCATTTTATAATGGCATCTTAATTTGTTATGATGTAGAGGGGCCATATTATCTTGAGCGTGTACTCTGATAAACCAGTTGGGTTCAGACTATACCGAGTTTGCCGTCCTTTGTATGAAAAGAGGGGGAAAACCCAAGCTTGTTATAAGGTTGAATATGACAATGAAAAGTGGTATCAAGAAAATTAGATAGACCACCTTATGTAAAATAGAAAATGATCACATCATGTGCAACAATATCCATAGGAGTGTGTAAGTGACTATATGGATTGGTACTTATAACGTTCCCATCCAAGTGTGAAAAATCCCAGCTATTATTTTTTGCAAAATAAAGTCAAAGAATCAGATAAGTTAGTAAGTAATATTTAACTATTGTTTCACAATTTCTAAAGAATGTCAAAGAATTGGATTTGTACTTGACCTAACAATTTTAGGTAAATGGAAATAATGCAGCCATCAGGTTGTTCCAAGATCCAATTGAATCCGGAGAGGACCAAGCTATAGAAGACGTTCTTGAATGACAAGAGTAACAGTTGATGTGCTATTTTAAGGAAAAGGAGTAAAGACAACTTAAGACAAGGGCAAAAAGTAAACCTCACGAGAATCAAGAATCAAGAACTTACATGATTCGGTGGTGAAGAAGACAAAGAGGAAATACTCTGGCTTCCTCTTGTATTATGTTATAATATTTTGATGGTAAGTGGATAATTTGTGTGTGTGTGTGGGGGGGGGGGGGGTAATTTATTATTGCATATGTAATATTTTGGTTGGTTGGTGGGGTAATATGTTGTGTTAAAAAGTTTGTTGGCTGAGTAATTTAATGTGTTTGAAAATTTGGTTGGTCGGGTTGTTGTGTGTATGTTGGTAACATTTGAGAAGTTAGTTGGGTTGTTGTGTTTTTATTTGTAACATTTGGTATGTTAGGTTTCATGATTGTATTAGATTTCAAAAATCAATCAAGAATGTTTTTATTGAAATGGTAGGTTGTGATTGATAATTGTTTTGGTTGATTGATTTTTATTTTCGAATGATATATTAATGATGAATCATCTATTATGTGTGATGTACTACCTTATAACCACATGAAACCGTAGTTGAACACTCCACGGTATACACTAACTATGACATATCAACAATAACACAGTTACTTATCACTGTGATAATTGTGTTCAAAAAATCCTATTTTTTCTCAGTATTTGCATGGTAACTTAGCACCATATAGGGACATGATATTGTACCCGTTAACCGTGCTGTATCTTTTCACGGCCTTCTATCACCGTGGTTTTTTAAAAGGGAAAAGTCATTGCATAGTTTCCACGGTGACATGTCACCATGGGATTTGGGCGCTAAAATTTATATTTTTAACCAAGTAGCATCATGATCACTTAACATCATTGTTTTACAATCTACGATATACAACTATCGTGACATATCCCTTTATAGTCACAAGACAATGTCGTTTTAAAAAGAAAAAGACATTATATAGATTTCACGGTGACATGTTATCGTGAAGTATCATTATACGGTTAGTTATCACCGTTGTATTGATAGCCACGATGCCATTTGATTGAGTGTTGTGGTATCAATTAGAACATGAAAGTAATAAAAAAATTACATCACTTATGCGTAAGACTGAAATCAATTTTTATAAAATCCTTTAATAGTAACATAAAATATAATTCAATATCATTTATAAAAAGTACATCATTACGTTCCAACAAAAATACATAAAGTCCTTCATACATAAACCTACTTTAAGTCCTTCATAAAAAACTTACTTCAACTACTTTATATCCTTCACAAAAAACTACAAAAGCCTTTACAAAATTATAATAAGTCCTTTATAAAAACCTACTCCAACTACATCAACTCCTTCCTCGAAACCTACTTCACCTACATCAAGTCATGGAACTGTCAAATCTTCATCTTCATCAGATTATCAAAGTTGGTTCATCCTCCATCGCAACATTCCTGGGGCAAATATTTTCAAACTCAGTCAATCGGATCTTTAACATAATAGCCCATTCAAGATCCTCGGATGTTGGGCTCGATCTCTAATGGGAAGCAAAAGGAGGTAGGTGTAGAATTTGGTGCATTATAGCAACACCTAATGTGCATTTCTTATATTCAGAATGAATACAACACGCAATGCAGAATGACTTTCCCGTGTAAGTAACACCAATCATTTTAAACAACAACATGTTGTAGGGATTGGTTTTACACGTCCAGTCTATAACTAGTACGGTCGAAACACACTTGGCTAACAAAATGGATGTCGGGTGTGCGAAAAAATGTCCACAATGACATCGGTGCTCTCACGTTATCGGTGCCTGTGGACGTAATATTTCTCGGAGAGTAAATGCTTGAGTTATTTCATTGCATTACGTCCCTACATTTCACATGCTTTCATTCTATATTTCACATTGTAAATTGTTCTCATAGTAGAATAATTTATCGGTGTGCGTTGTTTCAAGGTTGTTAGTGTCTCCATCGGGACTATTCCATTTTTCACCAACTCCTTGGTAATTTTTCTTTCTTCCTGGGTTAACCAGCTAATGTATTACTTACCAACCAATGTCATTGAACCTTTGATTGTGGACTCCGCATACCACTTCCAACCTCCCTAACTTCCCCTCCAATGGGACACCCTTTAAACGGAATGAATAATTGCACTTCTTCGTTGAAGTAGATTTTCTTATTTTCTTCTCATCACCTTCAACTTTCCTATTACGATGTATTTCACTCCTCTCACAACCGAGTACAACATATTGGTTTTCTTCTCGGTATGGGTTTATCTGACTTCAAAATGATTAAAATGACATCAAGTGTTCAACCTCGTTGTTGGACCCAATCTATCATTGGCGCCTGAGATTTAAAAACTTGTAATTATTTAAAAACTTGTAAATGGAGATATATATGGAAATATAATTATTTAAAACCATATAAATCAATAAAATAATTGGTTAATATAATCGTACCTAATCGATAGTGAATTGAGACAAATGATCTTGCTCTATGGCTTGGGGATTTTTTTCTTTAACAAGTGTATCCTGTCATAAGTAATAAAATAGTGTTAAGTTTATGAAATAATAAACAAATGAAATTAAAATTTGAAATATTACTCTTACGATTGAAGGTCGGGGAATGCAACACACAAATTTGGTACACCCCTATTGTGATTATAATCTCGCTTAACATTTTCCGATGTAGAAGGTTCATTGGTCGCCCTATTTATAATAGTTTGAGGGATACCAGCACTTGGGACACATAAATTATCGATATCGCGCCAAAATGTTCCGTTTAGTAGTGCCTAGTCAATTATGATAACAATGATATTCATTAACCAAAGTTGATGAGTTAACATGTCCAATAAATTTAAGTGAATGTTCTATCTGACATGGCATGTTGTAACCATTGATGAAGAAATAACGTCTATACCTCACCGTTTGGTAAAATATCACGGTCACTTAGCACCATTATAGGACAACCTATGGTACAGACTAACAGTGACATAGCCACTCATGGTCACAAGGAACCATTTGTTTAAAAGGCAAAATTCCATGAATATATTTAACAACGACATGTGACCATGATTTGTCATAGCACAATATCCTTTAATTGTGGTCTATCCTCCGATAGCCTCATAGCACTGCGGTCTAAAAAAGAGAAAACTCACTGCATAGATTTCACAGTCATATGGCACTGTTGTGAGTGATTACACGATCACATGTTATTGTGATATTTGAGTGCTAACATTCATATTTTTTACCAAGTAATAACACAGTTACTTATCACCATGGTAGTGGAGCACTGTGTGCAGCCCCAAAGATGCTGGTGGCCTGGGTATTAGGAGCAGTGAGGAGAATAACCGTGCCATTGTCTCGAAAATTGGGTGGAAAATCATGAATGACAAAAATTCCTTATGGGTCCGTGTACTTAGATCGAAATATAATACCCACGAGAATCCTAGTAACTGGAACCGCAAGGCACATGCTTCCAATGTGTGGAGGGGCATTTTTAAATGTACTAATGAGCTTATTAAAAATACCAAATGGATTATTGGGGATGGGATGTCTACTAATATCTACAATGACTGGTGGGTGGGTACGTCCAAAATTCATAATACCCATATCAACTCCCCTGTGACGCTTGTCGGCGACCTAATTAGGGATGGGGCTTGGAACGAACAACTCATAAAGGAGACCTTTAGCAAAGACATCGCTAACGTAATTATAGGAACCCCCTTACCCCACACCTTGAAGCAAAATGACAGACCCAGTTGGGGACCCTCCCCCAATGGTAAATTCTCGATTAAATCTTCCTATGAATCCCTTGTGAAAATTGACCTCAACACCCCCTGCCTCGTTAACTGGAAACATATCTGGAAGTTGAAATTCCCCCAGAAACTTAAAATCTTTCTTTGGAAAAATTTCCATAAGAAAATCCTCACTAATTGCCAAAGGTTCAATAGGCAAATGACGAATTCCAAAAAGTGTGACTTTTGTGAATTTGATGAAGACATCGATCATGTGCTTCGTAAATGTCACCTGGCCACAAAGGTTTGGGACCATTTTCCAACACCACGGGACGGGAACAATCAGGATAACATGTCTATTTTTGACTGGATAAAAGATAAGATATGGGATAACCCTATACATAATGGCCAAACTCTTTTCATTTCCACTTTATGGCATATTTGGATTGCACGCAACAAACGCATTTTTGACAATGTTAATATCTCTCCGAATATGATTTGGGCTAAGTCGATTTCTTTAGCACGTGAACTTGATTATATTGTTAAAACTAAATTTAGCCCAAACCATGTTCAGGACATTATCACTAACTTCCCCTCGAGTGTCTATCGCCTTTCAGGTTACGAGATTTTTACAGATGGCAGCTATGACCCGTTCAGTAAACTTGGAGGCTTTGGTGGCATGGTCAGTGGTAAGGAACAACGGTGGATTATTGGTTTCAGTGGAAAGATCATTGGAGATAGCAACCCCATTAAGGCAGAGCTAGTTGGCATTTTGCATGGTCTGAATATGGCGAGAATCAATGTATGGAAGGGGTGTCTACTGCGGAGTGACTGCCTGGAGGCCGTGAAGTTTCTTAATAGACAGGGCCACCAGAACCATCCGTTGACTAACATTATCGAGGAATGCATGACCATTATGACAGAGATGGAGATTGAGGTCTCCCATATTAGGCGGTCAAACAACATCTGGGCGGATGGTTTAGCACGGATTGGAAGAAGACAAGTTAACGAATATACCGAGTATGACGAGATCCCGGAGTCCCTATTCTGTCTTCTGGAGTATGGTGATAAATTCAAGACGAAGGTGGCACTTCAAGCTTGCACTGACCAAACATACCGCATTGCTACTTTTGGGGGTTATGTCCTTGACGACCAAGGACAATGGAAGGCCGGCTACTATGGACGACTTAAGGGCACTCCGTCTCTTATTCGCGCTCTGATGGAGGGTCTGTTCCACGGCCTGAATATGGCTAGGATGCGTGGTTGGAAGGACATCATAGTTGAGACCACCTCACATGAGCTTATTGATATATTCAAAGGGGTCCAGTACAGGGAAACGGACTTTGAGAACATCAGAGTCGATTGCTACGAGCTTATGAGAGTGGTTGGTGCTGACTTCATCTATGTCAGTCCTAGCATGGTTCGGGGTGCGGATTGGCTTGCTCGGGAGGCTAAAGTGCAAGAGGAAACTTTTGTGGAGATCGAGGAGATCCCTACCACGATGCTACGGATCCTCACTATGTAGGATAGATGGTGTTATTTCATGTTATCCTTTGTTTTGTTATGATCATTTCTGTCGCCTCAATGGCTTATGTTTCATGTAATGTAATCTCGGTGTAAAAGTGGATAACCCTTGGTTAAAAAAAAAAAAAGAGAGAGAGAGAGATCCTAACTAATATAGCCCTAACATAATATATAATTTGGTTTTGGATTTGAGATTTTATAATCTAAAACGTTGCAAATTTATTCTATTACATGTCCATTAGATACAGAAAGTAATAACATTTGGTAATCCAATATTACTTGATGTCTTCTCATTATTTTCGTATAGTGAAAACCACAAAAATTGGAACTATATGAAAAAGCACAGTAAAGTCCACGCGAGTGGGACAAATCAGTGGCGCAACTTGGCAGAAAAGGAATCAAAAGTTGATATTTTTACTGCACAATTTTTTCATACCCACAACCACTGTGAAAAACTGTATACTCCACAGATGGAAAACACTGAAAGATATGAAATCAATCATTCAATGAAGGTGGAAGTGATAGATCCAAACGTGATAGGTGAAAAGAAGCGACAACATTTACAACAAGCAGGAATGCTTCTTTTAAGAGAACAACTAATGAAGCCAAAGCTTACCAAAGACATTCCTCAAAACCCATAAAAACAGGTGTCAACTAACCGACCATTTTGATCCTACATCAAAGGCTCAACTTATAGGTTTTCTTACCTTACCCTCATATAAAACCAAAAATCCCCTGTTGATTGATTTCTCAATGTGTTGTTATTTCAAATGTTACAGGCATGTATGTTAAGCTCAGACTTAGGACTATAGAGTGAAAAGCACCAGGATCTGCTGTGATCCGGAGAAGTATGGCATAATAATACATTTCATTTGTATTTTTCTGTTCTCGTTGCTTTATACACTAAATTACGTATGAACATTAAATATATGTGTGTTTACGGATATATAGGTGTTTGGTACAGGGAACAGGTCTAGACATAGGTGGACAGCAATTTTCCTGGGTGGGTCTTTCAATATATCTGGTTTAAATTGTATAAAATTTATTTTATGTGGTCGATATCAAATTTAAAATGGTAAGATCAACTACAATTTTATCAGGATAAAAATGATTAAAATTGACAATTTTTTAAATATAATGATTTGCAATTTTAGACATTTGGCTAAATTTTGGGTCATATGTTAGTTTTACACAGCTCTCTAGGCAAAATTCTAACCAAATAATTCAACTTTTGGGTTAAAAATAATGAATAAATCTAGGGAGACCCACAAAAAAACCCATTTGGTAAACCCACTGCATTAAAAGCTTATACCTTATTGTTGTGGGTCCCGTCAGGGCATCAAAATGTGCATTAAAAATTTGTACCCATTTTTGTCTTATTCACTGAGTTTACCAAATGGATTTTTTTGTGGGTCTCCCTAGCTTTACTCAAAAATAATATACCTGATCAGAATTCGAATCTAAGGCTAAACTCGTGGAGTTGGTCTAAGTGATAATATATTTATGTAATACTCATTGTTATTTTTATATCTGAGAATATACAAGTCTCATGTTGAGAAAATGTTCTTTTACAATTTATATGGATTTTAAGGCATCTTCACCCATTTTCTAAGTTTGATGTTTTAATTAAAAATCGTATGACCGCGCTAAGTTATGGCCCAAGAACTTGAATACTTCATACAACCCAATATACTTATCCACGTGTTTTAAGTCATGCCCAACAATGGCTAGTAGGTTGTGAGGGCATGTTAAGAATACACTAGTTGTAAACTCGCGCGATGCGCGGGCGAGTATTGTACACGCGTAATAAAAATATAAATGTTTCTTGAAAAAACGATTACCAATTTCAATGGCAAGGTGGCATACTCTTAAATTATAATAATTTTTTTAATATACGTACTTAGTTTCACGATACATGGATTGTTATTAAAAAATGTCGAGAGACTTTTCATAGAATGATCCAAAAAATTATATCAAAGTGTAAGTATTAAATATTTGTCATGCAATAACTATGACTTATAACAATACAATATAAAATATGCAAATCAATTCAACAATCTCAAAATTAAACAATCCTATTTTTTTTAAATCAAGAAGAATATATTTTTGAAATTAGGAAGAAATATAATATAAAGCTCTTATTTGAAACCAACTGAACATAACATCCAACCTTTAAAGAAAACCCTACTCCAAACCCAAAAATTAAAAAATTAGTGTAGCCAAACAGTAGAAACAGTCAACAACCTCAAAATCCAAAAACTACCAATTAAGCGTGAGGTAAAAGCATATCTTGAACTCAAAAAAAAAAATTCATCTCAGTTTTGAACCTCTCAAACCCCCCAAAAAATACTGTGGTGCATCAAAGAGCATGTATGCTTTGAATTTGATTTGGAGAAGCTTTGAAACCCTTTTCTTTGAAACCCTTTTCTTTCAAACCCATTTGACGTGTGAGATAGTATCTTACCAAACATATACCATTTGATGGATGAGAGATCTCAGAAGAAAAGGAATAATATATACACAGATAGATATGAGAGGAAAAGAGGTTGGAAAAAGATAACTCAAAAGTCATGTCCTTTCACTGTCTGTTGTTCACGTGGCAACATTGTTGAATAGGATCCATTAAACCTCATGTTGTTCATTTTATCCTTCTACTCGAACCACCATACTCACTTGATCCTCCAACCCTTTAACCCACTCAGCAGACCCGTCTAACTCGCAAACCTAGGCACAGGATCCACCTTCCATTAGTCTTTTTCTGCTAACAATTATTCCAAACAGGAAACTCACTTCATGTTATTTTATACTTAATGGGGTGTACAACATCCATCCATTTTCTTGGATTTTGTTTGTTATATAAGAAACTGTGGACGAATAAAAGCATACAAAAATTTGGTAGGGAGAATGAAAGGCAAGAGACTGGGATGGAAAAAGGGATTTGGTTCGTTTTATAAGAAGCCGTGGAAGAATAAGAACGGGAAAAAATTTGGAAGGGAGAATGAAAGGGCATAGAGTGGGGTGGGAAAGACGGTGCTTATTTAGAATAAGTTGCATTTGAGAATGTGTAGGGAGTAATTAACATTGGGTGAAGGTGAGAATGATCCACGTGGATACTCTAAATAAAGAGGTGCATTTAAATCTTTGTTTAACATTTTAGAGTATATAGAGATAGGTCCTACCACGTTATCAAAATACAATCTTGAACCACGGTATTTAGAAACCCATTGCCAACTAATTATGAGATATATTCTCTAATATTTAATATTGTATCAAAGTAGGATATTTTCTAGCATATCTTCCAAAATACCCTAAGTAACGTAATATATATTTTTTATAAGTAAATGATATTTGAAAATCCATCAAGGGGACGGAACCCGTATAAATGAAGTATACATAACAAACAAGAGAGAAGGAGAGCCTCCCCCCCCCCCCCCCCCCCCCAAAAAAAAAAAAAAAAAAAAACATCTACCTCAATTATCTAATACTACACCTCCACCAAAAAGTCCAAAAAAATGTAATAGATGCATTATGACTTTCCTTATACTAAACCAGCAGTGAACCAATAAATAAGTATCGAAATCTAAGAGGAGCAACTTCGATCCCTTCAAAACACCTTGATTTTCTTTCCCACCATATCGTCCAAAAACTACAATGTAGGACTACCCTCAAAATCTCCCTGACTCCCTTCCATCCCTTCGGGGGATGCCATGACTCTAATACTTCTCTCACCGACTTGGGCAACACCCATGAAATCCGACTAAGGGATAAGAACACATCCTAAAGGCCTCTCGTCACCTAGAAATGCAAGAGTAGATGATTGGTCGTCTCTTCCGCCTCCTTACACTACCACCATCAACTAGCCATTGATCGTCTCCTCACATGCAAGCCCTCAATCGTCAACATTGCCTATTTGGCAGTGGTCCAAACAAAAAAAATTATAATTTGAGGCGTTTTCAACTTCCAAATCTCCTTTTATGGAAAGTTAGCACTCTCATTCTTGTTCCCTCTCAATGCGGAATAATAATCTTTCACCGTAAAAATCCCCCTCCTGTACCCATCTCAAATCATTATCTCCTCCCGATGGGGTGGGAGTCATTCCCAGCCAATCGAATAAGTCCTTTGCTTCCTCTAATTCTCAGTCCCACAATTATATTCTTAATTTAGGGCCACACAACCCGATTCCCAGCCATTAACATATGATCAGCTACCACGCCGTCCTTATTTCCTCATATCCTGAAAATCTCGAGAAATTTATCCCCTGGAGAGTTGTTCTTACCCTACCCATTCTTATAAAATCTGATCATATTACCATTCCCTATATGAAACTCCATGTATCAATACAACTCTCCCCCACCCCTTCTAAATGTGCATCCACAACCCCACCCCATGGGTAAAGCGCCCCACTCCGGGACCTCACCCCAGATGTGTACATCCTCCCATAGACACCACTACTCTCCTACAAAACCTATTATCCTAATGAGAGAGCCTCCATAGCCATTTCCTTAACAAAATTTTATTAAAAAATCCTAGGTTTTTCGCTCCCTCACCCCCTCTTTAATCGGCTTGCACACTTTCTCCCAACTCACTAGGTAGTCCTTGAAACTATCTTCATTACCTTTACACAAAAAATTTCTCATCATCTTCTGTATCATCTTACCTGGCAACGGTCAAATGGATAATAAGTAGGTTGGCTGAGTCGACAAGGTACTTTTAATCAAAGCTAACCTACCCCCCTTTAATAAATAATAATTCTTCCACCATGTCAATCTCCTTTTGACCTTCTACAGAATTGGGTTCCATATAGCTTTAGATTTATACTTATCCCCTAATGAAAATTTGAGATATTTTGTGGGGATATTACCTAATTTTCATCCCAGTGTCCTTGCCAGAATCTCCACATAATCACCTCCCCCAACCTGAATAATCTCACACTTGTCAGCAGTAATATGCACACTCGACACTGCTTTGACGAACATTAGTAGAAGTCCTAGAGATCTCACCTGGACCTCTTTCGCTTTACAGAATATGACCATGTCATTTGTAACTAAAGCATGAGAGACCCTAACCAGACTCGCACTTGGATGCCTAATCACGAAACCACTAATCAGGCCCGCCTCTACCACCCGGACCAAAATTTAACTAAAGGACACCATCACTAAAATGAAAAGAAAGGGAGATAGAGGGGACTTCTACCAAAAACTATGGGATCTGGCAAAAAAAACTTTGGAACCCTATTAATCATAACTGAGAAAATGACAGCCATGATGCAACTCTTGATCCACCGACACCACCTTTCTCTAAATCCCATCCTCTCCAGAAGGTATAATAGAAAACCCAAGTTGACATGATCATATGCCTTCTCAATGTCTAATTTGCATAAGATGCCAGACTCCCCACTCCTAAACCTCGACTCTACACATTCATTAGCAACCATGATTTCATCGAGGATTTTCCTTCCGCCCATGAAAGCATTTTGCTATTCTAAAATAAAAGGATCCCTAACCCTCATGAGTCTGACTGATAAAACTTTAGAAATAATCTTATATGCACTCTTTATCAGACTTATCAGTCTGAAATATCGCACATCAATCAAGCCCCTAATCTTGGGAATCAAATTATAAATGTCGCATCAAGACTCCTCAGAATATAACCTCTATCAAATTGTAATACACATGAGGGGGCTTGTTTAAAATATTATTTTGCAAATTCTTCTCTAAGGTTTTAATAGTTATGGTTTGGATACTCCAAACATAACATTTATAAAATAACTCATTTTCAAAAGCGAAGGTCTTGAAACCAAGTTGCTAACAATTTATTTTCTTTATTTACAATTACCCTTATTAAGTATTTTTTTGGTACTAGCATTCGTCCCCATCCATAGGAATTGATAGTGTTTTCTTAGTGCCTAAATCTCAAACTTCAATCCTTCAAATTTTTCTATCTACTAGTTTGAAATTTACCCAATAATTGTGAATTCATTTCATCTCCTTAATCACCCATCCATCAATCTTCATAAATAAGGGTGATCTTTTGACGACATATTCATTCCTTATGAGAAAATGAATAAATCTTAATGGGGGGAGGCAAATCGACAACCTCCCATGCTTGGGTGCTAAATTTATGTTCTCGTGCCTAGTGGTAAAACCAATAAGAGAAATGAAAATAAGCTTGGCTCCCCTAGCGTAGATCCTAATAACGTTAGGACATCCACTAGGGGAAACGGAGAACTCAAGTTTTAAACTACAAACGCAATGTATATGCTAAGAAGGTTAAAGTAAAGATCATTTTAACTGTCCATGAGAAAAAGGCTTCGGGAAGAGATAAACATATATGCTCCTATCCCTAGTAGAAGGTGTCAATTATTAAATAATGATCCTAATGAGATCAATAACCCTCGTAGTGGAAATTAAGTTAGGAATGGAAATCATCGAGAAAATAAGATAGATGAAGATCACAAGGAACATTTTATCAAGAACAACCCCACGGACTTGTATATAGGTATCTTAATCCTCAGTGGTGAATGTTATTAAGGTGATGAAACCAAGTTAAAAGTTAACAATGTTGAAGTTTATGATATTTAAAGCCAACTAACCACATTTGACATTATTAATATTATAGTACTTAATTATCATCTCTACTATTTGGGATTATATAGTTACATTTCTTGGTATGGGCCTACCCACCTTTGCTAATTAATTTAAGGTTATCGTGGTGCACCTTGTTTGAACATATCTCAGTGAACGGTTGTTGTGTAACGTCTAAAATAGTTGTATCTCATCATAGTTGATATATTAATATTGTTCTTTGTAATTTATTTCCATCTTTATTATTTTGAGACTTTTAGATGTTGAGTATTGTTATGTTATGGTTCTAATAAAGTGTGTGGGTTCTAAAGTTGTGGGGGAGGTTGTGTGCTAGTTTATTTGATTATTATGTTATATTTTTATTATATTTATTAATTCATTTATTATCTGAGGATTTTATCAATTGGTTATTCATGTGTACATTCTTATAATGGTATTTAATTAGTGAATGTCCACAACCCTTATATTTATGATTGGCCACCTTATATACGAAAAATGTAGGTTGTCACAGTTAGTGTTTGCTCATGATTCTAGAATTGTAGGGTCCATAGGTCTATTTTCTTTTTTTCATAGCGATCTTTAATACGTGTCCAATTTTTATTTTATATAACTTTGGGTATTGATGTACATTTTGATTCGTTCTTCCAATATGATGAGGACGAGGCATGGGGGTTTTAGAAGAGCCCAGAGATCCTTCAAGACTAACCCAACACTATTATTACTCATGTGGTAGTACTAGAGGTTGCAGAACCCATGCACACTTGCCACAATCGGTAGCCCCAACATAATAGTCAATCATGTTAATCCTCTAAGAAGGAAGAAGTATAATGCCCCGTACTTTTAGATATTTAATATTGGTTTTTTAATATTGACTAATATTGCTCATTTGCATGGTAGTTATGTATTTTTTTTACGATATTAATTGCGTGTTATAATTGAACTTAATTTGAGAAAGGTAAATTATATATGAACACCTGATAATATAATAATAGTGTTCTTATTTATTTTTTATTGCAAGCGTGTACCATTAGGCCGAGTTGTAGGGGATATAGAGTCCTAGTGTAGTGTTTTTAGTATGTTTGTTTGATCCCTAAGGTTGGATAACCCTTTGGGATATGCTTTTGGAGCAGTGTACTGGGTTTATGTAGGGAATCTAAGTTAGGCCCATAGGCAACCTATGAAAATTAAAATATTTAAATAAGTGTTTAACCCTCATAATTAACATAACAAAAAAATGGACTAAATCTTAGCTGTTAGGGATAAGATTTTGAGAATAAGAGATTCAACTAAATTTCTAATTGATAATTCAAGCAAGAAATACTTATATTTATTGCATATTACTTGTAAGTTGTTTATGATATAATGCTAATGATAATCAAAGTTAGCCATAATCATATCTTAGGCCTGAAATCTTATTATAAATTATAAAAAGGAAACGTATCCATTGATAAATGTTTAAAGTTTTCTAAGTTCATTGTAGGTATGCCATAGATGGATGATTCACATACTTAGGTTAAGGATTGTGATAAAAATTATTGTTTAATGATTACATTTGAAATTAAGTTGAAACCATACGAAAAAATGATGATATTAATGGATATGTCTTTTTAATGTTACATTTAGCCTTGTTAATGGATCTATAAGGGTAGAAATATGATTAAGATCCCTTAGAAATCATAATAATATGTTTTGGGATTGAATATGGTGTAGGAAAATCTTTTTTCCACTTAAGATGAAGACCGAAGAAAATAAGTTACGGGATCAATTTTTTTATTACTACATCGTTTTAGATTCGCATATGAGGGGCCGATGGATCGGGTTTGTGAAGTGGGCTTATTTTTTTAAAGATTTAATTTGTGAATTAGGGTGATGACCTAGGGACTTTTTAAAGAGTTTTAATTAAGTTATTAGTGTTATGATCCTATATGGGTTTAAGGTTAGCTCGGGAAACACATAATCCATTATATACGGTTAGGGTTATAAGAATTTCTTATGGGATCGATTACTACACCGTTGGATGATGATGCAGGCTGCATATAGGTCTATATTATGATCCAACATGTTGTTGGTCAACCATCTCACGAGATGGAGACATATAAGGCATTATATGTAGTGTAATTTTGGTACATGATTCATAGTTGTGTGATGGTATAGTGATTTCCCCATTTATGTATGTTTTTTACAATCCATTTAGAGTGGGACCTCTGATGGATTGACCAGATAGAGGCATGATAGGTTCCCAAAGATTTGAGCCTTCATGTTATGATTATATATGTAATACTACGGTGATGGACATTTTTATATGTGGATTTGGATTATGCTACTACTATTGTTATGATATGGTAACTTTATGGATTACTGCGTAGTATATAGGTACTAGGTGTATAAATATGTAGTACATCGTATGTTTTTGTATTTATTAAATGATTATCAATTGTAAGAATAAGTTAACAATCTGGAATTAATTATTACTTGAGTGAAGTAGTAATAACAAAATAAATATTTTGATGATGATAAAATTTGTATGTTATGCGATTTGTTTGTGTCACATGCTATATTTAATTAATCGATGAAATTAATCAACTATGTTGGGCTATATGCAGTTATGCATAAATTAGTTAATTGAATGTTTTATTTTACATTATGACGTATGACTGTGAGTTATGGGGTACTACCATTTGGAGCGTACTCTATAGTGACACAGAGACACGAATACTTGTTTTATCATCTTAAGTTGAACTCAGGGGGTAAGTATACTCTTCAGCTAGATTTTGACCTATTTTGGGTAGTATTTTGGGCTCATTTAGGGTCCCAAAAATAAACCTATTATTACATAACGAATAGCAAAAATTGTCATGGTTGTGGACCAAGACCAAGCTCCCGGGTCACGGCTCCAGTCCGTGATAAAATTAAGGGTTGCCATTTTAGGGGTCACAGTGGTACATAGTCATAGTCCCTTTTATAATCCTACTATTAGGGACGTGGTCACGGTTGTGAACTATGACCAGGGGTCACAGGGACTCATGGTTGATGACTATGACCTAAACCATAACTATTTTTCTTGGTCACGTTCGAGAACCGTGACAACAAGTTATAATAACTAAGTGTGAACTTTGGTTTATCACGGTAGTTAACTGTGACCCCTTATCATGCCCCCAGGTGTTTTGGTCATAATTCATTATTGTGATAACATTTAACCCATTAAATTGTTATCACGGACATGGTCACGGTATCATGAATTTATTTTAAGAAAATAATTTTTTTTATTGCTTCTAAAAAAAATCTTACATGTTTTCAAACTTCTATATAATTCCATCATAGAACTAATAAATACATCAATCCAAAAACTATTAAGCCATCAAATTAATTACATTAATCCAAAAAAAAGTGAATCTTAAAATATTCAATATGTTCCTTACCCAAAGCACATTAACAAATTTCAAAGTATTCCTTTTCTAACTAAATCTGCAAATATTTCAAAATTTTCCAAATCATAAGAAAGGACTTGAATTCCAAATTGACTTCGAGACACCTACATAGTAAAAAATGGCATCAAAGTTCACATAATTTGTAATATGAACAAGGTTGGGTTCCAACCCATAATCCGAATATGGGATTTCTCTTTTGATTTATGAAAATAGATGTTACATATGTTTAAAGTGTAAAAAAATTATGAGAACACTATAATTTGGGAATTGTGGTATAAGCTGCCATTTTTAGGTTTTTTTTATTTATGAAAATAAATGCGAATGTATATATGATAATAAAAAGAGTGGGATTAGTAATAGAAGTATTTTAAAAAAGGTACAAATGGAATAAAAACACTAAAATACGAAAAATAGCATTTATGGGACTAGTCAAACATAAAGGATATTACAACGCATATGTAGTTTTGTATGAGTATCCTTGAATAGGTTTTTGGAGATTTAACCATTCAAACACATTCGGGGTTCCTAGATTCATAACAAGACTGTGACATTACCGTGTTAGGTTTGAAATCCATAATGAGTTCGATCGATTAAACCCCCAAGAAACTATTTAAGGGTACTCACACGAAACATAGTTAAAAATATTACAAAATCTAAATTACTACTAAACCCAAACAATTATCTTAAGAAAGTACTCAATTCCAAATTTGATTTTAGGATGCCTATTATACCATATAAACTGGCATCGATGTCCATGTTTTTCAATCACGTCACAAGATTAAAATCTTAATGTTCTATTTGTAATTTGATTGATGTGTTCAATGATCTAATCAGTTAAGCAAAAATCTTATTAGTATCAATAAACTATCATTCTGAGAGGATTAACCTTTTGGGGCATCGAGATTGATTCTAATAGATGTTGTATGGAACCTAACAATTGAAACACAAGCTATTACTCAATTGTTAGGCTTGGCCAAGTTGTAGATATACATAACCTTATTTTTCCCAAGGCTATAAGCTCAAATAATAGCATGTGTTTCACCCGACGGGATACACGAATTGAGAATGAGATTATTTTGTTCTGAATATTGGTATTTATTAAGGCTACTCATAAATCTAATTTTAGTATTGTGTGATTACACTTGAACTTTGTCATCCGGGTATAACCAAGCAAACTAGCTAGATGTTCCCTGGCTTCATAACAAGACTATGACATAACCTTGTTTCAACTTGAAACACCTGATTAGACTGGTTACACTAAGAAAAAAAAGTTTAAGGGTACACATACAAAACTTAAATTAAATTTATGATAAGCCTTCATCAATAACAATAATCTGAACTAAACAACCTTATCCCCAATTTATGGAACCCGTCGGGGGAAACGCATGCTATTAGCTTGGAAAATAGACTTGGCCAAAAGAAAGTTGTGCATAACTATAATTTGAAAGCCTATAAGACCGACTAATAGTCTTCATTTCAACCAATGGATTCCATACAATGTCGATTAAAATAACTCTCAACGCACCAACAATGTTAATCCTACTTGAACAACATTATGTCGATCCTAGAAAGATTTTGGCTTCACTATTGGATTAGTGAGAACATTAATCATATTACTAATCGAACAATAACTTCTAATCTTGTGTTGTGTTAACATCATATCCTATCACGTTATTGTGTCGTGTTATGCCACTCATAAACGGGTTGCTCTAACGAGTCGTTCCATAAATACATAAACCACTTCCACCTAGTCAGTTAAAGGATGATGTGACAGTGGTTTTGATGGTGTTGGACTCCGTAAGCATCATCAATAAGTTCGGTCAAAGGATGGTGTGTTGGTGAATCATTCATCACTTCCACTCGATCGGGTTTCATTACCCGATCGGGTATAAGTAGTTCTTTCAGATAATATGGTTTATGCTTTTCCCCATAGAATGTCTATATCTTATAGTCTTGCAACATACCTCACCTTAGCAAATGTGTTAAATAATATAAAATAAATTCATTTAACCCAAGCATTAAATCAATATGAATTACAACTGAATAAATTAAGATGTCATTAAAGCCCAAAAAATAAAAATAAAAATAAATTAAGATGTCATCACATTGTTTCGAAATAAAAGAACATTACAAAATTATCCCAAAGTAAAACATTGTTCATTGCTTAATCTTCATTAGGAAATAAATTGGCGAAGAAATATATGCATTTTTTTACGGTTGTAATATAAGCCCATCATCATGGTTAATATGAACAGGCTCCTCTCCACAACCCAGGTATATGTTATCAACTAATATCTTAACCTCCCCTTCTTGCAAAGAATGACTATGCACAGGTTTTCTTGGAGTTATGGAAATGATCATGAACATTCCAATGACCCTGCTATTGGTCAAGTAATTTATATAATATTCCGCTCCATAGTCATCGTGAATGGATGATGACGATTGTCGGATAGAGGGTGCAACAGGTGGCTAATAAGGGAATGTTTGAGGAGGCATTGGGAAACCATGAGGTGCAAAAGAGGGAAAATCCTAAGGCGCAAATTGAGATTTTCCCTGTTGTTGAGTAAGATATTGGAAAAATACCTTTACCTCAGCCGTGAATTGTCCCCAAGTATTGGTAAAAATTATCATGTCCTTTATGAGACCTAAATGCCCTTTTTCATATTGGATTATTCTTCCACCTGGTTCGATATGTGACTCCTTATCGAAGAGAGATCATCCGACACAGGTGAGATGTGATGTAATTTAGTCCTTGGCATCCTGCATTCCACACCTCTTGTCTTTCCCCCTTTGTCCTTCCCAAATACCTTAGATAGAGCCTTTAGTCAATATCATGGGGGATGCACTCGGATCGATTTCTCATCACGCCGTTTATCATTTCCTATCGTATAATATTATATTTAGGACTATATTTTCAATATTGTTTTATTATAGCATACATATATGTATGATCATTAAATTCAAATTCACCAGAGTCGAAGTCAATTTGTCTAAGAATTATTTGGTATATTTATCCCGCCGGGCATGTAAGTACATGTTGACTCGATTAGCATCTTTCCTTTGTTCTGGATTCCCTTTGGTCCTTTTGACCATTCCATTTCAAATCATCATATTATTTGGACCCACATTTGTGTAAATTAACTTTATTTGCCCTATAATGTCTATTTTTCTCCCTCTGGGCAAGTTTTTTCTCCCTGGCCTCTTTTTCTAAGAAGACAACGGATGGGCATTTCAACATTTTAAGAAACTTTGTCTTTCAATGCCTAAATGTTAGAGCTTGATGGCCCCATTGGGAAGTGAACCCTCTAGGGGTTCTTACGATTGGTTTTCAATTATTTAGCTACCCGAGAAAGAACCGTTGCCTTCGAATTGAGTGGGAATGTAAAATTTTGACAAAAATTTACCCACACATCATCCTTTATGGAACGATCAACGCTCTTCTAGTTATCTGCACCCCTTCGCCCACAGTCATCTTTCCAAGAACCAAATAGTGGGCTTTAAGACGTCAAGTTTGTTACCAGTATGATTCTTTGCCTTAGAGAACCCAATGTTCTTCATGCCTTGTTCTTTAGATTCCTCTATATGGGGAGTTGGATTAATGGGTATTTATGGAGTTTGATGACTTAAAAATGGTGTAGACCGAGTGGTAGAATGAATTTGTTGTGGAGTAGAGCATTGCGACCCTGCATGTGTCGAGAATTCAGCTGGTGGATTAGAAGAGAATGGTGTTGGAGGAGGAGTTCCCATTCAATAACTTTTTATAACATGCTTTATGTGTTTTATTACAATTGGTATTATTTTTTAAAAATTTGCCAAAATTGCACGTGAAAAACTAGGCGGAAGCATATCTATGATTGTCATATAAATTTTAGTAAAATGAATTAAAATCCTTTCTTCTTCAAGTTTTTTTCAAGCTCCTATTTAATGTTCATATGTTGTGAGATGTCACAATCTGGGTGAATGCTCTTTTTACGAAATTGGATCCGTAATGGATGAATAATTTTTTCTGACTTTTCTAGTAGTGTCACTAACGTCAGTGCATAGTCGGGTTATGAATGCGAAATATATTATCTATTGCCTCATCCCAGTATTTTAGAAAGGAAATAATATACGATCAAATATATACTATTGTGAGAGATCAACTTAACGAATTTCCACGTAATTAAACTATTTAATTTTCCTATTCCCGTACTGGTAAATAGTAGCTTTCTCTATATGGCACGCACTAATAAAAGAGATTTTGTGTCGTCTAATCATGATCTCTCGACCATCTCTTGAAAGTAATTTTTACCGCAATTCATTTTTTTCTAAGAAGATATGCAAAAAGAGGGTGTGAATATGACCAGTATTTTCTAACGTGAATGAAAAGATGAAAAATGTTTAAAAGATTTTTGGATGTGGGATAACATACAAATACTAGGAGTAAAGGCTCTAATTAATCCTAAAATTAATATGAGTTCGTCAACTAATTAATGTTTTCCAATATATCAATCAAACCCAAAATGTCCCATTTTAGTTCATTCTAAATAAATTAATGAAATGGGCATGCTTTAATATTAGTGAGCCTTAGTTCATTTTAAATAAATTAATCAAACCCATACACTAATTTTAGTTCATTTTAAATAAATTAATGAGGCTTAGTGAAACGAAAAAAACTATCGGGTTTTATTTATACTCGAAATGATGTCATGGTTTAGGCTCATAAACCTATTCGTAACTAATTTGCTTTAACTTAGTGTGTCACAGTTTATTCCCCTTAGTAATGATTTTGGATCGTGACCCACATTCTTTGATCATTTTAGAATCAAAATTTGTCAAGATATTAGGTCACGGTTCCAAATCGTGATCATATTTTATGTCAAACTTCTCATGGTTTCTTGGTATTTGGTCAGGATTCCCAACCGTGACCTACCTTGTGATAATATTGGCCCCAAATTTACCACTATTAGGGTCATGGTTTGGTCACAGTTTGGGACTGTGGCCATGAGGGTCGTGGTTTTATACTATGACCAACCCGTGACCAACTAATGGTTTAGGTTACCCATTAGTGGGGTCACATACAGGGTCATGGTTTGGAGATCATTGTCACGGATTTGGACATTGACTCCCATGGTCATAGATTTAAATTGTGACCATCCTACCGTGACCATTTCCAGTTTTGGCATAGTGTATAGACTTGTGGGATTAGGAATATTTAAAGGAGATTAACCTCATTTATTAATTTCTTTACACATTATAAATAAACCCTAGCAGCCTTGGACATTTTGAGAGAACTTAAGGAGACTTTGAGAGGAGATAAAAATGGATCATTGCGTAGAGAGTAATTGTTCATCATTTTAAGCAAGAAATCACTTGTTAATTTGTAACTTATTTATAATTTCATATTATGTGTTTAATGCTAGGATTTAGAATGCATGTTTAGGATGAAATATGATTATCTTAATCATATTTATTTAATTGGGTTAAATAGGATTGGTATTAATTAATTCCACATTAAAGACTTGTACTTTTAGAGATAAACCTAAAATATATGGTTTTGATATATGATCATGTGATTAGAACTCATGTTCAAGATTTAATTTTGTTTGGTAATTGAATCCCTTTGTTAATGTAAGGTTTAGACCTGAAATCACTTGTGATTATAATTCTATTGAATGTCAAAGACTAAAACTTGGTTTAATTGGAAGATTCGATTAATTGAACTTATGATTCTATTAAATGTTATCAAATCCCTTAGAAACGAATTAGGAGTATGAATGGAATACTTAGTTTGGGCTAGTCTTGAATCTTAGTTTGGGCATTAATGAAGGATTAGAGAAGACGAGCTTTATTTTTAGACCAACTTGGGCCTCTGTCCCGAACCAAATCGATTCGACGTAGGGGTGAATCCATTCGTCTCACGTGACAAGCTGAGGTTTGGTCATAGAAAGGACCGTGGAGTTATTTTGAGTTAATTCGAGTATTTAAATCTTTGTTTAATTGGGAGACAATCGAATAATTTTAGAATGAGAGGTTTAAAACTGAATAAACCAAAAGTTAATAAGTTGACTTAATTAAAGTTGGAGATTGATAAACATTAATTAATAGTACAATCCGATATTGGGGATTGGGTTGCTTTGGGTAGACGGGTGACCGAAATGATATCATACGGATGTATACAGATATTGTGTGTTGTATATATATATATGTATTAATTATTTTCATGAACATACCGTTACTCATGGTGAATCTATCAGCTGGGGTTGCTTTGAAGTTTGTGACCCTATATAGCACACTTAGAAGTTGACGCAGGATGTCGTGGAGATATTATATCTTTATCATACATTCAGTCTGTCTAGGATTCATGATGAAATAGGTCATTGATCCGATCCATAGATTATGTTTTAGTATAGGACTACCCAGTGGTGTGATTGCATATCGATCCCCTATTATCATGTGTATGTGTGTGTAATCATATATTTTAAAGTTGATATGTGAGGGGCTCCTACGAATTTATCGATATAGGCATGCGAGTGTCCCTAAAGGTTGTTGCCTTCACGTGATTTTATGGTGAATATGTGAACCATATACTTTAGTCTAGTGATGATCAATTTATAACTGACCTATGTCACATTAAATACATTGTTATGATATGTCTGTACTCTTTTGCGGGTGATATTATGGGGGTGTATATTTGGGTTGTACTCTTATACGTGTAGTTAATTACATCCTTATTGCATTTTTATTAGTTATTTATTCATTGGTTTAGATATAAATACTTTTAGTATAGTTTAGGCCATGAGTTTAGACGTCCATAGTATTTCACTTAGACAAGAGTGTGACATTTATTGCATGTGAGAGCTAATGGGATGACATGTTTTTTGTAAACTAGGTTTCAACCCGCGTGATGCGCGGATGGTTAAAAATGAGCCTACGAAAGTTCAAGACATTAAAATGAAATTTTTATCAAAATAATTTTTGGTGAAATCTAATATGGTTACCATGTAAAATCAATTTAGATGTTCACAATGAACTAAACAAATTGACAAATAAATATATAGTTTTTGCATCCAACATCTTGCCTTTTACTTAACAATTTTTTTTTTATTGAAGACTAGTTTCTCGTACACATTTCATCAAACATATATTACTTTTTAGATTTGTAAATATGTAATCATTATAGGTTAGAGGAATAATTTTATTTTATTTTTTTCAAATTAACCCCCCCCCCCCCCCCCCCCCCCCCCACACACACACACAAAACATTTCTTCACCTCACTCTCTCTCCTCCTCACCCCCACACCTGCGCCTCCCTTTCGAGCCAAAACCCGAAGCAGACCCGATGCCAAATCACTACCATTTCCTTCACCCGAAACCAATAACACCCAGAACCTTACGCCAGCCTCTACCTTATACCTCCAAATTCGGCGGCCAAAACTCGATCTGCCTTGCCACCAGCTCCGGACACATACAACCCAAACTCAGTTTTAACCCCTGTGAGCCCAAGCGCTAACAACCATAGCCACTTCCAAATCCGGCTTGCAACCCATCTCAAGCAGCAATCACCTTACACCAAAAACCCGTGAACCCAAACCGACCCAAGATTCAGCCCCAACACCTAGTCTCAACCCGAAATCATAGCCCCAGCCAACCCCAAACCCAATAAAATCGGCATTACCCAATTCCACTTCCAAGCCATCTTCCATATGAAAGATAGATAAAGAGCCAGATAAAGCCCTCATCTAGAAGGAAAAGGGACTCTACCAATTTCAAAGCAAGTCGAACCCTCGACAAAAAATACTACCATCTCTTCAAATGTCAAACTCGTAAATGGTGAGGTTCTACTGATGTTGGGTCTGTCAAAGTGTGGTGGAGGTGGTGCCTCGTATAGATTCAGCTCGCAGTGTGGTTGAAAACGATGAATCTCCGAACCTGAGTTACCTGAACAGGAAGACAATGATTTTTTATGTCGAAATCCCAATTATTTGCACAAATATATATTAGGGCCAAAGGGCTTTAAATAGACCTGGCAAAATGAGGCACGACACGATAACACGACACGAACCGACACGAAGTTATAAGTTAATGGGTGGACCCTTAATGGGTTCGGGTCATATCAGTGCCAACCCGATAAGACACGATAGTTAACGGGTCGGGTTAGGGTTGACCCCCTTAACCCGTTAATACCCGATAAACTCCGTTATGACCCATTAATTTAAGTAAATAAGATATAATTTTGGAACTTATAAATAATATATGTAATATAATGTTAATTTAATCGTAATGAATGTTACTAAATGATAGCTTTAGTAACGTCAATGAATTAATGGGTCTATTTGGGTTCAAAAATGAGATATATATCAACTTCTATACAATTCAAAATAATTCATTATCTTAATGGGTATTAACGAGTGAACACGACACGACACGATAACATAACGGGTTGGGTTTGGGTATGATTTTTTCACACGATAAAAAAGTCACCCGTTTAGACACGAACCTAATAAGACCCGAACACGATAAAAAACGACACGAACACGACTCGACACGACCCATTGACAGGTCTAGCTTTACATATTTCCATTAATGCGGGATTATACCCTCTGGCGACGCCATAAATCTAGAGAGGGTGGGGCACAATTCATTGCCGGCGGTAACCCACACAAAAAAAAATTAAGCTTATTTTTATATATTTATAATTATAATAAAATATATTTTTTGGAGTAGGTTCTTTTTTTATATCGATTTTATTCGTCGGACGCACCACATTTTCACAAGTTCTTTTATAATATTTTTTCGTAATTGAAATTGCAAATTTAAATATTAAATTATTTTAGCTCATCAAACATTAAATTATATATAAAAAAAATTGTAAGTTTAAATAAAAATTAAATCCCCCCCAAAAAACAAATGATAACAAATAAAAATTAAATCATAACAAATCATGAACTCAAATCTAAACAAAAAATCTAAATAGCAAACAAAGATAGATGGGGGTAATTTATTTGGGACAAATTTAAAAGTCTCTTACTGTCAAAGAGGGTTTTGGGTTATAACTATTGGATATATTTCGATTTTGGCCCTATTTTTTGTTATAATTATATTTTATCCCAAATTAATTATTATTTTTTTCAAAATTTCTAGATGGGGAACTTGCCCCCTCCCCCACCCTAAAATGTGGCTTTGCCACTGATTATAGCTATATGATGAAGGATATGGTGAATGAATCGATTAGGATCTTAATGGACTTTGGAATTTACTTCTCCAGATGGCTCAACAACTGTGCATAAAAATTTGAGAATACGGGTCAACATTGGATATCAATTCTTCATCCTACGTGGATAACTTCTATGCACACGACTCTAAATGCTTTGTATATCATTTTAGAGTATTGTAGAGATAAGCCTCATGATTTACATTGTTGACATTGAATATATTTCTTGCAACTTTCGGGCGCCGACCCAAATTATATAAAATCGTTTTCAAGCATTCATAGACACAATCCGCAAGGCTGAGGAGATTTCAAACTTGTAGCTCCACTTCGATTAGTAGCTTTAAGTACTTCAATCGAGCTTAGGTTGTTACTCTTTTCAGTGATTTAGTTTAGTTTTTATGTCGGAGTTTGTATGAACTTTGTGTCCCAATTTTTACTTCAGCCTGTAAGTTTTGAGTCAAGATTTATTTAGTTGTTTATTGTGGATGTTTTGAGACTTTATCTATTCATAGTTTTTTATCGTTTTAGTTCTTGAATGTTGTGAATGGTTTTAAATTCTCTCTTACTTAATCATTGTTTGATGCTGAGAATGCTATATATTATTTGATCAACAGTATCTTCGGCATGTTAGTATGGTCAACTGTTATGTGAAAAATAGGGTTGTTATAGTTGGTATCAGAGCATCCAAGTTCAAGTTTCATTAGAATATTTGTTGTGATCGTTACGTTATGTATATACACCCTATCCTAGTACCCCCTAAGTACCTCCTCAAGTCCGTAACACTCCTCATCCTTTCGTAAACCCTAGGTCCTACTCCGAGTACTAACCTAGAGGACACCGAGTACTTTTGAGCCATGTTTAACTCTGGTAAACTCATTAACCTAAGAGAAGCTCAGTGAAACCTTGAAGGTGTTTGAATATTCTTTCTAATAATTCATACTATGCGTGAATAGGCCTCACGGTTCGCATGAACGTTCCTTTTTACTCCAAGAACTCGTCTAAAGGCCGCCAGGCATTTTTGGACCCCATTTGACTTTATTCAACTCTATTACCTGAGTGAAGCTCAATGAAACCTTGTAGGGATCTGAATCCCCTTTACAACGGTCCATACGGTGCTCAAATCGGCCTCACGATTTACACAAATGACCCTTTTTACTTCGAAAGGCCACCGGGTCTTCCTGAGCCCCATTTGACCTTAGTCAACTACCTAAACCAAATTAAGCTCAATGAAATCTCACATGGATCTAAATCCCCTTTCTAACGGTCCATGCCATGAGCGAATCCGCCTCACGGTTCGCACTAATGACCATTTTTACTCCAAATCCCCCTAGAGACCAACGGGTGCTTCCGAACCCCGTTTGACTTTGGTCAACTAGTGAATATGAGAGTGGCTCAATGGATTATTTAAGGTCGTTGAATCCACTTTTCAACGGTCCTGTTCGTTCACGATTCAGACCTATGGTTTGCATTTCATACCCATTTTTTTTCAAAAAAGTCTGTTTCGGACTACCTATAGTCACCCCAAACCCCCTGCCTATCGGCAGGGTGTACTTTCCTTACCTAGCAAGGCAGGCACTATGATGATAGACAGGGTAGGGGCCATGTCTATTAGCACCCCCTAAACCCTAAAAGTGCACTATTTAAGGATCTCATTACCTCACTCTAAAGGACCTCCTTTCATCAATAAAAAAACATTATACGGAAATCATAGCACCGTCATTCCCAAAAAACCTTATTTTCCAACTTTAAAAAAAAAAGGGAGAGAACCCCCTAAACTTTATTAAAATGAGGAGAAAAATCCTCTCCCAGGTGGCAATAAAGCAATCTTAGATACAATAATGAGAATGAAAACTTAAAAAACCCAATAAATATAGGGCTTTATGATAGTCCCATTACAAAAGATGAGAAAAGTCATTTGAAAGATGATCTAATGTAGAAACATCCCATATTGTGAAGCTTGTAAGCACCTCGAGCTATTTTTGGAAGGTCCAAGAAGTTTTTGAAAATAGAAATGGAATGAAGATTTATCTCATAATTAGCAAGACTATCTGAACCATATTTGATTCCCTGAAGCAGTGACTTAATGAACTATTGGAATTGTTGAGATTCACTTTGATTTCTTCCACACATTTTAAAAGATTCCAAGGTGGTTTTCGGTTTCAATTTATCAGATTCACCACATAAGAAGAATCGAATTCAATCACTACATCTTCAATGTTGTACTCCAAGAAAAGTTTAGATCCCATCCAGAAACTTTTAATTTCCGCAAATGAATTAGAAGCATATCTCCCAGGTTGAGCATAGGCAAATATGATGTCTCCTTTGTGGTTTCTTAAAATACCTCCAATTTCACTTCTTCCAGGATGCCCTTCAGAGGCCCCATCAATGTTTAATTTGAATCTAGGGAGAGAGGGGAAATTCCATTTAATAGGGATAGACAATTTAATAGACTTTTGATATTGAGATAAAAGGTAGATTGAATCCCAGTATCAAAGAAAGAGATACTATGTCTAAATTGAATCGCTTTGTAAATACTGGAAATCAAATTAATGGACTGAGATATAATAACTTTTTCATCAACTGAAGAGTTATCAAAAAAAAATTTATTTCTGCATTTCCATATTTCCCAACACACAATAATGGGGATGCACTTACCAAGGAATTTGTAATAATCCTTTGGACCACTTCTTATCCACGAACTTAAGAGCATAGAGGATATGTTGACTGAACTCATATCAATTCCCATGAGGCTAGAGAAAAACATCCAAACTGAGGTAATAATTGGGCATTGAAGGAATAAACGGTCCAATGTTTCAGTATTGTTCTTACAAAGGCGGCATCTGGAGCATAATTTTATACCATTGTCTTGAATGATATCATCTAAAGGTATGCTTTTGTTGATAATTTTCCACATATTAATAGAGCATTTTTTAGGAATTTTATTGTCCCAAATATTTCTATAAATAGTGGAAGAAGGATGATTATCAAGACAAGAAGCATAGGCAGAGGATAATAAGAATTCACCTAAAGTTTCAAAAGTCCATAGCCATTTCCCATATATACATTGTATATGAAGAAAGTAGGTATGTTTCACTCTCATTAAGCTTCTCCAGGTATGAGAACAAGCTGAGTAATGATCATCGTGGCTCAGATATTTATTAGATATGTACATGGCCCAGAGAGACTTTTCAGTGTACAAATTCCATAACAATTTCATAAAATAAGCTTTAGATATATAATTGAAATTGGTAAGGTCAAGTCCTCCCGCGGTAGTGCCTTTGCAAATGACCTCTGATTTCTTCCATTGGTGTTTCCAACCAAGATCTACAGAACCTCCCCAGAATAATTTATTAAGAATATTATAAACTTTAAGAATAACAGCTATAGGAAGGGAGAATGAAGACAAAAGATAAGAGGAGATAGAATATAAAACATGCTTAAGTATAACTAGTCTTCCACCACTTGAAAGAAGTTTAGATTGCCATCTAGCTATCTTAGACCTCAATGATTTAATAAGGCTGTCATAAAATTTGATCTTGTTTCTACCTTTAAATAAAGGACACCCCAAGTATTTTAGGGGCAACTCCTTGTGGTTTAGGCCAGAGATAGAAGAATTTTTTTATTTCATTTGAGGTTTACTTTTAGAATCCATAGTAAAGGAACTCTTTGAAGTATTAACTTTATGACTAGATAAATTGTAATAATGCTGAATGCAATCTCCAATTTTCCCGAGATACCTCTTATCTCCTCTGGAAAAATAATACGATCATCTGCAAAAGTAAGAACTCCCACTAGGAAGATAATACGGTTTGACTGCTCCAGAGGACATTAAATTGTTCAATCCTCTACTCAGATTCTTAGCTATAAGAATGAATAGGATTGGGGATAATGGATCCCCTTGTCTAAGGCCTCTGGAGTATTTAAAGTAGCCACAATGTCCACTATTGACGACTAAAGAAAACCAGTTGTTGGAAATGTTCCTCCAAATAAAATCAATCCATCTTTCACCGAAACCAAAAGCTCGAAGAACTTGAATTAAAAATCCCCAATGGAACCTATCGTAAGCCTTCCCCATATCCAACTTAAAAATAACATTTCCACCATGAATTCTTTTCCCAAGATTATGCACCATCTCTTTATTAAATAAAACATTGTCTTGAATAGCCCTTCCTTTTAGGAATCCACTCTTGTTTTGAGATATGAGCATTGGGAGAACTTTAGAAAACCTTGTGGAAAATATTTTTATAATAATTTTAAATGAGAAATTTCAAAGACTTAAGGGACTTAGATCACCACAAGTTTTTGGAGATTTGACTTTGGGAATGAGCATCACAGTTGTGCTTGTCTAACTCTGAGGACGTTCATTACCTGCAAAAAAGAAGTCAATAGCAAGAACTAAGTCAGTTTTAGTCAAATTCTAGCAGACCTTGTAGAAGTTAAAATCTTTATTGAGGTCATTGATAGCTGTTAGAATCTTCTCTTCATTTGTAAAATCTTCCAAAGTCTCATTTTAGTCAGTGTAATGATGGCAGGTATGGTATCACTGACATCAGATAAAGGAATAAGTAGGTCTTCCTTGAGCTGGTTTTCATAAAAATGAATAATGTGATCCTTGATTTATTCAAAATCTTCTAAAATATTTCCTTCTTCATCATTGATTGAATGAATCATGAGTTTATGAGTTTTGGCCCTGACACTGTTATGAAAGAACTTGGTATTGGAATCACCAGCTTTAAGCCATTTAGCAGACGATTTCTTTCTCCAGTTAACCTCTTCATTTTCACATGACCTCATTAAATTAACTCTACATTTGTTCAAGGCTTCTCTATTAGATTCACTGTATTCCATTTCAAAATTGAGCTCTAAATCAGGAGTTTCATCCTCTAAATCTTTAAATTGTTTGAAAGACATCCTATATTTGTTCCATTTTTTTAGAACCTCTTTAAGTCTTTTGAGCCTCAAACCAAATCTTTTCATCCCCATAGCATCAATGTTTTCATTCCAAGAATTCTGAACTAACTCTTGGAATTGGTGGTGATTACACTACATGTGTTGAAACTTGAAAGGCTTAGGCAGGCTGGAAGATTGAGATTGGATATTAAGAAGAAGAGTAGCATGATCTGAATAGGATCTGTTCAGATGTTGCACCTTTGAATGAGGGAAGAAATTAATGAATTTTTTTACTTACTATGCATTTGTCCAGTCTAGCCATGATGATATTCTCCTCTTTTCTATTATTACACCATGTAAATCTAGTACCATTACATCCCAAGTCAGTAAGGTCACAATCTTATATAGCTTGGATAAAGTCTTCTATAGCTTCTTGATCAATATCATTTCCCCCTAGTTTTTCATGCTGTGCTGAAACAACATTGAAATCTCCAATTAACAATTGGGGGAAATTTTGGAAGTTACAAGCACGGTAGGACATTTGATCCCATAAATCCAATCTTTCTTATTTATAAGATTTAGCGTACACTATGGTAATCACTATGTTGTTCCGTTCCTGAGGGTGACTTATTTTTACTGTTAGATGTTGAGGATTATCAATCAGACATTGAACACTTACATTGAACCTCGAAAACAACCAAATCTTGCCATTAACATTATTATAACAGCCTTTAAAACCCCATTTCATCCTATAACTGTTGATTTTCGACTGATCCACCTTTGGTTCAAGAAGAGTAATAAATGGCATTTTATGAATCTTGCATATAAGCCTCATTCTTCTATTTGATGATTTCTTTGCATCCGCTCTAACATTCCGAACCATAAAATTAATCATTGAGATTTAGAAGATGTTGATTGGTTGTTGCCTTTATTTGAGGACCTAGTGATTCTTTTGAACATAGGGTCATGTATTCTACCTTGACCTGCTTCATTTAGAGGCATATTATCAGTATTCTTAAGTGCAGTAATCCTTAGCTTGCTATCAAATCTCTTAGAGGACATTTGGAGATCCTCTAGAATTAGAGCCTGATATGTTTCATCATCATTAGTAACTGTAGCATACATGGACTTAGAGACTGATTTCTTGTCGACTTTAGGAATATCAGTTCCTCTTGGGGATAAAGATCTATTTTCCACAGCTAAAGCTTCTTCATTATCATTTCTTGCTTTTGAATCTTATTTGTATTATCTCCAGGCAAAGATATTTCAAAAGTTGATACTTCTGCGATTTGTTGGTCTTGGGTCTGGTCTGTGTGGATTTGAGTCTTGTTATTTTTGCCTTTCCATTCCTTTTTTTCCTCAACAGAAGTCTTGGATGGTATCTCTACCCGAAATTTAATAATTTGGCCATCTTCCTTATCTAACTGGATGTCTAAAACTTCATTAACATCTTCATCTAACTAATTAATTGGAGCAACGACCTGGTCTTCTGGTTAAGTAATTAGATCAATCTTCTCTTGCCTTATCAATAATTTCTTTGGTACCAATTTACGTTTTTTGACTGTTTTCTCCTCATATTTTGAGAGAAGGAATATACAGTGTCCTCCTCGTGACCTTTCTTACAGCAACGCCTATAGTATTGGGTTTTATTTTCAGCATGGCCCTCCTGCCAAAAGACTTTATCTCCACTACCTATCCATATTATCTTAGGTAAAGTTTTTAGAAGATCCACTTCTACACAAATGCGAACCACACTAGGCCTATTGATATCCACAGTCAAAGAGTCAAGGTTGAGAGGTTTTCCTATCAATTGAGCAATAGAAAAGAGTAATGATTTGGGAAAAAATGGATTGGGAGGTGAGGGAAGGTAATCCAGATTGGAGAAATTCTATTTTCAATATCTGAACGAAAATTAGGTATCCATTTGAAGATCCGCATAGGAAATCTCCCTACATACCAAGTATCACGCATCCATATTCTTGAATAGTCTTCATCTAAATTCAATATGATTAGGACATGTTTATTATCAAGAAGACCAACATTGACTGCAGTTTTGAGAGAGAAGGGTTGGAATATCTGTTTAATAGCTTCTATAGAGGGGCGACCATGAGAGAATTTTCCTACTAGAGCATGGGTAAAAGGTTTGGAAAGGATTTTGATACATTCATTAGAGAATAACATAGCAAGTTCACCCTTAAAAGTTGAGTGGAGTTTAAGAGCAAGATCATGTGAGGAAGAAGAAGGTTCAGCAACCACATATGCAAAGGAAGGAATCCAAACATTTTTAATATCAGGAGGTTTAGGATCAACATTGGGAATGGGATTAAGATTTACCACGCAAACCCTAATTAGGGTTAGGGTTTAACATTCTCTCCAATTCTCTTACCTCAATTTCCTACCACTTTTGGCCACTTACCTAACCCTACTCCACCACCATTATGTCACCATAAAATCAACATACTCTCCTTCAAAATCAGTAGCAAAAGTCTTCTAAGAGGCATGTTCCTGCTCTTTTCTAGTTTATCCATTAAGTATTATTTACTCATTTTATTCCCATTTTGATATCTTTTAGTCTTATTTTTGTTATCTCACATTAACTAATATCCTTTTTTTACTACAAGTATTCACATAACATATTTTCATAAAAATTTAAAAGACAAAAAAGAGGGATTACTTGTAAACTCCAAAAGTAATATTTCCTTACTTTTTCACACCTGAGCACTCTTTCTTCAAAACATTCAGAGAAGAGTATTAAATTTGGGTTTATGATTCAAACCCCACCCTTATGGCATATGAAACTATGTGGACTTTGATGCCCCTTGGTCTATGTAGGTGACCCTAGGATTCGAGTCATATCTTTCCCATTTTATTCTTTTATACTATCTTGTATTTATTTTTTGAGTCACGAACTCCTATATATGTGTGCCTCGTTCGACATGCATATTCGCTTTTCTATAGCAACTTATGATTCGACATACACTCACATTATATTTATTTTTATGTCATGTATGGGTACACTCCTTAGGATGATTCCGCTTCATCTTTCCCATGATGTGAGTGAGATGATTTCCTTCTCATGTTATTTACATTACATATATGTACACACACATCACTCTTTGGAGAAAAGGAGAATATTAACATAGCCTATGAGAGACCTAAAGGGAAAATTGGGTACCTAACACTTTCCCATTTCGTAACTTAGTCCCCAGACCCTTGATTCATTTAGTTTCATATGCATCAATACGGCGTTGATGTCATTCTCTTGAGATGGCTACATTTATTTTGCCTATTTTGAGCAAGCTGGGCTGGCGAATCATTTTCTTCATGTTATCCCCCCTTTGATGATGGCCAATTTATATTCGAGGCAGTCCACGAAGATCACTAGGCAAGGGGACGTGACCCCCTGTTTGTGACAAAGTATTAGTCGAGGAAACTGGCCCAAATTACTGAATTCATCGAGGGTGATCGCGTGTATCCTCCAGTTCTTTCGTTTTCTGCCCTGGAGTTAGTTTTGAAGGGAAATTCTGTTCTCGGGGTTGAGTTCCCTCTAAGATAGACCCCCAAAGAACCTCCTACGAAAAATCCTCCATACTTCCCCATGATCCCTATTTCCATGCCCAAACCAAAGGCCGCTGCGACCCCCAAACCATCTGCCCCCACGGGCGAAGCTGCCACGGGAGAAGGTTCTTCTCAGCCACCTGCTAAGAAGGCCAAGAAATCAAGGTCTAAGAAGTCTAAGGCCTAAGGTCAAACGCAAAATCCATTGGAGGCATTCCTAATTGCCTCCATTCCCCCTCCTATGTCTCCGAAACTGTCTGAAGAGCTGAGGAGGCGGGTAGAGGTCGAAGTTGCCCAAATAAATGCTGAATTTCAACGGTGCACAGTGGTCGTTCCTCCTCCGGGTACATTCCCCAAAATCGTGGTTGATCCTAGTGAGCCATCAGCAAAAAGAAAAAAGAATATCGAAGGTGCCTAAAAGTGGTGGTGCCTCGGGCTCAAGAAGGAAGACGCTGGGTACTAAGCCCCAGAAGAAATAGACATTTGAGCGACCTTTGTCACCAGCTCCTTCTGCCATTGCTTCTTCGCCACCTTCACCAGTGGTTATATCCTCTCATTCTCCCTCTGGATCTAAGGTATATGTGCATTCTTTATTTCTCATTCTTCTTTTCTTTACACAACGACTTTACTTATTACCTGATATCTTTAGAGCAGGGAGTTGAAGAAGTGAGGGTCAGTCCTCCCAGTCCCCCAATTACCCCAGTGAGTCGTTTCGTGGGGGGGGGGGGGGACATTGCAGTACTCCTCCAGCCACTGTCTCCCTTCCCCGGTATCCTTTAATAAGCCTCACCTATTCGTGCCGTTCCTCCTCCCATCGATCTAGGTATGCCGCCACGGGTGCCGCTGAGATGTCTGGCCAGACCGAGGCAACTGTTCTAGTTTCCTCTGAGTTACCCTCGGAGCGAGAGGTCTCTATGCCCCTTGTTGTGGTCGAAGATAGTGCCACAGGGGTAAATTTCTTTCTGAGCCTTGCATATTTTATTTGTCCTACTGGTTTGTTTATCAATTCTAACATATTGGGCTATTTCAGATGGAAGTGGCGTCACTGATAGCCAATATTCTCCTTCCTCCTGCATTGTCAAGATCCATTACTGCAGTTCCTCTTTTTAGTGCCATAACGGGGGTAAGCTAGGTGCATTTATTTCTCTTATCCTTTTTACTATTACTCCTTTTATCTAACACTTGTCTTTACATTTGTATCTTTCTTCCAGTCTTTCTCCTCCTTTTGCGTTAAGTGGCCTTACCCCTTCCCAGGCCTAGGTTGGAGCAACTGCTCTCACTGGGGCATCTCTCGAAGGTCCAACATCTCCTTCTGATGATGCGCCCGTGTTGGACATAGTACCATATGTCGACGAGGGGAGTGTGTCTACCCTTGAAGCTTCTACATCCAAGGGCTCCGTTGAGGCTGTTGAGGTAATGAGCCCGCCTCCCATGGTTTCTAGCATTATGGCTCCCGTGGTAACTACCCCTCTCGCTCATGCTGTTGCTGAGGTCCTTCTCTAATTTCTCTGTATTTCTCAGCTTCTCAAAATCCACCTGTATAGGTGACTTAATCAATGAAAACACTTGTTAAGGTTTTTCCATAAACTCCACCTATAATCGGTGACATAACAACGAAAATGCTTATTAATATTTTTCATAAACTCCACCTATATCGGTGACTTAACAACGAAAATGCTTGTTAAGATTTTTTCATAAACTCCACCTATATCGGTGACTTAACAATGAAAACACTTGTTAATATTTTTTCATAAACTCCACCTATATCAGTGACTTAACAATGAAAATGCTTGTTAAGATTTTTTCATAAACTCCACATATATCGGTGACTTAACAACGAAAACGCTTGTTGAGATTTTTTTCCATAAAATCCACCTATAACGGTGACTTAACAATGAAAACACTTGTTAAGATTTTTTCTCATAAATTCCACCTATATCGGTGACTTAACAACGAAAACGCTTGTTAATATTTTTTTCTCATAAACTCCACCTATAACGGTGACTTAACAATGAAAACACTTGTTAAGATTTTTTCATAAACTTCTTGTTTTGCCTAACTATTCTCAGGTTGCTCGGGAGGATTCTCCATCAGTTCCTTCGCCCATTGCCTCGCCACATCATGAACCTGTTTCCTCCAAAGAATCGAGCCAGAATGATCAAGGTTCCATGATGGGTTCTGCCGCGGAAAGCGAATCAGGGTGTGAGCTTCCTCTGCACGACTTGGCTCCCCCCGCTTTCTGCCTGATGGTACTCCAGCATTCTCCCCAAATGCCTGCCAACCATCGTTTGGTCATCGAGCAACTTGTGAGTTATCATCCGAGACCTTCATGGTGGACTGCCTACGTGAAAACATCCTAGTTATGAGCCATAGGCTTCAAATCATGGCCACTATTATTGCTGAAATTGCCAACACTCCAACTGCGAATGTGACTAGACCCCTCCTCAACCAGCTCTTGAGCTATCTGAGGGAGTTAGGTCGTGATGGGTTCCATTTTGACTGGCTCATCG
The DNA here is from genome assembly GCA_949130495.1 of Sambucus nigra. Lineage (NCBI taxonomy): Eukaryota > Viridiplantae > Streptophyta > Magnoliopsida > Dipsacales > Adoxaceae > Sambucus > Sambucus nigra. The sequence goes on along the minus strand of OX422213.1, from coordinate 341,081,202 downwards.
CACATTTAAAGACTTTAAAGAGCTAGTGGTTACGAAAACATCAGGAGGGTCAGAGGGTCGAGGAAGCCAAGCTGGCCGAGCTAGCACCTCTCCTCGAAGCAATTGACAAGGAGATAAAGGACCTCAAAGAAGCTCTGCGTTTGGCGAAGATAAAACGAGAAAAACTTCTTATCGAATGTACGCAGTCATAGACTAGGTTGGAAGTTTCCATTAATGCCCGATGATCTTGCTTAGAAGCTTCTTCGAGCCTTCCTGGAGATTTTTTCTCCTCCCCAGATTTGTGGTTCCTCTTGTGTCAATGAGTTTTTGTATATGCATTTTCCTTTCTTCCCATGTAATTCTTGGGCGTTAGTTCCTAATTTTGTAATGCCCTAAAGTGTATGAATGGAAAAAAAATACTTATTCCCATGCCATTTCTGTGTGTTACAGCTGTTTACATAGATTGTGAAATATGAAGTTATGTAGTTCTTTCCTCTCTACTTGAATTAAAATAAAGAGAACTTGCATAAACAAAATGAACTTGTATATTCATGATAGTTAGATACATCGGTGACCCCAAACGTAATTGCTTACACGTGATAAACCTTCAACCATTTATTATTAATCTTAATTGGCCTGTTTTCTTCTATCTTAGAAATTAAGAAATAACCTGAGTTATGAGCCTCCTTTACGACGAAAGGTCCCTCCTAATTCGCTGCAAACTTAGGTAGAGGAATCCCCCTAATGTGTTTCACTGCGGCCTTCAATACGAGATCTCCCTCCACAAATTTCCTTGATATTACCAAGTTATCATATGCCCTGAAGAGCTGATTCATGTACATTTGAAAGTGTTGCATCACATTATCTCTATGTTCATCCAATACTTCCAACTGCACGTGTCTATTCTGAGGGAGCATGCTTCTTCACAAACCATATCGAGCCGAGGGAACTTTTAACTCTACCGGGAGAATTTCCTCAACCCCATAAATAAGATAGAACGGCGTATACCCTGTAGGCTTCCTCTTAGTCGTCCGATAGGCCCATAAAATGGTTGGTATCTTGTTATCCCACGATCCTGGGAAATCCTCCATCGTCTTAGCCAAGATATTGACCAAAGTCTTGTTAGTCGCTTCGGCTTGACCGTTCCCCTTTGGCAATGCCACCGTCGAAGTGTGATGGATAATGGAGTATTTATCCGTGAGCATCGTTACCTCTGAATTGATGAAAGGGGTTCCATTGTCTTAAAGGATAACCTTTGGGATCTCAAAATGGTAAATGATGTATTCTCTGATGAAGTTGCTTACTACTCCCGTCGTTGCCCTTCTCAGTGGTATCGCCTTAGCCCACTTTGTGAAACACTCCGTTGCTACTAGGATCCATATATTCCTCCTCGAAGAAGGGTGTATTTCCCCTAATAGGTCGAACACCCAAGTGTGAAAAGGATAAGGCGTTGCCAGGGAGTGTAGGTCCATCGATGGGGCATGGATCATATTTCCATGAAGCTGGAAAGCCTTGCATCTTCGAACGAACTCTGCGAAATCTTTCTCCATCGTTGGCCAGTAGTAACCCAGAGTCATTAACTGGCCATATAGCTTGGACCCTCCTATATGAGTTGGATCGTGCGCCTATTTGAGAACCTCGACTGCCTCTTCCTTCGTGATGCAACGCAATAGCCTGTTAAAGTATCCCCTTCGATAAATCTGTCTCTCTTGAACGTAGAACCTCGGGGCCCTTTATTGGAGTCCTATCGCATTAATTTTCTCTACTAGGATAATTCCATCTTTAATAAAGTCAATATAGGGTTGTCTTCAGTCAGGCTGAGTCTCCACAAAATGACATTCTGCTACATCAAAGAACAATTGGCATTTATCCCACTTTCATTGTAGCTCGGCTGCATCCTGCTTCATGCTAGGCCAGAAATACCCCTCCCTTTGAATTCTTCTATAAAGAGGAATCCCAGTCGTTTCACAGTTCTCTTCATGCGTTTTCTTTAACCTCTGCCCTGCTTTTTCTGGACTAATGCATCTTGACGGCCATCCTCCTGTATTTTTGAAGTAAAGGTTACCTAGTTTGTAAAGTACTGGGCCAATTCTCTGAACCCCATCGTTCCTTCACAGACTCCAGTTGCCTCTTAATCTCTCCCCTCCAGTCCGCGTCCTCTTCCATCGGTAGAATTTACTGTACCATCGAAGGAGTTATTCTTCATTGAATCATGACAGTAGTTGTAATGCTCCTCATGATCATCTTCAGGGCAATGGTGGCATAGGCATCCGGGTGATGGTTCATTGTTCTGGGATGCCTCTTGATCTTGGTTCGATGGAACTGGCCAAGGATCCTCTGAATGATTGTTCTATATGGTTCCAGGCTCATGTGTTTCAATGCCTATTCTCCATTCACTTGCTGAACCACCAAGTTTGAATCCCACTTGATGCAAAGTGAACGAATCCCTCTTCGAAGAGCCCCTAGTAATCCCAATACCAATGCTTCATATTCCGCCTCGTTGTTAGATCAAGGAAAATCTAACTTGTAAGAAAGGAGAATCTCCTCCATTCCTTTCAAAAGAATAACCCGTGCTCCTCCTTTATTTTTTGTCGATGACCCATCGAACTGCATTGTCCATTTTTCATCCGTTGCATCTAGGTGATTGGCATGCATGTCGTCTCCTGGAATGCTTTCTTTGGGAGGCTCAAACATTCCTGATGGGAAAATAACTAATAGATCGGCGTACGCCCGGATTTTGATTGCGCGAGGAACCACGTACTTTAAGTCATATTCAGAGAGGATAAGGAACCATCTAGCTGCCCTGCAAATCAATATAGTTCTTACAAGAAAATACTTAATGGGAGCACATTTCATTACAATATGAATTATAAAAGACAATATATAATGTCTAAGTTTTTGCGCTACAAATACTAAGGCTAAATAATGCCTTTCTAAGCTACTATATCTGACTTCTGACCCATGGAAGATCTTGCTGAGGTAGTAGATCGACCGTTCTTATCCGTCAATATGTTGTGCCAGCAAAGCTCCCATGAACCTCTTGGTCGATATGAGGTACAGCTATAACGGTATCCCTTCCTTTAGGGGAACCATGGTCTGTGGTGACACAAGAAGCTTCTTCAGTCCGTCAAGAGACTCCTGGTGAATTTCCTTCCATTTGAACTCGTGTTCTTTCACAATAGCTGCATCACCGAATGTGTTATTTCAGCTAATCCAGGCATAAATATCCTAAGGTAGGAGACTTTACCGAGGAAACTCTTCAGCTCTTTCACCGTTCTCGGACATGGAATTTCCAAGATCAACCGCTGTTTGTCCTGGTCCATTTGCACCCCTTGTCGATCAACCACAAAGCCTAGGAATTTCCCACTTGTCACCCTAGAAATTCACTTCAGCGAATTCATCTTTAATTTAAACTTCCTGCAACGGGAAAACACCTTCCTCAAATCGCTCAGGTGAGACTCCTCCTTCCTCAACTTGATGACCAAGTCCTCCACATAGAATTCCACAAACTTGTGAAATAAGTCATGGAAAATGGCCACCATTGTTCTCTGGTAAGTGTCCTCAGCATTCTTGAGTCCAAACGGCATCACCATATACATTAAGTTACCCAACGGGGTTCTGAACGTTGTCTTTTCTGCATCTGAGGGGTCCATCTTGATCTGGTTGTACCCCACATACCCGTCCATAAAGCTATACATCTCATAACCCACCATTGCATCTATTAGGTTAGCGATGGAGGGTAGACGGAACTCATCTTTGGGGAAAGCTCTATTTAAATCTCTAAAGTCCACACAGATTGTTATTTGATTCTTATATTTCTTTCCTACTAAGACAATGCTGGACAACTAGATCGAGTTTTGTATCGTCTTGATAAACCCTGTCGTTAGTAAGCATTGAACCTCATCCTTGATCTTCAAATCCAGCTCAGGCTTGTGCGTTCTCGTTGCTTGTTTTACTGGAATGGCTGAAGGCATCACGTTCAACTTGTGATAGCTCACTTCCTCGTCCAGCCCTTCCATCTCTGTGTACTTCCACGCGAAGACGTCTATAAACTCTTGATCACTTCCTCATTTCTCCTTACTGAGATCCTTCGAGATGAATATGGGCCTTGGGTCCTCCCCTTCTTTTTCCAGGTTCAATTGCTCTAGCTCTTGTGCCCATGGCTTTAGTCGATCCGCCATGTATTCTGGTTCTTCGACGACTTCCTCCACAAATTCCTGTATGTTGGAATTATCTATCACTTGTCCCTGTTGATCAACCAGAAAGAATTCATATATCGGGTCAACCTCGTCATCAGCTTCCTCGGCCGCCCGCTCACACCGTTACAATCGATACACCACCTTTCCTTCTTCAGTAATGACTTTCTTGCATTGTCTGCTGGTAGCGGTGACTGTTTTCCTCTTCTTCTCTCTAGATGCCTTGGCCACTCTTTTTCCTAAGAACCGACTCAACACGCTTTGTCGTTGGACCTCATGGTCCATCGGATCTACTCTGGGCCTCATACTGTCTTTAAGCTGCTTCAAGATGCCTTGGGGCCGAGGGACCGCCTGGTGAGCGTCTTCAGTCATTACCCTTGCGTTGCTCTCAACCTCTTTACTCTGCTCGTTCAAGGGCCCCATCCGTTCTCTGATCGAGGTAACCCACTCTCCCTTCATCCTCCTCATTAGGACCCGGACCATCATGGTCCAAGAATGCACTGCTTATGTTCGAAGATGCCTCGAATGCCAACAGTTTTCCAACCTTCAACACTTGCCTCCCCGAGGGTTGTACAACATGATCTTCCCTGGACTTTCTCTACTCGGGGCATAGGTATCATAGGGATGATCACTCCTAAATCTTCAAATGGGCAGGAATTCATCTTAATCGCCATTGACTACTTCAAGAAATAAGTCGAAGCCAAGTCGTAGGCGGTCACAAATGTGAAGAAAGTGGCTAAGTTCATCAGAAAGAATATCATATGCCTCTATGGAGTTCCCCATGAGTTGGTGTTTGACAATGGACTCCACTTTGAGGTTGAGGTCACACAGTTAGTTGCCGTATATGGAATTTAAAGACACAAGTCTTCTCCCTAACGACGCAAACTAATAACAATGTCGAAGCCGCTAACAAGAGCCTAAAAACCATCATCATCAAGATGACTGAAAGTTATAGAGACTAGGAAGGTCAAATCCCATACGCCCTTTGGGGATACTGTACCTCCATCATAACACCCACTAGGGCTAATCCCTATTCTTTGGTATACGACATGGAGGTAGTTCTTCCCATCAAACTAGAAATGTCTTTCTTATGTGTTATGCTCGAAAGAAAGGTCAGTGAGGACGACTAACATCAAAGTCGCTATGAAGAACTCTCTCTATTAGATAAAAAGAGATTGAAAGCTCTATAACACATACAAGGGTACCATCGCCTAATCATATGATCATTTAACAGAAAATTCAAGGATTGCAGTGTCTAAGAAGGAGATCTTTCCCTCAAGAAAATTATAGAACCTATTTGGGAACCGAGAGGAAAATTCAAACCTAATTAGAGTGGCCCCTACATTGTAAAAAACTCTTGTCAGGTGGCGTCGCTATGCTCATAGATCTCAATAAAGAAGAAATGGCATGTCCAGTTAACCTGGACCATCTTAAAAAGTTTTAACATTAATCCGAACTCTCGTCGCGCTATGACTCTTCTCATCACCCTTCTATTCTAAAAAAATTCTCTTTGCATTTCTCTTTACTCAGAAATAAGTGGGACCTTTTCATCTCGAATTTACCACTTTTTAGAAAGAAAAAGCTCATAAACTTTCAAGCCCACTGAGGTATGTAGGCAACCCATAAAACACACATGGACACGGTTTTTTCTTTCTCACAAAATGCTATTCTTTTCTCCCTCTGACAACGATAGTGTCTCTCATCATTTAAAAGAACAAAATGATTATATATTCCTTAGTGATTAGTATTGACAATTCGAATATAAAATTCATCAAAGACATAGAAAAATATGTCAAAATCACTTTTCTTTTATTTCAAACCAGGAATGTGGTAGTACATGAAGTATCAATGACAGGAGTTAAATAAACCACTCCTTTACAAACCCTAGTACAACATACAAATCCCTACCATTAACATCTTCACAAAATATTCGAAAACCTACCAAATACCTACCCAAAACCAAATATAAATTTCCCAAGAAAAACCTACATCAGTTTTTCAAACATTATCTTCAACTACTAGATGGGCCTGCCTCATCATCATTACCTTTCCCTAGAGGCTCCTAGGGATCCACTCCTAATTATGGGTCCGGATGTATTTCATGCGACGGTAGGACTTAATGAACTTAGATGAGACCATGACACACTCTTCCAAAGTGTCGAACATGACAAGCCATCTATGCCCAGTCTCCTCCGCTAGAATATTCCCAACCATCCACTTCCATAACCACTTCAAATAGTCCCCTAATATGAATCCGACCCCTCTAACTGATTGTAACAAATGGGTGAATGGCCAGTGGTATTTCCATAAGGTCACTAGTATCATCCTCAAAGACTAGGTTAAATCCTTCATCGAAAAGAAGTTGGATATGCGGGGAGGAATAATTTTCTCCCTTCCTACTTGGTGAAAAAGTTACCATGGAAAATAGAAAGAAGTCTGGTAAAGACCCACCAACCGCGTGTACCGATAGTCCCCCAACTGCAAAATAGGCTACAAGTTCCCCACTACGATACAAACTAACAAAAGCATTATGCCCCGTTCACTACAAGCCAGTTAACCTAGTTTTCCATTGATGGGACGAAGATAAAGAAAGTCCTAGAAAAGAAGTTAAGAAGCCCAACAAAGGGTACTTTGAAGGGGCCGCTAGGCCCAGCCTCTTAGATAGCTACATAAACATCATCACAGGGATCCCCCGTAAAAAGCCAACCCGACCCTCCTTCTAGATATCTAGGTCATTCAGAGTCTTCGCTAATACCACCACAGTAGGACTACAGAAGTAAGACATCCTCAATGCTATTGTGGCCATCTTAGAGTCATTTGTAATATCTCACATCACCAATAAGAAGGCCAAGAAATCAAGGTTTAAGAAGTCTAAGGCCTAAGGTCAAACGCAAACTCCATTGGAGGCATTCCTAATTGCCTCCATTCCCCCTCCTATGTCTCCGAAACTGTCTGAAGAGCTGAGGAGGCGGGTAGAGGTCGAAGTTGCCCAAATAAATGCTGAATTTCAACGGTGCACAGTGGTCGTTCCTCCTCCGGGTACATTCCCCAAAATCGTGGTTGATCCTAGTGAGCCATCAGCAAAAAGAAAAAAGAATATCGAAGGTGCCTAAAAGTGGTGGTGCCTCGGGCTCAAGAAGGAAGACGCTGGGTACTAAGCCCCAGAAGAAATAGACATTTGAGCGACCTTTGTCACCGGCTCCTTCTGCCATTGCTTCTTCGCCACCTTCACCAGTGGTTATATCCTCTCATTCTCCCTCTGGATCTAAGGTATATGTGCATTCTTTATTTCTCATTCTTCTTTTCTTGACACAACGACTTTACTTATTACCTGATATCTTTAGAGCAGGGAGTTGAAGAAGTGAGGGTCAGTCCTCCCAGTCCCCCAATTACCCCAGTGAGTCGTTTCGTGGGGGGGGGGGGGGGACATTGCAGTACTCCTCCAGCCACTGTCTCCCTTCCCCGGTATCCTTTAATAAGCCTCACCTATTCGTGCCGTTCCTCCTCCCATCGATCTAGGTATGCCGCCACGGGTGCCGCTGAGATGTCTGGCCAGACCGAGGCAACTGTTCTAGTTTCCTCTGAGTTACCCTCGGAGCGAGAGGTCTCTATGCCCCTTGTTGTGGTCGAAGATAGTGCCACAGGGGTAAATTTCTTTCTGAGCCTTGCATCTTTTATTTGTCCTACTGGTTTGTTTATCAATTCTAACATATTGGGCTATTTCAGATGGAAGTGGCGTCACTGATAGCCAATATTCTCCTTCCTCCTGCATTGTCAAGATCCATTACTGCAGTTCCTCTTTTTAGTGCCATAACGGGGGTAAGCTAGGTGCATTTATTTCTCTTATCCTTTTTACTATTACTCCTTTTATCTAACACTTGTCTTTACATTTGTATATTTCTTCCAGTCTTTCTCCTCCTTTTGCGTTAAGTGGCCTTACCCCTTCCCAGGCCTAGGTTGGAGCAACTGCTCTCACTGGGGCATCTCTCGAAGGTCCAACATCTCCTTCTGATGATGCGCCCGTGTTGGACATAGTACCATATGTCGACGAGGGGAGTGTGTCTACCCTTGAAGCTTCTACATCCAAGGGCTCCGTTGAGGCTGTTGAGGTAATGAGCCCGCCTCCCATGGTTTCTAGCATTATGGCTCCCGTGGTAACTACCCCTCTCGCTCATGCTGTTGCTGAGGTCCTTCTCTAATTTCTCTGTATTTCTCAGCTTCTCAAAATCCACCTGTATAGGTGACTTAATCAATGAAAACACTTGTTAAGGTTTTTCCATAAACTCCACCTATAATCGGTGACATAACAACGAAAATGCTTATTAATATTTTTCATAAACTCCACCTATATCGGTGACTTAACAACGAAAATGCTTGTTAACATTTTTTTCATAAACTCCACCTATATCGGTGACTTAACAATGAAAACACTTGTTAATATTTTTTCATAAACTCCACCTATATCAGTGACTTAACAATGAAAATGCTTGTTAAGATTTTTTCATAAACTCCACATATATCGGTGACTTAACAACGAAAACGCTTGTTGAGATTTTTTTCCATAAAATCCACCTATAACGGTGACTTAACAATGAAAACACTTGTTAAGATTTTTTCTCATAAATTCCACCTATATCGGTGACTTAACAACGAAAACGCTTGTTAATATTTTTTTCTCATAAACTCCACCTATAACGGTGACTTAACAATGAAAACACTTGTTAAGATTTTTTCATAAACTTCTTGTTTTGCCTAACTATTCTCAGGTTGCTCGGGAGGATTCTCCATCAGTTCCTTCGCCCATTGCCTCGCCACATCATGAACCTGTTTCCTCCAAAGAATCGAGCCAGAATGATCAAGGTTCCATGATGGGTTCTGCCGCGGAAAGCGAATCAGGGTGTGAGCTTCCTCTGCACGACTTGGCTCCCCCCGCTTTCTGCCTGATGGTACTCCAGCATTCTCCCCAAATGCCTGCCAACCATCGTTTGGTCATCGAGCAACTTGTGAGTTATCATCCGAGACCTTCATGGTGGACTGCCTACGTGAAAACATCCTAGTTATGAGCCATAGGCTTCAAGTCATGGCCACTATTATTGCTGAAATTGCCAACACTCCAACTGCGAATGTGACTAGACCCCTCCTCAACCAGCTCTTGAGCTATCTGAGGGAGTTAGGTCGTGATGGGTTCCATTTTGACTGGCTCATCGCACATTTAAAGACTTTAAAGAGCTAGTGGTTACGAAAACATCAGGAGGGTCAGAGGGTCGAGGAAGCCAAGTTGGCCGAGCTAGCACCTCTCCTCGAAGAAATTGACAAGGAGGTAAAGGACCTCAAAGAAGCTCTGCGTTTGGCGAAGATAAAACGAGAAAAACTTCTTATCGAATGTACGCAGTCATAGACTAGGTTGGAAGTTTCCATTAATGCCCGATGATCTTGCTTAGAAGCTTCTTCGAGCCTTCCTGGAGATTTTTTCTCCTCCCCAGATTTGTGGTTCCTCTTGTGTCAATGAGTTTTTGTATATGCATTTTCCTTTCTTCCCATGTAATTCTTGGGCGTTAGTTCCTAATTTTGTAATGCCCTAAAGTGTATGAATGGAAAAAAAATACTTATTCCCATGCCATTTCTGTGTGTTACAGCTGTTTACATAGATTGTGAAATATGAAGTTATGTAGTTCTTTCCTCTCTACTTGAATTAAAATAAAGAGAACTTGCATAAACAAAATGAACTTGTATATTCATGATAGTTAGATACATCGGTGACCCCAAACGTAATTGCTTACACGTGATAAACCTTCAACCATTTATTATTAATCTTAATTGGCCTGTTTTCTTCTATCTTAGAAATTAAGAAATAACCTGAGTTATGAGCCTCCTTTACGACGAAAGGTCCCTCCTAATTCGCTGCAAACTTAGGTAGAGGAATCCCCCTAATGTGTTTCACTGCGGCCTTCAATACGAGATCTCCCTCCACAAATTTCCTTGATATTACCAAGTTATCATATGCCCTGAAGAGCTGATTCATGTACATTTGAAAGTGTTGCATCACATTATCTCTATGTTCATCCAATACTTCCAACTGCACGTGTCTATTCTGAGGGAGCATGCTTCTTCACAAACCATATCGAGCCGAGGGAACTTTTAACTCTACCGGGAGAATTTCCTCAACCCCATAAATAAGATAGAACGGCGTATACCCTGTAGGCTTCCTCTTAGTCGTCCGATAGGCCCATAAAATGGTTGGTATCTTGTTATCCCACGATCCTGGGAAATCCTCCATCGTCTTAGCCAAGATATTGACCAAAGTCTTGTTAGTCGCTTCGGCTTGACCGTTCCCCTTTGGCAATGCCACCGTCGAAGTGTGATGGATAATGGAGTATTTATCCGTGAGCATCGTTACCTCTGAATTGATGAAAGGGGTTCCATTGTCTTAAAGGATAACCTTTGGGATCTCAAAATGGTAAATGATGTATTCTCTGATGAAGTTGCTTACTACTCCCGTCGTTGCCCTTCTCAGTGGTATCGCCTTAGCCCACTTTGTGAAACACTCCGTTGCTACTAGGATCCATATATTCCTCCTCGAAGAAGGGTGTATTTCCCCTAATAGGTCGAACACCCAAGTGTGAAAAGGATAAGGCGTTGCCAGGGAGTGTAGGTCCATCGATGGGGCATGGATCATATTTCCATGAAGCTGGAAAGCCTTGCATCTTCGAACGAACTCTGCGAAATCTTTCTCCATCGTTGGCCAGTAGTAACCCAGAGTCATTAACTGGCCATATAGCTTAGACCCTCCTATATGAGTTGGATCGTGCGCCTATTTGAGAACCTCGACTGCCTCTTCCTTCGTGATGCAACGCAATAGCCTGTTAAAGTATCCCCTTCGATAAATCTGTCTCTCTTAAACGTAGAACCTCGGGGCCCTTTATTGGAGTCCTATCGCATTAATTTTCTCTACTAGGATAATTCCATCTTTAATAAAGTCAATATAGGGTTGTCTTCAGTCAGGCTGAGTCTCCACAAAATGACATTCTGCTACATCAAAGAACAATTGGCATTTATCCCACTTTCGTTGTAGCTCGGCTGCATCCTGCTTCATGCTAGGCCAGAAATACCCCTCCCTTTGAATTCTTCTATAAAGAGGAATCCCAGTCGTTTCACAGTTCTCTTCATGCGTTTTCTTTAACCTCTGCCCTGCTTCTTCTGGACTAATGCATCTTGACGGCCATCCTCCTGTATTTTTGAAGTAAAGGTTACCTAGTTTGTAAAGTACTGGGCCAATTCTCTGAACCCCATCGTTCCTTCACAGACTCCAGTTGCCTCTTAATCTCTCCCCTCCAGTCCGCGTCCTCTTCCATCGATAGAATTTACTGTACCATCGAAGGAGTTATTCTTCATTGAATCATGACAGTAGTTGTAATGCTCCTCATGATCATCTTCAGGGCAATGGTGGCATAGGCATCCGGGTGATGGTTCATTGTTCTGGGATGCCTCTTGATCTTGGTTCGATGGAACTGGCCAAGGATCCTCTGAATGATTGTTCTATATGGTTCCAGGCTCATGTGTTTCAATGCCTATTCTCCATTCACTTGCTGAACCACCAAGTTTGAATCCCACTTGATGCAAAGTGAACGAATCCCTCTTCGAAGAGCCTCTAGTAATCCCAATACCAATGCTTCATATTCCGCCTCGTTGTTAGATCAAGGAAAATCTAACTTGTAAGAAAGGAGAATCTCCTCCATTCCTTTCAAAAGAATAACCCGTGCTCCTCCTTTATTTTTTGTCGATGACCCATCGAACTGCATTGTCCATTTTTCATCCGTTGCATCTAGGTGATTGGCATGCATGTCGTCTCCTGGAATGCTTTCTTTGGGAGGCTCAAACATTCCTGATGGGAAAATAACTAATAGATCGGCGTACGCCCGGATTTTGATTGCGCGAGGAACCACGTACTTTAAGTCATATTCAGAGAGGATAAGGAACCATCTAGCTGCCCTGCAAATCAATATAGTTCTTACAAGAAAATACTTAATGGGAGCACATTTCATTACAATATGAATTATAAAAGACAATATATAATGTCTAAGTTTTTGCGCTACAAATACTAAGGCTAAATAATGCCTTTCTAAGCTACTATATCTGACTTCTGACCCATGGAAGATCTTGCTGAGGTAGTAGATCGACCGTTCTTATCCGTCAATATGTTGTGCCAGCAAAGCTCCCATGAACCTCTTGGTCGATATGAGGTACAGCTATAACGGTATCCCTTCCTTTAGGGGAACCATGGTCTGTGGTGACACAAGAAGCTTCTTCAGTCCGTCAAGAGACTCCTGGTGAATTTCCTTCCATTTGAACTCGTGTTCTTTCACAATAGCTGCATCACCGAATGTGTTATTTCGGCTAATCCAGGCATAAATATCCTAAGGTAGGAGACTTTACCGAGGAAACTCTTCAGCTCTTTCACCGTTCTCGGACATGGAATTTCCAAGATCAACCGCTGTTTGTCCTGGTCCATTTGCACCCCTTGTCGATCAACCACAAAGCCTAGGAATTTCCCACTTGTCACCCTAGAAATTCACTTCAGCGAATTCATCTTTAATTTAAACTTCCTGCAACGGGAAAACACCTTCCTCAAATCGCTCAGGTGAGACTCCTCCTTCCTCAACTTGATGACCAAGTCCTCCACATAGAATTCCACAAACTTGTGAAATAAGTCATGGAAAATGGCCACCATTGTTCTCTGGTAAGTGTCCTCAGCATTCTTGAGTCCAAACGGCATCACCATATACATTAAGTTACCCAACGGGGTTCTGAACGTTGTCTTTTCTGCATCTGAGGGGTCCATCTTGATCTGGTTGTACCCCACATACCCGTCCATAAAGCTATACATCTCATAACCCACCATTGCATCTATTAGGTTAGCGATGGAGGGTAGACGGAACTCATCTTTGGGGAAAGCTCTATTTAAATCTCTAAAGTCCACACAGATTGTTATTTGATTCTTATATTTCTTTCCTACTAAGACAATGCTGGACAACTAGATCGAGTTTTGTATCGTCTTGATAAACCCTGTCGTTAGTAAGCATTGAACCTCATCCTTGATCTTCAAATCCAGCTCAGGCTTGTGCGTTCTCGTTGCTTGTTTTACTGGAATGGCTGAAGGCATCACGTTCAACTTGTGATAGCTCACTTCCTCGTCCAGCCCTTCCATCTCTGTGTACTTCCACGCGAAGACGTCTATAAACTCTTGATCACTTCCTCATTTCTCCTTACTGAGATCCTTCGAGATGAATATGGGCCTTGGGTCCTCCCCTTCTTTTTCCAGGTTCAATTGCTCTAGCTCTTGTGCCCATGGCTTTAGTCGATCCGCCATGTATTCTGGTTCTTCGACGACTTCCTCCACAAATTCCTGTATGTTGGAATTATCTATCACTTGTCCCTGTTGATCAACCAGAAAGAATTCATATATCGGGTCAACCTCGTCATCAGCTTCCTCGGCCGCCCGCTCACACCGTTACAATCGATACACCACCTTTCCTTCTTCAGTAATGACTTTCTTGCATTGTCTGCTGGTAGCGGTGACTGTTTTCCTCTTCTTCTCTCTAGATGCCTTGGCCACTCTTTTTCCTAAGAACCGACTCAACACGCTTTGTCGTTGGACCTCATGGTCCATCGGATCTACTCTGGGCCTCATACTGTCTTTAAGCTGCTTCAAGATGCCTTGGGGCCGAGGGACCGCCTGGTGAGCGTCTTCAGTCATTACCCTTGCGTTGCTCTCAACCTCTTTACTCTGCTCGTTCAAGGGCCCCATCCGTTCTCTGATCGAGGTAACCCACTCTCCCTTCATCCTCCTCATTAGGACCCGGACCATCATGGTCCAAGAATGCACTGCTTATGTTCGAAGATGCCTCGAATGCCAACAGTTTTCCAACCTTCAACACTTGCCTCCCCGAGGGTTGTACAACATGATCTTCCCTGGACTTTCTCTACTCGGGGCATAGGTATCATAGGGATGATCACTCCTAAATCTTCAAATGGGCAGGAATTCATCTTAATCGCCATTGACTACTTCAAGAAATAAGTCGAAGCCAAGTCGTAGGCGGTCACAAATGTGAAGAAAGTGGCTAAGTTCATCAGAAAGAATATCATATGCCTCTATGGAGTTCCCCATGAGTTGGTGTTTGACAATGGACTCCACTTTGAGGTTGAGGTCACACAGTTAGTTGCCGTATATGGAATTTAAAGACACAAGTCTTCTCCCTAACGACGCAAACTAATAACAATGTCGAAGCCGCTAACAAGAGCCTAAAAACCATCATCATCAAGATGACTGAAAGTTATAGAGACTAGGAAGGTCAAATCCCATACGCCCTTTGGGGATACTGTACCTCCATCATAACACCCACTAGGGCTAATCCCTATTCTTTGGTATACGACATGGAGGTAGTTCTTCCCATCAAACTAGAAATGTCTTTCTTATGTGTTATGCTCGAAAGAAAGGTCAGTGAGGACGACTAACATCAAAGTCGCTATGAAGAACTCTCTCTATTAGATAAAAAGAGATTGAAAGCTCTATAACACATACAAGGGTACCATCGCCTAATCATATGATCATTTAACAGAAAATTCAAGGATTGCAGTGTCTAAGAAGGAGATCTTTCCCTCAAGAAAATTATAGAACCTATTTGGGAACCGAGAGGAAAATTCAAACCTAATTAGAGTGGCCCCTACATTGTAAAAAACTCTTGTCAGGTGGCGTCGCTATGCTCATAGATCTCAATAAAGAAGAAATGGCATGTCCAGTTAACCTGGACCATCTTAAAAAGTTTTAACATTAATCCGAACTCTCGTCGCGCTATGACTCTTCTCATCACCCTTCAATTCTAAAAAAATTCTCTTTGCATTTCTCTTTACTCAGAAATAAGTGGGACCTTTTCATCTCGAATTTACCACTTTTTAGAAAGAAAAAGCTCATAAACTTTCAAGCCCACTGAGGTATGTAGGCAACCCATAAAACACACATGGACACGGTTTTTTCTTTCTCACAAAATGCTATTCTTTTCTCCCTCTGACAACGATAGTGTCTCTCATCATTTAAAAGAACAAAATGATTATATATTCCTTAGTGATTAGTATTGACAATTCGAATATAAAATTCATCAAAGACATAGAAAAATATGTCAAAATCACTTTTCTTTTATTTCAAACCAGGAATGTGGTAGTACATGAAGTATCAATGACAGGAGTTAAATAAACCACTCCTTTACAAACCCTAGTACAACATACAAATCCCTACCATTAACATCTTCACAAAATATTCGAAAACCTACCAAATACCTACCCAAAACCAAATATAAATTTCCCAAGAAAAACCTACATCAGTTTTTCAAACATTATCTTCAACTACTAGATGGGCCTGCCTCATCATCATTACCTTTCCCTAGAGGCTCCTAGGGATCCACTCCTGATTATGGGTCCGGATGTATTTCATGCGACGGTAGGACTTAATGAACTTAGATGAGACCATGACACACTCTTCCAAAGTGTCGAACATGACAAGCCATCTATGCCCAGTCTCCTCCGCTAGAATATTCCCAACCATCCACTTCCATAACCACTTCAAATAGTCCCCTAATATGAATCCGACCCCTCTAACTGATTGTAACAAATGGGTGAATGGCCAGTGGTATTTCCATAAGGTCACTAGTATCATCCTCAAAGACTAGGTTAAATCCTTCATCGAAAAGAAGTTGGATATGCGGGGAGGAATAATTTTCTCCCTTCCTACTTGGTGAAAAAGTTACCATGGAAAATAGAAAGAAGTCTGGTAAAGACCCACCAACCGCGTGTACCGATAGTCCCCCAACTGCAAAATAGGCTAAAAGTTCCCCCACTACGATACAAACTAACAAAAGCATTATGCCCCGTTCACTACAAGCCAGTTAACCTAGTTTTCCATTGATGGGACGAAGATAAGGAAAGTCCTAGAAAAGAAGTTAAGAAGCCCAACAAAGGGTACTTTGAAGGGGCCGCTAGGCCCAGCCTCTTAGATAGCTACATAAACATCATCACAGGGATCCCCCGCAAAAATCCAACCCGACCCTCCTTCTAGATATCTAGGTCATTCAGAGTCTTCGCTAATACCACCACAGTAGGACTACAGAAGTAAGACATCCTCAATGCTATTGTGGCCATCTTAGAGTCATTTGTAATATCTCACATCACCAATAAAATCCTGACAATCAAACCTAGGGATACAGAACGGGTAAAGTCGTAGTCAATAAAATCCTTTTGGCATAACGAATTCATGACTACCGAGAGGATGATGTATCCTCCATCCACCAGTGGCCGTGTAGCTGAAGGGGAGATATGGAGTAAATCCACCAAAGACACCTAGGGAGAACGAGATAAAACTAGCATAACTGCCACTACACTAGGACTGATACCTTGCATCTCAGAGAACTACTCATATGTGAGACACACATCATCTAATCCAAACCGAAAAAATGGTCTTCAAGTTACCAAAATTGTATCGCTGCTTCCAAGAGTTTCCAATCTATGGAACGATTATTCCACAAAGATACGTAGCACATACCAAAAGTATCATAATTGACGTTTTGGAGGCACATGGCCTCTAGACCTTCAAGGTAAGGGAAAAAGGCTTCGGACATTGGAAGATCCATTTGCATAAGAAAAGAAGAAAGTTACAAAGAAGACAAAGTGGAATGTGGTGATGAAAATATTTCCAAAGCCCCCCCCCCCCCCCCCTCCTTTTATAGTAAATTGTTTTAAATCATTCAAAACCCCACTGGATTCCCTTCTCCAAAAGTACTAGGAGTATGCAAAAATTAAAATCAAAGCTCAGGAAATGATTTGGGCTTAAACCTTATGCCGATAGGTAGGCCAAGGGGCATGTCAATCGGTAACCCTCATTTTGGGGAAAATTCTTCGCTTTCCTCTTAAAGAATGTGGGATTCTATGGATTGATTAGTATACTAGGTTCCTCACATACAAATTTCAATTTTAATACATTTTTATCTTGATTAGAAATTAACTGTTCATGTGATGACCCAATCCAAGTTAATTATAAATAACCTCACATAGTCAAAATATGCATGCAAAGAAATTAGGGAAAACTCCCTAAAAAGGGAAAAACCTTTATTCAACACGATAGAGTAATTGATAAACACAGTCGACTTACAGACTTCTTAGGACGGATAAGTATAGTGTGCAAAGTCTTTAATTTTTTCTTCTACAAAATACATCACAATCCAGAGTCATCCACATGAAGCGATATTCCATCGTTATCCAACTTTTCTTCAACAGACCTCAGTTCCAAAAGTCCGCAGCAGAGTAAAACTCTACAAGGGTTTAGTTAAGTGTATTTGGAAACTAAGGTTTCATAAATCTCACATATCACATATGGGGATGAAAGATTTGTGAAATTAAAAGTCATTTTGGAAAACCAAAAAGGCATAACTTTGGAACAGGTATGCAAAACTCGTTTTCACCAAAATCCTATCAAAATTCTTAACAATTTTTTTTATAAAGAAAACACAAATTTCAAGGCGGTAGGGTCATTCTAAAGAGAACAAACCTACTTCGAATGAGAACAACAGGTTTGTTCAAATGACAACAATGTTCGTTCTAACGAAATCCCATTCTCATTTGAATGGCCTTCACATGTACTTCGAACGAGAATTCTCTATCAAGGTAGGGGTGTCTCGTTCAAAGTGAGTTAGATGTTGGTTTGAACGAAAAAAACTTTTTAGTTTGAATTCCTTTTATAAAAAGCATCGATTTTAAAAAGTTAACATCCCAAAATATGATTCATAAAATAGAAAAAAACAATAAGTTTATACCTCTATAAAGTGTCGGTGTTGAATCTATAAACGGAGCTCGGTCACTAACGTGTCTTCGAATAGACTTGGAGACATAGAGTTTGGTTTGAAATGATAGTTTGTAATGGGATATGCAAAAACTATAAATAAGCCTAAGATATGAGAAATTATAAAACCATACTCTTATAAATAACCCCCGTTGGCTATTCCAGTACAAAACAAAAATGAAAACCAAATTATAATAAAACCCTCTAAGACAATGAATTCTAATGTCCCTAAAAACAGAATGATATTTGAACTTTGTCTTCAACTAAAACTTTTTCTCCCTTTGGCTAGATTTGTCTTCATCTTGTGTAGTACATGAAATCATCATCAATGCGAAAGAGTCCTACACACATGAAACAAAGAGATACCACCGTAACGCTTACGAGTTTTGAAGAAAAATAAAATTCCTCCTCAATTTCTTCTCCCCTTTTTTGTTCATAATAGATAAAGGAGTAGAAACTAGACATGAATATTAAGCATAATAATAAAAAACAAAGATATCATCACAAAGATAATTAAGCAAAGCATGTGCAATGATAATCTCAAAAGGCATAAAAAGAAGGAAGCCTGGAGTTAGTATGGCTCTTATTTTTTTAAAAATTCAAAAAAAAAATCAAGTATAAGTATAAAAAGTACATAAAAGTATAAAAACACACAGTCACCATGGAATAACACTAAAAGATCCTAATTGTGAAAATAGAATGTAATTGTGTAAACATTTTTCATAGCAAATCAACATAAACAGTCACAACATAGGTGCACGAAGTCATGAGACTCTTTTAAAGAAATAACTCAAAGTCTACCTTAGGTGCAAAATTGTGAACTCAAATTAAATTTAATCAACTTATGCAATATGTCATGAACTTAACGGATTCCCACACCAATAATGCCAAACTATTTAATATTTTTCAAGAAAGTTCATTGTGCAAACCCATTGGTATTCTACTTTGTAACTCCCTAATTCTCTCATATATTAGAATTCACACTCAATATTTTAAAGAAATCATAATGCCCATTTGTAGCGAAGCATCAATGAATCTAAAATAAATGGCCTTAACACTTCTATTTATGTGTGTTGCTAATCTTTTTAGGCTCTTTTGTGCAAATGGTGGCTTTTAACGCAAGATCTTTCATATCCCCTTTCCATTTCTTAATATTTATTATTATTTTTTGAAAAACAAAATATGGACAATGGTTCTTACATGCACAACTTATCTCTTTTTACATTTGGTTCATTATTAACCAGAACTGAGATGAGAACACAGTATTCGACATAAGACAAGTAAGCATAATTTTGATACGGCTCATTCACGTGTGAAATAAAGGAGACAAGGAGTCTAACATGTAGATAGTAATCATCAATGAGCAATGTAATGATATCCACACATTATTATGCGCACTATCGAAACAAAGTTATGTCTCAAACACTATGAAAAAGTCATGTGAATGGATGGAATAAAAAGGTAATCCAAATATCTTAAATGTTCATCTATATATGGTGAAAAATTAAAAATACAAAATTATTTTTGTCGTTTTCAAAAGATTTATCAAAAAATAAATCTTTTTCACTTTTTCAAACTTTTTCTAAAAAACCCAAAATCTGTTTGGATTTTTCTAAAAATTTTCATAAAAACAAAATTATTGTTGGAATGTTTTCTGAGTATATAAAAACGAAAACATATCAGGACAATGATAATATAATCTAGCAATAAGAATACAAGATATGAACATGATAAATATCCTAAACTATATAAAGTACCTGGACTCAGTCAATAATGTAAATACCCAACACTACACCAAAACTGGCGATTGGTCACGGCCAAAATCCCTGACCAAGATCGTGGGTCGCGAACTTGGGTCGTGACCAATTTTGTGGGTCGCGGCCCAAGTCCGTGACCAAAAAATGGTCACGGCCTAGAGGGGGTCACAGTATATGGTCACGGACTTGGGCCGTGACCCATGCCGTGACTGGTCGCGGCCCAAGTTCGTGACCCACAACTGTGACAAATTGGTCGCGAACAAAGTCCGTGACCCACAATCGTGACAAAAAAATGAAAAAAAATTATCGCGGCCCAAGTCTGTGACCCACAACCATGACAAATTGGTCGCGGTCAAAGTCCGTGACTCACAACCGTGACCAAAAAAATAAAAAAAAATGGTCGCGGCCCAAGTCCGTGACCCATAATCGTGACAAAAATAAAATAAAAAAAATGGTCGCGGCCCAAGTTCGCGACCCACAAACGTGACAAAAAATAAAGGAAAAAAATGGTCACGGACATTGGCCGCGACCATTTTTATGCGTGACGAAAAAAATAAAAATGGTCATGGACAAAGTCCATGACCATATTTAACTATAATTTTTTAAAAAATGTATTTTTTTTGGGTCATCCAATCCTAAATTTGAGGGTCCTGTGAGTACAACGTCGTTTGCTACATGTAATGTTAGATGCGTACGAGGTATTACAAATATTTATTATTGGCAAAACAATAAAAAAAATTATAAATTGTGAATCGAGAACGTTGTTAATAAACTAATATATATACAAACTTAAAATATTACACGTCTTAATAATTCACAGGCCAAAAAAAAATTGGACAGAGTTTTCTCTATTTTTTGGACATTCCAAACCCTGTAAATGTAAAACCTGCTTATTATAAAGCCCGCACGGACATAAAATTCAACAATCAAATTATAAAAGTCCGTACGGACATAAAACTAAACAATAAAAGCCCGCACGGCTATAACACATATAAAAAATAATCTTGAATGTCCACAACATATAAACAATCTTCATGTTGCAAACCATTGTCTCCTTCCATTATTCCACGTGCAAAAATCCTACAAATGATAAGCTGAAAAATTGCATATATGAGTTAAAATTACCAACATATCAATGTTTTTATGCCCAAGTCTAGAAATATATAAATTACCGTCGTATTCTCAAACCGAGAGTCCCGTGGCTGCGCGGTCAGTTCCTACGAGTTACATTGGTCCTGTGGGAGGTGTTGGTGCCTCCCACGGGGCCGTTCGATGTCTATTTTGTGTTTTCACCCACTAATGTCATGTTTTTAAGCCCAAGTCTAGAAATATGCAAATTATCATTGTATTCTCAAATCGGGAGTTCCGTGGCTGCGTGGTCAGTTTCTACGTGTTACATTGGTCCCAAATCTAAGTGCATCTAAAGTTTTTGTAAAAATATCGGCTAGTTGACGTTTAGTGCTCACAGAGATCAAGGATACGACCTTCTCCTCAATGATATTATATATAAAATGCTCATGTATCCTAATCTGCTTTGTGCGAGAATGTTTGACAAGATTACGGGATATATGAATCACACTCGTATTATCACAAGAAACAATCATCGTGCCTTGTGAAATCCCATAATCCGCCAACATTTGTTTCATCCATAAGAGTTGCATGAAAAAACTCCTAGCAATAATATACTCAGCCTCCATCATGGACAAAGACTCCCAAAGTAAAATCACCCACTTGATCTTCTCTTATAACCATCAATATCCCCGGCCCAAGCGGCATCCGAATAGGCAAACAAATAGTCATTGGTATCAAAGGAATACTAAATACTGCAAGAAAGAGTTCCACTCACGTATTTGATGATCCATTTATGTGCGAGCAAGTGTGACTCTTTAGAGGATGCTTGGTATCGCACATAAACTCCAAATCTAAAGGCAATATCGCAATGACTAGCGATTAAGTATAAAAGACTACCCATCATGCGCCGGTAAAGGGTTTTCTCTACGTTCTTACCTAAAGTGTCTTTGCTAAGCTTAGTTAATATACTTATAGTGGTGAGTGAGTATTTAACAGTGTCTAAACTGAACTTCTTCACTTGGTCCCTTGCATATTTGGATTGAGATATAAATATCACATCCTCTAACTAACGGTGTAAGATACCTAATAAGAACATAAGCTCACCAAGCATGATCATGTCAAACTCTCTTTTTATCTCTCCTAAAAAATGTGAGCATATAGGGAGCACGTGGATCCAAATACAATGTCATCCATGTAGGCACCCTATTCTGTTAACCCTTAAACTCCCCTTATGTCCTTAGCACCCCCCTTCATCACTACAAACCCAGGTCATACCCCGAGTACTTACCTAAAAGCCATCGGGCACTCCTAGGCTCCGTTTGACCAAAATTCAAACTCTTCAGCTCGACTGATATTGAATGAATCTTCGAAGGTCACTAAAACCCCTTTTCAACGGTTCATCCCGTGCTCGATTTCGACTTACCATGCGGATAAACGACCCATTTTCCCTCGAAACTCAATCAGGAGGCCACCGGGCGCTCCCAGGCTCCATTTGACCAATGTGAACTCTTCAAATCTATCGAGACTGAATGAATCTTCGAAGGACAGTGAAACTCCTTTCCAATGGTTTGCTCCGTGCACGATTCTGACTTACGGTACGGACAAATGATCTATTTTACTCTGAAAGGTCATCGAATGCTTCCAGGTCCCGGTTGACCAAAATCAACTCCTCGAACCAAATCAAACTCTTTGGAATGTTTAAGTAAATATCCTAAAATTTCCAACGATCCACCCCGTGCACGATTCAGACTTAGCATGTGGACGAACGATCCGTTGGCATCCGACGTTTTCCCGTCCAATGGACCGATGAATGCTTCCAAGCCATATTTGACCTAAAGTCAAATCCCTAACCGGGGAGAGGTCCAAGAAATTTTGAAGGTATCTGAATTACCTTTCCAACGATCCACCTCGTGCGCGATTCTAATCAACGGTTTGCGTTCTATAATCGATTTTCCAAAAAGGCCTGAAAGACACTGCCAAACGGCAGGTCCCAGACCCTGCCTATCGGCAGTGTGCCTAAACGCACCTGCCGAACGGCAAGAATAGGGATATGTCGATCGGAAATACCTTGGGCCTATAAAAATGAGGCCTTGACCTCATTGCAAGGGAGGCCAAAAAATCATAAACTTATCACTCTCAGCAGATCTCGAAAACCTCTCAAGAAGGCAGCGTGATTTCTACACCAAAATTCCTTTCCAAACTTCACTTTTCATCACCCTTTTCATCAAATTTGGTGAATTCACTACCCTCCATCATCATCCAAGTCTAAGGTATGCTCTCCAACATTCAAGATCAAGCTCAATATCTTTAAGAAGGTCCAATTTTCTCAACTCTCTCCTTAAATTCTTATAAATTCGTAATAACTTGTTTTATTACTTAGCACTTTTATTATCTCATCTCACACATCCTAATATACTTTTTATTTAGTATTATTGCACATCTCTTATTTTCATATAAATAAAAACCCAAAAAATAAGAAAAAGAAACTCTACTCCAAAATTTAAAAAAATTTTGTTCAAAAATATCGCAATATTCTAAGTGAAAGGCTAAGGAATAAAAACACAACCTTTACTAAATTCATCTCACGGAGGCTTGATTGTTGAAGAAACTGAATTTTCGGATCCGTCTTGTTGCGTATGTGATCTTGAACATTCTTCGACGGTTGTAGCGGTATACGACATAATGGACATTTATAAACTTATGTCCATATAAATCTTCCCTATGTCTATGTCAGTACAAAATAAAAACATCTGAATTATCAAAACATAAAATGCCTATACGAATCTAATACCCTCGTGAACCCAAAAAATGAAAAGGTACTAAACATGTAGGACTCAACACTTTTCTTCAAATTCTTCAACATCAAAACTTTGAGCTTTTCTGATCAGGGTGTGCAAAATAATAATCTTCAATTTTTATACCTACACACATGAGACAAAGAAAATATCTCGTGACATATCGAGTTTGAAATGATATAAAATACATCAACCATCATAAATAATTCTCCCCCATACTGAAAAAATCCCATAATTCGTTCTCTCCCATTTTATTTGACCAAAATAGACATGAAAACAAATAAACAAATCAAGCATGGATTTGTCACGATTAAAGAGATACTCAAACATACTTAACAAACTACATTTGATTTTTCAATTTTTTCTAAAAACAACAAAATTACACCATGAATTTACACTAAGACAACCAAATCCTGGCAACAAAATGAATGGGTGTGAACATATTCAATAGATAATAAAACTTAATCAAGCATACGTGCACGATGAATAAGTGTACTTCTATCGAATGAGCATAAAAAACATCCTTATGTGTAAAATTGTTGAATTTAAATGATATCGACTAAATCAAATCAACAAATCAAAGCCTAAGTGATTTTCACACCAATAACATCCAAAGCTATTTAATGCCCTTTCGAGAATTTATCAAAGGACGTGAAAACCCATTGATTACATTCCAACCAAATTCCCTCATATATAATAATGCAAATTTTTTAAACTAATGAGGTACTAAATTCTCAACTTAAAGAAAGCTTATTGTCCCAAATTTTGGCATATTTCATCTTTTTATTGCCATTTAATTTTTTTTCTGGCTCTTCTCAAATGGTGGCTTTCACCATGTGATTTTTATTCACTCGCAGCCCTTTCCTGTGCACACTCATCATTTTTTTCAAATTTAAATAAATTCCTCACGGGAAATGGTGTTTACAACACTAATTTTATTACTCTTGTATTATTGCACTTAGTTCGTTTTAAGGATAGTATTGAGATGAAAACACTCGACCAACATGTGATAGGCAAGTATAATAATCAAACAAATTTGTGCTCATGTGCAATAAAGGTAATAATGTGTCAAACTTGTAGGAAGTATCAACTCGTAACATATCAATGACTCCAAACATATTTAAAGGACGTGAATGATATGACATATTATCTCAAAACACTATCAAATAGCCATATAGATATGGAATGATGTTGTGACTTGGTCATCCTAAATGTTCATTCAGAAACGGTGTTAAACAAAATACAAAACTCTTTTTGACTTTTTCAAAAATTTTATCAAAATAAAATCTTTTTGTATTTTTCAAAACTTTTAAAAAAAAATGAAAATATAATACATAAAATGATACACACTAGCAATAGGAAAAAATAAATATCATCATGCAAATCAACCTATTATAGAAAACAAGCCTAAACTTCAACCGTTAGGTGCGATGGAGTTTTCCAAAGGTGGTGACTAGAGCTGTCAACGGGTCGTGTTAACGGGTTAACGGGTGAAAACACCCTTAACCCGTACACGACCCGTTAAGACTAACGAGTCAAATGATAATACCCAAATATGACCCGTTAATATTAACGGGTACACGACCCGAACCGTTAACACCCGTTAATATTAATGGGTCTAAACGGGTAACGGGTTGGGTGACCCGTTAATACCCGTTAATACTTGTTAGTATCCATTAATACCCATTAGTACCCGTTCGTACCCATTAATACCCGTTAGTACCCGTTAATACCCGTTAGTACCCGTGTAATATTGGTTCGGGTCACACGACCCAATAAAACCCGTTACCACTAACGGGTGATAATGGGTATAAACGGGTTTAATCGTGTAAGTGTACAAATCCAAACACGACCCGTTATGATAACGAATCTACCGTGTTGACCGGTTAATGACCCAAACCCGATAAGACTAAACCCATTAACTTATAATTTCGTGTCGTATCATTTCGTGTTATCGTGTCGTGCCTCATTTTGCCAGGTCTAGTGGTGACATCCTTTGCAAAACCTCCATCAAATCATGTGAAGTTTTGACTAAAAACTTTTCATGTTCCCTAATATGTGCAAGAATCATCCAGAGGAGCAAGTATGGGTGCGTGCGTGTGAACACGTGTAATAGAAAAACATGACGCATGGCCCAACTTAAAACAAAACTCCCTAAGGTATCCTCTCTTCTTGCAATGTGTGTAGATATAAAAAGTCATAGGTATACCTCTCTCAAAAAGTCTCCTACGCGCTCTCCTAACAGGTACGAGACTCTTAGGTAGTTCGAGTCGAGAGCCATGTGTATCAATAACAAAATTGAGAATCGGTTCGGGTGCTGGATGTGAAGTGGATGCACCGTCATGACATATTCCTAAAATCTCACCATTACCCAAAATGGGAATGAGAACCATCTTTCCAACCTTCTTAGATATGTTGTCCATAGTGACTTTCTCCTCCAGGGTGTGTTTAAGACTTTCTCTACCTATGACACGCGGGCTATAAGTTCACTTTTCTCCCGATTCACGACGATCAACTGATCACTCAAATTAATCTTTACCTTCTCGAGTTGACTCGCCGATGCCTTAAACAACCTCAACTTTCTAATTCTCTATCCAAATATCACAACCTCAAACTTAACTCCTTATTCAATTTCTTAGTCTTTAAGTTCTCGGCGTACAAGTCTCTAAAAGCCTTTGGGAGCTCACTTTGAATCTCTACTTTCACACTTACTTTTAGATTCGCTAAAAACACTCAAATACTCATCAGAGGTCTCATGTGCAGAAGTGTCCTCATCATCATGGGACAAACTGGGTATGCACTCGTGACTAGCTAAAAAGTAAACAAACTTTCCTTGTGAATTTTCATCCTCGGTATCACTCACCTGTTCCTCACTATCACTAAGGGTGGCTGGCATAACAATTTTCTTGCCCTCTCTCCTAAGTCCAGTAGGACACTCAAAAGACTGATGCCCTTTACCCTCACACTCAAAACAAGTTACTTTTTCTAAATCTCCCTCCCTCACTCTCTTTCTCTTTCTCACCGCTTTCTTTGGCCTTGTCTTTCTTTTTCTCAAAAATTCGTTTATTGGAAGAATTTTGTTTAGAAAATTTGAGAAACCTTTTAAAATTCTTTGCAAGCATGGCCATATCAAAATCAAATTCGTCCTCCGACGGACTCACAAAAAATCACTTTCTTTTTCTTCTTAGACTGGGCTTTAAGTGTTATCTCTCAATCCTTAGGATTGACAGTGTTAGAAAACATGTCAATCTCATATGTTTGGAGGTCTCTAACCAACTCTTCTAATTTCAGACGATTTAAATTACCTAAGGTATTCAAAACAGTCACTTTAGGGATAAAACGTTTTGGTAGTGATCTTAAAATCTTTTTAATCACTCGAGCATCAGGTATAGGCTCACCAAGATTAAAATTAGCATTAAAAATGTCAGAGAACGTGCATAAAAATCATCAAAACACTCAGGCTCAAGCATGGTAATCGTTTCAAATTGTGTAGTTAAATTTTGAATTTTAGACTCTTTGACCGCATTAGTGCCTTCTTGGGTGAGTTGTAAAACATCCCACGCTTCTTTAGACATGGTACATGCCATAATACATCGGAACTCATCGGGGGTGACGTGTTCAAAAATTTCACTAAGCCCTCATGAATTAAAAGTGCTCCACCTAAACTCATCATCAGTCCAGGCTGACACATATTTTAAATTCGTGACATTATTTGTCATGACAGTGGGAGGATTCTAACCTCTTTCACAAATGATCCAAACTCTTTCATCGATTGCTTTTAAATGGGAGTTCATTCGGGCTTTCCAGTAAGAATAATTATACTCGTAAAAAATTAGCAACCGATTATATAAGTTTTCGTTTGAAAACATTGTGACAAATTTTTAACCAAAAAGATTTTTCAAAAAAATCAATGTCACTCAATTTGTGGAAAATAGGAATACACAATAAATTGGCGTAACCTCCTTTGATGCCAATTTGAAAATACCTTTTGCGATATCAATTTAAATAAATGCGCAAATTCCAACTACAAACTTATTTAATTAGAGTCAATTTTAAATCAAATGAATTCAGGCCTTAAACAAATATCAACGTGTGTGCATGTGTCAAACCAACATAAACACAAATATGCCAACTCACAGATTTTAGGAGAAATTCCCTCAGGGTAAAACCTTTTATTTCATTATAATTTGTAAATCGCAACTTACATGGATTATAATGAAATATAAAATAAGTTTACCTTATCAAACCTACATAGACGCACAGTCTAGAGTCAGGAATGGATCCCACACAGCGAACCCACATGAACCGCAGTCTAATCTTCAGCAAACATCCACACGCAACGAACCTCAATAATCTTAGTCTTTTGGCGTAGAGATGCACTCCACAAAGGTTGAACAATAGCAAAGTATGTTCTTGGGTTCCAAAACAATTCACATAAACATTGGGATCTTGTGAATTGAAAACAATGATGTTTAAGAAACTAAAAGTGAGAAGACAAATGTTTCTGTAGTAGTAGTTTCATCACTATTTAAAATTGTAGGTCTTCTAAAGGAAAATCGGAGTTGTTTAATATGCTTAAATAGAAAATCTAAGGCGGTAGGTCGCTTGAACAAAAAGGAGTGTCGCTCGAATGATGCCACGCATCACTCAAACGAGCTTCGCGTGAGACTGGTTGTCGTTTGAACGAGAGGCTCTGTCACTCGAACGAGCAATCAAATAAATATTTTTATTCTTTTCTTTTTGTCAATAAATGTTGCGCCTTAAAACTTTCAAAAATAATTTTGACGAAAAACTTAAAAACTCCGCTCCAACAATTAGAAATTTTTTGATGAAAAATAACCCAATATTCTAAGTGAAATGCTAAGGAATAAAAACACAACCTTTACCAAATTCATCTCGCGGAGGTTTAATTGTTGAAGAAACTTGATATTCAGATCCGTCTTGTTGCATATGTGATCTTGAACATTCTTTGACGGTTGTAGCGGTATATGACATACTAATTGATAACGAATATTTATAAACTTATGTCCCTACAAAAGGGATCAACGTAGCGAGGTGCTAATTTTCCTCATTTTCCAATTCAAATGATCCCCTTTCTTGGATATACTTGTTAGGACACTAGATTATTTACATGGAATTCTAGGGGCTTTCGGTGACTGTTGGCGTAACATTTTTGTCAACTCTTGGATAAGTGTAATCTTTCTCGAATAAGGGGTATCTTTTTTATGTTTTCAATGATGATCTCGGGTTCAAGTGTGTGATTTTATCCTTATTCATTCCAGCATAAAGTCAAACGATAGGGTCATCCATAGAGGGCTTCATAGGGACAAGTCTAAATGATGGTCTAATAACTATTATTACAAGAGAATTAGATCAGGGCATTACGATTATTCCATGAAGCGAAGAAGTCTAATGTGTAGGATCATAACATATCCTTTAAAGTTTGACTTAAGCGTTCGGATTTTTTGTAGAATTTAGGATGAAAAGTAGTGCTTAGGTAGAGTTTAGTTCCTGATGAGGTTTTTAAAGCTTGAAAAAATCTTTCGATAAATCTAGGGTCTGAATCAGACACAAAAGAAATAGATTCTCCATTGAAGTCTAACAATTTTATTAATATAGCATTCACTTAGTCATTGGGAGGATTGATGAATCGGGTTTTTAGAATATAGGCGAATTTTGTAAAAAACAATCGACGATAAGCCATATCATGTTGTATTCTTGAGAAGTTTGGATCAATCCACTGACAAATTCCATGGTTATATGATCCCATTTCCATTTCTAGATAGGGAGTAGTTGGAGTAAATCGCTAGACTGTTGATGTTCAATATTCACTTAATGGAAAGTTAGACACTTTGCTATGAAGTGTACAATATCTTTCTTCATATCGGGCCACCAATAATTTTTCTTGAGGGTTTGATACAACTTGGTTCTTTAAGGGTGAATCATGAATTTAGAATGGTGAGGTTCTTTCAGGATTTCTTCTCGTAGTGAGGTGATGAAAGGAACACATACTCGATTTCTCAATTTTAATCCACGTTCGGGGTTCAAAGTTTAGTCTTTTTTGGGGAGGTTGTTTATAAGTTTTTTCTTCTAGGAACAAAAAAAATTATCTTGGTCGTCGAGATCAATTATCCTTTTATGTAGAATAGGGAAACAAATTGGGTCTTGGAGGAGTCTCGTTATTGATTGTAATATCCAATGGTTTCTAAGAACACAAACATACTATGTAGGCTTCCCCGGGCTTTGGAACTTAAGGCATTAGTGACTACATTACCTTTTTCCTGGATGGTAAAGTAAGTTAAACTTATATTCCTCTAAAAATTCTATCCATTGTCTTTGAATAATATTGAGATCCTTTTACATGAAAATGCACTTAAGACTCTTTAGGATCATAAACTACCTGAAATTCTTCTCCATATAGATAAAATCTACAAATTTTCAGGGCAAGGACTACTGCGACTAATTCCAAGTCATGTATTGGATAGTTAAGTTCATGAGTTTTCGATTGTCGTGATTTGTATTCATTCACTTTGCCTTGTTGCATCAATACACAATCGAGTCCTTGTAATGAAACATTGGTGTAAACATCATAGCTTCTATTACTGGAAGGAATGGTTAGGACAGGGGCAGTGGTTAATTTTTCCTTCAAGCTATAAAAGGCCTGTTCACATTCGAAGGTCCATATAAATCGAATATCCTTTAGGGTCAACTTCATTAATGGTAGGGAAATTTGAAAAAAACCTTCCACAAAGCCTCGATAATGTCCTGCAAGTTCTAAAAAGCTACGCAGTTATGTGATGGCGGTAGGTTGAGGCCATTCGAGTACTTCGGTGGTTTTGGTTGTGTCCACTTTTGTGCTTACTTCAGTGGCTACATGTCCAAGGATTTTTACTTCCTTAATGTGGAAATCTCATTTGCTCTGTTTTGCGTAAAGCTGATGTTTACGAACGGTGTCCTACATTATACATAGGCGCTTTTCATGTTTTGTCCTGGTCTTGGAATAAATTAATATGTAATCTATAAAGACGATCATGAACTGATATGAAAAAGGGAAAAATATTCTATGCATTAGGTCCATGAAAGAGGCAGGGGCATTGGTTTATCCAAAAGACATGACTAAAAATTCATAATGGTTTTATCTTGTCCGTAAAGAGGTTTTGGATATATCTTCTTCCTTAACATGAAGTTGGTGCTATCCATATCTTAAATCAAAATTTGAAAATATCTTTGACACTTGCAACTAGTCAAACAAATCACATATTCTTAGCAATGAATATTTGTTTTTGATGATCACTTGATTTAATTTACAATAATCGATACATAACCGAAAAGGTCCATCTTTCTTTTGTAATAATAATACTGGAGCTCCACAAAGTGATGTACTGGGTCATATAAATACTTTACTAAGTAGGTCGTCCAATTGTGTTCGAAGTTCTCATAGTTCTAGACGATCCATATGATAAGGAGGAATTGAGATAGGGTAAGTATTTGACAACATATTGATAAAAAATTCCATTTCACAAGGTGGGGGTGTTCCGGGTAAATATTTGGGAAACACATATTTGTAATTGGTTAAGATGTTGGAAAGGGAGGAGGATTCTTTTTCACTTATTCGAAAAAGTAGAGGTTGGTGGGGATTTCTTCGTTGGAAATTAAATGAATTTTGATGGCATGGTTTGAATATCACCGTCTTTGCATGATAGTTAATGTGAGAAAAGTTTAGGGATGATACGTCCAATTATATTATTAAATCGAACACTGTTAAATCGAGGACTATAAAATCTATGGTAAATGTTTTGGTTCCAAAATATAAAGGGTGACATTTACAAATCCTATCGGTAGTGGCCATCTTTCATGTTGGCATTCTTATAGTAAAAGGGTAAGCGAATGGACTAAATGATAATTATAGATGAGTCATATATGAATGACTCATGAAAGAATGGGTAAATCTAGAATCAGATAATATATGTGCGAAAATATTATAAAAAGGAAGATTATTTTCGATCACATCATGGTAAT
Source organism: Sambucus nigra (assembly GCA_949130495.1). NCBI lineage: Eukaryota > Viridiplantae > Streptophyta > Magnoliopsida > Dipsacales > Adoxaceae > Sambucus > Sambucus nigra. The sequence continues at coordinate 341,049,503 of OX422213.1, read as the reverse complement.
TTAGATTTTCTCTTGGAGAATGGAGGAATTCCGACCTTGATTCTTATTAAAGGGTTCTTTCTTTCTTTCACGAGGATTTTATTAAGGTAACTCATTAGAGTTATTGGTTGAATTCTTGATAAGAGATTTGATAAATTTGCGAGAAGTAGAAGGAGGAGTCATGTGTCAAATAAGGCATTAGGGCTTAAGATGTCCTATATTGTTACATTCATGACAATGCAGCAGAGGTCTACTGTGATTATTTTGAATCTGACTGAGCACTCGATCATCGTTGGGCTTGTTATAAGGATGATCTCATTGATTTGGAAGGTTCCTAATAACATAGTGATTTCTAAAAGGAGTATAGGTTCGGGTTATGTTGGTACATGAGGGTTGTTTTTCTATAAGGGAGGTAATTTTGATCACTCGGTTAAACTATCAAACTTGTAAAGAATGATAAAGTATTTGATGTTATGTCGTAAACCTTGATCAAAATGCTTGCATTTTTTAGGTTCGGTGTTCACCTATTCTTGAGCATATCGGGATAATTCAGTAAAGTTAACCTCTTATTGAAGAAGATTTCTTCAAACTGCTTCCAGGTTAGTTCATTCAATTTTTAGGAATATAGAACAGACTGCCACCAGAATTCTACTTCTCCTTCGAATATGTATGAGGCTAATCTTACCCCAAGTTCAAGGCTAATACCTACCCTGTTAAGTACCTTAAGTATATAATGAATCCATTTACTTCTTCAATCGCATCGGGCTTCCCAAAGAATGCTGGGGTTTTTGTTTCAAAAATTCCTTAAGGGCATTCATTCTTCGAATTTCTTCTAATAGATCATTACAAATAAGAGGTGGACTCATATTTTGTTGTCGCTGGGTTAGTATAGTTAATTCTTGTAGAAAAAGTAAAATTTCTTCATTTGTGGTAGTTGTATTAGGCATTTGGGCAATAAATCGTTCCTCCCGAGTTCCACTGGTAGTTGCTCGGATTAACCATACTATATAAACAATGCATCAAAAGATAAATTACAAGTACAGATATAACAACATAGTTTGTTATATTATATTACATTGGGATACATAATATTACACAGGCAAAAACATAAAGAAGATTACCCAGCCATTCAATCTATTTTACAACAAAAGAATGCTTACTAATACAAACGAACTGTTAGTTTAAACTACTGTAGTCATTCGAAATATGGGTTTCATCTAATTTCACCGCACACTTGTAGATTTTATTTATTTACGTTCATATTCCAACGAGAGTTTTTAATCCATATGGGGAACCATTCGGTCAATCACGAGATCTGGGTCATCTTCAGAAGGATCAGAATCATCGGGGGATGAACTAGTATTAGTGGTGGTAAAAATAGTAGTAGCGGGAGAAAAAGAACCATAGTCGATCGGGGAATAAAGGAGAGTAATTATAACTTCATTAGGTGTTAATACATCTCATTCAAGATGGATTCCTTGTCAAAGAGTGTCAGGATCTTCGCAGAATCTCTTGACCTATCTAGTTGCTTGAGCCTCTCCCATAAGGTGACCAATAAGCATATTGTGTTTGATCTAAGGAGTATCAATTTCCCAATCACGATCAATGCTCCTTATGTGTTGACAAAGATTTGCATAGACGACTTATTTAATTACTCTTTCAAGTATTTCGTTAGTCAAATCACAAATATCAAGGTAGATATCATCCCAAATATTCATTACTGCAAAACAATATGAGTAACTAAATGTGATAAATGAAATATTCATTGGAATAATCGTATAAGTCATAGGCGAAAGATTCTTGTATTTGGCCCCACATAGGTATAATACCCGGTGATGCTTTGATAACGTGTTGTCTCATCCACGAATTCTATGTTTATAATGGTATGTAAAGAGTAAAATATATATAGAAAATAAATTAAAGGCAACAGAAATTAAAAGATTTTTATTAAGGAGATGCCTAACATCTTATTACATAATCGAGTCTAAAATAAATAGAATACGTAATTTATTCTGTACATGCCACAAATAAGGTAAAACTAGTAGAAAAGATTTGGGAATCATATGAGCTGATAAGTTACGGTGTGGATTTTCTAACGAGGACTATCATCTTTATCTGCTACCACCCATATGTACGTAGTCGAAAAGATTTTTTTAGGGTAAAATAGAATAAAAGTCCATACGCGTGGGAGGTACCTTATCTTCTTCAGGAACGTCATCCATCTGGAAGGAAAATATATAATCACACATGACAAGTAGATAATTTGTATTTCTATACAAATTATGAGAGAAAATGTATTGTTAAAGAGTAATTGGATTTATTATTGACGTCATAAAAATCTAGAGGCAACTGAAATATTATAGAGCTTATTAGGATCTAGGATTTCTCAATTCACAAATGTATCTCAAACTTTTACATTGGAAAATATCTCAATTGGGATGAGTTTTTTCTGAAGTGAGGGAGGGTATTTATAGGGTTCATAAAGAGGAGTTGATTTGTGGTTTTGGAGGAGGAGATGGGGCTGAAATGGCACAAGTTTCATCAAGGCTTATGTGTATGGTAAATGGGTACCCCACATGGTACAACCTATGCTAGCAGTCCGGTTGGTGCCACGTCCTCAGGGGAAGGGTAACTAACATTAGGTTTTAGTTTGCGTCCTTAGATAAATTTTTCATAGTTTTTAGGGGTTTTAAGTCATTTTGTGAAAGTTTAGGGGATTATGTGCAATTAAGACCTAATGGGTTGGTTCTTAATATTCTTACAAAATATAAGTCATTTGATTGGACTTTGTGTGATAGTTGGGGTTCAATTAATACGGGAAAATGTAAGTTATCTTAAATTTTCCTTAAGTGGCATTTTGGTAATTTGGTAAAAGTCTAAAGGTTATTTGGAATTTTCAGTCTATTCAAGGGACTAAAGGCATGTTTAAGGTATATTTATAGTGGTTTGTTTCTACAACTTCCTCTGCCAATTATTTATAGAAAGAAACATCTACTAAATGTGCCACTTACTGCGTGAGTGGCTTCTTAGATGCCTGAATGACCACCTCCCTTCCTTTAATGTTTGCCTTATCACATTAATGGTATGTAGATGGCACCAAATCGTGATTGTGCATCCATACATTCCCCCACCAATAGCCGATATGGCGGCTCACATTCCATTATGTGAAACGTTAAATGGGAGATAATATTCCCATGGTAATTCCCATATTAATGTAACCAATGGACTTGGAGGATTGATTATCATATCCCGATATTACCAAAGGATTTTGCACAATCCTTATCTCAGAAATGTTAAAAGCATAAAAGGAACCAATTGGCATGATGTTAATGGAAACTCATCCATCTAGCAAGAGACGATTAAAGCTGCACCCATTCACACTTGTTGTTACATAAAGTGGCTTCTTATGGGTGAATTTAATCAATCGATCTGCCTCCGAAAAAGTGACCTCTAAGTGGAATCTCCTTATAATCTTGGCTAGAGGCTCTTTCCACCGCAAGTTTGAAGCCATGTTCTTATTTTCAATCTCCAAGATTGCTCGAGTAACCTCCATTCTGGAACTCTATGGCAACCTCACTTGGTCAAGGAACTAACTAAACTTCGGTAAATGAGCTACTGCGACGCATTCTACCCAAAAATCAACATGATCTTCTTCAAGCTCATAGACCTCTTCCATTGTATGCTGACTTATCATAAGCTATCACTGCATTAGTAGAAGCCAATAATCAAGCTTCCCACTATCTGCTCAGATCATCAATTGGGCATAAATCATCCTCCAGAGTTAGGTTAGCCATTTCAAACATACATTATTCTAATGACTCTTCAAAAGTTTCTTTGAGGAACCACTATTATTTCAAACTCTACTCTGCCTCTTCGACATAAATGTAGGCCATGTTGGCCCAATGAACTTGAAATGGATCATCATTGATGTTAGCTTAGGTTAATTGAATATCCTCATTTTTTAGGTGTGTATAAATGAGAATTCTCAACAAACAAAATATGTTAGTCGGGTGGCCAAGCTTATTGTAAACCTCGTAAGACTTTAAACTATTCTTTGCTACTTGTGTTACAGGTTATGTGCTAAAATTAATAATCCTACACACTTTATCATAAACCATGTGATCGTAGAGATCAGCTTACTCTACTGTGTAAGGTAGTTTGGGTGGATCATCTTCGTTATCGAATTTCCTCTTTTTACCTCTTCCTCCTTGGCCATAATTCCCACTTCCTTATCTCCTATCTCCAATATCAGTGTAATTCACTCATGGAGGAATTCCTCTCTCTAATATTGTTGGTGGTCTCAACATCAAATTTGGTAATATTGGAGTTGGTAAGGGTTTTACCTCCAAGGAAATGTTCCTGGATGATTTTAGGAATGCTGTAAACGTTCCTTTTTTTGTTTCATTAATCAAGTGGCAGATATACTCCGACAGTAAACTTTCCTCACAAACTTGCAAGAGCTTGATATCTCGATTTTCCTCCCCAACATCTAGAGATCGTTTATAGAATCTCCTGATATATGTTACCACATCTTCACTAGGCTTTTATTTCTCCCACACAAGCTGAGTAAGTGTAAACTCATCCGCCAAGAAGAACTTTTGGACAAATTCGACATGGAGATCCTCCCAAAAGGCTACGCATCTCGGTACCATATTAGAGTAACATGTGTACGCCTTCTCGATTAGAGATTTGGAAAACTCATTCAACCTCAACTATTTATCATTACAATGGGAAATAAGATTTTCAACAAACCTTTCCACATGTTCCTTGGGGTTCCCCTCTTTGCCTGTATATTTCTCAAAGATAGGTGTGACGTATCCCACCGGGTAAGTTTCGTTATTGTACTCCTTCACGTATGACATACAAAATCCACATATATTAAGGTGGCTTATCCCTAACCTTAAAAGTTATCATCATCCTCATGAGCTCCCTCTTCATCTCCTCCATACTAGGTGGAAAAGGACTGCTTTATGCTGGAACTACCACTGATGCAGCGGTTATGGGTATTATGGAAGTTGTCTCTTTTATTGGGCTAGGAAGAGGAGACACAACGGGTATTCCTATTGGTAGAGCAGTAGTGTTATTAGTATCAGTCTTAGCAACTCATCCTAAAATAAAAAGAGCCGAAAACACTCCCAGTGGTGTTCTGAAAGAACTTGATCCCCTAAATATTCCCAGTACATCTTGAGCAGCTACGGTTATGTTAAACTTAACGAATAGGCTCATCAACCCCGCCATCTGTGTTGGGCCTATAGTTGCTGCCACCGTTTGCACCATTTTGTTTGCCTCCAGTAAAATAGTGAGGTCTCCTTCTTTATTACACTATAAAGCATCAAAATCAATGCTCTCTGTTACATTATCATTAGTCATTCTTCGAAAGAGAAAGCCTCCCCAATAGAGTTGTCAAATGTAAGATATGAGTTCTTTAAATACATTTAGTATTTAGCGAAGCATAACCCCGTCCTGGGTTGATGATTAGTGCACAAAGAATGACACAATAAATGAGAACTGTAATGTCTATAACAAATAGTCTTTAAAACTAAATGTCTCTATTAAATGAACCTTTTATAACATAAATGCTCTTTAACTACAATAAATAAGATGAGTCCCTAAATCAACTTAATTGAAGGGAGAAGTAATAAGTACCTTGGCACAATAAAGGTAAGGCAACAAACTAGGTGTACAATAAATGCCACTGTTGGTAGACAAAAAATGGTTATTCTCTAAAGTTTAAGGAATAGAATCACGAAATGGTAAACTAACAATAAACACTCGTATCTAGAAAACAAATATGCATCGAATTTGGAGAAGAAGTGATGATCTGCTTTAAAGGAAATAAACAAAAGTATTTATATGAGGGCATGTTCATTCGAGCGACCTTTATCGCATTAAATGTTCTGACCTAATTTAATGCTAAGAGTGTTGTGTAATTAATGCTCAAGATAACGCATTTACGGAATGAGATATTATATTTTGGCGAGAACACTGTTTGTGCTATTGAAAGTCCCCCTGCATTGATTTAGATGCGATAGGTTGGTACAAAGGTTTATTTTGTGACGGTTGATGGGACGTTCCCTTAAATGAGATAGTGGTTCAACGAATAAAACTCACTCGAGTGCTTATTTTCTCGAGTTCCTAAAATGTCAGGAAACATGACGTCATAAAAGGCAGTGAACCGTGATATATGAGATGAGTTGCCTAATCAGCTAAGGGTGTTCTTCTAGATGATGGTCATTCGAGCAACATGGAATTAAATATGAGAGAAGAAAATGAAATCTTTAAACAATTGCTATAAATGAGATCCCTTAAGAGAGGTCCCTTAGCTACTGCTATCTCGAGAGCCTATTTATTGGTTTCATTAAAGATACATTTTGCCCAAGTGTGATAAAGATATTGGTACTACTTACCCCACATTACCTTGTTCCCAATCCTCCAAACCAAGTCCTTGTGAGATTAATAAATGAGGTTGTTTGAAAGAGGATGTGAGATCTCCTATGTCCTGCCAGACATGGTCCTTCGAAGGTACCTATCAACCTCAACATTATTACAAAACATCTCCAAGTATTTCAATAATAAGAGATAATACATGTAAACCGTAACTCGTATTAAAAAAATGTGCCTTCAATATCTTTCGATGGAGATTAATCTATATGGGAGGTATTTTGAGTGACCACGTTCGATCTTTGAGCTATTTGAGCACGTGATCTAGCTTTGTGGATTCTTATGAATGATCTCCTTATGAATGATATCTTGTTCTATCATTACTCTCTTGTTTGTACAATATTAGTCTTTCGATCAACTTTAGGCTTGGACCTCCCCTACACTGGGAATACAATATATAACATTATGGTATTTATTAAGCCTAGTCCTTAGTACAAAAATTTTGTTTTGTTGGATTGATATATTTATATATTAAAAATTCGTTAATTAAATGTCAATGATTGACAACTATTTATATGAAAACGCATATTTGGGGATGCCATCATTGAGACGGTCTTTGTCTTCTTGGAGAAGTGGCGGGACTAGTTTAATTGTAGACTTTGTCTTGTGCAAAGTTTCGGGTACTTAGCTCATGGGCACTTTTTTGGGAACAATATTGAAAAGTATGTTTTCATGTTATTTCAATTAACTCATGGCATTTGATTAGAATTTATTTAACATGAGAGAATGTCATTTCAATTAACAGAGGTACTGGGTTAAAAACCAGGCTTTTAAAATATAAGAGATGTCAAGTGCTTATCTGATCCCCTAAATAGGGGGTGGTCTAAATGAGATAAACATATATGGATAATTTATCACACTCTGACGAGGAGTCGAGTTTAAGGAATTAATAGTTGTCCTATCCCTTACCCAACTCATTGGATACTATAATAACTATGAGGTCCGGAGCACCCTTTTTAGTTTTTAGTAAGAGTGAAAAGCTACTGAAGAGAAGAAGCAATCCGTTGAATACGAATATCCGAAAATGAGATCGTAGGTAAGTAGTTTCATATTATATGCTAAAGTAGGGTCTTCCATGCCATATAAAGAAAAGTAAGCATTCATTTCCTTTGTATACTATATAAGAGTATCTTCTTGAAGAATGAACAAAGTAAGATGAGCTTCCACCATAATGGTAAGAAAGTATTGGGACTCCTACTGCAAATCTATAGATGAATTCCTCTTATGGGATGTTTGATCCAAGATTCGTGAAAAGTTTCTTTACCCTTATAGCATGAGCCAATTTTTTACAAGGCAAGTGCCCTCCTTTGAGTCATTCAGATGGGAAGAGCTTCATTTAAAAGTGCCAACTTTCACAGAATGTTTAAATAGGTTTGCCTCTACTTTTCAAAGGAAACAAGTTTTCAGAAATATGAACTTCACTCGCGGGGAAGAGAATATTTGGAAGTACAATCTTTTCTCAGGGGAAATTGACTTATTTGAATTATGAACCTCATCCGGGACTTTTTAGAATGGTCTAGAGTATCTCGGACACTCGGGATTAAAGAAAGTTAGAAAATTTGTAAGGACAAATTTCCAATCGAGTCAATTTGTTTGTCATTGGCATCATTCCGAACAAAACTGCTCGAGTAGTAGGTTAGACTTTGAGTTGTGATTACACTAAGCCTATGACGTAAATTGCTAAAGTTGTTACGGTAAAGCTTCAAAGATGACATCATGTCGTGTTCCGTGCCAATTTTATCTTCACACTCTGACTTTTGTGAATAATATGTTAGGACTCTGTGTTCTGAATCGTAAATGGTTTTTAAGGCTACATAGGTCAATATCGGGGTGCATGTTGAATCGTGTGTTGTTGACACTTGCATAGGTGGATTCCTGCATTGCCATGTATAAGAGCGGTAGAAGATAGAAGAGTGTCAAGGCCTGTAGGTGATTGAGCCGTTGAGTAGGTCTGTTGTCTACTCTTTTATAAAACAATATCATAGTGGATTGTCTGGCTTAACCATCCGAGATTTTTTCCCTTTGTGGTTTTCTCGTACATCGAGGTCTAGTGTTTTGATGTTTTGATTACTTTATCTGCTTAATCACCTCAGATGCATGCTATAGGGTTAAAAAGACAAAAAAAATGGCAAATCAAAGTTTTCCCACAAGATAAGTTTAACTGGTCTAAGTTAAAATTGAGAAAAAATTAAAAATATTGTCTTTGCCTAAAGAACACTGCATAGGGGCATTCTTAAATTGGTATCAAATCTATAACATTAAATTATTTTGTCTGTGATCCCGTGTTTTTATGCACCACAACCCGCTAAATTCCGGCGTCGGCCACCACCAAAACTAAGTCGGGTGCGAGTAAATTAAATATCATCCTTAGCATGTGACAGATATAAGACATAAAAACTTCAATCCACAAGATAAATTATTTTAATCAAACCCAAATATAAATGACATCCAACCAAAGTGCGATTAAAAATCAATCACATGCGATCTCTGAATATCTCAATAATTATATAATTAAATCCAACTGAAATCTAAGAACAATTTTGGAATTGAAAGGCCAAATAAAACTCAAATATAGTCTCATAAATAATACAACGGAATGAAACGAGAAGTCTATCTACTAAAGAAATAAAATAAATCCAGTTGCACCTCCAAAAGATCTCTAGCAACTCCAAATATTCCTGAAAAAGATTAGTCAACGCATGTGTCAGAGCCGAAGCCCCGAGCATGAAAATAGGCTACTCCTTTCAATTAGGGTCCTTGAAGCTAGACAATAGTGCTATATATATCGGCCATAACAATAAAATCTTTTAATTACGAAGGTTATTAATTCCCCAAAATAAATTTCTAACTACCCGCAAGGTTTCTTTAAAAATGTGCCACACCAATATTATTTTAATTAACCCACATTCCCAACAATATTCAATTTTATTTAAAAGAACCACATTTATAATTTACCAAGATACACGTCCCCTTGTCAAGTCTGCCGTCTGATCTATTTTTATCCTGCGATCCTCACGATATGACAAGATTCTACACACACAAACATCCCCTTATCAAGTCCGTCGTCTGATCCGTTTTTATCCTACGATCCTCGCGATATGACAAGATTCCACACACGACACGACACAAACCGTCCTCTGACCCGTTTAAACTGTCGGACTCGATACATTATGTTGTCAATAAATTTTAATATCCGTTTTAGTCCTGCAATATTAATTTCCAAAATTAATTATGCTCATTATTAAAAATTAATTTCCCCCACCCTTAAAAGCGATGTGAAAATCCTCAAAATACCCCTTAGTCCCAACTAAGGGTTCCCAAAACACAAATTCGTCCTATCCTAAGTAAAGGATGATTAAAATTTTTTACGACACCTAGATATCAATACTAGGCTATCTTAACAATGGTATAATATAGAAACTCAGCCCCCACCCCAATTATATAACCTGTATAGACTCACACTAACAAGTCCCGTACATAATTGGCATAAATCGCAACTAAGGCCCACTTACTAGTCTCATACCTAACAAGTGTACTATAACAAGGGGTAAAAACCAATTACCTATAATACCCAACATTACCGAAATATTATAATATTTTCATAAAGTGGCACAATTAACAATTTATAACAAGAAACACAACAACACTAAATTCTCGATTAAATAATTTTAATCTAAGTGGTGGAAATCAAGGATACATAAATATTGTGATTTTTAGAATAATAGCTACATACAAGTCCTATCATAGGTATTATTTTCTAACACACGTAATTAATTTAATCTAGAGTTCTCACTTGAAATATCAAAGTTTGCTTTCTAAGGGCTCCTCTATATGCACATGCCCATAAGACAACCGACTACGCCAACACAACCCAAAGAACAATAAAGTTATAAGTATTAAGTAACATTAATATTACATGCAAAACAGTCCCTAAATTTATCTCTTTAATAATTATATTCATAACTTTTTTTTAGAAAACATGAGTTTAATGAAGGTTACAATCAAGACACATAACACTAAAGAAAAAGAATAGGATAGACATGTCTGTGATTAGCTTGACAAAAATTTGATTAGATATATGAGTTCCTCTCGAAAAATGGATCATAAACCCTTCTTGAACCAACTTGGGACAGATTAGTCTTGGTCTTCAAAAATGAGCTTGAAAAGTAATTTTAATGGTTGATACGGTTTTAAGGTAGAAGATGATGAACAAAGAAAGAGTCTGCTACTCTGGGGTTGGCAAAGAATAAGTTTTAAAAACCTAGCCCCGAAATAAAACTTATATAAATGAGTTAAAGAGTTTTAAAATAACAAAACTCGTCAAAAAAAGAATTCCAGCGCACGAAAGCTGCTGGGGTCGATCGATCGATCACACAATTATTTTGGCAGTTCGGCTTAAAAATTTATTATAAGGGATAAACTTTAAAAATTAACTAAAAATTCGTTTTAACTCCGATTTCAATTATGCTTGAAGTTTTATTCTTCTAAAATCAAAACGAACATTTTTAATCAATAAAAAAAATTATAAAATTTATTTTTCCTGAATTTTCCAATTAATTAATTAAATTAACTAATAAAAACACAAGGTGTTACATACTTCCCCACTAGCAAGGGAAATTCGCCCTCGAAATTTAGCAAAACCAAATGCGCGCACACAAAAGACTAAAATCCACATGAGCCTACCATATCGCACTATAATCAGGCGCTTAAATGCCTAATTATTCCCAAGAGAAAATATGAATACTATACATATAATACGTAACAAAATATTTTACATACCGGTACTCTACTAGCCACGACATAGCTCATGCGGTGCTTGCTCCTCACGAGGCTGAAGCTTGTATCACCTCCCATAACCAATGTTGGTTGATGCTGCAGACACTCCATGTACACCAGATGCTGTCGGCGCTACTAGCGCTCCCTGAACGCCTGTCGTCGCCAGTGCTACTGGAGCTCCCCGCACCTCGGGCCCTACCGGTACTGGAGGCCATTTGCCTTGCTGGCCTTGAGTAAGTTTACCCCGATGGTCCTCTCTCTTGGAACACCTATTTCTTTGTGTCCCACTTTCCCACAAGCAAAACAAGTACCCTGAAAAGGTCCCAAATTCATATTCAAATTTTTCTCCCCCTGACGACCTTGTCTCTGGTTGTCCTGATGAACATAGTTGTTCTGCTATCCATGGTTCAATCTCTGCCTCTTCCATGCTTGGTCATTGCGACCCGTTTTGTCTCCTCCCTGACTATTTGTTTCTTGCGTTTTACCCAATTTCTTCTGATAACTAATTTCCTCCCGCCAATGTAATATCGCGACATCCACTACTTGGGCGTAAGCAGTGTATGCCGAATTTTCCAAAACCATTTGCCTAATGGGCCAGGACAACCCTTTGATGAAACACTCTATCTTTTTCCTCTCAGCGTCTACATCCTCTAGTATAAACATAGATAAGTTGGTGAACTATTGTTCATACTCGATGATTGACTTTGACCCTTGTCCCAAATCCGAAAAATTCTCTTTTCTTTGCACTCCTGATAGCATACGGAAAGTACTTGTTATTAAACCTAATCTGAAACTCTTCATAACTCAATTGATCTCGCTCCTCTGGCATGGTGGTGCTCTCCCACCACTGTAAAGCATTCCCTGACAATTTGAATGTGGCTAACATCTTCTTTTTCACCTCCGTGCATAACTAACCTCATGTGTCGCTCCATGTACCTTGTTCATTGGTGAGCGATCGTGGGGTCGGATCCTCGTGAAAAGGTAGAAGGATTCCCCTTGAAAAAATTGGTCCTCACTCTGTCCCAATTTGATATGGGTGCCCCTTGCTGTTGGGGTTCTAACATCACCCCCTCTATGTCTCCCAATCTCAATACCAGCCGTTGTGGCCTCTCGTACAATTATCGCAAGTGCTTCGGCATCCAAAATAAATTTACCTTGCCTCTCCTGAACTGCGGGACCAGAAATGGAATCCTCTCTCCTACTATCGGCTCTCCTAGTGTTCTCCATGTGAAAGATAGGAACAAACAAAATTAGACTCAGAAAAACTGAGAGAAAAAATCATCGAAAGGAAATCAAAGATAATCAACACGCAAGCTAAATAGTTACATAACCTAGGAGACCTAAGACCATGCTCTGATACCATCTGTCACACCTTGCTAAATTCCGGCGTCGGCCGCCACCAAAACTAAGTCGGGTGTCATCCTTAGCATGTGACATATATGAGATATAAAAATTTTAATCCACAAGATAAATCATCTTAATCAAACCCAAATATAAATGACATCCAACCAAAGTGCGATTAAAAATCCATCACATGCGATCTCTGAATATCTCAATAATTAAATAATTAAATCCAACTGAAATCTTGAAACAACTTTGGAACCGAAAGGCCAAATAAAACTCAATTGTAGTCTCATAAATAATACCCGTAATGGAATGAGAAGTCTATCTAGTAAAGCAATAAAATAAATCCAGTTGCACTTACAAAAGATCTGCAATGAATCCTATGCAGCAACTCCAAATATTCTTGAAAAAGATTAGTCAATGCTTGTGGCAGAGCCAAAGCCCCGATCATGAAAACCGACTACTCCTTTCAATTAGGGTCCTTGAACCTAGATAATAGTTCTATATATATCAACCATAACAATAAAATCTTTTAATTACGAAGGTTATTAATTTCCCAAAATAAATTTCTAACTACCCACAAGGTTTCTTTAAAAATGCGCCACACCAATATTATTTTAATTAACCCACATTCTCGACAATATATAATTTTAATTAAAAGAACCACAATTATAATTTACCAAGATACACGTCCCCTTGTCAAGTCTACCATCTGATCCGTTTTTATCCTGCGATCCTCGCGATATGACAAGGTTCCATACAAACACACATCCCCTTGTCATGTTCGCTGTCTGATTCGTTTTTATCTTGCGATCCTCGCGATATGACAAGGATCCATACACGACATGACATAAATCGTCATCTGACCCGTTTAAATTGTCGGCGCTAGACACATTATGTCGTCAATAAATTTTAATATCCGTTTTAGTCCTGCGATATTAATTTCTAAAATTTCTTATGCTCATTATTAAAAATTAATTTCCCCCACCCTTAAAAGCGATGTGAAAATCCTCAAAATACCCCTTAATCCAAACTAAGAGTTCCCAAAACACAAATTCGTCCTATCCTAAGTAAATGATGATTAAAAAATTTCACTCCACCTAGATATCAATCCTTAGATATCGTAACAATGGTATAATATAGAAAATCATCCCCCACCCCAAATTATATAACCCGCATAGACTCACACTAACTAGTCCCATACCTAATTAACATAAATCACAACTAAGGTCCACTTACTAGTCCCATACCTAACAAGTTTACTATAACAAGGGATGAAAACCAATTCCCTATAATACCCAACATTCCCGACATATTATAATATTTTCATAAAGTAGCACAATTAACAATTTATAATAACAAACAAAACAACACTAAATTTCCAATTAAATAATTTTAATCTAAGTGGTCGATATCAAGGACAGATAAATATTGTGATTTTCATAATAATAGCTACATGCAAGTCCTATTATAGGTAATATTTTCTAATATAAGTAATTAATTTAATCTAGAGTTCTCACATGAAATATAAAAATTTTCTTTCTAAGGGCTCCTCTACATGCACATGCCCGTAATACAACCGACTACGCCAAAACAACCCAAAGAATAACAAGGTTATAAGTATTAAGTAACATTAATATTTCATGCAAAACTGTCCCAAAATTTATCTCTTTAATAATTATATTCATAACTTTTATTTTTAGAAAATATGAGTTTAATGGATGTTACAATCAAGACACATAATACTAAAGGAAAAGAATATGATAAAGATGCTTGTGATTAGTTTAACAAAAATCTGATTAGATATATGAGTTCCTCTCGAAAAATGGATAAAAAACCCTTCTTGAACCAACTTGGGACAGATTAGTCTTGGCCTTCAAAACTAAGCTTGAAAAGTAATTTTAATGGTGGCCAAGGTTTTGAGGTAGAAGATGATGAACAAAGAAAGAGTGTGTTGCTCTAGGGTTGGCAAAATATAAGTTTAAAAAACTTAGCCCTGAAATAACACTTATATAAAGGATTTAAAGAGTTTTAAAATAACAAAACTCATCAAAAAAATAATTTCAGCGAATGAAAACTGCTGATCGCCCAGTTATTTTGGCAGTTCGGCTTAAAAATTTATTATAAGGGATAAACTTTAAAAATGAACTAAAAAACCGTTTTAACTCCAATTTCAATTCCGCTTGAAGTTTTATTCTTCTAAAATCACAACCAACATTTTTAATCAATAAAAATTATAAAATTCAAAATTTTATTTTTCCCAAATTTTCCAATTAATTAATTAAATAACCCACTAAAACCACGGGGTGTTACAGAATCTTGGAGGGTTTGATGGTTTTTCAACTTCTATGTTTGATGGGACTAATTATGCTTACTGGAAAATGCATATGAATTATGCTTATTGGAAAATGCATATGAACTCAGCACTTAAGTCTATAAATGAGCGGGGTTAGCTGTTGTTAAGGGGTGGACACCACAAATCACAAGAGATGGAGAGACAACACAATTAAAACTTGTTGAGTCGTGGAGTGATGCTAAGTATAAATTAGCATAATATAATTCTAAAGGTTTGAATGCTCTTTTTTGTTCTGTCACTCGGAAGGAATTCAGCCGTATTATAACATGTGAGATGTCCATGGAGGCTAGGGATATGCTTCAACTCACCCATGAAGGAAACAATGTTTTTAAGCCTTCCAGACTCCAAAACCTCACCACTCAATTTGAGATGATTAAGATGTTAGAAAGTGAAACCTTTCATGAGTTATACACTAGATTATCCGAAATAATTAATTCATCATTTAACTTGGGAGAGAAGATACACGATAATCGAGTGATAAAGAAAATAATAAGGTCGTTGCTTGACAGATTCAAACCAATGGTGACTATTTTGAATTCTTTGGTACACTTGACTCTCGAAAACTTGAAGAGCTTGTAGGTGAACTATAAACTTATGAGATTTACATGTTTACCTATAAAAATGTGACAAAGAAAGAAAGGGGCATTGATTTAAAAGCCCGAAAGGAGGAAACGGTTGTTTAGGATGATGAGTCGGATACCGAATCCGAAGATGTGGTTTTATTTTTAGATAAGTTCAATAAATTTCTCAAATTTTAAAAGCAATCGAAAGATGACAAAATATTTAAGAATGAAAAGAAAAACAAAGCCAATCACTTCCCTAAGAACCATAGTGAGACTATTAATAGGGATGACTCGAAGAGGTGTTTTAGTTGTGAGGGTTGTATCCATATGGTAGCTGAGTGACCCACTAAAATAAGGAAGGACGGTAAGAAACTGATAGCTTATAATACCACCCTTAGCGATAGTGATCCAAAAGAAGGCAATGATTCCTCTAATGAGTCCAACTTTATCGCGTTCATGGCTAGTCATGTGAGTGACGATGATAAATCTTATTATGAAGATATTTCTTTGCATATCACTTTTGTGGCCATAGTTGGTGAATCCCAAGTGAGTGAGGGTGATGTGAGTGAGGATGATGAAGTGGAGGAGAGCGAGTTACAAGTTTCCTTCCGTGAATTGTACGCAAAAATTATGAAGGTGAAGAAGGATAACTTGAAGTTGGAAGCAAGGTTGAAAGAAAGTGCTATAAAAATGATGATAATGCGTTGATAGAGGATCTTAGGTCACATGAGAAGACTCTTATAGAGAAGCTAGAGTACTTTGAGGGTAAAAGAGATAGTTTTCTTGGTTTGATGGAGGCTATGAAGAAAGAGCTTTTAGAGTTTGAGGAGTCTAGGCATTTACTTGAGTCTAGGATAGTTAAACTTGAGGAAAAATTACGGGATTCGAGTAAGGTCAAATTTGGTTTGGGGACTAAGCCAGAAAACTTGGATAGAATGTTAAGAACCATCCAAATCAAAGATGAAAAGTGTGGAATTGGCTTCGATGATTGTATTTCTCCCATTCCTAAAGCTAAGACCATGCATTTGAGAGAGTCGACTAGGAACGTTAGGAAATGTTAAGTTTTAGGTAACACTCCTCACTATGTGTACACTTGCACTCATTGCGGTAGGAAGGGTCAATTTATACACTTTTGTTATGATCTTAAGATCACTCCTAGGAAGTCTAAGAATAGAGTCGCTTTGGTTCCCAAACCCCCTGTTTATCATTTCATACCTAATTGGGTTAAGAAATCGGATTTAGAGACTTTAGGTATTATACTTGTTGATTATCGTTTTCTTGCACATGATTCCACCCATGTTAGATCTTATGGTTGATCTTGTTAGCAGTATTTGTCATACTTTAGTTGTGTTTTTGATATATCCTTTCTAGTGTTTTGACTTGTGTATATTTTTGTACTTTTTATTTTTTTTGTGTCATATTGAAAAAATACAAAAAGATTTTGTTCTGATATATCTTTTAAAAATACAAAAAGAATTTTCTTTTGGGTTCAAAATTTTAAAAACAAAATCAAAAAGATTTTTGATTTTTTTGTGTCGACTTTTACACTTATAGTATGGCATATTTGTGTGCTTGAATCCCCGTCACTCTATAACTTCCATGTGGCTAGTTTATTTGGTTATGACTTTAGATAACTTAGATTGATCATAACGATATTTTTCGTGGAGTTGATTCAAACATGGCTTAAATTATGGATTCGACTATGTATATGCCTCCGCACACACATGCACGATCTCTTTTAAACGTTTAACTTATCATGTACATTTGAGTTTGGTGAGATGTTCTCCTTTCAATCTTGTGATCTACTCGTATTAATGACTAAGGGGGAGTTGTGCATGTAAGAACCGTTGCCCGTGAGAATATTTGATTAGTATTGAAAAAATTATGAGTGTTCACGGAAAAGAGCTAAGAAACATAAAAGTCTTTGTGGGAAAACCACTACTGCCAAGAGCCCAATAAAATATTAAGGGAAATAAAAACAAAAAAAATTCCAAAAAGGGGCCAACTTAGAATAAACATAAGTGATCATTAAAAAACAACTTCAAAAGAATCATGAAAAGACAAGAATAATGAATACCTTTTCATCTTTTAATGGAATTTAGTTAAATATCAACGGGTTTGCACAATGAATCCTAGGTTTAGCGATCGTGTCATGATGCTATTGATATGTAGAATCGTCAAAAGCTAGACACGTGTGCATTGAGTTTATTTGTTCATTAAGTTCAATTTATAATTGTCACCTGAGGCTAAATCATAGCTTAGATAAAATTTTGCAGTCAATTAGAGGTTGTTGAACGTATTTAAGTGATTGGGTCATAACTCATTAGATTAGTTCACTCCCATTCACTACATTCCATGAGTTTAGTCACATCGGTACCATGTAATGCTTATTATGTTTTTGTGTCATATATATTTTGATTTTTAGTCATTTTTTATGTGTGTGTCCTTGGATTTACCTCTGCTAGAGTTGCTGGTCATGTTTCATAGAGGAATTCATTTTTTTGTGGTCATTATAATGAGAAATATTTTCGTTCAAATGAGTAGATGATGTCGTCCAATCTCTGCTTCAAACGAGCTTCCAACGACGATCCCCTGTTTCATTTCGTTAGGTGTTCATTTGAAGGAAGATCAAATATCATCTCTGCATTGTTCAAATTACATCATATTTCGTTCCAACGAGTGGCGTTTTTCATTCGAACGAGCCTATTTATCGTTCGAACGAATGTTACAATCGATTTAAGGGTTTTACTTCTCATTTCTTAACCGTTATACCCTTTTCCCCTATTCGACCCCAAGTGATTTCTATACCACAAATCCACCATTTTGTGGCAAAACCTTCTCCAATGCTTACATTTTTATGGATTAAAGCTTCAAATTTCACCTTCTGTTGCTCTGGTTTCAGATATATTCTTGTTTCCCACCTGTTTTCTTTGGTTTTTGAAGATTTTTAAAGATAAAATGCAAGGGACGAAATTTTACACATCTTTTTTATGTTTATTACTCCATTTTTATTATACATGGTGTTTAGTTTATTCCTTCACAATTTTAACAAAAAAAAAAATTCATTTTTTGAGGGCGTTTCATTTTTTTCAACTCGTTTTTTTACAGTTTTCATTTCGTCATTTTTTTTGTTTGCCCCTTGGTCATGTGAGTCATGAATATCTATAAATTTGTTTGTGGAAAAATTGGTTTATTTTTTGGTATTTATGACACA
Source organism: Sambucus nigra (assembly GCA_949130495.1). Classification (NCBI taxonomy): domain Eukaryota; kingdom Viridiplantae; phylum Streptophyta; class Magnoliopsida; order Dipsacales; family Adoxaceae; genus Sambucus; species Sambucus nigra. The sequence continues at coordinate 341,030,830 of OX422213.1, read as the reverse complement.
CATTTTTTACTCGTCGCTATTTTGCGTTCATTTGATATTATTGATCTTTTGTTGATTATCATTATATCTTGTTATTGGTTGTGTTTAGTTTTCATGGTGATTCAATTGGATTGTTGACAGAGATCGGATCTTATATCCTATACCATGGCTGGAGGTCGTCGACATAGGTCTATCCACACTGGCACCATAAATGAGCCATCACCTTCTGTTGCACGGGCCCAGGGTGCACAGGACAATCAGCCTCATTACACTATCGAGAAGTGGGTGAGCCGTGTAGACTACAAGCTAGGTTTTCATATTCGGGCTGTAGTGAGAGATAGTTTTTAGGATCGAGGAGTTTCCTATGTCGTTAGTTCCTAGTTGGCTTACCGGTGGGGGTGGGACCCTATGTTTTCTATGTATGATGCTATTCTTCCTGACTAAGTTTGTGAGTTCTAGTTTAGGGCATCGGGTTCATTTGCTGACCTAAGATCCTTTGTTGAAGGGGTTGAGGTACATGTCACCTTTGACACTATCTCCCTGTTGCTTTAGATTCCCTGAGATCTTGAGGCCACCTTACTTGGACATATCACACGTAGGGGTGGTAAACGGACGGATACGGATCGGATATCATATTTTCCATATCCGTATCCTCTATCTAAATGTACTATTCGTATCTGTATCCGTATCCGCTCGGATAGTTAAAACAACTAACCATATCCGTATCCGCTCGGATACCTCGGATTCGGATAATATCCGTATCCGTTTACATTATTTGGCCATCGCAAAAAATAATAATTAAAATATCCAATCCAATGAAATCCAATCCAATCCAAATAAATATGTAACAAAATTTCGGCCTCCTAACATCAACAATTATTGATTCCATAATAGTAGTATCATTCCATAATGATAATATGGCTTAAAGTCATCCATACTTTACAACCATATAAGCTTAAAGCCATAAAAAAAAATAGCAGTCGCATTCCATGACAGTAGAAATAAATATGCACCTTTTATATTAATCAAATTTATTGAGAATGATAACCTCATGGAACTTTTGTCTTCAAAACATACTGATATTTTTATTTTAATAAGTATACATTCTTATTTTGTATATAGTATACATGTTGTTAACTTCAGTTCTCATTATAATCAAAACCATCTCTTTACTTTTATGTTTCTCTCTTACATTTAATTATGTTTCTCTCTTACATTCTTTTTTGTTTCTCTCTTACATTTTTTTATAATTAAGAAAACTAACGAACAACTACATGAGAGTTTCTTTTCTCTTGTTTTATACGAAGGAGAAATGAAACGAAGTTAGTTTTTTTTTTAGTGGAGTATATGTTCTTTAGTCGGTGTATGTTGTGTGTAAAAGTGTATTGTAACTTTAGTGTAACTGTATGATAATATACCTAATAAAATAATAATACATGATATTTTATAATATATCCAATAAAATAATAACTTTATGGTGTTTTTGTTTTGAGTGGAGTATGTGTTTAATTTGTTTTGGGGATAAACGATTAAGATTTTTTTAATATTATTTTATTAGTAATACTAATACTAATATTATTAGTAATATTTTAAACTTATGTTTGACGGATACGGATATTCGGTAAAACGGATATCCGATCAAATAGATACTCTGTATCGGATACGGATTATCCATGTCGGATACTAGTACTATCCGTATCCATATTCATTTTATCGGATATTTTTAAAGAGTATCCATTTCCATATTTTCGAATAAATATCCATAAATTCGGATTCGAATATCGGACAGATGCGAATTTTCGAATATCCGTTTACGGCCCTAATGGCAGGACACCTTGAGCCTAATGAGATTATCCATCACTGTTTTAGAGATATTCCACCCAGCATCACTACCATCTTCCATCAGCACCTACACACAAATTATCGAGTACTGAATTGGTTTTACTTCATCATCCGTTTACACGAGGGAAAATCATACTTAGTTTTCTTTCGATATCGTTCACTTCATGGGCGCTGTCAGTATGAGTTGGCATATAAATCTTCCTGCGATTATGATGCATGTTATGTCTTACGTTCCCAATGTAGGCCACACTCCCATTCGCATTACTTTACCTTAAGGTGTCCTTGTTACCCGCATTTGCATAGCCGCCCGGGTTTCCTTATTAGCCGATGAGGTTTAGCTTACTGGCATTTCCTTGATCGATGCAAACATGATTTTCCGATCTGAGAGTCGCATTCCAGCCACCGCTCACCGAGGTTATTCTGCTTCAGCGTTTTCATTTTTTGGAGAGGGTTATTATTCATAGTTTATAGGTCCCCTACCTATAGAGACTCCTTCAGTAGAGATAGGTACTAGTCAGGACATGACATTACGTTTGTTGGCGGAGGATAGTGCTGCTAGACGGGTTTTGGAGGAGCAGTTGGCTGAGCAGAAAAAGACTAATGATGCATTCATAGTAAGGTATGAGGCGGAGGCCGAGCAGAGAGCTATTCAACTGTCATAACTTACTACTTTTCTAGATGAGATGCATAGTCGTGAGCAGTGAAATGGTGTAGGATCTTCAGGCACTGATCACTGGGACGACGACACAGATGGTGGAGTTGATGATAAATGATGATGTTTACTGATTTTAAGCCCTTTTTATGCTGATGTATCTGGATATTTCTTTATTTTGTTGAGTTTGTACTTGATGATATTGTTACATATTCTGTTGCTACACTGGTTTTATTTATCATCTTGCATCGTTATGGATATGGTCATCTTATCTCATTTATGCAGTCATTAGTTGTTTGATTGAGGCTTATTTATAGTGATGTAGATGTGTGATTTATTAAATTTATCATCTCTATATGCTTGATTTATCTCTTCACTACTAAGTTAGTGTTATCCATTTTTGGTATTGGATTTATTCAGTTTATCACAACATGCTTATATTAATTCTATCTTTATTGTGATGTTTATCCAGCCATGCTATCCATAATTATACTCTTGCTAGATGTGATGATTATTATTTATCTGTCCCATGCTTTATCTATTCTAGGAAAAAAGTGGGAGAGATATTTGTGATGTAGGGGGAGTGATTATGCTGACATTTATTTATTATATTCTTTCAATCCTCAATCCTCCATACTCCATATGATATTTGTTGTTTTATGTGTGTAGGATGATTTATGAGTTTATCTATATTTGGCTACACCAAGATGACATTTGAGAGATACTCCTAGGTCGATATATTGTGTCCAAATTTTCCTTTTGGGATTTTTTGGGTTGGGAATAGGATCGACTTCATGACGTGGCTAGTACAATTCATATTTTTTTGGTTTGGTCGCGGAATAGCCAAAGTGGGAGATTCTTAAGGACAAATTTCCAGTCAGGTCATTTTTTTGTAATTGGAATAATTCTGAACAAAATTATTTGAGTCATAGGTTAGACTTTGAGCTGGGATTCCACTAAGCCTATGACATGAAGTACTGAAGATGTTGCAACAAAGCCTCAAAGATGACATTGTGTCGTGTTTTGTGCCAACTTTATCTTTACACTCTTACTTTTGTCAAAGATCTATCAGGTATGAATGATAACAAATTATGAGATCTTTGATTTTTTCTAAGGATATATTTTTAATCTTAAAAATGTTTTTGGACTTTGAAAATAATTTTGGAACTTCATTTTAAAAAAATTATCTGAGTTAGTTTTGTTCAAATGAAATTTAAGCAATTAGAACAAAATATGTATTTCGTTGAAATGAATTTAAGAGTCGTTTGAATGACTTTGCCTTTTCGTTTGAAGGGTCATCCAAATCTTTTTTCAAATGTGCATCTAACGAGGGCGTACTCTTTTGCATTGTTTGATACCCGTTTGATACTGGTTCAAAAGAGATTGGGATCTTGTGCAAACGAACTAGGTTTTCATTCTAACGAGCATGGTTTTCATTCAAACGAGAAGTCTCCTTGTAATTTGTGTTTTACTATAAAAGGCATTTCAAACTAACAAAACAATAAGAACGCTTTGCGAAAAATGATTTTGCACTTGTTTGCAAACGTTCCCAACATACAAATGCTATAAAGATCTTGATTTTGGCACCTAGTTTATTTCTTCCATATCAAGAAGAACTACTTTCATACGGTGGACTCCGTACATGTTGATTACAGTGAAGAAGCGGTGGACTCAATGTTTTAAATCATAGACGGTTGTTGAGGCTACATCGGTGGATACCGAGGTGCATAAGGACTCGTGTGCTAAGGACACTTTCATGGGTGGATTCTCGCGTTGCCATGTGGAGGTGCAGTGAAAGATAGAAGAACGTCAAGGCTTGTGGGTGATAGATTCGTTGAATAAATATGCAGTATACTCTTTTGTACAACCATATTATAGTGGATTGTCTGGCTGTTCGTCCGAGGTTTTTTCCCGCAGTGGTTTCCTTGTACGTCGGCGTCTTATGGTTTGTTGCTTTGTTTATTTAATCTTCTTAATCACCGTAGATGCATGTTATAGGGTTAAAAAGATAAAAATTGGTAAATTAAAGTTTTCCCAAAAGATAAGTTTAATTGGCGCTCAGTTAAAATTGCGAAAATTTTAAAAATATTGTCTTTACCCAAAGAACACTACATAGGGGCATTCTCAAAACTAAATCATTGTTGGGAATTGGGATGCTTTTTAAGGTTGGTGGGTACCTCCTTTCATAGGCTCTGATAGAGGTCATTTGATTGTTTAGTCATCCACGGTCATTGACTGTTCAATCATCCATTTGCCATGTGTAGGGTCGATAAGGGATATAAAGGCGCGTGTATGGCCAGGAAGAGATCTACGAAGATTTGGTAATCATTATCCCATGAGGGAAAATCGTTCGGTTAAAGGGTTGGGGGACTTTAACCATTTGGCTAAAGGACCCTCTGAGAGTTTTTTTTTATATTTATCATTTAACCACTCACAGTTATAATTTTGTGTTTTTTTTCCTTCAAAGTTTTTTCACTTTGGCCTTTGTATACTTTCTGTGGGTTTTGGTTTAAGGGTAATTTACTAAATGGGATCAAATGACCACAACCTGATTGCAAATCGATGTGCCACACTAACTGACCTTGAAGTCCAAAAATGCACATCCACAACATGTACTCCAATATCTGATTCATTTGTTCCGTTTGTCCATCTATTTGTGGGTGATACGAGGTACTCAACCAGAACTATGTCCCCAATTCCACTGGAAACTCCACTAAAGACACAAATGTCTTATCCCTATCTAATATGATGTTGAGCAGCACATCGTGCAACTTCATAATCTTAGTAATGAGAATCCTGGCATACTGCTCCAAAGTGAAATCTGTTTGAACTGTGTAAAAGTAAGATACCTTGGTCAAACGATCCACGATCATCCAGATGGAATCATATCCCTGATGTGACTTAGTCAACCCTATAATAAAGTCCATTGAAATGCTCTCTCGTTTCCAAAGAAAATATCAAGAGGCTATAAAACACCCATTAGTCTTTGGTGATTTACCTTAACCATCTGATAAGTGGCACACTTGGGCACAAAAACCACGATGTCCTTCTTCATGCCTGTCCGCTAACACTGGCATCTCATATCTTTGTATATCTTATATTGATCGAGATATACCACAAAATGTGACCCATGCACCTCTATTGTAACTGAATGTCGTAACTGCTCATCCTTGGGGACCACTAATTTACCATGGAACCGTAAACCCCCATCAAATCCGATTAAGTACGACTTTGCTTCCTCCACTAACAATTGTTGGACCTACTCTTGAAGAGAAGGATCCGCTACATGTGACTTCCCAATCCGAATGATGATCTCAGGTGCGATGGTTAGAACTACCATAATGCATGAGATAAATCATCCTCGATGATGAGTGAGCCCAATTTCTCCAAATATCTACAAGTGTAGCTTTCATCCTGTGGCTTCGGGCGTCTGCCACTATGATCAACTTGCCCTGGTGATATTGAATATAAAATTGGTAGTTTTTCAAGAACTCAATCCACTTACATTGCCCCATGATCAATTCCCTTCGCATAGACAATTACTGCAAACTCTTACGGTCCGTGAAAAGTTAGAATATCTCCCCCAAAAGATTGTGTCTCCAAATTTGAAGAACAAAAACCACTACTGCCAACTCCAGATTATGGGTGGGGTAACTGCTTTCGTGAGGCTTAATCTTACGAGAAGTATAAGATATTGTCCTCTCCTCATGCATCAACACACCCCCAACTCCTTATAGGTACACATAGATATATACCATATACTCCACTCTTCCACGAGGTAAAGCTAGCACCGGAGATGAAGTCCACTTGACATTTAACTCGTTGAAAGCCTACTGGAAAACTCATCCTAAAAAAATAACACACCCTTCTTCATCAATTTTGTCAAAGGCCTAACTATCTTTGAGAATCCTTGAATGAAATGATGATAGTATCTTGATAATCCCAGAAAATTGCGCACCTTCGTAGGTATCGTAGACTGTCCCCGTTCCATCACTATCGAAATTTTACTCAGTTCCATTGATATACTACCTCAAACACTATATGTCCCAAGAATTTCACATACCTCAACCAAAATCCAAACTTCTTAAACATCACATCAAGTTTATGGTCTCGTAACATCTATAAGACTATCCATAATGCTAAGCGTGCTCGCTTATAGTTTAAGAGTAGATCAAGATGTCATCAATGAACATGATAACAAACTGATCCAAGAACAACCTGAACACCCTTTTCATCAAGTTCAGTTCATATGATAACGTGCTCGGTCAATAAGTCTCATGTCCATATCTAAATCAATCACAAACTCAATCCTTTTTCTTGATTGTTACCTTGAAATCTCCTTAAATACATTCGAAAACTCCCTGACAACGAGAATAAAATCCAAAGACATCATGACTCCCTTAATATTTTTCTTTTCAATGTAATATAAATTCATTCTCGACCCTCCCTTTGAGTGTGTCGTCGCAACCAAGTACATCTCCTACCCTGAAATAGAAAAAATGATGGACCTCCCAAAATAATCAACACAATCATGGTAGGTAGCTTACCCATATATTCCCAAGATGATGTCATACTTAAACATATCTAGCACCAAAAGGTTGACTATGAAATGAAGTCTATGAGTGTCCACCCATATCCCTAGATATAAGGAATGAATAGGTTCCCCTCTACTTACGGGTGAATCAATATATAACACTATATCTGATGATAAGTCATTCATCTAAGATGACCGAACAAAACTACTACTGATAAATGAATCAATTGCACTAATATCAAACAAAATGCATCATATATACTGAAATATAAGGAATATACCCTCAACTGCCTGGATTGGTGCTAGGGGCCTCCATAGGAGTGATGTGATACACATGTTCGTACTGCAATTGATGTTTCTCTTAACATTGGGCTGATGGTGGTAATACTGCTAGCATTACAACAACCGGTGGGGATGGAAACTACTGACATTGTCTGTGGGGTACCTGATACCTACGATGAACTCTCTGCTTTGTGCCATCGAATTTCCCTTAGGGAAAGTCTCGGCTATGTGGCAACCCTCGCCACAAGTAAAACATATGACGTTAAAATGGAATCTATCCTGTTGCTGCCCATATTGGCCTGGTTGGCCTCGATATTATTGGTCCTGCTAGCTTCTAGCTTGTTGTCCCTGACCTCGATGGCCTTATAAAGACTACTTCCCCTAGACCTGGTGTCCTTTGCATTCATCATGATCCGTATGCCTTTTGTGATGCTTCTCTCTTAAATCAGGACCTTTAGACTGTTAGGTCTGTTAAGTAGCTCCTCCATTTGGATTTACCTTCTAGATAAACGAATCTTGATTAGGCATGTTCTTGCCCTTGACCTTCTAGAACTTCTTTTGATCTGGAAATTAAGTAAAGTGATATTCACCACCTTTCTATAAGTGGTAAAAGTTAGGTTCCTTAATGCGCCATTCTAACTCAAAGATGAACTTCTCCACCACCTTCTCCTTTATGTCTACCTCCTCTGGTGAAAATAAGTAAAGAGTGATGAACTCCTATTCCAACTCCTCTACGGTGAGGCTCTCCTACTTGAGGCATAGAAGTTTCCTATTCCTCATACCCCTAATTGTTAGTAGGAAGTACTCGTCATCAGACTTGACCTAAAAATTTATGATGCTTATTGTGTCCCTCTCCTTTATCATGGTGACTAAATCCCATCACTGCAACATCTCTTCAACCAATTTGAATGTGTCTAACATATGCTCATGGACCACCTACAACTCCAACATCCTCAAGTATCTTTGGATGTAATTCCTCTACTAACATGACACGATGATATCTATACTCCCAGTAAACCCTTGTGGGTTGCCCTTAGAAAAGGCCCCACATGATCTTTCCCAAACTATACTCTGAAACTGAAATGGTATCACTTCTTGTTATTATAGTTGCAACTGTGTGGCGGCTAGAAGTGTTGTAACATGGTAGTAATCACTATGGTGACTTCTTGGGTAACAATGGCAGCTAGACCTACTGGGGATGCTACCAGTGGTGCCTGTTGTGTTTGTGGCTACATCTTTTGCTGAGCATCTCTCTTTGATTCCTAGCATGCTCTACTACATCAGGTGTTTTCCATGTGAAACCAAACTAGATTCATATTAGAAAATTATTCAAAATGGAATACATGAAATTTTACTAGCTTGGATTTATAAATCAACAACACAACGCATAATGTGGCCATCTGGGTAAGATTCCTCCGGCGCGGTTCGACCCCGAAATCGGGATGGGAGGGGAAAAACCTAGAGAAGATTATCTCCCTCTCTTCTCACCATACGCGTTCGGGTGATTCGGAGATAAATGTGTCATCTTTCTCCCACTTGTGCTGGTATCTTTATGGGCTGCCTCAGATATAAACTAGTCATCGTCAAAAGGGGTAACAGGAAATAATGGAGTTGGCCGCCTATTTTTCTCAAAAAAGGCAAAAAATAGATAGTCGTCTCGATAGAATGACATCAAGGTCATACTTATGCATATAAAACCAAATGAATCAAGCGTCTGAGGACTAAGTTACGAAATGGGAAGGTCTTAGGCACCCATTCCGTACTTTCAATCTCTCATGGGTTATATTAATATTCTCATTTTCTTTAAAGCATGATGTGAGTGTACATGTGTGTAATGTAAGTAACGGGAGAAAGAAATCATCCGAATCATGTCATGGGAAAGATGGAGAAAAATCATCCTAAGGAGTGTACCCAAACATGACGTAAAAATAATTATAATATGAGTGTTCGTCAAATAACAAGTCTCTATCGAAATACGAGTGTCCATGTCGAATGAGGCACAAATATATAGGAGTTCGTGACTCAAAAAAAAAAATACAAGATAGTATAAGAGCATAAAATGGGAAATATAGGACTCGAATCTTAGGATTGGCCCGAGAACCTTACGTAACCCAAGGGGCATTAAAGTCCACATAGTTCAAGAGAATGTATCTGATTGCTAAAAATGACTTCCTTAGGAGTGAGGTCATGGGATCCTTAAATAGTGGCATATTAGGTTTTAGGGCGTATTGATCACCATGGACCGTACCTTTCCTATCAACACAATTCTTGCCTTTCTAGGAAATGAATGTACACCCTGCCGATAGGCAGGGGGACTGGGGGCCTAAATGTAGTTCGGAATAATTTTTTTTAAACAATTGACGTAAAATGAAAATCATAAGTACAAATCATGCACGACTGAGACCATTGGATAGGGGATTCAGAGGCCTTCAAGAATCCATTGATCCACTCTCAGGTTTGGGAGTTGATGAAGTCAAATGGGGCTCAAAAGCACTTGATGATCTCTGGGCCGGGGGGGTTGAAATAAAAAGGGTCATTCGTGCGAATCGTGAGGCTAATTCGTGCACAAGATGGAAGTTAGAAAGAGGATTCAAAACCTTATGAGATTTTATTGAGCTTCGCTGGGTTTGGATAGTTAACAAAGGTCAAATGGGGATAGAAAGTTCTCAGGGGCCTTCCGAAGTGAAAAGGGTCATTCGTGCAAACCTTGAGGCCGATTCGCGCACGGTGTGGACCGTTGTAAAGGGGATTTAGAGGCCTACGATATTTCATTGGTATTTACTCAGTTTAGTGAGTTGACCAGTGTCAAACTGGACCTGGAAGCACTTAGTGGCCTCCAGACTAGTTCTCGAAGTAAAAAGGATAATTTGTGCGAACCATGAAGCTGATTCGCACACAATATGAACCATTGCAAAGGGGATTCAGAGCACTTGAAGGTTTTATTGAGCTTCTCTCATATTGGAGAGTTGAATGGAGTCAAATGGGGCCCAAAATGCTCAATGGCCTCTAGATCAATACTCGGAGTAGGACCTAGGGTTTACGGAGGGATGATGAGTTTTAGGGATCTGAGAAAGTACTTAGGGGGTACTAGGATCAGGAGTCTACAGAGCCCCTTTACGAGAAATCTTGGAACAAACGGAGGCCATCGAAAGGTAGAAACCTTATCGATGTTTGAGAACATGATTAAGGTTTACGGACCTAGGGGACAAAGGAGACCGATTCAGAGGGTCGAGGTTAATTCTGTGGATCTAGAGATTGAAATGCTATAAGGTCAAGGTGGATTTTACGAACCGAAAGAGTGAAATGACCAACTCAGAGGGTTGGGGTCGATTATGTGGCTGTAAAGAGTTAAATGATTGATTTAGAGGGTCGAGGTCAATTCAACGGACTTAAAGAGTTCATATGACCGCTTTGGAGGGTCGAGGTTGACTTTGCAAATCTAAAGAGTGAAATGACTAGTTCCGAGGGGCGAGGTTAATTCTGTGGACCTAAAGATTGAAATGATCGACTTAGATGGTCGAGGTCAATTCTACAAACCTAAAGAGTTAATATGAGTGATTCAGAGGGTTGAGGTCGATTTTATGGACCTAAAGATTAAGAAGACCGATTTATAGAGTCAAGGTCAATTCTCTAGACACAAAGATTATTTATGGGAAGATTTTATAATTTTGGCTTTATCGAGGAAGGTCTAGATTATCGTCAGTACAATGCACTTCAGATTTTAGTTCCACTAGGGAGTATACTGGTGATAAGAATGGGTGAAAATACAACAGTTTATGATCCAGGTAGGATTATCGAGGGCTTTAATTGATTTGGTGATGCACAATGAGTTTTCTTGAAGTAATGATGCTATTGAATTTGCGGGGATTTTTTGAGAATTGTTATGAATATTTGGGGGATGTTTTGATTTTTTTGGCATTTTTGTGATGAAATTATGAGGGGACTGTCAATAGGTAGGTTTGGGGAGGTGCCTATCGATATAGTGCATGGACTTTTGGGCTTCACGTGGAAGAGGAATGGTCACTACTGATAGGCAAGACCAGGGAACTACCAATTGATATACCTCTTAGCCTTTTATAAAAAGGGTGGTGCCATCTTCATTTTTCACACCTTCTGTGATTGAATATATTGGTTTCTCTCTCTAAAAGTCATTGTCGAGTCTATTTCCTTTGCAAGAACTCAATGAAGGGTACTTATGGAAATAAAAATAATGATTCGGTGATTGTTGATGATTGGGAGGGATTGCAATAGTGGACTGGGGTGCCGTTAGCATTAGGCAACGAGAATGCATATGATAGCTTCGAGTCAGTGGTGGATAAGAGGGTTCTGCTGCTGGAGCCTACGCATCACCGTTATGCTAGGGTGAATAATCTTAACAGATATGTAAGTGTTTGTCCTTTGGTTTCCCTCTTTGTTCTTTTTCTTCTTATCTTTGGGGTAATAAGGGTTTTTTCTTGATTTTTGCTCAGGTTAACATAGCCTCTTCGAGCATTTGGTCCCGGTGGACAATCGAGAAGAAGGAGATTTGGGATAGTCTTCCTGGGGAGGTAAGATGGATGGTGGATTCTACTGGGTATGACACATTGGTAGGGGAATCAAATGAGACGTTGCACTCTAAGACGGTGTTATGTGCACTGGGCGAGATGTGATGGGGAACTACCCACACATTTCACTTGGGAGTTATGGAGATAACACTATCTCCCTTGGATATTTACTAGCTAATAGGGTTAGAATGTGCTGGTCAATAAATTATAGTGGATCGTACTTTACGGGTTGCGAAGGTGGTAGTGCAGGCTGCCTTAGGATATATAGGAAGAATCGTCGAGGGGAATTATGTCCAAATATTCATTTTGAAGGAGACTTTGTTATCTAGGCAGATTGACGTGACTCACATGCGGTAGGTTAAGAAAATAACTTGTTTATTCATTATGCTCTGGTCGGGGGGATTCGTTGTGGCGATGATGGCTTTTATTATTTTTCAGGATCATCTCAGATAACCATTTATGATTGGGGGAGCTTTATGATAGCACATATATTGCACCTTACTTTCACGACCACAACCCTCATAGACTAGTTACTATACATCCTTAGAAGACCTATTGCAGACCTTAAACATATAGGTTATGACCACTAATAAGCTACTTGTCGTAGCCCCCAACCTCTTCATTCAACTGTCGTAGCCTCACTAGCACAGGAAGCGGCCCCACATGTGTAGGGTGCGACCCTAGTTCACTCACATAGCAGGGAGAATCACCTTTTTGCTTAGCAACAATCCCACATCTACACCTATAAATAGAGGACCATACCCCGAGATAAGGGGAGAAATTAATTTTCCTCAACCGGGATCATTTCTTACACCGATATATAGCTCATAGCTAATTTCTCCCCCTGCCTATGGCATTATAAGAGTGAACTTAATTTCATATATCATTTAGACTTGTTCTCTCTTTACGCCACTAAGCATAGCTTGGGGGCTACTGGCCGGAGCGTCACAGCTACCATCACGAAGCCACCGAAACCTCGTAAACATGTATTCTCTTATATTCTCATGCTTGTACGCCTCTTTAAGCCAAATTACTATGTACCAAACAACATATATAATGAGAGTGTGTCACGAAAGTGGACGTAGGCTCATTTTTATAGCCGAACCACTCTATATATTATCTTTTATCTCTCTTTACTTGCTATATTTGCTTGTTATGCACTTTATACTTGATTTGTTGGTACGAGAGAGACAAGTGGATAATTTCTCGTATCATAAATTTGGCACCGTTTGTGGGAATCGAGGTATTTCAATCTTTTTTCTCTATATTTTATGCTCTTAAACACCTTATTTTATTCATGGGGATCCATTGGATCATAATTTCATGAGTAAATTTTGGTTATTGAGCTCTATTTTATATTCACACCCTTAAATGGGATTTCATATATTCAGATTTGCTCTTGGATCTTCATTTTATGAACTTAGATCTATTTTGCATACACCCATGATATCATTTCATCTAAATAATGCTGAAAAAGCATGACGGGCTTTAGCCCCGTAAAGGTGAGTGATTAGGGAAGAATTATATTTACTATTTTTTTGCTGTTCTCTACCTATGATCTAGGGTTTATCATTATAATTGTGATGTTTTGTGCACCTAGAGGGTATCCTACCATGGATAAGCCCTAGTAGGTATGCTCTCCACATGCTCTGGGAAAAAAACTCAGTTTTTGGGTTTTTATTTTGGGATTGCTCCCTTTACTGCCTAGACAGGGATGCAGCCTGGTAGTTCAACTGCCTTTTTTTTTATCGCGAACCCTACTTGTGCGATCGTACTACCGCAACTTCAAATCACTAGGGAATGGACTCATGTGGTATCTAGCTCAACCTTGGTGAATATCACTCAAAGGCCACAAAAGTACACATATGTGCTTCACTGATCATGGCCTCAGTAGTAATATCATGCAGTAGTGCAAACGCTGCATCCCAACTTCCTACATGGTAATCCAATATTTCTGTGATTACTCACTTCTTCTAGTTCTGTCTCAGATTATATATTTTGTAAAGACTAACAAAGTAGAAAACGGAAGGAGAATCCATCCAGAGCACAGAAGTCAAAGATGAGATTGTGCAATTATACAATCACCTTAAGCATCTCTACGACAGTCATGATTCACTCCAAACTCAGGTCAACTATTTGACCCAGAGGGTCTTCATGCTAGAGGCCACCGCCTCATCTAATGTGGGTGCAGCACCCAGGATCATTGCCTCATCAACCTTCGCTATTGCAGCAATACCCGAAGTTCCATCCACAGAAGCAGCATACAAGAACCAGAAAAGGAAAGTGGAGAAGGAAGAAAGGGTCTTTGATTCCTACACCCCATTGGCCTTCCTAGTTGAAGACATCTTTGAGTTCATAAAAGAGGACAAGCTGCTGAAGTGGCCAGAGAAGCTTAAAGCTCCACCCCACAAGAGGAACAAAGCCAAGTGGTGCAAATTCCATATGGACCACGGCCATGACACTGAGCATTGCTATGACCTGAAAGATGAAATTCAGAGGCTCATAAGGCAGGGGATGCTCCAGCAGTTCCTGAAGTATGACTGAGGGGTGCAGCCTAGCTGGATAGACCACATGCCCATTTTTCATGCTGAAGTTTTATATTTCATCTGTTTCTATTTTATAATGACTCTTCTTATGCTATTTTAAATTTAACTTTGTATTGTCCTTGCAAAGTCACACACACACACACACACACACACACACATATATATATATATATATATATATATATATATATATATGAATAGATATATGAAATTAAGTTCACTCTTATAATGCCATATTTTGATTCTCATTTCTATGAAATGTTATCTTATAAAAGACCGTTTGTCTTAAACATATCTCGATTCGAGACAATATGTTATATCATGAATGATAATATCTAAATGGGCCCACAACGCCTGTCAAGACGCCTGATTGTTCGAACGCAAGTGATAATTGAAAATGGCAAAAGTAACTATTGAGAGCAACTATCTAAATTGGTCTGCAATATGACTCATAAGGTCTTCAAATGCCCATTATTAGCTTTCGGGATGCGCCATTAGCTGCAAGGTCTTATAATTCCCATTGTTAGCTTTCGAGATGCGTTATTATCCCAAGGAGGTTACTACCCCGACAAATATTATTAATTTGGTGAATTATGAGACTAAACATCATTTTTTTGGTGATCTTAGACCTAAAACATCATTAACTTGGTGGATATGAGACTAAACATCATTCATTTGATGATCTCAACCCCAAAACATCATTAACTTGGTGGATAGGGATAAAACATCGTTAACTTGGTGATCTCACATTAGCTCGGGGAAGCTTCATAATACCTAGCCCAAGGGGGCCTGATAATAATCCAATCAAAGTGACTAAAGAAAACCTACGAAATGCATTTAAAGTAACTAAAAGAAGTTATGACGTCGACATCATAAAGTAGGCCAAAGCTATAGAAAGAGGATGGCCTCAGCCCAACATTCTGTCATCAATTCCTTAAAAGGTCTAGAAAGGTGCTGTTGTCATTAAGCTAATTCATTCAGAAGACGTGACAGATAAAAGCAGACATGATTGTTAATATGTCGCAGCTGGACGATAACCTACCGCAGCTGGTGTAAGACCTTTCCGCAGCCATGTTCCAGAAAGAAGCGACAGAGTTGGATTTGGATCCAATTAAAACTACAATAGAGGGCATTCAAACATTCAAAAGTACCACAACCCTGTCAATACGACTACAGCTACCAAGGAGTTGATTCTCAGTAATAAAGAAGGATATTGTAGCCTTATCATTTGGGTTGAATAAGGCTTTGAAAGTGAATGAAGATTATAGTAAAATAAGTTAAGCTACGGCCTTGGCATTAAAACCCACTTGGAAAAATAGAAGAAGTTTAGCCGTAGCCACAAGTATGGGTACAAAAGTATTGAAGCAGTGGTCCAAAGACTTAATTGTCTGCGGCAAGGAACTTGTTCCCTAAAATCCACTATTACTATGAGAATACAAACACAACCCACTGCTAAAAGGTGCAAAAATACAAATGAATTCAAACTTCTCATTCTATAAAAAGTTCAAGAAGGGGCCGCAATCAATCTTATCCTCACTGAGTTGCTTTAATGAACGAAAGATCTCAAAAGAAAAATGGATCAGGCCGCAACCTATTTTGAGTAAGTGCATCATCAAAGTGTTTTATCAAGGGAACTCAAGCAAGCAATTCAAATGTAAAAGCATCAATTCAAGTATCAAAGCATTGGAAGAATAAGGTATGCAAATGAGGTAAACTATTGATTTCCAAAAGTGGCCCCAACCTTGATACTAAACTTTGCAGAAGTTTAAAAAAGGCAGTAGCCCCATATGTTAAAAATCAGAAGCTAAAAATATTGGCAAAATATTAGTGTTGAGGTTATATAGACAAAAGGCCACAGCCTTGAATATCAATAGTTAAATTCAGAGGGACGTAGCCCTAATGTTGAGAATTAAAAGAAGACTAAGAGGCTGCATCATCTTTTTTATTTATCTCCTCATCATCTGTAACGGTCTTAGTCTCCTACTCTGCTACCGCGGCCTTTGCCTCCGCCCTTAGCCTGGCTCTTTCTTTCGCGACAACCCTGATCTCAGCCACACATTGGTCATGCTTAGAATCACCCAGCTTCCAGGACATAATTTTCTCTTTGGACTCTGAATTTTTTTTGATGACCCTATGACTGAGTTCTTGGAAGCTATGGAGGTAGGCTTTATTATTGATGAGGTAGAAGTCATTGGAAGCTTTGAAGGACTCCACAGTTCTATCAATGGCCAAGTAGAGGGCCAAGGAATGATCTTCATCCTTTTTATTAATGTCTGCGGCATGGACCTCCTCTATTTTCTTTATGGCCGCGGCATGATCCTCATCCATCTTCTTTATCGTCGCGTTATGACCCCCGGTATCATTATAAGCCTTGGCCTCCAACTCTTCGTACTTCTTCTGAAAAAGTTCAAACTTGTTTTTTGTAAACTCTGTGGCCTTGGGAGATTATGCGGTCTGAGATTGGGAAACCTTGAGGGACTCTGTAGCCTGCCTAAAATTCTTCTTAGCCTCTTGCTTGGACTTTTTTGCAGCCTCAATAGCGGCAGCTGGACTCATCTTACATAACTCCAACGTTGCGACATAAGATTTCTTTCCATATTCAAAAGATTCTTCGCTTGCCTTCGCCAAATCAATACTGTAAACACACTCTGTGGCTTCCTTAAGCCTATATAGATCCTCGTACTTGAGTTTTGGGTCACCACAGCTTCTACAGCCTGTAAATGTATTGAGTTAGAAAATAAAACTGAAGTTACAAAGAGGAATTATTAGAATGTTGGAATTACTTACTCCCAGCAGACTGTAGAGGGAATAAGACTCCATGTCCTCATGGTCCTCATTTACCAATCGATCTAGGTTAGCTCCATCCATAGCTTTCTTTATCCTGTGGATGACATGAGAAGTTATGACCGGGGAAGACTGAGGATCTGACCTGTGTAGTTGTGGTTTCGAACGTATGCTTTATGGAGGTGCCAGATTTGCATTAACTGCAATTATTGATGGAGGTGGAGGAGAATTTCTCTCATTAACAGGCGAAGTGCCACATCCATCTTGATCTGAGAGTGATGACATTAGCCCTATCGCGGTAATATTAGCCCCAATATCATCATTAAAAAGTACCCTCAGGCCTCTCATGAGGGGCCAACTCCTCAACTTGGAGTGAGGGCACGACAGGAGTAATTTGATCCGCAACCTAATTTTGGGGTGTAGCAGGAGTTGCTTGTTCCACAGCATGATTTTGGAGCGTGGCAGGATCAACTTGGCCACTAAGAGAGACTGCGGCATGAGCCTTGGACTTTATCCTTTTCCTTTTCCTCTGCCTAGCAGTGTTATTGAGGACAACCACATCCACATCCATCTCATCAAGCTGAGATGCTAATAGAGATCTATCAATCTTCTCACCTGAGAAGAAATAAATAAAGGTCAATAACCAAAGCTTTAAGATAATTACCGTCGAATCAAAAACTAAAGAAAATAGTATTACCTTCAGCACCCATCTCTTTGGGAAATAAGCCTCCCTTATAGATTGAAGCGGAGGTTACAAAATTGCTGAACTTCTTCTTGTCAGCATGAACTATTGCGGCTTTAATAACCCTTTTCTCTCGCCCCTCACTTAGATGAAATTATCAAGAGCTGCAGAAAAATGAAAAGGTTAGTACAAAAGCAAAATGTGGAGAATAATATGCAACTATAAGTAGGGGATGCGAGTATAATTTAAAAGGTATTTACCAAGTTTGGAGGGACACCCCACTGCCGCGACATCCTAAAGTTTCTCTCTCTCTCAATCGCTTGGGGGTGGATCTCCCACCCTTCTCCAGAAATGTAAATTTAATGGAGTTTTCCTTTGGGTGGTAGAAGTGGAAAAACTCAACAGGAGTAATGTCTCTCTTGAATTTTTTCTTCCACAACACTATGGCTACAAGAATTTCCCTACATCCATTAGGATCTAATTGGGCTAGGTCTAACTTCATCGTCTGGAAAATTATTCTGACTCGAATGGGGATAGTCATCCGCATCCCATATGTAAAAGCGTGGAGGGGGAAGTAGACCCCATCATTATCAAGTGTCATGCATGGCCTTTATTCAGAGGCAGGGGCTGAGCACATTAAATTCTTTAAAAATTCGAAGGCTTTAGTAACTTGATCCACCCACTCTTGGGTTGTAGTGTTACGGACACTAAGTGCAGCAAGAGGTCTTCTAAACCTCCCAGATATTGCAGAAGATGCATCCCTAACCTCAGAGGGACCCCCTGCCGCGACATTCACAACTATATCCATTGGATGGTTGCTATAATTGGCCTCTTCCTCCATGACCGCAGAATCTAAGTCTCAATCAAGCACTACACAATTAGGTCAATCTCTCAACTATCATGTCCCTATTGTCCTCAAAGGACGCACTGAAGGAAGTTCGGGAGGAGAGGCTCCAAAATGTTTATTCCAAAAGCCTCTTAGAAATTCGTCTGGGTCAAAATTCATATGGTTGCAGCAGTACCTGAAAGATAGAGAGTCCGTAGTTAGGCTTAGCAGCCAATATTGTCCTACGGCCTCTCATAGGCCACGACAGGTATAATGATATATCAAGTTGAGGATAAATAAGAAATTTTAAGTAAAATTATCTAAGTATACCAAGTGTTGGGTTTTAAGGCCCTAAAAGTTAATTGTCACCGCGACATATTATTTTGGGGGAAGGATGTATGCTATCTTATTGCATGTTATAGTCATTAAATTGTGGGCTAAATGCCCCGGACTATAATATGAGAACCTAAGGAAAAAAGAATACTCTATCAATAAGAGTTGCTACAGGCCGCAGCCAAATATTTACATGCCGCAACCGTTACATACTACAGGCTGCAAAAGTTTACTAAACTAATTGAAGGTTGTATTGATTTAGGACAACCTTAATTTACTAAAGGGATATTTTATTGTTCCACGGCCACTTACTTAAATAGGTCAGTATATTATCTCGATTAATTCAAAAATCAAACGGCCTAAAATACGAAAGGTCCCTCTCAAGAACATCAAAAACCTAAATCAGTTGGGGGTTTTCTCAGAAAATCATGTGATATAAAATGAGTTCCAAAGAAATCTCTATTAATACCCAAATTCCAGGCACAAATTTAATTTCAATACACAGAAATGTGAAAAATAGTGGGGAAATTACTTGGAAATGAAGAAACCACCAATGCTCAGCCTCGAACAGCCTTAGAACCACCACTCACAACTACCAGAGACCGCCAGAAAATACAAGGATACAAACGTACAGAAATTTACTCTCAAATATTTGGGAAACGTAATGAAGTCCATGACCAGTTCTATTTATATAAGAGGGCTCGGGAAGATGAAGCGTCGCCTTGGAGCTACCGCGGCATATTAAAAGGACTTGATTACTCATCCGCAACCCCAATTGCAATCTCTTGGCACTATGACTTGGTGGATTATTGATAACACATATATTAAACCTTACTTGCATGGCCACATCCCTCATAGACTAGTCGCTGTACATCCTTAGCAGACCTACTACAGCCCATAAACATATAGCTTACGACCACTAATAAGCTACTTGCCGTAGCCCCCAGCCTCTTCATTCAACTACCGTAGCCTCACTAGCACAGGATGCGGCCCCACATGTGTAGGGTGCAACCCTAGTTCACTCACCTAGCAGGGCGAATTCCATTTTTGCTCAGCAACAATTCCACATCTACACCTATAAATAGAGGACCACACCTCGAGATAAGGGGGCATATTTATTTTCTTCACTCGGGCTCATTTCTTACATCGATACATAGTGTAGAGCTGATCTCTCTCTCTCTCTCTTTATGACACTAATCATAGATTGGGGGCTACTGGTAGGAGCATCACAACCACCATCCCGGAGCCACCGAAATCCTCATAAACATGTATTCTCTTTTATTCTCATGCTTGTACGCCTCTTTAGGCCATATTACTATGTACCAAACAGCATATATAATGAGAGTGTGACACCAAAGTGGACGTAAGCTCATTTTTATAGCCGAACCACTTTATATCTTGTCTTTTATCTCTCTTTACTTGGGGTATTTGCTTATTATGTACTTTATACTTGATTTGCTAGTACGAGAGCGATAAGTGGACGATTTCTCGTATCATCATTTTATACTAGCATCCCTTTATGCTTCCTTGGATAATTTTAGTTGGTGATGATGACAGACGTTTACAAGACCCATGTATATCTTGGAGGTAATCTTTAAGTATAATTTCCACTTTATTTTCTTGTTGTCTTTTCCTTATTTCTTTTGCCTTTTTGTATTGCTTTTTACAAAGGTGGTTTTATGAGATGATATAAAATAATGTGGGGTTGGTTTCCCTGAAGGCGAGTGATATGAGAGATTTCTATAGGATGTACATACGGAGGAAATCAAATAGGCGTTAAAACTAATCCCCTTCTCTGAGGGATGTGTGGACGACATTGAACGCCCTGATGATAAACCAGGTTAGGCCTTTGATCCTTGTCTTTTTTAAGGTTTTAGAACTTTCCTTCTGGGTAGATTACTGATTCTTTTCTGGGGATTCTATGACTTTCTATCACTGGCCCCTATCTTCGAGGGTAGCTAGGGTTACGGGTATGTATGCACAGATGTGGAGGTTATTACCTCATGAGTTTTGGTACGTCTATTATCTTGGAAAGAGGGTGGTGCGATTCATTATGGAGGGAGAGGTGGAAGTCCCATAATCAATGCCCCCTAAATATATGAGGTGGAAAAACTAAATAACTAACGAGGCCATGGAGAAAACGATGGAGGGTGAGCCCTATACACATTACTCTGATATGATAGCGGGGTTACGATTACCTAGACTTCGCGACTAGTTGGTTTATGTTGTGGTGCATATATGATATGAAGAATATGCGTCCACCTACGATGTGATTGGGGAGGTGTACCAGCATACCGACAACATCGACTTATAATTCGGGAGGGGGCGTGATGGTGGCAGTGAGGGAGGCTCCATTTCTTAATATCTCTACCCCCTCTTATCATATTCGAATGTGCAGCGAGGACGTGGTATCAATGCCATACCGCACTCATGAAACAATTTACGAGTTAGTGGGTCTTTCTAAGGAGGCTCTCCGGGAAGAAGTACGACCATTTCATCGATGTCGAACTATGTGAGGAAATTTTCCAATGCCTGCTTGGTGCCACCGACCATATCTGATGAGAGCTCCTATTCTAGGAGTAGGAGTTCCACAACTCGTTTCCATGGAAAGCTCTTTCGCCTAAATAATTGAAGGTGGGCGTTTTTAGATAGATTTTAGAGGAATTCGGGTTGTGTCACAGTATATTTCTTTTCTTTTCTTTATTCCTCTTCAGATTGTACCTGTAAGAGAATTTAATAATTCCATACAAGTTAAAGATAAGAAATGCATTTTTGGGTTATCTTGGTTTAATGTCTTACTATACATGCACTTTAATTTGTTATTGAGGCTTTTCATTATTTCCATGATAGAGATAAAATGAAAAAGGGACTAGAAGATTGATATTTCACAAGTAAAAGAAAAATGTTCATTTAAAAAATTATGTACAAAGGAGAAAATAAGGAATTTTTAGAGGGATAACTCAAAGATTGAAATTTTCAAAGCAAATGTTTATTTTAGAAATTTTTAGAAATGTTTATTTTATAGTTTTTGCGTATCCCGTTATAAATCGAAATTTAAATCGAACTATATATCTCCATGTTCATTCGAAGATAAATTAGTGATCGATCTCCATTAATGGATTCATCACCGACACTTTATGGAGGTATAAACTTGTGGTTTTCATAGTCTTTTATGAATAATATTTTGGGATGTTAACTTTTAAAAATTGAGGCTTTTTATAAAAAGAATTTAAAATGAATTTTTTTTTGTCTCGTTCAAACGAGATTGAGTTTAGTTCAAACGTAATATGCAATCTCATTAGAACTAGCCTCTAATGGCATTCAAATGAGATATCACTGGTTTGATAGATAATTCTCATTCGAAGTATGTGAGAAGGTCATTCAAATGAGAATAGTCTTTTGTTAGAATAAACCTTGATGTTGTTCGAACGAAACTGTTGTTTTCGTTCGAACGACCCCACCGCCTTAATATTCATGTTTATTTTATAAAAACTTGCTTTGTTCATAAATTTGACACGACTTTGGTGTAAATGAATTCTCCATACCTGTTCTGAATTTTTACTTTTTGGTTTTCGAAAACCACTTGTACTTTCACAAATCTTTCATCCCCATGCATAATTTATGAGATTTATGAAACCCTAATTTCCAAATACAATTGCATAAATCTGTTTAGAGTCTTACTCTGCTGCAGACTTATAGAACCAATGTTTCATTGCTAAAGAAGAAGAAGGCTGATCAATGGATACCGAGGAAAAATCCCTTCCTGTGGAAGACTCTGGACTGGGTTATATTCTGTAGAAGAAATTGAAGACCTATGCACTACACTTAGTCAGTCTAAGTAGTCTGTAACTCAGTTGTGTCTGTTAATTACCCTATAGTGATGAATAAAGGTTTTTCTCTTTTTAGGGATTTTTCGTTATTTGCTTTGAATGAGTATTTTGACTATGTGTGATTGATTAAAATTAGTTTGGACTGTTTCATCACATGAAAAATTAATTTCTAATCAAGATAAAAATTGATTAAATTTGAAATTTGTGTGTGATGAACCTAGTATACGAATCAATCCATTGAATTTTGCATTCTCAAATTGGTATTAGAGCCGGTTGCATGTGTGATCCTTTTTACAAAAATAATTTGATATCAATTTTTTAAATTGGTGATCTTTGAAATTTTGGATTTTATTGATAATTTATATTATATGCTTCCTATTTCTGATGGGTCAATTTATGCGTATTGAAAAGCTAGGGCGAGGTCTTCTTTAAAAGCAATTGATGAAAGGTTTTATTTGTATGTGAAAGAGGGTGGACACCACCCAATATGACTAACGACAATGTTGAAAGTCTTAACCCTGTCACTCCTTGGACGAAAGATGAATTTGAATGGAGTACCCATAACTCACGTGGTTTAAGTGCTAATTCTGGAGTCGTCATGCCTGAGGAGTTCCATCGCATTATGATGTTCACCACGTCTAAAGAAACTTGGGATATATACCCTCCAATTCACTTACAAGGGTACCAATGCTGTGAAAGCTTCTAAGTTATAGAACCTCACCACACAGTTTGAGACTATTACCATGCTAGTGTCTGAGTCTTTTAATGATTTTTATGCACGTCTGTCGGACATAGTTAATTCTAGTTTTAATTTAGGTGAGAAGATTCCTAAGACGGATGTAGTTAAGAAAATTTTGAGATCCCTTCCTTTCTGTTTTATTACTAAAGTTAATGTGATTAACTCTTTGGGTATATTAGATACTCTTAGGTTAGAAGAACTCGCAGGATACTTTCAGAGTTATGAGATTGAAATATTTTCCAAAATAGTTAAACCTTAGGAAAACACAATTTCTTTAAAGGCTCAATCTAAAAAGAAAGAGGAGCTTTATTCTGACTCCGAATATGATTTTGATATGGATAACTTGGCCCTGTTTGTAAAAACATTCAAAACATTTCTCAGATTTAGAAAAGAAAATACATCCGAAGAGAAAAAAAAGTTTAGAGAATCATAAAAAATATAAATCGGGCAAGATTTTTTTGAAAAAGACAAAAAAAAAACCCTAAGAAAGATGAAAAAATTATGTCATGAGTGTGAGGTTACGGGTCACAAAGCTCATGAGTGTTATTTAAAGATCCAAGGTAAAGGCCAAGCTACCTTAAATTCCACTCTTAGTTAGAGCGATGTTGAGTCGGTGGATTCCGAGGACGAATCATCGTGTGAATATAACTTCACCACATTCATGGATAGTAATATTAGTACATCTAGTGCACCTCACACCGATAAGGAAGAAACTAAACATGATAACCTCGATAATGAGTCAATGAGATGAAGGGAGATGATGTTTTAAGTGAGAGCGATAGTGACCTTCAACGTTCTTATACCAAGCTTTATGCCGAGTCCTTTAAAATGAAGAAACAAAATAAAGGTTTAATGCCTACAGTTTTAGCCTTGGAGAAGGAGTTGAAAGAGGTGAGACGCCTCGATGAGAATTTCTTTAGGAGAGAGAGTGATTTTAGTATAAATGGAAAATGGTGACTTGACTAATAATGTGGCTAGTCTTACGGGATATTTTCAAGAATTTGTGGAGACTTGTGAGAAACTTGAAACCTTTGTATCCCAACTCGAGAAAGATCTCGAACATGCCTGGGAGGTCAAGGTTATCATAGGGGATACATCAAAAAAGGTTGGAAAATGATCCATGGTCCCTCTTCAGGTTTGAGGGAGGGGCAAATAATAGGTTATGATGGTGCATCCACTTCCCATGCCTCACCGGAAACCGTTACTAAACTTGTTATAGATCCTTATGAGCCTCTATCTAAACCACCAAAAGGAGTTCAACCTAAGAAATTGAACCAAGGTATACCCAAATAAGTTTATGTTTTCACCTTTTGCAAAAGGAGATGTCACTTTAGAGATTTTTGCAACAAGTTAGGTAGAACTAGACATACACAAACTCCATGCATCACTATTGTGACTTTGCTAGTATTAAAGAGAAAGTTGAGTTCTTACTCATGACTTTATAAAGCTTAGTAGAAGAATTTTAACGGATGTCTATCTCATTTGAGAACACGTCTAATTCTCTTACTAGAGCCAACAATGACAAGTAAAAACAACAGGTTACCTCCACTTGGGTACCTAAGCAAGACGACAAAGCCCTTGTTGTGCATGTTACTCTCAAGGTTCAAAATACTTCCCAATAGTATTTTGATAGTTGGTGCTTTGGTCACATGACCGGTGACATATATATTTCTACCAACCTTGAGGATCACAAGGAAGGAAAAGTCACCTTTGAAGATAGGATAAAGTCTAGTATTTTAGGACATGGTTGTGTTGAGATACTCGAATTTCCTAAATGAGACAATATATTGTACATTAAAAGGTTGAAAGTGAACTTAATTTGCATAAGCTAACTGTATATCCGAACTTTGTCCTAAATTTTAACCTGTTCGAATGTAACGTATATGATCAATCTGATGAACTTTTACTACAAGAAGTGAGGACCTAAGATAATTGCTATGGGATCATTCATATGTACTCTTTTATGTGCAACAGTTCCATGGTTTCCTCTATAGACCTTTGGTATGAACGACTAGGTCGTGTGAACTTTAGAGATCTGGAGAGATTAGTGAAAAAAGACCTAGTTTGTGGTAAACTATCACTAGGAAAACTATCCTCGATTTGTGGACCTTACCAATAAGGAAAACAAATTCGAAGTCCCTATCAGAAGTTGAATATTATTGCCACCACATATGTTTTAGAGTTGATTCACATGGATCTTATGGGTCCTACTCTCTTAGAGAGTTTAGGTGGTAAGAGATACATTCTCATGATAGTCGATGATGTTTCGAGATATCTATTGTGGGGTTTCTAAGAGAAAAGTTTGATGAGATTAAGTTCCTACTAACCAAGTGATAATTCCTATAAAATCAACACATCATTACTATTAATCGGATGTGTAGTGACAATCACACTAAATTTAAAGAAGCTAGAGTGGATAGCTATTGTGATGGAGTGGACATCAAACACAATTTTTTGGTCGTTCGTACTCCTCTACAAAATGGGATAGTTGAGAGGAAGAACTAAATAATACAAAAAATGGCCAGATCTATGCTTCTTAGGAGAAACATATAGAGACATTTTTAGGCAGGGAAGGTGTGTACCGCATGCCATGCGGTGAATATGGTATATCTTTGTCCACACATGCTACACACGCCTAATGATTTGTGTACAGGGAAAAAGACGAACCTATCGTATTTTTGTGTCTTTGAGAGTAGTTGCTAAATCTAGATTCATATAGATCACTTAGGAAGTTTCGAATTTCAGAGAAACGAGGGGATATTTTTAGGTTATTCATCGACGAGGAGGGTCTATAGGATTTTTAGCCTTTTAAGCTCTAAGGTTATCGGGTCCATAAACCGAACGATTAAAGATGAAGAGCCTCCGGAGTCTATTTCTCATAGCCCCCAGTGTGAGGATAATGCACCCCCTGGTGATGATCCCATCCTTCCTCATACTACCCCCTGGTGATGCAACCCCAGTGTGAGGATAATGCACCCCCTGGTGATAGACCCACTCTTAATTTATAGTATCCACCATCTTGTGTTTGAAAAAGTCATGACCCTTCTGTTATACTTGGTGATCTTACACTAGGTGTCAAGACTCATGCTCAAATTGAGAATATGGTTAAATATCTTTACTACACCTCCTTAGTCGAGCCCAATAATGTGAAAGAAACTCTCAAGGAAGAGAATTGAATATTCTTTATGCAAGATGAGTTGCTTCAGTTTCGCAAGAATGATGTCTGAAAGTTAGTCCCCCAACTTAGCAAGATAAATTAAATAGGTACTAAGTGGATTTACAAGAATAAGATGGATGAGAATGGTACCATAGTTCGTAATAAGGTTAGGTTGGTTTCTCAAGGCTACACATAGATTAAAGGTGTAGACTTTGACGAGACATTTCTCTTCTTGTAAGGCTTAAGTACATTCACTTACTACTCGACATAACATGTTATATGCGTTTCAAGTTATATAAAATGGATGTCAAGGTTGCCTTCATGAATGGAATCCTAGAGGATGAAGTTTATGTGGAATAACCAAAGGGGATTAAAGACTCAAAGAACCTGGAACACGTCTTTTATCTTAATAAGGCCTTGTATGGTTTGAAGCTAGCACCTCGTTCTTAGTACGAGAGGCACATTTCCTATCTCTTAACTCATGGCTTCAAGAGAGGGGGAGGGGATAAGACGTTGTTTGTGAGGACAGAGTGGTGCTATCTTGGTTTCCAAAGTCTATGTGGATTGTGGCCATCCACGATCCTGATCCTCGCTGTGCGGGGGGGGGGGGGGGGGGGGGGGAGCGTGAGAGTGAGGATCCTTAGGTCCCGTGCATCCCTCTCGAGAGCGCTTCGGCCGGCGTCATTTGAGGGGAGGTGAAAGATGTAGAGAGATTAGAGTCGCCAGTCTATTTTACTCAAAACAGACAAAAGAAAATGGGAAGCCATCCCGACGGATAGCATCCAAAGACATACTGGTGCATACGAAACCAAAATGATTCGAGAAGGGTTCGGAGGCTAAGTTACGAAATGGGAAGGTGTTAGGCACCCATTCCGCCCTTTCGGTCTCTCATGGATTTTTGTTATTTTCCTTTATTTTCCCCATGATGTGTGTGTATGTGTATATATAGTGGAGCTAGGAATCCTCGACTTGTATGATGAAAGAGATAAAGCGAGTTATCCGTAGGAAGGTATAAAAGTATTAGAAAATAGGATTTACGTGATCATCCTTACGTTAATCGTTATAAGGGAACGATAACGCATATGGAATAATACGCCACTAAGAACAAATATGTGTATATATATAATATAAGAGAGTGGAGTTTAGAGACAATAGAAAATGAGAGAAAAAGTAAGAATAGGACTCGAGTCTCGGATTTACCCCGAGACGCCTGCGTAACCTATAAAGGCATCAAAGTCCACGTAGTTCACATGCAAAACGAGGGGTGGGGTTTATCCCATAAATCCAATCGGGGATTCTCTTATTTGTGTGTGTGTAGAAAAAGTGTTTTAGTTGTGAGAAAAGTGTACGAAGAGTATGAGAATTCCCGTTAGGAATTTATGAGCAAACCCTCTTTTTCTTTTTTTGGGTTTTTATTTATATGAAAATAAGAGATGTGCAATTATACTAAATAAAAAGTATATTAGGATGTGTGAGATGAGATAATAAAAGTGCTAAGTAATAAAACAAGTTATTGTGAATTTATGAGAATTTAAGTAGAGTTGAGAAAATTGGACCTTCTTGAAGGTCTTAAGCTTGATCTTGAATGTTGGAGAGCAGCCCTTAGACTTGGATGATGATGGAGGGTAGTTAATTCTCCAAGTTTGATGAAAAGGATGATGAAAAGTGAAGGTTGGAAAGGGATTTGGGTGTAAAAATCACGCTGACTTCGAGAGAGGTTTTCAGGATCTGTTGAGAGTGATAAGTTTCTGATTTTTTGGCCTACCTCGCTATGAGGTCAAGGCCTCCTTTTTATAAGCCCAGGGCATTGCTGATCTTCATAGACCTATTCCTATTGTTCGGCAGGTGCGTTTAGGCACACTACCGATAGGCAGGGTCTGGGACCTGCCGTTTGGTAGTGTCTTTCAAGCCTTTTTGGAAAATCGATCGCAGAATGCAAACCATTGATCAAAATCGCGCACGGGGTGGACCATTGGAAAGGTAATTCAGAGACCTTCGAAAGTACTTCGGACTGCTCCCAGGTTTGGGAGTTGACTTTGGGTCAAATGTGGCTCGAAAGCATTCGTCGGTCCATTGGATGGGAAAATGTCGGACGCCAACGGATCGTTCGTCCGCATGGTAAGTCGGAATTGCACATGAGGCAGATCGTTGGAAAGGTTAGGAGATGTACTTCGACATTCCAAAGAGTTTGATCTAGTTCGAGGAGTTGACTTTGGTCAACCGAGCCCTAGAAGCATTCGGTGACCTTTTAGAGTAAAACGGATCGTTTGTCCGTACCGTAAGTCAGAATCGCGCATGGAGTGAACCATTGGAATGGTGTTTCAGTGACCTTGGAAGATTCATTTAGTATCGGTCGAGTTGAAGAGTTGAGTTTGGTCAAATAGAGCCCGGGAGAGCCCGGCGGCCTCCTGATTGAGTTTCAAGGGAAAACGGGTCGTTCGTCCGCATGGTAAGTCAGAATCGTGCACAAGACAGACCGTTGGAAAGGGGTTTCAGTGACCTTCAAAGACTAATTAAGTCTCAGTCGAGCTAAAGAGTTTGAATTTTTGTCAAATGGAGCCAGGGAGTGCTGTAATACCCCGTATTTTTATAGCTTTTAAATTATGGGATTTATTAAATTTAATTGAGATAAATTAATTTAATTTTAATCCGTAATGTTATTTTAAATATTTACTAGCGTGACGAGAGTTAGTAATTACTGGAAATTTGTAATTTGTTGAATATTACTGGATGAGTATAGTAATATATGAGATTTATTGTTATAATATTGTCACGTGTGAATAAAATGACAATTATGGAAATTTAAGTCGGGCCTGTGTCATATCGGGACTAAATATTGTTAAATAAAAGTGAATATATTATAAGTTGTTCGTATGGTCGTTTTGAGTGTACCAACGTGTTCGGAAGGGTTGAGATAGTCAGAAAAGTATACTCGGGGGTTTGATTTGGGTCTCGGGACGTTTTTAGGCCTAATTAGTACCCCGGGAGGGCATTTTAGTCATTTCGTATTTTTGGGTAATTAAACCCACGAAAATTAAAAGGGTTATACAAGATATCTGAGTTATCATCTAGGGTTATAAAGCTCAAAACACTATAACGGCCATTGGAGAGGAGAGGAGAGAGCTCTCAAGGCATTCCAAGGCTCAAAACTCAACCGTTTGCACTACCGCTACCGCCAACGCGTAGATCGCGAGACGGGGAACGCAACCACACCAATTTTGGCACCAAACCAGACTTCTGAAAATCCCAGGCAAGTGTTTATCTTGCTTATTTCATTGATGCATCTTTCATATTGGTTTAGGAATGATTAGTACGAATTGTATAGAAGAAAAACCCAATTTGAGATAGGAAATTTCATGTAGTGGTGACTTAAATGATATTCTGGAAACCCTTTGTCATGTAGAGGAGTAAACCATGAAATTATGATGTTTACAAGAAGGAAATTCTAGAAAATTCTTGTTAGAACCATGTTTAAGAGATTCTAGGGTTCTTGATACTTATAATAATTTTGGGCTATTAATCCATGTTTAGTGATAGAAATCTACATGCTTTACGTCGGAAATATCTGGTATGATGATATAATGTTAGTAGTATATATTTTGGGACGATTGGGATTGAAAAATATGTATTTGGTGAAGGTTAGAAGATGAAACCCGTAACTACAAATCTGCAGATTTCCGCAGACCTGCTTGATCGATCGATCGAGCCCAGACCTTCGATCAATAGAAGGTTTGAATCGATTGACCCCCAGACCTCGATCGATCGACCCCTCCTGGCAGACTTAAGTTTCCCCTATTAAAATTGTTGAATTGATTCGAAATGAAGAAAACTCCTTAGACATCCTTGTTAAGATAATTTGGGAGATAATGATGACCAGTAAGATTAATTAATGAATAAGAGACCTTTAATGTAAGGCGAAATCTATATTTTTGGGATATTTTGCATAAGGGACAATGTAAGTATATATTAAAGGGGAGAGACATGTAAGAGAGATTTACGTTGGAACATAAATGGATATCTACTGAATTGTACATTTGGAAGAATAGAGTCCATGAGGGTTACGTAGTAAGTTGGAAAAACCCTTCGAATTAAAGTTAGAAATGAACCATTATACTTGATAAATAATAATGGCAAAATGAGGATAAATGTTTTGAATGTGGGTTATTGGATAAACCTAAATTGATATAATAAAAGTGGTATATTTATGTGATTGTGTATGCATATATTATATACTTGTGAAAATCATGCCCGCGCTACTTGCTATCCCGGAGGTTACCCCGCTGGGATGATCTTATCTCGTGTGACTTATGGGGGATATTGACTCGTACCCTAGAAGATAGGAATCCTAGGTACGGGATATCGGATCGATAGTCGGACGGTCCTAAGAGATGTGAGGGTATGTACTGACCTCTTGGACTTGGAAACTATGCTTCGCCTCAATATTGTTTATGTATGTGTTAATACAGTTCGAGAGTGATTCTGAACTTTTATTTCCCTTAGTACGAGTGATACGGGGATTGGATAGCAGAGTATGCCCGCACCATAATTTTTATGTGAGGTGCTGCTAGAATATATATATTATACGAGTAGTTAATATAAATATGAAATTCTGAAATCTGGAACTGCCTACTGTGAATTGATATGTAGGACATGGTTGATGACTCAAATTATAAATACTTGTTTTGAGAAAGTATAATATGACACTGGAAAACTTTATTGATTAATAAAGTAAAAAGGAGAACTTTGGTTACAAATTGAAATCTTACGTTTTAAATACTTGTGTTGTTCAGTTGTAAATCCTGCGAATAACCTAAGATAAGTTAAATCATTGGGGAAAGATAGTGTGATATATGAAAAGATAGACCATTGGGAAGGTTAGTGCGATAGGTGTGCACATTAGAAGAGAGGTGAGAATTTCTCAAGAGAGTGTCGCACTAATATGTTTTTGCATTGGCCTGCATCAATTTAAATACTTGCTAAACGAATTTTTAAATCATATACACTATCGGGCTCTGACCCGTTTCCTTTTCTCTTTCTCTCTTGTATATATATATATATATATATATATATATATATATATATATATATATATATATATATATATATATGTATATATATTACAGGTGCCCAGCCACAGGGGCGTCTTGCATAGGGTCCTTTCGCAAGAACGAGCTGCAGCTTAGGTGGGAGTTGCAGGCCTGTTGTTTAGACAACTTCATCCATTTGATTCTACTCCTAGTTCAGTTTTATCTAGCAGGGACATGTGTTACCCTCTTTCTATTAATTAGTTGGTATTGTCAGAGATTGTAATTTTTACTTTCAGTACCTTTATTTCGGGATTTATTACTGCCAGGAAGTTTTCCTTTGGTGTTGTAAATGTTGGGACTATTTATTGATGGTTAAATTCTTGAATGTTCATTCTATTTTTATTCTTAATGTGTGAATCTTTAGATGTTAATGGTTTAAGGTTTTATAATCGGATTTAATAAAATGAGAATAAGGTTTTAAATGGTTTTGACACTTAGCTTAATTATTTAGGGTGTTTAAATTGGAAAAGTATTTTTACGACAGTGATGCTAAGAATGAACCAACTGTTCACCTTGATTTTAATTTAATAAAGGAGTGATCGCCCGGTATTTAATTAGGCGGGGTGTAACAGGTGGTATCAGAGCATCAGGTTCTAGTGTCCTTAGGATCTGTACAGCTTATTATGCTTTCAGCGTTGCTTTGTTTGTTATAGAGCCCTACGTTTAGGATTGTCGTTTCCTTTGACGAGATTTCGTTCTCCTGTTATAATGTGTATACACTAGTGAATTCTAATTTCATTCGGATGTGTACGTGTGCCGAGCAATGACGGATGTCAGAAGAGGACCGTTAAGCATACATCAGGAGGCAGGGCTTAGTTGAGATTATGAAATATATCCGAGGATGATGACCGTAGTCCAAGTCACCTCCATTATGGCACGAGAAGCCACGACTAGAAAGGAGACTAAGGCGCAGTAATGATTTCCAAATGCTGTTATAGTCAAATGAGGTGCGAGGGTAAACTTACCCAACATATTACAAAAACATGTAGAGACTGCCAGTGGGAAATTCAAAAAAAAAATGCGGAAATTGTTTGTGTTTACCAAAGGAGGTAAAGTATTCAAAGGCTTAGATATAGGACGGAGTCTGGTAAACTGAAAGTGAAAATTTAGAGAAAATTTTCTTGGCTTTCGGGACAAAGTTATAATGGTTGGAGTCAACCACAGATTTTAGAATTGGAATGCTATGCCTATAGGAGAACCTTAGGTACAATGTTGACCGTATGTTCCTTCCTCAACTGTTCAGGATGAGAAGAAAATGTGGTTCTTAACTCATCGCAGGAGGGCATGACAGAAGTCCAATTGTGGATATGAATCCTAATCGCTAGCAAATTTTGTATCGAAAGAGGTAGATACTAGTGGAGGAAACGACTCCAAGTGGGAGACCAACTCATAATAATAATTGATAATACTCGAGGAGGAAATTCTGATGGACGGCTGATTCAGAGGTTGACAATGTTGTATTTGTCAATAAAGATGATAATGCTCCTTGTGTGGGAAGCTTAAAGGGATCGAAGAAGTTAGTTGAGAATAAGACTGAATACGAGGGTGGTGATATAACATCACAAAGGGATGTGGATATACGTCAGGGGACCCATTTAAATGATTCGGATAATGGAATTCTTACCAAGTGATGGTAAATTCAGTAAGTACTATTATAGATAGTAACATGATCTTTATGGCCTAAAAAGTTAAAGGAACAATCGGGATGGCTAACGGGAATCGAGTCTACTAAAGTACGAGAGAAGGACAATCCTAACCTGGTTAGTAGGACAGGTGATAAGTGGATTATGTACTGAGGTATTTTGTGCGGAGTGAGATCGCTCGCGATAATATGTTCCAAAGTGAGAAAAAGGGACAAGAATACGGTGCCTAGTAAAGGACGGCGATTAAAAATAATTTTGTTATGGTTTGGGCAGACGTGTTACGTCCGAAAACCATTTGTGCAGTCAAGACGATTGCCAGGATGGAAGTATAAGTTGTATCCTTAGAGGATGCGGCATGTTTATGTGACACAAGCGAGTCACCACATTTTGTTCATTGCTAGATTAGCACGTGAAACGATTTTAATGCATATCATTATAAATGTTACCATTATGTGAATATTTTGTCCTTAGTATAGCGGGATTTTTCTTTGGTGCTATCCGCGGGGGATGAATGAGTATATTAACAGTGTTTTATACTTTATTGAGGTTACTCGTTGTAGTGATGCGATACACGAGTATGATATTATCTTTGTTAAAATGTTATAGAAATGGTTAATACGATAGTGGGCATTTATTTCAAGACTATCGGAGTGGTTGCATTAGCACAACATGTTTTACGTTTTGTTTTGGCGAGGCTTTACTTGTAAGAAGGTTGGACTCGCACTTATATTATCTATCCTAGAGACTTCGGAGGAGATAGTGGGCTTGAGATATTCGATACCAATGTATGTATAGACTTTGTCAGTATGATTCAGTATGTATCGGGATTTACCGTTGAGCGAAAAGACTTGACTCGGTATTATGTTTAGCACTCCGGACTTAGTGATAGGAAGAGTGCAGTGTTATATTTATCCTTAAGAGATGTGGGAGTTAATAGTTATACCCCTAATGTTAGAAAAAGGAAATTTAGAGAATTTCGATCGTATGTATCCAAGGTTTATAGAATGTAATTACCATCAACCAATACTGAACAATACTGCAATTAGTGAAACGTTCTTTGTTAAGAATAATTACGGGAGAAATTGTAACTTTTCTGTCAAGGGACGGAATAAAGGGGTATATACTATGGACGGAGGACCTAACGGATTTCGATAACCGACAATGCTAGGTATTAGTGTATCGGTGGGGTTACGTGTCACTTAATGTGAGACATTTCAAGGAAGAATCAATGTTTAGCGGGACGTAGTGAGTAGTCTCTACATGCACCGCCCACTGGTAAGGTTGGGTTGAAAGAGGAGAATCAACCAAAGAATTTTGTGTTTAGCTACAAATCCTGAATTTAGAAGAGGTCGGTAAAGTTGGTACAGTTCTTGGATGGGTTGCCATCGTCAAAACAAGATCAAGGGTTCATCCCGAACATGTGAATTAAGCCGCTGAGAAGGAAGTGATTGATATTCCTTTGGGATCGTTTACAATATTAACTAGTATGACCCAGACTTCCTTTGAAAGGAAGGATCGCGCCAGTGCATGGTCCGGCGCAGTATAAATTTCTGAATCAGGATGAGATTGGTAAATCCCACCTTTGATATGGGATTTCAGGAACCAGCGGAGATAAGATTTCGTTTCGAGTAGGATGTATCACCCTTAGACAAGGAATAAGCGCATGGTGATTAAAGATTAGTGGAGCCACGTAAAGGAGATTTTGGAATCTTGGTACGATGATTTCAAGAATGCTCTGTAGAAGCACTCGTACCTATTTGTCGCGTACGAGGTACTTATTAAGGTTTTGTTATGGAAGAACCTCGACTATTCTCCTTCCGTATGTTTAGAGGAGAGTAGTGATTCGTATCGAATATTGTATATTTCCACCTGTTATCCTTATGCATTCTGGCGCTTTTACGGTCCTAAATGCCTATATTTATGCTCATTAACCAGACAACCTTGGAGTTGGATAGATACATGTTTTGCAGGGGTTATTTGTGCTTTTGTAGGTATTGGAACGCTAAAAGTGAGGATCCGTTGCATTTCGGAGAAGTTTCGTCAATGGACGCTACTTCAAGGCCTTTTTAGTCAATTCACATTCCTTATTCGGCTCTTGGAAATTCCACGGATGCGTAGTTCATTGAGTTAGCATCGCGTGGCCGCAAACGGTGCGTCGTTTGGAGTTCGAACGAAGAAGCTAGGCTCGTTTCCGTAATGGACCTTTTCCCCCTCATCATGGACCAAATGCAGCCTGAAAACAGAGTACCGGTCGACCGCGTACAAGGGACCGGTCGACCGCGGTTTCAACTTTTGCCGTAGGAAGGAGACAGTATGCTTTGGCTTAAGGGACCGGTCGACCGCGCCCCTGCGACCGGTCGACCGGTAGTGCCAGATATTTTGGGCTCTTTCCTCTTTCTTTCCTTTTTCCCACTTACTATATAAACTCATTTTTGGTTTTAATATCAGATATACACGATTTTAGGTTAGTTTAGCTTAGGGTTTGGGGTTTTTGCTTGGTTCTTCTTCATTTCTCTTTGGTTTGACACCCCATTTGGATTGTAAGTTGACTATTCATCTCCCCTACCATTTGAATATAGTTGTATTTCTTCATTTTTTGATTTCTAGTTAATTTACAAGCTTTGTAATTTAGGTTTTCTTGCTTTATTTACATGCTTTGATTTACACGCTTTCTAGTATAGATTTATCGCGTTTATTTACCGCTTTCCATTTATCGCGTTTTTAACATGCTTTCTAGGTAACTTAAATTAGGTTGTGTTTGAATTGAACTCACTCGGGTTGACCTTTTGCTTTGCTTTGGTGATGGAGTTTACGGGTCTATTTCGGGTGCGTTGTCCTAGTTATTACGCCTAGGAGATTTCACGGGGCATATCATGTATGTCCCGTGCTTACGACCTTTTCGCGCGTAATTTCCGGGATATTTGTTGACGCCAAGATCTTATTAGGCTTTTATGATGATTTAGGGCATAACAACCCTTGATTTAATTAACTGTCGAAACGAGACGCATTTGTAATAACTCGTCGACCCATGTGACCATTTTATACTAATTAACTCGGGTGAGGGATATTCGACGCAACCTATAGTTTTACTCGCTTTCTTAATCTAGTTTCAATACCATTGCCTAGAATAATCTTTTCCTTTATGCATCTTTTCTTTTAGTTTGTAATCATCTTTTACACTTTTATTTCGGAGTATTAGATCACTTAAATTCTAACAACTTGTACCTGTGGATTCTCGATATCCGACTTACCGCTGTGCTTGCCTCACAAGTGTAGTAGTAACTTAGGTTTTTGTATTGAGTTGGCGAAACGAAAACAACGACTGTGCACTTTACACGCGCACACTTTTCGCACTCGATCAAAATGGAAATGGCGCCGTTGCCGGGGATGAGTTTGTTTTAGACTTTATTTGATTTAGTATTTCATAGTATTTTCTTTTTATTTGTATTATTTGCTAACTTTTTGTAGGACTTCCACATTTGAGCACTTAGAAACGCTCGAATTCTTTTCGCGCGCACTTACTTCGTGGAATCCGCCACTTCGAGCCATTTGTGGGGTAAGCATGTCTTATTCCAATTCTTTCGGTAATCCTTGTCATAATTCTCAAAATTCTCGCAAACCTATGACTTTCGGTGAATACTTAGAATCCCAAAGTGTAACAAATTCAAATAGGACTTTGGGCGAGTATAACGAAAGTCAAAATCTCGGTTATTGGAATTTCGATGATGATGATAATGATTTTGGGCCTTTACCTCCTTATAATAGGAATTTTGAAACGAATTCGAATAGTTTTCAAAATTCCTATAATAATGAGTTTTCGTTTAAGTCCGATGGTAATTCTCAAAGTTCCCATTCTAATGCATCCGCACCTCGACCTATGACATTCGGTGAGGGCTTGCGTATGTATGAAAATGAAAAAATTGAAAATCGCTATCGGGAAGAAAATCGTTCGTGGGAACATGAGTTGGATTTATTATTTGAGTCCGACGATGATTTTGCTTCCGAGACTTTCGAGGTCGACGAATGTTTTGAACCAAATGAGGTACTTGTGCCTACTTTGGAACAAGCCATTCTAGACTTTGCCCATTGCGTAATAGATATTGAAAGTGAGGATGAAAATGACGTAATATCTATTTGCAATGAAATGATTTTTTCTTTTTTCCCCAAAGAAGAACATTTCATTGAAAATGATATTATTTCCTTTGAAATTCCAACTTCATGCGATGATGATTAATCTCATGAGTTTGAATTTCTTTCATCCCCATTTTCATTCTCTATTACCCCACCGAAACAAGTACCCGATGATTCGGTTTCGAACTTTAATGTTTTAAACCCTATCGCCGATGAGGAGTACTTGCTCGAGTCGCCCTCCACGATCGCATCTTTGCCTTTGTGTGCGCCGCCTCCCATTCCAACTTCAAAATCATTGGGAGGATATTCGTCTTTTCTCGGTCCCCACTTGTTTTTGTCACCCGTGCAATCCAAACCCCCCATCATCCCTCCAAAACTTTTAATTGGCGATGGTTCATTTCTTCCGCCTTACACATGCCTTCCGTTGTTAAAACGGAATTCATATTTTTCGGAAGGCATGCTTGTATGTGAGGGTACACCGGTTATCCTCCAAAGTCAAATCATTTTCACGGTGGACCCTCAGCTATTTAGACTTCTAGTGTACAGTTAGTGTGAAGTCTAAATAGTAGGTTGTATATAGTTAGCTTTTTATTTTTTATTTTTATTTTTTCCGTTCCTTTTTAATTTAGCCTAATGTAATTAGTTAACTTTTTATTATTTGTTTTTTCTATGCTCGGTACTAACTTGTTTTGTAGATTCTTTGGACTTGTTCTTATGGGGATCGCTCCAATTTTGGGTAATATCGCTCTTTTCCTCTCTTTAACTTGGTTCTTAATTTACATTGAGGACAATGTCAAGTTTTAAGTTAGGGGGTGTGGGATATTCTATCCATTTCTTATTTTAGTCCATGTTTTTGCTCACATGTTAGTTACTTAGTATGCTTTTCTTAGAAAAATTCAAAAATTTCAAAAAGATTTTCTTTATTTTTTCTCTTTTTTTGGGCATTTTGCCTTTGTTTCCGATGATAAATTTCAATAATTGTCCGATCCAATAGACAGCCCAATGATGCATGTTCTCGATTTTAGAAATTATTAGACTTTAGTCTCACTTATTGATATTATGAATAACTTCATGAATTGAACTTTAATCCCATGAGCACATGCACTTTTATTGTTATATTGATTTGGTTTAAGATTTTTATAACTCGGTAATCTTTTGTTGCATTGTATATACTTACACCGAGTAAGCTTTGTACCTTTCGTCGTTTATGAGTGTATACACTATTCTTTTCTCATTGAAAACGTTGATTTCGTTGGTAATCTCACTATTCTTTCATTTGACCGTTCATTAATTGAGTTCATACTTGAAATGTGTTACTTGATCATGATTTTCATATACTATTTTGATTCGAGAATTGCGTAAACTTTGTGAAATGATCATAGGCCCTCTTTGTTATATCACCCATATGAGCCGTGACCTCACCCTTATATGTTTACCCTCGTTAACCCTTTTGAGCCTAAATATAGCCTTTCATTTCATACCCCAATCCCATAACCAACTCTAAATTGGAGTTTTATACCATACATACACTTTCCACACCTTTGTTTGGAATGTTACTTGGGATTGAATGATGTTGTTATGATGTCGGTTGCAATTTAGGCATATGAGAGTTTGATAAGTAAAGAAAAGAAAGTAGTGAAAAAAGTGAAGAAAAAGAGAAAGCAAAAAGCAAAAGAAAACAAAAGAGAAAATGAGAAAATGAAGAAAAGAAAAAGAAAGAGAAAGTTGTATATGTTGTATATAGTTCAATAAGATTTGATTACTCTTCCCGATGATTTATCTAATGTCGTTTTGGAACTTGTTTTCCAATATTGATATTGTCCGCATTTTCCCATTATCCCGAGTTTTCATTCCGAACACTTTGAATCCGTACATACATTCCTTCGTTTCGTACCCTAGCCTAACCTACAATATAACCCTATTAAAGTCCTATGTGATCTTAAGTAGATGTAATTCAAAGGTTTAAATAGTTTTGATAATCTGTGAAAATACATTTCGCCTCCTTTAATGAGCAGTATCATTCATTGAGATTACAGTTTTTAATTTTATATATAGCGTTCTTCATCTGTGACATGTGTGCGGCCTAGTTTCCATTTACAATTACTCTTTAGACCGCATGTCCCGTTTGTTACCTCCTTGTTTCGAGTGAATTCGCGTGATGAGCGTAATGCCCGTGAGGATTGAAAATATGCATGCTTTAATGTTAATTATCCGGTTTATTTAAGTTTTTGCCAAATCACACTTTGCATGTGCTCGCTCCCCTCCCACATTTAAGGTTTCAATTCTATGAGGTGCATTCTATAATGTTAATAATTCAGACTTTTGTGTGAATTCATTCACTTTGCTAATAATGCGTATGAAATCCTTTTCGCCATTGTTGGGCTTGTCTCATGTTGGTTTGGGCGTATTTTGAGGAAACCATATGATGTTTGTGGGTATCATCCCTGAAAACCCTCACGAGACGACACTCGTCCACTAGGGTAACCTAGGGGTTTAACGGCTTATTGCATATGCTAAATGCAATCGTGTTCCCTACGAAAGTGGCAATTATATTTCGATGCATATATACATTTTGTACCGCCCTCTGTGGTTTGGTTTTCTTTGTTTCATTACTAGGGACTAGCAATGTGTAAGTTAGGGGGTGTGATTCGTATCGAATATTGTATATTTCCACCTGTTATCCTTATGCATTCTAGCGCTTTTACGGTCCTAAATGCCTATATTTATGCTCATTAACCAGACAACCTTGGAGTTGGATAGATACATGTTTTGCAGGGGTTATTTGTGCTTTTGTAGGTATTGGAACGCTAAAAGTGAGGATCCGTTGCATTTCGGAGAAGTTTCGTCAATGGACGCTACTTCAAGGCCTTTTTAGTCAATTCACATTCCTTATTCGGCTCTTGGAAATTCCACGGATGCGTAGTTCATTGAGTTAGCATCGCGTGGCCGCAAACGGTGCGTCGTTTGGAGTTCGGACGAAGAAGCTAGGCTCGTTTCCGTAATGGACCTTTTCCCCCTCATCATGGACCAAATGCAGCCTGAAAACAGAGTACCGGTCGACCGCGTACAAGGGACCGGTCGACCGCGGTTTCAACTTTTGCCGTAGGAAGGAGACAGTATGCTTTGGCTTAAGGGACCGGTCGACCGCGCCCCTGCGACCGGTCGACCGGTAGTGCCAGATATTTTGGGCTCTTTCCTCTTTCTTTCCTTTTTCCCTTATCTTTTCCCACTTACTATATAAACTCATTTTTGGTTTTAATATCAGATATACACGATTTTAGGTTTGTTTAGCTTAGGGTTTGGGGTTTTTGCTTGGTTCTTCTTCATTTCTCTTTGGTTTGACACCCCATTTGGATTGTAAGTTGACTATTCATCTCCCCTACCATTTGAATATAGTTGTATTTCTTCATTTCTTGCTTTCTAGTTAATTTACAAGCTTTGTAATTTAGGTTTTCTTGCTTTATTTACATGCTTTGATTTACACGCTTTCTAGTATAGATTTACCGCGTTTATTTACCGCTTTCCATTTATCGCGTTTTTAACATGCTTTCTAGGTAACTTAAATTAGGTTGTGTTTGAATTGAACTCACTCGGGTTGATGTGTTGCTTTGCTTTGGTGATGGAGTTTACGGGTCTATTTCGGGTGCGTTGTCCTAGTTATTACGCCTAGGAGATTTCACGGGGCATATCAT
Source organism: Sambucus nigra (assembly GCA_949130495.1). Classification (NCBI taxonomy): domain Eukaryota; kingdom Viridiplantae; phylum Streptophyta; class Magnoliopsida; order Dipsacales; family Adoxaceae; genus Sambucus; species Sambucus nigra. The sequence continues at coordinate 340,989,547 of OX422213.1, read as the reverse complement.
GTATGTCCCGTGCTTACGACCTTTTCGCGCGTAATTTCCGGGATATTTGTTGACGCCAAAATCTTATTAGGATTTTATGATGATTTAGGGCGTAACAACCCTTGATTTAATTAACTGTCGAAACGAGACGCATTTGTAATAACTCGTCGACCCATGTGACCATTTTATACTAATTAACTCGGGTGAGGGATATTCGACGCAACCTATAGTTTTACTCGCTTTCATAATCTAGTTTCAATACCATTGCCTAGAATAATCTTTTCCTTTATGCATCTTTTCTTTTAGTTTGTAATCATCTTTTACACTTTTATTTCGAAGTATTAGATCACTTAAATTCTAACAACTTGTCCCTGTGGATTCTCGATACCCGACTTACCGGTGTGCTTGCCTCGCAAGTGTAGTAGTAACTTAGGTTTTTGTATTGAGTTGGCGAAACGAAAACAACGGCTGTGCACTTTACACGCGCACACTTTTCGCACTCGATCAAGTAGATAATCAGAATTTTTGGATCGGTCGAGAGAACATCAGATAAATGTGGTAGAATTCCACGACTGTTTTAGGCGAGCAAGAGTGATCAAATGTTCGTATAATTTTCTCAGAATGGGAGTTTTGTATTTGAATAAATCTGAGTATTTGTCATGTAGTGAGGTACGGCCTCCTAATGATAGTGAGATAATGAAATTTATAACGTATAGGCGTGACCTATGCGAATGTTGTCGGTAGGGAGCACAATGTGAAGTGTCTCCAATGAGAATGTAAAACAATGTTTCTGTGAAGAAAGGGCTATCGTGATTGAGCGCCGTAATGTGTAGTTAGTTTATGTACGGAAAAGGATATCCAGAATTGTGCTACCTGATAGGCCTTATTTTCCGAATTTCGGGATAAAATTCCATTATTAGGGGGGAAGTATGTAATACCCCGTATTTTTATAGCTTTTAAATTATGGGATTTATTAAATTTAATTGAGATAAATTAATTTAATTTAAATCTGGAATGTTGTTTTAAATATTTACTAGCGTGATGAGAGTTAGTAATTATTGGAAATTTGTTATTTGTTGAATATTACTGGATGATTATAGTAATATATGAGATATATTGTTATAATATTGTCACGTGTGAATAAAATGACAATTATGGAAATTTAAGTCGGGACGCGCCTGTGTCGTGTCGGGACTAAATATTGTTAAATAAAAGTGAATATATTATAAGTTGTTCGTATGGTCATTTTGAGTGAGCCAACGCGTTCAGAAGGGTTGAGATAGTCAGAAAAGTATACCCGGGGGTTTGATTTGGGTCTCGGAGCGTTTTTAGGCCTAATTAGTACCCCGGGAGGGCATTTTAGTCATTTCGTATTTTTGGGTAATTAAACCCACGAAAATTAAAAGGGTTATATAAGATATCTGAGTTATCATCTAGGGTTAGAAAGCTCAAAACACTAGAACGGCCATTGGAGAGGAGAGGAGAGAGCTCTCAAGGCATTCCAAGGCTCAAAACTCAACCGTTTGCACCGCCGCCACCGCCAACGCGTAGATCGCGAGACGGGGAACACAACCACACCAATTCCGGCACTAAACCAGACTTCTGAAAATCCCAGGCAAGTGTTTATCTTGCTTATTTCGTTGATGCATCTTTCATATTGGTTTAGGAATGATTAGGACGAATTGTATGGAAGAAAAACCCAATTTGAGATAGGAAATTGCATGTAGTGATGACTTAAATGATATTCTGGAAACCCTTTGTCATGTAGATGAGTAAACCACGAAATTATGATGTTTACAAGAAGGAAATTCTGGAAAATTCTTGTTAGAACCATGTTTAAGAGATTTCTAGGGTTCTTGATAATTATAATAATTTTGGGCTGTTAATCCAAGTTTACTGATAGAAATCTACATGCTTTACGTTGGAAATATCTGGTATGATGATACAATGTTAGTAGTATAAATTTTGGGACGATTGGGATTGAAAAATATGGATTTGGTGAAGGTTAGAAGATGAAACCCGTAACTGTAAATCTGCAGATTTCCGGAGACCTGCTTGATCGATCGATCGAGCCCAGACCTTCGATCGATCGAAGGTTCGATCGATCGAGCCCCAGACCTCTATCGATCGACCCCACCTGGCAGACTTAAGTTTCCCCTTTTAAAATTGTTCAATTGATTCGAAATGAAGAAAACTCCTTAGACATCCTTGTTAAGATAATTTTGGAGATAATGATGACCAGTAAGATTCATTAATGAATAAGAGACCTTTAATGTAAGGCGAAATCTATATTTTTGGGATATTTTGCATAAGGGACAATGTAAGTATATATTAAAGGGGAGAGACACGTAAGAGAGAGTTATGTTGGAACATAAATGGATATCTACTGAATTGTACATTTGGAAGAATAGAGTCCATGAGGGTTACGTAGTAAGTTGGAAAAACCCTTCGAATTAAAGTTAGAAATGAACCATTATACTTGATAAATAATAATGGGAAAATGAGGATAAATTTTGTGAATGTGGGTTATTGGATAAACCTAAATTGATATAATAAAAGTGGTATATTTATGTGATTGTGTATGCATATATTATATACTTGTGAAAATCATGCCCGCGCTACTTGTTATCCCGGAGGTTACCGCGCTGGGACGATCTTATCTCGTGTGCCTTATGGGGGATATTGACTCGTACCCTAGAAGATAGGAATCCTAGGTACGGGCTATCGGATCGATAGTCGGACGGTCCTAAGAGACGTGAGGGTATGTACTGACCTCTTGGACTTGGAAACTATGCTTCGCCTCAATATTATTTATGTATGTGTTAATACAGTTCGAGAGTGATTCCGAACTTGTATTTCCCTTAGTACGAGTGATACGGGGATTGGATAGCAGAGTATGCCCGCACCATAATTTTTATGTGGGGTGCTGCTAGAATATATATATTATACGAGTAGTTAATATATATATATGAAATTCTGAAATCTGTAACTGCCTACTGTGAATTGATATGTAGGACATGGTTGATGACTCAAATTATAAATACTTGTTTTGATAAAGTATAATATGACACAAGAAAACTTTATTGATTAATAAAGTAAAAAGCAGAACTTTGGTTACAAATTGAAATCTTACGTTTTAAATACTTGTGTTGTTCAGTTGTAAATCCTGCGAATAACCTAAGATAAGTTAAATCATTGGGGAAAGATAGTGTGATATATGACGAGATAGACCATTGGGAAGGTTAGTGCGATAGGTGTGCACATTAGAAGAGAGGTGAGAATTTCTCAAGAGAGTGTCGCACTAATATGTTTTTGCATTGGCCTGTATCAATTTAAATACTTGCTAAACGAATTTTTAAATCATATACACTATCGGGCTCTAACCCGTTTCCTTTTTTCTTTCTCTATTGTATATATATATATATATATATATATATATATATATATATATATATATATATATATATATATATATATATATATATATATATATTACAGGTGCCCAGCCACAGGGGCGTCATGCATAGGATCCTTTCGCAAGAACGAGCTACAGCTTAGGTGGGAGTTGCAGGCCTGTTGTTTAGACAACTTCATCCATTTGATTCTACTCCTAGTTCAGTTTTATCCAGCAGGGGCATGTGTCGCCCTCTTTCTATTAATTAGTTGGTATTGTCAGAGATTGTAATTTTTACTTTCAGTACCTTTATTTCGGGATTTATTACTGTCAGGAAGTTTTCCTTTGGTGTTGTAAATGTTGGGACTATTTATTGATGGTTAAATTCTTGAATGTTCATTCTATTTTTATTCTTAATGTGTGACTCTTTAGATGTTAATGGTTTAAGGTTTTATAATCGGATTTAATAAAATGAGAATAAGTTTTAAATGGTTTTGACACTTAGCTTAATTATTTAGGGTGTTTAAATTGGAAAAGTATTTTTACGACAGTGATGCTAAGAATGAACCAACTGTTCACCTTGATTTTAATTTAATAAAGGAGTGATCGCCTGGTATTTAATTAGGCGGGGTGTCACAAGTGCCTGATGGATTCTAGGTCAGTACTCGGGATATGACCTGGGCTTGTAGTGATGAAGGGAGATGCTACGGACCTAAGGGGAGTTTAAGGGGTAACACAATAGAGTGTCTACAAAGCCCCTCAATGGGTGATTTTAGAACAAACAATTGCCGTGGAATAGACACCGCATGAGGCTTTTGAGGGAGGATGACCAATTCAGAGGGTCGAGGCCGATTCTGAGGACCTAAGGAAATGAGGATGAACAATTCAGAGGGTCGAGGCCGATTCTGAGGACCTAAGGAATGGTTTATAGGAAAGGTTTAGGCCAATTCCTAGGGAGGTGTTGGGAATGACCGATTCTGTGGGTCGAATCCAATTCTGAGGACTTGAAGATGAGTGCGACCGATTTTGTGGGTCGAAGCCAATTTTGAGTGATTGAAGATTAGGGTGAGCGATTTTACGGGTCAAAGCCAATTCTTAGGGCTTAAGGTGGAGGTGACCAATTCTGCGGGTCGAAGTTAATTCTGCGGGCTTAAGGCGGAGGTGACCAATTATGTGGGTCGAAGTCAATTCCTTGGGCTTAAGGTGGAGGTGACCAATTCTGCGGATCGAAGCCAATTCTGTGAGCTTATGTAGGGATGAACAATTCTACGGGTCAAAGCCAATTCTACGGGCTTAAGTAGAGATGACCAATTCTGCGGGTCGAAGCCAATTCTGCGGGTCAAATCCAATTATGAGGGCTTAAGGTGGGATGACCAATTATGTGGGTCAAAGCCAATTCTAAAGGTTTAAAGATGAGGGTGGCCGATTCTGAGGGTCGAAGGCAGTTCTGTGGGCATAAGGTGACGATCCAAGACCGAGGTCAATTCTGACCTAATAATGGTGACGATCGAGGACTGAGGTCAATTTTAACCTAACTAAGGTGACGACCGAGGACCGAGGTCAATTTTGACCTAACTAAGGTGAAGATCCAAGATCGAGGTCAATTTTGACCTACGAGAGGTGACAACCGAGGACCGAGGTCAATTCTGACCTAACTAAGGTGACGATCCAAGACCGAGGTAAATTCTAACCTAAGAGAGGTGATGACCAAGGATCAAGGTCAATTCTGACCTAACTAAGGTGACGATCAAAGATCGAGGTCAATTCTGACCTAACTAAGGTGACGATCCAAGACCTATGTCAATTCTGACCTAACAGAGGTGACGATCGAGGACCGAGGACAATTCTGACCTAAGAGTGGTGACGACCGAGGTCCAGTCTGACCTAACTAAGGTGAGGATCCAAGACCGAAGTCAATTCTGACCTAAGACAGGTGACGACCGAGGACCGAGGTCAATTATGACCTAACTAAGGTGACAATCCAAGACTGAGATCAATTCTGACCTAAGAGTGTTGACGACTGAGGACCGAGGTCAATTCTGACCTAATTAAGGTGACAATCTAAAACTGAGGTCAATTCTGACCTAAGAGAGGTGACGATCGAGGACCGATGTCAATTCTTACCTAACTAAGGTGACGATTCAAGACCGAGGTCAATTCTAACCTAAGAGAGGTGACGAATGAGGACCGAGGTCAATTCTGACCTAACTAAGGTGACGATCCAAGACCGAGGTTGATTCAGACCTAAGAGAGGTAGAAGATTGGATTTTGGGTTCCGCTGGGTATTGAGCTGGGTAAAAGGTAGAGTGTCCTTTGGAGACTTTAAAAATGGCTTTCTGGAGTTCCGCTGGGGAAATGGGGGTTCCGCTTGAGGGAGTGTGAAATTTTCTTGGTGAAAATATTCTAAATCCTTCCTGGGATTTTTAGGAATTTTCTGAGAATTTTTCAGGATTTTCTGGTATTTTCTAGGAATTTTTGTATGAAATTTGAAAGGGGGTGCCGGTCGGCACAGTTCAGAGGGTGACATTCGGCAGTGACACGGACTTTTGGACTACCTTGGGAAGGTAAGGGGGCAGTTTCGATCGGTGGGTGGGGATCAATGCCGATCGACATGACGCTTGGCATTTTATATAAATGGGCAAATTCCCCTCATTTTTCACAGCTTCTTGCTTTCTTTCTTTCTGCGATTGTCTTCTGCAAATCGTTCTATCATTTCGATCTATAAGAAATGGTCGCCTTTGTGAGCATTGCAGCGCATAGGGAATGGTTGACTATTGATAATTGGGCGAATGTGGAGGGGAGGTCCAGGGCGCCTCTTTCTTTGGGGAGTGAGAACTCCTTTGATGCGTTTGAGCCGATTGAGGATGAGCGGACCTTGCTACGGGAGCCATCACGTCATCGGTCTTCAAAGGTGGTGAACCCTGACAGTTATGTAAGTAACCTGACCTTTGGCATTCTTCTCTTTTTAGCAATTTTTCCTTCTTCCTTGAATTTTGACAAGGTTTCTTCTTTTGACAGTCTGATATCTCTTTGAAGAGCATGCGTTCCCGTGGGACGACGGGGCTTAAGGATGTCTGGGAGCATCTTCCCCATGTGGTGCATTGGATGGTATCTTCAGTGGGTTTTGGGAGGCTGGCGTCTGCGCTGGATGAGACGCCTCGTTCGACAGCGGTCCTGTGCGCTTTGGGGGAGAGATGGTGGGATACTACCCACACCTTCCATTTTGGCTTTGGGGAGATGACCGTGACTCCCATAAATGTGCAACAGCTACTGGGGCTGGATTGCGCTGGGGAGAAGATAGAGGTGGATCGCTCTCTGAGGGTGAAGCCAGAGGTGGTGAGGGCGGCGCTCGACGACGTAGGGAGGATAGTGTCTGGGGATTATATCCGGCTGTCCTTGCTGAAGGATGTTCTATTGAGTAGGGTGGTTGATGTGGAGGATGGGCTGCAGGTGAGGCAGATGGCTCGATTGTTCATATTATTTGTGCTGGGAGGCTTCATTGTGGCGTCGAGCGGTGATGTCATCCATTTGTGGTTCTTTCCGTACTTGAGGATGTTTTCGAACATCCCTCTCTATGATTGGGGGAGCCTAACTTTGGAGATCCTCTATTTTTCTTTGGATGCTTTCAGCCAGTGCTGCCGATGAACTTTTATTGGTGCCACGTATCTCCTTGAGGTATCCTTTAATTTTGCGCATTTTCTTTTCATGCATTCGTCTTTTTCTTATGCGTCTCTTTTTTATTGTGAATTCTTGTCTTTGGCAGACGTGGTTTTATGAGGTGATTGGGTGCAATACCCCGCTGATTGCTCTGAAGGACGATACCGTTAGGGACTTTTTCCGATTGTATCGATGGCGAAAGACAATCGACAATCGAAAGGATCTCTCTCTCTGGAGGCGGTGCACCAGGTCTTGAATGGCATGACCAGTGGTAAGGTAAGACTCTTTCCTTTTCAGCCTTGGTTTTTGGCATGTTCTGATTTTGTATTGACTTATGCCTGCCGGGGATTTTCAGGTGACCTTTTACCCTTGGGAGACAGCCATTCAGGATATGGGTGAGACCTGGATGAATGCCCAGATGAGGCGTTAATTGGTGCATGAGTTCGGACATTCCTGGTATTTGGGGGAGCGGGTGGTTCGGCAGATTGCGGAGGAGGAGGTGGTGGTGCCACCTGCGCAGCCTCCTATGTCTATGAGGCGGGAGCGGATTCTGTCAGAGAATGCGAGGATCGCGGCAATGATCGGTGAGTCCTACTTATTGTATACTGATATGGATGTTCCATATGACTATATGGACTTTGTGACGAGCTGGTTGATGGCACCCAGCATATATGATGCTTTGCCCTTCCTTCCTGCAGGTTTGAGTCGGGAGGAGGGGTCTTCCCACAGCGGTGGTGGTCCGTTGGCGTCTATGGTGGCGGCGACTTCAGAGGTTCCCTTCATGCGATTGCACACCCCTACGTATAATATTCGATGGGTTGATGGAGGGATGGTGCCTATGTTGCATCATCCTCATGCGATGGATTCAGAGGTGTTGGGTTTGACAGAGGAGGTTCTTCGTCCCGCGGTATACCTTTCTCTTAATTTCTTTCTTTCGCTTTGATCCTTCTTTTGATACTGATTTTTTCCTTTTCTTTGCAGCAATTTTGGGTGTTGACCACTTGGTTAAGGGACATTAGAGATTGGATATCTTCGGCGACTACCCATATTTGGGATGCAGTCCCGGTTCCTTCTTGTTTGGTGCCGTATGCTTCGTCTGGGGAGGACTCTGGCTCGGGTAGCGGTGGTGCGTCATCTCGTCGTAGGGGAAAGAGAGCGCGTCGCAGGGGTAGAAACTCTTAGAGAGAGGGGCGAAGGGTAGGTGAGAGAGAGAGAGAATGAGAATGTGGGTTCGGGCTGAGTCCCGTTGTTTTTTTCTTTTCTTTTATTTTCTGCAAAATTTGATGTAACACAGAAGAATATATATATGCAATGCAATGGGATTTTTTATTATCTTTTGTTAATGGTGAATGAATGCATGCACATGCGCTTTTTACTTTGTTGCTGAGACCGTAAAAAGAGATATTTTTGGGATTTTTGAAGGAAGGTTTTTAAAATTGAAAAACTATATAGGGGTGGAACAAGATTTTTTTTTAAATTCTGTTGAGAATATCATTTTTATTTTTTATTGGGTTTTTCTAATTTTGATAAAAAAGGAAAAAAGGAAAATTTCCAAAAATAGGGGGTTGCCTATCGGCAGTCAAGTCCAGTCCCATCAATTCAAAGCTTTTGATTTGTGCCTTCTTCAGCCTTTTGCACTTTGTGGGGTAAGATTCCCTCCGATTTTTGCAGGGATTGTGTCTCTTGTGAGGGTTCTCAAGTATAAAAAAGGGGAAGGGTGGAGTGTTTCCATCACACCTTCACTTGTCTAATGTTTCTTAGTTTCTTAGTCTTGCAAGATGTCTCTCCCTGGTAGCATTGAGTTTACAAACTACCTCAAATCCTTGAAAGAGATGTGCTCTTATAACGTCGACTACGATGCTTTTAACATGCGTTGAGTCTCTTTGTGGTGCAATCGGCCCATTGAGTGGAACATGATGATGGCGGCGGTACAATTTTGGTACACCGAAGACCATGTATTCCATTTTGGGTTGGATGAAGTTTGTCCTACCTACGAGGAATTTTTTGTCATGCTGGGGGTAAATCCCAGTGTTGCTGCGGCTTTACTCGAATTTTCTCATTTTCCTAGGGATTTTCTGGTTGGGCTCCTTCATATTTCGCCTTCGATGACTAGATCACTGGTTGTTGGAAGAATGATCTCCCTCCCAGTGGTGTTGCAGTCCGTGCATTTACAGTAAGCTGGCGATGCTGGATACGCCGAAGATGTTGTTTTGGGTTTGGTTTTAAAATTACTGCTGGTGATTGGGGAACTGCTAGTGGACCCACAACTTGAAGTCGTTACTTCATGGATGTCATACTGTCGTAATCCTGCGGCGGTGATACTGGCGAAGACCTTGAACGGTCTGGATGCCTGGCAAGAAGGTCATTCTGACTTCCTGCGGGGTAGCCCTGTGATGCCGTTCATGTAGTTATCTGAAAGACTTCGTCTGGTGACTCTTCCAGAATATCCTTTATCGGCTGTACCCAACTTCTTTTCACGTCACTTCTTCAGCATTGGCCTGGATATTGAGAGCTGGGAGAATTGGCTTGTGGATCATGGGGCTCGAAATCTATACTGGTCAGTGCCTTGGTGGGGATAGTTGCTGCCTGTTCTGGAGTTAGGAGAATACCCATATGTCCGGCTGGTTGGTCTCAGGCAGACCCCTTTTTATTTCTCTTGGCGACTTCTGCGCCAATTTATCTGGGCACAGGTCATGCCACCTCGGACACTAAATTTCTTTTCGGTAGAGGATTTGACCGAGCGTCTGTGCATGCGTCTTGGCTCTATGTGGGAGAATCGGCGTCCGTCGACCCATCCTTCTCAGTATGTTGGGAGAGTTTGAAGTGGTTGTGGAGGAGCGTAGTTAGCAAGATGTTGGCAGTAGAGACTGGACAAAAGTGGCTTGTCTCTTTTGACACCGTGGAAGGAGGTGTTGTGGTCTTTTCGAAGATGGTTCAAGCTTATCAGTCCATGGAGTGTCTGCGACACTCTGTTCAGGCAGGGGAAACTTAGGGACCCCAGGATGTAGATGATAAAGACGGAGAGGGATCCTCTGGTAACTATGGATAGGACTCCTGGAGAGTTTATTGTGTAATGGGGGATAAATGTGGGGATCTTATTTTGGCTTTTTTAGGAAGGTAGGGGGAAGGGAGTTATCTATTCCTTTTCTTATGTAATCTGTACCGTAATTTTTTATTAGTGAAATAAATAAGTTTATGATCATCTAGCTATGCCTTTGATGAGTTTTGTATTGTTTAAATTATCTATACCGATCGTTAAGGCATACATAATCCTTTTGTTAAAGTATATATTGGAATTGATTGTTATTCTCGGAGATAAGAAAAGAATAGTATTTTGTAAAAAAAGAAAAGGGTCGTGCTCATGTAAGGTGTATAAGATGCCTACGTACCTCTGGGGTTTTTGGAAAGTTTTTAATTTTATTTGAAAATGGTTATTTGTATAGGATCAGGCCCACGTAGTTCCGGGTAGAAGGAAATGAAGAGATTTTTTTTTAGAATAGAAGGGAGATGAGAAGAGTTGTAGCGCGCCGAGATTTCGGACTAGGGGTAAAACTTTTTGAGACGGTCCAGGTTGACTGGACGAGCCATATATTCCCCATCTAAGTTGGTGAGCATGGCATCACCGCCAGACAAGATCTTCTTACAATGTAGGGGCCGTTCCAGTTGGGTTTGAATTCCCTCTAGGGTCCCAGATGGGTTCTATTATTTCTTTGAGGGCTAGGTCCCCCTCTCGGACACCGCGGTCCTTGACTCTTGTGTTGAATGATCACGCTATTCAGAGATGGTACCCTTGTATGTGGTATAGTGCTTTTAATATCCTTTCGTCTAGGAGGGTCAGCTCATCAAGATAGCTTTGGCACCAGTCTTCTTAACTGACTTTGCTTTCAGGCATGACGCGTAGTGAGGGTATTTCCAACTCCACGAGTAGGAATGCTTCCATGCCGTAAACTAGAGAGTAATGGGTAGGCCCAATAGAGGTTCAAATTGAGGTTCGGTAGCCCCAGAGGGCGTACAGCATTCGATCGGCCCAATCCCGACAGCTTTCGGTCATCTTGCTGATGATGGCTTTGAGGTTTTTACCGGTGGCTTCAACTGCACCATTGGTCTGAGGTCGGTAAGGATAATATTTGTGTCTTTGAATCCCATACTTGTTGACCACTCTGAGACTTCTACCTCGAAATGTATCCCGTTATCTTATACTAGCTTATGCGGGACCCTATATCGACAGATTATATTTTTCTTGATGAATTTGGCCACTTTCTTGGCATTCAGTATTGCGTATGACTCCGCTTCGACTAATTTGGCGAATTAATCATTGGCAACTAGGATGAACTCATGCCCGTTGGAAGCCTTAGGTGTAACCTTCCCTATGATGTTGATGCCCCAGGTGGAGAACGATCAGGGGGAGGTCATCTTTTATAATTTGCGCGGAGGCAGATGCTGAAGGTTGGAGAATTGTTAGCATTTAGGGCATCTCTTGACATAAGCGGTGAAATCCTGGGTCATGGTGGACCAGTAGTAACCCTGTCAGATGATCTTCTTAGCAAGCATGTGACCGTTCATGTGGGGTCCGCATTCCCCACGGTGAATCTTCTGCATTATCTTTTCAATGTCAGCCCTTGCGATGCAGTGTAGATGAGTTCCATCGAAGTTCCTCTTGAGTAGTGCTTTATGACAGTTGATGTACTGGGCAGCTAGTCTTCGGAGGGTTTCTCAATCTTTCTTATTGGAACCCTCGGGATACCTACCATGCTTGAGTAGACGCCAGATATCATAGTACCAATAATTTGCTAGTTCATGATCTTTTGTGGGGACGATCCCAATATGGTGGTAGTGGGTTGGTTTGTCTTTCTTTTGAACTAGGAAGGGGGGCATTGTGATTCCTTCGGCCATGTCGACCATGGAGGCCAAGGTAGCGAGAGCACCGGCTAGGTTATTTTTTGCTCGAGGTAGGTAATGGAAGGTGATATCTTGGAATTAGGAGGCTATCTCTTCTAAGTGGGCATGAAAGGGTTGGGTTTTCTCGTCCTTGACTCTCTATTTTCTGAGCACTTGACCGATGATGAGGGCGGAATTCTCGTAGACATCTAGGCATTCAATATCTTTCTCGAGAGAAACCTTGAGGCCTACTGTAAATGCCTCATATTCAGTCATGTTATTGGTGCGGGGAAAATCCAACTTGATGGCGATGGGAGTGTGGGAGTGATCTGGGGTGATCAGAAGTATCCCAATGCCATATCCCTTCTTGTTGGCAGCGCCGTCAAAGAACATTTTCCATCAAAGGTTATCTTGAGTAGTGAAAAGGATGTTTTCATCTGGGAATTCGGAGATCCAGACATCAGCTTCTTCTACAGGGTAATCAGCGAGGAAGTGAGAGATGGCTCTTCCTTTCATGGCTTTTTGTGTGACATACATGATATCGAACTCTTCTAGGAGCATCAACCATCAGGACATTCGGCTGGACAAGGCAGGTTTCTCAAGCAGGTATTTGATGGGGTCCATTCGGGATACAAGTTTGATGGGGAAGGTGAGCATGTGGTGCCGCAGCTTTTGGGTGACCTAGAAAAGTGCGACATATGCCTTTTCCAAAGCAGTGTAGTTAACCTCATACCCAGCCAATTTGCGACTAGCATAATAGATGGCTCTTTCTTTGTGGGAATCTTCAAGGTATTAAGCTAGCAAAGCCCCGATTGAAGTGTCGGTTATGGTTAGGTATAGGAGCAAGGGGAGACCAGGATCTAATGGCATGAGTACTGGGAGTTGGGTCAGATATTATTTAATTCGATCGAAAGCTTATTGGCATGCCTCGTTCCAAACCTTGGTTGAATCCTTTCGGAGGAGTTTGAAGATAGGTTTGCAGATGAAGGTTAACTGGCTGATGAACCGACTGATGTATTATAATTTCCTAAGGAAACCTCAAATTTTTTCTCTGTTTAGGGAGGTGTCATCTCAAGTATGGCTTTCAGCTTGGAAGGATCTGCTTCTATCCCCTTCTCACTGACCATGAATCCCAAGAGTTTTCCCTTTGTAACGTCGAAGGCGCATTTCTACGAATTGAGTCTCATCTGATACTATCGCAGTCGTTCAAAGAACTTTCGAAGAGCGAGAACATGACCCTCTTTAGTCTTGGACATAATAATAATATCATCCACATAGACCTCAACTTCTTTGCGAATCAGATCATGTAGGATGGTTGTGGCAGCCCTCTGGTAGGTAACCCCAGCGTTCTTGATACCAAATGGCATAATGGTGTAGCAAAAGGTTCCCCATGGGGTGATGAATGCGATTTTTTCTTGGTGGTCTGGGTGCATTTTGATTTGGTTATATCCGGTAAACCCGTCGACGAATGTATTGAGAGCATGACTAGCTATGTTGTTCACGATCATGTCGATATTGGGTAGCGGATAATCATCCTTTGTAGAGGCTTTGTTCAAATCCCGATAGTCTAAACGCATCCGAACTTTTCCTCCTGATTTCGACACGGGCACTATGTTGGCTACCCATGTGGGATATTCGATCACACGAATGAAGCCTACGTTCAACTATTTGACCACCTCTTCTTTGACTTTGAGTGACCATTCGGTGCGGAGCTTTTTCAACTTTTGTTTAATCGTCTTGTGACCTGGGAGAGTGGGAATCTCGTGCTGAGCTATTTCAGGATCAATGTCGGGCATATCGTCGTAGGACCATGCGAAGACATCCACGAATTCCTTTAGCAATTCTTCGAGTTGTGCATGCTCAATCTCGCGCAGTTGGCTACTAGAACCGAGGTTAATAATAACAGTATCTTCTTCATTTACTTGGACGTGATTATGTTGTTTATTATTAACCTTATTTAGATCAGTTAAGATTTGTTCATTTGCAAAATCATCATCATCAATATTTTGATTAGAATCCAAACAGTTAATGTAAGGCACATCAAGATACTCAAAATCTTCGTTTATTTCATTGATAGGCAAAATAACAGTGAGAACCTCGTCAAAAGAGGACTCGATTACATTTGAACAAGGATAGACAACAGAAGAAGAAAAGGGGTAAATATTAGGATTAGGGGAGATTTCAACAGGTAGAACTGGCACAGCATGCCAATTAAGGAGAGGTGCATCATCAGCTTTAATCAGTTGGGACGAATCCAGTGATATAGTGCCTTAATGAACCATGCAGAGTGTCAGCCCCAGTGTCTATAAGTTGAAGGAATCTTCAGAGTCACTTTCCTCAGTCTCTTTGATAGCTTTGATGAGTGGTTGTACATGGTGTTGGGAATTCTCGGCCCATGGTTAGATATCTTTGAAGAAGATCTCCATTCCAGGCTTCATTTTCTTATCTGTATGGTCATACCATGGTTCAGGAAAGCTGCAAAAGGGGAAGTCTTCACCCTCTTTGATGAATCGTCCATTCAAGGAGTTACCTGGGATAGTCTCGATGCGATCTAGTCCTCTCTTTAGTCGAGACTGGAGGATCATTTTGAGCTCTTGTTCTGACGGTTGATACCCTAAACGATAAGGAGGGAAGGCCTTCTTTAGTTCAATCGGCTCGAGTATCCCTTGTTGTCTTTTCCCTAGCCCCAGTCCGGGCATGAAGTGCATATTTCTAAACATCTTAATCACATTGACGTTGCCATGAGGGTCATATTCTGGACAAACCCTTTCTTTAAAGTTGTTCCCTGGTGGGATTAGAAGTGGTTCAACCCAAAATCCTGATAGGAGCATATCATTTGACCCGTACTGTATCTCAAGGATTGAACTTCTAGTACTTGCACCCTCGGCATTATCATCGTCGCCCAAGATGGCAATGACCCATCCGTCGGTGAAGAACTTTAATTTTTAATGGAGTGAGGCGGACACACCCTTGATACTGTGGAGCCAAGGTCGTCCGAGTAACAGGTTGAAACAAGCTGGGATGTCAATAACTTGGAATTCGACGATAGGGTTTATAGGACCAGCCCCTATTACAAGCTTTATGGATCCCATCACCTCCCGACGGTTATTATCATAGGCACGCACAACAGTAGAGGTTGGAGCGAGGTCGTTTTCTTTCAGTCCTAAACATTTGAAGGCTCTCAGTGGGAAGACATTCAAGGCGGATCCATTATCGACAAGAGAGAGTGGTACAACCTTCCCCATAACTTCGATGGAGATGTTGAGTGCATGATTGTGGTTTGGTCCAATCTTGGGAATTATTCTTCAAAAAAGGATAGCATTCGGGTAGAGGTCAAGAATTCGACCAAATTAACCGCTTCTTCTGGTGTGGTAGAAGGATGAACTGTGGGTCCAGTGAGCAACTTGATCAAAGTGTTTTTGTGCAGCTGAGAAGACATGAAAAGCCCCCATTGAGTGATTTTAGCTTGAGTTTTCTTTTGTTGATCGAGGATCTTGCTTTCCTCGAGGGTCATCTGTGGCATAGGAAGGTTTTTAACGCCCCTCCCTTTGTCATTGGCTGGTAGTGATCTTGGAATCTGGTAATGCCTCCTTAATCTGGTCATGTGATTTACTGAAGAAGGGAAAAACATGAATCCCATTTCCTTATCGATCTCGGGTTATTCTACCACCTTGTTTATTTATCAAAGGATTTCTTCAAATGATATAATTCCACACATGTCGGCTACCGGGCCATTTTTTTGAAAGCTTATTTTTCATTCGAATCTTCGAATTCTTCCCCCCATCCGGTGGCAACAATTCAGTCTTTCTATGCAAAATCAATGCATTACACAACTTCAACGGCTTCTTTATACAAGTCATCCCATTATGTGGGGATGTGTAAGGGTGAAGGGACCAGGCGCCCCAGTAACTCGGTCATACTGTAAATGTTATTGGTTTGCTTGAATAATTCTGCCATGATCTGGGCGACATCATCCAGACTGACTTCATCAGTTGGTACTTCCTAATTATCTGACTCTCGGGCCCATTTTTGTGCTTCCAAGAATAGTGTACTGAATATCTGGCAATCAAGGATCATTTGTGAGGGCAATTTCATCCCTAACTCTAGGAGTTGGTTTAACACTGCTGATAATTCCATACTTCCATTTTCAGAACAGGTACGGACAACGATGCATGCTCTGGAAAGGAGTGACAGTGCCTAATCAGCGAGGCTAGCAGGGTGTAGGAGGAGATATGGGCAAATTTGGAGAGGTTTAGGAGAGTATATGGGTGTGACTTGAGTTGAGAGATCAAATTCTGGGTTCTCTTCTAGAAAGATGGCATTGGCGTGATTTGGAAGTGGTTTGTGAGTAGTGTTTGGCTTAAGATTAGATGGTGGGGTGATGGTACCCCGATCAATTAGACGTTGGATTATGTTTCGGAGGTGAAGGCATTGGTCGGTGGTATGGCCAGCAGTTTGGTGAAAGGAGCACTGGGCATCTTCCTTGAAGTTTATTGGGAGTGGATTTGGCAATGGACGGGGATCCAAAGGTTTCATAAGGTTTCGGCTCAACAAGGCTTGATAAACTTTGGAGAGGGGAGCATGGATCTCGGTGTATTCCTTTCAGAGTGGGACATGGAGGCTTTCTGGCACCCATGATGTGGTTGGTTGAGAGATGTTGTTGATAGTTGATACTGTAGCACTGATAGGCTTGTCATATTTTTTAGGGGTGAACTGTCCGGACACCTTCTTCGGTTCAACTTCTGTCTTGGCATGACCTTCCTCGATTTCTACTCCTGCTTCTTTGAGAGCTCGAAAATGGGGATAGTATTATCCTCCCATCGCTACTCTAACATGGGGTAAGAAGTTCTTATTCAATATGCTAACTTGTTCTTCCTCGGAAGGACGATTGGTCATGGTAGCTACTTTTTACCTCCATCGGGCGATGAAGTTACTCACTGATTCCCCAGAGTTCTGTTTGAGAAGATCGAAATCACGGTGGGTGACCTCAAGTTCTTCATTGTATTTGTACTGTGACATGAATTCCTAGGCTACATCCTCCTAGTTACGAATTCTGGACTCTTCGAGAGACAAAAACCATCGGAGGGAGCTATCCTTCAAAGTTTGTTGAAACAATTGGTCCATCAATTCTTCAGAAGCCCCTAGTAGAGTTATGTAACGGTGATAACTTCGTAGATTAACAATCGGGGGTCAACTTCCTCCAAATTTCTCAATATTTAGCATCTTGAACTTCTCGGGTAACCTTGCTTTAGGATAAGGAGAAATGTGGGTGTAGTCCATGTAATTTCCTGAGATTCTGACTTGGTTAAACTTCTTGGTGAGCATCTTGAGGTCCTCTTTGACTTTGTTCAGTTCCTCCTCCTTCGGATCAATGATCATAGGCAGGTTACCCCATACTGGGCAAGATTCGACATAAGAAGTTGGGTAGGCGACGACCCATTAGCAGGAGGGACATGTGGAGCGTGCTGATACTCTTCGGTAACCCAGATAGGCTCAGGTGGATCCATAACATGAGGGAATAGGACCTCGGGTTCCTGAGGAACAGGAACTGTAAGGACACAAATTTCTAATTGAGTCCATATATAGTTTTGGCTCAATTCCGGACAAAAACATTTATTCATAGGATTTTATTTAATTGTAATATTTAAGACCTATGAAGTGTTTGTTGAAGACGTAGCAGCAAAGAGTATAAAGCATCATCAACATGTCGTAGTTTATGTGCCTCGTTTGTACGTCATCAACTTAGTTCCATGCTCCCAAGGTATGAATGTAATTATATTTATATAGGAGTTTGGAATAATATGTATTGGGTGTTAGGAGAAATAAAAACTGCATTTTATTTTCAGAAAGAATCAAATTGAAACTTTAAAATAAGTATATAAAAGTTTATAAAAGTTTCTGGGCCAAAATTGAATTTTTCAATCTTTCTGGTCGTTCGTTAGAAGTTTCGTTCGAACAAGTTTTTTCGTTCAAACCAGGTTTCGTTCGAACGAGTTGTGTCGTTCGAACCAAGTTCGTTCAAACGAGTTTGCCAACGACCCTAAACTGGCCAGTCGTTTGATATGTCGTTCGAACGAGTTTTTCGTTCTAACGAGGTATCTAACGAGATTCTAACGAGCCCAGGCTGGTCGCTCGTTAGAAGTCCCGTTCGAATGAGAGTCAAGTTCGTTCGAACGAGACGCCAGGGCGGGAACAGTTTTGAGCAGTTTTTTGCAGTTTTCTCCCACTTTCCCCACTTGGTTTTTAACCAACTTTTTCATACTTTATTATGTGCGGGAAACACATTTTCCAAGACAACTTTTCCATTCCATATCCATCTCTTAGAGAGAGTTTGAGAGCTAATTTATTTAGGGAAAATGTTCATGTTTTGAGTGTCAATTTCTAAAGAAAAATTCATACACACTCTAGTTTACACCCAATAACTGTTTATCCAAGTTCCATATATACATATCTTTACTTGGAGTTTTTGGCACCGGTTTTCTCTACCGAATTCAAGAGACGTTTCGGGTTTGCTTCTACACCCCATCACAAAGAAGACTTTTGTTGAGATTCTACCCGTTTGGAG
Source organism: Sambucus nigra (assembly GCA_949130495.1). NCBI lineage: Eukaryota > Viridiplantae > Streptophyta > Magnoliopsida > Dipsacales > Adoxaceae > Sambucus > Sambucus nigra. Next base: position 340,971,074 of record OX422213.1, on the reverse strand, counting down.
AAAGGCTCCATGTTCGGGTGACGGTGACCGTTTAAAGTCCCATCGGTGGATTCTGAGACCGCGGTGGTGTTCCGTTGGTTATCCGCTAATTGGAGGTTGATACAAGAAGAAGCATCACGGCTTGAGAGGGTTCGAGTTTAGGAAGTAAGTCTTTTGTCTTGTATTTTGTAATACCGTTTTTAGTGGATTTGAGGCTAGGGCCGTCCCGAGGTTTTTTCCCGTTAGTGGGTTTTTCCTCGTATATCGCGGTGTAGTGTGACATTGTTTATTTTATCTTGCTCATCATTTAGAATCCATGCTCTAGGTTTAATTCAAGATAAAATTTGGTTTAATTATCACACTCATTTAATTTGGGACTTAAATTAAATATTGGGTAGAAGTGGTTTATTCAAGTCATTTGCTAAAATTGGTTTCGCCTAACTTTGGATAATTGTTAGTTATGACTTAGGCAAATTCTAGGACTTGAAATATGTTTTAATTTGTTTTGTGAAATTAAAACTCGTTGTTGTTTTATTTGTTGAACCATCACCTGTTTTACAACGCTTCCGCATATAAATTCAGTTTACTATAAAAAGGAAATTACAAGTTTGTGATTTTAATTGCCTTATAATTTAAAATCCGGGTTCCAACCTTTTTCAAATTGGTATCAGAGCCGGAGCGCTAAGTTATCGCGTTAAAGATCCGTTTTTTGGTTTTTTTTATTTCCTTACCTTTTAGGTGGTTCAATTTTTTATCACTCTCATATTTTTTTTCTCTCAATGGGACATCTTAATGAAAATTTGTCCAATTTTAATGAAAATTTTTTTTTTGATTTTCGAGAGGAATTAAATGGGCTTAACAAATGTAACGAAAATTTAAAGGAAGTAAATTTGAGATTTGTAAAAAGGATTAAATTTCTTGAAAATGAAAATTCTTGTTTTAAAGCTCATATCGAGTCTTTGCAAATCTCCTTATCTCAAAAAGATATTTTTCGTGAAAAGATCATGGACTTACATTCAAATTTTGATATTTTAGAAAAGTCGAAGAAAGAGAGTGAAAATCGTGAAAAGACTCTTAGGGACAAGTTTGCTCATATTGAGGGAGAGCGTTTTAACCTTCTAGGAATTATTGAAAATTTAAAGAAGGAGTCCCATAATTTTGAGGAGTCTAATTTATTACTTGAGTCCGAAATTTTAAAATTGAAAAATGATTCTCAAGACTCTAGTAGTAGTTCTAATGGTTCTAGCACATCATGCTCAAATTCTTCCATTGCTAAAGCTAAAACCATTGTTTGTTTTAGAGTGTCAACTTTGTCCAAGGTCTTTAAAAAGGGTCACACCTTAGGTAACATTCCTCGTGTTTACACATGATTGCATTGTGGTAGGAAAGGTCACCTTAGGTCATTTTGTTTTGATCTTAAAAGAAGTCCAAGGAAATCTTTATCTAGCATTTCATTATTTCCTAATCTCCATCATGTTAAATATAAATCTATATGGGTTAGGAAATCATTATTAAATGCGCTAGATACAAGATTTGTTGATTCTCATTTACTATCACATGAAACCTCCCTTGCTAAATTTAAAGGTTGAATGTGTTAGTGTTTTATGCATACTCTAGCTTTTTGTGCTTCATATTATATATCATTGCTAGATGTAGCATGTTTAGTCATTTTCTAGTCATTGCCTTATTTCATATCACATGTTAGAAATCATGACTTGTTTATCTTTTTGTATTATATTTTTTGTTTGATTTAACTGAAAAATATAAAAAGATTTTTGTTTATCATTTGTGTTTTATTTATTTCATTTATGCTTAATGAAAACTACAAATGATTTTTGTTTAGTCTTTTGAGTATGTATTTCTTTTGATTAAAATTTTAAAAACTCAAAAAGATTTTGTTTGGTGTGTATTTTTGTTTGACACACTTTATGTGGCATATACTTGTGTTTGAATCCCATCATTTACACTCCCACGTGGCTAGAACTTTTGGTTTAGATTTTCAATCCTTATTATGTTCTTTACCATATTTTATGGAGTAGTTGGATTTTGTATTGTTGAAATGGATTCTATTTCTATATGCCTCTTTTCACACATGCACGAGCTCTTTTGAAATCTTAATGTCACATGTTATATTTGAGCTTTTTGAGGTGTTCTCCTACCAATCTAGTCATCTACATATCTATGACCTAGGAGGACTAGTGCATGTCAAATTTCGTTGCATGTGAGATTTGTGTGAAAATGAAAAACATGATAAATTTAAATATGCACGGGGAAGGGCTCCGAAAGGACTAAGTGATCCTTTGCGAATAGTAAGCCACCGTTGATTGGATCTAAAAGAAATACGTGATCCAAAGGCATAAAAACAAAATATTTGGCATTATAAACAATTGCCAAGGCCTATGTTTGTTTGATATATTCATTCAAAAGTAAAAGAATATATATGCTTATTGAGGGAGAATTGGACGGTATATCAACGGTTTGCACAATGTCCGTTTATCCTAGATGTCTTTAATGTCATGACTCTATTTGGTTTGTAGAATCATCATCATGCTAGGCTTGTATGCATTGTGTATGTTTGTTCATTGAGTTCAATCTTTATATTGTCACAAGAGGTTATATTTAATTGTGATGAAGTTTGTAATCAAATGAGAACTCCGTGAACGTTTCTTAAGTGTTTGGGTCTAAATTTAATTGTTGCTAGTTCACACCCCTACACTTCCATTTCCATATGACACATTTTTGCCATACGAGTGTGCAAACTTATTGTATTTTGTGTCATGTGTGTGTTTATATCTATCTATATATGCTCGTACTTATTGGTATATTTATAGTATATATATATATGATATTTGTTTGTCTTTGCCTTGCTTTAATTGTCCATATGCTTTCATGTCTTAACACTTTAAGCTTCAACATGCTATTTATTAGTTCTTTAATCCTTTGCCTATTCCTGAACAAAAAGGGGGAGAATGATGATAAGGGGAGAAATGGTATCTAATCCTATTATTTTCGTATCTTAGTTTGGGGAGATTTATCTTAGGGGGAGACGTCTTTCTAAGTAGGTCATGTGTTTAAAGGGAGAATTATTTTAGGGGGAGTAATTATTTAATTGCATTTAATATTTTGATATTCCCTATGCATTTGATGAGTTTGCTTAAGTGTGCAGGAATTATTCTAAAGCGGCATCTTTCTATGGCAAAGCGTTTGATCCTTGGGTTGAGTAAAGATTGGGCGGGTTATGTTTTGAGTCTAGTGAGCTTGACGGCCCTTTAGGATTTTTGTTTGGTTTTTGTCCCGGAATAGCCAAAGGGGGAGATTTGTAAGGACACAAATTTCCAATTGAGTCCATATATAGTTTTGGCTCAATTCCGGACAAAAACATTTATTCATAGGATTTTATTTAATTGTAATATTCAAGACCTATGAAGTGTTTGTTGAAGACATAGCGGCAAAGAGTATAAAGCATCATCAACATGCCGTAGTTTATGTGCCTCGTTTGTACGTCATCAACTTAGTTCCATCCTCCCAAGGTATGAATGTAATTATATTTATATAGGAGTTTGGAACAATATGTATTGGGTGTTAGGAGAAACAAAAACTGCATTTTATTTTCAGAAAGAATCAAATTGAAACTTTAAAATAAGTATATAAAAGTTTATAAAAGTTTCTGGGCCAAAATCGAATTTTTCAATCTTTCTGGTCGTTCGTTAGAAGTTTCGTTCGAACCAGTTTTTTCGTTCAAACCAGGTTTCGTTCGAACGATTTGTGTCGTTCGAACCAAGTTCGTTCGAACGAGTTTGCCAACGACCCTAAACTGGCCAGTCGTTCAATATGTCGTTCGAACGAGTTTTTCGTTCTAAAGAGGTATCTAACGAGATTCTAAAGAGCCCAGGCTGGTCGCTCGTTAGAAGTCTCGTTCGAACGAGAGTCAAGTTCGTTCGAACGAGACGCCAGGGCGGGAACAGTTTTGAGCAGTTTTTTGCAGTTTTCTCCCACTTTCCCCACTTGGTTTTTAACCAACTTTTTCATACTTTATTATGTGCGGGAAACACATTTTCCAAGACAACTTTTCCATTCCATATCCATCTCTTAGAGAGAGTTTGAGAGCTAATTTATTTAGGGAAAATGTTCATGTTTTGAGTGTCAATTTCTAAAGAAAAATTCATACACACTCTAGCTTACACCCAATAACTGTTTATCCAAGTTCCATATATACATATCTTTACTTGGAGTTTTTGGCACCGGTTTTCTCTACCGAATTCAAGAGACGTTTCGGGTTTGCTTCTACACCCCATCACAAAGAAGACTTTTGTTGAGATTCTACCCGTTTGGAGAAAGGCTCCATGTTCGGGTGACGGTGACCGTTTAAAGTCCCATCGGTGGATTCCGAGACCGCGGTGGTGTTCCGTTGGTTATCCGCTAATTGGAGGTTGATACAAGAAGAAGCATCACGGCTTGAGAGGGTTCGAGTTTAGGAAGTAAGTCTTTTGTCTTGTATTTTGTAATACCGTTTTTAGTGGATTTGAGGCTAGGGCCGTCCCGAGGTTTTTTCTCGTTAGTGGGGTTTTCCTCGTATATCGCGGTGTAGTGTGACATTGTTTATTTTATCTTGCTCATCATTTAGAATCCATGCTCTAGGTTTAATTCAAGATAAAATTTGGTTTAATTATCACACTCATTCAATTTGGGACTTAAATTAAATATTGGGTAGAAGTGGTTTATTCAAGTCATTTGCTAAAATTGGTTTTGCCTAACTTTGGATAATTGTTAATTATGACTTAGGCAAATTCTAGGACTTGAATTATGTTTTAATTTGTTTTGTGAAATTAAAACTCGTTGTTGTTTTATTTGTTGAACCATCACCTGTTTTACAACGCTTCCGCATATAAATTCAGTTTAATATAAAAAGGAAATTACAAGTTTGTGATTTTAATTTCCTTATAATTTAAAATCCGGGGTTCCAACCTTTTCAGGAACCTAATTTCGTTGCATTTCTTGAACCTCAGTTTGGAGGTTGCCAATCTTGGACGCGAGCTGAGCTAGAACTGCCATCAGATCCGGCTGCACAACGGGTACTTGATCTGTGTTCTCCATGGAAAACAGATGGATTTCGAACTCGGAAGGAGTAATAGGGGAACGGACGTAACTCCGGGGTGACTTGACTGAAGATCGAAGCCAATAAGGAGCCAGGCCAAGGGTTCGCGATTGACCTGAGAAAGCGTAAAATGGGATTTATTTTTTAGAAAAAGGGGTGAATTTTTTTTTGAGATTTGAAAGACAAAATATTTTTGGATTTTTTATAAAGGGGGGAGAAATATTTTTGGATTTTTGATAAGAAAAGGAAAAAATATTTTTGGATTTTGGATAAAGAAAAAGGAGAATTTTCCCTTTGGAGACGGTCTCAGCATGATTAGTATAATTATTATGTTTTCACTTGTATTAATTCTCCTAAATGCGAAATGAAATCCCGGACGGGACCTGAGCCTGGAAAAATTGGGTTTGTAATATATGCAAAGCTATGGCTGGACTTGTGACGAGGCTCACGGACAGGGTCCCATTTTATGACATGGCACAACTGGATTACTAAGATAGGTTGTACAATATTGGGTACCCATTTAATATACATATGCTTTAGTGAAACTTGTGCCATTTCAGCCCCATCTCCACCTCTAAAACTAACAATCAACTCCTCTCCATGAACCCTATAAGTACCCTCCTTCACCTTAGTAAAAACTCATTCCAGTTGAGAGTTTTTTCAATGTAAAAAGTTGAGAGTTTTTTCATTTATGTTATTTTATGCTTGAATGTTTGTTTCTTCAATTTGGTTATGTTTCTACGTATATATATAATGGATTTATACTTTTACACGTGATTGTTAAAGTGTATATGCACTGAATAGCTCAAAACTTAGAAAAAAACATTAAAGAGTGATCTTCAATGGTGGATTCTACTTCTTTGATTTTGAACCAATTTTAAAGTGAGGTAAGTTGAGGTTAGGTTCTCAGGAACCTAGGTGCAAGGTTGAAATGAACCAAGAACATATTTTAATTACTTAAATCGAATCTTGGAGTTTTCGAGCTTGGAATTTTCAAAAAACAAATTCAAGAGTTTTACTTAACCAAAATCCCTCAAACCAGGCTTGTTTTGCTACATTTTCAACATAGAACAAAACCATTATTGTAATGGAACAAGAATGATAATTTTCAATCACTTATGTTTAGTATATTTTTTTTCCATTTTTAAAGAAACTCAATTGCTCAATTTAGCCCACCAAAATTCTTGAAACCATCCCCTTCAAAAATTAGGCAATTTTTATCAAGGAACCAACTTAAATGGATTCCTAAAACGTCTCTAATTTAAGGTCAAAGTTTTAAAACTCTAAAGTCAAATGGTTGAAGATTGAAGATGAGTGGGTTACACACACACATGAGTGAGAGTCAAACCATGCGCATGAAATATTTGACTGAGCGCGTGAGGGAGCGCTCAGATAAATTTTTTTGATTTTTTTCCAAAAATTTATTTTTTAATTCTGAACAAAATGGTATTTTACATCACCTTGTTTGGATCTCGGCAAAGCATTTTCTAGAGAAAACTAGTTTTAAAGATTCAAATTGAGTTTCAATTTTACACATAACCCCCTGACTAGTTTTCCAAGAATTTCAAAACACCCCCATATGTTTTCTACAAATTACTTAATTCATATAAAGTTATTTTGTCTATTGTCATTAATTCCAAATCCAACTAGAAATAAATAGAAAATTTATTTTACAAACTTTTCAAATTTATACACTATACCCTCTAAGCTATTTTTACACTAAAACTTCTTTCAAGTTAGTATCCTACTATATCGTAGAAATATTCCTTTAGGCATATATAACCTACTTACACTCTTCATGATTTCAGACTATCCAGTTAACCCGAGTGAATTACATGCACAAACTCGGAATTCAAAATTTTAAAGTAGGTGATTTTAATTTCAGTATAAAACAAAATGAGCTTACGTCTTTCACAATTACTTATTGTTATATCACTCTATGATAATGTTGAACTCATATGTTAAATATGAACTCATTTGAGTAGTTTATGTTTATTCTGTGTATTGGTTCTCTCTATATTTCAGTTATCCCTAAAATTTATAAACTTTTACAACTTATTACTTCAGTAAAAACCACTGAACTCTTATGTTTACCCTTAATTGTGGTATAGTCCTACAACCTACTATAATAATTTCATATTACTCAAAAATTTATAACCATTAGCACTGAAACCCTTTGTAGTGTACCTTTCGATCCAGGGATTATACCCTGGTATACCATGGTAATTCTAATCGACCATTCGGACTCCGATGTTGAGTGCCTAGTTTTTATATGCTACATACGTATAAGTGAAACTCTAGCTAAGTGTGTTAAGCCTTTATAATGATTATTATTCCCTAGTATTTTTGGTATTGCTTATGCAAGTATATATTATGGTTTGGACGATATTATAAAGGTATGTCCACTCCATTGAATCCCCTTTAACCGATGATGTATGGGTTATCTTGTTATTGTCAGAACCTTTATCTTGTTACACTCCACTATATCATTCATTTACATATCATTAAAACGCCAGTATACCCCTGATAGTTTTATGATATTTCTGTTGCCTCCAGATTTTTATGATATCAATATGAAATCAAATTACTCTCTAAAAATGCATTTTCTCCCGTACCTTGTATCAAAATAAAAATTATCTACTTGGCATATATGCTTAATTATTTTCCTTCCAGATGGATGACAAACCTGAAGATGATGAGATACCTCCGTGCATCTGGACTTTTATTTTATTTTACCTCGAAAAATATTTTTTTGTTACATAGGTATGGGTGGTAGCAGACAAACATGGTAGTCCTTGTTGGAATATTTACACTGTAACTTATCAGCTCTTACGTTTCCCGAATGTTTTCTACTAGTTTTACCTTAAATGTGGCATGTAAGAATAAATTATGTATTTATGTTTATTTCATACTCCGTTATGTAATAAGGTGCTAGGCATCTCCCTAATAAATATCTTTTAATTTCTGATGCCATTAATTTATTTATTATATTTATTTTACTCTTTACTTACCATTATAAACAAAGAATTCACGGATGCGACAACTGTGGTGCTCAGTCAATACACTGAAGGCACTACTGTCCCAAGCACTAGAGAGAGGGTGAGTGCAACAGTTAGCATAGTGGGGAGTTTTAAAGAGCATGAGGTCAATAGGGAGGATGTGAGACACTCCAGCCTATCCAGGAAATTAGAACACAGGATAACGCCATGCATTGATCCAATTGAGCACCAAGTCTAGCGAAATAGTGTACTCAATAGGTTTTTTCCCAGAGAGTTGGTGGAAAATATTTGAAAGAGCCATACGAAAAACAAATCCTACACAGTGTAAGAGGGTAGTGTTGCCTAGTGGAAAAATCATATACAAGTTATAAAGACTGAACGGGAAGCTAAAAGCTTGAATGATGAAACTGACCCGATTTGTGAATGTTTCTTGGAAGACAACTAAGGTCAGTGTGTAGTGATTGATAATTCTAATATCCAAGAGTTTGTAGAGTAAGTGGAAGAGGATCCATAATGTATGAGGGACAGACTAAGCCTCCAAATACAATAACTGGCACAAGTAGATCTCACGAGGAAATGTGATAATCCTAGGCCAATATTCATTTCGAAAGACTTATATGGTGAAGAAAAGGGAGAACTCATTGAGGTGATATAAGAGTTCAAGGATGTTTTCATTTGGAAATAAACATAAATCCCAAGGATTGACAAGGAGGTGAGTTGCAACAAGCTGAATTTGATGCCCTTAGCTATCTTAGTCAATGTAGGCCACTCGAACGTATAAGGAGGGGTTGGATTTAAAGATCAAGGAAAAGGTACAGAGGTTGATCATTACAGACTTCGTCGTCCTAATACAACATTCTATTTGGTTGTCTAACATTGTTTCTGTGGGTACCCAAAATTAACATGATGGGCCTAGACGAGTAGCCCAATTGTGGCAGCCCAAAGTCTAGACCCCCCATCTCTTATTTTGATTATGATACATTCTCTCCCCACGTTCCCATTAAGGGAGGTTCAAGGGATAGATGGAAGACGTGGGGGAGTCCAACTCCCCCACTTACTAAAATGAACATGTATATATTAAACCCTAAGTCCAGGGCAAAGGACAAGTTGTATTCTCTGTAACCACTCCCCGGAGTATATAGAAATTACATTTACCGCACCACCGTGGACGTAGGCACATCTTTGCTGAACCACGTACATCCTTTGTTGTGTGATTGTCATTTTATATTCCTTACTCTTGATTGGTGATTGCCTTTTTCCTATCTATTTGTGTTGCATAATAATTGTCACCACAATTGGCGCCGTTTGTGGGAACCGTTCATTTTCCCTGAGAAAAGCCCACACCAAGAAAGGAGTTTAAAATGTCTGGTCACAGTAGCAATGCTCCCCAGGCAGGGGATATTCAACAACCACCTGTTCCTCGCAGAATTAGATCTGAAGTTCAACGTTCAGGTCAGAGGGCTCGCTTAAAAAGGCCAGCCTCAGAAGAAAGCCAAGGACCAGCGAGGTCCACGCAGATATCCAGACTGATTGATGCATACGAGGCAAGAGTGCACGAGCAGAGGGAGTCTTCTCACAAATACGAGGCTGAGAATGCTCACCTGAAAAGGAGACTAGAAAGACTGGAGAGAGAGCTTCATCATGAGACTAGGAGACGTCCATACCGCACTCATAGCCCTCAGGCGAGCAAGTCTCACAGCCGAGGGAGGAGCCCTAGGCAAGGATCCCAGAAGGTGGAGGGAGACGAATCAGACGACGACCTACGCGAGCAGCTGCGAAAAGGTCGCCATTACCAGAGCCCTACTCGCAGCAACGAGAACATACAAGATCTGGTCCGAAGGGAGATGGACCAACATCCTGCCCACCACGGAACCAGATCGACTCGAGAACTCGCTAGGCGGGCTCTCAAAACCCAGATGAAGTCTCCTTTCACGAGGGAAATTGAAGAAAAAGAATCCCCCAAGAAATTTTCCATTCCTAGGTTCAAGATTTATGACGGTAAGACTGATCCCATTGATCACGTCAGGCAGTATCGGCAGACCATGATCCTATGGAACCACCGGGACGCACTAATGTGCCAAATTTTTCCCTCGAGCCTGCATGATGTAGCACAGAAGTGGTTCGAGAAGCTTTCCCACCGATCTATCAGGAGTTTTAAATCCCTGGTCGAGCTCTTTACGAACCGATTCATTACCAGTAGCTCCCATCCCAAAAGGATGGATGCTTTACTGACGATGAAGAAAACACCTCAAGAGACCCTCCGAGACTACGCAAAGAGGTACTGGGAGTTATTCAACGAGGTTGAGGATTGCTCGGAGCAAGTGGTATTGGCCTCTTTCAAAATTGGGTTACCCAGCTCTTCCCTTCTGTACCAGTCACTGACGAAGAAGGAGGCTATGACTGTTGATGATTTAATGGCTCGCATCGAGATGTACGCTAAGGTGGAAGATGTCACCCGCCTCATTACAGGGGAAAACGGTCGAGCTAAACTCACTGCCAAGGGCAGTGACAAAACTGAGAACCAAAAGAAAGGAGGAAAGAACGGGGGGAAAAATGGTTCCAAGAACGGAGGCAACAATGATGTGTCTAAAGAATTTCAGGCGGTCAACACCGTCTTCAAGGAACTAATTTACAAAATTCTCGCAAAAATCAAGGACGGTCCATTCATCAAGTGGCCCAGGAAGATGGGAGGAGATCCCATAAAAAGGAACAATGCGCTGAGATGCGCCTTTCACAAAGAGGAGGGACATAAGACTGAGCATTGCAAAGATCTTAAGTCCCACCTCGAAGAGCTAGCCCAATCCGGGCATTTGAACGAGTTTGTGGACAAAAAGGCAGAGAAAGTGGCTGCCAATTGAGAGGCGAGACCTGACAACGTGCTCAAAGATGACGCTGGACATGAGTTCGCGGTGATTCATGGGGCATCTGATGCCAAGCAGATCCAAGGAAATTCAGCTCGGATGGAGATGAAGAAACTTACAGCGGTAATGCAAGCTTTTCAGACCGATCCAATGAAGTCACAGTCAGGAAAGCATCGACGAGCAGATGACGTCAACTATAACAAGCATATTGTTTTCACAGATGAAGATCTGGTGGGAGTAAGAACCCCAGCACGATGCTTTGATCATTACCCTCAGAATAGCTAACTTTGACGTCGACAAGTTTCTCGTCGACCAAGGAAGCTCATCCGAGGTAATGTATCTCGACCTATTCAGAAAATTGAGGTTAAGCGTCGCCGACCTAAAGGAAGCTATTGTCCCTTTAGTTGGCTTCGCTGGAAAAATAACTATGCCCCTGGGAAAAATTGTACTGCCAGTTCGCGCGGGAAACGTCTCCAAGATGATTGAGTTTTTGGTGGTGGACATCGACTCGCCATACCAAGCCATTCTCGGCAGGGGATGGGTCCACGCAATGAAAGCAGTCTCCTCGACCTATCATCAGAAACTCAAGTACGTAACTGAGCGAGGAGTAATGGAGATCCACGACGATCAAGCGATGGCAAGAAGGTGCTTCATAGCAGCCATCTGACTAAAGCCAGAGAAGAAGGTTGATCAACCCAGCGAGAAAGTTAAAGAAGGTCTGACACCTTATAAATAACAATTAAAGTATGGAAGACCTGGAGTAGAGGAGACCAGGCTCCTCCCCTCCGAACGGGTCGTCGAGGACTTGGTAGAAGTTACGGCAGGAGATGGCGACAGTAATAGAGTCTTCCTGATTGGAGCATCTCTCACTGACCAGGAACAGAAGGAATTGACAACTCTACTGAGACACAACGTAGATGTTTTCGCATGGGAACCATACGAGCTGCCTGGAATCGATCCTAGTATGGTCTGTCATCAGTTGCATGTCGACCCCACCTTCAAACCAATCACCCAGAAAGCATGGCGAACCGCACCCGAGAAGGAAAAAGCGGTAGAAAAAGAAGTTGAAACACTTTTGGAAGCAGGATCCATACGGGAAGTACAATTCCCCAAGTGGTTATCCAACCCTGTAGTGGTTCCAAAAAGCAACGGGAAGTGGAGAGTTTTCATCGACTTCATTGACCTCAACAGAGCATGCCCTAAGGACAGTTTCCCCCTCCCAAAAATAGACCAACTAGTAGACGCCACTGCAGCTCATGAGCGAATGAGTTTTCTGGACGCATACTCAGGGTATCATCAGATCCCCTTATATGCCCCAGACCAGGACAAAACAACGTTCATCACGATAGTTGGATTATACTGCTACAAGGTCATGCCCTTTGGGCTCAAAAATGCAGGGGCAACCTATCAGCGAATGGTCACCAAGATGTTCAAGGACCATATGGGAAACACCATGGAGGTATACATCAATGACATGCTCGTTAAAAGTAAAAAGAAAGAAAACCACCTCTCAGACCTGTCAAACACCTTCGAAATCCTCAGGAAATACCGAATGAAACTTAATGTGAGCAAGTGCTCTTTCGGTGTCCAGTCAGGAAAATTTCTTGGGTACTTTGTCAGCAAGAGAGGCATAAAGGCTAACCCAGACCAGATCGATGAAATTAACAGGGTACAACCTCCTCGAACAATCCGGGACGTACATAAGCTTACTGGAATGCTCGGTGCCTTAAATCGCTTCATATCTAAATCCTCCGAGAAATGCAAGCCTTTCTTCCAACTTCTAAAGGGGAATAAAACGGTAGAGTGGAGCCCAGATTACTTGCGAGCATTGAACGAGCTCAAAGCTTACTTAAGCTCTCCACCACTGCTCATCATACCATGGAAAATAGATTCTTTGTACCTGTACCTCTCCGTTTCCAACCACACTGTTAGCTCTGCGTTAATATGCGAGGTTGCAGGTATCCAACACCCTATTTATTACGCGAGCAAGACCCTACTAGACGCCGAGCAGAGGTACCTACCACTGGAGAAGCTCTCCTTTGCACTAGTAGTGGCTTCGAGGAAGCTAAAGCACTATTTCGAAGCCCACACTATCATCGTCCTAACATCGCACCCCCTTAAGGCAATTCTAAGGAAAGCGGATTTGTCGGGCAGACTGTTTAAATGGTTAGTCGAGCTCGGGCGATTTGACATCCAATTTCAACCAAGGAACGCAATCAAGGGGCAGATCCTTGCTGATTTCATAGCCAAATTCACGGGCGAGGAACCTTCCAACCAACCTCAACCAACAAGCCAAAAGGAGAACCAAACGACAGAGGAAACCTGGAAACTGTTTGTTGATGGAGCCTCCAACTCAAAGGAGGTAGGGATAGGCATTGTCCTCATTACTCCAGAGAATACAATCCTTGAACAAGGAATCAGGCTTGGATTTGCAGCCTGCAACAACGAAGCAGAATACGAAGCCCTAATAGCCGGCCTCCAGAAGGCGCACACTTTGGGGGCAAAGCATTTACAGGTGTTCGGTGATTTCCAATTAGTCTCTAATCAGATAACTGGATACTATAATGCAAAAGATGAAAGAATAGCAGCTTTCCTCGCCTTAGTGAAAAAACTAATGGCGAGCTTCAAAGAGATCAATGTCCAGCAATTTCCCAAAGGGCAAAACAACCATGATGATGCCCTAGCATCCCTAAGTTCGGCAGTCGACTCTGATCTAAAAAGAACCATCCCATCGATTTTCTCACTCATCGAGCATTAACTGATGAATAAAAAATTGCCTCTAATGTAGATTTTTGTCGTTGTTGCCACTTCTCTATCCATCAAAAATTCCCTTGAACCTACAAAATTATAACAAAACTAGTGTAGAGGGTAAGTAAGGGAGTCAATCCAAATCTAAGGGTGAAACACAAAATTGGAGAAGACATATATATAGATTCAATTGCATTTTATTATATTTTTCTATTTTTACATTTTCTATTTTATATGGATTTTTCAAGGGAATATTAATTAACTAACTATATACTAATTTTTATAACTACTAATTAAGAAATAAAAGCTAATTTAAGAAAAGTGATATAAAAAAAAAATTCCTAATAAGTAAACTAACAAAATTGGACTCATGAGGGCTTCATAATTTCATCCCATAAATGGGAGATTAGCCCTCACTAATCGTCATCCAAAAAATATAAGATAAACAATTAAAAGCATGAGAAGATTAAACTAAAAGTAATCAAGAGGAGGAGATCAAACCAATTTAAGTCTTGAATTGACATGAAATCTTCAATTACATCATCAATCTCTCAATTAGAATTCTTCACTCATGTATTTATTGAATCTAAACTAAAAATTACAAAATAAACTAATAAAAAGGATAGTGGATGAATTCATAATGGCCAATTAAATAATAAAAGAGATTTGCTAAAAATGCAAATCCTAAAATTATAAAATTGAACATTAGAATTCACCCAAAGAAATAAATTCTAGATCATTAATTTATATTGAGATAATTGCTAAAAATGCAAAATCTCAACATAAATGAATGGGTTAGAATTTATCTCCCATAAGGGATAAATTTCACTACATCAATTTATTATGAATAATTGCTAAAAATGAAAAAATTCATAATAGATGGGTGGGGTGAATTTTATCCTAGAGATAATTTTCACCACACACCTATATATTGAGGTATTTGCTAAAAATGCAAATACTCAACATAGAAGGGTGGGGAAAATTTTATCACACCTAGCTTAAAACTAATTTTGAGATCTTTTGCAAATAGGGTCTTCCTCTTCATTTATAGTAGGCATGGAGCGTGAGGGGTAAAAATGGGAATTGACTATGGTGAACATGTGGAAGAGGTGAGAGAACATGTGCATGGGGGTATTTTTGGGAATTGGCTTGGGTGTGCATGAGAATGGTGAGGGGAGCATGGGGTGTGAGTGTATTTGGAAAAAAATTGATTTGGGTTAAATGTGCATTTGGGTGTACATGGGAGCATGTGGGTTGTGAGGTTAGAGGGGTAATTTTGGAAAAGTATTAAGAAAGGGTATTAAGGGTAAAAGGTTTAAAAGTGGGTTTAATTGGCATGTGGCTTTAGTGAGTTTGTCTTTGGTTTGGTTGGCTTTTGGTTTGTTGGCAGGTGAAGTAAAAAAAAACGTGTATGGCTTTGGAGAAATGGATTTGGGTTTTGAATGGGAAATGGGTCTTGGATGAAAATGGCTTTTGTGGATTTTGGGTTGAAATGGGTAAGTTTGAGTGACCAGATATGGGCACAGAAGGTGGTCGTCAGACAAGGGGGTAAGGTCGTCGGAGTTCGTGACCATCGTCGGATTGAGCCACGCCGGAGCTGGCGAGAGAGAGGCCGAAGATGGGTTTTTCACCGGCGGGTTTGTGGACGGGTTGGGATCGCGATAGGAGGGTTGCCGGCAGGGGTTCCTTGTTGGTGTGGTCTGGGGCAGTCACCGGCGAGGTTAGGAGGGAAGGGGGTTTCGCCGGGTTTTCAGGTTGCGATCGGTTGGAGGTTGGCCGACACGGGAGGAGGTCACGACAGAGGTTGAGGTGACGCCGGACGGAGGTGAGGAATCGCTGGGGACGGGGACGGCGGTGACAGGTGACAGGAGGTTGGGGGGGCGGTAACAGGTCACCGGGTTGAGGCTCGAACCGGGGTAGAGGGGGTTTCGCCGGAATGTCGACAGTGGGTTGTTTCAAGTTTGGCCATGGTGGTTATGAGTTGGGTGTGTGAAGAGAGAGAATGGGATAGAGGTTGAAGATGGGTTTTGGTGTGATAAGGTGTGGGGGGGTGTATGGTAGTGTAGGTGAGGGTGAATTAGGTGAGTAGTGTGAGGGTGAGGGTGTAGGTAGTTTAAGGGTGTGTGTTAGTATATGGGGGTTGTGTGTGTGTTTAATTAGGACACCAATTAAAAATGACACTAACAAACTAAAAATAAAACTATTAAAACTAAAAAAACTAAAAATCTAAAAATAAATAAATTCCTACTCTAAAAATAAAATAAAGACTCAAATAAAATTGAAACTAAAAATGAGAATAAAATCAAATAAAACTAAACTAAAATTCTTATTAAATGTAAAATCAATAAAAATAAAAAAATGAAATGAAATCCTAAAAAAAATCTAATCCTAATAAAATTAAAAATTAAAATTTAATAAAAATCAAAATGAAATGAAATTATACTAATATAAAAATAGAATAGAAAAATAAAAAATGAAACCTATAAAATACAAAATAAATCCTAAAAAATAGAAATGACTCAAACTAAAAATCTAAAAAAATAATAAAATGACACAAACTCAACACACACACGGTTTAATGTAGGTTTAGGCTAGGCTTTGGCTCGGGTTTGGTTACGGGAGAGGGAATTAAGCTCCATAAAATGCACAATTGCCTTGAAATATGCATTTGAACACCGCAATGTGCATTCGGCCTACAAAATAAACAATTAAGCACATAAGACCCGTATTGCTGAGAATTAGCAACTAAAGTACCTCTATTCGGGGTATAAATTGTACAGTTTTGGGTGCTTATCATTAACCGCGGCAGCAAGCCACCCAGGTACTCCAGGTGGGATCAACTCCCAGCTGGATGGACCCCCTAAGGGATTATTTGAAGGATGGCACACTCCCGAATGACAAGAAGACTGCCCACTAGATAAGAGTCCAAGCTGCTCGCTTTTACTTATCCCAGAGGGAAACTTATATAAGAAATCCTTCTCTGGACCCTACCTCAAATGCGTTCACCCAGGGAATATCAAGCAAGTGTTACATGAGCTTCACGAAGGAGTCTGTGGAAGCCATATCGGAGGAAGGTCTCTAGATTTCCGAACAATGAAGGAGGGCTATTGGTGGCCATATATGCAAAGGGACTCTGCGATATATGTCCGCATATGCCTGAAATGCCAACTTCACGCTCCTATGGTCCACCAACCAGCTAGCGACCTAAAATCACTAACCAGCCCATGGCCATTCGCCCAATGGGGAATTGACATCGTGGGACCACTGCCCACCGCCACCGGTAATCGCAAATATTTGTTGGTTGTAATCGAATACTTCACCAAATGGATCGAGGCGGAACCCCTGGCGAACATCCGAGATGCAGATATGATAAGATTCATATGGAGAAATATAATCACTCGTTTTGGCATCCCCAGAACCATAATCACCGATAATGGAACACAGTTCGAAAGCGGCTATTTTCAGAGTTTCTGTAACGAACACAGTATCAGACACCACTTTAGTTCGGTGGCATACCCTCAGAGCAATGGCCAAGCTGAGGCTTCCAACAGAACTGTGATCGACGGATTAAAGAAGCGATTGGAGCGAGCCAAAGGCGCGTGGGTAAATGAATTACCACACATTCTATGGGCTTACCGAACCACTCCACGGCGAGCAACAGGAGAAACCCCATTTTCACTGACGTATGGGATGGAAGCAGTCATCCCACTAGAAGCAGGTTTGCCAACAATGAGATCCAACCTTGTCGACCAGGGAGCTCAACCTTGCCGATAAGCACCGAGAGTTAGACTTAGTAAAACTAGTGAACTATGCAAGACATTACAACAAAAGGGTCAACCCAAGGTCATTCCGAGTTGGGGACTACGTCCTGAGGAAAGTCCTGTGCAGCGAAGTAAAACCATCAGATGGCAAGCTAGGACCAAACTGGGAAGGACCCTTCAAGATAACAAGAGACGATCTGCAGGGCACCTATTACTTGGAAATGATGGAAGGCAGAGAAATACCACCAGCATGGAACGCATCCAATCTCAAGAGATTTTATTTTTAGATATTTCTTTTATTCTTTTGTTATGGAACTAGAAGTTCATTTTCCTTGTCATTAATGAAAGTTATTTAAAACGGTTGCATTTTAATGAGTAACAGTTATACGAGCTTTATCGCACATCTTTTCCAAATAACAGACACATTGATCATCACATCATAGCAGGGAATTGTCCCTCCTCAGGTTGTCGTTATGAAACACGAAAGACCTCTTGACATTACCCCTGGAAATATATGAAGCCCTACAGGAGATCCTTAGGCAAAATGGCCAAATCTAAACTGGTCACCAAACCTCCTTTCGTTAAATAAAATCCTGATCGGATGGAATATCCAACACCAGGTGTGTCCTTGCCAATTGCCACACTTAGGCCTAAGGGATTGTGACGACATGACCTAAAAGGTAAAGTGGTGCACAATGGTATCTTGATGTTATACTGGACTGGGAGGACACTTGCGTGATAATACAAACTTAGAAGATCACAAATGAGTAAGAACTTGGAGAATATAATGCACTTGTTTAGTCGGCTAAATTAACCCAAAACATAAATTACATTAATTCATCATATTTACAACAATGGTGATATATATTTAGTCGGCGAGCTCGCCCAAAGCATTTACACTATAAAAAATATACAGAGTAGCCACTAGTGAAATCCTAATGAGGATGAGGCCTCTGAGCAAGATAATCAGCCACTTGGGCCCTTCGGCCGTCATCAGGATGAGGGGCTAACCCCTCCTCAACATCGTTAGCATCCGACTCCAGCAGTTGCCGAGGGATAGCATCAATGGGTATCCATTGATTATCTCTCCGAAAGGGATTGGGCATCCGAGTGGAAGGGGAGATTTCATGGAAATACCAGAGCATTGAATTCTTTGGAACTTGCATCTCCCGCAATGCACTCAACCACCCCCTGATGAAGGCGAGCTCCTCAAACTCTTTCAGCCTAGTCGGAGCATCTTTCTAACCCTGATCGTAACCGTCGGCCCATACCCGTCGAGGTCCTTTTTTAAACAGGTGACGCAGCCGAGTAACATCCCTTTGAAGCCCAGCAGCGATCACATATGCTCGCTGGACATCACCGCGAAGCTCTTCCATTTCCCTCTCTCGAAGCTCTTCTATTTTCCTATCTCGGCTCCTAGTGCTCCTGCCATCTTGCGTCGATGAAGAAACTCGTAGTACAGGGGGAACATCGCTCGAGCTAGCCCTAGCTCGCATCGATAAAGAACCTCGCAGCACAGGGGGAACATCGCTCGAGCCAGCCCTAGCTTGCGTTGATGAAGAGCCTCACAACACTGAAGGAGCGTTGCTCAGTGCGTGTTCCCTAAGACGCTAGACCTCTTTCCTTAAAACTTCATTTTCTTGCTGAAGTATCTCACCAACCTGGTTGATCTCAAAAGCATCGAGAAGCTTTGCTCTCAACGCATTCACCTCTTCTTGAACTGAAGCACCAACCTCTTCCATCTCCTGGAGCATGTCCTTCAACTTGGCCACAAGCTCAGACTGATCCTTATACTTTTGATTCCTAGACCTAAGGGATTTGCAAAGCTTAACAAAGGCCTAGCGAACCTGAGGACTCGCATTAGGACCAAGGTTCCTTCCCAATTGAGATGTGGAAGGAATATACTCTTCTACATCAACCAACTACAAGACATAATAAGGCATCGAAAAGAAAGACAGAATCAGTGCACTGGGAAAAAGAAACCTTTTTCATTGATAAGGATTAAAAGTACATCAAGCAGCAAAAAGAAAATTTACAAATAGAAAAAGCAAAAGTACAAAGCAATCCCAAGATGACAAATAGCTAGAAACCTCGGGTTGCCTAGAAGTCGATGGCTGCTTCCCTTTGTTAGCATCAGCAGGAGCACCGCCTTCAGCAGGGGCAACCTTTGTCGACACAGCAAGAGGAATGTCAGTAAAGATTGTTTGGGAGACAGGGTCAGCAGCTTCGATAGCAGGGGCAGGGACTTCATCCACAGTCGGCTTCGAACCCGGATCATGCTCGTCGAACAGAGGGGAGTCGATATCAACACCAACAACCAGAAGGACCTTGTTCCATCCTTTCTTAAAGTTCAGATGTCTAATATAGCCTATCTGAACCTCAGCATCCTCGTATGCTGCAGCCCAACCAGAATTATACGAGTCTTCCTTGGCAGTGACAGCCTCAGAATCCTTCCTCTTCAGCTCCTTAGATAGCATTCTGTTCTCTTCCATGACAGCTAGCTTGCTCGAGCAAACCAGGTCGTAGGCCTGACATAGCTCTTTCAATTCTTTAACTGCCGCATCGTTCTCCCGATTGGCAGTAACAAGAGCCAAGTCGGATGATATTCGAGCAGTATCAACGGCTTTAAAGCCAGCCTCCAGCTCTGCACCTTTCAACTTCAAGGCTTTATTTTGCTGCTCCAACTCACCATTTCTCTTCACCAGCTCATCGCGGGAGCGATAGAGCATGGTAAAGTCGGTCATAAACTACAAAAAAGGAGAAGACATTAGAAGAATAAAATGATGGAATTCATTAAAGCATTGGAGAAAAGAGATGGTCTTACCAAGGACATCCTCTGACTAGCCTGTAGGGCCAGTTGATCAGACCCCAGCGGCCTTTGGCGATCAGCAGGGAGAACAGCTCTCTCGAGCAGCACGGGGGCCAACTGAGGAGAAATTATAGTAGAAGTCCCCTCGGGCAATGAAGATATCGGGACTAAGGCCTGCCCAGCCTTCGTCCTCGCTTCCACCCTCCTTTTCTCCTCCTCTTTCTCCTTCTCTATCTTCTTCCTCTCCTTTACCCTCTGCTTCTCCTCTACCTTCTTTTTTTCCTCCATCTTCTTCCTGTAATACCCCGTATTTCTGGCTATATTTATTTGTGGGATTAATTAATTTAATGAGAATTAATTGGGAATTAATCCGGATAAAATACTAGCGAGATGTGAGTTGGTATTTGACTATATTGAGTATATATGATGTTATATGAATATTGAATTATGAAATTTGTCGTGAGATTGATATACGGAAATTTGGACATTTTATTGGGACGCGGGTGACAGTCGCGTCAGGTTATAATTATCTTATTTATAAAAGTGAATTTAAATTCTATTAACCGTATGGTCGTTTTGAGTGCGCCAACGCGTCCGGAAGGGTCAAGATAGTCAGAAAACACTAGCCGGGGGTTAAGTTTGGGTCCCGGGGTATTTTTAGGCCATACCGGCATCTTATAAGGGTAGTTTGGTAATATTGTATTTTTGGGATTTAATAATGACGAAAATTAGGATTTATATCTGATTTAGGAAACCAACCACTAAACCCACTACCAACCATATTGACCCATAAGACTACGAGGAGTTTAAGAATTAGGTTTTCTAAGTTCCCAAAACAAACCCTAGCCACCTTTGGAGAAGAAGGCTTGTAGAGAGAGAGAGAGAAGGAATTCTGCAGAAAAGCTTCATCAAATCAACACCAAAATCAGAGATAAACTCAAGGCAAGTGGTTTAATTTCAATTATTATAGAGAACGCATCTTCCATGTGTAGGAATTTACATAAATCTAAATTGTTCTTGAGAGTTAATAAAAAAAAACCATTTTAATTGGACTTAGAATTTGAATGTTGAGGAGTAATTGCATGTAGAATTGTAGAGGAATGATTAACCCGATGTAGATATGTGTTGGATGTAACATAAAAGAATCTAATTTGAGTATATTGATGATCATAAATTTTAGGGTTTATGTTCTTGAAAATTTAGGGAAAAGTGTAGAGATTTGATGGATTGATGATGATTAGGATGAATTGGTCCTTTAAAATACGTTTGTATATAACCTTGATATGTTTAGGGATGATTAGAGACCATAAAACATTGTTGGGATGAATTTTGGTTGAGATTAGAAGTGTAGAAATTGGTGAAAAACGAATATAGAATTTCTGGGCTTGAATCTGGTCACTCGTTAGAAGACCTATCCAGGTCGTTCGAACGAGCTCGTTCGAACGAGCTTCTAACAAGTTGACAGTTTGGGGTTCTAACGAGAGGGATGTTCGTTCGATAATCTCGTTCGAACGAGATCTCATTAGATAGCCCAGTTCGTTCGAACGAAATCTCGTTCGAACAGCCTCGTTCGAACGAGACTTCTAACGAGCTGGCAGTTTAGGACTTTTTGGCCTGTTTTGATTTTGGGAGTCCCGTAAACTTGTTCGAGGTTAGAGATAACATTCCTTTGATGGTGTAATAGTATACTTGGGACATTTGAGATATAATGAGGAGTAAATTATACAAGTGTGGATCAAATCAAATAGACATTTGAGTCGAGACGTGAGTGCCTACTACGACGTGAGAAAATTATGGTGCGTATAAATATGGACCGGGATTATATAAGTTGCATATATATTAAATTGGTACGAGAATGCGATAAGTACTACAATTAAATTACGGTGACTACTAAGATGCGTGTTTACTTTGTATTGGTATATGATTTGTGTGTATGACAAACCTACCATACTTGCTATCACGGGAGGTTTGCGTTCGCTTAGGGCCCTCTAATCCTTGTGTTGCCCGAATTTAGACTGGTTACCTTGATGAACATAGGTCATAGAAAGACTTATTGGGATGTTGATAAGTCCGCTGATCGTGGGAGCGTAGGTATGTGCGTGACCCATGTGATGTGACTGTGTTCGCCTCCATTATTTGTGATGTTGTTATCTGTGAACTATTCCTGAGAGATTCGGAATATGTGATCCTTATGTACGTGATGTATCGGGATGGATAGCAGAGTATGTGTGCACCGTAGCTTAGTTCTCGGGGTGCTTGTATTGTATATTTATGATGTGAATAATATACACTTAATTAATGGGAACCTTCATGTTAATGTTGTGAATATAATTACGGTATTGTTTCGAGAAAAACGTAACGGGTTAACTGATAGTGAAATATATTGCATATTGAGCATCTGAGTTTACGTTAAACCCCTATTTAATTTAGATCGTTTTTATGTTAATGGGAACCGAGTAATAAGGGTAGAACCTATATCAGTCTAGCTAGATATGATGTCACTTAGCTAGTGGTTAGTGTCATTTTAGATGGGTACTTACGTTAGGAGTGCACAGTTAGACGAGAGGTGAGAATTTCATGTGAGTGCACGCCCTAACATGTACTTTGCATTTAATGTTTTAAATGTTTTTAAAGCACTTGAAGGTTTTTAAAAATATCTCCACATTCGGGCTCTGACCCGTTTGCTTTCAAATCTATTTTTCTTGTAAAACCATTTTAGGTGCCCAGCCACAAGGACACCATGCATAGGATACTCATTCAGGTGACGAGCTGTAGCTGTTTTTGGAAGCTACAGGGATTTGCTTTTAGACGCTTCTATCATTTGGATTCCAGATTCAGTATCTATTAGTTGTAGGGAATGTTGCCCATTTCTATTAGAGACATCTTTCCATTACAGTTTTTCAGACATTGGCATGTATTGATTCAGTATTCAGTTTAGTTATTTCAGTTTGTGGTATTGTAGTGAGAAGTTTTCCTCCAAACTTTATTTACATTATGTGATGGTTATTCTATTTACTTCGTTATGGTGAATGGTGTTATTATTCTTGCATTAAATCTTTTACTGCATGTTAATCAGACTTTAATTAAAATTTGGCAACTTACTTTTTAAATACTAGGTGGTTAGTAATAAAAAAATATTTTCGACAGTGATGCTGTTAACTGAGCCAACTTGGCATTTTGGTTTAGTTTAATAAAGGAGTAGCTACTCGGTATTTAATTAGTCGGGGTGTCACATGTGGTATCAGAGCATCAGGTTCTAGTGTCCTTTAGGATCTGACGGCTTATTATGTTTTCGCTAAGTTTTCTTTGATATAGAGCCCTATATTTTAGGACTGTTGCACTCTTTTTGGTGTATGCTACGTTCTTCAGCTATTTTAAGTTTATAACTGCGAACTTATAAACTTCATTCTTATTTCAGATGCCTCCACGACGTGCATGATGAGTTCCCAGGGATGCAACGCCCGAACCCCAGCCCGCTCCAGTTCAGGGCATGATGAACGCCGCTGAGGTTGCAGCTATAGTAGCCCAAGCGGTAAATGCCGAAATTGCCGTAGTTCAGCAGGCACCACCTCAGGCACCGGTTGCCGCGCCAGTACAGGAAAATGCATTCCCGTCTGCTTGGGAACGTGTACATGACGCTTTTCAGAAAGCGCATCCGCCAGAGTTTGCAGGTAGCTCAGATGTGGTTGTCTCGAGCCAATGGAGGAAGGATATACAGAGGCACTTGAGGATGTATGAGTGCACGGACGTTCAGAAGCAGGTGCTAGATACTTTCAAGCTAGTTGGATCTGCACTGCAGTGGTGGGAGTCTATTACCACCGTAGAGGATAGGGATACTCTCACTATTCAGGACTTTTGGGTGCGGTTCGACCGCAAGTACTTTCCGTCAGCTGTTCACACGGAAATGAGAAGGAAATTGATGAGTCTGAAGCAGGAGGGTAAGACCGTGGCCGAGTATGAGGCCGAGTTCACGAATCTGTTGAATATCGTTCCAGATGAGGTACCGACAGAAAAGAAGAAGATTGAGAAATTCACCGACGGGTTGACATGGAGGATCCGTCAGCATCTGTTAGGGAACCTTTCGTTGGCCACTTATTCTGATGTGGTTAACGCTGCTTTGTTACACTGCCAGGATCACCGCTTTCATATGGCTGAGGGCAAGAGATCAGGAGAGTCTAGCCATCAGGGCAGGACTGGAGGACACGGTGCTAGTGGGGCACAATCTATTCAGGGGCAGAGACAGGGTGAGCAGGGTTCCCAGCAGGGGGATCAGAAGAGGTTCAGATCAGGGAATTATAGGCACGGACAGGGAGGTTTTCGTCAGGGCCATCAGGGTCCAAACGGTCATCAGGGCCAACAGGGGCAGAATGGGCAGCAGTTTCAGCAGGGCCAGCAGGGCTAAGGGAGAAACGGTAACGGCCACCAGGGCCGGGGACAGCAAGGGCAGCGAGGAGGGAACTTCCCAGGGAAGTGTTTTGTTTGTGGCAAGACTGGCCATAAATGACAGGATTGTCCTGATAGGGGCAGGGCCCCACAGCAGCAGCAGCAGGGTGCTCGCCAGGAGCCACAGAGGCCTATGTTTCCCGCCGCTCTCCCCGCACCGCCACAGATGGCAGCATTGCCACCCATTCCAGCAGTCCTAGCTCAGCAAGGGTAGCTACAGTATGGACGTGTCTATAACGTCCACCAGGCAGCAGTTCTATAGGCACCGCCCGCGATTGAGGGTACGTTTCCTATCCATGGCACTATGGGTCGGGTATTGTTTGATACGGGGGCTACACATTATTTTATAGCTACATATTTCGCGAAAGCCTTAGGATTGTTAGCTACGGCACAGAGCACAGTGACGTGTGTAGACTCACTATTGGGGAGTGGGTCACTTATTTTCTTTATATGCCGGGGAGTGGGGGTAGAGATTGGTGGTTTGGTATTACCTGCAGACATGTTGGTATTAGATATGCATGTTCACGATGTGATTATCGGTATGGATTGGCTCGTAGCTTATAGGTCCATGATTGATTGCTTCAGCGGGAGCATTGTTTTTGCCATTCCGGGGTAAGAGATGTTTGTAGTGGCGATGCCTCGCCCAGAGGGAGGATCGACCGCTCATTTGTATTACATAGAGGAGGATACCTCTAAGGAGGTTGTGACTCCTTTAGATTCGATCCCAATTATCAGGGAGTATTCGGATGTGTTTCAGGAGATACCAGGCCTACCCCCCAGTCGAGAGATAGACTTTGTTATAGATTTACTACCAGGTACGAGACCTATAGCACGCGCACCGTACCGTATGGCTCCAGCTGAGATGCGAGAGCTACGAGATCAGATAGAGCAGCTGTTAGGTCAGGTCTTTATTCGCAGGAGTACCTCACCTTGGGGTGCTCCAATTTTGTTTGTGAAGAAGAGGGACGGTTCACTGAGGTTGTGTGTGGACTATCGGGAGTTGAATAAGGTCACGATAAGGAATAAGTATCCGTTGCCTCGAATCGATGACCTATTTGACCAGTTAAGGGGAGCTTCTTTCTTCTCGATGATTGATTTAAGATCGGGATACCATCAGTTGCGTATCAGGGAGGAGGATGTCTCGAAGACTGCGTTCTTGTCGAGATATGGTTCTTACGAGTTTCGGGTTATGCCTTTTGGTTTGACCAACGCTCCAGCTGTATTTATGGACTTGATGAACAGAGTGTTCAGGGATTTCCTAGATCAGTTTGTCATTGTCTTCATCGATGATATTCTGATTTACTCACAGACAGAGGAGGAGCACGCCGAGCATTTGAGACAAGTTTTGCAGACACTACGTCAGAACGAGTTGTATGCAAAATATGAGAAATGCGGGTTTTGGCTGAAGGAGGTCCAGTTTTTGGGACACATCATTTCCGACCGGGGAATATCTGTTGATCCGGGGAAGGTATCCGCGGTGAGGGAGTGGGGACAGCCCAAGACACTGACTGAGATTCGTAGTTTCTTGGGCCTAGCAGGATACTACAGGAGGTTCATTCGGGGATTTTCGAAGATAGCGGGTCCTTTGACACATCTGACTCGTAAGGGTGTGCCATTCATCTGGAGTGATGCCTGTCAGTTGGCATTCGATGAATTGAAGAATAAATTGACCTCAGCACCTGTGTTAGCATTGCTGAGACCGGGAGTTGAATATTTGGTTTACACCGATGCGTCTTTGCAAGGACTTGGAGGTGCATTGCAGCAGGAGAGACAGGCCATAGCTTATGCTTCCCGTAAGCTTAAGCCTCATGAGAAGAATTACCCCACGCATGATTTGGAGTTGGCGGCCGTGGTATTTGCCTTACGGATTTGGAGGCACTATCTTTTGGGGGAGAAGTTCCAATTGTTCACAGACCATAAGTCCCTACAGTACCTGTTCACGCAGAAGGAGTTGAATATGCGGCAAAGGAGGTGGCTTGAGTTTGTGAAGGACTACCAGTTCGATATCCAGTATCACCCGGGTAAGGCTAACGTGGTGGCAGACGCGTTGAGCCGTAGGCCAGCAGATGAAGTGGCAGAGGTGTGGAAGGCCAAGTGGAAGGAATTGGGACACCAGGATGCAGTGGCCCGATCTTTCATGTCTGTGATGACTGTTACACCGCAGATTGTCATGAAGGTAGTACGGGCACAGGCTATTGACTCATTCTGTCAAGAGCAGATAGTTCGATTACTAGCAGAGGAAGCCGAGTCCTATACCGTTAGCTCATACGGGGGATTACGCTTCAATGGGAGATTGGTGGTTCCGGAAGGGGAGGAATTGCGACACGATGTGATGGCAGAGTCGCACGGATCACAGTTCGCGATTTATCTCGGAGGGGACAAGATGTACCAAGATATGAGACGCCAGTATTGGTGGAGCGGTATGAAGAGAGATATCGCTGAGTTTGTTTCGAAATGCGCCACTTGTCAACTTATAAAAGTGGATCATCAGAGACCGGCAGGATTACTACAGCCGTTGGAGGTCCCGATGTGGATGTGGGAGAGCATATCCATGGACTTTATCACGGGGTTGCCTACGTCGCAGAGGGGTCACGACTCCGTTTGGGTAATTATGGATAGATTGTCCAAAGTCGCTCACTTTTTACCCGTAAGGACTGACTACACTACGGGACAGTATGCCCAGCTCTTCATTTCAGAGATTGTGAGACTTCACGGTGTACCCCTAAATATCGTGTCTGATAGAGACAAGATATTTGTTTCGCAGTTTTGGGAGAGTTTCCAGGAGGCCATGGGCACAGAATTGCGGTTGAGTACGGCTTATCATCCGCAGACCGATGGGCAGACCGAGCGCACAAATCAGATGTTGGAGGACATTCTACGCATGTGCATTATTGACTTTGGGGGTGGATGGGAACAGTACCTTCCACTGGTGGAGTTTGCTTACAACAACTCCTATCAGTTCACTATTGGCATGGCTCCGTTTGAGGCATTGTACGGTAGACCTTGTCGTTCCCCAGCATGTTGGTTAGAAGTGGGGGACAACAAATTACTTGGGCCAGAAGTGATTCAAGATACTTCGGCAAGGATTGAGTTGATTCGAAGTCGCATTCGGGTAGCTCAAGACCGGCAGAAGAGTTACGCTGATGCGAAGAGGTTCTTCAGAGAGTTCCAAGTAGGGGACCAGGTTTTGCTCAGAGTATCTCCTATGAAGGGGATTATGCGTTTCGGGAAGAAAGGGAAGTTGGCACCGAGATATGTGGGACCATTTCCTATTATTGAGCGGATTGGACCGGTTGCGTAAAGGCTTGGATTACCGGAGCATTTGCATCGGATTCACGATGTGTTTCATATTTCCTCGCTAAGGAAATATCTTAGAGACAATTTGGCTCATTCTCATATTGCTTTGGAGGACATCGATCTCTAACCTGATAGCTCCTACAAGGAGGGGCCGATTGCTATTCTGGACCGAAGTGAGCGGAAACTGCGATCAAAGATAGTCCCGTTAGTGCGTGTTCAGTAGCGACATCATAATGTCGAGGAGTCCACATGGGAGCGCGAGGATGAGATGCGCGAACGTTATCCAGATTTTTTCTTACCAGGTACTTTCTAGTTCTGAATTTCGGGACGAAATTCTGTTATTAGGGGGAAGTATGTAATACCCCGTATTTTTGGCTATATTTATTTGTGGGATTAATTAATTAAATGAGAATTAATTGGGAATTAATCCGGATAAAATACTAGCGAGATGTGTGTTGGTATTTGACTATATTGAGTATATATGATGTTATATGAATATTAAATTATGAAATTTGTCGTGAGATTGATATACGGCAATTTGGACATTTTATTGGGACGCGGGTGACAGTCGTGTCAGGTTATAATTATCTTATTTATAAAAGTGAACTTAAATTCTATTAACTGTATGGTCGTTTTGAGTGCGCCAACGCGTCCGAAAGGGTCGAGATAGTCAGAAAACACTAGCCGGGGGTTTAGTTTGGGTCCGGGGGTATTTTTATGCCATACCGGCATCTTATAAGGGTAGTTTGGTAATATTGTATTTTTGGGATTTAATAATGACGAAAATTAGGATTTATATTTGATTTAGGAAACCAACCACTAAACCCACTACCAACCATATTGACCCATAAGACTACGGGGAGTTTTAGAATTAGGTTTTCTAAGTTCCCAAAACAAACCCTAGCCACCTTTGGAGAAGAAGGCTTGTAGAGAGAGAGAGAGAAGGAATTCTGCAGAAAAGCTTCATCAAATCAACACCAAAATCAGAGATAAACTCAAGGCAAGTGGTTTAATTTCAATTATTATAGAGAACGCATCTTCCATGTGTAGGAATTTACATAAATCTAAATTGTTCTTGAGAGTTAATAAAAAAAAACCATTTTAATTGGACTTAGAATTTGAATGTTGAGGAGTAATTGCATGTAGAATTGTAGAGGAATGATTAACCCGATGTAGATATGTGTTGGATGTAACATAAACGAATCTAATTTGAGTATATTGATGATCATAAATTTTAGGGTTTATGTTCTTGAAAATTTGGGGAAAAGTGTAGAGATTTGATGGATTGATGATGATTAGGATGAATTGGTCCTTTAAAATACGTTTGTATATAACCTTGATATGTTTAGGGATGATTAGAGACCATAAAACATTGTTGGGACGAATTTTGGTTGAGATTAGAAGTGTAGAAATTGGTGAAAAACGAATATAGAATTTCTGGGCTTGAATCTGGTCACTCGTTAGAAGACCTACCCAGGTCGTTCGAACGAGCTCGTTCGAACGAGCTTCTAACGAGTTGACAGTTTGGGGTTCTAACGAGAGGGATGTTCGTTCGATAATCTCGTTCGAACGAGATCTCATTAGATAGCCCAGTTCGTTCGAACGAAATCTCGTTCGAACAGCCTCGTTCGAACGAGACTTCTAACGAGCTGGCAGTTTAGGACTTTTTGGCCTGTTTTGATTTTGGGAGTCCCGTAAACTTGTTCGAGGTTAGAGATAACATTCCTTTGATGGTGTAATAGTATACTTGGGACATTTGAGATATAATGAGGAGTAAATTATACAAGTGTGGATCAAATCAAATAGACATTTGAGTCGAGACGTGAGTGCCTACTACGACGTGAGAAAATTATGGCGCGTATAAATATGGACCGGGATTATATAAGTTGCATATATATTAAATTGGTACGAGAATGCGATAAGTACTACAATTAAATTACGGTGACTACTAAGATGCGTGTTTACTTAGTATTGGTATATGATTTGTGTGTATGGCATACCTACCATACTTGCTATCACGGGAGGTTTGCGTTCCCTTAGGGCCCTCTAATCCTTGTGTTGCCCGGATTTAGACTGGTTACCTTGATGAACATAGGTCATAGAAAGACTTATTGGGATGTTGATAAGTCCGCTGATCGTGGGAGCGTAGGTATGTGCGTGACCCATGTGATGTGACTGTGTTCGCCTCCATTATTTGTGATGTTGTTATCTGTGAACTATTCCTGAGAGATTCGGAATATGTGATCCTTATGTACGTGATGTACCGGGATGGATAGCAGAGTATGTGTGCACCGCAACTTAGTTCTCGGGGTGCTTGTATTGTATATTTATGATGTGAATAATATACACTTAATTAATGGGAACCTTCATGTTAATGTTGTGAATATAATTACGGTATTGTTTCGAGAAATACGTAACGGGTTAACTGATAATGAAATATATTGCATATTGAGAATCTGAGTTTACGTTAAACCCCTATTTAATTGAGATCGTTTTTATGTTAATGGGAACCGAGTAATAAGGGTAGAACCTATATCAGTCTAGCTAGATATGATGTCACTTAGCTAGTGGTTAGTGTCATTTTAGATGGGTACTTACGTTAGGAGTGCACAGTTAGACGAGAGGTGAGAATTTCATGTGAGTGCACGTCCTAACATGTACTTTGCATTTAATGTTTTAAATGTTTTTAAAGCACTTGAAGGTTTTTAAAAATATCTCCACATTCGGGCTCTGACCCGTTTGCTTTCAAATCTATTTTTCTTGTAAAACCATTTTAGGTGCCCAGCCACAAGGACACCATGCATAGGATACTCATTCAGGTGACGAGCTGTAGCTGTTTTTGGAAGCTACAGGGATTTGCTTTTAGACGCTTCTATCATTTGGATTCCAGATTCAGTATCTATCAGTTGTAGGGAATGTTGCCCATTTCTATTAGAGACATCTTTCCATTACAGTTTTTCAGACATTGGCATGTATTGATTCAGTATTCAGTTTAGTTATTTCAGTTTGTGGTATTGTAGTGAGGAGTTTTCCTCCAGACTTTATTTACATTATGTGATGGTTATTCTATTTACTTCGTTATGGTGAATGGTGTTATTATTCTTGCATTAAATCTTTTACTGCATGTTAATCAGACTTTGATTAAAATTTGGCAACTTACTTTTTAAATACTAGGTGGTTAGTAATAAAAAAATGTTTTCGACAGTGATGCTATTAACTGAGCCAACTTGGCATTTTGGTTTAATTTAATAAAGGAGTAGCTACTCGGTATTTAATTAGTCGGGGTGTCACACTTCCTCTCTTCTTCCTTTTCTCTCTCTCTCTCTCTCTCTCTCTCTCTCTCTCTCTCTCTCTCTCACCTGCTCTTCTTCTTTCCTCTTCTTCTCCTGCACCTGAGAAGAAGATCGAGAACCAGTAGCCACGGTCCCAGAGCTAGACTTATTCTTCTTCGACCTATGCACGAGAAGCATGTGGTCTTCATCGTCATCATCCCGAATTAAATTCTTTCTTGGAGGAACCATCTCCTCGCTCGAACTACTAGATGTGCTCGACGACTCTCGAGCTTCAGAAACTTCCCCCAAGATCAGAGGAACTACTACTACTGGAGCTCCCTTCACTCAAATTACGTACAGCACCACCTGCGATATCGCTTTTAGAGATGCTATCCTCCTCGTCCAACTAAATAGGATCCGCAGTAGTCTCTTTAGAAGTATCAAAATCATGGATACTGTCCACCGACCTCGCTATTAAACTGGAGCCAATGTTCCTATATTCGAGCAAAAAAGCAGCAAACCGAGGATGCTCGCCGTCAGCTAAAGGCTCCCTGATATTCCAGGCCTTTACCAATTCGGAGATACGAACCTCGCTGAGAGCAGGTTCCAAATTCTTCGACCTCGCTGAAGAAAAAATAGAGAAAAGTCAGAAAGATCACAAGTCAACAAAAATTAAAAGAGCAGAGAAAAGTATACATATGTATTCTTCCCCATAAAAGGGAACAAAGAACCTATCAGACCTCGACCCTTCGAACTGGGGAGAAAAATGCCAATTTCTAGCAAGGAAGCCCTCTTGCCAATAGTCCTTATGGGAATCTGGTAGGTTTACTACCAATACCCTATCAGGACTCCTGGATTTGAGGTAGAGGACACCAGTACTAGTTCGAGAAAAAGAATAGCAAAAGAAGACCTCAGCAAGCCCTAACTTGGTACCATATAATTGATTTATTCTATGGATGCCATTAATTATCTTCCACACATTGGGCGAGCACTGTGCAGGAACAATACTGAAATAGCCAAAAAAGTGCAAGAACAGATCGTTGGGAGGAAAAGTGAGTCCCCCTTGGGAAAGTAACAAAACATGGAGCCAATGGGCATCCTCTATATCTCTAACGTTTCTAGGGGGGAAGAGCATCACTCAATATCTACCCACCCTGGGATGTTATAAAACTTCCTAAATTCATAGACCGACCTATTCCCAATCTTCGCCATCGAAAAACCCTAGAAAACTACAAATGCAAAGAGAAAGTACAAAGAAAAGGCACAGGAGACTTACAAGATGGAATTTCGGCTCGAACGATGAAGAAGCACGAACCCAAATAACAGGGAAGCAACGAGAATGGAGACTGAGAGAAGAAAGTACGAATCGCTAGAGCTCACAGGGAAGGGAAGAATGCTGGGAAGGTTGAAACGATGGACGAAAAG
Organism: Sambucus nigra; assembly: GCA_949130495.1. NCBI lineage: Eukaryota > Viridiplantae > Streptophyta > Magnoliopsida > Dipsacales > Adoxaceae > Sambucus > Sambucus nigra. The sequence goes on along the minus strand of OX422213.1, from coordinate 340,938,385 downwards.
TAACTATTTTAGAAAACATTTAAGTGTTGATAATCATAATGCACAGACCTCGAAGCGGATGCCGCTAAAATCAGTTCTCCAACTTTTGAAGAGTTGCACGAGATACGAAGCAGCCATTATGGCAAATCATTTAAATTTATTGAACCCCAAAACATGGCCCAATAAATTTAGGGGCAATTGTGGGTACCCAAAATTAAGATGATTGTCCTAGACGAGTAGCCCAATTTTGGTGGCCTAAAGTCTAGACCTCCCCCATCTCTTATTTTGATTATGATCCATTCTCTTCCCACGTTCCCATTGAGGGAGGTTCAAGGGATAGATGGAAGACGTGGGGGAGTACAACTGCCCCACTTACTAAAATGAAAATGTATATATTAAACCCTAAGTCCAGGGCAAAGGACAAGTTGTATTCTCTGTAACCACTCCCCGGAGTATATAGAAATTACATTGACTGCACCACCGTGGACGTAGGCACATCTTTACTGAACCACGTACATCCTTTGTTGTGTGATTGTCATTTTATATTCCTTACTCTTGCTTGGTGATTGCCTTTCTCCTATCTATTTGTGTTGCATAATAATTATCACCACAGTTTCGATTAGAAATGAGGATAAACACTAGATCAGGATTTGTGTAGATTTTAAAAAGTTGAACAGGGTCTGCCCAAAAGAAAAATTCCCACTGTCTTTCATCGATAGGTTGATAGATGCAATGACAGTTCATGGGATGTATTATTTATGGATGACTATTTAGAGTACAACTAGATCAAGATTGACCCCTAAAATGCCGAAAAGATTTCCTTTCGTGCCAAATTATATAATTTCATGATATAGTTATGCCTTTCGGACTAAAAAATGAAGGTGCTATAAATTAGAGAACTATGGTGAACATATTTCATGATCTCTTTCATGATATTGTGGAGTTTTGTGTGGATGATTTGATGACAAAGTCAAAAAATGAGGCAACACTTGGTAAACTTCAGGAAAGTGTTCACAAGGTGTAGAAAGTACAAGATAAAGATGAACACCCTCAAGGGTGCCTTTGGGCTTACTAATGGGAAATTCCTCCATTTCATAGTGAACAAGAAAGGTGTATAGATGGATCTACACAAGCAGAAAGCTATCATCAACATTCCATGACCAAAGACATTAAAAGAATTAAAAATCTTCTTAGGGAAAGTTTGCTATTTGATAATGTTTGTGCCTGGTCTTATTGAGGTCACCCACCCATTGATGGAACTGCTGTGAAAAATAGCCAAGTTCGCATGTGAGTAGCCACATAAAGAAGCTTTAGAGAAATTAAAGAAGCTAGTAACTTCTCTAAAAAAACACGATTCCTCCGAAATCAGGTATACCATTGCATCTCTATCTCATCTTTACATCTAGGTCAATCATAGCACTGTTAGCTCAAGAGGTAGATGGAGTATAAAAACGTCTTTATTTTTAAAATGCATCATACATGGTCCTGATGCCAGATACACTAGTATTGAAAGGAATTGTTTAGACCTTATCTTTATCGCTAAAAACCTTAGACACTACATGTTATTTTTCACGCTCCACGTTGTAACAAGTTGTCACCCCATAAAATTTTTGCTAGCTAGAACTATACTAATTGGTAGGGCAGACAGATGGTTTCTAATAATTTCATAATATGATCTCAAGTGTGTGGTCCATCGGGTTATCAAAAGTCAAGCTTATGCAGATTTGTTGGCCATTTTTTTATCTAGGACATTCGAACCACCACATGAGTAACTTTTGGGTGATGATCTTCAAAATTAACTAGAAGCTAGTTTGGAAGGGTGGAATATGGATTTCGATGGATCTTCAGCAAAAGGGAAAGGGGGCACCGGGGTTATCCTGAGAAAAAGAGAAAAGGAAATTTTATTATCCTTTAAGTTGGACTTCAACTGCTTCAATAATAAAGTTGAGTATGAGGCTCTAGTGTTCGGCTTATTAGAGGCTTTAAGAAGGGGAATCCAGGTGCTTACAATGAAATGAGACTCTAATCAGGTGGTGAATAAAGTAAATTGGGAGTATGCCCTCAAGCACATTAGTCTGGCCCCCTATCCAACATTCATCTAAAGATTGGTCGGATTGTTCCATGACATAACTATTAAAAGACACCCTAGGATAATGAGCAGGAACATAGATGCATATGCCATAATTGCACAACAAGTCTCCATCATAGGTGATTCGAAGGTCATTTGAATTATTAAGAGGTACACTCATTAGATATAACTAAAATGTTGCCCAAATATGATAGTAATAATTGGAGAGGTAAGATAAAAAAGCATCTTGACATTGGAGAAGGATCATTGAGATTAGTGGTACTAGAAGAATATTTTTCCATGACTTGCAATTTATATTACAAAAATGAAGGGGGATGGTTGTCAATGTGCGTTGGCCCTGAGGAAGTTGATAAGATACTGAAGGAGGCCCATCAAGACAACTGTGAGACTATAGAGATCCCTCTATACTGACGAATTTAGAAGGAAGTATACTTTTGGCCTATGATAAAGAAATATGTCTCGCAAATATAAAGGAGTTGTGATAGGTGCCAACTGTATTACCAATCAATTGAATGTGATTTTATCGAGCAACCACCTGATTAGAGACAACTGTATGCAACATGTTAGTAAATGGGGCAATTCCAGCAGATAAAGACGATTACATGAGACTCAAAAGGAGAATATCGAGATACTACATGCAAAATGGCAAGCTCTATAGAAAAGGTTATCATGCTAGACCTCAGGAGTGCATCGGGTTAGAGAAAGTAGAGGAAATACTGAAGCAAGCCCACGAGATGGGCCATATTAGTGGAGCGAAGCTTTATGACCAACTCATAAGTTTAGGGTATTTTTGGCTAACCATGAAAAAAGACTCAATCGAGTTTTTTCGAAGGTGCAAGTCATGCTAACTTCATGGCAACATGATCCACACTCCTTTAGTAGGCTTACACTCCCTTTCCACTCCTTTTCCTTTTAACACTTAGTAATTTGACTTGGTGCGAGCTATTGACCCTTCTTCTAGGGAAAAAATTAGATCATAGTTACCACTTAATATTTCACCAAATGGATAGAAGCCATACATCTCAAAAAAGCCACAATATGGATGGAGACTTAGTTCATGAAAGAATACGTCATCTATTAATTTAGCATTTCAAAAGTCTTCCTCTCAAATAATGGAAACCATTTGTTAACAGTGAAGTAAGGATGCTAACAAACAAATACTCCATCATCCATCACAAGTCCACTGTGACCTACCCCAAGTGCAATGGGCAGGCAGAAGGTACTAATAAGACATTGGTTAATATTATAGCAAAAATGTTGGAAGATTTTCCTTGAACTTGGGATGATAAGATATCATAGGTGTTATGGGCTTACAGAATAATCATAAGGAAACCTACGTGTTATACCCCCTTTTCCTCATTATTTGGGACTAAAGATATTCTTCCATTTAGTTAGAAATATCTTTTACCCGATACAACTTACAAAGATGCTTCCCTAGAGAAGACATGTGCAGTTAGAGGCCCTAGACGATCACAGGGAAAATGCAAGGAAACACTTCGAAATGTACAGAAAAACAACTCTCCAAGTTATAAACCAAATGATGAGACTAAGAAAGTTTAAAGAGGGGGCTTGGTACTAAAAAATTACACAAGGTACATGCATGGTTTATCACTGCCAAAGTTCGAAGCTAATTGGGAAGGGCCATACATAGTGCGTACGACACACGACTCGGGCTACTATGGGATCTTGAAGATTGAGGATGATGTAACGTTTGAGATTAACAACAAATGGCTCAAGATTTACCATGTGAATTTTTTTTTGTTATATATCCTTATTTTCCTTTTGGGTTACAATTATTATGGTTGGACAAGACGCGACTATCACAACCTAGGGAAAATTATATTGTTTGTAATACAATAAAGTTATATGGAAAATCATTCAAGTGCAATTCTTTTAAGTAAAAAGGCAAATACAAAATCAGATAGAACCAATAATTCATTTAAATTTCAACAATTCATTTAAATTTCAACAAGTTGTGGGGGGAACTACTACCCCAAAATACAAAAACGGGAGAACAACAGAGTCATAATTAATACTGGGGTTATCTATGATAAAACACAAGTTGGTAGAATCAACAAACCTATGGTCAAGGCTTGGGAAAGCAGATGCTAGCTCAGCCTGCTCATTGGTAAGATCAATTATGTCTTTCTCACGACCCTCTATCTCCTGTTATAGCCTCTCTAACTCTGACTTGGCTTGGGGCAAAGCCTTATGGGAAATAACAACTTTCTCCTCAACTTTGATAAGTCTAAGGAAAATACTAGACATTTTTTCAGCAATAACAACTTGGGTTCTTGTACTAGCTTGAAGTCTTCCATAAAATGAGGGCGGATTGTCTTTCTTGAATGAACTCAGCAAATCGATCAACCATGTCTAAGAGAAACCATCATTCATACGCATATTGATCTTGTCGATTAACTCCTTTATTTTAGAGGAGGTTAAGGACTGCAATGGGGTACTTAAAACCTCACTCAGCACAGTAGAAAATTGCCATCATCACGGGAAGTGGTTGAATTCAATTAAGACTGAAGGTAGAGGAGTGAAGTTGAAGTATTCGTTCAAGAATTTTGCAATGTAATGTGGAAAGAATATAGTGAAAATCCCTAAAAGTTTGCTTAACCAAGTCTGTGGGAGATGCCTCAAGAGGATGGACATTGAAAGCGTTGTTGTTGGCTGAGGGAAACACTGTGTTGGATGCCCTATATTTCTCTTCCAATAGAGGTTTAGCTACTCGGGATTTCACCTCAACATTTGGACCACTAGAAGTAAGGGCAAATTGATTAATTGGAACATCATCAGTAGCGAGGCTCACAATTAACTCCTTACGAACATCCTCAGGGGGAACTTGACCGATAGGCAGAAAAGGCTAAATTAGCATGTTAGGACACTCGGGTATAACCTAACAGTTAAAAAACATAAAGTAAAAAAAAAAGCAGTTTAGCCTCTATGGTTGCTAAAATCCTAGTGTACATGAAGCACCTTTTGGTTGCTCAACCAAGTACTCTGGGCATGCTAAAGTCCCAGTTTACTTGAAGCACCCTTGGTTAGCTCGAGCAAGTATTTCGGGCAAGTTTGGCCTTAAAGTTCGCTAAAGTCCCAATTTACTTTAAGCATCTTTTGGTTTCTTGAATAAGTAAGTCCCAGTTTACTTGAAGAACCCTTGATTGCAGACTAAGTACTCAGGGCAAGTTTGGCCATTAAGGTCGCTAAAGTCCCACTTTACTCGAAGAACTTTTGGTTGCTCGACCAAGTAATTTAGGCAAGTTTTTCTTGATAAAATGAACACAAGATTTTCTAAAAAGTGTAGTATAAAACACTAGGATAGATAAGGAAATCAAGTAGGGACAAATAGAATGAGTATATACCTCTTTCTAAGGAGGTGAACGGAGGTTGATCACTCAATGATAGGATCAATCGTGGCATCTCTAACAACCTCAACGTCCTCACCTCAGAAGTTGCTCCACCCTCTAAGATAAAAGTACCAAACAGGTTCACCAACATTCTTCTCATTCATAGTAGGCAAAACAATCAAGGACCTACAAGTGTTGACAAGTACACCCTCGATAGGATCAGTAATGCTCACAAGAGCAAAATTTTGAATAAGATACAATGACAAAAAAAGAGCAAGGCCAAATAAAAAATAAAAGAAATGAAAGATAAGTTACAAAGATTTGCAAGATAAATTAGCACACCTCAAATTCAGCCATAGGGTTAACGACAGGGACTACCTCAGCAGCTAGATGCTGCCTCACTTCATCTTCACCTTGCTCCAACTCAGATTGGGAAAGTGTGGCCTGGGCTGCATAAGAAAGAAGATTCAGGGGTGTAACCAGAACTAATTAACCCACTCAGATAAAAACCATCCCCTGCTATGATGGGGGGAATCAATATTTACCTCTGAGTCTTTCACGACAGGTGATGGTACTTTGGGAAGTGGGTATTATTATATGGGAGTTTGTTTTATTGAGGGGGTTAGTTGCTCTAATGGTTGATGTGATAAGATGGAACCTTATTGATACTAATGATAGTGTGTATGTGTGTGTGTGTGTTGTGTATCTTTCGTTTCTTGATCGTCTGATTTCTCTCGTTCATCCAAGAGAGTATCAACATAGGCATCAATATGTGTATCACAACTAAGAGGTAAGAAGATGAAAATAACTAATGAGGTGAAGGAAGTATGAGAAATTATATAATATACAAGTTGATGAAAATAATACATGTTCATCACCAAAATCATCCAATATGGTGTAATCCAGCGGATAAGAGGATGGTTTCTCGATATTAAAGATCATGCGTAACCTTCTCGATTGATATGTCAAAGGTACTTCCTTAAGTTATTAATATTCTTCTTCAATATCACCTACAGCTGTAAGAGAGGACCTTTCCTTTGACATAGTTCTTTTTCGGCCACTGGTACTGGGTGGAGGAGTAAAAGACAGTCCCTGAGCAATCATTTTTTCCTCAATTAAAGATCGAGCAGTCATTGAATTGTGATCTTACTTACTCATCAATTCATCAAAAAACTTTGATACTTTGCTCTAGAGGGTGGGATCAATGTTAGAAGTCCAGCCTTCGAGTGACAAAAATCAGTGGTTTTCTTCCTCTTTTGATGTTTCTTCTTCGCTCTCACAGCTACTCCATTCGAGAGACTAAAAGGTGTCTCCTCATCAATAATAAGGTGGTAAGTCTCAAGGGCATCCTTAGCCTCATCAACAAGATGTGAAGTAGAGGATCCCCTCTTCTTCTTCTTCTTCTTCTTCTTCTTTAGAATGTTCTCCTCAATAGGAGCTGGAGGAGGAAGTTCGTTGGGTATACTTTCATTAACATCACTCAAATCGTACTGTGATTTATTAATCAAGTAGCCTTTCAACCTAAGTTTTATCGAGGAAACCTCCGGATCGATGGATAAAGTTATTGACATACAATAACCCTCTGGAACCTAGCAAGTTGGTTAGGCTAGAATATGGTAAGATAGTTAGTGGATCTACTACCCCGTGCTTTATTTTAGGGGATCGCCAAGTTTTCCTTATGACGAACTAAAAGAGCTACTATTACACTGGCCAAGAAGTTACCACAAGTAAATGAGAAGTTGGTAGGCCACTCTAAGGAGTTGTGATGTAATAGGCGCACCCCTAGTCATAGCCAACTTGGTGTATATATTATGGGGGAGTAAATCAAACAAAAGGACTCCCATTCGGTATAAGAGGGAAGGTAACACTACAAGAAAAACACCTTTTTATAACACTCGAAAAAAATAATTTAATGACATTTATTACAAAAATGGTATTTAAAGGTTAATGCTATTATGAATATGACATTTATAATATAAAACATCATTTTATACATATTAGCCTTTTTTTTAATGACACTCTAAATATAAAAATCATATTTAGTTATACATATTATGACTTTTTGAATTTTTTTTTACCAAAATACATATTATGACCCTTTATTTTTATTTATATTTTTTTTGGGGTGGTGGTGTTTACTTGCGCGATCGCCTCCAAAATTTGGTTTTCCACACACGCCAGCTCCTTTCTCTCATGGCTCCTATTTTCCTCACGTCTCCTCTCCATTCTCTCTCTCAAGTTGGGCGATTTCTCCATCTGGTACATTTTCTCCTCTCCATTCTCAAGTTGTTGACCTGTACGTATATGTATGTAAACATAATCAAGAAGTCTTCCATTTCTTGTTCCTTTGAAATCGTACCCATTCTATACTTGACAAACAACTCCGTAATTCATATTAAAACTTATTATCTTTAAAAAAAGTTTGGTATTGATGAGTTTTATACAAATTTTGATTTCCAAAGTAATCTTGAGATTGCATATGGACTTACATATGTTAAAATTTATATGTATGTATTGGTGAAATGGGTGGTGTTGGTTGAAGAGGGGAAAAATGAGAAAATGAAGAATTTTTGTGGAATTCTGCCATTGTTGGGAGAAATTAAAGTAGCTAAGAAGGCTTAATTTTTAATTTTTCCTCTTTCTTTCTTTTCTCTTTTCCCCCAAAACTTTGTATGGATCTAGAAATAAATAAGATTTATAAAATGCGATTTTAATGAAATCTAATTAAGGTTAGATGAGCTTAAATTTAATGTGATGGGATCATTTTAATGATGGTAAATAGGCCCATTGTTCGTATAATAGAATTTCAATGATAAAATTAGTATTGAATTTGGGCAAGAGCATTGATGATGTCATGTTGAGCATAATCGCATGTTTTCAATATTAATTGGAAGAGTAATGATGTGAATTGTATTCAACGGGGAAAGCGATAAGACTATAGAACCAAAGGAATCAAAGAAGTGAGTTTTGTTATCAATAAGAAATATCAGTGTACTTATACACTTCGTGTATTTATCATTAATGAACGATAACATGTGTGTGAATGGGAAATGTGACCCTGGTAGGGGTGAATGATAAGGGTGGTGTGTGTGTGAAGTGAAAAATGAACTAAAATAAACCCTAGAGACATATTTATTACTAAGCTATAGAGTCTTCTTAATGAAAAGTTGCTATTTTTTTACTAGTATTGTGTTCTGATTGGCCAATTACTGTTTATCTGAAAAATTATGTTATAACAAGTGGGTTTCTGATAAATTGGTTATAGAACCCATTCCATGCTTCCATCTTGGATGATCGATTATAGAACCCATTTAATGATTCCATCTAGGATGATCGGTTATGACATATTGATTAAGCAATTTTTGATTCAGTAGAGTGATTTGTGTGTTTTTAAACATTTTGATTGATTTTAGTTTAGGTTTAGAAGGTAATGAATTTGATTTTCAAATATTCATCTTCTATGATATTGTTGACAATTGATTTTAGTTCATTCTGAATCTGAATTGGTCTATGAAATATTAATCGACAAATGATATTAGTTGACAAACATTCTATTTCTCTTTCTTTGAAGACATTTATATGTCTTCATTCTTTTTTTGAATTACAAACAGTTTATGGCGGATAGAAGACATTTTTTATTTCACTCATCGTGGTTTGAAGCTTCCATTAACTTCTTCAGGTTTCAACTCTTCTTGTTATTTATTTAAGCTTGCATTAACTTATTATCATTCTATTTTTGTTCTTGCCGTCAATTGTTTACAAATATTCATCCAAAGGAGTGCTACCAGGGTTTAATTATTTTTTCATTGTATTTGTTTAGTGATAAAATGTGGTAGTGAACTTAGAAGTTAACAATTTTTTATCTCATTGATCCATGAAATTAATACTTTCCACTTTAACCCATGATAAAAGAATTGTTTTGTTGATATTAGTATTAAAATTCATGGTAATGATCTTAATTACTTCATATATGATGGCCATTCGATGTTATTAGGCATTAGGGATGATAATCGGGTTGTGCTACTTTGGGTTCACATACTAATTGCTAGTAGCAATAAATCTGAAATAAGCTTAATTAATTAATTGTGTCAACTTTCATGTCAAAATAGGGTTGTCTAAACATTATCGAGTGTTTAAGTAAAACGTGTTGTCGTGTAAAAGAATTTCACCTTGGCATTTCCTTTTGTTTGATTTTGAATGTTTTGTGTAAAAATTCTTACATATTTTTGTGTCTATATGTGATTATGCACCTCGAAAGCTCGAGTTATAATGCATCCATTCTGTCATTTATCTTTGGTAATAAAGTTAATATGTCTCGGCGGTGTTAGTATTAAATCATTAATAATATTAGTTATGACTTAAACTAAGATGAATCGTATAAAACACATGCATACTTTATGAATTAGAAAATGAAAAATTAATATGATTTGAGGATTGTGTTATTTTATATGAAAATCAAATTTGTATAACTAGTATTTACAATCTTAATATAGGTACAATTTAAGAAATGGGAATAGACAAGTCGTGGATGTCTATGCATAGATTATCAAACGAATACTTGCAAGGGGTTGAAAATTTTCTTAAAGTTCTAGAGAGGAATACTATAAATAGTGAAGTTGTATGGTGTCCTTGTACATCATGTGGAAATTATTTTAAATTGAGTTTAAAAGATATTAACGGTCATTTATATGTGAAAGGTATTGATCGAAGTTATTGTATATGGATATGGTAAGGGGAAGTTGCTCCTAATTCAACTTTCTCACATGTCAACATGGGTGACCCCATCCATCACGATAATTTGGTCAAAAATCTAGAAGATGCTAGTGATATGGCGGAGATGTTTGGGACGTAAATGAAGACTTTATGGGGGATCATAAATCATTTGAGAAGTTGCTAGAGGATGACAAAAATCCCTTTTACAAAGGGTGTAAAAAGTTTATGAAGATGTCTGTACTGGTGAGTCTACTCAATTTGAAAGAAAAGTGTTGGTAGACTAATACGAGATTTTCAAATATACTTCAATTATTTGCCCAATTGCTCCCAAAAGATAATGAATTGCCTTTATCAACGAAAAATGGCATACAAATGTTGTCCGTGTTTAGGATGGGGTATGAAAAAATACATGCATGCCCTAATGATTGCATAATATATAGAAAAAAGAGTACAAAGATTAAACTAAATGCCCTACTTATGGAACACCAAGGTATAAGTTGAAAAAAAATACAACCGAGGTGAAGGTGGGAGTTCCTGCGAAAGTATTACGATATTTTCCTCTCATTCTTAGGTTCAAAAGGTGGTTTCAATTTGTATAAACTGGAAAGGCCTTGACTTGGCATGCAAATGAAAGACACGTTGATGGTAATTTATGTCACCCTGCGGATTCCCCTCTATGAAAGTTGGTGGATAATAAGTGGACGGAGTTTGGAAATGAAGGTAGAAATCTTTGATCAGCACTTTCAGCAGATGGAATTTTACCCACATAGTACTCTTAGTAGTAAGTATAGTTGTTGGACGATTATGTTGGCAACTGATAACTTTGAACCATCATTGAGCACAAAGAGAAATTTTTTTATGTTAACAATGTTTATATCGGGTCCGCGACAGCCTGGAAATGATATGGATGTTTACTTGGAACCATTAATTGAGTACTTGAAAACCTTATGGGATGAAGGTATATTGGCTTATGATGCTTACCTTCAAGAATCCTTTACTTTGAAGGCGGTATTACTGTGGACTATTAATGATTTCCTAGCATACGGTAATTTATGTGGTTGTTCTATAAAGGGGTATTATGCTTGTCCAATCTGTGGTGAAGAAACATATTCTATTCGATTAAAGAATTCTAATAAGAATGTATATACATCACATAGAAGATTTCTTCCACAAAATCATCTGTTTCAAAGGAAAAAGAAAGCTTTTAATGGTAAGCAAGGGTTTCGTGAACAACCTAGTCCATTGAAGGGAGAGAAAATACTGGAGCAGGTTGAAAATATTAATGCATGTTGGGGAAAAAATGGGTCCTTTTGAAGCGCAAATAACAAAGGGAAATGATAAATTGAAACAAAAGAGGAAACACGTTAAGGAGAATACGAATGAGCCTAATAACTCCAAATGTTGGAAGAAAAAATCAATATTCTTTAGGTTAGGATATTGGAAATATTTGCTTGTTCGATATAATTTGGAAGTTATGCATATTGAGAAGAATGTTTGTGACAGCATATTAGGGACACTATTCAACATTCCCGGTAAGACAAAAGATGGAGTCAAGAGTCATCTTGATCTTGTAAATTGGGTTTAAGAGTGGATTTGGCACCACAAGATAAGGGGAAATAGACGTATTTACCACTTGCATGTTATACATTGTCTAAAGAGGAGAAGAAAAGGGTATAAGAGACGTTGCTTCGACTTAAAGTTCCCGATGGATACTCATCAAATTTTAGTAGCCTTATTTTGATGGAAGAGTTAAAATTGTTTGTTCTCAAGTCCAATGATTGTCACATACTCATGCAATAGATACTTCAGGTGGCCATTCGATTCGTGCTACCAAAGCCTGTTAGATATGCAATCATAAGGGTGTGTTTTTTCTTTAATGCTCTTTGTGCAAAAGAAGTGGATGTGAAGAAGTTGAATAATATTCAAGATGACATTGTGATCATATTGTGTTTGTTGGAAAATTACTTCCCTCCGTCATTATTTGATATAATGGTGTATATAATGGTACATCTTGTTAGGGAGGTTGAATTATATGGTCCATTTTTCGCTCGTTAGATGTATGCATTTGAAAGGTTTTCACATGTTTAAAAAATATGTCATTTTTTTGTAAGGTTATAAGTACACATGATTAATATTTGTTTTATTGAAAATGTTTGTAGGAACATGAAATTCTTAAAGGGCCAAGTAAACAATCGAAGTCATCCAGAAGGTTGCATCGCCCTACACTATATTGTCGAAGAAGCAACTGAATTTTAAACGGAATTTTTACACGGGCTTGATACCGCTGGGGTTACATTAGGTAGAAATATAACAAATGATGGTGATGATATGATATGATATGTGATGTCAAACCAGTAGGGGTGGTAAAATAATTGAGGTGGATTAATTGTTGTGGGGGCAAGCACATCATTATGTGTTGCAAAACACAGATGATGTTCAACCATATCTCGAGTCATTTCTCTTTTCATTTCTTTTGTAACAAATCATGTACTATATTGTATTTTGTTTTAATAGTTAAAATATTCTTCTCTATTAACACCCCTTATATGAAGAGCTTGAGGCAAAAGTATTATCTAAAGTGCAAAGATGAAAAATGGTTACAAGATGAACATAACAAGACCATTATTGGTTGGTATCAAGAAAGGGTATGATTAATATCAATATGTGACGATTTAATATACTATTAAAATTTTAACTAACATTTAAGACAAATCAGGTTAAAAAGGAGCTAAATCTCCGTAACAATAATGTTTTAGACATCTTAAAATGGATAGCTCAGGGAACTCGTCGAGATGTGATAAAATATCAAGGTTATATCATTTGTCGTTACCATACGAAAGAACGTGATGCTGAAGGAGTTAATCAAAATAGTGGAATTAGCATTACGGCCAGAACAATACAAGTCGCTAGTGCAAAGGATAGGCTTCCCGTGGTTTCAAATTTGAGTTTCTATGGTGTCACCAGTGAAATATGGATGCTTGATTATTTCACTTTCAAAATTTCAGTTTTCAAGTGTGATTGGGTCGACGACAGTAATGCTATTAAAGTATATGAGCTTGGCTTTAAATCAGTTGATCTTTGTAGAGTTGGCCATAAGAATGAGCCCTTCATGTTAGCTTCTCAAGCCAAATAGGTTTTTTATGTTCAAGACCAACTTGACCTAGATGGTCAATCATTCTTGTGACTCCATAAATAGTTTATAATTATGGGTGTGATGATGATGACTACGCTACTGGATGTGCTGAAAATCATGTTGCCACCAACGAATTGCCAAACGTTAAGTTGATTAATGAAAGTGAAGATTCGTGTGCACGTGTAGATTGTGACGAAATTTGGATTGATAATAAAAAATAAATAGAGTGTTAGTTATGTTTTTCTTATGCTTAGAGTTATCTATGATTTTTAAAGAGTTATCTATGTTTAGTCTACATTTTATAATTTACATTTTAATGGTTGATGGCGGTTATCATTTATGGTGAATATCTTTTGGTGTACATATGAGATGAATTGACTCTTTATCAAATTTGGGGTAATGTTATTGATTTTCACACTTCCCAGGATTTTCATACTTCCCAATACCCAACGTTTGTAGGATTGTGAAAACTTGACCTTGTTGTCATGTTTTTCTCATGATTGGGGTAGATATGGATACAAATGTGAAAAGTACATTTCTAATAAGATCGACATGACTAATAACCATAATATTCTTCATGTTTTTAAAATTCATGTCTTTCGTTGATGATTTATGTAGGAAAGTTTAGTTGTTCATTCTTAAAAGAAACGATGAGGTATTTATCATATTTAAACAGCTGAAGGCTTTAACTGAGAAGTAGACTGGTAAGAAAATAAAGCGCTTGAGAACTAATAATTTCATGGAATTTTACCTAGGCCTATTTAATGAGATTGGAAAAAATGAGAGAATTGTGAGGCACCACAAAGTTTAAAAGACACCTCAGCAAAATGGAGTATCCAAGCAGACAGGGTCGGTCTTGAGTTTTATACAAGAGAGACAATTTTAGACTTAGACACAATAACACGATACGTAAGTGATGTGTCGAATTTTTCTGATAAAAAAATCGTGTCATGTGGTATTGTGTTCGTGTGACTAGTGTTAGAGGCGTTATTGTTTCTTGTCATGTTTTTTGTATTTTCATGTATTATCATTTTAATATAGTGGAAAGATTATTAATCGTGTTAGTCTTCATCTGTTGTGTTTATATAGGTCGTATTCGTTGTTAGGAAAAACATGATTTTATGTCATGGTCAATTCTATATAGTGCTTGTAATGTTGTATCGTTTCATGTCGTGTTAAAGACAGACGTGCCCCAAAATTGTGTTTGGATCAAAATTCAAATATGTCATGTCTTGTTCCTATTATTCTGAAAATATGAGATATAGAAAATTAAGTTGATTATGCCATTCACTGAGAAGAGACATATAGGTACACAAGTTGGGCTCCGTTTTTAAACTCTAAACAAAGCCTTTATTGAGGTTTTTAATTTTCCAATACAGGGCCTATAAGAACACTAAAAAAATAAAAGCATTGCATTATATGATGGACTCTCAAACAAACAAAGTCTTTTAAAAGATAGACATGAAAAAAGGCCCTGTGCAGTTGCCCAAGCAGCACATGCCCAAGGTCGGCCATGCAAGAAGATGAACATGACATTTATTGAGAGAGTAAGTTCCATGAAGTCTAATACAGTTTTGTCCAATGAGTTTTGGGATGAAGTTGTTACCACAACATGTTATTTAGTGAATAAGTACCCATCCTCGGCTATTGAGATGAAGACAGCAAAAGAATTGTGTACTAGATCCCCTGTCACATATACTAATTTGATAATATTAGAGTGCTCGACATGCTCATGCAAATAAGGGAAAATATGAGGCAAGTGGAAAGAAATACATGTTTTTCCCTCATTTGGAAAATAGGGGAGTGACCAGGTATATTCATGTCAAATCCAAAGACAACAGGGGAGTGTCTCTACAGGTAAAATTATAGATATACTGGTCAATGGGTTAATTCTAATATAGAAAATTTGGGTAATCAATCATGGTTGGTTTAATAATTAGTTTTCCTCAACGGTTGAACATCTTCATCGTACTAATTCTGATCATGCCCCTCTAGTTCTTAAATTAAAATTTAATTCTGAATTAGTTCCTAAACCATTCCATTTTCAGAATATGTGGGCTACTCATCATTCTTTTTTGGATGTAGTTGATAAAGCCTGGAATTAAGATTGTTCAGGAAGTCCCATGGCAATATTTTCTACTAAATTGAGGAATGTGAAGGATTCCTTAAAGCTTTGGAATAAAAATGTGTTCTCTAATATTTTTTCAAGGGTCCAAAAAGCTGAAGATGATGTTATTCTTAAGGAAGCCATGTATGATATGGATCCCTCTCATCTCAAACGGGAATCTTGGCACCTGGCCAAGGCTCAATTTTATAAGGAGATTAAAATTGAATAAATTTTTTGGAAGCAAAAGGCTCGTGTTAAATGGGTTAAAGATGGAGATCTCAACTCTAAATTCTATCATTCGGTGGTTAAGAAAAAGAGGAATAAACTATTCCTACACCAAATTGATAATGAAATGGGTGTAACTCTTAATAATCCAAAGGAGGTGGAAGAGGATGTTACTTCATATTTTCAAGCTCTTCTAGGAGAGCCTTCAACTTTTGTAGAGGAGGACTCGATTACAGCTCACATTCCCAAGATGATTCATTGTGAGGATAATACTATGCTTTCTAAGGTGCCGGATGAAGATGAAATTCTACAATCCATTTTCTCCATGGAAAAAGATAGTGTCGCAGGGCTAGATGGATTTAATGGTTTTTTTTATCAAATTTGTTGGAATATCATTGCTAAAGATATTATTTATGCTATTCAATCCTTTTTTGTTGGCAAAGATATTCCAATAAGTTGGTATTCCACTAATATAATTCTTCTTCCAAAAGTGGACAACCCGAAAACTTGCTCTGACTTGAGACCCATTAGTCTTTACAATTTCTCTCATAAAATTGTTTCAAAAATTTTATCTAACCGGATTGGTTCTTTGCTTCCAAAAATTATTTCTCCATCCCAAGTAGGTTTTATCAAAGGTCGTTCCATCTCGGACAATATTCTTCTTGCTCAAGAATTGGTTACTCAACTCAATAAAAAATCTCGTGGATCCAATGTGGTGGTTAAAGTGGACATGGCAAAAGCTTATGATAGTCTATCTTGGCTATTTATTATCAAAGTGCTACGGGCTTATGGATTTTCAGAAATGTGGATTGATATGATTTGGTGAATTCTTTCTAATTGCTGGTACTCAATTATCCTCAATGGAAAATCGTGTGGGTTCTTTAAATCTGGTCAAGGAGTTCGACAAGGTGATCCCCTATCTCCAGCTTTATTTGTTATCGCAACTGAAGTTCTAAACCGAGGTGTCCATGATCTCATAATTCAAGGGTCTATTGATCCCTTCTCCACTCCCAGTGGCTGTCCGCTTATATCCTCTCTCTCATTTGCTAATGACATCATTTTTTTCTTAATAGCAATGCTAAATTGTTCCGGCAGTTTATGGAATTCTTGTCACGCTTTGAAACTCAATCCGGTCAGAAGATTAACACGTCGAAAAGCTGCATTATTTTTTCTCGCCATTGACCTGTGCGCCAATGTTTCCATCTTCTTAACAGGTCCGGGTTCAAGCAACCTTCTCTTTCGATAAATTATCTGGGAGTTCCTCTCTTTGTTGGTAGGAAAAAAACTCCTTATTTCATGGTATCACTTTTAAGGTTGTAGAGAATTGTAACTTTATTAATCAAGCAGGTCAATTAACGGTCATTCAATCTGTTCTGCATACTTTGGGTTTACATGTGTTTTCTATTATACGCCCGACAAACTCCTTTTTTAAGGACTTCCAAAAAATATACTCGAATTTTTTTTGGGGTCAAATGGATGGAAAGCAAAAGCATTAATGGGTATCTTGGGATGTAATTTCTCATCCCAAACTCGAAGGTGGTCTGGGTCTGAGAGATTTAAAGGATATATGTAATGCATATGCCTGCAAAATATGGTCCCAATTTTTAAAAAATAACTATTTTTGGGCCAACGTTATGCATTACAAATATAAAAAACTTGCTCATGTTAATGTCAGGGGGATTCCTTCTTTTGCTAGTGTCACATGGAAGAAAATACAAGATGTTGAGGAAGTTTTTGATGAAGATAATCTTTCTTGACAACAATATTGGAAATACATAAATTTTAATTTTAAAAATGCTTGGGAAATAATTTGGATGAAGCATTGCTCTCAATTCTCATTTTCCATGATATGGGATCCGAGGATTATGCCTAAAGCTTCTATTTTATTATGGCGTATTCTTCATAAAGCTCTCCCTTTGGACCTCAAACTCAAGTCCATCTTTATTCCTACGGTTTCTAAATGTAGATGTTGTTCTCAATCCTAAGAAGAAGATGATGATCATTTATTTCTTTCCAGTGAAGTTACTAAGGAAGTGTGGATTCATTTTGAAAATTTGATGGGCCTTAGAACTCAAAATTTTACATTGAGATCTAAAATCATTTCATGGTGGACTAATTGTTGTGGAAAAAATATTATATCTATTTTTTGTAAAATTCTTCCCCTCTTTATTTGTTGGCAGATATGGTGTGCCAGAAACAAAGCTAACTTTGACGGTATCCCAATGAAATCCAAATCGATCATCCAGGCCATTCACTATGATATTGTTCTTATTTTTAAAGATAGACCTTATAAAGGTCCTTTCTCTAGATTTTTTAATGATTTTATTGATGATTTTGACATCTCCACTTCTAGACTGTAAGCCACCAGAGAAAGGCTATTTTTCTCCTTTATCTTTAATAATATTCTAATTTCTTTAAAAATAAAAATAAAATAAAAAAATATTTAAAAAGGTTGCTGCTTTTTTTAGATTGGATCACATAATGATTTCTTTATACATTTTTACTACTTTAGCTATTAGAAAGTAAATTTCTTTGATTAAAAAACTTCGGCATTTATTCCCTTTTACTTAGTATGTTTGTCAGAAATGGTGGAAGGTTTGTGAATGAATTTTTTCGTCTTTTTAATTTACATACTCTAGGTTCCAATACAAACCACATAAGGACATAACCATATTTAAAGAAAATGGATTTATGTTTGGAATTTACCCTTTTATTGAATATTTTCCATTATATAAGTTAAAGGCACGTTTCAACAGTGAGTTTGAGATGAAAGATCTAAGGGCTGCAAAGAAGTAAGGACACTCAATTTGTCTCAAATGAGATACATTCAGAAGCTATTAGAATATTCAGAATACATGAGTCTAAACATGTGATTACCCCTTTAGCAGATCACAATAGGCTCTCGGCTAGGTTGTCATCCAAGACCGATGAGGAGTTAATCATATGTCACGTATTCCTTATTCCAGTGTTATCGTCAGTTTTATGTATGCATGATCAGCACTTTTTCAGATATTTAATACATGGATACACCTAGGAAGGTCGACTGACAAGATGTTAAATGGATATTGAGATACTTGAAGAGTAATAATATTGTTGGTTATAGTGTATGACCAAGGTCATGACACTTCAGGGAATACGGTGGAATATTTCGATTCATATTATGCTTTCACACTTTGTGGAAGTTTTATTAGCTAGAAAGAAAATCTTCACTTTGTCACTGTAGCCAGTATTAAGATTGATCATTAATACAACTTCTAAACCTAATTCACGTCGTGGATTAGGCCAGACCCAGACCGAACGACTTAAATCTTGTGTGATGTGTGTTTTTTCTTGTGTTGATCTTAGTCCATAGTAGGGATGTGTTTTTTTTTTGAAATTTTTGATTTTTCCGATTTTCGATCCGATTTTTCTGAATTTGGAAAGAAATTTTAGTTTGCTGATTTTTGATTTTTTCGAAAAAAATCGGATCAAAAATCGAAAATAATTCTGAATTTATGATTTTTCGATTTTTTCGATCCGATTCTTTCGAAACTATGCCGATCCAATTTTTCCTATTTTTTCTCGAATTATTTTCGATTTTTTGGAATTACTTTCCGATTTTTGAATTTTTCGATTTCTTTTTCGATTTTTTCAAACTTTCCCATATCCCACATCGGTTGAGAGAGGGAGACGGCACCAAAATATGCTCTATAAAAGGAGATTATCCTCCTAATTTCTACACAAATAAAAAAATGGGTCAAATCCTCGTGTATTTACATATTGGGTTAAACCATTTTCTTTGTTTCTTTAAAATGAGAATTTTGAGTAATCGAAAATCCATAATTTATTTTTTGAAATTTTGGAATTTCCAAAATTTCTGGATTTTTAATATATTATGTGAATTTTTTATTTTTTCCGTTTTTTCGATTTTTTCGAATTCGATTTTTTTTTTAATTTTTCAAAAAAATTGGATCAAAAATCGGAATAGTTATTTTATTTTCGAAAAAATCGAAAAAAAAATCAAATAGGCATTTTTCGATTCGATCCGGCCGAAACACAACCCTAGTCCTTAGTGTGCATTTTTTTGTTTTGCTTGCTTATTTTTCCAAACAATACTCCTTTTATTTAACCAAGTAAAATTTTTTTGTAAACAAATTGTAATGATTATATATATATATATATATATATATATATATATATATATATATATATATATATATATATATATATATATATATATATATATATCATAAGTAATTGTTTATGAAATCACGTTATGTACTCTGGACATTTAATAGCGAGCGTAGCTCCATCATTCTTTCTTTGTGGAAACTGTGGCATAGCCACCTGAACCTTCTTCCTCCTCTATAATAAAAGATCCAAACTTTGGCATTACTTTTTATTCTCTCATATATTTACTTTGGCAGTACTTTTGCTTCAACTTTTCTTTTAAAAGTTTTTCAAAAAAAGAAAATCATGTACTTGAATTTGTTCAGTCACGGTCAAACAAAATATATGAGAGACGACTCTCGAAGTTGGAAACACCACACAAAATGAGGGAATGATAATTTTATTAGTACATATATAGCAAAAAGTCATAGTTTTCGTTTTAAACATCTGAAGAAAAAAAATCTTTACACACAGTTGCATTAAACAAGTGGCAACTTTGAATTGTATCGCCTATTTGGTGGAGTCAAAACCTGAATACAAGTTCTAGTAATTAAGTTTAGTCTTTTGTGTGGAAGATTTAGCTGTACACGTCCCATACTGACTAAGTTATCTCTCTCTCTCTCTCTCTCTCTCTCAAAAACAGTTGATAAGTTGAAAGGTGCATGGAAAGCAAATTTCACACTTTTATTCTAATCTTTGATAATTTGATTTATAAATTTTAGAGCAAATAAACTTTGATACTATTATTTAGGGACGAATTCCTCACATATTTAACAAAGTCGAGGTTTGATGTTAATTGTCGGATGTCTCGGCTAGTTTATATTATAGAAGCCTATGATATTTCAGATTCAAACCATATCAAGTAGGAAACGAAAAAGATTCATCCTCATTTATAATTTAAGTTATATTTATCTGATTTTAGTTAAAGATGCTGCAGACGTTCCAATAGCTTGTGATGCATTTATCTAGTAATATATATTAAAATTGAAATTGTTGACATTCAATTTCTTTTTTGGAAAGATTGCCCTTAAATTTCATTTCATCACCTAGAAGTTTTTGAATTAATAATTGATTACTTAATTTTTTTAGTAAACTCTAGTCATCCAACTTATGTTATGATGCAATAATTTCTCAATCCTAAAGAAGTAGTTCCCCGTAATCCAGGAATCAGGAATCCAATGAAGATGGGATTCCCTCAAACAATGAAGTATTTATAAATTTGTTACTTACAGCTATGCTTACGGTTATAAATAACAATTATATGAATAACATATGTTTTATTTTTATTAACAATGCTCTTGCTTCCTGCAAATTAATTTCAACATGTCATTTGTAATTCATCAACATTTACACTTACTTAATCTATTTATATGTCATTGTAGTGGATATAGATGAGGAAGTTGATTTTCATTCAAAAAGTCCAGAAGATTTAGCAAAGTCATCAAAACATTCAAGTAATAAGCAACAAAAAGTCAGAGGCGTGGTTGTTTTAGAAGGAATAAGTAAAAGGGCTTCTTGTGATCGAATACTAGTAACTTACAATAGAAAAGGACAACCAAATGGTGAAACAAGGAAGGATTTCACAAGTTATAGGGGGATTTTGGCATGGAAAATGGTGCCCATAAGTTATCCAAGTTAGCCCAAAGTCCTAAAGTCATTAAAATAGAATTTATGGATAGCTATGGAGGTAAATGCTAATAATTTATATTTATGTTATTTGAAGTCTACATTAGTATTATTTTAATTCTGTTATGTAATATAATATTCATTAATTACAGGCTAAGTGCAACATGGAGCCCAAATCGAATAAGGGATTTATATTTGCTATTGGTTGTTCGTAGAAGAATTCCAAAGGAGAACTCACCAAGAGTCGTGTCAGTCCATTTAAAGATGATCTTGGTAATCTTTGGAACGACCAGGAAAGTTTAAAAAGTTTATTGGTCAGGAGGATTGGGATGCATTTGTAAGAGGAAGACAATCCCCGAAGTTTGAGGTGTATATTAAATTCATTTTATTATGTAAATGTATAACATTTATCCACGTTATGGTTAAATTCTTACATTATCATAAATTCAATTCATAGAAATTAAGTTATGTACAACGAGAAAGGCGAGCACAAAATAATTTCAACCACAAGCTTAGTAAGTTGGGGTCTTGAGGATATTATGGTATGTGGTTGAATTCTTATATTATTTGTAGAGTATATAACTATAATTAATTCATTGTGGGGATTTTGTGTTGTGTACTTAATTTCTTATATTTTATTTTATAATTGCGACAGAAAAATAGACATGAAAATGCATTTTATGAGGATGATAGGTCTCTAATGTGGATAACCGCCCAAAAACTGAGAAATAGGCAATATAAAGACGATGCAATCGAGGAAGTTGGTGAAAAAATTGTGAGTTACTTTCAAAAGTACCTAACGCGAACATGTATATTTTATAATATTTATAAATATGGATATATACTACATATGAGGATTGAAAAGAATATGATTTAACAACGCTCTTAATAATTTGCTTTATTGTAGGACACTTTGAAGTAGCAAGTCCATGATGGGATCTTAGTAACTCAAGGGACTTTAGACGTCTTAACCTTGGCACTTGGTACTCCAGAGTATAGTGTTCGAGTAAAGGGGATAGGAAAAGGAGTCACTCCTACAACTTACTTTCATATCCCTAGACGGGGATGAAAACAACATATTGAAGAATTAGAGTCTAGACTTCATCAAGAAAAGGAGAAATCTAAAGAAAAAGATCGACAACTTTAGGAGGCAATGGAAGAATTGAGGAAGTATCAAAGTAGATCACTTGCACCGTCGTTAATTGAGAAGATTTACTTAAATAGTCAGATAAGTGATAATAAAAAATACGAGAAGCGTTCAAATTATGTGAGTGAATCGTGTGATTCTCCATCCAAGAGGAAAAAAGAGAAGGTAATCACGTAATTGGTAAAACTTTATTACATTTATGTCTCATACTTTACTGTACTTATTTTGGAATATTTCATGTGTATATAGGCCCAAATCAATGTGAATAGAGAACGTATAATTTCACCACCGAATCCTAAATATAATATTGGGAAGTTTTCTAACAACTTTAACTATATTAGTGATCTTTATTTTTTTTCATTATTCATTTTGTTTTTTATATAGGGAAAACGATGTAGATTAGCATTGATTCACGTGCGAATGTTGTTGGGTCTGGGGTGTTTGTTGATCGTATTTCACCTAATGATACCATCCACAACGTTCGCTTAGGGGATAATTATATATGTGTATCAATAATTAACGTTCACTCTGCCGAAGCATATCTTCCTATACCGAAACCTAACGCTGACATGTATGTTGTTAAAAATGCACACAATTCACATGTTGCTTGGCCTAAAGAGTTTTTACTGTCGTGTGTTGAGGTAACTTCCTTTTTTTTACACTCCATGCCACATTTTGAATTCATTATCCATGCCACATTCAATAACTTGAGTTCATTGTCAATGATCAAGTGAAGCACCTAAAAGATCAAACGAAATCATTTTGATTGTCCATATATAGAAAATAATAGCATAATTAAAAAAGTAGAAATTATAATTTGAAAATAAAATGTAATGGTGCTATGTTTTCAACACAAACCTATTGTAATAACTCAAATGTTTTCACACATCAGATTCACAATAACAATAACACAATATTTCAACTCAACCCTTGAGGAGAACACTTTTTTTTTGTGGGGGGTGAGAGGGTGGGGAGGTGGGTGGAGATTTTACGGTTGGGAGAATAATCAATTTATGTAGTGCCTTTGAATAAGGATCTTTTTGTGATGATATATTATTTATTAGTATCATTTCGGGGGTTTCCCCAAATTGAGGTTATAGCTTCGGCTTGTCAGGGGGAAAATGGCTCGAGGACACTTTTAGGTTTTTTTAAACATTGATTATTATTAAATTGATTTAGCTACTGGACATTCTGTTGAATTATTACATGTTAATAGTTGATCTTTTTATAATATTGTATCTAGGCCCAAAGAAATGTGAATAAACTACGTATAATTTCACCGCCGAATCATAAATATAATATTGGGAAGGTTTGTTACAACTTCAATTATATTAGTGATCTTTATTTCTTTCGTAGTTTATATATTTCATTCATTATTCATTTTATTTTATTTATATAGGGAAAATGATGTAGATTGACATTGAATTTACGTGCGAATGTTGTTGCGTCTGGAGTGTTTTTTTATCGTATTTCACCTAATGATACCATCCACAGCGTTCACTTGGGGGATAATTATATACATGTATCAATAATTGATATTCACTCTCCCGAAGCAAATCTTTTTGTACCGGTACCTAATGCAGACATGTATATTGTTAAAGATGCACACCATTCACATGTTTCTTGGCCTAAAGAGTTTGTGTTGTCGTGTATTGAGGTAACTTCCCCCCACCCCCACCCACACACACATTTTGAATTCATTATCCATGACACATTCAATAACTTGAGTTCATTATCAAATCCATGCCATATCATATACATGCCCGATGAGATTTTGTTATTTTTCGAAATGATTAAAATAAGTAAGTGGCCATAACATATCTTCATTACAAATGCTAACTGGTGGGTGATTGTATGGTTTGTATTATTTTATTGAATGAAGGGCAGAACAAAAGTGAGTTTACTAAAGCAGAATCAGGAAACTCAATCTAAGGAGATCATCGAGAAGAAACAACACATGAAGGAACTTAAAGAGAATGAGAGAGTACTAGAAGAAAATGTGAGCTACTATTATTTTTCTTCATGTTATGACATTTCCTTAGGCCTGACTTCTTCATGTGGGTGTTATATCACTACACCCAAAACAACAATCTGGCAAGGTTTGGTGAAGTGATGAGATAAAAATTACAGGGCATTGCTTGTAACCACTGTGGTGTTGGAAGCTGTCTTAACAGCTAAAACTTGAGGTGATTGAGAGTTGAGAAAAAACTTATCCAATTCACTTGCTCTGTTATTGAGGCGATCAATTTACTTTCTCCTCTTCAAATTTTGGTTGGAGATGAAATCGAAATCATGATCCTTATCATGGATTCTTTGTACAATCTTGTCCTGAAATGTTGATTTTATATGAGCTTCATCCTCTTGTTCCAATTTCTCTTCCTTCGAGCGCTGCAATGCTGTAAGCATATCATCTAAAGTTAAAGTTACGTGCTTTGAATTCAAGGACTTGACATTTTCTAGTCTATAGGTAATGTTCATTTCTCTTTTGGAGTCTAAGGCTTTATGTTCTAAAGATTTTATCGCATCTTCAGCATCCCTTGCCCGCCAAGGTTCGAAATTCTGATAAACATCTGACTCGACAACATGGTCAGAGCTCTAAGGGTCTGTCTTGATGGTAATTTCAGCAAAGTAGTGGTTGCACTTGAAATAGAACCTCAATACTTGAATGTATCCCAATTACTTCTCTCTAACAACTTTTTTTTGCAACAATTAAATTATGTACCTCGGTATACGAAATGTCCGCATGTGGTGTAGCAGAGGGTCATTGGGAGAATCATCTGCACTTTCATCCGTTGATTCCTGCCATATCTCCTCTTCAATATCTTAGCTGGATCGAAATCATTTGGATAATACATGTTGATCACTTTCCTCTCTCCCTTTCTCTCTTAATAGATAGCAAAGAATATGATCAAGAGTGATGACCTGGCTCCAAAGGAAATCCACAAAACAATCTCCAAACCTAAAAAAAAACTATTATATAGCTATATATGACAACAGTTATACTATATATAGTTGTTATATATAGTATCATATATATATATATAAAGCTTTTATACTATATAACACGTCAACTACCATAACCATTTCAACCCTTCCACTTGGCGGTACCTTATCCAGTCCGAATCAATGTGTTAGTAGCGGCATTAATGTCTCCATTCTAATGTACATTCTGCCTTATGGCATGTGACACTAGACTATCTGAATCAAAACAAGGCTGGCTAGGCTGAATAGCAGAGCAATCCACATTCTCCACCAATTAAACTCGGTGTTAGACAAGTCCTTATTAGTACAACTAATAAAACA
Organism: Sambucus nigra; assembly: GCA_949130495.1. Lineage (NCBI taxonomy): Eukaryota > Viridiplantae > Streptophyta > Magnoliopsida > Dipsacales > Adoxaceae > Sambucus > Sambucus nigra. Next base: position 340,912,564 of record OX422213.1, on the reverse strand, counting down.
AACATCCCATGGCGACAAATGACCACACAGATATTTGACTCTGGTGTTTATAAGGATATGGACATCATCCTAGACTATTACCTTGTCTATATCTCCTCTTCAAATTCCACTTTTTAATTTACCCAGTCTTTATATGCCTATGTCTATATTTATAAGTTTAGACTGTCAATATAGCATACGTCATAAATTGAATCTTAATGGCTGTAATCAAGGATTTGGGTACATTTATAAATTCCCACAAGTAATCCCACGTTCATATAATATAAATTTTGTTTTGAGTAGCTGCTGAAATTCATTTTTGAGTCCATGTCAAATGTTTGAATAAATAATATTGATGCTCCTAACCCATGGCAGAAGATCTCTCCTAAGAATATCTTCGAGTAATTATAACGGAACTATTAATAGTAGCATGCTCAAGTTAAAGAATGTTGATGAACTCCATCATGGTTAGCTTTATCTTCCATCTAAAATGATTGTTGACAAACCCATTATATATTTATTAACATCACATGCTCAAAGGCACATTGTACATTCAGATCAAGTTCCTTGCCAACTGCTCTTCGATGAATTTTGCCTATTTTGAAAGAGCTAATAAATACACCTAGTTTATAGTGAATTCCTTAGTTTGTACTCAACTTGGACTAGTTAATGTGAGAATAATTATAATTTGACCTTTTGTAATTTGACATTATTGATCAGGTAAAAATTAAGGAAAAAAGAAAGATTTCGATGGCAAAGATGGCACAATTATTGCATTTGCTAATATGCTTGATAACATCATAACGATTGATACGGTGTAGATTCAAGTGGCTATTTTTATGATGATCGGTAGATCACTTATATTCCAAAAAATGAATTAATACGGTTTTGTAAGATGCAAGAACTAGATGGATTTTGCATTATCGCATACATGAGGTTAAATTTAAGTTTTATGATGTTTTATTTAATTCATGAATGCATATATGAGGTTAGACATAGTTTACATTTTTGCATACATGAATGCCCTTGTAACTCACGTGCGTTTGGTTTGTGTATATATGCCTATATGACAAATTTGGAACTAGTTTTGAAGTTGTTAGATTAGTAAATCCCCTCTCTATTCGGGACGCATTTTCTAAAAACATTAGGCATCAATTTATAACAAAAACCCTACAGAAGGCATTAGACAAACAAATATTTGTTATTCCATTCAATACTGGGTAACTTTGAAAGATATGTAAAAATATTTAGCATAATAAATGTGTGTGTGTATAATATTCCTAATCTCCAATAATTCTTCATAATATAGGTATCATTGGGTTTTGCTTGTGATCGACTTTCTTTCGAACAATGTGTTTGGGTTGATTCTTTACATGGGGAACCAAACTTGAACCTTAAGCTCTATCTAAACACGTAAGTAGTTTCCTAAATAAATGCTTATAATAAAACTATTTATTTCATTATACATAATTGTAATATTATTATGTCATTATGTTTTTTTATTGAAGTGGAATTATATTGTTTTTGACAATCAAAGGAAAAAGATCATTACTAAACTGGGAGAAAGTTAAGGTATTTGCTCGATAAATTAAATTTAATGTTTAGGTATTTACATTTGACATGACTAATATATTAACTCATTTATTTTCATGGCCCTAAACAACAAGGAGAAATTGTGTGTGGTTTTTTTGTATTGAAGTTCATGCGAGGGCTCTTGGAAAATTTATCGAAGTCTATAAAAATGAAGGTCACATGTTTTTAATATTTTTTTACATTCTTTTTTATTTAGATGTGATAAAAAGATAAATGTAATTTTATTTATCTTGTTTAGATGAAGGATTTCTCTACAAAGTCATCATATCAAACACTTGAGATCAATGAACTTCAACATGAGTTCATTGAATTTATTCAGCCTTATATGATATGGTTTGGAGCACTTTGTTAGCACAATTTTAGGAAAGCCAAAGGAGGACCGACGCATTTATGTATAATTTTTTTATATACATTTTTTTGAATGATGTACATAGTGGGTATATCTAGCTATGATACATGTAGTAGGCCATTAATTTTTATTTTTTGTGGATGATTAATATAGATTGTGGATATATTTATTTGTGCTCCACTTGTTTTTATATGGAAAAATGACTTGATTTGGTGAATTTTAGGTGTAAGTGACTTCACATACAAACAAATTCAAAACTGTTTTTATGTTATTGTAAATTTTGAGGCCATGATAGAAAAATATTTACCCAGCCATATATCCCCATACGAGCTTGCTAGTCATGTCCAAGCACAACCTGTTGGCATGATAGGGCAAGATTAATCTTATCATTGCATACCATAAGATTAGCACTTTGATTGGACGAATGAAAAAGGGGTTGAGGTCCTTATCTCCAAGAACTCACATGTGAGGATTATGGAGGACAGGGTATCTCGATAACTTTCAACAAGCTGAGCAAGCTAACAATATCTAAATCAACCTGTTTATGTGTCTAATTTTTTCAACCATCCAGACTCTTAATTTTGATTCTGAAAGAAACATAATGCGAGGTTTATCGTGGAGATTGAAATCGCACAATGTGTGAACAATCAATGGTTTTTCCAACCCTTGGCAATTCCAACATATGATCTTTATTCATCTTGGCGAGGTAGCTTGGTAGTTCCAGCATATATTTTCATTGACTTAAAGAGAATAGTTTTGTAACTTCTCTACTTCATATTGTTTTATTGGAAGAGACCCCGTATAGATTGGTATTAAAGATCTTAATGATCAGAATAATTATTTTCTTTGTTTACTTCCTTTGAATGTAGCATTGAAACTTCAATTGAAGTAGTTTATGTCTTATGCCCTTTTTATATTTGATATGCAATCTTTCAAGGAGATTCTTACCGCTGCGAATGATGCTAATAATGCTCAAGCTATCATTGCAACAACCTTGAAGGAGTATGAGAATATTTTTGATGTAAGTTGCTCTCAATGTGTTGGTTCTTTTAATTGGTCGATAAGGCAATAGTAGTTTGTCTACTTTGAAACTATCATTGTTATATGGTAAGTTGGAATTTTTCTCGGGTCTGGAGGAATTACTTTTTTTTAAACAAATATTTTTTTTGTTCTTATTCAGTTTTCCCAACTTCTCACTACATTCATTTACAAGAAAAGACAAATCCGAGTTCTATTTTTGACGAGTACAAAAATGTGAGTTAGACATTAACTACATGTTAAGAACATGATGTTATAATATTTATCTTGTATAGTTAGTCGTTAAACATTCCACAAAGGTTTTTTGTGTTTCTACTTCTGCAAATGATAGATGGCTCCATTGTTAATTCCAGTAAGAACCTCATATTTGAATCCAAAAGCAAACTAGATAATTGGATTGAGTTAGTGCAATCCAAAATTGTGGTAGACAAGCACTATAATATGGCAATTACAAATTGATTATGATTTTTTTTTAATTTTAAAAATATGTTATCCTTTGTGGTACTGGTTTTTATATAGCACAACAGTAAAAAAATATTTATATGATAGTTTTATGATTTTATAGTCATTTGTAACTTTGCCTCGCAAAAAAACTGCAGATTTTGGGCATAATTGATCACCCTGTTTTGAGAGAAAGGTGGATCGGGATTACTGGAAGGAGAACTACACTGAATGGACAAGAAGTCTACACACGCAAGCGTGCAAAGCTTTCACAAGCATATCTGTATGCTTTTCCTTTTCTATATTCCTTTTTTCGGGAAAAGGAAAAGAAAGTGAAAGCGAAGAACAATGAAATTAGTGTAGGAAATAAAACATTTTACTTAAATCAAACACTTGCATTTAATTGTAACTTTTTGTGAGAGTTCCGTGAGTCGGAGATATTTATAGTTTTTATTGTCACACTTCCTTCCTTTTTTTATTTCTAATTCAGGTACACGACTAGCCCACATCTTTTCAGTGGCGAGGCCGAAGTAGCATTTTCTCGAGTTAGAAGCAAGGTCTGTCAATATAAATCCGAGTTACGTTTTAATAGAAAGACAATATGCATAATTTTACTCAGTTATTATTATGAAATTTGATGGTAAATTCCATTTTACTTATCAACCAAGATGGAAAGAATAAATTGAGATGTAATTTATAATGTCATAGATATATTTATAGTACATCCCAAATTAATAGTCGTGATTTCCTTTTTAATTCGTCCCAAATAGTCTTGTTTCTAAAAATAGTATATAAATTTATATGAGATTGCAATGTTACCCAACCGAACAATTACTTGGATTGAAAGGTAATCATCTTTATTAAGAGGAAAAATTTGGAAAGGAAAGACTATTCTTAAAATGTATGACGTTCAAACGGAGACTATTAATTTGGTACGGAGGTAATATAAAGTATTAAGTTGAGTGTTTTGGTTATTAGTTAAAATCTTGTGCTTACATAACTTCATTGGAATCTCTTTCTTGGGATATGTGAAAGATATGATGAGTTGCTTCATATTTTTATGATTTGTGAGCCACATGACCATTTTTTAGGTCAGTTTGGTTATATCCCAGTGGTGTTTGTAATCCTCTCTTTTTTATAGATATTGAAAGAGCCAAGAGAAACGCGAGAGGTAACGTATGTTTGTCTATGTATTGTGGGCAAAAGCTGTAATTATGTGTTAATACTTCACACCCGAGTTTTAGCCATCCTCTCTTGACACCTCGGCATCCAACATTTTCTCAATCACAAAGAGGAATAAAAACTGACCGCTTTTGCTTCTTCCATCCCCTCTCTTGACACCTTGGCATCTAACTTTCTCAAATTATATTGATGATAAAAATATAATCTTTCATTGTCTTTATGTTCCTACACTGTTGTGAGGTTGTGGGGATGTTTATGTTTATATATAAGTTATTTATTTGAGTGTAGTATCTTCCTTTAGCATTTGACAACATTGCAATAATGTGATATTAGGTTTGATGAGAAAGCTAATGCAATGTCCTAACTTCTGTCTCACACCCTAAAGGGAATTATCAAAGCAAAATATAGATAAGATGTGTGTAATGTTAGAGATGAAGGAGGATTTGCTCCCAATGTTCAAGATAATAGGGAAGGATTGGTATTGCCTATTGATGCAATTGAAAAGTCTGGTTACATAGGCAAGGTATGATGAACTGATTATATTTCTTTTCCATTCAAATTTGGTCTATAGCACATGTGAGGTTGAAGGAATTTTGTGCAGATCAAAATTAGAATGTATGTTGCAGCTTCAGAGTTTTTAACAAAAGATGGGAAATATGATTACAATTTTAAGAAGAAACCAAATGATGGTTCTCATGTGCTCGTGGATCAAAGTCTTTATGAAATTTATAAAGAGTTTGTCAGAGATTTCCCTATTGTGTCAATTGAAGATCCCTTTGATCAAGATGATTGGAGCTTATGGGCTTCGCTACAGTCTTCAGTTGATATCCAACTTGTATGTGATGTCTTGTTGGTCCCAAATCCTAAAAGAATAGCTGAAGCCATTCAAAAAAGGGCTTGTACTGGTTTGCTATTGAAGGCAAGTGTGAGATTTAATTTTCTAATTCAGTTATGGTTTCATTTCTTGTGCTTATTTTTTTAAAAAGTTTTTTATCAATGTTTTGTTGACATTTTCACCTTTTCAGTCCTGTAGTTTTGGCTTCTATCTTATTAACCTTTGATATAATATATAACTCTGTAAATCTGCATTATGTATGAACATTATTGGAAATAAGTGGGTTTTTATTTATGTTTGTCATCATTTCTGAATAATAAGTTGTATACCGTATCAACTTTGTCAGTCCATATTATGTGCCCGACTTGTATAATGTGGCCACCTAGGTGGGATGTTCGTATTCCAAAACTCATGGAATAAGTCATAAGAGGCTTACTTAGTATAATTTGTCCCATATAAATACAATCATATCCAACACCGGACATAGAATAGGAGGAATCAAATGGGGCCTGTCTTTTTTGTGTGTATGCCGTAGTTACATTGAAGAAGTCAGAGTATCATTGTTAATTTGCAATATTAATTTAAGAACGACATTAATGTTAACCTCTGTAAATTTTTAAGTTCTTATACAGAGTTTTGTGATTTGTATACCCAAGGGCGGATCCAGGGGTGGGCCCACCAGGGCTGTAGCCCACCCCTCCCAAATTGGAAAAAGTTCTAAATACACAAATTATCTCAACTCATGGGAAGTTAATTCATACTTTAAGTTAAAATATTATTAAAAAATAATCCCAAATTTTATAAATGTTAAAAATTGTTAAAAAATAAAAATAATATATATAAATAGATACAAAAACTTAAGAAATTTCTCCTCTTGGGAACTCGCCCCGAACCCTCGACATTAATCGGGACTTTTTCCCCATTGAAAAAAAAATTCGGATCGATTATTAATTTTAGACCACCCCTTCGATGAATCCTAGCTCCGCCCTTGTGTATACCAGATTTAAATCTTCATTTATTTATATGAGTTGAGGAGCCTTCATTTGATTAATTGTGGAACCTACAGAGGAGAGCAGTTATAGCGATTCTTATGATTCTTGCAATACTAGGTCTAGGTACCACGAGTGCGAAATTATTAAAGTTGGTTTTCTCAACCTTAGATACCTTTATTTCCTTCCTATTGGCATTTTTGTCAGACTGCGTTATTGTGATGAGAGGGTAATCGAAATTATGCCGACCAGATCTGCTTCCCAGTCTAAGGATTGCAAGTTAGGGTTAATCTTCACCTTCACCCCATTATTCGATATATTATTAAGGTTTATGGTGTTGCGATGCGTATTCAACAATGTTAGGGTCAATAGTATACTAGTAGAACCACACTGGCTACGTTATGATTGGAGATATCTTTATGGACATTTATGGGATCAAAGACAATGCTAAAGCCGCATGCTATTAGTACTTATTGCCGATGAAATCCCAATTAAAATTGGTGAGGGTCGTCTAGGAGAGAAACTACTCTTGGAACACGAAGTTTGTATAATTGTCTGGTGCGTGGGAGTGCAGCCCAAAGGAGGAGAACCAAAATGATGCAGCGCCCCGCGAGTGGTCTGGGCCTAAAAGAATTTTATTCATTCAGACTTATTTATGGAATTCTTTACATCTTACTGATGAATTATTCTAACACTTTGTATGAACTTTTTTCAATTATGAAAACTTTGCAATTAGCTATCACATTAATACTGGATATTATATTTTTTTATTATATGTCTAATTTATGACTATATATATTAAACCCTTATATGATGAAATATTTTATATAACCTTTTTAAATATTTAAAAATATTTATCATGACGCTTTTTAAACCAAATATAACAGCTTGTAGAGTATATTATGACCATTTTTTGTAGTAGATATGACAGTTTTGAAAAAAAAAAAGTCATATATAATTGTTACCTAATATGACATATTTTATGGATATCAATTATGACACCCAAACTTATGACGCTTTTTATTAAAAAATAAAATGCATTTTATGACATTTAAAACATTATAAAAAGCCTTTTTCTTGTAGTGTAAGAAGGGGTTAAGACCAGAAGGACATTTTTCGAGTGGAAATTTTACATGTGACAGCCTCGTCAACCTCACTCACTGGCTAAGAGGACTCAGCAAATAAGTTGTTGGTATAAAATTTATTGAGACCGACATAAGGAGGAAAGAAGAAGGCCTTGACATTGTCAATCAAAGTGCTAAAGGGTTTCTTACTTTTCTTGTGATTCAAGCACAAATGTAAGGCATCTTCACAGCGTGAGAGATGGGTAATAAAGCACTAGGGGAAAGTGTAGGTAACTTTTCATAAAGGAAGGTAGTGAGGAGCATATGATTGGCATAATTTGAGACATAAAACCTCCCGATGGATCTAGCAGAGTCTACTTAAACTCGATCAAGACAAGTATAAAGGGAACCCAAAGTTATAGCAACCAAAGGAATTTTGATACCTAATGACACCTGAATAGCCATGTTGATTAGGTCCCTCCTTGGGCAGTCGTGGGGATTTTTTGGCAAGAAGATCCTTGACAAACACCAATATTTAGGCAGCCAACTCCAAGTCACTCTCAAATTCTTCCCTAGTTGGAGGTAGCTCGGCAACTTGTTTACCCTTGGGATTTTTTTTTTGCCAACTCCCTAGACATGGCAGCTGCCTTATCTTCGATCAAGTAAAAATGGTGAATAAGCTCAAAAAAGGTACACATCTTATAATTCTCCATGAACTTTATGCAAACACATTTCAGCCTCTTTCTAATGGATGCCTCTTATTTTTAGAGATCCACTTCAATGAAGGTCTCATTGCCAACAACATCAAGTTCCAAAAGTTCACTGACGTCCTCCAAAGTTATAGTAAATTCTCCCCAGGCAGCCACAAAGGTTTGGGACTTGTGGCTCCACTGAGACACCAATAGCCTTAAAATATTATTTTTTTTCTCCATAGTTAGGTTCCCAAAGCACATAGTGCATGATAATCCCGCATGGGACAGTTTACCGATATACTTTTTGTGGATATAGTTCGTCCAAGGGCCCAATGCATCACAGGCTACGCCAGCAGACTCAAATTCAATGTTTAAGTAGGGAAAATACCTATGTTATATCCTAAACCTAACCACACTATCACCCGGGATATAGGCCTAGTGCTTAACCTCTTCACTTTTGTCCACAAGTAGATGGGGGGTGTCTTGGCGGTTAAACGGTTAGGGAAGTTATCCACTATGGACCAAAAGAGGTCATATTCTTTGAAGAAAGGATCACGACAATATTTGGCCCATTGGCCTGACGAGCTTGAGTAAAGCACTCCTAATAGAAGGGATCATTTTGATGATGGGAGCCATTGAAAAGGGGTATTAGAAGTCAAGATGAAGAAGAAATTGGGACGAAGAAGAAGAATAGGTAGATAACTATTTCTCTCTCTGTAAAAGGGATATTTGCAAAGAAAATCTTAAGCGTAAATAATGACGTGAAGGAAAACTATCCCTTTTATAACGGGTAAAATGTCAAATTTGAGGAGGGGGTAGTACCCCGTGCACGTGTGTAGTCAGTGCAATGATAGTTCTGTGATGTGATAACGACCAAGTTTGATCACGTGGTATGCACACACTTTCCCCAGTGCGTCACGTGTAAAGGCGTTGGAAGATTAGCAAGTGCATTTAATGTGAGACGATGACTCAATGATCAATGCGCAACTTGGAGGATTGAACAAATCGTTCCATGATTCTCTTTTTAGGGAAACTAAATAGGTTTGGGGGGATTTTAAAAATCCATTATATTTTCCCCAACATAAATAAATAGGTTTATCACAAAATATTTTATCTCTGAGAAAGCTTCACAACCAAGTTTCAAGGTTTTGATAGAAAAATACATGTTTGGTTATTTACATATACCTTTAAACAAATAATTGTTGATATTATAATTATTTGTTCATTTGTTTAAAATAGCCACTATTTACATGTTGTTCAAAGAGAGGTGATGATATTTTATACTGATATTTCTTTACAAGCAAATAAATATCTCTACGAAGGGGCAAATATAGGGGCATGTCTAAGCCCAAAGCTGATCGATAGACTAATCTTGTACAAATAAGAGAATAATGATAGAATAAGAGATCATTTGGAAGTAAGTCAATCGCAAGAAGCCCCGCAACTATATCGTGCGGTCAAATAGTTCAAATAAGGAACGTGGTCACTCGAAAGACCTCCCACAAATATCAAGCTCAATCAAAGGATATTGAAGTCACATTTTGTAATAGGAGCTATGATTTACATGTATTATCTCTTATTATTTAAATACTTGGAGCTGTTTTGTATTAATGTTGAGGATGATTGGTACCTTTGAAGGACCATGTCTCGTAGGAAATGGGAGACTCACATTCTCTATCGAACAACTTCATTTTGGGAATCTCACACGGACTTGGTTTGAAAGATTGGGAACAATGTAACGTTTACCAATCTCTTTGGCACACTTAGGCAAAACGTCTATTAGGCTCTCGATATACCATCAACCGACGGACCTTGCTCAAGGGATCTCACTTCTAATTGTTGTTTAAATATGTCCTTTGGGTATCTCATATATAATTACATATTGCTTGAATGACCGTCATTCGAAAGACCACAATTGGGTAATTAGGTAGCTCATCTCATATATTGCTATTCGTTACTTTTCATGATGTCATGTTTCCTGAAATTTTTAGAACTCGAGAAAAGTGGCACTCAAGTGAGTTTTATTCCTTGAACCACTATCTCATTTAAGGGAGCATCCTATCACCCATTACGAAATTAACATTTGTGCCAACATATCACATCTCAATCAATGCAAAGGGACTCTCAGTAGCACAAATAGTGTTCCCACCAAAATATAATATCTCATGCATTTAATGCGCTATCTTGAGCATTAATTACACAACACTCTTAGCAGTAAATGAGCTCAGAACATTTAATGCAGGCAAGCTCTCTCTAATGACCTTGACCTTATATAAATACTTTCGCTTATTTCTTTTGAATGGGATCATCACTTCTTCTCTAAAGTTGAGGCCCAATTTTCTCTAGACACGAGTGTTTATTGTGAGTTTAGCATTTGGTGATTCTATTCCTTAATCTTTAGAGATTAAACATTTGTGTCTAGCAACATTGTCATTTATTGTACACCTGGTTTTCTACCTTGCCTTTATTGTGCCAAGGTGTTTGCTCCTTCTCCCTCCAATAAAGTTGATTGTAGGGACCCATTTCATTTATTGTAATTAAAGCGCATATATATTGTAAGAGGTCCATTTAATATAGACTTTTAGATTTAACGACTATTTATTACAAACATTAAAGTTCTTATTTATTGTATTATTCTTTGTGCACTAATCATCATTCTGAGAGGGGGTTATGCCCCACCGAATACTTATTTTATTGAAAGAACTCACATCTTACAACCGGTATCCTATCGCCTACACCCCTTAATATGTCCCTTTTGTAGGAACTTTATTGGATTTGATCCCAAGTATTCTTGGGTACGTAGGCGCTATACCTAGCTAAAATTTTGAACCCAATCCTCATGATACATCTCTTGACATATTCCTTCTTAGGGAAGCCTCCATCTATAGTCCAAAACCGCTATTTCCATCACCTCAAACCAGCCTGAGGACTACAACACCTTCAGAATTTTAACTATGTTAATAAGGGATACATAGATGTCCATCGGTGCCTTCTGGTATTATCCAAACCCTAGTTGTGGTGTTTTACTTGATTTCTTAATCATAAAATTTTTACATCGTTTACACAACTACCCTTTTACAGCTCCAAACTAGTCTAAAGAAAAATACCTTTCGGTTAGTGATAGCTCGACAATCATAATAAATTATTCCTTTCTTAGTGAGTTTGGGTCCACTCTCATTTTAAACCTCGACCAAAGATACCTTATGTCCAACAAATAGTTTCACATCCCCTTAAGACAAGTCCTACACTTGAACACACATCATTTTGGAACACGTGATCAACGAACTACGTAAGCGCAATATCGAGTCCTTTTCTTCAATAAAGCCTCTACAACATATCTCATGATATTTTTTCCCATAGAGATGCATCCATATATTATCCCTTATTTACTATCTCTTACCCCTTATGAGATATTAGAATATCTCAAAGTTGCGACCTCTCATCCACCCCTATACAAACATTCAATCACATATACACTAACCTAAACTGAACTACATAAGATTTGATCCCGTGGAAACATGAGTACATTGGTGCAATATCGAGTCCTTCTCGTGCGCACAATCCTAGACAATATATCTCTCAATATGTTGTCACAATAGAGAAGCACATGTTTTTATCTCTTACCTTTATATCTCTCCTCAAATCGCAAACGAGATATCAAACTATCTTAAGTTATGAATTCTCTCATACACATTTATACATACCTTAACAGCCACCTGTTACCTAAGTTTAGATTCCTCATACCATTATATGCATACTAGTGGACATCGGTTAACCCGAATAAAGAGCCATGCACAAGCACTCTTGTACCTACACCGATTTAAGAGTCATCCATACCCCTCTCACTTATACCGTTTTCACACCTAAGTACCTATCTACATTTTAAGGAGTTCTCTAACTAAGGTCTCTAGATATGTTCTAAAATAAACTAAAAAGTAATCACATAATGTAAAGAGCAATAATACGCATATAATTAAGGAAGCATAAAGAATAAGTGGGGTTCCTAAAACCTTCCCCACTCAAAACCCAGTTCCCAAACCTTATAATAAGAATCTCTATATCAATCTCAGACCTAAATTTACTTCGGATTATCCCGATAGGGGTAACCCGAACCTTTTTGGTCTTTTTATATAAAAACAAATGAGTGAATCTAAACAACTGACAACCTCTTCGCATGGAATATACTTAGGTTCAATAATAAACCCAGCGAGTGTGATCAAAACTGGATATGGTGTCAAACAGCTTCCAAGGGAAATCATAGAATCAGCCTTCGAACTAATAACTTGACCTTGGGGAGAAACAAAGGACCGGGAGACAAGCACTCCGGCGTCTCCGTAAGGACACAATGGGGGTGTCACACTAAGAGGCCACACTGCCCCAACGCAGTGACGAGCAGTATCTCTCCCCTAAGTCTCAGTCCTGAGCCCATAACTACACAGTGGTGACTCAAGTGGGGATCAATCGAGAGAACCGAGCAATCCTTATGCTTACTTTTTATTATGCTCAATATCGCTCCTCTGCATGACTACTTTATGTAAATTATTATAATTATTTAGCGGCCTAGGTTTTAGAGTCTCTCAAAACATAGATATGTGCTTAGGTCCCCATGTACATCATTGTACATTCTTCTAACTGAATAGGTACGTGCAAAGGATTTCGTGATAAAATAAACTTTAAAGTACATAAAAATAAAGATTAGCTATCTGCATCACGCACCGCATAATCTTGATTTTTATATGTTTAAATCATTTACCCCGAGGATAAAGGAGGTCAACTGAAAGGCTAGTCATCGATAAATATTTTCACTCTTTTCTCCCACCTGTCTAGTATATCAGGCAACTTCTCTCTCGATCCCAAAGTCTAAATTAAGGAGTGTTTGAAGTTTGTTGAGTACTGGGGTATATCAAATAGGCTTTCATAGCTATTCAGTATTAGGTTATAGTGGTTTCACACATAACTTAAAGGTTGTTCAGTCTAAACAAATTAGTGTATCTTGATCCATGGAAATGAAAAGAGATCCACTAATCATTGAGTCACATTGCATTTTTACAGATAGAAAAAATCTCTAGGCACACATCATATTACAAAAAAATAACGGATACTTACGGGCCATTCGGCTTGATTATTTTTTTTCAAAATTTATCGAACGGTCGGAGGTTGGTTCAAACCCCCTTAGATACCAACTGAATGTCATCTCATTTTTACATAGAATATAAACAATATGAATCCGTAAGTTATCACCAAACATAATTATCTTACATTGGACCCCCTACCCATATTTTATTTTGAGAAAATAATAGGCCACCGTCTATTACTTTCTCTCTCCTCGTATGAAAAAATGAAAGCTCACCCCTATTCACCTGAATCCAACGAGACTCTGTATAGTTCTTCCCTTTTGAAGATACTACCAAACGAAAAATACAAAAAACAAAATTTCGTCCACATAAGGTTCAAATTAATAAAAGAATTTCATTAGAAAATTCATACATATGTGAGTCCTTCTCCCTTATGTATTTTCTTTATGTCGGTCCTTCTATCTATAAAATCCTAAATGAAAGTGTTTCAATGTTTTCTACAGTTATACGTATATGCATATAATTCAGACTAAGTTCCTACCTTGGAAACCTGAGTTTTCGCTCCATGCAATCATCTAGTTTTTATCAGCCATCTACCCACCCACAAGTGTCAAGTCAGCTCCATAGTATCCTCCATGTCTACTAAAGAATAGCGAGTTTCGTTCGTAATGGAATAGATTTTGAGACACCTTGGGAACATCACCAGCTCTCAAAATACCATTCAATCATAAATTGGGGCACTAGGTTGGGCGCAAGTCCGCCTGCATGAGGACAATACTACCATCAGAATGGGAGAGAAAATACACCCACCCCCAGTCCCCAACATTGATGAACCACCCGCAATAGCCGTCAAGGCAGTACTAGCCAATCCCTAGGACCCGCCTGTACCAGCCCAAATTTTGGCTCCCCCTACTAACACCAATGCCACCACTTCCAAGAAAAATTTTCCCCATATGGACATATTAAACCCTACCATTACTACCCCGGGTACCCACAGACCACCTTCTAAGGACGCCCCTCGCAAGATGAATTTGTACTCCTCTATCGACCGACGAGGTTGTTCCCCCACCTCACACAGGTCCAATCTGAACTTCATCTCCTCTAAGAAGAAATCATCAAGATGTAAACTATGAAGGAATTTCCCAATATCAAGAAGATTACTCTTTATCATGAACCTCGATTGTTGAAAAGATTTAAGAGGAATATCTTCAAAACATGCAAAGTATTGGGCTCCCCGTATGCCGATTTATCCAACTACCACCTTCAAATGCAGGATCGAGACGTAGGCCTAGGAATGCTGGAGAGGATATTATCCTCAACCCTTACTTGGGACGATGTATGTCATGCTTTACTTAAATAGTACAAATATAATGAGAGAACTTGATGTTACACATAAAGATCTGGAAATGCTGAAACGGGAAGAGATGGAGGCAGATGTCTCTTTCGTCACTCGTTGGAGAGAGAAATTTAGTCAGATGGTCAAACGCCCCTTGGAAAACAATCAAATAGAGATCATGATCAGGAATCTCTAGAAAGAGGTGCAATATGAACTTGGGCCTACCTAGATCCGAATTTCAGATCTCTTAACCAGAGGGTGTGTAAAACTGAGGAAAGTTTGGCTGCCAAAGCTACAAATCTACTGAGGAGCATCGTCGAGCTAAAAATTAGTTCTCCATTTATAAGAACTCACCCAGAGCCTCCACATCTCACAACACTAATCTCGTAGTCTACCCACAACCAGAGTCATGCCCGATTACCAACATTCCTCAAGCTATGGTATCCACCACTGCACCCTTGCAACCATGACCCCTCGAAAGAGTTTATCATGTTTTACCACTCCCAAAGAGTTCTGGACTCAACAAATGAACCTCACTAATCTTCAAGCTTCTCAGTCGAGTCTTCATTGCCTTGAAGTTAGATGGTCATCTGAAACCTCTTACCCCTAGACCACCCCTTGCCTTCCCAAATGAGAAATGGTCTCCTGACTCACATTCAAAATTTCACCAATAACCCGATCATATTATGAATAACTGTTAGGATTTAAGATACTCCATCCAATACCTTATTGATGTCAAAAGCCTCACCCCGCTAAAACCCAATGTTACTCACAACCCATAGCACATCATCCCAATCCCAAAACCAATGACTTATTAAACAGACTCTTCCCAAAGATCGACCCATCCACCTCAATAGTCCCCATTCGCCACATACCAAGGATGAGGATGCACTCACACTTTCAAATAAAAATCCCCCTAGGTTCGCCATCACCCTCCTAAAAATCATCATCGAAACTAAGCCCACCATTGACCACTTGACATTATTCATCATGGAGATAGAGTTCCTACGAAATAATCATAATAACCCACATTTACTCCTTACCAATGAGTTTACGCTCTCAAAAGAGCCAGGATTTCTTACTCCTTCCTTGGAAGAAACAAATCACTTAGTTTAGTGGGAGGGGATGTACAATGAATCCCTATAAGAAACTGAGCATATCACATTCATAGGTCCAATCCAATCCTTTGAATGGGAAGGATTAACCTCTGAGGCACACCTTTTTTCCCTTATAGAGTTAAGAATCGGCAATGGTGAACACTTACCCACTACTTGAAACACATTCTCGAACAAATCTTTGAGAATCATTGATAGTGTTACATCTTCCAGTCTCCGAATAGAAGGAGCCATAATTCGTACGCCCCAATATCCTAGCCCCCAGTACAAATGATTGAAAGATACCTAAAACTCAGGGCCCAATGATCATATTATGTGGAAATATCGAGTCTGTCGCCTACTACTGTACAAAGAGGAAGAAAGGTGGAAAGTCAACATCTGCCAAAGATACACCATCTGGGAAACTAAGGTAAAGGCCAACCCTGGTCCAATAGAGTATGTTCCACATCCAATCCTCCCAAAAGAAAGGTGGAATGTACTCCGTGTAAATCAAAGGGTAATGGCCACCCAAATTCTATTCTAGACGGAGTATGACATGCAACATGGTATAACCGCCTGAGACCCTCCCCAAGGACCTGAGATACAAGTATTTCACATAGATACCATTCACATGATACAAATAAACGCCAAAGGCAACATAGACCCCTCTCGGTTGATAGGCCCAAAACTTATACTTAACCAAACTGTAAAAAATTCCGCATCCAAAAAATTGGAGCCTATTCGGTAACCTCTAACCCCTAATCTCGAGAAAGTATACTATAACCACTTACCAGAGTAAGGCATTACCAACTTCTTTGACTATTTTATAATCATACAAGGGAACACATCTCTAGGGACCAGAGACAAATTTCATAATTCCTAAATCTAGGAAATGATGACATAATGGAACTACTCCTCGAAAAAAAGGCGAGGACTTCATGAATAAGGACATACATCCTTCGAAGCTCCTAGAATCCGCAATTACAAATTTAAGATCGGATACAAAGATACCATAAAAAAGCTTGACCGACTCAAACATCGTGACCACTAGACCTGTAGTATAAAAAAAGTCTATATTGAAGACAATTTACAAGCATGTCTCTCGTTGTATTCGTACCACTAGTATAGTTTTTCAACAGTGGGGAAGAACTTAGGAAGTCTAGTGTCAACATATACCAAAGTATTCAATACACTGGATGTGATGATTTTCCCGTAGAAATATAGGATACCATCTGCAGTACTATAGAGGTCGACCCTAAGACTCTTAAAATCAGTCAACCAAGATAAGATCTCGTGGATCCCTATACTAAGCTCTACCTGCTCATTCTACAGTTAGCATGCGTCCCCTTCATACTTGGGGTATCACCTTAGACCCACCACTGCACCTATGTAGGATGAAACTATCGGAATACTTACTTGGATACAACCCACATAGTTGTCATAATCAAACTTAAAGATGATTTGATCGACTGAAGGCGTTCCTCGCTAAAAGTTCCCCCTCCTGGAGGTACTCATATACTGCTAAGATGGAACTGGTCAATTTATTCCCCATAACCACGCACGTGAAAAGTTTGACAACCTTCAGTATATGGTATCTTCACTAGCCCATGCCATATTATTTAATGAGATATCACCCTAGGGGTCACGATACACTAAATATCGGTACTATTGTGGTGACATTTTTAGCAAGGCCTCCATCATCGTAAGTCAAATGAAACTAGAAGAACCTGAAACTTCTGTCGACAATGAAGAGCACCAGGAAATAACCTTCGATAACAGTATCTGGTTAGGATCTTCCACCTCTATGAAATCAGCACCTGATATGCCCATCCAGAAAGGCGAACAAGCCCAACCCTCGGTGGTAGAAATCCCCATTCCCACCCTAAATTATTACCATACAGTGGATAGATGACTCATTGTCTCAAAATCACTCCAAAGCTCAGAATAAGGATACTAAAGCCCAAAACCATCCCATGCCCTAGATCGGGCCGAAGTGATAGCTCTAAAACAAACACCAGCTGCCTCTGGCCCCACTTCCTTGACTGACCTTCTACTCCGTTTGGAGAAAGCTTAATCAAAATCCCAAGCAGAACCCGTACTCTCTCCAACAAAGAGGTCGAATTCCTTATAAGGTCATGACGACACTCCACTCCTTCAAACCCATCTAGCAAGGGGAAATGTTCCCTCAGGTAGCGATCATATCCCATCATCGAAAAAATAATAAAATCCACAAACAACTCTATCGAACATCAGCTAACATCACCATCTGGGAGTTGCTAGATACATCTCTAGAACACCGATCTACCCTCGTCCATCTATTATCTCAAGATTCAGCATGCAATAACACATTAGCTTCTCCGATGAGAATCTACCTATTTGGTGACTAATCTTTTTTTATGTATGTCCTTATTACAAAGATTAGTTAATCAAAAATTCCTTTGGACCTACAAAATAAACTAAAACATGTTTATAGCAAGTAAGGGGTCAATCCAACTTCTTAATTAGGTCAAGAGCAAAATGAAGACAAGTATGATTTTAAAAATCGTTCTTAAGGGACAACTAATCTAATTAACTAAATAGGGAGAAATTTAAACTACTCTAATTAATAAAAACTAAAATCAAAGATGAGTGAGGTAAATAAATGTGAGAACAAAAGAGATATGAGACTTTACCACATATATTCATTATTTTAGTAAATTAATTAATTTATTTAAAATGATCCAAGATAATATTAAAATCATAAGTCAATTATCATCATAAATGTAATTTCAAAATTACCCTTTTAGAAAATTAATTTTAAAAACTTTCAAAAACTCTCAGAATACTTAATTAAACCTTTTTAATTAATCACCCGTTAGGACAAACCTATGAAAATTACTTAATCCTTAGAAAACATAGTTTTAGATTAAAAATTCAAAGCGTAATGCTACATTTAAAGAAAAACGTATCTCTAGTTCAATTCTAAAAATCAATGTTATATCTCAAATTTGATTTTCTCCCAAAAATAATTTACCCTCTCTCGAGGCATAATTAAAAAGTGAAAGTTTAAAACTAATTTTCAAAGGAACATAATTGAGAAGAGTGCGACTGCATTCAAATAAGGAAGTTATTTAATTAAACTCAGTTTGTATCAATTAAGTCCTAAACATGCATCTAAGTGTGATTGATGATGATAAAATCAAGCAAGAACAATCGAACACACACAAATGAGGAAAAATCTCCCAAAGGGGCAAAACCTTTTTTTTTCACTATAATTTTGTAAGAAAATGGCTTACACGGAATACGATGAAAATATGTGACACAGAAATACCCTCGAGTGTCGGTTCTAATGTCGTCGGCTGGAACTATCCCTTTCCAGTAGGGCAGCAATGAAGAAGAGAACGGCTTCCTCACAAATTACTCCAGATGAGTAAAATATCCACTTGAAGGTTTAAAGATTCACACACATATATGGGAATGGTTTTGTGAATCAAAAAGTTTTAGAAAATCTTAAAAAGATGAAGTCTTATTCTTGACTATTTTCGCAGAATTTTGAGAATGCAGAAAGACTTAAAAAACGTGTAGAAGGAGTACAGATATTTTTACGAAAATCGAGGTGGTGGCTCATTCGAACGAGATAACCATGTCGCTCGAACAAAGGACAGATGTCGTTCGAACGAGATCGCGCGACATGCCTTGGTATCCCAGAGTGAATTATGATATTCCTCTATATAAACCTTTTCATGTCAGAGTCTCAAATATTTGCCAGTGATTCTGCCTCCACCCATTTGGTGAAGTAGTTTATGGCGACTAGCAAATACTTGTAATTTGCAGATGTAGTAGGTAGTGGTCCCATGATGCCTAATCCCCATTAAATGAAAGGTCATGTACTGGTAAGTGATTTTAAGTTATTGGAAGGCTGGTGAACTATAGGTGAGTTCTTTTGCTACTTTTCACATTTACGAGTGTATGCACCACTATCTTACTGCATGCGAGGCCACCAATATCCTTCCTTGATCGCTCAAAAGGGTAATGATCTTCCACCTGATTAAATCCCATATGTTCCCATGTGGAATTTACTATGTAATTGCTCGACATCTTGTGGGTGAACACACAGGAGGTGGGGTCCTGTGAATGCTTTCTTATAAAGTTTCCCTTCAGGGTTGAGGTAGAAATGAGCAGCTTTAACCCGAATTTGATGGGCCAACCTCCTGTCATCTGGCAGTACATCACTCTATAAAAATTTATGATGGGGTACATCCAACTTAGGGCTTTATCTATAAAGAGGACTTAATCGGCTATGATTGTATGGTCGATATTAGGCTGTGCGAGGAACTCTATCTGAATTGTTCTTCATAGGTCACAGTTAATTTTTGAGCTTAGGGCTGCTAAAGCGTCATCATGATTGTTCTGTTCTCTTGAGAACTGTTGAATTTCCACTTTTTCAAAGTCTCCCATGAATGTTCTTACTACATTGAGGTATAGTGACTTTCGATCGTCTTTAGCATTGAAGTCTTCACTTTCTTACTTAGAGACTAATTTGGAATCACCGAATACATTGAGGTGTTTTGACCTCAATAGTTTGGCTTTTCTCAAACCGGCGATCATTGCTTCATACTTAGCTTCATTTATGGAGGATTCACATCCTAACATAATTCCTTGCTTGATGAAGGTGTCTTCGGGGGTGATGAGAATAATCCCCACTCCTACCTCTCGGAATTTGAGGCTCTATTAACATATAATATCGAATCTTTAGATGTCGCTTCACATGTGATCAATTATTCTTCGCTCAGTTAATCCACTGGACGATCTCCTATAAACTCAGTAATAAAATCTACTAGTATATGTCCCTTGATTGATGTTCTAGGATGTAAGTGGATGTCGAATCTTTCGAGCTCAATCGATCACTTTGAAAGACGTCCAGAGAGGTCAGCCCTTCGTAGAACATCTTTGAGTGGGTAAAAGGTGATTACTGTTATGGAATGGGCTTCAAAATAGTTCTTTAAATTTCTTGAAGTGATGACTAGGGAATAAGCGAGCTTTTCCAGAGGCAAGTACCATTGTTCAGCATCTAGGAGCATCTTGCTGGCATAGTAAATTGGGTGTTATTCTCCCTCGTTTTCACATGCTAAGGCGGAGCTCTTAGCATGGTCTGATACTGCCATGTAAAGATATAGTTGTTCCCTATCATTTGGAATTACCAATAGTGGAGGCTTGGTAAGGTAAGACTTAACCTCTCCCTGGGCTTACGAATAGTCGTCGTCCTATATGAGGCCTTTGCCTTTCTTTAAGAGCTTGAAGAATGGTCGACAACATTTTGAAGACTTAGAGATGAAGCGATTGAGCATTGCGGGCATCCCAGTAACCTTCTGAACATTTCTTAATGTCTGAGGAGGCTGGATCCTAGTGATAGCATCTATTTGATCTAGGTTGGCATCGATTCCCCTTTTAATTACTAAGTAACCTAAGAATTTTCCTTTCCTGGATATCGAATGAACACTTACTTTCATTAAGCTTCATTCGATACTTCTTGAGGATTTGGAAGGTTACTGCTAGATCTTAGAGGTGATAGGCCTTGTTCTTTCTTTTAACGAGCAAGTCGCCAATGTACACTTCCATAGTTTTTCCTATATATTTGCTGAACATCTTGGTTACCAATCTTTATTAGTTATCCCTGCATTCTTGAGGCCAAACTGCATGACCTTATAACAGTAAAACCTAATTGAAGTTATAAAGGAGGTTTTATCCTGGTCGGACTCTTTTAGGGGGATCTGATGATATCCCGAGTAAGCTTCAAGGAAGCTCATCCTCTCATGGGTAGCTGTAGCGTCGACTAGCTGATATATCTTTGGGAGAGGGAAAGTATCCTTAGGACATGCCCGATTGAGGTTGGTAAAATCGATGCACACCCTCCAACTGCCATTACTTTCGAGTATTACCACTGGGTTGGATAACCGTACATGGAACTGAACTTCCTTAATGGATCCTACATCCAGTAGCTTCCCTACCTCTTTTTCCACTGCCTTAGCCTTCTCGGGTGACATTTGGAGAGCCTTTTGAGTAATGGGCTTAAAAGTGGGATCGATAAGTAGGTAGTGACACACCATGCTAGGGTCAATCCGTGTAAGGCTCCCATGCGAAAACATCCATATTGATTTCAAGGAGTGCAACCAGTTCCCTTTTCTCTTACTCGGTGAGAGTAGATCCAATTAAAAAATTCCTTTCTATCAATTTGTCATCAACTACAACTTATTTTAGGCTTTCAATGACCCTATCAGCGGGGTGGACCCTAGTCTCTTCCACCCCTATTCGTTCAAACACTAATTGTTATTTAGAGAGGACATCCCCTTCTTGGGCTTTCTCCTGGGCATTCTCGGGCTCCTTCTTCTCCTCTTTCTTTGGTCAGAAAGTTGCGATAAAGACTTTTGAGTTGTAGCCCAGTTACAGTGAATCTCGACCACTCTACGATTTATGATGCACTTCAGCTTTTGATGATAAGTGAATGGAATAACTTTCATGGTATGAATCTAACCTCTACCTAAAATAGCGTGATATTGGGACTCGATGTCCACTACTGGAAACTTGATAAACTTTGAGACGTTTCCTTCCCTGACGGTAAAAATTATCTTTCCTAACGGCATGGTCATTCTTCATGCGAAGCCGACTAGTAGAATAGTGATTTCTTTGAGGTCGACGATATTAAATTTTAGTTTATGGAACAGTTCCAGATACATCACTTTGAACAAACTTCCCTGGTCAACAACTAGTCTGTCAACATCTCAATTATCAATCATGAGTGTGATCACTAATGCTTCGTGATGTGAGGTCTTCACCATGACTGAGTCTTATTTAATGAACATAATGCACTTGGTGTAATCAACGTCTTCTAATCTCCGATGCTTTCCTACCTGGGTTTTAGCAGGATCAATCTGAAAAGATTCCATCATGGAAATAACCTCTTTGAGTTCCATTCGAACAGTGTTGCCTTGAATTATTTTGAGGTCTGATGTCCCATGAATTACTTCAAAATCGTGTCATGTATCATCATTGAGGACATTATCTTATTCTTGGTCGCCATTGGTTGTGACCTTACCTTTTTTCTTTTTAACATACTCACTGAGGTGCCCTACCAGAACTAGCTCTTCTAGATGTGACTTCAGATCTTTGCAATTCTCAATTCAATGACCACCATCCTTGTGGAATGCGCATCTCAATGCATTGTTCCTTTTATTTAGATCTCCACCCATGTTCTTAGGCCATTTGATAAAAGGCTTACCCTTGATTTTTCTAAGAATTTTCTAGATGGGTTCCTTGAATATTGTATTAACAACCTGGACCACCTTGGAGGGGTCATTATTATTTCCATTATTGCCCCCATTCTTGCTTCCCTTCTTTTAGGTGTCATTTTTCTCCGTCCCCTTGTTTGCTTTTTCTCGACTATTGTCTCCCCCACTAGGATGGATCACGTCTTCAACCTTGGCATACATCTCTATACGAGCCATAAGATCATCGATGCTTATGGCTTCCTTCTTGGTGAGGGATTGGTGCAGTAGAGAGGTGGTCGACAAGCCAATTTTGAAGGATGTTATGGCAAACTGCTCCGAGAAACCCTCGATCTCATTTAAAACTTCCAAGTATCTCTTGGCATAATCTATGAGGTTCTCTTGTGGATTCTTCTTCATAGTGAGCAGTGCATCCATCCGCTTATAATGGGATCTTCTTGTTATGAATCATGATGTGAAAGATCTTCCATTACTGCAAAATTCCTGATCGACCTGTGGGGAAGCCTTTCAAACCACTTTTGTGCTACATCATGTAGTCTAGATGGGAAGATCCTGCACATGAGTGCATCATTATGGCTCCATAAGGTCATTTCTTGTTAATATGGCCTAACATGGTCTATAGGGTTTGTTTTCCTGTCATATTTTTTGAACCTGGGGACAGCGAATTTGTTGGGGAGCTCCTCATGTTTGATCTCCCTTGAAAAAAGGGTCTTTATATAAGAGTTGAGAGCTCTTCTAGAAAGATCTATGGTTGATCTGACTCCTCAATGTGTTAGATGTTGGTTCATATCCCTATGGACCAGGATCCTTAGATCCTCACTTGGTTGATCATTGTTCCCATGGAGCCTCCCCTGCTAGACACGCTATGATCGCGCTCGCTCTGATTTATCACATTCAGCTCTCTCCTCGTCATGCCCAGTGCTTCTTCCTTAGCTGAGGGAGTCTCCCCCGTGGGGGATAAGAGCCCTATCTCGACGTTGCCTTGTGTTTCTAGGGAGATCTCTCTCCATTCTTTCAAGTCGCCTATTAAGACGAGCATTTTCTTCTTCTTAGCGGCACGTTTCCTCTTCTTGTTCTCAAATTCTGGCTTCATAGGCATCGACCAACCTAGAAATCTGAGTGGACCATGGTGGACTATGGCTCTCTTCAAAAGGTTGACTTTCTTAGCGTAACCTTGGGTTTGTATGTTGGCGACTTTCAAACCTGACCCTAAGAGGATCTGGGTCTTCCTGAACATCACCAGCTTGTGGAATATTATTGATGTGGTGAGACATTGCTGGCTTTTTGGTAATGAATGCTTTTGTAGGAATATAAGTCGTTTTCCATAGACGGCGCCAATTGTGAGTGACAAAAAATTCACAATATAAGAATGTATGAAAATAATCACAAGTGCCAGAAAGTAGATGGAATCACACCCAACAACTATGTACGTGGTTCAGCAATTTGCCTACGTCCACGAAGGGGTTACTTATTCTTATTAAGTGTCTAACAAAGTTATAATTTTTCATCCCTTTTCCCCAAGTCAGGCTGTACAATTTATATATATTGCTACAGAGATTGAGTTGGTTATAGAGATCGAGTTACTTAAGGAACTCCATAATAGGGTGGGGATTGGCCATGAGGTGCTTTAATATCTCATTCGAGATTCTTGGCACCTGATTTGATCAAATCTGTAATTGTCCTTCTTCAACTAAACTAACCAAGTGGAAATTAAGTCATGATTTGGGCTGGGCCAAATAACTTAAGTTATCCTAGTCGGCTACTCTCATGGACTTGTAGAAAATGGACTCCCACAAATGTAATAATATCACAATAAGAGGCATGAGAATAATAGAAAAGAGAAGAGAACAATCTAAACTAAGTCTCCTTGAACAAAATAGTTCTGACAATGGAAATGAAGAACAAACCCAATATATATGAGTTGTTACACACACTTAATTTTTGAAATGAAGCTTGAAAAAACCGAATCGGTTCGGTGTGACTGTGTGATAATGATTTAAATTAAATTCACAAGTTTCCAAGAACCCTTATTTAATTAGCGTCTACTTTTAAACCAAATAAAATCAACCCTTAAACATGCATCTAAATCAACCCATCAAATATAAAGCATGCGACACAAAGTTAAGGAAAAATCCCCGAAGGGCAAAACCTTTTATTTCTAGAACTTTAAAGAATTTACAAGACCATTGACTTACATACAACCTGATAATCTCCCACAAGTGTAACGCACGGTGTCTTCGGTAAACCTTCAAAGCAACGGCTAGAAACAGTGTGACACAGAAATACCCGCAGGTGTCGGTTCCTATGTCGGCGGCTGGAAGTTTCCCTTTCCAGGAGGGCAGCAATCAAGAAGAGAACGGCTTCTCCACAAAGGTTAAACAAACTCAAAGTTGTGTTCTTGGGTTACCAAAAAGATTCACAAAGGATTGAAAGAATTGTGTGAAATAAAACATGAGTCTTGGGACTCAAAAATATAAAGACTAGAGGTATTTGGACTCTCAAATTCGTCTTTCAAAGTCTTGCAAAACAGCTCCCCTGAAGTTGGATTTTATAAGGAAACCAAAAGAGTTTTAAAACTTGGGGACTCTTGCAGCGTCAGGTACCCCGAACCGGTTTGGGGTACCTCATGCGGTTTGGGGTACATCTCTGGTTTGGGGTACCTTTCCGGTTTGGGGTTAAAAAAAAATCAGAATTCTTCAAGGAATTTTCTCCAACTTCAAAAGGTCATAACTCCTTCATCGTAGCTCGGATTGAGGTGACGTTTCTTCCAGTATCTTCCTTACGGCGAGCTCTTCAACTTTCCAGTTGACCATACCTCCGAACTATGGATGCGAAATTATGAAAATGCCCTTGAACTCTCCTATCGTGCCCTTTTTCATTGTTTTGACTTCTCTTGCGTACCACTTGCATTAAGTCCCTAAAATCATGGAACGTGAAGTCCTTGAGGTAGATGTAGGACACATTAATGGAGATGTTGAATGCTTGATTCTCGGAATTCAGATAGAGGCCGTCATGTGAGATCGTGAGGTGACGTGCCAAATGTAGCGGCGTACGACATACATAAATGTAACATGTTGGTCATGAGAAAAATGTCCTTACAAATCTCCCCCTATGTCTATGCCGGTACATACATAAAAAATCCGAATTATCAAATAAAAAAATTGCCTATACAAATCTACCCTTCCATGAACCCAAAACTGGAAAGATACAAATGAATAAGTCTTCATCGTTTGTTCTTCAAATCTTCAAAACTTCAAATCTTCAATCTTCAAAATCTCAAATATTTTCTCATCAGGGTGTGCAATTCAGTGATCATCAATGTAGTACCTACACACATGAGAAAAAAAAATACCAAGTGACGTATCGAGCTTCAAACTCACAATTTATCTCTCATTAAATATTCTTACAAAAAAATAACTCTATAGAAAAATAATAAAATAAGAAATAAAACCTTTAATCACTAAACGAAACTTAAAAGCTACTAAAAACTACTCTAAAGAAAGCCTTGCATTCTGGCGGTAGGCCCTCTCTTTGAACAATGAGCCAACTCCAAAATGTCTCCAAGATTTAGATATATAGGTGAGGAAATGATGGCATTTTTCGAAAAATATGTAATGGGTATGCTTGTTGGATAATAAAAGTGTGAGGGTGAAATGGGTATTGAGATGGACAAGTGAGGTAAATAGTATGTGGGTATGTTTGGGAATGATTGTAATGGGTTAAAATGGGAAACGGGTATAGCTTGTAATATAAAGAAAGAGATTGGAGATGTTGTGGATTTAGATAGGTGAATATGGGTAGATAGTGGGTCGATTTAGGAGGGGGTCAGTTCAGGTATGGTTCGTTTTAGTTATGATGAAGAGATAGATATGGGAAAGATGTCGGGTTGTGCTCGGGTTTAGCTGGTGTCAGATAAGGGTGGAAAAAGATGGGTCTCGTCTTGGTGTTAGCCGGAATAGGTCGGGTTAGAAATGGGTTTGGGAGTAGGGTTAGCTAAGAGATGGTCGGAGGGTAGATGAGCTAGAGCTCGCTGGAGTGAGCATCGTGTTGAGGGTACCACATGTTGTTTGAATGTGATTTTATACTTGGTGAGGATGGCATGTTTTGGGTTAGAAGTTGTGGTTTGAGTGGGGTTTTCTGGGTATGGGTTGTTTGGGTTTTGGGGTGGGTATAAGGTGGATTAATGGACAAAGAGATAGAGTGAAAATCTGATGGGTGTTTCAAATATGAGGTGAGGGAAGGGATGTAGTGTGGAGGGGTGTAAGGTAAAAAGTGTGTGTGTGTTTATGTGTGTGTACTATATTATGTATAGCTACATATAACTTGTAAACAATCAATATGCACATATTTATGACACACACAAATAAAATAAAATATAAAAACTAAAACACACACTTAATAAAATATAAAAAGACACAAATAAACAATTAAAATATAGACTAAACAAATAACATTAAAAATATAAAAATAAAATAGAGAAAAATATATTAAGGACACACACATATATGTATATTTACATAATATAATACCCTCAAAAGGCACATACTAACATAGTAATAAAAAAAAGCTAAATACTACTATATATAAAATGATATGCATAGAAATAAAATACTAAACATATGTAAATGACCTCTAAATAATATGTATAAAATAGTAATACAAATACAATACTCACAAGAGGAATTTCAAAAGGTTTGAAAAATGGTTTTGGCTTGGGTATTTGGTAACGAGGTTTGGTTTCAACTTGTTTCACTACATCATTGCCACATTTTCCTTGATATAATGCGTTCGAAACCACAAATGAAAATTGACCTAGAAGATAAATAAATACACGCATAAGGCCAATTTTATCGAGAACTTGCATCTATTGGGGATATTATTTTAACACTTTTGAGTGCTTTTCACTATGCAAGGCTGTAATCACCAATTTTCATTAGACATCACCATTAAGGCCCGTGAACATATTGTACCCCTAATACTGATTGACAATGGGTCCACCATAAATGTATGCCCCCATCGCACCGCCACTGATCTTGGATATACTACCTCAGAGTTTACACCATCTTCTACGGCCATCAGGGCCTATGATAACACTCACCTAGAGGTCTTGGGAGATATTATCCTCGCTCTCATTGTGGTACTTATTAAATGTGTTGTGAAGTTTCGGGTCACTACACCAAAATGGTCAAATTGACACCCTTCAATCGGCCAGCCTTGTCACAGCCTATAAGATATTATCGTCACTCTCATTGACCATGAAAAGCCTATAAAGTTATCACGGTCATAGGCCGTGACATGTCCGTGATAATTTTGTCAGTAAAAAACCCTTCCCTCTTCTTTTTTCCCATCGATTTTTATTCCCTCCATTTCTCTCTCTCTCTAAGCGACTGCACTCTCTCTCTCTCTACAATTTTGGTATGTTTTCTCTCTCTATTTCTCTTCCATTTGTGTATATGTGTGTGTATATGTGCGTGTGTGTATATATGTGTGTGTGTGTGGTGTATATATGCATGTGGAGGGCAGGGGGGAGGGGAGGGGGTGTATATGTGTGTGTGTGTGTATATATATATATATATATGTGTGTGTGTGTGTGTGTGTGTGTGTGTATGTGCATGTGTGTGTATATGTGCGTGTGTGTGTATGTATGTGTGTGTGTGTGCATGTGTGGTGGGCAGTAGCAGTGGGGGGGAGGGGCAAGGCTGGGGGTGGGGGGGCAGGGGGTTTTGTGTGTGTGTGCATTTTAATTAAATTTTTATTGGTTTATTAGATATTTCCCCTAATATTGTAGTGCCCCTTGTAAAAGAATTGATTGATTAAATATTGATTGGTTGTTAATTTTTTTAGTAAATTAATAATTAGTGCCCTTTTCATATGCAAGTAGGATTGCCCCTCATTGTAAATTAGTAAATTAATAATTGTATACTTTAATTGTTAGTTTAATTGATGAAAATAATTAAGACTAGATGAATTATAAGGAGTATGGGATACACATTTGTTGTTGCCATTGCGGTTGGATTGTAGTGGATCGATGTTCGGTTAGTTAATTTTAAAAGTGGCATGACTAGTGGATTATTGTCCATATGGGGGTGGAATTTTTTAACTTTTTTTTAAAATTACTTTGTATCACGAACAATATATATATATATATATATATATATAGTATGAGAATTAAATGAAACATACTTGAACTTACATATAATGCGCATAGATACTAGCCTTCTAGTTCTTATGCGTAAGCATTCAATAGCCCTTAGACCCGTTCTAGAGTCATTACCCCTGTAATGAGATCTTTCGAATTGTCCCGTTTGGAGAGTTTGGGACGGCATAATTTATGTATAATAATATTCTTAGTGGCTTAAAGTTGTTACTTTTGGAGGAAGTTCTGCAGTCGTATCCTAATGTTCTCTGGGTACATATTAGATTGACAAGTGTGACTATTATTTCAATCGATCAATTGAAATAACACTCACTCTTGTCAATCTACGTCGTGTACTTCGAATACTATGGGGATATGCTATCGAATTTTTATCAAATCGTAACAATGTGCATGAGTTGTTATGTATATTACAGAAATATGCGATCTTGAATCGGATAGGACCACTATTATAAATTGAATTTGAATTTGAAATTTAAAAATCGAATATTAATAAGACATAATTAAATGAAACATACTATAAATCTTAGTTTTTTTATACTAATCCATGAATATACACTTCTTACCTTTAATAGGTGATTAGTTGTGGTAGCTGTGATGGGATATCTGAAATACAAAGAGTGGATGGGTGAAACAAATAGAATGGGGGATGTGTTTCGCAGAGGTGTTAATGAATTGAAAGTTCCTTTTATCCCCAAACAACCTTCACAACAACCTTCAACAAGTACGATAGATGTAGAAAGGGACGACGTAGATCATATATGTTAGAGGATTTAATTGATGATGCATACGGAGTTTGTAAAGCTGAGGAGAATGAGGTTACTGATGATGTACAAGGTTCAAGTGCTCATGAAGATATCGCGATAAACCTTGACGGTTACTATCAAAGTTTAAAATTTAAGGCGACCCAACAGTTATACTCTGGCTATGAGAAATATCAAACAAATTTACATGCCATGGTTGGTTTACACAGTTTGAAGATGCAATACGGTTTGTCTGGCAATAGCGTGACGGGAATTTTGAATTGGGTGAAGGGTTACTACCCAAGGAGAATACGCTTCCAAATAGATATCATGTTATGAAGAACAGTTTGAAAGTTTTGGGAATGAAGTATAAATCGATTCATGCTTGTGTGTATGACTGCATACTATACCTAAAGGAGTATGACAATCTCGATCGTTGTTCGGTATGAGATGAACCTAGATATGACCAATCTACTGGTAAGAAAGGCACAAGCTCAAAAGTGCCTCAAAAAGTATTAAAGCAATTTTTCATTGTACCATGGATAGAGGAGGCAATGACTTAGCATGCTAGGGCAGAAGTAAGGGGTAATCTCAAGCGTCATCCTATTGATTCTACATATTGGGGGAGGATGAAGTATAAGTATCCCAATTTTGCTCGAGAACAGTGCAACATTCATTTGGCTATATTAACAGATGGTTTCAATCCATTTGTAAATCTAAGCACCAATCAAAGTGTATGGCCAGTGACCCTAGACCCACTCAACCTCCCTCATTCACAGTGTATGAGACTTGAATTTTTGATGTTGTCTTTGTTGATACCTGGGCCAAAGGCACCAAGTGATGACATCGATATCTACCTGGCTCCTTTGGTAGAAGAATTAAATGAGTTGTGGGAAGAGTGTGTGCAATCATTTGACTCTTTTAGAAAAGAAGAGTTTACACTGAAAGCTATGTTGATGTGGGCAATTCATGATTTTCCAGCTTATGGGACATTATCCGATTGTGTAGTACATGGTTATTTAGGGTGTCCTATTTGTGGAGAGGAGACTAAATCTCTTCGTCTATCCGCTAGCTCAAAAAATGTATACCATTGCCATAGGAGGTTTTTCTCCCGGCTAATAGTTTCATATTTGATAAAGGTTCTAATTTTTTATCGGGTAGGGTTGAACATAGGCTACCGCCGAGACAACTTTCAAGTTCAGAAATTGCAAGTAAATCTTCTGATTGTGGCCCTAATATGCCAGGTAAGAATCCCAAATTTAAGAATGTCAAATATAAGAAGACCCCAACTGGGAATGAAACTAACACAAGAAAGGCATGGTCTAGGAGGTCAATTTTATTTGACTTGCCTTATTCAAAGAAAACCCGGTGCACCATGTATTGGATGTGATGCATGCAGAGAATAACCTAGCTGAACATATTGTGGGCACTTGCCTTGGGGGGAGTCATTTGAAGGATGGAGAAAATGCACGAAAATACTTTAAATCGTTGAAACTTAAGCCACAACTGTGGTTGAAAGAAGATAGTAGGGAAAGGAAAATAATTCCCCCTGGTGCGTTTACTTTGACAAGTGGGGAAAGGAAGGTGCTTTTAGACACAATATATAATTTGAAGGTCCCATCTAATTTTTCCTCCAACTTACAAAGGATTGTTAATTATGCTACTCATGATTTACATAAGTGTAAGTCCCACGATTGGCATGTGATCATGCAATTGGTTCCTCTATTGTTTAAGCAGTGTTTCTCCAAGCACAAGGTTTTGCGAAGGGCTATTATGCAAATTAGTATTACTTTCTCACTTTTGTGTGAGAAGGTAGTCAATCGAGAACACATAGTGGCCACAAAATTTGCGGTGACCGAAGCGATTTGTGTGTTGGAGAAGTACTTTTCCCCAGCATTCTTTGACATAAGTGTTCACTTGTTGGTACACCTATGCGATGAGGCACTTCTTTGTGGTCCAGTTAAATATCGGTGGATGTATCTGTTTGAAAGATTGATGAAAGTTTTTAAACATTACGTCAAGAATATGCGATACATTGCAGGATCAATTGCAGAGGAATACATCACCGTGGAGTCATCAATTTATACTCGATAATATATGCCTGACTCGTCCAGCGTTGATGACACTGATGAGTTCGTCGATGATGATGGTCATGTGATGGGAAAACGAGTGAAATTTATGAGTTTGCATGAACAAGTAGCTCGTTATCTATTTGACACACATGAAGATGTCGAAGAATGGAAAAAGTAAGTTTAAATTATTTTAAGTTTTACATTATTTTAAATTATTTTATACATGATTAATTTTGTAATATGCAGAAAATATGAAACCTGTGAGAACAATAAAAGATGAAAAATAATGGTACAATCAGATAGTGAATTTAGGTTGTGGTTGTCACAAGAGGTAATTATAATGAAAATGGTCGCTATATAATGTTACATTACACTCAAACTTTACAACTAATCTAATTAATTTATCTATATTCTCATCTCTTAAAGACGGGTGATGCGACATGAAGGCTTGCTCGTCGAGCCACTAGACCTTTGTTTATGGCACAAGAGTACAAAAATTATTGATTGAACGGTTACGTATTCGGCGCAAAAGTGTACGAAGAAAGTACAAATGTACAGAACTCAGGCATTTCATATAAGTCTCTTACTTTCTTTTGAGTGAGCGCAAAAGATAAAAACCTCATTGAAGCTGAAATAACTTACTATGGTGTAATTTAAAATATATTTGAATTGGATTATATAAGCTTCAAAGTGGTTGTATTTTACTGTGACTGGGTAAGAGTTGAGGATAAAAATGCTTGTAAAGTTTATCCTGGCACCAATTTGATCATGGTTAACTTGTCCAAGTTGAAGAGCAATGACCACGTGAGCGATGAGCCGTTTGTTTGTGCATTTCAAAAGGTCAATCAAGTGTTTTACTCAGAGTATATCAATAACGAACCATGGTCAATTGTCCTACATGCGCCGAAGCAACTAAATAGTAGTGTGGATGACTTGGCTGCTCCTATCGAATATCAATCCATTTTTTATGATAACTAGAATTTGAAACAATTTTTTAATTTGTAATCAATATTCCAATTTGTACTTTATCAATCCATTTTTAATGCTTTCAATTCATTTGCACTTTATCATTTTCACTCTTGTGTAGTGTGCATGTGTGTGGGTGGGGATGTTTTGTATTTTTAGTAATTGTACATATTATAAGTTAGATGTTGTTGTTTTGGAATTCAAAATTGAGGTGTTAAACAGTAATAATTCATTTGGATTTGTAGTAATTGTACATATTTGCATGTATTCTTCAAATTCATTTTGATTTGTACTAATAACAACATTTATTACATAAAATGTATCCTTCAAGTATTAAGGCGAGCATGATGATGTTGATTAGATGATGTCGTCTGGGCTCAGTGGTAGCGGAAGCGGCGAGGGCTCCTTGGCCCCTAGGCTCCCAAAATATAGCAAAATTGGGGATGGCCATCGAGAACAAGACGGGGCTATTAGTTAGATCCCTCGAGTTGGTAAAGACGATCATCAGCCTGGGGTACACTAGTTGGAGGGAGGTGACAAATGAGGTAAAGTAAGCTATTTGGGCAGCACTATAGGTAATGTATTTATATTTATATGAATATTTCGATTTCGATTTCGATTTCGATTTCGATTTCAATTTCAATTTCAATTTCAATTTTATATTTATATTTATATTTAATTTATTCACAACTAACATTGTATTTATTGGACATGAACAATTTAGCCTGGATCCAAAACTACGCGATTCCGTCTTGGAGAAGTTGTGGGAGCAACACAAGACGTGGAAGAAAAATATGGGAACCCGGTACTTTGGGAAGACCTGAGACTTCGTTATCCGAATGCGTGACTCTGTCGCGCCGAAGGAGCCGATCTCATTGGCACAATGGAAAAAGATCATTGACAATGAGATCGGGGAGAGACAATTGGCATCTCACCAATCAAGGAGGGAAAATCGGGCAAAAAAGACGGACATGCACTACACCGTCCGGACGTCTTACGCCGAGGTAGAGCATAGAATGATGGTAAGATTTATTTTTTCTATAATTATAGAAATATATTATTATGCATTATTTTATTTCAGGGGATGGGGAGTGGCCCTGGGGGTAGGCCACATAGGCTCGATACTTATGTGGCTATTCGGACAAAGAAGGGGAAGGGTAAGGAGGTGTCCCCGGGCATTGCGGCCTCGATTGTAAGTAATCTGAAAGTTTACGTTTTGTTAATTACGTTATAATTTTTTTATTTACTTATTTAACTAATCATGTGTTTTTTCTCGTTTCAGGCAAAGCTTAAGGAAATGCATGAGTCGTAGTTTGATGCTGACAAGACATCTTTGTCCACAGACGCACTCAGCCAAGTGTTTGGCGCTAATCGCAAGGGGAGGACAAGGGGTGAGCTCGCGGGTATCCAAATATATGATCATTGGATTAGAGACGAGCAACACCAGGTTGGCTCGAACAGTGGACTCGCATGATGTAAAGTTGTCCCATTTGGAGTCGAGGGTCCAAGATTTGTTCTCATTCATGAAGCGTTCGTTGGGAAAAAAATCGTAAAGGGAAAGGGAAGGAGAAGGTGGTGGTGGAGGAGGAGGTGCAGGAGGGCGAGGATGTGGACCGCACTGCTCCATCGCCGACACGTGCGAACTTTGATGATCCAGTACCCTATTTGGATCCCTTCAACAGGCCGATGTCGACACTTGGTTGGCCGAGCGTGTTTACACGGGACATATTTTATGGCCAGCGAATAGGGTGGGAGTTGAGGGACCCGAATATCATCCCGATTATGCCAATTCGTGTTAAGACATCGAGGCCAAGGTGCTCGTCACTCATGCGATACCCAGGAAGTAGAACTCCCCATTTGTGGTTGTGCGAATAATGCAGCAGGATGTATATTGATGGATGTATTAATTCATATATCGTGTGGCCTACTCACCTCCTCAGACCTACCCCATACATGTACTGACATTATATGAATTGAATTGTTTTAAGTTGTTACATTTGAATTATATTTGGATTATATCGTGATGCATATTGTTTTGAATGTATATTTGCATTATCTCTATTTTATTTGGATATATGATGTTTGAATAGGTACAACATTGCTATGACAAGTACAAATATATTGCTAGGCAGTGCAAGTGGCCATACTGTCCAGCAGATTTTTTTTTAATTTTGCCATGAATTATCATGGTCATTGACAGTGACAAGTCCGTGACAAAGGATAATTATCACGGACTTATCACGGTCATTGATCGTGATAATGTTTTATTAAATGTCATGAGTTTGTCACGGTTAATAACCATGGCAAATATTGTCACGGTCATTGACCGTGACATGACCGTGACAAGTCTAATGAACTTGTCACGGTCATTGATCTAGTCGAAGAAGGAGAAGATCCAAGTCCCATCTCCCTTTCGAAGGATCTGAGCGAAGAGAAAAAAAAGGGCTTTGATTGAGCTGATTCGGGAATATATAGATGTCTTTGCATGGAAGTACACATAAATAGAGGGGTTAGATTAAGAAGTAAGTTGCCACAAGCTGAACATTATGCCTTCAACCATACAGATAAAGAAATCTAGAAGAACTTACAAGCCTGAGTTGAATCTGAAAATTAAGGAGGAGGTTCAACGGTTGCAAGCAATAGGGTTTATCAAACTGATACAACATCGACTTTTGTTATCTAGCATTATCCTAATGGGAAATAAGGACAAGAATTAGATACGCATCTGAGTGGATATCGAATACTTGAATAGATCTTACCTAAAAGATGAGTTCCCTAAGCCCTCCATTGATAGCTTGATCAATGCAACTGTTGAGCATGAAATGTATTTCTTCATGGATGGGTATGTGGGATAGAACCAAATCAAGATGGATATAACCAATGAAAAGAAAACAACATTTGAAACTCCGTTAGGCAATTTCATATACAAAGTGATGCCTTTAATGTTAAAGAATGCTGGAGCAACATATCAGAGAATGATGATGGACATTTTCCAAGACTTCTGTCATAAGTTTTTAGAATTTTATGAGGATGATCTTGTCATTAAGTCAAAAAAGGAATGGCCCCATCTTGATGATTTGGGTAAGGTGTTGATTCGATATAGAAAGTACAAGCCAAAGATGAATCCACTGAAGTGTGCCTTAAAAGTTACAAGCATGAAGTTTTTGGGCTTCGTGGTGGATCGGTGGGGGTGAAGATTGACCAAGACAAACAACGAGCGATCCTAGAGATGACATGTCCATAAACAACGATGGAACTCAAGAATTTCCTTGGTAAAGTCTCCTACCTCAGAAAATTTGTGTCAGGGATGGCCGAGATAACTCATCCACTGATGGAGCTATTGTGAAAAGGCACAAAGTTTAAATGGGAGGAAGCTCACTAAGAATATCTCACCAAGCTGAAGAAGCTTCTCACTTTTCCATAAATGATGATTCCTCTAAGGGCAGGGATACCATTATAGGTCTACCTCACATCTACCACCAGGTCTATCGGAGCTCTCTTGGCACAAGAAGTTGATAGGTAGGATCGGCCAATATACTATTTGAGCAAGATCATACATGGACTAGAGGCAAGGTATAGTAGCATAGAGATGCATTGCTCAGCCTTGGTGTTTATAACACAAAAACTTAAACAATATATGTTATCTTTCACAATTTATATTGTGACAAGATGTGATCCCATTAAGTTTTCATTGGAAAGAACTATTTTGATTAGAAGAGCATCTAGGTGGTTCCTCATCATTTTAGAATATGACTTGAAGCGTGTGATCCCTCGTGCGATCAAGAGCCCGGCATATGCAGATTTATTGGCAATTTTTATGTCTAGAATATTTAAGCCACCCCATGAGAGCATTCTTAGAGGCGATTTAGAGGTTAAATTTTTAGACACAAACCTTGAAGAGTGGAATATGCAGATTGATGGTTCTTCGGTTGAAAATAAAGGGGGAGAAGGGGTTATTCTTTCAAAAGTGAAGGAAGATATTTGCCTTTACTACAAGTTAGATTTCCCTTTCTCCAATAACAAAGCTAAGTATGAGGCGTTAGTACTGGGATTGCTAGAGGCCCTTCAAAGGGGCATTCGTTCACTATGCATAAAAAGGGATTCGAACATAGTGGTCCAGCAAGTGAATATAAAATATGCATTAAAGCACCTCAGCCTGGAACCCTACAGAACAATCATCCAATGGATGATTAACCAATTCCATCAAGTCAAGATAAGGAGGCATCCTTGAACGATGAACATGAATGCTGATGCTTATGCCACCATTGCTCAAAAAGTGGCTATAAAAAGTGACATGACTATAGTTTTGATAGAATAAAGGACATATCCCTTGACATTACAGACGATATTATCGATGGAAGATGATTCGGATTGGAGAGGAGAGATCAAGAAATAGTTTTCGTAAATGCAAGATGGAACTCAAAGAGCTAGCGCATTATTTTAAAAGCCAAGGAAGTCTTTACTTCAGAAATGTGGGAGGATAGTTATTAAGGTGTATCGGGCCATAAGAATCATAGCAAAAGATGAATAAGACACATAATGAAGACTACGAAGCGACTGAGATCCCTCTATACAGAAGAATCCATAGAGAGGAATACTTCTGGCCAACGATAAAATAGGTTGCAGCAAAGTTACAATGAAGGCGTGATAAATGTTAACTTTTTTTTAGGCAGATGAATGTCACTTATTTGAACCTCGGGTAGGTTGCAAGTAGCCTTACATCGATTTTATCAAGGATGGAGTTATTTCTACGAAGAAATTTGATGCAATAGGACTCAAGCTAAGCGCCCCACAGTTCTATATCTAAGAGGAGCATCTCTATCGCAGAGGATACTTCAACAGGCCACTAAGATGCATCACAAAATGGGAAACAACATAAGTCTTGAAGCAAGTCACATTGGAGGGGCAAAGTTATATGGCCAGTTAATTTTAACACCCCATGTTTTTTATTAATTAATTTAATTAATTAATTGGAATATTCAAGAAAAATAAATTTTTGGATTTAATCATTTTTATTAGCTAAATATGTTGGTTATGACTTTAGAAGAATATAACTTCAACTTAATCTCAGGCATGAATACTCTATTCCTTTCCTTTAGTATTATGCGTTATAAGTGTTGCCTAAACCTTAATTTCATGTGTTTCTTAAAATCAATTAGCAACCTAAATAGAGAAAGTGGACATTATACCTTGGGGTTGTTTTTATAAAAAATTTTAATATGAATAATATTCATAACCCTTGGGTACATAGGATTCATGAGTGGATTTTGGGTTTTGTTGGTGTATGTTGCATGTACAAAAATCCTAGTTTTGTAATAAATGAATTTGGGGGTGTATAACTCACGTAATTTGTGTAGAAATGATGAAATTTGAATTTTGTTGTATTGATGATGAAAACTAGGTGTATTTGATTTAAAATAATTAAATGAGATTAATTGGGTATTTTGACAATGTGATAATTAAATTAAGATTTAATTGAATTTGACTATTATGCGTAGTTTTATACGTTGATTTATTATGAATATTTGTGTGACTTGTTGGTATTATTAAATTGCCTTTGTGACGAAGGGTTGTTGGGTATTTTTTTTCTCTCCCTATATTTTAGGATGCCTTCTAGGTATGGGACTAGTAAGTAGGCCTTTTGATGATTTACGCCTTCTAGGCATGGGACTAGTGAGGGTAGATTATTACTAATTTATTATGTCGGGGGTGGGCTGATTTTTGTCACTTTATCGTCGTTACGCTAGCCTAGGCATGAGACTAGGTTGAGGTTTATGTTAGAAATTCATCCTGTACATAAGGTAGGACATGTTGATAACTTGGGGACCCTTAGGTATGGGACTAAGGGGTATTTTGAGGGATCTCACATCGATTAAAAGGGTGGGGTAATTTATAAATTGAGAAATTGAGAATTAATGCCTAAAGATAAAATCGGGTATTAAAATTTGTGGTGACATAATGTGTCAGTGATCGATAGTTTAAACGGGTTAGCTTGGGAGATTTATATCATGTCGTGAGTTGGAACCTTATCATATTGCGGGGGATCGATAGTTTAAACAGATTCGGATGGCTATTGACAAGGAGAAGTGTGACACTTTGGTGGATTACCACCCAGGATGGGAGGACTGTCATAATAAAAAGTGAGAACAATAATAAAATAAGATAATTAAATAAATAAAATTAGAATCGGGGGACATGTGAATTTAAAATCATATTGGTGTGCCTTTTTAAATGGGAATCTCTACGGGTAGTTAGTAATTTATATTTATCGCGTTTAATTATTTCGTTTAATTAAAATATTCTATTGTGATATTTATTGCGTATAATGCTACTGTCTGGATCAAGGATCCTATTTGAGGGGAGTAGTGTGTATTCACGCTCGGGGATCTGACCTCGTGCGTTAACTAACTTTTTTAAGATAAGTTTTGTAAAAGCTGCATAAGATTATCGAATTTTTATCATTTGGAGGTGCAGCTTGAGTTTATTCATTTTATTGCTTTACTTAATTAGACTTTCTTTTTAGTCGTATTTAATTATGAGACTTTATTTGAGTTTTATTGGGCCACTCGGTTCCAAATTTGTCATAGGATTTCAGTCGAAATATTTGTAGTTAAGATTATTCAGATTTTAAATAAATTCATACTTTGGAGATTATATTTAATCTAAGGTTTAGAATGTGATGAATCTTTTATCTTTATCATTTGGGATTGATTCAAATATTTATCTTATGGATTGATTGATTCATGTCTCATATCTGTCTCATGCTAAGAATGGTATTTTATTTACTCACGCTCGACTCAGTTTTGGTGGCGGCCGACACCAGAATTTAGCGGGATGTGACAGATGGTATCAGAGCATGGTCTTAGGTCTCGTAGGTTGTGAGTCCGTTTAGCTCCTATGTTGTCGATCTTTGATTCCCTTTGTTGATTCGTACTCCTTAAGGTAGAGGGTCTAGCATACGTGTTAGATGTGTTTCTTGGAGATATGAAACTTTGTGTTAAGGAAATTGTAGGCATTGAGTTTAGAATTTGTAAGCTTGATGTGGGGATCCTTAGAATGGATTTTTGGAGACGATAATTATTTTGGAGATTTTAGTGAAGATGTTAGGTATCATATGTATCGATTTTTGGTGTTGAGATTTAATTCAAGGACGTTAGCATTTTGATGACTTTCAGAGATAGGATCGAGTGGGGATTTGTGAGAGTGTGGGGTATATATATATATATATATTATTTTGTTATTCGTGGGATAGGTGCGCGTAGGATTGGGTATATAAGCGCCCAATTATGGCATTATACGGGTAGGCATATATAAGCCTTACTTTATTTTGCGCGATTATAATTTGCTGAATTTTGAGGACGAAATTCCTTTGCTAGTGGGAAAGTGTGTAACACCTCGTGTTTTTATTAATTAATTTAATTAATTAATTGGAATATTCGAGAAAAATAAATTTTTGGATTTAATAATTTTTAAATATGTTGGTTATGACTTTAGAAGAATAGAACTTCAAACGAAATCGAATTCGGAATTAAAATGGAGTTTTTATAAGGTTTTTATTATTTTTGCCTTATAGGCATTTTTTGGGGAACTGTCGCCAGACCTGTAGGGTCAATCGATCGACCCTGGGAGTCGATCGATCGACTATGCCCAGATTTTGAGTTAGTGGGTTGTATTTTGAGTGTTTGAGTTGGTTTAGGATTCTTAATTGGTATTTAACCATTCTAAATCGTGGGGGGTTTCTCATAATCACTTTTTCCCAAGTTTTTCACCAGAGAACTCTTCCAAAAAGTTTTTCCTCTCCTCCATAATCATCAACCTCCAACATAATCAAGTTTTTGCCAGAAGTTTCGAAAGGCATAATTGGGGTTTAATCAAATTTGTTCAAGAACACATCTTTGTTCATTTTTCGAGAGGAATACAACGGTGCTACCAGTTTTGCTTCAACTTATTCTCAGGCATGAATACTCTATTCCTTTCCTTTAGTATTATGCACTTTAAGTGCTTCCTAAACCTTAATTTCATATGTTTCTTAAAATCAATTAGCAACCTAAATAAAGAAAGTGGACATTAAACCTTGGGGCTATTTTTAAAAACATCTTTTAATATGAATAATATTCATAACCCTTGGGTAAATAGGATTCATAAGGGGAAGTGTGACACTTTGGTGGATTACCACCCTGGATGGGAGGACCATCATAATAAAAAGTGAGAACAATAATAAAATAAGATAATTAAATAAAATTTGCAACGGGGGACTTGGGAATTTAAAATCATATTGGTGTGTCTTTTTAAATGGGGATCTCTACGGGTAGTTAGTAATTTATATTTATCGCGTTTAATTATCTCGTTTAATTAAAATATTCTATTGTGATATTTATTGCGTATAATCCTCCCGTTTGGATTCAAGGATCCTATTTGAGGGGAGTAGTGTGCATTCATGTTCGGGGCTCTGACCTCGTGCGTTGACTAACTTTTTCAGGATAAGTTTTGGAGAAGCTGCATAGGATTATCGAAGTTTATCATTTGTAGGTGCAGCTGGAGTTTATTCATTTTATTGCTTTACTTAGTTAGACTTTCTTTTCAGTCGTATTTAATTATGAGACTTCATTTGAGTTTTATTGGTCCATTCGGTTCCAAAGTTGTTAGAAGATTTTAGTTGGAATATTTATAGTCGGGATTATTCAAATTTTATATTAATTCATACTTTGGAGATTAGATTTAATAGAAGGTTTAGCATGTGATGGATCTTTTATTTTTATCATTTGGGATTGATTCAAATATTTATATTGTGGATTGATTTATTTATGTCTCATATCTATCTCATGCTAAGAATGATATTTTATTTCCTCATGCCCGGCTCAGGTTTGGTGGAGATCGATACCAGAATTTAGCGGGGTGTGACATTAATGACCTTGGGTTATTATTGGCCAACCATGGAGAAAGATGATGTTGATTTTGTTCGAAATTGCAAGGCATGCCAACTGTATGGCAACATGATTCATGCTCCTTCAGTGGACTTACACTCTTTGGCCACTTCATACCCATTCCACACTTGGTTTTTGACCTGATAGGGGAAATATATCCATTTTTGAGAGAAAATATTTGTATATTAGTGGCAACGGAATGCTTTACAAAGGGGGCTAAGGCAATAGCACTAAAGAGAAAAATTGCACGTGTGGTGGTCAACTTCATTAGAGAGTACATAATTTATTGATTTGGGATTCTAAAGGTTATCCTCTATGATAAAAGGACCTTATTCGTCAATAAACAAATAACGATGAACATAGAAAACTACTCCATCACTCATCATACCTCAATGGTGGTGTATCCCAAAGGCAATGGTCAAGACGAAACAACTAACAAGACCTTGGTTAATATATTGGCCAAGACAATGGAAGACTTCCCAGGTTCGTGGGATGATAAGATTCGAGTAGTTCTGTGGGCCTATCGAACGACAAAGAGGAAACCCACAGGGTATATGCCATTCTCTCTTGTGTTGGATCTAAAGTAATTATGTCAATAGAGCTGGAAATTCCCTCGTCCCTATATGCCTTACGAAGTATCATATTTCCTCAGAGTAGACACGTACAATTGGAAGTTCTAGATGAATATAGGGACAATGCGATGCAACACTTCCAAATGTACATGAAGTAGGTCTCTAGAGCATATGACAACTTGGTGAGGCCAAGGAATTTCGTGGAAGGAGATTTAGTCCTGAAGTCAGCTGTAAAGCACTTTAGAGTACTCCCACTACCACAATTTGCTGTGAATTGGGAGGGACCTTTCATTATGAAGGAGGCCCACGATTCAGGTTGCTGTTTAATCTCAAAGATGGAAGAGGATAAACCATTCAAGTTTAATAATAAGTGGCTAAAGGTTTATCATGTTTGCACAAGTAACCTTATGACTTGGGCCCATTTAATGACTAAGACTTCATATTTTTACTTGGCTTTGAACAGAGATTCTTCGGCAGCCTTAACCTCCTAATCAGCTTCTTCTAATATAGGGGCCAACTCTATCAACCTAGTTTTGTTAGCCTGTTTGGACTCTAGATGTTTTTCATAGAGCTCCCTCTGGATCTTCAACTGATTGCTCTTTAAAAGTTTCAAGTAATTAATCAACCAGTTCAGTTGGAAGCCATCTTTACCGCCCTCAAGTGTAATACCCCGCATTTTTATGATATTAAATAATTATGGGATGAATTATTATTGTTGGATTAATTAAATTAAAAAGGTTGGGAAATTTAATTGTTAAATAATCCGAATACAAAATAATTATTAACTAGAGTGCTAAGGGTTAATACTTATTGATGAAAATCATTGATTATTACTGTGGATATATGTAATATGGAATTATATAATTTTATCAATTGTCGGAGTGTGAAATACGATAGTTTGGTATTTTAAGTCAGGACGCATGTGTGAGTCGTGTCGGACTAATTCTATGGAATAAAAAGATAAATTATTTTTGTATAACTCGTATGGTAATTTTGAGTTTGCCATTGAGTCCGAAAGGGTTTAGATAGTCAGAAAACTCTACCCGTACATTTTATTTGGACTCT
This sequence comes from Sambucus nigra, assembly GCA_949130495.1. Taxonomy (NCBI): domain Eukaryota; kingdom Viridiplantae; phylum Streptophyta; class Magnoliopsida; order Dipsacales; family Adoxaceae; genus Sambucus; species Sambucus nigra. The sequence goes on along the minus strand of OX422213.1, from coordinate 340,869,139 downwards.
AGTGTAGTTTTAGGCCTAACCGGCACCCCGTAGGGGTATTTTTGTCCTTTGAAATTTTGGAGTAATAATATGGACTAAAATTGGGAAATAAAATATAAATGCACTAAGTTTAGATAGGAGTTATCAGTTCTAAACCTACGAGAGAGAAAAGAGAAAGGCACAGAGAAAGGTAGAAGGGACTATTGGAGTTCTTGGTGCCTAACTTAAGAACACACACCAAAAACTATACCAAAGCGTAGATCGCGAGATGAGGAATGCACTCATACCCATATCAACTGCAGATCAGACCGTCGAAATTAAGGCAAGTGTTTAATTCTTGCAATTTATAGCAACAAGCATGTTCATATTAGTGTAGGTGTATTATACTCACTATTTAATTCATAAGTCTTGATGAAATTAGAGGATTAATGACATTTATTAAAATATGGAGATTAAAGTAGGATGAATCCCCCATCTAGATAATTTAAAAATTCCAAATTGATGAGTATTGATGATTGACGAAATTGAAATTGATGTTCTTATATGGAAATTGATGAACTAGGGTTTTAAATTGTTAAATTGGGGATTTTGGATTTTATAACTGATTTGTGATGAATTGATGGTTCAAAGTTAGGGGAAATCATTTATACATGTTAGAACATTAATTAGGATTGTTTTTTTGGTGTTGGGATTGAGAAATTTAGAGGTTTTAGGACTAAAATTGTGAGGAAGACGAAGTATGAACAGTAAAACGTAATAGGTCTGGCCAAACCAGAGAAAGGGCCCATCTCGTTCAAACGAGATGGAGTCTTGTTCGAACGAGAAGTCAGAGTCATTCAAACAACCTGCTAACTCATTCGAACGACAGGTCCCAGAAAAGCCCAGAAATTTCCATTTTTCCCCAGATCATGTTACCCAGTTAATTATGTTAGGAAAACTGCCATTTACTAATTTTAGCTTAGTGCAGAATTATTTAGGAAGTAATCCTATAATAATACCTTAAGTATTGAATATGTGAATTAACCTTGGGAATTTCAAGAGTGTAAATAATCGAGTTAATTGCGTAAGTATTAAAGAGAAATACACTAAGTGTAGAAATAGACATATGGGTTGGGTGAATACCTAAATTTTTGTAAGGCATCGGGAACATCTATTATTATATGTTTATCATTATTGTGTGTATAGCATACCTACGCTGCTTGCTATCGGGCGGAGGTTTCGCGCAGTGGACAGTATTATCCTGGGTGACCCAATGGGGGGATATTTTACTTGTACCCAGAGCATATGAACTTGGATATGTGCTATCTGTTACGTAGGATAGTTTCCACGGTTGAATGGGAGCATAGGTATGTGCGTGACCCATTTAGCTAGTGAGTATGCTCGTCTCCAATATTTGTATCATGAGATTTATGGTTCGTGAGAGACGCCAAAACAGTTGTCCTTTATGCAACGAGCGATGCACCAGGACATGATAGTAGATTATGAATTGTGCCAAGTGGTCCTATCCAAGGGGCGCAGGATATATATATATATATATATATATATATATAGTTATAGTTATAGTTATATTTGTGAATAATCGTAATGTGTGAAATTAGCGAATACATAAATGTTGGTAAACAAGTTAACTTAAGGGGATAAATTATTTACTACTAGAACGAAGAATATCAAATGTAGCTAATGGGCGTGAAGTATTAAATAACGTATTGTATGGACGATACGGGTCTCTTAAGATCTATAATTAGTAGTATATGTCTATGACCTAGTTGGGAATAATATGGATAACTAGGTTAGGGTAGACGTACGCTAGGTGTGCACATTAGTGGAGGGGTGAGGATCTCATGTGAGAGTTCAGGACTAATATGCTCAGAATAATTGCAATAATGCAGTTTTAAATACTTGCTAAAACAAATATTTTTACAAATCGGACTCTGACCGATTTCTTGCTATTTCTCTTCTCTTTTGCTATATATATATATACTAGGGTGTACCCGTGCCGATGGCACGGTTAATAAAACATTCCGGGTATTTCAAACCCTTAATAAGTTAATGTGTGGATATTAGATATAAGTGTTCCATATTCAATTTCAACTATTGAATAGGAAATACCAAAAATCATAATAGTCAACGGAAACAAATACGATACTTTAATGAATTAAACAATTCTCTATTTTGAGAACATTCATGATTATTCTTAAACATAAGTTCACTCAATCCCAAAATAAAAATTACCTTGTGTATTAATTAGAGTTTTTACATTTCTGTAAACCATAAAATTAGTCTAATCAATCATAAGTTATCATTATGTAATAATTTAATCATGGATTTTATTTCTTCTAACCCACGTGATTACAACATTATTTCTTAATTTTTAAACCTTGAAGGTCAAATTTTATGCGTAAAACTTGAATGAGGTAGAAATCAAAATTTACAAATTTATTAGACATTTTTTAATTTCAATACATCCACATTTATCCCGTTTTGAGTTTAGTACATTTGACAGCTTTTTTATTGAGCTATTTAACCATTTATACATCACCCTGAATAAAGTTTGAGATTACAAAGATTAAATATGCTTCATCTTGAGATAATAGAATAAAATAAATCCTAATAAAAGAAAACATCTTCTCGAGTTTCTTTCTACACAAATAACAATACAAAATATAAAATAAATAAAGTTTTGTTTTTTTTCCAAGCACACACAAAAAAAAAAGCAGGGTGATATTAAAATATGTTAATAAAAAATCCAACAAATAGTCAATTTCGAGTAAGATCAAAAAAGTCGTAAAACAGTTGATAAAATATTGCACAAATCCATCATTAAGCCTTGTCCCCAAAGATGAGATGAATCGATGAGTTTCAATAGCCTTGGACTTTCTCCCCTCACACCAATGTCACGTCAGTTGTCTTTAAACCTGCAACCCCAATGTAAAATAGTAACAAAATATGCTATAAATAACCCAATGTCCTATCAACTGTCCAATCACATGACTTTACCCCATACAATAAATATAGTATGGAGATCTTTCTTCCCTTCCCCTCAACAAATCTTTCAATGAGAGCCTAACAAAGAACCTCAGTCACCTTAAAAAAATATATTTTAAAGATGGAAGATTGTACAGGGTATGTCTAAGTATTTGAAAAAAAGTAGGGGTTATTCCTAAATAAATAAAATAAAAAATCCAAACAAAACAGCATCAACCCTTATTAATGAAAAACATAATTAACACAGAAAAGAAAATGAAGATTACCTCACATCTCTCTTTACTCTTAAAGAGATGGTCTGCTAGTCTATGAACCAACAAAGTGTGAACGAAAGAAAAAGTAAAGGCTAAAAATGACAGATTTTTAGGGGAAAGTGATTAACGGTTTAGATTTTTCAGATGGGTGGAGTGTTAAATGATAAAAATGACAGATGGGTGTATTCCTCATACAGTACCGTATGTTGATTCCATACCTCAACACCATGGTTGATCAAAATACCCGCAACCCCTGTCCGTAAATCAGAAAACTAAATAAAAGTCGCATTTATGATTTTTCCAGTAACTTAATAAATCGATGTAACCTAATAAATCGCAAAAATATAAATCCAAATTTAAAAACTGCAAAAATCTACCTCCAACCATTGATGTTGGCCCATTTACAGGGGTTGTTTTCTTCTGCATCAACCGTCATATGTTCCAAACATAAACGATAAATCTGGGAAAAAACTCATCACCGAGCAGGCACCGGAGATCAGGTAAAAAACTCATCAGCAGAGATTAAAAAAAAACAATCACCGGAGATCTGTAATCACAACAGCTATCTGTTCCAAACATTAATGATAAATCTGAAACACAAACAAAGCAGTCACCGAATATCTGAAAAAAAACATCACCGGACAGAAACAAAGCAGTCCCAAATATAGAATACTAAAACAAATCCAAATTTAAAAACTGCAAAAATCTACCTCCAACCATTGATGTTGGCCCATTTACAGAGGTTGTCTTCTTCTGCATCAACCGTCATATGTTCCAAACATAAATGATAAATCTGGGAAAAAACTCATCACCGAGCAGTCACCGGAGATCAGGTAAAAAACTCATCAGCAGAGATTAAAAAAAAACAATCACCGGAGATCTGTAATCGCAACAACTATCTGTTCCAAACATTAATGATAAATCTGAAACACAAACAAAGCAGTCACCGTAAAGCCAACAAATAGGAGAGAGAGATCACTGTAAAGCCAACAAACTGAAAATGAGAGAGAAAAATAGGAGAGAGAGATCACTGTAAAGCCAACAAATAAAGTGTGGCAGCAGTCAGTTAAATCTCATAGTTTCTTCTTGGAGTACCTCAACACCACGGAGAAGTTGAGATGAGAGCAAGGTAACAGAAAAACGAAAAAAAATGAGGTATCTCCAACAAAAAGAATGAGAAAACAAGACATGAGGGAGAGAGATACTGTATCTCCCCGATGAAGACTGCGGCAAGCTCCGTGATGAAGACCGATTCTGGCAAGCTCGGTGATGAAGACCGATAGAGGCTCTCGCAAGCTGATCGAAATGTGGGTTGCACAACAGATGGGTCTGCTTGGGTTGAAGTTCGAGTGCATTTTTTATGTGGCTATGGAGTTGTTTAGCTACGGTGGTTCTACCCAGATTTCTTGATTTGGGTTGAAAGGTATTTTGAGAGAGGATAGGGGAGATTTCGTGGTTATCAAGAGTAAAATGACCTCGAGTCATGTGTTTTTTCGAGCCTTGTGCTCGGCATCATCTTGAATAGTAGTGCATCAGTTTTACTCAAGCCAACGTATCATGTGTGTATGTGTACGTGCCTCAAATGTTAGATTTCTCTCCATTTCATCCTTGAACCCTTATCAACATTCAATCCCAGCGGTCAGTTGATAAACACCAAATTCACCAATTTTTAATCTCAGCCGTTAATTGGGGAGGACAAAAAGTCCCTCCTCCTTTATTATTATTATTATATATAAGGGTCGATCGATCGATCGATCGATGTTCTTGGGTCGATCGATCGATCAAGCAATTCTTGCCCAGAAACTGCAATTTAAACCTATGGGTTTCATCTTCCAAATTTCTCCAAAACATCATTATCGATTCCCAAACTCCGAAATAACATTACTACTAGTTATTTATACATATATGCATGATTCCCTACGTGCAACATGTACAAATTCATCAACAGGATTGTATTAAAGGGCCAATTTGTCTTAATTATCAAGAACCCTAGTTTTTCACTAAACTTCCATTATTCTAATTCTTTTTCCATATTTATCTCTTCTAAATTATTCCAATTTCGTGGATAATCCTCTACATATGATTTAGATTCCAGAATTTATTTATTTTCTCTATAACATGTGATTGAGTTCTCTAAATCATTAAATTCTTCCATGAAACGTAGGTTCAACCATCCTAATCTAACATGGTGAGACATTAATTAAAAGAGAAGAAAGATAGATACTTGCCTGGGAATTGAGTTTCTGATTTGTGGAAGGAAATGGTACGGTTGCATTCTCCGTCTCGCGATCTACGACTCGGTGGTGGTGGTGGTGGCGGTGCAAACGGTTGATTTTTCAGCCTTCAATTGCTTGGGAAGCTTTCCCACCACTTCTCTAATGGCCGTTCTTTGATTTTGCTCTTTCTAACCCTAGATTACAACTCCTAAAGGGTGATATAACCTTGGAAAATTCGTGGGTTTAATTGCCCAAAAATATGAAATGTCCGTAATACCCTCCCGGGATGCCAATTAGGTCTAAAAATGCCCCGAGACCCAAACTAAACCCCCGGGTACCTTATTTTGACTATATCGACCCTTTCAGACACATTGGCGCACTCGAAATGATCATACGGACGACTTATAATTCATTCACTTTTAATAATAATAATAATTTAGTCCTGACACGACACCGTGCGTCCCGACTTAAATTTCCATAATTGCCATTTTATTCACTCGTGATAATTTTTGTAAGATCAATCTTATATATTACTTTACTCATTTAGTAATATTTGACAGATTCCTAATAATTACTAACGCTCGTCATGCTAATAAATATTTAAAGTAAATTTCTGGATTAATATTAAATTAATATCTCAATTTAAATTTAATAAATCCATAAATTTTGAAAGTCATAAAAATACGGGGTATTACATACTCCTCCCCTAATAACAGAACTTCATCCCGAAATTCGGAAAATAAGGTCTAACAGTACGCAAACTATCTACATAGTAAGGCGCTCAATCATTATAGCCCCCGCCTCACAGTAAACCTTCTTAACACGCTTATTAAAGACACTTCACATAGAACTCTTATTCGACAACGTTCGCATAATACACGCCTATACATTATTAATTCCCATTATTTCACTATCATTGGGCGGCCGCAACTCACTACATGACAACAACGCGGATTTATCTAAACACAAAACTCCCATTTTGAGAGAAACCATACGAACATCTAACCACTCTTGTTCGCCTAAAACAGTCGTGGTAATTCCACCATAGTCATCCGACTCTAACTTGATTAACCCCAAATTCTAATTATCCGCCCATCTCTTAACATTCAGAGTGAGAAAATTTAAGGTTTTCCACACCAAAACCTCAATAAGCACCTTGTTCACAATAAACAGGTAAGAGTGCTCCCAAGGAACCCTACCATTAGGTAATATCCTTCCCCAATTATCGTACTATACTCCACTTGATAGCTATAACTGTTGTGGAAATGAAATGATCAAAATAAATCCAAAATTACTTTCATAAGGCTCAATTAATGGTTAATTACCGCTCGCCTACTCCCTGTATTATGGGTGATACAACCCGCTCAACACGAAGTGTTATCCCCGCTGCTTACTGAAATTCAATATTGAAGGTGGGATTTGAAAGTCTCACCCTAAGGAGAGCGATCATGTACCAATGTGATTCTTCCTTTCAAAGGAAGACTGGGGCACACTAGTTAATATGGTAAATCACCCCAAAGTAATATCAATCACTTCCTTCTTAGGCGACTTGTTCCACATATTCGAATGAACCCTTGATCTTGCCTTGAGGTTAGCAACCCATCAAGGAAACTTTAACGACTTCACTGGCTTCTTCCCTTATCGAAATCGTCGGTAGCCACAAAATTCTCTGGTTGGCCCTCTTGTTCCAACCGATTTCTATTTATGAGTAGTGACCGCCGAGACTACCCACTATGTCCCGCTCGACATCGAATTCTACTTGTAATGTCTCACATTAAGTGACACTTAATACTCCGCTTATTTCCTTTGCGTATACTGAAAGTTCCGACCCATGCATTTTTCTCCACGATGTGTACTTCCGGACCTGTTATCCCATACTAACATCTTCACTCTTTGTACGCATCAGTCGCTCTCAACATTTGACTAATTACAACTCCACTCCGAGTGTTCTCCATAATAATTGAATTCTACCCTTCTCAAGGAATACCCCTTTTTAAATGGCTTCCCACATCCTTCCAACCAGATTTGGGGTGCTACTTTGAACACAAATATAGGGATTTATCATCTTTCACACGGCACCCAATCCACTCGACCACTTCCATTTCGTTATGTCAATCCCTCAAACATTTATTCCACACGTTTATTTCCACATCCCTTTAACTCGGACGATTTTGACATCAACTAACCAAGATGCCCACACACCCTATAAACAGTGTATACTAGCGTAAGCATCATATACGCTTCGCGCATAACACCCAATTCCTTATTTTCTTGGTGCTCACAACGTGATTACGACACTCGGGTACTCTCAATCACCCTAGAAATCGAAATTTTAAATCCTCCTTATCATCGTTCCACCCCTTAACTCGTGATGATAAGACAAAACTTCCAATGTCTCCTTACCACACCACCGACTCTTCTTTAATCATAATTTAACTTCCAACTTACAGATATAATTACCTGTTCCTACTACGACTGAGGTACCAAACTCATAGACTAATGACCAAACATCTTCCCACTTCCAACTTTACGCTAAGTTTCATGCATGGGATGTCTTGCAAAGAGAAATACAAACAAGGAACCCCCCCCCCCCCCCCGATACACTACTACCTAGCATTATCGGTTATCGAAATTCGTTAGGCCCTCTGTCCATAGCATGTACCCCTTAATTCCATTTCTTGACAGAAAATTTACATCTCCTCCCGTAATTACACTTAACATAGAACATTCCGCCAATTTTACAATCATTCATTATTGGTGGTAATCATATCCCATTAACCTCGAATACATACAATCGGGGTCCTCAAAATCCTGTCCCCAAACATATGGGTACAACTCTTATCTCTCACATTTCTAAAGGATAGATATATCAATGCGCTCTTCCTAACACCAAGTCCTGAGCGCTAAACATAATAATGATTAAATCTTTTCGCTCAACAGTAGACCCAGTACATACTGAATCATAACAACAAAGTCCCTACACACATCGGGATCGAATATCTCAAGGCCACAATTCCCTCCGAAATCTCTAAAATAGATAATATAAGTGCGAGTCCGGCCCTCTCGCAGGTGAGGCCTTGCCAGAACAAAACATGTTGCCCTATGACAACCACTCTGATAGCCTTGAAATTACTGCCCATTATTGTTTTAACCATTTTTATAAACCATAATTAGTATAATATTGTACTCGCATATCACATCACTAATACTAGAATTCTCAATAAAGAATATAAATCACTAACAGTGCACTCATTTGTCCTCCGCGGAGAACATTAAAGACAATCCCACTTTACCCGGGAAACATATACATAATAATAACGCTATAGATATACGAACTAAATTCTTCTCACATGCGAATCTAGCAATAAAATAAAATAAAATGACTCGCTCGTGTCACATAAAACACGCTTCATCCTCCGAGGATAAAACTCATACTTCTCCTTTGCCAATCGCCTTGGCTACTTAATCGTCTACCAAACATAACGCATCTCTCTGAACCAAATCGAAAATTATATTAACCATTTCCCTTGTAAGCGCCATGCCCCTGTCCCTTATTCTCACTTCGAAAAATTTTAACTCCTGTGGTTTTACTCTCCACAAAATTCCTCAACATATAACCCACTTATCCCCTTAAATACATTTGAAAACTCACGAATGACTGGAATCAAATCTAGGAGAATCACAATATCCTTAGAGGTATCCTCCTTTATGTAATATAATTAGGTGAAAGATCCCACTTCTGGGGAAGGCATCGCCTTCAAAACATCTCCTGCCCCGCAATGGCAAAGGTAATACTCCTACCGAATCAACTTATCATGGCTCTGTACGTAGCGAGCCAATCCATGCCAATAATGACGCCGTGCTCATGTATGACTAAACTAGTATAACTGTAGGTAAAACCAAACTACCAAACTATATACCTACACCCCGGCGTATAAAGAAAATTAATGACCCTTTCCCAATGATGAGTCTACGCATGACACCGTACTCTCAGTAGTGTCTAAAAATCCTAAGGTCCGTGCAAAGTGAGTGTCTATGAAACATTATGACGCCCCAGTATTGAATAAAATGTGTCCCATAGCACTAGAAGGAAGGAACATACCATCAATGGCCGAGGATGGCTACTGGATTTGAGTATGCTGGACGTCGTACACACATTCGTGCTATTTATGCCCCTGCTGCTAGGGTATCTTACTCTTATCTGGGCAATCCTGCCTCCGGTGACCCATCCCGCCGCAATTGAAGCATCTACCTCTAAACTGTTTCATTTTACGGCTCTGTTGGTTTTGGCCCAGTTCTACAGTTCCACTTTTTCCTTGGCCTTGTTGAGCATCTTGATGAAAAATGACATCTGGTTGAGGACAGTCCCTCCACTTGTGACCCGTTTGTACACACTTCTAGCAGAGTCCTGAAAGTTCTCGCTGGTCAGGTCGGATTTCCTCTCCAGTTTGATTCGGAAAAGTTCAACGTTTATGACCTTCCATTCCAAATTTTAAACACCTCTTTATGACTTCACTCTGACCCCGACTTTGTTGGCCCTAACGATTTTGGTTTTCCCTGCACAATTTGTTACCTTCGTGTCTTTTACGGTCTTAAGGAGATTGTTATTGCGATTTTAGTGTCTTTGCGCACCTGTTGTTTCTAGTCATGACAGATTGACTATACTCTCTAGATATTTTTCCCTTTATAAGCTGTGTGTTGTGTTCTTGATACTGTAAGACCGCAATAGTAATTGCCTGTGCCACAATACCTGCTAACTCGGCGGTTGATACTCTCCTTGGGAACACCTCAGGTGTGAGATGACCTTGCTCATTGACTCCCCCAACGACATTAGCTTGCTCTTCTTGACGATCCATCTGAAAATTTAAATAATCTGGATGAGTTCATCATTCGCATAGACAAATCACAAAAGCACGAATTCCCCACGCATAAAGATGAATACAACATTTCTAATACTAGGGCTCTAAATCAAAGACACTGAGATGGAAACGAGATAAGCCGTATAAATTCTAAAGGAGACTAGAACATGATGCTCTGATACCACCTGTGACACCCCGCCTAATTAAATACCGAGTGATCAGTCCTTTATTAAATTAAAATCAAGGTGAACGGTTGGTTCATTCTTAGCATCACTGTTGCAAAATAAAATTTTCCAATTTAAGCACCCTAAATAATTAAGCTAAGTGTCAAAATAATTTTATAACCTTATTTCCATTTTATTAAATCCAAATATGCAAACCTTTTTAAATAACCAACAATTTAAGAACTCTGACATACTAAAGATGGGTAATAACACACAAGAATTAGATTTATCCATATAAAACAAACGAGTTTAAAATATAATTAAAACCATCCTAACAGTAATTAATTCCCAAAGACTACCAACTAATGAAAATATAAAGGAACGTAAATATCTAACAAAAATCCAAACTGAATAAAGAAACGGGCGACACATTCCCTAACTAATCAGGACCGAAAATAGGAGTAGAAATAACAACAAGGTTGTCTAAGCAATGGTCTGCAACTCCCACATAAGATGCAGCATGTCCGATCCAAAGAACCTAAGCATGATGCCCCTATGGCTGGGCACCTGTATAATATACATATATATATACAAGAGAGAAGAAATAACAGGAAACGGGTCAGAGCCCGAGTGTAAAACAGTTTAAAATTAGTTTAGCAAGTATTTAAAATGCTTACCAGCTAATGCAACAACCATGTTAGTATGCGACACTCTCTTGAGAATTCTCACCTCTCATTCTAGTGTGCACGCCTACCGTACTAATAAATCTCATAAGTTTCTCTAACTTATTCCATAAGGTTTTATCAGGTGACAAGCGAGGTTATGATATTTACTCTAGGAAATCTTTCTCTTCGAAGTTTCTACATTATTAAGAACAACTCATTTCCCTTATAAAGTTCCCGATCGCTTATAATAACAATGAAGCATTTATTCATTACTTATCTACTTATACGCACAGTAGAAAGTTCCCATATAGATATACGTATATATATTAGTCACACATATAATAGATATACTAACGGCACCCCACATAAAACCTATGGTGCTAGCATACTCTGCTATCAAGTCCCCGTATCACACAAACTAAGGGAAATACTAGTCCTGAATCACTCTCGAACTGTATTAACACAATACATAAACAACTGGAGGTAAAGCATAGTTCCAGGTCCTAAGAGGTCAGCACATACCCTCACGTCTCGTAGAACATCTGACTATAATTTTTGGATAGCCTGTATCGAGGATACTATCTTCTAGGGTACAAGTGGGGGTCCAATCGAGATAAGACTGTCCCGGCGTGGAAACCCTCGCGATATCAAGTAGCCCGGGAATGATTTTTACACAGATATATAATATGCACAGTCACACAGTCATATATATATATAAATATTCACATTTCTAAATTAGGTGCGCCCACAACCCATTATTATAATTATCCGCTCTTAGCACATTTTTACTTGATTATCTCGCATAATGGATTTGTCACTTTTATTAACATATATATAAGTTACTCCACACCTACTTCTCGTCTCTCGAAGTATTCTAACTCCTTAAGTATATTTTCGGTAGGCACTCTCACTTATCTTCTAGTCTCACTTCCTTACAAGTCTCGACCTTTTATCAAACGTACGCATAATTTCATATGTGTGAATAACTCCCTTTTAACCCTTAATTTCATCTTAAATTAAATTCTTACTCAACGGAGTTTACCTATCCCCTACTGGTCCTATTTATATCCCATTATGCTCCCACAATAATAATCAAGGATTACTACGCATTTTAATCGGATTAAACCAACAGAAGAAAAAAATGCAGTTTTTAAGGAGGGGTCGATCGATCGATGTAAGGGGGTCGATCGATCGATGTTCTTGGTTTGATCGATCGATCAAGCAGTTTTTGCCCCGAAATTACAATTTAAACCTACGGGTTTCATCTTCCAAATTTCTCCAAAACATCATTATCGATTCCCAAACTCCAAAATAACATTACTACTAGTTATTTATACATATATGCATGATTCCCTACGTGCAATATGTACAAATTCATCAACGGGATTGTATTAAAGGGCCAATTTGTCTTAATTATCAAGAACCCTAGTTTTTCACTAAACTTACATTGTTCTAATTCTTTTTCTAGATTTATCACTTCTAAATTATTCCAATTTCGTGGATAATCCTCTACATATGATTTAGATTCCAGAATTTATTTATTTTCTCTATAACATGTAGGCCTGTCAATGGGTCGGGTATGGACCCAGACCCGACCCGAACCCGATCCGTATAATAGGGTCTGAGCATATTTTTTTGGACCCGAGACCCGAATACCCGAATACCCGAAGACCCGTTTATTAAATGGGTAGGGTTGGGATCTTATACAAGACCCGGACCCGAAGACCCGACCCGAATTGTACATTATTATTTTTTAAATATATATACATATACTATAATTTTATAGATATTTATAAATATATCTTATTTATATAACATGTAAGTAATATACATAATAAATATAAATAATATATGTTTTATTTATACTAATAATATTCTATAATACATTGCAAAATATTTTAATTTAAGATTAAAAAATAAAGAAGGGGGATAATATCAAATAAATATAAAATAAATGTATATATTTTACCAGACCCTGACCCGAACCCGAGACCCGAAGACCCGAACGGATCCGGGTCAGGATCCAATATTGTAGACCCGATGAAGACCCGGATCTGGACCCGAACCCGATGAAGACCCTATTATACGGATTTGGATCTTCCTAAACCCGACCCGGCTTCGACCCGTTGACAGGCCTAATAACATGTGATTGGGTTCTCTAAATCATTAAATTCTTCCATGAAACGTAGGTTCAACCATCCTAATCTAACATGGTGAGGCATTAACTAAAAGAGAAGCAAGATAGATACTTTCCTGGGAATTGAGTTTCTCATTTGTGGAAGAAAGTGGCACGGTTGCGTTCCCCGTCTCGCGATCTACGACTCGGTAGTGGTGGCGGTGCAAACGGTTGAGTTTTCGGCTTTGAATTGCTTGGGAAGCTTTCCCACCTCTTCTCTAATGGTCGTTCTTTGATTTTTCTCTTGCTAACCCTAGAGGACAACTCCTAAAGGGTGATATAACCTTGGGAAATTCGTGGGTTTAATTGCCCAAAAATACGAAATGTCCGTAATACCCTCCCAGGATGCCAATTAGGTCTAAAAATGCCCCGAGACCCAAACTAAACCCCAGGGTACCTTATTTTGACTATATCGACCGTTTCGGACACATTGGCGCACTCAAAACGATCATATGGGCAACTTATAATTCATTCACTTTTAATAATAATAATTTTGTCCTGACACGACACGGGTGCGTCCCGACTTAAATTTCCATAATTGCCATTTTATTCACTCGTGATAATTTTTATAAGATCAATATTCTATATTATTTTACTCGTTTAGTAATATTCAACAAATTCTCAATAATTACTAACTCTCGTCACGCTAGTAAATATTTAAAGTAAATTTCCGGATTAATATTAAATTAATATCTCAATTTAAATTTAATAAATCCCCAAATTTTGAAAGTCATAAAAATACGGGGTATTACATGCTCGCCTCTAATATTTGTGTTATGAGATTTATGGTTCGTAAGAGACACCAAAACAGTTGTCTTTTATGCAACGATCGATGCACCGGGACATGATAGCAGAGTATGCATTGCACCAAGTGGTCTTATCCAAGGGGCGCAGGATATATATATATATATATATATATATATATATATATATATATATATATATATATTTGTGAATAATCCTAATGTGTGAAATTAGTGAATACGTTAATGTTGGTAAACAAGTTAACTTAAGGGGATAAATTATTTACTACTAGAACGGAGAATATCAAATGTAGTTAATGGGAGTGAAGTATTAAATAACGTATTGTATGGGCGATACGAGTTTATCTTAAGAGCAATAATTAGTAGTATATGTCTGTGACCTAGTTGGGAATAATACGGATAACTAGGTTAGGGTATACGTGCACTAGGTGTGCACATTCGTGGAGGGGTGAGGATCTCATGTGAGAGTTCGGAACTAATATGCTCAGAATAATTGCAATAATGCAGTTTAAAATACTTGCTAAAACAAATATTTTTATAAATTGGGCTCTGACACGTTTCTTGCTATTTCCCTTCTCTTTTGCTATATATATATATATATATATATATATATATATATATATATTATACCACGTGTCGAGTCATAGGGTCACCACCAGACTTAGACGCGTGGATCATTTGACGAGCTGCAGCTGTTGTGGAAGCTGTAGGTTATTGATATTAGACGCTTATATCTTTTCATTCGGCTCTTAGTTTAGACATTTCAGTTAGGGCATGTGTCGCCCGTTTCCAGGTTAATTATTTTTAGAGATTATATTTATTAATTAGCTTTATTTTCCTATTGGATTGAGTATTATGACTCTATTGGTTTTAGACTTTGTACTGAAATATTTTATTCAGTCAGATTTATTTCAGTATTTGATTCATGTTCAGTATTTATTCTTGTGGAATGTGAATGGCTCTTAAAGCATGAAATTTATTAGTGAATTAATTGCGAAAATGTTTTGACACTTTGCTTAGTTATTTATTAGGTTATTAATAATGAAAATTTTTTTTCGACAGTGATGCTAAGAATGAACCAATCGAACACTTTGAATTAATTTAATAAAGGATTGATCACCCGGTATTCAATTAGGTGGGGTGTGACATCAAGTTGCCCTGGTATCGATTAGTGAGGGGCTTGTTAAGACTTGGCATTTGAGTATTGACAACCTTAGCAATAACAGTTGCTAGACCCTAGAGCCTATAGCTCATCACCAATAAGTTGAACGGAGACAGTCAACGGTAAAAGTTTGAGTGTGATGAGTGGAAATTTGTTCGATGATAGAACGATTACACGAAGAGACTTGGGGAAACTGGCGAAGGACCATGAGGCAAAACTCGTGAGGATCCATGTTGGGTATAGGAATCTCACAACCGGACTCACTATCAACTGACAAATCTGTAATTGAACCATAATCATTGAGACTTATTTCCTCCGAAGAGACTGCTCCTTGATGAGCAGAGGAAACAGGCGAGGGACCATGCTGAGTTGTCTCTTCGATAGGCGCAGGTTCCCTAGCAACCTAAAATGTAATGAAAAGAATGAGTTTGCAAAAAATCTTAAAAAATGTGTTTTCATTGTTAAGTTACCATTATAGGTGGAGTTTGAGAAAAATCTTAACAGGTTTATTTTCATTGTTAAGTCACCGTTATAGGTGGAGTTTGAGAAAAATCATAACAAGTGTGTTTTCATTGTTAAGCCGTCATTATAGGTGGAGTTTAAGAAAAATCTTAACAAGTGCTTTTCATTGTTAAGTCACTGATAGAGGTGGAGTTTACAAAAGAAACTTAACAAGTGTGTTTTCATTGTTAAGTTACCTCGAAGGGGAAAGTTTATGAAGAAACTTAACAAGTGGTTTTCATTGTTAGGAAAACTATATGTTGCTTTTCTTCTTTTGTTTTAACAGGCATAATGACGGGACTTATGCAAAAGAAGGATAAGGCAGTAATTACCTCAGTAGCAACTGCAGTAGTAACTTCAACATCTCTGTGGGTTTCAGCCGAACCTTTAGAAAGAGGAACCTCCGCCATTGGCAATGCACTTTCCTCATGAAAAGGCACAAGTGCCAGGATTAGGGAAGGTTCCACATGATTGTTTGAACTCCAACTGTATCAACCACCACATGGGCTAAAGGAACCCCTGGGTAAGAACATGAACCAATTGTAGCCTGAGGAACCTAGGGAGTCCCAGAATGTGAGGGGTGAGTGAGACCCAAAGAAAGATGTAAATAATATCAAAGTGTTAGACACGAGAAACACCACATAAAATAGGGCAAATGCATAAGAAGTGAGCTTACCTCGGTAATGGTAGAAAAATGAGCAAACCTAATGACAGACCTTACCGGAGGGAAGTGAATAAGTGACCCAGCGAGAGATGTGGCCAGGTTATAAGTAGTTACAACCTGAAATGCCAAAAAACAACTGAGAATACAAGTCAACTAAGTTGGAAAGATAAGTAAAAGAGAAAAGGCTATTACTTCTGGCGGACTTGAGAGATTGGAACGTCCAGAGGAACCACAAGTAAGGGAGATGCCCCCAAAGAATCCAATGGAGTCTCCTCTAGCTGATGGGAGGCTCCAATAATTTCCACAATTACAGTAATTTTTTTAATATCCTCCTCCGCACGTTGCAAGGCAAAATGATGTGAATAGGTCAGCCAAATCAAGGGATAATGGGAATTAAATGCAATGATCTCAGGAACACCAAAACATCCTCCCATGAAAGGGCTCACAGGGGGGAGAAGGTCTATCGACTCCACCCTCCTACAGAGAAAAGAAATTTTCACAAGTGTTAGAGAATATACCTCACTATATTAGAAATTTTTAGGTAATGGAGAACATACCCCTTGCTCTGGAGAAGAGTGGGATGAAATAACCATGGGCGAAGAAGGCGGTGAAGGTACTATAGAAGCTCCTTCAGTGGGACCATGCTCAACTTCAGGACTGTCATCAAGAGTAATGGTCCCAAGGGAAGATAGACGAGGACAGGTCCTGAGAACAGGGGTAGTAGATGTTAGTTTCACTTCGTATGCACGTTTTTTCTGGTTTTTTGTACCCAAATTCTTATTCCTTATATTTGAATCACCAACAGTAGAGGGGACTCCAAAAATCTCTTTTCTTGATGTTACCCCTTATTTGGATCTACCTGTATTATTAGAAATATTGTCAGGGGAGGGACGAGAGAAGTGTGTCATTAAAAGTCACGCTAAACCCATTCAAGCTCTGCTTGATATTTTCTCGTATTTTCCCACTTAAGTCTGTAGACATGGGAGGGGGGATGAAGGCAATAGTAAAAGCATCAATGGGGACTTAGGATTTAGACTTGGACTTTGAGGAAGTCCCTCTTTTTAAAAACTTTATTTCTTGGAAAGGGGTTGAGAAGTCCCCTCGACAGAAGTAATTACGATAATGGTACCTTATCTAGGGACTCCTTCGATAGGGGCTGTTGTTTTCTGCACTAGAGATTTTTCGGGCCTAGGGCTAGCTGTAACGACCAGAAGGCAGTAACGAGGTAAGTCAGTGGTAGGATATTTTGGGGTTTGACTTAAAGGAAACTCAACTCCCAAGACTGAGTTACCTTTGAGACCCACCTCAAGGGGTGGAAAGTTAAGGATAGGAGGGTAAACAGGTGGGCTTTTAATAAACTCATGAATCTTTCCTAGCTGCCTCGGCCAATATTTTTTGGCAAAAAGAAAAATCACATCGCCCTTCCTTATTATCCTGGGAACAATCTTTAAACAAATAGAGGATGTAGCTGATGTGGTATAAAAAGAGCAGGCCTCAGAAAAAGTAACCTTAGTATGGGATTCTTGAAAACTAGGGCGAGGAACCCCTTGATCGAAGCCAAATTATCGAGAACAACGATTGAGGTTGTAGTGCTCTGAAGTGTATCCCCACTCAGTGTAAGAAGGAAGATAGCATGAGATTAGTAGGAGCACAACGTCAAAGGAAGGATCTTAGCAAATGAGCTCTTCAGAGGTGGCTTGAACAATTCTTTCTGTACGGGTAAAAAAAAGGACCAAGTCAGGGCAAAAACATCTTCACCGTAGGGACGCATGACGAAGCAAATGGGTTTGTTAAAAATACCAAGAATATCCTTTCGGATTTGTTTTTTGTGAAAGTGAAATAACCTGTGGGGCTTGATATCTTCGTGAACCAGGTAGAGTTTTTTGCTAGGATCTATCTCTAAGTAACGGCTGTAGAGGAAACCGATCAAAATTATAGTATTGGCAAAATTTACCAAGTTGTAGCGGCCAAGGGATCGTTTCATATCCAAGTGAGTCTTTTCTAACCAAGTGTAGAGGGACCCCAAAGCCATTACCTTCGAGGGAGATTGAACCCACTGGCTTATCGAATGCAAATATTAATAAGATACTGACGGGGTTAGTCGTTGGGTTTGCCAGGTGACACAAAATGAGAAAGGATAATAATAATGTAAGCTGGTAGCTCTAAGGGTGTACATTTGCCTTTGCCAAATCTAGAAGAACCACCCTTTTTAGAGGAGACTTGGAAGAAATAGTTGATAAGGTAGATGAAAGTGGCCTTGTTCGAATTCCCTATGCACCTTCGGCATATATGATCCAACTCTGCATGGGCATCAGTCTCTTTGTCATCTAAAGCCTCATCGAAATAAGATGAGGGACCTGTAGGCTCAATCCCGAGCAATTCATAAACATCTTCAAATGTCATGGTGAACTCTCCACACGCAGTAAAAAAGGAGTGGCTTGTAATGTTCCAATGAGCTACAAGTACTTGTAGTGCAACATTATGTTTGGACAGAGTGAACTCACCAAACCAGGTCACCCAATAAAGCCCAACCTTGGTAAGAGCATCTACATAAGTGGACTGCATATAACTCTTCCAATCAGCAAAATGGGTGGGGAGCCTCCAGGCCCTTCAAAGTCTATCTAGGAGCATGGGAAGTCACCTCGATCAAGGAAGAAATGCATAGTCCTCTTTGGGGTGAAGAAACCTCAAACAGTAGTATCATCACCCTCATCACTTAGAGTCAAGGACTCACACTAGGCATTTAAAATGACGGTCTTGCATGCATCTGAAAATTTATCGCCCTTGCCAAAAATAGGTGAACGACGGTAAAAACGTAATTGTTCCTCGTGCGCCGCTAATATAGAAGTGGTATCCAAGGATGGAGTGGGAGTAACAGTGGTGGTGGACAAGGCAACGGTGGATGGGGTGACTTGAGCGACACGGGAATTAGACGGAGAAGCCATTAGACTTTGAGGTGAAGTAAGGTTGGTAAGAAGAAATAGTAGACTGCAAATAATAGAGTAACAGTGGATGATGAAAGATTATGTGTCGTGCATGATACCGATTTAAATAAATTTGCAAATTCTAACTACAAACTTATTTAATTGGAGTCAATTTTAAACTAAATTAAATCAGCCCTAGAAATATGCAACTACATGTGTGTGTGTGTGTGTGTGTGTGTGTGTGTGTGTGTGTGTGTGTGTGTGTGTCAAACCATCACAAATAAATTTTCTACCTCATAGATTTCAAGGAAAAAACTTTCGATTAAAAATTTTATTTCACTATAACACTTACAATGATTTCAATGAAATCCGCAATGACTTAACCATAAAAAACCCACATAGACCGCAGCCTATAGTCAGCAAGAACCGCACCTCCAATTTAGCCTAGGAATACCCACGAGCACTCCCTATCAACATGCAATCATCTTCAGCCCAGTACTCCACTCAAGAGCACCTAAATCAACAGTAGAGATATTATCTACAAGAGAAATTTAACATAAAGATATGTTCTTGGGTTCCAAAATAATTCACACAAAGTAATTGGGATGTTGTGAATTGAAAATAAAAGGATTAAAACCCTAAAAGTGAGAAGACAAAGTATGCTACCAAAGTAGTTTTATTTATTAAAAATCCGCAGGTATTTTGTTTAAAAACGAAGTTGGAGAGACTAATTTATAGAAAATCTAAGGCGATGGATCGTTCGAACGAAAAAGTAATCTCGCTCGAATGAGGACACGCATCACTCGAACGAGCTTCACGCGAGATCCTCCTGTCGTTTGAATGAGAGCCCCTGTCGTTCGAATGATCTATTAAAATATTAATATTTTTTTCTTTTGAAATGAAATGTTCCGCCTTAAAACTTTGAAAAATATTTTTTTACGAAAAACTCAAAAAGTCCGCTCCAACATTTGGAAAATATTTGATAAAAAATATCCCAGCAATCTAAGTGAAATGTTAATGAATTAAAACATAACTTTTACCAAATTTATCTCGCGGAGGCTTGAACGTTGAAGAACTTTGGTATTCGGATCCGTCTTGATGCCTGAATAATCTTGAATTATTGTTCGACAATTGTAGCGGTATAAGACATACTCAATTGCTAACGGAAAAATGTGAAATAATGTCCTTACAGATGAAGATGGAAAAAAGAGAAAGAAACAGGTGAAAAGCTTGAGCATCAATGGCAGAATATCTATTTCTCTCTGTAAAAGCTCTATAAGTATAAAGGCATATGAAAAGGTGAAAATGAAAAATGTCTAAATGTTAAGGTATTAGACGCTTGGAAATTAAGTGGGAGGTTATTTTCCCACGAAAACACGTGCTAGGCCATCAAAATGATTTTAAATGGACACGTGGCGCTTCAGGGAGTGCCTTGACAGTTGAAAAGGCAATCTCACGTCATTAATGAGATGACAGTTGGGAGAAATTGGGTTGCTTGAAAAAGAAGTAATGATTTTTGGTGCCAGAATTTTTGAAATATATTTGAAACCAAAATGCCCAATTAAAGACCTCAGGCTATAAGACCATAAAATGGTACAACAGGTTGAAAATGCATGGGGGAGAATTTTAACCTTCCAAAAAAGGAGGTTGCTCACAGCACAGTTCAAAAAATTCATGATGTCCCCTCGCCATAAGTCTAAACAGAAATAACTTTGACTCAGGTACATCGGAGAGAATTTTTTTGTTTTTGAAGGAGTTGAAACGGGGACGTCCACAACTCAAGTACATCGGGGAGAATTTTACAAGTTCAAACGACCCTCACCATAAGTTCACTCAATGGTGGAATGGAATGAAATAGATTGGGGAGATTTTTTTTCTTTAGAGAAGTTAGAGCGATGAAGAACATGATCCATAAGTAATTTCGGAGAATTCCAACCAGTAATGAATAGGACAAAATTCTTAGGATCTAACAACGTAAAAAAGTTACGATGTCCCCTCGCCATATGCCTGGATATTGCAGTGCTTTGGTTCAGGTACATCGAGGAGAATTTAGTTGCAACGAAGGCAGATAAGGAAGATTTTTTTTTACTCACAAAAGAAGACGGTCCATCGGATTAAGAAGTTTTTCGTGTGTACATTTCTTATTCTCATAACAAATCTCTACGCGAAGGAGAAAATATGGGGGGCTTGAAGATAATCTATGAATTATAGAGAGCTTCCCTAATTAACAAAAGGGACTCGGGAGAAGGAAGCAACGAGGCAGCTCAGCGAAGAAACTTGCTTAGAGAGATTTTTTAATCTTTCGTTATTACTTAATCAAATTGTTTCTTTCAATTACATTGACTGTAATGATGTAACAATTGTAATATTAAGTGTGAGGTCAAACGTTACTCACGAGAGATCAGGCCTAACAGGGCTTGGCAGATCTCACATGCTTTATTGAATGATCTCATCGTGGGAACTTCAGAGGGACTTTGTTTAGAGGATTGAGAAGTGAGGTCACATTAATGCTTGTCTTGACCATCTCAGATACATGTGGTAAAACATCGAGAGATCTTTCACTATAAAAAACTGTGCAAAGTAACCTTGAGTTCCATCGTATAGTGATATTTGGTCCAAATAGCCCTCTACCAAATGTCACATCTACTTTAGGTGGAGCCACTAGCCACCTACCCACTATCCAATACAAACTCTAGTAAACCACTATGGTATTAGCTGTCAGACGATTTGGTGAGCCACCTCTGTTTTGACTGTCCTCTAACGCACAGTATAGGCAAAAGGCATGTTATGGAATTTAATGATTATGACGTAAGTGTGCTAATCCATCGGGCATTTAATGCTTGAGACTTAAAATGTGAAAGGCAGGTCTTTCATGTTAATGAGAACTGAGACATATCGGGAAGGGTGTGGGGAGATTTTTTGGCCTCAACCACTTTTAGGAAAAGGGAGTTCTTTCTAGAGAATTTATTACTATAGAGAGAAAGATATTGAAGAGAAGTTATTGAAAACCAGATAGAGTTTACTCACCCACCATTGTCATTTATTGTGATGCTTTTAATAAATAATCAGAGAGGTATCAGAAGTTGGTGATGTTTTGGTCGCCTACCAAGGTGTATCTAGGGTGATTACTTCTCTCTACCTTTGAAGGAGTTGTTTCTGTGTTTCCTTCATTATCATTTGAGTTATACACGAGAGATTTTTAGTTCAATATAAGTGTTTACTATATACAACATTATGTGTTCAAGTGTCTTTGTTAAAAGTATTTGGAATATTGTTTATTACGATACCTATAGGGGTTACGCCTCTACTAGTATAACTATACCCCCAGGCATCAAGAACATGGATATTGATAAGCATAAATCAAATGAAGTGCATAAACCACACCTCCTATTGAATGTCCTCCTCTGAGAAATGAGGGAAGTATTCAACCCCCACACCACTACCAGAAGTCAACTAAAGACGTCAAGAGAAACTTAAAGAGAATCCAATAAAAGACTCCTTACTCATATTTTCCGACCTCGGAGATGACCTGTGGATACGATGAAAACCACAAGTGGACGTTGTCTCCACTCGTCACCACTAAGATGCCCTTAGTAAGGGCAAGATGAACATCCAAACCACCTATTGTAGTTACTTGTTGTCCATAACATTTATCCTCTGCTTCAGCAAAGTTTCCTATAACACATATTCCTTCACTGACTCCCCAAAACCCATTCATCTAAAGGACTCCAATGCCTCTCGGATCATCACCTTGGTCATATGGAGATATCGGTCCACCACTATTTTCTCCCCCTCACAGTCGAGCCCTAAGAGTTGGTGCATGTCTATCGGTGTGACCGTGATCTTACCCACACCCTTATGGCATATTTGGGTGGTATCCCGCTATGAAATCCTCTCATGTTCCATAGCCTTGGCATGGCGGTATGCATTCTCTACCCCTGTCGGCATTACCATAGTGTCGTTCCACTCAATGTTAACCTAATCATCAACAT
The DNA here is from genome assembly GCA_949130495.1 of Sambucus nigra. Taxonomy (NCBI): domain Eukaryota; kingdom Viridiplantae; phylum Streptophyta; class Magnoliopsida; order Dipsacales; family Adoxaceae; genus Sambucus; species Sambucus nigra. The sequence goes on along the minus strand of OX422213.1, from coordinate 340,845,834 downwards.
CCACAATTTTGACGAACATTTTTTCAAAATTCACGGAAATTGATTGTGAGAGTTTTCTAGAGAGATAGAGATGGAATTCATTTGAGATGTGAGAATGAGTCTTCCCTTAACCCCTTTTTATAAGAGGCTAAGGGGCATGCCGACTGGCACCACCTTGGGTATACTTGCCACACTAATCCTCGAGAATCCTCAAAACACCTTGATTTTTTGTTCCCTATCGATTGGAACTCTGTAGCTAGTGCCTACCCTCACACCCTCTTAAATTTGGTTTCCAAAACTCCAAAAGAAAAATTACAAAAAATTTGTACAAAATTTCATCAAAATCACATTTATTTCATAAAAAAAACATCCAATTTCAAAATTTTCACTTGCATTTAAAAAATCTAAAATTTCAATAAATCCTAAAAAATTTAGAAAATTCCAAGATCACAAAAAGAATCCAAAGGTCGTCATGATTACGCACTTTCCAAATAATAATATTCAAAAATCAAAATTATGCAAGCATTTAAAAATCATCAAATATTGCAAAAATTCTCATAAATATCTAAAACATTCTCAAAAATTACCATATCATCACGCACCATTTCCAACTCTTTAGGTCCTCCTCATAATTGACATATGCCCTCACAATTAGGTCGTGATCCTCTGAGTTGATCGCATGCACTCCTTAAGTCCTCAGAATTGACGTAAGCCCTCATAATTAGGTTACGATCCTGTGAATAAGTCCCGTGAACTCTTTAGGTCCTCAGAATTGGCCTAGGCCCTTAAAATTAGGCTGCGATCCTTTGAATCGGTCACCTGCACTCTTTAGGTTCTTATAATTGACCTATGCCCTCGTAATTAAGTTACGATCCGCTGACTCGGTCGCGTGCACTCTTTAGTTCCTCATAATTGATTTAAGCCCTCAGAATTAGACTGCGATTCTCTTAATCGGTCGCATTCAGTCTTTAGGTCCTCATAATTTAAATTTCTCACTCTTTAGGTCCTCAAAATTAATCTAGCCCCATCAAATTGACCTTAACCCCTTACTTCTGTCACTCGCACTCCTTAGGATCTTAGAATTAGACTTTTATCCCTAGCATGATAAAAATCTACTCATCCCCACCAAAGTTTTGACAAACAGAAACCCAATACTCACAAACTTTCATCATGGTGTATATCCTGAAATGACCTTAGCTTATCATAAGCTTTCCCATCGAGATACTCTGCATACACCCCATTCAAGTACCCCTCCAAACACCTCCATAAGCTTCGAATCTCGAACCCCCAGATCTCTTTTTAACCATGACCAGAGGTCACCAGATGCTCCTCGATCTTCATTTGACTTTGGTCAAATCTATAACCCAATAGTATCTCAATTAACTTACATAGTACTTTGAATCCCATTTCCAGTGGGCCATATCATTCATAAGTCGAACTTACGGTTCACATTTATCAACCTTTTTACCTAAAAAACCTAATCGGAGGTCATCGGATGCTCCCCGAGCTCCATTTGACTTTGGTTAACTCTTGGACCCAATATTACGTGAAATCACTTTCATAGGGATCTGAATCCCCTTTCCAACGGTAGATACCATGAACGAATCAGTCTTACAGTTCATATTCAGCATCCTTTTAACAAAAAAAAATAATAGGAGGTCACCGGACTCTCTCAAAGATTTTTCTGACTTTGGTCAACTTTCGGACCCAAGAATATCTTAACGCACTTTCATAGGACTATGAATCCCCTTTCTAAAAATCCATACCATGCACTAATTGGACTTATGGTTAGCATGTAGCAGCCTTTTTACCCTAAAACCTTGACTAAAGGTCATCGCATGCTCCCCGAGCTCCGTTTGATGTTTGTCAACTCTCTAACCTAATAATATCTCATTTAGTTCCATAGATCTTTAAATCCCCTTCCCGACGGTCAAAACTATGCACGAATTGGACTTACGGTTCACATTTAGTAACCTTTTTACCCAAAACCCTAACCAAAGGTCACTGGATGCTCCCCGAGCTTTGTTTGACTTTGATCAACTCTCGTAACCTAAAGTATCTCAATTCACTTTCATATGGATCTAATTTACCTTTCGAACAGTCCATATCGTGAACGAATCAGGCTTATAATTCGCATTTAGCAGCGTTTTTACCCAAAAACCTTAATCGGAGGTCACCGGATACTCTCCGAGCTCCATTTGACTTTGATCAACTCTCAAACCCAATAGTATCTCAAAGCACTTTCATAGATCTTTGAATCTTCTTTTCGATAATCCCGTCCGTTGGTAAAACGAACTTACATTTTTCATTTTACGATTATTTTTCATAAAATCCTATAAGCAAGGGATACTATACTTGGCCTCTAAATCTAGCACCAGTGTTGATAGGTAAGGCAACTTCCATGTCGTCCGGCACACCACCACCACCACCCCACCCCCTAGGGGCAACTTATATTTTTTTTCCTTTGGGGGTTTCCTATTTAAGGAAACCCTTACCTCATTGTTCAGGACCTTCGCCTTGTAATTCATGCGGTAACCCTATTACATCACTTTCAAAAACTATTATCTTACATCATTCCCTCACCACACCATTTTCCACCACTCCACCACAATACAACAATCAGGTTGCTCAATTTCCAAAATTGAGAATTCAAAACATTTATAAGGTCTAAATTCTATTTATACAACTTTATTATTTTAGTGTCATTTCTTACATCCTATTACATTTAGTACATATTGTAGTTAATTCTTACTTTCTCATCGCTAATCACACTTTTTAGTATTTATATACTCACAAAATTCTTCTCATAAACTAAAAAAAACAAAATAGGGTTCAACTCATGAACCCTGAATTAGAGTTTTCTCCCACCTTTTTACATTTTCACCACATGTGCATGTTTTTTTATAAATTGAAATAGAAAACTCTAGTTTTGGATTTATGGGTTAGACCGACCTTTGTTATCTTTTTCGAACTATGTGAAATTTGATGCCGGTTTAGGCTACATAGACATCCCGGGTTTATATTGGGATTTGAGTCCTTATTTTTTATATTATTTTTCCCACCTAATTTTTAGAAAGTATATTAAATATATCTATTTTCACTTATTTTATTACTTTTGAGTGATCTCGTTGACATGCATCCCCTTTTGTTCATGGTGAGTTACAATCAGGAGCATCGCACATAGTCTATTTATTATTATCTATTTTGACCTTTTAGTGGTCCGTTGAAATGCGTACCCATTTGTTCATAGTAGTCATGATATGGCGTATTGCTCACAGTATATCCATTTTCATTTATATCACTTCCCCTTTTGAGCAATCATGTTAGACACGTATACTCACTCTTTCATAATGAATTACGATCCCATTTATCACTCATATTCTTGTTATCTTTATATTTTCCTCTCTTTTGGTTTTACTCCTTCGAATGATTCATTCACGTCCTTTTCCATAACGCGGACATGATGATTTCTCTCCTCACGCACTTTTATGTATATACACATTTTTTGCACTGCACATATTATACACGTGATTACACATTTTAGGATAAGTAGAACATTATTATAGCTCATGAGAGACCGAAAGCGAGGAATGGGTTCCTAATACATTCTCATTCTTTAACTTAGTCCCTTAACTTATGATCTATTTGGTTTCGTATGCATCAATAGTCTTTTATATCGTCTCCTCAGGGACGGCTAAATCTTTTGCTTATTTTAATAAAATAGGTTGGCGACTACATTCTTTACACTTTTACACACCCTTGACGATGGCTGCTTTTATGTCCCCGAGAGCCCGCGAACATCGCGTGAGTGGTCTAAAGGGGATTTCCTTCCTTGGCCCCCCATTTGTTCATCTTTCGGGGTGAACTCATATATTGGATGGAAAAAGTGGCGACTCCACTCGGGAGTTTATTTCAAAGGACTAGACTCTATTTACATGGGCTTTTCTTTTACTTAGATCTTTTTCTCCATTTTTCAACATGTGTATATATGTTTCCACTTGTATATTACTTTTTTGTTTTCATGCTCACATGTTATAGATGCCATGCTCATGTCATAATATCCATGTATATTCGTTTTCTCCACCATACTCATCTTCTCATCAGATGTAAATACCATTTTTTCTATCACACGCCTCATCACATGTATATACCATATTTTCTATCACATACCTCATGTCACTTGTTTATATTAATGTTTTATCCACTTGTATATATCTCACATTTCACATTATCTTGTATATAGTTTCCATGTTTCACTTCACTTATCCATATTTTCACACACTCTATGTCACTTGTAGATATCCATGCTTATTCCTACTTGTATATATTCACATGCTTCGTATATAACATGTGTCATATCATTTGTATGTACGATATACTTCACGTACACATTTCACATCACTTGCACATATCACCATGTTACTCTCTCTATCTGTCTATCTATCTATCTATCTATCTATCTATTTATCTCTCTCTCTCTCTCTCTCTATATATATATATATATATATATATATATATATATATATATATATATATATATATATATATATATATATATATATATATGTTCTCAGTCCTATGGGTGGCGATTAAACTAAGTGATATTGACTCCAACCTTTCATTGGCCAAGTACCTTCGATGTATATCAAACACTTACCATGTATCGTACCGTTTGCTGGAACTCACGACAGGAGGTATATATAAGGGAACTCATTCTCGTACGTTGAGTATATAAAATTCACTCTCACATGTACTGTAATATCCGTACTCAAATTAAGATACCCTAATTCTCATTTTATCCCTCCTGGAATATATAAATTCAAACATATCCAAAATATGGATGAAACTACTCTACAAAATCTATAAAAGTTCTAAATTAACTAAGTATCCTTGAAGTTTTAATAAATGCAAAACATACCCTAAATATTTCAAATTAATATAACTTGACTTATATTTAATCCCTAGACCCAAACTTTATATCGAATTGAACCTCTAGACTTCAACTAAACAAAAATTATAATTTCAGCCCCTATAACTTTTTTAAATTGTAAACATGCCCCTAAACTTTACCAAAAATACACTTTTAGAGATATCTAAGTACATATCTTATCAATCAAGGACTAAAACCTAAATATTTGATATTTACACAAAGTTCCCTGTACACATCAGCTTCTATATAAGCTAATAATGCCAAAAACCACGTGGAATACCCATGCAAAAATGTGAGGAACAAGAAATAATGAAATTATCATCTTGAAATCTGCACAATTCCACCTCTACACTATAAAAATCCCACGAACTAAGTATTCAAAACTCACCACTTCAGTCTATCAAAAACTTAAAAGTTTCTCTTAAATTAGGTAACCTAACATTTCATGTGTTATTATTCACTCTTTCATTACCAAATGATTTTTCTATTCATATTATGTTTATATCAATCATAACAGTAGGAATTTTACGTGTAAAATAGTCCCTAGTTGAAGAAACATGAAAAATCCGCCATTAAAGCTTGAGCTTTAATGGTGAACTTTGATATAGTAATTATAACTCAGGTTTGAATCCAAGAAATGATTCATTAGAAACTTAGGAACTCTAATGAAATGATCAAATCCCATGAATTTAAATAATAAGCTTCAATTTTTCAAAAGTGTTTTCGGATTCAAAAAACTCAAAACTTTGAATTCTCTTCTCACAAACCACCTTAAGAATTGAAATCAAAACCAAACTCCTCCTTAACATAGCAGAAACACAAATATATACATAAGAATACCATCCATATTCAAACAATCTTCGAATATGAGGTCAAAATTTTTAAAAAACACATAGTTATAGAACTCAATATATACGGCACCTCAGTCCACAAAACTCATATATGTGGATTCCTTATGAAAAATTAGGTTGAGTTAGTTTAGAAATCATCATAAATGGTTTAAATATGAAGAAGATGTCTCAAGTCAAATATTTCAAAGCCTATAGTCAATCAAGAGGTTGAAGATGAACTATTTGACCAGAAACATTGACCATGTACGTGAAGGCGCGTGGCCAATCAAAATTTTCTAAAAAAAAATCAATATTTTTATTTTATTTTTCAAGTCAAAATGGTATAAGATAAGGTTGTATTTGGTCAAGCCTAGCCAAAGATATGAAAAATTAGGGGTTTAGGTTTGAAATAATTTCCCTAAATTATAAATTGACCCCTCTTGACTTTTTCAACTTATGAATTTGAACCCAAACTTTTTCTCTAAGTACTTTAAAGTAATTTGAGTCAAAAAGTTTTCCAAATTTCAAATTTGATCCTAAGCTTAAGATTTTAAAGTCCCAAATTAATTACAATTTAACCCCTTAAACTTTAAAATACACAGTTTTGAGTATAAATTAAAAAAAAAAACTCACCTCAATTCCAATAATACTTATTCTCCCAACCATTTGTATACAGATACTCAAGTACCAGCTCCTCCCGATATCCTCTTTTGATCCTTAACTCGTTCAAAACTCTGATAAAGTCGGTGTTTTTATCTATTTAATATTAAATTTTGCGTATTTGTTAACTGTTATTGGTATCATTTTATGATAGCCCAATTTGATTCCAAGTATGTGTAGAACTTACAATACTCATATTTTATATCAATAATTGTTTTAATTATGATCATTGAACCAAGTTTTAACCCTTCTCATCTAAGTTCGTTTTAATGATTCAGTTCACCTTTCACCTTTGTGCATTATTATTTATACAAAAGGATCAGTAATAATTAGGTAGTAGACTGTCGTGTTATCCCACAGAATTTTCTACTTTTCCTATGGTCTCAGAAGATTTAGAGCTGGAGTTTTAGCAACATACGTATGAGTTGCACTTTAATTGTATGCCTAGCTAGTTATTTTCCAAAGGTTTTTGATTGACATTATTACCTAAGTTTTACTGATGGCTTATTTATCTCTATACCCCTTTGAAATTTGATAAGTATGGCATTATCACTTTTAATTCTTTGACTTTCTTATGTAAAGTATAAAGACAGTTGAATTCTATGCACACTCAATCTTCCATCTATAATGGTATTTGTTATACAATTGGTAAAGCCTTCTTAGCATATTTGTGCTCATTATTTTTTCCTCCAAATGGCCCAGGAAAAAAAGAATAGTCTCTCTTCCCCTTTTGAGACATACACCAATCACCTATTTGTATATGTGACTGTTTGGCTGGAGACTAAGCCAAATGGGAGCAAGGAGTGGCACTTTTTTATTTTCTACTTTATAGTTCATGTTGACAATAAAATGTAATTCACCCCTGTGGTGGTAATACACTATGTGTAACATTTTAATAATGAATAAAGTTATATTTTTTGCCTTAACTTTAATTCATTGCTTTATATATACTCTCATGTACATTCATACCAAAAAACAGGGTGTGACAAGTTAATATCAGAGCAAGTTTTAAATTTAACATATCGTCGAGTTAGAATTCTATACGGGAAAGGTTATAAGATATTAGTTATTTTATCTTTTTGTAACTTCTTTTATCAATATTATATAGTAAATTCCTTTTTGCAGCATGGATAGGTGGGATTCTTTTCTATTTAGTTTGGACATTATATCAATAAATCACTGGGAGAATGCATTTAGAGAAAAAGCACTTACAAGGCTTAGAGAAATGATTCGCATTATGGATGAGGACTGGGGAGGATCAAGAAGTGATATAAATCGATTGGTATTGATCAACAAAGTTTTAGTAGAAGTTCAAGTAATGAGGAAATTACATGATTGTGTGGATGATCCGGTCATACTTCAAGAGGCAATAAATCTTTATTTAGATGATGTACCAATAATTCCACCACAGTATCCCGAAGAGACATCAAATGGTGAGGTTATCATTAGTGTGTCCTCAGATTTAAGCAATTCTACCGATGACGATCCACCTGAACTGGTAACTACTTCGATGTTCTAGATTTTGGCTATTCTGGGAATGAGGTTTCCATTTCGCCTAAGCAAAATCCATATTAAAAAAAAAATCGTCTCTCCTAATGTGACATAACAGAATACAGTATTTTATATAGTGTGCCCTAGTAATATTTAGGAGGTTGACTAACTTTTAACTGATATAGAGTAAGTACTAATGGGACATATAACATTATACCATAGAACTCTACCTTTGTATAATATAGTAGGGTTGTGATATACTCGTGTTTTACATTATTATTTATTATTGTGACTATTTTATCATATTTTAGGATGGTTAGTACACAAATTCCCTCAAATGGAACTCAAACTAAATAGACTCACACTGAAGGAATCATGTGATGTCTTTAGAAATTAACACTTTTAGCCCAACAATAGCAAATTCCTCTCCCTGCTCTAGAGGAAATCTCAGAAGAAATCCGTAGGATGAATGCTCTCAAAGAATTTTTGAGTAGGTATAGCGACCAATCTTCGAATAATTCTAGCGTCTTATGTGTTCGAAGGTGAAGTTGATTTCTGGTGGCAAGCGGTGTCACGAAACCAGAATATTATTAATTTTACTCAGGAACAATTTGAACAAATCTTATTTAAAAAATATTTTCCCAAAGCCGAATGAGATCAATGAACTGTCGATGTCTTAAGATTATAACAAGTAAATTTGTCCGTAGCCCAGTATGAATCCAAATTTATCGAGTTATCTCATTATTCCATTGAGTATGTGGATACTGAGGTAAAGAAATGCAAGAAGTTTGAAAGAGGACTACATCTGAAGATTAAGAATTCTATTGCTCCTTTACATATTTTAGATTACTCTTAACTTATCGAAGTTGCGGCAATTGTGGAGAAAAATTCTTCCAATGTTATACAATCTTCTCCCCCCGTTACTAGAAATAATCATGTGATTAGGACTTTACCTCAATATTAACCTCAATCCTACCCAAATCCAAGTGGATCATCTTATTCCCAGATTCACCATAACACTACATGTTCATTGATTTGTTGTCATGAATGTCAAGAAGTAGGACATATTCGGCCATAATATCCTAAATTAAGATCTCTTCCAATCCATCGGCGATTAGATAATACCTCACTAAATCCAAGTTATCGTCCTATCCAAAACCAACCTAAATCGAATCTTGTTAAGAAGATTGTCCCACTGCTTGTCGAGGAAAGAATTGTGCAATATTGCCTACACGAAACTCCCATGACGTGATAGAAGGTAGAATACTTTTTCATCATCTTCCTGCACATAATTTATTTGATTAAGGTTCAACACATTCCTTTATCAGTCTTAAACTAGTTAAATTGTTACAATTACTACCTACTTCTTTAACTTTTCATTGGATATTGAATTACTGGCAGGTGAAATCAATACATCAACCCAAGGTTATAGAAATTGTAAAATTCAACTTGGTTTAGGTACACTCTTTGTTAACTTGATAATTTTAGATATTTGCGATTTTGATACTATTATTGGGATGGATATTTTGTCTAAACATCATGCTTATATTGATTTTTATGCCAAGAAAAATTGTTTTCGAAACAAAGAAAATTGTTCAATTGTATTTCAAGGATCAGGTCCATCTAAACCATAAAGTTTCCAAATTCAAAATTCTTCTTTAATTCTTAGAATTTGGGGAAAATTTAAATATATTTTTCCAGAAGAATTACCAAGACTACCCCCTTCCCGAGAAATAAAATTTAGTATAAATATTCATCCTAATACTCTCCCTATTTTGATACCTATGTATCTAATGGCTTCATTAGAACTTCAAGAACTTTGCACTCAACTAGATGACCATCTTGAAAAGGGTTTTATTCGCCTTAGTTCATCTCCGTGGGGAGCTCCTATATTATTTGTCAAGAAAAAAGATGCAAGATTTAGATTATGCATAGATTATTGTAAACTAAATTCAATGACTATTAAGAATAAGTATCCTTTACCCCGAATTGGACATATATTCAATCATCTTCGAGGAGCAAGGGTCTTTTCTAAAATAGACTTGCAATTTGGTTACCATCAATTACGAATAAGAGAGGAAGATATTCCAAAAAATTATTTTTGAACTCGTTATGGAGATTTTGAATTTACCGTAATCTCTTTTAGATTAACCAATGCACCTGCAGTTTAAGAATCTTATGCATCCAATATTTAGACCTTTTCTTGACCAGTTTGTTATCGTTTTCATTGATGATATTCTTGGAAGCCATGCCAAAGTGGGGAACCCTTACACTAACCTCCCATGCATGAACCTCATATAGGCAATTGCTCAAGGATACTCAAACCTAGTTTGTCAATTCTGACGTGAAAGTCAGTCAAAATTCTGGGTCACCTTACCACTTGAATTTCACTCACTTTTAAAACAGGTCCCTGAGTCTAAAATCAAGTCAAACCATGTCTTTCATCGATAACCACATTCTTTTTCAGAATCTGTTCTTTCACTTGCACCCAAGGTAGACCATATTACAAGTGAAACCTAATGATAACTACACTAGGGAATATTTTTCCCTCCCTTTATCAAAATACCAAAAATATTTTCACCCTTTTAAAAATATCAAAAATATTCTTTTTAAAAAATAAAAAAAAATATTTCCCTCTGAGGTGCGACCGCACTCTTTGTCTTGGCTCTATATTAGCTCATATCCGCTGACAAATCACCTTGGAGTTCTACGCCTTCAACAACCACTTCAACGAAAACTAAACGGTTCTATCAAATATTTCTCATGGAGAACCCTGATCAGAACACCAATGCCAAGCCAGATCTGATGGCCATACTTACTCAGCTTACGGTAAAAATGAACAGTCTACAAGTGGATGTTCACAAGATGCACAATAATATAAATCAAATCTTAGATGTACTAGAGCCAGATGTTTCCCTTACCCTTGTTTTAGGACCACAAATGCCTAAACTGATATAGCCTCTAAAATAGTATCAGCAACCTCTGCATCCTTCGCGTGTTATGCTCATTAATGGATAAACTTTTGCACATCTTTCAACTTCAAATATTGCTGAGCCGGGGGCTAACTTACCCATAACTATTCATGCCGATCCCAAGGAGGAGGAATTGAATCGAGTAAAGGAGGATCTCAAGCTTCTCTCCAATGAATTCAACCAAGTGAAGATCTCAGGGAACTACGTTAAACACGTCCCCTTACCCAAAATTCAATGTGCGAAAGAAAGTCAAAATGCTCGATATTAAGAATGTTGGAGGTAGCAAACATCCCATTGTGCATATTCACAACTACCATAATTTTATGAGCCTATTTCGGGATACGGAGGAGATATTGTCTCATATGTTCTAATATCCACTTAAATAAACTGCCCTTGATAAGTTCATATCATTGGAAGAATCCTAGACCCACAGCTGGGAAGATCTATCAAGGGAGTTCGTGGCTCAGTATAAATATAGTAAGTAGAACCCCATGGAATATGTAAATAGTTTCATCAGTGTCTAGAGAGAGAAGGTTGCCACCATGACTAACCGCCCATCCAAGAAACAGTAAGTCAACATTATAAATAACAGTTCCTCTCCACCTGCTACCTCATGGGCACTAGAAGCCCGTCTCGCCATAACCCAGAAATATTATATCGAACTCTATGTTCCTCTCTCTATCATGTACCAAGATCTCTTATCCCGTAATCTCATCAAACCTTTAGACCCTCATCCAATTCTTGACACGCTTCCAAAATATTTCAAGCATGATGCCCGTTGTGACTTTCACTGGACTATTGGGCACACCATTAATCAGTATCATCTTTTGAAGAATGTTTTCCAAGGCCTCATCGCCCCTCCTACAAACCCAAACCAAACACTACCTAAAATTCTCCACTGATGCACTAAGCTTGCATGAATGATATCCTCACATATGAAGACCCAAATTTTGACCCTTCTATCAGAATTAGACCCATCATTAACCCTACTACATTTAGCAACTCTCATAAATAGTTTTTACCTCTAAAAGAATTCAACCTGGATGGCATCATTCAGGTTTTAAAGGATGAATGTGTCAAGAAGAAAAAAATATAAGAAGCTCCCGAGATACTTATGGTACTGAAACTCAAGGGGTACTTAGTCCTTTACTCCCAACACTTTTTCGCTCCATAGAAATATTTTTATGATGAAGCAGTTGAAGTTGTATAATGTATCAATTTTTCCTGGAAAAAAAATTTCACTATTAGATGTAGGGATGACTCTGGTTTCTAAGAAACAGCAGGTGAATCCAATAATGAAAACTCCAATACCATCACCTCTTTCTACAGAATGATATATTTTGAAGAACTATTTTCAGGGATTAATGAAATATTTGTTGCTTCAGAAATAGATGAAGATAATGGGTTTCTGATCTTCCCATCTCATGTGAATCACATTACCCAATCAGGATGATACAAAAAAAATCCAACTATCCCATCAACAAATTCTCCCGTGTATAGAGGAAAATGAGTTTCTAATGAAATCCCAATCCCCAAAATGTTAATCGAGGAGATAAACATCCTTGAACAGTTTAAGAAGACTAAAACCAACATCACCATGTAGGGACTCTTTATGTTGTTCCAACTCTACAGAAATGCTCTTATCAAGCTTTTCACTTAACCTACAATTTTTCCATTTACAACTCCCAAATAGGCAATCCATATAGTCACTGCCACAAGGTTCGTCTCCTTCATCTATGAGGAAATACCAAGGTTTGGTTTAGACCATAATTATGCTCTTAATATCTCACTGGAAGTCATGGACAAGACAGTCTTGTTGGTGCTCATTGATAAGGCTCTGCCAAATGTATGCCCGTTGAGAACTCTCTGATGACCTAGGGTTACAATTTAGTGATCTCACTCCTATAAATTTCATCATGTTGCCCTGTGATAATACCCGACGAGAAGTTATAGGTTTAATATCTATCACAGTAGGTGTTGGCCCAATATGCCCCCATGTAAAATTCTAACTCATTGACACCCTTGCTTATTTTAATTTTCTCATTGGTCGACCATGACACCACAGTATTAAAGTAGTGGCCTCTTCCTTCAATTAAAAGATTAAATTCTTTGGAGACAACCAAGTCATCACCATTATTAGAGATGATTATGACCCCAATGGCATCGGTACAAGCAACCCAGTTTTAGAGTTCCAACACAATGCAAATTGCATGTTCCTATCACGCTTCAAGATTGATCATCTCCCTCTTCGAGCAGTAGAAAACTTCAAAGACAAAGGGTGTCCTGAATACAGCCTAAATGACAATGTCAATACAATTTAAATGTTCAGAAATATGCACTCTATAACTGAAATGGGAATGGGTAATTGACAACAAGGAATCCGCGAGCTAATAGTTCTAAAAGAAGCCTTCCCTTCGGGTGGATAGGAGTATCAGCCATCTCCAACTGAGCTCATGGCTTTACTTCAATCGTACAGAAAGAGAGTATTGAAGCGAAAGGAAGTGATATCTAGAGATTCTCTAAATGGTAATTTTCTTAAAGAGGGTGAAGACTTCCTTTACTTCGGCTTCCATAAACCGTGTTACGATGTTTTCGAAAAAAAACTGAAGCCAGGATTTCAGATCTTCTTCGATGATAAATTTACTTGGACTGAAGGCCCAAAACATGAGGTAAATCCCCTAACCATCAAAACTATGGACTCGATCTCCTCTGATGCTAAAAACACAAAAAACACTAAAATCACCAACAACAACGAATCATTTAGCTTCAATATGCTGGGAATGGACCTTTTCATGATCCACGCTTAGCCTAAAGCGCCTGACCCTTCCTTGAAGATCAATCCTACCAATAAGCCTCTCCTCAACTACAGAAGTGTTGCAGTCAATCCAACTATCCCTGTCCAAAACCCCATTATGTATCTCTTAGAGAATGAAACATAATTAGTTTCCTTTTTTCTATTACTCATACTAGTGTAAACGAGGCCTCCTTTGATGAGGTCATCAATGTTATATTTCCTTAAAATGTTGATAATAAAATAAATGCAGAGTTTGAGTATCTTATTGTGCCTTATATTAATTACTTTGTGCTGGGACAAAATAATGAGTGCTCTGATACCAATTTTTTATGTGAAAATAAATATACTCGGCAAGGATTCCAATTTGAGAGTGCGCAATCAATTTTACACCAATTTTATCTTTTTATCCTAAACATGCATCTATGTGATAAAACAGATAAATCAAACTAAGCTTTCAACAAAGACACGGTTAAGGAAAAAATTCCTTTTGGGTAAAAACTTTATTCACTTTAGAAATCTACAAGATAGTCGACTTACAGACTACTTGATAACCACCACGAGCATAATGCGCTAATCTTTGCAAATCTCTAGTAAAAAAAATGATCCTCATAAGAATCACAATACCGCAGTCCTCCTTCAACCTCAGTCTTTGTCTTCAGCAGTGAGTTCCCTCTGGTATCATAAGTTAGCCATGGACATTCCTTCTCCACAAAAGTGTATGAAATTATACAAAACTTTCTAGGGTTTATAAGAATTCATAAGAATAATATGCAAGGATGTTTGTTGTGAATCAAAAATTGTTTTGGAACACTAAAACATGAAGAACTTTTGCAAAAGTTATGTGGAAACTATTATGGAAAAAGTATTAAACAATCAGAACACGAAAAAGGTATTTATAAGATGTTCATAAAATTCTAGGCAGCGTAGTTGTTCGAACGATATCACAAATTCATTCTAACGCGATAAATATCTCGTTCGAACGAGGTATGTATCATTTATAACGACATCTAAATTTTCAAAATAGTAAGTCGTCGTTTGAAAAACACTTTAAAAGACCTTCTAACGACATGAAACCTCATTTGAAAGAGATGCCAGTCTCGTTTGAACGAGAGTTGAAAACTAAAAAAATTGTTTCTTTTCGAAATAAAAAAACTCCTGATCATTTTTGGTAAAAATAAACATCCCAAACATAATTTCGTAAATTAATTTAATATTTTATACCTTTACGAAATATCGAAAAGTCTTCAAACTTTAAGATGTTTGAGTTCAGTTTGTCTTGATGGTGCGTGACGTTATGTAAAAACTAGTCTAAAACTAAGCTATGAACAATCCTAGAAAAATTGTTCTTATAAATCTCCCCTTTTGGCTATTTCGGTATAAACAAAAAAATATAATCGAACACTAAATTAAAATAAAAAATATCCTATGACAAAAATTCTAACACCTTTCCTAACACTAGAACGGAATGGTATAAGTCTCTTTGTCTTCAAACTTCTTCTTCTTCCCTTTTTATCAAACTTTGTCTTTATCCGTGTGTATTAAATTTCTCTTTAAGTACCTACACTCATGAGACAAAAATATATACCTCGTGATGCATCGAGTTTGAAACAAAGTAAAACGCATAAATAAATAATCCCCCATAAATCAAACTCATCAAAAATTTTAATTTACTCTCCCCCTTTGTTTTTATCCAAAATAGACAAAGGCGTAGAAACATAAGAACGAAATATGAAACATAACGTAGAAGATAAGATATCATCACAAAAAGATATAAATCAAGCATGTGTAATGATCATCTCAAAGGCAAATACAACCCACTATTTTTGAATTTTTTCAATTTTTCCCAATAAATAAATTTAAAAAATGCAACATACAATACCATATATAATATATGCAAAATATATCAAAGAAAATAGGGCACACATATATAGGTATAAACGATCACAAATAATGACACAACACATAAGTTTTACACACTAGCATAGCATCAATGTGTTCAAACGTGTGGGACGAAATGAATGGGTGTGAACTAGACACAAATAAATTATAACCCAAACACTGAAATATGTTCAAGAAGTTTTAATTGAACGTAAAACTATATCAAACTAAGATTTAGCGTCAACTGATAAATAAAGTTGAACTTAATGAACAAAACAAGCACAACACACACAAGCCTAGAATATTGATTATTCTACAAACCTATAGCGTCATGACAAAATAAGCATAACTAGGTATCATTATGCAAACCCGTTGATCTTTAACTAAACTCCCTCAAAAGATAAACATAATTATATTTTCTATACTTGCTTTTTATTTTCTTTTGAAGTGATATCTTTTGCAAGATCGGGTAAACTAAAATATTTTGGCCCCTTTTTGGTAATTTTTTCATTTTTAATTGCCTTTATTTTTTCTTGGGCTCTTTTCAAATGGTGATTTTCACGACGAGTTAACCTGTCTCTCGTCGCCCTTTCTTGTGTTCACTCATAATTTTTCAATACTAAACAAACTCTCATGGGCAACAATTTATATTCATAAATCCCCCATTGTCACATAAACATGTAGATGACAAAATTGATATGAGAACATCTTATCAAGCTCAAATATACATAGTGATTTCAAAATCCAATAAGATTATGCATGTGTGTGCAGAGGCATATACAAAGTCAAATTTGTTAAGCAAATCAAATTCGAAGCAACTCCTTAAACATGGTTAAGATCAATCTAAGTATCTAAATTCATAACCAAATGTCCTAGCCACATGGAAATTGCGGAGTGAATTGGATTCAAACACATAAATATGTCATACCAAATGTGTAAAACTATTGTATTTTTGAATATAATTACGGAAAAAAATCTTTTTGTATTTCTCAAATATGACTCAATAAAAAGAAAATATAATACAAAAGATACACATGTCATAACACTAGCAAACATAAATCATGAAGCACAACTAGTGTATGATAAACAAAAACATGTAAGCAATCATATATAAGACATAGCAAGTGTAGCATCATGTGCAAGCATGCGAGAATCAAGAAGTATAACATCTAGAACCTCTTAAAATAATTTCCTAACCTAAATAGGTGTAAACTTAACGCGTTGGGTTTTAATAACCAAGGGAACACTAAACTTCAACTTCCTAGGGTCTCTTCCAAGATCAAAACAAAAACTCCTAAGGTGACCTTTCCTACCACTATGTGAACATGTGTAAACGTGGGAAATGTTACCTATGGATTGAACTTTTCCAATGTCCTTGGATTTTATTGACCTTATAAAACAAACAATGGCCTTGGCTTTGACATTGGAAGCACCAGAAACATGTGAGTTAGAGCCATTACTATCAACACTACTGGAGGCTTTTAAATCATCTTCTAACTTAAATTTTTTTTACTCAAGCAATGAATTTGACTCTTTCAATCTGAGGGACTCCTTCTTCATATTTTCAATCATTCCTAAATGTTATCTTGCTCTCCCTCAATGAAAGAAAACTTATCACTAAGAGTCTTCTCACGTACCTTAAAATCGTTAATCAAAACACTATCCTCAACAGCACATACATCAGTCCGATAATTTTTCAAGTCCTCTAATTCTTTCTCTAAAAATTGGACTTTATTAGCACTCCCTTTCTTGGATAATTCTAATTTTATAAAATCACAGTCCATGTCCCAATATTCTTACGAAAGAAATCCCTTTGATTTTGAATAATTTACAAAAGATCCATAGCAGATTTAAAATGAAAATTTTCTTTTTCAAGAATTTCAATTTTTTTAGCAAACTTCAAATTCAAACGATTTAAGTCGTCAAAACTAGAGGAATCTATTAAGAGAAAATAAAAACACCCAAAAGCACGAAACAAGGATCTAACACAATAACTTAGTGCAACCCACTCTGATACCAATGATTGAAAATGGTATCAATAGAAAAAACTCAAAAAAAAATAAGGATCACACGATAACTTGGTGCAGCCAGCTCTAATACCAATTATTGATGTGGAAATAAATATGCTCGGTAAGGATTCCGATTTGAGAGTGTGCAATTAATTTTAAACCAAGTTTATCTTTTTATCATAAACATGCATCTAAGTGACAAAACGGATAAATCAAACCAAGCATTCAATAAAGAAAAGGTCAAGGAAAACCATTTTAGGTACAACCTTTATTCACTTTAGAAATCTACAAGACAATCGACTTACACACTACTTGATAACCGCGACAAGCATAATGCGCTAATCTTCACAAATCCCTAGTGAATAGCTACGATACTCATAAGAATCACAAGGCTACAGTCCTCCTCCAGCCTCAGCCTATATCTTCAGCAGTGAGTTTCCTCAAGTATCACAAGTCATCCATAGAGATGCCTTCTCCATAAAGGTATATGAAATTATACAAAACTTTCTAGGGTTTAAACAAATTCACAAGAACAATATTCAAGGATGTTTGTCGTGAATTAAAAAGTGTTTTGGAACACTAAAACATGAAGAACTTTTGCGAAAGTTATACAGAAACGATTCTGAAAAAAGTCTTAAATAATGTGAACATGAAACTGTTATTTCTAGGAAGGTTACAAAATTCGAGGCGGTGCAGTTGTTCGAATGATATCACAACTTCGTTCTAACGAGATAAGTAACTCGTTCGAATGAGGTATGTCTCGTTTCTAACGACATCTAAATTTTCAAAACAGTAAGCCCTCATTTGAAAAACCCATAAAATAACCTTCTAACGACATGTAATCTCGTTTCAACGAGATGCCGGACTCGTTTGAACGATAATTAAAAAATTAAAAAACAAATCGAAATAAAATAAAAAAACTCTTGTTTGTTTTTGGTAAAAATGAGCATCCCAAACAGAATTTTGCAAATTAATTTAAACTCTAAATGTTTTAATACCTATATTGGATGTCGGGAAGTCTTCAAACTTGGAGATGCTTAAGTTTGATTCGTCTTGACGGTGCATGAGGATTTATAACGGGATAGGCCAAACAAGTCTAAAACTAAGCTATGAACAATCCTAGAAAAATTATTCTTACATATTGATTATAACAAAACAATTTATGAAGATAATCTCAAGAATGAACAATCTTAATCGATCTTAGTAAGGAAATAAACAAATAACATAATCACGTTCAAACTAATGATGATGAGGCTATCATTATTATCTTGGTTCTAGTAGCACTTTGTGCGAGATTAAGATAGGGTCAACCCTTAACGATCATTAGCGGTCACAATCACTACACTAAAAACAGGAATCTGGCACGGTTTTGAACTGTGCCAGAATCAGGTGTTCCAATATGGCTATTATTCTGGCACAGTTTAAAAATGTGTCAGATTTAACCAAACAGGAACACTTTTGGCACACTTTATAAATGTGTCAAATCGAGTACATTTTGGTACTCTTTTGGTATACTTCAAAATCGTGCAAAAAATTGATACACTTTTGGAACGGTTTTGAACTGTGCCAAATTTTTTGGATCAAAGAAAAAAATTAATTATTTGAAAACAAGAAAATTCACAAATTGCAAATCTCGAATGTTGTTAAACTAATGCACATAAAACTTCAAAATATTACAAGTATTAATCGTTCACAAACCAAAAAAAATCGGGCAGAGCTTCCTCTATTTTCTAGACATTCTGAAACCTGTTAATATAATACCAGCGTAATGTAAAGCACGCACGATAATAAAATAAAATAATAAATTTACAAAAGCCCGCACGGCCACAAAGCTAACAATAAAACCACAAAAGCCTGCACGACCATAACACACAAAAAAATAGAATCCTGAATATTAACGAAATTAAGTAAATAATCCCCTTATTGTAGACCATTGACTTCATGTGTTCCACGAGAATAAAAGCTAATGACAAAATGTTATCCTGCAAAAAAAATAAGATACAAAAAGGAGATGATGTTAGTAACCGAGTAATTTTAAAAAAAATCTTATTCAAGTTAAAAATTTGCATATACGAATTAAAATTATTATTGTATTCTCAAATTGAAATTTTGGTGACTATGTGGTCAGCTCCTACGAGTTACATTAGTCACGTGCGAGGTGTTAGTGCCTCTTACGGGGCCATTTGAGCACTGTTTTAAGTTTTCACCCTTTAACGTCTTATTTTTAAGCCTAATCTAGATATTTTCAAATTATCATCATATTCTCAAATCGAGAGACCCGCGAGTACGCGGTTAATTTCTACGAGTTACATTGGTCCCATGCGAGGTGCTCGTGCCTCTTACTGGGCCATTTGGTGTCTAGTTTAGGTTTTCACCCACTAACGGCATGTTTTTAAGCCAAAGTCTAGATATTTTCAAATTATCATAGTGTTTTCAAATCATATGTCCCGTGACTGTGCGGTCAATTCCTATGAGTTACATTCACCCTGTGCAAGGTGTTAGTGCGAGGTGATCGTGCGGTCTTATTTTTAAGCCTAATCTAGATATTTTCAAATTATCGTCATATTCTCAAATCGAGAGACCCGCGACTACGCGGTTAATTTCTACGAGTTACATTGGTCCCATGCGAGGTGCTCGTTCCTCTTACTGGGCCATTTGGTGTCTAGTTTAGGTTTTCACCCACTAACGGCATGTTTTTAAGCCAAAGTCTAGATATTTTCAAATTATCGTAGTGCTTTCAAATCATATGTCCCGTGACTGTGCGGTCAATTCCTATGAGTTACATTCACCCCGTGCAAGGTGTTAGTGCCTCTTACAGGACCGTTGGGGGGCTAGTTCGAAATCTCACCATCAAACGGCATGTTTTTAAGCCTAAACTAAATATTTTTAAATTATCATCATAATCTCAAACCGGGAGACTCGTGGCTATATGGTCAGTTCCTACAAGTTACATTAGTCCCGTAGGAGGTGTTCGTGCCTCTTACGGGACCGTTTGGGGGGTGGTTTGGATTTTCACCATTTAACGGCTTATTTTTAAGCCTAATCTAGATATTTTCAAATAATCATCAAATTCTCAAACTGTGAGACCCGTAACTACACGGCCAGTTCCTACAAGTTACATTGGTCCCGTGCAAGGTGTTCAAGCCACTTACCGGGCCGTTTGGGACCTGGTTTGGATTTTCACCCTTTAACAGCTTGTTTTTAGGCCTAAACTAAATATTTTTAAATTATCATCATAATCTCAAACTAGGAGACCCATGACTATACGGTCAGTTCCTACAAGTTACATTGGTCTTGCACGAGGTGTTCGTGCCTCTTACGGAACCGTTTGGGAGCTGGTTTGGGTTTCCACCCTTTTACGGCTTGTTTTTAAGCCTAATCTAGATATTCTCAAATTATCATCATATTCTCAACATGAGAAACCCGCAACTACACGGTCAGTTCATACAAGTTATATTAGTCTCGTGCGAGGTGTTCGTGCCTTTTAAGGGGCCATTTGGGATCTAGTTTATGTTTTCACCCACTAACGGTTTGTTTTAAACATAATCTAGATATTTTCAAATTATCTTCATATTCTCAAATTGGGAGACTCATGACTACACGGTCAATTCCTACAAGTTATATTGGTCCCGTACGAGGTGTTCGTGCCTCTTACGCGATCGTTTGGGAACTCATTTGGGTTTTCATCCTTTAGCGGCTTTTTTGTAGGCCTAATCTAGATATTTTCAAATTATCATCATATTCTCTAATCGGAAGACCTATGACTACACGGTCAGTTCCTACAAGTTACATTGGTCCCGTACGAGGTGTTTGTGCCTCTTACGGGGCCGTTTGGGAGCTAGTTTGGGTTTTCACCCTTTAATGGCTTATTTTTAAGCCTAAACTAAATATTTTGAAATTGTCCTCATAATCTCATATCGGTAGACCCGTGACTACACGGTCAGTTCCTTAATGTTACATTTGTTCGTACAAGGTGTTAGTGCCTCTTACAGGACCGTTTGGGGGCTGGTTTGGGTTTACACCCTTTAACGGCTTATTTTTAAGCGTAATCTAGATATTTTAAAATTATTATCATATTCATAAATCGAGAGACTCGTGACTACACGGTCAGTTCCTACAAGTTACATTGGTCCCGTACGAGGTGTTCGTGCCTCTTACGGGACCGTTTGGGGGCTGGTTTGGGTTTTCACCCTTTAACAGCTTATTTTTAAGCGTAATCTAGATATTTTCAAATTATCATCATATTCTCAAATCGGGAGACCCGTGACTACACAATCAATTCCTACAAGTTACATTGGTCCCGTGCGAGGTATCCGTGCCTCTTACTGGACCATTTGGGAGCTGGTTTGGGTTTTCACCCTTTAACGGCTTATTTTTAAGCCTAAACTGAATATTTTTAAATTATCATTATAATCTCAAGCCGGGAGACCCAAGATTACACGGTCAGTTCTTATAAGTTACATTGGTCCCGTGCGAGGTGTTCACGCCTCTTACAGGGTCATTTTGGAGTTGGTTTTGGCTTTCACCCTCGAACGGCTTGTCTTTAAGCCTAAACTAAATATTTTTAAATTATCATCATAATCTCAAATCAAAAGACCTGTGACTACACGATATGTTCCTACAAGTTAAATTGATCCAGTACGAGGTGTCCGTGCCTCTTACGACGCCGTTTGGGAGATGGTTTGGGTTTTCACCATCAAACGGCATGTTTTTAAGCCTAAACTAAATATTTTTAAATTATCGTTATAATCTCAAACTTGGAGACCAGTGACCACACGATCATTTCCTACAAGTTACATAGATCCCATACGAGGTGTTCGTGCCTCTTACAGGACCGTTTAGGGGTTGGTCTGGGTTTTCACCCTTTAACAACTTGTTTTTAAGTCTAAACTAAATGTTTTTAAATTATCATCATAATCTCAAATCGGGAGATCCGTGACTATACGGTCAATTCCTACAAGTTATATTAGTCATGTACGAGGTGTCCGTGGCTCTTATGGGACCGTTTAGGAGCTCGTTTGGGTTTTCACCCTTTAACGGCTTGTTTGTAAGCCTAATCCAGATATTTTCAAATTATCATCATATTCTCAAACTGGGAGAGTCGTGACTACACGATCAGTTCCTATAAGTTACATTGGTCCCGTACGAGGTGTTCGTGCCTCTTACAGGACCGTTTGGGAGCTGGTTTGGGTTTTCAACCTTTAACGGCTTATTTTTAAGCCTAAACTAAATATTTTTAAATTATCATCATAATCTTAAACCGAGAGACCTGTGACTACACGGCAGTTCCTACAAGTTACATTGGTCCCGTACGAGGTGTTCGTGCCTCTCACGGGACCGTTTGGGGGCAGGTTTAGATTTTCACCCTCTAATGGCTTGTTTTCAAGCCTAATCTATATATTTTCAAATTATCGTCATATTCTCAAATCGAGAGGCCCATAACTACACAGCCAATTTTTACGAGTTACATTGGTCCTGTGTGATGTGTTCGTGCCTCTTACGGGGCCATTTGGGGTCTAGTTTAGGTTTTCACCCACTAACGGCACGTTTTTAAGCCAAAGTCTATATATTTTTAAACTATCATCATATTCTCAAACCGAGAGACACGTGACTACACGATCAGTTCCTATAAGTTACATTGGTCCCGCACGAGGTGTTCGTGCCTCTTACGGACCGTTTGGTGGCTGGTTTGGGTTTTTATCCTTTAACGACTTGTTTTTAAGCCTAATCTAGATATTTTCAAGTTATCATCATATTCTCAAACCTAGATACCCGTGACTACATTGTCAATTCTTATGAGTTACATTGGTCCCGTGCGAGGTGTTCGTGCCTCTTACGGGGCCATTTGGAGTCTAGTTTAGGTTTTCACCCATTAACGGCATGTTTTTAAGCCAAAGTGTAGATATTTTCAAATTATCATCATATTCTCAAACCGAGAGACCCGTGACTACATGATCAGTTTCTACAAGTTACATTGGTCCCGTACGAGGTGTTCTTGTCGCTTACAGGACCGTTTGGGGGCTGGTTTGGGTTTTCACCATTTAACGTCTTATTTTTAAGCCTAATCTGGATATTTTCAAATTATCATTATATTCTCAAATCGAGATACCCGTTACTACACGGATAATTCTTGAGAGTTACATTGGTCCCGTGCGAGGTGTTTGTGCCTCTTACGAGGCTATTTGGGGTGTAGTTTAGGTTTTCACCCACTAACGGTATATTTTTAAGCCAAAGTCTAGATATTTTCAAATTATCGTCATATTCTCAAACGGAGAGACTCGTGACTACGTGATCAATTCCTACGAGTTACTTTGGTCACGTGCGAGGTGTTTGTGCCTCTTACGGGGCCGTTTGGGGGTTGGTTTGGGTTTTCACCCTTTAACGACTTGTTTTTAAACCTAAACTAAATATTTTTAAAATGTCCTCATATTCTCAAGTTGAGAGACCCACGACTACGCGATCAATTCCTACGAGTTATATTGGCCACGTGCGAGGTGTTTGGGCCTCTTACGGGCCAATTGATGTCTAGTTTGTGTTTATATGCACTAACGACATGTTTTTTAGCCAAAGTATTGATATTTTCAAATTATCATAGTATTTTCAAATCATATGTCCCGTTACTATGCGGTCAGTTCCTACGAGTTACATTCACCTCGGGCGAGGTGTTAGTGCCTCTTAAAGGACCGTTTGGGCGCTGGTTTGAGTTTTCACCCTCAAACGGCATGTTTTTAAGAATAATCTAAATATTTTTAAATTTTCGTCATAATCTCAAATCGGGAGACCCATGACTACACAGTCAGTTCCTTCAAGTTACATTGGTCCCGTGCGAGGTGTTCGCGCCTCTTACGGGGCCGTTTGGGAACTGGTTTGAGTTATCATTTGTCTAAAAAGGAAATAATGTTTTTATTAAACGTGTATGTGTTCTAATCTTTCTAGCTCCTTTAATAAGAACAAGACATATTAGGGAGAGGGAATACCTCTAGTCCATTAGTGAGCAATGGAATGTTATTGTGGGAGAACTTGTAGCCATACTTAGATGCCTCAATATCTTCCCCTCGCCGATAAGCCACTTGCCAACTCAACGTGCACTCACTCTGTCACCACCAATAGCAGGGCTTCCTAGAATTAAGAAAATAAATAAGTAATTTCATTCAGACATCAGTGAACTACTTGAGATCACTTTGATTAGTTAATTCAAAACATCCAAAGGAAGGGGATTAACATGGAAGTGGTTCAAATCATAATATTGAAAGTGGCATACACATAAATAAAACCTTGAAAAGTTGAACAGAGTAATCATAAAAATAAAATATAATTCCTACATAAAAGAAACAAACATAGAATAGAAAATGTCTATGCTCAGTGTATATATCAAAAGTATAATCATACATACTTTTTTACCATAAAAAACTTCATAATCAAAATGTGACTATGAAGAGTTATCATAATAACTTTCAAGTACCATCGAGCACCTCCAATCTGGGACGAAAAAATAAATTAAGAATCGTACAAAGGTTAGGCTAAGTTCAAACCAAAATTAAATTACATACATTATAAATCAACAAACAATTAAAGAGAATGAGAACCCGGAACATTAAATATTGAGAACGAGATATCATACCTACTAGATTCGGGAAACACATATTAAATATGAAGTAACCAAAGTTAGATTTGTAAACAAAAAACATGTTTGATCTAAAAAAATGCATCCCCAAATATGAAACTAAAAATTAAAACCCTAGACTTAAAATTAACACCCAAATACCCAGATTACTTGAACTCGATAGAATGATGAAGACAAGGGATTTCAAAAAGAGGCGGTGTAAGGGTTTGAGTGATAGAGAAATCGTAAAGGAGACAGAGTGTGGGCAGGAGAGGAGGTGAGAATAAAGAAGGCGGATGGGTGAGAAAGGGAGAGTGCGTGTAGGGTTTCTATTGTGAGATTCTTTGATTGTAAGTTTGCCATGTCATAAATATCACCTTATAACATGTCACCATGTGACACCCTTAGATTGCCTTATTTGGTTAAGAAAAATAAGTAGATAACAAAGCTAAAAAATTAAACAAACTTCAAGTGTATAATAAACATATAAACGAAGTCCTTGATTCTAAGAAACCCCAAATACAATTGTGAAACCATAAATTTTTTTATAAACTACATTAAACTATCTAAACCCCTATTTTTCTTGACACAATAAACTCTAAATTTAACATAACATCTAAAAAACGCCTTCTCTTTCATCCATGTCAGATTTGGGAGCCCTTTTATTTAAAAATAAATTAATAATTCTATATAAACAATTACCCACCTCTTTATCGGCGCACCCATGTTGATCTTTAATCAAACCAATTAGTCTACACATACAAATCAATAAACACACCAACCTTATCATTCTCTATCTCTCTCTCTCTCACACACACACACACACACATACACATGCACATATACAGACATATTTATTATCTATAAATGAAATTTAATTAACTTTCTTAGTCCTTTGTGTTGAAAAATTACCGAGCATTAATCATCCAAAAATATGAATCGTTTGATTTAAGTTTTAAGATAAAAAAAAAATTGAAGAGATTTTTAGTTGAATTAGATCTGGAGTTATACGAAATCAAAAAAAAAAGTTGTCCAAAATACACATCAACAAACAGAGCGAACTTGCCTTTGCAAACTTACACTCCAAAATACGCATCAACAAACATAGCAACGAACCTACACACCAACAAGCAAATCTATAAATACCATAAAAACAATCTTATAATACGAACCACAAATCCAAAAGAAAACCCTTTTTTGACATCCAAATTGAAGAGATATTTACTTTCGGAGAGAGCACCTTTCAGATGAAGTTGGTTGTGAGGGCGACAGCATGGAGTAGAGGCGCCGCAGAGATAACGAGCACAACGCGTCGGAGGGGCGAGAGAGGGAATGAGGAGAGAGAGAGCGGGAAAGACTTCTGTTTCTCTAATATTTTTGGGGGGGTATTATATATTTTAGTAAGTGTACTCAATTTTTGCACACTTTAAAACACTGCCAAATTTTGGCACTGTTTTAAAGTGTGCCAAATTGATATTAAACCATGCCAAAATTTGGCACAGTTTAAAACTGTGCCAGATTTTTAATATCAGGGTATGCCAAATTTTTGTTTTTGGTGTAGTGAATTCGAAGAGCTTGTAAAAGAATTCATGGACGTCCTCGCATGGTCTTACAGTTACATGCCTGATATCGACTTAGAAATCGTGCAACATGATATCTAGAATTATCCAGAATCCAAATCCATTAAGAAAAAGTTAAGAAAGCTCCAACTCGAATGGTCTCTCAAAGTTAAAGATGAAGTGGTTAATCAGTTAAATGTAGGTTTCATCCATGTGGTCGAATATCTAACTTGGCTTGCTGACATTGTTCCTGTGCCAAAATTAGGAGGAAAAGTTCGCATGTGCTTTGACTTATGGGATTTGAACAATGCTTACTCGAAGGAAGATTACCCTTTGCCCAACATTGATTTGATCATCGAAAACCTTTCCAATTATGCCCTCAAATCATTTGTCAATAGTTTTACGGGATATAATCATATTAAGATGCATCCCGACCACCAAGAAAAGTTTACATTCACCGCATGGGGTACTTTTTGCTACACTATCATGACTTTCGATCTCAAAACACTGAGGAAACATATCAAAGGTTAGAAATAATCATTGTGCATGTTCTTATCCATGTAACACCACGAGATTTTTTAGCCATAAAAATCTTTGATAAATTAAAATTTTCAAGAAAATAAATTCTTGGAATATATTTAATTTTGGAGTGTAAAAATATTGATCTTTATATGTGAAAATAAGGTTTTATGTAGAATTTAAATCGCGATTAAAATTTGGAAATTATAACTTTTTGTATAAAAAAATCAGGGGAGGATCCGACCTATGGAGAAAAATAATATTTTAAATCGTTCGATCGAGCTAAAGTTTTTTATGTAGCTTCATCTTACCTTCAGCTACTATGTCTCCAAATATCAGCCAATTCCAGTGGTCCGATTGTCCGGAATGTTTTTTTAGTGTTTGTATCTGATTAGGACTTTAATTCTTTTTGGTATATAAACATAAAGTGACTAGTTTAGGACTTTTAAAACACATTTTGACTTTCTCAAAAATCAGTAGTCTCCAATAATTTCATTCTCTTTCATCTACATACCTAAACCCGATTGAACACAACTTTTAACCCAAGTTTTAAAGATCTAAATCAAGTTTTCTCAAGACTGTTCAAGAACGAGTCTTTATCAATTTTTTTAGAGGAACACAACCATTTAATCAGAATTTTCAATCGAATTTTCTTTAGTCATGAATTCTTATATTCTCTCTCTTTAATGTTATGCGTTTTAAGTGTCGTCTAAACCTTAATTCATGTGTTTTTCTTAAAATAAATTAGCAACCTAATTAGGAAAAATGAAAACTAATTTGGGACTATTTTCTTAAAAATCTTAATATGATTTAATACTTGTAACCCTTGTGTGATTAGGGTAGAGTTTAGATTTTGGGTAATATAGGTGTAGGTTTGCATGTAGAAGCCATAGAAATTGTATTTTATATAAACGAGACTTGAGCAATCACATAAGTATTATGTAGGTTTGATAAATGTGAATATTGTTGGGTGCGCCATAAACTCGCATGTTGACTGAGAATCGTAATTGTCAAATAAAATAAATTGGGTTAATTATGTCAACGACTTGAACGAATTAAATTAAAATTAATTGTAACCACGTGTGAAATTTGCGTGATTATTGATATATTGGAATGTGTGAATTATCGTGTTATTTATTTTTATCATCGCGGGGATGACTGGATTTGGGGTATTACGCTCTCACCTAAATTTTAGGAATACTTGATAGGTATGGAACCAATAGGTAGGCCTTAGTTGCGGGTAAAACTTTTTAGGTATGGGACTAGTTAGTATAGATTTTTACGGTTGGGATATTCCGAGGTGGGGATGATCTTGGTGTCGTTCCGTTGATTTAGTTAGTTGAGGCGTGAGACTAGGAAGAGATTAAATACAGAAATCCATCCTACAAAATAGGATAGGACGCAGTTGTGTTTTGGAGACCTCTAGATATGTGACTAGGGGTAGGGTTGAAGTTTATGCTCTATAATAGGGTGGGGCTAAAATAAATCATAAGAATATGAGATGTTGAGAAAATAAGAAATTCAGAATTAATGCCTAAGATAATAAGCGGGTATTAAAATGAATTGGCATCGTTAATAAGTTCAGGGTAGACAGTTAATATCCCAAGATAATAAGAGTGACACGCGCGTGTCACTCTTGTCGGGACTTAATTTGGAAAATATAATATACTTTCACTTTTAATATCCCATATGGTCATTTTGAGTGTGTCAGTGTGTGAGATAGTTAGAAAATTCTACCAGGGGGTTTAGTTTGGGTTAGGGGCACTTTTAGGCCAAACCGGCACCCCGGGAGGGTATTTTGTTCATTAACATTTTTGGTGAAAGGAGACCTACGAATTTTGTTGGTTTATATCATCACTTAGGATGAGGGAGTTAGGGTTAGTATCTGCAAACCATAGAGAGTCCATAGGAGGGACAAGAGAAAAGATCCCAAGGCTAAATTGCACCATTCTTGCACCACAAACACCACCATCGCGTAGATCGAGAGGAGAGGATCAAATCCATACCATTCTTCTACAAGAAATCAGACCTACAAAGAGAGGCAAGTGTTTAATCTTGCTAAACTATGATTTAATATATCATCCTTATTAGAATAGGGTGATAATCTAGTGAAATTCATGAAATTTGGCTTTATAATTTGAGATATAAATCATGTTCTTGGGTAGGATTGGTGTTATATTTGATCCTTAACACATGTAGACTAAATTTGATGAGAAACATCATGAAATTTGGGAGAAAGTTTGTAAAAACATTGAAGTTCTTGAACATGAATAATAAACTAGGGTTTTGAATGTTTAATCTTGAATTAATTGAATTTAAGGGTGTTCTTTGATGATTTAATGATTTCAATACGTTAGAAATCATGTATATGTGATGGTATAATGTTTACTATGCTTGGTTTGGAGATTGGGAAGGAATCATTGAGGTTTTAAGGATAAAATGGTGAATTTCATAACTGCTATAAGTGAAGAAGACGAGACTTGTATCAGGCGAATCGATTCGGCTCCTTAGCTTAATCGATTCAGACCAAGGCCGAATCAATTCGATTTCCTGGAATTGCATAGTTTCCCCCTTTTCACTTAGAACTCATGGGAAATGTTTGGGTTGACCTTGAATTAATTGTAAGGACCTATTAAGGGATATTATAATTTCCAATAGGCTAAAGTTGGGTTTGAAATTAGTCGCACGATGAAAGTTCAAGACTAAAATTGGTTTCGCGTAACGAGTAATAAAATCTTATTCGGATATTGATTTCCAATTATGGAAAAATTAAGGGAATATAGGACCAAGACCAGTCGGCCTTGAGTGGGATTGCCTACTGAACTTACTTAAGGGACACTTGGCAACCATTTGGGATTGAGAAACACTCAGGAACTTACTATCAGAAGTATTACGTTACGTAGAATATTAGAGCTATAATATACTACGTACGGGGCATATGATATAGGTTATGTGTATTTATATTATGACATTATATATATATGGGTGTTGTGTTTACCTATTGTTTGATATGTATGTGTAATCATACCTAGGCTACCTGCTATCACGGGAGGTTTTGCATTGTGAAAAGTCTTATTCTGGTGAGACTATTTGGGGAAATATTGACTTGTACCTCAAGACATAGACCTTATGGATTAATCACCACTTGTGGGAATGAGGGTGTGACCGGTTATTTTTGCGTTAGGTATGAGCGTATCCCAAAGGCTTAGAGCTATGTTCGCCTCCAATATTATGTTATTTGATTTGTGGTTCGAGGGAGACTATCTGAGCCAGTGTCCTTATATAGTACGTGATGTACCGAAACTTAATAGTAGAGTATTCCCACACCACAGGTCTCCGCCTAGGGGTGTTGTATACGTATATATGATAAGAGTGATGCATATATGTACGTGTGATTGATTCTTCTACGAGTATGTTAGTAGATAAGATAGATTGTGATATATAAATTATTCAAGTGTATGAGAACTAATCCGTAATTAATAGATAGTGATATATAAACTAATTAAAGTATACGAGAACTAAATCATGTAGTTGAGATTACTAATGAGTATCAAGAATTGGGAAAATGTAGTAATGTATTGTATGGGCAATATAAGGTGGAACTATATTGGATTAAATGAGAAGAGATGTTAGTCAGACTAGTTAGGTGGGTAGCATAAGTAGGCGGGTTAGAGTAGTAAGTTAGGCGTGCACAATAGTTGATGGGTGAGGATCTCAAGTGAGGGCACGCGATACTAACATTTAATATCTTATCTTGTCGCATTTTAAACACTTGCTAATATTTTTCAAATTGTTTTACTTGGGCTTTGACCCATTTTAAATCTTTTTTTAAAAACCATTTTAGGTGCCCAGTCACAGTAAAGCCAGGCCTAGGAGTTCCCACATTTGACGTGGCTCACCTACTGTGGAGGTTGCAAGACCTTGCTTTTAGACGATTCCATATTTATTTTAGTTCTGATGCATCCTTATTTATCTCAGTTGGGCATGTCGCCCATCCTT
Source organism: Sambucus nigra (assembly GCA_949130495.1). Classification (NCBI taxonomy): domain Eukaryota; kingdom Viridiplantae; phylum Streptophyta; class Magnoliopsida; order Dipsacales; family Adoxaceae; genus Sambucus; species Sambucus nigra. Next base: position 340,814,611 of record OX422213.1, on the reverse strand, counting down.
AATTGGACACTATTTCCAGAGACTTTGTATTTCCAGTTCATTTACTTAGAAAATTCTTATGGATGACTGTATTTAGATTCTCTCTGGTATGTTACTCCCAGACTCAGTTATTTACTTATGTCATTATCTTATTATTCATTGTTATGTCCATGGAAATGGTGAATGATTTATTTATTGCATGCTAATAATTAAGAATAAAATTTTGACACCCAGGCTATTATGGTATTAGTAATTAAATTGAAATTCGACAGTGAGGATAAGAATGACACCATTAATGATTCATGTTTAATTTTATAATGAACTGATCACTTGAGATTAGAATAGGCGGGGTGTCACAGATGGTATCTTAGCATCAGGTTTTAGTGTCCTTAGGATATGTGCGGCTTTACTACGTCTCAGCGTAGCGTTCTTTGATATAGAGCCCTATTATAGGATTGTTGTATTCCTCTTCGTACGTACATTTACGTTCTCCTACTACTAAGTATAATTGATAATAATCATATGTGAGTTCGGTCGGGTTTCATACACCGAATAATATAAGGCGACCAACGAGGGTCGTTAGAAGGACAGCAGGAGGAGAGGCTCAGCAAAAGCCATGAAGTATTCAGTGGCCGCGATAGGAGTCACCATGATTATTGTTTAGGCAGATGATGATAGGATAATCACTAGGGCATAGTAGTTTACCCAAGGACCTTCGTAAAGAATGGTGGTGCAAATTCAGACTCACCTAGCATAGTCAATAGGGAGGAGTCGGGGGGGATCTTTCGAAGAGCCATCTGTAAGGATTCGGGTAAGAAAGGAAGTGTGATGGGAAAGTGGAAGCATATAATCCAAAGTTATTTGCGCATGGTGAGGTGTAATGACAATCAAGATTTAAATTTTGGCTTAAATTTTTGCTCGTAGGTGCAGTGCTGCCATTGTGGGAGATAGTCACCGCATATAATGAAGTAGATAAGGAATTGATCGAGAAATTTTGGGCGCGGTTTAACCACAAGTTATTTCATCTGTTGTTCAGATGGAGATGCGAAGGAATTCTATGGACTTTTCATAAGAGGGGGAAACAGAGGTTGATTGTGATGAAGAATTTATTTATTTAAGTGAACTTAGTACCCAAGGAGATGGGTAGTGGAGAGGAAGGTTCTGAAAGGTGATGATGGACTCACGAGTTGGAGTCGTCAGTATTTATGGGAAATCATCCTTGGACAACTTATGCACATGGCATTAATGACATACTTTTACAATGTTTATATCAACATTTCTACGCGAAGGGAGACAAGAGAATTGAAATGCATAGACAAAAGGGCATGACTAAAAGTAATTGGTGATAGTGATGCACCACAGAGGGATACCTAATAAGGGACCCATATAAATGATGTAGATCAATGGAAATTCCTATCGAGTGATAATGGATTCAATTAGGGCCACTAGGGACAACAGTGTGTTTCACAGGACCAGCAAGCCAAAGGAATAACGTGGGTAGCAATCAGGGCCGAGACTAACAGGTTCGAGAGAAAGGCAATCCTGATATGGCCAATAGGGTCAAAAATAGGGGAATGTACTACGTGTGGAGAGAAGGGACACATATATAAACCTTGTTCACAGTGAGTTAGGTGACAAGAGAGGATGCCCAATAGGGGAAATTGTTGTAAAAGATTTGAATCGATGTGGACGAAAGTGTTATGTCCAGCAAGCATTTGGATCACCAGTGCTATTGGAAATCGAACGTGTGAGTCTTATCATAGGGTGAATGGGGTATATTTTGCATAAAACGAGCAAACCACAGTATTTCGTTAGCACTAGTTTCACGCGTGAGGCAGGTTTAGTGCATGTATCGTTAGTGTTACTATTGTGGGTGTATATTTATCATTGCGTTGCGGGGATCTCTTAGGTTCCATCTGTTGGGGAGAGGGTGGTGACACTAAGAGAATATATTTTAGTGGGTTAACTCATTTTAAGAGATGATATCCAAGTATAATGTTATCCTGGGTATAGGTTGGTTAGAGATGGGTTGAGGGATGGTGGGTTGTTACGGCAAGGCTATTGCGTTCGCCATTCCAGGGTAGGATATGTTAATTAACAATGTGTCAACAGGGAGAAAGTTGGGTTCGCATTTGTATTACATCTTGTAGGAGACTTCAGAGGTTATAGTTTTCTCATTATATTTGATCCCAGTGTGTAGGGATTGCACTGATATGATTCTAGATATATTAAGTTTGCTGTTGAACGGAGAAATTTATCTCGTTATTGACTTAGCTCGGGGAAAACTAGTGACAGTGAGAGCGACATGTGATATAACTCATTTAGTAATGTGGGAGTGAACGGTTAGACTTGTACATCTAGGGATAAGATTTTGGATGTTCTGATCGTGTGTGTCAGACCTACGGATCTCAATGATCGACAATGCTAGGTAGTAGTTTATTGGGGGATTCCTTATTGGGATTTTGCTTGCGAGACTTCTCACGCATGAATCCCAGTGAATGTCGAAAGTTGAGAGATGTATTAGTCATTAGGTCATGAGCTTATCGCTTTAGTTATTACACGTGTATGTGGGTGAAAGCATGAGCTGGGAGCTATTCTATGATATAATACTTATAGAGTCGAGTAGTGTTATGTGGGGAGCACTGGGGAAAATGTTTTTCACCACTAGTTGATGGGTGGGACAGTATCGAGAGGAATAAAATCATTTTAGTAAGGTAGTTGAGGTTAGCCATACGGTATAGCGACACTGAGAATGTTGGGTCGAACTTGAGATACGTATGTTACGTGTGGGACGTTAGAGAGGATTATGTAGTTGTGCACGGGATATAAGGTGTATAGGCACCGTCGTTAATTTGACTTTCAGTATCGTCCGTGATCAGGAGACTTATAAAGACGTTGTAAATATGTTTGTAGTATGACCAGAAACACAAGGGGAAAAGGATGAGGGACTGAACTTCATTCGAGGAAAGGAGGTTGTCTGACTATGTGTATGTCATGAGAAAACTCCCACAACCCAGGTGAGTTGAAAGGTGAGTCGAAATACATTGGAAGCAAATGGAGTCTCACCTAGTCGAATGCGTAGAGTGATTTGCGCATAAATAGGTTGTTAATTCTAACAAATGGTATAAGATCCTAGAAAGTACACAGCTTTGGAGCAAACGCACAGGCCGTGATTTCTGTATATCTCATAAAAAGGGGATTAAGATGTTCGATGTGAAGTGGATTACAGAGTGTGTGGATTTCATATTCAATAAGACATAGTGAATTTGTCTCCTAGTGTACCACTTGTAAAAGGAAATGGTTTGTCCGATATTAACGACCCAAATCTTGTGATAGATTGATAATTCCAGGGACGGAATGGATACACAGATTGATAAAGTTCATTATTGGATTATCAAAATTGCGGAGTAGTCAGGACTTTCTTTGGCTTGTGACGTGAATTTTCCACGGAGAAAATAATCGTTAATATTTTGGGGTGTGTTATTTTACCAGGCAGTGTGCCCAGCATGATATTAAAGAGAAAAAAATGAACCAGAACAAGATGCCGCCCAATACTGTTGTAAATCAGGACGAGACCTTTAAGTCCCACCTCAAATAGGGCGTGTCGGGAGGCAATTGGGGCATAGTTTAGCTCTCAATTAAGTGTATTTACTATAGACCGATGGACAGTCGATATGGGTGACATAGAATGTGGCAGAATGCGAGAATGCATGTCCTGGATTTTTGGAGTAATTATAATTATTAACTACAACTGGTAGAACTACATGTGATGACTCATAGTAGAATATTAATTGCGAAGTGAATTCTAAGGTTTAATAGGGAGAAAAAAATTCCACCTACCCGTGCATAGTTGAAAAGGGGAAAAATAAATTCGGCCGAAGTGATTCATGATCCGCCGAACAGGATTGAGTCAACCCACATCGTTTTCATGTAGTTCAAAAATATAGTGAGAGTATGTTGATGTGAACCAAAATTTTGAGGCCTGATATGATTAGTCAGGGATTTTTTAGCGTGTATCCCGCGAGGAGAGATAGCTTAGTACGATAATAAGGGAAATTGGTACCTGTAGAAGTGAGACATTTTCTAACTTGGAGATGATATAGACTGTGGAGTATAGGTTCGTCTTATGAGACATTGTTATCGAATTCATGATAGTTTTGCATGTCATTATATAATTGAGACCTTGAGTATAAGGTAATGTATCGGTATGTAAGGGCTTAAATGAACTTGTCATTATTCATGGGTTCTAGTGAGTAGACCTTTGGTCAAAATGGTACCATTGGTGTGTGTATAGTGGAAATACCAAAAGATTATTGGGAGTAAATTTATGGATACATTCAGACGTAGTTGTGTGCAAGAATTCGAGACGATAATATGGGGCGCACTAGTGTCGCCGAGTCTACTTAGGAGCGCGAGGATGAGATGGGTGACAAATATCTAGAGTTGTTCATTCCTCATATTTCCTTTTTCGAATTTTGAAACAAAATTCCGTTATTAGGGGGAGTAGGCAACACCCCGTAATTTCATTGATTTTTATATTGGGAATTAATTGGAATTAATTAAATTCTATTTGGAAATTAATCCGATAGAATAAATATTAATTAGCAAGATAAGGTTTAATATTTATTCATATTGAATATTAGTTAGTGAATGAATAATAATAATGATAAGGAAATATTATAATTGTCGTGAGTGAGAAATACGGCAGTTGCGGTAAATTTAGTCGGGACGCGTGTGTCAGTCGTGTCAAGACTTAATTTGAAAATTTTAATATGATTTCACTTTTAATATTCCATAGAGTCATTTTGAGTGCGCCAAGGTGTCCATAAGGGTCAAGATAGTCAGACAAAGTCTACCCGGGGATTTAGTTTGGGTCCTGGGGCACTTTTAGGCCAAATCGGCACCTCGAGAGGGTATTTTGATCATTTGCATTTTTGGTGAAAGGAGACCTACGAATTTTAAAGGTTTATATCATCACTTAGGATGAGGGAGTTAGGGTTAGTATATACAAACCACAGAGAGGCCATAGGAGGAAAAAGAGAGGAGGTCCAAGGCCAAATTACACCATTCTTGCACCATAAACACCACCATCAAATAGATCGAGAGGAGAGGATCAAAACCATACCATTCTTCTACAATAAATCAGACCTTCAAACAGAGGAAACTATTTAATCTTGCGAAACAATGATTTGATATATCATCCATGTTAGAATAAGGTGACAATCTTGTGAAATTTGGCTTTATAATTTGAGATATAAATCATGTTCTTGGGTAAGACTGGTGTTATATTTGATCCCTTACACATGTAGACTAAAATTGATGAGAAACACCACGAAATTTGGGAGGAAATCTGGAAAAATATTGAAGTTCTTGAACACATATGATATACTAGTGTTTTGAATTTTTAATCTTAAATCAATTGAATTTAAGGGTGTTCTTTGATGATTTAATGATTTCAATACGTTAGAAATCATATATATGTGATGATATAATGTTTAGTATGCTTGGTTTGGAAATTGGGAATGAATCATTGAGGTTTTAAGGTTAAAAATGGTGAATTTCGTAACTGTTATAAATGGAGAAGACGAGACCTGTAGCAGGCGAATCGATTCATCTTCTTGGCTGAATCGTTTCATACCAAGGCTGAATCGATTAGGTTTCCCAAAATATCATACTTTTCCCCCTTTTCATTTAGAACTCATGGGAAATGTTTGGGTTGACCTTGAATTAATTGTAATAACCTATTAAGGGATATTCTAATTACCAATAGGCTAAAGTTGGATATGAGATTAGTCGCACAAGGAGAGTTCAAGACTAAAATTTATTTCGCATAACACGTAATAAAAGCTTATTTGGATATTGATTATCTATTATGGAAAAATTAAGGGAATGTAGGACCAAGACCAGTCGGTCTTGAGTGGGATTGACTACTAAATTTACTTAAGGGACACTTGGTAACCATTTGGGATTGAGAAACACTCGGGAACTTACTATGAGAAGTATTATATTACGTAGAATATTCGAGCGATACTATACTACGTACGAGGCATATGATATAGGTTATGTTTATTCCTATGATGATATTATATATATAGGTGTTGTGTATACCTATTGTTTAATTAGTATATGTAATAATACCTAGGCTACTTGCTATCACGAGAGGTTTCGCATCGTGGACAGTCTCATTCTGATGAGCCCATTTGGGGGATATTGACTTGTACCTCAGGACATAGACCTTAGGGATTGAGCACCACTTGTGTGAATGAAAGTGTGACCGATCATTTGGGTGCGTTAAGTATGAGGGTTTCCCAAAGGCTTAGAGTTATGTTCGCCTCCAATATTGTGTGATTTGATTTATGGTTCAAGGGAGACCATCTGAGCCAGTGTCTTTATATAGTACGTGATGTACGGGACTTGATAGCAGAGTATGCCCACACTGTAGGTCTCCACCGACGGGTGTTGTATACATATATATGATAAGAGTGATGTATATATGTACGTTTGATTGATTCTTCTACGAGTATGTTAGTAGATAAGATATATTGTGATATATAAATTATTCAAGTGTATGAGAACTAAATCTGTAACTGATAGATAGTGATATCTAAACTATCTAAAGTATACGGGAAGTAAATCATGTAGTAGAGATTACTAATGAGTATCGAGAATTGGGAAAATATATTAATGTATTGTATAAGAAATACGGGGGGCACTAAAATGGATTAGATTTGAAGAGATGTAAGTCAGACTAGTTAGGTGGGTAGCATAACTAGGAGGGTTAGAGTAGTACGTTAGGTGTGCATAATAGTTGAGGGGTGAGGATCCCAAGTGAGGGAACGCGGTACTAACATGTATTTAATATCTTATCTTGTCACATTTTAAACACTTGATAAAGTTTTTCAAACTGTTTTACTTGGGCTCTTGACGCGACTGAAAATGTGTCTCTAGTGTGCATGCTGTATAGGCTCAAGTGCAAACATGTCGCTCAAGTAATAATCTGATAAGTTGGGATTGTCTCCACAGGGAACTAGGATTAAAATTCGTGACGACGAAGGAATAGAAGATTAACCCTAAATTGATTCGAGAAAAGAAACTAAAAATTATATTAATTGTGAACTAAATGACTACTAACTAAATGTTAATGAAATTCAAACTACTGACTAACCTAAGTGCACAGAAATACACTACTGCAGTGAAGTAAATATGAATAAGGGAAAGATAGGTTAGGATGCAATCCCCCAAACCTTTGTACATTTACCGGATAGAATATTAGCTTTTGAGTTAGAAAGTTGATTGAACTTAGTCTTTATTAATCCTAAGCATTACAATTATGAGGGTACTAGCCCACATCATACGTAATCAAAGGTAAGAAAAAAGTGGTGGCGAATAGCTAGCGCACGCATCGCATCCTTAAACACCCCGGTTACCTAGGGCAAATGAGGTTAAAAGTTCTACAACGGTTGTGTGTACTACACAACACGAACCAATGAATTTTCAATTCAAAACCTATTTTCTACATAGATAAATTACATCGGGTTCATACATCCCAACCCTTGGAAACTTAGTCGGACATGATGAAAGTAAACACTACCTTAGAATAAAAAAATTGCAGAAATTCATAGTTATGTGAATATTTGGGAAGAAATTTGGAAATATGAATTGCAACCTAAAATTTAATGACTAATCGATATGAACTATGAAAGAAATTAAAAGATGAAATTAAATAATACTTCCAATGAAGAAATCTGTAATTAAAGCTTGAATCTTGAATAATTGTTGCAAAACTTCAAAAATTAGGGTTCTTGAATGCAAGAGCCCTCTAAAACTAATAATAATTGAACCTTTAATGTCTGGCATCAAGTTAAATTACATACCCTATGAAAATTACAAGAGTTTGAGCAAGATAAAACTCTTAATTTGGAAAAAAAATCAGAAGAAATCTCATCCGAACTGGTCTGACAGGAGTCTTTGCTTCGGTCTGGTATCACCCGGATCGGTTCGTTTTCCCTTTATAACGGATTGGTCCGGTCACTAATTTTATGCAGATTTATCAAGGCATCGGACTAGTTCATTTTCAGCTATTTTTGGATCGATCCTGTGGTAAATTTTATTCAGACTATACCTTCCTACTGAATTGGTTCGCTGTTGGCTTTGGTCAGTCCGGTCCGGCTCTAGAATTCTTTTTTTCTTCTTTTGTCTTGATTTTCTCTCATCTTTGAAGTTCCATAACTTCTGACACAGGACTCGGGTTGGGACGTCGTTTCTTCCTACGTGCTTGTAGATGCGAGATCTTGAATTTTCATGTTGGTCCCTCATCCGAACTCCAGATGTAAAGTTACTATTTTATCCTCTGACTTTTCTTCCTTTCTTGATTTCTCTATCTTGAATTCATCTTCTCTTCACTTGTATAAAATACCTGTAAAAAGCACGAAAAATACACAAAACTTGAGGCGTTATTTAGGAATTGTCAATAGCACATATATGAGATAAATTAACACAATTTACATCGCCTGGGGATCTAAAAGTCTCTAAATTAATGGGATAAATTCGAAAGAATTTATGCCTAATCAAACCCCCTAACTTAATACTTTGTGTGTCCCGAACAATGTAAAAGAACTTAACGAAGGCTTAACTCTTGAAAATCATTTTAATAAGTTAGAAAACGTCTTTCGTGGCCAAGTGATTGCATTGAGCGAATGAAACAAGACTTTAAACCCCTAGGTTACCCTAGCAGGACGACTTGTGTCTCGTGAGGGTTTGCAGTGAATATACCCACAAAATTCATTTTTTGACTCAAACAAAATTCAAAATACCTAAAAATTATATAATTCAAACTTTTCGTAAAATAATCACCATATATTTATATTCATAAGTCTCAATTTATCGTGTGTGTGTGTGTGTGTGCAAAGCCAGAAATTTAACCACAAACGTCCACCGATTAATCATTACATTACTTTTTTGGAAATTCATTTTGATTCAAATGTTAATGTGATACTCTTGCAAACGAATCACTCGGAATGTGGCTATTTCACTCGGTGTGCGTGATATAAAGAGTAAATGCATTAGAACACGAATTCACACACATAAAATTGAAAGATAAAAATTTATGGGTGAAAAGATCTCTTCATCGGGTTATGGTCGTTGGGAAACGGGAATAATCAAAAAGTTCGGAATTGGAAAATATCCTTATAATGTTCTTTATTGCTTTTTAGGGCTTTTGCTCATTTTATTTTCTTTTTCTAATTTTTTCTGATGTTCCATTTTTTTTTCTTTTCTTCCTATTTTTGTCGAGCATTATACAATTTTTTTTCTTGCCCCATTTGACTGCACTGTTTGGACTCAATTTCTGAATTTTCTTTTTTCACAATTCTGGGCTATTTGGATTTTTCGGGTTACCAAATGAAAGGAAAAAATTTCTTCGGCTCAAAGTGGTTAGTAAAAGGGTAATTTTCATAACTTTTTATGGCTAATCTATTTGGATAACAAACGAGGTCCTAACTTCATTTATTCGAATTACTCATCATATTACCACATGCGTCTCGAGATTAATTTCATTTAGAGATATTTTTAGCGCTCTTTTTGCGGCAACATCACACACTATTCCCTAGGGCTGTGTTTTTTTTCGAACATTTCAATTTTTCCGATATTCGATTCGATATTTTCCGATTTTGGAACGTATATAAGGTTTCCGATGTCCGATGTCCGATTTTTCGATGTCCGATTTTTCGATTTTCGATTTTTGATTTTTTCGAAAAAAATTGGATCGAAAATTGGAAATAATTCTGAATTTCCGATTTTTTCGAAATTATGCCGATCCGATTTTTCCAAATTATTTCCGTTTTTTTTAAATATTTTTCGATTTTTAATTTTTTTAAACATTCTCATGTGTCCCACATCGGCTAGGAGAGGAAGAGAGACCCAAAAAAGTCCTCTATAAAAGGAGAATATCCCTCTATCCTCTACACAAATGGTAAAAATGGTTAAATCCTTACATATGTACAAGTTGGGTTAAATCTTTTTTTCGATTTCTTTAAAATGAGAATTTTGAGTAATCGAAAATCCTATATTAATTTTTTTGAAATTTTGGAATTTCCAAAATTTCTGAATTTTTAGTATATGCTTTGAATTTCCATATTTTTCCAATTTTTCAGAATTCGAAAACTTTTTTGATTTTCCAAAAAAATTGGATAGGAAATCGGAACAAATATTTTATTTTCGAAAAAATTGGAATTTTTTTCGAAAGGTCATTTTTCGATCCGATCCGACCGAAACACAGCCCTACTATTCCCTAACCGATCAAAACTAAAATTTTGAGATCACAGCGACTTATTTCAGCGCTGAATTGAACTTTGAGTTAATCTTTAACTCGGATTGATTTAATTGCTCAAAAAATCGATAGGCTCAGAATCTCGCCAGGTTCATTAATCTCTACACTTATTCGTTAAGTTGTCAATTTTCGCTCAATTTCCATCTTTGGTCAATTTTGGCTTAGTGCATTTTTTAATTTTTACAAATTTGAGACGTTAAACAAAACTTTGGTGATATTTTTGAAAATTTTAAATCCCAATTTTTATTTACTTTAATAATAATATTTTTGGATTTTTGGAAAGTTTTCATTTTTTTGGACTTTTTGAAATTTTCTAATTTTTTTTGGCATTTTGGGCATTTTGAACTTTGTGAAATTTTTTAAGCGCATACGTACCCACCCTAACTTACACTTTTGCAAAGTCCCGATGCAAAAAGACTAAAATCAAAATTAAAGAGAGAATGCATAAAAAGTAACAAAGGATAAAATGCAAGAAAAAATAAGGAGGTATAAGAACACAAGGATTGGTAAGCAACTCTTCCCTTATATATTAAAAGTGCAGGAATGTATAAATAGCAAAATGGAAGAAAATACATCAAACAACCACTCAAACATGCAACTAGGGGGCGGGTGAAAAGAGCTGGTAGCATTCAGGTCATATGGGTCGTAGAAGGATCTTAGTGGTGGCGCACCCATGGTCATACGATATAGTTATACCTGAAGGCGGTGCATCGTACTAGTGTCGCGTTGGTATGCTCGACGATCCACATCACGGTCAGAGTTGTATTCATTAATGAACCCTTCGAAACGTGATTGGAGCGCGGTGATTCGTCGATCTAAATCTGCTCCCAGAAAGTCAAAATCAGAATATGCGTCCTCATAATACTCTTCCTCTTCTCCTTCGCCCATCTCAACACCAGCATCCCCAGCCTTTTCATCCTCGTCATTGTCCTCATCTTTATCCGACTCGTCATCATTCTATTCATCTTCCTCCCTCCGTGCTCGGATGATCTCCGTTGTCACTCACTTTTAGTACGAGTGCCCTGCCCAAGAGGATTGGGAAGGCGAGGAAACCCGGTGGGAGGCTCAATGCCCGCGTCAGCTAGAATGGATGTGATGATATGGGCATACCGGAGAGGGGCGATCCCCTTTTTCTCCAAGGACCCAAAGAATATGTCTTTGTAGATAATATGGGCCAAGTGGATTGGGTTAGTAGGGTCAAAAATATTATACACGAAAGTCGCTTGATGGGGGCGCATGGCGGAATCATTTGAGGTTTGGAGCATATTTGAGCATACGATTTGGAATGTAATGCACGCCTTGTCGCTGATCCGGCACACCGAAAATGTTTCGATGCCCCAAAGATCGTTGGGTGCTATACGTGATATGCAAACGACTTTGTCGAGAGGGGTAAGATTGTTTGGATAGGTGAACTGGACGGGGCTCGGAACATCCTTTTTCGCTAGTTTCCAAGTGAGAATTTCAAGGGCGAATGGAGCGCGTATGCCATCAATATACGCCTCAAAAACAAAGTCAGCAGTGCGAATAAGGGATCCATAGAAAGCTCACACCTTGAATTCCCACGCTTGTTCGTGGGGCTCGTTAAGAAAACGACACCAACCCCGTGGAAGGAATAAGTTGATAAAGGAATTTGGCAACTCATTCCAGCGCACTTAATTCTCCATATGCAACTTTCGAGAGTGGCTAAAAAATCGTTCGCACCAGATTTATTCTTGATTAGAGCGGTATGCATCATTGCCATGGTTGATGACCTCGACGGAGTTATACTTTTGAGGGAGAGAGCCGTTGGCCATGATGACAGTAGTGGGTTGAAGGTAGAAATGTGGAAGAAAGAGAGTAAGAGAGTTGGGTAGAGTGGTGGTGGAAGTTGGGAGGATAAGGGTGTATTTATAGATGAGGGAGATGGAAGGGTGGGTTTTAGAGGGAAGGGGGAGGATATTTGGGAGGGAAAATGTAGATAGGGAAGAGCGAAAACGGATTGGGAGGGAAGAATGGGGGTTGGGGAATGGGGGGCATCTTGGGAAGGAACGAAATTGCCCATACTTCGAATCGATCCGGGTTTCCATGACCGGTCCGGTCCAATCACTTATTTTTTTTAATTTTCCTGAAAAACGAACCGATCCAAACCCCTAGGGGCGGATCGGTCTGGATCCTTGAAATTTATAGCTTCCTCAAATTACAGAATTCACTCTTTCTCTCTCAATTTCTGGATGTTCCAAAACTTTACCTACACATTATTGACCTAAAATTTCACGTTGCTTGCTTCAAAAACCCACACTCGCTTTCAACATGTATTCTCCCGCACCTATCTTACGTGACCTAAACCTACCGACTCTAACGAACCTAACCAATTCATAGCTACTATACATAAGGATCACCCCATACGCGTTGGGGGTATGACGACCTTCTCATACATCTCAATTAGTCCTCATAGATGGGGTCCGACAACCAAATGGTGTTGGCTTTTTCGACACACGCCTCAAAGTACAGTTTGAGACGTTGGCCATTCACTATGAAAGTATTCCCCCTTTTGCATCTTCCAACTCTATAGCTCTGTGGGGGAATACTTCTTTAACCATAAATGGACCCATCCACCTTGAACGCAACTTGTCGAGAAACAAGTGTAACGAGAGTTTTAAAGAAGCACTTTTTGTCCCGGATTAAACTCTTTGCGTCGAATTATAGTGTCAAGCGTGAGTTTCATTCGTTCCTTTGAAATATTAGCATTCTCATGTGCATCATTGGGAATCTCTTCTAACTCGTTCAATTGAAGCTTGCGAGCTTCACTGGCTTTATCTAGATTGTAGTTCAACCTCTTGATGGCCCAATAGGCTTTGTGTTATAGCTCCATGGGGAGATGGCAAGGCTTGACAAAGACAAAACAAAAAGGGGACATCCCGAGGGGGTTCTTGTAGGTGGTACGTGTAACACCCCGTGTTTTAATAGCTAATTAAATTAATTAATTAGGAAATTCGAGAAAAAATAAAATTTTGGAGTTAATTATTCTTAGTAATTAAATATGTTGGTTCTTATATATAAAAACAAGATTTTAAGTGGAATTTAAATCGGGATTAATATTTGGAAATTGTAACTTTTTCTATAAAAATCGGGGGAGGATCCGAGCTAAGGAGGATAAAAATAATATTTTAAGAAAATCGACAGTCCGATCGAGCAAAAATTATCACAGCAGCTCCGTCTCGCCGTTCACTACAACATATGTAAATTTCAAGCCATTCTGATAGTCCGATCATCCGTAATAATTTTTCGAGTGTTTGTATTTGATTAGTACTCAAATTCTTTTTGGTATATAAACTAAGCGACGAGTTTAGGACTTTTAAAAACACTTTTTTCTAAACCCTAAGAGCGACAATCTCCTCTTTTACATCTTCTTCCTCCCTCAAAACCTTAACTCCATTGGAGAGATATTTTCAATCCAAATTTTGAAGCTTTAAACCGAGTTTTCTCAAGATTTTTCAAGAACGTCTCTTTGCTAATTTTTCGAGAGGAATTCAACTGTCAACTCAGATCTTCTACATCTAAATCACAGTCATGAATACTCTATTTCTTTCCTTTAGTATTATGCGTTTAAGTGTCGCTTAAACCCTTAATCATGTGTTTTTGATTAAAATCAATTAGTAACTTAGTTAGAGAAAGTGGACACTTAAATTTTGGGACAGTTTTTATGAAATTTTAAATATGACTTAATCTTTGGGTTTTTATGGTTTTGGGTGTAGGCTCTCATGTAGAATTTTATGGGGGTTATTTTTATGGTTATTGGGACGCGCTCACACTTATAAAAATTACATGACTTATAAAAGAGAACTACTATGGCGTATTGAATATTGTCACATGTTAATTAATTTAACATTTTTGAACGGAAATAATTATGTTGAAAACGACGACCATATTATTAATGGAATTAAATTGAATTGTGACACTTGTGATTAAAGTGCCATGTTGTGATTATGATTTGTGATATTATGTGAATTGTTTTATTCACTTTTACCATCGTGGGGACGGGTGGGCTTTTTGGTAATATTGTTGCTCACCTCTATTATAGGATACTTACTAGGCATGGGACAAGTGGGTAGGCCTTGGTTATAATTTATGCTTCCTAGGTATGGGACTAGTTAGTGTAAATTCATGGGAATTTTATAGTCCGAGGGTGGGCTAATTTTTATGTTTTATTATCGTTGCGTTAGCCTATGCATGAGACTAAGGGGTATTTTGAGGATCTCACATCGATATTAAGGGTGGGGGGGGGGGGGGGGGGGGGTAATTTGATAAATGAGAAATTGAGAAAATAAAAATTAATGCATAAGATAAAAATGGGTATTAAAATTTGTGGCAACATAATGTGCGGGGGCTGACAGTTTAAACGGGTCGGTTGGCGATTTATGTTGTGTCGTGTGTGGAACCTTGTCAAATTGCGAGGGAACGACAATTTAAACTGATTCGGCTGTCGTTTTGGCAAGGGAAAGTGTTAAACTTTGGTGGATTACCACCCGGGGCGGGAGGACCGCCGTAATAAAAAGTGAGAACAATAATAAAATTGAGTTAATTTAATTAAATTAATGCTTTGGGGCTGTGAGATAATTAAAATGATATTGGTGTGTTTTTATCAGAATCTTTGGGGTTGTTAGTAATTTATCTTTCCCGCGTTTAATTCTTTGGGGTTGTTAGTAATTTATCTTTCCCGCATTTAATTATCTCGTTTAATTAAAATATTCTATTGTGATATTTATTGCGTATAATGCTACTGTCTGGGTTCACGGACCCTAGTTGAGAGGAGTAGTGTGTATTCATGCTCGGGGCTCTGACCTCGTGCGCTGACTACCTTTTTCAGGATAAGTTTTGGATAAGTTGCATAGGATTATTGGAATTTATCATTTGGAGGTGTAGCTGGAGTTTATTCATTTTATTGCTTTATTTAGTTAAACTTTCTTTTCAATCGTATTTCATTATGAGACTTCATTTGGGTTTTTATTGGGCCATTCGGTTCCAACGTTGTTTGAGGATTTTAGTATAAATATTTACAATTGGTTATTATTCAGATTTTTAAATAAATTCATATTTTGGAGATTGGTTTAAATTGGAGTTTAGCTTGTGAGTTTTTATATTACAATTATTCATTGGGATTGGTAATTATTCACCTTGTGGATTGATTTTATATGTCTCATATTTGTCGCGTGCTAAGAATGGTATTTTATTTACTCACAATCGGCTTAGTTTTATTGGCGGCCGACACTAGAATTAAGCGGGGTGTGACAGTACGGTAAGCCCATAGCGCATCGTTTAATCGAAGGGACCAATCTTTTCGGGTAGGATCGACAGTTCTTTCAAGGATGGTTTTGATCTCATGATTTTCTAACTCGGCTTATCCACTTGTTTGGGGGTGATAACTTCCAACCTTGTGGATGACCCCATACTTTCTCATTAACTTTTCAAACGACCTATTGCAAAAATGCTTGCCGTTATCACTTATGATTGCCTTCGGACCACCGAAGCGAGAGAGTTTGTGCTCTTGTAAGAACTTTGTCACCAGTTTATTGTCATTCATCATGGTATCTATTGCCTCTACCTATTCAGAGACGTATTCTACCGCAATGCGGATGTATAAGAAGCCTAAGGAGGGAGGGAATGGGCCCATGAAGTCAATACCCAAGCAGTCAAATAACTCAATGACGAGTATAGGGGTTAGTGGCATCATATCACGACGGGTAATAATGCCTATCCCTTGGCATCTATCGCAATATTCCAATAAGCATTCACATCCCGAAACATTGTGGGCCAATAGAGACCACTTTGGAGGATTTTAGCGGTCGTCTTATTCTTGAAAAAGCGGCCTCCACAATCTTCCATATGAAAAAAATAGATTACACTTTGAATTTCCTAATCTGGTACCCATCTTCGGATGAGCTAGTCCGCGCAATATTTAAATAAGAATAGGTCATCAAAGAAAAACATGCGGGATCAAGTGATGAATTTCTTCTTCTCTTGTGGTGCCCATCTAGGAGGAGCGGCTCCCGTGACAAGATAGTTATCCATGTCCACAAACTAACGTAGAGAAGAAGTAGAAAAGAGATGCTCATCCGAAAAGTACTCGTCTATGGGTATTGGGTCATTAGGCATGTCAGACGAGAGGCGTGACAAATGGTTAGCGACGATGTTTTCTACCCCTTTCTTATCTTTTATAGAGAAATTGAACTCTTGTAGGAGTAGGATCCACCTTATGAGGCGCGGATTTGCATCCTTCTTAGTGAGGAGATATTTAAGGGTCGCGTGGTCGGTAAAGAATGTGATGGGTGACCCAAAAATGTATGAGCGGAATTTATCCAAAGCAAAAACAACCTCTAGCAACTCTTTATCCGTGGTGGAGTAGTTAAGTTGTGGCCCGATTAATGTCCGGCTAGCATAATAGATGGCATGAGCTTTCTTGTCTTTTTTTGTCCCAAAATAGCCCCAATCGTATAATCACTAGCATCATACATAAGCTCGAATGGAAGGGACCAATTTGGGGCTTGCATGATAGGGGGAAAAATTAGTGTGATTTTTAATTTTTCGAAAGCCTCTTGGCATGTGTCATTCCACTCAGAGGGTGCATAATTCCTAAGGAGGTTACTCAAGGGTCTAGCGATGGCGCTAAAATCCTTAATAAACCTTCTATAAAATTAGGCGTGGCCCAAGAAGGAGCGCGCACATCCTTTAGTGATTTAGGCGGGGGAAGCTCGGCTATGACATCTATTTTCACTCGGTCAACTTCTACGCCTTTAGATGAGACTATGTGGCTAAGAACTATGCCCTCGGTAACCAGGAAGTGAAATTTTTCCCAATTGAGGACTAAGTTCTTCTCCACACAGTGGGATAATATTTTCTCAAGATTCTCTAGACATTAGTCAAAATAGGGGCCAAAAACGCTGAAATCTTCCATAAAAACCTCAAGTCCTCTCTCCACCAAAAGAGGGGCCAACCGTTGAAAGGTTGCGGGAGCATTACACAATTCAAAAGGCATACGTTTTTAGGCAAACGTGCCAAATGGACATGTAAAATTCGTCTTTTCTTGATCAAGTATGTCTACCTCAATTTGGTTATATCCGGAATAACCATCGAGGAAGCATGGGTAACCCGCTACGCGTTCAAGAATTTGGTCAATAAAGGGTAAGGGAAAATGGTATTTTCTTATTCTAATACTGAGTTTCTGGTAATCAATGCAAATACGCAACCCAGTGGTGGTGCATTGAGGAATTAATTCTCCCTCAGCGTTTTCGACCACCATCATTCCCGACTTCTTCGGGATGACTTGAATTGGGCTCACCGATTTGCTATTCGAGATAGGGTAGATAATATCGGCATCTAAAAACTTTATAATCTCCTCTCTAACAACTTTTTCATGGTTTGGTTTAGTCGTTTTTGCATTTCCCTCGAGGTCATTACGTCCTCCTCGAGGTGGATCTTATGGGTACAAATCATGGGACTTATACCTTTAAAACCCGCTATAAACCAACCAAAAGCACCTATTTGCTTCATCAATATTTCCAACAACTTACCTTCTTGTTCTTTATCTAGGCTAGAGGAGACAACAATAGGAAATGTCTCATCCTCTCCTAGAAAAGCATATTTCACATTAGAGGGCAGTTTCTTCAACTCGAGGGTAGGAAATTTCTCTTCGAAGGTGGTCAAGCATGGCATCTTGACCTTGAGGAGGTCTTTGGCCTTGTGCCTGAAATTTTCCCTTCTCTTGGATACTCAACGAAGATTGTAACTTAGAAACCATTGTATGCATTTCAGTGAACATGCGCTCAAACTTGGCATTAGTTGCGTTTTGAGGTTGGATGAATTGGGTTAAGTTGTCATCAAGAGTCCTACACGGTGGGGTAATGTATGGGCCTGGAGGTGGATCTTGCAAGTGTGCTTGCATAGGTGGCGCTTGATGAAATTGAGGAGGGGGTGGAGGTAGGTAAACATTTGAATGTGGATTCAACGTAGCTTATTATTTCCCGTAGCTAAAATCGGGATGGTTTATCCACGAAGAGTTATATGAGTTCCCATTGGGGCGTTAAAATTTCCTTTAGACCCTCCTATTGCTTCTACTTTCTCGGTAATCATGGATTTATAAGCGAACATCGTCGGACATTCATTTATTGAATGGACTACCTTACAAATGGTGCACATCTTTTCTTTCACAGTATGGGTGGATCCGGTAGCTTCTTTCAGTCGTACCTCGAGTAGGTCTCTCATACTTTTTCTCAATTTGATCAAGTCGATGGTCTACCCATGTATCATGATTCAATTGGTATAGACCGGATGCATCAGGAGTGGTAGAGACTTGTCGAGGTCAATTTTGGGCATTAGGATCGGATGTGTCCCATTCTTGAGTAGTCTCGGTGACATACTGAAGATGAGCCTCAATTTCACTCGCATTTAATTTCCAAAATGGTCTTTCACACATTGTTTGAACGAGTTTTTTAGATGCTATAGTAAGCCTGTGATGGAAGAAAGAGATAAGGTGATATTTCTCAAATCCATGATGGGGGCAAGCATAAACCAACTCTTTCAATCGTTCCCAACACTTATCAAATGATTCTTGATCTTGTTATCGAAAAGCTTGAATTTGAACCTTGATAGAGTTGGTTTTATGTTATGGAAAGAACTTTGAAAGAAACTTGGGTTGCATATCCTTCCATGATATGATCGAGTTCGGTGGCAAAGACCAAAGCCAGGTCTTAGCCTTGTCATTTAAGGAAAAAGAAAAAAGCTTTAGGCGAATAACATCTTGTATGCAATTTTGATCACTAAAGGTTTCTCACGCCTCTTCGAACTCTCGGATATGGAGATGTGGTTTCTCTGAATTCATGTCGTGAAAAGTTGGAAGAATTTGTATCATCCCATTATAGAAGTGTAAATGTCCAGCATTGTACGAAAGTAGAATGCATCTGGGTATGACAGTTCGCTTAGGAAATAGGAGTTCCCTCATGGGATGATACGGTAGGTTTCCCTCACCCGTACCGAAACTAGCGATATACGACATGGCTCTATCTCCAATGGACTCAGAATCCTCACTCAGTGTTTTATACGTGTGACTCAGCGTGTGACTCGTGATGGAGTTTGGAGGGGTAAGGGGTGGAGCCCAGAATTCTGGAATGCGAGGGGTCTAGGGGCTCTCGAAATTATACTCGACAATAGGATTTTCGTGAATTCTTATTGGAGTGTTTTGAGGAGTTTGTTCTTGATTTTGCATGAAGGGACTTTTGAGAGATGATTTCTTTTTGGCTTTTTATTTTCTAAATTTTTATGGATTTTTTTTTGTCTTTTTATTTTTTTTGGAATCAAATTTGGGATTGAATCTACTAACCTAAAGTCTACCTAACTCCCTAGAAACGGCGCCAAAAAATTGATGCGGCTAAAAATGTGTCTCTAGTGTGCGTGTTATATAGGCTCAAGTGCAATTATATCATTCAAGTAATAATCCGATAAGTCGAGATCTTCTCCATAGGGAACTAGGACGAAAATTTGTGACGACAAAGGAATTGAAGATTAACCCTAAATTGATTCGAGAAAAGAAACTAAAAAAGATGATTAATTATGGACTAAATGACTACTAACTAAATGTGAATGAAATGCAAACTACTAACTAACCTAAGTGCACAAAAATACACTACTGCAGTGAAGTAAATATGAATAAGGGAAAGATAGGTTGGGATGCAATCCCCCAAACCCTAGTACATTTATCGGATAGATTACTAGATTTTGAATTAGAAAGTTGATTGAACTTAGTCTTTATTAATCCTAAGCATTACATATATGAGGGTATTAACCTGCATCATACGTAATCAAAGGTAAGAATAAAGCGGTGTCGAATAGCTTACACGCGCATCGCATCCTTAAACACTTCGGTTACCTAGGGCAAATGAGGTTAAAAGGTCTTCAACGGTTGTGCGTACTACACAACACAATCTAATAAATTTTCAATTCAAAACCTATTTTCCACGTAGATAAATTACATCGGGTTGCATTGTTGCATCCCAACCCTTGGAAACTTAGTTGGACATAAGTAAAGTAAACACTACCTCAGAATTCAATTTGCAGAAAGTCATAGATATGTGAATATTTGGGAAGAAATTTGGAAATATGAATTGCAACCTAACATTTAATGGTTAATCGATCTAAACTATGAAAGCAATTAAAAGCGGAACTTAAATAATACTTGCAATGAATTAAATCTTGAATCTTGAATAATTGTTGTAAAACTTCAAAACCTAGAGAGCCCCCTAAAACTAATAATAATCGAACCTTTAATGTCTGGCATTAAGTTAAATTAAATACCCTACAAATATTACAAGAGTTTGAGAAAGATAAAACTCTTAATTTGGAACAGAAAATGTAGAAGAAATCTCATCTGAACCGGTCCAGCGGGAGTCTTCGGTTCGGTCCGGTATCACCCAGATCAGTTTGTTTTCCATTTATAACGGATCGCTCCAGTCACTAATTTTATGCAGAGATTTCAAGGCATCGTACCGGTTCATTTTTAGCTCTTTTCGGATCGGTCTCATGGTAAATTTTATTCAGAGTCTGCCTTCCTCCCGGATCGATTCGCTATTGGCTTTGGCCAGTTCAGTCCGGCTCTAGAATTCTTTTTTTCTTCTTTTCTCTTGATTTTCTCTCATCTTTGAAGTTCCATAACTTCTTACCTGAAACTCCGATTGGGACGTCGTTTCTTCCTACGTGCTTATAGACGCGAGGTATTGAATTTTCATGTTGGTCCCTCATCCGAACTCCATATGTAAATTTAATATTTTTCCCTATGACTTTTCTTCCTTTCTTGACTTTTCAATCTTGAATTCTTTTTCTCGTCACTTGTATAAAATACCTGTAAAAAGCACGAAAAATATACAAAACTCGAGGTACTATGTAAGAATTATCAGTAGCACATATATGAGATAATTCAACACAATTTACATCGTCCGAGGTGCTAAAATTCTCTAAATTAAGGGGATAAATTTGGAAGAATTTATGCCTAATCAGCTCTAACCTGTTTCAAATCTTTTTTGTAAAAACCATTTTAGGAGCCTAGCCATATGGACGCTAGGCCTAGGTGTTACCACATTTGATGTGTTGTAGCTGCTATGGAGGTTGTAGGATCTTGCTATTAGATTCATCCATATCTACTTCATTTCTGATGCATCCTTGTTTATCTCAGTCGGGCAAGTCGCCCATCCTTAGTTGGACACTATTTTCAGAGACTTTGTATGCCAGTTCATTTACTTAAACATTTCTTATCGATGACTGTATTTAGATTTTCTCTGGAGTGTTACTCCTAAACTCATATATTAACTTATGTCATTATCTTATTATTCATTGTTATGTGCATGGAAATGGTGAATGAAATATTTATTCTGATTTATTTATTGCATGCCAATAATTAAGGATAAAATTTTGACTCCCGGGCTATTACGGTATTAGTAATTAAATTGAAATTCGACAATGATGCTAAATATGACACCATTATTGATTCCTGTTTAATTTAATAATGGACTAATCACCCAATATTAGAATAGGCGAGGTGTCATAAAAACTTTATGTGGTAGTCCCACGACTGACATTAATGGTGGATAAAAGTAATAATCGGATTAATTGAACTAAATTAGATGACAAGCTTTTAATATAATCTAATAATTGAAAATATACTTGGGATAGCATGTAAGGACATGATTTAATAAATGTCCGTTATCAATTGAGTAAGTCGTATACCGCTACAATCGTCGAATAATTGTTCAAGACCATATGTAACAAAACGGATTCGAATATCAAGTGTTCTCCAACATTCAAGCCTCTGAAAGTTTAACTTTGGTAAGGTTGTGTTTTTTAATCCTTAATAATTCACTTAGAGTGTTGGGATATTTTTCATCAAATATTTTCTAAGTGTTGGAGCGGAGTTTTTAAATTTTTCATCAAAAATATTTTTGTAAGTGCTAAGGCGAATTTTCATAAATAAAAATTGAATTTATTTTCGCGCTAGCTCGTTCGAGTGACAGTGGCTGTCGTTCAAGCGACATAGCCATGTCACGCAAAGCTCCTTCGAGCGACGTGTGTACTCGTTCGAACGATGCGTGTACTCGTTCGAGCGAGATCCCTGTATCAATCGAGCGACGCGCCGCCTTATATTTTCTATAAAAAGGTTTTTCCAACTTCGTTTTTAATCAGAAAACCTGAGAATTTTAAAGAGACGAAACTTCTTTGGCAGAATACTTTGTCTTCTCACTTTTAGGGTTTTAATCATCTGTTTTCAATTCACAAATCATCCCAATAGTTTGTGTGAATTGTTTTGGAACCCAAGAACACATCTTGTGTCAAGTTCCTCTTGTAGAGAGGATCTCTACTGCAGATCTAGGTGCTCTTGCGGGGAGTACTTGGCTGAAGATGACTTCTCGTGGGCGTACCTAGGTTGAATTGGAGTTGCGGTTCTGGCTGACTCTAGGTTGCGTGTCTATATAGATTTGTTGAGGTAAACTTATTGCAAATTTCATTGTGATTGTAAATTATGACTTAATTTATTGAGAAAAAAAAAGTTTGCCTTTCGGGGATTTTTCCTTGAAATATACAAGTTGGTTATTTGTGCTTATTGGTTTGACACACATACACACGTAGTTGTTTGTTTAAGGGCTGATTTTTTTTGGTTTAAAATTAACTCTATATAAATAAGTTTATAATTATAATTTGTGAATTAATTTAAATTGGTATCACACACGGTGTATCACTTTTTACAAATTGGTATCAGAGCAGGTTACACTAATTTATTATGTATTCCTATTTTTTCGCAAAATCTATGTGATATTGATTTTTTTGAAAAACAGTTTTTTGAAATTGTCGCAATGTTTCCGAATGAAAACTTATATAATCGGTTGCCAATTTTTTACGGATCTAATTATGCTTACTGGAGAGCCCGCGTGAAATCGCATTTAAAAGCAATCGATGAAAGAGTTTTGGTCATTTGAGAAAGAGATTGGACTCCTCCCACTGTCACCATAAATAATGTCACTAATTTAAAACTTGTGTCAGACTGGACTGAGGATGAGTTTAGGTGGAGAACTTTTAATTCACGTTGGCTTAGTGCAGTTTTTATACACGTCACCCCCTACGAGTTTTGACGTATTATGATGTGCACCACGTCTAAAGAGGCGTGGTATGTTTTACAACTCACCCACGAAGGCACTAACGCAGTTAAAGAGTCTAAAATTCAAAATTTAACTACTCAATTTGAAACAATTACCATGCTTGAGACTGAGTATTTTGAGGATTTTTATGCACGTTTATCTGACATTATCAACACTAGTTTTAATCTTGGTGATCCTATACCTTATGCACGAGTGGTTAAAAAGATTTTAACATCGTTGTCAAAACATTTTATCCCTACACTGACTGTTTTAAATACCTTAGGAAATTTGAATCGTCTGAAATTAAAAGAGTTGGTTGGAGTCCTCCAGACATATGAGATTGACATGTTTTCTGATACTGTCAAGCTTTAGGCTAATGGGATAGAACTTAAAGCCCAGTCTAAGAAGAAAAATAAAGTGAGGTTTTGTGAGTCGGAGTCTAAAGTTGAGTTTGATTTTGATATGACCATGCTTGCAAGAATTTTAAAAAAATTTCTCAAATTTTCAAAACAAAATTCTTCTAATAAAATATTTTCTTAAAAAGAAAAGTCAAGGCCAAAGAAAGTGGTGAGAAAGAGAAAGAGGGTGAAGGAGATTTAGAAAAAGTAACTTGTTTTGAGTGTGAGGGAAAAGGTCATAAGTCGTTTGAGTGTCCCACACTTAATAGAGATGTCAAGAAAGTTGATATGCATGTCACCCTTACTGACAGTGAGGATGATGTGAAAGATTTCAGGGATGAGTCTTCACAAGAAAAGTTTGTTTCCTTTTCTGTTAGTTTAGTGAGCACACCTAGTTTGTCCCACGACAATGAGGATACTTGTGCACATGAGACCCCCGAGGATGATTTGAGTGTTTCTAGTGATGGAAAGAGTGAGTGCGCTAGTGAGGCTGATAATGAGCTCCAGATCACCTTTAGAGATTTATACATCGAGACTTTAAAGACTAAAAAATTGAATAAGGAGTTGAGTCTTAGGGTGAGAGATTTGGATAGAGAGTTAGAGGTTTTGAGGGAGTTTGAGGCAAAAGAGAGTAATCTCGAGAAGGTGAAGGTTGCTTTGAGTGAACAGTTGAAAGCTTTAGGCCAAGAAAATAGTGATTTGACGAGCACAATATCTAGTCTGATAACACGTTTATCCCAACTCAAGAGTGATCACGAATGTGCCCGGGAGGTCAAAATACCTTTAGAGAACACATCTAAGAAGATTGGAAAGATGGTTATCAATCCCATGTTGGGTAGAGGTGAGAGTTTAGGAATAAGTCATGACAATGCGTACACTTCACATGTTGAACCCAATACGGTTCTCACGTTAGTGTTAGATTCGCATAGCTCTCAACCCAACCCACATAGGTGTCCCATACCTGATAGGATAATGCATAGGAGACGTTTTGAGAGAGGAGTACCTAGGCCTATTTATGTTTGCAAACAATGTAAAAAGAGAGGACACCTTTGGGAGTTTTGTTGTAAGTTGGGTTATGTGTCACATTTTGCTACTACACATGTTCACACACACGCACCCACACCTGATGCTTCGGATGATTACACGAGAGATTTTGCACATATTAGGGAGCAGGTAAAGTTTTTAGTCAAGACTTCACATGAGTTGATGGAGTTTTTTCACAGGATGTCACCACCTTTGAAAAACTCCACCGCACCTAACGGTTGAAGTTTAGACTTGTTTGTTAGCATAGGTTGAGTTGCTTGATGATATTTTTTGCCTATTTCTAATGTGTATCATTTTTATATTAGTTTTTTTTTTTTGAAAAATTTTGAAAAATACAAAAAGATTTTAATTTGTTAAAATTTTAAAAAAAGTCAAAAAGAGTTTT
Source organism: Sambucus nigra (assembly GCA_949130495.1). NCBI lineage: Eukaryota > Viridiplantae > Streptophyta > Magnoliopsida > Dipsacales > Adoxaceae > Sambucus > Sambucus nigra. Next base: position 340,789,327 of record OX422213.1, on the reverse strand, counting down.
GTATTTTGTTTTACACTGTTTATGTATGGACATTTAGGATGACCAATCACAACTTCATTCCATATCCATTTAACTGTTTGATAGAGTTTTGATATGCGTCATCATTTCATTTTTGTGCTTTACAATGCTTTACAACTTCATTCCACAGTTGTTTACGATTTTATTTCGATACTTGTAGTTGGATCATTTTATTCGAGTTTTTCATTATTGGAGACTGGATTTATTTATTGGATATTAACATAGTGATTGATTTAGTATTTCACAAATAGTTAATTATTATTGGATCAATTTTGATTATTATCTTGTGGAATGAATTTTTACGTATCTTAAGCCTGTCACATGCTAAGGATGATATTTTATTTAGAGACACCTGGTGTAGTTTGACGGCAGCGGCTGGACACCTCGCTTGTTAGATTGCACAGGGTGTTACAATCCATAAATCAGTTGAAATGTATGTCAAAAATATGATCATCAATTATAAAACTCAAGACGCTCACGTTAATGCCTTACTAAAATTCTTTGAATGATTGTGATGGTACTAGACGAGCCTCAACCCACAAAATGTATTTTTGGTGTTGCAACTCCTTGTATTCATGGTTAGCGAAGGAGGGATTGAATTAGACCCTACCAAACACAAGGCCATCCTCGAAATATCTCCGCCTCGGATTGGGAAAATACTTTGCGATTTATTTAGAAAACTCTAGTACATTAGCGAATTCATCAGCCAACTCACTTCCATCCCCGAACCCATATTCAAACTTCTCAAAAAATATTTTACCAAAGTCTGGAACGAAGCATGCCAAGAAGCCTTTGAAAAGATCAAGCAGTATGTTACTCAACATCTGGTGCTCATTCCACCGCAACCTGGTATACCCCTCCTCTTATACTTAATTATCATAGATACTACGGTTGGGGATATATTGGTCCAATACATTAAAGAATAACACAAAGAGATAGACAACTACTATGCCAGTATAAAAATGGAAAGATATGAAGTGAACTATATATCATTGGAGAAGGCATTTGTCGCCCTGTTTTGGGTCAATCAAGAACTTTTACACTATATGTTTTCATTTTTCATCAAGTCATTACCTTGAATGGATCCCATGAAGTACCTGCTAGAAAAGTCTGCCTCGTCAAATTGTATAGCCTATTGGTTACTATTATGAGCCAAGTTTAACATCACATATGTCACCCAAAAGGCTATCAAAGGAAGAGACGTTTTAGATTACCTAGCCAACCATCCTATGGGAGAAGCTGGTGTATGGATTTCTGAATTCCTAGAAGAGGATATCCTTTGTACTTCTCATGAGGAACTTTCGTGACAGATGTTCTTTGACGGAGCTGCCAAAAAGAAAGGATATTACCACACTCCCATCACCATCAAGTTATACTTTTCTTACAAGAACAACATAATAGAATATGAATCATGTAGTGTAGGTCTCAAGCGTGCCATCGAGAAGGGAATTCGATGTATCGATGTCTATGGAGACTCGGCCCTCATTATATGACAAGTCCTTAGAATATGGAAAGTCAAAGATGAGTAGATCCTATCTTTGCATGCTCATCTCAATTAGCTCTCTTTATAATTAAAGGATGTCACCTTCCACTATCTCTCTCTCTGAAAGCAGTGTCATCGATGGATTGGAAAATTTTGCCTCTATGGTCGATATGACTGAGGGGATAACAATAGCCCCCTTTCAAGTTCAAAAACATTCCATGCCGACTCACTATTACTACATCGAGCTCTCTAAAATAAGAGATTTAAAAAAAGTTGGGTTATGATATTACGATATCTGGTGCCCCCTCAAGCATGGTCGGTATCCCCATGAGGCTGATAAGAAAGACTGCATGACCTTTCGCACGATTGCAGCCCACTACATCATCAGCAATAAGGAATTATTCAAGAGAAAATTCGATGGAACTCATTTGCAATGCATATCAGGGGCTGACATTGAAAAAACTAATGCAGAAAATCCATAGTGGAGAATGTGGGCCTCACATAAATTATCATATTCTATCAAATAAGATTATCCCACAGGGATACTACTGGACTACTATGGTCCAAGATTACGTTGGCTATATCATAAAATGCCTCAAATGCCAATAATTTTACCAGTCTCTAAGACTTACCTCCCTATGAATTATAGAACATAATCTATCATAGTCCCATTTCAACTTGGGATATCAAAATCATTGGGAAAATTACTCCTAAAACATCAAATGTGCATGAGTTCTTCTTATTCGCCATTGAGTATTTCACTGAATGGATTGAGGAAGAATCATATGTGGTGTTGAATGCTAAGAAAGTAGACAAGTTCATTTGCAAGAATATCATTTGTCGCTACAGGGTCGCTCATGAATTGATATCATATAATTGTCTCCATTTAGAAGTTGAAGTCACATAAGTGGTCGATAAATATTGAATTCAAAGACACAAGTCTTCTCCTTACCAATCGCAAACCAATTGATTTATTGAAGCCGTAAAAAAAACCGCAAATCCATAATCAACAAGATAACTAAGAGCTTTAGGGATTGGGATGATTGAATCCCTTATGCCCTCTAGGGATACCGCACTTCTATCAAACCCATATTGGGATATATGGCATGGAAGTAACCCTTCCTATTGAACTTTAAATACCTTCCCTACGAGTCATAATTGAGACTTAAGTCAGAGAAGTTAATAGGCAACAAAGCTATTAAGATGAGCTCGCATTCTGGGATGAAAAGAAATTAAAAGCTTTATACCATATACAGGAGTTTCATCGTCTCATTGGATAATCATTCAGCAGAAAGGTCAAAGACCGTGGTGTGAGATAAAGTGACCTTGATCTTAAACAAATTGTGCAAGCCATATGGGAATTAAGAGGGAAATTCAATCCTAATTGGAGTGGGTCGTATATTGTCAAGAAAATTTTCTCATGTCGTTTAGTTATGCTCACAGACCTTGATGAAGAAGAGATGACACGTCAAATCAACCTGAACCATCTCAAGAAATTTTACCCTTGATCTGACTCTCATCGCGCTGCAAATATTTCACCCTCGTTCTCTTAAAAAAAACTCACTTCTTCTATCCCTCAGTAAGAAATATGTAGGACCTGATCCTCTCAGACATCTTCCAAAACTTTCAAATAACTTTTATCACCACATAGGTACGTAGCCAATCCATAAAATGGCTTTGGTCATGGTCCTTTCTTTTTTATAAAATTTTATTCTTCCATCAAGAAACACTAGTCTCTCTCATCATTATTTAATGAACAAAGGGATTATATATGCCTTTACGATCAGCATAGATAATTTAAAGAAATTCTTTTGAAGGCGTAACAAAATATGTCAAAATCATTATTTATTTTAAGCATTTTTCTAAAACATGGTGATTACATGAAGTAAAAGCAATAAGAAAGTCCCAAATAATTTCATAAACCCCTACCTACCATAACACTTACCTACTAAGCCTATAACACAACCTACCAATCTTATGCCCAAACATACACAAATACACACACCTATAATCCAAACAGAAAACACCCAAAACCTACACAAATCATGTTCTTTACAGAGCTTCACAAAGAATATCAACTACCAGAAGGGTCCACATCATCCCAATTCTAATTAATTATGCTCATACGCTCAATACGGCGATGCACCTTAGGTAGTTCGAATGGGACCACAGCGCCATCTTCCACAACCTCAACCATTATAATCCACCTATGTCCTATCTCCTCAGCACAAATCTTCATAAAACAAATCGTTCCAAAATGACCTCAAATAATCCTTAGACACTACCGTGGCTTCCCCTAGCAGACTGGGTCGGGCCATTAGATGGCCTACGACGTTATCACAAGGGTCCAAAAATCATTCGCAGTAATTCCATAAAGTCCTCTACAAGATAAAAGTTAGTTATACGTAGAGAAACAATTCTCTCCCTACCCAGTTAACGTAAAAGTAGGCAACGAAAGTAGAAAGAGGTTTAGTAGAGACCCATGAGCTGAGCATAGCGAAAATCATCCAATTGCAAAACGGCTACAGTTCTCCCCACTAAGCCATAGACCAAAAGAGACATTTATCCCCATTTTCCAAGAGCCAGTCAATCCAGTTCTCCATAGAAGGACAAAAATCCATGCGAGACCATAAAGTAAATTTAGAATGCCAGTTAGAAGATATTTTAGGGTTACAACCAAACAAAGCCACTCCAACAGCACATGTACAACATCATGTGGCTACCTCACAAAAAGGTAGAACGGTTCTCCTTCCAGTCATAAAGACCATTCAACATTTCCATTAGTATGGTCACAGTAGGGTTCTAGCAGTAATTCATCCACGGTACTACAGTGGCTACCTAGGTGTTTACACTCAGATCGCCTATCACTAAGAGCTTTTTGGCAGCTGCACCAGCAAAATCACTGTCCCCAAAGTCTCTTTGGTGCACAGAGTCTAACACTGTGGTGAGGTTAATAGCTCCCCCACCCACTAGTGGTCGGGCAACAAAGGGGAGATGTGCAGCAATTTAGCCAGAACCACCTGAGGAAACAAGAAAAGCCATGCATGGTAGTAGAAATTTGGGGGTCAATACCCAACATGGCAGAGAACTCTTCGTAATTTGGGCACACCTTGCTTAACCCAAAACAGAACATGTGGTCCTATAAGTACCAAAATTGCAAAGTTACTTCCAATAACTCTTGTTGATTGAGTGGTTATGCCACAAAGTGGAAGGGCACAAATTCAAAGCCTTATAATTATTATTGTATAAACACATGGCTTCCAGGCCTTCGAGACAGACGACAAATGTCACTATCATGGGAATAGACATTTGAAAGAGAAAATAAATTTTTGAAAGAAATGATTGAAAGAGTTGAAGTGCGATCCAAACCCTCGTAACATGCCCCTTTTATACATGAAACTCTCCACAAAATGACGAATGTAATGAAACAGCTTCAGAAATTAGTATATTTTATTACCAAGGGTGCAACAGGAGTACAATAAAGGCTGAAAAGCAACTGAACCTGTCACATGTTTGTCGATAGGAAGTCTAGGGGGTATTCCGATCGGCACCCCCTTATTTAGGAAGATTCTCCTTTGTCTTTTTGTTTCCCTCAATTCCAAATAAGCCCCTTTCAAAGCTAACTTTTTGCAAAAGAGTTTTGCAGACCTTTTTTTTATCATTAAAAAAGGCATATATTTTTTAAAAATTTATATACATTTTCTTACTTTTCAAAAAAAAATACCCATTGGAAAATTAAAGTGCATGTAGAATAAGTCAATAACACAAGATAAGTTAAAATGAAAAATATATTATTTATACACACACACACACACACATACACACACACACACACACACACACACACACACACACACATATATATATATTGCTTGTTTTACATTTTTCAAGTACAAAAAAGGAAGAAAATAAATAAAAAGATCAAAATTGTCGGGGCACAGCCTAGACTTTTTAAAAAACTAACCCTAAATAACAGCCTCAAGGGTCTCAACGAATGTTCTTCCTGCGAAGATGAGTAGTGGTACCTCTGCTGCTAGATCTTGCATGAGGCAAACAATCTTCAGTCATCATCGGTGGTGCAGCAAAGTACGAGTCCATCGTCTGTACGCACTCAGCCACGGAAGTCATTCGATCCCAGATGCCCCATAACCAAGATGTCCATACCGTCACAGTCTGCTATAAAGAAAGGACCAAGCGAATAAGTTCAAGTCAGTAACAAATGCAGAAATCATGAACTTGGAGTGCATAAATCAAGAGAAGTGTAGAAATCATACCTCCTGCCAAATGTCCTCCTTTGGGAAAGGAGGGAAGTTATCTATCGCTGCTAGAGGACGATTAGGCACATGGAAAGCGTGCCCCCTCCAAGATGGACAAAATTCAAAGGCGCATAGTAATGTCATAGTGGACGAGCCTCTACAACCCCCTAACTACTACCAGAAGCCAAGGCTGAAGAACCATGCATGCTACTACCACCCTTAACCTCAGTTGATGAAGGTGGAATATCGTCCATGTCGTAGATCGATGGCGGCATCAGCTAGTTAGCCACTAATTCTAGATAGTCATAGGTAGTCATCATGTCAGTATGAAGCATGTAATGCTCCCCCGCCATCGATGCCTCTCGTTCTACGTCCAACATCTTACCCACACTCCTCATATGAAAATGAGGGGCAGTGGAACCTCGACCTCACTCTCCATCGCCATCTTAATCACCCTCTCATCCAGGAACCAGGTGTACTCGAACTCATGTGTCAGTAGCATCCGACTATGGGCATATAGGCCCCTACCACCATCTTTCCAGAAGACTGCCTCCAGGGATAAAACGTCATATGTTTCAAATAAAGTCAATCATCAACATCTAATAAAAAATACAAAAAAAGGCACAAAATCCAAAAATAGAATAAGTCTAACTTTGACACTCGTGAGAGAGTTCAATGTGAATCTCGCATTTTTAAGGACTAAAAGCCCACTCAACACCCTATGGGCCTTCTGTCACGGTGTTATCCTCGGCCACACATCGGCCTCACTCTCAAGAAAAGCATCAACTCCTTTTTGTGTCCAATCTCATCGTAGAAGCAACACAACATTCTCAATAAAAATCTCCAGAAAAACTCAAAAAGAATAAGGAAAAATAATAATAATAAAAAGGCGTAATAATAAAATTACCTCCATATGATACGTAGCACCTGTAAAAGTCGATAGACAATGTTGGCTATAGACGTCAAGATAAACATACATAAAAACCAATGTCAGGCTCCCCCAATCATATTTACTGACCTTAGAGATGACCCAGAGATATGGCACAAACTAAAAATGGACATCGTCTCCACTCTTCACCATCAAGATGCCCCCAAGTAGAAGAAAGATGAACATCTGATTTGCATATTACAGCTGATGGCCATCAATAACATTTATCCTCCGCTTTAGTAAAGTGTCCTTCAATACAAACACCTTCAGTGACTCCCCAAAACCCACTTATCCAAAGGTCCCCAATGCCTCCCGAAGTGTTGCCTCAGTTAGAAGGAGCGGTCGGTTCGCCACTATCTTCTCCCCCTCATACTCAAGCTCGTGCACGTATGTCGGTTTGACCATCATCTCACCCATACCCATATGGAATGTGGGGGTGGTATCTCACCATTGTTCTTCTAGGGCGCATAACACCGTTGTTGAACTCGAGGTATCATCGAAAGGCCATATTGGGTAGCCAAACCTAAAAATCTCCAACATGAGTTATACCTCCTCGGGAAGCTTGTCCCATACCGCCTTCACCCTCGTAGTATCTCTAGAGCGAACACTCATCAAAGCAGTGTTCGTCTGCAAAATTTGAATCAAAGATATAAATCCCTAGTGAAGAATTAACAAAAAATAATAAACGTTAAAACAAAAAAAAAAATTAAATAAAAATAAAAAATACTCACATAGCCCTCGGGATTTTTCACTTTAGTAGAACGGTGGAGCTCGAGCTCCCACAACAAAATCCTCTTTTCTTCCATAGCCTTAGAATGGAGGTACGCATTTCCTACCCTATCGGGATTACTGTAGTGTATTCCCAATTGATGTTGGATAAAATCATCAACGTCCATAATGTTAAAGACCATTTTTTCAAAAATTTCACATAAATTTTTTGAGAAAGTTTTCTAGAGCGAGAGGGAGAGAATTCGTTTGAGATGTGACAATGAGGTTGCCCTCAGCCCCTACTTATAAGAGGTTAAGGAGCATGTCGTATCATACCCTCGGGGTATGCCTTTTGGCAATAACCCTCGGGAAGCCTCAAAACCCATTGATATTATGTGCCCTATCGATTGGCACTCTGCAGTCAGTGCCTATCAGCCCCCCTCTCAAATTTGGTTCAAAAACTCCAAAAAATATATTAAAAAATCCAAAAATTAATAAAATCTCAAGTTTCATCAAAATCACTTTTTTATTAAAAAAAATCATCCAATTTCAAAATTCCGCATGCATTTAAAAATTCGTCAAGAATTCCAATAAACCCTTAAATTTTAGAAAATTACACGATCACAAAAAGAATCCAAATGTTATCAAGATTGCAAAATTTATGAATTAGAATCCTCGGAAATAAAAAAATATGCAAGCATTTAAAAATCATCAAAAATAGTAAAAACTCTCAGAAAAATTTAAAACTTTCTCAAAAATTCTCATATCATCACACATCTTTTCTAAATCTATTTCTTACTCGTTAGATCCTCAGAATTGACATGTGCCCTCATAATTAGGTTGTGATGCTCTGAATAGGTCGCATACACTCATTAGGTCGTCAGAATTGACTTAGGCCCTTAAAATTAGTTCATAATCCTTTGAATCGGGTGCATGAACTCTTTAGGTCCTCAAAATTAACTTTGGCTCTCAAAATTAGGCCGCGATCTTCTGAATCGATTACATACACTTTTTAGGTCCTCAGAATTAACTTAGGCCCTCAGAGTTAGGTCATGAACCTATGAATCGATCACATGCGCTCTTTAGACCCTGAGAATTGACCTTTCTCGCTCTTTATGTCCTCATAATTGGATTCAACCCACTAAATCAGTCACTCTCACCCCCTCGATCCTCATAATCAAACCTTTATCCCCAACATCAAAATCTACTCATCCCCTCTACGGTTTCGGCACATAGAAACTCAGAAATCATAAACTTTCATCACGGTGTATATATTTTGACGACCTACGCTTATCTGAAACTCTACCTTCGAGGGACTTTGTTGACATTACATTCTAGTACTCCCTGTACTTTTCCACAAGATTCGAACCTCATACCATTGGTCGTCCTTTAAACCCTAACTAGAGGTCACCAGATTCTCCTCGAGATCCATTTGACTTTATTCAACTCTCGACCGTGAGCATATATTAACTCACTTTCATAGAACTCTTAATCCGCTTTCAAATGGTCCATACCATGCATAAATTGGACTTACCATTCACAATTAGCAACCTTATTACCTAAAAACCTAACTGGAGGTCATCGGATGCTCCCGAGCTCCGTTTGACTTTGGTCAACTCTTGTATCCAAGATTATCTCAATGCAATTTCATAGGTCTCTAAATTTCCTTTCGTCGGTCCATACCGTGCATGAATCAAACTTATGATTCGCATTTAGCACCCTTTTTACCTAAAAACCCTAATCGAAGATCACCTAATACTCCCTGAGCTCTATTTGACTTTGTTCAACTCTCAAAATTAAAATTTTATCGATTCAATTTGATATGACTCTAAATTCCCTTTCCAAAGTTCCATACCATTCTCAAATCGAACTTACAGTTTGCATTTAGCCACCTTTTTACCCAAAAACCCTCACTGGAGGTCATCAGATGCTCCTCGAACTCCATTTGACTTTGACCAACTATCGGACTTCAGAGTATCTCAACTCACTTTTAAAGAGATCTAAGTTTACTTTTCAATGATCCATATCATGCAGGAATTGGACTTATGATTCGCATTTAGAAACCTTTTTATCTAAAACTTTAACCAAAGGTCATCGGGCGTTCCTCGAGCTCCGTTTGACTTTGGTCAACTATCGAAACCGAGATTATCTCAATGAAATTTTATAAGCCTCTAAATTTTTCAAATGGTCTAGATCATGTGTGAATTAGACTTACAGTTAGCATTTAGTAATCTTTTTACCCAAAAACCCTAACTGAAGGTCACTAGACGCTCCACGAGCTCCGTTTAACTTTGGTTAACTCTCAGACCTGAGATTATCTCATAAACATTCATAAGTCTCTAAATTCAGTTCATACCATACATAAATCGGACTTACGGTTCGCATTTAGCAGCCTTTTACCCAAAAGCCTTAAACGAAGGTTTCTGAACGCTCTTTGAGCTCCATTTGACTTTGGGAAACTCTTGGACCTGAGAGTATCTCAACATACTTTCATAGATCTATGACCTCTTTCCAACGGTCCCAGATATGAGTCAAACGGCCTTATAATTTGCATTTTACGATCATTTTCAGCCTGCATATAGGCACCCCTCCCCCCGCCTATAGGCAGGGGATACTTTACTTATCCCCCAAGTTTGGCACCTATCCTAATAGGCAAGCCAAGGTCCATGTAGGCTGGCACCCTCTCACCCCGGAGTCAACCTTACCTTTTTTTCCTTTAGGGTTTCCTATTTGAGGAAACCATGAACTCATTATTCGGGAACTTCGCCTAATAATTCGTGCGGGAACCCTATTACATCACTTTCAAAAACATTCTCTTACACTCCCTTACATAAATCCCTTAACTCACCTTTTTCCACCACTCACCATTACTTTCCACCACTCCACCACCATCAGAAAATTGGATTGATTAACTTCCAAAAATCAAAATTTAAATCATTTGAAACGTCCAAATCCTATTCTTGCAACTTTATTAATTTAGTGCCATTTATACATCCAATTACTTTTGTACATTTTCTAGTTAATTCGTACTTTCTCAACACTAATCACACTTTTTAGTATTTATATACTCACAAAGTTTAATTTGATAAACTAAAAAACCCCAAAAATAAGGTTTTACTCATAAACCCCAAATTTGAGTTTTCTCCCACATTTTCACAACCTGTACATGATTTTACACATATTAAAATAGAAAACTCTAGTTTTAAATTTATGTGTTAGACCCCCACCTTTATTATTTCTTCGAACTACATGGGCTTTGATGTCGGTTTCGACTACGTAAGCGTCCTAGATTTATCTTGGGCTTCGAGTCCTTAGTTTCCTTATTTTATATTTCCTACCTCATTTTTACTAAGTATATTACATATATATTTTTTCACTTATTTTATTACTCTTTAGTGATCCCGTTGACATGCGTACTCATTTGTTCCCGTTGAGTTACGATCCGACGCATCACTTGTAGTATATTTATGATTATTTATTTTGACCTTTTAGTGGTACCATTAACATGCACACTCATTTTTTCATAGTGAGTCACGATCTGGCGTATTGCTCACAGTGTAGCAATTTTCATTTATTTCATTTCGCTTTTAAGCGGTCCTATTAGACATGCATACTCACTCTTTTGTGGTGAATTACGATCCGGCGTATCACTCATATTCTAGCTATCTTTATATTTTTCTCTTTCTTTAAGTTTTACTCCTTTGAATGATTCATTCCCATCCTTTTCCATGATGCGGACACGATGATTTCACTACTCACACACTTTTCATGTATATACACATTTTTTGACCTACACACATTTCAGGAGAAGGAGAACATTTGTATAGCCCATAAGATATGGGAAAAGCAAAATGGGAGCCTAACACCTTCCCATTCCTTAACTTAGTCCCTGAACTCGTGATCTATGGTTTGGTATGCGTCAATAGTCTTTTATGTCATCTCCTCGGGGACGGCTACATCTTTTGCCTATTTTATGAAAAATAGGTTGGAAACTCCAATCTTTACACTTTTGCAAACCCTTTTTGATGTTTAATTTTATGTCCTCCGAAGCCCGTGAACATCGCGCAAGTGGTGCAAAGTGAATTTCCTTCCATGCTCCCCATTTTTGAATTTTTCGGGGTGAACCTGTATCCAGGATGGCCACACTCATCACATACAAATTATTTTTTAATTATTATAAATTCAACCCCAAAATATTTCAAACCCTATTAAGACCCATTTAATAACCCCACATACACACGCAAAAGTTTTAGGCTACAATATATAAATACCAAGCCTTACATACTTCACGTTTTATCACAGACACCCAATTTCAATCCAAACACATGAACATCACATAAATCGTAGAAAATACAAAAAGTAGGTTGTTCTAATTTAATATTATCTTTACAATATCACTTTCATAGTCTTACTTTTTCATATCATCGTGTGATATCCCCAAACCTTTTTTTCAAATCCCAACTCTATTGAAGCTTGTAAACGTGCTAATTATTTTATTGAAACCAATAAATATCCTTATCAATTGGATTAACTACTATGATTTAATTTCATAAAGTATATCTAGAGAGTGGACGTACTATATCCCACGTAGGAAAACCCGTGGGAAATCCATTTGGCTTTAAGACACAAGGTATTAAGTGCATATTTTTTTCTTACCATGTGGATGATGGTCTTATGAATAGTGATTAGTAGTTATGTAGCATGTCTCCCCGTGGTAGGGATTGAGTGGCTATAATTAATGCACCAACTTGTTTTTATATAACCCGATAGCCTATGATATATGATATAGAGATCGTATATTATACTTTATTTTATATCTTCCTCATTTATGTCAATTGTTTCACTTTTACTTATTGTATATTTACAATTGAATAATCTATTTATTATCCTAATATATTTATCAATGCTACTTCCACATTTTCTACCCTTTAATATTTTTGCTTTATACACTTACACTACGCCATATTAGGCGAATGGTCACAGCCAAAGTCCCTGACCAAGACCAAGGGGCGTGACCAATTCAAGTGTGACCATTTTCATGAGTCGCGGACCAAATCCCCCACTAAACGAAGGGTCACGGACCTAGGGTCACGGTAGATGGTCGTGGATTATAGTTGTGACCCATACACACCTCTGGTCATGGCTAAAGGCCATGACCCATGCTTTGGTGTATGATTTTGGTCACGGCTACACATATATAGACATGCATATAAACACACATATACACACACATACACGCATACACACACATACACACATAGACACACACACATAAATACACACACATTCACACTTATATACATTTGGGTTAAACACAAAAATACAAAAAATAGGGTTTACCTTTCAGATTGAGAGAGAGATTAGGGGCTGAAATTAGGGTTTAATGGTGGGAATGCAATCGTCGAAATGCAAGAGAGAGATAGAGAGAGATATTGATGCGAGAAGAAATGAAATGGCGGTAGATGGTTTTAGTATAATGGATCCTGGTCATGGACTAGAGTCGTGACCCAATACCAAGACCCTTAATTTTTTCCACATCAGCGTGTAGGCAAACCATGTGGTCACAGCCCTCAGTCGCGACCCATGCGCATGTGAAAATTGAGATGGTCACTGCCTAAAATCGTGACCAAATGGGTATGCATTATGGCCTTGGTCATGGACCTCGTTCGTAACCCTATCGTGACCAAACTTGGAGGAAACATTGGTGTGAATTTGGTGTCGTGATGGTCACAACCTGGTCACAATCGAAGTCCATGACCCATAATGGTCAAGTATTTAGTCCGTGATCGCTTCTAAGAGCCTCCAAGACCACACTGGGTCATGGATATGGTCACGCCAAAGTTGAAGTGGTCACATGACTTTCGGTTGTGACCAAATGGTCATGGATTTGGGTCGTAACCAAATGAGGTGACCATTCGCAGGATTTGATGTAGTGTTAAAACCCTATTGTTATAGCAATAAAAAAATTAATATGGACAAAGTTTTTTCCCCATTCAAGATACAAACTGAGGTAGATAAAGGTTAAATACCCCCAAAAATATGTGAAGTGGTAACTATTTAAGCTTAGATCGCTCCTTTATGTTATTTACGTGTGGGGGGAGTTAGGCGAGATCAATTTCACCTTATGATATTCCCTTACTATCATATATCCATTTTTATTATAATCTTATGCCCATAATATTTTGTAATGTGAAACTAGTTATGCAAACATTTTAATGAAACGCGAGTAAGCATGATTGTTTGAATAAAGATTTTTCTTTTTGTTGTGTATTATTAAGTGATATACTATGACACTTTTCATAGACTATCGGGCATGACAACATGGTATCAAAATTAAACTAGGTTCACAAATGTTATGTGGTACTTAAGTTTATGATATTATATACTTAATTATTTTTATTTCTTACACATTGCCAAGGTTAAAACTTGTTTTGCAAAAATGAACATGTGGGATGATATGTTCCTAGATAGGGACAATAAAATTCCCAACGAGTTTAGGTCCCCATATGGATCCTCCCCTAATAATGTGGGTATGGGGATGGTTTATAATCTCCAATTCGAGTCGGAGGCAGGGACAGGGAATAGGGTCCCCTTGATATATATAAGTAAAAATACTTGTTAATGCACTTTTATTACAAAAATGAGTTATATATTATTTTTAATAGATATAATGAATTTTTTAACCTAGGATCAAAAGAGGTAAAAAAAATAAGAATTAATTTGTTTGCCAAATTAAGTCCCCGTAGGGGACTTGATCCCTGAAAAATCCTCGACGGGGATTCCCTGATCGAAAAAATGGGATGGATGAAGGGGCGGAGATGGGTATTTCAAGTAGGGATGGGGTCGGGGAAGGGTATGGCTCCCTCGACACCGACCCGCCCCGTTGCCATCCCTATTCTAGGATATAAATGGAATTACTAGGAATCGATTCGACTAGATTATTCGCGATGAAAGGTATACTAAGTTATGTGAAATAATATATAGCAGTGATCGTGAGTGATCCATCTTTACACATGATATCAAGTATTCACTTTTAGCTAGACGACTTGTCTAAGAAGATCAATCCATCGTGTAATCCCAAAAGAATGCTAAAAGTCTAGAGTTACTACAATAAGAAATTCACCATTCCTAGAATATCGTACTAAAAAAGAGCTCATTTTTACTATATCACCACCACCTTTTGATTATGGATCTACCAACCCCTCAATGGATTTCCTCTTTTCACAAGTTCAAACTTGGGAGGCTTAGTGAAAGCAAGTAACCATGCTTCCCAACAATGGCTAATAAGGTATAAAATGGAATATTATATATAGATAAAGGAACGAGGGGTTGAAGTCATCTTTTATCGTGTGTGAGATCATAAAGTTAAAATACGCTGTCACAATATAGGTAGTGATATATAGGATAGGATATAGAGGTTACGATAGTGTGTGAACAATTCAGAATACCTATTGTAGAGCATGGTACTCTCTCCGAGAGTTCATTTTCTTCTTGGTTGTAATGTACTAGGGATTTTTGTAATATTGGGTAATGACATATAAAAATATCTTACGCTACTTTACAAAATTTTCTTAACATTTAGGAAAAAATATTAATTATATGGGATGGTAAGAACACGAGCAACCGGTAGTGGATCACGTCAACATGATAACCTTCCCAGTGAACAAAAATCTTGACTTTAAGCTCGAATTCCAAATTTTCCAAACCATGTCGAAGGCATTTTATGTTGTTTAGAATAATTGACTACATTAACCCGACTACAACAAAATGTACCACCCCAATACCCAGTGACCACTTAAACTACCAATGAAATCAAACAGAGAACATTACTAAAGGTATTTATATGAGAATGACCCCCATATTTTCACAAAAAACTTGGTTCCGGTGCATTCGAAAGATAGTTACTCCAAGCATTAAATAAGTTGAATTGAAGAGGGGCGAACCCACCTCATCCCGAAAAAGGGGGGCCACACCCACAAGCTTCTCCAAAAAATTTATCGTGGGTTTTATAAAAAATAAAATTAGACTTATGTATAAGTTTATAAGACTTTGGGGGGATTATCTAAATAAATTGAATGGTTAAAACTTAAAACATATAGAACAACTTTAAAAAAAAGGCAGCAGCACATCAACATCAACCCTCTTTCTCTCCCTCTCTCCTTTCTCTCTCCCTCCCTTCTCCTCTTTCAAGCTATCGCCCCACCCCAACCAATCTCCTTGCTTCGGCAGCAGCAACAACCAAGAAATACCACTTCGAAAGTGGTATTTGTTAGGTCCGGCTCTAGCCTCTAGATATTTTTTGGGTGCGCCAACTTTGGGCTCCAGGTATTTTTGTCTGCCCCTGCCTACACACGTCCGAGTATTTTTTTTTTCAGTATATTTTAATTTATTTTTCAGTATATTTTAATTTTTTTCAGTATGTTTTAATATTTTGAGTATATTTTTTTCAGTATGTTGCTCAAATATATGTTAGTTGATTTTTTGCTAAAATTTTAAGTGGTTGTTGTTGCTAAAATATAACTTGTTGCTGAAATTTTAATTTGGTGTTATTGCTAAATAAATAGTTGTTGCTAAAATTTTAATTTGTTGTCGTTGCTAAAGAAATAGTTGTTGCTGAATTTTTTATTTTTCCCCAAAATTTGTTATTGTTGCTAAAATTTGTATAAAATTTGTTGTTGTTGCTGAACTTTGTATTTTTACCCAAAATTTGTTGTTGTTTCTAAAGAAATAGTCAAATTTTTCCCCAAACTTTAATTTACGAACAAAGTATGAGTCCAAATTTAGTTAATTAATACCATAACATATTTAAGGTTAAAAAATTATTAAAAAAAAATTAAAACCAACCCAAAAAATTCGACTCAGGGGCTCCCGCCCCCAAACCCCTAGGCTTCGTCAGTCATTTGCGCACCCACTAACTCAAAATCTTGGGTCTGCCACTAGCATTGAACCTTTATTTTTTAAGGAGAAGTCGATCATTGGTGACAGTAAGTACGATGTAGCCAAACCACAAAAGTATTTACCTACGCGCAATTTGAGGAAACATTATTCAATAAAATACTTCACTGATTTTATAAGAGACCGTATGATAGTTGAATTCGTGAATCTATAATAATTCTAGGTGAAAGTATCCTAAAGATCCTAAAATCTTATCTTAATTCTATACTCTTGTCACTTCAAATTCAAAAGCTTAAAATTCCTCAATTTGGGGTATCTTTCAATTACAATTTATATTTCTTAATTCGTAGTTCATTCATTTATGCAGTAGCAACACATGGATCAGAATAGATAAAGGAGGGCAAAAATAGAAGGTTTAGCTGCTATGGTGAGACCTCGTTCCTTAGTCTTAAACTAGTCTTAAGATATGGTTACTCTTCTTTGGATCCTTGGGTACCTCCATGTATAAGTAATTGATCTAACATTTATGTTTGCAGGTCCAAATCAAAGTTTTTAGATTTTGAATAAAAAAAAAGTAAGAAACGAAATCACCTATTTTTTTAATGAATTTAGCAAAACTTTGAACTCAAACTCACCCTTATTTTAACCAATCAAATGATTAATCTCACTCCTACATATAGATAATGCATGTAGTTTAATTTCAAATTTGAACTTAATACTCGTTTTAAACTAGAGAGCAATTTTTCCTCATTTCTTAATCTCAATAAATAAAACTTAAATAGTTGGATTCCTCTCGATAAACTAAACATTTTTTTCTTTGGAATTGACCAAATTGATTAATAAATGAGCCTGAAGTTAACACGTCATACTAAAAGGTAAATTGTCAAGAGGTAGGGGATGTAACCCATGCGTAGTGTGGGAGAGTTTCTTTAAATGGCTCGTGTGGAGGTTTTAGCCTTTGGGGTTTTTCCCTAAAATATTATTAAATTTTTCACTTAAAATGGTGTATTACATGGCCTTGTTTGGATTTGGGGACATCATTTTCTCATGACAATAAGGAAAAAGTTAAAAAATTACTTTTATCTTTTTTACAAGTAAACCCCTATAGATTAGAAAAACTTATTTTTTACCCATATAACCTATGTCTTTGACCAAAAATCATATTTTTAGTTACACCCCCTTAAAAGTCCGAATTACCCTTGAAAGTTTGTAATAAATTCTTATCACATCCAATTTATTTTATAATAATTAATAATATAACCTGAAAAATATGTTAAACCCTGTTAAAGACCTAATTGATGACTCAACGTATCCACACAATATTTTTAAACTTCAATGTCTAGTTATCAAACCTCACACACTTCATATTTTGTCACAAACACCCCAGTTTCACGCCAAACACTTGAGCATCGCATAAATTTCAATAAATACTAAAAGTAGGCCATTGTCTTTCAACATTATCTTCGCAATATCACTTTTAAAATATCAATTCTTCATATCACTATGCGATATCCCTAAACTTTGGTTTACAAGTCCTAATTTTATGGAAGATTGTAAACATGCCAATTGTTTTATTGAACATGGCAAACATCTTCACCAATACTATTAACTCATATGGTTACAGTGAATAATTTATAGGTAGGAAATGGACGTACTTTATCCCACATAAAGGAAATCGCAAGAAATCCAGTTTATATTGACCAGTTATGATTAATGCAACAACTTATTTTTCAATAATTTGATATCTTTAATTGATTACAAATGATGTATTATCCTTCATATTTGGATGCACTTGGATTTAGTTGTAGATATAATATGCATCCATGATGATAGGAATTCATGTTCGGCAGTTGCATTGACATGCATATCAATTTTAGGAAATGCATAATAATCCATTAAAATAATTGTAACTAACACCTAGTCCCCATTTCCCATTCATTGTTCACTATATAATCACATTGGATAGGCATTCAAGAGTTATAACCTCCCAAGTTAACTAAACATTCAACTTCTTGCCCACCTTTAGATGTGCAGCCTATAACTACTCGACCTTGAATAAAAAATATATAATTGAAGGTTGGATTTACATTTATCCCATAAGTAGCTATAGAGGCATCAATGGATGGCATATTATCATATCTCCAAGTGAACACCATCTCCTTCCAAAGTTTGGAAATTACTGTGAACCCACATAAATGACTTTATTTAGTCAATATTTATACAATGGTGAGCATCATGTATTCAACTTCTAGCTCGATTCATCCCTCAAATTGAGCCAATAATGTTGAGATCCTCCTCCCTCTTGTATTGGGATGTAAAGTAATAAATCCAAGCGTGTTTTTCTCCCTCAAGTTATCTCAATATCATTGAGGGGTTTGATTAATAAAAATTCATCCATTTATCTTAGAGTTCATTAGAGTATAATGTTATGGGTTGATGGTGATCTTATGATAAAAAAATTCACTTGTATTGAGTGTAGATGGAACCCTTATTGTACAACCCTTGCAAGAAGGCTAAGATGTACAGCCATTTCATTAGGTGAACAATCTTTATCAAATCTTTATTGAAACATTTGCAAAGTCCCTTAGGGATTCGTCCTTATTTTGAAAAACATTAAGCAAGTAGTATGTTGTCTTCCTGTTGACACAAACGTTAGTGAAACGACAAACAAATAGACCTGACAAATCGCTAAATCATATTATAGAGTTTGTGGGGAGCCTATTAAATCAAGTACTTTTCAATCCATTCAAAATGGTGGCAAAGACTTAATATTTTATCTAATTTATACTCTACACAAAACTCGTGTTTGCCTATCTGTTGTCTTTGTGGTCCCTTAGATCTAATGTATCATCAAAAGGATCCATTCAAAGAAGTAAGAAGGTGGAGGCATTAGGCATTCTGAGATGACCTATAAAAAAAGGTGTGGCCTTTAGAGCATAGTCTTCTTTTTCTAGTGTCGGTGATGGGTTAATACGTTGAGATATGGATGCTCAAATGGTCTAAAAGACATTTGTTGATGGTGGAGGGGGAGGTAGGTTCTCTTGCATAAGATTCGGTATAGAATTGGTGTGTTCTAATCCACCCGCTATGCATCAACAATTTGGTTGAATACATGGGAAGGTTGATGCTAGGAGGATCATATTGTAGTTGAGCCAGTATTTCGGCAGCTTGGTCTCGAAGAATGCCTTGTTGTTAAACCAACCTATTGATGGCTTGGGTGACTTGGTATTTATTCATAGCTTGGATTTTATCATTTCCCACAAACAATGCCAAAGTTGTTGGTTTAAAATTATCGCGCCTTATTTGTAAGTAATTTAAGGAATATAAGATAAAGATAACACTAAAAATATATGGTTTATCCTTATAATTGAATACGTCCCTAGGGAAAGAATGGGAAAATTTTATATTAGATTAGTAAGATTACAACACTCTATGTATCATTTAATTTTATGTCAATACTTTCATGCCTTGGTCATAAAATCCTAATTTATTTATATAACAACCTTATAAAGTGGGGATGTGGTGGGACACATTTCACCTACTCAAGTCGAACTTCCTCAAAGTTCCTCAACCCCATATTGGTAAGTGAGTAACCCTTAATGGGCATATTTTTTTGAGGTTGTGCATGGTGGGGGGGAAAGACATTACAGCTAACAATTTTCTCTTATCGATCAAGACAATTACTTGGTCAATTGGGCAATTTATGGGCCAACAGCATGTGTTAGTATGCAAGGCGTTAGATCATTTATCCATCATTGGGCATGCACTCAACTTTCAAGAGCCATGAGCATCATTGGCCTTCGATTAGGTGCTCGGTCAAATAGGATCAAAATTCCCATCATCAGTATATATAATCTCAATATGCTCTAATCGCATGTATGCATATTTATGTTATATGTGTGTCTTTTATATCTCAATGATTTAGTGATAGCTTCTATGCAGAAAACAACGATCTCCTATGATCAAAGGTTTAATATATACCCACATTACAAAACTAATTCATATGTATTTATTTTGTATATATCTATGTCGGGATATGTAAATTTGATTTTGATTTTGATTTTATGCAACTAGTTAGTGTTTTTTCAAAATTGGGGTCAAGGGTTATCGGTTTTAAGGAAAAAGACAAAGGGGTGAAGAAGGATGGAATTTTTTCCATAAAAAATGTAGGGGTTAAATTATGAATCAAAGTGGTTTTACTAAAGAAGTAACAGCGTAATAATTTAGGGAAGTGTGTATAATTTTTAATTATTAAGGGAGTATATAAAAAAAATGGAAAATCGAATCAAATTCCATCCTTAAACCATCTCTAAAGAATTGCTTTATTTTTATTGGGTAACATGACATAATGTTATCCTTTTTAACCACAAAAATTGCAAATCCATATCAGTGTCTATACAGACATTAAGAACGTTACAATTTGAACCCTCGCACTGCAATCCAAATTTTGTGGGAGTAACAAGTAATGTGGTATCATGGGCCGGTTATCTTCATGCTTTGGGGGTGAGTTTTTCTCTCTCCCTATATACCACATTTGTTTTAGGTGGGTGCCCATAAATTCATTTCTTTAGTACAGTGTGATGGGTGTGTGCAAGATGAAGTGAGCATGATGGATTAATCAAAGTTAGTAGTATATTTTATACATAACAAATAAAATATGTGCACTATTCCCTTATAGTCTCATTCTGAGGCTTTGGTCATGTGTTTCCAAAGATTCATGGTGTACATTTCGGGACCGTGATACGAGTGTATAATGTGTCAGTCACCCTGCTCATTCCTTATATGTTGATATATGTATTTATTTTATATTACTATTCGAGATGAAAGTCAGGAATAACTCTCATAGAAACCTTAATGTTAGTCTCCCTTAATATTTGATGAAGGATTAAAACTAAAAATAAGGAGCGTGAGAGGCAGAGGTAGGGTGTCGCATAGGGTGGATAATTGAGTGTCATTTTCATTATGGATAGTGGGTACTTATTATGTGTGGAAGAGTTTATAATGGGGCTCCTTTAAGTGTGCGTAAGTGTATAACGGGATATCTCTTGTATGAGAACTTATGGGAACGAGTGTGTGCAAGTCTGAGGGCTTATGCTTATGGGAAAGAAGCCATAATTAGGCCTACGTACTTATGAGGTCACGATATCAAAGTCGACGTAGTCCGGCATGCAAATCGTAGGCCTAGATACATTATGATATTCGGGGTATGCCAACATTATATGTAAATTCAGTAATATGGCATATGGCAAGAAATAATGGGTTTGGATAGTTTAATACCTCAGGCAGACAATAGGATGTCGTGTTGTGAGATAGTTAGATATCTAGGATCAATAAGTGATAAGAACGTGTCGAAAGGGGTAATATATTCGGGTGACACATCAAGAGGGTCAGTATGTCAGAGGATTGTTCTCATAGTCAAGGGGTAGATGTTGCGCCAATGTAATCGTGGAGACATAAGGTCAAATATTATGTAGCTCTTGATGTGTTTGTTTCTGAATGCAAGAAATCACGGGTGGAGATATTTTGTATATCTGTTGGATATCACGATGACGTGAGGAGATATTTAATTATCTTGGGGAAATTACATTATCGAGGCATATTACAGGGAAATATATAGGGTGGTCGATTGAAGGATAATGTATCGGATGACACATTATAAGGTCGTATTGTGGTATTGGTCTATAACGAAGATGTGGGTTTATTCGACTTTATTAGGGCCCCTAGATACTATTAGAAACCATGTATAATTTTGTGTATGCTCGAGCCTAAGCTTACACACACAGGGTCGTTTGATTAGAGTCGTGAGGGGACTAGAATTACGGTAGCACATGATCTTCACATGTTCAGCACAAGCCTCCAAGCTTCTTACGGATCAAGTTAATGAAGAGTCCAAGTCAAAAAAGACTCATGCGCATCAATCACTTGGAATGGTTCAAACTGATGAGGGATATGTCTGAACTTCTAGGGATAGTTGTTAACAGAGATTAAGACTCTCCAAATCTTCTCTATAAATGTAAAATCGCCCCTCATTCAGAGGGGCATGTGATATTGTATCGTCGAGTAGTACTATAACTCTGTCAAATAGTTCTTTAAGTTAACAAAAGAATGAATTCCAAACCTTGTGGGTGTAGGAATGTTGTCGAACCACATATATTCTTGTATTGTGTATTTTGTATCCCCATCCTTTAGTACTTCTCTTAATTTATCTTTTGTGCATTATATATAAATATTGTAGGAAATTACCACCTACATTTAGTGTCATCTGTGGAAAATGATTTGAGTTCTTTGCCACTAGCTAAATTCTTCGAATGTCTCACTTACCTAACCAAGATCATATGAACGTGAATGACAATGAGGGTCATCAACAACTCAGTTATAGACACCACCATGAAGATTATAACGCCCAAGAAGGTCGTTGGCTAACCCCTCCCTCTTATAGGGTTAGGTCTGAAATTGGTGAGCATTACTAATCCTTATATGCTCTTTACTATCCTTCAGAGGATATAATGGTGAATAGTGATAATCTTTAGATATCCAACTAAATATCAAAGATCATTTAAAATAATAAAAAGAGCCTCCGAGATGAAAGGGATGCCAACTAGCTCTAATAAGAACAGAACGGCGTGCTCCAGTGATGCCAAAAGAGGCTGGAGAAAAAATCCCATGAAGAGAAGCATGAGCATGGCTACTAATCATGAACTCCTATGCCTTAAGCAAGAAGAGCTAGTATCCGTGGAAGGAATACTCAGTAATAGAAAAAATGTTATCCTCGTTGAAGGTCCCTTAAAGGGATACCACGCCCCGATGATCAGTAAGGAGACCGAGAGCTTTGTGACTTTATCAAACGGGAGGTAGAGATACACCCAACCCATCAAGGGGATCGTACTATCAAGGACCTATCCAGAAGAGAACTAATCTGTCAGATGAAGTCACATTTTCGCCAATATATAGAAAAGTTTGATCCTCCTAAGAACTTTGATCCCCAAAATTCAAGATATATGACCGGAAGACTGATCCCACTGATCACGTCAGGTAATATAGCCAAGCGATGATGTTGTGGAACACTAATGAAGGATTAATGTGTCAAATGTTACCCTTTAGTCCAGAAGACACTTCCAAGTGTTTTGAAAAGCTTCCACACCGAGTAACATCCTTCTCCAATTAGTTGGATGAATCCTTCATAGCAAGATATATTACTAGTAACACCCATACCAAGTAAATGGACTCATTTCTAATGTTGAAGAGAAATCCCGTAAAACACTCTGCAAGTGCGACAGAAGACACTAGGAGGTGTATAATAAGGTAGAAGACTGCACCGAGCAAGTCGCGGTGGTATCCTTTAAAATTTATCTGTCAAGCGAATCCATGCTCTAACAATCCCTCACCAAGCGGAGGACTATCACGATCGACGACATCATGGATATGATTGAGAAATATGCCAAGGTCGAATATAAAATTACCAGAGTTGGCCTAGACAAAGAGAGATAAAAGTAACCCAAGAATGGGGATAAGGAGGGGAAAATAAAAAGATAAGGAGAAAGCAAAGTGGGAAGCATAAAGGGGTCGAAGAGAAGAATCCTGAAAAGTTATTCAAGGCAGTCAACACAGTGTTCTTAGATCTAATCTATAAGATCTTTTATAAATCAAAGGTCAAAAATATTTTAAATGGATCGAGAAAATGTTCAGCGATCTGAAAAAGAGCAACCATACACTAAAATATTCATACCATAAAGATCATGGTCACAAGACCAAAAACTGCAAGGCACCTCAAGGATTTAGTTATGGTTGGGCACCAAAAATGACTTCTTAGAAAATAAAGAAAGTACAACGCAGACTGTACATGAACAGAGACTATAAAAAGTCCTAGACAATGACATGGGACATGAATTTGTGGTGATCCTTAGGGGTCCAAGACCATATAATGTCCTGGATGAATGTTTGGGTCATAAATTTGCGGTGATTCATAGTGCATAAAACCCAAACCAAATTAAGGGGGATGCCCTCAGGATGGAGGTTAAGAATCTCACAACATTCATGGAAGCCTTTTAGATCGACTTGGCCAAGACCATTGCGGGGAAATGTCGGCGACTCAGATATATTTATTACATGAAGCACATTGTTTTCACTGACAATGATTTGGTCGGAGTGAGAACTCCCCACCACGACGCTCTCATCATCATTCTTAGAGTTTCTAACTAGGATGTGGAAAAGTTTTTTATAAACCAATGGTGCTCCTCGAAAGTTATGTACCTCAAGATGTTCAATCAGTTGAACTTGCATATAGAAGACTTGCAGGAAGCCACCGTTCCTTTGGTCAGATTTGTAGGAAAGATAACCTTGCCCCTAGGAAAGGTAGTTCACCCTGTCCAAACTAGGGGAGCTCTAAGCTTATTGAGTTCCTTGTGGTGGATATACACTCCATATATAATGTTATAGGGCTGGCAATTTTTGACACGATAACCCGTTTATGGTAATAACCCGAAATGACCCGAACATGACACGATTAGCTTGTATAGATTTAAGAGTATCCAAAACTTATACCCAAATAAAAATCAACGCGACCCGAAAATGACACGACTAACCCGAATTGCCACCCCTTTATCCTCGATAGAGGGTGGTTTCATGCCATGATGGTTGTACCATCCGCCTGCTACCAGAAAATAAAGTGCATCAATGTAAAGGAGTTATGGAGATACATGGGAACCAAGCCTTAGTCAAAAAATATTTTATATTTTCTATCCGACCTAAGAAGGAGAAGAATAAGAAAAGGTCGTAAAGAAAAAGGAAGGCTCCATACCCTCCAAATAGTAATAAAAGTATGGGTGACCTTGTATTGAGAAAACTAGGGTTACCCCTATTGATCGTGTTAAGGAACCCCTACAAGAGGTAGCGTTTGATGATAATCAACCTGTAAAAAGTTCTTGGCAGCAGTTCACTCACGGAAGAAGAGAAACAAGAGTTGGTTATTGTCCTTAAAAGTGAATAAGACATATTGGCCTGAAAGCCATATGACATGCCAAGAATAGACTCGGGAATGATGTGTCACAAGCTCCATGTGGATCCATTGCATCCACCAGTGACACAAAAGGCGCGATGAACTGTGCCCAAGAAGGCCATAACTATTAAGGAGGAAGTGGAGGAACTTTTGGAGCTGCAGTCCATAAAGTAAGCTTAATTCCCCAAGTGGATGTCAAACCCAGTAGTCGTAAGGAAGAGCAATGAAAAGTGGAGAGTCTGTGTAGACTTCACTGATCTGAATCGTACAGGCCCAAAGGATAGTTTTCCTTATCTAAAGATATACCAATTGGTCAGCTCCACCTTTAACAATGAGCGTATGAGCTTCCTTGATGCCTACTCTGGGCACCATCAAATCCCATTGTTCGTCCCCAACTAGGAAAAGACTTCCTTCCTCACCACTATGGTGTTATATTACAAAAGGGTGATGTCGTACGGATTAAAGAATGCTGGGGAGACTTATAAAAGACTTGTGATGAAGATGTTCAAGGAGAAATTGGGAGACACAATGGAAGTATATACCGATGACATGCTCGTAAAGAACAGGAATAAGGGGGATCACCTTGCAAGCCCGACAAAAATTTTGACGTCCTTAATTATTACATGATGAAACTAAATGCATTGAAGTGCTCTTTTGGGGTACAATTGGGAAAGTTCCTTGAAACCTATTCGGTCAAAAAGGTATCGAGGTAAACCTCAACTAGAAAAAAACCATCAAGAAGGTGTAGCCCCTCAAGAGTGTGTGAGGAACAAAAATTAATTGGCATATTAACTGCCATAAACCGTTTCATATCCAGATCCTTAGAAAAGTGTTGACCTTTTTAAGCATTTATAAAAGAAAGGAAAGAAGTATGGAATGACATATGCACCAAGTAACTTGAAGAAATAAATAACTATTTGGCTAAATCACCGCTACTAACCATTCCAGATGATGGGGGCCCTTTGTACTTGTATCTAGCGGTGTCCAATGGTGCTTTAAGTTTAGCCTTGGTTTGCAAGAAGAATGGGGGTCAGGCTCTAATTTATTATGCAAGAAAAACATTGCTCGATGCTAAAAAAAGATACCTGCCATTAAAAAATCTTGTATACGCATTGGTGATAACCTCCAGGAAGTTGAAAAATTAATTTGAGGAATGCACTATCATGGTCTTAACCTCCTTCCCTCTGAAAACAATGCTCAGGAAGGCCGACCTATCTGGATGGATGTCCAAGTGGTCAGTAGAACTTGAAAGGTTTAATCCAGTTCTAGTTTAAAACCTCGATCAAAGGGAAAGTAATAAATACTTCATCGTCGAATTTTTCAGTGATTAAGAATCGGTAGAGACTAGCAACGAAAGTATAGAATATGTCATATAGCCAATTAAAGAAGTGGATAAAAAGGTATTATATGTCGATGGAGCCAAAAATTCTAAGGGGTATGAGTAGGGATAGTACTGGTATCTGAAAAACGTCGCTAATGCCGTTTAACACAAGGTTAAACTATATAAGCAACTCTGAATGTTTGTTGGAGAAAAACCCTTTTCTTTTGAAAATAAAAATTATAAACAAGATGTGTTTACAAAGAAACTTATGTACGAGAGTAATTAAGATTATGTAATCAGTTTTTAAAACCAAGGCAGTTTCAAAAATTCAGCACACTTAAAGAATGAGGTGAGTAGATGAAGATAATCAACACAATGATTTTAACGTGGTAAAACCTCTCCCAACAGAGGAAACATCCACGGTGACTTCTAAGTCACAAAAGCAAAAATCCACTAATAACAAAAATTAGTTACAAACAATACAACATGCAAGCACACAAATCAACCTATTCTAAGTTTAGGAATATACCCCACTTGGTGTCCTTCTAACTTCTGATAGATCTGATTTGTTGTTGATGTTTCTCCAGTTTGTTAACTTCCTTTGCTTTAGCTTCCTTACGTCGACTCAAAGATTTCAGATCTTAAACACAACACTTCCAGTGTAGTAGTGTGTTAAGTGTTGTGAAGTGATTCCTATACACATGCATGAACTCACACACACTTAGATTTACAAACAGTCCTAGTAAAATTACATATATAAAGTCTATATGCAGTGATTTTAATTTATTTCTTTCTCACAGAACTCAAATCCTTTTGACCTTTAAGGATAACCCAGATTCCACGGAGATCTTGCTTCAGAAATCAGTCAAGACCTTTCTCAATCTCTTTTTGAAAACATTTATGAGATTGAAAACCCTCCAAGTGCGAATCCAACTAGGTCAGAATTAAGTTTCGTAAGAAAAGAAATCAGAAAACATTTTCAAAACCAAATCAGTATGATTTTCTTAAAACAAGTATAAAAAAATGCATATCTAGTGAAAATGTAACATATAGTATGTAGATCTAACGTTTCTATGAAAAAGAAACTAGATCTTCACACAAATGTTTAAGTTGTGTACAAGATCTAAAAATCAAGAGGTTACAGCAACGATATGAACAAACCACTCTCTCTCTCTCTCTCTCTCTCTCTCTCTCTCTCAAACACTCAGGTTGTGTTTGGATATGAATATACGAAGGTTTGTTTCAGAGAAGGTGAACTGTTTAGGGTTAGGGTTAGGGTTTGGCTAACAGGTTTTTCTTTCTCTCTCTTCTCTCTTTTCTTTTCTCTCTTCTCTCTCACTTCTCTCTTCTCTATTATTTTTTTTCGCTCAGAAAGACGAATGACCAAAAGTTCTCTAAGGCTGAGAAGTGAAAGGTATATATAGTTCCTGGGGAAAGTTCTGGATGATCGAGGCAAATCAATGGCTGTGATGAAGTCTTGCAAGGTTTGACTTGATCCTATGGTTATAAAACAGCGGTGGATTAAGATGGTTCTAATTGGTTCAAAAGGTTTGCACTGGGATTAACTAAGAACGCATGCAGACCCTTGATAAGGAAAGATCCAACGATCACCAATGCACCTGGCTATCCTCTCACATAACAAACACAAACTAACGCACCAAAAGGATGACAAGTGTTGGCTGGTAAGAGGCTCTCACACGCGCGTCAAACTAATTACAAAACATCACCCTGAAGTCTCTAGCGCTTTGAGATCGTACCCAATCAAACATTTCAGTGAAAAATGAAGTTTCCAATATAGTATATT
Source organism: Sambucus nigra (assembly GCA_949130495.1). NCBI lineage: Eukaryota > Viridiplantae > Streptophyta > Magnoliopsida > Dipsacales > Adoxaceae > Sambucus > Sambucus nigra. The sequence goes on along the minus strand of OX422213.1, from coordinate 340,760,919 downwards.
AACCCCACACATTTTATAAACCCATTTTATTAATAAAAACATTTATTCAAAAATGTTTAAAAAGGTTTAAAAATATTTAAAAAATTCCCAAAAAATATTAAAGCTCCAATACAAGGGGAATTAAACACACACTCAATTTCAGGCAATATTAACACATGTATGCACTTCTAATTGTGTGTTGTGTGATTCATTTTGTACCATCTTTGATCTTTGAAGAGGATTAGAGAGTTAGGTTCTGAGGCTTTTTGGATTCTAGGATAGACAACCAATTTTGTCAATATTTCCAAATTAGTTGAGCACTTATACAATGTAGACTTAAGCAAGTCAAAGGTATAAGGTGCTTCAGTATCTCAAGTAGGCAATTCGTTTGGAATTTAAAGACTTAAATAATGAAGCTGAGTACGAAGCCTTGCACTATGGATTACGAAAATCACTCTCCCTGTGAGACCATTACCTTGATGTCTTTTGTTATTCAATATTGGTATTAAATCAGATATTTGCATACTACAACGCTAGGGATGAGCTCATGGTCGCATACCTTGAAAAACCCAGCATTTGGTCACCCAATTCAAGCCTTTACATGTACAACAGTTCTCAATAAAGAAAATAATCACGCTGACGCACTGTCCACACTCGCCTCAGTTGTTATAAGGGATATGAAATGGATGATTGAAGTGGAATACCTCGACCAACTCAGTATCAACAAATGAAAACATGTCAAGAAAGTTATAGTCGTCAATAAGAACCCGATCTAAATGGATCCGATCATGTCTTACCTAATAAAAGATGCCCTGCCAGTTGATAGGAAAGAAACATATAAGGTAAGGGTGCAATTTGCTCATTTCCACTTGGTCGCAGATCGAAACTTTATCGGTGATTTTTTCAGGGCCCTACCTCGATTGCGTTCACCCAAATGACACCGAGCAAACCCTCTACTAGATTCATGAGGCAATATGTGGGAGCCACATAGGGGGCAGATCACTGACATTTAGGGTAAGGAAATAGGGATAGTAGTGGCCATACATGAAAAAGGACACAGTTGCCTACATTCGAAAACACAAGAACTATCAACTCTTCTCGTCGTTTGTACACCAACTGGCCAGCGACGTCAAGCCCCTCATAAGTCCTTGGCCATTTTACTACTAGAGACTTGATATCGTGGCTACATTGGCCCTCGCATCTAGAAGTAGGAAGCATCCGTTGGTCGGCACATACTACTTCCCTAAATAAGTTGGAGGGGAACCCTTGGCAATCATTTGAGATATAGATATGACCAAGTTCATATGGAAGAGCATCATAACATGGTTTTGCATTCCTAGAGTTATACTCATGGATAACTAAACTTATTTTAAAAGTAGCCTATTTCAAAGATTTTATAACGAGCACAGTATTAGGCATTGCTACAGTTTAGTGGCCTACCCCCAAGGCAAGGGGAAGGCAGAGGCTTCTAATAAGAAATTCCTCTACAGAATCAAAAATTTATTGGAAAAGAAAAGGGAGCTTGGGTCGACCAAATCCTCCACATTCTTTGTGTGTTCAACTCAACACCCAGGCGATTAACTGGGGGGCACTTTTTTCCTTGGCCTATGGAATAAAGTCGATCATACCACTAGAAGCAAGTCTATCAACTATGAAGTTCACCTTAGTCAATCAAGATCTCAACAATGAAGCAATCAGATCAGATCTTGACTTAGCTAATAAAAAAAATTGGCCCTTGTAAGATATTCCTCCTACCAGTAGTAGTTGGCTAAGAAATACAACAAGGGTGACAAAGAGAGAGGCTTTAAGGTCTGGGACTACGTACTTAAGAAGATCATGGGCAGTGCCAAAAGCCCTCAGACAGGAAACTTAGGCCCAACTGGGAAGGCCCATTCAAAGACATTCGAGATGACTTAATGGTATCCTACCACTTAGAAATAAAAAAGGGGAGAGAGGTTCCCCGAGCTTCGAATGCAGCCAATTTCAAGAAGTTTTACTTTAAAAAATTTAGATTATGAGTAAGCTTATTACATTTGTTTCAATTTTAAAGTTTCCTTAAGAAGTTATTTCAAACTTCTCGCATATATCTCTATAATTTGTTCCAAGTGGCAGGCAAATGAGCATTTAACAAAGAAGATCAATTAGTTAAATAAATTCTCTTTGACATATTATTTATCACTGTGATGATTGTTTTCTCTCAAATGTTATCTTTTCAGACTGACTAGTTGAATGACCATAATCCAACTCTAAATAAAGGTCTGCGGACAAGACTAAGTAGTCGATCGAACAACACAAAGAGTTTTGGTAAATAATAAAATATGAACAATGGCTTACAGTCGATAAAAGGCCTACTAGGAAACCCTAGGCACCTATGACCAACAGTGTTATAAAAATCCTTGATGGGGAACGATCCCACAAACAGGTGCATCTTTTATTTTCTAGTTCTAGGCCTTAGGTTAAATGTAACGACATCACCTAAATGGTAAGCCCAGGAGACCACACATTTAAGTTGTTACAATGAAATTGAAAAGTGAAAAATTTATAATGAAACAATAAATACAACTAGATCAATTACTCGATTGGGGTGGCTCATTCATTGAACTCCCAACTTCGATAGGTGGAACATCCAATGCATAAGGAATAATGGTTGTAGTTATATCTCTGATCCTTGACGACCCCCGTGACTCACCCTATTGACCAAGTGTTGAGATCGATTGAGTTCATCATCTCCATCAAGGTAGAAGTCATCAAGGTATTTCTTTATAAGTCTAACTGGAATGGAATCCGTCGGGATCCATGAAACATCAAGCTTGTAAGGAGGATCTTGATGATCAAGGCAACCTGGATCTTACCAATACCACAACTCAAAATCTAACGAAACCTTTACCACAGTGAAGGAATTAAACCAACTACGTTTATAAGAATATTATCGGCATCACTCGAGGTAGGATCCATATTAAGAAGATCCTCATTATAACCATTCATTTGTACCTGGCGAGGTTGTTTATGGAACTGGAATGTGAGGCGGTATATCTTCTCGATCAAACTTTTAATGGTTGATACTTTACTGAGCATAGACTTTTTGGCCTTCTCTAGATCTTATAATAGATAAACTTATTTCTTCCTTTGAGAGGAGGACTGACCCTTGGCATTTATAACTTTTTCATTTAAGGCCTCTTGAGCCTTCTCTAGTTCCTCTCTAAATTGGGTATTTTCTTTTTCCAAAAAGGAAGCGCCATCCCTATCCTATTCGTTTGTTTTGGAATTATTAAGTCTTTCAAGCTCAACCCTTAGGTAGTTATTCTCTTTATCAAGGATAGTGGACACCTCTCTAGTGCCCACCAGATCGGCGTACGGAATAAAAAAATTCCTCGAATGAGCGAATTTAACGGCAACCAAACTCTCATTAAATCCACTATTTCTAATCAGATCGGTAAGCTTTTGTTCGAAGTCGACCTTCAGTTAGGATAATGACTCCTTGTGACTACTTTAAGCAATAAAAATCATGTCATGAAAAGTGGAATTATCTACAACTTCTCGACAAAAAGGGCGACGAAGACCTAAGTACACTTCTTTTTCTTGAGCAGACATATCAAGACTTAAGTGTTGATCAATGTCTTAATCCTCATTATTTTCATCATGATAAGTAGCAAACATTCTTCCACATTTTTCTTAAAAGTTGATCTAAGTTGTGACCAACGTTACAAGCCTTATGTTAAAATGCATGAACAAGTGGTCGGATACATAAGTTTGTCAAATAAAATAAAAGACTTACGAAAATTAGACAAAAAGGTGACAACTGAATCAGACCATGAATTTAATTAAAAAAGATTACAAATGGGGCACGACCCTACATCGTTTGGTAATAAAAAAATAAATACGACATTCCTTAATTAAGGCCCTAAGGACTGTCCCGACGACCTTCTCCTTCTCAAATGCCTGCTCAGCAGTCGTCTGATTCTGATTGGCGTTCTTTTCCTTCTCTACAACCTGCCTAAGAAGTGTCTAATTATTATCGACATATTTCTCATTCTCATCATCATCATCATCCTAAACCTTTTCCTCAAATTCAGGGAGGGACCTAAATGGTGCTGGCGAAAGAGGTTTGGCCCCTCACTAGTTCCGACCTCAACAAGAGCCTCATCCCATCCGCTCTTAAATAAGATATACAATCTGCATTTCGGTATTAGTAAAGGCTTTATCCCGGCAGTGGGTAAAGGTATCATCCTTTATCTTTGCCACACTAGCTAAAGCCTCCCCAGCTTAGGCTTTAGCTTCAATCACTTGTGTCTTGGCGAGGTCGACCTCAACCTTAACATCCTTGCATCTTTTTTTTCTTATTCATTAGTAATATTTGTTTCCTATTCGCCAGCAGTCACCAAAGCAGCAGAATCATCATTCTTCTTTTGATTCTTACTTTTCTCATCCTCCACGCCTTTAACCATTTCTTTTATCTCCAATTTCTTAGCTGTCTGAGCAATATTAAGCTTCTGAGTAGACTCTATAAACTTTCCCATCTCCTCAAAAATCGCCTCCATGTCAGAGGAATATTTCTTTAATGCATCATTCATCTCCAATAATTGAACACGATCAATCAAAAACTTCCAAACAAGGAGAAAATAAAGATTAACAAGAAGCAAGTAAAAGGGAGAGCAAAAAGTGAATGATGTAAAGATGATCAACTTACAAGGGAGAGGTTATGATTGGCAAGCTCCAACAATCTAGACTGGGGAAAGGCAGAGGCAGCTACTCAATCTATAAAAAATGAATCAAGTCTCCAGCCAGGTAGAGGCAAGCAACAACAGACTGGGCAATACCCTTTTCCCTTATTAGCTGTCTTTTTTACCACAACATCCAACTGGGGAGGAGGAAGATAATCCTTCTCTAGCCTCTTTGAAAGAGTCTCGTTATCCTTAAAAGGGGAATCCTCAGTATTCATGGGGTTAGTGGAACCCCTTAATTCATTTTTACTGCTCGTTAGGCTAGAAATATCCGTCTTTTTGGCCGAAGAACAAGGGGGGAGGGCACCTAGTACCAACATTGGCGACGATCAAATTTATAACCTTCCTTTTGGCCATTGCTCTGGGGAAAACAACACAAAGAGCCAACGAAACTTTAATAGGTCCAAAGGAAGATGACGTGATTTCTTCAGATGATTCATACTCTCTGAGTCCTGGGAAGTGGAGGCCTATGGGTCATCCAAATAAATAGGTACGACCGGCCTTCTTTCTATTAGACTTACAATAAAAGAAGTGGTGTAACTCTTGTATCCAAGCAGAAATATTACTGGCCTTAGGTGCTCAATAATTCCATCTCTCTATTGAATAGACCAAATCATCCAAAGGTCAACAAAGTTAACGTCGTTGTTACAAACAATCTTCTTCTTGTTCTTTGTTGCAAATGGAAACTAAAAGTATAATAAAGCATGAGCATTAACTAAGAAAGGATCACAAAGTTAACAAAATGGCTTTGTAACCTATTCCTTACCCTTCCTAAGGGCATCTTGGACCTTCATACACCACACCCTCAAGAAGGGGAGAGTGTTGTCAATTACTCACAATCATCCCATAATCCTAATAATCTTTATTAGAATTAGGTAGGTTCAAAACCAGGGCTTGTTAGCCACCCTTGTCTTCATGTAGTTAATATTCTCAGTGGTTGTCACCCAATGGTAAGAATATATAATATCAGTAATTCCATATAGGTCCTATATAGCCCGTTGATACAATTTACCCCATTAATGATCCTCCATGTATTTAGGGTAACTTGGGTTGGGACCCCATCAAAGTGTTGTCAGAACTCCAAAAATAAGCGAACCGGGGGAAAAGTGACCCCGCGCTTAGAAAAAAAATTAAAGGAAACCAACGGCCTTCGAAAAGGGCGTAAAGGTCACAAGTCCCTCAACCGACACTACTGATACCGATGGGGGGGATTTGTGTGATACCCCGCCTAATTAACCCCAAGTGATCAGTCCTAAATTAAGTTAGAACAGGTTTCTCAGTTGGATCATTCTTAGCATCACTATCGCCTTTTTAATTTCTAACCACCTAAGTGAGAAAAATTAGACCGGTGACAAGTTTTATCTTTCATTAACTTAAACTAAACTCATGCGGAAAAATAAAATAACACAATAATCGCAATTAACTAAAACAACCATTCACAATTTATTAACTGACCGAATAAACCATCGGCCTAAACTCCAACAAATATAAAATAAAGACAAGTAATCAATCTCAACAAGTCTGACAAAAATCAAATGAACTGTGAGCGACATGCTTGAAATAACTGATAGAAGTCTCTATACTAGAATGAAAGAGTGGTGCGCCTATCAAAACTCCCGCAACATCCACATATGCTGCAGCAACGGATTTCCTAAAATAGAGTCAAGCCTGGCGTCCCTGTGGCTGGACACCTAAAAGGTTTTTTTTAAAATTTATAGCAAGGATTAGTGCCCAAAAACATTTGAAAAACATTTAGCAAATGATTAACTTGCAGTAATAAATAAACATGCATGCTCTCCATATTTTAGTTAGTGCCGCACTCCCTTGAGGATACCCTCACCTCTCCTTTAATGTGAACTACTAACGCCTTAATTAAATTTACCTAGAACTTTATCTTATGACTAGATAAATTATACAACCCCTTACAACCACCCTACTCTAACCGAGTATGCCTTAATTTGATTTATAAGTTATTATAAACATTAACTTAAATAAATCATTTCCCTTTTTAATTTCATATAACTTCCACATCTGTTATACATACAATACAACTCATGCTTTGTATTAATTAGCCCGTATATAATTATTTACCTAATTATATACTCAATCATATTACAGTATTCACAAACATACTGATATAACATTTAATAATAGTATTTCCCCCGAGTAAAGTCTCACCGGGTATAAATCCTCTAAAGTGCTATCCCACTAGGTATGATCACATAGCCTAGTTACCCCCAAGTCATAATTGCTCACTAACTTGGTTAAAACATACATGTTGGAGGCGGTCATATTCCTTCCCTGAAAGTGAGATGTCCCTCACCCATATATCGGACGCTTTGACCTAGGATTATACTCGCCCTACTCCTCAAGCTAGGCGGTCATATATAAATAAATATTAAATATCCCGGCTACACCATGCACTAAGTCCGTGACACGAGCCCATTCCATTTTATTTTTGAGTTTATGGCCCAACTCTAATTATGAATTAATTTCTTTTGGTATTGCCTCCACCAATATATTCGGACTTACTCTCGTGACCCAAAATAACATCACCCGAATCTAAATCCCCGACTCTAAATTATTTAGTCTTCGCCCATATAAAATCTCCATTTCGGTATCGCTCAAGCGTAATCCCCGGATTTGTTTACTACATCCATATTTAATCATTTCGAAACAAACTTTCCAAAATTTAACCTTAGTGTGTCACACCTAATTTCCTCCAAATCCCAATAAATTTTAATTATGATGTCACACCAAGCCGCCCTCAAATCCTAATTAATCTTGATTCACAATTAATTACATTTAAACCCATGTATTAATTACTTAACAATTAAGGCATGGAAGGATTTTTATTTATTTTCCCAATACATTAAAAACTGGGCGAACTGTCAAAATTTCCAGACCATCGATCGATCGATGGTCCACCTTCAAATGATCGATCGATCAGGTCCTCGTCTTCCCCGAGTTGGCTTTTTCAGCCATGGATGCCCACCTCCAAACCCTAGCTTCTTTTACACTAAAAATTCAACCTTCTCATCAGCAATAGACATCAGAAACCTTATAGGAAACCTTCCCAAAGTCCAGAAACATCATTAAATTCCTTTTCTCTACTATTTTCACGAGTTTGGATTTAAGATTCAATTCAGTCTTTAACCCATTTAACCATCAGTTCCATATCACCAATTCTTTTCTAATTCCTCCGATTTTACACAACTTACCAGATTACAAACACACAACCTAGATTAAATATGCATTTCTACACAATTTAGAAATCAGATTCATAATCTATAAAAACCCATCTTTATACCCCTGTAAATCCCAAATACGAATTTCTTTGATTTTCCACATCACATGAATATGAATTGAAATACACTTTAAATGCTACTGCAAGTTAACCACTTGCCTTAGATGACTCTTTTTGGCTCTCCTGTGATCCCCAAATTTGACTTTGGCTGATGTTAGGGTTTCCATACCCTCTACGTCTTCTCTAAAATTAACTCAGCGTTCCCTTGTTTCTTGTATTTGTTTAATTAACCTTAATCCCGTTTTTTGTCTAATGGGCCAAGCCCAAGTGACCCAAATGCCCCCGTGTGGGCCCGGCTATGTCTAAAAAGGTACCGTGACCCGTTTACTATCCCCGGGTACACTTTTCCAACTATCTCGGCCCATCCGGACTCAACCGTACCCTCAGAATTGGCATTCGAATTAAATTATAAAAATCCTTATTTCACACCCAATTTAGTCTATACCGACTCCCGGCTGAAATAAGTACATATCCCGTCATTAATACCTGAAATGACGTAGATACATTATTACTGATATACCCGTTTATACCCTCAGCCTGGATGAGGATTACCTCCAAAACGAACGACCCTACGAGGGGCCGACCCTTCACCAATCTCTTGACGACCCTTCACACCAAGATCCAGACGACAGTACGAGGGGCCGACCCTCCACCAGGTTCCAGCCGACAGTACGAGAGGCCGACCCTCCACCAGGCTCCAGCCGACAGTACGAGGGGCCGACAGTACGAGGCCAGAATTGGGCCAGGCTCATTCCCGGAAGAAACTTTGCCCTCGGCCTCGGCTCATAGGCCGAGGGTGACATCATGACAGCACGTGGTTTGGGAGACGCGTGGAACAGTGCGTGTGAGGCTCATATGGCACGTGGCAGACCGTTATAACAAAATCACACCCTCACGTGAGGGAATATTATGTCATCATTTGGCATCTACAGGTGTCAACAGGGGATTGGCTAGATCATTTTTCACATGCACCATGCTTACTTGGGGGGTACACTACACCCCCCAAGACCTATATATACTTGTCATCTACAACCCTACAGGGGATCGATCCATGAACAGTAGCCCTAGCTAAAACTCTGCTTGTACACACACAGTAGAGAGAGAGAGGGTTATGTGCATTGTATCCAAGGTCGTTAGTGCCCATACTTAGTGGATCACACACTCACAGTGGATGTAGGCCAAATTGGCTGAACCACTATACATCATTGACTTATTTCCTCTTATACTCATCCCCTTCTATATACTTATACATCTCCATGGCTGCCATGGCTGCTACTGCTTGAGCTCACTATCACTTATCTGGTGGTGCTAAATCTTAGCATCATCAATTACTATTCACTTAGTAAATAAGTTTCCCTAAATATTAACCATTCACTCTCCGATTAATATTTAAATATAAATTACCATAATTAATTCAATTAAAATTACGACACACCAGTAATTTAGAATTCCCGAATTAATTAAATATTTAATGCATGAAAATACGGGGTGTTACAATTTGGTGGTCAAGTTTAAATTTTCGAATGGTGTTTTCCTCAATAACATAAACCGTGGTTAAAAATGACAACTCATTGGAAGAATTAAAAAAAAAAAGCGAAGAAGATTGAAAGAAAGAAAGAGTTTCAAAGGAATCTTATAGGCTAAAAATGGAGAACAAAGAAAATAAAAAGCCCTCATTTGAAAGATTGCAGATTTTTTAAATGAACTGGAAAATGAGGAACAAAGTGGGAACCGTTGTCTTGTAGTGAGAAATCACCTTAAGGTTCCCTAAAATCATAATGATTACACACATATGTGACTGCTACCGAAGCAACGATTCACTTCCAAGGAAAAAGTCTTTATTTACCAGCGTGCCTTGGGGCACTCAAGGGGAAAAAATCCTCTAATTTGAGGATATTTACAAAATTGCACTCCAACTAACCAACGAAAATCCAAGTATGAAGAATTGTCGGAATCAATAACCGACCTAGATAAGACAAAGCCTAGTGACCTTAGGGCGAACCTGAGCTTTCAGGGCAATTATGGGGACCAGAATTATGGTAAAACATGACCTTCACATGTTCGGCACAAACCTCCAATCTTCTTGCACATCAAGTTAATGAAGAGTCCAAGTCACGAAAGACTCCCTCGCATCTATCACTTGGAAAAGTTTGAACTGAAAAGGGATAGGTCCGAACTTCTAGGGATAGCTATTAATAGAGGTTAGGATTCTCCTAAGCTTTTATATATATGTAAAGTCGCCCCTCATTGAGAGGGGAATGTGATGTTGTATCATTGAGCAGTACTACAACTCTGTCGACCAGTTCTTTAAGTTAATAGAAGATCAAAACCCAAACCTCGTGGATGTAGTCACGTTGCCGAACCACTTATATTCTTGTGTTGTGTGTATTTTTATCCTCACCCTTGAGTACTGCTATCAATTTAGCTTATGTGCATTAAATACAAACATTGTAGGAAATTACCACATACAGTCGCCAGTTTGTTTTGTATAAAAACAAACAAAAGAGGTTAGGTGGGACTTTAAGGGCTTACCATAAGGCTTTTAAAGGCGTGAGGTTGTTCGAGAGATTCATGGTATGGTTTCGAGGGCTAGGTTACAAGTGGGGAAGGTGTTAGGCACCCCACTCATTAATTATTTTCTTTATATGTTGCTTATATGTAGGATAGGGACAATCTTTAAGAAACCTTATTAGCTAGATACCAAACACATATAAACAGTTTATTTAGGCCCAAAGAATTATTGGCCTTGATAATCTGAGGCGATGGTCATCGAAAGGTCGATAATAGGGTGACTCTTGCGAGTGGACATTAGGGTGTCAATTGCGTTTTACGCATTGGATGTGTGATTGTGTGAAAGTGTATTAGCTTGGTCTCACGGTCGGGAACTCGGTATTACGTCTATGCACCCATCTGTCAATGAGATTAAATCCTACGTAGCTTGAGCTACATGTGTATCAATGTGATGATGTGCATAATGTGAATAGGATATATCATGATATCTTGTGGGGTCATGAGTTAAGATATTATTTACCTTGGGATAAATAATAGTGTGTCGCGAGGAGATATATTGGGATATCCCGGGGTGAGATATGTTACGTTATTGGAAAACATTATATAGTTTTATATCATGGATATTTCAAAAGGGCTTGTGCTCACAAATGGGCCTCGTTATTATGCATACGTACCTGTTTGGTTAAAGGTTATGTACTTTATATGGTGGGAGTATCAATTTAGATATATTATGATATCTCGTGGGGTGAATGAAGGAAGCCACGAGTTGAGATATTATGTACCTCGGGGTGGACAATAGTGCATCGTGAGGATATATTTAGGATATTTAGGTGTGGATATGTTATTGGAACATATCAAAGGGTGATACATAAGGGATTTATCACGGGGGATTTTGCTCACGAACGGGCCTCGTTATTGAATATATGTGCCCGTTTAGATGCAGGTAACAGCCTGGATAGTTTATATTGTGGGTCCAAGAGATCACGGGTAAAAGTTATAAAGTTCTAGTATTCAGAGTTTGGATTTTTAAGTAGCATTCCTATCATGAATGTGTACATTATGTTTGTACCTTTATAAAGACATAATAATGTAACGTTTTGTCAAATACTACTTAAAAACATAATTTTGTTCATATCCGTCCTTGGGATGGGATATGTTTATTTGGAGAAGAGGTGAGTGTTATTTCTAGTTTTGACTTTGAGCATATCAAAGAGCCCGAGATAACCCTGAACATGGGATTTTTCCTGAAAATAGGTTGAAATATATGAGGAATATGTTTTCAAGTGATATTTTTTAAGGTGTCTTGACCCATTATTTTAACGTATAAACATAATAACAGGTTTAAAATGAAAAATGACAGATGTGGGGGCAAAATATATGCCTACGTAATAGCATGACATGTGGCGAGCACCCCAGTCAAGATGGCGACGTGCCAACAATATAGGGACGACTAAAGTCCTTAACAAACTAGAAGACCAAGGAGCAGTATCTGATGAGAATGAAACCCCACGAAGATAGGACTCATCCATATTTGTTACTCATCCATATTTGTAACCCTAATGTAACCCCTAACTCTATATAAAGGGGAGACCCCCCATTGTGAAAGGGGGCTTAGAAATTAGAGAAACACTCTCATGTAAAACTCTCTGATCATTCTAATGAAACACACCAGATCCCCCATAGACGTAGGTCATTCATGGTCGAACCACATAAATCTTTGTCTCTCTCGTATTTATTTTTATACTTGTATCGTGATGAATTGACACCCCCCGACAGGTGAGATTTTTTGCACCTACAATTGGCACCGTCTGTGGGAATCGGCACAAAAAGCCTTCCCGTTCTTGCTAGAAGAGATCTAGATTTACGCTCAAGGACAATGATGCCTACGCTACGCACATAATCAAAAGATAAGTTTTCTTTTTTAATCTGTGCACGAGCAGTTATACGTTTCATAGATGATTATTTGTTTTGTACAAATATCATTTTAGTGATGTTTGATTTTCGTATATTTATGTTCATAAATTCTTTACTGGGTGTATATTCATCTGAAAATCTGCATAACCATTATTTGTTTTTGACGAATCTCAATACCGAAGATGTGAGAAAACTCTCCAAACATATGGATTCTTTTGATATTTTTATGGGTATACACGTTTTTTTCTGGGTTACATCATATATTATGATTCCCATATCCCATATTTTATGGCACGAGATAAGCGTCAAAGGCGGCCTTCTCTCACAGAGACGTTGACCACATCTTTACGAACATATCTGATGATTCTCTTTCAATAAGATATTTTTCACAAAGATTTACTAGTTGAAATTTATTCTGAGATGAGATATACATGATTTACTAGGGCGGTGGCTTTTCTACGGCTGAGGTCGTCACCAATCTGTCCGTTGAGGCTGTCATCCATCCAAGCTCCACCAGCAGAGGGTTGGCCCTTGGTAAAACTACCGCACTTGGATTAGCATAGTCGTATCATCGATCGAGCACCAGTAAATTTTCTGGTCTCTACTCCTGTTACTCCTCGACCCGCAACCTTCCTGGGCGAACAGCCCCCGGTGGTCGGTGACCTGTTTGCAACCATAATTATCGCACATCGGCAATAAAAGATAAAATCGCAGAGCAAAATTTTTCTGAAGCTGATTTTCATCTGTAACGTCCTTCTTCTGTCTAGTCGACATCCACGATGGGGACGACCTGATAATACCTGGATACATGTCTTGCCGAGCATAACCGGTGATTTGAACCACCATGCGAGGTCGGCAAACATCGTGCCACAGTGACGAGCTCGGAGGAGATCGCCACGACCAAATAACTGATCGACGGCGAAGACGAGCACGATCATCCTTTCAATTGAGCATCACTAAAATCCCTGGTCTCCACTACATTTACTCTCCGACCTGCCTCCCTCCTCGTCGATCAGCTTCAATTCGGCTATTGAATGAATGACATGGAAAACTTCAATCTGCTCCACCCCTGCTGAATGCTGTTCTTATGCGAAGAAGAGGAACATCGCCGGACAAACCCTCATAATCGGCGACCATTATATCACCAGACCCAACTAGTGGACGGTAACCACTGCGCAACGATCAAGGTTGGAGCCACCATATGATTATCACAGGTCGGCGAGCATCAGCTACGATGCCGGACCATAACCAAAGGTCGGCGAGCATCAGCCACAACGCTGGACCATAATCACATGTTGGCGAGCATCGGCTACGAAATCGGACCATAAATAATGGTCGGCTAGCCTCCGCTACAATGTTGGGCCATAATCACATGTCGGCGAGCATCAGATACCGCTCCTCAGACGATCACTGGGCAGCCAATCGAGCATTAGCGAGATCCTCCATCCCACTCCACTTATTCTCCGACCTGCACATTTCAGGCGTTTCAAACAGGGGTAGAAGTCGTTTGAGGCACGTGGGTTTTCACACCTGCTTTAGTCAAGCCCCCCTCTTTTATTGAACTCCTGCTATTTGTAATCCTAATTCGTGGCTTTACGAAGCCTCCCAAGGAAACAATTTTGCAAATCAATTTATAACTCATTATTTGGACTTTAAATAATGTTAGCAAAAATTGTAAATCAGTCCTGTGTCTTACATTTAAGATATATTTTTGACTAATTTTTGCATTGCTCGGTTCTCTCTAAATTATTTTAAGGGACCAGGTAATTTTATTACAACGAGTTTAGTTGGTACTTTTTTATGCGACCTTATTACAAATTATTTTGTCCACATAAATAAGCAAGGAGCATTTATATAGCACTTATGTCATTTATCTGAACATTTTATTTTTCAATATTGTCGTTCAGCTACAACAATTTAGTCTCACGGTAAGGAGATTATTCAGTTATTTCGCTCAGTCCCGACGGGTGCTCGGGCACGATTATCTCAGTAGGACTTTTATTGATAAAAATCATTGGATCATTTATTACATTGATACGCTACTATGAATTTTTTTACATTCATACGCTACTATGAATTTTTTACCCGGCATGTGGCCGAGCAGATGCATGTCTTATATACTTAGTTGAACATATAATTTTTATGATAACTTCTATCTGATTTAGCCTCAACAGATGGTCGGGGAATTTACTAACTTCCACAGGTACAAGATTCAGTCCCGACAGATGCTCGGCAACAATCTTAAGTCCTTGAAAATCACATCGATGTTTCGATAGATGCTCGAGCACAAGTTGCTCGCTATATCTACTCGGTATTCTACAACTTTGCCCCGACAGACTATGCATGCATCATTCATTTTATTAATGCTCCGACAGATAGTCGAGCACACTATAGCACCTTAAACCCAAAGAAATGCTTAGGCTAAATTATTATTACTCCGACTGAAGCTCGGATTCTATGATTCGTAACCTGAAGGAGGGTCAGGCACATTCGAGATTCATCTTGGCAGATAATCGGCAAAAATATTTCTATATATTTAGTCCCGAAGATATTTGCCTCGCATATCGCATTTTATCCCTAGTGGATAGCTGGTCAGGATAATTCGTGTATTTAGCACAACCCTACTTGATGGATACACAGATTTATTTATACATTGTTCGTTTCCATCTCATAATACTTTATTTGCTCACAAATTATGCTCACGATTTTTATCATCATGAATTTGTTAGCAGGGTGCTATATATACCGCATACTTCATAATTGTCACCACGTAAATTTTCTGTGAAAACAATTTTTTGAAATCAACTTGATATTAAGTATTTTCTTAGAGCTATTTGCAGAAATTCCAAATTAGCTCCTATGTCATACATCTGGATATATTTGATAAATTTTACATCTTTCATTCGACTTTATTACAATTATTTTGTCCACATAAATATTGGGGCGCACTTACAGAGCACTCACGTCATTTATTCGGTCATTTAATTTTCGATATTGTCGTTAGCTACTATTGGTTATACCAATGGGTGGTCGGTGTAATAAATTTACTAATACTTCGCGTAGCCCTAACGGATGCTCGGGCACGGCCATCCTCGTGAGATTTTATCGTAGAAATTATGGGATCATTCGTGTCATTCATTCAATGCTATGAATCCTTTCCTCGACACATGTTCGAGCAGATGCACATCATATATTCCTTGATTGACTAAACAAATTGCATGATAAATTCTCATGATAAATTCTATTTTTAGCCTCGACAAATGGTCGAGCAACTTATTAACTTCCACAAGTACAAGATTCAGTCCCGACGAATGCTCGGCCACAATCTTAAGCTCTTGGAAATCTTATTAATACACTGGTAGATGCTTGTGCATGAATTGTTCTTTATATCTACTCGGACCTGTACAACTTCACCCCGGCAGACCAGCCTGGAACCATTTATTTTGTTAATGCTTCGATGGATAGTCGAGCACTTTACACCACTTTGGACCCAACACATGCTTGGGCAATATTATTTATAACAGACAGATGCTCGGACATTGATATTTCTTGAACTTCAGAATGGGTTATCTGGCTCTATGATTCTTGACCTGCAGGATGATCAAGCATATTCAAGGCTCATCTCGGCAAATGATCGGCAAAATATTTTTATATATTTAGTCCCGAAGATATTTGCCACACATGTCGCATTTTATCCCCAACAAATGGTTGGTCAGGATAATTCTTATATTCAGTCCCAAGAGACGGTTGGCACAGTCGATTAATAATCAACATTGCATTTATTGGAAGGCATTCAGGCATCATTTATCTTATCAATGCTCCGACATATTCTCGGGCATGGATCGTTCACAACATCTACTAGGTCATTTGCAATTTTTCATCGACGGACCCTCAGCTTCGATGGATAGTTGACATTGTGTGATCACGTCTCAAGCTCCAATAAATAGTTGCACAATACAGTTCTTATTTAATTCAAACTCGTGGAATGAAAAGTTGGGTAATCTGTACCACAAAGATCCAATAACACATAAAGCAGCATGAAGGGCAACAATAAACTATATTTATCAACAAGGACGAATCCAACCTGTAGGAAGTCACATATCCCGTAAAATCACAGTCAACGAGCAAGACATGTTGATAACAACACTAGACCACCCTGAATGTATCAAGCAACATCGTCAGAAAACCCACGGTGATCGACGATCACCAAGCAACGAATTAACGCGTCATCAACACTAAGATATCCACTTCAGAGGAACAACGTTTATTGAACGCCATATCAGATCAACGCATTTCTGCACAAGGACGCTTTGAACTCATATCAATTTATTTAGGTGCACGAGCTATATGGAATCTTCCACAGCCTCCTGGAACCACAATGCATGGTCAGCGAACAAGTGCACCCCAAGGAACGATACAATACGTGGAGCTATACGAGCAAGATAATCCTTAAATATATCCAACTCTACGAACGATCAACGCGACACTCTTCAATGCAACGAAGCCCCGAGGAGCGATCGGGCACACTTATCATCCCAGTTATACAGATCAAATGACCCGATGGACGGACAGGCAACCTTCACTTCACAGCCCGATTGGGGGCTCCATAGCAGTGATGACACATGAATAGCTTCATTACAACATTTAAAGCAAAATGGAAGAGGTCAACTCAGGACAGGTGCCAACATGGTTAACACTGGAATTAGTATTTCAAATGACGATCATGATCAAGCTTGATTTAGTTACAACGGCCTTCTTGCTTGCTCCCACTAATTAAGTACGTCTACAGGCCTTTGTTATCTCCGAACACAAATGGCCTCACGAGTTGTCCAGGCAACAATAAAAGCCCTACGGGAGATCCCTAGTCAAAAAGCCAACTCAGGTTGGTCGCCAACTATGTTGGTCGATTAAAATCCTGAATGGGTGGATGACCCTTAAACTAGGTGCATTTTTGCCATTGCCTTTTAGGCCTAAGGAAGTGTGACGGCACAATCTAAAAGGTAAAATATGTGGATATTTACATACGAGGCATTAGAAAATAGAAAAATGCAAACGTAATTGGTATTACACTAACTTGCGGGAAAAACCTATGGCAGGGTCTTACCCCTACTAGGTACATGCTCGAGCAAGGCTCGACGCATAAGCTTCTGGTCGGCCTCTCCAATTGGACCATATGAAAAACCTAAGATAGGGTCTTACCCCTACTAGGTACATGCTCGAGCAAGGCTCGACGCATAGGCTTCTGGTCGACCTCTCCAACTGGACCATATGAAAAACCTAATGCAGGGTCTTACCTCTACTAGGTACATGCTCGAGTAAGACTCGACGCATAGGCTTCTGGTCGGCCTCTCCAATTGGACCATATGAAAAACCTAAGGCAGGGTCTTACCCCTACTAGGTACATGCTCGAGCAAGGCTTGACACATAGGCTTCTGGTCGGCCTCTTCAATTGGACTATATGAAAAACCTAAGGCAGGGTCTTACCCCTACTAGGTACATGCTCGAGCAAGGCTCGACACATAGGCTTCTGGTCGGCCTCTCCAATTGGACCATATGAAAAACCTAATGCATGGTCTTACCCCTACTAGGTACATGCTCGAGTAAGACTCGACGCATAGGCTTCTGGTCGGCCTCTCTAATTGGACCATATGAGAAACCTAGGGCAGGGTCTTATCCTACCATGTACATGCTCGAGTAAGACTCGACGCATAGGCTTGTGGTCGGCCTCAGTAAATGGACCATACACGATCAAAATACAGGGAGACGCCCTAAACTTGATGCACGCTCAAGAAAGCCTCAGTAAACGAATTTTGAACAGGCCTGTGGTCGACCTACGTTCGACCTGATCCCAAGAGGGTACGTAGGCAGCTCGACACTCTCGAGTCCGGTTCCCATATCAATTAAACGTCTCTCAACTCAATCCAAGCATCCATTTAAAAACCTATGAAGGCAAGAAGATCAACCATATAAGGCTTAAAAGTTGAACGACAGCTCAAAGAACGCCAGCCCAGTTCACACCAACAACTGCATACGTTTAAAGAGATTGTGGACCAGTTCCCAGCTCATCTCAGAATCAACTCAGCTGAATTGCGACCTGTGGGGCTATTATGGGGGCAAAATATATGCCTACGTAATAGCATAACATGTGGCGAGCACCCCGGTCAAGATGGCGATGTGCCAACAATATAGGGACGATTAAAGTCCTTAACAAACTAGAAGACCAAGGAGCAGTATCTGATGAGAATGAAACCCCACGAAGATAGGACTCATCCATATTTGTTACTCATCCATATTTGTAAACCTAATGTAACCCCTAACTCTATATAAAGGGGAGACCCCCCATTGTGAAAGGGGGCTTAGAAATTAGAGAAACACTCTCATGTAAAACTCTCTGATCATTCAAGTGAAACACACCAGCATCCTCGTGGACGTAGGCCATTCATGGTCGAACCACGTAAATCTTTATCTCTCTCGTATTTATTTTTATACTTGTATCGTGATGAATTGGCACCCCCCGACGGGTGAAATTTTTTGCACCTACAACAGATAAGGACCAGGATTTTAAATATAAACGTTGTAGAATGTAGGCCCGACCTCCAAGTAGAGTTAGGGTATAGTGTTACATCAATCAAAACTATTCTCTATTCCTAACATTATCATTAGTTTTGTTGGGAAAAATATGTCGAGATTGACATTTAAAATGCAGAAAAAAAATGTATCCCTAAGAACATCGATTAATCATGCATTGGAAAGAAAACAAGAACTAGGTTTAAAAAATAAACATGTGGTTTTAAAAACAATATCATTGCGAATCATGTTGTGATTCGTATGAGGAGAAAAAGGTTGAAAATGACGTAGATTTAGCTGCCCTCTAAGGTCTCCAAAAACCTTGATAAAATGCTCTGAACATCTCGAACCTTCTAGTATATAGTCCACCAAAGTAAGCCGTGTACGTGGGCACACTTGGAGATGACACTATGGTGAAATATGAGAGTAATCACCTTCTCTACCCTCACCTCTTCATAAAAACATAAATAGTATTTTTCCTATCCCTCCATAATGGATCCTTAACCTGAAACCTTAGCGTACGACAATATAAATAGGTATAAGTCATGGGCTTAGCCTTTATTAGGCTTCTAGAGAATTTCGAGCATAATACTTGAGTATTGGAATATACTAGATACTCTAGAGTAATGATTAAATTGGATTCCAAATAAATACTCAATAATCTCAATATCAATTATTGTCGTTGTTTTCTTCATTTATTTAATCTAGATTAACTCTGCTAAATAATCACGCCTGCACTCTAATTTAATTATATCTAAATCACTCTGAATAAAAAGGTCTTATTTGCAAAGTTTATTATGGTAAATAATGTGATTCCCCACGTTAAGTTTTCGATACTCGTTGGTCAATCCAATTTGCTTCTAATCAATTTTAACTAACATCTAATAAATTTCTTGATTCTAAGACTTAATGTATTTTTTACTCTACTAGGATTATAAAATAATCCATCGATCAGGTTTTACTGGTAGAAATAAAACAATTCAAGACATCTCCTAGACGTGGATTCCTCTAAATTATGATCTCAGGCCAACTCACACAACCTTTGCCCAACTTGTGTGGATCTAATGGCCTAATATATAATTGAACCATACACGTAGAAATCAAAGAAACAATCATGAAAGTATTTCAATCCTCATAACACCGAGGATTAAGAATATGTGCACCATTTGTAAATGGTTTGAAATTGCCTAAGTCTAATCAAGACAACCCTTAGATTTAAACCTTACAGGTGGTCTTATTCAATATATTACTGGATGTACTAGTCACAATCCTTTATTGAACAATCGCAAGAGTTCTTGAACCATTATACAGGTCCCACAGTTTGAGATAAACCACTAGGATTGTACACGCAATCGTACCAATATGATGTAAATCCCTCTATAGGTTGTGAACTTTTCAATTGCACTAAAACTGGAATTTCGATCTCCCTAATCAAGTCAAACTCAACTGATCATAAGTACTACTAAGTAAAATTTATCGACACATCTATAATATATTTAAAGAATAAATATAAGGCATTCTCATAATCATAATTCTTATTTTAAAATGAAATCACACACCTTTATTGAAGGGTAAAAGACATATATAATTTTAAGAATAAAACCCCAACAATCTCCCACTTAGTCTTAAAGTCGTATACCTATGCATCTAATCGCTAACCTATCTACTCGGTAGTTTGTTGCCTAATGTAGATTGAATAACCAGGTATTATTTGATACAACGTTGGTCATAAACCTATCACCACCCTGATTGATTTCTCAAACCAGGTGAACCTCACTCTCAATGTGCTTAACCCTTTTATGGGTTATGGGTTCTCTCAAGCTTACAATTGTACCGCCATTAACACTTAAAGTGTAATAGCCAATTGCATTTGAAGGAATCTCACCCACAAGACTTAGTGAGTTCTCGAGACATATAGGCTCTTTAGTTGTCTTCAAATTGATAAAATTTTGGGCTCCTTAGTGGAGTCAGCAATGCGAGATTACTTCACACTCCAACTTATATCTTCACCCTATGGGGTAATTATATATTCCAAGGTAAAAAACTTAGAATCTTTATTTGACTAAAAACATAGTTTTTATACCTAAAATATACAAGACTATCAGACTGAAACTACTAACCGTGCCAAAGGTATAGCAGATATTCGTTTTAGTACACAATATAGCATATATGAGGTTGTCCATGCCTAATCATAATGTATATTAATGATTCCTTCCATCTTGATCAAGTGTTATAGGACACTGATACCTAGACAAATGATTCCAAACTTTAAAGTAAAACCCTTTATTAGAATCTTGATGTTAATCTTGTAAGTAAAATTTTGATATAAGCAACTTTGGATAAGCCCGCCATCCTTTTAACTGATCTAGTGAAAGATTAATTATAAGAATGTGCATGTATTGTCCCAAGTACTTTATATTGAGCTACGTGGATAACCACACTCCTATGTAAGACAATACTCCCCCCTCTTTACCGATTAAGTGAATATTATCCACAAATTGTACTTAGAAATACCACTATATTCCCATCATGCTTCTTATACAAACAAATATTATTCAAACTTTTATAAAAATCAAAACTTGATTACCTGATCAAACTGAATGCACAAGACCTTTGTGTTAGATTAAATCCATATATAGATTTTACAAGTTTACATCACTTTACTTTCCTGACTTTTTACTAAGTACATGTCAAGACAATGTAATAACCCGCCTAATTAAATATCGGGTGATCAGTCCTTCATTTAATTAAATCAGAATATCCAGTTAATTCATTCTCAGCATCACTGTCAAAAATAATTTCTTTATTAATCACCTGATAGTTAATTAAGTTAAGTGTCAAAAACTTTTTCCATTTTTAGTTTAATTAAAACCATTACACGACACGGAATAATAATATGCAACAACACATCACAACTAAATTAACTATAACAAAAATAAATGTGACTGGAATAACTCTCCAGTGAAATTATAACATTTACACTAAATAAAACTGATATCCACAATACTTACATAGATAATTACAACCTCTAGAATCCTAGGCGACAAACCCTAAATAAAGTAGACGTTG
Source organism: Sambucus nigra (assembly GCA_949130495.1). Lineage (NCBI taxonomy): Eukaryota > Viridiplantae > Streptophyta > Magnoliopsida > Dipsacales > Adoxaceae > Sambucus > Sambucus nigra. The sequence continues at coordinate 340,738,851 of OX422213.1, read as the reverse complement.
CAGATGATTGAATCAACAGAAAGGAAGCATCTAAATAAAATCCGCATCTCTGCTAGCAGCTATAATCCAACGGAACATCCATAATCTATGCTGGGCATCCCTGTTCCTGGATACCTGATGTACAAGATATAGTAGAGAAGAGAATATGCAAGGAAACGGGTCAGAACTCGATTGTAAAATATTTTAAAAATAGCAAGTGCTTAACAATTACAATTAAGCATTTATTATGTACATGTTAGTTTCTCGAGCTCTCTCTTGAGAATTCTCACCTCTCATCTAGAGTGCACACCTATCGTATCTTATTATCTTCCTAGTTAAGGTTCCCTCCTAACTAGTTTCCACAACATAATTCTAACCCATATCATAAACCCGTATGTCCCATACCATACGTAATATAATTATTCATATTCATTTCTCTTTAATATGAACTAGTCTTGTTACTACCTTGGAATTAAGTGTTCACTTACTTGATTCAATTCAGATTCATTATTTACTTCTATCTACAACATTACACAGTATATTAAATCACAGTTTATATTTTTAATCTACAATTTCTCACAGAAGATTACATCTCTATATCTACAATGTCACACAGTAGATTACATCACAATTTATATATATAATATCACACTAATTATATATATACTAACAAGGCACCTCCCCAGTCACAGCTGCGGTGCATGCATACTTTGGTATCATGTCCCGATACATAATGTCACTGTATAGAGTACTATTGATTCGGCGTCTCTCACGAATCATATCATAACACAAATATATTGGAGGCCATCATACTCCCCAGCCAAATGGGTCATGCACATACCTACACTCCCATTCAACCGTTAAAAATATCATATACACCGATAGCACGTGTCCAAGGTCCTATGCTCAGGGTACGAATCTAAAATCCTCTCAAATGGGCACACAAGATAAGACCGTCCACAACGCGAAACCTCCACCCCGATAGCAAGCAACGTAGGTATATCATACATACAAATCATAATATAGGTATTCATCACACCTATATAAATATAACATCCATAAGGCATTCACACGACCATATGATAATTCCCGTACATAGTATTTTTATCTACCAAATCCTACGTATTAAAGATTATGACTTTACTCCTCAAAGTATATATTTCTGAACTTATCTAACTGCTCGTATCCTCAAATAAATTCAGTAGGTAAACATCACGTCCTACAAATCCATGTCATCACGACTCCCGAATTTTTACGAATTAAATTCACTTTAATTAGGTTAAATTCTCGATAACCCTTAATTCACTCTTAACCCTCAATTCCACCTCTTAAGGTTAATCCTTGTTATACCTAAAGTTATACTGGTAATTTATGACTCTCTTACTACTAGTACTAACCTTAAATTATCATTTATCCAATTTAAACCCCAAATAATATAATTCTCCAAAATAACTTATTTAATTACTCACTCGTTAATTTCCCCTCATTCATAATCCCAAAATAATATTTTTCGGGTCTTAAGTATATCTTAATGCACTTCCCTAAGTCCCAATAAGTTCATTTAATCATCATCAAAGACTCCTCAAAGTTTGGGGTTTAATAAACAATTAAAAAGAAAAATATTTCACATTTTCAGGGGGAGTCGATCGATCGATGATTATGGTCGATCGATCGACAATCTTGAGTCGATCGATCGATCGACCAGATATTGCCCAGTTTTTCTTCATTATTTTTCCTACGGGTTTCATACTTTTTAATCATCAAAACCTTTATTAAATAATCCCAAACTCCCCAATATTCATTCCATGTGATAAATCAAGATATATAAATGATTTCAAATAATCAAACCACCTAAAATCATCAAGAAGGTTGAATTTAAAACATACTATTTCCAGAAAACTCATATTTTATATTTATCCATGAACATCATATAAGCTCCATTTTTTCTTCACCAAATGATTCTCAATTTAATCTCATGATATCCATATCATATACCATCATATATGAATAAGTTCTAATGTATCCAAAATTATTTACACCTCATTAACATGAATCAATTTACTCAAATTCCATTTTATTCTCAAGAACTCTAATTTTTTACTTAATCATCAATAAGAGTGTAAACTCCAGATTTATTCACAAGATAATATAAAATTCATGGAGTTTATTCTATACTCAAAAGAGATCATTCCTAGATAATATCAATTTCAAATATCCATTTAAAATTATCACAAATTTATCTTTGATCATGAACCTTTTCAGAATTTTCCTAACAATCCTAACATGGACAATATAAAAGCTAATATTGCAATAATTAATCACTTGCCTTTAGATTGTAGGTCTGATCCATTAAGAATGATACTCCACTGGTGGTCCTCTCTTTTTTTGGCCAACTTCCGACAGTGGTGGTGGTGGCTCTTGGCGGAGCGAGGTGGTTGTCCTTTGGTTTCCTAGAAAAGTCTTTTCTTCTCCCATAAAAAGTCTCTCAATATCCCCTAAACCTTTTCCTTTTATTTTTTGTGAATGAACCTAAGTTATCTAATCCCTTTACTTATAAAATAAACTCAGATTTCCGAAGTTACTATTCATCTCCCTTCTAAAATGATCGAAATACCCCTGCGGGGTGTCCTTTCGGTTCCAAACGTGCCCCGAGACCCAAATAAAACACCCAAGTAGACTTTTTTGACTATTTGAACCCTTCTGGACACTTTGGCGCAGTCAAAATGACCATTCGGATGACATAAAAATAATTCACTTTTATGTCATTTAATTATAATCCCAACACGATTCAAATGCGCGTCCCGACTGAATTCCCATAATTGTTGTACACATAATTCGCGACAAGTTTATAATGTCATCATCAATTATAGCTTCATAATCATATATATTACTTTAATCACTAAGTAATATTCAATATAAATCACATATTAGCTTATTCTCGAGTAATATTTAAAATCCGGATTAATTTCAATTATATCACAATTAATTCTAATTAATCCCATTTCAAAAGTCATTAAAAATACGGGGTATTACAGACAATCATTCAAGAACACACTATTGATGTTAAAATAATCCCTACACACTTTAGCATGTCTACCGAGGAGAAAGTTTGCTCATAGTCCATCCCTTTCTTTTTGAGTAAACCCTTTCGCAAGCCTTGCCTCGAAGGTTTGCACCTTCCCTTCCATCCATCTTTTCATTTCTTATAGATCCACTTGCACCCAATGGGTTTAATCCCATCAACAAGTCTACAATTCCTAAAACTTGATTCGAATATATCGAATCCTTTTTGTATCCATAGTCATAAGTCAAAAAAAGTATTTGTCTTGGAATCTCTCATTATAGTTCCTAAGACTCGGTTTGTGTTTGCTTAGGATATTATTGAAACGATCACCCAAAACACTAGCTATTTAGGATGATTTCTGATGCTCCCACTATGACATTGTACCACTTGTTATCCATTATATGTGACACGTGTATCCTGATCATCAATAATGACCCCACTATGATTAGGCAGCACATTATCGATGTCACATTGTATTTCACCTTGTATGGGTGGTCTAGCAACATTTGTGATATAATGCTCCATGTAATATTTTATGACTATCTTACACTAGGGTATGCGTTTTATTACATAATCCTCTTTCAATAATCATTGATAGAGTCAATTACCTTATTGTGGCAAGGAACGTGATATAAACTACTTTTGTAACCTTTGGGAAAACCAACAAAAATACATACATTTTCCTTAATTTCAACTTCCTTGACACCTTCTACGGCACAAGTTTCAAGCACCCCAAATCCGAACATTCCCTAGCATGAGCTTCCGCCCACTCTGGATTAGTGTGCGTGTAAAGAAGAACTACCCAAATTAAAAATTATTACCAAAATGAAGGTAATGTTCGCTTTAATCCAAATTCGAGCAAAAGTAAATCCTAATGTCTAAGTGACAAAATATTGATTTATAAGTTAATTTAACTTAATAATATATACTCATAATTCATATAAGATAAATCAAAATACGTAATAGTAAATCATGCACTTGAGACGAAGATTTATACTAGGTAAAAACCCTTGCAGGAAAAATCTCGGGCCAAACCGACACTTTCCATTATATAGGTAGAGCTTTACAAAAGGGAGAAATGACTTAAAAACTTGAACCTCTCCTAGAATTAAGAATGAAAAACCTCCACAAGATAATTTTTCGATCTTCTATCAGGAAGATCAATCACGGATCTCTCTCCGACCACTCGTAATGTCGCAGGTGTCAACTTCCGTCGATAATTTCACATTTGCACCAAAAAAATCTCTTCTAAAGATAGGAGGAACAAATTTGTATTCCAAAAGGAACAAATGAAAATCCATTATTTGTATATCTAATTACTAGTATGTGAGAGTCCTAAAATCTCACGAAAGTTTTAAAAAGTGTTTGTCTAATTAAAATAAACTCACAAAGTATTTTTGAGATATCAAAAATATTAAAATATTTTAAGGTCTCTCAAGAACAAGTTTTACATAATGTTTGTTTAAGACTTGAAAGAAGTAATCAAACTTCAAAAACTTTAAACTATAATGATAATAATAGATATCTCAAATTTTATAAATAAGTTTTTTTCTCTTATGAAAATCTGATTTCTTTTAGCTTGATAAAACATTAAAAAGCCGTTCTAAAATTCTTCACCATATTTTATGAGGAAGAAGAGAGTGAATTAAATAGATGTTTTCAAATTTGTGGGCAAAAGATTTGAGACCCTATAACTCATTCTAGACCACAAAAATAAGTTGTTTCCCCAAGGCAACAAAAAATATGTAGCAAAAAGAGAATCTCCACGTTTTACAATCCAATCTTTTGGATAGATTTGCTTTTTGCAAAAGATCTAACGATGTCGCAACAGTGTCATTATAGCGAACCATTGCATCGTTGCGACGATCCTAAAGTGATACAGGTCCTGCCAAAACAAGGTAATTTTGTACTTGGAAAAGAGTAGCGATAATAAACATTTGCTGCAGTAAGAGAAACCGTCATTGTGGTGAAAGTGCGGTGAGGCTAGTTGAACCTTTGTCCAGAAAATTTGAACAAGTATTTGCCTTCAAAAAGTTCGAAACTATTTGGAAAAACGCCCTTAGTATGATTTTTCTCAGCCATTAACACTCATTCTTAAAACATAAACATACGAATGTATATTTTCTGAACATAGATTTTCGATAAGAAAAGTATATTGCATAGTCTATTCGTTCAATTGGTCCAAAATACTCACACATAAGTTTTAACACATTTTTAAGTTAATTTATGTCAAAACAAGGGTGATAAACTAAGTCATCCTAAGTCCTTTACCTTTATCCTAAATCGAAAATGTCATTCATCACGGTATGAGGCAATTTAATGGATAAAGATGGGGAAGTCCGGTCTCAAAATCTTGAACGTGAATATTTCGGAACAACTTATACTATGACTCAAATATATTTTGGAACGGGATAAGACAATATAATCATGTGGGGCTTTTTACCATACATGTGCTCTTACACACTACAATGTATAATAGGAGTTTAAGAGACTGATTTAGATTAGACTAAATCCAGAATGTATATGTCCGTCTCTTAATGAAAATTGTAACAAGAACGTTGTAGTCCTGAATGACTAACAATGGACCTTATCATATCTAAAAGAATCGTATTCCTTTGTTTCCTCTACATCATTATAAAATTCGAATTCCTGGAGTAGATAATTGGGATATAATCCCAACCTCCAATAAATCATACTTAAACTCTCCCAAAATTTATACATTCTTACGATCCGATTGTAGAGTTTGGATCACTTTACCTCACCCATGCTCCACCTTTGTCTTTCACACTTTTAACTAATCAAATGTTTCAAATTTACTGTGCATGAGATAAACACATCCATACCTTGAGTAATCATCAATAAAATCGATGAAGTGATCAAAACCATCTATTTGATCGGATAGCCACAGAACCACATTAACCAAAATGAACTATATCCAACACATCTTTGTCTCTTTCGCTTTTAGCCTTCAAGGGATCGTTGGTCATATTACCTTTTAAATGGGATTCAAGACTAGAAGTGCCTCAACTTCTAATGAACTCAATTGTCCATTTTAAATCAGTCTTTAAATTCTTTTTAAGATAAAATACCCTAAGCGTAAGTGCCAAAATTGTGTTTGGTGATAGAAGGAAACTTTCTCTTTAATGACTTGTCCATTAAAATCATTCATGTAAGTATTAAACAATATTGGTGAGAGACGGGCCTTATCATGTATATAAAGTAGTTTCAAATGTACAAGAATAGATAAAAGATATTCAGTTTTGATAAAACAATTTTATTAAAATAATCAAATATCCGTTCAACACCAATTTAGAAACCGAAACCAACTTTTCTAAAACCAGGTACATTAAAATAATTTACCTATATTATATTTATACATTCATCATAATCTAAAAGTATTTCTTATTGCTTATATTCTTTCCTTATTTTAATTGCCCATAATAAGAAACAACCTTTTTTAAGTAAATTACCAAGTAACATGTACCCCTGCAACAAGTTGTAGTCCTGATTTATGGCTCTCGAGTCTACACACCAGGTTGTCGTAGATCGGACCATAAATCATGCATTTACTTTTAAAAGAAAAAATATTACCATATCCATTTCCTTAAAGTGTAAAGAAAACCGGACACGGTTGCTATAAAAGTTATATTTACTTGTAGTGTGAACACCTGCCTTTTGGCTATATCACTACTGCCGAGGAATATGAACCTTTTTTAACCCAAATCGTTATACCTGAGACTTAGACTTATACTCCTACTTCCCTTTCAATAAATAAGTAATTCTCTTCTCAACAACTAACACCATCCCTTGGCTATTGGTAATGCTCACTCCCGAATTAAGAAATGGATTCAGGGCTTTCCACCATATGTAATTCAAAGAATCCGTTGTTTAATTAATGACAAAGATTATTTCAAGAACATGATTCTTACTTAAGAGCCATCAACCAACATAAGTGTTAACAAATTCTCATCAGTCAATTCATTAAAATTAAAAATGTACACAAAAAAATTTCCCGTTGGGGGGACCGAACATATGTAATGCTTAATTTACAAGAATTACCATATATTTTAAAATACCATGATTCCATTATTTATACCATCCGATGGGAGGCCCGACACGTTGACGCGAGGAGTTAATCCCATTACAAATATAAAACATCAATGGGAATTAAGGGTTAAATAATTTTATTATGTATAATAACATTTTCAGCCCTGGAAACTTATTCCGATTAAAAATTCAAGACTAAACACTGAGAAAATATTGAATTCATTTTTTAAATCATAGAATCATCTCTTGAAAAAAATAATTTTCAATTAAACTCGAGAACTAGTTCGATTAAATTTTAAAATGGCATTCGTCTACCGCTAATTAAAAAATTAATCTCATTAGTGAGATTTTCCATTGGGAGATTAAAACACCCCACCTTTAACTAGACAAATTTTCATCTTTCATCATGTTATCCAGACACTCCACGAAATTTTTGTCCAACATAATGAACCTTCGAAGTCTTTTGGTCCCACAATTAATGACAATGATTCCATTGGGGAGGATATCATTAACTTTGTTTAAGTGTGTACCCATGGTTCATTCCTCAAATATGAATCTGCTCGTGAAGACCTTCCCTGTTAGGGGGACTGAACTCACTACCATTCAATTTTTGGAACTATCATTGAAGAGTCTTAAGAATACTGGATGCCCTAATTAAATCCATTCATTGGGGAGGGGGAAGACTGAAGCTGATGTGAGGAAGTTATCACATCCCATTCTTAAAACACCAATGAAAACCGCAGGGTTTATGTGGAAACCCCTCTACAACTTAATATTTTAAACCTGAGACTATTTTGAAAAACAATTCATTCAATTCTAATATCCTGCATTAAATCCTTGGTAATTTTTCAATTTATTTGTACAAATTATATTACTCGATCTCACTATTTTAATTTTTTTAAAAATAAACCATTTTTAAATTAAAATAAAACCCAGATATAAATTTAATTTATACCATTAAATTAATTAACTGATTAAATTCAATCAAGAAAAGAATAAAGAAAAACGGATTTTTCATAAGGGAAAAAAATATGATCTAGTCCAGTCACAATAATAATCCATGTTTTCCATAATAACATGGGATCCCAACTAGTTAAAATTAATTATCGCATAAAATTATTAACATGCAAGACATAGAAGAATTATGACAAAGCATAATAACATGCAATCACAATTCAAATAAGAATAAAATTCTCATCCCATCATGGCCTAGAATCCTTTTTGGAGTAGAAGTCCTCAATAACAAGAAATCTTATTGAAGTAAACTTTCCTTGGATCAATAATCCTTATCAAGGTAAACTTATATGAATGTTGGAGTTCTTAACATACTCTCGCTTTGAAAATAATCTATTATGGTCATGGAAGAATGAGGAAGAACAACCGTTCTGAAAAACTAATCTGAAACAACATCAAATAACCAAACTGTAATAAACATTTATGCCCAGATCGATCGAATCTGGCTTCAAATCGATCTGACCCCTTTCCAGATCGATATAGTGAGCCCTCGAATTGATTTGAACCTATAGCATAGCACCTTCGTATTCACTTCGCAAATAACATGCAAAAATAATCATTACTTATTCGAATATTCATAAAACTTTACAAAACTTTGACCAACACTAAAACCCATATAAATACGTGACTTTAACACTAAATAAACATTAAGCCCCCTGACAAACACCTTCAAATACATCGATAAAATAATAATTACAAAAACCTAATTATTAAAACCATATTGAATCTAGAAGCGAAAAATAACTATGAATAAACCACCGTATGGTCCCTTCACAAAAAATTAAACATATGTGACCATGATGGAAGGGATATAAACATATAATATCTTCCAAACCATGTAGTACAATACCATACACAAGATTTTATAATCATATAATATGCAAAAACTAGGGTTTACAAGGTTGGACAACATGGACCTTTCTAAAACATTATCAATTTATAATTGAGGGATCTGATAACAATTGTTGGGGGAAACATATATGGATTGGCATTTAAAATGTGAAAAAAATCATCCATAAGAACTTAAATTAATCAGGCATTGGAAAGAAAAACTAGGTTTCAAAAACAAACCTAGGGTTTAGAATACAGTATCATAGTGAATCATGTTGTGATTTATATGAGGAGAAACAAGTTGATGATGATGTATATCTTATTTCCCTCCAAGGCCTTCAAAAACCTTGTTATAATGCTTCGAACATCTCGAATCTTCTATTATACAATCCACCCATAGTATGCCTTATGCGTGGCTACTCTTGGAGATGACATCATGGTGAAATATGAGATAAATTACTTTCTCTCCGCTTACCCCTTCGTAAAAACATTAATAATTTTTTTAATATCCCTCTTTAACCCTCCATAATAGATCATTAATCTAAAACCCTAGCTCACACCAATATAAATAGGTATAAGTCATGGGCATAAACTTAATTGGGCTACCAAATAGTTTTGGGCATATTATTTGGGTATCGGACTATACTAGAGACCCGAGACTAACAGTTAAATTATATTTTAAATAAATACTAAGAAGTCCCAATTATAATTACCGTAATGATTTCCTTTCTTTATTTAATCGCAATTAAATCGACTAAGTAATCACGACTGCACGCCAATTTAATTATCTCTAAATGACTCGAAATAAAAGGGTCTTATTTGTAAAGTTGATTGTGGTATATAATGTGATTCCCCGCGTTACGTTTCAGATACCCTTTGATCAAACCAATTTGTCGGTAATCGATTTTAACCAACATCTAATCAATTTATTTATTCTCATACCTAACTTATTTGCTACTTTACTAAGATTATAAAATAATCCACAGGTCGAGTTTTACTGCTAGAAACAAAATATATAAGTCTATTAAGGGGGTATCACAATCCAAAATATCTCCTAAACGTGAATTCTTCCAAGTTATGATCTCAGACCTAGTCACATAACTATTTACCAACTTGCAGGAATCTATTGGCCCAATATATAATTAAACCATGCACATAATAATCAAAGCAACAGTCAGACAGGCATTCTAATCATCATAACTCTCAAGATAAAAAATGTTTACGTCATTTACAAATGGTGTTAGATTACCTAAGTCTAATCAAGAAAACCCTTAAACTTAAGCCTCACGAGTGGTCCTGTTTAATACAATCCTGGATATACCGATCACAATCATCTGTTGAACTATCGCACGAGTTCTAAAAACATCAGACTGGTTCTCGTAGTTTGATATAAACCACCAGGATTGTACACGCAACCATACCGATAGGATGCCAACTTCCTATCAAGGTTGTCAATTGTTCAATTTTACTTGAATTAAAATTTTAATCTCCTTTTATCAAGTCAACCCCAACTCATCAAAATTCCTACTATGTACAATTGACCGACATGTCTATAATATATTTAAAGAATAAATATAAGTCATTATCATAACCCTAATTCGTATTTAAAAATAAAATGACACGCCTTTACTAAAGAGTAAACTTCATACCTGGTTTTAAGAATAAAACCCCCAACAAGTTTAACTGTGAGTTTCAGCGAGGATTTTTCTTTGGAGTACGAATAGGGGTTCAGCGTGGATTTTAACTTCGAAAGGCAGGTTCCTCCCATCATGCAAAGGTTCGACTAAACAACTTCAGATGATCGAATTCCCATTAAGTAATGCTATTTTCTCGGGATCTGAAAAGAACTTTTGGAAGGCAGACACTGTAACACCCCGTATTTTTGTACATTTAATATTTAATTAATTCGGGAATTTTTAAATTACTTGGGTGTTGTAATTTTAATTGAATTAATTATGGCAATAAAAATATTTAAATATTAATCGGAGAGTGAATGGTTAATGTTTAGGGAAATTTATTTACTAAGTGAATAGTAATAATATAATTACGTCGTTTCGGGTATTAATGACGGGGTATGCACTTATCCCAGCCAGGAGTCGGTATAGACTAAATTGGGTGTGGGATAAGGATTTTTATAAATTAATTCGGATGCCAATTCTGAGTGAGCGATTGAGTCCGGATGGGTCGAGATAGTCAGAAAAGAGTACCCGGGGGTAGTAATTGGGTCTCGGGGTAATTTTCGGCATAGCTGGGCCCACACGGGGTGAGTTGGGCCACTTTAATTAAGCCCATTAGGTGAAAAACGGGATTAAGGGTTTTTAACCTAATGGGGAGTTGAAAGAATGGCAGCCAACATAACTCTAAACCTAGGGTTTGAGAGGAGATTTAGGAGAAAGCAAATCAAGAACAAATTGGAGGTTATTGGAGCCAAATTGAGGGACTACGCCAACGGATCTGACACTACGAACACTTACAGGCAAGTGGTTAACTCTTGTGATTTCTAAAAGTTTGATAATCAATTCATATCATAGTGATGTGTGTATGAAAATTCGTTTTGGGTGTGTCACCAAAATTTAAATTGGGTTTTTGTAAATTTATATACTTTAATGAGATTAAGGGGGAGATTGATCGTGTTTATGATTCTAGAATGTAGAGGACTGAATCAGATGTTAAAACCAGTAAGAGTAGATGGTTATTTACTGTTAAAATAAATGAAATTCGGATTGGGGATTTGAAACCCGGATAATACCCAAATCGGGAAAAAGTAAGAAATCGTGAGATTTAATTTCAGTTTGATGTTCTATAAGGTGCTTTGATCCTATTCTTATGTAGAAATAGGGTTGATTGGGCTTGGGTTAGTCCAGGGGAAAGAATGAAAGTGGAAGATTTTCGTTAATGGTGGGACTGCTTCTTGGAGAAGACGAAGTCAGGGACGATCGATCGATCGATCGACCCAGGGGTTCGATCGATCGATGATTCGGAATTCTGGGCAGTTCGCCCAGTTTGTATATAAAGGGAAAATTAATTAGAAATTTAATTCCCAAACATTAATTAGTGATAAATAAATATGAAACAAATATTCCTAACAATTATGGGAGAAAGTAATTGGGACTAGGATGAATTTATGTGGGGCATTTAATGGATGAATTTGAGAGATATTATTCCAAAATAGTGAGATACGGATCAAGTGAGCGAATTCGGGTATATTGGTCAAGCGACCCCAAGGTAGTGAATTAAGTTTGGAGATAAACTAAGTAATTTAGAGTCGGGATATAGACTCGGGAAATATTTAATTTCGGGCCAAGTGAATCGAGTCCGGGTATGTTAATAATTATAGGCAAAAATAATTGGGAAAATTATAGAAATAAAGGTGTGACACATTGTAGGCGAAAATGTGGGCATTATATTATGAGATGTAAATTGGACCAAGTGAGCGAGTCCGGGTATGTTGGTTAAGTGACATCAATGCATTAAATTAATTATAGAGCGAAAGTAATTAGTTTGGAGTCGGAACATTGACTCGGAAAATGTTGAGGTACGGGCCAAGTGAGAGAGTCCGGGGATAATGATTGGGTGACACCAAGTTATTAAATTAATAAAATGTGATAATTAATTTAATTAGAGTCGAATTGCAGACTCGGATATGTGTTGATTAATTCATGTGTAAATTAATTAAATAAAAGTCGGATTGTAGACTCGGGTAAGTATTAAATTAATGGGTGTAATAATTAATTTAATTAGAGTTGGACGATAGACTCGGGGAGATATTAAATTAATATGTGTGTTAGTTAATTTAATTAGAGTTGGGTGATAGATTCGGGGAGATATTAAATTAATAGGTGTGTTAATTAATTTAATTGGAGTCGGACCATAGACTCAGGGAAAGTATTATATACATTGAAGTGTGAGTTAAAAATATTAGGGTCGGACCATAGACTCGGGAAGACGGTAAATTATTAAGTGAGAAAATTAATTACGTTGAGTCGAGCCACAGACTCAGGAAATTTCAGGCAGTATACGGGATATTTAGAACACGGTAAAGCTAGGGTTATAATATATATATACGGTGTAGTGATAGTATATATATATATATACACGTGTATATTGTGCGAGATATTAAATATCAGGCAGTATACGGGATATTTTGAGTACACGGTAAAGCCGGGGTTTATATTATATATATACGGTGTAGCGATAGTATATATATATGTGTATATATTGTGTGTGATATTAAATATCAGTGACTAGATATTTATTCAAATTATATACTCTAATGCTATCAAGGGAGGTTGCGCGATGTGGGTGAATCCCCTAGCTTGAGGAGTAGGGTGAGTATATCCCCAGGTCATAGCGTCCGGTACATGGGTGAGGAGATTATCTCACTTTCAGGAAGGAATATGACCGCCTCCAATTCGTTTATGTAGTAGACCAGGTTGGTGAGCGAATCCAACTTGGAAAACTAGGTTTTGTGAACACACCTAGTAAGATGGCATTTTAGAGTGAATCATCCGATGAGGGTATACTCAGAAGGATGGATACACGTATGATATATGTGTGGATGTTAATAAAGGTACGTATAATATGGTAGTAAATATTATATGTAGGTGATAATACAGTGTATGATGTATTTACCTTATATAACTCGAATTACAGTTATATGCTGTTAATTAATGAGAATTTAATTAAGTTAATCATTTGTGGGAATAATACAGTGTGTGATGTATTTACTTAATATAACTTGTGATACGGTTATATGCTATTATTTAAGAGGAATTAATTAAGTTAATTGTGAAATAACTTATAATTCAAGAATCATTATACTCGGGTTAGAGTAGTATGGCAAGGGAAGGTTATACCAAAACTAGTTGGACGGGGTAGCACAACTAGGTGGGGTTAAGGTAACCGTTAGGTGTGCACAATAGTGGAGGGGTGAGAATGTCCACAAGGGAGTGCGACACTAACTTAAATATGAAGCGCATTCATGCATTTTAAATTACTGCAGTTAATTCACTTGCTAAATATTTTCAAAATGTTTTGGGTTCTAACCCTTGCTATAAAACTATTTTCAAAACCTTTTAGGTGTCCAGCCACAGGGACGCCAGGATTGATATTATATTCCAGGGACGCGGAGCTGCGGCATATGTGGATGCTAGCAGGAGTTTGGATTAGACGCATCATTCATTCATTCCTAGAGTAGGAATCTTATATTAGTTTCAGTTTTATTTAGGGCTTGTCGCCCAGACTTCTCGGTATAGTTTTCAGGTGTAATTCATTCAGGTATTGAATATTTGTATTGGATTATTTATTTGGTGGCCGGTGATTTATTCGGCAAGTTGTGTAATTATTATTCTATTTACTTTCATTCAGTTGTGTGAAGGGTTTATATTTTAATTCCGCATGTATTATTTTGTTTAATTAAAAAGTTAAAATTGGCACCAGTTTTTGGAATACTAGGTGGTTAGTAAGTTTTAAAAAAGTTTTCGACAGTGATGCTAAGGATGATCCAACTGGGATTCCTGTTTTAATTTGGTATAGGACTGATCACCCGGTATTTTATTAGGCGGGGTGTCACTGATGGTATCAGAGCATCAGGTTCTAGTGTCCTTAGGATCTGTGCGGCTTTTCACGCTTCGGCTTAGCAATCTTTGATATAGAGCCCTATCATAGGATTGTTGTATTTTCATACGTATGCGCATATACGTTCTTCTGCGAATTTATATTGAAAGTGAACTCATACAATTCGATTCTCATTCCAGATGACGCCCAGGAGAGGGAGAGCAGCTAGGGCAGCAGGGGGAGGTGAGATGAGGGAGGCTCGTTAGGAGTAAGAGTTACGGCAGCAACTGCCAAAGATAATTTTGGCAACACAGGTAACCGAACTAATGGCGCAGGCGATTGAAATGACGGTAGTCGCAAACAACAAGGTACTTTCCACGGGATCCGCCACAAGTGTAGGTGGCGTCGGATGTTCAGACTCACGCGGGGTCGTTGGGGTGCAAATAAGAAAGAGAAGTTATTTTTAGTGGGAACCCACCAGAGTTGCGAGGAGGTTCAGGTGTAGTACTAGCGTGTCAAGGAAGAGAGGTATCCTGCGTCACCTATGCATGGGAGATTGCGATGGGGTGCGAAAATAAATGCTAACCACTTTTAGTTAGTGGGAGCGGCGCTACAGTGGTGGGGGTCGATCACCACAGTTGAGGAAAGGGACACACTAGCTACTGCAGAGTTTTGGGTGCGGTTCGACCGCAAGTATTTTTCCTTCAGCGGTCGAGACCGAAATGAGGAGAAAATTTTGTGAGGAGACTCGAAGGGAGACCGTTCAGTGGCCGATTACGAGGAAGATTTCACTCGTTGGCAAATTTTATACCGGATGAGGTAAGCGAGGAAAAGAGAAAGAAAGAAAAGTTTATGGATGGGTTAGTCTGGAGAATCAGATAACATTTAATTGATAATTCCGCATTAGTAGGTTATACTGTTGTCATTAACGCAATACTCCGGCACTGTTGGGAATATCGCTTCCACGCGAAAGGAAGCGGGAAGGGAATGGGGATTAACCAGTCGGATGAGGCAGAAGGGAATAATACCAGTGGGGTATCCCAGCAGCAGACTGGGGGAGATCAGGGGCAATATTTCCGACAGGGAAATCATGCCAAACGATTTAGAACTGGAGGCTATCGGCGGGATAGCTAGGAATTCCAACAAGGTTGGCATGGAAGGGATCAGTGGCAGGGTGAACATATTAGAAAGTGATTCATTTGTGGGAAAAGCGAGGCAAGGGTCAACTACAGGATAAGGTCCTGGATGTACAACCACTAAAGCAAGTCACGGGTGCATTCGGGCAGGGAGAAGCTGCTCCGAAAATCGAGAATCAGCCGTTGCAGCCGGAGTATAGAGGTAATTATTTTTACCCTAGGGGCATGGGGTATATTTTTGAGTGCGAAAGAGAATGTCACAATATAAGACTTATCTTTCACTAGAGTTCGCAGGTGAGTCGAACTTAGTGGGTGCGTTGGCGGTAGCAGTCGTAGTATGTGGATAAACTTTTCGGAGGGTGGCGGAGTTCCTTAGTGTTCTTCACGGGAGAGTGGAGGTGTACACTAAGTGATTGTTTGAATTATGCGAAGAATTACTACTTTCGAGAATTATGGGAGTAGGGTTGATAATACTTTTTAAACATCGACTGGATAGCGATGGAATTTAACTATTGTGGTTAGTGGTGTAAAATTTTGGTGTTCGCGACAACAGGACATGGTTGGTACTAACTATCACTGGAGAGGGTGTATAGCCTATATATATGTGGATATATATGTTGTATTGCGTGGTGCGATAGCACATAGTGAGGTTTTGTGTTCTCACATTTTATCCCGGTAAGTAGGGATTTTAACTGAAGTGAATCAGGGTGATTAGATTTATTTTTGAGCGAAGAGAGATAGCTCGGGGTTTATTTTGTGCAAGGACTAGTGATAGTAAGGGCGCGGTAATTGATGTGGTCTTTGGTAACATAAGGGTAAGCGTATATTCTTTTGTGTTGAGAGATAAGTATTTATGGGGAGATAGTTGGACGTAGCATGGGTTGAGTACCTGGGCAGTAATTATATATGTATATATATATATATATATATATATATATATATGTAATATGACTACGGGTTCGAAGTTATATTACGGGTTACGACTAGCATAGTCGGGTAACTTTCGTGCGATAGAGTGCGGGGAATAGGGTGTCTGGGCACCCGGGTCAATTAAGGCAAATTTGGTGCGGTTACGCACGGGTATAGGGTGTATGGGCGCCCTGGGTAATCTAAATGCATACTTGTGTAACGTATGGTTAGAAACAGATGGGATAGGTATAATGGGCGTGGAGGCACATGACTAGTGAGAAAAATGTGAATGTTGGAACACTAGGTTCATCTTAATTTCGAGGACGAAATTTCTTTGTAAGGGGGGAAGTATGTAACACCCCGTATTTTTGTACATTTAATATTTAATTAATTCGAGAATTTTTAAATTACTTGGGTGTTGTAATTTTAATTGAATTAATTATGGCAATAAAAATATTTAAATATTAATCGGAGAGTGAATGGTTAATGTTTAGGGAAATTTATTTACTAAGTGAATAGTAATAATTTAATTACGTCGTTTCGGGTATTAATGACGGGGTATGCACTTATCCCAGTCGGGAGTCGGTATAGACTAAATTGGGTGTGGGATAAGGATTTTTATAAATTAATTCGGATGTCAATTCTGAGTGCGCGATTGAGTCCGGATGGGTCGAGATAGTCAGAAAAGAGTACTCGGGGGTAGTAATTGGGTCTCGGGGTAATTTTGGGCATAGCCGGGCCCACACGAGGTGAGTTGGGCCACTTTAATTAAGCCCATTAGATGAAAAACGGGATTAAGGGTTTTTAACCTAATGGGGAGATGAAAGAATGGCAGCCAACTGTAACAACCCGCGTAATTTTTGGGGTATTTTTGAAATTAAGAGGAAAAATAAATTTTGAGATAAAATTATTTTTTTCACTCAAATATGTTGGTTATTATTTTTAAAGACGAGAATTTCAAACAGCGTCGAAATCGGAATTAAAATGGAGTTTTAAATTGAATTTTTATTATTTAGAAGAGTCCTCAAAACATAAAACTCTCTAAGAGTCCTCGGAACATAAAACTCTCTAGTAAAAATAATATTTTTAGAAATCCGACCGTCCGATCAAGCTGAATTTTTGTCAGAAGTCCTGTCTCGCCATTCGCTACAACATGTTAAAATTTCAAGCGATTCCAACGGTCCGATCGTCC
This sequence comes from Sambucus nigra, assembly GCA_949130495.1. NCBI lineage: Eukaryota > Viridiplantae > Streptophyta > Magnoliopsida > Dipsacales > Adoxaceae > Sambucus > Sambucus nigra. The sequence continues at coordinate 340,721,123 of OX422213.1, read as the reverse complement.
AGAATAAAATTTTTAGTGTTTGTATCTAATTAGAACTCTTTTCTTAATCAAACACTTAACCCTTTATATATCAAATAATTCGTGGGTTGGCTTTTCAAATCACTTTTTCATTAACTTTTCAACCAGAAGACCTCTCCAAAATTACTCCCTTTCATCTACAAACCGTAGCCCCAAACTTATTCAAGATTTCAACCTTAGATTAGAAGGCTTATTTGGTGTTTTCTCGAGTTTGGGCTAGAACGAGATTTGATTATTTTCGAGAGAGGAACGTGATGGCGTGATTAGATTTTGAGGTTGATTTATGTGATGATTCATGTTGGTTCTTTTTTGTGGTTTAAGGTATGGGGTTTTACACAATATGCTCCTGAAATCTCGCGAGTGTTTATTCCGTTGAATTCTTGTTAATTGAACTCATATTTTGAATTGTAAAATTCTTGGAAATCTGGAAAAATAATTGTTGGAATTATTTTCATTCATGAGGTATTATTCATTCATGTTGTTTTGAGCACGTTGTCATGAGATTCTAATATGGCACTGATGTTGGGCACCCGCCAAGACTCCTTTTTCGGCTACTTGATAAAGTATGGGACGGTATGGTGAGGCCCGGTGGCTCCGGTTAATGTGTTGTTAAGAAATTATAGTGATATAATTGCTTCTGCTCTATACTTTGTTATTTGTGGATTTGATTAGTTTTATCGATGAGTAGCGCTCCACTCGCTCTCCCCGGGAGGGCGGGGTGTTACAGAATGGTATCAGAGCTTAGGTATACGACCACCCTCGGGTCTTGGGTTTGGGGTATGTTGCGTTTTTGTGGCGCATATTTTGGAGATAGAAATTTTTAGAGAATCGTTTCGCGTTAGGCATCTAGATTAGGTGTGAGCAATTTATTTTTGGTGACGAGATTACTTTTGGAGATTGTTGGCCTGATTTTTTAGAGTTAGGTATTCGGCGAATTTCGAGGGTGAAATTCCATTGTTAGTGGGGAAGTGTAACAACCTGCGTAATTTTTTGGGTATTTTTGAAATTAAGAGGAAAAATAAATTTTGAGATAAAATTATTTTTTTCACTCAAATATGTTGGTTATTATTTTTAAAGATGAGAATTTCAAACGGCGTCGAAATCGGAATTAAAATGGAGTTTTAAATTGAATTTTTATTATTTAGAAGAGTCCTCAAAACATAAAACTCTCTAAGAGTCCTCGGAACATAAAACTCTCTAGTAAAAATAATATTTTTAGAAATCCGACCGTCCGATCAAGCTGAATTTTTGTCAGAAGTCCTGTCTCGCCATTCGCTACAACATGTTAAAATTTCAAGCGATTCCAACGGTCCGATCGTCCGGAATAAAAATTTTAGTGTTTGTATCTAATTAGAACTCTTTTCTTAATCAAACACTTAACCCTTTATATATCAAATAATTCGTGGCTTGGCTTTTCAAATCTCTTTTTCATAAACTTTTCAACCAGAAGACCTCTCCAAAATTACTCCCTTTCATCTACAAACCATAGCCCCAAACTTATTCAAGATTTCAACCTTAGATTAGAAGGCTTATTTGGTGTTTTCTCGAGTTTGGGCTAGAACGAGATTTGATTATTTTCGCGAGAGGAACGTGATGGCGTGATTAGATTTTGAGGTTGATTTATGTGATGATTCATGTTGGTTCTTTTTTGTGGTTTAAGGTATGGGGTTTTACACAATATGCTCCTGAAATCTCGCGAGTGTTTATTCCGTTGAATTCTTGTTAATTGAACTCATATTTTGAATTGTAAAATTCTTGGAAATCTGGAAAAATAATTGTTGGAATTATTTTCATTCATGAGGTATTATTCATTCATGTTGTTTTGAGCACGTTGTCATGAGATTCTAATATGGCACTGATGTTGGGCACCCGCCAAGACTCCTTTTCCGGCTACTTGATAAAGTATGGTACGGTATGGTGAGGCCCGGTGACTCCGGTTAATGTGTTGTTAAGAAATTATAGTGATATAATTGCTTATGCTCTATACTTTGTTATTTGTGGATTTGATTAGTTTTATCGATGAGTAGCGCTCCACTCGCTCTCCCCGGGAGGGCGGGGTGTTACAGAATGGTATCAGAGCTTAGGTATACGACCACCCTCGGGTCTTGGGTTTGGGGTATGTTGCGTTTTTGTGGCGCATATTTTGGAGATAGAAATTTTTAGAGAATCGTTTCGCGTTAGGCATCTAGATTAGGTGTGAGCAATTTATTTTTGGTGACGAGATTACTTTTGGAGATTGTTGGCCTGATTTTTTAGAGTTAGGTATTCGGCGAATTTCGAGGGTGAAATTCCATTGTTAGTGGGGAAGTGTAACAACCCGCGTAATTTTTGGGGTATTTTTGAAATTAAGAGGAAAAATAAATTTTGAGATAAAATTATTTTTTTCACTCAAATATGTTGGTTATTATTTTTAAAGATGAGAATTTCAAACGGCGTCGAAATCGGAATTAAAATGGAGTTTTAAATTGAATTTTTATTATTTAGAAGAGTCCTCAAAACATAAAACTCTCTAAGAGTCCTCGGAACATAAAACTCTCTAGTAAAAATAATATTTTTAGAAATCCGACCGTCCGATCAAGCTGAATTTTTGTCAGAAGTCCTGTCTCGCCATTCGCTACAACATGTTAAAATTTCAAGCGATTCCAACGGTCCGATCGTCCGGAATAAAAATTTTAGTGTTTGTATCTAATTAGAACTCTTTTCTTAATCAAACACTTAACCCTTTATATATCAAATAATTCGTGGCTTGGCTTTTCAAATCACTTTTTCATAAACTTTTCAACCAGAAGACCTCTCCAAAATTACTCCCTTTCATCTACAAACCATAGCCCCAAACTTATTCAAGATTTCAACCTTAGATTAGAAGGCTTATTTGGTGTTTTCTCGAGTTTGGGCTAGAACGAGATTTGATTATTTTCGCGAGAGGAACGTGATGGCGTGATTAGATTTTGAGGTTGATTTATGTGATGATTCATGTTGGTTCTTTTTTGTGGTTTAAGGTATGGGGTTTTACACAATATGCTCCTGAAATCTCGCGAGTGTTTATTCCGTTGAATTCTTGTTAATTGAACTCATATTTTGAATTGTAAAATTCTTGGAAATCTGGAAAAATAATTGTTGGAATTATTTTCATTCATGAGGTATTATTCATTCATGTTGTTTTGAGCACGTTGTCATGAGATTCTAATATGGCACTGATGTTGGGCACCCGCCAAGACTCCTTTTTCGGCTACTTGATAAAGTATGGTACGGTATGGTGAGGCCCGGTGACTCCGGTTAATGTGTTGTTAAGAAATTATAGTGATATAATTGCTTATGCTCTATACTTTGTTATTTGTGGATTTGATTAGTTTTATCGATGAGTAGCGCTCCACTCGCTCTCCCCGGGAGGGCGGGGTGTTACAGAATGGTATCAGAGCTTAGGTATACGACCACCCTCGGGTCTTGGGTTTGGGGTATGTTGCGTTTTTGTGGCGCATATTTTGGAGATAGAAATTTTTAGAGAATCGTTTCGCGTTAGGCATCTAGATTAGGTGTGAGCAATTTATTTTTGGTGACGAGATTACTTTTGGAGATTGTTGGCCTGATTTTTTAGAGTTAGGTATTCGGCGAATTTCGAGGGTGAAATTCCATTGTTAGTGGGGAAGTGTAACAACCCGCGTAATTTTTGGGGTATTTTTGAAATTAAGAGGAAAAATAAATTTTGAGATAAAATTATTTTTTTCACTCAAATATGTTGGTTATTATTTTTAAAGATGAGAATTTCAAACGGCGTCGAAATCGGAATTAAAATGGAGTTTTAAATTGAATTTTTATTATTTAGAAGAGTCCTCAAAACATAAAACTCTCTAAGAGTCCTCGGAACATAAAACTCTCTAGTAAAAATAATATTTTTAGAAATCCGACCGTCCGATCAAGCTGAATTTTTGTCAGAAGTCCTGTCTCGCCATTCGCTACAACATGTTAAAATTTCAAGCGATTCCAACGGTCCGATCGTCCGGAATAAAAATTTTAGTGTTTGTATCTAATTAGAACTCTTTTCTTAATCAAACACTTAACCCTTTATATATCAAATAATTCGTGGCTTGGCTTTTCAAATCTCTTTTTCATAAACTTTTCAACCAGAAGACCTCTCCAAAATTACTCCCTTTCATCTACAAACCATAGCCCCAAACTTATTCAAGATTTCAACCTTAGATTAGAAGGCTTATTTGGTGTTTTCTCGAGTTTGGGCTAGAACGAGATTTGATTATTTTCGCGAGAGGAACGTGATGGCGTGATTAGATTTTGAGGTTGATTTATGTGATGATTCATGTTGGTTCTTTTTTGTGGTTTAAGGTATGGGGTTTTACACAATATGCTCCTGAAATCTCGCGAGTGTTTATTCCGTTGAATTCTTGTTAATTGAACTCATATTTTGAATTGTAAAATTCTTGAAAATCTGGAAAAATAATTGTTGGAATTATTTTCATTCATGAGGTATTATTCATTCATGTTGTTTTGAGCACGTTGTCATGAGATTCTAATATGGCACTGCTGTTGGGCACCCGCCAAGACTCCTTTTCCGGCTACTTGATAAAGTATGGCGCGGTATGGTGAGGCCCGGTGACTCCGGTTAATGTGTTGTTGAGAAATTTATTGATAAAATGCTATTGAGATCTGCATTATTTGATTTGAGTATTCGTAGTCGTATTGTTGGGCTTTGTTCATCGCTAACATCTTTGTTGAGCATATTCCTATCGTATTGTGTACTTCCCCATCTTTTTCTTAGTTGGCAGGTGAGCGTGGATTTTGAGTGCTATTGACCAATTGGGATGATTTTAGCGAGGATTAAGATTTAATACAAGAGAAGAGAAGACTTGTATTTATTTTGATGTATAGAGCAATTGGAGATTTATTTTATTTTCGAGATAGTTAGATTGTTGTAATTATTTCGAGATATTTGTTGTATTAATTTGAAGATGAGAATAGTGGTTTCTTATTTTATTGTGGGATTTAGATGCTCTATACCTTGTTATTTGTGGATTAGTTTAGTTTTATCGTTGAGTGGCGCTCCGCTCGCTCCCCCCGGGCGGGCGGGGTGTTACACCAACATAACTCTAAACCTAGGGTTTGAGAGGAGATTTAGGGGAAAGCAAATCAAGAACAAATTGGAGGTTATTGGAGCCAAATTGAGGGACTACGCCAACGGATCTGACACTACGAACACTTACAGGCAAGTGGTTAACTCTTGTGATTTCTAAAAGTTTGATAATCAATTCATATCATAGTGATGTGTGTATGAAAATTCGTTTTGGGTGTGTCACCAAAATTTAAATTGGGTTTTTGTAAATTTATATACTTTAATGAGATTAAGGGGGAGATTGATCGTGTTTATGATTCTAGAATGTAGAGGACTGAATCAGATGTTAAAACCAGTAAGAGTAGATAGTTAATTACTGTTAAAATAAATGAAATTCGGATTGGGGATTTGAAACCCGGATAATACCCAAATCGGGAAAAAGTAAGAAATCGTGTGATTTAATTTCAGTTTGATGTTCTATAAGGTGCTTTGATCCTATTCTTATGTAGAAATAGGGTTGATTGGGCTTGGGTTAGTCCAGGGGAAAGAATGAAAGTGGAAGATTTTCGTTAATGGTGGGACTGCTTCTTGGAGAAGACGAAGTCAGGGACGATCGATCGATCGATCGACCCAGGGGTTCGATCGATCGATGATTCGGAATTCTGGGCAGTTCGCCCAGTTTGTATATAAAGGGAAATTTAATTACCAAACATTAATTAGTGATAAATAAATATGAAACAAATATTCCTAGCAATTATGGGAGAAAGTAATTGGGACTAGGATGAATTTATGTGGGGCATTTAATGGATGAATTTGAGAGATATTATTCCAAAATAGTGAGATACGGATCAAGTGAGCGAATCCGGGTATATTGGTCAAGCGACCCCAAGGTAGTGAATTAAGTTTGGAGATAAACTAAGTAATTTAGAGTCGGGATATAGACTCAGGAAATATTTAATTTCGGGCCAAGTGAATCGAGTCCGGGTATGTTAATAATTATAGGCAAAAATAATTGGGAAAATTATAGAAATAAAGGTGACACATTGTAGGCGAAAATGTGGGCATTATATTATGAGATGTAAATTGGACCAAGTGAGCGAGTCCGGGTATGTTGGTTAAGTGACATCAAGGCATTAAATTAATTATAGAGAGAAAGTAATTAGTTTGGAGTCGGAACATTGACTCGGGAAATGTTGAGGTACGGGCCAAGTGAGAGAGTCCGGGGATAATGATTGGGTGACACCAAGTTATTAAATTAATAAATGTGATAATTAATTTAATTAGAGTCGAATTGCAGACTCGGATAAGTGTTGATTAATTAATGTGTAAATTAATTAAATAAAAGTCGGATTGTAGACTCGGGTAAGTATTAAATTAATGGGTGTAATAATTAATTTAATTAGAGTTGGACGATAGACTCGGGGAGATATTAAATTAATATCTGTGTTAGTTAATTTAATTAGAGTTGGGTGATAGATTCGGGGAGATATTAAATTAATAGGTGTGTTAATTAATTTAATTGGAGTCGGACCATAGACTCAGGGAAAGTATTATATACATTGAAGTGTGAGTTAAATATATTAGGGTCGGACCATAGACTCGGGAAGACGGTAAATTATTAAGTGAGAAAATTAATTACGTTGAGTCGAGCCACAGACTCATGAAATTTCAGGCAGTATACGGGATATTTAGAACACGGTAAAGCCAGGGTTATAATATATATATACGGTGTAGTGATAGTGTGTGTATATATATATATATATATATACGTGTATATTGTGCGTGATATTAAATTTCAGGCAGTATACGGGATATTTTGAGTACACGGTAAAGCCGGGGTTTATATTATATATATACACGGTGTAGCGATAGTATATATATATATATATGTGTATATATTGTGTGTGATATTAAATATCAGTGACTAGATATTTATTCAAATTATATACTCTAATGCTATCAAGGGAGGTTGCGCGATGTGGGTGAATCTCCTAGCTTGAGGAGTAGGGTGAGTATATCCCCAGGTCATAGCGTCCGGTACATGGGTGAGGAGATTATCTCACTTTCAGGAAGGAATATGACCGCCTCCAATTCGTTTATGTAGTAGACCAGGTTGGTGAGCGAATCCAACTTGGAAAACTAGGTTTTGTGAGCACACCTAGTAAGATGGCATTTTAGAGTGAATCATCCGGAGGGTATACTCGGAAGGATGGATACACGTATGATATATGTGTGAATGTTAGTAAAGGTACGTATAATATGGTAGTAAATATTATATGTAGGTGATAATACAGTGTGTGATGTATTTACCTTATATAACTCGGGTTACAGTTATATGCTGTTAATTAATGAGAATTTAATTAAGTTAATCATTTGTGGGAATAATACAGTGTGTGATGTATTTACTTAATATAACTTGTGACAAGGTAGTGATACAGATCGTGGCTCAATGTGTCGCGAAGACGGAGGATGAATGCTTCACTGGATGCTTCTTTATCATGTTTGGGCAGATACTCCGTTTTAAAAGGTATAGGCTAACTGTCGCATATTTTCTTGCATAGATTCTTGCCCCTTAGCTAAACTAATTAAGATTCCTATCAAATCGTTCGCATTTGGGGGTGCAGAAGGATTGGGAGGATTCCCTTCAATATTCATATTGCTGGATTCTGGGATTTCAGCAATTGGTGATGATTTTTTGGTGAAAAACGCTATGTATAGTCGTTTCACACAAACGGCGCCAATCTGTTGATGTAAAAAATAGATTTGATCTAATTAATTAATCACAGATAAAAATGAGTAAAGAAATAAGACAAGTGATTTTTAAAGTGGTTCAACCTTAAGAAAATGGCCTACGTACACTGATTTGTATTACTGGGTGTCTTGATTTGGTTTAGATTATTCTCGCTTGCCCTGCCAAGAGGCCATTACAATGTATTTATAGCCTTTAGGATGTCAATGTGAATAGATTGTGTGCCTTTATCGAATAGGCGTTTACATATGTACATGGTAAGGGATGACTTGTAATACAATAAGCATGCGTTGAATCTGTCTGGTCGTTTGGCATTCCTTATAAGTTGATCGGTACATTAAGTAGCTCCATAAACTGAGTAACTCGGCATTTAAATTCGTGTTATGTTGGATGACGCGTGTCTTCATATAATTTTTCCACATCAGCTGACTAATTTTTGTATCGACAAACACGTTTTGATAAATGGGGTGACCTAGCCCCTTTCCTTACTTTTTTACCTAAACGGCCCTACTTTTAATTAGTTCCTTCCCACAATTTGGTTTTACACTGCCATAGTTCTATCCCTCAAACCACTCACAATTTTATCCTTTATATGTTCACCCGAATAGTCTACATATATTTTTTTCATCGCAAGGCCACATAATGGGACCTTCCGCCTACAACAATTGACTTTCAATTTATTTCACACGGACCATATCAATCCCAAAACCAATCCTCATGTCATAAAGGTCTGTACACATCCTCTCATTTCCTTCATCACGAGACTTAATAATTATCAAATTACTCACCTATAAACACTATGCTATGATTATTTTAATGTTTTATTTTCATGTCCTAACCTTCCCTTTTTTTTACTCGACTTACTATTACTCATACATGAGCAAGCTTTTAGAAGTCATTCATTGTCATTATCTCATGAACACTTATATATAATAGTGATTGTCAAAGATAAAGTGTGTGTGGCTCCCCATGTGTACATTCCCTAGACGACACATGTATGTGGGTGGGGCTAGGGAATGTACACATGGGGAGCCACATACACTTTATCTACCACACGAGGCACCTCAATGCTTACCTAAGATCATACTTTTCCTTATAATTCTAGTGTAACAACTAATGAAACTTTGAACAACCCAAAAGGATGCTACCAAATTCCTCGCTCGAGACCGAATATTTCCTCATATGAACTTTGCATGAGAGAAACCATTTAAAACCTACATGTATTGCACCTCCAAACTTGACATATGTGTCAAACCAACAAACAAAAGTCCTTCTAATGTCTAATGGGATGCAAGACACCTCACTACGATTCAATACTTCCATTAGGCAACGGTTACCTTCGCACTAAATACCGAACCCTTTTGGAACATCTATTCATCGATACTTGAAATCCATCAACATTAACCCCTGGTGCACATTCTCGTACCACTATTGGCACCTATTCGTGTTTCAAAACACGTTGTGACATCACCTATGACTAATACTATTACCCTTGTACAGTGATGGGTGCCCAGCCGAGGCTCTTGTTCTTGTGGGTTATAGACCCACCACGCTTTCGTTGTGCTACTCTGATAACTTAACCCCACGAATTGTCATAATTCCTCCAGTGGGACTTACCCTATAACATCCAAAGACGATATTCGATAATTATCAAGAATTAAATATATTTTACTACTTGATATGGGTATCACCCACCTCCATAAAACATCAACGTTACCACACATTTCTAAGAAGAACATTTGTTTAGCCACTTCTCCCTCTACTCGAGGATGTCTAAATCCTAATGCAGTAACTAAAACTTAACCCATCGTCATTAACGAAGAAAATTTTAATGATTTTGTAATCCTTAACACTAACGTCACGGTTACACGCGTGCATAAACCAGATTCTTACCCGCATTACAAGTTTGAGTCCAAAGTCAAACTTTTTATGATCGAAGGTTAAAACCCGATTTCACGAACACACATCACTCCCGAAAGGAATTTAAACCTAAAGCTCTTATGCTAAGTTATAAGCTCTTATGGGTCACCTGTGAGTCAACCCGAATCAATCCGACTGCTTTAGTGTGAAGTGATGTGAACCAGTCCTTAATAATGTTTTTAGTCCTTTTTTATTTAATTATAGTTCCAATATTTAGCATGCATTTTTGTTTTCTAACAATATATCACAATATTATAAGAGTAGAACTCATTAGAGTGCCTTCATAGTTCCAGTGATCAGAGACACTAACGTAAGATGGTAAGGAATGCTTACTTGTAAAACAATCTCAAATATTAAACTACATCTATCCTTCCATAATAAATAAAGGGAGTGAGTCAATGCCAGTGGAGTTCACAATAAAATGCAATATAGAAACGATTGACAGAAATAACGAATACTATAACATTGCGATAACTAGAATCTTATACAATATATATAACCATATATGCAAAAACATTATCTCTTATAAAAAACGTTTACTTGTTCAATTAAATTGCATTAACCACTCTCCCCCCTCTTTACCCACTCCATTAACCTAACACAGTTAGTTTAAGAAAAATGCATTCCTTATCACCTTCTTAGAAAATGATTTTTATTTCATAAGAATCACCAAATTGCCTAATTATCATTTCAACACACGCATAACCGGTGTTATAAGATAATTATTCCTACTTCTTGACCTTATCACCCAATATGTACACCTTTAAGTACATTACCGTGTAAACTTGGGTTTATAACACTTAGGGACACTTATTTATCTATATTTTATCCTTTATTAGATCATTATAATTAACTCTTTCCATGGATTGTATTGAATTTCCATTAAATTCCTTTTACTGTCCATTTTAAACCTTTATCTGAATTACATCCATATCCATTTAATTTCATTTCTTGTTTTTAAAATTTTAACCAGTTCTAATTTTTCTATATTATCGTGCTGTGAACCGTAATCTCATTTATAATTTTTGCAGGCTTTCACCATCTGTCGTAAATGCTGTGCCATATGTTTTGGTTCCACTACACCAAAACTGCCTAGTTGTCACGGTCAAAAATCGTGACAAGGCAAACTTGTCACCGTTTTTAAACAAGACAAGTCTGTGACAAAGAAAAATTGTCATGGTCAAAGTTCGTAATGAGTCCGTGACAAAGTAAAAATTGTTATGAGCTTTGACCGTGACAAGTCCGTGAAAATTTTCATTTGTCACGAATTTGTCAAAGTTCGTGACAAATCTGGGCAAAATTTTAAAAATTACTATTGGGCAATATGGCCACTACCACTGCCCAGAAGTATATTTTAACTTGTTATAGCATATTTAAACATGTTCAAATAGTATATATATCAAGCAATATTCAACAATTCATAAAAACTACATATAAATTAACCAACAAATATTCATAACCAACCAACATTCAATATTCAAATGAAATAAATACAAATAATATCCAACAAAAAATATTTATAAGCATGAAAATAATACAAATAATGTTAAGGGCTTGGGTTTCAAACAGGTCTGGGGAGGAAGGTAGGTCACACTACATATGAATTGATACAACCATTAATTCGTCGACATATTTCTCTTCCAACCATAAATGTTCATTCTCTTTTTCGGGCAGAATATGCGTGACGTGAACCTTTGCCTCAATATCTTACAACACACGTCCATGAACCACACTACCCGGTTGTGTGTCCGGGTCCTTTAAACCCCTAGCTATAGGGTTGTTCCCCCAGAGGTCTATTAAACACACTCGGTTAACCCATTGTTGACATAGGCCGTTCGACGAGGGTCGAGGTGGAAAATGGATCATATGCAGGCAGTGAGTGGTTGCGCATCGGCGATAAGGGCGTGAGAGATGGATCAGTGGCATCCTCGTCTACCTCCCTCCCCTTGACGTTGAATGAGGTGGACCCTAACTGATGTTTCATGTACTCGAATATATTGAGAACCATTGCTTCTAACCTTTCTAACTTATCGCCATGGGTGTCCACCTTACGAGCCAACCCGGTGTTGCTCATCTCATTCCCGGTGAGCCACAACTTCACCACCTAAGATTTTACCCCCTTGTGATCTTCCCCGAGCACTTGGCTTAGTGCGTCTGTATCCAAGGATGCCTTTTTGGCATCAGATTGGGAGTTGTGCACTTCCTTACGGTTTGCTTGAAATGACAAAAAGTACATGATTAGTTAAGTTAATAAAAAAAAATTATAACGTGATTAAAAAAATTAACAATTGGAATATATTGTTATAACTTACAATTGTGTATGCCACGCTCGGGGGCACCTCCTTATCCTCTCCCTTCTTTTGTTCGAACTGCCACATAGGCATCGAGCCTATGTGGCCTATCCCCAAGACCACTCCCCGTCTCCCGAAATAAAATAATGCAGAATTAGTAAGTAATGCTAAATTAGAATAACATAAAACTAAAATTAAAGAAAATTAAAAACTTACCATCTTGTGCCCCACCTCGGCGTAAGACGTACGCTCGGAGTAATGCATGTCGACCTTTTTGTCCTAATTTTCCCTCCCCAATTGACGAGATGTCAACTGCCAATTCTGGATCTCATTGTTGACAAACTGTTGTTAGCTTGCCAATGAGATCAGTTACTTCAACAGTACCGTGTCACGGCCCCTAATTATGGTCCTGCACAAAGTACTGTGCCTGTATGTTTTTCTTGCACGTTTCGTATTTCTCTCGCAATTATTCGAACATGGAGTAGAGAACATGTGGGGTCGGGACTAATTGTCCCTGTCAAACAAAAAAAAAACCAACAAGAAAGTACGTGTTAGTAGTATTTAAATTATAAAATATAATAAAATATAAATATAAATATAAATACAAAATAAAAATAAAGTGAGTAACTACCTGTAGTGCCTCCCAGATGGCCATCTTGAGCTCGACGGGCACCTTCCTCCAATCCGTGTACCTCGGGTCGACGATCGTCTTGAGCAACTCAAGGGCCCTAGACTATAAGGTCATCTTGTTCTCGACGAGGAACCCCAATTTTCCCCCATTTTAGGGGCCTAGTGGCAGATGAGCCTTCCTCGCCTCCACTACCATGTCGCCCTGATGAATACATTACCTGCAAAAAAATTTGTTATTAGTACAAACATGTAGATGATAAAATGATCAAATCCAAATGAATGAAAATATTGTACAAGTTAACGACATTATAAATCTAAATATTATTTCAGTTTCGGGTCATGTCTCGGACTTTGAATAATGATTAAATTGATTAAAATCCAAATTAACATATTCACTAACCAAAAAATCGATTTTGATTCAAATCTGATAATGACAAAGCACTAGAAGAATACAAGTTAACAATGCACTAGAAGAATACAAGTTAACGACATTATAAATCTAAATATTATTTCAATTTCGTTTGATAGTAATAAAGCACTGGAAGAATACATGCTACAAGTTAATACAAACAATTGGAATACTTATTATAAATCTAAAAATTATTTTAAATTTGGGTTATCATCTAAAATGGATTGATATTCAGTAGGAGCAACCAAGTCATCCACATTACTGGTTAGATGCTTTGGCGCGTGTAGGACGATTGACCACGGCTCATTGTTGATATATTCTGAGTAAATCACTTGCTTGACCTTTTGAAAAGCATAAACAAACAGCTCATCGCTCACGTGCTCGCTGCTCTTCAACTTGCACAAGTCAACCATGATCAAATTCGTGCCAGGATCAACTTTACAAGCATTTTTATCCTCAACGCTTACCCAATCACAGTAAAACACAACATCTTTGAAGCTTATATAGTCCAATTAAAATATATTTCGGATGACACCGTAGTAAGTCATTTCAGTTTCAGTGAGGTTTCCATCGTTCGCACTCGCTCGAAAATAAGTAAGAGCCTTATATGAAATGCTCGAGTTCTGTACATTTTTATTTTCTTCGTACACCCTTGCACCGAATACGTAACCGTTCAATGGATACTTTTTGTACTTGTGTGTCATGAACAAGGGTCCAGTGGCTAGACGAGCAAGTCTTGATGTCGCATCACCCGTCTTTAAGAGCTGAGATTATAGATTAATTAATTAGGATAGTTTTAAAACTTTCTTGTAATGTGACATTTAATAACATACATTTTCATTATAATTACCTCGTGTGACACCCACAGCCTAAATTTGTTGTCTGATTGTGCCATCATTTTTCGTCTTTTATTGTTCCCACACGCATCATATTTTCTTCATTGATCATGACGAACGTATTACGAAATTGATCATGTATAAAAATTTAAATAACGTAAATGTTAAAATAATATAAACTTACTTTTTCCATTCTTCAACATCTTCGTGTGTCAAATAGATAACGAGTTACTTGTTCATATTGTAAACTCATTAATTTCACTCGCTTGCCCATTATAAGACCACTCTTATTAACGAACTCATCACTATTATCCACGTTGTTCGGGTCAGGCATATATTCTCGAATGTAGATTGATGACTCCACGGTGATGTATTCCTCTATAATTGATCATTCAATGTATCGTGTTTTCTTGATGAAAAATTTAAAAAATTTCATCCATCTTTCAAATGGATACATCCAACGATATCTAACTGGGCCGCAAAGAAGTGTCTCGTCGCATAGGTGTACCAACAAGTGAATAATTATGTCAAAAAATGATGGGAGAAACTACTTCTCCAACACAAAAATCGCTTTTATTACTGTTACTTTTGCGTCCACTATGTGATCTCGATTGACTACCTTCTCATATAAAGTGTGAAGCATATGCTAATTTACATAATAGCCCTTCGCAAATCCTTATCTTAAAGAAACAATGCTTAAACAATAGAGGAACCAATTGCATGATCACATGTCAATCGTGGGACTTACACTTATATAAATCATGGGTAGAAAACTCATAATCCATTGCAAGTTGGATGAAAAATTATATGGAACCTTCAAATTGTATATTGTGTCTAAAAGAACCTTCCTTTCCTCACTCATCAAAGTAAACGCACCAGGGGGGATTATTATCCTTCCCCTACTATCTTCTTTCAACTATAGTTGTGGCTTAAGTTTCAATGATTTAAGGTATTTTCCTGCATTCTCTCCATCCTTGGAATGACTACCTCTAAGGCATGTGCCCATAGTATGTTTAGTGATGTTCCTTTTCACATGCATCACATCCAATACACGGCGCACTAGGTTATTCTTCCAATAAGGTAAGTCAAATAAAATTAACCTCCTAGACCATGCCTTTCTTTTTCGCAGTTTCATTCCAGGTCGGGGTCTTCTTATGCTTGTCATTATTAAATTTAAGATTATTACCTGGAATATTTGGGCCATAATTAGAAGATTTACTTTCAATTTCTGAACATGAAAGTTTTCTCGAAAGTAGCCTATGTTCAACCCTGCCGGGTAAAAAATTTGGAACCTTTCTCAAATTTAAACTATGATCGGGGGTACAAACCTCCTATGGCAATGGTATATATTTTTTTGCTATCGATGAGATGCAGAGTCACTCCAAATAACCATGTACTACGCAACTGAATGATGTCCCATAAGTTGAAAATTCATGAATTGCCCACATCAACATAGCTTTTAGTGTAAACTCTTATTTTTTTTAAATCCCTTTTCCCACAACTAATTTAATTCTTCTATCAAATGAGCAAAGTAGACATCGATGTCCACACTTGGTGCCTTTGGCCCAAGTATAAACAAATACAGCATCGAAAATTCAAGTCACATACACTATGAAGGAGGGAGGATGATTGGTGATTGGATCACTGGCTATACACTCTGATTGGTGCTTAGATTTATAAATGGATTAAAACCATTTGCTGATATTGCCAAACGAATGTTAGGCTATTCTCGAGTAAAATTGCGATACTCATAAAGCATCCTCTTCCAAGTTATAGAATTAATAGGACGACGCATGAGATTATCCTTTAGTTTTGCCCTGGCATGCCAAGTCATTGCCTCCGCTATCCATGGAACTATGAAAAACTGCTTCAATCTAGGCACAATGGGAAAATATTTCAACACTTTTTTAGGCACTTTTTAGATTGTGCCTTCCTTACCAATATATTGCACATATATAGGTTCATCGCATAGCTGACACCGATCGAGATTTCATACTCATTTCAGTATAGTATGCAGTCATACACACAAGCATGAGTTGATTTATACTTCATTACTAAACCTTTCAAATTGTTCTTCGACATAGGATAGCTATTTGGAAGCGTATTCTCTTTCGGTAGTAAGTCCTTCACCCAGTTCAAATTTCCTATCACACCATTGCAAGATAAACCATATTGGATCTTCAAACTATGCAAACCAACTATGTCATATAAAGTTGTTTAATCTTTATCACAACGATTGGGTCTCCTTAATTTTTAAACTTTGGTAGTCATCATCAAGGTTTATCCCGATATCTTCATGAGCATCTGAACCTTGTACATCATTAATGACATCATTTCTTCCACTTCATGAACTCCATATGCGTCATCAACTAAATCCTCTAGCATTTAATGATCTACATTATCCTCATTTCGTTGTACATCTATCCTACTTGTTGAAGGTTGTTGTGAAGGTTGCTCGGGGACAAAGGGAACATTCGATTCCATGTGAAAAAACCAAAATTGATAAATATCTTGCATACCCTATCTTAACAAATGTAGTTAAACTATTTTCCACTCAAACACCTTACTATTCCTACACTTAGCACACAGACACGAGAACTCTTCACCATTACGACATCTCTTTGCGTATTTCATAAATTCATTAGCATCTCTGCGAAACACATTCCCTAGTCTATTTGTCTCACCCATCCACTCTTTGTACTTAGGATATCCCATCACTTCTTATGGGTAAGAAGCGTATATATATGGATTATTATAAACAAAAGTGTATAAACAAAAGTGTATATTCATTTATTCAGTAGTAATGTTTATATTGATGATTTATACATAGTTATGTTTCATTTCGCATTGTTAATCATTTAACAACAAGCTTTTAAATTTTATAGTATGTTTCATTTATGTCTTATTTATATTCGGTAGAATCACAACCCTAAATGTTATAAATGCCTAGGACCAACCAACTCAATGGTCGTCTAAATGTTCAAATTCACTAGTCAACAATATTCAAGAATCCCAAACAACAATTCAAATAATAATGTGAAATATTATAAATGCCTAGGGACAACCAACTCAAAGGCATCTAAATATTCAAATCCACCAGTCAATAACAATTCAAAAATCCCAAACAACAATTCAAATAATAATGCGAATATTAGAAATGCCTAGGGCCAGCTAACTCAATGGCCATCTATTTACATTTTATGATGGCAAATAGGTGAGTGAAATAGGAACCAATGGCTATCTATTACGGTTCTCGTTACTATAATCTAGGCAGGTGTAAATTTACACTAAATCAACTTTTATACGATTACTTAATAACTTTTCACCCTCGTTACTTGTTATATAACACTTGCTTTGGGGGTACATGCATGCATGTATTCTCATGTGAATTCATGACATAACGGCACTCTAACATGATATATTTTTTATATTTTCACCCTCATAAAACAAAAATCAAGTATTCATCATAAAACAAAAATCAACAGCAGTCAGTCATCACGTAAATCAATACCTAGTTTTAATCGTAGAAAAAATCATGGTTAATGTGAATCTATAACAATTTATGAGCACAAAAATATATATATATATATATATATATATATATATATATATATATATATATATATATATATATATATATATATATATAATTAGAAAGAGAGAGAGTTGTAAGGGAAAGCCCACTATAAATCCATTTATACCAATTACCAATTTATACCAATTACCTCAATATATAAATTTATACCAATTACCATTTTCAATATACAAATTTTAATTTCAAAATACCAATTTCAATATGCAAATATTAATTTCAGAATACACACATTAAAGACCGCATATTTCCTCCATTTCATCTAAAGGGTGAGTGGTCCTATCTCATTCAAGACCGCATCTTTCTATAATATACTTAACAACTCATGCACATTGTTTCAATTTAAAAAATATTCGGCAACATATCCCCATAGTTCTCCAAGTACAAGACATAGATTCGCAAGTGTAAGTGTTATTTCAATTTATCAATTGAAATAACACTTAACACTGCATCATCTAGTATGTAGCCAGAGAACATTAAGAGACTCCAGCAAAACTTCCCCAAAAGGTAATAAGTTTAAGCCACTAAGAATTTTACTATACAAAAACTATGTTGTTCCAAACTGTACAAACGGGAGAATTCGAGAGATCTCATTACAGGGGTAATGACTCTCGAATGGGTCTAAGGGATATGGAATGCGCACGCATAAGAACTAGAAGGCTAATATCTATGCGCACTATACGTAATACAAAGTAGTTATAAATTAATGTAAAATATTAGAAATGCTTAGGGCTAAACAACTCAATGGCCATCTAAATGTTCAAATCCACCAATCAACAACAATTCAAGAATCTCAATAAATAATAAGGTGACATCATTTTTAAATTAACATAATAAATGAATAATAAATTAGCACAACAAATTACAAAAATGAAATAAGTGTATGCATTTCTGTGTGTGTTTGAAATTATCTTTAAGGTTTCAAATTATTTCAAATTAATTAGGGTTTTCATTTAAAATCATTTTAGGGTTTTCATTATAGGATGTATGTGTTTGTGTGGTGTGCGAGTTATGGTTTTTTTAGGGTTTTCAAATTAATTAGGGTTTTCATTTGAAATCATTTTAGGGTTTTCATTTTAAGGTGAATGTGTGTGTTTTTTAGGGTTTTCAAATTAATTAGGGTTTTCATTTTAAATCAATTTAAGGTTTTCATTCCGGGGGGTGTGGTATATGTGTGTGTGGTGTGTGTGTATGGTATGTGTGGGGGGATTTATTTTGATACTTGTGTGTTTATGTGTTTTTGTGGGGGGGTGAAGGAGAAAGAGAGAGAGAGAGACATACCAGAATAAATAAGAGGGAGGAGAGATGGTCGGAGGAGAGGGGGAGAGATATGGCTTATTCGTGCAGAAGGAGGAAATAGAGAATTAAGAGGGAAAGAAATGAGGGAAAGAAGAAAGGCTGAAGTAGCTAGGGTTATATTTTAAGTATGTTGTCGTGGACGTGTCACGATCAAAGACCGTGACAATTTTATAAGGTTATCACGATCTTTGACTGTGACAAGTCTGTAACAACATCAGTTGTCACGGTCAAAGCCCGTGATAAAAACTCGTACTTTTTTATCGCGGTTTTTTATCATGACAATCTTGGTCGGTTGAAAAGTGACATTTTTGCCAATTTGGTGTAGTGTTCTTTCATTCTAGATCTTCGAGCCCTCCTTAATTATTTCCTAATACTTCTTCGTGGAAACTCTTTCACTTTACATTAATTCCTTTTTACTTCTGATCTAACCGTCGTTTTATCAATGCATCCGACTTATTACTTGCATAAATGAACCTTTATTTTGTTAGTATTACTCTAACCGTTTTTCCTCGCATGAAGGTTGAAACCCAAGGTAAGTACCACCTTGTTATCTTTGTTATACACTTGAACACGTTTTACGATTTAATCCTTATCACATATTTTAGATATATTATAAACATATTTATTTGTGGGTTCTTATTACATTTCCAAGTTTAAAGACCATTTGTATCATTTAGTGTTCATTTAAAGTCTTGTATAACAAGTTCCCTTAAAACTTTTTAATAATATTTTTATATTTTCTTTCGATTTAAAGTCATGTTATTTTATCTACACAACATTTGAAAAATCTCACTGAACACTTTCGTGTAAATAAACCTTCAAACACGTTCATCTTAAGTCCAAAGTGACAATATATGATATTTCTAGCCTTTTTACACATAAAGAATCAACCCTTTATATTATTTACTTCTCTTCATGAAATAATATATTTCTACTCTATTTTGACTCATGATCTTGATAAGGATATAATTCCAATATTCTAAAAAAAATTGGAAAAATTATCCAAGCATCCTAGTCCAAAATTTTATAAGAATTTACAAGAAAATATCACTTTTGTCACACTAGTAGGATTTTCATTTTTAAAAATCAACATTTTATATTTTGAAAATTTAATACTTGTAAACCATATGTTAACCCCATTTTCAACACTTTTTGTACGTGAAATTATACCATAAATTTTATAATTCAGAAGCATGTATAAAACCACACACACACACACACACACACACACATATATATATATATATATATATATATATATATATATATATATATATATATTTATAATATAAACGTGCTATAAAAATAAACCCCGCCTAAAGTGAAGATGTCCTCCAAAAAGTTGCATAGAAAATATGCTCCAACACTCCAGGAAAAAATACTCCATGAATGCTCCCAAAGATACCCTCTTCAAGCTCAAAGAAAAAAACCCAAAATTACACTCTCACAAAACCACCAAAATATTATACCTTGGGTTCCAACCATAATCACACATTTACACTAAAGGTATCACGGACTTTTCTTCCTAAAAGGCCATAATTAATGCCACATTATACACCGTTGCGTACACACATGTATAAGTAAGAAGGTAAGAAGAGAAATGGGTAGGGCTATATGGGTTTAATATTGGTCGAAAGTTTAATAAGATAAAGGGGGTCCCTCTTTAATTATATATGTTACCAAGTTGATCCAACGGCTGGGGTGTGAGTCCCTTAGACATGTTTCGACATAAGGGGTAACCCGCCCGCTTTCCTTTTTTTTAACTAAAGGCCCTCTAGTTAATTGGTTCCTTCACAAGATTTGGCTTTATACTGCCATAGTTCTATCCCTCAAACCACTCACAATTTCTTCCCTTATATGTTCACCCAAATAGTCTAGAGGTATTTTTTTGTTATTTCATCATAAGACCTCAAAATGGGACGCTCCGCCTATAACAATTGACTTCTAATTTATTTCACACGGATCATATCAATCGTATAACCATTCCTCGTCTCATAAAGGTTTCTAGAGGGCTTCTCATTTCCTTTATCACAGGACTAAGTAATTATCAACTTACTCACCCATAAACACTACGCAGCTATTATTTTAATGTTTCTTTTTAAAGTCTCTCTCTATCTATCTATCTATATATATATATATAAGGAGAGAATCTCCACATGTCTTCAAAATAAGAGAAAAAAATCGAACTGTTTTTTGGAAATAGTAAAAAAAACAATTTGAGCTGAATTTATTGTACGATATCTAAACATTTCAACGAACCTATAGAAAAAAATCACCTCAAAATGATTTTTTTTTGCTATTTTTAAAAAATCGGTCAATATATGTGAGTTTTTAGGAGCTTAAAATTGTCATTAATTTATAAGGAGATTCTCTCTCCTTATATATATATACTAGCGAATGCCCGTGCCTGAAGGCACGGTGAAAAATTTCAATGTACGTGATCACGAAATGGCAAAAACTTCCAACTTATCTAATTCAAGAATTTAGTAATGTGTTAGAGAAACAAAGTGAAGATGTATTACTTTTCCATCATGGATATACAATAACAACTTATCTAGTCTTTTTAATGCTTGAATACCATTACATATACGAATCTTATCAGTGAATCATGAAAAATAGTAAGAGCAAGAAAAAAAATGCTAACATAAACCCGTAGTTAATTAATACAATGAAACAATCAAATGGGGCATGATAAATTAATAGATATCAGTGTGTGTGTTTCAGTGATAAATCGAATAGGGCATAATAGAAACTATGGGATTCATAGTTAATTTATCATGCTTTTCAGATTCAAAATTTAAATGTGTATTCAAATATATTTCTTTCAATATATGGGTTGAGCTATGGTTACACTATGGTTGCAGATTCAAAATTTAAATGTATATAATTTGTTACACTATGGTTATTATACTAATATATATTTAGCAGAAGAATACCATAAGTTCCTTTTTTAAAGAAAAGGAATTTATCCACATAAGGATTGCTCTATATAGTATGATAAAAGGTCCAAAAAAACTCCCAAGAACAGATTCGGAAGACCCAAGTTCAAACATACTGCTCAAGCTTAGTAGTCAATACTAAATTAAAACAAAATATGTAGGAATTTTAGAATTCAGCAATAGGGATATGCTAAAGATATTTAAGTTTCACAGACAACACGATTTAGATGGTTACCACGAACCCCCAGAACCCACAGTTGGATTCTCAAAAGCAATGAAATTCCAGAAAGTCTTCAAAGCATACAGCTGAGAAATCATTACACCCTTTTCTGTTACTTTTTCTATCTGTTATGTTCCAGATCAAGCATGAAGCCACATTATAGTGGACTTCGTTGTGTATGTGGTGGTGGTGGTGGTGGTAGTAGTAGGGGGTGAGGGGGCTGGGGAACTGATAAAAGTTGTTGTGGGTAAGTTCAGAAAGTATAGTCGCCTCCGTACTCTATCCATCTAGGTGGATCAAGCCTTCTTGGACAATTGTAGATTTAAAGCAAACAATTAGCATAGAGAAAAAAGTAAGCTCAACAAAAATTAGAGAGCCAAACCAACTATAATGAACCCAATCAACTCATAAATTGAGACTATGATCATGAATAATTAGTGATAATAATCACTAATATATGATGATATATATATTATTATTATGAAATGATATATATTTGTTTGGATTCTACAATACGAAATACAACAATTTGTGTTCAAAGTCTACAAAAATATAGAGCCCGATCATCTCATAGATCAGGATTTCATTTGGTGAGATCGCTGTTGCTGCGAACCGACTATATGCTACTGGCTTGCTGTTGCAAATCACTGCTGCTGTGAATGTTTGTCGAGGTAGAGACAGTTACCTGGCTTAATAGTTTAAGTTTATTGAGGGGTGCTGCTGCTTTTGCGAATCGCTGTTGTTACTTTATATACCGTGAATGTTGTTTAAAGTAAGCAACATAACATCTTCTTAACACCAAGAGTAAGTAAGATGTTTACGCTATGACCAATGTGTCAGTGGCAATGCACATGCTACAGAAACTTTTTTGATGAACCTACGACGTGCCTAGTAAAAAAATAGCTTTTTAGAAAATAGTAATACCACAGTGATCACGCAATTACCATTACGACGTGCCTGCATATTTTGCTCTTTTGGTCTGCATTGCTTCTATTAGAGCACCGGTTTGCAGCCTCAAGAACTGTGGAAGTCTTTTGGTTCTATATGTGTAATCCTGAGGCCTTCAACAAAGAGAACAAACTTCTCCAAATGTGTCCCTAGATTATAAGGTCCCAACATGTTCTTTCTTCAACTCACAATCAATTATTTCCACCTCCCCAGATGCGATGATGCAAACATTGTCTGGTGCTTCATTCCCTGTGAAGATATAAATTATTACATCAAATAGAATAAGAATTGAAGGTTGTCAAATCAATCATCAATAACGTAAATCACCAATAATTTTAATAATTGATAGAAAATAATTGGTGATCAACCACAACACACATGCAGCATCAAATCACCCAGAACACAAAGATAGGAAATAAAAACCCCACTACACAGATACATAAATCTTCAACAAAAAACAAATTTTTATTATCTTCGAAAACAGAACCAAAACGACTTCCTAATACATCATGTTTCATATGTAATTAGGCACTGATATCGAAAAATCAATTTAGTCAACCGGTGTCGATATTTTAGCTCGAAGGCACCAGTGCCAAATATAATTAGGCACTGTTTCTGTTCCAAAATTTATAGAGTGAATGGCTATTATAGCAGGTCTGATATCAGTTACAAATGACAATGTAGTCCTCGTGTGACCAACTATTTTCCAAACACTTTTTGTCCCCTTCCGAAATTGTGATGCGTTAAGAAGATAATATTGCATTTACTAAAGAAGGCTTGTTGGTTTCTAGCATGAAAGGGATTTATCAAAGCCGTACTGAAAGGGATTATGTGTTTACTGCCGTAGTGAAAGGGATTCCATGTTTACTTTTCTATTGTTTTGTAGGGGATAAAATTATATAACCAGATTTACCGAAGCTATTCAAGGATATGTTCAGTTTAATTAACTTGTTTTCCCAGATTTATCGAATCCATTCACATAAACTTTATAATCAATTAAGTTGCACTCAATTTTTAACCCTACCCAAAGCCGAAAAGCCATTACCCACACCTAAATTACCACCATACACATATAAGTCAAATTTACAACCCTCCAAACCTCAAAATTAGGGGAAAAACAATATCAAATAAAACAAAACAAAAAGAGAATGTGATCTATTGCAAACAGAAAACAATAATTAAGTGTAGATAATTTTCATAGACTACGATATCGTGTGTATCTACCGTTTGAAAACCAAACACTAAATACATAACATAAGCAATAAATAATTTTTTAAGAACAAAATACCATTTGCAAACAAAAAGATTTTTAAGAATAAAATATAAAATAAAGTAATAAAGTAATAGAATAATAGACTTATCTTTATAGCATAGGCAAGAACAAATCGACAAAATGTTTCCAATAAGAGCGGGAGAAGGATATGTTAACTCTAATAACCTGAACATTTTGAAAATACAAAATTATTAATATTGTGAAATATAATAAAGTATCAAGAACATACCTAATCTCATACCTAAATCCCCTGTCGGACATTCAATCTTCAAGCATCAAACACATCCCAATCCTAAATAAAAAAATAGACCATAAAAGTCTTGAATTTAGAGAACAATAGAATAAAATAAATATTGGGAATACACAAACAAAGTGATAAAGTTTGAGATGGGTGTGAGCCAAATAAAACCTCAATTGACAAAAATCGGGATTTTTTGCCTAAAAGTCAATGGTAAAATAATGTACATACGGAGTAGCTAATAAAAACAATAAAATAAAAAAATCCTTATGAAGTAGAAACAATAAACAAAAGCATATGCACCTACTTTGGAAGGTTATACAATAATCACCCAAAATGAAAGTGTACGTGTAAATAAATCTCATTTTTTTATGTATATCAAAAAAGAAAGAGAAGGTACTAAAGCTCATTTTTTTTTATCTACATCATTCATGAACAAACACAATGGGTAAGTACATGTGTAAAGCAATAGAAATCGCCATATTTAATTGAAGGACTTCACAATAATCTAAATACTCATGTTGAGTGATATAATAATAGTAGAGAAAAATGATATAATAGAGAATAAATATTGGGAATATACAAACAAAGTGATAAAGTTTGAGATGGGTGTGAGGCAAATAAAAGCTCAATTGACAAAAATCGGGATTTTTTGCCTAAAAGTCGATGGTAAAATAATGTTCATACGGAGTAGTTAATAAAAACAATAAAATAAAAAAAATCCTTATGAAGTAGAAACAATAAACAAAAGCATATGCACCTACTTTGGAAGGTTATACAATAATCACCCAAAATGAAAGTGTACGTGTAAATAAATCTCATTTTTTTTTATGTATATCAAAAAAGAAAGAGAAGGTACTAAAGCTCATTTTTTTTTCTACATCATTCATGAACAAACACAATGGGTAAGTACATGTGTAAAGCAATAGAAATCGCCATATTTAATTGAAGGACTTCACAATAATCCAAATACTCATGTTGAGTGATATAATAATAGTAGAGAAAAATGATATAATAGAGAAACTTGTTGGGTTACCTATAAAATAATTTATCAAACACATAAGGCAATGGAAGTTTACCTCTGTAAAAGGAATCACTGATCACAAATACACATGTTTTAAAACCAAATAAACACCCACGCGCACACATTGATTAGAACAAAAAAAACTTAAAACTAAAATTCTTAGAAACCCAAATCAAACCCCTATATTTCAAACCCAAACGATAACCATATGTGGTATAAAAACCTTATAGAGAGATTAAAGGATACCTTGAATAGTCGTGAGAAAGTGAGAATCAAAAGAGAACCTGTAATAATTAATTAACATATGAAATACATCCAAAACCTAAATATAACCAAAAACCAAACCTTGATCGATGCCTTCTTCATGCGCCGTTGTTGCTTGGAGATGGTGAGAGTTAGAGGGTTCTTGTACCTTCTTCATGCGTCGCTGTAGCTTGGAGATGGTAAGAGTGAGAGGGTTTGCGAGAAGTAGGGTACTCAGTTGATTGAGAGAGAGAATGGGCAAACATCCCACTGTCCGAGCGTGTTAACCGAGGCAGGAGAAAGGTGCTAAAATTTTAGGCGGGATATTGAAATCTGAGAGGCAATCACAACCGTTCTTTTTATCTCAAAGAATCTCAACCCTTATTGTGCTTTTACATTTTTGCCAATTCAAAAACCATTCCATCTTATTATATGGATATATATATATATATACACACACACACACAGAGAGGGGGGGAGAGGCACGCTCTCATACATACCAAGTTTACATATTTACTGGCGCAAACTTATTTTAATAAAATATTAAAAAATATTTTTGAGTTGTGATATTTAAACATTTTAAGGGACCCATATAAAAAAATCAGTTCAAAATATTTTTTTTGCTATTTTTAAAAAATCGGTCAAACTTTCACAGTTTTTAGAGTTCTTTAAAAGTTGTGAAAGTTTGAACAATTTTTTAAAAATTGTATAAAAAAGTTATTTCGAGCTGATTTTTTTAATATGGCCCCTTAAATGTTTAAATACCATATAAAAAATTCAACTTAAAAATACTTCTTTTACTATTTTGAAAAAGTCAGCATGTAAACTTGGTATGTATGAGAACTTGGATCTCTCTCTCTCTCATATATATATATATATGAGAGAGAGAGATCCATAAATCAATAAGGGTTTATAAGTTCTCGATATAAATACATGTCACTAATAAATTTGCACACTCGCTTAAAATATTTTTCTACAATTTTTTTTATCAAGCACATAATTTTACACAAAAATGAGGTTTGTACCCCATTATAAAAATAACCTTAAAAATATGTGTGCGGTACTTATTATATGATATTAACACAATACGAATGATTCACGTACTTTTATTTCGTTGTTTAAGGTTAAGTACCATTTTTTACCATTAATTATCCTTTATATGTCTGCACATCATGCATGAACCAAGTTAAGCTCGAACAAGACATGCAATTCTGTATTCGTTATAAATAACCTCCCTTCAATATGTACCAATTTTTGTGTGCAAACTTTTACGTGAAATGTTCGCTTAATTCATAAATTATTCTTTTTAATACTCATACGACCAACACATATAACCGTTTTATATAAAACTTTTGCGCAATTCAATTATTTAAAAATTACTTTATTTATTAAAATTAATGGTATTTCAAATAATATAGCACGTAGGATTACATGTTGGTATCGTTCACCAATCGAGACTGGAGCGACTATCCCTAATATGGGCAGAGGCAAAGGAGCAGATTGCAAGGGAGTGGCATCGTGACAGTAATTGTTCTCATATATGTAAGTCGTATCTAAGTCCTTATTAAGTCATGTAAATATTCATTTAGTATTAGTAGACTTTGTGTGGGTTGGGTGCGATATCGATTTTTCCCGCGAGGGTTTCTACACTAATCCTGGTGTGCTTTGTGAGATTATTTTTCTATTTTCTTCCGCGATTAATCACCAATTGCATGAAATTTGGACTAAATTAATTTATTTGGTGAATTAAAATTTAGTCGAATTAAAAAATATTATTAATTTTCTTTACTTTTTGATTAATTAAGAAATCAACTAATTAATTTTGGACCATTAAGGCACATGTATATTTTAAACTAGTATGAGAGTTAATTTTATCATGCACTTGGGGGTATATATATTAAGGGTCACTCATTCACTCGGTCACTCGGTCGCATGTGTTTGGTGGTAGTAATTACGAGTACTAGAATGCGTGTATGTCATTTTTTTAATTTCCTAGATTAGAGGGAGCGGTTAGCCATAGCTAAGGGGTGAAGACGTCCAAGAAACTTGCTAAAAGAAACTGTGTCCCCGAACCTAAGGAAGCCTTGCTTGAGGATGAATATAGGGTAGCTAACTACAACGCCATGGGGCTTAATGTCATTTTATATGGAGTAGCCTGAGGATATTTCCATCGAATATCTATGTGTACTAGGTCCAATGAGGTGTAGGATATTCTTTAACTCACCAATGATGGTACCAATACCGTACGGGTCTTAACGCACCAACATCTCTCCACCAGAATTTAGTTGTACGAGTTTTATGCAAAAACTTTATGACATCGTGAACTCTCACTTTTCTTTAGGAGATAAGATCACAAACTCTAGGGTCATTAGGAAAATCCTTAGGTTACATTAATATTGTTGGAGGTATTGATACCATGAAAGTAGAAGATATCATAGGGTCTACCCAAACTGTTGAGCTAGCAGAGTTTCCACTTAAGAGGAAAGGTATTATCTTAAATGCCCATAAGTTTGATTCTTTCGATTTTGACATGATTGGTGAAGAATAATAGAATTTAACCAAGTTGACTAAGATATTGAAAAAAATTCTCAAACGTAATAAATGTGATATACTTAAAAGATTTGAGAAAATAGTGTCAATATGGTAAGATCTTTAAAGAATCGAAAGAAGAAAATCCGAAAGATAAAAAAGGCTTTTGAGAATATGCTCCCGATGTCGAAATGTTGGTCACAAGTCATTCGATTGTCCACTAAAACAATGAGTAAGGAAAAAAAGAAGATTGATGTCACTCATAGTGATAGTGACTCGGGATCCACGAGTGAGTCTTTTGTTTAATGCAAAATCATCACATTCACTGCCATCAAGGACGTGTTAAGTATTTTCTTATTGAAGACATTTCCATTTCAACAGCTCCCAATAAGAATATGAGAAGTTTAATGTATATGGAGAGGGTTAGTTGACATTGGAAAGGCTTACTTCAAACTTTATGACATGTCCATCAAAATAGAAAAGGTGGAAATCTTAGTCTTACCTCTAAGCTTAAGAAGTGTGAGAAGGATATTTGTAACATAAATGAAAATGAGGCACTTTCGAGCCAATTAAAGGCTCGATAATCTACTTTTATACAAAGCATGAGTTTTTGCACGACAGGGTCAATAGCCTAAAGAAGGTGCTTTTTGAGTCTTTCTGGACTCAAAAATTACTGGAGTATGAGAATGATCGGTTAAAGAAGGCTTTTGAGGAGTAAAATATGTTTAAGGTTGATGTTAAAGGGAAATCTGATAATTAGTGAAGATGATTCTTACACCCTCCCAATCCTCGAAGGATAATCTTAAACTTAGCTTTGACCATTCGATACCCTCTTTGTCGAAAGGTCAAACAAGACTCTTGTGCGTACCCCACCTAGGAACACTCCTAAACATAAGGACGTGAACAACCCCCCCACCCCACCCGACCCACAACCCTAAGTATGCACCTGTTGTCATGGGAAGGGTCACCTTAAATATTTTTGCTTGATCTTAGAAGAGTATCTCGTTACACTAGCCAAAATTTAAACTCGGACCATTTAGGTCAAAGGAATAGGAACTTCTCTAGCAAATTCAATGGTTTAACAAAAGCTATGAAGTTTTGAGAACACCCTTACAATGTCTGCTTAGACAAAGATGGTCCAAACAAAAAAAAAGTCCAATTTTTCTATTTTTAAAAATTTTAAAGATTGGAACTTTAAGCAAAATTAACCCAGTTAAACTTTGCACCGATTTTAAACCTTTTGTTATGAAAAAATGATTTATCCAATTTTAACTTTTTAACTTAAAATATGCATCTAGGTGATAAGCAGATAAAATAAATAAATCATACACAACACGTTGATGTATGAGGAAAACCACAAAATGAAAAACCTCGGACGGCTTAGCCAATAGATCACTATGATACGGTTTTACAAAGCATAAATAGTAGATTTACCCAACAACTTTATCCCCATAAGCCTTGATGCTCTTCTATATTCGACCGCTCCTCCACAATGCAATGCAGGAGTCCACCCACGCAATCTTCCATAAAGCATGAGTCCACGCACGTATCGGTATCCACCGATGAGGCTCAACAATCGTCTACAAATAAGAACATGAAATCCAGTGCTTCTTCACTGCAGCACCACAAACACAGAGTCCGTCGCATGTAAATAGTGAGTACGGAATCCACCGCACGAAAAAAGTTCTCTTTAGAAGTATTGAAACAAACCTTGGTGACCAAACTAAAGATCTCAACCCATATGTATATGAATAACTTGGATCTTTGAAATCAAATGGTGAAACAAGGGTTTTGGAACTTTGGTAAACAGATAGGAAAACATTTTTGGCCAAAAGTTCTTGAAAAATCTGAGTCCAGTGTGCCTTAAATTAAAAAACATGAATTTCAAGGCAGTGAACTCGTTCGAATGAAAATAAAAGATCGTTCGAACGAAAATAACTTTTCATTCTAACAAAAATACATTGCATTCAAACGAAACAACATTATTAAACGATCGTCCTTCAAATGAGATATGCAATCCTTGGCGGAGGATTCTCGTTCAAAGGTCGTTAGGTAGCATTCCAATGAGATCTTAATTTCATTCTAACGAGATCAGAAGTCATTCGAACGAAAAATTCAATTTTATTTTAACAAGTTCAATTCTCATTCTAATGAGATTAAACCAAAAAATCTTCTTCTTTAAAAAATATTTAATAATAGTTCCAAACGATTTTAAGTTAAAAATAAATAAACACCCTTAAAAACATCGAATGACCTATATTCAACATGCATTCATACATACGAGATCCTCGATAAATGTGAAGACAAACTTGGGATTAAACACGACATGATGTATCGAACTTTTAAAGTTGGCTTCTACGTCTTTATCAAACACGTCGTAGGCTTTATGGGATCAACAACACAAAGTCTAACCTATGATTCAAATGTTTTGTTCGGAATTAAGCCAATTACATATAAATTTACTCCATTGAAAATGTGTCCTAACAAATCTCCCCATTTGGATATTATGGGACAAAACCAAAGCAAAAATTTTATGGCCTGTCAAGCTCTTTCAAAAGACCCATTTCTCCACCCCATAGAGAAAAATAGTACAGATGCTCGACAGATACACAAACTGAGTAGCTTTTCTTTTCTTGAAAATTTTATCGGATTGTAGTAAACATGTAATCCTGGGCACTTAAACACGCCCTCAAATGCAAAGAGGATATAACAAGTATAAATTCGCAAAAGAATAAACATCTAACGATGTCTAAAACATCTCAACTAGTTAATACGTATTCCCTTAAGATAAAGATAATATAATCTTGCAAGGAAAGTGTAATACCCCTGTAATTTTAAGTAATTTATATTGGGATGAATTAAATTAAAATGGGAAACTAATCCGGGTTAAAATGAAATTTAATTAACGTGATCAGAGTTAATACTTATGTATGTGAATTAAATTGAATACTAATTAGTGATCAAGTAATAAAATATTGAGAATGCACTATGTTTAATTGTTAGTAAGAAATAGGACAATTTATGATAATTTAGTCGAGACGCGCATGTTAGTCGTGTCAGGACTTAAAATATAAAATAAATTGTAAGTGATATATAGGTCATCCAAATAATCATTTAGAGTGTGATGATGTCCCCGGACAGGTCGAGATAGTCAGAAAAGTATAATCGAAAGTTGTGTTTGGGTCCCGGGACATTTTTGGACCAACCCGGCACCCCGTAAGGGTATTTCGGTCTTTTGGTATTCTAGGGTTAGAAGACCAACGAATTTGGAAAGAATATATCAATTATTATATTGTAAAGTCTAGGGTTAGAACAAGTGAGAAATAAGAGAGGCCATAGGAGAGGAAGAGGAAAGGGTTTATAGGCCATTCACCACCAACTAGCACCACTGTTGTCGCCGAAATTGAGAGGGGCATAAGGAGGAGCAACCTCCATCACCAAAATACTCAAATCAGACCTTGATCATCTAAGACAAGTGTTTAAACTTGCATAAATTGAGTAGTTATAATGTATATGCTAGTCTAGAATTATCTCTACAATGAAAACATGTTATGTTGGGTGATTTCATGGGATTTAATTATGGGTTTGATTAGGAATCATATTAGAATTTAACCTCCTGGGATTATATTTCGAAATTTAATTTTTAAGATACATAGTTATGGAATCTTGTTGGGTTCTTGGTTAAATAACATGAATCTTGAATAACTTAGGGTATAATTGATGAACATAAGATGACAATTTGCCTGAATTTTCGACTTTAAATGTATGTCATTTTAATTGTACTTATAATTAGTTTTGCGGACCATAAATGTTTGGAAATTTCTAGGTCTTAGATTTCCAATGAGATTTGAATGAGGTCATATGGAGTTTTATAGAGGGAGTAATCGACTTTACTATAGGGTATCTAATCTGTCAGTACACTAATCTGTCAGAATTTTTAACATTACTTTAAACGTATAGTATTTTAATTGTACTTATAATTAGATTTCCAGTCATAAATGCTTGAAAATTTCTAGGTCGTATTTTTTCAAATGAGCTTTGGATTAGGTCATTTGGACTTTTGTAGAGGGAGAAATCGCGATTTTACTAATTTAATCTGCAGAAAATTTAAACCCGATTCGGTTGCTCAGAGAATGACAATTTTATTAGTTTAGATTAAATTTTTTTTTTAAATATTGGAACCATAATTTGAGTAGTTTGAGATTATGAAAAAAATAATGGAATACCAGTCGTATATAATTGAGACATAGAGGTACTCGAGGAGTCAAATTTATAGACTATAACCTAACAGAAACTATTGAACGTATTAGTGTACAGGAATCAAATGGGATACATAGAGAATTAAGATGAACCCGAGATTTGGATTAGTAGAATAATGTGATATTAACTACTGAAATTATAAAAGAGATGATTAGAATTCTTTGAATAGCGAGTGATATTTGTAATAAAGGGAATAAAAATAAAGTGTGAAGTAGTAGTACGTTGAATAATTGAGGTATATATGGGACGTACTATATGAATATACATGGGTTGTGTGAATGCTTGTTATGTATGATTTTTATTTATATAAGCATACCTATGCTACCTGCTATCACGGGAGGTCATGTGCAGTGGGCTAGGGGTGTTAAAAAAACCGACCAAACTAACGGACCGAACCGAGTCGAACCGCCTTATTTCTATCTATTTTTTTGTTAATCGATTCATTCCCAAATTTTTTTTAAAACTGACTGAATCAGTCTCGTCCTCGGGTTTTGAATTGATATGGTCGGTCAGGACCGATCCGGACCGATCGATTAAATGTAAATATTTTATTCAGTCTTTTAAATATGCTTCTACTCCTACACTAGTGTCAAATAAAAAAATATGGGGGTTAAAATATTCCATTGTCCGATGCTAAATTCTAAACCCTAGATAACCAAGACCAAATTAGTCGTTCTTCTTTCTTATACAAGCCAAGCCCAAATCAAAAACAAAAACAACAACTCTCTCACCCAACTAAGATCAACCCAAATCGGACCGCTGAACACCCCTTTCTACCTTGCCAACCTATTTTTGGATCAGCAATCAGGTATTTTTAGATCTGCCTTGCCTTGCCGACTAATCCCCCCCCCCCCTCTGATAGCCTCATTGCCCATCATTTGTTATCGACTGTTGGCCCGTCGCCCACCTACCCTCCATCCTATATCTCCGGATGTCCCTATTTCACGGATCAGGTATGCCATTATCATTTGAAGTTTGTTTTTCATATGTAGGCGTAAACCCCATGTATCCTCCATTACATATGAAAAATTTATGCTAACATATTATATCCTCCCATAACATATGAAAAAGCTGGATAAAAATATATGCTAACATCTGTACTGTAGGCATAGACCTCAGGTATGCGATTTTTGGATTATATATTGCTCATATATTATATATATAATATATTGAATATTGATGGAAATATTTTCGGATCAGCCCCTGGTTTTGGGGGGGGGGGATTTTACCAATATTATATATATATAATATATTAAATATTAATTGAAACTTTTTTAGATCAGCCCCTATTTTTTTTAATTATCATGTATAGTTTTAGCAATTGCTAAGACCGGCGAACTAAACCGAACCGACCCTATAAAAACCAAACTGACTAGGGTTGGTTAATCGACATTATTGATCCGGTCTTGGTCCATTTTTTTAGAGGACCGATATAGTCGGTTCGGTAAGAAAAACTTCAAAACCAAACCGAGCCAGACCACGAAACACCCCTAAAGTGGGCGATCCCAACTTGGCGATGCGATCAAGGTCTGGATGTGTGCCCCAGAACATAGAACTTAGGGCGGACCACTATTTGAGTGTACAATAGTGTGACCGGTCATTGGGTGCATTAGGTATGTGCGTAGCCCAAAGGCTTAGGACTATGTCAGCCTCCACTATGTGTTTATTTGAATTATGGTTCGAGGGTGATTCTGAACCGGTAGTCCTTGATTTCGTACGAGAGGTACTTTGTCTCGATAGCAGAGTATGCATGCAACGCGATGCTCATCCCAGGGATGTTATAGTCGTATATATATAGTATGATATATATGTGTGTGGTTTGTTCTACTCTTGAGGGGTAGTAGAAGATATAGATAATGTATATCTAATGTAACCTAAGTAAGAGAAACTTAAATAATTGTTCAGTAATAATATTCGGCTAGCGTATCGTTTGGGCGATACGGGTGGGCTAAGAGTATTATCGATTAGGTAGATATTTATTGTAACTAGTTAGGTTGGGTAGCATGACTAGTTGGGTTTAGTAGGACACGTTAGGTGTGCACTATAGTTGAGAGGTGAAGAACTCAATGGAGTGCACGTGAAGCTAACGCGTATATAATAATTGTTCTTATTGCATTTTAAATATTTGCAAATATTTTGGGTCCGGACGCATATCAAATCTATTTTCAAAACTTTTACGTGTCCAGTCATGGGAACGCCAAGGATGATTGTTCTTTCCAGAGACATGTAGTTGCAGCTGATGTGGAGGCATGTAGGATTTTTGAGTAGCCGATTCTATTATTGATATTCTAGATTAGGTTCTCTATTCCAGTATTGGTTTGGCATGTTTCTCTTTTTATTTAGACTTATGTATTTCAGACAATTTCATATGTTGGATTGGATGTATTGAATTTTTATTTGATGGTTTATTCCGGGACTTTATTTTTATCTTTGCTTCAGAGTTTACATTGTGGTTTCATGTATATCAGTCACTGTGTGTGGGTTTATTATTGATTGGTTCATATTGTTGCATATTAATGAAAGATTAAAATTTGACATTGCTTGTTAAATTAACAGGTGGTTAGTAATTAATTGAATTTTAACAGTGATGCTAAGAATGAGCTATATAAGACTCTTATTTTATTTTGGTAGGGGGCTGGTCACCCGTTATTTTAATAGACGGGGTGCTATAGAAAGATACTATTTATCCCCCTTTTTGTTCGGGTATAGATAAAGCAAGATAGTATAAAATAATTACTCCCCCTAAAAACCAAATGTCCCCCTAAATATGTAACCATAAGATACTAATTTTAAATATAAGGAGAAGGAAAAAAACATTTGATGGTCTAAAGTGCAACAAACACACAACACGACAACTTAAGCATAAATAATACGCACTATGATCAAACAATATCAACATGAGTGCAAAAAATACCAATATGAGTAAGAAATGAAGTATGATACCAATTTTGAAATTACCAATTTGAGAAAAGGAATTTCAATGCACATAATGAGTGATATTTATATGATTATATGGCATGCCAAATAAAATTCAATGATAAATCATATGGCATAAATTGACTGAATGCAAACTGCAAAGACTCAAAAAGATACCATATATATTACATGTGAAAAATATACCGATGAAAATCTGGCACATATATAGGTATTTACAACTACAAAACACCACATAAAATACATAATCTTTACACACTAGCATAGTATTGACGTGTCTATACGTGTGAGATGGAATAAATGGACATGAACACGATATAAATGAATTATGATCCAAACACTCAAATACATTCAAGAAGTTTTAATTGATGCAAAACCTTATCAAACTTAGATTTAGCCTCAAGTGACAAGATAAAGTTAACTTTATGAACAAACAAGCACAATGCACACAAGCCTAAAATATTGATGATTCAATGTAATACCCCGGGTTTTAATTTTTTATTTTTATTAAATTTAGAGGAAAATAAAATTCTGGATTTAATGGCCTTTAAGTATTTAACTTGATTTTACTAAAATTTTCAATCGGGAATTAATTCGGGTCTTTTATAAAAAGATATAATATTTTTATTTAAATATTTAACTGGCAGGTGCGTTTTGGTTCAGCTAATAGTTTTTATCAGATTTAAAAGGTCGAATTTTATAAGATTTAATTTTGGGATTTGTGCGCCTCGTTCGAATGACATGCCTTGTCGTTCGAAACGACGTCACATTGTCGTTTGGTCACATTGTCGTTCGAACGACAGGCGTGCTCGTTCGAACGACAGGCGGTGGATGGATGGATTAGAGTCCTACTTATTTTCCAACCTTTAAACCCTTTATCGACTAAACTACGGGGCTGGGATTTCAAAATTCACCTTTCTCTCAAACTTTCTCCAGAAATCTTTTTCAAAACATATTTCTCTCATCTTCAACCCCTAGTCCCTACCTTTCACAAGTTTTGAAGATGCAAGTGGTGTTTTCTAGAGAAGAGTTCAAACTTCTATTCAAATTTTGATTCAAGTTAAAAACAGGCATGAATACTCTATTCTTTTCCTTTAGTATTATGCGTTTTAAGTGTCGCCTAAACTTTAATCTCATATTTTTCTTAAAATCAATTAGCAATCTAATTAGAGAAAGTGAACACTTAAAACTTGGGGTTATTTTTATTAAATCTCTCAATATGAATAATATTCATAACCCTTGGGTGCATAGGATTCATGAGTGAATTTTGGATTTTATTGGTGTAGGTTGCATGTAGAAAAACCCTAGTTTTGAAATAAATGAATTTGGGGACGTATAACTCATGTAATTTGTGTTAAGGTAATGAAATTGGAATATTGTTGTATTAGTGATGAAACCTCAGGGTATTTAATTTAAAATAATTATATGAGATTGATTTGGGTGTTTATGATGATGAGATAATTAAATTAAGATTTAATTGAATTGGACTATCATGCGTAGTTTGGTACAATGATTAATTACGCTTATTTGTGTGACTTGTTGGTATTATTTAATTTCCATTGTGACGACGTGTTCTTGGTTATTT
This sequence comes from Sambucus nigra, assembly GCA_949130495.1. Taxonomy (NCBI): domain Eukaryota; kingdom Viridiplantae; phylum Streptophyta; class Magnoliopsida; order Dipsacales; family Adoxaceae; genus Sambucus; species Sambucus nigra. Next base: position 340,684,124 of record OX422213.1, on the reverse strand, counting down.
TTGCTCCCCTATATTTTAGGATGCCTTATATGTAAGGGACTAGTGGGTAGGCCTTTTGATGATTTGAGCCTTCTAGGTGTGGGACATGTGAGGGTAGATTATTATGACTTTATTATGTCGAGGGTGGGCTGATTTTAATGCTTTATCATCATTATGCTAGCCTAGACATGAGACTAGGTTAAGGTTTATGTTAGAAATTCATCCTATACATAGGGTAGGACGTATTGATAACTTGGGGACCCTTAGGCATGGGACTAAGGGGTATTTTGAGGATCTCACATCGACTATAAGGGCGGGATAAATTTATAAATCGTGAAGTTGGGAATTAATGCCTAAGATAAAAATGGGTATTAAAATTGGTGGCGACATAATGTGTCAGTGACCGACGGTTTAAACGAGTCAGCTTGGGTCATTTATGTCGTGTCGTGAGTTGGAACCTTGTCATATTGCGGGGGATTGACAGTTTAAACGGATTCGGCTGGCTATTAACAAGGGGAAGTGTAACACTTTGGTGGATTACCACCCAGGACGGGAGGACCGTTATAATAAAAAGTGAGAACAATAATAAAAGTGGCTAATTTAATTAATTAACATCGTGGGACTTGGGAATTTAAAATCATATTGGTGTGTCTTTTAAATGGGGATCTCTGCGGGTAGTTAGTGATTTATATTTATCTCGTTTAATTTAAAATATTCAATTACGATATTTATTGCGTATAATGCTACTGTCTGGATTCAAGGATACTATTTGAGGGGAGTAATGTGTATTCATGCTCGGGGCTCTGACCTCGTGCGTTGACTCACCTTTTCAGGATAAGTTTTAGAGAAGCTGCAGAGGATTATCGGAGTTATCATTTGAATGTGCAGTTGGAGTTATTTATTTTATTACATAGTTTAGATAGACTTTTCTTTTTAGCCGTATTTAATTATGAGACTTCATTTGAGTTTTATTGGGCCATTGGGTTCCAAAGTTGTTTAGAGGAATTCAGTCGGTTTAATATTCAGATTCTATTTAATCATTATTGGAGATTTGGATTTTATTCAGAGTATTAGCATGTGATGGATCTTTTATTGCTCAGTTGTTTATGATCATTTGAGATTGATTCAAATATTTATCTTGTGGATTGATTTATTTATGTCTCGTATCTGTCTCATGCTAAGAATGGTATTTATTTAACTCATGCCCGGCATAGTTCGGCGACGGTGGCTGGCCAACCCGTCTGTCGAATTTTGTAGGGTGTGACATTCTACAAATCAATAGTGTCATGATAAAATAAGCATAACTGGGATTTATTGTGGAACCCATTGATCTTTAACTAAAAACCCTCAAAAGATAAACATCTATCATATTTTCTTTTCTTTTCTTTTCTTAATTCTTTTGAAGCTATAGCTATTAAAAGATCAAACAAACTAAAAATGTTTGTAATTGACAATTTTTTTATTTGTATTGCCCTTAATTTTTTCGTTAGGCTCTTGCCAACGATGGCTTTCTCACAAAGGATATTTGCTCCTTTCGTATCCCTTTCCCATCTACTCACATATTTTTCAATACTAAAGAAATAAGCTCATAAGCAGCAGTTCTTACATGCACATATCTCTCGTAGTCACAAAATAAGTAGATGATAATATTGATGGGAGATCATCACATAAAACTCAAATATACATGTGAAGTTAACGTTCAAAATGCTCATGCATGTGTGTGCAGAGGCATATACAAAGTCGAATTTATAAAACAAATCAAGTTTGAAATAACTCCATGTGATAACTCGTTTTTTGCGTATGTCATTATCTTCAAAAGTCGAGTCTCAAAATTCTTTGAATACCTACAAAACTTGCTAAATGTCTTGTATTGTGGTAAGTACGGGAATCAATCCAACTTTTAAGTGGAAAACAAATAATGTGAATGCTTATAATTTCAATTTTTTTATATATATTCTTAAAAATAATTTTAAGCGAGAATAACAATATTAAAATCTTAAGTGAACAATTGAAATAAACTACACGTAAAAGTGTGATAAATGTGGGAAAAGATACGTGATTACACTGCATGATCAATTATTTTAATTTCTTAATTTATTGAATTGAAATATTTCAAGATAATATTAAATTCATAATTTAACTCTCATTTCAATTATAAATTGAATAATATACTTTTCATAAAACCAATTTAAAAATGTCACGCTTTAAAAAAATATGATTTATACTCTTATTAATAAACTATCCACTAAGATTAATTTATTAAAAATTACATAAATCATCAAATTTCAACATTGAATTAATATTTACAACTTAGGGAAAACCTATCTCTAGTTCGATGTCAAAATCAAATATTAAAACTAAATTAATTTACTACCTCTCGATACGTAAATTAATTTTTTACAATTAAAAATTAATTCTCCTAGGAATATGACAATTGATAATTTTTTTAATTAAATTAACATCCTACGTAGTTTCGTCCCACCCATTGAACGAGGTGTTTAGCCTAACATTCACATATTAGAACATAAACAACAACGAAGAAAATATAGACATAAATTAAATCAAGAGATAGAACACAATACGCAAGTCTTTTTGTCGAATTGCGTTCTTTCAATGCGTCCCAATTTTTTACAATATCCTCACTTGATTACAAAAATAAAATGAAAACTAAATCCAAAAATTATTCAAAAGATAAAATATTTTTTTGTATTTTTTCTGAAATTTTTATAATAAACTGTACAAAAAAATAACACTGGAAAGTGTCTCTCTCTGCAGTCTACGAAAGTCTTCCTTTTATGAATAGCTCTTGCTAGGGATGTTAATGAATCGAATTTTATTCGAATCCGATCCATTTAAACGGATATGGATCATGCCTAAAATTCGATTACCCGCTTATTAAATGGAGCGAATTTGGATTCATATACTCCGATCCGTTAATAATTCGATCCGATTAATATTTTTAATATATGTATATAAATTATATATAATATATTTCTAATCAATATATTGTATTTAATAATATTTTGAATATATATTATAATAGTTATAATATTATATAAAAAAATATCTCCCTTATATAAAAGGAAAAAGACACACACACACTTATCCTAAGAGTTGAAAATTAAAATGTTACAATTCAAGTGTTCAAAAGTATATGTTTTGACATATCATTATTTATTTTTTTAATGAAAATTATTATAAGAATAAATTAAAAATAATATGTTAAATAATTGGATCGGATCCGAATCCGTTTAACATTAACGGATATGGATTTGGAACTCTAACAGATAATCCGACGGATAATCAGATCGGATCCGAATCCATATAACATAATCGGATATGGATTTGGATTTGCCTGATTTTGTCTGAATCTGATCCGTTTAAAAGTTTAGCTCCTGTCATTTTTATAGCTCACGAAGTTGGTGTTGGTGTTTGTGTTGAGAGATTTTTTTGGGATTTAGTTTGGCCAAGAATAAAAACATGCGGGTTTATTTGAATTTTTGGCACATGGAGGAACAAGGAAGGAGCTGTTGGTCAAAGATATACTCATCTCTCAATTTTGTTGGGTTTGACAGGTGAGTTTTTCAGGTCAAAAAGGGTTGAGATTGTTTAGATCGATTTGGGTAATGACAAGTCTTGGTTTCGGGTGTGTCAGGTGGGTTCGGGTGTGGGTAAAGTTGGGTTATAACAGGTGGGTTGGCCGGCGTGTATGGTTCGAGCTTGCAACTGGTTATGGAGGTCGGCTAGCAGGAGGTCGTGCGTTCATCGATCGGATTTATAAGGTGGTACATGGTTTTGTCTCCGATTTAGGCAGAAGCTGGTATGGAATTTGGGTATTGCAGCAAAATTGGGTTTTGACGTGGGACAGGCCTAAGGTCGCCCTAGGAAGTAAATTGGTCGTGGATTTGGTCAGAATTGAGTATGTCGGGTATACAGCTTGGGGTTAGAGTTGGATGCCGATTTGGGTTTGTGCTGCTTAGGAGAGATGAGAGAGAAGATGATGTGGATGTTATTTGGGTGTAGGTGAGGTATAGCGTACTAAGGTGGGTGCGTGTGTTTAGTTTATACCTTAAAAATTCAAACAAAACTAAGACTCAATTAATATAAAATAAATAAAAATAAAATTTATTAAAATTAAAAACTAAGAAATAAAATCCCAACCTATTAAGAAAATAAATATTTACAAGTCTATTAAAAATAAATATAAAACTAAACTAAAAAATATAAAATCTATTAAAAGTAAATAAATTAAATTCCTAACCTAAAAATAAAAGACTCAGATAACATAAATTAAAATAATAATAATAATAATAAAACTAACCTAAGAAAATTAAAAACAAATAATGTAAAGAAAACCCTAATAAAATACGTACCCTTATTATATTTACATAAAAATGTGAAAACACTCGATGCAAACTAACGGAACCTGATATATACAACTATACGCATACAAATAATATATAAAAATCCTAAAAATGATATACGACTAAAATATACATATAAAAATAATAAAATTACAAACTAAACACACACGAGGCTCGGGTAATGGCTTGGCTCCGTTTAGGCTTAGGTTTGGTATGGGACTTGGTCTAGGCCATCGGCAATGATCTGGGTAAGCTCAAAAAGGGTCTTCTGATTTGATGATTACTTTTATTTATTCGTTGAACGCTACTTTATAACAATTATGTCAATTTGGCACAATTTGATACTGCGATTGCATATTGACCTGAGAAATAAATAAATACAAACATAAGGTTAATTTTATTAAGAACAAGCGACTAATTTGGTTATATTTAGGACATAAATTAAACACTTTTAAGTGATTATCACACCATCCCCAAATAGAACATTTTTAGTCCTCGAGCAAAAACAGAGAGAAATATAGATAAGTGACCAAAAGTGTAGCACTTTCGCAAGAACTTGCGATTGCACTTAACACGTGCAACAAGCCGTTAAACCTATAGGTTGCCCTACATGATAAGTGTTGTCTCGTGAGGGTTTGCAGTGTATAAGGACTAAATTTTCAATTAAGTCTTAATGTAGTTTTGACTTATTCTCGGAACAAAATACGTTTGAGTCGTAGGTCGAATTTTATTGTCCGATCACTATGAGACTATGACCTGTCAAAGATTAATTACACCAAGTTGGGTTTGTTCAATACTTGAATATTTCTGGTTTTGCGGTGGTGAGGCGAAGAAGGTTACTTTCGTGTTCAACATCGTAGACGACACAACGCCGTATCGGTGGATACCGAGGCATTCGTGGAGGCAACTGCTGTGGACGAGCATCGTGAAAGAAGGTTACTTTCTGCATGGGCACTATGAAGATTGGTAGAAGATCAGAGGAGCGTCAAGTTTCATGGGGATCGAGTCGTTGTATAAGACTATCGTCTGAGTTTGTAATCCCAATGTCATAGTGATTGTCTGGCCTGGGCCGTCTGAGATTTTTTCCCATTTTGGTTTTTTCCTCGTACATCGGCGTTGTGAGTATTGCTTTACTTTATTTTAATTGTTTTAATCACTAGTTGCATGCTTAGGGTTAAACAAGATAAAATCTGGTCAAGTTAATTAGTGTCACAACTTGGTTTGATAAAATTAAAAAAGATTTTTTCCAAAAAGAGAAAGTTGGTTTGCATTAACTCTTAACTTAATTCCGCTTAAGCAAAAGTTTGTTTTTAAATATTTGGGGACCTACAAATTGGTATCAGATCTAGAAATACAGTTTTATTATGTTTGATCCCTTTTTTCTTGTAAGGATGAATTTTGGAAATTATGATAGTTTTCGCACTCCTGTTTTTTATGGCACTAATTACGCTTATTGGAAAATGCGAACGAAAAATGCTTTAAAATCAATTGATGAGCGTGTCTGGTTAGCTGTTAAAAAAGGTTGGACACCACCTGTCACACGAGAGGGTGAGGTCACTAGTTTGAAACCCGTTGAGTCATGGACTGAGATTGAACATAGGCTTGCACAGAATAACTCTAAAGGTATGTACGTTGTTTCCTCACATGTCACACCTGAAGAGTATAATCGTATCATGACTTGTAAAACTTTAAAAGAAGCTTGGGATACACTTGCACTCACTCACGAGGGCACGAGCATGGTTAGGGCGTCTAAGTTGTAGAATCTCACTACACAGTTTGAGACGATTAAGATGTTAGAGAGTGAGACATTTGATGAGTTTTACATTAGGTTGTCCACTATTGTTAACACCGCATTTAAGCTAGGTGAGAAGATTCCCGATAACCGAGTGATTAAGAAAATTTTGAGATCGTTGACAAGTAGGTTTGATACGAAAGTGATCGTTATGAATTCCCTTGGTATGCTTAACTCGTCGAAACTGGAAGATATTGTAGGTGATATGCAAACTTATGAACTCGATATGTTTACCTCTAAGTAAGAGCCAAAGAAAGAAAAGGGCATTGCATTAAAATCCCTAAAAGAGGAAACTAAATTTTCGAATAATGACTTCGATTCCAACTTTGAGGATGTCGTCTTGTTGACAAGAAAGTTCAATAAGTTTATTCAAATTCATAAGCAATCGAAAGACACCAAAAAGTTTGAGAAATTCAAGAACAGGGGAGACTCCACACCTAAGGATGAGAGTGAGAAAACTAAGAGAGATGAGTTCGATAGGTGTGAGGGATAGGTTTATAAAGTAACTGAGTGTCCCATTAGATTTTAAAAAGAGGGCAAGAAACCGATAACATACAACGTCACATCAAATGATAGTAAACCGGAAGAGGGATAGGGTTCTCCCATTGAGCTTAACTTTGTTGCGTTTATGGAATGTCATGTGAGCGACGACGATATATCTTCCCACGAGGATACTCATGTGCATGACACTTCCGAGGCTGTTGAGAGTGCTTCCCGAGAAGGTGAGGGTGATGAGAGCGAAGATGAGGAGATCGACATAGGTGAGTTACAAGTTGCATTTCGAGAGTTGTTTGAGGAGACTATGAAGGTGAAAAGGGCAAACTCGAAATTGCAAGCTAAGTTGAAAGAGCATGTCGTAGAAAATAATGATGCGTTGATTGAGGAACTTAGGGCATGGGAGAAGAAGCTTGAATACGTCGAGAAAGAGAGAGACACCCTTAGACGTTTAATGGGGGTTTCAAAAAATTAGGTGATGGAGTTTGAGGAGTCTAGGCGTCTACTTGAGTCTAGGATTAAGGAGTTACAGGACAGTTTAAGAGACTCGTCTAGAGTTAAGTTTGACTTGGAGGCTAGAAGTGAGAAACTGGATAGGATGCTAGGCACCGTCCAAGTTAAGAGAGATAGGTGTGGTATTGGCTTTGATGATCATATTGTTCCCATTACCCCCGCACGTGTGAGAGAACCACATAAGAACGTTAGAAAAGGTCCACATGTAGGACACTTTCCATACCATCGCTACACTTGCACGTTTTATGGTAGGAAAGGTCACCTTAGAAAGTTTTGCTACGACCTTAGGAATGCTCCTCGAAAGTTTAGGAAGTTTAGGAATAAAGTTTCCCCGATTCCCCCACCCCCATGCGTCATTACACATCTACTTGGGTTAGAAAGTCGGATTTGGTAGATTTAGGAATAAAACTTCATGGTTCTCATTTGGTTGCGGTTGACTCTTCCAATGCCAAATCTAAAGGTTGAGTGTATTACCATGTTTATCGATTTGTATTATATTTTTCATTTATTGCATCTTATTTGAAAAATACAAAAAGATTTTGTTTTTAATAAATTTTTTTAGAAAAACACAAAAAGATTTTGCCTTTATTTGAGTCAAAATATTTTGAAAATGCCAAAAGGATTTTCGATTTTTCTTTTGTGTCATGAGTTAACATGTTTGATGTGGCATATTGGTGTGCTTGGACCCCCCCTTCCTTCCATTGTCCATGTGGCTAGGACATTTGGTCATTATTATCGATGCTTAGATTGATATTAACCGTTATTTTATGGGGTTGTTTCGAAGTTGATATGCGTTTTGATTCGACTTTGAATATATGTTATCTTTGCACACATGCATGAGTTTATATGTGGATGTTTGACTACTCGTGCATATTTGAGTTTGGTGAGACGTTCTTATCTCAATTTTGTCATCTATGCGTAAGTATACATAAGGAGGAGGTGTGCATATAATAACCGTTTACCCGTGATCATTTTTTTTTAAAATATGATGAGTGTACAGGAAAGGGCTGCGAGAGTGTAAAATTGACTCGTAGTGAAATACACCGTTTGAAAGAGCCCGAAAAAATCATAAGGCAATAAAAAGAATCATATGTCAAATTAGTTTAGTTCATTCAAAAGAAAATATGCTAGTTAAAATTTGAGATTCGTGTGCATGATGTTTGTTTTGTTCATTAAGCTCACACTTTAATTGTCACATATGGCTATAATAAAGTTGGATGATATATTGTTATTGATTAGAGCTTCTTGATCGTTTCGATGTGTTGGAATTGTGATTCATTTGTTTTAGTTCACACTCATGCATTCCATGTTCATTTTTAGGCCCATCGATACTATGTTGGCATGTTACTCATATTTGTATGTTTTGAGTTTTGCTACTGTTTTGTAAATGTTTTACAGTTTTGAGCCCCTTCCAGTTTGAATTTTTATGAAAAATTTTCACTGGCTAACACTGATTAATTTTTTGGGGAGACTGTGAAATTTTTTTAATGTCGTTCTTACGACATGCTGTTTCGTTCGAGGGATCTCGCTTCTCATTCGAGCGACATCCCTGGCTCGTTCAAACGATAGCTGTTTGACCAGTTTGACTTTTTCTGGTTGTCTTGTTTCAGTACCCTGCTGCATATTGTTTTATATTTTGGTACTGGATTCTTGTTTATGCAGTTCATTTTTTATTGATGACATATTTTACTGCATTGATTCGTTTATCACACCTGCTTTGATTGATAGAGTCTTTGTGTGATTCATTATTTGGTAGCTTTTGATTTGACATTGCTTGATCTTTATTAGTTGGTTGTTTCATGTTTATTTAGTATAATATAAGTTAATGTAATTAAATTGGTTTATCACATGCTAGATTTGTTTATCTTTTCACCGGATTATCTATTCGAGACAAAAAGGGGGAGAGATCTCTGTGATGTAGGGGGAGTTTTTTTGTGAGTCTTTCATATTGGTATCATGTTTATATCATGTTTACATATTGGTATCATGTTTACTCACATTGATATTTCACATTAATTTATATCATTTGTTCATCCATACTTCACTTGGTCTTTGTTTGTTTCATGTGTATAGGTATGCTTAAAGATATTCAAGATTTGAAGTCTACATCACATTCAGACATTTAGAGACATTTTCATGCTTGCCGGTCCATTATTGAAGAATCTTATCCTGTACTGATGATGTAATTTTATTTTTGGGTTTTTGGGATGGGATTTAGGCATCATACGTCTTGACGGCCCGGCTTAAGTATTTCACTGTTGGTTTTGTCACGGAATAGTCAAAGGGGGATCTCCAATTGAGTCTTAATGTAGTTTTGACTAATTCTCGAAACAAAATACATTTGAGTCATAGGTACGATTTTATGGTCCAATCACTACGAGACTATAACTTGTCAAAGATTAATTGAAGACGTTGCGGCAAAGCTCAAAGGAATAAATCATGCCAAACTTTAATTGTTGAAATTTATAATCTTCAAGGTTTTATTACTTTTCGAGATCACGCGGGTATGAATGCATAATGATAATGAAACTTGAAATTTTATTTTGCAAAAAATAAGGATGTTATTTTTAAAAGAAAATATTTTTAAAAGAGGTTTCAATGTTTACACTTTGTTTATGTCAGATAAGGACGAATGATAATTGGATAAGAGTTGTTTTTAATCAAAACTCTATTTTTAAAATGGTTTAATTAAAACTCTGTCTGATGACATCGTTCAAACGACAAGAGATGTCGCTCGAACGAGAACTCATGTCGTTCGAAGGACATAGAGTTTCTTTGAACGAGACTATGACACCGCCTTAATTTATTATAAATAAAGGTGTTCTATTTCCTCGAAGGGTGTGCATTATAAAAAACAGTTTATGATCTAGAAACCTGGTTGCACATGTTTTCTAAGGTTTTAAAGGCTTAAATATATCCTTAAAGTTTACAAAGATCCGAATTATCATTACCATGTGTTTATGTGATCTTCACTGCACCAAGTTGGGTTTGTTCAATACTTGAACATTGCTGGTTTTGCGGTGGTGAAGCGAAGAAGGTTACTTTCATGTTCAACATCGTAGATAACACAAGGCCGTATCGGTGGATAAAAAGGCATTCGTGGAGGCTACTGCTGTGGACGAGCATCGTGGAAGAAGGTTACTTTCTGCATGGACACTGTGAAGATTGGTAGAAGATCAGAGGAGCGTCAAGTCTCGTGGGGATTGATTCATTGTATAATACTACCGTCTGACTTTATAATCCCATTATCATAGTGATTGTCTGGCCTGGGGTGTCTGAGATTTTTTTTCATTTTGGGTTCTTCCTCCTACATCGGCATTGTGAGTATTACTTTACTTTATTTTACTTGTTTTAATCACCAGTTGCATGCTTAGGGTTAAACAAGATAAAATTTGGTCAAGTTCATTTGTGTCGCAACTTGGTTTGATAAAATTGAAAAAGAATTTTTTCAAAAAGAGAAAGTTGGTTTGCATTCATCCTTAACCTAATTCCGCTCAAGCAAAAGTTTATTTTTTAATATCTAGGGATCTACTCCGTGAATGTACCCATACAATTTATTTATTTTATTTAAATGCAGTCTCTGATTTGATGATGAAACGCTATACAACCCAACTAAAAAGGCACCGAGGAATACAATGTTCAACTATCAAAGTATTGCATAAAATTACTTAATGCCAAAAGAGTAATCCTTTATAAAACTCAGCGTGTGTTGGTGTGAAACAATCTTAAGTATCATGAGAATAATTCCCAGATCACCTTTATAGAATCAAAGTTTTAATCTCAATTCTCACTGGATATATCTCTCTTAATCGAACTCTCTGAGAATCGGGTAAGTGTTTATATCTATTGTGTGAGGAGGTGAGTAAATGTAAACAAGGCCAAATGCCTCACGCACTTATAAGAAATAATGGATACATTAAAGAAATTAATCTCATGAACGAATGATAACCACTATGTTGAGAATGTTCAGTTTTTCACCATATAGACTTCTCGTTTGCCCCAACACCTCACGAAGGGAGAAATTGGGGTTTATGTAAGACATGAGGGGAAATTGAAATGAAGTGTGACACCTGCTTAATTAAATACCGGTTGATCAGTCATTTATTAAATTAAACAGGTTTTCCATCTGGTTCATTCGTAGCATCACTGTCGAAAACTTTGTAATTACTAATTACCTAATGATTAATTAAGCTGGTGGAAAATCTCATTTAACAGATAATGATAATAATCAGAATTAAATTAAAACATGCACACAATTAATAGATTTTAAACAATCACAAGTAGTAAATAGATAAAAATCTTGCTGAATAAACTATCGGCTACAAATTCAACATCCATAATAAAATCACAGTAAATGACTGAATCCCAATAGAAGTCTGAACTGAATAATTGAGTTCATAAAGTCTAAATAGGTCAACATGCCCAACAGAGATGCGAAAATGAAGTCCTGCATTAGGAAGGAAAGATAGATGCGTTTAATTGAGTCATGCAAGCCTCCACAGTGCTGCAATTAATCGTCACTATAATGGATCGTCCAGTCTGGCGTCCCTGTGGTTGGACTCCTAAAAGGTGTTAATATATTTTGACACGGGTTAGAGCCCAAGTAAAATATTTTGAAAATATTTAGCAAGTATTTAAATCAGTTATTTGCTACACATGTATTATTCAAGTTCACTCACTTGAGATCCTCACATCTCAACTAGTGTGCACGCCTAACGTATTATACCTAACTAGCATTCCTTGCCCAACTAGTTAAGGTATTTGACTACTCTCGAGAGTACAACTTTCACATACATCCCGGTACTATGATCTCAATAATAAATTATTTATTCCCATATTATTATTGAGTCAAATATTTAAGTTTCGCCACTTAATTTCCTTATTAGATATTCATAAATTCGACACTTTCACATAAGTAAATATATTATACTGATATATTTTCATCACACACGTAATATATACACAAATATAGCATCTCGGGAATGGCCCCTCGTGATGCTGGCGTACATTGCTATCATGCCCATGTACCTCTCATACTCAAGTAAGGACTATTAGTTCGGTATGTCTCCTCAAACCCAAATTGAATCAACACACAACAGTGGAGGCGAACATGGTTCTAATCCTTTAGGATACGCACATACCTAATGTACTCAAATGACATGCCAATCCTACTAATACACGACACATAGTGGACCGCCTTAAGTTCCATGCTCTGGGGTACTAATCCAGACCTTACTGGAATCGTCAAGATGGGATCGCCCTCTACGCATAAAGCTCCTAATAGCAGGCAACGTAGCTATGTTCACTCACATAATCAAATCATATATATGGGTATTCACACAACCTATTTATATATTACTCAGTAGGTATACACACAACCCCATTTCATCAAATCGTACGTAGTATATATCACTCGTATATTCAACGTGCCATAAATTTCAATCAATCTTCCAATTCGTGTAATTTTGAGTTCGTTTGTTACTCTAATATTCTTAATTACTCATTCTAAAATACATAGTTATTCCCATCGTATCCTACTAGTCATACACGTAAGTTCACTCATCTCTACGTAATCCTTCTCGAATTTCCTCTATTTATCAATTTCGTATTTTTTGTCAATTTCCCCAAATTATTTACTCTTCTCAATCTTGCATAACTCTAAACTCTCCTATAGTACTATTAACCATTTTTATATTACCTTATAGGATTTAAAATTACTCCAAAAGTCTCCTCACGAATTTTCCATAATTTCTGGGCTTAAAATGAAAAATTTCAATTTGGGGAAAATCGAATCGATTCGCCCAATGGCCGAATCGATTTGAAATATAGCATGTCTCTTCTTCTTTGGTTGTTGTTACGAATTTCTACCTATATAAAATTCCTCAAACTTTTATACAAACATCCCAATTCTCAAATTAACATAACTAAGCATCAAAGATACCTATAGGAATTATTTCTAACGTAAATCACAACTAAAATCCATATAACTTCACATATAATCATATTTAACCCCTCATTCCTATAGTTTTTCGTTCTTCATATAAAATCACCAAAACCCCAGATTTCATTCATAATTCAATTCCCAAAACTTTTGATTTTATTTTCCCCGTGTAATTGGATTTATACTACATCAAATCCTATTCTCAAATATAATTTTTCTCATCAAATTATAAATATAACATAAATTGTCCTTAATATCAAGTTCCTACTCTACATGGGTATGCTAACCAATAAAAATTACAAGATAAATACTTTCCTTATATTGAAGTGGTTTGATTTGATTCTCTTTGATGAAGCTTAATATATCCAATAGTGGTTGTGATGCTAAATTGAGCTTAAATTCTCCAAAACCCTTCCTTGAGCTCAAAGAAAACTCTTCCTCCCCTTTCTACTAGCCTCCACTTATTTTTCAATATCTTTACCCTGGATTCCCATCGCCACAACTATATATAATACAAAAAATCCCAAAATTCTCTTAACCATAAGTTATAAAAAGATGAAAATGCCCTCTCGGGTTGTCAATTATGTCAAGAACTGTCCCGGGACCCAAACTACATACCTAGGTATACTATTTTGACCATTTCTATTCTTCTGAACTCAGAGGCAACATCAAAATCATCATCTGAGTTACACATAATTTATTTTCTATCTCTACCTTATTTAGTCCATTCACGACATCCGGTTGAGATATCATATTGTCACGTCACTATCACTCGTTGTGACATCAGTTATATAATTACTACTCGCTTAGTTATTTTATTCAATAATCATTAATCATTTATCTGTGATTAATAATTTAATCAACCCATCAGATTTCTATTAAATTACGTCATACGTGGAATTTAAATTTTAACCAGGTGAATTCATTTTCAATTCTTAATTCTTTAAAAATACTAGTTGTTACAAGAAGATGATATTATGGTAGGATTTTTGAGAATAGTGTGACACAATTTAAATTAATATTGTCTTCAGTTCTTAAATTTATGATCGCATGCTTCCTGTTTCGTCTTTTCTATATATTGATAAGCACCCAAAACTGTACAATTTATACCCCAAATAGACGTGCTTTTGTGGTTAATTCTCGACATTATGGGTCTTATGTGCTTAATTGTTCAATATGCAGATTTAATTGCAGTTGCGGTGTTAAAAGCTATACTTCAGAGCAATTTGCAGTTAAAACAGAGCTAATTACCAACCCCGTAAACTTACCCTAGACTAAGCCTACCCTAAACCATGTGTGTATTTTGTTTGTGTCTTTTTATTATTTTTTAGATTTTTAGTTTGAGTCATTTTTATTTTTAGGATTTAGTTTAGATTTATTTAGAATTTCTAGGTTTTATTTTCTATTTTTCTATTTTATTTTTATTAGTATAATTTTATTTTATTTTGATTTTTATTAGCTTTTAGTTTAGTCTTATTTTATTAGGATTAGGTTTAGGAGTTTATTTTTAGTTTCATAGATTTTATATTTTAGGACTTTTGTTTTCACATGTTATTAGATTTTTCATTTTTTATTTCTTTTGTTTTATTATTTTAGTTTTTAATAGCTTAGGATTTTATTTTCTTAAGTTTTAATATTTTTATTTTTATATTTTTTTAGTTAGTTAGATTTTGTCTGATTATTTTTATTTTTAAGTAGTTAGTGTTATTTTAAGGGTCACAATTAAAACACACACACTCACACTTTAATACCCAACACCCTATCCTACACCTAAACACTACCTCACCATCATACTATCACCCTACACCCTCCTACACCCAAACCCCTCATCTTCTTCTTCAACCTCCCATCACCCACCTCTTTCTCTCTCCTCTTAACCAAAACTCCATTAATCTCCTAACCTCAACCCCTATAACCAAATCCCCTTAGCTTAAACCCATGGCCGAATCTTATGCCCAAACCTCCATTTCCTTCTTAACCCACAATCCCCTGTCACCTTACCCGGTCGTGACCCCAACCGGACCCTAACCAGCGTCGTGGTCACTCCGACGTCCACCCCCAAACCGTGACCAGGATTACCCCATCCGGCATCTCTTTCTCTCCTCGATGCAGATCAAACCCAGGCACCCCTCCTCACCCCCGGCATCGACCGAGCAGAGACACCAGCTCAACAGCCCTCTCCGGCCGAGAACAAACCCAGCTCCGAACGCCCTCTTCCGTTCCGGCGACCTGCTATACCTCCAGCCACCTGTCGGCGTCGTCCATCACCGACCGAAACCGGACTTAACACCTTGGCCCACTATCCCTGCTCGAAGCCGACCCATACCCGCTGCCCATTCATGGCGAGCCACCTACCCGTCCAGCCAAGCCACCAAACCAATGTCCAAAACCCACTACCTACCTCAAACCCATTTACCTCTAAAGCCAAGCACGATTTTAAATCACCTGCCAAAATCCAATCTCAAAACCAAGTCATTGTCCATATGTGTTAAAACTAATAAAAACCCCTTTTACCCCAAATGCCCCCAACTACCTATCTTTTACTCAATACCCAAAACTACCCTTGTAACAAATCAGATTTTTATTCATTCTACCACTTATCCTCACACCTCACCATTCCCATGCATACTTAAGTCCATTCCCAAAAATACCCTTAGCTCCATGTATAATATGTATTAAAGATAGAAACCCCATTTGGGAAGCTTTGAGATAAGAATTTGTAGAGAGAGAAAATACCATTTTAGTGTAGGTTTTAGATTATAATTTTTATTTTATTATTTTTGGATAGTGAGGAAAAAATAAATTGTTGTGAGAATTAAACTGAGTGAGATTCTTGATGTAATTGTGTTTGAATCATTCAAATTAAGGGGTGGAAATTTCAACTCATGGATTGAAGATCAATTAAGCATCAAGAGATTGGGATTTGATTGTTCTTTTCTCTTCTCATTTACTTTATGCCTTTGATTATTAATTTGTTATATTTCATATCATGTTAGGCTAAATCCCCTTTCAAGGGGTGGGGGGAAACCCTTATTTGATGTTATTTTAGTTTAATTAGTTTGATTTCATGAAAAATCCCTTTGAATGTTATTTTTGATCCCTCACCCTTCAATTTACGCCTCGAGAGAGGGTAAATGATTTTCTAGAGAAAATCGAAATTCTAGTTATAATACTCATTTTAGATTCGAACTAGAGATAGGGGTTTCTTAAGTGGGGTATTATAACTTGAATTTCAACTCTAAATTTATTTTCTAATATTGACATAAATTTTAATTGATCGATCCTAGCGGGTGATTAATTAAAAGGAGTGTGGATCTATTTTCTAGAGTTGTGGGGTGTTTGTAGAGGGGGCTTAAAGGTAATCCTGAGATTATGGATAATTCCCTAATTGGCAATAGTGTTTGAGATTAAGCAACCGAGGCAGCTCAAGTGTGGCAACTCAGCGAGGCAGCTTGACATGGCAACTCATACTTTAGCTTGTTGTATTAGTCATATTGTATTTCTGTTTATGTTGGTTGTAAGCTATAACGGTTGTAATGATGTAAGGAGAATAATAATCAGTTTTAGTGTGAGGTCAAACGGTACTCGCGAGAGACCAGGCTTGGCAGGGCCTGGGAGAGCTTTCATGCTCTATCGAATGACCTCGCCGTGGGAACTTTAGAGGGACCTGATTAGGAGGATTGAGAAGTGAGGCACCATTGGGGCTTGTCCTGACCATCTTAGATACACCTAGTAAAGACACCAAAGGCCCCTGACCGTGGAACCTCGGGCGGAGTAGCTTGGAGTTCCATCGGGCATTGAATTGAGAACCAAACAACCCTCTACTTAATGTCACATGTACTGTGGGTAATGTCACTAGACAGCTAAACAATGTCAGACATGCACTTGAGTAAACCACCGTGGTATTTGGGGCTGTCAGGCAGTTGGTGAGCCACCTCTGCGACAACAGCCCCCGATATACAGTGGTTGGGCAAAAGGCATGTCTTGGCATTTAATATTTGTGACGTGGAGACAACTAATGCATCAGGCATTTAATGTTGTGACATAAAGTATGAGGGATGTCTTTCACAGTCTTTAATGACTGAGTTGCCTCAGGGGTGGGGTGGGGGGCTATTTAAGGACCCCAACCACCTTTGAGGAGAGGATGATCTTTTGAGAGTTCAGGAGTTATTGCTATAGAGAATACACATCGGAGAGAGTTATTGCAAACCAAAGGGTTCACTCATCCACCATTGTTATTTATTACGATGCTTTTAATACTTGACAAAGATTCTTGAGAGCGTTTGGGTGTGTTTCTACCTGCCTACCAAGGTATATCTAGGGTGCTTACTTCTCTCTCCTTCTAGCTAAGTTACTTCTAAAGTTCATTACTATCTTCTAAGTTATACACGAGAGCTTTATGTGTTTAAACTGAGTTTCTCTTCATTGGGCTTGTGTTTGTATGACTTATCCTTAATCCAAAGCTTTGGCCAATTATCTTATCATTACCATACTCAAATAGGGGTTACGCCTCCATCTATAACCTAAAGTACCCTCTTACATTTGGCGACTTTGCTGGGGAGGCATTCTTTTAAGTAAGGAGTATGGCGCAACATAATGCTACTCGAAGGCTTAACTTTGATGACATCCATCATAATGAAGAACAGGCTGCGAGAGAACTGGAGGCCCTAAGAGATGGGGCTCCATGAGTAGAGTTACCTCCGGTTCTGGCGACGTCAGGCGTTCCAGGGGTGACACAAGCTTCCACAAGTGTGGGGTTGGGACCCACTCAGGTCGCGCTCCTCATGAGAAAGTTCTATGAGTTTTTGCAAACCCCAGTAGCTTCAACTATGCTGGGAGGGTTGGAGGATAATGCCTTCGTAACACCAGGGGTAGCTTCAATGGCCCCACCAGGTGCAGGTGTGGCGGGAACGGTCCCAGCAAGCATGCCCTCTATTGTGAATCCAGCAGTGGGAACCTCAGGAGTTTCAACTGCCCTTACTGTGACATTTGTGCCAGCTGCAGCGGTGCCACTGGCTGCTACCCCAGTGGCATCACCCATGGAGGAAATAAGAAAGGAGATGCAAAAGGAGATGCTGAAGTTCATACAAGCTTCCTCGCAATCTACTAGAGAGGGGGCTTCGGTTTTTTATGACTTTCGAACACCGTACCCCCAAGAATACAACGATGAGCCCTATCTGAAGGATTATATTCCTCCTATTTTTGAAAAATACACGGGAAAATGAGGGAACCCGAAGGATCATATTAAGCGCTTTGTTGAACATTTAGGGTCGCATTGCAACAATAAAAGTCTAAGGTTGAGGGAGTTTTCTAAATCCTTGACCGATAAGGCATATTTTGGCTCCCAACAGCGTTTCTACATGGGAAGAGATGCACGTGTTGTTTGTCCAGAAGTTCTTTCTGACAGAAGATGAGTTTACCTTGACCCAACTAAGTAGGGAGAAGCAACGACCTGGGGAAGAAGTGGTGGCCTATGTTCGAAGGTTCAGAGAAAGATCCCTCGACGTGAGGGAGGAGGCCAAAGAATCCAAGCTGCTGCAGATCTGCGCTAAAGGGTTGCTCCCTGAGTACATCTACCATCTTATTAACGAAACGCGTGAGGGGACTTTTGCGGCATTCCTAAAGGCAGCGAGAAATATCTCTTTGGTGGTACGACCCAGTTCGGTGTCCATGCCCATGATGTTTAGGCAGTCGATGCAACCCGCGGGGGGGAGGTCTCAACCCCCACCGGTAGGATACACCGAGGGGGAGATAGGGGCAAAGCACTGAAGAAGGACAATAAGAGGAAGTTCGGAAGAGACAGGGAAGACCCACCTCTGTTGCCCTGTACAGTAGAAGAAACTGTCAGTTGTTTCAATGCGATGGACCAAGGGGGAACGGTCTATGAGCCAAAGGACGTTCCTGTTGGGGTGCCCGATGCGACAATGAAGGCGGATCCAAAATATTGCCAGGTCCATCGGACGATCCAGCACCCAATAAAAAGTTACTTCACACTGAGAAGAATGATTGACAAGTACGTGAATGTAGGGACGTTACAAATCCCTCCAAAGAATGTCAATAACAACCCTCTACCAGCACATGGGGCCAATCTTGTGGTGGCCTATGACGAAGAGGCGAAAATAAGAGAAAGAGAAGAGTATGAAGAAACTTTGGAAATTTGTACCAAGGGAGTGGCTAACGTAGTTCTAGCCTACGATGAAGCAAGCGCCAAAGATGTGGAGGACGTGTACAGAGTTGAAGGCGGGGAAGTAGATTCGGGCCTAGAGTACTGTGCAGTCTCAAAATCCCCAAAATTCACCCAGTTCTTCGAACAGGTTGGGATACCAAAAGAGAGCTGGTTGGAAATAATCCAGACGATAATGAATATTGCAAGCAAAACACAGCCCCTTCGCTGAAATGGAAGGGACCCATGGCCAGGCTGGTAAGGAGATTCCTGTCAGAGGTGAATTTCAGCGATGCCGATAGGGATGTGAGATTCCCTCATAACCGACCGTTGTACGTGACTGCCAGTGTCAACGGGGTTAGTTTTGCGAGGACTCTCATGGATGGGGGAGCTTCCATTAATATCATGTCAATTAACTCATTTCATACAGCCAATATTCCGAAAGAGAGGTTGGTCCCCATGTCTTTGGTAATTTGGGGGTATGATAACCAATCTTCCAAATCCATTGGATATGTTAATGTGGGGATCGCGATGGGGAATTTGAGTTCCCATATAAAGTTCCACGTGATAGAGAGCGCAACTTCCTACCATTTACTAATAGGAAGGGTATGGATGCACAACCAAGGGTTAGTTCCTTCTACATACCACCAGTGCGCTAAGGCGAAGGTCAAAGGGACGGAGGTAACCATCAGGGCTACAAAGAGGCCCTTCGCTATTGATGAAGCTCATTTGGTGGATGCATCATTTTATACAGAGTTGGAATAAGATGTCTGGGTCCTAACGAGGAGGATGGAGGGAGCCTGGGTTCCCTCGATCAGAGAAAGGATGGGGCCCATGAACGAGCAAAGTAAAGAGGTCACAAGTAGCACGAAGGTAACTGTCGAAGAGGCTCACTAGGTGGTCCCTCGACCCCAAAGTATCTCGAAGCATCTTAGGGACAGGATGAGGCCCAGAGTGGATCTGATGGATCATGAGGTCCAATGACAAAGTGTGCTAAGCCGGTTCTTAGGAAAAAGGGTGTTCGAAGCGTCTAGAGAGAATAAGAGGAAAGCAGTCACCGCTACCATCAGACAGTGCAAGAAAGTCATTACTGAGGAAGAAAAGGTGTTGTATCGATTATAACGATGTGAGCGAGCGATCGAGGAAGCTGATGATGAGGTTGACTCGATATATTAATGCTTTCTGATTGATTAACGGGGACAATGCATGGTGATAGATAATTCCAGCATACAGGAATTTGTGGAGGAAGTCGCCGAAGAACCAGAATACATGGCGGATCGACCAAAGTCGAAGGCACGAGGTCTAAAGCGTTTGAACCTGGCAAAAGAAGGGGAGGACCCAAGGCCCATCTTCATCTCGAAGGATCTCAGCAAGGAGAAATGAGGGGCCTTGGTGGAATTGATTCAGGAGTTTATAGATGTCTTAGAGTGGAAGTACACAAAAATAGAAGGGTTGGACGAGGAAGTGAGTTGTCACAAGTTAAACGTGATGCTTTCAGCCATTCTAGTAAAATAGGCAACGAGAATGTACAGGCCTGAGCTGGATTTGAAGATCAAGGAAGAGGTTCAACGCTTATTAATAGTAGGGTTCATCAAGATGATACAACACCCGATTTGGCTGTCTAGTATTGTCCCAGTAGGGAAGAAAGACAAAAACTAAATAAGGATCTGCGTAGACTTTAGATATTTAAACAGAGCTTGCCCAAAATATGAGTTCCCTCTACCCTCCATCGATAGCCTAATAGATGCAAGGGTGGGCCATGAGATGTATAGCTTCATGGATGGGTACGTGGGGTATAACCAGATCAAGATGGACCCCTCAAATGCAGAACATACAGCATTCAGAACCCCGTTAAGTAACTTCGTGTACAGGGTGATGCTGTTTGGGCTCAAGAATGCTAAGGCGACTTACCAGAGAACAATGATGGCCATTTT
Source organism: Sambucus nigra (assembly GCA_949130495.1). Lineage (NCBI taxonomy): Eukaryota > Viridiplantae > Streptophyta > Magnoliopsida > Dipsacales > Adoxaceae > Sambucus > Sambucus nigra. The sequence goes on along the minus strand of OX422213.1, from coordinate 340,662,943 downwards.
CCATAACTTATTTCATAAGTTTATGGAATTCTATGTGGATGACTTGGTCATCAAGTCGAGGAAGGAGGAGTCTCACATGAGCGATTTGAGGAAGGTGTTTTCCCGTTGCAAGAAGTTTAAATTAAAGATGAATCCGCTGAAGTGAATTTTTGGGGTGACAAGTGGGAAATTCCTAGGCTTTATGGTTGATCGACAAGGGGTGCAGATGGACCAGGACAAACAGCGGCCGGTCTTGGAAATGCCATGTTAGAGAACGGTGAAAGAGATGGAGAGTTTCCTCGGTAAAGTCTCTTACCTTAGGAGATTTATGCCTGGATTAGCCGAAATAACACATCCGTTGATGCAGCTGTTGTGAAAGAACACGAAGTTCAAATGGGAGGCGATTCACCAGGAGTCTCTTGACGGACTGAAGAAGCTACTTGTGTCACCACAGACCATGGTTCCCCTAAAGGCAGGGATACCGTTGCAGCTGTACCTCACATCCACCATGAGGTTCATGGGAGCTTTGCTGGCACAAGAGATGGAGGGGCAAGAACTGCCAGTTTATTACCTCAGCAGGATCATCCATGGGCCAGAATCCAGATATAGTATCCTAGAAAGGCATTGTTTAGCCTTAGTATTTGTAGTGCAAAAACTTAGACATTATATGCTCTCTTTTACAATTCATATTGTAACGAGATGTGATCCCATTAAGTATTTTCTTGCAAGAACTATATTAATTGGCAGGGCAGCTAGATGGTTCCTTATCCTCTTTGAATATGATTTAAAGTGTGTGGTTCCTCGCGCAATAAGAAGCCAGGCGTACGCTGATCTATTGGCTATTTTCCCTTCAGGAACGTTTGAGCCTCCAAAAGAGAGCATTCTAGGAGACGACTTGCAGGCTAATCACCTAGATGCAGCGGATGAAGAATGGATATTGCAGTTCGATGGGTCATTAGCAGAAAAAAAGGGAGGAGCAGGGGTTATTCTTACGAAAGGAATGGAGGAGATTCGCCTTTCTTACAAGTTAGATTTCCTTTGCTCTAACAATGAGGCGGAATATGAAGCATTGGTGTTGGGATTGCTAGAGGCTCTCCGAAGAGGGATTCGTTCACTTTGTATCAAGGGAGATTCAAACTTGGTGGTTTAGTAAGTGAATGAAGAATACATATTGAAGCACATGAGCTTGGCACTATACAGAACGATCATTCAGAGGCTCTCTAGCCAGTTCCATCGGACCAAGATCAAGAGGCAACCCAGAACGATGAACCGTCACCCAGACGCCTATGCCACCATTACCCAGAAGATGATTATGAGGACTGATACAACTACTGTCATGATTCAACGAAGAATAGCTCCTTCAATGGTACAGTCAATTCTACCGATAGAAGAGGATGCGAATTGGAGGGGAGAGATTAAGAGGTAACTAGAGTCTGGGGAAGGAACGATGGGGCTCAGAGAATTGGCCCAGTACTTTACAAACCAGGGAAACCTTTACTTTAGAAATGCAGGAGGATGGCTGTCAAGGTGCATCGGCCCAGAAGAAGCAGGGCAAAGATTGAAGAAAATGCACGAAGAACACTGCGAAACGACTGAGATCCCCCTTTATAGAAGAATTCAAAGGGAAGGATATTTCTAGCCTAGCATGAAGCAGGATGCAGCCGAGTTATAATAAAAGTGCGATAAATGCCAGTTGTTCTTCGAAGTAGTAGAATGTTATTTCGTGAAGACTCAGCCTGACTAGAGACAACCCTATATTGACTTTATTAAAGATGGAATTATCCCAGAAGAGAAAATTGATGCGATGGGACTCCGGCGAAGGGCCCCGAGGTTATATGTTCAAGAGGGGCAGCTTTATTGAAAGAATACTTCAACAGGCCATTGCGTTGCATCACGAAGAAAGAGGCAGTCGAGGTTCTCAAACAAGCGCACGATCCAGCTCATATAGGAGGGGCCAAGCTATATGACCAGTTGATGACTCTGGGTTACTACTGGCCAACGATGGAGAAAGATTCTGTGGAGTTCATTCGAAAATGTAAGGCTTGCCAGCTTTAGGGAAACATGATCCATGCCCTATCGGTGGACCTACACTCCCTGTCAACCCCTTATCCTTTTCACACTTGGGCGTTCAACCTGGTAGGGGAAATACACCCTTCTTCATGGGGGAGGATATGGATCCTAGTAGCAACGGAGTGTTTCACAAAGTGGACCGAGGCGATACCACTAAGAAGGGCAACAGTAGGGGTAGTGAGCAACTTCATCAGGGAATACATCATTTGCCGTTTTGGGATCCCAAAGGTCATCCTTTCAGATAACGAAACCCCTTTCGTCAACTCGGAGGTAACGATGCTCACAGACAAATACTCTATTGTCCACCACACTTCGACGGTGGCATACCCAAAGGGGAACGGTCAAGCTGAAGCAACTAACAAGACTTTGGTCAATATCTTGGCTAAAACAATGGAGGATTTCCCAGTATCATGGGATGACAAGATACCAGCCGTTTTATGGGCCTATCGGACGACTAAGAGGAAGCCTACAAGGTATATGTCGTTCTTTCTTGTTTACGGGGCTGAGGTAATTCTCCCGGTAGAGTTAGAAGTTCCCTCGGCTCGATATGCTTTACGAAGCAGCATGCTCCCTCAGAATAGACACGTGCAGTTGGAAGCGTTGGATGAACACAGGGATAATGCGATGTAACACTTTCAAATGTATACGAGGCAGCTCTCCAGGGCATATGATAACTTGGTGAGACCAAGGAAATTTGTGGAGGGAGATCTCGTATTAAAGGCAGCGGTTAAACATATTAGGGGGCTTCCTCTACCTAAGTTTGCAGCGAATTGGGAGGGACCTTTCATCATAAAGGAGTCTCATGACTCAGGTTATTGCTTAATTTCTAAGATAGAAGAAGACAGACCATTTAAGATTGACAACAAATGGTTGAACGTCTATCACGTGTAAGCAATTACATTTGGGGCCACCGATGTATTTAACTGTTATGAATATACGAGTTCCTTTTTTATTTTATGCACGTTCTCTTTATTTTCATTCAAGTAGAGATGAAGGAACCACAAAACGTATTTCACAATCTATGTAAACAGTTATAACACAAAGAAATGGCATGGGAATAAGTATCTTCTTTCCATTCATATACTTTGGGGCATTACTAAATTGGGAGCTATAGCCCAAGAATTACATGAGAAGAAAGGAAAAATACATACACAAAAAACTCATTGACCCAGGAGGAACCACAAATTTGGGGAGGAGAAAAAATCTCCAGGAAGGCCCGAAGAAGCTTCTAAGCAAGACCTTTGGGCATTAAAGGAAACTTCCAACCTAGTCTATGCTTGCGTACGTTTGATAAGAAGTATTTTTCGTTTTAGCTTTTCCAAATACAGAGCTTCTTTGAGGTCACCCACCTCCTTGTCAACGGCTCCGAGGAGAGGTACTAGCTCGGCCACCTTGGTTTCCTTGGCCCTATGATCCTCCTGATGTTTTTGTAAGAGCTCCTTTTGTATGTCCAACCGCTGGCTCTTCAAAGTCTTCAAGTGTGTGATGAGCCAGTCAAAATGGAACCGGTCACGACTCAACTCCCTCAGATAGCCCAAGAACTGATTGAGAAGGGACCTGGTCACATTCGCAGTTGGAGTGTTGACAATATCAGCAATAACGGTGGCCATACCTTGGAGCCTATGGCTCATAACTGGGATGTTTGAACGCAGGTAGTCCACCGTGAAGGTCTCAGGATAACTCGCAAGTTGTTCGATGACTAAATGATGGTTGGCAGGCATTTGGGGAGAATGTTGGAGTACCATCAAGCAGAAGGAAGGAGGAGCCAAGTCAGGCAGAGGAAGCTCGCACCCAGATTTGTTATCCGTGGCAGCACCTATCGTGGAACCTTGATCATTATGACTCAATTCTTCGGAGGAGACAAGTTCACGATGTGACGAGGTAATAGGCGAAGGAACTGGTGGAGAATCCTCCCGAGTAACCTGAAAACAGATAGGCGAAATAATGAGTTTGTGGAAAAATCTTAACAAGTGTTTGCGTTGTTAAGTCACCGTTATAGGTGGAATTTATTAAAAATCTTAACAAGTGTTTTCGTTGTTAAGTTACCGTTATAGGTGGAGTTTGTGGAAAATTCTTAACAAGTGTTTTCATTGTTAAGTCACTTTTATAGGTGGAGTTTGTGGAAAAATCTTAACAAGTGTTTGCGTTGTTAAGTCACCGTTATAGGTGGAGTTTATTAAAAATCTTAACAAGTGTTTTCGTTGTTAAGTCACCATTACAGGAGGAGTTAGTGGAAATTCCTTAACAAGTGTTTTCGTTGTTAAGTCACCAATAGGTGGAGTTTATGAAAAAAAAAAAAAACTTAACAAATGTTTTCATCGATTAAGTCACCTATAAAGGTGGATTTTGAGAAGCTGAGAAATACAGAGAAATTAGAGAAGCACCTCAACAGCAGTAGCTGGAGCGAGAAGGGTAATCACCACGGGGGCCATAACGCCAGAAACCGTGGGAAGCGGGCTCATTACCTCAGCAGCCTCAACGGAGCCCTTGGGTGTAGAAGCCTCGAAGGTAGGAACACCTCCCTCTCCAGCATAGGGCACTATGGCCAACACGGGTGCATCATTAGAAGGAGATGTTGGACCTTCGAGAGATGCCCCAACTAGAGCAGCTACTCCAACCTAGGCCTGCGAGAGGATAAGGCCCCTCAACGCGAAAGGTGGAGAAAGGCTTGGAGAGAGCTACAAATGTAAAAATAAATGTTAGACAAAAGGAGTAATCGCAAGGGGATAAGATACAGAAATGCACTTAGCTTACCCCAGTTATGGCACTAAAGAGAGGGACTGCACTAATGGGTCTTGATAGTACCGGAGGAAGGAGAATGTTGGCTATCAGCGACGCCACTTCCACCTAAAACAGCCCAATATATTACAATTAAGAAATAAATCGATGGGACAAATAAAAGTTGCAAAGCTCGAAAGGACATTTACCTGTGGGACACTCTCTTCGACCACAACCAGGGGCAGAGAGACCTCCCGCTCTGAGGGTAACTCATAGGAGGCTGGAGCAGTTGCCTCGGGCTAGCCAGACATCTCAACAGCACCCGTGGCGGCATCCCTGGATCGATAGGAGGAGGAACGGCGTGAATAGGTGAGGCTTATTAAAGGAGAACGGGGAAGAGAGGCAGTGGCTGGAGGAGTATTGAAACGTCCCCCCACGAAATGACTCACTCGGGGATTGGGGGGACTAGGAGGACTGACCCTCACTTCTTCAACTCCCTGCACCAAAGATATCAGGCAATAAGCAAGGACGATGTGTGAAGAAAAGAATAATAAGAAATAAAGAAGGCAAATATACCTTAGATCCGGAGGGAGAACGAGAGGATATAACCACGGGTGAAGACGGCGAAGAAGCAAGGGCAGAAGGAGCTGGTGATGAAGGTCGCTCAGATATCTGTTTCTTCTGGGACTTAGTACCCAGAGTCTTCCTTCTTGAGCCCGTGGCACCACCAGTTTTAGGCACCTTCGATCTCCTTCTTCTTTTTGCTGATGGCTCCGTGGGATCAACCACGATTTTGGGGAATGAACCCCGAGGAGGAACGCCCATTGCGCGCCGTTGGAATTCTGCATTTATTCGGGCAACTTCGACCTCTACCCGCCTCCTCAGCTCTTCAGCCAGTTCAGGAGACATGGGGGGAACGGAGGCAATTGGTAATGCCTCCAACGGAGTTTGCATTTGACCTTTGGACTTAGCCTTCTTGGACTTGGACTTTCTGGCTTTCTTGGCAGGTGGCTCAGAAGGCCCCTCTCCCGTGGCAGCTTCGGCCGAGGGGACAGACGATTTGGGGATCGCAGTAGCCTTTGCTTTGTGCGTAGCAATGGGGATCATGGGGCAATAGGGAGGAAATTCTGTGGGAGGTGCTTTGGGGTCTGGCTCAGAGGGAACTCAACCCCGAGAATGGAATTGACCCTCAGGCCCAGCTTCAGGGCAGAAAAAGAAAGAACTGAGGGTACACGGGATCACCCTCGATGAATTCAGCAATCTGGGCCAGTTGCCTCGGCCAATACTTTGTGTCAAACAGAGGGATCACATTCCCTTGTCGAGTGATGCTGGGGATGGTGACTCGCCCAGCTAATGTCAAACTCACTCCCCACGCAATCGTCAAGGAGAATAGAGAGCATGCCTCGCCAAAAGATACCTTGGGGTTAGATAATTGAAACACAGGGCGAGGAGCCCCTTGATCAAAGCCAAATTGACGGCTACATCAGTTGGGATTATAATCTTCGCTGGTGTATCCCCACTCGATGTATGAGGGCAGGTATCCTGGCGAAAACATAAGCACAACGGCCAATGAGGGGTCTTCGGTAACGAGGTCTACGGTGGTTAGTTGGACCACTCTTGCCCCATGCTTGAAAAAATTGCAAGTATAGAGGAAAATATCCTCCCCATAGGGCCTCATTACAAAACTTGAAAAGTCACCAATAAAGGAAGTCAGATCCTTTCGACTCTGCCTCTTATGGTAAATAAATGAGCGAGGGGGCTGGATTGTTTCCCCCGAGGGAGGACGGTTAGTTTTTGCGACTACGGTCGGGAAGCGCACGTAAAGGAAACCCGTAAGGAGAACGCAGTTGGCAAAATTGGCTAGGTTGTAACGACCTAGAGATCGCTCCATGTCAAAAAGGACCTTGTCAAGCCATGTGTAGAGGGACCCCAAGGCGATTGCAGCCAGAGAGAGCTTGATACCCCGGGCCAATCGGAGAGATACGTTAATGAGATCCCTCTGAGGTTGGTCGTTGGGTTTTCCCGTTAAAAAGAAGCGAGAAAGGATGACAAGGATATAGGAAGGAAGCTCTAACGATGTACCTTGTCCAGGGGCGGCCTCGGAGGAACTTCCGTCCGAGGGGTCTTTGAAGAAGTAGTTGATGAGGGGAGTGAATGTGGCTTTGTTTGAAGTACCGATGCACCTTCGGCATATACGGTCCAGTTCTAAACGATCAGCAGTTTCTTGGGCATCCATGGCTTCATCGGAATAGGGCTCATGACCTATTACCTCAAGGCCTAAAAGCTCCCACATGTCCTCTAACGTTATTGTAAACTTTCCCCATGCAGCGATGAACGTGTGAGTAGTAACATTCCAGCGAGATACCAGAACAGGAAGAGCAATATTATTTTTGGAGAGAGTGAACTCACCATACCACTTTGCTCGATGAAGCCCAATCTTAGCAAGGGTATCAACGTGGGAACTCTGCATTTGAGAATTCTAAGCGGCAAAGTGAGCAGGAGAGCCCCCAGGACTCTCAAAATCAATGTGGGACCATGGGAAGTCCTCTCGCTCAAGACGAAATAAGAGAGTCCCCTTGGGAGGTAGAAGGCCCCATTCATCAGAACTCTCATCCTCATCGCCAAGCGTAAGGGCATCATACTTGGCGTTAAAAATAAGCTCTTGCAAAACCCAGCAAAGTCATCACCTTCGCTAAAAATGGGGGACCAACGGTAGAAACGCAACTGTTCTTCACGAGCAGTGGTCAGTGAGGCAGCAGAAGGGGTGGTGACAACAAAGGCGGCAAGAGGAGCACTGGTGGCAGTAGTGGCAGGGTTGTTTGACGAGGCCATTACAGGAAATAAAAGTATGAAAAGGTCTGGTAAAAGAAGAGTTGGAAAGGAAGAAGGAGGGTCACAACCGCGGATGGTGGTGCAAAAGATGAGATGAGAAGGCGACTGAGAAAATAAGAGGGCAACAATGGAGGTCGCATAAGAGGTTGCACAAACTTTCTCTCTCTAAAGGAGGCGGGGAGTTTTGAAGAAGATAAAGAAGACGAAGATATAGAAAAGTTTAAAAATAAAAAAGAGACGTTTGAAGGGTTTCAAACTCGACGGTTGACGTTTTCCACGAGCGCACGTGCAAGGGCGGCCTATAATCATTTCAAAGGAACACGTGGCACATCGGAAAGGGTCTCGATAGCTGAAAAGACAGCGCTATGTCGAATACGAAGCGACGTCTGGGGAACAGAAGGGGTTGCCTTCTTAACCAACTTTATGTTTTGACGCCAAATTGGTGTCAGACTTATCCATCAACGCCTAACGGACAATACATTTCAACGATTCAGAAAAAGCTACGATGTCCCCTCGCCACATGTCCAAACCTTGTTTAAATTGTGACTCGGTTACATCGGGGAGACTTTCACTTAACAAGATTCCAAACGAGTATTTGAGAAGGTTAGTAGGCCTTTTGGGGGAATTCCAAATAGTAAAGCTAGAACGGTTGAGGCTCAGCATGAGTCAAAAGTGGCGATGTCCCTTCGCCCAAGCCCCAATGAGTTATGGCGCTTTGGCTCAGGTACATCGGAGAGAATTTTACTTTTTCCAGGAGATTATAACGCTGCGGTTCTAGCGAGGGAAAGAAGGCCAGAATTTTTTCACACAGAAAGTGTTCATCGGATTGAGAAGTTTCGTGCAGACATTTCTTGTTCCAATAAATCTCTCCACGAAGGGGCAAATGTAGAGGGGGATTAAAGGTAATCCTGAGATTATGGATAATTCCCTAATTGGCAATAGTGTTTGAGATTAAGCAATCGAGGCAGCTCAAGTGTGGTAACTCAGCGAGGTAGCTTGGTGTGGCAACTCATACTTTAGCTTGTTGTATTAGTCATATTGTATTTCTGTTTATGATGACTGTAAGTTATAACGGTTGTAATGATGTAACGAGAATAATAATGAGTTTTAGTGTGAGGGGTACTCGCGAGAGACCAGGCTTGGCAGGGACTGGGAGAGCTTTCATGCTCTATCGAATGACCTCGTCGTGGGAACTTTAGAGGGACCTGGTTTGGAGGATTGAGAAGTGAGGCACCGTTGGGACTTGTCCTGACCATCTTAGATACACCTGATAAAAACACCGAAGGACCCTGACCGTGGAACCTCGGGCGGAGTAGCTTGGAGTTCCATCGGGCGTTGAATTGAGAACCAAACAACCGTCTACTTAATGTCGTATCTACTGTAGGTGATGTCACTAGCCAGCTAAACAATGCGAGACATGCACTCGAGTAAACCACCATGGTATTTAGGGCTGTCAGGCAGTTGGTGATCCACCTCTGCGACAACAACCCCTGACATACAGTGGTTGGGCAAAAGGCATGTCTTGGAATTTATTATTTGTAACATGGAGACAACTAATGCATCAGGCATTTAATGTTATGACATAAAGTATGAGGGATGTCTTTCACAGTCTTTAATGACTGAGTTGCCTCAGGGGTGGTGTGGGGGGATATTTAAGGACCCCAACCACCTTTGAGGAGAGGATGATCTTTTGAGAGTTCAGGAGTTATTGCTAGAGAGAATAAACATCAGAGAGAGTTATTGCAAACCAAAGGGTTCACTCACCCACCATTGTTATTTATTACGAAGCTTTTAATACTTAACAGATATTCTTGAGATCGTTTGGGTGTATTTCTACCTGCCCACCAAGGTGTATCTAGGGTGCTTACTTCTCTCTCCTTCTAGCTAAGTTACTTCTAAAGTTCATTACTATCTTCAAAGTTATACACGAGAGCTTTGTGAGTTTAAACTGAGTTTCTCTTCATTGGGCTTGCGTTTGTATGCCCTATCCTTAATTCAAAGCTTTGGCCAATTAGCTTATCATTACCATACTCAAATAGGGGTTACGCCTCCATCTATAACCCAAAGTACCCAAAGCTCATGGATTGAAGATCAATTAAGCATCAAGAGATTGGGGGTTGATTGTTATTTTCGCTTCTCATTTATTTTATGCCTTTGATTATTAATTTGTCATATTTCATATCATGTTAGGCTAAATCCCCTTTCAAGGGGTGGGGGGAAACCCTTATTTGATGTTATTTTAGTTTAATTAGTTTGATTTCATGAAAAATCCCTTTGAATGTTATTTTTGATCCCTCACCCTTCAATTTACGCCTCGAGAGAGGGTAAATGATTTTCTAGAGAAAATCGAAATTCTAGTTATAATACTCATTTTAGATTCGAACTAGAGATAGGGGTTTCTTAAGTGGGGTATTATAACTTGAATTTCAACTCTAAATTTATTTTCTAAGATTGACATAAATTTTAATTAATCGATCCCAGCGGGTGATTAATTAAAAGGAGTGTGGATCTATTTTCTAGAGTTGTGGGGTGTTAAACATAATTTTCTAAGAGATTACTATTAAAATTACACTTGCAACGAGAGTTGATTTGTAATATTGATATTAATTTGGGAGAATTCAATTAATTAAATTAATTAATTAGAATAGCTAAAATTTGTGGTGTAATCCCATTCCTTGATTGTTCTCACAATTATTTACCTCACTTTATCTCTTATTTTAGTTTAGACTTTATTTTTCACTCTTAGTCACTTTCTAGTTAGTTGTTTTCATCACATATTTTAATTTAGTGTTATTTCATCTCACCTCACCCAAGTGTTTTAATATTTGAAAAAGCTAAAAAAAATAGAAAAAGCAAAAACCCTAAAAGAAAATAAAAAATTGAACTACATTTGAATTTGTCTCTAGCTTACCCCCTTGGAAGTGGATTGATACCCTTACTTACCTATACACTTGAGATTATATTATTTTGTAGGTATTTGAGGTTTTGACTAACTTGGCTTTCAACAATGACATACGCAAAAGTCTAGTTATCGAATGGCGCTGTTGCCATTCTTGGGAGCATGAAGCACTTGGAGCGGATTTCAACTTGTAGTTCATTTATTTATTTTTTGCACTTTATTATTATTATTATTATTATTTTTTTGTACCATTTTTATATTTTTAGAAGGCTTGTATTAGGGCTTTATTATCTTGGCTTGTATTGCGGTGCTTAGAGACACCATTTATTGTCCATTTTAATTTGTAATAATTGAAGACAAGCGTGATAGGGAAACCGGACAAGGTAGAGAGAGGGCGTCCAAGGCGAGGATTTAGAAGCCTCTCTACCTTGGGTCGGTAGGACTCCCGGGGACGACTGAGATAGGCGTGATCTCCCCCCGGTCGACTCAAATTTTTTGGCACCCCACGGCCTAAAAACCGTGGGAGGTACATTTTCTAAACACTTGAGCCTCTCCTATTAGCGAGTCAATTATTGTGTGTGCTTTGTGTGCTCTTACTTGATTTTATTCTCGCATTTATTTTCGAATGGTGTGATGAATTAATTGATTAAGACCTACACCCGATCACTCACGACAAGGGATTTCATCACCTGACTCACTCGCTTACCGTTGTGTGCTACCCTAGCATTCACTAAAATTAAAATCAATCAACTAGGTAGCCCAATAGGAGAACATTTTGCTACGGCGATCACTCATATTATTCCGTGAATTTTTATCGCCCGCGAATTTAATTAAAATTTGACTACCCCTTTCACTAAATTTAAAGATAAAAATTGGCTATGTGCTAGTTAGGAGTTCTCATTGACTTGTGTGTGTGTCCAATTCATTTTTCGGTAGTCGGTTTTAGTTAGTTCGTCCCAAATTTCTGAGTCCATATTTTTCCCCACCCTTTCTTCCAAAAAATCAAAAAATATTTTCTTTCAATTTTATAAACAAAAAAAAAATCCAAAAATATTTTCTTTCTTTCATTTTTCAAAAATCCAAAAATATTTTCTTTCTTTCATTTTTAGAAAAATCCAAAAATATTTTCTTTCTTTCCTTTTTAGAAAAATCCAAAAATATTTTCTTTCCTTTTGAAAAAAATTTACAAAATCCAAAAAAATATCTTCTCTCCTCATGGCCGAAGAACGTCCTTTACGGGACTACTTTGGTCATTTTCCATTGACACGTGACACGTGTGAGAGTGATCCCGAGCCGTATCTTTATGAGATTTTTAGTGGTTTCACTTCTCTCACGAGTACCCTAGATACTCTTGACCCATCCATGTACGCACCTCATATTCCATCACCCTCGGTGTCAAGTGTCGGCGTGTCTCATCCTTTGTTGTGCACCCACTGTTATTATGTCGATCACATGTCCTATGAGTTCCCTTACATTACATATCCATCCGAAACCACCATGGAACATGTGTATCCATATGATATTGTTCCGGAACCCACCTTGGCCTATTATCCCAATACACCTAATCTCGAGTTGTGTGAGTCCCTGAGCTATTCGTGTAGGCTTGATCACCCTTTCACGCAATACGAATCCCAACCTGATGTTGTGGATCCTCACATGTTCCCACAGTCGTCGTGGCAACCATGATCACCCATTCACGATAAGTTCCCTCATTACGCACCCCATAAGTATCAACCCATTGTCCATTACGAAAGCGATCCTTTCGTGTATGATGAAGTTGGCCCCACTCCACCCACTTCATACGAGTATTCTCCGTATAGTCCTGTTAATATTGAGTTGTGTCCACCTCACCCACCGCCACCACCCGTCACTCCACCACCACCATCATCTACCTCAGCTCTCGAAAGCCTCTTGCAACAATTTATCATCGAGCAAGAGCAAGCCACTCAACTTCAAAATGAAGCTCTCCAAAGGCTTGAACAAAGGTTAAATGAATTGGAGTGTGCGAGGGAGTCAGACATTACCATGGATCCACCTATCGTTGCCACCGAGTGTGATGATGATGTGTCCTCTTGTGACACGAATTTTGAGTGTGGCCAATCCTATCCTCTCGAGAATCTCAAAGTTGAGACCATTCTATGGTCCGTGTCCCAAGTCGACAATTGTGTTGACTTACCTTTCATTAGTGAGCCTGATCCAATCCCACCATGTCATTCTGAACCCCACTTTGAGGTTCCTATTCCCATTCACATTCCCATAGAATCCAAAAATATGCCCGAGCTTTTACCTTATGTACCAATTGCGTATGTCTCCGACATGCCCATATCTTTTAGGTTAGCTCCAGCTACGAGTGCTCACCATTTTCCCGAGATAGAATCCATGATAATTCCTACATATCCGGATATGGATGATGTCTCATCATGCATGGCTCCCTTTAAGCCTAATATTTCTAGTGATCCCTCTATCTCCGATCTTGGTGCCTCGTCTTACTCAACCACCACATTCACCGATGCTACTCTTATGGAGAAGTTGACCACTCCATCTTTAGAAACCACACTCCCTTGTGAGTATTCATTTACTCCTCCCAATGAGTCTGCGTCTCCCATGCTTGAGTTAGCTCATCTTCCTCCATCATTTATCCCACCCAACCCACCCATTGTCCCTTATACCCCACCATCTTGTTTGGACCTAGTCATTTTTCCTCAGGATTTCACCTATGTTTATCTAGGTCCTTACCTAAAATCACCATCCACTATCCCTGAGAGTATATGTGGTGATACTCTCCACTTCCGTGACACCGAGCTTGTTACTCTATACCCGCCACTCTCTTGTGGTGTTAATTTTTCTTCTCAACAGCTCCCTGACGTGTCACAGCGCGACCAATATCATCGCCCATTTATAGAACGGTCGTGTCATTTCTATGAGACCCACCCCATCACTATTTCCACACCATTTCGTCTCCCTCACCAACTTGAGCACCATGCTTATCGGGCCCTTGTTTCCCTCACCTTTCGTCTCAATAAGACCGGTGATCGATGCTTCATCACCCATGCCTTTTTCACCATTACCCTGATCCCCACCCGCCCATGGTCCACCGATGATTTGCATCGTGTGATGCACTTTGCTATACAAGTGCATTGACCCCTTTAGCCTTTATCCAGCAAGACTGATGCTTCAGTCTTGTTCGGGGTGATTCTCATCACCTAATTTTTCTGCCACCTCGAGCTTTCCTAGTTCCTATCTTTAGGGTGAGAAATGGTTCGGTCTGACTGAAGACATTAAACTTAGCGCTACTGAGAGGAAGCCCGTATTTCTTGTACTAGTCTCATCCTGTTTGGGGGTGGTGTTTCACATCACCCTATGCTTTATCATGCTTATAGACTTGTACACGTTTTTTTTTTCTCGTATCACTTATTCAGGTTTATTCTTAGCTTTATATGTCCACTTCATCAGCGGTTGATTCTGGTAATCTCTTGTCTACCTTATGCTCTCAATTTTAAAAATCATTTTATCTAACATCGAGGACGATGTTTCTTTTTTGGGGGGGGGGGGGGTGAGGAATTTTATCAAAATTGTACCTCTTTTGAAAAAATTTGAATTTTAAACCTGATTTTTAAAATTTCGTACAATCTATTTCATCTCACTCATTGATGTGAATTTTCAATCGTCCATCTTTTTAAGTCTAGGAATCAAGCTAGAGGATTTATATTTTTCTAATAGCTTATGTAATACGTATCAAGGCATATTGCACCATGAATTTCTAGACTCAATAAAATTTCCGCACTTATCACGTCATTACGTTTAGAGTTGAAGAGTACTACAATTCTCAAGAGAACCTTAAGGATCACTAGTAGAGACTTTAGCTTGTGAGATTCGTGCCTTTCACCCTTTCAGAGTGTTTTACGCAATCTCCGAGTCACAAGTTGATTCAACTTCTTTTGGGTCCGCACTTTAATTGTTGTATGATCTCATTATTCTTCATTTTTGGCTTGATCACTGAGAATGACATCTCTTTCGAGTTGTAAGAAACACGTGTCTTGAAATTTGTCCCGATCACTAGGTTTTCATCCATACACCTACCACTTTTCCATATCACAATCCATTTACTCACCCATTATATTCCCATGCTCTTCCGTATTCCCATATATTTCTCCACATCATCACCTATCATCTCCATATCATCTTCCATCATTTCAAATAAAAGAGTGTTGATTTCAAATGTAAATGTCTTCATTGTTGGTTTGTAAAGAGAGAAAATTTAAAAAAAATAGCAAAAATAGAAAATAAAGAAAAAAGAAAAAAAATAGAGAAAAAGAAAAGACAAATAAAAAAAAATAGAGAAAAGAAAAGAAAGAGAGGTTGTAGTTAGTAGTTGGTTTTGAAATAAAGACATTTGTGCCTAAAGTATAGTACACTCTTCTCGCTCATCCATCATATATCCATCATTTCACACATCAATCCCATTCTACATCACTATCCATCCTACCTCATCCCACATATCCTATTTCATTTCCCCCTCACCCATATACATCCATATTTTCCCTAGGTGTTCAGGCAAATGAAAGTCAACGTGGTGAATAACTCGACGTTCTTATTATAGTGATTAACATTTCTTTCATGTGATCATTTTTCTTTCTAATTGTTCGTTATTTCTTATTTTTATGTGAGACGTTTGAACTTGATTACATTTACTCACCTCCTCGCACACAAGAGCGATACACTTACCCAAATCTCGAGAGTTCGTCTGAGAGAGCTATATCCAGTGAGATTTTGAAGTTGAAGATTTGATTTCGAAAAGGCAATCTAGGAATTACTCTTATGATACTCGACCCGTTTTGACTGATTTACACTACACACGTTGAGCTCTAGGAAGGATGTGCCTTGAGTATTTACTTAGCTAAACTTTTTACACAGTCTAGCTTGTATTTCTCAAAATATTTTTCTTGTGATGGATTATGCGATTATTCTACGTCTAATAAGAGATTGACTGTCTATCAATAAATTTTTACAAAATAAGAATTTTGTGGGTATATTTCCTGCAAACCCTCACGAGACACAACTCGTCCTGTAGGACAATCCATAGGTTTAAAGGCTTGTTGCACATGCTAAGTGCAATCGCAGGTGCCCGCGAAAGTGGTACACTTTTGGTTACTTATCTTTTTCTTTCTCTCTATCTTATTGCTCGAGGACTAACAATTCTCTGTTTGGGGGTGGTGTGATAAGCACCCAAAATTGTACAATTTATACCCCCAGATAGTTGTGCTTTTGCTTCTAATTCTCGACAATATGAGTCTTATGTGCTTAATTGTTCAATATGCAGGTTTAATTGCAGTTGCGGTGTTAAAAGTTATATTTCAGAGCAATTTGTTGTTAAAACGGAGCTAATAACCAACCCCGTAATCTTACCCTAGCCTAAGCCTACCCTAAACCCTGTGTGTGTTTTGTTTGTGTCTTTTTATTATTTTTTAGATTTTTAGTTTGAGTCAATTTTATATTTTGGATTTATTTTAGATTTATTTAGAATTTCTAGGTTTTATTTTCTATTTTTCTATTTTATTTTTATTATTATAATTTTATTTTATTTTGATTTTTATTAGCTTTTAGTTTAGTCTTATTTTATTAGGATTAGTTTTAGGAGTTTATTTTTAGTTTATTAGATTTTATATTTTAGGACTTTTGTTTTCACATGTTATTAGATTTTTCATTTTTCATTTCTTTTGTTTTATTATTTTAGTTTTTAATAGCTTAGGATTTTATTTTCTTAAATTTTAATATTTTTATTTTTATATTTTTTTATTTAGTTAGATTTTGTTTGATTATTTTTATTTTTAAGTAGTTAGTGTTATTTTAAGGGTCACAATTTAAACACACACAAATCCAACACCCTATCCTACACCTAAACACTACCTCACTCTCATACTATCACCCTACACCCTCCTACACCCAAACCCCTCACCTTCTTCTTCAACCTCCCATCACCCACCTCTTTCTCTCTCCTCTCAACCAAAACTCCATTAATCTCCTAACCCCAACCCCATAACCAAAGCCCCTTAGCTTAAACCCATGGCCGAATCTTATGCCCAAACCTCCATTTCCTTCTTGACCCACAATCCCCTGTCACCTTACCCGGTCGTGACCCCGACCGGACCCCAGCCAGCGCCGTGATCACTCTGGCGTCCACCCCCAAATTGCGACCAGGATTACCCCATCCGGACATTCTTTCTCTCCTCGATGCAGATCAAACCCAGGCACCCCTCCTCACCCCCGGCATCTACCGGGCAGAGACACCAGCTCAACACCCCGCTCCGATCGAGAACAAACCCAGATCCGAACGCCCTCCTCCATTCCGACGACCTGTTATACGTCCAGCCACTTGCCGGAGTCGCCCAGCACCGGTCGAAACCGGACTTAACACCTCGACCCACTATCCCTGCTCGAAGCCGACCCATACCCGCTGCCCATCCATGGCGAGCCACCTACCCGTCCAGCCAAGCCCCCCAAACCCGAAAGCCACCAAACCAATGTCCAAAACCCACTACCTACCTCAAACCCATTTACCTCTAAAGCCAAGCATGATTTTAAATCACCTGCCAAAATCCAATCTCAAAACCAAGTCAACGTCCACATGTGTTAAAACTAATAAAAACCCCTTTTACCCCAAATGGCCCCAACTACCTATCTTTTACCCAATACCCAAAAATACCCTTGTAACAAATCAGATTTTTATTCCCTCTACCATTTATCCTCACACCTCACCATTCCCATGCACACTTAAGTCCATTCCCAAAAATACCCCTAGCTCCATGCCTACTATATATTGAAGATAGAAGACCCCATTTGGGAAGCTTTGAGATAGGAATTTGTAGAGAGAGAAAATACCATTTTAGTGTAGGTTTTAGATTAGAATTTTTATTTTATTATTTTTGGATAGTGAGGGAAAAATAAATTATTGTGAGAATTAAATTGAGTGAGATTCTTGATGTAATTGTGTTTGAATCATTCAAATTAAGGGATGTGAATTTCAACTCATGGATTGAAGATCAATTAAGCATCAAGAGATTGGGGTTTGATTGTTCTTTTCTCTTCTCATTTATTTTATGCCTTTGATTATTAATTTGTCATATTTCATATTATGTTAGGCTAAATCCCCTTTCGAGGGGTGGGTGGAAACCCTTATTTGATGTTATTTTAGTTTAATTAGTTTGATTACTTGAAAATTCCCTTTGAATGTTATTTTTGATCCCTCACCCTTCAATTTACGCCTCGAGAGAGGGTAAATGATTTTCGAGAGAAAATCGAAATTTTAGTTATAATACCCATTTTAGATTCGAACTAGAGATAGGGGTTTCTTAAATGGGGTATTATAACTTGAATTTCAACTCTAAATTTATTTTCTAAGATTGACATAAATTTTAATTCATCGATCCCAGCGGGTGATTAATTAAAAGGAGTGTGGATCAGTTTTCTAGAGTTGTGGGGTGTTAAATATAATTTTCTAAAAGATTACTATTAAAATTACACTTGCAACGAGAGTTGATTTGTAATATTGATATTAATTTGGGAGAATTAAATTAATTAATTATAATAGCTCAAATTTGTGGTGTAATCTCATTCCTTGATTGTTCTCACAATTATTTACCTCACTTTATCTCTTATTTTAGTTTAGACTTTATTTTTCACTTTTAGTCACTTTATAGTTAGTTGTTTTCATCTCATATTTTAATTTAGTGTTATTTCATCTCACCTCACCCAAGTGTTTTAAAATTTGAAAAAGCTAAAAAAAATAGAAAAAAGCAAAAGCCCGAAAATAAAATAAAAAATTGAACTACATTTGAATTTGTGTCTAGCTTACCCCCTTGGAAGTGGATTGATACCCTTACTTTCCTCTACACTTAAAATTATATTATTTTATAGGTATTTGAGGTTTTGACTAACTTGGCTTTCAACAACGACATACGCAAAAGTCTAGTTATCATATATGTTTCTCCTTTCTTTTCCTCTGATCATTTTTCTATTTTTCTCTCTTTTTTATCGCGATGAATTTTTCTTTTCACAACACAAATGAAGACAATTTATATTTGGAATTTGTAGTGGTGGGAAATGATGTGTGGATGGCATCTGAAATATATATGGATGAGGGAAATGTAGAATGAGAGTGGGTGATTAATACTGTGATATGATAACAATTGGTTAAGTGTTCGAGACAAACTACAAGACACGTGTTTTTTACGACTCGAAAGAGATGTCATTCTCAGCGATTATGCCAAAAATGAGAAATAATGAGACCATGAAATGACTAAGCGTGGTACCTAAAGAAAGTTGAGTTAACTTGTGACTCGGAGAATATGTAAAAACCCTTAAAAAATGAATAGCTCGAATCTCATGGGTTTTAAGTCTCCATTAATGATATTTTAAGGCTCTCTTGAGAGTGTTGTTACTCGTTAACTTTCGATTGTAAAATGTGATAGTACAAAATTACCGAGTTTAGGAATTCACAGTGCAAGTACGTTTTAAGAGGTATTAATTAATTTTATGGTAAAAAGCGTAATTTTAGGGTTAAACAAGGGTATTCCTAGATTTTTAAAAGAGGGATGATAGACAATTCATGTAATAAAAAAACTATTGAACTGCACAGAAAAGTTTAAAATGATTTGTTTCTGAAATTTAAATGAGGTACGATTTTGATAAATTTCCCACCCCCAAACAAAAAAGAACATCGTCCTCGATGTTTAAAACTATAAATAAAAATTGAAAGCAAAAGATAGGAAAGAGATTACCATAATCAACCACTAATGAACATGTACCGTGTGATGGAAGGAGAGGTGGAAGTGGACGAACAGAGTTAGTACACAAAAATATGTATAAGTCTATAAAGTATGTGAAATTCATTGGGGTAGGATAAAACACCACCCCCAAGCAGGATAAAACTCATACTCATAAACAAGAGATGACAGGCTGCCTCCCGGTAGCGCTAAGTTTAACATCTTCAGTCAGACCGATCAGAAGTCACCCAAAAATAAGATATAATCTAGGATAGATCGGGGTGGCATAAATGGTGTGGTTGATGGGAACCACCCCCAAACAAGACTGAAAAGTCAGTCTTGGTGGATAAAGGTTACAAGATCAATGCATTTCTGTGGCAAAGTTCTTTACACGATACAAAGTATCGGTGGGCCAAGGGTGGGTAGGGAGAAGGTTTAGGGGAAAAAGGCAAGGGTGATGGTGAAAAGGCACCGATCACAAGCCTTATTGAGCGTAAAGGTAAGGGAAAAAAGGGCTCGATAAGCATGGTGCTCTAATTGGATGGGGAGGCAAAATGGTTTGGAAATTAGCATGCGGTAGGGCTCGTAGAAAGCGCATGACCATTCTATAAATGAACGATGATAATGGTCACGTCGTGACACATCAATGAGTTGACGAGAATAAAAATCATCATGATAGATGAGTGGTGGGCAAGGAGAAATAAGCTCCGTGGCACGTAAGGTGATAGGATCACTACAAATACTCTTATAGATGGTGGGGTGGATAAAAAAACTCACGAGAGGGATCATGGAGCACTAGGGTGGAGGGAGGGTTCAGGTGAAGACCTAAATGCATATATGAGAACATGTGAGGTATAATACCAAGGTCCAAACAAGGTTGTGGGGTGGAAGGGACAATGGGTGGGTCGGGTGGGACAAAGGGTCGAGAAAGATGATGCAACTCGAGAGTAGGGGACACACACTTATCATGAGGTTTGGAGTAATCCTCAAAGGTACTCTCAAGAGGGACTGTGGAAGTAAAAGATGGATTCATCAATTTATACACCCATATGTCACCATCCGAGGTGGTGGGAAAAACTGACGAGGCATTAATATCCGAGATAGAGGAATCAACATCAAAAGCAGACTCAAAGTGAGTCAAGCATGTGCGGACGGGATCTATATACAGAGAGGTAGAAACTAACTTGGATTCAATATCAGAACATAGGTGAGCACTCGTAGTCAGAGATAACCTATAAGGAAGTGGTGCCTCGGGGACACACAATGAAGGCTCAAAAGATGTAAACTCGGGAGTAATTTTATAATTATCGTGATGATGAATATGAACCTCAATAGTGGGTTTTATAGGACAAGGCAGGGTTTTGATTAGCCTCACAATGGACATTAAGATGTGGACAATACTCGTATGAATTGGGAGAAACAAGTTTAAGTGTTTCATACACGAGAGAAGCATCTCCGTAAGAGACAAAAGGTTGATAATCATGGGGTATCATAATGAGGGGACTGATCGGAATGAGGTGCACTAGATTTACACGACGACTGTCGAAAATTGTGAGGATCCATAACATGGTGTTGGGATTCATATGGCATAGGAGGGTGATCAAGCCTCTATGAATAACTCGGGTGCTCATGACCCTCAGCATTGGTTATATTATGACAATACGCTGAGGGTGATTCTGAAACGGCATCATATGGATACACTTCGACCATGGTTAGTTCGGATGGGTATGGAAGGTATGGGAACTCATAGGGCATGTGATATTATTGAAAGTAATAGGTGCACGACGTAACATTGGACGAGTTGACACCCATCATCAAAGGTGATGGAATATGAGATGCGTGCGTGGACGATGCAGAAGTATCAACGGTATGTGTGAGAGAGTTAAAGCCACTAAATAAAGTATGGAGGTTCGACTCGGGCTCAACTTCAAACATGCTTCGAGACAATGGGAAATGGCCAAAGTATTACTTAAAGGACGTTCTTCGCCCATGACGAGAGTAATATGTTTGGATTATTAAATATTTATCAAAAGAAAATAAATTTTTTTTTGAATATAAAAAAAGGAAAATCTTTTTGGCATTTTGAATATTTGAAAAAGAAAGAAAATCTTTTTGTGATTTTTTGAAAAAGGAGGAAAATATTTTTGGGATTTTTGGAAAAGGGGATACATTGGACTCTGTTTGAAACTCAAAAGGGTGAAGAAGAAACCCGACTACCATTAGAGTAGGATTAGACACATACAAGCAAAGAAAAGGTTCTAACTAGCATGTAGCCAATTTTATCTTCAATTAAGTAATGAGGATAGTCAAATTTTAATTAATCCTCGGGCGAGAAAAGCACGGAGTGTTATACGTCGCCTTGAAAAAAATATGCTCCTACTTTCTTTCGAGAGACAAGAGGCTTGCTAATTAAGTCTCACCACACTAGCTACTATAACGATCGACTGTCCGATACTACGCTGAGGAAAGCACTAACTCGTTTTACTGGATGGCCTCACTTAAAACCCAGTTACCTTAGACAAATGTCTAAAGAAATTGGATTGAAGATTGACTAGGGTGGAAATGACTCACAAGAGTATACTTTGAGTGTCTCGTTCCAAAAGTTTCCTAATGAACACTGAATCCTACTTGACTTTCTAGTTGATTGATTTTAATTAAGTGATGGCTACGGAAACAAGTAAATGGGATAAGGTGATTGCGTGGGTGATGAAATCCTGACTCGTTTCAATGACTGAGCCTAGGTCTTAGGTTCGTTAATTCAACATACCATTCAAATTAAGTGTAATGCTAAAATAAAAAGCACATAGGAGCGGATAAGCACACGAAAAATGAACTCACGTGCACGAGATTCGAGAGTAATAAAGAAATTTACCTCCAGTGACTTTTACACACGTGGGGTGAAGACCGAGTTGAGTCGACCGGGGGGAAGTTTGGCTAACTTCAGTCGTCCCCGAGAGTCCTACGGACCCAAAATAGATAGGCTTATAAATCCACTCTATGGGCGCGCTCTCTCTATTTTGTCTTGATTCCCTTTTCGCTTTTTTTGTGTGAATAATTATTACAAATAAATTGGTGTAAAAACGGCACCCAAATAAATACAACACCTCAAATATCCTAATATAACCAGTTTAATGAATAATAAAATAAAACAACAACTACAAATGAAATACAAGTCTTCACTTTGTCTCCTCGTCAAGAAAGCGGCAATGAAGCCATTTGATAACAAGCTTTTCGCGTGTATGGTTGTTGCATTGGAAAGTCGAGTCTCAAAATCTCTTGAATACCTACAAAACTTGTTAAATAACTCGTATTGTTGTAAATACGGGTATTAATCCCACTTTCAAGTGGAAAATAAATAATGTGAATGCTTGTAATTTCAATTTTTTTATTAAAACTTTTTTTTTATTTATTTAAAAAAAACAATTTCAAGGGATAATAAAAATGTTAAAATCTTAAGTGAGCAAATGAAATAAACTACACATAACCAAGTGTGATAAATGGAAGAAGATACAAAAAACGGGATTATACCACGTGATCAATTATTTTTATTTCTTAATTTATTAAGTTGAAATATTTCGAGATAATATTAAATTCATAATCTAACTCTCGTTACAATTATAAATTGAATAATATATTTTTCAAAAAACTAATTTAAAAATGTCACACTTTAAAAAGTCATGAATTATACTCTTCTTAATAAACTACCTGCTAAGATTAATTTATTAAAAATTACATGAATCATCAAATCTCTATACCCAATTAATATTTAAAATTTAGGAAAAAACTATCCCTTGTTCGATTCCAAAATCAAATATTAAAACTAAATTAGTTCACTATCTCCCGATACGTAAATTAATTTGTGACAATTAAAAATTAATTCTTCTAGAAATATGACAACCGACAAAATTAATTAATTAATTTAACATCCTACGCGGTTTCATCCTACCCCTTGAAGAGGGTGTTTAGCCTAACATTCTCATATTGGAACACAAACAACAATCAAGAAAAATATAGACATAAAATTAAATCAAGAGATAGAACACAATAGGCAAGTCTCCTTGTCGAATTGCGGTCTTTCAATGCGTCCCAATTCTTCGCAATATGCTCACTTGACTACAAAAATAAAGACAAAAACTAAACCCAAAAATTATTCTAAAGCTAAACTTTTTTTTTGAATTTTTTTATTCTAAACTGTACAAAAAAATGACGCCGGAAAGTGTCTCTCTCTGCAATCTGTGAGAGTCTTCCTTTTATGAATAGTTCCTGCCCTTTTGGGGGGATTTAATTTGGTCAAGAATAAAAACATGTGGGTTTATTTGAATTTTTGGCAGATGGCTAAATAAGGAAGGAGTTATTGGTCAAAAATATACTCATCTCCCGATTTTGTTGGGTTTGAGCGGTGAGTTTTTGGGGTAAAAAAGGGTTGAGATTGTTCGGATCGATTTGGGTAATGGCACGTGGCTTCGAGTGTGGGTAAAGCTGGGTTTTGGCAGGTGGGCTAGCCGGCGTGGGTTGAAAGCCGGAATAATCACCGATTTTGGGTCGGGCAATGGCTATTGGAATTCTAAGGGTATGGTTTGAGCTTGCAACTGGTTTTGGAGGTCGGGTAGCAAGAGGTCCTAAGTTCGCCGACCGGAGTTATAAGGGGGTACCTAGTTTTGTTGTCGATTTAGGCTGGAGGTGGTAATGGAATTTGGGTATGGCAACAAAATCGGGTTTTGACCTGGGGCAGACCTAAGGTCGGCCTAGTTAGTAGATGGGAAGTAAGTCGGTTGTGGGTTTCGCCGGAATTGGGTATGTCGGGTATGGAGCAAGGGGTTGGGGTTTGATGTCGATTTGGGTTTGCGTTGATTAGGAGGAAGGAGAGAGAATATAGTGTGGGTGTTATTTGGGTGTAGGTGAGGTATAGCGTATTAAGGTGGGTGTGGGAATTTAGTTTACACCTAAAAAATTGAAATAAAACTAAAACTCAACTAATATAAAATTAATAAAAATTAAAAATAAAATATGTTAAAATTAAAAAAAAAATCACTGTTCTAAAAAACCCGCCTAGGCTCCGCCTACGCTTGAGGCTTGGGCGAAACGCCCCGTCTTAAGCTTTTGACGCCTTATGCTTGGTAAAACCCTGAAGGCGCAGTTTTTCTCTAAAAACAATAATGCTTTAGTGAAACGATATCGCCTTTTAAATATTTTTTTACAAACCGGACCATTATCTCATCTAAAATAATCAAATAGTATTTTAATTTGCAAATATTCAGACATGTTTTTATGATATGTACAATATTAGTATTTTAATAGCCTTGTTATGATTAAAATATATTAAAATATATTAAATAGGCCTAAACGCCTTTTCACGTCTTTTTACGCCTAAGGCTCACCTAGGCTTCTAAGGCTTAAGGCTTGGCCTCCACGCTCCGATCATGCCTCGCGTTTTTTAGAACCTTAAAGAATAAAAAATAAAATCCCAACTTTATTGAAAAAATATATATTGCAAATCTATTAAAAATAAATATAAAACTAAACTAAAAAATATGAAATCTATTAAAACTAAATAAATTAAATTCCTAACCTAAAAATAAAAGACTCAGATGAAATAAAATAAATAATAATAATAGTAATAATAAAAAAAACTAATATAAGAAAATTTAAAACAAATAAAATAAAGAAAAAACTAATAGAATACATACCCCTATTATATTTACATAAAAATGAAAAAAACACTTGACCCAAACTAAGGGACCCTAATATATACAACTATACGCACACAAATAAAATATAAAGATCCTAAAAATTATATACGACTCAAATAAACATCTAAAAAAATAATAAAATTACAAACTGAACACGCACGAGGCTCGGGTGATGGCTTGGCTCGATTTAGGCTTAGGTTTGGTACGGGATTGGGTTGAGGGCATCATTAATTATCTGGGCACGTTCAGAAACGGTCTTCTGACTTTATGATTGCTTTGATTTCTTCGTTGAACGGTTTTGACCGCTACTTTATCGCAATTATGTCGATTTTGCATAATTTGATGTTGCGACTGCATTTTGACCTGAGAAATAAACGACTACGAACATAAAGCCAATTTTTTTAGAACGAGTGACTAAATTACTTTTATTTAGGCATAAATTAAACACTTTTGGGTGCTTATCACCATGCAAGCATGATTAAGAATAATATAAGTATCTACAATCATAACCAAATGTCCTAACCACATGGAAAGTATGGAATTAATTAAATTTAAACACACTAATATGCCACACCAAATATGTAAAACTAAAATAAATAAAAACCAAAAATATTTTTGAGTTTTTCTAAAAAAAATTTGATATAAAATACCATTTTTGAAAACAAACTCAAACTCAAAAGACAAACATTTTTTTTTTATATTTTCAATATGAGTCAATAAGAGAAAAATCAAAATACAAGAGATACATATGTCATAATACTAACAAAGATATATCATAAAACACAAACTAGAGTATGACAAACAAGCTAATACAATCAACCATTAGAAATATCATGGGAAGTATCATGTGCAAGAAAATGAGAATCAACAAGTCTAATATGTAAAGCCTCCCAATTCGATTTTCTAACCCATGCAGGTGTAACGTGATGATCTCGAGATATGGGAACCTTGGTGACTTTATTATTAGACTTTACAGGACCATTTTTAGGATCATAACAAAGCCTTGTAAGGTGACCTTTCCTACCACAATGAGTTCAAGTGAAAACACGGTGAGGGGTGTTACCTAAAGGTTGACTTTTCCTAACATTTCTAGTTGACTCTCTCAAATGTGTGGTATTGGCTTTAGTAGTATAATGATTATCAAAGATAATTCCACACTTGTCATCTTTAATTTGGATGATGCCTAACATCGTATCCAACTTTTCCGACCTAGACTCCAAATCAAATTTGACCCGATTCGAATCTCTCCTCAAGCTCAACTATCCTCGACTTGAGTAAATGCCTAAGCTCCTCAAACTCAATAAGCTCTTTATTCATAGCATCTATTAAACCCCGAAGTCCATCTCTCTCACCCTCAATGAACTCTAATTTTTCTTGAAGAGTCCTCTCATGTCCCCTAAGATCCTCAATTAAAACACTATCATCATTTATACGGCATGTTCTTTCAACTTAGCTTCCAACTTCATGTTAGCCTTATTAACCTTCAAAATTTCCGCATACAATTCACGAAAGGTAACTTATCGTTCAATCTCCTACTCCTTTTATTTATCCTCGCTCTCGTTCCTGTGGACTCAACCATCACTCACTTGGGATTCATAAACTATGGCCTCAGAAGTGTTATGTAAAGAAATATCTTTATAATAAGATTTCTAATCACAGCTTGTATGACTAGCCATGAACGCGATAAAGTTGCTCTCAATAGGGGGGATTAGATGATCACTACAACAAAGGGTGGCATTTAATGATATCGATTTATTACCCTCAATCCTTAGTTTAGTGGGGCACTCAGCTACCATATTGCCATAAACCTCAAAACCATAACATCTTTTCAAAACATCCCTCTTAAACTTATCATTACTATTATTAGGGAAGGGATCGACCTTGTTGTGCATATTTTTCTCAACCCTTTTAGCATCTTTCGATTGCTTTTGGAATTTGTGAAATTTATTAAATTTCTTAGCCATCAAAGCGAAATCATCGAAATTGTCAGACTCATCTTCGAAAACAGGTGTTTCCTCATTTCGAGCTTTTAAAGCAATGCCCTTTTCTTTTTTTGTTGCATTTTTGGAGGTAAACATGTCAAGATCATAAGTTTTTAAGTCACATATAAGCTCTTCAAGCTTTGTAGAATCTAAAGTACCCAAAGAATTCAAAACAGTCACTTTTGAGTTAAATCTTTCACGCAATGACCTTAAGATTTACTTGATTACTCGGTTGTCGAGTATCTTCTCTCCCAAGTTAAAAATAATTTAGCTTAAACTCATCAAAGGACTCACTCTCCAATATTCTAATGGTTTCAAACTGAGCGGTGAGGTTTTGGAGTTTGGAAGCCTTAATAGCACTAGTTCCATCATGGGTGAATTGGAGTATGTCCCAAGCCTCTTTAGATGTCTCATAAGTCATACTATGATAGAAATCCTCCGGGGTGAAAGAACAAAACAAAGTATTTAAACCTAGAGAATTAAAATCAGCTAACCTATGCTTAGCCTCACTCCATGATTCTACTTATTTTAAATGAATTGCTTCTCCATCTCTAGTGACAGGTGGAGACAACCTTTTAACTAGTGCTAACCAAACCCGCTCATCTATAGCCTTAAGTGCTGATTTCATACGTATTTTCCAGTATGCATTGTAAGACCCATCAAACATTGGGGTTATAATACCATCAAATCCTCCAAAATGCATGCCTGAAGACACAGGATCACAACACAGTAACTAAGTGCAACCCGCTCTAATATCCAAATAAAATCGCAAATAAACCAGGATCACACAATATTTTAGTGCAACATACTCTAATACCAATTTGAGAATGCCCGAGAGTGTGTGCTTAGATAAAGATGCTTTGAACAAATAAAAAGTCCAATTTTTCTATTTTTAAAATTTCAAAGATTGAAACTTTAAATAAAATTAACCCAATTAAACTTAACACTGATTTTAAACCTTTTATTAAGAAAACTTGATTTACCCAATTTTATCTTTTAACCTAAAATAAGCATTTAGGCGATAAAAAGATAAAATATATAAATCATACACGACACACTGATGTACGAGAAAAACTTAAAAGGAAAAAACCTCGGACGACCCAACCAACATATCATTATAATACGGTTTTACAAAGCATAGACAGTGGACTTAGTCAACGACTTGATCCCCATAAGCCTTGATGCTCTTCTACCTTTGACTATTCCTCTAGAGTGTAATGCATAAGTCCATCCACACAATTTGCCATAACACACGAGTCCACACACGTCTCGGTATCAACCTAAAGGCTCAACAACTGTCTATGGATAGGAACACGGAATCCACCGCTTCATCACTGTAACACCATAAACACAGAGTCCATCGCGTGTAAACAATGAGTATGAAATCCACCACACAAAACAGGTTCTTTTCAGAAGTTGAGAATCAAACCTTAGTGCCCAAACTAAAGATCTCAAACCATATGCATATAAAAAACTTGGATCTTTAAACTCAAAGGGTGAAACAAGGGCTTTCGAACTTTGGTAAACAAGCAGGAAAACGTTTTTCGCTAAAAATTCTTGAAAATCTAAGTCCAGCATGCCTTAAATAGAAAAATGTGAATTGCAAGGCGACGAACTAGTTCGAACGAGATTAGCTTTCCGTTCTAACAAAAACACATTTCGTTCAAATGAAACAATATTCTCGTTCGATTGTGCTTCTAATGAGTTTTTAACAAGATGTGCAATCCTTGGCAGAGGATTCTCGTTTGATGGTCATTAAATGGCATTCCAACGAGATTTTATTTTCATTCTAATAAGATCAAAAATCGTTCAAACTAAAACTCAATTTCGTTGTAATGAGTTCAATTCTCGCTCTAACGAGATTAAAATCAAAAAATATTTTTCTTTAAAAATAGTTCCAAACGATTTTAAGTTAAGAAATAAACACCTTTAAAAATATCCAATGACGCATATTCAATATGCATTCATACCTACGAGATCCTCGGTAAACGTGAAGATAAACCCGACATTAAACACGGCACAATGTATCCAACTTTGAAACTTGGTCGCTACATCGTCATCAAATATGGCATAGGCTTTATGGGATCAGTAACATAAAACCTAACCGATGACTCAAATATTTTATCCGAATTTAAGCCAGTTATAAATTAATTGACTCGATTGAAAATGTCTTTACAAGTTTCTCTATCTAAATCTTAAGGCTAAGGTACCTTCTAGTGCTAGATCCAAACAGATTACAAAACCCCATATTCCCATCGTTAGATCTATTTGGGTGAGGAAATTTGAGTTAATTGCACAATTGATTAGTAGGCTTGATGTTTTTCACCATATTTTTTTTTATACACATCTCTCTAAATTTCAAGTAAGTAAAGAATTTTCTCCCCAGATGTGATTTGTATTCTTAGCTTAATATACTAGGTGTGCCTATTGTTGATTTTTTCCTTAGTCTCAACGCGAATTTTTTTCTAGTCTTGAATTGTTTTTTATTTATGATTATTTAAATCCTGGATTAGATGTATATCATTTTTTCACATGATTTTTAAATATAAAAAAATATATATGTTTATTTAAGTCTTTTGACATTTTGTTGTGGTTTTATAAATGAAAAATAAATAAATAAAAATTGTTTTCTTTTGAGTTATTTAAGAAAAACACAAAATATTTTTCTTTTGAGATTTTTTTAATAAAATACAAAATATTTTTTGTATTGTGATTTTTGTGGATATCTAATGTTGAGATAATTGAAAATGTGTGGAGCATATCTTCCTATTTATTTTCATATTCTTGTATCAGATTTTTAGGAAGGTAATGCAACCCTATGCATGTTTTGCTTAATCATTCCTATTAACTTATTCGATGAATGACTCATGTTAACTATGTTGTGATTATTGACATACCACACACACATACACGAGTTAAATAGGGTATATTTTTAATTTTGATCCGAAAAATTTACTTGCACTTGTTTTCGCTCAATCGGGTCATCTTTTATTAGCTAGATTTTTAGATGTTCATGTAAGAATCACTATTTGTGATTTTATTATAAAAATGACAATAGAGGCATTGGTAAGAGCTACCTAAATAGGGTGAAACCTACCATTGACAACAAATTTATATTTTTGTGCTAATGAGACAAAGGGAAAACTAATTATCTATGCGGATGATTACTCTTGAAGAATAAAAGTTATATATATATATATATATATATATAACATATTTGAGGGGGTTATAAGTTGAAGACTACTGGGTTTGAACATTTTTGTTTAGTATTTTGGCCTTATTGAACTGTTAATACAAGCGGTTAATTTTAGTTCTTATTTGACATAAATCTATGAGCACTCATTTTTTATTCCAGTTTGGTTGACTTGTAATTATTTTTAACTATGGGTTGCATCAAAGGGTTCATGCATAACGTAAGTGGGATCAATTTATTTCGTGGGTTTCGAGTTCACTGATATTCTCGTCAGATTGCTTGAGTGGAATTTTATAGATTTGACATTGTCTTGATCCTGATATTAACTTGTGTTTAGTTTCAATTATTTTATTTATTTTTGTCATGTTGAGATTTGGATATTATGTTATTATTGATATATGTTTTATCATCTTCAAATTTTCACGACTATTTGAAACTTATGTCATCGAGCACATGTTTAGTTGATTAATAAATTTACTTAATTTGATGGATTTGTGATAGACTTTCATTTTCATTTATTTCTTTGTTCATCAGAGACAAAAAGGAGGAGAAATTTTGGGATTTAGGGGGAGTAGTTTAGTGCATCCATTGTATTTTATAATTCCCGTCATTTTAAATACATCTCTTATATCTTAGAACTTCATAAGGGTATGTGTGTTAAGTGTGAAGGACATACAGGGCTCCTGATATTGATATTATTGATGGAAGATGCCATACCGCTGGGGATCGATATAGGCGAAATACAAATTTCATCCCTATAATCTTTGAATGATTATGCAATAGAAAGAATAAAACTAAAAATTTAGGTCCGAAAAACAAACCTAGTGAATTTATGTGTGTTCCTTGGGTGCCGCGTGTGAATTTTTTAAGAGTTCATCCTGGGTATTTTAGAAGAACGGATGTTGCACATGTTAGCCACACATACCAAAATCAAGTACGGAATTAACACCTTACAATTTAAAAATACTAAGGGATTTTTGTGTGTTCCTCGATTGTCATCCGAGGATTATTAGGAGTTCATCCAAAGTGTTCTAGGAGGCCAGATGTTGCACAAGTTAGTCGTCCATACTAAAATCAAGTGCGGAATGAATACTTGAAAGTTCAAAAATCCTTGGGGATTATGTGTGTTCCTTGGGTGTCTCTCGAGAATTTTTAAGAGTTCATTTGAAGTGTTTTAAAAGACCGAATATTACACAGGTTAGCACAGAAACCGAGTATGAAATGAACACCTGTCACTTCGAAAATCTTAGGAGATTTAAATGTGTTCCTCAGGTGTTGCTCGAGGATTTTCAAGAGTTCATCCTAGGTGTTCCAGGAGACTAGATGTTGCGTAGGTTAGTCGTGCATATCGAAACCAAGTGTAAAATGAGCATTCGATAATTTGAAAGTCTTAGGATATTTAAGTGTGTTCCTCAGGTGTTGCCCGAGGATTTTTTAGGAATTCGTCTTATGTGTTCCAGGAGATCGGATGTTGTGCAGGTTAACCGCACGTACCACTCGAAGATAGCGTGTTATCGAAATTTGAGGTGTCTAGACATATGTTGATGAACGGGGATCAATATTGCATTTATGCACTTGTGTAGTGCATAGATCAAATCTAACATAGTTTGTATAAGAATCGTATAAACTAGGTATATGATATGCAGATGGTCGATGTCTCTCCAGCTTAACTACTAACACATAATTTTATATTTAAACTCATTCTTTATATTTGTAGTAGGGAAAATAATTGGTATTGTTCCAATAAATATTCGTTAGATACATAGTTTGAACGAAACTCGGTTTTGAGGCGATGTTTGTTTGTTGCATGATGAGGTGTAAAGTATTCCGAGCTTAACTTTCTCAGGGAGTCTAGGATAATCCAAAGCATGGGGTCTTAAAAGAAAATATATTTGAACATGTGAATGATAAGTTTTTGAGAATGTCCTTTGTCATTAATAAGTTTTTGAGAATGTCCTTTGTCATTATAATGATTAATTATTTTAGCGTATGGGCGTAATCACATACGTTTGAAAAAAAAATTAATGGATGAGGAATATGATTTAAGGAACATTAGCTTTTCTTTTACATGTTATGCACTCGACCTCTTGGTGCAGCCATAGTGAAATGTTGTTTCCAGACTTGTAGTTATTTTCCTAACATTTCTTATAAGTTTGTAATAAAGGTGAAATGGGCGTACATTCTTTATATGAAATATACTTTAGGCTTTTCATAACACTTAACGTTTATCCTGGTAATAAGGCAAAATTTCGGCTAAGAAGCTGGGACTGTAGGCTTATTGTAAGGGATGGAATTTTTTAGGCTCCAAAAGTACTCGTTGAGGAGTCAAATTAGTGTTGAGAACACTTAAAAATGGGATTTAAGATGAGTATTTTCTTATAAAAACTAATAAATGTTGGGTTTGTGGACATATAAATAAATAGGGAACTGGGCCTTTTATAGGCAAAAATCATGTTGAACAATTAACTATTTGGTTGAATGATCAATCACGTAGTTAAATAATTAATTATGTGGTCAAAAGTGTTATCCAGTTGAGTGGCTTGGCTCAACCTAGTTTTTGCAGACACGTGTTTCATTACATTTAATTATTTAGTATAATCAATCACGTGGTTGAATGATCAACCGTGCAATTAAACACGGTTTTATATTTCCTCATAGTTGGATGGATTTTTATCTTAGGTTTTTTTCCACTCTAAGGATGCTTGAGCCTTAATGCACAATCCAAAAGCAGGAATGAGCACACGTTTGAAGTTTTGCATTGTCTATAGTAATAACCTCGTATTTCATACTCAGGCAACATTTTAAATGTTGGCAAACCTTCACACTACTTATTTCCTTTATAATATTCTATCGGACTAACAAGGTTAACCCAATATTTTATAATAGAGGGAATTATGAGGTTTGTACACACACGACATACCGGATTACACAATGCATCATCTTCACACGTGGCTCATCGTGTGATTGTGGACTTTGAATTTCCAGAGGGTAATTCATTATGCATACACCCCATTAAACAGTCACCAAAGACACATTTTTCATTAAGGGATTTGGTCTATGAGATACGTACGTTGTTAGATTTAAATATATATTATATTATAACTTGCATTTTATAGATAATATTTGCCTCTAGTGTAAGTTTTAGTAATTTTAAGACATTATTGTAACATTAATTAATGATGTAGGAAATTTGGGTCTCTAAAATTCATTGTGTAATGACGTTTGTTCATCAATGATGGTTGGATATGGAATGTGCAGGGCTAATTGTCTTTGGATTATGTTACGATTGAATACGATTTTTGGAAAAAAATATTACTATGCCCCATACACATACATGATCGACGTATCATTCTTACCTTGCTCGATGACTTAAACATTATACTTCTTGTGTGGGGATATAAGGTTCACGGTTCACCCCTCTAAACTTCATCATCCTGATGGGATTGGAGGTTTTCAGGGTGAATGTGTCATTTGACAACTTCTTAAATACCTTTTATTATGCCCATTATTATCTCCTTAGACTTAAGGAGACATATATTCGTTCGATCCCAGTCCAACTGGCATATTCTAACAACTGAAGCTTACGGTGGAGGAGAATATAATACCCTGTTTATACGATAAGGTACATTCGAGCATTATTGTTTTGTACTCTGGACCAATTGTTCCCATAACTATCAACAGTGGTATTTGTGTGGTAATGATTGTGCTACTAATTAACTTGGGGCAATTCGACCATGTAACTATGAGAGTGAATTGGATAGAGATGAGGTGGTGTAGTCATATATTCTTACTGAATAATTAGTGATTTATCAATGGGAGGCCATATATACGTCTGATACCTAGAGGATCAGTGCCAGCATTATCATGTTGGGTTTTTAGTTGCCCAATTCTCGCCACCTATTGAAATGGCATGCGAGCACGTGCGATCATTTATGCCATATATATATACGGCATCTAATTTTAACGTGGTTCATTCCCACACCATATGCTTAGAGAGACATATACCACATATTGGATGGCGTGACATGGACTTGGGGTTGAGCTTGTAGCAGTATCAACTATTTCCAATTATTTTATTCAACCATCAATATTGTAGATGGTGGGGTCTCATCCCCTATTTTATTTATATTTTTGTTATTCCAAATAAGAGAGTTTATGTAAGGGCCGTGATGGTGACATGTTTGGTTTATTTATTTGTATTAGTTGAGGATTTATTATTACTGCGAAGTTGAGACTCGTGTTGGTAATTATCTTGTTCAATCGATGGATAAATGTATTTAATTGTTAATATGCCTGCCTTTATTTACTCTTTTATGCAAAGAATGGTATTTAATTTCTAAATATCCCTTGTTAAGTGTGCATGGACTGACCACCCTATGTATGGAAAATAAGGCGTGTGACATAATTTTGCCAAGAGCTTCAGAATAGTGGTGGTGGAGGAATTGGTGTTGTCTTTCCTATTCTCCTTCGCGACGTCTCTACCGATGAACAATTACACCTTTGGCTGAGTAAACTTTGGGAGGGTTTCATCTTCCAATGACATGGCTACACTATTGGTTAGGTGAACATTAAGAGGGTATCGTCCTCCAATGACATGCCCTCCATCGAAGGCAAATATATTTCATCGGCATGCGTAAAGGATGGGTTGGGCTCGAAACTGGTGGATTCACTTATGCCCGGTGTGAAGGCATCCCTAGCTATCTTCCAAAGCTTAGATGT
This sequence comes from Sambucus nigra, assembly GCA_949130495.1. Classification (NCBI taxonomy): domain Eukaryota; kingdom Viridiplantae; phylum Streptophyta; class Magnoliopsida; order Dipsacales; family Adoxaceae; genus Sambucus; species Sambucus nigra. The sequence continues at coordinate 340,628,099 of OX422213.1, read as the reverse complement.
CGTTTGGAGATCGAAGTTCCATTTTGAAGTGTCCTTAAGAGCAAGGTAACCCTTTATTAACCCTGAAATGCTCCCCCCGTATCAAACTTATATGTTTGAATGGCAAGGGGGAGCACATTGTTATTGGTGTGATCGTTGACCAACCTTGATCGACCCGATCAACGATGGCATAAAATTTACTCAGGATCAGACCGATGACACCAAATAGCATGCTAAGAAAACCCAAATAATGGTACTCGATGGATTGATTTTCCTTATTGAATATATATACAACATTATCTTACAATCTCATTTTTTTATTTGCTTCATTAATGGAGTCATTGGATATAAAAGCCCAACTTGTACAAAGTACGGCATCTTCATCCTTCGTAAAAAAATTCTTACAATGACTACCATTATATGTTTGGCTTTCATGGATTTCTTGGATTTAAATATATTCAAAATGATAGGCAAGGAAGTTCTCCATTAAAATTCTATAAGATAAGAGGTTGAAAAGTGTTTGCAAAGTTGAAAACACGATCGATTATGGAATTGGTGGTGAAATTTTCTAAATTTATGGAGTACTTATACAATTTTTGAAGATTAACCATGAAAGAGTCATTGTAAAATGACTATTGGTCCTACGCCAATCCAATTGGTGCAGGGGATGAAAAATGCATGGCAAACCATTAGCCATGAGAAGTTTTCCTTTTATGAATGCCTTACAACAAATGTTGTCTTTGAGAGAATAAAAAATAGCAGGATCACTTTGAAGATGGTTTAACAAACTGATTGTAAGGATATTTTCTGAATGGGTTAGGAAAATTATCATGTCCGTTTGTTTGTCTCTAAACTCCCTCATCCTTATTTTATTTCTTTAATCTTTATCTCCTTCCAAAACTTCAATCGGATCCATAATTCTCCTTACTTAATTTCTCTCGATCCCTTTTAATACCTCCTTCCCACTTTCACTCTCTCTTCTACCATCTCACCCAAGCACCACCAACACCAGCAAATCGATAAACTCCCAAACATTAAAAAAAATACTATTTTTTCTTTAGATTTTTGCTTTTCAGTGAAGAAGGATCTACATCCCTATTTCTAAATTATTAAATCCCATTGTTAATCTTCCAATACATGAGTATTTTCTCAGCTCCTACTTTTTCTTACTCTTGAATAACTTTTCTCTTTTTATGTCTATTGGTGTGGTGAATGCACGGGTTTTTGTAAAAAAAAAAATTGGTTTGGTTCTGTACGTTTTGGGCAGGGGTGATTGGATTTGTGGTGTTGTGTGAAAGGTTAACGTTTTTGGATGGAAGGTTTGGCTTTGGTGGAAGTGATTATTCATTATGATGATGTTTTATATAAAAGGAATCTGTATAGTTTATTCATATGAATTTGTAAGTATCCATCGCTGCTTTGTTTTTCTTGGAGGTTTTATATTAAATGGGAAAGTGCAACCTTTTTTCCAACTTAATGTCCCATTTCAGTATGGGTTAGTAAAAATCACAAGACTCGACAACTAAAATAACTAGTTTTAGTGTTGGGTCCGCTCGTTGTAATGCTTAAGTATCAATATTTATGAGAGTATAATGGTGATTGTATACCCATTGTTTAGTTTGTATGTGTAAGAAATGTTTGAAAGTGATATGGACTCTGTGCACGTATAGTTCTTTTTTTATATTTGTTATAAATCCAATAAAGAAACTATACAATTTTATTTGATGTCATTCTTTGTATGTTATGCAACTCTTTTATTTGATATGGTATTATGTTTAAGTCCTTGGTAGTGAGATTGTACCACTGATAAAAGAGATATTGTTAACGTCCAAAAGTGGATGCAACAAATAATTAAAGTGATATTCAGAGAGAAACAACAATTATAAAAAATGGGGATGAGAGACAGTGATGACACAAAGATTTTTACGTGGTTCAGCCCTTTGAGGTAACCTACGTCCACGGTGTTACTGATTTGGTATTGCCCTTGTTGACACAGCTATAATTAGGGTTTATGATACAACTCGAGGCTCGTGAAGGTATCCGTGGAGTCCCCCTGATTAGTGGGCTCATATCCAATTTATATATGATTTGCGGATATATACAAATGAACAGGTGGATTGCCCTAATATGTTGGGTAGTTACACCTATATACATGTTTATCATAATAAATATTAACGCCTTGATATACGAAAAAACTTCAATGATAAACGTCTGGATAATCATGAGGTAACAGATAGTTCGTTATAATCCCACGTGATAAATAAGGGATATCTTATGTGTATGTGCTTACAGGAGTATATACGTGTCCAACCTTGACTAAACACAGGTCGGTTGAGCAGACTAATACCGAGACGACCTCCCTAGGAGGTGAAGCCGACCACATTTGCTAATAGCCTTGGGTTATTAAGACTTATCCTCAGCTGGGATTATATAAGTATAACAAAAAGCCCCCATGACCTCTTGGACAAACTCTCCAATTTGAGGCTAGGTGAGTGTAAGAGGTGTTATGTGTTGCTCGTACTAACTCATTTATGGTCGGCTCACCTTGATCGGTCTAAATCGAGCAGATTTTCTTTAAGTTTTCCCATGATATTTTAAGGACACGTGTAAGGATACCGAAGAGTCTAGTGGGTAATAATGGCGACTGGTCACGTACACTGTCACTCTGTACCGCCATTTCAATTTTGCAGATTTGGTGATATTTGACTTACTGTGTCTTTTCAGTCTTTCATCAAAGAGTATAAATACAAGTCACTTCTCTTATTTTCTTCACTTCAAAGATTTACACAGAGCTGAAGAGAGAGAAAGTCCCAAGCATTGTTTCCATTGTTTACGAAAGCTTAATCGTTTTGCCGCCAAAATATTTTAGTGCTTCCTTCTTCGTTCTTCATAGCTTACTTTGCCATTATAGTACTTTATCAGGTACGCCCTCCTTGCTTTAGTTAGGGTTTCTTCGTTCTAGTTCTCGTTGGATGTTTTTTATTGTTATCCGGTGGTTGCAATATTTAGACGGCCATTGAGTCGGTTGGCCTAGGTTTACTTGAACCAAAAACTAGGGAAACACATGAATTCTCCCCCCCCCCCCCACATCCAAAGAGTTTATGAATTCGTTCGTAGTCTAGAGCCAAAGCGTCCTAGGATCACAGATATGAAGTTTCCCCATCCTCTACAAGTTATTAAACTAGAGGAGGAGCATGGTCACCATCTTTATACTCCCAAGACTCCTTCTAGTTATGGTTCTTCCATTGACCCTGGTGTTCCTTATACTTTTTCCCCTATTTTAGAAACTCATGATTTTGTTCTGCCTTTTGGTGAGGGTGATCTGGTGAATACTGTCTCTTTGGATCCCATAAATCCTGATTCTCTTTTTGAGGAGCCTGCCACTGACAGGGCAGAAGACAATAGATCGAAAAGTGTGGGTCCCCAACTTTCTACTGAGGGGTCTCATGCTGAGACTTCTGATGAAGAGAAAGAAGAAGAGGACCCTACTGGGTCTTTCAGTAATTATAATTTAGCCAAAACAGATGCCTATTGGTACCAATGCATTGTAACTGAAGAAGAGGTTGGTGCGATAAGAGAGAGATGTGCCCTACCCATAGCCATCCAGGCCAGAATGCCAGTGTTTCTGAGAGATGTTACTCTATACAAGATTCAGAGGAGATTTGCCTCCCCTTATGGGCTCTTCAAATAGGGTTAAGGATTCCTCGTCATCCCACTATTCGCTCCATTCTAAGGGGTATACTGGAGGCAATGATGTTTTGGAAACTTAGGACTGAGTTTGAATTGACAGGGGATATCTTTAGGTAGTTTGAAGGATAATGCCAAAGCCCCTGGTCACTACTATTTTTCTGCTAAAAAACCCAGTATATGATCATTACTGTGGTCCAGTCTAGTAATCACAACTAGAAAGGTTTATATATGTTTATAAAGGAGATTGGGAGTTTAGGGCCCATGAACGGGACAAGTCATGTAAAGTTCCCAGGGAATGTAATGGGCCTAATAACATAGGTAATGCCTTTTATGATTATTTTATCTCTCTTTTCCTCATTTTGGTTGCTTTATTTGTGTTGATGTTGTTGATTTGCTCTTGTGTATTTCAGTAAAGCGAACCCCTAAGCTACCCAAATCACTGATTGACCCGGTTGTCTCTTACTGTAAAAAGAAACCTCCCAAGTTCGAGGATTTATTTAATATGGAAACTTTTATTACTGTTAGGTACCACACTCCTCCTGATGGCAGAGTCCCGTTGGAGTTTGAGGTGCCCCAAGAAGGTTGGGTGGCAAAGGAGACCCATTTTGATACCGGTGACCAGTCTGTAGGTAAATAAGGTATTTTAGCAGCAGGTAAATTGTGTTAGTGTTCCATTTATCATCTTCATTCACTTTGAATCGGCATACTGATGTATGAGTTTGTTGTTTTGTCAGGTGTGGAGGAGCATCCTTCTGAATAAACATTGGGTATGGCTCCTCGTTTCATCAATCGCAAGGCATTTGCCGAATCTCACCAAAAGAGCAGGTAGAAGCCGAGCAGGCTGTCATTTCTTAGGCGACTGACCAGGCTGCTCATCATCAAAGAGCTGTAGTTGTTGATAAGGCAAAGGGGAAAGCCCTCATGGAGCCTTCAATAGGGGATAAGAGGCCCAGGGAAGATGAGGAAGACATACAACTATTGCGCAAACTTTGAGTGGACATGTTCGCCCATTCAAGTCTAAATTTGAATCAGGCCCTGGTCATAATTCTTGTTATTGGAAGGTCTATAAGTTCGACTTTAAACCCGAACATAAGGTCACGTACGAAGACTTGAAATCTGATTAAGACTATATCTTTTATCATGCCAAAAATTCTCTAGATTTGCTCCGTTATTTGGGCCACATGAAGGACTTCGAGTTTTTGCGCTGTTCGGATCAAAATTCCTTATAGACTTTAGCTCAGCATCGGCTGTCGATGGTATGTATTATTTATCCATCTTATGTTGTAGTTTTTAAGTGCCTAATTATCGTATTTTGATCGTGTTATGTTATTTAGTGTCTAGACATCCATGACTTATACTATCTTACGAGATAAATCCTTGGTCAACCATGTAACCTATAACAAGTTGCTAAAGAAAACAAGACACTGAAGGCTAGGTATGATAAGGTTTCGGATGAGTTGAAAGAAAAAAACGAGCAACTGATGACCGGGACTGAGGAGCTGAGTAAGACGGAGGGAGAGAATGTTATATTTAAAGAGAAATTTGACACCGATGATGCCAAAATTTAGAGCTTGAATGATGCCCTTGTAGCTGAAAGGGAGAAGTTTAAAAAAGAGAAGTTTAATCTTGCTTTAGAGTTGTAGATTTCTCGAGACGCTCTAGTCACTATAGGTACTGCTGCTATTAAATCCTTTAAGTTTCGATCGAGTTTAACATTGAATGTCTGGGTTACTTTTTTGATGGATATGAAAAGCTCAAGAAGAGGGTGGCCACACACTTCCCTGATATTACTGAGACTGTGAATAGTTAGCAAGGAGACGATGAGGAGGCCACCAGCTTGGTGGGGGAAAGAGCTGACAACCCGCCACCTGATGCTCGAGCTTGATAAACTTCTTTATATTTTTGTGTTTTCCCTATTCTTACTTAAGAATATTTTTGTAACTTTGGACACCCCCTATTATATCAACTTGACTGCGTTTCTTATTTTTTATATATAACTTCATTGATTTTCTTATTTGCACCTTATTGCTTTGTCATAAATAATATTTGGTGCTTTTGTTCACAACCTATGAGGTCATACAGAGTGTTATTGCACTTATAATGGTGACTTGGTACAAGTATAAATGTTCGCGACTTATGAGGTTGTACAGCTTTTGGTCGACCACATTTTGTACGATATGTGAGGTTGTACAGTGGATGTAGCCGACCACCTCGTTCGTGACCCGTGAGATCATACAAGGGTTTGGTGAAACTTTAGAAGCTAAGCCATATAGTTGTTCGTGACCCACGAGATCGTACAACTTTCTTGGTCGACCACATTATTCGTGCTTTGTGAGATCGATAATGGACATAGCCGACCACCTTATTCACGACCCGTGAGATCGTACAAGGGTTTGGTAAACTTGTGAAAACAAGTTTATTCAAGTTAGACTATTCGTGACCCATGAAGTCATACCGTCGATCTGGTGTCTTTATTCTACAACTGTTATTTTTGGCAGCGCCATTTAGATATGTTCATCGTATCTCATGCAGAGAAAAATCAATGAAATAAGAGAATAAAACATCGTTTTATTAATTGGAATGGTGTTTGCTACATAAATAAAATGACTAACAGGCTACTGATAATTTTTTCTAAGATGCTTTGAATTCCATGGGTTCTTGAACTATTCGCCCTCCAAAATTTCAATTGGGTAAGTCCCTAGCCTGACGACGTTGGTTACTCTGTACGGCTCGTGCTAATTTGGTTATAGCTTATTGTTCTTCTATATTACCTTCTTGAGGACATAGTCCCCTACTTTTAAGATACTCGTCTTCACCCGACGGTTGTAGTGTCCTGTAACTCTTTGCTGGTAGACGATCACACGCAATGTTGCATTCTTTCTAACCTCTTCCACCAGATATAGGTTTAGTCTTCTTGCCAATTCACTTATTGGGGAATCAAAATTGAGGACTTTGTGGCTAGGGAGCCCTATCTGTGTATGGATAATCGCTTCTGTGCCGAAGGCGATCATATACAATGTTTCTCCAGTGGTTGTTCGTGGGGTGGTTCGGTATGCCCAGAGCACATTATGGAGTTCATTGATCCAATTTCCCTTTGCATCGTCGAGCCACTTTTTATCCTATCTAAGATCGTCCTATTGGTGACCTCAGTTTGGCCATTGCACCGCGGATTCCCTGGTACGGAGTGTAGTTTTTAAATCTTGGACCTAGTGTAGTAGTCTTAAAAATATTAATTATTAAAACGTGTGTCGTGATCAGTGACGAATGCGAAGGGCATGCCATAGCGACATATGGTCATTTTCCAGATAAATTGGAACACCCTTTCATAAGGCATCTCCGTTAAGGGCTCTGCTTCCACCCAATTTGCAAAATAGTCTACTGCCACTATGAGGTACTTATACCGTCCAACGGTTCGACCAGGTCTATTCCCCATATGGCAAATGGCCAGGGTGACACAATTGGAGTTAATGGGGCCCCTGGGAAACGGTGGATCTTTGCAAACCTCTAGCACTTATCACATTTTCTAGCATAATCTGCGCAGTCAGCCTTCATAGTCGACCAGTTATATCCTTGGGTCGCTATTCGCTATACCAACGATCTTTCAGTAGAATATGCTCCACAACATCCCTCGCCTACCTCCTTAATGATCTTGTTGACTTCCGTTGGGTGAACACGCTTCAGCAGAGAGACAGTGTATCATCGCTTGTATAGTATCCGCGTATCCATGACATACTGTGCTGCTTTGTAGCGCAACTTTTTGGCTTCATTTGAGTTTGCTGGGAGCTTACCATCATCGATACATGCACGTACGGGGTCCATCCAGGAAGGTCTCAAGTTTACCTCAATGACTTTGTGTGGATTTTACTCAATGCTCCTATGCACAAGCACTTCAATTGGTATGGTTATTCTTAAAGATGTTCTCGTCATCGAGGTCAATCTAGTTAGGGCGTCTACTCGGACATTCTCCAATATAGGGATTCTTAGTATTTTAGCTTTTGAGAATCCTTCCAACCTTTGTCGAACTATGGACAAGTACTTCGTCATAGACTCCTCTCTAGCTTTATAAACTCCCAATATCTGGTTAACAACTAGTTGAAAAGTTGGCAATGGGACTCATCACACTGCCCCTTATCTTATTTGGGGGAGTTCTCTCCTTGAGGAGTCTACTCGATGTTGTTTGGGTTCTTGGTCTCCTCTAGAGGTGGAAGTTCGCTAGTTGGGGTTGAGCTCTCTCCCGAAGGAGTCTACCCGGATGGTTTCTTATTATAAGTGAACTCTGTAATGAAGTCCACTAATATTTGTACTTTTATTACGATCCTTGGTTCGTACTGTATATCGTACGTGCCCAGTTCCACTGCCCAAGCCACAAGCCGACTAGACTTTTCAGGTTTATGTAGGATTTACCGGAGAGGTAAGTTTGTATAGATCACGATAGTATGGGTTGGAAGTATGGTCCTCCGCGAAACTTCTCAGTGTTAATGCTAACTTTTCCATTCGTGAATATCAAACTTCTGCCCCTAGTAGGCTATGCTGGTATAATAAATCGGAATTTGGACCCCTTCTTCTTGCCTCACAAATGCCGAACTAACTGCTGATTCAAATACTGTGAGATACAAGTAAAGATTATTACTTACAAGTGGTCATGATAAGAGAGGTGGGGAGCCCATGTAACGCTTCAGTTCTACGAATGCATTTTTACACTCCTCATTCCATTCAAATGACTTTCGTAATACTTTGAAGAAGGGTAATAACTTATCCGTGGTTCTGAAAACGAACCTGTTTAGTGCGACTACTAGCACGATCAGTCTTTGTACGTCCTTTTTCATCATTGGAGGCTTTATACTAAGCAAAGCTTGGATCTTATCACGATTAACCTCAATGCCCCGCTGATTCGCGATAAAACCCAGGAATATTCCTTCATTCACCCTGAATACACACTTGGCAGGATTTAGCTTCATGTGATACTTCTCTAATTTATCAAAGGTCTGGCCGAGGTCCTTAATGTGATCGGCGGTTACCTTGCTCTTGATGAGTATATTGTCCACATAAACCTCCATGTTAACTCCAATTTGGTCCTCGAAAACTTTATTTACCAACCTCTGGGAGATTGCTCCTGCATTTTTAAGACCAAACGACATAGCATTATAATAGTAGGTACCTCAGTGAGTTATAAAGGACATTTTTCTCTATCAGAGGGCTTCATCCCGATCTGGTTATAATCGGAGTATGCGTCCGTGAAACTGAGGAGCTCGTGGCTTGCTGTAGTGTTAATTAGCTAGTCAATCAATGGTAGTGAGAAATAATCTTCCGAGCAGGCTTTGTTTAGGTCGGTAAAATTGACGCACATCCTCTACTTGTCATTTTTCTTATGCACCATAACCACGTTAGCCAGCCATTTCGGGTATATGACTTGGTTGATGAAGTTAGCTTTATGCAGTTTGAGAACTTCCTCCTGAACAACAAGGTTCTTATCGGCATAAAAAACCCTTCGTTTCTGCTTGATTGGCTTTGCCCCTTTCATTACGTTCAATTCGTGGTACATGGAGTCGGGATCTATTCCCGATATGTCCTCATGGCTCCAAGCGAACATGTTTTTATGCCATCGCAAAAAGCTGATAAGCTCTTTTCTTATAAGAGGACCTAAGGATGACCAATATGTACCGTTCACTCTGGGTGGCTTTCGTAAAGTGGGACTATCTCGATTTCTTCGGCGGGCTGCCCATTGACCAGTTTTGTTTCATCTCGGGGATCAATGGTCTCAATATAATAGGTGGTTGTCAACTTATTTCGTTCTTCCTGTTATACTGAAATGAAATAGCATTCGGGCTTCACCTTTTGATTGCCTTTGACAATGCCCACTCCAAAGTGAGTTATAAACTTCAAACACTGGTGTACAGTAAATGATACGACTTCGAATTTCTTTAGGCCGATCCTCCCAAAGATCATATTGTATGCTGAAATCACGTTCTTATCAAGGATAAAGAACCGTATTTTAATTGTTCGGCTGATCGGCTAGGTGTCAATCGTAACTTCTAATTTTATAGTTCCTAGGGGGTACAACCTTTCTCCTGAAAACTCGATCAGAGGCTGATGGTAAGGAGTGAGTTCTATATCTTCAATTTTAACTTTTTATAATAATTGTAAAATATTACGTCTGCAGAGCTTTCGGTGTCCACCAGGATCCTGGCCACCTGACCTTCTTGGATGATCATAGTGACGACTAACGGGTTGTCGTGGGAGTACAATACCCCAGACAGGTCATCTTTTGAGATGCCGACGATTAAATTGTCCTTGTTCACCTTGCACGACCGCTTATCCGAGCTCGTCATCAGGTTAATCTGTGCTTGCTCACAGGATTGGGCCCTGTTGAGATAGGCTTTTCTTTTTGCGGGGTCTTATTCCCCACTAGCTCCTCCTCCAACGATGAAATGACAGTCGAAGTCTATTATGCCCACGTTATGTATAGGTTCCTTGGGATTTTTAGGAAGATCTGGATCGTCATCCGAGTTATCGCCCCTCGCCTTTTTCTTATCAGCCAGGGCAATTCTGACCGTCTCCTACCTTTGCCTTCTTCGAGATTTGATCGACCACTACTATCCACAAACTTAGATAGCTTGACCTTCCTGATTAAGCCTTCGATCTCATTCTTCAGAGCTACACAATGGTCTTTAGTATGACCATGGCCCTTGTGGAACTCGCAATATTTGCTTCTGTCCCTCGTATTTGCCGAAATTTTTAGCTTTCCCAACCATCCGAGGTCTTTGCTTTCCCGGATTTACTTCATAATGTGGTGGACGCCAACTGTGAGGGGCGTGTACTCGTCGTACTTTCTTGGTTTGTCGCCCTTTTTGTTATTTTACTCCTGTTTGTTGTTGTTCTTATTGTCTGAGGACTTCGAGTCGTCAAATTCTTTCGCCAACATTGCCTTTTCAGCGTTCATGATTTTTCTTACTTTTACTAGCAATTCAGTAATAGTCTTGGGCAGCGCCTTAGCTAAATGCCCAAAACACCTTTCCCAGTCGCAACCCACTCATCAGGACTGTGATGGCGGTTGGTTCGTTATAATCTACTACATCCATCTTTTCAGTATTGAACCGGGTAATATAGTCGCGGGCTCTCTCATCTGCCCTTTGGCGAACGCCGAGCAGATAGGCCACTTGCTTCCCTAGTTTAACGGTAAAGCAAAAATTGCTGGCAAATAGGTCGACAAGTTGCTGAAATTTTTTGATCTCCCCCTTGGCAGGCTATTGTACCAGATTTGAGAGAAGCCGGTTATGGTGCTGGAGAATGCTCGGTACCTCATCTCGTCAGGGATAGAGTAAATGTCTGCAGCGACTTGGTATTGTTCGATATGAAAATGGGATCTGTTTTTCGATCGTATTTTGGGGTGATGTTGGTGGCTTGAACTTTTCCGGAGTGGGGTACGCCCAGTAAAAAAAATTAGGCTATTTTTACATTTTTTCAAATATTTAATTGATAATTTAACCTGCCCACAAATATTTCTATCACAAAACCCCTTTCCACATAACGCACAACAAATCCATTTACTCTTTAACCCATGCATCACGAGAATTGAAATTCCAAGTTTAAATATTAAATTATTTTAGCTCAACAAACATTAAATCATATAAAAAATACAAATTACAAGTTTAAATTAAATTGCAAATCCCTACAAATAAACAAATGATAACAAATAAAAATTGTATCACAACAAATCACGAACTCAAATATAAGCAACAAATCTAAATAGCAAACAATGAGAGATGCCGAAATTTGGGTCAAATATAAACAACAATGGATGAAGGTAGTGGCCGGAGGTGTTGGGTGGCGGTCAGCGGTGAGGGCAGCGACCAACGGCGAAGGAGGGCAGCGGTTGAGGGAGGGAAGAGGTAGTGGCTATGGGTGAGAGGCTAAAGCCGTTTTCTTTTGTAACAAAGGCAATTTTTTTTTCCAACTAAGAGACATGACTTTTAGGTTAACTAATTATAATATTTCAGTTTTGACCCTACTTTTTATTATAATTAAATTTTATCCCAAATTAATTAATTATTTTATTTTGAAAATTTATTGGTGGGTATTTGCCTTCTACCCTACAAAGTCCCTCCGCCACTGGGTACGCGATACTTTTGTGAAATCGGGGCCATCTCTCAAAGGCGGTCTTCTAGGCGCTGGATGGAGCCTTTCCATAGCTGGTTATCGCCTTGGGTACCACCTTCAATTATTTTTTTGCTCGTTCTCGGCTTTCGTCCGAGCTCTCTTCTCCAGAAGTCTACTCGGCTTTGGCCGACGCTCGAGTGAAGCGATGGGAGCTCGTAGTGGCGGACCTACCCGACGCGTTTCTCCGGGAATAATTGCGTGAGGCCGCTAGTACTTGCCAGTGGTTGCAACGCGTGCCTAATCGATCAAACACTGATCCTCTACTTAATCTCTCGAGCACGCTGGGGGCGCTCATCTGAATATGATTGATCATCAAAGTGGTTGGGCGACTGAATATAAGAGGTTGCTTTGGGGAGATACGTTTGGTCCCGTTACGATCCGATTCGTTGGGAGGAAATGACATTTCCATAGGATCCCAAATTCAGTCTCCTGGATTCTCCATTGCTCCCCTACGGTATTCGTGCTGCCATTCCTTATGAAGCGCTGGAGGAAGTCGCGTGTCGCTGATCCTAGATGCCTTAGGTCGAGGAGTTACGTTATCTGGGTTGAGTTGCACTGGCCTGGTTTGGAGGGTATGTGTCAATTGCTTAACATTCTCCTGCATCGTATTTTCCCCTTTAACGAGACTCATTAGTATGTTGTGTAAGCCGCCTACTCCGGTAAGGTTAAGTGGTGTCTGGACTTCTGTCATATGACTGCTTTTGGGGTTATCCGCCATTCGAAATTGTCTCTGTTAAGTATCTGAATAAGCGATTTTGGGTAGGAACTGACTTGTTACGCTGTTCCCATAGACGACGCCAATTTGTTAACGTCCAAAAATGGATGTACCATAATCAGAGCGAAACAACAATTATAAAAAATTGGGGATGGGAGACAGTGAGGACATGAGGATTTTTACGTGGTTCACCCCTTTGAGGAAGACTACGTCCACGATGTTGTTGATTTGGTATTGCCCTTGTTGACACAATTACAATTAGGGTTTTTGATACAACTCGAGGCTCGAGAACGTACCCGTGGAGTCCCTCTGATTAGTGGGCTCATATCCTATTAATATGTGATTTGTGGATATATACAAATGAACAGGTGGATTGCCCTTTTAAGTCGGGCAGTTACACCTAGATACAAGTTTATCATAATAAATATGGACGCCTTGATATACGAAACAACATCAATGATAAACACCTAGATAATCATGAGGTAATAGATAGGGCGTTATAATCCCACGTAATAAATAAGGGATGTCTTGCGTGTATGTGCTTACAGGAATATAGACGCGTCTAACCTTGACTAAAATAGGTCGCCCGAGCAGACTAATACTGAGACAACCTCCATTGGAGGTGAAGCCGAGCACATTTTGCTAATAGCCTTGGGTTATTTAGAACTTATCCTCGGTTGGGATTACATAGGTATAACAGATGTGCTCTTAGAATGTTAGGTGTTTAAGGTTATGATTGGTAATGGTAATATAGTAATGGTTTTGTTTTACTACTCGATTTTAGTTCCATATATGTGTTTGTTTGGTTTCTTGCTAGATTCAACTTGTAGTTTTGGCCTTTGTTACTTCAACTCCATGTTTAGTTGTTGAGAATATAATGAAAAATTAAAATATGAAAGCGTAATATTTTACAGGCTTAAATGAGTTGTTTTATGTTTATCGAGTCTTAAATAATGAATTTTTTTGAATCCAATGTTAAATTATCTATTTCCCACATTTTAAATCTCGTCTTCTCCAAAAGTTGTTTGGAATCTAAGCTTTTCTTGTACAAAAGATATTTGGAATTGTATATAGTATTAGTGACTTATGTAGACATTTTTATCGTATAATGTGTATATGTACTTTTTAAATATATCTTGAGTAAAATGTATTGTGATTCTTTAGCCTTGCACATTTTCTCGGTACAGTTAGTTTTCATCGTGCAACGGGATCTCAAATTTATCATTTTTTTTTTGAAAATGATAACATATGCCTTAAGGGCACATGTTCAAAATAGAAAGTATGAAAGCACCGTATGAGTATCTGTGCTCTATTAAATGTATGTCAAAACCCTGTACCTACTATTTTTAAGTTCTAAGTGTGTGACCTTAAAATACATGTTATCAATACCTATTTTTTTAGGGGAAAAGTACTTTTTAGTCTTTCACAAACAAATTTTAAACACTAAATGAATTTTGACAAATTTTAAACACTTAGGTTCACTAATTTTCTTATTATAGAAGTTCACGCTAGCGACATAACAAGTAAAATTAATAGTAAATTATTCTTAAATATTTAAAAATTAATATCAAGGGATCTAATTATAAATTATTTATTTTTTTTACCAATTACTATTTTGCTTAATAGACAAACCTATTGTCTTAGTGAATTTACCATTTAACCCCATCCTAAAAGTGGTTAGTATAAAGGTGAAGGGAAAAGAGCAATGGAGAAAGGAAAAAAGCTAGTGGTGAATTCCTAGTTAAGAGCGCGAGGCCATCGAAGGTGTATATGTGAAAATCGGAGAGAGAAGGAGAATGGCGTCATCATCGAGCAGTGGGCTAACATTCAAGCTCCACCCACTGGTTATAGTAAACATATCGGATCACTACACAAGGGTCAAGTCTCAATCCCAACCAACCAACGCCGTCGAATCCTCTTCTTCCCCTCAGGCTCCACCTAGGGTTTTCGGTTGCGTGATTGGTGTCCAGCGTGGACGAACAGTCGAGATCTTCAACAGTTTCGAGCTTCTCTATGATTCTACTACTCATTCTCTCGATCGACCCTTTCTCGAGAAGAAACAAGAGCTCTGTTAGTCCCCCTCTCTCTCTATATAACATATTCCCATATAGATTTTATTTTTAATTTTTTATTTTTAGGGTTTGAAATAACACTTTGTGTAATGTGGAGCAGATAAGAAAGTATTTCCCAATTTTTACATACTTGGGTGGTATTCTACGGGGAGTGATGCTCAGGAATCAGATATGCATATTCACAAAGCTGTAAGTTTCTCTATCCCACCCTAGACCTAATATAATAACATGAGATGACATAAAAGTATCCTTTCTTACCTCCTTCTCCCACACCAAACAAGGCCAAAGTGTAACAAAAATGTGGAATTAATGGCTACATGCATTAGGAGAATATCAAAAAAGATTTGGAGAATCGAAAGGTAGGGAGCCACATGAGACTTGGCGGTGGTACAAAATATAGTAAAAATTAAAAGGGAGCGCTTTAAAACATGGTAAACAAGTAGAAAAGAAGAAACATCTGTGAAAAATATAAATTGTGAAATATAAATTGGCTGAGAAATAAGCTTAGAAAATGGTAAGAGATGCTAAGTTTAAGGCGTATGATGATCTTTATACAAAACTAGGAATACAATAAGGGGAGAGAAGTATATGTCAGGTGGCTACATTTAAGGATATAAAAACAAAAGAATTTAATAACCGTTAAGTGTATTAAAAATGAGGATTTGAGAGTCTTAGTCAATGATGGAGATCAAGGAAAAGTGGAAAAATAATTTTGAGAGGCTATTGAGTGAAGATAATGGGAGTAGATCGAATATGGAGCAATTTTGGGAGACTCGAGAAAATATATTTTTCTTTAGAATTAGGACAACGGAGGTTAGGATTGCTCTTAAAAAGATGAAAACAGAGAGGGTTTTAGGACAAGATGGTATCCCTGTTGAGATTTGGAAGTGTTTAGGAGAGGAAGGAGTGTCTTGGTAAATAAAGTTGTAAATAGAATTATAATAACTGATAGGATGCGCGATGAATGGCGAAAGAGTGTTTCAGCACCTATTTATAAAAATAAAGATGATATATAATGTTCAAATTATCGTGGTATTAAGTTAATGTGTCATACAATGAAATTTTGGGAGAAAGTGATCGAACATAAATTGAGATTGAAAAAACAGTATCTGAGAATCGGTTTAGGTTTATGCCCGAGAGGTCGATATTGGAAGCTATTTATTTATTGAGGAAACTAATGGAGAGGTATGGGAGAAAAAGAATATCTTCATATGGTTTTTATAAATTTGGAAAATGCGCATGATAGAGTAGCTAAAGATATAATATGACGAGTTTTACATAAAAAGTGAGTGACATGTAGATATATATTAAGGATATGTATGATGGGGTCATGATTATAGTAAAGACAACGATCGGAAAAAGTAGTGAATTCCTAATTACTGTAGGTTTGCACGAAGGTTCAGCTTTAAGTCCTTATCTTTTTGCTCTTGTTATGGATGAATTGACCTGAGGTATCACGGTGTATGCTATTTGTAGATAATATCATTTTAGTGGACGAAACAAAGGCATGGATCAATGTTAAATTGGAAGTGCGGAGAGAAACTCAAGAAACAAGAGCATTTAAAATAAGTAGAACTAAAACAGAGTATGTGACGTGCGGCAGAGTCCCCTCGTGGGTGATTCCTTTTGACGTAAACTACACGTCAATGCATGGTTCAAAGTCTCGGTATCGGACACCCGATTTTCAACTCAGTCGTGGTATCGGGCGATACACAAAGATAAGCTATTTAGAGAGAGGAAAAAATTCCGAAAAAATATAGAAAATTTAAAAAAAATAAGATTAACAAAGTGGACCAATGATGTACATTCAAACCCATAATTCAATATGCATTGCATTGTGGAATTGGTTATACTGAAGCGCGGTAGAGTTGTCAGATTCAATATTGCATAGTAAACCAATAATAATATTGAAAAACAATCTAATGCCACATAAACTTAGATAAAAAATTTGTATGGAAGATAAATAAGAATGATTATAATGTTTCATCATTTTCATCTCCCTATCTAGTTCCCATCCAATATCTAATTTTGGAGCCATTCTACAAAATAACATTAAAAAAATAGAGTTAAAAAATGACATGTTAAAGTTTTAGCAATCATTTTTTGTAACATTTTCTTTTAACATTTTTGTAACATTTTCTTTAACATTTCTTTAACATTTTTTTAACATTTCTTTAACATTTTCTTTAACATCTCTTTAACATTTTCTTTAACATTTCTTTAACATTCTTTAACATTTTTTGTAACATTTTCTTAAACATTTCTTTAACATTTTTATAACATTTAAAAAAATTACATTTTTATAACGTTTAACAATTTTTTCTATAAATAATTTTTTTATAACATTTAACATTTAAAAAAATTACATTTTTATAAAAAATTTCTATAAATAAAAAAAACACACGGACACATCTATAAATAAAACACACACACACAACCACCACCTCGTCAAATGAAACACCGTTTCCTCCCTTCCCCAAAGCCCTAACCCTAAAAAAAAAACCAAGAACCAACCAAAACCCTAGCCCTCCCTCCTATTTTCTCCCTTTTCCCCACTCATTTATGCCCAACCACAATTAAACCCAACAAAAATGGGCATTCCTCCTCCGATCTAATCTCCTACCACCTATTTGACCTCAAATCCTGGCAAAATTGGTCTTAGGGCCTATTTGTGACACAACATATGACTTCCATGAAAAAAATGCGTCCCACGTAGGATTCATTTTTCGACTATTTGCCATTTTTGGTCCGACTTTCCGGAATGTTAGAGTCTTCAGTCCGCTTGCTTCGCCATCGTACTCTCAAAGGTGCGGTCGCTGGAGTTACCGTCAGGTTAGATTTAAGATTCCACCACTCCAAGTTGCATCCATGTACTCGTGGTGTCGAGAAGACGGATATGGTCGTCAGTTTGTGGTTGCTCGGATTTCGTAGAGGGACATCGCCGGGATTTGGGTTTATTAGACCCATTATTGATGAGGTTCATACACATGTGACTAATTCCAGTTAGGGTACCCACTTTTGATTGAGTTTGATTGAGGTCCGAGGCTTTTCTTGGTTCATATCATGTGGCATTGATGAGTCACCCTCCAAGTTCAAGGACGAGCTTTTTCGAAGATGGGGAGAATGATGTGTATGTGATATATAGCGACACGTGATGTGTGGTTGTGCCCCCGATAGAAGACTATCTTTTATTTTCTATTTTTAGTTTAAGGTTTATTGTTATTTTCTTTTATTTTTAGTGTTTAATTGGCCTTCAAGCATGTGTGGGGCGAATTAGTCTTTTTTTTATTTATTAGTTGTCCTTTTTTGTCTTTTTGGGTATTTGCTTGGCTGGCAAGCTAACCTTTCTTATAAATAGGCACTTGACCGTCATTTGTAATCACAACTTGATTATTGAAAAAAAGAATATAGAGAGACAAAGAGACCCTTTTCCTTAGTTTAGTTTTTTTTTTGGTGGTATTGTGTAGTTAGTAGTTAGTGTGTAGTTGTAATAACAACGCTTCCCCATTTATTGATTTACATCAACAATTTGACGCCTTCTTGCAACAATTCTCCAAAATTCGAAACCCTAATCCTAGCCCACACGAAACCCTATCCTTAGTTCCCCCTTTCTACCACCAACATCCACCACCCTCATTCCCCAACCAACCCATTCCCTATTGCTTCCCCACCCCAGAAACCAAACCCCACTGCCAACCATACCCCTGGGCAAAATCACCTATGCCTAGTCCGTTCGCGTTGGGGTGGTCGTTGATCCTTCCCGCCAAGCGTTCAACTCGAAAGAACAGCAGCAATAGGCGACTAACGCAATTACTCCACGAGACAAGTGGGAATCGAACCCCCTCTTCTGCTGGCGGGGAGCCTTGTATTACTCTGGCTCCTCCCTATGTGACCACCTGTACTTGAACGCCCTCAGAAACCCCCCAAAAGAACTCCCATCTGGCCAGAGTGTTAGCCGCCCCTCTACTGCCCCAAATCCCTGCCAAAACGACCCGACCAAAACCCTAACACAACCCAATTCCGACCATAACCTAAACCCCAGAGGCACCCGACCAAAACCCTAGTAAAAAAGACCCTACCTTGACCTGTTTGACCCTATAGGGCCTGCTGGCCTACCCAGGGCCTTGCCCAAGTTTCTTGCCCATCGTTCCGACCCTGGAGAGGCTCTCGGTCACTCCATACCCTTCCTCATTGCCGACGCCAGCAAGAATCTGAAATTTCCTGCCCCACTCGACTTATCAAACCCTAGACTAACTTTTGACCCTGGGGTTTGGCCTTCTTTTTGGTCGCTTGTCATCCCGGACGCATATTTTGAAGACTTTACACGCATATCCAATTTTCAAGTTCGGGGACGAACTTTTTTTTTTGAAGCCGGGGAGAATGATGGGAATGGCGTTATACTAGGGTTTAATTGTCATTTATAATAATTTGTATTAGTCTTTCGTGTATTTTAGTTTTTTTATTTTCTTTTTAGCCTTTAATTGGTTTCCAAGCATGTTTGAGACTAATTAGGCATTATTTTGTTATTAGATGCCCCCTATAGTCATTTTAGTTAATTACTTGATTAACAAGTAATCCTTCCCATATAAATACCCCATGTAATCTCATTTGTACTCACTTTTGCCATTCTTGAAATATAAGGCAACTTTTGATTCTCTCACTAAAATTAGGGTTTGGTATTTCTTTTTAGCCATTGACGTGTAGTTTACGTCACCTTTTTTTTTTAAAATTTTTAATTCAACAGGTTTATTTTTAATTATTAGTAATTATCTTTTAGTTAGTATTCTAAAATTTGTTAACACTCTTAACTTAATTAGGAGACTTGCTCTCCAAGTCTTAGTTAATCTAATAAAGCCAGGGTTCCCCCTTGTAGTCATTTTGCCATTAATGATATTTTGAGTTCTTAGATATTGAAGTGATTTGTTTGTTTGTGATATTTTTGCCGCGCTTCACATTTGCATGTGAAGTGTAATTTTAGTAATAATAGGAGGACAAATGGGGATGTGGTGAAACTTGATGGTCAATGGATACCTAAAAGTGATCATTTTCGCTATTTAGGCTCGCTTATTCAAAGAGATGGAGATATTAGTGATGTTACTCATTGAATTAAGGTAAGCTGTGTTTAAGCGAAGAAGTGTTACGGGAATATTATGTGATTGGCGCATACTTTTGAAGTTGAAGGAAAAGTTTTATAAGACACTCATTAGACCAGTCATATTATACGAGGAGTGTTGGGCAACTAAGAAATAAAATGTGCAGAAAATGAGCGTGAATGTGTAGTCATTTTGCCATTAATGATATTTTGAGTTCTTAGAGATTGAAGTGATTTGTTTGTTTGTGATATTTTTGCCGCGCTTCACATTTGCATGTGAAGTGTAATTTTAGTAATAATAGGAGGACAAATGGGGATGTGGTGAAACTTGATGGTCAATGGATACCTAAAAGTGATCATTTTCGCTATTTAGGCTCGATTATTCAAAGAGATGGATGTTACTCATTGAATTAAAGTAAGTTGGGTTTAAGCGAAGAAGTGTTACGGGCATATTATGTGATTGACGCATACTTTTGAAGTTGAAGGAAAAGTTTTATAAGACACTCATTAGACCAGTCATGTTATACGAGGAGTGTTGGGCAACTAAGAAATAAAATGTGCATAAAATGAGCGTGACGGAGATGCGGATATTAAGATGGATGTGACGTAACCACACGTCTAATGGTAATTCTAAAGGCACCACACCAATTTAGAGAGAGCAATATAACTAAACTTTTACTCTAAAGTTCGGGTTCCCAAATGAGGAAGAGGAGGGGTTTATTTATAGGATGGGGAGGTGAGCACTAAAGGATCAACTAACCAATGTGAGACTTATGCCCATCTATACAATAAATCTAATACGTAAGTGTTCACTTAAAGTCCATCCTGTAAATAGACCAATACAATATGAGATGAAATGAAATAAAATAAAATGCAGCATAAGATGAAAATATGATTAAGTAATATATGGAGCAAAAAATAGAAGAGGACATGATCAAAATACCCCTCAGATCACATCACTCTCCCCTTGTTAGAAAAGAGTTCGTCCTCGAACTCAAAAGGGGATGCCCTCCTCATCGCCGATCAAAAGAGTGATCAATGCATGCCCGGTATTAACATAATCATCCGACAGGTAATTGGGCATATGAATCTTCGCCATCAGGGCACGACGACCCGAGTAGGACAAGCAAAAGCTCGTGGACCAACAACACCACAATTGAAGCATTTGAAGGTTTTAGCAGGGTTTGGAGGTGGTGCGGTAGCGACAGAAAGAGCTGGAGCGGAAATTGGAGCTAATGGAGGAGCTAGGACGGTGTGTATTGGAGGAGATGGGACTCGGGAGGAGGCACGAGCTGTGGATGCTAGATAATGTGTCTCGAGCTTGGTGGCATACTCCACCGCCTAAGAGATGGTGGGTATGTCATGCAAGGCCAAACCTCTCTCTATGTAGGACTGAAGCCTGGTCTTGTAGCGGACGATCCACTGCTCCCCAGACTCGTCAAGCCGGGTCCGAGTACACAGTAATTGAAAGCGCTCCGTATAATCAACCACCATCGTCTCTCGGCACAAAATCCTAACTCTAGTAAAGAGGTACCGCTCATATTTAGCTGGAAGAAAGGAGGCAAGCAATAAAGCCTTCAATTCGATCCAAGTTTGAATCGGTGGGGGGCCCTCAACCACTTGTCTCTGCTCTAGATCATTCCACCAAGTAGCGACATACCCCTGAAACTTCCTCGCGGCTAATAGAACACACTTGCGTCCCGTAACGTGTTTGTAATTAAACACGCGCTCCATCAAGGCAAGCCAATCAACAACTGCTGTAGGCCGTCAAACATGGGTACATCGACTCGAATGGCCCCATGCAAACTCTGAGAGAGGAGCTGAAGAGCTAAAGCCAATGGTAACCCCTGGTGAGCCAGGAATCACGACGTCATAACCTATGAGGAGATCCTCAAAACCAACAAATAGAGTCTGCCTTGTAATTTGGAGCGGAGGAATTGGGCTGAACATGAGGCGGTGGTGGTGGTGGTGGATCTGTAATTGGAGGTGGGGGAATCATCGGGTGGGGGAGAGGATGGTTATGGGCGAATTGGGGACAAGCGCTGAGTAAATGCCCTGCTCATGGTAATTAAAGCATCGGAGGACATCTAAAGGGGCCGGGGGTGGGGGAATAATATCCGGTGGTGGAGGCAAGTCGGGGGTGGAATCCAATCACAAATCTAGGGGTGGGAGTCGTGTGGTGTGGAGGAAGAGGAACTAGACGCCTCACTCGCGTCAATGTGAGACGGAAGGGGTGGGGGTGGTATAAGAGGAGTGTGGGTGGTGTAATATGGGTGAACAAAGGTGGGGCAAGGGTGGATGATGCAACGGGGGTGGGGTGGAGGGTGGTGGATGGATAGGGGACATGAAAGGACAATGGGTAGAGTGTATGGGGTGAAGGATAGGCATGGGGGTCGTAATGATAGGGCTGGGGGTGGGGTTGACATGGGTGGGTGGTGGTGTATGGGAGGCGGAGGGGTGAGGGTAATATATGGAGGGGAGTGGGTGAGTGAATGGGTGTTCGAGAGATTAATGGGGGTGGGAGGACTGAAATTATGGTGGTGGCGGGTGAGAAATGGGTGGGGGAGGGAGGAGGGAGGGGTGGTTAGGTGAGTGTAGTGGTAGGTGGGTGAAGAAGGGTTAAAACCTTAGAATTATGTGGGTGGGATAATTTAGGAGTTATACGGGCTAAGGTGGAAAAAAACAGGGATTTGGGAGGCTGCCCCACCCCGGTTGGCGGGAGTTCGGCGGTTTGGTGACCGGAGTTGGCCAAATGGGATGGAAATAGAGGGGGTGGGTCGCCTGGGGGTGGGGAATATGGATCTGAAGTCGGATCGTTGATTGGACCACTAGAAGGGGTGGGGGAAGGGCGTCGACTTCGCCGTAGCCGAGGGAAAAATGGCCGGTAGAAGCTGTTTTAGGGGTATTTTGGGTGGGGTCTTTGAGGGAAGTAGTAGATCGGGATGAGAAAACATCGTGAGAGAAGTTTGGGGGAATTTGGAGTATGATATTTTTCCGGCTACTGAAAAAGTGGCGGTGAGAGGTGGCAAGGGGCCGATGGTGGCAGGAGAGAGAGGTAAGGTTGAAGGTGAAATATTAGTGGGTGGGTCGGTAGTTAAGAGTGGTAGTGTAGTGAGTGGTGGAGCTAGGGTTAGGGTTTAGGTGGTGGGAAAATGAAGATGGGTTTTGGGGTTGTTTGGGTATGGGGTTAACGTTTTGAAAAAGAGATGACATGTGTTGGGTGAGGGTGGCTGTGTGTTGCCCCATGAGGGAGGCCATTTCTTCTCCCATTTGTTCTTGCATTTGGATAATCTCTCATTAATTATTGCCTTTTTGGGAGCCATAAAATTGTGGTGACACCTCACACACAAATGGTGGAACGACACCTCGCTCTAATATCGATTGACGTAAGCACACGTCTAATGGCAACTCTAAAGACAACACACCAATTCAGAGAGAGAAATATAACTAAGCTTTTACTCCGAAGTTCGGGTTCCTAAAGGAGGAAGATGAGGGGTCTATTTATAGGATAGGGAGGTGAGCGCTAAAGGAGCAATTAACCAATGTGGGATTTATGCCCGTCTATACAATAAGCCTAATACTCAAGTGTTCACCTAAAGTCCCTCCTCTAAATAAACCAACACAATATGAAATGAAATAAAATAAAATACAACATAAGATGAAAATATGATTAACTAATATATGGAGCCAAAAATAAAAGAGAATATGACCAAAATGTCATGATGTGTGGTAAAACTTGAAAGGATCAAATTAGAACATATTCGTGAGATGATAAAAGTAGCTCTTATAGAAGATAAATTTAGAAAAAATCGACTTTCGATGGTTTGGACACGTCAAACGTTGACCGATAGATGCGCCCGTAAGGAAGAGTGATTTAATTAATATTGATGGTAAGACTAGAGTAGAGGTAGGCATAAGTTGACTTGGTGGGATATTGTAAAAAAGGACATGATATCATGTGGGTTAACCGAGGATATTGCACTGAGCAGAATGGAAAAATAAGATATATGTAGCCGATCCCAAATGATGGGGAAAAGGCTTTGTTTAGTTGAGTATATGGAAATGAACTTTCCTCCCTTGTGTTTGGTTAGTTAGAAGGAAGAAATGCACACTACGAGGTCGATTGATTTTATCATGCACTCTTAAATACAAGTGGAAGGTGGTTGTTTGAAATGAAAAAAACAAGGTTCTAAAAGGTGCGAGGCGTGGTCGAGGCATGGATGGCAACCCTCAAGCCTTAGGAGCCTAGGCGTAAAAAGGCGTTTTCCTTTTAAAAAAAAAATTCTTTTACTTATACTAAGGCTAGTAAAACAATAAAATAAAATATTATCCGTATATTTGGTACCCTAATATAAGTTAGTAAATAATATATTTCAAATATAAGAGAAGACGAAAAAAACATAAGCAAAACAAAAAAAAAAGGTAGAAACATCATCCCTCTCTAACATAATAAGAAACAAAAAATAAGTAAAACCAAAAAAACTATAACAAAATAAGAAAAAAAATATAAGCAAAAACATCATGAAGTAGAATTAGAAAAAATTATAAGCAGAAACATCTTGAAGTATAATCAATACTATACCAATTTGGTTGGGTGGTTTTGTTTTTTTTGTTTAAAGGCTTTTGATAAGAGAAAAAAGTCTTATACTTAAAAAAAAGGCGCGCCTAGGCGCACATGGGCTGTTGATCACGCCTTACATGCGTGTTGACCTTGCATTTTTCCACGCCTATGCCTTGTGCGGGGCGTTTCTAAAAAGCCTCTCGCCAAGGCGCGCCTTTTAGAACACTGGAAAAAAGGTATAAAGAAATGTTCCTATCTTCTCCTACGCTCTTAGTCCACCTAAATGATACCACATACTCTTTCCTGTCTTGAGTACTGCGTTCCAATTCTCGCGTATCCTTATAGGATCTCCAAATTTAGCGTCCCGCTTTTGTTTTGAAGAGTTATATCTACAAAAATTAGGTACTTCCATATTAGGTACCGAATAGATAAAACTCAATTAAAATAAATACATAATTTGAGTACGTGTTCAAGTGTAGTATATATAACTAAATTCACTGTATATGGTGTACCTAAAATGTACCAAATAATAGTTCCAAACGAACCGCCAACCGAAATAGTGTCCCAAAAAGCCTACCCATAACATATCGCATACCGGACACTCTAGCGTACCATGTACCCGTATCTGTAAGTGTACCACGTTCTAGGTAACCTTGGTCCACCTTTTTGTAGGAAATCTTATCTTGGGTGTGGGCTTCTTAATTTCTCCTATTTCTTACTTGTACTAAACAAACTTTATTTACTACCACTCCTCCCTTCCTTTCCTTCCTCCGACAGTCCCACTATCACATCCTAGAAACATGACCATAAGTGACTTTTGATGCAAGTAAACACTATAGCACTAGAAATGCCATTATATCGATTGAGCATACATTGTTCATTGACTAGATACAGCAATGCTAGCAGTACTTCTATTGTGGTCCTTGTAGATGGTACATTTTATATTTTTTTTGAAAAATACTTTGTGATGGTTGTTCCACCATTACCCATTTGCTGAACCAATTACTAATGATGTAATATGTACATTTTTTTTTGTGTTCTGGATTATAGTTTTACTAGTTACAGTTTATAATCTGATGTGAATTAACAGGACACAAATAAAAAACACAAAAGAATATTGCAAAACCTATAATTATTTTTAAACAAATGAAACCGTTTACAATATGATGAAATTCAAGGGAGGAGGCCTTTATTTAGAGGCTCTCATGTCTACAAAATAAGAGATTGCAAACTAAAATACTACCTAAGATATAATCTTAAAAGATAAAAACTAAATAATCAAAACGCTAATCTCTAATTAAATCTCCTCTTCTCCCTCATCTCAAAATTTGGCGCCCCCCTCTTCTCTCTTCTAATCCTCCACATCATTCTCCCCTTCTTGGGAAAAGCTCAGCCTTGAGCTTTAAAGGAGAGCGCCTTCAGGTTTGCATGAGAGACCTCAATGATAGAAGCTTTCGTCACAATTTGGAGACGTCCTTGCAACCACAACAGGTATCTAGAACAAATTTCCCTCGTGTATGTGGACCTGTGACGAATTCCAAACGAATCTATCCAAGGAAATCAATGAGTCATTTTGGGGCCCAAATCTACCATTAGAACAAGTTAAGGGTCTGACTTACCATTACTATAACTTTCTTACACCTTTCAAACAATAAGGAGCTTTGTGTGATTATGGACAGTTGACCTAGGGGTTTGTAACTAAGATGAAAGGTGAGGAGGTAGGGTTTGAACTTCCAAGTTTCAAATGGAGCCAACGGGATTAAGAGGTCACCGCTGAAGCTGGATGGGTGCAGGATCTGGAAGCTTCGTCCAGCAAACTTCGCCTAGGACGGTGAAGCAATTCTAGGGTCGGGTTAGATTTTTATAACGGTTTGGGCTGCTGGGTTGTGATGTTACAACATGTTGGTTCTGCAGAGGAACTTTCTAAAGCTTTGGCTGACGGTGCATGATACGACTCCATGGATGGTGATGACGAGAACGTGATATTGACTGTGAATTTGAGTCCCACACTACCCAATTGCGCAGATGAAGGCTGAAGTTTTTCCTGTGTGGGCAGGTTTTCGTAGGCCTCGAATGTTGACAACGGTCGACTTTCAAATCCATTGGTTTGCGGCGAAGGTAAGGGGTTGAAATGGTGCTTGATGGATTTTTGGGCCATGGGGATCGTGGAGGCGGTGGGGATGAACCACAAGGTGTATAGGGGTAGCAATTCGTGTGTCGTGTTGTAATCGGGACCTATTTAACTAATTGTTTCAAATTACATATTTGGGTCGTGTCATTTTGGGTTCGTGTCAAATATTAGTCAACCCTGATTAATTAATCGTGTCAAGTTATCGAACACTAACTCGACCAGTACATTAGTCGTATTGTATTCGGTTGACACATATAACCTCTTAATCAGAATATATGACCAATATCCTCTTGCCTTTGAACCAACCATCACTCATAGGCCTGCATAAAGTAAATATTCATAAATTTTAGATTCTAGCAACAAATAGCTAAAATATAATTTTATTATCTGGGAATTTTCTACAATAGCAGATCTAGTTATAATAAGTATTCAATGCATTTTCCATAGAATATTAGTTAAACGGGTTTATTTGCGTTGTTTTTAGGTTAAATCCTATTTGACACCAACCCGACCCGTTTATTATTTTGTTGGTGATCAATCCTACCCCACTAACATTATGTCGATTTCGAATCATGTCAAACATTGTTAACCTGTATACACGCGGTTGTGATGGCTGTGGCGTGTGCCCTGGCGGGGATGGGAGGTCACGAGCCAGCGGTAGTGGCTGGTTGGGACAACGGGCGTGTTGCGGTAGGCTGGCGAGGGTAGGGCTGTGGCGGTGGACCCCATTTCCTTCATATCCATGAGTACTTTCATCATCTCTTGCAATCCGATCGATCTACCTTTTCTCGGTTTCAGATATTTCGTGTGTTCACCATGGCTTGAACATAGTCTTGACTTGAGACACTCTCAAGTCAACCATACACCACTCCGCTCTTTGAAGTGCATTAAGCGAAAGCAAATAAGAACACGCAAAAGAATATTGCAAGACCTTGAAATTTTATTAATTTGGACCAACACAATATACAGGAGGTCAACCACAATACAAGGGA
Source organism: Sambucus nigra (assembly GCA_949130495.1). Lineage (NCBI taxonomy): Eukaryota > Viridiplantae > Streptophyta > Magnoliopsida > Dipsacales > Adoxaceae > Sambucus > Sambucus nigra. The sequence goes on along the minus strand of OX422213.1, from coordinate 340,600,710 downwards.
GGAGGCCTTTAATTATAGGTTCTCATAGGAGTTCTAGATAAGGACTAATTATAGATAAGAGGTTAAAAACAAAAATGGTATCTAAGAGATAATCCTAAAAGATAGCAACTAAATATCTAAAACCCTAATCTAATTAATAATTGCCTCTCCTCCCTTATCGCGAAAACCAATGACTCCCTCTTCTCTAATCTAATCCCGCCACATCATAGTGTCTTAATTCATTTTTTTTGTGGATTATTACGATTTTAGTCTTATTTGAAGCAGTTAATACAATTATGTTACAGTCAGCAACCAAATAGTCTCTTCTGTTTTGCAAAGCCTTTCGTTTTTTTACAATATCCCTTACAATATCCCTTTGTTCAGATTCAAGTTTTTTGTAGAGTATTGTCTATTAACATGTTTTATGTGGTGGATGCGTTGAAACTGCACCGTGTTGAATATTCTACTGCAGAGAATAGTTTTTTATTTTTCTTAAAAAACATCATGATGAACTGCCCTTTGTAACAGTTGATGGATATTAATGAAAGTCCAGTATATGTTCTCCTCAATCCTACGATAAATCACGCACAAAAGGATCTCCCAGTGACTATCTATGAAAGTGGTATGTGACACTCACTCAATCTTATATTCTTTTTCATGTATAATGCTGTATTTCTGTGTGGTGAGCTCATGAATTCTTTATCACCCTGTGAATGTGTAAGATTTTCTTATGATACCTCTATTCCTGACGGGATTTGTTGATGAAGATTTGTGTAATGAAATTCACAATTATGGTGATGAATACTGATGTGTTAGTAGCAGAAGTAGTAATCATTGTTTCTTCTTAGCAACACACCAATTTAGAGCTTCCTTTTGTTGGTTATGAAATTACTATTGTTTTCATGATTGTTCTTTCTTTTTGATGTGTTAGTATTTATGCTAGTGCATATGCGGATTGGTCCGTATGGGACGTGTGGTTGGGCCAAAGAGAAAGTGAATAGTTTAATTTGTATTTTGTTTATGTTTTGTTTAGGAAGAATAAAGAATAAGCTAGATTTGGGCAGTTATTTAGTAGGGGTTACTTTTGTCCATTCTAGAGTTACTTGGAAGCCACGGTCCCCTTGGCTGTAACTATTATTGCAACCCTCTCTTATAAGACAATCATTGAATGAATACTATTGGTAATGAATTGAGAAAGATAATCCCCTGTTTCTTTTGTTTTATGTATAAATTCTTCCAATGTGTAGTATACATCAAATTTGGTTTCAGAGCAGCGTTTGCTCTTGGTAGTAGTATGTACTTGTGAGTAGTAGCAGTAGTAGCAAGTGTGTAGTATGTTTGTTCATGTTATAGATTTCATGGCAGAGGAAGAAGAATGGGAGTTTGGATTGGAAGAACCCAAAAGGAGTCCCGCAGCCTTCAACAGCACCTTAACCATCATTGGTGAGGCGTGTGTTGAGTTTGCTGCCCCTTTCCTCTAAAAGACAACGCAACGACGAGCCACGACAACCACCATTTTTGGGATAGGTCATGCTAAAGAAACCTAGCGTTTCAAAAATCTTATTTAGGCGCTAGGTAGTGCTCTATTGGCTCGCCTTAGGCCATGTAGTATTATTCTATGCTGATTTGAAGCCTTAGACTTTGTGTTGAATTGTTAAATTTGTGCTTATAGTTGATTTTTGGTAGTATTATATTTAAAAATTAAAGTAAAGCCTTCTAGGCCCTAGTTGGTCTCTTGCTACCCGCCTAGTTCCTTTTAAGACATTGAGGAAACCATAAAATGGAGTTATGGAAGTACAGTCTCTTTTAATAATTTTTTCCCGTAAATTAATTCAATAATTCACGTTTCAATATATCTGCTACTTTGCTTTATACAAGTACCAGTCCCATAATTTGTTTCTTAAAGCTATGATGTTTCTTAGTGGACTTTTGCAGACTAGGTTTTGTGAATCACTTTTAGCCAATTGTGTCTCACATGATTGTGGACTCTTCTGTTAGTCATGATTCATTTTATATGTATATCTTCATTTTCTTTTACTGATACCTCGAGCCTTTTTGTTCATGTCAATCATTACAATTCAAGAGTTGCACGTCATAGATGGGATTCCACAGCTTATTTTTGTCCGTTCAAGCTACACTATAGAGGTTTGGGAAATTATTTGTTTTATATCATATTTTACATGGTATTTGGGACTAGGTGACTTAATCTTTTCCTTCTTGTGTCAAAGACGGTAGAAGCAGAAAGAATCTCAGTTGACCATGTTGCACATTTGAAACCATCGGATGGGGGTTCTGCTGCAACTCAATGTGAGGCCTACCCCTCAACTTTCATTAAACTTTTTAAGGTTTTTTAAAATTTCTGTGAAAAAGAAGCTTTGGATATTTTTTTCTGCTGGATTTGTACATTGTTTATGTATTTACTAATTTTTGATTGAAAAGAGAGTAGTATGGATTGATCAATTTGTGTTTTGTCTAGTGGCTGCTCACCTTACGGGCATACATAGTGCCATCAAGATGCTGAATAGCAGAATCAGAGTGCTTCACCACTATCTTCTAGCTATGCAAAAAGGTATGTGCGTTTCTTTTGATACCAAGTAACATGTTTTGACGTATACAAGGATCCCAGAATTTATTTGTATGTTTGTTTATTTTATTGCTATGTTTTATTAGGTTATTTCTCCTTTCTAGTTGCTATGGTAGGTTAGAGGGTGACATTGTATTTTAATGTCTCAAGTGTGGCCTCTTTAGTCAATTTACATTTAAGGGTTATCTTTGATTACAAATTTAGGCCGTTGGCCTCTAAAGAAATGTTATTGTTATTGTAAAAATGCTTCCGCTTACACCATGTTTACTTTTGTTTGGATAAGTTATCTATCATTATTAGTCATTGCTTGGTGGCATGGTTCATCGTATTATGCGTCTTTTCTATACGAATTTTTTTTTTGCAACTAATATAAAAATCATAATGGTCTGCCAGAGAGTTTAGAACGAGCTAGAAAAGACTACAGAACTTGACATTGACAGCACACTTAAATTGCAATTAGGGATATCATAGAATTCCTCTGAAGTTGAAGTTGCCTATAGAGAGGCCCAAAATTCTACTCGATCGCTTTCATCTGCTCCCATTCTTCCTTATCACCTGCCTATTTCATTCAAGCCATAGAACCCAGAAAATAGCTGGCATAGTACAATTCCACTGTGGGTTCTCTCTCTTACTAGACCTACCACGCCCTCTCAAAAAACAACAAGGAGCATGAGAGCATGATTCACAACTTTGGACCAGTAGTATATTGAATAAAATGATAATTTTGTTCTTCTCATCATTCTTACACAACAAACAATTGACCTCCTTTGGATCAAATCACTATAATTATCCAACCACAAGCAATCATCTATCAAAAACTTGAATCTTACAAGCCACTGTAGCTTTCCACATCCTCAAAAAGAGCTTTAATGTAACCAGAGATGGATTATCCACCAATCATTGAAAGAAAGGATTTACAAGGGGGACCCATTGGGATCAGTTATCCATGATCTCCTATCCCAGATTTAAGATGTTCAAGTGAAGCCAACAAAGATGAAAGTTCTATCTCTCATCATTCAAGTTCCTCTATGGAAGTCTGAATTCAAATTCAAAGAAGACGAGAAGCGATCACCCCTTTACTTATAGACCCAAAGACCATTTCCCATTTCAACGAATGGAATAATTTTTCCTTCCCCACTACTTTCCTATTGAAAATATTTCTCATTAGTTGTGCAACTCTCCTAGTCATGGGATTCTAAAGAGAGAGATAATCAATATATAAACTAGCCAAAGCTGTAACACCCCGACTTGAATTTGAGTCACCCATTTGGACTAACCCGTATCGGCATCGAGGTGCTAGGGAAATTAAATCCTTTATGAGCGAGAGAGTGTTACACTCGCCACTCTAACCCAAAATATCATGTTATAATTATAAATCCATTTTTATTATTACTTGCAAAAGTCGTGGCCACTTGTATGCTATTTAGTTGCCCAATTAGTTCATTTAAGAAAAGATTTAAGAGAATATGACTTAATAATAGAAAATCATCTATTTAATCTAAATTATTACATCACCGATCGATGGAATCTTTTTGACATTGATTAGTCGGACCACTACTCATTCTGATCTCAGCTGCTTTGTCTCTTTCTCGGGTTCATCCCATACATACAAAGACTGGAGGAAGGTCTCTTTGAAGAAGGAAAAACTCTTTTTTCAACTTCAGTCTAGTTTGCCACAAGGCATGCGGGCGGATTGCCCGATGATTCTGACTATAGGAAGAAGTATGAAAGACAGAACGATAAGTAAGAAGCCAGGAGGAGAGCTAGATCCTTTGCCTATCCTCGCTGGTACCCTTGCTCGAGAGTAGGTTAGTGTTCAATTAACCGGTGTAAGCCTACCCGCTGTTAGAGTTATCCTTGCCGCTGCAAGAGTTTCCGGTAATTGCATAAAATTCAAAAGGTCCAATTAATACATGAAATAAAGGTACAACAATTTGTGATTGGACGACCATCATCGTGCTATGGCCCGATGTTTAGAGTTTTTTAAGGTCCACTCCACTTGTTCTTTCCTTTGTCGGCGTCCTTACCCTAAGTACCTGGGGGTTTACCAAAGAAGGAGAATAAGCAAAAGCCCAGGGAGAATAAGCAAAAGCCCAGTAGAGGGGATAATAGCAGGCTATAATAATACAAGGACATACATATTCATATACCATAGACCATCAAACTCAAAATGGTATATGAATATGTATTTCCTTGTATTATTATAGCCTGCTATTACCAAAGTGTGAATTATGAAATCATTTCATTTGATAAGTCTTTCAAATGTAACACATGATAATTCACACTTTGTTATGTGCCAAACACACTTTATTATTTATAACCGACTCCTACCCGAGTTCCCATTATTTTACCCTCTTGCTTAATCTTGTCATTTGTTAGCACCAAGCTCTGTACTTCATCATTTATCTTAATTCCTGAATTTACCAATCCCATCTATTTTCACGTGCTTACATTGTTCTCAATAAATGCCGCGATTGTTGCTGCCCTCTGCGCAGTGCATTGGGTTTAAGCGGTGCCTCCACACCCTAGGGTTGCAGTCCCTTTTTAAATTTCCCGGCAGCTCCGAGTATCTCTCTTTTACTCTTTAGTAATATTTTTACATCGTCCCACATTTAAATTCCGATTGATGAGGCCAAACCGTTCAACGTTTTTTCTACCTTATACCTTCTTTACTCATCAGTTACACACTTCGAACGCACATTTTGAGTTTGATGGTCTATGGATTCAAACTTGTTTAACTCGGGATTTAAAAGTCTCTTATTTCTGGAGTTTACCAATCCCATTTATTTTCACGGGCTTACACCGTCCGCCATAAATGCCGCGGCTATTGCTTCCCTAAGCAGTGGTTTGGGTCTAACCGTTGCCTCCGCACCTTAGGGTTCCAGACCCTTCTTAAATTTCCTGAGTATCTTTCTTTTACTCTTTAGTAACATTTTTACATCGTTTCGCATTTAAATACCGATTAATGAGGCCAAACCTTTTAAAGTTTTTTCTACCTTATACATTCTTTACTCATTAGTTACACACTTTGAACACACATATTGAGTTTAATGGTCCGGATTCAAACTTGTTTGATGCAGTACTTAAAGTTTCCTTTCAACTCCAAAAGTTTAGACTGCTTTGTTATTCTTTCCAAAATCAGGGCCAAGTTCTTAATATTCCAGTTTAAGGACAATTAACAACATTCACAAATTAATAGGGGATTATATTACAGCCACAATGTGTAACTTTAGGGACTGCTTTGTAGTAACTTACAATTTCAGCGGCCAATTCATAATTTCCATAACTTTGGGGACTGTTTCGTAATATTTACCATTCCAGTACTTGTTTTGCAATATTTATAATTTTAGGGCTGTTTTGCAATATTTACAAGTTTACACCAAATAATTACAGTTCATAACTTTAAACTTATACGTTATGTATGTTTTCCATCCATAACATATGGTGTTTTTACCTAATTCATCCTAAATGTTGCACAACCTTTATCTTCATTTTTGACATATTAGAGTTTAACAAGTCTTGAAGATCCAATTCAACTTGAAAATATTACACCAATATTTTCTAAAAAATATACATTTATATAGGCATACGAGCTGTCCAAAACAACTAAAGAATGATAATATTTGTAACTTGCCTTTTTCCAAAATAACCATATTATATACTTTTAGGTAGCATGTGGATTCAAGGGGTGTATATATATATATATATATATATATATATATATATATATATATATATATATATATATATATATATATATATAGTCAGGTTCTCCAACATACCTCATCTCCAACATACCTCATCAAAAAATGTGTAATTTACGGGAAAAAATGTGTAATTTACTCTTATATATATATATATATATATATATATAATGCTCTCCAACATACCTCACCTTAACACACCTATGAACATACCCATTTAAAAAAATAGTAACAAAATGTATTTTTCAACCAAATTTGGTATATATAATGTACACGGTAAGGAGATCATCGACAAAAAAAAATCATCAAAAAATTCAACCCGGAAGTGGGTGAGATGATGGAAAAAAATTGAACGGTTGAAAATGCACATATATACCCATTTTACATTTCAAATACTTTCGGATTGAATTTTTTGATGATTATTTTTTGTAGATGATCTCCTTACTATGTAAATCATGTATACCAAATTTGGTTGAAAAATACATTTTTTTACTATTTTTTTCAAATGGGTATGTTCATAGGTATGTTAAGGTGAGGTATGTTGGAGAGCATTATATATATATATATATATATATATATATATATATATATATATATATATATAAAAGAGTAAATTATACATTTGGCCTCTAAACTATCACGGTGTTCCAAAATGGCCTCTTAGCAATGAAAAGTGTCAACTTGGCCCCTCAACTATGGAAACAAATTTAACAAGGCCCTTCCTCACAGTTAAATGTGACGAAAAATAGTCATGTGATGCACATGACTTTTTCTAAAGGCAAAATTGTAATTGCGTTATTATTAGAGGTTATAAAAGTAATTAAATAAAAAATAATTAAAAAAAAGAAATATAATCGACTCTTACCACACACAGACCCGTCTCCAAACACTCACACCACCCAAACCCTCCCTACCCACCACCCATTCGAGATCTGCCTCACTCTCGCCCCACTGGCGCTCCATCCGACCACCCCACAAATCATGAACTAAACCCAACCCACTCCTCTCTCTACACTGACTCATTTCTCTCTCTCCGGTGGTTTGAATTGAAATCGATTCAAATTTGTGGGGGTTGCCGGTTATTAAATCATTTGTGGGGTACAAACTTGTGGGGTACAAACTTGTGGGGGTTGCGGGTTGAAGTTTTCGTTTTTTTTTTTGCAAATTAGGAGAGAGAAACATAGGAAGAGAGGTTGTGGGTTTTGGGGGGATTGGAGGGAGGAGGAGGGTTCGAGGCTGACGAGGGGATTGGGGTTGTGGTAGGTGAGGGCCTAGGCTTGGGAGTGGATGGTAGGGGTTGAATTTTACTATAGTAAGGTTTTGGTGGTAGATGTATTACGTGGATTTCTATTGTAAAATTCAAAATGATCTAATTTATGCACATCCTCAAAATCAGTCTTAAAAAGAATTCATTTAGCTGATTCCATACTATTTTCACAATCTCATTAGCCATTAACCCTTTACATGTGGAAGGGTGTGCTTCAATAAGAGTTATTTATTATTATTTTTTTATATCTTGGGTTGTCCAAACCTCTTTGAACACCTAACTAAACACCTAAGGTTATGTTTGGACCCTCTTATTTGCGCTTGGCCCATTAGAGGATTTGAACTCTCGATCTCCAAGTTGTGAGGTAAGAGCCCCGTCCACTATACAATTACTATTATACACTATTATTACTTTGTTGCTTTTTTTCTGCCTTGATGGATGAGGTGCTTCAATGATGCAAGTGCAACTTATCACTTTCCTTCTAATATATATACAAGTTAATTTAATATCGTGGAAATAGGGAAGAAACAGAGATACACAATAGAGAAACCTAGAGTGAGTTTAGTGAGATATTCTCTACACCCACATATCGTCACGCACGCGCGTGCACGCGCGCACACACACACACACACACATATATATATATATATATATATATCAGTGAGTTAGGTTTACATGATATGGAAGATTCTAGTACTAGTACCCTTGAGAGAAATTATAAAATAACCTCACTATATGTACTCGCTAGCACTCCCTCTCAAGTTGGAGCATGTTGAACAAATATGCCAACCTTGAAACGAAAAATACAGATAACACAAAAGACATAACGGACCACCATATCTATTGAGCCAATTTCAATTGAAAGTCATCTTCACCCATTAACAAAGGCCATGGGGTGTACTTTTAAACATTGATCAATAAGAGAGATTGTGTAACAACCCGTATATTTTAATACTAGGGTTGATCACATGCTAATATTATAATATACAACTTGTCAAAACAATTAAAACATCATTCTTAGCATGTACATCATCTAATGAAACAATATGACAAGATAAGGATACGATATGATAATCATCAAATGACAACTCATAAATGCATCACCAACAAAAACAATATGATAATATCTCTACAACCACATCATACTAGTCTCAACTGGACGTATCTATCAACTACAAATACCATCACCAACTCTCAACTACAAATACCATCACCAACTGAAGTATAAAAATACTTGCTAATAATCATCCGTGCATATGCATGGCGACTGAAGTATCTAAACTCGCACAACTATATGAAAGATAGCGAAACATGTAGATAAATCTACATCCGATCTCCCGAAGATAATAACTGGGATAGAGTGGAGGATTGATCCTTGCAAGCTAGGAGGAAAGCTCCTCGCGAGGTCCAGCCCTAGTTCCTTAAATATTTATATCGGGTCAAAACACAACAACTTACCAGAGCTATACAATTCACATGCAGGTATATATATATATATATATATAAATGATAAGTCCACATTTATCCAACCTACCCCGATAACCAACCATATACCACAAACCTCACAATTTATATTAATTAAACCATTAGTTTCAATAAATAATTAACCTCTTAATTAATCAAACCGTAATCACCATACGCCCCTTCTCCCCGGCCATCTCAAGAACATGCTGTATACACAAATAAAGATTGTCGCACAAAATCGGACACCTTTCTTGTGTGGTCGGAACAATAAACAATCCGTGTGGCACATAAATAAATCCCATCATAAGCCAATCATCAACAACAAACCCATCATAAGCCAACATTTTCCCGTGTTCCTTCTTATCCAACTAAAGTATTTCAATTCCAACAGTTTATGTGATATACATAAGTGCATATATCAAATTTTAATACAAGTGAGTCCAAATTACAATTTCCAAAATATTTAATCAATTAAAGATATTCTAAATGGAATTTAAGATTATAAACATGGGGTATTCTTTCTTTATATATTTACACATGAAATTAAACTACAATTTCTAATCATCATGTATTAATTCATATTAATTGGGTAATTTCACCCAAAAATTACAACCCTATAAAGACTTGGGGCCCGTTTGGTTCTTTATTCAGAAAACTCGATTTAAATGTTGTTTTTAAATACAGTTTTAAAATTCTTTTTTTTGTGTTAATAATTATTGGTGCGCGTTTGGTGAACTTGTTTTTAAAAACACGTTTTTGAAAATTTGACAAAATTGGCAAACATGTATATTTATAGTATACATATATGTATGTGTGTGTGTATATATCTATATCTATATCTATATAATGATATTGCATGTATAATTCACAATAAAATTATATACATACATGAATTGATAATATTTTTTAATACATATGTACTATATGTATATTTATATTAAAAAATACATCAATAATACATGTATAAAACTATATATTTGTTTCATGTATCTATTGATAATATTTTTTAACATATGGTAACATATGGATCTTAGTATTTTATATAATTTAATAATATAAATATACATAATTTTTTGTACATGTACATACATATTTTTTATTTATAAGAATTACACACATATTAATCTATTATGTATATATATTATATATTAAGGTATAAATGCATTGAAATATTAAGAATCAATAATTCTGAGTTGAAAAATAAAAAATATTATTCCATAATAATATTTTTTATTTTTCAACTCAGAATTATTGATTCTTAATATTTCAATGGAGTTATACCTTAATATATAATATACATTACATAATACATTAATGTGTGTAATTCTTATAAATAAAACATGTACACAAAATTACATATGGAATAATATAAAGTTAAATAATATTATGAATAGATACATGATACTTATATATAGTTTTATACATGTATTATTAATGTATAGAATAATATAAAATATACATATGGTACATATGTATTAAAAATATTATCAATTCATGTATGTATATAATTTCATAGTGAATTATACATGCAATATCATTATATGTATATATATACCTCATTAAATATACCTAAAAATACATGATATTAAATGTACGTGTATATAATTTATGATGTATGTATGTATGTATACATTCATGTATCATATATGTATGAAAGTTTTATGTATGCTTATATATACATATATATATACACACACACTGTATGATATAAATATACATTTTGCTAATTTTGTCAAATTTTCAAAAAACTGTATTTAAAAACAAGTTTACCAAACGGACACCAATGATTATAAACACAAAAAACTGAATTTTAAAACTGTATTTAAAAACAACGTTTAAATCGAGTTTTCTGAATAGAGAGCCAAACGGGCCCTCAGTGTTTAAAACAGCTTGCCAAATGCAATTTTTTGTCAGAATTGTATTTAAACACAGAAAACATAATTATAATTTCAAAACAAACAGGCCCTTACAAATTTTTAGCAATAATATAGTTCAATCACAAATTAATTATCTAATACCAAGCCTAATTTATCATAGGACTATAAATCAATACTCAAAAATCCTAATATGCAATTCTAATCCCAATATGCCCAAATTCATTAACTTCGATTTGAATTACACCTAAGTTGCAATTTCAACAACATGATTACTATTTCAATTTTATCATACAAGGGATAATTGAATTAGGGGTTATCAACCCTGGGGGTTTCTACTCAATTTTAAGCCTACGATTTAAATATAGGTGAAGTTAGCATTTATACAGAAAAAGGGAGAGGAGTAGATTAGTAACTTGCCTTTGAAATGCCCAAAAGATTGATTTATCTTGAAATAGATGAAGCCCTTGAACATCAGCCTTGACAACCTTAAAAATCACTTCGAAGCTTGATTGAAAACAATTTGAAACACCTTATGAATCCTTGCTTGAGAATACCTTGAAAACACATTGATTATGAAAATAAGTTGCTTGGTGAAGGGTTTCAGGAGAAACTATGATTTCTTTACAGAAAGCTGCTGATAAAAAATGAGGTTCCCGCATTGAATGGGTTATAAAAACAAGTTCCTACTCAAGAAATGTACTAAGGACTAATATGTCCTTGGGATTTTCTCCAAATCCTCCATATACCCAAATGAGAGTTCTAAATTGCATAAATTACAATTTAAATCCCAAATTCTTTGTTATTGAACCAAAGCCCATAAAACTTTTACATATTACCAAATAGTTTCTAGAATACCATTTTTAACCCATCTTAACTTAGTTTGCATAATTATCATCTAACTTAAATTTAAATCAACAAAACCAAATTATAATTATTATTTTTCCGAATTTCCATTAATTTGTCCAATTATTATTTATTTACTCAAGAGGTATGCTTTTAAACATCCACTAACAAAGGATTTGTTTAATCACTCACCAACCAAGGGTCTAATATTGGCCCATCTACAAGAAGTGATAAACACTTATCAACAGGGATGATAAATATTCATCAACAAATGAGTGATGGAACATCTATAAACAAAGATGAGTGATGGAACATCTTCAACAAAAGATGATGAAAACACCTCTAACCATATAATAATGGCAAAATTAAGGGTCATTTTGACTTGACCCCCAAATACTTCATTTTTGTAACCCTTTAACTTTGCCCCCGACATAGGGGGTTAAGTCTAATCTGGCATTATAAACAGGGGCCTAAAACAAATAAATATCTAGACTTAACCCCTTATTTTTATGCAATAAGTTGAGATAATCCCTCGAGCAAAGAGGGGGGGGGGGGGGTTATATCAAAGATATTAGCAAAGTGGGGGTCAAGTTAAATATCACTTTAAAAAGTGGGGATTAAGTCAAAAAGCCCAAAAAATAAAAATAAAAATGACCAAGAGAGTAAAACGACTAATAACATGCCATAAGGTCATACAAGTCGAGAATTCTTAAAATAATAGGGGAACTGTATATGTGTTCAACAAGACCAATGCAGTGAAGCATAAATCTATTAAATAAGTATAGCCTTCCTTCAAAATGACATGTAGAGGGTTAAACTCTTATCTCCATTGTGTGGACTTTAAGGTAAGTGATGGGAAGGCCATTCACTTTTAAGAGGACAAGCGGAGTGAGTGAGGGTTATTTCAAAGTTTTGTATTTTGCCCCTTTAAAAAATACAATGCATTGGCTATTTATATTACTTCTCATATGGGTCACTCTTTGGAACTTAATCTTTCTTAGAAACCTTAAAGATGATGATTTTGTTTTGTGCCTTACTTTACTTAACCTTTGAAAAGAGGGGGTGGAGGCTAAATGGAATCGGGTTCAATTTTCCTTTAATGTTGAACACTTGTCGCCACATAAATTCATCTGGTCATCCAACATTCTCTATAAGATACAAGTATTCACTTGGCCTGTAGCTCATAGAAGGCCAAATACTTGCAATAAAAAAATCACCATCCATTGCTTCCTTGTATTACAATAGGCTTGGGTCTTTGGATCATATCTTCATCCATTGCTCGATTGCCTATTTTCCTTAAAAAAAAAGTAATGTTGGAATTCGAAATCCAGTATGTTCTTCGTAAATTCCCAAAGGAAATGTTCTTAATTGATTACGTGAAACATGGTAAGAAGAAAAAAGAGATCATTTCCGGAGATTTTTGGTGTTGGATTTGTAGAAATTCTCAGATATTCGAGGAAAGTGGATAAAAAAGGCTTATGGGATCGTATTGAGTTCTTGGCGTCATCTTGGGCATCTTTGGGAAAAAGAGTGTAGGAATTCTTATCTCAATGTTGAACTATCCATGGAATGATTATTTTTAGGGAATGATTATTTTTAGAGACAATGGTTTATATATTTTTAGGAACTATTCATGGAAGGGCATATTTGTCATTTTGGGTATATTAGTATTTTTATTTTCTTTTTGTTATTTTTCTTTTATTTTGTTTTGGCATTGTATTTCTTTTTTGCTTTAGTATATACTATATAGAGGTGAGGGTAGTAAAGGCTCTTAGGGGTACACTTGTAATTAGGTCTATAGCTTTGAGCCTAAGCTACCTTTCCCTTTTAAATACTCCTTTGTAAGTCTCATTTGAGGTAGACTTGAATTTTGAATAGAAAAATATTTCAATCTCTAAAAGCCTTTTGACGCGTAGCTTACGTCACACACACACACACACACACACACACACATATATATATATATATAAGTTTTTTGGGCTATATGTTGTCTAGGTTTTGTGGTAGGTGTTTTGACAATCCTTTTTGTCTGGGAGCTTCTTTATCTCTAGAGGGTTGTTTTTGTGCTGTTTTCTTTGAGTGGACATGCTGTCCTACTTAGTTTTCATTTTTAATGAATGTTGGGTCCCAAATCCATAACCCACCACCAATATTGCCCCTAATATGGTTCAAAATTTCGGTCATGGTGCTCATATTGGACACTCAATTTTTAACTCGGTCTCGGCGACACCTAAATATTACGCTATTTAGAGATCCTAAAAAATTTCAAAATAAATATAGAAAATAAAAAATATTAATAACGTGGACCATGGTTCAAAGCCTCGGTATCGGTACCGGAATCAGACACCCAATTTTCAACTCGATCGCGGTATCGGGGGATACGCTATTTAGAGAGCGCAAATAGTTTCTAAAAAAATATAGAAAATTAACAATGTGGACCAATGAGATACATTCAAACCCATCATTCAATATGCACTGCATTGTAGAATTAGTTTTACTGAAGCGCGGTAGAGTTGTCAAATTCAATATTGCATAGTAAACGAATAATAATATTGAAAAACAATCTAATGCCACATATAACTTGATAAAAAATTACATGGAAGATAAATAGAAATGATTACAATGTTTCGTCATTTTCATCTCCCTATCTAGTTGCGGTATCGATCATACGGATTTGGATAGGGGTAATTTATTTTAGTTGGGTAAGGAAAGAAATATGAACCATATTGCTGCTCAGATGGTTGGGATGACTGGCTAGATGATCCATAATTTGGAAATTGTGGTTGACGATCCCCAGTTGACTACCGTGATGATAATATCCATGACCTCTATACCCAGAACTATCAGTTGAAGACTCACCATATTATGCCCCTTGATTATATTCATAATAATCACCACCTGTTGTGCCGCTACTAGTAGATCCATAATGATCTTTATAACGATCATATTATCCACATGTACTTGTACTAGTAGATCTTGGAAGTTGTGTTGGACCATAACTATCTGTGCCACTCCCACTCTCACTCCCACTCCCAGAGATACTATGTCTTCCCCCGCAGTATGTATGATCTGTCATTAAACCCATTGCCCATAGTTGATCATCAAGACATTGCGGATCATATCCGCTTGAATAGTCACTACTAGGGATTCTTGTCAAATTGTCTAAATGTCTCCATTGTTCACTGATTCCTGGGCGATAACCATGATCTGTGCCCTGTGTGGCATAGTAGTTTTCATCTCCTTGTGCCCATGTCATATCACCACCGTGCTGTGTAACTGTAGTGTAAGAACCACTCCTTTGTTGGCTACCACCAACTCCACTCCTTTGTCGGCTACCACTCGCAGTTCCCCTACTAACATCTCCCCTGCCACCACCTTGGTCATCATCATCGTCGTCGTCATCATTTTCATGATTACCATAAGTACCAGCAATATCTTACTAACCATCATCACCACCATGATCATCATCAGAACTGGAAAGAATACTGACCGGTTGATTGTGACCTTCCCGTCCTCCTTCCCCTTCGCTTTGTTGAATACCTTCATCGAACCAATCTAAGGCATCGATTGATTACACCCCTTCATTATTCTCTCGGATCCACTCATCCCAAATGTCATCCTCCTGAAATATTAAATTCAAGTCTATCGGATTGTAGAAATCTTCGGTATCTCGCATGTACATCAAATTCCTAACTTTATGTCGCGAATTGTAATGCACACACCAATTTATGCATTTTTTTATTGCCAATCGGTTGCGAAGTTTTGTATGGATAAGAGACCATGTGCTCCAAATTCTCTCACAGCCCGAAGATGAGCATGTTTGACTCGGGACTTTGATAGCAATCCGCCTAAGATTGGGTGCATCCTCACCGTAATTTTTCCACCACTCAGCTGGAAGAGAAGACTTGATTGCTTGTTTGGTAAGATCTGAGCCAAACTCCCCTCTCCTATCTGTAAAGAGTTTAACCTAACAAGCAAACAAATCAATTTAGAAACAATATATATATGAAATAAATATAACTCAATGGAAACAAATGTGATACCTCATTTATTGTCGAGACCACGTCTGGCTCTATCCTTTTGATGACCTCTTTTAGTCCGACTCTTATCTCGAGATGGTTTGAAAAATTAGATGAATACTGAAACACCGGACTTAAGAAATATCCTGCGGCATGAAAGTGTCGGTGCAATTGTCTCTCCCATCATCCATCGATCACTTGCCAATACTTCTTCCAGTTTTTTACGGTCGCCTGGATTGCTAGGTTTGCTTTATCCACCCCTTCTTAAATGATAGAGTGTAGGGTTTTTATCTTGATCTATTATCTTCAAAAGCAACACTAAGGGCTCCATAATCTTGGCTACTTCGGCAGCCCGTTGCCAGAATCGATTTGCTAGAATTAAATCGAACACTTTAGTGGCCGCACTCCTTCGGGTCCTCCCACGGTTGAATTTACGCCATTCATTCGTGGTACACATTCGCTTCAACTCAAACTGATATCTGTGACACCCCGACTAATCAAATACCGGATAACTACTCCTTTATTTAAATTAGTACAAAATGTCAAGTTGGTTCAGTTCATAGCATCACTGTCGAAAACATCTAATTAATTACTAACCACCTAATATTTAAAATAGTGAAGTGTCAAATTTTAATATTTAATTTAACCATCAATTACATAATCTAAATCATCACCCAACAATCACAAGAATAATTTCATAAGGTAAACAACGTAATGAAATAACTCATGTTTGGAGTAAACACTCCAATAAAGTAGCAGCAATGTAAATAAACCAAATACAATAGTCTGAAAAAATAAAATCCCAAGACTGAAATAAAATGAAAGTTTAAAACTACTGTCTCTGAATGAGAATGGACAACAGGCCCTATCCGGAACAAATGAGTCCAAAAGAAGCAAGAATAGATGTGGAGGCGTCTAATAATGAGATCCTGTAACTTCCACAGCAGCTACAACACGTCAATGGGATGGAACTCCAAAGCTTGACGTCCCTGTGGCTTGGCACCTAAAATGTTTTTACCAAAAAAAAAAAAAAGATTTGGAAGCAAACGGGTCAGAGCCTGAGGTGAAAACATTTTAAAATATAGCAATTGTTTAATTACATTAAACAGTAAATATTATACACATGTTAGTTACGTGCTCTCACATGAGTTCCTCACCCCTCAACTAATGTGCACACCTAACGTACACCCTTAACCCATCCTAGTTATGCCACTAACTAACTAGTCCGTACTAACTCCTGTCTTTACATTATAATATAGGGTGTCTATTTGTATTACCCACATGTCATACGTATAACTCACACGTTAGTCAAATTACTTAACTCAATTGTTATATAAATTCTCACATTCTTAACCCATTTAAATATTTCATTAATTCGCATCTACCAAGCAACAGTGAACCAGTGACAAGTACATATATATCAATCTCATTACATATATACATATATGACACCCCTAGACTAAGCTGCGGTGCACGCATACTCTGCTATCGAATCCCGGTACATCACTTACTTAAGGATCACGCGTTCCGAATCGCTTAGGAATCGTTTTAATAAAAATCACACATATTAGAGGTGAACATAGTTCACATACCCATGAATCACGCACATACTTACGCTCCGATGGTCAGCTGACTTATCAATCCACAAGTAAGTCATTCACAGTCCTATGTCCTTAAGGTACCTATCTAAATCCCCCCTAAGGCATTTCCCGAAAATTAACCTCCCGTGATAGCAAGTGTAGTAGGTATGTCATACACATAACAATTCATATACTAAGTATTTACACAACTTAGGTAATCATCATATTATTATAGGTATATTCCAGCCCTATATCATAAGTCTCACACATATAATAATATCACCCCCATTTATTCTACACAATAGGTTTAGCGCGATAATTCTCGTCGTATAATTCCGAGTACATACCCTATCCCAAAAAGGTTACTAAGTCTCCACTTGTCCCTAAGATGAATTAAGGTCCCTGTTTCTGCCTCTAACCTTAAGTTATCACTTATACAAATTGGATTCATGTCCTCGCAACTTCTAATAGTAACTCGCTCGTCGGACAATCGTAAGTTTAACACTAAATCACCAATCAATTCTAATATGTTCCAGGCTTCAAATATACCCCTACTGGTCTTCCCTAAGTCTTAATATGTTAACATAGTCCTCACCAATAACTTTCAAGAGTCGGAATTGATTAAATCTTAAAAGGGAAAAATATCACAAGCGCAGGGGAGTCGATCGATCGACTCAAGAATGTCGATCGATCGATCGATCAAGCAGTTGCAACGCAGATTTTTCTGCGTTTTGGGCATGGTTTAATCTCCAATTTTCATTACGTGATGCCATATTCTAAAGTAAACGTAGTGGATGGTATAACAACTTAAATACATGATTCATAACTTCCAGAATTCTTAAATAATCATGAATCACCCTTTTCTTGAATTAAATGATCTAATTATCATAAAAATCCCATTTCTATATTTTCTTCAAGAACATCATACAACCCAACATAAATTCATAATTATTTATGCATGGATCATGATTTCGTGACTGAGGTATTTCCAAAATTGAGTCTACATACAAATCCTACCCAGATTAATATTTTTGTCTCCAAATTTCACAAATTTTGAATATTATTAAGGTTATTCTCAATTCCTAAACTATCATGGGTAACATATACACTGATTATTGCAAGTTAAATCACTTGCCTGGAAATAAAGATTCTGATCCTTTGAAGCAGATGATATGAAAGTGATCCTCTCTTCCCGATCTACCCGGTGGTGCAAAAACCTTTAAGTGGTGGTTCTCCTTTTGGAACTTGTTTCTCTCTCTCTAATGGCGGTTTGTGATTTTTGGTTGTGAAAACCCTAGGAGACCTAAGTGTTGGCTGATATAATTACTCTAAAATTCGTGGTTACTATTCCTCAAAAAGTCAAAATGACTAAAATACCCTCCCGGATTGCGATTTAGGCCTAAAATGTCCCGGGACCCAAACCAAACCCTCGGCTAGTGTTTTTTGACTATCTAAACCCTTCCGGACACGTCGGCGCACTCAAAATGACCATACAGATGATATAAAAATAATTTACTTTTAAATCCATTAAATTTGTTCTTGACGCGACTGACACGCGCGTCCAAACTTTATTTTCGAAATTGCCGTATTTATAACTCGCGACAATATTAATAAATTCAATAATCATATATTACCATATTCACTCAGTAATATTCAACGTTATCATAATAATCAAATACTAACTCTCGTCTCGCTAGTAATTAAATTCAGATTAATTTTCAATTATTTATTCCATTTAATTTAATTAATCCCAATAATTAGAATCAATAAAATACAGGGTATTACATACTTCCCCCCTAATAACAGAATTTCGTCCCGAAATTTGGATATAGGATATACCTGGCAAAAATAACTCCGGATAACGCTCTCGCATCTCATCCTCGCGCTCCCAGGTACTCCTCGGCATTATGATGCCGCCACTGAACACGTACTAGCGGTACTACCTTCGACCTCAACTTCTTCTCGCTACGATCGAGGATAGCAATCGGCCCCTCCTCGTAGGTACTTTTAGGGTGTAGATCATACTCCTCTAAAGCAATATGAGCATGGGCCATCTCATCTCTAAGATATCTCCTCAGTGAGGAAATGTGGAACACGTCATGGATTCTATGCAAGTGCTTCGGTAATCCAAGTCTATACGCAACTGGCCCAATTCGCTCGATGATAGGGAATGACCCCACATATCTAGGTGCCGACTTCCCCTTTTTCCCAAAACGCATAACCCCCTTCATAGGAAACACTCGGAGTAACACTTGGTCCCCCACATGAAACTCTCGGAAGAACCTCTTGGCATCGGCGTAACTCTTCTGTCGATCCTGAGCAACCCGAATACGGCTCCGTATCATCTCTATCCTCGCCGAAGTATCCTGAATCACCTCCTGCCCAAGTAGCTTGTTGTCCCCCACCTCTAGCCAACATGCTGGGGAGCGACAAGGCCTACCGTACAACACCTCAAATGGAGCCATACCGATAGTAAACTGGTAGGAGTTATTATAGGCAAACTCCACCAGTGAAAGATACTGCCCCCAACCTTCCCCAAAGTCGAGGATGCACATATGCAACATGTCCTCCAACATTTGATTCGTCTGCTCGGTCTGCCCATCTGTCTGCTGGTGATAGGCTGTAGTCAACCGCAACTCTGTACCCATAGCTTCCTGGAAACTCTTCTAAAACCGTGACACAAATATCTTATCCCTGTCAGACACGATATTAAGAGGCACCCCGTGGAGTCTCACTATCTTAGCTATGAAGATCTGGGCGTACTGTCCCGTAGTGTAGTCTGTTCGGACTGGCAGAAAGTGAGCAACCTTGGTCAACCGATCCACAATCACCCATATGGAATCGTGACCCCTCTGCGATGTAGGTAATCCCGTGATGAAGTCCATGGAAATGCTCTCCCATTTTCACATAGGAACCTCTAATGGCTGTAGAAGTCCTGTCGGTCTCTGATGGTCCACTTTTACTAGCTGACAAGTGGCACATTTCAAAACGAACTCGGCAATATCCCTCTTCATCCCGCTCCACCAGTACTGTCGCCTCATATCCTGGTACATCTTATTCCCACCAGGATGTACCGAGAATTGCGACCCCGTGCGACTCTGCCATTACCTCATGTATCAAGTCTTCTCCCTCAGGAACCAATCTCCCATTTAAGCGTAAGCCCCCGTCTGAACCAACAGTATAAGACTCGACCCCCTCTGCCAGTAACTGTACTATTCGTTCCTGACAGAATGATCTGGGGCGTAACTGTCATTACAGACATGAATGATCGGGCCACTGCGTCCTGGTGTCCCTACTCCTTCCACTTCGCTTTTCACATATCGGCCACCTCACCTACTGGCCTACGACTCAACGCGTCTGCTATCACGTTAGCCTTCCCTGGGTGGTATTGGATATTGAACTGATAATCCTTCACAAACTCGAGCCACCGACGTTGACGCATATTCAACTCCCTCTGCGTGAAGAGGTACTGTAGGGACTTGTGGTCTGTGAATAAGCGAAATTTCTTCCATAGGAGATAGTGTCTCCAAATCCGAAGTGCAAATACGACCGTCGCTAACTCCAAGTCGTGGGTGGGGTAATTCCTCTCATGAGGCTTAAGCTTATGGGAAGCATAAGCTATAGCCTGATTTTCTTGCTGGAGCACACCCCCAAGTCTTAGTGAGGATGCATCAGTGTAGATTAGATACTCAACTCCCGGCCTGGGCAAGGCTAACACTGGTGCTAAGGTCAGCTTGTCCTTCAACTCATCAAAAGCCAACTGGCAGGCATCACTCCAGATAAATGACACCCCCTTGCGAGTTAGATGTGTCAATGGACCCGCTATCTTCGAGAACCCTTATATAAATCTCCTGTAGTATCCCGCTAGGCCCAAGAAACTACGTATCTCCGTCGGTATCGTGGGCTGTCCCCACTCCCTCACCGCTGATACCTTCCCCGGATCAACAGATATCCCCCTGTCAGAAATGATGTGCCCTAAAAATTAAACCTCCTTCAGCCAAAACCCGCATTTCTCATATTTTGCATACAACTCGTGCTGACGCAGTGTCTGCAAAACCTGCCTCAAGTGCTCGGCATGCTCCACCTCGACTGGGAGTAAACCAGAATGTCATCTATGAAAATAATGACGAACTGGTCCAGGAACTCTCTGAACACCCTGTTCATCAACTCCATAAACACGGCTGGGGCATTGGTCAGACCAAAAGGCATAGCCCTAAACTCGTAGAAAACAGTCTTCGAGACATCCCGCTCCCTTATACGCAACTGATGGTATCCCGATCTCAAGTCAATCTTTGAGAAGAAGGCAACTCCTCTCAACTGGTCGAATAAGTCATCGATTCGGGACAACGGATACTTATTTCGTATCGTGACTTTATTCAACTCCCGGTAATCGACACACAACCTCAAAGATCCATCCCTCTTCTTAACAAACAGCACCGGAGCACCCCACGACGAAGTACTCCTACGGATAAACCCCTGACCCAACAACTGCTCTATCTGATCCCATAGCTCCCTCATCTCCGCTGGAACCATACGGTATGGTACGCAGGCTATCGGCCGAGTGCCCGACGCCAAATCTAGAACAAAGTCTATCTCTCTACTAGGAGGTAATCCCGGAATATCCTGGAACACATCAGCGAACTCCCTAACAACTGGAATCGAATCAAGTGGCATCACCACCTCCTTAGAAGTCTCCTCCTCTATGTAGTACAAGTGAGTGGACAATCCTCCCTCAGAACGAGGCATCGCCACTAGGAACATCTCCTGACCAGGTATATAGCAAAAACAATACTCCTATTAAAACAATCGATCATGGCTCTATACATAACCAACTAATTCATATCGATAATCGCATCATACTCGGACATATCTAATACGAGCATGTTGTAAATATCCCAATCTCTACACCCACTCCTCTTTATATAAAGGAAATCACAGAACCTCTACTCAACGGCGAATCTACACAAGTGACAGTGCTCTCTGCGGTATCTAATAACCCCATAGCACGTGCAAATCTTGGGGCAATAAAACAGTGTGGCCCCCGTGTCAAATAAAATACGCCCCATAGTCCCCTGAATAGAAAACATACCCTCAATCGCGGGTGGATCCTGCGGGACTGTGGCCTGATGGAGGTTATAAACCCGACCATACTGAAGCTGCCCCTGCTGAACAGGGACCGCTGGAATAGGTGGCAGTACTGGGAGGGCGGCGGGAAACATCGGTCTCTGGGGCTCCTGTCGAGCACCCTGCTGTTGCTGCTGCCGGGGCCTACCCCTCTCAGGACACTCCTGGCACTTGTGGCCAATCCTATGAAGCACGGACACGACACGTAATACGTGTTTCGACACGACATGTGACACGTGATTTTTTAAAAAACTAGGATACGACACGCTAGGATACGTATAATATATAATATATGTTAAAATATATAATATATATTTAAATATATATAAATGAAAT
The DNA here is from genome assembly GCA_949130495.1 of Sambucus nigra. Taxonomy (NCBI): domain Eukaryota; kingdom Viridiplantae; phylum Streptophyta; class Magnoliopsida; order Dipsacales; family Adoxaceae; genus Sambucus; species Sambucus nigra. The sequence continues at coordinate 340,577,933 of OX422213.1, read as the reverse complement.
AAAACATATTTTTTTTCCCATAAAATACATTATTAGAGCATTCTTAACATGAAATTATGAAAATGGACCATATAAAATAAAATTCAAACACGCTTTAACATTAAAAATCATAAATAAGGCAGAATTATAATCACATAAGAAAAAAAAGTGTCCTTTTACGTACCCCAACGTGTCGGCAACATGTCCCAGCGTGTCGGCCAGCGTGTCCCAACGTGTCGACAACGTGTCCAAACATTTCCCAGCGTGTCGACAACGTGTCATAGCGTGTCGCGTGTCGGACTCATGTCAAAGTTGACTCGTGGCTTCCGGGAGAGTGTCGGTGCTTTATAGGGCCAATCTTTACTACATATGAAGCATTTCCCTGCAAAGTTTCCCTTTCTCTAACCCTGTTGTCCGAGGCCCTGGTGACCGTTACCACCTCTACCTTGGCCATGCTGGCCTGTCTAAAACTGCTGTTGGCCTCAATGGCCGTGCTGACCCTGCTGGCCATGCCTAAAACCTCCCTGGCCAAGTCGGAAGCCTCCTAATCCGAAACTCTTAGAATCCCCCTGTTGGGAATTTTGATCACCCTGCCTATGCTAACCTTGAGCTGGCTGTGCCCCAGTGGCACCATTACCTCCTGTTCTGCCCTTCTGGCTGGATTCCCCTATTCGCTTACCCTTTGACGGATGAAAGCGGTCGTCCTGGCAGTGAAGTAGCGCTGCGTTAATCACATCTGAATAGGTGGCCAACGAGAGATTCCCTGGCAAGTGCTCGCGAATCCTCTACGTCAACCCATCCATGAACTATTGGATCTTCTTCTCTTCAGTTGGGATCTCATCAGGAACTATGTTAAGAAGATTGGTAAACTCGGCCTCATACTCTGCCACTGTTCTCCCTTCCTGCTTAAGGTTCATCAATTTCCGTCTCATCTCTGTCTGAACTGCTGAGGGGAAATATTTGCGGTCGAATCGCACCCAGAACTCCTGAATAGAAAGAACATCTCTCTCCTCAGCGGCGGTAATGGACTCCCACCACTGCAATGCTGCTTCTACCAGCTTAAATGTAGCCAGTATCTGCCTCTGCACATCAGTGCACTCGTACATCCTCAAGTGCCTTTGGATGTCCTTCCATTGGCTCGCCACTACGACATCGAAGCTCCCTGTAAACTCCGGAGGATGTGCCTTTTGAAAGGCATCACGAACACGTTCCCAAGCAGACGGGAATGCATGAGCCTGGACTGGGGCTACCACCGGTGCCTGAGGCGGTGCCTGCTGCACTACTGTTAACGTTGCATTTACCGCCTAGGCTACAATGGCGACAACTTCAGTAGCGTTCATAGAACCCTGAACTGGTGCAGGCTGAGGCTCGCGCTGGGCACCCCTAGGAACTCGTTGTGCACGTCGATGAGGCATCTGAAATGAGAGAGAAGTTTTTGTAAGTCCACGGTTAATATCTCAAAATAGCTGAAGAACGTAAGATATACAAAAGGGGTACAACAATCCTAAAATATGGGGCTCTATATCAAAGGACGCTACGCAGAAACATAACAAGCCGTACAGATCCTAATGACTCTAGGGCCTGATGCTCTAATACCACCTGTGACACCCCGACTAATTAAATACCGGGTAGCTACACCTTTATTTAAAATAATACAAAATGTCAAGTTGGTTCAATTCATAGCATCACTGTCGAAAACATTTAATTAATTACTAACCACCTAATATTTAAAATAGTGAAGTGTCAAATTTTAATATTTAATTTAACCATTAATTACATAATCTAAATCAGCAACCAACAATCACAAGAATAATTTCATAAGGTAAACAACTTAATGTAGTAACTGATGTCTGGAGTAAACACTCCAATAAATCAGCAGCAATGTAAATAAACCAAATACAATAGTCTGAATAAATAAAATCCCAAGATTGAAATAAAATGAAAGTTTATAACTACTGTCTCTGAATGAGAATGGACAACAGGCGAGAGATCCTGTAACTTTTACAGCGGCTACAACACGTCAATGGGATGGAACTCCTAAGCTTGGCGTCCCTGTGGCTGAGCACCTAAAATATTTTTACAAAAAAAAAAAAAAAAGATTTGGAAGCAAACGGGTCAGAGCTCGAGGTGAAAACAGTTTAATAAAATATAGCAAGTGTTTAATTGCATTAAATAGTAAATATTATACACATGTTAGTTACGTGCTCTCAAATGAGTTCCTCACCCCTCAACTAATGTGCACACCTAACGTATACCCTTAACCCATCCTAGTTATGCCACTACCTAAGTAGCCCGTACTAACTCCTGTCTTCACATTATAATATAGCGTGTCTATTCGTATTACCCACATATGTCATACGTATAACTCGCATTTACATTAATCAAATTACTTAAATCAATTGTTATATAAATTCTCACATTCTTAACCCATTTAAATATTTCATGAATTCGCATCTACCAAGCAACAATGAACCAGTCACAAGTACATATATATCAATCTCATTACATATATACATATATGGCACCCCTAGGGTAAGCTGCGGTGCACGCATACTCTGCTATCAAATCCCGGTACATCATGTACTTGAGGATCATGCGTTCCGAATCGCTCAGGAACCGTTTTAATAAAAATCACACATATTGGAGGCGAACATAGTTCATATACCCATGAGTCACGCGCATACCTACGCTCCCATGGTCAGTCGACTTATCAATCCACAAATAGGTCATTCACAGTCCTATGTCCTTAAGGTACCTATCTAAATACCCCCGAAGGCACAAAGAGATAAGATGGTCCTTTCTCAAAAATCAACCTCCCGTGATAGCAAGTATGGTAGGTATGTCATACACATAGCAATCCATATACTAAGTATTTACACAACTTAGGTAATCATCATATTATTATAGGTATATTCCATCCCTATATCATAAGTCTCACACACATAATAATATCACCCCCATTTATGCTGCACAATAGGTTTAGCACGATAATTCTCGTCGTATAATTCCGAGTACATACGCTATCCCAAAAAGGTTATTAGGTCCCCACTTGTCCCTAAGATGAATTCAATAATTTGAGGTCCCTGTTTCTGCCTCCAACGTTAAGTTATCACTTGTACAAATTGGATTCATGTCACAACTTCTAATAGTAACTTGCTCGTCGGACAATCGTAAGTTTAACATTAAGTCACCAATCAATTCTAATAGGTTCCGGGCTTCAAATATACCCCTACTGGTCTTCCCTAAGTCTCAATATGTTTACATAGACCCCACCAATAGCTTTTAAGAGTCGGAATTGATTAAATCTTAAAAAGGGAAAAATATCACAAGTGTAGGGGGAGTCGATTGATCGACTCAAGAATGTCGATTGATCAATCCAGTCAATCTATCGATCATAATCGATCGATCAAGGAGTTGCAGCCCAAATTTTTCTGCGTTTTTGGCATGGTTTAGTCTCCAATTTTCATTACATGATGCCATATTCTAAAGTAAACGTAGTGGATGGTATAACAACCTAAATACATGATTCCTAACGTTCTAAAATTCTTAAATCATCATGAATCACCCTTTTCGTGAATTAAATCATCTAATTATCATAAAAACCCTATTTCTCTATTTTCTTCAAGAACATCATACAACTCAACATAAATTCATAATTATTTATGCATGGATCATGATTTCATGACTGATGTATTCCAGAATTAAGTATACATACAAATCCTACCCAGATTAATATTTGTCTCCAAAGTTCACAAATTTTGAATATTTTTAAGGTTATTCTCAATTCCTAAACTATCATGGGTGACATATACACTGATTATTGCAAGTTAAATCACTTGCCTGAAAATAAAGATTCCGATCCTTTGAAGCAGATGATATGAAAGTGATCCTCTCTTCCCGATCTACTCGGTGGTGGTGACGGTGGTGCAAAATCCTCTAAGTGGTGGTTCTCCTTTTGGAACATCCTTCTCTTCCTCTCTAATGACCGTTTGTGATTTTTTGTTGTGAAAACCCTAGGAAACCTAAGTGTTGGCTGATATAATTACACTCTAAAATTCGTGGGTTACTGTTCCTTAAAAAGTCAAAATGACTAAAATACCCTCCCGGGTTGCCGATTAGGCCTAAAATGCTCCGGGACCCAAACTAAACCCTCGACTAGTGTTTTCAGACTATCTCGACCCCTTCGGACACGCTGGCGCACTCAAAATGACCATACAGATGATATATATAATTTACTTTTAAATCCATTAAATTTGTTCTTGACACGACTGACACGCGCGTCCAAACTTTATTTTCGAAATTGCCGTATTTATAACTTGCAACAATATTAATAAATTCAATAATCATATATTACCATAATCACTTAGTAATATTCAACATTATCATCATAATCAAATACTAACTCTCGTCTCGCTAGTATTTAAATCCGGATTAATTTTCAATTATTTATTCCATTTAATTTAATTAATCCCAATAAATAGAATCAATAAAAATACGGGGTATTACAATAGCGAATGAGACTCTCAAGGGCAATAAACTCGGTAGTGAATCTCGTAATGCCTGGTCTTAGCAGCTATTTATCTCTAGTATACTCCTTCATTAAGTTCACAGCTTTTTGATTGTTATGTATGAACGAGGTAATTGATTTGACATCATTCAATATCGACTTGTTTGACTTCATATTTCCAATTTCCTCGAGCATCAAGTCAAGAAAATGTGCAGCACAAGGTAACTAAAATAAGTGTGTTCTATTCGCCATCAATAACGCGCCAACTGTCTTAAAGTTTGGCTCGTTATCAGTGACAATATGTACGACGTGAGCCTCACCAATTTCCTCCACAACTTTATCCATAAAGGAAAAAATATAATCCGCCGACTTGATTTTGTTAGTTGTGTCAACAGAAGTGTGAAATATCATATTACGATCACAGTATACCATGAAGTTAATGATAGGCTTCTTCGTCCTTGAACTCTACCGGTCACACATGATTGTGCGACCATACTCGGGCCATTTCCCTTTAGAGTTGCTATGTACGCATCCACCTCTTCTACCTCCTCATCCAAGTAAACACCTTCAATCTAATAACCACTAGGGCCTTTAATCCCTCGACCCTCCATAGCAATCGTATCAATCATATGTTGATAGGCAGGTCCACTATCAACAGCATGAAACGGGATGTCATTAAAATAAAAGAACTTGCTAATGACCTTCCCAACCTTCTTGACTCCATCTGCAGAGAACATGGATTTCACAGTTTTCTGACTAGACTTCCTCGACCTAAACATGGAAGGGTCAATTCCTCGAGCAGACAATTCAACCCCCGATTTCAATGACCACGATCGTGACACGTGCGTTCGCTTAAGCGCAGATGTGGATGGTCTTGCCACGGAAGTGGAATGTCTATGTTGTTCTCCTGCTGTTCTTCGACTTTCTTTCATAGCAGCTTTCAGCTGTGCTAATTCTAAACGGGTGATATCATTTTCATCAACATCATCACTATCAGCACTGTCATCATCTTCATCATAGTATTGGGTTTGCTCCCGTAAATTCTCTACTTGTTTCTCCTTCATCCTCTTTTCAAGGGTCCGTAGCTTGGCACCATCAACAAGAACCTTTTTCACCATATCTGCTATCTTCCGAGGTACATGACGACAAGGTTCGACATTCCTTGGTACACCCGCCAAGTGTTGTTTCAGTCTTGTAACACCACCACTACAAACCTTGCCACAATAATTGCAAGCAACCCTCCTCTTATCTCCACCAATGGCAGTTCCATGTTCCCATCCAATATCTAGTTTTGGAGCCATTCTATAAAATAACATTTAAAAATAGAGTTAAAAAAGCAACACAATTTTTTTAAATCTACTAAATACCTAAACACCAACACAATTTTTTTAAAAAGCAATTTTTTTTAAAATATTTAAATATTTTTGTAATATTTTTTTAACATTTTTTTGTAACAATTTTTATAACATTTAAAAAAATAACATTTAAATAACATTTTCTTCAAAAAATATTTTTATAACATTTAACAGTTTAATAACATTTTTTTTGTACATTTTTATAACATTTGAAAAAAAAAACATTTTGATAACATTTTCGTTACAAAATATTTTTATAACATTTATCAGTTTTATAACATTTTTTGTAACATTTTGTAACATTTTTTGTAACATTTTTTTTAAAACACAAGCAAAAAACGCTGCAAATACCTAAATAGACACGGGGCAAAAACAAAAAAAAAGAAGAGAAGAAGACACGACATTTAAAACACAAGGCATTTAAAAAAAAAACTAAATACCTCAAACCACAAAACGCACATACCTCAAACCACAAAACGCAAACCCACACACCTCAAATACCTCTGCCGATGACAGAAAAGAAGAGAAGAAGAGAGGGAATGAATGGAACTACAAAGATTTCGGTGATGGATGATACAAACAGCTGAAGATTTGATTTATAGCTGAAGATTTCAGGGAAGATTTGAACCCGTGACTATCTTCTGTCTTCTCCGGACAAATCTGCTGCCAAAAGGTACGTCGAACACAAACCCGTGAGATTCCCTTACTGTTCTTGTTTTCTGCTTCATCTCTTTTACTTTTTACATCAACTCGACCGACATAAAACCGTAATGTCCGGAATTTCGGTCGTCTAACTCGTACCGGTCGATATATCAGCTATTTAAGGCTATATCGTCCGATATATACTTTTATTCGTATCGTTGGCTGACGATTCTGTGTTAACTTGACCGATTCCGAGTTAACTCGGCCGAGTCTTTGAACCATGACGTGGACTGATTGGATAAGTTCAAAACCATCATATGATATGCACATCATTATTTAATTAATTGTGCTGGTGCACATTGGACTTTTTAGCTTCAATATTCCATCATAAATTAACAATGGTAAGTTATTAAAAATGTTTATATAATAAACATCTTCAAAACCATAATTTAATATGCATAGCATAATCTATGTGCTTACAAATGTTAATAATTATTTAAGAAATACTACTAATTTTGAATAAATTGTACTACTTTATTAAATATGTACAAAAAATTATTAAGAAATAGTACTGATTTATTTAAAATGTACAACATATGTAAAACAAAAATGTAAATACCGTTGGTAGATATTCTTAATTTTTATGTGACATTTTTAGAACTTTTTTTCTTTCCTTTTTTTGATAATTTTTTTTCTTCCTTAAGGGTTTACTTTTTTTAAATCTTATTAAAATAAATAAAATGTAACTTTTTTTGGCACAACTGCAACAAAAGAGGGGCCAAACTTTGAACTAATACTTGTTTAATTTTTATGTAACCTTTTTCTATCAGTACTTGTTTCAGATAACGATATCATATCGCTAGGCCTCGATATCGAGTCAACTCAGTTGATACCGAGTTGACACGGGTGAGAGTTTGAACCATGGTGCCTAACTTAACCACCTTGTCCTAGGCTTCCATCATCCAGTATGATGTTTTCACCCAAAAAGTATGATATTTTCACCCAAGAGGCCTTTGTGCTAGTTAAGGGGTCACACCTACTTAAGTACCTTATGTTTGACTTTACATCTTTTGATGTCAGAAAATGTTAGATAGACACAAGATGCTTAACTTAAAATGTTACATAGTTTAGGGGTCACACCTACTTAAGTACTATATGTTTGACTTTACATCTTTTGATGTCAGAAAATGTTAGATAGACACAAGATGTTTAACACTCCACCTTGGATGAAACCAAATTGTCTTCAATTGTTGAACATCACCGTACGATCATAATCATTCAATTTTGAATTTCGTCATGTTGGGACTGCGACTCAATCTTGAGTTTGCTAGTTGCCACCTCGTGCTTGCTCTACCTTGGATCGACTACTTGGCACTTTTGGATCGAGTTTCGAGTGTTGCCTATTGACAGTCTTGATCGAACCATCGGCTCAAACACCACCGTTAGGCGATATTATCCCCAACTTAGCCACTTGGCCTGGCCAAGATTGCGGTTTTACCCAAAAGGCCTCGGTGCTAGTTAAATGATAACACCCACTTCATGTATTTAATATTCGTTTCCACATTTTTCGATGTGCGACAATTGTGTAATATGTACAAAATGTTTACCACTCCACTTTAGATCAAACCCAATTGTCTGCAACCATCTAACATCACCATATGGTCATAATCATCCAATTTGGAACCCCACCATAGTGCATTATGACTAAATCTTGAGCCTGCTAGTTGCCATCTTAGATCGACTACTTGTCTCGTCCGGATCGGTGCTCATGTGACGCCCTTTTACAGTCTTGATCGAACCATTGATTCTGATACCGATGTAAATGCATGACATATAACTCATAAATAATGTTCAGATCTTATCGTATTGCGAAATAGTGAGCAATTCATTCTTTGATTTGTTGTTACGGGCTGAACGTTTCTTAATATCTAAGTAATCTCTACCAAATATCTCCTTCCACGTATGACTTGAGCTTCATGAGTATCGGATTGACTACAAGACGCTACTCCTTTGATTCATGGACATAAGTCGGAGGTTCAATGGTGATGACCTAAAGAGAATGGAGAGAGAATTTTAGGAGAGGAGATAGGGGAGAGAGGGAGCCGATTATGATAGAGAGAGAGAGGTCTCCCCTCTTGTGTTTTTGGTTGCGGTGAGAGTGTGCTAGTTGCGATAAATACCAAAACTAATCAAGTATCCCAAAAAACTTGGGCATTTTCTCTCTAACCAAGTCAAACTCTATCTCTTCTATATATATATGGGAGAGGTTCAGAAGTGAACATAAAAGTTGAACATTGTAATGAACCTTAACAAAAAACACCTAACATCCAATCAATTTTAATTCCTATGTTGTAATTGGTCCACCCCAGCGACAACGGACACGCGTGTCACACGAGCCAGTGGCAACAGACACGCGTGTCACACGCAAGTTACACGGGTATATTAAAAAACACGTGTGACACGCGTGTCCGTTGCCGCTGGCGCGAATCAATTACAACATAGAAATTATGATTGATTGGATGTTGGGTGTTTTTTGTTAAGGTTCATTAAAGCGTTCATCTTTTATGTTTGCTTTTGAACCTCTTCCATATATATATATTAAATAATGTTATAAATAATATTACTAATTTAAATATTAAATTATGAGCCACCACTTATGTGATTGGATCACGGGTCCGGGTACCGCAACCCGACCCGATTATTAACATCTCCCACTCGCTTATAATAAATGTGTCGTGCGACCTCATGAGAAATAATATACAACCTCAAAAGCGTAGTCAATAAACTAACAAAAACGCATTACTCAGAAGGGTCTTGTATATGTCTAGATAACTCAACTACACCGGATTCAACATTCTTAATCCCTAAAAATAATAGTGCTTTACCCTAAATATTTAATGTACTCATGACTTCAATCGTGTACAAAACACGATGAGCTTGAGTGGGAGATGCTAATATTTAGGTCGGGTATATATATATATATATATATATGTATGTGTGTGTGTTTGTGTGTGTGTGTCTCAGATAGAGTTTGACTTGTTAAGAGAGAAAATAGTCCAAGTTTGTTGGGATACCTACTTAGTTTAGGTATTTATCACAATGGTCAACACTCTCTCTCTCTCTCTCTCTCTCTCTCTCTCTCTCTCTCTCTCCCCAACCAAGAACACTAGAAGGATGACCCTTCTCTCTATATCATAATTGTACCCCTCCCCATATATATATATATATACAGTGAACCTACTTGTGAACCTCTCCCTATATATATATATATATACACTAAGGTATGCCCGTGCCTGAACGCACGATGAAAATTTCCGAACAATACGTAATCGTAAAACGACAAAAACTTCCAAAGTATGTAATTGCGAAGCGAAAACAATTTCATTCCCCCAACAAAACTAAGTGTTAAGTCGTATATAATTTAAGTTGTAAAGTTTTATATATAATACATATAGTATAACACAATTTAAAATTATTGGAGAGTTTCCTTTGTTTATAAAACTACATTTAAGAAAAAAAAAATATTCCAACAATAATACTAATAATCTGCCCTAAACATCGTATAAACACATTCAACTCAATTCGTGAAAATAACGCCAATACTTAATTCAACAAGATTAATTGCATAACACAAATGATTGTAAACTATATAAAAAAAGTTAAACAGAGCTTCCTCTATTTATAGCACTATCCGCCCTGTGTAAGAAATAAAAAAATAACACAACAACAATATTCAACATATGACGTTTATGATATTAGAGTCAAGATATCCTGCATTGTTCATTGCCTCATATGCATGTCCCGCGGTCACAGCACCGTCGCCTGTTACTGAAATTATGTGATTGGCATTACCTAACAAATCCCTCTCAACAGCCATTCTTAAATTGGTCGACTTCCATACATTGAATACACTTGTGTAACATTGACATGTCAATGAAGAACAAATATGAGATCACGCGTTCATGTAATAAAATTGACACTAAATATTCACGACTTGAATCTTGCAATTAAATTCACACTCAACATTCATTTATAATGAAGCTGAAAGTAGCTAATCACACAAACCTGAATATAGATCACCAACCAAAGCTTTAAGTTAATGCTTTCTCAATGGTCCATGTAGTGCATAGAACATCTAAGTGAAAATAGTAGGTCACAAACAAAGTTACACACTTATTTAGGACTTTTATCAAACACCTAGCAACCAACAATGAAAAAGTAAAAACTTACTTATCTGCCCTTGCTTAACACTGCCCAAATTCAAATCCAATAGACTCGTAATTTACTCACCTATGTTATGCTACATGAACACTGTAATACGAATATAATTTGTTGCTACATGGTACCAATATAAAAGGAGGTAAAAATTAAAGAAACAATAAAAAAGTGACCCAAAACAAAGTGATAAATCCCATATGTCGGGGGTATTAGTGTATGGTTTTATATAGGTACACAATGATCACTTGAATATGGTTGGTAGGAGGGTAATTTCTGCACAAACAAAACTCACCACTCATATCAACGTCATGAAAAATATAGAATTATAAAACAAAATATATGATCATTAGATTAGTATATACTTTATATAGAATTCTAAGAAGTTTGGGATGTCGTCTCAACCACTGACCCAGTGAATTATTGTGGCTTTGGACCCGTCGTGCTCTTTAAATTGAAACATATATAAACCTGCTGCCAACCACCAGCTTTAAGGGGTAGGGATGTATTTATATAAATTGAAACAATGCTATCTTTCAAGCTTTGAATTCAGTATTACTTTCGATGTTGTATCGTGCGTGTGCTGCTTTCTATTCTTTAATTCATGCTATCCAGGAGTAGTTGCAAATATTCCAAAACACCTGATATCATCACATTATTAGAAAAATGACATTAGAAACATTAAAAAGTGAGTCATGCAATTAAAAAAATGAATTGATCACTCCATAAAGCTTGACTCGATTGAACAGTTCCCAAATTTATTTATGTTCTCTGTTTTGTTTCTGTCTAAAATATGACTGAAAACACTATACCAGTGTTAGTGGATAGGTGTATTCTGCAACGATAGCTGAAGGGATTATAATTCGTTGTTGCTTTTGATTGATTGATATGGATTAATTAGTGTCTAGGAAGCACGTACACTTCTTCTCCATAGGTGATGTACTGATGTGAGATATTTCGTACACTTTGACACGCATATGACATGTCCCGGACACGTGCTTTGACACGCATACAATATGATCCAATGTGACGTATAGTCCCGAACCAGGACCGTCAAAATGAACCATATACAACTATATAGTTGACATTATCTGATGAAAGTTTTTAATAGAAAAAATAGTTGGATGAAAACCATACTAATAAATGGATAACATATTGTGTTGTAGGAATGAGAAACCTACAGATAGAAGGCATGTTTGATTTTTGAATCCCACGCTCCGCAACGTCTATTCTCATACACTCATTATGGTCATGACCTTTTCTAGCACAAAACCTACCGATAGAATGCATGTTTTCGTTTTCCACTGTTTGACAAAACCCCTTCTCGCCACACTCAAAAAAATGTTGCATCCCTCGAGAAGCAGAACATTGAAACAGAAGAAAGAAGATAACAGAGAAGTGTGAAAGAGTGGATGGCAGCAGGTGTGGATAACAGGTGCTGTGTAGTAGCAGTAGCTGTTTGAACAGAGAAGTGTAAAAGAGTGGATGGGGGTATGGAGGCTGGAGGGGTGGTTGGGTGTAGATCAACAAAGATATTTCATACCTCGCCAATTTTTTGGCCACTGCTTACAGCATCTATTATATCTTCAACTGTATCAACAACTTCCTAAAATTCTTTCATACATCAACATAGGTAACTGAAAAAATTAGAGGTTTGAAAAAACCAAGCCAATGGCACTATAAGAGGTTTGAAAACTCCTATTTAAACATGTTTTACTGTGAACCATCCACGATCCTACTCCTCTCAGCTTCACTGTCATAGATGCACCAAGAAATTAAGACAATAAAGACAACAAAAATTAACCCATACAAGAAACAAAAAAAAGTTGAAAAACGAAATTCCTTCTTATAGCCAAAAAGAGCCTATGTTTGCATCAGAATAAGAATCAATCTGCAATTGACTGAAATTACTACAAAAAACTGCAAAACATACCCGAATCCAAGTAAACACAATTAAACCAAAAATCAAAAGTTGAAACCCCGTCAATCCTAATATCCAGAATCAATTATAGTTAGTACAAAATGTGGTGAAAGGATTTGAGCCTTAGCTTTAGTACGAAAAGATTAAGAGGATTATCTAAGATCCGAAAAATGATCCTCATTCAGTGAGATATGCTCACTTACAATAGGCTTGAGCTCACATGAACTCACCTATATTTTACCTACAGTAATGTCTTATGTCAAGTAGTGATACATTAATGTCACCTTAATTAAAAGAAAGATGAAGCAAACATGTACAAAAAATAAGATGAAGGTACAAAAAATATCCCCACGAACTGCACAATCAGCACCATAGTCACATAGTTTCAAGCACTCGTACAAACTCTAAATAAAGAAGTACATTCAAATATTAACACATGTATGATTCATGAATGGACTTCTGGTGTTAATATAAGAGACATTAAAACTGAAAAATGATATACCATCTTAGACTCTAGATAAATATCATAACTATACAACATCATTTGGTGAATTTAAAAAACAATTGACATTGTTGACACGGAAAGCCAAAAATCATTAAAACATAGTTGCAACTTAATGCAAGTGAAAGAAAGATAGAATATGCCTCAAATGCATGTAAAATGATGGTAATTTAAAAAAAGGAAAAGGAAATGGTTTAAGAAAAATCAGAAGTTATGACAGCAAAACCAAGTAGATAGATTTCCACGGTTCGATTAGCCACTTTATATTGGTTGAACACACTAAATCTTGCCTCTCACCCCACTTAAGATTCAAATATTAGTTTTATGATGAGAGTAAATGAGGGTGAGGTGAAAACTTTATTGGCTGCATTTAAGATTTCCCATATTATAAGGGAAAAATCATTGTCGAGCATAATCCTTCGTTCGAAAATAATTGAATGCATCACACTGAAGACAAAAAACATAAAGACATATAACTTTATTCGGGGGATTAGATTTAACAATTTTGAAGAAACAAAGCATCAAACTAACTGTGAAATCAGGTGAAATTAAAGCCAAATATAAGTAGATTGAATGCATCAGACTAAACAAACCAATCCCTCACTACATCCTACAGTGTGATAGAAAACATGACAAACGTAGATGTATTCAGCAATTAGAAACAAAAAACCAAATTATATTCTTTCTAAAATTAAAAAAAAAAAAATAATAATACAAAAATGAAAAAAAATAAAAATAAAAGAGCAAACCGTAATAAAAGATAGAAGTATTTCATCTAATTACCCCTCAATTTTTCTTATATATCATGGAAAGATTAAAAATAGTGTGAGAGGACATCTCGTCATAATTCATTTGTATAATCACAATAATCAAAATTTACCCAAATATACACTTGGAAACAACATATCAACGGTTGCTTCAGAGCTCCATTGGTACCCCCACCCACACACCCTATACGATTTCAAGCACACAAATATACAATTAAAAAATAGGAACACAATGGGCAACAAAATTCAAAATTCAAAACCCAAACCGATAATTAAAGTCACGTCTGCAATAATTCCAAACTCAACTACTTTAACCATATAAAACAGGTTGATAATGAGCCTGAACCAAAATGTACAAATATAAAGAAAGAAGTCACTATTTTAGTTTAAACATGTTAATGTACCAATATAAGCAAGTTAATGATTCAAATAACATGGAACACCAATTAAGTGATAATACCAATTACACTTCCACACACAAAAAGAAAAATGGCAAGCACCCATAACATTTACAAAATAGAGATAAAATTTAAGGATACAACAATCACCAACCTCACCCCTCGAAAAAAATATGTATTACCTGAAGGGGACCGAAATGAACCGAGTATAAATGAAATTCGACGCGGTTTTGAAAAACATCAATTAAAACCAAATAGATCAATCAAACTCCCAAAAAGATTTAATGTGCATAAACAATCCCTTTAGCTTCGTGCCCCATAAACTGTGCAAATGTGTACCATCTTGTTGGTATTACATAACGTTATAGACAACGTAAATGATATTTTTTTTTTGGAAAATTTCAAAGAAACAAACAACGTAATAGGAAACAATCAAATTTTTTATAACAATACTAATTTTACATGTGTACACACAATGTTAAAATAACAATAATGATCGATATATAATCATGAAGGGGAGTGAAATATGGGGGAAAAGACTTGATACTGGTGAAGACCTTTAAGCCATAACCAAATCACAAATCTACAACTATCTAAAGAACGCTTACTAACTGAAAATTGTAGATACAATATATACCTTGCAAGAGCCAGATTCTGCAAAAGAGGAATTAAAGAAAAAATAATAAACCTTTCAAATAAAAAGTTAAATCATGTATAAAAGCAAAACTTAACTCAACTCATGTTCATCATCACAAAACCCTAAAATACATGTACTCCTAAACACCAAAACAATTTGCAACATTAAAATTCAAAATTTGCAACACTACTGATGAATGTTTCCAAGAAATACCAAACTTCATGAATGTTATTAAGAAATACAAAACTGAAATGTGCATACCTTGGGTAGGAAGAAAAAAAATCTACAAATTGGCACTACAAAAATGTAAATGAATTATTAGAAAAGTAAAACAAAAACATGAACATTAAATTTGAGAGAGATCGTACTTGTGTTTCAAATGATCAAGCCCAAAATCGAATTTGATACCTAATAAAAAATAAACACCATAATTAAAATCAAACCCAATATTAAAAATTAAAAATCATAAAAAAATTGATCCCACTTAAACCCACAAATGAACCCTAATTGAACCGCGTGGATCTACATAAGCCCTCAAATCCATACACTAAAAGCCCTAACAAAAAGAAATTAAAACTGCATGAATTAACATAAGAAACCCCATGGATCTACAAAAACAAATTGTTTGCACCATAGTTGTCGGATCTAAAAAAACTGTGTTCGTGAGTGTGCGTCTGCAAAAGAGTGAGGGAGAATTTAAGGAGGAGGTTATGTGCGTAAGAGAGAGGGGGGGAACTGGAATCCAAAGGTTACCTGAGGGAGGCAGCAACAACAGTGTGAGGTGTGGGAGGGTGTGGTGAGAGAAAGGAATGGGGTTTGTGTTGAGGAAACGGAAAACAATGAAAGGAGTCTCTTGAGAAGGGGTGCATTATTTTTGTGTGTGTTTACCATAATAGCCTTATGTTTGAATTAAAGTGAAAAAGGGGGAATCAATTAGTGAGATGAAAAAGAGGGGGAACTCAAATTTTTAAGGGGTAAAATAGGAAACACAGGAATTAATTCATCTTATGACATCATCTTATTTCTTACGACATACACAAGTTTTATCCCTTATTATATAAATATATATATACACACAGACACACATAATACATAAACGTATACATACATATTTATATATTATGATATTGCATGATAATACACAATAAAACTATATACATACATAAATTGATAATATTATTTAATACAGATGTACTATATGTATGCTTTATATTATTACATACATGTATAATACTATATATAAGTATCATATGTGTATTAGTAATATTATTTAACATTTAGATCTTAGTATACTATATATATTTTAATAGTACATACATATACATAATTTTTCGTACATGTAAATATATAATTTTTATTTATTATAATTATACACATATTTATGTATATATATTTCTATTATATATTGAGGTATACATGCATGAAAATATGGAGAATGAACGATTTTGAGTTGAAAAACAGAAAACAGTAGCCTTTTGCAGTGTTCTGTAAACTCAGAAATATACTAATTCAGTATTTAAAAACAGGTGTGCCCAACGCAAACAGAAAATATTATTATAATTCATAACCAAACAGGCTTTTACTTACACCTCAAGGCTTAGTTTTGCCCCCATGGTATGAAATGCCTTGCTTGACACAATTCTTTCTTTTGAGACACTGCCTCTAATTAGGTAATTTCAGGCATGTAGGAGATTTTTTTACTACTTTGAAAAATAGAAAGGAGCTGGAGAATTTTCAAGGGCATCTTTAACCAATGTCTAGAATGAAGCAACAGTCTCCTCGAATAATAATATTGTTTTTTTATATGAATGTGTACATTATTGGGGTATGAAAAACAATACTTGTATGCAAATGTGGATAAGAAGGCTTAGAATCATGTTAACTGCATTTGTTCCTCCAACACAGGTGATATTCCTTGTGAGAATTCGTTGCTAAGACAAGTGTCTAGTCTTTTGAGGAGACTACCAGCCATAGAATCAGGAAAATTCCAAGACGATTTCTTGATGGTGAGTGCTTTCAAAATCTCGTGTATGCTGTTTAATTATCTATATTCTTGGCTTAACTAGATAATTATATTATAAATGGTTGTAAGAAACCATTCGGAAGAAAACAGAATGTGTTGTACATTATTTATCCTTTACTGGCAAAGTATGGTAGTTTATTTTATTTTATTTTATATTTTTCCTTGAAAACATCTATTCAGATACTGTTTTTGTCCATCCTCCTTGTTATTATGGCTTTTATCTATCAATGAGGTATATTATCCTAAAATTTCATCTTCCTTTTGTTCGATCTCATTCCATTTCTTCTTTTTTGTAGGAATACAATGACACATTATTGATTACTTACCTGGCGATGTTCACCAATTGCTCAAGGTATGATATAAAAACTTTTGTGCATTGAATAGTCTTCAGCTGTCTCTTTCAACTTCAGTTTCAATTTCATGACAATGGAAAAGCTTTTGTGATGAAAAAAGAGATTAAATTATTTTGAGTAGTAATCAGTTGGGTCAGATTATTGGCTGACATAAACCCATAATCATCTTCGCATGTGGTGCTTTTAAATCAATGCACTGGTTGAAGGTCTGCATGAAATGCAGGGGGGCACCTCTGGGCAATAAAATAATACTGCGTATATAAGATAAAATAAAAAAGGTATTATAAATATGTTACTATAAAGGGGTATTTCGCACAAGCTCTTGATCCCCAAATCTCTCGACCCTCATAAACCCAGGATCATTTTGGTATTTCTCACAAGCTCTTGATCCTCAGATCTCTCGACCCCCATTTTAACTCGTACACTAACGCCACTGTGCCCCACATTGTCTCGATAAACCTTTTTGTTCAAAAGCGAACTTCTGGAAAATACCCAAGTCATCAAAATTCAACTACTAGCTGAACTACCACCACACCTAACTGAAAGGAACACCGATCCCTGCCAATTGATAGACTTTGTCGACATACAGTTTGAAGTATGTATTTCAAAGCTCTCTTCTTTAAAGATTTATTGGCTTCAATTTGCAGACTCGAGGGGTCGAGGCCCAGGTCAACATCTCCAATTTGGGAGCTTTGAGGATAGAGAATAAGAATTCGTTGGGCTTTCATTAGCCAACCACGACTTCACGAAGAGAAAGGGAACAATTTCCATCCCGTCACGTTTAATACGCTGACACCCATTAAATATGCATCGCCATGTAATACAGTGACACGCATTGAATATTCATGGCTCCGTTCATTCACCATTCCCGTTTGAGATGACTGGCCAAAATCATATACTAGACCACTAAAATAGAACCTCAGCCCTCATCTACCAACTTTGACCCTACCAAGAATTTACTCTCAACCACCATAAACTATCAAACATTCTATAGAACCTCACCACTGTTACAATAACCCACACAGATTTGTGACCTTACTTATTACTCAAAAGCCTGTGCTAAGGCTGTTTCCTTGTCTTTCGTAAGTCACGTGAAGGAAGTGCTTATTATCTTGCCTAATCCATTACTCATGTGCTCTCCACAGCATCTCGGCGTATGCTGTATAAGCTGGGTTGAGGAACAGTATCTTGATCCTCTTCCCAGAGTCAACTACCCTCAGACAATATGTAATCTAGTCCATAATAAAGTTTCTTAACGTTTCTTATTCTATAATAATGATATGATATATATAGTAAACCACATTTAAGGTTTGGTCCCATACCCTTAAAAAGGGTTAATTGGTCTTTGGTCCCCAAAGTTTACGTTGAAAATGATTTTAGCCCTTTAAGTTTTTAATATAGTCCCCCATACTTGGCCGTTCCATTGGATTTCCTTTAAAAATATATTAAATTACCAAACATAAATTTCAATTATATATTTACCGAAAAACATATATTACTAGCTGAAATCTAATACTTAAAAGCTCCGAGTATCCTTTTGAATAGAAGAGCATTGAGCTTCTTGAACTTCTTCATGCTTTTATTGCTGCATAACATCCTCAAGTTAATGAGAAAATCATGATTTCTTCAAGTATCATCGAATTATAAAATAATAGTATGAATTGCAAACACGGTTCAAAATCGCAGTATTGGTCCATGACTCGGACGCTCAATTTTTAACTGGTATTGGTATCGGGCATAGTTATCAAATCGTGAATCGAATCATGAATCGTGAATCAAATCGTAAGAATCAGTATAAACGTAAAAAAAATATAGTAAATAATATATAAATGCAAAGAGAGCACATTAGCATATGTAATAAAGCATATCATGACCTAAAAACAATTTTAAGACATGATTTCATTGAAATATAACTAACAAAATGAACTTCCATGTCCAAATGTTGGATAAATTTTAGCAATACCACTGCCATCTACAATGTCCAAATTTAAACACAACAATATACTATACAATATAATAACAAAGATAAAGATTAAACATAACACTATAGAAAATATGTTATAATAACAATACCATATAATATAACTTATAAAATCCTTACACAAGCTTTGTTGGCTTCAATCGAATACAAATCTACCTCTCTCTCGATCAATTTCAAAGAAGAATAAAGTGATCGCAACACGAAATAGAGGAAATCGCAGCTTCGAACAAGTTAGAATAGAAGACGAAAAGGTATGTGTTTCAGCTAATCTCTCTTTCGCAAAGAGTAACTTAAGTTTGTACTAATTTCTTTTTATTATTTTAATAATAAATATTTTCTAGGGTTATTTTAAAAGGATAAAAAAATGAGCACGAGCTTTAAGTCGAGTGAAAATACCCGACATCCTCCGAAAAATGTGAATCGCAATTGAAACATGAATCGGTGCAATTCATGATTCAGTCCCCCCGATTTTTGAAACGCCTCTGATTCTATTCCCGATTCGTATCGATTAGTATGTGAATCGGATCGAATTGTACGAATCGAATCGCGAATCGTAAGATTCTAACAACGATGGTATCGAGGGTTACATAGCGATACACTAAAGAACCCAAATTTTTTTAGAGAAATAAGAATGCTGATATGGCTCAATTAGACAAGTACAATATCATCATATAGTATGCACAACATTGCCCAATTGCTTATTCTGGCGTTGTGCCGCACTTTTCAGCTAAAATAGTATGCACAACATTACATAAGATTTTATGAGTAAAAAAGTTACAAAATTATAATAATATTATTTACATAATCTATTTTTCATAAATGCAATAATAGTACTTATTATTAATAAAGCAAATAACAATAATTAATATATTCTAAGTGAATAACGATGCATTTTTGTAAATATATTTAAAATGAATAAATACTGAGATATGTAATCGATATGGGCCGATACTACCGAGATATCACCAATATGGCTCAACACCACCAAGATATAGCCTGTAGGAGTTGATATTATCGAGATATCATCGATATGGGCCGATCCACACAAAAACGTGTAAAAGTCAACTTGTAACGTTGGATCGGATCGTTGGGTATCGATACCAAGTCAACTCGGCCGTATCGTCTCGGTTTCGGCTTTTATTTTGAACCATAATTGTAAAGATCAAATTAATCATTATGCTCACCTCCATTAGAAAAGCTGTATTCATCATTTTCTTCACCATTTTGAATCTCAACTTCATTTCCAAATACAAGCAATTATTAATCCAATAACATTTGGTGAACAAAATGTTCACTTTTAAGTGGACAAACTTTTTTAAATGAACAAATGTTTCCTTCTTGTAAATATCGCACTTAGAATAGCCAGTTAATTTGCTTAAAGTCTCCTTAATGCGTGTCACCTTTAAACCCATTTTGCTCGGTTAATGAAACTCCAACCCGTTTGAGCTATTTTCACCAAGCGGAAAGGTAGATCATGCCCAGATTCCCTCTACATTTTTGAGACATTTTATCCAACTTTGTTACAAAATTAATAGTGCAATATGATTTTACTAAATCAAATTGTAATTAATAAATTGAAAAATATGACATTTTTTTTACATAAGAATTGTATTACTAAATTTTCGACAGATTTTAAAAATACAAGTATCTCTCCACGGGACATTTCCTTGACTACTACACGCCTTGGTGCACATGGTTCAAAATCTTGGTCGAGTCAACTCGTCATCGCCCGAGTGGACTCGTAACGCAGCCTATCGAGACGATATCGTTACCAGAATCAAGTGTTAGAAGAAAAATGTCCAATTCGGCCTAACTCGGACGACAAATTGTTGACTCGGGATAGGATCGGTCTGACTCAGGCGAGAAAGCCCAAACTTGGGTGAGTTGAACCAAGTTTGCCCAATTGAGACTGATTTGAAGAAAAAAACAGCGTACTTCACAATTTACATAAAGAATAGAGAGGCACCTTTCCCATGCTTCAAATATCTCCTTCGAAAAAAATCTGGTTCTCTCTATTGGTTGCTCCATGGACTCGAATCATCTCTCCCGAGGGAAGCTGAATGAAGAGAAGAAGAGCAGCTAGGGTTTTACATTTGGTGTCGCTGCCATCTCTCTCTCTCGCTAACCCTTTTGAATAAAAGTGCCGAACAGAATGAACTCTATAAATTGCCGAACAAAATAATGTATTAATATTAGAAGTTTTAAAATGTACACTAAATATGTAATTAGCCTATTTAAAACGATGTATTAATATAAATAAGTTGGGTAAATTACACCAAATCTCTCTGAACTATCTCAGGGTTACGGGTCATCCCCTTAACTAAAATACCTGACAAACTCACCCCCTAAACTATCAATCCGTTTCAAAATGAACCCATAATCCGGGTTCCCGCTTTTTTCAGTATAAATGGACAAAATTACCCCCCCCCCCAAAAAAAAAAAGAAGGAAGAGAAATAGAATAAAAACCCAACATACCACTACAACCCCCACCACAACCGGGTCACCCTCTCTCTCCCCAAACTAACACACCCACAACAAGCCCCCACTTCCTCACCACCACCCGGCAACCAACCACCGGTGGTGGCTACTCCCACTCTCAACCCCCACTCAACTCGATTACTTTTGACCCAAAATAGGTATAAACTCATTTGGGTTCTCATGGTTGCTGAGATCGAAAAAAATGGAGAGGGGTTAAATCTCGCCGCTCGTTGCACCGATAGAGACCATTGGTGATGGTCCGCTGTTTAAGATCGAAGATGGAGGCGTCTACTGTCAAGGTCCTGTAACTTCCACAGCAGCTACAACACGTCACCTGAATAGAACTCCTATGCATGGTGTCCTTGTGGCTGGGCACCTAAAAGGTTTTTACAAAAATTGATTTGAAAGCAAACGGGTCAGATCCCGAATGTGAAAATAATTTAAAAATTTGCAAGTGTTCAATATCATTAAACAGTGAATATAAAGTGCATGATAGTGTGTGCACTCACATGAGTTCCTCACCTCTCATCTAATTGTGCACTCCTATCGTACCCGTACCCGTACCCATTCTAGTTGTTTCCATATCTAACTAGTCCGATACCAAATTTTACATTACTATACGATCACCAATTCAATTCCCAATAACCTTTTAATTAACAGAGTGTTATAACTTGCTACACAACTTTCCACGTTAGTAGCTATTATTTATCCTCACATTTATACATGACAATTCATTTCAATTAACAAAATATTATTCTCATCATAAATATACAATACTAGCACCCCGAGACTAAGCTGCGGTGCTCACATACTCTGCTATCAAATCCCGGTACATCACGTACATGAGGACCACGTATTCCGAACCGCTCAGGAAATGTTTCATTAACAACAATCACAAACAATGGAGGTGAACATAGTTCACATCACATGGGTCACGCACATACCTACGCTCTCATGATCAGCAGACTTATTTACTTCTCAATAAGCCATTCTCTGACCTATGTCCTCGAGGTCTAGATCCCCTCCGTAGGCACACAAAGATTAGATGATCTTAAACGAATGCCAACCTCCCATGATAGCAAGTACGGTAGGTATGTTATACACAGATAACTACATATACTAAGCATTCACACATCTTAGATATTACAATATTTTATTAGTGGTATACTTCTCGTTCTTATACCAACACTTAGTGCTATACAAATCACAAGTCCCCGGTTTATATGTATTTAAGTTATCAATTATTCTCACCTCATGATTAGTTACTCGCTTCCCAATCCACAAATGTCATCCGGTTTAATACACTATTCTAAGTTTTACTCCTCAATATACCCCAATCTCCCAACTATACCCACTAATTTATAAGGGAAGGTTATCTCACCATTTAAATAAGTCTACGGGATACTAGAAATAAATTTAGGCCAAAAAGGCCATTCTGTCAACTCGTTAGAAGTCTCGTTCGAACGAAGGGCTTCGAACGAAATACCAACTCGTTAGAAGGGATACTGTCATCTCGTTAGAAGTTCGTTCGAACGAGGTCGTTCGAACGACCTGGGCAGGTCTTCTAACGAGATGGCAGTTTCAGCCCAGAAATTCCCAAGTCCGTTTTTCTCCATTCTTCTCTTCTCTAAATCCACCCTAAGACCATCCAATTTATGTTCCCAACGTTTTTAAACCATTTCTAATCATCCTCGATCATCCCTTAACATATTTTAGGGGTCAAATCTTACAAATCATCACGGAATTAATATAAATCTCCAAATATTTCCCAAACCCTATGAACATGAACTCATAATTTTCTTATGCCCAATTACTCATCATAAATCCGTTTTTAAATCATCATATATAACTCTTCGAATATTAAATCAGTCCATCATCATTCTACATGCAAATCCTATCCCAAATTCAAAGTTTCTCCAATAAGTTCATGGGTTTTCTTCAAAAATTTCAATATAAGATAATTCCTACACTAAACATGGAAGACATATTCAATGCACTAAAAATATCAAATCACTTGCCTTAGATTGTTCTTCAGAATTGATGTTGGTGAATGAAGGTTGATTCTCTCCTTTCTCTACAGATTTTCTCCCAAGGTTGAAGGCTTGGTTTTGGCTCGTGTAACTTCTCTCCAACTTCTCTCAAAACTTCCGTAGCCCACTCTCTAAACTTTTGCTGGTAATGGCCTTAGTGGCCCCTTTTAAAATTATAAATATAAACTCCAATTTTCGTGGGTTTTAATTCCCTAATTTTTAAAATTATCAAAATACCCTTTTAAGTTGCCGGTATGGCCCAAAAATTCCCCGGGACCTAAACTAAACCCCCGGCTAGTGTTTTTTGACTATTTCGACCCTTCCGGACTCGTTGGCGCACTCAAAATGACCATTCGGTTGATAAAAATAAAATTCACTTTTTAATTCAAATAATTACATTCCTGACGCAACTGACACGCTCGTCCCAACTAAATTTCCCAAATTGTCGTATTTCAGTCTCGCGACAATTTTAATATTTTCGATATTCATATATTGCCATATATACACATCATAATCAAATACCAACTCACATCTCGTTAGTATTTATATCCGGATTAATTCTCAATTAATTCACATTTAATTTAATTAATCCCTTAAATAAATATCAATAAAATTACGGGGTATTACATGATGTTGGTCTTGCTGTGGTGCCGTGAGGTGAAGATGGTGGGTTACGGTTGTTGCCCGGTGGCTTTGGTAGTATTAGGTTTGTCTTCAGATGGTTGTCCGGGGGGATGGGGAGAGAGTGGTTTTTTTTTGGGGGGGGGAAGGCAACCTTAGAGGCGGAGGGATAAGGGGGAGAGAGTTCGTGAAGAGAGCGAGAGAGGGATGAGTTTTTTTTTTTTTTTATTTCTTGTTTTTATTTCTTCAAATTTTTTGGTTTGGGGTTTTTCTTGTTTTTTTTTTGGTTTGAGTTTTTTTCAGGGGTAATTTTGAAAAAAAGCGGGAGACTGGTTTTAGGGTTTATTTGAAACGGGTTGATAGTTTAGGGGCGAGTTTGTCGGGCGTTTAAGTTGAGGGGGCGACCCGTAAACCCGGGATAGTTCATGGGGGTTTGGTGTAATTTACCCTAATAAGTTTAGAATGTACACTATTTATTAATAAATATGTAATTTATCTGTTTTTATGATATATTAATAAATTTAAAATATACATTATTTCTAGTATTACCTTTGTAGTATATTTCTTAAAAAACAGTAGTATTGTGTAGAAAATATTAATACTTCTTAAAAACTGAGTACTATTTCTTAAAAATTAGTAGTACATCTATAAAAATTATTATCATTGCTTAAAACATACAAGTATTTCTTAAAAAAAATTGTTTATTTCTTTAAAAATTAGTAGATTTTTAAAAAAATTATATCTTAGAAAAATTAGTCATATGAATTTGCATTTAAAGTCTCAGAAAATACTCGTTTTTTGTAGAATGTCTCCTAAGATGTAATCAATTCCATTCAACTTCTATGTAAATCCTATAAAATTTTATTTGTTATTAAATTGTTTTGCCAACTTAGTATTGATTTATTATGGAATAATGAAGTTGACAAGTCTTATGCATGCCGATATAATCAATCAGACAATGTTGCACATATTTATTGATCGTTTTGAAGTTATCTAATTGTTCCACATTATTAATCTTATTTTTTAAACATTATTTTTGGCTCTTTAAATAGCGCATCGTTGCCATGTCTCGTGCATGCTTGCATACGTCTGTCCAAGATGTCGTACATTTTTCTTAGCTCATTTACATCTAAATCCTGTCAATTTGGCAGAAAGTTGCGGTAGAAGGCTTGTGCACGCCAATAAAGAACACCGTGACTAGGGATGCAAACAAATCGAGCTGTTAAACAACTCAAGCTCAGCTCGAGCTTGGCTCGTATGTTAAGCAAACGAACCGAGTTTGAACACGATTTTGAGCTCATTTGAAAAAAGGCGATCATTAGGCTCGGCTCGAGCTCGGCTAATGTTCGGGTTTTAAGGCATAAATGAGCTCGATTAGGCCTCTTAAAACCGATTTGCTCGTGTTGGGCTTGTTCTTTTGGTAAATGAACCGAGCTCGAACAAAATTTCAAGCTCGTTTAATAAACGAGCTTAGCTAAACTCGGTTCGGCTCGGTTCGTTTGCAGCCCTAACCATGACATCACGACTAATATCTCTGATAATTTGGTGATGTCTGGTACAGAGCGGAATATTGTCCATGTACGTGTGTAAGTGACGCTGTGTGGCTATCAATAGATTGCCTCGTACAGCATGACTGCTGATTGCGTCGTAGTTGACCACCCTTTTTAATGTTTAGATCCAAAGATTCTGCCCACTTGTCTCTAATAGACGTCATTGTTGACACGGATGTCTACAAAATGTAATGGTGTTGATGATGTATCTCTGTAATACATGTTATGTCAGTGGGCGACGGAGCTGGAACTTCAGGGAACCTGTAAGCCTGGTGTCTGCAACGATCCCTCATCTGGACATGTCGGGAAGAGTTGAGATAATTGTGCATTGGTGCGGAAGTAATGCTACATGCTGAATATTTTGTTTACCAATCCACTGGCTGACGTGCCAAGGCTACCATTGGATGGCTGATAAGGCCCTCATCTCTAACTGTTGTTGGGTAAAAGTCATATTGGCCTCACCCACTACATGCTGCTTGTCCACACAACTAGACAAGTAGACATGATTAGACATAGTACGCCCCAATACTTGATTAGACAAGTAGACATGATTAGACAAGTAGACATGATTAGTCATAGTACGCCCCAATATCATGCTCCTCAGAGTCTTATTATGGGACGTCGTACGCCCCAATACTTGAACCGACAAAACAGTGCAATAAGACATAGTTTCAATTAGATTACATATATAGACGTATGAAAAGTAAAAAGAACACAAGCAAATAATTGTGAATTATACATGCAGGTACCACATGAAGCTGTTGACCTAACCCGTACAAACATCTGGGTGGATGGCAATGTACATGCTTGTATAAATTTGCCCTAGTATGATGCTGCCTCAATTAAATGTGATAGACAGAAAACCAACTAGCTAACCTAACTTGAGAATAACTGCCTAAACAGATGGAACAAAAATCCCCGTATGCATTTTTTCAATGCCCAATTTTCTGCTGCGCGTGAGGTCGGGTGCTCAAGCATTGCAATCAGCGTACGTAGTATATAGCCGATGTTCACAGATCACTTCCCATGAATCATCAAAATCTATCAACCATGCCTGTACACAATAAATGGATTAGTGTCCCCCCTCCCCCTGTTATCCTGTAATCATCCTCGACATACCATAAAAAATATTACAAGAAAATGTAGTCCATAATCCTTCGCCACCCATCTTAAAAGGCTCTCGAACGGCCGCTACTACCCATCAACTAAAAGCACTCACGCATCTCAGCTTCGGCACAAGTATATCCTAAATAATTTAATCATAATTGATTTTATGTTTCTATAAATTACAACCTTTTAACACTATTATTATATTGAACTCGATTAAACTGATAATTACTTAGAAAAATATTAAAACTAAATATTAATTAAATGAAGTGGCATAACTCATTATTTCTCTCCCAACGAGAAATTTGTCGCTAGGTCCCGTAAGAGGGAAGGATGCTGCTCAAGCTAAATGGCCCCGAGAAACCCAAAATCCCCTATGACTGTCTGTGGGCCTGTGGCCGACCCGTTACTATGAGGCGGTTTAAATCATGTCGCCTGCTAGTGATAAAGTCTGACCCAACACCTTCATTCATTTTGTAGGGGAAAAAATAATGGTTTAGCTATATTGCCTCCCGAGATTATATATGCAATAATGCCTCAAATTTTCAGCTCTTGCATTTTAGAATAAGGTGGATTCTGATAATTTTCCAGAACGTCTGGAGTTTACAATTGACTTAACTTGTATATCCATCTTTGCTATCTGCACTACAAGAATAAACCACTATATTTCTCACATATAGCTTTTCGAGAGAGAGCGGGGGATACAGAGGTAATGGTTAGGGTTTATAGAAGAGCTAAAGGTTATACCCGGTTTAGCACTTGCCATTGCAGTGAGTCTGATCTCTAAAGTTGTTCAGTGAGTAGAAAGAAATCATGTGATGCACGGTTTTGGTTTATTTCTCGGGGAAGGTGAATTAACAAAAGACTGAACACAAGCCCTTTCTTTAAACTGATATTGAATTTCAAAAATTAGATATCATCTAATTTTGGGTCCTAGTTGAGATTTGTACCTGGATGACTCTTTTGACTCTTGAATGCATCATTAGAAATTGTCTCTAGTCCGCTTTTAATAGATTTTATTAGTGCTGGTCGTATGTTTTCTTTGTTTGGTTAATAGTCGTGCTTATATTTTACCAGTCGTGCTTATATTTTGCACCACAAAGATAGTTTCAACAGGGATTCAAGACACTAAAGTTTTGAAAGATCTCTTGGGGTGTGTTTGGGAACCCAAATTCCATGCCTTGGAATTGAAATTCAAATATTTATAGATTTTGAACTGGAAAATTTTCAATTCCAAATCCAAAGCATGAAATTGGGTTTCCCAAATACACCCTTAGGAACTATGGCTATTTTCTGAACTTACTAATCATTAGATAATGAAAGTAGATATTATCCACCGTAGTATGAAGTTTGGTTCCTCAAGTTATTGTTTGTTATTAGAATTATTAAACTATTATAGCGTAAATTATTTTTGAGTACATAAGATTTTTTTTTCTTTTCGATTATTATATGAATTGTAGTATACTTATTATCTCCTAGGAAGCCAGAGCGAGAATCAAGGACAATTGTAATTTATATGAATTATGCACATTGAGTGAGATTATAACTTGACTCTCTCTCTCTCTCTCTCTCTCTCTCTCTCTCTCTCTCTATCTATCTATCTATCTATCTATATATATATATATATTTTTTTTTTGGTCGTTGGTTGAAGGAATTGACTTGCACCCATATTTGATGATAATTGCTATGTATGTTTCTTTTGCAGCACAATGAATGAGTTGGTCGACAAATTCAACACTGCATACGACAGGCATAGTCGGAGGGGTGGCCGAACTGCGTTTATCTGAAAGCTGATAGGTCATATTGCTCAACTCCCACCACTTTGGGAGATTACTCTTTTGGTGCATTAGCTCATAGTTCTTTTGTTTCTTCATCCATTTCTGTTGGCATACCCTTTGCATGTTTTCCATTTCATTTTTTCCCCTTCTCTTTTTTGGGTCAGTTAATGATCTGGATTTAAGTGGCCAAGGATTGTGTTATAGTGTAGATGGTTTCACAGTTCAATTAAAAACTATGTATCTTCCTATTGTGCAAATATAGCAGTTAAATGCTATTTAGGCCATTATGTTAAAAGTTGATCAGCAGAGTCGCGAGGATTGCGAGTGGTTAAAAGTGCTTATATTTGAAAATTATGTATCTTCCTATTGTGCCAAACATATCAGTTAAATGGTATTCATGCCATCATGTTACAAGTTGCTCATCAAAGTCACGAGGATTACTAGTTGTTAAGTGTGCTTATTAACTTTAACTATTTGGACTCTCAAATTCGTTGCCTGCTTAAAAATGGTATATCGCTCACTGGTCTAGGAATGCTTTAAGAAATATTCGTTTAACACAGGCCACCTGAATCTGAATGACAGCAAGAAGCTCGACGAAGAATGAACTAATGGATACAGGGTCGTCTTGCCTTTTCAATTTTCACAGTTCCTGGCTGAGTTGCACAACCCCCATAATAAAACTGAAGATTATCGGTAGTATATTTTTTACTCGTCTAAATTTGATTTTGTAATATCACGTATTTTTATGATTTAAATAATTATGGGATTAATTATTATTGTGGGATTAATTGAATTAAAATGTGAGAATTTAGTTGTTGATTAATCTGGATTTAAAATAAATATTAACTAATGTGCCAGGGTTAATACTTATTGATTAAATATTACTGTGTGATATGTATAATATGGAACTATATACTTTGGGAAATTGTCAAGAATAAGAAATATGACAGTTTTGTAATTTAAGTCAGAGGTGCACGTGAGTCGTGTCAGGATTAAATTGATGGAATAAATATATTAGTTGTTTTAGTAATTTGTATGGTCATTTTGAATGCACCGATGAGTACGGAAGGGTTGAGATAGTCAAAATCGTATACCTGGGTGTTTAGTTTGGGTTTCGGGGGAATTTTAGCCCTAATCGGCACCCTGAGAGGGTATTATGGTAAATTGTATTTTTGGATTTAATTAATGGACGAAAATTAGGGGTTATTTTTATCAGCCAAAAGAAGTCCATTAGGCTTAAGAGATACAGAAAGAAAAGAACGGCCATAGAAGGTGAGGGAGAATCAATTTCCAAGAGGGAAGGCTCGATTAACACCACCTTGCACAACCACCACCACCAGCGTGTAGATCGGGATGATGGGAACACACCCATACCAACAACGTCAAGAAATCAGACGGCTAATTTGAGGCAAGTGTTTATTACTTGCTATACCATAGCATTTATCATACTCATGTTAGTATAAGAATGTTATAGACTTGTTTCGGTTCATAAAAGTGATGAAAATTGGAGAATTATGATGTATAAATTGAATCTGAGATTTATCTAATTGAAACCCTCCATGTATGTAGAATAGAAATCACATTTTGATGAACTTATGTGAAGAATGAATCTGGGAAACTTGTGTTCTTGAATAAGAAATTAAAGAACTAGGGTTTTAGTGAAAAATTTGTGGATTTCATAATTATGTGATGATTCGAAATCATATAATGATGTCAGAATCCATGTATAATTGTTAGAATTCGATTGGGGATTGATTGGTCAGAGTTTAGGATGTTAATTTAGAGGTTTTAGGGTTAAAAATGGTGGAAAAACGCTAGAATTCTGGGTAGAAGACGAAACAGAAGATCTCGCGCGAAGTCATTCAAGCGAGATTGCATCTCGCGCGAAGATGCTCGAGCGACACGTGGCAGTCGTTCGAACGACATGCCATCTGGTTCGAGCGACAGGGTGAATTTTCGAAAAATTTCTTAGGGGCAGTTTTGGAATTTTCCAATCTTTACGAGTGAGAGAAATTTCCAGTTAATAGATTTGAAATGAGGCAGGTCTACGAGAAAGTATGTGGATTTTATACTTTAATTAATTCGGAAAGAAGAGTTACTTTGGAAATTACTAAAGAGTTGTGGTAATTTAGTAATACTATAAAATACGTAATAATGAGAATGAAATACGTATGGTAAATTTACAAGAAGGTTGGGAGAATACCCATAAATATTAATAGAATGTGTAGATACCTATTACTTGTTTAACATTATGTGTATGACATACCTAGCTGCTTACTAT
This sequence comes from Sambucus nigra, assembly GCA_949130495.1. NCBI lineage: Eukaryota > Viridiplantae > Streptophyta > Magnoliopsida > Dipsacales > Adoxaceae > Sambucus > Sambucus nigra. The sequence continues at coordinate 340,546,807 of OX422213.1, read as the reverse complement.
CACGTGAGGTGGTGTAGAGACAGTCTTATCCTGGGTGACCTTCGGGGGGATTATTGACTTGTATCTCAGAACATAAGACTGTGAAGACTTATTGGTGAGTTGATAAGTCAGCTGACTATGGGAGCGTAGGTATGTGCATGACCCATAAGTATGTGAACTATGTTTCGCTCCACTACGTGTGTTTTGTATATATGGTTCGTGGGAGACTCGCGAACCCATAGTCCTTATTGGAGTACGAGATGTACCGAGACATGATAGCAGAGTATGCATTGCACTACAGACTTAGCCTTGGGGTGTTATATTAGTATATGTATATCATAGTGACGATATGTTTATGTATACTTGTGTTATTTCTACTGTGTGATAATTGTAGGTTATTGAGATAGTACAATCTTAAGTGATTTAAGTTGTGAATACTTAACTTAGTGTGATAACACTTAACCGAATTAATAAATGATGATATTAATAAGGTGGAAAACTGGAAATCACGGGTTGCTATCATGAGGTATAACTAGGAGTAAGTCTTCATCTAGTTAGAGGTTTACAGATGGCTAGGTGAGAATAGATGTACGTTAGGCGTGCACAATAGATGAGAGGTGAGAATCTCATGTGAGAGTTCGAACTAACATGCATTTGATACTTGCTTTATTGCAAATTTTAAATACTTACTAAAACAAATATTTTCATACATCAGGTTTGACCCGTTTCTTGCATCTCTTTTCTCTTTTGCTATATATATATATATATATATATATATATATATATCAGGTGCTCAGCTACAGGGACACCAACCTTAGAGTCTTGGATTGCTTAGCGTGCAGCAGCTGTTATGAAAGTTGTAGATCTTCGCATTAGACACCTCTATCATTTCATTTCGTTCTATATAGACTTTCTATTTGAGGCATGTGTCGCCCATTCCTTAGACATTTTATCAGAGATTGTGTTCAGATTACTTTCCGTTCATTTTCATTTGGATTTGTTGTTATTATGGGTTTTGGTTTGGAGTTTTGAACTGAAATGTTTTATCCAGTCTTAGTTATTTCAGCATGCAATTCTGATTCAGTATTTATATTAAATAGTTATGTGTGGATGGATTATATTTAAATTCTTGGATTAATAACGGAAGGGTTTTTATTTAAAAAGGAAAATATTTTGACACTAGCTTAATTAATTATTAGGTGGTTAATTGGGTTGTTACATTTTCGACAGTGATGCTAAGAATGAACCGACCGAACATTCTGTTTTAAATTTTATAAATGACTGATCACCCGATATTTAATTGGATGGGGTGTCACAGGTGGTATCAGAACATCAGGTTCTAGAGTCTTTTAGGATCTGTACGGTTTATCATACTTTCAGCTTAGCGTTCTTTGATATAGAGCCCTATTATTAGGACTGTTGCAGTCCTTGATTACGTTTTGTAGACTACGTTCTTCTGCTACAATGATGTTTATGGTCGATGGACTTATGTAATTCATTTGAATTTCAGATGTGACTCATGAGGAAGATACAAACTGACACTGCCGAAGGAGCAAATGAGGGATAAGACCAACAAGTACCTCAGGTACACCAAGGAAGAGCGGAAATCGCTGAGATAGCGAATATAGTGGCACAAGCAGTGACTACGCAATATTGCAGTACCAAAATAGCAGTGTACAGTTTGCAGGGGGTAAAATAACGAGAGAAGTTGTTCGATATAACATTGTTGAAGTTAACGACGAAGGAAAAATACCTCCGCAGCAGCGACAAGTGCCTCAGAGTCATCAAGGACGGGAGGATAATAGAAATGGCGGGAAGAGCTAAACCCGCCAAAGCCAATAAATCCAGGAGAGGAGGACTACCACCAAGAGGTGTTTTAAATGTGGGAAAATTGGCCATACCCGTCGGGATTGCCCATATTCGGCTGGTGAGGAACCTCGTCCCAATCGGCAAGGACAACAAGACACGAGAAGGAAAAGGTTTCAGGGTCAGTGTCATAAGTGCGAAAAGCAGGGTCACCGGTGGAGGGACTGCCCGCAACAAGATAACGTAATAGGACAAGATGCTCAACATGAGGAAGCCTGGACAGTTACCCTAACATCACAGGCACCACAACAACATCAAGGAGTACAGTATGGATGTATCTATAATGCCCGATATGCGGTTATGCCATTGATACCACAACCATCACCTGCGTTTGGAGGTACGATACTTAATTAATTATAGTGTCTTTTAAGATAAAAAGGGAAATCTTGAATAAATTAGATGTGTTACAATTTAGTACTAATACTTTGAGAAACGTTGGCGTAGAATGTAGTATTATCCTGATTTTCGAATCAGCTAACGACGGTTTGAGTGATAATAGACCATTACAGTAGTATTTTTGTGTTCGTTAGAAATTACACTAAGTGTCACTTAAGAAGAGGCAGGGGTATATATATATTTTATATGGTAGCATATAAAGACTTCGTAAAGTACGTCATCTAGTTATATCTAATCCCGGTGGGTAGGGATGTCTATTAAAGAAATTCAAGATTTGAGGAAATGTTTCCGAGCATGGGAATTACCCATAGTGTATACTAGAGTCTAATGCCAAGTTGGTAGGAGGAATGTGCTGAGTGTAGCCTCACGTATCATGGGAATAGGTAAGTAAATTTCTTAGCAAGAAGTAAGGATACGGGGTACAAGTCAGATACCGATGGCCCCAAATCTCCTCGACCGACAATGTTGGATAGTAGTGTATCGGGAGGGGGGGGTCCTTGTTTGGATTTCGCTTTGCGAGACATCCCACGCATGAAACCTAGCGAACGTCGGGAGCTGGGAGCATTTGGCCTTTAGTACACGGATTAGTACCCTAACAGTCATTCGTCAAGGGAACAATAACTTAAGTGCTGTCAAACGTCTTACCTCGTAAATAAATATGAGTGACAAGGGGGGGGGGGGGGGGGGCTAGTATGTCTACAATTATTAGACTAATTGAGCCTAACCCTATCGAACCTTTGAAGTTACAAGATTAGGTAGAGAAACTATTGAAGCAGGGGTTTATTCATAGGAGTACTTCACCATGGGGTGACCCAGTGTTGTTCGTTAAGAAGAGAGATGGATCATTACCTGTGTATTGATTATCGAGAGTTGAATAAGGGCACGACACGGAATAAGTATCTGTTGCCCGAATCGATGACTTATTCGACCAGTTGAGAGGAAATGCCTTCCTCTCAAATATTGACTTGAGATCGGGATACCATCAGTCAAGGATCAAGGAGCAGGATGTGTCGAAGACTGCTTTCTTATCGAGATATAGTTCCTATGAGTTTAGGGTTATGCCTTTTGGGCTAACCAACTCCCCAACCGTGTTTATGGACTTGATGAACAGGGTGTTCAGAGAGTTCCTGGATCAGTTTGTCATTATCTTCATTGATGACATTCTGATTTACTCCCAGACTGAGGAGGAGCATGCCGAACATTTGAGACAGGTTTTCCAGACACTGCGCCAGCAGGAGTTGTATGCAAAATATGAGAAATGTGGATTTTGGTTGAAAGAGGTTCAATTTTGGGGCACATTATTTCTGATAGAGGGATATCCGTAGACCCGAAAAAGTGCCAGCGGTTAAGGAGTGGGGACAACCCACGACGCCGACGGAGATACGTAGTTTCTTGGGCCTAGCAGGATACTACAGGATATTCATTCGGGGGATCAGGCTATAGCTTGTGCTTCCCTAAGCTTAAGCCTCATGGGAGGAACTACCCCACCCACGACCTGTGGTTAGCAGCAGTCATGTTTGCACTTCGAATATGGAGGCACTATCTCCTGGGGGAGAAATTTTATTCTTATTCACGGATCACAAGTCACTACAGTACCTCTTCACGCAGAAAGAGATGAATATGCGTCAACGTTGATGGCTCGAATTCGTAAGGATTATCAGTTCGATATCCAATACCACCCAGGGAAGGCTAACGTGGTAGCAGACGCGTTGAGACGTAGGCCAGTGGACGAGAGGGACGAGGTGTGGAAAACGATATGGAGGGAATTGGGACACCAGGATGCCGTGGCCCGATCATTTATGTCTGCGATGACGGATTACCCCTCAGATTGTTACGAGAGTAGTACACGCAAAGGCAGCGGATTCGTTTTGTCAAGATCGGATTAGGAACGTTTTAGCCGGTGGAGCCGAGTCTTATTCAGTGAGTTTCGAGGGCGGTTTGCGCTTCAATGGGACACTCGTTGTTCCAGAGGGGGAGGACCTTCGACATGCAGTGATGACGGAGTCGCATGGGTCCCGATTTGCAATACATCCCGGTGGGGACAAAATGTACCAGGATATGAGGCGACAATATTGGTGGAGCGGAATGAAAAAGGATATCGCATAGTTCGTATCCAAGTGTACCACTTTCCAGTTAGTGAAAGTGGACCATCAGAGACCACCAGGATTGCTTCAGCCGTTGGAGATTCCTATGTGGAAATGGGAAGGCATTTCCATGGATTTTATTACCGGGTTGCCCACTTCGCAGAGGGGGCACGATTCTATATGGGTTATTGTGGATCGGTTGATGAAAGTAGCCCACTTTTTGCCCGTCAGGACAGACTACATAACGGGACAGTATTCTCAGCTATTTATTGTAGAGATAGTGAGACTGCATGGTGTGCCTCTTAATATCGTGTCGGATAGAGACAAGACGTTTGTATCTCATTTTTGGGAGAGCTTCCAGGAGGCTATGGGTACAGAGTTGCGATTGAGTACAACATATCACCTGCACACCGATGGGCAGATTGAGCACACTAATCAGATGCTCGAGGACATGTTGCGCATTTGTATCCTTGATTTCGGGGATATTGGGAGCAGTATCTTCCACTGGTGGAGCTTGCTTTTAACAACTCCTATCAATTTACGATTGGCATGGCCCCGTTCGAGGCATTGTATGGTAGACCTTGTCGTTCTCCAGCTTGTTGGCTAGAGGTGGGAGACAACAAGCTACTCAAGCCAGAGGTCATTCAGGATACGTCAAGCAGGATCGAGATGATTCGGGATCGTATACGGGTAGCCCAGGATAGACAGAAAAGTTACGCTGATGCTAAGAGGTTCTTCCGAGAGTTTGCAGTGGGGGACCAGGTCTTGTTGAGAGTATCTCCAATGAAGGGAGTAATGAGATTCGGGAAGAAAGGGAAATTGGCTCTGAGATACGTAGGACCAGTCCCTATTATAGAGAGGGTCATACCAGTTGCTTACAGGCTTGGATTACCGGAGCACTTGCATCGTATCCATGATGTGTTCCACATTTCGTCACTGAGGCGGTATCTTCGGGATGAGTTGGCACACACTCACATCATGATTGAGGAGATTGAGTTACAGCCAGACAGTTCATATGAGGAGAGATCGGTGACTATCCTAGATCATAATGAGAGGAGGCTGAGGTCAAAGATAGTTCCACTTGTCCGGGTGCAATGGCAGCATCACAAATGTGGAGGAGTCTACTTGGGAGCGTGAGGCGGATATGCGTGAGAAACATCCAGATTTATTCGTACCAGGTATACCTTTCTGAATTTCGGGACGATATTCCATTATTAGGGGGGAAATATGTAATACCCCGTATTTTTATGATTTAAATAATTCTGGGATTAATTATTATTGTGGGATTAATTGAATTAAAATGTGAGAATTTAATTGTTGATTAATCTGGATTTAAAATAAATATTAACTAACGTTCCAGGGTTAATACTTATTGATTGAATAATACTGTGTGATATGTAATATAGAACTATACACTTCGGGAAATTGCCAAGAATAAGAAATAAGACAGTTTAGTAATTTAAGTCAAACGCGCATGTGAGTCGTGTCAGAACTAAATTAATGGAGTAAATATATTAATTATTTTAGTAACTCGTATGATCATTTCGAGTGCACCGTTGAGCCCGGAAGGTTCGAGATAGTCAAAATAGTATACCCTGGTGTTTAGTTTAAATCCCGGGGAAATTTTAGGCCTAACCGGCATCTCGAGAGAGCATTATGGCAAATTGTATTTTTGGGCTTAATTAATGGACGAAATTTAGGAGTTATTTTTATCAGCCAAAAGAAGTCCATTAGGGTTAAGAGATACAGAAAGAAAAGAACGACCATAGAAAGTGAGGGGGAACCAATTTTCAAGAGGGAAGGCTCGATTAACACCACCTTGCACAATCACCACCACCACCACCGTGTAGATCGGGACGAGGGGAACACACTCATACCAACAACCTCAAGAAATCAGACGACTAATTCGAGGCAAGTGTTTATTACTTGCTGTACCTTAGCATTTATCATACTCATGTTAGTATGGGAATGTTATAGACTTGTTTCGGTTTATAAAAGTGATGAAAATTGGAGAATTAGGATGTATAAATTGAATCTGAGATTTATTTAATTGAAACCCTCCATGTATGTAGAATAGAAATCACGTTTTGATGAACTTATGTGAAGAACGAATCTGGAAAACTTGTGTTCTTGAATAAGAAATTAAAGAACTAGGGTTTTAGTGAAAAGTTTGGGGATTTCATAATTCTGTGATGATTCGAAATGATATAATGACGTTAGAATCCATGTATAATTGTTAGAATTCGATTGGGGATTGATTGGTCGGAGTTTAGGATGTTAATTTAGAGGTTTTAGGGTTAAAAATGGTGGAAAAACGCTGGAATTCTGGGTAGGAGAAGAAACAGAAGATCTCGCACGAGCGAGATTGCATCTCGCATGAAGTCGCTCGTGCGAAACGTGGCAGTCGTTCGAACGGCATGCCATCTGTTTCGATCGACAGGGTGAATTTTCGGGAAATTTCTTAGGGTCAGTTTTAGAATTTTCCAGTCTTTACGAGTGAGAGAAATTACCAGTTAACAGATTTGAAATGAGGCAGGTCTACGAGAAAGTATGTGGATTTTATACTTTAATTAATTCGGAAAGAAGAGTTACTTTAGAAGTTACTAAAGAGTTGTGCTAATTTAGTAATACTATAAAATACGTAATAATGAGAATGAAATACGTAAGGTAAATTTACAAGAAGGTTGGGAGAATACCCATAAATATTAATTGGATATGTGGATACCTATTACTTGTTTAACATTATGTGTATGACATACCTAGATGCTTGCTATCACGGGAGGTGGTGTAGAGACAGTCTTATCCTAGTTGACCTTCGGGGGGATTATTGACTTGTATCTCAGAACATAGGACTGTGAAGACTTATTGGTGAGTTGATAAGTCAGCTGACTATGTTAGCGTAGGTATGTGCGTGACCCATAAGTATGTAAACTATGTTCCCCTCCACTACGTGTGTTTTGTATATATAGTTCGTGGGAGACTCTCAAACCAATAGTCCTTATTGGAGTACGAGATGTACCGGGACATGATAACAGAGTATACATTGCACTACAGGCTTAGCCTTGGGGTGCTGTATTAGTATATGTATATCATAGTGACGAATATGTATATGTATACTTGTGTTATTTTTACTGTGTGATAATTGTAGGTTATTGAGATAGTACAATCTTAAGTGACGTAAGCTGTGAATACTTAACTTAGTGTGATAACACTTAACCGAATTAATAAATGATGATATTAATAAGGTGAAAAACTGGAAATCACGGGTTGCTATCATGAGGTATAACTAGGAGTAACTCTTCATCTAGTTAGAGGTGTTACGAATGGCTAGGTGAGAATAGATATACGTTAGGCGTGCATAATAGACGAGAGGTGAGAATCTCATGTGAGAGTTCGAACTGACATGCATTTGATACTTGCTTTATTGCAAATTTTAAATACTTACTAAAACAAATATTTTTACACATCGGGCTCTGACCCGTTTCTTGCATCTCTTTTCTCTTTTGCTATATATATATATATATATATATATGTATTATATTAGGTGCTCAGCTACAGGGACACAAACCTTAGAGTCTTGGATTGCTTTGCGTGCTGCAACTGTTATGGAAGCTGTAGATCTTCGCATTAGACGCCTCTATCATTTCATTCCGTTCTATATAGACTTTCTATTTGGGGCATGTGTCGCCCATTCCTTAGACATTTTATCAGAGATTGTGTTCAGATTACTTTTCGTTCATTTTCATTTGGATTTATTGTTATTATGGGTTCTGGTTTGGAGTTTTGAACTGGAATGTTTTATCCAGTCTTAGTTATTTGAGCATGCAATTCTGATTCAGTATTTATATTAAATAGTTATGTGTGGATGGATTATATTTAAATTCTTGGATTAATTACGGAAGGATTTTTATTTAAAAAGGAAAATATTTTGACACTAGCTTAATTAATTATTAGGTGGTTAATTGGGTTGTTATATTTTCGACAGTGATGCTAAGAATGAACCCACCGAACATTCTATTTTAAATTTTATAAAGGACTGATCACCCGATATTTAATTGGGCGGGGTGTCACAGATTCTTACATCTACCTGAAATGGGCAAAGTTGTTGAAGGCGATTCTTTTTAGTTTTTGGGTTTGTGATGTAAACCACCCATCAAAAGGTTCCTAATATTATCTAAACACCACTTTAGAGAGAAAAATTCTGTTATATTTCAAAATTCAAGTGTAACTTAAATGAGGCTTACAAGTGGGTATTTTAAAGGACGGAATAACTCACGTTTCAATCTAAGGTCCTAATTATAAAAATGCCATTACTACTCTTTATCTCTAAATACAATAACAAAAATAAAGGAAAATGCAATAATAAAATAAAAGAAAATACAAAAGAAATAAAATGACTAATAAAATCTTAAGACATAGTCTATTTTTATCACTTTCTCCCTTTTAAGATCAAGTTCGTCCTCGAGTGTTCAAAAAAATTGGGGACACGGGAAAATTTCAAAAATGTGCCAAAAACTTGTGAGGCCAAAATTAATTTATGAAATTTTGAGAGGTGCCATTTCCACAAATTTTTTTCTTCTTTTCTACTCTTCTTCACTTTCTTCACCCAAAACAACCCTAAAAGCTTACATACGGATAAAAAATCATCGTTTCAGAGCATCTAGAAGGATTTGGGCTTGGATTTGTTGGCCCAAACAAGGCCCAAATAGATTTTGGGCACCAAGTAGTAGGTACAATCTTAGGAGTGGGCTGGCCTTGGGGGGAAAATTGGGTTTTGAAGGGTGGTGGGGAAGATTGGGGCCGGGGGAACTGAATCAGAGGTTGGGGTTGGGTTTCAGGTTGACCCGAGTCGGAAAGGAGGCTGGATGGGGACTGAACAATGTCGGCTGGAGTTTTGGGGGTTGAAGGTTGGATTTCGGTGGTTGTTGGAGGGAGGAGGTGGTCACGAGGAGGGTGGAGGGGCAGGGTGTTGTTCGCGGGACTGGAGAGTGGCAGGGATAAGTTTGTGGCAGCGGGGTAAGGTGGTAGGGGCTTGGGGAGTGGGCGGCGGGCTGTCGCCCAAGACAAGGCAACGACGACAGTGATTTTAGGGTCTGGGGGTGTGGGTTTTGAGGCTCGAGGAGCAGATTGATGGGAGGCGGGGTGTAGGCAGGGGTAGCAGGGTTGTTTTCAAGGTTGGATACGCTGCAGATAGGGGTTGAAGAGTTTTAATGGGGTTGGTTAGGGTTAGGGTTAGGATTTTGGATTTTGGAGGATATGAGTTGGAAGAGAAGTTCAAATTACTTGCTTAATTCTTGCCTCAACTCTCGAATCTCTTCAATTTATTGCTTGATTTTTTTGGAGCCATTGATTGTAACGCCCCAACTTGAATTTATGGGTTACCCGTAGTCAACACGGTCCGACCCGAGATTTAGGTGTGAAGTGCAATGAAACAACGTATATAATGTTGCTAGTCCAATTTTATCCAGATTAATATTTCACTTGTTTAGCATGTGATTTTTGTTTCAAAATAAATTACGTGAGGGATCCGTGGGGAGTACTCTGAAGTCCAAGTATACAGAGCTACTAACATAAAATAAAGAAAGTACTTACCTGTATAATGCTATTAAAATAAGAAACCGCTCCCAACCTGCCGTAACAAAGCGAGCGTGTGCGCCGATGCTCAGTGAAAAATATACAATGCAGTATAGAATCAACCGGCAGAAAGGAGACTCTAACGCGTTATGCCTACGTGCACATGTAATTACATTGTATACATATATACATACATATACGTATACTTAATGCATGAAATAATTTTACTTTCGAAAACCTTATTTATCCAGATTGATTTACCTTAATCTTATAAAAGACTTATTTTTTCTCATCTTTGCATTTCTTACTCTATTTAACACACATGGTTCAATACTTGAACCATTACATTTGATTTAACCGAAATCATTTCTTTACCGAAATCACCCTTTTTATTTTATCCAACACATATTAGTATTTTCGTTGAAACTCATCCATTTCAACACACGCGATCACCGTGTTGGAAAATACTCATTTAATCTTTGAGAACCTTTTACAACATATTCTTGCATTAATTATGAGTTTAACTGCTTAGGTTGCTTAATTACCTATTTACCCACTTACTATACCTTTTTTCTTACCTTATGGACATTAACCAATTACACATTACTTGTCCATTTTAACCTTTACTGGAATATATATTAACTCGTTCAAGTTAGGTTGTATTAACACATTTCACCACACAACCCATTTCTTGACATGTTCCTTATTCCATTATCTTTTCTCGGAATCTTTCAAATACCGCATACTTCAACGGGCTCCACACTGCTGGTTATGCGCAATATATGCTCTGGCCAGATATTTTGGCCTTTCACCCCAGAGCTCCGGGTCTTCCTTAATTATTCCGATGTCATCCGGGTTCCTTTTAATGTGTTTTAACATTTTACAAATGTTCACATTACTCCACTTTTCCTTTTTACCCGGTCGAAGCTAAAATCTGGAGTTACAACCCAACTTGTGTTACAATTTGAAGTTTTACCATTTTGTGTCCTTTACACTTTAACCATGATTTTATTCCAAAAATATATTTATTTAGGACCCATTTGTGTAACACCATATCCGGCATTTTTATTTCATAAAAATGTTCCACTCTAAGTAAAATTATCATTTTGCCCATTTATTTCCAAACTCATCTTTTACTCCATTTTCACGAGTGTTAATTTTTCCCAAAACTCTATTAAGTTATCCACACTAACTTCTTAAGTGTTTTAATACCCTAACACCCTTTTTAACCTTGGAGTCATATTCTTCTTAATTGAAAACATCTTTATTTAATCTTTTCCCTTCCAATTTCATAAGTGTTAATCCTTTACAACATTACTAAGTTATACACACTAACTTTACCATTCTTACCCATTAACACTTATTCAATACCTTTATTAACAATTTTCCAAAGCACACATTTCTTTACTTTATTCACTCAAGAAACATTACACCAAAAATGCCAAATTGGCACCCTTTAGCCTGCCAGACTTGTCACGATCATTGACCGTGAGAAAAAAATACGTATTTTTTATCACAGTCAATGATCGTGACAAGTACAGTTGTCACGGGCTTGTCACGGTCAATGACCGTGACAATTCTTATAATATTGTCACGGTGAAAGACCATGACATGTCCGTGACAAGTTTAGCAGCAAAAAAACCTTTCCCCTCCTTTTTTCTCACCGCTTTGTTTCCCTCCACTTTCTCTCTCTCTCTCTTTCTACTTTCAGGTTGGTTTCTCTCTCTCTCTCTCTCTCTCTCTCTCTTCCATTTATATATGTGTGTGTGTGTATATATCTGCGTGTGTGTGTGTGTGTGTATTGGGTGGGGGCTGGGGTGGGGGGTGGGGAGGGGAGGGGGTGTATGTGGGTGTGTGGTGGGGGGTGGGGTTGCGTGTGCGCGTGTGTGTAGTGTGCGTGTATGTGCGGGAGGGGGAAATGATGCGGGGGGTGGGGGTGACGGGGGATGGGTCTGCGTGCGTGTGTGTGGGGAGGGGGGAGGGGGGTGGGGCTTGTTAATTTTTTTATTAAATTTGATTGGTTTATTAGATATTTTCCCTCATATGCAAGTAGTGTCCCTTGTAAATGAATTGATTGATTATTAATTTTTTTAGTAAATTAATATATGAAAGTAGGATTCCCCCTCATTTTAAATTAGTAAATTAATAATTGTATACTTTAATTGTTAGTTTAATTGATGAAAAGAATTAATTGAGTAGATGAATTAGAAGGAGTACGAGATACACATTTGTTGTTGCCATTGCGGTTGGATTATAGTGGATTGATGTTGGGTTGGTTAATTTTAAAAGTGGCATGCCCACTGGATTATTGTCCATATGGGGGTGAGATTTTTTAACTTTTTTAGAAAATTACTTTGTATAACGAACAATATATATATACTTGAAATTACATATAGTGCGCATAGATACTAGCCTTCTAGTTCTTATGCGTACGCATTCAATAACCCTTAGACCCGTTCGAGAGTTATTACCCCTGTAATGAGATCTCTCGAATTGACCCGCTTGGACAGTTTGGGACTGCATAATTTCTGTATAATAATATTCTTAGTGGCTTAAAGTTGTTACTTTTGGGGGAAGTTCTACAGTCGTATCCTAATGTTCTCTGGGTAAATACTAGATTGACAAGTGTGACTGTTATTTCAATTGATCAATTGAAATAACACTCACACTTGCCAATCTACGTCGTGTACTTGGAGAACTACGGTATGTTGTCGATTTTTTCTCAAATCGTAACAATGTGCATGAGTTGTTAAGTATATTACAGAAATATGCGGTCTTGAATGGGATAGGACCACTCACCCTTAAAGTTTAAAATTTAAAGCGACCCAACCGTTATACTCTAGCTGTTAGAAACATCAAATAACTTTACATGCCATGGTTAATCTGCACAGTTTGAAGACGCAGTACGGTTTGTCTGGCAATAGCATGATAGGAATTTTGAAATGGGTGAAGGGGTTACTACCCAAGGAGAATACTCTTCCAAATATCTATCTTGTTATAAAGAACAGTTTGAAAGGTTTGGGAATGAAGTATAAATTGATTCATGCTTATGTGTATGACTGCATACTATACCGAAAGGAGTATGAAAATCTCGATCGTTGTCTGGTATGCGATGAACCTAGATATTTCCAATCTACTAGTAAGGAAGGTACAAGCTCAAAAGTGCCTCAAAAAGTGTTGAAATATTTTCCCGTTGGGCCTAGATTAAAGCGATTTTTCACAGTACCATGGATAGCGGACGCAGTGACTTGGCATGCTAGGGAAGAAGTAGGGGGTAATATCATGCGTCATCCTATTGATTCTATAGCCTGGAGGAGGATGAATTATGAGTATCCCGATTTTGCTCGAGAACAACGCAACATTAGTTTGGCTATATCAACAAATGATTTCAATCCATTTGGAAATCTAAACACCAATCAGAGTGTATAGCCAGTGATCCTAGCCCCACTCAACCTCCCTCCTTCACAGTGTATGAGACATGAATTTTCGATGATGTCTTTATTGATACCTGGGCTAAAGGCACCAAGTGATGACATCGATGTCTACCTGGCTCCTTTGGTAGAAGAATTAAATGAGTTGTGGGAAGAGGGTGTGCAATCATTTGACTCTTTTAGAAAAAGAAGAGTTTACGCTAAAAGCTATGTTGATGTGGGTAATTCATGATTTTCTAGCTTATGGGATATTATCTGATTGTGTAGTACATGGTTATTTGGGGTGTCCTATTTGTGGAGGGGAGACTGAGTCTCTTCATCTATCCTTTAGCTAAAAAAATGTATACCATTTCCATAGGAGGTTTTTACCCCCGGCTCATAGTTTCAGATTTGAGAAAGGTTCCAATTTTTGATTGGGCAGGGTTGAACATAGGCTACCGTCGAGACAACTTTTAGGTTCAGAAATTGAAAGTAAATCTTCTAAATGTGGCCCTAATATGCCAGGTAAGAATCCCAAATTTAAGAATGTCAAGCAAAAGAGGACCCCAACTGGGAATGAAACTGAGACAAGAAAGGCATGGTCTAGGAGGTCAATTTTATTTGACTTGCCTTATTGGAAGAATAACTCGGTGCGCCATGTATTGGATGTGATGCATGCAGAGAAGAACTTCGCTGAACATATTGTGGGCACTTGCCTTGTGGGGAGTCATTCGAAGGATGGAGAAAATGCACGAAAAGACCTTAAATCGTTAAAACTTAAGCCACAACTATGGTTGAAAGAAGATAGTAGGGGAAGGACAATAATTCTCCCTGGTGCGTTTACTTTGACGAGTGGGGAAAGGAAGGTGCTTTTAGACACAATATATAATTTGAAGGGCCCATATAATTTTTCGTCCAACTTGCAAAGGATTGTGAATTATACTACTCATGATTTACATAAGTGTAAGTCCCTCGATTGGCATGTGATCATGCAATTGGTTCCTCTATTGTTTAAGCACTGTGTCTCCAAGCACAAGAATTTGCGGAGGGCTATTATGTAAATTAGTATTACCTTCTCACTCTTGTGTGAGAAGGTAGTCAATCGAGAACACATAATGGCCGCAAAATTGGCGGTGACCGAAGCGATTTGTGTGTTGGAGAAGTACTTTCCCCCAGCATTCTTTGACATAAATGTTCACTTGTTGGTACACCTATGCGACGAGGCACTTCTTTGTGGTCCAGTTAGATATCGATGGATGTATCAGTTTGAAAGATTGATGAAAGTTTTTAAAGATTACGTCAAGAATACGCAATACATTGCAGGATTAATTGTAGAGGAATACATCATCGTGGAGTTATCAATATATACTCGGGAATATATGCCTGACGCGACCAACATTGATGACACTGATGAGTTCGTCGATGATGGTGGTCATGTGATGGGAAAACGAGTGAAATTAACGAGTTTGCAACATGCACAAGTATCTCGTTATCTATTTGACACACATGAAGGTGTCGAAGAATGGAAAAAGTAAGTTTCAATTATTATAATGTTTAACATTATTTTAGATTATTTTATACATGATTAATTTTGTAATATGCAGAAAATATGAAGCCTGCGAGAACAATGAAAGATGAAAAATAATGGTACAATCAGACAACGAATTTAGGTTGTGGTTGACACAAGAGGTAATTATAATGAAAATGGCCGTTATATAACGTTACATTACACTCAAATTTTACAACTAATATAATTAATTTATATATTCTCAGCTCTTAAAGATGGGTGATGCGACATCAAGGCTTGCTCGTCTAGCCACTGGACCCTTGTTCGTGGCATAAGAGTACAAAAAGTATCGATTGAACGGTTACGTTTTTGGCGCTAAAGTGTACGAGGAAAGTATAGATGTACAGAACTCGGGCATTTCATACAAGGCACTTTATTTCGAGCGAGCGCAAAAGATAAAAATCTCGTTGAAGCTGAAATGACATACTATGGTGTAGTCCGAAATATATTTGAATTGGATTATATAAGCTTCAAAGAGGTTGTATTTTACATGCTTGTAAAGTTGATCCTGTCACCAATTTGATCATTGGTGACTTGTCCAAGTTGAAGAGCAACGACCACGTGAGCGATGAGCCATTTGTTTGTGCATTTCAAAAGGTTAACCAAGTGTTTTACTCTGAGTATATCAACAACGAGCTGTGGTCAATTGTCCTACACGCGCCAAAGCGTCTAAATAGTAGTGTGGATGACTTAGCTGCTCCTAATATCAATCCATTTTTTATGATAACCCGAATTCGAACAATTTTTCAATTTGTAATAAATATTCCAATTTGTACTTTATCAATCCATTTTTAATGCTTTTAATTGATTTTCACTTTATCATTTTCCCTCTTGTGTAGTGTGCGTGTGTGGGGGCAGTAGGGGTGGGGGTGGGGATGTTTTGGATTTGTAGTAATTGTAAATATTATGAGCTAGATGCTGTTGTTTTGGAATTCAGAATTGACGTGTTAAACAGTAATAATTCATTTGAATTTGTAGTAATTGTACATATTTGCATGTCTTCTTCTAATTCATTTTGATTTGTACTAATAACAATATTTTTTACAGAAAATGTCTCCTTAAGGTATTAAAGCGAGGATGATGATGCTGGTTATGATGATGTCGTCTGGGCTCGGTGGTAGCGGAGGCGACGAGGGCTCCTCGGTCCCTAGGCTCCCCAAATATGCCAAATTGGGGATGGACGTCGAGAACAAGACGGGGCTATTAGCGAGATACCTCGAGCTGGTAAAGACGATCATCAACCCGGGGTACACTAGTTGGAGGGAGGTGCCAAATGAGCTCAAGTTAGCTGTTTGGGTGGCACTACAGGTAATGTATTTATATTTATATTTATAAGAATTTTCAATTTCAATTTCAATTTCGATTTCGATTTCATTTATATTTATATTTATATTTTTTCGCAACTAACATTGTATTTATTGGACTGGATCAATTCAGTCTGGATCCAAAGTTACGTGATTCCGTCTTGGAGCAGTTGAGGGAGCAACACAAGATGTGAGAGAAAAATATGCGGACCTGGTACTTTGGGAATACCCGAGAGTCCGTTATCCAAATGCGTGAATCCGTCCCGCCGAAGGAGCCGATCTCATTGGCAAAATGGCAACAATTCATTGACAATGAGATCGGGGAGCGACAATTGGCATCTCACCAATTGGGGAGGGAAAATCGGGCAAAAAAGACAGACGTGCACTACTCCGACCGGACGTCTTACGCAGAGGTGGAGCATAGGATGATGGTAAGATTTAATTTTTCTATAACTACAAAAATATATTATTCTGCATTATTTTACTTTGTGGGGCCGATACTAATTTTACTTTATTTTATTTCATGGGACAGGGAGTGGCCCTGGGGGTAGGCCACGTAGGCTCGATACTTATGTGGCTATTCGAATGAAGAAGGGGAAGGATAAGGAGGTGTCCCCGAGCGTCGCGACCATGATTGTAAGTAATCTGATAATTTACTTTTTGTTAATAATGTTATAATTTTTTTATTTACTTATTTTACTAATCGTGTGCTTTTTGCCGTTTCAGGTAAAACTTAAGGAAGTGCATGAGTCACAGTCTGATGCTGATAAGACATTTTTGTCCACAGACGCACTCATCTAAGTGCTTTGTGCTGATAGCAAGGGGAGGACAAGGGGGTGAGCTCGCGGGTGGCCAAATCTAGGATCATCGGATTGGAGATGAGCGACACCGGGCAAGCTCGAACGGTGGACTCGCATGACGCAAAGTTGTCCCGTTTGGAGGCGACGGTCCAAGATATGTTCTCATTCATGAAGTGTTCATTGGGCGGAAATCGTAAGGGGAAAGGGAAGGAGAAGGTGGTGGAGGAGGAGGTGCAGGATAACGAGGATGTGGACCTCGCTGCTTCATCGCCGACACATACGGACTTTGATGATCCACTCCCCTATTTGGCTCCCTTCAACCGACCGATGTCGACACTTGGTTGGCTGAGCGTGTTTATACTGGACATATTTGATGGCCAGCGGATAGGACGGGGATTGAGGGAGCTAAATACCGTCCAGGGTATGCCAGTTCATGGACGTTTGCTTCAAGACATCGAGTCCAAGGTGCTCGTCACGCATGTGATACTTGGGAAGGAGAAATACCCCTTGTGGTTGCACGAACAATGCGACACGATATATATTGCTGGGTGTGTAAATTCATATATCGTGTGTCCTACTCACCTCCTCAGAGTTAACATTACCCCAGACATTTAGTGAAATTATTTGAATTGAATTGATGTTTTAAGTTGTTATATTTGAATTCTATTCGGATTATATCGTGATGCATATTATTTTGAATGTATATTCGTATTATCTCTATTTTATTTAGATATATAATGTTTGAATAGGTACAACGTTGCTATAACAGGTACAAATATACTGCTGGGCAGTGGCAGTGGCCATACTGCCCAACAGATTTTTTTTTCAATTCTGCCCAGAATTATCACGGTCATTGATCGTGACAATTTTTTTTAACATTGTCACGGGTTTGTCACGGTCCTTAACCATGAAAAAACTTGTCAAGATCAAGTACCATGACATGACCATGAAGAGTCTAACAAACTTAGTACAGTCAATAACCGTGACAAGTCCGTGACAACAAAAGCTGTCACCCCAGAATTGTGACGGTTATTGACCTTGACAAGTCCAATTTGTCAAGGTCAATGACCATGATAATTCGGCAGATTCGGTGTAGTGAAATCCATTTACACTTGAGGCTACTTATATAAGAAAATACAATTTCTTTTATTTTACATGTAATCTTACAACTGTGCACTTATCATACTTTTAATCCCTTTTTCACACACTTTAAAGACAAGAGTTTCTACTTTTCTTATTTCATGTTTAAACCCAACAAAATCTTCTTTAAACTTATTTTTACACTTAGTGCCAAAATGCTACAAGTTTATATGCATGAGAAGATAGACTTTAAAACTTAAAATCCTATTAAATGGGTTAAATACATTTTTCATTCTAGAAATTTTTCAAACTTGCAAAAGTATATTTTCAAGGCATAAAGACATTTTATTTCTACAAACTTAACAAATGTCTATTTTTTAATCTTCATTTTTACAAGAAATATTATTTCACCATGTACCAAAATATATCATTATTTTCAAACATTTTATTTCATAAAATGTTTAACATCAATATTTCTAGAAAATACACCATTTTCATAAAATACCAACTTTTATACTTCAAAACTTTGAAACATTTATTCATTCTCTATTTTCAACAAAATATCATTTATCCAACATTTTTATTTCATAAAAATGTTTCTTATTTACTAGACATAAATTCATCATCTAATCATATGCATACTACCCATGTAATCTAACTAAAAGACTACAAATAATGCAAAATAGAGTCTTAATACTAAAGATAGATTTTCCCACCTCTACTAGCTCCAATGGTGGTAGAAATATTAGTGTAGGAGGAGAAACCCCCACCTCCAAAGGTGGCCTCAAGGGGTTACCAAATGCACCATCCAAAATGCTCCAAAATGTCCTCCCTCTAAGCTTCTAAGTAAGGCCCACTTCAAACTCCATGAAAATCCATATTTACATTCTCCAAAAATCCACCAGCACTTTTCCAAAATTCGTAGCTCTTCTTCTACAATGGTGAAAATGGGTGTATATGGTTCAAATTTGGTGGAATATACCATAAAGATAGTGTTTTGTGGTTATGGTGGAGGAGTGGTGGTTTCTGGTGGGAGGAGGTGGAAGAACCCCTCTCTCTCTCTCTCGCTCTCTTCTTCAATTTTCTCCCAACAAATACCCAAACACACCTTTATAAAACCCTCCCAAAATATAAATTCCCGTTTTATCCAATCCAGGTTAATCCGGGCTTTACATATCAAGGACTAATGATAAAAAACGTGACAGTGCACAAGGGTAATCTGATCTAAACATTTTTTATTTACGTTGTTCTAACGACTTGGGCTTGTCGTTCGAACGACTTCTCCATATCGTTCGAAGTTTAGTTCGCGCGACCATTCGTGCGACCTGCCACTATAAAGCGGTGGCATATCGTTTGAAGGCCTGTTTCTCATGCCATCCACCTTGCTTCTAATTACACAAGGATGCCATTAGAACGACCCCTTACAGTCGTTTGAACGACCCTCATTCCATACTTTCATTCATTCAATTTTTGACCCACAATTCTCTCATAATCATCTTTAACTTCTCTTCAGAATAGTTCATATATAATTTAATTGAATTGTAGGAATATGGCATTATAAATTTCTCTCCTTAGGGAATTTCGTTCCCAAAATTCTCGATCCATTAATCCTCAAGCTTATGGGGTCCACCAATTTCTATTTTAAGTCCTAGAATTCCTCCAAGACAAATCATCGAAGTCCTCAACACTAAGGTCACCAAATACTCAGTATGCGACATGCTGTAACGCTCACCATTTCTCTAATCATGACATTTCATAATCGACTCCATGCCTCCAATCACGTTATGATCAAGTCCAAACAATTTCTAGCACTACCTATACTAGCACCTAAGGTGTACCGACGCCTCTACGGGTAAACCCTTTTCTAGTGGTCAACACTCACCCAATGTGAATCATAATACAACCAACCGTCGCATTCATCATCAAAACCAAATCTAGCCTAGGATCATACATCCCGTGTTCTAAAAATTTTCAGGCTATCATAACTACACAACTCGCATGAGCTTTCCAATAACCTTTCTATGCTTTTTTCTCACTCCAAGGAGGAATATTCTCATCAAGTCATCACTGTACACCCGGTTTACACTATCCACTGCATCACTCTGATGAACCTAATACTACCCTAGGTGTCTTATCCTTGAGTCTCTAATCCACTCACCGTGGAAAAGAAACATCGTATGCTAAGTTTCCCTTTATTTTCAACACTATACCGCATCCTCAAGTCACCATCTCGCTCTTTACAACTCGAACTGCTGACTGCTGTGCCGGACAGTAAAAAATCCACTAATGCTAAGAAAGATCAACACTACGAGAAAATCGTGTGGTCGAAAGAGAATCCACCCATACACAAAACTTTATGCAATATCAAGAACACCTCAGATGGGCGCACCTAGTTACCGAGCTTCTTTGAACATACCTAGTCCATTGTTCTCTCCCAGGCCTAATCGTGCCGTACCATGACATGGCACCAATCCGAGTCACCATATGGGTGAGAGTACTAACCCCATATGACTGAAACTGAAAGGAGCACACGAGAGTCAGAAGGAACAAGCAACTATCCCGTGAAATCTCGCCCTTAGACGTTCGACTATGATTTACGAAAGCGAACCTACGTCACAAACTTGAAGTCATGCCACTCATTCCTAGAGTTCTCACTGAGAAAAAATCTTAGACATACACCCAGACTTGGGTCACTAGCCATGGAAAATCGAATCACAACCATTAATTCTTGCAACACGGAAGCAATTTGCGAATTGGTAGTCCTTTAGGAAGTCAATGCTCGACTTCCATCCTTAGGAGCAAGGCCCTACCTTTCACATCCTTGGCATACATGAACCATCCCGATTGGCAGACATCTCAAGCTCTAGTCTACACTGACCTTGTCCAATCACTAGTGACGACGTCACCAACTTACTACACCTTGGTTATTATCTTCTTTAACATATCGTGATCGAAATCCCAATCTCCCGTAGGCATTGTTTAGTTCAAGCGAGGCACTCACCTAGCCGTGTTCTTTGATAGCACGGGATTGCCACTAAAGTTACCTTTGGTTTCTACCCATTCATAATTCACGTGACGAACACACTCACCACCATTGGCATTTTAAGGGTAGTAAATACTACACTGGGCTATATCTTCCAACCCGTACCAGCTTTACAAGGCGTGTCGAGACTAATCCTCACATTCCTAAGGCTACCCAACCATATACCGTCGACATGTTGGGATAATAATCACGTTTCGATGTTACCCCACCTTAGTTTCCATTTTCAAGTCTCCACATGACGTCATCACTCTAAGTCTCGAATACATTTCCTAGTACATCCCGAAATCGAGTATCACCACACCCATACTAGTCATTCCATGACATGCGAGAATCACTTCTATAAGGACACAACTATCACCCTACCTTAGGGATACCTATGCCCACTTAGGACTCCACACTCGACACGTACACTATACGACCGACAATCTGGGGTCACCACCTGACCTTCAACTTAATAATTACTGGAATGCTAAAGCTCCTTCATATCGAACTAACTGGCCTCCTAAGGACACTAAATACATTTCAAGTAACCGTCCTCCGGACCCGATAATATTTCATCATCCATACCTTTATCATAGTAGGTGCGCTCTACAAACCCTCCAATACCCACATCATGATTACTCGGTGCTCACAAAGACACTAGTTTACGAGCTTCTACCTATGGTGCACCTTAACTACCAAACACCTTAAGGCGTCACAATGTTTGATATTTATCCTCAACAACGCCACACACAATTTGTCTGATGGGCACCTCAAAGTGCCTATGAACTAATCTCACGCTAGGATTACCTTAGACCAGGCCATTACCTTGGCGGGTAAATGAGTTTCTACACCTAGATAATCATCTCATTTTTCTCCCAAATGACTGTAATCATAAGACACATACAAACCACAACTAATGTTATTAAGGGTTTTGCCAGGATACATGATGTCGCCTACAACCTATAAACCCCAAGGTCTGCCTCACCCAACCGTCAATGAATGTTCAACTATGGCATCTAAATTGCCTCATGAAGAGTGCCCAATATATGTGTGTTTTCTTTCAAACCAATTTTTCTCCGAAAAAAATTATCCAACTTTTAATTATGCACCAAACCAAGTTGTGAAAACCCAATTCTTACTTTAAACCAGTTTTATCTTGATTAATCCCAAACATTCATCTAGTGATTAAAGAAAGTATAATAAAGTAAAGAATACTCACAACGCCGAATGTACGAGAAAAAAACCCAAAACGGGAAAATAACCTCGGACGGCCCAAGCCAGACAATCACTATGAATAACGATTTTACAAAGACAGATTAGCCTTACACTAAGACTCGATTCCCACCGGTCTTGACGCTCCTTTTGATCTTCAACCGTTCTTCAATAGTGCCCACGCAGAAATCCCATCTTCCACGATACCTGTCCACAACACACGTATCCACGTATGTATCGGTGTCCACCGAATGGCTTTGATTCGTCTACGATGTCGAATAAGAAGTCCTTCTCTTTTCTTCACCGCAAAACCATTTGATGTTCAATGTGTAGAACAAACAACTTTGGTGCAGTAAGATCACTTAAACATATAAGAATGATAACTCGGATCTTTGCAAACTCTAAGGATGTGTTTATGCTTTGTAAACCTTAGAAAACATGTGCAAACAAGGTTCTGGTTCGTAAAACTATTTTCCAGAATGCACACTTACGAAATTATGATGAAAACACTGTTTAAATAGGATTTAAATGCCACCTCAAAAAATGTGTCGTTTGAACGACTTGAGGAACTCGTTCGAGTGACGTCCCATCTCGTTCGAACGAGATTGGATGTCGTTTGAATGACAGCGCAAAAGTTTGACTTTTTTAACTTTTTGTTTAAAATGTCTCTTCTAAAGAGAGATCCAAAAATGTCAAACTCTTTTACGAGCTTATCATCATAAAACGTAGTTTAAACCTTTAAAACACTTTTTAAACATTTAAAACATTTTTCTTTATAAAAAATACATCCTTATCTTTTATAAAAATAATTCCGAGCACCATAAACTATACGCATTCATACCTGAGTGATCTCGGAATGAAATTAACTTTGAAGACGATTAAACTTGCACCAATTAAACTTAAGCATGATTAATTCTTTGAAGCTTTACCGCAATGTCTTCAATTTCTTCAATACGTCATAGACTAAGTAGGATCGTGACAAAATAAAATTCTCCCTATGACATATTACAAATACAGTTTTGTTCACGGAATTAAGTCAAAATAATACATAAACTCAATTGGAAATTTATGTCCTTATAAATCTCCCCCTTTGACTATTCCGGGACAAAACAAAACCAGTGAAATGCCTAACCGGGCCGTCAAGCCATATGACGCCTAAGTCCCATCCCATAAACCCAAAATCAAAAATACAGGACATGGACTAGAATATGTAGCACCGGCAAGCATGAATTGTCTGAATGTTATGTAGACTTGAAATCTCGAATCGCTGAGACATACATATACACATGAAACAGACAACCTACACACATGAAACAGACAAACAGATACCCAGTGAAGTATGGAGGAACAAATGATACCAATTTATATTTCTAATAAGAACAAATCATTTGAAACATGTGAGCAATTAATTGATACCAATTTGAAACAAATATAATCAAACAATATGTAAATCCAGATATCAATAGAAGCGCTTAACAAATCTCCGCCTACATCACATACATCTCTCCCCCTTTTCTGTCTCGAATAGACAATCCGGTGAAAAGATAAACCAATATGAAATATCTAGCATGAGAATATGAAACCAATTTGAATCAAGTGGATACCAATTCGAGAATTGAATAACGCTAGATAATCATGAAACAACCAGCTAAATATGATCAAGCAATGATAAATCAGTATCTAGTAAACCAAGGAATCACACAAAGAATATCACAAATTAATCAGGTGTGATAAATAGACTCATATGCAAAATACCAATATGGAACATGAAAGAACCTACATATAAACCAAACAGTCCAGAAATGCTTCCCGTAATATATCAAATTAAACCAGTGAACTGCAAACCAATCAGAAGCCATTTTTCAGCCTGTTGTTCGAACGAGCCAGAGACTTCGCTCAAACGAGATGAGGAAGTCACTCGAACGAAGTACATATGTCGTTCGCGCGAGATGAGTTGTCATTTGAACGACTTCGCGCGACCTGTCAAAATTTCCCAGATTCCCAGAAATAATATAAAGTATTTCCACAAAAAATTCTAGGAAGGGCCTGACAGAATCAAAATAATGTTAAAACAGTAGGCTTTTAACACAAAAACGCAAAAACTCATAAAAGCTAAAAATGCGAGTTACATGCAAACATAGTACCGATGTGCTCAAACATGGATATGGAATGAATGGGCGTGAAACTACAACAAATGAGTCACAATTCCAACACATCGAAACGATCAATAAGCTCTAATTGATAGCGATAAATCATCAAACTTTATCATAGCCATATGACAATTAAAGTGTGATCTTAATGAACTAAACATACTACATGCACACAAATCCAGAATTTTGACGATTCTACAAATAATAGCGTCAAATTGCAATGTTTCAACATTAGGATTAGTTGTGCAAACCCGTTTAAATTTTCTCCAACCAAACTCCCTCAATAATATCACATTTTTTCAAGTTCTTTTGAGGGTTCTAGCGTTCTCAACTTAGAGAAAATCTTATTGGCCCTTTTCTTCACATAATGCATTTTCTTTTGGGCTCTTTTAAATGGTGGCTTTCACAACGAGTTAATTTTGAACTCTTGCAGCCATTTCCCGTGAATCACTCATCATTTTTACCAATTTTAAATCCTCACAGTAAACGGTTATTACATGCACACTTCTCCTTAAGTCTACTTATGCATAGATGACAAGATTAAGATAATAACGCCTCACCAAATTCAAATATGCAAGATAAGTCAAATATCCATATAAACTTGTGCATGTGTGCAATGTTGGCATATATACAAAGTTGAATCAAAATGCATATCAACTTCGAAACCACCCCATATAAACAATGGTTAAGATCATTCTAAGTATCGATAATAATGACCAAATGTCCTAGCCACATGGATAATGAAACGATGGGGGGGGGGGGGGGGGGGGGTTCCAAGCACACCAATATGCCACATCAAACATGTAAACTCAAAAACCAAAAATCTTTTTGGCTTTTCAAATATATTTTGACTCAAGGAAAAGCAAAATCTTTTTGGATTTTCAAAAAAACAAAGTCTTTTTGTATTTTTTCAAATAAGACACAAACAAATGAAAACTATAATACAAAATGGTACACATGTCATAATACTAGCAATGAATATATCATGAAGCAAACTAGCATATGGCAAACATGGAAACACTATCATCCTTTAGATTTAGCATGGGAAGAATCAAGTGCACCCAAACGATAATCATGAAGTTTAATTCCTAAAGCCACTAAATCCGATTTCCTAACCCAAGTAAATGACGCATGGGGGTTAGGGGAACCGGGGCAACTTTATTCCTTAACTTCCTAGGAGCTTGTCTAAGGTCGTAACAATAACGCCTAAGGTGACCTTTCCTACCACAAAACAATCAAGTGTAGTGGTGGTGGGAATGATTACCTTTATGTGGACATTTTCTAACCATCCTAGTGTTTCTCACACGTGAGGGGGGAATGGGAACAACTCTCTCATCAAAACCTATAACTCCCCTATCTTCCTTAATTTGGACGGTGCCTAAGATCTTATCTAACTTTTCCGACTTAGCTTCCAAATCAAGCTTGACTCTGGACGAGTCTATCAATCTCTCCTCCAGCTCGTGAATCCTAGACTCGAGCAAATGTCTAGACTCCTCAAACACTAAAATCTCCTTTTTCAAGGACTCCATCAAACCACGGAGATTATTCCTCTCTTTCTCCACAAACTCTAGCTTCTCCCTAAACTTCTTCTCTCATGCCCTAACATCCTCAATCAAACTATCATTATTTTCTATGGCACGCTCATTCAACTTAGATTGCAATTTTGAGTTAGCCTTTTTCACCTTTACCGTTTCGGCATAAAACTCATTAAACGCATTTTGCAATTCTTTCACATCAACCTCCTCCTCGTCACTCTCTTCGCCCTCACTGACATGGGATACACTCAAAAACATCCCCGGAAGTGTCATGCACATGAGAATCGTCGTCGCTCATATGACATGCCATAAATGCAACAAAGTTACGCTCAATGGGGGAACTCTCTCCCTCTTCCGGTTCACTATCACTTAAGGTGGCATTATAGTCAACGGGTTGCTTGCCCTCTTTCTTAAGTCTAGTGGGACACTCCTTAACTTTGTGACCGTACCCCTCACACCCAAAACACTTATTCGACTCATCTCTCTTAGGCTTCTCAAACTTATCCTTAGAGGTGGGATCTAATTTGTTGTTCTTGAATTTTTCAAATATCTTAGCATCTTTCGATTGATTTTGAAACTTAATAAATTTTTTAAATTTCTTTGCCAACAAAGCAACATCCTTAAAATCGGAATCAGAATCTGAAACTTTAATTTCCTCCTTTCGAGTTTTCAAAGCAATACCCTTTTTTTCTTAGGCACTTGCTTGGAGGTAATCATGTCGATTTCATAGGTTTGTAAGTCACCTACAATCTCTTCTAGTTTTGTTGACTCTAACCTGCCCAAGGAGTTTAAAATGGTCAGTTTCGTATCAAACCTACTAGGCAACGACCTAAGGATTTTCTTAATGACACGGTTGTTGGGAATTTTCTCACCTAGGTTAAACGGCGAGTTGACAATATTGGACAACCTAGCATAAAACTCATCAAAGGTCTCACTCTCTGACATCCTAATGGTCTCAAACTGTGTAGTGAGATTTTGAAGTTTTGACGTCCTAACTGTGCTAGTGACCTCGTGAGTGAGTGCCAAAATATCCCAAGCCTCTTTTGATGTTTCACAAGTCATAATTCTATTATATTATTCCTGTGTGACATGTGAAGAAATAAGTACAGACCCTTAGAATTATATTGTGCAAGTATTTGTTCAGTTTCGGTCCATGACTCAACAGGCTTTAAACTAGTGACCTCACCTACAATAGTGACATGGGGTGTCTAACCTTTCTCAACTGCAAGCCAAACACGCTGATCAATATATTTTAAAGCACATCTCATTCTCATCTTCCAATAAGTGAAATTAGTGCCATCAAAAAGAGGAGTTCGAGAAAATTCATTATATCCTGAATTCATCTTTGAAAACACACGGGATCACAAAACAAAAAATATATTTTTTAGCTCTGATACCAATTTGAAGAGTGCCCAATATATGTGTGTTTTCTTTCAAACCAATTTTTCTCCGAAAAAAATTATCCCACTTTTAATTATGCACCAAACCAAGTTGTGAAAACGTAATTCTTACTTTAAACCAGTTTTATCTTGATTAATCCTAAACATTCATCTAGTGATTAAAGAAAGTATAATAAAGTAAAGAATACTCACAATGCCGGATGTACGAGGAAAAAACCCAAAACAAGAAAACAACCTCGGACGACCCAAGCCAGACAATCACTATGAACAATGGTTTTACAAAGACAGATTAGCCTTACACTAAGACTCGATCCCCACCGGTATTGACACTCCTTCTTATCTTCAACCGTTCTTCAATAGTGCCCATGCAGAAATTCCATCTTCCACGATACCTGTCCACAACACACGCGTCCACGTATGTATCGGTGCCCACTGAATGGCTTTGATTCGTCTACGATGTCGAACAAGAAGTCATTCTCTTTTCTTCACCGCAAAGTCCTTTGACGTTAAACGTGTAGAACAAACAACTTTGGTGGAACAAGATCACTTAAACATATAATAATGATAACTCGGATCTTTGCAAACTCTAAGGATGTGTTTATGCTTTGTAAACCTTAGAAAACATGTGCAAACAAGGTTGTGGTTCGTAAAACTATTTTCCAGAATGCACACTTACGAAATTATGATGAAAACACTGTTTAAATCGGATTTAAACGTCGCCTCGAAAAACTTATCATTCGAACGACTTGAGGAACTCGTTCGAGCGATATCCCATCTCATTCGAACGTGATTGGATGTCGTTTGAACGACAACGCAAAAGTTTGACTTTTTATTTAAAACATTTCTTCCAAAGAGAGATCCAAAAATGTCAAACTCTTTTACAAGCTTATCATCATAAAACGTATTTTAAACCTTTAAAACACTTTAAAAACATTTAAAACATTTAAAAAAAAATTCTTTATAAAAAATACATCCTTATCTTTTATAAAAATAATTCCGAGCACCATAAACTATACGTATTCATACCTGAATGATCCCGGAATGAAATTAACTTTGAAGACGATTAAACTTGCACCAATTAAACTTCGACATGATTAATTCTTTGAATCTTTGCCTCAATGTCTTCAATACGTCATAGACCAAGTGTGATCGTGACAGAATACAATTCTCCCTATGACATATTACAAACACAGTGTTCACGGAATTATGTCAAAACAATACATGGACTCAATTGGAAATTTATGTCCTTACACCTCACTATGTAAATATCATATCATGCGCTAATTTACCTGTTAGCACGATTATATAGATCTTGGTAGGATATGGGATGTCAGGTATTGTCTATACATACCAAGGCTTGTACCGCAGACGCCACACGATATCCTATTCCTCAATACCACATTATAACCAAAATATACTAAACCCAAGTCCTTGACGAAGGGACCTGATACGTTCTCACCACAGGATTAATACTTGTGAATTCTACTCGATCATCTAATCTCCACATATGAAATATACAACCTTAACAGCTAAGTTGCAAAGAACACTACTCACTGTTGCCACTACCAAGGCTACCCTCACTATCAAAGTTGCCAAACAATACATCTCATGCAAAAGACCACGACGTTGTCACTATTAGCCTACACAACTTTATATGTTCACCTAACTACCATCAATTGCAATATCGCCCCAAGGGTCGAATTTTCCTAATTACATCACCGACACTAACTACCCGTAAGCGCTGCCCCTAAGGGCTATATAACTTTTAATCATTAATCATCAGTGTCTAGTCATGACACCCCAACCGTCAACCTCTACCGCGGATTACTTGCAACTCGTGCCACTTGCCCAATAGGCGCCATTTTACTCTATTGTCATCAAAATTCAATACAAGTACCTCACACTAACAACCACGGTGTCACCGCTATTAGCTTACATGGACACTTGTAAATTACTACAATTTTAATCAGAAGCGTTGACGTAATTACTAACTATCAACTTGATCGCGTGCCACTTGATACTAACTCACTTGTCGTGCTAACCTCTTTGACTTTACCATCGAGGACACAAACTAAACCGTCATCAAACAACATAAAGAAGACTCTAACGCATTATGCCTACGTGCACATGCAATTACATTGTATATATATATACATACATATACGTATACTTATTGCATGAAACAGTTTTACTTTCAAAAATCTTATTTATCCAAATTAATTTAGCTTAATCTTATAAAAGACTTCCCTTTTCTCATCTTTGCATTTCTCACACTATTTAACACACACAGTTCAATATTTGAAATCACTACATTTGATTTAACCGGAACCATTTCTTTACCGAAATCACCATTTTTATATTATCCAACACATATTAGTATTTTCGTTGAAACCCACCCCTTTGAACACACGGGAACACCGTGTTGGAAAATATTCATTTAATCTTTGAGAACCTTTTATGACACGTTCTTGTGTTAATTGTGAGTTTAACTGTTTAGGTTGCTTAATTACCCATTTAGCCACTTACTATACGTTTTTCCTTACCTTATGGACATTAACCAATTGCACATTTACTTATCTATTTTAACCTCTATCGAAACATTTATTAATTCGTTCAAGTTAGATTGTATTAACACATTTCAGCACATAACCCATTTCTTGACATGTTCCTTATTCCTTTATCTTTTCTCAGAATCTTTCAAATACTGTATACTTCAGTGAGCTCCGACTATGCGCACCATATAATCTGGCCAGTTATTTTGAGTCTTTCACCCCAGAGCTCCGAGCCCTCTTTAATTCTACCCGTGTCATTCGAATTCCTTTTAATGTGTTTTAGCATTTTACAAATGTCCACATTACTCCACTTTTTCTTTTTACTCGCTCGAAGCTAAAATTCGGGATTACACCCCGTCTTATGTTACACTTTGAAGTTTTACTATTTCCTGTCCTTTACACTTTTACCTTGATTTTATTCCAAAATCATATTTATTTAGGACCCATTTGTGTAACACCTTATCCGACATTTTTACTTCATAAAAATGTTTCACTTTATGTAAAATTACCATATTATCCATTTGATTCCAAAATAATCTTTTACTCCATTTTCATGAGTGTTAATTTTAAACATTATTAAGTTATCCACACCAACTTCTTAAGTGTTTTAACACCCTAATACCCTTTTTAACCTTGGAGTCATATTCTTCTTAATTGAAAACATCTTTATGCCATCATTTTCCTTCCAATTGCATAAATGTTAATCCTTTATAATATTGCTAAGTTATACACACTAACTTTCCCATACTTACCCATTAACACTTATTCAATACCTATATTAACAATTTTCCAAACCACACATTTCTTTACTTTCTTCACTTAAGATATTCATTTACACTTGAGACTACTTTTATAAGAAAATACCATTTCATTTATTTTACATGTAATCTTACAACTTTGTACTTGTCATACTTTTAACCCCTTTTTCATACACTTTAAAGACAAGAATTTCTACTTTTCTTATTTCATGTTTAAACCCAACAAAATCTTCTTTAAACTTGTTTATACGCTTAGTGCAAAAATACTACAAGTTTATATGCATGAGAAGATAGACTTTCAAACTTAAAATCCTATTAGATGGGTTAAACACATTTTTTCATTCTAGAAATTCATCATACTTGCAAAAGTACATTTCAAGGCATAAAGACATTTAATTTCTTCAAACTTAACAAATGTCTATTTTTCAATCTTATTTTTGCAAGAAACATTATTACACCAATGTGTACCAAAATAAATCATTATTTTCAAATACTTTATTTCATAAAATGTTTAACATCAATCTTTCTAGAAAATGTACAATTTTTATAGAATACAAACTTTATACTTCAAAACTTTGAAATATTTATTCATTCTATATTTTCAACAAAATATCATTTTTTCAACATTATTATTTCATAAAAATGTTTCTTATTTACTAGACATAATTTCATCATCTAATCATATGCATAATGTCCACGTAATCTAACTACAAGATTACAAATAATGCAAAATAGAGTCTTAATACTAAAGATAGGTTTTTCCACCTCTAATAGCTCCAATGGTGGTAGTAATGTTGATTTAGGAGGAGCAGCCCTCACCTCCAAAGGTGGCCTTAAGAGGTTACCAAATGCACCTTCCAAAAATGCTTAAAAATGTGCTTAATCCAAACTTCCAAACATGACCCACTTCAAAATTCATGAAATTCATCTTCATCTTCTCCAATAATTCCCCAACACTTATTCAAAATTCGTAGTTCTTCTTCTACAATCGTGAAAATGGGTGTATATGGTTCAAATATGGCGGAATATAACGTAAAAACAGTGTTTTGTGGTTGTAGTATAGTGGAGGAGTGGTGGTTTTTGGTAGGAGGAGGTGGAAGACCACCCACCTCTCTCTCTCTCTCTCCTTCCATTTTCTCTCAACAAATGCGGACACACCATTGTAAAACCCTCCTAAAGTCTAAATTCCTTTTTTATCCAACCTGGGCTAATCTGGGCTTGACATCTCAACGATCTAATGGTAAAAAACGTAACAGCGCACAAGGACAATCTGATCTAAACATTTTCGATTTACGTCATTCGAACGACTTCTCCGTCTCGTTCGAAATTTGGTTCGCGCGACCTGCCACTGTAAAGAAGTGGCATGCCATTTGAAGCCCTGCTTCTCGCGACATCCACCTCACTTCTAATTACACAAGGATGTCGTTAAAACGACCCCTTAGAGTCGTTTGAATGACCCTCATTCCATAATTTTATTCATTCTATTTTTTACCCACAATTCTCTCATAATCATCTTTAGCTCCTCTTAAGAATATTTCATATATATATATATATATATATATATATATATATATATAATTGAATTGAATTGAATTGTTAGAACAAGGTATTACATTGATCGTAGCGTTAATACAAAAAAAACACCGATATACCAATCACCACTTTGGAGTGACACCTGCTCTGATACCATTTTGATGTAAACCACATCAAAAGGCTCCTAAAATTATCTAAACACCAATTTAGAGGGAGAAACACTCTTTTGTATTTCAAAATTCATGTATACCTCAAATGAGGCTTACAAATGGGTATTTAAAGGGGAGGAATAACATAGGCTCCAAGCTAAGGCTCTAATTACAAAAATGCCATTACTACTCCTTACCTTTAAATACAATAACAAAAATAAAGGAAAATACAATAGTAAAATAAAATAAAATACAAAAGAAAATGACTAATAAAAGGCTAAAATATGCCCCATTTCCATCAGTTTGAGTACCCGAAAGTTAGTTTTTTTTACGTAATCCCCACTCTATAATGCCTTTTTTGACATAACCCTTCAAACCGTAACTGACTTCAAACTTCGTTAGCAATCCTCTATTTTCTAATTAGACTCAACTCATAAATAATTTTTTTTAACCAAAAATACCCCTTCATTTTCTTCTTCAAATCAAAATTCTAAATATCAAACAAACCCTAAATTAAAAAACGGTTGCCAATTAATAACAATTTAAAATCTGATTAATCCAAAAAAATTGTCCGTTGCTACGAGTGCGGTGGCAGCACAACCAACAGATGTAAAAAGAGCAACAGAGGCAACACCTCCACCACTACAACCAACATTCTCAATGAGGTCCTTAATGTTCTCCACAAGCTTAGCAAACAAACCGGGCCACTAAGATTCAACACTCACATTGGCGGCTTTCATCGAGGCATCGATTCTCTCTCTCTCTCTCTCTCTCTCTATATATATATATATATATATATATATATATATATATATATATATATATATATATATATAATGAGATATGTAATAAAAATTATGGAGATGAGGATATGGTGACGAAAATGATATCGTTGTGAAGGGCAAAGCAAGCATAAGAGTAGATTTTAAAGTTGTAATTAATTGGTGATTTCTTTTTAAAAATAAATAATTTAGGGTTTGATGGATAATTAGGGTTTTGATTTGGGGAAGAAGGTAAAGTGAGTGGTATTTGGTAAAAAAATTATTTAGGGGCTAAGTCTAATTAGAAAATAGCGATCTGCTAACGGAGTTGGACATCTGTTAAGTTTTGGAGGGTTATGTCTAAGACATTAGTAAAGTGGAAGTTATGTCAACTAAGACATTATAAAATTGGAATTATGCAAAAGAAACCCAAGTTAAAAACTTACCTATGATTGACTTTTTTTTAATCAGTTGGTTAGTTGATTAACTTTTGATAATTAATTTCATGTTATTAAAATACCCTTAATTAAAAAAACTCTCTCTCTCTCTCTCAATTTGGAATTTCCCCCCTTAATTTTACTGTGAACTTTTTGGCTGAACTTCATCATTGCCTCCAACAAGTTCGTCGATCCCATCCTGCCGACGATCTCCTTCATCTTGAGCCTCTTCTTCTCACGCTCTTCTCGAACGAGACCTTCCCTCCCCAACCCTCACACCTTATGTACCTAAATATATTTTACATCTACAACATGATGATCAACAACCGCTTTGTTGATGTTGAACAAATGATGAACCTCTAACACCGCCACCTTGGCGACAACTTCTTTGACATGCCTATTCCACCCGAGTATGACTGTTTCCCCTTTCTCAAAAGGCTAATGGTCTTCGGTAAGTAACAAGCTAGCAAGTGTCATTTCTTCGGAGATTGACAAGCTTTATGATAACCACCCAAAACTGTACAATTTATACCCTGAATAGACTTACTTTAGTTGCTAATTCTCGAAAATATGGGTCTTATGTGCTTAAATGTTTATCTTGTAGGTTAAACGTCCATTTGCGGTGTCAAGAGCTATATATCAAGGCAAATACGCGTTTTATGGAGCTAATTACCAATCCCGTAACCCTAGCCTACCCTAACCTAGCCCAAACCTACCCCAAACCCTGTGCATGTTTTGTTTGTCCCTTTTTAATATTTTTTTAGATTTTTAGTTTGAGTCATTTCATTTTTAGTATTTATTTTGGATTTATTTAATATTTTCTAGATTTTGTTTTCTATTTTTCTAATTTTTCTAATTTTATTTTATTTTTATTTTTATAATTTTATTTTATTTTTATTTTATTAGTTTTTAGTTTTAGTTTTAGTTTTTATTTTATTTTATCTTATTTTCTTAAGATTAATTTTTAAGAGTTATTTTTATTTTTATTTTATATTATTTTTTAGATCTTTTGTTTCTATATTTTTATTAAGTTTTTAGTTTTATTTCTTTTATTTTCTTTTCTTTTAGTTTTACTTTATATATTAGAAGTTTTAATTTTAGTTTTTATTAATTTTATTTTTTTAGGATTTTAGTTATTTTCATTTTCATTTTTTCTTAAGGGTCACAAATAAAACACACATACACACAAATATCCTACACACAGCCTCACACCTTAACATACTCACTCACCTACACCGTATTATCCTATACCCTCACCCACATAACCATACCTTACCCCACTTCATCTTCTACCTCAATCCCACCATCTCATTCTCTCTCCTCTCTCCAACGTCCATAGCCAATAACCCATTCAAATAACAACCCTCAACACCTCTCTCTCTAATCACCTCTCTACTCCCCCCCACCTGCATCGCTGGCGCCTCCTATTCGAACTCCGACCACCTCACAATACCCAGACCGGCCGGACCTCCAACCCCCTATCGGCGAAAACCCCTGAACCTCCTGCCAGCGAATCACCCCTGGACCCCCTGACGAACCCATACCCCCAACTCCGGCATCGTCCACTGCCCGGCGACCTACCTCGGAGTAACCCAACCTCCGACCTAGCCTAACCCGGCGACCAACCTCGGAGTAACCCAACCTTCGACCTAGCCTAACCCGGACGACCTACACCCCATATCCGGCCTGACCCGTTCCCCTCCGACGGCCTGAACAAAAACCAGCTAACCGCCGGCGATCCCACTTCCTTCAGGCGGCTGTCCAGCCGAACTCCGAACCTTAACCATCCCGCCGACCTGTCCGTCGGCGGTGCCTCACCTGCCCCAAACCCAATCGAGTCTCTCTCTCTCTCTCTCTCCTTGACCCACATAACCCCATGACCCATCTCATCCCAAGACCCATACCCATTTTATTCCAACCCCAAAGCCTCTCAACCCAAACCAAATCGTGAGCTGCCAAAGACCAAACCAAATAAGACCAAAATTAAAACAAATCCCACATGTGCATAAAACCCTTGATTCCCATTTACCCATTTTACCCCCCAACCACCTCTTTTACTCAATACCCAAAAATACCCTTGTAACAAATCAGATTTTTTATTCCCTCTACTACCATTTATCCTCACACCTCACCATTTCCATGCACACTCAAGTCAATTCCCAAAAATACCCTCATGCTTCATGTCCCTACTATAAATGAAGATGAAGACCCCACATGAAAAAAAGAGCTTTTAGATAGGAATTTGTAGAGAGTATTGTAGAGAGAGAAACACCTTTTTTTTAGTGTAGGTTTTAGATTAGAATTTTTATTTTATTATTTTTGGATAGTGAGGGAAAAATAAATTGTTGTGAGAATTAATTTGAGTAAAGTTTGTGATGTAATTTTGTTTGGATCATTCAAATTGAGGGATGTTGATTTTAACTCATGGATTGAAGTTCAATTAAGCATCAAGAGATTAAGTTTGATTGTTCTTTTCTCTTCTCATTTATTTTATGCTTTTGATTATTAATTTGTCAAATTCCATACCATGTTAGGCTAAATCTCCTTTCAAGGGGTGGGGGAAAACCCTTATTTGATGTTATTTTAGTTTAATTAGTTTGATTACTTGAAATTTCTCTTTGAATGTTAATTTTGATCCCTCACCCTTAAATTTACGCTTCGAGAGAAGGTAAATGATTTTCGAGAGAAAATCGAAATTCTAGTTATAATACCCATTTTAAATTCGAACTAGAGATAGCGGTTTCTTAAGTGGGGTATTATTACTTGAATTTCAACTCTAAATTTATTTTCTAAGAGTTACATAAATTTTAATTGATCAATCCTAGCGGGTGATTAATTAAAAGGAGTGTAAATCTATTTTTCTAGAGTTGTGAGGTGTTAAACTTAATTTTCTAAAAGATTACTATTATAATTACACTTGCAACGAGAGTTGGTTTGTAATTTTGATATTAATTTGGGAGAATTCAAATAATTAAATTAATTAGTTAGAATAGCTAAAATTTGTGGTGTAATCCCATTCCTTGATTGTTCTCACAATTATTTACCTCACTTTATCTCTTATTTTAGTGTTAGACTTTGTTTTCATTTTAGTCACTTTCTAGTTAGTTATTTTCATCTTAGTTTAGTTTAAAACATCACCTCACCCTATTGTTTTAATATTTGAAAAAGCTAAAAAAAAGTAGAAAAAGTGAAAAAGAACAAAAAGAAAATAAAAAGTGAATTACAATTGAATTTGTCTCTAGCTTACCCCTTGGAAGTGAATTGATACTCTTACTTACCTCTACACTTGAGATTATTTTATTTTATAGGTATTTGAGGTTTTGACTAACTTGGCTTTCAACGACGACATACAAAAAACAAAGTTATCACTTTAGAATATGGACATACTATTTCTACGAGTGAGCATACTATCTGGATCTTTTTACCGGAGTAAGACTGCATCCTTGTTCTCAAATGCATAGCGATCTCTGGTAAGTAATGAGCTAGGTAGAGTCACTTCGCCGGAGATTGACAAGCTCTAATATATGGATACATTATTTCTACAAGAATGTAGAGTCAAGATCTTTTACGCCATAGCTTTGGTAGATTGAAGAAGAACTTTCCAATGTTCAATCTATTTAGAAATGAATTCCATGGTTAATGGTGGGGTGGGGTGGGGGTGGGGATGAAGAGAAAAGAGAAACCCTCTTTTATATCATCACCGAGTAAGGCATGCACATATATTCTGTACTCACTCACTTGCATGCACTTTCACTGACACATGTACACACGAGAGCAGTAGTAGGTGCTTATTATTTTCAAACCCACGAGAGACCGAAAGTGTAGAGAGGGTACCTAACATCTTTTCTTTTCATAATTTGGTTCCCATTCTCATTTCTCTGGTTCGCTGTTGACCATTGCTTTACGACCCTTAGTCATTTAAATTCTTTTGCAAATTTTTAGTAAAATATGCTAATGATTTTTGAGTTTTTTTAAGTAAAATAGACCTTCCCTCCCCAACCCTCACACCTCAGTCATTTCTCTAATTCGCAATTGGTCATTGCTAGTGCGGTCCTTTAAAAATAAAATAGCATTGGGTTAATGTATATTTGAGGGACCTATGTTTTAAAAAAATTGTCTACAAAAATTACTTACCAAGGACTAAATTGTAAAAATACCAACAAATTTTCTTCAACTCCATGTTTGTTAACTTAACATATGTTGGTTTGATTCTTCGAAGAAGGACGAGGAGGCACTGGTTCACTAGTTTTGAGTGGTTGAGAGAGAGAGAGAGAGAGAGAGAGAGAGTGAGTGAAGAGAATTTTCAATATTGAAAAATTAAGTTTTAATCTAATATTCATGTGAATTCTTTTACTCCCCCTTTAAGAAGAGTCGTGCATGTCATTTTTGTCATGATTAACAGCTTAAACAGACGAGATTTTCAATTTTTCTTCTCTTTTACAAGTTGGTTTAAAGGTTGACTTGTAACAGAAATTAGTTTAGGGGTCATTTTATAACTGAGAGCATAATTTATAGACATTTATATAATTTACCAAAAAATATAATACACCTAAATATCTCATTATGATGCTATTACATAATGAATAAATGCATGCAGTTTTTGGCATCATCACTCATCCCATGGTATATGCCTTCCCTACCATAATCCTATTTTTCTGCTTTACATTCGTTAGTTCTTCACCATCCAGGATTGGGGAAGAATAGCCAGAGTAATAGATTCATCAGCAGTACAACAAACACTCCTAAGCATTTGATCTAGATTCACCAGACATCTCAGCCCCATTTGATCTATTCTTTGTCTCACATGCAGCTTCTTACAGAAAACAAAGGGAAAATGAAAAGAAATCAACATTTGTCAGACTTATGGAATTGCCATCCATCGTGACATCCCATTTCACACCCGTCCAAACACACAGTAAGCCACGGTTTCTCCTCGTGAATTTCTTTGAAAACAGAATCTCCTTTGCTCGTCATTCGCGTGGACCCCACACCAAGCCATTGTAAACCTCGGAAGAATGGTTTCTTAAGCAACCCCAATGATTCAACTGACAACCCAGTGCAGTTACAAAGATCAAGCCTCCGAATCAGTTTACTCCCCCCTTCCAACCTCCTCTCCGAAGCCAATGTTTTCACCGACACATCCGTCACAAAAAAACAATACCTGATACATAGCTCAATAATCGCCTGACCAACTGAAGATATAGTATAAATGGCTCTATCTGACATTCCTGGCATGTATCCAACATCCAGGGATGACAACGTCTTTTTAATCCCCCCCTCACCGTTCAGCAAAAGAGCAATCCCTTTATCAGTAACCCTCTTACAGCCTCGAAGGCACAAACGCACAATGGGCGATTTCCCTCTACCTAGAACATCCATACCACTGTCGGTAACGTCGGCCCCACCTAAATTCAGTGTAGTTAGTGTACTAAGGCACAAAACGGAATAAAGGGAGGCATCTGCTATACTCCTGCATCCATACAAATCAAGCAACTCCAATTTACTAGAAGAAGCCAACCCCCTTGCAAACTCACTAGTAATAAGCTTGCAAGACAAAATTCTGACCTCTACAAGGGAACACGGTGCCCCAACGATATCATGAAATGCCAAGTCTGACAGCAGTGACGCATTACGAACCTCAAATTTCTTTAAGTTATGGCACGAGTGCAAAATCGCTGCAAACCCAGCGTCACTGATTTTAGAGAACCCGCCTAGTCTCACTGATTCTAGGCCTCTGCAACCCTCAGAAAGCAGGAACATGCCCATGTCATTTGTCCTCTTGAAAGAAGTGGGATGGATGTGTCGACTTCGTAGGAGAGAGAGGCTAGTCAGATGCTGACAAGAACCCAAGGCCTGAAGACCATTGTTGGTCAAGTCATGGGGAAGCAATGGTTCAGTGCACGGTCTGTCTTCAAGGTCCAGCTCGACCAGTAGAGGTAGAGAGTTGACGATGGAGGTGATAAGCCCATCAGATATAACGTTCAAGACAAGTGACAAGGACTGCAATGCTGAAATAGGGGAACCCTGACAGAAGGGGATGCTGAAATTGGTTAAGGTTTCGATGAAGTTTCTATTATCTCTGACGACATGGATGAAATTGATTGCATTGAAATTGAGCATTGGCTGCAGCTTCAGAACTTTGACTGTTTTGGGCAGGAGGAGTCCAATCGACGCAAAACCGTTTGCATCAAGTTCAGTTCCTCGGATCTTTATACATAGAGACTATAAATAGAGAAATGAGATGAACTTGAGTGGATAAATGAATTGTCATGTGAATTAGAAAGCTTTTGAAAGAACATGCTGAGACAATCTTAATGGAGAAATACATAATAATTACCTCTAGGTACGAGCAACCCTCAAGCAATTGTACCAGGTTCCACTTGAATATTTTAGGGGTATCCCTCCCAGCCATTTCCAGCACCAGTACCCTAACAATGAACACAAAAGAGCAAAATTATTAACCTCACCTAACTGCAATCATTAGTAGCCCTAGGTGGTGTAGTCACCTAAGTTTGAATTTAAAAAGGGCAGGAAGCCAAAAAAGATGATGAAAAACTATTTACCCTGGAGCCTTTTCCTTCGAGCTAATAAAATATGTGCCAATCAAACTCATAAATTAATATTGTGACATTTTGCTTCTAATTTGAGGAAACTCTCAGACAAAAAGCTTGGTGAAATCTCAATATTGAGAGGAATGACCAGCATCGTGAAAAAAGTTTGGATTTGAAAGTTCAATTCAAAGAAGCAGTAAATGCAGGGTAGATTTTAATTTGAGTTTAAAAAAAGATACCTTAAATTGGGACAAGATTGTCCAATGGAAGCAAGAAGTCGAGAAGAGAGTGATGAACACTTGAACAAACTCAATTGTTGGAGATGTGGTCCCAGAAATTGAGTGACTGTTGAATCATCGAGATGGAGGCAATCAACGGTAACACTGTTGGGGTCTCGAAAGCTATGGAAAATGTGACTCAGCGTGTCAACATCTGGAGAAAATGCCTGCCAGCGCCAGTGCCACCCACCACATATGTGAGACAGAAATAGAAATATATGTATATGTGAGACAGAAATAGAAATATACTTACAGAGACGTCAAGAGAGGAGAAAGAGGAGAGGGTTTGAGAAACAGAGAATCGGAGGGTTTTGCACACACAAGCTACGGAGCAAAGTGTATCCAACTCTAATTTCACCAGAATTTCGTTGATGATGCTTTCAGGGAGTCTAATTAGGAACCCACCCCCACCGCCGCACCTTCTATCACTCATCGATCGGAGCTTAGGGTCCAAATGAACTTGCTTTTTTGCTGCTCATAGTCACAGACCTCCCACATGTGTGAGTTTGTATCTAGGGTTAAGGTCGTATGTACTTGTTTACAATTCCGATCCTCTTCGGAAATGCTTTGTGTATCGAACAACTCTTTCAAATTCTCTTCCAAATAATATCAAGTGTTATACTTTATAGTATGGTTTCGTCAGAACATAATTTATTAATGCTATTTGAAAGATTTGTTTGGTACTCATAGCACCACTCAATATACTTTGATAAATTCCACTTTTTTATTCATATTCAAGCTAATGGATCATTTTGGTCTCCAATACTATTTTCGTCCGATATAAAACTATTGAAACTCATAATATTAAATACACGAGTGATTATCTGACTTTAGATCCAAACGTGCTCTT
Source organism: Sambucus nigra (assembly GCA_949130495.1). Classification (NCBI taxonomy): domain Eukaryota; kingdom Viridiplantae; phylum Streptophyta; class Magnoliopsida; order Dipsacales; family Adoxaceae; genus Sambucus; species Sambucus nigra. The sequence goes on along the minus strand of OX422213.1, from coordinate 340,505,556 downwards.
CTTCGAATTTCAGATGGATAAAAGGAAAGATATGTCAAAGTAAAATACAAACGTTTAAAGTAGTTCGGACCTCAAAAGATGGTCTTATATTCACTGTGCAAAAGTATTATGTTCGTTTATTAGTATGTAGTTATGTATTACAGTCTAAGAGATCCCTTAAGCTTTGGTTAAGGGAGTTTGAGGTCTTGCGTCCTTCGTCAGTAGTCTAAAGAATCTTAGGATGTAACTGAATGACTTCTCTAAGGGTTCATGGATGCTACTTTAGGGACTCAACAAGACTTGCAAATGGGGTAAGCAATAGAACTGGTCTAGGTTACAAACACAAGTTCACAACAATGGGTCGTGAATGAGGAACGAAGTGCAAAAACTTGTGAAATGCTAGGAATCTTGTGAGTCTCATTATTTAAATGCTCAAATCTATTTGAACGCTCGTGATCGATCCCCTTTCATTTACTACCGGCCTCCTATTTATAAGAGAACTCCCGGAGAGAGAACGCATGGATTGTCACAACCTGAGATTTGACGGTGCCAGGCTAGAGGTGGAGTGTTGGATAAGTATTTTCATGTGATGTAAGAAGGTTGTTGGGTGTATTAATATTGGTGGGAACCTTCAATGCAAGTGGAGTTAAATAGTGGTGGTAGGTGGAATAGTCTTCTATTTTCTACATGCTCTGCCAAATTAGTCTAGGAGGTTCTGCAGAGGGCTTGTAAGCTAGGGAAAAAAAATCTCTCTCCTTAATATACTTGTTGATACAAAAATTAGTCAACTGATATGGACCAATTATATGACAACACGAGTCGTCCTACGTGGCAAAAATATATATTCATCGAACAACTCAACTGGACGAGCAGCATATTGTGCCGAGCTACTCAGCCTCCGAGCTACTCAATGTGCAGAGCATCTGGCCAGGAAGTTCAAATGACAATTACGCATTTAATGAACATAGGATTTAATGAACATTCTTATTGTACAAATATATATGTCCATTAAATAACGGTATATCGTCTATTCATACTGACATCCCCAAAGCTATAAATACATTGTAACACACTCCATAACAGGGTAATTGATCACTGGCAATTGTGATCGAGATTAAGGCAAAACATCGGGAAATATAAAATAGTGGACATAGGCCATTTTCATAAGGCTGAACCACTTTAAAAATTATTTGTCTAATTTCTTACTTCATATTTATCTGTGATTAATTAATTAGATCAAATCTAGTTTTTTACATCAACAGATTGGTGTCGTCTGTGGGAATTCGACTATACGTACCGTTTTCACTAAAACATTCATCACAAATGGCTGAGATCCCAGAATCCAGTAACAGGAACAATGACTGAGTTCCCCCCAATCCATCTGCTCCCCTAATTCTTCAAGATCTCACTGTCATGGTAGCCAATTTAGCCCGGGGCAAACATATATGCAAGAGACCATGCGTCAACTCATTCAAACTGTTCGTAACGGCGCGTCTGCCCAGTCAGGTCAACGAAGCGTCCAGAGACCCATCCATCTGCCGTCTTCAAGAACCAAACGTACGTTATTCCCAGATGTTTCTTAGTCCAGACGAATTGAGTCTCATCATACTGAGAGGACCAATGATCCCTTATATCAGCCTGGCCAGACCTCTTCTATAAGAGCTACAGATTCTCAACGAAATGTTATACTTTAGCCCCAGAATGAACAAGCGCGCTGGAGAGGTTGAGTAGAGACTCTCCATTTGACCGTTTGGGCCCTAGGAGGTATAGAAACCCTCCTAGAATTGCGTCGAGAAATTCTCAATGACCAAATGATCTACGGGAAGGTTCTGCCCAGTCACGACCAACAACTCGTAATGAAAGATCCCAAGAGGAGAATTCAGCACGATCTGTTGCTCGGAAAAATAGGTCCGAGGTTGGAAACAACGCATGGAATGGCTCCATTCAAAAGTTGGAAGACAGGTTAGGGGAAATGGCTAAGGCCAAGAACCCTCTCCAAAGAACTTTCTTCAAGGGATCACCTTTTGTACAGGCAATTGTGTATTTTCCCACACCATCAAAATTTAAAGCTCCTGTAGTAACGCCTAAGTACGATGGAAAAACTGATCCCGTCCTTCACATAGACAAGTACCAAGCTGCTGTTGATATCTATGATATTCGTGATGAGATGAGGTGCAGAGCATTCTTGGGAACTATAACTGGGCCAGCCCAAATATGGTACAACAACCTTCCTCAGGGGTAGATTGCTACATTCCATCAGCTGGCAGAGCTCTTCATAGGGAATTTCTGTTTCGGGGCGAATCCAGTTAAGAGAGTGGCACACCTACTGAGTGTAAGGCAGAAAGCAAGGGAGAGCACCAGGGATTACATCACTCGTTTTAATAACGAGAAACTTGAGGTAATCGACTACGAGTAGAAGACAACCATTACAGCTCTGATGAGTGGTATATTACCTAATAAGTTGTACTATACACTGGCCAAATATCCCCCCAAGACCATAGCAGAACTGATGGCAAAAGCAGCTAAGATCATCAACGCCGAAGAGGCCATGGATGCGAAGAAGAATGCTGACACAAAAGCAAAGACGAAAGCTGCAGGTAAAACTGAGAGGAAAGATCAAAAGCATAATGGGGGCATCAAGCAACCGAAAGGCAAGGAAATGCTAGAGCAGTTGAAGAAGTATGGGAATTATACTCCCTTAAAGGTGGATATTGACACGACCACAAATGTGTTTAAAGTGCGTCCTTTATAGGCTCAAGTGTAAGCCTGTCGTGATAGTAATAATCCGATAAGTGGGGATCATCTCCACAGGGTACAGAAATTGGTAGTTCTGAATAACGTAGGAAAAGCTTATTTAATCTTCAAATGATTCCTCAAAATAAAAGAAAAGAAAAGATGATGATTGATGGTTTGAAATTTCCAATTGGTGATAAAATAAAAATTTAGAATGAACTACGTGCACAAAAACAACTATAAATTGTAAAGAGAATAAATATGAGTATGAGAGGAAATATGTTAGGATACAATCCCCCAATCCCTAGTAATTTACCATATAGAATATTGGAATTGTAAATTAAAATCTTCACTGAATCCAGTCTTTATAGATCCTAAGCATTACATATATGAGGGAACTAGCCCGCATCATATGAAATCAAAGGTAAATATAAAGCGGCGTAGAACAATTACACTTGCATAGTATTCTTAAACATCCCAAGTATATAGGGCAAGAGAGATTTAAAGATCTACTATGTTCGTATAATTTCCCTACATGATTCGATCAATTTTTAATTTAAACTCTATTTTCTACATGGGTAATTTACCTCAGGATGGGTTCATGCATCCCAACCCTTGAAAATTTAGCTAGACATGGTTTTGTTAGATGAAAACAGAACTATAACTATGTATGGAATCATAGATCTAAGAAACATAAATTCAAAAGAGAATTGTAAAACAATTGAAAATCTAATTGAAAATAAAATAGAGAAATAAATAAGAGAATTGAAATTGATACTTGGATTGAAGATTGAAATTTGTAACCACAACTTGGAAAGAGAATTGAACTTGAATCTTGAATACTCCTTTTCTTCAAACTTACAAACTAGGGTTTCTAAAATATGAAATTGTCTATCCAAAAAGAACTCTCTCTCTTCCTCCTTGGGTTTGGCCTTTTATATATCTAAAAAATGACTCTTCCCATGCCACTCCACGTTTTACAACTAATAAAAAGGAATTATACAAGAAATTTCAAGAGTTTAAAGTCTTCAGCTTCCAGAATTAATTTCAACTTTGACTTTCTGTCTCCAACTTTAAATAGGCATAACTTCGTCACCGTAGCTTGGATTGAGGTGCCGATTTTTCCAACGTTATTGTAATTTAGAGCTCTTAAACTTTCTAGTTCTTCCCACCTTCGGAATATGACTGTAAAATTACAAAAATGCCCTTGAACTCCCTATTTCTTACTTTCTTTCACTGTTTTGCGTTCTCTTTCGCACTAATTTGCATAAAATAGCTGTAAAATACATGAGAGATACACAAAATATGAAATAATTTTTAAAAAGGGTTAGTAGCATAAATATAAGACAAATTAAAGCTATTTACAATGCACGGGATCATAAAAATACCGAAATTAAGGGGATAAATGTGAAGAATTTATGCCTAATCAAATCCCCCTAGCTTAGAACTTTGCGCGTCCCGAGCAATGTAAGAGAAATGAGTTGACTTTTGTAATTCCTTTTATTAAAATAAAATTCCACTTTCGCAGGTAAGTGATTGCATTGAGCATATGCAATAAGCCTTTAAACCCCTAGGTTACCCTAGTAGGATGAGTTTTGTCTCGTGAGGGTTTACAGTGAATACACCCACAAAATTCTTTATTGACTCAAATAAATATCAAAATACTTAAAAATTGTACAATTTAAACTTTTCAAAAAATAATCACCATCAATTCATATTCAAATGTCTTAAACCATAGTGAGTGTGTATGTGCAAAGCCAGAAATTAAACCTCAAATTTCCACCGATTGAGCATTACGTTAATTTCTGAAAATTCGTTTTGATTCAAATTCTTATGTATGCACTCACAAACGAATCACTCGGATTGTGGTTGTTTTCTCTCGGTATGCATGATATAGAGAGTAAATATAATGGACACAATTTCACGCATACAAAATTGAAAAGAAGGAAATATATGGTGAAAATATTTCATCATCGTAATACAGTTATTAGGAAACGGGAAACATCATCTCTTAATCACACTATTTTAATCTCTTTTATTATCTTTTCATGTCTTAGCTCTCCATGAAGTAATTAATTTCGCCATTAGGGCTCGATTAGGACTTTTCGGGTTAAAAAGTGTAAAGGGTAAAAATGAGAATGGACGGAATGTTCGGAATTGGAAAATGTCCTTATGACGTCCATTAGTGCTTTTTCGAGCATTTGCTCATTTTTCTCTTTCTTTTTCTATTTTCAATTTTTTCTTCTTCTTTTTTCTTGCCATTTTTCTTTTCTTGCCCTTTTTTTTATTACATACTTTGGACTTACTTGATGAATTTCCAATTTTTCACAATTCCGGGCTATTTGGGTTTTTCGAGTTATCAAACAAAAGGGAAATATTTTATTAGGCTCAAAGTGGGTTGCAAAGGGGTAATTTTTTCACAACTTTATTATGGCTAATATTTTTGGGTTAAACAAAAGAGGGTCTACTTCATTGTCCAAATTACTAATCACATTACCATATGCATCCCGAGATTAATTAAGTTTAAAGATATATTTAGCACGAATTTCGAGATAACATTTCACACATTTTCCATAACCGATCAAAACAATGGATTGAGATCATCAACGACTTATTAAAACACTGAAAAGAACTTTGAGTTAATCATAAACTCGGATTGATTTAAAAACTCATAAAAAATTGAAAGGCTCGAAATCTCACCGGGTTTGATCAATCTCCACACTTATTTGTTAAGTCGTCAATTTTCTTTCAATTTCCATCTTCAGTCAATTTTAGCTTAATGCATTTTGATTGTTAACAATTTGATACTTTAAATAGAATAAAGGTGATATTTTTGAAAATTTTAAATTCTAATTTTTATTTATTTTAAACAAAAATATTTTTGGCTTTTCAAATTTTTTAAAATTTGTTTCTTTTTTTATATAATAATTGCGAAGTTTTATGAATATGCACTTATCATCCCCCCTAACTTAGTCTTTTGCATTGTTCACAATCAAAAGGACGAAAAGCTAAATAAGACGAAATAAGGAGTGCGAAAATAAAACAAGTAAATAACGATAACAAGATGTACACAAGATAGTAAAACATGAAAATAGCAACACAGGGTAAAAACAGCGGGGGACTGTGAAATGATGCAACAAGTGGTATTTACTGTGCTAGAGGGTGGTGGGAACTACCGGGCACATTGGGGTCATACGGATCGTAAAAATACGCCGGAAGTAAGAAGACATAAAACTGTCGAAACGCGCCTCAAGAGCAAGTACGCGCTCGGTGAGTGCCGCACCTTCGGGCACATAATCGGGATAAGCAGCTTCATCATACTTAGCCTCATCACCTTATCCCATCTCATACCGGCTGCACCAACATCCTCCTCCTCATTGGACGACTCATCTTCCGAGGCATCACTATCACCTCGGATTCAGACCGGACCGATTCTTTTTTCTCCAGGGCCGGACCGATCCGGTTTGTTGAAAATTTCTGCTTCCCTTATTCAGTTCAGTGGTCACTCTCCTTGCAATTTTTACCATCCCAACATACCTACCAATGCACATGGACTATGAAACTTTTCAGAACTTCCAACCAATCCCTAAATGCTCTTATGACACGTGCGTGACTCCCGCCTCTGATAGTAACACACAACCATGAATTCCTAACTAGCCTAAAATCCTATCACTATTATTCACAAAATTCACCCCATACCCGTCGGGGGTGCGACGACCTCACCTAATTAGCTCAGTCAATCCCCATAAATGGGGTCCGACAACCAGATTGTGTCGGCTTCCCCAACAACCGGTTCCAGATACGGCTTGAGATGTTGTCCGTTAACCTTGAATGTGTTTCCCCATTTTTGATCCACTAATTCAACAGCTCCATGGGGGAACACTTCCTTTACAATGAATGAACCAGTCCATCGTGATAGCAATTTTTCGATAAACAAGTGTAACCTCGAGTTGTAGAGAAGTACTTTTTGTCCCGAATGAAACTCCTTACGTCGGATGATTTTATCGTGAGCTCGTTTCATTCGTTCCTTTAAGATTTTAGCACTTTCATACGCATCGTTGTGTATTTCTTCTAACTCGTTCAACTGAAGTTGGCGTGCTTCACCGACTTTTTCCATGTCAAAGTTCACCCTTTTAATAGCCCAATACGCCTTGTGTTCAATTTCAACAAGAAGATGACAAGGTTTTCCATACACAAAACAAAATGGGGACATCCCAAGGGGATTCTTGTATACAATTTAATAATCCCAGAGCGCATCATTCAATCTGAGAGACCAATCTTTCCTGTTAGGTTCGACTGTCTTTTCCAAGATATTCTTAATTTCTCGATTGGCTAACTCGGCCTGGCCATTCGATTTGGGGTGATAAGTCATTCCAACTTTATGGACGACCCCATACTTTCTCATTAGTTTTTCCATTGGCCTATTGCAGAAATGAGAGACATTATCACTGATGATAGCTTTAGGAGCTTCGAAGCAAGAAAATATGTTTTCTTGTATGAATTTTATCAACACCTTGTTGTCATTCATTCTTGTATCTATTGCCTCTACCCATTTTGAGGCGTAGTCTACTGCGACGAGGATGTATAGAAAGCCAAAAGAGGGTGGAAAAGGTCCCATGAAGTCAATTCCCCAACAATCAAACAACTCTATGACAAGTATGAGGGTTAATGGCATCATGTCACGGTGAGTAATAGCTCCCATTCTTTGGCATCTATCACACGATTTATAATAACTATTCACATCCCGTAAGATTATGGGCCAAAAGAAACCGCTTTACAGGATTTTAACAGTCGTTTTATTTTTGGAGAAATAACCTCCACATGCTTCCGTATGACAAAATTGGATTACTCCTTGTATTTCTTCATCAGGTACACATTTTTGAATGATTTGATCGGCGCAATACTTAAACAAATAAGGATTAGCATAAAAGAACATGCGAGACCAAGTAATGAACTTTTTTCTCTCTTACGGAGTCCAATTGGAGGGAACGACCCCCGTGATAAGGTAATTTAATATATACGTAAACCAGGGAAGTGAAAAATTAGCAAATAGATTCTCATCAGGAAAATACTCGTCTATGGGAATTGGATCAATAGGTACGTCGGACGATAGCCGTGACAAATGGTCGGCAATGACGTTTTCTAATTCTTTCTTGTCTTGGATTGAGAGTGTAAACTCTTGTAGGAGTATGATCCACCTGATTAGGTGTGGTTTGGCATATTTCTTAGTCAGAAGATATTTGAGTGCCGAGTGATTAGTGAAGCAAATGATGGGCGACCCAATAATGTAAGAGCGGAATTTATCGAGAGCAAAAACAGCTGCTAGTAATTCTTTCTCTGTAGTGTAGTAGTTAAGCTGGGGGCCGAATAATGTCCTACTAGCATAGTAAATAACATGAGCTTTCTTGTTTTTCCTCTGTCCTAAAACAACCCCAATCGCGTAATCACTTGCATCACACATAAGCTCGAATGGAAGTGACCAATCGGGAGCTTGCATGATAGGAGCAGAAATCATCATGCTTTTTAATTTATCAAAATCTTCTTGACATGCGTTATTCCATTCAAACGGAGTGTCCTTCATAAGAAGATTACTCAAGGGTCTCACGATGGCGCTAAAGTCCTTGATAAATCTCTTGTAAAACCCAGCATGTGCTAGAAAGGACCTCACATCTTTAAGTGATTTAAGCGGGGGCAGCTCAGCTATTACTTCGATTTTTGCTCGATCAACCTCAATTACCCTAGATGAGACTATGTGGCCCAGAACTGCACCCTCAGTGACCATAAAGTGACATTTTTCCCAATTGAGGACTAAGTCTTTTTCCACACATCGAAATAAAACTTTTTCAAGATTAGCTAAACATTGGTCGAAAGAGGGGTCGAAAACACTGAAATCGTCCATAAACACCTCAAGACCTTTTTCTATCATGTCGCTAAAGAGACTCAACATGCACCTTTGAAAAGTTACGGCCGCATTACATAATCCAAATGGCATACGTTTGTAAGAAAAAGTGCCAAACAGACATGTAAAAGTCGTCTTTTCCTGATCAAGTATATCCACTTTAATTTGATTATACCTAGAATACCCATCTAGAAAACAATAGTAAGGATGGCCCGCTACTCGTTCAATCACTTGGTCGATAAAAGGCAAGGGAAAATGGTCTTTTCTTATTCCAGCATTGAGCTTTCGATAATCAATGCAAACACGCCACCCAGTGGTGGTGCGTTGATGTATTAATTCTCCCTTAGTATTTTCAACCACAGTCATACTCGACTTCTTCAGAATGACCTGAATTGGGCTCACCCATTTACTATCGGAAATTGGATAGATAATCCCAGGATCTAACAATTTTGATGATTTTCGCTCGAACTACATCTTTCATGGTTGGGTTCAGTCGTCTTTGCATTTCTCTCGAGGGCTTCACCTCCTCCTCGAGGTGGATTTTATGGGTACAAATCAACGGACTTATACCTTTCAAATCTTCTATTGTCCAACCAAAAGCACTTCTATGCTTTCGCAAAACATCTTACTCTTTTTTTAAACTAGAAGAGACAACAACAGGAAACGTATCATTTTCTCCTAAAAAAGCATATTTTACATGAGAGGGTAGTTTCTTTAACTCAAGACTAGGAAACCTATCTTCAGAGGGGATCATGTGTGATTCCCACGAGGGTAGTTCCTCAAATCTAGAAATCCAGTCAACATCTTTCAACTTCTCAAAAGTCACTTCATCTTGCAACAAGACTCTCAACTCCCCCACTTCACGCTAATACTCAGTATAGGAACTCTCGCTCTTAAAATCTTGCACTAAACAAACTTCAAGCACATCCCCACCTATGATCTTCTCAACGTGCTCCTCCACTACCTCTTTAATAACATCAACCGCATGAATTTCATCCTCATCACCCATTTGGCTAGCAACATTGAAAATGTTGGTCTCGAGGGTCATGTTTCCAAAAGTGAGTTGCATTTGGCCATTCCGTGTGTTGATCAAAGCATTAGCAGTAGCTAAAAATGGACGGCCTAAAATTATGGGAACATGATTACTAGAATGGGGGGAAGGCTCCGTGTCCCAAATGACAAAGTCTACAGGGAAGTAGAATGTGTCCACTTGAACAATCACGTCCTCCACAATCCCTCGAGGTACTTTCACTGTTCGATCTGCTAACTGTAGAGTGATTTGGGAAGGTTTAAGATCACCTAAATCAAGCTGCTTATAGATAGAGTATGGAAGGATATTCACACTCGCACCTAAGTCGAGCAAGTCTTTTTCAACTCTATGCTCTCCAATAACACACGAGATTGTAGGTGCACCAGGATTTTGAATTTTGGTGGAAGATCATTAAGAAGGACTGAGCTCACATTTTGTGTCCAAAAGACGTTCTTCTTTACCTTAAGCCGTCGTTTGATAGTCAAAAGATCTTTGATGACTTTGGCATAGGCAGGAATTTGCTGGATAGCATCCAGAAATGGCAAGTTCAACTTTACTTGCTTCAGAACATCTAACACTTCAGTACGCGAGGGTCCCTTTTTGGGTGGTGCCAAGCGTTGAGGAAATGGAGCAACAGTGGGCAGTTTTACTTCAACTTCGGGCTCACCTTCTTCATCCTTATCATCCATATGCAATGGGGTCTCCTCAGACTCTTAAACTTCTTTAACTTTAGATTCTTTGGTAGGTGGTGGCGCTAGATCAATTATGCGACCACTTCGCAGAGTCATGACAACTTGACACTGCTCTTGCGAATCCGATGATGTAGAGCTAACCGTAGTTTGCCCTTGAGGAGGTCTTTGGCCTTGAGCTGGGAATTTACCCTTCTCCTGAGTATTCAATGCAGATTGCAACCTAGAGATGCTAGTATGAATTTTCGTTAACATTCGATCATACTTAGCATTATTCTCCTTTTGAGATTGGATGAGTTAATTCAGATTGTCCTCAAGAGTTTGCCTAGGTGGAGTAACATACAGACCAGGAGATGGTACTTGCATAGGGGTTTGCATCGGAGGCATTTGCTGAAATTGAGGAGGGGGTGAAGGCAAAGAAATATGTGAATTAGGAGTAATCCCACTTTGTGGTTGTCCATAGTTGAAACCAGGATGATTCCTCCAAGATTTATTGTATGCATTCCCCTTAGGTACATTAAAATTTCCTCGAAACCCTCCTATAGCTTCTACTTGTTTAGTGTATATTGCTTTATAGCCAGGTATTGTAGGACATCCTTTGGTAGAATGGCCAGCAACACAAATGGCACACACTTTCTCCTTTCCAGCTTGGATGGGTCCGATAACTTTTCTTAATCGCACCTCAAGTATGTCTCTAAAACTTTTTTCCAATTGGTCAAATCGACGATCTAACAAAGTGTCTTTGTCCAAGTGATAAATACCGGACGCAGCAGGCGAGTTGGACACTTATCAATTTTTGTTTTGGCTATTGGGGTCGGAAACATCCCATGCTTGCGTAGTCTCTGCTACGTATTTCAGATGAGCCTCAGCAATGCTTGAGTCTAGCGCCCAAAATGGTCTTTCACACATTGTCTGTACAACTTTTTTAGATGCTATAGTAAGCCCTTGATGGAATAATGAAATGAGATGATGTTTTTCAAACCCATGATATGGGCAAGCACTAACTAACTCCTGAAAATGTTCCCGACACTTGTCGAAAGCTTCATTCTCATTTTGGCGAAAAGCTTGAATTTGGGCTCTGATAGAGTTGGTTTTGTGATATGGAAATAGCTTGGAGAGAAACTTAGTCTGCATATCTCTCCAGGATTAAACAGAATTCGGAGGTAATGACCATAACTAAGTCTTAGCTTTATCCTTTAAGGAAAAAGGGAAGAGCATTAACCGGATAACATCTTATGGGCAGGTTTGATCACCAAACGTCTTAGATGTTTCTTCAAATTCTCTAATATGGAGATATGGCTTTTCCAAATCCATACCATGGAATGTAGGAAGAATTTGAATCATCCCATTATGAAAGTGGAACTGACCGACATTATACGGGAGTAAAATGTAACCAGGGGTGACAGTTCGCTCAGGAAGTAAGAGATCTTTCATGGAAGATATGGTAACTCTTCCTCCCCAGCACCAACACGAACACTACTGTGCACAGACATATTACCAAACGATTCAGAACCCTCACTGAGTGTTTGACTCAGAGTGCGACTTGTGATTGAATTTTGAGGTGAAGGAGGTGGAACCCAAAAGTGTGGAGAGTCGTTGGTATGAGAATTTTCAGAATTAGCTTCAGCAATGGGATTTTTGTGAACTTAGGTTGAAAAAGGATTTTTCATATAATCTTATGAGAGATGAGATGATTTTTTTAGAGAAACAAATTAGGATTAATTGCACTTTCCTAAGTATCACCAATTTACTCGAATCCCCGACAACGGCGCAAAAAACTTGACGCGACCATAAATGTGTCTAAAGTGCGTACTTTATAGGCTCGAGTGCAAGCCTGTCGCGTTAGTAATAATCCGATAAGTCGGGATCGTCTCCACAGGGAATAGAAATTAGCAGTTTTAAATAACGTAGGAAAAGCTTATTTAATCTTCAAATGATTCCTCAAAAGAAAAGAAAAGAAAAGATGATGATTGATGGTTTGAAATTTCCAATTGGTGATGAAATAAAAATTTAGAATGAACTACATGCACAAAAATAACTAAGAATTGTAAAGAGAATAGATATGAGTATGAGAGGAAATAGGTTAGGATACAATCCCCCAATCCCTAGTAATTTACCGTATAGAATATTAGAATTGTAAATTAAAATCTTAATTGAATCCAGTCTTTATAGATCCTAAGCATTACATATATGAGGGAACTATCCCGCATCATATGAAATCAAAGGTAAATATAAAGCGGCGTAGAACAATTACACTTGCATAGTATTCTTAAACATCCCAAGTACATAGGGCAAGAGAGATTAAAAGATCTACTATGTTCGTATAATTTCCCTACATGATTCGATCAATTTTTAATTTAAACTCTATTTTCTACATGGGTAATTTACCTCAGGATGGGTTCATGCATCCCAACCCTTGAAAATTTAGCTAGACATGGTTTTGTTAGATGAAAACAGAACTATAACTATGCATGGAATCATAGATCTAAGAAACATAAATTCATAAGAGAATTGCAAAACAATTGAAAATCTAATTGAAAATAAAATAGAGAAACAAATAAGAGAATTGAAATTGATACTTGGATTGAAGATTGAAATTTGTAACCACAACTTGGAAAGATAATTGAACTTGAATCTTGAATACTCCTTTTCTTCAAACTTACAAACTAGGGTTTCTAAAATATGAAATTGTCTATCCAAAAAGAACTCTCTCTCTTCCTCCTTGGGTTTGCCCTTTTATATATCTCAAAAATGACTCTTACCATGCCTCTCCACGTTTTACAACTAATAAAAAGGAATTATTCAAGAAATTTCAAGAGTTTAAACTCTTCAGCTTCCAGAATTAATTTCAACTTTGACTTTCTATCTCCAACTTTAAATAGGCATAACTTCTTCACCGTAGCTTGGATTGGGGTGCCGTTTTCTCCAACGTTCTTGTAATTTAGAGCTCTTCAACTTTCTAGTCCTCCCCACCTTCAGAATACGGCTGTAAAATTACAAAAATTCCCTTGAACTCCCTATTTCTTGCTTTTTTTCATTGTTTTGCGTTCTCTTTCGCACTAATTTGCATGAAATACCTGTAAAATACATTTGAGATAAACAAAATATGAAATAGTTTTTAAAAAGGGTTAGTAGCATAAATATAAGACAAATTCAAGCTATTTACAATGCACGGGATCATAAAAATACCGAAATTAAGGGGATAAATGTGAAGAATTTATGCCTAATCAAATCCCCCTAACTTAGAACTTTGTTCGTCCCGAGCAATGTAAGAGAAATGAGTTGACTTTTGAAATTCCTTTTATTAAAATAAAATTCCACTTTCGCAGGCAAGTGATTGCATTGAGCATATGCAATAAGCCTTTAAACCCCTTGGTTACCCTAGTAGGATGAGTTTTGTCTTGTGAGGGTTTGCAGTGAATACACCCACAAAATTCTTTATTGACTCAAATAAATATTAAAATACTTAAAAATTGTAAAATTTGAACTTTTTGAAAAATAATCACCATAAATTCATATTCAAATATCTTAAACCATAGTGAGTGTGTGTGTGTGCAAAGCCAGAAATTAAACCTCAAATTTCCACCGATTGTGCATTACGTTACTTTTCAAAAATTCGTTTTGATTCAAATTCTTATGGATGCACTCACAAACGAATCACTCGGATTGTGGTTGTTTTCTCTCGGTATGCATGATATAAAGAGTAAATATAATGGACACAATTTCACGCATACAAAATTGAAAAGAAGAAAATATATGGTGAAAAGATTTCATCATCGGAATACAGTTATTAGGAAACGGGAAACATCATCTCTTAATCACATCATTTTAATCTCTTTTATTATCTTTTCATGTCTTAGTTCTCCATGCAGTAATTAATTTCGCCATTAGGACTCGATTAGGACTTTTCGGGTTAAAAAGTGTAAAGGGTAAAAATGAGAATGGACGGAAGGTTCGGAATTGGAAAATGTCCTTAAGACGTCCATTAGTGCTTTTTTGGGAATTTGCTTATTTTTCTCTTTCTTTTTCTATTTTCAATTTTTTCTTCTTCTTTTTTCTTGCTATTTTTATTTTCTTGCCATTTTTTTATTACATACTTTGGACTTACTTGATGAATTTCCAATTTTTCACAATTCTGAGCATTTGGTTTTTTCTGGTTATCAAACGAAAGGGAAATATTTTACTAGGCTCAAAGTGGGTTGCAAAGGGATAATTTTTTCACAACATTATTATGGCTAATATTTTTGGGTTAAACAAAAGAGGTCCTACTTCATTGTCCAAATTGCTAATCACATTACCATATGCATCCCGAGATTAATTAAGTTTATAGATATATTTTGCATGAATTTCAAGACAACATTTCACACATTTCCCATAACCGATCAAAACAAAAGATTGAGATCATCAGCGACTTATTAAAATGCTGAAAAGAACTTTGAGTTAATAATAAACTCGAATGGATTTAAAAACTCATAAGAAATTGAAAGGCTCGAAATCTCACCGGGTTTGATCAATCTCCACACTTATTCGTTAAGTCGTCAATTTACTTTCAATTTCCATATTTGGGCAATTTTGGCTTAATGCATTTTGATTGTTAAGAATTTGATACTTTAAATAGAATTAAGGTGATATTTTTGAAAAATTTAAATTTAAATTTATATTTATTTTGAACAAAAATATTTTTGGCTTTTCAAAAATTTTATTTTATTTTTCTTTTTTATATAATAATTGCGAAGTTTTATGAATATGCACTTATCATCCCCCCTAACTTAGTCTTTTGCATTGTCCACAATCAAAAGGACGAAAAGCTAAATAAGACGAAATAAGGAGTGCGAAAAATAAAACAAGCAAATAACGATAACAAGAAATGTTCATTAAAACATAGCCGTGTACACAAGATAGTAAAACATGAAAATAACAACATAGGGTAAAAACAGCGGGGGACTGTGAAATGATGCAACAAGTGGTATTTACTGTGCTAGAGGGTGGTGGGAACTACCGGGCGCATTGGGGTCATACGGATCGTAAAAATACGCCGGAAGTAAGAAGACATAAAACTGTCGAAACGCGCCTCAAGAGCAAGTACGCGCTCGGTGAGTGCCGCACCTTCGGGCACATAATCGGGATAAGCAGCTTCATCATACTTAGCCTCATCACCTTCTCCCATCTCAACATCGGTTGCACGAACATCCTCCTCCTCATCGGACGACTCATCTTCCGAGGCATCACTATCACCTCGGATTCAGACCGGACCGATTCTTTTTTCTCCAGGGCCGGACCGATCCGGCTTGTTGAAAATTTCTGCTTCCCTTATTCAATTCAGTGGTCACTCTCCTTGCAATTTTTACCATCCCAACATACCTACCAATGCACATGGACTATGAAACTTTTTAGAACTTCCAACCAATCCCTAAATGCTCTTATGACACGTGCGTGACTCCCGCCTCTGATAGTAACACACAACCATGAATTCCTAACTAGCCTAAAATCCTATCACTATTATACACAAAATTCACCCCATACCCGTCGGGGGTGCGACGACCTCACCTAATTAGCTCAGTCAATCCCCATAAATGGGGTCCGACAACCAGATTGTGTCGTCTTACCCAACAACCGGTTCCAGATACGGCTTGAGACGTTGTCCGTTAACCTTGAATGTGTTTCCCCATTTTTGATCCACTAATTCAACAGCTCCATGGGGGAACACTTCCTTTACAATAAATGAACCAGTCTATCGTGATCGCAATTTTCCGGTAAACAAGTGTAACCTCGAGTTGTAGAGAAGTACTTTTTGTCCCGAATGAAACTCCTTACGTCGGATGATTTTATCGTGAGCTCGTTTCATTCGTTCCTTTGAGATTTTAGCACTTTCATACGCATCGTTACGTATTTCTTCTAACTCGTTCAACTGAAGTTGGCGTGCTTCACCGACTTTTTCCATGTCAAAGTTCACCCTTTTAATAGCCCAATACGCCTTGTGTTCAATTTCAACAAGAAGATGACAAGGTTTTCCATACACAAAACAAAATGGGGACATCCCAAGGGGATTCTTGTATACAATTTGATAAGCCCAGAGCGCATCATTCAATCTGAGAGACCAATCTTTCCTGTTAGGTTCGACTGTGTTTTCCAAGATATTCTTGATTTCTCGATTGGCTAACTCGGCCTGGCCATTCGATTGGGGGTGATAAGTCATTCCAACTTTATAGACGACCCCATACTTTCTCATTAGTTTTTCTATTGGCCTATTGCAGAAATGAGAGACATTATCACTCATGATAGCTTTAGGAGCTCCGAAGCAAGAAAATATATTTTCTTGTATGAATTTTATCAACACCTTGTTGTCATTCATTCTTGTAGCTATTGCCTCTACCCATTTTGAGGCGTAGTCTACTGCGACGAGGATGTATAGAAAGCCAAAAGAGGGTGGAAAAGGTCCCATGAAGTCAATTCCACAACAATCAAACAACTCTATGACAAGTATGAGGGTTAATGGCATCATGTCACGGTGAGTAATAGCTCCCATTCTTTGGCATCTATCACACGATTTACAATAACTATTCACATCCCGTAAGATTATGGGCCAAAAGAAACCGCTTTACAGGATTTTAGCAGCCATTTTGTTTTTGGAGAAATAACCTCCACATGCTTCCGTATGACAAAATCGGATTACTCCTTGTATTTCTTCATCAGGTACACATTTTAGAATTATTTGATCGGCGCAATACTTAAAAGAAATAGCTCGGATCGGTACTTTGACTTTCTGTCTCCAACTTTAAATGGGCATAACTTCTTCACCATAGCTCGGATTGGGGTGCCATTTTTTCCAATGTTCTTGTAATTTAGAGCTCTTCAACTTTCTAGTTCTCCCCACCTTCGGAATATGGCTATAAAATTATGAAAATGCCCTTGAACTCCCTAATTCTTGCTTTCTTTCACTGTTTTGCGTTCTCTTTCGCACTAATTTGCATGAAATACCTATAAAATACACGAGAGATACACAAAATACGAAATAGTTTCCAAAAAGGGTTCTTAGCATAAATATAAGACAAATCCAAGCTATTTACAATGCACGGGATCATAAAAATACCGAAATTAAGGGGATAAATGTGAAGAATTTATTTCTAATCAGATATCAACCACATTCTGAAGGAGATCAAGAACAGCGAGGAACTTACTTGGACGGAGAAAATGAGGACAGCCCCTGACAAGAGGGATAAGTCCAAATATTGTGAGTTCCATAGAGATCACGACCATACGACCAAGCGTTGTATAGGTCTTCATAATGAGATCGAAGCACTTATTCGACGAGGAAAATTGAGCAGGTTCGTTGATCGTTAGAATGTTGAAAAGGCTAACGAAAAAAGAAGGCAAAGGTCCAAATCTCCTTGCCGAGAAAAAGATGATAAGAAAACGAACCATGAAGATGACCCCGACCTTCCCAAAAGGCCAAGGCACCCCAAACGCTAGGTATTTTCAATCCATTTTTGATCATTTGAATGTAATGTGATTGTAGGTGGGGATGCAAGAGGTGGGGATCACACTGTTGAAAGGAAAGCTTACCTCAATGAGGCCCAAGCTTGTTCTTATATATAACGCATAAATCTGACTGAAGATGATCGTTCGAGGAAGGTGAACAAGGATAAACTGGTCATTGGTTTTTCCAAAAATGATCTGGAAGGTGTCTTATATCCTCACGATGATCCCTTGGTTGTCAATATGAGGATGGGCGAATATTGGTAGATAATGGTAACTCTGCAGATATCATGTTCTACCCTTGCTTTGACAGCTTGAATTTGAAGTTAGCCCAATTGGAGCCATATCACAGGCCCCTCATTGGCTTCACTGGCGAGAAAGTCTTTCCACTTGGGACGATCAAGTTGGATATGCTTATTGGTACCTGGCCTGCTTGCAGAATAGAAAAAATATGCTTTTTTATAATGGACAAAAACGTCCGATCAGCCTACAACATAATCATGGGGAAGGCAGGCCTTAAAACGTTCGAGGCAGTGCCATCCATGGTACATCAATGCCTTAAGTTTCTGACCAATTTTGGAGTTGGAGTTGTGAAGGGTGACAAAAAAGTAGCTTGGGAATGTTATTATTCATCTGTCTAACAGGAGGAGTTGGAGGAAGACAAGAAGAAGACCACCACATACCAAGTGGAGAAGTCCGAAGATGCAGAGATAAAGACCTTGGACCCTAGAGATGAGTCCGAACTTGTGAAGGGTCAGGTCGTAGAGGTTACGGAGACCATCATGCTGGATGACGAACATCCAGAACGAATAACTCAAATTGACACCTCATTAGACCCGTTAATAAAGCAGGTGTTAGTGGCATTTTTAAGGCACAGAAAGAAAGCTTTTGCGTGAAGTCATGAAGATATGCCAGGGATAGATCCAGCCTTCTGGTGCCATGAGCTAAATGTTAATAAAGAGATCAAGCCAGTGAAATAACAAAGAAGGGTATTTAGCCCTGAAAAGAACCAAGCTATCCAGGAGGAGGTTGAGAAGCTACAAAAGGCCTCTTTTATTGATGATGTCAAATATCCAGATTGGTTAGCCAATGTGGTGATGGTAAGAAGGAAGAACAATAAATGGAGGATGTGCATAGATTTCACAGATCTCAACAAAGCCTGCCCAAAAGATCACTTTCCCTTGCCCCGAATTGATCAGCTGGTGGATGCTACTTCGGGGCATAAATTGTTGAGTTTCATAGACGCTTATTCCGGCTACAACCAGATTAAGATGAAACCAAAAGACAGGGATAGTACTTCTTTTATTACCCCAAGGGGTACATATTGTTATAATGTCATGCTCTTTGGTTTATAAAATGCAGGTGCAATGTACCAGCGATTGATGAACAAGGTGTTCACAGAACAAATCAGCAACAACATGGAGGTTTATGTCGATGACATGCTGACGAAGAGCAAGAAAGCTACATACCACATAGCTGACCTAGGCCAAACTTTTGATCAGTTGGAGAAATATCAGAAGAAGTTGAACCCCACTAAGTTTGTTTTTAGCGTATGAGAGGTCATGTTCCTCGGGTATATTGTGAATCAGCGAGGCATTAAGGCAAATCCAGAAAAGATTAAAGCTCTGTTGGAATTACGATCTCCAGCTATGAAGAAGGAAGTGCAAAGCCTTATGGGGCGTGTTGCAGCTCTAAATAGGTTCATCTCCAGAGCAACAGATAAATGCCTCCCATTCTTCAAGGTGCTTAGAAAGACATTTGAGTGGAATGACGAGTGTGAGCAGGCATTTCTAGCCTTGAAGAAATACTTGGGGACACCACCTCTGCTCTCTAGGCCGGTGGTAGGAGAAAAATTGTACCTGTATTTAGCTATTTTTGAAAGTGCAGTTGGCTCAGCTTTAATCAAAGAAGAGGGTGGAGTACAAAAACCTGTGTATTATATGAGCAAAGCTTTCCGAGGAGCAGAAGTAAGATATCCCAGATTGGAGAAGATGGCCTTATCATTGATAGAGGCGAGTAGGAGGATGAAACCTTATTTCCAGGCCCATACCATAGTGGTGTACACTGATATGCCACTCAGACAGGCTTTGCACAAGTCAAAAAAATTTGTAAGATTGATGTATTAGGCAGTTGAGCTGGGGGAGTATGATATTGTGTATGAGCCAAGGTTCTCACTCAAAGGGCAGACGGTAGCAGATTTCATTGTGGAATTCACTTACCCAGATACTGCCGACCAACAAGGGTCTCATGCAAAATAACCTGTGGATATAGAATATGCGTTGCGTTTCCAGTTCAAAGCTTCCAATAATGAAGTTGAATATGAAGCTATGATCGTGGGCCTCAGTTTAGCCAAAACGCTTAATGCCAAACAAGTTATCGTGTTTAGTGATTCACAGTTAATTCTAAATCAGATTATTGGGTTGTATGCAGCAAAAGGAGACTTGATGTCAATGTATTACACCAAAGATATGGAAATCGTGTCCACTTTTGTAACGGTCCAGTTGATTAGAATACCAAGGTTAGAGAATGTGCGAGCTGACGCACTAACTCAGTTAGCCTCAGCTACTCGCACCGAGCTACGAAGAACCATTCGTATTGAGATTCTGGCAGATCAGAGCATAGATGAAGATTTAATGGTGAGATTCATCACCCTGGATATAGGACCATCTTGGATGGACCCCATCAGGGCGTATATTGAAGAAGGAGTTATACCAATTGACCAACTTGTAGCCAAAAGGCTGAAGTTTAAAGCTGATTGGTATGTACTGAACGATGACATTTTTTTATAGAAGAGGTATCATAGCAGGTCTACAGAGATGTGTGCATCTTTCAGAAGTTAAAGTTATGATAGAGAAAATTCATGAAGGATCTTGTAGAGCTCATGTAGCAGGTCGAACTCTCCTGCAGAGGATAACGACACAGGGATACTATTGGCCAACGATGAGAGCTGATTGTACAGCTTATGCGAGGAAGTGTGATAAGTGCCAACGTTTCTCTTTCATCCGAAGAACTCCCTAGGCCTTGTTAACACCCATCACTTACCCTTGGCCATTTGCCATGTGGGGTATAGACTTGGTCGGGCCTCTGTCGACCACCAAAGGGAGATTCAAATATTTAGTAGTCGTTGTTGATTATTTCACCAAGTGGGTTGAGGCTGAGCCTCTCATTGACATGTCGTATGAGAGGGTTTACCAGTTTATTTGGAAGAATATTATTTGCAGGTATGGTCTGCCGCATGCTTTCATTACTGACCATGGTACCCAATTTGATAATGAGGAGTTCACTGCATATTTTCACCAGTCCAACATCCAGAAGATCCATTCTGCACCAGGCCATCCCCAGAGCAATGGACAAACTGAAGTGACAAACATAACTCTACTGGACGGGCTGAAGAAATGGATGGATGATGCAAAAGGAAATTGGATTAACGAGCTACATTATGTGTTATGGGCTTATCGCACAACACCCCGAATAGCAACTGGGGAATTTACTTAGATGCTAACTTTTGGCAGTGAAGTCATCATACCAGCTGAACTGGGATTACCGACACACAGGGTACTTAATTTTAACTCTCCTGTAAGCGATTTGATGAGACGTTTAGACTTTGATATGCTCAAAGAAGTAAGAGAAGATGCAGCGATCAGGAACACAACTTACCAGCAATGTTACGATCTTAAGGAGGGAGACTATGTTCTCAAGAAGGTGATTCAGAAACATAATAAGTTAGAGGCCAACTGGTATGGGCCCTACCGAGTAACTATAGTTGTTCGACCTAGGACCTACATAATAGATACCTTGGAGGGAGAAGAATTCAAAAATGCATGGAATGCGAAGCATCTGCGCAGATATTATCAGTAATACAAATTCATATGTACTTCAGTTCTTTCAGTATGAATAAAGATGATATTTTCTCCATATTCTTTTTGTTTAATTTTTTTTCAGAGTACTCGTGCTACACACTAAACTAGAAACTACGGTTGGTTGGCATATCAGCAACCACCAACCACAGTCGGTCGGAACTAATAAATTTAACCAACAATGTTGGCATAATAATCATACAAGGCAAATCCTGTTTGATCACGGGTGACCTCAAGGGTCATCCCAAACTAGGTAAGAAGATGGGTGACCTCACGGGGAATTCACTGTCTAGGCAACAAGGTAATCCTAAAAAGATTACTACAACTAAGAAGGATCATGGGATGAAAATCATTCCATTGCTTAGGCACTTATGGGTGATAAGTCACTTCAACTAGGCAGCAAATGGGGCAAAGTTCCATTATCTAGGCAATTAAAACAAAACAAGACAAATTATCCCTTTATAGCTATATGTATGCATTCATCAACAGACAATATGTTATAAGCCAAACATCTTAAAAACTATTTCCAAAGAAAGAAAAATGGAATGCACAAAGATGAAAATTTTCTTCATTAAATACAGGAAAGCAAATTACAAAAGATGAAGTTTTCTTCATTCAATACAAATTTCCTATTCTATTGGCTTTTTTCCTTCTGATTTTGGCACAGGTTCCATCCCAGCGGGAGGATCATCTAAAGCATAAGGAGAATTGATAAAATTCATATCTAGTAGCATCCTAGTGTTGCCCGAACTTGGTCGCTCAAGCAGATGAGGAGGTCGGGATATCTCATAATCTTCATGAAGATTGTAATCACCAAGGTACTTGGAGATCAAACATTGAGGTATGGCACGAGCTGAAATCCAACTAACGTCTAAGTTGAAAGGAGGTACTGGTAGGTCAAGAAACCCAAGTTCATACCAATCCCACAAGGAATTCCCTTTCTCAATACGCATCACACCAAGAGCATTCAACCATCCTTGCTTGTACCCCTCATTGTTTGATTGTCTCAATCGATATGACATAGAGCTTCATTGTATCCCGCATTCCAAAATTCTCTAGGCTGTTTATGGAATTGGTATGCCAATCTCTCAACATTTTGATGGATATTCTTCACAAAATTCTCTTTACTCTCCAAGGTAGAACTTTGCTCAGAAAGACTTTGAATTTTTCTGGACATCTCAGCCAAGGCTTGATTTTTTGTCGTCAGTTGAACGACTTGATTTTCTAAAGCCAGTTGGATCCTCGTTTCTTCAATATTAATCCGACCAGCTCTTGCTCGGCCACGGATAGAAGGCATTGCTCTGCTACGAGTGGACGATGTAGGTTCGGCTCTTTTCAAAGCTTCTAATTCTTCTCTCAAGGCAGCATTTTTAGTTTCCAAAAAGGAAAAACCTTCATCATTAAGTGGGACTAAAGCTCCCGAAGAAGATGAGGCGGCAAATTTGAGTTGTTTCACTTCTTCTCGCAAGGCAATACAATCTTTCTCCAACAGCTTGGAAATATTCCTATGTTACTCGATCTTAAGTTTCAGCACACTTTCCCTTTTTTCATGGGCAGAGATATATTTGTCATAGCCCCAATCAGCACTCAACTGTTGGTACTTTTTCTCATAACCTTCATGCATGAGTGCAGTGGTTTCTTTGTGTTGAAATTGGAGCTCCTCGATCATTCTTTGGAGGCCTTCAATCATTTGATAATAGACCGCATTGTTGGCTACATCATGATCAAGTAAACACTTTAAGTATTGGTTTGTATCAACTGCTCGCTCAGAAGCATCAGGTCCAAGGATATTAATTATTTGAGCATCAGTAAAATCTGTGTGACCAACTTTGAAATAATCATTACATTTTTTCATCAACTCTTTCTCATGAGCTGACAAGAGTTTAATCCTGGCAACAAACTAGCAAGGAAAAATAAAAATGCATCAACAACGATACAGACAGAGCAATTAAAGGAGATACTCAGAATAGATAACAAAGTCCATTTTTATTCATCATAAGAAGAGATAGTATATCCAAAGCTACAACCAGAAAGAGAAAAACAACATAACAAAAGAGCCGAATAACTTTACACCTTCTTCTTATTCCCTATAACATCTTCAGCTGGTTTAGATGAAGGATTTGGTTGTTCAGAGGGCAGGTAACATTTCTCGGTAGAAGTTGTTGCTTGCTGAACTTGCTCGGAGGGTTAAGGAATGGTGACAACATATAGTTATTCTACTATCATCATAGAAGACTCAACAGATTCAGCTTCATCTTCTTATTCTTCGTCAATAGTAGGGGGAGGGCCATGAGTGTGTTTTTGAAACAATTCAGAATCATCTGTAACACTCAACTCTTTCAATGCTGCGACCCATCCATCTCATAAGTACTTCAAACTTGCATATTCCATCTGGCAAGTAATAGCAGTTAAGGCTTTGTTCCATCCTTTATCTCAACTAAAGCTAAAGGACTTTTTCATAATAACTTTTCTTTTCGCCTTCTCAGAAGAAGCATATCCCTCAACAAGTTTCACCTTCTCCTCCAAATATTTCTTACGCCGTTCAGCCTCTTCAAGCTTGCCATCAGCTTCATCTTTGCTAGTAATGGTGACCTTCAATTTTTCCTTCAACTCTTTAGAGGCAATTACAGCTTGGTCTCGAGCTGTATCAACTTGTTTGTGAGCTGTCTCTGCAGATAGAAGTTTTTTCTCCCAAGCAGCTTTATCTTCCTCGTACTTCTGCTGAGAGTCCTTCAAATATTGTGATAACCCAACAAAAGCTTCTTCCACCCTATTGGAGGAAGCTGAGGCCTTGATAGCCTCATCTTTCTCCAGGATACTATTAAACACGTCATAAACTAAAAAAAGAAAAGAATCTCAGATAAAAATATAAACACAGTACGGGGAAATGAAATGGTAAGGATGATGATGCTTACTGACACAATATGTTGGGCGATTAAGTCAGTGACCTTCTCTCGAGAAAGGGAACCCTTAGCAGCTCGATATTCGGGAATGGTCAAAGATTTGATCAAACCTTTGGCCGAGCTCGGAGCAATGAGAGCTGGAGTGTTAGCTCTCAAAAAAGGATCCTCAACGTCAGAAGGTTGAGCAGCAGTTTCTCTAGGTCTTTCTGCAAGACCTCTCCTTAATCTTTTTAAAGGAACACCTTCAATCAAAGGTGTTGCCTCTCCTTGTGTAATAGAAACACCTTCAATTAATGGTGATGCCTCTTTTGGGACAACGGGTGGCTTCCTGTAGACCTTCTTGACAGTTGGAATTGTTCCTTTAGATGGAGTACTATCCATTTTCTTCGTTCCTTCAGCTGGGACATCCCCTTTGCTCTTCTTTGCCCCATCAGTGCCAGGAGCATCTTTGGCAAAGAATTCAGGCATTCTCTTCTTCCTCATCATCAAATCAGCAATAGAGGTACCCAAATCAGAAGAAGATTCTTCTACGCCGGCTTGAGATGATGGAATTTGATCAAGATCAATTATCACAGGAGGGGCAAGAGGACGAGCAATAAAAGAGGAAGTAGTATTTTTGTATCTCAGTAAATAAGAACCAACTCTAACGTGATCCCCAACAACTGATTGATGCAAACCCCATATGAGTTTCAAATCTTTTATATTAATGTCACTCTCTTTTGGGGGCCTTTTTTTGTTATCAACTGCAAAAAGTAAAATAAATATCAGTGACGCATTTCATCAAACAAAAATAGAGCTAAATTGAAAAAAATAAAAATAACCTATCCCATTGCCATAAAGTGGACATCTGGGACCTTAGTAAACATCATTTACTTTTAATGGGGGATGTTGACAATTTTTTATTACAACCCCGTGATCAAAATAGTCCCCATTAGCATCGGAAAGATTGACTACTAAAGATCTATTGGAAAACCTAGTTTTTAAATAAAATATGGTATCACTGGTAACAAATTTATAACAAAACATAATCTCAGGGATTCCTAAATGAGTCCCATGAATTTGATTTAACCTATATACGCCATTAACTACCCTCCATGTATTTGGAGCTACTCTTGCAGGAACAATATCAAAATATTGGCAAAACTCCAAACATAGGGGATTTGGCGAAAAAGAAAAACCACACTCCGCTACAAAAAGGGAGGGAAACCAATGTCCCTCAGCTAAGGAAAATTAATTAGATGGGCAAGGAGGTTCCTCTAGAATAACCCAAGAAGGAATCACAAAATCAACCCTGAATTTATCCAAGGATTCGACAAGATAAACCATATTCACTAAAGCAAAGAAAGAAGAAGGAAGAGATTCTTATAGAAAATTAAGAAATCTGCTAAGGCGGGCGATGGAAAGAACGACAATATAAGAACAGAGTGAGAAAATAAAGAGTTTAAAAGATGAGAAGTAAAAAGTAGGAGACGATTTGGTTCTATCGCTTTTAAATGCCTTGCATAGGGAAGTGAGAAAGGAAATGATTACTAGAAAAAACGATTGCGTTTCCGGCGGCTAAATGATGAAAAAGACGTAAATATCCAAACGACTGTTGAAGATTCAAAATATTTATGAGTTTGCTATTTCGCGCTCAAATGACAAGACTGAAGAGAAAATGTCCTAAGTGTTGGAGGTCTGTAATCTAAACCATGTCCGAGCAACTTCTGGGCATAATGTTCCACATTCTCATATTAAACCTCAACTGTGAAACACTGGGGGCTTCTGTTGATACAAAAATTAGTCAACTGATATGGACTAATTATATGACAACACATGTTATCCTATGTGGAAAAAATATATATTAACCGAACAGCTTAACTGGACTAGCAACACATCGTGTCGAGCTACTCAGCCTACGAGCTACTAGCATACCGAGCAATTCATCACTCCGAGCTACTCAATGTGCAGAGCATCTAGCCAAGAAGTTCAAACGATAATTATGCATTCAATGAACATCAGATTTAATGAACATTCTTATTGTACAGATGTATATGTCTATTAAATAACGGCATATCATCTATTCATACTGACAACCCCAAGGCTATAAATACATTGTAACACCCTCCATAACAGGATAATTGATCATTGGCAATTGTGATCGAGATTAAGGAAAAACATCGGGCAATACAAAACAGTGGATGTAGGCCATTTTCATAAGGTTGAACCACTTTAAAAGTCCTTTGTCTAATTTCTTACTTCATATTTATCTGTGATTGATTAATTAGATCAAATCTAGTTTTTTACATCAACAATACTAATTAAGACTCATGCATTTTTACACACTACATCACCAAGAGTAGGCCAATATTGATCAAAATTTTGTCCCGTACTGGGGGGTCACTTTGTGATGGGTGCTGGTCCTACGGGTCGCAGTTAACCTAAGCGATATGATCCTCACCTTCCATTGGCTTCGTACCTTCGACGTATATTTAACGATTCCCCCCGCATCATACCACTTGAACGAACTCACGATGGAAGGTCTATAGTAGGGAACTCGTTCATGTACGTCGAGTATATCGAATTCTCACTCACACATACCGTCCCCATGAGGTATATCGTGAGGCAATTAATGTACACTCAGGTATATCAAATGGCTTGTCCACACGTATTGATGAATGATTTCCCTTATAGACAAGAGGTATATCATGGAAGTCATACCAAAGGAGGGAACCCGTCCACTAGACCAACAAGTGCATAAACCTCATATAGGCGTCAAACCTAGGGAACTTATATTTAGTTTGTCGGTTACCATGAGAAACTCTGTCAAAATTTTGGGTCAACATACCGTCCGGACTTTCGCATTATTTCGCCTTTTTTTAAAACAGGACCCTGTCCATGAGCCTAGAAACAAGTCAAACCGTGTCTTACATTTTTAAATCCAATTTTTTCAGGTTTGGGTCTTGTCTGACATTTTTCTGTATTTAGGCAAACCTAATACAAGTGAAAACCTAATAATAATAATAATCATATTGAGATTCCTCTCCTTTTTCTTCCTTCTCAAAAATAAAAAAATACTAAAAATATTTTTTCCTTCTTTCCTCCAAAAAAACAAAACTCCCTATTTCCTTCAAAAATAATTTCGAACCTTTTTTCCCTCTCAGGTCGATCACATACCAGACTTTGGCCTGGCTCCTTAATCGCTCAAATCGCCCGAAGCTCCGTCGCTTCTTCTGCAACTTCGACTGAATTTGATATATACCTCCACGAGTTCTACATGGATAACACCGACCAAGCACCAAATGTTCAGTCAGATCTGACGGACATCCTAGCCCAACTCAGCGCCAAGATTGACAACCTTCAAACCGAGGTCTAAGAAATGCAGTGACATCGGACTTAGATTCCCGAAGAACATGATGTTCTCTTTTCTTATGCTATGGGTCCACCATCTCCCGAGCCTGCTTGGTTCCCAGAAGCGTACCATCATGTTTTGCGTGCCCTACTTGTCAATGGGCCACCACCTGCTCAACTCCCGATTCCAAACCTTGCCCAACCAGGGGCTAATATGCCGATCCTAAAGAGGAGGAACTAAATATGGTCAAGGAAGATCTCAAACTACTGTCAAAGAAGTTCAACCAAGTCAAGATATTCGGGAAGTACATGGATTACACCCATATGTATTCTTATCCTAAAGCTAGGCTGCCAGAGAAATTCAAGATGCCAGACATCGAGAAGTTCGAGGAAAGCAAACCCCTGATTGTGCACCTTCAAAGCTGTCACCGAGCCATGACCCTTATTAGTGCCTCCGAAAAAATAATGGCCCATACGTCTCAATAGACCTTGAAAGAAAGTGCCCTCCGATGGTTATGTAAGGACATATTTTTATAAGTCTGTTATCAATTTATTATGTCATATACCGCTACACCGTCGAAGATCATTCAAGAGCAATCTGCATCAAAGACGGATCCGAATATCAAGTTCTTCATCAAAAAGACTCTGCGAAGTTTACTTTGGTAAGCTTATATTTTAAATACATTAACTTTCCACTTAGAGCTTTGGGATATTTTTTCAAAATATTTTTTAAGTGTTGTAGCAGACTTTTTCATCAAATTTGAGAATGAGTAATTTTTTCTAAGTGTTGGAGCGTACCTCAATTTTGATGCCCAGGTCGTTCAAGTGAGATAGCCATCTCGTTCGAGCGATATTGGATGTCGCAAGATGTCATTTGAACGACATCTAAGTCGATAGCGCGAGACTGCTATCTTGTTCAAAAGAGCACATTTTTCGAGGCAGTGCGATTTTGTATAAATACTAATTAAATGGTTTCATTTTCATTAAGAAGTCCCAGCATTTTACAGAATAGAAAAACTGCGATTTGCAGAATCCTTTTTGACATATTCTTTTAGGGTTTAATCCCTTTTTGTTTTCAATTCACAAAACTCCCATATGCTTTAGTGAATTATTTTGGTGTTCAAGAACAATACTTTGCTTTTGTTCAACCTCTGTGGAGAAGGCATCTCCATTTTTGATCGGTGGATTCCGAGCGTAGTCATTCTGCGTGTGGACGAGCCGAAGACGACGAACTGACACCTGGAGAGTATTTCGTTGTCTCTCGTATCTTTGAAGGTTTGCTGAAGGCACCGTACATTACACACTTGTGGGCGATTATTAGGTTGTATGTAAGTCAAAGGTCTTGTGAATTCTTCAAAGTGTTTATAAAAGGTTTTACCCGAAAGGGTTTTTTTCCTGAATCGGTCGTCTTTATTTTTTCATGCATGGGTTGAATGATTTATAGATGTATGTTTAGGGGCTGAATTAATTTTGTTTAAAAATAGACTCTAATTAAATAAGGTTTTCTTGGAAACTTGCGAATTAATTTAAGTCGTTATCACACACCGCATTTATTTGTTTACAAATTGGTATCAGAGCAGATTGCACTAATTTATCGCGTATTCCTATTTTTCGCAAAATTTGTGTTATATTGATTTTTTTGAAAAATCACTTTTGTGAAAAATCGCAATTTTTCGATGGAGCAATTATGTAATCGGATGCCCCCCTTTGATGACACGAGTCAAAGTTTTAATGATTTAAATAGTTTGAATTTGACGTTTGCTAAAAGAATTGATTTTTTAGAAAAAGAAAATTCTCATTCTAAATCCGTGATGGATCTTTTGCAAACGGTTCAAAATCAAAGAGATTTTTATCGTGAGAAATTTGTTGCCTTGGACCACGATTTTGTTGCTTTAAAATTGTGCAAGAAGGAGAGTGATGATAGGGTCCTATTTTTAGTAAAAGAATTAGGAGACCTTAAAAATTCGATTACTAGGTATCATACACCGCATAGCAATTACTAGGTGCTCGTACAGACACTCGTCTACGAGCCTCTACATATGACACACCTTAAGCATTGGACACCTTAAGACGTCTTAACAAGTTGATTTCTATTCCCAATGACGCCACACAGAATTAGTCCTACGGACACTTTAAGATTCCCTTAAACTACACTCACACTAGGATTGCCTTGCATCTAGAGATTACTTGGGTCGCTAAAATGGGCCCTGACACTTGGATAATAATATTATCTTTCTTCCAAACGACTGTGACCATAATCCATGTACCAAATCACAAACTAACACTACTAAGGATTCCAGCAGGATGTAGGACATCGTATACAACCTACAAGCCTTTAGGTTTACATCACCAACATCATTAGGGATCCTATTCCTCCAAAATTGCATCATAACTTCTAAAACCCTGACATGGAAGACTATATAGAGTTCAATCCTAAGTCCCCTCAACCATCGTTGTCGCACGTGTAACATACTTACCAAAATTTTCCTGTTACCCTCATCATACTACAACTTTCAATCAACAATCACCAAGACACTTACTTATAATAGTAGTATTTTACCTATTCAGACCGAGTACACATACCCAAGTGTTGACCAACATGATTTCTCACATCTACTGAATTACCAATTATCTTACGAGGTGATACTACCTCAATAATCGAATTTGCCTAATTACATCATCATTATTAACTACCCGAAAGTAACGCACCTCAGAACTTAACGCATCCTTATCACAAATCAATACCTCTTAGGCATGACTCACTAGTCACCTAACCTCCACAGTTGACTTTACAACATTCACGCTTCTAATTCAATGGAGGTCATCTACCATTTTTTTCACATCTTAATTGGCCTCTCACATTATCAAGGATTGGCACACAAGAACCTCACACTAAAAACCGCGGTGTCACCACTATCGGCTCGCACAGATGCTCGCAAATCACTAACATGTTTAATCAGAAGTGCATAACCGATTAACTACAACTAACTTGGTCGTATGCCACTTGACAATAAATTACCCGTCATGCTAATCTCCTTAACTCCACCATCGAGAACATGAAATTAAAACCGTCACCAATATAGCATGACCGTCCCAAAATCAACACCGACGTCGAAAGATCCATTACCAAACTCACCATGTCCCTCACGAAAGGAACCTTGAACCTAGAGATCTGATACCATTTTTAATTCCCCAGCCCGAATTTATGGATTACCCGTGGTCAACCTGGTCCAACCCGAGCATTAGGTGTGAAGTGTAATGAAATAACCTACATATTATTGCTATTCTAGTTTTATTTAATTAATATTTTACTTGTTTAGCATGCGATTCCCATTTAAAATCAATCTAGTGAGGGGCCCGTGGGAAGCGTTCTGAGAGTCCAAGCGTACAGAACTACTAACATAAAGTAAAAAAAATACTTATCTGTATAACGCCCTCAAAATACGGAACTGCGCCTAATCTATCGTAACAAAGACGACGGAATGAGTCAAATTCCTAATGGGAAAATACAAGAATGCAGTATAGAATCGAACGACAAAAACGAAACTCTAACATGTATATCTATGTGCACATGCACCCACTATAAATACATATATATACATATATATACTTACATGCATGAAACTATTTTTATTCCAAAAAATGTTGTTTACCCTGATTAATTCACTTTAATCCCGTAAACGAAATTCCCTTTTTCTTGACTTGATATTTATTACTTGATTTAACACAATTGGTTAAATACATAAAATAATTATACTTTGGTTAAGGAAAATCATTTCTTTCATCGAAATTATCCACTTTATTTGTACCAATTCACGTTAGTATTTTGATTGAAAATCACCATTTCAACACACGCAAATGTAGTGTTAGAAAATACTTATTTTTCCTTTTAAAATCTTTCATAAACACACCCTTATATTAATTATGGGTGAAATCTCTTTAGGTCGCTTAACTACCCATTTAATCCTTTCACCTTACCACTTATTTACCTTACGGACATTAATCAATTTTCTCATTTACTTGTCCGCTTTATCCTTTATTGGAGCATTTATTAATTCATTCAAGTTAGGTTGTCTTTTCACATATTCACCATATAACCCATTTCTTGACATGTTCCATTTTCATTATCTTTTTCTCGAAATCTTTCAATATTCGCATACTTTAATGGCCTCCACACCGCCGGTTATGCTACCATATGTTCTGGCCAGTGATTTGAGTCTTTTGGCCCTCCTTAATTTTTTCGGTGTCATACGAGTCCTTATTAATGTATTTAAATATTTTACAAATGTCGACATTATTTCACTTTTCCTTTTTCCAGGCCGAAGCCAAAATTCGGGGTTTCACCCAACTTGTGTTACCCTTAAAAATCATCATTTCTTGTCCTTTTTACTCTAACATCGATTTTATCCCCAAATCATGTTCATTTAGGACCATTTTATGTAACACCTTTTTCAATATTTTTATTTCTTAAAAATGTTCCCCTTTACATAAAATTATCATTTTACCCATTTGTTTCCAAACTTGTCTTTTCCTCCATTTTTACAAGTGTTATTACACTAACTTATTAAGTGTTTTAAACACATTAATACCACTTTAACACTTTGGAGTAACATTATTCTCAAGTTGGAAATATTTTTATTTCATCATTTTCTTTTTCAAAAAATAATTGAACATATAAGACTCGTTTATAAGAAAAATATAATTTTTTTTATTAATACATGTAGTCTTGAAACCTTACACTTTTCACATTTTTAACACCTTTTTCACACACTTTAAGAGCTGAAATTTCTCTCCCTAAACTTGTCCATATGTTCAACCTCAAAATACTACAAATTTATATGCATGAGAAATGGATTTTAAGCCCAAAAATCCTATCAAATGGGTATAACATGTGAGTTACTCTAGAAATTTTATAATATTTGCACAAACAAACTTTTCATGGCAAAAGACATTTTTATTTCTTCAAAACTTGAATAAAATGTCCATTTGTATAAAATCCTAATTTTTTACAAGAAAACTTTGAAACATTTATCCATAAAATATTCCTAATCAAAGTGAGCATTCTTACAACATTTTTACTCCATAAAAATGTTTAATACCAAGTTTTCTTGAAATATATTATTTTTCTCAAAAATATTGAAACCTATTTTTGCAATTCATAAGAAATATCATTCTTATATCATAATGCATCCTACTTTTACTATTCCAACTACAACACTATTAATATGAAAAATAGAGTCTTAAAGTAAGAGTAGAGTTTTTCCACCTCGAATGTAGATCCAAAAATGGTGGATGAAGAAAAAGATGATGGAAACATCCCACCTCCAAAGGTGGCCTCAAGGATGTTGTCTATCTTCACAAATCTTGTCTCCAAGAAAGCTCCAAGAAAACTCCCTTCAAACTCCATTAATATTCCATCTTTATCTTCAAGAACCCCCATTAACACCTCCAAATTTCATATCTCTACCCAATAATGGTGGAAATGGGTGTATTGGGCTTAAATATGGTGGAATACTAGTAGAATATGGTGGCATAAGGTGGATACATGGTGGTTTATGATTGATTGTGGTGGAGGAAGAGGGGAAAATCTCTTCATGAATTAGAGAAAGGGAGAAATGATGAAAATGGTGGGGGAGAGACCTCCTCACCTCTCTCATCTTCTACACAAAATAAACCTTAAATAATCCCCCACAAACTATATTAAAACCCTTTCTCACACCAAAATTCTGAAATTGACCATCTGGGCCACTCAAAGCTCGGCGCCTCATAAATTTAAGGGTCCAAAATGTGATAACACACAAGGGCAACCAAAACTTAAAATTTCTGGGTAGCTCATTCGAACGAGAATGGAACCTCGTTCGAACGAGAATGGCTTCTCGTTCGATCTAACCTTCAAACGACCTTCTAACGAGCATATTCAGCTATATAGTGGGATCTCGTTCGAGCTCGTTTGATATCTAGTTCAAACAACCATGGACGTTCGTTCGAACCAATCTTCCTCATTCGAATGAGAATGGACACTTGTTCGAACGAGCTTGATTATCGTTCGAACCATTGTTTCCTAATTTTCTCCATTTTTTACCCTAAAACTTCCCAAATTACCATCAAGACTCCAAGAACAGTCAATTACAGACATGAACCCAATTATAATGATCCAATTCCCAAGGTTTTCCATATTACTACAACTTACATGGAAGAAATAATAAAATATTCGACACAGGTATTACTATACGTGTCTAACCCAATTGGTCGTCGAGGTGTAACAAATATGTCACACCCCGCTCAATTCTGGCGTCAGCCGCCATCAAAACTAAGCCGGGTGTGAGTAAATAAAATACCATTCTTAGCATGAGATAGTTATGAGACATATAAAATTAATCCACAAGATAAATAACAATCAATCCCAAAAGATAAACCGTTCAACTTAGCGAATAAAGATCCATCTCATACTAAACTCGAATAAATTCATTCTCCAATAATATAAACTGAATAAAATCCCACTATAAATATCTGAGTAAAACCGTACAACTGTGGAATCGAATGGCCCACCAAAACTATAAATTGAGTCTCAATACAAATGCGAAGGAATGGAAAAACTAATCTACATTACTAAACTCAACTAAAATACTCCGGTTGCGCCTCCAAGATAATCTCCAAAAGTTCTATAATAACTCCACCACTAAAGCCTAAAAATATTAATCAACGCACGAGGCCAGAGCCCCGAGCATGAATACACACTACTCCCCTCAAATAGGTTTCGTGAACCCAGACAATAGCATTATACGCAATAAATATCACAATAGAGTATTTTAAATTAAACGGGATAATTAAACGCGATAAATATAATCACTAACTACACGTAGGGATCCCCATTAATAAGACACACCAATATAATTTTAAGTTCCCAAGTCCCATGATGCTAATTTGATTTAATTAGCCCATTTTATTATTGTTCTCACTTTTTATTATGACGGTCCTCCCATCTCGAGTGGTAATCCACCAAAGTGTCACACTTCCCCTTGTCAATCGCCTTCTGACCCGTTTGAACTATCGGCCCCAACACATGACAAGGTTCCACACACGACACGATATAAATCACCCTCTGACCCGTTTAAACTGTCGGCCCCGACACATTATGTCACCATAAATTTTAATACCAATTTTTATCTTAGGCATTAATTCTCAATTTCTCAATTTCAAAATTTATAAATCACCCCACCCTTTTATCGATGTGAGATTCTCAAAATACCCCTTAGTTCCATACCTAAGGGTTCCTAAGTTATCAATCTGTCCTACCCTATGTATAGAATGAATTTCTAACCTAAACCTCGACCTAGTCTCATGCCTAGGCTGGTGTAATGATGATAAAGTAACGAAAATCAGCCCACCCCAAAAATGATAAAATCGCGATAATCTACCCTCACTAGTCCCATACCTAGAAGGCGTAAATTATCTAAAGGCCTACCCACTAGTCCCATACCTAGAGGGCATCCTAAACAATAGGGAGAGAAAAAATATCCAACAACCCGTCATTACAAAAGGACACAATAATAATATCAATAATTCACACAAACAAGCAATATAATCATTGTACAAAACTACGCATGATACTCCAATTAAATTAAATCTTTATTTTATTATCTCATCGTCATAAACACCCAAATTAATCTCATATAATTAATTTAAATTAAATACATCGAGGTTTCATCATTAAGACATCATATTTCCAATTTTATTATCTCTACATAATTTACATGAGTCATACGTCCCCAAATTCATTTAATTCAAAATCAAAGTTTTTTCTACATGCAACCTACACTAATAAAACCCACAATCCACTCATCAATCCTACGTACGCAAGGGTTATGAATATTATTTAGATTAAAAGATTTTATAAAAATAGCCCCATAGTTAGTGTCCACTTTCTCTAATTAGATTGCTAATTGATTTTTAAAAAACATTGAATTAAGGTTTAGGCAACACTTAAAACGCATAATACTAAAGGAAAAGAATAGAGTATTCATGTCTGGGTACAAATCATTTGTAAGTTCTGAATAGACGGTTGGATTCCTCTCGAAAAATTAGCAAAGAGTCGTTCTTGAACAATCTTAAGAAAATACCGATTAAACCTTCAAATATCGAGTGAAATACTTGATTAAGTTTGGGGCTAAAGTTTGTAGATGAAAGGGAATAATTTTGGAGAGGTCTTCAGGTTGAGAAGTTGATGAAAAAGTGATTTGAAAAACCAAGCCATGAATTAGCGGTGATATATAAAGTATTAAGAGTTTGATTAAGAAAAGAGTTCTAATCAGATAAAAACACTAAAATTTTTATTCCGGACGATCGGACCATTGGAATTGGATGAAATTTTTTGGAGAATTAGCTGAAGATGAGAGGAAGCTGCATAAAAATTTTAGCTCGATCAGACCGTCCTATATTTTTAAATATTTTTTTGTGTAGAGAGTTTTAT
The DNA here is from genome assembly GCA_949130495.1 of Sambucus nigra. Lineage (NCBI taxonomy): Eukaryota > Viridiplantae > Streptophyta > Magnoliopsida > Dipsacales > Adoxaceae > Sambucus > Sambucus nigra. The sequence continues at coordinate 340,469,190 of OX422213.1, read as the reverse complement.
GTTTCGAGGACTCTTAGAGAGTTTTATGTTTTGAGGACTCTTCTATATAATAAAAATTCAATTAAAACTCCAATTTAATTCCGATTCCAATTCCGTTTGAAAATTTATTTTTCAAATATAAAAACCAACAATTTAAATTATAAAATTTATAAAATCCAAGATTTCATTTTTCTCTGATTTCCAAAATTAATTTAAAAATTCCCATTTAAAAAATCCGGGTTGTTACAAAATAGTGGACCGTAACAACAAGCACATAAACGCTTCACCCAAAGATACTTTCCTATACATAACTACTCATATCAGGAGGCACACTAACTAATTCACCCCTTAATTCCTATATAGTCGAATCATAAATACATATCATAACCACAACCAAGGGTCCAACACTCCCCACTAATGAGAGAACTCACTAACCAAATAACCCATATAATAACCCAATGTGATACCTCGATTCCCTCAATAGATCCAATCCATGAGTATTGGAAATAAGATGCATAAACCATTACCACTAGGGAATAGCGCTGCCCATACCAAACCCAACAGATCAACCTAATAGCGCATTAATCACTATAAAGAACTCACCCCACCCCTTCACAGTTCATAATAGGGCATCCATACTACCCTCAATTCTAACATCCCATCTACACCTGATAACATAATCAACCACAGTAAGAATAATTTATCACTAGTTACTCAATGGTCATATTATAAGTACTCTATACTTTATATAATATAATGAGATAAATGGGCGTCTGCCACTAGCTAAGAAAATCTCCCAGAAGGCCCTCAAGCTATCTCAGGATGAGGTAGCCAACCTCAAGGCAGAGCATGCCAAAGCTTTGAAAAATCTCTCTGACGACAAAAAGGACGAGATTGACGCTGCAGTTCAGGATACTATTGATGACTACAAGGAGTCAGAGGAGTACAATGATCATGCCTTTGAGTACCTGGAGAGGGGCATCAGGACTGCTTACCAATGGGCTACTTTGAGGTAGGCAAAAACTGGGAGCCTAACCTCTCGGAACTTCATGGGTCTGGATTTCAGTGACCCTCTCCTCGAGACTGCTCTTGTTGATGTGGATATTCCAGGTGGAGGTGCCCAGGTCGACCTTGACGCTCATAAGGATCTGAAAGAGGCTATTGAGTTGGATGCTGATGCTGTGAGGACCGAGGTTGTTGATGCGGTTAAGGCTTCAGCTGCTGACGGATCGGCCCTCAGAGATGCCGACGCTACACTTGATCAGTGAATGCAGCATTAAGTTTTTTCTTTTTGTCAGGGCGATCGTCTGTGACCTATTGCCCTTTTTTCGATGTAACACATGGAACACTTTTATTTTCTTTTCTTTTAATCAGTTCTTGAAATACGAAGGCCTGCTTGCCTGAATGTTTGCTTACTTGGATATTTGCTTGCTTGGATATTTGGTTGCTTTAATATTTTCTTATTTCTTCTATTACATGGTGTGTTGTGGTAGTAGTGTCAACACCAAATTTCACAATTCGGATCTCACCAAATTATGGTGTTATGCCATACCTCCTCTCATCGTTTTGAGAGTGCATGGTTGAGCATCGTCTCGTCCATGCACAGTCGTCTCGACCGAGAGACGTATTTATTTTTTGCCAAATATTCACCTAATTAATGATGTTTAAGGTATGAGATCACCAATCTATTGATGTTTTATCCCTTACTTACCAAATTAATGATGTTTTAAGGTCCGAGACCACTATTCTAATGATGTTTTATCCCTCATTCACCAAATTAATGATGTTTTAAGGTTTGAGACCATCAAACTAATGATGTTTTAAGTAATGAACCACACCCAAGTGATTTTTTAATTTGGACTCACTAAATTATGGTGTTATGCCATACCCCCTCTCATCATTTTAAGAGTGCATGGTTGAGCGTCGTCTTGTCCATGCACTGTCATCTCGGCCGAGAGAGGTATTTATTTTTCACCAAATATTCACGAAATTAATGATGTTTAATAATTAAGTTGGCCCTTCTTAGTGTTATTGAAAGTCCATGGATGGGGTCGACCCCCTTTCCAAGTTATCCTTTCACCAAGGTTAGGTTTGTTTCTATCTCACCACGAATGATGTTTTATAGCTTTTTAGGGTACTTGAAATGAATCATCCAAAATAAAATATATAAGATATGAGGGAACAAACCAGTTCCACTTTTCTCATTCATAATAAGCCCTTTTATGACGATTCATAATGAAAAAGCTTCGATACAATCATCTATTGGTAGTCCCTTTTTAAGTGCTCGGCGTTCCAAGGATTGAAGAATGGTACCCCCTCCAGGTTCTCTGGTTGATAGGTGCCCATGACTACCTCATCGATAACCCTGTAAGTACCATGACAGTTGGCATGAAGCTTGTTCGGCTTCTGCCAAGTCTTATTCAAAATAAGGTCTCCTACTGCTATTGGCCTCGACCTTATCCTCTTATTATAAAACTTGGTCGTCCTCTGTTGATAGGCCGCTACTCTGATCTCAGCATCCTCTCTTCTTTCCTCAATCAGATCGAGGTCGAGTCTTCTCTCTTCCAAATTTCTCTCAGGATCATACGTCTGAACTCCGTGTGTGGGAAGACCAATCTCGGTAGGGACTACTGCCTCTGAGCCATATGCTGACATAAAGGGGGTCTCCCCTATCGACGTGTTGGCTGTCGTCTTGTAGGCCCATAGTACAACATGTACCTCTTCAGTCCATTTACCCTTGGCCTATTCCAACCTTTTCTTAATTCCATCAAGAATAGTTCTATTGGTTACCTCAGTCTGACCATTGGCCTGGGGTCGTCCAGGCGATGAGAAGAGTTGTTTGATGCCGACCCTTGTATAATATTTTTCTAGGGAAATGTTTTTGAACTGGGTACCATTATCTGAGATGAGTGTGTTAGGAAAGATGTATCTGCAAATTATGTTCTTCTATATGAACTGAAAGGTCTTCTTTTTTATGATTTTGATCATAGCCTCGACCTCTACCAATTTTAAAAAGTAGTCTATCGCTATAATGAGATATCTGTAGTTGCCCATGTTCCTTGGCAAAGGTCAAACCAAATCAATCCCCCATACTGCAAATGGCCACGGTGAGGTGATATACGTCAGAGGTTGATGGGGATAGTGAGGGATGGTGGTAAACCACTGACGTTTGTCTCACTTCTTTACGTACTCGGATGAATCCTTGGCTAGGGTCGACCACCAATATCCTTGAGTGACGACTCACTTTTGCCAATAATCTACCCCCAATATGGCTTGATCAAGCTCCTTCATGAACATCCTTCAAAATGTAATCTATCTCGACTGGGTGGACACATCTGAGCAGAGGCAGAATAAAGCCCTTCTTGTAAAACACATCCCCTAGGATAGAGAACTTTTCTTTTTTATATCTCAAATTCCTTCTTTCCGCCTTAGACTCCGATAAGTTACCCTCTTTAATATAATAAATAAGGGGTCCACCCAAGATGGTCCCAGGTTTAAGTTGAAGCAAAAATTTTTCTTCGCATCATTTTCCTCTATCGTCGGTCGAGAAAGGATTTATATTGGCACCATTATCTTCATCTCTATTCATGTTACTGAGGCTAACCTTACCAGGGCATCAGCTCAGCTATTATCCAGCCGAGGCACCCTTTTGACTTTGATCTCACCAAAGTCCTTCATCATCCTTTTCACCTTTGCTAGGTATCTTGCCATTCTGTCGTCTTTGGCTTCATAAATCCCCAAGACCTGGTTAACCACGAGTTGAGAGTCACTATGGACTAGAAGTTGACTGACGTTGAATGCTCTGGAGAGGGAGATTCCGGCTATAAAGGCCTCATACTCTGACTCGTTACAACTGAACCTCAACGCATACTCTATGTTTATTTCATCTGGGGTCGACACAACTAGATTGGCTCCACTCTCATTTTCACACGATGAACTGTTAACGAACAAGTTCCATAATGACCCTTATAAAAATGACCCCTCTTCGATAACACCGTTTCTGAGTAAAAACTTATCAGTTTCGGCCGTTGGATGTCTCGCCACTCTTGTCTCGACCTTTGATGGCTCGATATGGGGTTCAACCGACCCTTCAAAGCCGTCTATTTTTTCACTTCCAGCATCGTCCCAGGTGGTATCTTCCATAAAGTCTGCTAAGGCCCGCCCCTTGATTGTAACCCTCGACTGATAGAGGTTAATAGACTATGTTATACTCTCCTATCTCAATGGACCAGGTCATCAATCTACCTAATTTCTCCAGTTTATGGATGGCTTGTCTGAGGGGGGATCCGTAAGGACAACCATTGTATGAGCTTAAACATATGGCTTCATCTTTATCAAAGCGTGTATGAGGCATAGGATAGTTTCTCCATCCTTGGATATCTCTTCTCAGCCCCTTGGAGGGCCTTGCTGTTGAAATGCACTGGACTTTGTATACCATCATCATCTCATACTATTGCCGCGCTGATAGCTGACTCGGATACGACCAAGTAAAGGTAAAGCTTCTGTCCTTAGATATGACAAGATAGTAAGAGTGGTGAGCCGAGATATGACTTTAGTTCTAAAAAGGATTTCTCGCATTCCTCATCCCACTCAAAATCGTTTTTAAGAATCTTAAAAAATGGAAGACACTTATCAGTGGCTCTAAAGACAAACCTGTTTGGAGTAGCCACTCGTCCAGTGAGCCTCTGATCGTCCTTGATGGTCTATAGGGTCTTCATCTATAACAGGGCTTTTATCTCTCTAGGTTGTCTTCTATACCCCTTTGATTAACGATAAAACCCAAGAATTTTCCAGCTCCGACACCAAAGAATCATTTTGCTGGGTTGAGCTTCATCTTGTACTTGTCCATGGTGTCAAAAGTTTTTTCAAGGTCGGTCGTGTGAGTGTCGGCCTTCAAACTCTTAGTCAACATATCATCTACATAAACTTCTATTGACTTTCCAATATGGTTTTCAAACATCTTATTCACCAACCGCTGATAGGTAGCCCCGATGTTTTTCAAGACGAAGGGCATAACCTTATAACAATACGTCCCATTATCAGTGATGAAGGTTGTTTTCTCTACATCGGTCGGGTCCATAAAAAATTAATTGTAGTCGGAGTATGCGTCTATGAAGCTCATCAATTCATTCCCTGCCGTAGCGTCTACCTGATCAATACGAGGGAGAGGGAAATAGTCCTTGGGGCAAGACTTGTTCAAATCAGTGAAGTTCACAGACATTCTCCACTTTCCATTGGCCTTGAGCACTATGACTTCATTTGATAACCATTCAGGGTAGATAACCTCCCTAATGAACTTAGCCTCGTCCAGCTTTTTAACCTCGTTTCTTATAACCTCATACTTTTCACGAGCGTAAATTATTCTTCTCTACTTTATCGGCTTAGCACCTTCCTCCACATTGAGTTTATGACACAATATCTCCGGGTTAATGCCTAGCATATCATTATAAATCCGAGCAAAGATGCTCTGCCTTCTCTTCAACAGCTTGAGCAACTCATCTTTGATCTTTGGACTTAGGGATTTGCCGACCTGGATGGTTTTTTAGCTCATCCTCATTGAGGACGATGGATTCTACCTCTTCCACGACTTCCCCTTTCTTGGGCTTTGACTCGTCTCCAGGATCAAGGGTATCAATATTATATGTAGTTGTTGCTTTCTTGTGTGCTTATCTCTCCTCACCCAAGTTAAAGTAGAACTCTCGCGCCGACATTTGGTCACCTTGAACTTCCCCTACCCCATATGGAGTTGGGAATTTTATCATTTGGTGGACCGTCGAAGGAACGACCTCAAACTCTTTAAGGGCCACCCATCCCAATATGAGGTTGTTGGCCGAGAAGACATTCTCATCCATCACAAAAAAGTTAATCTTCTTGGTGAGCCTCTTCGGCCATTCGTCTCCCATTCTGACATTCATTTCATACATGCCTAGAGGGTGAACCTTCTCCCCACTATATCCTATCAGAGGATGATGATACGAGAGATGCCTGGCCTTGTTAAATCCTAGGCCTTTAAATCATGGACAGAACATAACATTTCCAAAGCTTCCTCCATCAATTAAGATTCTCGGTACTTCACATCCATATACTCTGGTTATTATAATGAGCGGGTCATCATGTGGAGCTAGGATACCCTAAAAATCTAGTCTTGAAAATCCGACTATGAGGGTTTCCATATCCACTTTCTTCCGTTTCCAAGTTTAGCATTAATGGAGGCCGAGTTCATAACCTCAGCCTTAGTTATCGCCTTTGCCTCGACCATTAGAGATTTTCGATCGACCACCCCAGAGCCTCCCCCTGCTAGGCCACCATAAATCATGCCTACCCCAAATGAAATCATGTTGAGCCTCTTTACTGGAACATCATCGTCTTTAGGTGGGAGATACGAATCTTTATTATCGTCATCTGAGGAGTTGCTCAGTTTTTCTGGAGCGTTCCCTCTACATTTACCATTTTTCCTCTTTCTAGGGTCGTCTCGGCCTCGCCCTGAACTATTCTTATTAACATACTTCCTCAACTTTCCAGATTTTAACATTTTTCGATCTCATCTTTGAGGGCGAAGCACTTATCTGTAATGTGCCCATGATCCTGGTGAAACGCACACCAAATATTTCTATACCTCTTATGAGGGGTTGTCTTCAACTTTTTTGGCCACCTAAGAGACGTGTCATTTTTTATCTCATTTAAAATATGCTCATAACTAACTGTCAGAGGTGTATAGTCTGCAAAATTTTCGTATATCGGCCTTTTCTTGCTATCCTTTCCCGTAAACTTCTAACCCTTTCCATCGTCGTGGGTTCTTTTTTCTTCATATTCTTTCCCGACCATAGCCTCTTTTGCATTCATGACTCTCTCGGACGTAGCCAAGAGTTCATCCATAGACTTTAAAGGGTCCTCGACTAGTTTCTAAAGTAGCTTTCCTTTCTGAAGACCTCTCATCTTTGTTAAAATGTTCTATATACTCCCTCAGAGTCTCGTCCTTCCCCTATTTGATGCACAACATGTGGGTCGTCTGCTTCCTAGGTTTTACCCCAAAGCAAAAGTTATGTACAAAACTATCATCTAGTTATTTAAAATTTCCAATAGAGTTCTTAGGAAGGGAGGTGAATCGTATGTGGCTGCCCTTGTCAGTGTGTTTGAGAATGCCTGAAATCTCACCTCATATGATATTGAATAGATGTCGGAGGCTGACAGATATATCTCCACGTGATGTACTTGATTAGTGCTCCAGTCATACTTCGGTGTAACTACTGGTGGTTTGAACTTGTTCGGGGTTGGATAGTTTAATATCTTCGCCATGACTGGGGACCTTTCAGTATATCCCTTTGCAAGGGGTCTCGGCTTTTTATGATATCCCCTATTTTGTTCTCCAACCTCTGTATCGATTCATTCCAGGGCTTGTCTGCTTCAACATTGACTTTTGTAGGGATAACATTTTCCCCGGTCCCTTCTCTGTCGCCTGGATGAGATGATCATTCTCTGTTAGATGGGCTGGTCGAGGGTACCCTCTTAGGATATTTGGGTCGGCTAATTTTCCTCTCTTTGCTCCTTTCATCCTTTTAGAGGCCTTTAGTCATTATCCTCTCATTTCTTCTTGAACCGGTGACACTCCTTGACCTAGATAAGCGGTTCCTTAAATCTCTCTAAGGGCCGATCCTATCAAAGTCTGACCCTCTGCTTAGCCTGCCAAAAGATGATTGACTTGGTCCACAGTCTCGGCTGGGCCTCCGTCTTTGGTCCCTTCTTTGCCTAATAGGGTGCACAGTTCCTCTAGATATCTCATGAGGTTACCAATATTCGAACTCTCCATCTTCGTCATCAAGGACATCCCCAACCAAGTCATGTCGATGTTCTTAACCTTACCTCCCCAGGCATAAAGGCCTAGGATCTGCAACGTCTCTCCGTCTCTGACACAGTGGAAGGCATTTTTCTAGAGCTTGGGGTGGTCCCTTATCTTGTTGACGAGGTTTACCTTCCCTGGTGGTCGGAGTTACAAATTCTGCTCCTGCGCCGTCAGTGCTGGCTGTAAAATTCTGGCTGAGCATAGCAAACTGTTTTTTCATTTGCTGTTGTCTAGCTATGAGGGAGAGAAGCTCCATTGCCACATCAGATATCTTTGACTGGCATGGTGCTTGGCTGGAACTTGCATCGCCTCCCAGTGGTGGTGCCAGTTGATTCTCAGGTGGAGGAGGTGGATCCATTGCCATTGGTGAAAGTTGTTTGAGCTATGAACCGGATAAGGAGATCTTAAATGCTCAACGAGAGCTCCTTCAATGGTGAAATAACTCCACAAAGAAGGAGTACTGGTTCACCACTAGAGGCTCTGATGAGTATAAACTAAAAATAGGGATGAGATGCCTATCCTCGTTTCCCACAAATGGCGTAGGACTGATGATGCTTGAAATAGCACCAGCAGGTCAATGTGATAACGAGCTCAAATAACTATAGTAATGGAAAAAAGGAACAAGTAATATATCTGTAAGATAATGAGGTGAGGCAAAGAGAAGATGAGATAACAATTTAAGTGGTTCAGCCAATCATGATTACATCCACTGTGTGTGTGCATGATACACTAATAATGGCACTAATGTCCATGGATATAATCACTCAAGCCTTTGTCTCTCTTACAATCAGTTTGACAGAGTTCTGCTAAGGTTTTTAATATTTGATCCCCTCTCATGGAGAAGATGAAGTGCATATATAGGGCTTGGGGGTGTAGTGTACCCTCCCAAGCATGCAATCAACATGCACATGAGGAGGCTCCCAATCAGCAGGTGACACTTGTCCCTAGTGCATGGATACAATGATGAGGTAATATCCCCTCACGTGAGGGCATGATCTTATTATAATGGTTTTCCTTATGTGAGACCTTCCATATTGGAACCTTATTGTTCGTATAGTAGTTGTCATATTGTAGAGCATCGGCTGGCTAGGTACGATGCTGCCAACATTACGGATGCTCCGATGCAACATTACGAATTAAAAGATATAGCCCTGTGTGGTACTTACTACCCCTGCAATGCTAATGACGACCAATGTGGTCATCACATAAATTTAATTTGGGTAAAACTCAAAGATAAGCTCAGTGACAACCTTGTGTAGTTGAAGGTTAATTTTAAGGTGAATGCTTCGCTTAATGGGGATCTTCCTAAGGAGACGTTGGGGTGAGGTCACGATATGACAATGACCTAAGTGTGTTAGGTTGGTCACGACGTCACTAAATATATTGACAAGGTCGTCTTGATAAAGGCGTTAGGCATTCACCAGCTGGAGTAGTTCGTGTATGTCAAGGGTGTAAGAGGGAGAGCAATACTCCTAAGGATGGAAGTCTGGCATTTGACTTCCCAAAGAATAACAAGTTCGTATGTTGTTTTTATCAGATAAGGATGAATGGTTGTGATTCAATTCGTTACAGTTGGTGACTCGAGCCAGGGTGTGTGGCTAGGTCGGTACCAGTGAGAATGTCTGGGAGGAATCATAAACTTCAAAGCAAACAACGTAGGTTTGCTTTTCTTAAACCATAGTTCGACGCATACGAATGGGATTTTCTCAAAATGGTTGTTTGTTACTTTGATTCTTGTGTGCGTGTCCGTTTCTATTCCGACAATCGAGGATTGATATTCCCACGACTATGGTAGCTCGGATTTGTACCATATCATGGTACAACACGATTGGGCCTGATAGAGTGCGGGTGGACCGGGCATGGTCAATACAACTTGGTAACTGGGTGCGTCACTATCTGATATATCCTTACTATTTCAAAAAGTCCAGTATATGGGTGGCTGCGCTTTCGATTGCACGGTTTGCTTGTTGTAATTGCTTTCCTTAGGATTAGTAACCTTATGACTAGATAGTATGGCAGTCAATGGCTCTGGTTGCTTTTTAAACTGCCTATAAGCACCCCAGACCCCCTGTCTATTGGCAGGGTGTACTTTCCTTATCCAAAAAGGCAGAGGCTATGCCAATAGGCAGTCCAGGGTCCATATCCATCGGCAACCCCATGAACCCTAATTTGTCACGGTTTAAGGAATCCATGACCTCATTCCTAAGGACCCTGTTTTCAATAATTAGAAACATTCTCTCGAAATCATTGCACCGTTATTCCTAAAAAAATCCAATTTTCCAATACTCCTTCCATTTCCCTTACCTCACTTTCAACCCACTTTTGACCACTTACCTCACCCTACTTCACCACCATTACACCATCATGAAATCAGCCTACGCTCCTTCAAAAATCAATAGCAAAGTCTTCTAGGAGGTTTATTCTTACTCTTTTCTAACTTATTTATTTAGTGTTGGTTACTCACTTTATTTCCATTTTGGATATCTTTTAGTCTTACTTTACCTTCTCACATTAATTAATATCCTTTTTTATTATAAGTATTCACATAACATATTTTCATAAAAATCAAAAGACAGAAAATAAGGTTTACTTGTAAACTCCAAAAGTAAGTTTTCTCACTTTTCTCACTCTTACACTTAAGCAAGCTTTCTTAATAAACAATCAAATAGGAGTCTTAAATTTGGGTTTATGGGCTAAACCCCACCCTTTTGACACATCGAACTATGTGGACTTTGATGCCCCTTGGGATATGTAGGTGTCCTGGACCAATATTGGCATTAGAGACCTATTTTATTGTAAGGACATAATTTTATAAATGTCCGGGGTAGAATCTAGGAATTTTCTGTTTTCTTCTAGATCACAGTTTGTATGTCTGATACCGCTACATTTGGCACGTCAACACGATCAACCTCGACGACATTAATCCGAATTCAATGCATCCATTATCTTCACGTGCATTATGCTACATGCGACGTGCTTCTCATCTCATTCCCACTACTCCACTACACTTTATCGATAAAATGTTTTATTGGAGCTTTAAATATTTGGGAAATTTTTTTGAAAATTATTTTTGAAGTTTGGATTAATTTTTTATCAAAAGCATAATTTTTTCTAAGTGTAGAAGCGAAGTGCCTTGAACGACGAGCTCTCTCAAACGACTTTGAATGTCGTTCGCGCGAGATAGGCATGTCGCACGATCTCGTTCGAACGAATTATGTCCTTCGTTTGAGCGACATGGATATCTCGTTCGAATGAGCCACCGCCTCGATTTTTGTATAAATATCCGTTCTCCTTCTACCCATTTTTCAAGTCTTTCTGCAATCTCAAAATTCTGCGAAAACTGTCCAGAATAAGACTTCATCTTTTTAAGGTTTTCTCAACCTTTTTGATTCACAAAACCATTCCCATATATGTGTGTGAATCTTTAAACCTTCAAGAGGATCTTTTACTCATCTGGAGTAATTTGTGAGGAAGTCGTACTCTTCTTCATTGTTGCCCTATTGGAAAGGGATAGTTCCAGTCGCCGATAACAGAACTGACACCCGAGGGTATTCTGTGTCACATATTTTCATTGTAATCCGTGTAAGCCGTTCTCTTACAAAATTATAGTGAAAATAAAAGGTTTTGCCCCTTTGGGGGATTTTTCCTCATTTGTGTGTGTTTGATTGTTCTTGCTTGATTTTATCATCATCAATCACACCTAGATGCATGTGTAGGACTTAATTGATAAAAATTGAATTTAATTAAATAATTTCCTTATTTGAACGCAAGCGCACTCTTCTCAAATTGGTATCAGAGCCAGTTACACAACTGTACCGTGTAATTTTCCGCAAAATTTTTTAAGATATCAATTTTCTGAAAAATTGATTTTTGAAAACGAGTGTGTTCATAATGGAGAAGTTATATAATAAAATGCCAGTTTTTGACGGGACAAATTATGCATATTGGAAAGCCCGCATGAGATTTGCATTAAAAGCCATTAATGAACGTGTCTGGATTTTGGTTGAAAGAGGGTGGACACCTCCCTCCGTCACTCTTGAAAATGTGACCAATTTAAAACCTGTTACTACATGGACTGAAGAAGAATTTAAATGATCATCTTTTAATTCTAAGGGTTTAAGTGCTATTTATGGGTCTGTCACTCCTGATGAGTTCAAATGCATAATGACGTGCACTACGTCAAAAGAGGCATGGGATGTTTTGCAACTTACCCATGAATGTCCTAATGTTGTGAAAGAGTCTAAACTGCAAAATTTAACAACTCAATATGAAACAATCACCATGCTTGAATCTGAATGTTTTGATAAATTTTATGCTAGACTGTCTGATATTGTTAACACTAGCTTTAATCTTGGTGAATACATTCCTAATGCTAGAGTTGTTAAAAAGATTCTTAGATCACTGCCTAAGCATTTTATCCCTATAGTCACTGTGTTAAATTCTATAGGTAATTTAAATACGCTTAAATTGGAAGAACTTGTAGGAGACTTGCAAACGTATGAAATTGATATGTTTCCTAAATCTGTCAAGTCTAAAGATAAGGGAATTGCACTTAATGGCCAGGAGAGAAAAAGTGAGGGGTCGGCAAGAAAGAGGGGAGAGTCATCTAGAAAAAGAGATACGGATACGTCATATTCTGAGTGTGATTTTGACTTAGATGATTTGGCCCTTTTTGCTAAAAATTTCAAAAGAATTCTCAAATTCAAGAAAAATGGCAATTTTAAAGATAAAAAGAAGTTTGAGAAAAATAAGTTTGAAAAGAAAAATGAAAAAGTTTTTAAAGATCCTCCTAAGAAGGAAAGTGAGAGATGCTTTGAGTGTGATGGTAGGGGTCATAGAGATTTTGAGTGTGCTACTAGGCTGGACAGAGAAAAGGGCAAAGTTGTCCTTAATGCTACCCTTAGTGATGACAGTGAGGTCGAGTCGGTGGATTCTGGAGATGAATCACCGCATGAGTGTAACTTCACCGCATTCATGGATAGTCATGTGAGTACTTCTAGTGCTTCTCACGACGATGAGGATGCTGCTTCATAGGGACAACTCGACAGTGAGAGCGATGTGAGTGAGGGGGAGGATGACACAAGTGAGAGTAAGAGTGATCTTCAACGCGCCTACGTCGAGCTTTATTCTGAGTCATTTAAAATTAAAAAGCGTAACAAAGCGTTAGTTCTTAGGATCACCGAGTTAGAGGAAGATTTAAGAAAAGTAAGAAAGAGAGAGTCCTCCACCTGCACTACCTTAAGAGAGAGAGAGAGTCTGCCTTTGTTGAGAAAGAGAGTTTGTTTAGAGAGAGAGAGAGTTGTTTTGAGAAAGAGAGAGGTGACTTGACTAAACAAGTGGCTAGTCTTACAAGTGAGCTCCATTCCTCCGTGGAGACTCGGAAGAAACTTGAAGCTCTTGTAGCAAAGCTTACTCATGATCTGGAGAGAGCACGGGAAGTCAAGGTACAAATTTAGGATAGATCTGGGAAGATGGGAAAGATGCTCCTCAGCCCCGCTTTAGGTTTTAGTGATAGGAGAGGAATAAGTTATGATGGTGCTTCCACGTCCCAAATTGCACCTGGACCAGTTCCTGAGTTTACTACGACTCCTTATGAACATCGTCAAAAACCTCGAAGGAGAGTTCGACCAAGAAAAGCAAACCGAGGTCCGCCTTTGACTGTGTTCTTTTGTACATATTGTAAAAGAAAAGGCCACCTCAGGGAGTTTTGCTATAGTGTGAGTTGAACACTACGTACTTCTCCACCACAGCATACTGATGATTTTACCAGTCTGAGAGAGCGAGTTGAGTTTTTAGCTGCCACATCACAGAGTTTGATGGAGGAATTCTGACGGATGTCTTTACCGTCAGTGAATGCTTCTCACATTCCGGCTAAAACCAACAACAATAAAGGTAAACAAAAGGTCACCACTTCTTGGGTACCTAAGAAAGATAAAAATGCCTTTGTTGTTCATGTTGCTCTCAAAGCACATAATACCTCACAGTGGTATTTTGATAGTGGGTGCTCCAGACATATGACACGTGATGCCTCATTTTTTACATCTCTTGAGGATTATCAGGATGGCAGAGTCACCTTTGGAGATGGGAGCAAGTCTAGCATTGTAGGACATGGTACTGTAGAGTTACCAGGATTTCCTAAGCTAGAGAATGTTTTGTACGTCAATGGTTTGAAAGCAAACCTTCTCAGCATTAGCCAGCTGTGCGATGCTAACTTTTGCCGAAAGTTTGACCGGGACGCCTGTAATGTCTATAATCAAGCCGGTAAACTTTTAGTGCGAGGGGTGAGGACAAAGGGTAATTGCTATGGGACTGAGACCACATCCTCACTTGTCTGTAACAGTACCACGATCACTCCTATGGATCTGTGGCACCAACATCTAGGTCACGTGAACATTAGAGATTTAACTCGTCTAGCTAAAAAGGACCTAGTACGTGGCTTACCATCACTTGGAAAGTTAACTTCGACTGTTTGTGGACCCTGTCAGTTGGGAAAACAAATTCGTAGCCCCCATAAGAAGTTGCATTCCATTACCACCTCTCGTGTACTTGAGCTTATTCACATGGATATTATGGGTCCTACTCCTACTGAGAGTCTGGGTGGTAAGAGGTATATCCTCGTGATGGTGGATGATTTCTCCAGATACTCGATTGTAGGTTTCCTGAGGGAAAAATCCGATGTTGTGGAGTTTTTAACGACCAAGTGCCGTGTCCTGCAAAATCAACATGGAGTCACTATTAACAGGATACATAGTGACAACGACACTGAATTTAAGGAAGCAAAGGTAGATCTTTACTGTGATAGCATTGGGATCAAACATGAGTTTTTTACTGTGAAGGCTCCTTAGTAAAATGGGATTATTGAGAGAAAAAATAGGACGATCCAGGAAATGGCGAGATCTATGCTTCTAGGTCGTAAGGTTTCTAGGAGATTTTAGGCAGAGGCAGTGTCTACTGCATGCCACACGGTGAATAGGGTTTACCTGCGTCCACATACTCTTAAGACGCCGTATGAATTATGGACTGGCAAGAAATCCAACCTTGCATATTTTCGTGTTTTTGGGAGTAAATGCTACATCTTACGGGATAGAGAGCAATTAGGAAAGTTTGACTCCCGAAGAGATGAGGGAATACTGTTAGGATATTCATCGAATAGTAGAGCGTATCGAGTTTTTAACCTGAAGATCTCTAAGGTTATGGAGTCAATAAACGTCATCATGCAAGATGACGAACCTCTGGCATTTATTGATTCTAGCCTTCAGTGTGAGGATGAGGATGTTTCTGGCAGTAATTTACTTGTACCTCACCCACACTCTGCGGACCCTACTCCCGTGTTAGGGGAAACACCTGCTTGGGTTCGCAAGAGTCATGACCCTTCTGCCATTATTGGTGATCCCACTATAGGGGTTAAGACTCATGCTCCGTTAGAAAACGTTGTTAGCCATTTATGCTACACGTCCAAAGTCGAGCCCAAGAACCACAAAGAAGCACTCAAGGATGAACACTGGATATTTTCTATGCAGGATGAGTTGCTTCAGTTTAAAAAGAATAATGTCTCAGAACTTGTCCCCCGACCTAGTGAGACTAATGTGATAGGTACCAGATGGATTTTTAAGAATAAAATGGATGAAAATGGTACCATAATCAGAAACAAGGCTAGGTTGGTCACTCAAGGCTATACACAGATAGAAGGTGTAGACTTTGGGGAGACATTTGCTCCTGTTGCGAGGCTTGAGTCTGTCTGCTTACTACTCACCATCGCATGTCATATGCGCTTCAAGTTATATCAAATGGATGTTAAGAGTGCCTTTCTAAATGGCATTCTACAGGAGGAGGTTTACGTGGAATAACCCAAAGGGTTTGAAGACCCTAAGCACACGGAGCACGTCTACTATCTGAGGAAAGCCTTGTATGGTTTGAAGCAAGCACCCCGTGCTTGGTACGAGAGGCTTACTGTGTATCTCTTATCCCGTAGCTTAAAAAGAGGGGGAGTTGATATGCCGTTGTTCGTCAGGATAGATAACGGTGCTATTTTGGTTGCCCAGGTCTATGTGGACGACATAGTCTTTAGATCCACGTGCTCCCAACATGCTCATCATTTTGAGGAGGAGATAAAAAGTGAGTTTGAGATGAGCATGGTTGGTGAGCTTACCTTCTTCCTTAGTCTCCAGGTTCGTCAGCTAAAGGATGGGATGTTCATCTCCCAATCTAAGTATGCTAGAGACCTAGTGAATAAATTTGGATTAGACTCCGCTAAGCGCGCACATACATCTATGAGTACCACTACCAAGCTTAGTAAGGACACTTCGGGCAAGGACGTAGAGCAAACCTTATATCGGAGTATGATAGGTAGTCTTCTCTACTTGACTACCAGTCGTCCTGACATAGCCTTTAGTGTTGGAGTCTGGGCGCGCTATCAGGCGTCCCCGAAAGAGTCACATTTACCTCCTCTAAACCTATTATTAAATACGTAAGTGGGACTCTCTCATACGGTATTTGGTATTCCTTTGATACTGATGACCGTTTGTCCGCCTATTTGGATGCCGATTGGGCCGGGGATGTAGATGGTTGTAGGAGAACTTCTGGTGGGTGTTTCTATTTTGGTTCCGCTCTTGTCTCCTAGATGAGCAAGAAGCAAAACTCCATCTTTTTATCCATCACGGAGGCTGAGTACATTACCGCCGGGAGTTATTGCACGCAACTCTTGTGGATAAAGCAAATGTTGGAGGATTATGGGATTTCACAGGACACCATGACTATTTCCTGTGATAACACGAGTGAAATACACATATCCCGCAATCCAGTACAACATTCGCGCACAAAGCACATCAAGATACGCGAGCACTTTATACGTCTGTTAATTGAAGAGAAAGTCGTATCCTTGAGTTTCGTACCCACCGACCGTCAGTTAGCCGATATTTACACGAAACCTTTAGATGCCCTTAGATTTGAGAGTCTTAGGAAGTCTTTGGGGATTTACACAGTTAACTGAGGGGTTGGTCTATGTCTAGGATAGGATGATTTTTCATATTCATATCATATGCTTCCTATTGCTAGTTTGTTTTATATGTATTATTGCTTTGTTGTACAACTATTTATTTATTTTTTACAAAAATCCAAAAAGATTTTTGTTTTTTATAAAAATTTTAGAAAAGTACAAAAAGATTTTTGTATTTTACTTGCACCTTTATGGATGAGCATTTAAGATAGCCGAGTCACAATTTCATTCCATTTATCCATGTGACTGTTTGATAGAGATTTGAGACGCTACATCATTTCATCTATGTGCTTTACATTGTTTGGAGTCTTTGAGATGTGATTAGTGATATCTTTTTACATGTTTGACTCCTATCTCCTTTATTGCACACATGCACGACTATATTTGATTATTGTACTTGACTATCACATATTGGCTTGAGTGTTTCCATCTCAATTCTGTCTATAAAACTAACAATATACGATAAAACTTGACAAGATTGGAATGCATGTAAAAACAATTTTGGTGAGACTGTGTGTTTATTTGACAATAGAGATGGGCTGCGAAAGGTTCATTCAGCCTTTACGATTTTAATCCACTATTAAAAAGGAACTAAAAAATTGAGAAATTTTATTATCCGGGGTCCAAAGAGGTTAAAAGAGCTCGAAAAAAAATTAAAGGCAATAAAAAGCAATATATGCCAAATATGGGCCATTAGGTTTCACCATCAATTCTCCAAAGTTTGAGAATTTAGAACGCCTCTATTCAAAATATATATTCGAGGGAGTTTGGTTGGAGAATATACACGGGTTTGCACTTCCTTGAAAGTCTTGAAAACGCATAAAATAGTTTTGGACGTTATTGGTGTGGAAATCACTTTGAGCTTTAATTTGTTGATTTGATTGAGTCAATGTCTCATATTACCACCTTTTTACGCCAAAGGAAGATTTTGAGTTCATTCCTTAGGAGTATCCGATATTCATCGTGCACATATGTCATGTTTGTTTGCATTGATTTTTCTATCGAATTTGATCACACCGCTTCATTTTCGCTATCATCGACTTGGTTTTTTTTTGTGTTCTTTCATGGTGTGATTCTTTGTTGTATATTATGTGTAAAAATTTTGAAAAATACAAAAATAGCAGTTTATTCCCGTGTGTCATTCTCCATGTGCATTCATTCATGCTTCTCATTTCTATCTATTTGGGGACATCATAAAAAGGGGGAGAAGAATTATGGGAGAGAATTGTTTGTTTTGGTGGTTGGTTGATTTATGAATGATTTGCTTAAGCTTAATTTGATCATCAATTTTTGCATATCATTATATTTCAAACTGTTGCTTGTCGCGGGTATTTGCTTTATCTCATGTGTGTAGGTACAACATTGTTCATTATGGGACTGCACACCCTGATAAGAAAAGATTTGGAAGTTTTTAGAGAGTTGAAGATTTGAAAGACATGTCATTTAGTATTCTCAGTTTGAGGGTTTAATGGGGATAGTATCTTGTATGTCATTTGATTGCATAATTCAGATTTTTATGTATGTACCGGCATAGACATAGGGGGAGATTTGTAAGGACATAATTTTATAAATGTCCGGTGCAGAATCTAGGAATTTTCTTTTTTCTCCTAGATAACAGTTTGTATATCTGATACCGCTACATTCGGCACGTCAACACGATCAACCTTGACGGCATTTATCCGAATTCAATGCATCCATTATCTTCACGTGCATCATGCTACATGCGACGTGCTGCTCAGCTCATTCCCACTACTCCACTACACTTTATCGGTAAAATGTTTTATTAGAGCTTTAAATATTTGCATAAATATTTGGGAATTTTTTTTGAAAATTATTTTTGAAGTCTGGATTAATTTTTTTATCAAAAGTAGAATTTTTTCTAAGTGTAGAAGCCAAGTGCCTTGAACGACGAGATCGCTCAAACGACTTTGAATGTCGTTCACGCGAGATAGGCATGTCGCACGATCTCGTTCGAACGACTTCTGTCCTTCGTTCGAGCGACATGGCTATCTCGTTCGAACGAGCCACCGCCTCGATTTTTGTATAAATATTCGTTCTCCTTCTACATGTTTTTCAAGTCTTTCTGCAATCTCAAAATTCTGCAAAAACTGTCTAGAATAAGACTTCATCTTTTTAAGGTTTTCTAAACCTTTTTGATTCACAAAACCATTCCCATATATGTGGGTGAATCTTTAAACCTTCAGAGGATCTTTTACTCATCTGGAGTAATTTGTGAGGAAGCCGTACTCTTCTTCATTGCTGCCCTACTGGAAAGGGATAGTTCCAGCCGCCGACAATAGAACCGACACCCGAGGGTATTCTGTGTCACATATTTTCATTGTAATCCGTTCTCTTACAAAATTATAGTGAAAATAAAAAGTTTCGCCCCTTTGAGGGATTTTTCCTCATTAGTGTGTGTTTTATTGTTCTTGCTTGATTTTATCATCATCAATCACACCTAGATGCATGTGTAGGACTTAATTGATAAAAACTGAATTTAATTAAATAATTTCCTTATTTGAACGCAAGCGCACTCTTCTCAAATCATTTTACGCTTCCTTGTCTATATTAGTATTTGTGAGTCATGAACTCCTAGATATTTGTGTTCCGCTAGACATACACATTTATTTATTTATTCATTGTGACTTGTGATTTGACGGACACTCACATTATATTTATTTTTTATATCATTTTTTTATACATTCCTTAGGATAATTTCGCTCTGTCTTTCCTATGATACGAGTCAAATGATTTCATTCTCTCGTTATTCACACTGCACATATATACACACATATCACACTTCAGAGAAAAGGATAATATTAACATAGCGCATAAGAGACTGAAAGGGCGGGATGAGTGCCTAACACCTTCTCATTCTGTAACATAGTCCCCTATCTCTTGATTAATTTGGTTTCGTATGAATCAGTATGATACTGATGTCGTTCTTTCGAGACGGCTATATTTCTTTTGCCTATTTTGAGTAAATAGGTTGGCGACTCCATTTATTCGTGTTACCCCTTTTGACGATGATCGATGTATATCTGAGGCATCCCACGAAGATATCAGCGTGAGTGGCGGAATGAGGACTCCCATATCCTCGAATCAGCTACATGCACGGGTAGAGACAGACTTCTTCGATTTTCCCTCCTGTTCCA
The DNA here is from genome assembly GCA_949130495.1 of Sambucus nigra. NCBI lineage: Eukaryota > Viridiplantae > Streptophyta > Magnoliopsida > Dipsacales > Adoxaceae > Sambucus > Sambucus nigra. The sequence goes on along the minus strand of OX422213.1, from coordinate 340,449,221 downwards.
ATTTTGAGGTCGGATAGCACCGAAGGAACCTGACCCAGATGGCCACAATTGTGATAGTATTGTACGTACGGAATTTTCTATATGAAAAAGTTTGTGGGAATTAACTAAAGATAGGGTTAGTGTCCATTGTAGTGGTTCATGATATATCGAGATGTTTGGATAGAGCATCTTTCAAGGTATATGAAAAATAATCTTACCCTAAAGTGAATAGTCGTGGGTACTTATCCAATATACTTTGTAACCAAGCATGTTTTTCATGTTCCATCACAGAGATTTTGGGACCAATATAGAATTATTTGATAAACTATATGTGTGGAATAAATAATGAGGTTTGGCACTGGAGTAGTAAGCTTTCAACCAACGACTTATTATCCCTCGCCTCGGGGTTATAGGGTTAAAAGAGAAAAATAAGTAACGCAATGCGTGATGCAAGAGGCCAATATTTATTCTTATAGGAATGTGTTAGTAAGGAATAAAAGCAAGAATATACAAGGGTGGTAAGTGCCTATGTTCGAGGGAAACTTAAACAAAGACTTCTAGATGTAAAAGTTAGTTCTTAAATTTCATGCAAAACTAGACTTAAGAAAATAAATTAATAAACACACATCACACAATTGATAAATATAGTTATTGGTAAATACAGTCCTTCCACTAAAGAGGGGGAAAAGAAAAAATCTCTGACTATCCACAACAGAATCGCCAATGTGATATTGTGGGACTAAAATTTTGGGTGAAATAGGTTCCCATATCATCTTTTCGGTCTAGTTGTATGTGGGTTTCACTCATGCAGGAGGGAGCACGAGGCTTTGATTAGAGTTTCTAGTCTATTTTATGTAACATAAATAGTTTTCGTACCAAGAAATTTGAGTTTCTAGGGTTTGGGGACTTTATTATAAGGGTGAAAGCTGTTAGGCACCTCATTAGTTCTTTATGTGTAAATGTGTGTATTTACAAGTATAATAAATACAAATTTGGGGGTTAGAAAAACATGGAAAAAGAACTTCCTTTAGGGATGTATTCTCATATATGCAAAGTTTTGCATAAAGAGGCATAGATGAAAACATAAGGTTGTAGATGTAAATGGGGAGGTGGGATAACGTGGAAGGTGGCTTGTGCTCATGAGCGAAGAATCGTTATTTCGTCTATGTACTCATGTAAATACAATATCAAATCATACGCACATCGTGGATGTAGACCAAATGTATAGAATGCAAAGTGCCTCCTTTAGTTACTCTTTGTGCTAAACTTTCATTATGGATTGTATTAAATTATATTTATTTTTTGTTCGAAAATGTGCAGACTTTCTTCTCAAATTGTTCAAGGGTACTCCAATAGAGATTTTCTTTAGAACAAGTCTAATTCTGAGGAACCAATTTTTTGACATAACATACGATGATCTCCCGGTGAAGCCAAGGTGGAGTGTTTAAGCCAATAGAGAGTTTATTTAAGTATGCTTTAAATAGGAATACACGGTGTATAAGAAAAAAGTACCTCTCTATTCCAAAAATGTGGAGCATAAAACTGGGATGGCATGCGAAGCTTCATCTTGGACTTATTTCAGGTGGAGAATTATTATTGGTCAGATCTTCGGCTTGGGAGCTAAGATCTCGAGTGCAATTGCTTGAAAAGGATTTATGGGTCACTAGCGGGTCAACCCAAATCGGTTCGGCTGCGTTAATGTGAAGAGATGTGATATAATCCTAGATAATATTTATAGCCCCTTTTATTTAGTTAAAGTTCAAATAATTAGCATGCAATTCCATTTATAGTAATATACCATAATATAACAAGTGTAGAATCCATTAGAGTGTCCTCAGGGTTTATGTAATTAGAGCTAATAACGTAAGAGGGTAAGGAACACTTACCTATAAAATGCTCTCAAATACGGAACCGTATATATCTTGCCGTAACAAACGAAGGGTGTGAGATAATTCCCATTGGGGTTCTTAACAAAATACAATATAGAACCAAACAATAGAAAGAATGGATTTTATAACATATAGATAACTAGAATGTACACGCAATATACCTACTCCATTAACATTTGCAAGACATCTTTTATTTTCACTTACCCAACTCGGTCAATTTAAGAAAAATGCTTTCCTTATCAGTTTCTTGAAAAATGATTTATATTCCATAAAAATGACCAAATTACCTAATTATCATTTCAATACAGACAACGACTGTTCTAGGATAATTTCTCATATTTCTTAACCTTATCACTCGTAACGTATAACTTTAGGAACACACTACCATGTAAACTTGGATTTATGCTACTTTAGGCCACTTATTTACCCTTGTTTTATCCTTTATTATATACTTCTAATTAACACTTCCATGACCTTTATTAAATTTACATTAAATTCCTTTTACTTTCCATTTCAAACCTTTTCCCCAAATTACATCCGTAACCATTTAACTCCATTTATCGTTTCTGAAATTTTAACCAATTTTAATTATTCCTTTATTATCCTGGAGTGAAATGTAATACCATATATGTTTACGGTCTTTCATTGTCCATTATATATATCGCGGCCCATGATTTACTAGATAATTATTTTGAGTCTTTCATCTTAGGGATCCGGACCCTCCTTAATTATTTTTCGGTACTCCTTTGTGAAAACTCTTTCAGTTTTTATTAATTCCATTTACTTGTGGTCTAACTGCCATTTTATAAAAAACACATGGCTTATCGCGTACTTTATTAGCAATAAAATGTACCTTAGTCCCTTTTTATTACTTTAACAATTTTATCCAAGGTAAATACTACCTTGTGTTGCTTATTATGAACTTGAAGACATTTTTCCTTTTAGTCATTATTACTTATTTTTGATGTATTACCAACACATTTGCTTTTATAAACTTTATTCTATTTTCAAGTTGAAGGAACATTTAGTGTTCATTTAAAGTCTTGTATAATAAGCCTCCTTAAAATGTTTAACAATATTTTTATATTGTCTTTATATTTAAAGTAATATTATTTGGTCTAACATTATCTTGCGATTATTAACAAAAAATTTCACCATAAACATCATCTTGATATGTTACAAATTAGCTCAAAATTACAACTAGTAACTTTTATGATACCTTTACACATAAAATCATAGTTTGTCTGTCTAAAAATCTTTAAATGTAACGTACGTCTAAAAATCTTTAAATGTAAACTAACATTTATTAACATTAAAAATCACCAAATTTATAGAATAACATCTCTCAAGAGTGATTTCTTTGCAAAATAACTTATTTTATACCCCCAAAGTTTACTTTTACTTACAAATCCACTTGAAAATTTTCATTTTTAACATGTTCTTAAAATTGTTAAAAATGCAAACATATACACTACTTTTGGGGGGAAAACCTTATGTTTATCAACATTAAAGTCTATGTCAAAAAATTATTAGTTTCACCTATTACTTTGATTTCTACTCATTTTTATGCCCATACACCAACATTCATCATATCAACTTTTACTCATTTTTATCAACTTTTATTTTAAGGGCATTAAACCTTGTTTCTTAGCCACGTTTAATACAAAGTAGCATTATTTTTGTGTAGGATAATTTCTGAAATTATCAGTCACATAAATTCATGTATAAAACCCATTTGGAACACATCCAAGTAACTTTTACATTTAACCCATAAATAGTTGAACTATATTCCCATGAAATCCATTTAATAAATATTTTACCCATATATTCATATGGAAGCATGTATTTTTGTAATCAAATATCCTGAAATAAATCCAACACATTTCTTACTTTAAAAATCCTTGTTTGACATCATAAATATGTTCCATGAATATTCTGAAATTTTGACATCTTTATAACCTTTCTTTAAACCCATTTTTAACTCATCTTAACATATGAAACCCTATTATATTAAACTAGAATGGTAGCATTCTTGAATCCTAAACACACACACACACACACACACACACACACACACACACACACACACACACACACATATATATATATATATATATATATATATATATATATACACCCATATATAATATTCATGCTTTAAACTTGAATGTAATAGTAAAATAGATTTTCCCATCTCAAAAAAGCTCCAACATTTGTGAAAACGGCTATGAAGAGGGAAACCCCACCTCCTAAGGTGCTTAAAGAGGTTACCAAGCTTCCTATACCTTTGTTCTTATTTTTCTCCAACAACCATCTTCTTCTTACACCTTCAACCTCCATAAAAGTGACCCAAAGCATTCTGAACAATCCACTTCAAAATCTACCCTTCTAACACCATTAAAAACCCACCACAACTCCATTTAACTCTTGTAATGGAAGAGAAAAACTTAAGGTGTAACTTGTTAGAAATGTGGGGAAGATGTGGTGGAGTAATCTTTGATAATGGAGGACTTTAAAGAGAGAATGAGGTTGGTTTTCTGCTAGAGAAAAATGAAGACGAACTCTCGCTTTCTCTCCCCCTCTCTCATAACCCAACATATTAATTAATTAAACCCACTTAACACTTAAAGACAAGTTTATCCTTACTAAATATGGTTAGTGGATAAGATAAATCAACTGAAAACCCCTCAAATCTCAACAACTTACCCCCCCCCCCCCAACCAGTCACAATTCGATAACACAAAAAGAAACCCATTATCGCTGACTCAATCGATCCGTCCTAGTTTAGATCAATCCGATTAGGTAAAAAAATGGTATTTTCATATAAGCCAAATGTTTTCCTAAACTTCACATCTTAGACCATCAACTTTGTTATATTTGACGACAAACCCCCCAAATCGATTATATTAAATCATTACAACTACATGCATAATTACGGCTATCGTAAGCTTCATACATTCTCCAAAATATCCCTTACAAATGACTTTAATAAAGAGTGTGGGGTATTACATTGAGAAATTTGGGTGGAGCTCATACTTTAGGATTCTTTAGGGGAACTTTGGAGGATTAGGATTAAATAGAGTCTCAAATTTTAATAAGGAAACTTTATTAAGGTTATTCCTTCTCTAACTGGACTTTCATTTTCTTATCGAACTACTGTGTGAAATATCTTTCTTTCTAAAAATTAGGATTAACACTAAGTCTGGGGTTAAGAATTCGAAAAAAAAACTCTTAAGAAACAAGTTTATTTTCATGTTCACCAATAGGGGATGTGGTATTTTTAGTTTTTCTATGGGTGCATTTTTATCGTACGACAACATTGTTTATGTTGTACAATAGTCATGTGTAAGTAACCATTTGTAGGTTTAATTTTTCTACAAATTGGGACGTAAATGAAAGAAAAAATTGGATCTTCTTTAACCATGTGGCAATAATGAAGGGAAAACACCATCTTCTTTAATCTGCATTTTTTGGGGGAAGAGGGGCAATACCCCCAAATTTATTAATGATATTGAGGAGGAATAACCCCTCCTCAGTGGTTTACGAAGATGGATCTAAAGAGATCAAAGCAAGAAGAGATATATAGAATTATAAAAGATCTATCAAAATAATTGAAAAACAAAGATATGAAGTTTAAAAAGGAACCTAAAAATACAATAGATAAAGACAACCCCATTGGCAAATATATTATTTTGTCCTAGCAAAGGGGAAACCCCTATTGTTCATTCTCATGTGGCCTTTAATGATGGATGGAATGATGTGCACATTAATAAAGCCTAAAGAATAGACATTATTTGTAGCAAAATTGGCTAAAGAATCAACAACATCGTTAGCTTCTCTATAGCATTTGGAAATAGATCAATGCATATTTTAAATTTTTATTTGGCAAAGAGAATAACATTCCCAAGGCACTTTAATCAAACCAAAAATATATTTCACCATCATATTTGAATCCAAGTTAATCTCCATATGATTGATTCCCAAATCATGAACCAACTTCAAACCATTAAGTAAAGCAAGGAATTATGTCATTGTACTAGTATGATTACCATAAAAATAAAAAAAAGCCCCTACAATACCCACTTTATGATATCTAATAGCACCACCACCACTAGATGGACCTCGACTTCCTTTAGAAACTGCCATCACAATTAAGTTTACAACAATTATGGTTAAAAGGAAATCATATAACAATAATACTCTGTCTTGGAATTAAGGAAAAATAGGTCTTGAAGCAAGAATCTTTGTATGGAACAAGTGTTAATATGTTTTTACAATTTAGAATATCTTCCATAAAGGAAATCACATTATTAATCACCATATGGACATATGGAAAAATTTCATAAAAAATTAATCTATTTCTATCTTTTCAAAGCTCCCAATATATAATTGAAGGAAGAATCCAGTTAATGAGATCTTTAACTAAGTAATAATTATCATGAATCCATAATTTATTTAATATCAAGTGAATGAAAGAGGAATTCACACGGATCCCAACTTCACTACTAATATAGGACCAAATAGAGGTTGCAAAAACAACAGTAGAGAATATATGCTGAATGACTTCCAAATTTAGAGGATTTGAACAACATTTACATTTGGAATAGAGTCTAACTCCATGTTTAATAAGCTTATCATCGACTGGAATAAGTCCCTTCAGAAGTCTCCATATGAACATGAATATTTTAAATGGTAACTTGTGGTGCTAAACATGGCAATATGAAAAAATATTAGTGCATCTGCTTCTAATACACACCCATGAAGATTTGACAAAAAAATAAACCATTAGAGTTAGGATCCCAAAATGCAGTATTATCCTTATGATTGTTAGGATATATCTCAATAATTTTTTATATAACATTGGCAAGGAGTAGTAAACCAAGAAAATCTAAATCCCAATGATTGTAATAAAGAAACTAATAAATCATTTGGGGGAAATCAGGCATAGGCTTCATCAGATCAACTAAATATCCATTTGGAAGCCACTGGTCTCTCCAAAAATTAACATTCCCACTTCCAATCAACCATCTTATATGATGTTCAACATCAAATCTGATAAGAAACATTTTTCTCCGAATGTTAGAGGCATACCCATTGCATTTAGCCAACATGGGATGCTGATTGTTATAATAATTAGCATACATGGATGATTTCCAAAGAGAATTACTAGTTTTGAATTTCCACCAAAGTTTAGCAACTAAAGATTTTATGATATAATCTATAGGTCTAAGACCAATGACTCTTTCTACGGTAGGTTTACATATTGCATCCCAATTTCTCCAATGCAGTTTTTAACCAAACTCTGATTCTCCCCAAAAGAAATTAGCAAATGTATTTTTAATCTCTTTGATGACTTTTTAGGAGGATCCAGAACTGAGAACATGTAAATTGTCACACTTTGAAGAACATGTTTAATGAGAACTAGTTTCCCAACTATAGATAATGGTTTAGTGCTCCGTCCTTGGATTCTTTTATAAACTTTGTTAATGAGGTCATTAAAAAGGTCACAAGATTTCCTACCAATATACAGTGGACAACTAAGGTAAGTGATATGAAAGAATTCCTTGGAAAAACAGTGATGTTAGCAATCATGTTAGACCTAAAATTACTCATCAATAGTGACATTAGGAAGCTACTTTTAGACTTATTAATAATTTGACCGAAAGAACCTTCATATTATTCAACGAGTCTCATTAATTCTTTGACAAATTTCTTTATTCCATTTGTAAAAATAAGAGTATCATCACGATAAGCCAATTGGGATACAATGGGAACATTTCCAACATTTAAATAAGATTTAATCATTCCCTCATCCATTATTATATTCCAGCTCATGCTAAAGACTTCTACAGTAGTAATAAAGAGGGCACGAGGATAATGCATCACCCTGTCTTAAATCTCTAGTAGAAGAAAAAAACATGTAGGACCTCCATAAACAAGAATAGAAAACCAACAGTTAGAAATGGACTTCTACACCAAATCAATCCATAATTCACAGAAACCAAATTATCTCATAACTTTGATTATGAATAACCAATTAACTTTATCATATGCTTTAGACATATTTAGTTTAAAAAATTTATTCCCACAATGAGCTTTCTTCTTAATAATTCTCACCAGTTCTTGAGCTAAAATAATACTATCAACAATTTCTCTCCTAGATACAAAGGCATTTTGATTATAAGAGATAAGTTTAGGAAAGATAAGACCTAATCTAGCAACTATTAATTTAGTAATTATCTTATAGAAGAAATTACATAAACTAATAGGCCTAAGTCCACTGAAATGAATAGGAGATTGGACCTTAGGGATAAAAGATATAAGAGTGATAGAGCTTGCTTTTGGCAATTGATAGCCAACAAAATATCTTCTCATAACATCAACAATATCAACTTCTATAATACTCTAGCACTCCTAAAAAAATAACCATTATACCGATTTGTCTCAACCGAACTATTATCTTTCATGCTAAAAATAGTTGCTTTAACTTCATCTTTATCTGGGAATTTAGAAAGGAAATCATTATCTTCATCAGTGATTATCTTTGGGATGATATCAATAAGAGAATTATTGACAATACTTTAAGAATGAGGTGAGATCAGGTTCGTGAGATGATTAACAGCCCTTTGAGGAATGCCTTCAAATGGGATCCAATTACCTTCATCATCTTTGATTTTATGAATACACAATCCCTGCCTATTAGCCTTAGTAGTAGCATGAAAATACTTTGTATTTCTCTCCCCATATTGAAGTCATTTTTCTTTAGACTTTTGCCTCCATAATTCTTCTTCAATAACCAAAGATTTGTTGAGCTTACTGTTTGCAAGAATTATATTACTTCCATTAGTATGAGTAGAGATAGAATCGAACACAATTTCAGCATTAAGAACTTTTCTTCAGTTGTCTTCACAACTTGGAAAATATTCCCAAATAACTCTTTGTTCCACTACTTGAGGAGAACTTTAAGTCTTTGCAACTTTTTGCAAACTTTCTGAATAGGATTACCATCACATTGAGTAGCCAAGTTATTAGAAACAATTTCTTGAAAGTATTGATATTTAGCATAGAAATTTAAGAATCTAAATGGTTTAGGGTTATTATCCAAATAAGTCTTCAATTCCACCAATAGAGGAGGACTGTAGACGCTCCATCCTAGTACCCCCTAAGTACCTCCTTAGGTTCCTAACACTCCTCCTCCCTCCGTAGACCCTAGATCCTGCTCTGAGAACTAATTTGGAGGCCACTGAGCGCTTTTGGGCCCTATTTGACTCCATTCAACTCTCAAACCCGCGCGAAGCTCAATAAAACCTCTTAAGGCTGTAAATTCCCTTTCCAACGTTAACAACCTCCATTTCCCACGTAAAGGTTGGACCGGCACAGTACGCCGAAGATGGGGATCATTCTTAGCATCAAGACCATAAAATACTTATTGACACCCACAATTGAAATAAACCGAAGTTTCATAATTAAATGAATACCAGCAGTCCAACATCCACAATCTAAGTAAAGAAATAAAAACTCAACATAATACCATCTCAATCTAAATAAAAAGAAAATAACCGTTGAGCTTATGACCTTAAAATATTCTCTAGAAATAATAAACTGAAATAGAGGTGCAACCTAGTATAAAACCAATAATATGAAGTACAATGCACAAGGTGAGACTGTAAGTCTGATCTCTCGATAGTCATATTGTCCCTCTCTAGGAGCATGGGGGGGGGGGGATGGAACATTTATAATTTTGGGTCAACACCCTAGAGTGTGAAAGAATTAACTTACCAACTTTGTTTGTGCAAAAGTACAATTAATTCAAAGTGAATGCATCCCATCGCCACTCATATACATAACATACCTCACCCCTCATCTAACAGCAGTGCTACACGTCTAACCACCCAAGTCCCAATACAAATGATGAATGAATACTAATGATTGTGTAAAGATGCATCTAGAAAATGGATATGTTAAAATAGCGTTAACTGCATTCAAGTTACTATTTCCCAAATTTCTCCCAATGTACTACCCATAAAGTTACAGCAACCAACATCCTTCATATTACGTAGTAATGGGTTGGTGTATTAGTCTAAAATATTAGACTTAGAATTCATTTTATTCATTTCCATTGATTTATATATATTTCCTTATATATATGCGACACTAAGGCATCTATCAATAGCGTCTCGTTCATGCTATATCCGCAAGTCCGAAGTAGTCTCCTATCCATAACAGACAACACAATATGCATACAAGTGGGGCGGTACCTACGCAGTACACTAGTTCACGACCCATATCCAGTAGTGACAAAGGATTCCAGCATCTACACCTACCTCTCATAAGTGGCACTGCTACGTAGTACTAATAATAATGAACTACACGATGTGTAGTTCACCTGTGCCGACACGTGCTTCGGTCCCGAACGTGCACAACCCCAACTTGTAAGACAGTCCGCAAACATAGGTATGTTCACACAAAATATAAGTACATATTTCCATATGTAAAGGTAATTATCCTAATAATTACCCCATAACTTCCCCACAAAGATTATCCGTAATTAATGTTAGTTAATAATTAATGATCAAGTAAACTTTCTTTTCTTTAAAATATACAATATAGATATATTATATATATATCCTCATATATATATATAAGGGTAATTGCCCTGTGATTACCTCTATCTTCCCCATAGGCGCCTCCCATTATAATCCTAATTTAATAATTGATCCACCTTTAATTTATTAAATGACCATTAATTAAATAGCACCATTAACCATCCAGTTAATTTAATTTGCTCCCTTTATTCACATCACCCCATTTCCATTTTTAATAAATTATATGATTATCCGAATACGATCCCACTAACTCGTATGAACTCCTAAAAATCCCCTGGACCTAACGGTGGACCTCGTTCTGAACCTCCCAAAATCAAACCCATTCAGACCAGGGGCGAACCGGTTCTCCACTTGGAGAATAACCCCTTCTGCCTAGTTTTTTTTCTATGTTCGGGAATCCTATTTTTCCACCTAAACAGAATTCCAAAGGCTCCACCCTTAATATAGTTTTCAATTTGGGTTCCCATGACCTTGATTACCCTCTTAAGATCATTTATTACATGATTTAATGTCAAGTTCAAGTCTCAAATCATAGAATTGAAGTCGTAACTGATGATCGTGTATTTCCAAATTTTTATCCATAAGTTCTTTAATCTCTTCAACATGTGAGGGTAATTATAACCATAAATTTAGATAATTAACATACCCAATAGTTCTATAAAGGTGAATAATCATATAAATTCCAATAGGGTCCTAAATCATGAATTTTTCCCACATTTAACCCACAATTTATACCCATCCTAATTTTTTGGATTTCCTTACCTTACTTTTATATTCTAAACATTTATAAACAAGGTTCAATTCATCGTTTAATTACCACAAATCCTACAAATCCAAAAATTCTACATGGAAATACATCACAGTGATTTAAGAAGCATTTTGGACAAATAAAGTTAAATAAGAAAATTCTTGCCTTAGATCCCGGATGTCTTCTTGGTTGATTCTCGGATTCCTCCTTGGATCATTCTCTCCCAATTATCCTTCTAGGGTTCTTGCCTCTGTCTCCCAAAATGTGGTCATTGGATACAAATGATAGGGAGTTATTAAACTCCCAATTAATATAACTAAGGCTCAAATCTCGAGTTGGGCCTTAGGCCTCAACTTTAGTCCCCAAGATGGGTTCGAACCCACTACTCAAATGACCCAAAAGTTACCCAATTAGTAAACCCATAACCCAGGACCATTTTTACAGATCTAAAACACCTAAATGAGTCCATAGAACCTCCCAAAACACGTCCTAGATATTTTTATTTAACATACCCATTTATATTATGTTTAATCAACGCCCAACTATAAGTTAATTACATTATGATTTATTTCTCACGAGCGACCCCATTATTTCCAGTTGAGTCGTATAATTATGAAATTATAAATAAGTATTTATTCTCACTTTAAATTTGTAGGAGGGTACTTTAGATCATAGATGGAGACATAACCCCTTTTAAGTATGGTAATGATAAGTTAATTAGCCCAAAACTTTGGATTAGTAATAAAACATGCCAACACAAGCCTAATGAAGATGGAGCTCGATTTAAACTCACAAATCTCTCGTGTATAACTCAGAAAAGTAGTAATAGAATTTTAGAAGTAACTCAGCTAGAGGAAGAGGGAAGTAAGCATCCTAGATACACCTTGGTAGGCAGGTAGAAACACACCCAAAACGCCTTTTTTCTCTCTGTTAAGTATTAAAAGCTTCGTGATTAATAACAATGGTGAGTGGGTGAAACTCTCTGGTTTGTAATAACTCTCTCTAGCAATAACTCCTTGATTCTCAAGATAACCCCCCCCTCCTCAAAGGTGGTTGGGGTCCTTAAATAGCCCCCCACACCACCCCCGAGGCAAATCAGTCATTTAAGACTATGAAAGACATCCCTCACACTTTATGTCGCAACATTAAATGTATGATGCACTAGTTGTCTCCATGTCATAAACATTAAATGTCAAGACATGCCTTTTGCCTAACCACTGTGTGTCAAGGGGGCTGTTGTTGCAGAGGTGGCTCATCAACTGCCTGACAGCCCCAAACACCACGGTAGTTTACTCAAGTGCATATACATTGTTTAGCTGGATAGTGACATCACCTACAGTAGATGTGACATTAAGTAGAGGGTTGTTTGGTTCATGACTCAACGCCCGATGGAACTCCAAGCTGCTCCGCCTGAGGTTACACGGTCAAGGTCCTTCGGTGTTTTACCAGGTGTATCTAAGATGATCAGGACAAGCCCCAACGGTGACTTACTTCTCAATCCTCCAAACCAAGCACCTGTAAAGTTCCCACGATGAGGTCGTTCGATAGAGCATGAAAGCTCTCCCAGGCCCTGCCAAGCCTGGTCTCTCGCGAGTACCGTTCGACCTCACCCAGGTTCATTATTCTCGTTACATCATTACAATCGTTATAGCTCATAGCCAATATAAACAAAAGATACAATATGACTAAGTAATCAGTAAGCTAATGTATAAGTTTCCACGCCAAGCTGCCTCGCTTGAGCTGCCACGCTGTCTTAATCACAAACACTGTTGCCAATGGTTGAATTATCCCTAATCTCTGGATTACCTCCAAGCCCCCTCTACATTTTCCCCTTCGTGGAGAGATTTGTTGGAACAAAAAATGTCAGCACGAAACTTGTCGATCCGATGAACCTTCTCTTCGTGAAAATATTCTGGCCTTCTTTCCCCTATTAGAACCGCGAAGATATAATCTCCTGAAAAAAGTAAAATTCTCCCCGATGTACCTAAGTCAAAGCGCTATTCTCATTGGGATTGGGCGAAGGGACATTGTCGCTTTTTCCTCGTGCTGGTCCCCAACCGTTCTAGCTCTAATGTTTGAAATTCTCCCAAAGGGCCTACTAACCTTTTCAGATACTCGTTTGGACTTCTGGTAAATGAAATTCTCGCCCGTGGCGCTTTGCTATTTTTGAAAAATGATGGGACATGTGGCGAGGGGACATCGTAGCTTTGTTGAACCTTTGTGGGATCTCCTTCGTTATAAGTTTATGGGATATGCCTGACAAAATATTCTAGCGCCAAAACTTAAACTTGTTGAAGAAGGCAACGCTTTCTGTTCTCTATGCGTCACTTCATTAATGACGTGGCGCTGTCTTTTCAACTGCTAAAGTACTTCCCTAAGTGCCATGCATTCATGTGAAATGATTATAGGCGGCTGCGCACGTGCGAGGGTGGGGAAATCTAAACGCCGAACTCGGAAATTTCAAACGTCCATATCCCAACTTCTCTTACTTTGGATTTGTCTTCCTCAAGCTTCCATTTACTTTAGAGAGAGAAAGTCTATGAGAACTCCATTGTTATTAAACTCTTAACTTCTTTCTTCTATTACCTTCTATACCACCACTTGTGGTTGTGGTCCTCCATTGTCGTTCTCAAACCTTTACCACTTGAAGCCTTTCTGTTGATTTATCATTATTTGTCATGGCGTCCTATAGAAACCCCACCATATCTGTCGCCAGTTCTCCGCCTACTGCCTCTACCGTTTCCACCACCCTGGAACAACTAAGGTTTTACCGTCGATAACCTATTTTTGGACAAGGTGATGATTTTGCTGGTGCGTGTAAGAGGGTCCATTTTTCTTCTAAGTTTGACCCTCTATTGTTGGGTGATGAAGACGAAGCTTCTAGTGAGTGGGGCTTTCTTCCTCCCGAGGGGACTCTCCGATTTCGTTTGGAGCGAGGGGACTTCCGTGGTCCCACATTGAGTTTGAAGCGCCTGGGGGTTCTCCCGCTCAGTTTGCTGCGTGGAACTCCCACATGCAGAGCTCCTATGCTGAAATTCTCACCAAGATTGGGCTACAATGGGCTAAGTGGTTTGGTGAGTTCACTCTCTCCAAGAATAACGTTGCCCTTCCTGTTCTGGTGTCTTGCTGGAACGTTACTACCCATACCTTCATCGCTGCGTGGGGTGAGTTCACGGTGACGTTGGAAGACGTGTGTGAGATCTTAGGCCTTGAAACAATAGGCCACGAGCCTTATACTGATGAGTCTCTGGATGCCCAGGAGACTGCTGATCGTTTGGAGCTGGATCAAATATGTTGAAGCTGCACCGATTCATCGAACAAGGCCACTTTCTCCCCACTTATCAATTATTTCTTCAAGGATTCTGCTGAAGGTAGTTCTTCTGGAGGTGCCCCTGGTTAAGGTACATAGTTGGAACTTCCTACTTATATCCTTATCATTCTTTCCCGTTTCCTTCTACCGGGAAAACCCAATGATCAGCCCTGAAGGGACCTTATTAATATATCCCTTCGTTTGGCCCGAGGTACCAAGCTTCCCCTGGCTGCAATCTCCCTGGGATCTCTCTATACATGGCTCGACAGGACCCTCTTCGACATGGAACGATCACTTGGTCGTTATAACTTGGCAAATTTTTCCAACTGTGTCCTTTTGACGAGCTTCCTCTATGTTCGTTTCCCTGTCGTAGCGGCCAAGATCAACCGTCCTCCTTATGGGGAAAGAATTCTGCCCCACGCTCCTACCTTTATCATAAGAAACTGAGTCGAAAGGAGTTGATCCCTGTGATTGATCATTTTGAGGACTTTGTTATGAGACCCTACGAAGAGGACATCTTTGTTCATAACTGTGACTTTTTCCAACATGAGTCCAGGTTAGTGGAGGTAGGGGCAGATATTGAAGATCCTTCGCTGGCCATGGTTCTGCCTTCCTATACCGAGTGAGGATATACTAGTGAGAACTACAATCCCAATCGATGCAGCCGCAATTTGGTTTTGATCAGGGGGCTCCTCACCCAGTTTTTCAATCATCAAACCCCCAGGTTTCTTTTAGCGGGGCCTGCTCCCTATTTTCATCTACCGCTGCATGGGGAATAAGTTCTGCAATGGCTGGGCGAGTAACTATTCCCAACAACAGAAGGCAAGGGGATGTGTCCTCTCTGTTCTCTACACGATACTAGCTGAAACAATTGGCTGATATTGCAGAGTTCATCGAGGGGGATCCAGTGTACCCTCCAATTCTTTCCTTTTTTGCATTAGAGATGGGTTTAAAGGGCAACTCCATCCTTGGGTTTGAGTTCCCTATGAGTAAGACTCCCAAGGCATGTCCCACTAAGCTTCCTCCCCTTTGTTCCATGATCCCTACTACTACGCCCAAACCCAAGAGTTCTGCAGCCTCTAAGAAAGCTGCCCTTTCGACCAAAGCTGCTACCGATGAACCTTCAGGACAGAAGGAAAAGGGAGGGACTTATTCCAAGTCCAAGTCCCAGACTAAACCCCAAGCTCCTAGGGAGGCATTCCCCATTGCCTCCGTTCCTCCTCCCATGCCTACAGAGATAGCTGAGGAGTTGAGGAGGAAAGTTCAAGCTGACGTGGCACGCATGAACACTGAGTTCGAACGGCGTGTTTTAGTTGTTCCTCCATCGGGCACCTTCCCCATAATCCTAGTTGATCCCACCAAGCCCACTACGAAGAGGAGAAAAAGTTCAAAGGTTCTTCGGGGTAGTGGCATTGATGCATCCGGAATGAGGAAGAAAACTCTGGGTACCAAGTCTCAGAGGAGATAAACTCCTGAGGTGAACTTATCTCCCACCCCCTCGCCTATCACATCTGAGGTATGTATACTTGTTCTATTATCATTTCCCATTTGCCTAAGGAAAAAGGTAAATTTGCTTATGCGTTTTGGTAACTTTGGTGCAGGAGGTTGGAGAAGAAAGTGCCAATCCCCCTAGCCCGCCCGTGATCCCTTTCGTGGGGGGACATTTCGATGTTTCGCCACCCGGTGTGACTCCTCCTCGTTCGCCCATGAATGGGCTAACCTATTTCGACCCTGGACTTCATGTTTCAGCTTTCTCCCAATCTTGCTCCACCTTCTCTCGAAGGTCTGCACGCGTATAAGGCTAAGGTTGGTGCTTCTGCCCCCCGTGGTGGTTTTTCTGTATCCACCCCTATTGAGGCCTCATTTGGGAGCCCGCCATCTTCTCCCAGTGAACAACCCATGATAGATTTGGTCCCCTATGTTGGTGAGGGAGTTTTGCCTGCCGTTGAGGCTTCTGCTACCAGGGATCCCGCCGTGGCTTCTGAGGTAATGAGCCCGCCCCCAACGGTTATTGCCCCTATGGCTGCTATGGTGACTCCCGTTCTTGCCCCGACCGTGACTGCGGTATTTTCTTTAATTCTATGCATTTTTGTCAAAGAATTTTCGTAAACCCCCTATAACGGTGAATTGACAATGAAAACACTTGTTAAGTGTTTTTTTCACCTACAACGGTGACTTAACAACGAAAACACTTGTTAAATTTTTTTTTTCATAAACTCCACCTATAACGGTGACTTAACAACGAAAACGCTTGTTAAGATTTTTCATAAACTCCACCTATAATGGTGACTTAACAACGAAAACACTTGTTAAGTTTTTTTCATATGCTCCACCTATAACGGTGACTAACAATGAAAACGCTTGTTAAGATTTTTCATAAACTCCACCTATAACGGTGACTTAACAACGAAAACGCTTGTTAAGATTTTTTCATAAACTCCACCTATAATGGTGACTTAACAACGAAAACACTTGTTAAGTTTGTTTCATACGCTCCACCTATAAAGGTGACTTAACAACGAAAATACTTGTTAAGATTTTTCATAAACTCCACCTATAACGGTGACTTAACAATGAAAATGCTTGTTAAGATTTTTCATAAACTCATTACTTTTCTTATCTCAGGTTGCACGAGAGACTTCTCCACCCGTTCTTTTCCCTATTGGCTCACCTCATCGGGAACCTTCCATCTCGGAAGATTCTTGCTATGCTGACCAAAGTTCCACGACCGGTGCTACAGCAGAGAGTGAATCCGGGTGCGAGCTTCCTCTGCCTGATTTGGCTCCTCATGCATTCTGCTTAATGGTGCTTCAACGTTCTCCCCAAATGCTTGCTACTCATCGACTAGTGATTGAGCAACTTGAAAATTACCATCCTGAAACCTTCTTGGTGGATTGCTTACATTCCAACCTATCTGTCATGAGTTATAGGCTTCAAGGCATGGCTACCGTTGTTGCAAAAATTGCTAGCACTCCCACTGCGACCGTTACAAGAACACTCCTTAACCAATTTCTTATCTATTTGAAGGAGTTGGGTCGTGATGGTTTTCATTTTAACTGGCTCATATCGTATTTAAAAACTTTGAAGAGCCAACAACTGATCAGGCAGAGGGAATTATTGCAGAAGCATCAGCAGGACCAATGGGTTGAGGAAGCCAGGTTAGTCGAAATAGCACCCCTTCTAGAAGCAGTTGATAAGGAGGTAGATGGTGCCGAAGAAGCTTTGCGTCTGGTCAAGTTGAAATGAGAAAGAGTCCTCATCAAACGGGCACAAGTACAAACAAGGTTGGAGGTTTCCATCAATGCCCAACAGTCTTGCACTGCAGCTTCTTCGGGCCTTCCTGGAGATTTTTTCTCGTATTCAGACCTATGGTTCCTCTTAGTCTAGTCAACTCTTGTATAAATATCTTGCTATTGCTTCTTTCTTTGTAATTCTTGGGCAGTAGTTCCCAATTTTGTAATGCTCTATCGTTTACAAATAAATGAAAAATGTATACTTTCCCATTCGTCTGTATGTTACAACTGCTTTATAAATTTCTATATTTATGTGACTCTTTCATTCTGTTCAAGTCATAACTAAAACTTGTATATTCATAACAACAGCAATTTACAATCATGGTTCAAACTTAATTGTCTACACATGATAAACCTTCAGCCATTTATTGTTAATTTTAAATGGCTTGTCTTCCTCCATTCTAGAAATTAAGCAATAGCCTGAGTCATGAGCTTCTTTTACAACAAAAGGTCCCTCCCAATTGGCTGCAAACTTCGGTAGAGGAATCCCCTTGATGTGCTTCACTACTGCTTTCAAAACAAGGTCTCCCTCCGCGAACTTCCTGGGCCTTACCAGGTTATTATATGCCCTGTAGAGATGTTTCGTGTACATTTGAAAGTGTTGCATCGCATTATCTCTGTGTTCGTCTAACGCTTCCAACTGCACGTGTCTATTTTGAGGGAGCATACTGCTTCGTAAGGTGTATCGGGAAGAGGGAACTTCTAGCTCCATTGGAAGGATTGCCTCCGCCCCATAAACAGGCGAGAATGAAGTGTACCCCATGGGTTTCCTCTTGGCTGTTCGATAGGCCCATAACACAGCCGGTATCTTATCGTCCCATGATCCTGGGAAGTCCTCCATCACCTTGGCTAGAATACTAACCAACATTTTGTTAGTCACTTCGACTTGATCGTTTCCCTTTGGGTATGCCACCGTTGAAGTATGGTGATCAATGGAGTACTTGCCCGTGAGCATCGTTACTTCTGAGTTGACGAAGGGCGTCCCATTATCTGAGAGAATAACCTATTCCAAAGCGACAAATAATGTATTCTCTAATGAAGTTACTCACCACCCCAGCCGTCGCCCTTCTGAGCGGTATTGCCTCGGCCCACTTTGTAAAGCACACCGTTGCAACTAGTATCCATATCTTCCCCCTCGAAGGAGGATGTATTACCCCCACCAGGTTAAACGCCCAAGTGTGAAAAAGGTAAGGTGTTGCCAGAGAGTGTAAGTCCACCGATGGGGCATGGATCATGTTTCCATGTAGTTGGCAAGCTTTACATTTTCGAGCGAACTCAGTAGAATCTTTTTCCATCGTTGGCCAATAATACCCCAACGTCATCAACTGATCATATAACTTAGCCCCTCCTATGTGAGCTGGATCGTGCGCCTATTTGAAGACCTCAGTTGCCTCTTCTTTCGTGATGCAATGCAGTGGTCTATTGAAGTATCCTCTTCGGTAGAGCTGCCCTCCCTGGATATAGAACCTTGGGGCCCTTCACTTTAGTCCCATTGCATCAATTTTTTTTATTGGGATAACTCCATCTTGAATGAAGTCAATATAGGGTTGCCTCCAGTCGGCCTGAGTTTCAACGAAATGACATTTAACTGCTTCGAAGAAAAGATGACACTTATCGGACCCCCGTTGTAGCTCCGCCGCATTCTGCTTCATTCGAAGCTAGAAATATCCCTCTCTTTGAATTATCCTATGAATAGGATCTCAATTGTTTCGCAGTGCTCCTCATGTGTTTTCTTCAACCTTCACTCTACTTCCTCTGGGCCAATACATCTTGATAACCATCCCCCTACGTTTCTGAAGTAAAGATTTCCCTAGTTTGTAAAATATTGGGTCAACTCTCTTAGCCCCATTGCCCCTTCACTAGACTCCAGCTGTTTCCTAATCTCTCCTCTCCAGTCCGCATCCTCCCCCATTGGTAGAATTGATTATACCACCGAAGGAGCTGTTCTTCGTTGGATCGTGACGATGGTTGTATCACTCCTCATGACCATTTTCTAGGCAATAGTTGCATACGCATCTGGATGGAGGTTCATCGTTCTGGGATGTCTTTTGATCTTAGTCTGATGGAACTGGCTGAGAAGTCTCTGGATGATCGTTCTGTATGGTGCTAGGTTTATGTGCTTCAACGCATATTCTCCGTTTACTTGCTAGATCACTAAGTTCGAATCACCCTTAATGCATAGTGAACGAATTCCCCTTCGAAGAGCCTCTAGTAACCCTTGTACTAACGCCTCGTACTCTGCTTCGTTATTGTAACAAGGGAAATCTAACTTGTAGGAAAGGCAAATCTCTTCCATTCCTTTTGAAAAAATAACCCTTGCCCCTCCCTTCTTTTCTGTCGAAGATCCATCGAACTGCATCGTCCACTCCTCCTCAGTTTCATCCAAATGATTGGCTTGTAGGTCATCTCCTGGAATGTCTTCTTTAGGTGGTTCAAACGTTCCTGATGGAAAAATTGCCAATAGATTGACATACGCCTGGATCTTGATCGCGCGAGGGACTACACACTTCAAGTCATATTCTGAGAGGATGAGGAACCACCTAGCTTCCCTGCCAATCAATATATTTCTTGCTAATAAATACTTAATAGGATCGCATCTATTTACAATATGAATTGTAAAAAACAACATATAATGCCTAAGTTTTTATGCTACAAAGACTAAGGCTAAACAATGCCTTTTTAGGCTGCTGTATCTAATCTCTGGCCCATGTATGATTCTACTGAGGTAGTAGACTGGTCGTTCTTGCCCATCAATTTCCTGTGCCAGCAAAGCTCCGACGGACCTCGTGGTAGATGTGAGATATAACTGCAGTGGTGTCCCTGCCCGTGGGGGAACCATGGTCTGTGGTGAAACCAGCAGCTTCTTCAGCTCATCGAAAGACTCCTGGTGAATCTCCTCCCACCTGAACTTCGTGCTCTTTCACAATAGCTGCATCAGCGGGTGTTTTACTTTGTCCAATCCAGGCACAAATCTCCTAAGGTAGGAGACTTTACCGAGGAATCTCTTTAACTCCCTCGCCGTTTTAGGGCTTGGCATTTCCAAGATTGCTCGTTGTTTGTCCTGTTCCATTTGCACCCCTTGTCGATCAACCACAAAGCCTAAGAATTTCCCACTCGTTACTCCGAAAACACACTTCAATGGGTTCATCCTCAACTTATACTTTCTACAACGAGAAAAACCTTCCTCAAATCGCTCAGGTGGGACCCCTCATCCTTTGATTTGATGATCAAGTCATCCACATAGAATTCTACAAATTTATGGAAGAAGTCATGAAAAATGGCCATCATCGTTCTCTGGTAAGTCTCCCCGACATTCTTGAGGCTGAACGACATCACCCTATACATGAAGTTACCAACGGGGTTCTGAATGCCATTTTCTCTGCATCCGAAGGGTCCATTTTGATCTGATTATACCCCACATACCCATCCATGAAGCTATACATCTCATGACCAGTCGTTGCGTCTATCAGGCTATCTATGGAGGGTAGAGGGAACTCATCCTTAGGGCAAGCACTATTCAAATCTCTAAAGTCCACAAAGACCCTTATTTGATTTTTGTCCTTCTTTCCCACTAGGACAATACTGGATAGCCAGAGTGGGTGTTGTATCAGTAAGATGAACCCTGCCGTTAACAGGCACTGGACCTCTTCTTTAATCTTCAGATCCAGCTCGGGCTTGTACGTTCTTATTGCCTGTTTCACTAGAATGGCTGAAGGCATTATGTTCAGTCTGTGGTAGCTTACTTCCTCATCCAGCCCTTCCATTTCCGTGTATTTCAACACGAAGACATCTATAAACTCCCGAATCAATTCGACCAAGGCCTCTCATTTCTGATTTCTGAGATCCTTCGAGATGAAGATGGGTCTTGGATCCTCTCCTTCTTTTGCCAGGTTTAATTTCTCCAACTCTTGTGCCTGGGGCTTTGGCTGATTTGTCATGTAATCTGGTTCCTCAGCGACTTCTTCCACGAATTCCTGTATGCTAGAATTGTCTATCACCATGAACTGCCCCCGTTGATCTACCAAAAAGCATTCATATATCAGGTCAACCTCATCCTTAGTTTCTTCGGCCGCCCGATCACACCGTTATAATCGATACACCACCTTTCCTTCCTCGATAACGACTTTCTTACATTGCCTGCTGGTAGTAGTGATCGCCTTCCTCTTTTTCTCTCTAGAAGCTTCGGCCACTTTTCCTCTTGAGAACCGACTCAACACGTTCTGTCATTAGACCTCATGCTCTATTGGGTCCACTCTGGCCCTCATTCTGTCTTTAAGCTGCTTCGAGATGCCTTGGGGCCGAGGGGCCACTTGGTGAGCTTCTTCAGCTATTTCCCTTGTACCGCTTGCAACCTCCTTCTTCTGCTCGCTTAAGGGCCCCATACTTTCTCTGATCGAGGGAACCCATTCTCCCTCCATTCTTTTTATCAAGATCCAGACATCTTTTTGTAACTCTGTGTAAAATGCTGCGTCCCCCAAATGAGCTTCTTTAACAGCGAAGGGCCTCTTTGTAGCCCTAATGGTCACCTATGTGCCCTTGACATTAGCATTAGCACATTGGTGATATGTAGAAGGAACTAGGACTTGGTTGTGCATCCACACCCTTCCTATTAGCAGATGATAGGAAGTTGCACTCTCTACTACGTGGAACTTTATATGGGAATTCAGATTTCCCATTACAATCCCAACGTTAACGTACCCAATGGACTTGGAAGATTGATTATCGTACCCCGAAATTACCAAGGGCATGGGAACCAACCTTTCTTCTGGAATATTGGCTGCAAGGAAGGAGTTTATTGGCATAATATTCATCGAAGCTCCCCCATCTATAAGAGTCCTTGCGAAGCTAACTCCGTTGACCCTGGAGGTTACATACAATGGCCTGTTGTGAGGGAACCTTACATCCCTATCTTTGTCGCTGAAGGTTACCTCTGACAGAAAACTTCTCACCAACCTGGCCATGGGTCCCTTCCATCTCAGCGAAGGGACCGCGTTCTTCTTCGAAATATCAAGTATCGTCTCAGTTATCTCCAGCCTACTCTCCTTTGGATCCCCACTTGTTCGAAGAACCAAGTGAACTTCGAGGATTTTGAAACTGCCCCATATTCTAAGGTCGAGTCTACCTCTTCACTTTCGGCATCATATACATCCCTCCACATCCTTGGCGCTTACTTCATCGTAAGATAACACGACGTTAGCCATTCCCATGGTGCAAATCTCCAAAGCTTCCTCGTACTCCTCTCCTTCATCATAGGCCACCACGAGATTGGCCCCGCGCGCTGGCAGTGGGTTATTATTAACAGTTTGTGGGGGGATATGCAACATTCCCGCCTTCATGTACTTGTCGATGATTCTTCTTAGTGTGAAACAGCTCTCCGTTGGATGCTGGATCTTCCGATGAATCTGATAATATTTAGGATCCGCCTTCGTTGCATCATTGGGTTCTTCCATCGGAATGCCTTTTGGTTCATAAATTGTTCCCCCTTGGACCATCGCGTTATAATAACTCACAGCCTCTTTTATCCTGCAAGGCAACGGTGGCGGGTCTTCTCTGTCTCTTCTAAACTTCCTCTTGTTGTCCCTCTTAGGTGCCTTGCCCCTATTTTCTCCCTCGATGTACCCTACCCGTGGGGGCTGATACCTCTCCCCCGCGGGTTGCATCGGTTGCCTGAACATCATGGGTGCTACCACCGGATTGGATCGCACCACCAAAGAGATGTTTCTCACCGCTTTCAGGAATGCCGTAAAAGTCCCCTCGCGCGTCTCGTTGATAAGATGGAAAATGTATTCAGTAAGCAGTCCCTCAGCATAAATCTGTAATAACTTGGACTCTTTAGCCTCCTCCTTTACATCGAGGGACCTTTCCCTGAACCTTCGAACATAGGCCACCACCTCTTCCCCAGGTCTTTGCTTCTCCCTGCCAAGTTGGGTCAAGGTGAACTCATCTTCTGCCAGAAAGAACTTTTGGACAAACAATACATGCATCTCCTCCCACGTAGAAATGTTGTTGGGAGTCAAATGGGAGTACCAGGTGTATGCCTTATCAGTTAGGGATTTGGAAAACTCCCTCAACCTAAGCTTCTTATTATTGCAATGCGCTCCCAAGTGTTCAACAAAACGCTTAATGTGCTCCTTCGGGTTCCCACCTTTCCCTGTATATTTTTCAAAGATAGGGGGAATATAGTCCTTTGGGTAAGGCTCATCGTTGTACGCTTGAGGACAGGGTGTTCGGAAGTCATCTTAAACCGAAGCCACCTCGCCAGCTGATTACGAGGAAGCCTGCATGAACTTCAACATCTCTTTCTGCATCTCTTTTCTCATTTATTCCATGGGCGAGGCTACTGGGGCAACCAGCAGCGGGGCTATGGGCTGAGCGCTCGTTGCAACTGAAATGAACATTACCGATGGTGCCGTTGAAACTCCTTAGGTTCCCACTACTGGATTCACGACAAAGGGTACACTTGTTAGGATCGTTCCTGCAATACTTGCACCTGGTGGGGCCGTTGGAGCTACTCCTAGTGTTACGAAAGCATTATCCTCCAAGCCTCCCAGCATAGTTGAAGCTACTGGAGTTTGCAAAAACTCATGAAACTTGCTCATGAGGAGCGCAATCTGGGCGGGTCCTAACCCCGCACTCGTGGAAGGTTGTGTCTCCCCTGGAACACCTGACGTCGTCGGAATCGAAGGTACCTCTACCCGAGGATCCCCATTCCTTAGGGCCTCTTGCTCCCTCGCGGCCTGTTCTTCATTATGCTAGATATCATCAAAGTTGAGTCTTCGAGTAGCATTATCTTACGCCATACTCTTTACCTAGGAGAATGCCTCCCCAGCGGAGTCGCCAAATATAGGAGGGTACTTTAGATCGTAGATGGAGGCATAACCCCTTTTAAGTATGGTAATGATAAGTTAATTAGCCCAAAACTTTGGATTAGTAATAGAACATGCCAACACAAGCCTAATGAAGATGGAGCTCGATTTAAACTCACAAATCTCTCGTGTATAACTCAGAAAAGTAGTAATGGAATTTTAGAAGTAACTCTGCTAGAGGGAGAGGGAAGTAAGCATCCTAGATATACCATGGTAGGCAGGTAGAAACACACCCAAAATGCCCTTTTTCTCTCTGTCAAGTATTAAAACCTTCGTGATTAATAACAATGGTGAGTGGGTGAAACTCTATGGTTTGTAATAACTCTCTCTAGCAATAACTCCTTGATTCTCAAGAGAACCCCCCTCCTCAAAGGTGGCTGGGGTCCTTAAATAGCCCCCCACACCACCCCCGAGGCAACTCAGTCATTTAAGACTATGAAAGACATCCCTCACACTTTATGTCGAAACATTAAATGTCTGATGCACTAGTTGTCTCCACGTCATAAACATTAAATGCCAAGACATGCCTTTTGCCTAACCACTGTGTGTCAGGGGGGCTGTTGTTGCAGAGGTGGCTCACCAACTTCCTGACAGCCCCAAATACCACGATGGTTTACTCAAGTGCATGTACATTGTTTAGCTGGATAGTGACATAACCTACAGTAGATGTGACATTAAGTAGAGGGTTGTTTGGTTCATGACTCAACGCCCGATGGAACTCCAAGCTGCTCCGCCTGAGGTTCCACGGTCAAGGTCCTTCGGTGTTTTACCAGGTGTATCTAAGATGATATGGACAAGCTCCAACGGTGACTTAGTTCTTAATCCTCCAAACCATGGCCCTCTAAAGTTCCCACGGTGAGGTCGTTCGATAGAGCATGAAAGCTCTCCCAGGCCCTGTCAAGCCTGGTCTCTCACGAGTACCGTTCGACCTTACCCAAGTTCATTATTCTCGTTACATCATTACAATCATTATAGCTCATAGCCAATAAAGATACAATATGACTAAGTAATCAACAAGCTAAAGTATAAGTTGACATGCCAAGCTGCCTCGCTTGAGCTGCCACGTTGTCTTAATCACAAACACTATTGCCAATGGGTGGATTATCCCTAATCTTTGGATTACCTCCAAGTCCCCTCTAGAAAATTTTATTCATTTAAATTTAAATCCCTCCGATTTAATTCATTCTCAAATTTAATCCAAAATTTTTAATTCAGCTCCCCTCATAATATTTTATTCTAAAAATGTGGGGTATTACACCAGGAGTCCATACCGTGGACGAATCAGCCTCACGTTTAGCACAGATGATCCTTTTTACTATGAGAATTAATCTAGAAGCCACCGGGTGTTTCTGGGCTCCATTTGACCTTGGTCAATTCTTCAACCCAAGTGGAGATCAATGAAACCTCATAGGGATTTGAATCCCTTTTCCAATGGTCCATACTGTGCGCGAATCTACCACACGGTTCATAAGAGCGATCTTTTTTCCTCCAAAACCCCCTCGTCTAGAGACCATCAGGCGCCTCTGAGCCCCGTTTGACCTTGGTCGATCTCTAACCCGAGTGAAGGTCAATGAAATATCGTAGGACTCTGAATTTCCTCTCAAACAGTCCATACCATGCACAAATAAGGCTCATAGTTCACACAAACGATCATTTTTACTCCGAAACCCCCTCGTCTAGAGAGCATCGGGTGCTTTTGATCCCCGTTTGACATTGGTCAACTCTGGCTCAATGGATTCTTGTAGGTATCTGAATATCCTTTCTAATAGTTCCAACCGTGCATGATTCGGACTTACGATTTGCATTTTATGCCCATTTTTTCGAAAAAGTTCGTTCTGGACTGCCTATAGGCACCCCAGACCCCCTTCCTATCAGCAAGGTGTACTTTCCTTGGACAATAAGACAGAGGTTATGCTGATAGGTTGCCATAGATATGATGATTGGTAACCCCTAAACTCTAATTTGGCACTATTTAAGGAGGTCATTACCTTACTCCTAGGGATCTTTTTTCATTAATTAGAATCATTCTCTCAAAATTAGAGTGCCGTCACTCTTAAAAAAATCCAATTTTCCAACATTCCTTCAATTCCTCTTACATTACTTTCATACCACATTTGGCACTTACCTCGCTGTACTTCATCACCATTACATCAACATAGTCTCCTTAAAAAATTACTAGCTAAGTCATCTAGGAGGTCTATTCCTACTCTTTTTTAGCTTACCTCTTTTAAGTGTTGTTTGTCCACCTTATTTCCATTTTGATATCTTTTTTGTCTTACTTTGTTATCTCACATCAACCAATATCTTTTTCTAATACTGTTATTCACATAACATATTTTCATAAAACTCAAAAGACAAAAAAAAAGGGTTTACTTGTAAAGTCCAAAAGTAATATTTCCTCCCTTTTTTCACACTTTTACACTTGAGCACACTTTCTTCAAAAATTTTCAAAGAGGACTCTTAAATTTGGGTTTATGAGTTAAACCCCACCCATATGACATTCCGAACTACGTAAACTTTGATACCCCTTGGGCTATGTAGACATCCCAGGTCAATCCTGGGATCCAAGTCTTATTTTATTTTATTTTATGCTTTTATACTCTCTTGTATTTATTTTGTGAATCACTAACTCCAACATATTTGTGTCCCACTTGACATACACATTCACTTATTCATACTGACTTGTGATTCGATTGGCACTCACATTATATTTATTTTCATGTCATTTTGGGTACACTCCTTAGGATGATATTATGCTCCTTCTTTCCCATGACGTGAGTCATATGATTTCTTTCTCCTTGTAAGAGGGTAGTTTAGATTAGATGGAGGCGTAACCCCTTTTGAGTACAGTAATGACAATTTAACCGAGAACACTCCTGATTAATTACAAGACATATAATCACAACCCAGTGGAGATAAATTCAGTTTGAACTAACAAATCTCTCGTGTATAACTCAGAAGATAATAATGAACTCATAAGTAACTCATTTAGATGGAGAGAGAGGTAAGCACCCTAAATACACCTTGGCAGGAAGCCAAACACGCCAACCCTTAAAGATCTCTAGTCATATATTAAAAGCTTCGTAATAAATGACAATGGTGGGTGAATAAAATCTCCAGTTTTGCAATAACTTCTCTCTGATATCTCTTTTTCTCTAATAACTCTATAACAAGAACTCTGAAAGAATCCCCTTCCCTCAGAAGCGGTTGAGGCCCATAAATAGCCCCCCCACCACTCCCGAGGTGCCTCAGTCTTTTTACATTTGTGAAATACATCCTTCATACTTTATGTCACAAATATTAAATGCCTGATGGACCAGTCAACTCCATGTCATAAACATCAAATGCCAAGAAATGCCTTTTGCCTAACCACTGTACATCAGGGGGCTCTCATCATAGAGGTGACCCACCAACTGTCTGACAGTCCCTAAATACAACAGTGGTTTACTCAACTGCAAATTTGACATTATTTAGCTGGCTAGTGACATCACCTACAGTAGATGTGATATTAAGTAGAAGGCACAAGCAGTTCATGACTCAACGCACGATGGGACTCAAGGCTTCTCTGCCCAAGGTTCTATGATTAAGGTATTTTGGTATTTTACCAGGTGTATATAGGATGGTTAGGGCAAGCCCCCAACGGTGACTCACTTCTTAATCCTCCAAACCAAGTCCCTCTGAAGCTCCCACGATGAGTTCATTCAATAGAGCATGAAAGCTCTCCCAGGACCTGCCCGAACTGGTCTCTTGTGAGTACTGTTTGACCTCACATTGAATCACATTACAATCGTTATAGCTCATAGTCAATATAAACAAAAGATACAACATGACTAAGTAAGACAACAAAGATTAAAGGATGAACACTCTTGGCCAGTTTCTTCACTGGAAGATCTTCCTGGGCTGCCACGGAGAGCTGCCTCGCTTGAGCTGCCTCACTGCCTTAATCCCTTGAGTCTGTTGTATTAGCTAGGGGGAGATTATCTCTAACCTCGCGATTATCTTCAATCCCCCCTACATTTTCCCATTCGTGTAGAGACTTTTTATGGGAATAAGAAATGTTTGCACGAAAACTTCTCAAAACCGATGAACCTTCTCTTTGTAAAAAAAAAAATCTTGCATCTTTGTGTTCGTTACAACTTCTGCCGTTGTGACTTCCACGAAAAAGTAAAATTTTCCCCAATGTACTTGAAGCAGAGCGCTGCAAATCGACGGTGATTGGCGAAGGGATGTTGTAACTTTTTCCTGTCATTGTGCTTCAACTGTTCTATCTTTTGGGAAGTAAAATACTCCCTTGTCCGTGCTGTTTCGTGCTATTGTGCAACATAGTTATAAGCAGTTGGTATTTGCATTAGGGCTACCCCTAGTGGTTTGAAATCTCCCTCCTAGTATTTTCTAGTGTTTAGACTTGTGGAATTCTACCAAACTAACTGTTGAACTATAAAATTCTCCCTAATTTCATGATTTGGCTATTCATCTTCGTTTTGTCTTGTTCAAAAAGTAAAATTCTCCCCGATGTACCTGAACCAAAACTAGAAGCACCTCCAAATGGGTTTATGGTAAGGGGACATCGCGAACTTTTTGAACTGAACTGCGTGGTGACTTTTACTCTGAAGTTGGAATTCTTTCTTGTAAACCCTACCAAGGAAATGCTCCTCATGTGAAGGTACTACTTCGTTTGGACTTATGGTCAGGGGACATCGGAGCTTTTTTGAACCGTTAGGATAGATTTTGTGTCGTGGGATATCGGATATGTCTTACAAATAATTCTGGCACCAAACTCAAACATGTTTTGTAAGAAAATCCTTTTTATTCCCCTTGCATCACTTCATTAATGACGTGGTGCCGTCTTTTCAACTGTCAGAACACTTCTTGAAGTTCCACGTGTCCACTTGAAATGATTACCGGCGGCTTTGCACGTACAGTAGGGGGAAACTCAAAAGGTGAACTCGGGAATTTCAAAGGACTATTATTCAAACACTTATCCATTTTTCACTTACTTTGCCTTCGTCTTCTTCAACCCCTAACACATTTAGAGAGAGAAAATCCTCAAAATGCCATTGATACTAAGATTTTCCTTGGTTTCTTTCCTCTCATCGTCTCTTTCACCGCCACATGTGGCCATACGCCTCCATTTTCGTCCCTATCTCTTCTCCGTTAATCTTTTTATTTCATCACCACCTGCTATGGCTTCTCCAAGCATTCCCATCGCTCCCAGCACTAGTTCCCAACCAACTTCTTCCTCTACTATTGCTACCACTCCCACTCTGAGCGCCACCACCTTGGATGTTGATCGCCAAAAGTAACTATGTTTCTACCATAGGTCTCCAATTTTTGGAAAAGATGATGAATTCTCTAATGTGTACAAGACTTATAGTTTTTCAGCTAAGTATGACCCTTTGCTGTTGGGTGATGAAGATGAAGAATCATCCAAATGGGGTTTTCTTCCTCCAGAGGGGACTCTGTGCTTCAGATTGGATTGTGGTGACTTTCCTTGCTCCCAAATCAATTTTGAATCACATGGGGGATATCTAGCTCACTTCGCCGCCTGACACACATATATGAAGAGCTCTCACGCTGCAGCTCTTGCCAAAGTTGGTCTTCACCGAGTCAACTGGTTTGGGGAGTTAACTCTCTCTAAACACAATGTTGCACTCTAAGTGTTGGTCTCTAGATGGAACATCACAACTCACACCTTATTTACTGCCTGAGGGGAGTGGAGTTCACTATTTCCTTGGAAGATGTCTGTGAGATGCTTGGGTTTAAACCCATGGGTGAGTTTATTTATCTTGATGAGGCATTGGATGCTGAAAAACTGCTGATCGAGCTGAGTTGGATCGGATTTGCCACCGCTGCACTGGGTCTTCCAACAAAGCTACATTTACTCCCTTAATTAGTTATTTCTTCGAAGCTCCTGTTGCAAAGGATGTCTCTTCTGTCACAGGCAAGGGTAAAGGTACATACCTAGAATTACCAGCCTACATCCTTGTTTTGCTCTCCCATTTCTTCTTAAGTGGTAAACCCAATGACCAGCCTATGAGGGACCTCATAAACATCTCCATTCGTTTGGCCAAAGGTTTTAATATTCCTTTGGTCGCTATTGGACTGGGGTCCTTCTACACTTGGTTCGATCGAACCCATCTTGACATGGAACGATCCCTTGGCCATTACAACCTAGCCAATTTTTCTAACACCATTATTTTAATGGGTTTCCTCTACACCCATTTTTATGCTATTGCTGCCAAATCTGTTCCTTATCCCCTTAGCCAAGGCATCAATCCCCCTCGCCTCTTGTGCTTTCACAAAAAACAACGACAAAAGGAGATAATGGGAATTTTTTACCGTTTGGACTCCTTTGTCACGAGGTCGTACGGAGAATCAACCTTTGCCCACACTTGGAATTTTTTTTCCTTCTGCAGCTAGAACGGTCACTTTCGTTTCGGTTGTAAAAGATCCTTCGCAAGCCGTGGTGCTCCTGTTTACCCCTGGGTTCCTTCCTTCATTCACTGAGTGGGGATGTAATTTTGAACCTTAAAACCTTGATCGATGTATCAGGCAGTTCAGTTTTGATCAAGGGGCACCTCCGCCTATATTTCAGCTAACGAATAAGAGGGATACTTTTGCTAAGGCCTGCACTTTCTACCTTACTGTGGATATGCTTGGCGTAACTTCTACTATGGATGGTTGGGTTACCATCCCCAGTGCCACTAGGAAAGGGGATATGTCCACTCCTTTTTCCACCAAATTTTGGCTGATGCAACTGACTAGGATTCGTGAGTTTATATAAAGTCCCCCCGAGTTCTCTCTTTCCCTACCTTGAAATTAGGCCTCAAGGGAAACTCTATTATTGGGGTTGAGTTTCCTCTGAGCAAGACTCCTAAATATCCTCCTAGCGAGCTACCTCCTTATTTCCCCATGATCCCTTTTGCCACTCCCAAACCTAAGAATATTACAACCCCAAAATAGTCTGCCCCTACTGAAGGTGTTTCTAGTGAGGGTGTTCGAACCGATGCAGCTTATGGCGAAGGACCTTTAAAGCCACCGACCAAACAAATTAGGAGGTATAAGAGTGGAACTTATTCAAAGTCTAAGTCCTAACCTCAGCCTCAAGCTCCCTTAGATGCATTCCCCATTACCTCCGTTCCTCCTTGATTGGGCATAAATATTGTATATTTATCCCCCTAATTTCAGTACATTTGTGAACCCGAGTGATGTAACATATATGGATTTGATGCACATTTATGCTACTAACCTTCGTTGGCGAGTATTTCGTGTTTCGTGCTTCTCTTATTAGTTTTACAGGTAAATTATGCAAGCAGTGTAAAAGAGGAAGCAAGACAATGCTCGAAAAGCTAAGAAGGCAAGTTCAAGGGAAAATTGGTAATTTTGCAGCCAGATCCGGAAGGAGAAGTCAACTGGAAAGTTTAAGAGCTCGGAACAACGAGAACACTGGAAGAAACGGCACCCAAATCCGAGCTACGGTTGATGATTTATGCCCAGTTGAACTTGAAGAAAAATCCAAGGAAGAAAGGAAAGAAAGCTAAAAAAATTCTAAGTGTTGAATAAGCACCCCAAACCAGCAAGCATTCGCGAACCCCAGGACGAACCGGTTTGGGGGGCGAACCGGTTCGGGGTACAGGCCGAACCGGTTCGGGGTACCTGATGCGCGAATTTGCTCTTTTATTCTGATTGGTTCTCAAGACTCCTATTAGGTTCTCAAAAATTGTAGGGTAAGGAGGCAGCAACTTAGGAACAACCATTAGGGATAGTTTTAGTCAGTTTTTGATAGAGAGAAAAGGAGAGGAACATCTAGGAACATAAAGGGAATAAATTACTTCAAGATTCAATTGTTACGGGTTTGTTTTTCAAGTTTTAATGTAAGATTCAAGATTCTTGTCATTGTTCTTGCATGCTTAGCTTCCGTATTTGATTCAACTTATTGTAGCGTTCATAATACATATTTACATGCTTTAATCTAGTTTCATCATGAAATCTTACACATGCAACGTTATTATTTCATGCACTAGTCCATTTAACATGTCCGGCTAGGTTTAAAAGGTTGGGATGCATGAACCTAACCCGATGTGTTAGTGCATGTGTATAACGTCAATCCGATGAATTTAACGATAAATTTTGATCGTATTGCGTAATTACATAATAGTTGTGGATCTTTATATCTCGTTTACCTTTGGGTACTCGTGATGATTTAGAGTACAATTTGAGTGCAATTACCGCAATACCGATTTACTCATCCTCAGATTAGGTATGACGCGGGCTTGAACCTCGTATACATAATGCTTGGGAGTACTAAATTTCGGGTCTGATTTATCTGATAAATTTATGATTGACATTGTCACTGCATTACACTAGGGTTGGGGGATTGTATTACCTTCCGGTTTTCTCATCATTTAGTTTAAAAAGTTTCGATTCAACTTTTTATTCCTCATTTAGATACTTTAGTTTGCATTTGTCATCATAATTTCATAATTGCATTTAGTCTAATCATTCCCAAAACCAAATATTTTCCTTTATTTTTAGAGTCATCGTTAGGATTCCTCCATCTTATCCCGTCGTCACAACTCCGTTGTCCTTTTTCCCTAAGGATCGATACCCGACTTGTCGGATTATTACTTGAGCGATAGGCTTACACTTGAGCCTAGAGAGTACACACTTTAGAGACACATTCTGAGTCGTGTCAAGTTTTTGGCGCCGTTGCTGGGGATTTAGGTAGACTTAGGATTAGATTGAGTCAATCCAAAGCTTTGACCAAAAATTTAAAAAAATAAAAAAATAAAAAAAATAAAAAAATTTCACCCTCATCTCTCCTAAGCTTTAATGCAAAATTCTAAAACCACTCCCACACCCCATAATACTCCAACCAGCATTCACGAAAACCCACTTGTTGAGTATAACCCTGATAGTCCCCACACCCCAAACGCCCCACAGTTTTGGATCCCACCGCCCACACCGTCGCACTCAGTCTCTAGTAACACTCCATTCTCATTCGTAGGACACACTTCGAGCACACCTAGTGAGAGCGCCGAGTCGTCAAGTGAGAGAGAGATGTCGCAACATAGTAATGCACCTACCGGTGAGGACGAGCTTCCGTACCGCCCGTTGAGAGAATTCTTATATCCTGAGCGCACTGTCACCCCAGGATGCATTATACTCCCGTATAATGCCGGGCAGTTCCGTTTCAAAAATGGAATGATCCAGATGCTACCACATTACCACGGTATGGATTCTGAAAAGTCATACCTCCATATAAGGGAATTTGAGTACGTGTGTGATACTCTCAATGATCAAACCTGCACACAAGAGGTAATCCACCTCAAACTCTTCCCCTTCTCGCTTAAAGATAAAGCCAAAGCCTGGCTATGGTCTTTACCTCCAAGCTCGATTCCATCCTGGAATGAGCACCAGTCGAAATTTCTCAAGAAATTCTTCCCACCACATCGAACAATCTCTATCAAGGCTCAAATTCAAGCATTTAGGCAACATGAAAATGAGCCATTCCATCGATGTTATGAACGTTTCAACGAGTTAGTGGCTTCATGCCCCCATCATGGATTTGATCCATCGCAAATCATCTCCTTTATCTATAATGGGTTAAATCTTAACTCTAAACAACTCGTTGAAACTATAGGAAGCAGTCCGTTTGTCGATCTCGATGCCCACGATGCTGATCTTCACATGAGGTATGTCGCCGAGACTACCCAATCCTGGGATACCTCTGACCCGAACACTCAAAATCGAAATTGACAACCCACCACTGCTCCATCGGCGTCCGACCTATTCCACGTAGATAAGAATTCTATGACGGATTTTCGATTGGACACCATTGAGAAAGGATTGTGAGACCTATGCGAGTTATATGGAAAAGGACCAGCTGGACCCATTCCGAACCCTGTCGTGAAGGTGTGTGAGATTTGTGAGGCGGGACATTCAACTGAGGAATGCCTGACGATACCCACCTACAAAGTAATGTTGCAGGAGCAAGTTAGTGGTATAGGAGGCTTTAAGGGTAATTTCGGTGCCCCGCACGGGAATTCATACAACCCTTCGTGGAAAAACCATCCCGGTTTTAGCTACGGGCAACAACATGCCGCAATGAACCCTCCTTCGCATGTTGCCCCTCCTCCACCACAACAATTCCAACAAGCTCCACACATGCAAGGACATGTGCAAGCACCACCACCTCATGGAAATTATATCCCGCCACAGCGGATAACTCTCGAGGATACCATGAATCAATTCATTGCAAGCCAGACTGCAACCAATGCCAAATATGATCGTCTGATCGGCGACATAAGTGCAAATCTGTCAAAGATACAATCCTCGTTGAGTGTTCAAGAGACGGGAAAGTTTTCTGCCCAGGGCCAACGAACTCCCCAAGGTCAAACTAGTGTTAGCTCCACATCCACTGAACATCAGGAGCAATGTCAAGCAGTGACCACTCTTCGTAGTGGAAGAGTCGTTGATTTATCACCTCCTCCACACGACACAACAAAAGACAAGGAGATTTCGCCCGACACGAAAGAGGCCGAAGATGTCCCCTTGAACGAGAGTGACAAGGAAGACACTAGTGAGCCCGAGGTGGTAGTGAAACCACCCTCCGCAACACCATTTCCTCGAAGGTTGATTCCCGCTCAAAAGGGGAATCCACGTGATGAAGTGCTAGAAGTACTTAAGCAAGTAAAGCTGAATTTACCCTTTCTTGATGCCATCAAACAAATTCCAGCTTATGGCAAAGTTATTAAAGATTTGTTAACGGTAAAAAGGAAGATGAAGGTAAAAAAGAATGTCTTTATAGCCCAGAACGTGAGCTCCATTCTACTAAATGATCTCCCGCCTAAATTCAAAGATCCCGGTGCACCCACTATATCCTGCATCATTTGAGAGAATAGAATTGAGAAAGCCTTACTTGACTTGGGGGCAAGTGTAAACATACTCCCTTACTCTATTTATAGGCAACTTGATTTGGGTGACCTCAAGCCCACAAAGGTCACTCTCCAATTAGCGGATCGATCAGTGAAGATCCCACGAGGCATAGTCGAGGACGTGATCTTCCAAGTTGACACTTTCTACTTCCCGGTAGATTTTGTCATTTGGGACACAGAGCCCTCCTTCAACTCGAGCAATCATGTTCCCATCATCCTTGGGCGCCCTTTCTTGGCTACGGCTAATGCAATCATCAATACAAGAAACGGGCGAATTCAACTCACTTTTGGGAACATGACCTTGGATACTAACATCTTCCACATAGCCCAAAATGCAGGGGAGGAAGATGATCTTCACACGGTGAGCCTCATAGATGAGGTAGTAGAAGAGTACTTTGAGGAAAATTTCTGTGGCGACGCTTTAGAGTCCTGTTTAGCGACGAGATATGAGTGTGAGGGGACGTATACCCACTTCGAGAGGGAGGTTGGAAGGTTGAGAGAATTACTCGATGAGAGTACGTCGGACGAGGAAGTGAGAGAGGTTCATTGGGTTTCTAGATTCGAGGAATTACCTCCGAGGGATACACACATGGCTCCCTCCAGTGAAAAATTTCCAACCCTCGAATTAAAGAAACCCCCCTCCCATATTAAATATGCATACCTAGGAGAGGATGAGACATTTCCTGTTGTTATCTCCTCTAGCCTAGATGAAGGGAAGGAGGGTAAATTATTGAGAATTTTGAGGAAGCACCAAAGTGCTTTTGGTTGGTGCATCGCTGATTTAAAGGGGATAAGTCCTTTGATTTGCACTCACAAGATTCATCTCGAAGAGGATGTCAAGCCCTCTAGAGAAATGCAAAGAAGACTGAACCCCAACATGAAAGAAGTTGTGAGAACCGAGATCATCAAATTGTTGGATGCCGGGATTATCTACCCAATTTCGGATAGCAAATGGGTGAGCCCTATTCAAGTCGTCCCGAAGAAGTCGGGTATGACTGTGATTGAGAATGCTAAGGGAGAGCTTGTTCCCCAACGCACCACCACCGATTGGCGCGTTTGCATTGATTACCGGAAACTCAATACGGGAACTAGGAAAGACCATTTCCCCTTGCCATTCATTGATCAAATGCTTGAGAGAGTTGCGGGCCACCCTTATTATTGCTTCCTTGATGGTTATTCCGGATACAACCAAATTGAGGTGGATGTACTTGACCAAGAGAAGACAACCTTCACTTGCCCTTTTGGTACGTTTGCCTACAAATGTATGCCATTTGGCTTGTGTAATGCACCCGCGACTTTTCAAAGGTGCATGTTGAGCTTATTTAGCGACATGGTCGAGAGAGGACTCGAAGTGTTCATGGACGATTTCAGCATTTTTGGCACATCTTTCGATCATTGTTTGGACAAGTTAGAAAAAGTACTTACCCGATATGTGGACAAAAACTTAGTGCTGAATTGGGAGAAGTGCCATTTCATGGTCACCGAGGGAATAGTTCTTGGCCACATTGTTTCATCCAACGGAATAGAGGTTGATAGGGCTAAGATAGATGTCATAGCTGATCTTCCCCCACCGAAATCGCTGAAAGACGTGCGCTCTTTCTTGGGCCACGCGGGGTTTTATCGACGGTTCATTAAGGACTTTAGCGCCATCGCTAGGCCCTTAAGCAACCTACTCATGAAGGACAACCCGTTTGAGTGGACAGAGGCATGCCAAAGCTCCTTTGATAAGTTGAAAAACATGCTCGTGTCCGCTCCCATCATGCAAGTTCCGAATTGTTCCTTACCATTCGAACTTATGTGTGACGCAAGCGATTACGCGATTGGGGCCGTTTTGTGCCAAAGTAAAGATAAGCAAGCTTATGTCATCTACTACGCTAGTCGGACTCTTACCGGACCTCAACTCAACTACTCTACCACGGAGAAGGAGTTGCTAGTGGTAGTCTTTGCCCTCGATAAGTTCCGTTCCTATCTCATTGGTTCTCCCATTACTGTTTTCACTGACCACACGGCATTAAAGTATCTACTTACGAAGAAAAACGCCAAGCCGTGCCTCATAAGGTGGATCCTACTCCTACAAGAGTTCAATCTCTCCATCAAAGACAAGAAAGGAGTAGAAAACGTCGTTGCCGACCATTTATCTCGGCTTTCGTCCAACGTACCTAGTGATCCCATACCCATAGACGAGCACTTTTCGGATGAGCAACTATTTGCTACTTCTTCGTATCCTTGGTTTGCGGACATAGTGAACTATCTTGTCACGGGAGCCGTCCCTCCCGATTGGACACCGCAAGATAAGAAGAGGTTTCTTAATTGGTCGCGCATATTCTTTTACGATGATCCTTTCCTCTTTAAATATTGCGCCGACCAAATCATCCGACGATGTGTACCGGATGACGAGATCCCGAAGGTCATCCAGTTTTGTCATTCGGAAGCATGTGGAGGCCATTTCTCGACGAAAAAGACGGCCGCTAAAATTCTGCAATGCGGCCTCTATTGGCCCACAATCTTCCGGGATGCGAATGACGCTTGCAAGTCATGCAATAGGTGCCAATGAATGGGAGCCATTTCTCGACGTGACATGATGCCCCTTACCCCCATACTCATCATTCAGATATTTGATTGTTGGGGTATTGACTTCATGGGTCCTTTCCCCCCGTCCTTTGGTTTCCTATACATCCTAGTCGCGGTAGATTACGTTTATAAATGTGTGGAAGCTATAGCTACTAAGACTAATGACAACAAAGTGGTGATAAAGTTCCTACAGGAACACATACTTTCTCGCTTCGGTGCACCGAAAGCGATAATTAGCGATAATGGCACGCACTTTTGCAATAGGCCATTCGAGAAGCTCATGAGAAAGTATGGCGTCGTCCACAAGGTTGGGACGACGTATCACCCACAGACGAATGGGCAGGCCGAGCTAGCGAATCGAGAGATCAAGAACATTCTTGAAAAGACCGTCAATCCTACCCGGAAAGATTGGTCCCTTAGATTGAACGATGCACTATGGGCCTATCGTACCGCATTTAAGAATCAACTTGGCATGTATCCTTTCCGTTTTGTGTATGGCAAACCTTTCCATCTTCCTATTGAGCTTGAGCACAAAGCGTATTGGGCAATTAAGCAATTGAACTATGCCTTGGACAAAGCCGGTGAAGCCCGTAAGCTTCAATTGAATGAGCTAGAAGAACTACGCAATGATGCGTATGAGAACGCCAAAATTTCAAAAGAAAGGATGAAACTTGCTCATGATAGCATTATTCGAAGAAAAGAGTTTCATCCCGGGCAAAAAGTTCTTCTCTACAACTCTAGGCTTCACCTCTTTCCAGGCAAGTTGCGGTCATGATGGTCTGGCCCGTTCGTCGTGAAGAACGTTTTTACCCATGGAGCTGTTGAACTAGACGATTTAAAAGGGGAAAACACGTTCAAAGTCAATGGACAACGCCTAAATCCATACCTAGAGGCGTGTGAGTATGATGTCGACACAATTTGGTTGTCAGACCCCGTTTACGGGGTCAATTGAGCTGAAAAAGTAAGGTCGTCGCACCCCCGATGCGTATGGGGTGAATTTGTGTGTATAGTAATCGTGTGTGAATAGGTTAGTTAGGAGTTAGAATCCTGAGTTGCAAAAGAGATCGATTAACACGCACTTCGAGGGAGTTAGTACGCATTACGAGGTTGAATTCGAGGAATTTTTAGGAACCCCGAGGGTCTAGAAAGTTTTTAGGGGCCTTATGCACAAGTTAGAGGATGAGAGAGCACCTTGAAGTGGAGAAAAGAGTGAATTCCAGCGTTCGGACCAGCATGTCACCCCGAACCCCATCCAGAACCGGTTCGGGGGGGAGAACCGGTTCGTTG
The DNA here is from genome assembly GCA_949130495.1 of Sambucus nigra. Taxonomy (NCBI): domain Eukaryota; kingdom Viridiplantae; phylum Streptophyta; class Magnoliopsida; order Dipsacales; family Adoxaceae; genus Sambucus; species Sambucus nigra. The sequence continues at coordinate 340,409,735 of OX422213.1, read as the reverse complement.
TACACCCCGAACCGGTTCGGGGTACCTGGCAGATTCATCCCCCCAATTCCAAATTCATTCCCCTTCCCTCCATTCTTCCCCCCATTCTCCCCATTCGTTTTTACTCCCTCCAAATCTTTCCCTCCTTCCCAAATTCATCCCAATTCACTCCCTCCCACCTCTCCTTCCCACCCTTTCACATTTCCCACCAAAACCACACCCCTTCACACCTATAAATACCCCACCACTCCTCCTCCATTTCTCACACCAAAACAATCTCCCTCACTCTCTTCTCTCCCATATTTTTTTCCCTCTCCCTCTCTCTTTCATTCAAAATGCCGCGCCCTCGCCGCACCAATCTTCGCCCCAAAAAATATGATGATACCACCATCCTTGATGACCCGGGTAAGGGGGTCTTTCGATGTGTCCAAGAACGTCATTGGGCCGAGCAATACTTCTCGGCCACGCGCCCCATCCACATCGAACGTTTCGTTGATTGGGGCCAACTTTCAGGCGATGTCACCGCCCTATTCGACCGCCGCGGGTGGTGCTCCTTCCTCGCCCCAACAAGCACTAACGTGTTTGATGCCGCCATTCGCCAATTTTATACGACCTTGGTTCGCAAATCCTCCACGCTTCACGAGGCATACCTTGATGGTATCACTATTTCCTTCTCGGCGGCCATCATCGCACGCAAAATGCGTGCCAAATGGGTGATCCTCCCCGTGACCTTCCAATACCCCAACAATGGTACCCCCCATACCAAAGAAGAATGCATTTCCCGCATGGCACCCGGGATAGAATGGGCGTGCGAATCCTTTCCTATTGGTGGTTTGGCCGCTATGGTGCGCTTCACACACCTCATTGCTTGTGGGGCCATCCACCAAACCACTAATGACTCGGTGGTCCGGTTACGGCATGCCAATTTCCTTTATTACTTTTTGGACCCCGAGAGCACCATCAACCTTGCCCATCTCTTCTACGCGGATATCCTCAACGCCGCCTACGATGAATATGGCAAAACTGCACTCCCCTACGCCCGTTTCATTACGGAGCTATTGATGGAAGCTGGAGTAAATGACCCCGGGCAACAAATCCGCCTTCCTCGCCCCATTGGCGGCACGTCCACCACTCGCAGCGAATGCCAAATGCGCGTAGCTCACCCCGACCGTCCCATTCTTGAAGAGGATGTGGCCGAGGAAGCTCATGATGATCCGATGATGGACGTCGACGAGGACGAATTTGAGGATGATGAGGAGGATTCCGATTTCGAGCCCCCGGGGGCAAACTTCGATAGTCGCCTTTTGGCGGTTGAGTCCCGCCTCGACGGGTTCATCAACCAATACAATCAAGACCAAGCGGCTTATCTAAGGGACACCCGGATGATGTACCAACTCCAAGTCCACCTTCATCAACTCAACTTCGGCGGTCCTCCACCCCCTTCTATTATGACCCGTATGATCCAAATGCACCCAGCACCTCCCACCCATCTCCCCCATGACCTATGATTGTTTTTATATTTTGGTGTGGATGTCGGTTGTTGTAGGAATTTCACAGTTTCTTTCTCATTTCCTATGTAACACAGGTTTGTCATTGTTATTATACAAGCTTGCATTTTTTTTCATATTTGTTTGTTTTATTTTTCCGCCCTTATTATTCGCTTTGAGTTAGATTTTCGTCCTTTTTTCTTGAGGACAATGCAAAAGTCTAAGTTAGGGGGGGTCACAAGTGCGTATTTCTAAAACTTCACAAATTTTCAAAAATGTCCAAAAATTTCCAAAAAAATCATAAAATTTTGAAAAACCCAAAAATATTTTTGTTCAAAATAAATAAAAATTGGAATTCAAATTTTTCAAAAATATCATTAAAAGTGGAATTGGAGTCTCAAATTGTAAACATCCAACATACACAAAGCCGAAATTGACCAAAGATGGAAATTGTGCGAAAATTGACGACTTAACGAATAAATGTGGAGATTAACAAACACGGTGAGATTTGAGCCTATCACGTTTTGCGAGTTTTTAAATAAATCCGAGTTAATTGTTAACTCAAAGTTCTTTTTAGCGCTTAATAAGTTATCAAGGATCTCAATCCTTTCATTTTGATCGATTTTAAAAAATGTGTGCAATATTGCCTTGAAAAACGTGCCAAATTAGTCTCTAAACCTAAATTCACCTCGAAACGCATATGGTAACGCAATTGGCATTTTGGACAACGAAGTAGGCCCTCGTTTGTCACCCCAAAAATATTGGCCAGAAAAAGTAGCGAAAAATCACCCTTTGCAACCCAAATTGAGCCGAATAATTTTCCCTTTCGTTTGACAACCCGAAAAACCCAAAATAGCCGAAATTGTGAAAAATGAAAAATTCAAATTTCAAGTCCAAAAAGTGCATATAAAGGGGCAAGAAACAAAATAGTATGCTCAACAAAAACAACAAGAAAAAAATAGAAAAAGAAGAAAAAAATGAGCAGTAGCCCGAAAAAAGCACAATTGAACACCATTAATGGCGTTTCCAATTCCAACCTTCCATACCTCCTTCATTTTACCCAATGCAACTTTCAACCCGAAAAAGTCCTAACCGAGTCCAAATTGCGAAAATTGATTACCGCGTGGAGAGCTAAGACACCAAAAGATAATATAAGAGGCTAAGTGCGCGAAATAAAGGCAATGTTCCCGTTTTTAAAATCGTAATCCATTGATGAGATCCTTTCGCCATAAAGTTTTCGTCTTTTTACTTGTATGTATGAACTTACTTCCATTACATTTACTCATTATATCACGCATGCCGAGAGAAATGCCATAATCCGAGAGATTCGTTTGTGAGAGCGTTCCGTGAGAAATTGAAATCAAAACGAATTTTCGGATAAGTAACGTAATGATCAATCAGTGAAAATTGGCGGTTATATTTCCGACTTCGCACACACACACACTACGGTTTGAGACTCGTAAATATGACTATTTTCTGGAAAAGTTTGAATTGCTCAATTTTTGCTTATTTTGAATTTTCTTTGAGTCGAATTTTGTGGGTATATTCACTGCAAACCCTCACGAGACACAACTCGTCCTACTAGGGTAACCTAGGGGTTTAAAGGCTTGTTGCATACGCTAAATGCAATCTCTTGCCCGCAAAAGAGGTGCTTTATCCCAATAAAGTCTTTGATGGATCCTTAACTCATACTCTCATTCTTTTACATTGCTCGGAATGCGCAAAGTTCTAAGTTAGGGGGGTTTGATTGGGCATAAATATTGTATATTTATCCCCCTAATTTCAGTACATTTGTGAACCCGAGTGATGTAACATATATGGATTTGATGCACATTTATGCTACTAACCTTCGTTGGCAAGTATTTCGTGTTTCGTGCTTCTCTTATTAGTTTTACAGGTAAATTATGCAAGCAGTGTAAAAGAGGAAGCAAGACAATGCTAGAAAAGCTAAGAAGGCAAGTTCAAGGGCAAATTGGTAATTTTTCAGCCATATCCGGAAGGAAAAGTCAACTGGAAAGTTGAAGATCTCGGAACAACGAGAATACTGGAAGAAACGGCACCCAAATCCGAGCTACGGTTGATGATTTATGCCCAGTTGAAGTTGAAGAAAAATCCAAGGAAGAAAGGAAAGAAAGCTAAAAAAATTCTAAGTGTTGAATAAGCACCCCAAACCAGCAAGCATTCGTGAACCCCAGGCCGAACCGGTTTGGGGGCCGAACCGGTTCGGGGTACAGGACGAACCGGTTCGGGGTACTTGATGTGCGAATTTTCTCCTTTATTCTAATTGGTTCTCAAGACTCCTATTAGGTTAAAACTCTAAAAAATTGTAGGGTAAGGAGGCAGCAACTTAGGAACAGCCATTAGGGATAGTTTTAGTCAGTTTTTGATAGAGAGAAAAGGAGAGGAACATCTAGGAACATCAAGGGAATAAATTGCTTCAAGATTCAATTGTTACGGGTTTGTTTTTCAAGTTTTAATTTAAGATTCAAGATTCTTGTCATTGTTCTTGCATGCTTAGCTTTCGTATTTGATTCAACTTATTGTAGCGTTCATAATACATATTTACATGCTTTAATCTAGTTTCATCATGAAATCTTACACATGCAACGTTATTATTTCATGCACTAGTCCATTTAACATGTCCGGCTAGGTTTAAAAGGTTGGGATGCATGAACCCAACCCGATGTGTTAGTGCATGTGTATAACGTCAATTCGATGAATTTAACGATAAATTTTGATCGTATTGCGTAATTACATAATAATTGTGGATCTTTATATCTCGTTTACCTTTGGGTACTCGTGATAATTTAGAGTACAATTTGAGTGCAATTACCGCAATACCGATTTACTCATCCTCAGATTAGGTATGACGCGGGCTTGAACCTCATATACATAATGCTTGGGAGTACTAAATTCCGGGTCTGATTTATCGGATAAATTTATGATTGACGTTGTCACTGCATTACACTAGGGTTGGGGGATTGTATTCCCTTCCGGTTTTCTCATCATTTAGTTTAAAAAGTTTCGATTCAACTTTTCATTCCTCATTTAGATACTTTAGTTTGCATTTGTCATCATAATTTCATAATTGCATTTAGTCTAATCATTCCCAAAACCAAATATTTTCCTTTATTTTTAGAGTCATCGTTAGGATTCCTCCATCTTATCCCGTCGTCACAACTCCGTTGTCCTTTTTCCCTGAGGATCGATACCCGACTTTTCAGATTATTACTTGACCGACAGGCTTACACTTGAGCCTAGAGAGTACACACTTTAGAGACACATTCTGAGTCGTGTCACTCCTCCTATATCTGCCAAAGTGACTGAGGAGTTAAGAAAGAAAATTCAAGCTGAGGTGGAGCGGATAAATTCTGAGTTTCAACGACACACTCCCGTCGTTCCTCCTATTGCTTCCTACCCCAGCATCTTAGCAGATCCATCTGAAGGGGGTCGAAGCGAAGGAAGAGTACGAGAGTTCCCTCCTCACTTGGTGCTTCTGGTGCTAGAAAGAAGACTCTAAGCACTAAGACTCAGAAGAAACAATCCACTGAGGCTATAACTGTGGATGACAGTCCTGACGTCGACCCAGGCCAAATCGAAAGGGCTTCTTTAATTCCTTCTCCACTTTCATTGCCAATGGTCATATCCTTCCATTCTCCCCCTTCTGAACAAGAGGTGATTTTTCTAATATATAGCCATTTACAGCTTAGTGAGTTAATTTTCTTTCATTTCTGACACTTGTTCCTTTTTTCTTATTTTCGTTAGGAGGCTGATGAATAAAGGCATTCTCCTCCAGTCAGTCCTTTCGTGGGAGGACGCTTTGGTGTTTCTATGGCTGAATCATCTCCTCCCCGTTCTCCCATGATAGGTCTTACTTATTCCCGTCGTCTGGACTCCAATCGTGCAGAGGAGGATACTAAGAGGGTTGCTATGCACGTTGAGTCTATGGGGGTTTCCTCTAATCCAGAGGAGTCTACCTTAACTTCTTCTGGTTCACCCTCTTTGCCAGTGGTTCCTCTAGACATTGTTCTAATTTTGTAAAGTTCTCCTGAGGTAACACGTTCTAAACACTTTTAGATCTTCCTTTTCTATCCTTCTCACTTTGCTGAATCCTCTAAATATTTTGGTGTATTTCAGGTTGAAGCTGCTTCGTTACTAGCTTCTTCACTGGCTAATGTCCTCCTTCAGCCTCCACTATTAAGGCCCATCGCTGCGTTGTCCCCTTTCGCCCATATTGCCAAGGTAAGTTAAATTTACATCGTGCCCTTCCTTTCCAAGTCATTCCTTGCTCCTAACACTAGGTTTTATGTCTGCAGCTTTCTCTAAGTTTGATCCTGCCATTATCCTTCGGGACTTCACCCATTTCTAAGGCTGCCTTTGGCTCATCTACTCACATCGGTGTTTCTTCTGTCCCTACAAGGGCTGATGTATCTCTGTAAGATCGAACGGTCACTTCAAGCTCTCCCCCAACTTTGGCACTAGTTCTTTTTATTGAATTAGGAGCTTCATCAAGTGTTGAGGTCCCTGTGGCTAAGGTTCATCTAGTTGAGGGTTTTGCAGAGGCTCCTGAGGAGATGAACTTGCTCACTACGATGCCCATCATTACAGCTTCTTTCATATCTCACGTTCTTTCTCCAGCAGTTGCTGAGGTATTTTGCCATTTTCTCTTCATTTCTTGGTGTTTGTCCTTTATCTTGACAATGTGAAATCTCTTTATTTAGAAGAATCTCATTTTCAAACGTTCAAACTCCACCAGTAGTGGTGACTTAATAATGAAAACCATTTGTTAAGGTTTTTTGTGAAACTCCACCACTAACGGTGACTTAATAATGAAAACCATTTGTTAAGATTTTTCGTCAAACTCCACCCGTAACAGTAATTTAACAATGAAAACCACTTGTTAAGATTTTTTTTATCAAACTCCACCAGTAACGATGACTTAACAATGAAAACCACTTGTTAAGATTTTTCGTCAATCTCCATCAATAATGGTGACTTAACAATGAAAACCACTTGTTAAGATTTTTTTGTCAAACTCCACCAGTAACGGTGACTTAACAATAAAAATCACTTGTTAAGATTTTTTATCAAACTCCACCAATAACGGCGACTTAACAATAAAAACCACTTATTAAGATTTTTTATTAAACTATATTAGTAATGGTGACTTAACAATGAAAACCACTTGTTAAGATTTTTCGTCAAACTCCACCAATAACAGTGACTTAACAATGAAAACCACTTGTTAAGATTTTTTTATCAAACTCCACCAGTAACGGTTACTTAACAATGAAAACCACTTGTTAAGATTTTTTGTCAAACTCCACTAGTAACGATGACTTAACGATGAAAACCACTTGTAAATATTTTTTTTATCGAACTCATTATTTAACTTGTTTGCCCTGAGGTTGCTAAGGAGCCCCTTCGTGCTGAAGAGAAATCTTGACCAGCTCCTTCGTCTTTCACCTCACCTCATTCAGAACTAGCTATATCTAAGGGATCAAGTCATAACGATCAAGGTTCCACGACGGGTTCTCCGACTGATAGAGAATTCGGCTGTGATCTTCCTTTGCTTGCATTGGCTCATTACGATTTTTGCCTCATGGTTCTTCGCCACTCGCCTCAAATACCTGTCTGCTATCATTTAGTGATTGAACGAGTTGCCACTCACTATCCTAACACTTTTACCATTGATTGTCTTCGTTCAAACATTTCAGTGATGAGCCATAAGCTTTAGGGTATGTCAACCGTTATTGCTGAGCTTGTAAATACCCCCACTTTCAATATCACTAGGCCCATCCTTAATCAATTCTTGGGCTATTTGAACGAGTAGGGCAGAGATGGTTTCCAATTCAACTGGCTGATCGGACACTTGAAAACTTTGAAGAGTTAGAAGTAGGCAAGTCAGAGGGAGCTGATGTAGAAGCAGTTGGAAACGCAACGGATTGAAGAGGCAAGACTGGCTAAGTTAGTACCTCTACTGGAAGATGTAAATCGACAGGTGGAGGATATCGAAGAAGATCTTTGTTTGGTGAAGTTAAAATGAGAGAATCTTCTTATCAAGCGTGCTCAAGTTCAAACGAGGCTGGAGGGTTCTATCAGTACCCAACAGGCATGCTTGGCAGCTTCTTCGGGCTTACCTGTGGACTTTTTCTCTGCCCCAGACTTGTGGTTCCTCCTAGGCCAATGAACCCCCCCAACATTTGTACAAATGTTTATTTTCTTCTCATGTAATTTTTGGGCAGTAGTTCCCCATTTTGTAATACACTTCCCAATATATGAATGAAAGAGAAGTTTATCTTATTTTCTTATCACCTTTTTGTGTTATGACTACTTGCATAAAATAAAATTTTGTAATTTTTTCATTGCACTTTAATTGCAACAAATAACATAACTTCAAAAAATGCTTTGTATATTCATGAGAACTAGATACATCATCTTTCTAAGGTTACTCGCTTATACATGATAGACCTTTAACCATTTGTTATTAATTTGAACGGTTTCTCTTCTTCTATCTTTGAAATCAAATAGTAACCTGAATCATGATCCTCCTTCATAATGAAATGTCCCTCCCAATTCGCTTCCAACTTAGGTAGAGGAAGCCCTCTGATGTGCTTCACCGTTGGTTTCAAAATGAGGTCTCCTTTTATGAACTTCCTTAGTCTCACCAAGTTATCATATGCCCTTGAGAGTTGCTTCGTGTACATTTAGAAGTGTTGCATTATATTGTCTCTGTGCTCGTCCAATGCCTTCAAATGTACGTGTATACTCTGAGGGAGCATGCTGCTTCACAGGGTATAACGAGCGGAAGGAAATTCTAATTCTATTGGTAGGATTTCTTCAGCTCTGTACACAAGGGAGAACGACGTATATCCTGTGGGTTTCCTCTTGGTCATTCGGTAGGCCCACATCATTGCTAGGATCTTGTCATCCCATGATCTTGGGAAATATTGCATCATTTAGGCCAAAATATTAACCAATGTCTTACTAATCACTTCATCTTTCCCGTTTCCTTTAGGATATGCCATCGTTGAAGTATGATGGATGATGGAGTATCTGTTAGTGAGCATTGTTACCTATTTATTGTCGAAGGAGGTTCCATTATCGGAGAGGATGACTTTTGAGATCCCGAAGCGACAAATCACGTATTCCCTGATGAACTTATCCACCACACCCGTCATTGCTCCTCTGAGAGGTATCACTTCGGCCCATTTTGTAAAGAATTCCGTTGCCATCAATATCGAGATCTTTTCTCTTAATAAATGATGTATCACTCCTACCAGATCAAATGCCCAAGTGTGTAATGGATAAGGAGTGGCCAAAGAATGTAGATCCATCGAAGGGGCATGGATCATATTCTCATGTAGCTGGTATGCCTTAAACTTTCGTACAAACTCAACAGAGTCCTTATCCATGGTTGACCCATAATACTCCAAGGTCATTAGCTGATCATATAACTTTGCTCCTCCAATGCGAGCTGGATCAAGCGCTTATTTCAGCACTTTAGCTGCCTCCTCCTTAGTGATGCATCTCATTGGTCTCTTGAAGTATCCTCTCCGATAGAGCTATTCATCTTGGACATAGAACCGTGGGGCACTCCATTTGAGTCCCGTCACATCTATTTTCTCCATGGGAATAACTCCGTCTTTGATGAAGTCAATATAAGGCTATCTCCAATCTATTTGAGTCTCAACGAAGTGACATTCAGATGCTTGAAAGAAAAGTTGGCACTTACCACACCTCCGTTGTAAGTCAGTTGTGTCTTATTTCATCATTAGCCAAAAGTATCCCTCCCTTTAGATTCGTCTGTACAAAGGGATCTCTATTGTTTCGCAGTGACTCTCGTGTGTCTTCCTGAATCTTTGTTCTGACTCTTTTGGGCCAACACATCTTGATAACCATCCTCCCACGTTCCTGAAGTATAGGTTGCCATGATTAACAAAGTATTGTGCAATCTCTCTCAGTTCCATCTTGCCTTTTCCATACTCTAACTGTTTCCTGATCTCGCCTCTCCAATCTGAATCTCCCTCCATGGGTAGAATTGACTGTACCAGCGATGGGGCTATTCTTCGTTGGATCACCACCATAGTTGTATCAGTCTTTATAATCAGTTTTTGCACAATGGTGTCATAGGCATCAGCATGCCGGTTCATTATTCTAGGATGTATTCTTATCTTGACCTGTTGGAACTAGTTAATCAACCGTTGAATGATCGTTCTATAAGGCGCTAAATTGAGATGCTTCAATTCATACTCCCCATTCACTTGTTAAACTACCAAGTTTGAATCACCTTTGATACATAGTGAACGGATGCCCCTTCAAAGGGCCTCTAGTAGCCCAAATACTAACGCCTCATAATCTGCTTCGTTGTGGGAGCAAGGTAAATCCAATTTATAGTAAATGAAAAATTCCTACGTTTCTTTAGAGAAAATAACCCATGCCCCTCCTTTCTTTTCTCCCGAAGAACCATCGAACTGCATCGTCCATTCTTCAAGGTCAGCATCCAAAAAAATTTCCTATAAGTCCTCCCTCGGGATGTTCTATCAGGGTGGGTTAAATACTCCAGATAGGAAGATTGCCAGTAGGGCTGTAAACGGATATTCGAAAATCCACATCCGTCCTATATCCGAATCCTAATTTGCGGATATTTATCCGAAAATATGGAAACGGATACGAATATGGATACTCTTTAAAAATATTCGAGAAAACGGATGCGGATACGGATAGTACTAGTATCCGACATGGATAATCCGTATCCGATGCGGAGTATCCATTTTATCGGATATCCGTTTTACCCGATATCCGTATCCGTCAAACATATGTTTAAAGTGTTACTAATAATATTAGTATTAGTATTACTAATAAAATAATATTAAAACAAATCTTAATCGTTCATTCCCAAAACAAAATAAACACATACTCCACTCAAAACAAAAACACCCTAAAGTTATTGTTTTATTGGATATATTATAAAATGTCATGTATTATTATTTAATTGGGTATATTATCATGGAGTTACACTAAAGTTACAATACACCTTATCACACACGACATACACCGACTAAAGAACATATACTCCACTAAAAAAAACTAACTTCGTTTCATTTTTCCTTCGTACAAAATAAGAGAAAAGAAACTCTCATGTGGTTGTTCGTTAGTTTCCTTAATTATAAATAAATGTAAGAGAGAAACAGAAAAGAATGTAAGAGAGAAACATAATAGAATGTAAGAGAGAAATATAAAAGTAAAGAGATGGTTTTGATTGTAATGAGAACTGAAGTTAACAACATGTATATTATATATAAAATTAAAATGTATACTTATTAAAATAAAAATATCAGTATGTTTTAAAGACAAAATGTCCATGAGATTATCATTCTCAATAAATTTGATTAATCTAAAAGGTGCATATTTATTTCTACAGTCATGAAATGCGACTGTTATTTTTTTTTGGATGGCTTTAAGCTTATATGGTTGTAAAGTATGGATGACTTTAAGCCATATTATCATTATGGAATGATAATATTATTATGGAATCCATAATTGTTGATGTTAGGAGGCAGTAATTTTGTTACATATTTATTTGGATTGGATTGTATTTCATTGGATTGGATATTTTAATTGTAATTTTTTGCGATGGCTAAATAATGTAAACGGATACGGATATTATCCGAATCCGAGGTATCCGAGCGGATACGGATATGGATAGTTGTTTTAACTATCCGGGCGGATATGGATACGGATACGGATAGTACATTCAGATAGCGGATACGGATATGGAAAACATGGTATCCGATCCGTATCCGTCCGTTTACCACCCTTAATTGCCAGCAAGTTTGCATACGCTCGGCTTTTGATAGCGCGAGGGACCACGCACTTTAAAAAATTCTGAGAGGATGAGGAACCACCTAGCTACTCCTCCAATCAAAATAGTTATTGCCAATAGAAACTTAATTGGATCACATCTTGTCATAATGTGAACCGTGAAAGATAGCATATAACGTCTAAGTTTGTGTGCTATGAAAACTAAGGCTAAACAATGCATTTTAAACTCTACTGTACCTTGCCTCTGGTCCATGTATGATTCTGCTCAAGTAGTAGACTGGCCTTTCATGCCCATCGACTTCCTTCACCAAGAGTGATCCGATGGACTTGGTGGTAGATGTGAGGTAGAGCTGCAATGGTATTCCAGGTTTTGGGGGGATCATCGTTTGTGAAGAGGTCAACAGCTTCTTCAACCTGGTCAAAGATTCCTGATGATCATCTTCCCACTTGAACTTCGTTCCCTTTCGTAGTACATCCATCAACGGATGAGTTATTTCGGCTAGTCCAGGCACAAATACGACAACTCGGATATAATTATTATAAATCGTGTTTAGGGGATGCATACTCATGTGATATATGTGTTGTTTACATTAGATGTTAATCTAGCGTATGATCAAGGATAAAATGTTCAGAGCATATAATTAGTCACGTGGTTAAATACATCATGAAAATATGTTTCTAATGCATCATTATGTTTATAAAAGCAAACTGGGGTGTTGGTGAGAAATTGGCGATGTTGGGTCGCCATATGTGAAAGTTATGAAATTTTGGGTAAATTAGTACCCTTCTGTTCGAACCCAAATTTGGCGTACTAATTTTATGATTTTGGAAAAACAAAAAATATGAAAGTTGTATATATATAAGTTATCTAAAAGTAGACGCAAATTTGGAATAAATCTGGGTCCGTAATAGGGAGTTATAGTAATTTTATCAAGGCGGGACAAATCTGTCATTAGTTAAATCGTCTTATTGGACCTCTTGTCCAACCAATCATATGTAGGCACAAGGATAAGTGCCATTGGACCCATTAGAACGTATTTCCTTATTATAAATCAGAATTATATAATCTTCCACATGTGAAATTAGAATCTTGGGAAGAAATATGCTTGGGGAGAGAAAAAGAAAGTTAAGGAAGAATTACTTTAGAAAATTACCACAAATCGAGGAGATCTTATAAGGTAATTACTTCTTTGTTAAGATTGGTCACATGAATGAGTTCTACACTTGGTATATTTTTGTTTTTGATTTTGATAAAGGTTTGAATGATACCCATATCGCCAAACTGTGTTCAAACGGGGATGGCTTAAGAACATATGTAAGAACGCGTGTTAGGATAGTAAATGTTTACTTTAAAGTCCCAGATTTGAATTCCCTTCTCTTGAAGCTTTTTGATGTAGGAAATTTTTGTATATGACGTGTTTGTATGTTAAAAACTTTTTTAGTATATGTTTCCATGATTGATGCCCAAGGAGGAAGTTATGTATGCTTAAAAATGTTGAGCTATGCCATAATGTTTTATTCCGACCTAGTTGTGGTAAAAATGGTATAAATTATGAAATATGTATTAAAATAAAGATATTCCAGTTGGATATGTTTGAAAACATATATTAGTATAACATATCCTAAAATTATATAAAAATACCAAGAAATGAATCTTGGAGGATACTTTGAAGTGTAGGTATAGAATCTGCCTCGAAAGTGTAAATATGCATACCAAGTGTGTGACAATTTGCTTGACATAGAAAATGAACCCTACAAATTATGAAACTTTAATTTTACATTATTAAACATGCTAATTGAAATTTGGTGGAATATCATAGAAAGTTATGATACTGAAAAATTATGAAAATTTCTTGGAAGTTGAATAAATGATAGAGGAGCCTATAGGGCCGATTTGCTTTGTAATAAAGAAATGGGCATATCTTGCTCTAGGAAACTTGAAATGATGTGTCGTCTTTTGTATTGGAAACCTAATATGATAAGAATTGGATTTACAGGAATGAATTAGAGTATGTATGGACTATGAATTGGATATGTTAAATATCTTAACATGAAATTGGATGAGACTTTATTTATGATAAATGATTTGAATGGGATCATATGATGCTTATGAATGGAATTACGTTTAAGTGATTCTTTGGATTGGTAATATTCTTATAATGACACTAATATTGTAAGAATTATAGGAAGGGAAGGATAACTGGTTGAACAAGTGCTAGCAAAAGGCAAGGGGAAAACCTATTAAATGGGCAAGGTGAGTGTACTCACTGTTAAGATGCATTTATACATGGATATAGATATGCTCAGAATATTACTTACTGATAAGATGTATCTATGCATAGTTATGGACATGATCATAATGTTATGAATATGAAACTGTTTATTTCGTTTTATCGAAATGGGAGGTTACTCCCCGATCCGGAATGGGGGAGAATTGTCTATTATAGACAGGATATGTGAATCATGATTCGGATAAGTTGGTCATTCTTTATGAATGAGACGAATAAGTATATAATTGGTCATATTTTATGAATGTGCCGTATAAGTATATAATTGGTCATTCTTTATGAGCGAGTCGGATAAGTATATAATTGGTCATTCTTTATGAATGAGCCGGATAAGTATATAATTGATCATTCTTTATTAATGGGACGGATAAGTATGCATATATCATCATGGGGATATGATTTATTGCATTTAATTTTATGCACTAGTGTAATAGTGATGCATTTGCTGAGCTATTTTGCTCATTGTTCCTACGTTTATGTTTTTCAGGTATTGTGATATCATTGCCAAATCTAAGAGGTTAGTGGGGTTAGCCAGGGACGAATAAAATCACGATTTGGTCAAACGTAAATGGGGTAATTTAAGCTTCCTTATACTTTCAGTAAGTTTGAATAAGCATAATTACTTTAAAATTGTGAAATGTTTTAGTTTTATTGATTCATGTTAATAATTGAAAAAGGATACTCATGATTATGATTTATTTAAGGTAATTATGATTTAACTAACTTTGACTTTCAAACTTCATTATAAGTAACTGGGTTGGGGTGTGTCAACTTTGGTATCAGAGCCTAGGTTTGAGAGGTTCTGGGGCGAAGAGACCCTAGATTTGGTAGTGGAAGTAGAAATTATTTTGAGTCATAAGTAAATAGGCTTTATTGACTAATATTTATTTATTATACATATATATTGTTGTACGGGATATGAAATGTAAGGATCTTGCAGGAAAGAAAATGAGATGTTAAGGCTTATTCATGGATGACAGCGAATACAAGTATTTTAATATGAATCATTGCATTGTTTTATTTGTGGTATGGACAAACAGGCCATTAAAGGAATTTTTTAAAGGTAAAATGTGGTATACAAAATTGTGAAGTATTGAAATGATCACTTCCTATACTGGTATATGTGGACATGAGTCGTGTCATTTATTAAGCCATTATTTGGTGTGCGCCCCATTATGTGGGAGAGTGAGGTACGAGAACCCGTATTCTATTAAAGGACGAGAAGTCAAGAGAATCACTATTACATGAATATGACGAGACTTAAATTGTTTAAGTGTGAATAAAATGAATATTCACAGAGTAAAGGTGAAGTGAGAAGATCAGTAGTTATATATGTTTAAATTTAATATGTGAAATGGTCTGAAATTCAATTAGTAGTCAATATATCATAATTGATCCAAATACGGGTTCATAGTGAATTATGATAAGGAGAAGAAAAGAGTAATGAGAGTCGAGATGTACGTCTTTAATAGTATGAGTACATGTAGTGGATGTTTTGAAATGCTTATATAAATAGTAGAGTTGAGACAAGATGTTAAAGAGTTGGAAGTTTAAACATATTTATGAGCCTTTTTTAAGAGTGTGTTGTGTATGAGTATGGGAAAGATGGTAATAAGGTTGGAATATCAGCAACTAATTAGGGGGATATTGAGTTGTAATTGGCATTGTACATGCGTGTTATCACTAAAAGTATGACATATAATGAATATAATTGATATTATATGGAGTCACCAAGAAGTATGTGCAAGGATTATGTGATATGTGAGATACCATAATGTGATCTATTAAGGTATTTGTACAAGTTATTTGAAAGAAATACGACACATAATAGTTAGAGAAGTATTATGGGTTTGATAATTATGGTTAAAGTTTAAGTGGTGATGTTACGTTTAACATCCATGTTACCAGACGGGTAAGACAAGTGTAGTAATGATAGTGCATAAGAATATTATGTTAATAAGTATTGGGATAGGATTATGATTCTAAAGTTATTGGGTTGGATAAATGACTTGTTAAGGTCATTGTATGCTTAGTTGTGAGAAGTTATATTGAATTCATAGTGCATGATTGTATAATGTACATGAAGGTAAATATGAAATCTTCGTTAAGGATACAAATTTAAGCTTACTTATCCTTTCAGTAAGTTTGAATAAGCATAATTACTTTAAAATTGTGAAAGGTTTTAATTTTATTGCTTCACGTTAATAATTGAAAAGGGGTACTCATGATTATGGTTTGTTTGAGGTAATTATGATTTGACTCACTTTGACTTTCAAGTAACTGGGTTGGGGTGTGTCAATAAATCTCCTGTGGTAAGAGAATTTACCGAGGAAACTTTGTAGCTCTTTCATCGCTTTTGGACACGACATTTCTAGGATAGCTCGCTGCTTGTCCTGGTCCATCTGTACTCCTTGTCGATCCACCACAAACCCTAGGAACTTCCCACTTGTGACCCCGAAAGCACAATTTAGCGGGTTCATCTTCAGCTTGTATGTTCTTCAACGAACGAACACCCTACTTAGGTCATCCAGATGCGACTCTTCCTTTTTTTGATTTGATGACCAAATCATCCACATAGAACTTTAGGAATTTGTGGAAGAAATCTTAAAAAATGGCCATAATTATCCTTTGATATGTCGCCCCGGCATTCTTTAATCCTAACGGCATTACCTTGAACATAAAGTTACCCAACGGGGTTCTGAATGTCATTTTCTCTGCGTCAGTACGATCTATCTTGATCTGGTTGTACCCCACATACCCATCCATAAAACTGTACATTTCATGACCAACCGTTGCATCAATGAGGCTATCGATGGAGGGTAGAGGGAACTCATATTTTGGGCAAGCTCTATTCAGGTCCCTGAAGTCCACACAGATCCTTATTTGATTTCTATCCTTCTTTCCTACTAGAACGATGCTTGAAAGCCATAGTGGATGTTGAATTGGCTCAATAAACCCTGCTGCCAGCAACTGTTGGACCTCTTCCTTGATCTTTAAGTCCAACTCTGGCTTGTCTGTTCTTATGGCTTGCTTTACTGGTATAGATGAAGGCATGCCATTCAGTTTTTGGCAACTAAACTCTTTGTCCAACACTTCCACCTATGTGTACTTCCACGAAAAGACATCCCTGAATTCTTGAATCAACTCAATCAAGGCTTGTCTCTTTACTACGCTTAGATCCCTCGAAATGAAGATGAGCCTTACATCTTCTCCCTCTTAGGACAGGTTCAACTACTCCAACTCTTGCATATGGGGTTTAGTACGATCCATCATATAGTCTGGTTCTTCGGCTACATCCTCCACAAACTCCTGTATATTTGAGTTATCAATGACCATGCACTTCCCTTGCTGGTCCACCAAAAAACACTCATATATCAGGTCAGCCTCTAAATCGGCTTTTTCGGTTGCCCGCTCACACCCTTATAAAAGGTAGATCACTATTCCATCCTCAGTAATCTTCTTCTTGCACTGTATGCTCATCGTTGTGACTGCCTTTATTTTCCTCTCTCTTGAAGCCTCGGCTAAACTATTCCTTGAAAATTTGCTCAGCACACTCTGTCGTTAGGCCTCATGATTTATCGGATCCATTATGGGCCTCATCCTGTCTCTAAGTTGTTTCGACAGATTTTGCATCCTAAGATTAGCTAAGTGAACTTCTTTCGTTATTTCCTTTCCCTTTGTTCCTTCGCCTCTTTGGCCATTCACATGACCCATCATTTCCTTGATAGAGGGAACTCTTACTCCTTCCATTCTTCTTGTTAGCATCCTAGAATATTCCTCCAACTCTGTGTAAAAGGATACATCTACAAAATGAGCTTCTTTTATGGAAAAAGACTTCTTCATGTCCCGTATGATGATCTCAGTCCCTTTAATCTTTACCTTTGTGCATTGGTGATACGTCGAAGGGACTAGACCCTCGTTGTACATCCATACTCTCCCTATCAGTAAGTGGTAAGAAGTGGTGCTTTCAATCACATGGAACTTGATGTGTGAGGTAAGGTTTCCCATCATAATCCCCACATTCATGTTCCTGATAAACTTGGATGATTGATTATCATAGCTAAAAATCATCAAGGGAATTGGTATTAGTCTTTCTTATGGAATGTTGGCTATCTGAAAGGAACTAATAGGCATGATGTTTATCGATGCGCCTCCATCCATTAAGGACCTTGCAAATATTCCTCTATCGATGCTTGACGTTTCGTATAGGGCCCTATTATGTGGAAATCTCACAGCCCCATCAGCGCCACTAAAAGTTACTTCGGACAGGAACTTTCTCACCAGTCTGGCCATGGGACCTTTTTTATCTTAATGAAGGTACTGTGTTCTTCCTTGTGATATCTAGAATTTCCTGCGTTATCTCCAAACGAATTTCCTTTGGTATCCCCACTTGATCGTAAAACCATGAAAACTTGGGCGATTGCGAAACAACTTGGTACTCTAAACTTGGGTCCGCTTCCTCCTTCCAGGTTATATACCTCGTTCATATCCCTCGCGCTTGCTTCATCGTAAGCAATGACCACATTGTCCATGCCTATCGTGCAATCTTCTAAGGCGTCAACAAAGTCCTCCGATTGGAACTCAAGTTCCTTCGTCTCTTATTATGCTTCCTCTTCATAGGCAATCACTAGGTTCGCCCCGTGCGGTGGTAGAGGGTTAACATTCACGTTGTTCTCTTGAGGGATCTATAAAGTCCCTGTCTTCATGTGCTTGCTAATAATCTTTCTCAACATGAAACAAGCCTCCATTGGATGACCCATCTTTTAATGGATCTGACAATACTTAGGATCCTCTCTCATTGCCACATCTGGCTCCATGACGGGGATGCCCTTAGGTTCATACATTGTTCCTCCTTGAACCATGGTATTGTAACAGCTAATAGCCTCTTCAACTGTGCAAGGTAATAGAGATGGGTATTCCCTATCTCTTTCAAACTTTCTCTTTCTATCCCTCCTCGGCTGTTTGCCTCCTTCACCTCTGTCGATGTATCCTACCCGTGGGGACTGGTCTCATACTGCAACGGGTGGCCCCGATTGTCTGAACACCAGTGGTACCAGTGGTACAGAAATAAGATTTGGCTGAACCACCAATGATATATTCCTTGGTGCTTTCAAAAATGCTGCGAAAGTCCCTTCGTGAGTTTCATTAATCAAGTGATAGATATACTCTGGGAGAAAACCCTCAACACAGAGTTGTAACAGTTTGGACTCTTTGGCTTCTTCCCTTACGTCGAGAGACCTCTCCCTGAATCTTCGAACATAAGCCACCATATCTTCTCCCGGGCGTTGCTTCTCCCTGCCCAATTGTGTTAACGTAAACTTATCTTTTGCCAGAAAGATATTCTGGACAAATAAAACATGCATTTTTTCCTTTGTTGAAACACTCTTTGGCGTAAAGTGAGAGTACTATGTATATGCTTTATCAGTTAGGGATTTTGAGAACTCCCTCAACCTGAGCTTCTTATTATTACAGTGATATCCTAGATGTTCGATGAAATGCTTGATGTGATCCTTCGGGTTCCCCCCCTTCCCAGTGTATTTCTCAAAGATAAGAGGGATGTAGTCCTTCGGGTAAGGTTCATCGTTGTATTCTTGGGGATAAGTCGTACGAAAACTATCATACATTGATGCCACTTCGCCAGCTGATTGCGAGGAGGCTGCTATCATCTTCAACATTTTTCTTTCTGCATCTCTTTTCTCATCTCTTCCAGAGCAGATGCCGGTATTTTCTCGATCGTTAGGGGAATGACCAGAGGGACCACTGAGGGGACAATTGTTGTACTGGGAGTAAACCCAATGGACGGAACTCCCGTCACACCTAGGGTGCCCACTGTTGGAACATGAGTCGTTGATGTGTTCGATTGGGCAGTGCCTTCTTGGACCACACTTGGTGGGGCTATCAGAGCTACCATTGGCGTTGTAAAAGAACTGGCATCAAATCTCCTGACACCGTCGAAGCAACTGTAAGAACTTGTATAACTTAGTCATGAGGAGGGCTACCTAAGGTGTCCCTATCCCTGTGCTCGTAGAGGCTTGCGTCACCCCTGGGATGCCCGTCTCCATTTGAACTGGAGATAGATCCCCTCGAGGGGCCCTATCTCTAGCCACTTCAAGCTCTCTCACAACTTGATGTTCTTGACGTTGAATCACATCAAAGTCTATGGCACGGTTAACATTATCTTGGGCCGTACTTCTAGAAGAATACCTCCCCAACAGAGTCTCCAAATGTAAGAGTGTAGTTTAGATTAGATGGAGGTGTAACCCCTTTTGAGTACAGTAATGACAAGTTAATCTAGAAATTCGAGAACACTCATGATTAATTACAAAACATACAATCACAACCCAGTGGAGATAAATTCAGTTTGAACACACAGATGTCTCGTGTATAACTCAGAAGATAATAATGAACTCAGAAGTAATTCATTTAGAGGGAGAGAGAGGTAAGCACCCTAGATACACTTTGGCAGGTAGCCAAACACGCCAGCCCTCAAATATCTCTAGTCAGATATTAAAAGCTTCATAATAAATGACAATAGTGGATGAATTAAATCTCTGGTCTTGCAATAACTTCTCTCTGATATCTCTTTTTCTCTAATAACTCTCTAACAAGAACTTTGAAATAATCCCCTTCCCTCAGAAGTGGTTGAGGCCCATAAATAACCCTTGCCCCCCACACCACTCCCGAGGTGCCTCAGTCTTTTTACAATTGTGAAAGACATCCTTCATACTTTATATAAAAAATATTAAATGCCTGATGGACTAGTCAACTCCACGTCATAAAATTTAAATGCTAAGACATGCCTTTTGCCTAACCACTCTACGTCAAGGGGCTGTCATCACAGAGGTGGCCCACCAACTGTCTGACAACCCCTAAATACCACAGTGGTTTACTCAAGTACAGATTTGGCGTTATTTAGCTAGCTAGTGGCATCACCGACAGTAGATGTGACATTAAGTAGAAGGCACAAGCAGTTAACAACTCAATGCATAATGGGACTCAAGGTTGCTCTACCCAAGGTTCCACGGTTAAGGTCTTTTGGTATTTTACCAGGTGTATCTAGGATGATCAGGGAAAGCCCCCAACGATGCCTCACTTCTCAATCATCCAAACCAAGTCCCTTTGAAGTTTCCATGGTGAGGTCATTCGATAGATCATGAAAGCTCTCCTAGGCCTGGTCTCTCGTGAGTACCGTTTGACCTCACACTGAATCACATTACAATCGTTATAGCTCATACTCAATATAAATAAAATATAAAACATGACTAAGTAAGACAACAAAGCTTAAAGGATGAGCACTCTCGGCCAGTTTCTTCGCTGGAAGATCTCCCTGGGCTGCCACGGTGAGCTGACTCGCTTGAGCTACCATGGTAAGCTACCTCGCTTGAGCTTCCACGCTGAGCTGCCTCCCTGCTTGAATCCCTTGAGTCTGTTTGTCACACCCCGAACCCAAATCCATTCTAATCATTTATTTTCATAAGAATTAAATCATGATCTTTAGTCCATTTGAAAAGTAATTAATTTATTAATATTTTCATGCATAATGTACATAATGAACATAATATTATTCTTGTGCCATAACAAAGTCAACATCAGAGTCATAATTAGAGATTATACAATACTGTGATTAACTACGATTAAATTTTACAATCATCAAATCCATTCACACCAACTCAATATATACTATGTGTGAGTGTAGTAAAGTCCTCCTTGTGATAATAACAAAATCCCCCTATTTAAACCCCAGCTCTTTCTAACGATATAGCTCTCAAAATCACCGATCATACGCTATCCTAGCTGCCAGCATACAAACCTGAAAATGTTAAAATATAAACTATAAGAATTAAGCTTAGTGAGATACTCCTTCCCTAAAATGAATTAACAGTTCTATATCAAATATGTGGATATGAAATCCAAATAATCCTGCCCATTAACAATAACAAATCCTAGAACATAAGTTCCAACAAATCATTGGATCTTTGTCTAATTCCGATCCTGGATCATAAGACCCAAACAAATCCTGGATATTTTAATATCCAAACAAATCCTGAATACCGAAGTATTCAAACCAATCCTGGATAATTTAATATCCAAATAAATCCCGCTCTTAAAGATATATTCATAACCATCCTATCATTTTCATATATGTATGTGAAACAATCAGAAGTACATTCACCTTGGAAATTTAACAAGCTTTCCCTTTTTCTTTATCTGGCTCTTGTTCAGTCGGTTCTTCTTCTCTTCTTATCTTCCTATCATTATTACAATATTATTATCATCATAATAATATTAACAATTCAAAGAATAACTTCAACATAAATCAATTCATAAGCATCATATGCTTCTATTCAAATCATTCATCATAAATAAAGTCCCATCTAGACTCAGGTTATGATATCTAATATATTCAAATTATAGCCCAAACCCATTTTAATTCTTATTGGTAATCCAATATTTATCATATTAGGTTTCCAAGATAAAAGATTACACATTATTCCAAGTTTCCTAGAGCAAGATATGCCCATTTCTTTACAATATAGCAAATCCGCCCTATAGGGTCCTCTATCATTCAGTCATCTTCCAAGAATTTTCATAATTTTTATACATCATAACCTTCTATGATATTTCACCCAATTTTAGGAAACATATTGAATAATACAAGATTAAAATTTCATAATTTTCAGAGTTCATTTGCTATGTCAAGCAAAACATCAAACATATGGTATGCATATTTATTCTTTTGGGGAAGATTTCATACCCGAACTTCAAACCATTTCCCAAGATTCATTTCTTGCTATTTTAAGATAATTTTAGGATATGTTATGAATATATGGGTCTATTCTAATCTTCAACTAGAATTAATCAATTTCAGTAATCATACAAAAGGATATGGAAGTTTGAATAAATAAGGTTACTAAATGAAGCAATTTAAGGGTTTACACATTCAACTTTGTTTAAACTTGCATATATCCATACATATACACCCAAGCATGAAATTTCAATAAAAAATCAAGGATATCTATCATATAAATCATAAATACAAGAAAGATAACAAGATTCATGGGTGGTATTACCTTAGGGGCTTTTACGTAATTTTCTATAAATTTTTCTGAATTTTTCTCCTCACTTTCTTCTTCCTAACCTTCACAATTATTTTTCCTCAACCTAAAACTCTCCCAAACTGAGTTTGATGTAGAAAGGAGGATATCTCAAGGGTTTAAGTCGGCCAAACCAACCTCCATCTCCAACCAATCAATTTAAGACACTTATTGGGTATAAAGGACAAATTACCACTTAAAAGGATGGATAGATTTGCCCTTGGTTAGTAATTTTAGTATAACTTCTTACTCGGACCTCCCTTTCACACACCGTTTCTTATGTTACAACCATACTCAATTGTCTACAACTATCCAATTTTCACCTCAAGTCAATTGTTATGTCACAAAGGTCAAAACTAGTCTTAAACATGAACATTCCTATTAAAATTTTTAAAATTTCATATTTGTAACTAATTCGATATTTCATGCTTTATGAAGGTAGGATTAGACTAAAAATAATGACTTAACATTATACATACTAATAACATATTATCCATATCACATAATATAATCTTGATTTAAACATAATTTATCATAATTATATTCGGGTTGTCATAATTCCCCCCCTGTTAGGAAATTTTGTCCCCGAAATTGACATACCTTAGTTGTCTGAATCAAAAAAATATGGATAACACATCTTCATGGTATCCTCGCTCTCCCATGTAGCCTCTTCCATGTAATGCCTTCTCCACACAACTTTCACAAGTGGGATCACTTTTGATCTCAATATTTGTTCTTTCCTATCGACGATTGCAAGTGGTTCTTCCACATAGCTCAAATCTTCCTTCAAGTCAATAGGTTGTTCCACCAATACATGTGAAGGATCCGCTACATACTTTCTAAACATAGAAACATGGAAACATCATGTAATTGAGCTAACTCTTGTGGTAATGCTAACTTGTAGGCAACCATCCCGAGTTTCTCAAGAATTTCATAAGGTCTAATGTAGCGTGGACTTAATTTTCCTTTCTTTCCAAACCTCGTAACTCCTTTCCATGGTGATATGCGAAGAAACATGTAATCCCCCTTCTGAAATTCTAAATCTTTTCGTTGCTTATCCGCATAACTTTTCTGTCTGCTTTTAGACGTTCTCATTCTATCTTGAATAATCTTCACTTTTTCAGTGGCGACTTCAATCAACTCTGGACCCTCTATCTTCCTTTCACCAACTTCACCCCAACATATGGGTGTACGACACCGTCTACCATACAACACTTCATATGGTGCCATACCAATAGTAGATTGAAAACTATTGTTATATACAAATCATATCAAAGGCAAATATTCATCCCAATTTCCTTTAAAATTAAGCACACAAGCTCTAAGTATATCTTCCAAAATCTGTATTGCCCTTTCAGACTGCCCATCTATCTGAGGATGAAAAGCTGTACTAAACGTTAAGTTAGTACTCTTAGCATACTGCAAGCTATCCCAAAACCTGGATGTAAAAGCAGGGCCCCTATCTGAAACAATAGATATCGGTGCTCCATTCAATCGAATAATCTCATTAACATACAATCTAGCATACCTATCAACTGTATACGTAGTCTTGACTGCTAGAAAATGAGCGGACTTGGTCAATCTGTCCACCACTACCCAAATAGAATCTGACCCCTTCTGAGATCGAGGAAGCCCAACCACAAAATCCATCGTTACATGATCCCATCTCCATTCTGATATTGGCATTGGCTAAAGCACACCAGTAGGTTTCTGATGCTCCACTTTCACTTGTTGACATATAAGGCACCTAGCAAAAAAATCAGTTATTTCCTTCTTCATATTATTCCACCAATAATGCTCCTTTAAACCCCTATACATTTTAGTACTACCATGATGCATAGTATAAATGGAATTATGAGACTCATCTAAAATTTTCTCTTTCAATCCACCCACATTAGGCACACATAACCGCTACTTATACAATAAAGTGCCATCATTCACAATACAAAAATCTCCAGACTTACCATCTCATACATCTTGTCGTTTCTTCTTAAGAAAAGGATCTTGACTTTGCAAATCACGAATACGAGTAGCTAACACATGCCTCACGCTTACATGAGCAAAGAACCTGTCCCCATCTGCTAGCTTCAATTCTACTCCCATCAATCTTAACTCCATTATGTGGGCAACTCTAGCACACCGAATACAAGATAACCTGCCCAAAGTTTTTCTACTCAGAGCATCTGCAACTACATTTGCCTTCCCTGGGTGGTAGTGAATTGTACAATCATAATCTTTAATTAACTCCATCCACTGCCTCTGCCTCAAATTCAACTCCTTATGAGTAAATAAATACTTAAGTCTTTGATGGCCAGTAAAAATTTCACATACCTTACCATATAGATAATGACGCCATAATTTTAAAGCAAATACAATAGCAACAAGTTCCAAATCATGTGTAGGATAATTACGTTCATGTGTACGCAACATCCTAGAAGCATAAGCAATAACTTTACCATGCTGCATAAAAACACAACCCAACCCCTGATGTGAAGCATTGGTATAAATAACAAAACCATCTCCACCACGCGAAATAGTAAGAACCGGTGCAGTTACCAACCTCTTTTTCAATTCATCAAAACTATTTTCGCAATTAGAATTCCATTCAAACTTAACACCTTTCTGGGTTAGTTTAGTCATTGGCAAGGCAATCGAAGAAAATTCCTTAATAAACCTTCTATAATACCCAACTAAACCCAGAAAACTCGTCACCTCAATCACATTATTGTCCCTCTCCTATTTTACAATAGCTTATACCTTTTTAGGATCGACACATATACCATATCTAGAAATAACATGGCCTAAAAATACAACTTGTGATAGCCAAAATTCACACTAGCTAAACTTAGCATACAACTTCTTATCTTTCAACAGATTCAAAATAGTTATGAGATGCCATTTATGTTCAACCATGTCACGTGAATAAATCAGAATATCATCAATAAAAACTATCACAAATGAATCAACAAAAGGATGTAGTACCCGGTTCATTAGATCCATAAATACAACTGGAGCATTAGTCACCCCAAATGGCATCACTAGAAATTCAAAATGACCATACCGAGTATGAAAAGCAGTTTTAGAAATATCACTCTCCTTGACCCTCAACTGATGATAACTCGATCGCAAGTCTATTTTTGAAAACACTTTAGCACCCTGTAACTGATCAAATAAATCATCTATACGAGGTAAAGGATATTTGTTCTTAACTGTAGCTTTATTCAGTTGCCTATAATCAATACACAAATGCATAGTACCATCTTTCTTTTTCAAAAATAAAACAGGTGCACCCCATGGAGATATGCTAGGTTGTATAAACCCCCTATCAAGTAAATCCTGCAATTGAATCTTAAGTTCTTTCAATTCAACAGGTGCTATTCTATACGGTGCCATAGAAATAGGGTATGTCCCCGGTCCTAATTCAATACTAAATTCAACTTCTCTATCTAGAGGTAACCTAGGCAACTCACTAGGAAACACTTCTGGAAAATCCCGTACAATAGGAACATCGACTAACTGTAAAGCCCCCTTCCTAGTGTCAAAAACATATGCAATAAAACCCTCACAACCCTTACTCAATAATTTCCCCGTCTGAATAGTAGAAATGATGCAACTGGGAACAATTTTTCTTTCCCCCATAAATTTAAATTCAGGCTCAACAGGCATATTAAAAACAACTTCCTTACAGAAAAAATCCATAGATGCATGATATTTAGATAACCAATCCATTCCCAGAATTATATCAAAATCAGAAATATCCAATGGAAGTAAATTTATAATTGTATCTCTAACCCTCACGGTCAAAACACAATCACGAAAAACATATTCGGCTACAACTGTATCCCCCATAAGCATATAAATACCCAACCCCACATCTAAATAAGTACATGGTCTATTCAGGTATACAACAAAAGCATAGGACACAAAAGAATGTGTGGAACCAGGATCAATCAAAACATAAGCAATTCTATCAGTAATAGAAAGTGTACATGTCACCATATTCGGGGTAATATGAGCCTCTTTGATCGTAAAGACTCGTCCACCTGGTCTGGAACCACTAGCTTGTCCTCTACCCACACATTTCTCTCCACTGCCTGGAGGTAACACTTTGCTTGTTGCTTCACTAGGTGTTGCTGGAGTCTCTGCCAACTGCGGATAATTCTTCTTAACATGCCCCACTTGATGACAATGGTATCATTCCACTCCTTTAAGCTTAGGACACTCGGATTCATAATGCTCCTCCTCTTTACAAAAGAAACATGTAATAACTCTCGTCGGTGCCTCACCTTTTCCTAACCTCCTAACCAGACTAGAAGATTCTCCACCCCTAGTATCTCTGCCAAATCTCCCCTGACCACTACCACTATCTCCACCACCTCTCTGAAATTTATGAGGTTCCATCTTAACACTTCCACCCTCACCTCTACCACTATCGCTATCACCGTTCCCAGAATATTCCATGCCTTCTGCTGAGCCTCCCCTCTTGCAGTTCTTCTAACGGCCCTCTTTGGTCGTCCCAAAGTTATTCGGTGTACGAAGCCCAACCGAACTCGTATATAAATCACATCAGCTATACTTAATCTCATGAGAACGTAAGTCATATACGTGAAGGAATACAATAATCCTATAATAAGTCTCGATATGAAAGAATGCTACGCTAAAACGTAATAAGCCGTACAGATCCCAAGGACTCTAGAAACTGAAGCTCTGATACCATCTGTGACACCCCGCCTACTAAAATACCGGGTGGTCAGCCCGTGATCAAAATAAAATGTTAGTCTCCGATGGCTCATTCTTTGCATCACTGTCGAAAACTTTTTAAAGCTACTAACCACCTAGTAATTTGATTAAACTAGTGCCAAATTTTATCTTTCATTAATTAACAACAGGCGAAAAATAAATAATAATAAAACCATCAACACAACTAATAACTAAATCCTACACAGATAAATAACATAAATTAAGATAACAGAATCAACTAATACAAAATCTGAGGGCAACATGCCCAAATGAGCACTGAAAGTTCCTACACTAGGAGTAAATGAACGAAGCGTCTATAACAAAGTCCTGCAACTTCCACATGAGCTGCAACTACGCATTCCTAAATAGAATCCTAAAACTGGGCATCCCTGTGGCTGGACACCTAAAAGATTTTGACATAGGTCAGAGCCCAAATAAAATATTTTGAAAATATTTAGCAAGCAGATAAATTGCAATAATTAAATATGCATAGACACTTTTCATATTTAAGCTAGTGTCGCACTCTCTTGAGACATAACTCACCCCTCATCTAATGTGCACACTTAACGCCTTCCTTCTACCTTTCCTAGTTAAGCTACCCCACCTAACTATCCATAACAAGTCTCCTTCTACATACTAACTTATTGTACCCACCCGCATTATCCATACAATATGTTACCAATTTTTCATGTCGTTTATCCCATTACGAATTTCTCTGTATATGTTTATTTCACTCCATAATACAGTTATTTTTAATGTCACTATCTTTCTCTTCTACTAAACTCACATAGTAGAATAAAATCACACGTATACATATATCACTTTGTTTTGTTGTTGATGCTCGAGGCCCCCGATTATAAATTACAACCTTTTTAATTCACAAAAAGTAGTAATTTCCTTTTTAAGTATATGCGGAAGCGTAAGATGATGGTTCAATTAAACAACAAATTTTAATTTCCTTTCAAATTAAAATTAAACAAAGCGAAATAAGATTAAATCCAAACAAATTTAAACTTCACTTAAACACAATTAATTAACCCAAGTCGTAGAAATTTGCCTAAGTCATGTTTTCCAATTTTACCAAATTAGGCCAAACCAATTTTATCAAATTAAATTAAATGACTTGAATTAACTACACATTACCCAATATTTATTTAGCACCAAATTAAACATAAGTAGTGATTAAACCAAATTTTATCTTTTTACCTAAGCATGCGTTCTAGGTGATTTTGTAAGATAAATAACCAATGAATCACTACGCCGCGATGTACGAGGAAAAACCCACAACGGGAAAAAACCTCGGACTTGCCCTAGCCTCAAATTCACTACGTATGGTTTTACAAATACAAGACATAAAGACTTAATACACTAGACTCGATCCCTCTCAAGCCACGACGCTTCTTCTTGCAGACACCTCCACCTAGCCAATAACCACGGAGCTCCACCGCGGTCTCGGAATCCACCGATCGGACTTTATATGGTCACCGTCACCCAAACTAGGAGCCTTTCTCCAAGTGGGTAAATCAATGCAAACTTCTTCTTCTTTGTGGGATATAGAAGCAAACCCAAACAATCTCTTCTTCAATATGTAGAGATAAACCGGTGCCAAACTCCAAGCAAAGTATATATATATGGAACTTGGATAAACAAACTAATGGGTGTAACACAAGTGTTTAATGAGATTTTTCTTTGAAAAACATACACTTAAACAAAGAACTTTTTCTACTTTTAATTTCTCTCTCAAACACTCTCTTAGAGGTTGTAGGATATGAAAAAGTTAATTAGAAAAAGTTCATTTCCTCACTTAAGAAGTTCTGTCAAAAGATAGTGGGAAAAGAAGTGAGAAAGTGGGTCAAAAACCTCTAAAAACTGCCAAAAACCTATTCCCGCTAAAACCCGTTCGAACGAGATTTTCATTCGAATGAAGTCTCGTTCGAACGAGCCTTCTAACGAGGTTCCAGAGAGAACTCATTAGAAATCTCATTGGATATCTCGTTCGAACGATATTTTGAACGACATTCCAGTGGCCTATTGGGAACTCGTTGGCAAACTCATTCGAACGACAAACTTGTTCGAACGACATTTTGAACAAACTTCCAGAAAGTTTGAAAAATCTGTTTTTAGCCCAGAAACTTTATATACTTTATTTTTAAGTTTTAATAAAATCTTCCTGAAAATAAACAACAGTTTCAAATAAATCGTTCACCCAAAGAAACATGTTCCAAGCTCCTATATATATATTTACAATGCATTCATACCTTAGGAGTAAACGGAACATTGCTGATGACATAGAAACGAGGCACATTAAAGTCGGCAATTTGATGAAGCTTTATACTCTTGGCCACTATATCTTCAACTTTAGTATGTAATAGGCTTGAAGGATGATCAATAACTCTATCCTATGACTCAAACGTTTTTGTCCGGATTCGAGCCAAAACTACAAAGGACTCAATTAGAAATTTTGTCCTTACAAATCTCCTCCTTTGTCTATTCCGGGACAAAAACTAAACAAAAATCCTAAAGGGCCGTCAAGCTCTACTAGACTGACAAAAATGTCCCACCCAAAATAAAAATACAATGCTTGACACAAACAACCCAAGGATCAATATCTATTCCCGTTGAAAGTTGCCACTTAGAATATAATTCCTGCACACTTATGCAAACACATTAAACGCATAGGGAATGTCAAAATATTAAATGAAATTAAATAATTACTTCCCTAAATTGATTCTCCCCTTTATCAACTATGATCAACCTAAGAAGATAACGACCCCCCCCCCCCAAGTTAAATCTCCCCCAAACTAAGATACGATTACAATAGGATTAGATACCATTTCTCCCCCTATCATTCTCCCCCTTTTTGTTCAGGAATAGACAAAGACTAAAGAATTAGAAATGAACTTATCTTCCTCAATTAAAGCATATACATCCTCTAAACTAAGAAAGGGATAAATAGAATGGGATAACAAGCTAAAAACATGCAATTTCACATAAAGTGATGAGAACATTAAAGCACATGGGAAAAAATCATAACTAATCCGACAAATAATAATGGATACCAACTAAGATGCAAGAAATAGATACCAATATGATACATAGGTATTAAGCATGTGATGTCAACAAAGAAAGCAATAAGATGGATACCAATTATGAATTAAATCATATATGGACTAGAAATCAAGGGAAAGACTAAATAAAAATATCAAATATATGTATACATAATATATACCTAATAGACTCAAGTACACATATATAGATATAAACACACAAATGACACAAAATAAGATAAGCTTTTCACACTCGTATGGCAAAAATGTGTTATATGGAAACGGTAGTGTTGGAGTGTGAACTAGTAACGAGTAAATTTAGACCCAATCACTTAAAACATGTTCAAGGTGTTCTCAATTGATTGCAAACTTCATCACATTTGAATATAAGCTCATGTGACAATATATATTGACCTCAATGAAAAACATACACAATGCATACAAACCTAGCATGTTGATGATTCTACAAACCAATAGAGTCATGACATTGAAAACGCAACTAGGATAAATGGACATTTTGCAAACCGTTGATATACCATCCAATTCTCCCTCAGTAAGCATATATTATTTTTGAATGATAATATCAATTAAACATAGGCCTTGGCAAATATTTTTCTTTTAATGCCATAATTCTGTTTTTAGGCCTTTGGACCACGTATTTCTTTTAGGTTCAAACAAACGATGGCTTACTATTCACAAAGGATAATAAATCCTTTCGAAGCCCTTCTCCGTGCACATTTATATCTATCATTTTTTATTTCTCACAAATCTCACGTGCAACGGATTTTGACATGCACTAGTCCTCCTAGGTCATAAATATGTAGATGACAAGATTGGTAGGAGAACACCTCACAAAGCTCAAATATACATATGAAGTTAAATTTCAAAAGAGCTCGTGCATGTGTGAATAGAGGCATATAAAATTAGAATCCATTTAAATAAACACAAAATCCAACTACTCCATGTAAGAACGGTAAAGAACATTTTAAGGATTGACAATCTAAACCAAAAGTTCTATCCACAGGGGAGGAGCGTAAAAGATGGGATTCAAACACAAGTATACGACACATAGAGTGTGTCAAACTAAAATACACAAAAAAAATCTTTTTGAGTTTTTGAAATTTTTAAATCCAAAAAACAAAAATATTTACTCAAAAGACACACAAAATCGTTTGTATTTTTCATAAAATATAAATTACTAACAAGGTAAAACACAAATGATAAACAAAAATCTTTTTGTATTTTTCATTTAATGCAAACAAAAATGAAGGAAATATAATACAAAAGATAAACAAGTCATGATTTCTAGCATTAGATATGAAATAAAGCAATGACTAGAAAATGACTAAACATGCATACACTTAGCAATTATATATAATCTGAAGCACAAAAATCTAGAGTATGCAAAGAAAACTAACACATTCAACCTTTAGATTTAGCAAGTGAGGAAGCATGTGATAGTAAATGAGAATCAAAGACCCTATCTTGTAAAGATACCAAGTCGGATATCCTAACCCAACCTAATGACGAATGACTATCTCGGGGTGTAGGAATCTTGACTACCTTGATTTTCTTACGGTGGGATTTTCTAGGACCTCGTTTAAGATCAATTTTTTTTTCTAAGATGCCCTTTTCGAACACAATGTGCACAAGTAAAAATACGTCGAAAATTGGGACCTAAGGATTGATCTCTAAAGGCTTTCCAAGGCGATTATCTTAAAATATTGGTTTTAGCTTTATGAGTAGGTTCATTACAAGGATCGAAGCCTAAACCACAAGTGTCATTTTTAATTTGGATCGTTCCTAAAATTTTATCTAGTTTCTCTGAACGACACTGCAAATCAAATTTGACTTTCTTAGAGTCTTTTAATTTATTCTTTAATTCTAAAATATTATACTCTAATAAAATATTTTTCTGTTCAAACTCGAGAATCTCCTTTTTCATTAACTCCATTAAACCTCTAAGGCTATCTCTCTCGCCTTCTACATATTCAATGTTCTCTCGAAGAGTTCTCTCTCGTGTCCTAAGGTCTTCCACCAACACACTATCATCAACGACCTTGACACGCTCTCTTAAACTCGCTTCTAACTTCAAATTTGCTCTTTTTAATTTAATAGATTCATCATAAAGTTCTTGAAAAGTATTTTGAAATTCACTCACATCAACCTCTTCTTCATTTTCACTCTCTCTTTCGTCTTCACTCTCACTACCATCAAAAGCAATGGAATCATAAACTATGACCTTGGAAGTGTCATGTGTTAAAGTTTCATCAATAGACGAGTTCTCACAATCACTCACATGACTAGCCATAAAAGCCATAAAGTTGGGCTTAGTGGGGGAATCGTCTCCCTCTTCGTTATCACTATCACTAAGGGTTGCATTAAAATAAATTGGTTTCTTACCCTCTCTCCTTAGTTTAGTGGGGCACTCAAATGCCCTATGGCCATACCCTTCACAACCAAAACATTTTTTTCGACTCATTCCTATTTACATTTTCATTAGAAGTTTTAGGGATCTTCTTAGCTTTGTCATGCCTAGATTTTTCAAATTTCTTAAAATCATTTTTAAATTTATCTTTGTTAAATTTAAGAAATTTTCGAAATTTCCTAGCAAACATAGCCATATCCTCCGAGTCACTGTCACTTTCACTCTCTACTACTTGTTTTTCCTCTTTTCGGGCTTTTAAAGCAACGCCCTTGTATATTTTCTTTTCAGTTTTAGAGGAAAACATGTCCAGTTCATAGGTTTGTAAATCACCTACGAGCTCTTCCAATTTCGTAGAGGCTAAAGTTGGTAAAGAATTTAAAACGGTCACTTTTGGAATAAATCTATCGGGTAGGGACCTTAAAATTTTCTTTACTACTCGGTTGTCGGGTATTTTTTCTCCCAAGTTAAAAGATAAATTAACAATATCAGAAAGTCTAGCATAAAATTCATCAAAAGTTTCTTTTTCGTTCATTTTGATGGTTTCAAATTGAGTGGTGAGGTTTTGGAGTTTGGAAGCTTTTACGACACTTGTACCTTCATGAGTGAGTTGTAAAATATTCCATGCTTCTTTATCGGTCTCACACGTCATAATGCGTCAGAATTCATCCGGTGTGACATCGCTAAACAAGGCGTTTAAATCTCGAGAATTAAAATTAGAAAGTTTAAATTCACTCTCACTCCATCTATCGGCGGGTTTAGGAACACGCTCATTATCTACTAAATGAGTAGGTGGGAACCACCCGTTAACAACAGACATCCAATGTCACACCCCAAAACCCAATATCCATACTAATCATTTGTTATTGGAATAATTAGATCATAATCTTGAGCCCATTAGAAATATGATTCATTCATCAATATTTTCCTACATAATGAACATAATATTATTCTTATATCATAAAATTCAATATCAGAGTCATAATTAAGCGAACATACAATACCGTGATTAACTATGATCAACCCAATCCATACTAAATCAATATATACAATGTGTGAGTATATTAAAATTTTCAGTGTGACAAAGATAAAATCCAATTTTTAAACCCCAGCGCTCTCCAACGGTGCAACTCTTAAAGCTACCGGTCATATGGTATCCTAGCTGGCAGCATATGAACCTGAAATTGTTAAAATACAAACCGTAAGCATTAAGCTTAGTGAGACAAATGTATCCCGTACTCCTTCTAATTAGGGGTGTTCACGGGTCGGTTCGGGTCGATTTTGGACCCTAGTTCAAACCGAACCGATCGGTTCGGTTTTGGAAAAGGTCAGACCGAAACCGAACCGACTATGAAAAAACCCGTCGGTTTCGGTTCGGTTCGGTTTCGGGTCGGTTTTCAACGGTTTCATGTTTGGGCCGGTTTTTTTAAGGGCGGTTTTCGGTTTGGGTCGGTTTTTAAAGGTGGGTAATGGTTTTTGGATATAAAAATATAAGTTATTTAGTTTTTTTTTTAATATATATATTGGTTCGGGTCGGTTCGGTTTGAGTCGGTTTTTCCCCCGTATAAACCGACAACCGAACCGACATGGTCGGTTTTTTATATCCGTAAACCGTAGGCCGAACCGGGCTAAAAAAAAACGGCGGTTTCGGTTCGGTTCGGGCCGGTTCGGTTCGGTTTTCGGGTCGGGCGGTTTTTTTTGAACACCCCTACTTCTAATTCATCTACTCAATTAAATATTTTCATCAATTAAACTAACAATTAAAGTATACAATTATTAATTTACTAATTTGCAATGAGGGGCAATCCTACTTTCATAATTAATCATATATTAATTTACTAATTCACAATGAGGGGTAATCATATATTAAATTACTAAAAAAATTAATAACCAATCAATTCGTTTACAAGGGACATTACGCACAAACACGCACACTACGCACACATATACACACACGTGCACATACACACACACACCCGTGCACATTCACACACACACACACACGCAGCCCCCCACCCCTACCCCACCACCCACCCACCCATCCCTGCCCCCCCTTCCCTCCCTCCCCCCCCCCCCCCCCCCCAACACACACACACACACACAAAAACATCCCCCCCATCCCTGCCCCCACCCCCCCTGCTCCATCCCCTTCCCCACCCCCCACTCACCACACACACACACACACACGCGCATACGCACATATATGCACACACACACATATATATACACACACACACATATATATAAATGGAAGAGAAAGAGAGAGAGGGAAACTAACCTGAAAGTAGAGAGAGAGAGAGAGAGAGAGAGAGAGAGAGAAAAATGAGGGAACAATCAGCGGGGAAAAAAAGAAGGGGAAATGTTTTTTTTTTTCTGAAACATTTGTCACGGACGTGTCACGGTTAAGGACTGTGACAATATTATAAGGATTGTCACGGTCAATGACCGTGACAAGTATAGTTGTCACGGCCTTATCACGGTCATTGATTGTGACAAGTCTTTGTCACGGGATTATCATGGTCATTGACCGTGACAAAAAATGCGTATTTTTTTGTCACGGTCAATGATCTTGATAACGCTAGCCGCTGAAAGTGTGTCAATTTATCCATTTTGGTATAGTGAATATTCTTTTGTATGACACAGTTGCAAAAAGTTTTGGCAAGCTCATTTGGGCCTTAAAGAATAGGGTTTTGGGTGTTTGAAGTTGGATTTAGGAACATGGGGTTGGTTTGAGGATGTTTGACTAGGGTTTTGGCTGCTTGCAATTAGGGCGAGACTTATAGAAGGAGGGTGTAAGAGGGTTAGATTTTGATGTACCCACACTTATATTTTAATTGTGCCTGGACTAAAAAAACCTTACATGCTATGCACATAACTAAATTTCCATTATAAACATTAACACCATTAGGTTTTAGGGGAAATTGAGGCATTTTATAAAGTTGCAATGATTTAATTCAAAAAATAAGCGTTAAGGGGGGGGGGGGGGGGGGGGGGGTGAAGTGTTAATAGGAATAAAGTTAAGGAGGCAAAGACATTGAGCTTCTTACACTTGTTTCTTCTATAGTTTGTTTTATAATTTTCTTAGTAAAATAAATACTATAATTTATTTGAAAAGGATACTAGTTGTACCTAAAAAATCTTTCACTAGTATCACATTTATTGATAAATTAGTATGGTTATTTTTCATAATTTTCGTTGCAACTCCCGTGACAATGGCTTTCAAGACTGGTGGAGTAAAACACATTGGTATGAATCGTAAATGAACTAGGTTATGCAAGCACAAATTGTAGTCGCACAAAAACAAATAGTCATTGTTCAAGCTTTAAAGTAAAAATAACCCATTATTGTTTTCAACTTTAATACATTGGAAATAATATTATGCAAATCAGGTGAAAATAGCCAACACCGACACAATTGCACATATACAAAATATTATCTTTATAGCAGAGAACATGAGCGGGTTACAAATGATTTCAGTTCAATTCTTTATAATGTACATAATTGAAGTTTTAAAACAGAATTGTAAACTTATTTGACTCTTCCTAATAAAAAAAAAAGGTTTTTAGATTTTAATACATTACTACGTTTTGGTTTCAAATTTAAATAATTAATTCCCCTCCCCCCCCCCCCATACCTCTCTCTTCGGAGACCGAACCTCCACGCCCTAGATGGACTGTTTGCGAGGGGTGGGGTTGGAGGGATTGAAAACAAAGGTGGTTTAGATTCTTCTTTTTTTACTTATTTTTTGGTTATGTATTTTTTCCCCTTTTTTGCGGGTTTTCAGTTATTCTTTATTCTTTAATTCATTTTCCTTGTAGTTTTTATTTTTGAATTGATTTTTTCGAGTTTTTGAATTATTTTAATTTGAAATGCCACAGGACACTTAAAGTTTCTAACAATTTGGGATAAAGTCTAATTTTAAAATTAAGATGTAATTAAGTCAATTTTTATTTTTGACCAAATGAAAACTGAGATCTCATTCAACAAGCAAAACAAAACCAACAAAACAGAGTTTTAAGCATCCAGCAAAATACATTTTCTTACCGAGGATAGCCTACCGGAAGAAAACCTTCAAGACTCAAAAGTAATGTACTAAATTAAAAAAAAAAATAATAATAAGGA
The DNA here is from genome assembly GCA_949130495.1 of Sambucus nigra. Lineage (NCBI taxonomy): Eukaryota > Viridiplantae > Streptophyta > Magnoliopsida > Dipsacales > Adoxaceae > Sambucus > Sambucus nigra. Next base: position 340,372,727 of record OX422213.1, on the reverse strand, counting down.
TCATTTCCCACCAAAGAAAATAAAGGGTCACAATTAACTTTGATGTAAAAAATATAATAACTGCCACCTTGTTCAAAATCAGATTCTTTATTGCGTTTCATGTACCTTCTCTCATCAGAGAGTGCAAATACTTCCAACTTCGTTTCATGTTTAAGAAGTGAACATCCGAATTCTGAGGTATATATACTATATTCATCCCACAGTAATATTTTATTGAATCAGATGAACTATGAAGTTTTTTCTTGATAATCCACGACGCAGCTTCAAACAGAGAGTTCAGTTTTTGAGACCAGAATCCCGTCACTATCTGCATATAGCCATTCCCCATCTCGGACCAAGTTTCCCCCAATATGAATAGGAACATGCCTTTCACCGACACCTTTTTTGTTCGATTTCTGAGGATGGGACGCCAATGCTCTAACCCCGATATCACAGCCGTTGATCTCATCCACGTCTCTAATGCAACCGTTAACTACAATACCAACCCATCCATTATTTTGGGCTAACTGTCCCAAATTGCCTCCCACAAGGGCACATCTCATGCTCCCTCCACCGTCTATAACAAGAACTCTGCCTTCACCCCGGGACTCAAGAAGCTCTCTAACCAATACATTGTCTTCGAATACCTTAAGAGTGACAATGAGGCCTGAGAAAGCTCGACACTGCCCGTAAATTTGGAAGACAGGCTGCAGGACACGGAGATCACCGGTTGACAGAAGTGTGGCATTTGTATCGCATACTTCGGCAGTTGCCAAGTAAGCCATGTATTCTCCTGCAAGTGAATTTTGTTTACATATGCTATCGAGTCAAAAAACAGCAAACTTGTGCCAAACGAATTGAGTTTATAGCTTATGTGATGCTTTGTGTGCCAAAAGAATTGAGTTTATAGCTTGTGTGCCAAAAGAAAAAATGAGTGATCTCGTGAGGTAAGTTTTTTTATGAGATCAAATTCTTTGGGTGTTATTAAGAATTGAGCCTATTAAAAATGGGAAAAGTAAGAAACATTCATCTATTCTTCAGCTCCATTTCTAACTTTTCACAAAAATGTTTCCAACTCCAATTCGCTTTCGAGCAATTCATGTAAAGCTCTACATTTGGATTCGATTCCAAATCATCCCAAATAAAAACAACAATTTATGCTGGTGTCTATAACATGAATGCAAAGGTGAAAATATATCATTTATACAACAAATACAACTTCATATTTGATGAAGGATATGAACAATATTTGATATGGTTGTCAGGAATCAGAGATCTGTTTCCTTGTGATTTTATGTTTAGAGATAAAAAGAAGTTGGAAATTTGTTGAAGTTTAGAGACTAGGATAAAGAGTTTCTACCATAATTCGACTAAGTTGCAACATGCATTCATGGCTAAGTTGCCTCTATGATCAACATTAAACACTATTTTTAGGTAATAGATTATGTAATTTTAGGACTTAAAATAATATTAATTACGGATATATGACAACAAACATTTCGTTTCTATTTTTAGTCCGTATTTTTAAATTAAAGGGACACGTGGCATGATGTGATTGGTTAACGTTTTATGAATATGAGTCCGCGCCAGTGACTTTATTCAAAAACAGGAACTAAAACTATAAATAAAATATTTGTTGTCCTATTTTCAAAATCCATATTACAATAAGTCCTAAATTTACAAAGCCCTTTTTAGGTAAATGATTTTGAAGCCACAACATTCTAAATATAGTGTTTTGCAAGTAGAGCTTAGTATATTGGGTTCCTCACAGTGAGAAGAAAAATTAACCTCGTCTAATCCCAAATAATTGTGGGGTTTGATATATCAATCAAGATTATTCCCTTCCCAAATTATGAAGAAGTGAAAATAATTCTATGAAACAATGAACAATAGCATGTAATGTTTTGTAGGCCAGTAAATCTGGCAATTCAAAAGCTAAATCATTTTGAAATAAATAATATCCTACGAAATGATAAACACTTATAGAAGAGAATCCAGCAATAGGTCTAATAATTGGTTAACATAACAAATGAAAATGAAAATCCGAGGAATAGAATAGAATATGAAAGACGCACTTTTACGCAAGGGTTGGGAGCCTTACCTTACCTATTGGAAATATTAATTCAATCCTCAATGTTGAAGAAGTGGTTGGATGGTTGACAAATTTATGTGTTTCCACCACTGATTAGTCATGGAGTGACGATACCCTCATCTCCTTGGCAACTGTGCCCAACCCAACATACGTCACACCACCAAACACTTCTTCGGATAGCTGTTTATTTATTGATTTTTTTTTCATTGGGTTGGGGTTCATCCTCGTGCTCAGGGCCGGCCCGGCCATGTGTCAGTGGGTAATGGGACAGAGCGTATTTTAGAACAAACACTAATATATATATAATTTAGAAGTTCAAAATAATTTAAGTATATTCTTAGAGGCCTATTTTAAAATGAGTTTAATTTTTTAGGGATCCATTTTATCAACTATATAAAAAATCTGTATAAAGAATGGTTCAACTATCCAAAAAAATTTGATCGAACTCATTTAAGATTCTCATTTTTTTAGGGAATCATTTTTTCAACTACCCACAATCTTTTTGGTGTCCACTCTCTCTCTTTCATTTGCAATTTCTACAGCCCCACTCTCTCTCTCTCTCTCTCTAACCTCCCTCTTTCTCTCTCTGTACAAATGCACTTGATGTTAGATTGCTTCTATTCTTTTTGTACTACTATTATTTTTGTTTTGATTTTTGCAAGAGGTGTAAAAAAGGCATAGTCAACAATCAAGAAACTATTTATAGTTTAAAAAGCTTGAAGGCAAATGTAAGATTAAGAGCTCTTTATATTTTTTTTATGAAAAAAAAAATAGATTATTAAATAGTTTTTTAATCTATTTTCTTTTAAGTATGAATAGGTTTTTAAAGTAAATGTAGATTTTTTTTGGCTATGTTTTTTTATACTAATTTATTTTTTAATTCATCAAGGTCTTACTTATTAATCTTTTTTTTTTATGTAATTATTTTTTTTGTTATCAGGTTCTTACTTTCTACACTAACCAAGTAGATGAAATTGGAGAGGGAATAATAAATGGCTCAAACCAAGTGACATTTTTTCATATTTTTTTTATATTCAATCAATTAAGATATTTATAGAATAAATTCTTTATTATATTCGTTGTTAATTGCGTGTTTAATCAGTGATTTTGTAAGTAGAAATGTTAGAAGAACTATTTTTAATGAGTTTTTAGGTATTTAATATTTTTTTATAATATTTTTTTGCGAGGGCCTTAAATTTAGTTTTGCACAGGGCACTCCAAATCTCAGGACCTGCCCTGCTCGTGCTATTTCCTTCTTTAAAATTTTATATTTATTTATTAATTTAATCATTCTGTCAATGGAAATCCTATTTTAGGAGGGCAACTAAATTTGAACTTTTTGAAAAACTGAAGGTCCGTTTGTTTGCTCAAGTAAATTTTATTTAAGTTTTTTTACATGAGATTATCAAATAATTATTTGATGAAATTAAAATTAATTTAATTAATTTATTTAAAATTAATTTAATTAATTTATTTAAAATTAATTTTTATATTATATTTAAAAATATTAAAAATAGTTTCTATAATATTTTTATATTACAATTTTTAAAAAAAATTGTAAAACATTTTCTTAACATTTTTTTATAATATTAAAAACATTTTTTAAAATATTACAAAACAATTTTTAAATATTCACAACAATTTTTTTAACTATTTAAAATTGTTTTTTATAACTTTAAAACTGTTTTTATATTATATTCAAAACATTTTTTAAAAACGTTAAAAATAGTTTTTACAATACTTTTATATTATGGTTTTTAAAAAAAATTTGTAAAACATTTTTTTAACAATTTTTTATAATATTAAAAACAGTTTTTAAAACATTACAAAATAGTTTTTAAATATTTATAACAGTTTTTTTAATTATTTAAAACAGTTTTTAAATAACTATTTTTATATTATATTCAAAACAATTTTTAAAAATGTTAAAAATAGTTTTTATAATACGGTTTTTTAAAAAATTATAAAAAAAATTCTTAACAATTTTTTATAATATTAAAAATAATTTTTAAAATATTAAAAAATAATTTTTAAACATTAAAAAATAGTTTTTTTTAACTATTTAAAAATGTTTTTAAAATTATTTTTTAAAATTATTTTTTAAAATTTAAAAACAGTTTTTATAATATATTCAAAAAAAAAATTAAAAATATTAAAAACAAATTTTATGATATTTGTATATTTCAATTTTTAAAAACATTATAAATATTTTTTTAATAATTTTTTATAATATTAAAAACCGTTTTTAAAACATTACAAAACGGGAGTGCAGTTGTACCAAACAAAAATGAAAAACAATGTCTTAAATCTGTCTGAGAGAGAGCGAGAGAGTTTTTAGAATTTGGTGATGAATGTTCATGGCTATTTAGCTCTTTTGCGGATGCATTTCGATATCAAATGACACATATTTGTCGGTGCCATTAACATATATAGCAGCTTGCTGAAAAATAAGGTCTTCTATTTATTCTTGTTAACCTGAAATCACATAAGCATTTTCTAATTCACGATTTTCATCATCACACCAGCTAGAGAATGAAGGTTCTCTTTGAAAGTTATTGTTATCTTACTGTTGATGTAAAAAATTAGATTACTCTAATTATTCAATCACAGATAAATAAATGAGACAAATAATTTTAAAGTGGTTCAGCCTAATAAGAATGGCCTACATCCACTGTTGCTTTATTGCTGAGTGTTTGGGAATTCTCGATTATAAGTTCTATCAAGAAATTCCACTATGGATTCCGGGTCCCTCTACAATGAGGATTGTACAATGTGTTTATAGCCCTGAGGTTATAATGTGAAAAGGTAATACATTTAATGCCCTTTTTGCGTGTGCGTCTGAATGATAAGCATTTAATGAGCAGTTAAACTGTTGGTATCCTGCTTCGAGGTGCAACTCGGACCGCTTGAGCTTCTCGGTGCTAAAGAGTTCCTCGGAGAGGTCTGTTCCTCGGAGCGTATGAGTTCCTCGGAGTAACATGGTTCCTCGAAGCGTGTGATCATCTCGGAAGTGCTTGTTGTTGTCATGTAGATAGCCACGTATCTTCATATGATTGGTCCATGTCAGCAGATTAAATTTGGTATCAACAGCCCCCAATGTTTCATAGTTCGAAATTTGAGGAGTATGGAACATTCTTTCTTGAAATATGGTAGCTTTAAATAGTCTTTCTGATTTTTAGGAGCGTTTTCCTTGTATTTATTTCTCCTTCCCAATTCGTAGAATCATGCTTTTTTGGACTTTTCTGCGTGCTTCAATTCCCGCGTCACTTTTCGTCTTTTTAGCCGCTGTTGCCCGCTCTGATTCCCGCGCCACTTTTCATCTTTTTAGCCGCCGGTAATGTAATCATCCTTTTTTGTAATCATTACTTCACCATTTCCCAAGGCAAGGTATTTAAACTTCACAGATACTCCCATCGTCTTCTACTTTTCAAATTTGTGTTTTCGAGTTTTTCATTGTCTTCTACTCTCTTGTGTGTTCATCTCTTTCATCGTTCGTTGTCAACAGCTCTACTCTTTTTCTGTAAGATCTTCTTCTTTCTTCTTCATTTCTTTTATTCATCATCATGGTTTACTCTGTTGAGTCTCTTGAAAAGTTTCGCTCTGATTTTTCCATTCCCTCTTGGGTTGTCTTGGAAGAGCTTTCTGAGCCTTCTGATTATTTCAATTTGGCTGAGGGACATTGGTTCCCCTGCTTTTTTATTGCTGAGTGTGGATTTTCTTTTCCACCAAATCCCTTGTGTCTGAAATTCTGTCATTATTTTGACGTCGTTCCTGCGAGAATAGCCCCCAACACATGGAGAATAGTTAATGGGGTGCATAAATTAAATCAAGTCCATGAAACTCTCATAGGAATTCCAGAAATCATGTACTGCTATAGATGGGCAGTTAATGATAATATTTTTTATTTAAAATCTAGATTTTTAAATAGAGCCTTAGTAGTCAATCTCCCTGATGCCAATAGGGATTATTTTGAACACGGGGTTGTCATAAAAAATTGGCAACACCCTCCATTAACTGGAGATGAGATTTACCAGGGTCCCAGATGCCCTCCTTATAGCAATGGGATAGGTTATTTTTATTTCATTTTATTTATTTTGAAATCATGTTTCTTTTATGTTTGATAAAATGTGCCACTGATATCTCAATGTTTGTTTATTTGCAGTTGATAATAATAGAAAGTGCCCAAAGGAAGCAGATGTTAATGTAAGACAACTGAAACTTATCTGGAATCTGCATCAGAGTGTTGCCGACGAGCACATTAGGTCGGCTTTGTATCTGCCCCAGTACAAGAGCTACACCACTTCTTTCACTGCTCGTCCAGTGATAAGTGAATCAGACCCAGTACCAGCTTCCACAAGCTCATCGCCTGAATCCCATATTCCTTTAAGTGAAAGGATGAAGAAGAGAAGACCTCCTACCCTGTTTGAGAAAACTACCTCCGGTTCTGGGGAGGCAAAAAGGAGTAGGATTGATGTCCCAAGGGAGGGGACGAAGAAAAATGATGCACCTTCCTCGGTTGCCGCAGTTGTGAAGGTTGCTGAGAAGCCCGCAGCGGCTCCGAGCAGGTCTGCTGCTCCTGGAGAGGTGATTGTGATATCACCGACCAAGGGTTATTCATTGGTTGAATCCGTTCCTATTCCCCCGAGGAGGCTGAAAAAAAGCTCCTCGATCAATTTGGCTGATACCATCACTCAGCCCCCAGTTACTGGAACTGGGGTTCCAACTTTTATTCCTCCGAGCTCTGCCATAAGCTCGGTAAAGTCATGGATCATTCCCGAGGTCCAAGGTACTGAAGAAAACCTTACTCGGGACATGGTCACCTCACTAGCTGCTCGTCACCTTGCTTCTGTAAGTCTTCTTACTTTCAACTTTTCATATTTCCTTTGTCATTTCTATTTCTAACTTGCTTTCTTTTTCTGTTCACAGTTGACGAGCTGCTTTAACATAATCCTGAAGAAAGATGAAGCAATTAAAGCTTCATGCTCCTCGTCCAGTGTGGAGGGAGCTCTAGAAGAGGCTATTAAGTCTTTAGAAGACTCTCGCCAGAAGTATGCCACTGATAAGGCTGTCTGGGAGAAGAAGTTTGCCTCCATCGAGCAAGAAAAAGCTCGAGCTGTTGATGCCTCCAAGGAGTTGGAGAAGAGAATAAATGCCCTGGAGAAGGATAATAAGGGGCTTGAAGAGAATCTCAACACTGCTGGAGAGTTTGAAGATAAACTCAAGGCTGCCGAGGAGGAGTTGGCTCGGATTTGGGAAGTAGGTCGACAGAAAGAGGAGGAAAAAAATAAATTGAAGGCTGCTGAGAACCTGCTGTCCGAGCAGCTCTCCTCGGAGAAATTAAAGAGGAAGATGGCTGTGAAGAAGTCCTTCAGTGCTGGCTAGGACAAGGGGTGGAACAAAGGGTTGACTGCCATGGTATCACAAGTGGACTATGGCAGCCTGAAGTACTTCAGAGATGTATGGGTTGCAGCTCTCCAGGAAATGAAGGTTGATGAATCTTCTGAGCTTTTCCAACAACACATTCCTGGTTCCCCTCCAACCCCAGAAGACCTTGAAGAGGATGAAGCTGCCTCAGAAGAATCTTCTATGGTGATGGGAGGGCATCCCCCATCCATTCAGCCCGCTGTCGAGGAACTTCAACAGATCGTCAGTTCCTTCGAGCAATTGTCAGTGCTGCCCGAGCAACTATCCATTCCCTCCGAGCAACCTACATCTTCATCCCAGCCTCCCGAGAAGGTTTTGGGAGATAAGGAGAAGGTGTAGAATTGTTCATGTTTATCTTTATTTTCTTTCTCTTTATCAAATTTAACCCAGAATATGTAACTCTGAACTATGATCTAATAAAACTTGAACTTTTTGCATACCGTTGTCTATTTTCTATTCATAATCTGCTTATATTTCTTATTGATGATTGCTCTTTCTTTCTCTGCTAGTTTCTGGCTAGGATGGAATTACTATCTGCCCATGATACTAAGTTGCTGCGACAATGTAATGATTATTTTAAAGCTGATCACACAGACCTGAGTGCAGCATAAGTTATAGACATCCTCGGACAAGATGCTTCAGAATAGGCAGTTGAAGCATATCAATATTTGAAGTGTCTACTCGATTGGGCAGTGGCTAATAACGTTGCCTATTATGAAATGATCGAGGATCTTCAAAGCACCGTCGAAGACCTTCAGTTTCAATACAAAGAATCCACTGCCTTGTTGCATGAGGGGTACGAGAAGAAGTACCAGCAGATCATTACTGACAAGGGCTACGAGAAGCTTTTTGCTGAGTACGATGTAAGGGAGAGAACCTTGAGAGGTGAGGTCGAAGAATGCAGACAAATTGCTGAGTTGCTGGAAAAGGAAAACAACAACCTGCAAAAGGAGCTGTCACAATTGAAGTCTACAGCTTCCACTTCTAGTTCCTTGATCCCAGTGACCAATGAGGGATTTTCGTTCTCAGAGGTTGAGAACGCCACGTTGAGGGACGAGTTGGAGACTTTGAAGAGCTCTGGCACCTCTTCATCTTCTCGTGGTCGAGCAAGAGCTCCTCGGGGACGAGCAAGAGCAGCTCGGGTTCTTGTCGAGGAACAGAGGACTCAGTCTGCCTTAGAGAACCAGGCTTTCTAATTAATGGTGAAGAACCAGGCGTTGTCTGATATGTCAAAGAAGATTAGGGACCTGGAAAAACAGCTCTCTGCGCAGAAGTCAGTCTTGGAGAATAAGGAGCTTTTCATCAAGAATATCCATGAGCAGATGGATAAGCTAACATATCAGTTCCACAAACAGCCCAGGGAGTTCTGGATGGATGGATACAACGAATCACTATTCCACTTGGACGATCGTATCCAGAATGCCAACAATGAGGGCTATAAGCAAGGCTGGCTGAATGCCTTAGGTGTGTTGAAGCTCGAACAAGGTCATTATCTGTGGGACTACCATGATCCCGGGCTGCTCGACTTGCTTGTGCCACCATACAAACTGGACATGAGTTGGATCCCTGCTCGGTCCATTCCTCGGAGATTAATTTCAAAGTATCTCGGTGACTACAATTTACATTCTCAAACCGAGGTATCTCGTCCCGAGCCTCTGAGATCGACCATCCGTGATGAATGTCAGGATATTGAAGGGTCTCAACTTCATCAATTCTCCTCTATCTTTAAATGATCCACCTGCTGGAGAGGAACCTGTGTCAAAAGCAGAGGGGAAGAGACCAGTAGAATAGGAATTTTTGATGTAATAGTTAGTTGGCATTTCAATATCAATGTACTTTTTATTATCAATGTAATTTATTTTGAATTCAATGAAAGACTTTCATTTTTGTTTGCAAATCTTGATTGCATTTGTCTTGTAATTATCAAACACTTTATATTTGTGCATATTTGTTAAAAAGATAACAATACTGTGTTGTTTGTCAACTAACTCAGTAACAATTAAAAAGTTACAAGTATAAATATTGTTGCTCGATCACTTAATAATAAAGTAATGAGTATAAAAATGTTGTTTAAAATGTTTCCAACCAACCAAGGTTGTTAGATTCTCCATGTCGACCAACTACAGTTAGTGGGTTTTTATCCCCGACCAGCTATAGTTAGTCTTTTTGAAATAATTTTACCCATAAAATGTTTCCGACCAACCAAGATCGGTAAATTTTACTTGTCGACTAACTACAGTTGGTGGGTTTTTATCTCCAACCAGCCATAGTTAGTAAACTTTTATCGCTTTCTGGATGTAATCTTACCTCCCGACCTACATAAGTTGGCATTTGCGAGCATATTTTATTTCCTAGCCAAACAGGTTGGCATTTTTAGGAATATTTTGTTTCCTAGCCAAACAGGTTGGTATTTTTAGGAATATTTTGTTTCCTAGCCAACCGAAGTTGGCATTTTTAGGAATATTTTGTTTCCTAACCAACCAAAGTTGGCATTTTTAGGAATATTTGGTTTCCTAACCAACCGAAGTTGGCATTTTTAGGAATATTTTGCTGAGCAGTCTGGAGCTTTGCCGAGTAGTGTGTAACACTAGTATTTCTCAAAAAATTCTCAATAAAAGGAAGAACTTTGGCAGAATATCTTCATTTTATTCATAATGATGGAACTGCATTACATGGGAATATACATCACTGATAATACTTGCGTAGGTGCTCTGCGTTCCATGCATTCTTAAACTCCTCTCCCTCTAGAGTTGCTATTCGATAAGTTCCTGATCGAACAACTTCTGTAACTCGGTATGGTCCATGCCAATTTGCCTCCAGTTTGTTGTGCTTTTGGATTACTTTCTTCAGCACATAGTCTCCTTCTTTCAGGTCGCACTTCTTCACCCTCTGATTGTAGAATAGAGCTGTTCGCTGTTGGTATGCAGCATTTCTGATGGCTGCTTCTTCTCTAACTTCCTCGAGCATGTCTAAATCCAGTCTTCTCATTAAGTCACTGACAGGGGAATTGAAATTCAGTACCCTGTGTGTTGGGAGGCCCAACTCGACAAGTATAACAACTTCACTTCCAAATGCCAGCATATATGGTGATTCTCCTGTTGCTACTCGGGGAGTAGTGAGGTAAGCCCAAAGTACTGATTGTAGCTCGTTGATCATATTTGTTTTCGCATCCTCCAGTCTTTTCTTCAAACCATTCAGCAGCGTTCTGTTTTTTACTTCAGTTTGTCCATTGCTTTGAGGATGGCCTGGTGCTAAGTGGACCTTCAAAATGTTTGACTGATGGCAATAGGCAGAGAACTCCTCGTTATCAAATTGTGTTTCATGGTCTGTGATGAAAGCATAAGGAAGACCATATCGACAAATGATGTTTTTCCAAACAAATTGGTACACCTTCTCGTACGTCATATCAATGAGTGGCTCAGCTTCTACCCACTTAGTAAAATAATCTACTGCGACGACGAGGTATTTGAATATTCCTCGGGTCGTTGGCAGTGGCCCAACCAAATCAATTCCCCATAATGCAAATGGCCAAGGGGAAGTTATGGGTGCCAACAATGCTTGTGGAGTTCTTAGGATGGAGGAAAAGCGCTGGCACTTGTCACATTTCTTGGCATAGGCTATACAATCAGCTCTCATTGTCGGCCAGTAGTATCCCTGTGTCATCACCCTTTGTAAAAGTGTTCGACCTGCTACATGTGCTCCACAGGACCCTTCATGGATCTCTTCAATCAATTCATTCACCTCGGAGGGATGTACACATCTCTGCAAGCCTGCCATAATTCCTCGTCTATACAAAATACCATTAGTTAATACATACCGAGCAACTTTAAATTTCAATTTCTTGGCTTCGAGCTTGTTAATTGGTAATTCTCCTTCTTCAATATATGCCCTGATGGGATCCATCCAAAATGGTCCTAAATCAAGGGTGATAAAGTTCATCATCAGATCTTCATCTATACTCCGACCAGCTAGCACTTCAATTGGGATTGTTCGTCGTAGCTCGGTGCGAGTAGTTGATGCTAGTCGAGCTAGGGCGTCTGCTCTCACATTCTCCATTCTTATTATTTTGACCAGCTGAATAGCTGAAAATTCTGACACCAGTTCCTTTGCCTTTGCATAATATCTGATCATTAATTCTCCTCTAACTGCATATACTCCTAACATTTGATTTATGATCAATTGAGAATCACTAAAGACAATAATCTGTTGCGCCTCCATATTTTTGCTAAACCAAGTCCTACAATCATGGCCTCATACTCAGCCTTATTGTTGGAAGCTTTGAATTGGAAACGCAAGGCGTATTCCATATCGACCTCATCCGAAGTGCTCAAAACTATCCTCGCGCCACATCCTGTAGTGCAAGATGAGTCATCTACATATAGTCTCCATATAGGTAACTCGTCTTCAAATTTTTGATCAGTTAGAGTTCCTCGGTGAAATATTTGTTGCTTCATTTCATCCTCCCCGGATATTTATCGCTCTTCGTCGATCATTTTTTCTTGCCCTTTTACCAACCGGAGTTGGTCTGAGCTTGAATTTAATGATTCTGTAACATCCACTTGCCCTTTTACCAATCGGAGTTGGTCTGAGCTAGTGTTTGTTGATCCTGTAACATCCACAGGTTGATCAGTGAGCAACTCTTGTTTCTCGTCCGGAGTCCTCACAACTATCTCTGCATCACGTCCTGTAACATCCAGACGCCCTTTTACCAATCGGAATTGGTCTGAGCCTGTGTTTGTTGATCCTGTAACATCCACAAGTTGATCAGCGAGAAACTCTTGTTTCTCATTCGGAGTCCTCACAACTATCTCTGCGTCATGTCCTGTAACATCCACACGCCCTTTTACCAATCGAAATTGGTCTGAGCCTGTGTTTGTTAATCCTGTAACATCCACAGGTTGATCAGCAAGCAACTTTTGTTCCTCAGAGCTATCAGGATAGGTGAACTCCACTATAAAATCTGCTACAGCCTGCCCTTTAAGCGATGATCTGGGTTCATAGACTATATCATATTCACCGAGCTCTATTGCCCAGTACATCAATCTTCCTAATTTTTCTGGCTTATGGAGGGCTTGCCTCAATGGCATATCAGTATATACTACTATGGTATGGGCCTGGAAGTATGGCCTCATTCTCCTACTTGCCTCAATAAGCGCCAGCGCTAACTTTTTCAGCCTTGGATATCAGATCTCTACTCCTCGGAATGCCTTACTTGTGTAGTAAATTGGTTTTTGCACTCCATTCTCCACTCTGATCAGCGCCGAGCTAACTGCATTCTCGGACACTGCAAGATACGAGTACAATTTTTCTCCCATCACTGGCCTGGACAACAGTGGAGGTGCTCCCAAGTATTTCTTCAAGTCTTGAAAAGACTTTTCTCATTCATCATTCCACTCAAAAGTCTTTCTGAGTGTCTTGAAGAATGGGAGACATCTATCAGTTGCTCGTGACACAAATTTGTTGAGTGCTGCTACTCGTCCTGTGAGACTCTGTACTTCCTTCTTCGTCATTGGAGATCGCAGCCCTAATAGAGCTTTGATCTTTTCCGAATTTGCCTCAATGCCCCGCTGATTGACAATGTATCCGAGAAACATGCCTTCTCGTACTCCAAATATGCACTTCATCGGGTTTAGCTTCATTTGATATTTATCCAGTTGATCAAAAGTCTGACTTAAGTCAACTAGATGATCGGCAACTTTCTTGCTTTTTGTCAGCATATCGTCAACATAGACTTCCATATTGCAACTGATTTGTTCAGCAAAGACTTTGTTCATCAGTCGCTGATATGTCGCACCTGCATTTTTCAAACCAAAAGGCATAACATTATAACAATAAGTTCCCCGAGGGGTAATGAAAGAAGTACTCTCCCTGTCTTCAGGTTTCATTTTGATCTGATTGTAGCCAGAATAAGCATCCATGAAGCTCAGCAACTCGTGTCCCGAGGTAGCATCCACCAGTTGATCAATTCGGGGCAGTGGAAAGTGATCCTTTGGGCATGCTTTGTTGAGGTCGGTGAAGTCTACACACATCCTCCGCTTGTTATTTTTCTTCTTTACCATCACTACATTAGCTAACCAATCTGTATATTTAACATATTCAATGAAATAAGCTTTCTGGAGCTTCTCGACTTCCTCCTGTATAACTTGATTCTTCTCGGGACTGAATTCTCTTCTTCTCTGCTTCACAAGCTTGATCTCCTTATTCACATTGAGTTCGTGACATAAGAAATTTGGGTCTATCCCTGGCATATCTTCATGACTCCATGCAAAAGTTTGTTTTCTACTTTTAAGGAAAGTTGTTAATTCTTATTTTAATGAGGCTTCCAACGAAGAACCTATTTGAGTTGTTCGCTCAGGGTGCTCGTCGTCTAGAATGATGTTTTCAGTAGCTTCCACCACTTGACCCTTCACGAGTTGCGACTCATCTTGAGGATCCAATGTTTCAATCTCTGCACCTTCATCCACTTGATAGGTAATAGCCTTTTTCTTTGATTCTTCCAGTTCTTCTTGCTCGGTGGATGAATAATAGCATTCCCGAGCTACTTTCTGATCACCTTTCACAACTCCTACTCCAAAGTTTATTGGAAATTTTAGGCACTGATGCACTGTAGATGGTACAACCTCAAACTTCTTCAATCCTACTCTTCCCATGATGATATTGTACGATGATTGGACATTCTTATCCATCACGAAGAAACGTATTCTTTTTGTCCAACAAGCAAGCCACTTACCAATGAATATATCCAACTTGATCGTCCCAAGTGGAAATACCTTCTCGCCAGCAAAACCAATGAGGGGTCTGTAGTAAGGCTCCAGTTGAGATAGCTTTAGATTTAAACTATCGAAGAACGAGTAGAACATGATGTCTGCCGAGCTACCATTGTCGACCAGTACTCTTGAAATCATGACCTCTTTCATTCTCATTTTGATCACGAGCGGGTCATCATGAGGATATAAAACACCTACAAGGTCATTTTTTGAAAAACCGATGACCAATTTCTCCTTGTTCACCTTTCTCGGGCGATCTTCCTCAGCTAGATTTATTCGCTGAATGTACGAGCAAGCTTGAGCCTCACCGAGGTAAGCTTTTCTTTATGCAGTAAGGTCTCCTCCTCCTGCATCTCCTCCTGTAATAACATTACAATCAAATGACCCAAAGCGTATTGAAAATATCTCTCGTTCTGGCTGCCTTGGTTTCTTGGGAAGATCGGGGTCATCCTTTGGATCAACTTCATGGTTTCTCTTCTTGTTCTCCTCTGCTCGATGAGGAGATCTAGACCTCTCTCTAGTTCGGTCGTTGTTTCTTCTTTCGCCTCCCCGATCAACATACTTTGCTAGCTTTCCTCGTCGGACGAGTGTTTCAATCTCATTCTGAAGAGCTATGCAATTTTTGGTCATATGGCCATGATCCTTGTGGAACTCGTAATATTTTTCCCTATTCCTCGTGTCAGGGTCTGCCTTCATTTTATTTGGCTAGTTTAACTCCTCGTTGTTCTTAATTTCTTCTAGGACGTGGTTGATATTTTCCTTCAAAGGTGTGTACTTATCAAATTTCCTCAAGACTTCCCATGACGACCTATTTTTGGATTGTTTGTCACCACCATTGTTCTTATGTTCTTTCTTCTTAACTTTATCACCTTCCACCTTGGTTTCTTTGGCGTCCATATTCTTCTTCGCAGACATAGCTTCCTCGGCATTCATAATCTTGGACGCTTTTCCCATCAGGTCCGACATGGTTTGAGGTGGATCTTTGGCTAAGGTGTAGTACAACTTGTTTGGCAGTAGTCCACTCATCAAAGCGGTAATTGCTGTCTTCTCCTCATAATCAATGACTTCGAGTTTCTCGTTATTAAAACGAGTTATATAATCTCTGGTACTCTCACCATCTTTTTGTCTAACACTTAACAAATGTGCTACTCGTTTAACTGGCTTTGCTCCAAAGTAGAAATTCCCAATGAATAACTCGGCCAGTTGAAGAAAAGTTAAAATCTTACCCTGAGGAAGATTATTATACCATATTTGAGCAGATCCGGTAAGTGTTCCCGAGAATGCTCTGCATCTCATCTCATTTGGGACAGCATAGATGTCGGCTGCAGCTTGGTATTATTCTATATGAAGGATAGGGTCAGTCTTTCCATCATACTCAACATGTGCTTTGAACTTTGATGGTGTTGGAAAATCAACAATGTCCTGGACAAAAGGTGTTCCTCGAACAAAGGTTCGTTGTAGAGGGTTCTTGGCCTTAGACATTTCCCCTAATCTATCCTCCAGCCTCTGAATATATCCTTTCCAAGCATCATTTCCTTCCTCGTGCCTATTGCTTCGAGCAACTGATCCCGTTGAAGTGGCTTCCTAGGATTTATCTTGACGAGCAGCTGGTCGGTTATAGGATCTATCTTGACGAGCAGCTGGTCGCGACTGGACATATCCTTCCCTTAAATCTGATGGTCGTCGAAACCTCCTCGACGCTGCATTAAGAGGACTTTTGTTCCTCCTA
The DNA here is from genome assembly GCA_949130495.1 of Sambucus nigra. Classification (NCBI taxonomy): domain Eukaryota; kingdom Viridiplantae; phylum Streptophyta; class Magnoliopsida; order Dipsacales; family Adoxaceae; genus Sambucus; species Sambucus nigra. Next base: position 340,356,736 of record OX422213.1, on the reverse strand, counting down.
GGGCCTAATCGATCGAAAGGAGAAACCCTACTTAATCTTTCCAATGCGCTGGTCCTTTCTGGGGAGAGGGTTACACGTTGTTCAGTATCTGTGGCCCGCACTGACGAAGTTCGTCCAGGTTGATTAGAAAAATCCTCAGACTCCTCATTACGATATGAATTAGTACGCCTAGTACGCGAAGAAGGCGCACGTGTATTTTTTTGAATGCTTCGTGTTCCGAAATGGGCTGATGCATCGCCATGGAGGGTTTGGATGAGTTGTCGCATTATTTCTTGCATGACGGTCTGGCCCTGAGCCAGATTTTCCATTATTCCAGTCAGATCTGGAATAATTGGTGGAGCAGATGGATTTGGAGGGCTTCCAGCGTTTCGATTGCTGGATTCAGGAATATCAGCCATTGGTAATGGATTGTTTTTTATGAAAAACGATATTATCAGTCGTTTCCCACAGATGGCGCCAATCTGTTGATGTAAAAAATTAGATTACTCTAATTATTCAATCACAGATAAATAAATGAGACAAAGAATTTTAAAGTGGTTCAGCCTAATAAGAATGGCCTACGTCCACTGTTGCTTTATTGCTGAGTGTTTGGGAATTCTCGATTATAAGTTCTATCAAGAAATTCCACTATGGATTCTGAGTCCCTCTATAATGAGGATTGTACAATGTATTTATAGCCCTGAGGTTGTAATGTGAAAGGGTAATACATTAAATGATATACGTATGAAAGGGTAATACATTTAATGCCCTTTTTGCGTGTGCGTATGAATGATAAGCATTTAATGAGCAGTTAAACTGTTGGTATCCTGCTTCGAGGTGCAGCTCGGACCGCCTGAGTTGCTCGGACCGCTTGAGCTTCTCGGTGCTAAAGAGTTCCTCAGAGAGGTCTGTTCCTCGGAGCGTATGAGTTACGCGGAGTAACATGGTTCCTAGGAGCGTGTGATTATCTCGGAAGTGCTTGTTGTTGTCATGTAGATAGCCACGTGTCTTCATATGATTGGTTCATGTCAGCAGATTAAATTTGGTATCAACACTTACGAATCTAAATCACTATTTATCATCTCCTTTTCAGAGCCATCAAGAAGCAATGGAGCGATAAGTGAAGGGATCTTATCCGATTTTCGATTGGGTGATTATAATAAGAGGAGGAGAGTTTGATTTGGATGTTAATATCGCCGGGTGGGTTGTTGCAATAAACCAAATTTGGCGGGTTTGCAATTCGGAGATGGAAGCTGGTTTCGGAGATGGTGTAGGCGTTTTTTCGAATTTTTTTAAAGTTATTTGTGTTAGATGCCAAATCATATATATGTTTTTATTTTTTTTAAGTTTTAGATCACAAGTATGCCATGTCATTAGTCCATGTGGATGACATCTCACCGTTCCGTTAGTGATATTTAACGATGTAAATTGCGTGACATCAAAATAAGATTTGAGTGTTATATTTGCCAAAAAAAAATCGGTGATTAAAATAAAATAATTAGGTAAAGTCCATTGCATATGTAATTAACCCTTTTTAATTAATTTCCACTTTTTAATTTGATATTAAATTAACTTTCCATTTTGATAATCTTTTTGACTTAGCTCCAAATTTTAGACAACACACTAACTTTACTAATAAGTTCATATAGTTTAATTAGATTATCCCACTAATAAAATTATTTGACCAATGTGCCATTACATTTAATTTAAAGTGAGTTACCAAACACACTTAATGTTAAACCAACACTTCCCTACTTGCATAAAGTCCCTCTCACCCTCAGTGTCACCACCATCAACTATAACCACAACCAACACCATCTCACCTCTTCCACCATCACCACAAGCTCACCACTACTAATCGAAAACCCATTGCACATATTTTATAAATGTACAAATTATGTATAATTGAAAAACCTACCTGATCTCTTCATGAATTTCTTCGTACATAGTTTTATCCCTTTTGCTAAGTCTCGTACAATTTTTTCACTCTCTTATGAATTTTCTCGTTCATACGAGAGAACATTTCATTTGTACGAGGCTCAAAATGTTTTTACATATAATAACCAAGAGACTATAAATTGGACACTAATTTCGATTGAGAATAATCTCACATGCAAATGATGTCTTTCAAAACCCTAGAGAGGGTTTTAATTAAGTTTTATTTGAGTGTCCTTGGTAGATTTTGCTAAACTAGTGATAATATGAACACACAACACCAAATCACAACCATAAACATCTTAATTGGCTAAGTCAAGGTTGTGTCTTAATTGAGATTTTATTAGTGCGCTGAGGGTCATAGCAGCGGTTGAGATTCATGACAAAGATTAGTGGATAACGAGGCCTGTGCATTATGTTTGTTATTGCCATTATGCAGCAGAGAATGGAATATATAATATTATAGATATTGAATTCCAGAACGCTAAATATTCGAGTTATGATTCGTTTCGATGTCAACTTTGTAAATAATTTGAACAATTGTTTGTACTGGTGGATTGTATTGGATTGTGTGTGTTAATGGTTTTTCCACAAGTATTTCCATTTATATACCTATGCTCATGTGTGTTGTATCATAAATATGGAATATGATGTGGACTAATGGTATCGGGGCACCTGTCATCAGAAGAAACTCAGTTCACTCACTGGACGTGGTCGACACATCATCTCCTTGGTCAGCTCAGCATCACTTTTGGTCTGATAAGCATCCGACCATAATAAATTGATGTTAGTAGTTTGAATCATCGAATTCGTGTGTGGGTCACACATGGAAATACCTACAACCTCATTTACACACACGTGGGGCAGTCCCTTCATCTGATTGTAGTTAAACCTTCATTAACGACCTCTAGAATAAAGGCACTCCACCTATCCACCTACTATAAATCTATTTTATAAATTGCATGCACTTTCACTTGAGGAGATAGAGATAGATAGATAGAGAGAGAGAGGGAGAAATGGGGGATACAGACATAGATGGCTTTGAGCATTTATACCCATTTTTATTGATGATTGAATAATAAACCCCTACACAACACCTATGGATATAGGCATCATACTGGTCGAACTACGTTAATCCCATGTCTCAATCTTAATTTGTTACATCTCTCATTAATCTAGTCCGTTGATCTCCTTATTTGTTATAGTTCATTTTTGGTATTTATAAGCTAAGACTCATAAATCCACATACCAATTTTAGACGATAACAGACAGACTGGTGCCGTATGTGGGAATATCAATAAGCCATTCATTGTTTCCTACTGTTTCTTATTCATAAACCTGATCTGTGTCTTTTTAAATACCCAGTTGTGCCCGACAAATATAGAAATGGGAGAAAATCCAAAAAGCAGTCGTGCAAATGAAATAATACCTCCCTTAACCCTTGTTAGAATGGGGGCTATCCAAAGAATTCTGATGAGCCTGGCCAGAGGCCAAGAGGCCATGCAAGAAAGTATGAAAAAACTAATGTTGACACTCTAGGCCGGGTAAGAAAGACCCGAAAGAGAACCCATAACCCTGGTTGAGGATGATAATCCAAGGAAGAGAACAAGAATGTCGCCTCATGTTCCTTACCAAGGAAGACCACAGGTTTTAGAGAACCTAAGGAGGTTGAGTTAGAGTTAACAAGGAGAAGAGAACCGATCTAGGTATTCTAGATCACAAGATGACATGTCGTATCATCCGATGGCTACCACGTCCCTTAAAACCATAGGCTTTGATAATGAGAAAACCTTCTCCAAAGAAAGGCCAAATGTCCTGGAAAGGTTGAGAAGAGGTCCTGCGTTTGATCGTCCAGGTCCATGAGGACTGGGGGCCATATTGCAGAGTCGTTACAAGGCCTAGACAACATGGGTAAAAATTAAGAAGGTCGGCCACTAGAGGATCCATGCAAGCCGAACAGACTTCCAAGAAAAGATTTTAGCAGAAAGCCGTAGTCAACCAAGCATATCCGTCATAATTGTGGACAAATAGGACGACCAATCCTGGAATGGATCGATTCAGTGCTTAGAAGATCAGTTGGGGGGGGGGGAGATATCCATATCAAAGAATACTTTGCACATAGGGTTTTGTGAAAGGCTCTCAATTCACCCCCTCAATTGTGGTTTATCCCACTCATTCGAAGTTCAAGCCACTAATAATAACCTCGAAGTATGATGGCAAAACTGACCGGTGTTGCATGTACAAAAATATCAAGCTGCAGACGATATTTATTTTATATCAGATGAGTTACATTGTTGAGCATTTTCCAATACAAGCACAGGATCCGAGCAGATCTGGTAGAAGAACTTATCGCGAGGACATATTTCAAGCTTTCAATAACTAACTGATCTTTTCGTCAGTAATATTTGTTTTGGCACCAATCCTAATAAGAGGATGGCTCATCTGTTGAATGTTCAACAGAAGTCCAACGAGACAACTCAAGAATTCATCACTCATTTTAATAGCGAGAAGCTAGATATAAGTGACTATGATGAGAAGACCTTCATCATACCCCTAATGAATGGTCTACTATCGGGAAAGCTATATTGGGCATTGGCTAAGGATCTACTTAGGATGATGATTGAGTTATTATCCAAAGGCGATAAGATTATTAATGATAATGAAGCTATGGATGCTAAATAGGTCATAGCTCCAAAGCCAACACTAGCAAAAGCTCAAAGAAGAAAGAGGAGAAAGACAACAAAGTTTATAAACTAAAGAAACATGATGAGTATACTCCTTTAGCCATCAATGTCAATCATATCCTGGAGAAAATCTATGGGTGCAAAGACGTAAAAAGTCCTGACAAATTGAGAACCCTAGCGAATATAAGGAACATAAGCAAATACTGTGAGTTCCATAGAGATCATGACCATAACACTGAAAATTTCTTGGACCTAAAAAACGATATAAAATATCTAATCGGGAGGGAAAATTATCAAAATTTATGGACAAAGGTGGTCGAACAAATCAAAGGGACGAGTATAAGTATAAGAGATGGTCAGAGTCTCCATAGAGAAGGCTTGACGAGAAGAAAATAGGTAGGGAAGGAGATTTAGATAAGGATATAGACCTCTACAAAAGTCCCAAAGAGATTATAAATGAGGTAAAAATAATTTATGGATGTAACTTCATTGAAGGAGAAGACGCTAGAGTTACTGACGAACCGTAGAAAGAAAAATCAATCTCAATGAGGCAAAGGCCTGCACTCACATCAGACATATCAACTTGACCGACAAAGTGGATAACCGTTCTAGGAAAGTAAACAAAGATCGCCTTATGGTCGGCTTCTCTAAAGATGACTTGACCAACGTATTATATCCACATGACGATCCATTGGTTGTTTCTAAAATAGTACATGAGGGTAATGTGGCATTGACAATGGTATCTCAATCGACGTGATCGGCACGTGGCTCACCAGCCGAAAGGAGAATATTCATTTTTTTATCACAAACAAGAGCATTCACTCAGTGCACAACCTTATCTTTAGAAGGGTAGGACTGAAGAAATTTGAAGTAGTTCCCTTCGTCGTATACTCGCACCCAAATTTCCCAACTCATTATCGGGTCGGTGTAGTGAAAAGAAGCCAAGTGGAAGCCAGGGAGTGTTACTATACATCATTTGATCAGGAGGAACAAAAGAAACTAACCAAGTCCTACCAAATTGAAATATTGGATCCCCGGGATGAGGCAGAGCTGGTCAAAGGGCAGGTCATAGAAGATATAAAATAGATTTAAATTCCAATTTTTATTTATTTAGAAGAAAAAATATTTTTGACTTTTTCATTTTTTTTTTGGAAATTTTCTATTTTTTAGGGGGCATTTTAAAAAATTATGAAGTTTTTGGTTAGGACTTTTTCGGGTTATTATACGGTGCATTGGGTAAAATGAGAATGATTGGGAAATTTGAAATTGGAAAACTTTCCTACAATGTCCGTTAGTGTCTTTTCGGGCTTTTGCTCATTTTTCACTTATTTTTTTTCTTTTTTTTTTCAATTTTTCTATATCTATTTTTTTCCTTTTCTTTTCAGGCCCCTTTTGTGCACTTGTTGGACTTAATTTTGCAATTTTGATTTTCACAATTCCGGGCTAATAGATTTTTCGGGCTATCAAACGAAAATGAAAAAATTTATTCGACTCAAAATGGCCCACAAAAGGATAATTTTGGATCACATCCCCGCCATGGGCTAAACAACGCATATAAAGGATTTTGGTTCGAAAACAATTAACCAAACATATTCAATTGATTATAAACATCAAATATGAAGAAATTTAATTCAACAATGAAAGATTAAACTTTCGATCGAATATGGTCACAAGTGGATTAATTTCAGAATATCGTTATAAGCACTAACGTTGCATAACAAAGAAAGTTAAAGGCTTAATATTTTAACTTTAATACACGAGGTTTCAATTAATTTTATTTCTACCCAAAACCTAACTTTCAAAGCTCAACCCCCATTAATGGCGGAAACATGATCCCAACCTTAGCTACTAAACATGATGGTGCTAACAAGGGAAGAATTCACTAACAAGCATATGAAAACAAAGGGAGAATAATAGAAGTGCTAGAATTGAAGAATTTTGAAATGAATTACCGCGTGGAGAGCTACGATACAAAACGATAATAAAAGAGGTTAATTGGGGTGGATAAGAGGCGATGCTTCCCGTTTTCCAATGACCATATTCTGTTGAAGAGATCTTTTAACCCATAAATATTTCGTCTTTCAAATCGTGTGCGTGACCTCATGTCCATTATATTTACTCTTATAAATCATGCATACCGATAGAATAGCCACATTCCGAGAGATTCGTTTGTGAGAGTATCCCGTGAGAAATTGAATCAAACGAATTTTTGAAAAAGTAACGTAATGATCAATCAGTTAAAATTAGTGATTTAATTTTTGGCTTTGCACACACACAACAAATTGAGACTGTTGTATATGAATTTACGATGACTATTTTGGGGGAGTTTAAATTGTACAATTTGTAGGTATTTTGATTTTTCTTTAAGTCCGGAGAATAATTTACAAGTTTTGCACCTTTAATTCAAGAGCTTTTCCGTTTTTTCTTAAAGTTTTGATTTCTTCTTGCATGTGTGTGTTCTTCAACCTTGGTAACCTTAAATTTTTGCACTTTTAGTATTCTTCCCTTATTTCAAATGCTTGTTAATGTATTCTTGCGGTTTTAACACCATCATGTTTATTAGCTAGTTCAAAGGTTGGGATCATGTTTCTGCCATTGATGGGCGTTGAGCTTTGAAAGTTAGGTACTAGATAGAAATACAATTAATTAAAACCTCGTGTATTAAAGTTAGAATATTAGGTATTTAACTTTCTTTGTCATGCAAAATTAGTGTTTATAGCGATATTCCGAAATTAATCCATTGTGACCATATTTTAGAGAAAGTTTAATCTTTTAGTGTTGAATTAAATTTCTTCATGTTTGATGTTTATAATCAATTGAATATGTTCGGTCAATTATTTTCGAACCAAAATCCTTTATACGCATTGTTTAGCCCATGGTGGGGATGTTGGATTAAAATTTAAGCAAAGACTAAGAAAATGGGATTAAGATAACATCCCCGCCAGGGGCTAAACAACGCTTATAAAGGATTTTGGTTCGAACATAATTAATCGAACATATTCAATTGATTAAACGAGCGAGATACTGTCTTTAAAAACGTGCTGAAATATCTCTAAATTAAATTAATTCTCGAGACGCATATGGTAAAATAATGAGAAATTCGGATAAAGAAGTTATACCCTTCTTCTTCATTATCTGAATTACTCATTATTTTACCATATGTGTCTCGAGTATTAATTTAATTTAGAGATATTTCAGTGTATTTTTCAAGACAATATCTTGCTCGTTTCCTGTAACCGATCAAAACAAAAGAATAGAGATCCACAACAACTTTTTGGAGCTAAATTGAACTTTGAGTTAATCACTAACTCAGATTGATTTAATTACTCACAAAAATGATAGGATCGAAAGCTCACCGGGTTAAGGTAGAAATACAATTAATTGAAACCTCGTTTATTAAAGTTAAAATATTAGGCGTTTAACTTTCTCTGTCATGCAAGGTTAGTGTTTATAGCGATATTCAGAAATTAATCCATTTGTGACCATATTTGAGCCAAAGTTTAATCTTTCATTGTTGAATTAAATTTCTTCATGTTTGATGTTTATAATCAACTAAATATGTTCGGTTAATTATTTTTGAACCAAAATCCATTATACGCGTTTTTTAGTCCATGGCGGGGATGTGATCATAATCCCATTTTCTTATTCTTTGCTTAAGTTTTAATTAGATTTAGTTAACTTCCTTTTTTTTCCTTTTTTTCGTTCTCACCCCATCATCATCTTTTAAACTTCCATTTTAGAAGTAATAAATCAATTAAAATCTATCAAATATTCCCTGTGGATTCGATACCCAAACTAGACACTATACTTCATAAGAGTGTAGTTGAAGTTTAGGATTTTTTGTATTGCGATCGAAAGCCGATAACAACGATTAGTGTATTATCGTTATTAGGATTCTTTTAACATAGGTTTCATTCATGCAAAAGCTCCTAATCAAGGAGGAACATAACAATTTACAAATTTTGCACATTTAATTCAAGAGGTTTTCCACGTTTTCTTCAAGTTTTGATTTCTTCTTGCAAGTGTGTGTTCTTCTACCTTGGTAACCAACTTTGTGCGTCCTGAGCAATGCAAAAGAATAAGAGTATGAGTTAAGGACCTTTCAAAAACTTTCTTGGGATAAAATACCTCTTTCACGGGAAAGAGATTGCATTTAGCGATGCAATAAGCCGTTAAACCCCTAGGTTACCCTAGTAGGACGAGTGGTGTCTTGTGAGGGTTTGCAGTGAATATACCATGGGTGAGGTTTGATTTTCTTGCTTCCTTGGCTTGTTTCTTCTCTTATCTTTGTATTTCTTTCTCAACTTCAAACAAGCATAACTTCTTCACTGTAGGTCGGATTGGGGTGCCATTTTTTCCAGTATTCTTGTAACTTCAAGCTCTTCAATTTTTTATTTCTTGATTTTTTTTACTATTTTGAGTTCTCTCTCACACTAACTTGCATGAAACACCTGTAAAACACATAAGAGATTCACAAACACAAAATACTTGCCGAAAGGGTTAGTAGCATAAATATGAGATAAAACTAAAGTGAAATGCCATGCATGAGATCACAAAAGATCAAAATCAAGGGGATAAATATGGAGTAATTATGCCTAATCAAATTCCCCTAACTTAGAACTTTGCGCATCCCAGGCAATGTAAAAGAATAAGAGTATGAGTTAAGGACCTTTTAAAAACTTTATTGGGATAGAATACATTTTTCGCGAGCAAGCGACTTCATTTAGCATATGCAACAAGCGATTAAACCCCTAGATTACCTTAGTACGAAGAGGGGTGTCTCGTGAGGGTTTGCAGTGAATATACCGAAAAAATTTATTTTCGACTTAAAGAAAAATCAAAATACAGGTTTTTCTTTAAGTTTTGATTTCTTCTTACATGTATGTTCTTCAACCTTGGTAACCTTAAATTCCAGCACTTTTATTATTCTTCCCTTAGTTTCACATGCTTGTTGATGAATTCTTGCGTTGTTAACACCATCATGTTTAGTAGCAAGTTCAAGGGTTAGTTTTTATTTTTATTTTTGGTTGAAAGTCGATAACAATGATTAGCGTGTTACACGGATGCTCAGTTTTTTCCTCGATCACTGGACCCTACCCTTAAGAAAGAATGAATTGATTTTCTTAGGCGATAGAGGAGCATATTTGCTTGGATTTACGAGGAAATGCCATGGATTGACCCATAATTTATCTGTTATGAGCTAAACATCGTCAAGGATGCCAAGCCGACCATAAAAAAATAATGAGTCTTCATTTAAGAGAAGAACATGACCATACAATAAGAAGTGGAGAATTTATAAAAAGCAAGCTTAATTTTAGACATCAAGTATCCAAAATGGCTTTCCAATATAATGATGGTCAGAAAATAGAATAATAAGTAGCGTATGTGTGTTGACTTCACCGACCTGAACAAAGCATACTCGAAGGATTATTATGCCTTGACTAGGATTGATCAGTTGGTTGATCCCACTTTAGGACATGAGTTGATAAATTTTATGTACAACCAGATCAAGATTAATTAAGAAGATCGAGAAAATACTTCATTTATCATAAGCCGAGGTACCTACCGCTATAATATTATTCCATTTAGGTTTAAAAATGATGGGGAAACATACCAAAGGATGGTAAACAAAGTGTTTGAAGAAAATATTGACAAAAACATGGAAGTTTACATTAATGACGTGCTCACAAAGAGTAAAACAACCGTCGACTATAATAAAGATCTGGGGCAAACGTTCGATCAACTAAAAAAATATAGAATGAAGCTCAACCCAATAAAATGTGTCTTTAGAGTATGAAAAGGGATATTCTTGGTCTTTGTAGTCAACCAGAGAGGATTTGAACCCAACCTAGATAAAATGTATCTTCGATGAACAAAAAGGAAGTGCAAATCTTAACAAGGCGTTTGGCTGAGTTAAATCGATTTGTTTCACGAGCTACCGACAAGTGCATACCCTTCTTTAAAGTATTATAAAAGACATTTGAATGGAATAATGAGTGGATGCATTCTTCGAGTTGAAGAAGTATATAGAATCTCCACCCCTTCTTTCAAGGCCTATCATAGGGGAAAAAGTTTACTTATACTTGGCCGTATACGAATCAGCGATTAGCTCGATGCTAGTCCAATAGGAAAATAGGATATAAAAACCAGTTTACTATACTAGAAAGCCATATTGAGGAGTGGAAATCTGATATCTAAGGCTGGAAAAATTGGAATTGGCCCTAATTAAGGCTTCACCGAAGATGAAGCTATACTCTCAAGCCCATACTATTGTTGCCTATACAGACCTACCTCTACGCCAAGCTGTTCTGAGAAATTAGGTAGGATGATTGCTTGGGCTATAGGACTAGGAGAGTTTGATATCTAGTATGAACCTAGAACGGACATCAGGGGACAATCCATGGAATATTTTATAGCTGAATTCACTTACGAAGAAAAATGTATTTAGCAGACTTCTACGAAAGAGAGCTCAGCAGCAAAAGTAACAAAACAGACTTCTATGGAAGAAAGTTTAGCCCCAAAGAAGACTGAGTAGATTTCTTCAGAAGAGATCTCACCAGTCTAACCAAACGAGTAGACTCCTATGGGAGGTATCTTAGCCATTAATTCGATCGACTAGGGTACTGAGGTTCCAGGATCATCGACCAATCAGGAAGAAATCACTCGCGACTTAAAGCAATAATTTTTTTTTAAAATATGGGAACCTGATCGAAGGAGACTTCAAAGAATATCCTCCTGTTTGATAAATGTTTGTAGATGATTCATCATATTCCATTAGCAGTGTTACAAATTGAATCGTTATAACACCAAATGACATTGATGTGGAATATGTCCTTATATTCCAATTTAATGCCTCCAATAACGAGGCAGAATACAAAACGCTCATAGTGGGGTTTGGATTGGCATCGTCTTTTAGAGCCGAACAAATATTAGCACATAGTTACTCTCAACTCATAGTAAACCAAGTTATGGGAATCTATGAGGCGAAAAAATGAGTTTAAGGCAAAATACTTTGACAAAGTCAATAAGTGGTTAGAAAAATTCCCAACGGTAAAAAAAACTCAGTTTTAGGGATGGGTAAAATCCGTCCCTAAAGACCATATATCCGTCCCTAAATGTATTTAGGGATGGATTTAGGGACAACAAGGCACGGTCAAATTTGATAGGCGTCCCAAACGTATTAGGAACGGATTTTTTCGTCCCTAATAATATTATTTGGGACCGCATGAACCGTCCTTTAAACGTTGGCGCCAAAATTGCCGCTAATTTTTTTATTGTACAACTGTATTTTAGGGACGGATATAGTCGTACCGAAAGCCATAATATTATTTGGGACTGGAGTTTGACCATCCCTAATAATATTATTTGGGATAGTGGCTTGACCGTCGCTAATAATATTATTTGGGACAGTATTAATCGTCCCTTAAAAATTTGTTGCCATAATTGCCACCAAAATTTCTATTGTGACCCAACATTTTAGGGAAGGTTCTAGCCTCATTCAATATTTATCATAATATCAACAAATGTACAAGTTATGATAAATAAATATCGAAAACAAAAGATCAACGAACCTCCGAAAATTCATTCATTCATATTCAAGGTTTCCAACATAACATTTCCAAAAAGTAAAACAACCAACTTAAAACATAAGCTATATGATTCAGACTACAATCATCCCCAAAAATATCAAATAACAAATTCGAAGACATAGGAAACCCAAAAAATAGATATGTCCAACACTAATTCCAAATGATATTCGGACCCATGAAAGAGAAATAAACATAAATTAGTACAATATTCAACTATGGTAATCCGTATGATATGGTCTTAACTATTTTTAAATCACTTGTTATTTTTTTTAAAAATAGATAGAGTTTCCTTTGTTTATTCATGAAAACCAACCTATTTTAACATTAAAACGCAACTCAACAATAATAACAAAATTCCAAATGAGCACATAAATTAATTTCATCATCATATATATTCACTGGCCCACACAACCTAGCTTAATCTCAAATTATTAGTAAAATAATTCTAATTGTTAAGAAAATACCTAAGCAAGTGCATCATTTGGTACGGGAAAGCCAGCTTGCTGCATCAAATTGAGAAAAAACTCTTTAGTAATGTTGATTTTGTCATCTGTCTTGGAAATAACCTCGTCCCGAATATGATCAAGATCTTCTTGATGGCGTATTTCACGTTCCTAGTCCTCTTTACGTAATTCGTCTATCTCTTGCTCGTAATGTTGAGATTATGACGTTGTGTTTAAACTTTTATGTGCTGGTCAAAGATCTACTCCCATGCATAAGACATAATCATGCCTATCGGACCCTATCAACTAATCGAATATCTTATTTCGCGCTTCGACGTCATTTTGTTGATCCTCCGATAACACTTCCATTAATCTCTTTTACTTTCCTATAAATAAAGAACAAAATTCAAATAAAGTATAAAATGCACATGACATATAAAATGGATCGTATGAAAATGGAATTGTTTATTACTATTCCATGTTAGACGGTGAGAAAAATAGTTGAAATGTATATACCTCTTTATCGGCCGATCCACAAGTATCACTATAAGATTCATTTCTCTTTCATGTATATATTCAAACCCCAAGTTTATCGGTTTGCAAACCTTTTGTCTTCATCTAATGTATTGGTAAAAATAAGTGCAATAAGAACTACTTTGATTCAAACTAAAGACCTAAAAATGCAAAAAAATGGCTTGGCTAACCTCTTCTATTGCTCGTGGGAATAATTTTTTTCTCGTTTTAGGATGAAAATAAAGGTTTGCTCAATTTTGAGAATTCTGATCGGCCACTTGCTGTAAGATAATGAAACTAAATTAAAATTATTTATTGAAAAGATATATTGGAACAAATAGAACTTTGTGTGAAAGATACAATTGAATGACAATATTATATTAACACCTTGGGTTTTTTTGTGCCCCAACGTTCCACCAACTTCTCCCACTGATCACTATCAACATGGGAGGGTCTATTTTCAATTCGCTCCTCATATCTCCCAAATTTGTTGTAATAGTCCTCCTTTAAGTGGTTCTTGAACCGCTTCCATTGCAACCCGATTTTCTTCAGACAAAGATCCATGTCACCATCAAGAGCATTTGTATGTTTCTAAGAAACATGTGTTATAATAAACTAAATAGATTATGTGCAATTTTATATTATCACTGTAGATAAAAAATCAACAACTTTTATCGGGACAATTTTCCAAATTGTTATGAGACGGTGTGAATCCATTTTATCCCAAGATGGCACATCCAACTGAAATAGGTTCCCTTGTCGTGCAAAATAACCTAACCGAGTTGCCAAATTTAAAGCCTTATCACCATTGGTTAACACTTTTCATTCTAATCAATTATCTTTTTGTCTTTGCCCCATCCCTTCCATGGTTTTGTACTTCCTCTACCTCACCGCCTAGAAGATGGGGTGCCCTCTATACAACCTATCAAAAAGAGGTAATGGACATCAAATAATTAGTTTATGAAACTCTATATTAATTCTGAAATTAAGATCACATCAAGCATATGTGTGATATTATTTTATAGTTTCAAATTAGTTTGGGTAGTTTGAACTGCTACTACTTATGAGATTTTCTTATTCAAGAATCAGTTGCAAAACTTGCACAAAGGATTAGAATCAATGACTGATTATTTATTAAAAGTAAAGGATCTTGCGGTCTCACTAGAAACAATTGGAGAACCCTTATAAAATGAAGATATGGTTATGTACACTATTCAAGATTTAGCAAAACTTAAGTACCTTTTTAGAGGAGCAAAATACATCTGGATAACATCTATTCAAGGGGAATTTACATTTAAACAAACATTTAATTTGATCAGACAATCTAATAGTTCTTCTATTTTCAGTAAGTACATATGGAATCAATATACTCCTATTAAAGTTTCAAGTTTCAGCATGCAGAATGGCTTTACGAATGTGGAATAGCTTTACAGCGGTCGAAGACCTGATTTGCCTTGGTCTAGACCTGCTCTGCCTTGGTATAAGATCTGCTACCCTCATTATGCCCCTTACGGTGACATAATGAGAGTAAAGGTTGGCCCCTCTCTATGCTTTACTCAGTTTTGAAATTAACATACATCTTTAGAATATGGGTGTGGCCAGAGGGCTTGCAAGTAATGCATCCTCTAGGATTTTGCGACATCTTCACAACCAAAATTGCACTGACTAGAGTGCGAGTTGTTCCATATTGGGCATGAACTTTATACTTAAAACCAAGGATCTTTAAAGCTTAAACATCCTCTGATTCAATTTGATGTCTATATATGATATAGTCTTGGTTTGAGCGTGATTCCTTTTATGCCCATGTCATGGCTACGAATTCTTTCAAGTACCTTATTTATAAAAACCTATATCTCCATGTCTCCCGATATGCATGGTACAACAGTATTATTGATTATATCCCACAAATTCAATTTTACATCTAAATCAAATTCTAATAAAAAAACCTATATTTCAAATCTTAGCCTCAAACCTTACATTAAATCCCTTATAACAGCTCCCCTGTGATGAGTTGTTTAAAATAGGTGCTACCAAACTGAAATACCTCACCAAAGGCATATGAGTAATTCACAGTCCTCCATGTTAGTTCACCTCATAATTTCCACCTACATCACCCTTGTGCTGACGTCCTTGTAACAATCTTCCTAGGCAAAAATTCCTCTATTTGATCTATTTGCAGCACTATAACCAACATAACCAATCGGGTTTTTAGGCATAGCATCTGAAGCTGCATTTTGAAACTCATAACCAAAAGCCCAGAGCATGGAGATATGTACGGAGGGAGAGGGAAACCAATTTGTGGATATTCATGACTGGGGAAAGAATGAGCTGATGATGCCAAATGAGGTGAAAAGACAGTTAAGATAGGATTCTACCCTCTCACATAAGACATCTACATGAGAATTAAATTTTAATATTTATTTATTCAACACTTAATATTTTGACATTTGAGTATCTCAACTTATATATGTAATATATATTTACATATATAGCTCAAAATCTGCAATATATCTTTACATATATAAATTTATGTTTAGAGAAAAAATGCATAAGTATATTATATCATATTTTTGTAAGGACTGAAAAATCACAATCTTTTGCTTCCTTGTACCAGATAGTACTGTCGCATATTTTTAAAGAATGTAGACTTTGATTTAGCAAAGGATACCTTTGCAGGTCATGAGCCGTGCCAAATGTTATCTTAGGCTTACCGTGACCTAAAGTCACTTTTGCAAATTTTAATTGTAGTCCAGCGAAACTAGTGTTCCTTTTCGGGGGAAGTAAATAATTTTCAAGAATTTGTTTTGGTTTTTCATTGGAATTATAACGTAGATATTTACCTGCATGTGACATTGGAAATGATTCATGTTCCTCCTCCTTTGTAGAGTTTGGTGTGCACGTTATTGAAACTCTTGCACTAGAGGTGGAACCATTCTCCATCCTTGACCCCCCAGTTGTACAATTTCTTGAGGCTGCACTTCACACTGTTATGCCCCTCCTCCCTAAGGTACTCATAATGGATCTTATGGCCATCCCTCGATCCTTGTGGCGGGTGAGAGAGGAGGATCCTAGGTTCCTCGCGTCCCTCTCGAGAGCGCTTCGACCGACGTCGTTGATGAGGTGAAAAATGTAGAGAGATGGAGCCTCCAGTCTATCTTACTCAAAACAGACAAAAGAAAGGGAGCCATCCCAAAGGACATCATCCAAAGGCATACTGACACATACGAAACCAAAATGATTCAAAAAGGGTCCGGAGGCTAAGTTACTAAATGGGAAGGTGTTAGGCACCCATTCCACCCTTATGGTCTCTCATGTTTTTTTTTTGCTATTTTCCTTTATTTTCCCCGTGATATGTGTGCATGTGTATATGTAGTGGAGATAGGAATCATCGACTTGTACTACGGAAGAGATAAAGTGAGTCATCCATAGGAATGTTCATAAAGATAATATTAGAAAATAGGATTTACGTGATTATCCTTGTGTTGATCGTTATAATGGAATGATAACGCATATGAAATAATACGCCACTAAGAACAAATATATATATATATATATATATATATATATATATATATATATATATATATATGTGTGTGTGTGTGTGTGTGTGTGTGTGTGTGTGTAAATGTATAGAATCTAAGAGAATTGAGTTTAGAGAAAATAGAAAATGAGAGAAAAAGTAAGACTAGGACTCGAGTCTCAGGTTTTACCCCGAGATGACTATGTAGCCTATAAAGGCATCAAAGTCCACGTAGTTCGCATGAAAAATGAGGGGTGGGGTTTATCCCATAAATCCAATTCGGGATTCTCTTATGTGTGTGTGTAAAAAAAACTGTTTTAGTTGTGAGAAAAGTGTGAGAATTCCCGTTAGGAATTTATGAGCAAACCCTCTTTTTCTCATTTTTTTGAGTTTTTATTTATATGAAAATAAGAGATGTGCAATAATACTAAATAAAAAGTATATTAGGATATGTGAGATGAGAGAATAAAAGTGCTAAGTAATAAAATAAGTTAATGCGAATTTACGAGAATTTAAGGAGAGAATTGAGAAAATTGGACTTTCTTGAAGATCTTGATCTTGATCTTGAATGTTGGAGAGCAGCCCTTGAACTTGGATGATGATGAAGGGTAGTTAATTCACCAAGTTTGATGAAAATGATGATGGAAAGTGAAGGTTGTAAAGGGATTTGGATGTGGAAATCACGCTGACTTCGAGAGAGGTTTTCTGGATTCGCTGAGAGTGATGTATTTCAGATCTAGGCTCCCTTTGCAATGAGGTCAGGCCCTACTTTTTATAGTCCCGGGGAATTGCCGATCATCATATCCCTGGTCTTTCCAATCAGCAGGTGCGTTTAGGCACACTACCGATAGGCAGGGTCTGAAACATGTCGTTTGGCATTGTCTTTCAGGCTCCTTCGGAAAATCGGTCGTAGAGCACAAACTTTTGATTCGAATCGTGCATGGGGCAAACCGTTGGAAAGTTAATTCAAATACCTTAGAAAGTCCTTTGGATCGCTCCTGGGTTCGGGAGTTGACTTTGGGTCAAATGTGGTTCTGAAGCGCTCATCGATCCTTTGGACGGGGAAACTTCAGACGCAAACGGATCGTTCGTTCGTATGGTAAGTCAGAATTGCGCATGGGGTAGACTGTTGGAAAGGTTAGGAGATGTATTTCGACATTCCAAAGAGTTTGACCCAGTTTGAGGAGTTGACTTGGGTCAACCGGGTCCTAGAAGCATTCGATGACCTCTTGGAGTAAAACGGATCGTTCGTCCGTACCGTAAGTCAGAATCGCGCACGGGGTGGCCCAATGGAAAGGGGTTTTAGTGCCATTTGAAGATGCATTCACTCTTAATCAAGATGAAGAGTTGACATTGGTCAAACGGATCCTGGGAGCACCAGTGGCCTCCTAATCGGGTTTCGGGGGAAAATGGGTCGTTCGTCCGCATGGTAAGTCGGAATCGCGCACGGGGTGGACTATTGAATAGGGGATTTAGTGCCCTTCAAAGATTAATTCAGTCTTAGTCGAGATGAAGAGTTTAACTTTTTGGTCAAACGAAGCGTGAGATCATCCAATGGCCTCTAGGTCAGTGCCCGGGGTATGACTTGGGTTGGTAGTGATGACGAGAGGTGCTAGGGACCTAAGGAGAGTTTAGGGGATAATAGAATGGGGTGTCTATAGAGCCCCTTGACGGTTGAGTTTGGAATAATTTTGCGAGGTTGAGATGACGAATTTTATGAGGTTTCAATTTTGTGAGGTTTCAACTTTAAGCCCGCAGAATTGCTCATCCCCAGCACACTCCTTGAGTCCTCAGAATCGGTCTCGACCCTCTGAATTGGTCATCCTCATTTCCTTAGGTTCATATAATCGGCTTCTGTAGAGATGACTAATTTTGCGGGTCGAAGCCAATTCTGTGGGCTTAGGTTGAGATGAGCAATTCTGTGGGTCAAAGCCAATTCTGCGGGCTTATGTAGATGTGACCAATTCTGCGGGCTTAAATGGTGATGTTCTCGGGTAACTCTGCTGGGGAAATTACCTTGTGATGGTGGGGAGACGATCGCTGGGAAAATCTTTGTGCTTTTAAAGATCTTACAGTGGAAAGGAAAATTTGATGCTGTAAACTCCACTGGGGAAGTGATTAGGTGGTCCAGGTATTGGGCGTATTGCTCGAGGAAGTTTGAGACCTTTGGGGTATAGGAGGCGATCCTTAGAGATCCTCCGGGGATGTTGCCGGGAGAAGATTCACTTGGCTTTTGAGAGTTCCGCTGGGGAAATAGGGGTTTCTCTTGAGGGAGTGCGAAATTTCCTTGGTGAAGATGTTCGAAATCTTTCCTGGGGTTTTTAAGAATTTTCTGAGGATTTTTCAGGGTTTTCTGATAATTTTAGGGAATTTTTATACAAAATTTTAAGGGGGTGCCGGTCGGCATGGTGTAGAGGGTACCATTCGATAGTGGCACAATCTTTTGGACTACCTCGGGAAGGTAAAGGGGCAGTGCCGATCGATAGATGGGGGTCAGTGCCGATCGTCATGACCCTTGGCATCCTACATAAAGGGGGGGGGGATTCCTTTCATATTTCACAGCTTCTTGCCTTCTCTCTTTCTGCGATTTTCCTTTGCGAATCGTTCTAGCATTATGTAATCTGAAAAATGACTGCTTTTGTGAGCACTATTGTACACAGGGAGTGGTTGACTGTTGATGACTGGGCGAACGTGGAATGGAGGGCCAGGGCACCTCTTGCTTTGGGGAGCAAGAAATCCTTTGATGCGTTCGAGCCGGTTGCGGATGAATGGACCTTGATGCGGGAGGCGTTACATAATCACTCTACGAGGGTGGTGAACCCTGACGGTTATGTAAGTAAAAATGACATTTGGCATTCCTTTTTTGTGTTTTCCTCTTTTCTTGGATTTTGACAAGGATTTTTCTTTTTGATAGTCCGATGTCTCTTTGAAGAACATGCTTGCCCGCGGGACGATGGGGCTTACGAATATCTAGGATCATCTTCCACCTGTGGTGCGTTGGGTGTTTTCATCAACGGGTTTTAGGAGGTTGGCTTCTGCGCTGGATGAAACACCTCGTTCGATAGCGGTCTTGTGCGCTCTGGGGGAGATATGGTGGGACACTACCCACACCTTCCATTTTGTCTTCGAAGAGATGACTGTGACTCCCATAGATGTGCAGTAGCTACTGGGGCTGGATTACGATGGGGAGCAGATAGAGGTGGATCGCTCCCTGCACGTGAGACCAGTGGCGGTGCGAGCGACGCTCGGTGACGTGGGGAGGATAGTATTTGGGGATTCCATTCGGATGTCCCTATTGAAGGATGTTTTGTTGGGTAGAGTGGTTGACATGGAGGATGGGCTACAGGTGAGGCAGATGTCCCGGTTATTTATCTTGCTAGCGCTGGGGGGCTTTATGGTGGAGACGTCGTCCACTTGTGGTTCTTTCCGTACTTGAGGGTGTTTTTGAACATCCCTTTCTATGATTGGAGGAGCTTGAGTTTGTCGAATCTCTATTTTTCTCTGTATGCATTCAGCCAGTGCCACTGACAGACTTTTACTGGAGCCATGTATCTTCTTGAGGTATTATTTAATTTGCGCATTTTCCTTTCATGCATTTGCACGTTCCTTATGCATCTCATTTTTTTTATTGCAAGTTCTTATCTTTGTAAGACGTGGTTCTATGAGGTGATTGGGTGTAATACCCAGCTGATCGCTCTGAAGGATGAGATTGTTGGGGACTTCTGCCGGTTGTATCGATGGCGCAAGGCTAATCGACAGTCGAGGGGATCCCTTTCTCTGGAGGCGGTATGTCAGGTCTTGAATGGACTGACTAGTGATAGGGTAAGACTTTTCCTTCCTTATTTATATTCTTTGTATGCTCTGATTTTGTATTATCTTATACTTGCTTTAGGATTTTCAGGTGACCTTTTACCCATGGGGGATTGCTATTCAGGATACGGGGTTGACTAGGGTGAATGTACAGTTGCGGTGCTTACTGGCGCATGAGTTTGACCACTCTTGGTATCTCGAGGAGAGGGTGGTTCGACAGATCGCTGAGGAGGAGGTGGTGGTACCACCTGCGCGACCTCCTATGTTTATGAGGTGGGAACGGTTGCTATCGAAGGATGCGAGGATCGCGGTGATGATCAACAAGTCCTACTAGTTGTACACTGATACGGCTACGCCATATGATTACATGGACTTTGTGAGGAGATGGCTGATGGTGCCCATCTTATATGATGCCTTGCCTTTCCCTACCGCGGGTTCGAGTCGGTCGGTGGGGTACTCCCACAACGGTGGTAGTCTGTCGACGTCTGCGGTGGCGGTGACTTCAGAGGTTCCCTTCGTGCGATTGCATACCCCTTCGTACAACATTCAGCGGGATGATGGAGGGATGGTGCCTATGTTGCATCGTCCTCATGCAATGGATTAGGAGGAGTTGGGCTTGACAGAAGAGGTCCTTCATCCTATAGTATACCTTTTTATTCCTCTCTTTCTTTCTTTTTGATTTATTTTCTGCTTTGATACCGATTCTGCCTTTTCTTAAAGCATGTCCGGGTGTCGACCACTTAGTTGAGGGATATCGGAGACTGAATATCTTAGGTAATTGCCCATATTCGAGATGTAGTCCCGATTCCTTCTTGCTTGGTATCGTCTGCTTCGTCTGGGGAAGAGTCTAGCTCGGGTAGTGGTGGTACGTCGCCTCGTCGCAAGGGGAAGAGAGCGCGTCGCAGGGGTGAAGTTTTGGTTAGAGGGAGAGAGAGAAGGCGTGAGTTCGGGCTGTGTCCCGTTGTTTTTGCTTTTCTGTATTTCTTGCAAAATTTGATGTAACACAGAAAAACATATATATGCAATGCAATGGTTTTTTTAATTATCTTTTGTTAATGATGAATGAATGCATGCACATGTGATTTTTACTTTGCTGCTGAGACCGTAAAAAGAGGTATTTTTAGGATTTTGAAAGAAAGTTTTATTCAAAATGAGAATTTATATAAAGATGAAAAGGGGATTTTTGAAATTATATTGAGAATATCAATTTATTTTGAGTTTTCTGAATTTTGACAAAAGAGAAAAAAGGAAAATTTCCAAAAGTAGGGGGTTGCCGATCGGTAAGTACCTTGTCTAGCCTATTTGCAAGTCAGTCCAGTCCCATCAATTCAAAGCTTTGATTAGTACCCTTTTCAGCCTTTGGTACCTTATGAGGCAGGATTTATTCTGATTTCTGGAGAGGTTCTGTCTTTTATGGGAGTTTTCAAGCATAAAGGAGGAGTAAGAGTGGAGTGTTTTCATCACACCTTCACATTCTTACTTTATTGTTCTGTGAGATGGCTCTCCCTGGTAGTGATGAGTTTGCCAACTACCTCGAGACTTTGGAGGCAATGTGCTCCTATAACGTTAATTATGATGCTTACAACATGCGTCGGATTTCTTTATGGCGTAATTGGCCTATAGAGTGGAACATACTGATGGCGACGGTACAATTCTGGTACCCTGATGACCATGTATTCTGCGTTGGCTTGGAAGAAGTCTGTCCGACTTATGAGGAATTTTCTTCCATGTTGGGGATAAATCCCAGCGTTGCTGCGGCTCTACCTGAGTTTTCTCAATCTCCTCGGGAGTTATTGGTTGGAATTCTCTACGTCTCGTCCTAGGTGGGTAGATCCTTGGTTATTGGAGGAATGATTTCTCTTCCAGCGGTGTTGCAGTCCGTGCATTTGCAGGAGGTTAGTGATGCTGAATACGCCGTAGCCATTGTTCTGGGCTTGGTTTTAAAATTCTTGCTGGTGATTGGGGAACTGCTGGTGGACCCACAACTTTTATCCGTTGCTTCATGGATGTCATACCATCGTAATCCTGCGACGATGATACTGAGGGAGACTTTAAACGGCCTGGATGCTTGGAGAGAAGGTCATTCTGACTTTCTGAGGGGTACCCCCGTGATGCTGTTCATGTGGTTGTCTGAAAGACTTTGCCTGGTGACTCCTGTAGAATATCCTTTATCGTCTGTACCCAAGTTCTTCTCGCGTCATTTTATTAGTGTTGGCCTGGATATTGAGAGCTGGGAGAACTGGTTCGTGGAGTATGGGGATCTAAATCTGTACTGATCAGTGCCTTAGTGGGGACAACTGCTGCCTATTTTGGAGCTGGGAGAATATTCGTACGTTCAGCTGGTTGGCCTCAGACAGACCTCTTTCTGTTTCTCTTAGCGGCTCCTACGCCAATTTGACTGGGAGTAGGTCGTGCCACCTTAGACACTAGATTTCTTTCCGGTAGAAGATTTGACTGAGTGTTTGTGCATGCGGCTTGGCTCTTTGTGGGAGAGTCGACGTTCGTCGACCCATCCCTCTCAGTCTGTTGGGACAGTTTGGCACATCCCTGGGGATTATATGAAGTAGTTGTGGAGGAGAGTAGTTATTAAGATGTTGGAAGTGAAGACTGGACAAAGATGGTTTGCCTTATTTGATACTATGGAAGGAGTTGTTGTGGTTTTTCTAAAGCTGGTTCGAGCTTATCGGTTCATAGAGCGTCTGCGGGACTCTATTCAGGCAGGGGAAGCTTGGGGATCCCAGGATGTAGATGATGATGATGATGATTATGATGGAGCAGGCTCCTCTGGTAGATGTGGGTAGGACTCTTGGAGAGTTTATTTTGTAATGGAAAATAAGTGTGGGGATTTTATTTGACTTTGAAGGTAGATTATCCGTTCCTTTTCTGTAATTGCACTGTAATTTCTTATTAATGAAATAAACAAGTTTTTGATCATCCAGTTGTGCCTTTTGATGACATTTGTATTTTGAATTATCTACACCGATCGCTAAGGCATGCATAATCATTTTGTCCAAATATATGTTAGAATGGACTATCGTTCTCGGAGGTAAGTAAAGAATAGTTTTTTGTGAAAAAGAAAGGGCCGTGCTCATGTGAGATGTATGTGCTGCCTACGTACCTCTGGGGTTTTTTGAAATTTTTTAATTTTCTTGAAAATGATTTTTGGAAAGGATCAGGCCCACGTAGTTCTGGGTAGAGGGAAATGAAGAATTTTTTTATTATTTTTTATTTTTTTTAGAATAGAAGGGAGATGAGAAGAGTCGTAGCACGCCGAGATTTCGAACTAGGGGTAGAATTTCTTGAGACGGTCCAGGTTGACTAGACGAGCCATCTCTTCTCTATCTAGGTCGGTGAGCATGGCCGCACCATCGGACAAGATCTTCTTGACAATGTATGGGACTCTCCAATTGGACTTGAATACCCTCTGGGGTCCCAGATGGGTTCTATTATTTCTTTGATGACTAAATCCCCCTTTTGAACACCGCGGTCCTTGACTCTCTTATTGAATGATCGGGCTATTCGGCGATGGTACCCTTGTATATGGTATAAAGCTTTCAATCTCCTTTCATCTAGGAGGGTCAGCTCATCAAGACGTCTTTGGCACCAGTCTTCTTCACTTACCTTGCTTTCAAGCATGACGCGCAACGAGGGTATTTTTAACTCCACGGGTATGAATGCTTCCATGTCATAGACTAGAGAGTAAGGGGTAGCCCTAGTAGAGGCTCGAATTGAGGTTCGGTAGCCCCAAATGGCGTAAGGGATTCGATCGGCCCAATCTCGACATCTTTCGATTATCTTACTGATGATGGCTTTGAGGTTCTTGTTGGTGGCTTCAACTGGACCATTAGTCTGAGGTCGGTAGGGAGAAGATTTGTTTCTCTGAATCCCATACTCGCTGACCACTTCTATAACTTCTGCCTCCAAATGCAACCCATTATCGACAGATGATGTTTTTCTTGATGAATTCAGCCACTTTATTGGCGTTTAGCACTGCGTATGACTCAGCTTCGATCCATCCGGTGAAGTAATAAATGTAAACTAGGATGAAATCATGCCCGTTGGAAGCCTTCGGTGCAACCTTCCCTATGATGTCGATACCCCAGATGAAAAATAACCAGGGAGAAGTCATGTTTTATAATTCACGTGGAGGCAGATGCTGAAGATTGGAGAACTGTTGGCATTTGAGGCATCTCCGAACATAAGCGGTGCAATCCTAGGTCATGGTGGTCCAATAGTAGCCTTGTCGAATGATCTTCTTAGCAAGCATGTGACCGTTCATGTGGGGCCCACATTACCCACTGTGGACTCTCTGCATTACCTCTTCAATGTCAGCATCGAAGTTTTTCTTGAATAGTGATTTATGACAGATGATGTATTGGGCGGTCAGTCTTCGAAGGGTTGCTCGATCTTTCTTATTGGAACCCTCAGGATACCTACCATGTTTGAGGAGGTGCCAGATATCATAATACCAGCAATTGGCTAGCTCGGGCTCTTCTTTAGTGACGAGCTCAATGTGGTAGCAGTGGGTTGGTTTATCTTGCTTTTGAACTAGTAAAGGGGTCATTATTATTCCTGCGGTCATGTCGACCATGGAGGGTAGGGTAGGAAGGTCATCGACTAGGTTATTCTTTTCTCGAGGTAGGTAATGGAAGGTGATATCTTGGAATTAGGAGGCTAGTTCTTCTAAGTGGGCATGGAAGGGTTGGAGTTTCTCGTCCTTGACTCTCCACTTTCTGAGCATTTGACCGATGATAAGGGGGAAATCCCCATAGACATCTATGTATTGAATACCTTTCTTGAGAGCAAGTTTGAGGCCTACCGTGCATGCCTCGTATTGAGTCATGTTGTTGGTGCAAGGAAAATCCAATTTGATGGTGATGGGAGTGTGGGAATCATCTGGGGCAATCAGAAGTATCCCAATGCCATATCCCTTTTTATTGGCAGTGCCGTCAAAGAATATTTTGCCACCGGAGTTTGTCTTGGGTAGTGCAAAGGATGTTTTCATCTAGGAATTCATAGATCCAGACATCATCTTCATCTATGGGGTAATTAACGAGGTAGTCAGAGATAGCTTTTCCTTTCATGGCTTTCTGCGTGACGTACACGATATCGAACTCGGCTAGGAGCATCAACCACCGAGCCATTCAGCTGGATAAGGCGAGTTTCTCAAGTAGGTATTTGATGGGGTCCATTCGGGATACAAGTTTGATAGGGAAGGAGAGCATGTAGTGCCGCAACTTTTGGGTGACCCAGACAAGCGCGACACATGCCTTTTCCAAAGCAGTGTAGTTGACTTCCTATCCAACTAATTTGTGACTGGTGTTATATATGGTTCTTTTTTTATGAGAATCTTCAAAGTATTAGGCTAGCAAGCCCCAGTTGCAGTGTCAGTTATGGTTAGGTAGAGGAGAAAATGGATACCAGGCTGTGGTGGCATGAGTACCGGGGGTTAGGTAAGATATTGCTTGATTTGGTCAAAAGCTTCTTGGCAGGCCTCGTTCCAAACCTTGGTTGAATCCTTTCAGAGTAGTTTGAAAATGGGTTTGCTGATGGAGGTTAACTGGCTGATGAACCGGTTGATGTATTACAATTTCCCAAGGAAACCTCGAAATACTTTCTCCGTTTGGGGAGGTGGCATCTCAAATGTAGCTTTCAGCTTGGCAGGATCTGCTTTTATCCCTTTCTCACTGACCATGAATCCCAAGAGTTTTCCCTTTGTAACCCTAAAGATGCATTTTTATGGATTGAGTCTCATCTGATACTGTCGCAGTCGTTCGAAGAACTTTCGGAGAGCGGAGACATGTTCTTCTCTAGTCTTGGATTTGATAATCATATCATCCACATAGACCTCAACTTCTTTATGAATCAGATCGTGCAGGATGTTTGTGGCAGCCCTCTGGTAGGTATCCCCAGTGTTCTTGAGATCAAATGGCATGACAATGTAGCAAACGGTTCCCCATGGGGTGATGAACGCAGTCTTTTCTTAGTGGTTTGGGTGCATTTTTATTTCGTTCTATCCGGAAAACCCATCGACGAATGACTTAAGAGCATGGCTGGCTGTGTTATCCACGATCATGTCGATATTGGGTAGCGGATAATCATCCTTTGGAGAAGGTTTGTTCAAGTTCCGGTAGTCTACACACATTCGAACTTTCCCTCCTGATTTTGGCATAGGCACTATGTTAGCTAACCATGTGGGATATTCGATCACATGAATGAAGCCCACATTCAGCTGTTTGACCACCTCTTCTTTGAATTTGAGCGACCATTCAGTGCAGAGATTTCTCAGCTTTTGTTTATCTGGCTTGTAATCTGGAAGAGTAGGGATCTCATGTTGAGCTATTTCAGTATCAATGCTAGGAATATCTTCATAGGACCATGCGAAGACATCCATAAATTCCTTTAGAAATTCTTTGAGTTGTGCATGCTCATGCTCATCAAGGGTAGCCCCTATTCTAATCTCGCGCAGTTGAGTACTAAAACTGAGGTTAATAACAACAGTCTCTTCTTCATTAACTTGAACACGATTATGTTGTTTATTATTAACCTTATATAGATCAGTTAAGAATTGTTCATTTGCAAAATAATCATCATCAAAATTTTGATTAGAATCTAAACATTTAATGTAAGGCACAATAAGATACTCAAAATCTTTGTTTATTTCATTGATAAGAAAAACAGCATTGAGAACTTCATCAAAGGAGGACTAGATTACATGTGAGCAAGGATAGACAACAAAAGAAGAAATAGGGTAAACATTGGGATTATAGGGGATTTCAACAGGCAGAACTGGCGCAGCATGCCAGTTGAGGAGAGGTGTATCAACAACTTTAAATAGGTGGGATGGATCCAGTGATGTAGTTTTTGAGTGAACCATGCAGAGTGTTAACCCCAGTGTTTGTAAGTTGAATGAGTCCTCGGAGTCACTTTCCTCAGAATCTTCGGTATCTTTGATGAGCGGTTGTACACGGTGTTGGGAACTTTTGGCCCATGGGTAGCTGTCTTGAAAAATGATCTCCATTACATGCTTCATCTTCTTATCTGTATGATCATACCATGGTTTCGAAAATCCGTAAAAAGGAAAGTCCTCACCCTCTTTGATGAATTGTCCATTCAATGAGTCACCTGGGATAGTTTGGACGCAGTTTAGTCTCCTCTTTGGTCAAGACTCCAGGATAATTTTGAGCTCTTGTTCTTATGGTTGATACCCCAAACCACAAGGAGGGAAAGGTTTCTTCAGTTTAATGGGATCAAGTATCCATTGTTGTCTTTGTCCTAGCCCTAGTCCGGGCATGAAGTGCATGTTTTTAAACATCTGAATCACATTGACGTTGCCATAAGGGTCGTATTCTGGACAAACCCTTTCTTTGAAATTGTCCCCCACCGGGAGTAGGAGTGGATCAACTTGGAATCCTGATAGGAGCATATCATTAACCCATGCTGTATCTCAAGGATTGGATTGCTGGTGCTTGCACCCTCAACATTATCTTCGTCGTCCAAGATGGTGATGACCCGTCTGTTGGCGAATAACTTCAATTTTTGATGGCATGAGGAAGACACACCCTTGATACTATGGAGCCAAGGTCATCTAAGCAACAGGTTCAAACAAGATGGGATGTCAATAACTCGGAATTCAACAACAAGGTTGATAGGGCCACCCCCTATTACAAGTTTTATGGATCCCATCACCTCCCGACGGGTATTATTGTAGGCACGTACAACAGTGGAGGTTGGAGCGAGGTCCCTTTCCTTCAGTCCTAAGCATTTGAAGGTTCTTAGTGGACAAACATTCAAGGCAGATCCATTATCGACAAGAGAGAGTGGTACGACCCTCCTCATAACTTTGATGGAGATATTGAGTACATGATTGTGGTTTGGCCCAATTCTAGGGATTTATTCTTCGAAAAAGGATAAAATTTGGGTAGAGGTCAAGGATCCGACCAAATTTATTGCCTCTTCTGGTGTGGTAGAAGGAGGAACTGTGGGTCCAGTGAGCAACTTGATCAAATCATTTTTGTGCAGCTGAGAAGACATGAAAATTCCCCATAGAGTGATGTTAGCTTGAGTTTTCTTTAGTTGATAGAGGATCTTGCTCTCCTCTAGGGTCATCTCTGGCATAGGAAGGTTTTCAACGCCCTTCCCTTTGTCATTTTCTGGTAACGAGCTTGGGGTCTGGTAATGCCTCCCTGATCTGGTCATGTGATTTACCGAAGAAGGGAAGAACATGAACCCTATCTCTTCGTTAATCTTGGATTGTTATGACATTTTGTTTATTTCTCCGAGGAGCTCCTCAAATGATATCATCCCATACATGTCGACTACAAGGCCAATTTTCTCAAAAACTTATTCTTCATTCGAATCTCTGAATTCTTCCCCCCATTCAGTGGTAACAATTTTGTCTTTTCATGTAAAGTCAATGCATTCCACAACTTCAATGGCTTCTTCATATAGGTCTTCCCATTTTGTGGGGATATGTAAGGGTGAGGGGACTAGGCGCCCTTGAAATTTTAGAGTATCAAGTAACTCGATCATACTGTAGATGTCGTTAGTTTGCCTGAATAATTTTGTCATGATCTGGACAACATCATCTAGGCTTACTTCATCGGTCGGTACTACCTAACGGTTTGACTCTCGAGCCCATTCTCGTGCTTCCAAGAATAGCATACTGAACCTCTGGCAATCAATGGTCATCTATGAGGGAAATTTTAGTCCGAACTCCACGAGTTGGTTTAACACTTCTGATAATTCCATACTTCCATTTTCGGAACTGGTTCGGACGGTGATGAATGCTCTAGTAAGGAGTGACAGTGCCTGATCAACGAGGCTAGTAGGGTATAGGAGGAAATATGGGCAAGTTTGGAGAGGTTTAGGAGAGTATATGGGTGTGATTTGAGTTGAGGGATCAAATTCTGGGTTCTCTTCTAGGAAGATGGCATTGGCATGATTTGGGAGTGGGTTGTGAGTAGTGTTTGGCTTAGGATTGGATGGTGGGGCAATTGTACCCCGGTCAATTAGACCTTGGATTATGTTTCAGAGGTGAAAGCATTGGTCGGTGGTATGGCCAGCAGTTTGGTAAAAGGCGCAATAGGCATCTGCCTTGAAGTTTCTTGGGAGTGGATTTGGCAATGGACGGGGATCCAAAGGTTTGATAAGGTTTTGGCTTAATAAGGCTTGATAAACTTTGGAGAGGGGAGAATGGAGCCCGGTGTATTCCTTTCGGACTAGGACAGGGCGTCTTTCTGGTGACCATGAAGTGGTTGGTTAAGAGATGTTGTTGATGGTTGAGACTGCAGTACTGACAGGTTTATCATATTTTCTGGGGGTGAATTATTCGGACACCTTATTTGGTTCAACTCATGTTTTAGCAAGAACTTCCTCGATTTCTATTCCTGCTTCTCTGAGATCTCGGAAGTGGGGACAGTATTGTCCTCCCATCGTTGCTTGGACATGGGGCAAGAAGTTATTCTTCACTATGCTTACTTGTTCTTCCCCGGAAGGCCGATTGGTCAGGGTAGCTGCTTTTTCCCTCTATCGGGCTATGAAGTTACTGACTGATTCCCCAGAGTTCTATTTGAGTAGCTGTAAATCACGGCAAGTGACCTCAAGCTCTTCGTTGTACTTGTACTGCAACATGAATTCTCAGGCCACATCCTCCCAGCTACAGATTCTGGAATCCTCGAGAGATAAAAACCATCGGAGGACGCTATCCTTTAAAGTTTGCTGAAATAATTGGGCCATCACCTTTTCAGAAGACCCTATGAGAGTCATGACACGGTGATAACTGTGAAGATGGACGATTGGGGGTCCACTTTCTCCGAATTTCTTAATATTTGGCTTCTTGAACTTCCAGGGTAACCTTGCTTTAGGATAAGGAGAAATATGGGTGTAGCCCATGTAATTCCCAGAGATTCTGACTTAGTCCAACATCTTAGTTATCATCTTGAGATCTTCTTTGACTTTGTTCAAATCTTCCTCTTTCGGATCAATGATCATAGATAAGTTAGCCCTAGGCTGGGCAAGGTTCGACATCGAAATCTGGGCGGGCGACGGACCATTAAGAGGAGGGGAACGTGGAGCATGATGATACTCTTTGGGAACCCAAATAGGCTCGGGTGGGCCCATAGCATGAAGGAATAGGGCCTCGGGCTCTTGAAGAACTTGAACCTGGTTTTGTTGCATCTCTCGGACCTCAATCTGGAGGCTATCAATCTTGGACACGAGCTGAGTTAGGACTGCCGTTAGATCTGGCTGCACAATCGGTGCTTGATCTGTGTTCTCCATGGAAAGCGAATGGATATCAGACTCAGAAGAAGTAACAGGGGAATGGACAGAACTCCGGGGCGATTTGAATGAAGACCGAAGCCAATAAGGATCCAGGCCAAGGGCGTGCGATCGACCTGAGAAGGCGTAAAAAGGGATTTATTTTTTAGAAGAAGAATGAAAGTATTTTGGACATTTTTTTCTTTTTGAGATAGAAAGATAAAATAATTTTTGGATTTTTGATAAAGAAAGGAGAAATATTTTTGGATTTTTGATAAAGAAGGGATAAATGTTTTTGGATTTTTGATAAAGAAGGGATAAATGTTTTTGTATTTTTGATGAAGAAAGGAGGAATGTTTTTTTTAGGAGATAGTCTCAGCATGATTATTATCATTATTATGTTCTCACTTATATTAAATTCTTCTAAATGTAAAATGAAATGCCGAATGGGACCCGAGCCTGGAAAGTTGAGTTTGTGATATATGTAAAGCTATAGTTGGACTTGTAACCAGCACTACACCAAAAACACCAATCTAGCACGTTGATACAAGGAAAATCTGGCACAGTTCTAAACCGTGCCAGAATATGGCTCGGTTTATGCCTCATTTAGAACGCTTTAAAACCACGCCAAAATCAGGCACGATTTTAAACCGTGCCAAATCGTGACATGCTTCATTAAGTCATGCCAAGTCAAATTTCATTCCCAATTCACAAACCCTATCTACACGTTTTTCTCCCCCCCTTCTCTCTACGAGGCCCGCTACCCACCCCCCTCGATGACTAGCTGCCACCCCACCTCCACGCACCCTCTCTCTCGGTGGTGACCTGCTGTCTTCCCAGCCACACTGCAGCCACATCAGTGCAAGTTCTACTCCGTAGAGTTTCATAGCTCCGTCAAGTTTTGCTCCGTCGAGTTTCCCAGCCAAACGCTAGATGTTACCAGCAAAGATCTCTATAGCTCCGACCACACCGCTGTTCCCGTTGATTTCTCTGATTCTTTTGGCGCCAGCTTCGATAATCTTGAATAGAGGTATATCTTTTTATCTCTTCCGTATTTTTAATGTTATGTTCTGATTGATGTTCTGTTATGTTTTACTTCTAGGAAAGTGTTCATTTTTAATGCAGATTGTTTTGATTGGCGATGATCTTTTTATACATGTCAGACTTAAATATGCATATTGTTCAAACCTGACAAGTATGGGTTTCATGCAATTGGATGTTGAGTTAATCTTGGTTAGAAAGTAGAACATTGAGACATCTAATTACTGAAAATAATGACAAAATTAAGAAAGTGTAGGGTGTATGGAAAAAATAGAGGTATCTTTTTACATGTTACTTTTTTTTATTATTTATAATTTTTTTGTACCATCAACAAGATGATTGGAACTACATAAATTATGCAGAGTCTGCATTGATTGTTCAGTTCGGCGACATAAAACCATACTTTCTTAATTGTTAATGTACATAGTTATTTTTCATCACGATTTACTTCTCTTAGTCTCATAGGGTGTGTTTGATTGGTTTCAGATATTTTTTCAGGGAAATATACTTATTTTTACTCTTTTTTTTGTGTTTAAATGTTGGTGGCCAGAATATAACTATTTTTACTCTTTTTCAAGGAAATATGATTATTTTTAATCTATTTTTTCAGGGAAATATACTTATTTAGCAACCCTTTTATTGATGCCACGATTTTTAGACTTGGGTACCTTGATACTGGCCAGAATTAGACTTAGGCATGGCCATAAAGTTTTTTTGGACTTTTGATATTGTTCTTATTATTCAGTGGCATACCTTTTTTGAGACTTTGATAGCTTTGTTTGGACTTTGGAGGTTGGCTTGTTCTATCATGACTAAATGTTTGCTAGTTTATCTTAGTATTGTGAGTAGAATATGTGTAAGTTAAAGCCTAACTTTTTTTTCTCCTGTATTTGCAGATTCCTGAATTTTGGTTCGATACATTATGTGCAGATCAATCAAAGTTATGTTTGTATTTCATTTTTATCTCTGTTAGGAATTTGTTTTCAAGTTGAATTTGATGTTTGTAGTGGGTGAAAAACATAGCTCTTTGTGCCAAGGCTTTTGAAGTCTAGTTGGAACACCTCTAGAACTTCAAGTTACCATATATTTTTAAAAATCTGGAAGTTACAGAAAAAACATTTACAAATTTAAAAATTACAGAAAACTAAGATTTAAATACAAGTTTGACAAACAACGGTTGTAGAAATATCAACAAAACATATTAGAAGTTTCATAGAAAAAAGTGTAGAAAAGACATTGCAATCTTTATATGTCATAAATGTTCATTGTTATGTTCTTTATATCTAACTTATCGTGTCAACTTTTGCATGAAGGCGTTGCCTACTTTGGGGTTTACCTCCTCAAATTTTGCTCTCTCACATTCACCATCTGTACCTCCCCCAGATGAATGTGATACCCTCTAGGCAAGTGTTCACTATTTCATCCCTTATAGCCCTCCAGTGGTTCCTCCTGTAAACAAGTCATGTGCCATTTGTTCTAGTTTTTCAGGTATTTAAACCTTGTTTTCTTTTAGGTTGAAATCATAATGGAAACATCTTAAGGTTATTAAGGGTTTCCTGCATTTTTAAGTAACTACTAAATGTTGGTGGCTAGTGCTGAAAATAAATGAATTAATTTATGTTACTACAATTGCTCATAAGAATGTCACTAATCATATGGTTATCATATTTTGTTACTTTTTGCTTGATCATATTCCATATAGACTATATGATGCAATGATGTTATTTTTTGTTTGCTTATGAAGACGGGTGGAGTGGTCAAAGGGAAGATAGTGTTTTGCAAGGGTGCATTCATGTGGTCATTCAGGTTGTGCTTTTCTCCTTGGATAGTATAGTTACATTTGATTGATTTAGTAGATATTATTGGTATGTTATTTGGGTGCTCATATTGAATTTTCTAATCATTTTGCAGAGGGGGAACTTCAACTAGTTGGAAATTCAGTCCTAGATTTCGAGGCAGAGGTTATATTTAATTAAGAATTCATCAAGGTAACGTATAACATAATTATGAAATATTAATTTCCATTTCCTATGCATATAAACAGTACTTTTTATTTAGTTAAATAATGGTTTTGCACTTGGGGACCTAGTTATAATAGTAGGCCCAGTAAGAGGCACAAACACCTCGCACGGGACCAATGTAACTTGTAGGAACTGACCGCATAGTCCCGGGTCTCCCGATTTGAGAGTATGGCGATAATTTGCAAAAAATCACACTTTGACTTGAAAACAAGCCGTGAAAGGGTGAAAACCCAAACCAGCCCCCAAACGACCT
The DNA here is from genome assembly GCA_949130495.1 of Sambucus nigra. Classification (NCBI taxonomy): domain Eukaryota; kingdom Viridiplantae; phylum Streptophyta; class Magnoliopsida; order Dipsacales; family Adoxaceae; genus Sambucus; species Sambucus nigra. The sequence continues at coordinate 340,322,688 of OX422213.1, read as the reverse complement.
CGTAGGAGGCACGAACACCTCGTATAGGACCAATGTAACTTGTAGGAACTGACCGCGTAATCGAGGGTCTCCTGGTTTGAGAGTATGACGATAATTTGCAAAAATCACACTTTAACTTCAAAACAGACCGTTAAAGGGTGAAAACCCAAACCATCCCCCAAACGACCCCGTAGGAGGCACGAACACCTCGCACGGGACCAATGTAACTTGTAGGAACTGACCGCGTAGGTCCGGGTCTCCCGATTTGAGAGTATGACGATAATTTGCAAAAATCACACTTTGACTTGAAAACAAGTCGTTAAAGGGTGAAAACCCAAACCAGCCCCCAAACAACCCCGTAGGAGACATGAACACCTCACACGGGACCAATATAACTTGTAGGAATTGATCGCGTAGTTTCGGGTCTCTCGGTTTGAGAGTAGGATGATAATTTGCAAAAATCACACTTAGACTTAAAAACAAGCTGTTAAAGGGTGAAAACCCAAACCAGCCCGTAGGAAGCACGAACACCTCGTACGGGACCAATGTAACTTATAGGAACCGATCATGTAGTCCCGGGTCTCCCGGTTTGAGAGTATGACGATAATTTGTAAAAATCACACTTTGACTTGAAAATAAGCCGTTAAAGGGTGAAAATCCAAACCAGCCCCCAAACATCCCCGTAGGAGGCACGAACACCTCGTACGGGACCAATATAACTTGTAGGAACTGATCGCGTAGTCCCGGGTCTCCTGGTTTGAGAGTAGGACAATAATTTGCAAAAATCACACTTAGACTTAAAAATAAGCCGTTAAAGGGTGAAAACCCAAACCAGCCCCCGTAGGAAGCACAAACACCTCGTACGGGATCAATGTAACTTATAGGAACTGACCGTGTAGTCTTGGGTCTCCTGGTTTGAGAGTATGACGATAATTTGCAAAAATCACAATTTGACTTGAAAACAGGACGTTAAAGGGTGAAAACCCAAACCAGCCCCCAAACGACCCCTAAGAGGCACGAACACCTCGCACGGGACCAATGTAACTTGTAGGAACTGACCACGTAGTCCCGGGTCTCCCGGTTTGAGAGTATGATGATAATTTGCAAAAATCACAGTTGACTTAAAAACAAGTCGTTAAAGGGTGAAAACCCAAACCAACCCCCAAATGAAAAATTAACACTTTACTTAAAAACAGGTCATTAAAGGGTGAAAACTCAAACCAATCCTCAAACAGGCCGTTGAGAATATAATAATAATTGTGGCTCGTATATGCAATTTTTCTGCTTGAATACGATTTTTTTGAAAATGACTTGGTAACTAATATCGTATCTTTTTTGTGTCTTATTTTTTTTTTAGGATGACATTTGATCGCTAGCTTTTATCCACTTCGAACGCATGAAGAAGTCAATGCTTTACAACAAGTGGATTATTTATTTAGTGTCGTTAATATTCAGGATTCTATTTTTTGTGTTATTGCTGAGGAGGCTTTAGTAGTTTTATTGTTTACTTTTATGGCCGTACTGGCTATAGTAGTTTTACTGTTGACTTTTATGGCCGTGTGGGCTTTATATGGACATATTTTATGTTAGCAGGTTTTGGAATGCTAAAAAAATAAAGGAAACTCTGCCCAATTTTTTTTTGATTTGGGAACTATTAGCTCTTGTAATTTTTTGAAGTTTGTATGCACATAAGTTTATCAATAACATGCGATATTCATAGTTTGTGAATTTTCTTGATTTTTTTTGCAAATAATAAATATTTATCCTAACAGATTTGGAATTTGCAAATTTTTCAGATTTATTTCCTATTATTATTATTATTATTATTATTATTATTATTATTATTATTATTATTATTATTATTATTATTATTATTATTATTATTATTATTATTATTATTATTATTATTATTATTATTATTATTATTTTTATTAATTGAAAAATATGGCACGGTTTTAAACCGTGCCAAAATCGTGCCAATTTATAAAAATGAGAGCGCTTATAAAATAATTTGGCACGCTTTATAACCGTGCCAAAAGCGTGCCAAAAAATAGACAATTTGGCACTATTTTGACATGTGCCAAAAGCGTTTCAGATTTAACATCTAGCACGGTTTTAAAGCGTGTCAAAAGCGTGCCAGATAAGAAAACTGGCATAGTTTAAAAGCGTGCCAAAAGCGTGCCAATTTGGAAAATCTGGCACGGTTTTAAACCGCGCCAAAAAATCTGGCACGCCTGATTCTGGCACGGTTTTGAACCGTGCCAGATTGCGTCTGGCACTGTTTTAAACCGTGCCAGATTCCTATTTTTGGTGTAGTGCAGGCTCACGGTCGGGGTCTCATTTTCAAAATGTACAAAAATTTGGGCGGCAGGCCGACCTGAAATTTTGGCAGAGTTTCGGGTTGAAACCGACAATCTTATATGTGTGTCCTAGGCTTGACACCTATATGCGGGTATGCAGTTGGTTGGGTGAATCGAAAAGGGTTCCCCCCTTTGGCGTGACTTCCACGATATACGTCTTGCTCTTGCGGGCAATCGGTACGTGTGGATAAGCCATTTAATATACCTGAGTGTACGTGAATTGCCTCACTATATACTTCATAGGGACAGTATGTGTGAGAGCGAATTCGATATACTCGGCGTACGTGAACGAGTTCCCTACGATATACCTCCCGTCATGACTTCGGTCAAGCGGTACGATACGGGGGAACCGTTCGATATACGTAGAAGGTACTTAGCCAATGGAAGGTAAGAGTCATATCGCTTAGGCTAACTGCGCCCTGCCAGACTAGCGCCCATCATGAAGTGACCCTCCAGTTACTGGACATAATTTGGTTAATCACAATGCTCTTTGGTGATGTCGTGTGGATCATGCATGATTCTCTTATTAGTATCTTATGATGAGAATGTCTTTCTTGATTATGCCAAATAGGGAGCAAAGTACAAGTACCAATGGTACACCAAGTATGGATGGGTTATGCGTGCAACATATGGATATATGTGATCCTAGGTGCACGTGGTGTGAAGTGTACATAGAGAATTTTTCTGCAAGTGTGTGAATAGAAGCATAAGTATGGGGTACACATGGAAAAGGGGAATATGCAAAATGGGGGAAAATACAAACAATCATAACATCCATGTAAATAGAGTCCAACCCTCAAAATAAAATCCCCAGCGGAGTCGCCACTGTGGCCATCCCCCGATCCTCGCGGAGGGTGAGAGAGGAGGATCCTAGGTCCCGCGCATCCCTCTCGGGAGTGCTTCGGCCGGCGTCATTGATGAGGTGAAAAATGTAGAGAGATGGAGTCGCCAGTCTATTTTACTTGAAACAGACAAAAGAAATGGATCCATCCCGAAGGACAACATCGAAAGACATACTGATACATACGAAACCAAAAAGATTCAAAAAGGGTCTGGAGGCTAAGTTACAAAAAGGAAAGGTGTTTGGCACCCATTCCGCCCTTACGGTCTCTCATGGGTTTTTTGTAATTTTCCTTTATTTTCCTCGTGATATGTGTGCATGTGTATATGTAGTGGAGATAAGAATCATTGACTTGTATTATGGAAAACATAAAGCGAGTCATCCATAGGAATGTTCATAAAGATAATATTAGAAAATAGGATTTACGCGATTATCCTTGCGTGGATCGTTATAATGGAACGATAACGCATGTGGAATAATACGCCACTAAGAACATATATATATATATATATATATATATGTGTGTGTGTGTGTGTGTGTGTGTGTGTGTGTGTGTGTGTAAATGTATAGAATCTAAGAGAATTGAGTTTAGAGAAAATGGAAAATGAGAGAAAAAGTAAGAATAGGACTCGAGTCTCAGGTTTTACCCCGAGACGTCTATGTAGCCTATAGAGGCATCAAAATCCACGTAGTTCACATGCAAAATGAGGGGTGGAGTTTATCTCATAAATCCAACCGGGGCTTCTCTTATGTATGTGTGTAAAAAAAGTGTTTTATTTGTGAGAAAAGTGTGAGAATTCCCATTTGGAATTTATCAGCAAACCCACTTTTTCTTGTTTTTTTTGAGTTTTTATTTATATGAAAATAAGAGATGTGCAATAATACTAAATAAAAAGTATATTAGGATATGTGAGATGAGAGAATAAAAGTGCTAAGTAATAAAATAAGTTAATGCGAATTTATGAGAATTTAAGGAGAGAATTGAGAAAATTGGACTTTCTTGAAGATCTTGATCTTGATCTTGAATGTTGGAGAGAAGCCCTTGAACTTGGATGATGATGAAGGGTAGTTAATTCACCAAGTTTGATGAAAATGATGATGGAAAGTGAAGGTTGTAAAGGGATTTGGATGTGGAAATCACGCTGACTTCGAGAGAGGTTTTCTGGATTCGCTGAGAGTGATGTATTTCAGATCTAGGCTCCCTTTGCAATGAGGTCAGGCCCTACTTTTTATAGTCCCGGGGAATTGCCGATCATCATAGCCCTGGTCTTTCCAATCGGCAGGTGCGTTTAGGCACACTACCGATAGGCAGGGTCTGAAACATGTCGTTTGGCAGTGTCTTTCAGGCTCCTTCGGAAAATCGTTCGTAGAGCACAAACTTTTGATTCGAATCGCGCATGGGGCAAACCGTTGGAAAGTTAATTCAAATACCTTAGAAAGTCCTTTGGATCGCTCCTGGGTTCGGGAGTTGACTTTGGGTCAAATGTGGTTCTGAAGCGCTCATCGATCCTTTGGACGGGGAAACTTCAGACGCAAACGGATCGTTCGTTCGTATGGTAAGTCAGAATCGCACATGGGGCAAACAATTGGAAAGGTTAGGATATTTACTTCGACATTCAAAAGAGTTTGACCAAATTTGGGGAGTTGACTTGGGGAAGCATTCGATGACCTCTCGGAGTAAAACGGATCTTTCGTTCGTACTGTAAGTCAGAATCATGAACGGGGCAACCCATTGGAAAGGGTTTTCAGTGCCCTTTGAAGATTCATTCAGTCTCGATCGATCTGAAGAGTTGAATTTCGTCAAATAGATCCCGGGAGCACCCGATGGTCTCCTGATCGAGTTTCAGGGGAAAACGAGTCGTTCGTCCGCATGGTAAGTCAGAATCGTTCACGGGAGAACCATTAGAAAGGGGATTCAGTGCCCTTGGAAGATTCATTCAGTCTCGATCGAGCTGAAGAGTTTGAGTTTTTTGTCAAATGAAGCCTGGGAGCATCCGATGGCCTCTAGGTCAGTACCCGGGGTATAACTTGGGTTGGTAATGATGACGGGAGGTGCTAGGGACCTAAGGAGAGTCCAATCCAATTTGGTAAATGGAGTTATTTGGTTTAACATAAAACCAAATTTCTTCATATCTATTGATGATCCAAATATTGAGGAATCTGACATTATAAAGATCCAAACCAAAGGAATAGGAATGAAAGATACCTTAAGAAATATGTCAATACATTGGAAAACAATTCATGAATTGACAACTCTACCACATACAAATACACAGAATGTGGATAGAAATATTATAGAAATATTTGAACCTCGACCATTTGATTCGGCAATCCAGCCCAGATTGATCAACAAAGATGTAGTAACGTTCGTGAAATATTAGATTATTGGAGACATCTATACAAAGATCCAATATTAACTGTCTCAGAACGTAATAAACTCATTGAATAAATACAAACTACGTATTTAGAAAATGAAAAATTATTACAACATTATCATTATGAATTAAAACAATATTCATCTGATGAAGAAGAAAATCCACCACATGTAGTAAATACAATTGATGGAAAAAGGAAGGTTGAAGAACCACTTCAAGAATTCCAAAATTGGGAAGCTTTTGAAGATTATATGCAAACCCCTACATATAAAAATGAAAAAGAAGATTTTTTTAAAACGGGCAATACTTCTACAAGTAACACTAAAAACGAGGATGAACCAAATCCTTTTTTCTTAAGAAGAGATAATTTGAACAAACAAAATATATCTCAGCATGGTATTTATCTTGATCTAAGGCATGTCCCTTTTAAAGATCAAGAACAAACTATTAATGAGTGGGCACAATCCATGTCTATACTCATTACTAACTATAAGAGTACATGGTCTAAAGAAAGTTTTTTAGACTACCGCAATACTCCAAGGAGATGTTTTACAATGGTTGCAACAATGGGAAAGCTCAGATAAAGGAATTCAGTAAAAAACTGAACTCCTACAAACCTTCAAATCTTTTGATGAAATATTAAAAGGATTTGTTGAAATAATTAAAGAAAATATGATTGGATATTTTGGAGAACCCAGACTCCAAGAATATGCGTGTTACATATTATATAAACTGGAATTATGTAACATTTGTCAATTTGAAGAATTTGTTGAAATATATAAAAAATATTATTTCAAACTAAAACATTCAGAAACCAAACACTGGATGGATCAATTCTTTCACAAACTCACAAATCCATGGGATGAAATATCCTTACAATCTTATCCTGGCTAGTTAAAAACTATCGGGAAGGATGAGACAGATGACAATCTTGGTTTTCGCATTAATTGGGTATTAAGAAAAATATCTGACAAATGCATTGAAATAAAAGCCAAGAAACAAATTAAAAATCAAATCACAAAATCTAAAGATGGTTATAAATGTTGTGATAAGATTTTAAAAGAAAACTGGAAAATAGGATGTAATCCACCTCCTAGAAATTCCAAATATTCTAAATATTCTCGAAAGAGAAAATTTAAATGGAAACCTTGGAAAAAGAAAACATCTTTTTCAAAGAATAAAAATATATTAGGAAAAAGAAACCTTCTAAAAAACCACCTCTAAAAAAGAAGTTTCGTTGTTATATTTGTAACGAAGAAGGCCATTATGCACCTGACTGTCCTAAAAAAGGAAAAAGTGCAAATAAAATGATAAAATTTCTTGATGAACAAGAATTAAAAATATTTTATGGAGAAGATTTATCTGATTCTGATATTTCTAATTATTCTAATGAAATTTTATATGAGCTTGAATCTGATTCGGAAACATCCGATGAAGAACTCGTATTTATGTATAATACTGTAGAAGTACGAGGTAGTAGTAAAGATGAGCTACAAACAATAGCCCTTCGTGAAATAGTTGGAGAAGAAATCACTTTTACCAACGAACAATTACAAGAAATTGATAATCAAAGACAACTTATAAAAAAGGAAGATGCCTATAAATTATCAAAATTTAAATTATTCTCAACAAGAATATTTGAACAATTTAATGGTAATACTACTGCTGGATCAACAGGTGATGAAACAGCAGATATTAAACTTTTTGATCTAAAAAAGATCAGAAGATGGAAGAAAAAACACCCAAATATTAAATATATACATATAGGGTTTATTCAAATATGTATTACTGCCCTGTTTAGACAAGGTATGGATACACCCGTAGCTATACTGGTCTTAGACAAAAGATTCAGTAACCCTATGCATGCCATAATTGGAGGAGTCCAATCCAATTTGGTAAATGGAGTTATTTGGTTTAACATAAAACCAAATTTCTTCATATCTATTGATGATCTAAATATTGAGGAATCTATCATTATAAAAATCCAAACCAAAGGAATAGGAATGAAAGATACCTCAAGAAATATGTCAATACATTGAAAAAAAATTCATGAATTGGCAACTCTACCACATACAAATACACAGAATGTGGATAGAAATATTTGAACCTCGACCATTTGATTCGGCAATCCAGCCCAGATTAATCAAGTGGAGAGATTTGGAAGTACCAAAACAATGGATACTACCCCAAATAACAGAACCACCTCCTAAAAAACAACGAAACAACGTTGAATTACAGGTATCTGGTAATAATGTTTGTTTTAAAAATAAACATTTAGAAAATTGACAAAAGAATTTTCCTGACACTGATTGGGAAAAATTAAAAGGAAAAAACCTTTTAAAAGGCGAGAGTAGTAATAATAGTAATAGTAAACCTCCTATTACTATGAAAAATATACAAGTACCAATATTACCTGGAACAAATTATCTAAAAGAAGATAATATAAAATCCAGTCAAATTTATCATTTCCAATTAGGAAAAGAAGAAATAATCTTCTCACCAAGCCATGGAAAGAGAAGATATACTTATGTATTAGGTTACTTCAATTTTGCAGGCTATAAACCATATAGTCTTTTCACATTAATTGATACAGGAGAAACCATATGTTCTTGTAGACCTAATGCTTTAATTCCTGAAAAATGGATAAAAATGAAAAATCCAATTGCTGTAACAGGCATCAATGGGACACAAAATTTCATTGATTTAAAAGCAAAAAAAGTGGCTATATGGTTTAATGAAAAGAAATTCATTATTCCAAAAATCTTATGCTTTCCAGAAATGCATGGAGATTTATATTAGGCAACAATTTTATCTCAGAATATTTGCCTATAAGTATTGATGCAGGAACTATAAATTTAACCCTCAACAAAGATGTAGTAAAAATCCCTTTACTACAACAACATAAATATAAGTGCGAAAGAGATTTTCGCCCTACTAAGAAAGGGAATATAACTCCTTTTATCAAAGCCCTTGAAGAAACTCATTGGCTTTATACTATATTAAAAGATAATTTTAGTGAAAACCCACTAAAATTATGGAATAAAAGTCCAAGATATTGTAATCTCAAACTAAGAGATCCCAATGTCATTATAAGAGTAAAACCAATGATCCATACCAGAAATGATATAGATGAATTTGATAAACAAATCAAAGAATTATTGGATATAAACCTTATTAAAGAAACAATAAGTCCACACTCTAGTCCTGCCTTCATGGTGAGAAAACACAGTGAAGTTATAAGAGGAAAAGCTAGAATGATTATAAATTATAAAAGACTAAATGAACAATTAGAATTTGGTGGTTATTTTATTCCAAGAAAGGATGTATTAATTAACCAAACTAAAGGAAAAAAGTTCTTTAGCAAATTCGATTGTAAATCTGGATTTTGGCAGTTAAAACTAACTGAAGAATCCATGCCATTGACAACCTTTAGTACTCCTAGAGGACACTATCAATGGAATGTTATGCCTTTTGGACTAAGCACAGCTCCTCAGGTATATTAAAGATGGGTGGACAAAATCTTTTAAGACCTTAAAAATTTTTGTGTTGTCTATATAGATGACATCCTTGTTTTTTTCAAAACCATATAAGAACATAGATATCATCTAAAAATTATTTGTGAAAAATTCCAAAAACATGGAATCATTTTATCACCTAAGAAAATTGATGTTGAAAAAACAGAAATTAATTTTCTTGGCATAATCCAAAACCAGGATAGCCTACAATTACAAGATCATATCATCTCTAAAATAAGAGATTTTAATAAGGAAATTTTGGATAAAAAATAATTACAAAGTTTCCTAGGAATCCTTAATTATGGAAGAAATTTAATAAAAGGATTATCTCAAAAAGAATTACCACTTCTTGAAAAACTTAAAAAGAATGATGTCTTTACATGGAGTGCTAATGACATTCTTGTTGTTAAAACAATTAAACAAGAAATCATTAATAATTGTCCAAAAGTTTATTTTCCTAAAACATGAGATAAATTAATATTGGAAACTGATGCTTCGGATAATTGCTGGGGATGTGTTCTCAAAGCAATTCCTTTAGAAGATTGGAATGAAAACAATCCTTCCAATAATTTCGGTATTCGTGGTAAGAAAACTGCTATACCAAAATCAATTCAAAAACATGAATTAATATGTGGATATAATTTATGAAAATTTAAACCAAACGAACTGAATTATATTATTTTTGAAAAAGAATTACTAGCAATAAAACTTGCTATTAAAAAATCTCATATTTTTTTAGCACCTGAAGACTTTATTGTCAGAACAGATAATAAAGCTGTAAAAGAATTCCTGATAAAAAAAAAGAAATATTTTAGAAGGAAGAAGACTTAAATGGTTCAACCAAATTGCTATTTATACTTTTGAAGTTGAACATTTAAATGATACTAATAATTTTCTTGCAGATTATCTTAGCAGGAACTATGATGAAAAACCTACTAACCAAGTAGAGTTTTTAGAAACCCACTAAACAAGTGGAGAATATTAAATATTTTAAAATAACACCCACTAAACAAGTGGAATAATTTGAAATATATTTTATTAAAACCACTAAACAAGTGGCCTTGCTTTTCTATTTTCAGGATGGGAGATAAGAATCCTGGAGAAACCAAAGGAGATTGGGTGACTATTGCTAAAAAGACAAAAACCCAAGCATCATCATCGACACAGCCTAAACCAAACCCTGTTTATGTTGTATTCAGTTGAAGAAACCCAGACTTTTATGGCAACTGGAATCAATGTTTTATGCAAGTAAACAAATTCCCTGGTGCATGTCACCAAAAATATAATACTATGCCGGAAGACATTACATCATGGGAAAATTGGATGAAACAGTTAGGACCTCCTAATATGATTTACCAGTTCTCCAAACTTCAGACCAAGGAAAGCCTCCTTGATACTGAAACTTATGACTTTCACAAGCCAAGAATCCCATGCGAGTTGTGTACACCATTAAATGAAGCATGGAAATCTCATCTCCGAGATAGGAGAAAATATTTTAGAAGAAATATGAGTACAACTTTGGATAAATTCAAAAGTCTGAGCCTCATACTCATAAAAGGCATAAACTATGAAAATGAAGATTTTTCTTTAGAAAAAATTGATACTTTTCTGGAATTTTCTGAATTACTAGAAAATGATTTTTCTGACAAGATCTTCAATACTATCAGGAGAATTTTTCTATTTCAAAAAGCAAAGATAATTCTCCCACGTCCTCTATTCCAAATTGAAATTTTACTAAAAATTGAGGACCATGAGCAAAAGATAAAAAGTCTTTTACTCCAACATTTTTACTCTAGCTTAAATTATAGCAATGACATGCCAAAACTGCATTTAATTACTGAAGAAGGGTATCCACCTTGGGATATTGAAACAATTGAATGGGGGTTGGTAAAAAACTAATCTTCTCCACTGTAGCTTGTTTCAATCATTTTGAATTTTTACCTATGATGATCAAAACCATGATCTATCATGTATTGACAAAAAGCAAGTACAAATATACTCGCTATCTGCATCTGCATCTCATATCACAAGCACAATTGATTGGCAATCAAGAGAAATTTTCTATCAACCCTACCAGATCTGGTACCTCAGAGCCATTGAGGACTATTATGAATGGGACGAGATTGAACAAAATTAGAAAATTGCACTTAATGTACCGTTGGACCAGTTGGACACAATGAGATATTGGTCACAAAACCTGATCAATACTTTAAATTATTCTAAATATTTTTGTTGGGAATCAGCATTAAAATTCATGATAACTGATGGCAGACGATTATTTATTACCGATTTACCGATAAATTATACTACCTCGCTTGAACAACGAGCGACAGTAAAAGATTTTCTAAATAACTTGAAAAACAAAAATAATTTAGATGTTCCCTTTGAATAATTAAGCCATGTGGAGGAATACGAACAAGCCCAATTACATGGACCTCCAAACCACAGCCCTAACGACAGCATGTCCTTCGACTCTGTTACTGAGGCCAGCATTGCCAATGCATTTGATGCATGACAATTGGACGAAGAAAATTAACCCACATGGATGACTACAAATCATCCAGCACACGAAGTGGGATATGCATACAGTCAGTAATCAGCTGACGCATGTGATGACGATTTGGACGTTTAAAACAAAAAAATCCAAATCAGTTACTATTTACTTTTTGTATCATTGTAAATTACTGTGTGCTTTTACTGTGCAATCACTGTGCACTTTACATTCAGCAGCCCAGGTTTATGTTTTATTTTCTTTGTTTATTTATTAAGAAAAAGATAAGGTTATCTTTTAGAGGCTATAAAAGGAGAGATTCTCCTCAGTTGTAATCATCAGTTGTAATATTTCTCTTCTCTTTCTTTTGTAACATTTTCCAGAATATTAATTCAATACCATTTTGATCTTTTCCGCACTTGTGTAATTGGTATCAGAGCCTTGTTACTTCTTGTTATCAAAGGTTAGTATTCTACCATTTTGCTAGTATTCTAATTATGTTTATATTGTTATGCTAATATGAATGTTAAAGTAGAAACTATTATACTCCATCACAGAACTTATGTTGCTGGTGAAAATTTTAGGGTAAAACATAAAGTTATTGGAATTAAGTGCCGTAATAATTGTTGTATGAAATACCATTTAATCTTAGTTCTGTATAAATAAATCTGTTAACCTTTTTGAAAAAAAAAAGAGTTATTTTGAAAATCTTTTCCCTATTATTGTTTCAAAGCCCATATTTTCGTTTGCCAAAAAGCTACCGTAGATAACAATCGGCGTTAGGAAAATCGGTTTTAGGCACCTTAAACAACATATAATAGGAGGTCTTAGGTACTAATGGAATCTGGAAAAGATGAACAAAATAATGATAATATTAATTTATAATGTTTAGCACCATGGTTACAAAAGGATGAGTCTATGTATAATCATAGTTTGCATATAGATAAAAAATCTGAAAATGATATTAGTAAAATTAGTACTACGTTAAATAGTTTAACTGATATAGTTTTTAGTTGGGTAAAACGAACTAAAAGACATCAGGTCGTTAATCAAAATTATGTAGAGAAAAAATTAGATTGTATTGAATTCAACTTAAACAAAGTTGATAAAAAAAATTAGTCAACTCGAAACGGTTACAAATTTAGATCTAAAAGAGGAGACTAAACAAAAAATTGAAAATCTATTAAACAAAATAGATAATCAAAATCCAGAACAAACTGGAATGAATAACCCAGGGGATAACAAAATTCCTAGGTTATATTATGGTTCGGAAGAAATTAAAGCTCTTCAAATAGAAGAATTTAATTTGATTAATGACCTAGGAATTCAAACATCCTAATTTTTTGATCAACTTTGTTTAAGTTGAATTCAATACAATCTAATTTTTTCTCTACATAATTTTGATTAACGACCTGATGTCTTTCAGTTCGTTTTACCCAACTAAAAACTATATCAGTTAAACTATTTAATGTAGTACTAATTTTACTAATATCATTTTCAATTTTTTTATCTATATGCAAACTATGATTATACATAGACTCATCTTTTTGTAACCATGGTGCTAAACATTATAAATTAATATTATCATTATTTTGTTCATCTTTTCCAGATTCCATTGGTACCTAAGACCTCCTATTATATGTTGTTTAAAGTGCCTAAAATCGATTTTCCTAATGCCGATTCCTATCTACGGTAGCTTTTTGGCAAACGGAAATATGGGCTTTGAAACAATAATAGGGAAAATATTTTCAAAATAACTCTTTTTTTTAAAAAGGTTAACACACTTATTTATATAGAACTAAGATTAAACGTTATTTCATACAACAATTATTACGGAACTTAATTCCAATAACTTTATGTTTTACCCTAAAAATTTCTCCAGCAACATGAGTTCTGGGATGGAGTATAATAGTTTCTACTTTAACATTCATATTAGCATAACAATATAAACATAATTAGAATACTAACAAAATGGTAGAATACTAACCTTTGATAACAAGAAGTAACAAGGCTCTGATACCAATTACACAAGTGTGAAAAAGATCGAAATGGTAGTGAATTAATATTCTCGAAAAGGTTACAAAAGAGAGAGAAGAGAAATATTACAACTGATGATTACAACTGAGGAGAAGCTCTCCTTTTATAGCCTCTAAAAGATAACCTTATCTTTTTCTTAATGAATAAACAAAGAAAAGAAAACATAAACGTGGGCTGCTGAATGTAAAGTGCACAGTGATTGCACAGTTTCCAAGGTTTCCATTTAAATTTTCTCTTTCGAGAATATTTAGAATATCTGGAATTTCTAGGAGGTTTCTACAGATCTGTTAAAAAAAATAAGTGTAAAGAAGCAACATAAATCTTGACAAATATAAAATGAAGTTACATGAAACTTCACAAATATGAAAATTGTCAACACACGTCATAATATAATGGAAAATTTTCAACAACAACAATATTGAAATATAAAAGGATCCAATACGTATATCAATGAAGTACGATAGACAAAATGAACTAGAGTAAAATAAAAAATTTCCAATACACATTATGACCATTCCAATTGATAAAATGAATTAAATTTGCAATTCACATCCTCGTTCATCACCCATGTCATCTTCATATTCATCGATATCAGGAACAGTTGTGTCAATTATTGATCCATCCATGCCTTGTCTCACCCAAGAAACACATTGGGCTTTATCCAACTCTTCCATGATAAATGGCTCGAGTCGAGGGACTTATAATTTTTCTTCTATGGTTGAATACCTATAGAACTGGTCTCCTGGTGTCATTCAAACCACAACATGCCAGTCTGGTTCTAAAGGATCTTGCACATACCATACTTGTTCAACTTGGGATGCTAGGATGAAAGGTTCATCGCCAACTTGATTATCTTTGTATAACAAGTGGTTGAAGTTCACTAGTGTAAAGTTAAACTCATCTACTTTTTGGCCCGCTCGATTATCAACCCAATTACATTTGAATATCATAAACGTCATACAATTAAGGTATTGAACTTCAATGATGCCTATCAACTCTCCATAAAATGTAATATCCCCTTAAACTGGGTTTGTGCCTCGTCGACTAGCATAACTCATTTGTGTTGCTTTTAGAATAACACCACTATTCAAAGTTTTCCTACTAATATCAACCTTCTTTATTCGAAATCAAAAACCTCGAACAACATAAGAATGAAATCGTAAAGCATCTTTGATTGGACCTAAGGCCAAGTTCTGAATTTCGCTCGATAGTTTGACATGTTTTTCCAATTCATTCACCTAATATTATTTGAAAATAAAAGGAAAATTAATTGATAATGAATAAAACTCATAACGTAATTAGAAGCTTAATATAAAAGTAAATACTTACATGATCCTTAAATAATGTGTGGAAGTGTTCATTATGAAGGCGACGAACATGATGTTGTTGTGAAACTTGAGGATATTTACTTGAAAGTTCAGGAAGGTGTTTTTTGGTAAAAATGTGGACAATTATATATCAGTTTTAACGTGATGTTCTATTTAACTTCATTGTTGTTAATAAGTGAGTTACTCAATGTACGGTGCAACTGCATCAGTGTTAACAAGAACATAGCGATGGGCTTGTATATATGTCTCAGGATCAAGTATAAACTGAGTTTTTTTCCCACGACACAACCAGAGTCATTGCCTGTATCATCATTCCTGATTGGTCGGCTAGACATAGTTTCCGCATTATCATCTATGTACCTCGAACAAAAAGTCATACATTCTTCCATAATAACTGATTTGGAAATTGAGGCCTCAGAATGAGCACGATTGCGCATAAAGAGTTTTAGTGTATGAAGGTATCATTCACTGGGGTACATCCATTGGTAGGGCACTAAGCCAATAATCAGTAGTTCATCTGCCAAATGAATTGTCAAGTGCTCCATCACATCAAATAAGCTTTGTGGAAATATCTTCTCAAGACTACAAAGAGTAAGAGCTATACGATACTCAAATTTTTTTATATCAGCAAGAGTATTCACACTTGAGCATAATATTGAGAAGCAATTGATTAATTCAATTATGTTTTGACAACATTTTTGACAAGACTCTTCGTATAACTATAGGAAAAAGTTGTTGCATTAAAATGTGGTTGTCATGGCTCTTTAGTCCCCATATGCTTCTCTCTTTAAGGTGCACACATTGTGAGATATTAGATGAATAACCATCAGGAACTCTAACATCTCGCAAAACTCTAAAAAAATATCTTTCTCTTTGTTGCTCATCGTAAACTCAGTCGGAGCCATATACTGTAGACTTGCCCCTTGTGGTTAAGGATGTAGATATATCCTAATTTTCATTACTTGTAAGTCTTTCCTAGCCTTCAAGTTATCTTTATTTAAATTTTATTCCTAAGAGTGTAAACAATACGTTATTGCACACATTCTTTTGAATATGCATAACATCAAGATTGTGGCGAATTAAATTATTCTCCCAATATGGAAATTCAAAGAATATACTATTTTTCTTCCAATTTAGTCTTGTTTTTGGTAACTTACCTTTCGTTGATTTAGCAACCTCTTTCTCCATTTATTCTCTTGTCCTCTTTTTGAACACATCTTCCTTTACATATTCAGTTTCAATGCCAAGGTTATTTAATTATTGCAAAACTTGTGATCCTGATAAGTTACGAGGTGGAGGCCTCATATCAATCTTCCTATTAAATGCTTATTTTTCTTTTCGAAACCTATGACGTTGAGGTACGAACCGTTGATGACCCCAATAACAAAATTTACCACCATTTTTTAATCGCGTCACTTGATGATCCTTGTTATAATACGGACATGCGTATTCCCCTTTTGTGATCTATCCAGATAGCATGGCATATGCAGGGAAATCACTAATTGTCCACAACAATGATGCATGTAACTGAAAAAATTATTTCTCGATGCATCATAAGTGGATACCCTTCAGACCATAACTCTTTTAACTCATCAATCAATTGTTGTAAAAACACACCAATTTTATCACCGGGCCCTTTTGGACCATCAATAAGAGTCGACAAAATTAGGTTAGGTTGCTTCAAGCACCACCATAGGGGGCCGTTCAATGGCGCTAGAATAACATGCCAGTTACTATGACTAATGCTCATGTTACTGAATGGATTGAATCCATCGGTTGCTAAACCAAGTCTAATGTTACGACTATCACTTAAAAAATATGGGTTTATCTCATCAAATGTTTTCCAATAAAGAGAGTCTGCAGGATGCCTCATCACGCCATCATCAAATCGTTCCTCCACATGCCATTTTATTAGCGAAACGATATGTGATGAGTAAAACAATCTCTGCAGTCTCGACATCATCAACTCGTTCTTATAACGGAGCCCATAACTGAAGATGTTGCGTGGAATCCCCCTTACCTCATGAAGCATTGAAGTCATGTCAACCCCTGAATTTGATTCAAATAATAAATCTTCAACCATACCATATCTTGGATTTTCATTGTTATTATTTGAACCCCCATAGAACTCCCTGTGGAAAATCCAATATGTATAACTCCTTTCAAAACCATACATTTCTATATGATCTTTCACGATTTGTAGGTTATTGAAGAATCGATTTACACAATTTGTACACGGACATTTGATATGTGACATTTCCATGTTACTATTATTATAAGCAAATGATATAAATGTTTCAACCCCATTAATATGTGTCGTTGAGTCTCTATCACACAACTCAATCCAGCTCTTGTCCATAGTAACTTCAAACGTTTGATCCAATGATACCCTTCATCAAACATAAGAAGGTTGATATTTTGTTAGTCTTACTTTTAGTAAATATAATAATAATAATAATAATAATAATAATAATAATGATAATAATAATAATAATATTCTCAGTAGTCTCTATGGTCTATGTACTATAAAATAAAATATTTTATATTTTATACAATAATCATAGCCATTAGGATCAATTATAATAATATAGTGACTTTGCACAAGACACTAGACCACACATAAATAAATAAATTTATTGGGAATACGAAACAAAGGAAGAAAATAGTAAATGAAAAAAAAAGAGGAGGTTGCGATTAATGGAAAATCAACCCACACCTAAATCGAAGAAGAAGAAGAAGAAGAGATAGAGAGGAGTATGTGATTTAGTTCGTAATTAGAAACCCTAGCGAAGTTATAAAGGTTTGCAAGTTCTTCTCCTTGTTTTTTAAAACCCCCATAACTTTGGTAAACCAAATCCCAAATCCCGTTTATGAACTCCCTCAACTTATTCTACTTTTTTTTGGTTTAAAAAGCAAAGTGGCATTGTTTAGCTGAAAAACAAAAAAGTATGTACTGACAAGACAATACAATATGTCCAATACATATGTATCAAGTAATATTTATTTATTTATCGCCGATACTTACAAAAACGATACAATCATCGATACAATATGTTTTACCACCGATACGATACGATACCTCCGATACGTATCGTGTATTGGC
Source organism: Sambucus nigra (assembly GCA_949130495.1). Lineage (NCBI taxonomy): Eukaryota > Viridiplantae > Streptophyta > Magnoliopsida > Dipsacales > Adoxaceae > Sambucus > Sambucus nigra. The sequence goes on along the minus strand of OX422213.1, from coordinate 340,304,659 downwards.
CGATATTAACAACATTGACCGTGGTTATTATTATGTGAGTGACAAAAACCTCAAACAGCAATAAATAACAAATAAGAGTTTTTATATAAGAAAAAAATTTAATACGTGATATATATATATATATATATATATATATATATATATATATATATATATATATATATATATATAGACTTGCATCAAATCTCATAAAAAAGAGTAGGTATATATATCTATATAAGCATCAAAACCAATCATAAACAGATCATCACACATATGAAAAAAAAGGGTCAGCTATTTTGAGTCCATATTGATTTGTTCATTTATTTTATTGGTGGTGTAAGTTCTTCTAAAATTAAACTATGGCAAGTTACAAAAATCACACAAATTATACATAAAAGTGACAATACACAGACCAAAGACGAGAGAGCCCTTACCATGAGTTCCCACCGACGTAGCAAGCCACAAGAAAAAAGCACAATCTGTAAAAATAATTCCTTTGAAGTTTTCGCGTTAGGTAAAAGGAAACCGAGATAAGATGATTTCGTATTTTCTCCAATTCATGAGAAATAAGATTCGACCAAGCTTCTGAAGAAGAAAGGCGATGGAATAAGGGTTTAGGTTTGCTAGGAAATGATTTTTGCGAAAGGAACTGCCTTGTCTAAACGAGAGACAAATGATATTTGGAAATGGGTGAGAACACACTAATGAAAATTATTACCGTCCCATAAAAGTATAAAGAACCAGATTTTTGAGAATGGCTACTAAACCGATCTATATAATACAATTAGTGTGTATTATTTGGAATGGGTGATGCCAACCGTCTTATATGATGTATTATTTGGGACGGATGGACTAAGCCGTCCTTAATAAATATATATTAAGGAAGGGTATTATTACTATCCCTAATATGTCAGTCCCAATAGATAATTTTTTTTATAGTGTATGGTCATAATTCTGAGGTCAAAAAATGCCCAAGAAGACGCACTTGCTCGATTGGCATTCGCTATAAGAACAAAGTTAAGGAGAACAACTTTAATGGAAATCCTCACGCACCGGAGTATAAATGAAGAGATTATCAATACAATGGAACTAGACTTTGGGCCATCATGGATAGATCCAATACGAGCATACCTAAAGACCGACATTCTTTCAGTAGACCCTAAGGTATCTAGGAGACTCAGGTTAAAAGCAACGGGATATGTTCTTGAGAGGGGAATACTATTCAGAAGAGGGTTTATCATTGCATTGCTCAGATGCGTTCATCTAGCAGAAGTCTATAGCTTGATTAAAGAAGTACATGAAGGCTTTTATGGAGAACATTCAACCAACCGATCACTAGTAAAGCGAGTTGCTACCTAGGGCTACTATTGTTCCACCATGAAGGCTGATTGTACAAATTATGCAAAGAGGTGTGTAAAGTGTCAATAGTACGATAACATTCACAAGAGTTCATGGGCTTCTCTTATGCCAATCCCATCTCCCTGACCATTAGCAATATGGGGAATATATTTGGTCATACCTTTACCCACTTGTTGAAGCTGAACCCTTGATGGAAATACTCTATGAAAAGGTCTTCCACTTCATTTGAAAAAACATCTTTTGATGTTATAGGATGTCGTACACTTTCATCACCGATTACGACACTTAATTTAATAATCAGGAGTTTGAAGACTATTGTGAGAGATCTAAAATCCAAAAATTGCATTCTGCACCCAACATCCTCAATGCAATGGACAAATATAAATAATGAACAAAACCTTACTCGACGAAATAAAGAAATGACTGGACGATGCTAAACGAAATTGGATTAATATACTCCAAAGTGTTCAATGGGCATAACGAACAACGCAAAGCGGCAACATGCGAGAGTCCTTATATCTTGGTCATTATAATGGAAGGAAAAGTCCTGATAGAAATTAGTCTGCCCAGTCACCGAGTTCTAAATTTTGACTCACCAAAGAGAGACTTAGTGAGAATATTAGATCTGGACCTAGTATAAGAAGTCAGATAACATGCAACACTTTGGGTGCAATGTACTAATAGTAAACTGCTCGGCTTTACCATAAAAGAGTAAAACCATGCACTCTAAAGGAGTGGGATTATGTGCTAAAAAGGTCATTCAAAAAGGGAACAAGTTGGAACCTTACAGGCATGGTCCATATAAAATATATGCTATTGTCTGACCAAAAACTTACAGAATTGAGACCTTGGAAGGAGAGCAGTTCAAAGACTCTTGGAATGCCAAACACATAAGGAAATATCATCAGTGAACATGTAAAGTCTTTTCATTGAAATATCTTTCATTTCTAATAAATCGCTCTCAGTGATAAATAAAATCTATTATGTTAATGAATGTTGTTATTTTGTTTATATTTTTTTGTCAGTACGGGGAGATGTACTAAAAACCTTACCAAAATTCAAGGTCCAAAACATCTCAACAACATATTAGAACTCAACAATCAAAAAATAAGAATCTCATTAAATTTTAGGAAATCCACTGCAGTTATATGGACGATGAGATCCGACCATAGCCAGATAAATGCAAGGGTAGATCTAAACACATTTAGTCATCTTCACTTCATGTATGATCTCACTTTAGAGAAGATTAAGAATAAGAAGTTTACCAAATTTTTAAAAATCCATTGCAGCCATATGGACGTTAAGATCCAACCATAACTGGATAAACGCAAGGGTGGATCTTAACATATTTGATCCTCTTGGGTAACTAATGCCGACGTTTGATCAAAATAATAATATCTGTCCATATGATCAACAAAAGGGCATTAGTAAAGCCTAAGACTGGATAACCCTGGTTTGTCTAACCTTGGTAACAAGTAAGGTAGATCATTTAGGCAATAGCTAACCATGTAATCATAAGACTAAACTATTAATTGAACCATTTCTCAACGAAGCTCACCAAGATGACGTGACTAAACTCGCAACAACTTGATTACATCTACTCGTATAAAAGACAAATAAGTAAGGGAAGGCAAATGGTGGAAGGCATAACTACAACATTCTATTATAATTTAAAGATTATTAAACAAATGTCAGATTATTATAAGATATCACGAAAATGTATTGTAACAGGGTCTTTAATCATAAGAAAAGGTTTTCTTGCTTATTTAACCTTCAAAACCAGTAGGAGGAACATCTAAAGCTTAAGGAGTAATAGTCATCCTCAGATCTAAAAGCCTTTATTGACTAATGGAACTCACCCTATCCACTAAATGCTGAGGTCGGTGAAGTTCATCATCTTTATTAAAGCCATAACACCTAAGGTATTTTCTCATAAAAACTCACTGGGATAACATCCGAAGGGATCCATGAAAGATCAATCTTAAAAGGGTTTCTAGATGTTCAAAAAAACCTAGATCATGCCAATACCATAGCTCGTTCTCCTTTGGCACCTTAATTATTGTAAGGGCATTAAGCCAGTCTTGTTTGTAACCGAACTTGGGAGAAAGGTAAAATTTTGTACACATGTGTATGAAGGCCTTATCATAACTATCCACCCATACAGCTGCTAAGAAGACTCTCCCCTCTTGGTTAAAAGACTAGCCCTTGGATTTCTTTATTTTCTCCAATTCCTCCCTCAAGCGAGCATTATCTTCTTTCAAAAAGGAAAGACCCTCATTTTGGTCGGCAGGCCATGACTTCTTAAGACCTTCAATCTCAATATGTAAGGCATTATTTTTTACTCGAGCATTGTGACGACCTCTCTGGAACCTTTTAATTCAACATTAAGAACGAACTCTTTCTTAGAATAAGTTGAGACCAGAGAAAGAATCTTTTGGTCAAAGTCATTACTCTTTTATAGGTCGGACAACTTCTTCTCGTAATCAGTGTGAAGACTTACCACTGAACCCTTATAGATCTTTTATAGATAAAAAATATGTCATGATAGACAGTGTTGTCTACAATAGGCCGATGAAAAAGACAATGCAAGCTTAAGTATGATTGTTTGGCCAGGGAAGATGTGTCTTGGCCAATTAGCCCCTCAATCTCATCTTCGTCGATCTCACTATCACTAACGATGAATAATCGACTACATATTTCCTGGAAATAATTTTAAATGGAAACCAAATATGCCAGTCCTACATTAAAGTTTAAAGCATGTAGTGAGATTTAAGTATTTACTGGAAAAAAGAACTTGCAAGAATCTAACAAGTGCAATGATATATGGAATTGAAATTTCATTTCATTATAAAAAATATGGGTTAAGGGAAAGCATCATACATCGATATAATAGAAAAAATAAACAAAATAAAGAAGAAGGAAAACTTCTAGCAAGCTATTGGAATTTATCTCCCCACCTTTTTCTTATTAGTAGTGACATGACCATTGGCCTGCTCAATGACCACTAATTTTTCCTTATCAACAGGATCATCGACATCTTGCTCATCATTAATCTCTGCATGAATATGTGGGGGGAGTACTAGGATGGTGTAGTTGGATGAGGTCAAAATCTTTTATAGTGCCAACTTTTCCCAGGGCATCATCCCAACCATTTTTGCAAGAATCGTTTTAAAATAGTCGATCTGCATAGAGGCAGTGGCAAAGGCCTTATCCCAACCCTTATGAATAAATCTTATTGATCTTTGGAAGCCTTAGTATTAACCTTCTCTAATTTAGTTCGGTCCATCTCGACAACAATATTGGAATCCTCAGCCTTTTTTTGGTAGCAGTCACATCATTATCCTCCATTATCTTCTCCTGCTCTAATGTTTGGACCTTGTCTTCCAATTTTTTCTTCACCTGAATCTGAGCCTCATTAGCATGACCAATAAATTTCAAGGATTATCTCAGCTCGTTAAAGGCAACCTCAACATCAGAGGAAAAATCCTTTATCTTGTCATATATCCTCAAAACATATTCATAGTCAATCTAGAATTACAAGACAAATAGATGGAAGAGGTTATTAAAAGTGGGAATAGAAGAAGTATATATGAAAATTAAATAATGAGCGACCAACTTACAAGGACCATATTATGGTTTGCATGATCTAGCAACCTCAAATGAGGAAGAAAATATGCACATACCTCATCGATAAGAAGGACTCCATCACTGATTGAGTTATGAGCAATCTTAGGACAAACTGCAACAAATTGGGTTGTACCTTTGCTCTAGTCGATGGGTTTATTTTCTAAAATCTCAATTAGAGGAGGTGGATCCTTTGTCATCATCTTAAGAAAAAGTTCATGTTTCTTAGTAGAAGACTTATCCACAATGAGGGGGTTTCTAGAACCTCCATCTTCAAGTTTCTTTCTCGCGATTGGTCGAGCAAGAGGAGGAGACCTAGCCCCAACAGGGAGATTGGTAATCTTTTTCTTCACCATCATGTTTGAAAGGATGTTGCTTGATAATAACGCAATGCTAAGAGGCTCAAATGAGGATGAAGTACTTTTTGTAGAAAAATTGTCCATGCTTTATGAGTCAGATTTGAAGATTCAGAAGTTGAAGCCTATGGGTCGTCTAAAAGGATTGCAAAAATTGGTTTCTCCTTAGTAGGCCTTGCTACAAAAAAAGAGGTAGTGCTTTTATACCCAAGTAAAAAAGAAGCTAATTTGGGGTGATATTTTGCACCCAACCTTTATTCAAGGGACCACCCAATCTTAAGGTTAGCAAAGTTAATGTCGGCTTCATGAGGAGATTTTTTTTTTACTCTTTGCTACAGAAAAAGAAAGAAAAAGAATAAAATCAACATAAATTAGAAAGTGATAATTCCAACAGGGATATTTTAAATCTATTGCCTAACCTATTCCCTTGCCTTCCCGAAGGCATATTGGCCCACCATGTCTTGTACCCTCGACAAGTGGGGTGAATTGCCAATTCTTCAAAATTAATCCATGATCCCAATAATCCTTATTGAAATCAGGGAGGTTAACGACCAAAGCTCTGTTTGAAAATCTTATCTTCATATAATGATATTTTGGTTGGTGGTAACCAAATTGTAGCAGTACATCTACTCCTTGATTCCAATATAGTTCCCATACAGTTCGTTAATGTAGTGCACCCCATTAACGATCCTTTAAGTGTTTAGGGTAACTTGGGCAGGGCTCACATCAAAGTATTGATAGAATTCCAAAACCAAATTATTAGGGTGAAAGGTGACACCACGCTCAGTAATAAATATATAAGGTAACCAGTGATCCTTAGGTAAGGCACAAAGGGTACATGCCCCATTTAACAGTTCAGTTATTACCCAAAAAGGGATTCAATGTGTAACCCTAAATACTTCTAGTGAACTCTCATCAACAGTATAAATCATATTTTTGTAAGAGTAGGAAATAATTACAAAGGAAATAAGAAACATAACTTACAACAAAGAATAAGAACACAAAAAACCTTCACAATGGATAAAAAAGTTAGAGAAGAGGAAATGAGATTTTTAAATGAAAAGTAAAGTGTGAATCAAAAGAATGGGAACTGACATTTATAGGCCTTCAAGACACTTGCACAATTCCTCAAATTTAATAATGGTTAAACGTACCCGACCCTTCATTCTGATGGTCACGCACCATCAAAGACGATTTATTACCAACTTACCCTTAAAGTGCTTTATTTTATCTGTATTTACAAAATTGCCACTGAACTAGGAGAATGAAAAATCATAAAACACCAAATTTATGAGATCTTCCTCTGACTATAAATCTCTGCCGACCAAGCCACTAATGAACACTTGCGATCAATTTTCTACAAAGTCGATTAATGCCTACTATTTAACACTTCATCCATTCATTCCACATTCGAAGACACTCTGGAGATCTAATACTCCAGATAAGCTACTACATGTTAAAGTCATGAGTGAAGTCTTGGGATTTTTTTGTTATATCATAAATATGGAATGTGACGTGGACCATTAGTACGTAACACCTGCCATCGAAGAAACTCAGCTCACTCACTAAATGTGGCTGGTATATCATCTCCTTGGTCAGATCAACATCACTCTATAATAAATTTTAATTGGTAGTTTGAATCACTAAGCGCGCATATGGGTCACACATAGGAATATGTGTAGCCTCCTTTACACACACGTGGGTCAGTCCCTTCAGCTGATTGAAATAAAACCTTCATTACCTACTTTTAGAATGTAAAAGGGTGTAATTGCCTAACTTATAAAGGCATTCCAGCTATTCACATTCTTTATCCCTCTCTCTCTCTCTCTCTCTCTCTCTTATAAATAACACGTACTCCCACCTAAGGAGAGAGAGAGAGAGAGAGAGAGATGATACATATAAAGATGACTTTGAGAGTTGGTTCTCATCTTTGTTGATGATTGAATAGTAAACCCCTGCACAACACCTGTGGATGTTGGCACCATACTGGTTGAACCCTGTTAATCCTTGTCTCAACCCTAATTTATCACCTCTCTATTTAATCTAGTGCGCTGATCTACTTATTTTTTATACCTCATTTTTGGTATTTATTTGCTAAGACTCATAAATCCACATACCAGTTTTAGACGATAACAATGTGTGGATTGGTTTTTAGTATTTATACCACCTTTTAATTTGCAATTACCACAAAACTTGGATTTAAATAATTATGTTTGGTAAATTTAAAATTTGAATTCAATAGAACTAGATTGTGCTATAGATAATTAATTTAAAAGAAAAATTAATTAAGACTTGTTTTACCCATAGATTCCCTATGTATTTAAAATTGGTATCAAAGCGAGTGTCCTTAATTATTGGCCAGGAATCCATGGTGGTAACTACGGAGGGTCAACATGTCTCCCCAAATATTTATTTGACAGAAGCAATTATACTTATTGGAAGACATGAATGAAATTTTTTTTATAAGCCCCCAAATGTCAGGGTCTAGATAGTCGTAGAGAGGAAATGGACACATCCAACGATCACAATCGGTGACAAAGTATACCCTAAACCCATTGAGAGTTTAAGTGAAGATGATAATAGGTTATGGAACTATAAATCATGGTAAATGAATGTTTTTTCAGTGGTATCACACTAAAGGAGTTCCTGTGGACTATGACCTATGAAACGTATAAGGAGGCATGATATATACTTCAACTCACCTATAAGGGTAACGATACCTACTTATTTTTAAAAAGTGTAGATTAATGTCCCAAGCGCAAACCACATACAAGTAATAAATCTTGGTAAGTACGAGGTCGAATTATATGGGGATTGGTAAAGTTATTGATCAATTACACTTGTAGAGGTATTTTGTAGAACATTTTATGTGAATATCAAGTTTAATGTGAATTTAGTTGATTTAACAAAGATAAATGGAATATTAACAAAATTAAAGTAATTGAGAATTCAAATGAGGGGGGGGGGGGGGGGGGGGGAGGGGTTAAAGATCATGATATGAATATGAACTTTAACATAAATGATTTATTGATTATAAAGATGTATTTAGTAGGTGAATCCTTTTGTGAAATCAAAGATTAAATGTCGAGGTATTAACCAACAACAGTTAATTAAGATTTATGATAAATAATTAAAATCAACTGAATTATAATTATTGATATCCCACAAACTGTTCATATTTGTTAACAATATGGATGGAAAGAAATCCCTAAAATTCTAGCTCAACTTCACCAATTAATACATCCCACAATCAATCTATGACTAATTAACATAATTCATATTGAATTCACTATCCTAACCATATAGTTTTAACAATTCATAACTAATGAATAAAAAGAAATAGAAATAAAGATACAAGAATTAAGCATGCCATTGGTCTTGAATGAAATGAGGGCTTCATTCTTAAAAAAAGTGAAATCTCTTGTTTCTCTTAATAACTTTCACTATAGATCTCTCCAAGTAAAAGATATAATTTGTCTCTACTTAACATGATATCAAAATATTCCGCACAAAGTTGGACGTTTTCTATTATTACCCAAATCCCGTAATGGCCTTGTTGTAAGTATTATAGTGAAGAAAAATACATTCTTACAGGTCAAAATACATTATTCGAGGGAAAAATACTATTTTCTAAAGCAAAATGTATTTTTCTATAGATAAGAAACACCAAAATATATTTTGGTTTGGCTAAAATGTGTTTTCGCTATGCCAAAAAAGAATCATTAATGCCCTAACACCCTCGAGACTCTTCATAGGTATTAATTAAATGTCAGGAACTTCTCCCACACAAAAGGAAATATCTCCAAAGAAATTATTACTCTTCATCTCGAATGATTCCATTTCCATATAAAAGCACACATTTTTAGCCAAATAAAACATAACATGCACATATAATGCATGTACATAAATTGTAGTAATTACAATCTCAGGGGGATATATATATATATATATATATATATATATATATATATATATATATATATATATATATATATATATATATATATATATATAAATATGGGATCTGACCATTCACAATTATCTCATGCTAGGCCTTAACATATGAAGTGATCATAAGATTAGGAGAAAGAGAACTTAAATCATAACTTTAAAAACAAAAAAAACAAAAATAGAAATAAGAATGCAAATTTCACATGGCTCTGGATTACATTTATCATACGCAATATGCCTTTTGAAATCGTAGGTCCTCCCTAGAGGATGCGTGAATTCTCTTTAGGTTTATGGTAAATATAATCCTCAATGTTTATCCCAACACATTAGAAGTACGTTCGAGAAGTTTTGCAAAATATTTTTAACAGGCTAGCAATCATATTCACTTTAGAATCAAAGTTCACAAATTATCTACATCATAAAGTCACTTAATATGATTGTCATTTATGAGTGTGTGTATTGCATCGAAGGTGAAAAATCAAGGTCTCAAATCTAAAACAATCGAGATTTCAATCAAAGCTACGCTTCAACTCAATGCTCTTCGATGATACACTAAAATAAAATGCCCGGATGTTAGTTTAATTCTCAGTTATGTGATATCTAAAAGAGTAAATGCATTCAAGTTAAAGATGTCACATATATATATATGAAAAAATATTTATAATTAAGAACTCTCATAATAGGAAATTGTTCACTAGATGAGTTAAAATTCTCTTATGTTACCCTTCTCAATCATCTCCACCTCCAAACCATATTCCACCTAGGATCACAAAGGTTTTTTTTTTGAATTTTGTAATGTAGGTGAGGGCAGGGGTAAAGAAACCAATGAAAAGAATAAAAAGATGCTTAGGATAAGTGCCAAGAGCTATAATGAAAATGTCTTATGCTTAGCGCATTTAAGACTTTCACTTTTCACTATTTTTCTTACTTTTTTCTTCATTTTCACTCATGTTTTCTTTCATTCTTACTCTTTGTATCAACTTTTTCTTTTCTTTATTTTTTTTGTTTAACTTTTGACATTCACCTTTACAAATGTCCTTTTATATTCCCAATTATAAGGGTATGGACAATATATATTGGGTACACTCCTATTATGAAGTGGGGTAGGATATGGGGATGTAAGAAAGAAAGCTGAAGGGGATAATAATGGAAATATGTATATATAGACGTAAGCTAAGGCTAGGGGTGATGGAAATAGGGCATATGATCTTCTCTTAGGTTTCATATGGATTTTTGGCATCAATAACAATGCGTACTTTTGCTTGAGTCACATCTCATCAATACACTCATATAGCTACCGATAAAAAACAAGTATAATGAGAATATTCAATGATTTGGACTTTTCAAAGGACGAGTGGAGTAAATGTGTACAAAACCTCATAATGAGAGCGACTAAGCTTATGAGGGTTAGTCTCCACATATATTCTCAAGATTTTTGAGTCAATTTAGTTAAGAAACCTCAATTATACAATTTTTCCATGCATTTTGATCATAATTTACAAAGATTTCAAGACATGATATGCTCATGATTGATATAACATGCTAACTACAATGCTAATGGAAGAATATCATACTAACAAGTTCAATTTTAAGGATACGAATCACGAGCACACAAAGAAAACCAGGATAAACAATTCATCATCCAAGGAAAACAACAAAATAATGATAAAGAGAACTTATAAATAAGATAAGAAGAATAAAATTTATCTAGAAAAGGCAATATTTTTTACTTTTTATGATTTTATATTATTTTTGAGTTTTGATGATTTTTTTAAAATAAATTAAAATTTTAATTTAGAAAAAATATTGTTTGAATTTACAAGGAGAGCAAAGGATATCAGCACCCCAACAAAATCCAGCATAGTCCCTAATGTCACTAAGTAGACAATGGACTAGGCCTTACACAAACGAGAGATAAAGTGGGAAGTAATATCACTTTCTTCCAAAAAATATATGAGAAACAATGAAGCACAAAAGTACAAATACGAAAATCTAAAAATCAACTAAATGCAAAATAAATATGACAAAATCCACAAATGAAGACGTTAATAATATATCCTACGTATCTCAAATAGAGGCATATAAAGTATAAGTGCAAGCATAATGTGTTGAGTTGAAATTAAATTGGGGTAAGTGATGGGTGTACTAGGTGCTTTTATGAAAGTGAAAGTATAAAATGTGTTGTATGAATGTGAGATCACAATGAGGTGATTGTGCTTCAGGTGATCATATTTGAATAGTTAGGTGCTCAAATGAGTACAGGAGCATGGTACTATTGAATTCAATTGCATGTCAACATGTAGGGATGATGGATGATATGGGTAAACACCATAAAACAAGCCTGAAATTTCACTTCCCATTAGAATCATCCAAATGAAATTATTTTTCCAAATATATTACATAAAAAAATCTAAAATTATGAATTATTGTACAATTTGAATTATGGGCAAATTTGTAGGTAAAATTGTAAATTTTATTTGTGCTGATGAGATGGTGAAGGTGTGAGGTGATATGGAGTGAAAATAATAAGTGAGTTGAGAGTCATAGCTACTTGGGTGGAGAATTTACATTAAAAAGTCATTGGGGGTATTCTATCAAACATTGGGGGTGAATAAGTAAAAAAAAGGTGTGCTAGTGATGTTTGTTTGGAGGTAGCTTAAAAAAGTTTTAAACAGCACAATTAGTACCAAAATAATTAGCAAATAAAATCCAACGATCAGTTAAAATATCTAGCCATAAAAAACCATGGAAATATATGTTGTAAGGTCTTGAAAAGGATAGTTTAGCGGGTTGGGAATGAGCCTGGGTTGGTGAGGGGCTGGGCTGGCAGAGTGTGATGGGTTGGGGTGTGTACAGGAGGGTGAAGGGTTACAGGTTTAGTGAGATGGATGTGTAAAATGTGTGGCTATGAGGGTGTGGTCCCAGAGGGTGCAAGAGTGTGGAACTGAAGTGAGTGTGTGCTGAGGGTAATGTTGCATATTATTTTTTTTATCTAAATCTGAAATCTGAATATGAATATGAAAAATATGTTTGTTTTTATGTCTGAATGGATGTATTTATACAAATTCGGATTCAAAATTTAGATTTATTGAAAAATTTACCTCTTAATCATTCGAAGGCAAATATAGTCATTAGCCTCTTAATCATTTAAAAAAAAACTATTTAGTACCCCTTAAGTCTGAATGATTCAGATTCAGACTTAAGAGGCAAAAACAAATGACCTCTACGACACTCCAAAAATCTCGAGAGTTGGTAGGCCTGGTAAGCCTTGATCTGACAAAAAATGATCTTAGCCCAACTAGATCAACCCTATTTATTACATGGCTTTGGGTAGCCCAGTACCCTAATGGGTAGGGCCATGAACCTCATGCCTTAGTTGTTTAACACAACCGGGCTAGGCTATCCCGATCCATTTATTAGTCTTATTAGTCCTACCCGCTAGCCCAGTTCATTTAAATATTGGAAATATTTTATTTTTATTTTTATTTTTTTCATGGAAATACCACGTTTCTCTTTTTATCACACTTTTTATTTATTTATATAATATATAATATATTTGTTTATAGTATAATATAATCCACATTTATATACAATATAGTAAAATTCGGTAATTTTGGACTCTCATTGTGTCACATGTCAACATTTGAAGCCTCAACTTTTATTACTCTCATCAATCTCTCTTCCTTAACTTATAATTTTTTTCTCTCCCTTTATTTATATTTTTCCAGTTTTATTATTCTCATTTATACCTCTCCCTTTGTTTATATCTTTTTTCCTATGCCTTTCATTTATCTATCTTTTTATGTCAAACAATTATTTTCCCTTGATGGGTTTTTTATTTATGCTAAATGTTTTAAAATTTATTTTTTAATCTTATTTTTTCTCTTGTCATTTAAACCACCAGCATATCGCTCAGGGTTGAATATTAATTTATATAATAAGTCCTATATACTCTAAGCACTCGATAAGGTTATGTTCAGGGTGAGGCCGACCTGACTTGTTAAGAAGCACCAGTCCGACCTACCATAACCATGGGTCACTCTTTAGCGAGTCGGGTAGATTCGACCCATTGCAAGGCCTTAATGTGGGTTGTTACAGGTAGGAATCTAGAGTTAGGAATTTTCTTGTTTAGGAAATGAACATGGGGATGAAACCGTGTAAGAGAATGCATTATACTTGTGTGCCCCAATAAGACTAAATTGTTTTATTTCCTTGACCAAAATATTCTTTCAGTCTTATCCTTGAGGTCGTTGTATCAAAGCTTCATGAAAATCATTTAATGCACATCCTCACTTTCGTGCGTATATTTTTTATGCCACTATTAGGAAGGTAAATGTATACGTATACTCATGCACATTGTTTCGCACAATTTTTTTTTATAGAATATACTTTTAGCGTGTGTTTATATATTGATATGGATCTTTGGACTTGTTATGAAATGAAAATAAAACTTTTTTGAAAATCTTATCCTTTGCATTTTATAAAAAGGTTGTTGAGGTCTGTCATAAGACCTTCGCCACCATGAGAATTTTTCTCGCTGTAGCGAAAGTATCTCACTGGCCGCACTTCTTTGGCTTTCCCTCTATCATCACTGCAGGTTCTCCTCAGCAAGGAAGATGCTCTGACAATATGTGTTACTCGGTGTAAAAGTCACTTTTTGCACTAAATTATTCACATCTTCTTGATACTTGTGTAAACTAAAGATTTGACCATATATTTTTTACTTTTTACACCATGTCACTTCATGAAGTTAGATTCCTTACCTATTTGTCCCCCCAAGCTTCTCTCATAAGCTTGTGTGTAAGTAAGTAATTTGGAATTCATTTAAAGTGTAAGTGTAAGTGTAAGTATGATTTTGTGATTTCTTTATAGGCAAAATATTTTTGCTAAATATTTCTTACTACAATAATCATTTTAGGAGAAAAAATCTTTGGAAGATGAAAACTTATTTTTGTGTTGAATCTTATATTCTTCGAAGTTTTAAATATTGTTTTTCCCTTCAATATATTCTTGAGATATTTTTAGTTTAAATACTTTTGAAATATAAAAATATGTTGAACTAAACTTGTTTGCCTTAAAATCTTTTTATACCTTAAACAAATCTCATTCTAATTTGTTATTGTGTTGTTTTTAGATTACATTTATCTCAAGAATATATTTTGTGAGTTAGGACATTATTTTTAAATACACTTTCACCTTTGGTTCATCACATACCTAGAAAGTGGTACTACCCTCATTAGAGGCTTCTCATATTTTTTTCGATACTTGGTACAGAAAAGCTTGCTTTAAATTCTAAACGGAGATTGTATTAGCAAAGGACTTGACGACATTTGCTGCGGACTAAAATAGATCGCGATTGTGTAGCATTCTCGAGCTATTGGGTCTCTCTATAGAAAATATGGTGGGAAAAAAGTGTCTAGTCGATCATAGCATCAAGAGGGTGTAAGTCTCTGTCTTCTAGTTATAAAACTATACCATAATACATCTATCGTTCTGTCAGTCCGAGGTTTTTTTCTATTGTGAGTTTTTCTCCTCCCATGGTGTTGTGATATATTGTTTATCTTTTCTCACTTAGATTAATCCACCTAAATATTGAAGATAAAATTTTGTGTAATTTACTTGGTAAAAAATTTGTCAGATAGACCTTGGTCCTCGTATTCTGTTATCCTAACTTGAATGTTCATCTCAGTATCAAGCACACGCACTCCTAAACTGTATAAGTTTGAGGTTAATGGACTGATATGGAGGGTATGAATGGTTATGAAAGTGCAGCACTAGGTATTTGAGATGTTGCGAGGAGTTAATTGTACCTAAGAAGATTTTTTTGCTTGAAAAGGTGTCTATACTGAAGCACCTTATACTCTTGACTTACTTGAGTCTACATTGTATAAGTGCTCATCTAGTTTGGAAATTGTGACAAAATTTGTGTCCCATCCCCTAGATACCAAAGAACCTCAGATTCTTCACATGATGCCTCAATTAATTCATTTAAAGGTAAATTCTCAACCATCACACACTCTAGGATTGCATACATAATATATATCTTGCATCATTTTCTTGTGTGTGAGTTAATTCCATTTTAAATAAGTTTTTACTAATTTTGCGATTTTTTAAATAATTTTTAATTGATTTTTAAGAAATTAAAAGTTGGGTTTTAAAACATTTGGGGTCATTATGCTAATACTGATTTTATCATTTCTTACCTGAATGTTTGGTTGGGTAGAATCTAAAAGTGCTTGAGACTTGAGTGTGTGTGTGTAATTAGGTTTGCATACACATTTTTTAGTTGATTTGAGCCTTACAGCTATCAACGTTACAACAACTTGATTTGTGTTTGTTGTGAGACTCAAAACCTGTACACAATCTCAACCATTGGATCTTTTTTTTATCAACGTTCTACATGCGTTTTATCCCAATCCATGTGAACCCTTTTTAAACCAATCAGAAAGCGTTTAATCCACCGCTGATGTTAAACCGTTGGATGAAAGTCAACTTCCATAGACCAAATCTCAGCCATTAGATTTGAGCTGTTATTCTCGAACCTTCCTTGCTTAGTATAAAAGGAGGTTGAGCCTCTGCATTTTAAAAAACTTTTGCCAGTTCATCAAACTGAGAGAGAGAGAAGAGGGAGAAAAAAGAGAGAGAAACCAAAGAGAGAAAACAAACCCTAATCTCGTTTCAAACCCTAAATTCGTTTTAGATCTAAAACCAAACCTTAGTGTTTAAGAGTTATTTTAGAGATGGTTTGAAGGATGTTCGTGGTTTGAATCCTCCGAGTTTCAGATCTTTGAACTAACTTAGACATTTTAAGTTTGATCTCTATTTATTTTTATAGAAATGGTAGATCTTGCTATTTTATGTCATATTACACTTAGATCTGCATTGTTTCGTTTCTCATCTTGAGAAATCATATTTGTTGATTATTTTCTTATGTAAATGTTTTTCACAACTCAAGAATCAACAAATTTATTTTATGTTTCTAGTTCTTATGAAACAAGACTTCTGATCTAGTTGGAATCGCAGTCGGTGGTTTATAATTTCAAAAACATTTTCAAAACCCTCTAAAATTGTTTAAGACCTTGACCATCTTTCGAGCAAGGTAACCTTGTATTCTGGGTTAATTTGAAAGATCAACAAATTCTGTTGTTTCTAATGAAGAGAGAAACTAAAAACCTTATCATTTAGATCTTTCTGTAATTTGATAGGAGTTGTTTGTATAAATAAGTTTGCGTGTGTGCATGCATGTGTTAGAACACTGTCACAAACACTTGTCACACTACAACACAAGAAGTGTTGGCTATAAGATCTTGAAACGTCAAGAGTCGACATAAAGCTGGAACAAAGTGTGGAGAAGTTAGCAAGCTGGGAAAGCCACATCAACATCAGAACTGCTGAGAAGTTAGAATCAAACCTGTGGGTACATATTCTAAACTTGTATAGGTCTATTTTGTTTGCATGTGTGTTAAATAGTTTGTAACTTGTATATTTTGTTTTAGTGGATTTTTTGTTTGTGACTTAGAAGTCACCGTGGATGTTTCCTCCGTTGGGTGATGTTTTCCCACATTAAAATCTGTGTGTACTTAATATTTCTACATCTCCTCATCTAATTATTGTTAGTGTGCTGATTTAAATTGATTTAAACTATTTTAGTTTTATTTTTTAAAACTAGTTACATAATCTTGAACATATCTCGTACATATTTTTATTAAACACATCTTGTGATTAATCTATTTGATTTAAAGAAAAGAGTTTTCCTAAAAAATAGTTCGGAGTTACTTATACAGTTTAATCTTGAATTAAACGACTTAAGTGACAACTTTTCAATTGGTATCAGTGCTTTGGAATTGTTCTTTAAAGATCTTGTATTTCTGAAATTGTTTTCTTAAAATCAAACAATGGACGAAAAATCTGAAAGATTTGGTAACTTGACCAAACCCCCTCTCTTTGATGGAAACAACTTTCCTTACTGGAAAGAAAGGATGGTTACTTTCATACAAGGAACCTTGGGAGATGATACCTGGGACATTATTGAAAATGGATATACTTATCCTACTAAACCAGCCGCTGAAGGAAGCAATAAGAGGATTACGAAAGTATTAAATGAATTCACTCGAGAAAAGAAGCAAGCCTCTCTGAACAATAACAAAGGCAAGAATGACATTTTTATGTCTATAAATGAACATGAGTTCAAAAGGATCTCATCTTGTACCACTTCTAAGGAATCTTGGGATACACTAGTTACTACACATTAAAGTGACACTAGAGTTAAGGCTGCTAAAACACAGATGCTTATCCAGCAGTATAACTCTTTAATCATGTCAGACTCTAAATCATTTGATGACTTTTACATGAATTTGACTGACATTGCGACCAAATTACATTCTATTGGGATAACTTATGATAGACATGAAATTGTTTCGAAAATTCTAAGGTCATTGCCACAGAAATTTGATAACAAAAGATAGGCTATTGAGGAAATGAGTGATCAAAATTTCACTCCTGAATTACTCAGTAATAAACTGAGAACTATGGAAATGGAGCAGGAATTCAAGAAACAATTAACCCAGTCACATAGGAAGCAGACTAGTTCTAATTTGAGTTTCTCCTCTAAAATGATAAAACCTGAGCTCAGTATTCCCAATTATGCTTCTTATTATGATGAGGAGTGTGATATAGATAGTTTGGATAATCAGATTGCCTTGATGTCAAAGCAGTTTAAGAACATTGTGAAATTTAGAAATAAAATGGCATCCAGACAAGGCAAACCAAATTATCCAACTCAGTCTAATCACAAACCTCATGAGAAAGGTCAAGACAAACATCATAAGGACATTCATATGAGACCTAACAAAGACTTTAAGAATATTGAATGTTTTAGATGTGGAAAATTGGTTCATATAGCACAAGATTGTAGAGTTAACTTGAACACGATGAATAAACATACTAGGGACAACATTTGCAAGACATGGGATGATTCAAGTGACTCTGATAATGAGAAACCTGAGTTATCTGATGTTTTTTATCCTTGCATGTCTTTCTTTGCCAAGATAATCTATAATGATGATATGCCTGTTCCTAAGCATGAGGATGATGCTAATAGCTCTACTTCTGTTGTTATGAATCATGCTGCTACTGGTTTAGATGCTTTAATTTTTGAGAACATTGCTAATTCTACAGCGGGGTGTGTGAGTCAAAGGGAAAGCGATAATGACGATGTCAATGTGTGTGTGAGTTTAAGAATTCAATCCTTAGGGGTCACTTCACACACTACACTTAGTGATTCGGACATTGAAGACCTCCGTGATATTCACACACTTTATACCAAAACTCTCAAGAAAAGCTCCAGGCTAGAGAAGATAGTGAAAGACCTCACTAAGAAACTAGAAGACCTAAGTCTAATGGTTAAACTTAATGCTGAAGAGTATATTACCCAATGTCTAACTCATGAAAATGAAGTCAAAATGTTTGATCAAAAATTGAAAAAATTTATTGAAACAAATGAAACTCTGGAGAAAAAATATAAAGGGACATTATTATAATTGGAACAAGCTAAAGAAAATACAACAATTGTTTTCAAAAAATTTGCAAAGTTTGAAAATAACTCCAATTGTTTTGATAATTTTGTTGCTGATTCAAAAACCAATTCTGATGATCGAACTGGAATAGGATTTTGCCCAAATTCAAAGACACAAATTAAAAACTTTGAACCAATCAAGTTTGTGTCAGGTGGCAAAAGACCTATGGAAACTTGTCCAGATTTTCAATCCCTAAATGTCGAGTTTGATAAAAAACAAAAAAATTTGGATATTGGGTAATCAAGTCACTCTAAGTGTGATAGTCTACCTAAGGCTAAATACGTCTACCCTCCGATTAGGAAGAGTGATTCTGCATTTCAGACTGTACTCCCTAGAAATAAGGTTCAAAGTCAAAATCCCATGAAACCTATGATTAGAAACTTTCCTAAGGAGATACTCTCTTCAAGCAATCTGTATTTCTCTTATTGTGACATGCACGGACATTCTTTCGAAGGTTGCTACTCTAGACGTTTAGTTAATCCTGTCTTTAATACTACTTTATACCAAAACTTTAACTACTCTAGGAGAAGCCGTAATAATTATGTTCTGCCTAGACAACCAGAAAAAAACTCTAACTATAGAAGGAGAAAGACCAGACCTAAAAGATCATTTACAAGAGGAATTCCTATGCACTTTTCTAAACCAAATTCTCATATCCTCCATAAAACTCAAATGCATGCGCAAAATATTTTTCAACGAAAATCTAATGCTCGCAAGTTTTATCAAATGAGAGAAAATATGGGCAAAACAAAACAAGAGCTATTTGGGTTAAAGAAGATGAGCTATTGCCCCAGATGAAGTGTAACATTGTGATTAATTCTTTAAAAGCTAAACACACTCCTTCTGGTTGGTATTTGGACTCTGGGTGTTCAAACATATGACTGGGGATGGTACAAAAATTTTAAACAAAACCAGCTTTGCTGGAGGAAAAGTTATTTTCGGTGATGGTGTATCATCTCAAATCATTGGTAAAGGAACACTCCAAGAAGAAGGAATACATGTGCTTGAAAATGTTCTTCTAGTAAAAGGTCTTAAGGCTAATCTACTTAGTATCTCGCAATTTTGTGACTCAAATTATACTGTCACCTTTTCAAAGAATAATTGTAAGATATTAAATGAAAAAGGTGAGTGTATAATTACAGGACTCAGGACTCCCGACAATTGTATACTGTCCAGAATAGTACTGAAGTCTGTAACATTGCCAGAATGGATGATAATGAAATATGTCATAATAGGATGGGTTACATAATTACGCTAGCCTTAGTAGATTGTCTTCACAAGAAATAGTTAGAGAAATTCCTAAGATCAAACCGATCTCTAACATTGTCTGTGGATCATGTCAGGATGGAATTTTTTTTAAGGCAACTCATAAGAAAGTTAAAGATATCCTTGCCTCTAAACCCTTAGAGCTCATCCATATGGACCTAATGGGTCCTTCTCGTACTGTTAGTCTCTGTGGACATAGTTACATTCTAGTTATGGTAGATGACTTCACTTAGTTTACTTGGGTGGCCTTCTTAAAACAAAAGTCAGATACTTTCAGAACTTTTTTGAAAATATCACTTCGTATTGAAAATGAGAAGGACACTCAAGTAAATAGAATTCGTAGTGATAGAGGAGGAGAATTCATAGATACATGTGTTATAGTGTATTGTGACTATAATGGTTACAAACATGAATTTAGTGCTCCTTAGACTCCTCAACAAAATGGAATTGCGGAGAAAAAGAATCGTACCCTTCAAGAGATGGCACATGTTATGATTCATGCCAAGTGTTTACCTAAATATTTTTGGGTAGAATCAATTCGTACTGCGTGTCACATTATTAATAGGGTCTATCTTAGGAAGAATTCTAAACAAACTCCTTACGAACTATGGTATGGGAAGAAGCCCAATCTTAAATACCTTAGAACTTTTGGTAGTACCTGTTACGTCTGTAAAGACATAGAAATCTTATCCAAATTTGAGACTCTTGGAGATAAAGTTATCTTCCTAGGATATACTCCCGACAGTAGAGCATACCGTGTCTATAATCTTCGCATAAAGACTTTAATGGAATCCATAAACGTTATTGTAAGTGACACTACTATTGAGAGTAAGACTGGAGAACCAACTATTGTGGAAGAGTCTGAAAATGTTTTAGAAAACGACTCTCCAGAAATAGATGATTCTTTACCAATTGAGAAACCTGAAGTACCTAACTGGGTTTCTAAATATCATCCCATAGATAACGTTGTTGGTAACCATTGTGAACCTGTACGTACAAGATCTCAATTAAGAAACTATGCTCATTATACATGTTTTGTTTCCCTTGTGGAACCAAAGAATGTAAATGAAGCATTGAATGACCCTCAATAGATTTCTGCTATGCAGGAAGAACTTCTTCAATTTGTCATTCATGATGTTTGGTATCTTGTACCTAGTCCTAATCATAAAAAGGTTATTGGCACACGTTGGCTATTTAAAAATAAAACTGATGAAAGTGGGATAATCATTAGAAAAAAAGCCAGATTAGTGGCCCAAGGATATTCTCAAATTGAAGGAATAAATTTTAACGAGACGTTTGCTCCTGTTACTCGCTTATAATCCGTTCGTCTTCTTTTTGCCATAACCTGCTACTTGCACTTTACTCTTTTCTAAATGGATGTAAAATCATCCTTTCTTAATGGAATCTTGACTGAAGAGACGTATGTTCAACAAACCAAAGGGTTTATTGACCCTCAGTATCCAAATCATGTTTATCGTCTTAAAAAGGCATTGTATGGTTTGAAACAAGCGCCAAAAGCTTGGTATGAGTGTCTTTCCAACTTTCTCTTAGAAAAAGGTTTTAAAAGAGGCGAAAATGATCAAATTCTATTTGTCAAACATTTTGACAGAGATATTATTATAGCTCAAGTATATGTCGATGATATCATTTTTGGATCAACTTCCCCTTCAGAAGTTAAATCATTTTATGAAATTATGCATAAAGAATTTCAAATGTCTCTTATGGGGGAGTTGCAATTTTTCTTGGGTTTTCAAGTCAAACAGAATTCAGAAGGTTTATTTATTTCACAATTGAAATATTCTTTAGTGATTATTAAAAAAATCAGGCTTGAAAGTGCCAAATAAGCTAGAACTCCCATGAGTACTACAGTTAAATTATCTAAAGATGAGAGTGGAAAATCCATAGATCGTACTCTATATCGTAGTATGATAGGAAGCTTACTATACCTTACTGCCTCGCGTCCTGATATTATGTATGCAGTTTGCGTGTGTGCCCGTTATCAAAATAATACTAAAGAGAGCCACTTAGTATGTGTAAAAAGAATCATTAAATATATAAAAGGCACTCTAAATTTAAGAATCTGGTACACCAATGATACTCCTAGTACTATAATAATATACACTGATACCGATTGGGCAGGGTGTACTGATGATAGTAAGAGAACATCCGGAGCGTGTTACTATATCAGTAACAATTTGGTAGGATGGAGTAGTAAGAAACAAAACTGCACTTCATTATCTACAGCTGAATCTGAATACATAGCTGCTGGTAGCTGCTGTGCCCAATTACTTTGGCTTAAGAAAATGCTAAATGATTATGTCATTCAAGAAAACCAACTGCATCTCTATTGTGATAATCAAAGCGCGATCAATATTTCTAAAAATCCTGTTCAACACTCGCGAATAAAATAAATAAAAATTAGACATAATTTTATACGTGAATTAGTTGAGACTAAGGAATTAGAAATTAATTATTTTCCTAATGATTTGCAGCTCGCTGATATGATCACTAAGCCTTTGGATTACAATAGATTTCATTCTTTACAAAAATCGATAGGAATGGTTTGTGCAGACTAAACTTATGTGACTTAAGTATTTTTTCCCTTTGTCCATTTGAGATAAAATGGGGGTGAAATTTGAGTCTTATGAGTTCATTTTTTCTTGTATATATGATTAAAAATCTTGATCTTAGTCTTATTTGCAGGAATATGTACCATTGTCTACAACAAATGTTATTAGGGTATTGGTTTGTAATTAGTTGAGTTATGTAATTTTCTTTTTCTAGGATATGGGTAGATAGAATTTCTGTAAAGGAATAGGTTTTTCTTATTTTTTCGTATCCCTACGAGTCCTAGTTGACTCAAAGGAGGTTTTGTCTCATATTTCCAAAGGGGGAGATTGAAGGACCTTATACTCTTGACTTACTTGAGTCTACATTATATAAGTTCTCATCTAGTTTGGAAATTGTGACAAAATATGTGTCCCATCCCCTAGATACCAAAGAACCTCAGATTCTTCACATGATGCCTCAATTAATTCATTTAAAGGTAAATTATCAACCATCACACACTCTAGGATTTCATACATAATATATAGCTTGCATCATTTGCTCGTGTGTGAGTTAATTCCCTTTTAAATAAGTTTTTACTAATTTTGGGATTTTTTAAATAATTTTTAATTGATTTTTAAGAAATTAAAAGTTGGGTTTTAAAACATTTGGGGTCATTATGATAATAATGATTTTATCATTTGTTACCTGAATGTTTGGTTGGGTAGAATCCGAAAGCGCTTGATACTTGAGTGTGTGTGTGTAATTAAGTTTGCATACGCGTTTTTTAGTTGATCTGAGCCTTACATCTGTCAACGTTGCAGCGACTTAATTTGTGTTTGTTGTGAGACTCAGAACCTGTACGCAATCTCAGCCCTTGGATCTTTTTTTATCAACGTTCTGCATGTGTTTTATCTCAATCCATGTGAACCCTCTTTAGACCAATCAGAAAGCATTTAATCCACCGCTGATGTTAAACCATTGGATGAAATTAAACTGCCATATACCAAATCTCAGCCATTAGATTTGAGTTGTTATTCTCAAACCTTCCTTGCTTAGTATAAAAGGAGGTCGATCCTTTGCATTTTAAAAAACTTTTGCGAGTTCTTCAAACTGAGAGAGAGAGAGAGAGAAGATAGAGAGAAACCAGAGAGAGAAAATAAACCCTAATCTCGTTTCAAACCCTAAACTCATTTTATATTTAAAACCAAACCTGAGTGTTTGAGAGTTATTTTGGAGATGGTTTGAAGGCTGTTCATGGTTTGAATCCTCTGAGTTTGAGATATTTTAACCAACTTAGACATTTTAAGTTTGATCTCTATTTCTTTTTATAGAAATTGTGGATCTTGCTATTTTATGTCATATTACACTTATATCTGCATTATTTCGTTTCTCATCTTAAGAAATCATATTTGTTGATTATTTTCTTCTGTAAATGTTTTTCACAACTCAAGAATCAACAAATTTATTTTATGTTTCTAGTTCTTATGAAATAAGACTCCTGATATAGTTGGAATCGCAATCGGTGGTTTACAATTTCAAAAATATTTTCAAAACCCTCTAAAATTATTTAAGACCTTGACCGTCTTTCGAGCAAGGTAACCTTGGAGTCTGGGTTAATTTGAAAGATCAAGAAAGTATATTGTTTCTAAAGAAGAGAGAAACTAAAAACCTTATCATTTAGATCTTTCTATAATTTGATAGGAATTATTTGTATAAATAAGTGTGTGTGTGTACATGCATGTGTTAGAACACTATCACAAACACTTGTCACACTACAACACAAGAAGTGTTGTCTATAAGATCTTGAAACGTCAAGAGTCGGCGTAAAACAGGAACAAAGTGTGGAGAAGTTAGCAAGCTGGGAAAGCCACATCAACATCAGAACTGCTGAGAAGTTAGAATCAAACCTATGGGTACATATTCTAAACTTGTATAGGTCTGTTTTTTTTGCATGTATGTTAAGTAGTTTTTAACTTGTATATTTTATTTTAGTGGATTTTTGGTTTGTGACTTAGAAGTCACCGTGGATTTTTCCTCAGTTGGGTGAGGTTTTATAAAAACTGTGTGTACTTAATATTTCTACATCTCGTCATCTCATTCTTGTTGGTGTGCTGATTTAAATTGATTTAAACTTTTTAGTTTTGTTTGTCAAAACTAGTTACATAATCTTGAAAATATCTCATACATATTTTTATTAAACACATCTTATGATTAATCTGTTTGATTTAAAGAAAAGAGTTTCCCCAAAAAACAGTTCGGAGTTACTTCGACAGCTTAATCTTGAACTAAACGACTTAAGTCGTAGCTTTTCATATACAAGTCAGTTTTTATCTCTACTTAAAGAGCCATTACTATCTCAAAAGTTATTGTATTTTTCCAAAATTGCAATTGATCCCCAATAATTAGTTGCAACTCAAAAATCATCAATTTCACTAAAACATTTTTCCTTGAAAGAAAAAAATTTCTCATTATGCCTTAAAATGACTAAGAAACCCCCTAACACCCAAAATTTACCCAAATGATCCTCAATTGGTATACAACAACACAATGTGATATTATGACACCCTAACATGATCATGTAACAAATTTATTAATTTGTCATATCTTACTAATTTGAACACTCCAATGACCTTGATAAACTCTTAATTTACAAAAACTGCTCCACTCACATATTTGACTCACCCAAATATCCACAACATGCCAACTTTTACCAAAAGTCCCCCTCACATATCCAAATCCTTCTATGCACACATTTTGCAAAAATGACCTCAATGAACCTAGCATGAAAAATTATTACTGCAACACCATCAACCATTAAGAAATGACCATAATACCCTCATGTGTAAAATTATCAAATTTCCCTTATGACTCATTCAAACCCCAAAACCATTAAAATGCAAAAAATGACCACAATGTTCCCCTCTTATAAATGCAAGGTTGCCCTCAATATTTTAAAAAATGAACTAATATATATGAGTGAAAAAATAGACTCACTCACTCCTCCTCATGGAGACAAAGGTCCACTCTAACTACGGACACTTAAAAGATCATAGACAAATACACAAAATATTTTTGGTTGTTTATGGAATATGAGAATTGTGGCTACCCGAAATTTAGAACTATGGGCCTGGACGAGTAGCCCAGTCCTGGCGGCCCAAAGTCCAGGCCCCTCATCTTTTATAATTGATCCGGTCTCACCCCACGATCCCATGAAGGGAAGTTATGGGGGAAATGGAAAACATGGAGGAACACATCACCTCCACTCATCTAAATGCACATGTATATAGTAAACCCTAGGTCCGGGGCAAAAGGACAAGTTGTATTCTCTGTAATCACTCTCCGGAGTATATAGAAATAATATCGACTGCACCACCGTGGACGTAGTCACATCTTGGCTGAACCACGTACATCCTTTGTTGTGTGATTGGCACCTTGTATTCCTTGTTCTTTTCTTGATAATCTTTCTATCATATTTATTTGTGTTGCATAATAATTGCAACTACAATTGGCGCCGTCTGTGGGAAACGTTCATCTTTCCCTGAGAAGAGCCCACATCAAGAAAAGAGTTTAAGATGTCTGGTCACAGCAGCAATGCCCCCCAAGCAAGAGATATTCAAGAGCCACCTGCTCCTCGCAGGATTAGGTCTAAAGTCCGACATTCAGATCAAAGAGCTCGCCTGGAAAGACCAGCCTCATAAGAAAGTCAGGGACCAGCAAGGTCCACGCAGATATCCAGGTTGATTGATGCGTACGAGGCAAGGCTCCACGAGCAGAAGGAGTCTTCTCGCAGATACGAGGCTGAGAGTGCTCGCTTGAAAAGAAGACTGGAAATACTAAAGAGGGAGCTTCGTCCTGATAACAGGAGACGCCCATATCGCACTCCTAGCCCTCAGGCGAGAAAGTCTCGCAGAAGAGGAAGGATCCCTAGGCGAGAATCTCAAAGGAACAAAGGAGGAGAGTTAGACCATGACCTTCGCGAACAGCTGCGAAGAGCTCGCCGCTACCAGAGACCTTCTCTAGAAGACGACCTCCGCGAACAGCTGCGAAGAGCTCGCCTCCACCACAACCTTTCTCGCAGCGATGAGCACATACAAAACATGGTCCGTAGGGAGATGGACCAGCATCCCTCTCGCCACGAAACAAGATCAACTAGATAGCTCGCGAGGCGAGCTCTCAAAACCCATATGAAGTCATCTTTCACAAGATAAATCAAAGAGGATGAAGCTCCCGAGAAATTTTCCATTCCAAGGTTCAAGATTTATGACGGAAAGACTGATCCCATCAATCACGTCAGGAAATACCGACAGGCCATGACCCTCTGGAGTCATCGAGATGCCTTGATGTACCGTATTTTCCCCTCGAGCCTTCATGATGTAGCACAGAAGTGGTTCGAAAGGCTCCCCAACCAGTCGATAAAGAATTTCAAATCCCTAGCCAAAATTTTTATGGCCCGATTCATCACCAGTAGCTCCCATCCCAAAAGGATGGATGCTCTACTAATAATGAAGAAAATGCCTCAGGAGACCCTCCGAGAATATGCGAAGAGGTACTGGGAGTTATTCAATGAGTTCGAGGACTACGCGGAGGAAGTGGCAGTGGCCTACTTCAAAATTGGGCTCCCTAGTTCTTCCCTCCTCTACCAATCCTTGACGAAGAAGGAAGCTATGACTATTGACGACCTTATGGCCCGAATCGAGAAATACACAAAGGTGGAAGATGTCACCCGCTATAATACAGGAGAAAACGGTCGAGCTAAGCTCACTACCAAGGTAGGTGAGAAAACTGAGAACCAGAGGAAAGGAGGAAAGAAGGAAAGAACGGAGGCAAAAATGGCTCCAAGAACGGAGGGAACTAGGACGCGTCGAAATCATTCCAGGCGGTCAACACTGTCTTCAAAGAACCAATTTACAAGGTTTTTGCGATGATCAAGGATGAGCCATTCATCAAGTGGCCCAGGAAGATGGGGGGAGATCCCTCGAAGAGGAATAATTCGTTGAGATGCGCTTTTCACAAAGAGGGAGGGCACAAGACCGAGCACTGCAAAGCTCTTAAGTCTCACCTCGAAGAATTAGCCCAGTCCGGGCATTTTGAACGACTTTGTGGATAAAAGGGCAGAGAAAGTGACTGCCAACAGAGAGATGAGACCCGATAATGTGCTGGACATGAGTTCGCCGTAATTCACGGAGTATCTGACGTCAAGCAGATACAAGGGAACTCAGCTCAAATGGAGATGAAAAACTTACAGCAGTAATGCAGGCTTTTCAAATCGATCCAGCAAAGTCACAGTCAGGAAAGCTTCGACGTGCAGAGGACGTCAACTATAACAAGCATATTGTTTTCACGGATGAAGATTTGATGGGAGTAAGGACCCCACATCATGATGCCTTGGTCATTACACTCAGGATAGCCAACTTTGACATCGACAAGCTGCTCGTCGATCAAGGAAGCTCATCCGAAGTAATGTACCTCGTCCTGTTCAGGAAATTAAAGTTGAGCGTCGCCAACTTAAAGGAAGCTACTTTTACTTTGGTCGGCTTCGCTGGAAAAATGACCATGCCCCTAGGCAAGATAGTGCTGCCAGTTCGTGCTGGGAACGTCTCCAAGATGATCGAGGTTTTGGTAGTTGACATCGAGTCACCGTACCAGGCCATCATCGACAGAGGATGGCTTCATGCAATGAAGGCGGTCTCCTCGACCTACCACCAGAAGCTCAAGTACGTAACCAAGCGAGGAGTAGTGGAGATCCACGGCGACCAAGCGATGGCGAGGAAGTGCTTTATAGCAGCCATCCGACCAAAGCCAGAGAAGAAGGACGGTCAACCCAGCGAGAAAGTTGAAGAGGGTGTGATACCTTCTAAATAGCAACTAAAGTATGGAAAGGAGTAGAGGAGACCAGGCTCCTCCCCTCTGAGCATGTCATCGAGGACCTGGTAGAAGTTATAGCCAAAGTTGGTAATAGTAGCAAAGTCTTCTTGATTGGAGCATCTCTCACCGATCAAGAATAGAAGGAGTTGACGACCTTGCTGAGACACAATGTAGATGTTTTCGTATGGGAACCATACGAGCTGCCTGACATTGATCCTGATATGATCTGTCATCAGCTGCACGCCGACCCCACATTCAATCCAGTCAAGCAGAAGGCACGAAGAACTGCACCCGAGAAGGCTAAAGTGGTCGCAAAGGAGGTCAAAAAACTGTTAGATGCAGGATCCATACGGGAAGTACAATTCCCCAAGTGGTTGTCCAACTCAGTAGTAGTTTCGAAGAACAATGGGAAGTGGAGAGTTTGCATCGACTTCACTGACCTCAACAAAGCATGCCCAAAGGATAGTTTCCCCCTCCCAAAGATAGACCAACTAGTAGATGCCACTGCAGCTCACGAGCGTATGAGTTTCTTGGACGCATACTCAGTATATCACCAGATCCCCTTGTACGCCCCAGACCAGGACAAAACAGCGTTCATCACGACGGTTGGGTTGTATTGCTACAAGGTCATGCCATTTGGGCTCAAGAATGCGGGGGCAACCTACCAGCGACTGGTCACAAAAATATTCAAGGATCAAATGGGAGACACAATGGAGGTCTACATGGATGACATGCTCGTTAAGAGCAAGAAGAAGGAAAATCACCTCTCAGACCTGTCAAAGACGTTCGAAATCCTTAGGAAATACCGAATGAAGCTTAATGCGAGCAAGTGTTCCTTCGGTGTCCAGTCAGGAAAATTGCTTGGATACTTGGTCAGTAAGAGAGGCATAGAAGCTAATCCGGACCAGATCGATGAAATCAATAGGGTACAACCCCCTCGAATAGTTCGGGACGTGAAGAAGCTCACTGGAATGCTCGCTGCCTTAAATCGCTTCATTTCCAAATCCTCTGAGAAGTGTAAGCCTTTTTTCCAGCTTCTAAAAGGGAGTAAGCCAGTAGAATGGAGCCCGAACTGCTCGCGAGCTTTGGACGAGCTCAAGTCCTACTTAAGCTCTCCACCGCTGCTTGTCATACCACAACAAATGGATTCTTTGTACCTGTACCTCTCGGTATCCAATCACACTGCCAGCTCGGCATTAATGTGCGAGGTCGCAGGAATCCAACACCCCATTTACTACGTAAGCAAGACCTTATTATATGCCGAGCAA
This sequence comes from Sambucus nigra, assembly GCA_949130495.1. Taxonomy (NCBI): domain Eukaryota; kingdom Viridiplantae; phylum Streptophyta; class Magnoliopsida; order Dipsacales; family Adoxaceae; genus Sambucus; species Sambucus nigra. The sequence continues at coordinate 340,274,863 of OX422213.1, read as the reverse complement.
AGGTACCTGCAATTGGAGAAGCTCGCCTTTGCACTGGTAATAGCCTCGAGGAAACTGAAGCATTATTTCGAAGCTCATACTATCATCGTCCTTACATCGCACCCCCTTAAGGCGATCCTAAGGAAAACGGATTTGTCGGGAAGATTGTCTAAGTGGTCAGTCGAGCTCGGCCGGTTTGACATCCAATTTCAACCAAGGACCGCTATCAAGGGTCAGATCCTCGCTGATTTCATAGCCGAATTCACTGGTGAAGAACTCCCCGACCAAACTCAACCAACAAAGCAAAAGAAGAACCCAGCAATAGTGGAAACCTGGAAACTATTCGTTAATGGAGCCTCCAACTCAAAGGGGGCAGGCGTAGGCATTGTTCTCATCACCCCAGAAAACACTATCCTTGAGAAAGGAATAAGGCTTGGATTTACAGCCTCCAACAACGAGGCAGAGTACGAAGCCCTAATAGCTGGTCTCCAAAAGGCACAAACTCTGGGAGCAAAACGTTTATAGGTGTTCGGTGATTCTCAACTAGTCTCCAATCAGATAAGTGGAGACTACAACGCGAAGGATGAAAGAATGGCAGCCTACCTCGCCCTGGTGAGAAAACTAATGATGAGCTTTGAGGAGATCACCATCCAGCAGTTTCCCAGAGGGCCAAATAGTCATGCCGACGCCTTAGCAACCCTAAGCTCGGTAGTTGATTCTAGCCTTAAAAGGGTCATTCCCATCGATTTCCTCATTTGTCCAAGCATTAACCACAACAGCACGCTGCCAAACGTGGAACAAATACTCCAGGTGGGATCAACCCCCAGCTGGATGGACCCCTTAAGAGACTATTTAAAGGAGGGCACGCTCCCAGAGGACAAGAAAACCTCCCACCAGATAAGAGTCAAAGCTGCTCGCTTTCACTTATCCACAGGAGGCGACTTGTATAAGAAGTCCTTCTCCGGTCCCTATCTTATATGCGTCCACCCAGGCGATGTCGAGCAAGTGCTGCGCGAGCTTTACGAAGGAATTTGTGGAAGTCATGTCGGAGGAAGGTCTCTAGCCTTTCGAGCAACGAAGGAGGGATATTGGTGGCTATATATGTAAAAGGACTCCATAGTATATGTCCGCAAATGCCCAAAATGCCAGCTTCATGCTCCAATGGTCCACCAACCCGCCAGCGACCTAAAATCCCTGATCAGCCCATGGACCTTCGCCCAATGGGGGATGGACATCGTGGGACCACTACCCACTGCTGCCGGAAATCACAAATACCAATTAATTGCAACTGACTACTTCACCAAATGGATCGAGGTAGAACCATTGGCAAACATCCGAGACGCTGACATGATAAGGTTCATATGGAGGAATATAATAACGGGATTCGGAATCCCCAGAACCATCATCACCGATAATGGAACACAATTCGAGAGTGGCCCCTTTCAGGACTTCTGTAACGAACACGGGATCAGGCATAACTTTAGTTCGGTGGCCTACCCTCAGAGCAATGGGCAAGCAGAAGCTTCTAACAAAACTGTGATCGATGAATTGAAGAAGCGACTAGAGCGAGCCAAGGGCGCATGGGTAACCGAGCTACCCCATGTCCTATGGGCATACCGAACAACTCCTCAGCGAGCAACAGGAGAAACCCCATTTTCTCTAACATATGGCATGGAAGCAGTCATTCCACTAGAAGCGGGCTTGCCAACAATGAGATTCGACCTTGTCGACTAAGGCCAGAATGATGGGGCGTTGCTCGCTGAACTCGACCTCGCCGACGAGTGTAGAGAACTTGCCCTAGTAAAGCTTACGAGCTATCAGCAACAGCTCGCAAAGCATTACCACAAAAGGGTTAACCCGAGAAGATTTCAATTTGGGGACTATGTTCTAAGAAAAGTCCTAGACAACACAGTAAGGTCATCAGACGGTAAGCTAGGCCCAAACTGGGAAGGACCCTTTAAAGTAACTAAAGACGACCTTCAAGGTGCATATCATTTAGAAATGATGGAGGGCAGAGAGATACCACGAGCATGGAATGCAGCTAATCTCAAGAAATTCTATTTTTAAATTCTCAAGGAATTCTATTATTGAATCTTTTTCTTGTATTTATTATGTGAAAGGAACAGGTCATTCCCCTTATTACTAATGTAATCAGTAACTGCATTTTATCACACATCTCTTTCCAAATCACAGGCACGATGGTCGATATAGTAGGGGAATACCCCTCCTCAGGTCATCCTCATGAAACACGAGAGACCTCTTAGCATTACCCCTGGTAATATATAAAGCCCTACAAAGGATTCTTAGGCAATGCGACCAGATTTTATACTGGCCATCAAACCTACTTTGGTTGAGCAAAATCCTTATCGGATGAAGACATCCAATACCAGGTGTGTCCTCTCCAATTGCCCTACTTAGGCCTAAGGGAGTGTGACGACACAACCTAAAAGGTAAAATGGGGCATAATGGTATTTTGGTATTATACTGGACTTGGGGGACACTTGCATGACAAAACAAAAAGGATTATGAAGCAGCAAGAATATAAAAAGATTGGATAAACACGTTTAGTCAGCAAAATTGCCCAAAACACGAACTTTTCATTAATCTCTTATATTTGCAACAATGATAATACATGTTTAGTCGGCGAAGCTCGCCCAAAGCGTTTACATTATCAAAAGAAAAACAACTTGCAAAAAATTCAAGAAGGTGGAAGCCTCCGAACAAGATAATCTTCCACTCTAGCTCTTAGTCCATCATCAGGAGCAGGGACCAGCTCTTCCACAACCTCATCTGCGTCCAACTCTAATAGTTACCGAGGAATAACATCAATGGGGATCCATCTATCATCCCTCCTGAATGGGTTGGGCATCAGAGTGGAGGAGGACATCTCGTGACGATACCATAACACCTAGTTCCTCGGGACCTGAAGCTCTTTTAAGGCACTCAACCACCCTCTGATGAAAGAAAGTTCCTCTAACTCGGATAGTCTTGTGGGAGCATACAGCCAGCCTTGATCATAACCGTCAGCCCACGCTTGTCAAGGACCCTTCTTGAATAAATTTTACAATCGGATAACGTCCCTTTGAATCCCACGCTTGCCGGACATCATCACGGAGCTCTTCCATCTCCTTATCCCTCTATTCTTCTGCTTCCCTGTTCCTGTACCTTGTGCTCCTACCAGCTCCCGGGAGGGGAGGACGAGTGGAACCTCGCGGCATAGGAGAAGTATGTCCAGCTCGCGAAGATGAGGAGCCTTGCAGAACCGTTGAAACAGTGCTTGGCGCATGCTCTCTAAGTTGGAGGACTTCCCTCAGGTTTTCATTCTCCTGCTGCAGGAACTCCCAAACCTGGTTTATCTCGGTGGCCTCTAGCAACCTTAATATCAGTACATTGACTTCCTCTTGTACAGAGGCACCAATGCCTTCCATCTCCAGGAGCCTATCCTTCAGCTTAGCCACTAGCTCGAACTGCTCCTTATACTTTTGATTCCTTGACCTGAGAGACTTGCAAAGCCTAACAAAGGCCTGACGAACCTGAGGACTGGCATTGGGACCAAGAGTCCTGCCCAATTGAGATGTGGCAGGAATATATTCTTCAACATCAGTCAACTACAAGACATAAAAGGGCAATGGAAAGAAAAATCAATCAATGCACCGGAAAAAGAAGCCTTTTCATTTCATTGATAAAAGTCAAGTACACTGAGCAGAAATTGGAAAGATTACAAGCAGAAGTATAAGAAAAGCCCTAAAAAAAGATTAACTAGCAACCTCAGGCTGCCCATAGGTGGCTGGCTGCTTCCCCTTGTCAGCAGCAGCAGAGGCATCCCCCTCCACAGGAATTCCCTCATTCGCCTGGGCAGGACCAACATTGGCAGAAGTTATCTGAGAGGCAAGATCAACACCCTCGATGGCTAGGGCAGGGGCTTCTTCATCCATAGTTGGCCTCGAACTCGGGTCATGCTCTTCGAACAGAGGAGATTCAGCATCAACACCAGCAGCTAGGAGGGCCTTGTTCCAGCCCTTCTTGAAGTTCAAACGGCTGATGTAGCCTATCTGAACTTCGGCGTCTTCATAAGTAGCAGTCCACCCAGAGTTGTATGAATCCTCCTTGATGGTGGATACCTAGGACTCTTTCTCCTTTAGATGCTCAGTCAGATCCTTGTTCTCCTCCACGACACCCAACTTGCTCGAGCAGACCAGGTCATAGGCATGCCTCAGCTCGCTCAGCTCCTTAACCACCGCATCCCTCTCTCGATTAGAATTGATGAGGGCCAGATCAGAGGAAGCTCGAGTGGCATCAACAGCCTTCAAATTAGCCTCCAAATGAGATCCCCTGACTTCCAGAGCGTACTTCTTCTGCTCCAGCTCGCCATTCATTCTCACTAACTCATCGCGAGAATGGTAGAGCACGGCGAAGTCAGTCACAAACTGCAAAAAAATAAAGAAGAAATCAGGAAGGAGAAACAACTAAAACTTGTTAAGAAATTGAAAAAGGTAGAGAACCTTAACAAGGCTAGTCTCTGGCTAGCTTGAAGGGCTAATTGATCAGACCCCAGCGCCCTCTGGAGATCTGCAGGAAGAACTGCCCTCTCGAGCAGCGCAGGTGCCAGCTGAGGAGAAGTGGCAACTGAGGCCCCCTCGGGCAAAGCAGACACCGGGACCAAAGCTTGCCTAGCCTTCGTCCTCTACTCCATCTCCCTCCTCTCTTCCTATCTCTCCCTTTCCATCCTCTTCCTCTCCTCCATCCTCTTATTTTCCTCCACATTCTTTCTCTCCTCCTCCTTCTTTCTCTCCCTCCCTCTCACCTGCTCTTCCTCTCTCCTCTTCCTCTCTTGCTCCTGAGTGGAATACCAAGAACCAGTAGCCACGGCCCCAGAAGAAGACTTTTATTTCTTTGACCTCTGTGCAAGAAGCATATGGTCCTCATCATCGTCTCTAATCAGGTTCTTCCTTGGAGGCATCTCTTCGCCTGAACTGCTGAAAGTGCTCGACGATCCTCGAGCTTCAGATCCTCTTTAGAAGAACTGCTAGTGTCAGAGCTCCCTCTACCCAAATTACTCGCAGCTCCCACAGGCTCACTCTCAGAGCTGCTCTCCTATTCGTCCAACTGGATAGGACCAATAGTAGTCTCTCCGAAAGAATCAAACTCTGGAATACTATCCACAGGCCATGCTTTGAAGCTGGATCCTGCATTCTTATACTCGAGCAAAAAGGCGGAAAACTTGGGATGCTCGCCGTCACCCAGAGGCTCCTTGATATTCCAAGCTTTCACCAACTCTGAGATACGAACCTCGCTGAGATCAGGCTCCAAATTCTTTATCCTCGCTGTGGAAGAAAAAGCAAAGAAAGGTTAGAAAAGTCACAAGTCTGCAAAGGTTGAAACAACAGTACAATGTCTACCTATATATTCTTCCCCGTAAAAAGGGATAGTGAACCTCTCAGACCTCGACCCTTCAAACTGGGGAGGGAACTACCAATTCTTAACGAGGAAACCCTCTTTCCAGCAGTCCTTATGGGAATCAGGTAGGTTTACTACCAATACCCTATCAGGACTCCTAACTTTGAGGTATAAGACACCTGAGCTAGTTCAAGAGAAGGAATAACAGAAACAGATCTCGACAAGTCCTAACCTAGTACCATAAAACTGGTTTATTCTATGGACTCCATTTACTATCTTCCACACATTGGGCGAGCACTGTGCGGGAACAATATTGAAATAACCAAAAAAATGCAGAAATAGATCATTTGGGGGAAAAGTAAGTCCCCCCTGGGAGAGCAACAAAACATGGATCCAGTTGGCATCCTCTATATCCCTAACGTTCCTAGGAGGGGAGGCACAACATTCAATATCTACCCACTCAGGAATATTGTAGAACTTCCTGAACTCATAGATTGACCTATTTACAATCTTCGCCATTAAAAAACTCAAGAAAATCTACAAGCCAAAGAGAAAGTGCAAAGAAAGGGCACGAGAAACTTATAAAACAGAAGATCGGTTCGAATGATGAAGAAGCACGAGCTCAAGATGACTAAGAAGCAATAGGAATGGGGATTCAGAGAAGAAGGTACGAGGCACTAGAGTTCTCAGAAGAAGGAAGAGTACTAGAAAGGTTGAAGCGACGAAAGAAAAAGTGGCTATTCCAACAAGCCTTCAATTCTAATCATAGCGCACAAATAGCGAAGTGGGTGCCGCCAAAGCAACTTCAAAGTTTTCGAAGAATCGCAAATCAGCCATAATGGCTTATCATTTAAATCCATTGAACCCATAAACATGGCCCAACAAATTTAGGGGCAATTGTGGGTACCCGAAATTTAAAACTATGGGCCTGGACGAGTAGCCCAGTCCTGGCGGCCCAAAGTCCAGGCCCCTCATCTTTTATAATTGATCCGGTCTCCCCCCACGATCCCATGAAGGGAAGTTATGGGGGAAATGGAAAACATGGAGGAACCCATCACCTCCACTCATCTACATGCACATGTATATATTAAACCCTAGGTCCGGGGCAAAAGGACAAGTTGTATTCTCTGTAATCACTCTCCGGAGTATATAGAAATAATATCGACTGCACCACCGTGGACGTAGTCACATCTTGGCTGAACCACGTACATCCTTTGTTGTGTGATTGGCACCTTGTATTCCTTGTTCTTTTCTTGATAATTTTTCTCTCATATTTATTTGTGTTTCATAATAATTGCATCTACAAGAATCACAATAGAAAAATTGCCCATGAAAATTCACTAGTGGTAGAAACATTTTTGGGTCGGTGACAAGTCCACCCAAATTAAGATAAAAGCACTAATTTATGACATGTGTACCTGGGTGTAAATCAAAGGATGTAACCAGATGAACTTTGATGGTTGGATAAGAGATAAAATTCATCATGCCATCACTAAAAGAATTATCTTTTATGATATGAGACCCAAATTGATTTAAACACCCCACAATGTTATCATCCCCCTTAATGCAAAAATGAGTCAGAAAAGGCAACTATTCTCCATGATACCCATATTGGTGAAATCTTGTGTTTGGGGGGGGGGGGGGGGGATAAAAAAGGGTAATGAGGTTATGCCTCATCAATTCAAAATATCGTCCGAACTTAATCCGTTAATGAATTTGACTCCTTAGATGAACATTTTTTGAGACTCTGCATGAGATGGAAAAAAATATTCTCCTTAATTGTCAGAGGAGGTTTAATGAACATGGGTAATAGTGAATATGTGGGATATGATTCGTGAACGCACTCTTTCTCACACCTTTTTCTTGTCGAGAAAATTAGTCACTAGGAATTGGCTATGCATGGAACTTCAAACTAAGATGAGGTACTTTGCGAAATGTGTGAGAGGAAGGCATAACCAATATGAGGGATCAAATTTCCTTATGAAAAATATAAGATTCATTGTATTCGAACATAAAGTCAACACATAAGTTTTACTCCTCCGCATATTCTACATGCCACACATTATCACACTCCCCATTATTAGTATTATCACCATCCTTAACTTTACTAAGTGGTTACTTATCAATGTTAAAAATGATCAGTCCAAGTGTCATGTTATCAAACGACAACTTCCTCACCCCATTCCTCAGACTAAAATAGGCATCGAATGTGAAAATTAAAAATGGGTGACCTTAAATAACCAGAATTTGTGACTCAACACGTGCTACCATTTGGGTATCCAAAATAAGAAAGTCAATAGGGAAATATGATTTGTTAAATTTTACTAAAACATCCTAAAAAATACTGCTATAAGGAAATCCAAGATTGGCTTGCCACAATCCTAACAAGTCGTCCACCAATTTTCCCACCTCCATCTACCTCTTCATCTCTTCCTGTCAATAAGGGTTACAAGCTACACCAATAGTTTAGACAAGAGGCGGGGGACAACCATGGAGGCTAGTATTGTGAAGTCCCCTTCATAGACTCCAAGATAAACATGCCTCTTAACAAAAGATAGGTTATCTTGTAAGAGGAAATTCTCATAGAGGCTTCGGGATGGTTAATACCTAGGAAGATGAGATAAAAAATTCAATACCAATTAGGGATATTACTCAACGAATATAAGGGTTATAGGCATACTCTATTACATTTTCCATCGAGAAGATGATCTATCCCTTATCTAATGATGTTCAACACTATGATCCTTTCGCAAAGCGAAAAATGTCTAGTGTTTGACTATTTTATGTGACCAAATAGCCCATCGACCATTTGGATACATATAGGTACCTTATGTTTCTCTAGGATACTCTTTATGAAGTCCTCTCTAGAGATATGCTAAGGGGAACTTCTAGTAATTAGTTTGCCAAGATCAAACTAAATACCATTGAAAACTTCATTAAGATGTCCAAGTCACTAGTTATCCACTTCATCGGATATTAGCAAATTCAAAGTCGTCCACTTATTTTTTTCAACTTTAGACATATGTACTGGGATACTATGAAGGAATATGCTAAGAAGTTAAACACTAAATCTATATAACTTGTTGATTTTAATGACATTATCAATGTTTCAATCATTTATAATTGAGCTCATACCAAAGTATTTGTTAATGTCTTTCAACAAAGGCCTCAACCATCCATGACTAATCCACTAGGGAAAGCTCATAAGTACATGATCACTGAGATTACTCTGACTTTAAGATGCTTAATCCTTCTCTCTCGCTAACCTCAATATGGGAAGAGGAAAGATTTATTTTCTCATTTCGGAGGATCCTTTCCTGAGAAGGAAAATTCTAAGAAGAAGAAGAAGGAGAAGAAATGAAGACCGCTATAGGCCAATCATTTCACTCCCCTAACTACCACTATTGAAGATGTTTACTCAATAGTAGAATTATAAAAAAATCCTACCTCTGTCAAACCTTATGAGGGCCTAAATGAGTGAAGATACATGCATAAATACTACCTCTTCTGGTCCATAAGTGTTGCTATCTCTGTAAATTTGTATCCATTAAATAGGGTGTTCGTTATAAAGGAAAAAGGTAAAGAAAATGGAATTTAGTAGATGCTAACACCATTTTATGTGGTTTTACTGAAGGAAAAACCTCTTCGTCGTATCGAAGATCCCATTTGAGAGTGGCCCACCAAACAAATTAAATGAAAACCTAAGGCTAGAATTTCAATGGTGATATTCCACAAACCTTACCGTATTAGACTTCCCTTCCCCATTATGACCTTTTAGTGGTCACCATGGTTATAGGTAATTCCACTATGCATAAAATTCTCATTAATACTAGGACCTCAGCTTACATCATCTTCATAGAGGCTTTAACTACCACGAATCTCACCATGAAAGATCTCTTACCGATCATGACAACTCTAGGGTATTTCAATAGATAAAGATCTTATTCCATATGTTATCACTCTCGCCCTCACGAAAGAGTTTGGATATTAATGAATCACCACATGTAGTAAGTTCTTGATGGTGGATTTTTCCTCAGCCTATAATTTATCTTGGAAAGAAGTTATCTCAATGGTTTGGATGATGTGATATCAACCATAAGGATGCTTATATGCTCTACACCCCCATTTAGAGTGGGAGATGTGCACGAGGATTAAGTAAAATTTAGGTACTATTATAAGATTTTTATGTGCAATAAGAAGAGGCCTTAGGCTTACCAATCAGAAAGATAAAGATAAAAATTGAACCATGTACATTATAGTCTCAATATCACTCTTCTCCCTAATTATTATACGTCCGCGTGAGAAAAAAATAATCATTTGCATTGAAGATGCTTTTAGATTTACAACATTTTGAACTTGTAGAACCTCAATAGGGAGGAATGTCAATGCCTTTATGGTTAACGAAAATTTATCATCATAATTGAAAATCATTCATTAATTGTATATTATAGGCTTCACTAACGGAATCGTTGCAAAGAAACAAGGCTAATGTTTGGACCGTCTTTCGGATAAGGATTTAAGAAAATAGTTTAAGGCAGAAGCTTTCAATTTTATTTATTTTTATATAAAAAAGTTGTTATTGAGTTCTTTATGTATTGAATCATCCTTTGGTAGAAAAACATTTAGAAGAGTCAACTTAACTCTACATCTTTAATGAGAAGGACAAAATCTCTTAGGATAGACCTAAATACCCTTCAACATAATAAACCCAATGTTAATTCATTTTATCTCTCTAACCCAAATCCCTTTAGATCTTTGATGACTATCTATCATACCTCTGACATTGTATATCTGAAAACTCCCCCATGAAGATCCAATGATATACCAATGATACCAACATCACCCCTATAAATTTGACAACACTCTAGAAAACCTTCAGTGAGTATAAGTGGCACCCATGTGGATCGCGAGATTCTTCAGTAACACCTCATGACTTCTGAAAGTCTATAATGTCACTAGAGAGAGTTTCTAACAATTCCCTTGCCAAAAATCTCAATATGAAATTTCATACTACAAATTTTGTGACTATTAAAATTTCACATTGTGAATTTGCACTGTGAAATTTTTCCTTGCAATTTCTCACTATGAAATTTCTATTGCAATTTTTTATTCTAAATTTGCATCTAAATAAAACTTATTTGATAAATATTAACATAATAATTCAAAAAATACAAGATTAAAAAAACAAAGAACATGTATATTAACAAAATTTTAGTAAACACACTAAAATTTCTCACTGTGAAATATCACGATGATATGTCGCAAAATTACTTTCTCATTATAAAATAGCATATTGAAATTTCACAATCCAATTCCTTGAAAATTTGTAAATAGCCATTTTTAGACAAAAAATTTAAGTCTAAAACTTAAAGTGTTATAGTATAATATGAAAATCCCTTGATGGGCAACTTCTTTTCAAGTTAACAGAAATAAGACTAAATTTACACAGGTTGTGTGAAACTTTAACAATTATTACTAATAACATACTTCAATTTTATTTCTTGAAAAATATTGATTAACTTTTCACTAAACTTGATTGACTACTAGGTCAAATTATTAGATTCAGATAATATAGAAATATAAACAAGAAATACTCAACTACAACACGAGATTTAATATGGTAAAACCCTAAAATAAGAGAAACATCCACGACCCCCTTTATGGAAAAACCAAAATTAAAATCCACTATTAAATGAAGAGGTACAAGTACAATAAATAAAAGTTGAATACAGGAAAAAATATAGTATTCTAAATATGAGAGCCGTATTCTAGCTAGGTCTCTTTTCTTGCAACATCTGATGTAAATGCTTACTATGCCTCCCTCGTCTAGTGGTGTTAATTCCCCACAAAGTGATAGTCATTGGATGTGTTTATTTGTAGAAGTGTTTGTGAAAAGTGAATGCAATGAGTTACAATGATTTGTAAAATATACAAAAATTTTAGACTCACGCACACTTAAGATTACAACTAATACTAAATGAATTACAAATGGATCTATCAAACAAAAACTCAAATATGAGTTTATACTATTATAAACTTCCTAAACTTTAGATCCGATAATTCTTATTTATAAAACTATACTTACAAACTGACATATTTGAGTTATTTAACAACTATATGCCCAAATGTAGATTTGATGTAAAACTTTCAGATTCAACACCTTTTAAAAGATTTAAAAGGTTTTATTCACAAGATTATCAGATCTATTAGTTTATCTTTACAAATAGTGCAAAACTTAGATCTAAATAAGAAAGATAAGAGAATTAATATAAAATACTTTGAAGATTAGATCCATTATATAAAAGTGATAAATCTATTCATGCATTAGTAAAAACATTTTGAACAGAGTAAAGATCTACTACTTTTACAAATAAACCCTAAAGAGCGAGTGTAGGTGTTGTGAGGATGAAAAACATATTAGATCTTAAAATCTCTCAAGGATTATGAATTAAAACTTCAAGAGGATCAAATCCAAGGTTGTTCTTTTTGGAGATAAACAACCAAGAAGGTTGTTTTGAATGGGTGAGAATTTGAAATATTCTTTCTATCTTTTCTTCCATCTTCTCTCATTTTTTTTTCTTTATCTCACTATTCTTCTTCCTCTCAGTTGTTTTCATTCAGATTATCTATTTATCTATCTCTTTTCTCTTTTTTTCTACTCTTTATCCCCCTCTAAACTACAAAATTTTATTAAGTCTGAGATGAGAGGGGTTTATATAAAAATGAATATAGGGATCTAGAATCCGGTAAACATGTCTAAAAATTAATGGCTCAGATTAAACCACTATAAGAAATATATATATATATATCAGTAAATTGAACTTAATATGAATTTGGGTGAGTTATGTTCGACATAATCACGGAAGATCGAAATTCCTGTTCTAGTTCCACTGAATAGTTCATAACGTAGATGAGGAGTTGACATCCCATCAGTAAGGTTATGAGTACAGTCTTAGTAGTTTATATAGACCACGAAAACATGTTTAATGGTTCAGACACTTGTCTGATAGTTCAAAGATTATTGTACCAGTGCATCCGTATTGTATTGAACATGACGACAAGTGAGATTGAAGTATAGGTGTTGACTAGATAGACTTGTACAACCCAACAACATTTTCAAAGGGTACATAGATTCTTAATCTTGATAACTATGTGGATTTAAATGTGCATACAATTATTGCTTTGATTGTTATGGGTGAGATCCAAAATATTTGATCTAAATCTCTGTATTTTGGGCAATTATTAAATGTCTGAGATCATATTCTAGAGGGATTTACATTTGAGAAATATCCAAGATTAGAGTACCAAATAAGTTAAGTTTGAGATCAATAATTAAGTAATGTATTGGTAAAAATTGATTAGAGAAAAATTGAATTTCACCAAGAGGGTATTGTATGTTGTATGCAGGGAATACTATTATGCACTATATAGCTTTGCAAACATTACCTCATTATTCGAGTAATTCTAAGATAATTAAATTGGAGTGCAATTATAATTAATTAGTGAAATTAATTATAAATAAACGGGAAATAAAATATATTACGGAGTGTAATATGGGATTATCATATATATCTTTGAAAGACAATTTAATTATTAGTCTTAGGTTCCTAATATATTTCGGTACCCAAGTAGTAGGCCCAACCTCTCTGAAAACCTAAATTGGCCTATACCTACTTCATTACCTATTTATATAGGTCAGGGGAATTGGTTTAAGGACCATGAGAATATCTATAGTGTTAGAGGGGGAGAAAAAAAATATTATTTACATATTTGTGAAGGGTGAGGAGAGAGAAAATATTATCTCTAACTAATCACCAAGATTAACAGGGAGTGACCATACACAAGGCTTCGTTTGGGGGAATTATATACTAGAAGATTCAAATCACTCAGAGCATTCTAGGAAGGATTTGGATAAGTAAGAAAAGAAACCTCAACTTTCGCTTCAGTAAATATATCTCCTTATTTAGATCGCCTATAAGATCCACAAAGGTATCATGATTTAAACCCTAATTTCATTGTTTGAATCTAGTTATTTTTGTTTGAAAATGTTGCCTTTTGTAATTTTATATAAGTTAGCTAAATTTCATGTAAAATCATTAAGTTGTGAGTCATTAAAACCAAAAAGATTGATTCGTGGTGAGACGTTTGATTACAGAGTGAGGCTCGTTCATTTATACTTCATGAATATTTGAACTTTTAAGATTATACAAGGCATATATACTTCATAAGACTTATGTTGCTGAATTTAAAGTCTATATCCTTTTATGGTTTTGTAATTCAACGTCATTGGCTATGCACGCAATGCACATGCATGTTTTCGTACAAAATGTGCTTTTATGTACTAAACAAGTGTTTTTGAATATTGAGATGTGTTTTGTATACCTTGGGAAAATACCATTTTTTTAAAAAGTTCTTTTGAACCCGCGCCATTTTGTATAACCCGGGCCATTTTGAACCCGCGAATATGACCTGCACCATTTTAGGCATAGTTTGAAATCTTCCTAAAATTGTGCGCATGCTGCCACTTGATCCCCGTGCACATGGCAAAAGGTTTTATGCATATTCATTGGACACTGCATAAAACTGTGCACACGGTGAAAAATTACACCTATTCACATGACATAAAAGATTTTTCAAAAATCCCTATAAATAGGTCTTCCCCCTCCAGTTTAAAAAAATTTAATTCGTCATTACTCCTCTACATCTCAGAGAGTATTTTCGAGGTCGAGAGATTTTGTTTTGTCTTTCTATTGTGAAATTCACTTGTTCTCTCCAAATTTAGTTCAAAATCCATATTTGCACTTGATTTATGAATTGAGAGGAAATTAAGAAAGATTTGAATAGCATACAGTTAACCAAAGTTCAAACCAAACCATTCTACATCTGAAGTAGAGATCAATCCTCCTAGATTTCAAAGGTAGGTATCTTTGTCTATTGAAGAGTTCAAGTCATGATGCGACTTTAAAGAGGAGAATGCACTTCCTCGTTCATCCTATGGATCTTAGGATCGATTTCTTATCGTTAATAGGGGGAGGTTCGATGTTCATAGGTAATTTCTTATGAGTTAATGATAGATAGACACTTTCTTGCATTGTATAAAACCTTTTCAAATTAAATAAGAGATTAAAGTGTGTCGATGTTCTTTACCCCTTGGTGTTTATTTTATTTTATTTATTTTTATATAGCTATGGATTATTTTAATGTTGTGTATGTTGTATTCTTCACTTACATCACACATTACATTTATATCTCACATAGATCTAGCTTCATCCATAAAATTAAAATTAGGATTATGCTTCTAGTGTATTTGACCTTGATTTCCTAAATTGCTACTTTGATTTGTTGATCCTCATGCCTAATATGATTTCACTTAGTTGTTACAGATTCTAAGTTTTCTAAAATTAAAAAGAAAATTGAAATTGACCCCAAAAAAATTGGGCATAAATTGTGATTAAACCTATTCGCCCCCTCTATGTTTATTTGATTAGAATTGTATTGAATATAAACATTATCATTATTTACTTTTTGAATCTTGATCAATAGAAGTTCTTAGAGAAATAAAGTTTTTTATATTATGTCAATCCTTAATAATTGGTATCAGAGTCCTGCTTAAAGATTGATCACGATTAGTAAAGGTCTATGTTGTCCACCATTGAAATCCTAGGTTTGCATATTAGAAAATATATACATGGACGTTTTGTACAAAAATGGTTTTCTAGGATTTGATAATTTTCATTCCCTACATTATGGTCCAATGAATTTTTGCATATATGATTGGATCCTACGGTGTTTTATTCGTAGTTAGTTTTTCTAGATATGATTCGGTTGTAATAATTATAATATTTTTAATTATTGCAAAAATTGATG
Source organism: Sambucus nigra (assembly GCA_949130495.1). Lineage (NCBI taxonomy): Eukaryota > Viridiplantae > Streptophyta > Magnoliopsida > Dipsacales > Adoxaceae > Sambucus > Sambucus nigra. Next base: position 340,259,620 of record OX422213.1, on the reverse strand, counting down.
TATTTGGAGAAGTTGTGAGGGGATGTAATTTATTTTTAAAATAAATATTTTATTAGATTTGAGTTTGAGTGGATTTTTGGTACAAGTCGTATTTGCATAGAGGTATTTTGTCATGTGATTGGTTCACACATGACATCACACTTAAAGAATTTTGTTCATCCATGGGTTTCATGGAGTAAAAGTTTTTTCTTGGTTTGCAACATGATTTTGGAAGGCTTAGTGTTAGTATCGGAGTCCTAATGCATGATTTCTTTTCTTTTTCTCTTTAGTATAATAAAGGGTTTTAGAAGGCTGCATGTTCCTTGTTGAAAGCATGATAAGAAAAAGTAATGAATATTTTTTCTCCTGGTCAATCTTGTTTTATGCATTAGAGAAGGAAAATGAGGAGTTTTTTTTTAAACTTCTTACAAAGATTTGTGTCTAAGTTTGGTCTAATGGAAGTGTAATACCCTGTATTTTTATGCATATTATTAAATTAATTATATCATTTATATTGTTATATATTATTTAAGTTGGATTGGAATTTGGACTTAAGACAAGATTATTCATTAAGTGAATTAATTAATATTTAGGCTCATATCGGGAAATTATTAAATAACTAAGTTGTTAGTGATTTGGTTTGTTATATTTTCATTAGGCTAGTGGACGCGTATAATGTTCGTTTTTAGTCTAAATTGACGATTTAAAGGCCTATTGGGTTAGTATAGGACTCAGGTATTGTTTCAAGTCATTTAGAGTTGTTTTGGGACTTTTTTAGGTTATACCCATTTGGATACCAACCTTAATTTTGAGATTTAAGGGTTGTAAGAGGTCATTAGGAATCTCATTTTATCACAAACACAATGGGGAAGCACTAGAGGGGCTAGAGAGAGAAAGCACTAAGAGGAAAGAAAGATTTGGGGGAACTAGGGATAAATTTCTCAATCAATCCACAAGGTAAGTTCTGTATAGAGTATTATTATGATTAAATGTATGTTATTATTGTGATTATTCACTGAAATCAAAATATAATCATAACTTAAAATATGATTTGAATTATTAATGTGTTTAAATTCAAGATTAACCTAATTTGGATGTAAATTATATTGAATCCCCTTTTACTGATTGATTTCCTCATGAATTTTGTTTAAAATTAATAGATTGTGATTGGAATCTATTTTATATCGAGGATCATATTAATTGAATACATCCATAAAAATTTCTAGAATAGGATAACCTAGGGTTTTTGAATTTTGAATTGTTTTTTTATTGAATCTTGGGATATGTTTAGGATTTGATGATGGGATTAGGATTCAATGGTTGTTTTGATTTGTTTTTATCAATTAAATGTTGATTGAGTTAGATGATATTTTTGGATTCTTTAATGGTGGTTTTAACGAAGAAAATTGTGGTTAAGGATGAAGAAACCCGCAATGGTAGGAAATTAAGATATCACTGTGCTGACTGATCGATCGGTCCTAGGGCTCCGGTCGACCGGTGGTTACAGGTATGGACTAATATGGGCATATGTGATATTAGTTGGAAATTTTTGGGTTTTAGGACTAAGGTTAGGATTTGTTGGCCTATATATTTTATGTATTCGTAGAATAATGATATATTCTTATGATTCAGATCCTTGGAAATTAATTTTGGGGTATTTGAATATCTGGAAAAATTGTTGATTTAAACTAATGAAATGGAGGATTTGGCATTCGAGGGTAGACCCGAGTGTAAAACGAATTTATTGATTAGGAATTGGTAAATTTGAGGATTGGGCTTGTTAGCCGGGATTGGTTTGAATAATTGTGATGTATGAGTAACGTGAATATCATTTGGGTGAACGAGGGTTCGGGTTATAACTTTCTCGAGTGAGGTAGTAATTATGTTCCATGATTTCATTTAAATTTGGTGTGCAATTATACCTAAACATAATACTTGGGGAGAATAGACTAGGGATAAGTGGATGTCAATATAGTTGATGTACAATTTTTAATGTACAATATGGCGAGTCTACTCCTAGAATTATGAACTTGAGAGGTTAGGGTTGTTATTTTATGGGATAATTATAGGGTTATAGATATGATATACCTTTTCTCTGATAGCTATGCCGGTATGATCCGGTAGTGTATGGTGAGTATATATATGTAGATTGGATTAACCCGTTTATTAGGGTTATGTATGCATATGCTTTAGCCCGTTAGTAAGGGTGGAAATTACTTGTGTGCTTTATATGCATAACATACCATGTGTGAGTGCTCCTGGCGTACGGTACAAGGAGGGATTCCATGATGGGGCAAGTACAATGCGAACTGCGCTAGTACCCTGGTGAGTAAGCGGTCTCTTCCTTGATCATATTTTTTACCCAAGGTCACACGTCTTGGTACCCACGATCGAGAGGACCTTCGAGGGTATTTCTTTAATAAATCTTGGGTTTGGTAGGCTTTATGATTGATGAAAAGACGTGGTGATTTATACTTTTACGTGCCAAGGTCTTAGGTTTGGGATGACCTAAGACTATACCTAGTATGTGCAGATTATCTCCGAAGTCAATATGATAGGCCTTCGTTATTTGTGGGTGCAAGAGATGCTCATCTATTTGTAAAAGTTAAAGGTTATACCTTTGTATGGACTTTAGACGTGAGTAGAGTCTATCTCCTACAACACGTGATTATTGTGTGGCGGTACCACAGATATTAGTACTGGTTTATATGCTATGCTAAATATACATATGACATATAGTAGAGATTTATACCTCCATAATTACGATTCGGATTTGTGCATCACATATACTAGATATGTGTATATTGTATTATTTTCATGAGATAGTTAAATTTGTATAGGCTTGAAATATAATGTTGTTACTGGCATATTGGTTATTTGGTGAAAAGTGGCCCTACGTTTGAGAGTACAACACAGCTTATATTTTAAAATGAAAGAGATAAACCTAAAGATAATAAACTAAATATTAAATAATAAAGATGTAAAACTTTAATCATATTGGCAACATATGGGTTCAGGATTTAGAACCGTATGATATTTTAAGTTATTGGGTTGGGTAGCTAATAACTTAAAATATGTTAAAATACAAGAGCATGGCATGTAATTATGATATGGCCTAGATTCAATTATAATCCTATTCTATATGGGCCTGATGTTTACGTTTTCTTTTTAAAATTAATTTTACCATCCCTGTTGCGGTAGTTCCTGTAGATATGGGATCATTAGAGGAGAATCTGTAGGGACGTCCAATTTCTCACTCCCATGATTGTAGGAGTCGAGCAAGTGTAACTCATCCTTTTACTGTACTCCTTTATTTTCAGTTTGGTTGTACATGCATATTTACATTCAGAGATGGTGTATGTTATTTTATATAAGAGTTGGATTTCTGTGGTTCTTGTATTTCATTATATCATCTTTATTCTTTTGATTACTATTTATTTCTTATGCTAAAATGTTACCAAATGTTTTGATTCCCATGATTTTTATGGAAGACCATATCAATTTATTTATGGATTTTTTGGGGTATCACATTTAGTATTAGAGCATTCTAGGTTATAGTGTACTAGGGATCTTAAGTGCATCCGTCATTTTTTCACATTGCATTTTTTGTCTACTTTAGAGCTTTACCGTTTAAGATTTGTATCTCTTCAAAGATGACAGTTTAGGAGGTTTCGCACAAATGTTTCCTGACAAATGACTCATATAAACCAATTGTATCAGGAGGGTTCCTAATTTGTATTTTTCTTACAAGACGTCCCACGCATAAGGTCGACTTCAGTTGGGAGTTAAGTTTTTTTGAACGCGAGACCTTTAGCAAGAGCTTAGCGTATGGTTAGATGAGATTGTTTTAACTCACCATTCGTAATGGCATTAGAAGTAAGTTTTTGAAGACCTCGATTGTGCAACCATGTTGTGGTCACTATGAGGAGGAGTTTAACTATATTTATTTTTTTGTATTAGAAGAGATTAATATGAACGTGAAGGAGGTCATCTGCATTATCAGTTAGTACGAGAAATACTTTTTGACTTAGCAAAAACCTTACATGAAGGGTTCGTCAAGTGTTAATAGGTAACCCATTATTCACCACTTGCACTTTGGGTGGTTGAAGTTACCCTCCTACATCAGTAGGAGCATTTAAACTATTATGGGGATAGAGTACCTAATATTTAGGAGAAAGAGGCCCAAGTAGGCTCAATAAATACAGATGGTGTGGCATGGACCCAAGTAGGGAGACCTCACCAGTAAAAGGAACTTCATAGTGGGAGATTACCCCAAGGGGTTTCCATGAGTAGACGATATGATTTTTTTTTGCCAATAGGGCCAAGGGAATTTTGGATAGTAGAGCTAAGACATATGAGAGCAGGGTAAATGAGACGAATTTAAGAATATATGATGAATGAGGCAAGGTAAACAAGGCGGCTAGTGGGACCTCCATTTCAATAGTTCATTTAAAGGAAAATGTTATGCTCGTGGAAGGTGAGGCCGCCTAGTTATTAGATTCCTTAGTGGCAACCAAATTTTTAGGGTACCTCAAGGGAATGTTTTGGGTATGATATGGTTCACGCATTTGAGTCTACCTTCGACCTCAAGGATTTGTCATTTTTAATTGTAGTGTGTGTGTACTACGATTATGAGGTAGATAGATTTTGTTTGAGATCTATGTATTTATGGTTGCCCATATACGGGAGGGGGTTACTTTACGTCGTAATTATGCACACATGGCAATTTGTTTGGCTGGCTTGGTTTTATCTGCCTTATTGATTTTGAGATGAAGTATGATTGTATTACTACCAAGATTGTGTGAATAGTTATGTTTTACTCTTATCTCTACTATCGGGTGTAGGTTTTTTATGCTATGTTTGGGCAATGATTTCTTTGGGTGGTTATTCTCAGTTTTGAGAGAAAGGGATATCACACTTGTATATGTATGGATGTAAGTATGTTAAGGGGGATTACGATCATGGGTAGGTGTCACTAATAGTTCGAGGTTCTCCTAGTTACACTTAGATAGGCGTCAAGTTATTACCTATGTAAGAGATTTATTTTTGCATTAGAAAAGTAACTAGCAAAAAATCCTTTGCGAGGGAATTTCATAGAACTTACTTTGTCAGTGATTGTAAAGATATCATGGGAGTAGACACCACAATTTTTGAGTTGGTTGAGCATTCGGGGATGACATTAGCTCTAAAAAAGGGATGTTTCATCAAGTGTATGTGTGAAGCATCAGGAGCAGGGTAAGGTTAAGATACGGGACGAGTGTTTATCGTTACGTACTTATGACCTATTGGGGCGACATTTGAGGGGTAGTTCACTGTGAATTATTACTATACCTTGTTAAAGAGGTCATGGTGTAGTACTAGTGTCTGATACACCTAAATCTGTCATCAAGGGTGGTTTATGCCCCAACGTTGAAATTTATTAAGAGTAGGTCTGCAAATAGTATTAGGAATAAGTCCTTTCTATGATTGAGGACAGGAGAGGATTACATTTTGGGGGAACTTTTTTACCTACGTCACCCCCAAACTTAGAGAAGTGGTATTGACCAAGGTGTGTATTCAATGATTCACTTTATATTTCATAAAATAGTATAAGTATTGAGGTGGAATCACATACTTATTTGATTATGATACAATTCAGAGGTTCAAGAGGGATAATGGACTATTTGGGTCTATGATGGATAGTTTGACCAAGTTAATTAGAGTTATGAGTTATGTAATCTATTCATGTCGTTTTGTGACCAGTATACCTTCATGTATAGTGTGTCCAAAATTGAGAATGGGAAGTTTTGTCGGAATAGGAAACGGAGATAGTGGACGAGCAGAGGCTTGATTTATAGGTTCAGGAGGGATGTCATGTGTTATTAGTGACCTTCGATATGGGATTTATGGATTCCATGTTCCTATAGGGCATAAGCAACCAAATGAATTTCCTTTTTGAAGGTTTAAGTGGAGCGATGCCTGTGCCTTTTGACTTCGCCTTACCACCATCAATATGCACGATGGGTTTCTCTAGGGGTATGAGAAAAGAAATCCTTTATGGCCAAGTTGGTGTTTTAATAATTAAATTTATTTGGTTGAGAATTTAGTCGAATGCAATTTATGATAAGAGAGACCATAACATATGTTACGTCATAGATTGAGTAGATTATTTTCTAGTATTGGTAGGATGCTATGCTAATGATCTGCTTGAGCTTAATTTGGTATTTAATTTTTATTATCATTCTATATAAAACTATTACGTGTCACGGGTATCTGTTTCTTGTCTCATGTGTGTAGGTACTAAATTGAGAATTTTGTTTGCACATCCTGTTGGGGACAAAGAAAGAAAGTTTGGAGAGTTTTTAATATTTGAAGATGATTGAATACATGTCATTCATTTAGTATTTTGAGTTTTTAGGTTTAATGGGGATATTATTTTGTATGACATTTGTTTTTTTGGGAAACATAATTAGGATTTTTTATGTATGTACCGGCATAGACATTGGGGGAGATTTGTAAGGACATGTTTTATAAATGTTCGAGTTAGTATCTAGGCATTTCAATTTTATCCTAGATCTCTTCATATATGTCGTATACGACTACAGTTGACTCTTCTCAGCATGATCATATCTTGATGGCCTCAATTCGAATTCTATGTTTCACATTCCCATCATCATCAAGATCGAGCGTCATGTGATCATTTCCTTCTTTGTGGGTTCATGGTATTATTTTTTCGGATTCATAAGTCCTATCATACTAGAATTGAAAGAAAGCAAGAATTGGACCGATCCGGATCTAGAGATAATCGAATTGATCCGAGTGGATTTTGTATTCAGGAAGAAGTCATCTGTCCTGAACGATCCATTTTTTCTTGAAATCGAACCGATCCGATGGAATTTGTAACTCTGCATTGTTTGGACGACCGTACCAATATGATATAACTAAAAAATGAATCGTTTCGATGGATTATCATTCTCTGTCAAATTTAATAGACCAAATCGGTCTGATGATCCTTTTCGGACCGGTCCTACGAGCTCAGAAAAATTCGACGCATCAAATTTTTTTCTTTTCCATAAATTCCCTCTTAAGAGTTTGTTTTGTTTAAGACTTTGAGGGAACACTTTATTGACCTAATACGACAAGTTTTCATATGTTTTAAACAAAAACACTTTGAGATTCACAAATACTCAGAATCATATGTGTGAATCATTTTAAACCTAGTCATACCCATTCGTTGAGCATCTTGTGTTGAAAAGAGGGTTCTCTACACTGTTGAACTTGTTGCGTCTTGAGGGAGCTCTTTCCGACGACAATGAACCGATGCCTGAGGGTCTTCGCTTGTCAAAATGTATTTCTTTATGTATGTAAGTGTTTACAAACCATATTGATATAGAAAGGTTTTTCCCCTTTGGGGGATGTTTCCTAATTTGTTGTGTGTGACTGATCCTTGCCCAATGTGAATATGCCGAATGTCGAATCAATCACCTTTAGATGCATAACTTTGGTGTGTGTTAATATCAAGATTTTTAAAATTTGGATTTAATCAAATTTGTTTCTCCGGTTGAATAAAAAACGCACTCTCAAATTAGTATCAGAGCCAATTACACAATTTCACCGTGTAATTTTTCGTAAAGTTTTTTTCTTCTTCTGAATATCAATTCTTTAAAACTTGATTTTTTGAAAAGGCATTTGTTCAAATGGAAAAAATCATTTAAGAAAATTCCAGTGTTTGGCAGGTCTAACTATGCATACTGAAAAGCCCGTATGAAATGTGCCCTTAAAGCCATTGATGAACGTGTGTGGATTCTTGTTGAGAATGGGTGATCACCTCCCATGACACTGTTAAAAATGTGACAACTTTAAAATTTGTGGCCCAACTCAACGGGCCGAGGATGAATTTAAATGGTCCACGTGTTATTCTAAAGGTCTTAGTGCCATTTCTGGATCCGTCAATCCTGACGAGTTCCGATGAGTAATGACATGTACCACATCTAAAGAAGCATGGTATGTGCTTCAACTAACCCTTGAAGGCACGAACGTTGTTAAAGCATCTAAACTGTAAAACCTAACTACACAGTTTGAGACTGAATGTTTTGATGAATTCTATGCACGATTGTCTGACATAGTTAACACTATTTTAAACCTTGGTGAGCACATTCCTAATGCATGTGTAGTTACGAAAATCCTCCATTATTTGCCTAAGGGTTTTATCCCCAAAGTCGTTGTGTTAAATTCTTTAGGTAATTTGAACACTCTTAAATTAGAAGAGTTAATAGGTGATCTTTAAACCTATGAAATAAATATGTTTCCTAAAGCTGTTAAAACAAAAGATAAAGGGATAGCTCTTAAAGCCTCAGCCAAAAAGAATTTTGAGTCAGTTAGGAGGAGGGTATAATCATCTAAACGGAGTGAAAAAATACATCTGATTCTAATTTTGACTTTAATTTAGATGATTTGGGTTTGTTTGCAAAGAATTTTAAGAAATTTCTCAAGTTAAAAATAGTGGCCAAGTTAATGATAAAAAGAAATTTTATAAAAATAAAAATCTCAAAAATTTTGAAAAAGAAAAGAAAGTCACACCCAAGAGAAACGGTGAGAAATGCTATGAGTGTGAAGGTAAGGGTCATAGAGATTTTGAGTGTGCTACAAGGCTGAACAGACTAGCCAAAGAAAAAGGCAAGGTTGTTCTTAATGCTACCGTGAGTGAGGATAGCGAGGTCGAGTCGGTGGATTCAGGAGAAGAATCACCACATGAGTGCAACTTCATCGCATTCATGGCTAGCCACGTGAGAGATTCTGATGCACCTCATGAAGATGAGGATGCCTCTTGACATGGAGAACTCGACACTGAGAGTGAGAGAGAGGATGGATGGAGTGAGAGCGAGAGTGGCCTTCATCGCACCTATGCTGATTTATATGCTGATTCATTTAAAACCAAAAAGCCTAATAAAGGTTTAGTTCTTAGAATTTCTGCATTAGAGAAAGAGTTAGGAGAGATGAGAGAGAGTGAGTCCTTCTTATGTACCGCTTTGAGAGAGAGATAGTCTATTTATGGAGAGAGAGAGAGAGAGAACCTGTTTGAAGAGGGAGAGAGTTTGTTCGGAGAGAAAGAGAAGTGTTTTAAGAAAGTCAAAGGGTACTTGACCAAGCAAGTGTCTAATTGTACAAGAGAACTTTGTGCATCCGAAGAGGATCGTAAGATTCTGGAAGCCTTTGTAGCCCAGCTCACTGACGATCTTGAAAGAGAACGGGAAGTCAAGGTTCAAATCGAGGATAAATCTGGAAAGATTCTCCTTGCCCCTGTATTAGGATTTGGTGAATGTCCTGGAATTGGTTTTGATGGTGCATACACTTCACAAATTTCACTTGGACCAGTCCTTAAGTTTACGATGAATCCTTATGGTCATCCACCAAAACCCAAGAAAGTTGTTCGGCCAAGAAAAGCAAATCTAGGTAGGCTTCACGCTGTGTACTTTTGTACTTATTGTAAGAGGAAAGGCCACTTGAGAGAGTTTTGATATAGTTTGGGTCGGATAGGACGCACTTATGCTCCATTGCACCCCACGATTAATCTCAGGAGACTAAGATAGTGAGTTGAGTTTTTAGTCGTGACTTCTTAGAGTTTAATGGGAGAATTCCAACGGTTATCTGGACCATCTGTGGATACTACCAACTTTGCGACTAGAACCACCAGTAGAAAGGGAAAATAAAAGGTTACCTCCAATTGGGTACCTAAGAATGACAACAAAGGTTTTATTGCTCATGTTGCTCTAAAAGCTCAGAATACCTTACAGTGGTATTTTGACAGTGGGTGTTCTAGACACATTGATGGTGACATCTCATTTTTTACCTCCTTAGTGGATTGCAGGGTAGGTAAAGTCACTTTTGGTGATGTGAGTAGGTCTAGTATTATAGGATGAGGTACTATAGAGATAAATGGGTTTCCTAAGATAGATAATGTGTTGAATATCAAAGGTTTGAAGTAAAATCTTCTCAGCATCAGCCATTTGTGCGACGCTGACTTTGCAGTTAAGTTTGACCAGGATGCTTGTAATGTTTATGATCAAGCCGGTAAATTTTTATTGCAAGGGGTGACGATATAAGATAATTATTATGGGATAATGACCAAGTCCTCATTTGTCTGCAGTAACGCCACAATCACTCCTATGGATCTATGACATCAACGTCTAGGTCATGTGAACTTTAGAGATTTAGATCGGTTAGTGAAAAAGGACCTAGTATATGGCTTATCATCTCTTGAATCACCAACTTCCACAGTTTGTGGACCCTGTCAGTTGGGAAAGAAAATTTATAGCCCCCATAGGAAGTTAAATTCCATTACCACCTCTAGGGTACTTGAGTTAATTCACATGGATCTTATGGAGCCTACTCGTACAGAAAGCCTGGGTGGTAAGAGGTATATTCTCGTGATGGTGGATGATTTCTCCAGATACTCAATTGTAGGTTTTTTTAGGGAGAAATCAGATGTTGTAGAGTTCCTAATGACCAAGTGTCGTATCCTATATAACCAACACAGTGTCACTATCAATAGATTATGTAGTGACAATGACACTGAGTTTATGGAGCTTAAAGTATATCTTTACTATGATAGCCTTGGAATCAAACATGAGTTTTCATCCGTGAAGACCCCCTAGCAAAATGGTACCATCAAGAGGAAGAATCGGACGATTCAGGAGATGGATAGATCTATGCTTCTTAGTCATAAAGTTTTTAGGAGACTTTGGGCAGAGGCGGTGTCTACTACATGCCATACGGTGAATAGGGTTTACTTGCGTCCACACTCACTTCAGACACCTTATGAATTTTGGACTGGAAAGAAGCCCAACCTGACATATTTTCATGTATATGGGAGTAAATGCTACATATTTTCATGTACTAACTCCTGGAGCGACGAGGGAATACTGTTAGGGTATTCATCGAACAGTAGAGCATACCGGGTCTTTAAACTGAGCAACTCTAAGGTTATGGAGTAAATTAATGTCACCTTGCAAGATGATGAACCTCCGGTGTTAGTTAACCCTAGCCGTTTGTGTGAGGATGACGACCTTTTTGGTAATGATCCCCCTGTCCCTCATACACCCAAGGTGGACCCTACTCCTGTCCTAGGGGACACACCTGCTTGGGTTCGTAAGACTCATGACCCTACTACTATTCTAGGAGATCCCACTCTAGGGGTATAGACTCATACTCAGCTAGAGAACGTTGTCAGCCATGTATACTACACGTCCAAAGTCGAGCCTAAAATGTATAAAGAAGCACGCAAGGAGGTACACTAGAAATTTGCAATGCAAGATGGGTTGCTTCAGTTTAGAAAGAATAATGTACGGGAACTTGTCTCCCGACCTAGTGAGTCTAACGTGATTGGTACCAAGTGATTTTTTAAGAATAAAATGGATGAAAGTGGTTTGATTATCCATAACAAGGCTAGGTTAGTTGCTCAAGGCTACACACAGATTGAGGATGTAGACTTTGAGGAGACATTTGCTCCTGTTATGAGGCTTGAGTCTTTCCGCTTATGACTCGCCATCGCATGTCATCTGAGCTTTAAGTTATACCAGATGGATGTCATGAGTGCCTTTCTGAATGGCATTCTACAAGAGGAATTTTCGTGGAATAACCAAAAGGGTTTGAAGACCGTAAGCATCCAGGACACGTCTATTATCTGAGACAGGCCCTGTATGGTTTGAAGTAAGCACCCCATTCTTGGTATGAGAGGCTTACTTCCAATATCTTCTCCCGTGGCTTCAAGAGAGGGGAGTTGATCAGACATTATTTGCCAGGAGAGATGACAGTGTTATTTTAGTTGCCCAAGTCTATATGGATAACATAGTCTTTGGATCCACGTTCTCCCAGCATGCTCATAGATTTGAGGATGATATAAAGAGTGAGTTTAAGATGAGTATGGTTGGTGAGATCACATTCTTCCTTAGTCTCCACGTTCGTCAGTTAGAGGATGGGATGTTCATCTCCTAATCCAAGTATGCTAGAGACCTCGAGAAGAAATTTTGTTTGAACTCTGCTAAGCACGCAATGTACACCTATGAGTACATCTACAAATCTTAGTAAGGACACTTCAGGCAAGGATGTTGAGTAAACCTTGTATCAGAGTATGATAGGCAGTATTATCTATCTGACTGCTAGTCGTCCTGACATGTCCTTTAATATTGGAGTCTGTGCACAATATCAAGCAACCCCCAAAGAGTCGCACTTACTCGCTTTAAAACATATTATTAATTACGTGAGTGAGACTCCTTCCTACGGTATTTGGTATTCCTTTGATATGAATAATCTACTGCCTACCTATTCGGATGTCGATTGGGCCGGGGATGCAGATGGATGTAGGAGCACTTCTAGTCGGTGTTTCTTCTTTGGTTCTTCTCTTGTCTCTTGGTTCAGTAAGAAGCAAAACTCTATCTCTTTGTCCACAGCGGAGGCTGAGTACATAGCCGCCGGGAGTTATTCGACGCAACTTCTGTGGATGAAGCATATATTGGAGGATTATGGGATATCACAGGACACCATGGACATTTCCTGTGATAACACGAGCGCGATACACATATCTCACAATCCTGTCCAGCACTAGCGCTCAAAACACATTAGGATGCGCGAGAACTTTATCCGTGAGCTTGTAGAAAAAAGGTCGTATCCTAGATTTTTTTATCTACCGACCTTCAGTTAAATGATATTTTCACGAAGCCTTTAGATGACCTTATATTCGATATTCTTAGGAGATCTTTAGGTAATTGCACAGTTGACTGAGGGGTGGGCACCATGTCTAGAGTAGGATACATTTTTCATGTTCATATCATCTGATTTCTATCTCTAGATTGTATCATTTGTATCATTATTTCTTTGCTTCTTATTTTTTTGAAAAATTGAAAAAATCAAAAAGATTTTCATTTCATCAAATTGTTGAAAAACACAAAAAGAGTTTTGTATTTTGTTTACACTATTTGTAGATGAACATTTAAGATAGACATAGTCACAACTTCATTTCATATTCCATGTGACTGTTTGATAGTGATTTGAGATGCTACATCATTTTATCCATGTGCTTTACATTGTTTGGAGACTTTTAGATGTGATTATAGATATCTTCTACATGTTTGGATCCTTATCTCCTTTCTTGCACACCTGCATGGAATTATTTGAATATTGTACTTGTCTTTCACATATTGGCTTAAGTGTTCCCATCTCAATTCTTTCTATACAACGACCAAAATGCAATAAAACTTGACAAGATAGTGGTGCATGTAAAAACCATTTTTCGTGATGATTCAATTGCAACAAAATATGATGAGTGAATCACGGGAAAGGGCTGCGAGAGTTCAAAGTTTTCTCGTCATGAAGCCACCATTTGAAAAAGAGCCCGAAAAATTAAGTGGCAATAAAAAGAAAAATATGCCAAATCAAATGGTCCATTAGGTTTTAGTTTCATCACCTAATAAGAAAATTATAATGTTTAATTATTTCTGAGGGAGTTTGGATGGAAAGAAATAAAAAACTGGTTTGCACTTCCTTGAAAGTCAGAAAAAAGCGTTCAAACGTTTTGGACGTTATTGGTGTGGAAATCACTTTGAGCTTTGATTTGCTGATTTGATAGAGTTATGAGTTAACTTCTTTTAATACCAAAATTTTTACACCTAAGGAAGATGTTGAGTTCATTCGTTAGGAATATCCAACATTCATCATGCACATATGTTATGGTTGTATATGTTGATTTTCTTGTCAAATATTTTCACAACCCTACACTTACGATATCATCGACGTGGTTGTTTAGTGTGCTTTCACGGTGTGGTTTTTGTTGTATATTTTGTAATCAAAATTTTTGAAAATTCAAAAAGATAAAGTGGTTCTGCATGTGATGATCTCCATTTCCCTCTATTCGTGTTCTTCTTATTTGTCTATTTGGGGACATCATAAAAAGGGGGAGAATGAATTATGGGGGAGATAATTTGTCTTTCTAATGATCTTCTTGAGATTAATTTGATATTTCATTTTTCTTATCATTCTCTATAAAACTGTTGCATGTCACAAGTATCTGTTTCTTGCCTCATGTGTAGGTACCAAATTGAGTATTTTATTTGCACATCCTGATGAGGACAAAGAAAGAAAGTTTGAAGAGTTTTGAAGATTTGAAGATGATTGAAGACATGTCATCCATTTAGAATTTCCAGTTTTTGGGTTTAATGGGGATATTATTTTGTATGACATTTTTTTGGGGAACACAATTCGGATTTTTTATGTATGTACCGGCATAGACATTGGGGGAGATTTCTAAGGAAAAGTTTTATAAATGTTCGGGTTAGTATCTAGGCATTTTAGTTTTATCCTAGATCTCTACATATATGTCGTATACCTCTACAGTCAGCTCGTATCAGCATGATCATATCTTGATGGCCTCAATCTAAATTCTGTGTTTCACATTCCCATCGTCATCAAGATCATGTGTCGTGATCATTTCCTACTTCGTGGTCGTGGTATTGTTTTTCTGGATTCATAAGTCCTCTTATACAGGAACTGAACGAAATTAAGAAACCAACCGATCCAGATCTGGAGATAATCGAACCGATCCGGGTGGCTTTTGTATTCAGGAAAAAGTAATCTATCCAGACCGATCCATTTTTTTCTCGAAATCGAACTGATCCAATGGAATTTAAAACTTCACATAGTTTGGCAGACAGGACCGATCCGGTATAACTAAAAAATGAATCAGTCCGATGGCTTGTCATTCTCTATTAAATTTAAGAGACTGAACCGATTCGATGATCCTTTTCAGATCGGTCCAACTTGTCCAGAAAAATTCGGTGCATCATATTTTGTTCTCTTCTATAAATTCCCTCTTCAGAGTTTGTTTTGTTTAAGACTTTATGGAAACACTTTATTGACCTAATATGGCAAGTCTTCATATGTTTCAAACACAAACACTTTGAGATTCAAAAACACTTAGAATCATATGTGTGAATCGTTCTAAACCTAGTCATATCCATTCGTGGAGAATCTTGTGTTGATAAGAGGGTTCTCTATAGTGTCGAACTTGGAGCATCTTGAGGGATCTCTTGCTGACGACAACGATCCAGTGCCCGAGGGTTTTGGATTGTCAAACTGCATTTCTTTATGTATGTTAGTGTTTACAAACCATATTGAAATAAAAAGGTTTTGCCCCTTTGGGGGATTTTTACTAATTTGTTGTGTGTGACTGATCCTTGCTTAATATAAATATGTTAAATCTCGAATCAATCGCCTTTAGATGCATGACTTTGGTGTGTGTTTAAATATGGATTTTTAAAAGTTGGATTTAATTAAATTTGTTTCTCTGGTTGAACAAAAAGTGCATTCTCATAACCCACAAGTCAAGTTTTATAGAGTATGATTGTGTTTAATTGCGTGTTATTATTGTATTAAAAATTAAAATCTAAATATAATAATAACTTAAATATGATTTGAATGATTAATGTGTTTAAATTTAAGATTAACCTAATCTATATGTTAATTAGATTGAATCCCATTTATAGTGATTGATATCCTCATGAATTTGGTTTAAAACTAATAGATTATGACTTGAATCTATTTCATATTGATAATCATATAAAAACCCTAAGCTTAATTAAATCAATCCATGGAAATTTGTAGGATTCGATAAACTAGGTTTCTTGACTTTTGAATTGGGTTTTTTGTTGAACCTTGGTATAAATTTTGGATTTAATGATGGAATTTGGTTCCAATGGTTGTTTTGATGTGTTTATATGATTTAAATGTTCATTCCATGTTTGGATGATTATTTTGGGTTTATTAATGGAGGTTTGAGAGAGGAAAATTCGGGTTAAAGATGAAGAAACCTACAATGAGAAAAAATCTAGCATAGCGCTGTGTTGATCGGTCGACCGATGGTAACAAGTATAACTTAGTATAGTCATTTGTGATATTGGCTAGAAATTTTTGGGTTTTAGGTCTAGGGTTAGGATTTGTTGGCCTTTAGTTTTTATGCACTCATAGAATAGAGATATATTCTTATAATTAGAATCGTTGGAAATTTATTTTGGGGTATTTGCATATTTGGAAAAATAGTTGATTTAAAGGGATTAAATGGAGGATTTTTCATTAGAGGGTATACCCAAGAGTAGAGTGGATTTGTTGATTGGTAATTGGTAAGTAAGAAGATTTCCCTTGTTGGCCGGGATTTATTTAAATCGTTTTGATGTATGAGTGGCGTGAATATCCTTTGGGTGAGATAGAGTTCGGGTTATAACTTCCCCGAGTGTGGTAGTTATTATGTTTCGTGGTTTCATTTAAATTAGGTGGACTATTATACCTAGACGTAATGCCTTAGGAGAATACACTAGGGCTAATCGAGAATGAATATAGTTGATGTATAATTTTTAATGTATGACATGGAAAATCTACACCTAGAATTGGGAACTCGAGAGGTTAGGGTTGTTTTTTAATGGGATGATTTTAGGGTTACAGATGTGATATACCTTTTATATGATGGATATGATAGTATGAACCGATAGTGTAGTTTTGGTATATATATGTGGATTTTTTATGTGTATGCTTTATCCCATTAGTGAGGGTGGAAATTACTTGTGTATTTTATATGCATCGCATACCATATGTGGGTGCTCATAACATATCATACTAGGAGGGATTCCATGATAGGGCATGTGTAATGTGGAATACACTTGTACCCTAGTGAGTAGACGAGGTATTTCTTGGTCATATTCTTACCCTAAGGTCGCACATTTTGGTACCCACATGACTGAGAGGGTCTTCAAGGATATTTCTTTCATAAGTCTTGGTTATGGTAGGCTTTATGATTGATGGGAAGACGTGGTGATTTATCCCTTGACGTTCTGAGGTCTTAGGTTTGGGACGACCTAAGACTATACCCGATACGCACGGAAGATCTGTGAAGGTAATGAGAGTAGGCCGTCGTTATTTGAAAAAGGCAAAGGTTATACCTTTGTATGGAGTTTAGATATGAGTAGAGTGTTTCTCATATAATATGTGATTATTTTATGGCAGTACTAGGGATAATAGTATCGGTTTATTATCTATACTAGAGATGTATATGACATATAGTAGATATTTCTACCTCCATAATTATGATCTAGATTTGTATATTATGTATACTAGAGATGTATATATTATAATTATTAGCATGGGATAGTCAAGTATGTATATACTTCAGATATAAGCTTGTTATTGGTATAATAGTTATTTGTTAAGACGTACCATAGGTTTGAGACTATAACACAACTTATGTTTTAAAATTAAAAAGATAAACCTAAAGATGAGAAACTAAAGATTAAAGAATGAAGATGTAGATATTTAATCACATGGGCAACATATGGGTTCAGAATTTAGAACCGCATGATGTTTTAGGTCATTGGGTTGGGTAACTAATAACTTAAAATATGTTAAAATATAAGAGGAAGATGTGTAGTTTTGATGTGTCCCAGATTCATTTATAATCCTATTTTACACAGGCTTACTGTTTGCGTTTTCTTTTAAAAAATTATCTGTACAGGTTCCTATTGCGATAGTTCCTCTAGATACGGTATCATTGGAGGATCATCTCTAGCGATATCTAATTTCCTACTCCCAAGATTGTAGGAGTCGATCAAGTGTATCTCATCATTTAATTGTATTCCTTTATTTTTATTTTGGTTGTACATGTATAGAGAATATTGTTTAATTGGTATCAGAGTTGATTTTGTGTGGATCAAGTATTTCATTATATTATCTTTATTCTTTTGATTCTTGTTTATTTCATATGCTAAAAATGTTACCAAACATTTTGATTTCCATGAATTTTATGATAGACACGATGAATCTATTTATGGATTTTTGTTGTATCACAAGAAGTATCTCACAATTGGTCCTTCATTTGTGTTTACCATTTATGATGGGAACCGAGATGAATAAATTAAGTCAACTTACTTTAATCCTAGCGTGGGTCCGGTTGAATTTGACAAAAGGTTTTGCAGGGGTTCATATGTTTTCTCATGGGAATGTAAAAGAAGTTTTTTTTACTCTTGGAGTTTGCTTTCTTGGGGAGAATAGTCAATTATTTTTTTTGTCTGTTATTTCATCCTATCATACTCACATGATGTGGAAAAAAAGGATAAGAAATTATTTAGGCATCAAATGCTTGTGTGGATACCCATGTATGCACATGGAGGACAAGAACAGTTGGTATGATTTTTATTGTTGGCTTGGATAGCATATTAGATCGAGTCTACAATGGTTCACCTTTTGTGGAAATAGGACTCCAGTACCAACAAGAATTCAGTCCCAGAACAATTATGATTCAGAAATTTTTTGTCCCATAAAAAACTCCTCATCTAATGGGACACTAGGCTACGTTAGAAGGGATTAATTTCCTTTTTATATAAGAATTGCACGTGTCCTATTTCAATTTTAACCGTTTCATTTTAATTTATATGTTGATAATTATTTGTACTAATTATTTTATGTAATTAGTTCACTCAATTAATTATGGACAACATGGATTAATTAGTGACACGACTATATCACATTTTTTTGTTCTTGTAGAAAATCAAAGTTTATTTACTCAATTTTGAAATTGAATTTAATCAAGTAATTAAATAAATGTATAACTTAAATTATGGTCTCTGAATTTTAGTTTGATTGAAAATGTTTTTTTTTTAAATTTAAAACAGTGAGACCAGATAATTTAATCTCTATTAGTAATTGGAAAATTACTAGAGATTTGATTCGGGTGTTTAGAATTGAATAAATATTTTTCAGTAATACCCTCAAGTTTAAAGTATTAAATGGGAGAGAGGTTTGGACATAAAACTCACGATCTCGATCAATGTTTTGAAAATGTGATGTGAATAATTCATCGTGCTAGTTTTTGGCTTTCCTCCCCATCAGAGAGAATTAATAATGACATGATAATTTTTCAAAAATTATTAAGTGATATTTCTTTGAAATTGAATGTGAATGAGTTTGATTCCCCCATCAGAGACGTTTGACACAAGAGGATTTAATGTTAAAGAATGAACTGATGATACACACTTAAACACAACTAACGATATCCTCTCCATTAGAGTCACTGCCACTAGTAGTGGGACCAAAAAACGTTGGCTATTTAATTGTGTTCGACATAATTTTTTTGGAATTTTTGGATAATATAATTGAAAGATGAAAAGTCTATTTAGTTTAGGGTAATTAATTTAAGCTCCCATCTAGAGATATCACTTTACAAGGGAACTAGAATACTCGACGGGATTATTTCTAATTAGCGATAGAAGGATGCCAAATTCAAAATTAATCGAAATCTAGTATTCACATATTTTATTGGAAATTAATTTTTTCAATGGAGATTCTAAGATTTCAAAAATGAGCTCAACTTTCCACATACTGGAATTAATTTCAAAGTAAAAAGTTTGAATTGGGATAAATTTCAAGGATTGAAAATATAATTGAACATTGTTCTAAGTAAGGGGTAATTAACTTAATTAACCCACGATTCCTATCGATGTTTTTAGAATGTGATGTGATTAGATCCTCGTGTTAGTATTTGAATTTTATCTCCATCAGAGGGAATTTGTTACGGAATCACAATACTTTAGTTATATACTTGTGATACTTATTTGCTTGTCTTTTTAGAGAGAGAAAGTAGACATAATATTCCATTGTTTTAGTAAATATAACTAATATTATTGTTCATTGTATCTTCTTGATTGGTAGTGCCATAGTTGTGGGTAGTCGAGGCATTTAAAGTCCTTGAAATATTGCATGGATATGAAGCACCTTATACTCTTGACTCACTTGAGTCTACATTGTATAAGTGCTCATCGAGTTTGGAAATAGTGACAAAATTGTGCCCTTTCCTAGAATCCAAAAAGCCTCAGAAATTGTCTAAAATTCATTCCACTTGTTTGTCTAATCAAAGGTATATGTACCAAAACTCACACACATTAGGATTACAGTCATATCTTGTATATTGCATATTATTGGTTGTGTGTGTGTTGTGGGTGTTAATTTCCCTAAAATTAATTTCTAATAATTTTTGGGAATTTTAAATGATTTTTAAAACACTTTTTTTCTGAATTAAAATCGGATTTATAAAGTATTGGGGTCATTATGTAATTCTGGATTATTGGTTTTATTGGCTGAAAGTTAACTTGGGTAGAAACCAAAAGCGCTAGAGACTACAAGGTGTCTTGGTAATTTTTTCCAAAACATGCATTTCAGCTTTAATCCTAGCCCTACACGTGTCGCGTATATATCGGTTTGATTTGTGTTTCTTCCAAGAGACAACCCCTGTGATCAATCTCAACCATTGGATCGTGTTAATTAACGATCTGCATGCATTCTAATTCAATCCTGGTGAATTCCTCTTAAACCAATCAGAAGCGTTTTAATTACCGCTTATCTTTAACCCTTGAATTAAAGTCAATCAGCCTAGACCAAATCGTAGCCCTTGATTTTGAACCATCTTCTCGATCCTTCTCAGCCCACTATATAAGGAGGCTAACCCTGATCCAGAAGAGACTTTTCCCACGTCGTCTTTTTGAGTGAGTAGAGAGAGAAGAGAGAGTATAGAGAGAGAAGAGAGAAACCAGAGAGAGAGATAGAAATCCTAACCCTAAAACGTCATAACATCTCTCAAACCCTAACCTCTTTCAAAACTAGTATATTCCAAGCACAACCTTGAGTGTTTGAGAGTTTTGAGTGTTGGTTTGTTAGTTGTTTGATGATGTAACCTCTTCGTTCTCAGATCTTGTTTTCAACTTAAACATTTGATTGGATATGTGTTTCTACTTTTATAGAAATCTTAGATCTAGTTGTTGCATGCTATATTACACATAGATATGCATCTATAGTTTCTCATCTTGAGAAAACTTTTGTTGATTTGTTTCTGTAAATGTTTTCAAGTTCAAAATCAACAAAAATATTTTTTGTTTCTAGTTCTTTTGAAACAAAATCTTCGGCCTAGTTGGAATCGCACTTGGTGATTTTCAATCTCAAAAATATTTTCAAAACCTGAGATTGATTAAGATCTTGAAATGTCTTCCGAGAAAGATAGCCATGGATTCTGGGTTAATATTAACGGTCAAATATGTTTTAAAGTTCCCTAAGAAGAGAGAAATAAAAAAGCACAGCATATAGATCTTATATGTAATTTGATAGGACTGTTTGTGTAAATCAGCGTGAGTGTGTGCATGCATGTGTTAGAAAGCACCTTCACAAACACTAGCATCCTACCACACTAAAAGTGTTGGTAATAAGATCTTGAAACAAGAGTCGACGTAAAGAACTGGAACAAATTGGATGTTAGCAAACTAGAGAACAACATTAATAAACAATACGGAAAAAAAGTTAGAAGGACACCAGGGGGTACATTCCTAAACTTGTATAGGTCTGATTTATGTGCATGTGTGTTATATAGTTTGTAACTGTTATAATTTATTTTAGTGGAATTTTTGGTTTACTCCATAGAGGGAGTCGTGGATGTTTCCTCAATTGGGTGAGGTTTTACCACGTTAAAAATATCTTGTCATTAATCTTTCTACATCTCGTCATCCTTTTCTGTTTAGTGTGCGGAATTAAAAACGATTTTAGTTTTGTTTTTCAGAACTTGTTAATAAATCTTGAACATATCTCATGCATTTTTTTTAAACACAACTTGTGATTAAACTAATTTTATTTCTAGAAAATATTTTCTCCAAAAAAAAGTTCGGAGTTACTTAAATAGTTTAATCTTGTATTAGACGGCTTTAGTAACAGTTTTTCAGGATACTTCTTGGGTAAGGAAGCGTCTAACATTTTATTAGTTTTGATTTGCAAGTTCATTCTCCTTGTGAGGTTTTGGTTTCATCGTAAGTGAGCCGGAGATGGTGAAGTTCTCGAGTACCGTCTCGAGCATGGACATAAGTAGAGGCTGAACCATGTTAAAATCCCAATTTAACAATTTTCATTATTCCCTCTCTCTCTCTCTCTCTCTCTCTCTCTCTCTCTCCCTCTTAACTATATTTATTATTGATCAATTGGTAACTTATAATTAGACTTATCATATTGCAATTAATTAGTATAACTAAGATAAGAAAGTTTTTAAAATTTACATTAAAACCCATATACCCACTTCACCCCACTCTTGGGTATATTTTCGGGCCAATGGTGATAATTCTAGGCGCGACAACACACCTTGTCACAGTCCATGATCGTGAAAACTCCTTGTTGTCATGGTCCTTTTGACCCTAGAAATTTGGTCGAACATAAGGGGGACCAAACTCTTATCACGATTATTAATCGAGACAACAGAAGTCTTGTCACTGTCGTGTCACGATCTATGACTGTGACAGTTATGTTCTTATCATGGTTAAGGACCGTGACAAAAATAAAGTATTATCACGATCTTATCAGGGTTTTTGACCGTGACAAAGCCTAATTTTTTTTCAAGGACTTATCATGGTAAAAAAATCCTGCTTCAAAACGAAACAGCCCAAAAAACTATTTATATTGAAATAACATAACAACAATCATAATATAAAATGCAATTCAACTACTCAAACCAAATATAAAATTAAATAAATAAAACCAAATCACATCAAAACAAAAGTTTAGTTATGAATCATAACTATAGAAATAAAAAAGCTCAATAATTATCTAGGAGTAAAGTTGGCCAAAAGACAAACGACCCCACTATGCCATCGATATATCGAACACCACCTTGCTTGAGTAAACACATGGCCTTTTCCTCTTTCCACGGGAACACATCAATCACTCTTATTTCAGAGTCAAAAGGATATGGTGGATGGGCGTGCACTATGATACCCATAGTGGCGCTCAGATCCTTCTCTCCCTTGTAAATTCGTGACGCTCCACGTATGTTAAGGATGTAAATTCTCTCCTTTGATGGATCATAGTGGGACGCTCGTGTGAGTCATGTCGGGACTATAATTAAATGGAATGAAAGTTAAATTATTTTTATGTCATACAAATGACCATTTTGACCTCACCGAAGTGTCCGTAAGGGTTTAAATAGGCAAAATTACCTACTCGGGGGTTATGTTCGGGTCTTGGGAGTTTTTGAGATTAATCAGGACTTATTTAGGTGACTTTTAGCCTTCTTAATGGTAGGTGAAAAGCCAAAAACGGGATTTCACCTTTAAAATCAAAGGTTGGGCTTAGGGAATAGTCTCTTTCACAAACCCAAAGGTTAAGAAAATTATACAGAGAGTTAATGAGAAAATGGAGAGAATGGAGAAAGAATTTCAAGAGCCTAAGAGGACGATTTGAAGAATTTGTGCAAGAACAAACCTGGAGTGAAGATTTAGGAAGAAAATTTATGGAGGCTATAATTTGTCTTCAATGGTTCAAACCTACAATCTAAAGGCAAGTGATTTAACCCTTGCAAACTTAGCATGTATAATGTCCGAGTTATGTTGTTTAGACAATTCTAAAAAGTTTCATGATTCAAATATAAAGTATGGTGATTTTAAATTGATTCCATGAAATGAGAAATATGTAGGATTAATCTCTTTTTGAATCTATATTATAATCCACGAAATTTGGAATCATTTGGTGAAGAAAATATGAGATTCTTAAGTTGTTTTTAGAGAAATTATTAAATATGATATTTATGAGTTTTAAGGGAAATAATATGTTTTAATTCAACTTCTTGATGAGTTTAGGTTGTTTGATTATTAAAGATCATTTTTGTGTCTGGTTATATCATTTGAGATGAATGATAAGGAGTTTGGTATCATAAAATAGAGGTTTTGAGGATGAAAAATGTTAAAACCCGTAGGTAAACATATGCATAATCTGGGCCAATATCTGGTCAATCGACCAAGAATAGTGGATCAATCGACTTCCCTTGTAAATGTGATTTATTTATTTTAAAATCCCAACTTTCAGAAATATTTGGTTATGATTATTGAACAAATTGGGTCTTAGAGAAGGGTAGTACGGTATACTTAAGACCCGAAAAATATTATTTTATAAGGGATAGAATGGGAGAAATTAACGAGTGTGAATTAAATTTATTACGGTGAAAAAAATATATATATTGGGATTTAAATCAAATAAAGTATGATTTAAGGTTAGGACCAGTAGTAAGGGAGTTATTAAAACCGGAATAACCTTAGGCTTATGCGGGATTAACCCTAATAGGTGAAATAAAAGGGTTAAGATTGAATTAGGGTTATCGAGAAATAAACCTAATTAAAGATGATTTTAATTCATACAAATTTGGTTATTGTGATGACATTGACTTATAGGTCATGATTGAGTACCAGCTGAATATATATAAGAAATAAATGATTACCCTTCGAGTGATGAGAGAAGATCGGGAACATACTTTAAGAAGTAAAGTCATAATCTGTAAATATGTAGTATATTAGAGATAAATATGCTACGTATGCAAATATTTTAATGGGTTATGCGTGTGCCCTATTGTTATTATATATAGGTGGTATGAATACCTATATTATTATTCATTGTGTGTATGACATACCTATGCTGCTTGCTATCGGGGTGGAGGTTTCGTGTTGTGAACGATCTTATCCTGATGAGCCCATTTGGGAGAGTTTTTTATTCGTACCCTGAGCATAGGACCTTGGACATGTGCTATCGGTGTGAATGATAGTTTTCACGGTTAAATAGGAATATAGGTATGTGCATGACCAAGTTGGATGGGGAGTATGCACGCCTCTGATATGTGTGTTATGATATTAATGGTTCGTGAGAGACACCGAACCAATAGTCCTTTATATACAGTGAGAGATGTATCAGGACATGATAGTAGAGTATGCATGCACCACAGCTATGTCTGGGAGGTGCAGTATTAGTATATATAATAATGTGATAAATATATATACTGTGATGTAATCTATTGTGTGAGAATTGTAGATTATACTATACATACTGTGATGTAATCTACTGTGTGAAATTTGTAGATTAACATATATACTATGAGGTAATCTACCGTGTGAAATTGTAGATAAAAATGAATAATGAGATTTGATTGAACTAAGTAAGTAAATATTTAGTCTTAAAGCTGTGAAAGGCTCGTTCATCTTAAAGAGAAATGAAGAAGTTTAATTAACATAACTATTGCGTGGGAAATATGCGAAAATGGGAAGGGTTAACAATAATAATTGATAACCTTATTTAGGGAGATAATAAGGTACGTTAAGCGAGCACACTAGATGAGAGGTGAGAATTCTCAAGTGAGAGACGAGAACTAACATGGGCATAATACCTGCTTAATTGCACTTGTTAATCACATTGCTATTTTTAAAATCTTTTATAATCGGGCTCTGACCCATTTTCTTACATATTCTCTTCTCTATTGTATCTTGTACATCAGGTATCCAGTATTTGGGATGCCCTTAGGGATATCTCGATGGGTTATAGCTGCTGGAGAGGCAGATTTTTCTTAGATGCTTCCATGCTGTTGAATCACACATCTATAGTGTCTACTTTCATTTAGGGCATGTAGCCCATGATTCTAGTTATTTCATTCCAATTCTTGAGATTGTAATTATTTATGTCAGTACCATTGATATTACAAATAATTGATTGTAATGAAATATTTTAAACTAGAGAGTTATTCCAGTCACATTTATTCTTGTTCAGTTGTGTTGTGATGTTTCTTATTATTGTTCCGTATCATGGAATGGTGTTAATTAAATTAAAACTGGAATAGTGTTTTACACTAGTTTAACTAATCATTAGGTGAATTAATTATTTTTTGACACTGATGCAAAGCATGAACTAACTGGATATTCTGATTTAATTTGATAAAGGACTATTCACCGAGAATTTAATTAGGGTGAAATGTAGTAACACCTAGGACTTGAAAATTTTGGACGAAATTGTTTGCTCATAGAAGTAACTAAAGTGATGAGAGTTAGACATCTCATATAAAGAAATATGTGTGAAGCTAAATGAGAAATTTGTGTATGGTTCGACTGTGAAAGTCGTACATTTGATGTTTTTATCGGGGTATGAATGGAATTTCGAAACTTATTTTATATGGGCAAGAAAGAAAGCCTAACGTGAGAGTGCAGTCAACTCACTTAACAATTTCCTTACCCAACAAATAATGGGGTACATCAAAGATAAGGAGAGTTCATTATGTGGAAGGACTCGTGAGTTAAATACTTAAGTACGGATGGAAAATTTAACGAAGACGACTAGGGTTAATGTCGTCATGAAATTTGTAACTGCTTTCAGAAGAAGGGGAACTAGGAGGGTTGGGAAAAACCTAATTAAAGGACAAGATTGAATTCAATGGTGATAGTGAATCATTATCGAAATATATACCCAGTAGGGGAACATATTTTAGTCCTTACTAAGCGGTAATGAATTCAACCAAGACTAGCGAAGTCTACAATTGTTCCATAAGACCATTGGAGCCAAAGGAACAACGGAGATAATAATTGGGAGCTGAAATTGTCAGTTTCTAGAGAAGGATTATCTCAAATGGTCAGTGAGACCAGTAAAAGAGAATTGGCCTATGTGTAGAAAGTGGGTTACAAGTGTTGAATGTGTCCACGTTGAGAAATGAAACGGATAAGATTAGGAATGGTAAACTATGTTGGTTAGGCATAACAACTGGAGGAGTGAGATTTCTAGCGGAGGAATTGAGTCAAGAGAATTGGGCCCAGGAATTTACAACTCAAGAGTGGTGGGTTTAGCCAGGACCAGTGGAGTCCTCGATAACAGTAGCATACCATATTTTATGGTCGACGAGGCCCAGGAAGTAAAAGGGAGGCCAGTAAGCCATAAGTGAGGCCTACAGCTTATTAGGCCAACGTTTCAGTGATGGGCGTGTAAGTCGCAGAACAGAATAATTTGTCCACCACGAGGAGGGGGCAACTATTGGATGAAATCCTAGATGTATAAAAATTGCAGATCCTCATGGGTCGTATTTGCAGCTAAGTGCTAGGACCCTACGATTTGGTAAGACTAGTGAAGTTTTGTTTCATTCTAGTGAGTAAAGGATTAATTCAAGTGATAGGGGTGTGTCACAATATATATGAATGATTAACACTAAAATTCGCATACGAGTCGAGTTTAGTGGGTCCGTTAGTTTTAACAATCTGGTGACAAACGTATTTATCATGTGTATCGAGACTTTTTGATGTCTCCCGTGAGTGAGCCCGGTGGGCCCTAAGAGCATATTTTGTTGTTATGATTTAAAAATGTATTGAGTTACTAAAGTAGAGCTTATTATGGTAATGTGCAGTGATTAATTATCGAATGTTTGAACGGTAGTAGAATAAGTGAAAGACTATCGTACTGGATACTCCGGAAGGTGTAATATGAATTTTATGAAGCACCACTTGAAATTGGGTTGGGCCTAGATAGATGTGTATAAATGAAAATTTCATAGTATCGTAGACCTCAGTGAACATGTTGTCTAGTTATATGTGATCTCGGTGCGTAGGGATTTATATAGTGAATTGACTTGGGATACATTGTGTTCTTTATCGAGTAGCGAAATATAGCTCGTTATCTATATAATAAAGTAAGAAACTTATGTATGTCATAAGATTCAAGTATGACATCACAAGATGAATTATTTATGCTCTACCTAATTTTTCCCTCCAAAATTTAAGTTCCCCCTCTTTTTTCACACCCAAATTTATTTCCCCCCTTCATCAAAATTCAAAATGAAGGGTAAAATAGCAATTGACCCATTTTGATGCCTTTTTCATTTATCACCCACTTTAACCACATACCTATCTCCCTCATTTCTCACCCACGCTCTCCCTATCTGAGGTTTCCCCTCTCCATCTGGCCATCCGCAATAGTTTTTAGACTTTTAGGCATTGATTTTAAATTTGGGGGTTAGGGTTTTGATATTAAAAAAATGTGTTATTTTGACATCGTTTCTTGATTTATGTACTGCAGATGTTAGAATTTATTCGTCAACACTATCAGGTATATTCATCAACACCATCTTCCCCATTCCCTTTCTCCGATCTGTAATTTTTTATATTTTTGTAAATCTTGATTGGTATATATTTGAATGCAACAGAGTATGAATTTTGGGGTTAAGTAGGTTCAAGGTATATTAAAATCCATAGTCTTTTGCTTTTCCTTTTTAGTTATTGGGGGTAAATTAGGTTCAAGGTATATATTCATTTTTTTGTTTCTTTGTGGATTCATTAAAATTGGTTTGCCACCCAAATCATTAAAATTATTTTTCATGTGTGAGAACCTGGAATTGTAGCTTACGTTGAACTTTTTCTCTGATTGATATTTAGGGATTGCACAGCTGAGGTTTTTACATTTTCAAAAAATTTGTTTTTTTTAAAATGGTACGTTTAGTTTCTTTGATTCTATTTCTTCTTTGGGTCTCAAAATTCCACTGTGACAAAGTTACTTGGATCAAAATCTTTATGCCTTTCAACGTATTATCTTTTAATTTCAGATTTAATGCTCCTATTTCATTTTAGATTATTAGGAGTTGTTTGTAGATGAAAATATTAGTTTTTTTTTCTTTTAATAGTGTTTTCTGACGTCTGTGCACATAAATGCATCTCTCTCAACCTCACTATTGAATAAAATTTTAAACTTATATTCAAGTTTGGGGGCGTGGATTTTTTTGCATATTTTAAAGATTTTGTTGTACCTCAGTTTATTTGTTGGTTTATATTGGCTTGAAACATGTTCTTCTATTTCAGCTTATCAGCATTCCAAGCAGCGGAATTTTATTTTTTTTAATGTTGGTATACCTATTTCCTCCCAAGAAAAAGGTTAGTGTGATTCAATATGCAAATAAGATGATCACCGGGTGCTTTTGAAATTTTAAGCAGGTGATCACGTATGTTTAGTGGCTTAAAATTTAGTGCTAATATTTGTTTATGTAAAAGAGAGAAGCATAAGACTCTTAGGACTCTTGGGTCTATTTGGCAGGACATTTTGTTGGTATGGAATGATCATCTTAATCCACTAAAGCGGTCAACGGTTTATAAAATATTGGTGTCTCTCACCTTCTTATTATCTTCAGAAACTGTAATACATGAGCTATTTATGATATGATGATTTTGTTGAACTAGAAATACGATGTTATATATATAGTGAAACGATGTTAGATATGTATTTAATATAGTTTCAATGAATTTACTCTCACCTTATTATTATCTTCAAATGAGTTGAATCTTCACTGGAAGATACTTTTATGGGCAAAGAAGACATGTCCTATATGTGAGACATATCACCGAAAATGGGTAATTGTTTTTCACCCTTTCTTATTTCACATGTCCTTTATGTGGATATATCGGTGCTGTGTAACACAAAGTTTGCACAGGTTGCTCAACAGCTTTGTGGATGTTTCATTTCAAATTATAGCAGCGCTTGCGTCACTGCAGAAATGTGGGTTTCTTTGTGGACTTTTATTTTTAGTTTAATTCCACGCAAACAATATTTTTAACAGGTAACATGAACTACATTGGAATTATACACTAAATCAACAGTTTCTTTATCATTTTCAACTCTGTTTTGTAATTGATGAAATCAAAGATGACCGTGGAAGGTAGGCAGCCAATTTATTTTCAAAGTTAATAGGTTATGAAGACACAAATATTTTGATGACGAGTTTGGGTGTATTATGTGAATAATAAGTTCCAAATGACTTACTTCCCATGTGAAAGGACCAATTGAAAAAATTCACAAAAGAACTCGAATTTAGTTAAGGGAAAAGGGTATCACGCTAACATTAGCCTCAAATATGGAGGATCACAAGAGCATGACCAAACGGCACAAACAAAATTTGCTTGCAAGTCTTATTGTGGTTTAATATTCTAACTTCATTGTAGGTGTTTGGAGAAATGCCAATGTGATTGGATTTGGAAAGCATATTTATTTAGAATATTAAATACCATTGATAAAATTTTGAATACTATTGCATACTATTTAAAATTCGTAATTTTTGTTGGCATGCATATATGTACTAATAGGAAAACACCAACATTAATGGTGGTTGAAGCAACAGGTAGAGGTAGAGGTAGAGATAGAGGTGGATGAACATTCAAGCAGTGCATGTGTTCACCCACAAGGCATCCTCAGTTGTTTTGCTGCAGGAACCATCAAGATAAGTACATATGGGGTGGACGCAATACACGCTGCTACTAATTATAATAATAGTTACATTTTCAAACTCATAATTAGTAAATGATAAGGATAAGAAATCTCCATATATTTATTTCCAGGTATTAACTACCAAATGCATCATATGGAATGTGATCTTTTCTATATTTCTTTTGTTATAGGTGTTGTATTTGTGGTCCTGGAGATATGTTCCCTTGCATTCCTTAAAAGGTTTTAAAGAGAGAAAAAGTGCCTGCAAGTCCAACAAGGACAGCTCTAGAAAATTTCATGGATTTGGAAGAGTAATAAAGAAGCCCCACCAATACGAGAGGGTTTTATTACCATATTTAAAAAGTCAAAAGATCTGAGAATTTCAAGTGTGAGGGAGGCTGTGAGCTGCCAGTATTGCAGAGAATTTTTCCATAAAAGACGTGAAGAAGTCCGCTGGAGCCATCACTGCTAAACGTACATATACATGTCACAAATTCCATGGCGATAAATGGTCAAAAATTGACACCAAAATGGGAAATCACAGTTGGAGAAGATTGACACCAAGAAGGGGAAATTACAGTTCCAGAAGAAGAAGAAGAAATTCTTCAAAATATTGAGAAAATTCAGCGCAAAAATTGCAAAAATACCTATGAAAGATGAGCAACCTGAGCAACTGCATAATGAGGAAAAAAGGATTTGATTTTACCTCTTCGGAGTTCTTCTCAGAAAATTAAACATGTGCAAATCCTAAACAAAATTATTAGAGGTGATAAACAAGAGAAACAATCCAAATTTGTACCTTTTTTTATGGAGTACTGCCCAAATTATTAGCTGTTGTTAGAGTACTGCCCAAACACCTACTGTTAGAGTATTGTTGTTAGAGTACTTCCCAGTGCCAAATTATTAGCTAATAATCCAAATTATTAGCTGTTGTTAGAGTACTGCCCAGATACCTGTTGTTAGAGTACCTATTGTGGTATCGATGCTGCCTAAAATCATACCTGTTGTTCAGCTATGATCTAGCTACTATTGCGCAGATCATCTATAAATATCCTCCTTAGTCGATTCGTAATAAGAAGCTAGATCATAGATCATTTGAACCCATCTTTCGATTGAGTTTTGTTAACTTACAAGTTTGGCTCAAGGTAAATTTACCCGTTGTTGTTATTTTATTATACTAACATTATTTGTTTATATATAATGTGCAGGTAAGAACCTACTGACCATGTACATAGCTTCCAAATGCTCTACGGTAAGAACCTGTTGATTATGTACAGGACTTGAAATTCCACTTTCAAAAATAAGAGTTTGACTCTAGTTAAAGACGAGTACTATACACAGGTCTTCTTTTTCTTTTCTTTTCTTTTCAATTTTTTCTCTTTTCTTTATAATTTTCATTAAGTTTGGGGCATTCTTCAAACGAATTTTCTATGTTATAGATCGGGGTTTTTTAGGATCCCCTCCAACAACTAAGAAGAAGGATTCATCCCCTCTCAATGCGAGTTATAGTCTTCGTTTTGTATTTTTGGGGGCTTTGATGTTTAAGGTTGAATCAAGAAGCTATGGTTTGACTATTCGAGCTAAATATTTGAACCAGTTTCTTAAATGACATTTAAATATCTTAAATGACAAACTTATAAATTTAAATTTAAACAAACTTATCTTAAATTACATTTATATAAAAATTATTTATGTAGTTTCATAGTGGCATTGTGCCAAGATGTTGAATGTGAGGCTACAACATAGATATATCTTGGTCCCCATTTACGTTGCTATTAACTTATTTTGATGACTAAATAATTAGTTACGTCATGTGTTTGTAAGACTAATTAGCGTTATGTGTTTATGTATAAAGTATTTAAATTTTAATTATCCAATCGTTTCATTTTGTAGGACATGGTTGTCAGGATGATCTGACGTAGCAACACTGAGCACTGATGATTTAGTGGTATCGGGAGCATCGACATGTCGCATTTTGTTTTTTAGATGGACCCATAAAGGTGATACATAAGAGACTATGAATATTTAATTTTGACTGATAAATTATATGTTTGAATATTGTTGTTGGGTTATTTTTTTATTTCTTAAACATGATGGATAGTCCTATAAATAGAGGAAACTATGGCTATGTTTTTAAAAATTGTTTACGATTATTTATGTTATATAATAAAAAAAATTCGATTTAAGTATTGGTGTTATTCTCACGAATTGAGTTGAATTGATGATTTTGTTTATATGATGTTTAAATTGTATACGGCCTAACACTTTGTTTTGTTGGGGGAACGGAATTGTTTCCATTTCGTAATTACGTACTTTGGAAATTTCTATTGTTTTACGATTACGTGCTTTTTAAAAATGTTCATCGTGCCTTCAGGCACGGGCATACCCTAGTGTGTGTGTGTGTGTGTATATATATATATATATATATATATATATATATATATATATATATATATATATATATATATATATATATATATATCACTTCGAACTTAGTATAGTAAGAGCGCCATGTTTGATGTTATTTCTAAGGGACATAAGTATATTTTTATGTCAACATATATTATGGACTGAGGGCCTTACGGATCTCGGCAACTGAATATGTTAGGTAGTAGTGTATCGGGGGGTTCGTTGTTTGGATTTCACTTTGCGAGACATCCCACGCATGAAACTAGAAAACATCGGGAGTTTGATAGAAGGCTGGTCGATAGTTCGTGCTTTGATTATTTTACATATACAAGAATATAATTAAGATTTGATAATTCCACTATGACTTAATGCTGGTAGAGTCGCCTAGTTTTGATGAGCAAACTAGTACATAATGGTGACATCATGAATAGAAAAGCATGCCGAATGCACATGAATTTATTTGTGCAATAATGCGCGAGATATAGGGTGTATGGGCGCCCTAGGTAATTGAAAGTATTGTATTAGGCAATAGATTATTGTTGTCATGTGAATTCGACAACATCTAGCTAGGAAAGTCGAAGCTTATTTCGTAAGATTGTTTAGAGGCTTACGTTTCACGAGAAACTAATTTTTAGAGAAGGGAAAGGACTTGTGACAAGCGTTGAGGAAAAGTCACATGGATCATGATTAGAGGTATATTTGAGATCATATAAGATGTATCATACAATAAATGATAGTGGCGATGGATTGTAATGAAGAGAAATATTGCTAAATTCATTTTGCAATGGGTCACCTGTCTGTTGCTAAAGGATAGACCATTCGAAACCAGCTGGGGTTTCTTCGACCGTTAGGGATTCCTATGTAGTAATGGGAGAGTATTCCCAAGGATTTTATTACGAAGGGGGTTACGATCCTATATGGGTGATAGTGGATCGGTTGATCGAAGCTTCTCACGTTATGGCAGTTAGGACTGATCATACTACGGGACAGTATGCGCATATCATTATAATCGAGATAATGAGGTTACATTGGGTACCATTTAATATTGTGTCCAATTGGGACAAGATCTTTGTTTTTCTGTTTTGAGAGAGTTTTTAATGAGGCCATATATATCGAGATGTGATTGAGTACGGCCAATCATCTGCAGACTAATGGGAAAAACAAGCAGACCAATTAGATGTTGGAGAGTAAATTATATGTGTACCCTTTAATCTTAGGTGAGGACGAGAGCAATCCCTTCCACTAGTGGAGTTTGTGAATAATAATTCATATAAGTTCATTTTTGGGCATGGTGCCAGTTGAGGTTTGGAACGGTAAGCTTTGTTGTTCTCCAACTTGTTAGTTAAAGGTGGGGGACCGGGTATTATTGCGAAGAATAGATATGAGTTGATACTTATAGTATATAATGTGTGTAAAATATATACTGCGCAAATAACTTGCTTGTGTGCGATCGTCGCGAGATGAGATTGTATGTATTTAATGAATAAATAATCTACTAACGTGCGAATAGTAGAAAGTTAGATAGTTAATACCTAAAATAAGATTAAGTAGTAAAACTTAAACAAGAAGGCTTAGACAAGAACCTACGTGACAGAGTAACTTGGGGTTTAAAAAGAACATACGTGAGGTGTTCATTAATAAAGGAATTTGATAGCGCACTGTATGGGAGGTACGGAGTAGTTTACTCGTGAGCACGAGGATGAGATGCGCAACATATAGCAAGAGTTTTTCTTATCTGGTATATTTTTTTCGAATTTCGGGACGAAATTTCGTTGTAAGGGGGGAAGTATGTAACACCCCGTATTTTTAATGACTTTTAAAATGGTATTAATTAGAATTAATTGTGGGATAATTGAAAATAAATTTGGATATAAATATTTCTCGAGAATAAAGTAATATGTGAATTGTGTTGAATATTACTTGTGATTAAAATTAATATATAAGATTATGACTTTACACATGATAGTGATTTTTATAAAATTATTACGAGTGATGAATATGACAATTTGGGTAATTAAGTTGGGACAGGCGGGTGAGTCGTGTCGGGATTATAATTAAATGGAATGAAAATTAAATTATTTTTATGTCATCCGAATGGCCATTTTGACCACGCCAAAGTGTCCGAAAGGGTTTAAATAGTCAAAATTGAGTACTCGTTGGTTATGTTCGGGACTTAGGAGATTTTGAGATTAATCAGAACTTATTTAGGTGACTTTTAGGCTTCTTAATGGTAGGTGAAAAGCCAAAAACGGGATTTCACCTTTAAAATCAAAGGTTAGGCTTAGGGAATAGTCACTTTGGCAAACCCAAAGGTTAAGAAAATTATACAGAGAGTTAGAGAGAAAATGGAGAGAATTGAGAAAGAATTTCAAGAGCCTAAGGGGTGGATTTGAAGAATTTGTCCAAGAATAAACCTGGAGTGAAGATTTAGGAAGAAAATCCATGGAGGTTATAATTCTTCTTCAACGGCTATGACTTATAATCTAAAGGCAAGTGATTTAATCTTTGCAAACTTAGCTTGTATAATGTCAATGTTAGTTTGTTTAGACAATTCTGAAAACTTTCATGATTCAAATATAAAGTATGGTGATTTTAAATAATTCCTTGAAATGAGAAATACGTAGGACTAATCTCTTTTTGAATATATATTATAATCCATGAAATTTGGAATCATTTGGTGAAGAAAATATGAGATTTATAAGTGTTTTTGGAGAAATGATTAAATATGATATTTATGAGTTTTAAGGGAAATAATATGTTTTAATTCAACTTCTTGAGGAGTTTAGGTTGTTTGATTATTAGAGATCATTTACATATCTTGTTATATAATTTGGGGTGAATGATAAGGAGTTCGGGATCATATAGTAGAGGTTTTGAGCATGAAAAATGTTAAAATTCGTAGGTAAACATATGCAGAATCTGAGCCAATATCTAGTCGATCGATCGACTCAAGAATGTCAATCGATCGACTGATCTTCCCTTCTAAATGTGATCTATTTTTTTAAAATTACAACTTTGAGAAATATATGGTGATAATTAATGAACAAATTGAGACTTAGAGATGGGCAATACTGTATACTTAAGACCCGAAAAATATTTTTTTGTAAGGGATGGAATGGGAGATATTAATGAGTGTGAATTAAATTCGTAACGGTGGAAAAATATCTATATTAGGATTTAAATCAAATAAAGTATTATTTAAGGTTAGGACCAGTAGTAAGGGAGTTATTATTACCGGAATAACCTTAGTATTATGTGGCATTAACCCTAATAGGTGAAATAAAGGGTTAATATTGAATTTAGGATTATCGAGAAATAAACCGAATTAAAGATTATTTTAATTCATAGAAATTCGGGTGTTGTGATGACATGGACTTATAGGTCGTGATTGATTACCTACTGAATATATATGAGAAACAAATGATTACCCTTCGAGTGATGAGAGAAGCTCGGGAACATACTTTAAGAAGTAAAGTCATAATCTGTAAATACGTAGGATATTACAGATACATATGCTACGTATGGAAATATTTAAATGGGTCTGTTATTATATATAGGTGGTGTGAATACCTATATTATTATTTATTGTGTGTATGACATACTTACGCTGCTTGCTATGGGGGTGGAGGTTTCACGTTGTGGAAGATCTTATCCCAGTGAGCCCATTTGGGGGGATTTTTGATTCGTAACCTGAGCATAGGACCTTGGACACGTGCTATCGGCGTGAATGAAAGTTTCAATGGTTGAATGAAAATGTAGGTATGTGCATGATCCATTTGGCATGGGATTATGCTCGCCTCCAATATGTTCGTTATGTTATTTATGGTTCGTGAGAGATGCCGAACTAATAGTCCTTTATACAGTGAGACATGTATCAGGACATGATAGCAGAGTATGCATGCACCATAGTTGTGTCTGGTAGGTGGTGTATTAGTATATATAATAATATGATAAATATATATAATGTGACATAATCTATAGTGTGAGAATTGTAGATTAAACTATATATACTGTAATGTAATTCACTGGGTGAAATTTGTAAATTAACATATATACTATGAAATAATATACTGGGTGAAATTATAGATAAAAATGAATAATGAGATCTTATTGAATTAAGTATGTCAATACTCAATCTTAAAGCTGTGAAAGCCTAATTCATCTTAACGAGAAATGAACAAGTTTAATTGATAAAAGTATGGCGTGGGAAATATGGGAAAATGGGAAGGGTTAAGAATAATAATTGAGAACCTTATTTAGGGAGATGATAAGGTATGTTAAGCGTGCACACTAGATGAAAGGTGAGAATTCTCAAGTGAGAGCCGATAACTAACATGTACATAATACCTATAATACCCGCCCCTTTTATTTTTTCTCGTCATCCTGTTGTAAATTTAATTACTAGAAATATTAATTCGTTGATATAGATCCCCAAAATATAACTTCCAACAAAACACTTTTTGCTTGAGCGAAATTAAGTTAAGGATGAATGCAAATTAATTTTTTCTTTTTGAAAAACTCTTTTTTAACTTTGTCAAACCAAGTTGTGAACAAATTTACTATGCCAATTTTATCTTGTTTAGGTCCTAAGCATGCATCGAGGTGATAGGAAAGTAAAATAAAGTAAAGATACTCACAACGCTAGATGTACGAGGAAAAACCCAAAACGAAAAAAAACCTTGGACGACCCAAGCCAGACTATCACTAAGAACAAAGGTTTTACAAATACAGAGTAACCTTACTCAATGACTTGATCCCCACAGGTCTTGATGCTCCTTTTGATCTTCTACATTCTTCAATAGTGCCCACGCAAAAATTTCTTCTTCCACGATGCTTGTCCATAACAATCGACTCCACGAATGTCTCGGTGTCCACCAATATGGCTTGAGTTGTCTACGATGTTGAACATGATGTCTGTCACTTATCCACCGCAAAACCAGCAATCACAAGTGTTCAATGACGAACAAACTCAACTTGGTGCAGCAATGATCACATAAACACTTGATAATGAAAGCTTGGATCTTTATAGACTCTAAGGATGTGTTTAAGCCTTTGAAACCTTAGAAAATATGTTCAGAAAAATGTATTATTTAAAAAGTGAATTCGTTATGCACGCACACCGAGAAAAGGACTAGGACCAGATTTAAATTGAATTTTTAAGTCGGTGCAAATCTCGTTCGAACGAAAGTCCATCTCGTTCGAATGACATCTGAAGTCGTTTGAACGACGTCGTCAGATAGAGTTCCAAACTGTTCCAACTTTAATAAAAAAGTTTATTTAAAACCAACTCTAATCCAAAACAAATCCGTCCTTTATCTGATGTGTAAACATTTAAACATTTTAAAAACATTTCCTTTAAATAAGTAACATCCTTGTTTTTATAAAATGAATTCCGAGTTACATTAACATTATGCATTCATACTTGTGTGATCTTGGAATGCAATTAAACCTTGAAGATGCAAAATTACACCAATTAAACTACGACATGATTAAATCTTTGCATCTTGTTGCAACGTCTTTAATAAATCTTTGATACGTCATAAACTCGTGGGATCAGATAATAGAAAATGTATCTATGACTAAAACATGTTTTGTTTCAAGAATAAGTAAAAAATTGGAAATTTGGTCCTTACAAATTTCCCCCATTGACTATTTCGGGACAAAACCAAGAGTGAAATGCCTAAACCGGGCCATTAAGCCATATGACTCCTAAATTCCATCCCAAAAAACCCAAAAGTGAAAAGTACATCAATAGTATAGGATAAGGCTCTTCAATAATGGGACGACAAGCAGGAAACAGTCTCGAATGTCTGAATGTGATGTAGACTTGAAATCTCGTATCTCTTTAAGCATACATACACACAAGAAACAGACAAATACCCAGTGAAGTATGGAGGAACAAATGATATAAATTAATATGAAACTTTTAAATCTGAATCATTCGTTATGTGAGGAAACATAATACCAATATGTGAAAATAAAAAGACATAAAACTCACAAAACTCCCCTACCCTACATCACAACCATCTCTCCCTCTTTTTGTATTGAATAGACAAAAAAATAAAAATAAAAGACAATCCGGTGAAAAGATAAACAGATCTAGCATGTGAAAATACCAATCTGATTATATTAACTCATAATATGATAGATAAAAATGAAACAACCAGCTAAATATGATCAATAAATGTGAAATTAGTAGCTAGAAAACAATGAATCATATAAAAGTATATCAAGCTAAGCAGGTGTAATAATTGAATTAATGGCGTAAAATATGTCAATGATCAAAGTAGACTGCATAAACAGAAACTCAATATCGAAATATGAATTAATATGCAGCAGGGTACTGACACAGAAATCAACCAGCAAAAATCAAACTGGTCAACTAGGTTATCGTTTGAACGAGCCAGAGATGTCATTCGAACGAAATGCGACATTGCTCGAACGAAACTGTATGTCGTTAGAACGACATTGACAAATTTTCACAGACTCCCCAGAAAATTAAACAGAGTTTCCTAGTGAGAAAATTTCTAAAAAAAACTGACTGGAAGGGGCTTAAAAACTCTTAAACAATAACATAACTGAATAAAAATAAAAAACAAACAAACTTGAGTAACTCTCTAACATAGTACCGATGTACCTCAACATGAACACGGAATGTATGGGCGTGAACTAAAATAGATGAATCACAGTTCCAAGACATCAAAACGATTAAGAAGCTCTAATCAATAGCAATCTATCATCAAACTTTATCATTGCCATATGTGACAATTAAAGAATGAGCTTAATGAACTAAACAAACATCATGCATACGAATCCAGAATTTTGACGATTCTACCAATAATAGCGTCACGACACGATTTTTCAACTATAGGATTGTTTGTGCAAAACCGTTTTAAATTATTAATCCATCCAAACTCCCTCAAATATATCATATATTTTTTTTGAATGAACTAAACTAATTTGGCCCATTTTTGTCATATATTTCTTTTTGTTGCCTTTTGATTTTTGGGGGCTCTTTTAAACGGTGACTTTCACGATGAGTCAATGTTACACTCTCGCATCCCTTTCCCGTACACTCATCATATTTTCAATTACTCATTACGGCAAACGATTATTACATGCACACCTCTTCCTTGTTTCTACGTAAGCATAGATGACAAAATTGAGATATGAACGTCTCACCAAACTCAAATATGCAAGAGTAGTCAAACATCCATATAAACTCGTGCATAAGTGCAAATGTGGCATATATTCAAAGTCGAATCGAAACGCATATCGACTTAGAAACAACCCCATAATACAATGGTTAAGATCATTCAAAGCATCGATAATAATGACCAAATGTCCTAGCCACATGGATAATGGAAGGAAGGGGGTCCAAGAACACCAATATGCCACATCAAACATATTAACTCAAAAACAAAATCAAAAATCTTTTTGTATTTTTCAAAAAATCTCGACTAAAAAAAAATCTTTTTGTGATTTTCTCAAAAAATTTCAAACCAAAAATCTTTTTGTATTTTTTGAAATAAGATCCAATAAAAAATATAATACAAAATGATAAACATTGTAACACACTCAACCTTTAGATTTAGCATGGGAAGAATCAAGTTCAGCCAAATGATAACCATGAAGTTTTATTCCTAAAGCTACCAAATCCGACTTCCTAACCCATGTAGGTGTGTAACGACGCATAGGGGTGGGGTTAATTGGGGAAACTTTATTCCTAAACTTCCTAAACTTTCGAGGAGCATTCCTAAGGTCATAGCAAAACTTTCTACGGTGACCTTTCCTACCACAAAATGTGCAAGTGTAGCGTTGGTATGGAAAGTGACCTACATGTGGACCTTTTCTAACGTTCCTACATGGCTCTCTCACACGTGCGAGGGGAATGGGAACAACACACTCATCAAAACCAATACCTCCCCTGTCTCTCTTGATTTGGACGGTGCCTAGCAGCCTATCCAACTTCTCACTTCTAGCCTCTAAATTAATCTTAACTCTAGACGAGTATCTCAAACTCTCATCCAACTCCTTAATCTTAGACTCAAGTAGATGACTAGACTACTCAAACTCTAGCACCTCCTTTTTCAAAGCCTCCATCAAACCTCTAAGGGTGTCTCATTCTTTCTCGACGTACTCTAGATTCTCCCTAAGCTTCTTATCCCGTGCCCTAAGATCCTCAATTAGCTTGTAATTTCGAGTTTGTCTTTTTCACCTTCACCGTCTCCTCAAACAACTCTTGAAATGCAACTTGCAACTCTCCTACGTCATTCTCCTAATCCTCGCTCTCATCACCTTCACCCTCTCGGCAAGCACTCTTAACAGCCTCGAAAGTGTCATGCACATGAGTATACTCATGGGAAAATATATCGTCGCCACTCACATGAAAAGCCATAAACGAAATAAAGTTACGCTCAATGGTGGAATCCTCTCCCTCTTCCGGTTCACTATCACTTAAGGTGGCATTATATGCAATTGGTTTCTTGCCCTCTTTCTTATGTCTAGTGGGACACTCTTTAACTTTTTGACCATACCCCTCACACCCAAAATAACTATTAGACTCATCTCTCTTAGGGTTCTCATTATTATCTTTAGGAGTGGAGTCTCCCTTATTCTTGAATTTTCCAATTTGTAGGTCCCAAAAATATAACTTTCGACAAAACACTTTTTGCTTGAGCGAAATTAAGTTAAGGATGAATGCAAATCAACTTTCTCTTTTTGAAAAACTCTTTTTCAATTTTATCAAACCAAGTTGTGAACAAATTCACAATGCTAATTTTATCTTGTTTAAGTCCTAAGCATGCGTCTCGGTGATAGGCAAGTAAAATAAAGTAAAGATACTCACAACGCCGGATGTATGAGGAAAAGTCCAAAATGGGAAATAACCTCGGACAACCCAAGACAAACTATCACTATGAACAAAGGTTTTACAAAGGCAAATTAGCCTTACTCAATGACTCGATCCCCACGGGTCTTGATGCTCCTTCTGATATTCTACCGTTATTCAATAGTTCCCACGCAAAAATTTTGTCTTCTACGATGCTTGTCCACAACACTCGACTCCACGAATGTCTCACTATCCATCGATATGGCCTGAGTTATCTACGATGTTGAACATGATGTGCGTCGCTTCTCCACCGTAAAACTAGTAATCACAAGTGTTCAATGATGAACAAACTAAACTTGGGTCAATAAGGATCACAAAAACATTTGATAATGAAAGCTTGGATCTTTGCAAACTCTAAGGATGTGTTTAAGCCATTGAAACCTTAGAAAACATGGGTAGAAAAATGTACTATTTGAAAAATGAATTCGTTCTGCACGCACACCGAGAAAAGGAATAGGACCTTACTTAAATAGAATTTTTAAGTCGATGAAAATCTCGTTCGAGCGAGATGGCACGTCGTTCAAATGACAGTGCATCTCGTTCGAACGACATCTAAAGTTGTTTGAACGACGTCGTCAGATAGAGTTTCAAACTGTTCCAACTTTAATAAAAGAGTTTTATTTCAAACCAACTCTAATCCAACACAAATCCGTCCTTTGTCTGATGTGTAAACATTTAAACATTTTAAAAACATTTTCCTTTAAATAAGTAACATCCTTATTTTTATAAAATTAATTTCGAGTTACATTAACATCATTCATTAATACATGTGTGATCTCAAAATGCAATTAAACCTTGAAGAGGTGAAATTGCACCAATTAAACTACGACATGATTAAATCTTTGTAGCTTTTTGTCAACATATTCAATAAATCTTTGATACGTCATAGACTCATGGGATCAGACAATAGAAAATATGTCTATGACTCAAACATGTTTTGTTCCGAGAATAAGTCAAAACTACATTAAGACTCAAATTGAAATTTGGTCTTTACAGTTGTACTCTATTTTCATGTTGCACGAGTCCATATGATTATTCATTCGTATTCCCCATATTATTCTAGAAATATTAGACTTGTCTGAACGAATATTGGTTAGATGTAACATAAGTTGTAGAATTGTGACAAGAATAAGTGCCGACGCGTAAACTGCAACTTGCGAAATTTTTATAGAATGTTTTATTGGGGTTAAAAATAATTTGACCATATTTATGGGATGTTAAAAATAGTCTTAAGAGTGCCATGGGGTCAAAAGTAAAAAAAATGAATAAATAAATAAAATATTGTTATTTTTCATCAAAAACTAAAAGTGCTCAGAAAATTCTGAAAAACTTCAAATCGACTTAAAATTTAATTTTGAGCAACTTTCTCTTCTTTGACATATCCAAAACACATTAGTTAGACTGGTTTTAGAGCTATTCTCAGTTGAGAAAATAGTAAAATATAAAATAAAATAAGAAATGTTGGTTTTCCACTCACTTTGTTCTTTATCTCCTTATTCCCACGGGCTCAACTTTTGAGCTGGTGCATAATGACCACCCTTGGTATGTTATGGAGAGTGGGGAGACAGGTGTTGGATCATTATTGATGGATGCATGGGGGTGTGATTATAAGAGAAAGACTGGAGAATGCCATGATCATAGCTCTCCCAACA
This sequence comes from Sambucus nigra, assembly GCA_949130495.1. NCBI lineage: Eukaryota > Viridiplantae > Streptophyta > Magnoliopsida > Dipsacales > Adoxaceae > Sambucus > Sambucus nigra. The sequence goes on along the minus strand of OX422213.1, from coordinate 340,216,615 downwards.
ATGTTTTCTCTAACTTACACCACCTCTTACACACTCCCCTTTCACCTATAAACACTTACAAACCCATAACACCCTTCTCTACCCTCCATACAACCACCCAAATACTTCATTTTGAGCATATAAACATTCTAGAACATCCGCATAAGGGTAGAAAACCTTGAAGAAATCTTTTTCAGCAAGTTTTTGGAGCATAATGTTGGAAGTTTGGAGCTTACATTGGAGTTATTTTTGGTGCTTATTCTTGAACTTCTTGATTATCTTCATACTTCATATTATAGAAGTAGTGTTCTCTTCTAAACTTTTTTTTCAAGTTTAAAATCATGAGTAGAAATAAAGAAATTAATGCTAAAATAATGAAGTATTTTGCCTATTTTTCTTTGTTGAAAATCATGATTCATGCTAGAAACTCGTGTTGAAATGGAAATAATTATAATTGGTGTTATTAAATTTATGATGAATAAATGTGGCATGAAAAGTTGAGAAAATAATTACTATGAAAGACTACATAATTTTGAGCATGTTAGTAACATTTTTGGAGGATTTCTTAGGTATAAATCCATGGAACTTGTGTAGAATGTTGAAGTAATTAATTGGTTTAATAATTAAGATGTTTAAAGAAGAAAATATTATTTTCAACAGGTTTTAAGAAAAATGGAAATTTCAGTCCCTATTTTATAAATTTCAGAAATGGTAATTAAAAGCTTAAAAATGGGTATTCTAGTTATTTAAATGAAAATAAAGTCTTTTTATGAAATCTGGAATTTATTACCGAAATAATGTTGGAAATAATTATAAATACACTTTGAAAAGTTATAAATTGGTTTTTGGCGAAATTAGTATGTTTAAACCCATCTAAAAGGATAATATTTGTGTGAAACAAATAGTAGTGACATTGTCGTAAATACAGTGAATAGTATGCTGTCAAGAAAATATTTGGCAATTAAATGTATTAATTGATTTTGGTAAAAGGAGATTAGTGATATATTTTTCCTAAGTAAAGATAATGAGTTTCATGGAAATGATTTTCATGGTAAAAGGAGATGGATTGAACTCCTGGAATATTATGACTTTACCTTAGAGTATCATCCCAGAAAGGCCAACGTAGTGGCAGATGCTCTAAGTAAGAAGTCAGAATCTTCCTTAGATGCGATGAAGTGCTATTGACGAAGGATGTACATTGACCTATAAAATTTTGGATTTCATTCTCTGAGGAGGAGCGATAGGGACTACTTGTGGGGAATAATATCCAGGCCACTTGCTCATCATAAAGTCCTCGATGCTCAGTCACTCAACAAATATATTGTGCAGTTCAGGGATTGTATTCTGGTCAGTGGTGAGTTTGATACTCTCACGATGGATAAGCATGGTGGTGTATGTCATAAGGGCAGGTTGATGGTTTCGGCCATTAGGGAACTACGAGAAGAGGTTCTGGAAGAATTTCATCAGCCCTGGTTTAGTATACACCCCAGGAAAACAAAGATGTATAAGGACCATTGTAGGGATTTTTAGTGGTCCAGTATGAAGAGAGATGTGGCTGAATTTGTTGTAAAGTGCTATACTTTTCAGCAAGTAAAAGCTAAGCATAAGAAACCAGCAGGGTTACTACAACCACACCCTATAACCGAGTAGAAATGGGAACATATCATGGTGGACTTCGTCGTTGCTCTACTCGATCTGAACAAGGTCATGACGCAGTTTGGATTATTGTAGACCGTCTCACTAAGTCAGCTCATTTCCTCCCGATGAAGGTTATGGATAATATAGCCAAGTTAGTATGGTTGTACATTCAAGAGATAATCCGACTTCATGGTATCCCTCGGACGATTGTCTCAGATAGAGATCCACGATTTATTTCACGATTCTGGAGAAGGGTTCAATAAGAGTTGGGAACGGAAATGAATTTGAGTATGACATACCATCCAAAAATAGGTGGATAGTCAAAACATACGATTCAAACCTTAGAAGACTTGTTGAGATCTTGTGCACTTGATTTCCAAGGGATTTGGGATGAGAATATGCATCTGGCAGAGTTCTCTTACAACACTTATCAGGCCAGCATTGAGATGGATCCTTTCTAATACGTCTTTCCTACACCATTATGCCAAACTCACTTCATTCCCTTTGGATGCCTCCTAAGCGAGCTAGCATTGAAGCCGAGAACAGCGGGCTTAAACGTATGGAAGACGTTATTTGTCTATTAGTTGACACTTTATCCCAACGTGAAAGGGTTAACCACAGTGGTTCCGTTGAAAGTTCCACAGTGGCATACATATTGAAGGAGTTCAGGCGGCTAAACCCATTCTACTTTCAACGATTCTACCGGGCCCCATGCCGCTGAATAATGGCTCGAGGAAGTTACATGAGTCATAGATGTTCTTGATGTTCCATCTGAACATAAGGTTGAGTTATCCACTTTCTAACTCACGAAACAGGCTCAACGATGGTGGGCCACTCACCTTTCTAGTGTCACCGAGACCGTGGAATGGAATAAGTTCAAAACAGTATTCCTTAACAAGGATTTTCCCAGGAGTATAAGGATGCCAAGAAAGATGAATTCGTTGAGCTAATTCAGGGAAGGCTATTGGTGAATGAATACCAAGCCCAATTCAAGCATCTGGTGAAACATGTGAAGTCTGTCAAATCGTGAGAAGCTGAAAAGATAAGACTATTTGTGAAAGGGTTGAATCCCCATATCCGTAGACTTATGGACGGCTTTAATCAGATGGACTTTGGGGAAATAGTGAATAAGGCGATTCAATTGGAACTCGAGGCCGAAGATTCTTGAATCATTAGAGATAAGAAAAGGACTCCTAATGGGACCCAACCGAGGCCAAGTGGTGGATCTTCTTCTAATGGGAAGAAATTCAGATACGACAACATGGGTTTCGTTGCCAACATCAGATTGGCTGTGGGAGAGAGCTGTAACAACCATAATCCAGCATCCCTATCACCTAGGGCTTGATTTATTTATGGTTCTATCGGCTATCTGAAGTGAGTGTGCCCTCAGCAGAATAGTAGGAAATAATATAATAGTTATCAGAGTGACAACTTCATACTTGGGAGTAATTCTAGTTATTATGGTCCTTCACATCCTCAGTAGCAGTAGCATTTCACAGGACAGTGCAAGGAACTTATGCATAGTTCTTGGATTCCTCGTTCCGATTAGAGAAATCATGTACAGACTCAGATACACAGTGGCTAGGCCAGCAAGTTCAATTTAGGTCGTGTGTATGCTCTTACCCATAACTCAACACCTCCCCAGAATCCTTCAGTCAAGGAAGATATATTTTTATTATTCAGTACAAGGGTTAAGGCATTGTTCAATTCGGGTGCATCTCATTCCTTTATATCGAGTTCTTTAGAATTATGTTTGAGTCTTGACGTAGAGAATTTTAGTCCCCCGATCTTTGTAGGATTACCCGTCGGTGGTGGTGTTATTCTGAACAAGATTTGTAAAAGTTGAGAAGTTGTTGCAGGACATTTATTCTGGAATATGATTTAATACTGATGGATATGGATGTCTTTGAGGTGATACTCAGTATGGATTGGCTGTCATGTTTTGGCGCCATTATTGAGTGCCACCGATATAGTATCACATTACTACTTCCAGAAGGATCTCATTATCGTTTCGACAGTAAACAAAGTGTTGACTATCCATGTAAGTTCTCTATGGTTTGAGAGCAATGACATTTCTTTTGTTGGTTGAGTAGTATTGTCGCTCAAAAAGAGCTTAGTCGCACGTTATCAGACCTTTTAGTTGTCCTAGAATTTCTTGATGTTTTTCTTAAAGACCTCTCTGGTTTGCCTCCGTGTTGGGAGATTGATTTCGCCATTAATGTTCATCATGATGTTTCACCCATTTATATTCCTCCTCATAAAATGGCTCCGGTAGATTTACCGTAATTGAAGACCCAATTAGAGGATTAATCGAGTAAAGGGTTTATATGGCCTAGTGTGTCTCCGTGGGGAGCACCAATATTATTTTCCAAAAAGAAAGATAATTCTCTCCGACTTTGCATCGATTACAGACAACTGCAGAGGGTAACTATAAAGAATAAGTATCCTATGCCACAGATTGATGACTTATTTGACCATCTTCAAGGAGCAAGCAGATTTTCTAAGATTGACCTTCGATCTGGTTACCATCAGTTCCGAGTCAAGGAATAAGATATTCCCAAAATAGCTTTTCTCACCCAATATGGTCATTACGAGTTTTTAGTTATGCCTTTTGGCCTAACTAATACCCCAATAGCTTCATGGACCTTATGAACTATAACTACCGTCCCTACTTGGATCGATTTTTAGTGGTCTTTATTGACGACATTCTGGTGTACTCATCCTCTGATGTCAATCACGTGGAGCATCTTCGTACTACTCTCCAGGTTCTTAGAGATAATTAGTTATTTGCAAAATTCAGTAAGTGCCAATTTTGGATTGATGAAGTCAGATTCCTCGGCCACGTGGTATCGGGAGCAGTAATTTTGGTCGACCCATCCAAGGTTGAAGCTGTTCTCGGTTGGGACAGTCCTAAGTCAGTTACAGAGGTGAGAAGTTTCCTCGAATTAGCAGGTTATTATCGGAGATTCGTTCAGGACTTCTCCAAGATTTCCTTGCCTCTTACTCAGCTGACACAAAAGGATGTTCGCTTCGAATGTTCAGGTGAATGTGAAGCTTCCTTTCAGAAGTTGAAAGTTAGACTCACATCAGCACCAGTTCTCATTCTTCCTGAGTGAGGGAAAGGCTATACAGTGTATTGTGATGCTTCTAGATCAGGACTTGGCACATTGCTCATGAAATTGGGTTAAGTAATTGCTTATGCATCCCCACAGCTCAAGACGCACGAAAGAAACTACCACATCCATGACTTGGAGTTATAAGCTGTAGTGCTTGCTCTCAAGATTTGGAGATACAATCTGTATGGTGAACAATTCAAAGTATTCTTGGTTCACAAGAGCCTCAAGTACATCTTCACTCAATGAGACCTGAATTTGTGATAATGGAGATGGATTGAACTCCTGGAATATTATGACTTTACCTTAGAGTATCATCCCAGAAAGGCCAACATAGTGGCAGATGCTCTAAGTAAGAAGTCAGAATCTTCCTTAGCTACGATGAAGTGCTATTGACAAAGGATGTACATTGACCTATAAAATTTTGGATTTCATTCTCTGAGGAGGAGCGATAGGGACTACTTGTGGGGAATAATATCCAGGCCCCTTGCTCATCATAAAGTCCTCGATGCTCAGTCACTCAAAAAATATATTGTGCAGTTCAGGGATTGTATTCTGGTCAGTGGTGAGTTTGATACTCTCACGATGGATAAGGATGGTGGTGTATGTTATAAGGGCAGGTTGATTGTTTCGGCCATTAGGGAACTACGAGAAGAGGTTCTGGAAGAATTTCATCAGTCCTGGTTTAGTATACACCCCAGGAAAACAAAGATGTATAAGGACCATTGTAGGGATTTTTGGTGGTCCAGTATGAAGAGAGATGTGGCTGAATTTGTTGTAAAGTGTTATACTTTTCAGCAAGTAAAAGCTAAGCATAAGAAACCAGCAGGGTTACTACAACCACACCCTATAACCGAGTAGAAATGGGAACATATCATGGTGGACTTCGCCGTTGCTCTACTCGATCTGAACAGGGTCATGACGCAGTTTGGATTATTGTAGACCGTCTCACTAAGTCAGATCATTTCCTCCCGATGAAGGTTATAGATAATATAGCCAAGTTAGTAAGGTTGTACATTCAAGAGATAATCCGACTTCATGGTATCCCTCGGACGATTGTCTCAGATAGAGATCCACTATTTATTTCACGATTCTGGAGAAGGATTCAATAAGAGTTGGGAACGGAACTGAATTTGAGTATGACATACCATCCAAAAATAGGTGGATAGTCAAAACATACGATTCAAACCTTAGAAGACTTGTTGAGATCTTGTGCACTTGATTTCCAAGGGATTTGGGATGAGAATATGCATCTGGTAGAGTTCTCTTACAACACTTATCATTCCAGCATTGAGATGGATCCTTTCTAATACGTCTTTCCTACACCATTATGCCAAACTCACTTCATTCCCTTTGGATGCCTCCCAAGCGAGTTAGCATTGAAGCCGAGAACCGCGGGCTTAAACGTATGGAAGATGTTATTTGTCTATTAGTTGACACTTTATCCCAACGTGAAAGGGTTAACCACAGTGGTTCCGTTGAAAGTTCCACAGTGGCATACATATTGAAGGAGTTCAGGCGGCTAAACCCATTCTACTTTCAACGATTCTACCGGGCCCCGTGCCGCTGAATAATGGCTCGAGGAAGTTACATGAGTCATAGATGTTCTTGATCTTCCATCTGAACATAAGGTTAAGTTATCCACTTTCTAACTCACGAAACAGGCTCAACGATGGTGGGCCACTCACCTTGTTAGTGTCACCGAGACCGTGGAATGGTATAAGTTCAAAACAGTATTCCTTAACTAGGATTTTCCCAGGAGTATAAGGATGCCAAGAAAGATGAATTCGTTGAGCTAATTCAGGGAAGGCTATTGGTGAATGAATACCAAGCCCAATTCAAGCATCTGGTGAAACATGTGAAGTCTGTCAAATCGTGAGAAGCTGAAAAGATAAGACTATTTATGAAAGGGTTGAATCCCCATATCCGTAGACTTATGGAGGGCTTTAATCAGATGGACTTTGGGGAAACAGTGAATAAGGCGATTCAATTGGAACTCGAGGCCGAAGATTCTTGAATCATTAGAGATAAGAAAAGGACTCCTAATGGGACCCAACCAAGGCCAAGTGGTGGATCTTCTTCTAATGGGAAGAAATTCAGATATGACAATAGGGGTTTCGTTACCAACATCAGATTGGTTGTGGGAGAGAGCTGTAACAACCATAATCCAGCATCCCTATCACCTAGGGCTTGATTTATTTATGGTTTTATCAGCTATCTGAAGTGAGAGTGCCCTCAGCAGAATAGTAGGAAATAATATAATAGTTATCAGAGTGACAACTTCATACTTGGGAGTAATTCTAGTTATTATGGTCCTTCACATCCTCAGTAGTAGTAGCATTTCCCAGGACAGTGCAAGGAACTTATGCATAGTTCTAGGATTCCTCATTCCAATTAGAGAAATCATGTACAGACTCAGATACACAATGGCTAGGCCAGCAAGTTCAATCTAGGTCGTGTGTATGATCTTACCCATAACTCAGCACCTCCCCAGAATCCTTCAGTCAAGGAAGATATGTTTTTATTATTCAGTACAAGGGTTAAGGCATTGTTCAATTCGAGTGCATCTCATTCCTTTATATCGAGTTCTTTAGAATTCTGTTTGAGTCTTGACGTAGAGAATTTTAGTCCCCCGATCATCGTAGGATTACCCGTTGGTGGTGGTCTTATTTTGAATAAGATTTGTAAAAGTTGAGAAGTTGTTGCAGGAGATTTATTCTGGAATATGATTTAATACTGATGGATATGGATGTCTTTGAGGTGATACTCAGTATGGATTGGCTGTCATGTTTTGGTACGATTATTGAGTTCCATCGATATAGTGTCACATTACTACTTCCAGAAGGATCTCATTATCGTTTCGACAGTGAACAAAGTGTTGACTATCCATGTAAGTTCTCTACTGTTTGAGAGAAATGACATTTCTTTGGTTGGTTGAGTAGTATTGTCGCTCAAGAAGAGCATAGTCGCACGTTATCAGACCTTTTAGTTGTCCTAGAATTTTTTGATGTTTTTCTTAAAGACCTCTCTGGTTTGCCTCCGTGTTGGGAGATTGATTTCGCCATTAATGTTCATCATGATGTTTCACCCATTTATATTCCTCCTCATAAAATGGCTCCGATAGATTTACCGTAATTGAAGACCCAATTAGAGGATTAATCGAGTAAAGGGTTTATATGGCCTAGTGTGTCTCTATGGGGAGCACCAATATTATTTTCTAAAAAGAAAGATAATTCTCTCTGACTTTGCATCGATTACAGACAACTGCAGAGGGTAACTATAAAGAATAAGTATCCTATGCCACAGATTGATGACTTATTTGACCATCTTCAAGGAGCAAGCAGATTTTCTAAGATTGACCTTCGATCTGGTTACCATCAGTTCCGAGTCAAGGAATAAGATATTCCCAAAATAATAGCTTTTCTCACCCAATATGGTCATTACGAGTTTTTAGTTATGCCTTTTGGCCTAACTAATGCCCCAATAGCTTTCATGGACCTTATGAACTATATCTATCGTCCATACTTGGATCGATTTTTAGTGGTCTTTATTGACGACATTCTGGTGTACTCATCCTCTGATGTCAATCACATGGAGCATCTTCATACTACTCTCCAGGTTCTTAGAGATAATTAGTTATTTGAAAAATTCAGTAAGTGCCAATTTTGGATGGATGAAGTCAGATTCCTCGGCCACGTGGTATCGGGAGCAGTAATTTTGGTCGACCCATCCAAGGTTGAAGCTGTTCTCGGTTGGGACAGTCCTAAGTCAGTTACAGAGGTGAGAAGTTTCCTTGAATTAGCAGGTTATTATCGGAGATTCGTTCAGGACTTCTCCAAGATTTCCTTGCCTCTTACTCAGCTGACACAAAAGGATGTTCGCTTCGAATGTTCAGGTGAATGTGAAGCTTCCTTTTAGAAGTTGAAAGTTAGACTCACATCAGCACCAGTTCTCATTCTTCCTGCGTGAGGGAAAGGCTATACAGTGTATTGTGATGCTTCTAGATCAGGACTTGGCACATTGCTCATGAAATTGGGTTAAGTAATTGCTTATGCATCCCCACAGCTCAAGACGCACGAAAGAAACTACCCCATCCATGACTTGGAGTTATAAGCTGTAGTGCTTGCTCTCAAGATTTGGAGATACTATCTGTATGGTGAACAATTCAAAGTATTCTTGGTTCACAAGAGCCTCAAGTACATCTTCACTCAATGAGACCTTAATTTATGATAATGGAGATGGATTGAACTCCTGGAATATTATGACTTTACCTTAGAGTATCATCCCAGAAAGGCCAACATAGTGGCAGATGCTCTAAGTAAGAAGTCAGAATCTTCCTTAGCTGCGATGAAGTGCTATTGACGAAGGATGTACATTGACCTATAAAATTTTGGATTTCATTCTCTGAGGTGGAGCGATAGGGACTACTTATGGGGAATAATATCCAGGCCACTTGCTCATCATAAAGTCCTCGATGCTCAGTCACTCAACAAATATATTGTGCAGTTCAGGGATTGTATTCTGGTCAGTGGTGAGTTTGATACTCTCACGATGGATAAGGATGGTGGTGTATGTTATAAGGGCATGTTGATTGTTTCGTCCATTAGGGAACTACGAGAAGAGGTTCTGGAAGAATTTCATCAGTCCTGGTTTAGTATACACCCCAGGAAAACAAAGATGTATAAGGACCATTGTAGGGATTTTTGATGGTCCAGTATGAAGAGAGATGTGGCTGAATTTGTTGTAAAGTGCTATACTTTTCAGCAAGTAAAATCTAAGCATAAGAAACCAGCAGGGTTACTACAACCACACCCTATAACCGAGTAGAAATGGGAACATATCATGGTGGACTTCGCCGTTGCTCTACTCGATCTGAACTGGGTCATGACGCAGTTTGGATTATTGTAGACCGTCTCACTAAGTCAGTTCATTTCCTCCCGATGAGGGTTATGGATAATATAGCCAAGTTAGTAAGGTTGTACATTCAAGAGATAATCCGACTTCATGGTATCCCTCGGACGATTGTCTCAGATAGAGATCCACGATTTATTTCACGATTCTGGAGAAGGGTTCAATAAGAGTTGGGAACGGAACTGAATTTGAGTATGACATACCATCCAGAAATAGGTGGATAATCAAAACATACGATTCAAACCTTAGAAGACTTGTTGAGATCTTGTGCACTTGATTTCCAAGGGATTTGGGATGAGAATATGCATCTGGCAGAGTTCTCTTACAAAACTTATCAGGCCATCATTGAGATGGATCCTTTTGAGGCTTTGTATAACAGGTCATGTTGGTCTCCCATATGTTGGGCAGAGGTTGGTGAGAAACACCTCACTAGTTTAGATCTAATTAAGGAAATGACATGCAAGGTTCAGTTGATCCGACAGATACTTGTCACAGCTTAGGATCGATAAAAGAATTATGCCGATAATCGATGCATACCTTTGGAGTTTTCAGTAGGTGACAAGGTGTTACTAAAAGTTCTGGCATAGACTAGTAGTTAGAGATTTGGAAAGAAAGGCAAGCTTGCTCCACGTTTCATTGGTCCTTTTGAGATTTTGGAATGGATTGGGAACGTCTCATATCGTTTAGCATTGCCTCCGGAGTTAGCCCGTGTGCATAACGTATTCCATGTTTCGATGCTGAAGAAGTATCTTCAATACCCATGCCATGTCATCAACTGGAATAACATCGAGTTGGAGGAAGACATCACCTTCTTAACATGACCTATATCCGTCTTGGATCATGAGGATAGGGTCCTGCGTAATAAAGATCATCCCGTCAGTAAAGGTTCTGTGGAAATCACATGGTGTCAAAGGAACAACTTGGGAACGAGAAGACGAGATGGGAACATAACATCCTCATCTTTTTGAGTATTTTGTTTTGATTTCGAGGACGAAATCTCTTAAGGAGGGGATAATGTAATACCCTCCCCTTTATTTTTACTCATCATCCTGTTGTAAATTTGATTACTCGAAATATTAATTCGTTTTGATTTATTTTAACATTGCATGAGTCCGTATGATTATTTATTCGTATTCCCCATATTATTCTAACACTGTTAGAATTGTCTGTACGAATATTAGTTAGATGAAACATAAGTTGTAGAATTGTGACATGAATAGTGCCGAGGTCTAAACTGCAACTTGCGCGATTTTTGTAGGACGTTTTATCGGGGTTAAAAATAATTTGGCCATATTTATGAGATTTTAAAAATAGCCCTAAGAGTGCCATGGGGTCAAAAGTAAAAAAAAATGAATCAATAAATAAAATATTATTATTTTTCGTCAAAAAATAAAAGTGCTCAGAAAATTTTACAAAATTTCAGATCAACTTAAAATTTAATTTTTAGCAAATTTCTATCCTTTAACGTCTCCAACAAATGTTATTTGGAGATGTTTTATAGCTATTATCAGTTCTGAAAATAGTAAAATATAAAATAAAATAATAAAGGTTGGTCTTCCACTCACTTTGTTCTTTATCTCCTTATTCCCACGAGCTCAACTTTTGAGCTAGTGCATAATGGCCACCCTTGGCATGTAATGGAGAGTGTGGAGACACGAGTTGGATCATTATTGATGGATGTATGAGGGTGTGATTATAAGAGAGAGATTGGAGAATGCCATGGCCATAGCTCTCTCAACAGAGTTTTTTCTAACTTACACCACCTCTTACACACTTCCAAACCCATAACCCAATTCTCTACACTCCATAAAACTACCCAAACACTTCATTTTGAGCATACAAACATTCTAGAACAACCACATAAGTGTAGAAAATCTTGGCAAAATTTTTTTTAGTAAGTTTTTAGAACATAATATTGGAAGTTTGGAGCTTACTTTGGAGTTATTTTTGGAGCTTATTCTTGGACTTCTTGATTATCTTCATACTCCATATTATCCAAGTAGGGTTATCCCCTAAACTTTTTTTTTTTCAAGTTTAAAATCATGAGTAGAAATAAAGAAATATATGCTAAAATAATGAAGTATTTTGCCTATTTTGCTTTGTTGAAAATCATGATTCATGCTAGAAACTAGTCTTAAAATGGAAATAATTATAATTTATGTTATTAAATTTATGATGAATAAATATGGCATGACAAGTTGAGAAAATAATTATGATGAAAGAGTACATAATTTTGAGAATCTTAGTAGCATTTTTGGAGGATTTCTTAGGTATAAATCCTTAGAACTTGTGTAGAATGTTGAAGTATTTAATTGATTCACTAATTAAGATGTTTAAAGATGAAAATATTGTTTTCAACATGTTTTAAGAAAAATGGAAATTTCAGTCCAATTTTATAAATTTCAGAAATGGTAATTAAAAGCTTAAAAAGGAGTATTTTAGTTATTTAAATGGAAATAAAGTATTTTTATGAAATTTGAAATTTATTACTAAAATAATGTTGGAAATAATTAGAAATACACTTTGAAAAGTTATAAATTTGTTTTTTGAAAAATTAGTGTGTTTAAACCCATTTAAAAGGATAATATTTGTGTGAAATAAATAGTAGTGGCATTGTCGTAAATATAGCGAATAGTATGCCGTCAAGAAAATATTTGGCAATTAAATGTATTAATTGAGTTTGGTTAAACGAGATTAATGATATATTTTTGTTAAGTGAAAATAATGATTTTCGCGGAAATGATATTCGAAAACGGTGATGCATTTATGGCCTCCTCGGTTGAGTTTAAGTGAAGAAATTAAAGACGTCATAAATAATAAAGCGTGACATAAAGATGAAATGAAACAATGATGAACTTAAAAATGATGAGAATTAGGAAATATGTGAAATATTATAGATGTGAAATATGTGGAAAAGATAAGAAAGGATACTTGCATGATGCCAAGAATTAAGCAAAGCATGACGTCCCTAGTGGTGAAAGACCCCAAAGCATGTACATATGAGCATATGGCAATTGGAGTCCAGTGGTGTGGAGCCCGTTAAATTTCAGGGATATTGGCTAGAATCCAAGGCAAAGATTGATAAATATTGTAAAAGGAAATTAAGGATGAGAATATTACTAAATTAAAGGCCCTTAAATCAAAGAAATTGTTAAGGATCAAAGGCTAATTAAATAAGTCTCTGGCACGAGACATGAAATGGCTTAAGTGTGAGTTTGGGCACCTAGCCCGGGTGCATTGCATATAGTTGCATTCAACTGCATAAATTGAATAAATTATTTTCTTGAAATATTAAAAGATACTGTATATGTATAGTATTTTGATACAAAATTACTACTTAGTATCTACCACCCTACTGGGCATTCCGTTCGTACCTATTTTCCAAAACCCATAGGTACTTCAGGAAAGGACGCTAAAGCTTGTATCGGTATGGTTCTCGAGAGTTCGAATCGTTGTTAGAGCTCTCATTATCTCTTTCCCATTGCGGCGATATTTGATATTTGAGATTTAACTTTGAATTAGTTGTAATATTTAAATTCGGACTTGAACTTGGAACTTTAGTTTGTAATAATAGAGGACATTTTCTGTATTAATTATGTTTGGATGGTTTTTTAAAATGATGCTTCCGCAAAATGATTAAATGTGGGTTTTCAATTTAATGGAATTTAATTAATGTTGAATAATTGGATAATAAATGGTTTTTCTTTAATATGAAAATTTTAATAAACATTTTCTTAAATAAATTAAAAGTAATTTCTCCCTCCCCCATTGGCACCTCGAACTTGGTTGTGGGTTAAGGACGACGTTTACCCCAATTCCGGTTCGAGGTGTCACAATACCTGCTTAATTGCACTTTTTAAGCACTTGCTATTTTAAAAAATCTTTCACAATCAGGCTCTGACCAATTTCATTACATATTTTCTTCTCTATTGTATCTTGTACATCAGGTATCCAGTATATGGGATGTCGACATGGATATCTCGACGGGTTATAGCTGCCGGAGAGGCAGATTTTGTTTAAACGCTTCCATTCTGTTGAATCACACATATGTAGTGTGTACTTTCATTTAGGGCATGTCGCCCAGGATTCTAGTTATTTCATTCCTATTCTAGAGATTATAATTATTTATGTCAGTACCGTTGATATTAGAAATAATTGATTATAATGAAATATTTTAAACTGGAGAGTTATTCCAATCACATTTATTCTTGTTTAGGTTTGTTGTGATGTTTCTTATTATTTTTTCGTATCGCGGAATGGTATTAATTAAATTAAAACTGAAAAAGTTTTTGACACAAGCTTAATTAATTATTAGATGAATTAATTGTTTTTTGATAGTGATGCTGAGAATGAACCAACTAGATATTCTGATTTAATTTAATAAAGGACCTATCACCCGCTATTTAATTAGGGTGAAGTGTAGTAACATCCAGGACTTGAAAATTTCAGAAGTAACTTTTTGCTCATATGAGCAACTAAAGTGATGAGAGTTATAAACGACAAATTTGTGTATGGTTCAACCGTGAAAATCGTCCATTTGATGTTTTTATCGGGGTATGAATGGAATTTCGAAACTTATTTTATATGGGCAAGAAATAAATCCCAATGCGAGAGAGCAGTCAACTTTCTTAACAAATTCCTTACCCAACGAAGAATGGGGTACATCGAAGATAAGGAGAGTTCATTGTTTGGAAGGACTCGTGAGTTAAATACTCAAGTACGGATGAAAAATTTGAGGAAGACGACTAGGGTCAATGTCATCAAGAAATTTGTAAGAAGGGGAACCGGGAAGGTTGGGAAAAACCTAGTTGACGAATAAGAATGAATTCAATGGTGATAGTGAATCATTATCAGAGGTTATACCTAGTAGGGGAAAATATTTTAGTCCTTTCTAAGTGGCAATGAATTCAGCCAAGACCAGTGAAGTTGACAACGTGTTCCATAGGACCTATGGTGACACAGGAACAACGAAGATAATAATTGGGAGATAAATTTGTCAGTTTTGAGGGAAGGATTATCCCAAATCGTCAGTGGGTCCAGTAACGGAAAATTACCCTATGTATAGAAAGTGGGGTTACAAATGTTGAATGTGTCCTCTTTGAGAAATGAAACCGATAAGATTAGGAATGGTAAACTATGTCGGCTAAGCATAACAACTAGAGGAGTGATATTTCCAGCGGAGGAATTGGGTCAAGCGAATTGGGCCCAAGAATTTACAACTCGAGAGTGGTGGGTTTAGGTAGGACCAGTGGAGTCCTCGGTAACAGTAGCATACCATATTTTAGGGTCGACGAGGCCTAGGAAGTAAAAGGGAGGCTAGTAAAGCAATAAGTGAGGCCTATAGCTTATTAGGACAATGTTTCAGTGATGGGTGTGTGAGCCGCTGAACAAAATAATTTGTCCACCACGAGGAGGGGGCAAGTATTGGATGAAATCCTAGATGTATAAAAGTTACAGATGCCCATAGGTTGTGTTGGAAGTTAAGTGCTGGGAACCTACGATTAGGTGAGACTAGTGAAGTTTTGTTTCATTCTTATGAGTGAATGATTAATTGAAGTGACAGGGGTGTGTCACAATATATAAATGAATGATTAACACTAAAATTCGCGTGCGAGTCGAGTTTAGTGGGTACATTAGTTTTAACAATCTGGTGACAAACGTATTTATCATAAGTATCGGGACTTTTTGACGTCGTCTGTGAGTGAGTTGGGTGGGCCCTAAGAGCATATTTTGTTGTTATAATTTACTACTGTATTGAGTTAGTAAAGTAGAGCTTATTATGGTAATGTGTAGTGATTAATTACCGAATGTCTGAACGATAGTAGATTGATTGAAAGACTATCATACCGGATGCTTCGAGTGGTGTAATATTAATTGTATGAAGCGCCACCAGAAATAGGGTTGGGCCTATATAGATGTGTATATATGAAAATTTCATGGTATCATAGACTTCAGTGAGCACGTTGTCTAGTTATATGTGATCCCGGTGCGTAGGGATTTATTTACTGATGTGACTTAGGATACATTGTGTTCTTTATCGAATAGCGATATGTATGTATATATATATATATATATATATATATGTATATATATATACATATATATGTATATATATATATACATATATATGTATATATATATATAGCATCGCGAACTTGGGATAGTGAGAGCGCCATGTTTCATGTTATTTTTAAGGGACATAAGTAGATTTTTATGTCAACATCCGGAGATTGTGGAAAGGTATATATTATAGAATGAGGGCCTTATGGATATCGACAACCAACTATGTTAGGTAGTAGTATAGCGGGGGGGGAGGGGGGTCCTTGTTTGGATTTCACTTTGCGAGACATCCCATGCATGAAACTAGCAAACATAGGGAGTTGGAGAGAAGTCTGGTCGATAGTAAATATGTTTCTTACTTTGATTATTTTACATATACAAGAATATAACTAAGAGTTGATAATTCCACTATAACTTAAGGCCGGTTGAGTCACCTAGTTCTTGCGAGAAAACTAGTACATAATGGTTACATCATGAATAGAAAAGTGTGCCGAATGCACAAGAATTATTTGTGTAATAATGCGCGAGATATAGGGTGTATGGGTGCCCTACGTAAATGAAAGTATTGTATCAGGCAGTAGATTATGATTGTCATGTAAATTTGACAACATCTAGCTGGGAAATTCAAACTTATTCCGTAAGATTATGTTTCATGAGAAGATAATTTTGAAAGCGAACAAAGGACTTGTGACACGCGGTGAGGGAAAGTCACATGGATCACGATTATAGGTACATTTTAGAGCATATAAGATGTATCATCTTATAAATAATAGTGGTGATGGGATTTAATGTAGAGAAATATTGGTAAATTTATTTTGCAATGGGTCACCTATCTGTTGGTAAAGGATGGACCATCTGAATCCAGCTGGGGTTTCTTCAACCATTAGGCATTCATAAGTAGTAATGGGAGAGTATTACTAAGGATTATATTGTGAAGGGGTTTATGATACTATATGGGTAATAGTGGATCAATTTACTGAAGTAGCTCACGTTATGGAAGGTAGGACTGATCATACTACGAGACAGTATGCGCCGATCATTATAACCGAGATAATGAGGTTACATCGGGTACCGTTTAATATTTTATCCGATTGGGACAAGATCTTTCTTTTTTGATTTTGAGAGAGTTCTTAATGAGGCCATAGATACCGAGACGTGATTGAGTACGGCCTATCATCTGCAGACTAATGGGTAGAGCAAGCGGACTAATTAGATGTTGGAGAATAAATTATATGTGTACCCATGGATCTTAGGGGAGGACGAGAGCAATCCCTTACACTAGTGGATTTTGTGTACAATAATTCATACAAGTTCACTTTTGGGCATGGTGCCAATTGAGGTATTGCACGGTAAGCTTTTTTATTCTCCTACTTGTTAGTTAAATGTGGGGGACTAGGTACTATTGTGAAGATTAGAGATGAGTTGTCACTTATAGTATATAATGGGTGTAAAATATATGTTGCGCAAATAGCTTACTTGTGTACGATCGTCACGAGATGAGATCGTATGTATTTAATGAACGAATAATCTACTAAAGTGTAAATAGTGAAACTTAAATGGTAAGGCTTGGACAAGAACCTACGTGACAGGGTAACTTTGGGTTTAAAAAGAATATATATGAGGTGTTCATTGTTAAGGGAATTTGATAGCGTACTGTATGGGCGGTACGTAGTACTCTACTCGTGAGCGTGAGGATGCGATGCGCAACATCTAGCCACTGTTATGAGAACGTGTGTTGTTTCGTCCAAATGATCAAATTATATATTAAACCCTTTTAACCCAAAACAAACCCTAAACATGCAACAATATGTGATTGAATAAGATGATAATCTAAGTAAGAACATTCAAACACATGCAATTGAGGAAAAATCCCCCAAAGGGGCAAAACCATTTATTTCCACTATAATTTGTAAGAAAACGGCTTACAATCGGATTACAATGAAAATACAAGTGACTAAGAATTACCCTCAGGTATCGGATTCTGTAGTCGGCAGCTGGAACTATCCCTGTCCAGTAGGGTTGCAATGGAGAAGAAGAACGGTCTCCTCCACAAAGGGTTGAACAACAAAAGTGCATTCCTGGGTTGCAAAGTGATTCACAAAGGTATGGAAGTTGTGTGAATAAAAAAACCTAGAGTATTGGAACTCAATAGGTGAAGACTTAGGGCTTTCTTTACTCTGGAAATCGTGTAAATAAGTCTTAGAAAACCACTTCCCGTAGTGGGATTAAATAAGAGAACTTGAGACATAAATTTTGGAACACGATCTGATTGAAGTTATCCTCGGCGGACCGGTCCGGGTCTGAGGCGGATCGGTCCGATTGACATCGGATAGGTTCTTTTATTAAAGGCGGATCGATCCGGTTGACATCGAATCGGTTCGATTATCAGCTTCATCGATTTGCCATCGATCCGGGGTATACTGGCCTTCAGCATAACGGATCGGTCCATTTGTGACAGGATCGGTCCGGTTGACCGGATCGATTCTTTTATTCAGGCGGACCGGTCCGGTTGACAGCCTTTGATTCCTTCTGCTTTTGATATTCGGATCCGTTGATGAGTGTATGATCTTGATTTTCTTCAATGGTGTAACGGCGTACGACATATAAATTGCTCATGGATAAAAATGTCCTTACAAATCTCCCGCTATGTCTATGCCGGTACATAAATAAAAACAAACATCCGAATTATCAAAGAAATGAAAATGCCTATACAAATCTACCCTTCCATGAACCCAAAACTGGAAAGATACAATTGAAAAAGACTACAGCGTTTTCTCTTCAATTCTGCAGGAATCTCAACACTTTTCTCATCAGGGTGTGCAATCCATGATAATCCATGTAGTACCTACACACATGAGACAAAGAAAAAATACCAAGTGACATATCGAGTATGAAATGAAATAACCATGTATACCAATTTATGAGCAAGTGACATATCGAGTATGAAATGAAATAACCATGTATGCCAATTTATGAGCAAACTCAAACTTTCAAATCTCCCCCATAATAAGATAATTCATTCTCCCCCTTTTTATGATGTCCCCAAATAGACAAATGAGAGAAACAAATCAAACAGGCAAGTGCGGGATGTCACAGGTATAAAATCACACCATGAATGAACACAAAGCAACCAAGTCGATGATAGCGGAAATGAAGAGGTGTGATCAATTTCGATAGGAAAATCAAAGCATACAAACAAGACATATGTGCACGATGAATATTGTATATTCCTAGCGAATGAACTCAAATGCTTCCTTTGGTGTAAAAGAATGACAATATAAGATATTGACTCAATCAAATCAACAAATCAAAGCTCAAAGATGATTTTCACACCAATAACGTCCAAAATGATTTTATGCTTTTTCAAGACGTTCAAGGAAGTGCAAACCCATTTATATTCTCCAATCAAACTCCCTCAGATATTATTTTGAATAGAGCATTCTAAATTCTCAAACTTTGGAGAATTGATGGTGAAACCTAAGTGGCCCATATTTGGCATGAATTGTTTTTTATTGCCTTTAAATTTTTTTTCGGGCTCTTTTAACCTCTTTGGACCTCAGATATTAAAATTCCTCCATTTTTAGGTACTTTTTAACGGTGGATTTTGCGCAAAGGATAGATGATTACCTTTCGCAGCCCCTCCCCATTATACAAAAACACATAGTCTCATCAAAACGGTTTTTACATACATTCCAATCTTGTCAAGTTTTATCGCATATTATACATTGTATAGACAGGATTGAGATGGAAACACTTAAGCCAATATGAGATAGACAAGTGCAATAATCAAATATGGCCGCGCATATGTGCAATAAAGGATATAGGAGTCAAACATGTAAGAAGATATCACGAATTACATCTCAAAGACTCCATACAATGTAAAGCACATGGATGAAATTATGTAGCCTCTCAAAACTCTATCAAACAGTCACATGGAGATATGGAATGAAGTTGTGACTTGGCTATCTTAAATGCTCATCCACAAAAGGAGCAAAAATAGAAAAATCTTTTTGGTCTTTTTCAAAATTTTTATCAAAATAAAACCTTTTTGCGATTTTTTTTTTAAAAAAAAAAGGAAAAAGCTGTACAACTAAGCAATGGTACATATAAAACAGACTAGAAATAGGAAGCATATGATATGAACATGAAGAAGCATCCTATTCTAGACATAGACCAACCCCTCAGTCAACTGTGCAAATTCCCAAAGACTTCCTAAGACTCTCAAATCTAAGGGCATCTAAAGGTTTCGTGAAAATATCAGCTAACTGACGATCGGTAGGAACAAAACTCAGGGATACGACTTTCTCCTCAACAAGTTGACGTATAAAGTGATCACGTATCTTGATGTGCTTGGTGCGCGAATGCTGAACTGGATTGCGGGATATGTGAATCACGCTCGTGTTATCACAGGAAATGATCATGGTGTCCTGTGATATCCCATAATCCTCCAGCATTTGCTTCATCCATAAGAGTTGTGTGTAACAACTCCCTGCGGCTATGTACTCAGCCTCCACAGTGGAAAAAGAGATGGAATTTTGTTTCTTGCTCAGCCAGGAGACAGGAGCAGAACCAAAATACAAACACCCACCAGAAGTGCTCCTATAACCATCTACATCCCCGGCCCACTCGACATCCAAATAGGCGGACAAACGATCATCGGTATCAAAGGAATACCAAATACCGTATGAGAGAGTCCCACTCACGTATTTAATGATACATTTTAGAGCAAGTAAATGTGACTCTTTCGAAGACGCCTGATATCGCGCACAGACTCCAACACTAAAGGCTATGTCGGGACGACTGGCAGTCAAGTAGAGAAGACTACCTATCATACTCCGATATAAGGTTTGCTCTACGTCCTTGCCTGTAGTATCCTTACTAATCTTGGTAGTGGTACTCATAGGTGTACGTGCATGCTTAGCAGAGTCTAAACCAAATTTCTTCACTAGGTCTCTAGCATACTTGGATTGGGAGATGAACATCCCATCCTCTAGCTGACGAACCTGTAGACCAAGGAAGAATGTAAGCTCACCAACCATGCTCATCTCAAACTCACTTTTCATCTCCTCCTCAAAGTGGTGAGCATGCTGGGAGCATGTGGATCCAAAGACTATGTCGTCCACATAGACCTGGGCAACCAAAATAGCACCGTCATCTCTCCTGACGAACAACGTCATATCTACTCCCCCTCTCTTGAAGCCATGAGCTAAGAGATAGGAAGTAAGCCTCTCGTACCAAGCATGAGGTGCTTGCTTCAAACCACACAAGGCTTTTCTGAGATAGTAGACGTGCTCCGAGTGCTGAGGGTATGCAAACCCTTTTGGTTGTTCCACATAAACCTCCTCCTGTCGAATGCCATTCAGAAAGGCACTCTTTACATCCATCTGATATACTTTGAAGCGCAGATGACATGCGATGGCGAGCAGAAGACAAACGGACTCAAGCCTCGCAACAGGATCAAATGTCTCCTCAAAGTCTACAACCTCAATCTGTGTGTAGCCTTGAGCGACCAACCTAGCCTTATTTCTGATTATGGTACCATTTTCATCCATTTTATTCTTAAAAATCCACCGAGTACCTATCACATTAGTCTCACTAGGTCGGGGGACAAGTTCCCGGACATCATTCTTTTTAAACTGAAGCAACACATCCTGCATAGCAGATATCCAGTGTTCATCCTTGAGTGCTTCTTTATGGTTCTCGGGATCGACTTTGGACGTGTAGCAAAGATGGATAACAACGTTCTCTAGCTGAGCACGGGTCTTGACCCCTAGAGTGGGATCGCCAACAATGGAAGATGGGTCAAGACTCTTGCGAACCCAAGCAGGTGTGTCCCCTAACACAGGAGTAGGGTCCACAGAGTGTGAGAGAGGAACAGGTAAATTACTGTCAGAACAATCCTCATCCTCACACTGAAGGTTAGTATCAATAACCGTCAAAGGTTCGTCATCTTGCATAGTGACGTTTATTGATTCCTTAACCTTAGAGCTCTGCAGGTTAAAAACTCGGTACGCTCTGCTAGTCGATGAATATCCTAGAAATATTCCCTCGTCGCTCCGGGAGTTGAACTTTCCTAATTTCTCTCTATCCCGTAGGATGTAGCATTTACTCCCAAAAACACGAAAATATGCCAGGTTGGGCTTCTTGCCAGTCCACAACTCATAAGGAGTCTGAAGTGTGTGTGGACGTAAATACACCCTATTCACCGTGTGGCATGCAGTAGACACTGCCTCTGCCCAAAATCTCTTAGAAATTTTACGACCTAGAAGCATAGATCTAGCCATCTCTTGGATCATTCTATTCTTTCTCTCAACAATCCCATTTTGCTGAGGAGTTCTCACAGCAGAAAACTCATGTTTGATCCCGAGGCTATCACAGTAAAGGTCTACCTTTGCTTCTGTGAATTCAGTGCCATTGTCACTACGCATCCTGTTAATAGTGACACCGTATTGATTTTGCAGGACACGGCACTTGGTCGTTAAAAATTCTACAGCATCGGATTTCTCCCTCAGAAAACCTACAATGGAGTATCTGGAGAAATCATCTACCATCACGAGGATGTACCTCTTACCACCTAGACTCTCAGTACGAGTGGGACCCATAAGATCCATGTGAATCAACTCAAGAACACGAGAGGTGGTAATGGAATGCAACTTCCTATGAGGACTACGAATTTGTTTTCCCAACTGACAGGGTCCACAAACGGTCGAAGTTGACTTTCCAAGAGATGGTAAGCCACGTACTAGGTCATTTTTAGCTAAGCGGTGGAGATCTCTACAGTTCACGTGACCTAGACGTTGGTGCCACAAATCCATAGGAGTGATCGTGGCACTGTTGCAGACAAGTGAGGATGTGGACTCAGTCCCATAGCAATTATCCTCGGTCCTCACCCCTTGCATTAAAAGTTTACCGGCTTGATTGTAGACTTTACACGCGTCCCAGTCAAACTTTACTGCCAAGTCAGTGTCTAACAGCTGGCTAATGCTGATAAGGTTTTCTTTCAAACCTTTAACGTACAAAACATTTTCTAGCTTAGGAAATCCAGGTAACTCGATAGTACCACGTCCTATAATGCTAGACTTGCTCCCATCTCCAAAGGTGACTCTGCCATCCTGACAATCCTCAAGAGTCGTAAAAAATGAGGCATCACCTGTCATATGTCTGGAGCACCCACTATCAAAATACCACTGTGAGGTATTATGTGCTTTGAGAGCAACATGAACAACAAAAGCCTTTTTATGTTTCTTAGGTACCCAAGTCGAGATGACCTTTTGTTTTCCTTTGTTGTTGTTGGTTTTAGCTGGAATGTGAGAAGCATTCACTAACGGCAAAGACATCCGTCGGAATTCTTCCATTAAACTCTGAGTCATGGCAGCTAAGAACTCAACTCGCTCTCTCAGACTAGAAAACTCATCAGTATGACATGGTGGGGCAGTAGTACGTCGTGTCCGACCCATGCTATAGCAAGATTCCCTAAGGTGGCCTTTTCTTTTGAAATAAGTACAAAAGATGACAGTCAAAGGCGGACCTTGGTTTGCTTTTCTTCTTCGAACTCTCCTTCGAGGTTTTTTACGATGGCCATAAGGACTCGTAGTAAACTCAGGAACTGGTCCAGGTGCAATTTGGGACGTGGAGGCACCATCATAACCAATTCCTTGCCGATCACCAAAACCTAAAGCGGGGACGAGGAGCATCTTTCCCATCTTCCCAGATCTGTCCTTGATTTGTACCTTGACTTCCCGTGCTTTCTCAAGATCATGAGTCAGCTGGGCAACAAGGGCTTCAAGTTTCTTCTGAGTCTCCACGGAGGAATGGAGATGACTCGTAAGACTAGCCACTTGTTTAGTCAAGTCCCCTCTCTCTTTCTCTAAAACACCCTCTCTCTGTCTAAACAAACTCTCATTCTCGACATAGGTAGATTCTCTCTCTCTCAGGGCGGTGCAGGTGGAGAACTCTCTTTCTCTGGCTTTCCTTAAATCTTCCTCTAAGCAGGTGATCTTAAGAACTAATGCTTTGTTATGATTTTTAGAAAAGACTCAGAATATAACTCAGCGTAGGCGCATTGAATATCACTCTCGCTCTCACTTGTGTCATCCTCCCCCTCACTCTCATCAATCTCACTGTCGAGGTGTCCCTGTGAAGCATCATCCTCATCGTCGTGAGGAGAACTAGGAGTGATAACTTGACTGTCCATGAATGCGGTGAAGTTACACTCATGCGATGACTCATCACCTGAATCCACCGTCTCGA
Source organism: Sambucus nigra (assembly GCA_949130495.1). Taxonomy (NCBI): domain Eukaryota; kingdom Viridiplantae; phylum Streptophyta; class Magnoliopsida; order Dipsacales; family Adoxaceae; genus Sambucus; species Sambucus nigra. The sequence continues at coordinate 340,192,664 of OX422213.1, read as the reverse complement.
CCTCACTGTCGTCGCTAAGGGTAGCATTAAGGACAGCTTTCCCTTTCTGTCTATTCAGACGATTGGCACACTCAAAGGCTCTATGACCCCTACCATCGCACTCAAAACATCTCTCACTTTCTTTCAGAGGAGGGTTTTTGGAGTCTTTTTCATTTTTCTTTTCAAACTTATTTTTCTCAAATTTCTTTTTATCTTTAAAATTGCCATTTTTCTTAAATTTGAGAATTCTTTTGAAATTTTTTGCAAAAAGAGCCAAATCATCTAGGTCAAAATCACACTCAGAATCTGACGTGTCAGTCTCTCTCTTTCTAGATGACTCTACCCTCTTTCTAGCCGACCCCTCACTCCTTCTCTCTTGGGCTTTAACTGTAATTCCCTTATCTTTAGATGTAGCAGTTTTAGGGAACATATCAATTTCATAAGTTTGCAAATCTCCTACAAGTTCTTCCAATTTTAGCGTATTTAAATTACCCATAGAATTTAGCACAGTGAATTTAGGGATAAAACGCTTAGGCAAAGAACGAAGAATATTTTTAACAACTCTAGCATTAGGAATATGTTCACCAAGATTAAAGCTAGTATTCACAATGTCAGAAAGTCTAGCATAAAATTCATCAAAGCATTCAAATTCAAGCATGGTGATGGTTTCAAATTGAGTTGTCAAATTCTGCAACTTAGATTCTTTCACAGCATTAGTTCCTTCATGGGTGAGTTGTAAAACATCCCATGCCTCTTTTGACGTGGTGCACGTCATTATGAGTTTGAACTCATCAGGTGTGACAGACCCAGAAATAGCACTTAGACCTTTAGAATTAAAAGATGACCATTTAAATTCTTCATCAGTCCAAGAAGTGTCAGGTTTCAAGTTGGTCACATTATCAACAGTCACGGTGGGAGGAGTCCACCCTCTTTTAACTAAAATCCAGACACGTTCATCAATGGCTTTTAAAGCCGACCTCATACGGGCTTTCCAATGGGCATAATTTGTCCCGTCAAAAACAGGCATTTTATTATATAACTACTCCATTTGAACACGCACTTTTTCAAAAATCAATTTTTTAGAAAATTGATATCTTAGAAAGAATTTTTTGCAGAAATTAGGAATACGCGATAGATTAGTGTAACCTGCTCTGATACCAATTTGAGAACGTGTGTGCTTGCATCCAAATGATCAAATTATATATTAAACCCTTTTAAACCAAAACAAACCCTAAACATGCAACAGTATGTGATTGAATAAGATGATAATCTAAGTAAGAACATTCAAATACATGCAATTGAGGAAAAATCCCCTAAAGGGGCAAAACCATTTATTTCCACTATAATTTGTAAGAAAACGCTTACAATCGGATTACAATGAATATACAAGTGACTAAGAATTACCCTCAGGTATCGGATTCTGTAGTCGGCGGCTGGAACTAACCCTGTCCAGTAGGGCTGCAATAGAGAAGAAGAACGGTCTCCTCCACAAAGGATTGAACAGCAAAAATGCGTTCTTGGGTTGCAAAGTGATTCACAATGATATGAAAGTTGTGTGAATAAAAAAAACCTAGAGTATTGGAACTCAATAGGTGAAGACTTAGGGCTTTCTTTACTCTGGAAATCGTGTAAATAAGTCTTAGAAAACCACTTCCCGTAGTGGGATTAAATAAGAGAACTTGAGACATAAATTTCGGAACACGATCTGAACACGATCTGATTGAAGTTATCCTAGGTGGACCGGTCCAGGTCTGAGGCGGATCGGTCCGGTTGACATCGGATCGGTTCTTTTATTGAAGGCGGATCGGTCTAGTTGACATCGGATCGGTTCGGTTATCAGCTTCATCGGTTTGCCATCGATCCGGGGTATACTGGCCTTCAGCATAACGGATCGGTTCGTTTGTGACAGGATCGGTCCGGTTGACCGGATCGGTTCTTTTATTCAGGCGGACCGGTCCGGTTGACAGCTTTTGATTCCTCTTCTACTTTTGATATTCGGATTCGTTGATGAGTGTATGATCTCGATTTTCTTCAATGGTGTAACGGCGTACGACATATAAATTGCTCATGGACAAAAATGTCCTTACCACTGTTATTTTTATCTGGAATACTTTTCCCGAATTTTGGGATGAAATTTCGTTGTAAGGGGGGAAGTATGTAACACTCTGTATTTTTAATGACTTTTAAATGGGATTAATTAGAATTAATTATGGGATAATTTAAAATTAATCGGAATTTAAATATTACTCGGGAATAAAGTAATATGTGAATTGTGTTGAATATTACTTGGGGTTAAAAGTAAGATATAAGATTATGACTATACACATGATAGTGATTTTGATAAAATTCTTACGAGTGATGAATACGATAATTTTGGTAATTAAGTTGGGACGCGTATGTGAGGCATGTCGGTACTATAATTAAATGGATGAAAATTAAATTATTTTTATGTCATCCGAATGGCCATTTTGACCCTGCCAAAGTTTTCGAAAAAGTTTAAATAGTCAAAATTGAGTACCCGGGGGTTATGTTCGGGTCTTGGGAGTTTTTGAGATTAATCAGGACTTATTTAGGTGACTTTTGGCCTTATTAATGGTAGGTGAAAATCTAAAAACGGGATTTCACCTTTAAAATCAAAGGTTGGGCTTAGGTAATAGTTAGTTTCACAAACCCAAAGGTTAAGAAAATTATACAGAGAGTTAGAGAGAAAACGGAGAGAATGGAGAAAAAATTCCAAGAGCCTAAGGGGAGGATTTGAAGAATTTGTGCAAGAACAAACCTGGAGTGAAGATATATGAAGAAAAATCGTGGAGGCTATAATTCTTCTTCAATGGTTCATACCTAATATCTAAAGGCAATTGATTTAACCTTTACATACGTAGCATGTATAATGTCCATGTTAGGTTGTTTTAGATAATTTTGAAAAGTTTCATGATTCAAATATAAAGTATGGTGATTTAAATTGATTCCTTGAAATGGGAAATATGTAGGATTAATCTCTTTTTGAATATATATTATAATCCATGAAATTTGGAATCATTTGGTTAAGAAAATATTAGATTTTATAAGTTATTTTTGGAGAAATGATTAAATATGATATTTATGAGTTTTAAGGGAAATAATATGTTTTAATTCAACTTCTTGATGAGTTTAGGTTGTTTGATTATTAGAGATCATTTATATATATTGTTATATCATTTAGGGTGAATGATAAGGAGTTTGGGATAATATAATAGAGGATTTGAGGTTGAAAAATGCTAAAACCCGTAGGTAAACATATGCAGAATCTGGGCCAATATCTAGTCGATCGATCGATCGACTCAAGAATGTTGATCGATCGATTAGGAACAGTTGATCGATCGACTTCCCTTGTAAATGTGATTTATTTATTTTTTAAATCCCAACTTTGAGAAATATTTGGTGATGATTAATGAACAAATTGGGACTTAGATTAGGGAAAAACGGTATACTTAAGACCCGAAAAATGTTATTTTGTAAGGGATGGAATAGGAGAAATTAACGAGTGTGAATTAAATTTGTTACGGTGGAAAAATATATATATTGGGATTTAAATAGAATAAAGTATGATTTAAGGTTAGAATCAGTAGTAAGGGAGTTATTATTATCGGAATAACCTTAGGCTTATGTGGGATTAACCCTAATAGGTGAAATAAAAGGGTTAAGATTGAATTAGGGATTATTGAGAAATAAACCTAATTAAAGATGGTTTTAATTCCTGGAAATTCGGGTGTTTTGATGACATGAACTTGTAGGTCGTGATTGATTACCTACTGAATATATATGAGACATAAATGATTAACCTTTGAGTGAAGAGAGAAGCTCGAGAACACACTTTAAGAAGTAAAGTCATAATCTATAAATATGTAGTATATTAGAGATAAATATTCTACGTATGGAAATATTTAAATGGTTTGTACGTGTGCCCTACTGTTATTATATATAGGTGGTGTGAATACCTATATTATTATTTATTGTGTGTATGACGTACCTACGCTACTTGCTATCGGGGTGGAGGTTTCGCGTTGTGGGCGATCTTATCCCGATGAGCCCATTTGGGGTGATTTTTTTATTCTTACCTTGAGCATAGGACCTTGAACACGTGCTATCGGTGAGAATGATAGTTTCGATGATTGAATAGGAACGTAGGTATGTGCATGACCCATTTGGATGGGGAGTATGTTCGCCTCCAATATGTGTGTTATGTTATTTATGGTTCGTGAGAGACGCCGAACTAATAGTCCTTTATACATTGTGACATATATCAGGACATGTAGCAGAGTATGCATGCACCGCAGCTGTGTCTGGGAGGTGTCGTATTAGTATATATAATAATGTGATAAATATATATATTGTGATGTAATCTACTGTGTGAGAATTGTAGATTAAACTATATATACTATGATGTAATCTATAGTGTGAAATTTGTAGATTAACATATATACTATTAGGTAATCTACTGTATGAAATTGTAGATAAAAATGAATAATGAGATCTTAAAGCTGAGTTCATCTTAAAGAGAAATGAACAAATTTAATTAATATAAGTATTGCGTGGGAAATACGGGAAAATGGAAAGGGTTAAGAGTAATAATTGAAAACCTTATTTAGGGAGATAATAAGGTACGTTAAGTGTGCAAACTAGATGAGAGGTGACAATTCTCAAGTGAGAGCCGAGAACTAACATATGCATAATACCTTCTTAATTTCACTTGTTACAATCGAGCTCTGACCCGTTTTCTTGCATAATAAATTCTCTATTATATCCTGTACATCGGTTATCCAGTATCTGGGATGCCGACGTGGATTTCTGTACGGGTTATAGCTTCTAAAGAGGCAGATTTTGTTTAGGTGCTTCCATTCTGTTGAATCACGCATCTGTAGTGTCTACTTTCATTAAGGACATGTCACCCAGGATTGAAGTTATTTCATTCATATTCCAGAGATTGTAATTATTTATGTCAGCATCGTTAATATTAGAAATAATTGATTGTAATGAAATGTTTTAAACTGGGGAGTTATTCCAATAACATTTATTCTTGTTATGTTTTGTTGTGATGTTTCTTATTATTTTTCCGTATCGTGGAATGGTATTAATTAAATTAACAGTGGAAAAGTTTTTTACGCTAGCTTAATTAATTATTTTTCGACAGTGATTCTAAGAATGAACCAACTGGATATTCTGATTTAGTTAAGCAAGTTAGTGAATTAATATTGAACAAACATATAATAAAATCTATTATGAAAGCCATATATTTAAGATAAATATGGAGATTTTAATACCTCTTAGACCCCCTAAATAAACATCTCTAGCTCGCAGGGCATGTTCCTCCAATTATCGTATTTGGGACCAATTATTTCTTTTATGTATTCTGCCAACCTCATCATTAAAGCCGTCTTATTTTAAATAACACTCTCGGCCTTGTCGAATTCAATGGGTTTTCTATTTGACAAACTCTCGCCCCGTCGCTTTGTCTCGGGGTTCAATGGCCATCTGCGCTGGATGTAGACATATTATGCAAGAAAATAAGATTCAGTTGCATATTATATAACATAAATCAAATAGAAATACTCTTTTTGCATGATATAAGAATTTAAATAATACAAAACTAATCCAACTCATTTGGATTGTTTCTACAAATTAGTTTAGTGTTGTGCCACACGATTATGCCTCTTTTTGGGAAATTTTGTTATTAAATTTTATTTTTCACCCAACGCCCTATTTTTAAGCTTAAGCCGTGAATTTTTGAATTTTCTACCAGACTCTTACTCCTTGAGTCACATGGCTGCACCGATTGTTTCTACAAGTTAGTTTAGTTTCATGTGACGTGATCATGCCTCTTTTGGGGCGATTTTGTTATTAAATTGTGTTTTCACCCTTATTTCCCTATTTTGAGCTTAAGCCTTGGATTTTTACGCAATTTTCACCATGTGGATCACACGACTACATTGGTTATTTTTATAACTTAATTTAGAAGTTTTGTTATTAAATTTTATTTTAACCCTCTGATGCCCTATTTTCAAGCTTAAGACTTGGATTTTTTAAGTTTTTATCATATCCTGACCTCGCGAGTCACACGATTACGCCAATTTTTTCTACAAGTTAGTTTAGTGTCGTGTAATATGATTGTGACTTTTTTCGAGAAGTTTTGTTATTAAATTATATTTTTACCCCCGTAACGCCCTGCTTTTAAGCTTAAGCCTTGGATTTTTGAATTTTCTACTCAATTCTCATTCTCTGAGTTACATGACTGCACCGATTGTTTTTACAAATTAATTTATTCTCATGTGATATGATCATGCTTATGTTTAAGTAATTTTGTAATAAAATTATATTTTCACCCCTAATTCCTTAAGCCTTGAATTTTTGAATTTTATACCCAATTCTTACCTAATGAGTCATACGACTACACCGATAGTTTCTATAAGTTAGTTCAGTGCTGTGTGATGTGATTGTGCCTCTTTTTGGATAGTTTAATTGTTAAATTACTTATCCACCACGTAATATCCTATTTTAAATCTTAAGCCTTGCATTTTTGGAGTTTCTATCCAATTCTCACCCCGTGCATCACACGTCTTCACTGGATGTGTTTCCAAGTTAGTTTAGTATCACGTGACATAATCGTGCCTCTTTTTGACCACTTTTATTATTAAATTATGTTTCCCACCCTGACCCCGTATTTTTAAGCTTAAGACTTGTATTTTTTAATTTTCTATGCAATTCTCGTCTTGGGAGTAACACGACTACACCGATTATTTCTACTAGTCATGTGAGGTGATTGTGCCTCTTTTTGGACAGTTTTATTGTTAAATTATGTTTTGATATGACAATTTACATTAGAGTTATTAAATAATAAATCAGCATTTGAGATCAACATTATATTTAACAAACTACGAGCTAAAAATTATCTATTGGATTCCTCACCATCCTCCCAACTAAAATTACCAAACTAGATCGAGATTCCATTTTACAATCCAACTAAATCTTCTCGTACAAAGAATCTAAAAATTGCTTCAAGTTCGGGTTGTCATTGAAAACGGATTGATAGTGGCAAGAGTTATCAGTTCATTCATGCTATTGGTGAGACGCTTTAGCACATATAAGACGAATGACCACAATTCATTGTCGATATACTCCGAGTAAAATACTTTCTTGAGCTTTTCAAATAAACTAACGAATGACTCGTCATTCATATGCTCATTTCTCCCCATCTTGTACAAGTATACCGTTATCTGATTGGTAGCCAAATCGACTTTACAAGTATTTTTGTCCTTAACTCTTACCCAATTATAGAAAAACACCAAATCTTTGAAATATATATAGCCTAATTCAAAAGTATTTTGAATTACATCATAGTAAGACATTTATGTTTCAATGAGTTTTTTGTCTTTGTCACTCACCATGTAATATGCAAGATCCTTATATGAAATTTTACTATTTTATAACAACGTATTTTGTTTATACAACATCGATGAGAATACATAATCAATCATTCGATACTTCTTAAACTCGCGTGCCATGAAATTGGGTCCATTGATGAGAAGAACAAACCTTGATGTGACATCACCCATATTCAACAATTGAAATTATGGATTACATAAGTTAATTAGATATTTTTTAAATCTTGTGATCATTTATCATTTAATAAGGGACATTTCATGTAATAATTACCTCATCTAACACCTAAAGTTTAAATTCGTTGTCAAATTATAAAATCGTCCCTCACTTTTTATTGTGCCTGGACACATTATATTATCTACATTGAATTATACAATTTATCAAAAATCCAATCAAGCGTATTAAATAAGAAAACGAAATAAAATTATAACACTAACTTACTTTCTCCATTCATGGACAACTTTATTGGTTTAAAACATATAATGAGCCACTTGCTCATATTGTAAACTATTAGTTTAACTCAATTGCCCATGAATTAACAACCCTCATCTACCAAATCATCTCTATAATCTACAATGTTAGGGTCGGGCATATATTCCCTAGCAAATAAAGATGCCTCTATAGTAATGTATTCCTCTGCGATGGATTCTTTAATGTATATCGTATTCTTAACATACTATTTGAAAACTTTCATCAACCTATATATAAAAGTAATTAAAACTCATCAATATATGTATTAAATTAATTATCATAAATTATTCTATTATCAACTTATATTAAAAGATATAACTTTTAAATGGGTACATCCATCGATATCTTACTGGGCCTTAAAGAAGTGCCTCATCACATAAGTTCACCAAAAAGTGGATACAAATGTCAAAGAATGTATGGGGTACTTTCCCAATACATCAGTTGATTCAGCTAGAGTTTCTTTTGAAGCCATGATGTGCTTTCGGTTTGCTACTTTTGCGCAGAATAGTGTAAAGCAAAGGCCAATCTGAATAACTGCCCTCCGCAAATCCTTATGCTTAAAAGAAAGAATGCTTAAACAATAAAAGGTACTAATTGCATTATCACATGCCAATAGTGAGCCTTAAACTTTTATAGATCATGTGTGTCATTGCTCGTAATCCTCAGCAAATTTGATGAAAAATTATAAGGAACTTTCAAATTATACAATGAATCAGAAATCACCTTTTTTCATCGCTCGTCAAAGTATATGCCTCAGGGAGAATTATATTCCTCCTATTACTGTATTATTTCAAGAATAATTAATGATGCGAGAAATCATACACATATCACTCCCCACCATCCATCTATAAAATTGTAAAAAAAGCAATTAAGGTGAGAAATACACAAGATATATAGTGGTGGCAACTATAAAAATGAGCCTACGTCTACTTTGTTTCCTTACGCTCATTGTGTATTTATAATAATACAAGATTGTGATGCCATTAGAGGTGTACATAAGAGAGATAAAGGGGAATACATGAATATAATAGAGATGAGGAGCCAGGGATGCGGCCTGTAAGGCAAGTCCCCTAGTGGTTGTGGCCAAGTAAGCCCCCAAGTGTGGTAACTTGTAGATAGAGGTAAAGTGGAGATTTTGGCAGGGCTTTACTGCCAGATTCATCCCCCTGTTTGTGAGGTGAACACTTCTACATATAAAAGTCAAAAGGAGGTATCACGTGCATGGATCACGTGACATGTGGATAAGTCATATGATCGTGGAATATTTTTAGAAGTAGGACTACTGTCGAGTGATGGTGTGCTAATATTTACAGTAGGTTATTTATGGAAGGAGCAAGTGGTTGCAGCCTGTTTGAACCCATGTAGCGGCTTTTCAAGGAGTTGTTGGGGTCTGTCTCTGTCAGGACTAAGGCTGATGTTAAATGCTGATCATGACCTGTTTGTCCCAGGAAATGTTGTTACTTTAGATCCTTCATGATGGGTTGTGACCTGACTATTCCCTGACATCAACCTTTCAGTTAATTTTTGTTACCCTTGTGTCGGTATTAGGCATATTAATAAGCTTTCAAGACTCAGTGCCAAGAGGTGGCGAGTTGATGTTATGACAGTGTTATATGCCCTTGGCCGCAGTGTTATATGAGATCCTTTATGATGGGCCATGACTTGTCCGTTCCCAGACAATGATCTTTCACTTAAATTTTGCGGTCGTGGTGTCGGTGTTGGGCATATCAATAATCCCCTAAGCCTCAGTGCCAAGAGGAGGCGAGTTTGTGTTGCGGTTGTGTTCTATGTCCTTGGCCACGATGTTATTGTTCATGGCCTTTTGCAGCTCATCTATTTTGCATGTGGAGGAGTGTTATTGTTCATGTCCTTAGCTGCGGCCAATGACTTGCGACGCTTCACTTTCCCGCACCCTCTTATATAAATGGAAAGGTACTGAGGTTTTCATTACCTTAGAAAATATCTTGAGATCGTATTGAGAGCAAACCCTTATAATTTTTTTTTAGTTTTTCGACGAGGTTCCAAGGATGATTCGTGGTGGTTCAAGGTGAAGTAAACCTTAATTTCTCTAATTTTCATAGATTTTTAGGTTACTATCCCTTCTAATTTCTTTCCATACTATAATTTTAATTTCTGTGCACGTTTAAATCTCTGCTTATGTTAGGGTATTAAGGGTTTTGGTTGGAAAAATAATTTTTTGCGCATTTTAGGTTTTAATATCATCTTTGATTTTCTAGGTAACTTGTTGGTAATTTCATAAGTTGGGATTTGATTGGGTTGTTGGCATGCAATTCTAGATTAGAAATAGGGTTTGGTATATGGGGGATTTTCGGGGTAAAATCTTTGCCTAGCCCTCTTTTTGCATTTTGTTTTTGACCAAGAATACCAAGAACATGTTCTTTGCCAAAACCCTAACGTTTTTGGATTTCGATCCTTGAAAGTTTAGAAGACAAATTGTTCACCTATCTATCCCCGATCGTGACATAATAGTGGATCTGCACCAGCTTACTGCGGCCTTCTTTCAGTCTTTGCTTTCCTAAATTTACCCTGGCTACAGCCATTTAATTAGATTGAACGGAATGGTTGCAACCTTTATTTTTTCCTTGTTCCCAGGTCATAGTCCTTATGGATGTATCCTGTTACGATCTTTAGGCTAGATGGTGCGACCTTTAGTTTGAACTTAATGCATTTTGCATCCAGTTTCTCCATTTCTGGTATATTCTTGTGACTGCAGACACTTCCATTTTCTTGTAAATCTTTTTATTTTTTATATTTACATAGTTTTGACCTCCTCAATGGTCTTCTGATCATAATGGTTGTGATAACTAAAAACAGAGTCCTTCTGCTTTTCAGGTCCTTTTCGCGGCCTTATGCATTGGAACACTTGGAGGATTTTTGGAAGAGTCACTTTGGTGTTCCTCCTCCCATTGTGCTCCATATAAAACCCCTGAAAACCATTACACTTTGTAAACTAAAATATTCTCCCAAGTTTGTGATGATAAACTCTGACTCAGCGAACTCATCAGATTGTAGGGATCCTAGGGAGACTACGATGGTGATGGAGGAAGACACCCATTTAATCAGAAATCCTACTACTAAGGTAAATGCTTTGGTAGGAGCTGATACTTCTATTATAATGGAAGTGGTCAAAAATACTAAAGTCTATTCTTCCAGCTGCGACCAATCTTTTGAGAAAACTCCTGTGTCACTTAACCATTATTGTATCATGAACAAGGAATGGTTAGGTGCCTTAGGTGAGGCCTTTGAGTTTTTTAAGGAACTGTTTGTATACTTCCTACTGCGGAGCAGAGGTCATGCTTCACGGTCCCTAATGATGACATTTATTTTCCTTTGCATCCCTAATGATGACATTTATTTTCCTTTGCATGCTTTTCTCCCAGGTTTGCGGATGCCAGTCCCTACTCTAGTGAGGAGACTTCTGAGCTCCATGAATTTGTCCCCAGCCCAACTTAACCCAAATAGCTGGAGGGCCATTCTTGTTGCCATGGTTATTTGAAAGAAGCACTTCAAGAAGGACATCTCTATTGTGAAGTTCTTTGAGTTTTATAGACCCAATGAGAAATCCATGGACAATCGATGGTACTATTACTTGGGTCTGTAGAAGGGATATCGATATTTGATGAAGGGAAGGAATTCTAGTGTAAAAAATTAATATGTTAGTTCTTTTTTAATTCTTGGGATAACTGGGAAATCCATCCCAAAGAAAATGAGAGGGAGAGGGAAATTATGTTACTGCAGCATGGGGTTGTAACACCCCGTATTTTTCATGCATTTAATATTTAATTAATTCGAGAATTCAAAATTACTCGTGTGTCGTAATTTTAATTGAATTAATTATAGTAATTTATATTTAAATATTAATCGGGGAGTGAATGGTTAATATTTAGGGAAACTTATTTACTAAGTGAATAGTAATAATGTATATGTACTTATTTCAATCGGGAGTCGGTATAGACTAATTTGGGTGCGAAATAAGTATTTTTATAAATTAATTCGGATGCCAATTCTGAGTGTACGGTTGAGTCCGGATGGGCTGAGATAGTCAGAAAAGTGTGCCCAGGGGTAGTAAACGGGTCACGGGACATTTTTAGACATAGTCGGCCCCACACGGGGGCATTTGGGTCACTTGAGCTTGTCCCATTAGACAAAAAACGGGATTAAGGTTAATTAAACAAATAAAAGAAACAAGGAAACGACTGAATTGATTTTTGAGAAGACTTAGAGGGTTAGGAAACCCTAACGGAAGCCAAAGGCAAATTTGGGGATCACAGGAGAGCCAAAAAGAGTCATCTTCAACCTTGGGCACTCACAATTCCAAATTCAGACTCTACGAACCCTAAGGCAAGTGGTTAACTTGTTGTAGCATGTAAAGTATATTTCAATTCATATTCATATCAAAGAAAATTTGTTTTGGGATTTAATGGGGGTATAAACATGGGGTTTTGTAAACCATGAATTTGATTCACTACACCAAAAATAGGAATCTGGTACAGTTTAAAACTGCACGGTTTTGAACTGTGCCAGAATTAGGTGTTCCAAAATGGCAATTTTTTTCTGGCACGGTTCAGAAGTGTGCCAGATTTGATCAAACAGGCACACTTCTGGCACACATTTAAACCGTGCCAGAATTTGATATTTCTGGCACACTTTTGGCACAGTTTTTAACTGTGCCAGATTTGGCCAAACACGAACACTTCTGGCACACTTTTAAACCATGCCAGTTTTTAATATTTCTGGCACAGTTTTGGCATAGTTTTTAACTGTGCCAGATTCAGCACAGTTTAAAAAACTTTGGCACAGTTCAAAACCGTGCCAAAATATGATACACTTTTGCCACGGGTTTGAACTGTGACAAATTTTTTATAAAAAAAAATTATTTGAAAGCACAAAATTCACAAATTAATAATATTGCACGTTGTTAATAAACTAATGTACATACAAACTTCAAAATATTACAAGTCTTTAACAGTTCACATGCCCAAAAAAATTAGGCAGAGTTTCCTCTATTTTCTTGACATTCCAAAACCTGTTATTACAAAATCTGCTTAACATAAAACTCGCACGGCCACAAAATATAACAATTAACTTACAAAAGCCTGCACGGCCACAAATTATAACAATTAACTTACAAAAGCCTGCACGGCCATAAAAGTCAACAATAAAATAACAAAAGACCGCACGACCATGACACAAAAAATAAAATCATGAATAAACCCCTTGTTGTGTACCATTGATTTCTCTGTGTGTTCCACGTGAACCAATGCCAACGATAAACTGTTATCCTGCAAAAAAAATAGGATACAAAAAAGATACGATATTAGTAACCCAATAATTTATAAAAAAAAATTACTCAAACTAAAAAATTACATATATGAGTGGAAATTATCGTCATATTCTCAAACCGGGAGACCTGGGACTATGCGGTCAGTTCCTATAAGTTATATTGATCCCGTGCGAGGTGTTCGTGCCTCCTACGGGGTCGTTGGGGGGCTGGTTTGGGTTTTCACCCTTTAACGACTTGTTTTTGAGTCTAAGTGTGATTTTTGAAAATTATCGTCATACTCTCAAACCGTGAGACCCAGAACTACGCGATCAGTTCTTACAACTTACATTGGCCCCGTGCGAGGTGTTCGTGCCTCCTACGGGGTCATTTGGGTGTTGGTTTGGGTTTTCACCCTTTAACGGCTTGTTTTTAAGTCTAAGTGTGATTTTTGAAAATTATCGTCATACTCTCAAACCAGGAGACCCGGGACTACGCGGTCAGTTCCTACAAGTTACATTGGTCCCGTACGAGGTGTTCGTGCCTCCTATGGGGTCGTTGGGGGGGCTGGTTGGGGTTTTCACCCTTTAACGGCTTGTTTTTAAGTCTAAGTGTATTTTTTTCAAATTATCGTCATACTCTCAAACCGGGAGACCCAAAACTACGCGGTCAGTTCCTACAAGTTACATTGGTCCCATGCGAGGTGTTTGTGCCCGCCTACGGGGTCGTTGGGGGCTGGTTTGGGTTTTCACCCTTTAACGGCTTGTTTTTAAGTCTAAGTGTGATTTTTACAAATTATTGTCATAATCTCAAACTGTGGGACCCGAAACTACACGATCAGTTCCTATAAGTTACATTGGTCCCGTGCTAGGTGTTCGTGCCTCCTACGGGGTCGTTTGGGGGCTGGTTTGGGTTTTCACCCTTTAACTGCTTGTTTTTAAGTCTAAGTGTGATTTTTGCAAATTATCGTCATACTCGCAAACCGTGAGACCCGGGACTACGCGGTCAGTTCCTACAAGTTACATTGATCCCGTGCGAGGTGTTCGTGCCTCCAACGGGGTCGTTTGGGGGATGGTTTGGGTTTTCACCCTTTAACGGCTTGTTTCTAAGTCTAAGTGTGATTTTTGCAAATTATCATCATACTCTCAAATCGGGAGACCCGGGACTACGCGGTCAGTTCCTACAAGTTATATTGGTCCCGAGCAAGGTGTTCATGCCTCCTACGGGGTTGTTTGGGGTCTGGTTTGGGTTTTCACCCTTTAACGACTTGTGTTTAAGTCTAAGTGTGATTTTTACAAATTATCGTCATACTCTCAAACCGGGAGACCCGGGACTACGCTGTCAGTTCCTAAAAGTTACATTGGTCCCGTGCGAGGTGTTTGTGTCTTCTACGGGGTCATTGGGGGTTGGTTTGGGTTTTCACCCTTTAACGACTTATTTTTAAGTCTAAGTGTAATTTTTGCAAATTATCGTCATACTCTCAAACCGGGAGATCCGGGACTACGCGGTCAGTTCCTACAAGTTACATTGGTCCCGTGCGAGGTGTTCGTGCCTCCTACTGGGTCGTTGTGGGGTTGGTTTGGGTTTTCACCCTTTAACGGCTTGTGTTTAAGTCTAAGTATAATCAGATGCGAATCAATATAATAGAGAATATCATTATTATTGAATAATCAGATGCTAAAGCTCCTGAAATAATTACATGTGAATCAGATGTAAACCAGTTAGATTGATGGAACCTTTATAAACAGTTCTAGAATAACCAATACAATAGATAATCATTAGCTTTTCTTGATAATTTAGAAATTTGATGAAGGGTGCAGCATCATAATAGCTGATGACATGACAGAGTTAGTGAGTACACATTGACACTAACAATAAACTTCTTTTGTTTTATGTTATTTAATTTAGTTGTTTGTATATAGATAACATATCGATCAATTATAAGTTACTTCTGGAAATTAGTATCTTTATGTAATTAGGACTCTCTTAGAGAGTATTACAGATAAGGCCTATGGCCTTCCTTTATAATCAGTTTTAAGAGAATATTTTCAATTGTGAAAAAGTCCCCCAAGTTTGTATGTGTATGTGTATTCGCTTCCATAGGCCAATCAAAAGTGGTATCAGACTAACAGAGCATGGAAAATGTAAAGTAGGGGAGTCGTCACTAACAGACCAACATATAAATGTCACTGTCGAGTGCTCTAATCTGTCTATATTTTTTACAATTAACAATGTTATAGTCCTTGAAGACTATGTAATAGAATGCATGACTTTCTATCTATAGCCCAAGTGTGCCATTCTCAACCCAATTAATGTGTTGAGGAAGATGCCAGCAAAATTGTGAATCTGATTTGGTACAATTTTGAGGCATGTTATGCTCTCATGGTCCAGCTTTTGCAGTTAATATATATTGTCCTGTCATGTTAAAGTTAGCTAATAGCTCAGCCAATGTGGAGAAATGGCTGCTTCAGCCTTATTCTTATACAATAAAACATCCATGGCCACTTCCTTTATCACCAGACGAGTAGACCAGATTCTAGAGATCCCCATTCTCAATGAAGAGGAAAAGTATTCATATGTGATAACTTTGGGCTTGTCTAAGTTTGTGGAAGTCACATCCATTCTTACCATTTTTACAACTCTTATTCGGAGATATGTGTCTTTGAATATTTTATATGCCAACTTTTACCTCGGCACTTTAAATTGAAATTTCTTATGGACTTTGTTGACCTTCTTGAGAAGAGGGACGCCCAGGCCAAGGTGAATGTTGACCTTTACCATGCTTTGACTGAGGCCTAAAAGGATTTGGAGGCTTCCTAATAAAAGGTGAAAAACTTTAACACTAACATAAGGGTGAAATACCTAGAGCTTCCCACTAAAAAGTCCAAGGTTGATAAGCTGGAAAAGGTTGTCGAGGAGTATACACAATTGTAGCTTGCTACCTAGGGGATCAAGGACAGGGCATATGAATAAGGCAGAGATAAGGCCTTTTGTCTAAATAAGGTAGAGATATGTGTCTGAATAAGGCAGAGATAAGGCATATGAATAAGGCAGAGATAAGTGTCTGAATAAGGTAGAGATAAGGTAGAGACAAGGCATATGAATAAGGACAGGCCATGCATAAGTTTTTCTTTAAGAAAAGGATGAGATGAAGACTTGGTCAAGGATATCGTTCCTGCTGAGTTCAAGCTCTTCGATGAGGATGATCCAAGTTTTTCTATAAACCTTAAAATTGAATCAATAGATAAGAGGCTGAAGCAAATGTGGATAAACTAAGAGGCTGAAGCATCCATTTCTTAAACTAAGAGGCTGAAGTAGCTATAGGTTTGCAAATATTGAATCAATAGATAGTCTTTTTGGTTCCATCAGTCATAAACAAGTTTAGCCCAAGGAAGTTAGATTGGTTCCATTTGACTATTTTTTAAATTATGCTTTGTTTATCCTCTGTCCCAAATTATTAGTCGCTATATTAATTTTCAGCATACAGTAGCAGATATGCATAAAGTAACATATATGCAGCATATATGCAACCGTGTGCATATATATTGCATATATGCAGTAGCTGTATGCATATATGCAGTAGCTGTATGCATATATGCAGTAGCATATATGCACGCAACAGCATATATGCAACATATATGCAATAACTGTATGCATATATGCAGCATATATGCAACTGTATGCATATATGTTGCATATATGCAGTAGCTGTATGCATACATGCAGTAGCATATATGCACGCAGCAGCATATATGCAACATATATGCATACAGTTGCATATATGCACGCAGCAACATATATGTTGCCTATATGCTCACAATAACATATTTGTTGCATATAAAAAAGAACCGACATAAAGATATATACATACACACAAATATTAATGGATGAATATTAATTAGTAAAGCGGAAATTGAAAGAGAGTCTAATCAGTGTGTTTATACCTGTGTTCATTCGTCGGTATCACCAATGGGAGGACAAAGGTCGTCGAGCCAATACATAATTCCATTTTTACCAACATCTTCCAAGTTCTCGCAATGAGCTTATTTTCCACCCCAAACTGGATACTCGGGCACTTTGATGTCATCGAGTAAAACTCGCACTTCATTCTTTCTCAACGCATGGAAGTGAACGGTCGAGACGGCCCCTGATTGCGTTTTCCTCCCATAACCAACAAGTTCATGTGTATGGGATAGTATTTTGCATTCAATTAAAGAGGTGAAATTTGGAACCTCGAATGCAGGGTAGGAAAGAGAATACGAAGGAGCCGCGGTGCCTAAAATAGGTAACTCCTGAACGTTGTGTCCAACACATGAAAATTTCCCGGTTTTGAAGTCAGTAATGAATTATGATAATGAGGACTTTATCCCCTCTATGTCACTAATTAGGTGATCAACATGATCCTTCTAATTTTCGGTGTCCTCTTTCACCTCTTCAAGCATTTCTCTAGCAAATTCCGACCCTAATATAGCGGTTCTCGAAATTGTGGACCCAACACAACGAATACGTCCTCGCGTATCTTTTCCAAAAACCTCAAAAATAGGCCCGGCATCCAAGGTCTCCTCCTGACCACTCGCTTTGTATACATCCAGAAGCAATTGAATTTGTTCATGTACAAAAATATATTAACATTAGGTTTGATGATACGGTACTTTTTTTTGACAAAACGAACATTAAAAATTTTAAATTACCGCAAATATTTTATCATTAGGGGCATAACCACCTCTTTTGACTATATGAGTTTCCAACCACAATTCAACACGAGTGCGTGAATGCCCATGCTTCTTTCTCCAATTCTCTGAAGCTCGGGCATAACCATGACGACCTGTGTTATGAGTTGTCTTTCTCACACAATTTTGTTTAGTCTCTTTATTCTTTCTTTGCAAAGTTTTTTGAACCTATAAAGCTTCATTATTGCAAAACACCTCCCAATCCTCAGATTTGACATTTTGTGGAACTTTCTCCTTCCACTTTCCAACATCACCATCCTTCAAATTAATCCTTAGCTTTGACTTGAACTTTTTCCAAGCATCGTTCGCTTTTTTCATAAAAAAATGCTTCTGACTTTCGCGCACATCTAGGAACTGTTTCTACAATATATGAAGAAATAAAATTAAAACATCACATAATTGAATTTACTAACTATTACATTATTTGGAATAGAAAAAAATAGTATACCATTAATGATGACCAAACTGAATTCTTATATCGCACATCCACTTGTTTCCAACTCGTATAAGAAATGGGAACATGTGTCCTTGGTAAGTCTCCCAACCTGGTTGAGAGTGTATATGAATCTTCACCAATTGGAAGGCCGTGCTCATTAAATTTTAATTTCTTTACGGAAGAGTCATCACTTACTCTTGAAACACCCGAAGCAACCTTAGAACGGGAGGTTGATATAGGTGTCACCCCATTTATTGACGGTTGCGAAGTATCACCAATATGAGACATTTACCTGGAAAAAAGTGACTATTGGACACCAAAATAATCAGAATAAACATTACAAGAATATATGTTCAAATAGACACCAGTATATTACATGTTCAAACATCAGTAAACATAGAATTACAAGTTCAAACAGCCATTCCTATATTAAATGCTCAAGCAATAATAAAGTATTAAATGTTTACAACAACAACAAATGAAATAAATAGAATATCACCCGTTCAAAATAACAAAAAATATATTATTGCATATTCAAAAACAAGTTCATAACTAAATCATTCCACTAGAAATCCATGTGCAAAAGCTCCAGCAATTTATTATTTTCCTCGAGAATGGAGTCATACATCGTACGGTCAATATCAATCGCATCTATTTATTTTGTCAGTCTCTTGGGAGAGTGTAAAACAACTGACCACCCCTTCAGCTTTACATCTTGACAATAAAATACTTGACTGGCTTGAGATGCAAGGATGAAAGGATCATCATGAACGCTATTTTTACTCACGAGCTTACTAAGATTCACCATCACCAATTTTGAGGTGGGTTCAACTTTGCAAGAATTCTTATCACCAACATCCACCCAATCACAATAAAAGACAATATGTGTGAACTCAATGTAATTGAGGTCGAGTATTTGTCTAATAACTCCATAAAAGGTTGTCATAATCCCCTTCTTATTAAAGGCCTTAGTGGATACACCACTACTCTGAAAGTTATGATTCTCTTCATGTCCAGAAGTACAAAAGTTGTACCCATTGCATTGAAATTTCTCATAACTGGTAACCCTATGGAGCGGACCATCAGCATATGGCAAAATTCCCGTATCATTAAATCTTGAGGCCTGTAAGGAATCGATAATTTTGTAAAGTTTCATTAAAAATAATTACGGTTGATAAAAAAGTACATATATAAATAAAGACTTTCCTCGTTCCTTAGCCAAGGGATGAAATCTTCAATTCTATGCCTCGATTGAGTCTCAGTTACCACAAATTTTCTACAAGAAATTAGTTTCAAAATTAAGAAATATCACATTACAATTAATTAGTATGAATTAACATATAACTAAGTGTGTACCTTCTCCATTCATCAACACCATCGCATTGAGATAAAACCCATCTTCGCACTTGCTCATATTATACATTATTTAAGATCAATTCTTTACTTTTACCCAATGGTCGTTGGCATTTCGAGTCATCAAACTCATCATCAAGAAAATCCTCAAGATTCCTCTTATGAGTTCCTTCACCTCTTTTCGATATGTACTCCATGGCATACAAAGAAGCTTCATGTAATAAATATGCATTAGCAATGCTCCCTTCAATGTAACTCTTGTTTCGTGACCACTTTTTATATCTTCCCATTTCTCTCTCAAACAACCACATCGCCCGATATCTTGGTGGCCAAGCTGTCAAAGCTTCATCGGCTAAATGGTGCATGAGGTGGATCCTCACCACAAAGAAGGCAGGTGGAAAATAAATTTCAAAGACACAAAGTGCCTCTACCAATGTGTTTTTAGCCTTCAAAATATGTTCCCTAAATATCACTTTGGCACACAACACATTAAAGAATATGTTTATCCGCTATATAGCTTTAAACAAAGGTTTATCATCCGAAAAAGAATGCATAAGCAACGCAGGAAGCAACCGTTACATAATGACGTGATAATCGTGGAACTTGAGATTGGTAAATCCAGGTAGATCGAGGTTAACATTGTTGCTGAAATTTGATAAAAATCCAATCGGTACCTTTAATGTTTTTAGTGTACTAAAAAAGGCTTCATTCTCTTTCTTTCCTAATGCGAAAGGTTCGTTTGGCATAAGCCTTTTGTTAGTGCCTTCAACATCTTTCATCCATAATTTCCTTCTAAGTTTCAAACGAACTTTCAAGTCTTCACGGACTTTGAACGTATCTTTATTTGATAAACCTTTCACCGAGAGTATTGTACCTAAAAGAGTCTCTGTGACATTCTTTTCAACATGCATAACATCTAAATTACGTCTAATATCATGATCCTTCCAGTACTCTAAGTCAAAGAAAAGTGACATCCTTGAAAAACCCTCGGTACCCGCTAGATTCTCATCGTCACCCTCACTTGGATAATCATCGTCTTCCATTACCACATCCTCCTTCTCCTTCCCCTTCCCCTTCCCCTTCCCCTTCCACTTTCCCTTTTTATCTCCCTCTCTTTGAACATCTTCTAGAGCGATAAGTGACACTATCTGCTCAACTTCTACACTTGTTAACTTTCTTGGAGCCATAGCATCCTCTATTTTACCATTAAATGTTTGCTTTGATATGTCAAACTTATAAGGATGGTCTTTAGGAAGGAACATACGAGATCGTTGGTAACAACATTTCGTTGACTTAGAAAGATATTGAGAAGGTGTATTTGTAGAACAAACAGGACACCCATTGTAACCTTGAGTTCAACAACCTGATAACATCCCATAAGCTGGAAAATCATGTATACCCCACATCAACATGGCTTTTAATTGAAAATTTTCATTTTTGTACGCATCCCAAGCCTCAACTCCAGACCATATGGTATTTAACTCATCAACCAATGGTTGGAGGAAGACATCAATAATACTTGATGGTGACTTTGGTTCGGGAATCAATACAGACAACATTGAAAACTCACTTTTCATACACATTGATGGAGGAGGGTTGAGAGGTTGAATTATCACTGGCCAACAACTATACTTACGACCAAATATGTTATTCGTCCTAAAACCATCAGTTGCTATTGCAAGTCGAATATTTTGCGAATCTTTTGCAAAATCTCTCCGCAAAATGTTTGAATTTACCCATTCTGCTGAATCTCGGGGATGACGCAATAATTCCATATAAGAGCTTGCACAAGCGTGCCAAGTCATTTTCTCTGCTATCCATTTTATGGTATACAACCGTTTTATCCTAGGGATTAGAGGGAAATGTTGTATTACCTTCTTAGGAACCCTAGAGTACTTTTTTCCATTATTATTCTGAATTTCTACACCGTCCTCGTCTAGACAAGTAAACTTGTAGCGTAAAGAGCCACATTTTATACAACTAGTAGATTTTTCATGCTCTTTCCAAACAGCATACAGTTGTTAATGCATACGTCATACTTAACATAATCCATACTGAGATCTCTAATGGTGTTTTTCATTTCTGTATAACTAGTTGTCAGGTTTTTCTCTTCAGGAAGTAGTTCATTTAACAATCTAAGAATTCCACCTGTAGCACCATCCGATAAATTGAATTGTGTTTTCAAATCATTCAACTGTAAAAGAGCATACATTGTGGTATGACGCGAAGAACTGGTAGCTGGGTGCAATGGCTCTTGTGCGAGTTGATGTAAACGATCATACTTCTTGCCTTTGTATTTATGTGTGTACGAATCATTGGGAACCTCAGAAGTTGCGGGGGCTTCATCACTTCCTACACAATTAGGTTCACTAGGTTCCGCTTCACCCATAAACATCTCACAAGCATCATTCATAAGATCATTCAAAATTGGAATATTGTGCACATCAGCGTGTTTTGTCGGTGTCACAGATTACAGTGGTGGTTGGACTTGATCAACATCTAATGTCTCACCATGAAAATGCCATAAGGTATAGTTCATGTCCATACCATATGTCATTAAATGAACGAATATGTCATCTATAACAACATGTCCTTTCCCATTTTGACAACGTCTACAGGGATATGAATGTTTAGCATTCGAACTATTACTACGCACATAATGTAGAAACTGTAACACCCCATCTCTATATGTATCGATCTCGACATTTTTCTCATTTATCCACTCTTTGTTGATTCCCGACGACATTCTGATAAGTTTAAAGAACACACATTATAATATAAACGCTTACTGTAAATATATTGAAGTTTATTCAAGTGTAAATATGTATATATTTGAGCTCCTATATTTCCTCCATCTCCTCTACAGGGTAAGGGTCCTATCCCGTTCGAAAATGCATATTTTGTATTGGTCATAATGTCTCATGCCATGTCCTAATCTAGAAAATTTCGCCAGCATCTCCCTACAGTTCTTCAAGTACACAACTTAAATTTGGAGTGTTCATGTGTTACTTAAGTTTTTTAACCAAGAAAACACAAAAAAGTACATCAATCTAGTATGCACCCAAAGAACATAAAGAGATGTCACCCAATTTTTCAAAATAGGACATGCATAATCATTATGTACAATACAAACTTTTGCATTTCTAAACTGTCCAAAAATGGGACAATTCAAGAGTTCTCACTACAGTCATAGTGAGAGCTCTTGAATGGGTCAAAGGTTTTTCTACATGTGTAACATCATTATTGAATATTTAGTATTAATGTCTACTTACTATTTAAATAGTTTTTTTTGTTTTTTCTTAAATTTTCAACACATAATCTCATTTATCCATTTAATTAGTGGGGTGTCTACTTTTCAATTTGTTATTTTTACATTATTATTGAATATTTAGCACTTAAATTTTCTTAAAACTCTGTAACATGTACAAATCAAATCAAATATGCATTTTAATTAAAGGGGTAAGAACATAAAAACCCATGATTTATTTTTTTTCATTATCAACATTCAATTTGCACCAAAAACTCACACATTTAAAAAAATAATAAATATTTAAATATGTATATATAAAACCCTAAAAAGCAAATACAAATCAAATCAGACATATCATAAACTCTAGGATCAAATATTAAACCTAACTTAGGTTAAAAAAAATACAATGCTTTAAACAATTACCTGATTGGGATGAGTGGAGTGAGAGAACAGGGCAGTGATCAGAGAAAGAGAGACTGGGCCGGAGAGAGAGTGTCAGCAGTAGAGATTCCGACCAGCGACCTAGAGAGAGAATGGATGCTGACCTAGGGAGAGAATAAATCGCTTGTAGCTGTCGAGAGAGAGAGACCGAGGGAATCGATGCTGACCGCCGAGAGAGAGAGACCGAGCGAAGAGGCGAGAGAGTGAGAACGAGCGGGGCGGGAACCGTGAGAGGGAACAAGGTAAAGAGAGGAGTGTAATGTTTTTTTTTGGTATTATATATTTTAGTAAGTGTACTCAATTTTTGCACACTTTAAAACAGTGCCAAAATTTGGCACTGTTTTAAAGTGTGCCAAATCTTTATAAAACCGTGCCAAAATCTGGCATAGTTTTAAACTGTGCCAGATTTTTAATATCGGGGTGTGCCAAAATGATGTTTTTGGTGTAGTGATTGCTAAATTGATTAGAAAATCATATATAATCTGAGTTGTATATTTGTATCTGATAAGATGTGTAAACCCGGATGAATTGGAGACAAATTTGTTGTTAAGGAATCGATGTTTAAATGGGTTAAAGATTAAATAGAATTTTACCCCAACTTGGAAAAACAGTAGAGAAAGTGAATTTACTGATGTTGTTGGACTTTATAGAGGTTCCTCACAAGGTTTTTGAGGTCTATTGTCGACGGTAAAGCTTGGTTTTCGGTGAAGAAGAAACTAGGGTTTGGAAGTGTGCATCCATGGCTGAAATAGCCAACTCGGGGAAGACGAGGACCTGATCGATCGATCGATCGAAGGTGGACCATCGATCGATCGATGGTCTAAAAACTTTGACAGTTCGCCCAGTTTTTAATATATAGGGAAATTAAATATAAATTATTCCATGCCTTAATTGTTGAGTAATTAATACATGGGTTTAAATCTAATTAATTGTGAATGAAAATTAATTAGGATTTGAGGGCGACTTGGTGTGACATCATGATTAAAATTAATTGGGATTTGGAGGAAATTAGGTGTGTCACGCTAGGGTTAATCTTTGGAAAGTTTGTTCAAAATGATTAAATACGGATGTAGTAGACAAGTCCGGGAATAATGGTTGAGCGATACCGAGATGTAAATTTTATTTAGGTAAAGGCTAAATAATTTAGAGTCGGGGATTTCGACTCGGGTGGTGTTATTTCGGTCCACGAGAGTAAGTCCAAAAATATTGGTTGGGGCGATACCAAAAGAAATTATTGTGCAAATTAATTAATAATTAGAGTTGGGCCATAAACTCAAAATAAAATGGGATAGGCTTGTGTCACGGACTTAGTGCACGATGTAGCCGGGATATTTTATATTTATATATATACGGTGTGTGATAGTATATATATATTATGTGTGCATTAATATCACTGGATAGATATTATTATTATATATATATACTCTAGTGCTATAGGGGGAGGTTGCGCGTAGTGGATGAATCCCCTAGCTTGAGGAGTAGGGCGAGTATAATCCCAGGTCATAGCATCCGTTATATGGGCGAGGGGCATCTCACTTTCAGGGAATGAATATGACCGCCTCCAACATTTATGTATTAACCAAGTTAGTGAGAGATTCTAACTTGGGGTAACTAGGTTATGTGAATATACCTAGTGGGATAGCACTTTAGAGAATTTATACCCGGTGAGACTTTACTCGGGGGAAATACTATTATTAAATGTTATTTCAGTATGCTTGTGAATACCGTAATATGATTGAGTATATAATTAGGTAAATAATTATATACGGGAAAATTAATACAAAGCATGAGTTGTATTATATGTATAACAGATGTGGAAGTTATATGAAATTAAAAAGGGAAATGATTTAATTAAGTTGATGCTGATAATAACTTAAAAATCATAATTAAGACATATTCGGTTAGAATAGGGTGTTTGCAAGGTGTTTTATAATTTATCTAGTCATAAGATGAAGAACTAAGTGAATTTATTTAAGGCGTTAGTAGTGCACATTAGAGGAGGTATGAGGATGTCCTCAAGGGAGTGCGGCACTAACTAAAATATGGAGAGCATGCATATTTACTTATTATTGCAAGTTAATCATTTGCTAAATGTTTTTTAAATGTTTTTGGGTACTAACCCTTGCTATAAAAATTTTAAAAAACTTTTAGGTGTCCAGCCACAGGGATGCCAGGCTTGACTCTATTTCAGGGATCCGTTGCTGCAGCATATGTGGATGTTGCGGGAGTTTTGATAGATGCCTCATTCTTTCATTCCTAGTATAGAGACTTCTTATCAGTTATTTTGAGCATGTTGCTCACAGTTCATTTAAATTTTTTCTAGATATGTTGAGATTGATTACTTGTCTTCATTTTCTATTTGTTAGGTTTTGGGCCGATGGTTTATTCGGTCAGTTAATAAATTATCATGGTTGTTTTAGATAATTGTGATTATTGTGTTATTTTATTTCCGCATGAGTTTCATTTAAGTTAATGAAAGATCAAACTTGACACCAGTCTAATTTTCTCACTTAGGTGGTTAGTAATTAAAAAGGCGACAGTGATGCTAAGAATGATCCAACTGAGAAACCTGTTCTAACTTAATTTAGGACTGATCACCCGGGGTTAATTAGGCGGGGTGTCACAGGGGTCGCCCATCTAAAGAAGGTAAAATTTTTCCGCGGCTTTTATTTTTTTTCTTTTAAATCATACATTACAGCTTATCTTTCTTAGTTTTGTATATTTTCTGCTGCTTCTATTAACTCCCTATAAATAAGCTTTTACAAGCCTAAAACTCAATAGTGGGGGAAGGAAAAGGGTCGGACCTCTTAGGCGACAAACATAAACACTTTCCTCGCATAGTAACCTCATGGAATATTTTCAAAAGAGGATACTTCCTAGCCAAGGACATTCCAAAAAAGACAGCAAAAGGTATATCAATTTCTTCTAAATTTTTTGTCATAATGTGTATTTGGCACTTAAAACATATTTTTCCTATTTTTCAGATAGTTCAGCGGAAATTGATCGTGAGATACTAATTGCTCAATGCAATGAGATGGATGAGGCTACCCTTATCCTCAACCAAGCCTCCAGAAAGAAGGGAAAAAGAGGAAGAGGGCACCCAAAGAGCCTACTGCTCCTCAAGTTGAGGATTGCAACACTCCCACTAAG
Source organism: Sambucus nigra (assembly GCA_949130495.1). Lineage (NCBI taxonomy): Eukaryota > Viridiplantae > Streptophyta > Magnoliopsida > Dipsacales > Adoxaceae > Sambucus > Sambucus nigra. The sequence continues at coordinate 340,166,157 of OX422213.1, read as the reverse complement.
AATGAGGCTACCCATGTTGATAATGCAACTGCTGATGGGCCGTAGAATGAGGGTGCCATCGTAAAAGCACAAATTAATAATGACATTGGTGCTCAGTTGGCTACGACAGGCCTAACTTTTTTTCGGGGGGGGGGGGGGGGGGGCTCTATGGGGGTTCCAGCCCTAAACACTGCATCATCTCCGGGAACCATCATGACATCTAATTCCAACTTGTATACTTAGTAGAACAAGGCAGAAAGTGATACCGAAGGTAGTTAGTGGCCTCGCTTGAGGAAGCCTAATCCAAAGTTCCCTTTTGGATACAACTTTTACCACAGTCTCTAAGATGAGAAGGGTCGCATACACTACAAAACTTCATTGCCTGGTGGAGGAGGATGAAGAGGACTTGAATGAATATACCCTCCACGATTTGCTGAGGGTAAGTAATATTTTTCATTTTTTTCTTTCTACAGATAATCTCTTCCTATTCTTATACTAACACCGAGTTTACCATTTCAGGTCGCAGAGGTTGCCACAGCCCAAAGGGCCAAGTATGAAGGGATATTTAAACTTCATAGGATAGTGGAGTCTAACCACCAGTCGAAATTAGAGAATGTCAGGACTTCTTCTTTTGAGGCCGGCAAAAAGTCTTTAGAGGAAGCCTTTTAGGCCTATAAAATGAACGCATACCAGAAGGTGGAGGACACAACCACTACTCAAAAAAAGGCTGAAGATAACTATAAGCAGGCTACAGATTCCTTGAAATCCTCTAAGGCGAAGAATTTTGAACTGGCCAAACATGCTACCTCCCTTTAAGAGAAATTGAATGCGACTGAGGCATTAAACCAAAAGCAAATAATTATTCATGCCATAGCCTTGAAGTCACTTTAAGAGAAATATGCTAAAGCCTTCACGAAGAAGGATGAGGAGAATGTTGCAATCGTAGATAAAGTTATGGAAGATGCCATTACTACCTCTAAGGACTTTTATCAAATCAGCACATGGTTATAAATAACTTCATAGAGGTTAAGGATGCCATATTTTGTTGGAAGCTCAATGACCCTGAGAATATGAAATATGTGGCAAAGATGGAGGGTTGTAGAGGAGCTGGCAAGAAAATATATTGAGGAGGTCACAGATGAACCCGATGAGGGGATAAAGATCGCATTCGATAATGCAGATAGCGATGAAGATGAGGATGCGGCCTCTTAGTTTTGAAGCTTGAAGTTTGTTTTTGTAATTTTTATTTGCCCTCTGCTTCTTTGAACATCTTATATAATATTCTTATCTACTTTATATATTTTGGAATCTTCATAGGCCTAACATTGAATCAATTTTTCACATGTAATTCTATACGCTGCAACCACATTTCTCATGTTCAATGCCATGCCTTTTGTTCTGCTATATTTTTGTTGATTAATATGAATGCATGTAGCTTTATCTTTCGCAGTCTTGTATAAGTCGTGGCCTCCTACTATTTGACTTGGATGTATGAGAAAATTAGCTTTAGGCACTTTTTGATAGGATTCCTATAACTTTTCAAGATAGTCTGTAATGTAAATTGAGGCGGTAATTGGTTGTGGCCCCAAAGGTCGCGACCATGTGCTTCTGATCTTTAATTATTTTGTCTTCATTTTTTATATGAGTGCCGCGATCATATCTAATATCATTAGGTGTAAAATTATCCTTCCGCGATCTTTAGAACTTGGTTAGGCCCTTATAGAATTTTTGCTACAGTGATGATGAATTGTTGTGATTTATTGGGAACAATTTCCCTTACCGTTGGCATCAATGTCCTTAGCCCACCATCCTGATTTGACTTTGACTTGTTTAAGAAACTTGGACCTTTTCTTGCTTTTGACGCATTTTTAAGCCTCCCCGGGTTAGGTTGTCAATAAGCCCCCATGGTTGTACGGGTATTTTTAGGCCTCCCTAGGTTAGGTTGCCAATAAGTCACCCACAGCTAATAATGAGTATTAGGAGCCCTCAAGGCTAATATAAGAATTTCGTATCTTTAAATGCTGAGAATATGTATTATGTGCCCCCAAGGCTAATATAAGCATCCCCCATCTTCGAATATGGTGGTTTTTTATGCCAATTAAGGTCGTCACCCCTTTTCCTCTATAAAATCCTGCTCCCATAATAAGTACTCTCTGAGATAATTGGTCATTATGTTTCCTTCGATGACGAAGATCTTTCATAAGATTTTAGATAACAAGATCAAGATTTAAAATATGATTAAATCCATCATTCATACATACATACATACATATATATATATATATATATGATTTTATTAGTGAAATACAAAGCATATATGTAAGTAATACACTTAAGAGTTTGAAAAAAATAAGGATATAAATATTTGGAGGAAAAATCTAGGAATGTGGTCTTTTAGTTGTAGGCTACAGCCTTTAGGAACTGTTGGAGCATTCCCTACCTAACAAGCCTCTAAATCTCATTTTTTAGGGTGAAGCAGCTGTTGGTGTTGTGATTGTGGTCTCGATGAAGTTCACATGATTTGGCCCTGTCCCTTTTGTGGGGCAGAGATTTGAGCTTCTCGGGCCACCTGAGCTGCTTGTCCTCCTTGATGTTCTCTAAGATGTCTTCAAGACTGGAGATCAGAGGGATTTAGTCCAGCTCATAAGGTCGTTTTGGCTTGGGTTCCTCCTTATTTCTCTTCAATGGCCACGGCCTTCTCCTTGGAGGTAAAGGTTGTTGCCTCCAGCATCATGGCCATTTATGCCAGGAGGTTGATTTGGTCTTAGAGTGAGTCCTGACTATCGTAAAGATGGTTGATGTAGTTCAACATTTGGACAACATCTTCATTCTACTAGGGACCTGACATAGAGCTTCCTTCCATGACTTTTGCTATGTTAATATTTAGAAATATACTCTGAGATGAACTAAATAATGGTGACAAAACCAAGGAATGCAGAGAAAAAATCAATGTATAGTCACTGGGATGCAGGCTTTTGTAACTGGTTGTGAGCTTTTCATGTTAAAGTGTGAAACTGTTGCATTGGAAGGCAGACAAGGGCAAGGCCGCAACCTATGAAGCATGTGAGGATGCTACCGTGGCCTCCCTAAGGAATCATTCACTAGAGTTCAATTATGAAAAGTTAATTAAAATAAGATAATTGTTGTAAAGGGGATGTGACCTATAGGCAATTAACCTGTCAGGTCGCATCCAGCTAGAGGAAGGGGAGGTGTGATCTCAAAAATGGACCCAAAACTTAGGTTTTACTAATAAAATATGACCAAGAAGGTCTCTTAGGAGCCCGCCAAAGGGATAAAAAGTCAATTACAATGCAACATAAATTTGGCAGTGAAAGTCCAGAGTATGGGGGTAATAATAGAGCTAAATGAAGGGGAGCATCCCTAGTTACCCACCTTTAAGAGGCCATGGCCTTTTGTGTTTTCTAACACTAACTAGGCAGGGAAACATCATTGGAGTGTAGAAAACAGATTTAAGACTATGGAAAAATACCTAAAAACAAATTTAGAAACAAATGACCCTCTTATGGAGTTTACATGTAAAATACGAGTTCAATAATCAAAATCTCACCCATGAGATGATGTCCTAGGAGTCTCTGTGGATAGAATAAGGTGTTAGGAACCCAAAGTAAGTGGAAGCTAGATTTAATACCTCATTTCCCACAGACGGCGGAAACATAATGATGAGAGAAATCATACATATATCATTCCTTGTAATCATAAAGTATAAAAATGTAAATAAAGCAAGTAAGAGGAGAAATACGCAATATATATAGTAGTTCGGCTATCAAAATGAGCCTACATCCACTTTGTTGCCTTACTCTCATTATGTATGTATAATAATACAAGATTGTGATGCCAATAGAGGTGTATAAGAGAAAGATAGAGAGGGGAATATATGAATCTACTAGAGCTAGCTAGCTAGGGATGTGGCCTGTAAGGCAAGTCCTCAGGCGTCTACGGCCAGATAAGCCCTAAGTGTGGTAGCTTGTAGAGAGAGTAGAGTGGAAATTTTGGTAAGGCTTCGCCACTAGATCCGTCCCCTTATTTGTGAGGTGAGTACTTCCATTTATAGAAATCAAAGGAGGTGTCACATGCACGGTGATCGTGAGATGTGGATAACTTGTACGATCGTGGAATATTTCTAGAAGTAAGATAGCTATCGAGTGATTACGTGTTAATATCTACAGGAAGTTGTTTTGTGGAAGAAGCAAGTGACTGTGGACTATTAGAACCCAAGCAGTGGTTATTCAAGGAGTTTCCAGTGTCTATCTGTGTCAGGACTTAGGCTAATGTTAAATGTTGATCGCGAACTATTTTTTCCACATGAGATCCCTTATGCAGGGCCACAGCCTGTCTATTCCCAAGCTGTGGCCTTTCACTTAATTTTCGCGGTCCTGGTGTCACTATTGGGCATATCAATAACTATGGATTGATTTTCAACACTTTAAGATCACTTTGTGCCTTTTATCCATCCTTCAAAAGACTTCCACTTAGGCATGTTCTCACAAGATCTTTTATGATGTTCTGGTTGGCATGCGTGATGTCTAATACATGGCTCAAAAGGTTACTCTTCCAATACAATAAGTAAAGTAATATTGACCTCCTAGATCATGCCTTCCTTTTCTCGACATAATTCTCAATAGGGGCATTTTTATAGTTGATGTCCTCAAATTTAAGATTCTTCACATCACATTAGATCCACATTTGGAATCCCCCCTTTTAATTTTTTGAACCTCAAATCTTTCTTAGAGGTAGCTTATGTTTGAACCCGCTCGGGGAAAAAAACACTTTTATCAAATCTAAACCTATGATCATTCGACAAAAATATCCAATGAGAATGATATACAATCTTGTCATTATCCTTCAGATGCTGAGATTGAGTTTCCTCTCCATAAATAGGACACTGACGCGACTAAGAATTTGTCTCAAAAGTGCATTCTCTCTAGGCTCAAGTGCAAGCCTGTCGCGTTAGTAGTAATCCGACAAGTCGGGATCGTCTCCACAAGGATCAGAAATTGGCAATTGAGAATTATGTAGGAAAATTTATTAATCCTTCAAATGGTTTCTCAAAAGAACATAAAAGATGATTGATGGTTGAAATATCCAATTGATGAAAAAGATTTAAACTACTTGAACAAAAACACTAAGAATTGTTAAAAATCAGATATGAATATGGGAGAAAAAAGGGTGGAGTACAATCCCTCAAACCTTAGTAAATTACCGTATAGAATACTAAAATTGTAAATTGAAATTTTTGACTAAATTCAGTCTTTATAGATCCTAAGCATTACATATATGAGGAAACTAGCCCGTATCATATTAAATCAAAGGTAAATGCAAAGCGGTGAATAGACAATTATACTTGCATAGTCTTCTTAAACATCCCAAGTACCTAGGGCAAGAAAGATTAAAAGATTGGCTATGTTTGTATAATTTCCATACACGATTTGGTCAATATTTAATTTACCCTCTATTTTCTATATGGGTAGTTTACCTTGGAATGAGTTCATGTACCCCAACCCTTGAAAATTTATCTAGACACGATTTTATGAGAAAACAAGTTTGTAACAATGCATGTAATTGTGGATCTAAGAAACATGGTAAAAACGAAAATTACAAAATAAGTGATAATTGAATTGAAAATAGAATTGGGATAAAATAAGAGAATGGAATTTGATACTTGAAATCTGCCCTAGGGAAAAGAGATGATTGAATCCAAAAATACTTCTTGTTCCTCAAACTTACAAACTAGGGCTTTTCTAAGAATATGAAATTTGTCTAATTAAAACTCTCTAAAATCTTACTCTCTCTCTAGAATTCGACTCCCTTGAAAAGATGTAGGGCTTGACCTTTTATAACACCATCTAGCACGAATTGGCAGTTAAAATCGATGGGCTGCGCAAGATATTCCAAGATTTGCACCTATTGAGCTCCATAATTAATGCCAGAAATTCGAACAGTCAGACCGGTCAGGATCCCATCGGATCGGTTCTTTTTTATTTCCACCGGACTGGTTCGAATGCTATCGGATCGGTTCTGTTATCATCGATTTGGTATCCATCCGGGGTCTACTGGAATGGTGTCATTTCGGATCGGTCCGGGATAAACCGGATCGGTCCGATTTTTTTCAACTTTAATTTTTTCTTTCCATCTTTGACTGGTCATAACTTTTGATCCCGAACTCCGATTTGATTGTCGTTTCTTCCGATGCTCATGTGAAATAAGGATCTTCAACTTTCCTTTAGGCTTTAATTCCGAACTCCCAGTGTAAATTTACGCTTTTTCCTTTTTTACTTGTCTTCCTTTCTTTTCTTCCTTTCTTCTGATTTCTTTCTTTCTTTTCTTGCAATAAATACCTGTAAAATCCATAAGAAATACACGAAACTCGGGGTACTCGTTAGAAATATTTAATGGCAATGATATGGGATAAAAACGATTCAATTACAATGTTCAAGATATCAAATTTACTATCTTAAGGGGATAAATTCAAAAGAATTTATGCTTGGTTAAATCCCCCTAACTTAGAACTTTGCACGTCCCGGGCAATGTAAATGAAGCTACCCCAAGTTTTATTTTTAAGATTTATTTTATTTAATTGAAATTCCACTTTCGCAGGCATGCAATTGTATTGAGCATATGCAAAAAACCTTTAAACCCATAGGTTACCCTAGTAGGACGAGTTTTGTCTCGTGAGGGTTTGCAGTGAATACACCCACAAAGTTCTTTATTGACTCAATTAAATATCAAACTAATTAAAAATTGTACAATTTAAACTTTTCAAAAAATAATCACCACAAATTCATATTCAAATGTCTCAAACCATAATGTGTGTGTGCAAAGCCAGAAATTAAACCTCAAATTTCCACCGATTGAGCATTACGTTACTTTCCAAAAATTCATTTTTATTCAAATTATTACGGATGCACTCACAAACGAATCATTCGGATTGTGGTTGTTTTCTCTCGGTATGCATGATATAAGGAGTAAACATAATGGACAGAAATTCACGCATACAAAATTGAAAAGAAGGAAATATATGGTGAAAATATCTCATCATCGGAATACAGTTATTAGGAAACGGGAAACATCATCTCTTAATCACACCATTGTAATCTCTTTTATTATCTTTTTATGTCTTATCTCTCCATGCGGTAATTAATTTTTCCATTCGGACTCGGTTAAGACTTTCTTGGGTTTAAGGTATAAGGGGTAAAAGGGTAAAAATGGGAATGGATGGAATGTTCGGAATTAGAAAATGTCTTATGACGTCTGTTGATACCAAATTTAGTCTGTTGACATGGCTCAATTGAGTGAAGACACGTGGCAATCTGCATGGCAACAGCAAACACTTCCGGACAACACCGTGACTCCGAGGAACCATACTGCAACGAGGAACTCTGCTTCCCCGATCAACTCAGACGCTCCGACCAACAAGAACTTTACGAGGAACTTTTAAGTACCGAGGAACTTAGGCGGTCCGAGCTGCACCTCGGACAAAGCATTAATAGCCGGATAACCAACAGATTGACTGCGCATTAAATGCTTAAGGGGCATTGAATGTATTACCCTTTCACATTACAGTCTTAGGGCTATAAATACATTGTATTATCCTCATTGTAGAGGGACCGGAATTTCTTGAGAAAACTTGTAATCGAGAATTCCCAAACAGCCAGCAATAACAGAAACAATGGACGTAGGCCATTCTTATAAGGCTGAACCACTTTAAAATTTCTTGATCTCATTTTATTTTATCTGTGATTAAATAATTAGATATAATCTAATTTTTTACATCAACCACGTCCATTAGTGATTTTTCGGGCATTTGCTCATTTTCCTCTTTCTTTTTCTATTTTATTTTTTTTCTTGCTATTTTTCTTTTCTTGCCCCTTTTTTTATTACACACTTTGGACTTACTTGATGAATTTCTAATTTTTCACAATTCCGGGCTTTTTGGGTTTTCGGGTTTTCAAATGAAAAGGAAATATTTTATTAGGCTCAAAGTGGGTTGCAAAGGGATAATAATTTTTTTTCACAACTTTATTTTGGCTAATATTTTTGGGTTAAACAAAAAAAGTGCCTACTTCATTATCCAAATTTCTAATCACATTACCATATGCATTTCGAGATTAATTAAGTTTAGATATCAATTCTGGCACGAATTTCAAGACAACATTTCACACATTTCCCATAACCGATCAAAACAAAGGATTGAGATCATCAACGACTTATTAAAATGCTGAAAATAACTTTGAGTTAATCATAAACCCGGATTGATTTATAAACTCACAAAAATTGAAAGGCTCGAAATCTCATGGGGTTTGATCAATCTCCACACTTATTCGTTAAGTCGTCAATTTTCTTTCAATTTCCATCTTCGGTCAATTTTGGCTTAGTGCATTTTGATTGTTAACAATTTGAGACTTCAGATAGAATAAAGGTGACATTTTTGAAAAATTTAAATTCCAATTTTTATTTATTTTGAAGAAAAATATTTTTGGCATTTTTCAAAAAATTTCAATTTCAATTTTTTTTATTTTTTTATATATGGGAAGGTTTATAAATACGCACTTATCATCCCCCCTAACTTAGTCTTTTGCATTGTCCACAATCAAATGGACGATCAAGCTAAATAAGACGAAATAAGGAGTGCAATTAATTAACAAGAAAAATACTAGAATAAAAACTGTTTAGTACAACCCAACTGTGGAAACAATAATAAAAAGAAAACAGGAGACCATATCATAACATAGCCAGAGGGGGGAGAACTTTCACGAGTTCCAACGGGGCTGGTGTGTGGTGGGAGCTACCGAGGGCATTGGGGTCATACGAATCATAAACATATGAAGGAAGGGGAGCGTCGGGACCCAACTGAAGGCGATAAAGATCAGCCTGAATATGCAAAATCAAACTCGTGTCCTGTTGGTATGAGGACATAAACCCATCAAAATGCATCTCAAGAGAAATAACTCCCTCGGTGAGACCCGTACCAACCGGAGCATAATCACGATCAACAGTTTCATCATATTCCTCCTCCTCACCTTCTTCCATCTCCACATCGTCATCAGGAACAGCCTCTTCCTCAGGTGCAGCCTCATCACCCGAGGTATCACTATCGCCTCGACGCGCAGGGATCAGCTGGATTTACTTGTCACTTTGGGTGCGGGATTCTTGCCCAAGTGGCTTGGGTAAGTTAATAATATCTTGCGGGGTAACAATGCCGACATCCTTAAGAAAGGAGGTAATGAGATGACCGTAAGGAAGAGGCGCCCTACCCTTTTTGTCCAGCGCCGCACAAATGATATCATTGTAAAATGTGCTGTCCAAATTGATTACAGTGGCATGGTCAAACAGGTGATACACCAGAGTATCTTGACGCGGGCGCATAAACGAATCATTCGAAGTTTGCAAAAGGTTGGCACAAACGATGTGAAAAGTGATACGTGCTTTTTCGGGAAATCGACCAACAGGATAAGTCTCGGTATTCCAAACCGAACCCGGTGCAATGCGAGACATGCAAACATCTTTGGAAACAATGGGATCATGAATGGGATAGTTAAATTAAGAAGGAGTGATCACACCTTTAGATTCGAGTTTCCGGGCCAGAAGTTCAAGCGAGAACGGTATCGGTGTCGAGTCGACAAAGGCTTCTGATTCAAAATCGACGGTTCGGACGAGCGAACCATAAAACTGAAGAACTTCATTCTCCCATACGGTCTCGTATGGTTCATTGAAAAATATGCACCAGCCTCGTGACATGAACATGCTAGTGACAGAATTAGGAAGCTGATCCCAAAGAACCTGACGCTCAATGTGGATTTTTCGTCTCGGACCGAAAAAATGACGGCACCAATTTCCCTCACAACATGAATGATATTCGCCATTGCCATCGGGCAGAACTTCAGTGGAATTATATTTTGGGGGAGCATCCATTGTAACTTGAACAACTGGACAGAAAGTAAGAGAGGAGAGTGAAGATGGAGGTGTGAAATAAATGGGAGAGGGTATGTGGTTATTTATAGGTTGGATGGTGGGTAGGGGGGGAGAATTGGGGGGAATAAGGGGGGACGAATTTTGGGAAGAGGAGAGGATTGGGGAATAGGGTGGACTGTGGATTGAAGAGGTTTTAACCTCGGGAAAGTGCACAGCCTGCAGACGACCAGATCGATCCGGATTCAGACCGGACCGGTCTAGTTTCCTTTTTTTATTTATTTCTTTTTGATACCGGATCGGTTCCTTTTTTTTAGGAACGGACCGATCCGGTTTGTAAATATTCCTACTTTTTTCTGCTTTACTTCAGAGGGCACTTTCATCTTGATTTCTCAACCCCAAAATTCTCTTCAATGCAATTGGACCTCAGAACTCTCAAAACTCTCATCGAAACTCGAAACATTCCCGAGACCTGTGTTGGATTCCCACCTCTGATAGTGACACACAACTATGACTATCCTAACATCCTATGACTACTATTCACAACCTTCACCCCATACACGTTGGGGGTGCGACGACCTCACCTTTCATGCTCAGTCAATACCCATAAATGGGGTCCGACAACTAGATTATGTCGGCTTCCATAACAACCGCTTCCAAATACGGCTTGAGACGTTGTCCGTTAACCTTGAATGAGTTTCCCCCCTTTTGATCCTCTAATTCAACAGCTCCATGGGGGAATACTTCCTTCACAATGAATGGACCTAACCGTCGGGACTGCAATTTTCCAGGAAACAAATGTAACCTTGAGTTGTAGAGAAGTACTTTTTGTCCCGAATGAAACTCCTTACGTCAGATGATTTTGTCGTGAGCTCGTTTCATTTGTTCTTTTGAGATTTTAGCACTTTCATATGCATCATTGCGTATTTCTTCTAACTCATTCAACTGAAGTTTACGTGTTTCACCAGATTTTGCATGTTAAAATTCGCCCTTTTGATAGGCCAATACGCTTTGTGTTCAATTTCAACAGGGAGATGACAAGGTTTGCCATATACAAAGCGAAATGGGGACATCCCAAGGGGATTTTTGTATACAGTTTGATAAGCCCAGAGTGAATCATTCAATCTTAGAGACCAATCTTTCTTGTTAGGTTCGACTGTCTTTTCCAAGATATTCTCGATTTCCCGATTGGCTAGCTCGGCCTGGCTATTCGATTGAGGGTGATAAGTCGTTCCAACCTTATGGACGACCCCATACTTTCACATTAGATTTTCCATCGGCCTATTGCAAAAAATAAGTGCCATTATCACTAATGATAGCCTTAGGAACTCCGAATCGAGAAAGTATGTGTTCTTGAATGAACTTCATCACCACCTTATTGTCATTCGTCTGTGTAGCTATGGCCTCTACCCATTTTGAGACATAGTCTACTGCGACGAGGATGTATAGAAAATCGAAAGAAGGTGGAAACGGCCCTATGAAGTCAATACCCCAACAATCAAACAACTCTAAGACAAGTATGGGGGTCAATGGCATCATGTCACGGCGAGTAATAGCTCCCATTCTTTGGCATCTATCACATGATTTGCAAAAAATATTCACATCCCGGAAGATTGTGGGCCAGAAGAGACCGCTTTGCAGGATTTTTGCAGCAGTTTTATTCTTGGAGAAATTACCTTCACATGCTTCCGTATGGCAAAATCGAATTACCCCTTGAATTTCTTCATCAGGTACACATCTTCGGATGATTTGATAAGCACAATACTTAAACAAATATGGATCATCATAAAAGAACATACGTGACCAAGTAATCAACTTATTTCTCTCTTGTGGAGTCCAATTGGAGGGAACGACTCTAGTGACAAGGTAATTTACTATATCCGCAAACCAAGTAAGAGAAGAAGTAGAAAATAGATTTTCATCCAAAAAATACTCGTCTATGGGGATGGGATCAATAGGTACGTCGGACGAGAGTCTTGACAAATGGTCAGCAACGACGTTTTCTACTCCTTTCTTATCTTGAATCGAGAGATTAAACTCTTGTAGGAGTAGGATCCACCTGATTAGGCGCGAATTGGCATCTTTCTTGGTCAGAAGATATTTTAGGGCCGAGTGATCAGTGAAGCAAATGATGGGCGACCCAACAAAGTAAGAGCGGAATTTATCGAGAGAAAAAATGACCGCTAGCAACTCTTTCTCTGTGGTAGAGTAGTTAAGCTGGTGGCCAGATAATGTCTTACTCGCATAGTAAATAACATGAGCTTTCTTTTTTATTCTTTGTCCAAGAACAGCCCCAATCGCGTAATCACTTGCATCACACATAAGCTCAAATGGGAGTAACCAATCGGGAGCTTGCATGATAGGAGCAGAAATTATCATGCTTTTGAGTCTATCGAAATCTTCTTGGCATGCGTTATTCCATTCAAACGCAGTGTCCTTCATGAGAAGATTAATCAAGAGTTTAGCAATGGCGCTAAATTCTTTGATAAACCTCGTGTAGAATCCATCATGGCCTAGAAAGGATCTCACATCTTTAAGCGATTTTGGTGGGGGTAACTCAGCTATTACTTCTATTTTTGCTCGATCGACCTCAATTCCCCTAGATGAGACTATGTGACCTAGAACTACGCCCTTGGTGACCATAAAATGGTATTTTCCCCAATTGAGGACTAAGTCCTTTTCCACACACCAGAATAAAACTCTTTCAAGATTAGCTAAACATTGTTCGAAAGATGGACCGAAAACGCTGAAATCATCCATGAATACCTCCAGTCCTTTTTCTATCATATCATTAAAGAGACTCAACATGAACCTTTGAAAGGTTGCTGGCGCATTACATAACCCAAAAGGTATACGTTTTTAGGCAAACGTACCAAACGGACATGTAAAAGTCATCTTTTCTTAATCAAGGACATCCACTTCAATCTGATTATAGCCAGAATAGCCATCTAGGAAACAAATAGTAAGGATGGATCGCTACTTGTTCAATCACCTAATCGATAAATGGCAAGAGAAAATGGTATTTTCTTGTTCCGGCATTGAGTTTTTGGTAATCAATGCAAACACGCCACCCGGTGGTGGTGCGTTGAGTTATTAATTCTCCCTTAGTGTTTTCAACGACGGACATACCCGACTTCTTAGGAACGACCTGAGTTGGGCTCACTCATTTACTATCAGAAATGGGATAGATAATCCCAGCATCTAATAGTTTGATGATTTCCGCTCGAATTACATCTTTCATGGTTGGGTTCAGTCGCCTTTGCATCTCTCTTGAGGGCTTAACCTCCTCCTCGAGATGGATTTTATGGGTACAAATCAAAGGACTTATACCTTTCAAATCTGCTATAGTCCAACCAAATGCACTCCTATGCTTCCTCAACGCATTCAACAACATGCCCTCTTGCTCTTTCTTTAAACTGGAAGAAACAACATTAGAAAATGTATCATCTTCTCCCAGAAAAGCATATTTTATATGAGAGGGTAGTTTCTTTAACTCAAGACTAGGAAATCTATCTTCAGAGGATATCATAAGTGACTCCCTCGGGGGTAATTCCTTAAATCTAGAAATCCAGTCAACTTCTCTCAACTTCTCAAAACTCACTTCTTCTTGCAACCAAGCTCCCAACTCCTCCACTTCACGCTCAAACTCAGTATAGGAACTCTTATTCTCAACACCTTGTACTAAATTATGTCCATTACGTGTATTGATCAAAGCATTAGCAGTGGCTAAAAATGGATGACCCAAAATTATGGGAACATGATTACTCGAATGGGGAGAAGGCTCCGTGTCCCAAATGACAAAATTAACCGGGAAGTAAAATGTGTCCACTTGAACTATCACATCCTCCACAACCCCACGAGGCACTTTCACTATTCGATTCGCTAACTGTAGAGTGATTCGGGTAGGTTTAAGATCACCTAAATCAAGATGCTTATAGATAGAGTATGGAAGAATGTTCACACTCACACCTAAGTCAAGCAAATCTTTTTTAACTCTACTCTCTCCTATAACACACGAAATTATAGGTGCACCAGGATCCTTGAATTTTGGTGGAAGATCATTAAGAAGGACCGAGCTCACTTTTTGTGCCAAAAAGACATTCTTTTTCACCTTAAGTCGTCGTTTGATAGTCAAAAGATTTTTTATGACTTTGGCATATGCTGGAATTTATTGGATAGCATCCAGAAACGGTAAGTTTAACTTCACCTGCTTCAGAACTTCTAAAACTTCAGTACGCGAAGCCCCCTTTTTGGGTGGTGCCAAGCGTTGAGGAAATGGAGAAGTAGTGGGTAGTTTTACTTCAAATTCATGTTCAACTCCTTAATCTTTATCATCCATGTGAAATGGGGTCTCCTTGGATTCTGAAGCTTCTTTAGCTTTATATTCCTTGGGAGGAGGTGGCTCTAGATCAATTACGCGACCACTACGTAGAGTAGTGACATCTTGACATTGTTCTGGCACTTTCGATGATGTAGAGCTGACCATAATTTGTCTTTGAGTAGGAGGTCTTTGGCCTTGAGCTGGGAATTTACCCTTCTCCTGAGTATTCAATGCAGATTGCAACATAGAGATGCTAGTATGAATTTCTGTGAACATTCGATCATACTTAGCATTTCTCTCCTTCTGAGATTGGATGAATTGATTCAAATTATCCTCAAGGGATCGCCTAGGTGGAGTGACATACGAACCAGGAGATGGTACATGCATAGGGTTTTGCATTGGAGGAGGCATTTGCTAAAATTGAGGAGGGGTGGTGGCAAATCCACGTGTGGATTAGGAGCCACCCCACCTTGTGGTTGTCCATAATTGAACCCAGGATGATTCCTCCAAGATTGATTGTATGCATGCCCTTACAGTACATTAAAATTACCTCGAAACCCTCCTATCACTTGTACTTGCTCAATGTACATTGCCTTCTATGAAGGGATGGTAGGACATCCTTTGATATAATGACCAGCAACACAAATGGCACACACTTTGTCCTTTCCTTCTTGTACTGGCCCATCGACTTCTCTTAATCGCACTTCAAGCATGTCTCTGAAATTCTTTTCCAATTGGTCAAATTTACGATCTAACAAAGTGTCCTTGTCCAAGTGATAAATACCGGACACAACAGACGAGTTGGACACTTGTCGATTTTTATTTTGACTATTGGAGTCAAAAACATCCCATGCTCGCGTAGTCTCTGCTACATATTTCAGATGAGCCTCAGCATCGCTCGAGTCTAGCTCCCAGAATGGTCTTTCACACATTTTCTGAACAAGTTGTTTAGATGTAAAAGTAAGCCCTTGATGAAAAAATTAAATAAGATGATGTTTTTCGAATCCATGATGTGGGCAAGCACTAACTAACTCGTGAAATCGTTCCCAACACTTGTCGAAAGCTTTATTCTCATTTTGCCGAAAATCTTGTATTTGAGCTTTGACAGAGTTGGTTTTGTGTTGTGGAAAGAACTTGGATAGGAACTTAGTTTGCATATCTCTCTAGGATAAAACAGAATTCGGAGGTAGTGACCATAGCCAAGTCTTAGCTTTATCCTTTAAGGAAAAAGGGAAAAGCTTTAACCGGATAACATCTTGTGGACAAGTTTGATCACCAAACGTCTCACATGCTTCCTCGAACTCTCTAATATGGAGATATGGTTTTTCAGAATCCATCCCATGAAATATAGGCAAAATTTGGATCATTCCATTTTGAAAGTGGAACTGACTGGCATTATACGGAAGTAAAATGCACCCAGGGGTAACAGTTCGCTCCGAAAATAAAAGATCTTTCATGGGGAGATATGGAATCTCTTCCTCTCCATCACCAACACCAACACTTCCTTGCACATACATATTACTACCAAACGATTCAGAACTTTCACTCAGTGTTTGACTCAAAGTGCAACTTGTGATTGAATTATTCCGTGAAGGAGGTGGAACCCAAAAGTGTGTAGAATTGGTGGTGTGAGAATTTTCAGAACTAGCTTCGGTAATAGGATTTTCGTGGACTTGGTTGAGAAGTGGATTTTGCATGTAATCTTATGAGAGATGAGATGAAGGTTAAAGATTTTTTTTTAAGAGAAACACTTTAGGATTAAATTCACTTTCCTACGAATCACCAATTTTCGATTCCCGGCAATGGCGCCAAAAACTTGACGCGGCTAAGAATTTGTCTCAAAAGTGCGTTCTCTCTAGACTCAAGTGCAAGCCTGTCACGTTAGTAGTAATCCGACAAGTCGGGATCGTCTCCACAAGGATTAGAAATTGGCAATTGCGAATTATGTAGGAAAATTTATTTATCCTTCAAATGGTTTCTCAAAAGAAAAGAAAAGATCATTGATGGTTGAAATCTCCAATTGATGAAAAAAATTTAAACTAATTGAAGAAAAACACTAAAAATTGTTAGAAATCAGATATGAATATGGGAAAAAATAAGGTGGAGTACAATCCTTCAAACCTTAGTAAATTACCGTATAGAATACTAAAATTGTAAATTGAAATTTTGACTAAATCCTGTCTTTATAGATCCTAAGCATTACATATATGAGGAAACTAGCCCGCATCATATGAAATCAAAGCTAAATACAAAGCGGTGAATAGATAATTATACTTGCATAGTCTTCTTAAACATACCAAGTACCTAGGGCAAGAGATATTAAAAGATTGGCTATGTTTGTATAATTTCCATACACAATTTGGTCAATATTTAATTTACCCTCTATTTACTACATGGGTAATTTACCTTGGAATGAGTTCATGTACCCCAACCCTTGAAAATTTATCTAGACATGGTTTTATGAGAAAACAAGTTCATAACAATGCATGTAATTGTGGATATAAGAAACATGGTAAAAACGAAAATTACAAAACAAGTGATAATTGAATTGAAAAAAGAATTGGGATAACATAAGAGAATGGAATTTCATACTTGAAATCTGCACTAGGGAAAAGAGATGATTGAATCCAGAAATACTTCTTGTTCCTCAAACTTACAAACTAGGGCTTTTTTAAGAATATGAAATTTGTCTACTAAAAACTCTCTAAAATCTGACTCTCTCTCTAGAATTTGACTCCCTTGAAAAGATGTAGGGCATGGCCTTTTATAACACCATCTAGCACGAATTGACAGCTAAAATCGATGGATTGCGCAAGATATTCCAAGATTTGCACCTCTTGAGCTCCATAATTAATGCCAGAAATTTGAACAATCGGACAGGTCCGGATCCCATCGGATCGGTTCGCTTTTCAGTAACCGGATCGGTTCTTTTTTATTTCCACCGGACCGGTCCGGATGCTATCGGATCGGTTCTTTTGTCATCGGTTTGGTATCCATCCGGGGTCTACTGGAATGGTGTCATTTCGGATTGGTCCGGGATAAACTGGATCGGTCCAATTTTCTTCAACTTTGACTTTTTCTTTCCATCTTTGACTGGTCATAACTTTTGATCCCGAGCTCCGATTTGACTATCATTTCTTTCGATGCTCTTATGAAATAAGGATCTTCAACTTTCCTTTAGGCTTCAATTCCGAACTCCAGGTGTAAATTTATGCTTTTGCCCTTTTTACTTGTCTTCATTTCTTTCGGTTTCTTTCTTTCTTGCAATAAATACCTGTAAAATCCATAAGAAATACACAAAACTCGGGGTACTCGTTAGAAATATTCAATGGCAATGATATGGGATAAAAACGATTCAATTACAATGTTCAAGATATCAAAATTACTAACTTAAGGGGATAAATTCAGAAGAATTTATGCTTGGTCAAATCCCCCTAACTTAGAACTTTGCACGTCCCGAGCAATGTAAATGAAGCTACCCCAAGTTTTATTTTTGAGATTTATTTTATTTAATTGAAATTCCACTTTCGCAGGCATGCAATTGTCTTCTACCACATGAACTCTGTAAGCGTCATCTACAAACTCATTTATCATATTGTGTTCTATCGTGACCTCCTATAATTCCATTAGTTTCCTACTTGACGATTATGCGAGGACAAATGGACAATGAATTTTCACAGGAAAAAACCCACTTTTGCTAATCGTCTTACATACATATTTAAGAAAATGTAATTCAAGATTTTTACACTCAAACATTTTACCATTTATACAATGTATGCAAGGGCATGAGAACTTTTCACTATTGAAACACCTATTGGAGAATTTTACAAACTTGTTAGCACTATTACGGTACACACACCCAAGTCTGTTTGCCCCACCTATCCACTCTTTGTATAAAGTATACCCCAAAATAATTTTATGAGATTATAGTATACTTGACGTGTACCATCTAATAGATTGTCTAAATTCCATGACCAAAGCATGTTTGCACCTTTGTCCAAGAGGTCACCAGAAAGCTTCATTCAAAACCGAATTCACTTAATGCCGAACCTCAAGTACACCACATTATGAAAAAGGTATAAGACTTAGCGAACATAGATTCACCTTGGTTAATCTGTTTTTATAATTGAATTTTTTTTAATTAACCTTAGTTTTATAATTTTATCAAATACATATGCAAATATACTTTTCTTATAGAAAAATTTATTTTATAAAGAACTGCATCTTTTTGAGCATTTTAAGTACGCGTGTTCATGAGAGAAACAAGCATACTTGGAGTAAACCTCAAAACAAATCTTAAAAAATACTCTCAAGGCTAACTGGACGAAATCTCTGGACACATGTGTGACATGATTCGCCTTAGCTTTGTCACAGCGACGACTTTCCTCGCTACATTAAAAATTTTCATTGGAATTTTCTTATCAATATTTAAAATTCTCTGGACAAAGGAACGACTTTCTTCATAGATGTTCTACTTCAGCGATTCTCCTCCTCACTGCAGCAACACTGTCTAGACGGTTACTTTTATCCCCGTGCAATAAGTCTGGACTAGTCTGTGACTTGGATCTCTTAAGGTTCACCACATTGACGTAACAGGTCACTATAGCGATGTTGTCGTGACACACATTTGAGCGCACTGAAAGCCATTTTTTCATAAGATCTTCTTATATAGTGTGTCAAGTACAACCTTTTGGGGGACTAAGACCCTAATATGACTATTTGACACCTTAAGAGCGTGACACCCAACATTTAGGCCTTTAAATATTTTCTAATCAAAAGGCTATAAGAGAATGTGTTGCCTACTTTTCCAAACTAAGAGTGAGAGATTTGAAAAAAAATATTTTTCTGATAAAAATATTTTATATATTTGAGAGCACATTTTACACTCCTTTTCTTTGAGTTATTTCAAGACATTAATTTTAATAGAGGTATATTTAGTAATCTTGTATTCGATATCCAATCCTTATTGGTAAGTAAATATTTTCTCTTCCTTAGCCTGGAAAAATTCATTTTGAGATTTAAAGCACCATACCTTTGCAAACATCCAACACATATCTATAGGATTAAAAGATTCTAGGTGTATCATTTTGGTTTTTTGAAGGTTCCGTCCTGGAACAACATAAGTTATTTTTATTTTGAAGATGATAGTTTTGTCCAGAAGATGTAAAAGCATTGGTTATGAACCAAAATCGATCGTGATTGTGGTGCATACTCCAGCTGTCAGTGCTCTTTATGCAGAATACGATGGAAAGAGTGTTTAGCTGGCTGTAGCATCATGATGTTATAAATATATTTCTTATAGTTTTAAAACTTGTGACACCCGCCTAATTAAATACCGGGTGATCAGTCCATTATTAAATTATAATCAAGGTGAACGGTCGGTTCATTCTTAGCATCACTGTCGTAAAATAACTTTTCCAATTTAAACACCCTAAATAATTAAGCTAGGTGTCAAAACCATTTTAGACATTACTTTCCAAATTTTATTTAAAATCAATAATTTAAAACTTTACGTAATTCATAATTTAAGGATCAACCAACAAACATACTAGAACAAACAATCCAATTAATTAAACATCCAACTAAGTAATCCCAACATTTAAAACTTAAAGGAAAACATCCTGACAGTAATAAATCCAAAAGTACAAATACTGGTCACAATATCCGATAAGCAACTGAATAATGGAAAAGGGCGACACATGCCCATCTGAATAAATAGTGCTAGCAGTGGAATCAACAAATGATTAAACAAAAGGCCTGCAACTCCCACCTAAGCTGCAGCGCGTTCCTTCGAAAGGATCCTATGCAAGACGCCCCTGTCGCTGGGCACCTATAATATATACATATATATACAAGAGAGAAAAGAAAATGGAAATGGGTCAGAGCCCGATTGTAAAAACGATTTAAAATTTGTTTAGCAAGTATTTAAATTTTTTACTAGCCAATGCAACAACATATTACTGCGACACTCCCTTGAGAAATTCTCACCTCTCTACTAATGTGCACGCCTATCGCACTAACCTTCCCAACGATTTAACTTATCTTATCTTAGGTTGCTCGTAAGATTTCAACTGACAAATTCAATTGTTTGAGAGGTTAATTTCATTTAACAACAAAGTTCTCATTTAAACCTTATTTACTAATAAAGTTTCTCAGTAACACATTATACTTTTCAAACACTTATTCCAAAATTGAAATAGTTATTCCATTCTTACTTACCATAGACACAACAGGTAGTTCCCAAATCCCATATTTAAATATATATACTAAATACTCATATAATATTTATATATATATATATATATATATATATTCTAACAGCACCCCACATAACAATTATGGTGCGGGCATACTCGGCTATCCAGTCCCCGTATCATCGTACTAAAGGAAATACAAGTTCGGAATCACTCTCGAACTTTATTAACACAAACATAAACAATATTGAGGCGAAGCATAGTTTCCAAGTATCTAAGAGGTCAGCACATGCCCCCACGTCTCTTAGGACTGTCTTACTATCGATCCAATAGCATGTACCAAAGGATTTCTATCTTCTAGGGTACGAGTCAATATCCCCCCAATAAAGGCCCATCAAGATAAGACTGTCCCAGCGCGGTAACCTCAGGGATAGCAAGTAGTGCGGGCATGATTTTCATACGTATATAGTATATGCATAAACACAGTCATAGAAATATACTACTATTACCATATCAAATTTAGGTACTTACTCACGACCCATAATTATGGTATTTGTCCTTATTACTTGTTATTTAGTTATTACTTATAATGTTTGCCTCTTACTTTAATTTGTGGGATTATTCCAACTCACTACGTACACTCGTGGATTCTTACCTTCCCAAGTGGAATTTCAGTAGGTACTTAATCAATTTTCAATGTAACTTATTTTCTAGTCTCACCCTTTAACACGTATTTCCATTTTCCCTTAAATGTAAAACACCTCCGAAAAATGTAAATCTCGTCTTACATTAAAGGTTTCATATTTCTAATAAGCCCTACTGGTCTTCTTTGTCTCCCAAAATATTTTAATAAGGATGTCAAAAGATTATTACTCATTTAAATTGAATTCAACTATTTAGAAGGGGAAATATAAGTCTGCCAGGAGGGCTCGATCGATCGATGGCAGGAGCTCGATCGATCGATGCGTCGATCGATCGATACTCCTGGTTCGATCGATCGATCAAACAGGTATGGCGAATCTGCAGAATACCAGTTACGGGTTCTATCATCCAACATCATCAAAATCCAAACTTTTAACTCACAAACTCCCAGAAATTTATACCACAAACGTTCTAAACTCAAATGGACAATATTCAACGTAAGGCATGTGAGTTTTCATCAAGAATCATGGATTATAGTGCCAAAATTTATACAATTCTCATGAACCCTAAAATTTTCTTTAACTTAATTCAAATCATTATTTTTTCCGGAATTTCTTCTTCTAGTCCATCATAAATCCGTGGTTCAACCTCTACATTGAAGGGGATTTCCAGATTATCATTTATATCGCTACAACATGCAATTTCTAATCTCCAACATGGGTTTTCTTTCATAGAAACTCATCCTAATCAACCCTAAACTAACATGAATGAAGCATTAACGAAATTAAGCAAGATAAATACTTGCCTGGGGATTTTTGTTTCTGAATTGTGAATGAAATCGGTGTGGTGGTGATCCTTGTTACGCGATCTATCGTTTGGCGGCGACGGCGGTGCAAACGAAGGGGTTCTTGGGCAAGCTCTCTCCTTCCTTCTCCAATGGCCATTTCTTGTTTTTGGTTGAGGTAACCCTATAAGTCAACCCTAATCATATGATATAACTCTAAAATTTTCGTGGGTTTTCAAGCCTAAAAATGTAAAATGTCCAAAACGCCCTCCCGGGGTGTCAATTAGGCCTAAAAACGCCCCGAAACCCAAACTAAACCCCCGGGTACATTATTTTGACTATCTCGACCCTTTCGGATACTTTGGCACACTCTAAATGACCATACGGGTGAATTATAATTTATTCACTTTTATTAATCAACATTTAGTCCCGACACGACACGAGCGCGTCCTGACTTAAATTTCCAAAATTGTCATTTTATTCACTCGTGACATTTAATAGAACCAATATCATATATTACTTTACTCATTAGTAATATTCAACAAATTTCCAATGATTACTAACTCTCGTCACATTAGTAATTATAAAATAATTAATTTTCGGATTTATATTAAATTAATATCTCACATTAAATTTAATAAATCCCCAAATTTAGAAAGCATAAAAATACAGGTTATTACAAAACTCTACCATAGTACATTTGCCATTCTTATTGCTACGAGATTTTTTCGTTAGTGGGTTTTTCCCTTGTACATCTGGTCTTGTGCTTATTTTACTCTTTCCACATCTTTTAGAATCATTATCTTAATTAAGAAGATAAAACTTGAGAGGTTTCAAAACTTGATGAAATATTTTTTCACATATACTTTTGGATTATAAAAACCTTTCATAATAATAAATTAATAAGCCTTATTCTTTAGTTGGAAGAATTAATTTTTATTTGGGTAGTTACCATTGAGAGACACACTCTCAACTGGAATTAGAGTGGGTATTTTAGTTTTAGGTGTAAAAAACTAGGTACAAGTCATTTTTATGTATAATGGATGGAAGTTCCACCCTCCGACCTCCTCCCTTTGATGATAGAAATTATTCCTATTAGAAAGCCCGTACGACAACATATTTAACTTCTATGGATGACCGTATATAGAATAATGTGTTTGTGGGATGGACTTTTCCCATGACGTCCAAATTTATAAGATAAGATCTAGTCGGGACGACAACGATTTAAAGGAGAGTGGTGTGACACCCTGACTAATTAAATATTGGGTAGCTACTCCTTTATGAAATTAATATAGAATATCAAGTTGGTTTAGTCTTAGCATCACTGTCAAAAATATTTAATTTATTACTAGCCACCTAATATTTCAAAAGAGAGATGCCAAATTTTATTAATTATATTAACAATAACCATGTAATTAAATCAACAACCATCAATCGCATAAACAATCTCATGTGAATAACCAACTAAATGAAATAAACTGAGTCTGGAGTAAACACTCCAATGATAATAATACCAGAGTAAATAAAATTCCGATACACGAATCCAAATAAACCAACATCTGAAAGTCTATATCTATAATCTCTAGATAAGAATGAGCACCATGCCCTAACTGATATGAATGACCCTGAAGGAACCAAGAATAAATGTGGAGGCATTTAATGTCAAGATCCTGTAGCTTTTACAACAGCTACATCATGTCATCAGAATGGAACTCGTATGCTTGGAGTCCCTATGGCTGGGAACCTGAAATATTTTTACAAAACAAAAATAAGTTTGGAGGAAAACGGGTCATAGCCTGAGGTGAAAACAATTTAAAAGTTTAGCAAGTGTTTAAATTACAATTAAACAACACATATTATAAACATGTTACTTGCGTACTCTCACATTAGTTTGTTACCTCTCAACTAATGTGCACGCCTAACGTATGCCCTTAACCCATCCTAGTTATGTCGCTAACTAACTACTCTGTACCACTCCTGCTTTCGCATTCTAACATAGGGTATCTACTCGAAACACCCAAACATGTCATATTCATAACCCATATTCACCATCATTAAATTACTTATCTTAAGTGTTAATTAAATTTTCACATTCTTAGCCCATTCAAATATCTTAGTTATTCGCATCTACTCAGCAATAGTGAACCAGTCACAAGTATATATATAAATCACTCTCAATACATATATACATATAAGGCACCCCTTGTCTAAGCTGCGGTGCATGCATAATCTGCTATCAAATCCATGTACATCACGTACGTAAGGATCACACCTTTTGAATCACTCATGAGCCGTCTCAATACAAATCACACATATTGGAGGCGAACATAGTTCACATACCCATGGGTTATGCATATACCTACGCTCTAATGGTCAGCTGACTTATCAACTCACAAATAAGTCATTCACGGTCCTATGTCCTTAAGGTACCAATCTAAATCCCCCTAGAAGGCACACAAAGATAAGATGGCCCTTTTTCGAAAACCAACCTCCCGTGATAGCAAGTATGGTAGGTATGTCATACACATAAGAAATCCATACACTAGGCATTCACACAACCTAAGTAATCATATTTTAATATAGGTATTCACACATTCCATCTAGTAAGTCTTGTACATAGCAAGTTTATCCCGAACATCATACATAATCTATATTTAGCTTGATAACTCTCTTTTCGTATCAATTTGAGAACTTAAACCTATCCCAAAAGGTTACTAGGTCTCCAATTAGTTTCTAATGTTATCTCAGTAACTTAAAGTCCCTCCGTGACTGTTCTTATCATCACTTCATCATCCATTCTCATTATAGTTTAAATTTGAACGATTTCTAATCGTACCTCACTTGGTAGACCCTCATAAGCAATAGCATTCAATTCCATAGGGTAAACTATTTTTCCGGGCATCAACGAAGACCCAACTAACCTTAACTAAGTCCCACAATATTAAATAAATCACCCTAAGAATCATTATCGGCCTTGGGGTTTTCATTAAACCTTAAGGGAAAATAATTACCAAAAATCAAAAGAGGTCGATCGATCGATCGATCATCGATCGATCGACGTTCTTGGATCGATCGATCGATCAAGCAGGTATTTGCCCTGATTTCTCTTAAACAGTTACGGGTTTCTTCCTTTTTACACCTAAAATTCTTCATTACAATGTCCCATACTCCCAAGAAAGTTCATTAATCATCCTATTAACAAATTAGCATAATCTTTAACGTATTATAATCATTAAATCATCATGGATCATCAGTTTCTTGGATCAAAATACCCAATTTTCATAAAAATCCTATTTCTTCTATTTCCTTCAAGATCTTCATAAAACTCAACATAAGTTCACAATTCCCTATGCATGGATCATGGTTTCATAACTAGTATATGCCCAGAAGTTTATCTACATGAAGCCTATCCATATTCAATGTCTAATTCTCCAATTTCACAATTAATTTACTTATTTACGATAAATCATCAAATCTAAACTATCATGTAAAATATATGCTTTGAATCTTTGCAAGATAAATCATTTGCCTCTGATTAGAAGTTTTGATCCGTTGATGAAGGTATTGGTTGGTTCTCCCTTTCTTTCTGGTTACAAATTCGGTGATGGTGGTGGTGTGGGGTAGTTGTTTTGCCTTGGAAACCCTTGGAATTCTCCTGAAACCCTTTTCTTTCTTCTGACGTTACTCTCTCTTGTGTTTAAAAAATAATGGCACTAATAACCATAAGTGTTGGCTGATAAATATCACTTAATTTTTGTAGGTCACTATTCACTAAAAATGGGAATGACTAAAATACCCTCCTGGGTTGCCGATTTGGCCTAAAAATGTCCCGGGACCCAAACTAAACCTCCGACTAGTGTTTTCTGACTATCTCGACCCTTACGGACACGTTGGGACACTCAAATTGATCATACGGATGACATAAAAAAAATACATTTAAATTCATTAAATTATATCCTGACACGACTGACACGCGCGTCCCAACTTAATTATCAAAACTGTCATATTTTCAACTCACGATAATTTTAATAAATTCAATAATCACATATTAGCATAATCACTTGGTAATATTCAACATTATCATCATATTTAAATACTAACTCTCGTCTCGCTAGTTATTAAAATCCGAATTAATTTCCACTTAATTATCCCAAATGAATTTAATTAATCCCACAATTAAAAGCAATTTCATTTAATTAATCTCATAATTAAAATCCATAATCTCATAATTAAATGCCGTAAAATTGCGGGTTATTACATCCTTCCCCTCTAATAACGGAATTTCGTCCTAAAATTTGGAAAAGTAGGCATACCTGAAAAAATTAGGTATCCTCCAATACACAAAACAAAATACAAAGAAAGGCTCAATCACTACAACCCTCGCTTTACAACAAGCTTGTTTAACACTCTTGACACTTTATCAGTTATAGGGTTACACTTCAATAAATGCACCTCACATTGTGCTCTTACTAAAAAACATTCGAATAAGAATAGCCTATACATCATTGGCCACATTATCTCAATATTATTGTGAGTTCGCACCTCACTTCGTATCAACTCTCGCGTTTATCTAAACACAAAACTCCCATCCTAGGAGAAACCATAAAACATCTGACTACTCTTGTTCGTTCTTTGAATCTCTGTTCTCGGCGTTGTGACTTTTACACGAGGGAAAGACACTTCGAACGGTTGGTGGTTATCCCATTATAGTCATCGGATTCTAACTTCTGACGGATCCCAAAACTCTGATAATCCGCTCACCTCTAAACATCCAGAGGAAGAATGGTAAGGTTTATCCACTTGAAACCTCGGTAAGCACCTTGTCTACTCTAAATAGGTACGAGTGCTTTCACACAACTCTACTATTAGGTAATATCCTCTCCTTTTTACCATATTATACGTCACTTATGATCTATACCCGTTGTGGAAATCAAATGATCGCAATGAGTCCAAAATTTACTTTCATACAGTTCCACCAGTCGTCAATCACCTTGCGCCTATTCCTCGGGCTATAGGTTATACAACTTTCTCAAAACAAAACTATTTTCACTACTTCAATATACCCCATATTGAAGGTAGGTTTCATGTATCTCAACCTTGTTCGGATTAAGACTGGGTAGGACCACATATCGGCGCGATCACTAGCTAATAGTGTAAATCACCCAAGGATATAACAATTTATTTCCTCCTTGACAACCCGTTCCACACATTTGAAGGAACTCGTTACCTAACTTTATGATTATAACCCATCAAATAAATTTACCAACTTGACTCTTTCGCTATTGGAATCGTCGGCTCGACACCAAGTTTCTAGTTGATGTCCTTACTCCAACCGATTTCTATCAATAAATGCTGCTCGTGCGGGCTACTAATTATGTCCCGCTCAACACCAACTTTCACTTATAACTCCTCCCATTAAGTGGTACTTAATAACCCTCTTCTTCCCTCGGTGTATACCAAAAGTTCCAACCTGTGCACTTTTCACCACGTTGTGCACATCTGGACTCTTTATACCTTATTGACATCCTCACTCTATTTATGCGTAAGCCACCCTCAACATTCAATTGGGTGGAACTCCGCACCAAATTATCCATAATAGTTAAATATTTGTCTTCTCAAGGGATATCCCCCTTTTAAATGGATTCCCACTGCCTTTCCACTAAGTTCGAACATGCTACTCTGATTGTACATGAGTATACTGATAATCACCTTCTCTTACGACACTTAATCCATTCTACCACTACTATTATGTAATATCAGTCTCACAAGTATAAATCTCACCCATCTCTATGTCTCTTCTTCCAGCGATTATCACATCAGCAAAACAAGGTGTCCATACACCCTATACATCGCGCACATGGGTTTAAACATCATACACACTCATACATGCTCCAAACTCTTTATTGCCCCTCCATTCGTAACGTGGATATACCCCTTAGGCATTCTCAATCACCCTCGAATTTGAAATTCTAAATCCTCCTGAACATCATTCCATCCTTCAACCTGCCAGAATAAAATAAAATTATCAGTACTTCCTCACCACACAACTGGCTCTACTGGCCTTATATCGTAATTTACCCTTTAACTTCCAGTTATAACTACATACTTCCATACTGATCGAGGTACCCAAATCATGTACGAATGGCCAAACATCTCCTTACTACCAACCTTACGCTAAGTTTCATGCGTGGGATGTCTCGCAAAGCGAAATCCAAACAAGAAACCCCCCGGATATACTACTACCTAGTATTGTCGGTCATCAGAATCTGTTAGGCCCTCAGTCCACAACATGTACCCCTATATTCGCATATCTTTACAACAAAGTTACATCTCCTTCCGCAATTACACTTAAACAAGGAACTTCTTTCGAAAGACACTGTCTCTTAACATTGATGGTAATCACATTCCATAAACATCATGCAAATAATTTGGGGCTCTCAAAATCCCATCCCCAGACATACAACTATGAGTATTAACTTTCACATGTCTACAGGGTGATATAACAATGCACTCTTCTTATTACCATACCTTGAGCTTTGATTATAATAACCAGCTAAATCTTTTCGCAGAACAGTAAACCAAATACACTCCGAATCATATTAATAAAATCCCTACACTTACCTGGATCAAATATTCGAGACCATTATACCTTTCGAAGTCTTGATAATATATATATACATATATATAAACATATAAACGCGAGCCCGTCCCTCTCACGGATGGGGTCTCTCTAGAACAAAACATTATATACCAAGGTAGTAACCCCGATAGACTTGCAATAACCGCACACTGTTGATTTAATCATTATTATAAAACCATAATTAGGATAACATCATACTCTTATAACACCTCACTAAAACGAGTAATTTCAATAATGTATATACCACTATCGATACACCCATTCATCCTTCGCGGATAACACTAAAGGTAACCCCACTATACCAGGGAAAATATTCACATAAACAATAACATGGCCGATATACGCACTAAAATCGACTCTCATGTGAATATAGAAATAAAGAAAAATGTATTAACTCGTTCCTGATACATACAATAAGCATCGTCATCTGAGGATATAACTCATACTTCTACCTTGCCAATCGCCCTAGCTGCTCAAATGTTTCAGGGACTTAACACACTTGTCCTTACCAAACCGAAAATTTAAATAACTATTTCCCTTTCTAAGTACCATACCCTTATCCCTCTAGTTGCTTCGACAAAATTTTAATGCACGGGTTTTACACCCCATAAAATACCTCTACACATACTCCACTTATCTCCGGTCACACTGACCATGTTAAGGTTGTCCTTCTCTCGGACGTTGGTAGTCTCGACTCTGATGACTACCTCTGTTGTTCCCTTAGCTTTGATGGCCCTAAGGAACACGCTACTGGCTTCGATAACTCTTACTAAAATCACCATAGATCGGTAATTTTTTTTTCTTTTTTTTTCTTTCCAAATCATTTAAATAGGTCCCCTGATGGGTCTCCCCCTTGTGGTTCTTCACCAACACCGTTTCCCCCAGTCTTACTTTGTCTAAATTCTTCGATCCTTGTAGTTTCCCACATAAGGAAGTGTTTACCTCCATATTAACAAGCGACATTGTTACCATCTGCATTGACCGTCCAAGAAGAATTCCCCTAGAAGTGCAAACAATTCTTCTTATAAGTTAATTTTCCCCTTCAATGTCCTCTTATCCATTGCACCTACTTCATCCGGTGTAAGGTTCGCTAATTAATTAAATTTCTTTTCACAAAGTGACCTCTGTCCGCCCCTCTTGTGTGAGTTCAGAACCACATTCGCATCTTATCCTGAACATCTAATGAAGGAACTTATGGCCAAACCATACGCATACGCCTTCTGTTGACAAAACATTCCACTTCTAAGTGTAGTGGTTGCCTCTCACCATTAAAACTCCGCTCTTACGGGCCAAGTAAAATTTTACGCTAAATTTTCACTCCTGATTAGACGTACTCCGACATATGCCCAAGCCTTTGGATATTTTACCTTCGTTGGTTAACACACGCCATTTTTGCATTTTAGATTTTCCAATGTTGGTTCTCTTCAATGTTTTGTCTGATTCTCTCCCAATCCAACCTTATTGGGTGAGTCTAATTTGACCCCACTTTTTACTATAGTGGTTCCTGGAAGTCATATGTTATGTCCAAGCCACTTTTACTGTCCTGGGTTTTCGTACCATAATAGGGGTGACCTCAACTATGGTCATCATTCTTGAATATACACTATAACCTCCAATGATCTTTACCTCCTGCTGTTCGCCCAACTCGTACGACATACTGCATTGTTCAGCACACGAACACACCCGAATGAAAATAAGATTCACTATCATATACATTATAGCAGGAGTACGAAATCTCACCAAAGAAATCAACAATCCCAAACAAGGGGCTCTATATCAAAGAAAGCTAAGCTGGAAGCATAATAAGCCACACAGATCCTAAAGGACACTAGAACCTGATGCTTTGATACCACCTCCTATGACACCCCGACTAATTAAATACCGGTTAGCTACTACTTTATGAAATTAATACAGAATATCAAGTTGGTTCAGTCTTAGAATCACTGTCGAAAAAATTTAATTTATTACTACCCACCTAATATTTAAAAAGAGAGATGCCAAAGTTTATTAATTAAATTAACAATAACCAAGTAATTAAATCAACAACCATCAATCGCATAAACAATCTCATGTGAATAACCAACGAAATGAAATAAACCGAGTCTAGAGTAAACACTCCAATTATAATAATACCAGAGTAAATAAAATTTCGATACACGAGTCCGAATAAACCAACATCTGAAATAATGAAAGTCTGTATCTACAATATCTAGATAAGAATGGGCACCATTCCCTAACGGATATGAATTACTATGAAGGAACCAAGGATAAATGTGGAGGCATCGATTGTCAAGATCCTGTAGCTTCCATAGTAGCTACAGCACGTCATCATAATTGATATGCCCTGAATATACCCCCTCGGCTCAGAGACATCAACCTCGGCCAATGAGGATGGCCGAGGTTGGAGGGATCCCAGCTCATTAACCAGCGGTCTCGTCCCAAGAAAGGTCGGCTATGGACCAGCCGATGTTCGTGCTACCTCAGTAAGTGAGGTCATGCATGATCCACAAGGGAAGGTAATTCACCAGGTCATCCATCCGGGCATCTAACGTTTGAAACCTCGGCTTAGGAAAGGCCGAGGTGGTAAATGAGTCAACCTCGGTTGAGGATCAACCGACCTTCATGCTGCTCCACCATTACCTCGGCTCAGGCAGACGTCACAGCTCATCACACTTTACCTCGGCTCTTCAACTAAGCCAAGGTCACCACCTCGTCCTATTCCAGGTCGAGGTTGTGACCAATCGTCAATGGCCGAGCTCTTATGAGCATATGTGTGGATGGGAACACGTGGATAAGTCTGTTATAACTGAATCATTCCCCCCACGTGAGGGAATATTGAGGTCATCATTACTTAGTTGAGATCAGCCAGGTGTCACCCTTGTATTGGATATCTCAACACACACATGCTAATTGCATGCATAAGGGGTGCATTACACCCTCTACATACTATATATACTTGTCTTCTCCTTCTGGGAGAGGATCCCGAAATTGGCAACCCTGGCTGAAACTCTGTCTAAATATACAGTAGAGAGAGAAATCTTGAGAGTTTTGTATCTATGGCCATTAGATCCCTCATACAGTGATATTAATCACACACACTTGCATAGTGGATGTAGGCCTGATTGGATGAACCACTTATATTCTGGTGTAAATCCTCTTCTCCTCACCTCCTTCTACTATATACCCTTATACTGCCATTGTTGACATTAAATTGATCTCACGAACACCTTGAAGGGTGGTGCAGTTTTCAGCATCATCAATAATGGAACTTCTATGCTTGGCGTCCCTGTGGCTAGGCACCTAAAATGTTTGTACAAAACGAAAATAGATTTGGAGGAAAATGGGTCAGAGCCCGAGGTGAAAACTGTTTAAAAGTTTAGCAGGTGTTTAAATTATAATTGAACAACACATATTATAAACATGTAAGTTGCGTACTCTCACATGAGTTTCTCACCTCTCAACTAATGTGCACGCCTAACGTATGCCCTTAACCCATCCTAGTTATACCGCTAACTAACTAGTCTGTACCACCCCTGCTTTCGCATTCTAACATAGGGTATCTACTCGTAACACCCAAACAAGTCATATTTATAACCCATATTCACATTCATAAAATTACTTATCTCAAGTGTTAATTAAATTCCCACATTCTTAGCCCATTCAAATATCTTAGTTATTCACATCTACTAAGTAACAGTGAACCAGTCACAAGTATATATATCAATCACTCTCAGTACACATATACAAATAAGGCAGCACTAGTCTAAGCTACGGTGCACGCATACTCTGTTATCAAATCCATGTACATCATGTACGTAAGGATCACGTGTTTCGAATCACTCAGGAACCGTCTCAATACAAATCACACATATTGGAGGCGAACATAGTTCACATACCCAGGGTCACGCACATACCTACACTCCCATGGTCAGCTGAATTATCAACTCACAAATAATTCATTCACGGTCCTATGTCCTTAAGGTACCAATCTAAATCCCCCCCCCCCCCGAAGGCACACAAATATAAGATGACCCTTTTCCAAAAACCAACCTCCCGTGATGGAAAGTATGGTAGGTATGCCATACACATAAGAAATCCATACACTAGGCATTCACACAACCTAAGTAATCATATTTCAATATAAGTATTCACACATTCCATCTAGTAAGTCTCGTACGTAGCAGTTTTATCCCGAACATCATACGTAATATATATTTAGCTTGCTAACTCTCTTGTTGTATTCATATGAGTACTTAAACCTATCCCAAAAGGTTACTAGTTCTCCTATTAGTTTCTAATGTTATCTCAGTAACTTAAAATCCCTTTGTTACTATTCTTATCCTTACATCATCATCTACTCTCATTATAGTTTCAATTCGAACAATTTCTAACCGCACCTCACTCGGAAGACCCTCGCAAGCAATAACATTCAATTCCATAAGGTAAACCATTTTTTTGGGCATCAACTAAGACGCTACTGACCTTAACTAAGTCCCACGATATTAAATAAATCACCCTAAGAATCATTATCGGCCTTTGGATTTTTATTAAACC
Organism: Sambucus nigra; assembly: GCA_949130495.1. Taxonomy (NCBI): domain Eukaryota; kingdom Viridiplantae; phylum Streptophyta; class Magnoliopsida; order Dipsacales; family Adoxaceae; genus Sambucus; species Sambucus nigra. Next base: position 340,133,116 of record OX422213.1, on the reverse strand, counting down.
TTAAAGGAAAATAATTACAAAAAATCAGAAGAGGTTGATCGATCAAAGAAAAGGATCGATCGACGTTCTTGGATCGATCGATCCATCAAGCAGGTATTTGCCCAGATTTCTCTTAAACAGTTACGGGTTTCTTCCTTTTTACACCTCAAATTCTTCATTACAACGTCCTAAACTCCAAATAAAGTTCACTAATCATCCTATTAACATATTAGCATAATCTTTAACGTATTAGAATCATTAAATCATCATGGATCATCAGTTTCTTGGAACAAAACACCCAATTTTCATAAAAACCCTATTTCTTCTATTTCCTTCAAGATCTTCATAAAACTCAACATAAGTTCATAATTCCCTATGCATGGATCATGGTTTCATAACTACTATATGCCCAGAAGTTTATCTCCATGAAGCCTACCCATATTCAATGTTTAATTCTCCAGTTTCACAATTAATTCACTTATTTACGATAAATCATCAAATCTAAACTATCATGTAAAATATATGCTTTGAATCTTTGTAAGATAAATCATTTGCCTATGATTAGAAGTTCTGATCCGTTGATGACGGTATTGGTTGGTTCTCTCTCTCTCTTTTCAATCACAAATCCGGCGTGGTGGTGGTGGGTGGTGGTGGTTTTGCCTTGGAAACCCTTGGAATTCTCATGAAACCCTTTTCTTTCTTCTCACGTTACTCTCTCTTATATTTAACAAATAATGGACCTAATAACCATAAGTGTTTGTTGATAAATATCACTTAATTTTCATAGGTCACTATTCACCAAAAATAGAAATGACTAAAATACCCTCTCGGTTTGTCGGTTAAGCCTAAAAATGCTTCGGGACCCAAACTAAACCCCCGGCTAGTGTTTTCTGATTATCTCGACCCTTTCGGACACGTTGGGACACTCAAAATGATCATACGGGTTACATAAAAATAAAATACATTTAAATCTATTAAATTGGATACTGACACGCGCGTCCCAACTTAATTACTGAAACTGTGGTATTTTCAACTCATGGCAATTTTAATAAATCCAATAATCACATATTACCATAATCAATCAGTAATATTCAACATTATCATCATATTTAAATACTAACTCTCGTCTCGCTAGTTATTTAAATCAGAATTAATTTTTAATTAATTATCCTAAATTAATTTAATTCATCCCACAATTAAAAGCAATTTCATTTAATTAATCTCATAATTAAAAGCCATAATCTCATAATTAAAAAATGTAAAATTACGGGGTATTACATGTGGGTGGAACATAAAGACTTAATTCTATTTTTGGTTGCGTGTCCCCAAGTGAGTTTAAACGTATATCTACATATGCAACGTCTAAGGAGGTGTGGGATGTTTTACAAACGACCTATGAAAGCACCTCCATCGTGAAACATTGCAAGCTTCATTGACTTACCACCCATTCTGAAATTTTTAGCATAAAGGATAACAAAAATTTTGACGAGTTTTATGCCAATTTGAATGACATACTTGCCTCTGTCTTTACGTTGGGGAAGATTATAAAATAGAATAAAATTATTGGAAAAATCTTATGGTCTCTTATCCCTTGGTTTTATGGAAAAGTGGATACCATTGAAGAGGTTAGATCCTTACTTTCGAAGCCCATGCATGTAGACGAATTGATTGGATATTTCAAACTTATGAGGCAAATTTGTCTTATCACCAAGGAATGCCTCCTAACGAAAAGGAGAAAAATATAGCTTTTAAGGATAAGAAGGCATATTATAATTTTACTTCCCATGATGTTAGTGAGTATGATATGGCATTTATCACTAAGTTTTTCAAGAAGTGGCAAAAACGATTTTAGTCTAAAGGCCCACCCACAAACTATCCACCTATACTTGAATGGAAGTGGAGAAAAGAAAGATGAATCTACAAGGACCCTCACTTGTTTTAGATGTGGTGATTGAAGCATGTGTCGGAGCAATGTCACTCAAATATGAATCACAATGGTGTGAAAATGCACATAAATCCACTTTTAGTAATGATGAATCGAACTACGAAGACGACTCTCAAGAATGGAACTATGTCGCATTTATGGTAATAGATAAATTTGATGAGTTAATTGATTTAGATGATTTTTATGTTCTTCTTCTAGCTACGGTTCCTAGCCCCTCTTTAATCACTGTTGGGGAAGAAGAGAAAGATGATCTTCACGAGGACTATTTTAGGCAATATGAGGAGTCCATATACCTCAAAAGTCATAACATGTAACTTTCGACCAAGTTAGCCAATGTCGAGAACCAAATGGATATGATGAGTGAGAGTTGTGTGGGCAATTTTGTTACTCCACATGTGGTGAGTAGTGAACCACATTTTGAAGAAAGTTCCATTGAATTTATTCACATGGAGTTTAAGTTCCTTAGGATGACCCTACATGAGTGTGAAAAATCGAGAATAGCCTTAGAAAACTAAATCTATTTCCTTGAGACTAAGATACTATCCACGAGCACTTTTAAGATACATACGGAGGTTAGGTCTCAAAAGTTGGATAGGCTACTTTTTGGTGACAAGTTTTCCACTACGAATAAATAAGGACTCGATTTTAAAAGTGTTGGTTCTAAGTCTAACCATGATTTCATAGCATCCCCATCCATTTTTTCATCTCCTATTGGTGAATCTTTAACTCATTCTATACCCCAAGAAAGTCAAGGGAAGGTGACTTTTACGTGTTCTTATTGCAACAAGGATGTACACTTGATGGAGTTTTTCTTTAGATGTAGTAAGCAATAAATCAAGCTCCCCGTCAAACTACAACCATATAGGCTCACACACTATCATAAATTCGGACACCTTTAGGAAATTTTGATTTTTACATTGACTCCCGTCAAATTTAGGTGATTTTAATAAGGGTAGAAAGGTTGATACGAAAGGGAAGAAAAAATTATAATCCCTTCAAAAGGTTTCTTCCAAATTAAAGGGGAAAGGAAAAATGATAGATCTTCCCACACTCGGCAATTCGGTTCCTAGCTCTTATTCCTTGAGAATTGATTTGGATAGTGCATCGAAGCAAATTATTGATAGAGAATGGATGGAATCCCTAGATAAATGTGCCAAGGCTTGGTCTTTATTAAAAAACAAATAGAACTCTTTTCGTTTAGGTTCCTTAGAGTGTTTGGTTAACTTTTTTTTGGATATGCATGTTGATATCTCTCGATCATTTCATTTTTTCTCCCTTCTTTATATATGATCTTTGTTTTGTTCATACTTTTTGATTTTTGCCTTGTATAATACTGGTCTTCTATGTTTGTTAGGTATTATTTTATCCCATAAACTTAAATGCAAACCAACATTCTTTGTTATTGTACTAGTGTTTCTTTTTATGGCTTTTAATACTCCATGCTTAAATTTTATAGCTTGAATTGCCTCGGTAAATTTAGCTTGCTATTTTAAAGTATTTGTCATAACTCAAGTACTTTTACACCGTACAATAAACTTGAGTATTTCTATACAAAATATAATAAAGGGATTTGTTTTCTACTTCTACTGGAAATTAAAAGTTTTATGAGATGTTTTTATGAAAGGGTGTCATTGTTCTTAAGTATTTAGTCCAATTTTTAATAATTCATTTGTAGCCACTCTCATATATATATATATATATATATATATATATATTAGTTATTGGTCCTATTGTTTCAACAATGGGACAAATTTCATTATCTGCGAAAAGGAAGGGAAGGAATAAGGGAGATTATTGGCGGTTTCATAGTTTTGTGGTGGTTTTGGATGGTTATAGGACTTAAGACAATTTAAAAATTACATGGGATATGAGAGTTTTTATCATCATGGTTGGAGTTGAAGATATATATGTTAAAAAATCAAGTGTGAGATGTGGTAAGGGATACAAATTTGGGTCATGAGAACTACCTTTGAAGAATTAGAAATAGTTCCCCATCCTTTGTAATGAATAAGCGAAAGCCACTACATACAAAAGTTTATCAAAAGTGATGTCTCAAATATTTTTATCTATCCAAAATTGAGTAACATCAAGGATACCAGACTTAAAAGATTTTAATCATAAATCACTATTTGAGGGAGAAATATGGTAGTTGAAAAATTAGTTATTTTTAAGGAAAAATGAGTCTGTCTTTTTTTCACAAAGTCAATTTTTTTTCAAAAGTGAGTTCAAACATTTATCTTCATTTTTTATTTTATGGGTTAACATTCATTTTATTAATTTTCTATCACTAGTTATGTGTTTGAATCACTCTATCTTTTATATGACTTTAATTTGACCTTAGGTAATTGAACGCTAAAACCATTCTTTTTTGTTGAGTATTCGGCATAACCAAGAGCCATTATATGATCTTTTCATAGCTTGTTTGGTCATTCAAAATATTATTTTAGAAATTACATTCTACTTGCATTATAGCTAAGAATCTATATGTACATTTACATTTTGTGCTGTTTCCATAACTTTTTGATCACGGAAAGCTGGCGTGACTTATGTTGCCAGAGCTTCACTGCAGTGATGTTGGCACAGCCTGTGAGAATTCTCTCACTGCAGCGACTGCACCTGGGAGTAATAAAATGCCAAAATAGGGAATGATTTAGGAATTTTCTAAATTTATCTCTCAAAACCTCTTTCACCTAAGAGAAACCTCCAACTTTTCTCATATATTGAGCATCTTGGAAGTCTTTTAATTTGTCTTTACCTCACTCTCGTGGATTAATCATCATCTTGGTAAGTGTTTGTTCCATAGATTTTCCGATTTACTAAGTTTTAGAATTAGGGCTTGGTGATAGTTTTTTTGATAGATTTTGTTAAAATCTTCTCAACGATTGATGAGTTTTGACTTATCTTGAGTTTAAATTGAATCTCTTGAGTAGGTTTTATTATGTATAGATTTTCTTTACATTTTTGGGGTTTTTTTGCTCATAGTTTTAGTATGGTTACCTTGGTTTTCATTTCCATATCTTATAGGATTTTTGTGATTGTTTCTTGTTGTTTGATTTCAGGCTATCTTATGGCTCTAAAATCTTGCTCACGTGCCTCGACTTCTACCGAATACTCCAGATTTGATGAACTCTTCGCCACATGTTTCGTGCATTGGAAGAGGTCAATAGATTTGGAATATTTTTCCAACACACATTTAGGAAATTTTTTGCATAAAATAAATTGGTTTAGTATTTTCTCTCAAACTAGACCATGTTACCCCAGTATGGTGAGAGAATTTAATTCTACTCTTATGGATCGTAAGGATTACGAAGACAATATAAATTTTCTCCCAAAGTGAGGGGAATTCAAGTGAAACTTTCTTATAAGTGTATAATCAACCATTTTGGTGTTCCAGAAGAAAAATATCCAAAATATCCTTACGATAAGTATTTAATTGGACGTAGCAACTGGGATGCTAATCACTCTTATGATCGACGACTATTGCTAGGAATGGAGCTATAGGATTTTTTCGCATGTTTATTATGATATAGACTTATACATCATAAATGTGGTTTTTTGTTATTATATTTCCCCCAAATACCACCATCGTAACGTAACTTCTAAACATGTACGATTGTTATACGCTATTAGTTTGGGTGTTGGTATGCGTTTGTGTGACTTGATTTTGGACTGGAATTTTTTATCACACTGTGGATAGTTTTAAAGCTCATGATTTTCCCTACGATCATTTGATTTGCATTTTATTTTAGAGTGTGGAGTTCCTTTGCTTCCAAGGAAGATGAGGAAAAATTGAAGTCTGTATTGACTGTTCATTCATATTTTAAGTCAATTACTCAGCTTCGTGACCTTGATAACCCACTATACCACTGCATGTCGTTTCTCCACTACTTATGCATCCTACCCCTACACTACGGGCATCTAGTCAACGCCCTCTAACTAAAATGAGTTATATTCTACCGTGTCTAGGATATCTACTTAACTGGGTTCTAGTTTGCTAGCATTATTTGGTTCGATGATCTCTTCATTCCACGAGACCTTTAACACCATTTTAATACGCATGTGCGTAATGTTACATATGCCTTTCATGATGCTACTAAGGATCTTATTGATTTGTGTGTCTTTGGGATGTTAAAGAGGAAGAAATGATGTAAATTTTGTTTCTTTTGGATTTTGTTTAAAGTTATTCGGATTTTGGTTTATATTGATCATACTCATTATAATACTTATAAACTCTTAACTTTTGAGTGCTCATTATCTTTTAGCATTCCTTGTATCTTTGTTTGATATATTTTATCTTTCCATGTGTAGCTTAAATTATTGATCTTTAGGCCTATTACTCTCATGACTATATCTTGCCTAGACTAATATTTTAATTATTCACTCACTATATGATTCTTCTCAATTTGTTGGTTTGATTATCATGTTTTATTATCTTAAAGATGCTTTAATAACTTGATCCCATTATTTACTTAGTTCTTTCCTTTGTCTCTTTTCGTTACAAAAAAATGGGGATAAGTTCGTAGATAGGGGGAAAATAGTTATTTAAGAATATTAGGTTGATTACATTTGTTTATTTTTATATTATGTTTGTTGAGAGGAATTATATATTTGAGGGGGAATTGTTTTAAATAGATATGATGTTCATGTTAACAATATTATATTCACATATTCATATTTATCATATTTTTTTATCTTATTGCTTCATATTGGTACCTTGATGAGTTTGCTAGTGTGTGACTGAAAAGTTTGAACAATAGCTTCTTTTTTATCCATAAAGATGGTTGAGCCTCTTATAGTGATTACTTACTTGCACCCAATGTAATTTTCAATTTTTATAATTTTCTTTGGTGATCCGAGTAAAAAAATGGTAGATTTCCTTCATTTGCTTGTAATTTTTTCTTTTTATGTTTTGTTTCGGAATTTGAAAAAGGTGGAGATTGTAAGAGTATAATATACTCAATGTTCTCCATAGAATATATTTTCTCAATTCCTTGGCTAAAACATGTTTGAGGCTTTGTCAAAGAGATCACCGAAAATATTAATCAATGAACTGGATTCACTCAATGTTGAATCTCAAGTAAACAACTTAGGAAAAGGTATAAGACTTAGCATACTTAGATTCACCTTGGTTAATCTTTTTTATAATTGGAAAATCTTTGTAATTAACCTTGGTTTTATAATTTTATCAAATACACATGCAAATATACTTTTCGTATAGAAAAATTATTTTAGAAAGAGTTGCATATTTTCGTGTATTTTATGTATGAATGATCATGTTAGAAATAAACATACTTGGAGTTCGCCTCAAAACATACCTTGAAAAATATTCTAAAGGCAAACTGGATGAAATCTCTAGACCCATGCGTGAAATGACCCGCCTCAGCTTTATCGCAGCGATGACTTGCCTCGCTGCAGCGAAACTTATCGTTGGAATTTTCTTGTCCATATTTAAAATTCTCGGAACAAAGGCATGACTTACTTTATAGAAGTTCCACCATATCGATGGTCCTCCTTACTGTAGAGAAACTGTCTAACTGATTACTTGTGTCCCCGTGCAAAAAGTCTGTACTAGTGTGCGACTTGGATCGCTTCAGGTACACTATAGTGACCTTATGGCGGCACACATATGATAGCACATGAAGTCACTCTTTCACAATATCCTTCTTTAATATTTCTTGGTTTGTATGTCAAGTACAACTTTTTGGGTGACTAAGAGCCTAATGTGACTATTTGACACCTTAAGATGTGTCACCTAGCATTTGAGCCTTTAAATATTTTATAATCAAAAGGATATAAGATACTGTGTTGTCTACTCTTCCAAACCAAGTGTGAGAGATTTGAAAAAATATTTTTGCTGATATTGTAAGGACAAATTTCAAAATAGTGTCAATTTGTATGTTTTGGCATTATTCCAGACAAAAACTAATTTATGTTATAGATAGATTTTTACTTGTCAAGATTCCCACATAGTCTATGACACTGTTTTGAAGATGTAGCGGCTAAGCTTAAAGATTTATTATGAAGTGTTTATTAGTGCACATTTCACATCTTCATATCACATTGCATTCCGAGATACTCTCAAGTATGAATGTATAATGGTTATGGGACTTGAAAAATATTTGAAGGATGTTATTTTACTAAAAAATGATTTTAAAATGTTTTAACTTCATTTTTCTGAGATAAATATGTTTTAGAGTTGTGTAGATCTTTCCCTTGTGTTTTGGAAGATCAAATGACATTTATTGTGGTTCAAACGACTTTAGAAGGTCGTTCTAACGATGTGCTTATCTTATTCAAGAGAGATCTGCAGGTTTATTTGAACGACAAGCCAATATCATTCTGACGACTTGACGACTTAAGATTTTTTATTTAAAGCAATTGTTTCTCAGAATTTCAAGGAGTGCAGAACAAAAATTATTGAACATAATCCTTTTATTTTTCCGCCCTTGTTTGTAAAGGTTTCCGAAGTTAAAAAACATCCTCTCTGTTTCAAGATCTGATCTTTCATATACATATGCTATATAGATCTTGGTTTATCACCATCTGGAATTTTTTCATCTCCGTTGAACATTATTTCGTCAAGTTTTGCAGTGAAGTAGCGGTGGACTCCGTGTTCTGAATCTTAGGCGGTTGTCAAAGTTGTTGGTGGATACCGAGACATACGTGGACTCGTGTGTTATGGACCTTGTGTAGGTGTACGCTTCACTGTGGAGGAACAAGTGAAGCATATAAGACCGTCAAGACTTATAGGGTATCGACTCATTGAGTAAGTCTGCCATCTGTACTTTGTAGCATATTGTCTGTCTTGGGCCATTCGAGGTTTTTTCCCTCATGGTTTCCTCGTACGTCGGCATTATGAATTTTGTGGAGTTGATTTGTTTTGCTTGCTTAAACACTAGATGCATTCTTAGGATTAACAAGATAAAATTGGGTTAATTAAAATTGGTTCACAAAATTGGTGCATATTAAAAATTGAAAAAGCTGTGTGAAAATTGAATTTGGGCTTAAAACACACTTTGGTTTAAAAAAGGGCATTTTTAAATTTGTATTAGAGCGGGTTGCACTATCTTATTTTGTTTGATCCTATTTAATGCTTCTTTTGGGGTGATTATTTGTTTCGCTTTCTTGGTCTATTTTTATCTCGATGGATTCTCAAATTTTGATGAATTAAATCTTTTGAATTTGAAGTTTGCAATACACTTTGAAATTCTTGAAAAGGAAATTCCCGTTTTAAACACATGATTGAATATTTGTAAACATTTCAAACTCAAAGACATATCATTCGTAATAAGTTTGTTTCTTTTTATAATGAATTTAATTCTTTAAAATTGGCCAAGGAAGAAAGTAAGAATAGAGCCCTTGTTTTAAAGAAAGAGTTAAAGGACTTTAAAAATTCTAGGGTTTGTGCCATTAAATAAAATGTTTTGGTTAATGAATTTAAGGCACATGAGAAGACTATTAGGGATAAGTTTGCTTATATTGAGGGGGATCAAGATAACCATCTAGGGGTAATTGAAAATATGAATAAGGAGTCCCTAAAATTTAAGGAGTCTAATTCTTTGCTTGCGTCCAAAGTTTTGAAGTTAAAAAATGATTTAGACGACTCAAGTAGTGATGGCTTGTCTCATTCTAGTTCTTCCTTTGCTGAAGCCAAAACTATAGTTTGTTTTGGAGAGTTAACCACATCCCAGGGTGTTATAAAAGTTCAACCCAAAGGTTCCATTCCTCATCATGTTTACACATGTTCGCATTGTGGTAGGAAAGGTCACCTTTGGTGTTTTTGCTATGATCTTAGAAAAGACCCTAGGAAGTTTAAGTGTAGTGTACCGTTGGTTCCCAAAACCCGTCGAGTTAGGTATACACCTATTTGGGTTAGGAAATCTTTTTTGGAGATGTTAAATCCTAGGTTGGTTGATTCTCACATCCTAGCACATGATGCTTCACAAGATATCTCTTATGGATGATTGCTTGCATGACCATATATGTCACACGATAGTCTTTTCTTCATGATATATATCTTTCTTGTGTTATGACATGTGTATCACTTTGTATTATATTTTTCTTTTATTTGATTCCTATTTGAAAAAATACAAAAAGATTTTTGGTTTCATATATTTTTAAAAATATAAAAAGATTTTATTTTTGGTCAAACATATTTTTTTGAAAAACTTAAAAATATTTTCGGTTTACTTTTGTGTGTTGTGAGTTTACATGTTTGATGTGGCATATTGGTGTGCTTGGAACCGCCATCATTTCATTATCCATGTGTCTAGGACATTTGGTCATAATCAAAGATGTTTAGAATGATCTTAACCTTTAATTAATGGGGTTATTTCGAAGTTGATTTTCATTTGGATTCGACTTTGTATATATGCCATCGCACACACATGCACGAGCTTACATGAATGTTTGACTTCTCATGCATATTTGAGTTTGGTGAGATATTCTCCTCTCAATTTTGTCATCTATGTGTAATTAGACTTAGGGGGAGGTTTGCTTGTAAGTATCGTTGCCCATGAGGATTAATTTTTGTTTAGTTTATTAAGCTCAATATATAAATTGTCACATATGGCTAAAACTGAGTTTGATGATATTTAGCTATTAATTAGAGCTTTTGGATTGTTTCGATGTGTCCAAATTGTATTTCATTTGTTGTAGTTCATGCCCATTCATTCTGTATCCATGTTTGGGCACAATGATATTATGTTAGCATGAAACTCATATTTTCTATTTTGAGTCTGTTTTGATACTGTTTCGTATTTTCAGTTGCTATTTTGAGATAATTTTTTCACAGGGAAAATCCTACATATTTTTAGAACTGGAATATTAAGTTTTTTAAGTCATTCAAATGACTTCTGGATGTCGTTCAAGTGACATGCCCATGTTGTTTTAAGAGTGGATATCAAGACATTGAGACGATATGCAAAAAGTGTCAGGTATGGTCGCGAGATAGGTTATTTTTAAGGTCATTTATTTAATGCTTCGCGTGACATGCTACTGTTTTAACTCATTTCTTATTGGGTTCAAATGACCTGGCATTGTCATTCGAACGACCCATAGAGGATTTATGTTATTCTTTCTGATTTTAGTACATGCTTCATATATATATGCTAATATTACACTATTTTGGTACATATGGGTCTTTTTGGACTGTTAATATGCAATCAATATTGTTTTTTTCATGATTTAATTTTAAACTTCATTGATTCGTTTAGTCACATCATTCCTGATATTGATGATTCATATGTGTGAATGTTTGCTAGCTACTATTTGGTACATTGTGATTATTATTAGTTCACTTCATTGTTTATCTAGATATGCTTCATATGATTATTCTCATTCTAGATATGTGTTTATATCTTTTTTTTTGTTGTTTATTTGAGGCAAAAGGTGGGGGAAATAGGTATATGATGTAGGTGGAGTTTTGTTTGATGAGCACATATATGTGTATCACGTTGTTTACAAATTGGTATCATTGATTTGAGCCATATTAAAAAATGTGTATACAAATTGGTATCAATGTGTATACAAATTGGTATCAATGTGTATACAAATTGGTATCATATGTTTTGCTCACATGTTTAACAAATGGTTTGTTTTACAAGTTGGTATTATGAGGTTTTATATCATTTGTACCTCCATACTTCACATTGTATTTGTTTGTTTCGTGTGTGTAGTGATTATTTAGAGATTGGAGATTTTGCGACTACATCATATGGAGACAGTTCATATTGTCGGTCCAACATTTGTTTACTAGATTGTGTCCTGTATTTTCCTTTTGGGTTTATGGGATAGGATTTAGGTCATTCGGCTTGACGACCTAGCATAGGCATTTCACTGTTTTGGTTTTGTTACGGAATATAAAAAGGGGAAGATTCGTAAGGACAAATTTTCAAATAGTGTCAATTTGTATGTATTGGCATTATTCTGGAAAAAAAATAATTTGAATCATAGATAAGTTTTTACTTGTCATGATTTCAACATAGTCTATGACGTTGTTTTGAAGATGTAGCGGCCAAGCTTTAAGATAAATAATGCCATATTTATTAGTGCACGTTTCACGTCTTCATACCACATTGCATTCCAAGATACTCTCAGGTATGAACGCATAATGTTTATGGGACTCAAAAAATGTTTTAAGGATGTTAATTTATTAACAAATTATTTTAAAATGTTTTAACTTCTTTTTTTCTAAGATAAATATATTTTTGACTCGTGTAGATCTTTCCCTTGTGCTTTGGAAGATCAAACGACATTTATCTTCATTCAAACGAAATCACTAGGTCATTCTAATGACATGCTTATCTCATTCAAATGAGATCTGTATGTTCGTTCGAACGACTAGCCAATATCATTCTAACGACTTGCCAACTTAAGATTTTTTATTTAAGGAAATTTTTTCCAAGAATTTCAAGGAGTGCAGAACCAAAATTACAGAAGAGAATCCTTTCATTTTTCTGCACTTGTTTATAAAGGTTTCCAAAGTAAAAAACATCCTTTATGTTTCAAGATCTGATCTTTCATATATATATGCTATAGAGATGTTCGTTTAGCACCATCTTGAGTATGTTAATCTCTCTTGAACATTGTTTCGTCGAGTTTTGCGATGAAGAAGCGGTGGAATTCCTGTTCTGAATTGTAGGCAATTTCCAAAGTTATTCGATGGATACCTAGAAATACGTGGACTCATGTGTTGTGTACCTTGTGTAGGTGGACTCCTATGTTGCACTAAGGAGCGGGTGAAGCATAGAAGAGCATCAAGACTTGTGGGGTATCGAGTCGTTGATTAAGTTTATTGTCTGTACTTTGTAATACCGTATCATAATGATTGTCTAGCTTGGGTCGTCCGAGGTTTTTTCTATGAGTGGTTTCCTCATACATCGGCGTTGTGCATTTTGTGTACTTGATTTATTTTACTTTCTTAATAACACTAGATGCATATTTAGGATTAACAAGATATAATTGGGTTAATTGAAATTGATTCACAAAATTGGTGCATATTAAAAATTGGAAAAGTTTTATGTGAAAATTGAATGTGGGTTTAAAACACATTTTGGTTTAAAAGGGGCATTTATAAGAACATTTCATATATTTGAGAGAACATTATTTCACTTCTCTTCTTCGAAATCTTTCAAGCCATTATTTTTAGTAAAGGTACATCTACTCATCTTATATTCAAAATCCAATCCTTCTTGGTGGGTAAATATTTTCTATTCCTTGGCTTAGAAAAAAATATTTTGATATTTAAGGCCCCACACCTTTGCAAACACCCCAACACACATATTTATAAGATTCCCTCAAAGATCCTAGGTGTAGCATTTTGGTTGCTTGAAGGTTCCATCGCTAAACAAAATATGAGTCTTTTACTTTAAAGAAGACCATAGGATTTGAAGGCATTGGTCACAGACCAAAACCGATCGCGCCTGTGCAGTGTACTCTAACTGTTGTCACCTTCTACGGAGAATATGGTGGGAAATAGTGTCTAGTCGGTTGTAGCATCATGAGATTGTAAGTATATTTCTTCTAGTTATAAAACTCTAACATAGTGCATTTGTCGTTCTTATCAGCCATAGATTTTTCTGTTAGTGGGTTTTTCCCTCGTATATATGGTCGTGTGCTTATTTTACTCTTTCAGGATCATTTAAAATTACTGTCTTAATTAAGAAGATAAAACTCAAGACATTCTAAAACTTAGTAAAATATTTTATCACATAGACTTTTGTATTGTTAGACCCTTTTGTAATAATACATTAACAAACCTTTTTCTTGAATTATGTGAACTAATTTTTATATGGGTAGGTACTGTAAAGAGGTAAACTCTAAACCTTCTAGTAATCGTTAAGAATGGGGTAGTTAAATCATAAGTTAAATTAGACATAAGAGCAACCGAATGATTCTTAAACCAATAACAACCCACCAACGTGGTGATATTATATGAAGATACACTAAAGGAAATTAATAACAAAGGATATAAATCCCAAAAAGACTTTGGGATGCCTAAGTAGCCAAAAATAGTATCAAAGTCCATGTAGTTCTAAGCCCCATGCGACTAAACTGACTTTTACAAACAATTGGTATAGTCGTGTAACTCACGGGGTAAGAATTAGGCAAAATTTCTAAAATTAAAAGTAAAAGTCCTATTCATAATTAATGCTTTAATGAGCCAAACAATAAATCCAAAATCTTTCTATGATCAACAAAGTGTTGTTCAGAGGGGATTAATCTTGTTGGGGGAATTAAGATTGGTTTTAATCGTTATTATGTGAAACCCATCAGTTGTAACATAAGTTATCAGCTGGGCTTATAGGCTTAGCCAAATTATATCTATACACAACCTTCTTTTGGCCAAACCTATGAGATCGACTAAAAGTTTTTTTTTATGTATAACCACTCTAACTTATTAAGGGTTTCTATTTTCATAACAAGATTATGACATAACCTTGTTAAGATAGAAATCGCGAATGAGTTCGATGATTTATATTGTCAAATCTAGAAAGCTCACTTAGTTGCCTGTGTTTCAAATGAAGGGTTCAAAACAACATCGAATTAAAACAACCCTTTATGACCCCCCCCCCCCCCCCCTTTGAATCAAACTTTGCTCCTATTAGCAGGATTTTGGCTTCAGTGTTTGGATCATTAAACACGTTGATCAAATTACCAATAAGACACTGACTTTTAGGTTTGAAAATTTCTAGCCAATTATCACCCCACTGGTTATTTTTACAAGTTAGTTTAGTCATGTGGGATAATTAAATCATTAGTGAACTCAAACATAAGCATAAACTAATTAAAAAGCTAACTAACAAACTTAATTAACAAAATTAATAATAATAAAGACGTTCGGTACTAGCAAGTATGGATTAATAATAATGCATACATACCAAATTCTTTATAGTTATACTTTATAATCTAATTGAATCCAACTTTAAAAACCTATGTACATTTGAAGAGCATAAAAAATTATCGAAGAACGTTCATTATATTCTTTGCCATTTTCACTCAAAATCTCAAAATCCTTCACATTATTAAATAAACCCACACACTATATGTTTTAACCAAAATGATCATATTTACAACCAACAAACACATTGTAATGAAACCCAAACAAATTTCAAAGTTAAATATTCTCATTCTGATGAAGAATGGTTTGAATGTTCAAACCTAGTTTTTACACAAATTATTTCCAACAATATCAAAGTCATACATGTATATGTAACTAATTTATAACAAATAAAGACATTATAATAAAGCTCAAATAAATATATAAATTAAAATATTCAAATTCTGTTGTACAATGGTTTGAATGTTGAAACCTAGTTTTTGCACAACTTGGCTTTAATGGATAAGAAGACAATACATGTATATATAACTAGCTTACAAAAATTATATTCAAGAAATATGCATACACCCTCCCCCCCAACACACACACACACACACACACACACACACACACACACACACACACACATATATATATATATATATATACATCTTCTAAGTGAATAAAATTTGAGGGTTTTGACCTAGGAGAGGGTGAGATCTGGATTGATGAAAGAGAAGAAGGAAATAGAAAATGGGGCCAACACAAGGGTTTTAATTTGGTTGTTGGGCATCAGAATTGTCATGGTCCTTGATTGTGATAATGACCATGACAAGAAAAGTCGCGGCCTTGTCACGGTCAAGGACCGTGACAACAAAAGTATTTTTTTTATCACAATCCTTGACCGTGACAAAGTCTTACCAAAAAATTGATACAATTTTTAAGTTTTGGTAAAGTGGATTATCTTGACAAGTATTAATAATAAGAAGTCACAAAAGAAAGTGTGTGAGCTTAAGAATTCCATTAATAGAATTAAGTTAACATCAAGGTCGTTGAATATTTAGTTTGATCAGAATATCAATTTTTTTATATGGATAAAAAATCGAATAATACTTGTTTGCATAAGAAGAATGATGGAAACATGATGGTATTTGCAGTATAATTTGCAAATAATATTTGCGTAATCATAAAAGAGGTTGTTATATTATATTACATAAAGAGTTTGGTTGTCCAAGTAACTCGATATAGAGAACTTAGACAAGTTAGGCACATCCTAATGATTAAGATTTCGGAAGATCAGATAAAAAGGAATTTGGGTTTATCCTAAGTCACTTATATTAATGGCGTGCTTGTAAATTTATCATGCAAGATTCCAAGAAAGGATTTTTTCCTTTCAGACATGGAATCCGTTTATCTAAGGATTATTGTTCACAAAAACTTGATCATATGGTGAGAATGATGAATATACCTTATGTTTTGGCGATGGGCAACCTTATGCATGTTATGCAGCGTAGAAGACTTGATATTTACTTTGCTGTTAGAATGGTCAACAAAATTTTAATCTAACCCAAGTGAGGAGCATTGTATTATAATAAAGCATATTCTTAAGTACCTGAAAAAGAAATATAGATTATGTGTTGGTTTACTCAACGGATAGTCTTGTGCATTTTAGGTATACAGATTTGGATTTCATCCAGATATGTATTTTAGATTTTCTACTTTAGAACATGTGTTTCCCCTAGGAAGTGGAGTTGTAAGTTAGATGAGTGTAAAACAATCATGCTTTGTTGACTCCACCTTGGAGGCCGAAGTTTTTGCCATTTCGGAGGTAATTAAAATGGTTATATAGCTTGTGGTGATACATAAATCATACCAGGATTATCCATAGGTTAAGTTATGCACAAATGAATAAGTAACAAGTAAATTTCAGGTAATGAACAAATAATTGAGGAGAAGAGATGAGAAAAGTGGAGATGAATACAAGAATTTAAGTGGCTCGTTCGTTGGTTTACGTCCACTGTGCAACGTATGAGAGTATTTCACTATAATGTGGGATAAACAACCATGGAAGATACAAATACAATCTTTCTCTCTCTAAAACTGCTTAAGAAAAGTAATATTAAAGGTGTTGGAATTCAACCCCAAATGAAGAAGACAAAGTGGGTCTTTATAAGCTGGTGTGCAGTGTCACCCTCCTCATGCATTCCACGCATTATTAACGTCGAGGGACTAGGATAGAGAACCATGTGTCCATTCTGGTAGTGAAGTAGTCATGATGAAAATCCCCTCACACAGGTGAGTGATTCTTATTAACAATTTTGTGTTGGAATGACTGAGATATCATTGTCACTATTTTTATGCCTGTCCGATCATATATATAGAAGGTAGTGTCTTTTGATTCGACACTGGATCTACTGGTTATTTCTAGAGTCTACCTAGTGCTTGGTTATATACTCGTGTCCAAGATGAGATAGGATGGTCTTCTGTGCCTGACACACTTATCCACAGCTCCTGAATCTTATGCCTTGTAGCATGAGTGTGGTATGAGGTCGACACTCTTCCGCTAGTGTGGGTGAGAAGGTTGGTCCCATATATTGATGAGACTGTAGTGTGGTTGGTTACCGGAGTGACATCTGAACAAGATCATACTTACGTATATCAATTTGGGAATTTTCTAAGTCACATGGGTGAGTTTCCTTTAATGAAGTTGGATATTAAATTTTATTTTGTTTATAACGAAATGGTTGTATGTTTGAGAGACCCCATAACCCATAAAAGGGTTAAGAACATTGAGCGTAGGTTTCACCTAGTTTAAGAGATTGAACAAATGATGTAATAAGTTTATGTCCAAGGTAGCATTGGATAACAACCAGTTAATCCTTCTACAACTAGGACTATAGACTGACACATAAATGGGTTGGGAGTAACATATATTGACACATAGATTTAAGACAAAATGGGAGATTATTGGAGTTTTGTTCTTAAAACCATGTATGATATTAATTTTTTAATAACATCATCCCAAGTTCATTTTGAAATAAGAATTATGTTTGTTATAATGAATTATATTTATCTTAAATATATTATGTATATCGCTCAATTGAACTTAGTAGGAATTGTGATGAGTTGGGTTCGACCTCTTCACGAAAGATCAAAATTTTAGTTCTAGTTGATTTAGACAGTTCATAGCCTAGATGGAGAGTTGACATCATATCAGTAAAGTTGTGAGTATGGTTTTAGTAGTTTATATTGACTAAAGGGAACTTGTCTGATGGTTCGATAACTTGTTCGATAGTTTAAAGAGGATATTAATGGTAAATTGGGATTATATTGAATAGGACCACAAGTGAGATTCAATTCTAGGTTCTAACTATATTATACTTGGATAAAATCACAACGTTTGCAATGAGGGCATGAATTATTAATCCCGATGACTATGAGGATTGAAATGTGCATACAATTATTACTTTGATTTTTATGGGTGCAATTCATTTTATTCGATCTAAATTTCTACAAGTTGGAAAATCATTGTGTGTACATGTCTAAGATCATAATTCAAAGGAATATGCATATGGGATATATCCTGGATTATGATAAGTTAAGTTTGAAATCAAGGAATAAATAAGAAGTTGGTGAAAATCAATTAGTGGAAAATTGAATTTCACCGAGCAGGTATTGTATGCTTTATGCAGGGAATCATTTTATGTATTATCTAACTTTAGAAACAAGACCTCATTATTCAAGCAATTATGAGATAATTAAATTGCGGTGTAACTATAATTAGTGAAATTATTTATAATTAAATGGGAAAGAAAATATAACACGGTGTGTAATATGAGATTTTTATATTTCTGTTTGTAAGCCAATTCAATTATTAGTTTTGGATCCCTAGTATAGTCCATTACCGATATAGTAGGCCAAAACTCTCTGGAAATCCAAAGTGGCCCAAACTTACTTCATGTACCTATTTATATAGGTTAAGGTAAGGTGTTTAAGCTAGATGAGACATTCTACAGGGTTAGAGATGGAGATAAAAAATACTTTCACAATTCTGTGAAGGGATGAGGAAAGAAAAAGTGATATTTCTCACAAATGATCAAGTTTTCATTTTTGGGAGTGTCCAAACATAAGGAGTACTCTAGGGGGATCATATACTAGAAGATTCAAGGCATTCTAATCATTTTAGGAATGATTTGGAGGAGAAATAAAAGCAACCCCATCATCCTATTCATCAAATATTTCTCATTATTCGGATGACCTACAAGATCCGCAAATGTATCGTGATTCGAACCCTAAATTGATTCTATCAATCTTTTGTTTACTTTTAGAATCGTGATCAATCGAAGTTCTTAGGGCAACAAAGTTTTTAACTATATCAATCCCCAACTTTAGTGTAAATTATGCCATTTCCAAGCCATTAAGCAAAATATCATTTCGTAAAAAATAATAAATTTGGGAGCAAAATGCCCTCGTATTGCTAATTTGGGAATGGTAAGTAAGCCTCTCATGTGATATTTGAATTATCGCGGGGGGAATTCTTTATTCCTTTTTAATCACTTGTCAATATTTTTAATACATCATTTAATTTTTTATCCTTCACGTGACAGTTGGATTGTTGATTTTTTATTTCTTATATTTTATCATTCATTTCACTTATTGCTCTCCAATCGCACTTATTTTTGGTTGAGCGAAATTGAGCATTTTAGTGGGAGAAATGCCTTAATGCTTTACTAATCACCTATTGGTGCTATCAAAATATTATAAATATTTAACTAAAAATATTTCTATCAAGGCCTATTTTTTCGTCGTTAAAACATGTTAGTGAAACTATTTATACACGGAAATTATGTTATTGTCACTAAGTGCCAAATCTATTTTTTTTAAATGTTTAATTTTTAATGTCGGTAATATGCTTAAGAACTTCTTGTTGCTTTAAAACATGGAAATAACTAGTTTTAAGAGATGTATATCCCAGTGCATCACCAAATTTATATAGGTAAATATTGGTGATGGATAAAAATTGACAAGTTGTGATACTTTTTCTTGGTCGGCACGACTAAAGGGCAAGTTTTGTATTTTTAAACAACAAAAACATTCTTACAACTAAGGAGCTATAAGCTCATTAATTCTTAAAAGTAACATGACAAAAAATATAATTTTTAAAAGGGGGATCTATCCCTCTCTCATAAATTATTGTGGTTTTCAGCTAACCTAATTATAGCCCATATGGTTGCTCTCCTCCTATGTTTGATTTTTTAATCAAGCTATTGTGATGGCATACATCCTTTCTTTTGAAGGCAGTAGCCCATATCTAATAATATATATATATATATATATATATATATATATATATATATATATATATATAGGGAGAGGTTCTTTAATGGATCAAAAGAATGGACTTTTTAATGGACCTTAACCAAAAACACATAATAACACATTAATCTTAATTCCTATAGTGTAATTGGTCCGCGCTAGCGGCACTCGAGACCCCACTACCTCGCCCCACCACCACTACCACCCCCACCCTCTCCCCCCCTCCCCACCCACCCACCACCATCACCATAGGAGCCCTTATGGCAGCACGGTTGCCATGGGGGTGGGGGTGGGGGGGAGGTTGGGGGTCGATCGACAGGCGTGTTTGGTGCCGCTGGCGCGGACCAGTTACACTAGAGGGATTAAAATTAATGTGTTATTATGTGTTTTTTGTTAAGGTCCATTAAAAAGTCTATTCTTTTGGTCCATTAGAGAACCTCTCCCTATATATATATATATAATGTCTATAATTGTAGCTTTGCCACTTGAATTAAAATTGTATTTGTAATTAAGACAAACCCCTCTCAACCTAATTACCTCCGACGCCCATTTCACATGACCCTCGAGAAACCCCTCTCACCCTAATTACTTTCGACCTCCATTTCACACGACCCTTGATCTCCTGTAAGAGAAAACCCTCTGGTCACTTTATCTTTTTCTGTTACCATTACTGTAGCCAAAACACAACACCCTTCCATTTCCTACGACCCACCAGTACCCTAACGGTTGTTATGACAACGCTTATATAAACCCGCTTATGCACCTTTTCGTATCAAAAGAAAAACTCTTAAATCTATCATTTTCATCCAAACCTTTTTGGCTCGATCTCAACATGAGAAGAGATAAAATCTCGCTCTCCCTCTCTCTTTGTCTCTCTCCCGGTTTTTACCATTGACAACACCCAAATGTCGAATCGAGTAGAATTATAATGGCCCAAGTATACACAAGTGAGGTTTACTTCATTGCAATGACGTATAGATTTTGCAATGGAATATTGGTTAAAGATTTGGGATATAGAACTCACATTAGATTGGTGATGGTAGAGGAAAGACAACTAACACACAGTTCATTATCAATATCATATGCAAGAAAGGCTTTTGTAATCTACATGTAATTAACTTTCCACATATTCTTTAAGGATCCATTTGGTTTATAAATTTGAGGGTGGGGATTGGGTTGGGATATTTTTTATGAAATTAAAATCAATGAGTTTAAGTGGAAAATAGTCTTCTCACCTTCGCTCTCAATATATATATATATATATATATATATTTCTTTTATTGTGATTTTTAGTTGATCGAAATTGTAAGATCAACACATAGAGAAGTAGACTTCCCGTTTGAGAAAATAAGCAGGTTTTAAGTACTATGTTGAATTTCAGCTGTAAATTTATCAGGTTCAATGGTTTATGTTTAAATTTATATGGAGTGTGAGCATGATTTTTAGTTGACTAAAATTTCGTGAATCTATTCAATAGTACTTTGTGAATGATTTGAATGCTCATATTTTCTAAAGACTTTTGGTGAAAGACCATTTTTAAACTATCTACCAAATAAATGGTTATTTATTTTTATGTTTCACATTTGTTGTCATGATATCACTAGTAATAGCTCAAGGCGTTATGAATAGAAGAGTTTGTATCCTATTTTATATATGCTATGGTTTTCATTTTTATAATTGTATATTTTTTCTTGGAATTACACACACACACACACACACACAAACACACATATATATATATATATATATATACATACATATATAACGAGACTCTCACCTTTTCATAATAATCCAAACTCTTTTGCAAAGTATTAATAAAAAAAATTACAAACTAACATTAACTTTGAGTTGTTTTTAAATGTTGATATATTTAACAATTGTTCCAAACTACAATTATATTTATTAGCATTGTATGGACATAATTTTCATAGTCCTAATTTTCTATAGAGTATGTCGTATACCACTACAACCGTTGAAGAAAGTTCACGATCATTTGTTCAAGGCGACGGATCTGAATATTAAGTTTCTTCAACAATGGACATTTACGAGATTAATTTTGGAAAGGATTGTATTTAAGTTTCGAATTTGGTTTAAGATAGTATTGGGATATTTTTCAAAACTGTTTTTAACGAAATGAGGCATTTTTCTAAGTAAAACTATTTTTATGAAGACTTATTAAAATAGTAATTTTTCGCTTCTGTCGGTCAAACATCAAAGCAATGTCGTTCAAACGACACTGACAAGTCATTCAAACGACCCTTTCGAGCGACATTACATGTCATTTGATAGGTCGCGAAATAGGTCGTTCCTTTTGTGATCCAAACGACCAAGTACAATTTTGATTATTATCAAGTCATTTCTTAGGTCACTTCTAACGACATCTAATATCGTTCAAATGACATCAAGAAGTTGTTCGAACAACCTGTGTCGCCTCAAGTATTTTACTTTTCTATAAATACCTGTTTTGGAAGACTTTTTCAATGAGACTTTTGCTACACCAAAACTGCAAATCTGCAGAATTTTAGTCTTCACTTTTAGGGCGCAAAACTTTATTTTTTATTCACACAAAAGATTCCTTATACGTTTGTGATTTTTTTGCAACACAAAAACACTTATTATCGAAGTTTCTCTTATTGATAAGATTTTTCTATTGTTGGATTGATAGTTCTTATGGGAGATATTTGTTGACAACTGCGATCATTGGGGATACTCGAGGGTATTCAATGTTGAAGGAGGAGCTGCGGTTCTTAAGGTTCTTGAGGGAATCTTTGATGGCTCTAGGCTGCGACCTATCTGGATTTTCCGTGGGAGATTCATTGCAGATTTTATTATGTAATTGTAAGTTGCGATTTATGTTAGATAGTGAAATCAAAGGTTTTACCCGAAAGAATTTTTTTCCTCAAATTTGTTTGTCCTTTGATTTGTTACTGCATATTTGATTTGCCCACATGGATGCATGATTAGGGTTTAATTAATTTGGATTGAAGAATGTCTCTAATTAAATAAGTTTAAAATTGAAAATTTGCAAATTCCTTAAATAATTGATAGCATGCATCTTCAAATTGGTATTAGAGCATGTTTCACCAAATTACCATGAGATCCTTTTTTTGCAAATTTTTTGTGATATCGATTTTTTTTTTTTTGAAAAATTTTGCAAATTTTTTTATGGATAACTTATATAGTCGGATGCCCATCTTTGATGGCACGAATTATGCCTATTGGAAAGACAATATGAGATCTTGTTTAAAGGCTATCGATGAACGCATTTGGCTTGTTTGTGAAAGATGGTGGACTCCACCCACTGTCACCATTGAAAATGTCACCAATCCCATACATGTGTCTGACTGGACTGAGGATGATTATAAATGGACAACTTATAATTGTCGTGGACTTAGAGCTATTTCTAAAGCCGCCACCCTTGATGAGTTTCGTCGTATTATGACGTGAACCATGTTTAAAGAGGCATGGGATATCCTCTAATTAACACATGAGGGTACCAATGCGGTTAAGACGTTTAAGTTACAAAATTTAACCATCCAATTTGAAAAATCACCATATCAGAGTCTAAGTATTTTGACGAGTTTTATGCTAGGTTGTCGGACATAGTCAATACGAGTTTTAATTTGGGTGAGAAAATAAAGAATAAGAGAGTTGTAAAAATATTTTGAGGTGACTCCCATCCAATTTTATTCCTAAGGTTAATGTTTTAAATTATCTGGGGATATTAGATTCAGTTAGGTTAGAAGAACTCGTAGGAGACCTTTGAACTTATGAAGTCGACATGTTTCCCAAAACTATTAAGCCTAAGGATAGAGGGATTGCACTTAGAGATCAATATAGAAAAAGTGAGGAAGTGTCTAAGAAGAATAAAAAAGATAGAGTCTATGAGTACGAGTCTGAAGGAGAGTTTGATTTTGATGATGTTGCCATATTTGCTAAATTTTTTAAAGAAAACTCTTCCAATAAAAAGATGTTTAAGAAAAATAAAAAGAAAAAGAGACCAAAGAGAGAGGTGAGAAAGAGGAAGAGGACGGATATTTGAGTGCGAGGTCAAAGGGCACAACACATTTGAATTTCCCACTATGCTAAAGAAAAAGGGGAAGAAAGCCATACCGGCCACTCTTAGCGATAGTGACGATGAGGTGAATGATTTCGGGGATGAATCGTCACATGGTATGTGTGTTTCCCTTATGTCTAGTCATGCGAGCACATTTAGTTTGTCCCACGACGATGAGGACATTTGTATATGTGAGAGGCCCAATGATGATTTAAGTGTTTCAAGTGAGTGTGGGAGTCAGATTGAAAGTGAGGGTGAAATCGATCTCCAAAAAGCATTTAGAGATTTATACGTCGATACCTTAAAGACGAAGAATTTGAACAAGGAGTTAGGTCTTAAGGTGTTAGATTTAGAGAGAGAGAGATAGAAGTTTTGAGGGTATTTAAGGTGTCGACGAGTAAACTCGAGAAGGTGAAGGTTTCTTTAACTAAGAAGTTGATTGTCTTAAGCCGAAAAAAGAGTGATCTTGAATCCCTTGTGTCCCAACTAGAGAGATATCTCGAACATACTCGGGAGGTCAAGGTTACTATACATCTAACAAGGTTGGAAAGATGCTCATCGATCCCGGTCTGGGTAATGTTAAGAGATTAGTAATAGGTTATGACGGTGCATCTACTTCCCATGTTGCACCCGAGCCAGTTCTCTAGTTTATGATAGATCCATATGACTCTCAACCTAACCCACCTAGGCATCCATTTCCACGTAGGAGAGCACGTCCTAGTATTTTGAGAGAGGTGTTTTTAGTCCCGTTTATGTTTGTTCCCATTTCAAGAAAAGAGGACACCTTAGGGAATTTCGCTTTAAGGTGGGTAGTGTGTCTTATAGATTTTTACCTAGTTATGCTACTACATGTGTTCCCACATGCACACCCACACATGATACTTCACATGCTACCGCACATCACATGAAAGATTTTGATCACTTTAGAGAGCAAGTTGAGTATTTAGTCAAAACTTAACATAATTTGATGGATGTTTTTCATATGATTTCAATGCCTCTGGAAAACACCTCCATACCTAATGGTTGAGGTTTAGACTTGTTTACTAGCATAGGAAGATTTTCATGATTGATATTTTATGCCTATTGCTAGTATGTACCAGTTTTGTATTTATTTTCTTCATTTTGATATATTTTTTGAAAAATCCAAAAAGATTTTTGTTTTTGAAAATTTTTGGAAAAATACGAAAAGATTTTTTATTTTTTTTGAAGAAAAAAATTGAAAAGGTCAAAAAGATTTTATTTCTTTTTACATCGTTTATGGATGGACATTTAGGATGACCAAGTCACATCATCATTCCATATCCATGTGACTATTTGATAGTGTTTTGAGAAGATACATCATTTCATCCACGTGCTTTATAATGTTTGGAGTCATTAAGATGGGATTTGAGATTACTTTCTACATGTTTGTCTAATGATTTCCTTTCATGCACATTTACAAAAATTTATTTGATTATTGTACTTATCTATCACATGTTGGTCGAAGTGTTTTCATCTCAGTGCTGTTTTTAAAATGAACCAAATATGACAAATCTTGACAATGAAAGTAGTGCATGTAAGAACTGTTGTCCGTGATGAATTCGTTTAATATGAGAAACTGATGAGTATGCACGAGAAAGGGCTACGAAAGGAGAAAATAACCTTTGTGTGAAAGACACCGTTTGAAAAGAGCCAAAAAAGTGTGGCATTATAAAAATTAACCAAGGCCAAAATGTTTAGTTTGATATGATCATCCATAAGAAAAGAATTGAATAGAAAAATATGATCATTATTATATAAGAGGGAGTTTGGTTGAAATAAATCCACGAGTTTGCACGTCCAGACAAAGTCTTGAAAAAGCATTACATAATTTTAAACGTTATTGGTGTGGAAACCATTTTAGACTTTAATTTGTTGATTAGATTGAGTCGATATCATTTGAATTCAATAATTTTTAAACCTAAGGACGATTTTGAGTTCATTTTTAGGAGTATCCATATTCATTATGCACATATTTTATGTATGTTTGGGTTAATTTTCCTATCAAATTTTTTCACACCCATTCATTCTGTTTTCACGATTTGGTTATCTTAGTGTAAATTCATGGTGTGTGTTGTTTTTGAAAACAATTTGCTAGAAAATTTTGAAAAATAAAAAAAGAGATTGTGAAATCCTTTTGAGTATATCCTTGCATGAGCGTAATTGTTATATATTTGCTATGCTTGTCGTGACACTCCGTATTTTTTTTTTATTCAATGCCTTATCTATTTCGAATAAATAAAAAGGGGGGGAACAAATATGGATTATGGGGGACTGAGAGGAGATCTGAGATTTGATTTGACTTGATTTCATTTTTATTTATCTCATTTCAAACTCGATATGTCATGAAGGTGTTTGTTTTGTTTATTGTGTATTGGACTTTGATGATCATTTGGAAAGTACACATAAAAAGTGCAAAGAAAGCACAAAGATTTAAAGTTGAAGATTTTTTTGAAGATTTTCTTTTTTAGTATCTTTTTTCTTTTGGGTTCATGGGCGGGTATTAGATTTGTATAGGCTTTTAATTAATAATTCAGATTCTTTTTATTTTGTACCTACATAGACATAGGGGAGATTTATAAGGACATAATTTTCATATACCTGATTTTAAATAGAGTATATCATATACCACTACAACCGTCGAAGGAAGTTCACGATCATTTGTTTAAGGCGACGTATCCGAATATCAAGTTTGTTCGACAACGGACATCTACGAGATTGATTTTTGGTAAAGATTGTGTTTAAGTTTTGAATTTGGTTTATGATAGTATTGAAATATTTTTGAAAATATTTTCTAAACAAAATCAGGCATTTTTTAAAGTAAAACTATTTTTGGGAAAACTTGTAGGCGGGGTTTTTAAAATATTGATTTTTCTCTTCAGTCGTTCAAATAACAAAGCAATGCCGTTTAAACGACATTGACATGTCATTCAAACGACCCCTTCGAATGACATCACATGTTGTTTGATAGGTCGCGAGATAGATTGTTCCTTTTGTACTTCAAACGACCACATACTGTTTAGAATTTTATCAGGTCGTTCTAACGACATTAAGAAGTCGTTCAAACGACATGTGCCGCCTTAAGTATTTTGCTTTTCTATAAATACCTATTTTGGAAGACTTTTTCACTACACAAAAACTGCAAATCTACAAAATTTTAGCCTTCACTTTTAAGGTACAAAACTTTGTTTTTGATTCACACAAAACATTCCATATACATTTGTGAATCGTTTGGAACCCCAAAATATTTCTTGTCGAAGTTTCTCCGATAGAGAAGATTTCTCTACTGCTGGATTGATAGTTCTCGCGGGAGCTATTTGATGACGATTGTGGTCATTGGGGATACTCGAGGGTATTCACTACTGAAGGAGGAGTTACGTTTCTTTAGGTTCTTGAGGGAATATTTGTTTGTGCTAGGATACAGTCTATGTGGATTTTCTGCAGGACATTCATTATGTAATTATAAGTTGCAATTTATGTTAAATAGTGAAATTAAAGGTTTTACTCGAAAGGAATTTTTTCCTCAAATTTGTTTGTCCCTTAATTTGTAACTGCATGTTTGATTTACCCAAAAAGATGCATGATTAGGGTTTAATTAATTTGGATTGAAGATTTTCTCTAATTTAATAGGTTTAAAATTGAAAATTTGCAAATCCCATAAATAATTGATATCACGCATCTTCAAGCACATAGAACTAATATTGTATTTCTACATTTTGACATTATACGTCACATAATCTTTTTTTAATTGATACGAATACGATCCATTTAAAATCCTACATAATACGACTAACACAATTAATAATTCCAATTGTTGATAGCAAATTTAGTCTGCTGACATGGACCAATCACATGAAGACACGTGTCAATTTACATGGTAAATACAAATACTCCAGATGAACAAATCAAGACCACCGAGCAACTAATGAGTACCGAGCAACTCAAGTGTGACAAGCAATTCAACCTCTCCGAGCAACTCAAGCGTGTTGAGCATCTTAGGCGATTCGAGCAGCTTAAGCGGTCCAAGCTATATAAGTGTATAGTGTATCCAAATCAAGAGAATCTAGGATATAATTGCGCATTAAATGCTCATTAATATAGTACAAATGTACATGTCTACTGGGTAACAACGCATTATCCTTTCATTTGTACAGTATCAAGGCTATAAATACATTGTAACCTCCTCATTAGCAGGGGACTCGGAATTTCTTGGTAAACCCATTATCGAGAATTCTGCAAACAGTCAACAATAACAAATACAGTGGACGTATGCCATTCTTACAAGGTTGAACCACTTTAAAAATATTTTGTCTTATATTTATTTACTCATTTTTATCTGTGATTAAATAATTAGATCAAATCTAGTTTTTTACATCAACAGATTGGTACCGTCTGTGGTAAACGACTGCAATTATTGTTTTTTACCAAAATAATTCATCACCAATGGCTGATAATCCTGAATCCAGTAATCAAAACGCTGGAAACCCCCCAAATCCATCTGCTCCCCCAAATGTTCAAGATCTGGCTGGTATAATGGCTAATTTATCCCAAGGCCAGACAGCCATGCAAGAAACTATGCGACAACTCATACAAACTGTCCAGGGTGGAGTATCTACTCATTCAAGACAACGAAGCATTCAAAGAAACACCCGTTTACCTTCTTTGCATACTAGGCGAATGTTATTCCCAGAGGAATCTCGATCCAGACGTACCAATTCATATCGCACTGAGAGATCTAATAATTTTTCTTATCAACCTGGTCGAACTTCATCAGTACGAGCTACAGATACTCAACAAAACATCACTCTCTCTCCAGAAAGGACTAGTGCATTGGAGAGGTTAAGAAGGGTCTCTCCTTTTGATCGTTTGGGACCTAGGAGGAATAGAAGTCCTCCTAGGATTGTGTCGAGGAACTTTCAATGACCATCCGATCTAAGGGAGGGTTATGACCAATCACGACCAACTGCTCGTAATGAAAGATCCCAGGAAGAAAATTCAACACGATCAGTTGCTCGAACCAACAGGCCCGAGGAGGGAAATGATGCATGGAAAGCCTATATTCAAAGGTTGGAGGATAGACAAGGGGAAATGGCTAAGACCAAGAATCCTCTATAAAGAACTTTTGTCCAAGGGATACCTTTTATCCATGAAATTGTGGATTTTCCCACACCATCAAAGTTTAAAGCACCTGTTCTGACTCCTAAATATGATGGAAAAACTGACCTTGTCCTTCATATAGAACAATATCAAGATGCTGCCGATATCTATGCCGTGCCAGATGAGATGAGATGCAGGGCATTTTCGAGAACTCTTACCGGATCTGCTCAAATATGGTACAATAATCTTCCTCGGGGGAATATTTCAACTTTCTTTCAACTGGCCGAGCTCTTTATTGGAAATTTCTGTTTTGGAGCAAAACCAGTTAAACGAGTAGCACACTTGTTAAGTGTAAGACAAAAAGCAGGTGAGAGCACCAGGGATTATAAAACTCTTTTCAATAACGAGAAGCTCGAAGTTATTGATTACAAGGAAAAAATAGCAATTACGGCTCTGATGAGCGGGTTGTTACCAGATAAATTGTACTACACTCTAGCCAAAGATCCGCCTAGAACCATGGCAGAACTAATGGCAAAGGCAGTGAAGATTATGAATGTCGAGGAGGCTATGGCTGCAAAGAAGACTATGGATACCAAAGAGACCAAGGTGGAGGTTGATAAGGCTGAAAAGAAAGAGCATAAGAACAATGGTGGTAACAAGTAGTCAAAAGCAAAGCCAACATGAGAACTGTTGAAGAAATTTGGAAATTATACTCCTTTGAAAGTAGACATAAACCACGTTCTGGAAGAAATCAAGAACAGCGAGGAGCTAAACTAGCCAGAGAAAATGAAGACAGATCCTGACAAGAGGAATAAGACCAAATATTGCGAGTTTCATAAAGACCATGGTCACACGACCAAAAATTGCATAGCTTTTCAGAATGAAATTGAAGCACTCATCAGACGAGGAAAAAGAGCCAAGTATGTTGATCATCGAAATGATGGAAAGAGAAACGACCGAGCAAGACAGAGGTATAAATCTCCTCGTCGAGCAAAATAAGATAAGAAGAGAAGTCACGAAGAGGATCCAGATGATGACCAAGACGACCCCGATCTCCCCAAAAGACCAAAACAGCCAGAATGTGAGGTATTTTCTATCCATTTTGGATCATTTGAATGTAATGTCATTACAGGTGGAGATGTAGGAGGCGAAGATATGACTGCTGAGAGAAAAGCCTACCTCAATGAGGCTCAGGCTTGATCGTATATTCAGCGAATAAATCTGGCTAAAGATGATCACCCGAGGAAGGTGAATAAGGATAAGCTGGTCATTAGTTTCTCTAAGAGTGACTTGGCAGGTGTACTATATCCTCATGATGATCCATTGGTGATCAAGATGAGAATGAGGGAAGTGGTGATTTCACGAGTACTGGTGGATAATGGTAGCTCGACAAATATCATGTTCTATCCGTGCTTTGATAGTTTAAATCTAAAGCTAGCCCAGTTAGATCCATATCATAGTCCCCTCCTTGGTTTTACTAGCGAGAAGGTTTTTCCACTTGGGACGATCAAGTTGGATATGCTTATCGGTACATGGCCTGCTTGTCGAACAGAAAGAGTACATTTTTTTTATAATGGATAAAAACGTCCAATCATCTTACAACATCATCATGGGAAGAGTGGGTCTGAAGAAATTTAAAGCAGTACCATCTACTGTGCATCAATGTCTAAAATTCCCAACCAATTTTGTGGTGGGAGTTGTGAAAGGCGACCAGAAAGTAGCTCGGGAATGCTACTATTCATCTGTCGAGCAGAAAGAGCATGAAGAATTTAGAAAGAAGACTACTACCTACCAAATAGAAGATGCGGATATTGAAACATTAGACCCTAGAGACGAGTCCCAATTCGTGAAAGGGAAAGTTATGGAGGCTACTGAGAATGTCATTCTGGACGACGAGTATCCAGAACGAACAACTCAAATTGGTGCATCCTTGGATGAATTAATAAAATAAGAATTGATAGCACTCCTAAGGAGAAGAAATCAGACTTTTGCGTGGAGTCATGAAGACATGCCAGGAATAGATCCAAATTTCTTGTGTCACGAGCTCAATGTGAACAAGGAAATCAAGCCAGTAAAGCAGCGAAGAAGAGTGTTCAGCCCTGAGAAAAATCAAGCTATACAGGAGGAAGTAGAGAAGCTGCAAAAGACCTCTTTCATTGAGGATGTTAAATATCCTGTCTGGCTAGCAAATGTGGTAATGGTAAAGAAGAAAAACAATAAGTGGATGATGTGTGTAGACTTTACCGACCTTAACAGGGCATGCCCAAAGGATCATTTGCCTTTGCCCCGAATTGATCAACTGGTGGATGCTACCTCGGGGCACGAACTATTAAGTTTCATGGATGCTTATTCTGGTTATAACCAGATTAAAATGAAGCCTGAAGATAGGGAGAGTACCTCATTTATTACCCTAAGGGGAACTTATTATTATAATGTTATGCCTTTTGGACTTAAAAATGATGGTGCTACCTATCGGCGGTTGATGAAAAAGGTGTTTGCAGAGCAAATCGGTCATAATATGGAGGTTTATGTTGATGATATGCTAACGAAGAGCAAGAAAGCTGTTGATCATCTAGTTGACTTAGGCCAGACCTTTGATCAACTAGAGGAATATCAAATGAAGCCGAATCCCACCAAGTGCATATTCAGAGTACGAGAAGGCATGTTTCTCAGATATATCGTAAATTAATGAGGAATTAAGGAGAACCCTGAAAAGATCAAGGCTCTATTGGAGCTACGATCCCCAACGACGAAGAAGGAAGTATAAAGCCTCACAGGGCGAGTTGCAGCACTTAACAGATTTATGTCACGAGCAACTGATCGATGCCTCCCATTCTTCAAAACACTCCGAAAGACTTTTGAGTGGAACGACGAATGTGAGAAGGCTTTTCAAGAATTGAAGAAATATATGGGAGAACCTCCATTGTTATCCAGGCCAGTGATGGGAAAAAGATTATACTTGTATCTGGAAGTCTCAGTAAATGCAGTAATCTTGGCGCTGATAAGAGTGGAAAATGGAGTGCAAAAACCAATCTATTACACTAGCAAGGCCTTCCGAGGAGCAGAGATTAGATATCCAAGGCTGGAAAAGTTAACACTGGCATTGATCGAAGCAAGTAGAAGAATGAGGCCATACTTCCAAGCTCATACTATAGTTGTGTATACAGACATGCCATTAAGGCAAGCTCTGCACAAACCAGAGAAATCAGGAAGATTGATGTATTGGGCTGTAGAATTGGGTGAATACGATATAATTTATGAGCCTAGGTCGTCACTTAAAGGGCAAGTAGTGGCAGATTTTATCGCAAAGTTCACCTATCCAGATACCTCCGAAGAGCAGAAGTTGAATACCGACCAGCCTGTGGATGTTATGGGATCATCAAACTTAAACTCCGACCAACCTTAGTCGGTAGATGAGAAAGAGAAGATGGTCGACGATCAGTAAGAAGTGCTGGAGGAGGATATAAGGAAGCATCAAATATTACACCGAGGAACTACGTCTGACCAAGAGTTTGATAATGAGATACCTGTGTGGAATTTGTATGTAGATGGTTCTTCATGCACTACAGGTAGTGGAGCAGGTATTGTTTTAAACAGCCCAGATGAGATCGATGTGGAATATGCTCTGCGCTTTAAATTTAAAGCTTCTAATAATGAAGTTGAATATGAAGCAATGATTATTGGTCTTAGTTTGGCAAAAACCATGAAGGCTGAGCAGGTTATCGTATTCAGTGACTCACAATTGATCGTAAATCAAATGCTGGGGGTATATGCAGCCAAAGGAGAATTAATGATCAAGTATCATGCAAAAGAAATGGAGATTATATCAACCCTGATCGCAGTACAGTTAATTAGAATACTAATATTGGAGAATGTAAGAGAAGATGCCTTAGCTCGGTTAGCTTCAGCAACACGCACTGAGCTAAGAAGAACAATCCCAATAGAAGTCTTGGCTAGTCGGAGCATAGACGAAGATCTGATGATAAATTTTATTACCCTTGATTTAGTACCATCTTGGATGGATCCCATCAGGGCATATATTGAAGAAGGGGCTTTGCCAACTGATAAACTCACAACCAAGAAACTGAAGTTTAAAGTTGCTCGTTATGTATTGACTAATGGTATTTTATATAGATGAGGAATTATAGCAGGTTTGCAAAGATGTGTGCATCCCTTCGAGGTGAAAGATTAGATTGAAGAGGTACATGAAGGGTCTTGTGGAGCCCATGTAACAGGTCGAACGCTTTTGCAAAGAATAATGACGCAGGGATATTATTGGCCAACGATGAGGGCTGATTGTATAGCCTATACCAAAAAATGTGACAAATGTTAATACTTCTCCTCTATCTGAAGAACTCCCCAAGCATTGTTAACGCCCATCACGTCTCCTTCGCCATTCGCCATGTGGGGAATAGACTTGGTCGGGCCACTTCCAACGACCAGAGGAAGATTCAAATACCTTGTGGTTACTGTGAATTATTTTACAAAATGGGTGGAAGCTGAGCCTCTCATTGATATGACATACGACAAAGTCTATCAATTCATTTGGAAGAATATTATTTGGGGATATGGTCTCCTACATGCATTCATTATTGATCATGGAACCCAATTTGGCAACGAGGAGTTTGTTGCGTATTGTTATCAGTCAAACATATTAAAAACCCACTCTGCACCAGGCCATCCCCAGAGCAATGGGCAAACTGAGGTGACAAACAGAACGCTGCTGAATGGTTTGAAAAAATGACTGGACGATGCAAAGGTAAATTGGATTAACGAGCTACATTATGTGCTATGGGCTTATCGTACAACACCACGAGCAGCAACAGGGTAATCTCCATACATGCTAGCATTTGGAAGTGAAGCTGTCATACCAACTGAATTAGGTTTGCCCACGAACAGAATACTGAATTTTAATTCTCCTATCAGTGACTTGATGAGAAGATTATACTTGGATATGCTCGAGGAAGTTAGAGAAGAAGCAGCAATCAGGAATGCTGCATACCAACAACGAACATCTCTGTTCTACAACAAGAGAGTAAAGAAGTGTGATTTAAAATAAGGAGACTATGTGCTAAAGAAAGTAATTCAAAAGCACAACAAACTGGAAGTTAACTGGCATGGACCCTCCAGAGTAACAGAAGTTATTCGATCGGGGACATATAGGATTGAAACCTTAGAAGGAGAAGAGTTTAAGAATACATGGAACGCAGAGCATCTGCGCAAATATTATCAGTAGTTAAAATCCCTATGTAATGCAGTTTTCTTCAATATGAATAAAGTTTTGGATGTTTTACCCAATTCTCTCCTGTTGTTGAAATTTTTCGGAGTACTAGTGCTCTACACTATGCATCAAGTTCAAAATAATCACGCATCAAGTCCAGATAAAAATCCACAAACTTCGGTTGGTCGGGAATTAAAATCCACCAACTCCGGTTGGTCGGGAATAAAAATCCACCAACTCTGGTTGGTCGGGAATTAAAATCCACCAACTTCGATTGGTCGGGAATAAAAATCCACCAACTCTGGTTGGTCGGGAATAAAAATCCACTAACTCTGGTTGGTCGAGAATTAAAATTCACCAACTCCGATTGGTCGGGAATTAAAATCCACCAACTCCGATTGGTCGGGAATTAAAATCCACCAACTTCGGTTGGTCGGGAATTAAAATCCACCAACTTCGGTTAGTCGGGAATAAAAATCCAACAACCCAGGTTGGTTGAGAATAAAAATCCACCAACTCCGGTTGGTCGGGAACAAAAATCCACCAACTTCGGTTGGTCGGTAAGCCAATTTCAATAAACTCCGGTTGTTTAAATTAAGCAATACCATGGAATGTAAGTTGTTCTATTGCTTAGTATTAAAAAATCACTACAATGAGATAAGTATGTCATTAACATATATATACTTACCAACCAACAAGCAAAGACATTCTGCAAATTACTTAGAAGAAAATGAAATGACAAAAGACCAAAACTTTTCATTCAAATCGAGAAGGATTACATATGCTGAAAAAAAAACATTACATAAAAATCCTATTCTATTGGTTTCTTTCCCTTTGCCTTTGAAACATGTTCTACTCTAGCAGGAGGATCATCTAAGGCATAAGGGGAATTTATGAAGTTTAGATCTCGAAGCATCCTCACATTCATCATAGATGGTCGATCAAGCAAGTGCTCCGAGCGAGATATCTCGAAATTAGAATGAAGACTGTAGTCGTCGAGATACTTGGAAATTAAGCATTGGGGAATTGCCCGAGCAGTAATCTAGCTCATATCAAGTTTAAAAGGTGGCACGGGGAACTCAAGCAATCCAGGGTCATACTAATCCCATAGATAATGACCCTGCTCCAACTTTAAAACCCCCAGTGCATTCAGCCATCCTTGCTTGTAACCCTCGTTATTTGAATTCTGGATCCGATCATTGAGATGATAAAGGGCTTCATTATATCTAGCCATCTAAAACTCCCTGGGCTATTTATGAAACTGGTAAGTTAACCTCTCCAGTTGCTCATGGAGGTTCTTCACTAGAAGTTCTTTATTCTCCAAGGCAGAGTTTTGTGTGGAAAGTTGCTCGGAGAGGTTCGGAATCTTCTTGGACATCTCTGATAAAGCCTGATTCTTCGCCACCAACTGGAATGCTTGATTCTCCAAGGCTGCCTACGTTCTATCTTCTTCAACAGTAACCCAAGTAGCCCTTACTCATCCCTGAGAAGCTCTCGCTCGTCCGCGAGCAGAAGTAGAGACTCCAGTCCTCTTTAAGGTTTCCAATTCATCTCTCAAATTAGCATTTTTGACCTCAAAGAAAGATAAACCTTCGTCATTGACAAAGGCTCCCGAGGTAGATGCTGCAGATTTCAATTAGGATATCTCTCCTCGCAAAACATTATTTTTCTGCTCCAGTAGTTTCACGATTTGCCTATGCTCCTCGACCTCAACCCTTAGAATTTTCTCTTTTTTATCGTAAGCAGCAATGACCTTATCATATCCTTTGTCAGCATTTAGTTTCTGATATTTTTTCTCATACCCCTGATGAAAAAGGGCACAAGATTCCTTGTATTATTGTTAAAGTTCCTCGATGGTACCTTGGATATCTTCAATTATCTCGTAATATGCTACATTATTGGCAACTGTACGGTCGAGCAAGCACTTCAAATATTGGTAGGCTTCAACTGCTCATTCAGAAGTATCTGGACCAAGGATGTCAATGATTTGAGCTTCATTCAGGTCAGTATGGCCAGCCTTGAAGTAGTCATTGCATTTTTTCATCAGTTCAGTATCGTGAGCTGATAAGAGCTCCATTCTAGCCATAAACTAGTAAAGAAAAGAGATAGAAAGAATTAATAAGATTGTAGACAGAGCAAGAAGAGGAAGAAGTCAAGATAAACAACCAAAATCTTGAATTTTCATTTCATCATAAAAGAAAATACAAAAGTTGAGGCTACATCCAATAAAGTGATAAAATAAACACTCAAACTACTCTACACCTTCTCTTTATTTCTTATAACTTCCTCAGGAGGTTTCGAGGAAGAGGCTGGTTGTTCGGTGGACACGAGTAGTTGCTCGGTAGGAGTAATAGTTGGTTGGGGTTGCTCGGAGAATGATTGAACAGCTGAAACAGTAAGGGCCTGATCTCAAATTACCATGGAGGATTCTTCTGAGGCAGCTTCATCCTCTTCTTCTTCTCCAGAAGAGGGAGGAGGGCCATGAGTATGTTGCTGAAATAGGTCAGAATCTTCAGCGACTTTCAGCTCTTGTGGGGCTGCCACCCATCCATCCCTAAAGTATTTAAGGCTGGCATATTCCATTTGTGAGGACATGGCAGCCAAACACTTATTCCAGCCCTTGTCCCAACCTACGCTCAAGGATTTTTTGACAGCTTTCTTCCTTTTAACCTTCTCCGAGGAAGTCCTCTCAATAAGAAGTTTCTCGACAGTTTTCAGCTTCTCCTCCACCTCCTGCTTCTGGCGATCAACATCACGGAGTCTACCAACCTCCTCTTCAGCAGCTTTGAGTTTATTCTCAAGCTCGGCAACATTCTTGAGTTTCTCCTCAAGCTCTTTATAATTCTTCTCAAACTCCCCCAATTTCTTCTCCAAACCCTTGGAGGCCTCCACAGCTCGATCTCTCTCTTGCTCGACAGACTTAACCTGCTTCTCCCAAGCAATTTTATTCTCCTCATACTTTTGATGAGATTCCTTCAAAGACTGGGTTAATCCAGTAAAAGCTTCTTCTACACCTCCCGAGGAGATTGAAGCCTTGATAGCCTCATCCTTCTTCAGAATAGTGTTGAAACATGTTACCAGCTAGAAAAAAGAAAATAACTGTAAGTCAGTACAGGTACATAACATTGAAAAATGAAAGTTTGGATTAGTAATACTTACTGAGTCAATATGTTGAGCAGCCAAGGTAGTGACCCTGTCACGAGAAAGATTGTCTTCAATACCTTGGACTTCTGGGATAATCCAAGACTTCACCAAGCTGATAGCAGAGCTCGGAGGAACAAAAGTGGGAACACCACCTTCAACATTTAACGACTGAGAGACAGATTCTGCTGGTCTCTCAGAAGAACTTTTCCTTAGTCTCATCGTAGGAACAGGAACATTCTCAACCAAAGATGCTGTCTTGGTTGGTGATATAACAATGACCTCGCTTGGAGGAGAAACAACAACAGCCTTTGTCGGAGCCACAGGGGGCTTTTCAACGATCTTTCTTGGAGACACAGGGGGCTTCTCGCTAAACTTCTTAGTAGCATCAGAAGGGGGTACCTCTACGGTCTTTATCCCCTCTCCTGGGATATCTTTTTTACTTCTCTTTGTCTCCATAGCAGGAGAATCAGACTTGTCGAAAAAGGAAGGAACTTTTCTTCTCTTCATTATGTCACCAATAGGAATACTTGATTCAGAATAAGAGCCCTCCACACTAGACTCAGCAGCTGGTATTTGGTCAAGATTAACCACTACTGGACGAGCACTAAAGGATGAAGTGTAACTCTTGTACTACAATAAATAAGAGGCCGATCTAATGTGCTCCTCGGCCACAGTTTGGTGCGAACTCCAGATAAGTTTCAAATGCTTCAAATTAACCTTTGTCTCCTTTGGAGATTTTCTTTTGCTATCAACTGCAAATAGTAAAAATTAAATGTCAGTGATACATTTTGTCAAACATCAAGAAAACAATATTTCAAAAAATAAAAACAACCTATTCCATTGCCATAAGGGAGACACCTGGGACCCTGATATACATCATCTCCATTTAATGGAGCATGTTGCCAATTTTTCATAACAACCCCATACTCGAAGTAATCCCTGTTGGCATCTGGGAGATTGACAACTAAAGCCCTATTTAAAAACCTAGTTTTTAAATAAAAAGTACTATCGCTGACAACCCATCTATAGCAAAATATAATTTCTGGAATTCCTAAATGGGTTCCATGAATTTGGTTTAACCTATGGACTCCATTAACTATTCTCCAGGTATTGGGAGCTATTTTTGCAGGTACAACGTGAAAATATTAACAGAACTCCAAACATAGGGGGTTTAGAGGAAAATAAAAGCCACATTCGGCCACAAAGAGACTGGGGAACCAATGTCCCTCAGCCAAAGAAAAATAGTCAGAAGGTTCAGAAAGTTCCTCCAGAATGACCTATGAAGGAATTAAAAATTCAGAACGAAATTTGTCAAGCGATTCAACAACATAAACCATGATGATCAAAGCAAAATAAAAGAGAAGGAAGAAGATCTTACAGGGGAAGAGTGAACCAGTGAACAATGAAAAAAATGAACGCACAAGATGGAGAAGAAATGAAAAGTTTGAAGACACAGGTTTGAAAAGTAAAAGACGATAGGATTTTTTGTCGTGTTTAAATACTTTACCTCGGGAACCGAAAAGGTAATGATTACCAAGACGGAGTTTACGTATTCGGCGGCTAAAAAGAAGAAAAATGGCACCAAAAACGAAGCGATTACGAAAATTCAAAATATTTAGGAGATCTGATACTGTGCATTTAAAAATGAGCTACATACAACGAATGTTTTCCTAAAAACCATACAAATCAAAAATCTAAGCGGCAGAATGTTCCATACTTTTCCCCCAACATCAAACTATGAAACATTGGGGGCTTCTGTTGATACCAAATTTAGTCTGCTGACATGGACCAATCACAAGAAGACACATGTCAATTTACATGGTAAATACGAATACTCAAGATGAACAAATCAAGACCACCGAGAAACTCAAGCTCTCCGAGCAACTAATGAGTACCGAGCAACTCAAGTGTGATAAGCAACTCAAGCTCTCCGAGCAACTCAAGCATGTCGAGTAGCTTAGGTGGTCCGAGCAGCTTAAGCGGTCCGAGCTACATAAGTGTACATCGTATCCAAATCAAGAGAATCCAGGATATAATTGCGCATTAAATGCTCATTAATATAGCACAGATGTACATGTCTACTGGGTAACAGCGCATTATCCTTTAATTTGTACAGCCTCAAGGCTATAAATACATTGTAACCTCCTCATTAGCAGGGGACTCGAAATTTCTTGGTAAACCCATTATCGAGAATTATGCAAACAGTCAGCAATAACAAATACAGTGGACGTAGGCAATTCTTACAAGGATGAACCACTTTAAAAATCTGTTGTCTTATATTTATATATTCATTTTTATCTGTGATTAAATAATTAGATCAAATCTAGTTTTTTACATCAACACCAATTAAGGACAATTATACCTAAAATAAATGAACACAAATTGAGACATAATTTTGATACAAATAAGGCACAACATGACTTCGAGTTAAAAGGTAAGGTAAGCATCAGACATATTGTGTAAATTCGTTATCAATTTTGTGGCATTAATTATTGTGTTATGTGTTATATTTCTTCTTCACGAGTTGGAATTTCTCTATATAAGATAAAATGTGTTCATTGGGTTTTTTCTGTTTCTCAACACCTTATCGTTGTATTTCGGGGGGGGGGGGGGGGGGGGCATTCCATGAAATACCCCTATATATATTATTTTTCTCAATTTTGTATATGTATTTGCCATCATCTAATTACAATAATTAATTTTAGGATATTCCATGTCACTGTGAATCCAAAATTTAATGCTCTCTCTTTCCAAGTATTGTTTGTTCAACTGCATTTTTATTAACAGTTAAAGCATATGACATACATAGTTAGATGCAAGCCCCATGCCATAGCCACGACATTATGCTTATTTCATGTCCAACAATCCAATCATAATATGATAACCAACCTTAGTTGCTTTACGTGCTCGCCAAGTCAATTCTGACTACTCTTTTTATACATAGGGTATAATAAGTTTTACAAAGCGCCCGCGCATCGCTCGGGGCTAAAATCTAGTTTAAAAAATAAGATACACTTAAGGCCCGTTTGGTGGTGTAAATTGTTTAATTACATTATTTGCTCAACATGGAATTAATAGATTATGGATGTATTCATTTGAAATGGATTCAAATCCAATTTATGCACGTACGTTTCAAATTTAAATTGTAAAATTTCATGTTTTGACTGAAATTGGCTACTTCAAGTTTTTATGAAAATATTTTTATTAATTTATTTTAAAATTTATTCATTCATGCAACTAAACAACTATACAATAATAATAAGACAATTTTTGAATGAATTAAATTTAAGTAACCTAATTTATAATTTTGGAGACGACCAAACGGGCCCTTAATTAATTATCAAAATGCAAACTTGTTTACCATAATAGGATTAGTGTCTTGATTACCTTTAAAATGGAGTTTTTATTTACACCCACCTAATCCGTTAACTCATCCTAGAAATGTGTTACCAATAATCTAATTTATATTATTTAAAATATCCTTTAAAAATATTCTTATCACCCCATGTAAATTCAATACCTTCCCTCTAACTCTTTCGTTTATATAATACAATAAAATGTGTTTTTTTAACTACAAATTGTGGAGAGAAAAAGAGGAAAAAATAATATTTTTTATTTTAATAAATAAAAATCAGAACAAAAAAGAAAATAGAAGAAACAAGTTATTTTTTTAATAAATAAAAATAGGGATGAGAAAAAGAAAAAAAACATTTCTTTAATATATAAAAATTGAGACCAACAAGAGAATAAAAAATTGTTATTCTAAAAAAAATCACAACTGGGAGGAAAAAGAAAAGAAAATGTAAATACAAACTAGGAAGAAAGAAAAAACTGGGGGAAAAAAAGAGACAAGAATATAATTTTCTATTTTCTAATAAATAAAAATTGTATTTTTGTTTTAATTAAAAATGGGACAGTAAAAAAAGAAAAACATTATCTCTTTAATATGAGAAGTGGGGCAAAAAAGAGAATAAAAATAGTTTTTTGTTCGTTTTAATGGATAAAAAAAGGGATGAAAAATATTTTTTTATTTTTTTTTCAATACATAAAAATCGGGATGAAAAGAGTCTTTTTTATTTGTAATTAACAAAAAGTGACAAAAAAAATTCCTTATTTAAAACTAAAAAATTAATTTTCATTTGTTAAAAAGATATTTTATCTATTAGAAAAATGTAATTTTTAGTTAAGTATTTCATTTTATAAATATATAAATTTACTAAAGTGTCTTAAGTAAATAAACAAAATTGTACCATGATAGATTACATGTCATACGCTGATAGTTTTTTTTTTTAAAAATTTAATATATTGATCCTTTAATTGGATGTTTGTTGGATTGTGTATGAACATGGTGATATCAAATTTTAAAAATAATGTTATTGGGTAGCAATATATAATCAATATTCAATTACTTAAATGTTTTAATTTTTTTTTTTTGAAATGTATGGAAAACGAAAAAAAAAATGAAATTCTTAATCCAAAGTTGATTGAAAAAGAAATTGAGAAACTCACCCCACTTATTAGGTGAGTTGCATATGTATTTGATAAAAGAGTAATATTAGGGTGACCCATTTCGCGGGCCATTTTTTTTAAACCCAATGATGTATCAAATACACATTGGGTGGTGCTTTACTTCACATATGATCTACTGCAAACATCATCCAATTTGTGCTTGATACTTTACCGAGTTTAAAAGAAGGATTTATGAAATGGTTCTTTCTAATATTACTCTTGATAAAAATTAGTTGAGTGAGATGAAGATTTCTCAAAATAAATGTAAAATGATAATTTATGTGAATATATCGAAAAACTTAAAAAAAAAAGTAAATTTTTTGCACTAAATACCCCCAAAATAAAAGTGGGACTAGTTTATTTGGAACACACACAAAAAAGGGGGAAATTGAGTATTAATATTAAGAATAGAAAAAACATTAAGGGTACGTTTGATTCAAAAGTGGGGATAGCAAAATTTTTCATGAAACATGAGGTTAGTAAACAATTAATTAGGCGAAATTAAAGTCAATCCAATTAATTTATTTACATATTTTTTTAAACATTTTAAAACAGTTTTTTAAAATATTTTAAAAACAGCTTTTACAAAACGTTATTAAAACAAATTTTAAAACAAATTCTAAAACAGTTTTTTTACAACATTTTTATAAAACAGTTTTTTAAAACAATTTTTTATACTATTCGGAACAATTTTTTAATTATTCAAAACAACTTTTAAGCCTTTTAAAACAGAAACAGTTTTAAAACAGTCTTTTTTTTTTTAATAATAAAATATTGTTTATAATTTTTTTTTCCTCTCAAATAGTTTGAAAAAAATAGTGTTTTTGTTAGGATCAAATACCAAAAAGTCGCTCAAACATTTTTTAATACATATTTAGTCCAACCCTGTTATTTTGTATCAAAAAGTTCCCTTATTCTCTTATCTTTAAAGGATCGCGCCAGCGGCATGGTAAAACCTTTATGACATGATAACGGACTTTTTAGTGAAAAATAAAAAAATTTGGACTAAATATATATTAAAAAAATTCGAGAGACTATTTAATATATGTCTTTTTTTCTACTATTTTTTACTATTGAAGCAGGAGTTTCCGCATTGAAAATAGTTTTATAAAATTACTTTTTCTTATAAAATAGTTTTGAAAAAATTGTCACATGCGTTTGAGTTTCCGCAATTCTCTCTCAAATTAGCATTGAAGTAGGAGTCGTTTGTCTTGACTTGGAACTGATGTGAAGTTCACACTACAAAGGTTAGTAAAATCACCTCACCTATTCTTGATATATCTTGAAAACAAACAATTCTAGGGAACGTGGGCCATGGAGTATACGCACGCGTGTGGTGCGCCCCACGAAACATTTGACTTTTGGCACTTTTTTTTAATTTTGTTTTCGGGGCTCCTGTTACAACGTGTCACGAGGTGTGTATTTGAGATTGTTTAGTTGAGGATGTCAAG
The DNA here is from genome assembly GCA_949130495.1 of Sambucus nigra. NCBI lineage: Eukaryota > Viridiplantae > Streptophyta > Magnoliopsida > Dipsacales > Adoxaceae > Sambucus > Sambucus nigra. The sequence continues at coordinate 340,089,559 of OX422213.1, read as the reverse complement.
CTACAGCATTTTATCCCGTGTTTGCTTGAGAATTGGGGACAAATATATGGATATCTCACATCAAACTAAATCAAAGACAAAATTCAAAATCTTCTTACACTGTATTAAGTGTTTGAGTGTTAGGGTCAGTCTCGCATATTTATAACACACAACTACTCACTTTTGTATCGAAGTTGACAGCAGTCAAATCATATATCGATTTTTGATAGTAATATTCCTATTCGCACCGCATTTCTATACCGCCTAAAGATCTTAACCACACATATCACCCTCAATCTCCACATGCTGACAAGTAGAGGTATTTGCGGTCCGATCCGATTCGATTTTGAGATATTTTTGAGATTGGATCGCATCAATCGATCCTATAAAATAATGGATCGAGACCGGACCGGAATAATCGGTTTCGATTCTATTCGATTTTTGAGCGGTTCATGTTCGGTCTCGATCCTATTCGATCCATTTTCGTCGTCATCTAAAGCATCCAAACACATTTTTGGAATAAATTCACCACGGTTTGAAACAAACACACAGATTCACATACAAATTCACACTGTTTGGAAACATACACAAACAGTTAGGGAGGACCAATTGACCTTGGAACAAACACAAAACCCATGAACACACTGTTTGGAACAATAAAAATTAGCCATCCCCGTTTTCAAAGAGAGCAGTAACAGTTAAGGCACTTCAAAGAGAGAAGTTGGAAAGTTATTTCAAAGAGAGCAGTAACAGCTACACATTATTTTTAGAAAACTCATTAAGATACTGTTAATTTTTTAATCCAAGAAAAGATGATTTATAATAATTGATAACTTTAATTTTATTTCTTAAAAAATCAGTGTTTGACAAATTTGGGCACACTTTATATTTTAATACAATTGGTAGAAAGCATTATGTTCTCAATTAATTTAGCTTTATGAGACAATATTCCATACTTACACAGAGTCGTCATATTGTAGAATTATAGAAGTGGGTTTATAGGAAATGCCAAACAAGAAATGGGTTTTTAAGGTTTTAGTATATGAAAGAAGGTGGGGGTTGCAGCAGACAGGGGGCATATTGAGATTGATCATATATTATAGACTATAGTAGATGTAAATCAAACAAATAATTGATTGCATACCTTGTTTATACTCAACAAGAAAACTCAGTAAGACATTAGATTGTTGATTCCAGACCAGTCTAGTTTGGGACCTTGGACTACCTCTACCGGTCACCGGAGGCGAGAGAGATGATATTGATCGGGTTTGATGAGGATGAGGGAAATGACAGCCGTAGAGAGAGGTTAAAAAAGAGAGAAGAGATTAGGGTGGTTAAAGTGTGTAAACTTGTGTAAGTTATTAAATTAATATATATATATATATATTTATATATATATATATACTATATATATATATAATATATTTATTTATGTATTTAATAAAAGCGGTCCGGTCCGGTCCGATCCAGACCCGCTTTTTACGACCAAAGATCGAGATCGGATCGAATTATTCGGTCCTTTGTAATTTTGGACCGCATTCATAAAAAACCGCAAATACAGGTTCGTTGGTTGGTTCGGTTATTTCGGTCCATTCGGGTTTATGCACACCCCTACTGACAAGAGAGAAAAAGAATCTGATATAGAAACTTACCCAGGTGGTTTTAACGGTTAAAGAAATGCGGTCCATGTAGAAGAATTCGTATGATAGAGGATATTAATAATAAAAACGAAACCTGGAAGGATGTTTAAGTTGGTAGAAATTAAATGTTTATTTTGAAGTCTTGTTCGGAATAATTGAATTATTTCGGGATGCGTGTAAACTGATTTGAGATTTTCTTTCATATAAAAAAAATAAAAATAAAAATGAATTTGTACTTGCATTAATTAACTACAATTAATTAATCTTAATTTTGATTTTCATACAAGGTAGAAATGGTTTCATTTGAAGGAAAATAGTTAATTTGATGCACGTGGGGATGTCGTGGGTAAAAGGTAAAAGGAACTAATGGAAGACCGAAAATGTGTTTCATTTTGGTGTGATATCTATTTGTTGTTCATAATTGTGATTAATTCTTGTATCATATTATGAAATTGAGATTTTATAAAAAGGACTCTTCTTTAATAAGTATAGTCCTGTTGAAAACTATTCATTTAAAAGTTTCTATAAAATAAAAATAAAAATAATAAGAAAGAAAAGAATGGAAGGGAGGGAGGATATTTGAAAATTTTCTTGCTTGGATATTTTATCAACATACTATATATATATTTGAAACAAAAGTATAACATTGACAATGGGAAAGAGACTCACTTTTGGATTGATAATTGGCATGAAAATGGTCCTCTTATCGAATTTTATGATGAAAGAATTGTTTATGAAGCAGTTAGTACAAATTTGACAAAGGCTCCAGAGTATATTGAAGGTAATGTATGAAACTTTCCTAGACCAGTTTCTAACGACCTTCTTGATATGACCAGAACAAATGTTAAACCTAACAGTAGTAATGAAGATTGGGTGTCATGGATTTTATGTAGAGATGGTAAGTTCAGCTGCAAGAGTAAAGAAATCAGAGATAAGAAGAATCAGGTTAACGACAAAAACTATGTGGTTTAAGGAGAGAATCCTTAGGTATGCATGTATCATGTGGTTAGCTTGTCTTAACAGACTAAGGACTAAGGATAAATTGCTTAAGTGGGGTGTTATAAATGAAGATTTATATGTCATCTGTGGTAAGGAGAAGGAGTCCATAAACCATTTATTTTTTGAGTGTGAAATTCTTATGGGGTTTGGAAGCAAGTGTTAGATTGTTGTGGTCAAATCAGAGGTTTAATTTTTTTTAAGAAGAAGTAACATGCCTTAACAGTAATAGAAAGGATATTAAAATTGTGATTAATAAGCTTTGTGTGGTTGCTACTACCTACACATTATGGAGAACATGGAATTAAATTATTTTTAATAATTTCCATATATTTGAAGGATTTATCCTCTCAAAAATTAGGAAATAGGTGTTTGACAGCACATTTAAATGGAAGAAAATAAGCAATAGTTCTGAGAATGTTGAGATTTGTAGAAGATGGGGGCTTAATGAGAAGTTATGAAAGTAAGTTCTATCCAAAGGAGTTTTAAGGGGTCGAGAGTTTATCTTCTTGTTCATCTTACTATGAGGAAGCTTGTGCCTTGTTGATTTGTTGCTCGATTTAGTTGGTGTACGAGATCTGCTTTTGTTGCCTTCTGGTAAGGTGAAGGGGTTCTTGCATGTGAAAAATCATATTGCATGTCCTTCTTCTTAGTCTGATAATCAGTCAAATATAAGGGGTTATTCTTTTTCAATGTTGTATGTACAGAATTTGTTGATATGATCAAGGTAGAAGTCTTAGATGTTGTTATCTTAGACTTTATTTTAGTCTTGTGGTGAGATCCTTTGATGTTGATGGAAAAGGGTTAGATTCAGTTTTCTCTCCTTGCATGTTGGTTTTTCTTGCCAAACTTCTTGTATTTGGTTTGCCTTCTTTCAGGTCTAGTGACTTCTTTTGGTTAATGGTGTTTTGTTTGAGTGAATCTTGAGTTTTGATGGGTTCTTTCCCTTGTTGAGATTGAGCCTTAGTGGTCTCCATTTCTGGGTTAGCTTGCATGTTGAGTTTTTTTTATGGTTTTCTCTATGGTTTTCACTTGAGATTGTCTTTGCAGTGCTAGAGATTTCGTGGTTTTCATCAGGATGATTCCCAATGGGTTGTTTGGTTCTTATGATGTTGAGATTTGAAGAGATTGAGGGTTATCTTATTTGTTCTTCCATGATGATGAAGAATGGCAAAGCTTCAAGAAGACTCTCTCTCTATACTCTCTCTTTTTGGTTTGTTTTGTTTTGATCCTTACGTTTGGATTATCTATTTTTTGTCTATGCTTAATTCTGATTGGTTGATGTGGAGATGGGTTGCATGTGTTTAGGTTTCTCAATTATTCGAGATTCTTCATTTATGGTCTAGGTATTGGGCGTTTTGTTTGGGCCTTATCTCTTTGGCAGTCTGTTGCCTTTAGAGATGGGCTTTTGTGTAGGGAGTGAGGCTTTGGACCTTTGTGTTTGGGTTCATGGTATATTTTCTTGTGTTTTCGCCTTTTAATTAATGAGTAAATTTCATAAAAATAGCTTCTTTTCAAACTCCAAAAATAATTTAGAATACTCACGGTTACCTTTGTAACTTTTTAAACTTGTAAAATGAATGTCAGGAAAAAAAATTCTCAAAAATTTAAACTTTTTAACCGTAAGATTGACCCATTGCTGAAAAGTAAAACTACAATATGAACACATTCCCACAATTTAATCATATTGATGTTCTAGGATACAAAAGACAAATTGGTGTGATACTTTACGCCATTATAGGAAAACTAATTCCAAGACATTGTTATAGTTTTTACACACTAATTATTTCTAGTACTAGGAAAAAGTGTTTCATAGGTGCAACAAAGACGTTTTACATTACCACTAAATGTTATGTCGGAATCAAACTTGAAACATTTTATAGACTCGTTATGAGTGTTAGAAAGAAAAATACACCAGAATAATATAAGAACGTGTTATCGGCACAACGTATTTTTATTTAGTTACTATATGCTATTCCAACACCATTTTAAAATTTTAGGGTGTTTTTACCTATCCCTTCTTTTTCATGATATATTAAACTTGCACCCCACTTCATTAGTCCATTTGTCTTAATCCCCAGTTCTATAACAAAAGTCTAACTATGTTCAAAAAACCCTAATTCATAATTAAACATCTCCCATAATAACATTTGACAGAAAAAAAACACTCTTAATTAAAAAAACTGACTATTTCAAAGCTTATTACATCTAAAGGATTAGAAAATTAGTGGCAAGCCTAATATGGCATAAAAAAAAGGAAGTAAAAATTTACCATATGTAATATTTTGAAATAAAAGTGCAAATTTTATGGTTTAGACCTAAAGTTTCAAGAATGATGTTGGGTACTAACTAATTAGTTCTTATATATTAGTTGTTTATTTAAGTCATTAGCTATACAATAATTAATTAAGTAAATACGCTAATTGACTATTACTAGCGCCATGACTCATTTTAATACATATTTTCTATGCATTTTCTATATAATTCATCAAAACCCACATGTCTAAATTCAAATCGAGATCTCGTTGGAATGAAGTTCAAGTTCTGAGGAGAGAAAGCAAGTGAACTTTCAATAAAGGATGGATGTTTACCACAAAACTCAGTCTACACGTATTAGAATCTTAATATTTATTTAAATAATAAAAACGTAAAGTGTTTAAAAAAGTACAAAAAATACAAAGGTAACCAAATGTTTTCTATATAAATATAGTATGAATTTTAATACAATTAATCATGCAAAATGTAAAATAACTTGTACAAGTAAACTTCATAGCAAAATGTGTCCAAATACTTGCACACGCGTGCACGCGAATGCGTGTACACACGCGCACACACACACACACACACACACACACACACGTGTGTGTGTGTGTATATATATATATATATATATATATATGAAGACTACTCATTGTGATTTTAAAAGTGACATTAAGTGAAAAACAGCTGGGGACGTTGTTTTTTTATGGACATGTTTACCCTTGATCTCTATTTTATCTTTTTTTTCATGAAATTTAAAATTAAATATCTACGAAAATAAAAGTCCAGTTGAGACAAAATTTATATATTTGGATCTCCCAATATAAAAGTTCATTTGAGATGAAATTTATATATTTGGAAATCTCTCGACGAGATCTATCAAAAGAGAACCATGAAGAATATTTAATTTTGAAGTTTGAATTTCCTATTTCGTAGTGAAATTTTTGACGTATTTTCTTGAATGTGAAATAGTGAGAAATTGGATTGTGGATTCACTAGGCTATTTCACAGTGATAAATTTATGTTTTTACCAAACTTTTGTAATATGCATGTTCATATTTTTCATTAATCATATATTTTTCAAATGAGTATGTCAATATATATCATTTGAGATTAATTTAGATGCGAATTTAAAAAAAAATACTTGTGTAATTTCAAAATGAGAATTTGAAATGCGAAATTTCACATTGTGAATTTGCAATGTGAATTTATTATTGCACCAGGTTTTCACCAGAGATCCACCGAAGTATTGTCTCAATAGTGGGTTGTCATTGGAGACTCATTGAAGGGTTTGTTGTAGACTCGCTAGAGTCATAGAGGTTGACCAAAGACTCATCAGAGGATCGTTAAATTCTAGGGGTCGCTAGAGGGTCACTGGAGTCACAGGTTATCATTGGAGACCCATCGTAGGGTTTGTTTTAGACTCATTAATGTCATAGGGTCTCACCAGAGACTTGTTGGAGGGATGTTGTAGTCATAGGGTGTCATCAAATCGTGTTAGGGAGTTTTCGGGGATACAACGCTAGAGGTTTGACAGAGAATGGCTAAAGATCTGGAGAGAGTTGAGTTGGAGAGAGAAAATGAATTAATGGCGAGTTTTAATGGTGAACGGTATTTTTGCCTAGTCTACGAGACTTTTTTCTTCTCATTAAATATTTTTTAGTTTCAAGTTGCAAGTTCGTATGTTTGTTAATAAGGGGGAATGGATGAATGCCTCTTTGAAAAAAGTGTTCACAATAAATGTATTAACACATTATTGATACAATTATCCCTACATTAATCAAATAACAAAAACCCATTTGTCATTTTCTTTCATATAACATTCTTATTGGTTAATCCATGGAGATAAAGGCCTAGTTTCAAATGAAATAATTCTAGAAACAAAGAAGGATGGAGAGAGACTAAAACCTTAACCATGATTGTTAATCTCCTCCATGTCACACTCCACCACACTGTATTCTCCTCTTCAGAAAAATCATAAATGAGCAACTACAAAAAATAGATGGTTCTTGAACCCAACTAACTAGAGAAACTATAAAACCCAACTTTGTTAAGATTCTTGCTTAATCCATTTTAACCAAGTTTGATATTTGTAACATATTTCCCCTAGATTCTCCAAGAGTAATTTATGAAAATGATAAATTTGGACGTATAATTTGGACGTTTGATATTGGCATCTTAATTTGGACGTTTGTATTTGTAACCAACATGGAATATTCCTAATGAAATGATAAATTTGGACGTATAATTGGTTAACTTAAAGTTATGTAACTTAATTGGTAACTTTCTGAGTCATTTTGGATTTTAGTAAAATAATAGACTCTTTGGGCTTGGGCTTTGCTTAATTAGGCTCGAATACTATAAAATGGATATATGGGGTATTAGGGAGAAACTCGAAGGGCAAAAAGGTGATTCGAAATTTTCTAATAAGGGAACAAGACTAAGGTTTGGGAGGGAAATTAGTGTGAATAAAATAAGGAAGAAAAATGAAACAAACCGCTAGGTTTAGGTCGCGATCGTGCCCTTACTGGGCTACTACCATGCCCTTACTAGGCCACGACCTCGTGAAAAACACCTCGCGATCGCTGGTGTGTTGAGTCGTGGTTGGCTCGCGAGTTAGTCTATTAGTTCTCTTTATTCAAATTATTATAAACGTAATATGCACATTTTATATAAGATTTTCACAGAAACTCTCACCCTCTCTAAATTAAACACTAACTTTAACTCTTCACCAATTCCAACCTAATAATCTAAAAACAAAAGAAGGAAGACTATGATTTAAGAATAAGACCGAAGTATTGAAGAGATTTAAGAAGGGCTTTCAAATGGTTCAAGACTTATTTCCAAGGAATTTAAATATTCAAGCATATAAGTTCATGCTTGTCTAATTTAAGGCAATTTACCAATCTACTCTTCTCATTATATATAAATATAAACTCTAGATTCACTTAACTAATGTAGTAGGCCTAAAGTAGAAATAATTAGTTTTTTCATATCATTTCATTTAATTGCCTCACATGTTCAAATTGAATTATAATTTAAATGTTTAATATATAATTAGCGTGTTATTACTATAAAAAATAATTGAGTAAGAGTAATTTATTAACACTGCACCAAATGTTAAAAAATGTCTCACATTTCTAGCAAGAGATTGTTACGGTCAAGGCCCGTGACAAAATAACATGCATTTTTTTATCACGGGCCTTGATCGTGAAAAGTCCGTGACAAGGATGCGACAAAGATTTTTGTCACGTTCCTTGTCACAATCAAGGGCCGTGACAAGTCCGTAACACGTTCGACGCCTGAAATCCAACAATAAAACCCTCTTCTCCCCCTCTTTTATCTTTCCTTTTTCTCTCTTTGACCTGACTTTCTCTCTTAGGTTAGAAACCTCCATTTTCCTTCACCCCAAAAGGTATGACATACACACACACACACACACACACAGTACTGCTCTTGTGCATAGCAGTCCGCATTTTAAGAGTGCGGACAAGACATGTGTCACCTAGCGGTGAGCCTAGAAATTATAGGCTAAATTATATGCACTCTCTCTCTCTCTGTCTCTTTTCTGGGCTCACCACCAGGTGACACATGTCCGGTCCGCACTCTTAAAATACGAACTGGTATGCACAAGAGCAGTACTGTATATGTATATATATATATATATATATATATATATATATATATATGTGTGTGTGTGTGTGTGTGTGTGTGTGTGTATGTGTATATGTGTGTGTGTGTGTGTGTACAGTTCTTGAATATATGTGTTGTAAGCTACTTGTATAGTCTTCCTATTCTTTTAAATAAATTAAATGCAAAAACTAGGTTTGAAAATTCAAACCATATTCTTCACTGGAATAGAATATTTGACTTTGATATTTGTTTAGGATTTATTATAATGTGTTTTTTGTTGTAAATGTAATCATTTTGATTAAAATATATAATTTGTGAGTTTATTTAAAAATGTCGAGGATGTTGGGATTTTGGCTGAAAATAGTAAATAAGAGAAGTAATGTTCTTCGATATTTTTACCGTTCTTCAAATGTACACAAGTTTTGAAAGTTGGATTCAATTAGGTTATAATGTAGAATTAAAATGAATTTGGTATGTATATGCGGCATAGGGTTTCAACATGATAATGTCATATGCGTTATGAAACACATCAATCCATACTTGTTAGGACTTAACCACTTTATTATTGTTAATTTTATTAATTAAGATGTTAGTTATGTTATCAATTGTATCTGATTTAATTACTCCACGAGATTAAACTAACTTGCAGAAATAACTGCTGCAGTCGTGTGGGTCATAGGGTGAGAATTGAGTAGAAACTTCCAAAATTAGAAGTTAATGTCATATTGGTAATTTGATTAATATATTTAATGATCCACAAAATGAAGCTAAAATTTTGCTAGAATTCACTAAGTATTGTTCAGAGGGGATTAATATTATTGGGGAATTAATAGTGGTTCTAATCTATGTTGTGTGGAACCCTTCGGTTAAAACGCAGACAATTAGGCAGGCTTATAGGCTTGAAAAAATTGTATCTATACACAACCTTCTTTTTGACACAGCTATAAGCTTGACTAATAACATTTGTTTCACATAAAGGCTTTCAAAAATTGGAAATGTGATTATTTTGTTAAGAAAATTGATATTGATCAAGGGTACTCACATATCTAATTTTAGTTTTGTGTGAGTATCCTTATAGTTTTTCTTCAAGGTGTAACCCTCGAATTAATTCGAGATTTATAGCTAACAAGGTTATGTATTAGTCTTGTTATGAAATTAGGAACCCAAATGAGTTGGACTGGTTATACCTTAAATATAAACTTTAAGGGTACTCGCAAAAAACTAAAACTATATTTTTGAGTACTCTTGATCAATACCAAAATTTTCAATTAAACAATCAAATTTTCGATTTGTGGAAACCATCGGGTGAAAATGTGGTGTTGCGTACTCTGAGAGGGAACTCAGGGAGAAACAGGATGCTCGCGTGGAAGGCGATACGAGGTTACTATTTGATCCATGCGGGGATGCAAGAGTTCTTGTCTCTTAGACCACCCTTTCCAGCTAAGGTGGGGTTTTAATTTTTGAATGATTTCCTCTAGAAGTTATTCGACACCATATCCAATTTCTATTGGGGTACACACCCTTGTTTAGGCCTAAGCCTACTTTCTTCGTGTGAGGGGTTATCGGTTGTTCAAAGTCACCAGTTTATTTTATATAAAAATAAACAAAATAGTTAGCTTTAGCCCTTTTGGACTAATACTAAGGCAGGTTTAGGCATGTGAATTATCTAAAGATTATTGTTATGGGTTCAGGAATCGGGTTACGAGCGTGAAAGGTGTAAGACATCCCTACTTGTTATTTATGCTTCATTATCTATATACTTATTATCGTTCTTTACATTATATGATGACTTTTTAGTTTATTTTAGAGCATACTGAGAGACCTTAGTTTGAGAATCCTTTAAAATTATAGAGATATGCTTAGCTATAAAAATTGTATTAGTGAGATCTGTAAAAAAATCATTTAAACTGGTGTGGGCACATAAGAGTACATGTATGTGAATACGTATTCACGTAACTGGTGTCCATTGATGTGTATATGAGTGTGAAAGAAATCTCGGCTAGTTTAACAAACAGTCTGTGAATGTGTGTATGTATGCGCGAGAGATCGCGGCTTAAGATAGTCTGTTATCTCATTTGAGGGGTGTAAGTGTGTGTGTAGGGGAGGAGGGGGGGGGGGAGTGAGGGGTTTAAAAGGTAATATGGGAGATAGGTGAATTTATAAGGGAAAAATACGTAATAAGACATTATCGAGGCTTATGCTCATGAGAAGGATTCGGTATTGTGCCTACGTACCTGTATACCCACAAGCTCAAAGCCTACGTAGTTTGGTTATTGCGACAAGCCATATGGAAAGGTTCCAACATGATGTATGTGCAAGTGTGATGATTTGTCTTGAGAAGCGGAGAATCTATGTGTGAGATATAAGGTAGCTTCATTAGAGGTTCAGGATGGAAGGGGACGTGAAGTCACTAATTAGGATGTATTAATATTATTAGCCGATCACTATCCTGAAGGTATTGTTGAACCTTCATACTAGTTTGCAAGTGTAGTGTGAAGGATGTAACATTCTATACATCCTTTAGTGCCTATTTGTATATATAATGGAGGGGTGTATTTGGGGTTAGAGTGGATCAGAAGTCACCAACAGAGATCTATGTATCCTTAATCGACATGGCTAAAATCTTAGAGGTGTCGTAGAACTCAATATGGTTCGAAGTGATATATATAATCACCCCGTATACATATTATTAGTCTTTATCTCACAAGTTTATCTCGGTATTGCGCCTACGTACCCAAGAGGACTTGGGATAAAAGCAAATGTAGTTCCAACTAACGACTATGTTTATGGGTGGAGGCAACGAATATCGGGTATACAATACATAATATTATGGTTTTTATGGAGTCTAGTCTTTATGTCGCATTTTCGTTATGAGTTGGAGTGCATATTCATATGTTAAAAATACGTAATCAAAGACAGATGTGTGACAAAACATAGATTTATAGGTGCCACCATTGAGATGAAAATGTTCACTTAGAGAAGTGGTGAAAAATATTCAAATTTTAGACTTTTGCTTTGGAAAAGTTTCAGAATGAATCGGTTCATGGACACTTTTCGAAGAGAGGTTTTGAAAACTATGTTTTCATATTTTACTTAGTTGTACCAGTTGATTAGTATTTGTTTATCATATGAGTATGTTTATTTAACTCAACACACTGAGGTACTGGGTAATAACTAGGCTTTAAAATATAAATGTTGTAAATTGTATATATTCTCCCCTAATAGGGGTCAGTTTTAGAGGTTTAGATAGATAAGTACAGTTCTATATCATAATTTTTATTTACGATATTGACCTGAAATTTTTGTAGTGTTTCTTTACCCTTGTAGCATGAGCCACATTTTGGATGGGGGAGTGTCCCTATGAGATGGAACCACTCTATCGGACAGAGCTTTGTTTAAAAGAACCTACTTTTACGGTGTGCGGATAGAGGCTTGACTATATTTTTGAGGAAGCAATTTTTTGGAAAGTCTAAACTTCACTCAGGAATTCTAACAGAACTCGAGATTCAAAAATGCTTAAGGTTGAAGAAATTTAGAAAGTTAAATTAATGTCAGGTTTTGGGGCTCTTTTTTAAATTGTCTAAGGCCTCTATTTATAGTTCCTTGGGCAATACCATTAACTGCTCGGTTAATAAAAATAATACACGTATAGGGTGGATTAGGTTTGGTAGGGACGCACGTGGGGCTGAGCCAATTTGGTTGGGACATGTGTCCCTTTTGATTAACCGTTCAGTTAATCAAGGAGATTTGGTAATGATTACCTAGGATAGTTAACATTGAGTTAAGGCCATTAATCGTTAAGTTAATGGATCCATTCTTGCTTTTTTCTTTTTTTTTTGGATTTTTTTCGGAAATTTCCATTTGTGTCCCCAAAATTTTTCAAGGGCTTTTTAGGACATGAATTTTGACCCTCTTATTTTGGTGGTGTTTCGTGGTCACTTTTTTTGGATTATCATGATGTCAAATAGGTGATAGACTCAAGCCTTGATTGTGAATCAGGATGTCCACAGAGACGTTCGACTAAGAGTGTGCACGGGTGGACACTTTTCATCAAAATTAGGATGGAAATGGGTTTGCCTATTAGGGATATGTATATAAATGGAAAGGAGGTGTGTATAAAACCTAGTGGAGAGAATAGGATTTTTTGAAAATTTAGGGGCCACTAACCATTCGGTTGTCTTGTGAGTGAAGTCTGATCCATTAACCATTATGTTAATGGGACGATGAACTGTTTAGTTAATCATCTCGTGGACTAGACCTTATTTAATATAGTAGTGTAACCCTTTTAAGGAAAATTTACTTAAATATCTTGTAGTGACCTTTATCCTCTGTTCGACGCTAGATATATTACAAATTTTATGACACTTTGCTTTGCTAAAAATGGACACCAACAATGGAGTTAGCTTTGGCATGCCGGATTCACCGTTCATTTTATCTTTGTTGGGAACTCTCCCAATAGGTGGGAAGAAGTGGATACCCTAATCCATAATCAGATCTTGAGTTGTTCCATTGTTTTGAAACCTATAAATTCTAAAAGGGTGAAAATTAGAAATCACCAAAAAAAAGGAGTGAAAACTACCCCTCAAAAAAGTTTTGGGGGTGAAAGTGGGAACTATTAAAAACTAGTTAAAGGCAAGGCACAATTGAGTTGGGACCTTTTATCAAAAGGTTAAAGAATTAATGCAATCATTGTATTTCCACCCCTTTTTATCCACCCTACACGTGGCACTCCTTTATCCCTTTAACCATTCGGTTAAAAGGGCCTAGATTAGACCCTATAGATAGAGGTCCCTACTAACCTTAAAAAGCACCACAAAACTCAACATTGATTCGGTATTCTAACTTTCTTCTTCCCTGATCCTAGGCTCGAGATTATTTTGCGAAGTGCCAAGTTCTGAAAGATATGTTCCAAAATAGGTTTTCAAAGATCGAAAAAGCGTCATTCCCCTGCAAAAATTTGATAATATAAAGTTCCTCGATCAAACCTCTGGCCGACAGTGGAGACCCCAAAACCCAACATTAATTCAGTTTTCTAATTTTCTTCTCCCCCGATCTTGGTCTTGATACTCTTTTGTGAAGCAGTAGCTTCCGAAAGAGATGTTCTAAAAGCATCTTTTAAAGCTCAAAAAATATTTGTTACCTTACGAAAATATGACAAATATAAAGTTCCTTAGTCGAACTGTGATCGACAATGGAGACCCCAAAAACAAACATTGATTTTGTTTTCTAACTTTATTCTCCCCCGAGCCTGGGCTCAAGGCCCTTTTGCCTCTGATTAATACAATTTTAATATATGAATATGACATTCTAACTTATAAGGGAACTGTTATATTAAGGACTAGGCTCCATAACACCGCAATATTTCATATTGTATATTCAGTATCTCATTGCCTATACCCATAAATGTGTCCATTTGTTGGAATTATGTTGGTTTTGATCCTAAGTACTCATGGGTATGTAGGCGTAATACCGAGAAAAACTCGTGAGCCTTCGACATAATACGTTTCTTGACGTATTATCTATTGGGATGCCTCTATCTCTAGTCCAAATACCCTTTCTCATAGTAATTGACCATCTCTATCACTTCGGATCAACTTGAGGTCCTACGACACCCTTGGGTTTTAGCCATGATGATAAGAGATATACAGATTTCTGTCGGTGATTTATGGTCCACTCTAATCCCAAATACACCCCTTCCCTCTACACCCCAAACTAGTTTGAAGGTTAAACAACACCTTTCGGCTAGTAATCAACTGACTATTATAATATGATATGCCAATATTGGTGATCTTTGGGTCCACTCCTATTCTGAATTTCCTCCGAAGCTACCTCGATCATATAGATAGTTTTTTATCTCTCAAGCCAAGTCCTCATATTTTCATAAACATCACGTTGGAATACTTCCATGCGACTAGTCGTAACAACTGAACAACATCGACTTTGATCTCATGGATACACGGGTACGTAGGCACAATATTTAGTCCTTCTCCTGAGAACAAGCCTCGACGATATATCTGTCGATATGTTGTCATAACAGAGATGCACCCATCTCTTATATTATCTTTTAACCCACTAATTTCACATCAAACTATCTCAAGCTACTATTTTTCAAGCACACACCAACACACACTTTTAACTGCCTCCCTTCATACAAGCTGTGCTCCCTTGAATCCATCTATATATATATTAAGGAAAAAGTGTTATTTGAATACGCAATCACACACAAGAATTCTTGTGTACCCAGAATTGTTTAAGTGACATTCATATACTTCTCACTAATACCATTTTTCATACCTAAGCACCTATCTATGTTTTAAGGGATTCTTAAAATAAGGTTTTTCAGCATGTTCTAAAATAAATTAAAAGTAATCACATAATGTAAAGAGCAATAATAAACATATAGAAAAGGAAGAATAAAGAACAAGTGGGGTGCCTAATACCTCCCCCACTCTTGACCCGGTTTCAAACCTCAGAATAAGAATCTCTAGATCAATCGCATACCTTGAGAGTGCATACTGCATTCCGAAATGGAGTGCGACCAAAAATTTATTTGCACGCCTAAAATATCATGTTAAGGAATTTACTCAAATTTCAATCACCCAATTTCAAATTTTATCTTTCTAAGTATGTGTATGGCAAAAGATACAAAAGAGGTAAAAAAGATCACTATAACAGATATGTGAGGACAAAAATCCACCAACGGGAAAAACCTCGAGCAAATGAAATAATCTCATTAAACTTGGTAAAAACTTATAGAGGGTACTAATTACTTACACTCCTATCCATGATAACTCACACCTTCACATTTTTTCCTCCAGTTGTATCAAGATGGATACTCCTATCCATCGATGGATAATCTCAACATTTATATGTCATGACACACAATAACAGTTTTAGACAATCCTTTATCTTTAAACTTTGGAGATCACAGATGATATGGACCTTAAAAGAGAACCTCAAATATCACAACATTTACTTTAGGAGAAGACCCAAATTGTATAAAAAAAATTATTTTATGAAGATGATTTCTTATTAAAATCTTTGCCTTTTTTGATATTAATCAACCTCTAAAAAGACTGGGGATTAAATGCAAAGAAGAGAAGGTGAAAATTATGAACTAGATTTTTTTAAAATGGGTTCACTATTTTTCACAAATATGGTCTTATTTCCTTAGAAAGGAAGAAGGGATACGCACTAAAAGAGTCTTTTGGTATTTTTCTCTCGAAATATATTAGAGTTATTTTGAAATGAAGAGCAATGATGATTTATATAAAGAAAATAATACAAATGGGTTTCACGAATACCAAGATAAGTAAAATGACACATCTCTTATAAAAAAACATGTGTGAGAGAGTGGTTGGGAGATAGCTTGTCCAATTAAGTGCCAAAAAGGTTATTTTTTGCACAAAAAACTAGAGGATACTCAAAGATATTTACGCATTATAGGAGGTGTTGTTGCAACGAGGATGAGCATTACTGGAGAAAACCTAAAGCAATGAAAGTCGTTTATATATACAAATATTTTTTAAGAGAACTTCAAAAGACTATCGGTGCAACAAAATTCGTCATTGTGGTGATGTTTTAGCGATAAGTTTCTCACTCCAAACTCCCGTGCTTTTTCCAAAAGAACTGGTTCTATATTTTCTTCAGTGATGCAATTTTTTACTGTAGAAAAATTGGCCAGTTTCACTCAATTTTACTTATTTTAGATTTTTTAAACATTTGAATACAACCAAGATTAAGAAAACAAAAACCAAAAGATTTATGCTCACAATTTTTTTACCAAATCACTTTGAAATAGTTTTATAGAAACACGTGATGTATGTGAGGGAATTCTCCAATATATCTTTCATATAATAATGAGATACTTGAGATAACGAGGATGCCAGAAACCTGCTTCAAGTTTTTGAATATAGATGAAGCTTTTTCAGAAGGTAAATTAGGAACCCAAAGTTTTTTGTAGAACTAGAATAAGATAGCTACCTATGAGGGAACAAATGAGTACATGAATACTCTTACAAACTTTAACATGTATTAGGATTAGTCATAAAGGGATAATCCAAACCTTTGGTTTGTTTTTATATAAAAGAAACTGGTGACTCTGAACAATCGACAACCCCTCATACCGAGAATACTTAGGCTTAGGCCTAAATAGGGACGTGCAACCAAAGCTTAATATGGTGTTGAATAGCTTACAAGGTAAAATCATTAATCACTGAACCGATAAACGGACATTGGGGATGAGAATGCGTGATATCAATTATTTTTTAGATTCGCAAATTTCCAATTTTAAACTTATTTAATTAGAGTCAATCTTCAATCCAAATTAATTAAACCCTAATCATGAATCTATGTGGATAAATCAAACATGTAATCAGAAATCAAGGGACAAACAAATTTCAAGAAAAAAACACATTTGGGTAAAACCTTTTTTTTCACTATATAATGTAAATCGCAACTTACAAATTACATAGATAAATATGCGATGAATTTCCCACAAAAAATCCACTTAGACTGTAGCCTAGCACCAACAAATATTCCCTCAAGAACCTCAAGAATTGCAGGTCCTCTTCAACAGTGTACCCTAAATTGTCCCCAATGACCACAGTCGTTAGCAAATATCTCTCGCAAGAACTATTAATCTTGAAGTATGGACATCCTTCTCTACAAGAGAAACTTCGACAAGAAGTGTTTGGGTTCTAAAACGATTTACCAAAGTATATGGGATGATTTTGTGAACCAAAAATAAAGTTTTGTGCCCTAAAAGTGAAGACTAAAATTTTGCAAATTTGCAGTTTTCGTTTGGCAAAAGTCTTAATGAAAAAGTCTTTCAAAATAGGTATTTATAGCAAAGCAAAATACTTGAGGCGACACAGATCATTCAAATGACTTATTGATGTCATTTGAATGACATTAGATGTCATTTGAATGACATTAGATATCGTTTGAACGACTTTAAAAACAGCCTGATAAAATGCAAAACAGTACGTGGTCGTTTGAAGCATAAAAAGAATGACCTATCTCGCGACCTATCATACGACATGTGATGCTGTTAGAAGGGGTCGTTTGAATGACATGTCAATGTTGTTTGAATGACATTGCTTTGTCGTTTGAAGGACAAAAGTGAAAAATTAATATTTTAAAATGCTCTCCTACAGGTCTTCTAAAAAATATCATTACTTAGAAAAATGCTTCATTTTGATAAAAAGCAGTTTCGACAAAATATCCCAATACTATCATAAAACATATTCGAAACTTAAACACAATCCTTACCAAAATCAATCTCGTAGATGTCCATTGTTGAAAAACCTTGATATTCGGATCCGTCGTTTTGAACAAATGATCGTGAGATTTCTTCTACGGTTGTAGCAGTATACGACATACTCAATGTAAAATCAGGACTATGGAAATTATGTCCTTACAAATTACCCATATGTCTATGCCGGTACAAAATTAAAACAATTAAAATTATCAATCAAATGCCTATGCAAATCTAATACCCTCCCATGAACCCAAAAGTGGAAAGATACTAAAAAAATGTAAGTCTTCAAAATTCTTGAACTTTAAATCTCTTTAAATCAAATCTCTTTTCTTTCCTTGCGCCTCTTTTGTGTGATTTCCAAATGATCATCAAAGTCTTCACCCAATAAAAAAAACAAATACCTTCGTGGTGTATTGAGTTTGAATTGAGATAAATAAAAATCAAATCTAGTAAATCAATCAATGCTAAATTCTCAAATCTCCCCCATAATTGATAATTCGTTCTTTCCCTTTTTATTTGTCCGAAATAGACAAGGAAAAGAATGAACAAAATAAATACGGAGTGTCACGACCAGCATTGCACATATATATTAATTATGCTCATGCTAGAATATACTCAAAAGGATCCACAAACTCTTTTTGATTTTTCAAAATTTTTCAAGAAAAAATTTTACACAAGTAACACACACCATGAATTTACACTAAGATAACCAAATCGTAGAAGTGGAATGAATGGGCGTGAACAAATTCGATAGGAAAATTAACTCAAACATTCATAACATATGTGCACGATGAATATAGATACTCCTGACGAATGAACTCAAAATCATCCTTAGGTGAAAGAAATATTGAATTCAAATGATATCGACTCAATCTAATCAACAAATCAAAGTCTAAAATTATTTCCACATCAATAACGTCTAAAACTATGTAATGTTTTTCAAGACTTTGTAAGGATGTGCAAACCCGTTGATATATTTCCAACCAAACTCCCGCATATATAAAAATGATCATATTTTTCTATTCAGTTCTTTTATTTTGAATGATCATATCAAACTAAACTAGTTTGGCCTTGGCTACTTTTTACAATGCGCTCTTTTAAACGGTGGCTTTCACCCAAAGGTTATTTGTTCCTTTTGTAGCCCTTTCCCGTGTACAGTCATCTTTTTTCATATTAAACAAATTCCACAAGGGCAATGGTTCTTACATGCACTACTTTGATTTTCAAGTTTTATTGAATTTAGTTCATTTTAAAGATAGGATTGAGATGAAAACACTTTGACCAATGATTCGTATCGAATATTGTATATTTCCACCTGTTATCCTTATGCATTCTAGCGCTTTTACGGTCCTAAATGCCTATAATTATGCTCATTAACCAGACAACCTTGGAGTTGGATAGATACATGTTTTACAGGGGTTATTTGTGCTTTTATAGGTATTGGAATGCTAAAAGTGAGGATCCGTTGCATTTCGGAGAAGTTTCGTCGATGAACGCTACTTCAAGGGCTTTTTAGTTAATTCACATTCCTTATTCGGCTCTTGGAAATTCCACGGATGCGTAGTTCATTGAGTTAGCATCGCGTGGCCGCAAACGGTGCGTCGTTTGGAGTTCGGACGAAGAAGCTAGGCTCGTTTCCGTAATGGACCTTTTCCCCCTCATCATGGACCAAATGCAGCCTGAAAACAGAGTACCGGTCGACCGCGTACAAGGGACCGGTCGACCTCAGTTTCAACTTTTGCCGTGGGAAGGAGACAGTATGCTTTGGTTTAAGGTACCGGTCGACCGCGCCCCTGCGACCGGTCGACCGGTAGTGCCAGATATTTTGGGCTCTTTCCTCTTTCTTTCCTTTTTCCCTTATCTTTTCCCACTTACTATATAAACCCATTTTTGGTTTTAATATCATATATACACGATTTTAGGTTAGTTTAGATTAGGGTTTGAGGGTTTTGGAGAGTTCTCCTTCATTTATACTTGGTTTGACACCCCATTTGTTGTGTAAGTCGACTATTCATCATCCTCTTCCATTAATATAGTTTGTATTTCTTCATTTCTTGCTTTCTAGTTAATTTACAAGCTTTCTAATTTAGGTTTTCTTGCTTTATTTACACGCTTTGATTTACACGCTTTCTAGTATAGATTTACTGCGTTTATTTACCGCTTTCCATTTATCGCGTTTTTAACATGCTTTCTAGGTAATTTAAATTAGGTTGTGTTTGAATTGAACTCACTCGGGTTGACGCGTTGCTTTGCTTTGGTGATGGAGTTTACGGGTTTATTTCGAGTGCGTTGTCCTAGTTATTACGCCTAGGAGATTTGACGGGGCATATCATGTATGTCCCGTGCTTACGACCTTTCGCGCGTAATTTCCGGGATATTTGTTGACGCCAAAATCTTATTAGGCTTTTATGATGATTTAGGGCGTAACAACCCTTGATTTAATTAACTGTCGAAACGAGATGCATTTGTAATAACTCGTCGACCCATGTAACCATTTTATACTAATTAACTCGGGTGAGGGATATTCGACGCAACCTATAGTTTTACTCGCTTTCATAATCTAGTTTCAATACCATTGCCTAGTTAATCATTTACCTTTATGCATCTTTTCTTTTAGTTTGTAATAATCTTTTACACTTTTATTTCGGAATATTAAACCACTTAAATTCTAACAACTTGTCCCTGTGGATTCTCGATACCCGACTTACCGCTGTGCTTGCCTCGCAAGTGTAGTAGTAACTTAGGTTTTTGTATTGAGTTGGCGAAAAGAAAATAACGATTAGCGTCTTTACACGCGCTACCTTTCGCACTCGATCAAAATGGCGCCGTTGCCGGGGACTAGTTTGTTTTAGACTTTATTTGATTTAATATTTCATAGTATTTTCTTTCTATTTGTATTATTTTCTAATATTTTGCAGGACTTCCACATTTGAGCACTTAGAAACGCTCGAATTCTTTCCGCGCGCACCTACTTTGTGGAATCCGCCACTTGAGCCATTTTTGGGGTAAGCATGTCTTATTCCAATTCTTTCGGTAATCCTTGTCATAATTCTCAAAATTCTCGCAAACCTATGACTTTCGGTGAATACTTAGAATCCCAAAGTATAACAAATTCAAATATTACTTTGGGCGAGTATAACGAAAGTCAAAATTTAGGTTATTGGAATTTTGATGATGATGATAATGATTTTGGGCCTTTACCTCCTTATAATAGGAATTTTGAAACGAATTCGAATAGTTTTCAAAATTTCTATAATAATGAGCTTTCGTTTAAGTCCGATGGTAATTTTCAAAGTTCCCATTCTAATGCATCCGCACCTCGACCTATGACATTCGGTGAGGGCTTGCGTATGTATGAAAACGAGAAAATTGAAAACCGTTATCGGGAAGAAAATCGTTTGTGGGAACATGAGTTGGATTTATTATTTGAGTCCGACGACGATTTTGCTTCCGAGACTTTTGAAGTCGAGGAATGTTTTGAACCAAATGAGGTACTTGTGCCTACTTTGGAACAAGCCATTCTAGACTTTGCCCATCTCGTAATAGATATTGAAAGTGAGGATGAAAATGACGTAATATCTATTTGCAATGAAATGATTTCTTCTTTGGCCCCCAAAGAAGAACATTTCATTGAAAATGATATTATTTCCTTTGAAATTCCAACTTCATGCGATGATGATTCATCTCATGAGTTTGAATTTCTTTCATCCCCTTTTTCATTCTCTATTACCCCACCGGAACAAGTACCCGATGATTCGGTTTCGAACTTTAATGTTTTAAACCTTATCGCCGATGAGGAGTACTTGCTCGAGTCGCCCTCCACGATCGCATCTTTGCCTTTGTGTGCGCCGCCTCCCATTCCAACTTCAAAATCCTTGGGAGGATATTCGGCTTTTCTCGGTCCCCACTTGTTTTTGTCACCCGTTCAATCCAAACCACCCATCCTCCCTCCCAAAATTTTAATTGGGGATGGTTCATTTCTTCCGCCTTACACATGCCTTCCGTTGTTAAAACGGAATTCATATTTTTCGGAAGGCATGCTTGTATGTGAGGGTACACCGGTTATCCTCCAAAGTCAAATCGTTCTTATGGTGGACCCTCAGCTATTTAGACTTCTAGTGTACAGTTAGTGTGAAGTCTAAATAGTAGGTTGTATATAGTTAGCTTTTTAATTTTTCTTTCCTTGTTAATTTAGTCTAGTGTAATTAGTTAACTTTTTATTATTTGTTTTTGCTATGCTCGGTACTAACTTGTTTTGTAGATTCTTTGGACTTGTTCTTATGGGGATCGCTCCACGTTTGGGTAATATCGCTCTTTTCCTCTCTTTGACTTGGTTCTTAATTTACATTGAGGACAATGTCAAGTTTTAAGTTAGGGGGTGTGGGATATTCTATCCATTTCTTCATTTAGTCCATGTTTTTGCTCACATGTTAGTTACTTAGTATGCTTTTCTTAGAAAAATTCAAAAATATCAAAAAGATTTTCTTTATTTTTCTCCTTTTTTGGGCATTTTGCCTTTGTTTCCGATGATAAATTTCAATAATTGCCCGATCCAATAGACAACCCAATGATGCATGTTCTCGATTTTAGAAGTTATTAGACTTTAGTCTCAATTATTGATATGATGAATAACTTCATGAATTAAACTTTAATCCCGTGAGCACATGCACTTTCCTTGCTTTATTGATTTGGTTTAAGATTTTTATAACTCGGTAATCTTTTGTTGCATTGTATATACTTACACCGAGTAAGCTTTGTACCTTTCGTCGTTTGTGAGTGTATACACTATTCTTTTCTCATTGAAAACGTTGAATTCGTTGGTAATCTCACTATTCTTTCATTTGACCGTTCATTAATTGAGTTCATACTTGAAATGTGTTACTTGAGCATGATTTTCATATATTGTTTTGACTCGAGAATTGCGTAAACTTTGTGAAATGATCATAGGCATTATTTGTTATATCACCCATATTAGCCTTGACCTCACCCCTATATGTTTACCCTCGTTAACCCCTTTGAGCCTAAATATAGCCTTTCGTTTCATAACCCCATTCCCGTAACCAACTCTAAATTGGAGTTTGAACCCATACATACACTTTCCATACCTTTGTTTGGAATGTTACTTGGGATTGAATGTTGTTGTTATGATGCCGGTTGCAATTTAGGCATATGAGAGTTTGATAAGTAAAGAAAAGAAATAGTGAAAAAAGAGTGAAAAAGAGAAAGTGAAAAGCAAAAGAAAAGAAAAGAGAAAAATGAGAAAAAGAAGAAAAGAAAAGAAAGAGAAAGTTGTAAATATTGTGTATATAGTTCAATAAGCTTTGATTACTCTCCCCGATGATATATTTAATGCCTTTTTGGAACTTTTTTTCCAATTTTGATATTGCCCGCATTATCCCATTATCCCGAGTTTTCATTCCGAACACTTTGAATTCGTACATATATTCCTTCGTTTCGTACCTTAGCCATACCTACATTATAACCCTATTCAAGTCCTATGTGATCTTAGGTTGATGTAATTTAAAAGTCATAATAGTTTTGATAATCTGTGAAAATGCATTTCGCCTCCTTTAATGTGCGGTATCTTTCATTGAGATTACAGTTTTTCAGTTAGATATAGCGTTCTTCATCTGTGACATGTGTGCGGCCTAGTTTCCATTTACATTTACTCTTTAGCCCGCATGTCCCGTGTGTTACCTCCCATTTCGAGTGAATTCGCTTGATGAGTGTAATGCCCGTGAGGATTGAATGTATGCTTGCTTTGATTAGTATCCGATTTATATAAGTTTTTTGCCAAATCATACTTTGCATGTGCTCGCTCCCCTCCCACATTTTAAGGTTTCAATTCTATGAGGTGCATTCTATAATGTTAATGATTTGGACTTTTGTTTGAATTCATTCACTTTGCTAATAATGCGTATGAAATCCTTTTCGCCATTATTGGGCTTGTCGCATGTTGGTTTGGGCGTATTTTGAGGAAACCATGTGATGTTTGTGGGTATCATCCCTGAAAACCCTCACGAGACGACACTCGTCCACTAGGGTAACCTAGGGGTTTAACGGCTTATTGCATATGCTAAATGCAATCGTGTTCCCTACGAAAGTGGCAATTATATTTCGATGCATATATACATTTTGTACCGCCCTCTGTGGTCTGGTTTTCTTTGTTTCATTACTAGGGACTAGCAATGTGTAAGTTAGGGGGTGTGATTCGTATCGAATATTGTATATTTCCACCTGTTATCCTTATGCATTCTAGCGCTTTTACGGTCCTAAATGCCTATAATTATGCTCATTAACCAGACAACCTTGGAGTTGGATAGATACATGTTTTGCAGGGGTTATTTGTGCTTTTGTAGGTATTGGAACGCTAAAAGTGAGGATCCGTTGCATTTCGGAGAAGTTTCGTCGATGAACGCTACTTCAAGGGCTTTTTAGTCAATTCACATTCCTTATTCGGCTCTTGGAAATTCCACGGATGCGTAGTTCATTGAGTTAGCATCGCGTGGCCGCAAACGGTGCGTCGTTTGGAGTTCGGACGAAGAAGCTAGGCTCGTTTCCGTAATGGACCTTTTCCCCCTCATCATGGACCAAATGCAGCCTGAAAACAGAGTACCGGTCGACCGCGTACAAGGGACCGGTCGACCTCGGTTTCAACTTTTGCCGTGGGAAGGAGACAGTATGCTTTGGTTTAAGGTACCGGTCGACCGCGCCCCTACGACCGGTCGACCGGTAGTGCCAGATATTTTGGGCTCTTTCCTCTTTCTTTCCTTTTTCCCTTATCTTTTCCCACTTACTATATAAACCCATTTTTGGTTTTAATATCATATATACACGATTTTAGGTTAGTTTAGATTAGGGTTTGAGGGTTTTGGAGAGTTCTCCTTCATTTATACTTGGTTTGACACCCCATTTGTTGTGTAAGTCGACTATTCATCATCCTCTTCCATTAATATAGTTTGTATTTCTTCATTTCTTGCTTTCTAGTTAATTTACAAGCTTTCTAATTTAGGTTTTCTTGCTTTATTTACACCCTTTGATTTACACGCTTTCTAGTATAGATTTACTGCGTTTATTTACCGCTTTCCATTTATCGCGTTTTTAACATGCTTTCTAGGTAATTTAAATTAGGTTGTGTTTGAATTGAACTCACTCGGGTTGACGCGTTGCTTTGCTTTGGTGATGGAGTTTACGGGTTTATTTCGAGTGCGTTGTCCTAGTTATTACGCCTAGGAGATTTGACGGGGCATATCATGTATGCCCCGTGCTTACGACCTTTCGCGCGTAATTTCCGGGATATTTGTTGACGCCAAAATCTTATTAGGCTTTTATGATGATTTAGGGCGTAACAACCCTTGATTTAATTAACTGTCGAAACGAGATGCATTTGTAATAACTCGTCGACCCATGTAACCATTTTATACTAATTAACTCGG
Source organism: Sambucus nigra (assembly GCA_949130495.1). Lineage (NCBI taxonomy): Eukaryota > Viridiplantae > Streptophyta > Magnoliopsida > Dipsacales > Adoxaceae > Sambucus > Sambucus nigra. The sequence goes on along the minus strand of OX422213.1, from coordinate 340,064,354 downwards.
GTGAGGGATATTCGACGCAACCTATAGTTTTACTCGCTTTCATAATCTAGTTTCAATACCATTGCCTAGTTAATCATTTACCTTTATGCATCTTTTCTTTTAGTTTGTAATCATCTTTTACACTTTTATTTCGGAATATTAAACCACTTAAATTCTAACAACTTGTCCCTGTGGATTCTCGATACCCGACTTACCGCTGTGCTTGCCTCGCAAGTGTAGTAGTAACTTAGGTTTTTGTATTGAGTTGGCGAAACGAAAACAACGATTAGCGTCTTTACACGCGCTACCTTTCGCACTCGATCAACCAACATGTGATAGACAACTACAATAATAAAATAAATTCGTGCAATTGTGCATTAAAGGAGACTAAGAGTCAAACATGTAGAAAGTAATCTCAAATCTCATCTTAATGACTCCAAACATTATAAAGCATATGGATGAAATGATGTATCATCTCAAAACACCATCAAATAGTCACATGGATATGGAAGGAAGTTGTGACTTGGTCATCCTAAATGTTTATCCATAAACGGTGTAAAAAGAAAAGCAAAAATCTGTTTGTCTATTATTTCTCAAAAAAATAGAAAATCATTTTGTATTTTTCCAAAAATATATCATAATGGAAAAAATACATAAAAAAGTACACATGTCATAACACTAGCGAGAATATACTATGAAGCACAACTAGCGTATGACAAACAAACCATGCAAGCAATTAACCATATAAAATAGCACGTGATGCATAATGTGCAAGCATATGGGAATAAACTAATCTAGAATTTTTCATCTCCAAAAGAGATTTACTATCCCAAACCGGTGTATACATAACTTGAGGGGTTATGGGAACCGACGGGTCACTTTCCTTAAACTTCTTAAGACCTCTTCCAAGATTAAAACTAAATCGCCTAAGGTGGCATTTCCTACCACATTGTGAACATATATAAACGGGGGGAATGTTACCTTTAGGTTGACCTTTTCTAACATCCTTGGTTTTGATTGAACCTATAAAAAAATCAATGGTTTTGTCTTTAACCCTCAAATCACTAGAACAAGATGAGCCATTACCATCACTACTCAAACTACTTGAGTCTTTTAAATCAATTTTTAACATCAAAATTTTAGATTCAAGCAAAGAATTAGACTCTTCAAATTTTAGGGACTCATTATTCATATTTTAAATCATACCTAGAAGTTTATTTCTCTCTCGCTCAATAAAAGAAAACTTATCCCTAAGAGTCTTCTCACGTGCCTTAAAATCATTAATTAAAATATTTTTATCCTCTTTGGCACCAACACAAACCCTAGAAATTTTCTAATCCTCTAATTCATTTTTTAAAATAATGACTCTATCATCACTCTCTTTTTTGTCCACTTTTAAAGATTTAAAGTCATCATATAAAGCACCAAACTTGTCACGAATGATATCTCTTTGATTTTGAACAGTTTGTTAAAGTTCCAAAATATTTTTAAAACGATTTTCAGGAAATTGAATTCTTTTGGCAAACTTCAAATTCAAAGGAGAATCCATCGAGAGACAAAAATAAACACAAGCATAAGAGGGATGAGAAAATAGAATTTTCAAAACGATTGAGTTAACAAAAATTTTGCGAAAAAATAATCTCGCGGTAATTTGGTGAAACTTGCTCTTATTACCAATTTGAGAATGCGTGATATCAATTATTTTTGGGATTTGTTAATTTCCAATTTTAAACTTATTTAATTAGAGTCAATCTTTAATACAAATTAATTAAACCCTAATCATACATCTATGTGGATAAATCAAACATGCAGTAAAAAATCAAGTGGCAAACATATTTCAGAAAAAACCTTGATATTCGGATCCGTCGTTTTGAACAAATGATCGTGAGCAATGGTTGTAGCGGTATACGGCATACTCAATGTAAAATCAAGACTATAGAAATTGTGTCATTATAGTGGAGAAAGTGAGGACTAAGAGAAAATCGCTCTTATGTCCCCGTAAGGATAGCAACTAACCGACGAAGCCACTGCTCGATGTCGCAAATTCCTCTTTCCCCCTGAGTCCCATTAGGGGCCCATAACACCACAATGGTGACTCTGCTAGGGATAAATCAATCAAGACAAACAATCCTTATGTTTCCTGTCTATTACACTTAATATCCCTCCCCCACATATTACTCAACACAATTTAGAATTTTTTAGAGGCCTTAGTTCTGGAATCCCTCAAAACATATATACATGCTTACGTCACTATGTAAAACATTGTACATCCTTCAAAATGTATATGTATGCGCAAATGACCTTCATATAAATCAAACATCAAAGTATGTAAAATCAAAGATTATCTGTCTTTCATCACACATTACATTACCTTGATTTTCATATTATTTAAACAGTATACCCACAAGGCCAAAAACTGTTAAGCAAAAGGTTGGTCGCTGATGAATATTCCACCTCTTTTCTCCTATCCATTTGGTATATTGGGCAACTTATTTATCGATTGAAAAGTCTCGATGATAGGGAATGTTTGAGGTTTGTCCAGTATTGAGGTATATTGAATAGGCTTCCATAGCTATTCTATATTAGGGAAAAGTGGTTTCACACATATTATAAAGTTTTTTTTGTCCAAGCATCCGGGTATATTATGATCCATGGCAATGAAGAGCGATCCAACGATCACCAAGTCACATTGCCTTTTTGCATATAGAAAAAATTTCTAGGTGCACACCCTATTGCACAAAAAGAACAAATATGTGTCGACTATTCATTTTGGAAAAATAATTAAAAGTATTAAACGACTGGAGGTTGGTTCGAAACCCTAAAATTCCAGGCTAAATATCTTCCCATTTTAATGAAAGATGAAATAGTATAGTGCCAGCTCTCCCGACTTAGCTTGTGGACTAGTAACCATCTCCATCTAATGGCTTATAATTCAATACACCACTCTCTAACACTTCAGGCAAGGAGCTACATGCAACTACCAATAAAGGAAAGAAGAGAGCTCACCTCTAATACACATTCTTATCTAGCCTATCTTATTCTAACCTTTGGGCAAAGACCTTAAGAGATATCATTAGTTCTTATAAATCCACAAGTCATCACCAAAGCATAAATCCTTTACATTGGATTCCCTTTCCCATATTTTATTTTAAGAAAATAATAACCCATAATCTATTATGTCCTTGCTCATCGTACAAAAAATGAGAGCTCACCCCTTTCACCTAATTCCAGTGGAACACTATTTAGTTCTTTCCCTTTGAAGATACTACAAAACAAAAAAAATACAAAAAATAAAGTACGACCCATATACGGCTAAATAAAGATACAAACATTTAATAAAAAAAGTCATACATATGCGACTCTTTCTCCCGCTATGTATTGTCATTTTGTTAGTCCGTTTATCTATAAAATCCTGAACAATAGCGCCCTAACTTTTTCTGCAATTATCATTACCAGTAGAAATTCACACTAAGTTCTTACTCTGGAAACCCGAGTTCTCACTCTGTGTGGTTGTCTAGTTTTCATTAGAGAGATCCCCACCCATAACTTCTAAGTCTTCTCTATTGTACATTCCATGTCTACTGAAGAATACAAGGTCCATCCATGATGGATCGGGTTTTCAGACAACTAGATAACATCACCACCTCTCAAAATGCCATGCACTCAAAAATTCTGGCACTTGGATGAACATAAGTCTACATACAAGAGGTTACTGCCATGCTCGGGATTTGAGATAACTTACTCCCTTCCCCTATATCAAACATTGGTATAGCACCTGTTGCGTCTATTAAGATAACTCTGATTAACCTTCAAGCTCCCCCTGCCTTGATACCAGCACTGGCTCCCCTTACTAATGATGAAACCTCTTTCATATACCATTTCCCCTCATGGTTACTCCGAACCCTACAATTAGTACCCCGAGTAAGGCCTTTGTGGGTCCCCCATTAGCTAAGGTCTATAGCTCCTCCACTAGCAGATGAGGTTATTCTTCATCCTCTGAACCAAGAGATAACGTAAGTTCAATATGAATTATGTCTTTTCTAAGAATTCATTAACAATATTCTAACTAAAGATGAACTTATAAACATCAAGAAAATAACCCTCCACCTCGAAACTCGGTTATCAAACAAATTTAAGATGCTTATCTGTAAGACACATAAAGTATTGGTATCCCTATATGCCAATTTGTTGAACTACCACCTTCAGATCCATGTACAAAATGTAGACCTCAGGGTATTAAAGAGAATGTTCTCCTCCAGTCTATCAGGAGGAGCACTCGTGTGGTATATAGGCCTAAAATGTGAGGGAATTGCCAAAAGCTGGGATAATGTATATTTATCTTTTCATAAGCACTACAAATAAAATGAGGAGCTTGTCATAATATGTAAAGACTTTAAGATGCTGAAGAGGAGGGATAAGTAGTTAGCAGTTTCGTCACTCGATGGATAGAGAAATACGGTCAAATGGTTAATCACCCTTTAGAAAATGATCAGATTGAGATTGTGATTAATAACCTCCGAAAATAAGTACACAGAGAGATTGGGGCCACCTAGATCCCAGGCTTTAGATCTCATGACTACAAAGGGTGAAAGATTAAGCAGAGTTTGGCTGCCAAACTACCAAATCTACAGAAGAGTCCTACCGACCTGCTAATCAGCTCTCTATCGATAAGAACTCACATGGAGCCTCCACATCTCACATAACTACCCTTATAGTCAGTCTGTAGATAGAACCATGCCAAGTTACTAACACCTCCTGGGTTGTGGTAGCAACTCCTTCACCTTTTTACCCAGGACCCCTCTAAAAAACTATTAAGCAATGCCTCATACCAAAGAGTAGCAAACCCATAAAAGTCACCTCACAAATATTCAAGCCTCCATTAGTCTGGTATTCACTTCCTTTAAGTTGGATGGTCACACTAATCCACTTAACCCAAGGCTAGCCCCGCCATCTCTGACTAGAACTGGCAAGCGGACTTACATTTCGAATTCTCCCAAGGGCACAATCACATGAAAGATAACTATTGGGTATTGAGATACTCCATCAAGTCTCATCCCGATAAATCCTAATGTTATAAACAACTCCCTGCCCTATCATCCTAACCCATGCATCAAGGCCTTATCAGAGACCTCCACCCTAAACACCGACCCATCGACTTTAATAATACCCATTCATTACAAACTGAGGATGATGACGCACTCACCCTTCCAAATAACAACCCCTCTGGGTATGCTATCTTCGAGACTAACCACAATATTGACTATATGACATTATTTATCATGTCCATACATTTCCTATAAATCAACCACTAAAATGCAGATTTGCTCCGGGTCATGGATTCCATGCTCTCAAAGGAGCCGGGACTTCTTACTCCTTCTGTGGAGATAATAGATCACTCGATTGAGTGGTAAGAGATGTATGATGATGCCCTCTAAGTGACCTAGAATAACATCTTCATAGTACCAATCTAATCCACTAGGTGGGGTTGATTTACCTCTGAGGTCCCTCTATTTTCCCTCACAGATTGAGGAACTAAGTTGCTAGACAGAGGAACATTTTGTTCAGACCCCCATATATCCTATCCCCAGATAAAAGATGAGTGAAAGAGATCAACAACTCAGATTAAACGATCACATTACTTGGAAGTATCGAACTCATCAACAATTGTTATATAAGGAATGATAAAGGATCAAAGCCCACATGGATAATCGAGATGCCTTTTAGGAATAAGAACTAAGAGCTAACCCCGACCCTATAGCGTATGTCCCACACGGGAGTCTTTTGAAAGTTAGATATGGAACCTACTCTGAAAAAGTCAAAGGGTCAAAGTTTGCCCAAAAATATTCCTAATCCAGAACCCATATCATATGAACCACACATAATATTTCAGAAGAGATATGGAAACTACTCTGAAAAAATCAAGGGGCCATGATTTGACAAAAAAATATTCTAGATCAAGTAGGATAGGTAACATGTAATGATCTCTCAACCTCACCCCAAGGACCTAAAACATGACTTTTCCCTCTCGATCCCATTCAAACAGACTCTATTAAAAATACAGACCCTTATCAACTGCTCGATTTGAAACCTGGGATAAACTCCACCATTAGAAACACTACCTCTAGAAAAATCAGAGCCTACCATAAGACGTTATGCCCCCGAGACCAAAACATGTCTACTATACTCATATACTAGAACAAGTCACCATAGATTTCTTTGACCATATCTTAACCACTGAGGGGAGAAAATCTCCAAGGCCTAGGGATGAGTTTTTCCTCAACCCACAACCTTGAACAATGATGACATAATGGGACTAATCCTAAGGAAAAGGAATAGGAATTCACAAACAAGGACCCATATTCTTCGAGCCTCCCAACATCCGAGATTATAAAATCAGGATATGATATAGAGTTATCATTCAGGAACTTAACCAACTTTAATTGAACGAACATTGGACCAACCATATGAAGAGGTGAGGTTACATGATAAAGGTGGCTAAGTCTCTCGTACAATGGGCCATACTTATAATTCTTTAATAGTGAGGGGAACTCATACACCCTAGTGTCAAGGTGTACCAAAGTATCCAACCCACGAGATGGGATGACTTGCGAATCGAGATAGAAAACATCATATGTGGATCTATTGAAGTAGATCTCGAGCCACGATAATTCTTCCAACAACTCAAAAGACACCCCGTGTGTTATCACATCGATCCCTATTGTGAACTAGACTTACTCTCCCTATGATTGGACTTCGACCAATTCACACTTGGAATATCACCATTGAACCATCACTACACCAGTATGGGGCATAACTATTGGACTACATACATGGATTATTCCTACTACGTCAGCATAATCAAACTCTGAGATGAGATGATACGTCGAGGCCACCCTCAGCCAGAAGGTACACCCACCCGAAGGTATTCATATAACTTTGGATAGAAATGGTTAGCCCATCTATCCATGATCATACAGAGGGAAAATTACATAGTCTTCAGTATGTGGTATCTATATTAGCCATTTCCATATTCATCAAGGGACTCTCACCCTAGGTAGCATAATATGTGGACTACCACTATTATTACAGAGACATCTACTGTGAGGTCGCAAGCATAGTAAGGGACATAAATATAGGGAAATCCAAAACCTCTTCAGACGAAAGCGATATCCATGAGATCACCTTAGACAACAACATCTGGTCAATATCATCCATTGAAAGTTTAATTTTGTATTAATATTAGTTGGCTAAATTCCCCTAATAAAACATTTGAGTAATTGGGTCTTTCAAGTCGTATGAACTTAATTAGTTATGAGTGAGGCGTAGTCATTTCTCTTAGATTAGACTTAAATGAACCTTTAAATAATTTAAGATATTTCATGACACTCATTGAAGATTTATGTTGTCATACACTTGCGTTGGAATGCAGTTTGTATCCATTTTATATATGTTGTGAATGGTACATGGACAAACACACATGATCTCTATGTTTTCTAAAAATGTTTGAAATTTTTAAAAAGTTTTTGAACATGTGATTTAAAACAGTATTAGAGAACTTTTAAAATGTTTTGAAAAAGTCATGGGGGTCGTCTTTATGCTTTGAACATGTTAATGCATTTTTGGAAAAATGTTTTCCTTAACCATTCCCACGACTCTATATTCATCTCGTACATATGGTGGAGTTCACATGGCATTAAATTGTTCCCATGCACATGGACAATGCCAAGATTCCTTACTGGATGGAATCGTGTGCATGAAAAACTTGATTTTTGCACATGACGGCCCTAGATTTTGAAAAATATCTATTTAAGGAATTTTCCTTCCCATTTATTATGTTCTATAATTACACAATTGAAATATTCCTCTAAGAAATTTTTGAAAGTAGGGAGCTCTTTATCTCTCTTCAAAACAAAACTCGTCATCATCATCATCATCATCATCATCATCATCATCATCATCATCATCCTTTCTTAAAACCAAATATCACTCGTTATTTAAAAACATTTGAAACTTTTATTTATGTTTGATCCAAAGTGTTTTTGAGATAATTGAGAGTGGATTTAATCACATCTTCAAATTAGCCTCGATCAATTAATTCTAAATCTAATGAATTACTTTGATCTTTTACTCCATGATCTAAATTTGGAGGCATTTCAATTTATTAAAAATTAAAGTGTGGAATGACTTCAGAAAAGAGAATGGACTTCTTCGTTCACGAAAAGGACATTATGGTGGATTCTCATTAACTATGTGAGAAACTTGAAAGTTTCATAGGTAAAAAATAAGAATTAGAGTACGTTTGTGGATGCATGCAGAAGAAGGATGGAATTACCTAACCATTGAGGAAGATGGAGTGAGGGTGAAGAAACCAAGAGTGTTATAAACGAATGCTGAATTTGTTAGTTACAACTTTAACATTGCATTGAATTATTTGTTTGATTTAATAAGTACGTAATAGTATAATTACATTCTCAATTGTGAGCAAGAAAATGAGGTGTGGGATATATTGAGAGTTACTCATGAGGGAATGTCGAGTGTGAAATGTGCAAAATTTCAACATATCATAATAAAATTCATAAACATGAGAAAATAGGAGACTTAGTCTTTTAGAGACTATTATATTAAGTTGGAGAAGTTTGTGAATGATTCTTTCAACTTAGGTGAAACTATTTCAGAGAACAAGTTTGTGAAAAATATCTTTAGAACCCTAGCTTTTATATTTTCCACTAAGGTTGCTCTTTTGAATGAAGTCAAGGATGCTAATACTTGTAGTCTTGAAGATATTGTTAGATTACTTTAAATTTGTGATCAAGAAGAAAATATTATTTTTCCAAAACCTAAAAAGGACTTATAATCTGTTGTTGAGTCAAGTGAAAATGTTTTCGAGAAAGGTGTTGAAAAATCAAAGGAGAATGTTGAAGTAGACATGGAATATTTTGCTAAACGATTTAGCAAGTTTTATAAGTAAAACAAAAAGGTAATAAAAATGGAAAGAAGAATGAAAAAAGTCATATAAGTCTTCTAAAAATAACTCTTTTTTTAGAAGGGTTATTACAAGAAAGGAAAGTCCAAGGATGAGGACAAATGTTTTGGTTGTGGTGGTGTTGGTCATCTCATGAATATATGTCCTACATACTTGAAAAATCTTGAGAAAACAAGAGTGGAGAGAAGAAAAATAAGCGTAAGTGTTTTGGAGTGAAGATATTTCATCAAGTGATGAATGTGGAAGATAAATAACCTTTATGGTTAGGCTAAAAGAAAGTGATAGGAAAAATGATGAGTGCGTGTTATTAGATAGTGTGGTGAAGAAGAACCGTGATAGAAATACGAGTGATAAGTCTTTAAGTAACCCATATACGATGCATAGCAAGAATTAACACATTTAGATTAAAGAATCACAAGGTGATAGTGATGAGGTTGTAGATGACATTCAAGAGGTTTATGATTAATTATGTCAAGAGTCTCTGAAACTCAAGAAGTCTAACATCAAATTTTTGTCAAAAATTAAAGTTTTACAAAATGAACTTGATTCAAAAGAAAAAAGTTTGAAAATATTTAATTAAAATGTTTTTACCTTGAAAAAGATGTTCATGTTTTGACCAAGAAATGTGTGTCTTTAAAATCACAAAATGGAATCATTTAAAAATAAAACAGAAAATATTAAACTTGAAAATTCAATTTTAAAAATTAAATTTGAAAAGTTAAAAATGAACTTGAGCATGCTAGAGGTTTACAAATTAAAATACATGATAGAACAAATGTCCATGAAATCATTTTATTGAGTAATTCTCAATTGAAGCCTAACAATCATGGGATTGGTTTCAATGATTTAAATCTTGAGAAAAAGATTGAATTTTTTTTTTAATATTATAAGTTCAAATTCTCAAAAGGCTTATAAACTACAAACTTCTTTGTTTTAAGAGAAGGAGGTTGAATTTAAATCCGAGATTATTAAAAATTAAAATTTGTTAAATCCTTCATTATAATTTTCCTCCAAAAAGAAAAGACTTGAAAGAGTTGGTCCAAAAGCACAATTTGTGAAGCAAGACTTGAGAAGGAATGAGAGAAGGTTTGAAAGGTTGAAGGTGATTTATTGTACTTTTTGTTAAGTACATGGTCACTTGAATCAACCTTTCTCTTTCTTGAAGAAGAGAAACCTATTCGTTGGAAATAGGGGAAACATGTTTCATAGGAATCCTATTGATGAGCTAAGAGGTCAAGTTGATGTGTTAACGAGAAAAATGCCATTTATAGTGCAAGAATAATGGTGAGGCTAGAGTTAATATTCCTAGAATTAGATATTGTGACACCCCGCCTAATAAAATATCGGGCGATCACTCCTATATCAAATTAAAATAAGAGTCTCATATGGATCATTCTTAGCATCACAGTCGAAAACCACAATTTAATTACTAATAACCTATTAGGCTGGCGTCAAAATTTTACTTGACTACTCTTTTTAAACAACCGCAATTTAAAACATCCACACAGATATATATGAATGAAACTAAAATGAAATAAAAGAACCTAACACTCGGTTCAAATATACAATCATATCGAACGCGGCACAAAAAGGCGGTGAAATAATAAATAAATGCTGTTGGGTTATTAGCCCGAATGTTTATACACTACCTCTTATCTATATTATAAGAATATAAGCGTCTATCGAGGACCTGCATTTATCCATAGCTGCTGCAGCTGACGTTTGACTCGAAAGAAGTGTCATCCAGGCGTCCTTGTGTCTGGACACCTATATATATATATAATATATAGCAAGAAAGGAAAATATAGAAACGGGTCAGAGCCCGAGTTGTGAAAATATTTTGCAAGTGCATAAATGCATTATTTTAAAAATATATTTTATCTCATATTTAAATTGGTATCGCACTCCCATGAGATACCACTCACCTCTCTTCTAATAGTTCACACCGAACGCACTTAACCTTCTAGTTAAGCTACCATGCCTAACCAATATAATTCACCCGACTGCTAACAATCCCCACAATCCTAGTACTAGGGTCTAAACTTCTCTCCATTCTCAACACTGCACTAAGTTCGTGCGTGGGGTGTCTCGCGAAGCGAAATCCAAATAAGGAACCCCCCCGATACACTACTACTTGGCAGGGTTAACGGTAGAGATCCATTAGGCCCGTAGTACCAAACCAATATATAAACACATACTTATATATTAATATATATATAATATTCATTGTTATATACATCTTACAATATACATCCGGATAATATCTCCCGGAGTGAGGTTTCATTTACAAAATGTTTACTAATTCCATTTCATTTCAAAACTTTCTATTTCCCTTCTTCTATCCAGGAAATATATTTAAAGCAAGTTTTATTATCATAAAAATGCTTTTCCGTTTTATAACATCCCATTTCCCTTCTTACCTCCAGGAAATGTATTTGAAAGCCAATTTTATTATCATAAAAATGCTTTTTCAAATCATATGCTTCCATTTCCCTTCTTCCATCCGGGAAGTGTATCCGAAGCCAATTCATTTATCCCATTTCCCTTCTTCCATCCAGGAAATGTATTTAAAGCCAATTTATTATCATAAATTGCTTTAATACCAATAATGTCCCACATTATTGAGAATAGTTATATTACATATCATATAACGCTTTCTAAGATCTCCCGTCCGGGTTTCCCCACTGTGCACGCCCCTAAATGGATATCATCTTCCAGGGCCTATACATCAAGACAACCTGGGATCCTACAACGTAAGACATCGGGAAGCGGCCATATGCCTGCGGGAGAGTCATAACCACACCTAGAATTACCTCACCAGAGCAGAAAACATACAATAATCGCTCATATGGCATGGGACTATATTCCCCTGCATTCATTAGCTAGGAAACTTCACCACATGTGCGAACTTCCTTTATAATAGCGATTTAGAGAGGTGTGTATACATAAATTATCATTTATGAAAATCGTTTCTTTTCCATTTTGAAAACATTCATTTTTATACTTTCAAAAGTCATTTATATCATATCATATACATACTTTAATCACATAGTATATATATATATATATATATATATATATATATATATATATATACCACATATTCCACCTCGAATATATATATGGCCATAATTTCCAATCACATCTAGCGATGACCAATAATCCCAAATATTCTCTCAAAGAATCATAATCATGCATTCATATAAGCATGATACAAAACCCAAAGTATTTCCTCACTCTGATAAATAACGTGTACCTTATTCACACTTAGTAAATTCACGTTTCTCCAAATTCATCCTAATAGTCTCGCGGGAGGTACTCAACCACAATTGTTATGATTATGTTTTCTACGTGCATAATTATATCTATACATGCTTGCCGAATGATTTTATCGAATGCCTCCTGTCTCAAAACATTAATAAAATCCCTATCCCGGATCATACTCTATATTAGTAGGAGGTTTTTCTATCCTCAATCATCTTCTAGGAGTCCTAATATCATATCTATAATCCCCGATAATAATCTCCCAAACCATAGTTTAAATCTCCCTAAACTTTAAAAGGAGAAAACCTCAAAAGTCTTCCAGTACCGAATCGATTCGGCCTGTTCGAATCGATTCGCAGGGTACCGAATCGATTCGGCCTTTTCGAATCGATTCTAAATGGTTCTACTTTCAAACTGTCTCTTACCAAATTGATTTGGCTTGTCCGAATCGATCCGGTTTGTCCAAAAATCCCAAATTTGCCTAGGGTTTTATATATAACCCAAAAACCCAAAATTTAATCCAATCACCATTTAAATTATCTCGGATTTATTCCTACAAACCCAAAGTTTTCATACCTCCTCAAGTCCTTTAGAGGTCCTAACACTCTATTTGAGAACCCCTAATACTTATCTCCAATTAATTCTAACCTTAATTTCTAACTAACGATTTCGATCTCGGATAGCTTTTCGTAGAAAAATCACTATAAATCCAAAAAAAAATCATAAAAATATGTGGTTGGCGCCCACGCCACCATATCGAAAAGATATACAAATTTCATTTTTTGACCAAGAGCAGAATCGATTCTCCCTTGCCGAATCAATTCGATTAAGACACAGGTCACTATTCATCATCTTCAAAAAATTTCCAAACCTCCATTATTCTCCATTTTTGTTGTTTCTAAGCTCATCCAACAACTAAATAAACATCTAATCTATGTTTTATAACTAACACATCAATTTATTTGGGGTATTAAACTATTTCTCTTAGATTTGAACCCTAAAACCATAAAACCCCAACTTATCATTTTAACCCATTTCAATCCATTTCTTCACTCCATTTACATGGATTTAACACTAGAAATCATTAAGAGTTTACATTACATCAATATGTAAACTCATATTCAAAATTTACCAAATTTATTTTAAGGGTTCTAACCCAAAATCATATAGTTTACCAACTATAATATGAAATAAATGCACAAAATGAAATAAAGCAAGTATACACTTGCCTCGTGGATAAAATTCGACGATCTCGAGTCGAATCCGGCGGAGTTTGGCCTGAAATCTCCATTTTCTCCTCTTTTCCTCTCCTCCTCTCTCTCTTCCCTCTTCCCCTTCTCTTTTCTCTCTTTTCTCCCTCTCTCCCTCTTTATATAGGAAGAAAAAGGGTTTTAACCCTTAAAACCCAAAAACGACTCGTTTACTCAATTACGAGCCCATTTAACTCTATAATTCCCCAAAACTCAATTTCAACAATCGAACACTATTTTCTGAATATCTCGGCCATTCCGAGACTCATCGCGTAGTCGAAATTCCCATCTGAGGTACTTGACCGCAAATCACTATTTCAACCCAAAATAAATAAAAGCGGTATTCCCAATAAAATCTTACCTCGTATTGCTTTACTCAACGACGGCATATAATTAATATACTTCGACATATTTAATCCCAAAAGTAGTTACAACTTCCATCGAAAATCATCTAATCCTCAAAAATCCCAAAAATCATAAAAATCACTATTCCGAGAAATTCTCCAAATTCCCACTTTATACCCAATTATGGAATTTAATTATCTCCAAAAAGGACGAGTTGTTACAGATACCAAGATCAATTTCTAAGAAATAGGCATAAGAATCCTAGGAGTGATGATAGATGAATACATAGACTAGATAGAGGTTTTCCTAGGTATGCACCTAGAATGAAGGTTGAGTTGGTTGGTCCTCAAAAGAAGGTTGAGATTGCTACACATAAAGGGGAAGTTAGGATAAATGAGGTAAAGTTTGTTCATCCAATTGACCCATGGGAGGCATCACCCATTTCCATCTAGGTAGATAGTTTACTAGGACAAATAGGTTCTTGTAGGTTTTCATTCCTAGTTCATTCTTGATTTGTGGGGTAAACTTGTCAATGTGGGTGAGAGAGATTCAATTGATCTCATTTAGTATCGTTTTTTCATGGGTTGGTGAGATTTTCATGCATATGTGTATTTTTCATGAATTTTGTTTCTATGCTATGTTTTCTTACTAAACAAGATTTAGTAAACACCCATGCATCATTCTTATTAAAAAACATAAAAAGATTTTGTGTTAATTCTTTTTATTAAAAATGGATAAATCTTTGATTCATATTAATTTGATGATTGGTTTAACTTGAATGATGATTAAAAGTTAATTCTAGACCACTTGATTTATAATATTTGGTTGATTTAATTGTTTGGTTAAAGTTTATTTGATAAATCATTATTGTTTACCTTATTGAATTCTATGGTATCAATTTCACACTACTTGAGCACATGCGTATCACTTGTTTCATGCGATGTTTATTATGTGGATATTGCTTTTAGTCCTTAACTTGATCATGATGAAATCCCTAGATCTTATTCGGGGTTGTTGTTCCATATGTGAGATTTTGTGAGTTTCTTATGATGAAGGAGTTGAAGAAGGATTGTTTTCAAAATCATTGATAAGGGCTACTCTAGAATGATTACACCCATTTTATTCAAATATTTTTGGGTAGGTTTCATCTAGGCATGTGAAAAGACAATTGATGATGAAAGCCAAATATTTTAAACAAGAGCCATAAGCTAATAGCTTGGACCGATATGAAAAACAAGTTAGAACATAGCTTTTTAAAAATGAAATTTTTTATTTAGCTATGATTCAAAAGATTTTAATCAACATATGCTTGAGGGAGTTAGTGCCTCGAAACTATCATTTTGAGATCAAAAGGATATTGATGCAATGATTGTCTTTTAAGAGTCATTTATACTATTTTACATGATTTGATTATGTGTATTTATATTAAGTTTATATACATAATTACCACATGAATCATACCTTTATTGATATTACAAAGTTACAAATATTGAATTGATAAAAAGAATTATGCCTTTGCTGTTGAATTGATTAAAGTTGAGCTAAATGTGTTTTCATTTCATGTTTTTAATCAAAATTTAAATGAAATATATATATCAAATCAATTGATCATGAGTTTCCTAGTCACAATAATATTTTACATGCTTTGTGTTTGTATTTGTATATTTATGTGTGCGAGTTGTTGATTTTTTCTATTTTAGCATTTTATCCCAAATTGGTTCTATTAAAATCATATTGAATAATTTTTCATACATTTTCATTCATTCATATCACTGGTATTTTGAGAGTTTGGATCAGGAGGTTAATTTAGGAATTTTTGGAGTTCTTTTTACATTTTGTAAGATCCTATGCTTCGTGCACATGGTCACAAAATGCTATCGTCCGCATGGTTCGGTGTGCACACAGACATATGCTACCATTCACACTGTGTTGTCATTTTAATAAGGGGTTTTTCTATCAGTTGCTCATTTCATTTTAAAATCCGTCATAGAGACTACGCCCTAGGTAAAATCTCCCATGGAGTCATTTTTACCATTTACATATCACTTTGATCGCATCTTAGGAGTTTTTTTTCATTATTTTTTTATATTCATCCCTTTATTTAATATATTTGTGTCATTTTCCTGATTTCACTTGGGTAACTCTTTGATTCTCTTTGAGTTTCATTGATTTCCTTTACCTTTAGTGTTTTAACGTTGAATATATTATTTTAGGAGTTGATTTGGTGATTTGATTATATTTTTGGTGATCTTGGGATAATACATTTGGGGGTTTTGTGTACTTTTTTCATTTCAGGCCTAAGATTGTTATTGTTTTGGTCATATTCCATATTTTGCATTATGGGAAGATTTAAGACACAATATAGGAAGAGGGTTCATGTTCCTAGTGGTCCCGGTGAGACATCTAGACCGCAAGACTCCTTTATATCCATTAGACCAACTATAAGACGTCATCAAGGCCCCGTGTGCCTTCATTCGAGTTCCGTCCACTCTGGCTGATGCCACTAGGATTAACTTTACTAGAGATTGTTCGACATTATTTGTGTTTTTTATGTCTCGATAAAATAAAGAGAGTTGTTTCTTTGGATCATTTCCAGAGGAATGAGGATGGTCAGTATCTCTTTTTGTTAATTGATACAAATTGGGATTCACCTTTGGTCTGACCCCATGGTTCGACCAATGCTAGTTTGGTTAATGAGTTCTATATGAATATGATAATTCTCGAGAACAATCGTGTCGTTCAGCCTTTTGTGCGTGATATATCAATTGATCTTATCGATGATCTTCTAGCTACTTGTTTAGGGTTAATGACTCGTCTAGATGATCACAATTATAACTCTTACATTGTGGATGTTGTTAATTTTAATGATCTTGAATAATTTCTTGTTGGTTTTGAGACTAGTTCGATGTTCCCCTTGTATCTTCAGTCCGAGCTGGATCGATGCTATTCCCTGTTATATTTCTTGATTATTTATAACTTATACCATGTCTTCCCAGCACTGATTTCTCATATCACATCGATAGCTCGATATACGCCTTAACACATTGTCAGTCAATTGACTACCCTAAGCTTATCATTTCGATTATGAGGAGTACGTGCATTGATTCCATGAATGCTGCCCCTACCTCATGCGATAATGATCACTCAATATCTCTATTCACTGAGATCTCCTTATTTATTGACTGATGAGGATGCATATATTATGATTAAGCTATCGAGTATGAGTTCTTCACGATTAGCAGATCAGGCTGCATGACGTCCAACCCGATAGCATATAGATCCTAATGCACCGATATCAGCTTATGATCCCATACCTCAACTATCACCGAGCTATGTGGACATCAGGATTAGGGAGATTATATTTCTTCTCAATTTTCATATATGAGAGGAAAGTTTAGGGAGATGCGTGGTGATATGGCAGGTCTTTGTCAGCATGTTAAGATTTGAGAGAGATCAGGCTAGTCTTTGAACATATATTAGTTTTATAGATGATTACTTGAGGATATCACATCTTGTACTAGATATTACTCTTGAGGTTTCCCCATCTGTTCCCCCGTTGATTACTCCTCCTCCTCCTCTACATGCTTCTGCTGATGATGATGGTAACGATGATGATATTGATGATGTGGTTGATGATGATGATGATGTGAAGACAAATGATGATGATGATGATGATGAGTATGATGACATTTATGATGAAAAGAGAATCTAGATTTGTCTATTATACATGTTATTCATTTTTATAGTACTGTCTGTGGCACTTTATTCATCTTGTCTGTATTTAGATATTAGTACTTTGGTTACCTTTGATTTTTTTTTTGGTTAATAATGAAAGATAAACGATTAAAGTTGTTTTACATCATACAGAACCATAAGCCATCGAGTCAAAGAAAAACCATAGAAAAATAACATGGGATCAACAAACAGTAAGGCAACCCCAGACTACATTATAGGATTCTCCAGGATCCAGCGCATGGCCATCAGGACCTCATCAATTTCCACTATAGCCTCATCTTGGAGCTTAGCTTCACGAGCCAACCAATCAGCTCCACGGATCCTCCCCGGGTGCGAAAAGATTTTTGGTTACCTTTGATGTATATCCTTTTGGGTGTTGGGATTATAAGTGGCTACTGTATGGATATTATGTCATTGTGTACGTATTTTTTTGTTTTCATCCATATCTATTGTGCCATATTGTCATATTATTGACATGTCAATGTTTTCTATGCATTCTTTGTCACGTGATCTTATTTATGCCAGGTTGATGCTATATTATATCATATCATGCTTTTGTGCTTATTGGTACATATCATTTATCTTCTATTTTATGCTTATGAGATTTATGTTGTAATATTTTGATTCACATGTATATATGCTCTTTTATGTATTCCCATGTTATAGCTTAGTTGTTCACATGATTTACTAGCTTTTGCTTCACTAGTCTTTCTTGCTTATGTAATTTTTCTTTTCCATGTTATTCCTAAAATCTATCATTTTGACTTCTCTTTGACTTTTTCGTGTGAAAAAGGGGGATGAAACTTTACTCACCTCGAGATTAAGGTGGAAAAATTACTCCTTTATTTTTCTTTAGTGCTAAAAAGAGGAGTAAGTTTCCTTTTACTTACTAATTGGCAGAAAGTAATGTATATGATAGGGGGAGTTGTTGTTTGTCTTGTTATTTACTATATTGGGGGAGCATCGTTACATTATGTTATTCTAATTCTTTATCACTTAATGTGATATTAGATAGTATTGATATTTCACATGTTGTTTTACACACGCTAACATGATTTATCACATGTTTTTATCGTATTTATATCTTTGATACTTATCTGAGGATTCCATCTAGGTGGAGTTTCTCTTTGTGCATGATATTGCATGCGAGTTGATTTTTATTGTTTCATGTGGTGTCAGGCTTGGCAATGGAGATTCCGACTCCAACCCATTATTTAGACTTAACCTTTTTTCTTCGGCACTAGTCTTATGGATTGTTATGTATTACCTTCCTACTACTCCTACTATATGGCTAGTGCGATGTGAGTCTTGTAGGATAATAAGATCATTTTTGGGGTTTTGAGAGTTTTGCCGCAGAATAGACAAATGGTGATATTGAAAATGTAATTTTGTATTGATATTAGTTGTCTATATTCCTACGAAAAAATGTTTTAGTCGTTGAGTTCGTTAAATCATATAGATAAACCTTTGAATACTTGAAGATATTTCACACCACTCACTGAAGACTTACGTTGCCGTACTTTAGCATTGAAATGAAGTTTATATCATTTTTATATATATTGTGAATTGTACATGGCTAAACACACACGTGTATTACATTTTTTCTAAAATGTGTGAGGATTTTTAAAATTATCTGAACAATTGATTCAAAATTGAATCTGAGAACTTTTAAACTGTTTTGAAAAAAATTCAAGAGTTGTCTTTATGATTTGAACATGTTAACGAATTTTTGAAGAGATTGTTTCCTTAATCATTTCCACAACTTTATATTGATCTCCTGCCCATGACACCAAATTATGCCAATGTGCACGATCATAGACACGATTCCTTTCTAGATTGAATCGTGTGCACTAAAAAGTTGATATGTGCGCATGAATGCCCCATATTTTGAAAAATCTCTATTAAAAGGCCAATTCCCCTCCCATTTGTCATGATGTGAATTTACACAATTGAAATATCACTCTTAGAAATTTTTGAAAGTTGAGAGCTCATTTATCTCTCTTCAAACTAAATCTCACTTGTTCTTTAAAAACTTTAAAACTTTGGTCGATATTTGATCCAAAGTTTTTTGAGAGAATTGAGAGTGGATTTAATTAGATATATATAATAGACTTTGTAAATTCATTCTACATCTACTCAATTACTTTGATGTTCCACTCCATTGTCTAAAATTGGAGGCATTACATTTTATAATAAATTGATGCGTGGCATGATTTCAAGGAAAAGAATGGACTTGTCTGTTCACGGCATGGAGCTTGTGGTGGGTTCTCATTAAGTATGAGGGAAAATTGAAAGGTTCATAGGTAACTACACGATAGATATTGAGTGACAGATATTTTATTATATTTTATAAATTTGGTTTTCAGGTAAAACTGAGAACTGGAATGCATCGAGCTCATAAACCTTATTTTTTGCTTTCTTGTGTAAGTTTTGTATAGGTTCGTATACAATTGATAACACACATCATATAGATATAGTTTGCATCTTGTGAATTTTCCCAAAATTTGATTAAGTGTATTAAATCTAGGTTTCGCCACTAGATTCACTTAATTCCATCTTTGTGTGTGTTAATTAAGTCATTTGAAAAGTTTTTTTTATCAATTCAAGTGTTTAGAGTTTTTAAATTGTAATTTAGAAAATATAAATATCGTCATTGTTTGGGTTATTTTCACTTGGCCTGATAATTAAAATTAATTAGGATTGCGAGCATGCCATGCAAGATTTATAGTCTTGTCGATAAAAGATTTTATCTTAGTGACAATTATCAAGAAATTGTGTTGCGTCTGATGCATCAATTAAGAGGACTTATACTTCCCTTACTGAAGACTTTGATGTGAGTGCTAAGTTGTGGTAATTAACTAGGACAAAAGAAAATGAAAATTTCATGAACTAAAGAAAAGTAAAGATTTGTAAAAGAAGATAGTGCGATTGAAGTAAAAGATTGTGGGAGAGTAAAGTGCGGATAAAGTAAAGAATTACACTAAGGAAATATAAAGAAAGAAAGTAAATGACGACAAAACGTAAAGCTAAAAAACTTTAAATATACTTTGAAGGAAAATATTACAAACTACCTTACAATATACTCGAGGAATGAAAGAAATGCTTTAAATAAAAGAAAAAAAAGAAAAGGAAAAAGAGGACAAAAGTAATGTAAATGCAATTTGTTGAGGTATTCCTATATTCCTTGCTGAGTTTGTTACTTATATATAATGTTTATTACAATGCAATTTATATGCTTTTTGGTAAATTCTAGGTGGTTACTCACTCATTTGAAGTTTTCCCGCTTTGGTGCATTACCACCCCAATTTGGATCATAGTATGCTCCCATTTTGAATAAGATGTCCCAACTTTTGACAAATGTCATGCATGAATGTTGACCGCTATTTTATATTATAATTTAGATATTTTTTAGTTTAAATATTATGTGGTAGAACCTCATTGGTTTGTATTAACATGGTGTAAACATACCCCCTGCACTAATTGATTTTTGGAGAATATTAATTAGTGGGCTGTCAAGTTTCTCAAGGCCGTAATCCGACGTCAATCATCATTACACTCTGCATAAATACACATCTTGTGGTTGAGGGACTTTCATTGTTCTAATCAACCATATTTTCAACCATTAGCTCTTTGTTCTTCTTCTTCTTCTTCTTCTTCTAAAAATTGATCCACAAAGTAGCAACGATTTTAGTTAAACATCCCCATAAATCTTCCTCTAAACCCTCTAGCAATGGCGCACACACCATTGATCTCTATGACGATAATATTTTCATTACTTTTATGGGTATGATAAAATGGTGTCATATTGAGTATTCTGCCCCGTTTGCTTGTGGTGACTCTAATTTCTGCATCATTCAATATGATGCTCACACATTTCACCTGAAAAAGAGAAACAACTACATGAAAACTAATAGATCTTAGCCCCGGTTTCACCGTTGAGAGGTTTGAATATAATCCCAGCTATATCTTGCGCTATTTGTCTAACTTATATGGTTCTCTTACAACAACATTTTATTCTAGCCCTAGCCCATTACCACCTTTGGTTGTTTATAGAGAGTCCCTATGAAGAAAAAAATTGATAAGAGAGGTTATGGGTTTGAACCGTCCATTGGTCGTCTCGATTTTCCACTTGATCGTCATGCTTAAATAGTTTTTCCACTCTTATTGTTGGTCCTCACAATTCTTATTCTGGTTAGGGCCTGCCCATCCTTATAAAGTTTTCAATAAGGAGAGGAACACCTATATAAACCTTTTAGATGCTTGGGGTTATTCTCCTCCATCTGAGAAAGATGATTGTCCCCATTATTACTTTATGCATGATACTCATTACCACTTCTGTATTAAGATCCCTTCTTCATTTATTTTGGGCGGGGGCCCATTTGGATACTCTAGAGTTCGAAAGGTACATTATGAATACTCGATTCTCCAATGTTTTCATTTCATAAATGTCCATCTTCCCCTATACCCAATCAAGGGATCCCTTCAGAGATTTGGACAACCTCATCCAAGATGGTCTGGATATTGGCTGTAATTCCCTTTCTCGTGTTTTTTCTGTCAGTAATGTTAGTAGAGCCTTGGAACTACTCAATTATTTTTCTCACCTCTCCCCTTGGATTTTGTTAATAGGTTATGCCTTGGATAATTTTCTTTGGGTTGTTATGCTGATCCAACACTTCAAAGATGTTTTCCCCATTTATTAAGCCTAAATTTCCTTTTTTTTTCAAGATTTATCCCTCTTTTGTTAGGAAGTTTAGATAATATGAGGCTAATTTCGAGAACCATGATTGTTGGATGGGAATACAATCAGGCTTTTTTTCAAAGGCCTACTATACTCTGGAGGATTGGAAGGAGTTTTCCTCTATTTACATTCATCAAGAAAGTACTCATGAGGATTGTTTCTTAGATGATCTCTCTTATGAGGAAATAGTACTTCGTTTCAATGTAGAGTATAAGGATGTAGAGGGCTTTGTTCGAAGGCTGAATGAGGCCCATACATTCTTTATAATGGTGGATAGAGGGCTTGCATACTTGGATGTAGAGAAATAAGAAATTCTTTTCCTATGGAATAATTTCCACAAAACATGTCACTTACGCATTTCCTCACACTTGTATAGTTCGAAGGGGATGATGTTCCCTCCTTCACTACAAGAAAAATGAATATTAGGGACGGGAGTATTAGGGACGGCCGTGTCCTTTTGTCCCTAATACTATACCAGAAGGGACGGTTTTAATTACCGTCCTTTTTGATAGTAACAAAAGGGACGGTTTTTTAAAAACCGTCCCTTTTGGTATTTATCAAAAAGGACGGTAATTAAAACCGTCCCTTTTGCTATATCAAAAGGGACGGATTTTACAAACCGTCCCTTTTGATATAGAAAAAGGGACGGTTTTAAATTCCGTCTCCAGTTAATAAAAATTAATTTTTATTTTTTCCAAATGAGTATTTGGGACGGATTGTTTTAACCGTCCCTTTTAAGATACCAAAAAAGACGGTTTTAAAATCCGTCTCTTTTAGTATAAATTATTTTTTATTTCCCCCCCACTTTTTTGGGCAAAAGGGACGGTTACATCCGACCCTTTTAATGTTTTCCCTAATTTTTCCCCCACTTATTCCAAAAATTGGCACTTTCTACGTTTTGGACTCCCTACCCCCTTCATGCTCTCTCGCGCTCTCTCTGCCCGCCGCCTCTCCCCTGCCCTAGCCCCGCTCCACTCCTCCGCCTCTCCCCTGCCCTAGCCCCGCTCCACCCCTCTGCCTCCTCCGCCTCTCCCCTGCCCTACCCCAGGTCCACCCCCTCCACCTCCTCCTCTCCCTCTTTGCCTCCGCCTCTCCCTTGCGCACAGGTATTAATCCCTTCTGCAATATATATATATATATACACTTTCTACGTTTTGGACTCCCTACCCCCTTCATGCTCTCTCGCGCTCTCTCTGCCCGCCGCCTCCCCTGCCCTAGCCCCGCTCCACTCCTCCGCCTCTCCCCTGCCCTAGCCCCGCTCCACCCCTCTGCCTCCTCCGCCTCTCCCCTGCCCTACCCCAGCTCCACCCCTCCGCCTCCTCCTCTCCCCCTTTGCCTCCGCCTCTCCCCTGCGCATAGGTATTAATCCCTTCTGCAATATATATATATATATATATATATATATATATATATATATATATATATATATATATATATATATATATATATATATATATATATAGACACACACATATACATTATATGTATTGATTTGTTTAGACATTTGTTAGGGATTTGTTTAGATTGTTATCATAGTAGTTTAGGCATTTTTTACAGTTTTGTTTAGTGATCTCTTTACATATTTTAACATACTAGTTAGGGCTTTTTATGCATTTAACATCAATAAGTGTAAAACAGATTTTTAATTATTTATAGCAAACCAGATTTAAAAAATAAAAAACAAAAATCAGATTGGATTACCGGATCGGACTACCGGATTGTTAACAAATTCGGATTCGGTTGCCAATGTACTGATCCGTGTCTCACTATCGGATCCCGTCCGAATCCGAAAATGTCAAACGGATTCTATCTACAAAATTTATAGTTTTTATAATTTTCTAAATCCCATGTGCCAAATGAGAACGAAGGATTTCATTTTTTCCAGTTTATTGTTGCTTTGTACTCCATCCATGTTTAATTAGGAATTCATGTTTATAACATTGATACGGACACTTTTAACATTGACATGAACAAATGATATTCAAATGCAATTTTGTATATATTTATAAATCTTTTTTTCAATTTGTAATAGGGGTTCAATAAGATCAATATGGATAAGAGTTGGATCGGAGGAGATAGGACCACAAAGGCGTACGCCGATGGAGTTCAAATCTTTATTGATTTTGCATATAGAAATAAGGATATTCTTACTTCTAGCATCAAATTCCCATGTAGTACTTGTGTTAATCGTGTCTACTATAACTCATAAACTGTGAGGAATCACATAGAGATGTATGGTTTTGAAAAGAGTTACAAGAATTGGATTTATCATGGGGAATCATTGGGTGATTTTAATATCAACGTAAATAGTTGGAGCGATGGTATGGTTGTTGATGATGTATTAGCTGATTTGAACTCGGGGGCAAGCATGATTGCAATGGTTCAAGAAGGAAGGGGGATTCCATGTAGCGAGGAAAATATGGGCAATGATGAAGAACCTAACATCGAAGATCATGACGTGCCCGACGCAGACCTCCCAGAATATTTTAGACTTTTAAAAGAGGCACAAAGTGAGTTGTATGAGAATTGTCCTAAGGACATTACCGAGTTATCATTTGTTATTGAATGATTGCACTTGAAACAACTAAATGGATGGACAAACCGTTCTTTTACGATGTTGATGTTATTCTTGTAGAAGGTGTTCCAAAGCCAAGATTCCAAAATCCTTTTATCAAGCTAATAAATTGACAAAAGATTTAGGATTTAAGTATGAAACGTGGGATGCATGTCCTAAGAGTTGTATGTTGTTTCGAAATGAGAGCGAGAATCTTGAGAAATGCAAAATTTTTGGGGAACCTAGGTTCAAAAATGAATTTGATAGTGGTGAGGGTACAAAAGTAGCAGCGAAAAAGGTAAGGTATTTTCCTTTGAAACCGAGATTACAACGATTGTATTGGTCATCGCATACTGCTCCACTAAAGAAATGGCATGCTGATGAACGAATCGATGATGGCGTGTTGAGGCATCCTGCTGACTCCCTTGCATGGAAGACATTTGATGAGCGAAATCCATCTTTTGCGAGTGATTGCCGCAATGTTAAACTTGCACTAGCAACTGATGGATTCAATCCGTTTGGTAATATGAGCATTGCTCACAGTACTTGTCCGATTGTGCTAATGATATTAAACTTGCCCCCATGGTTGTGTATGAAAGAACCCCACTTAATTTTGTCTGTTCTTATTGACGGACCAAAAGGGCCCGGTGATAAAATTGATGTATATTTACAACCACTAATTGATGAGTTGAAAGAGTTATGGGTTAATGGGGTACGTACTTATAATGAATCAGTGAAACAGTTTTTTCAGTTACATGCGGCGTTGTTATGGACAATTAGCGATTTTCCTGGTTATGCCATGTTATCAGGATGGAGCACAAAAGGTGAATTTGCTTGTCCTTGTTGCAATAAGGACCATCAAGCTATACGATTGAATAACGGTCGTAAGTACTGTTATTGGGGTCATCATCGATTCTTACTAATGCGACATAAATTTCGAAAAGAAAAAGTTACATTTAATGGCAAGGTTGATATGAGGCCACCAACATTGAAACTAACTGGGTCACAAGTTCTGCAACAATTAAATGAGCTTGACGTTGTAACTGAATATAAGAAAGAAGACGTGCTGAAATGAATGATAAGAGACCAAAAGGAAATTGAGCTTGCAAAAAAAACTAAAGGTAATATTCCGAAAAAAAGACTGAATTGGAAGAAGAAAAGTATCTTTTTTGAATTGCAATATTGGGAGCATAATTTGATTCGCCATAATCTTGATGTCATGCATATTGAGAAGAATATTTTTGACAATATTCTTTTTACATTGTTGGGCATCAAAGGGAAAACAAAGGATAATTTAAATGCTCGCAAAGACCTCAAAGAGATGAGTATTAGGCGCGTGCTACATCCTCAACCGCGAGGAGCAAATCAACAGTATGTGGCCCCAACAGATTTTACTATGAGCAACAAAGAGAAAGATATATTCTTGAAAGTATTGTTGAATCTAAAAGTTACAGATGGTTATTCTTCGAATATTTCACGATGTGTGCACCCTCAAGAGAGAAGCATTTGGGGACTTAAGAGTCATGACAATCACATTCTAATGCAACAACTACTCCCGATAGCTGTACGTAGGGTATTGCCAAAGCATGTTGCCAAAGCTTTAATTGAATTAAGTAATTGCTTTGCGATACTATGCTCAAGTGTAAATACTTTAGCTGACTTGGAGAAATTTGAAGACCGTACGACGTAAATTTGCAAAAAATAGACTTAAAGCATAAAAACATGTCATCGAAGGGTTAAAATGTAAAACAAACCCAAAACGGTCCCGTAAGAGTCACGAACACCTCGGACGGGACCAATGTGACTCGTAGGAACCGACCGCGTAGGCATGGGACTCCCGGTTTGAGTGTACAACGTAAAGTTGCAAAAAATTATCCTTAAGCATAAAAACATGCCATCGAATTGGGAAAACGTAAAACAGCCTTAAAACGGTCCCGTAAGAGTCACGAACACCTCGCACGGGACCAATGTGACTTGTAAGAACAGACGGCGTAGTCCCGGGGCTCCCGGTTGGAGTGTACGACGTAAATTTGCAAAAAAATAAACTTAAGCATAAAAACATGCCATCGAAGGGTGAAAACATAAAACAAACCCAAAACGGTCCCGTAAGAGTCACGATCACCTCGCACGGGACCAATGTGACTCGTAGGAACCGATCGCGTAGGCACGGGACTCCCGGTTTGAGTGTACGATGTAAAGTTGAAAAAAATTAGCCTTAAGCATAAAAACATGCCAGCGAATGGTGAAAACGTAAAACAGCGTTCAAACGGTCCCGTAAGAGCCATGAACACCTCACACGGGACCAATGTGACTCGTAAGAGCAGACTGCGTAGTCCCGAGGCTCCCGGTTGGAGTGTACGACGTAAATTTGTAAAAAAATAAACTTAAGCATAAAAATATGCCATCAAAGGGTGAAAACGTAAAACAAACCCAAAACGGTCCCATAAGAGTCACGATCACCTCGCACGGGACCAATGTGACTCGTAGGAACCGACCGCGTAGGCACGGGACTCCCGGTTTGAGTGTACGACGTAAAGTTGCAAAAAATTAGCCTTAAGCATAAAAATATGCCATCAAATGGTGAAAACATAAAACAGCCTTAAAATGGTCCCGTAAGAGCCACGAACACCTCACACGGGACCAATGTGACTCGTAAAAACGGACGGCGTAGTCCCGAGGCTCCCGGTTAGAGTGTACGACGTAAATTTGCAAAAAAATAAACTTAAGCATAAAAACATGCCATCGAAGGGTGAAAATGTAAAACAAACCCAAAATGGTCCTGTAAGAGTCACGATCACCTCGCACGGACCAATGTGACTCGTAGGAACCGACCGCGTAGGTACGGGACTCCCGGTTTGAGTGTACGACGTAACGTTGCAAAAAATTAGCCTTAAGCATAAAAATATGCCATCGAATGGTGAAAACATAAAATAGCCTTAAAAACGGTCCCGTAAGAGCCACGAACACCTCGCACGGGACCAATGTGACTCGTAAGAACAGACGACGTAGTCCCGAGGCTCCCGGTTGGAGTGTACAACGTAAATTTGCAAAAAAATAAACTTAAGCATAAAAACATGCCATTCAAGGGTGAAGACGTAAAACAACCTTAAAACGGTTCTGTAAGAGTCACGAACACCTCGCACGGGACCAATGTGACTCGTCGGAACCGACCGCGTAGGCACGGGACTCCCGATTTGAGTGTACGACGTAAATTTGCAAAAAATAGACTTAAAGCATAAAAACATGTCATCAAAGGGTTAAAACGTAAAACAAACCCAAAACGGTCCCGTAAGAGTCACGAACACCTCGCACGGGACCAATGTGACTCGTAGGAACCGACCGTGTAGGCACGGGACTCCCGATTCGAGTTTACGACGTAAATTTACAAAAAAATAGACTTAAACATAAAAACATGCCATCGAAGGGTGAAAACGTAAAACAGCCTTAAAACGGCCCATAAGAGTCACGAACACTTCGTACGGGACCAATGAGACTCGTAGGAACCGATCGCGTAGGCACGAGGCTCCCGATTGGAGTGTACGACATAAATTTGCAAAAATATATACTTAAGCATAAAAACATGCCATAGAAGGGTGAAATCATAAAACAGCCTTAAAATGGTCTCGTAAGAGTCACGAATACCTCGCACGGGACCAATGTGACTCGTAGGAACAAACGGCGTAGTCCCGAGGCTCCCGGTTGGAGTGTACGACGTAAATTTGTAAAAAAATAGACTTAAGCATAAAAACATGCCATCGAAGGGTGAAAATGTAAAACAACCTTAAAACGGTCCCGTAAGAGTAACGAACACCTCGCACGGGACCAATGTGACTCGTAGGAATCGACCGCGTAGTCACGGGACTCCCGGTTTGAGTGTACGACGTAAATTTGCCAAAAAATAGACTTAAGCATAAAAACATACCATCGAAGGGTGAAAACGTAAAATAGCCTTAAAACGATCCCGTAAGAGTCACGAACACCTCGTACGGGACCAATGTGACTCGTAGGAACAGACGGCGTAGTCCCGGGGCTCCCGGTTGGAGTGTACGACGTAAACTTGCGAAAATACCGATTAAGGCGAGGCACTTGTCGCTCGTCCCTTCTTTACGAAAATACCGAGCTTTATGCTTTCTTCAAAAACAAAAGTTTCTCGTCAACCTAAAAACGGAGGAGTTCCCTCACTCCAACCGGTATGCATATATATACTGCATATACTAGTATATATACGAGTATATATACATTATATATATGCATATATATATACTAGTATATATACTGTATATATAGTATATATATGCAGTATAATATATAGTATATTACTGCATATATATACTATATATACAGTATATATACTGGTATATATATGCATATATATGCATGTATATAACTGCATATATATGCATATATATACAGTTATATATATGCATATATATACTGTTATATATGCATATATATAACTGTATATATATGCATATATATGCAGTATATATATGCATATATATGCAGTATATATACTAGTATATATATGCAGTATATATACTAGTATATATATGCAGTATATATACATTATATATGCATGTATATAACTGCATATATATGCATGTATATAACTGCATATATATACTGTTATATATGCATATATATAACTGTATATATATATGCATATATACCAGTATATATATGCATATATATACTGCATAACGATTGGTTTGCACTTGAAACAAACATATATTTTAGCACACTAGTATTTTAACATCTTCTGTCTGGGATTGGTAAAACATTAGTTCAAGTTGGTTTGTTACGTAGGAACTAAAAATTGTTAAAAAATGTTAAAATGAGTAGGAACTAAAAACTTACGTAGGAACTAAAAATTGTTACGTAGGAACTAAAAATTTCTTCCATTAACACTAGTATTGTTAAAAAATTTTGGTTTGTTACGTAGGAACTAAAAATGAGTGAATATTGATCACAAGTTTTTAAGGGTTAAAAATTGCAAAACAAGTAAAACTAACTTTTTTGTTTTGTTTCTTATATTTTTTTGCAGGTTAACATTTTAGGGGTATATTTTATTTGCGTGAAACACATGAATGAAGCAATGGTTTGCGACAGGTAAATTGTTTATTTATTATTGTTGTTGATATGCGAGATTATTTTTTTTACTGGCCGTGCGGGCTTTTGTGTTGATTAAACATGTTGGTTTTCATGTATAAACAAAGGAAACTCTGCCGAATTTTTTTAAAAATTGTAATGAATTATTGATTTGGGAGATTTTTCAATTTTTTTATGGTCGTGCGGGCCTTTGTGTTCATTAAACAGGTTGGTTTTCATGTATAAACAAAGGAGATTTTGTCAAATTTTTTTAAAATTTGTAAAAAGTTGGTGGTACGATTAACTAATATATTTGGATATTTTATTTTACTATAATATTATTTTGATAAAATGATTATTTATTGATTGCAGGTTGTGCACAAGAAGTTGAAGAGACGGGATTTTGAGTGTCTACTATATGCGACACTAAGAGAAGTTTTTGAAGCGTGACAACCGTATTTATCATCTTAATTTAGGGATGATATTTTTTTTACAGTTGTATATCTTATTAATTAGTATGATTTTGTACTCATTTAAATATTTCGACTTGAATGCAGTTTAATGGAAGAAATTGTTATTAGATACGTGCTTCAATGAATGTGGTCGATATATTGTGTTTTTGATCGAATGATTTGATTTATAATGCATATTAGACGTCAATTATTATTGCAACATAAAACATATAATAATATAACTATTTATGATAATTTTTTATTTATTAATTGGGACGGTTATAAACCGTCCCTAATACTTAATTGTATTAATTGAGAATAACTTTGGGACGATTTTTACCGTCCCTAATACTCATTTTTGCATCAACTGAAATTACCTTTAGGGACGGTTTTTACCGTCCCTAATTGGGTTGCCAGAATCTCAGTAGTATTAGGGACGGTTTATCTGTCCCTAATACTATTGGCGGGAGCGGGGATTTTTTCGTGGGAACACTATTTGGGACGGTAAAATCCGTCCCTAATGTCAAATGCAGAGTGTTCATGAATTAAAATTTAGGATGATAAAATCCGTCCCTAAAATATTTAGGACGCCTAGTATAAGGGACGGATTTTTGCCGTTGCAAAAACCGTCCCTAATACTCTTTAGGGACGGTTTTTGTACTTTTAGGGACGGTTTTTTACCGTCCCAAATACTCATTTTTCTTGTAGTGCTTGTTTTATCCTTTCATCTTTTGTGAATGTCATCTTTATTAGTCAATCAATGGAAGAATATGTTGACTTGAATATATGAGCATGGTTTCATTTTGACTAAACCAATTGCATTGTTAATTTACGGTTTATATTGGTATTATTGTGGGATTTAAACAATTTTAAATAATTCTGGCATAATAATAATTTTCATCCTATTAGAACTTAGAATTAAATCCGGTACATTAATTCAAGATTTTCAAAACACTCAAACTTGTTAATATTTAAGGTTTATTTACATAAATGTCTTTTTACTAGCACTTGATCCATTAAATACCATAACACGTGTGTAAGTATCCAAATGATGACTTTTAGTTGCCAAATGGGATAATCAATCTAAATTTGGGCAGATTTTGTGATTTTGTTTTAGCCAATACCTTTGGATTGTCTTGGGACTATCACCATCTAATTTTTGAGATATATTTGGTCATTATTGCACTAAAAACCAATCGTGAGAATATTTTTGGATTACATATCGATGGAAAGTGCTGCATGTTTCTCCATTTCCCCATAACTTTACTTTTAAGAAGCCACATATTACGGCCTACTTGGCCCGCTTTTTGCATTTCAAATGGTATTAGGCTATTAAATCTTATTTATTTTTCATTCTCTTTTTTAATATTCACTTTTTGTTAGAAAAACATTTACTTTCAAATATACTCTCTATTTTTCTTCAACACTCTTCACCAACAATGGCATCCAAATCATGAGAGATTAATGATTTTTTTTGCATTTGAAGATACCGTTAACAGACTTTTGGCTGAAGCTGAGATTGTTGTTCGGGATATAATTTTTCGTTATTAAATCTTCTAGGGGTGTTAATATTACCACTATTATCCCCTACTTTCCCGGAGAACTTTCATTACACGTGTCTCCCTACTATCTAGGGTTTGATGACTAAAAGCTTATTATCCAAGAGTTAAACAATCTCCAAGTGCTTGCTTCCTTTAGATTTACATTTTGGTCCAAAAATTTATATCATAACACATGTAATACCCCGTATTTTTGTGATATTTATTTATGGGATTAATTAAATTAAATGTGTATTAATTGGGAATTAATCCGGATTAAAATACTAGCGAGATGCGAGTTGGTATTTGATTTTAATGAGTATATATGGCTATATATGAATGTGGAATTATTAAATTTGTCGTGAGATTGATATACGATAATTCGGGAAATTTTGTTGAGACGCGTATGACAGTCGCGTCAGGAATATATTTATTTTAATTAAAAAGTGAATTTTATTTTTATTAACCGTATGGTTGTTTTGAGTGCGCCAACGCATCCGGAAGGGTCGAAATAGTCAGAAAATACTAGCCGGGGGTTTGGTTTGGGTCCCGGGGCATTTTTAGGCCATACCGGCAACGTATAAGGGTAGTTTGGTAATTTTGGATTTTTGGAAATTAAAACCCACGAAAATTAGGAATTTATATCTGATTTGGAAATTACCCACTAAACCCACTAATAACATAATGGGCTACGGTGGTTATTAGAATTAGCCCCAAAAAGTTCCTAAGGCAAAACCCTAGCCACCATTCACTTTGGAGAAGAAGAGCTTGTAGAGAGAGAAGAGAGGAGAATTCTGCAGAGAGAGAGAGAGAATCATTCATCAATTCGTCATCAAAATCAGAGATACACATAAGGCAAGTGGTTTAATTACATATTTTGCTAAGAATGCTTCTTCCATGCGTAGGAAACTTATAAAATTTCATTATTCTTGGAGAATGATAAAAACCCATTGAAAGATGTAGAGATTTATAATTTTATGAGGAGATTGCACGTATAACAATGTTAGGATGATTAGTCAGAGAAAAATACATCTTTTATACCATAAAAACGGATTTGTTTATGTCTATGGATGAATTAAAATGCTAGGGTTCATGTTCTTGAGATTGGGGAAAAAGATGTAGAGATTTGATATGTGGATGAGATTTAGGATGAATTAATCCCACAAAATACGTTAGTATATGACCTAAGTATGTTTAGGAATGATTAGAACCCATTAATGATTGTTGGATTGATGTTTAGATGAGTTTGGAGAAGAAGAAAAGTTGGAAAAACGATATAGGGAAAATCTGGGCTCGAATCTGGCCACTCGTTAGAAGACCTGCCCAGGTCGTTCGAACGAGCTCGTTTGAACGAGCTTCTAACGAGTTGACAGTTTGAATTCTAACGAGAGGGATGTTCGTTCGATGACTTTTGTTCGAACGAGATCTCATTAGAAGGCCCACTTCGTTCGAACGAACTCTCGTTCGAACAGCCTCGTTCGAACGAGACTTCTAACGAGCTGACAGTTTAGGCTTTTTAGCCTGTTTTGATCCTGAGTGTTCCGTAACCTTGTTTATATGTAGAGATAACACTTCCTTGTGGATTAATTGATATATTTGGGATATTTGGGATATAATGAGGAGTAAAACCTAGAAGTGTAGTTTGAACCTAAGGGAAATTATGAATTAGGACGTGAGTGTCTATTACGATGCAAGAGCTATTGACGACCTAAATAATTATATTAAGCGGGAACATATAAATTGTGTAGCATTATATGTCGGTACGCGAATAAGAAGTGTACCACAAATAAATTATGGTGACTACTAAGATGTGTGCATACTTAGTATATGTATATGATTTTTGTGTATGACATACCTACCATACTTGCTATCACGGGAGGTTTACATTCGCTTAGGGCCCTCTAATCCTTGTGTTGCCCAGATTTAGATTGGTACCTCGATGAACATAGGTCAGAGAAGGACTTATTGGGATGTTAATAAGTCTGCTGATCGTGGGAGCGCAGGTATGTGTGTGACCCATGTGATGTGACTGTGTTCGCCTCCATTGTTTGCGATTGTTGTTATCTGAGAACGATTCCTGAGAGATTCGGAATGCGTGATCCTTATGTACGTGATGTACCGGGATGGATAGCAGAGTATGTGTCCACCGCAGCTTAGTCTTGGGGTGCTTGTATTGTATATTTGTGACGTGAATAATATACACTTAATTAATGGGAACTTTCATGTTGATATTGTGAATATAATTATGGTAATGTTTTGAGAAAACATAATGGGTTAACCGATAGTGAATTGTATTACTATTTGAGAATCTGAGTTTAAGTAAAGCTCTCTATTTAATTAATAACGCTAGAATGTAATATGGGAATCGAGTAGTAAGGGGTAGAACTTATTACGGTTTGGTTAGATATGTATGTTATTTAGATGGGTACGGTACGTTAGGAGTGCACATGTAGTCGAGAGGTGAGGATTTCATGTGAGTGCACGTCCTAACATGTATTTTGCATTTAATGTTTTAATGTTATTAAAACACTTGCTGTTTTTAAAATGATTTCCACTTTCGGGCTCTGACCCATTTTCTTTCAAATCTATTTTTGTAAAAACCATTTTAGGTGCCAGCCACAAGGACACCATGCTTAGGATCCTCATTCAGGTGACGAGCTGTAGCTGTTTGTGGAAGTTACAGGACTTTTCTTGTAGGAGCTTCATCTATCTTGACTCTATATTCAGCATTTATCAGTTGTAGGGCATGTCGCCTATTTCTTTTAGAGATATTTCATTTATTTCAGTTATTCAAAGTTCTGGCATGTAATTAATTCAGGATTCAGACTTGTCTTATTATTTTCAGTTGTGGGATTGTTGTGAGGAGTTTTCCTCCTGAATTATTACTATTGGTTGGTTGTTTCATTACTTCGTTATGGTGAATGGATTATGTTGTTCTTCCATTATTCTTTTATTGCATGTTAAACAGACTTAATTAAAATTTGGCAACTTACTTTTTAAATACTAGGTGGTTAGTAATCATTTAAATGTTTTCGACAGTGATGCTATTAACTGAACCAACTTGGCATTTTGTATTGATTTAATAAAGGAGTAGCTACCCGGTATTTAATTAGTTGGGGTGTCACAAATAACAAGTCGAAGATGGAAGTTTAACTAAATGGGTGGCAAGGATGGCAGCTCTCAAAGCCAATGATTTGAAAAAATCGGTATTTTTCATGTGGTTAAACTTTGTTGTGAAGATATACAGCTTGATCAATTTTCCATTTTTAGTGCCATTTATTTTTGGAACTCTACTTTTATTTGTATCGAATTCAAATTTTGGATGGTAGGTCCTACTCTCTTGGGTATTTGTCAATTGACTGGATTTAAATCGATGGGGGGGGGGGGTGAAATTCACCTATTTATGACAATAATTTACTCCCTTGTTCATTATCGAAATCCAATCCGAAGTTGGCCTACTCCACACATTCATTAACACTCATTTGTAGAGTGGTCCCCAAGTCGATCGAAAATAGTATTTTTGTTTCCTCTTATTTTCACTATGAAGGCATATGTTTTGCGTTAAATCTCAAAGGGTTATGCTAGAGTATTCCTTATTAAAAGCCCAACTTATGGAGGGTAAATATATTGTGTCTTGGGATGTCTTTATAAATCTTTCTATGTGCTTTCCAAGGAACCATTTAATGATAATCAAGATGGGCCATTATGGGTCCTACAAATGTGGGCTTAATGCCTATTTTCCAAAGACTATCCATATTCCAAAAGAGTCCAAATATAGCCACTACCGCACTTATTATTGCTCCATACCCACTCGAAAGATTTTCAAAGAGATTGTAACTATGTTTCGACCTAATGATTTTTTGCAATCTTTATTGAAACTCTTCAGCTCCCCTCCTTCGTTAGATGCCATATTATAAAAACCTCATACAGCTGAACAAACTGATCTTTATTAGGGGAGTTTCCTAATATCATGAGATTTGTACTATAGAACCAGAACCTCACCCTCTTCGTATATTGCTTATAAACATTATGAGGAGATATACCTACCTGCCTAATTTTCAAGGTAATTTGGGCTTTACCATTCCATTCATGTCCCAATAGAAATCCATGTCAATCGTGAGGTGTTTTCTAGGATCTCACAATGCAACCATCTTGCATGGGATAACTGAGTACCATAGGGTTCAAAGCACTTTTTTCATAAATGGGACTGTATTTCATTCAGGCATTATCCCATTTTTTGAGGATTTTGCAGTCTAAGTACACCCAATTTATTTGAAGCTTTTTCCACCAAAGAAACAACCTTCGAAGCCTTCAACTTCAAGTAAGAATTTGATTATTTTTTTAATTTTATATTATTAATTTCATTGGTTTAACTCAACCATTTGAATCCTTACAGAAGATCCTTTTGCTAAGGAATATGAATCTTCAAAGAAGATGAAACTCACTCGTAAAGTAAAATAAGCTTTAGAAGAGGAATTTTTAAGGGAAGTTAGGGAGGAGAAGGCAGAAGATCCTATTTCTCTTGTGAGAATAAATAAATCAAAATCCTACTTTGACCTAAATAGTACTTCTTCGATCTTGTTTGAGTCTCTTGTTGCTGCTATGTTTGTTATTCCGATAGGAAAATGTATGAAAAACAAATCAAGGATGACTGTTATTTTGTAACTCTTGGTAGGTAAGCCAATACTTTACTCCTATAATTCTACCAAAACTCCTTTGCGGTTGACTTCAATATTGTTCTTGACTTCAAATTGCCCTTGATTTCATTATAGGACCCATTGACGACTTGACAGAGGAAGGGGATATAAAACATTACAAATATTCTATGACACTACCACTAGCATCCCCATTTCATGAGAATATGATTGAGTTAATTATTTTTTCTGCCTCACCACTCAGGATTTCTTCGAACCCAATTGGGGATGAAGAAACAAATTGTGAGGTAGTGGATATTTCCATGCCCTTACTTTTGAATCAAGGTAAGGTCATTCATCTCTCAAGGCCAAAAGATATGGAGCCATTGGATAATCTTAAATCTGTTACTACTTATCCAACACCTCCCATTAAATATTCTTTTCTTGAATTTATTGCTTCCTCTAAAACTTTTCCATTGAAAGAGGAATCCTCTATAATAAAGGAGTGTCCCGCAACTCATAAAATTCCAAGCT
The DNA here is from genome assembly GCA_949130495.1 of Sambucus nigra. Classification (NCBI taxonomy): domain Eukaryota; kingdom Viridiplantae; phylum Streptophyta; class Magnoliopsida; order Dipsacales; family Adoxaceae; genus Sambucus; species Sambucus nigra. The sequence goes on along the minus strand of OX422213.1, from coordinate 340,027,260 downwards.
TGCTGAGCCCATATGAACTTTTTTCCTTTCATGGGTAATTAGAGAAAATCATGGCTCTTGATCCAATTCATACTATAAATATTGTGGACAACATTGTGGAACAATAACTAGAAAGTCTTATCCAAGCCCATCCTACTCATCCTTCTTAGCAGTTGGAAACTTCGCAAGCCTTAGAGTTTCTTCTATGCTTCGTTAGGATACCATTTGAAGAGCTAGCTGATGTAACACCCCACTTAATTAAATACCGGGTGATCAGTCCTATACCCAATTAAAATAAAATTTACAGTTGGTTCATTCTTAGCATCACTGCCAAAAAACATTTTTGTTTAATGAATCACCTAATATCCAACTAAGCAGGTGTTAAAATTATTCAAATTTTAATATAAATGAATTTTTCACTTTTTAAAATATAAACCATTGAACACAATCCATTCACTCAATGAATAATAACTGAGTAATATCAAACCTGAATAAAATGCAACTGGAATAAAACTCTCCAGTTTAAAGGTCTTAATGCAAAAACTCTAATAAAACCAAATGTATCAAAACTGACATCCAACTAACTTGAATAGAATGGAAATACTAAAATCCTTTTGGGCAACATGCCCTAAATAAAAGATCAACTACAGAGGATGAATCAATGAATATGAAAGCATCAAAACAAAGTCCAAGACTCCATAATATCCGTAGCTCGTCAAAATCTCAACCCTCTACGGTTGGCATCCCTGTGGATGGACACCTGATATAGGAGATACAAAAGAAAAGAGAATATACAAGAAAATGGGTCAGAGCTCGATGTAAAAATAGTTTAGAAAACAGCAAGTGAATAAATGCTATATTCATCAATTATTATGTATATGTTAGATTTATCGAACTCTCTCTTGAGATTCTTACCTCTCATCTAGAGTGCACACCTAACGTACCTTAAAATCATACTAATTACTATTCCCATGCTAACTAGTTCATATCAATACCAACTAACCATAACCCATATCTTTTCCACGTATTTCTCTCGCAATACATGTAATACATATATATATATATATATATATATATATATATATATATATATCCAATTCCTCTATAACATGGATAATACTTTTTTACAATTCAATATAATTAAGTATTCAACAACTTAATTCATTTCAGATTTTATTTTCTTTTATGTATACTTAATTCACACAGTAAACACTATCACAAGTTATATACACATTCACTCTATTATATATACTATATTGCACCTCGAGTCTCAGCTGCGGTGCATACGTACTCTGCTATCATGTCCCAGTATATCTGGTTACTGTGTAGGGGACTATAGGTTCGATAAAGTTCCCTCGAACCATAAATATCAAACACACGTAATGGAGGTGAACATAGTCCTAAGCCTTTGGGCTACGCACATACCTACGCACCCAAAAGACTGTTCAATACCGTTGTTCTCACTAATGGAAATCAAACCTAAGTCCTATGTTCTAAGGCAACAGGTTAAAGATCCACCTTAAGGCTTGTCAGGATATGACCGACCTCTACGCGTATACCTCCCGTCGATACCAAGTAGGCTAGGTATATTATACATATAAATTAAACAAGAAATAGGTATACACATCAACTTATATAAAATTAGGCACTCACACAACCTGTATCATATTAGGAATTCATCCTATCCCAAGTACCTGTCGTATTTCTCAAATACCACCCGTACTTGTCGTTCATGATTATCATCGTATTTTTATTATGTAATTATCACTCACATAATCTTTTATTTAAACCAAGTACTTCTATAAATATATCCTCAATATTACCCATACTTGTTATAACGATCATTCTCCTATAAATTGTATAATAATTATGTAGATATCTCTCACATAATTTTAATCCTCACTATTGTATAATTTTCCAACATTTAACCCAAGTCCCAAAATATAATTTTCCAAACTTTTTCGGGCTAAACTAGGAAATTTTGAAATCTCGTTCGAAGTCCCAGAATGCACATTCAAATGAGTTCGTTTGAACGATGTCGTTTAAATGACATTTCTTCTGAATTCTCATTGGAAATTTCGTTATTAATCCCGTTGGTAATATCGTTCGAACAATGTCATTCGAACGAGATCCCCAGGTCATTTGAATGACTTTTCAGCAGTTCGAACCAACCCCCAGATTTCTACGTTTTCTTAGTTTCTTACACCCAAATACATATGGATTCTATTCTAACCAAAACCCAGATATTCGAACATTATCTAAACATGTTCAAGGGTGATTTTCACATAAGAGAAACATTATATTCATATATTCATAAGGGTATTATCATCAAACCCATTAATTCCTTAAAATGTCAATTATCTAAATTCTCCATTTTTAACACTCCTATAAACCCAAAATTTAGGACTTATAATTTCTTATCTAAATCATCAATTTACATATTCAACATGAGTAGTATTCATCTACATGCAATACCTATCATCATTTTCATGTTCTCAATAAACATATATCTCCTCTACATGTCAAACCTATCACTTTCACCATGTTCATAGATTTTACATGTAAATATTTCAACTACATGAATTTGTCCAACCTCGAAACTTGATTTATCAATCATTTTAAATCCCAAATTCATAAGTTCCATTGATTCTTTAGAATCCTATTCTAACATGGATAATATAATCACCAAAATAAAGCAAGAATTACACTTGACTCTTAGTGTAGGGTAGAACCTTTGGAGAAGATAATGGTATAACTTCCTCTTCCCTTTTTTTGACAATTTTTTGGCGACCCTCCGGTGGTGGTGCAAGGTGTAGGGATGGTGGTTGTCCCTTGGTTTCCACTAGACGATTCTTCCTCTCCACAAAAACCCTTTCACTTTTTCTTGATGACTTTTTACTCTCTCTCAAAAGTCCTCACAAGTGATGTGATGAAAATGAACATTACATAGAGTTTAAACCCACATATATAATAAGTCACCAAGGCTAGCTAAAAGACAAAAAAATGGAATTACTATTCATCTCCCAAGCAAAATGACTAAAGGGCCCCTTTCGGGTGACCTTTCATCTTCCAATTGACCCGAGACCCAAATTAAACATCCGGGTAGACCTTTCTGCATATTTTGACCCTTTCGGACTCAACGACGCACTCAAAATTATCATCCGAATGACATAAAATAAATCACACTTTATTTCCCAACTTTAGTCTGGACAAGACTCAAAAGCGTGTCCCGATTTAATTTCCAGTATTGTCGTATTTGTAACTCCTGAAAATAATTATTTTTTTCACATATTACTTTTACATCGCTAAGTAATATTCAACATCATATATTACGTTAATCGCTAGTAATATTAAATCTGAATTAATCACAATTAATTAATTCTAATTAATCCCCATTTATTTGACCCATTGACTTTTAATTAATCTCATAGTAAAAGTCATTAAAATTACGGGATATTACATACTTCCCCCCTCATAATGGAATTTCATCCCAAAATTTGCAAAATAAAAGCATACCTGGTAAAAATAACTCCGGTTATTTATCGCACATCTCATCCTCATGCTCCCAAGTAGACTCCTCAAGATTATGGTGCTCCCACTGGACACGCACCAATGGGACTACTTTAGACCTCAACCGTATCTCGCTGTGGTCTAAGATCGCTACCGGTCTCTCCTCGTAAGAACTGTCTGGATTCAAATCTATCTCCTATAATGCAACATGAGTGTGAGCCAACTCATCTAGGAGATATCGCCTCAGCGAAGAAATATCGAATACATCCTGTATCCTATGCAAGTGCTCCGGTAACGCCAATCTATAAGAAACCGGTCCAACTCTGTCAATTATAGGAAATGGTCCTACGTATCTGGGCGACAATTTCCCTTTCTTTCCAAATCTCATGATCCCCTTCATAGGAGATACTCACAACAACACCTAGTCCCCCCACACTGAATTCTCAGAAGAACCCTTTCGCATCAACGTAGCTTTTCTGTCTATCTTGGGCTACCTGAATACGACTCCGAATAATCTCAATCTTGGCAGATGTGTCCTGAATTACCTTTGGCCCAAGTAACTTGTTATCCTCCACCTCTAACCAAAATGCCGACGAATGACAAGGTCTACCATAAAGTTTCTTAAATGGGTCCATACAAATGGTAAATGGATAGGAATTATTATATGCAAACTCCACTAGTGGAAGGTACTGCTCCCAACCTCCCCCAAAGTCCAGGATACACATACATAATAGATCTTCTAACATTTGATTTGTACATTCTATCTGCGTGTGATAGACCGTACTCAAATGCACCTCGGTACCCATGGCCTCATGAAAACTCTCCAAAAATTGGGATACAAAAATCTTGTCCCGATCAGAAACAATATCTAGTGGTACCCTTTGTAACCTCACTATCACGGCTATAATAATCTGGGCGTATTGTCCCGTAGAGTAATTAGTTTTAACTGGCAAAAAGTGAGCTACCTTAGTTAACCGATCCACAATCACCCATATGTAATCGTGACCCCTCTGATAAGTAGGTAACCCAATGATGAAGGCCATGGAAATGCTCTCCCATTTCCACAACGGGATCTCTAATGGATGGAGAAATCCAGTAGGCTTCTGATGGTCCACTTTCACTAACTGAAAAGTGGCACACTTAGAGAAGAACTCAACAATGTCTCTTTTCATACTGCTCCACCAATACTGCCGTCGCATATCTTAGTCCATATTATCCTCACTAGTATGTACTGTAAATATGGATCTGTACGACTCTGTCATTACTGCATGCCGCAAATCCATACCTTCTCGAATAATCAGTCTACCGTTGAAGTGCAAGCCCCCATCTGAACTCACTAAGTAAGACTCTGCTCCCCCGACTAAAAGTTATCAAATTTTCTCCTGAAAAAATGGATCTGTTGCCTAATCTTGAACTACCCTTGTCACAATCTCAAGTGTAGCAGTCATGAATGACATAAAAGATCGAGCAACAGCATCCTGATGTCCCAGTTCCTTCCATTTCTCCATCCACACCGCGGCCAACTCACCTACCGATCTTTGGATCAATGCTTCTTCTACCACATTAGCCTTCCCCGGGTGGTACTGTATCTCAAACTGGCAATCCTTCATGAACTCAAGACACCTGCGCTTACGCATGTTCAACTCTAGTTGAATGAATATATACTAAAGTGACTTATGATCCGTGAATAGGCAAAAATTTTCCCCTAATATATAATGTCTCTATATTCGAAGATCAAACACGATTGCTTCATACTCCAAGTCATGGGTGGGATAATTCTTCTCATGAGGCTTAAGCTTTATATAGGCATAAGCTATAGCCTTATCTTCCTACTGTAATACTCCACAGAGACCCTATAATGATGCGTCGGTGTAAACCAAGTACTCCACTCCCGACTTAGGCCGTGCTAGTACGGGTGCTGAAGTCAATTTATCTTTCAACTCGTCGAATGCCAACAGACATGCATCATCCCAAACAAATGGTACGCCCTTACAAGTTAGATTTATCATCGGATCTGTAATCTTTAAGAATCCTTAGATAAAACGTCGGTAATAATCAGCCAATCCCAAGAAAATGTGCACCACTTTCGGTGTCGGGGGTTGTCCCCACTCTCTCACCGCTGATACTTTGCTAGGATCCATCGATATTCCCATCTCAGACACAATATGCCCAGAAACTGAACTTCTCGAACCCAAAGCCCACACTTATCATATTTCGCATACAACTGATGCTCAAATAGTGTCTGTAGTACCTGTCGCAGATGCTCGGCATGCACCTCTTCAGTCTGAGAATAAATCAAGATGTAATTTATGAAAATAATGACAAACTGATTTAATAACTTTCTGAACACCCTGTTCATCAAGTCCATGAATACTACCGTCGCATTAGTCATCCCAAAAGGCATGACTAGAAACTCATACGATCCATATCTGGTCAAGCAGGCAGTCTTTGAAGCGTCCTACCCCCCGATACATAGCTGATGATAACCAGACCTTAAGTCTATCTTTGAGAAGTAGGCTGCTCCTCTCAGCTGATCAAACAAGTCATCGATTATAGGCAACGAATATTTATTCTGTATCGTGACTTTATTAAAATCCCGATAATCTACACACAGTCATAAGGAACAGTCTCACTTCTTTACAAACAACACCAGGGCACCCCAATGCGACGTGCTCTTGCGGATAAACCCCTGCCCCAAAAGTTGTTTTATTTGGTCCCTGAGCTCCCTCATCTCTACTGTAGCCATACGGTAAGGTGCATGAGTAATAGGTCAAGTTCTTGGCACTAAATCATTCACAAACTCAATGTCCCTATTGGGAGGTAATCCCGGTATCTCCTGGAATATATCCGCAAACTCACAAACTACTGGCATCGAATTAAGGGGTATTACTACAACCGTGGAGGTCTCCTCCTCTATATAATACAAATGAGTAGATGACCCTCCGCTAGAATGAGGCATCGCCATAAGGAGGAACATCTCATGTCCCGAAATAGCAAAAATAATACACCGGCTATAATAATCAATCATGGCCCCATATGAAATAAGTCAATCCATGCCGATAATCACATCATACTCAGACATGTCCAATACAAGTAAATCTGTCGATAAAATCATACTCCGAATCTCTATACTAACATTACGACATTTAAAGAAAATAGGCATCCCACTACCCATCGATGAGTCTACATAAGTAACAGTGCTATCAACCGAGTCTAATAACCCTGTGGCCCGTGAAAATCTAGTGGCTACAAATGAATGTGAGGACCCCGTATCAAATAAAATGCTCCCCATAGACACATATATAAAAAATATACCCTAAATCATGGGCGGTGGCTGCTGAACTGCTACCTGATGGATGTTATACACATGCCCGTACTGTCCCTGCTGTGTTGGAGCTGCTAGAATGACAGGTAGTGCTGGCACCTGAGCTGGTGCTGGGATGGTGACTGGTGGAAATACTGGTCTCTGTGGCTCCTGACAAGCTCTCTACTGAGGAAATTTTCCCTTGTCAGGACAATCTTGTCTTTTGTGGCCAGTCTTGCCACACACAAAACATCTTCCAGTAAACTTTCCCCTATTTTTTCCCTACTGTCCTTGGCCTTACTGGCCGTTACCACCTCTCCCTTGGCCCTGCTGATGGCCCTGATGCCCTTTCCTATTACCTCCTTGTCCAAAATGAAAACTTTCGGATCTTAAATATTTAGCATAGTCCCCCAGTTAGGAACCCTACTTACCCTGATGCTGCTGACTCTGGCCTGTCTGTGTCCCGCTAGAACTGCCTCCACTAGTTTTTCCCAGCTGGCTCGACTCACCCCCTACTTTCCACCCTTAGCATGTAAGAGTTTATCCTGGCAGTGAAGCATCACAACATAAAGAACATATGCGTAAGTATGTAATTGAAGATTTCCCAATAAGTGCTAGAGTATCTTCCAATTCAAGACATCTATGAACATTATAATTCTCTTTTCTTCCGTAGGTACTTCATCTAGCACCATATTAGTTAACCGAGTAAATTCCACCTCATATTCTGCCCCTATCCTTCCTTCCTGGGTTAGGTCGAGTAGTTTTCATCTTATCTTAGTCTGTATGGAGGATGGAAAATGTGGGTACCCGAATTTAGCATTATGGGCCCGGACAAGTAGCCTAATAAAAATGGCCCAAAATCCGGACCCCTTGCCTTAACTACATAGGATTACGACTTAGTCTCCTCCCATGTTCTTGTATAGAGATGTTCCAGGAGAAGATGGTAAACGTGGGGGAATCCAACACCCCCACTCCCCGAAGACAGACATGTATATGATAAACCCTAAGTCCGGGGCAAAAAACACGCACTGTATTCTCGGTAAACGCTCCCCGGAGTATATATAAATAATACTAACTATACCACCGTGGATGTAGGCATTCTTGCTGAACCACATACATATTATGTTGTGTAATTGGAATTTTATCTTCTTTATTTTCCTTGGTGATTGCGCTTCTCTCATTTATTTGTGTTGAATAATAATTGTCACCACAATTGACGCCGTCTGTGGGAACGTTTGTCTTCCCTGAGAAAGCCCACACCAACTAAGAAGTTCGAAATGTCTGGTCACAGTAGTAACGCTCCTCAGGTAGGAGATATCCAAGAACACCCTGCTCCTCGCAGGATCAGATCTGAAGTTCATCATTCAGATTAGAGGTCTCGCTCGGAGAGGCCAGACTAAGAGGAAAGCTAAGGACCAGCGAGTTCCACGCAAATCTCCAGACTGATTGATGCCTATGAGGCAAGGCTCCAAGAGCAAAGGGAGTCCTCTCGCAAGCAGGAGGCTGAGAATGCTCGCCTCAAAAGTAAATTAGAGAGGATAGAGAAATAGCTCCATCGCAGCACTAGGCGACGTCCATACCGCACTCCTAGCCCTTAGGTGAACAAGTTTCGCAGTTGAGGAAGGATCGCAAAGCATGGATCCTAAAAAAATAAGAGGCACGAGTCAAGCAACAACTCACTCGAGCATCAGCGACCGACTCGCCATTACAGGAGCCCAGCTCACAGTAGTGAGAACATACGAAATTTGGTCCGAAAAGAGATGGACCAACACCCAGCACATCGCGTCGTAAGATCAACTAGGGAGCTTGCTAGATGAGCTCTCAAGACCCAGATAAAATCCCCTTTCTCAAGGGAAATACAGGAATAGGAAGCCCCCAAGAAATTTGCTATTCCAAGATTCAAGATTTATGATGGAAAAACTGATCCCATTGATCACGTTAGGCAGTACATGCAAGCCATGACCCTCTGGAACCACCGAGATGCGCTGATGTGCCGAATTTTTCCCTTGAGCCTGCATGATGTGGCGCAAAAAAGGTTCAAAAGGCTCCCTCATAGGTCTATCAGGAGCTTTGAGTCCCTAGACGAGCGTTTTACGACCCACTTCATTACTAGTAACTCCCATCCCAAAAGGATGGATGCCTTGCTAACAATGAAGAAACCATCTCAAGAGACCCTCCGAGACTACGCAAAGAGGTACTGGGAGTTATTCAACGAGGTTGAGGACTGTTCGGAGCAGGTAGCAGTGGCCTCCTTCAAAATTGGGCTACCCAACTCTTCCCTTCTATACCAGTCCCTGATAAAGAAAAAGGCCACGACCATCGATGACCCGATTGCTCGCATCGAGAAATATGCCACGATGGATATTGTGACCCGCCTCAGCACAGGGGAGAACGGTCGAACTAAGCTCGCTGCCAAAGGCAATGATAAAGCTGAGAACCAGAAGAAAGGTGGAAAGGATGGGGGCAAGAATGGCTCCAAGAACGGAGGCAGGAACGATGTGGAAAAAGTATTTCAAGCAGTCAACACTCTCTTCAGAGAATCGATTTACAAGATTCTTGCAAAAATCAAAGACGAGCCATTTATTAAGTGGCCCAGAAAGATGGGAGGAGATCCCTCAAAGAGAAATAACACGCTGAGATGGGCCTTTCATAAAGAAAGAGGATATAAGACTGAGCATTGCAAAGCTCGTAAGTCCCACCTCGAAGAGCTGGTCCAGTCCGGGCATCTGAACGAATTCGTGGAAAAGAAGGCAGAGAAAGTCACTACTAATGGAGAAGCAAGACCTGACAATGTACTCGGGGATGATGCTGGCCATGAATTCATAGTAATTCACGAGGCATCTAATGTGAAGAAAATTCAGGGGAATTCAGCTCGGATGGAGGTAAAAAAGCTTACAACAGTAATGCAAGACTTTCAGATCAATCCAGTAAAGACCCAATAAGGAAAATGTCGACGAGTAGATGAAGTCGACTATAGCAAACATATCCTGTTTACAGATGAAGATCTGGTGGGAGTAAGGACCCCACACCATGACGCCTTGATCATTATGCTCAGGATTGCCAACTATGACGTCGATAGGTTGCTCGTCGACCAAGGAAGCTCATCCGAGGTAATGTATCTCGATCTGTTCAGGGAACTGAAGTTGAGCGTCAACGACTTAAAGGAAGCCACTGTCCCTCTGGTTGGCTTCGTTGGAAAAGTGACCATCCCACTGGGAAATATTGTGCTATCGGTAAGGGCAGGAAGTATCTCCAAGATGATTGAGTTTTTGGTAGTCAACATTGACTCGCCATACCAAGCCATTCTTGGCAGAGGATGGCTACATGCAATGAAGGAAGTCCCCTCGACCTACTATCAGAAAGTCAAGTATGTGACCAAGCGAGAAGTAATGGGGATCCATGGTGACCAAACGATGGCAAGAGGTGCTTCATAGCAGTCATCCTCCCTAGACCCAAAAAGAAGACCGAGAAGCCCAATGAGCAGGTCGAGGAACATGAAGGTCTGATACCCTCAAAATAGTAATTAAGGTATGGAAGACACAGAGGAGGAGACTAGGCTCCTACCTTTTGAGCGGGTCGTGAAAAACCTGGTGGAAGTTACAGCTGGTGTTAGCGATAAGGATAGGGTATTTTTGATTAGAGCTTCCCTCACAGATCAAGAAAAAAAGGAATTGACGATTTTATTGAGAAGAAACATAGACGTTTTCGCATGGGATCCATACGAGATGCCTGTAATTGATCCCAATGTGGTTCGTCATCGGTTGCATATCGATCCCACTTTCAAACCTATCACCCAAAAGGCATGGCAATTAACACCCGAGAAGGCAAAAGCCATAGAGAAAGAAGTAGAAAAATTACTGGATGCAGGATCCATACGGGAGGTCCAATTCCCCAAATGGTTATCCAACCCAGTAGTAGTTCTAAAGAATAACGAGAAATGGAGATTCTGCATCGACTTCACTGACCTTAACAGGGTTTGACCTAAGGACAGTTTCCCCTCCCAAAAATTTACCAATTGGTGGATGCCACAGCAGCTCACGAAAGAATGAGTTTTCTGGATGCATATTCGGGGTATCATCAGATCCCTATGTATGCACCAGACCAGGACATGACAACATTCATCACCAAAGTCAAATTATACTGTTACAAAGTCATGCCATTCGGGCTAAAAAATGCAGGGGCAACCTACCAGCGGCTGATCACCAAGATGTTCAAAGACCAAATGGGAGACACCATGGAGGTATACATCGATGATATTCTCGTCAAGAGAAGAAGAAAAGAAGACCACCTCTCAGACCTATCGAGAACCTTTGAGATCCTCAGGAAATACCGAATGAAGCTCAATGCGAGCAAGTGTTCTTTCGATGTCCCGTCAGGAAAATTTCCTAGATACTTGGTCAGTAAGAGAGGCATCGAGGCTAACCCGGGCTAGATCGACGCAATCAACAGAGTACATCCCCCACACAAAATGAGATGTATATAAGCTCACCGACATGCTCACTACCTTGAACCGTTTCATCTCGAAGTCCTTCGAGAAATGCAAACCATTCTTCCAGCTCTTGAAGTGAAATAAGATAGTAGAATGGAATCAAGATTGCTCGCGAGCATTGAAGGAGCTCAAGGAATACATTAGCTCACCACCCCTGCTCATCATACCCCAAGAAAGAGATTCTTGGAACTTATACCTCACCATCTCCAACCACGCCGTGAGTTCTGCGCTTGTGTGCGAGAAAGTAGGAATTCAACACCCTATTTATTACTCAAGCAAGACTCTGTTAGATGCTAAACAACGATACCTACCACTAGAGAAGCTCGCCTTTGCGCTTGTGGTAGATTCGAGGAAGTTGAAGAACTATTTTGAAGCTCACACCATCATTGTTCTTACATCGAACCCCTTAAAGCAATCCTGAGGAAAGCGAATCTGTCAGGCAGATTGACTAAATAGTCAGTTGAGCTCGGACGATTCGACATCTAATTTGAACCAAGGAATGCAATTAAGGGACAAGTCCTTGCTGATTTCATAGCTGAATTCACAGGCGAGCATCCTCTAGACCAACTTCAACCAGTGAAGCAAGGAGAAAACCACGCAACAGAGGGAGTTTGGAAATTATTTGTTGATGGAGCCTCCAATTCAAAGGGGGCAGGAGTGGGCATTGTGCTTGTTACTCCAGAAGGTACAACCCTCGAACAGGGAATCAGGCTTGGATTTGAAGCCTCCAATAATGAGGCGAAATATGAAGCTTTGATAGCCAGCCTCCAGAAAGCACACACTTTGGGAGCAGTTACAGGTGTTCGGCGACTCTCAATTAGTCCCCAATCAGATAAGCGGGGACTACAATGCAAGAGATCAAAGAATGGCAACCTATCTCACCTTGGCCAAGAGGCTAATGGACATCTTCAAAGAAGTCAATGTCCAGCAATTTCCCAGATGATAGAATAGCTATGCTGACGCCCTGGCAACCCTGAGTTCGACAATCAATTCTGACTTGAAAAGAACGATCCCCATTGACTTCCTCACTCATCCGAGCATCAACCAGAGCCAGCTGTTAGGCGGGGAACATGTGCTCCAGATTGAGTTAGCACCCAGTTGGATGGACCCTTTAAGGAAATATTTGAGGGATGGTGCACTTCCAAGCGATAGGAAGACCGCTCATCAGATAAGAGTCAAAGATGCTCGCTTTAACTTATCTCCTGAGGGCAAGCTGTATAAGAGATCGTTCTCCGACCCTTACCAACAATGTGTTCACCCGAGGTATGTCGAGAAGATTCTACACGAGCACCATGAAGGAATCTGTGGGAGCCATATTGGAGGAAGATCACTAGCTTTTTGAGCTATGAAGGAGGGCTACTAGTGGCCGTATATGCAAAAAGATTCAGCAGTGTACGCTCGCAAGTGTAATAAATGCCAACTACACGCCCCTATGGTTCACTAACCTGCCAGCGACCTAAGATCACTCACCAGCCCGTGACCCTTTTGCCCAATGGGGAATGGATATCGTAGGACCACTTCCTACCGCCACTGGCAACCGCAAGTATCTGTTGGTCGCAACGAATTACTTTAGCAAATGGATCAAGGCAGAGTCGCTGGTAAACATCTGAGATGAAGATTTGATGAGATTCATATGGAAAAACATAATTACCCGTTTTGGAATCCCCAGAACCATCATCACTGATAACGGAACACAGTTCGAAAGTGGCCCTTTCCAAAGTTTCTGCAATGAGCACGGGATCATGCACTACTTTAGCTCAGTGGCGTATCCTCAGAGCAACGATCAAGCCGAGGCTTACAAAAGAACAATGATCGATGGGTTAAAGAAACGATTAAAGCGAGCTAAAGGCACATGCGTAAACGAACTGCCACATATTCTATAGGCACACCACACTACCTCACGTCGGGCAACGGGGGAAACCCCATTCTCACTAACATATGGAATGGAAGAGATCATCCCATTAGAAGCAGGTCTCTCAACTATGAGTTCCACCCTCATCGATCAGGGAAAGAATGATATAGCATTGCTCGCTGAACTCGACCTAGCCGATGAACGCAGAGAGCTTGCCTTAGTGAAACGAGCGAGCTATCAACAACAGCTCGTAAAATATGATAACAAGAAGGTCAATCCAAGGGCATTCCAAGTTGCTGACTATATCTTAAGGAGAGTTCTTGGCAGCGCGGTGAACCCATCAGATGGCAAGTTAGGGCCAAACTGGGAAGGACCATTCAAGATAACAAGAGATGACCTGCAAGGAGCCTATCACTTAGAAACACTAGAGGGCAGAGAGATACCCTGAGCATAGAATACAATAATCTTAAAAACTTTTATTTCTATTTTTTTTGTTTGCCTTTTTGCCAGATTTTGACAGCTCATTTGCTTATGATTAATAAAAGTTATTTGGCACTTGCATTCTATGATGTGTTAGTTAACTAATAAGTGAACTTTCTAACTTGTACACCCTTTCTAAGTAACAGTCACACTACTCAGTACACTATAGCAGGGAAAACACCCTCCTCAGGTTTTTGTTATGAAACACGAATAACCTCTTAGCATTGCCCCTGGCAATATATGAAGCCCTATAGGAGATCCTTAGGCAATACAACCAAGTCAAATTGGTTGCCAGATAATGTTTGGTCAACAAAACCCTGATCGGATAGAATATCTAACACCTGGTGTGTCCTAGCCAATTGTGTCACTTAGGCCTAAGGGAGTGTGACGACACGACCTAAAAGGTAAAGTAAGGCAGAATGGTATCTCATAAGCATACTGGACTGGAGGGACACTTAATCAATAATACAAACTTACCAATCTAGTCGGCCAAGAGAGGCCCAAGATTATTAAGCAAAGAATAAATGATGCTAAAAATATGGAACACTTGTTTAGTCGGCGAATTCGCCCAAAACATAAATTTTATATTATTTCACAACAGAAATGTACAACTCTATAATCAGCAAGATCACCCAAAGCATCGATACTACATTGTTTCATAACATATGTGTACAGAATTACAACTAGTAAAATCTTAATGAGGTTGAGGCCTATGAACTAGATAATCAGCTACTTGTGCTCTTCGACCGTCATCCGGGTGAGGAGCTAATTATTCATCTACCTCGTTCACATCTGACTCTAATAGCCGCCGAGGGATGGCATCGATGAGGATCCACTGATCATCCCTCTTGAAGGGGTTAGGCCTTAAAGTGGAAGGAGAAATCTCATGACGATACCATAGCATTGAGTTCCTTGGAACTTGTAGCTCCCTTAGGGCACTCAACCATCCCCTAATAAAGGCGAGCTCTTCAAATTATGTCAGCCTCGTCATAGCGTCCACCCAACCTTGGTTGTAACCATCAGCCCATACTCGCTGGGATCCTCTCTTAAATAGATGCCTCAGCCGTGTGACATCCCTTTGGAGCCCATCAACAATAACGTATGCTTGGCAGACATCTTTACGAAGCTCATCCATTTCCCTAGCTGGGTTTCTTGCAATCGTACCAGCTCGTGGAATGGTCGATGGTATAGGACCTCGTACCACCGGAGGGACATCGCTCGATCCTGCGCTAGCATGCGATGAGGAGGAACCCCTCAAAATGCTCGGCGCAGTGCTCGACGCATGCTCCTTGAGGAGCAACACCTCTATCCTCAAAGACTCATTTTCCTGTTGCAGAATTTCTCCAACCTGGTTAATCTTGGTAGCATCGAGGAGTATAGCTCTCAGAGTATTCACCTTCTCTTGAATAGAAGCTCCAGCCTCTTCCATCTCCTGGAGTCTGTCTTTCAGTTTAACAACGAGCTCAGTCTTCTCTATGAAACACTTGTTGCTCAATCGTAGCGATTTGAAAATTCTCACAAAGGTATGATGAACTTCGGGACTCACATCAGGACCAATAATTCTTCCCAATTAAGAAGTGGATGGTATATAGTCATCTACCTCAATCAACTACAGGGCATAAAAGGGCAGTAAAGGATAGAATAAATCAGTACACTCAGGGAAGAGACCTTCTCATTTCATTAATACTTAAAAGGATCAGAGTACATCAAGAAACAGAAAGGAACATTACAAAAAAAATACAAAAGGAATCCTAGAGATAAATTAGCTGGCGACCTCGGGTTGCTCAGAGGAAGCTGGCTGCTTCCCCTTGTCAGCAGCAGTAGGAGCACCTCCCTCAGCAGGGATAACCTCTATCGCCCGAATAGGAAGGACCTCAGCAGGAACTAACTGGGAGGCAGGGTCAACACCTTCGGTGGATGGGGAAGGGACTTTATCCATAATTGGATTTGGGCCTGGATCATGCTCATCGAACAAAGGAGAGGCAACATCCACCCCGGCAGCTAAGAGGGATTTGTTCCATCGTTTCTTGAAGTTCAGACAACTGATGTAGCCTATCTGAACCTCAGCATCCTCGTATGCGTTAGCCCACCCAGAGTTATAAGAGTCTTCCTTAATGGTGGATTCCTCGAACTCCTTCTCCTTCAACTTATCATTCAACACCTTATTCTCCTCCACGACCCCCATCTTGCTCGAGCAGACCAAATCGTAGGCCTGTCGCAACTCGCTCAGTTCTGTATCCACCGCCTCCCTTTCTCGATTGGCTTTGACAAGGGCCAGGTCATAGGACACACGGGTAGCATCAACAACCTTCAAGCTAGCATCGAGCTTAACACTCTTCATTCTCACTGCAACATTCTGGTTATCCAGCTCTCAATTCTTGGTGATCAGCTCATCGTGAGAGCGATAGAGCACAGCAAAGTCAGTCACAAACTACGAGTAAAAGAAAATATTAGAAGAAGGAAACATATAGAATTTAACGAACATTAGAAAAGAGAAATAAACTTACGAAGGCTAGCCTCTGACTCGCTTGCAGGGCTAACTGGCTAGTCCCCATCGCCCTTTGGCGATCAGCAGAAAGGAGTGCTCTCTCGAGCAGCGTATGGGCCAATTAAGGAGAAGTGGCAACTGAGGCCCCCTCTGGCAACGCGAACACAGGCACTAAGGCCTGCCCAGACTTTATCCTCGCCTCTATTTTTCTCCTCTCTTACTCCTCTTCCTTCTCCTTCTCTATCCTCCTCCTTTCCTTGACCTTCTTCTTCTCCTCAATTTTCTTCTTCTCTTCTTCCCTCTTACTCTCCCTCTCTCTCTCTCTCTCTCTCTCTCTCTCTCTCTCTCTCTCACCTTCTCTTCTTCCTTTCTCTTCTTCTTCTTCTGCTCCTGAGCAGCAGACCGAGAACCATTAGCAATAGCCCCACTGCTGGACTTCTGCTTCTTCGACCTTTGAGCAAGGAGCACATCATCGCATCATCATCACAGATTAAGTTTTTGCTTGGGGGAACTATTTCCTCACTAGACCTGCTGGATGTACTTGAAGGTCCTTAGGCTTCAGAAACTTCTTCTGAGTTAGAAGAATTGTCATTGCTGGAGCTCTCCTCGTCGGGACCACCTTCAACACCTCCCCTGATATCACTCTCAGAACTTCTCTCTTCCTCGTCCAACTGAATGGGATCGATGAAAGCTTCTTCATAAGTATCAAACTCGGGAATGCTATCCATGAGACTTATAAAAAACTGGACCCAATGTTCTTATACTCAAGCAAGAAGGCAGCAGACTGTGGATGTTCACCGTTAGCCAAGGGTTCCCTGATATTCCAAGCTTTAATCAGCTCGAAAGTTTAAACCTCTCTAAGGGAAGGCTCCATGTTCTTTGTCCTCGCTGAAAAGAAAATAGGAAAGTGTCAAGAAAATCAGATATTAACAAAGAAATTAGAAGGGCAGAGCAAAGACTACCTATGTACTCTTCCCCATAAAAGGGGACAGTGAATCTATCAGACCTCAACCCCTCAGTATGAGGGGAAAACTGGCAATTCCTAGCAAGAAAGCCATCTTGCTAGTAGTTCTTGTGGGAATCAGGTAAATTTACTACCAATACCCTGTCAGGACTCCTGGCCTTGAGGTAAAGAAGACCAGAGCTAGTTCGAGAGAAGGAATAACAAAAGCAAATTTTGGTGAGCCCTAATTTAGTGCCATAAAGTTGATTTATTCTATGGATACCATTAGTTATCTTCCATACATTGGGCGAACACTGTGCATAGAAAACGTTGAAATAACCAAAGAAATGAAGAAATAAATTGGTTGGAGGAGAAGTAAGCCCCCCTTGAGAAAGTAATAGGACATGAATCCAATGAGCACCCCCTATCTCTCTAACATCTTAGGGAGAGAGGAACACTCAATCTCTACCCATTCTGGGATATTATAGAACTCCCTGAACTCAGACAATGACCTATTACCTATCTTCGATATTTGTAAACCCTAAAAATATCAAATTCAGAGAAAACTCAGCAAACGAAACATAAAGAAAGAGCAAAGAGGAATTACGAGATGAAAAGATCACGAGAGAGAGTGAAAGCGAAGAAAATGAAGGCCCAGAGAAGAAGACACGACAACTAAAACTCACAGAAGGTGAATAAACGGAAAAGAAATTTGAAACGACAATGGTGAAATGCTGCTCCAAATGGCTTTTAAACTCTCCCAATCATCGCGCATAGGACACGAAGAAACTGCATCCTAAATTAGTTCTCGACTTCGGGAAGAGTTACAAGATTCACAAAAGTGTCATTATGGAAAATCATTTAAATTTATTGAGCCCAACTTGTGGCCCAATAACTTTAGGGGCAATTGTGGGTACCTGAATTTAGCATTATGGGCCCGAACGAGTAGCCTAATAAAAATGGCCCAAAATCCAGACCCCTTGCCTTAACTTCATAGGATTATGACTTAGTCTCCTCCCATGTTCTCGTATAGAGATCTTCCAAGAGAAGATGGTAAACGTGGGGGAATCCAACACCCCCACTCCTCGAAGACAGACATGTATATAATAAACCCTAAGTCTGGGGTGAAAGACACGCACTGTATTCTCTGTAAACGCTCCCCAGAGTATATAGAAATAATACTGACTGCACCACCGTGGACGTAGGCATTCTTGCTGAACCACGTACATATTGTGTTGTGTGATTGGCATTTTATCTTCTTTATTTTCGTTGGTGATTGCGCTTCTCTCATTTATTTGTGTTGAATAATAATTGTCACCACAGAAAATACTTACGATCAAACCGCACCCAGAAGTCCTAAATAGTCATAATATCTCTCTCGTCGACGGTGGTAATAGATTCCCATCACTGAAGAGCTACCCGACTAGCTTAAATGTAGCTAGTATCTGACGTTGAACCTTCATGCATTCGAACATTCGCAAGTGCCTCTGGATGTCTTTCTTCCATTGGCTAGCAGTCACGATGTCAGAACCTCCCTGAAACTCAGGTGGATGAGCCTTCTGAAAAGTATCCCTGGCATATTCCCAAGAAGTAGGAAACATCTTCCCTGGTGCGGGTGGCACAACTGGTGCCTATGCTAGAGCCTGTTGAACAATGGCAAAAGCTGCGTTGACCACCTAAGCCACAATGGCAACAACCTCTACGACATTTATTATTCCCTGAGTTGGGACAGGCTGAGGTGCACATTGAGGGGGCATCTGAAAAGAGAAGAATTTCATCAGTATTCAATTTAAATCCTAAAGAATAGCTGAAGATCGTATATGCACAAATAAGGATACAACAGTCCTCATGATGGGGCTCTATATCAAGTAACGCTAAGTTGAAAGCATAATAAACCGTTTAGATCCTAAAAGACTCAAGAACCTGATGCTCTGATACCACTTGTAACACCTCGCTTAATTAAATATCGAGTGATCCGTCCTATACTTAATTAAAACAAAATTTACAGTTGGTTCATTCTTAGAAATCACTGTCGAAAAACATTTTTGTATAATAAATCACCTAATATCCAACTAAGCAGGTGTTAAAATTATTCAAATTTTAATATAAATAAAATTTTCACTTTTTAAAACACAAACCATTGAACACAATCCATTCAGACAATGAATAATAACTGAGTAATATAAAAAATAAATTAAATGCAACAAGAATAAAACTCTCCAGTTTAAAGGCCTCAATACAATAACTCCAATAAAACTAAATGTATCAAAAAATTTCACCCAACTGACGGGAATAGAATGGAAATACTAAAATCCTTTTAGGCAACATGCCCTAAATAAAATATCAACTACATAGTATGAATCAATGAATATGAAAGCGTCTAAACAAAGTCCAAGACTCCATAGTATCCATAGCTCGTCAAAATCTCAATCCTCTACGGTTGGCGTCCATGTGGCTGGACACCTGATATAGGAGATACAAGAGAAAAGAGAATATGAAAGAAAATGATTCAGGGTCCGATCTAAAAAATAGTTTAGAAAATAGAAAGTGAATAAATTCTATATTCAACAATTATTATATACATGTTAGATTTATCGAACTCTCTCTTGAGATTCTCACCTCTTATCTAGAATGCGCACCTAACGTACCTTAAAATCATAGTAATTACTATTCCCATGCTAACTAGTTCATATCAATGCCAACTAACCTTATTCCATATCTTTCTCACGTATTTCTCTCGCAATACAGGTAATACATATATATCCAATCTCTCTATAACATGGATAATCCTTTTTACAATTCAATATAATTATGTATTCACCTAGTTAATTCATTTCAGATTTTATTTTCTTTTATATCTACTTAATTCACATATTAAACACTATCACAAGTATATATACACATTCACTCTATTATATATATATATATATATATATAATATATTGCACCCCGAGGCTCAGCTGCAGTGCATGCGTACTCTGCTATTATGTCCCATTATATCTCATCACTGTGTAGGGGACTATAGGTTAGGTAAAGATACTTCGAACCATAAATATAAAACACAAGTAATGGAGGCGAACATAGTCCTAAGACTTTGGGCTACGCACATACCTATGCACCCAAAAGACCGTTCAATACCATTATTCTCACTAATGGCAATCCAACCTAAGTCCTATGAGCTGAGGCAACAGGTCAAAGATCCTATTTAAGGGTCATTAGGATATGACTGCCCTCTACGCGTTTACCTCTTGTCGATAGCAAGTTGGCTAAGTATGTTATACACATAAATTAAACAAGAAAGAGGTATACACATCAACCTATATAAAATTAGGCACTCACACGACATGTATCATATTAGGAATTCATCCTATCCCAAGTACCCGTCGTATTTCTTGAATACCACTCGTACTTGTCATTCACAATTATCATCGTATTTTTATTATGCAATTATCACTCACATAATATTTTATTTAACCCAAGTACCCGCATATATATATCCTCAATATTACCCGTACTTGTTATAACAAACATTCTCCTCTAAATCGTATAATAATTATGTAGATATCTCTCACATAATTTTAATCCTCAATATCATATAATTTTCCAATATTAACCCAAGTCCCTCACTCCACGTTAATGTACTAAAATTATTTAAGTCTCATTTAGGGCCAAAATATAAATTTCCAAACTTTTCTAGGCTAAATTGGGAAATTCTGAAATCTCGTTCGGAGTCCCAAAATTCATGTTCGAACGATGTCATTTGAACGACATTTCTTCTAAATTCTCGTTGGAAATTTCGTTATTAATCTCGTTCAAACGATGTCATTCAAACGAGTTCCCCAGGTCGTTCGAACAATTTTTCAGCAGTTCGAAACCAACCCCCAGATTTCTGCATTTTTCTTTGTTTCTTACACCCAAATACATATGTATTATATTCTAACCAAAACCCAAATATTCCAACATAATCTAAACATGTTCAAGGGTGATTTTCACATAAGAGAAACATCCAATTCATATATTCATAAGGGTATTATCATCAAACCCATTAATTCCTTAAAATGTCAATTATCTAAATTCTCCATTTTTAACACTCCTATAAACCCCTAATTTAGGTCTTATAATTTCTTATCTAAATCATCAATTTACATATTCAACATGATTAGTATTCATATACGTGAAATACGTTTCATCATTTTCATGTTCTGAATAAACATATATCTCCTCTACATGTAAAACCTCTCACTTTCATTAGGTTTATAGCTTCTACATGTAAATATTTCAACTACATGAATTTGCCCAACCAGGAAACTTGATTTATCAATGATTTTAAATCCCAAATTAATAAGTTCCATTGATTATTAAGAATCCTATTCTAACATGGATAATATAAGCACTAAAATAAAGCAAGAACTACACTTGCCTCTTAGTGTAGGGTAGAACCTTTGGAGAAGATAATGGTATAACTTCCTCTTCCCTTTTTCCGATTATTTTTCGACGACCCTCCGGTGGTGGTTCAAGGTGTAGATATGGTGGTTGTCCCTTGGTTTCCACTAGATGACTCCTCCTCTCCATAATTCCTTAAGCCTTTCTATTAAGATTTCGAAAGACGTTTGAATATCTTATAGTTCCCTATGAGACCTTGGATTCGACTTTGAAGATGAAGAAGCAAAACAATCTGATCCACTTGATAGAACAATATTAGAGACCTCTTGCCAAGAACCATATATCCTTAGGATCCTTATTTATTGAGTTTGAGAGATCACCACTTCAGTCTCTCTTCTCTTTAACTTAGCATGCTTTACATGCCAGGACCGACCAACATAGGTTTGAATATATTTGGTTTCTTTGGCATATCATTGAACTATTGTGAAACCTTTGGATCTTGGACCACGAAACAGTCAGATTCACCTTTTACCATTGGGACTGATTTTAGGAACTTTGTTGGTTCTAAATTGCCCTTGTGCTACTGGGATTTGGCCTCTTTAAATCCAAGTCTGGTGTACTGATTATTCCTTAGGGATGAAAATGAAAAAATAATGGTCTTACTTTCTAATAATGGTTGATTTTAATCTCATTTTAATCTTGGAATACCGGGGCTTTTTCTATGTTTTCATTATGTCCATTTTTGTCATCCTTTTTTGTTGTTGTTTCCTCTTTGAAGCCACCAACTGAGACATTTCAGCATAATATTCTCTACGTCTAATACATAGGTGTTCCATTACCTTTTGATCAGGACCTTCAATGGATTTATGCTTCAAAACCTTGAATTCAACTTTAGTTTTAACTTTTGAACATTTTGGTTAGTTAAAAACCAATATACTATACCTATAAATAATACGCCCACTTTTTTCTCTAATACCTTACCTAACCCTATTTAGGGTTGCATGACAACCTATATGTCCATTCCAAAACATTATGAAATCAAGCCCCTGATCCTCCCCATTCATGGAACAAATCCTTTTACTAGTGTTGTAAAGGGTGATGCTTCCTCCGAAGATGTTCTTTTAATCAAAATCTCATCCTAGAAAGGTGAACTAGCCACAAGATTTTCACTGGATGACATCCAAAAACTTACATAACCTTTCAAATACTCAATAATATGAAGATTATCCCATAGCAGACCCTCTCTTAAAATAAATATAGAAAAGTTCTCACATTATGAGTCTCAAAGCTGCCTTTCATATTAGTCTGATTGATCTAAAACTTATTTTTATTGATTAGTTTTTAGGGGAGACTTCACACGATTGTGGATACATAATCAATGATATTTTGGCAAATATCCTATGAGGAAATTTAAACGGAGTCCTGAATTCATACTTAAAAGGGAAAGCCGCATAGCCCTAGTTTAAATTTTTTTCTCATCTCTCCCTATACACTTCCTTTGAAAATCTTCACTATATAAAATTTTCCAGGTAGTTGAAAATCAATTAAATCTTAATGGATGTACTGCAACTTGTAACTATCCTAGTACTGTAAAATTATGTGTGGAGTTAGATTTGCTATCCTAATTAAAGACCTAATCATGTTTGGATTTGCTGTGATAAAGATGGTTTCTGAAAGAAGATTGAATATGAAGTTATCCCAGTTACTGAAATGAATGTTTCAAATTAGGCCATAATAAATCAAATTGTATTATAAAAACAGTGATGTGTGGAAAGTAAAAAATCCTCAAGCAATCAATCGCCGAAAACCCAAGAATCTTAAAAAATATGTTGTTCAAGATAACGTTAAGTCTCTTCAGAAATTTTCTAAAGTTAGAGATCCAAAATCCATAAAGAATCAAAGCAAGAACCACTATCAACTTCCTCAGGATCCTCATTCAACCTTCATCCAATTTTTTGAAGAACCTTTCTCAACTATCCCTAAACCCACTAAAGTGTCATCGGAAAACTAACAGTGAATCCATAAGATCTTAGAAGTGGATGTGGATTGCAATGAAGTGAAGGTAGTAGAAAACCTAATGCTATCCCCTGGTGCAACAGATCTCCTTCCCCATAACAAGAATGATTTTCATGATAGCCTATCAATTGTTGATATTGAGGAGGATGTCGTAAAAAGCACTCCTATTTTTTAAGAACCATTACTTTTCTCAAGAGCTCTGTCAAGAAAATGGGATACTTATAGCAGGAAGAAGGCCCAAGAAACTTTGAAGATAGATGTTCCATAACTTATAAATGGGAAAACATTATCCCTAAAACGATCGATTGTAAGCCCATGGATCCTATATTTAGAAGAATTACCAGAGCTACATCGAATGTAATTATAGCTATCATCCTTAGTTTTTCTCAACGATTAACTTCCTTATTTAGAATATTAGGGACTATCAAATAAGTCCTCTGAAAGAATTAGAAGTCTTTGTAGATTTCATAAATTACCTTCCATTGATTTTCTTGAACCTAAGGCTAAATCTGTTAAGAATGAAGAATTTAGGAGAATCATCAAATTTGAAGGTTGTTTGTCCAACTCTAATAAACAAAAAATTCTTCTGGAGATTTGAATTCAATTGTGACTTAGTGTAGAATGATGATCAAGATATGTTACTTAAAATTCACCATGATCACTTATCTTTAGTAGTTTTCTTATCTGCAGTATATCCATAATACTCTAGAAATAATAGAATGCATCTTGGGACTCTTTGATCCAACACACATGTGTAATTATGGGGAAACCTTGGCTTTTGATGGGAGATTTCAATGTTGTTTCTAGTAGTACTAAGAAGTTAGGAGGTAATGATATTGACAACCTAGTAGTAGAAGACTTTAGTAATTTTATTTATAAGTTTCTCTCTTGGAAGTGGGGTTCACCGGATCCAAATTCACCTGATATAATTTCAGAGAATATGGGAAGATTTAGTTTAGACTTGATAGAGGCTTGGCTTCTACCGAATGTAATTATTGTTTTTCTAACTTTTCTTTCATCCACCTCAATAAAACTTTCTCTGACCACTCTCCTTTATTCTCTATCAATTCCTAGTTAGATGCCATCCCTAAACCATTGAAATTTCAAAATATGTTGTTTTTCCACTATAAAATTAGAGATATCATTGCAAAATTTTAGAACAACCTTATGGAAGGTAATCTATTTGGGTGGTTTACTTTTAAACTGCAAAGATTGAAATAGGATTTCATAAAATGGAACAAATCCACATATTAAAAAAAATCTTTGAACAGGTGAAAAAGATTAAATGATCCCTCTTTGAACAGGTGAATATTCAGACTTCATACTTATCAATCTTTGCCATTTTTGTTTCAAAATTATCATCAAGATCCTTGATTTTAAGCTTTTTCTATTCTTCCTTTCATTATTGACAAATCTTAAAATGGCTTCATCAAAGGTAGACTAATTAATGAGAACATCCTTCTTGGCCAAGAAATGATGAGACTAATTAGAAGGGCAACTCATGGATCCAAGAAAGTCATAACGTTTAACATGTCAGAAGACTATGACAAAGTATTAGGGATATTTATCATGAAAACTCTTTGAAAGTTTGGGTTCTCTGAAGTCTAGATTAATAGAATAAGGAGGTGGATCTCTAATAACTAGTTTTTTACATTATCAACGGTGAGAATGTGGCTTCTTCAAATCTTTTAAAGGATTGAAATAATATGATCCATTATCTTTTAGTTTATTTTTCATTGTGGTTGAGGCATTGAACAAAGGTATACACAACCTCATTTTGAAAGGGCAAGTTAAAGTTTTCCCCTATCCCAGAGGTTGTCCTCTAATTAATAATCTTAACTTTATTGATGACATAATCATCTTTTGTGATCGAGGATCTAACAGCATAAAATATATATTAAAGTTCTTAAAAAGGTTTGAAAAGGCCTCTGGGCAGGTAATAAACTATTATAAAAGTATTTTTATTTTTCATAAATCAGTGGGTAGAAATACAATAAAATCCATAGCTAAAACAACTTCCCTCAGTTTAAAAAAATTGACTTTAAAATATCTAGGCTTCCCTATTTTCTATGGTAGAAGAAAAAATATTTACTTTGAAGAGAACAATAAAAAAATCAAGCTTAAAATTGAGGGATGGCAATCTAAGTTCTTATTAGTAGCAGGTAGATGGACTCTCATCCAATCCGTCATATCCTCTATTAGTAGCCAAGCTATTGCAACCTTAAACCTCCTTGTCGAATTCTTAATAAGATCCAAAGTCATCTTAGTAATTTCCTTTGGGGTTCCTCTAGAGAATTTAGATTGAAATATCATTGTATTAAATGAGAATCTATTTAATTTCCAATTGAAGAATGGGGACAAGGCTTCAGGTCCCTATCAAATATTTGCGGCACCTTTAGTACGAAGCTTTGGTGGAATTTAAATGACAATAAGTGTATATGATCTGATTTCTTCTGGAATAAATACAAATACTGATCCAATATTAATGGATGAGGAACTCTTCAAAGAATTATAATAGTTAAATCTGATACAGATTAATTTATTAATAAGATTGATGGTTGGAAGTACTGGGCTCTGTCTTATGGAGGATAATTCACTTCTAAAACTGCTTAGCCAGCAATCAGAAAAACTAATGCTTCATCTCTTCTTTGAAAATTTATATGGAACTCTGTTTATTCTCCTAAAATATCCATTTTCCTTTGGAATTGCTTTAATGAAATTGTTCTCGTTGAAGAGAATATTCAAATGATAATGATCTTATTGGCCTCCAAATGCAACTATTTTAATCAACATCCAGAAACTTTTAATCACCTCTTTATTAATGGTTTTGTTGAGGCGATTGTATGAAACTTCTTTGCTAATATTTTTAGTCTAGAAGTCCGATTCTCCTCTCTCAATTTCATGCTTATGTCTTGGTGGCTTATAAATATTGACCTAGACTACTTATAATACCTATTTCATATACTTATTGGAGTTATTTTGTGGGAAATGTTTCTAAGTAGAAACCGATGCTACCATGAAGGATCAAATATGGATAATAAGGTGATCATCAACCTAGTTATTAAGTTTATCAAAGACTATTCCTCCTAGAATTATTTCAAATCTCATAAAATCCACCATGAAGAGATCATCCATATGTTCAACCCGAGTCTTTCTAATCTATACTCTTATTCCCTTCATCTAGTCACTTGGTTGAAACCTATGATAAATTTTCTTAAACTTAACACTAATGAAGCTGCCAAAGGTAATCTAGGGATAATTGACTCAAGAGGTATCATTAGAGACCATAGGGGATGATTCATTCATGCTCTCTCTACCCTTGAAGGAAAGGTCTCAAATATAGAGCTAAGTGTATGGACATTTTAAGGGGTTTAAGGTTTTGGGTCTCTTTTCTTCTCAATAATTTATAGTGGAATCGGATTCTCAGTTGCTGATTGATATAAAGGAAAAATAAAAAAACCTCCCTGGAAGCTAATTAATCTAATCAATCCTATTATAGACATTGGAGTCCATGTTTCATATGTTCATTTTTAGAGAGAATCAAACTTTGTTACTGATAGTTTAGCTAATCATGGTAACCAAGTCGATTTTTCATTTGTTTTAAACAAGTCATGAAGCTCTCTACTTCCTCACGAGACCATTTTAGAATGGATTTACACGGTCTTCCATCTATTAGAATTGAAAAGTATCACAAATCTATTTTGTTTCTGGGTGAGTATTATATACTCTCATTATTTTATTTTGCCTTTTTTTTGTGAATATGGCTATATATAAACCATCCAAAATCTCTTGTTAAAGCCACAATGGTAGGGCTATTCTACCTATCTGTGCAATAAAATTGGGGGTTTTATCCTTCTTCCCAAAAAAAAAACATCCTTGGCTAGTTGCCAATTTTTTAACCTTTGGAAAATTGTCTTCATCTACCCCCATTGCGATCTCCTCTTTTGTAGGGAATTTTGTTTCCCACACCTGTTAAACTCTTTCATCTTTTCACGATATACGGAGCATGCATTAGTTGCGTGAGAAAATACGTTATACCATTTACAGTGATTTTTCCTTTGATTCCATGTGGTTTTTTGCATCTGAGAATGCTTGATAGTTCTTAGATAAGAATGGTTAGAAAAAAAACTTTATTTTTAAAATTTAAAATTTTAAAAAAAAAAACTTTAAACAGATTAACCCACCTCAAAAAAATTTGTGCACCAAATTAAACTGTTTGTTGTGAAAAAACAATATTCCCAATTTCATCTTTTTAACCTACATCATGCATCTAGGTGATTAGTAGATAAAATAAGTAAAGTAATCGCACAATGTGCATATTTACAAGGAAAATTCAAAATGGGAAAAGCCTTGGACGACCCACCTAAACGGATCAATATGATAAGATTTTACAAATACTAGATAGTAGACTTACTCAACGACTCATCTCCCTCATTAGCCTTGACTCTATTTTATCTTTGGCCTCTCCTCCATAATGTAATATAAGATTCCACCCATGCAATATGCCACATCACGCGAGTCCACATGCACCTCGGTATCCACCAATGAGGCTTAGCAACCATCTACGAAATTGGAACACGAAATCATCGATTTTTCACCCCAACACAATAAACAAGTACGAAGTGAACCTCACACAACAAGTTCTCTCAAGATAAAGGGAAATCAAACTTTGGTGCCCAACATAAGGATTTCAATGCATAAGAATATCAAAACTTGGATCTTTAAACTCAATGGGTCAAACTAGGGTTTTGGATCTTCGATAAACATATATGAATTTGATATTTGCCAAATATTCTTGAAAAATCTAAGCTCAACATGCCTTAAATAGGGAGACACAAATTTTGAGGTAATGGGTTCGTTTAAATGAAATCCTATGGTTTGTTCAAATGAATTTATTGTTTCATTCTAACAAGAACGAGTCTTGTTCGAATGAATAGGCAAAGTTCGTTCTAACGAACTTCCCACAAGCTTATAACGGGTGGCCTTCTGTTTGATAGAGAGCCCATTTGAAGTACGTTAAAGTTTGTTCCAATGAGTTTCTGGCTTCATTCTAATGAGCTCTATATCTCGTTCTAACGAGATATAAGATTTTTTCTAACAAAGTTCAAAATTCATTCTAAGAAATTTAAAAACCAAAAAATATTTTTCTCAACATATAATTTTAAAAACAATTCCAAACATTTTTGTTTAAAAACAAACCCCCCAAGTCTATTCAAGGATTTCATTCTAAATTCACTTATACATGTGAGAACCTCAAGAAACATGAGGAAAACTTGGCATAGAAATACAACATGATGCATATCCATCTTTGAGGCTTGGCTCCTAAATCTTAATAAAAAAGGTCACATGCTTG
This sequence comes from Sambucus nigra, assembly GCA_949130495.1. Taxonomy (NCBI): domain Eukaryota; kingdom Viridiplantae; phylum Streptophyta; class Magnoliopsida; order Dipsacales; family Adoxaceae; genus Sambucus; species Sambucus nigra. The sequence goes on along the minus strand of OX422213.1, from coordinate 339,998,463 downwards.
AGAGATCGGTAATAGAAAACCCAACCTATGACTCAAATGTTTTTTCCAAAATTAAGCCAATTATAAACAAATTTACTTAATTGGAAGTTTGCCTTTACAAATATCCCCCCTTTTCTATTCCGGAACATAACCAAACTAAAAACCTATGGGCCATCAATCCCACTAAAAAGTCTTAATCCTCAACCCCAAAAGGAAAAGGAGTATAGATGCTTGATAGACACATATATTAAGTAGCTATGCATACTTGTAAACTTTGTCGCATGTTATAAACTTTCACACCTAAACAAACCTCCAAATGCAAAGAGAATACAACATATATAATATATGGATAAGAATAAAATTCTCCCTTTTTCTAGAAATCTTAACCTAGGTAAGACATCTCCCCCAAGATAAAGATTTTATAATCACGAACAGAAAGATACCATTTCTTCCCCTTTTTATTCAAGAACAGACAAAGTAATAATGCTTAAAACTATTTCTTCCCCATAAGCCAACCCCCCCCCCCCCCCCCCCCCCTCCCTAAATGTGTGAGCATGAGATACCAATTTTGAAATAGGGATTAAAGAATAAAATCATGTAATGGTGTAAAGTGCGACAAAATAGAACATGACAACACAAGCACAAATATTCCAAATAATGATCAAATAATAACAATATCTTTAAAAAGATACCAATATGAATAGTAATAAAGTTTGATAGAAATTTGAAATTTCAATGCACACAATGAGAGATGCCAATATGATCATATAACATGCCAAATAAAATTCAAAGATAAAGAATATGTCAAACATGGATTAAATGAAAATGCAAAGACTCAAAACAAAATGATATCATATATAAATATGCAAAATATACCAATAACATGTAGGTACTTATATATACGTATAAACGACCACAAAACTCGACACAAACAAATAATATTTACACACTAGCGTAGTATATATACTTCTTAACATGTGGGATAGAATGTATGGGTGTGAACTAGATACAAATGAATTATGACTCAAACATTCAAACATGTTCAAGAGTTTTGGTTGAACGCATTACTTTATCAAACTAAGATTTAGCCTCATGTGAAAAGATAAAGTAAACTCTATGAACCGATAATAATAATACACACAAGCCTAGAATTTTGATAATTCTATAAATTAATATCGTCATGAATTGATAAGCATATCTATGATTCATTGTGCAAACCCGTTGATCTTCAACTATAATACTCCCAAAAGCTAAATGTATATCATATTTTTCACTAAATTCTTTTCAAGATATCACTTCAGAAAATCGAACAAACAAAATAAACGTTGGCCCTGGAATTTTTTTATTATTTTTATTGCCTTCAAATTTTCATTAGGATCTTGCCAACGGTGGATTTTCAGAAAAGGAGATTTGCTTCTTCGTAGCTATTTCCCAAACACCCTCATATATTCAATAAAAATTAACATTCTCATAGGGAACGGTTCTTACATGCACAAATCCCCCATAGTTTCAAAATATGTAGATGACAAGATTGATGGGAAAATATCTCACATAGCTAAAATATAACATGTGAAGTTAAAGTTTAAAAAGCTCGTGCATGTGCATGCGGAGGCATATATAAAGTTGAATCCATTAAGCAAATCAAAGTCGAAAAACTCTATGCAAGCATAATTAATAACAATCTAAGTATCGAAAGTCCTAACCAAGTGTCCTAGTCACATGGAAAGCACAGAATGAATTATATTCCGACACACCAATATGCCATACCAAATTTGTAAAACTAAACTACACAAAAACCAATTTTAAAAAAAAATTCAAACGAAAATACCAATTAAAAAAACAACTCAAAAGACAAATAAAATTTCTTGTATATTTTAATATGACCCAATAAATGAAAAATCAAAATATAAAAGGCTCAAACAACATACAACTAGAAAACACATATATCATGAAGTACAAAGCTAGTGTATGAAAACATGCGAACATAGCCGACCATTAGATAAAGCATGGGAAGTATCATGTATAAGAAAATAGGAATTACCATGTCTAATATGTAAAGCCTCAAAATCCAGTTTTTTACCCACATTGGTGGAATGTAAAACTCTTGGGTTATGGGAACCTTGGTGACTCTACTCTTAAACTTTCTACGACCATTTTATGATCATACTAAAAATGTCTAAGGTGACCTTTCCTACCATAATATGTGTATGTGATGATATGGAGAGGGGTGTTACTAGAAGGTTGACATTTTTTAATATTCCTAGCAACAGTTGACTCTTTTAAATGCATGGTTTTAGCTTGGTAAGCAGAAGCATCTTGATCATGAATGCTAATCCCACACTTGTGATATATGATTTGAATGGTGCCTAACATCTTATTCAACTTCTTTGACCTAGATTTCAAATCAAATTTGACATGACTCGAGTCTATCAATCTCTCTTCAAGATTATAATCCTAGACTCGAGTATATATTTCTTCATAACCTTTATTAAATCACGAAGGCTATAGCATATCTTGGAGAGTCCTCTCATGTTCCCTAAGATCCTCAATCAAAACACCATCATCATTTCCTACGACACGTTCCTTCAACCTAGCTTACAACTTCAAGTTGTCCTTATTCACTTTCAATATTTTTGCATACACCTCACAAAAGGAAACTTGGAGTTCACTCTCCTCATTTTCTTCATTTTATCTCTTTCGTCACTAATCTCTTCACCATCACTAAATTGGGACTCACAAACGATGACCTCAGAAGTATCACGCTTAGAAATATCTTCTTATGAAGATTTCTCATCAAATATCACATGACTAACCATGAGCAAGGTGTAGTTGTGCTTAATGGAGGAATCGGGTCCCTTTTTCGGACATCTATCACTAAGGATGGCATTATACACCTTCAGTTTCTTGCCCTCATTCCCGAGTTTAGTGGAGTACTCAGCTACCCAGTGGCCACACAAGCAAAACATATTTTTGACTCATCTTTTTTAAAGTTATCATTACAATTTTTAGGGAAGTGGCTGGCCATATTATACATATTCTTAATTTTTTTTGCATCTTTCGGTTTCTTGTAAAACTTGAGAAATTTCTTGAATTTCTTTGCTAACTTGTCCATATCCTCAGATTTGATTTCAAACTCATCATTCGAAACATGTGTTTCCTCCTTTTTGTCTTTCAAAGCAATACCTTATCCTTCTTCTTCTCAATTTTGGAGCAGAACATGACAATCTTATAAGTTTGCAAGTCACCTATAAGATCTTTAAGTTTCCTAGAGTCCAAAGTACCCAAATAATTCAAAATCATCACTGTTAAATTAAATCTTTTTGGCAACGACCTTAAGATTTTCTTAATTACAAGGTTTTCGAGTATTTTCTCTCCTAAGTTAGAAAGACAAGTTCACTATATCAGATCGGACAATATAAAGTAGAACTTATCGAAGGTATCACTCTCCAAGATCTTAATTATCTCAATCTACGTGGTGAGGTTTTGGTGTTTGGAAGCCTTAATAGAACTAGTTCCTTCATGGTTGAGTTAGAGTATGTTCCATTCCTTTTTAGACATCTCACAAGTCATAACACGACGGAACTTCTCTGGGGTGACAGAGTAAAATAGAGAATTTAAACCATGCGAGTCACAATTTTCTATCCTATGATCAACCTCACACCATGATTCTATGGATTTGGATATCCTATTTTTACAAACTAGTGTTATAGGTGGATTCCAACCATTTAAAATAGCTTTCCATAACCGCTCATTTATAGCATTAAGTGCATATTTCATATGCATTTTTCAGTATGCGTAGTTCGACACAACAAACATCAGGCTCTAGGACCATAAAAATGACAAAAAGTTAGGCCTAAAAACACAGGATCTAAACATGAAAACTTTGTGTTCTAGCTCTGATGCCAATTTAAGAATGCCTGATAGTGCTTAGGTAGGTATGGTCACATAAACAAAAATTTTATTTTTATGTTTTTCAATTTTAAAGCATAAAACTTTAAATAGGTTAAACCCTAGAAAAAATTTGTGCACCAAATTAAATAATTTTTTTTGAAAAATGGATTTACCCAATTTATATTTTTAACCTCAATCATGCATTTAGGTGATAAGCAGATAAAATTAGTAAAAAATTGTAAAACATGTCGATGTAGGAAGAAAACCCACAATGGGAAATTCCTCGGATGGTCAGCCAAATAGATTATCATGATAAGGTTTTATAAAGACTAGATAGTAGACTTACACAATGACTCGTCTCCATCACAAGCCTTAACGCTCTTCTATCTTCGACCATTCCTCTATAGTTAATAACGTAGGAGACCACCCATGCAAGACGTCAGAGCATGGGAATTTACATGCACCTAGGTATTTATCGATGAGGTTCAATGAACGTCTGCGAAATCAAAACAGGTAATCACTACTTCTTCATTGCAAAATAGTAAACTATTACGGAGTCCACCACATGAGACACGTTCTATCAAGATGAAGAGAAAATAAATTTTGGTGCCCAACACAAAGATCTCAAAGAATAAGAATATTGAAACCCATTCGGTTAAGATAAGGTTTTAGAACTTTGGTAAATAGATAGGAATTTGATTTTCACCAAAATTTCATACAAAATCTTAGTCCACCATGACTTAAATAAGAAAATTTGAATTTATAGGTGAACGGTTTTTTTGAACGAAATACTATGGTTGGTTTGAACAAAGTTCTTGTTTCATTCTAACGTCAACAAGTCTCATTCCAACGAATAGGAAAATTTCATTCCAACAAACTTCCCATGAGCTTCTAACGGGTGGCCTTCTGTTGACAGAGAGTGCCCATTTAAAGTACGTTGGATGTACATTCTAACAAGGTGTTAAATTCATTCTAACGAGTCTAGCTTCGTTCTAGCTAGACTCAAGATATATTCTAATGATGTCCAAAATTTGTTCTAACAAACTTAAAAACCAAAAAACATTTTTCTCCAAATGTTTTTTGAAAATAGTTCCAAATGATTTTTTTAAATAAAACATCCAAAATATATCCAAGGATCATATTCTAAATGCATACACACTTTTGAGATCTTCGAGAAACATGAAGACAAACTTGGCATGAAAACACATAGCGATGCGTATCTATATTTGAATCTTGGCTTCTATATCTTCATTAAACATGTCATAGGCTTACAAGATCGACAATACAAAGCCTGACATATGAATCAATTTTTTTGTTCGAAATTAAGCCAATTATAAAGAAATTGGTTCGATTAGAAATTTACTCTTACGACATCATCAGGTGGTTTTCACATTCTTGCCTTTAAGATAAAGTCAAAGATCTCATCAACCTTAGTAATGTCAAAAAGATATTTCTTTATCATTCCCTTATGACTTTGGTGCAAAGGATTATACTATGGTATCCTTTTGAATCAATGGTTCACATATTATAGTTTCAGTTCCTATAGTTTTAGCAACATCAATTTCAAAATTAGGATCTTTAATAATATGTTTACAAGGGATATATATTTATTTCATGCTCTACTTCTAAAAGAGATTCATATTTGGATATATTGACAGTTAGTTCTACCAAATCCCTAAATTCAGTGGCATCAACTTTCTCCCAAAGCCTAAAATCTAAACCATTTTGTCTAATTTTACAAATTTTGACTCGGGTAAAACTATTTTTCACTTATTCTTAGACCTTTTGAATTAGCTTTTGAATGTAGTAGCATTTTCATCAAGCTTTTGAATTAATCTGGACAAATCAACCATGCATGAAACATTTATTTCCATTTATGAACAAAATTTGGTGGAAAACTTATGAATCAGGCAAATGCTGCATCTATGAGGGAACTGGAAAAAAAATGTAGCCTTAAGTAATCAATTTTTTTCAATATCAACACATTGGTCAGTGAACCTTCAACGCATTCTATTATGGATAGAATCCCATATCTTTAGAAGAGGGTAAAAGTTTGAAATTTTAAGCCTTTAGGAAGTTTAATCCTATTAATTCATTCCCCGGATAGGGATTTTTATAACTCGTGGTCTGCATCCTAACCTAGTGATCCACATATTTGATGTATCAAGTCCACTATTTTTGGGGAAGTTACTTTGTTAACCAAACAAGTTGGTTTCACTAAGGGTTGTGGAACTTATGAAAGCATAATTTATTATGTTTTGTAAGGCATAGGCTAGGATACTTGAGGAGTTTGTTTACCTAACCTCCTAGGGTTCCTTAAACCCCCGAGTTCTAGTTCAAATACTGGGTTATTGATAACTCCGTAGTTCAAAGTACTTATGTATCCTAATTTGATCTCATTTGAGTAAGTCCTAGTCCTTTGTACCTCTGGGAGAGGTATTCTCCCTTGGGGTTGTTATAAACCACTTATTGATAGGTGTAAGATGGTCATACAATTTTCATTGGATTATTGATACTCAAACAAGTAGTATTGACATATTCTCTTATCCTAAGGTTATTTTCAAAACTCATTTTGCCAGTATTGGGTTTATAATACACAATACGGTAAGGATTTGGTTGAGTAGTTTTATTAACACCAATTTATGGTGCATATGTCTTAACACTAATTGTCATCCCATTAAGCAAGTCAACCCTACTAGTCACTTTAGTAATCATGGTATTAAGATTTTATACCATATTCCCAAAGTGATAAACAATTGAGTTCAATTTGTTGATTAGTTGGTCTTGAATATTTATGGGTACACAAGCTGCTAATGTATTTTGAATATTATTAGCTCTTCAAGATTTTGGAATATTTAATTCTTGACTTTGAGACATCGATCCTAACTCTTGCATTGTTTCAAATTTTTTTTGTTATAAAGTGGAAATATGTTGGTAGATAGAGCCAATTTCACTAACGTTTTTTGTTATATCTTTTCTTCGACATATCTTAGCCATTTGTAATCTTCACACAACGAAAGGGTCCCACCGGGCATGCAAGAAATATATTTAGTTATTTTCACTTGGCTATATAATTAAAATCAATTAGGATTACGAGTGTGCCAGGCAAGATTTTAAGTCTTTCTAACCAAAGATTTTAGCCTAGTGGGAGTTATCATGCAATTGTTTTAGGTTCGATGACTCAATTAGGAGGACTCATGCTTCCCTTAGGGAAGAATTTGATATGATTACTAAGTTGTATTAATTAACTTGGACAAAATAAAATGAGCATTCCATGAACTAAAGAAAATTAAAGATTTATGAATAGAAGAAAAGAAACTACGATTGAAGTTAAAGATTGTATGGAGGTAAAGTGCAATAAAGTAAAGAATTATACTAAGGAAATGTAAAGCAAGAAAGTAAATGACAATAAAACTTAAAGGTAATAAAATTTAAATAGACTTTGAAGGAAAAGGTTAAAAACTACCTTACAATCTGCTTATGGAATGAAAGAAATATCCTAAGTGAAAGAAAGAAAAGGAAAAAAGAGGATAAAATAAATGTAAATGCATTTTTGGAGAGGGGGTATTATCTTACTTATTAGGTTTGTTTGTTATTTTTCATGTTTCTTTCCATGAAACAATACTGTTCTTTAGTAATTGCTGGGTGGTTACTTACCCATTTGAGTTTTTCCCGCTCTAGTGCACCTACGACCCCAATTTGAATTGTAGTATGCTCCTATTTTTAACATCACATATAAAATTGTGACAAATGCCACGCATTCATGTTACCCGGTATTTTTTGTTATAATTTAACTATTTTATCAGTTTAAACATTACATGGTAAAACCTCATTGGTTTGTGTTGACATGGTGTAAACATATCTCCATCATTAATTAATTTTTGAATAATATTAATTTTTAGATTGTTAAGTTTCTCAAGGCCATAATCCCACGTCGATCATCATTACGCTCTGCATAAAATACACGTCTTTTGGCTGAGACACTGTAACTATTATAATCAACAGTTATTTCAACCATTATCTCTGATTTATTTGTCTTCTTCGTCTTCTTTTTTTCTTCTAAAAAATGTATCCTCAAAGTATCAACAATGTTAGTTCTAAACCTCCCCATGAATCTTTCTATAGACCCCCTAAAAGTGGTACACATCCCTTGTCTACCATGACATTGATATTTTTGTTCCTTTTATGGGTAATCCATGATGGGATCATTTTGTGTATTCTACCCCCTCCACTTATGATGGTTTTGATTTCTGCATCATTCAACATAGTTGTAACAACCCGTAATTTTATTCAGTAATTAATTAAATTAATTGGAAATTCGGTAAGCTAGCTTAAAAGACTCCTAATATGAGTATATATAAGTCTGGGGTCATTTATAAGAGTCCTCAAAACATAAAACTCTCTAGGCTAAAAAATAGGGCCAAAATAAAAATCCCTCTTCAGAAATTTTTCACGGCCTTTAACCGTGACTAACTGTTTGTCACGGTTCTGGAGCGTGACTAATAGGCGAACTATTTTAGTTTTAATATAATTCCAATGCCACTTAAATTCTCCAATCTTTATCCACTTAAATTAATACGGGGTTATGACTTTTCAAACATATTTTCACAACCTGTAAGAGTAGTAGACCCTTATAACTTTCATCTTCTTCCTCCTACAAACCCTAGCCCCACTTTACATAACTTTCAACTCAAGATTTGTCAAGATAAACCGTGTTTTCTCAAGATTGTTCAAGAACGGATCTTTCTTAATTTTTTGAGAGTATTTCAACCATTTAATCAGAATGTTCATTCAATTTTTACTCTGGCATGAATACTATATACACGCTTTAAGTGTCGCCTAAACATAAAATTACACGTTTTTCTTAAAATAAATTAACAACCTTAATTAGGAAAAATGAAAACTAATTTCGTACTATTTTTTTGATTTTTTTTAATATGAAATAAGATTGAAAACCCTTGGGTGCGTAGGATATAGTATTAGGTTTTGGTCATTATAGGTGTAGAATCACATGTAGAATTTTATAGAGTTTATTCAACATGATGGGTGTGTATTTTATAGAATTTTATAGAATTTTATAGGTGTAGAATCACATGCATGACACATCACTATAGCATGTCAGCCCATTTAACTATCAGCCCGGACATACACGTGATGCCAATACACACCCATAATGAGAACGGGGCGCATACACACGTCATGGGTGTGTATTGGCATCACGTGTATGTGCGGGCTGATAGTTAAATGGGCTGACATGCTATAGTGATGTGTCATGCATGGAACCTCATGAGTGTGTGAAGAGCTTACTGTTAATCGAGCTGACTGACCATACTAAGGGGAATGGGTGTGGTGTAGAACAAAGGGAGTACCCCAACCAAACAAATAACACGAGATAAAACTTAGTGGGTGGCCCACAACTAATATGGAGTAAAAATCTAGGCAGGAGTCCCTCAACTGAAATTAATGAAGAAAATAACTAATAAGATGAATTGAATTAATTTAGATGGATTGATTTCGATAAAATGAGTAATTGGACTTAGATTTTGGGGTAGCATAGTTGCATATTTTAGCTTATGTCATTTATTCACTCGCATCATTATTAATCATATCATTTAAATTTAAAATATTCTATTGTCATATTTATCATATATAATGCTACTATCTGGGTTAACAGACCCTAATTGATGGGAATACTGTGTATTCATGCTCGGGGATCTTACCCTATGCATTGAATAACATTTTCCAGGTATTAGTGCTGGAGTTGCTTCATAGGAGTGTTTGGAGATACATCTTGGAGGTGAAGCTCAAGTGATTTATTTTAGATGCTTTAGCAGTTAGAATTATTTCCTTTCCGTCGTATTTTATTATGAGACTCTTATTATGGATTTGGTGGGCCAATCGGTTACAGGGTTGTTTACGATTTTACTTAGATATTTATAGTTGAATCATTTTATTCAGTTTTATATTTATTGGAGATTGGATTAAATTGGATATTATCATGGTGATGGATTTTTATCGCTTGAATGGTTATTATTTATTGGTATTGATTTAAATATTATCTTATCGAATGAATTTTATATGTCTCATATCTGTCACATGAGTGATATTTTATTTAGTGACGCCCAACGTAGTTTTGGTGGCGGCCGATGCAAGAATTACGCGGGGTGTTACAATAATGCTCAGGTTTTTACACCTGAATGAGAGGAACAACTTCCTAGAGACATAATGAACATTGTGTGAGTGCCTGTCTTGAGAGGTTTGAATATGATCCCAATTATATATTTCCCTATTCTTCTAATATATATGGTGCTCTTCCAATCACAGTTTATGGCAGCCCTAACCCATTTTCACCTTTTGGTTATTCGTGGAGAGTCCCTATGAAGCGAAAGTTTGATAAGACTAGATGTTTCTTGGAGCCATCCATTGGTTGCCCCTATTTTCCACTTGATCATTGTGCTCAAGTTATTTTACCACTTTTACTTAGCATTATAGATGTTCTTATTCCTGATTATGACCTTCCCAGCCTTATAACTTTTTTGATAAGGAGAGGAACTCCTATATGATCCTTTTGGCTACTTGGGGTTATTCTCCCCTATCTGAGTAAGATAATTGCCTCCATGATTACTTTATGAATGACACTAATTACCACTTCTGTAATGAGATCCATTCTTCTTTTGTGTTGACTGGGGACCATTTTCATCCTTTGGAGTTTAAAAGGCGCATTGTGGATACTCGATTCGTTAATGTTGTCATTTCACAAATGGTCGTCTTCCCCTATACCTTATCAAGGGATCCCTTCAGAGATTTGAAGAGCCTCGTCTAAGATGGTATATATATTGGTGCTAATTCCCTTTATCATGTTTCTTTTACCACTAATGTTAGTTGAGACTTGGACCTTATCTAATATTTTTCTCACCTCTCCTTTGGATTTTGCTAAAAGTTCATGCCTTGAAAAAATTTCTTAGGGACATTATGATCATCAAACACTTCAAATATTTTCTACCCATTCCTGAAGCCAAAATTTACTTTTTCCTCAAGATTTATCCCTCTTTTGCTAGGAAGTTGAGATAATATGAGGCTGATTTCAAGGACTGTGATCGTAGGATGAGGATACAACCAACTATTTTTTGTAAAGTCTAGCCTTTCTATGGAGGATTGGAAGGAGTTTTCCTCCATTCACATTCTTCAAAAAAGTTCTGCCAAGGATCATTTCCCTAATGATTGCTCTTACATGTATATTCTTTCGTTCTAAGGTATGGTATAAAGATGCAGAGGGCCTTACTCGAAGTCTCAGGGAGGACGAATACTTATTTTTAAAGGTTTATAGGGAGAAATTCTTTGCTTATGGAATACTTTCCACAAACATGTAATCGATGCATTTTCTTACTATTGTACAGTTTGAGGGGGATGATTCTTCCCTCATCATTTTGTCCTTCCATCTTTTGTGAATTTAAGCTTTTTTGGTCAATCTATGAAAGAAATATATTGCTTTGAATACTTGTGTATGTTTCTTTTTGACTAAAAAACTGCGTTTTTAATTTATGCTTAAGACTAGTATTATTGTGGGTTTTAACCAATTTAAATTTATTTTGGCTTAATAATAATTTTCAGCCAATTCGAACTTAAAACCAAACCTAGTACATTAATTTAAAACTTTCAAAACACTTAAACTTGTTAAAATTCAAGGATTATTTTCATGCACGTTTTTTTATTGCGAGTGGATCTACCAAATACTATGGCAAGTGCAGAATCGTCCAAATAATTACTTTTAGTTTCCAAATGGGATAATCAATCTAAATTTGGGCAACTTTTGTGATTTTATTTTAGCCCTTATGTTTGGGTTGTCTTGGGAATGTCACCATCTGGGGTTTGAGCTATTTTTGGTCATTATTGAACTTAAAATGAATCATGAGAGGATTTTAGGATTACATATAAACCAGAAGTGCAGTATGTTTCTCCACTTCCCCATAACTCAAATTTTTGGCGGCAGATTTTATGAAGCCATGTGTTACGGCCTACTTGGATCACTTTTTGAATTCCAAACAGCGTTAAGCTATTTAAGATTATTTATTTTTCATTATCTTTTTTACCATTCACTCTTCTCTAACATACCATTAACCTTCAAATACACTATCTTTTTTTCTTCATAACTCCACACTTACAAAGGCATCCAGTTCATCAGAAATTAATAATTTTCTTACATTTGAAGAGACCGATAACAGGCTTTCAGCTAATGATGAGATTGTTGTTAGGGATATAGTTTGCCCTATAAAATATTATAGTGGGGTTGAGATTACCACCATTTCCCTTACTTTCCCAAAGAACTTTCATTACAGGTGTCTCCTACTACATAAGGTTTGGGCACCAAAAGCTTCTTGTCCAAGAGTTAGACAATCTCCAATTGCCTTCTTCCTTCAGATTTAAGTTTTTGCCCAAAAATTTGGGTCACAACAAGCAGGATAAGTAAGATTTGACTACATGGGTTACGAGGATGGTGGATCACAGAGCCAATGAATTGGAGAAATCTAGCATTTTTAATGCAGTTAAACTTTGTCGTGAAGACATAAAGTTTGATCAATTTGCCATTTCTAGTGCAATTTATTTATTGAACACTAAATTTAATTCCCTCCAATTCAACTTTGGGATGGAAGGTCCTACTTTCTTGGATATTCAATTGGCTGGATTTAAATTTGTGGGGGATTAAATTCACCCGTTTGTGTAAAAAATTAACCTCCACTATTTACTATCGAAATCCAATCTAAAGTTGGCCTACTCGATATTAATGAACACTCATATATAAAGTTGTCCCCAGTGAGTTAGAAAGAGTATTTTTGTTTCCTTTTATATTCTTTATCAAGGCTTGTGTTCTGCGTTAAATCCCAAAGGGTGATGCTTGGATTTTTCTTCTTATCAACTCAAGTTATGGTGGGTAATGAAGTTTCACTAGACCCCAATGTTTTGGGACCTCTTTTCAAAGATTTCTATCAGGTTGTTGAGGACCCATTTAATACTAATTAAGATGGGCCATTATAGAACATGCAAATGTGGCTTAATGCTTATTTTTCAAAAAATGGTCATATTCCAAATGAGTCCAAATGTAGCCATTGACAAATGTCATGCATGTATACTGCCCACTATTTTATATTATAATTTAACTATATTTGTTGGTTTAAATATTACATAGAAGAACCTCAATTGTTTGTGTTAAATTATGTAAATAGAATATAGGTTACATTGAAACCTATTCACCCTATCTAGGTTTATTGTAGATGTTCACTTGAGTATTAACACACAAATCCTCATCCATGTCTACTGAATCGCCTTATAGAACCCCAAGTCCAAAGGATGAATAGGTCATCACTACCATAGTAAAAATTCTCACTCAGATACTGACTCAGACATGGACGTATGATGGATAGATAATTTAACATCCGAATCCCTCTCCCAGACTTAGAATTAATCTCCCGAAAGGCCAAAACACGCCCATGTTCTTAATTAGACTGAAGTGATGGTTCCAAAACCAACACCGCCTACATTTGGGCCAACTTACTTAATTGACCTTAAGCTTCATTTAGAAAAGGATAACAAGAATCCAGGGTATAACCCATACTCTCCTCGAAAAAAGGGGTTGACTTTATTCCTCAAACTCTAATAGCAATGGTAAATCTCCTAAGGAAGGAGCTATCATACCTCCTCCTAGAGGAAAGATAAAAATCTAGGAGCAACTCCATATAATATTAGCTAATATCACCTTTGGGAGTTTCTAGGTACATCTCGAGAACACCGAGAAACTCTCATCCATATATTGTATCATGATTTTTGTGTCTCAGGGCTTGACTAAAATTGCTATGTCTGCCACTATCGGGTCCATTATCAGGCATCAGCACATCAACTTATCTAATGAGGCCCTTCCCATATAAGGCCGTAATCATCATTTTCACCGCGTATCATAATCGAAACCTATGGGAAGATTGTGCCCTTGGTACTAATAGACAATGAATCCACCATCAATGTTTTCCCCCTTTGTACTGCCTCCGGTCTAGGATATAATACCACTGACTTTATGCCATCTTCTATGGAAATAGCATCCCATGATAACACTCGCTGAGAGGCCCTAGTTTACCTTTCCCTCATGCTCATAGTGAGGCCTAACAAATGCAAGGCAAAGTTTTAAGTACTCGACGTCCCCTCTATCTCTAACGTTTCGCCAGGATGAGCCTAGACACACCCCACGGGGGCATGACTCTCATAATTGCACATGAAATCTAGGTTCCCTTTAGATACAAAAGTCATTATAATCTAGGGATTGATGGATGGACCACTGTTTCGAGCACTTGTACCATTCTTCTCCTTAACACCCACCATAATAGTAGCGACATCTGTCTCAGTGGATTTTGAGTCATCCCACTCACTCACATAATCAAGGAGGAGCCGATTATTCATAATGTAGCCTCTCAAATCATCGATAGAATGGGGTACCTGTAAGGATTCGTACTTGGGAGGGATAAAAAAGGAATCTTGAAACTTGTCATTGCCACGAAATCTAATGGGAAAGACGTTCTGGGCGACGTCTGTAAAAATAAAACCTTAAACCCCGATCCATAGACTCAAATCATGGGTGGAGCAGTCACTTCCGACTTCAAGGGGCGGACTTCCCCTATCAAGGGTTCCCCGACCCATAATGGTATGAAGCAAAGAAATCCTTACAACCTGGTATGGAGATACTCTATGAGGAGGGAATGTACATGGATTATGGAAAAATCCACGAGGTAATACACAATTAGATCAATGTGTAGTGGATTATCGAGGAGGATAGAAATCCCTAAGCAAGAACTTAAATGGGGATTACCCGCCTTATCTCCTATGGAAGTTGCCCTGGTAGCCATGTTAAGATCCTCAGACTTAACCTCTGCATAATGCTTCCACGATTGTTACACCACCACTGCGTCTCGCTGTAACTTAACCAAGAAAGGAGGATTAGTTAGCATCCTAAAAATCAATCTCTACCTCCGCATACTAGATTCAACAACCCCACTATTTGCGACACCGCCTTTGGTCGAACAACTATATGCAACCTGCTGGCTCCCATAGGGATATTAGTGCAATGGAAAATTGCACCAAAACTTACTCCAAGTCCCTCCCTTACATTGATGCCATGATAGGCCCAACCGAGGACCTTATAACAACCTCTGAGGAAGAGGTAGCCCAACTCAAAGAACACCACTTGCCCTAGCCTCCAATATGCACCAAGGTTTTAGAGCACCCAAAGAGCACTCGAAAGGTCCTCTAGCAGAATCCATTCCACCTCATCACCAACATCACAGGAACAATAATACTTAAGACCTCTATCAAATGCATCCTGTCACCCATCATTCGAAGGACCTTTGAATTTGTCCTATTAAAAATAAATTCCACCCGCATCCCCTCCCCTAATATATCCCTATATAAAGTAGAGTTTTCTTCTATTATCAATGTTGTCCTTCCTCCCTTGGCATAATAAATGGCGATTTACTATATTTATCTGTGTGTATTGCATGTGATGATTATGAGTCTAATGATGATAACTCCTCGAATCTAAGATATTTAAAACAATAACAAAAACTTGACCAAGGTTAGCATAGACGTATGCCTCTCAATGAGGATGACACAATAACCATAAACTTAAGCACCCTACGAAACCCAAAATAGTTACAAATAGGTACCTTCCTTGATGAAATTAACAAAAGGAATTCATCGATGTCCTCGCCAGCTTCGTAGACGTATTCATCTGGTCTTATTATGACATACCTGAAATTGACCCAACCATTATCATACATGATATACCCACTTTCCATAATGCAAAATCTATTAAAAGAGACTTCTTAAGATAATACCCAAATGGTTTCTGAAAGTTAAGGAGGAAGTGGAGAAAAAACTCAACACTGGGTTCATCTGAGTGGTAAAATACCCCATATGGCTAACCAAAATCATACATGTAACTGAAACTAATGAAAAATTTCGAATTTGCATTGATTATTGAGATCTCAATTGGTACTTTCCAAGGGTGATTTCCTTCTACCACATATTGACTTATTATTAGATAACACTACCATCAACGTGTTCAAATCCTTTTTACTTCGGTTCAGAGGCTATAAGTTGATAAAAATTCATCCTAATCACTACGGAAATATCAGATTCATCACCCCACAAGGAACATACTGTTATACATATTTTCCATTCGGTCTTAAGAATGTCAGTGAAACTTACCAAAAGGAAGCAACAACCATCTTATATGATCTTATACAAAAGTAGTGGTTTATATATATGACTTGATCATCAAATACAAGGATCACGAAGGGCATATTACGGAAGTCCAAAAATTCTTTCAAAGGTTACACCTTTTCATAATGTGGATAAATGCTCAGAAATGTGCCTTTGGGGTCATTAAAGGACAAGCACTCGGGTTCATTATCAACAAATATAGAATCAAAGTAAATCCCTATGAGGTCCATGATAAATGGGAGATGACACCGCCTAAGATAGAGAAAGAAGTTAGGGTGTTCCTAGGTCAAATACAATTCATAAACCTGTTTATCAACCAACTTACCACCATTTTAATCGATCTTCCAAATACTAAAGAAAGAATCGCCCAAAGAGTGGACCGCTCAATTTGAGGAAGCATTCAAGAAAGTACAAGAGTACATCACCCACCCACCTTTATTAGTACCCCTCCAACTAGGACAACTTTCCAACTTTACATGACCATAACTGACACGAATGTTGGATGTAACACCCCGTAATTCTGCTTAATTCTAAATTATGTGAGTAGAGTAATTTAATGTGATTAAATATGTTTGATTTAAATTACGTGAGTAGAGTAATTTAAATAGATATTATGTTAATAAAGATGAATATGTGTTATAGAAAATTTACTAAGGTGAATATAAATTTTCTATGTTAATATGTACGGTCTAGTGACTATATGGAAGTACCGAATGTAGCTCAGCAAAATTAAGGATGAGAGTAGAAAAATATTTACGAGACTCAAATGATAATTTAGAGTCCACGGTTGATTTCGAAAGGGTCGAATTAGTCAAAATAGTGTACCCGGGGGTACTAGTTGAGTGCTGGGTCATTTTCGGGCTAAACCGGGACCATTCGGGGGCATTTTGGTCTCTTTACAATTATGGTAAAGAAGACCTACGAATTTTTGTAACCCTATATCTGATTATAAGAGTGGTGGCTAGGGTTAGACAATTAGAGTTACACCATAGCCATTAGAGAGAGAGAGAGAGGCAAATTCCTTAGGCAAGAAGGAAGGAGGGATCATCTTAGGAAGATTTCACCACAAAGATTGTTGGGAAGAAGGATTGAGGCACCAATATCATCAATCATCATCAACAACCATGAAATCATACCCTACAAATCTTAAGGCAAGTGGTTAATTGCAAAATAATTGAGTTATAATACCCATGTTTAAGCTTGAGGAAGAACATGATTTTTATGATATTCTTGGGAACAAACAATTGATAATAATCCATGATTGATTTGGATTTGCATGTAGGACGTTTTTGAATTACCAAGTATGTTTATATCATAGAAAACTTGATGGGAAATTCGTATGAAAATCTGGAATTTTGATGAAATATATAAAGAATGCAGTTTTAGGGTTCTTAAATATTAGAGAGATTTTCAGTGAATTTGGCCAAGGTTTATAATGATTTTGTTGGTTTAAATCGTTAGTAATCATCCCAGAACATGTAGGAATGATTAGAGATTGTTGGTTGTGAATAAGATGGCTTATCATGAAAGTTAGAGATGTAAAAATGGTGAAACCCGTAGGAAGAAGATGAACTGGGTCTGTCACTGCTCGATCGATCGATCGACCCTTGAATGTCGATCGATCGAAGCAGTCGATCGATCGACCATCTTCCTTCGATCGATCGACCCTGTCTGAACTATAGAAAATTTGTGTAGAAATTTCTTTAATTGCCGTTACTTAATGGGAACCTTAGAATTGATATTTTTCCTATGAGGGGTCTTGGAAATTACCAGTAGGTGTACCATTAGGTTCCTCCACTAATGATTGAGTAGGAATGTTGGGGAAATGGAATGATGATAGAACGATTGACTTAGCCGTGAGTTAAAATGGTTAATTTAATTACGAAAAGAGTGAGACTTAATTCCGGAAAGAAAATACCAGTAGGATAAAATTAACTTAACTACTGAATTAAGGGAGGGGTAACTAGGACCCTTAGAGTTACGCGAATACTCGAATAAATACAATAGTGAGAGAAATTGTAATTAATAAGTACGGAGAAAATAAGTAAAATATATTACGTACGGGTATGATTTATTAGGTCGAGTGTGTACCTACTATATCTATATAAATAGGTTTGGGTTAGGAGAATATTACCTAAACTAATTATGTTAGGGTCGATGTGACATTCCGAACTAACATAAAGTTATTATATATTTGGGGTCGATGTTAATGCCGAACCAAACTTTGAACTGGTGCCGCGATGAAAGAGTCCCGAACCAGAATATGTGTATATATTTATATTTGTAGATAGTTGGGGTCGATGGATCATTCCGAACCAACTTTCACTTGGAGTCGATGAATTGTTCCGAGCCAAGGGTCCTTTGTGTGAAATAAAAGGATATATTAGAGGTAACTAATATCAAATACATTTTTGTGGGACAAAATGTTTCTATGTGCATAATCTACAAATTGAGAATAGTAGACAATGATATGATATGTGAATGTCTTAGTAATAATTTTGAGCATAATGAAATTATTACAAAAATAAGGAAAACGAACGGTAAATGAGTTAACTACGGTTATGGGAAGTATAACTAGGTAGGCTAAGTACCCTTGTTAGTTACGTTTCACGTAAGAGATTTGAGGAAGTTTAAGGGAGTGTGCGAAACTTTAATATGTGTAGTCAATAACTTAATTGTGATAACCGCTTGCAAAATATTTTCAAATGTTTTGAGTACTGACTCTTGCTATGTAAAATTTTAAAAATCTTTTAGGTGCCCAGCCACAAGGACACCCAGCTTGATTTCATGTCAAAGATTTGGGAGCTGCAGCCAGTATGGAGGTTGCAGGGATTGTTTAGACGCTTCCTCTTTTTCAATTCTAGTGCAGGATCTCAGTTTTATTATTTCTAGTTGGAACATGTCGTTCCACCTTTACTATTACAGTTTATTCTAGTTATGGATTTGTAGTTGTCTTTTTGGGCCGTGGTTTACGGCAAGACTTTAATTGCTTTCAGATTATTTTCGTGTACTGAGCATTCATATCTAGTTTTGGTAATGTGTGGTTTGGATTATTTGTTGTTTAAGAAAGATAAAATTTGGCACCCGTTTTAATTTCATTTAGGTGGTTAGTAATTTTTAAAAGGCTTTCGACAGTGATGCTAAGAATGAACCATTTAAGAAACCTGTTTATATTAAAATAAGGCTTGATCACCCAAGGTTTAATTAGGCGGGGTGTCACATTGGAGCCATGTTATCCCAGTAAGTAAAGAGTTCTTGATAGAAATATTCCATTTACTATGTTATTAAAAGGTTAGTATCCTATGAGATCAAATACACCACCTTATAAAAGGCTTATTTATCTTTTGTATGGATCAATTACACACTCCACAATTATATGATGCCCTTTAGGATACAACTCATTTCCAGGATAGATCCCATGAAATACCTATCTAAGAAACCCTCTCTATCTAGTCGAATGGCCAAATGGCTACTGTTGTTGTCTAAATTCAAAGTCATATACGTCACCAAGAAATCCACTAAGGGATAAGTCATATCTGACCTTATCGTAGGGAAACCCTTGTCAGACGAGGAAGAAAAAATAAGGTAGAATTTATGGATGAGGACCTGTTCGCCTTAGATAACAGAGAAATGTGTGAACTCTACTTTGATAAGGCCTACAAAAAAAGGGGATTTGATGAAATACTTCGAATATCTCCCAATTCACACCAGCTCCCCACTGATATCAAAATCACGGTTGAATGCACTGATAACATGGACGAATATGAGTTTTGCACCACATATCTTGAAATCACCTTAGAAATGGGAATGAATGACCTAATAGCCTATAAAGATTCAAGCCTAGTCATCAATAAAATGTCAGGCAAATAGATAATCGAAGAAGATAAATTGTAACCTTATCATACTTACTTTATGGGGTAGCTTCGCGATTTGAGCATCTTAATTTTGACTTTTTCCCAAAGTCTAAAAATAAGTTTGCAGATGCACTTTCCACTCGTCTCTATAATAGATAAGTTAGAAGGAACCAAGAAATCACATTTACCATGACTAGTCGAGGAACCCTTTCTTACTTCTTTGAGATCAACGCAAATAAGGAAACGATAATAGGATCCACGATATGGTACTTTGATATATGGAACTTATTCATTAAGAACCATTACCCGCTAGACTCTTCTTTGAGTGATCGATTCTCCCTAAGATGATTGGCAGACTAATTCATTATCTTTGCGGGAAAATATACAAAAGAGGGTTTAACGGAGTAAACTTATGGTGTGTCAAAGAGGATGAGACCCTTGAGATCATGGAAAAAATCCATAGCAGTGAATGTTGCCCGCACATGAGTGGACACATTTTTACTATTGGACTACATTAAAAAAGGGTTTCACTGATTAAGTTAGTAGGTGCCTCAAGTGAAACTTTATTCCCCCATGAAACATCTAACTCCTTGAGAGCTCAATTAAATGACCTCAATATGGCTTTTCTCCACTTAGGGGATAGGAATAACAGAGAAAGTAACCCCTAAAGATTCCACCGGGCATGATTTCATCTTGGTCGCCATCGAATACTTCAGAAAGTGGGTTGTATACAAATATTACTCGATTTTGAACTTCAAGAAATTATCCAATCTCACACATCAAAACATCATATGTCGTTTCGATATACCCTAAGAATCGGTATCATACAAGGGTTCACACTTTGAGAACGAAATCCTAAACTTAGTACATGAGTAATGATTATCCAATGTAACTCTTCATTATATAGACTTCAAACTAGTGGAGTAGTTGAATCCACTAATAAAAACATCAAGAACATCATCAACAAGATGATAGATACCTATAGTGACTGGTGATCAAGCGGTAAAAGTGTGTTCGTGTGAGGACACAATCGTTGTGTGTTTCGCCGCTGCGATGCAAAAACCTAAGCTACAACTACACTTGACAAGAAAGCACAGCGGTAAGTCGGGTATCGTAAGAAATCCACAGGGAATGATTTAATTTTAGATGTTAATAGTTTTAAAACTTCAAGAATAAAAGTGTAAAAGATGATAGGTTGGAAATGGTGATAAAAGAAAAGAGAAGTTAATGCTAAATTAAAGGAAAGCGAGGATCGGGATCGCATACACACATTCACGGGCTAAACAACTACTAATTAGAGTTAAGGCTCGAAAGCAATTTAATTGAGCATTTTCAATTAAGCATAAACATCACACAATAAGGAATTTAATCCAAAGTTGCGAGATTAAACATTTAACAGAAAACGGTCACACGCGGATTAAATTCGGAATATCGCTATAAATAGTAAAGTTGCGTGACAAATAAAGTTAAACGCATAATAATCCAACTTTAATACACGCGGTTTCAATTAAATGCAATTTCACACGAAAACCTAACTTTCGAGGTTCTAAACCCGTAAATGGCGGAACACAATCCCGAACCTATTTAACTAGGGGTACATCATGAACTAAACTAATTTATACTAATTAAACTAGGAAAGAAAGAAATAAAGCAAGTAAACTAATTAATAAAGCATGTAAATTAACTAGAAAGAAAGAAATAAGGAAATACAAATAAATTAATGTAATTAAACTTAATGTACAACTTACAAAACAAGAGTACAAGAGAGGAGTAGGGCAAATCTCCCAAGTTTACAAATCCTAAAATCTAAGACAAAATGAAGATCTCTCTTCAAAATGAAGAGAAAGAGTATTTATACAAAACAAATCCCATGGAAAACTTGTAAATAAAAGGGGAGAAAAAAAAATATCAGTAGGGCCGAATCGATTCGGCAGTGGGCCGAATGGATTCGGTTGGAAAATATCTCGAGGCTGCTAGAGGGGCGAATCGATTAGGGTGAAATCCGAATCGATTCGAAATGGTGGACGAATCGATTCGGCTGAAATCCGAATCAATTCGGAATAGAGGAACCGACACTCTATCTCCAACCGAATCGATTCACAAAGGGACGAATCGATTCGAACCTATAGGTCTTGAATCTTTCCCCTGTTTTTGGTTGATTTGAAATTCTCTTTGGCTTAAAAGCCCGTAACTTCTTCGTTCGGAATCGGAATCGTGCACTGTTTGTGGCCACGCGAAGCTTGTTCTGAGGGCTTAAACTTCTGTGAAGACATTAGGCCAGTTGCCCAAATTGTAAAATGACTAAATTGCCCTTGCGCGTGCGATTGTGTACGGAACTTCGCCGGAATGCATCCAAACTTCATACTAAGCATCCAAATACCTACAAAAGCTCAATTAACCCCTGCAGAACATGTTAACATAGAAATCCGAGGTTGTCTGGTTAACGAGCATAAATATAGGGATTAAGATACCCGAGGGGGCTAATAACGCATAGGTTAACGGGTGAAATACACAATATTTGCGTCGTATCACACTCCCTAACTTACACATTGCTACTCCCTAACAATGAAATAGGAAACAACAAGAACTACAAGCAAACCAAAAGCAGGATACAAGTACAAAATGGGATGAAAAAGTAATAAAAAGATAAGGCCACTTTCGCGGGTGCACGATTGCATTTAGCAAATGCAATAAGCCGTTAAACCCCTAGGTTACCCTAGTGGACGAGTGTCATCTCGTGAGGGTTTTCAGGGAGGAAACCCACAAACATCATATAGTTTGATCAAAAGATGCCCAACCCAACATGCGACAAACTCAACAACAACGAAAAAGATTTCAAACATGTTATTAGCATATTGAACGAATTCAAGCTAAAGTCCGTTGTTATTAATAGGTTGAATGCACCTCATAGAATTGAATCTTTAAAAGTGGGAGGGGGAGAGCACATGCATAGTGTGATTTGGAGAAAAAATTATATAAACCGGATACTAAAAATTAAAGCATGCATATTCAATCCTCACGGTCATTACACTCATCAAATGGAATTCACTTGAAACAGGGAGGTAACACACGGAACATGCGGGCATAAAGAGAAAATGTAAATGGAAAATAGGCCGCACACATGTCACAAAAGAAGAACGCTATATAGGAAATAAAAACTTATAATCTCAATGAAAAATACCGCACATTAAAAGAGGCGAAATGCATTTTCACAGATTATCAAAACTATTTAAACCTTTAAATTACAAACACTTAAGATCACATAGGACTTTATAGGGTTGTAATGTAGGTTTGGGGTTAAGGTACAAAATGAAAGGTATATGTACGGATTCAAAGTGTTCGGAGATGAAAACTTGGAATAATGGGATAATGCGGGCAATAGCAAAATTGGAAAACAAGTTCCAAAACAAGCATTAAATGTATCATTTGGAGAGTAATCAAAGCTTATTGAACTATATACACAACATATACAACTTTCTCTATTCTTTTTATTTTCTTTTCTTCTTTTTCTCATGTTTTCTTTTGTTTTCTTTTGCTTTTTACTTTCTCTTTTTCACTACACTTTCTTTTCTTCTTCACTACTCTTTTCTTTTCTTTTCAAACTCTCATATGCCTAAATTGCAACTGACATCACAACAACATCATTCAATCCCAAGTAACATTCCAAACAAAGGTATGGAAGGTGTATATATGGGCTAAAACTCCAATGTGGAGTAGGTAATGGGATTTTGGGGTTATGAAATGAAAGGATGTATTTAGGCTCAAAGGGGTTAACGAGGGTAAACATATAAGGTGAGGTCAAGGCTAATATGGGTGATATAACAAAGACGGCCTATGATCATTTCATAAAGTTTACGCAATTCTCGAGTCAAAACAATATATGAAAATCATGCTCAAGTAACACATTTCAAGTATGAACTCAATTAATGAACGATCAAATGAAAGAATAGTGACATTACCAACCAATTCAACGTTTTCAATGAGAAAAGAATAGTGTATAACACTCATAAACGACAAAAGGTACAAAGCTTACTCGGTAAAAGTATATACAATGCAACAAAAGATTAACGAGTTATAAAAATCTTAAACCAAATCAATATAACAAGGAAAGTTCATGTGCTCATGGGATTAAAGTTTAATTCATGAAGTTATTCATAATATCAACGATTTGAGGACTAAAGTCTAATAACTTCTGGCATCGAGAACATGCATCATTGAGTTGTTAATCGGATCGGGCAATTATTAAAATTTATCATCGGAAACAAGGCAAAATGCCCAACAAAGGAGAAGAAAGAAAGAAAATATTTTTGAAAATTTTCAAATTTTTCACAAAAAGCATACTAAGTAACTAACAAGTAAGAAAATAAATGGACTCCACATGAATTGGATAGAATATCCTACACCCCCTAACTTAAATGTTGCATTGTCCTCAATGCGCATTAAGAACAGAACACAAAGAGAGGAAAATAACGATATTACCCAAAATTGGAGCGATCTCCATAAGCACTGAGTCCAATGAAATCTACAAAACAAGTTAGTACCGAGCATAGCAAAAGCAAATAACAAAAAGTTAACTAATTACACTAGACTAAATTAAAAGGAAAGAAAAATAGGAAAGAAAGAAAATTAAAAGGCTAAATATTTACAACCTACTATTTAGGCTTCACACTAACTATACACTAGAAGTCTAAATAGTTGAGGGTCCACCCAAAAAGGGATTTGACTTTGAAAGATCAACGGTGGACCCTCCAAAGCGAATATGCCTCCCGAAAGATATGAATTCCGTTTGAAAACGGAAGGCCTGTGGGCGGTGAAAAAAATGAACCATCGCCAATTTGAAATTTTGGGCGGACGATGGGGGATTTGGATACAATGGGGGACAAGACTACAATAGTCTCAGAAAAATCAAAATCACATCCCCAAGATTCTTCAATTGGAATGGGAGGTGGGGCAAGTGCAAGTGAATAGCCCATGAGATGAAGCATCTCAAAATAACATTCTCGTTCAAGAATCGGGTCAAAGTCCTCAAGACTTTCAATCGATTCTTGCGATAAATTTAATTGTTCGGGAATAGTAGGGAGTAAAGGAAAGGAAGGACCAATAACCTCAATACAATCGGAAGAATTAATAAGAGGTTGAAAATCGAAAATGCTAAAGCTTGGATCACTCTCAATTATTTCTTCAACAAAAAGGGGTGGAGATGAAACGCAAGTTTCAACCTCAACCCGATTTTGTGAAGAAATAATCTCATCGAGCATGGCATCAGTTTCTAGAAAACAAGCTTAAGAACTTTCGGATCAGTCATTCATTTCCTTAATCATTAACTCATAATCAAACGAACAAGAAGACATTTCATCTTATTGTGCGGGTTGCTCATAGCTAACGGATTCCCCGCATTCCAAATTACCCTCACAAGGCAATGAGGGATCACTTACATACGCTTGAATTTCACTCTCAATGCGCTCATCTTCAAGAATTTGTAGGCATTCTCTCATTGTTTTGGGAGTATAGCTTGAAAAACAATTCTCATAACAATTAAGGTTATCTAAAGCGTAATAGCGAGACATTTCAAAATAAGCTATTCAACAAAAACAACAAGCGCCAAAATTTTAAATTCTCGAAACAATCTAGCACAAGTCAAAAGGAAAGGGGAAAATAAAGAATACAAATATGAATGAAAGAAATACTACGAAATAATAAAACAATTACAATCTAAAACACACTCCCGGGCAACGGCGCCATTTTGATCGAAGTCTGTTCGTGTGAGGACACAATCGTTGTGTGTTTCGCCGCCGCGATGCAAAAACCTAAGCTACAACTACACTTGACAAGCAACCACATCGGTAAGTCGGGTATCGTAAGAAATCCATAGGGAGTGATTTAATTTTAGATGTTAATTGTTTTAAAACTTCAAGAATAAAAGTGTAAAAGATGATAGGTTGGAAATGGTGATAAAAGAAAAGAGAAGTTAATGCTAAATTAAAGGAAAGCGAGCATCGGGATCGCATACACACATTCACGGGCTAAACAACTACTAATTAGAGTTAAGGATCGAAAGCAATTTAATTGAGCATTTTCAATTAAGCATAAACATCACACAATAAGGAATTTAATCCAGAGTTGCGAGATTAAACATTTAACAGAAAATAGTCACACGCGGATTAAATTCTGAATATCGTTATAAACAGTAAAGTTGCGTGACAAATAAAGTTAAACGCATAATAATCCAACTTTAATACACGTGGTTTCAATTGAATGCAATTTCACACGAAAACCTAACTTTCGAGGTTCTAAACCCGTAAATGGCGGAACACAATCCCGAACCTATTTAACTAGGGGTACATCATGAACTAAACTAATTTATACTAATTAAACTAGGAAAGCAAGAAATAAAGAAAGTAAACTAATTAATAAAGCATGTAAATTAACTAGAAAATAAGAAATAAGGAAATACAACTAAATTAATGTAATTAAACTTAAAGTACAACTTACAAAACAAGAGTACAAGAGAGGAGTAGGGCAAATCTCCCAAGTTTACAAACCCTAAAATCTAAGACAAAACGAAGATCTCTCTTCAAAATGAAGAGAAAGAGTATTTATACAAAACAAATCCCATGGAAAACTTGTAAATAAAAGGGAAGAAAAACAAATACCAGCAGGGCCGAATCGATTCGGCATTGGGCCGAATGGATTCGGTTGGAAAATATCTCGAGGTTGCCAGAGGGGCAAATCGATTCGGGTGAAATCCGAATCGATTCGAAATGGTGGGCGAATCGATTCGGCTGAAATCCGAATCAATTCGGAATAGAGGAACCGGCACTCTGCCTCCAACCGAATCGATTTGCAAAGGGGCGAATCGATTCGGACCTACAGGTCTTGAATATTTCCTCTGTTTTTGGTTGGTTTGAAATTCTCTTTGTCTTAAAAGTCCGTAACTTCTTCGTTCGGACTCAGAATCGTGCACCGTTTGTGGCCACGCGAGGCTTGTTCAGAGGGCTCTAACTTCCGTGAAGACATTGGGTGTAAGGACAAATTTTCAATCGTGTCATTTGTTATATTGGCTTAATTCCGTTGGACAAAACATTTTTGGGTCATACTGCATCAACGATCATTCAACACAAGGATTCAAGAATCGCATTCAAAGTTCACGCATCATCAATATTCATGCCGTGCTATTTATCCTACGAAGGTATATGACCTAAATACAATTTTATAAGTTGGAGTATTTTGACTAATCAAGAAATTTCAAATAAGAAAATGTTCATATATAAGCTATATTAATTTTGAAAAAGTCCTTGAATTAAATTGGAAAAATTTTGGGCAAAAATCAGATTCTCGTTCGAAGTTTAACCCAGGTCGTTCGAACGACCTGGTTCTAACGAAGTGGTGCCTTGTTAGTAGTTCGTTAGAAGTTCGTTAGAAATGTCGTTCGAACGACCTCGTTCGAATGAGATTTCTAATGACATCTAATCATCCTAAACTGGCACGCCGTTAGATAAGTCGTTCGAACGACATGTCGTTCGAACGAACGAGTTCGAACGAGTTTCGCCAGAATTGATTTTTTAAACTTATTTTTTAATGTAGTTTTTTCCTACAACTATTTTTTGCCCACTACTTTTTCAGTTATTTTCTAATGGACGAAAATTTAGTTTTATAACTTAAGGAAGATCATTTTTCAAAGAACTTTTTTTTTTCCCGATAACTTCCATCCTTTTGAGAAAAATTACTCCAACATTTTTATCAACTTTTCAAATCAAAACCCCTTCATCAATTCACATTCAACAAGTAAGATTGCGGTGGATCTCTGCATTCAAGCTTCGAGGAGACGATGGTTTTGGGCTTCGGTGGATACCGCAACACGAGGAGTGTTGAGCAACGCGTTGGAGTTTCGCGAACTACAACTTCGGAGGTCGAGGACGGCATAAGCATGCCTTGAGTGAGTCAATGTCTGTAAGTCTTTTGAGTCTCTTGTAAAACCTTTTGTTGTAGTGGATTTTGTCTAGGCCCAGCCGTCCGAGGTTTTTCCCATTTGGGTTTTCCTCGTACATCGGCGTGTTGTGGTTGGGATTTGCGCACTTTCATTTTATCATATCACCTAGATGCATGTTTAGGATAAAATGAATTTAATTGGAAATTGTTCTTGCAAATTTGTGAAACTAAATTTAAAATTGAGTTAGAAGAATATATTTATCATAGTAATAATTAAATTGGATTAAGTGTGTGTGTGTATTCTACGAATTAAACTAAGACCATATAACCTTGCAACTTCAAATTGGTATCAGAGCTTGTTTCTATAAGTTATTTAGATGAATCCTTGAGGTTATATGGATAGTTTTTCGTCGAATAGACTACCTGTATTTGATGGATCAAATTATACCTATTGGAAAGCACGTATGAAATCCGCTCTTAAATCTATTGATGAACGTGTTTGGGTCACTGTTGAAAGAGGATGGTCCCCTCCTACAATGGTTGTTAATGATGAACGTATTTTGACTCCTGTTGAACAGTGGGGCGAGGAAGATTTAAAATGGTATAACTTTAACTCAAAAGGATTAAATGCCTTATTTGGTGTCGTGTCTCTCGATGAATTTCA
The DNA here is from genome assembly GCA_949130495.1 of Sambucus nigra. NCBI lineage: Eukaryota > Viridiplantae > Streptophyta > Magnoliopsida > Dipsacales > Adoxaceae > Sambucus > Sambucus nigra. Next base: position 339,969,885 of record OX422213.1, on the reverse strand, counting down.
TCATATAATGACGTGCGAAACATCAAAGAAAGCTTAGCACATTCTCCAAGTTACTCATGAGGGAACGAGTGTTGTTAAAGAATCAAAACTTCAAAACTTAACTACACAATTTGAAACTATCACCATGAAAGAAACTGAAACTTTTGATGAGTTCTATGCTCGTTTATCTGACATAGTCAACTCTTGCTTTAACTTAGGTGAAAGAATACCTGAAAATCGTGTGGATAAGAAAATACTTAGATGTTTTCCTAAGCGTTTCATTCCCAAAGTCACTGTACTTAATTATTTAGGAAACCTAAATACCTTAAAACTTGAAGAACTTGTTGGTGATCTGCAAACGTATGAACTTGATATGTTTCCTAAAGATAACAAAGGGAAAGATAAAGGAGTAGCTTTAAAAGTTAAGAAAGTTGATGTGTCTGATTCTGATGAGTCTGACTTTGATTCTGATGAGTCTGACTTTGATTCTGATGATATAGCCTTATTTGCCAAAAATTTTAAAAAATTTCTCAAGTTTAAAAAACAAAACTCCAAATTTGAAAAACCTAAATTTGAGAATAAAAACAAAGGAGGAAATAAAAAGTTCACTAATCAGGATACAAAGAAGTTCAATAAAGACAACTTTAAGAAGGATGATTCGGAAAGATGTTTTGAATGTGAGGGATGTGGTCATAGAGATTTCGAGTGCCCCACAAAACTTAAAAGACAAGGCAAAGAGAAAGCCGTTTGTAATGCTACTTTAAGAGACAGTGATAATGAGTCTGAAGACTCTGATGACTCTAACTCCCCTAGAAATAACTTCACTGCCTTTATGGTGAGCCTTGCTAGTAATTCGTGTGAGTCAAACCTTAATGTTGACAATTCTGAACATAATCTAGAGGTGGTTTCTTCTCATTCTACTAGTAGGGATGAAAAAGAGAGTGATAGTGATATAGGTGAGAGTGAACTACAAACTGCCTATTCCGAACTCTACAATGAATCTCTTCGCATTCAAAAAGTCAACAAAAGATTAACCTTGAAAGTTTTAACTTTAGAAAAAGAGTTGAAAGGCCTGAAGGAGAAGGAGGCCTTAGTCAGTCAACTCGAGGCTATTAAAATATCTCTTTCTGAAAAACTTATCGTGATTGGCAAAGAAAAATGTGACTTGATTATCTCCTTAGAAAGTTCTAACAAAGAACTTAATGAGTCTCATGAAATTAGAACATCTCTAGAAAGTAAAATAGTCCAACTTGAAAAAGATCTCGAGTCCTCTCGTGAAGTTAAAGTCACACTCGAGGATAATTCAGGAAGAATGGGAAAACTGTTTCTAGGTCCTGTTTTAGGATATAAGGAGAAAGGGTATCAAGAAAGAAAGGGAATAGGATATGAAGAAGGAAATTCTTCAAAAGTCAAAACTGAACCTGTTGCTAAGTTTGTTACAAAATCTAATGTTCCTAAAGATAACAAATCTAATATTCTTAAAGTTAATCCCTCTAAGAAACATTTAAAAGATGGCCCAAAACAACCTTATGTATGTTTATATTGTCACAAACAGGGTCACCTTAAATATTTTTGCTACAAACTTGGAAAGAACCCTCAATTCACAAATTCAAAACAACCTTACAGCTCCTTAGCTAATCTTAAGAGTCAAGTTGAGTACCTTGTCAATACTTCTAAAAATCTAATGGAAGAGTTTCTTAGGTTCTCTAATGTCAAAAGAAATAACTCTAATTATAAGACTAGAGCCAACCAAGGGAAGAAAACTACTCAAACTTGGGTTAAGAAAAATCAAATCAAGAAAGCTTTTGTCGCTCACGTTGCTCTTAAGGCAAAAAATACCTCTCAATGGTACTTTGATAGTGGTTGTTCTAGACATATGACGGGCGATAAATCTCTTTTTACCACTCTCGAAAACCATAAAGATGGTAAAGTTACTTTTGGGGATGGTAGCAAGTCCCAAATTATTGGTAGAGGTTCTATTGAAATCTCAGGTTTCCCTAAACTTGAAAATGTTCTTTATGTTGAGGGTCTAAAAGATAATTTGTTAAGTATTAGCCAACTGTGTGATGATAATCTTGATGTGAAATTTAGTCAATCGGAGTGCATCATTTATGATCAATCAGGTGAACCGATTTTACATGGTGTTAGAACCAGTGACAATTGCTATGGAATCATTCCAAAATCTTCTTTAGTCTGCAATAATGTAAAAACCTCTTCTACCGATCTTTGGCATCAAAGATTAGGTCATGTAAACTTTAGAGATCTTGACAGACTTGTGAGAAAAGAGTTTGTTCGTGGCTTACTGCCACTAGGAAAGCCAACATCCACCATTTGCGGACCGTGTCAATTTGGTAAACAAATCAAAAGTCGTCATAAAAAGATAAACTCGATAACAACATCTCGTGTCCTAGAATTGATACACATGGACCTAATGGGTCCTACTCGTACCGAGAGTATAGGAGGAAAAAGATACATCTTGGTTATGGTGGATGATTTCTCTAGATACTCTATTGTAGGCTTTTTGAGAGATAAATCTGAAACAGTTGACTTTCTTACTGTTAAATGTAGAGCTCTTCAAAATCTTCACGGTGTTACTATAAACCGCTTTAGGAGTGATAATGGAACCGAATTTAAGGAATCCGGTGTGAATGCCTTCTGTGATGAAATAGGAATAAAACATGAATTCTCGGTCCTTCGAACCCCTCAACAAAATGGTATAGTTGAACGTAAAAATCGAACGATCCAAGAAATGGCAAGATCCATGCTCCTTGGAAGAAATGTGGATCGTAGGTTTTGGGCCGAAGCGGTTAACACTACTTGTCACACGGTTAATAGAGTTTATTTGCGTCCTAACACCAACAAAACTCCTTATGAATTGTGGACGGGTAAGAAACCCAATTTGTCCTATTTTAGAGTGTTCGGAAGTCCATGCTATATTCTTAGAGATAGAGAACTTCTAGGCAATTTTGACTCGAGGAGTGATGAGGGTATTTTCCTAGGATACTCTCAAAATAGTAGAGCTTTTAGAGTCTTTAACTTAAGCAACTCTAAAGTAATGGAATCCATTAATGTGGTCATAAAAGATGATGCTCCGGCCACACAAATTAATAATGAGGAAGATTTATCATGTGAGTGTGATGTTGAGTCAAATGATGAAAGTATTGCATTTCAAAATGATTTGGGTATTCCATCTACCAATAAAAGGGAAGTTACTCCTTGGGTGCATAAAAATCATGATACTTCACAAATTATAGGAGATCCCGAGGTAGGTGTCAAGACTAGGGCGCAATTAGAAAATGAAGTTACTTATCTCTGTTATACTTCTACTATTGAACCCAAAAACTATAAAGAAGCATTAAAAGATGAACATTGGATTAATGCTATGCAAGAAGAATTGTTTCAATTTAAGAAAAATAATGTTTGGGAATTAGTCCCTAGGCCCTCTAATACCAATGTCATTGGCACTAAATGGATTTTTAAAAATAAAATGGATGAAAATGGTGTCATTGTTCGAAACATGGCTAGATTAGTGGCTCAAGGGTATACCCAAATAGAAGGTGTTGATTTTGAAGAAACTTTTGCTCCTGTTGCTAGGTTAGAATCGGTTCGTCTTTTACTTGCCATAGCATGTCATCTTCAATTTAAATTATATCAAATGGATGTCAAAAGTGCTTTTTTAAATGGTATTATCCAAGAGGAAGTATATGTTGAACAACCAAAAGGGTTTGAGGACCCAACTCATCCTACTCATGTCTTTTTTTTAAAGAAAGCTTTATATGGCTTAAAACAAGCCCCCCGTGCTTGGTATGAAAGACTCACTTCTTATCTCCTTTCTCGTGGCTTTTTGAGAGGGGGAGTAGATATGACACTTTTTGTTCGGCGTGATGAAAAAGATATTCTTGTTGCTCAAGTCTATGTCGACGACATAGTGTTTGGGTCTACATGTGATAAACATACTCAAATTGTTTCCAAAGAAATGCACAATGAATTTGAAATGAATATGGTAGGTGAACTTACCTTCTTTCTAGGTCTTCAAGTTCGTCAACTAAAAAATGGGATATTTTTGTCCCAAACTAAGTATGCTAAAGACCTTGTTAAGAAATTTAATATGGAATCCGCTAAACATGCTCTTACTCCTATGAGCTCCTCTATTAAACTTAGTAAAGACGCCGATGGAAAAGATGTAGAGCATACACTCTTTGGAAGTATGATAGGTAGTTTACTTTACCTAACTGCGAGTCGTCCAGATATTTCCTTTAGTGTAGGAGTTTGTGCTCGTTATCAAGTCGCACCAAAAGAGTCTCACTTACTTGCTATTAAACGTATCATCAAATCTGTTAGTGGGACCCTTTCATTTGGCATTTGGTACTCCTTTGACACCAATGATTGTCTATCGGCATATTCAGACGCCGATTGGGCAGGAGATGTTGATGGATGTAAAAGTACATCCGGCGGTTGTTTCTAGTTTGGAAGTGCACTTGTCTCATGGATGAGCAAGAAACAAAATTCTATCTCGTTGTCCACGGCGGAGGCCGAATACATTGCCGCCGGGAGTTATTGCACTCAACTCATTTGGATGAAACAAATGTTGGAAGATTACGGCATTTCCCAAGGCACTATGACTATATATTGTGATAATACTAATGCAATTCATATTTCCCGTAATCCCGTTCAACATTCTAGAACCAAGCATATTAAGATCCGTGAACATTTCATTCGTAACTTGGTTGACGAGAAAATTGTTTCTCTAAGCTTCGTTCCTACCGATCAACAATTGGCCGATATCTTTACTAAACCTCTAGATGCCCTTAGGTTTGAAAACCTTAGGAAATCAATTGGGGTTTGCTCCATTGATTGAGATCGAAGTCGTTCATCTAGTTTAGGTTGCTTCTCTTGCATATCCTTTTACCTATGAACTAGATTTCCTTTGTATATATTTTATTCAAAAATCTCAAAAATATTTGTTTATTTTATTTATTTTCAAGGAAAACGGGAATGGTTAGATAATGCTATCAAAACTTTTGTCCATATGACTTTGTGGTCGATGTATTCAAATCCCTATCTTTTTCCATGTTCACGTGGCCTACGATGAATAGTTAATCCATACATGGTTTATCTTGTGCACAATAATGCTTTGTTTTATGATATATAATGTTGTGATTTCCTCACATATTTTCCTTTTGCACACACCGTACACGAAATATTTCGAATATCTTATTCACATTGTACTTGCCAAGTGAGATTTGGTGTTGTCTTCTCAATCCTGTCACATCCATTATAAGCAATTGAAATTGTGCATGATCATCCGTTGCCCGGATTGAAACAAAATGACTATATTCTTCCAGTTGATTTCCGTTTCTAGCAATGGAACCGAGCTACGAAAAACATAAAAGTTCTTGCGTGAAAAGCCTCCATTTGCATATTCAGATGTGTGACTAAAATAGAAGCATTGAAAATGATATATATACAATGCAAAGCCAAAATAATAGGCTTGATTGAGTCTTCAAAAGATTCGTCTCAATCTATTTGATATTTTTGGGAGATATAAGTTGAAGATCAACGGGCATGCACATTTCATTAATTTATTGCTTTCTTCTTGTGACTTTATTGGCGAGAGAATCATCTATTTTGTATGCTTGTTACATTCGTGGTTAAGTGTTCAACAATATTTTATTTTCGACACAAGGCTAATCTGAGTGAATATTGCTCGTATATATTGTTTGGCATTACGCACTTGTACAAATGTTGTGGCTAAAGACTTTCACGCGTATTGTTCACACCCCTACATTTTCGCTCCCACCATTTGGATATGTTGGCTCGAGCTAGGATTAATACAATCACATTTTTGGCCATGTTCTGGCCATCCCAATTCCTGATATTATGGTATTTTTCAATCTATTTTATAAGATATTTTTTTCAAAATTTTCAATTTTCGTTAGAAATTTCCGTTCGAACGAGATTTCTAACGACATTTTTTAGCCCCAAACTGTCTCATCGTTCGAAATATCGTTCGAACGAGAATTTTCGTTCGAACCACCTTCTAACGAGGTATCTAACGACCAGAGGCTGTCTCGTCGTTCTAAATATCGTTCGAATGACAATTTTCGTTCGAACCACCTTCTAACGAGGCATCTCATGACCCGAGGCTGTCTCGTCGTTCGAACCCCTCGTTCGAACGACATCACTCGTTCGAACGAGCTGCAGTTAAAACGGTCAGTTTTTTTTTCCTTCCCCATTTCTGCAACACGTTTCCCAATTCTTCTCTCACTCTCCCACGATTTCCCTTCACCCACTCTTCCATTTCCCCTCTTCTCTTTTCTCTAACCCCCCAAGATTTTTCCCACTCTCTTTCACTATTTCTCTCCCCCTACCCACCTTTCTCCATTTCTTCATCCTCTTCTCTCCGATTTCTGCTGCTCCTACCTCCTCTTCCATTTCAGGTATTTTTTTTGTTCTTTCTCTCTACCGCTATATATATATATATATATATATATTCTATCTATTATATATATATTATATATAGTATATATATATTATATATATTATATATATATTCTATATATTATATCTCTAAATCTATATATATATATATATGTGTGTGTGTGTGTATATACCTAATGTTGGGGATTTTTTTTCAAACTTGATTCTCAACCATTTTCTCCACATTACTCTATATGCATGTGTGTATATTTTTAAATGGGGCTCTTTTATTGTGTTATTTATTTCTATTGCCCCTGATTAAAATACCTCTCATGAATATTTTTTCTCAAAATACCAATTCAGTCTATTCATGGCATTTATTTTAATCAAATTTAATTTTTTTTTGCATTTTTTTTTAAGGAGGATGGGAATTATGCTGATTGGTGTTGGATTTTTTTTGGTGTAATTGGTGGTTCGGTTGGATTGTCTTCGGGTAGGTTCTAGCTTTTGTCATCTTTCCATGGCTCGTAGTCGCCGCCAACGCTGACTTAGCGATTCCCCCGAGGAACGCACCACGTCCTCGGATGAGGAATCCCGGGGTATTCCCGACCTAAAACTACATTGGCGCATCCTTTACCAACATATCCACTATCACACCCAAGGGTTTGCAACCCGTTCTGTTGTATGGGAGAAAGTGATTAATCTCCCCTCCCTCCACGGCACACACGTGCATTCATGGATATCTGATTTAGGGTGGGACCCACTCTTCTCCCTCACCGATGTTGTTTTTCCCGACATAGTACATGAATTTTATTTTATCCTGATTACTAGGGATACTCATCTTTACACTCGGGTGCGAGGTCGGGAGATTCTAGTCACTCCCGACTCGATTGCTCAAATCCTTCTCCTCCCTCGGGTAAATAATCCCTCTTTTCCATGGACATCCGAGACCTCCCCCGATCCTACTCTAGTTTTTAACACCGTTTTTAGGATTCTTCCTTCCGGCACGGTTACTATTTTTCATAAAAATTTACATCCTGATTTTATGGTCCTTAATTGGATCGTTTGTGCCTGCCTTCTCCCTCGTGCCAACACCACCCAAATCACAAAACAGCACGTGGATCTCAGGCACGTCGGGATGACGCCCAAGCTCGTCGGGACTCTCTTCTCTTAGAGCATCTTGCCGCCCTCCGCCATATGGAGCTGCGCCGCGGGGCAGGATCTTCCGGCATCGGCTCACTCCCCGATGACACTCCACCTGCTGATCCTACCACTTGTTTTATTTTGTTCATTTCCTGTTTCTTTGTGTTTTGTGAGGATGAGTGCTTTCATACTATCTTGTATTTGGATTTATTTCCCTTGGTTATTTCATTGTCTGCCTCTTAGCTATTTCCCCTTTACCCCTTACTTAATGCATGCTCCCTCTTTTCATTGTCATGATTCATTATTTCTATTTCCTGCCTTGTTATTTATTCTCATTTCTTTTGCAGGCCCCCTTATCCCTTTGTCTTTTTCGGGCAAAAAGGGGGAGAAAATTTTAATTAATATGACTTCATATTTAGGGGGAGTTTGATAAATTTGGGTAATTTAATTGACATTTCATATTCATTGAAATTAATAATAATTTAAGGTAATTATAATTGAATTAAGTTATTATAATTAAATTTCCAAATTGATTCTAATATTGACCTTATGCATAATTAAGGGGGAGTTAAACTGTTCATATTGAATATTGAGGCATTTATGCACCATGCACAAAATATTCTATCGAATTGTCTTATATATAACATCTCTCTATTTCCCCATGCGTTTATGAATTTGTTGTTTCATGTGTGTAGGATACATCTCCTAGTCCTTTGCAGCTCGTCAGTCTTGTCTTTGTGTCTGTATTTTTTTTGGGTTTTTGGGACGGGACTTAGATACGGCTTGACGGCTGGCTTAGCAAATTCAATCTTTTATTTATTTATTGCATATTTTATTCTATCCCGGAATAGCCAAAAGGGGAGATTTGTAAGGACAAATTTTCAATCGAGTCATTTGTTATATTGGCTTAATTCTGGACAAAACATTTTTGGGTCATACTGCATCAACGATCATTCAACACAAGGATTCAAGAATCGCATTCAAAGTTCACGCATCATCAATATTCATGCCGTGCTATTTATCCTACGAAGGTATATGACCTAAATACAATTTTATAAGTTGGAGTATTTTGACTAATCAAGAAATTTCAAATAAGAAAATGTTCATATATAAGCTATATTAATTTTGAAAAAGTCCTTGAATTAAATTGGAAAAATTTTGGGCAAAAATCAGATTCTCGTTCGAAGTTTAACCCAGGTCGTTCGAACGACCTGGTTCTAACGAAGTGGTGCCTCGTTAGTAGTTCGTTAGAAGTTCGTTAGAAATGTCATTCGAACAACCTCGTTCGAACGAGATTTCTAATCACATCTAATCATCCTAAACTAGCACGCCGTTAGATAAGTCGTTCGAACGAACTCGTTCGAACGAGTTTCGCCAGAATTGATTTTTTAAACTTATTTTTTAATGCAGTTTTTTTCTACAACTGTTTTTTGCCCACTACTTTTTCAGTTATTTTCTAATGGATGAAAATTTAGTTTTATAACTTAAGGAAGATCATTTTTCAAAGAACATTTTTTTTTTCCCGATAACTTCCATCCTTTTGAGAAAAATACTCCAACATTTTTATCAACTTTTCAAATCAAAACCCCTTCATCAATTCACATTCAACAAGCAAGATTGCGGTGGATCTCTGCATTCAAGCTTCGAGGAGACGGTGGTTTTGGGCTTCGGTGGATACCGCAACACGAGGAGTGTTGAGCAACGCGTTGGAGTTTCGCGAACTACAACTTCGGAGGTCGGGGACGGCATAAGCATGCCTTGAGTGAGTCAATGTCTGTAAGTCTTTTGAGTCTCTTGTAAAACCTTTTGTTGTAGTGGATTTTGTCTAGGCCCAGCCATCCGAGGTTTTTCCCATTTGGGTTTTCCTCGTACATCGGCGTGTTGTGGTTGGGATTTGCGCACTTTCATTTTATCATATCACCTAGATGCATGTTTAGGATAAAATGAATTTAATTGGAAATTGTTCTTGCAAATTTGTGAAACTAAATTTAAAATTGAGTTAGAAGAATATATTTATCATAGTAATAATTAAATTGGATTAAGTGTGTGTGTGTATTCTACGAATTAAACTAAGACCATATAACCTTGCAACTTCAAATTGGTATCAGAGCTTGTTTCTATAAGTTATTTAGATGAATCCTTGAGGTTATATGGATAGTTTTTCGTCGAATAGACTACCTGTATTTGATGGATCAAATTATACCTATTGGAAAGCACGTATGAAATCCGCTCTTAAATCTATTGATGAACGTGTTTGGGTCACTGTTGAAAGAGGATGGTCCCCTCCTACAATGGTTGTTAATGATGAACGTATTTTGACTCCTGTTGAACAGTGGAGCGAGGAAGATTTAAAATGGTGTAACTTTAACTCAAAAGGATTAAATGCCTTATTTGGTGTCGTGTCTCTCGATGAATTTCATCGTATAATGACGTGCGAAACATCAAAGAAAGCTTAGAACATTCTCCAAGTTACTCATGAGGAAACGAGTGTTGTTAAAGAATCAAAACGTCAAAACTTAACTACACAATTTGAAACTATCACCATGAAAGAAACTGAAACTTTTGATGAGTTCTATGCTCGTTTATCTGACATAGTCAACTCTTGCTTTAACTTAGGTGAAAGAATACCTGAAAATCGTATGGTTAAGAAAATACTTAGATGTTTTCCTAAGCGTTTCATTCCCAAAGTCACTGTACTTAATTCTTTAGGAAACCTAAATACCTTAAAACTTGAAGAACTTGTTGGTGATCTGCAAACGTATGAACTTGATATGTTTCCTAAAGATAACAAAGGGAAAGATAAAGGAGTAGCTTTAAAAGTTAAGAAAGTTGATGTGTCTGATTCTGATGAGTCTGACTTTGATTCTGATGATATAGCCTTATTTGCCAAAAAGTTTAAAAAATTTCTCAAGTTTAAAAAACAAAACTCCAAATTTGAAAAACCTAAATTTGAGAATAAAAACAAAGGAGGAAATAAAAAGTTCACTAATCAGGATACAAAGAAGTTCAATAAAGACAACTTTAAGAAGGATGATTCGGAAAGATGTTTTGAATGTGAGGGATGTGGTCATAGAGATTTCGAGTGCCCCACAAAACTTAAAAGACAAGGCAAAGAGAAAGCCGTTTATAATGCTACTTTAAGAGACAGTGATAATGAGTCTGAAGACTCTGATGACTCTAACTCCCCTAGAAATAACTTCACTGCCTTTATGGTGAGCCTTGCTAGTAATTCGTGTGAGTCAAACCTTAATGTTGACAATTCTGAACATAATCTAGAGGTGGTTTCTTCTCATTCTACTAGTAGGGATGAAAAAGAGAGTGATAGTGATATAGGTGAGAGTGAACTACAAACTGCCTATTCCGAACTCTACAATGAATCTCTTCGCATTCAAAAAGTCAACAAAAGATTAACCTTGAAAGTTTTAACTTTAGAAAAAGAGTTGAAAGGCCTGAAGGAGAAGGAGGCCTTAGTCAGTCAACTCGAGGCTATTAAAATATCTCTTTCTGAAAAACTTATCGTGATTGGCAAAGAAAAATGTGACTTGATTATCTCCTTAGAAAGTTCTAACAAAGAACTTAATGAGTCTCATGAAATTAGAACATCTCTAGAAAGTAAAATAGTCCAACTTGAAAAAGATCTCGAGTCCTCTCGTGAAGTTAAAGTCACACTCGAGGATAATTCAGGAAGAATGGGAAAACTGTTTCTAGGTCCTGTTTTAGGATATAAGGAGAAAGGGTATCAAGAAAGAAAGGGAATAGGATATGAAGAAGGAAATTCTTCAAAAGTCAAAACTGAACCTGTTGCTAAGTTTGTTACAAAATCTAATGTTCCTAAAGATAACAAATCTAATATTCTTAAAGTTAATCCCTCTAAGAAACATTTAAAAGATGGCCCAAAACAACCTTATGTATGTTTATATTGTCACAAACAGGGTCACCTTAAATATTTTTGCTACAAACTTGGAAAGAACCCTCAATTCACAAATTCAAAACAACCTTACAGCTCCTTAGCTAATCTTAAGAGTTAAGTTGAGTACCTTGTCAATACTTCTAAAAATCTAATGGAAGAGTTTCTTAGGTTCTCTAATGTCAAAAGAAATAACTCTAATTATAAGACTAGAGCCAACCAAGGGAAGAAAACTACTCAGACTTGGGTTAAGAAAAATCAAATCAAGAAAGCTTTTGTCGCTCACGTTGCTCTTAAGGCAAAAAATACCTCTCAATGGTACTTTGATAGTGGTTGTTCTAGACATATGACGGGCAATAAATCTCTTTGTACCACTCTTGAAAACCATAAAGATGGTAAAGTTACTTTTGGGGATGGTAGCAAGTCCCAAATTATTGGTAGAGGTTCTATTGAAATCTCAGGTTTCCCTAAACTTGAAAATGTTCTTTATGTTGAGGGTCTAAAAGCTAATTTGTTAAGTATTAGCCAACTGTGTGATGATAATCTTGATGTGAAATTTAGTCAATCGGAGTGCATCATTTATGATCAATCAGGTGAACCGATTTTACATGGTGTTAGAACCAGTGACAATTGCTATGGAATCATTCCAAAATCTTCTTTAGTCTGCAATAATGTAAAAACCTCTTCTACCGATCTTTGGCATCAAAGATTAGGTCATGTAAACTTTAGAGATCTTGACAGACTTGTGAGAAAAGAGTTTGTTCGTGGCTTACTGCCACTAGGAAAGCCAACATCCACCATTTGCGGACCGTGTCAATTTGGTAAACAAATCAAAAGTCGTCATAAAAAGATAAACTCGATAACAAAATCTCGTGTCCTAGAATTGATACACATGGACCTAATGGGTCCTACTCGTACCGAGAGTATAGGAGGAAAAAGATACATCTTGGTTATGGTGGATGATTTCTCTAGATACTCTATTGTAGGCTTTTTGAGAGAGAAATCTGAAACAGTTGAATTTCTTACTGTTAAATGTAGAGCTCTTCAAAATCTTCACGGTGTTACTATAAACCGCTTTAGGAGTGATAATGGAATCGAATTTAAGGAATCCGGTGTGAATGCCTTCTGTGATGAAATAGGAATAAAACATGAATTCTCGGTCCTTCGAACCCCTCAACAAAATGGTATAGTTGAACGTAAAAATCGAACGATCCAAGAAATGGCAAGATCCATGCTCCTTGGAAGAAATGTGGCTCGTAGGTTTTGGGCCGAAGCGGTTAACACTACTTGTCACACGGTTAATAGAGTTTATTTGCGTCCTAACACTAACAAAACTCCTTATGAATTGTGGACGGGTAAGAAACCCAATTTGTCCTATTTTAGAGTGTTCGGAAGTCCATGCTATATTCTTAGAGATAGAGAACTTCTAGGAAAATTTGACTCGAGGAGTGATGAGGGTATTTTCCTAGGATACTCTCAAAATAGTAGAGCTTTTAGAGTCTTTAACTTAAGCAACTCTAAAGTAATGGAATCCATTAATGTGGTCATAAAAGATGATGCTCCGGCCACACAAATTAATAATGAGGAAGATTTATCATGTGAGTGTGATGTTGAGTCAAATGATGAAAGTATTGCATTTCAAAATGATTTGGGTATTCCATCTACCGATAAAAGGGAAGTTACTCCTTGGGTGCGTAAAAATCATGATACTTCACAAATTATAGGAGATCCCGAGGTAGGTGTCAAGACTAGGGCGCAATTAGAAAATGAAGTTACTTATCTCTGTTATACTTCTACTATTGAACCCAAAAACTATAAAGAAGCATTAAAAGATGAACATTGGATTAATGCTATGCAAGAAGAATTGTTTCAATTTAAGAAAAATAATATTTGGGAATTAGTCCCTAGGCCCTCTAATACCAATGTCATTGGCACTAAATGGATTTTTAAAAATAAAATGGATGAAAATGGTGTCATTGTTCGAAACAAGGCTAGATTAGTGGCTCAAGGTTATACCCAAATAGAAGGTGTTGATTTTGAAGAAACTTTTGCTCCTGTTGCTAGGTTAGAATCGGTTCGTCTTTTACTTGCCATAGCATGTCATTTTCAATTTAAATTATATCAAATGGATGTCAAAAGTGCTTTTTTAAATGGTATTATCCAAGAGGAAGTATATGTTGAACAACCAAAAGGGTTTGAGGACCCAACTCATCCTACTCATGTCTTCTTTTTAAAGAAAGCTTTATATGGCTTAAAACAAGCCCCCCGTGCTTGGTATGAAAGACTCACTTCTTATCTCCTTTCTCGTGGCTTTTTGAGAGGGGGAGTAGATATGACACTTTTTGTTCGGCGTGATGAAAAAGATATTCTTGTTGCTCAAGTCTATGTCGAAGACATAGTGTTTGGGTCTACATGTGATAAACATACTCAAATTGTTTCCAAAGAAATGCACAATGAATTTGAAATGAGTATGGTAGGTGAACTTACCTTCTTTCTAGGTCTTCAAGTTCGTCAACTAAAAAATGGGATATTTTTGTCCCAAACTAAGTATGCTAAAGACCTTGTTAAGAAATTTAATATGGAATCCGCTAAACATGCTCTTACTCCTATGAGCTCCTCTATTAAACTTAGTAAAGACGCCGATGGAAAAGATGTAGAGCATACACTCTTTGGAAGTATGATAGGTAGTTTACTTTACCTAACTGCGAGTCGTCCAGATATTTCCTTTAGTGTAGGAGTTTGTGCTCGTTATCAAGTCGCACCAAAAGAGTCTCACTTACTTGCTATTAAACGTATCATCAAATCTGTTAGTGGGACCCTTTCATTTGGCATTTGGTACTCCTTTGACACCAATGATTGTCTATCGGCATATTCAGACGCCGATTGGGCAGGAGATGTTGATGGATGTAAAAGTACATCTGGCGGTTGTTTCTAGTTTGGAAGTGCACTTGTCTCATGGATGAGCAAGAAACAAAATTCTATCTCGTTGTCCACGGCGGAGGCCGAATACATTGCCGCCGGGAGTTGTTGCACTCAACTCATTTGGATGAAACAAATGTTGGAAGATTACGGCATTTCCCAAGGCACTATGACTATATATTGTGATAATACTAGTGCAATTCATATTTCCCGTAATCCCGTTCAACATTCTAGAACCAAGCATATTAAGATCCGTGAAGATTTCATTCGTAACTTGGTTGATGAGAAAATTATTTCTCTAAGCTTCGTTCCTACCGATCAACAATTGGCCGATATCTTTACTAAACCTCTAGATGCCCTTAGGTTTGAAAACCTTAGGAAATCAATTGGGGTTTGCTCCATTGATTGAGATCGAAGTCGTTCATCTAGTTTAGGTTGCTTCTCTTGCATATCCTTTTACCTATGAACTAGATTTCCTTTGTATATATTTTATTCAAAAATCTCAAAAATATTTGTTTATTTTATTTATTTTCAAGGAAAACGGGAATGGTTAGATAATGCTATCAAAACTTTTGTCCATATGACTTTGTGGTCGATGTATTCAAATCCCTATCTTTTTCCATGTTCACGTGGCCTACGATGAATAGTTAATCCATACATGGTTTATCTTGTGCACAATAATGCTTTGTTTTATGATATATAATGTTGTGATTTCCTCACATATTTTCCTTTTGCACACACCGTACACGAAATATTTCGAATATCTTATTCACATTGTACTTGCCAAGTGAGATTTGGTGTTGTCTTCTCAATCCTGTCACATCCATTATAAGCAATTGAAATTGTGCATGATCATCCGTTGCCCGGATTGAAACAAAATGACTATATTCTTCCAGTTGATTTCCGTTTCTAGCAATGGAACCGAGCTACGAAAAACATAAAAGTTCTTGCGTGAAAAGCCTCCATTTTCATATTCAGATGTGTGACTAAAATAGAAGCATTGAAAATGATATATATACAATGCAAAGCCAAAATAATAGGCTTCATTGAGTCTTCAAAAGATTCGTCTCAATCTATTTGATATTTTTGGGAGATATAAGTTGAAGATCAACGGGCATGCACATTTCATTAATTTATTGCTTTCTTCTTGTGACTTTATTGGCGAGAGAATCATCTATTTTGTATGCTTGTTACATTCGTGGTTAAGTGTTCAACAATATTTTATTTTCGACACAAGGCTAATCTGAGTGAATATTGCTCGTATATATTGTTTGGCATTACGCACTTGTACAAATGTTGTGGCTAAAGACTTTCACGCGTATTGTTCACACCCCTACATTTTCGCTCCCACCATTTGGATATGTTGGCTCGAGCTAGGATTAATACAATCACATTTTTGGCCATGTTCTGGCCATCCCAATTCCTGATATTATGGTATTTTTCAATCTATTTTATAAGATATTTTTTTCAAAATTTTCAATTTTCGTTAGAAATTCCCGTTCGAACGAGATTTCTAACGACATTTTTTAGCCCCAAACTGTCTCGTCGTTCGAAATATCGTTCGAACGAGAATTTTCGTTCGAACCACCTTCTAACGAGGTATCTAACAACCAGAGGCTGTCTCGTCGTTCTAAATATCGTTCGAATGATAATTTTCGTTCGAACCACCTTCTAACGAGGCATCTCATGACCCGAGGCTGTCTCGTCGTTCGAACCCCTCGTTCGAACGACATCACTCGTTCGAACGAGCTGCAGTTAAAACGGTCAATTTTTTTTCCTTCCCCATTTCTGCAGCACGTTTCCCAATTCTTCTCTCACTCTCCCACGATTTCCCTTCACCCACTCTTCCATTTCCCCTCTTCTCTTTTCTCTAACCCCCCACGATTTTTCCCACTCTCTTTCCCTATTTCCCTATTTCTCTCCCCCTACCCACCTTTCTCCATTTCTTCATCCTCTTCTCTCTGATTTCTGCTGCTCCTACCTCCTCTTCCATTTCAGGTATTTTTTTTGTTCTTTCTCTCTACCTCTATATATATATCTATACGCATATATATATATATATTCTATCTATTATATATATATTATATATATTATATATATATTCTATATATTATATCTCTAAATCTATATATATATATGTGTGTGTGTGTGTGTATATATACCTAATGTTGGGGATTTTTTTTCAAACTTGATTCTCAACCATTTTCTCCACATTACTCTATATGCATGTGTGTATATTTTTAAATGGGGCTCTTTTATTGTGTTATTTATTTCTATTGCCCCTGATTAAAATACCTCTCATGAATATTTTTTCTCAAAATACCAATTCAGTCTATTCATGGCATTTATTTTAATCAAATTTAATTTTTTTTTGCATTTTTTTTAAGGAGGATGGGAATTATGCTGATTGGTGTTGGATTTTTTTTGGTGTAATTGGTGGTTCGGTTGGATTGTCTTCGGGTAGGTTCTAGCTTTTGTCATCTTTCCATGGCTCGGAGTCGCCGCCAACGCTGACTTAGCGATTCCCCTGAGGAACGCACCACGTCCTCGGATGAGGAATCCCGGGGTATTCCCGACCTAAAACTACATTGGCGCACCCTTTACCAACATATCCGCTATCACACCCAAGGGTTTGCAACCCGTTCTGTTGTACGGGAGAAAGTGATTAATCTCCCCTCCCTCCACGGCACACACGTGCATTCATGGATATCTGATTTAGGGTGGGACCCACTCTTCTCCCTCACCGATGTTGTTTTTCCCGACATAGTACAGGAATTTTATTTTATCCTGATTAATAGGGATACTCATCTTTACACTCGGGTGCGAGGTCGGGAGATTCTAGTCACTCCCGACTCGATTGCTCAAATCCTTCCCCTCCCTCGGGTAAATAATCCCTCTTTTCCATGGACATCCGAGACCTCCCCCGATCCTACTCTAGTTTTTAACACCGTTTTTAGGATTCTTCCTTCCGGCACGGTTACTATTTTTCATAAAAATTTACATCCTGATTTTATGGTCCTTAATTGGATCGTTTGTGCCTGCCTTCTCCCTCGTGCCAACACCACCCAAATCACAAAACAGCACGTGGATCTCAGGCACGTTGGGATGACGCCCAGGCTCGTCGGGACTCTATTCTCTTAGAGCATCTTGCTTCCCTCCGCCATATGGAGCTGCGCCGCGGGGCAGGCTCTTCTGGCACCGGCTCACTCCCCGATAACACTCCACCTGCTGATCCTGCCTCTTGATTTATTTTGTTCATTTCCTGTTTCTTTATGTTTTGTGAGGATGAGTGCTTTCATACTATCTTGTATTTGGATTTATTTCCCTTGGTTATTTCATTGTCTGCCTCTTAGCTATTTCCCCTTTACCCCTTACTTAATGCATGCTCCCTCTTTTCATTGTCATGATTCATTATTTCTATTTCCTGCCTTGTTATTTATTCTCATTTCTTTTGCAGGCCCCCTTATCCCTTTGTCTTTTTCGGGCAAAAAGGGGGAGAAAATTTTAATTAATATGACTTCATATTTAGGGGGAGTTTGATAAATTTGGGTAATTTAATTGACATTTCATATTCATTGCAATTAATAATAATTTAAGGTAATTATAATTGAATTAAGTTATTATAATTAAATTTCCAAATTGATTCTAATATTGACCTTATGCATAATTAAGGGGGAGTTAAACTGTTCATATTGAATATTGAGGCATTTATGCACCATGCACAAAATATTCTATCGCATTGTCTTATATATAACATCTCTCTATTTCCCCATGCGTTTATGAATTTGTCGTTTCATGTGTGTAGGATACATCTCCTAGTCCTTTGCAGCTCGTCAGTCTTGTCTTTGTGTCTGTATTTTTTTTGGGTTTTTGGGACGGGACTTAGATACGGCTTGACGGCTGGCTTAGCAAATTCAATCTTTTATTTATTTATTGCTTATTTTATTCTATCCCGGAATAGCCAAAAGGGGAGATTTGTAAGGAAAAATTTTCAATCGAGTCATTTGTTATATTGGCTTAATTCTGGACAAAACATTTTTGGGTCATACTGCATCAACGATCATTCAACACAAGGATTCAAGAATCGCATTCAAAGTTCACGCATCATCAATATTCATGCCGTGCTTTTTATCCTACGAAGGTATATGACCTAAATACAATTTTATAAGTTGGAGTATTTTGACTAATCAAGAAATTTCAAATAAGAAAATGTTCATATATAAGCTATATTAATTTTGAAAAAGTCCTTGAATTAAATTGGAAAAATTTTGGGCAAAAATCAGATTCTCGTTCAAAGTTAAACCCAGGTCGTTCGAACGACCTGGTTCTAACGAAGTGGTGCCTCGTTAGTAGTTCGTTAGAAGTTCGTTAGAAATGTCGTTCGAACGACCTCGTTCGAACGAGATTTATAACGACATCTAATCATCCTAAACTGGCACGCCGTTAGATAAGTCGTTCGAACGAGTTTCGCCAGAATTGATTTTTTAAACTTATTTTTTAATGCAGTTTTTTTCTACAACTGTTTTTTGCCCACTACTTTTTCAGTTATTTTCTAATGGACGAAAATTTAGTTTTATAACTTAAGGAAGATCATTTTTCAAAGAACTTTTTTTTTTCCCGATAACTTCCATCCTTTTGAGAAAAATTACTCCAACATTTTTATCAACTTTTCAAATCAAAACCCCTTCATCAATTCACATTCAACAAGCAAGATTGCGGTGGATCTCTGCATTCAAGCTTCGAGGAGACGGTGGTTTTGGGCTTCGGTGGATACCGCAACACGAGGAGTGTTGAGCAACGCGTTGGAGTTTCGCGAACTACAACTTCAGAGGTCGAGGACGGCATAAGCATGCCTTGAGTGAGTCAATGTCTGTAAGTCTTTTGAGTCTCTTGTAAAACCTTTTGTTGTAGTGGATTTTGTCTAGGCCCAGCCGTCCGAGGTTTTTCCCATTTGGGTTTTCCTCGTACATCGGCGTGTTGTGGTTGGGATTTGCGCACTTTCATTTTATCATATCACCTAGATGCATGTTTAGGATAAAATGAATTTAATTGGAAATTGTTCTTGCAAATTTGTGAAACTAAATTTAAAATTGAGTTAGAAGAATATATTTATCATAGTAATAATTAAATTGGATTAAGTGTGTGTGTTTATTCTACGAATTAAACTAAGACCATATAACCTTGCAACTTCAAATTGGTATCAGAGCTTGTTTCTATAAGTTATTTAGATGAATCCTTGAGGTTATATGGATAGTTTTTCGTCGAATAGACTACCTGTATTTGATGGATCAAATTATACCTATTGGAAAGCACGTATGAAATCCGCTCTTAAATCTATTGATGAACGTGTTTGGGTCACTGTTGAAAGAGGATGGTCCCCTCCTACAATGGTTGTTAATGATGAACTTATTTTGACTCCTGTTGAACAGTGGAGCGAGGAAGATTTAAAATGGTGTAACTTTAACTCAAAAGGATTAAATGCCTTATTTGGTGTCGTGTCTCTCGATGAATTTCATCGTATAATGACGTGCGAAACATCAAAGAAAGCTTAGAACATTCTCCAAGTTACTCATGAGGGAACGAGTGTTGTTAAAGAATCAAAACTTCAAAACTTAACTACACAATTTGAAACTATCACCATGAAAGAAACTGAAACTTTTAATGAGTTCTATGCTCGTTTATCTGACATAGTCAACTATTGCTTTAACTTAGGTGAAAGAATACCTGAAAATCGTGTGGTTAAGAAAATACTTAGATGTTTTCCTAAGCGTTTCATTCCCAAAGTCACTGTACTTAATTCTTTAGGAAACCTAAATACCTTAAAACTTGAAGAACTTGTTGGTGATCTGCAAACGTATGAACTTGATATGTTTCCTAAAGATAACAAAGGGAAAGATAAAGGAGTAGCTTTAAAAGTTAAGAAAGTTGATGTGTCTGATTCTGATGAGTCTGACTTTGATTCTGATGATATAGCCTTATTTGCCAAAAAATTTAAAAAATTTCTCAAGTTTAAAAAACAAAACTCCAAATTTGAAAAACCTAAATTTGAGAATAAAAACAAAGGAGGAAATAAAAAGTTCACTAATCAGGATACAAAGAAGTTCAATAAAGACAACTTTAAGAAACTATTTATATCCATTGTGCCCTCACTCCAAGCATTAAGTAATACAACTATCCCCTAAGCCATTTTGAGACTCTGCGGAGTTATCCCTATGTAGAAAGAAAAGGCTGATAATACGAAAGAAGCATTTGAAAGAATCTTGGAGGGAAAGAACCCTCTCCCATACCCGTTTTCCAAATACATGAACACCAAACATTACCTAACTCAAAATTACCGCATAACCCGATAAAAAATCATCAAACAAACACATGAAGGGCTCCCTGAAAATGGCATCATATCTTATCTAAATGACAATACTCTGATTCCAAAACAATATCCATTGGATCTCACCATACCAAAAATAAAAAATGGAACTTCCTTCCCTTATGTCAAAAATCAATACAACAAACGACAAGCCGCATTGGATAAAAGCGCCTACCTTAAAAAAGAATAGTCTTAAAAAGACTAGGAAGATTTTCTTTTATATATGCAATCGCTTTTATTTTTCTATAATCAAGTCAACAATATTGAATCTTGTCCAATCAAGTAAAAAAGTTTATTTTACAACAAAAATAAGAGCAAACAAATTAAATTTTTTAGGTATAATTTCCTTTGTTTATAAGACTATCTCTCTGTTTAAGAAAAAAAACAATCCAATAACAATACTAATTTCCTCGTAATAATGGGAAAAAATTATATAACACAAATTATTATAAATATATTATAAAATTTGGCTGAGTATCCTTTGGAGAGAGTGAAGAATATAGTTTGAGTTCTTTTTCTTGAAAATAGAATGGGCTTGAGTGTGTAAGAGGGCTTGCGTGTCTTGATAACCGGGTCACATTAAAGTTAAAGTGGAATGATATTAAGGTGTAAAACAACTATTATAATTTATGGTGTGAGATTTAATCTAGCTATTTATTCTCAGTTTGTTGGCAGAATCTAGACCCCTACTTGTCTTATAAGTTTATGCAATAGTAAAAGACACCCAATTCTTAATATATATATATATATATATATTATTTTAATAAAAAATAGCTTTGGGTCACTCTATTCATATGCATATTTTATGATATTTATCTTGTAAATTAATGTAAGATTTGAACCTTCTATAGAAAATCATCATCAAAAAATGATCTTCCCCATGGAAACTATAAAAGCATAAGAATGAGTGAAATCAAAATAATTTCATAAAAATTAGAAAAATGTCAAATCCTGGGTACCAAACCCCTAAAAACAAAAAAAGAATACCATATGTGAGTGAATGAAATAATGAAAGAAAATTATTCAAATGCATGAATTGATGGAGATAGGCCCCCACCTAGCCAATGAGACCACACCTACTAATCATGATAGTCCTTCTCAGTATCATCAACACCCTGATCACCTCCTGCATCTGCATCCTCTTCTAGCCTAGAACTAGGCTTAGACGGGGGAGGAACATATGGACATGTTAAGAATATTTCACTAACACCGTAAAATAATACGAAACCACCTCAGTATGTTGGTGGCACGATAATGGGAGAAAGCATTGGAAACTCGCACCTTGGTTCGCTTATCAAAATCCTCCTTAGGACCAAAAAGCTACATCGAGCAGGTAAATTCTTGATATAGTGAGGAGCAAATGATCAGTACCCTATGGAGGCCAAAACTGTCACCTCTTAAAGAGCACAAAACCTAGGAATCAATCAGAATAAAAAATTGGAGAAAAACTTAGAGAGTAAAACAAATAGGGTTAAGAAGGAAGGTATACCCTCTCTACCCCCAAAGACTCTTGGAACTCGGTAGAAAAATGGCGAAGGTAGTAGATGACAAAGGGATTAAAAATCTAGCAAGCATTACACACTGATAAGACTCAACGTCCTCAAGATAAGTAGGAGAGTCATCCCTCCTAAAAAGCACATCCTCCTATGAGTCACCTCCCTTATGAACCCTCCTTAGAGATCCTTCCTTAGAATCCTTCACCATATCCTCGAGTGATATGCTTGAATATTGGTCAGCTTATGAGCACATAACACGTCACCTGGTAGCCAACCTCGATAGAAGTATAAATAATCAAGGCCACGAAATTATCTATATGATGCCACTAACTAGGTCTCAGAAAGCACGCAGGCAACCTTATACATTTTTTTTATCTTAATTCCCATAGCGTTCCCCGGACAAGTCATAACCTCATACTTTCACCAGCAGCGTATCCTCTCCCCAGACTTAGCCAGATTAACATGCCAATATCCAGTTGCCCATCTTTTAAAAAGATTCCATATTGACATCACTTATCCATATGTCACATTCTCCATGCACATGACCCTTGTCCTAACTACTATAAATAAAAGTGTTCACCTCCTTCTTTAGCATGACATGTTTGGAAGCGAAGCTATGCCAAACTATTCACTCACTTTCTATCTCTTTATCTGAAAGCTCATTTAGGTCAACTCTGGTCACCTGAACTACAAAGGTCCGTGGACTCACTGCAACCTTACTTAATAGGCCGCATCCAACTTAGCACAAAGCCTGTGTGTTCATGCATTTTGCCCTATGTCTCTCTTATACACCTTTAAAGGCAACCAACTCTTATACTGATTATTGTAAATAATGAGAATAAGGCACAAAAGTGGAGGTAGGCTCATTTATACCCTAAATACTCTATATTATGTGTTCTATCTCTTTATTTTTACTCTATTATGCTTTATACACTTTGTAATGGTCAAAAATATCTTTGAAGGCACGGTTTATTCTTATTGACACAATTTTCGACATTATCTTTTTGGCGTCGCCTGCGGGAAACGAGGTTTTTTATCAAGTTCCTCTTTAATAGGGCCATAATACCTTATATCATCCATGGGGACCTCGGGGTCATTATCTCATAGGTGAGATTTTAATTATGAGACCCACATTTTGCATACGAACCCCCTATGGAGATTTATCTTTCTAGAAGTGTCTTTAAAGCATATTTTTATGGATTTTAGACACATCCACTTACCCTAATGATGTTACCATATCTAGATCATACTAAAAAGATCAACACGCCATGAACTCGCAAAGATAGGTAACTAGGGATCCATATATATTCAACTTTATCTACACTTTTAGGCATCTTATGCCATTTTATTTCCTATATGGTAGGGGTTTTGTTAGCAAACTTATGCTATCTTGCAAATAAGTACTTTTGTACCTTAGATCAACTCCCGAAAGACCTTTTGGTACTATTCTTATGGGTGAAATCTCAATTTTGTATCAATGATTGGAGGAAACCCACTTTTGAACCTTACTAGATGCGGCCTGGCATGTTGCCTTCTAATAGGCTACATCCCCTATGTGGTAATATAGACAATCTTTGCATTTTTTGCATGTTATCAATTTTTGATTAGAAAATTACTTTGTTATGAGACCAAAGATGCTGTGAAATTCTTAGAAACCACTGATAAACTTTATGGCTCGTGGGTCTGGTTAAGATGCAAAAGTCTAGGTCACGTGATTGGAAAATCGATGATTCTACGAACAAAATCCAACTATACAATTTACTTAAGGATCAATAAACCCTCTAAGATAGGTTATAGTACTTTTACTAATGTTTTAATTACTTTTCCACCTAAAGGAGAGCGCCCGACAAATTGTCCAACCTGATGAAACCATCTCAGGATAAAAACTTTGTTGGCTCGTATCACTTCTGGTGGATAATTCATTTTAAAGATAGGCCACGGATGTATCCTTTTGGGATCAAGTGGCCGCGGCACCGTAGATGTCTGATTTTATTCAGATAGGCCGCAGTATCTTATCGAAGGTTGTATCCCATACTTTCTCTCTTTTGATCGTGCTGGATCTAAAAATCTTAGTTTTTCTTAGCACAATTCAGTTCATCTCATATAATATTTTTCTAATGAATAATCCAGAATTCATGGAGGGAAGTTCAGGATCATATCCCTAGTTGACTGAAGATGTAACACACATGTAGAGGTGTATCAAGCACTTATATAAATGCCAAGCCTCCCTTCAAGGCCAGATTAATCTGCTCAGATAGAGAATTATGATGCTTGACTCTGTAGCCTTCACCACCATGCAGATGGTCGTGGACCCGAAGAATGAGGTCGTAGTTAAGGAAGTGAAAAAAAAGAGGAAGCAAGATGATCAATAACCAGAAAGGCCCTATTGGGACTTTGCATAGCTGAACTAAAGTTTGAAGGATATCCTTTAAAGCATCAGGGAAAAGAGCCATACAACCAATGTTTTTTAAGATGCTTCACTAAGTTTGCGACCATAAAACCAATGTTTCTCTTTCAAGAATGAGGTTGAAAGGCTCACCAGGAAGGGAATTCTCTCTCAGTTCAAAGGAGATGCCGCCCCTAAATAAAACAACCGAATGCCTACCTCCATGCGTTAGAATTTTTTTAATTTTGCATTTGTACAAAATAGTATCTTTGAGTATACATATTGACTTTATATTTCATGAGCATATATATATATATATATATATATATATATATATATATATCAATGCTGAATTCTCACTCTGTTTCTAAGTCTTTTCAAAAGATTCTTATATTAGCAGGTTTGAAGAGAACCGAACAACCGATAATATTAAAGATTGATGTGAATGGAAGAAAATAACGTCAGAAGAAAGGGCATGATGACCTTAGATGGCATGTAACACCCCTCTTAGTCTTGGGTGTCTTATAATACCCCTCTTAGCCTTGTGTGGCTTATAACACACCTTCTTAGACTTACGTGGCTTGTAATACCGCTACTTACCATAACTAACTCATGCTGAAAAGATCAACAGGCCATGGCGTCACAAAGGTGGGTAACTACAGACGCACACCTATTCATCTTTATCTAAATTTTAAGGCATCTTATGGCATTTTATTTCCCATATGGTAGGGGTATTGTTAGCAAACTTATGATATTTTGCAAATAAGGATTCTTGTACCTTAGATCGACTCCCAAAAGACCTTTTGATCCTGTTCTTAGGGGTGAAAACTCAATTATGGACAAATGATTTGGGAAAATCCACTTTTGCACCTTGTTGGATGCAGCCTGCCATGTTGCCTTCCAATAGGTTGCATCCCCTATGTGGAAGTTTAGCCAATCTTTGCTTTTTTTGGCATGTTATCAATTTTAGAATATAAAATTTCTTTGTTATGAGACGGAGGATGTCGTGAAATTCTTAGAAACCCCCATGATAGAATTTATGGTTTGTGGGTTAGGTTAAGATGTAAAGTTCTAGGTCACGTGATTGGAAAACCGATGATTCTACGGACAAAATTTAACTAGACAATTTCCTTAAGGATCGATATACTGTCCAAGATAGGTTACGATACTTTTACTAAAATTTTGATTACTTTTCCATCTGAAGGAGAGCGCCCGAAAAATTATCCAACCCGATGTAACCATCTTCTGATAAAATTTTGTTTACTCGTATCACTTCAGGTGGATAATTCTTTTTAAAGACAGGCCACGACTGTATCCTTATGGGCTCAAGTGGCCGCGACCTCATTCTATTCTTCCTTGATTGGCCATAGAAGTATGCTTTTATTCCGACATGCCACAACATCTTATCGAAGTCTATATCCCTATTTTCATACTTGCTTTCTTTTGATCTTGCTTGCTCTATAAATCCTAGTTTTTCTCACCACAATTCAGTACATCTCAAAAAAAAAAAAATCCAAAGACAAATAGTCATGAATTTGTGGAGGGAAGTTCAGGATCAGATCCTCAGTAGACTGAAAATGTAGCACACTTGTTGAGGTGTATCAATCAGCTATATAAAGTTCAAGCCTCTCTCTAGGGTCAGATTAATCTTCTTAGATAGAGAATTCTGAGGCTTGAGTCCATAACCTTCACCACCATGCAGAAGGCCATAGACCTAAAGGATAAGTTTGTAACCAAGGAAGTGAATAAGATGAGGAAGCAGGAAGATCAAGAACTAGAAAGGCCCTACATGGACTTTACATCGCTAAATTGCAGTTTGAAGGATATCCTTATTTGCATCAGGGGAAAGGAACCTCCTCAAGTGGTAAGATAAGTTGAAATCCCTGGCTCATAAGAGGGATAGGAGTAAATGGTGTGAATTTTACTAAGATCACAACCAGACAACCAATATTTCTCTTTGAAGAATGAGGTTGAAAGGCTCATCAGGCAGGTAATGCTCCAAATATTCAAAGGGGATGCCTCCCCTAACTAGAACTACCGCATGCCTACCTCTATGCCTTAGAATATTTTTAATTTTATATTTGTACAAAAAAGAAACTCCAAGTTTGCATATTAACTTTGTATTTCATGAGCATGCATATTATATATATATATATATATCAATGTTGAATTCTCGCTATATTTCTAAGTCTTTTAAAAAGATTCTTATTTTAACAGGTTGGAAGAGAACCTAAAAACCAATCATCCTAAAGATTGACGTGAATGGAAGAAAATGACCTCAGAAGAAAGGGCATGACGGCCTTGGATGGAATATAACATACCTATTAGCCTTGGGTGGCTTGTAATACTCGTACTTAGCCATGGGTGATTTATAATACCCCAGTGTCTTGGGACAACCGTGGGTGGATTGAAAATAACTTACCATGGGTGGCATAAAAATTCCCAACAACCGTGGGTGACATGAAAATACTTAGCCATGGGTGGAATGAAAATACCCAACAACTTTGGGTGGCTTGAAAATACCCATCCACGAGGCTAAGAAATAACCAACAATCTTGGGTGGCTAAAAAATACCTAGCCATGGTTGGCGTGAAGATACCCAACGATCATGGATTGATAGAAAGTACCCAGCCAAGTGACTCTTGAAAATACCCCAAAGTAGGAACTCCAAGCTCAAAGGAAAAGTCTAACTTAAGATTGAAGGTTGTAGCTTGGTTAAGGAAAAATTAGCGGGTTGTGGATGTAGTGTATACGATAAGCCAATGCAATTCCCAAGAACCACAACTCAGTATTACCACAGTAGGCTTTCTACAGTTCACGATTTCCAAGCATGAGTACTAAATTTTATGGTAGGGACATTTAGTTCCTAATCTCTATAGTTTATTATTATCGCGACAAGAGTTATATAGTTCCAAACAAAGTTCAAGTCATTAATACTAAAGTTCACGGAAGGGTGTTCTAAAGTTTCTATGCCACTTAATTTTTGTGGCCTAATAATAATTGTAGAACAGGATAAAAAAATCATACATGAATTCAACATTGCAGACCATCTTATAAACAAGAAGTTACATCAAAAAGTTCGCGCTTATTAACAATTCATTACAAAATACATTGTTTTATATGACCAAAATGTACCCTCGACTCTTAGGACAACGGGCATCACATCTCACGACCGAGTCGTCACAAGAGCCTCACATATCATT
Source organism: Sambucus nigra (assembly GCA_949130495.1). Classification (NCBI taxonomy): domain Eukaryota; kingdom Viridiplantae; phylum Streptophyta; class Magnoliopsida; order Dipsacales; family Adoxaceae; genus Sambucus; species Sambucus nigra. The sequence continues at coordinate 339,942,068 of OX422213.1, read as the reverse complement.
AGCGTGGTCATCCAAATAAGGGTCGGCCTCAATAGGGTCAGCCACGGCTTAATCATTTGGAGGGTCGTCCAGATAAGGGTCAGCCTCAGTAGGGTCGACCATGGCTTAATCATTGGCGGGATCATCAAGATAAGGGCCGGCCTCAGTAGGGTCGGTCACGGCTTAATCATTGGCAGGGTCGTACAGATAAGGATCGACCTCCGTTGGGTCGGCCATGGCTTAATCATTGGTGGGGTCATCCAGATAAGGGTCGGCCTCAGTAGGGTCGACGATGGCTTAATCATTGGCAGGGTCGTCCAGATAAGGGTTGGCCTCAGTAGGGTCAGCCACGGCTTAATCAACCTCGACCTGATTACTACAGCCGATACTACATTTGCACCTATCAGCGTAAGATCATCTGTTTGTTATTGGCAAGGAGGACTCCCATCAGGGAACTGACTTATCAACTCGGCCTCGATCCTTTCAAGTATCAACGTTGTCTCAGCCTCAGCCGGGACCGCGATAATAGACTCTAGGCCGAGATCCCCCAGATGACATCTACCGTACGAGCAGTATAAGATCCCAACATAGAATATCCCACGTGGACAAATCGTTATGACCAAATTTTCTTGGCACGTGAGGGAATATTTTATCACCATTATCTACATGTGACAGTGACAAGTGGCTTCACTAAATTAGCTACATCATCCTACACATGCTCATTGCATGCCTGGGGGTACACTACACCACCAGGCACTATATATACTTGTCTTCTCCTACTTTTTAGAAGGTCCTCAATTACAAACCCTAGCCAAACTCTGGTGCATTTACAATAGAGAGAGAAAGTGGAGTGATTGTATTACTAAGGCCATTAGATCCCTCTTCTGATAGTGATACTTACACTCACTTGCACAGTGGACATAGGAAATTATCGAACCACTTATATTGGTGTGTTTCTCCTCTTCTCCTTACCTCCTTATACATATCTGTGTTGTTATTTGCTGCCATTGATATGCCTGTTTGAGCTCTACTACCTCTTTATCTGATGGTGCTGTTTATAACATCACCATTTTGGCACCGTCTTTGGGAACGTAGATAGTTATCTCCTTCATATCTTTGCTTACTCTTCACCGAATTCTCTGGTGGTGGTCAAACCCCACCATTGCTGGGTTTGAACCACCATTGAAAGAGCTGATGTTGAGTTTTTAAGATCTCTTTAGTTCACAGCTTATTCACAGTCAAGGTTAGACTATGGCATCATAATACCCATCTCCTATTTGTGGACCTAGCACCATCAATGCCCCTCCTCAGTCAGAGATAGTGGAGGTGGCGAAGGCCCTGAAGTCACTTAAAACCATCCAGCAGGCTATACGAGAGCAACTGGCTGCCTTCAACCAAAACATCCTCACAAGACCAACTGGAAGAGCACTGGAATTTATCACTTTTATCACATTACCTCAATGCAAAGATGCCAAGGTACCACCCTAGGCACCACTAAAGGAGGTCCCGCCTTGCCAACGGTAGAGAGACGTTGTCGACCCTAGTCATTTTATACCTCGGGATGCAACGTCAACCCATCCCAGAGGACTGGTATGATGATTTAGAGGCTGAGGGAGATGATTCGGTAGATTATTAGGATCCCTATGATATCTCAAGAGAAACTGTACAGCCAGTGCGAGTAAGCCAAGATGGTCGGCCAAGAGGCTCGACCTTTGACAGATTGAGTCGAAGGTCGGCCTTTGAAAGGATTGACCCAGGGTGTAACCTAAGAGACAGATTGACTATATCAAGAAGTGTAGCAAGTTCTGCAAGGGAAGGTCGGCCAAACCCTAGCCGAGGTGATGGTCAGAGGGAGGCCACCAACCAATATAGGCCAGCGGTGAGGGAACCCTCAGTTAGGCCTGTGAAAGTAGTTGGTGATAACCTCGACCGGGCTAATGTTGTAGCAACAATAGATAGACCCTGGAATGTTTTAATCCAGAGGCTGGAGGATAAGATAGGAGACATCCTCGAAAGCCTAGACCTTTTGTAAAGAGGCTACTCTGAAGGCTCACCTTTCACATCTAAGATAGTTGGTTTCCCAAAATCTGAAAAGTTCAAACTGCCAATGGTAACCCCAAAGTATGATGGGAGTAAAAACACAGTCTACCATATCGAAATGTATCAGTCTGCTGTCGACATCTACTCCATCTTAGATGAGATGAGGTGTCATGCCTTCTTTAACACTTTGATAGGAGTAGCTCATGTGTGGTTTACTTCTCTCTCGAAGGGCTCCATTGATAACTTCAAGCAGCTCGCAGAGAGGTTCATTCATAAATTCTATTTTGGGGTAAGACCTCAAAAGAAGAACATTCACCTTCTATACGTCAAGCAGGGAAATAATGAGAGCCTAAGAGACTACATTTCAAGGTTTAACAAGGAGAAGCTAGAAGTAGAAGATTACTAAGAGAGTATCGCCATGACGGTCCTCATTGGGGGACTCCAAAAGGGAAAGCTATTATGGAACCATACCGAGGCCCCCCGAAAGTCGATGGCTGAGTTGTTAGCGACAACATGAAAGGTGATGAAAGTCGAAGATGCGATGGTTGCCAAATATGAGGATGAGAAATGGGGTACCAGTGGAGGCAAATACCAGATAAAGAATAAGGATGAGGATGAGAAAAAGAGGTCGGCTGATGACAAATTTGCTGACTACACTCCACTCACAATAAGTCCTGATGAGATTTTAAATGACATTAAAGACGATAGAGACTTGAGATGGCTTGAGAAGATGAGAGCTCCTCTACATAAGAGGGTCCAGAGTAAATGGTGTGAGCTTCATGAAGACCACGGTCATACAACTGACAAATGATTTTCCCTCAAAGATGAAATTGAAAAGATGCTCAAACAATGGAAGATTCGAAAGTACGTTGACCGAAGTGCTTTTAAGGAGAACGACAGAAAGAGGCAAGGTGGCCCAAGAGATGAGAGGTCGAGATGACATGTCGACAAAGAAGATGAAGAATCTGATAATGATGAAGTCGACCCCAATCTTTAACCATAGGATGCTTCTCCAAAGGTTCGGATGCATTAAAAGTTTAGTAAAAGCTGTCCGATAACTATTCATCCATGAAGCGGACCCTCTGCTATCTCAGACTGAGGCGAGTATTATCTCTGTTAAGTGAGTTTCAATGTATTCTTTACCTCATATATATCGGCTATATTTCTTATAACAAAAGGTCAATGAATTTTTTTTTTATGTTCTCTCTCATATTCTTCTCATACGAAGTGTTCACTTACATGTTTTAACTCGTCTTAAACTATAAAAATCATCATTTTGGAGAGAAACCCTCTGTGACACCCCGCCTAATTAAATACCGGGCGATCACTCCTTTATTAAATTAAATCAAGGTAAACAGTTGGTTCATTCTCAGCATCACTGTCGATAAAAATAAATTTTCCAATTTAACACCCTAAATAATTAAGCTAAGTGTCAAAACCATTTTCATACATAACTTTCCAAATTTTATTTAAAGAAAAATTATTTATTTATTTTATTTAACCACATGCAATAAGTAAGAATCACACCACATTTAAATTATGCAACATAGTCCAATTAATTTAATACATTCGTCAATCGAATGTCAACATACGAAATCTAAAGTCACACATCCAAACTGAATGAATCCCATAGTAACCATACTGGAAATAACTGAAATACAAATGTCCAATAACAACGGAATAATGGAAAGAGCTACACATGCCCAACTAGATGAAAGTACTAAGAGTGGATCCGAATGAACGAAGTCGTCTAATCAAGAGACCCACAACTCCCACCTAAGCTGCAACGCGTTCCTTCCAAGAGATCCTAAGCAAGACGCCCCTGTGGCTGGGCACCTGTAATACATACATATATATACAAGAGAGAGAGAAAAAGAAACGGGTCAGAGCCCGATAATGTGTTTGATTTAAAATACGTTTAGCAAGTATTTAAATTGATATAGGCCAATGCAACAACATATTAGTGCGACACTCCCTTGAGAAATTCTCACCTCTCTTCTAATGTACACACCTATCGCACTAACCTTCCCAACGGTTTGTCTTATCATTTTATCACACTAACCTTCCCAAAAATTTAGCTTATCTCAAATTACTCATAAGATTTTAAAACCAAACAATATCATTGTTTAAAAGATACTTCCAATTAGTAGCACAACTCTCGTTTTAGCTTCATTAATTTATAAAGTTTCTCAGTGTCATATTATACTTTTCAAATAAGTATTTTCGATTTATAGTCCAGAATTATTTCTCACATACCATATCACCGCAACAGTTTAAATTTCCCAAATTTCAGATATATATATTAAGCACTCGTATAATATTATACATTCTAACAGCACCAACATACAAACTATGGTGCAGGCATACTCTGCTATCCAATCCCCGTATCGTTCACACTAAGGGATATACAAGTTCGGAATCACTCTCGAACTGTATCAACATATATACACAAACAAGATTGAGGCGAAGCATAGATTCCAAGTCCCAAAGAGGTCAGTACATACCCTCACGTCTCTTAGGACCGTCTGAACTATCGTTCTGATAGCCTGTACCAAGGATATCTATCTTCTAGGGTACAAGTCAATATCCCCCATAAAGGTCCCATCGAGATAAGACTGTCCCAGCGCGGTAACCTCAGGGATAACAAGTAGCACGGGTACGTTTTTCACACGTATATAATATATGCATACACAACCATATAAATATACCACTTATTATTATATCAATATAGGTTTCTCTCATCACCCATAATTACAATATTTATCCTTACTTTTCACATTAAGTATTCTTATAAGGGTTCGTCACTAACCTTAACTCGAAGGGTTTTTCCAACTCATATTGCGGCCCTCGCGAACTCTATCCTCACATGTATAAAATTCAGTAGGTATCCTTATTACGTTCCAACGTAACTCTCTTACGCACCTTACCCTTCAATACATAAATTAATCGATTTATAAGTAATTATCCCAAAATGTAATTCTTAGTCCACAGTAAGTATCTCCAAAATTCATTCGTATAACCTACTGGTCTCCCCTATCTCCCAAAACATTATATTAAGGATGCCCAAGAATTATTTCATGATAAATCAAATTTAACTCATTTAATAGGAGAAATAGGAGTCTTCCAGGAGGTGTCGATCGGTCGAGGTTTGGGGCTCGATCGATCGAACCTTCGATCGATCGAAGCTCTAGGCTCGATCGATCGATCAAGCAGGTATTTTGATTTTCTGCAGAATTGCAGTTACGGGTTCTACCACTTTTCTTCATCCAAATCCATATTTTCCAAACCCAAACGTCCCAAAAATTCTACTACTAACATTATATCAATATACCAGACATTTTTAACATAAGGCATGTGTATTTCTATCATTTAAACATGGATTATCAACCCAAAATTTTATCTAATTATCAAGAACCCTAAAATTTTCTTAAACATGTTTCTAACAAATTTTCTCCAGAATTTCCTTCTTATAATCATCAAAATTTCGTGGGTAAAGTCCTCTACATGGAAAGGTTTCCAGAATCATCATATAAACCAATACTACATGGATTTTCCTATCACAATTTGAGTTTTCTTCCATATATCTCATCCCTAATCATTCCTATACTAATATGAAAATTGCACCAATGAAATAAGCAAGATAAACACTTGCCTGATATTTTTAGAGGTCTGGTTTGGTGCCGAATTCGGTATGGTTGCGTTCTCCGTCTCGCGATCTACCCGTTGGTGGTGGCGGCAGTGCAAACCGTTGAGTTTTGGACCTTGAATTTGCCTTGAGAGCTCTCTCCTTCCTCTCCTATAGCCGTCACTTGTGTTTAGAGTTTCTAACCCTAGAAGGTAACCTAGATATCTGATATAACTCCTCTAATTTTCGTGGGTTTAATTACCCAAATATGTAAAATGACCAAAATGCCCTCCCGGGTTACTAATTAGGCCTAAAAACACCCCGAGATCCAAACTAAACCCCCGGGTACACTTTTCTGACTATCTCGACCCTTCCGGACGCGTTGGCGCACTCAAAACGACCATACGAACAACTTATAAAATATTCACTTTTATTAATCCACATTTAGTCCCGACACGACACAGGCGCGTCCTGACTTAAATTTCCACAATTGTCATTTTATTCACACGTGACAATGTTATAAAAATAAATCTCATATATTACTATACTCATCCAGTAATATGCTACAAATAACAAATTTTCAGTAATTACTAACTCTCGTCACGCTAGTAAATATTTAGAACAACATTCCGAATTAAAATTAAATTAATTTATCTCAATTAAATTTAATAAATCCCATAATTTAAAAGCCATGAAAATACGGGGTATTACACCCTCTCGGTGAAAAGATAGTATATGGACGAGATGACCCTCATCCATACACTCTCAAAACGGTGAGACGAGACGTGGAAGAACACCATAATTTAGTGGATTCAAATTCAAAAATCATTTTATGTTCCTCTCGGTGAAAAGACGGTATATGGACGGGGGTCATCTCGTACATATACTCTGAAAACGATGAGAGGGGACGTGGTATAGCACCGTAATTCAGTAAACCTAAATTTGAAAAATCAATCTGTTATACTCTTCTCGGATAAGGACGAGACGAGTAGAGACAAACATCATTAACTTGGTGATCTATATCTGAAACATCATTAACTTGGTGACATGAGAGTTAACATCATTAATATGGTGATCTCATGTCTGAAAGATCATTAACTTGGTGGCCTCATATCTGAGAAAAACATCAATAACTTGGTGATCTCATACTTGAAACATCATTAACTTGGTGACATGAGAGTTAACATCATTAACTTGGTGGCCTCATATCTGAGACAAACATCATTAACTTGGTGATCTCATATCTGAAACATTATTAACTTGGTCACATGAGAGTTAATATCATTAACTTAGTAGTCTCATATCTGAGACAAACATCATTAACTTGGTGATCTCATACTTGAAACATCATTAACTTGGTGACATGAGAGTTAACATCATTAACTTGGTGGACTCATATCTCAGACAAACATCATTAACTTAGTGATCTCATATCTGAAACATCATTAACTTGGTGACATGGGAGTTAACATCATTATCTTTGTGGGCTCATATCTGAGGCAAACATCACTAACTTGGTGATCATATCTAAAACATCATTAACTTGGTGAAATGAGAGTTGACATCATTAACTTGGTGGCCTCATATCTTGAAACATCATTAACTTGGTGATCTCATACTTTGAAAACCATTGGATTGGTTGGAGACAAACATCATTGATATGCCCAAGTATACCCTTATCCAAGATTGGGACTCCTCGGTTAAGGCCGACATTAACAAATCATCATCTAGAGAGATATTATGACTCGTCTTGGGGGTTGTAAGGACATATTTTCGTAGGTCCGCTATCAATTTATTATGTCATATACCGCTACACCGTCGAAGAGGATTCAAGAGACATCTACATCAAAGATGGATCCGAATTACTCAAGTTCTTCATCATTCAAGACTCCGCGAAGTTTACTTTGGTAAGATTATGTTTTTAATACCTTAACTTTTGACTTAGAGCTTGTGTGATATTTTTATAAAATATTTTCTAAGTGTTGGAGCGGAATTTTTTCTCAAAATTTGAGAATGAGTAATTTTTCTAAGTCTTGAAGCGGACATTAAAATAATATTTTTTTCACAACAATCGTTCGAGCGACATAGCGTGTCGCTCGCACGAGATAGCATGTCACGCGATCTCGTTCGAACGACAGCTGTCCTTCGTTCAAGCGACATGATGATCTCATTCGAATGAGCTCTATTTTCGAGGCATCATGATTTTCTATAAAATATCATTCTCTGGTTTCATTTTCATTAAAAATTCACAGCGTTTTGACGAGCAGAAAAACTGCGAAAGTAGAATTCTTTTAGGCTTCTTCTTTTAGGGTTTAATCCCTTTTTGGTTTTCAATTCACAAAACTCCCATATGCTTTGGTGAATTGATTTGGTTTTCTAGAACACTTTGCTTTTGTTCACCTTTCGTGGAGTGCGTATCTACACTATATAGCCGCGTGTCATTGAGGATCTTACTGTGTGAAGATTCTTTGCTGAAGATTGGACTGCAAGTCCTTGGACGGTGCTGCGTGTATTCTATTGTTGAGTTCAAGACTGCAAGTCTTTGTGGGCTGGCTGCGCGTTGATCCATTTTAGATTTCTCTATGTAATTGTAAGTTGCGATTTATTAATTTATAGTGAAATAAAGGTTTTACCCGAAAGGTTTTTTTTCCTAAAATCCGCGTCTCAGCATATTTATTGTGTCGCATGCTTTATATTTATTTGTGGGTTGACACAAGCACTTTAGATGCTTGTTTAGGGACTGAATTAAATAAGGTTTGATTAGAAATTTGCGAGTTAGTTTTAATTGGTATCACACATTTCTCAAATTGGTATCAGAGCAGGTTTGAAATTGACACATGAGGGTACGAACACTGTTAAAGAATCAAAATTATAAAATTTGGCCACCCAATTTGAGACTATCACCATGTCTGAGTCTGAATGCTTTGATGATTTTTATGCATGTTTGTCGGACATTGTTAACACATCTTTTAATTTGGGTGAGGTGATTGATAATACGCGTGTCGTTAAAAATATTTTGAGACTCTTCCAAAATGCTTTGTTCCTAAAGTCACAACTTTGAACTCTTTGGGAAATTTGAAATTACTTAAGTTGGAAGAACTTGTAGGAGATCTTCAAACCTATGAGATTGACATGTTTCCCAAAACCAATAAGGCTAAGGATAATGGCCTTGCTTTAAAGACTCATTATAAGAAAAAGAAAGAAAAGGTTTGTGAGTCCGATTCTGAGGAAGACTTTGATTTTAATGATATGGCCTTGTTTGCGAAAAATTTTAAAAAATTTCTCAACATGAACAAAAATAATTCTTCCAATAAAAAGAGATTTTTTGAGAAAAATAAAAAGAAGGAAAGGCTAAAGAAAGCGGTGAGAGGGAAAAAGAGAATGACTCAGATGAGGAGTGTGAGGAATATTTGGAGAATGTAACTTGTTTTGAATGTGTGGGTAAGTGGCATAAGTCGTTTGAGTGTCCTACATGGCTTAGAAAGAAAGGCAAGAAAGTAGCCATGCCTGCCGCACTTAGTGATAGTGAGGGAGATGAGGGAGATGAGTCCGATAAAGGTTTAGCTCATGGGATAGTTGTCTCTTTTCTAGTCGTGTGAGCACACCCACTTTGTCTCACGAGAGTGCGTACGAGAGATATGATAGTGATTTCTGTTCTTCGAGTGAGGGAGATAGCAAGAGTGAATGTGAGATTTAAACATCCTTTAGAGATTTGTACACCGAGACCTTAAAAATGAAAAAATGCAATAGGGATTTAGGTCGTCGAGTGTTAGATTTGGAGAGAGAAAAGGATGTTTTGAAAAGGGAAAAATCTGATTTGACCGACATGGTGTCTAGTCTGACGACACGTGTATCCCAACTCGAGAGTGATCTCAAACGTGCCAAAGAGATCAAAGTCAATTTGAGAACGCACCAAAGAGGGTTGAAAACGTGGTTCTTAAGGGTAAATGTGAGAAGTTAGGAATAAGTCATGACGGTGCTTCTACTTCCCAATTAGAACCCGATCCGGTTCCCTTTTTAGTGTTAGATTCAGTGAGTCTAACCCTAACCCACCTAGGCGTCCAATTCCTATTAGGATAGTGCATCCTAGAGTTTTTGAGAGAGGTATTCCTAGGCCTATTTATGTTTGTTCACATTGCAAGAGGAGAGGTCACCTTAAGGAATTTTGTTTTAAGTTGGGTTATGTGTCACGTTTTGCATCTACATGTGTTTCTGACACACATGCACCCACACATGATACTTTACATGCTCCCGGAGACTACATGAGAGAGTTTGCACATTTAGATGAGCAAGTTAAGTTTTTGGTCAAAACTTCACAAGATTTGATGGAGGTTTTTCATAAGTTGGCACCACCTTTGAAAAACCCCTCCGCACCTAACGATTGAGGTTTGACAGGTTTACTAGCATATGATGATTTTCATGATGTCATTATTTGCCTATTGCTAGTATGTATCATTTTTGTATACATTTTTGCTTTTGAAAAATCCAAAAAGAGTTTTATATTTTGTTTGCACCGTTTATGGATGGACACTTAGGATAACCGAGTCACAACATCAGTCCATTTTTCATGTGACTATTTGATAGAGTTTTGAGACAATATATCATGTCATCTTTGTGCTTTATAATGTTTGGAGTCATTAAGATGTAATTAAGTGTTACTTCCTACATATTTGACTCATGTTTTCCTTTATTGCACACATGCACGGATTTGTTTGATTATTGTGCTCGTCTTATCACATGTTGGTTGGGTATTTTCACTTCAATAATGTCCTTAAAACGAAACCAAGCGCGATAAAACTTGATAAGAAAGTTGTGCGTGTAAGAGTCGTTTGTGAGTTTGTGTGCTTTATTTAAAAACGGTGAAGGGCTATGAAAGATTATTTTTTATCCTTTACGATTAAGCCGAAATTGGACCTAAAAAATTGAGGAATTTTATTATCCGGGGTCCAAAGAGGTTTTAAGAGCCAAAAAAAAAATTAAAGGCAATAAAAAGAAATTCATGCCAAATATAGGCCATTTAGGTTTTTACACCAATTCTCCAAAGTTTGAGAATTTAGATCACCTCTATTCAAAAAATAAATCTGAGGGTGTTTGGTTGGTGAATTTAAATGGGTTTGCACGTCCTTGAATGTCTTGAAAAAGCGCTAAATAGTTTTGGACGTTATTAGTGTGGAAATCACTTTGACTTTTATTTGTTGATTTGCATAAGACGATGTCACTTAATTCAACAAATTTTTACACCTAAGGATACTTTTGATGTTCATTCGTTAGGAGTACAAGTATGCATCGTGCACATATAATTGATTGAGTTTATTTACCTATCGAATGTGTTAACACCCATACATTACGCGTCCATGACTTGGTTGTTTGAGCTTAAATCCATGGTGTGATTTTTTTTGTATCCTATTTTTGTATAAAAAAAATAAAAAATCCAAAAATAGTTTTTGAAGTTTTTGGGACATACCTTTGCATGGGCGTAGCTTGATCTTTGTTTGCTATGCATTTTATCGTGACACTCCATGTGTTGATTGTTTCTTCTTATCCGTATATTCGGGGACATCATAAAAAGGGGGAGAAAGAATTATCATACTATGGGGGGGGGGGGAGTTTTTTGCATTATGGGGGAGATTTGATTATTAATGCTTTATTCTTATATCATTTCAAGCTTGATGAGTCACGAAGGTATTTTGATTTATCTCATGTGTGTAGGTACAAAGATTGAAGATAATGATGTTGCACACCCTGATGAGAAAAGCTTTAAGATTTGATGAAGATGATTGAAGAACAGTTTTGAGGTCTTGCAAATTTATTCATGGGTGGGTAGATTTGTATAGGCCTTTTGGTTTTTGATAATTCGGATTTTTTATGTATGTAACGGCATAGACATAGGGGGAGATTTGTAAGGACATATTTTCATAGGTCCGCTATCAATTTATTATGTCATATACCGCTTCACGGTCGAAGATCATTCAAGATACATCTACATCAAAGACGGATTCGAATTACTCAAGTTCTTCATCATTCAAGACTCCGCGAAGTTTACTTTGGTAAGATTATGTTTTTAATACCTTAAATTTTTACTTAGATCTTTTGGGATATTTTTATAAAATATTTTCTAAGTGTTGGAGCGGACTTTTTCGTCAAAATTTGAGAATGAGTATTTTTTCTTAGTCTTGAAACGAACATAAAAATAATATTTTTTTCGCAACAATCGTTCGAGCGACATAGCATGTCGTTCGTGCGAGATAGCATGCCGCGCGATCTCGTTCGAATGACAGTTGTCCTTCGTTCGAGCGACATGATGATCTCGTTCAAACGAGCTTTTTTTCGAGGCGGCACAATTTTCTATAAGATCTCATTCTCTGGTTCTGTTTTCATTAAGAAGTCACATCGTTTTGACGAACATAAAAACTACGAAAGTCGAATTCTTTTGTCTTCTTATTTTAGGGTTTAATCCCTTTTTGGTTTTCAATTCACAAAACTCCCATATGCTTTAGTGAATTGATTTGGTTTTCTAGAACACTTTAATTTTGTTCACCTTTTGGGGAGTGCGTCTCCACACCATTTGGCTACGTGTTATTGAGGATCTTGCTGCGTGAAGATTCTTTGCTGAAGATTGGACTATAAGTCCTTGGAGTGTGCTGCATGTATTCTCTTGCTGAGTTCAAGACTGCGAGTCTTTGTGGGTTGGTTGCGCGTTGATCCATTGAAGATTTTTTTGTGTAATTGTAAGTTGCGATTTATTAATTCATAGTGAAATAAAGGTTTTACCCGAAAGGGGCTTTTTTCTGAAATCTGTCTCAGCTTATTTATTGTGTTGCATGCTTTATATTTATTTTTGGGTTGACACACGCACTTTAGATGCTTGTTTAGGGGATGAATTAAATAAGTTTTGATTAGAAACTTGCGAGTTAGTTTTAATCGGTATCACACATTTCTTAACATAGGAATCCTTGGCCGAATCCATGACAGTACATCCGATGATCTCATTTCCAGTAACTCTCCAATCAGAAAACCGACTCATCATCTTGGCCTGGACTAATAGAGCCTCATCTTGCCAAAGGACTAGCTTATTATTTTGGTCTCATCAGAGAAAGGACCCCTCGGCTAAGGTTGACCAATAGTGGTACCATCAGTTTGTGCAAAGTATAAAGAAGGACTTAAGCATCAGAGGTGTTATGACCCAAGCACCCTCGACCTCATCCAACACATGAAAGAATGACTCATCAACTTCTCAGCCTAAAGATGCTTTATCCCTCAGCCTTCTATCAACAATGAAGACTAAGGTCTAGGGGGTAATTGATATGACCAAAATATACCCTCGTCTCTTAGGGTGATGGGCAACACATCTCATGGCCGAGTCATCATAAGATACTCACATATCATTGGCGGGGTCATCCAGATAAGGGTCGGCCTCAGTAGGGTTGACCCTGGATTAATCATTGGCAGGGTCGTGCAAATAAGGGTTGGCCTAAATAGGGTCGACCATGTCTTAATTATTGGCGGGGTCATCCAGATAAGGGTCGGCCTCTATAGGGTTGGCTACGTCTTAATTATTTGCAGGGTTGTCCAGATAAGGGTCGGCCTCGACTTAATCAACCTCGGCCTGATCATTACAATCGAGACTATATTTGCACCTATCAGCGCAAGATCATCAGTCTGTTATTGGCAACCTTGGACATCATGGCATCAACCTCAGCCATCATGTAGTGAACTTGATACCTCAGCCTATGGGTTAAAATAGAAGAAGTTGGACTTGGACATAAGCTCATAGCTCTCATACAGCAGATCAGCCTCGGCCTTAGCCTCATATCTCATCACATGGTGCCTCGACATCTTCCTCGACCTAAGGTTCGACACAGAAGATCTTGGCCTCAGGCACAACCTTATAGCTCTAATACAGTAGCTTAGCGTCGGCCTTAGCTTCATAGCTCTTATACAACAGTTCAGCCTCAGTCTCTGCCTCATAGATCATCACATTATGCCTCAGCCTCAGCCTTCTCTAGCATCAAGGTTGTCTCGACCTCAGCCGAGACTAGGATGACAGAGACCAAGGAGGACAACCATCAGGGGACTAACTCATCAACTCGACCTCGGCCCTCTCCAGATCAATGTTGTCTCAGCCTCAGCTCGGACCAGGATGATAGACTCTAGGTCAAGACCCCCCAGATAACATCTACCGTACGAGAAATATAAGATCCCAACATGGCATATCCCTCATGGACAAATAGTTATCACTAAATATTCTTAGCACGTGAGGGAATATTTCATCACCATCCTCTATATATGACAGTGACAGATGGCTTCACTGGATTAGCTACATCATCCTACCCATGCTAATTGTATTCCTGGACAGGCACTATATATACTTGTCCTCTCCTACCTTGTAGAAGGTCCTCAATTATAAACCTTAGCCAAACTCTGATGCATTTACAGTTGAGAGAGAAAGTGGAGTGTTTGTATTGATAAGGCCAATAAAGCCCTCTTCTAAAAGTGACACTTAAACTCATTTGCACAGTGGACGTAGGCAATTATCGAAACACTTATATTGGTGTGTTTCTCATCTTCTCCATCTCTGTGTTGTTATTTTCTACCATTGTTATGCCTATTTGAGCTTTACTACCTCTTTATCTGGTGGTGCTTTTTACAACATCAATTTTGTTCCAATTGTATAAAAGATATGAAATGAAAAGAACAAGTTCATAAAGAAGTTACAAGTATAAGATACTCCATCCTCTTCGTCCTCGTCTTGATTGCCCTCTACAGATGCCTCAGTCTCCTCATCCACTTCTGTAGCTACAACTTCCTCTCTCTGCTTTATTAATAGCTTCTCCATCTCTTAAAGATCCTCCACATAAAGAATGTGCTCAGGATCATTGAACCTCTAGGCATATATATTCTCTTTAGCATGAGGGTATCTTCTTGCCACCCTATGACGCATCTCCCCAAATTTGCGAATGTACGCCTTATTTTGGAGGACAAATGAGTTTTGGGAAGTTTAAAAGTTATCCACTGCATCCTCAGCTCCCTTCTTTAGTGTCGTGACACGATCAATGCTCAACTCCATGAGGAATTTGGCAAGTTTTTCATTTAGTCTATTCAACTCCTGAGCATGACTTTGGGCCATGCCTTGAGTTTTTACTTCAAGTTGGCTAAATTTATCCTCTGTTATCACGGCCTGCTTGACAACCACTAAACATTTGTTTCAGCAACTTTCAAGGAGTCTGAGGCCTTCATAAAATTAAGCCCAGCCTTATTTTTGGGCTTTTTTTACAATAGCCACTTTACTGTTAGCTTCCATTTTTTGAGCCGGCAGAGCAACCTTCACAGACTTTTTTCCAACATGTGAGGAGGATGAACTGGCACTCTCTAGCTGAGAGTGAAGATCATCATCCGTGGCCCTATATAAGTTTATATAGGCCTTCATACTTGTCCCTTTGTGCCATTGTGACCTCTGTATCCTGGAAAAAGAAATTTCAAAGTGTTAGTATAAAAACATACTAAAGTCAGTGAATGTAAAAACAAAGAAAACTGACCCTCAAAAGGTAATGAAGTGTGACAACCCGAATATAATTATGATAAATTATGTTTAAATAATGATTAGCTTATATGATATGGATAATATATTATTAGTATAGATAATGTTAAGTCATTATATTTAGTCTATTCCTAGCTTCATAAAGCATGAAAAACAAATTAGTTACGAATGTGAAATTTTGATGTTTTTGATAAGAATGTTCATGTTAGAGGCAAGTTTTGACTATTACAATATAATAATTTACTTGAGGTATAAACTATATATTTGTAGATATATGAGTTAGGTTTGTAACACAATAAACGGTTCATCAAACGGACATCTGAGTGGGAAGATATTGTCTTTTTACGAACAGGTGGTAAAGTAGTCATTTAGCCATTAATGATATTTTGTTTTATATAATGTCACATGTTATATCTTGATTGGTTGGAGGTGGAGGTTGGTTTTGCCAACTTAAACCCTTGAGATATCCTTTTTTCTTCATCAAATTCAGTTTGGAAGAGTTTTAACCTAAGAAAAGAGAGTTTTGAAGTTTAGGAAGAAAGTGTGAGGAGAAATTGAAGAAAACTTTATTAAAAATTACGTAAAAGACCCTAAGGTAATTCCACCCTTGAATCTTGTTATTTTTCTTGTATTTATGATTTATATGATACAAATCCTTAATTTTTTCTTTATCTTTCATTCTTGGGTGCATATGTATGGATATATGCAAGTTTAAACAAAGTTGAATGTGTACACCCTTAAATTACTTTGTTTAGTAACCATGTTTATTCAAACTTCCATATATTTTTGTATGATTTCTGAAACTGATTGATTTCAATTGGATATTAACATGTACTCATATGTGTGTGACATATCCGAAATTCATGTGAAAATACGAAGAAATGAGTCTTTGGTGAGAGTTTGAAGTTAGGTTGTGAAATCTTCCCTAAGGGTGAAAGTATGCCCGCCATGTTTTCGATGTTTTGCATGACGTAGCAAATGAACCTTAAAAATTATGAAACTTTAAGTTTGTATTTTTAAATATGTTTACTGATGTTGGGTGAAATATCATAGAAATTTATAATGTAGAAAAATTATGAAAATTCATGGAATTTGAATGAACGATAAAAGAGCCAATAGGGCATATTTGCTACGTGGTAAAGAAATGGGCCTATCTTGCTCTAGGAGACTTGAAATTATGTACCATATTTTGTATTGGAATCCTAATATGATAAGGATTTAATTACCAATAATAAATGAATGTATGTTTTGTCTATGATTTGAATATGTCAAATATATTAACATGAATTTGGATGGAACTTCACTTGTGATAAATGATTTGAATAGAATCATATGATACTTATGAATTGAGTTATGTTTGAGATATTCCTTGGATTGGTGATATTCTTATGATTATATTAATATTGTAAGAATTATAGGAAATGAATAAGAACCAGTTGAACAAGTGCCGAATAAAGGAAAAGGAAAGCCTATTAAAATACTAAGGTGAGTGTACTTATGATTTGTTTCATATATAAATATGAATATAGCTCTAAGAGGGATTTGTTTGAATACTTTGGTATTCAGGATTTTCTTGGATATTAAAATATCCAGGATTTGTTTGGGTCTCATGATCCAGGATTGATTTGAATACTTTGGTATCCAGGATTTGTTTGGATATTAAAGTATCCAGGATTTGTTTGGGTCTTATGATCCAGGATTGGAATTGGACAAAGATCCAATGATTTGTTGGAACTTATGTTCCACGATTTGTTATTGCCAATGGGCAGACTTATTATTGCCAATGGGCAGAATTACTATTGCCAATGGTCAGACATACTATTGTCGATGGGAAGAATTATCATTGCCAATGGGCTGAATTATTTAGGCGTTATGGTCCAGGATTTGTTATTGCCAACGGGCAGGATTGATTGGATTTAATTTCCACAGATTTGATATATAACTATTAATTCATTATATGGCAAGATTGATTGGATTTAATATTGACATATTTGATATATAACTGTTAATTCATTATATGAAAGGATTGATTGGATTTAATAACCACATATTTGATATATAACTGTTAATTCATTATATGGCAGGATTGGTTGGATTTAATATCCACATATTTGATATATATAGCTATTAATTCATTGTATGGCAGGATTGGTTCGATTAATATCCACAGATTTGATATAGAACTGTTATTTCATTTCAGGGAAGGAGTACCTCACTAAGCTTAATGCTTACGATTTATATTTTAACATTTTCAGGGTTTTACGCTGCCAGCTAGGATGTCATATGATCAGAATTTGAGAGTTGCACCGTTAGAAAGAGCTGGGGATAAGACATGGGGGTTTTGTCATTGTCAAAGTGAGGTTTTAATACACTCACATATTGTATATATTGAGTTAGCATGGAATGAGTTGATCATAGTTAATCACATTATTGTATGTCTGCTTAATTATGACTCTGATATTGATTTCGGTATGGAATAAGAATAATATTATGTTCATTGTGCACATTTTCTAGGAAAATATTGATAAATGAATTATATTTCCAATGGTCTCAAGATTATGATCTAATTACTCTAATAAGCAATGATTAGTAAGGATATTGGGTTTGGGGTGCAACAATTAGTGGTATAAGAGCATCTGGGTTATTAATTCTAGACGTCTGTGACGGTTTGATGGCAGTAATGGAGTTGATTTGATATTTATGAATTGTTTATGTACTAACCAATAATTTAGTATCATAAAATGTTTGTGTTGGCTGTTATAACTCGGTTATTATATATGAAACCTGGGGCATGGGACAAGCTAGTGGTTCCAGACCAGGTGAACGAGTCTTTACGATGAAAGAAGCTCTGGTTAATTCGGATGTGGTAACAGGTACACTTTCTATTAGTAATAGAAGTGCTTATGTTTTGAGTGATCCCAGTCCCACACACTCTTTTGTGTCATAGTCATTTGTTATATATCTGAATAGGTCATGTACTTGTTTACATGTGGGGTTGGGTATTTATATGCTTATATAGGATATGGTTGAAGCTGAATATGTTTTTTGTGATTGTGTTTTGACTGTGGGGGTTAGAGATACAATTATAAATCTACTTCCACTGGATATTTTGGATTTTGATATAATTCTGGGAATGGATTGGTTATCAAAATATCATGCATCTATGGATTGTTTATGTAAGTAAGTTGTTTTTAATATGCCTAGTGAGCCTGAATTTAAATTTATGGGGGAAAGGAAAATTGTTCCCAGTTGCATCATTTCTGCCATTCGGATGAGGAAATTATTGAGTAAGGGTTGTGAGGGTTTTATTGCGTATGTTCTTGACACTAAGAAGGGGGCCTTACAATTAGTTGATGTTCCTATTGTATGGGATTTTCCAGAAGTGTTTCCTAGTGAGTTGCCTGGGTTACCTCCAGAAAGAGAAATTGAATTTAGTATTGAATTAGCACCAGGGACATACCCTATTTCTATGGAACCTTATAGAATGGTACCGGTTGAATTGAAAGAATTTAAGATTCAGTTGCAGGATTTACTTGATAGGGGGTTCATACAGCCTAGTGTATCTCCATGGGGTGCACTAGTTTTATTTGTGAAGAAGAAAGATGGTACCATGCGTTTGTGTATTGATTATAGGCAACTGAATAAAGCTACGATTATGAAGAAGTACCCTTTACCTCGTATAGATGATTTGTGTGATCAGTTACAGGGTGCTAAATTTTTAAAAAAAAATAGACTTACGATCGGGTTATCATCAGTTGAGGGTCAAGGAGAGTGATATTTCTAAAACTTCTTTTCGTACTCGGTATGACATTTTGAATTTCTGGTGATGCCTTTTGGGGTGACTAATGCTCCAGTTGTATTCATGGATCTTATGAATCGGGTACTTCATCCTTTTGTTGATTCATTTGTGATAGTTTTTATTGATGATATTTTGATTTATTCACGTGATATGGTTGAACATGAATATCATCTTATAATTGTTTTGAATATGTTGAAAGATAAAAAGTTGTATGCTAAGTTTAGCAAGTGTGAATTTTGGCTATCAAAAGTTGTATTTTTAGGCCATGTTATTTCTGGAGATGTTATATGTGTTGATCCTAAAAAGGTAGAGGCTATTGTAAAATGGGAGATGCCCAATAACATGATTGAGGTGAGGAGTTTTCTGGGGTTAGCTGGGTATTATAGAAGGTTTATTAAGAGATTTTCTTCAATTGCCTTGCCAATGACTAAATTGACCCAGAAAGATATTAAGTTTGAATGGAATTATGATTATGAAAATAGTTTTGAAGAATTGAAAAAGAGGTTGGTAACTGCACCTGTTCTTATTATTCTGCATGGTGGAGATGGTTTTGTTATTTATACTGATATTTCACATCAGGGGTTGGGTTGTGTTTTTATGCAGCATGGTAAAGTTATTGCTTATTCTTCTAGGCAGTTGCATACACATGAACGTAATTATACTACACATGATTTGGAACTTGCAGCTATTGTGTTTGCTTTGAAATTATGGCGTCATTATCTATATGGTGAGGTATGTGAAATTTTTACTAACCATCAAAGCCTTAAGTATTTATTTACTCAGAAGGAGTTGAATTTGAGGCAGGGGCGATGGATGGAGTTAATTAAAGATTATGATTGTACAATTCACTACAACCCAGGGAGGGCAAATGTAGTTGCATATGCTCTGAGTAGAAAGGCTTCGGGCAGGTTATCTTGTATTCGGTGTGCTAGAATTTCCCAAATCATGGAGTTGAGATTGATGGGAGTAGAATTGAAGTTAGCATATGGGGACAGGTTCTTTACTCATGTAAGCATGAGGCCTTTGTTAGCTACCCTTATTCGTGATTTGCAAAGTCAAGATCCTTTTCTTGAGAAGAAACGGCAAGATGTTGGAGATAGTAAGTCTGAAGATTTTTATATTGTGAATGATGGCACTTTATTGTATAAGCAACGGTTATGTGTGCCTAATGTGGGTGAATTGAAAGAGGAAATTTTAGATAAGGCTCATAATTCCATTTATACTATGCATCTTGGTAGTGCTAAAATGTATAAGGATTTGAAGGAGCATTATTAGTTGAATAATATGAAGAAGGAAATAGATGATTTCGTTGCTATATGACTTATATGTCAGCAAATGAAAGTGGAGCATCAGAAACTTGTTGGTTTACTTCAACCGTTGCCAATACTAGAGTGTAAATGGGATCATGTAACGATGGATTTTGTGGTTGGGCTTCCTCGATCTCAGAAGGGGTCATATTCGATTTGGGTAGTAGTATGCAGGTTAACTAATTCAGCTCACTTTCTAGCAGTCAAGACTACGTATAAAATTGATAGGTATACTAGGTTGTATGTTAATAAAATTATTGGATTACATGGAGCACCTGTATCTATTATTTGAGATAGGGACCCTACTTTTACATCCAGATTTTGGGATAGCTTGCAGTATGCTATGGGTACTAACGTGAAGTTTAGTACGACTTTTCATCCTCAAACATATGGGTAGTCTGAAAGGATAATACAAATTTTGGAAGATATGCTTAGATCTTGTGTGCTTGATTTTAAAGGAAATTGGGATGAATATTTTCCTTTGATAGAATTTGCATATAATAATAGTTTTCAATCTACTATTGGTATGGCACCATATGAAGCGTTTTTTG
The DNA here is from genome assembly GCA_949130495.1 of Sambucus nigra. Lineage (NCBI taxonomy): Eukaryota > Viridiplantae > Streptophyta > Magnoliopsida > Dipsacales > Adoxaceae > Sambucus > Sambucus nigra. Next base: position 339,921,229 of record OX422213.1, on the reverse strand, counting down.
GTAGACGGTGTTGTACAGCTGTATGTTGGGGTGAAGTTGGTGAAAGGAAGATGAGGGTCCAACATTGATTGAAGTCACCACTTAAAAAGTGAAGATTATTCATGATAGAATGAGAACGGATCAAAGCAGACATAAAAGTTATGCGGATAAGCGACGAAAAGATTTAGAATTTCAGAAGGGGGATTACGTGTTTCTTCGAATATCGCCATGGAGAGGAGTTATGAGATTTGGAAAGAAAGGTAAATTAAGTCCACGTTACATTGGACCTTATGAAATTCTTGAGAAAGTCGGGATGGTTGCCTACAAGCTAGCGTTACCACAGGAGTTAGGTCGATTACATGATGTTTTCCATCTTTCTATGTTGAGAAAGTATGTAGCGGACCCTTCACATGTATTGGTGGAATAACCTATTGAGTTGAAGTAAGACTTGAGCTATGTGGAAGAACCACTTGCTATTGTAGATAGGAAGGAACAGATATTGAGATCAAAAGTGATCCCACTTGTGAAAGTTGTGTGGAGAAGGAAATCCATGGAAGAAGGTACATGGGGGTGTGAGGATATCATGAATATGTGTTATCCGTATTTGTTTGATTCAGACAACCAAGGTATGTTAATTTCGGGGACGCAATTTCCTAATAGGGGGAGAATTGTGACAACTCGAATATAATTATGATAAATTATGTTTAAATCATGATTAGCTTATGTGATATGGATAATATATTATTAGTATATATAATGTTAAGTCACTATATTTAGTATATTCCTAGCTTCATAAAGCTTGAAAAATGAATTAGTTACGAATGTGAAATTTTAATGTTTTGGATAAGAATGTTCATGTTGGAGGCAAGTTTTGACTATTAGAATATAATAATTGACTTGAGGTATAAAATATATATTTGTATATATATGAGTTAGGTTTGTAACACAATGAACGCTTCATCAAACGGACATCCGAGTGGGAAGATATTGTCTTTTTACGAACAGTGGGTAAAGTAGTCATTTAGCCTTAAATGATATTTTGTTTTATATAATGCCACATGTTATATTTTGATTGGTTGGAGGTGGAGGTTGGTTTTGCCGACTTAATCCCTTGATATATCCTTTTTTCCTCAGCAAATTCATTTTGGAAGAGTTTTAACCTAAGGAAAGAGAGTTTTGAAGTTTAGTAAGAAAGTGTGAGGAGAAATTGAAGAAAAATCATAGAAAATTACGTAAAATACACTAAGGTAATTCCACCCTTGAATCTTGTTATTTTTCTTGTATTTATGATATAAATCCTTTATGGTTTATTTATCTTTCATGCTTGGGTGCATATGTATGGATATATGCAAGTTTAAACAAAGTTGAATGTGTACACCCTTAAATTACTTTGTTTAGTAACCTTATTTATTAAAACTTCCATATCTTTTTGTATGATTAATGAAATTGACTGATTCAAATTGGAGATTAACATGGACTCATATGTGTATGACATATCCTAAAATCATGTGAAAATACCAAGAAATGAGTCTTTGGTGAGAGTTTGAAGTTAGGGTATGAAATCTGCCCTAAGGGTGAAAGTATGCCCGCCATGTGTTCAATGTTTTGCTTGACATAGAAAATGAACCTTAAAAATTATGAAACTTTAATTTTGTATTGTTAAATATGTTTACTGATGTTGGATGAAATATGATATAAATGTATGATGTAGAAAAATTATGAAAATTCATGGAAGTTGAATGAACGATAAAAGAGCCTATAGGGAAGATTTGCTATGTGGTTAAGAAATGGGCCTATCTTGATCTAGGAGACTTGAAATTATGTACCTTCTTTTGTATTGGAATCCTAATATGATAAGTATTGAATTACCAATAAGAAATGAATGTATGCTTGTTCTATGATTTGAATATGTCAAATATATTAACATCAATTTTTATGGAAGTTCACTTGTGATAAATGATTTGAATAGAATCATATGATACTTATGAATTGAGTTATGTTTGAGATATTCCTTGGATTGTTGATATTCTTATGATGATACTAATATTGTGATAATGATAGAAAGGGAATAAGAACAATTTGAACAAGTGACGAATAAAGGAAAAGGAAAGCCTATTAAATTACCAAGGTGAGTGTACTTATGATTTGTTTCATATATAAATATGAATATAGCTCTAAGAAAGGATTTGTTTGAATACTTCGGTATTCAGGATTTGTTTGGATATTAAAATATCCAGGATTTGTTTGGGTCTCATGATCCAGGATTGGTTTGAATACTTTGGTATTCAGGATTTGTTTGGATATTAAAATATCCAGGATATGTTTGGGTCTTATGATCCAAGATTGGAATTGGACAAAGATCCAATGATTTGTTGGAACTTATGTTCCAGGATTTGTTATTGACAATGGGAAGACTTATTATTGCCAATGGGCAGAATTACTATTTCTAATGGGCAGACATACTATTGTCGATGGGAAGAATTATCATTTCCAATGGGCAGAATTATTTGGGCCTTATACTCCAGGATTTTTTATTGCCAACGGGAAGGATTGATTGGATTTAATATCCACATATTTGATATATAACTGTTAATTCATTATATGTCAGGATTGATTGGATTTAATATCCACAGATTTGATATATAACTGTTAATTCATTATATGGCTGGATTGATTGGATTTAATATCCACAGATTTGATATATAACTGTTAATTCATTATATGGAAGGATTGGTTGGATTTAATATCCACATATTTGATATATATAGCTGTTAATTCATTGTATGGCAGGATTGGTTGGATTAATATCCACATATTTGATATAGAAATGTTATTTCATTTCAGGGAAGGAGTACCTCACTAAGCTTAATGCTTACGGTTTATATTTTAACATTTTCAGGGTTATACGCTGCCAGCTAGGATGTCATATGATCAGAATTTGAGAGTTGCACGGTTAGAAAGAGCCGGGGATTAGACATGGGGGTTTTGTCATTGTCAAACTGAGGTTTTAATACACTCACATATTGTATATATTGAGTTAGCATAGAATGAGTTGATCATAGTTAATCACATTATTGTATGTCTGCTTAATTACGACTCTGATATTGATTTCGGTATGGAATAAGAATAATATTATGTTCATTGTGCACATTTTATAGGAAAATATTGATAAATGAATTATATTTCCAATGGGCTCAAGATTATGATCTAATTATTCTAGTAAGAAATTATTAGTAAGGATATTGGGTTTGGGGTGTGAGATGAATGGTGTATTATTCTAAATCCTCTCCGTCCTCATCAATAGATGCTTCAGATGAGCAAAGTTTGTAGCCCTCCTTAATCTTAGGACTGCAATAGCAGTTGAGTCACATGGAGACTTTAGGTTTGGCTACCTTAGACGTGGATGTGGATGCCTGTTAGTAACATTTTTAGCCCATCTTTGAGGTGTTTGAACTTTAGTATTTATTGCCACAGTCATCCATGGAGGGAACACAAAAGTGTTAATATTAATTAGGCTTGAAGACCCATGGTCATCTCCCCTGTCAAGGAAGAGAGACCAACTGCAACTTTATTTGCTACAACGTCATCATTAACTTGTTAAGGGTCTAAACCCCTTCCACATATAGGATAAATTCCAAGTCACCCTTAAGATAAACCTCCTTCTCAGTATAGGGGAAACATCCTTGGCTGCCTTTTTCCTCTACCTACCTTTCTTCTACGGAGTCAAGTTCAATCCTTAGACAATATCTTCTACCTCATCCAACTGGAAGAGAATAATATATCTATCAATATCCATGATGGCCTGTCCCTCCGCAGTAGTATCGGGAAAAAGACATCAGATACAAGGCTTGCATTTCAAAGTTAAAGTGATACTTGCAGAATTAATTGAAGTTAGAAATAGCTTTCGCAACCTTCATGGGTGCTCCATGAAAGGTGTAATAATAAATTTTGAATAGTGACCACATAGTCACTATCTCTAATTTTGTTTCTTTTTATCCAAAATTATGATAAAAATATAAATTCTCTCCCATTATCTTGAAAAAGGAGTTATCCCTATAAAAACTATATGGGGGTTAGAAAAGATCGCAGGTTGATTGTATGAAGACAAATGACAGTTGCAGCAAGATAATGGTAGAAATGTAAAGGCCATGACAAAGAAAAAATTTTGCTAAAAATTAATAAGTTAACTAAATACCACGACAATTAGATACCTTTTTGAGAGGATGACCCCACGTCCACGACAACTTGTGTTCCTTCTCCCTGTTTGATTCATCAGGGTTCACCTCCTAGTTATTTTCAAAAATATAAAAATATTTTTCATTCTAGTTTTTGACACTGGAAGGCCTACCCCTTATCAAGTACCTATCACCACTTTGTATCCCAATGTATTAGTACCATGGGTTTTCTACATAGTTTTCCTTTGACCTGCAGAAATCAAGGAAATCCACGACAGTGATCTCTCCTAAAATTTTTATACCACACTACCAAAGAAGTAAGAATGGGCCTCCAACCATTGGTATCGACTTGGGATGGGGCCAAGTTCATGACCATGAGAATATTCCTCACATGCACTAGGATAGGCAGCCACAATCCTAAGAGGAAGGCATAAAGTGGGAAGCAGAATCTATCTTTTGGAACGGCAGAACATAGCCGTTGCTCTGTAGAGGGTATAGTGCATACAGTTCCCTTAGGAAACTCACATGCCTCAGCTAATTGGGATAGCCAATCCTCACTCATTGTGAGAGGATAATTAAGGGTAATGGGATTTCTTATTAACTCATGGTCATGTCTAGATGGCCAGGCCTCAATATTTCTATTCCCCCCGGCTTGAACTACTATAACAACTGTAAGGACAAAATTTCCAATTGAGTCCATTATAGTATTTGACTTATTTCCAGAACAAAACATTATTTTTGAGTCATAGATATATTTTTTATTGTCACGTTCCCACACAGTCAATGACATAAAGTTTATTAAAGATGTTACGGTCAAGATTCTAAAAATTTATCATGCCGAAATTTCTTTGTTGCACGTTTCACGTCTTTATTGCATGTCGAGATCTCTCAGGTATGAAGGCATAATGTTTATAGGGGTTGAAAATGTTTTAGGACGTTATTTTTATTTAAAAATGTTTTTAAAACGTTAAACTTCATTTATTATGAGTTAAGGATCATTTAGAGTTGTGTATATAACAAACTCTTGAATTTTATGGTTCAAACGACACTGTTGTTTGTTGAAGCGAGATGCACATGTTGTTCAAGCCATATGGACATTTCGTTCGAGAGATATGCTTATGTCGTTTGAATGATGCGCTGACTCAAGTGTATTATTTAAGTCGTGTTTCTCTCAGAATTTCATATGTTACAAAACCAGAAAATTAGTTTATATATAGTTAGTTTTCTGCAAAAGTTTTCTATGTCTAAAAACATCCGCAGAGTTTCAAAGATCCGCGATTTCATTCACATATTCTATAGTGATGTTTGTTTGTACCATTGGAATTTGTTCATCACTTTGAATGTTGGGTTTTATGGTGAAGAAGTGAAGGATTTCGTGTTCAACGTGGTAGACTTTGCCAAGCTGTATTGATAGACTTTGCGACATATGGGGACACATGTGACGTGGATGAGCATCATAGAAGGACTAATATGTGGGATTTGTTGAGGAGTGGTTGAAGGATCAGACAAGCATCAAGACTTATGGGTGATCAAATCGTTGAGTAAGTCTATCGTTTGTACTTTGTAATACCATATCATAGTGATTGTCTGGCTAGGGCCATATGAGTTTTTTTTCCTGAGTGGTTTCCTCGGACATCAAGCGTCTCTTTTGCGAATTTGTTTTTTTACTTTCTTTAATCACCTGGATGCATGTTTAGGATTAAACAAGATAAAATTGTGCTTAACTAAAATTGGTTCACATATTTGGTGTGGTTTAAAATTTAGAAAAGAGTTTCTTAAAAAGAAAGTTTGTTTTGACATCCTTAAAACACACTCGATAGAAAAAGGGGCCTACAAATTGGTATTAGAGCTAGAAACATATTTTTTATTGTGTGGATCGCTACTATTTTAAAGGATGAATTTTGGAAACTAAGAAAGTTTTAGAGCTCCTAATTTTTATGGAACTAACTATGGTTATTAGAAAATGAAAATGAGAAGTGCATTGAAATCAATTGATGAGCGTGTGTGGTTAGCGTTCGAAAAGGGTTGGACTCCACTAATTACACGAGAGGGTGAGGATACTACTTTAAAACCCGTTGAGTCATGGACCAAAGACGAACGTGGACTTTCACTTTACAATTATAAAGGTATTCATGTTATTTACTCACATGTCACACCAAAAGAGTATAATGGAATCATGACGTGTGAAACTTAGAAATAAGCTTGGGATATACTTGCACTTACTCACTGGGGCACTAGCATAGTTAGGGAGTCTAAACTTCAAAATCTAAATACACAATTTGAGACATTAAGATGCTAGAGAGTTAGTCTTTTGATGAGTTTTACGCCAGATTATCAAATATTGTTAACTCTTCATTTAACTTAGGAGAGAAAATACTCGACAACAGAGTCATAAAGAAAATCTTAAGGTCGTTGCCAAGTATATTTGATGCAAAAGTGACCGTTTTGAAATCCTTGGGTATGCTTGAATCTATGAAACTTTAAGATATTGTAGGTGACTTACAAACCTATGAACTCGATTTTAATTACCGCCAAGAAAATGCCAAAGAAATAAAATGGAATTGCTTTGGAAGCCCGGAAGGAGGATGCAAAAGTTTCAGATGACGATTCCGATTCTGATTCCGATTTAGAGGATGTATCCTTGTTAGCAAAGAAGTTCAAGAAGTTTCTCAAGTTCAAAAAGCAATCGAAAGATGGTAAAAGACTTAAGAAATTCAAGAACAACAAGTTAGATCCCGTCCCTAAGGAGAAGAGTGAGAACGTCAAGAGGGTTGAGTCAGATAGGTGTTTTGGGTTTGAAGTTATGATCATAAGGTTGCCGAGTGTCCCAATAGACTTAAGAAAGAGGGAAAGAAAATGATAGCATACAATGCCACCTTGAGTGATAGTGAACCGAAAGAGGGAGAGAGTTCCCCCATTGAGAGTAAATTTTTAGCGGTCATGGTATGTCATGGGATCAACGATGATAAATCTTCCCATGAATATTCTCATGTGCATGACACTTTCGAGGTCGTTGACTATGAATCCTAAGTGAGTGAAGGTGAATCCAGTGAGGATGAGGGGATTGATTTAGGAGAGTTCTAAGTTATCTTTAGTGAGTTGTATGCGGAAGCAGTAAAGGTGAAAAATGCCAACTTGAGATTGAAAGCTAAGTTGAATGAGCGTGCCATAGAAAATAATGGTGCTTTGATTGAGGATCTTAGGGCATGTGAGAAGACTTTTAGGGAAAAACTAGAATATGTGGAGAAAGAAAAAGATAGTCTTCGTGGTTTGATGGAGGCTTTGATGAAGGAAATTCTAGAGTTTGAGGAGTCTAGGCATTTACTTTAGTCTAGGATTAGTGAGTTAGAGGAGGGATTGAAAGACTCGAGCAAAAGGTGAAGTTTGATTTGGAGGATAGGTTGGAGAAGTTGGATAGGATGTTAGGAACCATCCAAATCAAGGGAGATATATTTAGTACAGGCTATGGTGATAGAGTTGTTCCCATTACCAATGCCGATACCAATCTCCAGAGAGATCCCACTTGGAACGTGACAGGTTGACATTTTGGTAATCTTTCCCACTGTGTTCATTCCTGCATTATTGTGGTAGGAAAGGTCACCTTAGACATTTTTGCTATGACCTTAGGAATGCTCCTAAGAAGTTAAGAATAAAGTCGTTTTGGTTCCCAAAACCTCAATGCGTAATTTCACGCCTACTTGGGTTAGGAAATCGGTCTTAGAGGCTTTAGGAATTAAACTTCATGGTTCTTGTTTGGTTGCACCTGATTCTTTCCATGCTAAATCTAAAGGATGATTGTGTTTCCATCTCTGTCATACGCTAGTCTTTGCATCTTGATTTATATCTTGATAGTGTTATATCATGTGTATCTTTTGTATCTTTTACATTTATTGAGTATTATTTAAAAAATAAAAAAAGATTTTGTTTTTGATAACAATTTGTAAAAAAAAAAAAAAAAATGGTCATAAATATTTATGAGAAAAATGCAAAAAGATTTTATTTTTGGGTCAAAAATATTTTTTACAAGAACACAAAAAGATTTTTCGTTTAGTTTTTGTGTCGTGAGTTTTTCATGTTTGATGTGGCATATTAGTGTGCTTGGACCCCCGTCATTTCATTATCCATGTGGCTAGGACATTTGGTCATAACTTTAATACGTTGGATGATCTTAACCATTGTCTTAATGGGGTTGTTTCGAAGCTGATATGCATTTGAATTCGACTTTGTATATATACCATCTATGCACACATGCGCGAGTTTATAGGAATGCTTGACATCTCATGCATATTTGAGTTTGGTGAGACGTTCTTATCTTACTTCTGTCATCTAAGGAGGTGTGCATGTAAGAACTATTTACCGTGAGGATTGATATTGCATAAATTGAAAAAAATGACGAGTGTTCACGGGAAAGGTCAACGAGTGAAGAATAATCAGGTCGTGAAAGCCACAGCTTAAAATGGCCCGAGAAAAAATTAAGGCAATAAAAAGAATCATATGCCAAAATAGGGCCAACAGGATTTCTCTAAGTTGAGAAAAAAAGAGATCTAAAAAGGAGCTTGAAAAAGAATATATACATATATATGAGGGAGTTTGGATGGAAAAATAAAAAGGGTTTACACCACGAAGCCTTATGTTGAAAAATCGTATCATAACGCTATTGTCTGTAGAACCGTCAAAATTATGGATTTGTGTGTATGTTGATTGTTTAGTTCATTATGTTAATTGTCACATATGGCTAATGCTAAGTTTGATGACATTTAGCTATAAATTAAAGCTTCATGACCATTTCAATGTGTTGGATCCATGTTTAAGCATATTGATTCTATGATGGCATGAAACTCACATTGTTTTACTTGTTTTATTTTTTCTATTTTGAGTATGTTTTTCTATTGCTTGGTATTTTCAATTAACGTTTTCTGGATATTTCTTCGCTGGGCAAAACTTCATTATTTGTAGAACTTGAATTGAGAATTTTTCATGTCATTCAAACGATAATTGGGTTTTGTTCGAGTGACAGCTGAATGTCGCGAGATGTTTTAATGACGCGAGCTTCAAGTCAGTTGGTGGAATGTAACAGTGTTTGTTTTCTTTAAGGGTCGTGTGAAGGTCGTTTAATGTTTACATCGCGCGAGAGCCTATTGTTTGGATGTTTTTGATGTCGCTTGATCACTTGGTTCGAGCGACATGCAAAGTCGTTCAAATGACAATGCATAGTCGTTCAAGTGACCTCTGGGAGAAAGTTTGGATTCTTTTGATTTCTTACCTGCTTTGCTTTACTGATGATATTATACTACTTTGGTACTTCTAGACTTATTTTATGTAGTATAGGTTGATTATGCTGATGGATTTTACTACATCATTTGTTTTGTCACATCTTTACTTATTTTGATAATCTCTCACTTGTGACTTCTGTTTGCTAGCTACGAGTTGGTACATGGTGACTATTTTTAGCTGGCGGTTCATGTTTATCTAGATATGCTTCATTAATTATCACTACATAGATTTGATGATTTGTTTATCTTTTTCATTGATTGTCTTTTCGAGACAAAAGGGGGAGCGATGTATGTGATGTAGTGGGAGAGTTGGTTTGATGAGCACGTAGTTTTTATTGCATTACAAACTAGTATCATATGCTTTCATGCTTATATATTGGTATTAATTAGTTTGCACAATTTGACATTTTGATTTTTCGATGTTTATTTTCACAATTGGTATCAAATTATTTTGCTCACATGTTCAACAAACGATTTGATTTTAATTTTACAATTTGGTATTGATATTGCACATTGGTATCATAATGGTTAGATCATTTGTTCATCCATACTTCACTGGCTATTTGTCTGTTTAATGTATTTAGATATACTTATGAGATTTAATATTTCAAGACTACATCACATTCAGACAGCTCATACTTGCCAGACCATCATTACTAGTCTAGTCTTGTATTTAATAATTTTAGGTTTATGGGATGGGATTTAGGCATCGTACGGCTTGACGAGCCGTCTTAGGTATTTTACTATTTGGGTTTTGTCTCAAAAAAGTCAAAGGGGGAGATATGTAAGGAAAAAATTCCAATTGAGTACATTGTAGTATTTGACTTATTCCCGAAACAAAACATTGTTGTTTAGTCATAAATAGATTTTTTATGGTCAAAATCCCACACAGTCTATGACATAAAGTTTATTGAACACATTGTGACCAAGCTTCAAAGATTTATCATGCCAAAATTAATTTGGTGCACATTCCACGTCTTCATTACATTCAGAGATCTCTCAGGTATGAATGCGTAATATTTATGGGACTCAAAAAATGTTTTAGGATGTTATTTTTATTAAAAAATGTTTTGAAATGTTAAACTTCATTTGTTCTAAGATAAGGATCACTTAGAGTTGTGTATATAACAAAATCTTGAGTTTTTTTGTTTAAACGACATTCAGGTCGTTCAAGCGAGATGCACATGTCGTTTGAGCGACATGGACATTTCGTTCGAGCGACATACTTATCTCGTTCAAACGATGCTACAACTCAAGTTTATTATTTAAGGAGTGTTTCCCTAATAATTTCGTAAGTTGAAGAACTAGAAAATCGATTTACATGCAGTACGTTTTTTGCCAAGTTTTCTAAGGTTTTCAAAGTCTAAAACCATCGTTAGAGTTTCAAAGATCCTAGATTTCATTCAAATATGCTATAGTGATCTTTGTTTGCACCATTGGAGTTTATTCACCACTTTGAACGTTGTGTTTTATGGTGAAGAAGCAAAGGAGTTCGTATTCAACATCATAGATGTTGATAAGCTATATCGGTGGACACTGAGATATATGTGGACACGTGTGCTGTGGACGAACATGTTGGAAGGACTTCTGCGTGGGCGCTGTGTAGGAGTGTTGAAGGATCATAAGAGAATCAAGATTTATGGGGGATCGAGTTATTGAGTAATTCTATCATCTGTATTTTGTAATACCATATAATAGTGATTTTTTGGCTTGAACCGTTCGGGGTTTTTTACCTTAGTGGTTTCCCCGTACAGTTGGCATCGCTTTTGTGAACTTATTTATTTTACTTGCTTTAATCACCTATATGCATGTTTAGGATAAAATAAGATAAAATTTGGCTTAACTAAAAGTGGTTCACATACTTGGTGTGGTTTAAAATTTGGAAAAGATTTTTTCAAGAAGAAAGTTTATTATAACATCCTGAAAACACACTCGAAAGAAAAAAGGGTCTATAACAGCCACAATATATCTCTCAATAGGGGCTTGATTATATGCGAAACAAGTTTCTTTTTCCGTCTGTGCACCCTCTCCAGACTCCCTTGGATCCCTATGGTCAAAAGATGTCGTAGAGTCATAATCAACTTACACACAGTTTGGGTAATCCTTCTGCTTATAGGGCCTACTGTTTTTCAAAGGATTGATATGTAAAGCCATGGGAGAAGGAACACCAAAGTTCCACTTTCAGAAGTCTTCCAATTATTCCCAAGTATTCTAACCTATAAGGCCACGTTATGGACCTGTAAAGGTAGAAGAGCTCCCCAGTTAAAATACCGCAGACGTTATGATCAAAATACAAGTAAAAACGAAAAAAATGCCTTATAAAAGAGGTCTCGGCACTACACAAAGGGAAATTAGAAAAGTGGAAAGATAAAACTTCACAAAAGGTGAAATCAAGGCCTAGGCTAGGAAAAACAAAGGGTTACAGATCGCAACCACAAGAAAAATAAGGAATGGTTATAGGCCGCAACCAGATGTTTAAAGTTCATAACAGGCATGACTTAGGGGTATATACAAGTAAGATTTCACATTCTTGATACTCATAAATAAAAATCCCCCAACTATAGATTTTTATCCAAGAACATCTTGAAGAGCTAGTTCTTGTTCTTGGTTAAATACTAGCCCAAATGGGTTCAAAATAAAAAAAATAACCCTAAAATTCTCCTGATACAATAAAAGCCCCTTTTAAAATTCCAAGGAACATCAAAATGTGTTCCAAACAAGCCCAACCATGAATCAAAATGAATAACATGCATTTAAACGGTTGGAATACTTTAATCGAATGGATGAAAGACCCATTTAACAAAACGATTAAAGCCCTTGGTCATTTTACAAGATCCTAATTTTTCCCACGGGTTTCATACAAATTCCCTTTCTACCCACATTCACCTATCTCAAATAGGCAAACCTATTGTCCATCCCTGTTTTGACAAAGAGTGTCCGCGGGATCACCCTCTTAGTTGATTAACTCCCCTTGATTCATAATCGGAACTTGTGTCCTTCCCCTATTTTACACCCTATAAACCTGGGGGTGAAAGTGAGAATTACTAAAAACATCCAAAAGGCAAGGAACAACTGAGCTTGGACCTTTATCTCAATGGTTAAAAGGCCTCTCAGCCCCTTTAACCGAATGGTTAAAGAGCTCTAATCGAACGGGTAAAGATCTAGTACAATGATACCATAATCCTCTAATCCTCCCTACAATCATAAACATGCCTCTAACACTTTTTATCCATTATACACGTGGAACCCCTTTAATCAAATGGTTAAAGAGCCTGAATCAGACCCTATAAATAGATGTCCCCACAAACCTTAATAACCATCCCAAGACCCAATATTGATTCGGTTTTCTAATTTTCCTATCACTAATCCTAGGCTTGAAATTCTTTTTCAAAGAGTCGTCTTCTGAAAGAGATGTTCAAAAATGAATTTCAGAGCCCGAAAAAGTGTCATTCCCCTATAAAAATTTGGCAATCTAAATTTCCTTAGTCGATCCTCTACTTGATAGTAAAGACTCTAAAACCCAACATTGATTCAATTTTCTAACTTTCTTCTCACTCGATCTTGGGCTCGAGACTCTTTTATAAGCGCCAACTTCCAAAAGAGATGTTTAGAAAGCATATTTTGGAGCCTAAAAAGTGTTCTTCCCCTACAAAAACCCAAAAATCTAAAGTAGTTTGGTCAAACCTCTTCCTGATAATGTAGACCCCAAATCCTAATATTGATTATGTTTTTTAACTTTCTTCTCACTCAAGCCTAGGCTCGAGACTATTTTGTGAAGTGCCAGCCTCTAAAAGAGACGTTACGAATGAAACTTTTAGAGCCCAAAAGTGTCATTCCATTGTGAAAATTCGTATATCTAAAGTTTCACCACCAAACATCTTCTCGACAATGGAGACACTAAAAGCCAACATTGATTTGATTTTCTAACTTTTTTCTCCCACGATCCTAGGATCGAGACTCTTTTACGAAGTGACATCTTTCAAAACAGATGTTCCAAAAGTGGCTTTTAGATCCCAAAAAATCTTCGTTCCTCAATATAAATCTGGAAATCTAAAGTTCCCTGATTGAACCTCTGCCCGATAGTGGAGATCCAAGAATCCAACATTCCTTCAATTTTTTAAATTTCTTCAACCTCGATCAAATTTGAATTTGATTTCGATAAAAAAAATCTCGAGTGAAGTTTGTACTTATCGCTTCCTATGAAAAATAGGGGCAAACCTCTAGGCACACCTCGCGAAAGTTTTCATTTCCAAACGAACCTCTGCCCAAATGAACAGTTCCACCTTATAGAGGACACTCGCCCGACAAAAAAATTGTTTACTCTATAAGGGTAAAGAAAATATACAGAAAATTTGGGTCAATACCCCAAATATATACTGTGACATAAGCTCTCCACATTTGTTTAAATCACTTAGCTCGGCCCCCATTAGGGGACTGGGTATGCTCTTTACAACGTTATATTTTAAAGACTAGTTTTTAACCAAACACATTTATTTGTAAAGATGAAATGACATATTCATATATTAAATAAATTCTTATAAAATTCAATGACTAAATACAAGATGGAAAACATAATTTTCAAAATTATTCTTAGGAAAATTTTCGTGAATAGTGTTACTTTGGAACTTTTCTAAAATCAAAGTCTAAAATCGAATGCTCTCACCACTTCTATGAGAAAATAGAGCTCATCTCAACGGTGACACCCCTAATTACGTGATTCTTGGAATACTTCTAGAAAATTTTCCTTTGCTAATACATTTTTAACATATGGATATGACATTAAAACGGAAGTTCTATATTAGGGACTATGCTTAATGCATAGAGTAACATTATATATTGTATACCCGATATCCCATCTCCTACACTCATAAATATGCCACACTTGTTAAAACTACGTTGGCTTTGATCCCAAGTCCTCTTAGGTATGTAGGAAAAATACTGAGTCAAACTCGCGGTCCTATAACTTATAATACGTCTCTTAGCATATTATCTATAAGGTATGCCTCTATCTCTAGTCTAAAACCCCTTTCTCTATCACTTCGGATCGGGCCTGAGGTCCTAAGACAGCTTCGGGATTTATCCATGTTAATAATGAAAAACTTGTTTACTAAGTTAACAATAAAATGTTGTAGATTAAGCAAACTCCGATAATAAACTCCTTGAATAAAACTCTTTTTGAAATATAACACAAGATATGTTGAACAAGTTATTAATATGTTTTCTAGATTTGTTAGATTGATTACCTTAGATTTTTAAAATTAAAACCTTCACTAAGTCTTAAGTGAGAAACCATTCACATAAGAAATTAAGAACATTCAAGCAAAAGAACACATGATTTTTAACGTGGTAAAACCATAAAGTAAGGGAAACATCTACGACCCCCTCTATGGAGCAAAATGAAAAATCCACTAGAAACAATCACAATACAAGTTACAACACTAAGCATGCAAATCAAGATCCTAAATCTAAGTCAAGAAAATATACCTACACGAGTTACTCCACTCTCAAAGGCTTCTGACTTGATTTTAATCTCCCACAACATCTTCCTTGCTTTGTTATTGTCTACTAATTGTATTAGCTCTTACAACACCCAACTTCTAAAAAAGAAACACTATACTAAGTGTTCATGCGAGAGTGTAGGTGTTCATGAAGTGAACTAGTGGCATAAATGAAACTCACACCTCTCAAAATAATTATACAAATATAATCCTACGAATCATAGAACTTCTATATGATATGCAAGAACTATTTATGAAAATTAGACTTCTTTTTCAAATCAGATCAGAAAAATAATCCTGCTATAAAAAATAGCTAAGATCCTACATGTCTCATCTTTTATTTGTGTACAACTTTATTTCACAAAATGTGAAATATAATCAGAAAGACATAAACGTCTTTAAGATCACTTTAAAAAATCAGAAGTCTATTTTTCAAATATAGTTGAAAATAGAGAAGGATATTTTAGAAAATAACAACAAATATAAATATCCAAGAATGATAAAAACCTAAACATGGTCATGTGATTTTCTCTTTGGAAAACCTCAAGATTTGTATAAAGAAACTCGAGTTTTTCTTAGAGATAGGTTCTAAGAGAGACATCTGGTTTGAAGAGTTCTTCAAACGTCAAATACCCCAACACCCTTACTCACAGAAACCCTATATATAACACTAAAGTTAGGGTTTTATGGTACATGGAACTAGAAGGTTTGGATGTATGTTTTTTTAGAGAAAACACTTTGGATTTGGTCTTTGGACGAATAGGGTTTCCTCTCTTCTCTCTTTTTCTTCTCTCTTTTCTCTCTTCTCTCTCTTATCTGGTTTTCCTCTCAAATTAGATGAATGAACAAAAGTTCCCAAATGAAGACTAAGGTCCTTCTTTTGTACTAGACGAAGAAGGATAGAGAAGGCTTAGGCAAATCAACCGCTAAGATTCACTCGATTATTGGGCTTTAAATCTAATGTTTTAAAATAGGTGGTGATTAAACTAATGTTGATTGGTTGAAAGTGGGATAACACAGATTCTGATAGAACACATGAAAACCATTGATAGCTCAGATCTGAGGGTTGATAATCGTTCTTAACTTCAAGACACACAAGAAACACAAATCTAACCGATATCAAGACAAAACGTGTATGGCTGAGATCGCATAAGAAACGCGTGTATTGTGTTTGAGAAAATATGGATTAGATCTCAAGAATTCTCTAGCGCTTTGATTTCTACCCTCTGCAAGTTTTTAGGAAAAACATTATTTGCATTTAAACTCCAAACATTTAAAATCATAATTTAATTAATTTTGAAAAATCATTTTTAATTTCAAAAAAATGTTTTATGTGATATAAAGATGCTTGAAAAATTCCTAAAAAATAATATAACCCTTATGCACACATAAAATCAATAATATGCTGGTCATGAGGTGGATATAACTTTCCTTTTAGGTGGATCATGAGGTTCTTGGACTGGTTTATCTTCTTTGATGCTTGGATACTTTGAGAGAGAGCAACTCTTGAAAATATAATCCGACTTTGTCTCAATGTCCAAACTAGTTAGAACTCCTATATGATATAGACTCAAGTAAGTCAATCATATAGTGTGTTCTCAAATAAGTGATACATAGATCTATGTCGGTGATTTCTGGTCCACTCCTATCTCTTTTAAACTCCCTCCGCTTCTACAGCCTAAACTAGTTTAAGGGTTCAACGATACCTTTTGTCTAGTGATCGGTCGACTATCATAACATGATATGTCAATAACGGTGATCTTTGGGTGCACTCCTATTATGAATCTCCACCGAAGCTAACCTCTGGCCTATAGATACCTTGACTCTCAAGGAATATCCTCACACTTGTACACCCATCACGTTGTAACTCTTCCATTTGTCTAATTGCAACCAAACTAAACACGTTTTGATATTGCATCTACACGGGTATATAGGCGCAATAGCAAGCCCTTATCATGAGCACAAGCCTCAACAATATCTCTCATGATATGTTGTCACAATAGAGATTCATCCATTTCTAATATTACATTTTAACCCTTCTTTCACATCTTAAACGAGATATCAAACTATCTCAAATTGCAATTTCTCGCTCACTCACATGCACACAATTTAACGACCTCCCATCATATAAGATGATCTACCTTAAATCTTTCTACATACAAATTAATGGACACTAGTTATATGAATACACATCCACACACAATAACTCGTGTACACCCACATCAATTTAAGTGACATTTATACACCTCCAACTAATGACATTTTTCATAGCTACGAGCCTATCTATAATTTAAAGGATTCTCAAACTAAGGTCTCTTAGCATATTCTAAAATAAACTAAAAACTAATCAAATAATGTAAATAGCAAGAATAAGTATATAGATATGGTGACATAAAGATCAAAGGGGTGCCTAAGCCCTTCCACTTTCGTAACTCGATTCTCGAAACACACAACAAGAATTACTAGACCAATCATAAACCTAAGCCCACCTTAGAATTAGTTTGAAAGGGATAATGCCAACCTTTTTTTGTTTTTGTATAAAATAAACTGACGACTATGAACAATAGATAACCCTCGCATGGAGAATACTTAGGCTTATGCCTGAACAAAGACATGCAATCAAAACTGGATATGGTGTTGAATAATTTCGATGGGCAAATCATCTATCACTGAATCAATAACTCGAGTCCCATTTGGGGCCCATAACAACACAACAAGACCCCGCTTTGGGAAAATAATCTATGCCACTACTCCCTGTGAGCAGGGGAGAAGTTACGTCCATATCCTTTGGGCGTTCCATTCAGACTCCGCCGGTTATGCGTGTCAACCATTTTTCAGTTCATGTGCTTCCTTTTGCATTCACCATGGTTCTTCATGGTAAGGACCACATAGTACATATCCACCAATGTCGGTCCTCCTTTAGAATGGTTGTGATGGTGATCGACCCAAATTTATTCTATTATGTAATGAGTTATTTGGATAATTCGTCGCTTATTGTGCATTTATAAATTTCAAAAATCAATATAAATTTTTATGTTTTTTGTTTTGGATCAACTTATTATTAATTCGTCGCAGTTGCGTGAAGTGCTGATGCACTGGTCCTCTACCTATCTAGCCTTACATAACTAGTCTTATATGGTCATTATGGATAAGACAACATATGGGACTGAGTACTGGACTCGGTTGTTCTTCATAACCATTAGGTGTGTCTCTATTTGGTGTAGGAACAATGATGATAGGTGCGGGAGCTTCTGATTGTCCATATGCTTGAGGTCGGGGGGAAGATTTTTACATATGTGAATGGTCATGGATTATATTTTTAGGTGGATTTTATGTATAATTTGATGTACTCCCCTGAAAAAGTATATTCATCATTTTCTTTATGATATTTTGGGTAACACCCCATGTATGTAGTATATTCCTTTGGAAGGAATAAGAGGAATCCCCTGTTACATTTATGGTTTTGTAAAGGGATTCTCGCCAAACACCGCGTTTTATAAATAAATTCATTTTTATTTTATGACGGGTTGCTTGTACTTGAATGTTTTTATTCCTCTTTTATTTATTTTTAATATTTTGTGGAGGTATATAAATGAATATGGTGAAGATAAAACAAATAAATATACTGGATAAATAACATAGGATAATTATATGAACATATTAAGTCTAAGATTCTTTATTAAAATCGGGGATACATACATATTTATACAAAAATAAAAGCGGTAGATATATATAAACACATGAAAACAAACTTGACCCATCTTTTTAATATATTTGTTTTGGAGAAAGGAGATGTGATTTGTTGTTGGTGGATCATTTATTGTGTGGACATCAAACATAATTGAAGGAGTATCCCTTTCTTCTTCGTTTGTTAACTGGCAATAGCTGTTTTGACGTTTTTTTGGAATCGGAGTGTCATCCTTTAGCCAAGACAGGGTGTTGTTTGCAAGGTCCTTTTTTAGTCTGCTTGTTTGACAATTTTGTCCCGGGGTGTTGGGTGTTTTATAGGAGGGTATTATTTGGTGTTTATTTCTTTGGAGAAAGGTAAGGGGTGTATATTTTTTCCCTATAGACCTCTTTTAACTTCTTTTTTCGTAGCATCAACCTTTATGTGTCATTTCTTAAATAAGGAAAACTCAATGAAGTTTCAAAATGTATTAGGGTATAGTTATATTACTTGAAGTTGAGTTTATTTTGATCATTTCATCTCCTTAGGATCAAGCACACAATGACCATAAATAGTGTTTTCCCATAAATGGGGTATTTTCATGTATGTTTAGACTAAACCTGATGTTATATGTCGATTTATCTACATATCTACAATTCAAAGGCAACGGTGTTTCTGTATTTGAATGTTTGTGATGATAATATGGTAGAGAATCAGTTCTACGTAGTTCTTTCAATTGAAAAATTTTGGGACTCGAACTTTTTAGTTCACTTTAAATGAGTGGCTGATGGCTCAAGTAGGCATTTTGATGTAGGGCTAGGAATGTGTTTAGGTTTATATGGTTTTCCCATATAGTTATGATTAATCATTTTTGTATTAAATTCGTTTCTCTTCTTATACCACAGGTAGTGAAGGAGATAATTTCTTCACTTGGTTCATATTGAAAGGTTGAGAAAATGTGACTACGTCGAGAATAGCTAAGGTAGCCACCCCACCGGAGTTTATTTTAGTGACAAGATATTGTCCTCACTAGTTGAGTAAAATTCTCCCCCCAGAGTTTGGGAAATATTGAGGTTTTCCTTTAGGATTAAACCTCCCTATTATATGTTTCTATTTTTGACCCTTTTATTAAATTCTCAGGTGATACAATGCTAGTAGCCTTGATTATGAAAAAAGGCCTTTACCCTCATCTCGTCAAAGAGAGATGGTTTGTCATAGCGGGCTTAGAACCAGTAGATTTTGACCATCTGGATTTCAATCATGACCCATAATGAGGGTATCTCAAGTTTTATGGGTAGGACTACCTCCATGTCATATACCAATATATAAGCGGTTAGCCCCTATCAAGTTTCTCTCAGTAAAACGGTATCCAAAAAAAGAATAAGAGAGTTTATCTGATCAATCACTATAGCTCTTTTCCATCTTGCTAATATTGTTTTTGACATTATTGTTACGATCTTTGACTGTTCCATTAGTTTGAGGTCTTTACGGATAAAACTTATGTCGAGTAATCCTATACTCGTGTAATAAATTCGATACCTCTTTATCAAAGTGAGAGCCATTATCAGATACTAACTCATGAGGTACAATGAAGAGTTAGATGATATTTCGATGTATGACTTTGGCAAACTTTTATATATTTAGAATCGAATATAATTTGGCTACGACCCACTTAATGAAGTAATCGATGGCATCTAGGATGACCTCGTGCCTGGTGGAGTCTTTAGGAGTCATTTTCCCATTGATGTCTAACCCCAAGTTGAGAAATAACATGGCGAGGTCATGTAATATAGTTCTTGGGTAGGTAGATGTTATCAGGGGGTGGTATAAGTTGACATTTGAAGCACCCACTAAGGTAATTTGTGTAATCCTTCTACATGGTAGTCCAGTAGTATGACTATCAATGTATTTCTCTAGACAGGGTGTTTCCACTTATAGGTGAGATGAATTCACCACTATGGATTTTGTCCTGGAACTTAAGGTTCTAGTCCTCTATGACGCATCTTAAGTGTACTCTGTCTACCCTCTTTTGTAGAGTTGGTCTCTATATATGATGAACTAGGTTACCAATCATCTTAGGGTGAATTGATCGTTTGGAGAGGAGTCTAGCGAGTAATGGCTCTTATCTATTAAGTTCCATATGTCATAGTACCATATCTTAGGCCATACTATCATTTCAATAACACCAATCTCAATATAGTAGGAACGAGTGATTCGACTAGTTACCATGAAGGTGATCTTCGTGTATGGCCATCCCTCCCCAGGTCGGTGCCCGCGCATGGGTTGTTAGCGCCCTTCCTCTAGGTGCTTCGGCCATCGTCAATTGGGGTGGTGTATAGAAAAAGATTCTCTAGCCTATTTTGCACAAAACTGCAAAATAAATGTTGCTCCCCTGGGAGAATGTCACCAAGGACATACTGATGCGTGCAAAACTAATTATTCAAGGTTTTAAGGACTAAGTTATGGAATGGGAAGGTGTTAGGCACTCATCTCCCCTTTTCGGTCTCTCATGGGCATGTTTTATTCTTATCCTTATTAACTTCGTGATGTGTGTGTGTAAGTATATATAAATGGAGAGTGGAATGACTCGACTCACATCTTGGATAAAGGTGGAGTGAGGTCATCCTTAGTACTATTCCAAAATAGTAATCAAAATATTATGTGTGCGTTTCTTGAGTCACCGATCATTTATAGGAGGATGATGGTGTAGGTTGGACAAAACACAAGCATAAATCACAAATATATGATATGAAATTAATTTTTGAACAGAAATAAGAGAGGACTCGAATCTTGAATTTTACCCGAGATGCCTACTTAGCCTAAAAAGGCATCAAAGTCCACATAGTTCACATATAACATGCAGTGGGGTTTATACTATAAATCCAACCCGAGACTTTTCTTATATGTGTGTGTGTTTGTAAAAATGATGTTTTAGTTTGAGGAAATGGAGTGAGAAATCCCCTTTTGGAATTTACAGGAAACCATCTTTTTCTTGTTTTTTGTTTTTTATAGAAAATATACTATGTGCAATACTACAAATAAAAAAGTTTGATATTAATATGTGAGATCTAATATAAATGAAGTGATAAAATAAGAATTAAGTAACTAGTGCAAAAATAAGAGAGTTTAAAGAGAGAGTGAAGGATTTGGACCTTATTTTGAAGCTTTCAAGTTGACCTTGGATGTTGAAGGGATATTCTTTCAAGTGGATGAAAGTGGTAGGAGGAGGGGAAAGTTAATTTGTCAAATTCGGTTAGAAAAGGATGAAAATAGAATGTAGGGGAGATATTTCAATATAGAAACCACGCTGAGTTCGAGAGAATGTTGCTGAAATCAATGAGAGGGATGTTTATGAGGTCCCTCTCAAAGTGAGCTCATAATCTCCTTATATGGAGTCAAGGGGATGTCGATCGACATTGTCATTCTCCTGCCTATCAGAAGAAACCACAGACACACTGTCGATTGGCAGGGAAATGTATTTGTCATTTGACTGTCCTCTGCAAATTTTCTAGAAAAATGGTCGTAAAATGAAAACCATAAGTCTGAATCGTGAACGAGATAAACCATTGGAAAGGGTATTCAGAGATGTTTAAAAATCCATTGTGTGCTCCCAAATTCGGGAATTAATTGGGGTCAAACGAGGATCACAAGCGCCCCACCATATTTTGGATAAGAGGAAAACGGATCGTTCATCCGATCCGTGAGGATAGTTCTCGCATGGGACAAACCATTAAAAAGATTACGTCGGGATCTTTGATGTTACAAAGATCTTTGCTCAGTTCGAAGAGTAGACTAAGTTCAAACGGGACTTAAAAGTGCCCGGTGACCCTTTCGAGTGAAATGAGTCAATCGTCTGTACCATAAGGTCGATTCACATACGAGGTGGACCGTTTGAAAGAGATTTAGGGCCCTTCTAGGATCCATAGAGATTAGATCAAGTTATAGAGTTGACTGGAGTCAAATGGGGCTTGAGAGCTCTCGGTGGCCTCTTGATCATTATTTTAGGGAAAATTAACTATTTATCCAGACCGTAAGGCCGATTTGCACACGAGGTAGATCATTAAAAAGGGAATTTAGGGCCTTTTGAAGATCCAATGAGCATACGTTTAGGTGAGAAAGTTAATCGACAGTTAAATGGGGCTCATAAGCGCCTGGTGGCCTCCAAATCAGTACTCAGAGTATAACCTATGGTTTATGGTGAGGGAGTGAGTGCTAGG
Source organism: Sambucus nigra (assembly GCA_949130495.1). Taxonomy (NCBI): domain Eukaryota; kingdom Viridiplantae; phylum Streptophyta; class Magnoliopsida; order Dipsacales; family Adoxaceae; genus Sambucus; species Sambucus nigra. Next base: position 339,898,420 of record OX422213.1, on the reverse strand, counting down.
GACCTAATGAGATGCTTAGGGGGTCCTAGAATGTGGTGTCCATTGAGCCCTTCGATAGGTGATCTTGGAAGACGTGAAGGACGTCGAATTGATAACACATTAATATTGGGAGAGAGGTTATTTAAGGTTAATTTTATGGACCAAAGGGATGAGGGTGACTGGTTAAGAGGGTCGGGTCGACTCTAAGGACCTAAGGTTATGCTGGGGATGACCGATTTTGGGGTCGAGGTCAGTTCTGAGGACCTAAAGTTATGACGATTGATTTTATATGTTAGGGTCCGTTTTAAGGACCTAGGGGACCAATTTTATGAGTGGAGTGAAATTTTAAGTACCTAAAAATATGACGACCGATTCTATGGGTTGAGGTCAATTCTGAGGACCTAAAATTATAGGGTCCATTTCTACGAATCGAGGTTAATTCTAAGGACCTAAAATTTTAGGGATCGATTTTACCGATCGAGGTCAATTCTAATGACCTTTGTAAGGATCAATTCGGTGGGTCGAGGTCAATTTTTAGGAATTTAAATTATGATAATTGATTATACAGATTGAGGTAAATTTTGTGGACCTAAAGTTATTGGGATAGATTCTGCAAGTCGAGGTCAATTTCGAGGACCTAAAATTATTGGGACAGAATCTACGGGCTGAGGTCAATTATGAGGACCTAGAGTTGTGATGACCAATTATGTGGGTCGAGATCAAATCGCATGACCTAAAATTATAAGGATAAATTATACGGGTAGAGGTTAATTCTAAGGACCTAAAGTTATTATGATCAATTTTGCGGGTCGAGATCAATTTTGAGGACCTAACTTTGTAGGGCGGGGAGTTGCTCTCCTAGGAAAATTTTAAATTATCTTAGGGATATAGATACGTATGTGGTCTCGTTAGGGATTATGTTGTTATGGGACTTTACTCGGGAATGACTTACCCTCAAGTAATTAGATTGGGGATTATGTGGTTTTGAGAAGCGATAGCTTTTCTGAGGAAGCCGTGAGGGATTTTGATGTAGTCACATCTTGAATTTCCACCGGGGGACTGGTTTAAACTGGAGATTTAAGATTCTACTGGGGAATTGTTGTAGACTTGGTTACGGGCGCATCGGTGGTTCTATTTGTGGGATATATCCAGGGTAGGAGTGTAAGATTGATCTGGATAGAGATTATGTTAGGGATAAGAGAGTAATATTAATCCTTATAAGGATTTCTAGAGTTTAGTTCTCTAAAAATTGGTTTTCTTAATGAAGAACTGTTCCAATATTTGTCAGGAATTTTTAGGAATTTTCCTGGCAATTTTTGGATTTTTCAAGTATTTTTGTGGCATTTTTGTACAAATTTGCAGGGGACGCCGATAGGCAGGCTATAGAGGTTTTCTTTCAACAATGGCATGGATTCCTAGGCTTCTTTGGGAAGAGGAATATAAAGGTGCCGATTGATATGTACAGGACTTTACCGATCGTGATGGCGCTTAGTTTCCTGTAAAAGGGGCCGATTGCTCATCATTTTTCACCCCTTTAAGTTCTTGCATCTTTTGGTTTCTCCCTCTATAAACTGTTCCTAAGTCCTTTTCTTTGTAATACTTCAAATTAAAGGTTTTTCTAATGAGGGATAAAATGTGGAGTGAATGGGTGTTGACAACTGGGTTAGCCTAGAGTGGCAGTCTAGGGTGCCACTTGCCTGAGGCAACGAGAAAGCCTTTGACTCACTGAGCCAGTGGCTGAAGAGGTTTTCCATTTGTAAAATCCTGCATACCACCTCTCTTTTTGGGGGAGAAACCCAGTGGCGATGTTAGTAGGGTAAATTTTGGTAATCCATTTCATTTTTCTCTTTGTTCTTTGTGTCGATGAAAGTTTTTTTCTCCCTTTGCTTTGCAAACTGTTATAGCTCCCTCGAGCTTGAGTTCTCGGGGAATGACTGGGTTAAAGGATTTTTGGGAGCATCTCCTGGTGATGGTGCGCTATATGGTTTCTTCTATTGGTTTTGGCTATTTGTCGCACGCCTTGGATGAGATGCCGCATTCTACTGCGTTGTTGTGTGCTTTGGGAGAGCGATTGTGGGACACTACCCACACCTTCCATTTTGGCTTCTGGAAGATTACTGTTACTCCCATTGATGTTCAACAGCTATTGGGGATTAATTATGAGGGTGTTTAGATAGATGTGGATTGTACAGTGAGGGTGAGTCGGAGGCAGTTCAGGTGGCACTGGGGGATGTGGAATAGATCATTTTAAGGATTTTATCTACATCTCTTCTATTTAGGAGGTACTTTTGAGTAGGAAACTAGACAAGACTGACGAGCGACGGGTGAGACAAAGGACTGGTAGTTCATTTGTTTTTGCTTGGTGGATTTCTGATGGCGACGAGTGGCGATGTCATTTATCTCTAGTTTTTTCCAATTCTGAGGATGTTTTTCGACATCCAATTTTATGACTGGGGGATACTGACTTTGGTGACCCTCTATTCTTCTTTGGATACTTTTAGATGGTTCTATCGATAGACCTTTATAAGGGGCACGTACCTTTTGGAGGTAACTCCAGACTTAATTTTATTCTTATGTATTTCGTTGAATTTTTGTTTAGTCTCTTCCTTGATGATTCCTGTCTTTTGTAGACATTATTTTATGAGGTAATTGGGCTAAATGTCAAGTTTATCGCCTTGATGGGCGAGGATTTGGGGGACTTCTGTCGGATGTTCCAGTGGTGGATGTCCAATCGACGATCGAACCAGTCTTTATCCTTGGCGGCGATGCGGTACGCTTTGAACACCATAACAAGTGCTCAGGTTATTTCGTATACCTTCTGAGTCATTTCTTGGCATTTTCTTTCTCGCATGAATACTAATTCTTTGTCATAGATTAAAGGTGACCTTTTACCCATGGGGACGGCTTCTCGAGATACGGGGGTGACAGGTATGCATGCTCTGATATGGAGATTGATGGCGCACGAGTTTGGGCACTCATGGTACCTAGGAGAGAGTTTAGTGCGACATATTATGGATCATGAGTTTTTTGTCCTACCGTCAGTGCCCCCGATGTACATGAGGCAACTAAAGGAGATGTTTGTCGTGTCTCGGGTGGTAGAGGTGGTCGGTGAGCCCTAGACGTTGTATAGGAACATGGTGGTGAGTTATGATTACTTGTACTTTATGATGAGGTGGTTGATTCCCCTTGAATTTATGATGTAGTGAATGTGCCTCTGCTTCCTACGGTTTTGGGTAGGGGTACTAGTAGACTGATGGGATCTTCCCATAGTAGGGGTGGTGGTAGTACATCATGAGTGGTGGTGGCCGAAGCGGTAGAGGAGGCTCATATTATTCAAGCCACTCCCCCTTCTTATAATTTTCGTCTGAATAGTGGGGGGTCATTGTTAATGGGGCTTGCGGATGATGTCCTTCTACCAGAGTTATATTCTTCATTTTTTGTCTTTTATTTTTTGACTCTTTTTTTTCTCTTTACTGACTGATTGGTATTTTTCTTTCATATATTTGCTTGCAGTATGTTCAGGTGCTGACCACCTAGCTGAAGGATATTAAGAACTGGGTGGCTTCTCCGACTACTTACATCAAGCATTTTGTTCCTTCCTGTTTGGTTTCGTTTGCCTCTTTAGACGAGGGATCAGGTTCTGGGAGTGGAGGTTTTATCGTTCATCTCTGAGAAAAGCGTGTCTACCGCAGATGGTTAGGGTTTGAGAGAGAGTGAGAGATTGTGGGTTCGGGCTGATTCCCGTTGTTTCGTATTTTTCAATTTTTCTTCTTTCACCTGCAAAGATGTAATCATACAAAAATAATATATATACGAAGGAGATGCATTTTATTATTTTTCTTTAATGACATATCCTATATACACCTTAATTTTTTGCTTAGACTGTAAAGAGGATGTTTATTTATTTAGCGAAAAAGAGTGTATGAGTGTAAATTAACTCGGTAAAAAGATTAATTTTGGAAATAATATGTAAAAATGGTTAATTTAGCATAAATGACCGGAGGTTTTTGAAAATAAGGATTTCTTTTCAAGAATTTGATTTTAATAAAAGTGGAAATATGGATTTAAAAAAAAAGTGAGTTGACAATCGGCATACCCCTTGTCATGCCTATCGGCATATGAGTCAAGTCAGGTCACTCTAAAGTTTTGATTGCACTTTCTTGTACTCTTGTGGGCCTGAAATTTACTCGTATTTTTAAATCCTTTGTATTTTGACAAGTCATTTGTGTATAAAAGGGGAGGTTAGTAATGTGATTTTTCCACCCATAATCACTTTTTTATTTTTGCTTTGTTATTCTCAAATGGCCCTTTCGATTCATGAAAATTTGTGCTCCTACCTTGATGATCTAAAGGCAATGTGTTTGTATAATGTGGACTACGAGGATTTTAACCGACGCCGAGTCTCTCTGTAGCATAATGGAGCCATTGACTAGAATATGCTAGCGATGACGGTATAGTTATGATTCCTCGAAGATCATGCTTTTTGTTTCAGCCTAGATGAGGTACGTCTGACTTATGAAAAATTCTCAGACATGTTGGGAATCAAGCCTATTGTAGTGGAAGTTATGCCTAAAATTTCTCATTCTACCCAAGCATTGTTAGCGGTGTTGCTCCTTGTTTCCCTTTCAACGGATTGATCATTGGTTACCAGGGGGAAGATTTTCCTTCGGTTGTTATGCACTTCGTGCGCTTGAGGGATTTTAATTATGCGGGCTATGCCAGATTTATTGCCTTGGGCCATACTTCGAGACTTGGGACGAGGGATTTAATGGTTGATCCCTAGCTATTTACAATAACAGCGTGGATGTCTTATCGTCGTAGTCCTGCGATGGTGATACTATCTGAGACTGTGAATGATCTTGATGCTTGGAGAGAAGGTTCCTCCGATTTTTTGAGAGGGAGCCCAATGATATTGTTCATGTGGCTTGATGAGAGGTTTCGTCTATCTACTCTTCCTGAGTACCCCTTGATGAGTTTCTAAATTTATTTTCTCGGTACCTTTTCAATTTTGGCCAATCTGTAGATAACTGCATCAACTGGTGTGTGGATCATGGAGCCCAATGCCTTCGTTGGTTGGTGCCATGGTGGGAGAATGACAACCTATTTTAGTGTTGGAAGAGTATCGATATGCGCAGTTAGTTGTCCTGCGACAGACTTCATTCCACTTCCCTTGGAAACTTCTGCGAATAGTTGGGTGGGAGAAAATAGTGTCTCATTGCAAACTAGAGTAGAGAAATTGACTAAATCCCTACGCATGATGTTGGGTTCCCCGTGGGAGAGTCATTGTCCTTCTACCCATAAATATCAATCTTTGGGAAGGGTCTGGCATGTGCCCAGGGATTATTTAAAGTGGTTGTGTAAATGAGTAGTGGAGAAGGTCCTCGTGGAAGAGACCAACTTGAGGTGGTTTGTTCTTTTTGAGACAATGGTGGGGGAAGTGGCTTTTTCCAGACTAATCAGGGCATATCTCTCCATGCATCGTATTCAGAATATTAAAAAGGCAGGGGAAATTTGAGAACCTCTGAGGGTTAATGATTATGAGGCTGCATCTTCTGGAAGTTACGGATAAGGTTTTGTGAAGCTGGGGAAAATTTTTGTGAAGCTTTTATGTATTTTACTATTTTTTAAGTGTAGCTTGATAAGGCTGTTGTATTAGGATTAGTTTTGAGTCAGTGAAAATGGGTTATTTGTTTTAACTGCTTTTGCTGATACTTTCAATAATGGTTCCGTATTTCCTTAATTGAAATAAAAAATGATTTTGATAATATTTTTTTGTTCCTCTTGATGAGTTTTACATTTGAGTTATCTATACCAATCGCTAAGGCATACATAATCCTTTTGTTCATGTAAATGATAAAATGAACTGTCATCCTTGGAGGTTAGAAAAGAATAGCATTTTATGAAAAGGGAGGGGACTATGCGCATGTAAGGAGTATGAGCTGCCTACATACTTCTAGTGGGTTGTGAAAATTTTTATGAGATTCATTTTTAAAAGAAGATATTTTTGAGAGGATCAAGCCCCACGTAGTTTTGGTTAGATAGAAATGAGAAGAGTCACAGCGCATTGAGATTTTGAATTAAGGGTAGAACTTCTTGAGACAGTCCAAGTTGACTAGATGTGCCATCTCTTATCCATCGAGGTCTGCGAGCATGGTGGCGTTGCCTGAAAGGATCTTCTTTACTATGTAGGGGCCACTCTAGTTCGAATTGAATTTCCCGCTGGGGTCACAGATTGGTTTTATGATATCCTTGAGGACAAGATCTCCTTCTTGGAAACCACTGTCCTTGACTCTTTAGTTGAATGATCGCGCCATCTTACGATGGTACCTTTATATATGGTATAGAGCCTTCAACCTCTTTTCATTTAAGAGTGACATTTTATCAAAGTGTCTCTGATGCGAGTCTTCCTCGCTAACTCTGCTCTAGATCATAATGCATAAGGAAGTTACTTGAAGCTCAACGGGTAAGGCTGCTTCCATTGCAATACCAGAGAATAAGGGATAGCCCCAGTGAATGTTCTCACTGAAGTGTGGTAGCCTTAGAAGGCGTAAGGGATCCGGTCGGTCTAATATCTGTAACTCTTAACCATTTTGTTGATGATGGCTTTGAGGTTTTTATTGGTGGCTTCGACGACACCATTGGTTTGGGTTCGGTAGGGATAAGATTTGTGTCTCTGAATCCCGTATTCGTCGACCAATTTTGTGACCTCAACTTCGAAGTGTAACCCATTATCTGATACTAGCTCGTGGGGAACATCATATTAACAAATGATGTTCTTTTTGATAAACTTGACCACTTTTTTGGCATTTAACATTGCGTATGACTCAGCTTTGACCCATTTGGTGAAGTAATCGATGGCGACTAGGATGAACTCATGCCAATTTGAAGCTTTGGGTGTGACCTTCCCTATGATGTCAATGCCTTAGGTAGAGAACATACAGGGAGAAGTCATGTTGTATAATTACCAAGGAGGTAAGTGTTGGAGGTTGGCAAACTGCTAACATTTGAGGCATCTTCCCACAAAGGCGGTGTACTCCTGAACTATGGTGGTTAAATAGTACCCTTGCTGGATTATTTTCTTAGCAAGCATATGACCGTTCATACGGGGTACGCATTCCCCGTTGTGGGTCTTCTACATCATTTCTTCAACATCAGTCCCTCCAATGCAGTGCAAATGGGTTCCATTGAAGTTTCTTTTGAACAGTGCTTTATCGCAGATGATGTACTGGGCACCCAGTTTGCGAAGGGATGCACGATATTTCTTATTGGCATCTCAGGATAGTACCATATTTGAGGAGGCACAAAAGGTCTTAGTACCAATACCTAGTCATATAGGAATCTTCCTCGGTGATGAGCTCAATATAGTAACAGTGGATTGATATACCTTGCTTTTGGATTATAAGGGGGCCATTGTTATTTCCTCGGGCATGTTAACCATGGAGGCCAAGGTAGCTAGGGAATCGGCTAAGCTATTTTTTGCACGATGCAGGTAGTGGAAGGTGATATCTTAGAACTGGGAGGCCATATCTTCTAGGTGGGCGTGGTAGGGAAAAATATTTTCGTTTTGACTTTCCATATTCTCAGAACTTGGCCGATGATGAGAGAAGAGTCCCCATAGATGTCTAGGTGTCTGATTCCTTTCTTGAGGGAAAATTTTAGACCTACAGCCATTCCTTGTATTTGATCATATTTTTGGTGCATGGAAAGTCTAGATTGATGTCAATGAGAGTGTGAGAATCATTAGGGGCGATCAGGAGTATCCCAATATCATATCCTTTCTTATTGGCAGCTCCATCAAAGAATATTTTCCATTTGAGATCTTCTTGATCGGTGTATAGAATATCTTCCTTTAGGAATTTAGAGACTCAAACATCGGCTTCTTCCATAGGGTAGTCAGCAAGGTAGTCGGAGATGGCTCTCCCTTTCATGGCTTTTTGCGTAATGTAAATAATATCAAGCTAGGATAGCAACATCAACCATTGGGACATTGGGCTGGACAAGAAAGGATTTTATAGCAAGTACTTGAAAGTATCCATACGGGATACAAGTTTGATGGGGAAGGCAATCATGTAGTGCCCAACTTTTGAGTAACCCATATGAGGTTAATACATGATTTCTCCAAAGCAATGTAGTTAACTTATTAATTATTTAATTTTTGGCTTCCATAGTTAATGGCTCTCTCTTTGCAGTATTTTTTGATATATTAGGATAGCAAAAGCCCCTACTGCAGTATCTGTTATGGTCAAGTACAGGAGTAGAGGGAGGCCTGGATGTGGAGGCATAATGACTAGAGGTCGGGTAAGGTACCGCTTGATTCTGTCAAAGGCTTCTTGGCAGTCCTCATTTTGTTAGTAACTTTATGGAGGAGTTTGAATAAGGGCTTTTAAATAGAAGTGAGTTGGATGATGAACACACTGATGTGCTGAAGTTTACCCATGTAAAAAGCGCGAGCTTTTCTCAATCAAAGCTCTGATACCAATCAGTAAAATTTGGAACCCCGGATTTTATTAATTTTAAACACAATTAAAAATATTGTAATTTCCTTTTATGTAAACACGAGATGCGGAAGCGTAAAGATGGTTCAAAAAATTAACAAATGCCAAATTTTAATTTCTTGAAACAAATTAAAATTACACCAAGTGAAGTAAAATTAATCAATTAATATATTCACTTAAACGGATTAATTAATCCAAGTCCTAGAATTTGCCTAAGTCATATTTATCAATTTTAGCAAATTAGGCGAAACCAAATTTTAGCAAATGACTTGAATTAAATAAACTTTACCCAATATTTAATTTAGTCCTAAATTAAATTGAGTGTGATGATTTAAACCGAATTTTATCTTGAATTATGCGAAGCATGCATTCTTCGTTATTTAAGCAAGATAAAATAAATCAATCACACTACGCCGCGATGTACGAGGAAAAACCCAAGACGGGAAACAACCTCGGATGGCCCTAGCCACAAATCCACTAGATACGGAATTACAAGTACAGGACAAAAGACTTACAACACACGACTAGATCCCTATCAAGCCCCGATGCTTCTTCTTGTAGACACCTCTTCCTAGTGGATAACCTTGGAATACCACCGCGGTCTCGGAATCCACCAATAGGACTTTATATGGTCACCGTCACCCGAGCAAGGAGACTTTCTCCAAGTGGGTAGAAACGCAACAAAACGTCTTCTTCTTTGATGGATGTAGAAGCAAACCAAAACTTCTCTTTGAAACGAAAGAGATAAACCGGTGCCAAACTCCAAGCAATTGATATGTATATATGTGAACTTGGATAAACACTATGGGTGTAAAACTAGAGTGATAAAGTATTTTCTCTTGAAAAATAGCACTCAAAACATAAACATTTTCCTTAAAACAATTTTCTCTCAAACTCTCTCTAAGAGATGAAAATGGTATGGAAAAGTTAGTTTAGAAAATTTTCTTCCCGCACATATTAAAGACTGAAAAAGTTGGTTAAAAACCAAGTGGGGAAGTGGGTGCAAAACTGCCAAAAAACTGCCAATAACTGTTCCCGCCTGACATCTCGTTTGAACGACTTTTCATTCGAACGAAATCTCGTTCGAACGAGATTTCTAACGACGCTCCAGTATGGACTCGTTAGAAACTCGTTGGATATCTCGTTTGAACAGAAGGTTCGTTCGAACGATATATCGAACGACATGTCAGTGGCCTAATATGGGAACTCGTTGGCAGGTTCGTTCGAACGACATTTTCGTTCAAACGACAATCTCGTTCGAACGACTCTATCGAACGAAAAACCAGAAAGTTTGGAAAATTCGATTTTAGCCCAGAAAACTTTATAAACTTATTTAAAAAATTTATTTAATTCTTTTGAAAATTAAAACACAGTTTTTACAAAACCTAACACCTAATAAACTTTGTTCCAAGCTCCTATATATATAATATTGCATTCATACCTTGGGAGCATGGAACTATGGTTGATGACGTAGAAACGAGGCACGCAAACCGGCATATTTGATGAGGCTTTATACTCTTTGCCGCTACGTCTTCAACAAACACTTCATAGGCTTGAGAGTATTACATTTACATACTATCCTACGAATAAATGTTTTTGTCCGGAATTGAGCCAAAACTATATATGGACTCAATTGGAAATTTGTGTCCTTACAAATCTCCCCCTTTGGCTATTCCGGGACAAAAACCAAACAAAAATCCTAAAGGTCCGTGAAGCTCACTAGACTCAAAACATAACCCACCCAAACTTGACTCAACCCAAGGATCAAACGCTTTGCCGTTTAAATAATGCCGCTTTAGAAGAAATCCTGCACACTTAAGCAAACTCATCAAATGCATAGGGAATATCAAAGTATTAAATGCAATTTTAATTAATTACTCCCCCTAAATTAATTCTCCCCTTTGTCAAACACATAACCTACTTAGAAAGACGTCTCCCCCTAAGATAAATCTCCCCCAAACTAAGATACGATAATAATAGGATTAGATACCATTTCTCCCCCTATCATCATTCTCCCTCTTTTTGTTCAGGAATAGGCAAAGGATAAAGAACTAATAAACATAAAAGCATGTTGAAGCTTAAAGTGATAAGACATTAAAGCATATGGGCAATAAAATCAAGGCAAAGACAAACAAATATCATATATATAGATACTATAAATATACCAATAAGTACTTGCATATATATATATAGATATAAACATACACATGACACAAAATACAATAAGTTTGCACACTTGTATGGCAAAAATGTGTCATATGGAAACGGAAGTGTTGGGGTGTGAACTAGAAACAATTAAATTTAGACCCAAACACTTAATAAACATTCACGGAGTTCTCAATTGATTGCAAACTTCATCACATTTAAATATAACCTCATGTGACAATATGAAGATTGAACTCAATGAATAAACATACACAATGCATACAAGCCTAGCATGATGATGATTCTACAAACGAAATAGAGTCATGACATTAAAGACAACTAGAATAAACGGACATTGTGCAAACCGTTGATATACCATCCAATTCTCCCTCAATAAGCATATATATTATTTTGCTTTTGAATGAATATATCAAACAAACATAGGCCTTGGCAATTGTTTTTCTTTTTAATGCCAAATATTCTGTTTTTAGGCCTTTGGATCACGTATTTCTTTTAGATCCAATAAACGGTGGCTTACTATCGCAAAGGATTTAATTCATCCTTTCGGAGCCCTTCCCTGTGCACATTTAGATATATAATTTTTTATCTCACAGAGCTCACGTGCAACGGATTTTGACATGCACTTGTCCTCCTAGGTCATAGATATGTAGATGACTAGATTGGTAGGAGAACACCTTAAAAATCTCAAACATAACATGTGACATTAAGATTTCAAAAGAGCTCGTGGATGTGTGAATAGAGGCATATAGAAATAGAATCCATTTAAACAACACAAAATCCAACTACTCCATATAAAACATGGTAAAGAACATTTTAAGGATTGAAAATCTAAACCAAAAGTTCTAGCCACGTGGGAGCGTAAAAGATGGGATTCAAACACAAATATATGCCACATAAGGTGTGTCAAACAAAAATACACACAAAAAATCTTTTTGAGTTTTTAACATTTTTAATCAAAAATAAATATTTACTCAAAAGGACAAACAAAAATCATTTGTATTTTTCATTAAACTTAAATGAAATAAATAAAACACAAATGATAAACAAAAATCTTTTTATATTATTCAATTAATTCAAACACAAAATATAATACAAAAAGATAAACAAGTCATAATTTCTAGCATGTGATATGAAATAAGGCAATGACTAGAAAATGACTAAACAAGCATACATTTAGCATGTGAATATAGCATGAAGTACAAACGCTAAAGTATGCAAACACAAACACATTCAACCTTTAAATTTAGCAAGGTAGGTTTCATGTGATAGTAAATGAGAATCAACAAATCTTGTATCTAGCGCATTTAATAATGATTTCCTAACCCATATAGATTTATATTTAAAATGATGGGGATTGGGAAATAAGGAAATGCTAGATAAAGATTTCCTTGGACTTATTTTAAGATCAAAACAATATGACCTAAGGTGACCTTTCCTACCACAATTCAAGCATGTGTAAACACGAGGAATGTTACCTAAGGTGTGACCCTTTTTAAAGTCCTTGAACAAAGTTGACCCTCTAAAACAAACAATGGTTTTAGCTTTAGCAATGAAAGAATTTGAACATGATGTGCTAGAACCATTAGAACAACTACTAGAGTCTTGAAAGTCATTTTTCAATTTTAAAATTTCGGACTCAAGTAATAAATTAGACTCCTCAAAATTATGGGACTCCTTCTTTAAATTTTCAATAATTCCTAGAAGGTTAACACACTCTCCCTCAATATGAGCAAACTTGTTCCTACGAGTCTTTTCACGATTTTCACTCTCTTTCTTGGACTTTTCTAAAATATCAAAATTTGAATGTAAGTCCATGAGCTTTTCACGAAAAATATCTTTTTGAGATAAGGAGATTTGCAAAGACTCAATGTTAAAACAAGAATTTTCATTTTCAAGAAATTTAATTCTTTTTACAAATCTCAAATTTAATTCCTTTAAATTTTCGTTACATTTATTAAACCCATTTAATTCCTCTCGAAAATCAAAAATTTTATTTTCATTAAAATTGGACAAATTTTCATTTAGACGTCCCATTGAGAAGAAAAAATTATGAGAGTGATAAAAAATTTTGAACCACCTAAAAAGGTAAGGAAATACAAAAAGCCGAAAAACGGATCTTTAACGCGATAACTTAGCGCTCCGGCTCTGATACCAATTTGTAAAAAGCGCGAGATTTTCACAATCAAAGCTCTGATACCAATCAGTAAAATCTGGAACCCCGGATTTTATTAATTTTAAACACAATTAAAAATATTGTAATTTCCTTTTATGTAAACACGAGATGCGGAAGCGTAAAGATGTTTCACAAAATAAACAAATGCCAAATTTTAATTTCTTGAAACAAATTAAAATTACACCCATTGAAGTAAAATTAATCAATTAATATATTCACTTAAACCGATTAATTAATCCAAGTCCTAGAATTTGCCTAAGTCATATTTATCAATATTAGCAAATTAGGCGAAACCAAATTTTAGCAAATGACTTGAATTAAATAAACTTTACCCAATATTTAATTTAGTCCTAAATTAAATTGAGTGTGATGATTTAAATCGAATTTTATCTTGAATTATGCTAAGCATGCGTTCTTCGTTATTTAAGCAAGATAAAATAATTCAATCACACTACGCTACGATGTACGAGGAAAAACCCAAGACGGGAAACAACCTCGGACGACCCTAGCCACAAATCCACTAGAAACGGAATTACAAGTACAAGACAAAAGACTTACAACACACGACTCGATCCCTATCAAGACCCGATGCTTCTTCTTGTAGACACCTCTTCCTAGCGGATAACCTTGGAATACCACCGCGCTCTCGGAATCCACCGATAGGACTTTATATGGTCACCGTCACCCGAACAAGGAGCCTTTCTCGCAACAAAACGTCTTCTTCTATGATGGATGTAGAAGCAAACCAAAACTTCTCTTTGAAACGGAAGAGATAAACCGGTGCCAAACTCCAAGAAATTGATATGTATATATGTGAACTTGGATAAACACTATGGGTGTAAAATTAGAGTGATAAAGTATTTTCTCTTGAAAAATAGCACTCAAAACATGAACATTTTCCTTAAAACAATTTGCTCTCAAACTCTCTCTAAGAGATGAAAATGGTATGGAAAAGTTAGTTTAGAAAATGTTCTTCCCGCACATATTAAAGACTGAAAAAGTTGGTTAAAAACCAAGTGGGGAAGGGGGTACAAAACTGCCAAAAAATTGCCAATAACTGTTTCCGCCTGGCATCTCGTTCGAACGACTTTTCGTTCGAACGAAATCTCGTTCGAGCGAGACTTCTAATGACGCACCAATATGGACTCATTAGAAACTCGTTGGATATCTCGTTCGAACAGAAGGTTCGTTCGAACGACATATCGAACGACATGTCAGTGGCCTAATATGGGAACTCGTTGGCAGGTTCGTTCGAACGACATTTTCGTTCGAACGACAATCTCGTTCAAACGACTCTATCGAACGAAAAACCAGAAAGTTTGGAAAATTCGATTTTAGCCCAGAAAACTTTATAAACTTATTTTAAAGTTTTATTTAATTCTTTCTGAAAATTAAAACACAGTTTTTACAAAACCTAACACCCAATAAACTTTGTTCCAAGCTCCTATATATATATATATATAAGATTGCATTCATACCTTGGGAGCATGGAACTATGGTTGATGACGTAGAAACGAGGCACGCAAACCGACATATTTGATGAGGCTTTATACTCTTTGCCGCTACGTCTTCAACAAACACTTCATAGGCTTGAGAGTATTACATTTACATACTATCCTATGAATAAATGTTTTTGTCCAGAATTGAGCCAAAACTATATATGGACTCAATTGGAAATTTGTGTCCTTACAACCCAGGAATCCCTAAATTTTCATCTCTGTCCGTTGTGACAACATCTTAAGTATGGCTTTGAGTTTGGCAGCGTCTGCTTTAGTTCCCTTATCGCTACCTATGAATTCTAAAAACTTTCCTTTCATGACATTGAATATGCATTTCTGTGGGTTAAGCCGTATTTAGTATTACCGTAGTCATTTAAAGAACTTCTCGAGGGTGGGAATGTGACCTTCTCAAGTCTTAGACTTTATAATAATGTCCTCTACATAGACTTCGACCTCCTTGTGTATCAGATCATGCAAGATGGTTGTCCCAGACCATTGGTAGGTACCCTCTCCATTCTTAAGATCGAATGGAATAACATTGTAACAAAAGGTTCCCCAGGGGTGGTGAATTCAGTTTTCTCCTAATGGTCAGGGTGCATCTTTTGGTTGTGTCCAGCGAATCCATCGATGAATGACTTGAGGGCGTGGGTGGATGTGTTGTCCACAATCATGTTGATGTTGGGCAATGGGTAATCATCCTTTGGATATGCGTTGTTTAAATCCCAATAGTTGATGTACATGTGGAATTTTCCTCCTGATTTTGGGACGGGGACAATGTAGGCAAGCCATGTGTGATATTCGATCACATGGATGAATCCTACATTCAACTTCTTGACTACCTCTTCTTTCACTTTGAGCGACCATTCGGTGTGGAGTTTTCTTAGATTTTTTTGACTGGCTTGCATTTTAGGAATGTCGGTATCTCGTGTTAAGCTATTTCTGGATTGATGTCGGGCGTATCGTCGTAAGACCATGAAAAGACATCCATGAATTCTTTTCATAATTTTTCAAATTGCGCTTGCTTATGCTTGTTAAGGGTGGAACCTATCCTAATCTCGTGTTGTTGTCTACTACAATCGAGATTGATGATAATAATTTCATCCTCATTAATTTGAACGTGGTTATGTTATTCGTTATTAACCTTATCAAGATTTGTTAAGAATTTTTAATTTTCAAAGTCATCATCATCAAGGGTTTCATTAGAATAAAGATAATTAATGTAAGGCACATCAAGATACTAAAAATCCATGTTTATTTCACTTTCGGGAAAAATAAAATTGAGAACATTGTCAAAGGAGGTCTCGATTACATTGATATCATAAAAGGAGAAGCAACAACTTGTGAAGAAAATGTTGTAAATTGCAAGGTTGGTTTGAATCTCAATAGGTTGGACTCGTGTAGCATTCTAGTTGAGAAGAGGCTTGTCAGTAGCCTTGATAAGAGTGGACAGGTTCGATGGTGTAGTGTCTGAATGGATCATACAGAGAGTCATCCCCAGTGTTTGTAGGTTTAATGAGTCTTCAAAATCACTCTCCTTGAAGACTTCAGTAACTATTTATGCTGGCAATCTGTGGCACAAGAGTAGTTGCCTAGAAAGAAAATTTCCATCCCCTATTTTACCTTCAAGTCGATGCGGTCGTACCATGGTTTAGGGAAACTGCAGAAATGGAAGTCTTTGACCTCCTTGATAAATTTTCCATTCAGAGAATATCTTCAAACAATATTTACATATTCTATACCCATTTTTAGTATTTTTTGGTGGAACGCGTTGAGTTCTTTCGATGAAGGATGATAACCTAGGACATATAGGGGAAAGGCTTCTTTTAGGACTATGGGATCAAATATCCCTTATTGAAGAAGGCCTAGCCCCAGTTCGAGCATAAAATTACGTTCTTTAGCATTTGTATCCCATTGATGTTTCCACAAGGGTTGTTTACAAACTCAGTCTTTGAAATTGTCTCCTACTAGAAGGGGAAGTGGATCAACTCTGAAGCTCGGGAGAAGCATGTCATTCGTCCCATACTAGATTTCCAATTTCGAATTGCTAGTGCTGGAATTTTTTATACCAGCGTCATCCCCTAAAATGGCGATGACCCGTCCTTTGGCAAAGAATTTCAATTTATGATAATGGGTAGAAGATACCCCTCGAATGTTGTGAGGCCATGGCCGATCAAATAGCATGTTGAAGCATGCAGGCATGTCAATGACATGGAATTCGATAATAGGGTTGATAGGGGAATCCCCTATTGTGAGTGTTATGGATCCTATTACCTCACAATGGGTATTATCGTAAGCACGCTTCGCAGCAGAAGTAGGAGTAAGGTCACTAAATTTTAAACCTAAACAATTAAAAGTTCTAAGTTGGCAAACATTTGGGCTCGATTCATTATCAACGAGTGAGAGTGGGATAGTCTTTACCATCACTTAAATGGAGATGTTGAGGGAATAGTTATGGTCAGGGCTGATCTTTTGAATTTCCTCCTCAGAGAAGGAAATGATTCTAATGGAGGTCAAGGACCCAACGAGGTTTATAGCTTCTTCGAAAGTGGTGGAAGGAGGAACTATGGGCCCAGTGAGAGGATTTACCAAAGCATTCCAGTGCAACTAGAAAGACATGAAGAGTCCCCATAAGGTGATGTTAGCTTGATTCTTCTTAAGTTGTTTGAGAATTTTTCTCTCAACGGTCATTTTTGGCATGGGGAGTTCTTCGACAACTCCATTTCCTTTATCTCTTCCCGACGACTAAGGATTCGAATACTTGTAGTGTCTCCTTGATCTAGTCATGTGGTTTACTGAGGCGGGGAAGAATAATAACCACTTTTCTTCATGTATTTCTGGATGAATGGCTACTTTACTAATTCTCTCTAACTAGTATTTGAAGGATATGATTCCACACATGCTGATCGCTGGACTAACTTTTCCCCGACTCAGTTCATCATGTGAGTTGTCAAATTTATCCCCCATCCAGTGGTGATGATTTATTATTACCAAGAGAAATCGATACAATTAACAACCTCGTCAGCTTCCTCGTATAAATCTTCTCGCTCAATGGGGAGATACAAGAGTGAAGGGACCAACCACCCTTGTAGCTTCAAAGCAATGAGTATATCATCAATACTTCAAATTTCAAATGTTCGTCGAAATGCATTGGCCATAATATGCACTACTTCATCTATACTTACATTATTAATGGGTACCACCCAATTATCTGACTCCCAATTCCATTTTCGGGCTTCCATAAACAAGCCATAATTATTTTTCAATCAACGGTCATCTTCGTAAGGTAATTTCAGCCTGAACTCTAAGAGTTGGTTGAATACAGCAGGTCACTCCATATTTTTCCCTTCAGATCGGGTACAAAGGACAATATAAGTCATTATGAATAGTAATAAAGCTTGGTCGGCAAATAAAGTAGGGTGTAAAATAAAATATGGGCAAACTTTGAGCGGTTTGGGTGATATTACGGGTATTATGGGAACTTTACTGGGCATAATTTTAGTAGATGTGTCATGTAGTGGGGACTGAAGGTAATCTATAAATTAGAGAAAGTTTCCCCAATTAAAATAAGAGACTCTAGAGAAGGAAGCAACATGAAGACATCGAGGCAGCTCAGTGAGGCAACTCAGTAATAAAGCTCAACGAGGAAACTTGCCGAAATAGCTCTTATTTATCGTCCATTTTTATTTAGTCAAATTGTGTCTTTTTAATTACATTGATTGTAATGATTCAATGATTGTAATATTGAGTGTGAGGTCAAACGGTACTCGAGAGAGACTAGGCCTGACAGGGTTTGGGAAATCTTACATGCTCTATCAAATGACCTCGTCCTAGGAACTTCAGAGTGGCTTCGTTTGGAGGATTGATAAGTGAGGCAACATTAAGGCTTGTTTTGACCATATTAGGTACACCTGTTAAAACATTGAGACACATGTTACTGTGAAAGCTTGTGCAGAATAACCTTGAGTTCCATCGTATACTGAGTTTTGATCCAAACAACCCTCTATCGAATGTCACATATACTTTAGGTGATGTCACTAGCCACCTACCCACTGTACAATCCAAACTTGAGTAAACCACTATGGTATTGGGGTTGTGAGATGGTTTGGCGAGCCACCACTGTTGTGACGGGGACTGGCGCATAGTTTGTAGTCAAAATGTATGTACAAGCATTTAATGATTATGACGAAGGGTGTGCTCAGCCATCAGGTATTTAATGTTTCAGACTTAAAATGTGAAAGCAATCCCTTTCATGTTAATGAGAACTGAGACATCTCGGGAGAGGCGTGAACCACTTGTGAGAAAGGGGTTCCTTTTATAGTTCTTGAGAGAGTACTATCTAGAGAGATAAAACACATTGAGACCAAAATAGTTATTTGAAACCTGAGTTTTATCCACCCCCATTGACATTTATTACGAAGCTTTTATTAGCTAACCAGAGATTCTTAGTGGTTTTTGGTGTGTTTGGATGCTTGCCAAGGTGTATCTATAGTTCTCACTTCTATCTCCCTTTGAATGAGTTGTTTCTAAAATCCTTTTATTAGTATTTGAGATATAAACGATAGATTTTTTAGTATAATCTGAGTGTTCATTGTATAAAATATTATGTGTTCATGTGTGATTGTTGACGGTATTTAGGTAACTTCTTTATCACCATATCTATAGGGGTTAGTCCTTTGTTTATAGTATCATACGCCAAGCCTTCAAGAGGACTACCCTCTTACATTTGGCGACTTCGCTGGGGAAACATTTTTCTAGAAAGTATAGCACAAGATAATGTTAACCGTGCCCTTGACTTCAATGCTATTCAATGAAATGAGGAACAAGTGGAGAGGAATCTTGAAGCTTACAGAGATGGGGCGCCTCAGGCGGAGGTCCCCCAAGTTCAAACGATAACAGGGATTCCAACAGTTTCATAGGCTTCCACTAGCGCTTTGACGGGACCAGCACAAATAACCCTTCTGATGGGTAAATTCTTTGAGTTTTTGGAGACTTCGATAGTTATGATTTATTTTGGATGAGGAATAGACCCCAGTTCTTTCATCACTCCAATGGAGGCTCTGATACCCCCATCGACTATAGCTGCAACGGGCATAGCTCGTACTATCACCACCCCCACCCTTATCCCAACATTGGGTTCCCAGGTGTGATCAGTATTCTACTTGTGGTCCCTCAGCCCATTACTCCAACGTCCAAGTAAACTCCTTCATTTTCCTTAGAAGAAATGAGGAAGGAGATGCAAAAATAAATGTTGAAGATGATTGAAGCTTTCTCATAGATAGATAGTGAAGTAGAAAATGTATATGATGATTTCTGTACTCCCTACCCAAAGGTGTACAATGAGGAACCTTACCCAAAGGATTACATACCTTCCATCTTAGAAAAATACACAGGGAAGGGAGGAAACTCGAAGGAGCATATTAAGAGGTTTATTGAGAATTTGAGGGGCCATTGCAACAATAAGAAGTTAAGATTGAGGGAGTTTTCTAAATACCTCACCAATGAAGCATATACCTGGTACTCTCTCTTGGCGTCGAAGAGTGTCTCAATATGGGAAGAGATGCACGTTGTTTTTGTCCAGATTTTCTTTCTGGTAGAGGATGAATTTACATTGATATTTATGGGCAGGGAAAAATAATGACCAGGAGAGGATGCGGTGGCGTGCATCTAAAAATTCAGATAAAGGTTCCTTGATGTGAGGGAGGAGGCTAAAAAGTCCAAGTTTCTTAAAATCCGTGCTGAAGGCTTACTCCCGATGTACATATGTCACCTTATAAATGAGATGCACAATGGAACTTTTATGGCATTCTTAAAAGATGTGAGAAACATCTTGCTGGTGGTATGCCAAAACCCAATCGTGATGCCTATGATGTTCAGGCAACTAGTATAATCCGTTGTAGGACATGGATAATCCCCATGAATGGGTTATGCAGATAGGGGAGAAGGAGAGGTAAATCAGTCTAAGAAGGATAATAAGAGGAAGTTCGAAAAATATAGGGAGGATCCACCACCCTTGCCTTGCACCGTTGAGGAGGCAGTTTGCTGCTACAATGCTATGTTGCGTGTGTGTGGGGGGGGGGGGAGTCTATGCACCTAAAGATGCTAAAGTAGTGGAACTAGAAGTAAAAGTGAGGGTTAACCCTAAGTACTGCCAGATCCATTGGAAGCTTGGTCACCTAATGGTTTTGTGTTTCACGTTGAGGAAGATCATTAGCAAGCATGTAAAGGCAGGGACTTTATAGATCCCTAAAGGGAACGTCAACAAAGACCCACTATTAGCACATGGAGAAAATCTGGTGGTGGCTTATGACGAAGAAGCTGAGAGGGAAGCAATAGAGTTGACGTCGATGCATGAGGATTTTGAGGAAGCCCTAGAAGATTGCACAAGGGGAATATATAACGTTATGATAGCTTATGCTAAAGCAAGTGCGAGAAATTTGGAGAAAGGGTACAACCTTGACAATGAGGAGATAAATCAAGGGCTGAAGTACCATATTGTGTCGTAGTCACTCAAGTTCACATGGTTATTAGACCAAGTGGGAATGCCCAAAGAGAGTAGAATGTAGATAACTTAGGAGATTTTGGACATTGCATGGAAGAATGAAGTTCCATTGCTGAGATGGAAGGGACTTATGGCTAGGCTGATGAGGAATTTTTTGTCCGAAGTGACTTTCTTTGATGTCGATAGAGCCGTGAGGTTCCCTCATAATAAACCCCTGTACATAACAACAAGCATCAATGGGTTGAGTTTTGCAAGAGCACTGATAGATGGTGGATCTTCCATAAACATCATGCCTATCAGTTCATTCTATGTATCCAATATCTCTGAGGCAAGGTTAATACCAATGCCTTTGGTGATCTCTGGTTAAGACAACCAATCTTCCAAATCAACTGGGTATGTAAACGTAAGTATAGTGATGGGAACCTCACTTCACATATCAAATTACATGTGATTGAGAGTGCCACTTCCTACCATCTCTTGATAGAAAGGGTATGAGAGCACAAGCATGGTCTATTTCCTTCGACGTATTACCAATGCCCAAAGGAAAATGTGAAAAGGACTGAGATTGACATATGGGCAACTAAGAAGCCGTTTGCAATCGAAGAGGCTCATTTATTAGATGTTTCATTCTACATAGAGATGGAAGAAGACACAAGGTTAATAATGAGATGCGTGGAGGGTGTCTGAGTACCCTCGATCAGAGAAAGAATGGGGCATGTGAATGGTTAAAGAAATGAAGGAGAAATCATGAGTAAAGTAGTTGAGGAGGTCAATAGTGTAAGTCCCAATCCTCAAAATATATCTAAATAATTGAGAGATGGGATAAGGCCAAGGATTCATCTGATAGAGCATGAGGTTAAACGATAAAGTGTGTTGAGCAGGTTTTTAGGAGATATGGTGGCAGAAGCTTCGAGAAATAAAAACGGAAGGCATTTGAATCGGGCAACCGTTTGTGTAATATGGTTCTAATGGAGGATAAAAGGTTGGCATATCTCCTTTGAAGGTGTGAGCGAACATCCGAAGGAGCTGTTGAAGAGGCAGGCGAGGAGGTTGACCCGGAGTATGAGTGTTTTCGGGTGGAAAATCAAGGGCAATGCATGGTCATAGACAACTCCACATCCAGGAATTTATGGAGGAAGTGGAGGGTGAGGCAGAATACATGATGGATCACCTAAATCCGTAGGTATAAGAACTGGGGTAGCTTGACTTAGCCGAAGAAGGAGAAGATCTAAGGACCATCTTTATTTTGAAGGATTTGAGTGTAGAGAAAAGAAGGACCTCGATTGAGCTGAGACGTCTTTGCATGGAAGTACAGAGAGATGGAGGTATTAGATGAGGAGGTAAGTTGCCATAAGATGATCATTATGCCTTCAGCCATACCGATGAAACAAGTTATAAGAACTTATAAGCCAGAGTTGGATATGAAGATTAAGGAGGAGGTCCAACGAATATCAGTGACATGGTTCATCAAATTAATCCATCACCCACTTTGGTTATCTAGTATTGTCCCCGTGGGGAAGAAGGAAAAAAACCAATATAGATCAACATGAATTTTAGAGACTTGAATAGAGCTTGGCCAAAGGATGAGTTCCCTCTATCATCTATTGATATCCTAATCGATGCAACTGCTTGTCATGAAATGCATAGCTTTATGGATGTGTATTTAGGATACAACGAAATCAATATGGATCAAACTAATGCAGAGAAAATAACTTTCAAAACTCCGTTAGGTAATTTTATGTACAAAGTGATGCTTTACGGGTCAAAAAATGCTGGTGCGATGTACCATAGAATGATGATGGATATTATGCATGAGTTTTTTCATAACTTCTTGGAATTTAAAGTGGATAATTTGGTCATCAGGTGAAGAAGGAGGAGCCCCATCTGGATGACTTGAGGAAGGCTTTCATTCGATGCAGGAAGTACAAATTGAAGATAAATCCATTAAAATGTGCTTCCAGGTTAACAAGTGGGAAGTTTCTAGGCTTTGTAGTGAATCGTCAATGAGTACAGATGGAACAGGGTAAATAATGAGCTATCCTAGAGATTCTATGTCAAGCAACAAAGAAGAAGTTCGAGAGTTTCCTCGACAAAGCATCCTATCTGAGGAGATTTATGCCAGGACGGATCGAGATAACTAATCAACTGATGGATCTACTATAAAAGGGCACAAAGTTCAGATGGGAGTCAACTAATCAATAGGTTCTCAACAAACTGAATAAGTTGCTTACTTCTCCACAGACAATGATTCCTCCTAAGGCAGGGATATCGTTGCAGCTCTATCTCACCTCTACCACTAGGTCCGTTGGAGATATTTTGGCAAAAGAAATTGATGGGAAAGAAAGGACAACCTACTACCTTAGTAGGATCACACATGGACCTGAGGCAAGGTACACTAGTGTAGAAAGGCATTGCTTAACCTTTGTATTTTTCGCACAAAAACTTAGACATTATATGTTATCTTTCACAATTCATATTGTGACAAGATCTGATCCTATTAAGTTTTTTATTTGCAAGACCTATTTTAATTAGAAGAGAAACCAAGTGGTTCATTATCCTCTCAGAATATGAATTGAAGTGTGTGGTCACTCTAGAAATCAAGATCCAGGAGTATGCAGATTTTTTGAAATTTTTTTCGCTAGAAGTAATTGAGCCACCCTGTGAAAGAATTCCACGAGATGATTTGTAGGACAATTTATTAAAGGCAAACTTTGATTAATGGACTATGGAATTTTATGGTTCTTTGGTAGAAAAGAAGGGGGAACAAAGGTTATTATTTCAAAAGGGAAGGAACCGATTTGCCTTTCCTACAAGTTAGATTTCCCTTGATCCAATAATAAAGCTGAGTATGGGGCGTTAGTGTCGTGGTTGCTAAAGGCCCTTCGAAGGGGAATTTGTTTATTGTGCATTAAAGGTGATTCCAACTTGGTGGTCAAGGAAGTGAATAGGGAATACACATTGAATCATCTCAGCCTGGTGCCCTACAAAGTAATCATCCAATGCCTAATCAATCAGTTCCATTAGGTCAAAATAAGGATGATACCTAGAACGATGAGAAGGCTTGCTTATGCTTATGCCACATTGCTTAGAAAGTGTCCAAGAAAAATGACACATCTACCATCATGATACAATGAATAACATCTCCCTCAGTGGTATAATTGATCTTGCTGATGGAAGATGATTCAGATTAGAGAGGTGAGTTCAGGAAGCACTTTGAGTCTGAGGAATGAAAGATAGAACTCGGATAAATGTCGCAGTACTTTGAGATCCAAGGAAGTTTATATTTTAAGAATGTGAAGGATGCCTATGAATGTGTATCAAGTGAGAGAAAGCATAATAAAAGATGAAGAAGACACAAGATGAACACTGCGGGACAACTGATATCCCTCTATATACAAGAATCCACATAGAGGGATACTTCTAGCCAATGATGAATAAAGATGCAAAATTGTTTGAACGAAGGGGCGATCAATGTTAACTTTTTTTCCAATTAGTTGAATGTCACTTAGGTGAAGCTCAGGTAGATTGAAAGTAGCCTTACATTGATTTTATCAAAGATGGAGTTGTTCGTTCGGAGAAAATAGATCCTGTGGGACTCAAGAGAAGGGCCCCACGATTTTTCGTTCAAGAGGACCAGCTCTATCACAGAGGAGACTTCAACAGGACGTTGCGATGCATCATGAGGGAGGAAGCATCAAAAATATTGAAGCAAGCTCACGAACTATCTCACACTGGAGGGGTAAATCCATATGACCAATTAATGATGTTGGGTTATTATTGTCCAAGAAATATTTTGTTGAGTTCGTTCACATGTGCAAGGTGTGTCGATTGCATGGAAACATGTTTCATGCTCCCTCGATGAAATCACACTCTTTTTCCACTCCTTACCCATTTCAGACTTGGACATTTGACTTGGTAGGGGATATACATCCATCATCCAGAGGAAAGATCTGGATATTGGTGGCAATAGAGTGTTTCCCCAAGTGAGCTTAGGCAATACCTTTAAAGAGGGAAACAACAGGTGTGGTGGGAAACTTCATTAGGGAGTATATAATTTTTAGATTTAGGATTCCAAAGGTTATTTTCTTTGATAATAAAGCCCCATTTGTTTACAAAGAAGTAATGATTCTAACAAAAAAATACTCCATCATTCACCACACCTCAACAGCGGCATACCCTAAGGGTAATATATAAGTAGAGGAAACTAACAAGACCTGGGTTAACATTTTGTCTAAGATGATGGAAGATATTATAGGAGCATGCGATGACAACATCCCAGCAGTCTTAGGGACCTATCGAATAACAAGAGGAAGCCAACAGGGTATACACTATTCTCACTAGTCTTTGAAGCAGGGGCCATCTAACCAGTAGAGATGGAAGCCCCATCGACTACATACGCCTTGTAAAGCAGCATGTTACCCTAGAGTAGGCACGTTCTGTTGGAAGATCTTGATGAACACAGAGATAACGCGATGTAACACTTACAAATGTACACGAAGCAGTTCTTTAGGGCATACAAGAACTTAGTGAGACTACAAAAGTTTGTGGAAGGGAACCTGGTTTTGAATGTAGCTGTAAAGCACATTTGGGGGCTCCCACTACCCAAATTTGCTGCCAATTTGGAAGGACATTTCATATTAAAGGAAGCTCACTATTTAGGTTACTGCTCAATCTCAAAAAGAGAAGAAGACAAACCTTTCAAGATTAACAACAAGTGGTCAAAAGTATATCATGTATAGAGTTATGTCACCTGAGTTGAGATTTTTTTTCTATCAACCTTTATTATGTTCAAAGTCTAATATTTTGGTTGTTGTTATTTCTTTACCTCTAAGGAGTTAAAGTTAGTGGGAAAATTGACTATAAATTGTAAGAGTTTTTCACTTTGCAATGAGAATATAGAAGAAACAATTTGAAACATAAATTGAGATATGATGTAGCCAAAATAATTTCCTTTTATATATATTTCTTTCACTTCAAAATGTTATAAGAAAGAGAAACTACTACCCAGAATTACATGTATGGAAAGAAAAGAAAATACATCGAAGGGGCTCAACCCAAAAGTAAACAAAGGTCAGGAGATGAGAAGATATCCCCAGTTAGGCCCAAGAAGCTTTTAGGAAGGACTGTTGAGTAGCAATGGAACCCTTAAGCCTCGTTTGAACTTGAGTGCATTGAATGACCAGAGCTTCTCATTCTTTCATAGCTTTATCCAAGTCATCCTCAGTGGTCTTTACCTTTAGATCTGCAAATGTCAATAAAGGGGCCAGGTCCCTTAGTATGTCTTCTTCATACCATAGGCCTCAACTTAGCATCCTTTAGAAACTTTAGGTGCTTGATTAGCCAGTCAACCTGAAACCCATCCTTAGTTAGGTCTTTTGAATTACAAAAGTGTTGATTTATAATAGGTCTTGAGATGTCCACGGTCTGGGTGTTTACAATATCAACGATGATGCTAGCCATTCCAAGAAGTCTAAAACCTATCGAGATTTTGTTTGAACGCAAGCACTTAGGGGTAAATATCTCTAGAAAGTACGAGGAAAGCTATTCAATGGTAGATCGCTGACAGGCTGGGATTTGGGGAGATTAATGAAATAACTGGAGGCAGAATTCACGAGGAGCCATATAAGTTAGAGGAACCTCATAACCAGATTCACTATCAGCAAGAACGTCTATGATGGAACCAAGATCGTTGTAATAGGATTCATCTAGGGAAGAAGGTTCTCACTGAGGAGACGCAACGGGAGAAACAGCACACTGAGGTTGCCCTTAGGTAGGTGTGGGCTCCTTCGTGATCTAAAATGTGAAAGAGAAAAATAGAAACGAGATTTTGATAAAATCTTAGCAAGTGTTTTTTCATTATTAAGTCACCTCGCAGGTAGAGTTTCGAAAAAAAAACTTAACAAGTGGTTTCATTGTTAAGTCACCTTGAAGGTGTGAGATTTAAAAAAAAATCTTAACAAGTGTTTTTTTCATTGTTAAGTCACCTCACAGGTGGAGTTTCAAAAAAAATATTAACAAGTGGTTTCATTGTTAAGCACTTTGAAGGTGTGAGATTTTGAGAAAATCTTAACAAGTGTTTTTTCATTGTTAAGTTACCTCATAAGTGGAGTTTTAAAAAATCTTAAAAAGTGTTTCTTTCATTGTTAAGTTACCTAGCAAGTATGAGTGTTGAGAAAATCTTGATAAGTGATTTCATTGTTAAGTCATCAATAGGCGGAGTTATACTGTCCATCTTGTTTTCATCTAAACATATGCATAATGGAAAAACTTATGCAAGAGAAGGACAAGTCGAAGTTACCTCAACAGGAATGGCACTAAAAGGGTGAGTATCACCAATACGCCCAGGGTCCTCAAAGGAACCTTCAGCCATAGGGATCTGAACTCCTTTTGAAACATCTTCCCGACAAAAAGGCACAAGTTCTAAAGCATGGGAAGTTCTCACTAAAGTTTCTTGGGCTTCAATAACCTCAACCACTAATGATGCTGAAGGAACTTCAGGATGAAAAGATAGTGCAATGACAACTTTAGTAACCAGTGGAACCTCATAATAGGAAAATGAAGTAACTACAACTTTATAATCCCATGGTACCTTTGGAATGGGAGAAAGAGGAACTTCTTATGAAGGTTGCAAATAATCATGAAATGTTAAATAAACAAAGACAAAGAAACGGTGAGGGAAAATATATAAGGAAGATTAATATTTCCTTTGAATCAACTGGAAAAGGGAAAAGTAAAATATTGGGTCTCTCCAGAGGAGCATGGAATAAAGAATCTATAAACGATGTGGCAAAGGACGAAACAAAATTCTGACAGGAATGAAATAACATTTACTATGGAAAGAGATCAGTTTAAAAAAAAGTGTTCAAAAGAAGAAACCGTTACCTCAGGGGGGACTTACTGATATAGGTAGCACAACAAGTGGAAGCACTGATGAGGGGGATGCACCAGAGGAAGCCAGGGAATTCTTCTCTGCCTGAAAGGAGGGACCAATGGAGTCTAGGTACATCACCGCCCTATGAGAAGCCTCCTCCGTACATTGAGATGGAGAGAACTTTGAGTATGTAAGTCCCTTTATGGGAGAATGGGGAGGGGGTGTAATGGTATCAGAAAGATCAAACCGTCCTCACATGAAATGAATTATAAGAAGAGAAGGAGGAGGAGAAATTCCACCAAACTGAAGTTCCTGCAAAGTCCACTGTTCATTTTTTTTTCTCTCAATGTTAAAATATTTGCATAGAAATTATAAAGAAGAAAGTTACCTCTAGACTGGGCAGAAAGAATAACTGGAGAAGAAGTGGATTGGGATATTGTAGAAGAAAGTCCAACAGGTTCAGGCTCATGTTCATGGCTATCCTTAATCTAAATAGGCCCAATGCTTAATAAAGGTGGAAATGTCTTAGGGCTTGAAGGATGATCTATGGGTCCTACAATAAAAGCCCATATCTTTTGGGGCTTGGTACCCAATGTTTTCTTTCTCCCAGAAGGAGTAGTAGTGCCAGCTATTATTCATGAGCTCTTGTGCTACGTGGTGACTTACTTCGTGGGAACTAAGGGAATTAATGGGAAAATAACCCAATGTGTAATAATAGGGGTGTGTTGTCTAAAATCACGTTGAATCCATTTGAATTTAGCATGACACTTTGCTCAAACTTCCTCTTATATTTTTGTAGACGCTTTGGGGAAACGTAGACAGTGGGGAAAGAACTAATAAGCACTTATAATTTGGACTTAGACATGAACGTGGAAGAAGTCCCAATCTTAGAGGTCCTGGATTTTTTAGAGGCCAATTGAGAAGGCCCCTCTCCAGGAGAACCTTTAGTAGGGTCATGTTGATTTGGTGTGGGATCTTTATTGGCCCTTGGAGCAACAGTAATGATGGAGGGGAAAAATGGAGGTATCTCGCTGAGGGGACCTTTGAGGTGTCTCTTAAAGGATACTAAATCCATAGAACGGAATTTCCTTTAAGACCCATCTCTAAGGCTGTAAAAGTGAGAACTAGTGGACAGATGGGGGGACTCTAAATAAATTCTTTAATTTTGGCTAATTGGGTTGGCCAAGATTTCACCATGAACTGAGAAGATACATATCCCTTCATTGCCAGGATTAGAATGATAACTTGACTGCTGATTTGGGAGCACAAAGATGAAACGACATAGATGGTGTAATGGGAGCATGCTTCAAAGAAATAAGTCTTGGGATGAGATGCTTGAAAAACTGAGGAATGGTCTCCTTGGTCGTAAACAAGCTAGAAAGAGAAACAATCAAGATGATACGATTAAGAGGAATAACCCCACCCAGTATATGAAGACAAGAAACCAATAGTCAATGGAAGAACCACGATGAAGTAAGGATCCTCAGCAATAACCTCCTCAGTAGTCGCTTGAACTCTCCTAGATTTATGAGAAAAAAGACCAAGTGTGAGTATAAATGTACTCGTTGTAGGGCCTCATAACGAAGAAGATAGGTTTGTCAAAGATAGGCATAATATCTTTGTGACTCTATTTCTTATTGTAATGCAACAAGATATGGGGCTTGAGAGTTGGCTTATTTGGAGGTATCACTTTGGCTCTAGCTATCTCTGGATAACAGGTGTAGAGGAAACCCATAAGAAGAGTGGTGTTAGAAAAATTGTCTTGGTTATAACGATCTAAAGATTGTTCCATGTCAAGATGAGTATAGTTTAATCATGTGTACAGGGAACCTAAGACCATGGTATCTAGAAGAAGCTTGAACCCCCTAGCCAATCGGATGGAGATGTTGATTAGGTCCTTTCGAGTCAGATCATTGGGGTTTCGAGTAAAAAGAAAATAGGAAAGAATTACTAAAATATATGTAGGTAGTTCCAAGGGTGTACCCTTACCCTTACAAAATTGGAGGTGCCACCCTTGGCAGAGGGAACATAAAAGAAATCGTTAATAAGGGGGTGAAGGTGGCCTTATTAAATGAACCTGTACACTTGTGACATATTTAGTCCATCTTCGCTTGGGCCGTAGTATCTTTATCATCTAAAGGTTCATCAGAGTAGGGTGATGCACATAAAGGCTCAAGACTAAGAAGCTCACATAAATCTTCTTGGGTTATGGTGAACTCCCCCATGCAGTGAGAAAGGTATGGGTGGTAATGTTCCAATAAGATACAAGTACTTGTAAGGAAACATTTTGGTTGGATAATGTAAACTCACCAAACCATGTAGTCCGATGGAGCCTAATCTTAGTGAGAGCATCAACATGAGGAGTCTACATATAACTACTCCAAGAAGTGAAGTGGGATGGGTAGCCTCTTGGCCCCTTATAATCTATCTAGGAGCAAGGAAATTCCCCACGATCGAAGTGAAACCTGAGAGTCTCCTCTGGGGGAAAGTATCCCCAAGTTGAAGAATCATCACTTTCATCATCAAGTGTTATAGGTTCGCACTTGGCATTCACAAAGTAAGTCTTGCAGGTATCGAAGAAATCGTATCCCTTACCAAAGATAAGAGAACGATAGTAAAAGCGGAGTTGATCTTGGTAAGCTGCCAATAAGGATTTGGCATCAAAGGTTGTGATAGGAGTACCACTACGGTTGGAGAAATAGTGGTGGTTGGGGCAACTGGAGCATCAAAAGAAGAAGCTATTAGATCTTGAGGTGAATTAGTGGTGGTATGAAGAAGTAATAGGTTGAAAGCAACGAAGTAGTGGTTGTTGATGGTGGCAAAGATAAGAGGAAGAGGATGGTTGCAAGATTAGAGCTTAGGCTGGAGGGCAACAGTGGCATAAATATCTCTCTCTCTAAAAGATCTGAAAGTATGAAGGCAAAGGAAAATGTGAAAAGGAGAAAACGCTAAGTGTTTGAGATATTAGACATTTGAGATTTAAATGGTAGATTGAGTTTCCCACGAAAGCACATGCTAACTGTTAATAATGATTATAAAGGGGCATGTGGTACTTTAGGTAGTGCTCTATCAGTTGAAAAGGCAGCCTCACATCATTAATTAAGTGACGCTTGTGAGAGATAGAGAGAGGGTTGCTTTTAAAAGAAGTAATGGTTTATCGCCAATTTTTTGAAAATTACAAGAATTCCAAATGCTTAAAAAAATATTGTCCCTTCGCTCCAAGCTCAGACGATGGTAGAATGGAATGAGGTACATCGACGGGAATTTTCAATAATAGTATGAAGTCATATGGAATAGGAACTCAAAGTTCAAAAAGGGTCACAATATCCACTTACAATAGGCACATTTGGGATTGCTTTGGCTTGGGTACCTCGAGGCGAGTTTTCCTTTTTTTGAGTAGCTAGAACGATGATATCTAGGAGCTACAGGTACTTCAGGACAATTTCAACCAGAGATGAAGAAGACTGAATAATTAGAGTCTACTCACAAAAAAAGTTACGATGTCTCCTCGTCATACGCCTAAGTATTGAAGAGCTTTGGCACCGGTACATCAAAGTGAATTCAACTTTTTTTCCAATATATATAACGGCAGTAGTTGCGATGAAGGCAAATAGGAGAGACTTTTTTACCGCAAAAGAAGATGGTCCATTGGATTGAGAAGTTTTCGTAAAAACATTTCGTGCGCTCAAAACAAATCTCTACGCGATGGGGTAAATATCGGAGGGACTTGAAGGTAATCTTTGAATTACAGAAATCTTCCCCAATTAATAGAAGAGACTTAAGAGAAGGAATTCACATGAAGACAATAAGGTATCTTAGTGAGGTAGCTCAGTAATAGTGATCAACAAGGAAACTTGCCTAGAGAGATCTTCTTTATCTTTCGTTTTTACTTAGTCAAATTATATCTTTTTAATTACATTGACTGTAATGTTGCATCGATTGTAATATTGAGTGTGAGGTCAAATGGTACTCGTAAGAAACCAGGCCTGGCAGGGCTTGGGATAGCTTACATGATCTGTCGAATGACCTCACCTTGGGAACTTCAGAGAGACTTGGTTTAGAGGATTGAGAAGGGAGGCAATGTTAAGTCTTGTCTTTACCATCTTAGATACACTTGGTAAAATATCGAGAGGCCTCTTACAATGAAGCTTGTGCAGAATAACCTTCAGTTCCATCGAAGATTGAGTTTTGAGACAAACAGCCCTCTACCAAATGTCACGTCTACTTTAAGTGATATCACTGACCACCTACCCGCTATCCAATTTAGAGTTGAGTAAACCACTATGGTATCGGGGATGTGAGACGGTTTGGTGAGCCACCATTGTTGTGATAGAGACTTACGCACAATTGGTAGCTAAAATGGATGTACAAACATTTAATTATTATGAGGTAGGGTGTGCTGACCCATTAGGCATTTAGTGATTGAGACTTAAAGTGTAAGAGGAATGTATTTCACATTAATGAGGATTGAGACATCTCAGGAGGGGTGCCTCAACCACTTCTGAGAAAGGGGTTCCTTTCAGAGTTCTTGAGAGAGTTCTTTATAGAGAGAGAAAACACATTGAGATCAAAAGGGTTATTACAAACCAGAGTTTTATCCATCCATTTTTATATTTATTACGAAGCTTTCGTTAGCTAACTAGACATTCTTAGTGGTTACTCATGTGTTTGGTTGCCTGTCAAGGTGTATCTAGGGTGCTTACTTGTCTCTCGCTTTGAATGAGTTATTTTAGAAGTCCTTTTATTAGTATTTCATTTATACAAGAGAGAGATGTATGCGTCCAATCTGAATATTCCTTGTATATAATATTATGTGTTCTTGTGTGATTGTTGAGGGTATTTGGGTTACTATTTTATACCATATCTACAGAGGTTACACCTCTGTTTTTATTATTGGACTCCCAGCCTTCGAGGGGACTACCCTCTTACAGATCGATTTCTAGTTCATTCTCTAGAAAGATGGCATTTTCATGGGTTAGAAGTGGGTTGTGAGTGGGGTTGGGTTTAGGATATTTTAGTGGATCGATTAGACCCCGATCAATCAAGCCTTGAGCCACATTTTTGAGATGGAAGCACTGGTCGGTAGTGTGGCCCACGAATTGGTAAAAGTCGTAGTGGACATCAATTTTGAAGTTCTTTGGAAGTGGGTTTGGTAATGGATGGGGGTCCAAGGGTTTGATGAGGTTTCGACTTAGCAAGGCCTGGTAGACTTTGGATAAGGGAACATGGAGCTCAGTGTATTCATTTTTGGCAGGATTAGGTCATCTTTATGGTGGCCAAGAGGTAGTAGGTTAGGAGATATTGTTGATGGTTGAGATTGTATCACCTAAAGACTTCTCGTATTTTTTAGTACTGAACTATCTGATCACTTTCTTCAGCTCATCTTCTACCTCGGTAACATTTTCTTCAATTTCTACACCCTCTTCCCAAAGGGCTAAAAAGTGTTGACAATACGGACCTCCCATAGTCGCTTAGATTTGGGGCAAGAAATTCTTATTCATGATGCTGACTTATTCCTCCTTAGGGGGTCTATTAGTCATGGTAGCAACTTTCTCTCTCCACCTTCCTACGAAACTTCTAACTGTTTCCCCACGTTCTTCTTACGAAGATCTAGATCATGATGTGTAACCTCTAGTTCTTTGTTGTACTTGTACTTAGACATAATTTCCGGGGCAACATCTTCCCAACTACGAATTTTAGATTCTTTGAGGGAGAGGAAACATCGAAGGGAGCTTTTTATCAAAGTTTTTTGAAATATCTAGGCCATTATCTCTTCAGATTGATAACTGTGAAGGTGAACAATTAATGGGCCACTACCCCCAAACTTCTCGATGGCTAGCATCTTAAACTTCTCTGGTAATCTTGCCTTGGGGTAGGATTTTTGTGCGTAGTTGATGTAGTTCCCGAATATCCTGACTTGGTCCAAGTTCTTGGACAATAGTTTGAGGTTTTCCTTCACCTTGTTCATTTCTTCCTCCTTAGGATCAATGGGAAATGGTAGGTTAGCCCCTGGCTAGGTAAGGTTCGCTATAAGGAGCTGATCTGGTTTCTACCCATTGGCAGGCGGGGCATGCGGAGCATGTTCATATTCTTTTGGGACCCAGCAGGCTCTAGATCGGGTGGACCCATGGCATGAGGAAAGAGAACCTAGAGTTCTTTGATAATCTCATCCCAGTTTCATCGCGTTTCATGGACCTCGGTTTGAAGATTATCAATCTTGTCTCTTAGTTGGACTAAGACGTCCATCAGATGAGGCTACATGTTCTATGCTTGGTTAGTGTTTTCCATGAAGTGTCAGTGAGGGTAGATTCTGAACTCGGATGACGTAGTAGAGGAACTAGCGGAGCTCCAAGGTGGTTTGATGGAAGGTCGAAACTAATAGGGAGACAATCTAAGAATTCAGTATGCGATCGACATGACAAGGAAAAATGGTTTCAGTTTTATTTTTGAAAAGGGAAGAAAGAATTAGTTTTTGGTATTTTTGAAAAAGTTTAATTTTTTTTTGGTATTTTTGATAAAAGGAGGAAAACTATTTTTGGTATTTTTGATAAAAGGAGGAAAAATTCTTTTGGTATTTTTAGAAAAAATAGGGAAAAATATAAGAGAAGAATGTCAGCATGATTACTATTATTATGATGTTAGGTTTACCTAAAAGCAAAAAAATGTCGGACAGGCCCTGAGCCTGGGAAAATTGGATTTGAAAAATATGTATGACATGGTTTGACTTGTTTCCAGGCTTATGTACAGAGTCCTAATTTGAAAAATGGCAAAATAGCACAAAAATTTGAGCGGCATGCTGACCCGACATTTCGACAAAGTTTCGTGTAGCAACTGTCAAACTAAATATGAGTGCCCTAGGTTTGACGCCTATATGAGGTTTATGCAGTTTGTTGGGGTAGTGGTAAGGTTCCCCCTATAGCATGACTTCTACGGTATACTTCCTACTATTGAGGGAAATCTGTACGTGTGGACAAGCTTTTTGATATACCTGAGTGTATGTTAATTGCATCATTATATACCTCGTGGGGACAGTAGATATGAGATCAAATTAGATATACTCAATGCACGTGAATGATTTCTCTGCTATATACCTCCCGACGTGAGTTTAGTCAAGTGGTACGATGCAGGGGGAACCGTTCGATATACGTCGAAGGTATTAGGAAAATGGAAGGTGAGAGTCATATTGCTTAGGCTAATTGCGACCTGTAAGACTAGTGCCCATCGCAAAGTGATCCTCCAGTACTGGACAAAATTTTGGTCAATATTGCAATGCTTTTGGTGATGTAGTGTGAAAAGTGCATGATTCTTAATTAGTATATTACGGAGAGAATGTCTTTTATTTGGCATGATGAGTTTAACAAGTACTATGCTAATGAACAATGTACAAGTATCATGAAAAGTAAATTTAACATGGAGCATGAAGACTACACTAAGCATGGATAGACGTGAGTAAGTGATATGCGAATATCTACAAGTGAGTGTGTGGTAGTGAGACTAAGCATGGATTAACTACAAGTGGCGTGTAATATGTGCAAGTGAGCATGGATGTATACAAAATTGATAAGTGGATGTGTGTTCTAAATATCCTCAACATGGATATTCTAAGTGGTGTGTGAAGAATGTGGGTATAAGTGATCCTATATACAAGTGTAGGTAGTGTCAAGTGTAAATGGAGGGTCTTTACAAGTGTGTGAAGTGAAAAGTGAGTGAGAAGTGATATACACATAAGGTAGATACATACAACAAGTAATAGAGGAAAAGGGGAACATATAGGTAAAATAAATAGAGTCTTGTACCCATGTAAAACTAATAGCACCCACCCATATAAAAATAGAGTCTTGTACTCAAAGAATGTAATTCAGTCCCAGTGGAGTCACCACTGTGGCTATCCCTCCCCCAGTCACCATGCCTGTGTGGGTGATTCACGCCCTTCCCCGAGGGGCTTTGACCGTTGTCAATTGAGGTGATGTATAGAGATATAGTCGCAAGCCTATTTTGCACAAAACAAGAAAAATAAATGTTTTCGCCTCGAGAGAAAGACATCAAGGAGATAGTGATTCTTATGAAATCAATAATTCAAGGATTCAGGGACAAAGTTAAGAAATGAGAAGGTTTTAGGCACCCATCCCGCATTTTCGGTTTCTCATGGGCATCTGTTGTTCTTCTCCTTAAAAACTTCGTGAAGTATATGTGTGTATATATAAATGGAGAATTGAATTACGTGACTCGTGTCATGGATAAAGGCGAAGCAAAGTCATCCTTAGGAGTGTCCCAAAATAGTAACAAAAATGCTATGTGTGCGTTTGTTGAGTCACGGATCGTCTATAGGAGGACGATGGTGTAGGCTGGATAACACACAAGCATGGATCACAAATATATGATATGAAACAAATATATGAACAAAAATAGGAAAGGGCTCAAATCTAATATATTACCCAAGATGCCTACCTAACCTAAAAAGGCATCAAAGTCCACGTAGTTGGTATATAACACGAGGTGGGGTTTATTCCATAAATCCAACTGGGAACTTGTAATACCCCGTACTTTTGACTATGTTTATTTTTGGGATTTATTAATTAAATGTGTATTAATTGGAAATTAATCCGGGTTAAAAATACTAGCGAGATGCGAGTTGGTATTTGATTATGTGCATATATGATTATATATGAAATTGGAATTATGAAATTTGTCGTGAGATTGATATACAGCATTTTGGGAATTTTGTTGAGACGCGTGTGACCGTCGCCTCATGGTGTATTATTTTAATTATAAAAGTGAATTTAAATTCTATTAACCGTATGGTTGTTTTGAGTGCGCCAACGCGTCCGGAAGGGTCGAAATAGTCAGAAAACACTAGCCGGGGGTGTAGTTTGGGTCCCGGGGTATTTTTAGGCCATAACGGCAATATAAAGGGTATTTTGGTAATTTCGTATTTTTAGGAATTAAAAATGACGAAAATTAGAGAAGTAAATATGATTGGGAATAGACCCACTAAACCCACTAACCAACCCTTAATGACCCAATAAGCTACGGGAGTTATCAAATTATGTTTCCAACTTTCCCAAAGAAAATCCTAGCCACCATAGCCACTTGGGAGAAGAAGCTTGGAGAAAGAGAGAGAGAGGGAATTCTGCAGAAAGAGAGGGAAATCACCATCAAAATCAGAGATCGAATCAAGGCAAGTGATTTAAATTACATTCTTTATGTGGTGAATGCTTCTTCCATGTTAGAAATCTTAATAATCATTCTTATTTAAGAGATAAAGGAAAACCCATGAAATTGGAAGTTATTAGTTTAATTTTGGGTATAGGTTTGCATGTAGAAACGTTATTGGAAGATTGAATTCAGAGATTTCATATTTATGTGATGTAACAACGGATTAAATTCTGGGAATTGATGATGATAAAAATCTAGGGTTTATGTTCTTGAAGAAATTGGGGGAAAATGTAGAAACTTGTGATTTAATGATGTTTAGGATGTATTAATTCCTTAAAAGATGTTAGGATATGACCTTAGCATGTTTTAGGATGATTAGAGAACCTAAAACATTGTTGGAACGAATTTTAGAGGAGATTTGAGGAGTAAGAATTGATGAAAAACGTAACTAAGAAATTCTGGGCTTGAAACTGGTCGGTCGTTAGAAGGCCTCTCCAGGTCGTTCGAACGAGCTCGTTCGAACGAACTTCTAACGAGTTGACCAGTCACTTCTAACTAGGGGAGACTTCGTTCGATACCTTCGTTCGAACGAACTGTATTTGGTTCGATACATTCGTTCGAAGGAGATGTCGTTAGAAGGTACAGTTCGTTCGAACGAACTGGAATCTCGTTCGAACAGCCTCGTTCGAACGAGACTTCTAACGAGCTGGCAGTTTAGGCCTTTTTGTCCTATTTTGATTTTGGGAGTCTCGTAAACTTGTTCGAGGGTAGAGATAACATTACTTTGATGATGTATTGATAGATTTGGGACGTTTGGGTTATTTTGAGCAGTAAATTATTTACGAGCAATTTAAATTAAAGGGATAAGTGGGTTGAGACGTGAGTGTCTACTACGACGTGAGAATAAATTATGGCGCGTGTAATTATGGACCGGGATTATATAAGTTGTATATATATTAAGATT
This sequence comes from Sambucus nigra, assembly GCA_949130495.1. Lineage (NCBI taxonomy): Eukaryota > Viridiplantae > Streptophyta > Magnoliopsida > Dipsacales > Adoxaceae > Sambucus > Sambucus nigra. Next base: position 339,860,618 of record OX422213.1, on the reverse strand, counting down.
GGTACTAGAATTAGAATAGTACTACTATTAAACTACGGGATTACTAAGACGTGTGTATACTTAGTATTGCTATATGATTTGTGTGTATGACATACCTACCATACTTGCTATCACGGGAGGTTTGCGTTCGCTTAGGGCCCTCTAATCCTTGTGTTGCCCGGATTTAGACTGGTTACCTCGATGAACATAGGTCAGAGAAAGAATTATTGGGATGTTAATAAGTCCGTTGATCGTGGGAGTGTAGGTATGTACGTGACCCATGTGATGTGACTGTGTTCGCCTCCATTATTTGTGACGTTGTTATCTGTGAACTATTCCTGAGAGATTCGGAATATGTGATCCTTATGTACGTGATGTACCGGGATAGATAGCAGAGTATGTGTGCACCACATCTTAGTCTCGGGGTGCTTGTATTGTATATTTATGATGTGAATAATATACACTTAAATAATAAGAACCTTCATGTTAATGTTGTGAATATAATTACGGTATTAATTCGGGAAAATATAACGAGTTAACTGATAGTTATATATATTGCATATTGAGCATCTGAGTTTACATTAAACCCCTACTTAATTACGAGTGTCATAATGTTAATAGAACCGAGTAACACCTGTGACACCCCGACTAATTAAATACCGGGTAGCTATTCCTTTATTAAATTAATTCAAAATGCCAAGTTGGTCTAGTTAATAGCATCACTGTCGAAAACATTTTAATGATTACTAACCACCTAGTATTTAAAAAGTAAGTGCCAAATTTTAATTAAAGTCTGATTAACATGCAACAAGTGTAATAAAGAATAACAACACCATTCACCATAATGAAATAAATAGAATGAACATCACATAACGTAAATAAAGTCTGGAGGAAAACTCCTCACAACAATCCCACAACTGAAATAAGTAAACCGAATACTGAAACAATACATGCTAAAGCATGAAAACTGAAATGTAAAAGATGTCTCTAATGGAAATGGGCAACATGCCCTACAACTGATAGATAATAAATCTGGAATCCAAGTGATAGAAGCGTCTACAAGCAAATCCCTGTAGCTCCCACAAACAGCTACAGCTCGTCATCAGAATGAGAATCCTATGCTTGGTGTCCTTGTGGCTGGGCACCTAAAATGGTTTTACAAAGAAAAAAGATTTGAAAAGTAAACGGGCATAAGCCATTGACTCGTTTGTCAGGAGCAGATAGTTCGGTTACTAGAAGAGGGAGCCGAGTCCTATACCGTTAGCTCAGACGGGGGATTGCGCTTCAATGGGAGATTGGTGGTTCCGGAAGGGGAGAAATTGCGACACGATGTGATGGCAGAGTCGCACGGCTCACGGTTCGCGGTACATCCCGGAAGGGACAAAATCTACCAAGACATGAGAAGGCAGTATTGGTGGAGCGGTATGAAGAGAGATATCGCTGAGTTTGTTTCTAAATGCACCACTTGTCAGCTTGTAAAAGTGGATCATCAGAGACCGGCAGGATTGTTACAGCCGTTGGAGGTCCCGGTGTGGATGTGGGAGAGCATATCCATGGACTTTATTACGGGGTTGCCTACGTCGCAGAGGGGTCACGACTCCGTTTGGGTAATTGTGGACAGATTGTCCAAGGTCGCTCACTTTTTACCCATTAGGACTGATTACACTACGGGACAGTATGCCCAGCTCTTCATTTCAAAGATTGTGAGACTTCACGGTGTGCCCCTAAATATCGTGTCTGATAGAGACAAGATATTTGTTTCGAGGTTTTGGGAGAGTTTCCAGGAGGCCATGGGCACGGAATTGCGGTTGAGTACGGCGTATCATCCGCAGACTGATGGGCAGACTGAGCGCACAAATCAGATGTTGGAGGACATGCTACGCATGTGCATTATTGACTTTGGTGGTGGATGGGAGCAGTACCTTCCACTGGTGGAGTTTGCTTACAACAACTCCTATCAGTTCACTATTGGCATGGCTCCGTTTGAGGCATTGTACGGTAGGCCTTGTCGTTCCCCAACATGTTGGTTAGAGGTGCGGGACAACAAACTGCTTGGGCCGGAAGTGATTCAGGATACTTCGACAAGGATTGAGTTGATTCGGAGTCGCATTCGGGTAGCTCAAGACAGGCAGAAGAGTTATGCTGATGCGAAGAGATTTTTCAGGGAGTTCCAAGTAGGGGACCAGGTTTTGCTCAGGGTATCTCCTATGAAGGAGATTATGTGTTTCGGGAAGAAGGGGAATTTGGCACCAAGGTATGTGGGGCCGTTTCCTATTATTGAGCGGATCGGACCAGTTGCGTATAGACTTGGGTTACCGGAGCATTTGCATCGGATTCACGATGTATTTCATATTCCTCGCTAAGAAAATATCTCAGAGATGATTTGGATCATTCTCACATTGCTGTGGAGGACATCGATCTCCAGCCGGATAGCTCCTACGAGGAGGGGCCAATTGCTATTTTGGATGGAAGCGAGAGGAAACTGCGGTCAAAGATAGTCCCGTTAGTGCGTGTTCAGTGGCGACATCACAATGTCGAGGAGTCCACATGGGAGCGCGAGGACGAGATGCGCGAACGTTATCCAGAGTTATTTTTAGCAGGTACTTTCTAGTTTTGAATTTCGGGACGAAATTCAGTTATTAGGAGGGAAGTATGTAATACCCCGTACTTTTGACTATGTTTATTTTTGGGATTTATTAATTAAATGTGTATTAATTGGAAATTAATCCGGGTTAAAAATACTAGCGAGATGCGAGTTGGTATTTGATTATGTGCATATATGATTATATATGAAATTGGAATTATGAAATTTGTCGTGAGATTGATATACGGAATTTTGGGAATTTTGTTGAGACGCGTGTGACCGCCGCGTCATGGTGTATTATTTTAATTATAAAAGTGAATTTAAATTCTATTAACCGTATGGTCGTTTTGAGTGTGCCAACGCGTCCGGAAGGGTCGAAATAGTCAGAAAACACTAGCCGGGGGTGTAGTTTGGGTCCCGGGGTATTTTTAGGCCATACCGGCAATATAAAGGGTATTTTGGTAATTTTGTATTTTTAGGAATTAAAAATGACGAAAATTAGAGAAGTAAATATGATTGGGAATAGACCCACTAAACCCACTAACCAACCCTTAATGACCCAATAAGCTACGGGAGTTATCAAATTAGGTTTCCAACTTTCCCAAAGAAAACCCTAGCCACCATAGCCACTTGGGAGAAGAAGCTTGGAGAAAGAGAGAGAGAGGGAATTCTGCAGAAAGAGAGGGAAATCACCATCAAAATCAGAGATAGAATCTAGGCAAGTGATTTAAATTACATTCTTTATGCGGTGAATGCTTCTTCCATGTTAGAAATCTTAATAATCATTCTTATTAAAGAGATAAAGGAAAACCCATGAAATTGGAAGTTATTAGTTTAATTTTGGGTATAGGTTTGCATGTAGAAACGTTATTGGAAGATTGAATTCAGAGATTTCATATTTATGTGATGTAACAACGGATTAAATTCTGGGAATTGATGATGATAAAAATCTAGGGTTTATGTTCTTGAAGAAATTGGGGGAAAATGTAGAAACTTGTGATTTAATGATGTTTAGGATGTATTAATTCCTTAAAAGATGTTAGGATATGACCTTAGCATGTTTTAGGATGATTAGAGAACTTAAAACATTGTTGGAACGAATTTTAGAGGAGATTTGAGGAGTAAGAATTGATGAAAAACGTAACTAAGAAATTCTGGGCTAGAAACTGGTCGGTCGTTAGAAGGCCTCCCCAGGTCGTTCGAACGAGCTCGTTCGAACGAGCTTCTAACGAGTTGACCAGTCGCTTCTAACGAGGGGAGACTTCATTCGATACCTTCGTTCGAACGAACTGTATTTGGTTCGATACATTCGTTCGAAGGAGATGTCGTTAGAAGGTACAGTTCGTTCGAACGAACTGGAATCTCGTTCGAACAGCCTCGTTCGAACGAGACTTCTAACGAGCTGGTAGTTTAGGCCTTTTGGCCTGTTTTGATTTTGGGAGTCTCGTAAACTTGTTCGAGGGTAGAGATAACATTACTTTGATGATGTATTGATAGATTTGGGACGTTTGGGTTATTTTGAGGAGTAAATTATTTACGAGCAATTTAAATTAAAGGGATAAGTGGGTTGAGACGTGAGTGTCTACTACGACATGAGAATAAATTATGGCGCGTGTAATTATGGACCGGGATTATATAAGTTGTATATATATTAAGATTGGTACTAGAATGAGAATAGTACTACTATTAAACTACGGGATTACTAAGACGTGTGTATACTTAGTATTGCTATATGATTTGTGTGTATGACATACCTACCATACTTGCTATCACGGGAGGTTTGCGTTCGCTTAGGGCCCTCTAATCCTTGTGTTGCCCGGATTTAGACTGGTTACCTCGATGAACATAGGTCAGAGAAAGACTTATTGGGATGTTAATAAGTCCGCTGATCGTGGGAGTGTAGGTATGTACGTGACCCATGTGATGTGACTGTGTTCGCCTCCATTATTTGTGACGTTGTTATCTGTGAACTATTCCTGAGAGATTCGGAATATGTGATCCTTATGTACGTGATGTACCGGGATAGATAGCAGAGTATGTGTGCACCACAGCTTAGTCTCGGGGTGCTTGTATTGTATATTTATGAAGTGAATAATATACACTTAAATAATAAGAACCTTCATGTTAATGTTGTGAATATAATTACGGTATTAATTCGGGAAAATATAACGAGTTAACTGATAGTTATATATATTGCATATTGAGCATCTGAGTTTACGTTAAACCCCTACTTAATTACGAGTGTCATAATGTTAATAGAACCGAGTAACACCTGTGACACCCCGACTAATTAAATACCGGGTAGCTACTCCTTTATTAAATTAATTGAAAATGCCAAGTTGGTCCAGTTAATAGCATCACTGTCGAAAACATTTTAATGATTACTAACCACCTAGTATTTAAAAAGTAAGTGCCAAATTTTAATTAAAGTCTGATTAACATGCAACAAGTGTAATAAAGAATAACAACACCATTCACCATAATGAAATAAATAGAATGAACATCACATAACGTAAATAAAGTCTGGAGGAAAACTCCTCACAACAATCCCACAACTGAAATAAGTAAACCGAATACTGAAACAATACATGCTAAAGTATGAAAACTGAAATGTAAAAGATGTCTCTAATGGAAATGGGCAACATGCCCTACAACTGATAGATAATAAATCTGGAATCCAAGTGATAGAAGCGTCTACAAGCAAATCCCTGTAGCTCCCACAAACAGCTATAGCTCGTCATCAGAATGAGAATCCTATGCTTGGTGTCCTTGTGGTTGGGCACCTAAAATGGTTTTACAAAGAAAAAAGATTTGAAAAGTAAACGGGCACAGGCCAATGACTCGTTCTGTCAGGTGTAGATAGTTCGGTTACTAGAAAAGGGAGCCAAGTCCTATACCGTTAGCTCAGACGGGGGATTGCGCTTCAATGGAAGATTGGTGGTTCCGGAAGGGGAGGAATTGCGACACGATGTGATGGCAGAGTCGCATGGTTCACGGTTCGCGGTACATCCCGGAGGGGACAAAATGTACCAAGACATGAGAAGGCAGTATTGGTGGAGCGGTATGAAGAGAGATATCGCTGAGTTTGTTTCGAAATGCGCCACTGTTAGCTTGTAAAAGTGGATCATCAGAGATCGGAAGGATTGCTACAGCCATTGGAGGTCCCGGTGTGGATGTGGGAGAGCATATCCATGGACTTTATTAAGGGGTTGCCTACGTCGCAGAGGGGTCAGGACTCCGTTTGGGTAATTGTGGACAAATTGTTTAAGGTCGCTCACTTTTTAACCGTTAGGACTGATTACACTACGGGACAGTATGCCCAGCTCTTCATTTCAGAGATTGTGAGACTTCACGGTGTGCCCCTAAATATCTTGTCTGACAGAGACGCGATATTTGTTTCGAGGTTTTGGGAGAGTTTCCAGGAGGCCATGGGCACGGAATTGCGGTTGAGTACGGCGCATCATCCGCAGACTGATGGGCAGACTGAGCGCACAAATAAGATGTTGGAGGACATGCTACGCATGTGCATTATTGACTTTGGGGGTGGATGGGAGCAGTACCTTCCACTGGTGGAGTTTGCTTACAACAACTCCTATCAGTTCACTATTGGCATGGCTCCGTTTGAGGCATTGTACGGTAGGCCTTGTCGTTCCCCAGCATGTTGGTTAGAGGTGGGGGACAACAAACTTCTTGGGCCGGAAGTGATTCAGGATACTTCGGCAAGGATTGAGTTGATTCGGAGTCGCATTCGGGTAGCTCAAGACAGGCAGAAGAGTTATGCTGATGCGAAGAGATTTTTCAGGGAGTTCCAAGTAGGGGACCAGGTTTTGCTCAGGGTATCTTCTATGAGGGGATTATGCGTTTCGGGAAGAAGGGGAAGTTGGCACCAAGGTATATGGGGCCGTTTCCTATTATTGAGCGGATCGGACCGGTTGCGTATAGACTTGGGTTACCGGAGCATTTGCATCGGATTCACGATGTATTTCATATTTCCTCGCTAAGAAAATATCTCAGAGATGATTTGGCTCATTCTCACATTGCTGTGGAGGACATCGATCTCCAGCCGGATAGCTCCTACGAGGAGGGGCCAATTGCTATTTTGGACCGAAGCGAGAGGAAACTGCGATCAAAGATAGTCCCGTTAGTGCGTGTTCAGTGGCGACATCACAATGTCGAGTAGTCCACATGGGAGCGCGAGGACGAGATGCGCGAACGTTATCCAGAGTTATTTTTAGCAGGTACTTTCTAGTTTTGAATTTCGGGACGAAATTCAGTTATTAGGGGGGAAGTATGTAATACCCCGTACTTTTGACTATGTTTATTTTTGGGATTTATTAATTAAATGTGTATTAATTGGAAATTAATTCGTGTTAAAAATACTAGCGAGATGCGAGTTGGTATTTGATTATGTGCATATATGATTATATATGAAATTGGAATTATGAAATTTGTCGGGAGATTGATATACGGCATTTTGGGAATTTTGTTGAGACGCGTGTGACCGCCGCGTCATGGTGTGTTATTTTAATTATAAAAGTTAATTTAAATTCTATTAACCGTATGGTCGTTTTGAGTGTGCCAACGCGTCCGGAAGGGTCGAAATAGTCAGAAAACACTAGCCAGGGGTGTAGTTTGGGTCCCGGGGTATTTTTTGGCCATACCGGCAATATAAAGGGTGATTTTGGTAATTTTGTATGTTTAGGAATTAAAAATGACGAAAATTAGAGAATTAAATCTGATTGGGAATAGACCCACTAAACCCACTAACCAACCCTTAATGACCCAATAAGCTACGGGAGTTATCAAATTAGGTTTCCAACTTTCCCAAAGAAAACCCTAGCCACCATAGCCACTTGGGAGAAGAAGCTTGGAGAAAGAGAGAGAGAGGGAATTCTGCAGAAACAGAGGGAAATCACCATCAAAATCAGAGATCGAATCAAGGCAAGTGATTTAAATTACATTCTTTATGCGGTGAATGCTTCTTCCATGTTAGAAATCTTAATAATCATTCTTATTTAAGAGATAAAGAAAAACCCATGAAATTGGATGTTATTAGTTTAATTTTGGGTATAGGTTTGCATGTAGAAACGTTATTGGAAGATTGAATTCAGAGATTTCATATTTATGTGATGTAACAACGGATTAAATTCTGGGAATTGATGATGATAAAAATCTATGGTTTATGTTCTTGAAGAAATTGGGGAAAAATGTAGAAACTTGTGATTTAATGATGTTTAGGATGTATTAATTCCTTAAAAGATGTTAGGATATGACCTTAGCATGTTTTAGGATGATTAGAGAACTTAAAACATTGTTGGAACGAATTTTAGAGGAGATTTGAGGAGTAAGAATTGATGAAAAACGTAACTAAGAAATTATGGGCTTGAAACTGGTCGGTCGTTAGAAGGCCTCCCCAGGTCGTTCGAATGAGCTCGTTCGAACGAGCTTCTAACGAGTTGACCAGTCGCTTCTAATGAGGGTAGACTTCGTTCGATACCTTCGTTCGAACGAACTGTATTTCGTTCGATACATTCGTTCGAACGAGATGTCGTTAGAAGGTACAGTTCGTTCGAACGAACTGGAATCTCGTTCGAACAGCCTCGTTCGAACGAGACTTCTAACGAGCTAGCAGTTTAGGCCTTTTTGGCCTGTTTTGATTTTGGGAGTCTCGTAAACTTGTTCGAGGGTAGAGATAACATTACTTTGATGATGTATTGATAGATTTGGGACGTTTGGGTTATTTTGAGGAGTAAATTATTTACGAGCAATTTAAATTAAAGGGATAAGTGGGTTGAGACGTGAGTGTCTACTACGACGTGAGAATAAATTATGGCGCGTGTAACCTTTACCCTCATTTTGAAGAGGTATAACCTTTAAAAGAATTTTTAAAGTGTCGAAATCTGTCTTCACGATCCTTGGATTTGATGATCTTTTCTTCTATGTAGACTTATCGAAAGGAGTGTGCGTACGTTCAAATAAAGAAATTATTTAATTAAATTCAGTTTTCCCAAATTAAATCCTAAACATGCATCTAGGTGTGATTGAATAAGATGAAATCATGCAAGAACATTCAAACACACACATGTGAGGAAAAATCCCCCAAAGGGGAAAAAACTTTTATTTTCACTATAATATTGTAAGATACGGTTATACCGATTACATTGAAAATATAGTGATACAAAAATACCCGCAGGCATCGGTTCTGATGTCGACGGCTGGAATCTCCCTCAGGAACTCCAAGTGATCATCATGAAGAAGAAAGATGGCTTCTCCACAAAGGTTGAACAAACATAAGATTGTGTCTTGGGTTACAAAAAGATTCACAAAGGTTTGGCAAGGATGTGTGAATAAAAAATATGAAGAATAGATGTATTTGGACTCTCAAAATCGTCTCTCCAAGTCTTATGAAATAACTCCCCCGAAGTTGGCTTTTATAAGGAAACCAAAAAGAGTTTCTTGATTTTAAAACACTTGCCAGCATCAGGTACCCCGAACGGGTTCTGGTTTACCGTGAACCGGTTTGTCCCTCGAACCGGTTTGGCCTTCGATTCACAAAAATTCGCTGGAACTTGGGGCTTATATACTTAGCATTTTTCAAGGGTTTTTCTCGAAATTATCTCCATTTTCAAAGGGCCATAACTTCTTAACCGTAGCTCGGATTGAGGTTCCGTATCCTCTAGCATCTTTGTTACGGCGAGCTCTTCAACTTTATACTTGACCGGACCTCCTGACAATGGGTGTAAAATTACCAAAATTTTCTTAAACTTCCATATCTTGCCTTCATTCACCGTTTTGACTTATCTTGAGTACCACTTACATAAGATCCATAAAATTATGGACCGTGAAGTCGTTGAGGCAGATGTGGGACACATGATGGAGATGTTTAATGCTTGATTCCTGAAATTCGAATTGAGGCTGTCGTGTGAGATCGTGTAGAGACATGCCAAATGTAGCGGCGTACGACATACATAAAGATAAGATATCATACACGACAAAGATGTCCTTACAAATCCCCCCTATGTCTATGCCGGTACAAACATAAAAAATTTGAATTATCAAATACAAATTGCCTATACAAATCTACCCTTCCATGACCCAAAACTGGAAAGATACAAATGAATAATTCTTCATCATTTGATCTTCAAATCTTCAAAACTTTTCTCATCTGGATGTGTAATTCAGAGATCAGCAATGTAGTACCTACACACATGAGATAAAGCAAATACAAAGTGATGTATCGAGTTTGAAATGAGATAAACATAGATTCCAGCTTAAAATAAATCTCAACATCTTAAAACTCCCCTATAATATGATAATTCTTCTCCCCCTTTTTATTATAGCCCTAAATAGACAAATACGAGAAGCATAAATGAATGCAAATGGAAAATGTCACAAGGTAATAAACTTTCTATTTTTGGAATTTTCAAATTTTTTCACACAAAATTTACAATAAATAATCACACCATGAAAGAACACAAAAACAACCAAGTCGATGATTGCGAAAATGTAGGGGTGTGATCAAATTCGATAGGAAAATCAATGCATACAAACATGACATATGTGCACGATGAATATCGGATATTCCTAACGAATGAACTCAACATCCTCCTTAGGTTTAAAAAGGTAGAAATATGATACATTGCTCAATCAAATCAACAAATCAAAGCTTAAAGTGATTTCCACACCAATAACGTTCAAAACGATTTAATGCTTTTTCAGGACTTTCAAGGAAGTGCAAACCCGTTTAAAATCTCCAACCAAACTCCCTCAGATTTATATTTTGAATAGAGGTAATCTAAATTCTCAGACTTTGATGAATTGATTGTGAAACCTAATGGCCCATATTTGGCATGTATTTATTTTTATTGCCTTTAAATTTTTTTCGAGCTCTTTTAACCTCCTGGGCTCCGGATAATAAAATTCCTCAAATTTTTAGGTCCTTTTTAACGGTGGCTTAGTATTCGCAAAGGCTAAATGGACCTTTCGCAGACCTTCCCCATTTTCAAATAAACACACAGTCTCACCAAAGGGTTTTAACATACATTCAAATCTTATCAAGTTTTATCGCATATTGTACGTTATATAGACATAATTGAGATGGAAACACTCAAGCCAATATGTGATAGACAAGTATGATAATCAAATAAAGCCATTCATGTGTGCAATAAAGGAGATAGGAGTCAAACATGTAGAAAGATATCACTAATCACATCTTAAAGACTCCAAATGATGTAAAACACATGGATGAAATGATGTACCGTCTCAAATCTCTATCAAACAGTCACATTTATAAATGAAATGAAATTTGTGACTCAGCTATCTTAAATGCTCATACATAAAAGGTGCAAATAAAATAAAAAAATCTTTTTGAGATTTTCTAAAATTTTTATAAAAAGAAAATCTTTTTGTATTTTTTTTAAAAAATATATAAAAAAGCAAAAGTAATAATTCTCATGATACAAACTAGCAATAAGAAGCATATGATATGAACATTAAAAAGCATCCTATCCTAGACAGGGAGTCCCGCGGCTGCGGGGTCAGTTCCTACGAGTTACATTGGTCCCGTGGGAGTTGTTGGTGCCACCCACGGGGACGTTCGGGGGATGTTTCGAGTTCTCACCCTCCAACGCCATGTTTTCCTCAAGTATAGAAATACTCAAATTACCGTCGTATTTTCAAATCGGGAGTCCCGCGGCTACGGGGTCAGTTCCAACGAGTTACATTGGTACCGTGGGAGGTGTTGGTGCCACCCACGAGAACGTTCGGGGCCTTTTTCGAGTTCTCACCCCTAAAGCCATGTTCTTAAGCCTAATGCAAATTATAATCGTATTCTCAAACCGGGAGTCCCGCGGATACAGGGTCAGTTCCTACGAGTTACATTGGTGTCGTGGGAGGTGTTGGTGCCACCCACGGGGCCGCTAGAGGGCTGTTTCGAGTTCTCACCCTCTAACGTCATGTTTTTAAGTCTAAGTCAAGAAATATGCGAATTATCGTCGTATTCTCAAATTGGGAGTCCCGCGACTGTGAGGTCAGTTCCTACGAGTTACGTTGGTCCCGTGGGAGGTGTTGGTGCCACCCACGGGGGCGTTCAGGGGTTGTTTTGAGTTTTCACCCTCTAACGCCATGTTTTGCCTAAGTCTAGAAATATGCAAATTACCGTCGTATTCTCAAACCGGGAGTCCCGCGGCTACGGGGTCAGTTCCTACGAGTTACATTGGTCCCGTGGGAGGTGTTGGTGCCACCCACGAGAACGTTCGGGGGCTGTTTCTAGTTCTCACCCTCTAACGCCATGTTTTTAAGCCTAAGTCTAGAAATATGCAAATTATCATCGTATTCTCAAACCGGGAGTCCCGCGGCTGCGGGGTTAGTTCCTACGAGTTACATTGGTCCCGTGGGAGGTGTTGGTGCCACCCACGGGGACATTCTGGGGCTGTTTCGAGTTCTCACCCTCTAACGCCATGTTTTTAAGCCTAAGTCTATAAATATGCAAATTACCGTCATATTCTCAAACACGGAGTCCCATGGCTACGGGGTCAATTCCTACGAGTTACATTGGTCCCGTGGGAGATGTTGGTGCCACCCACGGGGACGTTTGGGGGATGTTTCGAGTTCTCACCCTCCAACGCCATGTTTTTATCAAGTCTAGAAATATGCAAATTACCGTCGTATTTTCAAATCGGGAGTCGCGCGGCTGCGGGGTCAGTTCCTACTAGTTACATTGGTACCGTGGGAGGTGTTGGTGCCACCCACGAGAACGTTCGGGGGCTTTTTCGAGTTCTCACCCTCTAACGCCATGTTTTTAAGCCTAATGGAAATTATCATCGTATTCTCAAACCGGGAGTCCCGCGGCTACGGGGTCAGTTCCTACGAGTTACATTGGTGCTGTGGGAGGTTTTGGTGCCACCCACGGGGCCGCTAGAGGGCTGTTTCGAGTTCTCACCCTCTAACGCCATGTTTTTAATCCTAAGTCAAGAAATATGTAAATTATCGTCGTATTCTCAAACCGGGAGTCCCGCGACTGTGAGGTCAGTTCCTACGAGTTACGTTGGTCCCGTGGGAGGTGTTGGTGCCACCCACGGGGCCGTTCGGGGGCTGTTTTGAGTTTTCACCCTCTAACGCCATGTATTGCCGAAGTCTAGAAATATAAAAATTACAGTCGTATTCTCAAACCGGGAGTCCCGCGGCTACGGGGTCAGTTCCTACGAGTTACATTGGTCCCGTGGGAGGTGTTGGTGCCACCCATGGGAACGTTCGGGGGCTGTTTCTAGTTCTCACCCTCTAACGCCATGTTTTTAAGCCTAAGTCTGGAAATATGCAAATTATTGTCATATTCTCCAATCGGGAGTCCCGCGGCTACGGGGTCAGTTCCTACGATTTACATTGGTCCCGTGGGAGGTGTTGGTGCCACCCACGGGGCCGTTAGAGGGCTGGTTCGAGTTCTCACCCTCTAATGCCATGTTTTTAAGCCTATTTCTATAAATATGCAAATTATCGTCGTATTCTCAAATCGAGAGTCCCGCGGCTGCGAGGTCAGTTCCTATAAGTTACATTGGTCCCGTGGGAGGTGCTGGTGCCACCCACGGGGACGTTCAGGGGATGTTTCGAGGTTTCACCCTCTAACGCCATGTTTTTAAGCCCAAGTAAAGAAATATATAAATTATTGCCGTATTCTCAAACTGGGAGTCCCGCGGCTGCGGGGTCAGTTCCTACGAGTTACATTGGTCCTGGGAGAGGTGTTGGTGCCACCCACGGGGGCGTTCGAGGGCTATTTCGAGTTTTCACCCTCTAACGCCATGTTTTGCTTAAGTCTAGAAATACGCAAACTATCGTCGTATTCTCAAACTGGGAGACCCGCGACTGCGGGGTCAGTTCCTGCGAGTTACGTTGGTCCCGTGGGAGTGTTGGTGACACCCACGGTAACGTTCCGGGGATGTTTCTAGTTCTCACCCTCTAACGCCATGTTTTTAAGCATAAGTCTAGAAATATGCAAATTATCGTCGTATTCTCAAACCGGGAGTCCCGCGACTGCAGGGTCAGTTACTACGAGTTACATTGGTCCCGTGGGAGGTGTTGGTGCCACCCACGGGGACATTCAGGGGCTTTTTCGAGTTCTCACCCTCTAACGCCATGTTTTTAAGCCTAAGTCTAGAAATATGCAAATTACCGTCGTATTCTCAAACAGGGAGTCCCGCGGCTGCGGGGTCAGTTCCTACGAGTTACATTGGTCCCGTGGGAGTTGTTGGTGCCACCCACGGGGACGTTCGGGGGATGTTTTGAGTTCTCACCCTCCAACGCCATGTTTTCCTCAAGTCTAGAAATACGCAAATTACCGTCGTATTTTCAAATCGGGAGTCCCGCGGCTACGGAGTCAGTTCCAACGAGTTACATTGGTACCGTGGGAGGTGTTGGTGCCACCCACGAGAACGTTCGGGGCCTTTTTCGAGTTCTCACCCTCTAAAGCCATGTTCTTAAGCCTAATGAAAATTATAATCGTATTTTCAAACCGGGAGTCCCGCGGATACGGGGTCAGTTCCTACGAGTTACATTGGTGTCGTGGGAGGTGTTGGTGCCACCCACGGGGCCGCTAGAGGGCTGTTTCGAGTTCTCACCCTCTAACGTCATGTTTTTAAGCCTAAGTCAAGAAATATGCGAATTATCATCGTATTCTCAAATTGGGAGTCCCGCGACTGTGAGGTCAGTTCCTACGAGTTACGTTGGTCCCGTGGGAGGTGTTGGTGCCACCCACGGGGGCGTTCAGGGGTTGTTTTGAGTTTTCACCCTCTAACGCCATGTTTTGCCTAAGTCTAGAAATATGCAAATTACCGTCGTATTCTCAAACCGGGAGTCCCGCGGCTACGGGGTCAGTTCCTACGAGTTACATTGGTCCCGTGGGAGGTGTTGGTGCCACCCACGGGAACGTTCAGGGGCTGTTTCTAGTTCTCACCCTCTAACGCCATGTTTTTAATCCTAAGTCTAGAAATATGCAAATTATCGTTGTATTCTCAAACCGGGAGTCCCGTGGCTGCGGGGTCAGTTCCTACGAGTTACATTGGTCCCGTGGGAGGTGTTGGTGCCACCCACGGGGACATTCTGGGGCTGTTTCGAGTTCTCACCCTCTAACGCCATGTTTTTAAGCCTAAGTCTATAAATATGCAAATTACCGTCATATTCTCAAACACGGAGTCCCATGGCTATGGGGTCAATTCTTACGAGTTACATTGGTCCCGTGGGAGATGTTGGTGCCACCCACGGGGACGTTCGGGGGATGTTTCGAGTTCTCACCCTCCAACACCATGTTTTTCTCAAGTCTAGAAATATGCAAATTACCGTCGTATTTTCAAATCGGGAGTCCCGCGGCTGCGGGGTCAGTTCCTACTAGTTACATTGGTACCGTGGGAGGTGTTGGTGCCACCCACGAGAACGTTCGGGGGCTGTTTCGAGTTTTCACCCTCTAACGCCATGTTTTTAAACCTAAGTATACAAATATGTAAATTATCGTCGTACTCTCAAACTGGGAGACCCGCGGCTGCGGGGTCAGTTCCTACAAGTTACATTAGTCCCGTAGGAGGTGTTAGTTCCACCCACGGGGCCGTTCGGGGGTTGTTTCAAGTTTTCACCCTCTAACGCCATGTTTTGAAGCCTAAGTCTAGAAATATGAAAATTATCATCCTATTCTCAAACCGGGAGTCCCGAGGCTGCGGGGTCAGTTCCTACGAGTTACATTGGTCCCGTGGGAGGTGTTGGTGACACCCATGGGGCCGTTTTGGGGCTTTTTCGAGATCTCACCCTCTAACGCCATGATTTTAAGCCTAAGTCTAGAAATATGAAAATTACCATCGTATTCTCAAACAAGGAGTCCCGCGACTGTGAGGTCAGTTCCTACGAGTTACGTTAGTCCCGTGGGAGGTGTTGGTGCCACCCACGGGGACGTTCAGGGGTTGTTTTGAGTTTTCACCCTCTAACGCCATGTTTTGCCTAAGTCTAGAAATATGCAAATTACCGTCGTATTCTCAAACTGGGAGTCCCGCGGCTACGGGGTCAGTTCCTACGAGTTACATTGGTCCCGTGGGAGGTGTTGGTGCCACCCACGGGAACGTTCGGGGGCTATTTCTAGTTCTCACCCTCTAACGCCATGTTTTTAAGCCTAAGTCTAGAAATATGCGAATTATCGTCGTATTCTCAAACCGGGAGTCCCGCGGCTGCGGGGTTAGTTCCTACGAGTTACATTGGTCCCGTGGGAGGTGTTGGTGCCACCCACGGGGACATTCTGGGGCTGTTTCGAGTTCTCACCCTCTAACGCCATGTTTTTAAGCCTAAGTCTATAAATATGCAAATTACCGTCATATTCTCAAACACGGAGTCCCATGGCTACGGGGTCAATTCCTACGAGTTACATTGGTCCCGTGGGAGATGTTGGTGCCACCCACGGGGACGTTCGGGGGATGTTTCGAGTTCTCACCCTCCAACGCCATGTTTTTATCAAGTCTAGAAATATGCAAATTACCGTCGTATTTTCAAATCGGGAGTCCCGCGGCTGCGGGGTCAGTTCCTACTAGTTACATTGGTACCGTGGGAGGTGTTGGTGCCACCCACGAGAACGTTCGGGGGCTTTTTCGAGTTCTCACCCTCTAACGCCATGTTTTTAAGCCTAATGGAAATTATCATCGTATTCTCAAACCGGGAGTCCCGCGGCTACGGGGTCAGTTCCTACGAGTTACATTGGTGCTGTGGGAGGTTTTGGTGCCACCCACGGGACCGCTAGAGGGCTGTTTCGAGTTCTCACCCTCTAACGCCATGTTTTTAATCCTAAGTCAAGAAATATGTAAATTATCGTCGTATTCTCAAACCGGGAGTCCCGCGACTGTGAGGTCAGTTCCTACGAGTTACGTTGGTCCCGTGGGAGGTGTTGGTGCCACCCACGGGGCCGTTCGGGGGCTGTTTTGAGTTTTCACCCTCTAACGCCATGTATTGCCGAAGTCTAGAAATATAAAAATTACAGTCGTATTCTCAAACCGGGAGTCCCGCGGCTACGGGGTCAGTTCCTACGAGTTACATTGGTCCCGTGGGAGGTGTTGGTGCCACCCATGGGAACGTTCGGGGGCTGTTTCTAGTTCTCACCCTCTAACGCCATGTTTTTAAGCCTAAGTCTGGAAATATGCAAATTATTGTCATATTCTCCAATCGGGAGTCCCGCGGCTACGGGGTCAGTTCCTACGATTTACATTGGTCCCGTGGGAGGTGTTGGTGCCACCCACGGGGCCGTTAGAGGGCTGGTTCGAGTTCTCACCCTCTAATGCCATGTTTTTAAGCCTATTTCTATAAATATGCAAATTATCGTCGTATTCTCAAATCGAGAGTCCCGCGGCTGCGAGGTCAGTTCCTATAAGTTACATTGGTCCCGTGGGAGGTGCTGGTGCCACCCACGGGGACGTTCAGGGGATGTTTTGAGGTTTCACCCTCTAACGCCATGTTTTTAAGCCCAAGTAAAGAAATATATAAATTATTGCCGTATTCTCAAACTGGGAGTCCCGCGGCTGCGGGGTCAGTTCCTACGAGTTACATTGGTCCTGGGAGAGGTGTTGGTGCCACCCACGGGGGCGTTCGAGGGCTATTTCGAGTTTTCACCCTCTAACGCCATGTTTTGCTTAAGTCTAGAAATACGCAAACTATCGTCGTATTCTCAAACTGGGAGACCCGCGACTGCGGGGTCAGTTCCTGCGAGTTACGTTGGTCCCGTGGGAGTGTTGGTGACACCCACGGTAACGTTCCGGGGATGTTTCTAGTTCTCACCCTCTAACGCCATGTTTTTAAGCATAAGTCTAGAAATATGCAAATTATCGTCGTATTCTCAAACCGGGAGTCCCGCGACTGCAGGGTCAGTTACTACGAGTTACATTGGTCCCGTGGGAGGTGTTGGTGCCACCCACGGGGACATTCAGGGGATTTTTCGAGTTCTCACCCTCTAACGCCATGTTTTTAAGCCTAAGTCTAGAAATATGCAAATTACCGTCGTATTCTCAAACAGGGAGTCCCGCGGCTGCGGGGTCAGTTCCTACGAGTTACATTGGTCCCGTGGGAGTTGTTGGTGCCACCCACGGGGACGTTCGGGGGATGTTTTGAGTTCTCACCCTCCAACGCCATGTTTTCCTCAAGTCTAGAAATACGCAAATTACCGTCGTATTTTCAAATCGGGAGTCCCGCGGCTACGGAGTCAGTTCCAACGAGTTACATTGGTACCGTGGGAGGTGTTGGTGCCACCCACGAGAACGTTCGGGGCCTTTTTCGAGTTCTCACCCTCTAAAGCCATGTTCTTAAGCCTAATGCAAATTATAATCGTATTTTCAAACCGGGAGTCCCGCGGATACGGGGTCAGTTCCTACGAGTTACATTGGTGTCGTGGGAGGTGTTGGTGCCACCCACGGGGCCGCTAGAGGGCTGTTTCGAGTTCTCACCCTCTAACGTCATGTTTTTAAGCCTAAGTCAAGAAATATGCGAATTATCGTCGTATTCTCAAATTGGGAGTCCCGCGACTGTGAGGTCAGTTCCTACGAGTTACGTTGGTCCCGTGGGAGGTGTTGGTGCCACCCACGGGGGCGTTCAGGGGTTGTTTTGAGTTTTCACCCTCTAACGCCATGTTTTGCCTAAGTCTAGAAATATGCAAATTACCGTCGTATTCTCAAACCGGGAGTCCCGCGGCTACGGGGTCAGTTCCTACGAGTTACATTGGTCCCGTGGGAGGTGTTGGTGCCACCCACGGGAACGTTCAGGGGCTGTTTCTAGTTCTCACCCTCTAACGCCATGTTTTTAAGCCTAAGTCTAGAAATATGCAAATTATCGTCGTATTCTCAAACCGGGAGTCCCGTGGCTGCGGGGTCAGTTCCTACTAGTTACATTGGTCCCGTGGGAGGTGTTGGTGCCACCCACGGGGACATTCTGGGGCTGTTTCGAGTTCTCACCCTCTAACGCCATGTTTTTAAGCCTAAGTCTATAAATATGCAAATTACCATCATATTCTCAAACACGGAGTCCCATGGCTACGGGGTCAATTCTTACGAGTTACATTGGTCCCGTGGGAGATGTTGGTGCCACCCACGGGGACGTTCGGGGGATGTTTCGAGTTCTCACCCTCCAACACCATGTTTTTCTCAAGTCTAGAAATATGCAAATTACCGTCGTATTTTCAAATCGGGAGTCCCGCGGCTGCGGGGTCAGTTCCTACTAGTTACATTGGTACCGTGGGAGGTGTTGGTGCCACCCACGAGAACGTTCGGGGGCTGTTTCGAGTTTTCACCCTCTAACGCCATGTTTTTAAACCTAAGTATACAAATATGTAAATTATCGTCGTACTCTCAAACTGGGAGACCCGCGGCTGCGGGGTCAGTTCCTACAAGTTACATTAGTCCCGTAGGAGGTGTTAGTTCCACCCACGGGGCCGTTCGGGGGTTGTTTCAAGTTTTCACCCTCTAACGCCATGTTTTGAAGCCTAAGTCTAGAAATATGAAAATTATCATCCTATTCTCAAACCGGGAGTCCCGAGGCTGCGGGGTCAGTTCCTACGAGTTACATTGGTCCCGTGGGAGGTGTTGGTGACACCCATGGGGCCGTTTTGGGGCTTTTTCGAGATCTCACCCTCTAACGCCATGATTTTAAGCCTAAGTCTAGAAATATGCAAATTACCATCGTATTCTCAAACAAGGAGTCCCGCGGCTGCGGGGTCAGTTCCTATGAGTTACATTGGTCCCGTGGGAGGTGTTGGTGCCACCCACGGGGACGTTCGGGGGATGTTTCGAGTTCTAACCCTCCAACGCAAGGTTTTGCTTAAGTCTAGAAATATGAAAATTATCATCCTATTTTCAAACTGGGAGTCCTGCGGCTGCGAGGTCAGTTCCTACGAGTTACATTGGTCCCGTGGGAGGTGTTTGTGCCACCCACGAGAATGCCCGGGGGCTGTTTCGAGTTCTCACCTTCTAACGCCATGTTTTTAAGCCTAATGCAAATTATTGTCGTATTCTCAAACCGGGAGTCCTGCTGCTGCGGGGTGAGTTCCTACGAGTTACATTGGTGTCATGGGAGGTGTTGGTGCCACCCACGGGGCCGCTTGAGGGCTGTTTCGAGTTCTCACCCTCTAACGCCATGTTTTTAAGCCTAAGTCAAGAAATATACAAATTACCATCGTATTCTCAAACCGGGAGTCCCGCGACTGTGAGGTCAGTTCCTACGAGTTATGTTGGTCCCGTGGGAGGTGTTGGTGCCACCCAAGGGGCCGTTCGGGGGCTATTTTGAGTTTTCACCCTCTAACGCCATGTTTTGCCTAAGTCTAAAAATATGCAAATTACCTTCGTATTCTCAAATCGGGAGTCCCGTGGCTACGAGGTCAGTTCCTAAGAGTTACATTAGTGCCGTGGGAGGTGTTGGTGCCACCCACGGGGCCGCTAGAGGGTTGTTTCGAGTTCTCACCCTCTAACACCATGTTTTTAAGCCTAAGTCAAGAAATATGCAAATTACCATCGTATTCTCAAACCGGGAGTCCCGTGACTGCGAGGTCAGTTTCTACGAGTTACGTTGGTCCCGTGGGAGGTGTTGGTGCCACCCACGGGGCCGTTCGGGGACTGTTTTGAGTTTTCACCCTCTAACGCCATGTTTTGCCTAAGTCTAGAAATATGCAAATTACTGTCGTATTCTCAAACCGGGAGTCTCGCGGCTACGGGGTCAGTTCCTACGAGTTACATTAGTCCCATGGGAGGTGTTGGTGCCACCCACGGGAACGTTCAGGGGCTGTTTCTAGTTCTCACCCTCTAACGCCATGTTTTTAAGCCTAAGTCTAAAAATATGCAAATTATCGTCGTATTTTCCAATCGGGAGTCCCGCGGCTGCGGGGTCAGTTCCTACGAGTTACATTGGTCCCATGGGAGGTGTTGGTGCCACCCACGGGGCCGTTTGGGGGTTGTTTCGAGCTTTCACCCTCTAACGCCATGTTTTAAGCCTAAGTCTAAAAATATGAAAATTATCGTCGTACTCTCAAACCGAGAGACCTGAGCTGCGGGGTCAGTTCCTACGAGTTACATTAGTCCCGTGGGAGGTGTTGGTTCCACCCACGGGGCCGTTCGGGGGCTGTTTCGAGTTTTCACCCTCTAACGCCGTGTTTTTAAGCCTAATTCTAGAAATATGCAAATTATCATCCTATTCTCAAACCGGGAGTAGTGCGGCTGAGGGGTCAGTTCCTACGAGTTACATTGCTCCCGTGGGAGGTGTTGGTGCCACCCACGGGGCCGTTCGGGGTCTTTTTCGAGATCTCACCATCTAACGCCATGTTTTTAAGTCTAAGTCTATAAATATGAAAATTACCATCGTATTCTCAAACCGGGAGTCCCGCGGGTGCGGGGTCGGTTCCTACGAGTTATATTGGTCCCGTGGGAGGTGTTGGTGCCACCCACGGGGCCATTCGGGGACTATTTTGAGTTTTCACCCTCTAACGCCATGTTTTGCTTAAGTCTAGAAATGTGCAACATTGGAGCTCACACGTATATATCTCTTTTCTTCATTTCTTTTCATTGTTGATTAATTTTGTACAATATAGCTAGTTCGATTGAATTTGAGCATGGCTTAAATTTTTTTAGTTTGATAACATAGAACATATCCACATGTATTTATTTGTTAATTCTTGTATCTTTTTTTTTTTATCAATGTGTGTATTGATGTGGTTATGTGCATTTCAATGGTTAGATGCATTAAACCATATGCATAGCCAAATACATCCAGGCCTATCTAGTGGCCAAGGAACATTAATGTTGGTCTATTTTACTTGCATAAATATAATTTCCTCTATAGCGACTTGCACATAATGTATACGACATTCATCCTCAAAGCTTATCGAATTACACATAATAGTAGTATGAGAATAAGCCTCATGTTGTATACATGATTCATCCTGTTTCAATGTCATTTTCTTTATAATTTATCTAGGCTTTTTATTTACATATGTGTTATATTTATTTATAAAATAAGCCTCATCCCAATAATAAGAATCATGAAATAAGGCCTTTTCACTTTTCTTACACAATGGCTATATTTACGTATGTGCTATATTTATTTATATTTATAAAATAAGGTCATTTCACTTATCTTATACAGTGTTATAAGTATTTACATGATTACCAATAAGCTTCACATAAAAAGAGGCAGAGGTTTAATGGAATTGTATGATTTTCTCACCCAGCATGCTACTGAAATTTCAGGGTTGAATGTGGATGATATAATTCGTGGTGGGATCAGGAAGTTCACGAATGAAGTTGGGTGGTTTTGGAGTTCGTTGGCCGACTATTATATCATAAGGAAGTTAGTTGAGAAGGCGAGGGGTATTTTCTATGAGGGGATGCCTACGATTGTCACGGTGAGGGATTTCGGTGTAATTTTCAATGTATGAGAACCACATGGATATTGTCAATGCTAGAGTAATCTTTGATAAGGAACTACAAGTTTACTACAAGGCTTTGGATAATATGGCCAGTATTTGGTGGGAATGAGTTGAAATGGAATTAAGGCATAAGAATTTTAAGGAAGCGCTATAGCTGATGAGACGTGCCACCACAGAGCCATCAGTCGAGGTTAAAAGGCGAGTGGCTACTGATGACAGTGAACTAGTTCAGATCAAGCTGCACAAATCCCAAATAGATAATTGATTGGACTAAACTGGTGCCATCGTTTATATTAGAATTGGTCTCAAACAAATTAGTGGCTGAAATGCTAATATAAAGTCAGTAATGTAGAATTGATATGAACTGCTTCACTACCAGCATCTTCCATTAGAATTGGTCTCAAATGAATTAGTGACTGAACCAGTGCAGATCAAACTGAACCAAATAACTAGTTTATATATGGAAGTTGTGACTTGAATATTTGTTTGTCCAATGAATGTCGTGTGTGTGTGCATAGCACATAGCAACAACTGCATACCTCCTTAATACATCAACAGTTTAGCATGCCTTGTTAAGGTATGTTAGTGGTGATAAATTTGGCCATTTAATTGGACAAGGCCCTAGAAGAAGCTCTCGACGTTGATGATTTGGAAGATGTGAAAAGGGAAGGATTGGTTTGATCGTGGGATTATGACCCCATGGTTTAAATTCTTGTGGGAAACCTATAGAACAGTTCTGGAAATATTGTGGAACAACTCTCAGCTAATGGCACTTTATGCGGTAAGTACTTGATTTAAGCATATTATGAAGTTTCCCGGTCTATATCTGGCCCAATCTTTCGTAGGTATTGATTAACATGTGTTTGTTGGTTAAAATTTTTAATTTATGTGTTCCCTTTTTTTTGTTAGTACATCGATATCTTGATCTATGTACTCATTTTTCTTGGCATTGCTTTGGTACACTAATATTGTCTTCTTAGGGAATATTATGGCCATACTGAGCTTCGGATGGAGACACATTCGATTCCTCGAACGCTTTCTCCTGCAATTGGTCCCATAAACTGGAATGAAGATCTGGAAATCATTACCTATGGCTCTCCTGAGCAGGTCTGATTTCACCTTCTCTAGTTTAAAATGGATCATATTCTTTCTAACCATGTTTACATTTTGACACACAGATCTGTATCTGCAGCAGCTATTATAGCAGCTATAAGAGCATTATAACCACTGTTATAGCTGCTATAATGTTGTTATAGCAGCTATATATATATATATATATACTATACTATGTATATACTATACTATATATATATATACTATGTATATACTATACTATATATATATACTACAGTATATATATCTATATATATATATAGTATAGTATATACATAGTAGATACATAGTATATATATAGTATAGTATATACTATGTATATACTATACTATATATATATATATATACTGCAGTATATCTATATACTATACTGCAGTATATATAGTATAATATATATTGCAGTATATACTATGCATATACTATACTATATATATATATATATATATATACTGCAGTATATATATATATACTGCAGATATATATATATATATACGCGGTAGGTTCCTACGACTCACATTGATCCCGTACGAGATATTCGTGACTCTTACGGGACCATTTTGTGTTCGTTTTGCATTTTCACCATTCGAGGGCATGATTTTATGCTTCAGTCAAAATTTTTGCAAATTTACGTCGTACACTCAAACCGGGAGCTCCGTGACTACGCGATCGGTTCCTACGAGTTACATTGGTCCCGTGCGAGGTTTTCGTGACTCTTACGGGACCGTTTTAAGGTTGTTTTACGTTTTCACCCTTCGATGGCATGCAAGTCTAACTTTTTACAAATTTACGTCGTACACTCAAACCGGGAGCCCCGTGACTATGTCGTCGGTTCCTACAAGTCACATTGGTCCCGTGCGAGGTGTCCGTGACTCTTATCGGACCGTTTAGTGGCTAATTTAGTTTTTCACCCTTCGATGGCATGTTTTTATGCTCAAGTCTAATTTTTGCAAATTTGCATCTTACACTCAACCCGGAAGCCCCGTTACTACGCGATCGATTCCTACGAGACACATTGATCCCGTACGAGGTGTTCGTGACTCTTACGGGACCGTTTTGTGCTTGTTGTACGTTTTCACCCTTCGATGGCATGTTTTTATGCTCAAGTCTATTTTTTTGCAAATTTACGTCGTACACTCTAACCGGGAGCCCCGTGACTACGCGATCAGTTTCTATGAGTTACATTAATCCCGTGTGAGGTGTTCGTGACTCTTACAGGACCGTTTTATGGCTATTTTATGTTTTCACCCTTCGAAGGCATGTTTTTATGCTTAAGTCTAACTTTTTGCAAATTTACGTCTTACACTCAAACTGGGAGCCCCGTGACTACGCGGTCGGTTCCTACGAGTCACATTAGTCTCGTGCGAGGGGTTCGTAACTTTTACGGGACCGTTTTAAGGCAGTTTTACATTTTCACCCTTCAATGGCATGTTTTTATGCTTAAGTTTATTTTTTTACAAATTTACGTCGTACACTCAAATCGTAAGCCCCGTGACTACGCGGTCGGTTCCTACGAGTCACATTATCCCGTGCGAGGGGTTCGTGACTCTCACGGGACCATTTTAAGGATATTTTACATTTTCACCCTTCGATGGCATGTTTTTATGCTTAAGTTTATTTCTTTGCAAATTTACGTCGTACACTCAAACCGGGAGTCCCGTGACTACGTGGTCGATTCCTACGAGTCACATGGGTCCCGTGGGAGGTGTTCGTGATTCTTACTGGACCGTTTTGTGCTTGTTTTACGTTTTCAACCATCGATGGCATCTTTTTATGCTCAGGTCGAATTTTTTGCAAATTTAGAAAGTATTCTCAAACCGGGAGCCCCGTGACTACGCGATCGGTTCCTACGAGTCGCATTGGTCCCATGCAAGGTTTTCGTGACTCTTACGGGACCATTTTGTGTTTGTTTTGCGTTTTCACCCTTCGATGGCATGTTTTTATGCTTAATTCTAACTTTTTGCAAATTTATATTGTACACTCAAGCCGGGAGCGCCGTGACTACACGGTCGGTTCCTACGACTTACATTGGTATCGTGCGAGATGTTCGTGACTCTTGCGGGACCATTTTGTGGGTGTTTTATGTTTTCACCCTTCGATGGCATCTTTTTTATTCTCAAGTCTAAGTTTTTGAAAATTTACACCGTACACTAAAACCGGGATCCCTGTGACTACCCGTTCGGTTCCAACTATTACCATTGGTCCCGTGCGAGGTGTTCATGACTCTTATGGAACCGTTTTGTGGCTTTTTTACGTTTTCACCTTCGATGGCATTCTTTTATGCCTAAGTCTAATATTTTGCAAATTTATGTCGTACACTCCAACCGGGAGCGCTGTGACTACGCGATCGGTTCCTAAGAGTTACATTGGTTCTGGACGACAGGTTCGTGACTCTTACGGGACCGTTTTAAGGTTGTTTTACATTTTCACCCTTCGATGGCATGTTTTTATGCTTATGTTTATTTTTTTTACAAATTTACATCGTACACTCAAACCGGAAGCCCCGTGACTACGCGGTCGGTTCCTACTAGTCACATTAGTCCCGTGGGAGGGGTTTGTGACTCTTATGGGACCGTTTTAAGGCTGTTTTACGTTTTCAGCCTTCAATGGCATGTTTTTATGCTTAAGTTTATTTTTTTGCAAATTTACGTCGTACACTCAAGCCGGGAGCGCCGTGACTACACGGTCGGTTCCTACGACTTACATTGGTCCCGTGCGAGATGTTCATGGCTCTTGCGGGACCGTTTTGTGGGTGTTTCATGTTTTCACCCTTCGATGGCATCTTTTTTTATTCTCAAGTCTAACTTTTTGCAAATTTACACCGTACACTCAAGTCGGGATCCCTATGACTACCCGTTCGGTTCCTACTATTAACATTGATCCCGTGCGAGGTGTTCGTGACTCTTACGATACCGTTTTGTGGATTTTTTATGTTTTCACCCTTCGATGGCATGCTTTTATGCTTAAGTCTAATTTTTTGCAAATTTATGTCGTACACTCCAACCGGGAGCGCTGTGACTACGCGATCAGTTCCTAAGAGTTACATTGGTCCCGTGCGAGGTGTTCGTGACTCTTACGGGACCGTTTTAAGGTTGTTTTACGTTTTCACCCTTCGATGGCATGCAAGTCTAACTTTTTGCAAATTTACGTCGTACACTCAAACCGAGAGCCCCATGACTATGTCATCGGTTCCTACAAGTCACATTGGTCCCATGCGAGGTGTTCGTGACTCTTACCGGACCGTTTAAGGTTGTTTTAGGTTTTCACCCTTTGATGGCATATTTTTATGCTCAAGTCTAATTTTTTGCAAATTTGCATCGTACACTCAACCCGGAAGCCCCGTTACTACACCGTCGGTTCCTACGAGTCACATTGGTCCCGTGCGAGGCATTCGTGACTCTTACGGGACCATTTTGTGCTTGTTGTACGTTTTCACCCTTTGATGGCATGTTTTTATGCTCAAGTCTATTTTTTTTGCAAATTTACGTCGTACACTCTAACTGGGAGCCCCGTGACTACGCGGTCGATTTTTATGAGTTACATTAATCCCGTGCGAGGTGTTCGTGTCTCTTACCGGACCGTTTTATGGCTATTTTATATTTTCACCCCTCGATGGCATGTTTTTATGCTTAAGTCTAACTTTTTGCATATTTACATCATACACTCAAACCGGGAGCCTCGTGAGTACGCGGTCGGTTCCTACGAGTAACATTAGTCCCGTGCGAGGGGTTCGTGACTCTTACGGGAACGTTTTAAGGCTGTTTTACATTTTCACCCTTGGATGGCATGTTTTTATGCTTAATTTTATTTTTTTACAAATTTACGTCGTACACTCAAATCAGGAGCCCCGTGACTACGCGGTCGGTTCCTACGAGTCACATTAGTCCCGCGCGAGGGGTTCGTGACTCTTACGGGACCATTTTAAGGCTTTTTTACGTTTTCACCCTTCGATGGCATGTTTTTATGCTTAAGTTTTTTTATTTGCAAATTTGCATCGTACACTCAAACTGGGAGCCCCGTGACTACGTGGTCAGTTCATATGAGTCTCATTGGTCCCGTGCGAGGTGTTCGTGACTCTTACGGGACCGTTTTGTACTTTTTTTGCGTTTTCAACCTTCGATGGCATCTTTTTATGCTCAGGCCGAACTTTGTGCAAATTTAGAAAGTATTCTCAAACCGGGATCCCCGCAACTACGCGACCGGTTCCTACGAGTCGTATTGGTCCCGTGCGAGGTGTTCGCGACTCTTACGGGACCATTTTGTGTTTGTTTTACGTTTTCACCCTTCGATTGCAAGTTTTTATGCTCAAGTCTAAATTTTTTACAAATTTACGTCGTACACTCAAGCCAGGAGCGCCGTAACTACACAGTCGGTTCCTACGAGTCACATTGGTCCCGTGCGAGGTGTTCGTGACTCTTGCCGAACCGTTTTGTGGTTATTTTTTGTTTTCACCCTTCGATGGCATCTTTTTTATTATCAAGTCTAACTTTTTGCAAATTTACACCGTACACTCAAACCGGGATCCCTGTGACTACCCGTTCGGTTCCTACTATTAACATTGGTCCAATGCGGAGTGTTCGTGACTCTTACGGGACCATTTTGTGTCTTTTTATGTTTTCACCCTTCAATGGCTTTCTTTTATGCTTAAGACTAATATTTTGCAAATTTATGTCATACACTCCAACCGGGAGCGCCGTGTCTACGCGGTCGGTTCCTACGAGTTACATTGGTCCCGTGCGAGGGGTTCGTGACTCTTACAGGACCGTTTTAAGGTTGTTTTACATGTTCACCCTTCAATGGCATGTTTTTATGCTTATGTTTATTTTTTTACAAATTTACGTCGTACACTCAAACCGGGAGCCCCGTGACTACGTGGTTGGTTCCTACGAGTCACATTGGTCCCGTGCGAGGGGTTCCCGACTCTTACGGGACCGTTTTAAGGCTATTTTACGTTTTCATCCTTCGATGGCATGTTTTTATGCTTAAGTTTATTTTGTTTCAAATTTACGTCGTACACTCAAACCGGGAGCCCCGTGACTACGTGGTCGGTTCATATGAGTCTCATTGGTCCCATGGGAGGTGTTCGTGACTCTTACGGGACCGTTTTGTGCTTGTTTTACGTTTTCAACTTTCAATGGCATCTTTTTATGCTTGGGTCGAACTTTGTGCAAATTTAGAAAGTATTCTCAAATCGGGATCCCCGTAACTACGCGATCGGTTGCTACGAGTCACATTGGTCCCGTGCGAGGTGTTCGTGACTCTTACTGAACCGTTTTTGTGGTTATTTGACGTTTTCACCCTTCGATGACATGTTTTTATGCTAATTTTGAACCATGACTAATTTTTATTCCCATTTTCACATCTCTCCTATTCATCTCGGACTAATCAAGAATATCTTTAAGCTAATAAACAAATGGTAACCAATTAGTTTAATGTGAACCATTGCAGAGAAATTGACACGCCTTAAACCTAGAAAGTGTCAATCCGTTGGATAATGCCTTCTTTTTCTAGTGTTCACCCTAACTTTTCTTTGTTCAAAAGTTATGTTCTCCCCCTCCCCCACTGGAAGTGAGAAGAAACAAATGCGCCAGCAATACCCAAGCTATAGGGGGCACAAAAGAATTAAAATTATGGGGTTTAGACATAAATAGGATCCAAACCCAAAATAATTAAAAAATTGAATCAATGCATATTTAACCTTAAAATAAAGTTCATCATAGGTCTATCCATTACCTGGATATTTTATTACACCCAATGCCAATCAGAACCTTCTCTATGCCAGCAACGATGCAATCTCAGATTATGTTTGATAGTAGTTCGACCCCAACATCAATGTATCCTATGACAGTGAAAACATAATGAATTTTTTGCAAAAAGTTATGTTCAATTAAAAAAAATGGTAGAACCAAAAAAACAAATTCAAAACCAAAGGAAGAAAACCAGAACTTGTTCTTGCATCACTCACTGCCCCAACTTGACTCATGGTAAACTTGTGTGAACTGAAATTCATTAATCCTCATTGATATTTTCTTTCACGGATATAAGGATTACTACTGAGAAAAAAATAAGATGCACACATATTGAGGAGATTACAATTGATTTTGATTACATTTCAAAATCCAATACTTATTCAATTTCAACAATTATATAAAATGGCATAACAGGTATATCATAATATAACCAACACCAATCTAATTAAACCAGGTATATATCTATTCCTTTTTTTCACAAGGACAAATCTAAAACCAAATTGAAAATACCAAGGCCAAGAACAAAATTAACACTTACAGAATTCCTAAGGGACTATTTGTTGCTTCTAACCCCCAACCCGGTCTCCACCCGTCTCCACCGCATACTATTTAGGGTTTACTAAACCCTAATATTTTTTTGACATAAATCTATACATACACACACACACACACATACAATATATACATACTCACACGTACAATATAGGGTTTATTGACAAAAAAAATAATTTATTTGTTCATAGTTACACACATAAACATACATATACACATAAATCTATACACACACACACACACACACACACACACACACACACATATAAACATAAATCTATACATACACACACAGACACATACAAACGTAAATCTACACATACATACACAGAAATTAGGGTTTTAGACAGAAATAGCAAATCCAAATGAAATATAAATGAATCAATACATACCAGGGTTAATCCAAATGCAAACCAATTGAAATCGCTTAACCCTTGCAAATCCAACCGAAATTCAACTAAAAATCTCACTGAGAAGCAGCTGCCTTACTCCAAATAAAATGAATGAAATAATAAGCAGTGAGGCGGGTGTGTTCTTTTTTTTAAGACCTGGACTGTTCATGGCCAACAGTCGTGACCCCATATGCGCGACCCTTAAAACGAAGGGAAGCCAGAGTTGGGTTCTTCAGATCTGGTCACGGCCTAGAGCCGTGACCCACCATGCGCGACCCTTTCCCACGCTAGATTGAGGTATGGTCACGGCCCATACCCGTGACCCATACCAAGAAATGGTCACGGCCCAGAGCCGTGACCCTAAATCTGTGATGCCCGAACCTTTTTCATTGACCCTAGTGCTTGAATGCGATATGTTCACGGCCCAGAGACGTGACCCATACCAAGAAATCATCACGGTCGTAAGCCGTGACCCTCAATGTGTGTACTATCTTCTTCGTCATGCCATGGGTCATGGACTTGGGCCGTGACCCCTCCGCGACCAAGCTTGGAGGGAATTTTGGCGCAAAATTGGCGCCAAGATGGTCATGACCTGGTCACGGCCCAATTCCGCGACCACCGTGGTCACGGACTTGGTCTGTGACCACTTCTAGAGCATCAATAATTTAGTGTGATAATAAATATGGTCACGCTAAATATTGAGTGGGTCACGGCCCAAGTCCGCGACCAGCTGGTCGCGGACTTGGGCCGTGACCCACTGGGCGTGACCATTCGCAGGATTTGGTGTAGTGGTATTGATCAGATGGTGGATGCCATAGCTGGACATGAGCTTATGATCTTTATGGATGATTATTATAGGTATAATCAGATCTTCATAAACCCGAAAGACTCAAAGAAGACATCGTTTATCACAGACAAGGGAACCTATTGTTATAAAGTCATGCCCTTCGGACTGAAGAATGCAGGGGACACTTACCAATGTATTATAAATAAGATGTTTGAAGATAAAATAGGAAAATCCATGGAAGTGTACGTGGATGACATGATGACAAAGATCTTGAAGGCCGACACTCACATGGCCGACCTTGAAAAAACTTTCGACACTATGGACAGATAAAGGATGAAGCTCAACCCAGCCAATTGTGTCTTCGGGGTAGGAGCTGGAAAGTTTCTAGGTTTCATCGTCAATTAGAGGGGGATATAGGCCAACCCTCAGAAGATCAAGGCCCTACTGGAAATAAAGACACCCAGAACCATCAAAGACGTTTAGAGGTTAATCGGTAGAGTTGTCGCGCTGAACAGGTTCATCTCGAGAGCTACGGACAAGTGTCTTCCTTTTTTAAAAGTGCTTAGAAAGGCTTTCGAGTGGGATAAGGAATGCGACAAGTCTTTCAAGGAGCTGAAGTCTTACCTCGGATCCCCTATACTCCTATCACGGCCCATTCTTGGTGAAAGGTTATGCGTATATTTAGATGTTTTAGAATCAACCATTAGTGCAACCATATTAAGAGAAGATGATGGAGTGCAGAGGTCAGTATACTTCAATAGTGAAGCTCTTAAAGGGTCCGAACAGAAGTACCCTCGAATGGAAAAGTTAGCTTATGCTCTGATACACGCTTCTAGGAAGATAAAGACATACTTTCAAGCCTATTCTATGGTTATCCTCACTGATTCCCCACTACAATAGGTCCTCTATAAGCCTAAAAAGTCAAGCAGGCTGATGACCTGGGCCATCGAGTTGGGGTAGTATGACATGGGTTATCAACCCATAATTTCCATAAAAGGCCAGGTACTTGCGAACTTTGTAGAAGAGTTCACCTAAGAAGAGGTATACACTGTGTTATGGGCCTATAGGACGACCAAAAGAAAACCAACGGGAGAGACTCATTTTATGCTAGCACATGGTTCAGAAGTTGTCATCGCTACTGAAGTAGGACTCACCCCCCATAGAGTCAAAACCTAGGATCCTCAGAAGAATGGAGAAGAGAGAATACTTGACTTAGATTTGAATGAAGAGAGAATGGAAGATGCAGAGATCAAACAGGAAGCCTACCAACAGAGAAAAATAAAGTTTTACAACCAAAGGGTGAAGTCAAGACCTATAGCTGTGGGAGACCTAGTCCTAAAGAAGACGATGCAAAAGGCAAATAAGCTCCACCCAAACTGGCATGGCCCTTACAGAGTAGTCGATAAGATTGTGCCTGGTACTTATCAACTAGAAAATCTCGAAGGGGAACCTTTTTCCAACCCTTAGAATGTTGACCACTTGATGAAATATTACATATGATGTTGCAGTGATCCCTTTTGAATACATGTATCATTTTATGAAGAGGATGTTAATGAAAAAAGCAATTTCTGTGTCAACACTTTGTTATGTTATGTTTAAACATCATTTATTTGGTGAAAATGAAGAGGTGGGAAATCATTATATGGTGGCCTCAGACTTTTAACATCATTAATTTGGTGAAAATTAAGAGGTGAAACATCATATTATGATGACCTCCGACCTTTAACATCATTAATTTGGTGAAAATTATGAGGTGAAACATCATATTATGGTCACCTCAAACCTTTAACATTATTAACTTGGTGAAAATTATGAGGGTGAACATCCTTATATGGTGGTCTCAGACCTTTAACATCAATCTTTTAGTGAAAATTATGAGGTGAAACATCTTATTATGATGACCTCAGACCTTAAACATCATTAATTTGGTGAAAATTATAAGGGTGAACATCATTATATAGTGGCCTCAGACCTTTAACATCATTTATTTGGAGAAAATTAAGAGGTGGAACATCATTATATGGTGGCATTAGACCTTTAACATCATTAATTTGTTAAAAATTAAGAGGTGAAACATCATATTATGATGACCTCAGACCTTAAACATCATTAATTTGGTGAAAATTATGAGGGTGAACATCATTATATGGTGACCTCAGACCTTTAACATCATTAATTTGGTGAAAATTAAGTGGTGGAAAATCATTATATGGTGGCCTCAGACCTTTAATATCATTAATTTGGTGAAAATTAAGAGGTGAAACATTATATTATGATGACCTCAGACCTTTAACATCATTAATTTGGTGAAAATTAAGATGTGAAGCCTCATATTATGATGACCTAAATCGTATCATTGTGAGGATTATTTGCCTCTCAATTTCAGTGACATCCAAATGAATAGTCTCATCAGGAGAAGCATCGACCTCCTCAAACTCTTGCAAGGCCTGAGCAAACCGGGGGTCAGTAAAGCCCAGGCCCTCAAAGTCCAAGGCAGTCAGACTCCCTAACTCTTTTTCCTTGGAGGTTGCCCATTTTCTAGTTGCTTTGATACCTCTTTCAAGGTATTCAAAGCCAAAACTGATAAACTCATTAGAGATCTTATAATCTGTAATAATCTTCTCTGAAGCGTGCTCTAAATAAGCCTTAACAACAACAACCACCTTAGCCTATAAAGAATCGTCTTTATCCTTCAGAGCCACCTAATGGTCCTTCTCCAGCTTGGCCATATCCCTGTCTCTTTGTTGGACCACCCCCTTTAGCTTTTCGATGTCCTTCAGATCTTCCTTTAGACGATCAACCTCTACATTAAAAGAGGCTTGGACTTTCAGAGCCTCTTGACCCTTCTCGATTAGGGGCATTTTCTTCAGAGTCCAGTCCACAAAATGATGCATGGACAACATACCCTACACTGGAAGGTCATATGTATAATAACATTAATGTATGATGGTCGAGGTTACACTTTAAGAGAGAAAATAAACAGAAACTAATAATTGAATCGATCTATGGAGGGTAAACTCGACCAACAGTGAGATGTATAAAGAGCGTAGGAAACACTTATCCTCTTTGATCATCACTAAGCCGATGGTATCAATAGCCTTCATACCATGTCCTATCAGACTATCGATGATCTTTAGCTGAGCCAGACGAGAAGTCAGGGCATCATCGGTGGAGATTGGGATAGAACGATCCACTCTCTGATTCTTGCTTTGCCTCTAAAGCTCTGTATCGGTTGTGGTCTTCCTCTTCTTTGTATCATCGGCCTTAGAGGTTCTGACATTCTTATGGGTGGTAGGAGGTGGTACATTTTGGCCAGCCTTCTTCATCAACTTCACGAGACTTGGGGCAAACATTTCCCAAAGGTCATCAGAAATACCTTCAGGGTGATCTGCTAAAAGAAATATCTGAGTCAGTAAATTAGAGGTATGAAAAGTAAGAGATACAACTTGTGAAAAATGATACTTACGAAGATTTATCAAAGAACTACCACCTAATCCTGTCTAAGAAAGATAGTAAGGGGTCATGAGATGTTCGTATTTAACCAGACGACCCTGTTACCCCTGATCTTAAAGGTCCTTAACCTTTTGAATATTCTCCTAGCTAAGTCCAGGGTCTGCTTTGGCAGCGAGCGAGACCTTCCCCCATCTCAGAGGGGTCCTTAGAACCGATGTTCGAGAAGACTCATGGAGAGGAAAATCCTATACCCCGAATGCAAAGAAATATCGAGTTTTCCAATTGTGATTGGATGTCTGTGTAACCAATAACATCTTTTTAACTGACTTCCTAGCTAAGAAATGGTAATAGCTAGGGTATTTTTGGCATAGGAAGTGGCGTAGAAACCTTTGAAGACCCTAATAGGAAGGTCTGAATGGTGGAGTTCCCTCCAAAGGATGATAGCCCTAATCATCACCCTCCGGGCATTGGGGGATAATTATGAAGGGGTAGATTTATATGGGATAATATGGCTCTAATTAAAGGATGGATAGGGAGACAGAATCCCAACTTGAACATCTGCTCATAGACGCAGATCTCCCCATCTCGACCACCAAAGGCCCTCTCACCCATCAGAGGTCTCGTAAGATTTTTGGAAGGGCCTGTTGAATAGAGGTGCCTAAAAGAAATAAGATCATACTCACTAATGGAGATCTCAATCTCAACCTCCTCGTATGTATCAATATCGCTCTCGTGCCCGTCATCTTCATCCCTAGAAACATCGATCTAGAAAGGAATATGGACGCCGTTAGGAAACCTGTGAGCGAACTCAGCCCCAGTGGCGGCCGATAGGGGAATAGCATCGATAATAGGGGGAATGGCCACACTTGGCCCGATAATTTCGACATCGAAAGAAGAGTATGAGGTGTTATCCCCCTAGTGTGATGAGGCACGACTCGAAACCTCAGCTTGATCAGGGACCTGATCTTGCCTAATTGAGTAATCCATAGCCTCTTGAAAAGATTCTACAAAATTGGGGTCTGAGGTAGAATACTCAGACTCGGACATGGGTGTTGGGTCTATTGGAACCCCTGCTGGCTCAGTAGGCTCGACTGGATCGGGGTATATAACCTTCAGAGGTGGAGGAAAGATGGGTCTAACTGGAAACGCCTCAGCCGTACGAGCTTTCGTTTGGGCTAGCTCTATTTGCCTAATTTTTTCAAAGGTCTTCTCGTGAAGGGAAGGGAACTCTTCTTTGCGTTGATACAGAGGTCTGAGCATAAGTCAGATGACACAACACTTGGGACTCAAAGTTACAAACAAGAAAACAACCTCACTCAATCTAAACCAAAGATCAAACTTAGAATTTGGAAGGTTTTCAAACAAATAACACCCAAGAACAATGTCACCAGAAAATGCAAAAACACACCGTAAAACCCAAAAACCCTCACCGAAGAACACAAGCTCTCATCGAAAAATGAAAAAAAGAGAAATAAAGCACAAAAATAGAAAAGATGTGAGAAGTAGTACTTGATTGGTTCAAAGAATGGATGAGGAAGGAAAAACACAAAGGAAACCAGAGCGATCAACCATGAAAGCTTGAGAGAATTGCATAGATAACTCATGCAGGAAAAATAAAGAAGAAATGAAGAAAGAAGGAAAAATGGGTTTTAAACCCACAATCATTTTGGCGCGAGTCCCAAGTCCCATCATTGCCTAGGGAACCTAAGGGGTAAACCATCACGCATTGTTAGACACGCCACTCACTTCAGCAAGTGATAAGTGTCAAAAAAATATTAGCGCACAAGAAAATTAGGGCTTGGCCATGAATAACCCTTAGTCACCTATTCATATAGGTCACTAAGGGCTAGGGGGTGATTGATATGCCCAAAGTGCCCCCTCTTACTCAGAGCAACCAACCTCGTCCAATCTCACAACTGAGGTGACCAGAAGCTTATAACGACCGCCAGCAAGGTCGTCACTCAGAGGGCCGACCCCAGCCGACATTGCTTCAGAAACATACATCAACCTTGGTTTGGCATCAGTCGAGGTCGGCAAGAACTAATAGGGTTTAACCCTCCTTCTATAGCATAATTGGCCCTAACCGACGTTGCAGTTATCATCCGAGATCAGTGTGATAAGGGACCAGTCATCTTTAAACATCATCATCGACCCAAGCCAATGTTACATCTACTCAGACCTAACCTCGGCTAGCGACATGACTATGGTCATCAAATATTACCTCGGATAAAGAAACGATCGAACATAACCAACCTCGTACTCTGCCAGGCCGAGGTTTCACCAATCAAAGAACTCCGAGAATCTACAAGCATGCACATGGTTTGGTACATGTGGACAAATCTGGTACAACTAAACCATTCCCTCCACGTGAGGGAATATTTAGGTCATTATTGTTTACCTAAGATCAGTCAGGTGTCAACCTTATACTGATGGGATCTTCATGCACATGATCATTTCATGCTTAGCGAGTACATTACACCCCCTAAACACTATATATAGAGGTCATCCTCAACCTTGTAAAAGGATCAAAAAATATAAATCCAAGCCAAAACTTTGTTGCACGTACAGTAGAGAGAGAAAGAGGAGTGATTGTATTACTAAGTCCATTAGAGCCTCATTTAATAGTGATATTTTCACTCACTTGCACAGTGGACGTAGGCGATTATAGAACCACTTATATTGTTGTGTTTATCCCCTTCTCCTCATCTCCTACTATATATATACTCTTGCACTGCCATTATTATCTCTTGTTTGAGCTTGTTAATACCTTATCTGGTGGTGATGTTTCTAGCATCATCAAGTGGTCCAAACATAATTGCTTACACATGATAGACTTTCAAACATTTATTGGTAATTTTAAATGGTTTGTCTTCTTCCATCTTAGAAATTAAGCAATAACTTTGTCATGATCTTTTTTACAATGAAAGGTCCCTCCCTCGTAATTTACTACAAACTTAGGTAGAGGAAGCCCCTTGATGTGCTTCACTGCTACCTTCAAAACGAGGTCTCCTTCCACGAATTTCCTTGGTCTCACCAGATTATCATATGCCCTCGAGAGCTGCTTCGTGTACATTTGAATGCGTTGCATCGTATTATCTCTTTGTTCATCCAATGCTTCCAACTCTACATATTTATTCTGAGGGAGCATGCTACTTCCCAAGGCATAGTGAGCAGAGGGAACTTCCAACTCTACAGGGAGAATCGCCTTATCCCCATAAATAAGGGAGAACGGAGTATACCCCATGGGATTCCTTTTTCTTATTCAATAGGCCCACAACACAGCCGGTATCTTATCATCCCACGATCCTAGAAAATCCTCCATCTTTTTAGCCAAAATATTAACCAAGGTTTTGTTAGTTTCCTCGGCTTGACCATTGCCCTTTGGATATGCCACCGTTGAAGTATGGAGAACAGTGAAGTACTTTTCTATGAGCATTGTTACCTCTGAATTGACGAAAGGGGTTCCGTCATCTGAGAGGATAACCTTCGAAATCCTAAAATGGTAAATGATGTATTCTCTGATGAAGTTTCTCACCACCCTCGATGTCACCCTTCTTAGTGGTATCTCTTCAGCCCATTTTGTAAAATACTCCGTTACTACTAGTATCCATATCTTCCCCCTCGAATAAGGATGTATTGCCCCTACCAGGTCGAACACCCAAGTGTGAAAAGGATAAGGCATGTCCAGGGAATGTAGGTCCACCGATGGGGAATGGATTATATTTCCATAAAGTTGGCAAGCCTTGCAATTTTGAACGAACTCAGGAGAGTCTTTCTCCATTATCAGCCAATAATACCCCAACATCATTAACTGGTCATGCAACTTGGCCCCTCCTATGTGAGCTGGATCATGCACCTATTTAAGGACTTTGACTGCTTCTTCCTTCATTATGCAATGCAACTACCTGTTAAAGTAGCCCCTTTGATAAAGTTACCCCTCTTGAATGTAGAACCCCGGGTCCCTTCGCTTAAGTCCCATCGCATCAATCTTCTCCAATAGTAAAAATCCATCTTTAATGAAGTCAATGTAAGGTTACCTCCAACTAAGTTGATCTTCAACGATTAACATTCAGCTGCTTCGTAGAATAACTGGCACTTACCGCACTTTCGTTGTACCTCCGTTTCATCCTATTTCATTCTAGGCCCCTCCCTTTGAATTCTCCTATAAAGAGGTATCTCGGTTATTTTGCAGTTCTTTTCATGTGTTTTCGTTTCCTTGGTTTGTGAAGTATTGGGTTAGTAATCTTAGCTCCATTGCTCCTTCTCCAAATTCCAGTTGCTTTATAATCTCTCCCCTCCAGTCATTGTCCTCCTCCATTGACATAATTGATTGTACCACCGAAGGAGCCGTTCTTCATCGAATCACGATTGTAGTTGTATCGTTCCTTATGACTATTTTCTGAGCGATGGTGGCACATACATCTGGATGTCGGTTCATCGTTCGGGGATATCTCTTTATCTTGGTTTGATGGAACTGACTGAGAAGACTCTGAATGATTGTTCAGTATGGCACAAGCTCAGGTGTTTCAATGTATATTCTCCTATCACTTATTAAATTACCAAGTTTGAATCACCTTTGATACAAAGTGAATGAGTCCCCCTTCGAAGGGCCTCCAGCAAACCCAGAACTAACACCTCATACTCTACTTCATTGTTCGAATAAGGGAAATCTAATTTATAGGAAATACAAATCTCCTCCATTCTTTTTTAAAGAATAACCCCTGCCCTCCATTCTATTCCGTCGAAGATCCATTAAACTGCATCGTCCATTCTTCATCACTTGCATCCAAGTAATTGTCCTGTAAGTCGTGTCCTGGAATACTTTCTTTTTGTGTCTCAAACGTTCCAGAGGGAAAGATTGCTAACAGGTCAGTGTACGTCTGGCTCTTGATCGCGGGAGGAACCACACACTTCAAGTCATATTATGAGAGGATGAGGAACCACCTAGCTACCTTCCAATCAATATAGTTCTTGCCACCAAATACTTAATAGTATAACATCTAGTTATAATATGAATTGTAAAAGATAGCATATAATGTCTAAGTTTTTATGCTACAAAGACTAAGGCTAAACAATGCCTTTCCAAGCTACTATATCTGACCTTTGGTCCATGTTCGATTCTACTGAGGTAGTAGAATAGTCGTTCTTTCCCTTCAATCTCTTGTGTCAGCAAAGCTACAATGAACCTCGTAGTGGATGTGAGGTATAGCTACAACGGTATTCCCACCTTTGTGGGAACCATGGCTTGTGGTGAAGCGAGCAGTTTATTCAGCCCAGCGAGAGACTTCTGGTGAACCCCCTCCCACTTGAATTTCATGTTCTTTCGCAATATTTGCATTAATGGTTGTGTTATTTCGACCAATCCAGGCACAAATCTCCTAATATAGGAAACTTTACCAAAGAAACTCTTTAGCTCCTTCGCCATTCTTGGACTTGGCATCTCCAAGATCGCTCGCTGTTTATCCTGGTCCATCTTCACCCCTTGTTAATTAACCACAAAGCCTAGAAACTTTCCACTTGTTACTCCGAATACACACTTTAGTGGGTTCATCTTCAATTTATATTTCCTACATCGGGAAAACACCTTACTCAAATTGCTCAGATGGGACTCCTCCTTCCACAATTCGATGATTAAATCATCAACATAAAATTCCAAAAATTTATGAAAGAAGTCATGGAAAATGTCCACCATTATTCTCTGGTAAGTAGCCCCAACGTTGTTAAGTCCAAACGGCATTACCTTGTACATGAAGTTTCCTAATGGGGTTCTAAACGTCATTTTCTCTGCATCCATGGGGTCCATCTTGATCTGGTTGTACCCTATATACCCATCCATGAAGTTATACATCTCATGGCCAGTTGTTGCATCTATCAGGCTATCTATGAGGGTAGAGGGAACTCATCCTTAGGGAAAGCCCTATTCAAGTCTCTGAAATCCATGCAGATCCTTATTTGATTCTAGTCTATCTTTCCCACTGGGATAATACTAGATAGCCAAAGTGGATGATGTATCGATTTGATAAACCCTCCTGTTAGTAAGCGTTGGACCTCTTATTTGATCTTCAAGTCTATCTCATACTTGTAAATTCTCGTTGCTTATTTCACTTGAATGGCTGAAGGCATCACGTTCAACTTGTGGCAGCTCACTTCCTCATCCATCCCTTCTATCTCTGTGTACTTATATGCCAAAATGTCTATAAATTCTCGAATCAACTCAACCAAGGCCTCTCGTTTCTCTTTACTCACATCTTTTGAGATAAAAATAGGCCTTGGATCCTGCCCTTCTTTCATCAGGTTCAACTGCTCCAACTCTTATGCCTGAAGTTTTGGTTTATCTGCCATGTAATTTGGTTCCTCAATGACTTCTTCCATAAATTCCTGTATGTTTGAGTTGTCTATCACCATATATTTTCCCCGTTGATCCACTAGAAAGCATTCATATATCGGGTCAGCCTCCTCATCAGTTCCTTTGTCCGCCTGCTCACACCATTATAACGGATAAACCACCTTTACTTCTTTGGTAACTACCTTTTTACACTATCTACTGGTAGTCGCCACTGCCTTCCTTTTCTTTTCCTTAGAAGCCTCAGCAACTCTTCCTCCTGACAATCGACTCAGCACGCTTTGTCATTTAACCTCATGCTCCATTGGGTCCACTCTAGGCCTTACCCTATCTTTGAGCTATTTTGGAATGTTTTGGGGCTGAGGGACCACTCGATGGGCTTCTTCGACCATCACTCCTATGTTTCTTACAACCTCTTTATTATGCTCGTTCAAGGGCCCTATCCGTTCTCTGATCGAGGGAACCCATGCTCCCTCCATTCTTCTCATTAGGACTGAGAAATCCTCCTCAAATTCTGTGTAAAATGTCGCATCTACCAAGTGAGATTCCTCGATAACAAAGGGCCTCTTGGTAGCCCTAATGGTCACCTACATTCCCTTGATATTCACCTTGGCGCAATGGTGATACGTCGAAGGAAGTAGCCCTTGGTTGTGCATTCACACTCTTCCTATAAGAAGATGGTAGGAATTTGCACTTTCTATTACATGGAAATTGATATGGGAACTCAGATTTCCCATCATAATCCTAACATTCACGTACCCAATGGACTTAGAAGACTATTTGTCATATCTCGAAATCACCAAAGGCATGGGGACTAGCCTTTCTTCCGAAATATTAGCTGCGTGGAAAGAGTTAATTACCATGATATTGATGGATGATCCCCCATCCATAAGAGTCCCTGCAAACTAACTCCGTTAACGCAAGTGGTCACAAACAATGGCCTGTTATGAGGGAACCTTATGTCCCTATCTGCACAATCAAATTTACTCCTGACAGAAACCTCTTTACCAACCTGGCCATGGGTCTCCTCCATTTCTGCGAGCAGACTGCATTCTTCTTCGCAATGTTAAGTATTGCTTGGGTTATTTTCAATCTTCTCTCCTTCAGTATCCCTACTTGGTCAACGAACCAGGTGAACTTTGGGGATTTTGATACTACATAGTATTCTATGACTGGGTCTGCTTCCTCAGCTTAAACACTGTATACATCCTCTACGTCTTTAGAGCTTGCTTCATTGTAGGCTAATACTACCTTAGCCATTCCCTTAGTACAATCTTCCAAAGCTTCTTCAAACTCCCTTTGCTTAGTTGTTAGCTCTCTTCATACCTCCTCATCATAGGCCACCACCAGATTGGCCCTATGTGCAAGGAGTGGGTTTTCATTAACGTTCTGCGGAGGGATTTACAATGTCCCTGCCTTTACATACTTATCAATAATTCTTCTTAGCGAGAAACAGCTCTCTGTTGGATGCTGGATCTTTCGATGAATCTGGCAATATTATGTTCTCCACCAGTAATGCCCTTTAGTTCGTAGACCGTTCCTCCTTAGACCATTACGTTGTAAGAACTAACAGTTTCCTCTACCGTACAAGGCAATGGTGGTGGGTCCTCCCTGTCTTTTCCAAACTTCCTCTTGTTGTCCTCCTCCCTTATAACTTCCAACATAAGCCACCACTTCTTCCCCGGGTCGTTGCTTCTCCCTCTCCAGTTGGGTCAAAGTAAACTCATATTCCGCCAGAAAGAACTTCTCGACGAATAAAACGTGCATCTCCTCCCATGTGGAAACACTCTTGGGCGCTAAGTGAGAATACCAAGTGTATGCCTTATCGGTTAAGGATTTAGAAAATTCCCTCAGCCTGAGTTTCTTGTTATTGCAATGCGCCCCCAAGTGTTCAACGCAGCGTTTGATATGTTCCTTCGGGTTTCTGCCCTTTCCTGTGTATTTTTCAAAAATAGGAGGAATATAATCTTTTGGGTAGGGCTCATTATTGTAATCCTGGGTGTAAGGCATCTGAAAATTTTCATAGGTTGAAGCTACCTCGCCCGCAGATTGAAAAGAGGCTTGCATGAACTCCAACATCTCTTTTTGCATCTCCCCCCTCGTCTCTTCCATGGGTGACGCCATTGAAATAGCAGACAACGGGACTATAGGTTGCGTGCCCGTTGCAGCTGGAGAAATCATCACAGTTGGAGTTGTTGATGCTCTTGGGGTTCCCACTATTGGATTTATAATAGGGGTATACTTGCTGGGATTGTTCCCATTATAACCATACTTGGTGGGGCTATTGGGTCTGCCCCTGATGTCACGAAGGAGTTGGCTTCAAATCCTCCCAACACAATTGGAACTCACAAATCTCCCGTGTATAACTCCGAAAGTAGTAATGAACTTATAAGTAACTTTTCTCAGAGGGAGAGAGAAAATGAGCACCCTAGATACACCTTGAGAGGTAGCAAAACACCCCTACCACCCTCAATGATCTCTGTCAAATATTAAA
Organism: Sambucus nigra; assembly: GCA_949130495.1. NCBI lineage: Eukaryota > Viridiplantae > Streptophyta > Magnoliopsida > Dipsacales > Adoxaceae > Sambucus > Sambucus nigra. The sequence continues at coordinate 339,817,760 of OX422213.1, read as the reverse complement.
GCTTCATAGTAAATGATAATGGTGGGTGAGTAAACTCTTTAGTTCGTAATAAATCTCCCTAGTAATAACTTCCGAACTCTCAATAATAACATTTATCCCTCCTCAGAGGTGATTGGGGTCCTTAAATAACCCCCCACACTACCCCCGAGGCAACTTAGCCATTAACGCTTGTGAAAGACATCCCTCATACTTTATGTCACAAGCATTAAATGTCTGATGCACTAGTTATCTCCACGTTATAAGCATTAAATGCCAAGACATGTTTTTTTCCTAACTATTGTGTGTCAGGGGTCTGCCGTCACAAAGGTGGCTCACCAACTGTCTGACAGCCCTAAATACCACGGTGGTTTACTCAAGTGCAGGTCTCACATTACCTAGATGGTTAGTGACATCAAATAAAGTGAATGTGAAATTAAGTAGAGGATTGTTTTGCTCATAACTCAACGCCCGATGGAACTCAAGGTTGCTCCCCCTGATGTTCCACGGTCAGGGTCTTTCGGTGTTTTATCAGGTGTATCTAAGATGGTCAGGACAAGCCCCAACGGTGCCTCACTTCTCAACCCTCCAAACTAAGTCCCTCTGAAGTTCCCATGGCGACGTCATTCGATAGAGCATGAAAGCTCTCCCAGGCCCCGCCAAGCCTGGTCTCTCGCGAGTATCGTTCGACCTAACACAATTTCATTATTCTCATTACATCATTGCAATCGTTATAACTCATAGTCAATATAATCAAAAGGTACAACAAGACTAAATTAATCAACAAGACTAAAGGACGAGCTCTCTCGATCAGCTTCTTCGCTAGAAGGTCCCTCTGGGATGCCACATTGAGCTGCCTTAATCCCAAACACTATTGTAAATGGTGGGATTATCTCTAATCTCAGGATTACCTTCAAGCCCCCTCTAGAATCTTAACCATTTTCATAATTGAGTTGTTTTGGAGTTCATATACAATTGAATTTGACTTTGTATATATGTCATTTTTGCACACATGCACGAGTTTATATGAATGTTTGACATTTCATGAATAAATGAGTTTGGTGAGACGTTCTTATCTCAATTTAGTCATCTATGCATAAGTAGACTTCGATGGAGGTGTGCATATAAGAATCGTTTGCCCGTAAGGAATGATATTGCATATAATGAAAAAAAATAATGAGTCAAAATGGGGAAGGTCTACGAAAGGTTCGAATATCCTTTACGATTAATCCACCGTTTATATAGGGTCAAAAAAGTGTGGCATTGATAAAAGTAGCCAAGACCCATAGAATATAAAAGATCCTAATAAGCGTGGCATTGAAAGCGTAGCCAAGGTCAACTAGTTTAGTTTGATATGATTATTCAGAAGAAAAATCAAATATGATCATTATTATATATGAGGAGTTTGGTTGGAATTATAAAATGGGTTTGCACAAACGAATCCTTATGTTGAAAAACGTATCATTTAGCTCATTGTATTAATTATCACATATGGCCAAAACTAAGTTTGATGACATTTAGTTATCAATTAGAGCTTCTTGATCATTTCGATGTGTTCATGTTGTGATTAATTTGTTGTAGTTCACACATATTCACTCCATATCCATGTTTGAGCACATTAATTCTAAGTTAGCATGAAGCTCACATTGCCTTACTTGTTTTATTTCTTCTGCTTTGAGCCTATTTTTCTACTTTTTGGTATTTCCAGTTGACCTTCTCAAGAAAAAAAATCACTTGACAAAAGTTCTTTTTTAGAACTAGAATTGAGATATTTTGATGTCGTTTGAATGACATCTAGACTTTATTCGAGCGACAAGTCCATGTAGCTTGATGAATTGATCTCGTGAGCTTTAAGCGAGCTGGTGAAAAGTGTCAGGTATAGGTCACGAGATGGTCACGAGAAGGGGTATTCGCGCGAGAGCCTACTTGTTTGTGCTTGTTATGGTCATTTGATGGTAGGTTCAAATGACACACAATGCCATTGAAACAACCTAGCATTGTCGTTTGAGCAATTAATGGATAAAATTTTTGGTTCTTTTATTTTGTACCTATTTCGTATATTTGTTCATCTCATGTTGGTTTGGTATTTCTGGACAGTTCTTATGCAGTGTAGGCTGATTATACAAGATGAATTTTACTACTTTATTCGTTTCGTCACATCATTCATGAATTTGATGATTCATATTTTATGACTTCTGTTTTCTAGCACGATTTAGGATCGTTTGATTACTTTTAGCTGGTTATATACAGGTTTATCTAGAGATGCTTCATTGATTTTTTCATTCTAGATATTTGGTGTTTGTTTATCTTTTTCACTTATTGTCTATTCAAGACAAAAAGGGGGAGAGAAGTATGTGATGTAAGGGGGTATTGAGCACATAGTTTATTGATGCATTACAAATTGATATCATATGCTTTCATTCTTAAGTATTGGTATTAATTAATCTACACAAATTGATATCCTGATATAAATTTTTATTTCAATTTGGTATCAAAATAATTTGCTCAAATGTTTAACAAATGATTTATTTTTACATATTGGTATTTGTATATCATTTTTTCCTCCATACTTCACTGAGTATTTATCTAACTAATGTGTGCTGGTATTCTTTAGCAGGTCAAGATTTCAAGACTACATCACATTCAGACACCTCATGCTTGTCGGACCAACATTTATTAGTCTTGTCGAGTAATTTTTTATTTTGGGTTTTAAGGGATGGGATTTACGCATTACATGGCTTGACGGACAGGCGTAGGCATTTCACTGTTTGGGTTTTTTCCCGAAATAATCAAAGGGGGAGATTTGTAAGGACAAAATTTCTAATTGAGTCCATTGTAAGTATTAGACTTATTCTAGGAACAAAACATTATTTTTGAGTCATAAATAGATTTTTATTGTCACGATCACACACAATCTATGACATAAAGTTTATTGAAGATGTTGCAACTAAGCTTCAAAGATTTATCATGTCGAGATTAATTTGGTGCGCGTTTCACGTCTTCATTGCATTTCGGTCTCTAAAGTATGAGTGTGTAATGTTTGTGGACTCAAAAAATGTTTTTAGAATGGTATTTCTTTTAAAAAATATTTTTAAAGAGTTTTAACTTCATTTATTCTGAGATAAGGATTTTTTTTAGAGTCGTATTGGACCTTCCCTTATGTTTAGAAGGATCAAACGACACTCGCAGTCGTTCGAGCGACATTATAAGGTCGTTCAAGCAAGATGAACATGTCATTCGAGAGACATGAACATTTAGTTTGAGCGACATGCTGATCTAGTTCAAACGATGCGCTGTCTTAACTTTTTTATTTAAATCATGCTTCACTCTGAATTTCGTAAGTTGTAAAACCAGAGAAGTAGTTTACATACAATACATTTTTTGCACAAGTTTTTTAAGGTTTGAAAGTCTAAAAACATCCTTAGAATTTCAAGATCTGAGGTTTCATATTATTATGCTATAGAGATCTTGGTTTGAACAATTGAAGTTTGTTCATCACTTTGAATATTGAGTTTTATGATGATGAAGCGAAGGACTTCGTGTTCAACATCGAAGACATTGTCAAGCTATATCGATGGACACTGAGGCATTCATGGATGCTTATATTGTAGACATGTAACGTAGAAGGACTTCTGTGTGGGCACTATGGAGGTGTGGTTGAAGGATCAGAGGAGCGTCAAGACTTGTAGAGGATCGAGTTGTTGAGTAAGTTTATCTTCTGTACTTTGTAATACCACATCCTAGTGATTGTCTTACTTGAGTCGTCCGAGGTTTTTCCCTTAGTGGTTTCCTCGTACATCCGGCGTCGCTTTTGTGAACTTATTTATTTTCCCTGCATTAATCACCAAGATTCATGTTTAGGATTAAATAAGATAAATTTGGTCTTGACTAAAATTAGTTCACAAACTTGGTGAGCATAAAATTTGGATAAAAGACTTTTAAAAAACAAAGTTGGTTTTAACATCCTTCAAACACATTCGAAAGAAAAAGGGGCCTATAAATTGGTATCAGAGTGGGTTGCATCATGTTTTTGTGTAGATCCTTATTTTTTGTTTTTAGGTAGTCGTATCAATATTGGTTTATTTTTCTCTCGATGGGTTCACAAAGTTTAAGGAATTAAATCTTTTGAATTTCAAGTTTGCAAAACGTATTGAAATTCTTGGAGAAGAAAATTCTCATTTTTTATATATGATTGAATATTTGCAAACGTTTAAAAATCAAAGAGATATCCTTAGTGAGAAGTTTGTGTCTTCATATGATAACTTTAAATCTTTAATTTTGACCAAGGAAGGAGTGATAACAAAGTGTTTGTTTCAGACAAAGAGTTAAAGGACCTAAAAAATTCTAGGGTTTGTGTCGTTGATGTAAACAGTTTGAATAATGATTATATAGCAGATGAGAAGACTCATAGGGATAAGTTTACTCACATTGAGGGGGAGCGACATAACCTTATAGGAGTAATTTAAAATTTAAAGAAGTAATCCCTAAAAGTTAAGGAGTCTAATTCTTTGCTTGAATCCAAAATTTTGAAGTTGAAAAATGATTTAAGTGATTCAAGTAGTTATGGTAGTGGCTTATCTTGTTCTAGTACTTCAAATGTTAAAGACAAAACCATTGTTTATTTTAGAGCATCAACCAAATCCAAGTGTGTTAGAAAATGTCAACAAAAAGGTCCCGTTCCTCGTAGCGTTTTCACATGTTCACATTGTGGTAGGAAAGGTCACCTTAGGAGTTTTTGCTATGATTTAGACAAGACCCTAGGAAGTTTAAATATAGTGCCCCGTCGGTTCCCAAAATATGTTTTGTTGTGTATACACCTGTTTGGGTAACGAAATCTATTTTGAAGATGCTAAATGCTTCGTTGGTTGATTATCACATTCTAGAACATTGTGCTTCATATGTTATCTCTTATGGATGATTGTGTTAGTCATGTTTGTCACACACTAGTATTTTCATCATGATTTATCTCTTGCTAGTGATATAACATGTGTATCTTATGTATTATTTTTTTCATTTATTGAGTCTTATTTAAAAAATACAAAAAGAGTTTGTTTTTGAAAAAAAAATCTCGAAAAATAAAAAACAGATTTTTGGTTTTAAATTTGAGAGAAAAATACAAAAAGATTTTATTTTTGGATCAACAATATTTTTTAGAAAACTTCATCATTTTTAGAACTAGAATTGAGAAATTTTGATGTCATTTGAACGACATCTGGACTTTGTTTGAGAGACAAGTCCAAGTACCTTGCTGAATTTATCTCGCGAGCTTCAAGAGAGATGGTGAAAAGTGTTAGGTATAGGTCATAATATGTTTGCGCGAGAGCCTACTGGATTGTGATTGTTAAGGTCCTTTTATGGAGGGTTCAAATGACACACAAAGTCATTCAAAGGAACTAGCTTTATCGTTTGATCGACGCATAGAGAAAAGTTTTGGTTCTTCTGGTTCGTACCTACTTCATATAATTGTTCATCTCATGTTTTTTTAATACTCATGGACAATTCTTATGCAGTGTATATTAATTATACAAGATGGATTTTACTCCCTTATTTGTTTAGTCACATCATTCCTGAATTTGATGATTCGAATTTTGTGACTTGTATTTTCTACCTACAATTTGTGTCGTTTGACTACTTTTAACTGGCTATTTACATAGGTTTATATAGAGATGCTTCATTCATTTTCTCATTTTATATATTTTTTGTTTATTTTCTATTCGAGACGAAAAGGGGGCGAGGTTTATGTGACGTAGGGGGGGATGGAGCACATAGTTTATTGTTGCATTACAAATTTATATCATATGATTTCATTCTTATATATTGGTATTAATTAGTTTGCACAAATTGATATCCAGATTCAAATGTTTATTTCAGTTTGGTATCAAAATAATTTGCACAAATGTTTAACAACTGATTTTTTTTTACATATTGGTACTTTTATATCATTTGTTCCTCCATACTTCACTGGGTATTTATTTATTTCATGTGTGTAGGTATTCTTCAGCGAGTCAATATTTCAAGACTACATCACATTCCGGCATCTCATGCTTGTCGGACCAACATTTACTAGTCTTTGCCTGTAATTTTAGATTTAGGTTTGTATGGGATGGGATTTCGGCATCATACGTCTTGACGGACAGGCTTAGGCATTTCACTGCTTGGGTTTTGTCTCGAAATAGTCAAAGGGGGTATTTGTAACTACAAAATTAAAATTGAGTCCATTGTTAGTTTTTGACTTATTCCTGGAACAAAATACTATTCTTGAGTCATAGATAGATTTTTATTGTCACGATCCCACACAATATATGATATAAAGTTTATTAAAGACGTTGCGTCCAAGCTTTAAATATTTATCATGCTGAGATTAATTTGGTGCACGTTTCTCATCTTCATTGCATTTTGATCCCTCAGTTATGAATGCATAATGTCTATGTGACTCGAAAAATGTTTTTAGGATGTTATGTTTATTAAAAAATGTTTTTAAAGAGTTTTAACTTCATTTATTCTGAGATAAGGATTGTTTAGAGTCGTATTGAACATTCCCGTGTGTTTAGAAGGATCAAACGACACTTGCAGTCGTTCGAGAGACATTATAAAGTCATTCGAGTGAGATGAACATGTCATTCGAGCGACATTTCTATTTTATTCAAGCTACATGTTGATCTCATTCAAACGATGCACTGAAGAAACTTTTCTATTTCAAGTGTGTTCCACTCAGAATTTTTTAAGTTGCAGAACCAGAAAATTAGTTTATATACAATACATTTTCTTGTCAAGTTTTCTATGATTTTCAAAGTCTAAAAACATCCTTAGAGTTTCAAGTTCCAAGATTTCATATTCTTATGATATAAAGATCTTGGTTTGCACCATTGGATTTTGCGATGAAGAAGCGAATGAGTTCGTGTTCAACATAGTAGACATTGCCAAGCTGTATCGGTGGATATCGAGGAATTCATGGACGCTTGTGCTATGGATAGGTATCTTAGAAAGACTTTTGTGTGAGCACTATGGAATAGTAGTTGAAATATCAGAGGAGTGTTAAGACTTGCGGGGGATCGAGTTATTGTGGAAGTCTATCGTTTGTACTTTGTAATATCACATCACAATGATTGTCTGGCTTGGGCCATTTAAGGTTTTTCCCTTTGTGGTTTCCTCGTACATCCAGCATCGCTTTTGTGAGCTTATTTATTTTATTTTCTTTAATCACCTAGATGCATGTTTAGGATTAAACAAGATAAAATTGGTCTTAACTAAAATTTGTTCACAAAATTGGTGCGTATAAAATTTGGAAAAAGGTTTTTAAAAAATAAAGTTGATTTTGACCTCCTTAAAACACATTCAAAAGAAAAAATGGACTACAAGGTTCCTGGCTAGAGATGGGGCCAGAATCATGCATAAATAGAAGGCCATCAACTCCGTCTAAAGAAGCGAATAAAGGGTCAACTGGATGAGCTAAGTGAGCTAGAAAAAATCTTAAAAATCCAACAAGAGATCTTTTAATGGTAATATATATCCAACTAACTATAGAACTATATCACCACCAGAGAATCAAGTGAGAAACACGTTTAAAATGAAGATAAAGAAGATGAAGAATCTTCATTCCCACGGGCGATGCCAAAATGGTGACGCTATAAAGTCACCAGTTGTATTTGTGTGAGCAACTCGAGTTCAAGATCAGAAAGTGATTGGTATATATATATATATATATATATATATATATATATATATAACAACCCAAAAAAGTAAATATGAATAAGAAGATGAGTATAAGAGGAGTAAACACTAGCATATAAGTGGTTCATCCAGTGGCCTACTCCATTGTGCAGGTGAGTGTGAATTTCACTACCTGAATGGGCTCTAATGACCTGTATAATAAAACTTTAACACTTTCTCTCTTTACTGTAAAAGAAGAAAAGCTTGGGCTAGTGTTTTGTATTTTTGATCCCTTGTGATGAGGAAGAAGGTGGGTTTATATAGTGTTGAGGGAGTAAAATTCACCCTAAGTAGGTATAGAACACATGCATGAGGAAACCTCCAACAGGATATGCACTCCCGTGTCTAGGACAAGTGGCTCATGATGATGTAATATTCCCTCACGTGAGGGAGAGATCTTGTTATAATGGTCTATCCATATGGGTCAATGGGATATAACCCATGTACATAGTGCCACGCATTCCCCAACTCACGCTCTCTACCACGTGTTAACTATCGATCGGGCCAGGCTGATGCCGAGTTATCAGGTTCGATATTCTGATGGAATGGTCGTTGCTGGCTGAACCAAGTCTTCATATGTCCCTTGGCCTCCAGGAGGTGGATATGGCTGAGAGAGATTTAGGCTTGATATCATTTAGGGATGGCAACGGGTGGGTTTGGGGAAGGTTTTCAAAAATCCTAACCCACCCCATTTAATAAACGGGGTGGGGTGGGGAAGTTTTTATTTATATTAATTCCTAACCCACACCATTTAATAAACGGGTTCATCGGGGCTCCTACGGGTCGGGATAATTTTAAAAATAGTAAATTAAAAATATTACATTATAGTCTTAGAGGTCTACAATGGTTCGTATTCCAATATGTGAGACAGTCCCCCAATTATCAATCCATGTTTTCAACATAGATCTTTTATAAAATTAACATCCATATAAAGTGTTTTTTAGTGTGTGTGTGTGTGTGTGTATGGTTTAATTGTAATTAACATACATATAAAAGGTATTTATGTCGATATAAATTAAACAAACTCCTAACCCGCCCCATTTAATAAACATTTTTTTAAACCCATACCCACTCCTAATTCATTAATCAAGTTTTAAAACCTGCCCCATTAGGGGTGGTGCGGGTCTCCTAAGTGTGGGGTTAAATTGAAACCCCTAAGATCACTAATCCTGGTGTTGTTTGTCGTGGATGAGAGAATGTACATGAGAGTTGGGACAAAGGATGAGGTCTCTTGTGATAGGATATCAGTCGGGCCATTACATAATTAGTCTGATGGTTTGTGACAAGTCATCCTCATCCGAGTTAGACCCTCACAATGATGAGGTCATACATGGGTATATCAATAACCCTAGGTGACGATCCTCTTTGCTAAAGGCCGACCACCAATGTGGCTTATACAAGAACCTTCATGAATGTCTACGAGGATGTAGTCTACCTCGGTGGGATGAACAAATCTTAGTAATGGCAGCAGAAATACCCTTTTGTAAAGTACATCACCAATTATGGTGAACTTTTCTACACGATATTAGAGATTTTTCCTCTTGAATTTATACTCTGGTAGCTCTCTGTTTTGTATATACTTTATCAAGGGTCCATCTAGGACTTTCCCATGTTTAGATTGAGACAAAATATAAACCTATTGTCATTTTTTTCGATTATCGACTTCTGCAGGATTTCAACCGAGACAGAGAGTCTGATCTTAGTCCTGGTAGTTGATGTTAGTTTTGCCAAAACATCAGACTAACTATTTTCAAGTTTCAAATTTCTTTTGATTTCTACTTCATTGAATTTCACCATCATCTTCTTAACCCTGGATAAATATCTGGCCATATCCTCGTCTTTAGCTTCGAATCACCCAAGATTTGATTGACGATCAGTTGTGAGTTACTATGAAAAATCACTTGATTGAAGTTCAGTTCTTTGGTGAGAGAGAGACCTGCCAGCAAGTCCTTATACTCCGATTTATTTTTTGATGCCCTAAAGCAAAATCTCAAGGCATACTCAATATATGTTCCATCCGGGGTTGATAGTATCAATGTCGTGGTGCCACAATTTTCACAAGATGTCCCCTCCACAAATAGACTCCAAATTTGTCTTTCCTTAGAAAAAGATCTTTCACACAAAACTTCATTTTTAAATCGGATATCTTTCTCAATAACACTGGCCTGGACAGTATCGGCTGAAGGAGTGTCATCTGTAATCTCTTTTGGCACAACCTCTTATGTTCCTAATTCGTCAGCAGTTTAACTATCTATCTCGACCCATGTAAACTCGACTATAAAATATTCTAAGTCCTACCTCTTGATTGTATTCCTGGGATGATAGATGATGTCAAACTCACCTATTTCTCTTGACCAGTCCATTAACTTACTAGATTTCTCTCATTTATGATTGACGTGCCTCAGAGGAGTATTGGTGATCACCACCATCGTATGTGCCTAGAAGTACGACTTTATTTTTCTTGAGGTATAAATCATCGAGTAAACTAGTTTCTCCATCTTTTTGTAGCTGAGTTCGGACCCTTACAAGGCTTTACTATTAAAATATACTCGCTTTTGAATTCCATCGTCATCTTGAACAATGGTTGCGCTGATAGTCGATTTTGAGATGGATAAGTAAAAATATAACTTCTCTCCCTAAATCGGTCTAGACATTAACGTTGGAGAAGCCATATATACCTTCAACTCTTGAAAATATTTATCACATTCTTGTCCCAAATGAAGTCTTTTCTCAAGATCTTAGAAAATGGCAGAACCTTGTCAATCGCCCATGAGACGAAATGGTTGAGAGTTGTGACTTGTCTAGTTAGTCTCTAAAAATATTTGATTATTTTCGGTGTTTGCATGTCAATCAATGCCTTGATTTTTGCAAGGATTTCCTCTATTCCCTTTGGATTCACAATAAAATGCAAAAAAATTCCTTCGCTGACCCCAAAAATGCACTTAGACGATTTTAACTTCTTCTTGTATTTATTCTGGTATCAAATGTGTGTTCAAGGTTAGACACGTGATCCTTAGGGACTTCCATTGTCTTCCTGATCTGGTCTTCGAATATCTTATTGACTATCCTTTGGTAGGTTGCCCTTACGTTCTTTAAGTCGAACGACATAACTTATAATAGTAGGTTCCATTATCTATGATAAAGGAAGTCTTCTCAGCGCCGAACTCATGCTTGAAGATATAGAGAATGCTTTGTTCAAGTCAGTGACGTCCACAAACATTATCCACTCCCCATTTGATTTGGTCACTATGAAAATGTTGGAGAGATAATCCGGATATTGGACCTCTTAGAAGAACTCCACTGTCTAAAGCTTTTTCACCTCGCCCTGAATAACTTCATATTTGTCCCTCATAAAAGTTATGTGTCTCTAATTTGCGTGCTTCACTTTTTCATCAATATTCAATCGATGAAAGATAATTTCGGGGTCAATCTTTGATATATCTCCATGAATCCAGTAAACAACATTCCGCCTTTATCTCAGGAACTTCACAAAATATTCCTTAACCTCATCTTTCAAGGATGAACCGATTTAGATGGTTTTTTTGGGTCGTCCTCATTGAGGATGATGGATTCTACTTCCTCTGTGGGTTCACCCTTTTTGAAATCAAGAGTATCGATGTTGTCTGAGGTCGTTACTCTTTTGTGAGACTCTCTTTCCTCAGATAAAGTGAAATAGCATTCGCGATCCTCGACTTAGTCACCTTGTACTTACCTACTCCATATGGAGTAAGGAATTTCATCATTTGGTGAACCGTGGAAGGCATAGCCTCAAACTTCTTGAGGGATACACTTCTAAATATTATGTTGTAGGCCGAGATTACATGCTCTACCATTATAAAAAGCCTAACTTTCTCGGCGAGACACCTTAACCAAGTGCCCATGCAAACGTCCATTTCGTACACCCCTGGCGGGTGAACTTTCTTCGTTGAAACCGATTAGAGGCTGGTGGTATGGCACAAGTCTTTCCTTGCTCATATTCAGACCCTTAAAAAAACTCTAGAACATAACTTCTGCTAAGATTCCCCCATCGACAAGGATGCGAGACACATCATAGACGTGTACTCGCGTGATAATTACCAAGGGTTCATCGTATAGAGATAAGATGCCCTCAAAATCCAAACTTGAAAAACCTACTAATAGAGTGTCCTTATCCACTTTCTTTAATTTTATCGACTTTACCTCAGTCTCTATAAAATTCACCTTAATCCTCTTTTGTGGCATTTTGGCCTGTACAACATGTTCTTTCTTATCTTTTGGTTCTATGCCTCCACCTGTTAGGGCACCACGCATCATTTTTACATCGAAAGAGATCATATAAAGGGCTCCCTTTGCATCAAAGATCTGTGTTGGGAAGTTAGGGTCATCCTCCCCACTGTCATCAGACTCATCATCATCCTTATTATCCCAGAAATTTCATATCGGGTTGTTGTCTTTTATCTCACTAAGCCTATTTTTGGACTCATTTTTGTGACCAATCCTATTTACATAATTTAAGCTATTTCCTTGCTTTAGTAACTTTTTAATATCATCTTTCAAGGTAAAGCATTTATTATTTGTGTGACCATGGTCTTGGTGAAACTCACACCACTTACTTTTGTCCCTTTTGTGATGAAGAGACTTGAGTTTTTTTGGCCACTTAAGCTCTCTATCGTCTTTGATTTCATTCAAAATCAGGTCTGGACTCACAGTTAAGGAAGTGTACTTGGCAAACTTATCCTCATTGGATCTCTTATTTCCATTTTTACATTTGGCTCGACCATATTTATTATTGTCGGCCTCCTTTATATCTCCCCTCTTAGCCACCATTGCCTTCTCCGAGTTCATGATTCTCCCCACCATGGCCAGGAGTTCTATCATGGTCTTTGGAGGATCTTCAAAGAGTTTCCAATGGAGTTTACCCAACTACAAGCCACTGATGGATGTTGTCATTGATATACTTTCGCCATAATCTTCAACCTCTAACTTTCGATTGTTAAAATGAGAGATGTACTCTCTCAAAGATTCATTATTTTGTTGCTTAAAATTAAGGAGATGAGTTACTGTCTTTGGTGGCTTCATGCCAAAACAGGAGTTATGAATGAGTTTCTCGACCAGCTGCTTCAAATTCTCCATAGAACCTCTCGATAGGGTGGTATACCACATGTGAGCTGCATTGGGAGAGTACTAGAGAAGGCTCATCATCTCATCTCATCGGGCATCGAATATAATTGATGGTTGACTGATACATCCGTATGTGGTGAATTATATTTTAACTACCATCATACCTCGGCATCACAGTTGGAGGTTTGAACTTAAGAAGGGTAGGATAACTTATAATTCTTGGCATAAACGGAGATCCCTACATGTAGCTTTGGCGGCTTTAGTTTTGGCTCTTGATTAAGCTATTGATATTATCTTAAGGCCTTTGGATATAACTATTCCATGGCATCTTTGCGACATATCCCCACTTCTATAGCCAGTGCCACTTGTGCTAGCTCTTGGCCAGTGATCTTCTGTTGACTGTTTATCTCTATCAGATCATCTCTGTCTCGGATTTCCTTGATCTTTCATCACAAAATATTACATTTCATATAGATTCACAAAGACTATGAGAATGAGAGTGCCTATCCCATCCCCTTTCATCTTTGGGGTCAAGACGGTCAAAGGCCGACCCTTTACTCAACCTGTCAAAAGCCGAATCTCATTGTCAACTTTCGAGAGTCTTCTGAATGTTTTTTTCTTGGTATGTTGGGGTTGGTGTCCCTCCAAGATATACGTTATTGGAAAAAATTTCATATGTCTCCCAATACTCCTCCTCGTCACAATCCTAGTCATTTGGGAAATAATGAATTTTCTTTCCAAAGCATAGACACCTTGGGTTGGCGACATCTCTTCGGCTATAATGGTGGTTCGTATCCTTGTGTGGGGCCGAGGGCGATCCCCAGTGTCATCGGATTTACCACTTCTTTAGCAGCCGGAGTAATAATATCCTCCACTAGGTCAACGGGGGCTCTTCCTATCACACTTTGGCCAAAATTCATGAATTATTCCTACATCTTTTTAGATTGAGGTGGTGGTTGGCTGGACCTTAGGCCAACATTGGGAGTCAAATCAGATGTCGTCTCTTGTGAGATCCACATAGTCAAAGAGAGTAAAGCTAGAAGTGAGTTGGCTCAGTAGAAATCTTGAAGATCACTCAAACCTAAGATTTTTCAATGGTGATTTAGGTCTAAAAATTATGGATTTTGATCACCACCAGACGCAAAGATAGAGTGTTCTAAATGATTAAGAAAAAGAGGAAGATAAATTTCTTCGTGCAGACAGCGCCAAAAATAATGATACTAAGAATCATCGCCTCTAAGATGTAGGCAACCAAAGCTATAGCTATGTCAATAATGGTGGAAATCACAGTAATAATATAGATTTATGTATGTATAACAAGTGGATGATATAAATAGAAGACATATTCACATAAGTGTCTCATCCTTAGCCTATTCTACTGTGAAAGGTAATGGTGTTTATATCACTATAAGGCACTAAAGGCCATCATTACACACTCAAGCTTTCTCACTCTAACATATAATTTTGTAGAGTTTCAATAGGGTTCTGAATTACTCGATCCTTTACAAAGAAGATGAAATGGGATTATATAGTGTTGGGGGTGCGTAGTGTCACCACCAAGCATGCACTTGGTGTGCATGAGCAGAATAGTCCAATAAGATGGTGCCACATGTCTTCTACATGTGTAAGTCGTGATGATGGAATATTTTCTCACATGGGTTATTGATCTCCTATAATAGTTTTTGTCCATGTGTCTTAGTGAAACACAAGTCACATGTGAAATATTAAAGTCAGTTGCGACTGATGGAGAGTCTATCATCTAAACAATACCGAGGGTGATGCTTGTTCAAGGACTGTAGATCAATCTTGACTTGGAAGTTTCATACGAGTTTGACACATGGAGAAGCTGAGGCATACCTGTAGAATAAGCTTCCATGTGCAGTTGCAACTATTTCATTGATTAGGTCTCGGAGGTAGAGATTGACTGACATAGGCCTCTATGACGTGGGCCCATATGAGGATGAGTCTGACTAGCACTTGGAGGGGGTTGTGATTCTAGGATTAGTCTCGTCCAGACGAGGTCATACTTATGTATATTAGAGTTCTTTGTCATACATTTCCTCCCATTTGGTCGAGTAGTCCATTTCTTACATAAAATTAGTAAAGAGCCCTGCTTCCTTTAAGAGTATAAACGTTGTGACTAGGACAAGTTTGAGTTATAATGATTGGTTTTGTAACAAGTGTATTGCCATGATGAATAATGTCATATGGTCAATTGTGGGTTTGGTCTCAGCGATGACTTTTATAAAGGGTGATGGCATACCTAGCGGGGTTAATGTTTGGAATGGGGAATGGTACTCATCCTCGAATTTTTATGAATAAGAATTATCAGGTTTGATGGGTCAGTGTTTGGGGGAAGATTATCTGTTATGGCATTAGTGTGTGGGTTGGGCTGATAGGACAGAGGGTTATTTGTATCACCAGACTTTAGAGGGATTATTCTCATGGCGTTAATGATGTCTTGGATGGTGTATTATAATGGCCAAAATTTATATGTGATGTGACGTCTCCTTGATGGAACTCACAATGTGTGTCAGCCTGCATTTTTAACAGAGATCTGTAGGGTGGCTTGGGGTTGAGGGGCTTTAGGTAACCATCAAATTTCAGTGTAGTGAAGAACTTTTTGAGTGAGTATTATAGATATGATAAGTGCCTTTGGCTAGTTCAATCCTCTTTAGGAGGAAGAACGACTTGGTAGTTCTTTGAGGAAGCCCCTAGTTGGTACGGTGCAATGGTGACCACCATGGCTTGAGAGGTGTTAAGTGTTTTGTATGATTCGAGTTATGATTCGATTACCACTGTTGTGATATGGGATGTAAAAACTTCAGGTGAATTCTTACGGGTGGTGAATTGATTCGTCAGTTAACGGGGCTCCTTAGTAGACTTAGTCACTTTGGGGGACAAACTTTCCTCGATTTTTCACCCTATGTTATGAGTCTAAGTTCACCATGTACTTATTTATGAAGATTTTTTTCATGATGTTGATCGTTTTCCTAGGGAGAATAGACCATTTGACTAGACTTCTCTCTATATTGGGTGACAAAAGTACTGACTGCCTTTCCTTCCTCTTGTTCTATCATCATTAAATCCTTACATATGAAACCAAGCTCCTCATTATCTTTTTACTATTTTAAAAGGACACAAAAAAAATCATCCTAAGTTTTGGCGCTCCCTTCGCATTTCAGGCCCATATACCAGGTAAGGGTTCCTTTGGACAGGGTGGAGGAGAACATCCTTTCAAGCACTCCGAGGTCTATATTTTTTATGTGCATCTATTGATGATAGTTATACAGGTGGGCAGTGGGGAGCCTAGTCCTTTGTACATTTTAAAGAGGGGGATTTTGAATTTATCCTACAGTTGGTACTCGAGATAAAAATCCATATTCTTTATGTCCGTTATCTCATTCATGGTCTTTATCTTGCTGATGACCTTTGTTATCCCCTAATTTAGAAGAGAGGGAGTAATCTCGTCATCTAGTGGAGGGGCTATAAATTCTGCTCATAGGGACCCTTAATAGATAGGGTGTGGGTACTTAGGGTATTGATGATAAGGTTAAAAGTAACCATGAGGGTAAAATGGTACATGGAATTGAGGAGTACCCGTATTAGCAGGGATAGATGATGGTTGTAACGCTACAGGTGGATTATGCAGATTTATTGGTACTATTTCAACGACTGCTACAGACGGGGTGACACTATTGGGGATAGGAGGAGGAGGAAGTACAACTTTGAGTGTAGTAGTTGTAACACCCCGCCCGCCCGGGGAGAGCGAACGGAGCGCTACTATCGAAAAAACTAAACTAATACACAAATAACAAGGTATAGAGCATCTAAATGCCACAATAAAACAAGAAACCACTATTCTCATCTTCAAATTAATACAACAAATCTCTCGAAATAATTACAACAATCCAACTATCTCGAAAATAAAATAAATCTCCAAATACTCTATACATCAAAATAAATGCAAGTCTTCTCATCTCTTGTATTAAAAATTCTTCCCAAATAATCCTCGCTAAAATCATCCCAATTGGTCCATAGCACTCAAATCCGTGCTCACCTGCCAACTAAGAAAAAGATGGGGAAGTACACAATACGACAGGAATATGCTCAACAAAGATGTTAGCGATGAACAAAGCGCAACAATACGACTACGAATACTCAAATCAAATAATGCAAATCTCAATAGCATTTTATTAATAAATTTCTCAACAACACATTAACCGGAGTCACCAGGCCTCACCATACCGCGCCGTACTTTATCAAGTAGCCGGAAAAGGTGTCTTGGCGGGTGCCCAACATCAGTTCCATAATAAAATCTCATGACAGCGTGCTCAAAACAACATGAATAATACCTCATGAATGAAAATAATTCCAACAATTATTTTTCCAGATTTCCAAGAATTTAACAATTCAAAATATGAGTTCAATTAACAAGAATTCAACGGAATAAACACTTGCGAGATTTCAGGAGCATATTGTGTAAAACCCCATACCTCAAACAACCAAAAGGACCAACAATAATTCTGCCCAGAAATAGCAGATAACACCATCAAAAATCTGCTCCAAAGATCACCAGTTGCTACAGTAGTGTCCTCTTGTAGGTGGACTTTCTCTTGGCCTAGTGCATTGGTCTCTAATTACATGGTATTTTAAGAGGCAATGATGCTCTCCAACTTCCTTAAGACCTGATCCATAACATATGGAGCTTGATCTTCTTTCGTAGATATGGAGCGGATGAACAAGCATACTTGAATGTTATGGCTAGTGAGTTTTCTTGTGAAGACCGAACGACCATACAAAACATGAACTCAAGTTTCCAAGTTAAAAACTTAGTGTGAATTTATGTTGTTGATGATAACTACAAAAAAACATTGGGGCACTTTTGTTGTATATTTTATAGACAGATGGAAAATACATAGGGTAGGAATCACATATACATGACTTCTTTATTGCAATTATGTTATCTATTTTCACCGTATTTGGATGGTATTTTATGTTTTCTATTCTCTGTATGGTGGTGTTTTCAAAGGGGAAGAACTGAGCAGAGCCCCATTTGAATTGGGTAATGTCGGGATATTAGGTCTCATTTCTTGTATGAGGAGAGAGTAAGTAATAGACTGTGGTATATTATTTTCTCAAAAATAAGATGTGAGTGGGGGAATCCAACACAGGGAAATTATTCTTTGGCGACGACTCACGAATTCATACTTTTTTATATGCCGTTAAAAGTTAATAAGTCACTCATCCTGGAATCTAAGGGACTTTGGACCAGCCTCCATATGTCTGAAAATGTTGAATTTTTTTATCAAAGCGATTGCCCCATAAGTATATATACTTTTTTATGAAATAGGGCGTGTATCTAGATTTTTCCACTATATTCTAAAAGGCTATGCAACTCGGTGATCGGTGGATCGCTTTTCATTGACATGGATGATGATATAACAGATTAAATGGGTTAAAAAGCTTTTGAGGTACGTGTGGAACCACTTTATCCTAGTACTGTATAACAGTGAAAGCCTATACATTACGCCTTAGTACTGGACGAGATTCAAGCGTTCCCTCTCACCGAGACTTTGAGATCATGCGAGAAGCTACCGAGTATTAGTGAAAATAGTGAGAATTTTCATTGGCGAACAACATTTTGGCTAACCTCCTTGGGCATCAAGTGTATTGAGTTCAAATCATATGAAAATCAAGAGTATGCAGTGCGTGATGTAAAATGGTAATCTTTATTTTTATACACTTTGGTGTTTATTTTATTGAGAAGTCCTTTGTGTGTACTTATACGTTTGGATGAGTGGACAATGTTTCACATAGGGACCTAAGCATATATCTATGTATCTAAGGACTCTAAAACTAAGGCCTATAAATTGTTTTAAAATGTTCATAAATTAGTTACGCATGAAAGCAATAATAAGTATATATTAATGAAGAATAATGATAGTTTGACATGCGTGATGTATCCCTAATGGAGGTGTGAAAGGGAATCTCAAGAGAAGTTGGATGCTCATGAAGAAGACATTATGATGTTGTTTTTTATCCCCATGGAGACGAGAGGGTGCTTGTCTATTGGTTCGCCTTTCACCCCGAGTTCGGATTTCAGTTGTTTAATAATTTTCCCTGGAAGTTGGTCGATTCCTTATGGTGTTTTTGTTAGGGTATGGGTGAACACCTTTATTTAGGTCTAACCTAAAGTCGTCGATTGTTTAAAGTAGTCAATCTATTTTCTATAAAAAAAATGTAATATTTACCCTTTAGGAATAATCCTCTGTCATGTTTAGGCTTGTGAATGTTCTAGATATTATTGTTGTAGGTCTGGTAACTGAGTGGGGAAGGTATTAGGCACCCCAAATGTTCTTTAGGCTTACTAATATATATATATATATATATATACACACACACACACAGATTTAATATGGCTCTTTATGCTATGTGATTATTCTTTTAGTTTATTTTAGAACATGATGAGAGACCTTAGTTTCAGAATCCCTTAAAACATAGATATATGTGTAGGTATAAAAATGGTATTACTAAGAGGCATGGGAATGACACTTAAATGGTGTTGGTACAACAGAGTGCTTGTATGTGAAAATGTATTCAGATAATTTGTGGTCTTTGGTATGCATATAGGTGTGCAAGAAATCTCGTCTTATGTAATTGAACTCCGTAAATGTATGTGTCTGCACGAGAGATTGTGACTTACGATTGTTTTTTATCTCTTTCAATGTGTGTGTGTGGGGGGGGGGGGTAAAACGTAATATTAGAGATGGGTGCATATCTAGGGGATAATATATAATGATAAATATTAGCGATGCTTGTGCTCATGAGAAGGACACGATATTGAGACTAGGTACCTTCATAGCCACGGGATTAAAGCCTACATAATTAATTTATTGTGATCAGTAGCACAGAAAGGTTCAAACGCGATGTGTGTGAAAGTGTGAGAACTTAGATTAGAAGGTAGAGAAGCTATCTATGAAACACATGATAGCTATAGTGGAGGTTCATAATTGTAGTGGACACGAATTTTTTGATAATGATATATCATGATTTTAAGGCCATCGCTAGCTTCAAGGTTTTGTGGAACCTTCGGACTAGTTTGTAGGTGTAAGGCCTCAGCTCGGATTTATGGGTTACCCATAGACAACCCGATCCAACACGGGCATTAGGTGTGAAGTTCAATGAAACAACCTATATAATGTTGCTAGTCTAGTTTTATTTGATTAACGTTTCACTTGTTTAGTATGCAATTCTAATTTAAATCAAACTGCGTGAGGGACCCATAGGAAACATGCTCAGAATCTGAGCATATAGAGTTATTAACGTAAGATAAAAAGGATACTTACCTCTATAATACTTTGACAATATGAAACCGCCTGTCGTAACAAAGACGGGGGAATGAGTCGAATGCCCAGTGGAAAATTATAACAATGCAATATAGAATTGAACAACGGAAAAGACACTCTAACTCATTATATCTGTGTGCATATGCCACTACCTTGTCTCTCTCTCTCTCTTTATATATATATATATATATATATATATATATATGTGTGTGTGTGTGTGTGTGTGTGTGTGTGTATACTCTGATGCATGCAACAATTTATATTCCAAATACGTTACATATTCCTATTAGTTCCTCGTAATCTTATAAAAGGACCCCTTTTTCTTGACTTGATGCTTATTTTTTGGTTTAACACACTTGATTAAATACTTAAAACAACGCTTTGTTTAAGAAAAATCATTTTTCTCACTCAAATTACCCCTTTACTCATACCAAATTTACCTTAGTTGTTTCATTGAAAATCACCTTTCAACACACGCAAGCACCGTGTTATACTTATTTTTGTTTAAAACCCTTTCATAAATGCAGTGTTGTATTAATTATGCGTTAAACCTATTTAGGTTGCTTAACTACACATTACGTCATTTGACTTTACCATTCCTTTACTTTATGGACATTAATCAATTTTCACAATTAACTTGTCCACTTTATCCTTTACCCGAAGGTTTATTAATTCATTCATATTAAGTAATCTTTTCTCATATTCATCAAAAAACCCATTTCTTAACATCTTCCACTTTTCAGTATCTTTTTCTCGGAATCTTCAAATCTCTGCATACTTTAATGGGATCCACACTGCCGGCTATGTTACCATATGCTCTACCCAGTGATTTTGGGTCTTTCACCAAAGGCTTTGGGCCCTCCTTAATTATCTCGGTGTCATTTGAGTACATATTAATTTGTCTTAACATTTTACAAATATCCACATTAATACACTTTTCTTTACCACCCAAAGCTAATATTTGGGGTTTCACCTCAACTTGTGTCAAACTTTAAAAATCATCATTACTTGTCCTTTATACTTGTATCCATTTTATTAAAAAAATCACGTTTATTTAGGACCACTTTTTGTAACACTTTTCCAATATATTTATTTCATAAAAATGTTTCACTTTATATAAATTACCATTAGGCCCATTTGTTTCCAAACTTGCCTTTTCCTCTGATGATGCCGAAATCTAGCACCACCAGATAAGTGATGATGAGCTCAAACAGTAGTAACCATGGCAGCCATAGAGATGTATATGCATATATGTGTGTAGAAGGAGATGAGTATAAGAGGAAATAAGACAATGACGTATAGTGGTTCAGCCAATTTGGCCTACATCCACTGTGAGTGTGTGATCCACTAAGTATGAGCACTAATGGCCTTGGATACAATGCACATAAGCTCACTTTCTCTCACTACTGTGTGTATAAGTAGAGTTTTTGCTAGGGTTATAATTATCGATCCCTCCCCCTGTAGGCTTGTAGGTGACAAGTATATATAGGTCTTGGGGGTGTAGTGTACCCCCCAGTATGCATGGTGCATGTGAATGATGATCTTGCCAATCCCCTGCTGACACCTGTAGATGCCAAATGATGACATAATATTCCCTCACGTGAGGGTGTGATTTTGTTATAACGGTCTCCTATGTGCCATGTGAGCCTCACGCGCACTGTTCCACGCGTCTCCCAAACCACGCGTTGTGATGATGTCAACCTCGGCCTTTGATATGAGGCCGAGGGAAAAGTTCCTTCCGGTAATGAGTCTGGCCTAATTTGGGCCTCGTACTATCGTACCCTCAGAGGGTCGTCCGGAGCCAGATGAAGGGTCAGCCCCTGAGGGGTCGTCTGGAGCCTGATGAAGGGGCAGCCACCTGAGGGGTCATCCGGAGCCTGATGATGGGTCAGCCCCCTGAGGGGTCATCCGGAGCCTGATGAAGGGTCGGCCCCCTGAGGGGTCATCCGGAGCCTGATGAGGTGCAGGGAGCCCTCGGCATGGCCGAGGGTATATACGGGTATATCAATCACCCACCATCCCTTAGCCATAGATGATGCTAAGATGGATGAGGGATAATGTTGTTTTTGAGACTAAGTGTATTATCTGTTTGATGAGTGACACCTGTCAAACTGACGTGACAGCTATCAAATTTTTATCCAATGTCGTTACAGTTTTCAAAGCATGGCGGCTACATGCTGCTTGGGGCTTTGTGCCCTAATGATGTCCTCCTCATGGGCTGTGCTTTGGCTTGGGTAATGGGCCCACTCATTACTAAGGTATATAGGCAATTTTTGAAACCATTCATTCTCTTATTCTTCTTCGCGCCCAAGTTCTCTCTCTCAATCGCTTCCAGACTTCTTGCCATTTCTGTAGTTTTTGAACCTTCAAGCTTAGCAGCCTCGCCATTACTCCTCAGGTAGAACCTCGACCCTAGTGCCCTACTTATCTTCATTTCTGTTTGCTTTCCTGTTTTAAGCTCATAGGGCTAGATTTTCTTAGGGTGTTCCATAGCTTTTCCGGTGTAACCTCCGGTAAGCTGTTCTTAAATTATTCTTGATATAAAGCCCTTCAATTCTTAGGTTTTGATCGAAAAGTCCACCCTGGTCAATTGTGAGATTTGTTTGTAGTTAGGCTAGGTTACCCAAATTCTTCTAAGTTTAGGGTCTCCCCCTTAATGCTTAGGAGGCTTTATAATTTAGCCGAGGAGTTCCCATCCTTGCGAGAGAATCTTTTCATAGAGATCAGGCGAATAGAGGAAGAGGAGGAGAGGAGACGAGGGTCCGAACCTAATTGGGTACGTCCCATTTTTCCCATCCCTCTTGCCACAGTAAAGCCATTTGAGCCACTTGAGTCTTGTGGGTCGTCCTATCGTCCTGCCGAGAGTTATTCAGGAGAGATGGACGAAAGAGCGTCGTCGCCCACTGGCGCTGGGCCTTCTGGGAGAGGAGAGGAGGCCGAGGGTATGGTTACTTTCGAGGCTGTCTCCATGACAACCCTATCTCCACATGCCTTCCAAATGGCTTTTCCCCATAGGTCTCTGGCAAGTGATGAGGTCGAGGGAGAGGGGACAGAGGACGAGGGTGAGGACTCAGATGATGACCAAGTTGACACCTCCCATGCCTCGTCCTATGTCTCCTCAGTTAGGGCTCGTGACCTCTTGCTGTGGAGGCATGCCTATGGAGTGTCTCCAAATATAACTATGAGGGTTCCCTCTGAGTCTGAGAGGTTCTTCGAGGGTGAAGAGGGTGAGGTTGCAGTATACGAACAGATGTTCAAGGTTGGTGTCAGATTCCCTCTGCATCCTCCTATCGTAGATATCCTGTCAGCCCTTAGAGTTTCCCCCTCTCAACTTCCTCCCAACTCTTAGAGGACGATCCTTGGCTACATCTCCTTGTGGAAGAATGCTTTCACTGATGATCCATCGGCCAACGTATTTTTGGCCTGTTACAATATCACCTCCTCGTCCAAACAGCCTGGGTACTACCACCTGGGGGCGAGGAGGTCTGAAAAAAAACTTCTCCATGTGGCACAGACCTCCAACCACGATTGGAAGAAGAGATTTTTCTTCGTTTCAGGGGAGTGGGAATTTTCCGTCGAGTCTCAACATTTGGACGATAGTCCGAGGGTTCCCAAAAGATGGTCAAACCCCTCGATGAAGGCCAGGTCTGACCCCGGACTTAGCCTGGATGAGAAAGATATAGTTGAGTATCTGAGGGAACAAGGGAGAGGGGGTGAGATTACAAAATTTGATGATCTGATGAGCCCCAAGTTCCTCAAAGAAGCTGGTCTGAGGGTCGGCCCCCTGACAGAGCTATGTGAGTTACATTAATTTTTGCTCATTCTTGACTTTTTTTCAAGTGTTTCATCTTTGTCTCTGCATCTTTCTAACGTATCGTCCTCCTTTCAGGTCGTCATGCAGGTATATCAGATCAACTTTGGGAAATGACTTGTCCGAGCTTATTGTCTGGTTTAGGCAAGAAGAAGGGCAAGGAGCTTTAGCAGGCTCTGAGGAAGACAAAGGCTGCTTTACCGACACTTGTTGAACCGATAGCTGACGGTCACAAAAGAAAAGAGCCTGAAGTCCCTCCTGACCCTCGGCCAGATTCTAGGACGAGGGAGAGGGTGGAGTCATCTAAGGGGGGTGGTTCCTGTTCTAGCATGGGAGTCTTCTGGTCCTAAAACTTGACATCACTGAAGGCCGAGCCATCTTCCTTGATCACGAACCTAAGGGCAGCCAAGGCGTCCATGTTTTCTGCCCCCTCGGCTGATGATTACGAATTTCTGTTAAAGATGCCCCCGGCTAAGGTGTATGACTATGGCCTGCACGCACTGGCTCAGGTACTTATCTTTACTTCATCTAGTTGAATTTTTCACTAACTGTTTCCTCAGCCTCTTAACAAGTGTCTTTTTCTGTGTAGTCTGTTTGTGCCTTTACCTCGGCCACTAAGTGGATGGTTGAGAATCAACAGAAGTTTCATGAAGCCGAGAGGGCCATTCAGCATGAGGCCGACCTACAGACAGAGCTCGAGACTGCAAGGGCTGAACTGGAGAGTGCCAGGACTGAGCATGCTAGGGTCTTAGATGAGCTGACGAGACAGAACGATGCCGACCAGCAGGCCAAGGACCTACTGATAAAGGATAAGGATGAAGCTTTGCTAAACTTGGAGGTTCAGCACAAGGCCGATCTAGAGTCGGCTATCAAGAAAGCCGAGGCCGAGGCTGTGGAAGCCTACAAACTCTCAGACGAGTTTCAAGGCTTCGTCCTTGAATACTTAGAGAGTATAATTAGGACGTCCTGTCGATGGGTCATCTTAAAGTTCGCTGATGCAGTGTCGTCTATTTGACCTTCTCTTGAAGCAGTTTATCTGGATAATCCCCTCATTGCTGAAGCCTTAGCTCAAGTGGAGTCTCAGCATGTCGAAGGCATGGGCACGTCTGAGGGTCAGCTGGTCATGGTCATAAAAGAATCTCCCATTGATGTCGAGGCCTTGCCCTCTGATTTTGCTCAATAGGGTGGCTGTCTGTAGCCTATACCCTCTTCGTGTAATCCATTTTTGTACTTTATTTTTGTAAAACGAACAACATTTTGTAATATAATGCCTCTTGCTGTCTTCCATGCTCCTCTCTTATGTGATTTCTATTGTGGATTTTTTGTACTAACAATATCACTAACCCCTCCCTCGTCTGTCTTGAGGACCATGGTGGGGTCGTCCCCTCCATGCGACCTCATTATAGCCGAGAGTTATAATCACTAAATTTATGGCTTTAAATGAAGTTTTCCCTCGCCTTTCTTGAGGGCAATGGTGTGGTCATCCACTCCATTAACCCTCATTATAGCCGAGGGTTCCAATAACCAAACTAATGGTTTTAATTAAGTATTCCCTCGTCTTTCTTGAGGGCAGTGGTGGGGTCGTCCCCTCCATTGACCCTCATTATAGCCAAGAGTTCCACTAACCAAACTAATGGTTTTAATTAAGTCTTCCCTCGTCTTTCTTAAGGGCAATGGTGGGGTCGTCCCCTCCATTGACCCTCATTACAGCCGAGGGTTCCAATAACCAAACTAATGGTTTTTAATTAAGTCTTACCTCGTCTTTCTTGAGGGCAATGGTGGGGTCGTCCCCTCCATTGAACCTCATTACAGCCGAGGGTTCCAATAACCAAACTAATGGTTTTTAACCAAGTGTTCCCTCGTCTTTCTTGAGGGCAATGGTGGGGTCGTCCCCTCCATTGACCCTCATTATAGCCGAGGGTTCCAATAACCAAAATAATGGTTTTAATTAAGTCTTCCCTCATCTTTCTTGAGGGCAATGGTGGGGTCGTCCCCTCCATTGACCCTCATTACAGCCGAGGGTTCCTTTTACCAAAATAATGGTCTTTAATCAGGTGTTCCCTCGTCTTTCTTGAGGGCAATGGTGGGGTCGTCCCCTCTATTGATCCTCATTACAGCCGAGGGTTCCAATAACCAAACTAATGGTTTTTAATTAAGTATTCCCTTGTCTTTCTTGAGGGCAATGATGGGGTCGTCCCCTCCATTGACCCTCATTATAGCCGAGGGTTATAATTACCAAATTAATGGCTTTTAATTAAGTATTCCCTCGTCTTTCTTGAGGGCAATGGTAGGGTCATCCCCTCCATTGACCCTCATTATAGCCGAGGGTTCCTTTTACCAAATTAATGGTTTTTAATCAGGTGTTCCCTCGTCTTTCTTGAGGGCAATGGTGGGGTCGTCCCCTCCATTGATCCTCATTACAGCCAAGGGTTCCAATAACCAAACTAATGGTTTTTAATTAAGTATTCCCTTGTCTTTCTTGAGGGCAATGGTGGGGTCGTCCGCTCCATTAACCCTCATTATAGCCGAGGGTTATAATTACCAAATTAATGGTTTTTAATTAAGTTTTCCCTCGTCTTTCTTGATGGAAATGGTGGGGTCATCCCCTCCATTGACCCTCATTATAGCTGAGGGTTCCTTTTACTAAATTAATGGTTTTAATCAAGTCTTCCCTCGTCTTTCTTGAGGGCAATGGTGGGGTCGTCCCCTCCACTGACCCTCATTATAGCCGAGGGACGTTTCTGAAGATGTTTTCATGCGTACTAGAACTGATAAACACGGGATGAGGGGAAACACTGATATTTCTCATTAATTTTCTAGGTGTTCCGTTGGAGAAACTCCTATTACAATTATGGTCTATTAAGACCTTACAACACTACTGATAGTATTTTTTTCAAATAATCTGCATTCCAGGGGTTGGAAAAGGGTTCCCCCTCTAGATTTTCTAGTCTATAGGTTCCAGGGACGACTTCATCGATGACCCTATATGGGACATGCCAATTAGAATGGAGCTTGTTGGGCTTTTTCCAAGTCTTTTTGAGTACCAAGTCCCCCACTGCAATTGGCCTCTGTTTCACCCTCTGATTGTAAAACCTTGCGGTCCTCTGCTGGTAGGCGGTCTACCTTATCTTGGCGTCTTCCCTCTTTTCCTCAATCAGGTCTAAGTCGAGTCTCCTTTCTTCTGTATTTCTTCGGGGGTCATACATTTGGACCCTATGAGTAGGAAACCCAATCTCGGTGGGGATGACGGCTTCTGAGCCATAAGCTAGCATGAATGGGGTCTCTCCGGTAGAGGTCCTCACTGTTGTCCTGTATGCCCACAGCACGGCATATAACTCATCGACCCATCTTCCTTTTGCCTCCTCAAGCCTCTTCTTGATTCCATCTAGGATTGTCCTGTTTGTAACTTCTGTTTGCCCATTGGCCTGACATCGGCCCGGGGTAGAGAATAATTGTTTGATACTCACCCTTTCACAGTACTTCTGTAGAGAGGTATTCTTGAACTGAGTCTCTTTGTCCGAGATGAGGGTGTTAGGGAGACCATATCTGCATATAACATTTTTCCAGATCAACTGGAAGGTCTTCTGCTCTGTAATTGTGACCATCGGTTGGGCCTCCACCCACTTTGAGAAATAGTCAATAGCTACGATGAGGAGCCGATAGTTATTGACTGCTCTTGGTAAGGGTCCTACGAGGTCGATCCCCCACACTGCAAATGGCCATGGGGATGTAATGGAGGTAAGAGGCTGATGGGGTTGGTGAGGGATGGTGGCAAATCTCTGGCATTTATCACACTTTTTTACATATGCCGCGGCGTCTTTCCCCAAGGTCGGCCACTAGTACACTTGGGTGATCACCCTCTTCGTTAAGGATCTGCCCCCAATGTGTCTTAAGCACGATCCTTCATGCACATCTTGCAAAAGGGATGGGACCTCAGATGGGTGCACACACCTAAGTAAGGGGAGTAAAAATCCCTTTTTGTACAAGGTGTCCCCAATGACAGCGAACTTTGCAGCCCTGTATCTCAACTTCTTCCTTTCTTGCCTTGCTTCTGGCATCTCCCCCTCCTTAATGTATCTGATCAGAGGGTCCATCCATGAAGCTTCCTGCGAAACATTTAGGCAATTGCTAAGTGTTCCCTCAGCATTTTCAATAGTTGTCTGAAGCAAAATTTCCACTGGGACCGTCCTCCTAATGTCAGTCCTACTTGCCGAGGCCAACCTAGCAAGGGCATCAGCTCGGACATTGTCGAGCCTAGGTATCCTCTTTAATTTCACTTCCCTGAAGCTCTTCTGTAACGACCTCACCTTCTTAAGGTACCTAGACATCCTCTCGTCCTTGGCCTCGTAGGCTCCTAGTATCTGATTCACTACTAGCCTTGAATCACTATGAACCAAAATCTGGCCGACACTAAAAGATCTGGCCAAGGAGAGGCCTTCTGTCAAGGCCTTATATTCGGCCTCGTTGTTGGAGGCATAAAAGTTGAACCTCAGGGCGTACTCAATGTCTGTTCCATTGGGTGCTGATACCATTAATCCAGCTCCATTCCCACTTTCGCAAGAGGACCCGTCGACGAAGAGACTCCACACGGTGTGCTCTTTTGAGAAACTTCCCTCGGTGAGTGACCCCTGTCTAAAGAGATATCTTCCCTCTTCGTTTTCAACCACTTTCCTTCTAGCGGTTCTCGTCTCATCCTTATCTGCAGGTGTGTCGGTGAGCTCACCCTGTCAGGTATCTATCTTCCCGAGGCTCTCACCCTTGGCTTCATCATCTTCCCAGGTAAACTCGGCCACGAAGTCTGCCAATGCTTGCCCCTTAATGTCCGTCCTAGGCTGATACACTATGTCAAACTCCCCCAGCTCTATAGCCCAGGCCATTAACCTCCCTGATTTTTCCGGCTTGTGCAAAACCTGCCTAAGGGGAGAGTCAGTGAGGATGACCATTGTATGGGACTGGAAGTATGGCTTCATCTTTCTCGATGCATGGATCAAGGCATATGCCAACTTCTCCATCCTTGGATATCTTTGCTCTGCCCCCTGGAGTGCCTTGCTATTAAAATACACAGGCTTCTGTACCCCGTCTTTGTCTCTCATAATGGCTGCACTGATGGCTAACTCTAAGACGGTGAGGTATACATAAAGTCGTTCACCCTACACGGGCCGTGACAACAGTAAGGGAGACCCTAGGTATGATTTTAATTCCTTGAAGGCCTCATCACACTCTTTACTCCATTCAAAGGATTTTCCAAGAATTTTAAAGAATGGTAGACACCTGTCTGTGGCCCTAGATACGATTTTGTTCAAAGCAGCAACTCTCCCTGTGAGCCTCTGAACGTCTTTAATGGACTTGGGGGTCTTCATCTCAACAAGGGCCTTTATCTTTTCAGGATTGGCCTCGATGCCTCTTTGGTTGACAATGAACCCCAAGAACTTCCCTGCTCCGACCCCAAAGACACACTTGGCCGGATTAAGCTTCATCTGGTATTTGTCCATCGTATTGAAGGTCCTCTCCAGGTCTGCCACATGATCCTCTGCCTTCAAACTCTTAGTTAGCATGTCATCTACATAGACCTCCATAGACTTCCTAATTTGGTCTTCGAACATTTTATTTACGCGGCGCTGGTACGTTGCCCCCGCATTTTTTAGGCCGAAGGGCATGACCCTATAACAGTATGTCCCCTTGTCAGTAATGAAGGCTGTCTTCTCCGAGTCTTCAGTGTTCATGAAGATCTGGTTGTACCCTGAATAGGCATCCATGACGCTCATGAGATCATGGCCTGCGATAGCGTCTACCATCTGGTCAATGCGAGGGAGAGGGAAGATGTCTTTGGGACAGTGCTTATTGAGGTCGGTGAAGTCCACACACATTCTCCACTTTCCGTTGGCCTTTGGGACAATGACTGCATTAGATATCCATTCAGGGTAGATGACCTCTCTGATAAACTCAACGTCTTCTAATTTCCTGACCTCATCCCGAATGACCTCATACTTTTCCCTAGAGTAAATTCTCCTCTTCTGCTTTACCGGCTTCACTCCTTCTACCACATTGAGATTGTGGTAGATGATTTTAGGGTCAATCCCCGGCATATCTACATGACTCCACGCGAAGACGCTTCGTCTTCTCCTCAACAGTTTAATGAGGTCTTCCTTGATATTGGGCTTTAGAGACTTGCCTATTTGGACGGTTTTTTTTGGGTCATCCTCATCGAGGATGATGGATTCTACCTCTTCTACGGCCTCTCTTTCTTTAGCCTCGTCTCATCCCTGAGGTCTAGGGTATCAATATTGTAAGTGGTTGTAGCCCTCTTGTGCACCTCCCTTTCTTCAGCGGAGTCGTAGTAACATTCTCGCGCTGTTGTCTGGTCTCCCTGAACTTCCCCCACCCCGTAAGGGGTAGGAAACTTAATCATTTGATGGACCGTAGATGGAACAGCTTCAAACCCCTTGAGGGATACATGCCCCAGTATGATGTTGTAGGCCGAAAACACATGTTCATCCATCACAAAGATGCTGACCTTCTTGGTAAGCCATCTCGGCTACTCGTCCCCCATCCTGACATCGGCCTCATACACTCCAAGGGGATGAACCTTTTCCCCACTGAACCCAATCAATGGATGATGGTATGGGACGAGTCTAGCACGGCTGAGACCTAGGGCTTTGAAGCATGGCCAAAACATTACATCTGCAGAACTGCCCCCGTCGACCAATATCCTCGGCACCTCACACCCGTGCACCCTAGTTGTGATGACGAGTGGGTCGTCGTGTGGGGCTAGGAGGACTTTAAAGTCCATTATCGAGAATCCCACTATCAGGGTGTCCATATCAACCTTCTTCCTTTTTTCTGACTTGACCTCCAGAGAGGTTGAGTGTACCGTCTTCGTCACTGCCTTGGCCTCAGCCACATGGGCCTTCCTGTCAGCGACCTCAGACCCTCCTCCTGCTAGGCCCCCGGAGATCATTCCCACTCCGAGCGAGATCATATTAAGCCTCTTGACAGGACCTTGGTCGTCTCTCGGTGGGAGGTCAGGGTTGTCCTCATCATCAGAAGGGTCGTCCCCTCTTTTTTGAGGACCTTCTCTACATGCATCGCCTCGTTTCTTTTTGGGGTCGTCCCCTCGGCCCCTCTTGAAGGCACCTTTGTCGACGTACTTTCTGAGCTTCCCTTATTTCAGCATCTTCTCAATCTCATCTTTCAGAGCAAAGCATTTTTTTGTTATGTCGCCGTGGTCTTGGTGAAATTCGCACCACAGGTTCTTGTTCCTCTTGTTGGGGGCTGCCCTCAACTTCTCTGGCCACCTCAGGGATCGGTCACTCTTTATCTCATTGATAATTTGTTCACAGCTGACCGTTAGAGGGGTGTAACTAGCGAACTTGTCATCCGTAGACCTCTTTTTACCCTCTTTGTTCTTCTTAGGGTATTTACCCCCACTAGCGCCTCCTTTTTCGTCTTCGTATTTTGCGGCCATCGCCTCTTCGGCGTTCATCACCTTTCCTGCTGTTGATAGCAATTCATCCATCGTCCTCGGAGGGTCTTCAGCAAGCTTCCATAACAGCTTCCCCTTTTGGAGTCCTCCAATCAGGGCTGTCATAGCTATGCTCTCCTCATAGTCTTCCACCTCCAGCTTCTCTTTATTGAATCTGGCTATATAGTCCCTCAGACTCTCATTTTCCCCCTGCTTAACATAGAGCAGGTGGGTGGTCTTCTTCTGTGGCCTCACCCCAAAGCAAAAGTTGTGGATGAATCGGTCTGCCAACTGCTTAAAGTTTTCAATGGAATTTTTTGGAAGAGACGTGTACCAGATATGTGCAGCCCCAATCAGGGTACCAGAAAAGGCACGACACCTCATCTCATCTGAGATAGAGTATATGTCTATTGCTGATTGATACATCTCAACATGGTGGACAGGGTTGGTGCTCTCGTCGTATCTTGGGGTGACCACAGGTGTCTTGAACCTTGATGGCGTAGGGAAGTTAACTATCTTCGCCACAAAGGGTGAGCCTATGGTGTATCCCTTATGAAGAGGGTCCCGGCTATTCAGTATATCACCGATCCTATCCTCTAGTCGCTAGATCAAGTCATTCCAGGGCCTCGCAGGGTCAGCTTGGCCTATGCTATCCCCTGTCATCTCTTTAAGGTGGACGGAGGGTTCTGCTGCGTTAGGCCTGTGTCGGCTGTTTACTTCCCTTTGACCGTCATCCCGTCCTTGGGTTCGACCATCTGCCGCCTCCCTCCTGGACCTCGCAGAACTCTTTGACCTAGATAATTTTTCTCGCAGGTCATTTACTGGGCCCAGCCTCTCAAAGGCTGATCCCCTGCTCAAGCGATCAAAAGCAGAGCCTCTTGGCGATCATCAGGATTTGGTCTTCCGCACTTTCCTCTACTTTCCTGGAGAGGTCATACAATATTGTTGGAGACCTCATATGGTTCCCAGCATTCTATAGGGGCCTCCTCTCCCTCCAGGACATCATACATGTCCTCAGGACAAGGGTTTCCTTGCCTCCCCAGGAGTAGACACCGGGGGTCAGCAACATCCCTACGCCGCTGAGGGGGTGTATGGTCTTTGCGTGGTGCCTGGGGTGGTCCCCTGGCTTCATGTTGTCCTGGAGCTGCTGCCGGAGTAATCATCTCAGGTGAAACCCCTGGTGGCCTTAGTATGTTCTGGCTTAGAGATGTGAACTGCTCCTGCATCATCCACTGGCTTGCTTATAGAGACTTTAAGGTTGTCGCCACATCAGCCATCTCAGACTGAGGTGGTGGCTGACTGGAACTGGGTCCTCCCCCATCATCCGGCGGGGGAAGTGGTGGTGGTGGCATCTTAGGTGCCATGTGTTTGAGCTATGAAAAGCTTAACTGGAGAAAATACTGGTGAGTTTGAGAACCTTAGTGGGTCTCTTTCAATGGTGAAACATCTCCTCTCAGGGGGAGAGATGGCTCACCACTAGAGTGCCCAGTGAGGTCAAGCTGTACAAGGGAAGAGATGTCTTCTCATTCCCACAGACGGCGCCAAACTAATGATGCTGAAATCTAGCACCACCAGATAAGTGATGATGAGCTCAAACAGTAGTAACCATGGCAGCCATAGAGATGTATATGTATATAAGTGTGTAGAAGGAGATGAGTATAATAGGAAATAAGACAATGATGTATAGTGGTTCAGCCAATTTGGCCTACATCCACTGTGAGTGTGTGATCCACTAAGTATGGGCACTAATGACCTTGGATACAATGCACATAAGCTCACTTTCTCTCTCTACTGTGTGTATAAGCAGAGTTTTTGCTAGGGTTACAATTATCGATTCCTCCCCCTGTAGGGTCATAGGTGATAAGTATATATAGGTCTTGGGGGTGTAGTGTACCCCCCAAGTATGCATGGTGCATGTGAATGATGATCTAGTCAATCCCCTGCTGACACCTGTAGATGTCAAATGATGACATAATATTCCCTCACGTGAGGGTGTGATTTTGTTATAACGGTCTCCCATGTGCCATGTGAGCCTCACGTGCACTGTTCCACGCGTCTCCCAAACCACGCGCTGTGATGATGTCACCCTCGGCCTTTGATATGAGGCCGATGGCAAAGTTCCTTCCAATAATGAGTCTGGCCTAATTTAGGCCTCGTACTGTCGTACCTCGGAGGGTCGTCCGGAGCCTGATGAAAGGTCGGCCCCTGAGGGGTCGTCTGGAGCCTGATGAAGGGTCGGCCCCCTGAGGGGTCATCCGGAGCCTGATGAAGGGTCGGCCCCCTGAGGGGTCGTCAGGAGCCTAATGAAGGGTCAGCCCCTGAGGGGTCATCTGGAGATTGATGAAGGGTCGGCCCCCTGAGGGGTCGTCCGGAGCCTGATGAAGGGTCGCCCCCCTGAGGGGTCGTCCGGAGCCTGATGAAGGGTTGGCCTCCTGAGGGGTCGTCCGGAGCCTGATGAAGGGTTGGCCTCCTGAGGGGTCGTCCGGAGCCTGATGAGGTGCTGGGAGCCTTCGGCATGGCCGAGGGTATATACGGGTATATCATCCTCCATTTTCACGAGTGTTATTTCCTAAATATTATTAAGTTACCCACACTAACTTCTTAAGTGTTTTCAAACCATTAACACTTATTTAGAACTCTCGAGTAACATATTTCTCAAGTTGAAAAATCCCTTTATCTTATCACTTTCTTTATCAAAGGCATCATTTAACATTTTGGATGCTACTTTATAAGAAAACAATATTTTTTCTTTATTTCGACTTATCGACTTGAACTATCCATTTATCATATTTCTATACCCTTCAACACACTTTAAAGGCTAAATTTTATATTTCCTTTATTTTTGTGTTTAACCCCAATAAGACTCTCATTAAAATTATTTACGTGTTCGTCATCAAATACTAAGAGTTTATGTACATGAGAATATGGATTTTAAGTCAAAAATCCTATTAAATGGGTCTAGATCATACTTTATTTTAGAAATTGTATAATATTTGCATAAACATGCTTTTCAGGCTAAAAGATATTTTATTTCTCCAAAAGTTGAGCAAATGTCTATTTATACAAAAATCCCAATTTTTTATAGAAAAATTTTAAAATATTTGTTCACAAAATATTGCCAACAAGATAAACATTCCTCCAACATATTTATTGTATAAAAATGTTTAAACACCAAGTTTTCTTGAAATATATCATTTTGCTCAAAACCATTGAAACCTTTTGTAAATCCATTTTCACAAATCGTAAGAAACATTATTCTTAAATCATATATGCATCATACTCTTACAAACTCAAACTAGAAAACCAAGACTATGGAAAATGGAGTTTTTAAACTAAAGAGTAGAGTTTTCCCACCTCAAAGAAGCTCCAAATGGTAGGATGAAGGTAGAAGAAGATTAAAACCTCCCGCCTCCTAAGGTGTCCTTAAAGAGGTTGCCTAGCTCCACCAAAACCCCCTTTTAACTCCATGATTTCTCCTACCTTCTTCATTAAAACCCTAAAATAATGTCGCTTAAAATCTCCATCTTGCTTAATACAACCCACTTCTACCCCAAATTAACATTTAAAGGAACATTAATCTTTGTAATTATGTATAATGGTGGTGTAACAATGGTGCGATGAGCTTGAGGAAAGCAAACCAATCTTGAAATTCGAGAGAGAGGGGTAATTTCTGAAGAAAATGGTGGGAAAAACTCCACCAACTCTCTCTCTAACTCACTCATATCTCCTCAAATAAACCCAAAAAATGATTTTAAAGGCCAAGGAAACACTAAAAACATGTTTTGGCCAATCTGGTGTCTCCAGAGATTGACACGCCATCAGATCTATGGTCTAAAACATGACAACACACATGGGCATCTCGAAATTAAAATTTTCTTAATAGGTCGGTCGGTCGAATAAGATCGGACCTATTTCAAACGAGATTATAAATCACGTTCAAACGTCCTTCGAATGACATATTAATGAGGGTGAAGTTCAAGGCAGAGGAAGTTCATTTGTTCTTCGTTAGAAGCTCATTTCAAACAAGATGGATTTATCGTTCGACCCAACTATATTCTCATTCGAACGATATGGGGATATCATTCTAATGATTCTCAATATCGTTTGGACCATATAATTTATCCAAATTCCAAATCCTTATAATATTTCCAGCAATTTCCACAAAGGTTCTACAAAATTACAAATTACACGGAGAATGGGATGAAATCTTGGGCACGGGTGTCACAGTAGGTGTAGTGTGAAGGATGCAATGTTCTATACACCCTTCACTACTTATGATTATATAAATAGGAGGGATATGTTTATTGTTGGAGTGGACCAGAATTCACCGACAAAGTTCTATTTAATTGTTGTCGACATGGTTAAAATCTTGGAGGTGTTAGAGACCGTAACATGATCCAGAGTGATAGAGATTATCACTCCATATGAGAAAGGAGTTTTGGACTATAGATGGACTAATCACTAATAGATGATACATCAAGAGACGTATTATGAGGCATGGGCTCACAAGTTTAGCTTGGTATTATGCCTACATACCCAACAGTTATAGGATAGCAAATGTAGTTCTAACTAAAAGGAATCTTTATGAATGGAGTAAATAGGATACCGGGTCTACAACATACAACATTATGAAATTTATGGAGATTAGTCCTTATGTAGGATTTCTATTATGAGTTCGAGTGCATATTCATATGTTAAAAATACATAATCAAAGGGTAACATCCCATAAAATTTAATTAGATCGATCAGGTCTAAAGTAAATAAAGTAGGAGTCCATAAACAATTTGAGATCATTTTAAGCATGATTGTGAATAAAACTGAACACATATGTAAATAACTCGACATCAAGTGATGAAACATACAATCTCTGATACCAAACCAACAACAGTCATAAAATCATTACATACTACAATGTCTTGAAATAAAATCCCAAACCAAAGTTATATAAATAATACTGACTTGATACAATAGTATATAAAAATGAAAGGGTTAGCATGAAGGCTCGAAAACTACATCCTAATAGATCAGTAACTGAGCACTCAAAACTGGATCAGGGGTGAGGTTGCTCCTATGGCCCATGTCCGAAAAAATGTTAATATGATATGTTAACAACAAGTTTAAGTAGTATAAGAATATAACTGATTCTGGACTACAATATAACTATGAATATTCTTCTTGTCTTTTAGTAGCTTTTAGGTTATCCCAAGCCCCAACAGTTATAGATATCACATTCTTCTAATCCCAGACCCATGTGAACCCCGTGATTAAATATTATTCGTTTCAATTGAATATTAGTAATTAATTGTTCTATATCTCTCAAGTATGCAAAACTAAATAGAAAACATAACTCTATGTGTATATACACATATGTACGATTTATACTGATGACTATATAAGTAACTACTGGAGTACGAAAGTGGCGTTGTCGCCCGGCCCAGGGTAGTCCCGTCTTCGTCTCTCGAAATACAGAAATGGCTCCATCTCCCGTACTAGGGTAAAACTCATATTTATCTATAGAAGTACCTAAGTGGATCCACCGCACAACGCAGGGTAATAACATTTCCCAATCTTAGGATCTCGAAGTGGCACCATCGTCGGGCCCAGGATACTATGATACTGTAGTGCTCCCTATCGTACGAACTGGGGTATAACCTGTCTCTATTGGGATCCCGAAGTGGTTTCGTTACATGATCCATAAGAATACCCCCTCTAGTATGCATATCATAATTAATATATCATGATATACATAATTCTGGCCTCATCTTTGGATATACCCATCATGGTTCGGTCGACACTACTCAACATCCATCAGACGGACCTATTCATTGGTCGACATAGTGTGGACCACCCTCCAAGATCTCGGCCTCGGGGACCTCGTCCTCATCACTCCATGGTCATTCAATAGAGCTTACTCCATTACCACTTGATATATCTCATCTCGTCCTCATACCACTCTGATAGGACGAGACAACACTCAGACTCAACCTCATAGTTGCTCGCTTAGAGGATCATTTCTGTCAGTTTTGGCTCGACCGAAACCATCACAACCGACATCATCACTTCAGATGGTGCATGTGATTATTATATCATTAGCCCACGTGCACCATACTGTGATAGCAACATCTCTCACAACGTGATGTAATATTTCATCATCATGGATTATGCATATGTTCGACAGATGTTGATCTCTCATTGGATCATTTATCACATGCGCTCCTATTACCTGCTTGGGGGCGCACTGTACACCCCCAAGCCTATATAAGCCATATTTTCTTCATTTACAAGGATAGAATATTGAAAACACTAACTAAAACCCTATCCAAATAAAAAGTAGAGAGAGAAAGCATAAAAGTTATATTTCCATGGACATTAGTGCTCAATTTAAATACATACGCCACATACTTGCACAGTGGATTATGCCTATTTGGATGAACCACTTATATTTCGTGTCTTACCCATTCTTCACCCCCTTATAATTATTTACTTTTCTTCTCATGCATTACTCCATTGTTGAATAATCTAGAACCTGAACTGCATACAAATTCAAGTGGTGATTCAGTGCATCATCATTTTGGCACCATCTATGGGAATATATTTATCTTCTCCCTCATTATTTTCTAGTTTAGACACTCACTTCTGTCTCTAGTGGTGGTCCATCTCCACCATTATTGGGCCTATACCACCATTGAAAGAGCTAATTGGGTTCTCTTTAAGCTTCGTTCCTACTTACAGTTCATCTAGCTTTGTTTATTCTTCTCATCAAAGCCATGACATCGGAATTGCCTCCTGGTGTTGGACCAAGTTCTATCCAACCACCACCTCAATTAGAAATGGTAAATGTGGTAGCGATGCCATGATCCCCAGTGGCCACTCAACAAAAAATGCAAGAGTGGTTCATGGAATTTAGCCAAAGTGTGTTGGGAAGAGCCCCAGGTGATCCATCCATGATTATTTCTTTGGTGGCCAGGGAGACATTGGTTCTGGTGATAGGGGGACCACCTTCATCCCCACAAAGGGAGGCTCAGTGCCACCAATGATGGAGAGACGTTGTTGATCCTAGGCATCTGCACCTGGGAAAACAAGTTCTCGACTGTCTAAAAAACTAGGACTGTAACGAGGAAGATGATTGGGAGTCTTATAAGATCTTAGGCCACACAATTTTCCCAACTCTAACCTACAAAGGAACGATTGCTAGGCTGACAATAGATGGCCAACCAAGGACTTCAGCTTTTGATAGGCTCAATAGAGGGTAGGACTTCGATCGACTCAGCTCGATAGGATATTTGCGCAATAGGCTCTCCCATTCTTATAGTAATACTGCCTCCAAGGTGAAATGCAGACGTAGATGGTCGGACCCAATAAGGACGAGATGGGGAAGAGAATAAAGAAGTGAATAGTCAGATGAGAATAGTGGCATGAGAGTCTATACTAGTTGTGGTTGCTCCAGAAGGAGGTGGTGATAATGTTTTTTCAGGAGGTCTTAAGGACAAACCTTGGAATGTGTCCATTCAAAGGCTAGACGGAGAGATCAACTCTCGTCTCGAGGGTCAAGACCCCAGCTGCTAAGGTTACATGGTTTCGTTGTAAGGATCATGATCTATCCCGCCCTAATAAAGTCTAAACCTCCTACTGTCACCCCTTAGTATGATGGGAGTTCTAATCCAAGTCAGCAACCAATATCTAATTAACCCCGAATGAGATGAGATGCAGTGAATTATCTAGTACACTCACAGGTGTTTCCCATAGGTGGTACAAAGTTCTACCTAAAAACTCTATTGAGAATTTTAAGTAGTTGGTCGAGAAGTTCATACACAATTTTTGATTCGGTATGAAATTGCCAAAGAAGGTAAATCACCTGTTGTATGTAAAATTAGGCTAGAATAAGACACTAAGGGATTACATTTCTCGGTTCACAAGGAGAAACTAGAAGTGGAAGACTATGAGGAGAACATTTCTATGACATTCCTTATTAGTGGGATACAGTAGGTAAAAATGCTTTGGAAGCTCATCAAAGACCCTCTTAAGATCATGACAGAAATCCTGGTCATGTCCAGAAGGGTCATGAACACAGAGGAGGCCATGGCGACTAAAAAAAGATGTGAAAAAGTCTAATAGAGGCAAGACTCGGAAAGTAAAAAACAAGGAAACGAAGAAGAGATCGATAGAAGATAAGTTTCCCAAATATACCCCCTTATGGTGAGCCCAGATATGATCCTCAATGAGATCAAGGATGACAGGGCACTTCTCTAGACGAAAAATCTCAACTACCCTCCTCATAAGAGGGACAAGAGCAAATGGTGCGAGTTCCACCAAGACCACATGCATACAACTAATAATTTTTTTTTCGTTAAAGGATGAGATAGAGAAGATGTTGACATAGGGAAAGATCCAGATGTATGTAGCCCGAAATAGTGACAAATATGACTCCAAAAAAAACGTAGTGTGGGAAAGGATGAAGATTTGAGATGATAAACCCCAATCAACAAAAGGATGATGAGTGAGATTGTGAAAAGGATGACCCTGATCTCCCATCGAGGATCCCATAGGAAAAAGGTCGGATGCACATGATATCCTTATATGTAAATATAATATGTGGAGATTAGCCGGAGGAGGCATGGAGTCATCCGATCGTAAAGCCCGTGTGGAGGAGGCAAAGTCAACGCCCAAAAGGATGGATGTTAACTAGGCCGAAATGGAGCCAAGGCCAGAAAAGTTAAAGAAAGTTGACATGGACACCTTAGTAGTGGGATTTTCAAGACTGGATTTTAAGGGATTCTGGCACCCCATGACGACCCTTTGGTCATCAGCACAAGGGTCCATGGGTATAATGTGTCACGTATACTTGTCGATGGCGGTATCTCGATCGACGTGATGTCTTGGGACTACCTTAAGGTTCATCAGTCAGGGATTGGATTCAACAAAGAGAAGGTCCACCCTTTTGGGGTGTTTAAAATGGATATATGCATGGGTAGTTGGGCGAAGTGTCTTACTAAGAAAGTGAGTTTTTTCATTATGGATGAGAATGTCTTCTTGACCTATAACATAATTCTTGGGAGAGTTTCACTCAAGGAGTTTGGGGAAGTCCCATCCATGGTCCACCAAATGATAAAATTCTCGAGCTCGTATGGGGTAGGGGATGTTAATGGTGACCAAATGGAGGTTAGGGAGTGTTACTTTAACTCGGCCGAGTAAACAAAGGCTTACAAGAGGCTACCACTTCCTACAATATAGATACTCTCGGCCCAAGGGATGAGACGAAATTAAAAAAAGGTGAACCCATAATGGAGGTAGAATCCATCATCATTAATTAGGATA
This sequence comes from Sambucus nigra, assembly GCA_949130495.1. Taxonomy (NCBI): domain Eukaryota; kingdom Viridiplantae; phylum Streptophyta; class Magnoliopsida; order Dipsacales; family Adoxaceae; genus Sambucus; species Sambucus nigra. The sequence continues at coordinate 339,777,037 of OX422213.1, read as the reverse complement.
AGACAAAAAAACCGTCTATATCGAGAAATACTTGAAGACGGAAGTAAAAGAAGAGTTGGTGAAACAGTTGAGAAAGAGGCAGAGCATCTTCGCATTACCAAGAAGGCATGCCAAGGATAGAACCGAATTCATCTACCACTGATTCAATATTAATGATAAGGCGAAGCCTTTGAAGCAAAAGAGAAGAACCTATGTGATGGATAAATATAAGGTCATTTGGGACGAGGTGAAGAAACTCCAGTAAACTGAGTACATAGGAGAGGTTCAATACCCACACTAGTTATTTAATATTATTATAGTGCCAAAGGCTAATGGCAAAATTAGAATGCGTGTCGACTTCACTGACCTGAATAAAGCTTTCCCCCCAAACAACTTCTCCTTACCTATAATTGATCTGATGGTCGATGCTATCATCGAGCATGACTTGATGAGTTTCAGGGATGCGTATTCATGTTACAATCACATATTCATGCATGAGGATGATATTGAGAAAACCTTCTTTATCACAGATAAGGGGACATACTGTTATAAGGAAATGTCATTTCACCTGAAGAATGTGGGGGAAACTTATCCAATGTTAGTGAAAAAGACGTTAGAAGACCATATTGGGAAGACCATGGAGGTGTATGTGTACGACATGCTGACGAAGATCCTAAAGTTCGAAAGTTATGTTTTCAACCTTGAACGAATGATTGCCACGATGGATAAGTTCAGAATGTAATTGAACCCAACCAAGTGTGTTTTCGGTGTCGACATGGGTAGATTCACCAGATTCATTATGACCTAGAGGGGAATAGAGGATAAAACCACACAGATCAAAGATCCCATAGATATGCAGACACAAAAATGATGAAAGATGTGCTGAGGATGATAGGGCATGTTGTGTACCTCGACTGTTCGTCTCTAGAGCTACATAATTTTTTTCTATTTTTAAAAATCTTAAGGAAAGAGTTAATATAGGACAAAGAGTGTGAAAGAGTATTCCAATACCTTAAAGCTTACTTGGGGTCATCGATGTTGTTGTCTCGGCCTATTCAAGGGAAAAAATTATTTCTTTATTTGTCAGTATCAGTGTCGACCATCAGGGCAACAATTTTACGAGATGATGAAGGTCTACAAAAATCGATATATTTAAACATCAAAGCCTTATGGGGGGGATGATAAAGTATCCCAAAATGGAGAAAGTGGCATATGCATTGATACATGCTTCAAGAAATATGAAGCCATATTTCCAAGTCCATACGATGGTGTTGATCACCAGCCCTCCCTTGAGGCAGAAGATACACAAACCTAAAAAATTGGGTAGGTTGATGGCCTGGTCAATTGATCTAGGTGAGTTTGACATCATCTATCAGCCTAAGACTGCAATCAAAGGGAAGGCTTTGATAGATTTTGTGGCCATATTCACGTGGTTTGACGCCGACACTGATATGGAAGAGATAGTGGCACCAATAGTTGTGCCCCAAGTAGCCTTAAAAAATTTAGCAGTGATCGATGTTGGAAATGGAGACACTACAGAGAAGGATATTCTATTTAAAAATAGGATTTTTGATGAAGGTCTTTTTTCAGAGGAAGTCCTATGTGGAACCTATTTGTTTATGGCTCATCTTGTGAAAGTGGTAGTGTCACTGGGTTGATACTTCGGCTCCTGATGATACAAATATTGAGTATTCTTTGAGATTTAGCTTCAAGGCATCAAGCAACGAATCATAATATCAAGCCTTATTGGCAGTTCTCTCACTTATTAGAGTAATGAATGTTGGCCAAATGATCATCCACAGTTACTCACAATTAGTCATTAACCAGATTTTGGAGGTTTATGAGGCCAAAGGAGAAGATGGACAAGTAATTATCACGGGTCAAGAAAGTGATGAAAAACTTCAAAGAGGTGATGATTTAGAGGATTCTTTGGCTTTATAATAGCCGAGACGATGCTTTAGCAAGATTAGCATCAGAAATAAGGGTAGATATCAGATGCACAATGCTGGTAGAAACCCTATACAGGCTGACCACAGAAGATGACGATAGTGAGGTTAAATTCTTCTAGAATTTGAATCTAGGAGATTCGTGGATGGATTCATTAACTAATTACATCTTGGATGACAAGCTCCCAGACTCTAAGGCTACGAGAAAGAAGCTCAGATATAAGGCAGCCAAATTCTCTATTATTGGAGATATGCTATGCAAAAGAGGATTCTTACTGCCCCTACTCATTTGTGTTCACCCGTTAGAGGTTGACTATGTTTTATGAGACGTCCATGAAGGGTCATATGCAAGCCAAGTAAGTGCGCGATCACTTACCAAGAGAATTGTTACTCATGGTTATTAGTGGACAACACTAACGAAAGTAACTACCAATTATGCGAATAAGTGTGATAAGTAACATATATTTGCAAGTATCCTTTATCATCCTAACCAACCACTCTTATATGTCAATTCCCCGTAGTTGTTCATAGTTTGGGGAATTAATTTAGTAGGTCCTCTTCCAAAAGAAACTTGAAATTATTAGTATTTGATCTGGCTATTGATTATTTCTGAAAATGGGTAGAGGCCGAGGCAATGATTTCCATCACTGAGGTAAAGACTTTCAAGTTTATTTGGAGGATTATTTTTTATAGATACGGCATGCCTCATACCTTAATATTAGATAACGACAAATAATTCAAGAAAAAGTCATTGCAGGCATATCGTGGTAGAGTGGGCATAAAATACTTTTATTCAGCACCAGGTCGACCCTAAGCCAATTGCCAGACTTAGGTCTAAAACAGGACGATACTTAATGCAATCAAGAAGAAGCTAGAGGATGTGAAAGGTTTGTGAACAAAGGAACTACATGGGTTCCTTTAGGCTTATGGGATAACTGAGAGGATGACGGCAGGTGTAACATCATTAATGCTAGCCTATGGGTCTGAAGAAGTCATCCCTACTGAACTTAGGATCCCCAGCTACAGAGTTCAAATCTGTGATCCCAAAGCTAATGAGAACGAGAGGAGGCTCGATTTAAATTTTATTGAGGATAGACGAGAGGATGGTGATGTTTGAGAGTCCACTTATTAGTATGGAGATGCCATATTTTATAACATGAGAGTGAAAGCCAAGACAATAGCTGTGGGTGACCTAGTGTTGAAGGAGGTCTGGCATAAGACGAAAACATTGCATCATAATTGGCATGGGTCGTATAGGGTAACAGAGGAGGTCGTCTGAGGAATTTATCAATTAAAAAACCTAGAGGGTGAACCCTTCTCTAACCCTTAGAATACTAATCACCTAAAGAGATTATACCAGTAAAGTTTGTTTTACTTATTAGTTTCTACGACCTACAATTCAAAAATCAATGAAAGATACAAGTGTTGACCCATATCTCCTTATTATTTCTAATTATTGCATGGTTTGAACTAGTTTTAATGGTGAATTAGTTAACCTACATCTCGATGAAACAAGAGTGTATCAGAGTCTCATCTCTTCAAAAACTTTCAATAACATCGAGAGGGGGAAACAATATAACAACATCACTTTGGTTAATTAGTGGTCAAAACTCTTTCAACGGAATGAGAGTGTGTAAAGTGACGAGTCTTATCCATATATTCTCAAAAATGACATGAGGGCTCTTGTATGGTAACGTAATTTACTTGGTGACAAAGACAAAAAAATGAAAATCATTTGATTATGGTTACTTAAACATAATTATATGGTGAATCAATAGTTAAAACTCTCTCGGGGAGACGAGAGTGTATGAAAAGATGAGACTCGTCCATATACTCTCAAACATGACAAGAGGGGACTTATGTGGTAACATAATTTACTTGGTGACAAACACAAAACTTGAAAAATAATTTGATTATGGTTACTTAAACATCATTATGTTGTGAATTAATGGTCAAAACTATCTCTGCGAGACGAGAGTGTACGAAGAGATGATTCTCGTCCATATACTCTCAAAAACTACAAGAGGGGACTTATGTGGTAACATCGTTTACTTGGTGACAAACAAAAAACCTAGAAAACAATTTGATTATGGTTACTTAAAGATCATAATGAGGTGAATTAATGGTCAAAACTCTCTCGACGGGACGAGATTGTATGGAGAGACGAGTCTCATCCATATATTCTCGAAAATAAAGAGAGGGGACTTATGCGGTAATATCATTTACTTTGTGACAAGCACAAAACTTGAATAATCATTTGACTATGATTACTCAGATGTCATTTTGTGGTGAATTAATGGTCAAAACTCTCTCGACAAGATAAGAGTGTATGAAGAGACGAGTCACGTCCATACGCTTCAAAAACGACAAGAGGGGGCTGGTGTGGTATCATCATTTACTTGGTGAAAACCAAAACATTAAAAAATAATCCATTTTGGTTTGTTAAGAATCGGACTATTGCAAATGTATCCACAAGGATTGTGCATAAAACACCAATCAAAGGCAATAAGACATAGAGGTGTAGCCATTACACTTGACATAAATGATAAAAAATTGCATTGCACATCAAGCATCAACACTTATATAGTGTTAAGAGTACCTACACATTTAAAAGTTTGAAGAGACAAGATTATGGCTCAGAAAAAGATTACAAGTGGAACAGGTATAAGGTCATAGTCACCCACCCAACAAAAAGTAAATAACATCTGAGATAACTATTTCATGCTTTCTTGCGAGATGAGTCAGAGACATGTTATCAGCGATGGGATGGGTCTGATCCTCGCTCTCAATGTTAATTACCTCCATGGTCTAGGTTCCTACCTGCATCCATCTCTCTGCAACCATCACTGTGTGGGCAAGACCCTTAGTCTCTACATCATTCAATGCAATGATTTTCATCGGGTTCAAGAAGTCAAAAGATGGAAATCCTTTACCAGATAAACAATATCAGTATATTTTATAGTCACCCATCATAGGGAAGTTTGGTCTCCCCTCTCCAGGTATCGAGGTCCACACCAGACAAATTAGTCCAAGGACTTGAAATCCTCCACAACTTTTTGGATGGCGGTCGTCATCTCGGCATTATGTTTTCGGTTCAGATCGTCCATTATAGAGTCATGCCCTTTCTTCTAAGAAGTAAGTTCTTCCTTCCTTTTCTTATCTATCTCCTCAAGCTTCTAGTTATATTTGAGTTCCTGGTCCTCAATGCCTTCTTGAGGCTCTCCTCAGCCTTAATAGCCTCAGAGGCATTTTGGACAATAGAGATGTTATTCTGGACCCATTGGGACAATTGTTGGAAGGAGAAGAAAGACTTCAAAACAAAAAAAATAAGAAGTCATTACAAGATAAGATTACACTTGTAAAAATTTAAAAAGCAACAAATAAGAAGTTAATTTCCTGGACGGACCTGTGGAGGCCGAAGCTGGTTAGGCGGGATAACTCCATCAATTCTAGAAATCTACGATCAGATTTAGGTTGACATAAAGCCACAATAGTTCTTGACTTCGTCTGTTCTCGTATTACAGAATCTGAACTGAGTGAAAACATTAATAGACTATTGGTGAAGATAGATTCAGAGGATATCGGGATAGACCTATCATTGTCTTCCTTAAGAGCATTAGACCATTTGGTTTTCTTCTTTTGGGGAGGGATGTTTGGAAGGCCCTCGTTTGGATCATTCCTCTTCCTTGCCTTATTATCCCGGTCGGGGCCGCCAGTTGTTCACTTCCTTGTTAGCCTGGTCGGGGCCACCAGTTGTTCACTTCCTTGCGGGTTAGTCCCCATGGAAATTTTGCTAAGCATGTTACCAGGCGAAGGGGAAACCATCTTCCACAGATGATTGAAAATATTCGATAGACGACCTTCAAATAAAGGACACAATTAGTATCATGAAAAAAAAAAGACGACAATACATTTACAAAGAAAGAAAAAAAATGTGAAAGATACTTACACAACTCAGTCAGGGGGAAAAACCCCAAACCCATATCGACATAAAAGTGGGGAGTCATTAGTTGTCCAAGCTTCACTAGACCACCCTTATCTCATTGACCTCTTATCTGGTCAATCGTATCTCGATCGTCAATTCTCAAGACGGGGTCAAACATGGAAATCATAGAGGCTTTGGCCCATCTTTGGTGGACCATTGACTCTGAGTCACTATAAGCAATGTCAACATTGAATTCCTAAGCTCTTGAAAAAAAATACATATCGGCGCGGTTCACCATCAAAACACTTTTGGTGGATTTATTAGCTACAAGATGATAGTGATGAGGTCGAGTCTTTATGGACGAAACATCATAACATTCCCGAAATACACTTACTAGAAGTTCATCCCCATGAATCAACTTTCGGAGGGAGATAAAGCCAATTAAAATCCTCCGGGCATTGAGTTAAAGCTACTCTAGGGTAAGTACCATACTGCCCAAGATCATCCGCACAGTAGGATGGATGGGAAGCCTAAAGTAGACCTGCAACATTAAGTCGTAGATAGATATTAGTTTATTTTTAAGTTTTAGGAATTTATTTTTTTTACTTTTATTAGTTTATCTTTTCAGGACTTGAGTTTTTATTTTATTTAAGTTTTTATTTTTATTTTAATTTTTTTTAGGATTTATTTTTAGTTTTATTAGTTTTAGTTTATTTTTTTAGGGGTCATAAGTTACACACACGCACAACCCCTCACACCCATCTAACATACACACCCATACACACAAATACCCCATAAGCTCACCTATACCCACCTTCCCATACTCCCTCAATACACCCAATCCTTCCCACCATCATCTTCTCAACTCACCCAACATTTCTCTCTCCTCTCACCAAAACCCCATTAATACACAAAACCCAACTCTCTCATCTCTAATCTCCATACCCCCAGTAGCCATGGCACCAGACCCATAAACCTCATACCCGACCACAACCCGAAGCCACGATAACCCCCTGTCACTCTCGACCTCACTCCCTCAACCCCCTGCCTCCTCAAACTCGCGATCCAACCCGAGACATCCCCCCACCCGATCTCGACCCAAGCTGCCCAGCTCCCCTTTCCAACCCGTGGCAGTGCCCACATCCACCTCCGGCGGCACTGACCCGTGAGCCACTTACCCCGTCGCACCTCCGACGCCGGCCACCTCTATCCCAAACCGTCCCTCACCCGCTAAAAACTGGGCAGCTAACACCCCCAGCCTTGACCCACCTGCCTCACCCCCGAAACAACTCCATACCCGACTTCCTTAACCCGTGTCCAACTCACCCATGAAACCCCCCTTAACCCACTTAAAACCCATTTCTCTCCTTTTCAAGTCTCTTTCATGATTTTTATTACCTCCTGCATAAAACAATACCAAAAGACCAAAAACCCAAATAAAAATTCATGTGTCCACTTAAAACCAAGTAAACCTCTTTTAACCCATTTTTCCATAAATACCCCCAAACCCTTTTCCCCATAACTAAATCTGATTTTATTCCCTCACCTCACTTCCCAAATGACCTCACACAACTCATGCACATGTGTGCATTATTCCCTAGATACCCTCACCCAAATAGCTTCCATATCCCATACACCCTTGTCTTCTCATTTTTACCCCCATGCTCCATACCTACTATTTAAGGATGATGAAGATCATTTTGAAAAAGATCTCCAATTTAGTTTTTAAGATTTGTGTGATAAATCTCTCCACACTCCTCTTTAGAGAGTATTCGCATTTTTAGCAAATATCTCAATATAGAGGTGTGTAGTGAAATTTATCTCTAGGATAAATTCAACCCCACCCCTCTATAATGATTTTTTGCATTTTTAACAATTATTTCAAAATAGACTGATGTAGTTGAATTCATCCCTTATGGGAGGTAAATTCTAACCCATTCCTTTATGTTGAGATTTTTCATTTTTAGCAATTATCTCAATATAAAGTAATGATCTAGGATTTATTTCTTTGGATGAGTTCTAATGTACAATTTTATAATGTTAGGATTTGCATTTTTAGCAAATCTCTTTTATTATTTAATTGTCCATTATGAATTCATCCACTATCCTTTTTATTTTTAATTTTTAGTTTTTAGTTTAGATTCAATAAAAGTTTTAGAATCGGAATTAGTAGAGAGAATTGTACAGAGAGAAACACCTTTTTTTTAGTTTAGTTTTTTTTTTAGGTTAGAATTTATTTTTATTTTACCTTTTTTAGATTAGTGAGAAAAATAAATTAGTGAGAATCCATTTTTAAGTGTAACTGTTGATGTAATTTGGGTTTGATCACACAAATTGGAGGGATGTAAATTGCAAATTCAAGGATTCGAGTCCAATTTCACTCAAAGAGATTTGGTTTGATTGTTCTTCTCTTCTACTTTATTTTATTAGCCTTTGATTATTTGATTATCATGTTTGATATTATGTTAGGCTAAATCCGCTTTCAAGGGGTGGGGTGAACCTTTATTTGATGTTATTTTGATTTAATTAGTTTGATTACTTGAAAATTCCCATTGAATATTAATTTTTATCCCTCACCCTTAAATTTACGCCGCGAGAGAGGGTAAATGATTTTCAAGAGAAAATCGAAATTCTAAGTTATAATACCCATTTTAGATTCGAACTAGAGATAGGGGTTTCTTAAGTGTGGTATTATTCATTGAATTTCAACTCCAAAATTTATTTTCTAGATTTACATAAATTTGGATAAATCGATCCTAGCGGGTGATTAATTAAAAGGAGTGTAGATCCATTTTCTAGAGTTGTGGGTGGTTAAACTTAATTGTGTAAAAGGTTACTATTAAAATTACATTTGCAACGAGAGTTGATTTGGAATTTTGATATTAATTTGGGAGAATTCAATTAATTAATTAGAATAGGTAAAATTTGTGGTGTAATCTTATTCCTTGATTGTTCTCACATTTATTTACCTCATTTATCTCTTATTTTTGTGTTAGACTTTATTCTTCATTTTTAGTCACTTGTTTAGATCTTTCATTTAGTTAGTGTTATTCTACATCCTTCCTCACCCTAATTGTTTTAATATTTGAAAAAGCTAAAAAAAAATAGAAAAAGCAAAAGCCTAAAAAGAAAATAAAATTGAATTACAATTGAGTTTGTCTCTAGCTTACCCCCTTGATGTGGATTGATACCCTTACTTACCTCTACACTTTATATTTGTTATATTTTTAGGTAATTTTAAGGTTTTGATTAACTTGGCTTTCAACAACAATGACACATGAAAAGTCAAAGTTATCACATAGGTATCATAAAAATAACAATACTCACAATTGCGTGACGCTGCACTAGTTGACCTGCCTGATGGACATTGTAGACACGTCCATTGTGAAGCTGTGAGCGTCCATGCACCGAAGGCAAAGATGGTTATGCTAGTGCTGATGGAAAGGTTTAAATAATTATGGGGATGGAAGAGCCTACTACTTCCCCTCTTACTAGTCACCCTGACTTGACTTGTTATCCTTAGGGCAATGACGAAAGGAATGTCCCTCCTCATCACAAGTAAAACATTGTCCCTCGATGGAATAGTCCACACGATTACCCTATTTTCCTTGCCCTTAAGGCTTATACTACTGCTTCTGACCTTGTCCATGTCCCTCCAGACCTACTGGTCGTACTGACCTTAGACCTGGTGGCCCTATCCTTAGTCTCCCAAGAGACAAAAATAATATCCTCTTTAAGTCACTTTTGGGGCTACTCCACATGAATATGTCCTTAGTGGAACTGTGAGCCTACTTATCCTTAGATGACTTACCTGACTTAACTACTTTCGGACCTTGTCCGCCTAAAATCTTAGTGCTGTAATAGAGGGAAGTATTTGCCCTAAAAATTCTCCCACAATTGTGAAATGGTCAGCTGAGACTAGTCTTCTATGGTGGTAAGATACTCCCACAACTTTAAAAAGTCTCCTTCGAGTTTAAAATTGGCCATCATCTTCCTTTGAACGTTGGTACACTCTAAAATGTATATATGGCACTCAATATTATGCCTCCACTATAGTGAAACAATGGGTTCTACAGACCCAGAGAACTTTGGTTGATCTCTGTTCTCAAAAGTCCCAACAACATTCCCATATGAAGTTGTAGTCGGCTGAATAGGCACAGTTGTAGCCACAGGTGGCTGATATTGTTGTATGGTTTCCATAATTGCAGTTATAGTATGTGAGATGATATTGGACTATTCCTCTTATGAAATCCCTTATATGGTGATTGAGGTGGTTTTTGGCTGCTATTAGGGTGCTGCTGCCTCAGACTCAACGCTAGTAGCCTGTCATGGTTGTCCTGCTCGTCTTTATGTGTTCACCATTTTAAAGATAGTAAACAAGAAATATTATTATAGGTATGGAAAATAGATTAAAAAATCTAAGTACAAGCTATACAATATCAAAGAATGCTAAGTGGAAAGCGATGAATGCATTGAAGATCCCTAGGAACTAAAATCTCAAAAGCTCTAATACCAACTGTGACACCTAAAAAAGTTTAAACTAGATTGATCGGTACAAAGTAAATAAAATAGGAGTCTTCAAAAAACAATTATCATTCTAAGAATGACTATAAATAAATATGAACACAAAAATAGATAACTCAACATTAAGTTGTGATTCATACAATCTCTTATACCAAATGAACAACAATCAAAGAATCATTGCATGTTACATTGTCTTGAAATAAAATCCCAACCCAAAGTAATAACAATAATACTGGCTCGATAAAATAGAAAGTTAAAATGAAAGAATGAGCATGCAGTCGCGACAACTACATCCTCATAGATCAACAACTAATAACCCAAGACTCGATTAGGGGTGAGGTTGCATTTTTGGCCTATGTCTAGAAAAATATTAATATGATACGTTATTAGAAAGTTTAAGTAGTATAAGAATATAACAGATTTTGGACTTCAATATAACTATTCATCTTCTTGTCGTCTTTTATCCATTGTAAGTTATCCGAAAACTCAATAATCCTGGATATCACATGCGTTTAATTCCATACCCAAGTGCACCTCGTGATTAAATATTATACATTTAGATTGAATATTCACAATTAATTATTCTAAACCTCTTACGTATGCACATATAAATAGAAAATATAACTCTATGTGTATCTTCACATATGTGCCATCCATATAAATTATTATATAAATAACTACCATAGTCCCGAAGTGGAGCCCTCACCCAACCCAAGGTGATCCTCTCTTGATCTCTCATGAAATCGAAGTGGAACTGTTTCCTATCCTAGGGTGCAACTCATATCTATATACAGAGTACCGAAGTGGCACCGTCTCCCAACCCAAGGTAATTCTGTCTCGCTCGATGGGAATATCTATGTGCCTCCATATCTAGGCCCAGGTTACTATGATACTGCAGTTTTAATCGTCAAACGACCAAAGGGTATAACCTATCTCTACCGGGGTACTAAAGTGGTGTTAATGTACGGTCCATAAGAATATCCCCTTTAGCAATATATGTACAAATAATCTATATATCGCATATAATGTAAACTACAATTATTCACGTATTGAAAGACCGTGTGCGATAAAGATTCAAATAGATGAGCAAATTCCAATTACAAACTTATTTAATTATTGTCAATTTGTGAATCAAATCAATTCAGCCCTTAAACACAAATAGCAACGTGCGTGCAACTGTCAAACCAACATAAGTAAAATATGCGACACAAAGTTCAGGAAAAATCCCCTCACGGCAAAACCTTTTTATTTAACTATAATTGTAAATTGCAACTTACACTGATTATAATGAAATACATTTTTACACTCGAATACTCGCAGGCGTCGGTCGATGTCATCAGCAATAAGTCCACACTCGACGAACCTACATGATTGCAGTCCAGTCTTCAACCCAAGAATACCTCATAACTCCCTCATGACATGCATCAAAAAACTCTGTCGAGACTCACTTCAAAATAGCATGTCGCCCTCGGTTGTAGAGATCTCCCCACAAAGTATGAATAATAGCAAACTATGTTTTTGGGAACCACAAATATAACTCACACAAAAGCAATTGGGATTGTGAATTGTAAAACAAAAGTTATGAACCCTTAAATGGTTGGAAAATAGTATCAAAACTTATTATATGAAAACCAATATTTCTCCACCCAAAAATCAGAAATCTAACATCCTTATTTATAATAAAAATCAAGGCGGTGACGTGTTAGTAAAAATCTCTATCGTTCGAATGAGAGACGATGTCGTTCGAGCGAAATTCCATCTCGTTTCAACAAGATGTGAAGTCATTTGAACGATGGTCACTTATCCAAAAAAAACTTTAGTCTTTTAAATATTTTGGAAACCTCAAAACTTAAAACTGTTTACGAAATCAGAAAAGGTTTATCCAAAACTTATATGATAAAATATTTTTGAAAAATCAAAAAAAAAATTATCAAAAATTCCAAAAATTATTTTTAACTTTTAGAAAAAAAATATCCCTACACTTTTAATGTTAAATGTAAATGAAACTTAAACACATTTTACCGAATCCATGCTTCTTGGGCTTCAATGTTGAAGTCTTCTTGTAATTGGGATTCGTCTTCTTGTAGATGTAATCTTCTCAATTCTTCTATGACTTGTAGCAACTTGTAGTGGTATATAACATAATTAATTGTGATGGAAAATGTCCTCATAAATCTCTCCCTATCTCTATGCCGGTATAAAATAAAAATATCCGAATTATCAATCTCAAATGACCTATACAAATCTACCTTCCCAAAAACTCAAATGTGGAAAGATAAACTGACTATGTTTATGCCGGTACAAAATAACAATATCCGAATTATCAATCTCAAATGACCTATACAAATCTACCCTCCCAAAAACTCAAACATGGAAAGATAAACTGATAAGTTCAAACTTTTCAAACGATGCTTCAACAATCAACTCTTCAAAACTCCAAGCTTTTCTCATCAGGGTGTGCAAACCAAAATCTTCAATTGTACATACACACATGAGATAAAGAAAAATACATCGTGATGTATCGAGTTTGAAATGATAAACATAAAACATGAAAGCATAATCAAATCTCCTCCATACTTAAACTCCCCCATAATATCGTAATTCGTTCTCCCCCATTTTATTTGCCCGAAAGAGACTAGGAAAAAAATAAATCGCATAAAGAAAATCGGGGTGTCACGGTAAACCCAGACAATCAAACTATTTTTATTTTTCAGATTTTTCATACAAAAATGCAAAAATGATGTTACAAACATCACACATCATGAATTTTCCCTAAGACAATCAAATCGTGGAAACGGAATGAATGGGTGTGAACACATTCGATACGAAAATCGACTCAATCATGACATGTGTGCAAGATGCATAAGTGTACTCCTAACGAATGAACATAAAAATAGTCATTTGGTGTAAAATCGTTGAATTTAGATGACATCGTCTTAATCATATCAACAAATCAAAGTATAAATGATTTCCACACCAATAACATCCGAAACTATGTAAAGCTTTTTCATGAGTTTTAAGGCCGTGCAAACCGTTGAAAATTCCATCCAAACTCCCTCATTAAAAGATAAATAATTTTTATTTTTCTTATGAGGTGATTAAACTAAAATACCTATTGGCCAATTTTTGGCATATATATCTTTTTATTACCATTCAATTTTTTTGGGTTCTTTTAAACCTCATCGAACCCTGGATAATTTTCAATTTCTCACTTTTTTAGGTCCATTTAAATGGTGGCTTAATCGCAAAGGATAAACGAGTACCTTTCGTAGCCCTTCCCCATTTTTTAAAATAAAAATCACATAATCTCACAAACGGTTTATATCATATACTACCTTTTGTCAAGTGTTATCGCATTTGGTTAGTTGTATAGACAGAATTGAGATGGAAATATTCAACCACCATGTGATAGATAAGCATAAAAGTCAAACAAATGCATGCATGTGTGCAATAAAGTACTAATAGAGTCAATCATGTAGGTAGCAATACTATATCATGTCAAAGACTCCAAACTATGTAAAGCACATGAATGACACAATATATTATCTCAAAACACTATCAAACAGTCACGTGGATATCGTATGAAGTTGTGACTTGGTCATCCTAAATTTCAAATAAGGTGCAAACATAATACAAAACTCTTTTTGCATTTTTCAAAATTTTATATAAAAAAAATCTTTTTTGTATTTTTCGAACACTATTCAGAAACAACCCAACAATACCAAATAATATAACAATATGAAATAGAGGACTGAAAACTAAGAATTAATTCAAGGGGTCATTCGAACAAGACTGCTTGTCGTTTGAACGACAGAGGATCTCGCGAGAAGGCTTATCACAAAATGGATTCTCGTTAGAACGAGAAAAAGAAAAATTTTCGAGTTTAATCAATATATCATGCAGTTTTGTCCAGTGAGAAAATTTTGAGAAAACAGTTCTTGCAATGGGCAAATAGATCCAAAACACTGCAAAAAAATAAGAAAAGTAAACAAAAATGTTAACAAAGTATAAAACAAATGATACATACTAGCAATAGGTATAAGATAACATCATGCAAATCAACCTATGCAGCAAACATGTCTAGACCTCAACCAGTAGGTGCGGTGGAGTTTTCAGAAGACAGTGATATCTTTTGAAATAACTCCATCGAAGCATATGAAGTATTGACCAAAAACTTTATTTGCTCTCGAATATGTGCAAAATCTCTATCATTATGTGCAAGCAAAGTATCATGGGTGGGTGCATGTGTGCGAACATGTGTCGGAGTAAAGCGTGACACATAACCCAATTTAAAGCAAAACTCCATAAGATGTCCTCTCTTTTTGCAATAGGAGCAGACATAAATCGACCTAGGTACACCTATCTTAAAAACTCTAGGACGTGATCTCCTAACAGATACAGGACCCCTAGGTCGGTTAGGTCGAGAGTCATGTGAATCTAACTCTAAAGTAGGAACCGTCTCGACTGCAACAACAGAAATAGATGCATCGTCATGAATTATTCCTAAACTCTCACCATTCCCCAAAATAGGATTGAGAACCATATTTCCCACCTTCTTAGATGCGTTCTCCAAAGTGACTTTAGCCTCCAAGGCGTGCTTAATATTTGTCTCTAATAGTGACACGCGGGTTATAAGCTCACTCTTTTTACTATTCAAAGCAATCAACTGCTCATTCAAAGAAACCTTCACTTTCTCAAGTTGACTTGATTTTGCCTCAACTCTCAATTTCTCTATCCAAATCTTTCACCTTGAGACCTAACTTGTTATTTAATTTTTTAGTCTTTACGATCTCGGCGTACAACTCTCGAAACACAATCTAGAGATCACTCTAATCATCACTAGCGCACTCGCTCTCAGACTCGCTAGAAACACTCAAAACCTCCTCGGGAGTATCATGTGCACAAGTGTCCTCATCGTCGTGGGACAAAGTGGGTGTGATCTCGTGACTGGCTAAAAAGGCAACACACATACCATGTCCTAAACCTTTACCGAACTCATCGTCCTCATCTCCCTATTCTCCCTCACAATCACTAAGGGTTGCTGGCATGGCAACTTTGTTTCCCTCTCTTCTAATCCTAGTTGGACACTCAAACGACTTGTTCCCTTTCCCCTCACACTTAAAACATTTTAAATTTTTAAACTTTTCTTCACCTTCTTTCTCTTTGTCACCATTTTCTTTGGTCTTGCTTTCTTTTTGTTTTTCTTCGAAAATCTTTTATTGGAAGAATTTTATTTTGAAAACGGGAGAAATTTCTTGAAATTCTTTGCAATCAGGGCCACGCCAAACTTAGACTCTTCCTCAGACTTGGACTCATAAAAACTCACTTTCTTTTTCTTAGATCGGGCGTTAAGCGCTATCCCTCTATCCTTGGAGGTTTGACATGGTCGAAAAACATGTCAATTTCATACGTCTGGAGGTCTCCTACTAATTCTTCTAATTTCAGACGATTCAAATTTCCTAGGGTATTTAAAATAGTCACTTTAGGGATAAAATGTTTAGGCATCAATCTTAAAATCTTTTTAACCACTCGTGCATCACGTATAGGCTCACCTAGGTTAAAACTAGTGTTGACAATATCAGACATACGTGCATAAAACTCGTCAAAACACTCAATCTCTAACATAGTGATTGTCTCAAATTGAGTGGTCAAATTTTTAATTTTATACTCATTGATCGCATTAGTGCCCTCGTGGGTGAGTTGCAAAATATCCCACGCTTCTTTAGACGTGGTGCACGTCATAATACGTCAAAACAACTCAGGGGTGCCGTGCCCAAAAATTGCACTAAGCCCTCGTGAATTGTAAGTGCTCCGCCTAAACTCTTCCTCAGTCCAGTCTGACACAGGTTTTAAATTTGTGACATTATTTGCAATGACAGTGGGAGGATTCCAATATCATTCACAAATGACTCAAACTCTTTCATCGATTTCATTTTAATGGGATTTCATTCGGGCTTTCCAGTAAGCATAACTAGTACTGTTAAAAATTGGCAACCGACTATATAAGTTTTCATTTAGAAACATCGAAACAGACTTTTGAAAAATCGGATTTAAAAAAAATCAATATCACACAATTTTTTACGAAAAATAGGAATACGCGATAAATTAATGTAACCTGTTCTGATACAATTTGAAAGACCGTGTGCGATAAAGATTCGAATAGATGAGCAAATTCCAATTACAAAGTTATTTAATTAGTGTCAATTTATGAATCAAATCAATTCAGCCCTTAAACACAAATAGCAACGTGCGTGCAACTGTCAAACCAACATAGGTAAAATATGCGACACAAAGTTGAGAAAAAATCTCCTCAGGGAAAAACCTTTCTATTTCACTATAATTGTAAATCAAAACTTACAGTGATTACAATGAAATACAATTTGACACTCGAATACCCTCAGGCGTCGGTCGATGTCTTCAGAAATAAGTCCACACTCAGCAAACCTATATGAACCGTAGTCCAGTCTTCAACCCAGGAACAACACAACACTCCCTAATGACACGCAGTCACAAAACTCCATAGAGACTCACTTCAAAATAGCATGCCGCCCTCAGTTGTAGAGATCTCCCCACAAAGTATGAACAATAGCAAACTATGTTTTTTGGTTCCACAAAAACAAACCACACAAAAGCAATTGGGATTGTGAATTGTAAAAAAAAGTTATGAACATTCAATGGTTGGAGAATAGTATCAAAACATATTTTGTGAAAACTAATATTTCTCCACCCAAAAATCAGAAATCTGACACCCTTATTTATAATAAAAATCAAGGCGGTGATGTGTCAGCAAAAACCTCTGTCGTTCGAATGAGAGACGATGTCGTTCGAGCGGAAGTCCATCTCGTTTCAACGAGATGTGAGGTCGACAGTCACTTATCCAAAAAAAAGCCTTTTAAATATTTTGTAAACCTAAACTTAAAACTACTTACGAAATCAGAAAAGGTTTATCCAAAACTTATATGATAAAATGTTTTTGAAAAATAAAAACCATTTATTAAAAATTTCAGAAATTATTTTATCTTTTATAAAAAGTATCCCTACACTTTAAATGTGAAATGTAAATGAAACTTAAACACATTTTACCAAATTCATCCTTATTGGTCTTGAATGTTGAAGTCATCTTGTAATTCGAATTCGTCTTCTTGTAGATGTAATCTTATCAATTCTTCGACGACTTGTAGAAACTTGTAGCGGTATAATACATAATTAATTGTGATGGAAAACGTCCTTACACATCTCTAGAATGATATGAGTCTTATTATCTTCCCAAGTAATTTCGCATATAGTATTAAAGATCTTAGGTCAATATCCAATATGTGTAAGCCTCCCAATTCCATTCAAAATTTCTTTTTGACCAATTTAAGAAAAAACTTCCAATTATGCCTCTGGTCGTGCGCACGGAGCTAAAACCTTTCCGTTCATATGAACCACAATTGTGGTGGTTGGAATGATAAAATAAGTAAACTTTTTAGATTTCAGTCTTTCTTCAAATTCGAGCCCCTGATACGACGCCTCTGCCCAGAACCCCCATTAACGGCCTAATTTAAGTTTTTACTACCTCCATATACCTTAAATTGTCCTAGAAAATTCCCCAAACCAAATTCAATGATATCCTTACAAGTCTACTTGAATTATATAAGGATTTATGAGTACTTTCAGAATTAGAAGACTATATATAGGTTTAGAATAACTATACTCTAGTGACAAAAGCAATTATATAAATAGACTAAATAAACTTGCCTTTGAATTTAAGTAGGTTTAACTCCAATTGAAAAGTCCTCAATTCTCCCTTGTCTAATGCCCAATTATCCTCTTTTCTTTTTCTCCAAGTAGCCTCCATCTTCTCTCTCCAAGTTTCCTTTCTCGAGTGTTTAGAATTGATCTAGGTTAACTTAAAATGTATTTTTATAATGCTAACCATGAAATTAGGTTAGCCCCCATATGGGCCTTGACCCATTAATCCCAAAACTATATTCAAATTGTCTAAAACCTTGCCCAAGTCCAATTTTAAGGACAAATTTGTGAATTGAGTCAATTTGTATATATTGGCTCTATTCCGAATTTGGACACTTATTTGAATCATAGGTTAGGACTTGAGTTGTTGGTTCTTCAAGCCTGTGACGTGTGATTGAAGATTATAACGGCTAAAGATAAAGCAACATCAGGTTTTGTGTCAAGTTTCATTTTCATCATTCAAGGGATCTCAATCAGGTATGAATACATGTTTATGTTTGACCCCTAGATTTTTGGTTGGGGTGTTAGGATTTTTATAAAATTATTTTTAATTGTTTTAAAATGATTTTACTCCTTTCAATATTTTTTGGAAGAAAAATATGTTTTAAGATAGTTGGAACGAAATTGGTTTGTTGTTCGAACGAGATATGGTATCTCATTAGAACAGCTTCAAATGGGACTTCGAACGTGATCAGTTTTGGAAAACGTTTGGCACTCTGGAATCTCATGGGAAATGTCATAGAATAGGTGTACTAACAAGATGCTATGTACCTCATTCGAACGAGCGTGCAAATTTTTGTTTTATTCGTTATTTATCTAATATTTTTTTCATCGTTATCTCATTTTTAACAAATCTCCAGCAGCAGATTTTGATGAGACATTTCCTACATTTTTAAGTTCCTAAACTTGTTCAAAAAGCTCTCCCTGTTAATGTATTTGCTTTAAGAGAAAGCATTCAAAACTAAAACCCTATTTTACAACCCTATTTTGAGATCCAAGAATCGTACATACATATGTCATTTTGAGACCTCCTATTTTGCATCCAAGTAGTTTGCTCTACATACTATGAGTGTTTCCTATGGTGGACATCGTGTTTGTGACGAACGACGAATAGACTGGTCACAAGACATGTAATTTCAGTGGGATACTGACATATGGAAAATCACTTATGTTATGTGGCTTTTAGAAGGCATCCAATAGTGATGGTAAATAAGGTTACAAAGATCAAGGAAGCAAGTCAAGGCTTAAAGGCGTCGAGTCTGATTTAGTGGACTTATGTGGCTGGGTCGTCTGAGGATTTTCCCGTTGTGGATTGTTTTTACGTTTTCGAGTTGTTGTTTGCTTATTTTATTCTTTCTTATACTCACTTAGATACATGCTTAGGTCTAGACTAAATTTGGTAAAATTTCTTAACAAAACACTTGTGGTTTTATTCGATACAAATTTGAAGAAATTGTGAAAAAATAAAAATTGGCGTTTTTCTCTACAAACCCTAGGGAACATTGATTTATCACCAATATTAACCCATACTACATAAAACCCAGACTTTTAAGGTAAAATTACAACTTTTACATGCCCCACATGTCATCCAAACTATCCTATCAGTATTTTTAACATTTACATTTATTAAAGTTTAAAATTATTTATTATGCTTATTTGTTAAATAATTATTAATTTATATATGTGTATTATGTTTCATTAAGAAGTTTCAATTTAAATAATTATAATTATATACTCATACACCACATATATAAATTAAATATAGTGATGACACCAGTCACCGCAAATAGTTACATCATAACAACATATCAAGTAATTTTAAATATTAAATTTATGAGGTATTACACAAAGACAAGTATTTGTCAAGTATTCCAAGAAAAAACCAATTCATGGGTGACATTATTGAGGCGATAATGTTTGCTAGAATAAGTGGTGAAGAGTATTCAAATTTTGGACTTTGGCTTTAGCAAAGTTTCGAAATGACTCTCTTCACGGGCACTTTCCTAAAAACGGCTTCGAAAAGCTTGTTTTCTTGTTGTAATTAGTTGTACCATTTGATTATCATTTGTTTAACATATGAGTATGCTAACTTATCTCAACAGACATAGGTGTTGGGTAAAGAATAAACTTTAAAATATAAACGCTGTAAAGTGTATATTCGTCCCTAATAGGAGTCGAGCCTAGAGGTTTAGAAAAATAAGTATAATTCCATATCATTTCTTGTATTTATGATCTCGAACAAAAATATCTATAGAGTTTCTTAACCCTTTTCATGTGAGACGAATTTTGGATGGGGGAGTGTCCCCTATGAGGAGGCACTATTCAGTCGGATAGAGCTTTATTTAGAAGAGACGACTTTTGCTGGATGCGGGCTAAGTTTTGACTCTGTATTTAGGAAGAAGAAACTTTTTTGAAGGTCGATACTTCACTCGGGATATGAGATAGAATTGGAGATTTAGAGATGCTCGGAGTTGAGGATAGTTAGAAGATCGAATCAATATTTGGTTTTGGGGTGCTTTTGTAAGTTGGTGGGGGCCTCTATTTATAGTTTTTAGGCAAAACATTAACCGTTAGGTTAACGAGTTCATTAACCAATTAGTTAATTGGTGTATTAACCATTCGATTATTGAAAAATATATGTGCATGGAGAATCATCTTTGGTAAGGACGCACATAGGGTTGGGCCAATTTGGTTAGGATAAGTGACCCTTTTGATTAACCGTTAGGTTTATGCATGGGATTCTATAATGATTACTTGGGATAGTTAATCGCTTGGTTAAATTCCATTATACGTTCTTGCTATTTTATGCTTTTTGGCTTCATTTTCTGGGAAATTTCCATTTGTGTACCCAAACTTTTTTAAGGGCCAGACAGAACATGAAATTTGACCCTATTATTTTGGTGATGTTCCTTGGTCACACTTTTTGGATTATCACAGTGTCAAACATGTTATAGACTCATACCCTGATTACGAATCTGTGTGTTTACAGAAATGTAGAGTATTAGTTAGGCTTATAGGCTTGGACAAAAGAAGGTTGTTTATTACTACAATTTAACCATGCCTGCGTTTCAACTGAAGGTTTCCACACTACATTGATTAAACCTAATCTTCATTCCCTAACAATATTAATCCCCTATGAAAAACACTTTTTGTAAAGACTGGATCTTTATTGTAGTACTAATCCATTCTACTTCATAGGATGAAATTCTATTGAGGAAGAAGATCCAAAATTTTATGGAGGGGTCCTTTTCCCCGGTCTCCAAAAGCATAGCCTTCCAAGGGGAAGGATATTGGGGTTTTGTAACCCTGTTACCTTGGGGGATTCGACTTATAAATCAAAGTCTCAACTTGTGAAGAAGAGAAAGATTGACACAAGTCTTGTAGTTGATCTGCCCACCAAGAATATAGATGCCTCAATGAAGGTGAAGGTCTTCTCGACCTGTTAGCATATAAGAATTTCAATCTAAGCCAACACTGCTGAGGGAGGTCTACTTACGAGCCGAACAAGAAGTGATCGATAACTTGTCAATCGATAGAATGGTTACCCATGTTGCTAAGACACTCTCTTTGGTATGTGTTATTGTAAGAACGTAAATTTCCAATTGAGTCCATGTATTGTTTTGACTTAATTCCATGAACAAAACTGTGTTTGTAATATGTCATAGGGAGATGTTTATTTTGTCACGATCCCACTTGGTTTATGACGTATTGAAGAAAATTGAAGACGTTGCGGCAAAGCTTCAAATAATTAAATCATGATGAAGTTTAATTGGTGCAAGTTTACTCGTCTTCAAAGTTAATTGCATTTCGAAATCACTCAGGTATTAATGCGTATAATTAATGGTGCTCGAAATTGCTTTTATAAAAGATAAGGTTGTGTTTTTGTAAAGAAAAATGTTTTAAAATGTTTTTAAAAGTGTTTTAAATGTTTACACTACGTTTTATTCTAATATAGTCCAAATAGAATTTGACTTATTTGGATCTCCTTTAAAAGAAACATTTTGAACTAAAGTCAAAAAGTCAAAGTGACACGTCAGCTCGTTCAAATGACATAAGGATCTCGCTCGAACGAGATGCGTAAGTTGCGCGAACGATGTGGCATTATCGTTCGAACGACACTCATTTTGAGGCAGCACTTGATTGTTATTTAAAGCGTGGTTTCATCAGAGTTTTGCATGTGTGCATTCTGTAAAATAGTATTCGAACCAGAAACTTATTTGCACATGTTTTCTAAGGTTTAAAAAGATTAAACACATCCTTAGAGTTTGGATGATCCGAGTTATCATTCTTATATGCTTACGTGATCTTGCAGCACCAAGAAGTTTTTTTAATCATTGAACATCAAAGGGTTTTGCAGTGAAGAAAAGAGAGGGACTTCTTATTCGACATTGTAGACGAATCAAAGCCAATCGGTGGATACCGAGATATACGTGGATGCGTGTGTTATGGACAGGTATCGCGGAAGAAGAAATTTCTGCGTGGGAACTCTGAGAGGAGTGTTTGAAGATCATAAGAACATCAATACCCATGGGGATCGAGCCATTGAGTGAGTCTTTGTCTATTCCTTGTAAATCCATATTCATAGTGATTGTCTGGCTTGGGCCGTCCGAGGCTGTTTTCCCATTTTGGGTTTTTTCCTTGTACATTCGACGATGTGAGTATTCTTTATTTTATTTTACTTGCTTTAATAACTGGATGCATGTTTAGAATTAATCAAGATAAAATTTATTTAAAGTAAGAATTGGGTTTTCACAACTTGGATTGGTGCAAAATTAAAAGTTGGAAATTTTTGGTAATAAAATTTTGTTTGATTTGAAACACACATATTGGGCACTTTCAGTTATTATAACTTATGTTCGGATTTTCCTTTCAAAACAAATTTTCGAACTTATTTTTCTTGCCTTTTTCTTGAAATTTCTTATGGACTTCATTGACATTTTAGATAGGAGGGCCAACCAGGACAAGGCTAATGTTGATCTGGGCCATGCCATGAACGAGTCCCATAAAGCCTTGAAGGCTGCTAAAAAGGCTTGTGGGACTAAAATACGGGACAAGGACTTGGATCTTAAAAGAAAACTCCCAAGATTGAACAGCTGGAGAAAGTTTCCAAAGATTTTGCACAATATTTGTCTTCCACCTTAGAGGCTAAGGATAAATCTTATGACTAGGACTTGGATGATGCCTTCAATTAGGCCAAGAAATAATTAGACTTCATTCAGACAAAAGGCTGGGATGAAATATTGGGAAAGGCTGGAGTATTTTATGAGTTCAAGCTTATCGACGAGAATGATCTAGGTTCTCACCTAAACTTAGAGGAAGGGGAAACAGAGGGTACCGACCAAGGGAAATAGGTCACCGAATAGGCTAAGAAGGCTACGGAGTAAGACAAGTTCTCTACCTATCAAGAGCCTGTGACAATATAAAAATAGAGTCGAACTAACTAACTTAGTCTAATAATTTTCCTATATTTTATTTCTCTTACCTTTATGGTGTTTTCTTTGTAAGGGTTTGCCTAATTTCTTATGAAATGAAATGACTCATTATTTTTGTTCCATTGTTCCTTGTTCAATTTTTTTGGCTACTTATTTATTATTTCTTACTTAATTTTTAGTTTCTTAATGCTCTTTCTCTTAATCTTTGTAATATGATAACAACTTGGCCCTGATGCAAATATTATGAAGATCTAGACATCATTCTTGGTCGGGGTACTTTTAGATGAGCTCGAGAAGCCTTTTCAGTTGTTTGATAACTTCTCCAAAACATGAAAAGTTCTTATAGGGACCAGATTCACCAAGTTTCTTCTCTTTGGGTCAAGATGAAGGATGCCAAAGACATTGTCGATCTGCTATGCCGATCTGCTACAAAATAAGAATAATACTCTACGGGAGAATCTTGGCAAGCCCTAATAAGATTTTATAAAGAATAAGTCTATTAGAAATGCCTTGTATCATGTAATTATGAAGATGAGATATCATTTTAGGAATGTTGCTCGCCCAGTATAGGCTATTGGCTATAATGAAGGTAGGATGGACCCCCTTGTATAAGATTAAACTAGGCAAGTGGCTTACAAGCATGGTCGGATATTAATGCCTTAGTTGTTTGCAATATTCCCAAAAACAGCTTCGGCAATGGTACCATGTGGATTGTCCCTATGTTTAGTTCCCACCTATCGCAAGTTATAAATGTTGGATACCCATTGACGTGTTCCTCTTCAACCAGTGAAGAATTATCTCCTTGCCCATAATAGTGATGATGAGTTTCAATCTTATCTCGATGATGGTCGCCCAACTTTTATGGCTAAAATGGTAACTCACTAGAGATCATTGTTATTTACATTGCTTCATGTCTTTATGTGTATTCATTATGTAATTTTTTTGACGTGGCTCCTTATAAAATGAATGATTCGTAAATGGATTTTTCAGTCAATTTCATGTTTTCACTTTACCATTTTCAATGTCGAACATGACTTTTATCATTTGTCTTACCTTCTAGGGTGGTGTCGTCACTACCCCTTAGGCTTAGAACAAACTATGGACAAAATGCACTTGGCTGCAAGGCCATCTACCCCTTCAGGATTTTATTCGACCAAATTCAGAACACTTAGTGCCTAGGGGTAACCCGTAGGTTTTTTTCTTATTTGGTCAATTATTTATGTTTTAGTGTTTGTTAGTGACAAAAACATGTGACCTTAAGATATAATTAAGTGTATCTTACTAATGTATTTAAAAGGATGATCATATATATCGAAAAAATTTAAACATGTTTGAAATGATGATGGAATTTTTGTAATGATAAATTATAATTAACGATGTCGGTATGCCATTTAGAACATTAGGAGAAACTTGCATTAATTGAATCTTTGAAATATCCATAATTTGGAATGATAAAATAATTATAACCTACAAAATATAAAATTTACCAAGGTTTGCCACATTCTAGACCCTTGGTATCTCCATGCCTCCTATTGTTTCTAAATGGTAATCTCTTTGGAGGTTGTCCTTGATGATTTTTAATGGTCCCTCCGAGTTAGGTCCCTACTCGCCATCTGATGGCTTCCTTGCGTTGCCAAAGACCTTCCTAAGAACGTAGTCTCCAACCTAAAACTTCCTCGTATTGAATCCTTTGTTGAATACTTGGCCAAATTATATTGGTAGTACACATTATAGTGAAGGATTTATCTTATTTCATAGGACAGGTAGAGATTAGTCCTTATGATTTCTTCATTCAAGCTTTAGTCGAAAATAATCATCTTTATGGTCAAAAATCCATATAATAGGGTGAAGGGCGGTTCCCCAGTGGACCTCTTGGGTATTACTTGATATGCCCTAAAAACATGGGGAAGCTCGTTGTAATACTTCGAACCAATGTTGTATCTCTTTTCCTAAAATTCGTAATCATGAGAATTGAAATAAATAGGATAATTGTTTAAAGAGCTTCTATCTTTTCATTTGTTTTGGTTTGGTGACCTTTTTATTAATTAAGGATATTGTTGGGATAATGTGTAAAACTTATGGCTTCGGGAGAGGTTGGGATCGTTCCAACTATATTCTTATCTCACGTAAATGAGAAGTTCAATCATTAGAAATGAGCTTCAAGCGACCCATTGAAAATATTAGATTAGCATGTCCCCCGATGGTCGCTAGAAGGAGACATCGAACGAGGGACTATCATCGTTCGAAAGAGATTGATCTCAATCGAGCGACCCAGACGAAGTCAGCATATGGCAGATGTGTTATCACCATTTGAGCCTTAGATGTGGAAAACGTGTCAACTTCTTGGATCTTGGCGAATCTGATGGGTTTTGTATGGTATTTTATATGTTTTATGTGGATTTTGTGTTCCTTATAAAAAAGGGATGAGGGATGCTGTAATCCCACCACCATTGTCATCTTCTTCATCTCTCTCAAGAGCTCAAAGCACTCATCTCCCTCCCAAAGCCAATTTCCTCTATTTTTTACTATTGCCAACCACTTTCACACCATAAAATACCCATCTCTACAGATTTTCACTACTTTACAGGCTCTCTTGTTAAAGAAGGATGTAGTGGAGCACTTTTGTGGAGAAATTTTGGTGGATATTCGAAGAAGCTAAGTGTTGATACCAAATTTAATCTGCTGACGTGGACCAATCATACGAAGACACCTGGCTATCTACATGGCAACAACAGACCTCTCCGAGGAACTCACAGGCTCCGAGGAACATACCTCTCCGAGGAACTCTTGAATACCAGGAAGATCAACATACCCGAGTTACTCAGACGGTCCGAGCTGCATCTCGGCCACAGCATTGATTGCCAGATAACGAACAGTCCAACTGGTTCATTAAATGATTATCCTTGACGCACAAGCCTAAGGGCATTAAATGTATTACCCTTTCATATGTATATCATTTAATGTATTGGACCTTTCATGTACAGCCTCAAGGCTATAAATACCTTGTATCATCCTCATTCAAGGGGACCGGAATTTCTTGAGAGAACTTGTAATCAAGAATTCCACAAACACTCAGCAATAACATAACAGTGGACGTAGGCTTTATTCCTAGCCGAACCACTTTAAAAATCTTTGTCTCATATATGTTTGATGTGAATGTTTATCTTCATCTTCAATCTCATCCTCATCATTTATCTGCTGTTGACGCCACTAAAATGGCAGTGGCCATTTTCTGTCTTCAACAGATTGGCGCCGTCTGTGGGAAAGTGTTACAAGCGTTGTTCTCCACCAAAAGCTAAGTTTTTATTTTCTCTACGTATAATCAATTATACATACATGTTTTGATTCGATCATGATTTTTATGTTTATATACATAAATTAATTGTCCAATTTTTATCTGCAAATTGTTGCATATCATGATTTTTAAATCATAACTGTTAGATTAATTCTTATTTAGAAATCTGAAAAATAGTAGATTTCATAAATCATAATTCTTTGCTTGATTCTCAAGTTTTAATTTTATATCAGGAAATAAATATTTTAAATGATTACATATGCCAATATATACGACGATGATAAGATTTGATCATTTTCATTGTTGATTTTAAAATAAATTTGGTAAGATCTTTGAGGTCTATTCAAATTCCTATCATATTTTTAATAAAAGAATGGGAAAAGGTTAAAGACAATGAAAAGTCTTCTCATGGAAATCATGACCCATATATATTCTCTCTCTCTTCAAGTTTGAGTCTCTTTGCATTCATTTTTATGAATTATATACTTAATTTGGTTCATCTTCCATCTATGTCAATAAAGTCAAATTGATTGATTTTTGATATAAATTTGGTAATAACTTTAATCATTCACCATATTTTTATCTCTCCTAATTGGGAATAGGAAGGGATCAATAAAAAAAAAAATAATAAAAAAAAATAAAATAAAATAAAATACCTCTACGTCTTATTTATGGCGCATATCTAATAAAATTTTGTCCATCTCACACATGTGTGGCATAAAACATATTATTTCATAGTTTGAAATTTTTATGCTGATACATATCATATATTGATTGGATGAGTAAATTATTCTCATGACTAATCAATTCAGCCTACACATATGGTAGAGCAAATTATTAATTTTTACAGGCACAAGATTCAATGCCGACAAATGCTGAAGCGCAAATTATTCTATATATCCATTGGGATTCATATTCTATATTCATCTCAACATGGAGCTCAGCCAGATACTTATTTCAGTTTTGAGGAAAAGCTACAACAGTTATTATATTTCACCCCCAACGGATAGTTGGTCGGGGTAATTCTTATTTATATTCAGTCCCAGATATCTGCTCCAGCACAAATGATTCTATATATACATTGGGATTCATATTCTATATTCATCTCAACATGGAGCTCGACGAGATACTTATTATCATATTCAGCTCTGAGGAGGTCTTCAGCATTTATATTATCCTATTCCCAACGAATCTGTTGGTTAGCGCCGAGGAGGTCTTCAGCATTTATATTATCTTATTCCCAACAAATCTGTTGGTCAGCGCCGAGGAGGTCTCCAGTA
Source organism: Sambucus nigra (assembly GCA_949130495.1). Taxonomy (NCBI): domain Eukaryota; kingdom Viridiplantae; phylum Streptophyta; class Magnoliopsida; order Dipsacales; family Adoxaceae; genus Sambucus; species Sambucus nigra. The sequence goes on along the minus strand of OX422213.1, from coordinate 339,748,922 downwards.
TTTATATTATCTTATTCCCAACAATCTGTTGGTCAGCTCCGAGGAAGTCTTCATCATTTATTATCAATTACCACCAACTCTGATCGGTAGATAAAATCCAACTCCGGTTGGTAGACAAAATCCAACTCCGGTTGGTAGATAAAATCCAACTTCGGTTGGTAGAAAAAATCCAACTCCGGTTGGTAGATAAAATCCAACTCCGGTTAGTATTGGTCGATAAATCTCATTCAAAGTTCACATTCCACAGTTGGGGGCTTATATTACAGATATATTTGTTCATTTGGTGGCACATTCTTATATCATCATGCAGTCGAGCATCAAATTCAACCCCGACTAATCAGGAGGTATATTGAAGTTCAGGAGGTATATTGAAGTTCAGGAGGAATATTGAAGTTCAGGAGGTATATTGAAATTCAAGAGGTGTATTCAGAAGTATCACGACATGATGAAAGAAAGCGACAAGTATTCCACCGAGGAACTCTGTCAGACCAGAAATTTGAAGACGAGGTACCTACATGGAGATTATATGTAGATGGATCATCTTGCACAGCTGGTTGTGGAGCAGGGATTGTTTTAAACACCCCAGATGATATTGACATGGAGTATGCCTTGAGATTCCAATTCAAAGCTTCCAATAATGAGGCTGAGTATGAGGCTATGATAGCAGGTTTTCATTTGGCGAAAGTCATGGAGGCACGGCAAGTAATTGTTTTCAGTGATTCTCAATTAATTGAATCAAATGATGGGAAATATATACAGTGAAGGGAGAGTCGATGGTCAAGTACCATGCAAAGGTGATGGAGTTATTGACAGAATTTGATGCTATTCAATTGGTGAGGACACCGAGGATGGAGAATGCTAAAGCAGACGCATTGGCCCGATTAGCATCAGCTACTTGTACCGAGCTGCGAAGAACGATACCAATTGAAGTATTAGAAAGTCGGAGCATAGATGAAGACCTGACGATGAATATTATTACCCTTGATTTAGGACCATCTTGGATGGACCCCATCGGAGCATATATTGAGGAGGAACAATTACCGGAGGATAAACTAGCTGCCAAGAAATTGAAGTATAAAGTTGCTCGGTATGTGTTAACTAATGGTGTTTTGTATAGACGAGGAATTATGGCAGGTTTGCAGAGATATGTGCATCCATCAGAAGTCAAAGAATTGATTGAAGAAATCCATGAAGAATCTTGTGGAGCTCATGTAGCAGGTCGGACACTTTTGCAAAAGGTGATGACGCAGAGATACTACTGGCCGACGATGTATAGCTTATGCTAAGAAATGTGACAAGTGCCAACGCTTTTCCTCCATCCGAAGAACTTCACAAGCATTGTTGACACCCATAACTCCCTTTGGCCATTTGCCATATGGGGATTGATTTGGTTGGACCATTGCCGACGACTCGAGGAAGATTCAAATACCTCGTCATCACAGTAGATTATTTTACTAAGTGGCTAGAAGCTGAGCCACTTATTGACATGACATACGAGAAGAAGAGTATCCAGCCCCGAGAAGAATCAAGCTATACAAGAGGAAATGAAGACCGAGCAAGAGAGAGATCTAGATCTCCTCATCGGGCAGAAGAAAAACAATAAATGAAGAATGTGTGTTGATTTCATCGATATCAACAAGGCAGTAGATGCTACCTCGGGACACGAACTGCTCATGGATACTTACTCTGGCTACAACCAGATTAAAATGAAACCTGAAGACACAACAATGGCTGATGAACAAGGTTTTTGCCGAGCAAATCAGTTGCAGTATGGAAGTCTATGTTGATGACATGCAAGAAAGCTGCTGATCATTTGGTTGACTTGAGTCAAACTTTTGATCAACTGGATAATTATCAAATGAAACTCAACCCGACGAAGTTCACATTTGGAGTACGAGAAGGAATGTTCCTCGGGTACATCATCAACCAGCGAGACGTTGAAGCAAATCCAGACAAGATCAAAGCCCTTTTATGGTTGCGATCCTCAAAAACGAAAGAAGAGGTGCAGAGATCAGATACCCAAAGCTGGAAAAATTGGCAGTGGCATTAATTAAAGCAAGTAGAAGAAGGAGGCTGTGTTTCCAGGCCCATACCATGCATACCGACATGCCATTAATACAAGCTATAGCAGAGTTTACTGATCTTAATACTCCTGAGAAACAAAAATTGCTCGCTGATCAACCTGTGGATGTTACAGGATCAACCAAGAAGACTGCTCTAAGGAGCCATGCTCTAAGGAGCCATGCTCTACGGAGCCAAGCTCTACGGAGCAAAAGTGCTATAAGTAGCCAACCTCCTTTGGTTAGGAGGACAAGCTCTACGGAGCGCTCTACGGAGCAAAAGTGCTATAAGTAGCCAACCTCCTTTGGTTAGGAGGACATGCTCTAAGAAGCCAAAAAGTTCTAAAGAACCCTACTACTCCTTTGGCTAGGAGGTATACACCAGCATGATCAACTATGGTTGGTAATACTTTATATATTCTCGCATTACAACTTATGTTGGTCGGGAGGTAACATTATTACAAAAAGTTCATTAAAGAACAAAATATTCCAAACTATACCTAGTATGGTTGGTCGGGGATAAAAACCCATCAACTGTAGTTGGTCGACAAACATTATTTATCCACCTTGGTTGGTTGGAAACACTTTGAATAAATTATACTCATTATTAAGTGATCGAGCAACATTACTAATACTTATAATTTTTTTTGGTCGATGAACCATACAATATTGTTATGCAAGCACAAATAATAAAGTGTTTGATATTTACAAAACAATAGCAAATTCAAATTTGCGAACAAAAATGAAATTCTTTCACTGAATTCAAAATGAATTATGCAAATTTATTACATTGATATTAAATTGTGTACTAACTATTACATTGAGATTCCTACTCTATTGGTTTCTCTCCCTCTGATTTTGAAACAGGTTCCTCGCCAGCAGGAAGATCATCCAAAGCATAATGGGAATTTTATGAAGTTAAGATATTTCAGTATTCTGATGTTCATCACAGATGGTCTGTCCGAGCAACTCTTGCTCGTCCCCGAGCAGCTCTTGATCGTCCCCGAGCAGAGTCCACCACTAGCTCACAGAATGCAGTAGGTCGGCTAACAAACCAATCAACATACTTGAAGATTATGATAAGCTACAAACGGCATCATATGTCGTCCAGGAGATAATGCCCTTTATGTCCAACAAATCAAGAAGGTAGATCAAGAATTTCACGAGCACCGAGCAACACTGCAAAATAAAATACTCCATCCTTTCAAGTAAACCATCAAGCATGAAGCATTGGGGGCTTCTGTTGATACCAAATTTAATCTGCTGACGTGGACCAATCATACGAAGACACCTGGCTATCTACATGGCAACAACAGACCTCTCCGAGGAACTCACAGGCTCCGAGGAACATACCTCTCCGAGGAACTCTTGAATACCAGGAAGATCAACATACCCGAGTTACTCAGACGGTCCGAGCTGCATCTCGGCCACAGCATTGATTGCCAGATAACGAACAGTCCAACTGGTTCATTAAATGATTATCCTTGACGCACAAGCCTAAGGGCATTAAATGTATTACCCTTTCATATGTATATCATTTAATGTATTGGACCTTTCATGTACAGCCTCAAGGCTATAAATACCTTGTATCATCCTCATTCAAGGGGACCGGAATTTCTTGAGAGAACTTGTAATCAAGAATTCCACAAACACTCAGCAATAACATAACAGTGGACGTAGGCTTTATTCCTAGCCGAACCACTTTAAAAATCTTTGTCTCATATATGTTTGATGTGAATGTTTATCTTCATCTTCAATCTCATCCTCATCATTTATCTGCGGCCATTTTAGTGGCGTCAACACTAAGGTATTGTGGAGCTAGAGTCTTGGAGCTTAGGAATATACGAGCTTTCAAGTCACCCATTGGTTGTTCTACTCTTCAAAAACAAAGGTAGGGTTTCTTTCCAAACTATCAAGATTATTCTAGCTATGAATTTGGTGTAAGAAGTGCTAGATGGATTTTTATGCCAAAGATATGTAGTTTTATTCGTAAAATATTTATTCTTGCAAAAAATGAAACTTTCTTCAAAACAAACCCTAAATGGGTCATTTATATTTATAAAGAAAATGGAATTTTAAACCTTGATAATTGGAAGAAAGCATGTGAAATCATAAAGCTATGAGTTATGTAGAATAAATTCATGATTGAGGTATTTCTAAGTTGAAAATCTCCGATAAACATGTAGGAGTATGTAGTATAATAACATGTGATAGTGTAGACTTAAACAAGCATGTTAAACTGGGTTTTATCTCTAAACTAACAAGTAAAGAAAAGCGACCCCAAACTTGTTAGGACTTGATATGATGGAAATGAAATAAGCTTTGGAATTTACATGAAATTACAAAAGGAGACTATGAACTTTGGTGAAAATGGTCTTAAGAATGTTGAACATTATTTTATGTGGTAAAATATAAAATCGAAGGATATGGTTTTAAACATCAAATGATAAACTTGGTATTATGAGAATAGTTCACTTTTATGCAACTAAAGAATAAAAGAAAATGAATGTTTTTCATAAAATATAACAAATATGGGTAAAAAGGGAATTTTGATAAACTTAAGGGTCCTAAGGGTTAGATCTCCTCTCGAGACGTCATCAATCTAATTTTGGGTGAAAATGGATAAATGATAAGTTTTGGCACGATTGTTAAAGTTATGATGCTTCAAAACCATGGATGATGAAAAGATAAATCGAATAATTTGGACATTGGATATATGTCAAACTCATAAAAGTCAGACTCGGATGACTCCAGAAAATTAAGAAGGGCCCAAATCCCTGGGTGAAAGTCATAAAACCACTAGTGTCGTCGGCGGTGAGAAGCTCGTTAAATCACGTGGTATTTGGAAGATTCCGAGAAATAGTAAAGAAAGGAAAACTAAACGGTTGTATTAATGATTTAAGTAAACAACCCAATTGAAGTAATAACTGAGACTAAAGGATAAAATATAAATAATTAGTCTCTACACCTAGTGAAGGGTGGTAAAAATGGGCTAAGTGTGAGTATGATCTCAACGCTCGGCTGCATTGCATGTAGTTGCATTACAAATAATTAAATTCCCTAAGTTTTTTGTAATTGAATAAATTACTCGTTATATGTTTTGTAATTCGTAGGAAAAGTATTCGTTAGTATTAATCCCCTGCTGAGAGTTCGCTCACACCTACTTTTCTTTATGTTAAAAACCCCACCCCACCCCACCCCAGGTGCTGCAACTAGGAATGTTGGACATGATACGAGTAAAGCCCCAAGGGGTGCCCAACATTTTCAGAATACTCTGTACTAATTTTTGAACAATGGACTTTTGGTATTTGCACTTTGGTCATTTGCACTTTATTTGGTCCTTGGCCATAATTTGTAATAATACAGGATGGTGTGACTTATTTTCAGTTTAATTATCATTTGCGATAAACTCGATTTTTTTTCATAAATATATCCTCCTAAATAACTACTCCTATTGTGACCATATTTTTCTTAAAATATAAACATGAACTTCAAGCCCCAAACTTATGGGTTAAATTTAAAGTATTTTTTTTAAATGAAATGGCTAAATCTCCCTTCCCCCTTTTTAGCTCCTTGTCTCTATGAGGGTAAACCTAATGGTGACCTAAAATGGGGTCGGGGTTTTACAAATAGTATCAGAGCAATAGTATCCTCGGGTGTGACAGAGAATTTATATTTCCTTAGTGTGTTTCCCATGTTTCTCACATAACTCATGATTTGTATTGCTTAGTAAATAGCTTCCGCTATCGTTTCATACGTACATTTATGTATTAAATTATCCATTTTATGTATATGCCTCCATATCATGACGTTGCTAGTGGTTTTGGATCTACTGAGCTCCAATGTATTGAGCAAGCCACACGATAGCTTGCTAACTCCCTCTCTTAACAGCATGCAAGTCGTAGTAGAACCATTGAAGGCACCACTTTCGCATCGATCCTTAAGGAATTCGGGAGGCTAAACCCACCCACCATCAATGGGGCGTTAGGCCCTAATACAGCCAAATCATGGATCGATGAGGTCATGATGGTAATGGAAATTTGAGATGTGACCGTTGGGTATAAGGTCACGATTGTGACATTTTAGCTGACAGAGCAGGCACAACGCTGGTGGAGCACCTACTCTGTTGGCACCGCTGAGACCATTGACTGGGACAACTACAGAGTTGCCTTCCTTGATTGATACTTCCCGCAAGTATTTAAAGATGCCAAGAAAAATTAATTTATGTAGTTAATTTAGGGTAAGACTTCAGTGAAAGAGTACCTGGTAAAATTCGAAAGCCTATGTAAGTATATGAACTCTATTCAGAGGGACGAAGATGAGAAGGCAAGGCTCTTGTTAAGGGTCTTAACCTGATCATTCAATGAATTCAAGCATATATGCATCTACCCAATTTCCAAATAACTTTAAATAAGGCGATTAGGTTGGATATTGATGTCGAGGATAGAAAGTCTACTCAGGAGAAAAAGAGGGAACCAAGAAGCTCTAACTCCAGTGGTCACAAGAAGTCCTAATTCTGGGCTCGGGGCTTCTTCATGAAACTTAAGGTCGTAATGAGGGTGGGCTCCTCCTCAGTATAATGTACCAGTGATCAGAACCTTATTGCCCCCATAGAGAGGACCTACTTTAGTTTTGGTCTCGTAGGTCACATGAATACGGAATGCCCCGAACGGTTGTCAGGAAGTCATTAGGGCAACTGACAGACCGTTAGCTTTGTACTGGGCCGGAGTTCCATCTGCATAGGCTGCACTCAACAATAATAGCAATTTTCTTCTAGGTACCAGCAGTCGATAAGGCATAGTGTGGACGGATTGCATCCAAGTCAGGGATAGGGTATCGATGGGCAGGGCTAAATGCCCATAAGTCAGACCAACAGATTTAATCTTAGGTGAGCTAACACAAATTCCTAGAAGACTGTACCTCCTAGTGACCCTACAATAATGGAAGGTATGATTCTCCTATATAGCAATTGAGTAAAGGCAATGTTCGACTCTGGCGCATTGCACTCTTTCATATCTAGTTCCTTAGCCTTTAGTTTGGATTTAGTAATGGACCGGTTTCATCCCCCATCTTCATTGGGATTCCAATGAGTGGTGGCATAGTCCTCGATATAGTTTCCCGTAAGTGTGTAATTATAGCGGGAGACTTCGTCCTAGACTATTACTTGATCCTTATGGACATAGATTGGTTCAAGTTGATCCTGGGAATGGATTGGCTGGCATATTTTAAAGCCATTATCCAATTCCATTGGCATAGTGTCCTAATGTCATTTCCAGATGGGTCTATCCATCATTTCAATAGTGAGAAGGGTGTCGATTATCCCTGAAATTTCTCCACAAACTATGAGCGGAAAAACTATTTTGATTGGCTGAGAGTATGGTGGCTCAAGACGAGTCAGGGGGTATGATTTTAGATTATCACATGGTTTAGGAGTTTCTTGACGTATGTTCGGATGGTCTCCCCCTGTTACTGCCTTGGAGAGATGTGGACTTTGCAATAGAGGTACATCAGGGTGTGTCACCCATCTCAATCCCATCATATAGAATGGCCCCAAAAATAATTACAAGAGTTGCGAACCCATTCGAAGGAACTAAGACACAAAGGCTTCATACGTCTTAGTATTTCTCCATGGGGAGCCCCGGTCCAATTTGTAAAGAAAAATGAAAACTCCTTGCGACTTTTCATCGACTATGAACATCTAAATAGGGTGATCGTGAAGAATAAGTTCCATATGCCCATATCGATGAATTATTAGATCATTTCCATGAGCAGGCTGATTCTCGAAGATTGATCTCCTATCCGGGTACCACTAATTACATTTCAGAGAGGAAAATATTCCAAATACAACATTCTGAACGATATATGAACACTATAAATTTGTTGTGATTCCCTTAGGGTTGAAAAATTCCCAACAATATTTATGGACCTGTTGAACCATATCTACATCCCCTATTTAGATCAGTTTCTTGTAGTTTTTGTAGATGACCTCATGGTATACTCTGCGTCTGATATAGACCATGAGGACAACCTTCTTGATAATTTGCAAGTGCTATAGGAGAACTAATTTTATGCTAAGTTTAGTAAATGAGAATTCAAGATGGAGGAGGTAAAGTTCCTTGGCCATGTGGTTTTTGTTGAGGGAATTTATGTTGATCCATAAAAGGTGGAAGCGATGTTGGGGTGGAGTTATCCAATGAAAGTCATCGAGGTGCATTGCTTCTTGGGTTTGGTCGAATACTACCGTAGATTTGTATCAGACTTCTCAAGGATGGTAATGCCTCTAACAATTCTTACTCAAAAGGATGTGAACTTTCATTTGTCCAAAGACTGAGAGTTGTCATTCTAGGAGCTAAAGGTCAGACTGACCTCTGCACCCGTTCTTATCCTTTTAGAATGGGGAAAGGGTCATATAGTGTACTGTGATGCTTCAGGTTCAGGACTTTATACATGGAATGGTTTGAGGTATTTTTCAATCACAAGATCCTTCAGTATATATTTACACAGTGGGATGTAAACGTCCGACAAAGATGGTGGATGGATTTAATGGAAGATTACGACTTCTTGTTGGAGTACCACTCCAGAAAGGCTAATGTGGTGGCTGAGGCTCTCAGTTGGAAATCTAGCCTCATGCTCGTAGAAATGAAATGTCGTCGAGTAAAAATGTTAGGGTAACTACAGAGGTTCGACCTACACGTGAAACAGGGCTATGATAAACCATATATTTGGGGTGTTGTGACTCTCCCCCTATCCAATAGAGAGTACTAGAGGCACAGTTGTGTGATCCTGAGTTCACCTCGTATCGTGGACGCATTAGGAATTTGGAAGTGTTCGGCACCATCATCATAAATAAAAATGGAGCGGTGCGATATAATGGGAGGTTGATTGTCCCGATAAATGAGGAGTTACATGATGAGGAGATGGAAGAATCCCACCACTTGCGTTTCAGTATACACCCTACCATCGAGATGTATAGGGATGTATGCAGGGATTCCTGATGGTTCGACATGAAGAGAGATATGGTATGAAGAGAGATATGGTAACGTATGTGGCCAAGTGCTACACATACCAACAAGTAAAGCCTAAACATAAGAAATTGACAGGGCTACTGCAACCACTACCTGTGGCTGAGTGAGAGTGGGATCACATAATGATGGATTTCATTACAGCCTTACCAAGATCGGAATATGGACACGATGCAGTATGGGTTATAGTCGATCGGCTCATCAATTTTGTCTCCCTTTTACCAATCAAGATCACAAATAGTGTGACTAAATTGGCAAGACTGTATTTTTGAGAGATAGTCAGGATGCATGGTGTTCCTCTATCAATAATATTAGACAGGAATGCCCGATTTATTTCCCAATTCTAGAAGAAGTTTCATCAGGATTTAGGTATGGAACTGAACATGAGTATATTATTCCAACCTAAGACCAACGGGCAGGCAGAACGGACAATACAAATCCTGAATGACATGTTGAGAGCTTGTGAACTTAACTTATAAGGCAGTTGGGCAAAAAACTTACATCTGAAAGAGTTCGCCTATAATAACAGCTATCAGGCTAGTATCGAGATGGACCCCTTTGAGGCCCTTTATGGGAGGATGTGACGCTTATGAGTGTGTTGAGCGGAAGTAGGATATAAACACTTCACCAGTTCATATTTGATCCAGGAGATGGCGATTAAGGTATGAATAATTCTCCATAGAATAATGACGGCACATAGCTTGCAAAAGAATTGTGCCGATAATCGTCAAACACACTAGAATTTTGGGTGGGTAATCACGTGATGTTGAAAGTAAGAGCAAGAAATGGGAGAAAATATTTCGGGCAGAAAGGGAAGCCAGCCCCACGATATATTGGCCTCTTTGAGATGCTTGAGTGAATTGGATATGTGTCGTATCGCCTACCATTGCCCCCACAGCTACCTTAGGTACATAATGTGTTCCATGTATCCATGCTGACGAAGTATTTCCATGAGCCCCGCCATGTTTTCAATTGGAACCTTATTAAGTTGGAGGAGGACATCACATTGCCCACTAGGATGAATACTATTTTAGACTGTGAAGACAGGGTCCTCCATAATAAAGTGATCCCTTTAGTGAAGATCATTCGGTAATTTCAAGGTATTGAAGGTGATACTTGGAAGCGTGAGTCAAAGATGCAAGAGAGACATCCAAAACTCTTCCCTTAATCACTTATTGTGATATTGGGAATGAAATCCCTTAAGGAGGGGGGATTATAATACCCTGAATCAATGTTGTATCTATTTTCGTGTAATTCATAATTATGAGAATTTAAATAAAGAGAATCATTGTTTAAAGAGATTATATCCTTTTATTCAGTTTGGTTTGGTGAATATTTTACGAATTAAGGATATTATTGGGATAATGTGTAAAACTTAGAAACATATGGCTTCTAGCTAGGTTGGGATTATTCAAATGATAATTTATCCCCCGTCAACGATAAATTCAATCGCTAGAAAAGAGTTTCAAGCGACCAATTGAAAAGATTACAGTAGCACGTCGTTCGAAGGTCACAAGAAGGAGACATCGAATGAGAGACTATCATTCGAATAAGGTTGATCTCTTTCGAGCAACCCAGAGAAAGTCAGAATCTAGCATATGTATTGTCACCATTTGAGCTTTAGATGTGGAAAACGTGTCAGGTTCTTGGAGCCTGGCGAATCTGACGATTTTATGGGGTACTTTATATGATTTATGTGGGTTTTGTGTTGGTTATAAAAGTGGAATGTGGGATGGTGAAATCCCACCACCATTGTCATCTTCTCTATCTCTCTCAAGAGCTCACAACATTTATCACCCTCCCCAAAGACATTTTCCTCCATTTTGAGTAGTGCCAACCACTCTCACACCATAAACTACCCATCCCTAAACATTTTAACTACTTTCCAAGATCTCTTCTTGAAGAAGGAGGTAGTGGAGCACCCTTGTGTAGAAACTTTGGTGGATCTTTGAAGAAGCTAAGATATTGTGGAGCGGGTCTTAGAGCTTAGGAATATAAGATCTTTCAAGTCACCCATTTGTAGTTCTCCTCTTCGAAAACAAAGGTAGGGTTTCTTTATAAACATTCGAGGTTCATCTAGCTACGAAATTGGGGTGGAAAGTGCTTGATGGATTTTTTTCCAAAGATATGTCGTTTTATTCATAAAATGTTTTGCGTGGAAAAAATGAAAATTTCTTCAAAACAAACCCTAAATGGGTCTTTTATCTATGTAAAGAAAATGGCATTGTATACCTTGATAATTGGAAGAAAGCATGTGAAATTACAAAGCTATGAGTTATGTAAAATAAATGCATGATTAACGTATTTCTAGGTTGAAAACCTCCCATAAACATGTAGGAGTATGTAGAATGCTAACTTGTTATATTGTATACTTAAACAAGCACGTTAAGATGGGTTTTATCTACAAACTAACATGTAAAGAACAACATCCCCATACTTGTTAGGACTTTATATGATGGAAGTGAAATAAATGTAGGAATTTACATGAAACTACAAGATAAGTCGACGAACTTTTGGGAAAATTTTCTTAAGAATGTTGAACATTATTGTATGTGGTTAAACATAAAATGAAAGAATATTGTTTTGAACATGTTATTATAGACTTAGTATTGTGAGAATAGGTAACTTTTGTGCCATTAAGATTTGAACAAAATGAATATTTTTTACATAATATAAAAAAGAGGGGTAAAAGGGGGATTTTGATAAACTTGAGGGTCCTAAGGATTTGGTCTCCTCTCGAGACCTCATCAGTCTAATTTTGGGTGAAAATGGATAAAAGATAAGTTTTTCCATGATTGTTAAAGTTGTGATGCTTCAAAACCATGGATGATGAAATGATGAAAAGAGAAATGGAATAATGTGGACATTAGATGAATATTAAACACATAAAAGTTAGACTCGAATGACATCGGGAAAATTAAAGAGGGCCTCGAGCCCTGGGGCCAAAGTCCCAAAACCATTGGCCAGAGCATATGGTGGCGTCGCTGACAGCGAGGGGCCTATTAAAGCACGCGGTATTTGGAAGATTTCGAGTAATAACAAAGAATGGAAAACTAATCGGTTGTATTGATGATTTAAGTAAACAACCCAATTAAAGTAAAAACCGAGACTAAAGGATAAAAGATGAATAATTAGTCTCTAGACTCAATAAAGGGTGGTAAAATTTGGCTAAATGTGAGTATGAGCTCATCTCTCATGTGCATTGCATGTAGTTGCATTACAAGTAATTAAATTGCCCATGTTTTTCGTAGTTGAATAAAATACTCGTTTCATGTTTAGTAATTGGTAGAAAAAGTATTGATTAGTATTAATCCCCTGTTGAGAATTCACTCACACCTACTTTTCTTTATGTTAAAAACCCGACCCTCACCCTAGATATCACGAGTAGGAATGTCGGACAGGATATGAGTAAAGCCCCAGGGGCCGACAACGTCGTTAGAATGCTCTGTACTAATTTTCAAACAATGAACTTTTGGTATTTTCACTTTGGACATTTGGAATTTATTTGGGACTTGGCCAAAATTTGTAATAATACAGGATGCTGTGACTTATTTTCACTTTAATTAGCATTTTGAATAAACTTAATTTTTTCATAAATATATCTTGCTAAATAACCAATCCCATAGTGGGCATCTTTTCCTTAAAATATAAATAGGAACTTTAAGTACTAAACTTATGAGTCAAATTTAAAGGTGTTTTAAAATAAAATAGCTAAATATCACCCTCCCCCATTTTAAGTCCTTTGCTCGGTGCGGGTTGACCCAACGGTGACCCAAAATCTGGTCGGGGTGTTACACTCGTCCACTAAAGAGTTTTTTCTTTTCTATAATATTTTCTTTATTCTATTGACCATTATCTTATTATAGGCCTCAACCTATCCATTGCTTTGGCAGTAGGCCATCGAACTATATTAGTACTTTATGTTATGACAATTAAAGAAGTCTTGGAATTTTTCACTTTCAAATTATGTCCATTATCCATAATGTTCATCTTCAGTACACCAAAATAGGTCATGCTATTCCTCTAGATAAATATGATCATATCAGTGTCCTTTATGATTGACAAAGACTCAGCCTCTATGAATTTGGTGAAGTAGTATGTGAGACCAAGTGATATTTATGATTTCCTGTTGCTATAGATAGAGGACCCATAATAAATATGGTATGTCTCATGGACAAATTAAAAGAGGAAACCTGGACTCATCATCTACATAAATGAGATTGGTTCAATTACTAATCTGATCAGCCTAGGCAATCTGGTCAACCCTAGTAGCTAACTCAAGTCATATGTCCCCGTTAGCTCACCATAGGCTAACACTATTAAGTAACTCCATCAAAACAACCATGAACTGTGTGATTGGATCACATCAGCAATGAAAACACGTGGGGAGATATGCAAATATTCCCCATTACCCATAATTAATTGTATGATTATTCTCCCACTAGCATGTAGACTGTGTATCTGCCTAACTAATAAAGGCATGACATGTATATTTTATTTTCTCTCTCTTCTAGTAGCCTATAAATAGCACACAACCACACTTTTTAGGGATCCAAGGTATTTTTCCATATTATTTTCCTATCTAATTCTCGAGAGAACTTGAGAGATTACACCGTGTATAAAACTTTTTGGATAAAATTGAGAGCTTACACCGTGTATTCATCAATGAATTTCGCGCACAAATTAATACATCCAACACCTGCACTTATGGACGTAGGCACCGCTTTGGGATGAACCATGTACATCTGGCCTTATTTCTCTTTCTCTTTCTCTTATCTTTTTACTTTTTTCTCTAGATTAGTATTTCAGTAATTTATATCTCTTTATATGTTATTTGCTTATAATTTTATACTCAATCTCAGACAAATCAGTATAGTTTTAGGTGATAACAAATTGACTCCGTCTGTGGGAAATGACTGCCCATCATTATTTTTTACCCTTTTAGATTTCTGAAACTCAAGGATACCTGTTTCTAGTAAACTAGTGAATCACACACTAATTCAGTTGTGTTTTGTTTGGTTAAGTATAGTAGTTTGCAATTTTCATTCATTTCTTTTTAATTCCTTGAATCATCCATTAGATTTTCATTTTTCGTCTTTTAATTCACTTTTTTTTTGCAATTCCCGATATTACTCTATTTTTTAGATTACTGTACTCAATTTTTTTGCAAAATCTGTGAAAATGGCTGAAATCTTAGAAAGCAGACGAACTAGAGAGGGGGTTCACCTTCTCTGCCTATGGGTATGGGCAACCTACAAATGATCTTATAGAGCTTGGCGAGAAGTCAGGAAGCAATGCAAGAGAACATAAACAACGTGATGCAAAGCATTTTGATCCAATATAAACATCGTCATAATCCTTTAATGGACCCGTTCTTATCCTTTTTTTGTAAAACCTAATTACCCCATCAGTTGGGGAAAACACTGATATAAGGCATGAAATAATGCCTCCAGTCCCACATAAGGACAGGAGGAAAGCACACCACGATTGTGTTATAAATAACCCATGAAGGTGGGATTTGGGCTCAAGAGATGAAGGGAAACGATCTAGATACCCAGGATCTGAAGAAGATGATGATCCTATAGACCACGAGCAATATCCACCATCAGATTAACGGGGTATGAAAATGATTAAAGGTACTCAATGGAAAATACAAGAATTTTTAAGAGGCTAAGCTGAGGGTTTGCCTTTAATCTACTGATCCCAATAGCTGCATGGGCACACCAGTATAGGGAGGCTAGGGAGTACAAATAAGACTTAAGGAGAATAGAGACCGGGATGGTTGAATGTTCAGCCAAGTAAAGGCAAAGTGTGTGAGGATTGACTAAGGTTGAGCAGACTTCTAAGGAAGAGAGCCCTGGGGAAAGCCAAAGATGATAAAAAAATTCAGTGATAGTTAAAGTCGAACAAGAGGAATAACCCTAGAAATGATCTATTAAATGAATGGAAAATTGACTGGGCAAGATCCTCGGATGAAAAAACCTTTGCGGAGGATTTATGTGTAAGGGCCTCCATTTTCAATTGTTGTTGTGGATTACCCAACACCCAAAAGTTCAATCAACCTACTATCACATCTAGTTGTCATGGAAAATCTGATCTTGTGTTTCATGTGGAGCAATACCAAAATGATTCCAATATGTATTCTATTCCTAATGAGATGCGCTATAGGGAATTTTCTAGTATTCTCACTGGGTCAACCCAAATTTGATTCAATAACTTTAATAGGGGGAAAACTTCAAACTTCAAGAGGTTGTATGATCTCTTTACCAATAATTTGTTCTTCGACACCAAGCCATGAAAGAGGGTAACTCATTTGTTAATTGTTCGCCTAAAGCAGGATGAGCCAAAAAGGGAGTTCATCATGTATTTTAATATATAGAAGCTTAAAATAAAGGATTATGACGATAAAATTTCCATTACTGCTATCATGAGTGACTACAACCTATAAAACTATACTGGGAATTGGCTAAAAACCGTCGAAAATAAAGGTCACTCCCTGCCCAAGGCGGTAAAAATTATGAATGTTGAGGAGGCGATAGCGATAAAAGAGTTCAACCATGCTAAATTTTAAGACGGTAATAGCTCGTATAGGAAGGAGAGGTCCAAGGAGCCTAAGAAATCTAACAAGATGAATAAGTATGACGAGTTCACTCCGCTAGCTAAAATATCCTCCAATCATAAGGGCCAAGATCAAGTATTACGAATTCCATAAATATTATGTCCAAACCACCGATAAATGTCTACCTTGAAGAATACGATAGAGGCCTTGATCAGATGAGGAAATATGGCAAAGTATGATGATAAGGGTGGTCGAGAAGATAAAAGGATGAGTAGAAGCCAAGGATATAATCCAAGTCTCTATAAAAAAAAGGCAGATGATAAAAAAATATTGTCAAGACAAGGACTCTGATGATGAGTCTAATCCATAGCTGCCTAAGAAACCTAAAGAGTCAATGCATGAGGTTGGAATGATCTCTTTGGGTTATTAGATTATAACTGAGGGATATACGGGTGGCATTGATGAACCAACTGATGACACTATAATCAACACCACCAGATTAAGATAAGACTATGAATAGCTTAAGCTCAATCATAGCACAACAATGGAGATAGATATATGTATGTATGAGATAAGGAGATGAGGATAAGAAGATAAACATAATGATTTAGAGTGGTTTAGCCAATTAAGCTTACATCCACTGTGTGAGTGTGTGAGAATTGCACTAAATAAGGGCACTAATGGCCATGGGTGCAATAGTCAAAGATCTCTCTCTCTTTTGTATAAAATTGGACAGAGTTCTGTTAGGGTTTTGAATTAAGAGAGATACATCCCTTCTCATAGAGAAGATTAAGTGTATATATAGGGCTTGGGGGTGTAATGTACCCCCTAAGCATGTATTCAACATATGCGTGAGCAAACTACCAATAAGATGAAGATAGCTATCCCTGGCACATGGATATAATAATGATGTAATATGCTCTCACATGAGGGAACGATCTTGTTATAACAGAATTGTCCAAGTGTGCATGCCACTTTTGTACTTGCATATGCTCGCGCTGCTTGGTATTGTCCGCTAGAAGCTTGGCCTGGAAGGATACGAGGTTTCTAACTCTGATAGGATGATCTATGATTATAGACACAAGTATGACCTCGGCTGAATAGATCAGGCCGAGGTTGGATTGGCGCGATCACTCCTGTTATCGGCCATGGTAGAGTACGAAGCTGGTCCTTGCTGAATGGGTGATGCTCTTGCAGTCTAGGCTTTCCAAATGTTCGAGACTTATTGAGATGAGGTCGGGTCTTATCTGGAAAATCCCACTATAGGACCATAGGACTCTTACGGAAACTCGACAGTGATATATAACGATACTCTTCCTCCAAGATGAGGGTTCACTTCGATCATATTAATCACCCCTAACCCTTAGCCTTCTGTGTGAATAGGAGGTTGAGGGGTACGTGTCGTTGAGAGCGTGATGAGACGTCTATGATGTCTTAGATGTATATAGCTTGATACATGAGTGGGTGACACATGTCACTGACCTTATTGTTTGGCGTCCGCCCCAAGTAGGGTTTGGTGGTTGCACAGTTGGGGGTTCGTTCCCTTAATGATGGCACAATTGAGAAACATGCATAATTATTAGGGGATATTTAAAGCCCTAAAAATTTTAATTTCTCTTGCTTCCCCAAACAAACATTTGCACCTTTACTTCCTCTCTGCAAAAACCTCCATAGCTACCAAATTGCAAAAAACTTGCAAGTCTTCCTTTCTCAAGCCACTTCCTGTTAGCCTCCCCTGTCTCAAGAGCTTAGGCTTGTTCAGGTACCTTCTTTATCCCAACTTTCTTAATTTCTAGCAATTCCAATCGTTTTTTGAATTTTTCCAGTTGGTGTTTGATTTTTCGGTGGCTGTCCTGCAATTGTTGGGAGGTCTTTAGGTTGAGAAAGGAACTTTATTAGTGGTTTAGAGTATGATTGGGTGGTTGTGATGAGTTTTTAGGGTTAAACTGCAAGTGTATAGGTTTTCAGGTGAACTCCGGTCATTATCTCGGGTTGGTCAAGTTAGGTTTGTTCTTGGTGTTCTTAGGAAAACCTTTCAAATTCCCAAGGTTTGATCCTTAAGTCATCTACAGTCAAACTTTAAGTTGTTTGCCCTTTATTACCTTTTCCTATATCACCCAAGTATAGAATCATCCTTGAATGCTACGACCCTTGTACAAGTTAGCAAAGCACTTCCCTATGCTAAGAGAGAAGTTCTTTGACAAGATTAGAAGAATAGAGGAAGCCCAAGCCGAGGGTTGAAAGGTCTAGGCTTTTCCAGTTCGTCCTATCTTTCCACTACCCTTGACTGTAGTATACCCCCAAGTCGTTGAGACTAGTGAACCAATGTCAAAGTCATTTTCTGCCGAACTTATGGCCACCTTTGAACAAGCCAATAGCGTGGATTCATACGAAGAGGATATGGATTATTCTCTTACGCAAAGTGCATAGTCTTATGCTGAAAAGGTTTCCTCTCGTATCTCGTCTTCTAAAGGAGCCGAATCATAACATGACTCTAATTCTATGGAAATATTATAACCCAAAGTTGCATTCCCTCCTCCAATAAATGCCATTCCATTATTGACCGTGACTAGAGCTAATTTCGCTGAGAGGTTCCCTAACGGTGATCCGAACAATGCTCAGGGAGAAGTCCCAGAGAATAATAGTGAGGAGGAGAGTGAGGTTGATACCTCCATCTCCGCTGAGTATGAGAGTTCTGTATCTGAGGCTGATCTCTTAGTCTTCAGAGCTATTTCTATGAGGATACCTCTCAAGAATGAGAGAGCCTTTCAAAGACGAGATGGTGAGAACTGCGTCTATGGGCAGATGTTTAAGTTAAGTTTTTGTCTGCCTATTCACCCCATAATTAGAGCCATCATTGCTCACATACACCTTAACCCTTCTTAGTTATCTCCAAATGCGTGGAGAGTTATGATTGGATCAATCATCCTTTGGAAGGCTATACACCAAACCGACCTTCTAGTTCTCATATTCCTTAGTTGTTACACAAGTCTTTTAAGACTTATCCAGGCTACTATCATTTTGCACCCAGGAAGTCTAAAAAGAAAATCTTATTGGTGACTCAGACCTCCAACTATAATTCGAAACCCCGATACTTTTTCATTTTGAGTGTTTGGGAGTTCGACTCCAACCAAGCTTGTGGGACGTTTGCGACTAGAACTCCTCTGAGGTGGGATAAGGTCCTCATATCGGCCAAAGTTAACCCGAGATTGAGGCTCGATGCTTATGAGAAAATTAACAAACTTTGTAGACAAGTTGATAATGGGCGTCTTATGAGGTTTGAGCATGTGATGACTCCGTACTACCTTGCTCAGATAGGTCTGGGGGTGGCCCCCTGACTGAACTTCGTAAGTTATTTTAGTATTGATAAGTGATGCCTCATACCTTTGTATAGTCAATATACTAATTCTGATTTTTCTTTTGCAGAGCGTCCTGAAGAAATTTCAACTAATCTTTAAAATATGTCGGCCCCAAATTTGAGAATTCTTATCGACAGGCGTGGCAACAAGGCTCCCCCTCCAATTATACTATTGAAGAAGAATGTCATCTCCAAAAGAACCGATGGTGTTAGGAAGAAGAGGAAGGTTGAGCCACAACCTCCACTCGGCCTTCTAAAACTCAGCGTTCTGATCATGACATCCCTATTTCAATGGATGATGCTCTTATTGCTCATTTGTTACAGATGAAAATAAGTGACAATAGCATCATTAGTCATAGTCTGAAGGCTGCAGATTCCCTCGGCTCCCTCATCTGAGAGGATGACAAGAATTTCCTTTAATCCATAGACATCCCCATGCTGGCTAAATTCACTATCATCGAACTGTCCAGGTATTTTTAAGAACAAACTATTCACTAAAGTGTTGTCCCTTTATTTCCCGTGTCTCATACTTAAGTGTCTACCTCTTATATTGCAGGGTGCGATTTCTCTTCACTGCTTGGCTAACTGGACTCTGAAGAGGTTGCCCTAAATCTAAAAGGGCCAAGATGCTGAAAAATAGAGAAGTCCTAGAAAGTCGACCTTGACAAGGTCAAAGGGGATCTGAAGAAGGAGAAAGATTTGGTCGCCACTCTGAAGGCCGACCACGATAAGGCTCTTAAGAATAAAGGTGAGAGCATAAAGGACAGCATCGATACTCCTGTTAAAGCTACCTTGTCAGAGGCTAAGGACTAAATCATTTCCAACTATAAAGTGTCAGATGAATTTATGGACTTCAACTTTGATTATTTGGAGAGAGGCATCATGGCTGCTAGACGATTGGTAGCCATTAAACACAGAAAGACGGGGAGCCTGCCATCGAATGACTTCATGAGCCTTGGCTTTGGTGACACTCACCTCGGAACTGCTCTAGCCGAGGTTGAAAATGCTACCGATGCTCCTACAGAGACTAGTCCTTTGGAGCTTAATTTAAACAATGAGGAGTTAGCTGCCCATGACGATGGGGTTCGGATCACCAATGTCGGAGTTAATGAGACTATTCAGACGAGTGATGGGTTGGCCCTGACCATGGGTGGTATTCAACCTTGAGGGCTTCTTAGTTATCATCTTTATTGTTAAGGCAATCAGCCCTGAGGGCTTTTGTATTTGCGAATTCTATTATCTGTAACCTCTTATTATTAACGGATGAATTTTTTCTTTCCATAATTATTCTGTCATATACTTGCTATCTTTTGAAGTATGATACCACCAACTAATGATGCTTAAGATCACATCAAAATCACATCTAATGATGTTTCATCTTATATTCGCCAAATTAATGATGTTTAAGGTCTGAGATCACCAAACTGATGATGTTTTAATAATGAACCATACCCAAGTGATTTTGAATTTGGACTCACCAAATTATGGTGTTATGCCATACCCCCTCTCATCGTATTGAGAGTGCATAGTTGAGCATCGTATCGTCCATGTACTGTCATCTCGACCGAGATAGGGATTTTCACCAAGTTAATGATGTTTAAGGCCTGTGATCACCAAACTAATGATGTTTCATCTCATATTCATAAAATTAATGGTGTTTAAATAATAGACCATAGCAAAGTGATTTTGAATTTGGACTCACCAAATTATGGTGTTATGACATACCCCCTCTCATCGTTTTGAGAGTGCATGGTTGAGCATCATCTCGTCCATGTACTATCGTCTTGATCGAGAGAGGTTTTTTATCCAAGTTAGTGATGTTTAAGATCTTAGATCACCAAACTAATTATGTTTCATCTCATATTCACCAAATTAATGATGTTTAAATAATGAACCACACCCAAGTGGTTTTGAATTTGGACTAACCAAATTATGATGTTATGCCATACCTCCTCTCGTCGTTTTGAGAGTGAATGGTTGAGCATCGTCTCATCCATACACCGTCGTCTCGACCTAAAGAGGTTTTTTCACCAAGTTAATGTTGTTTTAATAATTAAATTAACCCCTCTTGGTGTTAATAAAATCCATGGATGAGGACATCCCTTTCCAGGTTATTATTTCACCAGGGTTGGGTTATTTCTATCTCACCACGAATGATGTTATATAGCTTCAGTACATTTGGACCATATAATTTAATTTCTACAAATAAGATATGAGGGAAGACATACAAGATAATTTTCATTTATAGACTATATCATACAATGGAAAAAGAAAAATATTCAAGATAATCTCCAAGATCTTTTATTGGTAGTATCTTCTTAAATTGTTGGCATTTCAGGGGTTGGATAAGGGCTCTCCCTATAGATTTTCTAGAGGGTAAGTCCTTGGGACAACTTCATCAGTAACACCGTAAGGACCACGTTAATTGGTATAGAGCTTGTTAGGGTTCTTCCATGTCCTTTTCAGAACTAAATCTCTCACATCTATCGCCCTTTCTTTGACCCTCTTATTGTAAAACTTAGTCGTCCCCTATTGGTAGGCTGCTTGCCTAACCTATGCATCTTCTCTTTTCTCTTCAATAAGATCTAGGTCAAGTCTTCTCTCTTCCATATTACCCTCAGGGTCATACGTCTGAACTCTGTGAGTGGGTAGACCAATCTCTGTAAGCACGATAACTTCTAAACCATAAGCTAACATGAACGGGGTCTCCCCTGTGGCCATTTTCAATGTCCTCCGATAGGCCCATAGTACATCATGTACCTTTTAAGTACTTCTACCCTTATAATCTTCCAATATTTTATTGATTCCATTAAGAATAGTTCTATTCGTGACTTCAGTCTGACCATTGGCCTAGGGTCGGCCAAGCGATGAGAAGAACTATTTGATGCCAACCTTCTTACAGTATTTCTCCAAATAGATGCTCTTGAATTGTTTCCAATTATCAGAGATGAGAGTTTTAAGTAGGCCATACCTGCAGATAATATTCTTCCACGTGAACAGGAATGCCTTTTTCTCCGTTATGGTGACCATAGCCTCGGTTTCCACCCATTTAGAGAAGTAGTTTATTGCCACAATCAAATATCTCTAGTTTCCTATGGCCCTTGGCAGTGGTCCTACCAATTCTATCCCCCACGCTACAAACGTCCACGGATAGGTGATGGATGTTAGTGATTGATGAGGATGATAAGGGATTGTGGTGAACCTCTGACACCTGTCGCATTCTTGACATAGTCGACGGCTTCTTTGGTTAAGGTAGGCCACCAATACTCCTGAGTGACGATCTTCTTGGCTATTGACCTGCTTTCTATGTGGCTTAAACAAGACCCTTCATGAACATCCTTCAAAATATACCCTACCTCGGTCTGGTGGACACATTTGAGTAGAGGTAAAAGAAACCCCTTCTTGTATAGCACATCTCCTAAGATAGAGAACTTAGCGACTTTGTATCTCAACTTCCTCCATTCGTCCTTAGAATTTAGCAAACTACCCTCTCTGATATACTGAATAAGAGGGTCCATCCAATATAGTCCTTGGTTTAAATAGAAGCAAAAATTAGATTCGTATCATCCTCTTCTAGGGTGGGCAGAGGACGGATTTCTACTAGCACCGTTATCCTGGTCTATGTCCGTATGGTCTAGGCAAGCCTTGTCAAAGTATAGACTCGGCTATTATCCAGCTAAGGAACCCTTTTGACTTTGATCTCATTAAATCCCTTCATCATCTTCCTGACCTTTTCAAGGTACCTTTCCATTCTATCGTCTTTGGATTCATAAATCCCCTGGACCTGATTAACTACAAGCTGAGAGTCGCTATGAACTAAAAGTTGGCCGACATTGAGAACTCCGAGGAGGGAGATTCTGGCTATGAGGGCCATATACTCTGACTCATTATTGTAAGCCTTAAAACTGAACATCAATGTGTACTTTATATATCTGTGCCGTCTGGGGCCGACATAATCAGGTTGGCTCCACTCCTATTTTCGCAGGATGAACCATCAACAAACAAGTTCCACACTGCCCCTTCAAAAAATGTCCCTTCTTTAATAACACCATTTTTGAACAAAAACTTGTCAGTCTTGATTATAAGAGCTCTCGTCGTGCTTATCACGGCCTATGTCAGTTCGGCACTAGTTTTGGTCGATCTTTCAAGACTGTCTGTTTCTTTGCTATCGACTTCGGACCAGGTGAACTCTACCATAAAGTCTTCTAAGGCATTCCCCTTGATTGCCACCCTCGGCTGGTAGACTATGTCGTATTCTCCAAGCTCAATGGCCCAAGACATCAACCTACCCAATTTCTTAAGTTTTTAAATGACCTGTCTGAGGGGTGAGTATGTCAAGACGACGATAGTGTGGGCTTGGAAGTATGGCTTCTTATTTTTTAAAGCATGGATTATGGCATAAGCCAGTTTCTCCATCTTTGGATACCTCTGTTCATCCCCTTAGAGGCCCTTGCTGTTAAAATATACTGGTCTTTTCTCACCCTCATCATCTCATACTATCGTTGTGCTAATAGAAGACTCAGGCACGACCAAGTATAGATAAAGTTTCTCTCCTTGGACAGGACAAGACAGTAAAAGTGGAGAATCGAGATAAGACTTTAGCACCATAAAGGCTCTCTCGCATTCCTCATCCCACTCAAAATCTTTTCTAAGAACTTAAAAGAATGATAAACAGTTATCAGTGGCTTTAAAAACGAACCTATTTAGAGCGGCCACTCGTCCAGTGAGCCTCTGAACGTCCTTGATGGTCTTTGGGGTCTAAATTTCTACCAAGGCTTTAATCTTATTAGGGTTTTCCTATATTCCTCTCTGATTTATGATGAATCCCAGAAACTTACTAGCCCCAACACCAAACACACGCTTTGCTGAATTGAGCTTCATTCTGTACTCATCCATTGTGATGAACGTTCTTTCAAGGTCGAACACATGTGCTTCGGCCTTCAGACTCTTTGTAATCATATCATCGATATATACCTCCATCGTCTTCCCTATCTGATCTTTGAACATCTTTTTTACTAGAAGCTGATAGGTGTCCCCGACATTCTTCAGACCAAAGGGGTTGACCTTGGAGTAATAGGTCCCTTTTATCGGTGATAAAGATTGTCTTCGGTCATATGATTTATGTACTTTGACAGCATTTGAAAACCATTTGTATATCACGACTCTCATGAACTCATCCTTCTCAAGCTTTTTAACCTCGCCTCTAATGACCTCGTACTTCATCCTTGAGTAGACCCTCCTCCTTTGCTTTATCAGCTTTGCACCATCAATAACGTTCAACTTGTAAGACATTATCGTCGTGACACCATGCAAAGATGCTTTGTCTCTTCCTCAGAAATTAGATCAACTCATCCTTGATATCTTATTTTAGGGCTTTTTTGACCTGGACATTTTTTTCGGCTTTTCCACATTAAGGACGATGGATTCTACCTCTTCTACGACCTCCCCTTTCTTGAGTTTTGTCTCATTTTTGGGATCAAGGGTATTAATGTTATTTGTGGTTATTTCTTTATTGTGTGCTTATCTCTCCTCTGCTGAGTTAAAGTAGCACTCTCGTGCCGACGTTTGGTCACCTAGAACTTCCCCCACTCCATACGGAGCTGAGAATTTATTCAGTTGGTGAACCATCGAAGGCACGGCCTCAAAGACTTTGAGAGCTACCCATCCTAATATGAGGTTGTAATCCTAGAAGACGTTCTCATCCATCACAAAAAAGTTGATCTTCTTGGTCAGCCTCTTCGTCCACTCGTCTCCAATTCTGACATCCATTTCGTACATCCCCAAAGGGTGAACCTTTTCTCCACTGAATTCTATCAGAGGATGATGGTATGGGACGAGCCTGGACCGGCTAAGTCCTAAGCCTTTGAAGCACGGCCAAAAAATGATGTCTATAGATATTCCTCCATCAACTAAGATTCTCGGTACCTAACATCCATGTACCCTGGTGGTAATAACGAGCGGGTCGTCATGAGGAGCTAGGATACCTTTAAAATCAAGCCTTGAATAGTCGACTATGGGGTTTCCATATCCACTTTCTTCTTTTTCTCAAGATTAACATCAATAGAGGCTGAGTTTATAACCTCGGTATTAGTTATTGCCTTCGCCTCAGCCACGTGCGCCTTGCGATTGGCCACCTCAGAGCCTCCTCCGGTTAGACCACCACAAATCATGCCTACAGCAAATGAAATCATATTGAACCTCTTCACTGGGACGTTATCATCCTTTGGTGGGAGGTCGGTTTCATCATAATCATCATCTGAAGGGTCATCCCACTTGGATGTAGCGTCATCTCAATATCTATCATTTTTCCTCTTCTTGGGGTCGTCTCGGCCTTTACCATCTTGGCCTCGGCCTGAATCACTCTTATCAACATATTTCCTTAACTTACTAAATTTCAGCAACCCGTCCCCAAAATGTAACAAGGGCCATTTGATTATTGGTTTTTCTAGAGACAATTTGTTTGGTGTGTTATATCTGCATAATGACTCTTTGGTCATCACCATGATAGTCCATCAAAGAATATTAGAGAGAATCCTAATGGATAATGGAAGTTGCACAGATGTGTTATTTTATGCATGCTTTAAGAAGTTGACGTTAAAAGATATAAAATTGGAGGCATATCACATGTCACTTATCTGATTTTTCAGGAGAAGGTGTAACCCTTGGGAACAATCGACTCAGATGTCATCGTTGTCATATGGCCGACCTGTCGAATCGAGTAGATACGTTTTTTTATTCTTGATTAGAACATCCTCTCGGCCTATAATATTATCTTTGTGAGGGTTAGATTAAAGAAGTCTGAGGTTTTTCCCTACACTGTCCATTAATGTTTAAAGTTCCTAACCAGCTATGGAGTTGGTATAATGAAGGGAAATCAAATGAATGCAAGAGAATACTACTACATATCGGTAGAACAGGAGGAACATAACAAATAGACCACTATTTATCATATCAAAACATTATATCCTCAAGATGAAGATAAACTGGTCACATGCGAGGTTGTCAAGTAGATTTAGTGAGTAATTCTAGACGACAAGCATCTAAAAAGGACAACCCAGATTAGCTCATTGGTGGATCCAACTCTCAATAAGGAATTGGTTAATTTTCTAAGGCGAAGAAGGAACATGTTTGCCTTGAGTTATAAGGACATGATAAGGATAGATCCAGTTGCCCTTTGTCATAAACTTATTATTATAAAGAATGTGAACCCTGTCAATCATAAATGTTATGTCTTCATCAAGTTTAAGAACATGTCTATCTAAGAGGAGGTTGATAAGTTAAAAAATAAGACTTTATCGAGGATTTTAAGTATACAAATTGGCACGCCAACGTAGTTCTAGTCCCAAAAAAAGAATAATAAATGGGGAATGTGTATCAACTTAACTCACCTCAACAGGGATTTTCCCAAGGATTAGTATTATTTTCCCTGAATTGACCAGTTAGTCAACACCATTGCTCGAAGTGAGCTGCTCCACTTCATGAATGCATATTTGGGTTACATACTGTTAAAACATCATACTCTTTGGGGTCAAAAACTCAAGTGCATCGTACTAAAGACTAGTGAATAAGGTCTTTAAGGAGCATATTGGAAAGACTATGGAGGTGCTCGAGTTAGGCATGTTGAGTTCTTGATGATCTTTGAAGGAGGGCTAAACTAATGTATTTTCTCGGATGTGTTCATCCTAATGAGGTGCCCGAGTTGATCAGACAAGTCCATGAGAAATCGTGTGGATCCCATTCAACGGGCATGTCATTGGTGAAGTGGGTTGCCACACAAGGTTATCATTAGTCGACCATCAAGGAGGGCTACACCTATTATTCTAAATAGTGCAACAAATATCAATGGTATGCAGTTATACAAAGAAGACATGGGGAAGAACTAGTACTAATCAAATCACCTTGACCTTTCTCCATATAAGGATTTGATCTGGTCATCTTATTGTCAAAGACAAGGGGAAATTTAAATACTTGATGGTTATAGTAGATTACTTCAGAAAATGGATGGAAAATGAGCCACAAGTTGAGATGTCAGACGCGAAGGTATTTCATTTTATATGGAAAAACATTATTTGTCAGTATGGGATGTCTTACTCCTTCATTATGGTCCATGGCATGCAGTTTGATAAGAATAAGTTTGAGGAATATTGCATTCGATCGATGATGCGAGGGAAAAAGAGTGTTCGTGTAGGGACACTGTCGTTGATTTCGGCTCCCGCTCTGCATGCAAAAACCTAATCTACTACTACACTTGCGAGGCAAGCATAGCGGTAAGTCGGGTATCATAAGAAATCCACAGGGAGTGATTAAATTTTAGATCGGTAATTAATTTATTACTTCAGAAATGAAAGTGTAAAAGGTGATATGTGGTTATGGTGACAAAGGCAAAAGAGAGAAGTTAAGTCTAAATAAAGTAAAAGCGAGAGTCGGGATTGCATGTACATGTTTGCAGGCTAAACAACTACTAATTAGAATTCCGGCTCGAAAATATTTAACTGAGCATTTTAATTAAGCATAAACTTCACGCAAGAAGGAATTTAACCCAAAGTTGCTTGAATAAACATTTAATCAAAAATGGTCACAAGCGGATTAAATTCGGATTGTCTCTATGAATACTAAAGTTGCGTGACAAATAAAGTTAAATGCATAACAATCCAACTTTAATACACGTTGTTTCAATTAAACGCAATTTTACACGAAATCTAGTTTTCGGATCTCGAGGCCCGTTAATGGCGGAACATAACCCCGACCCTATTTATCTAAGGGCTAAGCATGAATTAAACTAAATTAAACTAAATAATTAAATTAAAACAATAAATAACTAAATTAAACTAATTATCTAGGCAAGAATAAGGAAGAACATAACTATATTAATGGAGAGGATGATGAATAGTGCAACTTACAAACCCAAATGAATGTCACCCCAAAGAGAAATGAATATCAGCTCTCAAAACCAAAAACTAACCTAAATTATCTCTAGAAACTAAGTATGTGATTTATTACAATAAAATATATCTTATATAGTATGAAAAGAATAAAGAAAAGAAAAGGAAGAAAGTGTTGTAAAAAACAGGGGATCGATCGATCGATGGTTCAGAAAAATAGACATTATCTTCGAAGTATGGCAAAAATTGAGGAGCCGATCGATCGACCACTTTTTCCAATCGATGGCTCCATCAAGTCTCAACCAAGTTCCCCTGTTTTATTTTTTTATAATTATCTTCCGCTCAAAGTCTCGTAGCTTCTTCGTTAGGGATCAGATTCGCACACCGTTTACGACCACACAAAGCTCGCTCAGAGGTCTATAACTTCCGTGAAGATGTTGGGCCAGATACCCAAACTATTAAATGAATAAATGGCCCTTGCGCGTGCGAAATTGTACGAAACTTCACTAGAATGCGTCCGAACTTCATACCAAGCACCTATAAAAGCTCAATTAGCCCCCTTCAAAACATATATCTATACAAATCCAAGATTTTCTATTTAACAAGCATATATATAGGGATTAAGATACTCGAGGGGTCTAATAACGCGTAGGTTAACAGGTGAAATACACAATATTTGCATCATATCAATCGGAAATCAAGAAGTTTCACTATACACGTACCCAACCTCTGTGTAATGGGAAAACAGAGATAACTAACAATACCATATTGGATGGAATAAAAAAAATACTAAATGATAGATCAGTGAGTTGCATAATGTACATTGGGCATACAAAATTATGTCGAGGACAGCTACTAGTGAAACCTCTTTTAGGTTGCCATTTGGCACCGAGGTGATGGTGCCTACAGAAATTGGCCTAACCATCCATAAAGTACTCAACTTAAACTCTCCTGAGGATGATTTGATGCATAGACTAGATATTGATCTGATCAAAGAAGTTAGGGAACATCATTCTCTTTGATTGGTTGTATTCCAACATCTAACTACTCGGTTTTATAATAAAAGGGTAAAATTGAGTACGTTGAAGGAAGGACATTATGTGCTGAAGAAGGTTATCCAGAAAGTGAATCATCTGGAACATAATTGGCATAACCCATACAGAATTTCTCCTATAATGCAACATGGGACTTATAGGATTAAGACCTTAAAGGGAGAGCAATTCAATAATTTATGGAATGATGGGAAGTATTATCAATAGGGATGAGAAAATTACGATTAGAAGAGTGGAATATTAGGTAAAATGTTTTTAGTTCTTTGTAATCAATTGGTAGTAATCAATGAGAATCAACGTTGCTTCATATACAATATCTTATGATTTAAAAATGTCTTCATTATTCAATGCCTAATTCATCAGTATTAGAAATTTCCAAGAAGACAATGTCGAAGACATCTCAAAGTTGAGCACATCATAATGACTATGATCAGACCACATTTTATCAATAGCCTCATCTTAGATAGGTCACGATCAAGAAGTTTTGTCCAAATCTAAGAAATGCAATGAAGTCACATGGATAAGTCAACAAGTCAACAAGATCTGACCAACAAAATGACTAACCCAATGATATATCCAAATACATTTTAATGATGAGGGAAACCAATGCTGGCACATTGCGAGGACAATAATATTTGTTCGTACGAATAGAAAGTTGGATCAAGCAAAGGTAGTGCCCAAGTCAAGATAACACAGGTTCATCCACCCAGTAGCCGTTAAGTTAGGTTAGGTCGATGCGATCTGACCCGATAACCATATGACCAAACTATTAGCATTCTTATCTTAAAAATCTAGTAAATCAGGTTAATTTGACAAGATCTAACTATATGACCACAACCACTGGAAGGTCAACTAGACCCGTCCACTTTAACATTGTAATTTTTTTTTTGTAAAATCACTTTATCACGCGTGAAAGCTAATATCTTAGTTGAGGATATTAACTTGCAAAAAAAATAATGAGCAATACTTGCATGCAGACAAGCAAAGCAGTTGGATAACATTTGATCTCAAAATAAGCTATCCATTAATTATGATTTGTTAAAAAATAGAAATGATAGGTGATCATTACAGAAATTGTTCAAGAAAACTAAAAACGAGTGATTACAAATCTTAATAAAAACACGAAGTCCTAGAGTTCAAGATTTAGGAGTTTCTTCATTGGTTGGCGTGAGTTGAGGAGCATTGGCAACACTCGGCTATGATAGTGTCCTGGGAAACTTCAGGAACTATGGGAGGAATGGTCTCATCAATAATAGTATATTCGGATTGACCAATAAGTTTTTCTCTAGTTGCCTAATTAACATACATCTTATCCTCATCCGCCAAAGCTCTAACTTCGTCATCATCAGCTACCCACTTACTGAAAATTTCATCCACAATAGGGTAATGCTTTACCACCCTTTTTTTAACTCCTCATAGAATTCAATGAAGAAGGTTATCTTTTTAACATTGAAGTCACCAGAGGCTTTATATTTCTCAATAGTGCTCTCTCTAGCCTTAGAAAGGTCCTCATTCGCTTTAGCAAGAGGTTCATTAGCTTGTGCAAGGGCCTTTTCGAGACTTTTCCATTTCATGGCATTAGCGAAAACTTGATCCTTTAGATTCTTATTTTCTTACTCATATGAGCTAAGGGCCAAAAATTTTATGACTAGCCGATCATCTTTATCCTAAAGCTCATTGTCAATCTTTCATAGCTCATCTTCATATTGTTTAAGATCATTCTTTAGCTTGATATTTTATTGAGTAATCTCGTTAATGGACTCTTCTTATCCACATAGGTATGGTTCTTATTCATAACCATCTCTCGGAGAACAGTTCCAATAATTTTTCTCGAAAGGAGAAGACAAGAAGATCAGCAAAGAGTAAAATAGTTCAGCAAGGGGAATAAATAGAAAACATTAAAGAACTTACCATATTGAGCTTATGATGAAGAAGTTGTCAAAGAGTGTCAACATATAGACTCCTTCAAAGTTCAAAATCTGGATTGTTCCTATAGTAGCTGAGCACATCCATGGAGTTATCCATGTGGTGGAAGATAGTCATTGTCTCCTTTAGTATGTTTGGGGATCACAGTGCGATTAGGATCAAATAGAACTGACTCCACTAAAGGGTGTCGATTGTAGCACCCAATCTCCCTATACAGCCTTTTAGCAGGCTATTTATCAATTTGCACATGCTCCAAAGAAGGATCAATTATTCTCAGCTCCTCAAACCTAAAATGTTTTGTCTAACCTTTAGTGTGGGAACTTCTTATGGTCTCTTATCACCAACAACTAGAGGATCATTAGTGTAAATAGATTTCCCCTTGCCTTTGTCTTTAGTAGTAACCTCAACTTTTTTTTGTCTTTAGCTTCAGCTTTTTTCTTATATATGGCCCCATGATTGACTTTCTCCATAGATTCTGCCTCAATCCTCTTCCCTTGGGTAGCATGAATGGCATCACGATCATTTTTCCTGGGTTCTATGACACAAGAAGTTTCGACCCTAAAATATAAAGAAATGGGAGTTGAAGCTCCATAAGAACTTTGTTGTTTGAAAACTTAGATTGGAAATTTGATCGCGTCCAAACACTTGGAAAACTCTTATTATTTGTATTTAATAAGCTTTTTCTATGTGAATAGGGCCTCCATGTTTAGGGGCGTGAGTGCATTTACTCTCCACCAATCCCCTCTGAATGCGCGATTACTCAAGAACCTTATTCACTGAAAAATGTTAAACGATAACATCAATACAACTAAACTAACAAAAATAAAAGAATAGGAAGAGCAATATATATAGCAGTTTATTCCGGCCCACACCATACGCGAGGAGCCATGTCAGTTTAATCCATATCATTTGGGAAGAACTCCCACTCACCATGGGGGATGGGATAAGTGATTTAGGAAGATATGTACAGTTCTATATCACAGTTTATATTAATGAGAATTTTTCGAAAAGTTTCTTTACCCCCGTGAGTTGGCACCATCAGACGGAGCTTCGTTAGGAATGGCTCATCTTCACAGAATGTGTGTAGAGTTTTGACTCTATTTGTTGGACAAAGTGACTTTTCAAAAATTCAAGACACCGCTCGGGATTTCAAAAAAAATCGAGATTCTTAGATACTCAAAGTTTAAGAAAGTTAAAAAAGCGTATCAATGTTGGGTTTTGTGATCCATTTATCAATGAGGCAAGGCCTATATTTATCATGACGGGTTAGGTAAATTAGCCATGAAATTGATGGATTAATTAACTCTGTGGTTGATCGTAAGTGACACTTTGATGGTGGATTGGGCTGGGGCAGGACGGTGTGTGGTTGGATCCTTTTTGAACGGAATAGTTGTCCTTAATTAATTAACCGTGCGATTGATTATAGGATGTTGAAAAAATTAGCACGAGATCTTGAACCATGTGGTTAATGAACTGGAGTCACACATTTTTAGTTTTGGCTGGGGAATTTCCATTTTCATCCTTTTTTATTTAAAGGAATATATGTTTAACATATTTGAGAGTGGCCCTTTATTTAATATTTTTTTAGTTTTACCTTTTTTTATTTTCCAGTATTTGATGTACGACAAATGCGAGTACCAATTACAAATCATCGTGTCCACATAGGTGGTCGACTAAGAGTGTGCTCGTGGAGATAGTCTTTGGCGAATTCGGGATGAAATGGGATTGCCTGTTTTGTGGTATTTATATTTTTTTGGTGAAATGGAGGATATCAATAGATATAAGGGGGATAAATTGATATTTTTTGGAAATCAGGGGCACTAACCATGTTTTTGTATTGTTGATGAAGTCTTGGAATGATAAACCTCATGGTTAATCAGGGATCTAACCGTGAAGATGTTGAGGTATCAACCGTGCGATTGATCATTTTATGGGGCTTATCCTAAGTTAGGAAATAGTTCAAACTCTTGGAAGAATTTTTTCTAATTTTTTTCAGTGATGTTTCTTTCCATTTGACACTAAAGAGATGATCCTTTACGATATTTCACTTCACTTTGACAAATGAATACCGATAGCAGTCCTAGTACCCTATTCATAGGTGGGTAAGCTTCCTATTATGTGACGATGATTCTAACAAGCGTAAGTGAAATTACTTCTCGGTATATCGAGCATTCTCCTCCATCTCCACCGACCATCAAAATGGATTGCTTCTCTCTTATCATGCTTCCATAAAAGATTACAATTGTTCTTTATGGTGAGGATCACATTTTCCACATCCACCAACACGGGTCTACTTCTTCAGTATATTTTCCTTGGAAATTTCTCATGTTATAATACAGTTTAAAGTTCACTAGTTATGAAAAATACTCTAAAATATCAAGCTTAATTTACCACGGAATTTAAAATAATGAAATTCTAAATATAGAGTATAAGATTCGTAAATAAAATCGTTAGTATGATAACTAGGCATGCAGGTTTTCATTTAAGCATATGGAATAAAATAGTACCTAACAAGCAGATGAGAATGAATTAAACCTAGTGATCAGTTGATTAGGAAAATGCAAACACTTAACTATAAAGTGTGATTGCGACTGGCAACTCATGATATTTGACACAAAGATTTCATTTAAATCTTGATTAAAACACATTTAACTCAATTTCAATCACTTCAAATTAAAGGTATAAAATTCTTATCAAATTAATATTTTGCAAATTTGTAATATCAATCAACGTATAATTCATGGGACAAATAGGAATACAAAATCAACATGGATGCACATAATCAAATCAGGCAAACATTTCAAATGATGCTTAAGAAACAATCATTATATCAAGATTCTTCTAGTAAAAAAAATAGTAGTTTTAAGCCATTTACTCCCTCAAGAATATGTTGATTAAAATATTTTGAATGCCAACTAAATAGAAAATTTCATTTTTGAAATAATAAGCCATATCTAATTTTTCATGCCGATTAAATATCTTAGTTTATGACTCTTTTTCAACATCTTTGGGTGTTTGCCATCGATTGACATCTACCTAAATATATTTAACTTTTACAATGGTTGAAATCACTCTAGCAATAACCCTTATCAATGATTTTTAAAACGTCCCCTTTTTAACTCCTTGAGAGTAATAAAATCGCAAAATTTCACATTCGGACCCACAAAATACTAAAAATATCTAATGTTTTTCTCATGATCAAGTCAATCACTAAAAGCAATATCCATATAATTGACATCATATGAAATAAGTGACATGCATGTGCACAAATAGTGTGAAATAGATATGATATTATAGACAGCACATTCTAGGCCCCCTAAGTCTCTACTTTGGTCCCAAGCACATCCTCAATTTACAACAAACCCTAGGTCATACTCTGAGTACCAATCTAGAGGCCATCGGGCGCTCTCGGGCCTCATTTAACTCAACTAAACTTCATCATGAGAGCGAAAGATCAATGAATATGAGAAGGAATCTGAATCCCCTTTCCAATGGTCTTCCCCGTACGCAAAGAGGCATAATGGTTCAGATGAACGAACCATTTTACTACCAAAAGTTGATCTAGAGGCCACGAGGCGCTCCTGGACCCCAATTTGATCCCAATTAACTTCACCATCAGAGCGAAAGATCAATGAATCCTCTAAGGGCATTGAAACACCTTTCCAATGGTCAATCCCGTGTGCGAAACAACATAATCGTTCGGACGAACAATCCATTTTCTCCCAAAAACTAATATGGAGGCCATCGAGTGCTCCCATGATCTGTTTGGGCAAACGAGACTGAATGAATATTTTAATGGAACTAAATACCCTTTCCAATAGTCTGCCTCAGGCTCGAATCATCCTTGCGGTATGGACAAACGATCCATTTTACTCCAAAAGTTTATCGGGTGCTTTCGGCCCCCGTTTGATCAAAGTCAACTCTTTGAACCAAGCGAATCTATTTGGAACATCGAAGTACCTCTCATAACCTTTCCAACAATCCTCCTCGTGTGCGATTCAAAGTTACGGTCAAGGTTCTAAAAAATGCGGTGCGTGATCGAAGCATGGAGGCCAAGCCTTAAGTCTTACAAGCTTAGGTGGGCCTTAGGCGTAAAAATGCGTGAAAAGGCGTTTAGGCCTTCTTAATATATTTTAATATTTTTTAACCATAATAAGGCTATTAAAATGATAAACTTTTACATATCATAAAAATATGTCTAGATATATGCAAATTAAAATACTATTGGATTATTTTGGATGAGATAATGGTCCGGTTTGTAAAAAAAATCTTTCAAAGGTGATATCGTTTCACTAAGCATTGTTGTTTTTAGAAAAAATTGCACCTTAAGGGTTTTACCAAGAATAAGGCATAGAAAACTTAAGGTGGGGCATTTCTCCCAAGCCTCAAGCCTAGGCATCCCTAGGCGGATCCTAGGAGGGTATTTTAGAATAGTGGTTACGGTTCGGACGAATGATCCATCGTCGTCCGACAATCTTTTGTCCAAAGGACTGATGGGATCTTTCGAGCTTCATCTGACCCAAAGTCAACTCCCAAACATGAGAGTGGCCCAAGGATTCTCAAAGGTCTCTGAATTACCTTTCTAACAGTATGCCTTGTGTGTGATTTGGACTTATGGATTGCATTTTACTACCATTTTCTTGGAAAATCTACACGAGACTGCCGATTCGCAGATCCATTTCCCTGCCTATCAGCAGTGTCTCTTTGGTTACCTATCTATTGGAAGGACAAGGACTATGCTGATCGGTAGTCCCCCTACCATATATAGGGACATCATGATCTCACTTCAAAAGGCACCCCAGATCCACAATTTCAGTGATCTCAACAATATTCTTCTGCAATCAGCAAAGTTTCCTTGTGTGAAATTCCTTTCCACATTTCATTCCCATCATTCTCATACCCAATTTAGTAAAAATATCCTTCTTTCTCGTACAAAATTCATCCCAAGTTTCAAGGAAGCTCATCAAGGATCAATATCAAGCCTAAAGTCTCCAAAGAAGGTCCAAACATCCTTCTCTCTTTAAATTTATTTATTTTCGCATTAGTTATATAAATTCTTGATTTATCTTTTACTTTAGATCATGCACATTAATACCTTATCATTTATTAGCTATATTGCACATAATTTATTTTCCATAAAAAAAATAAAGAAAAAGAGGGTTACACCTACAAATTTCGACGAGATTCTTCATCAAATTTTCTCAAAACTAAAAAAATATTTTCTACACGAACACATATAATAACTCCCATTGGAATATATGGGATAAACCCCACCCTTGTGTCGCATGAGAACTACATGGACTTTAATGCCTTTATAGGCTATGTAAGCGTCTCGGGATAAAACCCCAGACTCGAGTCCATTTTTCTATTTTCCTATTTTCATCTTTTCTATTTTATCCATATATTATTCATATATATCATACTTGTGATTCATACTTGTGTATTATACAACACATATTATCGTTTCATCATAATGATCAATATTTCTATAAGCGTACACATCATATTTTGTAATTATTATTTTGGGAACATTCCTTTGGACGACCTCACTCCATATTTTCCATGATGCGACTCGAGCAATTCCGATCTCCACGTATATATACACGGATATACACTTCATAAAAAAATTAAGAAAAATAGTAACACAAGCCCATGAGAGACCAAAAGGGAGGAATGGGTGCCTAACACCTTCCCATTCCGTAACATAGCCCCCGAAACTCTGAACTATTGGTTTCGCAAGCATCGATTTGGCTTTGATGCCGCTCTCTCGAGGCGACGACATGTTCTTTTGCATATTTTGTGTAAAATAGTCTGGCAACTCAATCTCTTTACATCACCCCAAAACTGACGATAGCCGAAGCACCCTAGGATGTAACGAAAGGGGCACGGGACCTTTATCTCTCCCTCTTTTCCCCCTAAATCTCCCCGGAGAGGGGGAAGATCTCTGGATGGCCACAGTGGGGACTGACTTAATAGGCCTAGACTCTGTTTGCATGGGTGTTATCATTTTCTACTTGTGTGCATAGGCACCTTCCTGTATGTTCCCTTTTTTCTCCTCTATTATTTCTTGTGTATATCAACCTCATGTATATATCACCTCTCGCTCACTTTTTATTTCACACACTCTTAAATAATCTCTATGTACACCTCACACCGCCTATACTTGTATATAGGTTCACTTATACCCACATGTTGCACACACCACTTAGAATATACATGCTTAGATGTCACTAGAACACACCTCCACTTATCACACTTGTATATATCCGTACTCACTCACACTTATCACACCCCACTTGTAGTTGATCCATGTCGAGGTTCACTACCACACACTCACTTATAGTTATTCAAACATCACTCACTTTCATATATTCATGCTTAGTATAATCTCCACGCTAGATTTACTTTTTGTAATACTTGTACACTCTTCCTTATTTAGTATAGTACTCATGATAAATAAAAAACTCTCTCCATGATATACTAATCAAGAATCATGCATTTTCACACTACATTACCAAGAGCATGGCTATTGACCAAAATTGTATC
This sequence comes from Sambucus nigra, assembly GCA_949130495.1. Lineage (NCBI taxonomy): Eukaryota > Viridiplantae > Streptophyta > Magnoliopsida > Dipsacales > Adoxaceae > Sambucus > Sambucus nigra. Next base: position 339,711,517 of record OX422213.1, on the reverse strand, counting down.
CCCTACTAGTGTCTCACTTTGTGATGGGTGCTGATCCGGAAAGTCGCAATTAGCCTAAGCAATATGACTCTCACCTTCCATTGGCCAAGTACCTTCGACGTATATCGAATGGTTCCCCTCGCATTTTACCGCTTGGCTGAAGTCATGACGGGAGGTATATAGCGGGGAACTCATTCACGTACATCGAGTATATTGAATTCGCTATCACACGTAGTTTCACCACGAGGTATATAGTGAGGCAATTCACATACAATCAGGTATATCAAAGAGCCTTTCCACACGTATCGATTGACCTCAAAATCAATACGTATATCGTGGAAGTCATGCCAATGGAGGGAACCTTTTCACTAACTCAAAAACTACATGCCCTCTTATAGGCATCAAATCTAGGACACTCATATTTATTTTTTTTGTTACTACCCAAAACTCGACCGAAATACCAAGTCGGCATGCCGCCCAAATTTTCACACGATTTCGTCTTTTTCCAAAACGGGACCCTATCCATGTGCCTGGCAACAAGTCAAACCGTGTTTTTACATATTTTTCAAACCCAATTTTTCCCAGGCTTGGGTTCCGTCCGGCATTTCTTTTGCATTTTGGTAAACTTAATACAAGTCAAAACATAATAATAATAATAATAATAATAATAATAATAATAATAATAATAATAATAATAATAATAATTGTTGATACCAAATTTAGTCTGCTGACATGAATCAATAAAGTGAAGACACGTGGAAGTCTACGTGGCAACAACAAACACTTCCGAGGAACTCACACGCTCCGAGGAACCATACTGCAACGAGGAACACTGTTTCCCCGAGGAACTCATACGCTCCGAGGAACGAGAACTCTCCGAGGAACTCTTAAGCACCGAGCAACTCAGGCGGTCCGAGCTGCACCTCGAACAAAGCATTAATAGCTGGATAACCAACAGTTTGACTGTTCATTAAATGCTTATCATTCAGACGCATACGCTGAAGGAGCATTGAATGTATCACCCTTTCATAAGTACATCATTTAATGTATTACCCTTTCACATTACAGCCTCAGGGCTATAAATACATTGTACAATCCTCATTGTAAGGGGACCGGAATTTCTTGATAGAATTTGTAATCAAGAATTCCCAAACACTCAGCAATAACATAACAGTGGACGTAGGCCATTCTTATAAGGCTGAACCACTTTAAAAATTCGTTATCTCATTTATTTATTTGTGATTGAATAATTAGATATGATCTAATTTTTTACATCAACAAATTGGCACCGTCTATGGGAAACGACTGGTAATATCGTTTTTCCATAAAAAATAATCCATCACAAATGGCTGATATTCCAGAATCTAGCAATCGAAACGCTGGAAGTCCTCCAAATCCATCTGCTCCACCAAGTATAACAGATCTGGCTGGAATAATGACAAATCTGGCTCAGGGCCAGACCGTCATGCAAGAAACTATGCGTCAACTCATACAAACCCTCCATGGCGGTGCACCAACCCATTCAAGACCACGAAGTATTCAAAGAAATACCCATGAATCTTCTTCGCGTACTAGGCGTACCATTTCATATCGCAATGAGGAGTCTGAAGATTTTTCTTATCAACCTGGACGAACTTCGTCAGTGCGAGCCACAAATACTGAACAACGTATCACTCTCTTCCCAGAAAGGACCAGTGCGCTAGAAAGATTAAGCAGAGTATTTCCTTTCGATCGATTAGGTCCTAGGAGGAGAAAAAGTCCTCCTAGAGCCCCATCGAGGAGTTTTGGATGACAATCAGACTTAAGGGAAGGATCTGCCTAGTGGCGACCAGTTGCTCATCAAGATAGATCCCAGGAAGCCACCTCAATGCGATCAGCTGCTCGAACCAATAGGACCGAGGAAGGAAATGATGCATGGAAAGGCTCTATTCAAAGGTTGGATGATAGATTAGGGGAAATGGTTAAATCTAAGAACCCTCTACAACGAACCTTTGTTCGAGGAACACCTTTTGTCCAGTCCATTGTAGATTTTCCAACACCATCAAAGTTCAAAGCACCTGTTGTGACCCTCAAATATGATGGAAAGACTGGCCCTATCCTTCATATAGAACAATACCAGGCTGCAACCGATATCTATGCTGTTCCAGATGAGATGAGATGCAGGGCATTCTCGGGAACTCTTACCAGATCTACTCAAATATGGTATAATAATCTTCCTCGGGGTAAGATCTCAACTTTTCTTCAACTGGCCGAATTATTTATTGAGAATTTCTGTTTTGGGGCAAAGCCAGTTAAACGAGTTGCACATTTGTTAAGTGTTAGACAAAAAGCTGGTGAGAGTACCAGAGATTATCTAACTCATTTTAATAATGAGAAACTTGAAGTCATTGATTATGAGGAGAAAACAGTGATTACCGCTTTGATGAGTGGACTACTGCCTAACAAGTTGTACTACACTTTGGTCAAAGATCCACCTAGAACCATGTCAGACCTGATGGGAAAAGCATACAAGATTATGAATGCCGAGGAGGCTATGGCTGCGAAGAAGAACATGGATGCTAAAGAAACCAAGGTGGAAGGTGATAAAGCTAAGAAGAAAGAGCATAAGAACAATGGTAATGACAAACATTCAAAAAATAGGTCGGTATGGGACGTGATGAAGAAATATGATAATTATACTCCTTTGAAAAAGGATATCAACCATGTTCTAGAGGAAATCAAGAACAACGAGGAACTAAACTGGCCAGAGAAAATGAAGGCAGACCCTGACAAGAGGAATAAGGCGAAGTATTGCGAGTTTCATAAAGATCATGGCCATATGACCAAAAATTACATAGCTCTTTAGAATGAAATTGAAACACTCATCAGACGAGGAAAGCTATCAAAGTATGTTGATCGTGGAAGCGAAAGAAGGAACAATGACCGAACAAGAGAGAGGTCTAGATCTCCTCATCGAGCAGAGGAGAACAAGAAGATAAACCATGACGTTGATCCCGAGGATGACCCCGATCTTCTCAAGAGACCAAGGCAGCTAGAACGAGAGGTATTTTCAATATGCTTTGGGTCATTTGACTGTAATGTTATAACAGGTGGAGATGCTGGAGGAGGAGACCTTACTGCCGAGAGAAAAGCTTATCTCTGTGAGGCTCAAGCTTTCTCGTACATTCAACGAATAAATCTAGCTGAGGAGGATCGCCCGAGAAAGGTGAATAAAGAGAAATTGGTCATTGGTTTCTCAAAGAGTGCAGGTGTTCTATATCCTCATGATGACCCACTGGTGATCAAGATGAGAATGAAGGAGGTTATAATTTCAAGAGTACTGGTCGACAATGGTAGCTCAGCAGATATCATGTTCTACTCGTGCTTCGATAGTTTAAATCTAAAGCTATCTCAATTGGAGCCTTATCATAGACCCCTCATCGGTTTTGCTGGCGAGAAAGTATTTCCACTTGGGACGATCAAGTTGGATATATTCATTGGTACGTGGCCTGCTTGTCGAACAGAAAGAATACGCTTCTTCGTGATGGATAAGAATGTTCAATCATCATACAATATCATCATGGGAAGAGTAGGATTGAAGAAGTTCGAAGTTGTACCATCTACAGTGCATCAGTGCCTAAAATTTCCAATAAATTTTGGAGTAGGAGTTGTGAAAGGTGATCAGAAAGTAGCTCGGGAATGCTATTATTCATCCGCCGAGCAAGAAGAGCTGGAGGAATCAAGGAAAAATACTACTACTTATCAAGTGGAAGAAGGGGCAGAAATTGAAACATTGGATCCTAGAGATGAGTCACAACTCGTGAAGGGTCAAGTGGTGGAAGCTACTGAAAACATCATTTTGGACGACGAGCACCCTGAACGAACTACTCAAATAGGTTCGTCATTGGAAACCTCATTAAAACAGTAATTGATAACTTTCCTTAGAAGCAGAAAGCAAACTTTTGCATGGAGTCATGAGGATATGCCAGGAATAGATCCAAATTTCTTATGTCACGAACTCAATGTGAATAAGGAGATTAATCCTGTGAAGCAGAGAAGAAGAGTATTCAGTCCCGAGAAGAATCAAGCTATACAGGAGGAAGTCGAGAAGCTCCAGAAAGCTTGCTTCATTGAAGATGTTAAATATCCAGATTGGTTAGCCAATATGGTGATGGTAAAAAAGAAGAACAACAAATGGAGGATGTGTGTAGACTTCACCGACCTCAATAAATCATGCCCAAAGGATCACTTTCCACTGCCCCGAATTGATCAATTAGTCGATGCTACCTCGAGACACAAGCTGCTAAACTTCATGGATGCTTATTCTGGCTACAATCAGATTAAAATGAAACCTGAAGACAGGGAGAGTACTTCTTTCATTACCCCTAGGGGAACTTATTGTTATAATGTTATGCCTTTTGGTTTGAAAAATGTAGGTGCGACATATCAGAGGCTGATGAACAAAGTCTTTGCTGAACAAATTAGTTGCAATACGGAAGTCTATGTTGATGATATGCTGACGAAGAGCAAAAAAGCTGTTGATCATCTAGTTGACTTCAGTCAGACTTTTGATCAACTAGATAAATACCAAATGAAGCTAAACCCGACGAAGTGCATATTTGGAGTACGAGAAGGTATGTTTCACGGATACATTGTCAACCAACGAGTCATTGAGGCGAATCCTGAAAAGATCAAAGCTCTATTAGGGCTGCGATCTCCAACGACGAAGAAAGAGGTGCAAAGTCTTACAGGACGAGTAGAAGCACTCAACAGATTTGAATCACGAGCAAATGATCGATGTCTCCCATTCTTCAATACACTCCGAAAGAATTTTGAGTGGAATGATGAATGTGAGAATTCTTTTCAAGACTTGAAGAAATACTTGGGAGCACCTCCACTATTGTCCAGGCCGGTGATGGGAGAATAATTATACTTATACCTAGCAGTATCGGAGAATGCAGTTAGCTCGTCGTTAATCAGAGTGGATAATGGAGTGCAGAAACCAATCTATTACACAAGTAAGGCCTTCCGAGGAGCAGAGATCATATATCCAAGGCTGGAAAAGTTAGCACTGGCGCTGATTGAGGCGAGTAGGAGAATGAGACCATACTTCCAGGCTCATACTATAGTCATATATACTGATATGCCATTGAGGCAAGCCCTTCATCAACCAGAAAAATTAGGGAGATTGCTGTACTGGGCAATAGAGCTCGGTGAATATGATATAGTTTATGAACCCAGATTATCGCTAAAAGGGCAGGCTGTAGCAGATTTCATAGCGGAGTTCACTTATCCTGATACCCCCGAGGAGCAAAAGTTGCTCGCTGATCAACCTATGGATGTTACAGTATCAACAAACACAAGCTCAGACCAACTTCGGTTGGTAAAAGAGCAAGTGGATGTTACGGGATCATCAAATTCGAGCTCAGACCAACTCCGATTGGTAAAAGGGAAAGAAAAAATGATCGACGAAGAGCGAGAAATATCAGGGGAAGATGAAAGGAAGCAATAAATATTTCACCGAGGAACTCTGTCAGATCAGAAGTTTGAAGACAACTTACTTATATGGAGGCTATATGTAGATGGCTCATCTTGCACAACAGGAAGTGGGGCAGGGATAGTTTTGAGCACTCCGGACGAGGTCGACATGGAGTACGCCCTACGTTTCCAATTCAAAGCTTCAAATAATGAGGTTGAGTATGTGGCTATGATTGCAGGTCTTAATTTGGCAAAAATTATAGAGGCGCAACAGATAATTGTCTTCAGTGATTCTCAATTAATCGTAAATCAAATGTTGGGAATATATGCAGCCAAAGGAGAATTAATGATCAAATACCATGCAAAGGTGATGGAGTTGGTATAAGAATTTGCTGCTATTTAGCTGGTCATAATACCAAGAATGGAGAATGCAAGAGCAGATGCCTTAGCTCGATTAGCATCAGCTACTCGTACCGAGCTACGAAGAACAATCCCAATTGAAGTTTTGGCTGGTCTGAGTATAGATGAAGATTTGGCGATGAACTTTATCACCCTTGATTTAGGACCATCTTGGATGGATCCCATCAGGGCATATATTGAGGAGGGAGGAATACCAATTGATAAGCTCGCAGCCAAGAAATTAAAGTTTAAAGTTGCTCGGTATGTATTAACTAACGGTATTTTATATAGACGAGGAATTATGGTAGGTTTGCAGAGATGTGTACATCCCTCCGAGGTGAAAGAATTGATTGAAGAGATCCATGAAGGGTCCTGTGGAGCCCATGTAGCAGGTCATACGCTTTTGCAAAGGATGATGAGACAGGGATATTACTGGCCGACGATGAGGGTTGATTGTGTAGCCTATGACAAGAAATGTGACAAGTGCCAGCGCTTTTCCTCCATTCGAAGAACTCCACAAGCATTATTGACACCCATCACTTCCCCTTGGCCATTTGCCATGTGGGGAATATATTTGGTTGGACCACTGCCAACGACTAGAGGAAGGTTCAAATACCTCGTCGTCGCAGTGGATTATTTTACTAAATGGGTGGAAGCTGAGCCTCTCATCGATATGACGTACGAGAAGGTGTACCAATTTATTTGGAAAAACATCATTTGTCGATATGGTCTTCCTCATGCTTTCATCAGAGACCATGGAACACAATTTGATAACGAGGAGTTCGCTGCCTATTGTCATCAATCAAATGTGTTGAAGATCCACTCAGCACCAGGACATCCTCAAAGCAATGGACAAACTGAAGTGACAAACAGAACACTGCTGAATGGTTTGAAGAAAAGACTGGACGATGCGAAAGCAAATTGGATCCACGAGTTACAATTAGTACTGTGGGCTTACCGAACAACTCCCCGAGTAGCAACTGGAGAATCTCCATATATGCTAGTGCTTGGAAATGAAGCTGTTATACCTACCGAGTTGGGCCTCCCAACACACAGGGTACTGAATTTTAATTCCCCTGTCAGCGACTTAATGAGAAGATTGGATTTAGACATGCTCGAGGAAGTTAGAGAAGAAGAAGTCATTAGAAATGCTGCTTACTAGCAGCGAACAGATTTGTTCTACAACAAGAGAGTGAAGAAGTGCGACCTGAAAGAAGGAGACTATGTGCTGAAGAAAGTAATTCAAAAGCACAATAATCTGGAGGCAAACTGGCATGGACCATACCGAGTTACAGAAGTTGTTCGACCAGGAACTTACCGAATAGAAACTTTAGAAGGGGAGGAGTTTAAGAACGCATGGAACGCAGAGCACCTACGCAAGTATTATCAGTGATGAATAAAATGAAGATATTCTGCCGAATTCTTTCTTTTTATTGAAAGTTTTTCGGGGAATACTAGTGCTACACACTACTCGGCAAAGCTCAGGCTACTCAAATTTTTTCTCAAAAATGCCAACTATGGTTGGTCGAGAAACCTATATTCCTCCGGGAAGTAAAGCTACCAATATTCCTCCGGGAAGTAAAGCTACCTATATTCCTCCGGGAAGTAAATCTACCAATATTCCTCCGGGAAGTAAAGCTACCTGTATTCCTCCGGGAAGTAAAGCTACTTGTATTCCTCTGGGAAGTAAAATTTGTATTCTTAAGGGAAATAAAGCTATATGTTTCTCGTGAAATAAAAGTATTCCTAAAAATGCCAACTTATGTCGGTTAGGAAGTAAATATATTCTCGAAAATGCCAGCTTGAGTTGGTCGGGAGGTAAAATTATTTCAAAAAGACTAACTATGGCTGGTCGGGGATAGAAACCCACTAACTGTAGTTGCTCGACAAGGAAAATTTACCGACCTTGGTTGGTCGGAAACATTTAAGAGAAAAATCTACCAACTATGGCTGGTCGGGGATAAAAACCCACTAACTGTAGTTGGTCGACAAGTGAAATTTAAAGTGATCGAGCAATATTTTTTATACTCGTAACTTTCTAATTATTACTAAGTTGTTCGAGAAACAAAATATTATTTTTGCCAAATGATTACCACAAGTTCAAACTACTCGACAATAAGTTGATCGACAAACTACACAATATTGTTATCTTTTTATCAGATACACATGCAGAAATATGAAGTGTTTTACAAGACAATAGCAATTAAGATTGCGAACAGAAATGAAAGTCTTTCATTAAAACCAAAACAAATTACATTGATAATGAAATGAAAGTTACATTGATATTGAAATATATACTAACTATTACATCAAAATTCCTACTCTACTGGTCTTTTCCCCTCTGCTTTTGACACAGGTTCCTTGCCAGCAGGCGGATCATTTAAAGCTAGGGGAGAATTATGAAGTTGAGATCCTTTAACATCCAGATATTCATCATGGATGGTCGATCTAGAAGGTTCTCGGGATGAGATACTTCAATAATTGAATGGAGATTGTAGTCACCGAGATATTTGGAAATCAAGCTCCGAGGAATGGCCCGAGCAGGGATCCAACTCATGTCCAGTTTGAATGGTGGCACGGGTAAGTCGAGCAGCCCAGGATCATGATAGTCCCACAGGTAATGACCCTGTTCGAGTTGCAACACACCTAAGGCATTCAACCAGCCTTGCTTGTAGCCCTCATTATTGGCATTCTGGATACGATCGTCCAAGTGAAAGAGAGCTTTGTTGTATCCAGCCATCCAGAACTCCCTGGGCTGTTTGTGGAATTGATATGTTAATCTATCCAGATGCTCGTGAAGATTTTTGATGAAGATCTCTTTATTCTCAAAGGTAGACTTTTGCGTGGAAAGATGTTCTTCCAGGTCCCTTATCTTCTTTGACATTTCAGCCAAAGCTTGGTTCTTCGCCATTAATTGGAAGGCCTGGTTTTCTAAGGTAGACTGAGTTCTCTGTTCCTAGATAAGAATTTGAGCTGCTCTTGCTCATCCCCGAGGAGCTTTTGCTCGACCACGAGAAGATATATATGGGTCATACCTCTTCAAGGTTTCCAACTCGTCCCTTAAGTTGGCGTTCTCGACTTCTAAGAACGAAAATCCCTCATCAGTCACTGGGGTCAAGGCTTTTGAAGTGGAAGCCGCAGACTTCAACTGTGACAGCTCCCTTTGCAGTTGTTATTTTCTTGCTCCAGCAACTCGGCTATTTATCTGCATTCCTCGACTTCACCCCTCAGAGTTATCTCCTTCACCTCATAGCCAGCAAAACGCTTCTCGTACCCCTTGTCAGCATTGAGTTACTGGTACTTCTTCTCGTACCCCTCATGCAACAGGGCAGTGGATTATTTGTATTGTAGCTGAAGGTCCTCGAGGGTGCCTTGGAGATCCTCGATCATATCATAATAGGCCACATTATTGGCTACTACTCGATCAAGTAGACACTTCAGATATTGATATGCTTCAACTGCCTGTTCTGAAGCATCTTGGCCGAGGATGTCGAAGACTTGTGCTGCACTCAGGTCTGTGTGACCAGCCTTAAAATATTCATTACATTGATTGTCGCATCAGCTTTGTATCATGGGCAGATAGTAATTCCATCCTGGCCAGAAACTAGCAGAGAAAGAAAAAGCAACAATTAATAAGAATCAGGACAGAATATGAAGAAGAGACAACAGTATGAATAAACAAAAGTCCAAGTTTTATTATATCATAGTTCAGAGTTACAAGTTTTGGGTTACATTCGATAAAAGAAAAATAAAATGTAAAGATAAACCCGAACAACTCTACACCTTTTCCTTGTCTCCCAAAACCTTCTCTGGAGGCTGGGACGATGAAGTAGGTTGCTCAGAGGGAATGGATAGTTGCTCGGGGAGCACTGGAAATTGCTCAGAGGAAGTAACAATTTGCTGAAGTTCCTCAGCGGCAGGCTGAATGGCTGAGGGATGATCTCCCATCACCATAGAAGACTCTTCGGAGGCAGCTTCATCCTCTTCTAAGTCTTCAGGAGTTGGAGGGGGACCAGGGATGTGTTGCTGAAAGAGATCGGAATTTTCATCCACTTTCATCTCCTAAAGAGAAGCAACCCATCCATCCCTAAAGTATTTGAGGCTTCCATAGTCCACTTGCGACACCATGGCAGCCAATCCCTTGTTCCATCCCTAGTCCCAGCCAGCGCTGAAGGACTTCTTCACAGCCAGTTTCCTTTTCAACTTTTTCGAGGAAAGCTTCTCGGACAGTAGGTCATCAGCAGCTTTCAGTTTTCTCTCAACCTCCTCTTTCTGTCGATTTACCTCCCAAAGTTGAGACAACTCCTCTTCAACAACTTTGAGTTTATTCTCTAGCTCTCCAGCATTTTTGAGCTTCTCGTCGAGCTCTTTATTTTTCCCCTCCAAATACTTTATTCTCTTCTCCAACTCCTTGGAGACTTCAACGACCTGAGCTTTCTCCTGCTCAGTGAAGGCAAGATTCTTCTCCCAGATTGCTTTATCAGTAGCATATTTCGGGCGAGAATCTTCCAAAGACCTCGTCAGGACCACCAGAGCCTCCTCCACACCAGATAAGGAGCTCGAAGCTTTAATTGCTTCATCTTTCTTCACAATTATATTAAAGCAGCTCATCAACTGTGAAAAGAAAAAGAAAGCAAGTCAAAAATATAAATGAAAAGGGATATATGAAAAGTTCAAAGTAAGAAGACTTACAGAAGCAAGGTAGCGAGCATCTAATGAGGTAACCAAGTCCCGAGAAAGGTTTTCCTCAGTACCTTGGACCTAGGGAATGATCCAAGACTTTACCGAGCTCATGGCAGAGATCGGGGGAACAAAAGTTGGAACACCAGTTCCAGTAGCTGGGGGTTGAGTGATGGTGTCAGCCAAATTGATCAAGGAGATCTTCTTCAGCCTCCTTGGGGGAACAGGAACAGATTCAACCAAGGAAGAACCCTTGGTCGGTGATATTACAATCACCTCTTCAGGAGCAGCAGACCTGCTCGGATCCACTGCGGGCTTCTCAACAACCTTCACAACAACAGCAGCCGAGGAAGGCGCATCAGCCTTCTTTGTCCCTTCTGGGACATCAACCTTACTTCTTTTTGCCTCTCCAGCACCAGAGGCAGGTTTCTCGAAAAGGGTGGGAGGTCTTATCTTCTTCATCCTTTCGCTTAAAGGGATGTGAGATTCAGGCGAAGAACTGGTGGAAGCTGGTACTGGCTCTGATTCACTTATTATTGGACGAGCAGTAAAAGAGGTGGTGTAGCTCTTGTATTGCAGCAGATATGAGGCCGACCTAATATGCTCGTCAGCAACAGATTGATGCAGACTCCAGATAAGTTTCAAATGTCTTATATTAACATTTTCTTCCTTTGGACACTTTCGTTTGCTATCAACGGCAAACAAATCAAAAATAAAATATAAGTAGCACATTTTATCAAACACAAAAGAAGCATGATTTTAAAATAAATAAAATAAAATAAAAATAACCTATCCCATTGCCATAGGGAGGACATCTAGGACCCTGATAAACCTCATCTCCAGATAAAGGAGCATGTTGCCAATTTTTTATGACAACCCCGTGCTCAAAATAATCCCTATTAGCATCCGGGAGATTGACTACTAAGGCCCTATTCAAAAAGCTAGTTTTTAAATAAAAGGTGTTATCACCAACTGCCCATCTATAGCAAAACATGATTTCTGGAATCCCTATGCGAGTTCCATGGATTTGATTTAACCTATGCACCCTATTAACTATTCTCCATGTATTGGGGGCTATTCTTGCAGGAACAACGTCAAAGTATTGACAAAATTCCAGAAATAGGGGATTGGGTGGAAAAGAAAATCCACACTCAACAATAAAGAGACTGGGGAACCAATGTCCCTCAGCCAAGCGGAAATAATCAGAAGGCTCAGAAAGCTCTTCCAGAACAACCCAGGAGGGAATAGAAAAATAAGAATGAAACTTATCAAGAGATTCAACAGGGTAAACCATGATGAATAAAAGAAATGAAGAAGAAGGAAGAAAATCTTACAGAAAAATAGTGGATCTGATGACAACGGACGATGGAAGAGATGAATACACAGGAGAGAAAGAAACGATGGAAAAATCAAAAATACAAATTTGAAAAGGTAGAAGACGATGGGAGTGTTTGTGAAGTTTAAATACCTTGCCTTGGGAAATGGTAAAGTAATTATTACAAAAATAAATAATTACGCAACCGGCGGCTAAGGAAACAAAAAGGGTGCGGCAATCGAAGTGAGATAAAAGGACAAAAAGTACGCAGAGATCGAGGCAGTTGTGAAAATTCAAAAAGCCTGATTCTACGAATTTGGAAAGAGAAATAAATACAAGGGAAACACTCCTAAAAATCAGGAGAACTATTTAAAGCTATCATATACCGAGAAAGAATGTTCCATACTCCTCAAAATTCGAACTATGAAACATTGGGGGCTTCTGTTGATACCAAATTTAGTCTGCTGACATGGATCAATAAAGCGAAGACACATGGCAGTCTACGTGGCAACAACAAACACTTCCGAGGAACTCACACTCTCCGAGGAACCATACTGCAACGAGGAACACTGTTTCCCCGAGGAACTCATACGCTTCGAGGAACGAGAACTCTCCGAGGAACTCTTAAGCACCGAGAAGCTTAGGCGGTCCGAGCTGCACCTCGAACAAAGCATTAATAGCTAGATAACCAACAGTTTGACTATTCATTAAATGGTTATCATTCAGACGCATACGCTGAAGGAGCATTGAATGTATCACCCTTTCATATGTACATCATTTAATGTATTACCCTTTCACATTACAGCCTCAGGGCTATAAATACATTGTACAATCCTCATTGTAAGGGGACCGGAATTTCTTGATAGAATTTTTAATCGAGAATTCCCAAACACTCAGCAATAACATAATAGTGGACGTAGGCCATTCTTATAAGGCTGAACCACTTTAAAAATTCTTTGTCTCATTTATTTATCTGTGATTCAATAATTAGATATGATCTAATTTTTTACATCAACAATAATAATAATAATAATAATAATAATAATAATAATAATAATAATAATAATAATAATAATAATAATAACAACAACAACAACAACAACAACAACAACAACAACAACAACAACAACAACAACAACAACAACAACAACAACAACAACAACAACAACAACAACAACAACAACAATAATAATAATAATAATAATAATAATAATAATAATAATAATAATAATAATAATAAGACTCTTCTCTTATTTTCCCTCATTCCTTACCAAAAGTGTTAAAAACATTTTTCCCCCTCTTATCAAAATACCAAAAACATTTTCCCTCCTTTTATCAAAAAATTCTTCCGCCTCTTTTATCAAAATAACAAAAATATTTTGTCTTCCCCTTTCCAAGAAAATATCAAAAACATTTTCCTTTTTGTTTAAAAAAGATTCTTCCTTTTTCTCTTTCAAAAAGAAATTTGAATCAGTTTCCTTCTCAGGTCGACCGCATACCTGACCCTTGGCCTGGCTCCATATTGACTTCAATCTTCCATTGAACCTCCCCAAAGATCTGTCAGTTCTACCACTACTTCCTCCGAGTCCAAAATTCACCTTCACCCACTCTCCATGGAGAACGCAGGTCAAGTACAGAATGTGCAGCCTGATTTGATGATGGTTCTAGTCCAACTTACCGCCAAGATTGACAACCTTCAAACCAAGGTTCATGAGATGCAGGGAAACAGGGTCCCTATTCCCTAGGAGCCAGAGGTCCTCTTCCCTCGATTGTGGGTCCACCCGTACCAGAGCCTATTTGTGTCTTGGAAGAATATCAGCGCACTCCACGTACCCCTCTTGCCAACGGGACACGTCCATCCCATTTCCCTATACCGAATCTTGCCCAGCCAGGGTCTAACTTGCAAGTACCTACTGATTCGAAGGAAGAAGAGTTGAACAAGGCCAAGGAGGACCTTAAGCTATTGACCAAGAAGTTTGACCAGGTCTGAATATCTAGGAATTACATGGTTTACACCAATATGTATCCCTACCCTAAAGCAAGGTTTTTGGGAAAATTCAAGATGCCTAACATTGAGAAATTCGAGGGTAGAGGGCCCCCAATTATTCATCTTCGAAGTTACCACCGAGCTAAGACTCTTTTAGGTGCCTCTGAGAAAATAATGGCCTAGATGTTCCAATAAACTTTGAAGGGCAACGTTCTTTAATAGTTTTTATCCCTCGAGGAATCCCAAATTCGTAGATGAGAGGATGTTGACATTGATTTCATGTCATAATACAAATACAATGAGGAGTTGGAGGTTACACGTTGTGATTTAGATATTCTCAAGCAAAATCTGAAAGAAACTATCAGTAATTTTATAGAAAGGTGGATGGAGAAATCTTCCACCGTGACCAACCGACCTTCTTAAGTAGATCAAGTTAGTATTGTGAAGAAAAACTTCTTACTCCATGTTCGAACGACGATGGGAGAAGGTATTACCCCCATTTTCGAGCCTTTCGGGAAGGAGGAGTGGATATTTAAGAAACTCTTTCCAAGACAGAAGTTGAGCCAAATAAAGTATCCAGACAGTTCATTCCAAGAAAATATGAAAAGTAAGATATAGTCTCGACCATCAAAAACATCGTAACCTACTACCACTTGGGTGCTAGAAAGTAATGCCAACCTAATCACAAAATAATACACCGAGCTTCATGCTCCCCAATCCAAAACCTATTGAGCCAAAATCTCATCAAGCCGTTAGACCCTCGTCCATTTCCAAACTCGCTTCTCAAAAATTTCAAACCCGACGGCCATTGTGATTTCCATCAAAATGTCGGCCATACCACTGATCAGTGCTTCCATCTTCGGAATGTAATCAAAGGTATGATTGATCGGAGTGTTATCGTCCAACCATCCAATCCTAAACCAAACACCACTCACAATACACTTCCAAATCATAAAAATGCTATCTTCCTAAAAAATGTTTCGGAATTCGGCCCATTTACCCAGATTGTACCCTATAAATCACCCATTATACCCATATATTCACCCAAACCCTTAAAGTTTGCCTATATTTTCTACTACACCCTACTTATTTTGCTGACCAGGCCCTGTTGCTTCTTACAAGAGCATTACTGAACTAGCTCCTAGAGTTTGGGTTGAAATTTCCCTTAGAAATGACCATTGACTACCAGAAGTTCAACACACTGTTCATGGAAGCCCGTAAGTGGGATCATGAGTCAGATAATTAGGTGGTTTCCATTGACGAAGTAAGTTTGGATAATGCAGTTCAGATGCAGGCTTACTCTAACCAACTAATGAGAAGAAGAGCCAAGACAGAAATGGTTAGCTGAGTGATCAGTGTATGTGGGATGATATCGTTTGAAGATCTTCTAGAAGAGATCAACAAAGTGGCCAAACAGACCAAGATAGAAGAAAAAATAGTGTTTAAGTTCTTCCCCTCTTCTGTGAACTATATGAAAATATGTGGGAAGTATTACCAAAGTTCGAACCCTCAATCAGCAATGACAAATAAAGGAAAGAGTGTTGTCTAGAAACTCCACATGACGAAAAATAACATCGAGGAGAGCAAGATCGTCGACCACTTAAAAGAAAATCAGACTAACATCACTTTGTGGGGACTCTTCATGTCTTCCTAGCTACATCGAAATGCTTTGATTAAATTGCTTACCGATCCCACAGTCCCTCCATCCACATCACTAGAAGAAGAAGTGAACCTGGTCGGATCCTTAACCTCTACTAGAGTGCTCTCCTTCTCTATTGAAGAAATCCCTAAGTTTAGTCCTAATCATAACTGTTATCTCATTATCTCCGTTGAGGTAATGAGGAAGACAGTCCCACTTTCACTCGTCGACAATGGATCAACACTTAATGTTTTCCCGTTAAGAACCCTCAACTGCTTAGGTTTGAAAGTAAGCGACCTTGGTCCAACTTTGTTTATAATGCATGCTTATGACAACACTCATCGAGAGGTGATGGGATCCATAAATCTTACATGGTTGGCCCTATAAATCTCGTTATTGAGTTCTAGGTCATCGATTTACCGTATTGTTTCAACCTATTTCTCAGTCAACTGTGGATTTATAGCATCAAGGGGGTAATTTCCTTTCTCCACCGAAACTTGAAGTTCTTCACCAAAGGGCAGGCCATCACCATCTTAGGCGATGATGATAATACCGAGAATACGAGCACTGGTAAACCGGTACTAGAGATACAACATGGGGAGAATGATATACTTTTATCTGGTTTCCAAATTGTACCACTTTTACACGCAGAATGGGATGATTTCAAAGATAGGGTATGTCCAGAGCACAACCCTCACGAAATGTCAACGTGATATGGATGTTCAAGAATATTCACTCCATGCTCGGACTGGGGTTGGGACGATGAAAACATGGGATATTAGAACCCAAGTGCTAAAAAAAGTCATTCCTCCATATGTCCTAGGTCATCAACCATCATCAGATGAACTCAGAATGCTTCGCCAACCCTGGTTGAAGCGAAAGTTAAAAAGTACCAAGACTATTTCGAAGCACTCCTTAAACGAAAGATTCATCAAAGAGGGTGAAGATTTCCCTTTTGTGTATTTCTCAAACCGTGGAATGATTACGTGGACAGGAAGATGAAGCCAGGAATGTATATCTTCTTCCAAGACAGCTAATCATGGGTCGAAAGTTCCTAGCATCATGTGCAACCACTCATTGAGAATACTACAGCCGTTACTGAGGTTTTCAAAGGAAGTGACTTCGGGGAATCATTCAATTTGCAAATAATGGGGATAACACTCTACATGATCCACCCAGATGCTACATCATCGAATCCATCCATCATGATCCATACTACTGATGCACCCCTCCTCAACTGGAATACTATACCACTTTCACTTACTGAGATGCAACCCAACCCAGATGTTTATCCTATTTTTTCTTCTTTTATTGTGTTCTGATCACAATGTAATCGAGACCTCCTTTGATAAGGCTCTGAACGCTATTTTTCCCAATAATGAAATAAATAAATATTTTGAATATCTTGTTGTGCCTTAAATTAATTGTCTTTATTCTAATCAAAATATTAATGATGATGATTTTGCAAATGAATAATTCTTAACTGATCTTAATAGTGTTAATAACAAATAACATAACTGCATTCAAATTAATGAAGGTGAAACTGCTATTATCAATCTCGATTCTACTAGTTAAGTACACAAGATTAGCATAGGGTCCACCCTTAACGAGCATGAGCACACATAATTTGAAGAATAGTCTGACATTGATCTCGAGAATTCCCAACACGAGATTGAAACTCTCCCATAATATAAGCCAGTCAAACAAAAGTTACAAAAGCTCCATACCAATTGGTCGATCAAGGTTAAAGAAGAGGTGGTCAAACAGTTAAACTTAGGCTTCATCCGGGTGATCAAATATCCCATATGGTTATCCAATATTGTACTCGTGCCAAAATATGGGGGAAAAGTCCGCATGTGCGTTGATTATCGAGATTTGAACAAAACATCTCCAAAATATGATTACCCGCTGCCCAATATCGACATGATTGGGGACAATAGTGCTAGTGACACTTTCAAGTCATTTACTAATGGGTTTATCGGATACAATCAGATCAAGATGCACCCTGATCATCAAGAAAAAATTGCATTCATCACCACAATTATGCCATGCGGTATCAAAAATGCGGGGGCTACCTACCAAATGGCTGCGATGGCCATCTTTCATGATCTGATACATAAGAAGTTCGAGGTCTATGTGGACGATATGATCATCAAGTCTAAGACTCGAGAAGGTCATGTTACCACTCTCCAAAAGTTCTTCGAATGAATGCGATGATACCAGGTGCGACTTAACCCACATAAATGGGGTTTTGACATCACCAAAGGCAAACTTTTAGGATTCATGGTGAGCGAGAGGGGTATTGAAGTATATCCTGCCAAAATGAAAGTTATACTCGAAATTCCACCACCCAAATGGAGAAGGAAGTTCAAGGATTCTTGGGAAAATTACAATATATCAGTCGTTTCATTACCCAATTGACTTCTATTTATTAACCCATCGTCAAACACCTCTGAAAGTATTCGACCAAAGTCTAGAACAAATCTTGTTAGGAAGCCTTTGACCATATCAAACAGTATCTAACCCGACCTCCAGTACTCATGCTGCTGCAACCTGGTCTCCCTCTACTTCTATACTTGACTATAACAGACACCACAGTTGGGGCTTTGCTAGCACAATACATTGAATAATCCTGTAAAGAGAGGGTAGTCTACTACGCCAATTATAAATTGATCAAGTACGAACTCAAATACACTATCTTGGTGAAAGAATATGTCGCTCTTATCTTGGTCACTAAAACATTACGGAACTAAATGCTCGCTTTTCCCATTAGACTTGTATCCCGAATGGATCCTATCAAATACTTGCTCAAGAAACCTGCCTAGTTTAGACGAATAGCCCGATGGTTAATGCTTTTAGACGAGTTCGATATTGTTTATGTCATATAGAAATCCATGAAAGGGAGATCCATCTCTGACTACCTTATTGATTACCCCATGGAAGAAGTTGATGTTTGGATCTCTGAATGCTCAGATGAAGATATCCTTTGCACCTCTAAAGAAGACCTCTGGTGGTAAATGTTCTTTAACAGTACTGCCAATAAAAAAGGATACGACATTAGGATGCCCCTGATGACTCTCACACTCCCATTTCCATCAAGCTAGATTTTCCCAACAATTAACAACATAACCGAATACGAGGCATGCACTATAGGACTCAAAGTCGCTTTCAAGAAAGGAATATAATGACTAGATGTTTACGAGAAATATACCCTCATCATCGGTCTGGTCCTTAGAAGATGAAAAGGAAAATATAAAAAAACTCTTACCCTTCCATGCCCACCTAGAAGAGATGGCCTCCCAATTTTGAGATATCATCTTTTACTACTTGCCCCGTGCAAGAGACATCTTCGCTGATGCCCTTGATACCTTAGTCTCCATAGTCAACACGCTCGAGGGAATAATGATGGCCCCTTTCCTAGTTCAAAAGAAAACTAAACTAACCCACTACTACCTTATTGAGCTCATCATAGAAGAGGACTTAGATATGACTAAATGCTGGTACTACGACATTTAGCGCCTCCTCAAGAATAGTAAGTACCGCCAAGATGCCAACGAGAAAAATCAAGCGACCCTTTGCAAACTAGGTGCCCAGTATATTGTTTACGATAAAGCAATGTTTAAGAAAAACATCAATGGACCCCATTTGCATTGTATCACAGGGGATGGCATTGAAGAAATAATATAGAAGATCCACCGCGTGGAATGCGAATCCCACACGAATGGTCATATACATGCCAAGAAGATTATCCGTTAAGGGTATTATTGGACTACCGTGGTTCAAGATTGCACCGCCTATGTTTAAAGATAACTTAAATGCCAACAGTTGTCTAATCTCAAGCATTTTCTAGCACAAGAATTATACAACACAACCTATCCCTCGTCATTCTCCACGTGGGGCATAAATGTTAAAGAAAAATTTACACCTAAAGGCTCTAATGGGCATGGGTTCATCCTGGTTGCCATTGATTGCTTCATAAAATCGGTCTAAGCCAAGTCATACGCAGTGCTGATTGCTAAAAAGGCATCCAAGTTCATTCGAAAGAACATCAACTATCGATATGGGGTCCCACACGGGCTAGTATCAGACAATGGGTTATATTTCGAAGCAAAAGTCACAAAATTGGTCAATGAGTATGTGATTTAAAGAAACAAATATTCTCCCCCAACGAACACAAACTATCAATGTAGTTGAAGTCCCTAATAAGAACCTCAAATCAATCATCAGCAAGATGACCGAGACTTGCCGAGATTGGGCCAATTGAATCCTTTACTCCCTCTGGGGCTACCATACTTCAGTCCAAGCATATACTAGGGATACCCTTTACTCTTTGGTATACAGTATGGAAGCAGTCCTACCCATTGAACTATAAATACCTTCACTACGCGTCATGCTTGAAAGAAAAGTCAACGAAGAAGACTGGCATCAGAGACGACTTGACGAGTTATCTCTCTTGGAGGAAAGGAGGCTAAAGGCTCTATATCATATACAGGGTCACCATAGCCGGATAGCATGATCTTTCAACAAGAGAGTTAAGGATTATTGTGTCCGAGAAGGGGATTTAACCCTCAAATAAATTATAGAACCTGTCTGTGACCCCATAAGGAAATTCAAGCTAAACTAGAATGCCCCCTACATCATAAAGAAGATCATGTCCGGTGGCACTGCTATGCTCACTGACCTTGACGGAAAAAAGGTGATCCGTCTAGTCAACCTGAATCGTCTAAAGAAATTAGTCTAAAAAAATTCAGCCCAAGTTCGAAATCTCAGTGCGCTATGACTCCTCTCATCCCCCTTTGATTCTAATTTAAAAAATTTAAAATAAAAGATAAGATAAAAAAATTTCATTTTCCTCTACTCAAAACTACGTGGGGCCTGATCCTCTAAAAAAAATTCTTTCTAAAATGAAACTCAATTTTTTTATCACCCCCTGAAGTACGTAGGCAGCTCATGCACTTTACTTGAGCATTGTCCCTTTCTTTTGCACAAAATGATATTATTTTCTTACCTCCGAGAATGGTAGTTCATTTTATCATTTATATGAACAAAAGGATTATGTATTACTTAGCAATTGGTATCGATAATTGAAATGTAAAACTCATACAGAGGCACAACAATATGATTAAAATCCTTTTTTATTCCATTTTGGAAAATTTTGGTACAATTACTGGATATATCAGCGTATGGAGTCAAATAACTACCCCCGCCAACCTAACTATCCTAAAAACAAACCAAACCAAACGTCTCCTAAACAAAATAACCAAACCTTCCCAAATTTATCCACATAACCAAACACATCAAAGCTTCACAAATACCACCATCTTCATAAATATTACCAGCTTTACAAAAGACCTTATCCACAACTATTAGAAAACTATATCATCTGCTCCTTGAGGACCCCAAACTTCCCCTGCCTGGATGGTATGCCGAAGGCACTGCATGGAACGATAAGCCTGGACTAACCTAGAGAAAACCACTACGCCCCCTCCATAGTGTCAAACATGGCAAACCATCTCTGCCCGGTTTCCTCTACCAAGATTTTAGCCACTACCCTCTTCCATAGCCATTTCATATATTCTCTAGAAATATGCCAAACCCTTCCAACAGATTGGGAAGGACGGGTTGACAGACGATAAATCTCCCATAGAGATCCTAATCGCATGCTCATGCCTTCAGTCAAAGCCTCTATAGGAAAGATATACATGGTAATGGAAGGCACAATTTTCTCCCAATCGACTTGATGCAGGAGTTATAAGGGGAAATAGAATGAGGTCTACCAAAAAAAAACTAACCAAACATATTGTTATTCCCCCAGTTCTAAAATGGGTTGTAACTCCCCCCACCAGGGCACCGTCCAGCGCAGACATCAAGCTCCATGCTCCACAAACCAATTTATCCAGTTCTCTATGGATAGGCCAAAGCTGACGAAATAATGAGTGAAGAAATTTGGCACAACTGCCAAGGGATATTCAAGAGGGACTGCTAGATTGAATCTCTCGACCAACCACATGAATAGCATAATCGGGATACCTCTCAAAAAAATCAGAATGACCTTCCCGTTAAGCATCTAGACCATTCAGGGTCTTCGCCAGTATCATCACTGTAAGACTACTATGATATGACATCCACACTATGATTAGAGCCAACTAGAGATTCATCATTAAGTCCCTTGTCACCAACAAGAGCCTCAAACTTAGGCCGAAGGCAATAACTCCAGCATTAGTACAGTCTTTTTAACACATCGGATTCAGCATAATCCAACGAAGGCGACAAGTTCCATTTACAACCAATTTTTCTATCTTCTCATCCTTATGCCAACCAAGCCACCAAGGCCTTCGTCTATTCAAAAAATTTTAAAAACTCATTTTTCCTACTTTTTCTCAAAATAAATCCTTTCAAAAGGGAATCTTTTTTTCAACCAATCCTCCAAGGCCATCTTCTACTCAAATATATTCAAAAATTTACAAAAAAACACATTATTCTACTCTTTCAGCATCCAATTTAAGTGCTTGTAGATTAAGCCACTAAATCAAGATAATCAAACAAAATATGTATCTCTTTTTACCCTTTTAAGTATCTTTTCAGGTGCAATGTCACTACATCAAGCATGCAAACACTAGGATCCCATGGAGAACAATGAACTGGCAAGAAAATCCTGATGGGAAAAAGCCTAAATTGGATGTCACATACATCCCCAATAGAGATTCGACAATCATTCCCAACGTCCCTTATCCCACCTCTAGCGTCACTCTCGATATACGATGCACCTTTATTTGAAAACCCTCGCAATCAATCCTTAGTGGCTACTAAACCGCTGTAAATATTGATTAACACTTGCTTATTCCCCTTCCCAAGCCAGTCCAGAAGACCGTTCCACTGCTAGTTGGAAACCCCTATAACATGATGGTCGGTAACCCCCTGAAATTTCGTACGAAAAAAACCCAGAAAATACCAAAATCGAGATTAATAACAATAGTTTTATCTTCATTAATTTAAACGCAGTTATGTTGTTTATTATTAACCTTATTAAGATCAGTTAAAAATTGTTCATTTTCAAAATCATAATTATCAAGAGTTTGATTAAAATCAATACAATTAATGTAAGGCGCATCAAGATACTAAAAATATTCATTTATTTCATTATAGAAAAAAATAGCATTGAGAACCTCATCGAAGGAGGTATCAATTACATTAGAATAGGGAGGAACAACAAAGGAATAGGAAATGAGATAAACACCTGGGTTGGGTTGCATTTCAGTGGGTGAAACTGGTATAGCATGCGAGTTGAGGAGAGGTGCATCAGCAACTTTGATCAGGCGGGATGGATCCAATGATGTAGTGCTTGAGTGGATTATGAAAAGTGTCAGCCCCAATGTCTGCAAGTTAAATGAATCCTCAGAGTCACTTCTCTCGAAATCTCCTGTAGCATCTATAGTCTTTTGTTGCACATGATGCTAGGAACTTTCGGCCCATGAGTAGCTGACTTGGAAATAGATTTCCACTCTTGGTTTTATCTTCTTGTCGACATGATCATACCATGGTTCGAGAAATATCCACCCTCCTTGATGAATCTTCCATTCAAGGAATCTCCTGAGACAGTTTTGGCACTTTCTATACTTCTCTTCAACCGAGGTTAGCAGAGCATTTTTTAGTTCCTCTAATGATGGTTGATAACCCAAGCCATAAGGAGAAAAAGATTTCTTCAGTACTATGGGTTCAAGTTTCCCCTGTTGTTGTCATCCAAGCCCCAGTTCGGTCATAAAGTGATATTTTTTAACATCTATATCACATTGACATTGTCGTGAAGGATGTGCTCTGGACATAATCTATCTCTGAAATCATCCTATGCTAGGAGTGGAAGCGGTTCCACTTTGAAACCTGACAGAAGCATATCATTTTCCCCATACTATATTTTAGGTACTGGATTACGGGTACTTTCATTCTCAGTGTTATCATTGTCGCCCAATGACCTACCCTTTAGCGAAGAACTTTATTTTTTGATGGAGGGAAGAAGACACCCTTGATACTATGGACCCATAGTCGTCTGAGCAACATGTTAAAATAATATGGGATATCAATGACTTGTAATTCAGTAACGAGATTTATAAGGCCAACCCCCATTGTATGCTTTATGAATCCCATCACTTCCCTACGAGTATTATCATAAGCGAGCATTGTGACAGAGGCTGGAGAAAGGTTGCTCAATTTTAGTCCCAAGAAGTTGAGGGTTCTCAATGGGCAAACATTAAGATTTAATCCATTGTGAATAAGTGAAAGCGGGGTGATATTTCCCATGACTTCAAAATAGATATTGAGAGCATAATTGTGATTTGGACCAAACTTAAGTATTTCATCTTCAGAGATGGAGAGCATTCTGGTAGAGGTTAGAGATCTGACTAGATTTACTTCTTATTCTGGCATGGTGGAAGGAGGGACTCTGCGCCCAGTAAGTAGTTTGATTAAGGCATTCTAGTGAATCTAGGAAGACATAAAGAGTCCCCAAATAGTGATGTCAACTGATCGAGGATCTTGCTCTCCTCGAGGATAATTTACGACATAGGATGTTTCTTAACACCTTTTTCCTTATCTATCACTGATGATTGCGGGTTTGGAACTTGGAAATGCCTCCTTAATATAGTTGTATGGTTCACATAAGAGGGAAAAATAGAAACTCCATTTCATCATTTATCACGGTTTGTTTGGCCACCTTGTTAATCTCTCTTAGCAGCTCTTCAAATGATATCATTCCATATATGTTGATTATTGGGTTAGATTTTTTTGGGTTATGCTCTTCATCTGAACTATCGAATTCATCTCCCCATCCGGTGGCAATGACATCATCCTTCCATCAGAAGTCAATACACTCCCCAACCTCATGGATTTTTCATATAGATCCTCCGACTCAACAGGGAGATGTAAAAGCAAAGGGACCAGGTGCTCCTGTAGTTTTAAAGCATCAAGTAGCACGGACATACTACAAATTTCACCGATCTGTTGGAATAAGTCTGCCATGATCTGGACGACATCATGTTCTTGAATTCATATCATATACTAATGTAATACCCCGTATTTTAAAAAGATTTTATTTTAAATATGGGATTAATTAATTTAAATGGGAAATTTCTTTATAATTAATTCAAATTTAATTAAATAATTACTAGCGTGATGAGAGTTTGTATTTATTGGTAATAATTATGTTGAATACTACTTGGTGATTAAATTAATATATGATTATGAAAATATTAAAGTTATCATGTGTGAAAAATATGGCAGTTACAGTACACTTAGTTAGGATGCGCGTGTGAGTCATGTCGGGACTTAAATGAGGAATTGAAATGTAATTTTATCTTTGGTTATTCAGATGTCTATTTTGAGTACATCAATGTGTCTGTACGGGTCTAAATAGTCATAAAATTCTACTCGGGCATTTAGATTGGGGTCCGAGCAGTTTTAGCCCAACCCGATACCCCGGAGGGGTATTTTTGTCTTTTAAAAAATTGGGATTAATTAATGGATGAAAATTGGAGAAATATATTTGCATGTACATTGGAGTGTTAGGGTAAATAACTGGTAAACCCAAGAGAAAGTCTAAGAAGAATAAGGGGAAGAGTCCCAGGAGTTCCATGGCCAAACCCAATCACCTTTCACCAAAAACATCCCCAACGTATAGATCGGGAAGAGGAGAACCCACCTATACCAATTTTAAGTGACGAATTAGGCCTTCGTGGAAAGTCAAGTGTTTATCTTGCTTAATTTTATAGCATATAATGTCCATGTTAAATTAGTGGGCGATTTATTCATGATATTATGGAATTAGGACTGAAATTGGGTTTTAAATCTATGATTGTGGTATAGGTTTTGCATGTAGATGGATAACAATATATTGGGAATTAGAAATATGAATTTTATATGTTGGAATAACGAATTTATATCTGTTTTTAGTTGTAATTAATGGTGATTATGTCAATTTAGGGTTTTTTGATGATTTCAGGAATTAATCTGAATTCATGCTATAATTTTAAAGGATTTGATGTTTAAATGTGTTGGAAAGCATTCTATTACTAGGGGGTATAGTTTAGAATAATTGGATTTGAGTTAGGGTGAGTTTTTCATGATTTGGGCTACGAAAAAGTTTAACTAACGCAGGTTTTGGAGATTAGGGATGAAGTTCGGTAATCTCGTTCGAACGCCTTTGTCGTTCGAACGACCTCGTTCGAATGCGATTTCCAATGACCAATCCAATGAGAATTCAGAGATTAGTTCATTTGAATTTGAGGATCTCATTTGAATGAACTCGTTCAAACGAGATTCTACGAAAATTTAGTAGTTAGTTCGTTCAAAGTTTCGTTAGAACGAAAATTTCCCCACTTCTAACGACATTTCAGAAATTTTAGTTTTTCCCGGACAAGTTAAAATCTTACGAAGTTAATTAAAGTGAGAGATAGAATGACCTACGCTATTCTTAAGTTACTTTATTACATAGTCTAGTGGTGAGATGATTGTGTAACTACAAAAGGGAATAAGAGAACCCTATGGAATATATACGATAGAGAGATTAATCGTACGGATAGAGCAATGTGAGTATTAGAGATAATAATACTATGGATAAATTCGGGTATTTGGATTGCGTAAATACCTAATGATTATTATAGGTTGTGTGCATGTACCTATTGGTTGAAATATTGTGTGTATTACATACCTACTTTGCTTGTTATCGGGTGGAGGTTACGCGTTGTGGAAGATCATATCTTAAGGAGCCTACAGGAGGATTTTGATTAGTATCACTAAAACATAGAACCTTAGTACGGGCTATCAGTGAGAATGATAGTGTTGACAATCATATGGGTGCATAGGTATGTGCATATCCCACAGGCTTGGAACTATGTCCGCCACCAATATGTGTGTTTGTTTTGATGGTTCGCGAGAGATTGAACCTATAGTCCTTTATGCAGTGAGCGACATGATAGCAGAGTATGCATGGAACCAGGGGGTCCTAACCCAGGGGTGCAAAATTAGTATATAGATAGAGAGAAATAAATATATGTATACCTGTTACTTATGCTACTGTGCGTTCTTCGTAGATATGGAAATAATCGATATTTAAAAATATTCCTAGTGAGAAAGAGAATACCTATGAGAATAATGGTTGTGTAGTTGAATAACTATCTTTAAACATATGGTAATACATGATACGGGTGATATGGGTAAACGCATGAGATTATTGGTGTGATAATAGTCATCTTCGAACTAGTTAGGCGGGGTAGCATAACTAGGATGGGTTAAATATACGCGTTAGGTGTGCACATTAGATGAGAGGTGAGTATCTCAAGTAAGAGTATGAGAATCTAACATGTACACTATATGTGTTATTGTTTTCATTTAAGCACTTACTGATTTTTAAACTTTTTTCTACTCGGGATTTGACCCGTTTATTGCAAATATCTTTTCTTTTGTCAAATTATTTTAGGTTCCCAGCCACAGGGACACCAAGGATAGGATTTTCATTCATTGGACGAACTTTAGCTACGGTGGAAGTTGTAGGACTTGGTGTTAGACGCCTCCATAATCCTCATTCTTTCATCTTGAGTTATTCACTTCAGTTAGGGCATGTTGCCCATTTTCTATTCATACGGTTAGAGATTTTGTATTCATTTATTCCTTCTTTCGATTATTAGTTTACTTTGTCGGATCATTGTATTTGGTATTTAGGATGCAAGTGTTTACTCTAGTCATATTTATTATTCTAGTCATTTTATTTCATATGAGATTAGTTTCAATGGTGTATGTTTAATTATTGGTTAATTTGGTTTCATGTTAATTAAAAGATAAAATTTGACATCAACCTTATTAAATATTAGGTGGTTAGATTTAATAATAAATTTTTCGACAGTGATGCATATTCTGAACCAACAAGATATTCTGATTTAATTTTATAAAGGACTCATCACCCGGTATTTAATTATGCGGGGTGTCACGGGTGGTATCAGGTTCTAGCCACGCTTTAGCATAGTGTTCTTTGATGTAGAGCCTTATTATAGGATTATTATATTCCTCTACGTATGCGACTTACGTTCTCCTGCGATTAAGTATTGTTAATGCAATTCATATACAAGTTCGGATGGGCATTGTACATAGAAAAATAGGGGACGACCAGTAAAAGGCCCTTAGAAAGAATGCAGGAGAAGAGACAGAGTAGGAGCTATAGAGTATTCTAAGAATGGTGATCGTGATAGAAGTCACCAAAATTATTGTCTAAGAAGACGATAATAAGGGACAAGCACTCGAAAGAAATTACTTCCCAAACACTGCTATATATAACAGTAGTGCAAAGTCAGACCCACCCAGCGTAGTCGACAAAGGAGGGAGTCAGGGGAACTCTTTTGAATAATAGCCAATAAGGATTTGAAGAAGAGATGAAGTGTGATGGGACAATGTAAGGAGAGAATCCAAAGACAATGGTGTAGGGTGGAGTGTAGTGACACTCATAATTAAATTTCAGACGAAATTTTTGGCTCATATGAGCAGCATAAAGCGATGATAGCCAGTCACCGCATATAAAGTATTATATATGGAGTTCAATGGGAGATTCGGTGCAGTTTGACCATTAGATCTTCCATCTACTATTTAGACAAAGATATGAATGGAATTATGAAATTATCACAACTAGGTTAGGTATAGACCGACCATAAAAGATGAGTTAACTTGGTTAATGAACTTAGTAGCCAAAGAAAGGGGATACGGAGAATATGAAGGGTCTGTAAGTTAAGAATGAACTCTTGGGTGGAATACCCAAGAATGAATGGGAGATACGTTTAAGGTAACTAGTGTCGGTATCATCAAAGCCATATATTTACAAGAGTACATTAGCACTTCCAGGATATAGGAGCCAAGAGGATTGAAAATTTTGAAGAAATAGTAACCCCCAATTTAACTGTACCAGGGGCACCACAAGGGGGTATACCCAGTAGTGGGACCCATTTAAATGCTTAGATCATTTAAATTCTTACCAAGTGACGGTATATTCAGTCAGCGATATCAAGGATAGTAACTAGTTCCATAGGGCCAGAGGAGCCAAAGGGACAACGGGGGTAGCAATAGAGGCTATAACTGCCAGGTTTGATTGAATGACACGCCGACATGACCAGTGAGGGCTGAGATGGATAATGGACAAATGAAAGTACCCTTTAGGTGGTGAGTAAGACCACGGGTATTAAGCTAATCCACAACAAGAAAGTGAGAACAGTCAGACTGGGAAGGTAAAGGAAAATGATCTCAGTAGGGCATAATAACAGCATGAGAGAGATTCCCAACAGGAGAATCGAACTAAGAGATTTAGGCTAGAGGTTATCAACCAGAGGAATAATTAGGGTTTATTTGGACCAGCTAGGTCCTTAACAGTAATAACAATATTTCCATTCCTCAAAACCGTCAGGGCTGAGGAGATGGCGAGGGAGGCCAGTAAGGCCAGGTCCAGAAGCGAGAGAGTTTCTCTGGAAAGTTGTTACAGTTATGGAGTGATGGACCACACAAATAGGAATTGCTCAAAGCGGGACATAGGGCAACTTCAATATGAGATCTTGGATATGCAACCGTTACAATTGAACAAGGGGTTAGTTTCAGCATGAGGTTTATGCTCAGTGACTATTAACCATGCAAGATAGGTGGAAAATGGAAATAAAATAATTTCCTTACCCTTATAAATAAGGGAAGATGTTTCGGGTGACATGAGTGAGTCACAATAATTGATTAATAACACTACAATTCGAGTGTGCATCGAGTTTAGTGGGCTCACTGGCGATAGTAGCCTTATTATGTATATGACTACCACTGGGTAGCGAGACTTTTGTGCCAATTGCGGGGAGGAGCAGGTGTGGATAATAAGAGAATTTGTATGTATATGTTACATAGCGATTTTCTCCCTTGGGGTGTTATAATAGAAGATAATATTATTATATTGTGTAATGACTAGTTACGAGAGTTTGAGCGATAGTAAATTGTGTGACAAGACTATCATACTCGTTATATCAGGAAAAAATATACTAGTTTACTAGGCATCACCTAAAAGAGGGTTGAGCTTACATATATATTGTATTGTATTGTAGACTTCGGTGAGCATGTTTTTATATTCGATCCTGGTGAGTAGGTACTTTTACTTATGTGATTCAGAGTATATTGATTTATTGTCTAGCAGAGGGATATAACTCAATAATTAAATAGCACTAAGAACTTAGTGATAATGAGAGCGCCATGATAGAGGTCGTCTTAGAGACACGAGAGTGGACGAGTATACTTTTATTGTCAACAGATGAAAATTCGAGGGTACATGTATGACTAAGGGACTAGCGGATTGTAGTGTATCGGGGGGGTTCCTTATTTGAATTTTGCTTGCAAGACATCCCACGCATGAAACTTAGTGAACGGTGGGAGTTGGGAGCTTTTTTACCTTTAGTACGTGGGTTTAGTATCGTAGTTATTAAACGTGTGTATAGTTATAACTGTGAGTTAATAGTTGTGTTACGAATTAAGGCCAGTAGAGCCTTATTATGTTAGTATGCAAATGTTATTGATCGTTGACACCACGAGCAAATCGGTGGGACAACAAAGGACATAATTAAATGGGAAATGTAGGGTGGCTTCGTATGACCTTACCATATTGTTATGCCAAGTATGTGAGTAATAGTTGAGATGAATGTAACGTGGTCTAGGATGGTTGTGCAGAAATGCACAAAGTATAGGGGGTATGGGCACCCTAGTTAAATTTATCTTCAATAACATTTACAGGGAGAAGACGTGAAAATATGAGAATACACGTAGACGTATGGATAAATTTGAAGTAGGATTAGAATGAGGCAAAGGGGAAATGAAATTTCTTAGTGAGCAAGAGAATCACTAGAGACTGAAAAGTAGAAGGATGGAGAATGTTATAGTGGTGTAAAGTGCGAGATTTGTACGATGTATATTCTTGAGAATAATCAACAGTCGCCCGGTACAAAGGAGTAATATGACGAGAGTTACGTCATAACAAGTGACGAATCAGACCTTCGTGGAAAGGAAAGTGTTTATCTTTCTTAATTTTAGAGCATATAATGTCCATGTTAAATTAGTTGGTGATTTATTCATGATAATATGGAATTGGGACTGAAATTGGGTTTTAAATCTATGATTGTGGCATAGGTTTTGCATGTAGATGAATAACAATATATTGGGGATAAGAAATCTGAATTTTATATGTTGGAATCACAAATTTAAATATGGGTTTAGTCGTGATAAATGGTGATTATGTGAATTTAGGGCTTTTTGATGATTTGAGGAATTAATCTGATTTCATGTTATAATTTTAAAGGATTTGATGTTTAAATGTGTTGGAAAACATTCTATTACTAGGGGTATAGGCTAGAATCATTGGATTTGTGTTAGGGTATGTTTTGGATTATTTGGGTGATGAAAAAGTTAGAAAAACACAGGTTTTGGAGGTCAGGGATGAAGTTCAGTAATCTCGTTCGAACGATTGTGTCGTTCGAATGAGATTTCCAACGACCAATCCAACTAGAATTCAGAGAGTAGTTCTTTCGAAGTTAAGCATCTCGTTTAAACGAAATCATTCTAATGAACTCGTTTGAACAAGATTCTAACGAAAATCCAGTGCCTAGTTCGTTCGAACGAAAATTTCCCCATTTCTAATTAGATTTCAGAAATTTATTTTTTCCCGGACAAGTTAAAAATTTACGAGAAAAAGTTAAAGATTTTAGAAAAAGTAAAATATTTCAGAAGTTTCGTTCAAACAAAAATTTCCCCATTTCTAAAAAATTATTCTTGCCACTCACGGTGATGTTTGGGTGATGCTTGGGGGGCCCGCCCCCACGGAACGTTTTTCAGCCTAAGTGCATCGGTTTTTGAATTCGTTTTCTATCCTAAAATCGGGATTCCCCTGGCTATGTGACCGGTTGCTACGTATTACGTTGGACACGTACGAGGTGTTTGTCTCACTGGGGTGTCTTCCCGCATCACGTGTCAAGCATAAGTGTGCCTATTTTATAATTCATGTTTGAGCCTTATCCTCAAATTGTGAGTCTCGCGGCTGCGCAGATGGTTGTTATATGTTACGTTGGAAGCACACGAGGTGTTTATGACACTCACCATGCCGTTTGAGTGTAGCTGGTAGTGCCACCCCCCATCCCACCCCACCCCCGTGCGGCACGTTTTCAAGCCTAAGTGAGCCTGTTTTCGAATTTGTGTCCTATCCTCAAATCCGGAGTATTGCGGCTATGTGGTCAATTGCTACGTGTTACGTTGGACACGTAATAGGTGTTCGTGCCACTTGCGGTACCGTTTGGGTTCCCCCCACCCCCGTAGCACGTTTTTAAGCTTAAGTGTGGTTGTTTTCAAATTCGTGTTTGGGTCCTATCCTCTAATCGAGAGCCCCGCGGGTGTGCGACCGGTTTCTACATGTTATGTTGGATGCGCACAAATTTATGTCGCTTGGGTACCTCTGGGGGATCCCACCTCCCCGTGACACGTTCTCAACCCTAAGTGTGCCTGTTTTTGAATTTGTGTCCTATCCTTAAACTGGGGTCCTGCAGCTGCGCGGTCGGTTGCTACGTGTTAAGTTAGATGTGTACAAGGTGTTCGTGACACCCGTGGTCTCGTTTGGGGGTCTTTGGGGTTCTCACCCCTCGCGATACATTTTTAAGACTAAGTGTGCCTGCTTTCGAATTCGTGTTTGGCTTCTATCCTCAAACCGGGAGTCTCGCGACTGTGAGGACGTTTTCCACGTGTTATTATTGAAAGACAAGAGTTGTTTGTGCCACTCATGGTGCCGTTTGGGTGTTGTTGGGGGTGCTTGTCCCCCCCCCCCCCCCACCGACATGTTTTCAAGCCTAAATGTGTTTATTTTCGAATTGATATCATGTCCTCAAACCAGGATTCCCGCGAAACATCACAATTTATGTCCTATCCTCAAACCCTTTTGAATTCATGTCCTATCCTTTAATTTTACGAGCATATAGTGGGAGACATCATAGTCTATGTCAATGCTCTCTGTACGTAGTTGTATCCATAGCGGGTGGATTTTTTCTGCCTTCTCCAACAATGTATGAAAGTTCAAGGCCACTGTAATAACCCGCGTAATTTTGGGCTATTTTAATTAATTTCTGAAAAATGAAGGAAAATAAGGTTTTTGATAAAATTATTTTTATTGCTCAAATATGTTGGTTATTATTTTTAAAGTCGAGAATTTCAAACGGTTTCGAAATCGGAGTTAAAATGGATTTTAAAATGATTTTTAAATATTTTTAACTCTTGAAGTTTTTTTGGCTTCCAACTCTTCATTTCTTTGCCTTATTTAAAGGAGTCTTTTGAATTCCAACTCTTCATTTCTTTGCATTATAAAAGGAAGTCGTGGGCAACCCTTTTAACCTACTTTTTGGCACAAATTCTGGCAGCAAATATATTTTATATTCCTCTTCTTTTTATATGCACATTGGCCCTTGAGATTTGTGAGTTCCAACCTTAGATTAGAGGTGTTCTTGGGGCTATTTTGTTGGAGGTTCTTGGAGGAGATTTTGCAGATCTTTTGTGTTGATCTTGATGTAACACCCCACGACTTTAGAGACTGAGAAATTTAATTTTTGGGAAGATAAAATTTAATTAAATTGGAGAATTTTAGAATTTGGGAAATGAGGTCCAAAAATAGAAAATATTTTAAAGTATTCCGGATGATGATTTTGAGGGTACCATCGATCCCGGAAGGGTCGAGATAGTCAAAATGACTGTCATTAGGTTTTATTTCGGCTCCGGGATATTTTTAAGTCAGTTTGACTCGAATTAGAGTAAACGAGTCATTTAAAGTGTGTATTAACATTTAAAACTGAGATTTTGTTTTAAAAGGTTGGAGGCTTACGGATGAAGCCATTTCTCATTTGGGAGAAAGAGAGAAGAGCCCTAGAGAGAGAAGAAGAAGAAGAGAAAGAAGAAGAAAGGGAGAGAGAGAGGAAGAAATCTTGAAGATTCCCGGCCCAACCGCGACATCGAGGACGATCCAACCTCTACAAATCTGAGGCAAGTGTTTAATCTTGCTAAATAGCTATTTGTGTATTTCATTTCATAAATTGTGGGGTAAAGAAATGGTATTTGGGTATTAATGTCAAAACCTAGATTTTAGGTTTAAATCTTGAAATCAATGATTAAATATGGATTTAATGGAATAGAAATGGTTGGGATCAACTTTGGGTTGGTTAATGGGCTTAAAATCATGATTTGATGAAGGATTGGGGGTTGGAATGAGATATTTAGGGTTTAGAATTCGTGGGTTTTGAAGAAGCAGATGAACCCTTCAAAAATTGCAGGTCCGAATCGATTTGCCCCCTCAAGCGAATCGATTCGGTTTGGTAAAATTGGCAGGTCTGCATTGACCGAATCGATTCGGACCCCAAGCCGAATCGATTCGGCCTATTGCAGAAGCCCAGGTCTTTGGACCCGAATCGATTTGCCTTGGAGGCCGAATCGATTCGGAAACAGGGCATTTTGAGGTATTTTCTCCATAGTGAATTCAAACCCTTTTTGGTTGGGTTTATTGATTTGGGGCCTTCTCTTATGATGTAAGAGATATGTTCTTGGAGACACATAAGGAGTTTCTCACACATTAGAGTTTTGGGGACTCCTTAGGGTAATTTGGGAGAAATGTATCCATGTATGTATTTGGAGTTATGTATAGAGATTTTGGGAGAAACCCCTTTGGGATTGGGAATCCTAATTGTAGATTAAAAATAAGTGTAGATGTGATGTGAGGCTAAGAACTCTTAGAGAGATCTTAGATTAGGGTATTCACAAAAGTGATCGAACCATAGTCGAAATCGAGGGAAATGAGATTATTTGATGATTGAAAGAATGAGCTTGAGGCTGATAGACTATTAGTTATATGTATACCGATAGTCAAAATGATTACTAGATTCTTTAATGTACTCGGAGATATAGATGATATGTGTAGTGAAAGATTCATACACAAACTCTTGGGTGATAGCCCTAATGTTGAATATATATATATATATAGGTATAGATATATACATATGGTTTTGGGAGACTATTCATCATAGGAAAATGATCGAATATGTTTCAAGTATGGGATTATATTCACGTATCGAGGTAAATTAAAGGAATTGTGGTGACGGCTTGCATATTGAGGACTATGTATACTTATAGCCAGGTATATATATATATCTTATACATATAAATGAGAATTAGTTTATATATATAGATAAGGATATGTGAATATGTGTTGATATATATATATATATATCTGTATGTATATAGATATATGGATATCTTTATGTTGTGGACATACATGGTATGGATATTTAAACCGTATATGATGGTTTATTACTTGATCATATGATTGGATCATATGGATTATATATTATGCATATAAATGATATATATACTTAATTGGTTAAGCATACCCCGCTCATGCTATCATTGGGAAGTTGCGCGCGTAGAGGGTGAGCATCCTGGCTAGAAAAGCAGGTTGTGGATATTCCCCAGATCATAGTCGTCCCGTGTGTTACTATATGATATATATATTTATTTTGGGATGAGACGTGATGGGTATGTTTCGTCTCATTGCCGGTTTGGAGCTATGACCGCTTCCCGGGACGTCGTGTGCGTGAGTATACCACGAGATGGGTGTCGTTTAGTCCCACCATGGTGGCCCCAGTTTTGCTACGTGAGCCGGGCACTGGGAAGATGATAGCATTGATGCAGTTTATCGACGATATATATAGCCGGGTATATTATGTGCATGGCCTTGTACATCATATGTAGTATGTACACTTGGCTATTGGATTGATGATGATATATATACGGTTAGAAATAAATACGTATATATATATATATATATATATATATTTATATATATATCCTATAGATGGAAGGATATGGACTTTTACGAAGTACATCTTAGATGATTATGGTGTACTAGATTGATGGGGGTTGATGTATCGCACATAAGGTATTATTTCGGTTACATCATCCCAAGGATATTATTGGAGGTTCTTTTATTTTATCTTATTTGTTTTCTTTCTTTTCTTTTCTTTCTTTCTTTCTTTAGGAGTTATAGTTAGTAGTAATGGTAGTATTAACTTGTATGTTGAGGATTATGGATCTCTAGGATCGACATTGCCCAGGAGTAGTGTAACGAGGTGGTTCCTTGTTTGGATTTCGCTTTGCGAGACACCTCACGCACGAAACGCAGTGCCATGTCGAGATTTGAGAGAAGTAATTCCATAGGTGGCATCACGGATCTCTGGTCTTGACCTTGTCAGGAGTAGTGTAACGGGGCGGTTCCTTGTTTGGATTTCGCTTTTCGAGACTCCCCACGCACGAAATGTAGTACAATTTTGGGATTTGAGAGAAGTCTTGCCAATATTCCATGTGCATATTATTAAGTATATTAATTCTTACGTTTTTAGCCTATATATATATATATATATATATATATATATATATATATATATATATATAGGGGTAATGTTTTAGGAATTATGATAATTATAATTCATGAGATTATTAATCGGAATTCATCAAGCCTTTTATGGCATGATTGTTGTAATCATAATCTAATAGGATTAGAAATGGGTGGATCCTTAGATTGTGACGGGAAGGTAGCTCTCGTGGATATAGGCTAGGCCTGATGAGTTAGGTTGTCCTAAAATCAATGGGGGTAATTTAACTAAAATTTGAGGACGCGAATAGGTGCGCGCCTTTAGATGAGAGGTGAGTTGGGGTTCCACGAGAGTGCGGTCTCACTTATTTCCGAAATTAAGTACACCGGTATTTATTATGCACGGTTAACACACTTGCTAAATATTTTACACATTCGGGGCTCTGACCCGTTTACTTTTCTCTCTTCCTTGTATATATATATATATGTTACTACAGGTATCCTACCGCATGGATGCCGGATGACCTTCTATCCTGAGTCTTGGGAGCCATGACAGGTGCGGACTGTTGCAGGATGTTTCATGTAGCCGCTTCCTACTTCTTTAAAATTCTAGGTAGGATTCATACTGTATATCGGGTTTGTACCCAAGGGATATTTACATACATGTTTTTATTTATTCCATTCAGTTATTGTATTAGCTGTGACCCGACAGCTTATTCGGGTCTACTTTCGTACATTCAGTTGTAGTTATTTATTTTGTTTTAATATAGCATTTCGTTTATCCTAGTTCTTTCTTGCATCTCTCTTATTTATTAGAAATTTTGTAGTGTTGGGTTGTGTTATGTTGCATGTTTTAATTTATTTAACATCTTGCTTATATGATATCGGGTAGTTAGTCCTATATTATATAGTACCGGTAGTTGATGTTGAGACTGGACCATCTGGAATTCCTGATTTAATATGGTATAGGGCTGGCCACCCGTTATTATTTTAGGCGGGTTGTTACAGATGGTATCAGAGCATCAGGTTCTAGAGTCCTTAGGATCTGTGCGAGTTTTTGCATTCTTCCCTTAACGTTCTTGACATAAAGCCCTAAAAATAGGACTGTTGTGTTCACTGCGTTGTTTTCTTCTGTGAAGTATATTCACTTGATTGACGTTCTGATAACAGTTGCTTTTGTTTCGTTTCAGACGTCGCCTAGATTTTTGTCGTCTAGGAAGGGATAGGATTAAAATTACAATACCCATAGTATATATTGGGTACGCTCTAATCGGGGGTAATTGTTTTCCCCGATTCCGGAGGAGATGTTGAGGAGATTTCTAGCAGTGGTTCGAGGTGATTTATCGGCAGTCGAGTAAGAAAGGAAATTTACTCGAATGGCGAATCTTGGTCTTAGTGAGGTAAGTCCGAGGAGACACATGTAGTGTAGTCCTTGGGAGGTCTAGATTGAGAATCTGTTAACCTTAGTTAGGAAACCTAATGTTGGTGACTTTTACCGAGCTGAGGTTGGTGTAGTTGTCCCAATATTAGGAGTATCGCATTCTAAGATGAGGGAGAATGCCTTTGGAGACTAAGTTTTGTTGTGTAGAACTGAAGGAGTTTCCGACAGTTGCAATCGCGCCTTGCCCTTCAATATGGTTAGGAAGGATTTTGAGGAAGATGCTTCTCTTGTGAAGAAATAGGTTTAGGGATAATGATTTTCCTAGAAGGAGTTGAGGACCCTGAGTTGAGATTCTAGGGTGAGGGGAAACCATTAGGTTATGGAATTGTAAGGTAGAATACCTTTCTTTGGGTTTAAGTTACGCTTTGTGCGATAGTGGGAACGTCGCGTGTGAGGTGTGATGAGTAGCTAGCCGCTATACCGCTAGGGGGTATGGAATTTTCCTAGAGAAGGAAGTGAGCAAGTGTGGCCTTGGTATGGCATCTTGGGAGATGATACATCTTTTCGTAACGAAATGATAGGGAAGTTTTAGAATCCCAATGAGGGAAGGATTTATTTTTATATAAAGGTGTTAATATGATGTATAGGAATTTCATAACTGAGAGGTTCAGAGTTTGGTAGATTCGTGAGGAGCGGATAGTTTAGCTCATAGTTGTGCTAGTTTTGAGAACTAGATATTGGCTAAAGTATTGTATTGGTTGAGGCCTTGTGTCCTAAACATAAGGTGTTTATTTGGCGTGTCGAGAGACGCGGAATATTTTTATATCGTATTATTTGTATAGGCCCTCGAGCGATATCTAAAATATGGAAATCTTTTTATAAAACCTTAACCCTGGTTCAACTAATCTCAATCCCCGACCTAGCTACACAGTAGTGTATTGGGAGGGTTCCTTGTTTGGATTTCGCTTGCGAGACCTCCCCCGCACGAAGGTGGCTAACGTCAGGAATTGAGGAGAGTTCAACCAGTGGAAATTTTCAAACTTTTATATATTTAGTATATCGTTATAGATTTTATTACCGAGGATTATCTTACAATTTTGAGGCTAATGGAGCCTGATTAAAATTCTATGAGTGGAGATCAGGTACGGGGTGTATGGGCGCCCTGAGTAGTTAGTTTGTTTTAAAGGCTATATGGTTCGACGTGAGAACTAGAAAGGATCGGTATAGTGATCCTAAGACTTGATGTTAGGACTAGATGGTATTGAGGTCCTAGACATATCTTAAATTTCGCGGACGAAATTCTTGTAAGGGGGGGAGATTGTAACACCCCACGACTTTGGAGACTGAGAAATTTAATTTTTGGGAAGATAAAATTTAATTAAATTGGAGAATTTTAGAATTTGGGAAATGAGGTCCAAAAATAGAAAATATTTTAAAGTATTCCGGATGATGATTTTGAGGGTACCATCGATCCCGGAAGGGTCGAGATAGTCAAAATGACTGTCATTAGGTTTTATTTCGGCTCCGAAATATTTTTAAGTCAGTTTGACTCGAATTAGAGTAAACGAGTCATTTAAAGTGTGTATTAACATTTAAAACTGGGATTTTGTTTTAAAAGGTTGGAGGCTTACGGATGAAGCCATTTCTCATTTGAGAGAAAGAGAGAAGAGCCCTAGAGAGAGAAGAAGAAGAGAAAGAAGAAGAAAGGGAGAGAGAGAGGAAGAAATCTTGGAGATTCCCGGCCCAACCGCGACATCGAGGATGATCCAACCTCTACAAATCTGAGGCAAGTGTTTAATCTTGTTAAATAGCTATTTGTGTATTTCATTTCATAAATTGTGGGGTAAAGAAATGGTTTTTGGGTATTAATGTCAAAACCTAGATTTTAGGTTTAAATCTTGAAATCAATGATTAAATATGGATTTAATGGAATAGAAATGGTTGGGATCAACTTTGGGTTGGTTAATGGGCTTAAAATCATGATTTGATGAAGGATTGGGGGTTGGAATGAGATATTTAGGGTTTAGAATTCGTGGGTTTTGAAGAAGTAGATGAACCCTTCAAAAATTGCAGATCCGAATCGATTCGCCCCCTCAAGCGAATTGATTCGGTTTGGTAAAATTGGCAGGTCTGCATTGACCGAATCGATTCGGACCCCAAGCCGAATCGATTCGGCCTATTGCAGAAGCCCAGGTCTTTGGACTCGAATCGATTCGCCTTGGAGACCGAATCGATTCGGAAACAGGGCATTTTGAGGTATTTTCTCCATAGTGAATTCAAACCCTTTTTGGTTGGGTTTATTGATTTGGGGCCTTCTCTTATGATGTAAGAGATATGTTCTTGGAGACACATAAGGAGTTTCTCACACATTAGGGTTTTGGGGACTCCTTAGGGTAATTTGGGAGAAATGTATCCATGTATGTATTTGGAGTTATGTATAGAGATTTTGGGAGAAACCCCTTTGGGATTGGGAATCCTAATTGTAGATTAAAAATAAGTGTAGATGTGATGTGAGGCTAAGAACTCTTAGAGAGATCTTAGATTAGGGTATTCACAAAAGTGATCGAACCATAGTCGAAATCGAGGGAAATGAGATTATTTGATGATTGAAAGAATGAGCTTGAGGCTGATAGACTATTAGTTATATGTATACCGATAGTCAAAATGATTACTAGATTCTTTAATGTACTCGGAGATATAGATGATATGTGTAGTGAAAGATTCCTACACAAACTCTTGGGTGATAGCCCTAATGTTGAATATATATATATAGGTATAGATATATACATATGGTTTTGGGAGACTATTCATCACAGGAAAATGATCGAATATGTTTCAAGTATGGGATTATATTCACGTATCGAGGTAAATTAAAGGAATTGTGGTGACGGCTTGCATATTGATGACTATGTATACTTATAGCCAGGTATATATATATCTTATGCATATGAACGAGAATTAGTTTATATATATAGATAAGGATATGTGAATATGTGTTGATATATATATATATATATCTGTATGTATATAGATATATGGATATCTTTATGTTGTGGACATACATGGTATGGATATTTAAACCGTATATGATGGTTTATTACTTGATAATATGATTGGATCATATGGATTATATATTATGCATATAAATGATATATATACTTAATTGGTTAAGCATACCCCGCTCATGCTATCATTGGGAAGTTGCGCGCGTAGAGGGTGAGCATCCTGGCTAGAAAAGCAGGGTGTGGATATTCCCCAGGTCATAGTCGTCCCGTGTGTTACTATATGATATATATATTTATTTTGGGATGAGACGTGATGGGTATGTTTCGTCTCATTGCCGGTTTGGAGCTATGACCGCTTCCCGGGACGTCGTGTGCGTGAGTTTACCACGAGATGGGTGTCGTTTAGTCCCACCATGGTGGCCCCAGTTTTGCTATGTGAGACGGGCACTGGGAAGATGATAGCATTGATGCAGTTTATCGACGATATATATAGTCGGGTATATTATGTGCATGGCCTTGTACATCATATGTAGTATGTACACTTGTCTATTGGATTGATGATGATATATATACGGTTAGAAATAAATACCTCTATATATATATATATATATATATATATATATATATATATATATTTATATATATATCCTATAGATGGAAGGATATGGACTTTTATGAAGTACATCTTAGATGATTATGGTGTACTAGATTGATGGGGGTTGATGTATCGCACATAATGTATTATTTCGGTTACATCATCCCAAGGATATTATTGGAGGTTCTTTTATTTTATCTTATTTGTTTTCTTTCTTTTCTTTTCTTTTCTTTCTTTCTTTCTTTAGGAGTTATAGTTAGTAGTAATGGTAGTATTAACTTGTATGTTGTGGATTATGGATCTCTAGGATCGACATTGCCCAGGAGTAGTGTAACGAGGTGGTTCCTTGTTTGGATTTCGCTTTGCGAGACACCTCACGCACGAAACGCAGTGCCATGTCGAGATTTGAGAGAAGTAATTCCATAGGTGGCATCACGGATCTCTGGTCTTGACCTTGTCAGGAGTAGTGTAATGGGGCGGTTCCTTGTTTGGATTTCGCTTTGCGAGACTCCCCACGCACGAAACGTAGTACAATTTTGGGATTTGAGAGAAGTCTTGCCAATATTCCATGTGCATATTATTAAGTATATTAATTCTTACGTTTTTAGCCTATATAGGTATATATATATATATATATATATATATATGTATAGGGGTAATGTTTTAGGAATTATGATAATTATAATTCATGAGATTATTAATCGAAATTCATCAAGCCTTTTATGGCATGATTGTTGTAATCATAATCTAATAGGATTAGAAATGGGTGGATCCTTAGATTGTGACGGGAAGGTAGCTCTCGTGGATATAGGCTAGGCCTGATGAGTTAGGTTGTCCTAAAATCAATGGGGGTAATTTAACTAAAATTTGAGGACGCGAATAGGTGCGCGCCTTTAGATGAGAGGTGAGTTGGGGTTCTCGAGAGTGCGGTCTCACTTATTTCTGAAATTAAGTACACCGGTATTTATTATGCACGGTTAACACACTTGCTAAATATTTTACACATTCGGGGCTCTGACCCGTTTACTTTTCTCTCTTCCTTGTATATATATATATATGTTACTACAGGTATCCTACCGCATGGATGCCGGATGACCTTCTATCCTGAGTCTTGGGAGCCATGACAGGTGCGGACTATTGTGGGATGTTTCATGTAGCCGCTTCCTACTTCTTTAAAATTCAAGGTAGGATTCATGCTGTAAATCGGGTTTGTACCCAAGGGATATTTACATACATGTTTTTATTTATTCCATTCAGTTATTGTATTAGCTGTGACCCGACAGCTTATTCGGGTCTACTTTCGTACATTCAGTTGTAGTTATTTATTTTGTTTTAATATAGCATTTCGTTTATCCTAGTTCTTTCTTGCATCTCTCTTATTTATTAGAAATTTTGTAGTGTTGGGTTGTGTTATGTTGCATGTTTTAATTTATTTAACATCTCGCTTATATGATATCGGGTAGTTAGTCCTATATTATATAGTACCGGTAGTTGATGTTGAGACTGGACCATCTGGAATTCCTGATTTAATATGGTATAGGGCTGGCCACCCGTTATTATTTTAGGCGCGTTGTTACACTTGAGGATGTGATCGTTGGTTTGTCATCATTGTTTGAGGTATGGGGTTTTACACAATATGCTCTTTAAATCTCGCGAGTGTCATTCTCTTTGAATTCTTGTTAATTGAACTCATATTTGAATTGATAAATTCATTGAAATCTGGAAAATAATTGTTGAAATTATTTTGATTCATGTGTTATCATTATATTGTTGATGAGCACGTTTTCATGAGATTTTAATATGGAACGAATGTTGGGCACCCGCCAAAATTCCTGTTTCCCGGGCTATGGCTTGATAAAGCATATACGGATGTGGTGAGGCCTGGTGACCCGCTTAAAGTGTTGTTGAGAAATTATATTGATAAATGCTTTGAGATTTTCATTTCGATTTGAATATTCGTACTCTTGTTGTTACGCTTTATTCATCGCTAATATATATTTGTTGAGCATCTTTCTTGTCGTATTGTGTACTTTCCCACATTTTCTTTTAGTTGGCAGGTTAGTGTGGATTGGGACGCTATGGACCAATTGGGATTATTTTAGCGTGGATTATTTTGGTAAAAATATTTTTGGAAGATTTGTATTATTTTGATGTATAGAGCGTTGGAGATTTGTATTTTATTTTTCGAATTAGATGTTGTATTTATTCGAGAGACTTGTTGTATTTAAAGAGATTGAGATTCGTGGATTTATATTATTGTGGGTTTAGTTAGATGCTCTATACCTTGTTACTTGTGGATCTGGATTTATTTTATCGCATTAGCGCTTTGTTCGCTCTCCCCGGGCGGGCGGGGTGTTACAAATGGTATCAGAGCTTAGGTATATGGCAACCCTAGGGGCTTGGGTTTTGGGTTCATTGCGTGGTTAGCAATTTTCGAAGATAGAAAATTTTAGGTGATATTCGTGTTAGGTTTCGAGATTAGAGGTGAGGAATTATTTTTGGAGACGAGATTATTTTTGGAGTTAGTGTAGTGGCCTGATTTTGAGAGTTAGGCATTCGGCGAATTTCGAGGGAAAAATTCCATTGTTAGTGGGGAAGTGTAATAACCCGCGTAATTTTGGGTTATTTTAATTAATTTCTGGAAAATGGAGGAAAATAAAGTTTTTGATAAAATTATTTTTATTGCTCAAATATGTTAGTTATTATTTTTAAAGGCGAGAATTTCAAACGGTTTCGAAATTGGAGTTAAAATGGATTTTAAAATGATTTTTAAATGTTTTTAACTCTTGGAGTTGTTTTGGCTTCCAACTCTTCATTTCTTTGCCTTATTTAAAGGAGTCTTTTGAATTTCAACTCTTCATTTCTTTGCATTATAAAAGGAAGTCGTGGGCAACCCTTTTAACCTACTTCTTGGCACAAATTGTGGCAGCAAATATATTTTATATTCCTCTTCTTTTTATATGCACATTGGCCCTTGAGATTTGTGAGTTCCAACCTTAGATTAGAGGTGTTCTTAGGGCTATTTTGTTGGAGGTTCTTGGAGGAGATTTTGTAGATCTTTTGTGTTGATCTTGAGGATGTGATCATTTGTTTATCATCATTGTTTGAGGTATGGAGTTTTACACAATATGCTCCTTAAATCTCGCGAGTGTCATTCTCTTTGAATTCTTGTTAATTGAACTCATATTTGAATTGATAAATTCATTGAAATCTGGAAACTAATTGTTGAAATTATTTTGATTCATGTGGTATCATTATATTGTTGATGAGCACGTTGTTATGAGATTTTAATATGGCACGGATGTTGGGCACCCGCCAAAATTCCTGTTTCCCGGGCTATGGCTTGATAAAGCATATACGGATGTGGTGAGGCCTGGTGACCCGGTTAAAGTGTTGTTGAGAAATTATATTAATAAATGCTTTGAGATTTTCATTTCGATTTGAATATCCGTACTCTTGTTGTTACGCTTTATTCATCGCTAATATATATTTGTTGAGCGTCTTTCTTGTCGTATTGTGTACTTCCCCATATTTTCTTTTAGTTGGAAGGTTAGCGTGGATTGCGACTCTATGGACCAATTGGGATTATTTTAGCGTGGATTATTTTGGTAAAAATATTTTTAGAAGATTTGTATTATTTTGATGTATAGAGCTTTGGAGATTTGTATTTTATTTTTCGAATTAGATGTTGTATTTATTCGAGAGACTTGTTGTATTTGAAGAGATTGAGATTAGTGGATTTATATTACTATGGGTTTATTTAGATGCTATATACCTTGTTACTTGTGGATTTGGATTTATTTTATCGCATTAGCTCTCCGTTCGCTCTCTCCGGGCGGGCGGGGTGTTACAGCCACTCGGGATTATGTGTGTGAAATATATTCTTTATGGCGTCATCCTAGTTTCTATCAGGGAAAATAAAATAAGATCGAATTGGTACTCTTGTTGGATATAAACTCTATGATTTACA
This sequence comes from Sambucus nigra, assembly GCA_949130495.1. Classification (NCBI taxonomy): domain Eukaryota; kingdom Viridiplantae; phylum Streptophyta; class Magnoliopsida; order Dipsacales; family Adoxaceae; genus Sambucus; species Sambucus nigra. Next base: position 339,666,676 of record OX422213.1, on the reverse strand, counting down.
AGGTAGTTAAATTATTCTATCTTTTTATTTTCATACCTATAAATAGGAGTACCCTCTATATGTCGTGCACTAATAAAAGAGTTATATGTGCGGTTTAATTGCAACCTCTCGCACTCTTGTTGGAAGTGATTATCACCATGCCTCATTTTTTCTGAGAAAAGTATATGAGGATATTAAGGTATATTAGTTTGATTATGGTTTTGATTAATCACTACCCTTCTCTTAACCCCTTTGATTTTGGACCTCACAGATGTGATATCCCAAAAACAACCCACCGTAAGTGTTTGTACCACGTTTTGTTAGGGTTTATTATGAGAGAGTTTAAAAGTATATGTGTATTATCAATCCAAGAAATCCAACATAGTATCCAACAACCAAACCAACAACCAATAATTATTCTGTAATCCTTCTATCATTTACGTGATAACACATGTATCCATAATCACAATATCTCACTATAGTAAGGTCACTTCTCATTTTATACATTATAAATTCATAAACAACATAGTTATTAATGTGCACACATGCTTGCGATTTATATTTAAAGTAAAGAATTGAAGAATTGCTAACACATGAATAACACGATAATACAAGTAAAACATGAATAACGTGACGACAAGAGAAGATAAAACGACTAATGCGAGTCTTAATTGCCACAAGAACACAAAATGGTAAGATTTACTATTAAAAAATCAAGACATGCATATCCCCCAATTTAATGTCAAAAAAATCCATTTAATTATATTTTCTGAAAAAATCACAACACGCATATAACCCCCAATACATTATCACGACATGCATATAACTCCCAATACAATGTCAAAAAAATCGATGTAATTATATTTTACAAAAAAAACACGACACGTATATTGCCCCCAATATAATGTCACGACCCGCATATAACCTACGATACAATGCCAAAAGAAATATATTTTATTTTATTTTTTGTCCAAAAAAACCACGACATGCATATAGCCTCCAATATAATGTTATTACACACATATAACCCAAAATACGGTAGACGTAATATTTTTTCACTTATTAAAAATCCATTTAATTATATTTTTACAAAAAATAAGATATTTTGTCAAAAAAATAACCCCAATAAAATGTCTAGGGTTTATTGACATAAAATACAATGTGTTTATAGTTACACACATACACTCACATATACATAAACACATAAACACAAATCCGAAATATGAAATCCAAATCTGAAATCGAAATCGAAATCGAACATACACACAAATGTATTGCCTTTCAAGAGAAATTTGAAATCCAAATAAAATAAAATCCAAATCTACCATCTCAAACCACACAAAATCACAAACCTTCAAAATCCAAATCGCACAAAACCTCTGAAATCCAAATCTGAGACCAAAATGAAAATTGCACAAAATCACATGGTAGGATAGCTGTTTGGAAGCGTATTCTTCTTGGGGTTGCAAGCCCTTCACCCAATTCAAAATTCATGTCATGCTATTTCCAGATAAACCATATTGGATCTTCAAACTATGAAAACCAACCATGGCATGTAAAGTTGTTTTATATTTCTCACATCCAGAGTATAACGGTTGGGTCGCCTTAAATTTTATACTTTGGTAGTCATCATTAAGGTTTATCTTGATATCTTCATGAGAACCTGAACCTTGTAGATCATCAGTGACCTCATTCTCTTCCACTTCATGAACTTCATACGCATCATCAACTAAATCCACTAGCATATTATGATCTACATTGCCATCCTCCCCTTGTACATCCATCCTACTTGTTGAAGGTTGTTATGAAGGTTGCTCGGGGACAAAAGAAAATTTCGGTTCCCCATAAAAACCCAAATTCGATAATTATCTTGCATACCCTATCTTAACAAATGTAGTTCAACTATTTTCAACTCAAACACCTTACCATTCTTACACCTAGCACACGGATACATAAACTCTTCATCATTATGACATCTCTTTGTGTATTTTACAAATTCATGAGCACCTCTGTGAAACACATCTCCTAATATATTTGTCTCACCCATCCACTCTTTGTATTTGGGATATCCCATCATAGATACTACAAACAATCACCTATTATGGTAAGAAGCGTATATTCGTGGATTAGTACAAACAAAAGTATGAACATTTAGTTCCCATTAGTATGAACAATCACCTATTTAATGCATACGTATAAGAACTAGAAGGCTAGTTTCTATGATCATTATATGTAATTTAAATTAATTATAAATGTTACAGAATAATTATGTCATGCATTAAAATGAGAATACATGCAGGCATGCACCCCCCGAAGCAAGTATTATATAAGAAGTTTACTTAATGTAAATTTATTCGTGCATTCAAATTCAAATTCAAATTCAATTTATAATATTAATTCCTATTTCCTCCATCTCCTCTAAAGGGTGAGTGGTCCTATCCCATTCGAGATCGCATATTTCCATAATATACTTAGCAACTTGTGCACATTGTTCTAATTTGAGGAAAATTCTACAGCATATCCCCATAGTTCTCCAAGTACACGACATAGATTCAAAAGTGTGAGTGTTATTTCAATTTATCAATTGAAATAAAACTTAACATCGCATCATCTAGTATGTATCCAAAGAACATTAAGATACGACTGTAAAACTTCCCCCAAAAGTATCAAGTTTAAGGCACTAAGAATATTATTATACAGAAACTATGTAGTCCCAAACTTTCCAAACGGGATAATTCTAGAGATCTCATTACAGGGGGAATGTCTCTCGAACGGGTCTAAGAGATATTGAATGCATACGCATAAGAACTAGAAGGCTACTATCTATGCGCTATGTAATTTAGAGTATGTTTCATTTAATTATGTCTTATCACAATTCAAGAGATTTCATTTAATTATGTAATTTAAAGTATGTTTCATTTAATTTAAGTACTCATAAGAACTAAAATTATACCAATTCAAATTCAATTTCAATAAATACCAATTTATACCAATATCAATACCAATTAGAATTCAATTTCAATTTAGAGAAACGGGTCATATAGAAATACAGTGAATAGAAATTAAAAAGGTTATTAATGTTTAGATCATTTCATTTGTTTTAGTCCATTTCATAAGGAGCTAAGGGGATGGTAATACTATTTGGGCAAATTATAAAGTCCACAAACAACATTGAAACTATTTTCGAAATCATACACGCACATGTGACATTCTATATGTTGATCCACAAATTAAAGACAACACACTAAAATCTCTTATACCAAAACCAAACACAATCAATTCCCTGTATCATCCCATTTTCTCACACCTCTAAACTCCCAAAAAAATGGATTCAAAACTCCCCCCCCCCCCAACTGCCACACCCGCCCCACACACACCTACCCCCACCCCCACTGCCCCCATCACTCCCTCCTACCCCCCCCCCCACTCCTCCCTGACTCATCACTGCCACCCCCCAAACACCACACACACACACACATATACCTACACATATACACACACACATATACAAAGGAAAGAGAGAGAGAGAGAGAGAGAGAGAGAAACTCACTTGAAAATGTAGAGAGAGAGAGAGCAGTCGCGAGAGATTGAGAAAAGGGGGAAATGAAAATGGTGCAAAAAAAAGAGGCGGTAGTCTTTTTTTGCTGAGAAAGTTGTCACGGACCTGTCAAGGTGTTTGACCATGACAAAAAAACACGTATTTTTTTATCACGATCAATAACGGTGATAAGGTTGGCTGGCTCAAAGGTGACAATTTAGCCTTTTTGGTGTAGTGGCTTTTAGGGTTTTAGGGATCGTGGAAATGAAAATATGCATCCACTAATCTGTTTTTAGGATAGACGTTGGTCACGGCTTAGAGCAGTGACCCCCATAAATGAATTGTTGTCATGTGGATGAATGATTATTATCACGGCCCATAGTCGTAAACAACACCAAAAATTGGTCACGGCCCACAGCCAGGACCCCCAATGTGTGTTTGTTGTACTTTGTCATGCACGTGGTCACATACCAAGTCCATGATCCATCCACGACCATGCCTAGAGGGAATTCAGGAGTGAATTTGGCGCCAAGATGGTCACGGTATGGTCACGGACCACGTCCATAACCCACTATGGGCACGAATTTTGTCTGTGACCACTTTTAGGGGCATCCATCACCCAGTGTGGTCATGGATCTGGTCACGCCAAAGGTTAAGATGGTTATGGCAAAAGTCCATGACCCTCTGGTTATGGCCCAGGTCCATGACCCTCGAGCCGTGACCATTTACAGGATTTCGTGTTATGTCCGCATACCTCTGCTACAATCAAAGTATAAAATAACACACTTCATAAGGTTAAAGGCTCCATCATACTAGTCATTCTAAGGGATGTCCCAATCAATAATAAAGTAGAGTTCCAAGTGATAGGCATCCCCTCATATTTTAACCTTTTATTAGGTCGTTCTTGGCTTCTAAACACCTGGGAGTGCCTTCTTCCCTACATGCAAAACTTAAATATACTACGACCATGATATCACAACAATCATTAGAGATGGTGATAATTGTGTCGGTGTTAGTACCAGTATTCTAATCCTCAAGATTTAGGAGTGATATGTGACTATAAAGCTGCATAGTGGACCTTTTGCCTCTTCCCATTAGGGAAGGATTCTAAGATAAAGTGAATTCGAATACAACTCTAATGGTAATGTTAATTCCCTCAACAATATTAAGAAAATGCACTTCCTATTGGTAGTATGTTTTTGTTTCCATTTTTAAGTCATCACTAAGACAATCATATTGAATTTTGCCTCTCCACCTTGTGGTGCAGAGTATTATACATATCTTGTATAACTTAGTGGAAATCGCCAAAAGTTCCTAAGAAATACCCTTGATCTTTATCTCTTGAGTCTCCGTGAACAACCACTTAAATAAAGACGAAAAATATTTCCCTTCTTTTGGCTTCTTAGAATCCTGGTATAATCCATTAAAGAAACATATTAAACTCAGTATTTGGATCTTTTTTTACGATAAGATCAACTATAAAGGAGAGTTAAAAAAATAATTTTGAGCCTCCATTGATTAATCCTACTAAATAAACCTCTTCGAAAAGCCAGAGCAATAGTTTTAGTCCTTCAGGTTATCCTATTTAAGGATTGAAATTTGCCTTATATACCCAGAGCACAAATAGCATAATCCATCTGAAAAGGAAAAGATGGATAGAGTACCAAAATTTAAACAAAGCCTCTCCAAAATATGCTTATCCTTTTCGAACATCAATATGATTATATAAAATACAATCGATGATTGCCTTAAATAATTTATCAATAGGTTTGACGGCTAAAACTAAATCAAGAAACATCCCAATCATTAAGGGAAAATAACTTTCACTATATTGTGGGGAACTCTTTAGTGTATTATAGATCCATTCAATCTTAAGAAAATTGGGAAAAACATACCAAAATGACAGTATGACCATCTTGCATGATCTAATTCATAAAAAAGTCAATATCCACATAAATTATATGATCATCAAGTCGAAGGACCAATACGGTCATATCCTCGCCTTATGAAAATTATCCGAATAACTTCACTAATATAAAATTCATTTAAATCCACATATATATGTCTTTAACATAACTAAAGGCAAGATTTTGGACTTCATAGTCACTGGTAATTGAATATAGGTAGATCCTTCCCATGTCTGTGCCACATTTGACATACATCCCCTCGAATACAGAATGATATATGGGTTTTGCTAAACAAACTACAATACATCAATCGTTTTATCTACCATATCACCTCCATATACGATTATATCTTCAAATTTTGAATAAAGTACTTAACTAAAGTTTGTAATGAAAAATTCCAAGACTCTTTTTATAAGATCAATCACTACCTGACTAAACCTTTGATGCTCATGTCACCACAACTTGACCTTCTAATTTTAGTCTACTTGATGATTATCAGTACGTCCTTAGGGGAAATGTTTTCCAAATACATTAAGGAATCATTCAAAGAATGAGTCATCTACTACATCAATAATAAACTAATAGGATATAAGGTTAACTACATGACCATTGAGAAGGAATGTGTCACCTTATTATGGGTTACTCAAATTGTTGACACTAAATGCTCACATTTTTTATAAAATTGTCTTCCGGCATGGACACAATAAACTAACTGCTAGATAAACCCACCCTATCTAACCACATGGCTAAATATTTGCTCATATTTGAAATTTTTAAAATCTTTTACGTCATGTAAAAATACGTTAAGGGTAAATCCATTTTACATTGATCAATGAGGAAGGCATGTGGATTGCATAATTCACAGATAAAGGAGTTTCAAATGATTCCTGATATGATAAATATAGCACCCTGTCGCAGAGAGTACTGCACTAGGCCTTTACGTCGTAGCCTTATAAGTACATTCTGCCATCCTACCTGCAGATGTCGTGACCCTTACATAATCTATGGCGTGACCCCAGCCTGCTCATTCAGCTGGCTGCATCCCTCCCCATTATAGCAACAGCACAGCTCCTACATCTCCTATAATATAGGTCCACACCTCAAGATTAAGGATCTGATCTCATATATCTAACCTGGCCTAACCCAGACCAGATCCAAGCTCATTTCTTAAACTGATTCACAGTCTAGATACACGACATTGGTGCAGGCATTACTAAACACTCTACCTCCTTCAGCACAGCTGGGGGGTTATTCACCGGCATCACGGTTATCTCACCAGCACTTCCAGAAACATCATAAACATGTATTCTCTTCTCTCATCTTTATTGTACGCTTGTTACGACATTGTAAACATGTACTACAATTCATATAATGAGAGTGTGGCACCAAAGTGGAAGTAGGCTCATTTTAATAGCCTAACCACTATATATCTTATCTTTTATCTCTCTTTACTTGCTCTATCTGTTTATTATGTATTTTACACTTGACTTGCTGGTACGAGAACGACAAGTGGACGATTTCTCAAATAATCAATCTTACGTCGTATGTGGGAAACAATGTATTTCAATCTTGTTTCTATGTATTTTGGGTTCTTGAACACCTTATTTATTCATGGGGATCCTTTAAATCATTATCTCATGGGTGGATTTTTGGTTATTGAACTCGTATTTTGTATACACACCGTCAAATGGGTATCACATATATTCAAATTTGTTAATGGGTCTCTCTTTTTATGACCTTAGATTTATTTTTACATACCCCGATGATGTTACCTCACCAAGATAACGCTGAAAAATGCGAAGGGCAATATGCTTGCACAGGTGGGTAAATAGGGATGTGATTTGTTTGCTCGTTTACTACTTTCTCAGCCTATGATCTAGGGTTTCCTACCATAATTGTGACATTGTTGTGCACCAGGAGGTTTTTCTGCCCTTAATAAACCCTAGTAGGTATGTTCTCCTCGTATTTCGTGTGAAAAACTCAGTTTTGGGGTTCAGATTCTAGGATTGATCCTTCCTATCTAAGAAGGGATGCGACCTTGTAGTTTAACTACCCTTTTGCTGCAGCCCTTACTAGTGCAGTTGGCTTACAGTAGCTTCAAATCATTGGGAAGTGATCACAAGTTCAGCCTTGGTGAATTCTACTAAAAAGGCAACGGCAGTGCACATACATGCCTTATTGGGTGCAGCCTCAGCAGTAAAATCATGTAGCAATGCAAACGCTGCATCCCTACTTTATATTTAGTTCATCCTATATTCTATGATTACTCACTTCTGCTAGTTTTGTCTCAGATTATATATTTTTTAAAGACTAACAAAGCAAAAAATGGAGGGAGAATCCAGCCAAAGCAAATAAATGAAGAACGAGATTGCTCAGTTTTACAACTAACTCAATCGTCTATATGACAGTCACGCCTCACTCCAGACTCAGGTCAACTTCTTAACCCATAGAGTTCTTATGCTAGATGCCGCGACACCCAAAGTTATTGGCCAAACCGTAGCTGCCGTAGTCACTGAAGCTATTATCCCAGGGGCCGCGTCCCTGGGCCAAAAGAGTCAGAAGAGGAAAGTTGAAAAAGAATAAAACAGTTTTAAAGCCTTCACTCCATTGATTTACGAGATTGAAGAGGTGTTGTAACTCATCAAAGAAGATAAATTGCTTTGCTGGCCTGAGAAATTGATGTACCCTCCTCATAAGAGGGACAGAACCAGATATTGAAGCTTCCACATGGACCATGGGCATAGCACTGGCAAATGTTGTGTACTAAAAGATGAGATTGAAAGGTTTGTGAGGCAGGGGATGCTACAACAATTCTTAAAAGATGCTTAAAGGATGTAGCCTTTACCAAACAGGCCACAATCTTAACTCCTCTTTCGTCTATTTTTCGTAAAACCTGAAGTGTTAATTTGACACACAAGCGTTGTATTTCCTTACAAACTTAACATATGTATATGAATATATGAAATTAGGCTTACTTTGTATTTTCCAAACACATATAAAAATATAAGAACAGATTGAGTCATGATTTATCTCTTAACTTTCCATTAATAGAAATCTTATTAATGTCCTTCGTCTTAAACAGATTTCAAGGGAAAGATGATCAGTTATCTCAGAAGACTATTTATTTTGCGAATGATCCTTATTTGGATTAGAACGCCACTCATGGTGAAAGGAAATATTCTTATATTCGCAAGGCCAACCATCCTTCGGTATATGTTGCTATCAGATTCAAAGACTCAAATTGCCCCAACTCAGCTTTCGGGATGCGTATATTAACCTAGGGAGGCTTAAAAATGTTTCGTATATTAGCTTGGGAAGGCTTGAAAGTGTCCTGTATATTGGCCTAGGGAGGCTTAAAAATGTCCCATATATTATCTTGGGGAAGCTTCATAATACCTAGCCTGGGGAGGCCTGATAATAACCCACAGGTGTCGAAGACTTAAATGTCTACGAATAATCTTATATTCAAAGGGGTTGAAGACTTAATTGTCAGCGTATAATCCGATCATAGCCTGGGAAGGCTTTATATATGTCCAAACATAGCTCGGGGAAGCTTTATAATACCTAGCCCAGGGGGGCCTGATAATAACCCAGCCAAAAGCGACTAAAGGAATGCTATGAAATGCAATCAAAGCGACTGAAAGAAGATACGAAAGTGGATTCATGCCAAATAAAGCAACTAAGGGATGCAGCGGTATTAACTTGGATTTGTATCAAAGCTACAAAGGATAAATGGTCGCAACCCAATTCAAGAATCATGGAACATCTTGATCTCGTATCTGCAAAAGAGACGGCACCATGTGTTATGAAACTACAACCCTCATGGCCATAGCTCTAGTGTGATAGTTTCAATTGGTCGCAACATCTATAATTTTAAAGCGTCCATATAAAGAGGTTGCAGCTGCAGCCTCATGTCCCATATTTATGTTAAAGGGAATATAGTTGTGTCCCATTAGCAAGTGACTATATTCAAGAAAACAACAAATGAAGTAAAGGGCATTCAAACATTCAAAAATATCGTGGACAGCTACAGAAAAGGGTTCTGTGACACTGACATCATAAAGCATAATAAATCTACAGAAAGAAGTTGGCCTCAGCCCAGCATGCTATCAACAATTTCTTGATAAGGGCTTGAAAAGGTTCGTAACCCTATCAATATGGATGCAGCCATCAAGGAGTCCATTCATTCATTCAGAAGATATAGCAGAAGAAAAAATTATTAAAATTGTTAAAATGTCATGGTTGGGTTGCAAACCAGCCGCAACCTCTGAATTATAACCAAGTAAATGATAAAAAAAAAACTAAAGAAATTAAGCCGCAACCCCAAAGGCATTTCTCTTTGGCACCGCGACTTAGGGGATGATAGCTACACGGAGTGGAAAATTTGAAGTCCATGGAAAAGTATAACAGGCTGCAGCCTATTTGGAGGAACCATTTATATGGTGTTGTCGCGGTCTTATGCCCCTTGCAGTTACTGAAGTATTTTTTCAAATCCATTCAAGTAACCAACATTCTTAAAATAAAAGCAACACTCATTCAAATATCAAGGCAGACAATAAAGGAGTAAGCAAAGGAGCAGTTAAGACAAACAGATAAATCAAAGGCTACAAACTTGGTAAAAGATTGAAATGTTAAGTTATATAGACAAGTGGTCGCAGCGTAAAATAAAGCTTAAGTTCTAAAAAGGCCGCAGGACAAAGCGCATTACAAAGGCAAAAAGAGGAGATAGATGCCTACGTTCTAAGAGGCCGCATCATCCTCAATGTCTCCTTATTCACCCTCCGCGATCGTCTCGATCTCATCATCTATCGGAGTCTCCTCCAACAGCTTCCTCTCTCTATCCTCTGTCCTAACCTTTATTCCAGCAATGCAGGCACTATGATCAGTATTTCCAATACTCCAAGACATAATATGGGCATTGGAATCAGGAATTTTTTTGTCCACCCTGTATCTTAGCTCTTGATAGCCGCAGATGTATGCCTTGTTATTGGTGAGGAAAAAATATCTGGACTTCTTGTACTCTGCCACGGAAGCTTCTGTAGCCCGCTTAAGAACAACGAAGTGTGATTCCTCCATCTGTTTGATGGCTGCAACATGATCCACCTCAATCTAGCCATACTTTTCTTGAAGCTCCTTCAGCTTGGAGTCAAGGCTAGAGGTAAGTTTTGTGGCTTTCGCAAATTTTGCCCTTTCAGTTTCTAATGATTCCGTGACAGTTTACAATTTTTCCTCTGCAGTTTCTTTGTCCTTCATAGCAGCAACAAGGTCCATGCGAGCTGCCTAGAGTGTTGCGGCTACAGACTGCTTAGCTGCCTCAAATGAGGAGTTTTTGGCATTCTCCAAGTTAGTGGTTTGCGGCCTCCTTTAGCTTATAAAGGCCCTCATACTTTATCTTTTGAGACATCATAACATTCGTGGTCTGTGAAGATATTGAATGTTAAAAAATAAAACTTAAGCTACAGAAAGAGAGAATCATTGAAAATGTGAATTTTCTCATACTCTCAGCAAGTTGTGGAGGGCATAATCCTCCAAGTCTTCATGATCCTCATTTACAAAATGATCCTGGTCTATGGTATCTGAAACCCTTTTCATTCTATGGGTAACCCTCGTAGTTGTGTCCTAGGAAGACTCTAGATTAGGTTGCCTAAGATGAGGCCACGAACGTCCATCAGGGCCAATACTAGCACGGATTTGAGGAGGCGCTAAATTGGCATTAACATCCATTACTGTTGGACGAGGGGGGTGAGTTTGAAATGTTGGTTTGGCAGGTGCCGCGGCCACACTGTACATCAGTCACAGACGTCATCAAGCCTGCTGTGGCCATTTGACTGCCAATATCGTCATCAAATTGGCCTTCGATCCTTTCTTGAGGAGCAAATTCCTCAACCTGAATTGAGGCCACGATAGGAGCCGTTTGGTCGCCCACAGAGTGTGCGGCAGGCGTAGTGGGTGCGACAGGGCGCTTGGATTTAGCCGTTTTTCTTTTCTTCTGTCTGGCTGCGTTGTTGAGGGAAGTCGCGTCCTCATCCATTTAGTCAATTGAGCTGCTAGGATCTCCCTCTCTATCTCCTCACCTGAAGAAATGAAGCAAAATCAAATATCAAATAATTAAAAATAAATGTTACGGCATTAATAGAGTAAGGGATTAGTACCGTCCGCATCCATCACTCTTGGCATGGATTTATTGGTGAAGTATCCTCCCTAAAAAATTAAGGGTAAAGTCACAAGGGTGATAAACTTTTTTTCATTTGCACCTACTTTTTGTCATTTGCACATTTTGTATTTGACATATTCCTTTCTTTTCTTTTGTACTAAAGTTTATCACCCTTGTGACTTTACTTTTAATTTTTTAGGGAGGCTACTTCACCAATAAATCCATGCCAAGAGTGATGGATGCGGACGGTACTAATCCCTTACTCTATTAATGCCGTAACATTTATTTTTAATTATTTGACTTTGCTTCATTTCTTCAGGTGAGGAGATAGAGAAGGAGCTCCTAGCAGCTCAATTGACATTTTGTGACTTTTTGTCATTTGCACATTTAGTATTTGACATAGTCCTACCGCTCACTAAGGGGCAAATTGTTAACAGTTGCATAGAACTTCAATATTAGTACAAAAGCAAAGAAAGGAATATGTCAAATACAAAATGTGAAAATAGGACGCGACATGTTAACAAAAGGCTACAACCTTATTTACCTAGCTTGGAGGGACGTCCCCATTATTGCGGCATCCTAAAGTATTTCTCTCTCTCTCAGTCTCATCTAGGTGGATTTCCCACCCTTCTCCAGAAATATAAAAATACCTGCCCTTCCAATTTTTTACACTGGTGGGCCTCCTAGTATAAAGGGTTTCATCATTACTGCGGTTGGTAAAGTAATAATACCATAAGAATTTTATAGAATTCTCTTTAGGTCTGTAAAAATGGAATAACTTTGCGGGAGTTATATCCCTCTTGAACCTATTCTTCCATAGCACCACGAATGCAAGAATTGTCCTCCAGCCATTGGGATCTAGTTGGGTTGGGGCTTGCTTTATAGTTTGGAAGATTCTTCTAATGGGGACTGGAACAAGAAGCCGTAGCCCATATACAAATGTGTGGAGGGGGAAGCAGACCCCATCATCATCATCAAGAGCAATGTAGGGCCTTTGTTCCACGATAGGTGCTGAGCACATCAAATTCTTAGGAAACTCAAATGCTTCAGCCACTTGATTAACCCACTCCTGAGTCATAATTCTACCAACATTCAAGGCTGAAGGAGGTTGCTCAACTCTGTTGGATGGGCCAGTAGGTGCGTCCCTAGCCTCAGAAGGCCCAGTAGCCGTGGCATCAAGGTCCATAGGGTTGGTGCTTGAGTGGATTTCCTCTTCCATTGCCTCAGAATTCGCTTTCCTACAAGTGGAGTTCGCGGAGTTAGTCTATTTCGTACACGTGGTTTCCGCAGAATCAGAGTCTACAGTAATGCAATTTGGGCAGTCTTTGAGCATACAAGGCCCAAATTACATTAAAGGACGCACAAAGGGGAGTTTGGGAGGAGAAACTCCAAAATGTTTGTTCTAGAAATCCTTTAAAAATTCATCAGGATTCCAACTCATATGGTTGCAGTATGTCTTGAAAAGCCGAAAGTCCGCTGTTAGGTGCCGCAGCCAGTATGGTCAGAAAAGCCTCTTAGAAGTCGCAATAAGAACAAATAAATAACAAATTTGGAAGCAAAATAGAAGTTTCAACAATTTCAGCTAGTTACACGTGTTGGGTTTTGGAATCCTAGAGATTAAAACAGCTACTATCGCGGCACCTTATTTTGGGGAAGGAGACATTAGGTATATCCTAATATGCCGCAGTCTTTTAATTCGTTGGCAAAAGTCGTGGATACTAGCCTAAGACAACCCTAAGGACAAAAGGGTATTTATTATATAAGTATTGACATGAGGTCGCATCCAAATAGCACAAGAATGCTACCTGTCGCGGCCAAACTCTTAAACAATTTGATAACAAAGATGGCTTATCCTAAAGATCAAAGCCCTAGAATTTGAAAGATTCTTCTCAAGAACATCAAGAATAGGATGTCACTGCAGCAAATTGATTAATGAAATAGAGGTCGTAGCTATTTAGTTTGTAAAGCCAAATACTACAACCCGGGTGATATAATGCCAAGCACGGATATTCAGCCGCGACAGGTTAGACAAAAAGGAATTTGTTTTAATCCTACTTACTCAAGGATTGAAAACCCAAAATTTTGGTGGTTTTGCCAAGAACATCAAGAACACTTTCTTTGTATTCTTGGCCAAAAATCAAGATCATAAGGGTGTTTTGTCCAAAAAGTCATGTATTCCTATTCATAATTCCGTTTACATCTCTAAAATACCCAGAAATTGCAAGTCCAGATCACAGAGGGATGTATTATCGATTAATTGGGGGATTTCTTAGAAAATTGTATGTATTAGCATAAACCCTAATTGTGTACCCAGATTAGAAAATGGGGAATTATTTACAGTATCAGGCACGAATTGGAAGCATGATTCACAGAGATGCGATAATTAATGAGAAAACTAGCTGGAAGGTTAACTGGAAATTGAGAAATAAGGTTTCTCGGCTTTAAACCGCCCTGCTCCGCCTCTGAACCACCACACGATGCCTTGTCGAAAAACTCAAGACAAGGAACTGACGGAGGTTGTCTTTCAATTTGCTCTTAAGAGTTTGGAAACGTAATGAAGACCACAACCAGTTGCCAATTATATAAGAGACCACGGGAAGATGAAGTGTCGCGTTTCAATTGTCATGACAGCTTGAGAAGAAGACCTGATTACTCAGTCGCAGACCCAATCATTATCTCTTGGCACTACGACTTGGGGGCTTATTGATATTACAAATATAGGACCCTGTCGCGGAGAGTATGGCACTAAGCCTTGACACCGCAGCCTTACAAGTACATGATGTCGTCCTACCTGCAGATGTCGCGACCCTTACATAATCTAGGGTGCAGCTCCATCCTGCTCATTTAGCTGGCCGCATCCCTCTTCATCATAGCAATAGCACAGCTCCTACATCTCCTATAAATAGAGGTCCACACCTCGAGATTAGGGATCTGATCTCATATCTCTCACCTGACCTAACCCAGACCAGATCAAAGCTCGTTTCTTATACTGATTCACAGTCTAGAGGCACGACATTAGTGGAGGCGTTGCTAAACACTCTACCTCTTTCGACACAGCTTGGGGTCTATTCATCAGCATCACGATCATCTCTCTGACACTCCCGAAAACATCACAAACATGTATTCTCTTATCTCATCTTTATTGTACGCCTATTACGGCATTGTAAACATGTACTACAACGCATATAATGAAAGTGTGGCACCAAAGTGGACATAGGCTCATTTTAATATTCAAACCACTTTATATCTTGTATTTTATCTCTCTTTACTTGCTCTATCTATTTATTATTGTAATACCCCGTACTTTTGACTATATTTATTTTTGGGATTAATTAATTAAATGCGTATTAATTGGAAATTAATCCGGGTTATAAATACTAATGAGATGCGAATTGGTATTTGATTATGTGCATATATGATTATATATGTATTTGGTATTATGAAAGTTGTCGTGAGATTTATGTACGACATTTTAGAAATTTTGTCGAGACGCGTGGGACCGCCGCGTCACGGTGTAATATTTGGATAATAAAAGTGAATTTAAAATCTATAATTCGTATGGTCGTTTTGAGTGCGCCAACGCATCCGGAAGGGTCGAGATAGTCAGAAAACACTAGCCGGGGTATAGTTTGGGTCCCGGGGTATTTTTAGGCCATACCGGTAACTTAAAGGGTATTTTGGTAATTTTACATTTTTAGGAATTAAAAGTGACGAAAATTAGAGATGTAAATCTGATGTGAATTAAACCCATTAAGCCCATTAACCAACCCATATTAACCTAGAAGGCTACGTAGGTTGTCATTAGGTTTACAATCTTCCCCAAATCAAACCCTAGCCACCTTAAGCCACCATTGGAGAAGGAGCTTAGAGAGAGAGAGGAAACTCTGCAGAATCTTCACCAAACCTACACCAAAATCAGAAATCAAACCAAGGCAAGTGTTTTAATTATATTTAAATTCATAGAATGTTTCCCCCATGTTAGAAAATTGATAAATTACAACTGTTCTTGGAAGATAATGAAAACCCATGTAGTTTGGAGTTTAGAACTTGATAATTGTGAAGAGAATTGCATGTAGTATGATAGGTAGATGATTTCCCTTATATTAATTGTGATTTGAAGGAATTAAAACGAAATAAATTATGGGATTTGATGATGATATAAACCTAGGGTTCATGTTCTAGAGAAATTGGAAAAAAGGGTAGAGATTTGTAAATTTAGTTGATGTTATGATGATTCAATCCTTGAAAACATGTTAGGAGATGATGTAAATATGTTTAGGACGAATTAGAGACCCTAAAACGTTATTGGGATGAACCTTGGAAGAGATTAGAAGTGATAAAAATGGTGAAAAATGAATTGGGAAAAATCTGGGCCGAATCTGGTAGCTCGTTAGAAGCAGTCCCCAGGTCGTTCGAACGAACTCGTTCGAACGAGCTTCTAACGAGTTGACCAGTCGTTGCTAACGAGTAGGAATTTCGTTCGATATCTCGTTCGAACGAGATATCGTTAGAAGGGACAGATTGTTCGAACGAACTGGATCTCGTTCGAACAGTCTCATTCGAACGAGACTTCTAACGAGCTGACAGTCCAAACTCGTTCGAACACTCGTTCGAACGAGACTTCTAACGAGTTGACAGTTTGGTCCTTTTTGGACTGTTTCGATTTTTGGAGACCCGTAAACTTGTTCGAGGATATAGATAGCATTTCTTTGATGATATAGTGATAGACTTGGGACATTTGGGTATTTATGAGGAGGAATTTACATACGAGAGTTATATTACATGGACGGTTTTGGGTTGAGACGTGAGTGTCTACTACGACGTGAGAAATTATAGCGCGTATAATTACAAACCGGAATAGTATAGATTGTGATAAATATAGTTAGTGCGAGAATGTGATACGTACTACGATTAAAATACGGTATTACTAAGATGTGTGTTTACTTAGTATATGGATTGTGTGTATGACATACCTACCATACTTGCTATCACGGGAGGTTGCGTTCGCTTAGGACCCTCTAATCCTTGTGTGCCTACGGGGGGGATATAGACTGGTACCTCGATGAACATAGGTCATAGAAGGACTTATTGTGATATTAATAAGTCTGCTGATCATGGGAGCGTAGGTATGTGCGTGACCCATGTGATGGTGACTGTGTTCGCCTCCACTATTTGTGATTTGTGTTATCTGAACTATTCTTGAGAGATTCGGAATATGTGATCCTTATGTACGTGATGTACCGGGATGGATAGCAGAGTATGTGTGCACCGCAGCTTAGTTCTCGGGGTGCTTGTATTGTATATTTATGATATGAATAATATACATTTAATTAATGAGAATCCTCATGTTAATATTGTAAGCATATTACGGTGTTGTTTCGAGAAATATAACGAGTTAACTGATAGTTATATATATTGCATATTGAGTATCTGAGCTCACGTTAAATCCCTATAAAATTTCGAGCGTTATATGTTAATGGAACCGAGTAATATGGGTAGGACCTTTGGCAGTCTAGCTAGTTATGTTGTCACTTAGCTAGTAGTATGGGTCGTTATAGATAGGTACTTACGTTAGGAGTGCACAGTTAGATGAGAGGTGAGAATATCATGCGAGTGTACGTCCTAACATGTACTTTGCATTTAATGTTTTAAATGTTTTTAAAGCACTTGCAGGTTTTTAAAATATAACTCCACATTCGGGATCTGACCCGTTTGCATTTCAAATCTATTTTCTTTGTAAAACCATTTTAGGTGCCCAGCCACAAGGACACCAAGCATAGGATACTCATTCAGGTGACGAGCTGTAGCTGCTTGTGGAAGCTACAGGGATTTGCATGTAGACGCTTCTATCTTTTGGATTCCAGAGTCACCATCTATCAGTTGTAGGGCATGTTGCCCATTTCTTTAGAGACATCTTTTACATTTCAGTTTTCAGACCTTAGCATGTATTGTTCAGTTTATTTATTTCAGTTATGGGATTGTAGTGAGGAGTTTTTCCTCCAGACTTTATTTATTGTTATGTGATGGTTATTCGTTTTTCTTCAGTATGGTGAATGGTGTTGTTTATTTCTTCATTACATTTGTTGCATGTTTAATCAGACTTAAATTAAAATTTGGCAACTTGCTTTTTAAATACTAGGTGGTTAGTAATATTAAAATGTTTTCGACAGTGATGCTATTAACTGAGCCAACTTGGCATTTTGAATTAATTTAATAAAGGAGTAGCTACCCGGTATTTAATTAGTCGGGGTGTCACAGGTGGTATCAGAGGATCAGGTTCTAGTGTCCTTTAGGATCTGTACGGCTATTATGTTTCCGCTACATTTCTTTGATATAGAGCCCTATATTTTAGGACTGTTGTACTCTTTTTGTGTATGCTTCGTTCTTCAGTTATATTAAGTTTATAACCGTGAACTTATAAACTTTGTTCTTATTTCAGATGCCTCCACGACGTGCACGACGAGTTCCCAGGAATGCAATGCCCGAACCCCAGCCCGCTCCAGTTCAGGGCATGATGAACGCCGCTGAGGTTGCTGCTATAGTAGCCCAAGCGGTAAATGCCGCGATTGCCGTGATTCAGCAGGCACCGCCTCAGGCGCCGATTGCCGCGCCAGCACAGGTTAATGCATTGCCGTCTGCTTGGGAGCGTGTACGAGACGCTTTTCAGAAAGCGCATCCGCCAGAGTTTGCAGGTAGCTCAGACGTGGTAGTCTCGAGCCAATAGAGGAAGGACATACAGAGGCATTTGAGGATGCATGAGTGCACTGATATTCAGAAACTGGTGCTAGCTACTTTCAAGCTAGTGGGATCTGCAATACAGTGGTGGGAGTCTATTACCACCGCGGAGGAGAGGGATACCCTCAAGATCCAGGAGTTCTGGGTGCGGTTCGACCGCAAGTACTTTCCGTCCGCAGTTCATACAGAGATGAGGAGGAAGCTGATGAGTCTGAGGCAGGAAGGCAAGACAGTGGCCGAGTATGAGGCCGAGTTTACTAACTTGTTGAATATCGTTCCAGACGAGATTCCAACAGAGAAGAAGAAGATTGAGAAGTTCACCGATGGGTTGAATTGGAGGATCCGTCAGCATCTGCTAGGGAACCTATCGTTGGCCACGTATTCTGATGTGGTTAACGCTGCATTATTGCACTGCCAGGACCACCGTTTTCATATGGCCGAGGGCAAGCGGTCGGGGGAGTCTAGCCATCAGGGCAGGACTGGAGGACATGGTGCCAGCGGGGCACAATCTGGCCAGGGGCAGAGACAGAATGAGCAGGGTACCCAACAGGGGGATAATAAGAGGTTCCGGTCAGGGAACTACAGGCAGGGACAGGGAGGTTTCCGTCAGGGCCATCAGGGTCCAAACGGCCAACAGGGACAGAATGGGCAGCAGTTTCATCAGGGCCAGCAGGGCCAGGGGAAGAATGGTAACGGCCACCAGGGCCGGGGACAGCAGGGGCAGAGGGGAGGGAACTTCCCAGGGAAGTGTTTCACTTGTGGCAAGACTGGCCATAAGAAGCAGGATTGTCCTGATAGGGGCAGGGCCCCACAGCAGCAGCAGCAGGGTGCTCGCCAGGAGCCACAGAGGCCTATGTTTCTCGCCGCTCTTCCCGCACCGCCACAGATGGCAGCATTGCCACCCATTCCAGCAGTCCCAGTTCAGTAGGGGCAGCTACAGTATGGACGTGTCTACAACGTTCACTAGGCTGCAGTTCCACAGGCACCGCCCGCGATCGAGGGTACGTTTCCTATCCATGGCACTATGGGTCGGGTGTTATTTGATACGGGTGCTACACACTGTTTTATAGCTACACACTTCGCGAAAGCTTTAGGATTGTTAGCTACGGCAGAGAGCACAGTGACGTGTGTCGACTCACCATTAGGGAGTGGGTCACTTATTTTCTTTATATGCCGGGGAGTGGGGGTATAGATTGGTGGTTTGGTATTGCCTGCAGACATGTTAGTGTTAGACATGCATGTTCACGATGTGATCATCGGTATGGATTGGCTCGTAGCATATAGGGCCATGATTGATTGCTTCAGCGGGAGCATTATTTTTGCCATTCCGGGGCAAGAGATGTTTATAGTGGCGATGCCTCGCCCAGAGGGAGGATCGACCGCTCATCTGTATTACATAGAGGAGGATACCTCTAAGGAGGTTGTTATTCCTTTAGATTCGATCCCGGTTGTCAGGGAGTATTCGGATGTGTTTCAGGAGATACCAGGCTTACCACCCAGTCGAGAGATAGACTTCGTTATAGATTTGCTACCGGGTACGAGACCTATAGCACGTGCACCGTACCGTATGGCTCCAGCTGAGATGCGAGAGTTACGGGATCAGATAGAGCAGCTGTTAGGACAGGGCTTTATTCGTAGGAGTACCTCACCTTGGGGCGCTCCAGTTTTGTTTGTGAAGAAGAGGGATGGTTCACTGAGATTGTGTGTGGACTACCAAGAGTTGAATAAGGTCACGATACGGAATAAGTATCCGTTGCCTCGAATCGATGACTTATTCGACCAGTTGAGGGGAGCTTCTTTCTTCTCGAAAATTGACTTGAGATCGGGATACCATCAGTTGAGTATCAGGGAGGAGGATGTCTCGAAGACTGCGTTCTTGTCGAGATATGGTTCTTATGAGTTTCGGGTTATGCCTTTCGGCTTGACCAATGCTCCAGCAGTGTTTATGGACTTGATGAACAGAGTGTTCAGGGATTTCCTAGATCAGTTTGTCATTGTCTTCATTGATGACATTCTGGTTTACTCTCAGACGGAGGAGGAGCACGCCGAGCATTTGAGGCAGGTTTTGCAGACACTTCGTCAGAACGAGCTTTATGCAAAATATGAGAAGTGCGGGTTTTGGCTGAAGGAAGTCCAGTTCTTGGGTCACATTATTTCCGACCAGGGAATATCTGTCGATCCGGGGAAGGTATCAGCGGTGAGGGAGTGGGAACAGCCCACGACACCAACGGAGATTCGTAGTTTCTTGGGTCTAGCAGGATACTACAGGAGGTTTATTCGGGGTTTCTCGGAGATAGCAGGTCCTTTGACACATCTTACTCGTAAGGGTGTGCCGTACATTTGGAGTGATGCCTGTCAGTTGGCATTCGATGAGTTGAAGGACAAATTGACCTCAGCACCTGTGTTAGCATTGCCGAGACTGGGAGTTGAGTATTTGGTTTACACCGACGCGTCTTTGCAAGGGCTTGGAGGTGTATTACAGCAGGAGAGACATGCCATAGCTTATGCTTCCCGTAAGCTTAAGCCTCATGAGAAGAATTACCCCACGCATGATTTGGAGTTGGCAGCAGTGGTATTTGCCCTACGTATTTGGAGGCACTATCTTTTGGGGGAGAAGTTTCAGCTGTTCACGGACCACAAGTCACTACAGTATCTGTTCACGCAGAAGGAATTGAATATGCGGCAACGTAGGTGGCTTGAATTTGTGAAGGACTACCAGTTCGACATCCAGTACCACCCGGGTAAGGCTAACGTGGTAGCAGACGCGTTGAGCCGCAGACCAGCAGATGAGGTGGCAGAGGTGTGGAAAGCTAAGTGGAAGGAATTGGGACACCAGGATGCAGTGGCCCGATCTTTCATGTCTGTGATGACCGTTACACCGCAGATTATCACGAAGGTAGTACGAGCACAGGCTAATGATTCGTTCTGTCAGGAGCAGATAGTTCGATTACTTGCAGAGGGAGCCGAGTCCTATACCGTTAGCTCTGACGGGGGATTACGCTTCAATGGGAGATTGGTAGTTTCGGAAGGGGAAGAATTGCGTCACGATGTGATGGCAGAGTCGCACGGCTCACGGTTCGCGGTACATCCCGGAGGGGACAAAATGTACCAGGATATGAGACGACAGTATTGGTGGATCGATATGAAGAGAGATATCGCTGAGTTTGTCTCAAATGCGCCACTTGTCAGCTCGTAAAAGTGGATCATCAGAGACCAGCAGGATTGCTACAGCCGTTGGAGGTCCCGGTGTGGATGTGGGAGAGCATATCCATGGACTTTATCACGGGGTTGCCTACGTCGCAGAGGGATCACGACTCCGTTTGGGTAATTATGGACAGGTTGTCCAAGGTCGCTCACTTCTTACCCGTAAGGACTGACTACACTACGGGACAGTATGCCCAACTCTTCATTTCAGAGATTGTGAGACTTCACGGTGTGCCCCTAAATATCGTGTCTGACAGAGACAAGATATTTGTTTCGAGGTTTTGGGAGAGTTTCCAGGAGGCCATGGGCACGGAATTGCGGTTGAGTACGGCTTATCATCCGCAGACTGATGGGCAGACAGAGCGCACCAATCAGATGTTGGAGGACATGCTACGCATGTGCATTATTGACTTCGGGGGTGGATGGGAGCAGTACCTTCCACTGGTGGAGTTTGCTTACAATAACTCCTATCAGTTCACGATTGGTATGGCTCCATTCGAGGCATTGTACGGTAGGCCTTGTCGTTCCCCAACATGTTGGTTGGAGGTAGGGGACAACAAACTACTTGGGCCGGAAGTGATTCAGGATACTTCGGCAAGGATTGAGTTGATTCGGAGTCGCATTCGGGTCGCTCAAGACAGGCAGAAGAGTTATGCTGATGCGACGAGGTTTTTCAGGGAGTTCCAAGTGGGAGACCAGGTTTTGCTCAGGGTATCTCCGATGAAGGGGATTATGCGTTTCGGGAAGAAGGGGAAGTTGGCACCGAGATATGTGGGGCCGTTTCCTATTATTGAGCGGATCGGACCGGTTGCGTATAGACTCGGGTTACCGGAGCATTTGCATCGGATTCACGATGTATTCCATATTTCCTCACTGAGGAAATACCTTAAAGATAATTTGGCTCATTCTCACATTGCTGTGGAGGACATGGATCTCCAGCCGGATAGCTCCTACGAGGAGGGGCCAATTGCTATTTTGGACTGAAGTGAGAGGAAACTGCGGTCAAAGATAGTCCCGTTAGTGCGTGTTCAGTGGCGACATCACAATGTCGAGGAGTTCACATGGGAGCGCGAGGATGAGATGCGCGAACGTTATCCAGAGCTATTTTTAGCAGGTACTTTCTAGTTTCGAATTTCGGGACGAAATTCAGTTATTAGGGGGGAAGTATGTAATACCCCGTACTTTTGACTATATTTATTTTTGGGATTAATTAATTAAATGCGTATTAATTGGAAATTAATCCGGGTTATAAATACTAATGAGATGCGAATTGGTATTTGATTATGTGCATATATGATTATATATGTATTTGGTATTATGAAAGTTGTCGTGAGATTTATGTACGGCATTTTAGAAATTTTGTCGAGACGCGTGGGACCGCCGCGTCACGGTGTAATATTTGGATAATAAAAGTGAATTTAAAATCTATAATTCGTATGGTCATTTTGAGTGCGCCAACGCGTCCGGAAGGGTCGAGATAGTCAGAAAACACTAGCCGGGGGTATAGTTTGGGTCCCGGGGTATTTTTAGGCCATACCGGTAACTTAAAGGGTATTTTGGTAATTTTACATTTTTAGGAATTAAAAGTGACGAAAATTAGAGATGTAAATCTGATGTGAATTAAACCCATTAAGCCCATTAACCAACCCATATTAACCTAGAAGGCTACGTAGGTTGTCATTAGGTTTACAATCTTCCCCAAATCAAACCCTAGCCACCTTAAGCCACCATTGGAGAAGGAGCTTAGAGAGAGAGGAAACTCTGCAGAATCTTCACCAAACCTACACCAAAATCAGAAATCAAACCAAGGAAAGTGTTTTAATTATATTTAAATTCGTAGAATGTTTCCCCCATGTTAGAAAATTGATAAATTACAACTGTTCTTGGAAGATAATGAAAACCCATGTAGTTTGGAGTTTAGAACTTGATAATTGTGAAGAGAATTGCATGTAGTATGATAGGTAGATGATTTCCCTTATATTAATTGTGATTTGAAGGAATTAAAACGAAATAAATTCTGGGATTTGATGATGATATAAACCTAGGGTTCATGTTCTAGAGAAATTGGAAAAAGGGTAGAGATTTGTAAATTTAGTTGATGTTATGATGATTCAATCCTTGAAAACATGTTAGGAGATGATGTAAATATGTTTAGGATGAATTAGAGACCCTAAAACGTTATTGGGATGAACCTTGGAAGAGATTAGAAGTGATAAAAATGGTGAAAAACGAATTGGGAAAAATCTGGGCCGAATCTGGTAGCTCGTTAGAAGCAGTCCCCAGGTCGTTCGAACGAACTCGTTCGAACGAGCTTCTAACGAGTTGACCAGTCGTTGCTAACGAGTAGGAATTTCGTTCGATATCTCGTTCGAACGAGATATCGTTAGAAGGGACAGATCGTTCGAACGAACTGGATCTTGTTCGAACAGTCTCGTTCGAACGAGACTTCTAACGAGCTGACAGTCCAAACTCGTTCGAACACTCGTTCGAACGAGACTTCTAACGAGTTGACAGTTTGGTCCTTTTTGGACTGTTTCGATTTTTGGAGACCCGTAAACTTGTTCGAGGATATAGATAGCATTTCTTTGATGATATAGTGATAGACTTGGGACATTTGGGTATTTATGAGGAGGAATTTACATACGAGAGTTATATTACATGGACGGTTTTGGGTTGAGACGTGAGTGTCTACTACGACGTGAGAAATTATAGCGCGTATAATTACAAACCGGAATAGTATAGATTGTGATAAATATAGTTAGTGCGAGAATGCGATACGTACTACGATTAAAATACGGTATTACTAAGATGTGTGTTTACTTAGTATATGGATTGTGTGTATGACATACCTACCATACTTGCTATCACGGGAGGTTGCGTTCGCTTAGGACTCTCTAATCCTTGTGTGCCTACGGGGGGATATAGACTGGTACCTCGATGAACATAGGTCATAGAAGGACTTATTGTGATATTAATAAGTCTGCTGATCATGGGAGCGTAGGTATGTGCGTGACCCATGTGATGGTGACTGTGTTCACCTCCACTATTTGTGATTTGTGTTATCTGAACTATTCCTGAGAGATTCGGAATATGTGATCCTTATGTAAGTGATGTACCGGGATGGATAGCAGAGTATGTGTGCACCGCAGCTTAGTTCTCGGGGTGCTTGTATTGTATATTTATGATATGAATAATATACATTTAATTAATGAGAATCCTCATGTTAATATTGTAAGCATATTACGGTGTTGTTTCGAGAAATATAACGAGTTAACTGATAGTTATATATATTGCATATTGAGTATCTGAGCTCACGTTAAATCCCTATAAAATTCGAGCGTTATATGTTAATGGAACCGAGTAATATGGGTAGGACCTTTGGCAGTCTAGCTAGTTATGTTGTCACTTAGCTAGTAGTATGGGTCGTTATAGATAGGTACTTACGTTAGGAGTGCACAGTTAGACGAGAGGTGAGAATATCATGCGAGTGTACGTCCTAACATGTACTTTGCATTTAATGTTTTAAATGTTTTTAAAGCACTTGCAGGTTTTTAAAATATAACTCCACATTCGGGCTCTGACCCGTTTGCTTTTCAAATCTATTTTCTTTGTAAAACCATTTTAGGTGCCCAGCCACAAGGACACCAAGCATAGGATACTCATTCAGGTGACGAGCTGTAGCTGCTTGTGGAAGCTACAGGGATTTGCATGTAGACGCTTCTATCTTTTGGATTCCAGAGTCACCATCTATCAGTTGTAGGGCATGTTGCCCATTTCTTTAGAGACATCTTTTACATTTCAGTTTTCAGACCTTAGCATGTATTGTTCAGTTTATTTATTTCAGTTATGGGATTGTAGTAAGGAGTTTTTCCTCCAGACTTTATTTACTGTTATGTGATGGTTATTCGTTTTTCTTCAGTATGGTGAATGGTGTTGTTTATTTCTTCATTACATTTGTTGCATGTTTAATCAGACTTAAATTAAAATTTGGCAACTTGCTTTTTAAATACTAGGTGGTTAGTAATATTAAAATGTTTTCGACAGTGATGCTATTAACTGAGCCAACTTGGCATTTTGAATTAATTTAATAAAGGAGTAGCTACCCGGTATTTAATTAGTCGGGGTGTCACAATTATGTATTTTACACTTGACTTGCTAGTATGAGAACGACAAGTGGGCGATTTCTCGTATCATCATTTCCTTTGAGGAGCTTCGTTGGTATATATTCTCGAATGGTGTGACCAACAATAAAATTTACAACATTGAAATGTTTTATTAGTCTATCTAGATGACTTTCATATTTCCATTTCCATGAAGCGACTTTTATGCACCAACAAGGTGATAATATATAAGGCCTTTACTATCAAACTCTGAATTGCATTTGATAATGGATTGAATACACCAATATATACGGTGATTCATCCCTCATTATTAGTCAAGTCATTAGGAATTATAAAGTCAAAGATGAAAAGCTTCATATATTCTGTGCTTATCATGAAGAACTCACATCTTAGTTCAAGGACATTTCCATTCATCACTTGCCTTGCTTGTAAAATAACCTCGTTAACACACTCACTATCATGGACTTCATAGTTGGCATACCAAAAAGCATAGGAGTTTCCCCTATGTTAGTAAAATAGTATTAAGAGCATTTAACCACTATCACATTGATTTGTCAAATAAAGAAGATTCAAATAAAGTTGACCTATAGTACTATGACATCTGGTAAATAAATTAATTATTTAAGATGATGTAAACTTTGATTAACACCATTCAAAGTGGAATCTATTAACACCACTTGGCCAATAAGCCAACTTCCATTGGTGAGTATTATTTTGAAATTTTTATATTTATGGAAGATATTTTTCTAAAAATGATTAAAATTATTATATTTCTCATATCACAAGTGGTTGGTCTAGGGAAGAAGTTCACCATAATTTACCTCGAAGGATCTAACTGGGACAATCTTTTCTAGTTTTAAACATAAGGCATTCATTGACGATATCCTCACAGAGAAAAATAAATTTGTATCATTTGTTATACTAGTAAAAACTCGACAGTCTAGCTTAATACCTAACCAGTGTCGATTTTGAAGGGAGGCGGAGGAGGCGGCCGCCTCGGGCCCCCAATTTTTGATAAATTTTAGGCCCCCCAAAATTATATATATATATATATATATATATATATAGACACACACACACACACACACACCAATCGACACCCAAAAAACTCTTCAAATACCCAAAATCCCACACAAATCGGCGAAACCCTATTGTATAAACCCATAAACCATTACCCATGTCATATCTCAAAAACACAAATCGGCAGAAAAATTGATAACTGAATCGAGATCAAATAGAGGTTTTCTGAATTGAGATCAAATTGATAACAATATATACCCCCTATTTGATTTGTAAATGAAGGAGTCCTACAGTACAAAGATAAAGAACCCACCTTGAGATATTCTTCCTTGTAAGTTGTACTTGTTTCTAGAGTTTTTTTTTCTCATATAGCAAAAAAAAATCTATATTAATTAAAACGTTATCATTTCTATATATATTTTTTAGTAATTTTATAAACACATTTTTTTGTTTTAACTTTTAGAAATTATATTTTTTTATTTCAATTGATTGATATTTTACTATTTGACACAGGTTTATTATGAATTAAATTTTTTGGAAGGTGGTGCTGATTAATTTGGATATTTCGCGCTTGGAATATTATATAATTCACCCATCAGGTTTTATTGTTCAACTTTATCTATTATCAATTGGGTGTTAATTATTAGTGTATAGTCATGCCTCCCAAAAAGTATGAGTCAGGAGCCGCAAAAGGAAAGAAAAAAATATTTTCTTTTGGAAAGGAGAGTATAAGAGTGTAATTTGTAGACATTTGTGCTTAATAATAAAAAAGTATTTTTATTTTGAGTAACAAATATTTTTTTAATTTATAAATTAGAAGAACAAATATCATATTATATATGGGAGCCCAATTTCAAGAGTTCGCTTCGGCTCCCTAACATCTCGGGACCGACACTGTACCTAACGAGTGCGTACTAACCATTTAAAGTCCGAAGTTGATAAATGTGATCATGGTGGACGAATAAGTTATAAACATGACAGAGATGTGTTGTATTTTAAAATTGCAATGCAGTTCGAAAGTGATGTGTCATTTCAATGTATATATATGGAATTGTGGTCCATTTAATCTCTCTTTATATTTTTGGAAATATACCACCTAGTTCGTTTTTAGGCATTGAGCCACATGGGATACATAAAGTGGGATTCTCAATAGCAACATATCCAATTGGGTTAATATTGACATATCATGCGATTGGAGGTAGCATGGGCTCGAGTGAAAGTACTTTCTAATAAATAAAATACCCTAAGCTGTACTCCTCATGTAAAATACAAAAAATGAAGTGGAGGGTTATTTAGTACACATCGCACCACTAAGCTGACAGAAGCATCAATCCCCAATGTACCAAAACCATTAGAAGGGTCCCAAAATATCATCTGTAAACTGGAAAGATAGCGGGCGTGTCGATTGACCCATTTAGTGCAAAAATCCAAACCCTTGTAACTTTGGAAAATTATCAACTCTTGGTAGAACATCTGTAAGTGATGTTAACTGGTTGGGGTGTTAAGTCATTTTACCCATCTTACCTCTTGCATTGCCTTTACTTTCCCTAAACCAACAAAATATTCTCAATCCCACGTCCAACGAGTATTCTCTTTAAGAGTGGACACGTTGACATGTAGTCATGGTGAAAACATTGTATTAAAATTAAAGAAAATTATTGTTAAAAACTATTCAAACAAATTAACAATTCAGTTTAAATTATTGAAGTTGCAAAAAATTTACCTCAATGACCTGCCACATGAACTCAACACTTAATATTTGCATACGAATCGCCTCGTCCAATGCCCATATAGTATGGGAAGAAATCATCGACCCCCAATCATATTTCCCAACACTTTCACTATCCTTAAAGTAGTGTTGATAATTTATATTGAATTTGGCATTAACATTAAGGGAAAAAAAGGTTACCTATTGCGTATAACCATTTTACTCATGCTTGGTAAACAAAGGTGCGAGTAGCATAGCATCATGTACTAAACCTTCCATGTAGTATTTAATATTGGATAACTTAATTTCGGCGCATCTATATTATGCACAATAAATACTGGGAATGAAAGTGTTGAATGTATCCCTCGGTATCGCATATTTATTGTGTGACAAGTTGGGCAACGATATTCCTTGGTTGATTGGAATTATGCAATTGTACATATAACTAAATATCATGCAATGGACATATGAAACAAGAAAATTATATATGTTCCAACTCAAATTAATACCTAATGTCACATGTATATATGAGAGCAATACATTTATCTACAGCCCAACTAGTTCAAGAATATGGAGCACGAAAATTAATGTAATTTATATGTCATTGAAAAAATTAACACAACCGATAAGCCATGTAAAGTCGTAAGGTTTAAAGTTAATATATTGATAAGACATTCTCAACAGTAGGAAGTTGAAATGTATGAGTCATGTCCCACCAATGTTCGATCATCGACACGACTATATATTTGTAAGAATTCAGCATCACCTAAGTTAAAAAATAAACTCAATACGCTAACAAAAGCACTAACCTTAGAGGACTTTTTTACACAATTAATTTGTACGACTTTATGGGTCAACACCAATTTCCTCGAAAATTAAACTTATTGTCATTTATAACTAGTATTTGGCCATTTAAAGTGTGAATTATCGACCATAATTCAAATGTATTATTTATAAATCGGGCAAGAGGTTTTTTTCTCTTCGAGATGAGTTAACGATTAACTCTCTTTTTTTGACTTTGACTTGGTACCCACGTTATATTATTGCTTCCATTTCTTTAATCCCCACAAGAATAAAAAGTTAGAAAAAAAGTTATGAAACTAAACTGAGTGAAGTTGTCAACAGAATGGTTAAATTATGATAAGGTGTGGAGGAGATGACTGACAGAATATAAAATATTGTGGGTAACTTGATTCATAGAACATCCGATTTATACCAACTTTTCTACTAGTCATTAAAGTACTCGTTAGGCTTAATACAAACATCATTTGTTTGTATCAATTTATATGAACATTGTCCATATGAATTGACACGAACAAATAAAGTTCGTATCAATTCCCACCAATGTGGAATAACTAGGTCTCAAAGGCTAAATGAACTCACAAACAAAGTAACTTTTCTTTTTCATTGAGCTCCAACATTGTGGATGCTCTTATAGATAAGTAAAATTTTAAAATTAGATCCCTTTTCACATTTCTATTTGTTTTGACAAATATATAAATTAGAAACTTATGAGATTTTAAGAATTTCTAAAATTTCTAATTTGGAAAAACATTGGATCGTTCTGAAATTTGAATTAACATAAGGTGTGGAGCATGTGATTGACAAAATGTAAAATATGGTGGGTAGTTTGGTTCACTGAATATTCTAAGCATGCGGCCATTTGATTTGCCAAATTTCTAATTTATTCGTATCAATTTTTTGATTTGTTTGTCCATTCGAAGAGTGGATTACCGTCCATAATTTGAAAATATTGTTTATAAATCGGGCGAGGTTCGTTATGCTATTCGACATGAATTGGTGATTAACAATCTATCTATGGCTTTGAATTGATTCCCACGTTAAATTATTTCTTTCATTTCATTCGCCTCCTAAACTAAATAATTGAGAAAAAATTTTAAACTAAACTAAGTGAAGTTGTCAAAGAAATGGATTAGGATAAGGTGTGGAGGAGATGATTGACAAAATGTGAGGAGAGTGCGCTTGCGTTCAATTAAGAAAGTTATTTTAATTAAACACAGTTTTTACCACTTTAGTCCTAAACATGCATCTATATGTGATTAAATACGATGATGAAACATGCAAGAACACATATATGAGGAAAAATCCCCCAAGGGGGCAAAACATTTTATTTTCACAATAATTTTGTAAGAGAACGGCTTACAACGGATTACAATGAAAATACAGTGACACAAAAATACCCTCGGATGTCGGTTCTGTTGTCGGCGGCTGGAACAATCCCTTTCCAGTAGGGCAGCAATGACGAAGAGAGCGGCTTCCTCACAAATTACTCCAGATGAGTAAATGATCTTCTTGAAGGTTTAATGATTCACACACATATATGGGAATGGTTTTGTGAATCAAAAAGGTTTAGAAAACCTTAAAAGGTGAAGTCTTATTCTGGGCAGTTTTCGCAGAATTTCGAGATTGCAAAAAGACTTGAAAAACGTGTAGAAGAAGATCAGATATTTATACAAAAATCGAGGCGGTGGCTCGTTCGAATGAGATAGCCATGTCGCTCGAACGAAGAACAGAAGTCGTTCAAACGATATCGCGCGACATGCCTATCTCGCGCGAACGACTTTCAAAGTCTCTTGAGCGAGCTCGTCGATCGAGGCCATTCGCTTCTACACTGAGAAAAATTTTGCTTTTGATAAAAAATTAATCCAGACTTCAAAACTAATTTTTAAAAATAATTCCCAAATATTTATGCAAATATTTAAAGCTCCAATAAAACATTTTACTGATAAAGAGTAGTGGAGTAGTAGGAATGAGCTGAGCAGCACGATTGCATGTAGCATGATGCACGTGAAGAAAATGGATGCAATGAATTCGAATGCATGCCATCGAGGATGATTGTGTTGACATGCTGAATGTAGCGGTATCAGACATATGAACTGTGATCTAGGAGAAAATAGAAAATTCCTAGATTCTACCCTGGGCATTTATAAAATTATGTCCTTACAAATCTCCCCCTATGTTTATGCCGGTACATACATAAAAAATTCGAATTATGCAATCAAATGACATACAAGATAATATCCCCATTAAACCCTCAAACTGAAAATACTAAATGACATGTCTTCCAAATCTTCAGCTCTCCAAATCTTCCAAAGCTTTTCTCATCAGGGTGTGTAATCAAATGAGCAATGTTGTACCTACACACATGAGATAAAGCAAATACCCGTGACAAGCAACAGTTTGAAATATAAAGATATGCAAAAATTCATGATCAATTAAGCTTAAGCAAATCATTCATAAATCAACCAACATCAAAACAATTCTCCCCCACAATTCTTCTCCCCCTTTTTATGATGTCCCCAAATAGACAGATATGAGAAGTTGAAGTGAATGCACATGGAGAATGACACACGGGAATAAAATGCTATTTTTGTATTTTTCAAAAAATTTCACACATAGTATACAACAAAGAATCACACCATAAAAGATCACAAAAACAACCAAGTCAATTATAGCGAAAGTGAAGGGGTGTGATCAAATTCAATAGGAAAATCAATGCATACAAGCATGACATATGTGCAGGATGAATATCGGATACTCCTAACGAATGAACTCAAAGTCTTCCTTTGGTGTAAAAAGGTGGTAATATGAGACATTGACTCAATCAAATCAATAAATCAAAGCTCAAAGTGATTTCCACACCAATAACGTCCAAAACTATTTCATGTTTTTCAGGATTTTCAAGGAAGTGCAAACCCGTTTATTTTCTCCAACTAAACTCCCTCAGATTTTTATTTTGAATAGAGGCTTTCTAAATTCTCAAACTTTGGAGAATTGATGGTGAAACCTAAATGGCCCATATGTGTCATGAATTGCTTTTTATTGCCTTTAAATTTTTTCGGGCTCTTTTAACCTCTTTGGATACTGGATAATAAAATTTCTCCATTTTTTAGGTCCTTTTGAACGGTGGCTTTTGCACAAAGAAGTGATAATTACCTTTCGCAACCCCTCCCCATTCTTAAACAAACACTCGGTCTCACAAAAATGGATTTTACATGCATTCCAATCTTGTCAAGTTTTATCGCATATCGTAAGTTATATAGACAGAATTGAGATGGAAACACTCAAGCCAACATGTGATAGACAAGTACAATAATCAAATAAAGCCGTACATGTGTGCAATAAAGGAGATAGGAGTCAAACATGTAGAAAAGATATCACGAATCACATCTCAAAGACTCCAATCAGTGTAAAGCACATGGATGAAATGATGTAGCGTCTCAAATCTCTATCAAACAGTCACATGAATAAATGGAATGAAATTATGACTTGGCTATCTTAAATGATCATCCATAAAAGGTGTAAACAAAATACAAAAAACTTTTTGGACTTTTCTGAAATTTTTATATACAAAAACAAAACAAAAATCTTTTTTTTTTTTGGTTTTTTCAAAAGAATAAATAAATAGTTGTACAACAAAGCAATGATACATATAAAACAAACTAGAAATAGGAAGCATATGATATGAACATGAAAAAGCATCATATTCTAGACATAGACCAACCCCTCAGTCAACTGTGAAAATCCCCAAAGACTTCCTAAGATTCTCAAATCTAAGGGCATCTAAAGGTTTTCTGAAAATATCGGCTAACTGACGGTCGGTGGGAACAAAACTCAGGGATACGACTTTCTCCTGAACTAACTGTCGTATAAAGTGCTCACGTATCCTGATGTGCTTTGTGCGTGAATGCTGGACTGGATTGCGGGATATGTGTATCGCGCTCGTGTTATCACAGGAAATGGTCATGGTGTCCTGTGAAATCCCATAATCCTCCAGCATTTGCTTCATCCACAAAAGTTGCGTGCAACAACTCCCGGCGGCTATGTACTCAGCCTCCGCAGTGGACAAAGATATGGAATTTTGCTTCTTGCTCAGCCAGGAGACAAGATCAGAACCAAACTAGAAACACCCACCAGAAGTGCTCCTACAACCATCTACATCCCCGGCCCAATCAGTATCTTAATAGGCGGACAAACGGTCATCAGTATCAAAGGAATACCAAATACCGTATGAGAGAGTCCCACTCACGTATTTAATAATACGTTTTAGAGCAAGTAAATGTGACTCTTTCGGGGATGCCTGATATCGCGCACAGACTCCAACACTAAAGGCTATATCGGGATGACTGACAGTCAAGTAGAGAAGACTACATATCATACTCCGATATAAGGTTTGCTCTACGTCCTTGCTTG
Organism: Sambucus nigra; assembly: GCA_949130495.1. Taxonomy (NCBI): domain Eukaryota; kingdom Viridiplantae; phylum Streptophyta; class Magnoliopsida; order Dipsacales; family Adoxaceae; genus Sambucus; species Sambucus nigra. The sequence goes on along the minus strand of OX422213.1, from coordinate 339,633,096 downwards.
AAGTGTCCTTACTAAGCTTGGTAGTGGTACTCATAGGTGTACGCGCATGCTTAGCGGAGTATAAACCAAATTTCTTCACTAGGTATATAGCATACTTGGATTGGGAGATGAACATCCCATCCTCTAGCTGACAAACCTGGAGACCAAGGAAGAAAGTAAGCTCACCAACCATGATCATGTCAAACTCACTTTTTATCTCCTCTTCAAAGTGATGAGCATGTTGAGAGCACGTGGATCCAAAGACTATGTTGTCCACATAGACCTGGGCAACCAAAATTGCACTGTCATCTCTCCTGACGAATAACGTCATATCAACTCCCCCTCTCCTGAACCTCGGGTTAAGAGATAGGAAGTAAGCCCCTCGTACCAAGCACGGGGTGCTTGCTTCAAACCATACAAGGCTTTCCTCAGATAGTAGACGTTCTCTGGGTGCTGAGGGTCTTCAAAACCTTTTGGTTATTCCACGTAAACCTCCTCCTATAGAATGCCGTTCAGAAAGGCACTCTTGACATCCATCTGATATAACTTGAAGCGCAGATGACATGCGATGGCGAGTAGTAGACGGACGGACTCAATCCTCGCAACAGGAGCAATTGTCTCCCCAAAGTCTACACCCTCTATCTGTGTTTAGCCTTAAGCTACCAACCTAGCCTTGTTTCAGATTATGGTACCATTTTCATCCATTTTATTTTTGAAAATCCATCTGGTACCTATCACATTTGTCTCACTAGGTCGGGGGACAAGTTCCCAGACATTATTCTTTTTAAACTGAAGCAACTCATCCTGCATATCAGATATCCAGTGTTCATCCTTGAGTGCTTCTTTATGATTCTTGGGCTCGACTTTGGACGTGTAGCAAAAATGGCTAACAACGTTCTCTAGCTGAGCACGAGTTTTGACCCCTAGAGTGGGATCACCAACAAAGGCTGATGGATCATGACTCTTGCGAACCCAAGTGGGTGTGTCCCCTAACACAGGAGTAAGGTCCACATAGTGTGGGTGAGGTATAAGTAAATCACTGTTAGAAACATCCTTAACCTCACACTGAATTTTAGAGTCAATCAATGCCGAAGGTTCGTCATCTTGCACGGTGACGTTTATTGACTCCATAACCTTAGAGCTCTTCAGGTTAAAAACCCGGTACGCTCTACTATTCGATGAATATCGTTGCTTCGGGAGTCAAACTTTCCTAATTTCTCTCTATCCCGTATGATGTAGGATTTACTCCCAAAAACACGAAAGTATGCAAGGTTGGGCTTCTTGCCAGTCCACAACTCATATGGTGTCTGAAGTTTGTGTGGACGCAGATAAACCCTATTCACCGTATGGCATGCAGTGGACACTACCTCTGCCCAAAATCTCCTAGAAACTTTACGACCTAGAAGCATAGATCTATCCATCTCCTGGATCGTTCTATTCTTTCTCTCAACAATACCATTTTGCTGAGGAGTCTTCACAGCAGAAAACTCATGTTTGATCCCATTTCTATCACAATACATAGCTACCTTTGCTTCCTTAAATGCAGTGTCGTTGTCACTACGCATCCTGTTAATAGTGACTCCGTGTTGATTTTGCAGGACACGGCACTTGGTCGTTAAAAACTCTACAGCATCGGATTTCTCTCTCAGAAAACCTACAATGGAGTACTTGGAGAAATCATCCACCATCACGAGGATATACCTCTTACCACCCAGACTCTCGGTACGAGTGGGAGCCATAAGATCCATATGTATAAGCTCAAGAACACGAGAGGTGGTAATGGAATGCAACTTCCTATGGGTACTACGAATTTGTTTTCCCAACTGATAGGGTCCACAAACCGTCGAAGTTTGCCTCCCAAGAGATGGTAAGGCACGTACTAGGTTATTTTTAGCTAAGCGAGTGAGATCTCTAATATTTACGTGACCTAGACGTTGGTGCCACAGATCCATAGGAGTGATTGTGGCATTGTTGCAGACAAGTGAGGAAGTAGGCACAGTCCCATAACAATTATCCTCGGTCCTCACCCCTTGCATTAAAAGATTACCGGCTTGATTGTAAACATTACACGCGTCTCGGTCAAACTTTACTATAAAGTCAGTGTCACACAGCTAGCTAATGCTGAGAAGGTTTACCTTTAAACCTTTGATGTACAACACATTATCTAGATTAGGAAACCCCGGTAACTCTACAGTACATCATCCTACAATGCTAGACTTGCTCTCATCTCCAAAGGTGACTCTGCCATCCTGATAATCCTCAAGAGATGTAAAAAATGAGGTATCACCTGTCATATGTCTGGAGCAACCACTGTCAAAATACCACTGTGAGGTATTATGTGCCTTAAGAGCGACATGAACAACAAGGGCCTTTTTATCTTTCTTAGGTACCCAAGAAGTTGTGACCTTTTTTTTGCCTTTGTTGTTGTTAGTTTTAGCTGAAATGTGAGAAGCATTCACTGACGGCAAAGACATCCGTCGGAATTCTTCCATCAAACTCTGAGACGTGGCAGCTAAGAACTCAACTCTCTCTCTCAGACTAGAAAACTCATCAGTATGACGTGGTGGAGCAGTAGTACGCCGTGTCCGACCCATGCTATAGCAAAACTCCCTGAGGTGGCCTTTTCTTTTGCAATATGTACAAAAGAACACAGTCAAAGGCGGACCTTGGTTTGCTTTTCTTGGTTGAACTCTCCTTTGAGGTTTTTGACGATGGACATAAGGAGTCGTAGTAAACTCAGGAACGGTTCTAGGTGCAATTTGGGAGGTGGAGGCACCATCATAACCAATTCCCTTCCGATCACCAAAACCCAAAGCGGGGCTCAGGAGCATCTTTACCATTTTCCCAGATTTGTCCTCGATTTGTACCTTGACTTCCCGTGCTTTCTCAAGATCATAATTCAGCTGGGCAAAAAGGCTTCAAGTTTCTTCCGAGTCTCCATGGAGGAATGGATCTCACTCGTAAGACTAGCCACTTGTTTAGTCAAGTCCCCTCTCTCTTCCTCAAAATTACTCTCTCTCTCTAAACAAACTCTCTTTCTCAACACAGGCAGTTTCTCTCTCTTTCAGGGCAGTGCAGGTGGAGGACTCTCTCTCTCTTGCTTTTCTTAAATCTTCCTCTAAGCTGGTGATCTTAAGAACTAACGTTTTATTACGCTTTTTAGTTTTAAATGACTCAGAATGTAACTCAGCGTAGGTGCGTTGAACATCACTCTCGCTCTCACTTGTGTCATCCTCCCCCTCACTCACATCGCTCTCACTGTCGAGGTGTCCCTGTGAAGAATCATCCTCATCGTCGTGAGAAGAAATAGAAATGCTCACATGACTAGCCATGAATGCAGTGAAGTTACACTCATGCGGTGACTCGACTCCAGAATCCACCGACTCGACCTCACTGTCGTCACTAAGGGTAGCATTAAGGACAGCTTTCCCTTTCTCTCTGTTCAGACGCGTGGCACACTCAAAGGCTCTATGACCCCTACCGTCACACTCAAAGCACCTCTCACTTTCTTTCTTAGGAGGATCTTTAAAACCTTTTTCATTTTTCTTTTCAAACTTATTTTTCTCAAATTTCTTTTTATCTTTAAAATTGCCATTTTTCTTAAATTTGAGAATCCTCTTGAATTTTTTTGCAAAAAGAGCCAAATCATCTAAGTCAAAATCACAATCAGAATCTGATGTGTCAGTCTCTCTCTTTCTAGATGGCTCTACCCTCTTCCTAGCTAACCCATCACTCTTTCTCTTTTGAGCATTAAGTGCAATTCTCTTATCTTTAGATCTAGCAGTTTTAGGGAACATATCAATTTCATATGTTTGCAAATCTCCTACAAGTTCTTCCAATTTTAGCGTATTTAAATTACCCATACAATTTAGCACAGTGACTTTAGGGATAAAACGCTTAGGCAAAGAACGAAGAATCTTTTTAACAACTCTAGCATTAGGAATATATTCACCAAGATTAAAGCTAGTATTAACAATATCAGAAAGCCTAGCATAAAAATCATCAAAACATTCAGTCTCATGCATGGTAATGGTTTCAAATTGAGTTGTAAAAATTTGGCAATTTAGATTCTTTCACAGCATTAGTTCCTTCATGGGTGAGTTGTAAAACATCTCATGCCTCTTTTGACGTGGTACACGTCATTATGCGTTTGAACTCATTAGGTGTGACAGACCCAGAAATAGCACTTAGACCCTTAGAATTGAATGATGACCATTTAAAGTCGTCTTCAGTCCAAGAAGTGACAGGTTTTAGATTGATCACATTATCAACGGTGACGGAGGGAGGTGTCCACCCTCTTTCAACCAAAATCCAGACATGTTCATCAATGGCTTTTAATGCAGATCTCATGCGGGATTTCCAATATGCGTAGTTTGTCCCGTCAAAAACTGGCATTTTATTATATAACTTCTCCATAATGAACACACTCATTTTCAAAAATCAATTTTTCAGAAAATTGATATCTTAGAAAAATTTTGCGAAAAATTACACGGTAAAATTATGTAACTGGCTCTGATACCAATTTGAGGAGAGTGCGCTTGCATTCAAATAAGAAAGTTATTTTAATTAAACACAGTTTTTACCACTTAATTCCTAAACATGCATCTATATGTGATTAAATACGATGATGAAACATGCAAGAACACATATATGAGGAAGAATCCCCAAAGGGGGCAAAACATTTTATTTTCACAATAATTTTGTAAGAGAACGGCTTACAACGGATTACAATGAAAATACAGTGACACAGAAATACCCTCGGATGTCGGTTCTGTTATCGGCGGCTGGAACAATCCCTTTCCAGTAGGGCAGCGATGACGAAGAGAGCGACTTCCTCACAAATTACTCCAGATGAGTAAATGATCTTCTTGAAGGTTTAAGGATTCACACACATATATGGGAATGGTTTTGTGAATAAAAAAGTTTAGAAGACCTTAAAAGGTGAAGTCTTATTTTGGGCAGTTTTCGCAGAATTTCGAGATTGCAAAAAGACTTGAAAAACATGTAGAAGAAGATCAGATATTTACACAAAAATCGAGGCGGTGGCTCGTTCGAATGAGATAGCCATGTCGCTCGAACGAAGGACAGAAGTCGTTCGAACGATATCGCGCGACATGCCTATCTCTCGCAAATGACTTTCAAAGTCGCTTGAGCGAGCTCGTCGATCGAGGCCATTCTGTTCTACACTTAGAAAAATTCTGCTTTTGATAAAAAATTAATCCAGACTTCAAAAATAATTTTCAAAAATAATTTTCAAATATTTATGCAAATATTTAAAGCTCCAATAAAACATTTTACTGATAAAGAGTAGTGGAGTAGTGGGAATGAGCTGAGCAGCACGATTGCATGTAGCATGATGCACGTGAAGAAAGTGGATGCAATGAATTCGGATGCAGGCCGTCGAGGATGATTGTGTTGACATGTCGAATGTAGCGGTATCAGACATATGAACTGTGATCTAGGAGAAAACAGAAAATTCCTAGATTCTACCCCGGATATTTATAAAATTATGTCCTTACAAAATGCAAAATATGATGGGTAGTTTGTTTCATGAAAAATTCGATTTATATTAACTATGCTACTTAACCGGGCGGAAAAAGTGTGTTCGTGTGAGGACACAATCGTTGTGTGTTTCGCCGCCGCGATACAAAGAAAACCTAAGCTACTACTACACTTGACAAGCAAGCACAGCGGTAAGTCGGGTGTCGTAAGAAATCCACAGGGAGTGATTAAATTTTAGATGTTAATTATTTTAATTACTTCAGGAATAAAAGTGTAAAATAAATAAATGAAAAGGTGATGGGTGGTTATGGTGACAAAAGAAAAAGAATAAGTTATGCTACACAAAAGTAAAGCGAGGATCGGGATCGCATTCTACCACACGGATCGAAACAACTACTAATTAGAGTTAAGGCTCGAAAGCAATTTAATAGAGCATTTTCAATTAAGCATAAACATCACACAATAAGGAATTTAACCCAAAGTTGCGAGATTAAACATTTAACTGAAAATGGTCACACGCGGATTAAATTCGGATTGTCGCTATAAACACTAACGTTACGTGACAAACAAATTTAAACGCATAACAATCCAACTTTAATACACGCGGTTTCAATTAAATGCAATTTTTACACGAAACCCTAACTTTCGAGGTACAAATCCGTAAATGGCGGAACACAACCCCGACCCTATTTATCTAAGGGTACATCATGAACTAAACTAATTAACAAACCAATATACTAATTACAACAAGAAATAAATTAATCTAGGCAAGAAAGTAGAGAAAGCAAGTAAATCAAGGCATGGAAATTAAGGAAGACAACTAATTTAATGTAATTAAAGTTAAGGTACAACTTACAAAACAAAGAGTACAAGAGAGGAGTAGGATTTAGCTCCCAACTACAAACCCTAAAATCTAAGACAAAATGAAGATATCAAGTCTAAAAAGAGATCCCCCAACTTAATACAATGTTTCTCCCCTTATACCCAACCAAAACCCAACTTAAAAATGAAGATTTTCGGACTTTTACTGTAGCCGAATCGATTCGGGAAAGGACCGAATCGATTCGGTTTTGGGCTGAATCGATTCGCAAGCAACAGGCCTGAATCTGCAGCTTTGTCCTGTTTTACGGAAAATGCCGCCATTTCTTCGTTATAGCTCGGAATGAGGCACGGTCAGAGGCTACGCGAAGATAACTCAGAGGACTACAACATCCAAGAAGACATTAGGCTAAAAAAACAAAATATGACATGACTAAAATGCCCTTGAACGTGACCTTGAGTGTACTTTTACAGTAAAAACCATCCTAAAAATGCCACAACTCCATCGATACAACTCGGAATCATGCACCGTCGGTGGCCACGTGAAGAGAAATTAAAGGGCTTCAACTTCCGTGAAGAGCTCAGGATTCAAACCCGAATGCTGGAATTACTAAAATGCCCCCGAAGCTGCAAAAGTCAACGAAACATTTCCGAAAAGCGTCCGAACTTCATACTAAGCATCCAAATACCTACAAAAGCTCAATTAACCCCTGCAAAACATGTTAACATAGAAATCCGAGGTTGTCTGGTTAACGAGCATAAGTATAGGGATTAAGATACCGAAGGAGGCTAATAAGGCGTAGGTTAACGGGTGAAATATACAATATTTGCGTCGTATCACTACTAATCGTTAAAGTAGTTATTAGACTTAATACGAACTTCATTTATTCGTATGAATTTATATGAACATTGTGTGTATGAATTGACACGAAAAAATGAAGTTTGTATTAATTTCCACCAATATAGAACAACTAAATCTTGAAACATAAACGAAATCACTAATTAGGTAACTTTTCTTTTCCATGAGTTCCACCATAGTGGAAGCTCTTATAGATATTAATCAACATTCAAAGTGTTATTCTTGCACTTTCTTAATTAGCAAGTTTTTATATGCAGATGTAAGAGGATCTTTTTGGAAAGTATGGAGCCCCCTTGGCACCTCTTCATCTTCTAATAATTCTCGATATGGCAACACAAAGACAAAGGGTTAATCTTTGAGTGGAATTTTTAAATTAGAACATTTTTAAAACTTTTTATTTGTTTTCACAAATATATAAATTTGAAAATTATGAGGTTTTTAGATTTCTAAAATTTTTAATTTGGAAAAACATTAGAACATTTGAAATTTGAATTAGAAACATTTTAGTTTTTTCAAATAGGAATCGTCACTCCCATTAATTTTAATAGAAATAAATAGTGGGGATCCGCCCCCTACCCGTGGCATAGATCAATGATGAGCAATATGAGCGCTTAAGCTCGAAAAAGCCTCCAAAATATCAATACAAAATCTAGTTTTAATACCACTAAAAGGGAAAATACGAAAGGCAAGTTTAATCTCCCCACATATGAGATTGAGAATAAATGACTCCTTCATTAGCACCCTCTTAAATGAATGTGCATTTGTTCCTAGCACACCATAAATGTCAACAAGTGAAAGCGGGCATGATACGACAAAGAATGCCTCTAATTTTGTCACCCTTAAAATTAATCAACCAATTCATCAAATTGCCATTAATGTTTAACGATGAACACCTAACCCAAGTATATTGTAAAAGCATCTCCAAATAGATTGAGCAGGAGGGCTACTCCAGAAAAGATGATCTTTATCCTCCTCACAAGTAACAATGCAACATCTATATTTTGAAACCAAAGGGATATTAAGTTGTTTGATGTGCTCATCAATGGACACACCTCCATGAAGTAGATGCCAAATGAAAACCAAAATTTTAGGAGCAATTCTCGTATCCCATATTAGAGAAAAAGATCGTTGAATACATCCTTTATCCCTCACTAGATGCCAAGAGGATTTGATATTGAACTTACCATTAATTGTCATCAACCAATTACCCGTATTAGTATCAAAATTTTCAGAAAAAACTCCCCAAATATTTTGCATTCTTCTCCACTATTGGGAAGAAACCGATGTCAACCCTCGAAATTTTATGCCTCCAATTTTTTGTATTTACTATACATAAATCGAGACCATAAGAAAGTGGAACTAAAGAACTTCCACCACAAGTTGTGAGCATAGGCAAGTGACAAATCAAACATGCATTTAAGTTTAAGCCCCCCTATTCCTTGGTTTTGCAAATATCGGACCACCCCATTATAATTTTGCTTTGTCTTCTTGTTTACCCCATAGAAAATGAGCGACGAGTTTGGTAATATGATTAAGAACCGTACCTGAGGGATTAAGGGAATCTAGGAAGTGAAGTTGCATGGACTCCGCCACCGATTTGATGAGAGTAAGTCTTCCTTCTTGTGAACTACTTTGATGATTCCAAAAATTAAGTTTCCCCAGTAGTTTATCAATATATGGAGCAAAATAAGATTCCTTTCTTCTTCCCAAAAATAGAGGAATTTTCAAGTAAATAATCGAGAGATTTTTGAATTGGAACCCGATAGCACTTTCCACGGCTCTTTTGGTACCATACGTCTCGTTTCCCGGGAGATATAATGAACTCTTCTTGCTATTTACCACTTGATCGGACGCCCCTTCATAAGCCCTTAAAAAATTCATTAAATTTTTTAGGGATCTTTTATCTCCATTAGAAAAAATAAGTGTGTCATTTGCAAAAGAAAGAAAAGAAATAATAGTGCATCCTCTTGTTAGAGCAAAGTGATTTATTTTCCCATCTTCCATCATTTTTTGAATTCTCCTTTAAAGAACTTCTATGGCTATCACAAATAACGCCTATTAAAAACACATTTAAATTATAAATTATGAGAAAATTAAACAACCCTTTTTAGATATAAAATGAACGAAACTCAGGTTAAGTTTTAGAAACTCTGAAAATCTCATAATTTTACTATCCATATATATATATATATATATATATATATATATATATATATATATATATATATATATATATATATGTGTGTGTGTGTGAAAACGAAACTAACACTTAATTATGGGTGATGTTTCTTAAAATATTCCTTTTAGAAAATAAAAGAATGGGGAAAAAGAATCTTTTAGAGGCTCCATAGCAACAAGAGCCATCTACACCAACTTTTACCAAGAGAGAGGCATGCGCTGCAAGCACCAAGTCCCGCGCCCCGCGCCCCGTGCCTCATGTTATGTTTTAGACTTTATATAATTTATAAGGCCTCCACTTCCAAGAGAAATTCCTTTTTCTAACAAAATATTTTGTCTCTACCTGGTAGGGACTACTAATAAACTAGTTTGTATTTACTTTTTATTGTGATGGCAGTAGGGCTTAGACTCTTGACTTTTCATGCATGAACGTGTCACGTATGGCATTTTTTTTTCAATCCTAGTGTCACTTATATATGTATTCCCAGAAAATTAAGACATTAAGATGTGCTTTCTGTCCTTACTTATTCTTATTTTAAGTAGCAGTATTGAAACTTCATATATTATTGTAATGAAAATATTGGGTCGACATAATTTTGCAATACAAAAGTGGGATATATTTAACATGTCACACTATTATTGTTCGTGTCTAAATCCCACTAAGAGCGTAATCTTATGTAATTTGGACACGAACGAAAATTGTACCGTGATTTTGTGTTAGCGTAGAATGACTTATAATAATTCTGAACTGGAACCATCTCATCTGATTCTGACGATATAAGAGTTGAATAAAAAGAATTATCATGTATTGTGCTTGCTGACTAAATGTTTATATACTCCTTTAAAAAGTAAACACGGTACCTTAAAACATCTCCAATGTAATTGAAGAGATATAAATGTTATATACAAAGTACACATTCAGATATAACAGTAACACCACAACTCTACATTGAGATATAAAATCTATGGAGCCGCGATATGGCAAAATAAGAAATGATACTGTGAAACTGGCTATCTACATGTTGACCATTCTTGAAATGTCTTTCTGTGTAATTTGGAGAATTTTTTTTTATTCAATTTTCAGTGCAACAATAATTATGTAAAATCCATGAGTCATTATAAACATTAATATTGGAGATTTTTCTATGGAGTTTTTCATCATCTATAGTCCTTAGCCAATGTTAATTTTGGATCTAGTCCACTTGCCTAGTTTTTGGACTCTAAAGTCCTCCCCTCTTAATATATAATTTAAAAGTTAGGGTATATATTATATAAATTTGTGTATACGTTATAAAATTTTAGGTACAAATTATAATTTTTTTCAAAAAAATCATGTATACTTTATAAAATTCATTGTATACATTACTAAAAACTGGGTATACATTAAAGGAGAGGAGGTACTTTTGTTCCCAAAAAATATGTTAGTGAACTTGGGACGAAAAAAATTACCAGCCAAAGAGTTAAGCAAAAAAGTTCATTCTGTAACGTAATTGTTAATAAAGAATTTCTAAGTGCTTTGGCTATCTCTAATGGTTGGAGATTTTTATCATAAATAATCACGTAATTTAAGAAAATTTACGGGTGTTGTATCATTTTTTAGATTAATAAAAAAGATACAAAATAGTATCTCAAATGGTGTTATTCTATAAGTTATTTTATCTCATGTGTTCATAGTAGATCATTTTTGGATAATATGTGATTCAATTATCTTTATTCATATCGTATAGAAATTTCTAACTGAAATTGTTTACCTAGAGATTTTTTTTATCAAAACTACGTGGACAAGATCATTATAGGGGAAATGAGGTAGAAATTCCCATCAATTTTTTATTTTTAAAATTTTTAACATAGAAATGTTGAACAGTTGATGTCATCCGGCATCAATCTAATTCATTCTTTATCAATTTTGGCAACTAGTAGATGAGTAGCTGACGAATCATTGATTTCATTTGTCCCGAATCTGAAGTCGGCACACGGGATTTGGGAGAGAAAAGTATCCATAAATTCTGGATTTTGACCAAAAGAACAAAATCTACGGTATCTCTCGTAGTTTTATTGAGTCAGAACTAGGCCTCTATATTTTTTGACTAGAGGATGCCCTGTCCGAGTGCACGGCGATCGTGATAAAATTCAGTTCGCATTTTTTTAAAAAACTTTTAAAAAAATTAAAAAATATATTTTAAAAAATATATTTTCTAAAAAAATATTTTAATAAAAAATAAAAAAATTATAAAATAATAATGTATGTATATATGCATGCATACATGCATGTGTATGTATGTAAGCATGCAACACATAAAATGTCATGCATGTTTATCATGCATGGGTTACTATTCATAACATCATTGTCCCATATTATATATATTACAACACTAAATTTGTTGTTGGTATCCTTCGAAAGATAGCAACACTTTAATGACAACAGTGTATTTACATAATTACAACTAGTATATAATTCGTGTGATGCACGAGTAATGTATAATAAATAAATATAAAAATAATTAAAAAATTAAAATATATCATACTAGCGTGCAGACCATGTGATACGTGGCCAATTATTTATAAATTCTTAATTATTATTTTACTATGTTGCGAGACAATATATTTGAGGAATGAAATGAGAATAAAATCTCTATGTTTGAACTCACAACCAAACCGAACTCCTTAAGAGAAAGGAGACAGAGGAGATATAGAGAATACCGGAGATATGGAAGGTTTGGTTAATCTAAAAACTTGTGTTCTGCTGAAAAGTGATTTACTTCATATTTTCTCAATAAAAATAGTGAGCCGAGACCTACTAAATTGCAAATTGAACCCCACCCTCCGTGACAAAACATGGACTAATTGAATTTATACAACATGTTTCACATGAACTTAAATGTTACATGATAGGAAAAATTAGTGAACAAACTCAAATGTCAAGTGATTGGAAAATCTGTGAATACCTCCAAAAAAAATATTGATACCCTACCCCCTTAAAATTCTTTACATTTGATATTCGATTAATTAAAACGAAAGAATGTTGGAGATCTAATTTTCTAATAAACACAATATAATATTATGCTTATTAGGCTATAAAGAGAAAGTGCCTAACATCCAAATGTTATTTAAATAAAAATTTCGCAAAAGGAAGGTATATCGATAATGATCAAAATGTAGTGAATATGGTTTCTCTCAAACACAATGTTGTTTTTCTATACTCCTTTTAAGAACTTCATTAGTTGGTGCACACGTGTGTTGCACGTGTAACCAACTTTGAAGTTACATATTTCAATGATATTTGATTTGAAGGCACCACTTTATATAAAGACAATTTATATATTGATAAGAATTTAATTTCAAGTTGATAATTAAATAGAAATTTATTTCATTCCAAGAAGAAAAATATTTCTAAAAAAATAAACCTATGAGTGAGAAAGAGATTGTATGAATTTTAAACCTTTACAGAAGAGTATTGGGGTTTCTCATATTCATTTGGCTTCAAACTACCCTTTGACCATGAAGTCTTTGCTTGATGTAAAGAATGTTAGAGAGTATATTATTTTCTTCACTCAATACTAAGAAGATTTGTACTCATTAGTGGGTTGCCTTGGTCGCATGGGTCGTTTATGTAGTTTTCCCGAAAATCCATAAACTAAGTAGAGATAATTACAAAGTCTCCATTATGAGAATGAGCCACCTTAGAAAGTCGGATTCTTTGCCATATATGAGTCTGCAATAATGCAAAAATAAAATATAATCAAATTAAGAGTTTCATAAGTGAAGAGGAGCCCAAAAATTAGATTTGAAAATAGTATGGTTATCACCACTTACTGCTTATCACGAAATGTATAGCAATATTTATCTACGACATGGCTCTTTTAAATTAAATGATAGTTTTCATCTCATTACAAAACATAGCAATACTCAAAATCATAAAATAAAATAAACATATATTAAATTAAAAAATAAAGGCATAGAAACAAACCCAAACATCACATATTAACAAAATTAATTAATACACTAAAATAGTTCTCTAAAATATCAATATGTATAGAAACGAATTCATCACAATATAATTATCTAAAATATAGACGTATTTTTAGATTTGATCTAGAAATAAACTCAAATCGGTGAGATAAATAGTTAATTAATTGGAACACGACCTCAAAAAACTAACCCTTTTATCATTTGTGAAAAAATGTAGATGTAGTCTGTATTTGAAGATGGACATAAATATGACAATCATAACCATACAAACCACGGTAATTTACTTTACTAAATTACTCTTCTGGTATAAGTACCCTACTTGAACACATTGCCTTTGGTGATTATGCTGAAAATTGAAAATCAGAAGCTAAATTCCTAATATGTGTTGAATCCATAAAACGAAAAGAAACCTAAAAGAATGTACAATGCGATTGAAACCCCCAAAAAGAATAGGAAAAAAAGTTATCACATGGGAAAGATCAACAATCACTATATGATTTGATTGTTAATACACAATACCCAACTGGGTTTAATGAACACACGAAGTTCAATACATATATACAAAACTAGGAATCGCAAAATTGAAAACCTAACCAAGAACACCAAAACGAAAACGAAAGCTTGAAACAAAAACGAAAACGAAAATGAAAACGGGTTATGAATATGAAAAAAGTATTTAGCCTTTTTAAAATACTAATATTAGAAAAATAATGTTAATTTTCAAAAGAAGGTAATATATTTACCATATTACCTTCAAAAGCATGTAATATATTCACCTTGGCTTCGACTCATAATTTTCAAAAGCAGGTAATTTATTTACCGTACACTTTTTCTTACAAAATTAACATATTTACCGAAGACGTGACAAACAGGAGTTTGGCTTCGACTTAGGAGATTTTGGTTGTTTTGAAGATGATGGTGTTGGGTGACAGAGACCCATTGATCTGAAAGTTTCTTTAATTTTTCAGATATGAAAGTAACATGTGCAGAGGTGCTGGGTTAGACCTTTAAAACATATACATATTTATTTAGATGTTACACCTAAAACTCTACTGAAAACAAATAAAGGTGTTGGGTTTCAGGAACTACCTTCAAAATAGGCGTGTGACGCTTCTTAATATGTTTCAGCAAATCGTTTCCAACATAGGCGTGTGATTTTGATGATTAGTAATTTAACATAGGCGTGTGATATTCATGTGCTTCACGATGGAGAGAACCCCCTGATTTGAACAACAAAAGAAAATCAGAAGGGGTTTCGTGGAGGGCAAGGGGCATTATTCGTTTGTTTCAAGTGATGGAGTAAAGAGGAAAGACGCTGAAGGCGAAGGGATGGAGACAGAGTAAAGAGGATGAATGGAAAGTGACTCAGAAAGGTTGGCGACATGGATAAATGAGGGGGTAAGAAAATATTAAAGCCGCTACAAACACGATCCCAATAATTATGCCATTAGTCACGTGCCACTCTCCAAAGGATTTATACCTTTGTTTATATATATAATAAAATGGAAACTTATGTATGTCATAAGTTTCCTAGATGATGTCATCAATATGAATTTTTCCAACAATACCTCTTTTGCCCCTTAAATCTTTAGTTTCCCCCTCTTTTTTTACTAACTAAATTGACAATTCAATTCAAATTTGAGGGTAATTTGGTCAAAATCACTTGATTTTTCCACTATCTCATTTCTCACACAAACCACTCCTCACTCGTTCTCTCATCAGAAACCCCCCAAAACTCGTTCCTCATTCTCTTCCTCTCAATTCTCTATCCCCCTTTCAACAGAAACCCTCCCGAAAGAAACCCTAGCCGCTGCCACCTTCTGCTTCTGCCGCTGCGGCCGTCCCACTGCCCTAAACCCTAACCGCCATCTCACTACCACTACCTCCCTCTTAAATTTGTCTACAGTCAATCATATACCTATTTTTGTTACAAGTTTTTGATGAGTTTCATGTATAATTATATGTCTTTGTTTTTATTGAAAGTGGTGTTTTAGTATATTTGATTTGGTTTTGGAATCTGACATACGTTTGATGTCGATGTTTGTAGATCTACTTTTGGTACTTCAGATCTAATGCGTTTTACCCGAAGCTATCAGGTACGGTATCTCATGTTCTTGGTTAAGATCTCAGGTGTTGGTTTCTCAAGTGTTTGTTGATTTAGAAAGTGTTTCATTTCTCTTGGGTATTTTGGACTGTGTAGATTTGGGGGATTTTACTTTCAAGTCTTTGGATTTTAGGTTTTTTCATTTGTATTTTTCTATTTGGGTTGGGATGTTTGGAGCTGAGATTTTTTATGTTGCCATGCTCACGTGCTTTTTTAATTAAACTTTTTGGAAGGAGTTCTACTTTTTAGGAGGATTTTACTTGCTTGATTCATCACATCCGAGTGCTTAATTCAAGTTTGTGCAATTTTTGGGGGGGAATTGATTTCACTAAAGAGGATGCCGAGGCATTACTTAAGGTTAGTGGGTTTTTAATTTCTAAGATACATTTATTAAGATTAGAATGTTTATTTATGTTGATATTTTTGGTTCAAGAAAAATGTGACCAAATGACGGAGTATGTGACCAAATGTCATGTTAGGGTTTGCAAGGATTCATAGTTTTAGGATGCTAAAAAATCAATAATTTGTTATACAACCTTGAGTTGGTTTTTCACATTTTTTCTTTATTGTTAAAGTCCCTCTTTAGTATCATATTAACTTGATTATTTTTGTTATACTTAATATGAATTTTCATATAATGGCATACTAATTGAGGATTGTATTGTGGTGAGCTCCGATTGAAAAATATTTGACGCCCCCTCCAAGCTAGGAAATTGGCCGAAGCTTGATATGTCAACTAATGCTAACACAAACAATTTCAGCTCATGTATATGGATGCATAGAAAAAAATTATGGCTTTGACATAAAATTACTCTTCTTCGCATTTAATTGCATATGGTCTTCTCCCCTGTTATATGCATCTTCTCTATTACCGTTTTTGCTCATTTAATTATATTTAACTCCGCGTAATGTTTTGAATTATTATCCTAGGTGATCAGCGATAAGCAGTATCATCTCTTACTTGGATCGGCTCCAAAGTTAAAGGCTAATTGCATATTGGTATTTAATATCAATATGTATGGCTGTCATACACCTTACTTGAGGCTCTTTTGGATCAACATGAACAATTAATTTTCAAGTTCCATTCGCTATCCAAATAATGTTCTTTTTTTGTTATACAAGGTAGTGCTGGGGTGGAGGGTGGCGTAACAGGTAGGATGTCAGGCGGGTAACAGGTACGAAGGTTAGCCGAGTGTGCTGCTTGAACCTTTTCTTTTCTCCTATTTTACACACATTTGTTTATAATGTTACTAAGATTCAAATTTTTATTCCAAATCAACTTTAAACTGTTATTTCAATTTTTTTATTTTATTTTGCTACATCTTTATAAAAGTTAAAGTGTTACGATGTTTGTTTGACGTGTTTGTTTCTGTATATAGTTTTGGCTGACGGATCTTGATCTAGGTGAACACTCGATGAGTATTCTGTTTTAAAAGTGGTCAGTTTTACTTTTTTTTGGCTTTCACAACATCACTGTTCATGGTTGCTAACCATTTTGTTGGTCATTTCCTTAATTTTATGGGTGTTTTTTATATTTTGACAAAGTGCATAGTTAGTGAAAGTGGTTGAATTAAATTTATGTAGTTAATTACATTGAGATTACACAGCTTTATAGTTATTTACTTACATTCAGCTTATAGGCATGAATGCAATTTATTTCGTGGGAAAGGTGTAGTTATTTGAGCTGAAATTGTTGAACATGATCGACACGACCGTGGGAAAGGTTTTATTAATGGACATCAACTGTGAGTAGGCCACCAGAAGTCAACCTTGGTCAGAGATAGCATAACTTCCAGGAGTCATAGTTGCACTGGGACAGTGACCGACAACTGGGGAGATATATGAACCAAAACTAGATTAGATATCAAAATGGTTTGGGTTGTTGCATTTGTTCCTGGATTATATAATGATGGAAGAGATATTTTAACCCCTCACATAGCTATAGATGGAGGTAGATATACATTCTCAATTGAAGGTTGCTGAGCGAACTCATTGTGGCCTAAGAATTGGTGATCATTTTGGGGCAAATAAACTTGGGGGGAAAGGAAATGGATGTGGTTATACAGCTATACTGATATGTGTGAATCCTGTCTTAACATTGAATATTATCTCTTTTGACATTTTCATTTCTTTTTTCCAGTTTAATATCAAACAATATGGTCTTGGTGATATTTTTTGGTCTATTTTATATATCTATATTATTCCTGCTGTATTGTTTACCAAATACAAAAACAGTTTTATAAAAAGATTTTTTGGTCTATTTTAAAAATATGAAATATAAAGATACAAAAATAGTTTTATACAGGTCCTAAAAGAAAATCTCTTACTCACATATTTTCTCTTACTCTCATATTTTTGCAATTTACAGGTCCGAAGATGGTTCAATGAAAAATAGTTTTATACAGGTCCGAAGATAGTTTTATACAGGTCCTACGAGTGTTCTTACTCTTATATTTTTGCAATCTACAGGTCCGAAGATGGTTCAATGGAAGATAGTTTTATATAGGTCCGAAGATAGTTTTATATAGGTCCTACGAGTTTTCTTACTCTCATATTCTTACTCTCATATTTTTACAATCTACAAGTCTGAAGATAGTTTTATACAGGTCCTACGAGTGTGTTCGAAAAATGCAGTTCCCGGCGTAAACGGAGAAAAATTTCTTCAGTAGAAGTACCCTGGTGTAATACCCCGTATTTTTATGACTTTTGATTTTGGGGATTTATTTAATTTAATTAGAGTTATTAATTTAATATTAATCCGAAAAATCATTTAGATACTTACTAGCGTGATGAGAGTTAGTAATTATTTTTTTGTAAGTTACTTTATGGGTAAAGTAAGTGGTGTAATTAAATATAGTAAAATTATAACGAGAATCTAATTTGATAATTTTGGAAATTTATCGGGACGCGATTGTGTCGTGTCGGGATTAAATTTCGAACTATTAAAAGTGAATAAATTATAAGTCACCTGTATGGTCATTTTGAGTACGTCAATGTGTCCGAAAGGATCGAGATAGTCAAAATAATGTACCCGGGGGTTTAGTTTGGGTCTCGGAGCGTTTTTAGGCCTAATTAACATCCCGAGAAGGCGTTTTGGACATTTTTCATTTTTGGGCATGAAAACCCACGAAATTTCTAAGAGTACATCAGATGGTAGGAGTCATCTTCTAGGGTTAGAACATCCATAAACTAAAGACGACCATTGGAGAGGAAGATGAGAAGCTTTACAAGGAGTTCTAGGCCAAGAACTCCACCGTTTGCACCGCCGTCGCCGCCAAACTTTAGATCGCGCAACGAGGATCAAAACCACACCAATATCTCCTCAAATCTGAGCCAAGAATTCCTACAAAAGTATTTATCTTGCTCTAATTCAGTTAATGCTTCAATAATATTAGCCCAGGATTGATTGGGACTAATTCTTGTGAAAGAAAAACCTATTTTGGAGAATTGAATTCGCATGATATATAGGAAATAGATGTATTCTGGAAATCAAATTCACATGTAGAGATTGAACCACGAAACTACAGTAAATTAGGAGTATGAATCTGGGAAAAGAATAGGAAGAAACCGAACAAAGAAAATATTAGGGTTCTTAATATTTTATGGATTGTGCCCCATTTAATTCGTTATACATGATGAAAATTCGCATGCCTTACGTAGAATACCACTTATTTGTGAATATAATACGTGTAGTATAAATTGTTGGGAGTTTGGAAGTAAAAAATATTGGTTTGGATGATTTTGGAAGAAGAAACCCCTAGCTGGAAATTCTGCAGGTTCGCCATACCTGCTTCATTGATCGATCGACCTAAGAGCATCGATCGAAACCCCTCCTGGCAGACTTATACTTTCCTTTTTAAATGATTAATTTCAATTTAAGTGAGTAGTAATCTTTGGACATTTCTATTAAAACATTTTGGGATGTAAAGAAGACTAGTAGGACTTTATAAAAATGGAACCTTTAATATAAGATGATATTAACATTTAACGGAGGTGTTTTACACATAAGGGAAATGGGAACATGTGTTAAAGGGTGAGACTCGTAAGGGAGTTACGTCGTAAAGTAAAAGAGTACCTACTGAAATTTCACTTATGAAGATAGGGTTTCACGAGTGTTACTAAAAAATAAGTCGGAATAATCCCATAAATAAGAATAAAAGAGAAAACCATTACGGGATAATCATATAATGTGCAATAAGAATAAATATCATAAGTATGGGTCGTGAGAGTACCTAAATTTGATATGGGAATGGTAGTATACATATATGACTATGTTTATGCATATACTATATACGTGTGAAAATCATGCCCATGCTACTTGCTATCCCTGAGGTTACCGCGCTGGGACAGTCTTATCTCGATTGGGACCTTTATGGGGGATATTGACTCGTACCCTAGAACATAGGAATCCTTGGTACAGCCTATCGGATCGATAGTCAGACGGTCCTAAGAGACGTGAGGGTATGTGCTGACCTCTTAGTGACTTGGAACTATGCTTTGCCTCAAGTTGTATGTGTTTTGTGTTAATACAGTTTGAGAGTGATTCCGAACTAGTATTTCCCTTAGTACGAGTGATACGGGGACTGGATAGCAGAGTATGCCAGTACCGTAAATTTTATGTGGGGTGCCGTATATATATATATATATATATATATATATATATATATGTATGTATGTATGTATATAAACTGGAAATTTGGGAACTACCTACTGTGATTAAAGGTAGGCAAGTAATGAATAATTAATCCAAATTGGGTATAAGTGTTTGAAAGGTTTAAGGCGATACTGAGAAACTTAATAATCAAATGAGGCTTATGTGAGAACCTTGCTTTTTAATAAAATTATCTTCCTTAACATTTGATAATGTCGGCATGGGATCTTGTGAGTAACTTAAGATAAGCTAATCTATTGGGAGTATTAGTGCGATAAGTGTGCACATTAGAAGAGAGGTGATAATTTCTCAAGAGAGTGCCGCTTTAATATGATTGTTGCATTAACCGGTAAGCATTTTAAATACTTTCTAAACTAAATTTTAAACTGTTTTACAATCGGGCTCTAATATGTTCCCTATTTCTCTTCTTTCTTGTATATATATGTATATATTACAGGTGCCCAGCCACAGGGGAGTCTTGCATAGGATCCTTTGGAAGGAATGCGCTGCAGCTTAGGTGGGAGTTGCAGGCCTTTTGCTTAGACGACCTCATTATTGATTCTACTTCTAGCTCTATTTTATCCAGTTGGGCATGTGTCGCCCTTTTTCCATTACTTAATTGGTTTTATCAGAGATTGTGACTCATTTATTTCCAGTATTTTTACTTTAAGATTTTTACTGTTAGGATGTTTTCCTTTTCATTGCTTGGATTATATGTTCCAGTATAGTTGTTGTGTGATATTTAAACCATGGATTATGTAAGGTTTTAATTATTGGTTTTAAATTAAATTGGGAAATTGATGTCTTAAAAATGGTTTTGTCACTTAGCTTAATTATTTAGGGTGTTTAATTGAAAAAGTTATTTTTACGACAGTGATGCTAAGAATGAACCAACCGTTCACCTTGGTTATAATTTAATAAATGACTGATCACCCGGTATTTAATTAGGCGGGGTGTCACACCTGGATCTTTGGCTCAAATGTTTTCCACAATTCACATAAGCACTATAGTTGTTTAAGATAATTTGATGGTGGCTGGTGGTTTTCAAGGGGAACTCATTTGCAAGGTATGATGATGCGAGAATAAGTAAAACTCCGAAGGTTCTATGTACTTATATCTGAAGTCGAGTGAGTAATTTCTCTGTGTATTTTCACTTGCCAGTATTTAAACCAACATGAAGTTGCTATGAAATTAGTATGCAGTCGGGGAAGTCTTCTCTTGGATACATGTGTGGGATTTTTTGTATTTTGTCTCAAGGATGTACTTTTCATTTGTTATTCATTGTGTGGGATTTTTATATGACTTTATTTGTTATTCGTTGTCTATCTCTCATTACTCCATTTCATAAACGTTGTGAGCAGCAGCAAGCTGAATAACCGGCCACTGTTATTGGCTCGCACAATTGATATCTTCATCCCATTTGGTGGATTCTCCAAAAGAGGCAAATAGTCAATTTCCCTAAAAGAATTGAACATCTGAGTAGCATTCTCAAGATTAAAAACCCATGTCTAATTTTCTCTCGATTTCTTAAGATAACTGCCTATCCATTCTGATAATGACTATGAATACCCGAACTTCATCGTGTGATCCACCAGCCACTTCTGAGATGGAAATGATGAAGGTACACTATGCAAAGTTTGGAAGATTTTCTCTATTTCTTCCTTACTATTTTCTGAATGCACTTTTCCAAGAACAGAGTCTAGTGTCCACAATTGTCTATAATAAATATTAAACATTTGTCCCTCCTACGATATTATACATCGTGTATACATTTCATAGTTGCACATGATTCACAGATGCGCATGATTGTTGCCATACCACGATATGATACTATGTCCAGATCTGTTGTGATTGAGAAGGTAGTTCAATCGGTTTCTTCCTTAAATAAATTTGCTTAAAAATCTGTATTCATTTATATTATAATGATTTTTTTTCATTTCTTATTATTAATCGTTCTTTTCTTTGTATGTTAGATCGTAAGAATGGATTGAGAGTGGCGGTTGTTGTCGTATTCATCTAGGGTCGCCTAGAAAATTTATCAAGAAACATCCTTAGGTACTTTATTCCACAATATTTATTTCTCTACTCTCTATATCAGTGAGGCGTTTAGTATTTGAGTAGTTTTTTTCAAGGATTATCATTTCTCCTTAAGTTGGATAATCATACATAGAATACTATTTCTTTTATACATATACATTGTCTTTCAATATCATGTTTTGGGGTATATTAACTAAACTTGCACATTTGTTTTTTCTCATTTTTGGTTCATCAGGTCATCGCTCATCGTCATCGCCATCACCATCATCATCACCATCGCCTCCATTGGCATCGTCGCCAAAGCATCAATCTATTTGTAGAGGAATTGTCATATACTTTATGAAACCAATTATACACGATTCAATATTTTGGAATGATTCTTTGCACAACTCTCATCTGTTTGATTATTTGAGAGGTGATTAAATTGCGTTATCTTAGATTTTATATTGGGTAAGTAAACTAAATTGTTGTGTGGTTGTGGGTGCATCTCTGTGAGCCTGACATTTTTTTAATGTGGTGAACGATTGGAAATAGATACATTAAAATTTATCCCTCTAGCCTTGTTGTTAGTTTTAAATTAGAAGTGGATTTGTTCATCTATGGGACACGTTAGTGACCCAATTAACGTCATGTTATAGACCTTCTGTAGATCCACTATCGATCTTTTTTAGACCAATTATTTTTTTAATTATTCACCAATCGTGTCCAATCGTTTCGTGTTGGATCGGATCTAATTATGTCAAATCGAATCGTATTTACTTATCGTGTCATGTTAAGAAAAAATTCGCTATTGTGCCGTGCCGTATTTTTTAAACTAATAGGTTCGTAGCATAGGTTATTTCAAAAATTGTTTATCATTGTGAATGTGCTATGAACATGGTTTTTTGGATACAAACACAACATGACACGACTAACATGGTTAAAAATTTTGACAACTAATTTAACATGAAAATACACGACTAAAATGATGATAACAATATTGACACCCAATTTTGACTTGGTTAACAACTTTTATGTCCATTTTAACATGAAAATACATGACATTTTTTCACTCAATTTTGACATGTTTAATAATTTTGACACCAAATTTAATACGAGTAAAAACATGATCAAAAGGTTAATACATAATAACACTACTTATGAACACAATGTCACATGACATCGTATAATTAGCACTAAAAAATATTTATCTGTTGCGAACTAAAGACGACATATGGTTCTATCAACGATGTACACATTCAAAAGTTAGCGTCATGTTATTCCGATAAAAATAAGAATGACATAACATTATAGTGTCATGTTATTTTCATTTTTATCGGATTCATTTTCGGTTCTAAAAAAATATTTTATTTTGTGCCGCTTTTACGTGGTGTCGTGTTCGACATAGGTAAAAAATATGAATTAATGTCGTGTAGACTTTTATGGTTATAAAAAAATATGAATTCATATCGTGTAGACTTCTTTTAAAATTACATTTTGTTTTGTCAGGGAACGAAATTTGTGCCTTTTTGCAATTACGTATTTTGATTTTTTTTTGCCATTTTGCGATTATCAGCGTGCCTTCAGGACGGGCATACCCTAGTGTATATATATATATGCTCTTTTGCAGACTAGTCCGCATTTTAAGAATACGGACCGAACATATGTCACCTAACGGTGCACCTAAAAATTATCGCCTAAATTATAGGCACACTCTCTCTCTTTTCTGGGCTCACCGCCAGGTGACACATGTCAGGTCCGCATTCTTAAAATGCGGACTAGTCCGCACAAGAGTAGGAATGTATATATATATATATATATATATATATATATATATATATATATATATATATATATATATAGAGAGAGAGAGAGAGAGAGAGAGAGAGAGAGAGATTTTAAAGTCATTATACTTTACTCAAATTTTTCATTGGTTGCATGCTTAAAATAAACTAAAAAATGTCATACTTTTAGTAACTTTATATACAACTAAAATAATATGATACAAACTTTATTCAATGTTTTAATGATAAATTATCAAATATCATTTTACCAAATGTCAAAAATTCATTCCAAATAGTAAAATTAACTTTATCCGGAAAGAGAGATATCTTTTAAGATTTCAAGAAACGTTTAATTTATCCATTTTTTCATTTCAAAGCATACAATATTTAAGATGAGAGAGAAAAGAATAGTAAGTATTAAAGAATCATTAACTTCTCTAATACTACTCTAAAAGATAAAATAACTTGCACAAAAAAAGGGAAAAAATCTCACAATTATAAACTATGTTAATATTAAATCTACCTTCCTAAAAATGATAGAATTCAAATTTATAATAGTAGACAATCAAAATGGTCACTCCATATTGAATCAAGCTGCCAGAAAAAATTTGTCAATTGGGAGTTAAACTAAAAAAGGTGAAAATTCAAAAAAGATTTTTCTGGCTAGGCAAATTTCAAATCCTCAAACAGAGTTTTCAAATTGATTTTCCTCTCCGCTTAGAACCAACTAACTGAAGCCTGCAAAAAATTATTCACTACTTAAATATATACTTATGTGTGTATACACAAAGAAATATACTTAAAACGTAACATTCACATTAAACATTATTATGTTCATTGGCTATTATTCTCAAATCTAAGAACACTGAAGTGAAACATTACATATGAAAGAAAAATAGATATACATGAAAATAAAAATAAGATTTATGATAAAAAAAAATAAAGGATTTTTTAACTTTTCACCCTACATTTTATACAATATTTGTGTTTATACCTCACTTTTTTATTTCTTTGTGTTTGCACCATACCAATAGTAAAATCCGTTAGTTGCTATCAAAATTTTCAGAAAAGACCGTGTTACCTCCATTTTAATCTAAAACAATATAAAAGTTTAAAAAAATGAAAATGACATTAAAAATCATTTAAAATTATTTTAAAATCTAAAAATTACAAAAAAAAAATGAAAATTAACAAAATATTTTTACATGTAAACATCAAGAAAATAAATATAAATGAAAAAAATAGGGGAAAACTTATAAAAAAAATAGTGAAGACATTTAGAAATTATGAAATATATTGAAAAATCTCCAATAAATCTGGAAATAATATAAAAAATATTAAAAACTATATTTAAAAAATTTAAATGAAAAAATTATCCTTTTAAAATTCTTAAAAATACACAAAAAAACTCTTTTTACCAAAATTTTTTTAGGAACAAACGGTAATGCAAAGTTTTTGGGCAGATATTATGAATCAAGTAAAAAAAAATATTTTTGTAAAAAAAGTTAGGTCAAGTAAAAAAATAATTTACTAAAAAATAATATAAATGTAAGTTAATATTTTTTTTCCAAATACAATTTTTATTTACATGATTTAAAAGATTCGCTGAAAAACTTTTTTTATTGTTTATCTTCAAAAAACTGTATAGTTTTTTAATAAAGATTTTTTCTAAATAGGAATTGTATTTCTAAAACAGTAAATAAAAATCATTTGCTAGTAACTTATTTTTCTAAAACCGTAGATAAAACTATTTTATTAAACTGTAAATAATAACTGTTTTTTAGCACTTATCTTTTTCAAACTGTAAATAAAAAAAATTGTAACTTATCTTTCTAAAACTGTAAATACACACTATTTTCTAAAACTGTAAATAAAAATTGTTTTTCTAAAGCTGTAAATAAATGTTGGGTTTTTAGTAACTTATTCTCATAAAAATTGGAAAAATTGTAAATAAAAGCTGGTTTTTGGTAACTTTTTTTACTTGATGGAACTTTTTTTTCATAAAAATAGTTTCTTTAAAAAAACTAAAAAAAAAGGTTTTGGGTGTGTTTTTTTTCTAGAAATTGAAATGATGTTTTTGTAATTTAAAATATTTTTGTATTATTTTTCATATTTATAAGACATTTTTTCCAATGTATTTCATACAATCATCGTCAATACACCAAAAAATAAAATAACCATTTTTTTTTTTTTGCAAAAAGGTTGTCTACTTGATTTTGGCACATTTCAATCATGTATATGAAGGCAGTCTAATAAACCATTAATTTGTTCCATTTAAAAAATAACAATAATCCATAGATGATAAATATATAATTCATCGGGTATAAAAGTAATGGATCAAGCCTAAATTTATTTTTATTAACGACTACAATACCTAGAGGAAAATTTTCATTAAGATAGCCACATCAATTTTGCTCAGATAACTATAGAATAAACCCTTCAATGATACATATTTGTAGAAAACATATCAAATCCATCAAAAAAATATACAAAAAACACAAACACCAAAAAGGTATTACAAAAATCAACTAATCCAACTATATACAAATCCACAAAAACACCCTTAAAAAGAAACCCTAGATTTTCAAATCAAAATACAAATAAAAAAAATTACATTAGAAATTACCTTTTACAAGTGATGATAATCTGGCATTAAAGAGTGCTTGAATTTGGCTTTGGCATCCTCATACACATCGTAAGGCCATGGTGTAACACCCCGTATTTTTGTGCATTTAATATTTAATTAATTCAAAAATTTTAAATTACTTGTGTGTTGTAATTTTAATTGAATTAATTATGGCAATATATATATTTAAATATTAATCGAGGAGTGAATGGTTAATGTTTAGGAAATTTAATTACTAAGTGAATAGTAATAATTTAATTACGTCATTTCACGTATTAATGACGGGGTATGCACTTATCCCAGCCGGGAGTCGGTATAGACTAAATTGGGTGTGAGATAAGGATTTTTATAAATTAATTCGGATGCCAATTCTGAGTTCCCGGTTGTGTCCGGATGGATCGAGATAGTCAGAAAAGAGTACCCGAGAGTAGTAATTGGGTCTCGGGGTATTTTTGGGCATAACCGAGCCCACACGGGTTGATATGGGCTATTTTAATTAAGCCCATTAGGCTAAAAACGGGATTAAGGATTTTTAACCTAATTGGGAGATTAAGGAATGGTAGCCAACATAACTCTAAACCTAGGGTTTGAGAGGGGATTTGGGAGAAAGAAAATCAAGAGCAAATTGGAGGTTATTGGAGCCAAATTAAGGGACATCAATAACGGATCAGACACTACGAACACTTACAGGAAAGTGCTTAACTGTTGTGATTTCTAAAATTATTATAATCAATTCATATCATAGTGATGTGTATATGAAAATTCATTTTGGGTGTGTCACCAAAATCTAAATTGGGCTTTTGTAAATTTATATACCTTAGTGGGATTAAGGGGGAAATTGATCGTGTTTATGATTCTAGAATGTAGAGAACTGAATCAGATGTTAAAACCAGTAAGAGCAGATGGTTAATTGTTGTTAAAATAAATGAAATTCGTATTGGGAATTTGAAACCCGGATAATACCCAAATCGGGAAAACCTTG
The DNA here is from genome assembly GCA_949130495.1 of Sambucus nigra. Lineage (NCBI taxonomy): Eukaryota > Viridiplantae > Streptophyta > Magnoliopsida > Dipsacales > Adoxaceae > Sambucus > Sambucus nigra. The sequence goes on along the minus strand of OX422213.1, from coordinate 339,605,627 downwards.
GAATTTATGGATATTGATGATGAAATTAGGTCTGTGAGTTGTTTAGACCCTTTCCTTATATGGAGGATGTGTTATTTGTATTTGGGTAAGGGCTTAGGTTGAGAAATTAAGCTTTAAGTTTCATCCATGGCTGACAGTGGCTGGAGAAGACGATTACTGGAACGATTGATCGATCGACCTAGGGGGCTCGATCGATCGATGAAGGCGAAATCTGGGCAGTTCGGCCAGTTTGTTATATAAGGGGAAATTTATTAAAAGTTAAGTTTCATACATTAATAAGTGATAAATAATTATGAAACAAATATTCCTAGCAAGTATGGGAGGAAGTAATTGGGACTAGGATAAATTTATATGGGGCACTTAATGGATGAAGTTGAGAGGTTTTATTCCAAAATGGTGAAATACGAATCAAGGGAGAAAATCCGGGTATATTGGTCAAGCGACCCCAAGATATTGAATTAAGTTGGAGATAAACTATTTAATTTAGAGTCGGGATATAGACTCGGTAAATAATTAATTTCGGGCCAAGTGAATCGAGTCTGGATATGTGAATAATTATAGGCAAATATAATTGGAAAAATTATAGAAATAAAGGTGTGACACATTGTAGGCGAAAATGTGGGTATGATATTATGAGGTGTAAATTGGACCAAGTGAGCGAGTCCGGGTATGTTGGTTAAGTGACATCAAAGTGTTAAATTAATTATTGAGGGAAAGTAATCAGTTTGGAGTCGGAACATAGACTCGGGAAATATTGAGGTACGGGCGAAGTGAGAGAGTCCGGGGATAATGGCTGGGTGACACCAAGTTATTAAATTAATAAGCGAGTGATAATTAATTTAATTAGAGTCGGATTGTAGACTCGAGTAGTATTAAATTAATACGAGTGATAATTAATTTAATTAGAGTCGGATTGTAGACTCGGGTAGGATTCAATTAATAAGAGTGGTAATTAATTATATTAGAGTCGGACCACAGACTCGGATTTTTGTGGATTAATTAATGTGTGAATTAGTTATATTAGAGTCGGACCACAGACTCGGAAATTTTGTTGATTAATTAATGTGTAAATTAATTAAATAAGAGTCGGACGATAGACTCGGGGAGGTATTAAATTAATATGTATGTTAATTAATTTAATTAGAGTCGGACGATAAGCTCGGGGTGGTATTAAATTAAAATGTGTGTTAATTGATTTAATTGGAGTCGGAACATAGACTCGGGGAAAGTATTATATAAATTGAGGTATGAGTTAAATATATTAGAGTCGGACCATAGACTCGGGAAGACGATAAATTATTAAGTGAGAAAATTAATTACGTTGAGTCGGGCCACAAAATCAGGAAATTACAGGCAGTGTACGGGGTTTTTAGTACACGGTAAAGCCGGGGTTTATATAATATATATATATATATATATATATATATACGGTGTAGTGATAGTATATATATATACGTATTTATATTGTGTGTGATATTAAATATCAATGACTAGATATTTGTTCAATTTATATACTGTAATGCTATCAAGGGAGGTTGCGCGATGTGGGTGAATCCCCTAGCTTGAGGAGTAGGGAGAGTATATCCCCATGTCATAGCGTCCGGTATTATATGGGTGAGGGATTAACCTCACTTTCAGGGATGGAATATGGCCGCCTCCACTTCATTTATAATTTGGTCCAAGTTGGTGAGCGATTCCAACTTGGGGAAACTAGGTTTTGTGAGCACACCTAGTGAGATGGCATTTTAGAGGGAATCATCCGGTGAGGGTATACTCGGAAGGATGGATACACGTATGATATATGTGCGGATGTTAGTAAATGTATGTATAATATGGTAGTAAATATTATATGTAGGTGATAATACAATGTGTGATGTACTTACTTTATATAACTCGGGTTACAGTTATATGCTGTTAATTAATGAGAAATTAATTAAGATAATCAATTGTAGTGATAATACAGTGTGTGATGTATTTACTTTATATAACCCGGGTTACAGTTACATGCTGTTAATTAATGAGAAATTAATTAAGTTAATCATTTGTGGGAATAATACAGAGGGTGACGTATTAAATTTACATAACTTGTGTTACGGTTATATGCTATTCATTAAGAAGGAATTTATTTAAGTTAATTGTGATATAACTTATAATTCAAGAATCATTATACTCGGGTTAGAGTAGTATGGCAAGGGAAGGTTATACCGGGACTAGTTGGACGGGGTAGTACAACTAGGTGGGGGTTAAGGTAACCGGTAGTTGTGCACAATAGTGGAGGGGTGAGAATGTCCACAAGGGAGTGCGAAACTAACTTAAATATGAAGCGCATTCATGCATTTTAAATTACTACAGTTAATTAACTTGCTAAATATTTTTAAAATGTTTTGGGTTCTAACCCTTGCTATAAAAAAAATATTTTTTAAAACCTTTTAGGTGTCCAGCCACAGGGACGCCAGGATTGATATTCTATTCCAGAGACACGGAGCTGCGGCATATGTGGATGCTAGCATGAGTTTGGATTAGACGCATCATTCATTCATTCCTAGAGTAGGAATCACTCATCAGTTCCAGTTTTATTTAGGGCATGTCGCCCAGACTTTCAGTTCAGTTTTCTGATTTGTTTTATTCCGATGTTGAATATTGTATTGGATTATTTCACTTTAGTGGCTGATGGTTTATTCGGCAAGTTGTGTAATAAATTATTCAGTTGAGTTTTATTCAGTTGTGTGAATGGTTTATATTTAATTCCGCATGTACTGTTTTGTTAAATAAAAAAGGTTAAAATTGGGCACCAGTTTTTGGAATACTAGGTGGTTAGTAAGTTTTAAAAAGTTTTCGACAGTGATGCTAAGGATGATCCAACTGGGATTCCTGTTTTAATTTGGTATAGGACTGATCACCCTGTATTTTATTAGGCGGGGTGTCATAGATGGTATCAGAGCATCAGGTTCTAGTGTCCTTAGGATCTGTGCGGCTTTTCACATTTCGTCTTAGCAATCTTTGATATAGAGCCCTATTATAGGATTGTTGTATTCTCATACGTATGCGCATAAACGTTCTTCTGCCAAATTTATATTTGAGGGTGAACTCATACAAAATTCGATTCTCATTCCAGATGACGCCCAGGAGTGAGAGAGAAGCTAGGGCAGCAGGGGGAGATGAGACGTGGGGGGATCGTTAGGAGCAAGAGCTACCGCATCAATGGCTAGAGATGATTTTGGCAGCATAGGTAGCTGAAATAGTGGCACAGGTAGTTGAAGCGACGGTGGTCACAACGGCATGGTACTTTCCATGGGATCCGCCACAAGTGTTAGTGGCGCCGGATGTTCAGACTCACGCGGGGTCGTCGGGGTGGAAACAAGAGAGAGAGAGGTTATTTTTAGTGGGAACCCACCGGAGTTGCGAGAGGGTTCAGATGTAGTGCTAGCGTGTCAAGGAAGAGAGATATCTAGCGTCACCTACGCAGGGGAGATTGCGATCAGGTGCGGAAGCAAATGCTAACCACTTTTAGTTTAGTGGGAGCAGCACTACAGTGGTGGGAGTTGATCACCACAGTTGAGGAAAGGGACATACTAGCCATTGCAGAGTTTTGGGTGCGATTCGACGACAAGTATTTTCCTCCAGCGGTTGAGACCGAAATCAGGAGAAAATTTTGTGAGGACTCGGGGAGACCGTTAAGTGGCTGATTACGAGGAAGAATTCACTCGTTGGCAAGATTTTGTACCGGATGAGGTAAGCGAGGAAAGGAGAAAGAAAGAAAGGTTTATGGATGGGGTAGTCTGGAGAATCAAAAAACATTTAATTGGTAAATACGCATTAGTAGCTTATATTGATGTCGTTAACGCAACACTCCGGCACACGTGAAAGGAATCAGGAGGGGAGTGGGAACTAGCCAGCCGGATAAGGAAGGAGGGAACAATACCAGTGGGGTATCCCAGAAGCAGACTGGAGGAGATCAGGGGCAGGATTTCTGACAGGGAAATCATGCCAAACGATCTAAAACTGGAGGCTATTGGCAGGATGGCCAGGAATTCCAACAAGGTCGGCATTGAGGGGACAAGTGGCAGGGTGAATGTATTAGAATGTGCTTCGTTTGTGGGGAAAGCGAGATACATGAAGATCGATTGTCTTAAGCGAGGCAGGGGACAACTACAGGACGAGGTCCTGGATGTACAACCACTAAAGCAAGTCATGGGTGCATTCGGGCAGGGAGAAGCTGCTCCGAAACTCGAGAACCAGCCGTTGCAGCTGGAGTATAGAGGTAATTATTTTTACCCTAGGGGCATGGGGTATATTTTTGAGTGACAAAGAGGATGTCACAGTATAAGACTTATTTTTCACTAGAGTTCGCAGGTGAGTCGAACTTAGTGGGTGCGTTGGGGGTAGCAGCCATAGCATGTGGATAAACTTTCCGTAGGGTAGAGGAGTTCCTTGGTGTTCTTCACTGGAGAGTGGAGGTCTACACTGAGTGATTGTTTGAATTATGCGAAGAGTTACTACTTTCGAGAATTATGGGAGTAGGGTTGATAATATTTCCTAAATATCGGCTGGATAGCGATGGGATTTAACTATTGTGGATAGTGGTGTAAAATTTTGGTGTTCGCGACACCAGGGTAGGGTTGGTACTAGGTATCACCGAAAAGGGCGTATAGCCTGTATATATGGGGATATATATGTTGTACTGCGTGGAGCGATAGCACATAGTGAGGTTTTGTATTCTCACACTTTATCCCGGTAAGTGGGGATGTTTACTGAAGTGAATCAGGGTGGTTAAATTGATTTTCGAGCAAAGAGAGATAGCTCGGGGTTTATTTTGCGCAAGGACTAGTGGTAGTAAGGGCGCGGTATTTTATGTTGTCTTTGGTAGCATAAGGATAAGTGTATATACTTTTGTGTTGAGAGACAAGTATTTATGGGGAGATGTTTGGACGTTAGCACATGGATTGGGTACCCGGGCAGTATATATATATATATATATATATATGTGTGTGTGTGTGTGTGTGTGTGTGTGTGATATGACCACGGGTTCGAAGTTATATTACGAGTTACGACTAGTATAGTCGGGTAACTTTCGTGCGGTAGAGCGAGGGGATAGGGTGTATGGGCACCCGGGTTAACTAAGGAAAATTTTGTGCGGTTAAGCACGGGTATAGGGTGTATGGCCGCCCTGGGTAATCTAAATGCATACTTGTAAAACGTATGGTTAGAAGCGGATGGGATAGATATAACGGGCTTGGAGGCGCAAGACTAGAGAGTAATATGCGAAGCTTGGAACATTACACTCATCTTAATTTCGAGGACGAAATTCCTTTGTAAGGGGGGGAGTATGTAACACCCCGTATTTTTGTGCATTTAATATTTAATTAATTCGGAAATTTTAAATTACTTGTGTGTTGTAATTTTAATTGAATTAATTATGACAATATTTATATATATATATATTTAAATATTAATCGGGGAGTGAACTAATGTTTAGGAAAATTTAATTACTAAGTGAATAGTAATAATTAAATTACGTCATTTCGCGTATTAATGACGGGGTATGCACTTATCCCAGCCGGGAGTCGGTATAGACTAAATTGGGTGTGAGATAAGGATTTTTATAAATTAATTCGGATGCCAATTCTGAGTGCGCGATTGTGTCCGGATGAGTCGAGATAGTCAGAAAAGAGTACCTTGGGGTAGTAATTGGGTCTCGGGGCATTTTTGGACATAACCGGGCCCACACGGGTTGATATGGGCTATTTTAATTAAGCCCATTAGGCTAAAGACGGGATTAAGGATTTTTAACCTAATTGGGAGATTAAGGAATGGCAACCAACATAACTCTAAACCTAGGGTTTTAGGCGGGATTTGGGGGAAAGCAAATCAAGAGCAAATTGGAGGTTATTGGAGCCAAATTAAGGGACATCAACAACGGATCAGACACTACGAACACTTACATGCAAGTGGTTAACTGTTGTGATTTCTAAAATTATGATAATAAATTCATATCATAGTGACGTGTATATGAAAATTCGTTTTGGGTGTGTCACCAAAATTTAAATTGGGTTTTTGTAAATTTATATACCTTAATGGGATTAAGGGGGAGATTGATCGTGTTTATGATTCTAGAATGTAGAGAACTGAATAAGATGTTAAAACCAGTAAGAGTAGATGGTTAATTTCTATTAAAATAAATGAAATTCGTATTGGGGATTTGAAACCCGGATAATACCCAAATCGGGAAAACCTTGGAATTTATGGATATTGATGATGAAATTAGGTCTGTGAGATGTTTAGACCCTTTCCTTACATGGAGGATGTGTTATTTGTATTTGGGTAAGGTCTTAGGTTGAGAAATTAAGCTTTAAGTTTCGTCCATGGCTGACAGTGGCTGGAGAAGACGATTACTGGAACGATCGATCGATCGACCTAGGGGGCTCGATCGATCAATGAAGGCGAAATCTGGGCAGTTCGGCCAGTTTGTTATATAAGGGAAAATTTATTAAAAGTTAATTATCATACATTAATAAGTGATAAATAATCACGAAACAAATATTCCTAGCAATTATGGGAGGAAGTAATTGGTACTAGGATGGGCACTTAATGGATGAAATTGAGAGGTTTTATTCCAAAATGGTGAAATACGGATCAAGGAAGAAAATCTGGTTATATTGGTCAAGCGACCCCAAGATATTGAATTAAGTTGGAGATAAACTATTTAATTTAGAGTCGGGATATAGACTTGGTAAATAATTAATTTCGGGCCAAGTGAATCGAGTCCAGATATGTGAATAATTATAGGCAAATATAATTGGAAAAATTATAGAAATAAAGGCGTGACACATTGTAGGCGAAAATGTGATTATGAGATGTAAATTGAACCAAGTGAGCGAGTCCGGGTACGTTGGTTAAGTGACATAAAAGTGTTAAATTAATTATTAAGAGAAAGTAATCAGTTTGGAGTTGGAACATAGACTCGAGAAATGTTGAGGTACGGGCCATGTGAGAGAGTCCGGGGATAATGGCTGGGTGACACCAAGTTATTAAATTAATAAGAGAGTGATAATTAATTTAATTAGAGTCGGATTGTAGACTCGAGTAGTATTAAATTAATACGAGTGATAATTAATTTAATTAGAGTCGGATTGTAGACTCGGGTAGGATTAAATTAATAAGAGTGGTAATTAATTATATTAGAGTCGGACCACAGACTCGAATTTGTGTGGATTAATTAATGTGTGAATTAATTATATTAGAGACGGACCACAGACTCAAAAATTTTGTTGATTAATTAATGTGTAAATTAATTAAATAAGAGTCGGACGATAGACTCGGGGAGGTATTAAATTAATATGTGTGTTAATTAATTTAATTAGAGTCGGACGATAGGCTCGGGGGTGGTATTAAATTAAAATGTGTGTTAATTAATTTAATTGGAGTCGGAACATAGACTCGGGGAAAGTATTATATAAATTGAGGTATGAGTTAAATATATTAGAGTCGGACCATAGACTCGGGAAGACGATAAATTATTAAGTAAGAAAATTAATTACGTTGAGTCGGGCCACAGACTCAGGAAATTACCGGCAGTGTATGGGGTTTTTAGTACACGGTAAAGTCGGAGTTTAAAATATATATATATATATATACGGTGTAGTGATAGTATATATATACGTGTTTATATTGTGTGTGATAATAAATATCAGTGACTAGATATTTGTTCAATTTATATACTCTAATGCTATCAAGGGAGGTTGCGCGATGTGCGTGAATCCCCTAGCTTGAGGAGTAGGGCGAGTATATCCCCAGGTCATAGCGTCCGGTATATATGGGCGAGGAATTAACCTCACTTTCAGGGAAGGAATATGGCCGCCTCCACTTCATTTATAATTTGGTTCAAGTTGGTGAGCGATTCCAACTTTGGGAAACTAGGTTTTGTGAGCACACCTAGTGAGATGGCATTTTAGAGGGAATCACCCGGTGAGGGTATATTCGGAAGGATGGATACACGTATGATATATGTGTGTATGTTAGTAAATGTACGTATAATATGGTAGTAAATATTATATGTAGGTGATAATACAATGTGTGATGTACTTACTTTATATAACTCGGGTTACAGTTATATGTTGTTAATTAATGAGAAATTAATTAAGATAATCAATTGTAGTGATAATACAGTGTGTGATATATTTACTTTATATAACTCGGGTTACAGTTACATGTTGTTAATTAATGAGAAATTAACTAAGTTAATCATTTGTGGGAATAATACAGAGGGTGACGTATTAAATTTATATAACTTGTGTTACGATTATATGCTATTCATTAAGAAGGAATTTATTTAAGTTAATTGTGATATAACTTATAATTCAAGAATCATTATACTCGGGTTAGAGTAGTATGGCAAGGTAAGGTTACACCAGGACTAGTTGGACGGGGTAGTACAACTAGGTGGGGGTTAAGGTAACCGGTAGGTGTGCACAATAGTGAAGGGGTGAGAATGTCCACAAGGGAGTGCGACACTAACTTAAATATGAAGCGCATTCATGCATTTTAAATTACTACAGTTAATTAACTTGCTAAATATTTTCAAAATGTTTTGGGTTCTAACCCTTGCTATAAAAAAATATTTTTTAAAACCTTTTAGGTTTCCAGCTACAGGGACGCCAGGATTGATATTCTATTCCAGGGACACGGAGCTGCGGTATATGTGGATGCTAGCAGGAGATTGGATTAGACACATCATTCATTCATTCCTAGAGTAGGAATCACTCATCAGTTCCAGTTTTATTTAGGGCATGTCGCCCAGATTTTCAGTTCAGTTTTCAGATTTGTTTTATTCCGATGTTGAATATTGTATTGGATTATTTCACTTTGGTGGCCGATGGTTTATTCGGCAAGTTGTGTAATAAATTATTCAGTTGAGTTTTATTCAGTTGTGTGAATGGTTTATATTTAATTCCGCATGTACTATTTTGTTAAATCAAAAAGGTTAAAATTGGGCACCAGTTTTTGAAATACTAGGTGGTTAGTAAGTTTTAAAAAGCTTTCGACAGTGATGCTAAGGATGATCCAACTGGGATTCCTGTTTTAATTTGGTATAGAACCGATCACCCGGTATTTTATTAGGCGGGGTGTCACACATGGATCCAAAGCAACCCCTATTATCTTCTTCTTCATTATATCACAAAGCTCAAAACAACCCATTTTATCTTCTTATTCACCATATCATGAAACTCAAAACAACCCCAAACTATAAAATTGTAAATGAAGGAAGAAGAAAGGTTAGGATATATAAAAGAGAGAGGGGAAATGCTTTTAATATGAGAATGGAGGAACTCAAAGGGTTCACTAAATCTTGGATGAAAGAGAGTCTAGGAGCTATGTTTGATTGATATTTGGTGCTCTAAGTTTAATAACTTTGCTGAGTTAAAGTGCATTAAATGCTATTAAGGCCTCCAATACTATTGTATTAGAGGTAAAATAAGGATTTGTTTTTCGAGTGATGGATCATCTTTTATAAGTATGTCATTATTTTTTGCCTTTCATTGGTTTCATTAGAAAACATTTTTCATCCAATAGGTCCTACCAGGTAGATAAATATTTAATACACTAGTTTTTTGCCCCGTGGGATGTGCGGACGCTTTATGATTTTTTTTAACATGGCAAATTTGTAAAATGTTTATAGAATATATAAGAAATGTATGTGAAAATGTTGTTGAAGATCAACTGGGATTATAGGACGTTTATCATGTCCTTCATCTTCTATGAAATACATCATAATAAAGGTAATCGAGTGATAATATAATATAATATATTAAAGAATTAGATATTTTAGGTTTGTTCTTTCTTAATATTTTTTTTCTTAAAAAAAAGCATATCATAAAAGCACGAAAAGTAGACATAATTTCAAAGTAATTTAAGTGAAATTAGGCGAAGGGACAATTAAGTTGTATAATACGCAACAGATCACATCCCATTATCTAAAATAAATTGAGCAGTAGAAAGAACTATTATATTTTAACTATAATTATCTCCTTATATTATATATGAAATATTTATACAATTATTATATATGGTGTGGTATCTTTTTAAACCCCGACCTTTCAATTTGAAACCAATATATAGAGAGGAATATGAGTAAAGTTTCTATAAACTCGAAAAATTTAAACTACTGTATATTCTGCAACTATAATATCTAATTAATTAAACAATAGCCTTATAAACATAAAGAAAAATGTAATTTTTTCATTAACACAATAAATTTTTTTACCCATGATAGTGAACACACACTATTTCTTGACATGATCAACACATGGGACTTAAATTTTGAAAACATCAATATTAAATATTTATCATCCACATATAAACAAAAGTAAATGCATGAACGAAGTACTAAATTATTAGTTTTTTTTGAAAAAACTGTCAACTTACAATCTCCCCATAACATGTTATGCAAATTCAGTACTCACAATTCTTAGCAATAAACCACAAAAGTTCCATCGAAATTCACACTAATTCTGCATATATGAGTACCATTTAGTTAACTCAAGGCTAAAAAATAAGTTATAAAGGTAATTCTTTATAATAAGCCTAGAAGAACTTAAAGTATGTACAATAAGTAATTGTTATAATTGGGCTAAACTTCAGAGTGCAAAGGTACCCATCATGCAATGCTAAATTCTACCAACTTGAAGTTTATGACAAAGCCAATGATATGAAAAAGATGATGGACTAACACATCCACACAATGACATGAGAAATCGATTAGGGAAATATGTAGGACCAATAAAATCATACTATATCCTAAAAAAGTCCTAAAATTAACAGAGATGAAGAAATGAACATGTAGTAAATAAAAACAGGCCACTTTACATTGAAATTATAAAATTATAAGTCATAAGGAAGAAATCATAAAATTACAAATATTTATGTAGTCAAATCCTATAAATATTCAATATTATCAATGCCATTATCTTATCTACCTCTCATCCAAGAAAAACAAAAAATGTTCCCAAATTTCTTAGAATGCATAAAATACCTGCAATTCCATAACCCAAATTAGTAATAACATACTCCATTCAATTAAAAACATGATATAGGTTGGAATATTGTATTAGTGTATCCCAGGCATTATTAGTAAGCATATGCATTTTTGAATTCCAACCAAAAGTGGCAGTTCTCAATTAAAAAAAATACAAAATTAAATGGATGGATATGGTGTCTAGTGTAACAGGAAATGAGGACAAAAAAGGTTATACAAAATAGTTTGATATAGTTGATAAAGAATCAAAAATAGATATGTAAATAACAATATTAGTCCCAGATTAGTTTAGTAACACATTTGTAAATTGAGATAAGTAAGGTAAGCAATGCACCAAACACGATTTAGTTTTTATCCTCGGCTAGAGAAGTATAGTTGTTTGGTGGCTTTTGGTGGGAATGTCACATACAACATATATCAAAAACATAGGACAATAGGAAGGAAAAAGGCATCACAACAGAGACGAAATTTTTGGAATCAGATGGTTAGTTATGTAGGGGATTCTATGATGGACAATTAGGTAATGAGGGGTTTTAGGAGTTATTAGATAGCTGATAGGGTACTAGTGGATATTAAAGGCTATGAGATATGAATGGAAAATGGAAGGGTTGAATTCATTGAGGGAGTTTAATAGTATGTAGATAGAATATGAAAGGAGAACTGTGAGAGAATAGTGTATGAATCTTATCCATTTGGAAGGCAAAGATGAGAGAACGTGTGAAAAGGGCTGAAATTAATTGGAGCTCAATTTTAATGCCACGTGGTACATCTACACTAAAAGACAATATATATATATATATATGTGTGTGTGTGTGTGTGTGTGTGTGTGTGTGTGTGTGTGTGTGTGTGTGTGTGTGTGCGCATCTTGTACAAAACACATAGTAAATTTTTAACTTTTTTTGGTATTGATACGTTCATAATTATTCTGTTTTGAATTAAATATATTTTTTAATTGACTTTGAGTTCGATACACGTGACTTATTAATTGATAAATGAATTTTAAAAATCATAAAGTAAAAAAATAAAAGAAACTAGTTGAGAAATATAAAAAAAAAACATAAAAGAAAAGAAAAAATACAAAAAAAATATGAAAGAAAAAACAATGCGCATCATCCTAGACCCCCCCCCCCCCCACCACTACTGATGGGTGTTGAAATCGTGTGTAGCCTTAGACCCACAGGTTCTCCCCTCTAGACCTCAGATAAGTAAGAGAAGAGGAGTGTCAAAATGTGAGACAGTTGTTTAAAGTGATTCAGACCTCAGCTGACAATCCTACATCCACTGTCAAATGTGTAATATTGTTCATTAGATCACAAAAAAGCTATTACAATCAAAGTGAACTTTTGAGCTTTGATTAAGAGAGTTTAAGGACTTGCGGACTTTATCAACAATCCAAAGAACCTTAGAAAGTAACTGATCGAAGTCTCTAAGGGTTCTTAAGTATTGAATTAGGTCTTAACAAGGTATAAGATACTCGAAATTGATCCAACTTATAAGTATATGCTTAAAACAGTGGGTTGAGAGAATAAAAATGTAGGAAAGAGTCTACACTCAAGATTGATTAGCTGAGACTACTTTGTATTAAGGGAAAGACAAACGAAAAGTGAAGACAGAGGCTACTAGAGCAACCTCCCATAGAGATCAAGCCCATTCGAATGATAGCATTTGTAATAAGAATTATGATGTACCCTATATGTTGATGCTTACTTGTAAAATTTCACTTTGTAATATGTGTGAGGATATTCGGTACCCTTGAGGGACCATGCCTGGCAGGGCATGTGAGAGCTTACATGCTCTATCGAGCGACCTCCTCCAGGGAACCTCATAGGGATTTAGCTTAGAGGATTGGTAGGAAGTCCACGTTAAAAAAGTAATAACCAACCCTCTTGGAACACTTAGGCAAAACCTTGTGTAGCAAGTATAGTTTCTCGAGTCACCATATCTTGGGGAACCTCCTCGAGGGACATCAATCCTAGACAATCGTCCAGAAATAATCTCTCGTCAACAAATAGTCCATAAGATGTTCGAGCAACTTCCAACCTAGCAATCTCAATTTAATGAACTACCTCTTTGATTGATGTGACAACACATCCCGTGTAGATAACTATTCATCAACTTTATGATGTCATGGCATCGGACATTTATGAACTTGAAGTAATAGCACTAAAGTGGATTTATCCTTAGGATGACAGACTCATTTAATGAATTCACATCTTCTAGTCATTTTAAGATAAACCTTTGGGCTGTTACGTCACATACTAGTTAATGCTACCATGTTTTCGATTGATGAGGCAGTTTCCTGCCAAAATACCATATCCCATACATTTAATGCAATATCTTTAGCATTAATGTGATAATATCCTAGTATTTAATAAGGTTCAATGGCATTTAATGCTAGCAAGGTCACTCGAGTGAACTTGCCCTCATATAAATACAATAACAACATAGTTTACAAGGATGACAATTTGAACCTAGAATTGCTGTTAGTTTTCCTCTATACACGAGTGTTGGCTATGAGAATATTTATGACTTGAATATTCCCTTTGATTCCATTGGTACCATCATCATTGAGAATTTACTATGGCTTAGGTTTTTGCCTTGCCTTTATTGTGATAATAGTGCTTGCTATTTCTCCCTCCGACCAGATTGCATGCTGGTTCTACTCATTTATTGTATTCCCAGTGCATTTATAGTGTAAAAGGTCCCATTCAATACAAGTTTGGGTATTAAATGTTGTTGTCTCTTTCACTCTCATTTATTATCATTTTCATAATAACCTTTAACATTAATCACGGTGTTGATAAGGGGTTATGTCTCACTTGATACTAATCATATTCCAAGAACCCACATCTTACATTTGACGACTCCTCTGGGGAGGTATTATCTTTTGAAAAATGTCAAAGGATAATATTGCCAAAGTCATTGACTTTTACGCTATACATCGTAAAGAAGAGACGAATCTTACTATTTTTCCTGAAGGGGAAAGAGTGGCACGAGCAGATCCTAGCTCAGCCACTATAGGTGTGATGGGAATGGCTAGCATGGAAGCTAAAATAAGCCCTGAATAAATGATAGAACTTATGTGTTTTTTTAGGGAGTTCATCAAAACCCCAGTGGCCCAAGAAATATTGGGGGTCGTAGGACGATCAAACTCCTTTACAACACCACTAGCAATATTGAAGGCCCCCTCTGTTATAATAGGAGTTACCTCGATTACTATTAATAATGTTACTATTACTGCACCAATGATTATCACCCCCGTTGCTGTAGGAACTACTGCGCAGGGTGTAGACACGACTGGTGCAAAACCGGCGACGACTGTTAACATGGGGGGAGCATACTGGCTGCGCTGGCAATGCTTGTCATGATGGTATTAGTACCACCTAGTTCTCCACCATCTAATATGGAAGAGATATAGAAGGAGATTTTGATGTTCATAGGTGTGTCCAAAGGTGGAGGAGATGGCTCATCTGTTTATGATGATTTCCATACTCTATATCTAGAGGAGTGCAATAATGACCCCTATCTAGTGGGGTATATTCCACCAGTCTTTGAAAAATACATGAGAAAAGGGCGGAACCCTAAGGAAACATGTGAAAAAGTTCATTGAGAACCTTGGGGCCCACTGTAATGATAAAAAACTAAGGCTTAGGGAGTTATCAAAGTCCCTGAAAGATAAGGCTTATATTTGTTACTTCCACCTAGTACTAGGAAGTGTGGCCTCTTAGGAAGAATTACACGTGCTATTTGTGCAAAAGTTCTTCCTGGATAAAGATGAGTTTACACTCACAGGGCTAGCTCGCGAGAAGAAAAGGTAATGGGAGGATGTTGGTGCTTATATTAAAAGGTTCCGCGAACACTCTCTAGATCTGAGGGAGGAGACGTTAGAAGATAAACTCTTATAAGTTTATGGAGAAGGGTTACTGCCCGAGTATATTTGCCATTTGATTAATGAGACACATGAAGGCATATTTGCTACATTTCTAAAAGTATCGAGGAATATCGCCTTAGTGGTAAAACGTCCACCACCTCCACGTGCCTTAGCAAGTTTGTTGCTAAGACTATCAGCTAGTTCAGGGAGGGAGTACCCCCAAGATTAAACTAAAGGGATAATGAAGATAGGGGGCAAGGAGGTGGTGGCTAAGGAAGAAGCGACAGAGGTAACAAAAAGAGGTTCAATGGTAAAAATGACCCTTCTGAGCTACCTTGCACACTCGATCAGGAACTAGACATCTACGACCTCATAGTTTATGAACAAGTGTGTAAACCAGTTAATGGCAATACGGCACAAGCGTCTCGAGAAGACTAAGAAAAGCGGATCTCTCGTATATTGAAAAATAAGGTGAACTATCTAACTAGGTCATGATTCTCACTTAGAAGGTTGATCGACCACCACGTCAAGAAAGAGGACATCCAGTTACCCCAAGGCAATGTGAATGATAATCCTCTACCAGTTCATGGGGAACACATGGAAAGATCCTTCGATGAAAAGGTCGAATAACTATTGAGGGAGCAATGGGTCCTTGAGGAAGACTTTGAGGAATCACTTACACGAATGTGCCTTCGAATTGGCTCACTTGAAATTAAAAGATGAGGCAAAAGAAGAGGAAGAAGAAGTTAAAGAAATCCTAGTTGAGAGCTTAAGCAGGCGAATGGAAGCTTGTTCTCTAAGGACAATGAACGTTATGGTAGCATTCGATGAAGCTGCCTATAGAGACATAGAGGAATTATATGAGCTTGAGGAAGACCAAATTGACCCTTGGATTGAATGATCAGCAGTAGCACGATCCCAAAAGTTTAGTTGGTTCTTCGCTCAGGTTGGACTCCCCGTGCATTCACGATTGGAGGTCATGCGAGCCATATTAAAGATTACTTAGATAAATATGGATCCTCATCTGAAGTGGAATGGACCTATGGACAAGCTTGTAAGAAAATACCTCTCAGAAGTAACATTTTCAGAAGTTAATAGCTCGATCAGATACCCCCATAATAGACCCTTTATGTTACAACCACTGTAAATGACTATGTTTTCAACTGTGTTCTGTTGGATGGTGGGGCATCTATTAATATAATGCCTAATGGATCTTTTTATGCTACTGGCTTATCTGAGACAAGGATAGTTCAGCATTCTTTGTTCATCTCAAGGTGTGATAACTAGTCCTCTAAGTCCATTGGGTTTGTCAATGTGGGGATTATAACGGGGGACATTACTTCCCATATTAAGTTCCATATTATGGATGTGAATCATCATATCAGCTATAAATAGGAAGGGTGTGTATCCACAATCATAGATTGGTGCCTTCCACTTATCACCAATGTGCCAAAGCGAATATAGAGGGCAAAGAGGTGGTGATTCAAGCATCCAGAAAGCCATTTGTAAGAGAGAAAACTCACCTGGTGGATGATACCTTTTACACCGAGCTAGTCGAAGAAGCTACTATAATCATAAGGTATATCGAAGGCACTAGGGTTCCCAGTAGATGAGAAAGAGTGTGCGCAGCAGCTTGACCAGTGGTATCTTATGAGGAAGATGAATGTGAGAAGAAGGCAGTGAGGTCTCCCAGTTTATCCCGACAGTTGCGTGATCAAATGACACCGCGCATTGATCTTATAGAACACCAAGTCCAG
Organism: Sambucus nigra; assembly: GCA_949130495.1. Classification (NCBI taxonomy): domain Eukaryota; kingdom Viridiplantae; phylum Streptophyta; class Magnoliopsida; order Dipsacales; family Adoxaceae; genus Sambucus; species Sambucus nigra. The sequence continues at coordinate 339,588,967 of OX422213.1, read as the reverse complement.
AACCAGAGTGTGCTCAGTAGATTTTCCGTGAGTTAGTTAGAGGAAAACTATCGTAAAAGGCCTTATAGGGAGGAGAACCCCCGATAATGCAAGAGGGTAGTTTTACCTAATGGTAGAATAATTTACAAATTATAAAGGTGTGAGCGGGAAGCTAAAGGTTTTGATGATGAAGCTTACCCAATCTATGAATGTTTCTTAGTGGATAACCAAGGCAAACATTTGGTGATTGACAAATCTAGCATCAAGAGTTTGTAGAGAATATAGAGGAAGAGCCCGAATGCATAAAAGACAGCCCTAGGCCATAAATCTAAGAGTTAGAAAAGATATATCTCTCTAAGGAGGGTGATGATCCTAGCCCTACCTTCATCTCAAAGGCCCTTGAAGGTGTGTCATGGGAAGGTTTGATTGGGCTTCTACAAGAGTTTAAAGACATTTTTGTATGGGAGTGCACTGAGATGCCTAGAGTTGACAAAGAAGTGAGCTGCCACATATTAAATGTCTTGACCTCATCCATACCAGTAAAATAGGCCACTCGAATGTACAAAGCAAAGCTATATTTGAATATCAAGGAGGAAGTTCAAAGGTTTCTCACGATAGGCTTTCATATCCCTATTCAATATTCCATCTGGTTATCTAGCATCGTGCCAGTAAAAAAGAAAGATAAGAGTCAAATAAGGATCTATGTGGACTTTAGAGATTTAAATGGTGCATGACCAAAGGATGAGTTTCCATTACCTTCTATAGATAGCCTGATAGATACAACTACATGGCATGAGATGTACAACTTCATGAATGTTTACATGGGATATAACCAGATTAGGATTGATCCAACTGACGCTGAGAATATTACTTTTCGAATACCCTTAGGCAACTTCATGTATCTAGTCATGACTTTCGATTTAAAAAATGTAGGAGCCACCTACTAGAGAACTATTATGGACATATTCCACGATCTCTTTCACGAGATCTTGGAATTTTATATTGGTGATAAAATATAAGAAGGAGGCTGCTCACTTGGCAGAATTGAGGAAAGTGTTCATGCGATGAAGGAAGTACAAGTTGAAAATGAACCCCCTTAAGTGTGTATTTAGGGTGATAAGTGAGAAATTACTAGGATTTATGGAGCATTGACAGGGCATTCAGATGGACCTTTATAAGCTGAAGGCCATTCTAGACATGTGAAGACCAAAGTCAATAAAAGATTTGAAAAGCTTCTTAGGGAAAGTCTCCTACTTGAGGTGATTTTTACCCAGACTTACTGAGGTGACCCATCCACTAATGGAGTTGGTATGAAAAGGGTCCAAGTTCGCTTGGGAACAGATGCATTAAGATACCATGGAAAAGTTGAAAACACTTCTCATATCTCCTCAAATAATGATTCCTCCAATGGCAGGTTTTTCTTTGCATTTATATCTTACATCTACTAAGCGATCCATCAGGACACTGTTGGCTCAAGAGATGGATGGTATAGAAAAACATGTTTATTACTTAAACTGAATTATACATGGGTCGAAGGCCAGATATACTAACATTGAGCGACATTATTTGGTCCTTGTATTTGTAGCACAAAAACTTAGACATTACATGTTGTCTTTCAAAGTACACATTGTAACTAAATGCAATCCTATAAATTTTTTCATTACTTGAACTGTACTAATAGGAAGGGTAGCTAGATGGTTCCTGATACTTTTAGAATATGACCGTAAGTGCGTGGCCCCTCGAGCCATCAAGAGCCAAAATTATGCAGACCTCTTGGCCATTTCCCCTTACAGGACGTTCGAGCCACCAATTGAAGAGCTCCCAGGAGATGATCTTCAGGCCAATTTCCTGACAAATATCTTAGATGAATGGATCATGGAGTTTAATGACTCCTCATCCAGATGCAAAGGAGGAGAAAGTGTGATTTTGAGAAGAAATAAAGAAAAAGTTCGATTATTTTTCAAGCTAGATTTTATTTGTTCGAGCAATAAAGCTAAATATGAGGCACTGGTGCTAGGGTTGTTGTAAGCTCTTTGAAGGGGTATTCTAGTGCTTACAATAAAAGGAGACTCAGACTTTGTGGTTAAACAGGTAAATAGCGAGTATTCTTTGAAGCACATGATCTTGTCACCTTACCCGACGATCATACAAAGGATGCATGGCCAATTCCACGAAGTAAAGATTAAAAGGCAACCCAAAATAATGAAAAGACATGTTGACGCCTATACCACAATTTCCCAAAAAATTACTTTTGATGGAAAGTCAACGGTGCTTCGAATTACTAAGAGAAAAGTTCCCTCGACTATACTTAAAATGCTACCCACTAATGATAGAAATAAATGAGAGGTAAGATAAGGAAATAGCTAGAAACAGGGGAAAGATTGCTAGGTTTGGCTGATCTCGCATGTACTTCCTTGCCAAGGGCAGCTTGTACTATAAGAATAAAGGGGGTTGGCTATCCAGATGTGTGGACCATGAAGAAGCTGAAAGAAGATTGAAAGAGGTTCATAAAGATATGTATGAGACCACACATTTTCCTTTGTATCGAAAGGTCCAACGGGCATGTTAATTTTGTCCTTATATGAAACAAGATGTTGCGATGCTACAAAGAGGCTGTGGGAAATGTCATTTATTTTATCAAATTACTGAGCATAACTTTATCGATCAACCACATGACTAGTGGAAGCTATATATTGACATGTTAATAGATGGAGTAACGTCGACGGATAAAGACAATTCTACAAGGCTAAAGCGGTGGGTATCCAGGTACTACGTCCAAGAAGGCCAGTTGTATCAAAGAGGCTATCATGATAGACCTCTGAGGTGCATCAGGATGGAAGAAGCAGAAGAGGTGCCGCAATAGGCCCATGAGCGAAGTCATATTAAGGGAGTCAAACTTTATGATAAGCTTATGACTTTAGGGTATTTTTATCCTATGATAGAAAAGGATTATACGAAGTTTGTTTGAAAATGCAAGGCATGCCAACTCTATGGGAATATGATTCATGCTCCTTCCGTGGAATTACATTTTCTTTTTATACTTTTTCTATTCCACACATGGGCGTATAGCCTAGTGGGAGCAATAAATCCTTCCTCAAGAGGAAAGATTTGGATACTCGTCGCCATAAAATATTTTACCAAGTGGGCAGAATCCATACCATTAAAGAAACCAACAACTGGGGTAGTTGCTCGATTTATGAAATAGTACATTATCTGTCATTTTGGCATCCAATGATCTTTCTCTTAGATAATGGAACTCCTTTTATAGATAGTGATGTAAGGTTGCTTACGGATAAGTATTCGATCAACCATCATAAATCGATCGTGGTATATCCCAAATGCAACGGGAAGGAAGAAACTGCTAACAGGACTTTGGTAAACATTCTAGGAAAAATGTGAGAAAACTTTTGAGGTACTTGGGATGATAACATACCTAAAGTTTTGTGGGCCTACAGAACAGCTAAAAGGAAACCCACAGTATACACTCCTTTTTCCTTAGTCTTTAGTGCTAAAGCAACCTTCCAGTAGAGCTCGAGGTACCTTATGCTAGGTATAATTTATGAAGTGTAGTGCTTCCCCACAGCCGACACGTACAACTCTAGGCTCTTGAAGAAGACATATATAGATAATGTAGTGAGGCACTTTAAAATGTATAGAAAATAGTTATCCAGATCCTACGATCAGTTCTAAAGCCGAGGAGGTTCAAATAAGGAGAATTAGTCTTGAAATCATGCATGAGGCACATTCGAGGACTCTTATTAACCAAGTTTGAGGAAAATTAGGAAGTCCTTTATATCGTTTAAAAAGCACATGACTCAGGCTATTGTGAGATCTCAAACCTAGAGGACAAGGTTACTTTCAAGCTAAAGAACAAATGGCTTAAGATTTACCATGTCTAATAGCATTTATTCATTTACCTTCAATGACTTATTTAGTTTCGCTAAGCATTTATTTATACATGCTTTGATATGAGTTGTAAGAATTTACATGGGAGAATGTTTCTCACAGTCAATGGCGGCATAACCGTATGGTAATACAAAGACATTATTGGAAATTATCATCATTTCTCTTCTTTCTTTTAGCACAATGTAATAGAAATTGTTTAAGTTTTCTATTTCATTCATCTTAAGAAAAAATACAAAAAAATCAAAATACATAAAAAGTTGGGCAAATAAACGCAACTTCTGAACCATATTGACAAAATTCAAACAAAAAGGGAGATTCCTACAAATAACGACTAGTCAGCAGTGCCATCCATGATAAACCACAAGTTAGATGAATCGAGCAGGTGATGATGATGCTATGCAAGTATTTTCTCTAACTGGTTTTGGTCATTGGCCTAATCATCTAAGTCTTTCTCATAACGTTCCCACCTTTGCTGCTAATCATCCCCCTTGGCCTCTGCATTGGCGAGAGCCTCGCGAGCCACTTCGAGTTCCTTTTCAAACTTGATATTTTTTTATTCTAGACTCATTATCTCTTCATCAATGGTTTCTTACGAGCGGTTGGAGGCTTGAAGGCGAGCATAGAATGAAGGAAGCTTAGCTTTCTTAATAGCTCGAAAAAGTTTGACCAGCCAAGACAAATAAAATCCATCGCTAAATACAAAAGTTGATTTTCCCCATCAACCCCTTAATAGTTGAAGAACTTAAATATTGCAAAGGGGCATTGAGGAATTCACCTAAAATAGTAGACAAGCCGAGCAATCTTCACACCATCATCACCGGAAAATGTTGGATGCTGCGAGTTATAAAGGTAAAAGGGAACCATTCCAAGATCTTTTCAATCAGTTTGTGCGAGGGAGTGGTCAGAATTTGGGGAAAGTCATTCAAAATTTGCCTCACAAATATTAAAGGAGATGCCTAAGTAGGATGCACACTGAAATTACTATCACTGGCAGAAGGGTGTTTAGTGTTTGAGGCAGTGTCACCTTCTTAAAGTCTAAACGCATCAGCTTGATGCAACTCACCAAGAACAGGGGCCACAAGTAATGTCTATAAGCCCATTACATCACCAATAGCAATTGACTTGACCATAGTTTTCCCTCGTGCAGTTTTCTGTTTAGCAATCTCAGCCGTTATCTCGCGAGTAACCTGTTGTTCGACTTCAACTTGAAAGAAAAAATGACACAAGTCAATAATGATCCTTTTTAAAAGGGAGATAAAAGTTCTATATTACTAGGCACGATTGACCCTTGTTTATGGGATATTTAAAGTCCTATATTACTAGGCACATCCGACCCTTATTTATGGGAGATTTAAAGTTTGATATTTTACCAAGCACGCCTGACCTTTATTTATGGGAAATTTAATGTCCTATATTACTAGGAATGACCTTTTAAGGGAGATGAAAGTCATATATTACTAGGCATGACTAACCCTCATTTATGGGAGATTTAAAGTCCTATAGTACTAGGCAATGACCCTTTTAATGGAGATGAAAAGTCCTATATTACTAGGCAAGCTTGACTCTAATTTATGGGAGATTTAAAGTCCTATATTACTAGCAGTTCTATTGACATATATTGTAGAAATTATTTTTAAAAGGCTGGTGAAATCATACCTCTTCGATAGCAGGCAAAACTGGTGCTGGAGGAGGCACAAAGGGAACCAATTCTGACATTAAGTGTTAGGATTCCTCAGTAAACTGCCTAGTGGCCACTTGTATAACATCCTCCTCCTCATTATGGGTCTATTGAACCACCGAGGGAGCATTATTCTCACCCATAGGTTGTTTCTCAGCCAAAGTAGCATGGGCATCCTTGGCAGTAGTAGATTCCTCTCGACCTACCTCAACATGCACAATCGTAGCAGCAGGCTGACCTCCCTCTGTATAAAGGATAGAGGGTCCAAATAAGCTAACCAAAATCTGATCATTAGTTAGAGGAGGGACTAAAGCATGAATGGATTCCCGAAAAGAGGCCTCAACAACCTGTGATGCTCATTAGAAGAAACTAAGGTGAGCATAAAGAACAGATAAAAGTTGGAATATAATTAAAGAAGTCACAGAAGGATAACCGTTACCATCGTAAAAGGTACACCAATATGGGGCTTTACAAGGCCAGAATCAACAACCTCTTCCTTATTTACTTCCTTGCAGGAAACCTGGTTATGAATCCACTAATGGATTCGACATCAGAAAGGTTAACAACTGCCTCCATAGAGAAATCCACAGTTACCTTTGATGTTGTAGGGGAAGTTGCGCCCTTTAGGGTAATGTAAGGAGAGGAAGATAAGGCCTCTGTCATTTCTAAGTCTACCAGGGGAGCCTCAATACCACCATTAACTTCATTACTTTGGGTAGAACTAACATGAGCACCAACCTGTGTTCAGGGAGGCATACAATTAATACGTAAAGAAAAGAAATTACAAGAATTAGAAGTAGAAGAAATAACTATAACTCTTATTCAATAAGAAAATCCTCCAAGACGGAATAATCACGAGGGGTGAAGAAGGTTTTACAGTAGAAACCATCTTACGAAGCTTACACCTTCTAACAAGCTTCTGTTGCTCTTCCTCTTTGTATTCCTTGCCCTCTTCCTCTTTTTCTTCCGTTGTATCTCTCTATGACTCCTCTTTTTTAGTTTCCTAAAAAATAACGTTAATAGGACTAGTAAACCTCGCAGAAGATTTTCCACGATTATTAATACCTTTAACAACCACTGGTGTATAAGAAAAACCCTGAGAAGGCATGTGAACTGACATGACAACTCTATCTTCTGCTAAGAAACTGTCCCAAGTTTCCTGCAAATGTTCAAACATCTAGTCAATATTTATAGCTAACTCAGGGTGACAAGACTCCATAGGGGGAACTTCTTGAGTGGCCTTGGATTTCCTCGAAGGAAGCTTCCTGGTATCCCTCGCAGTTTCCCCAGGCAAAGCATCACAAGGATTAACGTCCTCTTTAACCACGCTTGAGGTGATACATACAACAATAACTTCCTCGTCCATTTGCAAAGTCTGAGAAACTTTGTTCTTTTTTACCACCGCCTCGTATAAAGGGGATAAGGGAGGAACTCATATGGAATAGAATCATTGGTGGTGATCAAAGGGAATTGAGAGTTATCAATGGACCAAGTCCTCAATCCTAACTCGGTGGGAGGAAATCGCTCAACATCAGGGTAATGAGGTTGCTGGAGGATGTTATTTTAAAACCTTCCTAGTTGGTTGGGCCAAAACATAGGCAAGAAAATACTTATTTCCCTCCTAGAGCGACTTTGTTAGGGATTACAGGATTGGTAGTATAGTTGGCACAAAGGTTCACAATAGTAGAGGTTAGAAAATTCTTACCAGGAAATGAAAAGTTCGAGGGCTTCTCATGGGTGAAGTGGATGCTCATAAGAGCACTTTCATCGTACCCAAACTGCATCGCCACATGGTTGGGGGAGTATGCTGAGTAGAAATATGACCACTCAGTGTAAGATGGCAGATATAATGGGATAAGAACCAAAGGGACTTTGCTCAAGAGGAAGTTTTTCTCATACACCTCCTCGACAAGGGTAACTGGCCTTGGTGCCTCCTCGAAAAAGGAGTTGGTAAAAAATTGATCAACATCCACGTACGGGCGGCTGATAAAATTTTTAACATCATCAATCAAGTATTATAAAGGCTTCTTGGATTTCTTGTGATTCCAGTAGCATATGCGAGACATTTTGATATCATGTGCCTAGAGATAACTGCCTAGGGGAGCATATGCTGGGAAATGGGCATAAAGAAATTTTTTTAAGAGGATGTGGTTGGCATAGTTGGAAACATCAAACCTGCCAATGTTGGGTGCATAATTATCCTGAACGTTGTCATGCCAAGTTTATAATGATCCCAAAGTAATGGCAGCCAAAGGGAGTTTGACGCCATAATCTATCTGAACCACCATGTTGATGAGGTCCTTCCTAGGACAATCATGGGGTTTGACTGGTAGGAAGATTTTGGAAGGAATAACCTATATATAGCCCATAAGCTCGATGTCCATACCCTATCCACTATTTGTAGGAGGCGTCTCAACCACGTGCTTTACCTTGGGAATCTTTTTCGTAGCTTTGCGAGCCTTTGTGCTCACCTTATCCTCAATGTGGAAAAAGTAATGGATTATCTCAAAGTAGGTACACTTGTTATAAGTAACCATGCAATATGTCACCAAAGCCTCCAGCTCCACCCGAGAAGTCTTCTCAGCGCTAGAAAGGGCTTCCTCAAAATAAGTGTCAAAACCAGCAACCTCCAACCCCAAAATGTCACAAACATCCTCAAGGATAATTGTGAACTCTCCCTAATTGTATGCAAAGGTATGGGTTAGATTGCTCCATCTAGTGACAAGAGTTTATAGAGTGTTGGTTATTTGGTAAGGGTAAGATCACCCAGCCAGTAAGTTGAAGATTAACCCACCAAATTTAGTTTCACTGCATTCTTGCCATGAATATAGTCCATACAGGCTTCTATACCTTTACATGAGCCACCCATTAATTCAAATTTCACCTTAAAATATTGATAATCCCTTTTTTCAATCCTAAAGTGGGGCATTGTGCCAATGGGAATGTAAGCAAAGTTGTCAGTGTTATCACTCTCCTCCATAAGTAAATTCACCTATGTTTTCGAGGTGAATTCTCCCAAAAAATGTTTGGAGGTGGACTAAAAGTGTTCGGATTCATCGAAATAAGGTGCACGATGGTAGCATGCCCACTGGGTTTGACAGGCGTGAGTTCGAGGAGACACACTCCTGGAAGAAAGTGATCTCTTGACAATGGGGGCCATGAGTGTAGATTATGAATGAAAGGAAAAGCTTGAGTTGCAAAATAATGAAATATGAGTGGCTATGATCTCTCTCCCTCTCTCTAAAAAACACAAGTTGCAAAGAAATTGAAAGGTGAAGATTTGGGTGGCTAAGTATGCTTTTTATAGGGGCAGAAAAGTGTAAAGGATAGATGAATAATGGCATTTCAAAAATATGGCAACATCTGAAGTGCCTCGCATGGCTTATATGGCCACGTAGGCGCACAAATTCAAAAGTGGCAATAATGACAATAAAACGGTGATGCACAAAGTGCGCCACATGGGAGGCACGCGTTAGTCCCAAGACGCCATGCATAAAATGGAGAAACGTGTTCCAGTTGCAATAAATACAAAGTGGCCAAGGCAATAATGGTTCACACATAGAAATCCTCAGCCTGGGGAGATGAATCATTTTGGGAGAAATTTAAAAAGAAAATTATCTCACACGTAACCCTAATATGCTGATAATGAATAGTTCCACCTGCTGGGGTCACAACCAGGTCGAAAATAAGTTAGCTTGAAGGGAAAACTAATAAAGTCCTTCGTTTACATTTATTTACATTGACTAAATTTCATACCTACTATGACGTTTTACTTGTTTGTTGGAAATAACCCTTCCTTATAGGTGGTTCGAAGGTCATTAAAAGTATTTCATACAAATATTTCTTCATGAAGTAAATAAATATCTCTACGAAGGGGAAAATATAGGAGGAGTCTACACTCAAGATTGATAAGCTGAGATGACTTTATACTCAGTGAAAGGCTAACGAATGAGTGAAGATAGAGGTTGCTCGAGGGACCTCCCATTGAGATCAATCCCATTCGAATGATAGCATTTGGAATAAGAATTATGATGTACCTTATCTTATGTTTATGCTTACTTGTAAAATTACATTTTATAATATGTGTGAGGACGTTCGGTACCCTCTAGGGACCATGCATGGAAAGGCGTGGGAGAGATTATATGCTCAATCGAATGACCTCCTACTGGAAACTTTCAGGGAAGTGGTTTGGAGGATTGGGAGCAAGGCCACGTTGGGAAAGTTATAACCAACCATTTTGGCATACTTAGGCAAAACCTTGTGTAGCAAGTACAGTTGCTCGAGTTACCATGTCTCAGGGAACCTCCTCGAGGGACCTCAATCCTAGACGATCGTCCATAAATAATCTCTGGTCAACAAATAGTCAATGACATATTCGAGCTACTTCCAGTCGAGAAATATTAATTTGATGAACTACATCTTTGATTCATGTGACAACACATCCTGTGTAGGTCACTATTCACCAACTTTATGATGTCATGGCATTTGACATTTAGAAACTTGAAAAGTAATAGTACTAAAGTGGGTTTATCCTTAGAATGGCAAGCTCGTTCAATGAATTCACATCTTCTAGCCATTTTAAGATAAACCTTTGGGCTATCACATCACATCCTAGTTAATGCCACCACATTTTTTATTAGTGAAGTAGTTTTCCACCAAAATGCCATATCTTTTGCATTAATGTGACAGAACCCTAGCATTTAATAAGGGTCAATCTCATTTAATGCCAACAAGGTCACTCGAGTGAACTTGCCCTCATATAAATACAATAACAACACAGTTTATAAGGACGAAAAATTGAACCTAGAATTGATGTTGGTTTTCCTCTACACACGAGTGTTGGCTATGAGGTAATTTATGACTTGAATATTCACTTTTCTTCCATTGATACCATTATCAATGAGCATTTATTGTACCTTAGGTTCATGCCTTGCCTTTATTATGACAAGAGTGTTTGCTCTTTCTCCCTCCAACTAGATTGTTTGTTGGTTCTACTCATTTATTGTATTCCCAATGCATTTATGGTGTAAAAGGTCCCATTTAATACAAGTTTGGGTATTAAATATTTTTGTCTCTTTCACTCTCATTTATTGTCATTTTCATATTAACCTTTGGAATTAATCACGGTCATGATATCGCTTGATACTAATCATATTCTAAGAACCCATATCTTATAGGAGTATACAATTATGAATACTAAATCTCTTAGTTCTGTAGATGTATAATCACCTAAACCTGTCTTCAACCTTTAACCATCCTACTATTTATACGCAAACTCTAGGAGAGAGAATGAGTGGACTACCACATCATATGTGTGATGACTTATGAGGTCTGACGACATCATTAAGGTGGTGTATTATTGGCTGAAGATTTTATAGGGGGTGTAAGGTACCTTCTAGGTGTATTAAATGTGGATGTGAGCCTTCGAGTCAAGTGAGCTTGAGTGGTGGTGGTAGATTAAATAGTGTTGTTCTTTTTACTTACCTGCCAAATTGGTTGTAGAATCTTTATTAGGGGTTCAAAATGCCTGGAATTGCCATAGATATACCACAGATTGATCTTGAGATATTGCATAATGGTATATCTCAGTGTTTAGGGTTAAACAACCTTAAGAGGTCATTTCTCTTTAATCCAAGGTCTGTTTTAAAGATTAGTTATGGAGTAACTTTATCGTTGTGGTATCTGAGGTTGGTTGAGGAGACATGTCGGAACGAATGACCCCTCTAGGAGGTAAGAAGGATGATTGAGGTCTGATATAGTACTGTGGCCTTTTTTTAGATCAACAGAGGTCTTCAGGGACACGTATCATTTTGTCTAAGGTTAGAGGTCAACTTAAAGACCATTGTTCTTACCTGAGGGTAGTCGAGAGGACAAAGGGATTTTTATATAACATGTGTTTAATATGGTATCATCAGTATTCCTTTGTTGCTTGTTGCAGCGATTTCACGGATTAACATTTAACTATTTATGCAAGTTGAAGGTAAGATTGTGGCTAAGCACTAAGATTAATATAACAATTATATTTCATTCGGAAGGCATTTTTATGTTGTTATGGACATGTGTTGGGAAGTAAAAACATTGATGGGATTGAGAGGATTGAAATGGCTGGTCTTGGGGGCTATAGGAACTGGAACCCTAGGTCGAAGGGGGCTATAAAAGATCCCCTTGGGCTGAGTTAAATCCTTCACCACTCACTACAACTATGTTTTTTTTTAAATTTAGTAAGCAACCCTTTTTTTCCAATAATGTTTGCCAAAACTATCTCCCCTCTAATGGTCTTGGACCCAAAGTCTTTATCTGTTGTCAGTCCTCACTCTTCTCTGCCCCCAGATGTGCAGCCAAAGGCTGAGACCTCTAATTGCCTCCCAAATTGGTATGTTCTCCCTTGTACGAAGGTGATTATCTATTAGGGAGTTCATAACCCCATATTTGCTAGTGGGGCTCACTTGGTATCTTAGATCACCGAGGAAGATTTAGAGGGAATTCGAAAGACCTATCAAATTCTTGAGACTGCCACTCTAATGGCTGTAAGGCCTGATAAGAGGGGTTTCTCAATGGTTGACCAACACGTAAGCTTGAATGAGTAATTCCTCCAATATGGGGCTAGATTCCTACTGCCCTTATCGGTGGTGAGGATTTTGAAAGATATTAGGATTGGGGGCTAACTTGTGGAAATCTTTGATGGCCATAGTCTTTTCTTTAGAAAGTCCAGTAGAAGAAAGTATGACATTTTAACAGCCCAATTATTCAAGTTGTATAGGATCTAGAAATACAATAAGGTCAATGACAAGAGCTAGAAGTCCTTGGCTCCTAAGGCCAAGGTGGTCTTTTTTAGGAAAAACATAATTATTCTAAGAACTAAAAGGAGTAATTCTTTTTCATTAGTGGAGCTTGAGTCACCTCAGATACTGCTGAGCCAATTGGTTGCCTTACCCTCTAATTTACTGCTCCGTCTGTAGGTAAGTTAATGTATACCTTTTTTGTACTTTAGATAACCTTTGTCATGAGTCTAAAGAATTTTTTTCAGTGGTTGCTAGGCCCTATCAGGAGGAAGTGGATAGGACCACTGAGGCCCAAAAGTTTTCTTTAACCCCTTTCAATATCCTTATCACAACCAAGCATCTCTTCAATTGTGGGATAGGACCTGATCCTATGGCTTTGACCTCTGGCGATGCTCCTATGGTCCCTCAAATCATGGTTGACGATATGTCGGGGTCTAATAATTTTATCTTGGTGTCCTAAAAGAGGAATGCAGTTATTGAAGTCTCCGTTGAGGTTCTTGAGGACAACAAGCTAAGGTTTAAAACTGATCTCCCTATATATATTGAAGAGGTCCTCCACACAGTTAAAGGCCCAATTGTGATGGATTATTATTATTCCCCTATAAGTAACTTGGCATTTTCTTTTTCCATGCTTTTTCCTCATTTTTGGTTCTATGATAGTTATCTATGATTTTTTGCCGACCTAGTACATGAATGGGAGGAACAATGAATATCGAGGCTTCTTACTAAAGATATTCCTATTGAGGTCATGGTTACAAAGAATAAGAGGTCCAAGACCACCAAGTGCTTGAAGTTCAGTACTTTGTTTGATTTTCTAATTCCCAGTATTAATATGGTGGTGGAGATCGAGCTAAGGTCTATACCAGTGGAAAACTTAGTGTTGGAGCTTACAAAAACCCTACCCTTGCTGTAAGTAGAGTCAGGAGTAGGTGGAACTTTAGGTCAACCCAAAGTGATCTTTCTATATCAATGGACTTGAAGCCCTTGATCGATAATGAACTTTTTCGTTATCCCCTTGGAAAAGAGGAGGCTATATTGATACCCCCTAAAAGGTTGGGGGGTTGAAGGAGGTAGTTGAGGTTTCTGGCCAACCTAAAGGTCCAGCTGCTGCTGTGAGGGAGGATGTGATGTGTCCCGGGAATGAGAGGTATTCAAAATCTCTGTCTTCTAGGGATATGAAATCCTATGCCTCAGTTGTGGACGCCCTTCACTCCATGGCCAAAATAAATTTTTCAGAGATGGTGGCCACCCTAAGGGCTAGGAGAACCTATGCTAATGCCCAAAAGTTTATCCACTTTCTGGGAAAGGTATATTTTTATTTTATTTTTTACTTTTCCTTGGCGTCTTTTGTTCTTTTTACCTTGTTCTTATATTGTCCTTCTTCCATAAGACCAATACTTAGTGGAGGCTCTTATAGAGGAAGTTATTGATGGAACCAGAGGATGGAATAAGTAGATGGAGCTAGCAAAACAAGTGGGACATTGTATAGTTGGAGCTTAACTAAATCATTAGCACCCAGAGGCTGGAGGTTACTTCCTTATAGAAGGAGAGGGAAAGCTTAAATCTAAGATAACTGAGTTATAGAAGGGTAAAGTTTTCAATAAGAAGACCCTCAGAGATAATGCTTTCATCTTAGGAGCTGCCCTGAGATTCTAATGTTAAGGTTAAATAAGCCCACACTTTGGCTTAACTAGAGCATTAAGGTAGTTGTAGAGGACCTCTAAGATCAAACCCTCAAGATTTAAACCATTCAGGAAAAAACATCTACAGGATGAGAAAAAAGACTAAGTTAAGGTCTTGGTAAAGCACAAGGAACTCTAAGGTAATATTCACACCATGGTGAAGAGCATCTTGGATGATTATCTTGAATACAAGCCCTTCAATATATTTCTTTTCTAGATGTCCAATTATGGATTTAAGGCTTGTAAAAATATGGTCCGGGAGTTATTTCCCGATATGTATGTTTTTGGATTGTTTACTGAAGCCCCTCACTCTGGAAAAGAGATCTCGGATGATGAGAGAAATGACGATGATACTAATAAAACTTATGCCTTTTAGGTCCAAAAAACAAATAAAATTTTGAGGAAAGCTTCCACCTCTCCGCCTCAGTCAAGCCCCCCAAAAGTGAAGCTCTTATTGACCCCACTAATCTCCAACCTTGAAGAGGCTTTTGTGTCATTTTTATTTTTTATTTTCAACTCATGGGTCTTGGTCCCTTTGATGTAATCCTCTTCTCCCTTATCGTTAAATGACAATTGGTTAGTTTTAGTAATTTTGACTTTTGTACTCCTTTACTATACTTCATACTTTCTTTACTTTTTGTTGTGCTAAGGAATTTATTTTTCTCATATCCTTCATCTGTCTGAGGTCTGCCAATAGGTAGTACTCCATTAGCCCCCAATATTTCTTAAAGAAGAAAAGAACTATGAGTAGTGAATTTGTTAAAACAGATCTGGTGGTACTAAGACCTCTACCATGCACTTGTGAAGTTTCTAAACTCAAGAATGAAGTTCTGTAATGGGTCATTAGACCTTAGAACCATTAAGTATATTATACTTATAGTTTTTTTAGGACCGATGGCCCAAAATTTTTGTACAAACACTTAGCCCCTTAATTTTTTTAGAATAAAAGACAAAGCTTAATTTTTCTAAGGGTCATAAGACCTTAGATTTAAAATTCCCATTTGAAATTTATTGCATAAAGGGTCCTAAGACCACTAAAACAAGTTTTGCTAAGGATGAAAGCCTTAGTATAGAAAACCTAGTTTACTGAAGGTCCTGACACCTTAGAACCTAGAAATTTATTCAACTTTAAATACCCCAGTGGGTCTTGAGACCTCTAAACTAGGCATTTTAGAAATCTGAAGTCCCACAAAGGGTTATATGACCTCTGGACTTAGAAAATTTTGAACCTTAAGTTCATAAAAGGTCATAAGACCTCTGAATTTAGGAAGTTTTCAAAGGTTATAACTGGCTGAAAAATCTCTGGACCTTAGCCCCCTTTTAGGAGGACATTCTGAGGTTCCTTAATGGGTGACCTCTGAAACCTTGGGCTATGCACTTAAGCTTACAAAACTAGAGTTTTTTGGAAAAAAAAATTCATTTGAACACTTAGCCCCATATCTCCCCCCTAAATTTTTTAAAAAATGGAAGTTTTGTACAAGTCTTAGATTTTATAGTAAAAATTAGTGGTCAACACTTGGATTTTTTGAAAAAAGGGTCAAACAAATACTTTTCTAAGGTTTTTACTTTTTTGTATAACTTTTTCCATCTTCAAAATATTTTTTAAGTGCGTAAAAAATCCTATAGGTTGACTTTTGTGGGTCCTTGGACCTTAGTCAGTTTGAATGGGATCAAAAGTGAAAACTTTGATAATTCCTTTAGTCTTTTTTGGATCCTTTGACCTTTGACTATCATTCACCAAGGCTGGAGTTCTTATAACTTGAGGTTTGAATAGGATTAAAAGTGATAACCTTAATGATTCATTTGGTCTTTTTGGGTCCTTTTACATTTGACTATCATTTTAAGCCAAGGTTGGAGTCCTGTCAACTTGAGGTTTGGGTCCTTAAACCTTAGTATAAATGTAGAACCAAGGATGAAGTCTTTAAAACTCTGTATTTTGGGTCCTTACACCGCTGTTTAAGTTTTAGAATGAAGGATGAAATCCTTAAATCTGATGGTATGGGTCCTTAGAACTTAAGTTTAAGAGTCAATGCTAAAATCCTAATGAATCTTAAATAATGTTTACATTGAAACATTGTGGGTAACAAAAAGATTCTTTTCATTTCATTTAAAATTATGTCATTGCAAGTATATTTTTATGTGAGCGGTGAGGAAGCTCATACTCCTCCATGTCTTTGAGATAATAACAGTCTGGCCTTCTAATTTTGGTCACCACATATGGGTCTTCCTATTTGGGGCACAACTTCCCTTTAATTAGACCCCTGGTCGTAATGGTGACTTCACTTAATACCAAGTCTCCCAAATTACATTATCAGTGGTAGACCTTCTTGTTGAAGTAGTAGTTTATCCTTTGTTTTTATGCATTCATTCAGATTATAGGTTCACTCTTTTCTTCCAACTCATCTAGTGACCTCTTAAGTCATTCATCATTGGCTTCTAGATAAACTGAGCTACCTTTTGTATGGGTAAATTGACTTCTGTTGGGATGACTGCCAAAGGTTATGGAAAATGGAATCTCCCCTATTGGACCTTTGACAATGGTCCTGTAGGTTCACAAAATGTCGATAACTCTTCAACCCAAAGCCCCTTACATTTTTAAGATCTTCTCCAATATGTGGAAGATGGTTATATTGGTTACTTTAACTTGGTTTGTTAGCATGAGGGTGGATTTTAGATGAATAGTGGTTGGATATGCCATGTTCTAAGTAGAACTCTTTGAAGGCTAGTTTTTCAAACTATTTGCCATTGTATGAGATGATGACCTTGGGCAAGACAAATATGCAAACGATATATTCCTAGATGAAGTTGGTAGTTTTTTCTCCATGATTGTGCCTAATGGCTCAGCCTTAGGGGACCTACTAGGTTCGCTCCTCATTGACAAAAGGGAAAGTGACTTTACATCGGAGCCATCTTATATGTCGTCTTCTTTGGAATAAAAATGAATCTTTAACACTTGTCACATCATTGGACTAGAGCCTCAAATTTATTCCCCAATGTTGGCCAGAAGTACCCTTGCCTTAGGACCTTATAGACTAAGGTCTTAGTGCATGTATAGGCACCACAAACACCTTCTTGGAGGTCTCTGAGGATGTAGTTGGCCTCTAATGGGCTTTGTCACCTGTGGGATGTAAATAATATCCGTTCTTGAATAATACCTCATCTTCTATGGAGTATTTATAGGATGGATACTTCATCGATTTAGCTTGGATCTTATCTTCAAGCAGAACCCCATATCTGAGGAGGTCTTAATATGAGTGGTCCCATATGAGCTTTGGTCGAACTATGCATCGTTGATCTAAAGCTGAGTGATGCTTATATGGTCTAGGGTGACAACTAAAAACTCTTGATCAACTTTATCTGATGAGGCTACTCGTGTTAGGTGGTCAGTTCCTAATTTTTTTCTTGAGGGACCCTCCAGATGCAAAATCTGGGGATACTACATATGAGATACTTTACAATGGAAAAATGCCCTTCCATAATATCACTTTGTATGATATAGACCCCAGTGATCTGGTTAACCACTAGCTAGAGGTCACTAATGGCCTCTACCTGTTGTGCTTTTTAATGGATGGTCAAGCCTAAGATTAGCACCAAGGCTTCATAATTTCCCTCATTTAAACATAAAATGAAGAGTAAGATAAAAATACCTCCATCGTGGATTACTATATGATGTCCATATCCACTTCTTGAGCTATTTGAGGAGACATCCACCTGCAAGAACCATGTGGGAGAGATGAGGTGTATCTCTAAGAACAACGACTGTTGATAACTTTGAATTTTGTGTGTAGTCGTTTTTGCAAGCCATGTCAATCAAAAATATTCACAAACCTATAAAAGTAGAACAAAACTAGAATATAGCAGTAAGTGAGGTATCAATCCTCATCTAAGGGTGAAACACAAAATAAGCGAAGCCATATGTACAAATTCATTTGCATTTTATTATTATTTTTTTGTATTTATATTTTTTATGGATTTTTCAAGGGATTTTTTTTAACTAACTAACTATACTAATTTTTATAACTACTAATTAAGAAGTAAAAGCCAATTTAAGAAAAGTGAGATAAATAAAATTGTCCTAATAAGTTAACTAACAAATTGGACTCATGAGGGCTTTAAAATTTCATCCCATAAATGGGAGATTACCCTCAATAATCATCATCCAAAAAAAATAAGATATACAAATGAAGCATGAGATGATTAAAATAAACATAATAAAAGAGGAATAGATCTAATCTATTTAAGCCTTGAATTGAAATGGAAACTTCAATTACATCAACAATCTCTCAATTACAATCCCTCACTCATGTATTTATTGAATCTAAAATAAAAATTACAAAACAAAAATAAAATAAAAAGGATAGTTGATGAATTCATAATGGACAATTAAATAATAAAAGAGATTTCCTAAAAATGCAAATCCTAACATTATAAAATTGTACATTAGAACTCATCCAAAGAAATAAATTCTAGATCATTACTTTATATTGAGATAATTGCTAAAAATGCAAAATCTCAACATAAAGGAATGGGTTAGAATTTACTTCCCACAAGGGATGAATTCAACTACATCAATCTATTATGAAATAATTGCTAAAAATGCAAAAATTCATTATAGATGGGTGGGATGAAATTCATCTTAGAAATAAATTTCACTACACACCTCTATATTGAGATATTTGCTAAAAATGCAAATACTCTCTAAAGAGGGGTGTAGAGAATTTTATCACACAAGAGTTAAAAATTAAATTCGAGATCTCTTTAAATGGGTCTTCTTCTTCTTTAAATTGGAGATGCATGGCACACATGGGGCTAAGGGGCATTTTTGGGAATTGACTTAAGTGTACATGGGGTGTGAGTGTGTTGAGGGCATGTGGCTTAAATGGGGTGACAAAATATGATATGGTAATGGGGTATTTTGGGTATAAGGGTAAAAGGTTGGTTTAAATGGTTTATTAGGCACATGCGGGATTTAAATGGGTTTATTTTGCATTTGGTTTTGTTGATGAAGAAATCGTGCAGGTGGTTTTGGCTCTCAAAGGTTTGAGTTCGAAGAAATGGAAATGTGTCTTTGATTTGAAATGGAGGTCGGGTTGCTGGTATGGCACGACTCGGGTCGACTTTAAGTGGATCGGGTTACAGGTCAGGAAGCACCAGGTCGAGTCACCGAAATGGGGGTCGGATACGATTTCGAGTTTCGTCGGATCTGGGCTAGTTTGGTCGCCGAAATGGGTTGATGAAGGGGCACCGGTGGTGATTAGGAAGGCTACTTGGGTTTTCCGGTGGAGGGAGGTCGGCGCAGTTGGGTTTTCGGGTTCGCAGGTGGGCGAGGTAGAGGATTGTGCTGACCTATGGGTTTGTGGGTCTGGTGGGTTTTGGTGGTTGCGGTGGAGATGACAAGTGGAGGTCGAAAATGGAGTTGGAGGGAGGTATAAGGGGTCGCCGGGGTTGGATCAACTCACCGAAGTTTTGTAGGTCTGGATGGGTTCCGGTGGGTCGACTGTGGGAGTCCATCCGACAGGTGTTGATGTTGAGGGTTGTGGGTTAGGCCATGGTGGTGGTGATGTTTGGTTATGGGGGTTGAGGTTAGGAGAAAGAGTGGGGGAAGATGATGATGAATAGTAGTGGGGGTGTTGATTTGGTGTGGGTGAGTGTAGGGAAGTAAAGTGTGGGTGAGGGAGAGGTTAGTTGGGTGTGAGGGGTTATGTGTGTGTTTAACTTATGACCCTAAAAAAAATAAAACAAAATAAAATTTTAACTAAACTAAAAATGAAACAACACGACACACTATACATACTCTAAAAAAAACTAAACACAACTAAAATAAAAACTATAAAAATAAAAAACTAATAAAGTAAAATAAATGAAATAATAATAAACTAAATAAAAACTTAGAAAATAAAAAAACTAATACACGACGCACTAAAAATATAAAAATCCTAAAAATATATGCGCGACTTAATAAAATAAACCCTAAAAATAAAATGATACAAATAAAATAAAATGGGATAAAATAAACACACACGGTTCGGGACAAGTTTAGGTAGGTTAGGGTAGGTTAGGGTACGGGACAAGTTCTAATTAGCTCCATAACCTGCAAAATTGCCTTGAAATATGCGTTTGAACACCGCAATGTGCATTCGACCTACAAAATAGACAATAAAGTGCCTAAGACCCAAATTTCCAAGATTTAGCAACTAAAATACGTTTATTCGGGGTATAAATTATACACTTTTGGGTGCCTATCACACCACTCCCAAACAGAGCAATCCTAGTCCTCGAGCAATAAGATAGAGAGAAAGAGAAAGATAAAAAATCAAAAGTGTACCACTTTCGCGGGCACTTGCGATTGTACTTAGCATTTGCAACAAGCCTTTAAAGCTATAGGTTGCCCTACAGGATGAGTTGTGTCTCGTGAGGGTTTACCGGGATTATACCCACAAAATTCTTATTTGCAAATGGCAGTCAACCTCTTATTAGACATAGAATAATCGCACAATCCATCATGAGAGAAATGATTTCCGAAATACAAGCTAGAAACGTAAAAATATTAGCTACATGAATACTCAAGGGACATCCTTCCTAGAACTCAACGTGTGTGGTGTGAATCAGTCAAAACGGGTCGAGTATCATTAGAGTAATTCCTAGATTGACTTGTTGCAATCAACGCTTCAACTTCAAATCTCACTGGATAAAACTCTCTCAAACGAACTCTCGAGATTTGGTTAAGTGTATCACTCTTGTGTGTGAGGAGGTGAGTAAATGTAATCAAGCTCAAACGTCTCACAGAATGTCGAGTTATTCACTACGTTGACTATAATTTGCCCGAACACCTAGGGGAAATAATGATGTTTATGGGTGAGGGGGAATGAAATGGGATATGTGGGACGAGGTGAGGTAGGATAGGATGGGATGATGATATGATGGATGGATGGTGGATATTTGAGAATAGTGTATCACTCATAGACGAACAAATATCTTTATTTCTTGACTGCAACTTTCTCTTTTTCTTCTTTTCCAAATACTCATCAATGTATGAGATAAATCTGCTAAAAATACAAATAACCCAAACATAGATTTATATTTAATTTTTCTCCATCTGAATCGACTTTGGGAGAGATATTCGCTAAAAATGCACACACTCTCTATGATGGATCTTCTTCTTTTTTTCGTTTTTTTTCCAAATACACAATCAATGTATGAGATAAATCTGCTAAAAATACAAATAACCCCAACATAGACTTGTATTTAATTTTTCTCCATCTGAATCGTCTTTGGGAGAGATATTCACTAAAAATGCAAACACTCTCTTTGACGGACCTTCTCCTTTTACTTTCAACACTCTTCCCTTTGGGTGAAAAATTAAAGTGGATATGGAAATGGGTGGTATGGTATATGGTGATAATATGGAAAATGGAAGGTGTATGGATGTATGATAAAATGGAATTTGGTTTGTGTATGGGTGCAAGTCTGGTGATCGGGACAATCATCAAGACTCGTGTTTCTTACAACTCGAAAGTTATGTCATTCTCAGTGATCAAGCCAAAAATTTAGTGAAGAATAATGAGATCATACAACAATTTAAGTGCGGATCCAAACGAAGTTGAATCAACTTGTGACTCAGAGTTTGCGTAAAACACTCTGAAAGGGTGAAAGGCACAAATCTCACAAGCTAAAGTCTCTACTAGTGATCCTTAAGGTTATCTTGATAATTATAGTACTCCTCAACTCTAAACCGTAGTGACGTGATAAGTGCACACATTTTTGTTGAGTCTAGAAATTCATGGTGCAATATGCCTTGTTATGAATTACATAAGCTATTTAGAAAAAAATAAATCCACTAGCTCGATTCCTACACTTTGAAAGATGGATGATTGAAAATTCACATCAATGATTGAGATGAAAGAAACGGTACGAAATTTTAAAAATCAGGTTTAAAAATTAAATTTTTTTTAAAAGAGGCACGATTTTGATAAAATTCCCCAACCCCAAATAAAAAGGAACATCGTCCTCGATGTTAGATAAAATAATTTTTAAAATGGATAGGAGAAGGGAAGAAAGAGATTACCAGAATCAACCGCTAATGAAGTGTACAAATGTAGACAAGAATAAACCTGAATAAATGATAAAAAAATGTGTACGAATCTATAAACATGGCAAAACATAGGGTGATGTGAGACACCACCCCCAAATAGAATGAGACTCATACAAGAAACGATGGACTGCCTCCCGGTAGCGCTAAGTTTAATGTCTTCAGCCAGACCGATCCAGTCTCACCCTAAAGATAAGAACTAGGGAAGCACGGGGCGACATAAAAATTGGGTGATGAGAATCACCCCCAAATAAGACTGAACCGTCAGTCTTGTTGGATAAATTGACAAAGGTGAGGGTGAAGAAACATCGATCACGACCTTATTTTTTTATTTTCAAGATTTTCTCTTTTCTTTATGTGTGGTTTTTGAATAATTTGAAAAAGAAAGGAAATATTTTTGGGATGTTTAGAGAATGAAAGGAAAAAAATGTTTTTCAATTTTTACAAAAATAAAGGAAGAAGATATTTTTGGATTTTTTATGGAGAACAAGAAGGAAAATATATATATATATATATATATTTTTGGATTTTTTTGAAAAATAAAGGAAAAAAATATTTTGGGATTTTTTTGGAAGAAAATAGTGGGAAAAAATATTTTTTTGATTTTTTATAAAAATAAAGGAAAAAAATGTTTTTGGATTTTTTTGGAGAAAACCAAGGAAAAAAATATTTTTGGAAGGAAAGAGTGGTAAAAATATATTTTTGGATTTTTTATAAAGATAAAGGAACAAAATGTTTTTGGCTTTTTTTTAGAGAAAACCAAGGAAAAAAATATTTTTGGATTTTTTAAATTTTGTTTCAAAAGGAAAGAAAATATTTTTGGATTTTTCTAGAAAAAATAAAGGAAGAAAATGTTTTTGGATTTTTTTTGGAGAAAACCAAGGAAAAAATATTTTTGGATTTTTCTAAAATGAAAGAAAGAAAATATTTTTTGATTTTTTTGGAAGAAAAGGTGGGGTAAAGATAGGTGGACTCTTTGAATGGACGAACTAACTAAAATTCGACAACCAGAAAATTAAATTGGACACTCACAAGTTAAGGAGAATTCCTAACTAGCACATAGCCAATTTTTATATTTAAATTTAGTGAAAGGGGTAGTAAAATTTTAATTAAGTCCGTGGGCGATAAAAAATCACAGAAATCTTAATGATCGCCTTTTCAAAAATATTCTCTCAGTGGGCTTCCTAGTTGATTGATTTTAAATTTAATAATGGCTAGGGTAGCACACAATGGTAAGCGAGTGAGTCGGGTGATTAAATCCCTTCTCGTGAGTGACCGGGTGTAGATCTTAGTAATTTAATTCATCACACCATTTGAAAAACAAATGCCAGAATAAAATCACACAAGAGCACACAAAGCACACGAAAGAATTTACTCGCTGACAGGAGAGGCGCGAGTGTTTAGAAATATACCTCCCACGGTTTTTACGCCGTGGGGTGCCGAAAAATTTGAGTCGACCAGGGGGGGATCACGCCAATCTCAGTCGGCCCCGGAAGTCCTATCGACCAAGGTAGAGAGGATTCTTTTCCTCTTCGTGGACGCCCTCTCTCTACCTTGTCCCGTTTCCTTATCACGCTTTCTTCAATTATTATAATTTTTAAAGTGAGAAATAAAATAAAGGTGTCTCTCTGCACCGCAATACAAGCCAAGATAATAAAATCCTAATACAAGCCTTCTAAAATAATTAAAAAAAATGGTGCGAAATGAAAAATACAAATGAATCAAATAATGGATCCTCTCAAGTGCTTCGAGCTCCAAAGGATGTCAACGACGCCATTAGATAACTTTGACTTTTTTTTGTAGTCGTTGTTGCAAGACAAGTCAATCACAAATATTCACAAACCTATAAAAGTAGAACAAAACTAGAATATAGCGGTAAGTGAGGTATCAATCCACATCTAAGGGTGAAACACAAAATAAGCGAAGCCATATGTGAAAATTCATTTGCATTTTATTATTATTTTTTTGTATTTATATTTTTTATGAATTTTTCAAGGGATTTTTTTAACTAACTAACTATACTAATTTTTATAACTACTAATTAAGAAGTAAAAGCCAATTTAAGAAAAGTGAGATAAATAAAATTGTCCTAATAAGTTAACCAACAAAGTTGGACTCATGAGGGCTTCAAAATTTCATCCCATAAATGGGAGATTATCCCTTAATAATCATCATCCAAAAAAAATAAGATATACAAATGAAGCATGAGATGATTAAAATAAACGTAATAAGAGAGGAATAGATCTAACCTATTTAAGCCTTGAATTGAAATGGAAACTTCAATTACATCAACAATCTCTCAATTACAATCCCTCACTCATGTATTTATTGAATCTAAAATAAAAATTACAAAATAAATATAAAATAAAAAGGATAGTTGATGAATTCATAATGGACAATTAAATAATAAAAGAGATTTGCTAAAAATGCAAATCCTAACATTATAAAATTGCACATTAGAACTCATCCAAAGAAATAAATTCTAGATCATTACTTTTTATTGAGATAATTGCTAAAAATGCAAAATCTCAACATAAAGGAATGGGTTAGAATTTACCTCCCACAAGGACTGAATTCAACTACATCAATCTATTATGAAATAATTTCTAAAAATGTAAAAAATTCATTATAGATGGGTGGGGTGAAATTCATCCTAGAAATAAATTTCACTACACACCTCTATATTGAGATATTTGCTAAAAATGCAAATACTCTCTAAAGAGGGATGTGGAGAATTTTATCACACAAGAGTTAAAAACTAAATTGCAAATCTCTTTAAATGGGTCTTCTTCTTCTTTAAATAGGAGATGCATGGCACACATGGGGCTAAGGGGCATTTTTGGGAATCGACTTGAGTGTGCATGGAGTGTGAGTATGTTGAGGGCATGTGGGTTAAATGGGGTAACAAAATATGATATGGTAATGGGGTATTTTGGGTATAAGTGTAAAAGGTTAGTTTAAATGGTTTACTAGGCACATGAGGGATTTAAATGGGTTTATTTTGCATTTGGTTTTGTTGATGAAGAAATCGTGCAGGTGGTTTTGGCTCTCAAAGGTTTGAGTTTGAAGAAATGGAAATGTGTCTTTGATTTGAAATGGAGGTCGGGTTGCTGGTATGGCACGACTCGGGTCGACTTTACGTGGATCGGGTTGCAGGTCTGGAAGCACCGGGTTGATTCACCGAAATGGGGGTCAGATACAATTTCGGGTTTCGCCGGATCTGGGCTAGTTTGGTCGCCGAGATGGGTTGATGAAGGGGCACCGGTGGTGATTAGGATGGCTATTCGGGTTTTTCGATGGAGGGAGGTCGGCGCAGTTGGGTTTTTGGGTTCGCTGGTGGGCGGGGTAGTGGATTGTGTGGACCTGTGGGTTTGTGGGTCTGGTGGGTTTTGGTGGTTGCGCCGGAGATGACAGGTGGAGGTCGAAAATGGGGTTGAAGTGAGGTATAAGGGGTCGCCGGCGTTGGATCAACTCGCCGGAGTTTTGTAGATCTGGATGGGTTCCGGTGGGTCGACTGTGGGAGTCCATCCGGCGGGTGTTGATGTTGAGGGTTGTGGGTTAGGCCATGGTGGTGGTGATGTTTGGTTATGGGGGTTGAGGTTAGGAGAGAGAGTGGGGAAGATGATGATGAATAGTGGTGGGGGTGTTGATTTGGTGTGGGTGAGTGTAGGGAAGTAAAGTGTGGGTGAGGGAGAGGTTAGTTGGGTGTGAGGGGTTATGTGTGTGTTTAAGTTATGACCCTAAAAAAAAAAAAAAAAAATTTAACTAAACTAAAAAAATAAAAATCAACTAAAATAAAAAGGAAACGACACGACACACTATACATACTCTAAAAAAACTAAACACAATTAAAATAAGAACTATAAAAATAAAAAACTAATAAAATCAAATAGATGAAATAATAATAAACTAAATAAAAACTAAGAATATATAAAAACTAATACATGACACACTAAAAATATAAAATCCTAAAAATATATGCGTGACTTAATAAAATAAATCCTAAAAATAAAATGACACATATAAAATAAAATGGGATGAACTAAACACACACGGTTCGGGACAAGTTTAGGTAGGTTTAGGGTAGGTTAGGGTACGGGAAAAGTTCTAATTAGCTCCATAATCTACACAATTGCCTTGAAATACATGTTTAAAAACCGCAGCGTGCATTCGACCTACAAACTAGACAATAAAGCACATAAGACCCAAATTGTCGAGATTTAACAACTAAAATACGTCTATTCAGGGTATAAATTGTACACTTTTGGGTGCTTATCAACTGTCTAGGATATTTGGGCATTACTGTGACCTCTGCCCCCCAAAGCTCTTGGTATTATCTTCCACTTTTTCCATGTTGTTGAACTCTGCAATGAAGTCGGATAATACTTATCCCTTGACATCACTTTGTCGTTAATACTTGATATCAAACTCACCTAGATCCACTTACCATTTGGTAATCCTTCTTGAGGTATAAGGATTGTGGAGGACCTGTCAAAGAATTTGATCGATTATGAACATGATGGTGTGAGATTGGAAGTAAGGCCTCATATGCTTGGCTGAAGTGATCAGGCAAAATGATAACTTACACATCCTTGGATACTTTCTTTACGCACCTTGTAGAGCTCGATTAATGTAATAAATGAGGTCTTAGATCCCAAACTCCTCTAGAATAAGGGTTGAGATAATAGTGGTTGGTGAGGCAACCATACAACAATATAAATCTTCCCCCATGATGGTTCCATAAATTATATATTCAGACCCTAGGCACTTTTTGAGATTATGAGAGGCTTCTTCAGCCTCAGTTGTCCATTGGAATGCCTTCTTTAGTACCTTTAAGAAGGGAAGACATTTGTCTGTGGCCTTTGAGGAAAACTAGTTGAGGGCAACAACTCTTCAACTAGGATTTGGACCTCGTTGACTGTCCTTGGAGACTTCATATCTAACATAGCTAGAATTTTCTTCGGATTAGCCTCTATGCCTCACTAAGTGACCATGAACCCAAGGAACTTGCCTTCAGAAACCCTAAAAGCACATTTTTTCAAGTTAAGGCCTATTTGGTTGCTCCTGAGGATGGAAAAGGTCTCTCTGAGGGGATAAACATGATTCTAAGCCTTGAAACTTTTAACCAACATGTCATTTGAAAATGGAGTTCTTTGAAAATGGAGTTCACAACCCTCTGATAAGTAGCACCTGCATTTTTATTCCAAAAGGCATAACTCTACATTTTTATTCAAAAACGCATTTTTCTTCTCCTTATTAACAAGGGCCATTCTGATATGGTTATACCCGGAGTAGGAATCCATTAATAAAAAGAACTCATGACCCGCTATTAAGTCTACCAGGGTGTCAATTCGGGGTAAAGGATAGTAGTTTTTAGAATGCCTTGTTGAGGTCAGTCAAGTAACACACTTCCTTAATTATTTGTTGTCTTTAAGAACAAAGACCACATTTAAGAGACATTATAGGTATTTGACCTCTCTAATAAAGTTAGCTACCAAGATCTTGTCAACTCCCTTAACTGTAGCTATGTTCCTTTCTGTACTAAAGAACCTTTTTATGTCTAAGGAGTTTGAAATTTATATCTACGCTGAGGTGGTGGAACATAACCTCACAGTCCACCCCAATCATGTCTAAGTGGCTCCAGGTGAAGATGTCTTTGTTCCTCCTCAAGATTTGGATGAGCTCTTCTTTAGGGGGCTCAGACCATCCCCAATCTAAACTTCTTTGGTTGGATCCTCCGTATTAATGGAGATGGTAAATACGTATTTAACCATATCACCACTTTGCTCCTTTTCTTCATCCCATGGATCTAGAGTATCCACCTTCAACAAATCTATGCCTATGCTCTATAGATTAAGCTTAGGCATTAGTGGTGGAGGAGATAGGACCTCTCACAAAACTTCTGGCCCTCTGTTCGGCTCTAGGGAGCCTCTGATCAAGTTTTTTGATCTCTTATGGAAGTGATGTAACACTCTCAATCTTTCTTTTGGTCTCCAAACACTTCTCCCACTCCCTTGGGGGTTAGGAACCTCGTTACCAGCCTTTGGGTTGAGATAATAACATACAATTCATTAAGCAATGGTTAGTCCAATATCACATTGTAAGCTTAGGGGAGATCCATCATTATGAACTTATTCCAAATGGTTGTGAATTAGTCTTTGGAACCAAGGTTGAGGGAGAGAGTGACATATCCCAAGGAATATGTCCACTCTCTGTTGAACCCGATGAGAGGAGTGGTAACATGTTGCATATGTTTTTCATCAAATACATAGCCTCAAAGTCATATAAGAACATGACATATGCAGAGGTCCCAATGTCAATTAGGACCCTCCATATATTTTCATTCCCCATGATCACTGCACTTAAAAAGGGGTTGTCACGAAGTAGATAGACCCTCTTGAGGTTCATTTCCAGATAAACCATCACTGGAATCCTCTTGGGAGCTTGACATGGGATAGAGACATGGGTAACCTACACTCCTTCATGTTGTATACTCCCGAGGCAGACCTTTTTGGATATAGAAAAGAGTCTATTCCTGACAAAGCCACTAGAGATGCTTTGGACATCAATAAAAAGGACACTGTCCTTATTTTTATTTATTTATTTTTCTTTTTATTATTATTTTTCTTTTTCTTTTTTATTATTATTATTATTATTATTATTATTATTATTATTATTATTATTATTATTATTATTATTATTATTGCGATGTCCTCTTCCAGCATCTTTGGCTACAAATTATTTGAGGTAACCCTTCTTTATCACTCCTTCGATGGCTTCTTTCAGTTTGAACCAATCGTTGGTGTTGTGACTACGGTCTCTATATAACTGGTAGTACTTTGACTTATCTCTTTTCTCATCAGTAGTCCTTATGGGCTTGGCTTGAGGTAATATATCCTAAGCTTCCACACAAACAAAGACTTCCTCTATAGTGGATGTGAGTGGGGTGAAATGCTTAGCCTCTGGAGGACCATTCTTTTTACCCCTGCCCTTATTCTTCTTGGCCTCAACTGCTTTTGAGGTCTCCCTAAGGTGGGAGAAGACACTTTTACTTTTCCCTTATTGGGGAGAAACCCTGTCATGACTTGTTGTGATGGAGACTTCAACATTCATATAATTCTGAGCTCTTTCTAGCAGCTCAGTCTTGGAATTTTGAGTCTTCTTTTTAAAAGACATTGGTAAGTATTTTGAAGTGAGGCCTGAGATGAAAGTGACCACACAGATGGATTTGTTTGTATCGTCAACCTGGATACCTTCCTAGTTGAACCTCTTGGCATATTTTGTAAGAGATTCTCTGATTTTCTGATTGAAATGAAGAAGGGAAGTGACAGGATTCCTCATCTTCTATGACCCAATAAAATGGTCGATAAAGGATCTTTATATCTCAATATAGTCCTTGGATTAAGCTTTGAAACTAGTGTCAAGTATTTCCCCTTAAGGTAGTGTAATCTTTGCATAGAACCTCATATGGGGTATCTTAAATGAGCATAAGATACTTTTAGGTCTCCAAATGATCAGTGGGATCCTTAGATCCATTGAATGGCTCAATAGTAGTCATTTTCCACTTTGGGGGAAGAGCGTAATGTTGAACATTAATGGAGAATTGAGAGAGAGCCTTTTAGAAATACAACTAAATTTTTTTTGGATTCTTTCCTTGTACTTTCTGTGAAAATTCCTAAATGATTTTAGATATTATGACCTAGACATCCTAGAAGTGATAGACTGTCCTTAACAAGAGTGCGGGTGGCTAATCGTTGGGGGGACTTAGGCACACCTTCTTGATCATTATTCTACTTTAATTAGGGATTTTGGTTTTCTTCAGTATTGCTATGATTTAGTACAAGTCATTCCTATACCACTGGGGTATAAAAAAATCTTAGGGCAGATGGTAGCTAGATGCTCTTGGAGATCTTTTTAATGAGCCTATGTTTCTTTAGACGAACGAGCCAAAACAACATTGGTTGGTATCTTAAAAACATTCAAGATGCGGATTTAAAAGAAATATAATTTATGCCTGAAAGGATTTAACAACCCTTGAATAGCTTAAGAAAGAGAAAAGGTCTCATGGCTGACCTCTGACCTTAGAAAATTTGGCATTTAGCCTCGAAGACCTCCGCTGGACTCAGGAAAAGGCCACAATATCATAAAAGGCCTTAGTCACTTCTCCTTCTACTTAAATATGATCAGTCATTCCAACTTGTCTCCCCAACCATGCTCAGAGACCTTAGTACTAGGATTATACCAAGTCTGACTCCCAAACCAAACCTCTATCCAAGAAAAGTAACCTTCCAAGGTCACCTGACCCTCAAAACTAGTTTTTATCAACATAGATCACCTCAAGGATAACTTACAAAAATTTTAATGAAGTTTCTGAGCTCTTATACCTCCGGCAGAGCATATGCAACTAGTCTATCGAGTAGGTATAAAGAAAAACACTATTCCACTTACTCCCCCTACCCAAGTCCACTTTCGTCATCATTTAATGCCACTAATAACCATCTTACACACCATGCAAATATTTTGATCAACACTCCATCACCTTGTTGACACAGCGAACCTCAGAGACACCACAACTTTGCTGTACCAGTCCACTTATTACCTTTATACGTATTTATGTATAAATAGGGAGATAGTTGAAGATTGAGGATAGGTTCAGGTCATTACACTTAGTGATCACCAAGTGAGGTTTAGCATTTCAAATGTGTTTACTCCTTGTTTCATACGCTCAATCCATTGTTGAGAGCTTATATTTGTAACTTGGGTCATTTCTAGTTATTTAAAACCTTGTATATACTACTGAGACCTAAAGAAGTACTCATCAACCCTTATATACATCCATTAAGTTACTTCCTAACGTCCTTTAAATTATTGACCAAGGATGTAAGACTGAAGACTCAATTGTCCAAAACTCAAGGGGCTCTTAGATTTAAATAACTTATTTACGATCTAATAAACTAATGTAGCACCTTTGACAGGGGACATAGGACCCTCATATGAGGTTCAAACCACTTTATATCATTGTCTTATACACGACTCTCATCTTTCCCATCTAATGTCTAGAGGGGAGCACTTATGGGTTTAAAGTCCTAAGATTTTCTACACCCATATTTTTATGCCATTTGTGGGAACGATAAGTTCCATTTCTTTTACATACAATACTCACTGTCTCCAAATTAGTAACCATGGTTGCCTTAGCTCACTCCATCAAAGAAATATATCCCTGACAGAATGTTCTCCAAGAGCAATTGGCTTCCATCCTCAGTAGGCTCCATCTACCACCAGTAGTGGAGGAACCAGTAGTACCAGAGCATAGTGGTACTAGGGAGAATCACGAGACCCTGTTAGAAGGAGATAACAATCTTAAGGGTGAGCCTAGAGCTCCCTAAAGATTAGTGACCCACAATCCTATTAAGGACGGGTTATTACTCCCTAAATATCAATCCCAATGAAATTTAATGGAAGTTAGAGCCTAGGATGGCGAGATAAAGAAGATGTAAGACCGGCTGGGGAATTTCTTTAACCATTACAAGACTCAAACGCCCAAAACCATTGAGTTGGACCTCCACAAGACATTATCTCCATTCTCTAATGATGTTTAACATTATGTTATTCCCCTAAAGTGGAATATAACTACCATTGAACCGTTTGATGGATCCAAGGATCCCATCGACCATTTGGTGACCTATAGGCCACTCATACTCCTCTAAGACATCCCAGATGAGGTCCCGTGTACGGCTTTTTTTGGCTATTTTAAAAGGAATTACCATATAGGATTTCACCATGCTCAAGCTAAGGATCATCACAAGATTCACTAATTTGGCAAGATCTTTTTCACCCACTTTATTAGAGATAAAAAGATGAGAAAGTATGTCACCTCCAAACTCTACTTCAAGAAGAAGTCTGGCAAGTCCCTATGGGAGTATGCCAAGAGGTCTAACCAAGAAGCTCTTAATGTTGATATCCTAAATGGCATAATTAGTGTGTTCACCTTTATCTCAGGCCTCACCTCAGAGGACTTACTGAGGTCTTTTTGTAATAAATTCCCAAAATCCATGTCTGAGCTGCTTAAAATAGATTAAAAATATTTAAATATTGGGATACTATCTCAGTAAGGCCCTCCATAGCCTCTTCCCGGTTGCGAAAGAGAAAAGATGTCTTCTCCCATCTTGGGAATACCTCATAAGCATCTAAAGACAAGAAGAAAAATTATGGGGTTAAGAAAAGTGTTACTCGAGAGGCCAAACACTTTACCCCACTCATAACCACAATAGAGGAGGTCCTTGCAGTCATGGAAGCTCAAGATATCTTACCACAGCCAAAACCCATGATGATTATGGATGATAAAAAAGACAATTCCAAATATTGTTGGTTCCATAGGGACCATGGTCATAACACAAGCGACTGATTCTAACTGAAAAAAGCCATCGAGGGTGATAAAGAGGGATGATCTCAAAGAATATGTGGCTAAAGATTTTAACAAAGGCCATCACGATAACAAGAATAAAGATGATGTCACATAATAAAAATCAATTGTATCTCTGAAGTTTTCTTCCGGGGTGGTCTATCGGCCACATCCAAAAAGGCTCAGCTTAGAAGCATCCAGCAGGAAGGACACTAAGTCAACTATGTCGCTTTTATTTATCAGGATCCAGAAGAATCTCCTATGATATTCTTTTCGAAAGAATACTTTAAGATGGCCAATTTGCCTCATGATGACCCCCATCATCATCATCATCACGGTGATCATGGGGAATGGAAATATGAAAAGATTTATAATCGACACAAGGAGCTTAACTTATATCTTATTATTATACGCCTTTGAAGCTATAGGCCTTGACACAAAGAACATGAAACCTATCACTGCTCCTCTCATTGGATTCAATGGAGAGTGGTCCTAGTCCTTAGGGTATGTCACTCTCCACCCACCCTTGGTTCTAAAGACTTTTGTAACGTTATTTGGAATAAGTTCAAAGTAGTGGATTTTCCCTCTTCCTATAATTTGATCCTAGGAAGACCCTCACTCAATAACTTAGACATCATCATCTCAACACGAAGGCTGGCGATAAGGTTCCAAAACCCCAAGGGGTAAGGTTAGGTCTTAGAAGATTAGAAGAAAGCTCGGGAGTGATACATAACTTTCACCTTACAAGCCCCATTAAATCCCTCCTAGTATTTACCCCATGGAAAAACACACCCCTAGTATGATTTACATAAAAATTAAGTAAAACAAGTATAAACCTTTCTCAATTGAGTTAAATAAACAATCTCTTCGATTACAAGTTAATACGTAAATTTAACTTTAATTGTTTGAATACAATACTACCTGAAATCCTAAGGCCTTAATGTCTAGGTAATTTCTCACACCTACCATTCATAAGGATCATTCTAAATAAATACTAACCTACTTTGTGGGGGTACAAATATGTTTTTCACCATCGCGTGTGCTATACAATCATTAAGGATCAATCGATGTTATAAATCTATTCTTAGAACCAAGGACCCTAAATTAGGTATCATATCAAACCGATTGATCACATAATCTATATAAACCAACTAACAACTCAATGCTAAATCAACCAAATGATAACATTCATCCCCGATTATTACCTACATTAAACATTACTCAAATACATGTCTCTTACCATTTCTCGAATACCTCAAAACCACCATTTACATAAATTTTATCCCAGTCATCTTGGGTAGATTCACAATGGGATT
Organism: Sambucus nigra; assembly: GCA_949130495.1. Lineage (NCBI taxonomy): Eukaryota > Viridiplantae > Streptophyta > Magnoliopsida > Dipsacales > Adoxaceae > Sambucus > Sambucus nigra. The sequence goes on along the minus strand of OX422213.1, from coordinate 339,555,133 downwards.
TACTCTCAAGACCCAATAGTGTTAAGTGAAAAAGTATTACTAAAAATTTATCGAAACGAAACTCGCATTGAAAACCCCATACAATCCCCAACCCAATTGACACTAGGTAAATTCCCATGGTCGGGTCGAGGCCAGCTTGAGGTAGGGGTAACTTCTTCCTCTTGTTCCCCTCGTGTCCATAGTCATTTTTGCTTCAAACCTAGAGCCTCTAAAACTCCAAATCTACCATTCTCGCTCATAAAAAAGCATCATACAAGTCCTATAAATAAGAATTCTTAAATTTTAGATGTTCTAAACTTTTTAAAGATCTCGTTATAAAAATCATGATGCTAAACCCTAAGTCCACCATCTAGGCAAGATACTACAAATTAGCCTATGAATTTAATTCAAAAGGCAATGTAACGTGAGGGGTTTTATAGATTAGCATTAATAAGATTAATATCTAATGTTTATAGATTCTAAATACTTAGATTTGTAATTCAATACAAAAAAGGTGCAATAGTTATTCATTACAAAACTAGTCATAAACATCTAATTAGCTATAATTACAAAATTAGGTTATTATATGATTTCTAATCAGATTTCACTACGCCACAAATTGGGAACAGTCTCGACATCTGCATCATGGTCTTGAGCGATCAGCTGACATGGTCCTAGGCAGTAACCAAAGTCAAAACCACATGACCATGAAAAAGGATGATAGACAATGGCTTTAGTCACGGTCTTTACTCGTGACCATGGGGGTCATGGATCAGGTATGTTACCATTTCTTGACAAAATAGAACTGAATCTTCCACCAAAGTGGATCACTACCATGGACCGTAACCACATTCATAACGAATGTAATGGGTTCAGTTAAAAATGGCCACGCCAAGGAATGTGACCATTTTGAAATAGTCACAGCGTTTGGTCATGATCCTGGACCGCGACCTAAGGATATGACCATTTATTATTTTACATGTCACTAAAATGGTCACGGTCTTGGGTCGTGACCATGTTGGTGATGTGTGGACAAATAAATTATCATGTCATGGGGTCACGGTCCAGGACTGTAACCAAATGTTATATATATAAACACCCCTAGATCCGTCAACATGTCACGATCTCTCTCTTTCTCCAAACCTTATATCTCTATGCTCCTCTCCTTTAGCCACCATCACCGCCACCACTCTCTCTCAGGTACTCTCCCTCTCCTCCACCATAACTTGTCTAATAATATCTGTGCTTCCAATTTTGAATTTATGTTGTTTCATGAGATTATAAATAGGTGCATGAAGATTAATATTTTCTTAGTAAAACTACACTTGTAGAATGAGTTATATATGGGTTCTACACATATATTTTAAGGGTATAAATTATTCTACACATTTGGCTAGAGTAAATATTAATTTCTATAAAAAAAATGAGAATAAGTAATTCAGGGTTATGTTATAAATAATATTTTTAAATATTATTTAAAACGTTAAAATTTGGGTAAAATGTTATTTAGGACCAAATGGTATTTCAAAGTGTATTTTTAATCCATAAACTTTGTAAAATAAGTTTTTAAATCCAAACTTTCATGAAACTATTGTTTGAACCCTAGACTTGTTTAAAATGTTATTTTGACTCTAAGAATTTATTTTATGTGATATTTGCAAAATAGCTCATGTGCGTGTTTTTGTATGTGTTTGTTGAATTCATGTTGTTATTTCAATTAGGCATTGGGTTTTACTAGTAGTGGTTATAATATTGGGAGGAAAATAATTATTTTGGGGTATTATGGTTTACATTCGATTGTTTTGTTCATTGGCATAAAATTATAATATGAAATTTTCATTGATGAAATAAGAGTTACTTTTACTTTGTTTGTATTGAATAGTGGTTATGAATGGTATGGGTTTAAAGAATTCAAGAGTGTTGAAATGTTTTTTTTCCTGACAAGGAAGTTTATAATAAGAAATTTGATGAAGTCTTATGTTTGTCAAAGGCTTTAATAGAAGAAGAGTAAATTTATCCTTCTCTTTGACAAAGCAAGGTTGAGAAGTTTTTACTTCTAATGTTTCATACGAAATGTTAGACATTTCCTTGTGTCTATCTAACATTTCTATTTTCATCCATTTTATACCAAAATACAATATCTCCATTTTTGTTTGTGTCACCTAATTAGAGAATCTATTTGTTTTCATGTGATTTATTAAACATTATTAGGGTTTTAATGTATGAGGTTTCCTTTGAATAATATTTTATTTTTGTTAATATTTTCGTCGAAAATTGTTGGCGTTTTCATATATGAGTAAACATTGTCGAGGTTTTCATGTATAAGTTTAAAAGTGGGTACAATAAATCATTTGTTTAGTTGGGTTTTTATAACCATTAGTTCGATATGAAATTTTGGTTAATTCTCTAACTCTTTTCAATTGAAAGGCGTACGTGAATTATTGTATGTGTGTGTAAGAGAGAGAATGAATTAATGTGTGTGTCTGTGTGTGTGTGTGTGATAGAATAGCACTATAGAAAGTGTTTGAGAGAGAGAGACACACACACATAATAAATATATTGTAATAATTAAATAAACGATTTGATGTGCCCCAACCTTATACATACTTACATGTGCATAATATATAAAAACATATGCACATGTATAACACATATAAACACATGTATATCACATACGCACGTGCGCATGCACACACACACACACGCATATATATACTTACAGATAAGGACACATAACAATGCTAAGATTAAATAAAATAAGATAAACCTAAATTAGATCGGTTGAAAAATAACAATTAGTTGATGATTAATTAGAGCCATTACTAGTAGGACTCATACTCACACCCTCATATATTTTTCTTGGGAAAAATGAGGCACAATGATAATTGGTGGCAAAAACAGTATGAGATGTTACAATTGGACCACACGTATACATCGTTTATTAGTTCACGCCATATAGAGGGTAATTATATTTACACTTATGGGAATAAGAAGATTTAATATTTTAACTACCATGCAAATCATGGAGTTCATCTCTCTCAAGAGTACCAATTCGATCGTATTCTGATTTCCCTACCAGAAGGCTAGGATGAGGCAATAGAAAATATATTTTGCCAACATAATCCCGACGTACATCTGACATTATTACACTATTAAATAAAGAAAAAATAACACTCACCCATTGTGGATATAACTATGTAATGAGAGCATTGACCAATACTAAGATATCTCACGACATATGCATGTTTAATTGAATCTTTCCAATAAGTTGAAGAAAAAAAGATTCTGAGTTCATGTAATGGACATCTATGCATCAAACATAGTACACTTCATGTTAGTTGTCCACGTGTAAAAATCCATAGATTTTTAAAAAGTAATACCGAATGGATGGAGATCATAACCTCTAGTTTTTTTCAGATTTGGCGAGCATATGGAATAACTAGTGAATTATAAATCTATTGTACCGCAATTGGTGCATTAGTCTTTCTTTACATTGATTGGGTTAATGCTTTTTCCTAGTTGGTTTCATTATCATACAGATGCTCCACAATTCGCTTGTTTCAAGATGTACTGGTCGATCCGATTGAGACACCTTATAACTATCGTACATGGAAGAATGATTGGCAACGCACTCGACCAAAGACCTTAGCTTCTGAATTCATTCATCGAAAGGTTGATCATAGATAGAATTTAGGAGAAAATCCTAAAGAATGCGATATAAAACATATGCCTGGTATAGGGAATGGCATGAGGTTGGTAGCCTTTATTATCTGGACTTTGCACCTATATCTCTTTCCTGAGCACTCCAGTGTGGCTAAGCATAAGAATCATCATATTTTAAAGTCTTATTATGAGAAGGTACATGATTAGTTAGTTGTAAATATATTAATGTAATGAATCCGTCTCTTATTTTTTATAATTGTACGTAATGTCAAACGACAATGGAGATAACGTACCAAATGATGACGGGATACCTTCTAGATTCTCATCTCCTGCATCCCTACCTGAATTCTCATCACCACTAGGTTAACAATACACGTACCTGCCCATGGTTCACTCTACCACTCCATCTATGAGAAGGCAGGAAGTGCCTCTTAATCCAACACCCCTACACCCACTTTAGAAACCTCTCGAGCAAATGAAAATAAACCCATAGGGTTCTCCCTTCTCAGGAATAATCCTATTAGCAATAAAAATGACATTCAAATCTTTAAATCTTGATGTTTGCTACTTGGGTTGATAAATGTTGGAGTATAGACAGCAGATAGTAGGAACGTAGTTGATCAATCCATTAAGGATGATATTTTTGAACAACTTTGTAAGAGCTTTGCATTCCCTGACCGTTTAAAGAAAAAGTTTTTTTTCCTGACTTGCTTAATAAATGAGAACACATCGAAGGAACCTTTAGCATGGATATTTCCAAAAGGGGGCATTGAGATCTGACATTTTGGATATGAAAGACAGAGTCCCTTCAAATGTTGAATTGCTAACGATAAATGGAATAAATTTTTTGAAATGAGGTGATGGAGAATAATTTGCTCTAGAGGGAGAAAACTAAACAAAACAAAGAGAAGAAAGTTGATGTCCACTGACTGGGGTCTAAATTATATGAATATTTGGGGAGTGAATTGTTAGAAATGACAAAGGGCAGTCTAGATGCCGGTAAAACACCTAATCGAAACAACTTATACGTGCATGACCAACGGGATAAAGATAATAAATTCCCACCACACTTAGCTCCGACTCTGGTGAGTATGACTAATTATATATATATATATATATATATATATATATATATATATATAGGGAAAGGATCAAGTGAGGTCCCAATTTGAGGACCCTGAATGAGGTCTATTTTTTTTAAAATAGTAAAGAAATATTTTTGGGCTGATTTTTTTATATGATTTTTAAACATTTCGATAGGACTATAAAAAAATAATAAGCCCAAAATGAATTTGTTTGCTATTTTAAAAAAACCGGTCAAACTGTGTGAGTGTTTAAGTTATTTTTAAGCTGTTAAAAACTGACAAAGTTTGACAGATTTTTTTAAACTAGTTAAAGATTTCATTTTGAGCTGGTTGTTTTTTTATGGTCCTACTTAAATGTTTAAAAATCATAGAAAAAAAATCAACTCCAAAATATTTTTTTTACTATTTTAAAAAAATGGACCGCATTGAGGGTCCTCAAACTAAAGGGCATCTCTCTCTCTCTCTCTCTCTCTCTCTCTCTCTATATATATATATATATATATATATATATATATATATATATATATATATAAAATAATGTAAAATCATAAGACTAAATATAATTTCAGCTTACACAAATTGATCGAATCCATTAGTAGTTAGTTCGCTTCGTGCTCTTATGATGACATTGAAGATGATGCCCTAACCCAAACCTTTAAAAATGACAAAATAGGGAGGACGAGAGATATCGGATCACATATATCAAAAACCAAATTAAAACACACTGCACGTCTCATGGAAGAGATCTTTTTGGTGAGGAATTACATTGCGATCCAAGAGGAAAGTCACTCCAAGATAGATAGGGTTGTACAAGAGAGTAAGTGTAACCTTGGAGGGTTGACGAGTGAAATCGGGCACCTTGTGTCCTTAATTACTCAAGATTTTTGACCTGTGATGCCTACTTAAGGTTTCCCCTACCCTCCTAATCAAGGTTTTCCCGATCCTCCATCTCAAGATCTCCCCCCAAATGTCGCCTCCTTCAACATTTCCATCCCTAGTGCCTCCTCCTGCCACATTCCTTCCCCAAATGTCTCATCTTGCCACAGTCCTTAGATCATCCTCGTCCACTCATGGTGATTATGGAGAGCAGTATTATATAAGGGACGTGACTAATACCAAGATTATTGTCACGTGAACACACATTTTCTTGAATGTCGAAACTCCTATTCATAATCTCCCTTTGCAGATGGGTGAGGCTCAGATAATGGTTGATAACATATACCCATGTTGTGAAGAAATGTCCATGCACGATGATAGCGGAGAAGGGACTTTGTTGAAACCATAATTATTTTATCACTTGGTCAGTTTATTTGTCGGTCAAGCCTAGGCCATAAAAAATGTTTAATTTGAGAAAAGGTTGTAATATTTTGTTTATTTAAGTTATTTTATGTTTATGAGTCATTTGTTAAAAAACTTAATGTATATAACATGAATTTAAATCTAGGTCGTTTAATTTCAGTTTAATTTGTACTGAATAATTTGAATGAATTATGGATCAAGCGTTCTAGTATGCAACATGACCTTTGATTCAACCTATTAATATAAGTGAATTGAATTTTGAAGATTATTTAATGGATTTCCTAAAATATAAAGAGTGGATGGGGAGAGTAATCTAATATCTGATAATCTTGTAAAGGGTGTTCAAGAATTTGGTAAACATGCATATAGAAATCTTAAAAGTGACAAGATTCTGTGTCCATGCACCTGTTTTAAGAATGGTAAATATAAGTCATTAGAAGACATCGAGTTGCATTTACTAAAGTGAGGAATTTTACTAGACCATAAGTGTGACCATCTCGAGGTGGGTAGGGGGTCTCCGGGGAGGGTCCTCTCTTCCCTCTTTCCTTCCCTTTCCGGGGTGTGCATGGGATTGCGTCCTTTGTTAAGGCGTTTGATCTTCGTCGATGTGGGGTAATATGTAGTGATAGGATCGTCAACCTATTTTGCACAAGACAGGGAAAAGAAATGTTGTCGCCTTGAGAGAACGACATAAAAAGCAATATTGGTGCTTGTGAAACCAAGTAGTTCAATGGTCCGGGGACTAAGTTACAGAATGGGAAGGTGTTAGGCACCTATCCCAACATTTTGGTGTCTCATGGGCATGTGTTAATTCTCTTCTATTAAACTCCATGAAGTGTGTGCTTATGTGCATAATATACAACTAGAGAATGGAACTGCTCAATTCGCATCATGCACAAAGGCGGAGTGAGGTCATCCTTAGGCGTGTTCCAAAAATAATGATTCAAAGTATAGTGTAAGTCTTTATCGATTCACAAGTCATTTTAAAAGAACGAATGCATACATAGGAAAAGACACAAGTAAGAAAGCTTATAAAATGTATTAATAATATACAATAAAACAAGGTAATACACGTGTATAAGTGAGGGCTCGAATCTAGGGATTTACCCAAGACACCTATATAGGCTAAAGGGAATCAAAGTCCACGTAGTTCAAAGATAATACGAGATTGGGTTTAAGCCATAAATCCAGTCAGGAACATTTCTTATATGTGTGTGTAGAAAAAGGTTCTTTAGTATGGGAAAATGTGACGAGAATTTCCCATTTAAAATTTACAAGTAAACCCTCTTTTTCTGGTTTTTAGTTTTTTTATGAAAATAAAGTATGTGCAAATACTAAAAATAAAGGGTTAAAATTAAGGTACATGATGTAATGAAATAAATAATTAAGGTGAAAATAAAATGATTAATGCTAAAATAAGAGAATTTATAGACAAATGGAGAATTGGACCTCATTACGAAGAGTTGAAGTGGATATCAATTCTAGATGCGCTGATCTCATAATGAGATGATAGAAATATGAGGAGATAGGAAAGTATTTATTAAAATGAGAATGAAAAGGATGGAGGGAATGTGGGAAATGGGATTTTTTAAGAGAGAAAAACTCTGAATTCGAGAGAATGTTCTCTGAATTGCTGAGAGGGATGTTCAGGGTTATGAGGGGTGTCTTTTCAAAGTGAATTCATGGGCCCCATTTATATGGACAAGGGGGTTTTGATTGGCATCGTCCAGGACTTGCCTATCGGCATATAATCCCAGACACACTACCGACAGGCAGCGTCTTGGGGGTGACAATCGGCAGTCTCAAGTAGATGTTTTGGAACAATGGTGGTAAAATGCAAATCGTAAGTAAGAATTGTGCAGGGGATGGACCGTTAGAAAGGGTATTCATAGACCTTTAGGAATACATTGAGATACTCTAAGGTCCAGGAGTTAACTAAGGTCAAATGGGGCCCAAAAGCACCCATTGGTTACTAGACAAGAAATTCTTACTGGAAAACGGATCGTTCGTCTGAATCGTAAGGCTGATTCGCGCACATGATGGATTTTTAGAAAGGTTATTCATATCCCTTTGAGATTCCATTTAGTTTTTTGGGTTAGAAGAGTTGAGCAAGGTCAAATAGGGACCAAAAGTGCTCGATGACTCTTTATAGTAAAATGGGTCGTTCGTCCGTACCATAAGGCTGATTCGTGCATGGGTTGGGCCATTGGAAAGGGTATTCAGAGCCCTTCAAAGATAAATTTAGATTCATTTAGTTAAAGAGTTTACCAGATTCAAATAGGGCCCGTGAGCGCTCAGTGGCCTCCAAATTAGTTTTTGAGGTAAAATTGATTGCTCATCTGTACTGTAAGGCCGATTAACGTGCGGGGTGGACCGTTAGAAAGAGTATTATGAGACCTTTGAAGATTCATTGAGCTTTTATTGAGACAATAAAGTTTACCAGAGTAAACAGGGCTCGAGAGTACCTAGTGGCCTCTAAATTAGTTTTTGATAATAAAACAGATTGTTTATCCCAATCGTAAGGCCGATTCACATGCAAGGAATACCATTGAAAGGGGATTCAGAGCCCTTCAAAGATTCATTTAGCTTTTTTTTAGACGAGAAAGTTGACTGGCGTCAAATGGGGACTAAGAGCGCCCGATGGCCTCCAAATCAGTAATCGGAGTATGACCTAGGGTTTATGGTGAACGAGTGAGTGCTAGGGACCTAATAAAGTTCTTAGGGGGTCCTAGGATGGGGTGTCTATAAAGATCCCCTTGACGGGCAAGATTGAAATAAGTGAAGGACGTCGAATGATAGACACCACATTGTCATTGGGAAGGAGAATTTTAGGTCAAGTCCGTGGGCCTAGAGGACGAGGTTGACCAAATTAGAGGTGTGAGGCCAGTTTTGAGGACCTAAGGATATAAAGATGACCAATTAAGTGGGTCGAGGTCAATTTTAAGGACCTAAAGAGAGAAGGTGACCGATTCAAGGGGCCAAGGTTAGTTCTGAGGATCTAGGGTGATGAGGTTAATCGGTTTTGTGGGTTAAAGATGTGTTAAGATTGGTTCTAACGGCCTAGGGAGACAAATTAGGCAGGTCGAGGTCTATTTTAAGAACCAAAAGTGATGTTGGGGGTGAGCGATTCAGTGGGTTGACACTGATTATGAGTACCTACAGTTGTTGCGACCAATTTTGAGGGTCGAGGTAAATTTTGAGGACATAAAGTTTTGATGAGCAATTCTGAGGGTCGAGGTTAATTTGGATGAATTTAAGTTTTAACGATCAATTCTGAGGGCTGAGGTCAATTCTGGGGACTTTAAGTTATGATGATCAATTCTAAGGGTCGATGTCAATTCTGAGAACCTGAAGTTGTGACGTCCATCGAGCCAATTTTGAGGACCTGAAATTATAGCGACTAATTCGGAGGGTCGAGGTCAATTCTAAGGACCCTGAGTTGGGAAGACCAATTTTAAGGGTGGAGGTATATTCTGAGGACCTTAAGCTGGGTTGACCAATTTAGAGGTTTGCGATCAATTCTGAGGACCTGAAGTTATAGAGAGAAATTATGAGGGTCGAGGTCAATTATGAGGACCTAAAGTTATGGTGACAAAATTTGAGGGTCGAGGTAGATTATGAGGACGTAAAGTTAGGATGAATAATTCGGAGGGTCGAGGTCAATTCTGAGGACCTTAAGTTGTGACGACCAATTATGAGGGTAGAGGTCGATTCTGAGGACCTAAAGTTATAGGGACTAATTTTGAGGGTTGAGGTCAATTCCGCGGAGCTAAAGTTGGGATGACATATTTTGAGGGCCTAAGTCGATTCTGAGGACCTTAAGATGGGATGACCAATCCCGAGGGTCGAGGTCAATTTTGAGGACCTAAAGTCATAGCAACCCATTGAGAGGGTTGAGGTCAATTCAGAGGACCTAAAGTTGTAGCACGAGAATTTTCTCTCCTGGGGAAATTTGAATTATCTTGTGGGAGCAGGTGCACTTGGGGTCTAATTTGGGGATTGTGTCGTCTTAAAACTCCACTTGGGTATGTTTGGTTTTGGGGATTCTGGAGGGATAATTGTAGTAGACTTAGATGCGGGCACATCACTGGGGTTGTTGTGGAATATATTGAGATTAAGGGTGTAGGATTATTCTTGATGGGGATTTTGAGAGTTTGTACGGGGCTTAGTGTCCCAAAAATGGTTTTCTTGGGGATTTTTAGGAATTTTTTGGGCAATTTCTGGATTTTTTTGGAATTTTTTGGCATATTTTGTACAAAATTTGTAAGGGGTACCTATAGGAAAGCTCGGGAGTGCCGATCGACAAGGGCACGAACTCCTGGGCTACTTAGAGAAGAGAAAAAGGAAGTTGCCGATCGGGATGGTCACAAGGTTGTCGATTGGCAGGCCCCTTAGCTTTCTATAAAAATGGGGTGATCCCTCCCAATGTTTTACACCTTCAAGTGTTTGAATCCTTTTTATTCTCTCTCTCTATACCGTTCCTAAGTCCTTTTTGCTTTAAGACTTCAAATTGTAAGTTCTTCAAACGAGGGATTCAACATTGAATGGTTGGCCACTGATGACTTGGCTGGCTAGGAGTGAAAGTATAGTGTGCCCCTTGTATTAGGTAATGAAAATGAATTTTATTTGTTCGAGCTTGTATCCGATGAAAATTTCCTACTATGCAAGCCTGCATATCATCATTCGTCAAGGGTGAAGAACCCTAGTGGATACGTAAGTCGGTGACCTACGGTATTCAATTTCATTTTCTCTTTCTCTTTTTATTCTAATGAAAGGTTTTTATTATTCTTCTTCTTTTGTAGAATGATAATTATTTTTCGAGCATTTGGTCTTGGGGGGAGACATGGCTGAAGGAGGTTTGGGAGAAGCTCCCTTCCGTAGTGCATTGGATGGTTTCCTATCTTGGTTTTGGCCATTTGGCATAGGCATTTGATAAGACATCACATTCTACTATGGTGTTGTGTGCTCTAAGGGAGAGGTGGTGTGACACTACCCCCACTTTTCATCTTGGCTTCGAGGGGATAACGATCACTCCCACAGATGTTAACAGCTGATGGGGTGGATTGTGAGGGTTTTCGAATAGTGGTGGATCGTTTATTGAAGGTGACACTAAAGGCAGTGCATGTAGTGTTGGGGACGACGGCAGGATCATATCTGGGGATCATATTCCTATTTATTATTTGGGGGAGACGCTCCTTGGGAGGAGATTGGATATGGCCGATGAGCAACAAGTGAGGCAGACGGCCCGTCTATTTATTTTAATTTTACTGGGTGGATTTTTGGTGATGACGAGCAACGACGTAGTCCATCTTTGTTTCTTACCGTATTTTCGGATAATTTTGAACGTCTATCTGTATGATTGGGGGATCCTGGCCTTGGCATCCATTTATTATTCTTAGAATGCTTTCATCCAGTGCTACTAACATACTTTTATGGGAGCGACGTATCTTTTGAGGGTAACTTTGGATTTATTTTCTTTGTTATGCATTTCTTTACATTTTTCTTTCTTTCTTATGATTCCTAAATTTACGGGCATGGTTTTATGAGGTGATCGAGAACAATATAGGGTTGATAGCCTTGAAGGATGAGGACCTGGAGGACTTTTTTCCAGATGTTCCGGTAGTGGAAGTCCAACTAGAGGTCGAATCAGTCTTTATCCTTGGCGAACGTACGACGGTCTCTAAATGCCCTGACGAGCAACCAGGTTATCTTTCATTTATTTTTGAGTTCCTTTTTGGCATCTTCATTTCTTGAGCAAATACTAATTATTTGTTAGTGATTACAAGTGACCTTCTACCCCTAGGGTATGGCTCCGCGGGTTACTGGGTGATGAGCCTACATGCATAAATGCAGCGACTGATAGCGCATAAGTTTGGGTACGTCTGGTACCTATAAGAGAAGGTGGTGAGGCAGATTGTGGAGGATGAGGTGGTGGTCCGACCATCGGTGACCCTATGTATATAAGGGGGTGAAAGAGATTTTAGAAGATCCTAGGGCGGCAGCGATGATCAACGAGCCCTATATGCACTATATAGATACAATGGCAAGCTATGATTATCTAGATTTTTTGACGACCTAGTTGGTGACCTTTTGTATCTATGACAAGGGGACAATGCCTCCACCCACCACAGTCTCGAATAGGGGTACTAGAGCGATGGTGGGATCAACCCACAACATAGGTGGTGGTACGTCAGCGGTGGTAGCGGCAGAGGAGGCTTTGATCATTCTGGTTACTCTCCCTTCTTATAATTTTTGACTGAGTAGTGGGGAGTCACTGAGTGTGTCGCACCATCCTCATGCATCGATGTTTGGGTTGACGGGGCTTACGGATGAGGCCGCCCTCCAACCTGAGGTGATATGACCAATATGGTCCCCAGCCACGGAAGAGACTGACAAAAGGCTGCTACTATTGATGAAGGTGGTCGCGGTCTTATGCTCATATGGCTCCCCCTTTACTTACCACTGCCTTGACCTAGATAGGCCATGACACCTACAAGACTAGTGTACCTAGAAGGCCATAGCCTCTTGAGATCAACTGCTTCCTAGGTACAAACAGGTCGCATCCCTTATTCATAGTTTTCGCCTCGAACCAAACAAGTCATAGCTCTTACTCATAGTTGCTTACCCCATTAAAGGGATTACTCTTTATACTTGTTCACATGTCACGTGCTCCGAGCACGTGACACAATTTACATACCTCCTATAAATAGAGGTCCACACCTCAAGAAAGGGGGGTTCTGAGTTCGAGATCTAGATCCGAGATAATCACTTTTGGCAAAGCCCTGCCAAACTCTCTACACAACCCCAATACAGCTTGGGGGCTACTCACTTACCTCGTAGCCACCTCCATGGCTCGCCCACAACCATGTATTCTCCTCTCTTAACTCTATTGTACACCATTCATGGCTATGTAAACTAGTACTACAACATGTATATAATGAGAGTGGGGCAACAAAGTGGACGTAGGCTCATTTTCATAGACGAACCACTCTTTATATTTTCTTTTGTCTCTTCTTACTTGTTTATATCTATTTTACACTTGACTTTTTGGTATGAGAATGACGTGTGTCTGATTTCTCATATCAATAATCTGGCGCCATCTGGGGTAACGAGGTATTTCTATCTGTTTCTCTATATTTTGGATTCTTATCACCTTATTTCACTCATGGGCCCCCCTGGGTCGTCATCCCGTAGATGAGGTCTGGTTATTGAGCTCGTATTTTGCACATACACCCTTAGCTGGGTATTGCATATCTTTATATCTACTGGTTGATCTCCTTTTTATGACCTTACATTTTTTTTATTTACCTCGATGATACTACCCTACCTAAAATATGTTGAAAAGCACAAAAAGGTTATAGCCTTACAAAGGTTGGTAGCTAGGGATGGGATTCTATCGTTCACTGCTTTCTTGGCCTATGATCTAGGATTTTCTACCAAAATTGTGCAATTCTTTGCACATGAGAACTATTATGTACCTGATAGACCCTTAGTATCATTATTTTTCATATTATTGATGGATTAAACCCCGCTCATGGGTCCAACATGATAATTACACCGCGTGACATCAAGCAGGATACAAACTGGCATGTAAACTGCGTGAGTGCTGCAGCCCTTTTTAGGGAGGATGAAACACAGCTTCATTACATCACCGAGGAGAAGACATTGTAAAATTGTCTTCGAACTTAACTTTGGTTAACTCCTTTGGAGAGGCCTTAGCAGTAACCTTGTATGTTCTATATGCCGCGGCCATAGCATTATAGATTGGTAAATTGCCAAAAACTACATCCTTGTTACTGTACATAGTTATCTCCTCTACATTTCTTTCATTACTCACTCTTGCTAGTTTTGTCTCTAAATGTATATATATATATATATATATATATATATATATATATATATATATGACCTAAATGGACCACCTCGTCTCAGAGACATCAACCTCGACCATGGATATGGCCGATGTTGGAAGTACCTTAGATCAATGATCAATGGTCTCGTCCCACGCAAGGTCGGCCATGGCCGACGTTACTACCAACCATGTCAAGAGAGTTTTTCATGATGCATGGGAATATTTATTCATCAGGCCATCCAGGCGATAACAACCTCGTCCGGGAGTAGGCCGAGGTTACAGAAGCTATACTTCCATCAAGACCAGCTTCGGCAGGGAATCAGTCGATGCTCCAATCATGTTCCAGGTTAACCCAGGCCCAGGCCGAACTTATGACATCACCTGCCTAACCTCGGCTCAACATAGGTCGAGGCCATCTTGACTAACCTCAGATTGGATGACAGCTAGAATTTACCAACCTATAACTCTTTTAGGCCGAGGTTGTGACCAAACCCAAATGGTCGAGCTCTTAAGCGCATATGTGTGGATAAGGACACGTGTACACAAATCAGTTATAACAAGTAATTCCCCTCACGTCGGGGGGGGGGGGGAATATTTCATCATCATTATTTACATGTGATAGTGACAGATGTCTACATCATACTGGCTTGATCAACACACACATGCTCATTGCATGCATGGGGGTACACTACACCCCCCAGATACTATATATACTTGTCTTCTCCATCTTGGAGGGGATCCGAAATTAGCAACCCTAGCTGAAACTCTGTTCAAATACATAGTGGAGAGAGAAATCTTGAGAGTTTGTACCCATGGCCATTAGAGCCCTCATATAGTGATATTAACCACACACCTTCACAACGGGCGTAGGCCTGATTGGCTGAACCACTTATATTCCGGTGTAAATCCTCTTTTCCTCACCTCCCTCTACTATATGTGTATTTACTCTTATGATGCCATTGTTAACATTGAATTGAGCTCACGAACACCTTGAAGGGTGGTTTTGTTTCCAGTATCATCATTTTGGTGCCGTCTGTGGGAAGAAAAGCTATCTCTTCCTCTTTATTTGCTTAACCTCACCGGAGAATTTGGTGGTGAACCAGGCCTCACCCCTTGTGTGGAGCTGTTTCACCATTGAAAGAGGTCCTTTAAGGTATTGACCTCATCTACTACTCAATCTCTTTAGTGTTAACACATGGCACCAAAATTACCACCTCTTCCGCCGCCTGTTGCGGGAGCACCTAGCTCCAGCCAAGCACCACCCTAATCTGAAATGGCAGAGGTGGCCGCAGCCTTGAGGTCTTTGGCTGCAACGCAACAAGCAATACAAGAGCAATTTGCACAGTACAGTCAAAATATGATGAGGCCACCTGGAGTCTCACCGGAAATGATCACTCCGACGGCTGTTCAGCCTCATCCGGATGCCAGGGGACCACCCAGGCACCGCGAAAAGACCAACCTACACCTCAGCAGAGGAGGGACATCGCTGACCCTAGGCGCTTACGCCTGGGGAGGCAGGGAAACCCTTGCCCTGAGGACAGGTATGATGATCTAGAGGCGGAAGACGTCTTGAAATATTGTTGGGATTCGTATGAGTTTTCGAACAATATAGTTCGCCCTATCCAACGAAGCCAAGGTTGTGGAGGCAGAAGAGGCGGAGAAGCCCAACAACGAGGATCAACTTTTGACTGAATGAGCAGAGGGTCAGCCTTTGAAAGGCTCGGCCTCGTAAACGACCTAAGATAAAGGTTGTCAACGTGGAGGAGTGCAGCTGGCTCACAAAGGGAAGGGAGACAACCTCAGCCTCATTAGGGATGAGGAAGAGACCAAGAAGAGGTCAACAGTAGAAGTTGTGTTATGGCTGGGGAACCTTCTCTCCACCCATTGGAGGTGGTTGGGGACAACCTCGGCCATGACGATGTTGCAAGACCCTGGAACGTCTTGAGGATAAGATAGGAGACCTCATTAAAAGTCGGGATCCACTGCAAAGAGGTTTCTCCGAGGGTTCACCGTTCGTGGTTAAGATAGTAAGCTTCCCTACCCCGACCAAGTTCAAGCCACCCATGGTGTCTCCAAAGTATGATGGTAGCACCAACCATGTACATCACATTGAGATGTATCAGTCAGCGGCGGACATATACTCAATACCAGATGAGATGAAGTGTCGAGACTTCTTCGGAACTTTTACGGGAGCAGCACACAGTTGGTTTGCTTCTCTTACGAAGAATTCAATTGATAACTTCAAGGGCTTGGCGGAACGATTCATTCACAACTTATGTTTTGGGGTAAGACCTCAAAAAAAGACCACCTATCTGTTGTACGTTAAGCAAGGGAAAAACGAGAGCCTAAGAGACTACATCGCCATGTTCAACAAAGAAAAACTTGAGGTAGAGGATTACGAAGAGAATATAGCCATGATCGCACTCATAGGAGGTCTTCAGAAAGGGAAGTTGTTGTGGAAACTTATGGAAGACTCTCCAGATCCATGGTAGAACTATTGGCTGCTGCGGGAAAAATCATGAATGCCGAAGAGGTATGGCCTCCAAGTATGAGGATGATAATGACGGTAGTAGTGGGAAGTCTCAAAGAAAGAAAGATGGAAAGAAGAGATCAGCTGATGACAATTTTGCGCGTTATACCCCTCTTACGGTAAGCTACGAACACATCCTCAATGAGATCAAGAATGCTCGATCCCTAAGATGGCCAGAGAAGGTGAAGGATCCTCCACATAAGAGGAACCAAAACTTATGGTGTGAATTCCACCAAGACCATGGCCATATAACAGACAAGTGCTTCGCCTTGAAGGATGAGATCGAGAAGATGTTGAAGTCAGGAAAGTTGAGGAAATATGTTGATGGCAAAGCTCCCAAAAGGGGAAGAGATGACCCCAAAAAGAAGAGAAACAACAAATGTCGTGACGATACCCCAGCAAGAAGAGATGGTGACTCGGACAGAGATGATGAAAATGATCCGCACCTCTTGCCAAAAGATGACAACACCCCAGTGAATAGGGTTGGTATGATCTCCTTTGGCATTAGCACCATTTATGGAGGACTCGCTGGGGGAGGCTCTCAAGTGGCTGATCGAAAATCTCATGTGGCAGAGGCCAAATCAGTGGCCAAACTTGAAGTTGTAAATATGACGTCTTTCGATACAGCGCAGAAGACAAAGAAGGTGGATATGGACACCCTTATAGTTGGGTTCTCCCGACTTGACTTCAAAGGCATCTTAGCCCCACATGATGACTCTTTGGTAATTACAATAAGGGTGCATTGATGCGAGGTATAGAGAATCCTTGTGGATGGGGGAAGTTCCGCAGATGTGATGTTCTAGCCCTGCTTCAAGAGCCTAGGCCTTAGCAGAGCTAGGTTGGTACCATATCATCACCCGTTAATGGGATTCAGCGGTGAAAGGGTCCACCCATTGGGCATGTATGAGATGGATTTATGGATGGGTGATGAGTGGCCTAAGAGGTTAACCTGGAAGATTAATTTTTTCATTATGGACGAAAACATCTTCTCAGCCCATAACCTTATCATAGGTAGAGTATCCCTTAAGAAATTCGAGGTCGTGCCGTCAACGGTCAACCAGATGCTAAAATTCTTGACCCCCTATGGGGTAAGGGAAGTTCAAGGTGACCAGACCGTAGCACAAGAATGCTTCTTCAACGCGATCGAAGAGAGAGAGGCCCATAAGAGGGCAACCACCACTTATAATATTGATACACTTGACCCAAGAGATGAATCAAAGTTGAAGAAGGGAGAGGTCGCGGAAGAGGTAGAATCCATCGTCCTCAATGTGGACGAACCGGAAAAAACCATCCAAATCGGCAAAACCTTAAAAGAAAGAGCTGATAAACTTCTTGAGGAGGAGGCAAAGTGTCTTCGCTTGGAGTCACGCAGACATGCTCGGCATCAACCCTGAGGTTATGTGTCACAAGCTCAACGTAACTAAGGATGCTAGGCCAATCAAACAAAGACCAAGAGTTTACTCCGGGAGAAGTATGACGTCATCCGAGAAGAGGTTAAAAATATGGAAGAGGCTGAGTTTATTAGAGAAGTCATATATTCGGAGTGGCTATCAAACGCAGTCATTGTGCCCAAAGCTAATAGGAAGTGGAGAATGTGCGTTGATTTTACTGACCTGAATAAGTCTTGCCCAAAAGACAGCTACCCCTTACCTCGGATAGATCAGATGGTAGACGCTACTGCAGGGCATGAGCTCATGAGCTTCATGGACGCGTATTCAGGCTACAATCAGATCTTCATGGATGATGAAGACTCAGAGAACATAGCCTTCATTACCGACAAGGGGACATATTGCTACAAGGTTATGCCCTTCGATTTAAAAAATGCGGGGGCAACGTATTAATGTCTTGTGAATAAGATGTTCGAAGACCAAATAGGCAAGGCTATGAAGGTGTATGTAGACGATATGCTAATGAAGAGCCTAAAGGCCCGCACTCATGTGGAAGACTTGGAAATGACCTTCGATACCATGGACCTGTACAGGATGAAACTCAACCTAACGAAGTGTGTTTTCAGGGTAGGAGCTGGGAAGTTCCTTGGATTTATCGTCAATCAAAGAGGAATAGAGGCAAACCCTGAGAAAATCAAGGCTTTGCTCGATATGAGGACACCAGGGAGTATCAAGGACGTTCAGATTCTCACGGGGAGAGTGGACGCACTCAACAGGTTTGTTTCCAGAGAGACGGACAAGTGCCTTCCATTCTTTAGGTTCTCAGAAAGGCCTTCGAATGGGACGAAGAGTGTTACAAGGATTTCAACCAACTAAAGTCCTACATCGGATCTCCCTTGCTCTTATCTCGGCCTATAGTAGGAGAAAAATAATATGTTTATCTGGCGATCTCTGAATCAGCTATAAGTGCAACCATAGTACGGGAAGACGCTGGGATCCAAAGGCATATTTACTTCAACAGTAAGTCCCTACAAGGGTCTGAGCAAAATTATCCTCGTATGGAAAAGTTAGCCTATGCCCTGATACATGCTTCAAGGAAGATGAAGCCCTACTTCAAAGCCCATTCCATGGTCGTCCTCACCGATTCCCCACTAAGACAGGTCCTCCATAAACCTGATAAGTCTGGAAGATTGATGACCTGGGCCATTGAGTTGGGGGAGTATGACCTTACCTATCAACCTAGGGTAGCCATCAAAGGGTAGGCGCTCGCAGACTTTGTTGTTGAGTTCATATGGGAAGAGGCCGAGGTAGAGAATGATCTAGAGACTACTGAAGGGTCAAACAACAATGCCTTCCGCGACCTGAAAGAGGTTGCACCCAATATCTTCCGGAACAGGGAAGAGGTTACACCCAAGGGAGTCAAAAATAGAATTGTCGTGAATGAGGAAGATCGATACCTCTTCAAGCAAGGAATCATGTCAGAAGGGGGCTTCTCATCTGATAAAGACATCTGGAACCTCTTCATTGACGGGTCTTCTTATGATAGTGGAAGCGGTGCAGGGCTAATACTTTCAGCCCCAGTTGGTAACAATATTGAATATGCTTTGAGTTTAACTTCAAGGCATCTAACAACGAGTCAGAATATGAGGCCATGATAGTAGGTCTCTCATTGGCAAAGACTCTGGGAGTAAGACGACTCCTACTTTATAGTGACTCAAAGTTAGTTGTTAATCAAGTGTTGGGGGTTTATGAGGCCAAAGATGAAAGGATGGCCAAATACCTAAAAAGGGTGAGAATGATATTGGAGTATTTCGAAGAGGCAAAAATAAAGAGAGTACCCCGTCAAAACAACAGCCACGCAAATGCATTGGCAAGGTTGGCTTTAGCAACGAAGACAGACATCAGACGGATGGTTCCATTCGAGGTCTTACCAAAGGCGACCATTAAAGAAGAGGAGGTTAGTAACCCTTGCCTCAATTTCAACCTGGTAGACTCGTGGACGGATCCCCTTATCAGGTATATTAGAGAGGGAGAGCTACCGGAATCAAAGCTAGAGAGGAGGAAATTAAGATACCGAGCTGCGAAATTCTCTATAGTAAGAGACGTCCTATATAATAAGGGATTCCTATTACCTCTCCTCAGATGTGTTCATCCTACGAAAGTTCCTCGCATCCTACAGGAAGTCCATGAGAGTTATTACTCCAGTCACATAGGGAGAAGACCTCTGGCCAAAAGGATTATTACACAAGGGTACTGGTGGCCGACCTTGGCCAATGATGCTGTAGCCTACGTGAAGAGGTGCGATAAGTGTCAGAGATTCTACAATATCCCCCATCAACCTCATCAACCTATGACATCAATCAGTTCCCCTTGGCCATTTACAACATGGGGAATTGACTTAGTAGGACCCCTGCCAAGAGCTGCAAATAATTACCAATTTCTGATAGTTACCATCGACTACTTCTCAAAGTGGGTGGAGACAGAGCCGATGGTAACAATTATAGAACATAAGACCTTCCAATTTATTTGGAGAAACATCATATGCAGACATGGCCTCCCAAATACTCTCATCTCAGACATTGGAACCCAGTTCAAGAACTCTTCTTTAGAGAAATATTGCGAAAGAGTTGGGATAAAATAATTTTTCTCTTCTCTTGGCCGACCTCAGGCAAACGGTCAGACCAAAGTCACAAACAGAACAATCTTTGAAGGAATCAAGAAGAGGTTAGAGGAAGCTAAGGGAAGATGGACTGAGGAGGTGTATGTTGTGTTGTGGGCCTACAGGACAACGGTAAGGACACCAATACAAGAAACCCTGTTCATGCTAGCACATGGCTCAGAGGCCGTCATACCAACAGAAGTTGGACTCCTTACTCATAGGGTTCAGACCTATGACCCTGAGAAAAATAGGGAGGAGAGAAGGCTAGACCTAGATCTGATTGAAGAGACAAGAGAAGACGCAAAAATCAGACAAGCAGCTTACCAGCAGAGAGCAGCAAAATTCTACAATTAAAAGGTGAAATCGAGACCCATTGCCGTGGGATACTTGGTACTGAAGAAGATGTCATAGAAAGCAAACAAACTCCACCCAAACTAGCACGGTCCCTACAAAGTTATCGAAAAGGTCATTCCCGGGACCTACAGACTATGAAACCTCGAGGGGTAACCTTTTTCCAATCCCTGGAATGCTGATCATCTAAAGAAGTATTACATATGATGTTGCAAGAATTTCTATGTACCATTTTATGAAGAGATTATTAATGAGAAGATCAGTTTCCATGATGATCTTTGGTTTATTGTTCTCCTAGTAGAATTTATGGGGATAACATCTTAGTTGATGACCTCAGACCTTATAACATCATAATGTGGTGACAAGGTCTGAGGTAAGACATCATACTTGGATGACCTCAGACCTTTAACATCATTAATTTGGTAAAATTATTTATGAGGCTAACATCTTAGTGGTGACCTTAGACCTTATAACATCATAATATGGTGACAAGGTCCGAGGTAAGACATCACTTGGATGACCTCAGACCCTTAACATCAATAATTTGGTGAAATTATTTATGGGGATAACATCTTAGTTGATGACCTCAGAACCTTAACATCATTAATTTGGTGAAATAATTAATGAGGATAACATCTTAGTGGTGACCTCAGACCC
Source organism: Sambucus nigra (assembly GCA_949130495.1). NCBI lineage: Eukaryota > Viridiplantae > Streptophyta > Magnoliopsida > Dipsacales > Adoxaceae > Sambucus > Sambucus nigra. Next base: position 339,533,670 of record OX422213.1, on the reverse strand, counting down.
TTAACATCATTAATTTGGTGAAATCATTTATAAGGATAACATCTTAGTGGTGACCTCAGACCCTTAACATCATTAATTTGGTGAAATCATTTATGAGGACAACATCTTAGTCCTCAGACCTTATAACATCATAATGTGGTGACAAGGTCTGAGGTAAGACATCATACTTGGATGACCTCATACCCTTAACATCATTAATTTAGTGAAATCATTTATGAGGATAACATCTTAGTGGTGACCTCAGACCCTTAACATCATTAATTTGGTGAAATCATTTATGAGGATAACATCCTAGTGGTGACCTCAGACCCTTAACATCATTAATTTGGTGAAATCATTTATGAGGATAACATCTTAGTGGTGACCTCAGACCTTATAAAATAAATAATTTGGTGAAATCATTTATGTGGATAACATCTTAGTGGCGACCTCAGACCTTATAACATCATAATGTGGTGACAAGGTCTGAGGTAAGACATTACTTGGATGACCTCAGACCCTTAACATCATTAATTTGGTGAAATCATTTATGAGGATAACATCTTAGTTGATGACCTCAGACCTTATAACATCGTAATGTGGTGATAAGGTCTGAGGTAAGACATCATACTTGGATGACCTCAGAACCTTAACTTCATTAATTTGGTGAAATCATTTATGAGGATAACATCTTAGTGGTGACCTCAGACCTTATAACATCATAATGTGGTGACAAGGTCTGAGGTAAGACATTACTTGGAGGACCTTAGACCCTTAACATCATTAATTTGGTGAAATCATTTATGAGGATAAAATCTTAGTGGTGACCTCAGACCCTTAACATCATTAATTTGGTGAACCGTTGACGAGGATAACATCTTAGTTGATGACCTCAGACCTTATAACATCATAATGTGGTGACAAGGTCTGAGGTAAGACACCATTCATTGAGTTTAACAAAGTTATCATTGTACCTAGACTTCAGAACTGAACACGTTGCATGGTAAAGAAATAATGTGGCTTCCAGTTATGGTTTGAGGTTTGGGTAATCTGAAGCATCTTCTTCTCTGGCTTTCGAGCTAAAAAATGGTAATAGCTCGGATGATTTCTAGCGTATGAAGGGACATAGCATCCTGTAAAAACTTGGACAGGAAGGTCTGAGTGATGAACAACCCTCCATAAGATAATGGCTCCAATTATCACCCTCTAAGCATTGGGTGACAACTGGGAAGGGGCCAAGTTGATATAGGCTAATATAGACCTGATAATGGGATGGATGGGCAGACAAAAGCCCAACTTGAACATCTGCTCATATAAGCAGATCTCACCATCTCGGCCATCATAAGCCCTCTCTTCCCTCAGAGGTCTCCTCAGTTTTATAGAGGGGCTTATGGAATATAGGTATCTGAAGGATAGGAGGTCGATCTCGCTGACTGAACTCTCAATCTCGACCGCCTTAGAGACGTCAATATCACTCTCAGCATCATCATCATCACCATCTAGATCAACGTCGGCCTGAGCAGATGATGGGGCATTACTTGGAAACCTCTGAGCGAACTCAGCCCCTGTGACAACCGATAGAGGAATGGCTTCAAGAATCGGTGGGATAGCCACAATTGGTCCAATAATTTCAACCTTTGAGGAAGAGGTTGATGTGCCTGAACTTTTGTTAAATGATGCTCGATTAGAAACCTCTGCCTGATCAGGGACCTGATCTTATTGATTTGAGAAGTCCATAGCCTCTCGGAAGGAGTCCACAGACATGGGGTCTGAGGTGGATGACTCAGACTCCGACATTGGAAAGGGTTCAGCTGGGACCTCTGCTTGGTTAACTGGTTCGGTAGGTTCAGGGTATATGACCTTCGGAGGTGGTGGAAAAATAGGCCTGAGGGGGAACACCTCTGCCCTACGAGCTTCCTCTTGGGCTCTTTCTATTTATCTAATTTTATCTAAGGTCTTCTCCCTAAGAGAGGGGAACTCCTCTAAGAGTTGGTAGAGGGGTCTGAGCATATGAGGCAGACGCTAGACATATTGACTCTCCTAAATTACAAACAACATTAGAAAATGGAATTAAAGATCAAGCTATTAAACTTTGAACAAAAACGACGAAAAACAATTAAGAACAGTTCCCCGGAAAAACTAGTTATTCCACTGGAAACCTCTTGAAGCTCATCGAAAAATGCAAAAGCAAGAACAAAGGCAGAAAAATGAAGAAGAAGGTATGGAAATATATACCTGAAGAAATGTGATGAGAAGCAAGGAAGGAATCGCAAGGAATTATCACCCAAACACACTCTAAATCAGAGCTCTTCTAGAGAGAGAGAGAGTTGCAGAAATGACCAAATCCGGAGAAGGAGAGAAATGACGAAGAAAGAGAGGAAAATGGGGTTTAAATCCTTAAGTGTGAGTGCACGCGTCCCAAGTCTCATCATTACCTTGGGAGCCCAAAAGACAGCCAACATCATCAAATCTGTCAGGCACGCTGCTTACTCTAGTGGCTGACACTTGTCAAGAGATTATGGACACCTGAAGAAATTTAAACCTCGGACAAATATACCCCTTAGGCACTTGATCACACAGTTAAATAAGGGCTAGGGGTGATTGATATGCCCTAAATGGACCACCTCGGCTCAGAGACATGAACCTCGGCCATGGATATGTCCAATGTTGGAAGTACCTTAGATCAATGATTAGTCGTCTCGTCTCACGCAAGGTCGGCCATGGTCGACGTTACTACCAACCATGTCAAGAGAGTTTCTAATGATCCATGGGAATAGTTATTCATCAGGCCATCCAGGGGATAACAAACTCGGTCGGGAGTAGGCCGAGGTTACATAATCTATACTTCCATCAAGACTAGCTTCGGCATGGAATTAACCGATGTTCCAATCATGTTCCAGCTTAACCCCAGCCCAGGCTGACCTTATGACATCACCTGCCTAACCTCAGATCAACATAGGCCGAGGCCATCTTGATTAACCTCGGATTGGATGACAGCTACACTTTACCAACCTCGTACTCTTTCAGGCCGAGGTTGTGACCAGACCCAAATGGCCGAGCTCTTATGCGCATATGTGTGTTTAAGGACACGTGTACACAAATCAGTTATAACAAATCATTCCCCTCGCGTGGTGGGGGGGAATATTTCATCATCATTATCTACATGTGACAATGACAGATGTCTATATCATACTGGCTAGATTAACACACACATGCTCATTGCATGCATGGAGGGTACACTACACCCCCAGGTACTATATATACTTATCTTCTCCATCTTGGAGGGGATCCGAAATTAGCAACCCTAGCTGAAACTCTGTTCAAATACACAGTAGAGAGAGAAAGATTGAGAGTTTGTACCCATGGCCATTAGAGCCCTCATATAGTGATATTAACCACACACCTTCATAGTGGACGTAGGCATGATTGGCTGAACCACTTATATTCCAGTGTAAATCCTCTTCTCCTCACCTCCCTCTACTATATGTGTATATACTCTTATGATGCCATTGTTAACATTGAATTGAGCTCACGAATACCTTGAAGGGTGGTGATGTTTCCAACATCATATATATATATATATATATATATATATATATATACACACTAACAAAGCAGAAATGGAAGGAGAATCCAGCCCAAGTGCATAAATGAAAAATGAGATTGCTGAGTTGTACAACCACCTCAACCATCTATATGACATCCATGACTCACTCCAAACTTAGGTAAAATTTAATACCTAAAGAGTCCTTATGTTGGAAGCTGTCACACCTAAGGTTGCTATTCCAACCATCGTGTTCACAGCCACAAAAGCCACTGCCTTAGAAGCCGGAAGCAAGAACTAAAAGAGGAAGATGGAGAAGAAGGTAGAAAATGGATTTGAAGCCTACACCCCCATTAACTTGTCAAATTGAAGATATTTTTGTGTTCATCAAAGAAGAAAAATTTCTCAAGTGGCCTGAGAAGATGAAGGCTCTTTCCCACAAAAGGAACTGGGCCCAATGGTGTGATTTTCACCGAGACCATGGCCACAGTCCTGAAAAATGCTTTGCACTAAAAGATAAAATCAAAAGGATTATGAGGCAGGGAATTCTACAAATATTCCTAAAGACAACATGAGGGATGCTGCAACTCTCAGAACCACTACGCCCAATTTCCTGACAGGCCACATGCCTCATATCTGCCTTAGTTTCCACTATATGTTTCCGTTTTATCTTTGAAAAACTCTATTTAGATGTTTTCTTTGGACTTTGTATTTTTATAACAACGTCATGAATACATGAATATACGAAATAGGGCTTACTTTGACATATCTCATTTCTTTTATTTTCATTATCTGTTATCTCATAAAAGGCTTTCATCTTAAGCAGATTTTGAATGAAGACAACATATTATCTCGGGAATAACTATCTTAGTGGGATCACAACGCCCCTTATGGAGCCTATGCAAATGAAGGCATATGATATTTAAAATTGCAAAGACGACTCTCGAAATTATTCGATTAGTCATGGGGGCTTACAATACCCGTACTCAGTACTGGGATGCTTCATCTAGCCACGGGGCTTGTAATTCCCGTTCTAAGATGTTGGCACGCGTCATTTAGCCACGAGGGCTTACAATGCTCATTCTAAGTTTTTGACATGCGTCATTTAGCCATAGGGGTTTACAATGCCCATTCTAAGTTGTTGGCATGCGTTATTTATCCACGGGGGCTTATAATACCCGTTATACGCTTCTGGATGCTCTTATTTAGCCATGGGGGCTACTAATGCCCGTTATTTGCTTTCAGAATGCTCCAATAAGCAAGGTATGGCTTGATACAAATCAAATTATATCTTTGGGAAGCTTCATAATACCCAGCCTAGGGAGGCCTGATAATAACCCAATTAAAGTGACTAAGAGATGATGCAGAAGTGACATCATGAACCGTATTAAAGCTATAAAGAGAAGGGCTGCAGCCAAGCATAAAGTCCACCAGAATGTCCCCCCAGATGCTATGGTAGGCACATAACCCAGCCGTAGCCCCAAAATTTCCATTGGCACGAAGACTTGGGGGCACACAAGTGTGGGGAAAAATGAAGCAGCAGGACAAAAAGATTAAGCCGCATCCTCAAAGTCATTTTCCTTGGGCACCACGGCTTGGGGGCTCATTGTGTGAAATGAATCATAAGAAAATAAAAGGTAAAAACAAATTGTCAAAGCCCTATTCAAGCATCCTCTTAATGAGAAGTTAATGCGGCCCCATATTCCATACCTTCAATGCTGAAAATAAATAGTTAAAAGTTTCATTTTTGAAAAGGAATGGTTAAGAGCTTCAAGCAGTCAAAGAAAAGTAAAGCATTCAAACATTCAAGTGTTCAAGAGGCAGACACAAGAAAAGCATGCGGATAAAAATTAAATATATTGATTATGGCTAGAGTTGGCAAAAAAGGGCGCAATCCTATCGAAGAAAAGTTAGAAGAATGACCGCAGCCATGTATGAAGTTTAATTCAAGAATTAGTTCATTACAACCCAAAAATAATCAAGAGATTTAAAAACTATGATGTTGCATCATTGTCTTCATCTTCTTCTTTTTCTTCTTCACCAACCGCAACAGTCTTAGTTTCATCATCACCTACTACAGTCGTTTCTTCCATTTGTTGCTTGGCACTTGCCTCTCTTTAGGCCTTTATCCATGCATGCATACTGCTCGGCATCACCCAACTTCCAAGACATAATGAGCTCCTTCGATTTAAGAAATTTTTTCAACACCCTATGCCTGAACTCTTGGAAGACACGGAGATAGGCTTTGTTATTTATCATAAATAAATCGTTGGATTTCTTATACGAAGCTACGACATCGTTTATAGCTTGAGTTAAGGCTGCAACATGAGACTCTTTCATCTACTGAAGGGCTGCAGCATGACCATTATCCTTTTGTTGGAGCAAATTTGTGATGTGTTGATCCAGTTATTCATATTTTTGTTAAAGTTGATTTAGTTAACTCTCGAAGTTATTGGCATGTTTGGCAGCGTCCACAACCTTGGCTTCCGAAGCTTAAACAGATGATGCAACTTTGGTAAAGTCCTATTTGGCCGCATCATTTGCCTTAATGGCACCCTCTAAGTCCATCTGTGCAGCTTTAAGTGCCACGGTAGAAGATTATTTGCCTGGCTCAAAGGATGAAGTCCTCTCATTCTCTAAATCAACCATATGAACTCTCTCTGCTACCTCTTTCAGTCTGTATAGGCCTTCATATTTGGCCCTCTGGGACATGACTATAACCCCAACCTAAAAATTTTAATGTTCTCGAAAAAACTTTCAAATAATTGTCAACAAAAAATGAATATATGGATGCTTACCCGCAGCAGACTATGGAGAGCATATTCCTCCAAGTGTTCATGGTCTTCATCAATTAGGTGATCAAGATCAATCATGTCCGGGGCCTTTCACATTCTATGGTCTACCCTGGTAGTGGTGTCCTAGGAGGAGTGAGGATTTGGCTCCCTTAGGCGAGGTCGTGGATGTCCATTGGGGCATACAGTTGCCCTACTTTGGGGTGGGGACAAGTTGGGTTTACTGCCACCATATTTTGAGGCGGTCTTAAAGGAGAACTAGAGAGATATACATGTTGAGGGTTGTGCCCACATGGGAGGTCCCCAGATGACATTAAACCTGATGAGATAAGATGAGGAGCTATGTTATCGTCAACATGTGTCTCCATTGCCGCAACACCATCAACCTGTGATCCCCCTGCCACATCATTGCTGCCAACTTGGGTTTCCCCAGCGGCAGTACCATTAGTTTTTGCAGCATGTAGCTCATCCATGGGCTCAGTTGTAGAGGTTGTCTTCTTAGGTTCCCTTTTCTCTTTTTCCCCTTCTTGAGGGCTTGGTTGAGTGCTGTCGAATCCTCATCCATTTCAGCCAATTAGGCCTTCAAGAGTTCGCGATGAATTTACTCACCTGGAAATAAAGCAATTGAAGGTTAAAACGAAAGCATCAACAATATACTAGCCGTAGACAGTTGAAGTTATAGGAAAAGGTCACTAACTGGCGTAGTTATTTTACTTGAAAATTATTTGTTGGGGAAGTACCCTTATCTAAAAATACTATTGGAGGTAGACAGTACACTGAACCACTTAGACTTGTAGCTAAATCCCATGGCATCCTCAACTCGCTTGGGTGCTTTACTGTTTAGAGGAAGATTGTTAAGAGTTGCACAAAAAAAAATGTTAGTGCAAGCTGCAGCAAAAAAAGTTATGAAAATACAAGTATGAAGGTTTGCGATAAAAATAATAAGACCTATCTTGGAAGGACGCCCCTAGTTCCCGGCATCCTAAAGGTATTGTCCCTCTCACTATCTTCGGGGTGCATTTCCCAACCGTCCCCAGAAATGAAGAGAGATTTGCCTTTCTAATTTTTAACACTGGAAGGACTTTCAGTGTACATGTACTCCTTATTGTTCCGTAGCGTGAAATAGTAGTACCACGAAAGATCCACGGAGTTCTCCTTAAGCATATAAAAGTGTAAGAACTCCGTGGGAGTAATGTCCCTCTTGAACTTTTCTTCCAAAGTAGCATGGACCCAAGAATGGCCCTCTAAGCATTTGGGTCTAATTGAGCTGGGGATAAATTCATTTGACCCAAAATCCTCCTGACTGGGATTGGAACTGGAAGCCACAACCCTTGGAGGAAGGCGTGCAGAGGAAAACAAACTCCCCCATCTGGTAGCATTAAATATGACCTCTATTCCTCGGGTGGGAGTGTGTAGACAATAGATGGTGGGAATTCAAGCACCGCAGACACTTGGGAAATACACTATTCGTTCATTATGCACCTGTATGCCAAGGCCGCAGGAGGTTTCTCCTTGGCCTGACTAGAAGACTCCCTAGGTATTTGTAACTTCAACTGGGATAGTAGAAGTCCCAGTAGCTGCTGTAGCAATTCCTTCAACTTGAGGATTCATACTGGAATTTATATCATCTTCCATAGATTCTGTAGCCTTAGTCTTGTCCCTACAATCCAAGGATTCCACGGAGTCAGAGTTAAGGACTATGCAGTTTGGACAATCTTTGAGTGTGCAGGGCCCAATATCCTGCAAAGGCTTTATTAGAGGAATCTCAGGAGGGTAAGTGTCGAATTGCTTTCTCCAAAAGTCCTTCAGAAACTTTGAAGGATCCCAACTCATAGAGCTACTGCAAAATCGAAAAAGCATAAGGACTCTGCAGTTAAGTGTCGCAGCCACTATGGTTAGAAGAGCCTCTTAGAGGCCTCGACATTTACTAGAAAAATAATAAAGGAGTCCAGAAATTCTAAAATAATTGAAGAAAAGGAAAAGAAAGGGTTTCAACCAATATGAAAGATGCAACCATAACAGAATTAGATGCCACAACCAATCAGTCTAAAAGGACAGACTGCAACCAAAGGGTGTTTTGACGGGTTCAGTAAAAGATGCAAGTATTGTCGCAGAGCCCTATCCTAAGGTAATTATTGACAGAGGTTAAAATAGTTCCGCAACAGATATTACAGTATGAAACCCCTAAGCTTGTAGTGATCAATAGATAAATAGATCAGACGTTCAAACTCTCAGATTGAAGAATTCAAAATTAAACCCTAAAGTTTTTTGCCAGTAGCATCATGAATGGATGTTGTGTTCTAACCCTAATCTTATTTAAATACCTACATTACCTAGAAAACCCTAGCTTCTACACAAATCCAAGAAATTAAAATTCCACAACAGTTGATTCAAGTATAACGGGATTCAGTTTCATCTAAACATCACAATAGTGGATTGAATTATAGAGGGGTTCAGTTCAATCAATTCATTAATCGTGGATTCAAGCAGAGATGAAAAAACATTTAGCCAAACAAGAATTCCAAAAAATACTAAAGAGGAATGAGGTTTTGATTCAAAAAGTTACTTAAAAATTAGAAGAAGATGATTGCTCAGCCTCAGATAGCCACAAATCACAAAAGCTCATTGGAAAACTCAAAGAGAGGAAGGGAAAAGATTCGCTCTCAAGGGTTTGGAAAAAGTAATTGTTAACGCAAAAATTCTCCATCTATGAGGACCAATCAGAAAAGGACACATGTCAAACTATGTGGTAATATTCGACACCCGAGGAGTGTTAGTCGGCATCCGAGGAGAGTTGGTCAGCACCCGAGGAGTATTAGTCGGCACCCGAGGAGAGTTGGTCGGCACCCGAGGAGTGTTGGTCGGCATACCAACCAGGAAGATCAAGGGATAACTATGCATTTAATGTGCATTAATGAAGATGACTATGCATTTAATGAGCATTAATGTACATTTATACTGTAGATGACAACACATAGCATACCAAGCAATTCAATAATTAGATTCGTTGAATGTAGACATAATGTATAAATGTCTACATACGATGAATCTCTTTATCTCCCATCACTATAAATACATGTATTCCTTTAACCAAAGGGAAGAGATCCAAGAGAGGAAAGAAAACCAAGAACCGAGAGACACCATACACAAGATCCACACCTTTTTCTCCCTTTCTCTACCACATTGTGCTATTGTAAACCCCTGGGAATAAAATAACAGTGGACGTAGGCTTTTCCTTATAGACGGACCACTTTAAAAATCTTTGTCTCTTATATGTTTGATGTGAATGTTTATCTTCATCTTCAATCTCATCCTCATCATTTATCTACTGTTGACGCCACTAAAATGGCAGTGGCCATTTTCTGTCTTCAACAAATAGGCGCCGTCTGTGGGAACGTGTTACAAGCATTGTTGTCCATCAAAAGATAAGTTTTTATTTTCTATATGTATAATAAATTATATATTATACATACATCTGTTGATTCAATCATGATTTTTATGTTTATATACATAAATTAATTGTCCAATTTTTATTTGCAAAATATTGCATATCATGATTTTAAAATCATAACTGTTAGATTAATTCTTATTTAGAAATCTGAAAAATAATGGATTTCATAAATGATAAATTTTTTCTTGATTCTCAAGTTTCAATTTTATATCATGGAATAAATATTTTAAATGATTACATATACCAATATATACGACGATGATAAGATTTGTTCATTTTCATTGTTGATTTTGAAATAAATTTTGTAAGATCTTTGATGTCTATTCAAATTCCCATCACATTTTTAATAAAAGAATGGGAAAAGGTTAAAGACAATAAAAAGTTTTCTCATGGAAATCATGACCCAGATCTATTTTGTCTCTTCAAGTTTGAGTCTCTTTGCATTCATTTTTATGAACTATATACTTAATTTGGTTCAGCTTCCATTTATGTCAATAAAGTCAAATTGATTGATTTTTTATATAAACTTGGTAATAACTTTAATCATTCACCATATTTTTATCTCTCCAAATAGGGAATAGGAAGGGATCAATATAAAAAATAATTTCCTCTCACCTGACAAACCCATTAACTGTAGTTGGTCGACGAGGATAAAATATTCCAAACTGTATCAACGTAGTTGGTCGACGAGGAAAAAATATTCCAAACTGTACCAACGTAGTTGGTCGACGAGGAAAAAATATTCCAAACTGTACCAACGTAGTTGATCGACGAGGAAAAAATATTCCAAACTGTACCAACGTAGTTGATCGACGAGGAAAAAATATTCCAAACTTTACCAAGTATGGTTGGTCGGGGATAAAAACTATACCAACGTAATTGATCGACGAGGAAAAAATATTCCAAACTGTACTAATGTAGTTGGTCGACGAGGAGAAAATATTCCAAACTGTACCAATGTAGTTGGTCGACGAGGAGAAAATATTCCAAACTGTACCAATGTAGTTGGTCGACGAGGAGAAAATATTCCAAACTGTACCAATGTTGTTGGTCGACGAGGAGAAAATATTTCAAACTGTACCAATTATGGTTGGTCGGGGATAAAAACCCACTAACTGTAGTTGGTAGACGAGGAGAATTTATCGACCTTGGTTGGTCGGACACATTTTATGAAAAAGACAAAAATTTACCAAGTATGGTTAGTCGGGGATAAACTCTCACTAACTATAATTGGTCGACGAGCACAATTTAACAACCTTGGTTGGTTGGAAAAATTTTAAAATTTTTTATACTCATTACTTTATTATTAAGTGATCGAGCAACATTACTGATACTTGTAACTTTTTTATTACTAAGTTGGTCGATGAACATCACAATATTGTTATCTTTTTAACATATACATATGCATAAATGTAAAGTGTTTGATATTTACAAGACAATAGAAATTAAGATTGCGAAAAAAAATGAAAGTCTTTCATTAAATCCAAAAAACAAAATACATTGAGAATGAAAATGAAAATGTATACTAACTATTACATTGAGATTCCTACTCTATTGGTTTCTTTCCCTCTGCTTTTGAAACAGGTTCCTCGCCAGCAGGAGGATCATCCAAAGCATAAGGGGAGTTCATGAAGTTAAGATCTTTCAGCATTCTGATGTTCATCACAGATGGTCTGTCCGAGCAACTCTTACTCGTCCCCGAGAACCTCTTGCTCATCCCCGAGCAGAGGTAGAAGTCAAAATCAGCAATTACAGCACTGAGATCTTTGCTACTACTGTCTCGACCAATAATGAAGAAGAAGTTGTGTGAAAATGTTTCGAAGTCCACCACTAGCTTGGTACTAATCAGATTAAAGAGTTGGGTTCAAAAGCTAATATGTTACTCAACAAAGTATTTAGAGGAGCATAAATCAGAAAAATCAAGCACGTAAAGTTAGCATTCAGTTGCTCGACACAGGAAGCAGTTGGTCGGCTGGCAAAACAAATCAACATACTTGAAGATTATGACAAGCTACAAGTTTCATACTATGGCATGGATGCATCCAAATTCCCAGGGGTGATACATAACACACGGAGTTCCTCAAAAGAAAGATTAGCGACCATCGATCAGCCTGCATCATATGTCGTCCAGGAGATAATGCACTTCGTGTTGAACAAATCAAGAAGGTAGATCAAGAATTTCACGAGCACCGAGCAACACTGCAGAATAAATACTCCATCCTTTCAAGTAAACCATCAAGCATGGAGCATTGGGGGCTTCTGTTAACGCAAAAATTCTCCATCTATGAGGACCAATCAAAAAAGGACACATGTCATCCTACGTGGTAATATTCGACACCCGAGGAGTGTTAGTCGGCATCCGAGGAGAGTTGGTCAGCACCCGAGGAGTATTAGTCGGCACCCGAGGAGAGTTGGTCGGCACCCGAGGAGTGTTGGTCGGCATACCAACCAGGAAGATCAAGGGATAACTACGCATTTAATGTGCATTAATGAAGATGACTATGCATTTAATGAGCATTAATGTACATGTATACTGTAGATGACAACACATAGCATACCAAGCAATTCAATAATTAGATTCGTTGAATGTTTACATAATGTATAAATGTCTACATACGATGAATCTCTTTATCTCCCATCACTATAAATACATGTATTCCTTTAACCAAAGGGAAGAGATCCAAGAGAGGAAAGAAAACCAAGAACCGAGAGACACCATACACAAGATCCACACCTTTTTCTCCCTTTCTCTACCACATTGTGCTATTGTAAACCCCTGGGAATAAAATAACAGTGGACGTAGGCTTTTCCTTATAGACGGACCACTTTAAAAATCTTTGTCTCTTATATGTTTGATGTGAATGTTTATCTTCATCTTCAATCTCATCCTCATCATTTATCTGCTGTTGACGCCACTAAAATGGCAGTGGCCATTTTCTGTCTTCAATAGATAGGCGCTGTCGCTGGGAACGCGTTACAAGCATTGTTGTCCATCAAAAGATAAGTTTTTATTTTCTATATGTATAATAAATTATATATTATACATACATCTGTTGATTCAATCATGATTTTTATGTTTATATACATAAATTAATTGTCCAATTTTTATTTGCAAAATATTTCATATCATGATTTTAAAATCATAACTGTTAGATTAATTCTTATTTAGAAATCTGAAAAATAATGGATTTCATAAATCATAAATTTTTGCTTGATTCTCAAGTTTCAATTTTATATCATGGAATAAATATTTTAAATGATTACATATACCAATATATACGACGATGATAAGATTTGTTCATTTTCATTGTTGATTTTGAAATAAATTTTGTAAGATCTTTGATGTCTATTCAAATTCCCATCATATTTTTAATAAAAGAATGGGAAAAGGTTAAAGACAATAAAAAGTTTTCTCATGGAAATCATGACCCAGATCTATTTTCTCTCTTCAAGTTTGAGTCTCTTTGCATTCATTTTTATGAACTATATACTTAATTTGGTTCAGCTTCCATTTATGTCAATAAAGTCAAATTGATTGATTTTTTATATAAATTTGGTAATAACTTTAATCATTCACCATATTTTTATCTCTCCAAATAGGGAATAGGAAGGGATCAATATAAAAAATAATTTTCTCTCACCTGACAAACCCATTAACTGTAGTTGGTCGACGAGGATAAAATATTCCAAACTGTATCAACGTAGTTGGTCGACGAGGAAAAAATATTCCAAACTGTACCAACGTAGTTGGTCGACGAGGAAAAAATATTCCAAACTGTACCAACGTAGTTGATCGACGAGGAAAAAATATTCCAAACTGTACCAACGTAGTTGATCGACGAGGAAAAAATATTCCAAACTTTACCAAGTATGGTTGGTCGGGGATAAAAACTATACCAACGTAATTGATCGACGAGGAAAAAATATTCCAAACTGTACTAATGTAGTTGGTCGACGAGGAGAAAATATTCCAAACTGTACCAATGTAGTTGGTCGACGAGGAGAAAATATTCCAAACTGTACCAATGTAGTTGGTCGACGAGGAGAAAATATTCCAAACTGTACCAATGTAGTTGGTCGACGAGGAGAAAATATTCCAAACTGTACCAATGTTGTTGGTCGACGAGGAGAAAATATTTCAAACTGTACCAATTATGGTTGGTCGGGGATAAAAACCCACTAACTGTAGTTGGTAGACGAGGAGAATTTATCGACCTTGGTTGGTCGGACACATTTTATGAAAAAGACAAAAATTTACCAAGTATGGTTAGTCGGGGATAAACTCTCACTAACTATAATTGGTCGACGAGCACAATTTAACAACCTTGGTTGGTTGGAAAAATTTTAAAATTTTTTATACTCATTACTTTATTATTAAGTGATCGAGCAACATTACTGATACTTGTAACTTTTTTATTACTAAGTTGGTCGATGAACAGCACAATATTGTTATCTTTTTAACATATACATATGCATAAATGTAAAGTGTTTGATATTTACAAGACAATAGAAATTAAGATTGCGAAAAAAAATGAAAGTCTTTCATTAAATCCAAAAAACAAAATACATTGAGAATGAAAATGTATACTAACTATTACATTGAGATTCCTACTCTATTGGTTTCTTTCCCTCTGCTTTTGAAACAGGTTCCTCGCCAGCAGGAGGATCATCCAAAGCATAAGGGGAGTTCATGAAGTTAAGATCTTTCAGCATTCTGATGTTCATCACAGATGGTCTGTCCGAGCAGCTCTTACTCGTCCCCGAGAACCTCTTGCTCATCCCCGAGCAGAGGTAGAAGTCAAAATCAGCAATTACAGCACTGAGATCTTTGCTACTACTGTCTCGACCAATAATGAAGAAGAAGTTGTGTGAAAATGTTTCGAAGTCCACCACTAGCTTGGTACTAATCAGATTAAAGAGTTGGGTTCAAAAGCTAATATGTTACTCAACAAAGTATTTAGAGGAGCATAAATCAGAAAAATCAAGCACGTAAAGTTAGCATTCAGTTGCTCGACACAGGAAGCAGTTGGTCGGCTGGCAAAAAACAAATCAACATACTTGAAGATTATGACAAGCTACAAGTTTCATACTATGGCATGGATGCATCCAAATTCCCAGGGGTGATACATAACACACGGAGTTCCTCAAAAGAAAGATTAGCGACCATCGATCAGCCTGCATCATATGTCGTCCAGGAGATAATGCACTTCGTGTTGAACAAATCAAGAAGGTAGATCAAGAATTTCACGAGCACCGAGCAACACTGCAGAATAAATACTCCATCCTTTCAAGTAAACCATCAATTATGGAGCATTGGGGGCTTCTGTTAACGCAAAAATTCTCCATCTATGAGGACCAATCAAAAAAGGACACATGTCATCCTACGTGGTAATATTCGACACCCGAGGAGTGTTAGTCGGCATCCGAGGAGAGTTGGTCAGCACCCGAGGAGTATTAGTCGGCACCCGAGGAGAGTTGGTCGGCACCCGAGGAGTGTTGGTCGGCATACCAACCAGGAAGATCAAGGGATAACTACGCATTTAATGTGCATTAATGAAGATGACTATGCATTTAATGAGCATTAATGTACATGTATACTGTAGATGACAACACATAGCATACCAAGCAATTCAATAATTAGATTCGTTGAATGTAGACATAATGTATAAATGTCTACATACGATGAATCTCTTTATCTCCCATCACTATAAATACATGTATTCCTTTAACCAAAGGGAAGAGATCCAAGAGAGGAAAGAAAACCAAGAACCGAGAGACACCATACACAAGATCCACACCTTTTTCTCCCTTTCTCTACCACATTGTGCTATTGTAAACCCCTGGGAATAAAATAACAGTGGACGTAGGCTTTTCCTTATAGACGGACCACTTTAAAAATCTTTGTCTCTTATATGTTTGATGTGAATGTTTATCTTCATCTTCAATCTCATCCTCATCATTTATCTGCTGTTGACGCCACTAAAATGGCAGTGGCCATTTTCTGTCTTCAATAGATAGGCGCTGTCGCTGGGAACGCGTTACAAGCATTGTTGTCCATCAAAAGATAAGTTTTTATTTTCTATATGTATAATAAATTATATATTATACATACATCTGTTGATTCAATCATGATTTTTATGTTTATATACATAAATTAATTGTCCAATTTTTATTTGCAAAATATTTCATATCATGATTTTAAAATCATAACTGTTAGATTAATTCTTATTTAGAAATCTGAAAAATAATGGATTTCATAAATCATAAATTTTTGCTTGATTCTCAAGTTTCAATTTTATATCATGGAATAAATATTTTAAATGATTACATATACCAATATATACGTCGATGATAAGATTTGTTCATTTTCATTGTTGATTTTGAAATAAATTTTGTAAGATCTTTGATGTCTATTCAAATTCCCATCATATTTTTAATAAAAGAATGGGAAAAGGTTAAAGACAATAAAAAGTTTTCTCATGGAAATCATGACCCAGATCTATTTTCTCTCTTCAAGTTTGAGTCTCTTTGCATTCATTTTTATGAACTATATACTTAATTTGGTTCAGCTTCCATTTATGTCAATAAAGTCAAATTGATTGATTTTTTATATAAATTTGGTAATAACTTTAATCATTCACCATATTTTTATCTCTCCAAATAGGGAATAGGAAGGGATCAATATAAAAAATAATTTTCTCTCACCTGACAAACCCATTAACTGTAGTTGGTCGACGAGGATAAAATATTCCAAACTGTATCAACGTAGTTGGTCGACGAGGAAAAAATATTCCAAACTGTACCAACGTAGTTGGTCGACGAGGAAAAAATATTCCAAACTGTACCAACGTAGTTGATCGACGAGGAAAAAATATTCCAAACTGTACCAACGTAGTTGATCGACGAGGAAAAAATATTCCAAACTTTACCAAGTATGGTTGGTCGGGGATAAAAACTATACCAACGTAATTGATCGACGAGGAAAAAATATTCCAAACTGTATTAATGTAGTTGGTCGACGAGGAGAAAATATTCCAAACTGTACCAATGTAGTTGGTCGACGAGGAGAAAATATTCCAAACTGTACCAATGTAGTTGGTCGACGAGGAGAAAATATTCCAAACTGTACCAATGTAGTTGGTCGACGAGGAGAAAATATTCCAAACTGTACCAATGTTGTTGGTCGACGAGGAGAAAATATTTCAAACTGTACCAATTATGGTTGGTCGGGGATAAAAACCCACTAACTGTAGTTGGTAGACGAGGAGAATTTATCGACCTTGGTTGGTCGGACACATTTTATGAAAAAGACAAAAATTTACCAAGTATGGTTAGTCGGGGATAAACTCTCACTAACTATAATTGGTCGACGAGCACAATTTAACAACCTTGGTTGGTTGGAAAAATTTTAAAATTTTTTATACTCATTACTTTATTATTAAGTGATCGAGCAACATTACTGATACTTGTAACTTTTTTATTACTAAGTTGGTCGATGAACAGCACAATATTGTTATCTTTTTAACATATACATATGCATAAATGTAAAGTGTTTGATATTTACAAGACAATAGAAATTAAGATTGCGAAAAAAAATGAAAGTCTTTCATTAAATCCAAAAAACAAAATACATTGAGAATGAAAATGAAAATGTATACTAACTATTACATTGAGATTCCTACTCTATTGGTTTCTTTCCCTCTGCTTTTGAAACAGGTTCCTCGCCAGCAGGAGGATCATCCAAAGCATAAGGGGAGTTCATGAAGTTAAGATCTTTCAGCATTCTGATGTTCATCACAGATGGTCTGTCCGAGCAGCTCTTACTCATCACCGAGAACCTCTTGATCATCCCCGAGCAGAGGTAGAAGTCAAAATCAGCAATTACAGCACTGAGATCTTTGCTACTACTGTCTCGACCAATAATGAAGAAGTTGTGTGAAAATGTTTCGAAGTCCACCACTAGCTTGGTACTAATCAGATTAAAGAGTTGGGTTCAAAAGCTAATATGTTACTCAACAAAGTATTTAGAGGAGCATAAATCAGAAAAATCAAGCACGTAAAGTTAGCATTCAGTTGCTCGACACAGGAAGCAGTTGGTCGGCTGGCAAAACAAATCAACATACTTGAAGATTATGACAAGCTACAAGTTTCATACTATGGCATGGATGCATCCAAATTCCCAGGGGTGATACATAACACACGGAGTTCCTCAAAAGAAAGATTAGCGACCATCGATCAGCCTGCATCATATGTCGTCCAGGAGATAATGCACTTCGTGTTGAACAAATCAAGAAGGTAGATCAAGAATTTCACGAGCACCGAGCAACACTGCAGAATAAATACTCCATCCTTTCAAGTAAACCATCAAGCATGGAGCATTGGGGGCTTCTGTTAACGCAAAAATTCTCCATCTATGAGGACCAATCAGAAAAGGACACATGTCATCCTACGTGGTAATATTCGACACCCGAGGAGTGTTAGTCGGCATCCGAGGAGAGTTGGTCAGCACCCGAGGAGTATTAGTCGGCACCCGAGGAGAGTTGGTCGGCACCCGAAGAGTGTTGGTCGGCATACCAACCAGGAAGATCAAGGGATAACTATGCATTTAATGTGCATTAATGAAGATGACTATGCATTTAATGAGCATTAATGTACATTTATACTGTAGATGATAACACATAGCATACCAAGAAATTCAATAATTAGATTCGTTGAATGTA
The DNA here is from genome assembly GCA_949130495.1 of Sambucus nigra. Classification (NCBI taxonomy): domain Eukaryota; kingdom Viridiplantae; phylum Streptophyta; class Magnoliopsida; order Dipsacales; family Adoxaceae; genus Sambucus; species Sambucus nigra. The sequence continues at coordinate 339,515,184 of OX422213.1, read as the reverse complement.
GACATAATGTATAAATGTCTACATACGATGAATCTCTTTATCTCCCATCACTATAAATACATGTATTCCTTTAACCAAAGGGAAGAGATCCAAGAGAGGAAAGAAAACCAAGAACCGAGAGACACCATACACAAGATCCACACCTTTTTCTCCCTCTCTCTACCACATTGTGCTATTGTAAACCCCTGGGAATAAAATAACAGTGGACGTAGGCTTTTCCTTATAGACGAACCACTTTAAAAATCTTTGTCTCTTATATGTTTGATGTGAATGTTTATCTTCATCTTCAATCTCATCCTCATCATTTATAATGAAGGCCACTGCTAGACCCATTTATATAAAAGGACGCGGGAAGGTGAAACATCACTTGGCAAGCCACTGAACAACAAAGATTACACACCGCGGCAGCTACGACATCACATTAAGTCACAATACCAAATCACCCCTTGGCACTACGGCTTAGGGGCTTATTGATATGACAAATATGGTCCCCTGTCACGTAAGAGACTGACAAAAGGCTATTGCCATTGAACAAGGTGGTCGCGATCTTATGTTCGTATGGATCTCTTTTTACTTACCACTGCCTTAACCTAGACAGGTCGTGGAACATACAGGACTGGTCTACCTAGCAGTCCAAAACATCTTCAGATCAGGTGCTACCTGGGTACAAACAGGCTGCAACCCTTATTCATAGCTGCTGCCTCAGACCCAACAGGCCGCAACCCTTACTCGTACCTGCTACCCCATCAAAGGGATTACTCTTCAGACTTGTTCACATGTCACGTACTCTGGGCATATGACACAACTTACATATCTCCTGTAAATAGAGGTCCAAACCTCAAAAAATGGGGTTCTGAGTTTGAGATCCAGATCCGAGACAATCACTCTTGGCGAAGCCCTGCCAAACTCTCTACACAACCCCAATACAGCTTGGGAGCTACTCACCTACCTTGTAGCCACCTCCATGACTCGATCAAAACTACTACAAACATGTATTCTCCTCTCTTACCTCTATTGTACACCATTCATGGCTATGTAAACTGGTACTACAACATGTATATAATGAGTGTGGGAAACAAAGTGGACATAGGCTCATTTTAATAGTTGAACCACTCTATATCTTTTGTTTTGTCTCTCTTTACTTGCTTATATCTATTTTACACTTGACTTGTTGGTATGAGAACAATATGTGTCCGATTTCTCGTATCAACATGAGGTATATCCTTTCTCTTTCCCTTATCTTTTTACTCTTCTTTGCTTATTTACTAACGAATTTGCCTTCTGTTGTTCCTTCTTTGCATGTAGTATGCTCAGGTGCAGACTACCTGGATAAGGGATATTAAGGATTGAATGGACTCCATGTCTGACTATATCAAAAACTCTGTGTTGGGCTCTCTATGGAATAATCGAGCAGTAGACTAGAACTTGCTAATGACGGTGATACAATTCTAGCACCTTCAGGACCATGTCTTATATTTTGGCCTGGACGAGGTCTGTTCTACCTATGAAGAACTCTCGACCATGTTGGGGGTCAGCCTAGCATGGTGACGGCAATGCCCAAGTTATCCCATTTTACCTCGATATTTTTGGGGGAGTTACTCCATATTTCTCCTTCGGCGGCTCAAACGTTGGTTACTGGAAGTATTATGTCCTTTCGGGCGGTTATGTATTCCATAAACCTGAGGGGTTTTTAGGATGCTGAATTTGCTGGATCTATGGTTTTAGGAATTACTGTGAGTATTTTTCTAGTGACATAGTACTTAATGGAGGATCCCCAACTGGTTACGATAACGGCATGAATGGCCTACCACTATAATCCTGTGGTAGTGGTGCTGGATGAGACCTTAAACGGTCTTGATGCTTAGAAGGAGGACCGTTTTGACTTTCTAAGGGCGAGCCCAATAATTCTTCTCATGTGGATTGCAAAGAGATTTTTCTAGCAGCTCCTCTTAAGTATCCCCTGATAGGTGTGCATAGTTTCTTTGTTTGGACATTATTCAGTTTTGTCCCATCAGTAGAGAACTAGGTCAACTGGTTTATGGAACACAGAGCTCTGGATCTTCGTTGGTCAGTGCCATAATGGGGAGACTTGCAACCTGTTTTGAGCCTTGGAGAGTACCGATATGTGCAGTTGGTTGGCATTCTCTATACTTCCTTCTATTTTACCTGGTAGATTTTGTGCCAAGTCAGGTGGGAAAAAATTATGCCCCTCGCATAACGAGCTTCTTCTCGGTTGAGAATTTGACTGAATCACTAAAAATAATGTTGGGATCCTTGTGGCAACGTCGTCAGCCCTCTACCCATCCATCACATTCTGTGAGAGGGACTTATCATGTGTCTGGGGACTAACTGAAGTGGTTATGGAAGCGGGTAATAGAGAAAATCAAGGAAGAGAAGACTGGTCAAATATGGTTTATTGCCACCGACACTATGGAGTAAGGTGTTGTGGTTTTATCCAGGCTTGTCAGGACGTTCTGCTCCATGGAGCACATACAGAGTATTAACCAGGACTGGGAGACTTGGGTACCTTCGAGGATCGGGAACAATGATGAAGCGAGGCCGTCGGGTAGTTGAAGGTAATGACTTATGAAGCTTGGGTGATTTTTTATGAAGTTAGGGTAATTTTGGCCATTTTGTATTTTTAAGGTTTGGAATAATTTTTGTGTAGATTTGTTTAGGTTTATTTAAGAATGGTTCATTCAGTGTAAGGGGGGTGGTCTGTTTAACTCCCTTCACTGATACTTCATGTAACGGTGATGTATTCCCTTATTAAAAATAAAAATAATTTTGATCATATTTTATTGTCCCTGTTGATGAGTTTTTCATCTGAATTATGTATAACAATCGCTAAGGCATACATAATCCTTCTGTTCATGTAAATGATAAAATGGACCATCAGTCTCAGAAGTTAGGAAAAAATAGCATTTTACGAAAAAGAAGGGGACCGTACCCATGTATGGCCTATGAACTGCCAACATACCTATAGGGATTTTGAAAATTTTCACGAGTTTCACTTTGAAAAAGAAGATGTTTTTTATATGATTAGGTCCCATGTAGTTCTGGGTAGGGGAAATGAAGAATAGTTTTTTAGAATAAAAGAGGATGACAAGAGTCGTACCGGGCCAAGATTTTGGGCTAAGGGTAAAATTTCTTGAGACAGTCCATGTTTACTGGACACGCCATCTCTTATCCGTCGAGGTCTGCGAGCATAACATCACCTCCTAAGGGAATTTTCTTCCTGATGTGGGAGCCACTCCAATTTGGTTTAAACTTTCCTCTGGGGTCCATAGGGGTTCTATGATTTCCTTAAGGGCAAGGTCTCCTTCCCGGACACCTCGATCCTTGATTTTCATATTTAATGAACGCGCTTTCCTCTGATGATACGCATGTACATGGTAAATATCCTTAATCCTATTTTCATCCAAGAGTTACAATTAATCAAAAAATGATTCTGATGCCAGTCTTCCTCGCTGACCTTGCTCTTGAGCATGATGCACAGTGAGGGTATTTCTAACTCAACGGGTAGGAATACTTCCATGTCGTATAAAAAAGAAAAATGGGTATCCCAGTGAGTGTTCTGATTGAAGTGAGGTAACCCTAGAGGTCATAAGGGATCCGGTAAGCCCAATCTCTATAACTCTCAGTCTTCTTGCTATTACGGTTTTGAGGCTTTTATTGGCAGCTTCGATAGCACCATTGGTTTGGGGTCAGTAGGGAGAAGATTTGTGTCTTCGAATCCTATATTTATTGACTAGTTCTATGATCTCAATTTTGAAATAGATCCCATTATCTGATACCAACTCATGGGGAACTTCGTATCAAAAGATGATGGTCTTTCTGATGAACTTGTCCACTTTCTTACCATTCAACATCGCGTATGACTCGACTTTGACCCATTTAGTGAAGTAATCAATGGCGACCACGATAAATTCATGACCGTTTGAAGCTTTGGGAGTAACCTTCCTTATGAGGTCAATACCCCAGGTGGAGAGAGGCTAGGAAAAGGTCGTATTGTATAGTTCTTGAGGAGGTAAGTGTTGTAGATTGGCAAACCGTTGGCAATTAAGGCATCTTCGAACAGAGGCCGTGAAATCTTAAACCATGATGGTCCGATAGTACACTTGACAGATGATCTTTTTAGCAAGCATATGACCGTTCGTTAGGAGCCCTCATTCCCCACAATGAATTTTCTATATATCATTTCTTCAACATCAGCCCCTGTTATGCAGTGAGAAAGGATTCCATCGAAGTTTTGCATGAAAAGTGCTTTATCGCGAAAGATGTACTGGGCAACCAATTTTTGAAGGGTTGCACGATCTTTTTTGCCTACGTCTTGGGGATACCTACCATATTTGACGAGGCGCTAAATGTTATAGTACCATAACCCATTCATATCAGAATCTTCCTCGGTAACAAGTTCAATGTGGTAGCAGTGGATGGGCTTAACTTATTTTTGAATGAGGAAAGGGTCCATTATTATTCCATTTGGCATGTCGACCATGGAGGCCAGGGTAGAAAGTGAATAAGTTAGGCTTCTTTGCACGATGCATGTAGTGGAAGGTGATATCTTTGAACTAGGAAACCCACTCTTCTAAGTGGGAATAAAAGGGTAGGAGATTCTTGTCTTTAACTTTCCATTTTCTAAAGACTTAGCCGATAATGAGGGAAGAGTCTTCATAGACGTCTAGGTGTTAGATTCCTTTCTTGAGGTCAATCTTGAGGGCTATAGTGCATGCCTCATACTCAATCACGTTGCTGGTACAAGGGAAGTCTATTTTGATGGCAATGGGGTGTGAGAGTCATCAGGGGCTACCATGAGTATTCCAATGTCGTATCATTTCTTTTTGGTAGATCTATAAAAGAATATTTTCCATCTAAGGTCCTCTTGAGAGGTATAGAGAACATCTTCATCTGGTAATTCAGAAACCTAAACATCGGTTCCTTCCATGGGGTGATCAGTAAGGTAGTCAGATATGTCTCTCTCTTTTATAGCTTTTTGCATGATGTATATAATATTAAACTCGGGTAGCAACATTAACCAACCGACCATTCAACTGGACAAAGCAGGATTTTCTTGCAGTTATTTGATAGGATCTATACGAAGTACTTGTTTAATGGGTAAGGTCAGCATGTAGCGCTGTAACTTCTGCATGACCTAGACTAGGGTGACACGTTCTTTCTCCAAAGCAGTGTAGTTAACTTCATACCTGGCTAATTTTTTACTGGTGTAATAAATGTCTCTTTCCTTTTAAGATTCTTCAATGTACTGAGCTAGCAAATCCCTTGATATAATATCTATATTGACCAGGTATAATCGGATGGGGAAACCTGGCTGTGAAGGCATAAGCAACAGAGGTTGGGTGAAGTATCACTTGATTCGGTTAAAGTCTTTTTAGTAGGCCTTATTCTAGACGCTAGTTGAATCCGTTCGAAGAAGTTTAAAAATTGGTTCATAGATAGAAGTCAGTTGGATGATGAAATGACTGATGTACTTTAACTTACCCAAAAATCCTCAGACTTCCTTCTTTATCCGTGGTGATGGCATCTCAAGTATCGCTTTCAGCTTGACGAGGTCTACTTTGATTCCCTTCGATTCCCATCTCAAGTTGGTTAAAGAACTTTTGGAGCGCGGTAATATGACATTCCTGAGTTTTAGACTTAATGATAATGTCATCCACGTATACTTTGACCTCTTTATGAATAAGAATGTCCAGGATGGTTATGGCAGCCCCAACATTCCTGAGTCCGAATGCCATCATAGTATAAAAAAAGGTTCCCCATGGGGTAATGAAAGAAGTTTTATCCTCATGTTTAGGATGCATCTTTATCTAATTAGATCTTGGGAATCCATTGACAAGCGACTTGATGGCATGGCTAGCTATGTTGTCTATGATCATGTCGATGTTAGGTAGTGGGTAATCGTCCTTTGGGTATGCTTTATTCAAATTCTGGTAGTCGACGCACATTCGTACCTTTCCTCCTGATTTCGGCATGGGGATGATATTGGCGAGTCATGTAGGATGTTCCATCATTCAACTGTTTGAACATTTCCTCTTTGACCTTGAGCGACCATTCGCTGCGTAGTTTCCTTCGCTTTTTTTTTACCGACTTTCATTCTAGGAAAGTTGGATCTCATACTAAGCTATTTATGGATCAATGTCGCGCATGTCATCATAGGACCATGCAAAGACGCCCATGAATTCCTTCAGTATTTCTTCAAATTATGCGCGCTCATGCTCTTTAAGGGTGGACCCAATCCTAATCTCACTCTAATGGCTACTAGAACAAGATTAATAACAACAGTCTCATCGTCATTAATTTGAACGTGGCGATTTTATTTGTTATTCTCCTTATAAAGACCAGTTAAGAATTGTTCATTTGGAAAATCATCATCATTAAAGGTTCGTGTATGAACATTATTTTTATTGTCCGTTCACAATTGAGTATGTCATATACCATTACAACCGTCGAAGAAATATTCAATATCATGCAAGCATCAAGACGGATCTGAATATCAAAGTTCTTCAACATTCAAATCTCCGCGAGATTAATTTTGGTATGGTTGTGTTTAAGTACCTTAACGGTTTACTTAATGTGTTGGGATATTTTTTACAAAATATTTTCTAAGTGTTGGAGAGGAGTTTCTCGTCAAAAATATTTTTCCCACTGTTAAGGCGGATTTTTAAAGATTAAATAAAAGATTAATTTTTATTTAATTTCGTTCGAACGAAAAAAGCTCTCGTTCGAGCAAAATCCTCATGTCGCGCAAAGTCATTTGAACAACAAGTGTCATCGTTCGAACGACACTAATATTTCGTTCGGACGAGCCACCGCCTTAGTTCTTTTATAAATTTGTTTTTTCCAACTTCGTTTTTTGTCAAAAGACCTGAGAATTTTCAATAGACGAAACTACTTAGGCAGAATACTTTGTCTTCTCACTTTTAGGGTTTTAATCCTTTTTGTTTTTATTCGCAAGATCCCAATGGTTTATGTGAATTATTTTGGGACCCAAGGACACATCTTTGTTGAAGTTTCTCTTATAGAGAAGATCTCTACTTCTGATATAGGTTCTCTTGAGGGGAGTACTGGGTCAACTGTGTGTCATCGGGAGTGCTCGTGGGTCTTCCTGGGCTGAATTGCAGCTGTGGTTATTACAGATTCTAGACTGCGTGTCTATGTTATTGTTTCGAGGAGTGATCATTGAAGATTTCATTGTAATTTTTGTAAGTTGCAATTTACGTATTTATAGTGAAATAAACGTTTTACGTGAAAGGGTTTTCTTCCTGAAATCTATGCGTCAACAATTGTTTTTGTTGGTTTAATTTTACCACTTGTAGTTGCATATTTAGGGCTGAATAGAATTGTTTTAAAAATTGACACCGATTAAATAAGGTTAACACGGAAATTTGGGAATTCAATTTAATCAGTATCGTGCACATATATTTTACAAATTGGTATTAGAGCGGGTTTCTCTAAGTTATCGAGTGATCCTTGTTTTTTGCTAAATTGAGTGATATTGATTTTTTTGAAAAATATGTTTTGTGAAAAATCATAATTTTTCCAATGGAGCACTTAGGTAATCGGATGCCCCCCTTGATGGAACGAGTCAGAGTTTTGATGATTTAAATATTTTGAATTTGACGTTTGCTAAAAGAATAGATTTTTTGGAAAAGAAAATTCTCGTTTTAAATCCGCTATGGATCTTTTGCAAACGATTCAAAGTCAAATATATTTTTATCATGAGAAATTTGTTTCTTCGAACCTAAATTTAATGCGTTAAAATTGTCCAAAAAGGAGAGTGATGGCAGAGTCCTAGTTCTAGAAAACGAATTGGAGGACTTTAAAAATTCTAGAATTTGTGTTTGTTCCAAAATGGATAAAAATATTGTACTCGATGAGTTTGTGGCACGTGAGGAGACTCTTAGGTATAAGTGTGCATATTTTAAGAACGAACGTGATAACCTTCTAGGAGTTATTGAAAATTTAGAGAAAGGGATCCTAAAATTGAAAGATACTAATTATTTGCTCGAGTCAAATATTTTGGAGTTAAAAAAGCATTTGACGGACTCGAGTAGTGTTAGTAGCAATGGTAATGACTCATCGTGTTCTAATGTTTCGAGTGTTAAAGCCAAGACCTTTATTTTTTTTTAGAGGGTCAATAAATTTCAAGGACTTTAGAAAAGGTCAACCCATAGGTACCGTTCCACCCGTTTACACATGTTCATATTGTGGTAGGAAAGGTCACCTTTTTTGTTTCAATCTTCGTAAAAGTCCTAGGAAGTTAAAGTCTAGTGTTACCTTGGTTCCCAAAACTTCTTTGCATCGTTACACACCTATTTGGGTTAGAAAATCACTTTTAGAGGCACTAGATGTTAGACTAGTTGATTCTCGGTTGCTTGCACATGAATCTTCTCATGATATATCATATAGATGATTGTGTTCGCGTGTTTGTCATACGCTAGTTATGCTTTATAATATATCCTTGCTAGTGTTATGACTTGTGTACTTTTTATATTAGATTTTTGTTTTTGATAAAACTTTTGAAAAATACAAAAAGAATTTATTTTGGTAAAATTTTTTGGAAAAAGACAAAGATTTTTGTAGTTTCTTTTGCACCGTATATGAATGGACATTTAGGATGGCCAAGTCACAATTTCATTACATATCCATGTGACGATTTGATAGTGTTTTGATATGCGTCATCATTCCATTTATGTGCTTTAAAATGTTTGGATTCATTGAGACGTGATTAATTGTTACTATCTACATGTTTGACTCATGAGTTCCTTTAATGCAGACTTGCATGGATTTGTTTGATTATTGTAGTTGTTTATCACATGGTGGTCGGAGTGTTGTCTCTTAGTTTTCTCTTTAAAATGAACTATATACGATAAAACTAGACAAAGGAAGTAGTGCATGTAACCATGAGGATTTAATTATAACAAAATATGATGAGGGAATCATGGGAAAGGGCTGCGAGTGATGATGCTGGAAATAGCACCACCAGTTAAGGTGTTTGTAAGCTCAAACATGTGATAATAATGGCAGTACAAGAGTATACTAAATATAAGATATTTGATATGAGTAGAAGAGGATGAACACTAATATGTAAGTGGTTCAACCAATTAGGCCTACGTCCACTGTGCAAGTGAGTGAGTAATGTCAGTGAATAAGGCACTAACGACCATGGATACAATCTCTCAAGCTTTCTCTCTCTACTGTGTAAATTGACAGAGTTTTAGCTAGGGTTGTAATCATCGATCCTTTATAATGTTGAGGAAGACCTTAATATATAGTGCTTGGGGGTGTAATGTACCCCCTAAGCAGGCCATGTGCATGTGCATGGAGATCCATCCAGTGCAAGGATAACACCTGGATGATCTCAACTAAGTAATGATGACCTCAATATTCCCCTACGTGGAGGGAATGATTCAGTTATAACAGATTTGTCCACCTATTCCAAGCCATATATGTACATGTAGATGCTCGGCTGTCTTTGCTTAGTACCAACCTCGGCCTGGATGAGTGCGAGGTTGGTGAAGTATGACCCTTGCCTTAGCTGAGGATCATAGATGATGACCTTGGTTGGGATGCCAGCCGAGGTTAGATTTAAGGAACGTCATCCCTGGCCGACATTGTCTTGAAACTTGATACTAAGTCTGCAAAACCTTATGATCTTAGGTGAAACTTATAACATCGGTTATGGCCGATGTCCGCGATGATTCTGATGGATAACCCCTATCCATATTTACCTCGGATAACGCCCTGGCTAAGGTGATGTTTGTAATGTCGGTTGTGGCCGACCTGATGGATAATTGATCCACGAGTCATGTAGATCCCAGTTGATGCCCAATCATTGTGGTACTTGCAACGTTGGTTGTGGCCGACCTAGTGAAAGATGACATTGCAGATGGGTAATCTCAAGCTCTTGTTACCTCGACTGTCACTTAGGCTGAGGTTGATGTCTCTGAACTGGCAGGTACATTTTGGGCATATCAGCGAGAGTTCAAAATTAACTCGTCGTGAAAGTCACCGTTTGAAAAGAGACCGAAAAATTAAAAGGAACTAAAAACATATGCCGAAAAGGGGCCACCTCAAAAGTAAAATAAATGATTATTATTTATGAAGGAGATTAGATGGAAAGTAATGAAAAATGGGTTTGCATGTCCTGACAGTGTCATGAAAAAGCATTTTCATAAGTTTTAGATGTTATTTGTGTGGGAATCATTCTTGACTTTGATGTGTTGATGGATTGAGTCGTCGTCATTTAAATTCAACACTTTTGACACCTAAATACGAATTTGAGATTCATTCGTTAGGAGTACATGTATACATCGTGCACATATGTTATGTTTGATTGCTTTTCTTTGCCTATCGAATATGTTCACACCCATTCATTCTTTTTTCTTGATTTGTTGTCTTAGTGTAAATTCATGATGTGTGATTTTTGTAAAATTATTTCTACGTTTTTTGTATGAAAAAATTAAAAAATCAAAAATAGTTTGGAAGCTTTTGAGTTACTCTTTGCATGATCATAGTTTCATTCATATTTTCTATGCATATTTGTCACGACAACTCCATGTTTGTTTTGTTTATTCATTTCCTTTTCTATTTCAGACAAATAAAAATGGGGAGAACCAATTATGGGGGAATTTTTGCATTATGTGGGAGATTTGATTATTGATTGATTTATTCTTATATCATTTCAAACTCGATGCGTCGCAAAGGTATTTGCTTTGTCTCATGTGTGTAGGTACAAAGATTGAACATCATTATTTTGCACACCCTGATGAGAAAAGTTTAAAGTTTTGAAGTTAAAGATTTTGAAGAAAAGTGTTAGACTTACGTGTTTAGTACCTTTTCAGTTTTGTGTTCATGAGGATGGTATTAGATTTGTATAGGCATTTTGATTTGATAATTACGATGTTTTTATTTTTTACCGGCATAGACACATGGGGATATTTATAAGGACATTATTTTTATTGTCCTTTCACAATCGAGTATGTCATATACCGTTACAACTGTCGAAGAAATATTCAAGATCATTCAAGCATGAAGACGTTTCCAAATATCAAAGTTCTTCGACATTCAAACCTCCGCGAGATTGATTTTGGTAAAGTTGTGTTTAAGTACCTTAATGGTTTACTTAAAGTGCTGGGATATTTTTTACAAAATATTTTCTAAGTGCTAGGGCAGAGTTTTTCGTCAAAAATATTTTTCTAAGTGTTGAGGCGGATTTTTAAAGATGAAATAAAAAAATAATTTTTATTTAATTTCGTTCGAGAGACAAAGGCTCTCGTTCGAGCAACATCCTCATGTCGCACGAAGTTGTTTGAACGTTCGAGCTATACTGATATTTAATTCGAGCAAGCCACGGCCTTATTTTTTCTACAAATTGTTTTTTTCCAACGTCATTTTTTATCAGAAGACCTGAGAATTTTCAATTGACGAAACTGTTTTGGTAGAATACTTTGTCTTCTCACTTTTCGGGTTTTAATCCTTTTTTGTTTTTAATTCACAAGATCACAATAGTTTATCTGAATTGTTTTGGAACACAAGAATACATCTTTGTTGAAGTTTCTCTTGTAAAGAAGATCTATACTGTTAATCTAGGAGCTATTGAGGGGAGTACTGGGCTGACGTGGGCTGCGTGTCATAGGGAGTGCTCGTGGGTATTCCTCGGCTGAATTGGAGTTGCAATTCTTGCTGACTCTAGACTGTGTGCTATGTGATTTTTTCGAGAATTGATCACTGCATATTTCATTATAATTATTGTAAGTTGCGATTTATATCTTTATAGTGAAATAAAGGTTTTACCCGAAATGGGTTTTTTCCTAAAATCTGTGTGTCAACAATTGTTTTTGTTGGTTTGATTTTTCCACACATAGTTGCATGTTTTAGGGCGGAATAAAATTGTTTTAAAAATTGATACCGATTAAATAAGGTTAACTTGGAAATTTGAAAATTTATTTAAATCGATGTCACATGACATTCTCAGTTCAACTAGAATCAAGATAATTAATATAAGGAACAACAAGATACTCAAACTCCTCGTTTATTTCATTTTTGAGAAAAATAGCAGTAAAAACTTGGTTGAAATAGATCTTAGTTACATTGATATCAGAAAAAGTAACAACAAATTCGGGTGAAGAGACTTGGATAGGGTAAACAACAAGGCCAGGTTGAATCTGAGCAGGTTGGACTGGCACGACATTCCAGTTGTGGAGAGGCATGTCAGCAGCTTTGATTTGAGTGGATGAGTCTAATAGCCTGACATCTGAGCGAATCATGAAGAGACTCGGACCTAATGTCTGCAGGTCGAATGGGTCTTCAAAATCACTTTCCTAAGAGTCATTAGTAACTGACATGGCTTTCCCGATGAGAGGTTGTGCTTCATGTTGGTAGTCTTTGGCCCAAAAGTCACTGTCTTGAAAGAAGATTTCTAGCCTCGATTTCATCTTCTTGTCAACATGGTCATAGCATGGTTCAAGGCATCCACAAAAGGGGAAGTCTTCACCCTCCTTCATAAATCTTCCATTAAAAGAGTCTTTTGAAACAATCTTTTCATCTTCTAAGCCTTTTTTAGGTATGGGTTAATGGAGTGATTTAAGTTCCTCTAGTGAAGGTTGTTAACCTAGTCTATATAGGGGAAAGGCCTCCTTCGGGACTATAGGTTTAAGGATCCCTTATTGGCGTCACCCTATCCCCATTCTGGGCATGAAGTGTATATTCTTGAAAATCTAAATCACATTGACATTGACATTGCCATGAGGGCTGTGTTCTGGACAGACTCAGACTTTGAAATTATCTCCTATTAGAAGGGAAGTGGATCAAATCTGAAGCCAAAGAGAAGCCTGTCGTTCATCCCATATTGGATTTCCAATATTGAATTATTAGTGTTGGCATTATTTATATTGTCGTCATCACCTAAGATGATGATAACCTGACCATAAGTTAAGAACTTCAGTTTTGATGAAGAGAATAAAATACCCCTCAGATGCTACGAAGCCATGGACGATCAAGGAGTAGATTGAAACATTCAGGTATATCAGTGACCGGGAACTCGTTGACAGGATTGATAGGGACAGCCCCTATTATGAGTTTTATAAACCCCACTACTTCTTGACAAGTAGTGTTATAAGAACACACAATAGTAGAAGTGGGAGTGAGATCAATGACTTTCAATCCCAAATAATTGAAGGTTTTAAGAGGATAAACATTGAGAGAAAATCCATTTTTAACAAGCGAAAGTGGGGCTATCTTTCCCAAGACTTCAACAGAGATGTTAAGGGCGTAATTATGATCAGGGCCGAACTTTGGTATCTCTTCCTAAAAAAATAAAAAAAATCTGGAAGAGGTCAAGGACCCAACCATGTTTACGACTTCTTCGGGATTGGTGGAAGGTGGGAGTATGGGCTCGATAAGGATTTTTACCTAATCATTTTGGTGCAACTGGGAGGACATAAAAATCCCCCATAGGGTGATATTGGCTTGGGTCTTCTTGAGTTGGTCAAGAACTTTGCTTTCTTCGATGGTTATTTCCATCATGGGACATTCTTCAGTAACTCTCTTTCCGTTATCTATTTCAATCATAGGAGAGATCGAATCTTTGTAGTGTCTCCTAGACCTGGTCATGTGATTTACTGAGGTGGGGAAGAATAAGAACTATGTGTCTTCATCTACCTCGAGCTAAACAGATACTTTATTGATTTCTCCCAATAAATATTCGAAGGATATCATTCTACACAGACTGATTCTTCCCGACTTGGTTCGTTATTTGAGCTGTCAACATCATCCCTTCATTTTGTGGCGACTATGTCCTCTCGTTAAGAGAAATCAATACATTCAATAAACTCAATTACTTCATCGTACAAATCTGTGAAGGGACCAACCGTCCTTGAAGTGTCAAAGAGATGAGTAACTTAGAAATGTTGTATATTTCACTTTTATATCGAAACATATCAGCCATAGTCTGTACCATATCATCTAAACTAACTTATCGGACAGGAATCATCCATTCATTTGGTCTCGATCCCACTTCTCGTATTTCATAAACAAGCCGCTGAACTTATGACAATCAATGGTCATCACGGTGAGCAATTTCATCCCAAACTTTAAAAGTTGATTCAACACAACTAGTAACTCTAGGTCTACCCCTTCATATCAGGTGCGGATGGCGATGCAAGCCCTTATAAGGAGTGAGAAAGCTTAATTTATAAAGTAGGTAGGGTGTTAGAGAAAATATGAGCAAATCTTGAGCAATTTGGGTGAGATTATAGGGGAGATAGATGTTTTGATGGTCATGGTTTGAGTAAATGGGTCAAATTTTGGGTCACTCTCTAAAAAGATGGCATTGGTATGAGTTGGAAGTCGGTTATGAGTGGTGTTAGGTTTAGGAATAGTTTGTGGGGCCAGGATACCTCGGTTAATTGGGCCTTCGATCAAATTTCTAATGTGGAAGCACTGGTTGGTGGTATGACAAACAGATTGGTGGAAATCACAACGGACATCGAGTTTAAATTTTTTAAGGAGTGGATTCAATAATGGATGGGGGTCCAAGAGTCTGATGAGATTTTAGATTATCACGGTGAGCAATTCTATCTTAGTAGTAGGTTGGGAAATGTTGTTGATGGTTCAGACTGTGGCACTGGCGATCTTCTCCTACTTTCAGGGAGTGAATTGTTGGATCACTTTCTTTAGCTCAAAATCCCCTTTGGTAACGTCTTCCTCAATTTCTACACAAGCCCCTCGAAGGTCTCAAAATGTTGGATAATATTTTATTCCCATGTATGCTCGGATATGAGACAAGAAGTTCTTCTTCATAATACTGACTTGTTCCTCCTCGGAGGGTCTGTTGGTCATGGTAACAGCTTTCTCTCTCCACCTTCTTATGAAGTTACTGACTGTTTCTCAATATTTTGTTTAAGAAGCTCTAGATCTCGATGTGTAATCTCTAGTTCCTCAATTTACTTGTACTAAGACATGAATTCTCGGGCGATATCCTCCCAACTACGGCTTTTGGATTCTTTAAGGGACAAAAACCATCGAAGGTCACTTTCTTTCAAGGTCTGTTGAAACATTTGTGCTATTGTCTCTTCAGAGGCACCAATGAGGGTTATGGCTCACTGATAGATTTGAAGGTGAACAATTGGGGGTTCGTTTACCCCCAAACTTCTTAATGTCTAGCAACTTTAACTTCTTTGGCAGTCTGGTTTTAGGATAGGGAGACATATGGGTATAGTCCATGTAGTTCCCTGATATCTTGACTTCGTCAAACTTCCTTGATATAAGTTTGATGTATTCCTTGACCTTTGTCAGTTCCTCCTCCTTAGGATCCACGGGTACTGGAAGATTAGCCCCTGGTTGTGAAAAGTTTGAAATAGAAATTTAAGCTAGTGGCTTCCCATTGGCAGGTGACGAATGCCAAATATGTTGATACTCTTCTGGGATCTAGACTGGCTTAAGATTGGGTGGACCCATGGCATGAGGAAATAGAACCGAAAGTTTTTTAGGAATCTGGCCCCATTGACTTCGCATTTTATTAACCTCGGTTTGAAGGTTGTCAATCCTGGCACTGAGTTGAGCTAATATGGTCATCAAATCGGGTTGCACATTTAGTGCTTTGTCAGTATTCTCCATAAATATCTCGTGAAGGTAGATTCCAAACTCGAATGAAGTAGCAGAAGATCCGGTAGAGCTTCGGGGTGATTTGACGAAAGATCAAAGCCAATAGGGATCGGGTATGTTATCGACCTTAGAGGGAAAACGGTTCGAATTTATTTTTGAAATATGGAGGGAGAATAATTTTTGGTATTTTAGAAGGAGGAGAAAAAAAGGCTTTTGGTATTTTTGGGTTTCAAAAAAAAGGAAGGAAAAAGGAGACGAAACTCAGCATGATTATTATTATTAATGTGATTATTAGGTTCTCACTTGTATTAGGATTGCCAAAATTCAAAAAACATGTCGGACAGTACCTAATCCTGGGAAAATAATGTTTGAAAATATGTAAGACATGGTTGGACTTATTTTTAAGCTCACGGATGGGGTCCTATTTTGGAAAAAAAATGAGAAATAGTGCGAAAATTCGGGCGGTACGCCGACCCATAATTTCGTTAGAGTTTAGCATGATAACCAGCAAACTAAATATGAGTACCCTAGGTTTGACGCCTGTATGAGGTTTATGCAATTATTGGGTAGTGGAAGGGTTCCCCGCCATTGTCATGACTTCCAAGATATACCTTTTTCCTATAAGGGCAATCATTCATCAGTACATCTAGACAAGACATTTGATATACCTGAGTGTACGTGAATTTTCTCACTATATACCTTATGGGGACAGTATGTGTGAGAGGGAATTTGATATTCTCGACATATGTGAACGAATTCCCTACTGTATACCTCCCTTGTGAGTTCGATTAAGTGGTACGACGCGGGGGGAAGCACTCGATAAACATCAAAGGTACGAGGCCAAGGGAAGGTAAGAGTCATATTGCTTAGGATAACTGCATCCCGCATGACCAGCGCCCATCACAAAATGACCTCCAGTACAGAACAAAATTTTGGTTAATATTGTCATGCTATTGGTGATGTAGTGTGCACAATGCATGAGTCTTAATTAGCATATTATGGGGAGAGAGTATTTTTTATCCTTTTTATTGTGATGATTAAAGGGAGTAATACCCTAATGGAGGAGCGTATATAAGTATTATGATAAGTAAACCTAGAATGGGGACTATAATACATATGGATATATGTGAGTGAGTAAGTGAAATGGGAATATATACACAAGTGATTGTGTGTGGTAGTAAGCATGTACATAGATCAACTACAAGTAGTGTGATATGTGTAAGTGAACATGGAGATGTACAAAAGTGTGGGAAGTGTGGTTGTGCACTGGTGAAGCATAGGCATGGACATTCTAAGTGGTGTGTAAAGCATGTAAGTAGAAAGTGAAGCCAAGTGTAAGCGTGTGAAGTGTACATAGAGAGTATATACAAGTGTGTGAAGTGTATAAGTGAGTGGAAAGTGATATATACATGAGTTGGATATATACAAAAAGTAAATAGAGGAGAAAATAGTACATACAGGTAGGTGCATACGCACACATGCTGGAAAGAATAACGCCCATGCAAAAATATAGTCTAGTCCTCTTAAAAAGGTCCCCAACGGAGTCACCAATGTGCCCATCCAGAGGTGGGGTTGGGGGGTCTTTGAGGAGGGAACTCTCCTCCCCCTTTCCTGCCCTTTTTCGTATGCGCATGGGATTGCATCCTTTCTCGGGACGCTCGATCATCTTTGATGTGGGGCAATATGTGGAGATAGAGTCACCAGCCTATTTCATAAAAGACATACAAAATACATGGTGTAGCCTCGATAGAACGACATCAAGGATAATATTGATGCTTACAAAACCAAGTAATTTTAGGGTTCGGGGACTAAGTTACAGAATAGGAAGGTGTTAGGCATCCATCCCTCCCTTTCGGTCTCTCATGGCCATGTGTTAATATTCTCTTATTAAACTCCGTGATGTGTGTGCTTATGTGCATAATATATAAATGGAGAATAGAATTGCTCAATTCGCATCATGAACAAAGGCAGAGTGAGGTCATCCTTAGGAGTGTTACAAAAATAATGATTCAAAGTATAATGTAAGTGTTTTTCAATTCACAAGTCGTTATAGAAGAACAAATTCATACATTGGACAAGACACAAGCAAGAAAGCTTATAAAATGTATTAAGAATATACAATAAAAACAAGGTAACAAACGTGTATAAGTGAGAACTCGAATATTGAGATTTACCCAAGACACCTACATAGCCCAAAGGGGATCAAAGTCCATGTATTCAAAGACAATACGAGGTGGGGTTTAACCCATAAATCCAATTGGGGACTTTTCTTATATGTGTGTGTGTAGAAAAAAGTGCTTTAGTGTGAGAAAATGTGATGAGAATTCCCCGTTTTGAATTTACAAGTAAACACGTTTTTCTTATTTTTTTTATGAAAATAAAGTATGTGCAAATAATAAAAATAAAGGGTTGAAATTAAGCTACATGATGTAATGAAATAAAGCATTAAAGTGAAAATAAAATGATTAATGCTAAAATAAGAGAATTTATAGACAAAGATGGGGAATTGGACCTCATTACGAAGAGTTGAAGTGGATCTTAATTGTAGATGTGCACATCTCACAATGAGATGACAGTAATATGAGGAGATGGGAGAGAATTTATTAAAAGGAGTATGAAAAGGATGGAGGGAATGTTGGAAATCGGCTTTTTTAAGAGAGGAACAACTCTGAATTCGAGAGAATGTTCTCTGAATTGCTGAGAGGGATGTTCAGGGATTCTAAGGGGTGTCTTTTCAAAGTGAGGTCATAGCCTCTATATATTAGAACAAGGGGGTATCGATTGGAAAGGTCATGGAACTTCTTTTCTACCCTAGATCCCCAGACACACTGCCAATAGGCACGGTCCTGGGGGTGCCATTTGACAATTTCAGGCACATTTTTTGGAAAACTGGTCGTAAAATGCAAACCGTAAATCAGAATCTTACACGGGGTGGACTGTTGGAAAGGGTATTCATATCCTTTTAACAATCCATTGAGCTACTCCCAGGTCCGGGAGTTAACCAAGGTTAATCGGGCCCCAGATATGCCCATTGGTCACTCGACATGAAATTCTTAGAGGAAATCGAATCGTTTTGTCCAAACCGTAATGAGGATGCATGCACGGGATGGACTATTGTAAAGGGTATTCTGAGACCTTCGAGATTCCATTCAGCTTCGTTCGATTTGGAGAGTTGACCAAGGTCAAATAAGGCTCGAAAGCACTCGATGACCCTTTAAAGTAAAATGGGTTATTCGTTTGTATCATAAGGTTGATTTGTACACGGGGTAGACAGTTGGAAAGGGTATTCAAAGCCGTTCAAAGATTCATTCAACTTCATTCAAGCTGAAGAGTTGACTAGAGTCAAATGGGGCTCGAGAGCTCTGGATGGACTAACGATTAGTTTTTAGGGTAAAATATCATTCGTCCATACCGTAAAGTCGATTTGTACACGGGGCCGATTGTTAAAAAGATGATTATAAGACCTTCAAAGATTCATTGAGCTTTCACTCAGACCAGATAATTTACCGGAGTCAAACGGGGCTAGGGAGTGCCGAATGGCCTCCAAATTAGTTTTTAATAATAAAACAATCGTTCTTCTGAATCGTAAGGTCGATTTGTGTATGGCGGACCGTTGGAATGGAAATTCACATTCCTTCAAAGATTTATTAAACTTCAGGTGAGAAAGTTAACTGGAGTCAAACAGGGCCCGAGAGCACCCGATGGCCTCCATATCAGTACTTAAAGTATGACCTTGGGCTTGTGGTGAATGAGTGTGTGCTTAGGACCTAAGGAGGTGCTTAGGGGATCTTGGGATAGGGTGTCTACAATAAGATATGGACATACCATGGTGAAAAGAACTTACCTTATGTTTCGAAAAAATTAGTTGTACCCAACTGCATAATGAAATCCCATCGAGTGGAAGTGGTACATGATTCATCAACACATTGTCCTTTGATCGACCTAATTAATGATGCTTACGGAGTCCACCACCATCAAAACCACCAACTATGGATACAAATAGTTTGTATTTTGACAAATTCAATGAATATGTTAACGCTGAATTTCCAGAAGATCAGGAGTACATATGGTTAAAAGATGACGTGACTAGACCATTGTATAAATATTACGATGAAGATCACTCGGTAATATATGCAATGATTGGTTTGCATGATTTGAAGAGTCAAGTGGGTTTTTTTTGTGACAGCTTTATCAGAGTTTTTAAGTGGGTTAAAGACATTCTCCCAAAAGAGAACACGTTGCTGGACAATTATCCTAGCACGAAGAAAAGCTTGAAGGGTTTAGATTTTATGTATAAATCTATTCACGCATGTAATTATGATTGCATATTGTACCTAAATGAGCATGAAAAGAAGGATGAGTGTCCTGTAAGTAGTGAGCCTAGATATAGTGCTTATGAAAATGGAAAAGACAAGAATGCAAAATATAACAAGTTCTTATAAGTTCCACAAAAGGTTTTAATGTATTTTTCCTCGGGCCATGGTTAAAATGGTTTTTCACTATACCATGGATAGCAAAGGCCATCACATGGCACGCTCGATGAGAGGCCAATGGAAATCTCATTTTTCATACTTGATTCACTCATCTAGAAACTTTCAAATGCACGACACCTTGACTTTGTAAAGGAACCGCCCACTGTCCGTCTTGCATTATTAACCAATGTGTTTAACCTTTCAGTAATTTAAGCACTAATCAGAATTATTGGCCAGTTCTTATGGCGCCTTTAAGTCTCCCTATAACACTGTGCATGAGAAAAAAGTTCACATTATTGTCGTTATTGATACTCGGGCTGAAGGCTCCCGACGATGATATTGATAGACTCTTAGCCCATTAATTAAAGAACTTAAAGAGTTGTGGGATAAAGGCTCAAGGAGTTTTACTCTCATAAGGGTGAAGAGTTCACACTTAAAGAAATGGTGTTAGGGGAGATCCATGACCTTCCTGCTTATGGGACCTTTTTCGATTGCAATGTTGATGGTTATTACGGGACTCTCGATTTGAGAATATTACAATAATTTAGAAATATCTAGACTTTGCCTTAAAAACATATCGTTAGAGGCCAAAAATCCAAAATAACCCCCAAATAGCCCTGTATGAGACATCAACACCTCGTAACTCATAAAACCAGACGGCCTAGTCATGGGACTCCCATTTAAGAATATGAAGATAATTTATAAATATCTAGACTTATGCTTAAAAACATGTCATTATAGGGAGAAAACCTAAAATAATCCCCAAATGGGCCTGTAATATGCACGAACACCTCACACGAAACCAAAGTAAGTCGTAGGAACTGAATGTGTAGTCACATGACTTCCAATTTGAGAATATGATGATAATTTTCAAATATCTAGACTTAGGCTTAAAAACATGCCATCAAATGGTGAAAATACAAAATGGCCCCGCAAGAGGCATGAATGCCATATACGGGGCCGATGGAACTCTTAGGAACTAACCGCGAAGTCACAGTACTCCCGATTTCAGATTATAATGATAATTTGCACAAGATCTTGGTCATGTCGTTATGGGCGAAAACTCAAACAACCTCGTAAAAGGGATGAACACCTTCCACAAGGCCAAAGTAAATCGTAGGAATGGACCGCATAGTCATGGGAATATGATGAGAATTTACAAATATCTAGACTTAGGCGTAGAAATATGCCATTAGAGGGTAAAAACCCAAAATAACCTCCAAATATCCCGTAAGAGACACAAATATATTGCACAGGATCAATGTAACTCATAGGAAATCATCGCATAGTTAAGGGAATCCCATTTTAAGTACATTCAAATAATTTGGTAATATCAAGACTTAGGTTTAAAAATGCCATTAGAGGGAGAAAACTAAAAAAACCTCCAAACGACCCATAAGAGACACAAACACCTCGTACGAGACCAACGTAGCTTATAAAAACTAATCGCATAATCACATGAATATTTATTTAATAATATGAAGATAATTTGTAAATATCTAGACTTAGACTTAAAAACATGACGTTAGTGGGCAAAAACTCAAAATAAGCCCCAAACGGGCCTGTAAGATGCACGAACACCTCACATAAGACCCAATGTTACTTGTAGGGATTGACTGCATAGTAAAGGAACCACCAATTTAGGAATATGATTATAATTGGTAAATATCTAGACTTAGACACAGAAACATTCCATTAGACGACAAAAATCCAAAATTGCCCCCAAAATGGCCCCGTAAGAGACACGAACACCTTACACGGGACCAAGGTAAATCGTAGGAACTGATTGTGTAGTCTTGGGGACACTTGGTTTGAGAATATGAATATAATTTGCAAATAACTAGCCATAGGGTTAAAAACATGCCCTTAGATGGCAAAAATCCAAAAGAACCTCCCAAACATGCCCGTTAGAGGCACGAACGCCTCACTCAGGACCAATGTAACTTATAGGAACTGATTGCATAGTCATGAGACTCACATTTTGAGAATATGATGATAATTTTCAAATATCTAGACTTATGCTTAAAAATATGTCGTTAAATGGAGAAAATGCAAAACATCCCCCAAATGGACTCATAAAAGGAATGAACACCTCGCACAAAACCAAATGTAATTCATGGAAACTGAGTGCATAGTCACGGGACTCCTGTTTAGGGAATATGATGATAATTTGCAAATATCTAGACTTAGGATTAGAAACAAGCCATTTGAGGTCGAAAACTCGCAAATGGCCCAATAAGAGACGCGAACATCTTACACGAGGACAATGTAACTCGTAGGAACTGACCGCGTAGTTACGCGACTCTCGATTTGAGATTATGATGCTAATTTAAAAATATCGAGACTTAAGTTTAAAAACGCGTCGTTCGAGGGTAAAAACTAAAATAACCCCTAAATGGCTCCGTTAGAGAAATGAACACCTGGCGCTGGACTAATGTAACTCGGAAAAATAGACCGCGTAGTCACGGGACTCCTGGTTTGAGAATATGAAGACAGTATGTAAATATCTAGACATAGGCGTACAAACTTATCGTTAGAGGCCAAAAAACCAAAATAACCCCCAAATGGGCCTGTAAGAGGAACGAACACCTCACATGGAACAAATATAGGAATTCATGGCATAGTCACAAGACTCCCTGTTTGACAATATAATGATAATTATCAACTATCTAGAATTAGGCTTAAAAATATGTCGTTAAAGGTCAAAAACGCAAACCAACCCCTAAACGGCCCTATAAGAGGCATGAACACCTAGAATGGGACCAATAAAGCTCATAGGAACAGAACATGAAGTCACGAGACTCCTTATTTCAGAATATGATGATAATGTTCAAATATTAAGACTTGGGATTAAAAACATGTTGTTAAAGGGCGAAAACTCAAAATAGCCACCCAGTGGCCCACTAAAAGGCACGAATGTCTCCCACAAGGGACAAACGCCTCATATAAGACCAATCTAACTCGTAAGGACTGACCACGTAGTCATGGGACTCCTGGTTTAGAAATATAATAATAATTTGTACGTATTTGGACTTAGTCTTAGAAACATGTCACTAGATGGCAAAAACCCGAATAGCCTCGAAAAAGATATGAACATCTTCAATGGGACTAATGTAGCTCATAGGAAATCACCACATATTCAGAGGACCCTCAATTTGAGAATCTGATGATAATTTGAAAATATCTAGACTTAGGCTTAAAAACATGTCATTAGAGGGCGAAAATCAAAAACAAGCCCCAAACTGCCCCATAAGAGACATGAACGGAACTAATGTAACCTTAAGAACTGACCGCGTAGTCATGAGACTCCTGATTTGAGAATATGAAGTAATTTGCAAATATTTAGAGTTAGGGTTAAAAATAAGTCGTTAGTGGGGAAAAATAAAAAACATCCCCCAAACGGGTCGTTAAGAGGCACGAACATCTCTCACGGGACCAATGTTATGCATAGGAACTGAATGCATAGCCATGGGACTCCCGATTTGAGAATATGATGACGATTTTCAAATATCTGGACTTAGGCTTAAAAACATGTCGTCTAAGGGAGAACATGCAAAATAACCCCTAAACGGCCTCGTAAAGGGCACGGACACCTCGTACGAGATTAGTGTAACTCGTAGAAACTAACTGCGATGTAACGAGACTCTCAATTTGAAAATATGATGATATTTTGAAAATATCAAGACTTAGGCTTAAAAGCATGTCGTTAATGGGCGAAAATCCAAAACAACTACCAAATGGCCTCATAAAAAGGATGTACACCTTCGGGAATAACAAAAATTATAGAAATTGCATAGTCACGGGGCTCCCTATTTGGGAATATGATGATAATTTGCAAATATCTAGACATGCCATTAGAAGGAGAAAACCTAAAACAACCCCCAAACATCCCCGTTAAAGACATGAACATCTTGCACTGGACCAATGTAGTTTGTAGGAACTAACCGCGTAGTACGGGACTCCCGATTCTAAAATATGTTGATAATTTGGAAATATATAGACTTAGGCTTAAAAATATGCCATTTGAGGGAAAAACACCCTAAATGGTCCGATGTGAGAGAGGAACATCTTGCACGGGATTAATGTAACTTGTAGGAACTGACCACGAAGTCACAGGACTCTCGGTTTGATAATATGAGCATAGTTTGCAAATATCTACACTTAGGCTTAAACACATGCCGTTAGAGAGAAAAATACAAAACAAGCCCATAAACCAGCCCGTAAGAGACACAAACATCTCGTACGGGACAATATAACACGTAGGAACTCAACATATGGTCACAGGACTCCCCGTTTGAGAATATGAATCTAAATTTTGAATATATAGACTTAGGCTTAAAGGGGGAAATACAAAACAACCCCAAATGGACCCATAAGAGGCACAAACACCTTGTAGGAGACTAATGTAACTTTTAGGAACTTAATGCATAGTCACGGGACTTCCGGTTTGAGAATATGATAATAACTTTCAAATGTTTAGACTTAGGGTTAAAAACATGTCGTTAAAGGGAGAAAACACAAACCAACCCTTAAACGACCCCATTAGAGGCATGAACACCTCGCAAAAGAGCAATGTAACTTGTAGGAACTGACAAAATGGTGGTAATTTTCAAATCTCAAGATTATCTTAAAAACATGTTGCTAAAGGGCGAAAACCCAAAATAGCCACCAAACGGCCTCATATAAGGGATGAACATCTCGCATGGGACCAATGTAACTTGCAAGGAACTGACTACATAGTTATGGACACCCTATTGAGGAATATGACGATAATTTGTAAATAGTAGGAGTTCAGCTTAGAAATATGCCATTAATGGGCAAAAATCCAAAATAATCCTTAAACGGACCCGTAAGAGACACGAATAGCTTGCACGGGACTAATGTGACTTGTAATAACGACCACATAGCTACTTGAATCCTTTGAAAATATGATGATAATTTAAAAATATCTCGATATAGGATTAAAAACAAGCCATTAGAGGGCAAAAACATAAAAAAATCAAATGGCTTCGTAAGAGACATGAATACCTTGCACGGGACAATGTAACTCATATAAATTGATCGTGTAATCACGGGACCCTTGATTTGAGAATAGAAGTATCGTATTCAAATCTCTAGACTAAGGGATAAAAATATGTCGTTAGATGGCGAAAACCAAATACATCCACCAAACGGACCCGTAAGAGGCACGATCACCTCGCACGGGACAAATATAACTCGTAGGAATTGATTGCATTGTCATGGGACTCTCAATTTGAGAATATGATGATAATTATAAAATATTTAGAGTTAGGATTAAAAACATGTCGTTAAAGGGATAAAACACAAAAAAGGCCCCTTAAGAGGTCCGAACATCTCGCAAAGGACCAATACAACTCCTAAAAACTCACCATGAAATTGTGAAACTCTTGATTTGGGAATATGACAATAATTTTTAAATATCCACAACTTAGGCTAAAAAACATGCCGTTAGAGGGGAAAAAATATAAAATAACTCCCAAATGTCCCCTTAAGAGACACGAACACCTCGCATGGGACCAAGGTAACTTATAGAGCTGATGGTGTAGTCACGGGACTCCCAGTTTCAGAATATGAAGATAATTTGCAAATATCTTGACTTAGGATTAAGAACATGTTGTTAGAGGGACAAAACCCAAAATAATCCCAAAATAGGACTGTAAGAAGCACTAACACCTCGCATAGGACCAATGAAGCTCGAAGAAACTAGTTGCGAAGTCACAGAACTCACGGTTGGAGAATGTGATTATAATTTGTAAATCCCAAGACTTAGGCTCAAAAACATGTCGTTAAAAGGAAAAAACCCAAAATAATCCCTAAATAGGCCTGTAAGAGGTACTAACACCTCGCAGAGGACCAATGTAACTCGTAGAAACTGACTGCGAAGTCACAAAACTCATAGTTGGATAATGTGATGATAATTTGTAAATCTCAAGACTTAGGCTCAAGAACATGTCGTTAAAAGGCGAAAACTTAAAACAACCACAAACAACCTAGTAAAAGGGATGAACACCTCCCATAGGTCTAATATAACTCATAAGAACTGATCGTATAGTCATGGGACTCTCGATTTGGGAATATGATGATATTCACAAATATCTAGACTTAAGCTTAGAAGCATGCCATTAGATGGTGAAAACTCAAAACAGTCCCCCAAACGGTCTCGTAAAAGACATGAACATCTTACATAGGATAAATGTAACTTGTAAGAATTGATCGCATAGTCACGGGACACCCGGTTTGAGAATATGATTATAATTTATAAATATGTACACTTAGGCATAAAAATATACCATTAGAGGGAGAAAACCTAAAATACCTCGAAATGGCCTCGTAAGAGACAGGAACACCTTGCACGGGCCAATGTAACTCATGGAAACTAACTGTGTAGTCAAGACAATCTCGACTTGAGAATATCAATATAATTTCACATATATAGATTTAGGGTTAAAAACGAGTCGTTAGAGGGAAAAACCCCAAAATAACCCTTAAATCGGCTCGTTAGAGGCTCGAACACCTCACAAAGGACCAATGTTACTCGTAGGAAATGAGCGCCTAGTCATGGGACTCTGAGTTTGAGCGTATAAAGATAATTTTCAAGTAAATAGAATTAGTCTTAAAAACATGATGTTAAAGAGCAAAAATGCAAAACAACCCCTTTTGAAGCACGAACACCTCGCACGAGACCAATGTAACTTGCAGGAACTGATCGCAAAGTCATGGGACTCCCAGTTTGAGAATGTGACGATAATTTTCAAATCTTAAGACTTAGTCTTAAAAGCATGTTTTTAAAGGGCGAAAATAAAAAAACGAGCACCAAACGACATCGTACAATACATGAACACCTCGCACATGACCGATGTAACTTGTAGGATCTGACCGCATAGTCATGATACTGACGATTTGGTAATATGATTATAATTTATAAAATCTAGTATTTGTCTTAAAAACATGCCATTAGAGAGAGAAAATCCAAAATAACACCCCAAGTGGCCTCACAAGAGGCAAAAACATCTTGCACAGGACTAATGTAACTCATACGACCTGATCGCAAAGTCACTGGACTCTCGGTTTGAGAATATAATGATAATACTCAAATATATAGACATAGGATTAAAAAACATGTTGATAAGGGAAAAAATACTAAACAATCCCAAACGGCTTCATAAAAGGTATGTACACCTCGCACAGGACCAATGTAACTTGTAGGGACTGATTGCTTAGTCACGAGACTCCCTTTTTAGGAATATAAAGATAATTTGCAAATATATAGACTTAAGCTTAAAAATAGCTCATAAAAGGCACGAATACCTCTCATGGGACCAATGTAACTCGTAGGAACTGACCGCGAAGTCACGAGACTTTCAATATTAGAATATAATGATATTTTTCAAGTCTCGAGACTTAGGTTTAAAATCATGCCACTAGAGGTCGAAAACGCAAAACAACCACCAAACGACCTCGTACTAGGGATGAACACCTCGCAGGGGTGCAATGTAACTCACAGGAACTGACTGTATAGTCACAAGACTCCCGCTTTAAGGTTATGAGGATAATGTCCAAATATGTAGACTTAGACTTAGAAACATGCCATTAGAGGGAAAACCCCCAAAATAGCCCCCAAACGGTCTCGATGTCAACCATAGGAACTGATCATGTAGTTATGAGACTACCGGTTTGAGAATATGATGATAATTTAAAAATATATATATATATATATATTTAGGCATAAAAACATACCATTAGAGGACGAAAACCCAAATCGTCCCCCAAATGGTCCCATGAGAGATATGAACACCTGGCATGGGACTAACGTAACTCATAGGAACTAAATGTGTAGTTGCATGACTCACGGTTTGAGAATATAATGATAATTTGTAAATATCTAGACTTAGGCTTCAAGATGTGTCATTCAAGGGAGAAAACCCAAAACATCCACCAAACGGCCTCGTAAAAGGGGTGGACACCTTATGATTCATAGGAACTGACTGTGCAGTTATGGGACTTATATTTTGGGAATATGATGATAATTAAAAACTATCTAGAGAGGCTTAGAAACATGCCATTAGAGGACAAAAACAAAAATAACCCCCAAACGGCCCGTAAGAGACACTGACAACTTGCACGGGACTAATGTAACTCGTAGTAAATGATCGCGTAGTTACGGGACTCCCAATTTGAAAATATGATAATAATTTGGAAATATTTAGATTTAGGATTTAAAATATGTCGTTAGAGGGAAAAACAAGATAACTCCCAAATGGCCGCGTAAGAGAAAGAAATACCTCTCACGGGACAACGTAACTTGTAAAAACTGATCGCGTAGTCACGGGACACCCAGTTTGAGAATATGAAGATAATTTGCAAATATTTTGACTTACGCTTAAAAACATTCTTTAGAGAGAAAACCCAAAACAACCCCCAAATTGGCCCTAAGAGGCACGAACACCTCGCACGGGACCAACGTAACTCGTAGGAGCTGACCACGTAATCACAGGACTCTTGATTTGAGAATATGATGATAATTTTCAAATATAAAGACTTACGCTTATAAATATACAATTAAAGGGAAAATCCAAAACGACCACCAAACAACCTCTTAAATGGATGGACACCTCACACGGGACCAATTTAACTCGTAGGAACTAATCACGTAATCACAAAACTCCCAGTTTGGGAATATGATGATAATTTGAAAATTTCTAGAATTAAGCTTAGAAACATTCCATTAGAGGGTAAAAACCTAAAAACTCCCCCAAAATTGCCCCATCAAAGAGACAGCCATCTTGCACCGAACCAATATAATTCGTAAGAACTAACCGCTTAGTTACAGGATTCCTGATTTAAGAATATGACAGTAATTTTAAAATATCTAGACGTAGGCATAAAACATGTTGTTAGAGGGCCAAAACCCAAAACGGACCCATAAGATATATGAATATCTTGCATGGGACCTGTGTAACTCGTTAGAACTACTCGAGTGGTCATAATATCCCCGATTTGATATTATGATGACAATTTGGAAATATCTAAGCTTAGGCTTAAAAATATGTCATTAAAAGGCGTAAACCCACAACAACCGCCAAATTGCCCCGTAAAGAGATAGGAATACCTTGCGTAGGACTAAAGTAACTCATAGAAACTGAATGCGTAGTCACGAGAATTTCGATTTAAGAAAATGAAGATAATTTGTAAATATCAATACTTAGGGTTAAAACATGTCATTAGAGTGAGGAACTGGAAAATTAGTGATATTATTAATGAAATGTTATAATAATAACAAAATACTAAGTAGATGAAGCTTATTCAAAATTATTTAAAAGTGTCACAAATTAGACAAGAAACTTAAACTTACAAGAAAAATAAATGATTAAAATTTGAGAAAGGTGACTGAGTATTCCTCGTCTTTCACAGTGAAGAGGTGTTATGAGATTTAGAAAGAAAGGAACATTAAGTCCTAGGTACATTGGCCCATATGAAGTATTAGAAATAGTTGGGACCATAGCTTTTATATTAGCATTACTTCCAGGGTTGTCTCATTTACATGATGTGTTTCATAGATCAATGCTTCATAAGTATTTGGCGGATCCATCACATTGGCTAAAAACTCAACATGTTAAATTGAAACAAGACTTGTCGTACGTTGAGAACCGTTGATAATTCTTAATCGTAAAGAGAAAGTGTTAAAGAAAAAAGTTACTCCCTTAGTTAAAGTGTTGTGTAGGAACCATGGAATTAATGAATTAACTTGGGAAATTGAGGATAACACGAGGAAAAATTATCCCCATTTGTTCGGTAAGTGACATTCATATTAAATTCCAGGGAAGAAATTTTCTAAGGGTAGAAAGTTATGACAACCTGAATATAACTATGATCAATTCTATTCTAATCGTGTTTACATTATGTTATATATATATATATATATATATATATATATATATATATATATATATATATATATATATATATATATATAATGTTAGGTTATTATATTTTAGTCTAATTGTACCATTAAGAATCGTGATATATCAAGTTGGTTACAAACAACAAAATTTTAAGGTTACGGTAGGCATTTTCATGTAAGAGGCTAGTTTTTACCATAGTATGCGATAATTTTGTTAAGGTAAAAACTATATAATGGTAGACATATGAGTTAGGTTTGTAACGTAATACACGGTGTGTCAAATGGATGTTCGAGTAAGAAGTTATACCAAATTTACGAACTGGGGGCAAAGTTATCCATCCTTTAAAGTTGTATTTTATCCTTTAGTACACCAAATATTTTAATTTGATTGGTTTAATGGGAACAAGCATCTTTGGAAGACTTAAACCCCTAAATTTATTCTCTTTATTCATCATTTTGAACCCTTGTTTCAGTTTGGAGAAGTTTTGGCTTGATGAGAGAGAAAGGAGAAGCTTAAGGAAGAAAGTGTGATAAGAAAACTAGCAAAATTAAAATAAAATCATAAAAATATTTTCAAGGTATATTTATGTGTTAATCTTATTTTATTCTTAGGTTGTAATTATTTAAAGTTTATAAATCATCCATTTTTTATTCAACTTTTATCCTCTTTTGTATATGTATATATGTGTTCATACATAAGACAAGTGGTATGTGTAAGCCATATCGCTTTGTATAAAACTCCCTTGTATTGAAAATTCAATATATATTTTTATACTTTAAGGAACTGAGTATTTTAAGTTGGGAATGAAACTATAATCATAAATACAAAACATATCCAAAAATTAGAATTATACTCCTTGTGGTTAGACCTAGGTGATGTTTGTAATTTGATATATGGTTGTTGTTTCCATAATTATACCTTGAGTTTGATAAACCTTTTGACATAGCATATGAACTCTAAAAATTATGAAAATCAAATTTTCTATAATTAAGTATGTTTATTGAAAACTAGATGAAAATCATCAAAATTATGGTGTAGAAAAATTATTAAAATTATTGGAAATTGACTTCACAATAAAGGAGCTTGTAGGACAGATTTAATATGTCATAAAGAAATGGTCATATCTTGCTCTAGAAATCTTGAAATAATAGGTGTAAACCCGCGCGATACATGGGCTAGACTATCTTATAATTAATTATTTTAAAAGTGAAGAAAAATATAATACTAGCTCGAGGAGATTACTCAGATATTCTCATATAAGATTAAACTAAAACTATGTGCGTGTTTGTTTTTGCTTGGTCTATATAAAGTATCTAGTTAGGTATAACAAATGTCAATGCCTAATATGAGACTCAATATGAGACACTATAAGTGCTACGGGTTTATAGGAAATAAAAAAAAAAAATCAGATTGAGATGCACCCACACATACTTTATAATAACTCCATTCAGTTTTATCATCAGATTTATATGAAAGAGGTATATCACTACAAAACGCAAACTTTGTTGTAGACACCTATAGAGTGCCCATTACGGGACCAAATAAAGTGGATAAGTAATAAACATATGAATTGTGATGTTGCTCCCCATGAACCTTACCCGAAAGATTTTCTCGTAACCACCATCTGCCAAAAACTTTGGGGCGGAGCTACCATTGTCGTGTTGTGAGTGGATCATGGTGTCGATGGCCCATGGTAGTTCCATGTCATCCGTTTCCTTGATGGAGATTAAACTACAAAACCAGAATATGTTAAGAGTGGAAAAACAATAACCAAAAACAATAGGATCTAATTATACCAGCTCCTCTCAAAATAAAAGAAGAAAGAAAAAGAAAAATGCAAAGTTTCTATTTGTAGAGGGGGCTTGAAGATAATCCTGAGATTGGAGATAATCCCCCCATTTACAATAGTGTTTGGGATTGAGGCAGTTCAGCGTGGAAACTCAGCGTGGCATCCCAGAGGGACCTTCCAGCGAATAAACTGACTGACAGAGCTCGTCCTTTAGTCCTGTTGATTAATTTAGTCTTATGGTATCTTTTGTGTATATCGACTATGAGCTATAATGATTGTAAAGATGTACTGAGTATAATGATTTTTTCTGAGGTCGAACGGTACTCGCGAGAGACCGGGCTTGGTAGGGCCTGGGAGAGTTTTCACACTCTATCGAACAACCTCGCTATGGGAATTTCAGAGGAACTTGGTTTGGAGGATTGATAAGTGAGGCACCGTTGGGGCTTTTCCTGACCATCTTAGATACACCTGGTAAAACACCAAAAGGACCCTGACCGTGGAACCGGGGGGGAAAGCCTTGAGTTCCATCGGGCGTTGAGTTGTGAGACAACAACCATTTACTTAATGTCACATCCACTTTATGTGATGTCACTAGCCAGCTAGGCAATGTCATATCTTCACTTGAGTAAACCACCGTGGTATTTGGGGTTGTCAGATAGTTGGTGAGCCACCTCTGTGACGACAACCCCCTGACACACAGTGGATAGGAAAAAAGTCATGTCTTGGCATTTAATGTTTATAACGTGGAGATAACTAGTGCATCCGGTATTTTAATATTTGTGACATAAAGTATGAGGGATGTATTTCACAGGCATTAATGACTGAGTTGCCTCAGGGGTAGTGGGGGGGGGATATTTAAGGACCCCAACCACCTCTAGGGAGAGATCATATTCTTATTGAGAATTAAGAAGATATTACTAAAGATATTTATTACGAACCAGAGAGTTTACTCACCCACCATTGTCATTTATTACGAAGTTTTAATGTTTGACAGAGATCATTAAGGGTGGTAAGGGTGTTTGGCTGCCTGCCAAGGTATATCTAGGGTGCTCATTTTCTCTCTCCCTCTAAGCAAAGTTAATTCTAAGTTCATTATTACCTTCTGAGTTATACACGAGAGATTTGTGAGTTCAAACTGAGTCTATCCTCACTTAGTTGTGTTTGTGTGTCCTGTGGTTAATTAAAAGTGTTGTTCTTTAACTTATCATTAATTTACTCAAAAGAAGTTATGTCTCTATCTGATCTAAACTACCCTCTTACGTTTGGTAACTTTGCTGGGGAGGCATTCTTCTAAGCAAGGAGTATGGCACATGATAACATTAATCAAAGGCTTAACATTGATTACATTTAACTCAATGGAGAACGGGCGGCGAGAGAGCTGGAGGCTTCCAACGATGGAGCCCCTCAATTAGAGGTACCGTCAGTCCAAATGGAGATGGGTGTCCTAGCGGTGGCACAAGATTCTACGAGCGCTGGGTTGGGACCAGCCCAAGTGGCACTCCTCATGAATAAGTTTTACGAGTTTTTGCAAACTCCCATAGCTTCAACGGTGTTAGGAGGATTTGAAGCCAACTCCTTCATGACACCAGGGGCAGCCCCAACGGCCCCACCAAGTGCAGTCATAACGGGAACAGTCTCAAAAAGTACACCCTCTATTGTAAATCCAACGGTGGGAACCCCAGGAGCATCAGCGGATCCAACTGTGATGATTTCTTCAGGTGCAACGGGTACTTAGCCTATGGTTTCGTTGGTCTTCACTTCAATGGCGTCATCCATGGAAGAGATGAGGAAGGAGATGCAGAAAGAGATGCTAAAATTCATGAAAGTCTCCTCGTAATATGAGGGCGAGGTAGCTTCAGTCTACGATGACTTTCGGATGCCTTACCCCTAGGAATACAACGATGAGCCCTACCTAAAATATTATATTCCTCCTATCTTTGAAAAATACACAGGAAAGGCTGGAAACCCGAAGGAACATATTAAATGATTCGTTGAACACTTGGGGGCGCATTGCAATTACAAGAAAATCTGGTTAAGGGAATTATCTAAATCCTTAAACGATAAAGTATATACTTGGTATTCTCACTTAGTTCCCAATAATGTTTCCACCTGGGAGGAGATGCATGTTTTGTTCCTCCAGAAGTCCTTTCTCGCGAAAGATGAGTTTACTTTGACCCAGCTGCGGAGGGAGAAGCAATGACCCGGGGAAGAAGTGGTGGCTTACGTTCGAAGATTCAAGGAAAGGTCCTTCGATGTGAGGGAGGAGGCCAAAGATTCCAAGCTACTGCAGATCTGTGCGGAGGGACTGCTTCCTGAGTACATCTACCATCTTATTAATGAGACGCACGAGGGGATTTTTTTTGGCATTCCTAAAAGCAGCAAGGAATATCTCATTGATTGTACGACCAAACCCAATGGTAGTGCCCATGATGTTCAGGCAGCCGATACAACTTGTGGGGGGGGGGGAGATCTCAGCCCCTACGGGTAGGGTATACCGAAGGAGCAGATGGGGCCAAGGTAGTGAAGAAGGACAACAAGAGGAAGTTTGGAAGAGACAGGGAGGACCCACCACCGTTGCCTTGTACAGTAGAGGAGGCCGTCAGCTGTTACAACACAATAGTTTAGGGAGGAACAGTGTACGAACCAAAAGGCATCCCCGTTGGGGAACCAGACGCTGCAACTAAGGCGGATCCCAAATATTTCCAGATTCATCGAAAGATCCAGCATCCAACGGAGAGCTGTTTCACGCTAAGGAGAATCATCGATAAATATGTAAAGGTAGAAACGTTACAAATCCCTCCGCAGAATGTTAATAACAATCCACTCCTAGTGCATGGGGCCAATCTGGTGGTGGCCTACTATGAGGAGGCAGAGAGAGAGGAAAGGGAGCTAACATTGAAGCAGGAGGAGTTTGAAGAATATTTGGAAGATTGTACTAAGGGAATGGCTAACGTAGTGTTAGATTACGATGAAGCAAATGCTAAAGATATGGAGGACGTGTATAACGTTAAAATTGAGGAAGCAGACCAAGCCATATAATACTATGCAGTTTCAAAATCCCTAAAGTTTACCTGGTTCTTAGAATAAGTAGGGATACGAAAGGAGAGTAAATTGGAAATAACCCAGCCAATCCTTAACATTATGAGGAAGAACGAAGTCCCTTAACTGAGATGGAAGGGACCCATAGCCAGGTTAGTAAAGAGGTTTTCATCAGCGATAACTTTCAGCGACGCAGATAGGGTCGTAAGGTTCCCTCATAATAGGACATTGTATGTGACTGCCAGCGTTAACGGGGTTAGTTTTACAAAGGCTCTTATGGATGGGGGAGCCTCCATTAATATCATACCAATAAACTATTTCCATGCAGCTGATATTCTGAAGGAAAGGTTAGTCCCCATGCCTTTGGTGATTTCGGGATATGACAACCAGTCTTCCAAGTCCATTGGGTACATGAACATTGGGATTATGATGGGAAATATGAGTTCCCATAGCAAATTCCATGTAATAGAGAGTGAAACTTCCTACCATATGTTGATAGGAAGAGTGTGGGTGCACAACCAAGGTCTAGTTTCTTAGACGTATCACCAATGTGCCAAGGCAAATATCAGGGGAACGGAGGTGACCATTAGAGCTACGAAGAGACCCTTCGTTATCGAATAAGCTCACCTAGTGGACACAACCTTTTGTACGGAGCTAGAGGAGGATGTCGGAGTCCAAACGAGAAGAATGGAGGGAGCATGGTTTCCCTCGATTAGAGAACGGATGGGTCCCTTGAACGAGCAGAACAAAGAGGTTGCAAGAAGCAAAGGAGTGATGGCCGAAGAAGTCCATCAGGTGGTCCCTCGACCCCAAAATATTTTGAAGCAGCCCAAAGATAGGATGAGACCTAGAGTGGACCCAATGGAGCATGAGGTCAAACGACAAAGCGTGCTGAGCCAATTTTCAAGAGGAAGCGAGGCTGAGGCAGCTATAGATAAGAAGAGGAAGGCAGTGGTGACTACCACCAAATAGTGCAAAAAGGTTATTACTGAAGAAGGAAAAGTGGTTTACCATTTATAACGGTGTGAACGGGCGATCGAAGAAGCTGATAACGAGGTTAACCCGATATAAGAGTGTTTTTTAGTGGATCAACGGGGCCAATGTATGATAATAGACAACTCCAACATACAAGAGTTCATGGAAGATATTACCGAAGAACCAGGTTACATGGCAGATCGACCAAAGCCACAAGCACATAAGTTAGAGAGGTTGAACCTCTGGCAAAAGAAGAAGAGGATCCAAGGCCCATTTTCATCTCAAAGGATCTCAATAAGGAGAAACGAGAGGTTTTAGTTAAATTGATTCAAGAGTTTATAGACATTTTTGCATGGAAGTACACAGAGATGGAAGGGCTAGATGAAGAAGTGAGCTGCCACAAGTTGAACGTGATGCCTTTAGCCATTCCAGTGAAATAAGCGATGAGAATGTACAAGACTGAGCTAGACTTGAAGATCAAGGAAGAGGTCCAATGCTTATTGATGACAAGGTTCATCAAACCGATACAACACCCACTTTGGCTGACTAGCATTATTCCAAGATGGACCCTACGTATCTGTATGGATTTTAGAGACTTGAATAAGGCTTACCCCAAGGATAAGTTCCCTCTACCCTCCATCGATAGCTTGATAGATGCAATGGTTGGTCATGAGATGTATAGCTTCATGGATGAGTATGTACGGTACAACCAGATCAAGATGGACCCTACGGATGTAGTGAAAATAGCGTTTAGAACCCCATTGGGAAACTTCATGTACAAAGTAATGCCGTTTGGACTCAAGAATGCTGGGGCTACTTATCAAAGAACAATGGTGTCCATTTTCCATAACTTCTTTCATAAATTTATGTAATTTTATATGGATGATTTGGTCATCAAATCGAGGAAGGAGGAGTCACATCTAAGCGACTTGAGGAATGTGTTTGCTCGGTACAGAAAGTATAAACTAAAGATGAACCCACTAAAATGCGTCTTTGGACTAACTAGTGGAAAGTTGTTAGGTTTTTTGGTTGATCGGAAGGGAGTACAGATGGACCAAGACAAACAGCGAGTGATCTTGGAGATGCCCAATCCAAGAACGGCGAAGGAACTGAAGAGTTTCCTTGGTAAAGTTTCTTACCTTAGGAGATTTGTGCCTGGATTGGTCGAAATGACGCACTCGTTGATGAAGCTTTTGCGAAAGAACACGAAATTCAAGTGGGAAGAGGTTCACCAAGAGTCTCTCACTGGACTGAAAAAGCTGCTCGTTTCACTATAGACCATGGTTCCCCTAAAGGTAGGAATATCGTTACAGTTATAACTCACATCCACCACGAGGTTCGTTGGAGCTTTGCTGGCACAAGAGGTTGACGGGTAAGAACGGCCAGTCTACTATCTCAGCAAAATCATACATGGGCCAAAGGTGAGATATAGTAGCTTGTAAAGGCATTGTTTAGACTTAGTCTTTATAGTGCAAAAACTTAGACATTATATGTTATCTTTTATAATTCATATTGTAACCAGATGTGATCCTATTAAGTATTTGCTGGCAAGAACTATATTGATTGGTAGGGAATCTAGGTGGTTTCTCATCCTCTCATAATATGACTTGAAGTGTGTGGTCCTTCGCGCGAGCAAGAGCTAGGCGTACGCTGACCTGTTGGCAATCTTACCCTCTGGGATGTTTGAGCCACCTAAAGAAAGTATTCCAGGAGACGACTTGCAGGACAATTACTTAGATGCAAGTGATGAAGAATGGACGATGCAGTTTGATGGATCTTTAGCAGAAAAGAAAGGAGGGGAAGGGGTTATTCTTTCAAAAGGAATAGAGCAGATTTGTCTTTCCTACAAATTAGATTTCTCTTGTTCCAATAATAAAGCAGAGTATGAAGCGTTAGTGCTGGGGTTGCTGGAGGCCCTTCGAAGGGGGATTTGCTCACTTTGCATTAAAGGTGATTCGAATTTGGTGATTCAACAAGTGAATAGAAAATATGTGTTGAACAATCATTTAGAGGCTCCTCATCCAGTTCCATCGGACCTAAAATTAAGAGACATCCTCGAACGATGAACCGCCAACTAGACGCCTATGCTACCATCGCCCAAAAAATGGTTATGAGGAATGATACAACTACAGTCGTGATTCAACAAAGAATAACTCCTCAGTGGTAGAGTCAATTTTTTCGATAGAGAATAAGGATGATGATGACTGGAGGGGATATACTAGAAAGCAACTGGAATCTGGGGAAAGAGCGATGGAACTGAGGGAATTAGCCGAATACTTTACAAATCAGGGAAATCTTTACTTCAGAAATGCAGGGGGATGGTTATCAAGAGGCATCGGCCTAGAAGAGGCAGAGCAGAGTTTGAAGAAAATAGATGAAGAGCACTGCAAAACAACCGAGATACCTCTTTACAGGAAGATTCAGAGGGAGGGTTATTTCTGGTCTAGAATGAAGCAGGATGCAACAGAGTTATAACGGAAGTGCGCTAAGTGCCAGTTATTCTTCGAGGCAACTGAATGTCATTTCGTTGAAGCTCAACCAGACTAGAGGTAGCCTTATATTGACTTCATTAAAGATGGAGTTCCAAAAGAGAAGATTGATGCGATAGGACTTAAACGAAGGGCCCTGAGGTTCAACGTTCAGGAAGGACAGCTTTACTGAAGAGGCTACTTCAACAGGCCATTGTGTTGCATTATAAAGGAAGAAGCGACCGAAGTCCTCAAGCAGGTGCACGATCCAGCTCACATAGGAGGGTCCAAGTTATATGACCAGTTAATGACGTTGGGGTATTATTGGCCAATAATAGAGAAAGACTCTGCTGAGTTCATTCAAAAGTGCAAGGCCTGCCAACTTCATGGAAATATGATCCATGCCCCATCGATGGAATTACACTACCTGGCAATGCCTTATCCTTTTCACACTTGGGCGTTCGATCTGGTAGGGGAAATGCATCCTTCTTTGAGGGGGAAGATATGGATACTAGTAGCAATGAAGTGCTTTATAAAGTGGGCTGAAGCGATACCACTAAGAAGGGCAATAACGGAGGTAGAGAGCAACTTCATCAGAGAATACATCATTTTCCATTTTTGGATTTCGAAGGTTATCCTCTCAGATAATGGAACCCTTTTGTCAATTCAGAGGTAACGATTCTCACAGATAAGTAATCTATTATTCATCATACTTCAACGGTGGCATACCCAAAGGACAACGGTTAAGCGAAGGAAACTAATAAGACCTTGGTTAATATTTTGGCTAAAATGATGGAGGATTTTCTAGGATCGTGGGATGACAAGATACCAGTTTTGTTGTGGTCCTATCGAACAACAAAGAGGAATCCCACAGGGTATACTCTGTTCCCTCTTATTTATGGGGTTGAGGTGATTCTTTTTGTGGAGTTAAAAGTTCCCTCTAGTCGATATGCCTTACGAAGTAACATGCTCCCTCAAAATAGATATGTGCAGTTGGAAGCATTAGATGAACACAAAAATAATGTGATGCAACACTTTCAAATGTATACAAGATAGCTCTCCGAGGCATATGATAACTTGGTGAGACCAAGGAAGTTCGTGGAGGGAGACCTCGTTTTGAAAGAAGCAGTGAAGCACATCCGGGGGCTTCCCCTATCCAAATTTGTAGCAAATTGGGAAGGACCTTTCATTGTAAAAGAAGCTCATGATTCAGGTTATTGCTTCATTTCTAAGATGGATGAAGACAAGCCATTAAATATTAATAATAAATGGTTGAAAGTCTATCACGTGTAAGTAATTAAGCTTACACCACTGATGTATCTAGCTGTTGTTATGAATATACAAGTTCTTTTCATTATAACTCGAGTGGAGATGAAAGAATTATAGAACTTCGTAATATATGCAAACAGTTATGGCACAAAAAAATGATATGAAGAAGCATACATTTTTTTCATTCATTTATAAACTTTAGGGCATTACAAAATTAGGAGCTACT
Organism: Sambucus nigra; assembly: GCA_949130495.1. Lineage (NCBI taxonomy): Eukaryota > Viridiplantae > Streptophyta > Magnoliopsida > Dipsacales > Adoxaceae > Sambucus > Sambucus nigra. The sequence goes on along the minus strand of OX422213.1, from coordinate 339,475,396 downwards.
GCCCAAGAACTACATAAGAAGAAGAAAAGGAAAATGTTTACAGAAATTCATTAACCTAAGAGGAGCCATAGATCTGGAGCAAAGAAAAACTCTCCAGGAAGGCCCTAAGAAGCTGTTAGGAAAGACTGATGATCATTTATAGAAACCTCTGATCTCGTTTGTGCTTATGTACGCTCGATGAGGAGTTTCTCTCGTTTCAGCTTTACCAAACGCAGAGCTTCTTTGACACCTTTTACATCCTTATTGACAACTTCAAGTATAGGTGCTAGCTCAACCAACATAGCTTCCTCACCACGTTGATCCTCCCGATGTTTCTACAGCAGCTCCCTCTGACTATCTAGTCGTTGGATCTTTAAAGTTTTTAAGCCCATAATAAGCCAGTCAAAATGGAAGCCATCATGACCCAACTCCCTCAAATAGCCCAGGAACTGGTTGAGGAGGGCTCTGGTAACATTTGAATTGGGAGTGTTGATGATATCGGCAACAATAGTCGCCATGCCCTAAAGCCTATAGCTCATCATGGGGATGTTGGAACGCAGGCAATCTACAATAAACGTCTCAAGATGGTGGCTTGCAAGCTGTTTAACTACCAAATGATGGTTGTCAGGCATTTAAGGGGAACACTGAAGTACCATGAGGCAAAAGGCGTGAGGAGCTAAGTCGGGCAGAGGGATCTCACAACCAGATTCTCTCTCAGCAGCAGCGCCAATCGTGGAACCTTGATCATTGTGACTAGAATCTTCTGAGATAACGGGTTCCCGATGGGGTAAAGCGATGGGGAAAAGAACTAGTGGAGAATTCTCCCTTGTAACCTGAGAACATGTAGAATAAATAATGAGTTAAAGAAAAAAAATCTTAACAAGTATTTTCATTGTTAAGTCACCGATATAGGTGGAGTTTATGAAAAACCTTAACCAGTGTTTTCGTTGTTAAGTCACCAATATAGGTGGAGTTTATGAAAAATCTTAACAAGTGTTTTCATTGTTAAGTCACCGATATAGGTGGAGTTTATGAAAAACGTTAACCAGTGTTTTTGTTGTTAAGTCACCGATATTGGTGGAGTTTATGAAAAATATTAACAAGTGTTTTCGTTGTTAAGCCACCGATATAGGTGGAGTTTATGAAAAATCTTAACAAGTGATTTCATTGTTAAGTAACCGATATAGGTCGGGTTTATGAAAAATCTTAACAACTATTTTCGTTGTTAAGTCACCGATATAGGTGGATTTTATGAAAAATCTTAACAAGTGTTTTCATTGTTAAGTCACCGATATAGGTCGACTTTATGAAAAATCTTAGCAAGTGTTTTCGTTGTTAAGTCACTGATATAGGTGGATCTTGTGAAAAATCTCAACAAGTGTTTTTAGTAGTAAGTCACCATTATAGGTGAAGTTTGAAAGGTTAAAAAATACAGAGAAACTAGCAAAGTACCTCAGTAGTAGCGAAAACAAGAATCAGAGTCACCACGGAGGCCATAATGACGGGAACTATTGGGGGAGGCTTATTTCCTCAGAAGCCTCAACCACACCCCCAACTGAAGAAGTCTCAACGGTCGGTAAAGCTCCCTCGCCAGTAAAAGTACCACAGCCAACATAGGAGTTGCACTGGGAGAAGACGTTGGACCTCCAAATGATGCCCCAACATGGGTGGGTATAGAAGAACCGCCACGCTGGGCAAAAGCATCAACGTTGGCCTTAGAAACATGCAGACCACCAAGAGAAGAGGGTTGGGCAAGACTTGGAGAAAGATGCAAATATGAAGATAAGTGTTAGACATGAGGAATGAGTACAGAAGAAGTGAGAAATAACTCTAAGTTTTACTTTCCTCAGTTATGGTACCAAAGAGGGAAACTGTAGCCAGTGATCTCATCAGCACAGGGGGGAGAAGAATGTTAGCTAACAAAGATTCCATTTCAACCTAAGGCATCCCAACATATCAAAGTTTAGCAGGACAAACAAAAAAATGGATGGAGGAGAAAAAATACGTGAGACCTAACAAGTAATTGATAATATGTTACCTCAGGGGCACTTTTCATAATTGGAACGATGGGCAGAAGGACCTCGTGCTGAGTTGATAATTCAGAAGGGGCTGGGGGAGTTATCTCTGGTTGAGAAGAGATGCACACAGACTCAATGGACTCACCCCCCACAGCAGCATCCTTCGCAGGTTAAGAGGTCAAACGGTGGGAGTAGGTAAGCCCGATCATAGGGGAACGGGGAAGAGTCGCATCGGCCTGAGAAGAAATGAAACGTCCCCCCATGAAAGGGATCACAGGGGGCTGGGTCTTTCGTCTTTAACTTCCTACACCAAAGTGGTTAAGAGTTAAACAGATGTAGTTTGCCTTAAAAAAATGCGAATAAGAGCAATAACACACATACATACCTCATATTCAAAGGGAGAGTGGGAGGATATAACCACTGGCAAAGGAGGAGAGGAAGCAGTAACAGAGGGAGCTGGGGAGAGATGTACATTTGGATTTCATTTCCTCTGGGACTTAGTACCCAGAGTCTTCTTCCTCACACCCACAGTGCCAGTACTTTGAGGAACCTTTGAACTTTTCTTCCTTTTTGACCCTGGTTTTATTAGATCAACTAGGATGGTAGGGAAGGCAACAGAAGGAGGAACGACATGAGCGCACCGTTGAAACTCAGTGTTTATCCGTTCCACCTTAGCCTGAACCCTCCTTCTCAGCTCTTTGTTCACTTCTAAAGACATGGGAGGGGGAACGGAGGCGATGGGGAATGCCTCCAAAGGAATTTGAGACTTCGATTTTGAGGAAGTCCCACTCTTGGACTTCTTAGTTCTTTTGGCTGGTGGCTGGGAAGGCCCTTCGCCAATGGCTGCTTCGGTTTTTGGGGCAGGCTGTTTGGGGGTTACAACGATCTTGGGTATGGGCATGGCAGTAGATATCATTGGGCAATAAAGGGGTTAGCTTGAGGGGATGATCTTTAATGGTTTTACTCAGAGGGAACTAAACTCTAAGAACGGAGTTGCCTTTGAGGCCCAACTCCAAGGCAGAGAAAGAAAGGACTAGGGGATACTGGGGGGACTTTGCATGAACTCACAAATCATGGCCAGTTGAATCAAAAGGAATTTGGTGGCATAAGAGGTAGATACATCCCCTTCCAATGTGCACTAGGAAGGGTGACTCGACCATCCATGGTATAAGTCACACTAAGTACTGCTGCTGCAAGGTAGAAGGTGCAAGCCTTAGTAAAAGTAACCATTTTATTGCTTAGTTAAAACACAGGTCGAGGAGCCCCTTAATCAAACCCGAATTGCCTGCTACATCTATCGAGGTTATAAGGTTCATAATTTTATCCCCATTCAGTAAAGGAAGGAAGAAACCCAGGAGTGAACAAAAGTACCACGACCTGTGAAGAATCTTCTACAACGGGGACAAAAGTGACCGTTCTGGCTGGAGAAAGAAAAAAATTCCAAGTGTGGGCAAAGGTGGATTCTCAGTATGGACTCATGACAAAGGAGTCGAAACGATCAATAACACCCATGATCTCCTTTCGACTCTATTTTTTTATGAAAGCATAAGAGGCGTGGGGGTTTAATGCCTTGACTCACGGGATAAGAGACAGACTTGGAAGCAATGGCAGGAAAACGAGTATAGAGGAAACCCATTAAGATAATGGTATTAGAAAAATTGGCCAAGTTTTAATGACCGAGGGATCGTTCCATGTCAAGGTGGGTTCGATCCAGCCAAGTATAGAGGTACCCCAAAGCAATGGCAGCCAGAGGAAGGTTGAAACCCTGGCCAAACGGATAAAAATATTTATAAGGTCCCTCCTTGGCTAGTCATTGGGTTTCCCAGTTAAGAAAAAATGCAAAAGCAGCATAAGAATATAGGCTGGTAGTTTCAAAGATGTACCTTTACCTTGGCCTGTTCCAGCAGTGACATCCTTCGCAGTAGGAGCTTCGAAAAAATAACTAATGAGATTAGTAAAAGTAGCCTTATTAGAATACCCAGTGCAACTTTGTCAAATTTAATCTAGCTCATCCCGGTCAACAGTCTCTCCGATATCTATGGCCTCATCGTGATATGTATACTCACCCATGGGCTCAAACCCAAGTAGCTCACAATCATCCTCTAACGAAATGGTGAACTCCCCTCAAGCAGTGAAGAATGTGTGAGTTGTCATGTTCCATTTGGAAATCAACACTTGGAGCGAAGCGTTGTGCTTAGAAAGAGTGAACTCCCCAAACCAGCTGGCTTAGTGAAGACTAACTTTGGCAAGAGCTACAGCGTGAGAGCTCTGAATATGTGCATGCCATGGCAAAATGAGCTGGCGACCCCCCAGGTGCTTCAAAATTGATCTGGGAGTAAGGAAAGTCGCCACATTCCAACCGAAAGCGTAGAGTCCCCTCTGGAGGAAGAAAGCCCCACTTCGAGGAATCTTGATCCTCATCACCCAGCAGTAAAGGGTCGTACTTGACTGAAAAATGGCAGGTCTTGCATGCATCAGAAAACTCATCATCTTTGCCAAAGATGGGAGATCGGCGATAAAAATTTAGTTGCTCTTGATGAGCAGCATACAAGGTAGTGGCGCTAGGGGTGGCAGAGGAAGTGCTTGGCTGAACAGCGGTGGTGGTAGCCTTTGAGACACTTAAAGAAGCCATAGTAAGTGGTTGTGAAAGAAACAACTTGGTAAAGAAGGGCTATGAATGAAAATAGAGGAGCATAACCACAGGTGGTGGCGTAAAAGATGAAAGGAAGAAGAAAACTAGGTAAAAGCCTAGCAACAATGGAGTTCTGGCAAAGTTTCTCTCTCTAGAGTAGATGGAAGCTTGCAGAAGACGAAGGAAAGAGAATAGTTTTGAAAAGTAGACGTTTGAAAACTTTTAAACTCGTCTATTGAGTTTTCCACCACCACACATGCAAAGCCACCTATAATTATTTCAAATATACACGTGGCACTTCAGGAAGTGTCTTGACAGTTGAAAATACAGCGCCACGTCAGTTGAGAAGTGACGCATGGGGAATAGAAAGGGTTTCCTTCCTAGGCAAGTTTGAGTTTTGGCGCTATAATTTTTGTCAAACATATCCAATAAACTCCCAACGAAGAAGCTATCCCAACTGTCCAAAAAAGCTTTGATGTCCCCTTGCCACAAGTCCAAATGTTATTTAATTGTGACTCAGCTACATCGGGGAGAATTTTGCTTTTTTGAACATGGTGAAACGTTACAAGAGATAATTTCACAAGTCACAACGATAGGGGCAGTCCTAACGAAAAAATCACTGCCTACAACTATACTCCACAACAGCACAAATGGGAGAATTTCACTTCCCCAGAGTCCAAACGGGTATTTAAGAAAGTCAGCAGGTGTTTCGAGAGAATCCTAAAATTATTCATTGAAGAAAAGACAAAACGATTAAAATTCAGTCGTAGGATAAAGTGGTGATGGCCCTTCGCAAACCGTCAACAAGCCATATCGCTTCGACTCAGGTACATCGGGGAGATTTTTTTCCTCACACGGAGAAGGTTCATCAGATTGAGGAGTTTTCGTTCAGACATTTCTTGTTTCTACAATAAATCTCTCCATAAAGGGGTAAATGTAGAGGGGGCTTGAAGATAATCCTGAGATTAGAGATAATTCCCCCATTTACAATAGTGTTTTGGACTAAGGCAGCTTAGCGTGGCAGTTCAGCATTGCAACTCAGTGAGGCAGCTCAGCGTGCTAGCCCAGAGGGACCTTCCAGCGAAGAAACTGACCAAGAGAGCTCGTCCTTTAGTCATGTTGATCAATTTAGTCTTGTTGTATCTTTTGTTTATATCGACTATGAGCTATAACGATTGTAAAGATGTAATGAGTATAATTATTTTGTGTGAGGTCGAATGGTACTCGCGAGAGACCAGGCTTGGCAGGGCCTGGGAGAGCTTTCATGCTCTATCGAAGAACCTCGTCGTGGGAACTTCAAAGGGACTTGGTTTGGAGGATTGAGAATTGAGGCACCATTGGGGCTTGTCCTGACCATCTTAGATACACCTGGTAAAACACCAAAAGGACCCTGACCGTGGAACCTCGGGGGGAGCATCCTTGAGTTTCATCGGGTATTGAGTTGTGAGCCAAATAACCCTCTACTTAATGTCACATACACTTTATGTGATGTCACTAACCAGCTAGACAATGTCAAATCTGCACTAGAGTAAACCATTGTGGTATTTGGGGTTGTCAGGCAGTTGGTGAGCCACCTCTATGACGACAGCCCCCTGACACACAGTGGTTAGGCAAAAGGCATGTCTTGGCATTTAATTTTTATGATGTGGAGATAACTAGTGCATCAGGTATTTTAATGTTTGTGACATAAAGTATGAGGGATGTCTTTCACAGGTATTAATGAATGAGTTGCCTCTGGGGTAGTATGGGGGGATATTTAAGGACCCCAACCACCTCTGGGGAGAGATCATGTTATTATTGAGAATTCAGAAGTTATTATTAAAGAGATTTATTACGAACCAGAGAGTTTACTCACCCACCATTGTCATTTATTACGAAGCTTTAATATTTTACAGAGATCATTGAGGGTGGTGAGGGTGTTTGGCTGCCTGCCAAGGTGTATCTACGGTGCTTATTTTCTCTCTCCCTCTAAGCAAAGTTGCTTCTAAGTTCATTATTAGCTTCTAAGTTATACACGAGATATTTGTGAGTTCAAAATAAGTCTATCCTCACTAAGTTATGTTTGTGTGTCATGTGGCTAATTAATAGTGTTGCTGTTTAACTTATCATTACTGTACTCAAAAGAAGTTACGCCTCCATCTGATCTAAACTACCCTCTTACACTATTCTTGGACCTGATTCAATTATTCAATAACATTGAAAAGTAAAAAAAATCCATTATTCTATTGTTAAATTAATCCTGATTATATCTGTTTATAAAATTAATAATTCATCACATTCTTCTATTTTGTTATATTATTGCTTAGTTATACAATTATTTTCTACTTTAGATTATTATCTTCTTTTCTAATTTTAAGTATCAATGCCTAGATTTTCTTTGATTCATCAGTTCAAATTTTCATGATGACAAATTCATTTGGTTCCCTAATTATCCACTTTTTTTGTAATGATGACAATAGATGAACTGAAACGACCGATTGAGGGGAAGAGTTTTACAAAGATTCCCTAGGAGAATTTTTTTTCAAGTGAACTGCATACACATCTCATTATATTGTCATGGGTAAGTAGTACACATCGCTGAAGCTAAAAAAAAGTTCAAAAAGGGGTCCCTCGTATTATTCAACTTGAAATAGGCAAATCCCAAATTAAAAAGTTCCACATCATGGGGATTGGAAATCCCCAACGTGTTTGGAAGAATAAGGGGTTGTGTATGTCATTTCTCAAATAAAAATCCAAGTATGACCCATCACATTTTTTCAAACCTGATATCATCGCACTTGTATCTTAAAACCCACAAAACTTTTCGGATTGATTTAGTGCACACGAGCTCAACACAAAAAAGCTAAAAACATGACTAATTATATAAGTTCATAATAGATTTCATATGATTAGTTTATTATATCATTTAAAACAAAGTTGTTGAAAACAATATCTTCTTCATTACCTGCATAAGCCCCAAACATAGATACTACTTCATATTCATAAACACTAATATAATTAAATGGTACATTATAATATATTAAACCAGATTAACCATATCATATGGCAAAGACATGGTCAGTGAGTAACATCACAACAAAAAATTCATACATGGGGTAAACTAAAAATCCCCGAAATCTGGTACCAATTTCGTTGAAAACTATCATAATTCGTGATAACCACTCCAAATATCGCCAAAAACCAAATTCAGATCTCATACCATTTTTTGTTAAAATTATCATGATTCATGATAACAATTCCATACATCCTCAATAAAGAAAAAGTAATGCATTAAACTTGAGAATTACCACAAATTTGGCATCACAGTTCCAAGTGAGAATCATGATAGTTTTCATGTTTATTGGCCTTTCTATTCGTTTATGATTTGGATATTTGTAATTTTAGATTAACTGATATAAGCTAATCATATGTGTCTATATCTTTGTGATTTCAAGTTTATTTTCATATTTATGCTTCTATATATCACTAATAATGAAAGTGAAATATTATATTAGTTAGCATGTTTATTATGACCTTAAAACATGGCATTTTTATGAATCAAGAAAGAAGACCCCATCAAAAACTTCTAAATGTTTTTCACCCTTAGTTTTCTACTTAAAGATAGGATTTGAAATTTGATAATTCGTTTTGTTAACTGGATATTATTCATATGTTGTTTGTTATTGGGCCTCGAGTTAGAGGCTATCGATTTAAATTTATCCCATATTTTGGTTAAATCCTCCCTAATGAAGATTGAGGTTAGCATAATCTAGATTCTGTTTTAAGGCATCACATGTTGATATCGAAGCATATAGACTTGGGGTTGGGTAGTGTGTAGCCTATTTACTCCTCATTTGTTCACTCTATTATTTATTTTATGCGAACTCATTTGAGGAATCTCATATTTTCGTTTATTAGAATGAAAAATTATGGACTCACATCATACTAACCCCTTCAAAACTGATCCAAAGTAAATCGTGACCTCTAGATTGGGTCCCAGTCACTATTGAATGAGTGTTAATTTGGGTGATACCACTAAGCATATTCGTTGGAGAGTGTCATATAATCCTCTATTATGACTCATTTTACGTTATTAATTGTTCAAAATTCAGTTATGATTGTAATGGATGACTTTGAGAACATACTTACTATTTACTATGGTAGGCAGAGGAAGTTGGGAACCAAGTGTGGATGATTTTTAAATGTTTTAAACAGTAGTGCTTAGTATATGTATATGGCTTTGGTTTGATCCATAATGTCATTTTGTGTATTGTGTTGTTGAAACTCGATTGCAAGTAACTATATACTTTTATAAGAGAATAAGAAATGAAATTTGGTTTCATAAGTAATGTTATTTTTGTTTGGACAAAATATTTTTGAGATTTATTATATACATTACTATTAATTGACTATTGTTATTTATAGGAAATAAGAACAATAATTTTTGTCTCCGTTTCTCATATTGAAGGATATCTTGATGTGGATGATATCACAAAATCTTTCCCTGAGTCCACTTTAGTGGAGAAGGTAAAATCCCAACCCCTTAATTTTAGATGGTATTTGTAAAAAAATTCTTGCTTAGATAGTGTATTAACATGTTGAGGACTAAAATGCAGTCAGTGGAATAGTACGGGGGTCTATTTATAATAACTATGAATAAACTCCTCACATTTGATTGCTTACAAAGAATTTTGTCAAAAAAGCACATACTTGAGGAGTCTTAAAGATTAACTCCACAATAACTTCCAAAATTAGCTAAGGGTTTGTGGTTGGCGAAGGAAGAAGTCAATATAAGAATCTAAGAATATTTGTTACTAAAAAATCATTTTGTCTGAAGAAGCAATAGATATAGATTTTTGGAAGGCTTTTAATTGCTTGGGTTAAAAACAAATCTCAGTTTTCTACTTATTCAAAGACAGTGGCTGAAGAATTTATATATAAGGCTATTAAGGAATGATGGCCTAAGTGTGTTTCGGCTACAGCTAAGCAAGTTGTATTGTGTAGGAACTTTCATTCAAAAATTTCGTTCGTTTGTATAATTGGAGACTGAGTTAGTCAACGATTTTAGGCAAAGAATTAAATAAATGGATGAAGAATACTTTCCATGTAGCATGCACTTTTAACATTAGTATAATGTTAAGGTTGGCCACCACCATAACGGGCATCAGAGGCCACAATAGCGATTATGTAATGGTGAGGCTTTTGTATTGTCACTGTTGAGTATTGATGGGGGTGTACACATGCGCTGTTGAGATTATATGGGTTCAATCCTCTTTTCATTCCTGACACTATCACCTTAAATTATTAATTAAGAAAACAATCATTTTTATCCAGCTGTAATACCCATTGGGTTCATTATAAGATAAAACAAAAAAAATCTATAAAGAAGAATGTGGAATGAGTACACACCTTCTATAAGAGTTGCAATATTTATTGTGGCATTTCAGTGAACAAATAATGTTCAACTTGCTAAATCTTTATGTGAACATGTTATTTGACTACTTAGAATAAAAAATAAGTAAAAGTTATATTATTATATATACAATTCATATAAATAATATCAAAAGGGAAGAAATACAATTTACTTACTATTCATACCTAGTGGGTGTGGTGTTAAAATGTCAATACCCATCCTTAAACTGCATAAACCACTTATTCTTTTCTTAGCAGTCTTAACCAATAAAAAAAATTTATTCATGAAAATAAACACCTAAAAATCAATCCAAAGATTGAAAGATTCATACTTGATGATGGAACATATGCCTTCCTTGTTTGAGTTGTAAATCCTTCAATGGGATAACAAAAAACAACACTGGCATTGATGCAAGGATTCTAATCTACACTTGTTTGAAAATTCATATCAATTTCCTTTTGAAAAAATATATCATTTACACTATTAACTTTAGAAATTTAAGAAAAGAGCCCATTGCCCATATGTAAAAAACACACAATCAAAAACTGTATTAGACCTCATGTAAGCAATCATATAAAGATTACAGTCATAGGACCAAAAGATCTTAGAGAATACCCAATAATGAATTTATCTTAATTAAGAATATCAATCAAGTGACTTTACTTTACAGAAGAAACCATTTTTGGGGGTAGGAGCGGAGGAGACGGAATGATAACTCTTAGTGAGATCAATTTCTCGATAACTGTTGGTTTTGGTAGTGTGATGTGCTAGAAACCGGACCCTAATCTATAGGAAATGAAAAACAAAGAGTTAATTCTTCAGTTTTCCTAAATTGAAAATGTATCATATTATTGGCCTGCCAAAACACACATACATCTAGGAACCAAAAAACACACCCATCAACACACTTGAAATTGGTTATGTGTTTTCTAATGATGAATTTCTGAAACAAAATCTGATGAAGTTTGTGAACGTGGACGTGGTGAAGGATCTGGACGTGGTGAAAGGTCTGCACTAGATCAAGTGATAGTTGGATTTCTTTAAACGATAAATAGATAGTTAAGGCTTTAGGTATTTGGTAGAGATAATAGCAGGGGTTTGGGATATGACCAGATTGGGAGGTTGGAGTGTTATTTTGGTTTTTGGGGAGGTTTGCGTGATATTGATGGTTTTGGGTTGCATGATATTAATGGTTTTGGGTAATTTGGTAGGAATATATATGACTTGCCACGTGGACATCATAGATGAATAGGTGATTTAAATGCGTGTATAGCATTCTATTTTAGTATATAGATTAGACCGTCACTTATGTTGAAAAATATATTCAAATATGTTTTCATATTGATAATGTTGGACACCTCTATGTTTACAATTTAGGATTTTAGAATGGTTAAGAATAACCCATGAAATAATATTCGTATCTCCTCCCTCCAAAGGGTATTTTAAGTACATGTTCCATGATTATATATATAAATAAGTATAACTTTATGAGTAATTGGATTTATTTGTAAATTCCTTACAAAGTGTTTTTTTTGTGGTTGAATGTTATAACATTAACGACACAGATACCCTTATATTATCGTTTCTAGAGTTCCATGGAATTCTACTTAAATGGGATTATGTTGTAGTTGTATAATCATTGAAAGTTCTATAAATATTTTAGTATGATACTTGTGATTTGAATTCAATAGTGATTTAGCTGTATTGATAGGTTTAAGGTCTAATTCACCAAGTTTAGCTCCTCCCGATAGAAACACAACCATATAGTTGAGAACTTGAGGTGAGTGACCCACCTTACGAATGGTGTATGTTGCTAATTTTACATAGAAATGTATAGTTTAGACTATTATGTTTAAATTCATGTGTATGACGTTGTGTTTATAGCATATATGCATAGTGTTAACAAATCTTAAATTGAGACTATCCTATTATATGGACTATGGTGGGTCATACGGGATATGGTGGTCTCATTTTACTGAGAGAATCCAACTTAAGGTTTTGTGTATTTGGGCCAACAGAAGGGATGTAGTGGTCCTTATAAATCGCAGTGGGTTAACTGAACTGTGGCGGGTCCAGGTTTTCAAGAGTCCATAATTCCTACTTGTGTTATATGATTTAAAATGCTTATTTAAAATAGTTATATGGGAGGGGGGGGGGGGGTAAGTTCATCCACTAAGCTTTTGTAGCTTACACTCCTATAATGTTTTGTTTCAAGTATCCCTATCGTTTGGAGTTAACTGCCAAGTTAGGACTTTAAAACATGAGAATGGATGATATGTAGTCTGGGTTGAATATCAATAAACTTTTTGTGAATGTTAAAGTAAGAAACTTGTTTGTGTAAAGTTTGTTGTTAGTAGTACGTTATATTCAAAGTGAAATTATATTTTCTTATACATAGGCCTTAAATGAAAACCATAGGTTGTTTTCTCAAAGATCTATAAAACTTATTACACCTTGAAGAAATTTATTTAGATCACAAATACTGTTGACTTAAAGAAGGTAGGGCATCACACAAGAACACCTCGCACGGGACTAATGTAACTCGTAGGAGATGACAGTGTAGTCACGAGAATCCCAGTTCGAGAATACGAAGATAATTTGCATATATCCAGAATTAGGCTTCAAAACAAGTGGTTAGAGGGTAAAACGCCAAAACAACCCCCAAACGGATCCGTAAGAGGCACAAACACCTCGTACGGGACCAACGTCACTCGTAGGAACTGAGGATGTAGTCACGGGACTCCCGATAATTTGATGATAAATTTCAAATATCTATAATTAGGCTTAAAACATGTCGTTAAATGGAAAAATGCAAAACAACCACCTTGCACAGGACCAATGCAACTCGTGGAATCTGACTGCGAAGCCACAGGACTCCCAATTTGAGAATATGATGATAATTTTCAAATATCAAGACTTGGGTTTAAAATCATGTCGTTAAAGGGTGAAACCCCAAAACAGCCACTAAACGGCCTCGTAAAAAGAATGAACACCTCGCACGGAACCAATGTAGTTCATACGAACGGACTGTTTAGTCATGAGACTCCTAATTTCGAAAGACGATACATTACAAATATCTAGATTTAGGCTTAGAAATGTTTCACTGGAGGACAGAAACCCAAAATAACCACTAAACAACCCTATAAGGAACATAAACATCTTGCACGGGACAAGTGTAACTCATAGGAATTGACCGCAAAGTAATGGGGCTCCCAGCTTGGGAGTATGATGATAATTTACAAATATTTGGACTTAGGCTTAAAAACATGTGGTTAGAGGGCAAAACCCCAAAACAACCCCTAAACAGCCCTGTAAGATACACGAACACCTCGTACGGGACCAAGGTAACTCGTAGAAACTAATCGAGTAGTCACGGGCCTCCCTGTTTAAGAATATCAAGATAATTTTCAAATATATAGACCTAGGCTTAAAAGTATTTTGTTAGATGGCAAAAACCCAAAACAACCAACAAATAACCCAGTAAGAGACATGAACACTTAGCATGAGACCAATGTAACTCATAGAAACTGATCGAGTACTATCGGGACTCATGGTTTGGGAATATGAGGATAATTTGAAAATATCATGACTTAGCCTTTAAAACATGCCATTAAAGTGCAAAAACCCAATACAGCCACCAAACGGCCTTGTAAAAGGGATGAACACCTCGCACGAGACAAATGTAACTCATCAGAACTGACCGTGTGATCACGGGACTTTCTTTTTTAAAATATGATGATAATTTACAAATATTTAGAGTTAGGATTAGAAACATGACGTTAGAGGGTGAAAACTTAAAATAGCCCCCAAATGGCCTCTAAGAGACACAAACATCTTGCATGGGAGAATGTAACTCGTAGGAACTGAACACGTAGTTACGGGACTCGCAATTTGACCATATAATGATAATTTAGAAATATATAGACTTATACTTAAAAACATTCCATTAGAGGATGAAAGCCAAAAATAAACCACAAATGATCCTGTAAGAGACACAAACACCTCCTACATGACTAATGTAACTAGTAAAAACTGACCGCATAGTCACAAAACTCTCAATTTGATATTATGAACATAATTTGCAAATATCTAGACTTAGACTTAAAAACGTGTCGTTAAAGGAATAAATCCCAAAATTACCCCAAACGGGTCCGTAAGAGGCATGAACACCTTACGTAAGAACAATGTTACTCGTAGGAACTGAATGCATAGTCATGGGACTCCCGATTGGACAATGTGACGATAATTTTTGAATATATAGACTTATGCTTAAAACATGTTATTAGAGGGTGAAAATGTAAAATAATCCCTAAATGACACCGTTAGCGACACGAACACCTTGTATGGGACCAATGCAACTCGTACGAACTGCTGCGAAGTCACGAGACTTTCAATTTGACAATATGATGATAATTTGCAAATATCTAGAGTTAGGTTTAGAAACATGCGATTAGAGAGAAAAAACCCATAAGAGACACTAACACCTTGCACGCGACCAATGTAACTTGTAGAAAATGACCCTGTAGTTATGGGACTCCCGGTTTGAGAATATGATGATAATTTAAAAATAACTAAACTCAGCCTTCAAAACATGCCGTTAGAGAGAGAAAACTTAAAATAACCCCCAAATGACCTTTTAAAAGACACAGACACCTTGTACGGGACCAATGTAACTCACAGGAATTAACTGCAAAGTCATGAGACTCCCGGTTTGAAATTATGATGGTCATTTACAAATATCAAGACTTAGGATTTAAAACATGTTGTTAAAGGGTGAACACCCAAAACATCTACCAAACGGCCTCTTAAAACTGATGAACACCTCGTAAGACACCAATTTAACTCGTAGGGACTCACTACGTAGTTACAGGACCCCCAATTTAAGAATACGGAAACAATTTGGAAATATCTACACTTAGGTTTAAAACATGTCGTTAGAGGTCTAAAACCAAAAACAATCACCAAATAGCCCTTTAAGAGACACGAACACCTCTCACGGAGAAAATGTAACACGTAGAAATTTATCGCATAATCGCGGGACTCTTAATTTGATAATATGATGATAATTTCCAAATATCTAGACATAAGATTGGAAACGCGTTAAACGGAGACAATGCAAAATAGACCCCAAATGTTCCCGTAAGATGCATAGACACCTTGCACGGGACCAATGTAACTCTTAGGAACTAACCGTGAAGTCACGGGACTCCTAGTTTGAGAATATGATGATAATTTTCAAATCTCCAAACTTAAGAGTAAAAAAAATTCATTAAAGTGCGAAAACCCAAAACAACCACTAAATGGCCTTGTAAAAGAGATTAACACCTCGCATGGGACCAATGCAACTCACAAAACTGACTGCGTAGCCACAAAACTTTCATTTTGGAAATACGATGATAATTTGAAAAAATCTAGACTTAGAAACATTCCCTTTGAGGGTGAAAACCCACAACATACCCTAAACGACCCCGTGAGAGACATGAACATCTTGAACGTGATAATGTAACTCCTCGTAGGAATCGGCCACGTAGATTAGGGACTCCTGATTTTAGAATATGATGATGATTTGGAAATATCTATAATTAGGCTTAAAAACATGTCGTTAAAGGTTGAAAACTTAAAACAACCCAAAAATGGCCCCGTAAGAGACACGAATACCTCACATAGGATCAATGTAACTCGTAAAAACTAATCACGTAGTCACATGACTACCGATTTGAGAATATGAAAATAATTTGCAAATAACTAGACTTAGGCATAAAAATATGTGGTTAGAGGGCAAAATCCTGAAACAACCCTTAAATTTTCCTATAAGTGGCACTAACACCTCACTTGGGACCTATGTAACTCATAGGAACTAAATGTGTAGCCAGGAGATTACCGGTATGAAAATATGACGATAATTCTCAAATATCTAAACTTAGACTTGGAAACATTATACTTAGGAGATAAAATACAAAACAAACTCCAAATGGCCCCATAAGAGGAACGAACACCTCGTACGACACCAATGTAACTCATAGGAATAGGATGCGAAGTCAAGGGACTCTTAGTTTGAGAATATGATTATAATTGGCTAATCTCAAGACTTAGTCTTGAAAACATGTCGTTAAAGGGCAAAAACACAAAACACCCACCAAGTGGCCTCATAAAGGGATGGACACCTCACGGGATTGATGTAACTCGTAAGAACTGGATGTGTAGTCACGAGACTCCCTGTCTAGGAATATTATCATAATTTTCAGATATCTAGACTTACGCTTGGAAACATGCCATTAAATGATGAAAGCCTGAAACAGCCCCCAAATGGCCCCATAAGTGACGTGAACATCTTGCATGGGAATAATATAACTCGTAAGAACTAATCGCATAGTCAAAGGACCCCCAATTTGATAATATGACGATAATTTGGAAATATTTAGACTTAGACTTAAAAACGTGTCGTTTGAGGGAAAAAAACATGAAACAACCCTCAAATGGCCCTTTAAGATATACGAACACCTCGCACAGGACCAAGATAACTCGTAGGAACTAATCGTGCAGTCAAGGTACTCCCATCTTGAAAATATGAAGATAATTCGCAAATATCTTGATTTAGGCCTAAAAACTAGGTCGTTAGAGGGCGAAAACCCAAAGCAACACCAAAACGACCTTGTAAGGGACACGAACACCTTGCGCATGACCAATGTAACTCGTGAAAACTGACCACGTAATCACGAGACTCGCAGTTTTACAATATGAAGATAATTTTCAAATCTCAAGACTTAAAGACATGTTGTTAAGCAACAAAAAATTCACTGTTCTAAAAAACCCGCCTAGGCTTGAGGCTTGGGAGAAAAGCCCCGCCTTAAGATTTTGATGCCTTATGCTTGATAAAACCCTTAAGGTGTACTTTTTCTCTAAAAACAACAATGCTTTAGTGAAACGATATCGTCTTTTAAAGATTTTTTTACAAACCGGACCATTATCTCATCCAAAATAATCAAATAGTATTTTTATTTACAAATATTCAGACATATTTTTATGATATGTACAATTTTAGTATTTTAATAGCCTTGTTATGGTTAAAAAATATTAAAATACATTAAAAATACCTAAACGCCTTTTGACGCCTTTTTACGCCAAGGCCCGCCTAGGCTTCTAAGGCTTAAGGCTTGGCCTCCACGCCTCGATCACGCCCCGCATTTTTTAGAACCTTGAAAAAATCAAAAAGCCACTAAACCAACTCGTAAAAGGAATGAACACCTCACAAGGGATTAATGTAACTCGTAGGACCTAATCCTTTGATAACGGGACTTTCGTTTTGGAAATATGATGATAAGATAGAAATATTTAGACTTGAGCATAGAAATATGCCATTAGAGGACGAAAAAACAAAATAGGCCCCAAACAGCCCTATAAGAGACATGAACACCTTGTAGCGGACTGATGTAACTCTTAGAAAATGACCGCGTAGTCGTGGAACTCCCATTCTGAGAATATGAATATAATTTGCAAATAGACGTAGGCTTCAAACCATGTGGTTAGAGGGAAAAACACTAAACAACACCTAAATGGGCCCGTTGCAGTCATGAATACCTCGCACGAGATGAATATAACCCGTAGGAACTAACCGCGTAGTCATATGACTCCCGATTCAAGAATATGACAATAATTTGCAATTATCTAGAATTAGGCTTAAAAACATCCCATTAGTGGTGGAAAACCTAAAAAAAAACGGGCCCATAACAGGCACGACTACCTCGCACGAGGATAATGTACTCGTAAAAACTAAATGCTTAGTCACGGTACTCCCAATATGAGAAAATGATGATAGTTTCCAAATATCTATTCTTAGGCTTAAAAACAAGCTGCTAGAGTATGAAAACCCAAAACAGTCCTTAAATGGCCCCATAGGAGATACGAACAACTTGTACGGGACAGATGTAACTTGGACGAAAAGATAGCATAGTCACGGGACTCTCAATTTTAAAATATGATGATAATTTTCATATATCTATAAATATGCTTAAAAACTTGTCATTAAATGGAGAAAATGCAAAGCTGCCCCCAAATGGCCCCATAAGAAGCACGAACACCTCACACGAGACCAATGTAACTCGTAGGAGCTCACTGCAAAGTCACGGGACTCTCAGTTTGAGAATATGATGATAATTTTTAAATCTCAAGACTTAGGCTTAAAAATGTGTCATTATAATGTAAAGACCTGAAACAACCACCAAATGGCCTCATAAAATAGATGAACACCTCACAAGGGACCAACGTAACTCGTGATAACGAGACTTTTGTTTGATAAATATGATGATAAGTTGCAAATATCTATACTTATGCTTAGAAACATGCAATTAGAGAGTGAAAAGTCAAGACAACCCTCAAACGACCCGTAAAAGACATGAACATCTTGGACGAGACCAATGTAACTCATAGGAAGTGATCGCATAGTAACGGGACTCCTAATTTGAGAATACGACGATAATTTAGAAATATATAGACTTTGGATTAAAATGCTATCAGAGAGCAAAACCCAAAACAACCCCCAAATGGCCCCATGAGAGATATGAAAACCTCGTACGGGACCATTGTAACTCGTAGAAATTGATTGCATAGTCTAGGGACTACCAATTTGAGAATATGAAAATAATTTACACATATCTAGACTTATGCTTAAAAATAAGCTATTAGATGGAGAAAACCCAAAACATCCCCTATACGGGCCCGTAAGAGACACGGACACCTTTCACGGTTCTAATGAAACTCTTACAAACTTAACGCATATTCTTTGGAACTTCTGTTTGAGGATATTATGATAATTTTCAAATATCTAAACTTAGGCTTAAAAACATATCATTAAAGGGAAAAAATACTAAACAGCCCCATAAAAGGTGTGAGCACCTGGCACATGGCCAATATAACTCGTATGAAGTGATTGCAAAGTCATTGGACTTCTGATTTAAGACGATGGCCTTAATTTGAAAATCTTAAGACCTATTAAAACATGTCATTAAATGGCAAAAATCTAAAATAGTCACAAAAAAGCGTCGTAAAAGGAATGGATACCTCGCACGGAGCCAATATAACTCGTAAGAATTAAATGCGTAGTCATGGAAATCTCAATTTGGGAAGATGATGATAATTATCAAATATATAAACTTGGGCTTAAAAACATGTCGCTAAAGGGAGAAAACACAAACCAACACCCAAACGGTCCCGTGAGAGGGACGAACACCTCACACGGGACCAATGTAACTCATAGGAATTGATCGTGAAGTCATAGGACTCCCTATTTAAAAATATGATGATAATTTTCAAATCTCAAAACTTAGGATTAAAAACATGATATTAAAGGGAAAAAACCCAAAACAACCACCAAATGGTCTCGTAAAAGGGATGAACACTGCGCATGGGACCAATGAACTCATAGGAACTAACCGAATAGTCACAGGTCCCCCGGTTTGAGAATCTTGCGCTTAGAAACATGCCATTAGAGAGGAAACCCCCCAAAAAACCAAACAACCCCATAATAGACATGAACATCTCCCACGGGACCAATGTAACTCGTAGAAACTGATCGCGTAGTCACATGATTCTCAATTCAAGAATATGGAGATAATTTGCAAATATCATTAGGCTTAAAAAAATGTTGTTAGACGGTAAAAACCCAAAATAGCCCCCAAAACCCGTAAGAGGCATGAACACCTCGCACGAGACCAATGGAACTCATAGGAATTGAACTCGTAGTTGGGGGACACCCAAATTGGGAATATGATGATGTTTATCAAATATCTAGAGTTAGGATTAAAATCATGTCGTTCTAGGGAAAAAATGCAAAACACCCCCAAAATGGCCCTGTAAGAGGTACGAACACCTCTCGCGAGACCAATATAAATCGTAGGAACTCACTGCAAATATATGAGACTCCCGATTTGAAAATATAATGATAATTTGCAAATATCAAGACTTAGGTGTAAAAACAGGTCGTTCAAGGTCAAAACCCAAAATAATTACCAAACGACCTCGTAAAAGGGATGGACACCTCACATGGAACCAACGTAACTCATAGGAACTAACCGCGAAGTCACGAGACTATTGATTCGGGGATATGGTGATAATTTACAAATATCCATACTTAGACTTATAAACATATTGTTAGATGGGAAAACTCAAAGCATCCCCAAATGGGCCCGTAACAGGCACGAACACCTCGCATGGGACCAATACAACTCGTAGGAATTAAACTCTTAGTCATAAGACTCCCGCTTGAGAATATATCGATAATTTTCAAATATATAGACTTAGGCATAAAAAAACATGATGCTAGAGGGAAGAAACCAAAAAAACCCCAAAACATCCTCATAAGAGACACGAACAAATCGTACGGGACAAGTGTAACGCATAGGAACTGATCACATAGTCACGTGACACCCAGTTTGAGAATATGATGATAATTTTCACATGTCTATATTTATACTTAAAAATATGCTATTAAAGGGAGAAAGTAAAAAACTACCCCAAATGGCCCCGTAAATGGAACGAACACTTCGTACGAGACCAATGTAACTCGTAGAAACTCACCCCGAAGTCACAAGACTCTCGATTTAAGAATATGATGATAATTTTCTAATCTCAAGACTTAGGCTTAAAATATGATGTTAAACTGCGAAACTCCAAAGCATCCCCCAAAAGCCCCCGCAAAACACATAAACACCTCGTAAGGGACCAATGTAATTCGTAGGAACTAGCTGCATGGTACTTTAATTTTTGAAATAGTATGATAAGTGGAAAATATCTCGACTTAGGTGTAAAAACATGCCATTAGAGGGAAAAAAATCCAAATCATCCCCCAAATAGCCCCGTAAAAGATTTAAACATCTTGCGTGGGACTAATGTAACTCGTAGAAACTGACCACGTAGTTATAGGACTCCCGGTTTGAGAATATAATGATAATTTAGAAATGTCTAGACTAAGGCTTAAGAACATGTCGTTCGAGGATGAAAACCCAAAATAAATCAGCAAACGGCCTCGTAAGAGACATAAACATCTTGCACGGGACTAATGTAACTTCTAGGAACTAACCGCATAGTTATAGGACTCCCGATTTGAGAATATGATGATAATTTGCAAATGTAAAGACTTAGGATTCAAAACATGTCGTTAGAGGGTGAAAACCCAAAACAACTCCAAACGGCCCCATTAGAGATACGGGTGCCTCGCACACGAATAATGTAACTCGTAGGAATCAACCGCGAAGTCATGGGACTCCCGGTTTGAAAATATGATGATAATTTGCAAATATTAAGACTTAAAAACATGTCATTAAAGGGTGAAAACCTAATACAACCACTAAGAGGCCTCGTAAAAGGTATGAACATCTCGCGCGGGACCAATATAACTCATGAAAACTGACCGCATAGTCACGGGACTCCTGGTTTGGGAATATGACGATAATTTGCAAATATCTAGACTTAGGCTTAGAAATATGCCATTAGAGGTCGAAAACCCAAAATAGTTCTAAATGATCCCGTAACAGGCACGAACACCTAGCACGGGACCAATGTAACTCATAGAAACTTACCACATAGTCATGGGACCATGGGTTTAAGAATATGACCATAATTTTCAAATATGTAGACTTTGGCGTAAAAATATGCCGTTAGAGGGTAAAAAATCAAAATAACCCCTAAATGGGATCGTAAGAAGCGCGAAAATCTCGCACGAAACTGATGTAACTCGTAGGAATTGACAACGAAGTCATGGGACTCTTCATTTGATAATATGATGATCATAACGCAAAATGACCCCCAAATTGGCCCAATAAAAGACATAAACACCTCATACGGGACCAATGTAACTCGTAGGATCCGAATTGAAGTATAAGGACTCCCGATTTAAAAATATGGCCATAATTTGCAAATCTCAAGACTCGGTCTTAAAAATATTAGTTCAAGGGTGAAAACCCAAAACAACCACCAAACAGTCTCAAAAAAGAGATGAACACCTCACACGGGACTATAATAACTCGCAGAAACTGACCGGATAATCACAGGACTCTCGGCCTGAGAATATGAAGATAATTAACAAATATCTAGAGTTATGACATAAAAATATATTGTTATAGGGCAATACCCCTCAAATAAGCCCGTAAGAGGCACAAACACCTTACACGGGACTAATGTAACCTACAATAACTCAACACGCAATCACGGGAGTTTCATTTGAGAATATGATAATAATTTTCAAATATCTAGACTTAGGCTTATAAACATGCCGTTAAAGAGAGAAAATGTGAAATAACCCCCAAACGGCCCCTTAAGAGGCATGCACATCTTACATGGGATCAATATAACTGACAGGAACTGACCGCGATGTCACGAAATTATCGGTTTGAAAATATGACGATAATTTACAAATATCAGGAGTTAGGATTAAAAATATGTCGTTCAAGGGTGAAAATCCAAAACTGCAAATGAACGGCATAGTAAAAGAGATGAACACCTCACACGGGACCAATGTAACTTGTAGTAACTGATCGTGTAATCACGGGACTCTCGATTTATGAATATGATGATAATTAAAAAATATCTTGACGTAGGGTTAGAAGCATGTCATTAGAGGGTGAAACTCAAAATATCCTCCAAACGGCCCCGTATGAGACGTGGTCATCTTATATGGGACTAATGTAACTCATAGGAGCTGATCGCATAGTCGCGGGAGACCCAGTTTGAGAATATAACAATAATTTGAAAATATATAGACTTAGGCTTAAAAACATGCCATTAGAGGGTGAAAATCCAAAATAACCCCCAAACAGTCTCGTAAGAAACACGAACACCTTTCATGTGACCCAGGTAACACGTAGGAACTAATCATATAGTCACGGGTCTCCCAGTTTGAGGATAGGAAGATTATTTATAAATATCTAGACTTAGGCTTGAAAACATGCCGCTAGAGAGCAAGAATAGAAAACAACCTCCAAAATGGCCTGTACGAGGTACGAACACCTCTCATAGGACATTTATAACTCATAAGAATTGATCACATAGTCATGGGATTTTCAGTTTGAGAAAATGATGATAATTTTTAAAAATATAGATTTTGGCTTAAAACATGTCGTTAAAGGGAGAAAAGGCATAATATCCCCCAAAACAGACCAATAGGAGGCATGGACACCTCGTACAAGACCAATGTAACTTATGAACTGACTGCGAAGTAACAAGATTACCGATTAAAGAATAGGATAATAATATTCAAATCTCAAAACTTAGGACTAAAAATATGTTGTTAAAGTACGAAAATCCAAAACAGCCACCAAATGGCCTCACAAAAAGGATGAACACTTTGCACAAGACCGATGCAACTCACAAGAATTGATCGCATAACCACCGAACTTCCATTTTGGAAATATGACGATAATTTTTAAATACCTACACTTAAACTTAGAAACATGCAATTAGAGAGCCAAAACCCAAGGTAGCACCGAAATAACCCCGTAAGAGACACAAACATATGACATGAGACAATGTAATTTATAGGAACAGACGGCGTAATTACAGGACTACCGATTTAAGAATATGACGATGATTTAGAAATGTCTAGAATTAGGCTTAAAATAAGTCGTTAGAGGGCAAAAATCCAAAAGAACCCCCAAACGTCCCCACAAGAGACATGAACACCTCTCACGGGACAAATGTAACTCCAAGGAACTGAATACGCAGTCATAGGAACATTGTAACTCGTATTATATTGGCCCTTCATAATTATATTCATATCCAAATTGTATCATATTATGATATTGGCGCTTTAGTTTGATTTATGAATGTTTAGTTTGAATTATGGATTTAGTATGATTTATGAATTAACTAGGATGTCGCGGTGCTTTTATTTTAATTGTAAACTCCCCCGTTATAATATTACTTAATTGTATATCAATTGGCTGATGAATATAGATTTTTTTTTGGGGGGGGGGTGGGTGGGTGCCTAAAAGCAATCATTTTATGAAATTTGGGGTCACGAATTTTGGATCGTGATCCAATTTGAACATTATTCCACTCATGGACACGGATGTCGTGACCATCGTGTCAATATTATCCCACTTTGGTAATGGATTTGGGCCATGACCATGGACTCACGACCCAAATCCCTGACCATGAAGTAAATATTATTTCACGGGAGAGACCGTGACCCCCTTTTAGGGTCACAAATGAGGTCCGTGACCACTGTTTTTGGTCAAGACAAAAATGCTCACGGACGAGCTCCGTGACTCGTGGCACTAGTCACAGTCGAGGTCCATGCCCATCTTCGTTATATGGTGAAAATTTGTTACTAAAGAAATTTAATACAAGATTAAAATATTTGAGTAACTCTGAACTATTTTTGAGGAAACTCTTTTCTTTAAATCAAATCCATTTTAATCACAAGATGTACTTAATAAAACATGCACGAGATCATTTCAAGATTTTTTAACAAGTTTTGAAAATAAAACTGAGACAGTTTAAATCAGCACACCAATCAGAATGAGATGAGGAAATGTAGAAAGATTAATTGACAAGAGATTTTTAATGTGGTAAAACCTCACCCAACTGAGGAAACATCCACAACTCCCTCTACGGAGTAAAAGAAAAAATTCACTAAAACAAAATATATCAGTTACAAACTATATAACACACATGCACACAAATCAGTCCTATACAAGTTTAGGAATGTATCCACTGGTGTCCTTCTAACTTTTTTGAAGTTCTGATTGTTGATGTGGTTCTCCAAGTTTGCTAACTTCCACTTTGTTCTAATCTTTACGTCGACTCTTGTTTCAAGATCTTATTATCAACACTTTCAGTGTTGTAGAGTGTAAGTGTTTGTGATGGTTCTCTAACACATTCATGTACACACTCACTCATATTCATACAAACATTCCTAGCAAATTACAAATCAGATCTATATGCTGTGATTTTCAGTTTCTCTCTTCTTAGAAAACTAAAACCTTATTTGACCTTTAAAATGATCCCAAAATCCACGACTATCTTGCTCGGAAGTCGATTCAAGATCTTAATCAATTTCAGGGTTTTAAAATTCAAGACCACCAAGTGAGATTCCAACTAGGTCAAAGGTCTTATTTCAAAAGAACTAGAAACATAAAATGATTTTGTTGATTTTGAAGTTAAAAACATTTACAGAAAATAATCAACAAAATATTTCTCAAGATGAGAAACTAAGAATGCATATCTACGTGTAATATAACATAAAATGACCATAACTATAATTTCTATGAAGCAGAAATACAGATCTAACCTAATGTTTAAGTTGGACACAAGATCTTGAAACGAAGAGGTTAAACCACGAAATAGCTTTCAAACCAACACTCAAACACTCTCAAACACTCAGGGTTGGTGTTTGGTGTAATAGGTTTTTGGAAAAAGGGTTAGGGTTTGAAATTGTTTGATTCTCTCTCTGGTTTCTCTCTCTTTTCTCTCTTCTCTCTTCTCACTCGAATTAAACGAAGTGGCAAAAGTCTCTCAAAGGATGAGGGTAAGCCTCCTTATATAGTAGGCTGAGAAGGATCGAGAAGGCTGAGATGAATCTAAAGGCTGAGATTTAGTCTTGGACTTTTGACTTCCATCCAATGGTTTAAGAGATGCGGTGAGTTAAACACTTTCTTATTATAGGATACGGGGTGCACAGGTATTGGAATTGGACGCATGCAATACGTTGATAACAACAATCCATGGGCTAGCACTAAACAACGATTTTGTCTCTTAAAAGAAACACAAATCAAACCTATAGTGTAGCGACAGGTGTAGGGCTAGGATGGACTCTCACACGTGCGTCTAAAAAAATTACACAGCTTCCCGTATAGTCTCAAGCGCTTTTGGTTTCTACCCAAGTGAATTTTCAGGCTTAAAACCAGTATTTACAAAATCACCCCAAAACCTTTTAATTTAAATTTTAATTATGAAAAAAATCTTTTAAAATTCATTAAAAATTCCCCCAAAAAATTATTTAAAATAGTTTTAAGGTAAATTAACACACACAACACACACACAATCAAATTATGCAATATATGACCCATGTATGCAGTCCTAATGTGTGTGAGTGTTTGTGAATATACCTTTGATTAACCAAACAAGAGGAATGAATTGTATAGTAGTGTCTAAGGCTCTTTGGTATCTAGGGGAGGGACTCAATTTTGTCACCATTTTCAAACTAGATGAGCACTTATACAATGTAGACTCAAGTGAGTCAAGAGTATAAGGTGCTTCAATCTCCCCCTTTGGAAATATGAGACAAAATGTCCTTTGAGTCATCTTGGACTCGTAGGGTTACGAAGAAATAAGGAAAAAACTATTCCTATAAAAAAGTTCTATCTACCCATTTCCTAGAAAAGAAAATTACATAACTCAACTAATTACAATTCAATACCCTATTACATCAATTGAGAATAGCTATACAGAATCCTGCAAATAATCACTAAGATCAAGATTATTAGAATATTTACAAAGGAAATGAACTCATAAGACTCAAATTTCTCCCCCATTTTGTCTCAAATGGACAAAGGGAAAAACTATACAAGTCAAAGAGTTTATTCAGCACAAACCATTCCTATCGATTTACGCAAAGAAATAAATCTATTGAAATCCAAAGGTTTGGTAAACATATCTGCAAGTTGCAAATCAGTAGGAAGATAATTGATTTCTAATTCCTTAGTCTCAACTAATTCGCGTATAAAGTGATGTCTAATTTTTATGTGTTTTGTTCGTGAGTGTTGAACATGATTTTTAGAGATATTAATCGCACTTTGATTATCACAATAGAGATGTAGTTGTTCCTCTTTAATACCATGATCACTTAGAATTTGCTTAAGCCAAAGTAATTTAGCACAACAGCTTCCAGCGACTATGTATTCAGATTCAGTTGTTGATAAAGAAGTGCAATTTTGTTTCTTACTACTCCAACCTACAAAATTATTACCAATATAATAACATGCTCCTGATGTGATCTTATTATCATCAGTACACCCTGCCCAATCAGCATCAGTGTATCCTATTATAGTGCTAGGAGTATCATTGGTGTACCAAAGTCCTAAATTTAGAGTGCCTTTTATGTATTTTATGATTCTTTTAACACAAACTAAATGGCTCTCTTTTGGAGTATTTTGATAACGGGCACACACACAAACAGCGTACATAATATCAGGACACGAGACGGTAAGTTATATTAAGGTTCCCATCATACTACGATATAATGTTGGATCTACGGATTTTCCAGTTTCATCTTTAGACAGTTTGACCGTAGTACTCATGGAAGTTTTAGCATCTTTTGCACTCTCAAGGCCGAATTTTTTAACAATCTCTAAAGCATATTTTGATTGCGAAATAAATAATCTTTCTGAATTTTGTTTAACTTGAAGACCAAAGAAAAATTGTAACTCCCCCATAAGTGACATGTGAAATTCTTTATGCATAATTTCAGAAAAAGATTTTACTTTTGAGAGGGAAGTTGATCCAAAGATGATATCGTCAACATAAACTTGAACTATAATGATATGTTTGTCAAATATTTGACAAAAAGGGTTTGATCATTTCCACCTCTCTTAAAACCTTTATCTAAGAGAAAATTGGAAAGGCGCTCATACCAGGCTCTTGGCGCTTGTTTTAGGCCATACAAAGCCTTTTAAGACAAAAGACGTGATTTGGATATTTAGGGTCAATGAACCCTTTTGGTTGTTCTACATAGGTCTCCTCAGTCAATATTCCATTAAGGAAGGGAGATTTGACATCCATTTGGTAAAGCATAAAATGTAAGTAGTAAGATATGGCAAAGAGAAGACGAACAGATTCCAATCGAGTAACAGGATCAAAAGTCTCGTTAAAATCTATTCCTTCAATTTGAGAATATCCTTGAGAAACTAACCTGGCTTTGTTTCTAATGATTATCCCACTTTCATTATATTTATTTTTAAATATCCAACGTGTGCCAATAACCTTTTTGTGATCAAGCCTAGGTACAAGATACCAAACATCATGAATAAAAAATTGAAGAAGCTCTTCCTGCATTGCAGAAAGCCAATGAGGATTATTCAATGCATCATTTACATTCTTTGGTTCCACAGGGAAAACAAAACATGCATAATGAGCAAAGTTTCTTAATTTATATCTTGTATGTAAAGACTCACCAGGGTTACCAACAACGTTATCTATGGGATGGTGTTTAGAAACCCAATTAGGTACTTCAGGTGTCTCAATTGGTAAAGAATCATCTATTTCTGGAAAGTCATTTTCTAAAACATTTTCAGACTCTTCCACAATAGTTGGTTCTCCAGTCTTGCTTTCTACAGTAGTGTCACTTATAATAACATTTATGGATTCCATCAAGGTCTTAGTGCGAAGGTTATAGACACGGTATGCTCTACTATTAGGAGAATATCCTAGAAATATGGCTTTATCTCCACGAGTCTCAAATTTGGATAAGTGTTCTCTATCTTTGCAGACATAACATGTACTACCAAAGGTTCTAAGATACTTAAGATTGGGCTTTTTCCCATACCATAGTTCGTAAGGAGTTTGTTTAGAATTCTTTCTAAGATAGACCCTATTGATAATGTGACATGCAGTACGAATAGATTCTACCCAAAAATACTTAGGTAAACACTTGGCATGAATCATAACACGTGCCATCTCTTGAAGGGTACGATTCTTTCTCTCAACAATAACATTTTGTTAAGGAGTCTTAGGAGCACTAAATTCATGTTTGTAACCATTATAGTCACAATACTCTATAACACTAGTATCTAAGAATTCTCCACCTCTATCACTACGAATTCTACTTACTTGAGTGTCTTTCTCATTTTCAATTCGAAGTAAAATCTTCAAAAAGGTTTGGAAAGTGTGAGACTTTTGTTTTAAGAAAGCTACCCAAGTAAATCTGGTGAAGTCATTAACCATAACAAGAATGTAACTGTGTCTACAGAGACTAACAGTTCGAGAATGACCCATTAGATCCATATGGATGACCTCCAAGGGTTTAGAGGTAAGGATATCTTTTACTTTCTTATAAGGTGCCTTAACAATTTTTCCTTCCTGACATGATCCACTAACAATATTAGAAATAGGTTTGATCTTAGGAATACCTCTAACTATTTTTTGTGAAGACAATTTACTAAGATTTTCGTAATTTATGTGACCCATTTGATTATGCCATATCTCATTATCATCCATTCTAGCAATGTTACAGACCTCAGTACTATTCTGGACAGTATAACAATTGTCAGGAGTCCTGAGTCCTGTAATTATGTACTCACCTTTTTTATTTAAAATTTTGCAATTATTCTTTGAAAAGGTGATAGTATGATTTGAGTCACAAAATTGCGAGATACTAAGTAAATTAGCCTTAAGACCTTTTACTAGAAGAATATTTTCAAGTAAAGGTAATCCTTCTTCTTGGAGTGTTCCCTTACCAATGATTTGAGATGATACTCCATAACCAAACATAACTTTTCCTCCAGCAAAGCTGGTTTTGTTTAAAAGTTTGGCATCATCCCCAGTCATGTGCTTTGATCATCCAGAGTCTAAATACCAACCAGAGGGAGTGTATTCATCTTTTAAGGCAGTAATCACAATGTTACACATCATCTGGGGTAATAGCTCATCTTTTCTAACCCAAACAGCTCTTGTTTTCATTTTGTGCTTATTTACTCTCATTTGATAAAATTTGCGAGCATTAGATTTCTGTTGAAAAATGTTTTGCGCATGAGGTTGAATTTTATGAACAACATGAGCATTTGGTTTAGGAAAGTGTCTAGGAATCCTTCTTGGAAATGATCTTTTAGGTTTGGTCTTTCTCTTTCTATAGTTAGAGTTTTTGTCTGGTTCTCTAGGGAGAACATAATTATTATGACTTCTCCTAGAATAGTTAAAGTTTTGGTACACATGAGTGTTATAAAAAGGATTGACTAAACGTCTAGAGTATCAACCTTCAAAGGAATGACCATATATGTCATAGTAAGAGAAATAAAAATTGCTCGAAGATAGTATATCCTTAGGAAAGTCTCTAAACATAGGCTTCATAGAATTTTGGGATTTAACCTTATTCCTAGGGAGTACAGTTTGAAAGGCAGAATCAATCTTCCTAATCGGGGGGCAGACATATTTAGCCTTAGGTAGACTTTCACACTTAGAGCAACTTGACTCCCCAATATCAAACTTTGATTGTTTTTCATCAAACTCATTTTTCAGAGAATGAAAATCTGGAAAAATTTCTATAGGTCTTTTGCCTCCTGACACAAACTTGATTGGTTCAATGTTTTTAGTTTGTGTCTTCAAATTTGGACAAAACCCTATTCCATTTCAATCATCATAATTGGTTTTAAATCAGCAACAAAACCATCAAAACAGTTTGAATTATTTTCAAATTTTGCAAATTTTTTAAAAATCGTTGTTGTCTTCTCTTTGGATTGTTCCAATTCTAATAATGTCCCTTTATATTTTTTCTCCAAAGTTTCATTTTCTTCAATCAAATTCTTCAATTTTTGATAAAAAAATTTAACTTCATTTTCATGAGTTAGACATTAGGTAGTATACTCTTCATCATTAAGTTTAACCATCAGACTTAGGTCTTCTAGTGCTTTTCTTGATAGTTTTCGGATAAAGTGTGTGAATGTCTAGGAGGTCTTCAGTATTCGAATCACTAAGTGTGGTGGGTGAAGTGACCCCTAAGGATTCAATTCTTGAACTCACGCACCCATTAACATCGTCATTATCGCTTTCCCTTTGACTCACACACCCCGTAGTAGAACTAGCAATATTTTCAGAAATTAAATCATCTAAACCAGTAGCAACATGATTCATAATAACAGAAGTAGAGTTACTAACATCATTCTCATACACAGGCTTAGGCATATCATCATTATAGATTATCTTGGCAAAGAAATACATGCAAGGATAAAAAATATCAGATGATTCAGGTTCCTCATTTTCAGAATCACTTGAATCATCCCATGTTTTGCAAATGTTGGCCCTAGTATGCTTATTGGCAGTGTTCAGTTTCACTCTACAGTTTTGTGCTATGTGTCCTAGTTTTCCACATCTAAAACATTCAATGTTCTTAAAGTCTTTGTTGGGTCTCATGTCCTTGTGATGTTTGTCTTGACCTTTCTCATGAGGTTTGTAGTTAGACTGAGTTGGATAATTTGGCTTGCCTTGTCTATTTGCCAATTTATTTCTAAATTTGATAATTTTCTTAAACTGTTTTGACATTAAGGCAATTTGATTATCCAAACTATCTATATCACATTCCTCATCAGAGTCATTAGTGGGAATAGTAAAGTCAGGTTTCATCAGCTTAGAGGAAAATTTTAAGCTGGAACTAGTCTGTTTCCTATGGGACTGGGTCATTTCTTTCTTAAATTCTAATTCCATTTATACAGTTCTTAGTTTACTACTGAGTAACTCAGGAGTGAGATTTTGATCACACATTTCCTCAATAGCATATCTTTTGTTGTCAAATTTATGTGGTAGTGATCTTTGAATTTTAGATACAATTTCATGTCTGTCATATGTTATCCCATTAGAATGCAGTTTGGTCACAATGTCAGTCAATTTCATGTAAAAGTCATCAAAGGATTCAGAATCTGACGTAATTAAAGAGTTATACTACTTGACAAGCATTTGAGTTTTAGCAGCCTTAACTCTAGTGTCACCTTCATATGCAGTGATCAGTGTATCCCAAGCTTCCTTAGAAGTGGCACAAGATGAGATCCTTTTGAACTCATGTTCATTTATGGACATAAATATGGCATTCTTGCCTTTGTTGTTGTTTGGTGAAGTTTTCTTCTCTTCTTGAGTGAATTCACTTAATGGTTTCTTAATCCTCTCATTATTTCCTTCAGTGGCTGGTTTAGTAGGATAAGTGTATCCATTTTTAATAATATCCCAGACATCATCTCCCAAGGTTCCTTGAATGAAAGCAACCATTCTTACCTTCTAGTAAGGAAAGTTGTTTCCATCAAAGAGAGGGGGTCTGGTCAAGTTGCCAAATCTTTCATTTTTCTCATCCATTATTTTAATTTCAAGAAAATAATTTCAGAAACACAAGATCTTTTAAAACGATTTTCAAAGCTCTGATACCAATTGAAAAACTATTACTAAAGTCTTTTAATACAAGATTAAACTATTTAAGTAACTCCAAACTATTTTTTGAGGAAACTCTTTTCTTCAAATCAAATCAGTTTTAATCACAAGATGTGTTTAATAAAACATGCACGAGATCAGTTCAAGATTTGAAACCAAAACTGAGATAGTTTAAATCAACACACCAATCATAATGAAATGAGGAGATGTGGAAATATTAATTGATAAGAGATTTTTAACGTGGTAAAACCTCACCAACTGAGGAAAAATCCACAACTCCCTTTATGGAGTAAAAGAAAAAATTCACTAAAATAAAATATATCAGTTACAAACTATATAACACACATGCACATAAATCAGTCCTATACAAGTTTAAGAATGTACCCACTGGTGTCCTTCTAACTTTTTTGAAGTTCTGATTGTTGATGTGGTTCTCCCAATTTTCTAACTTCTACTTTGTTCCAGTCTTTATGTCGACTCTTGTTTCAAGATCTTATTACAAACACTTTCAGTGTTATAGAGTGTAAGTGTTTGTGATGGTGCTCTAACACATGCATGCACACACTCACGCTTATTTATACAAACAGTCCTGGAAAATTACAAATCAGATCTATATGTTATGATTTTCAATTTCTCTCTTCTTAGAAAATCAAAACCTTATTTGACCTTTAAAATGATCCCGAAATCCACGGCTATCTTACTCGGAAGACGATTCAAGATCTTAATCAATTTCAGAGTTTTGAAATTCAAAACCACCAAGTGCGATTCAAACTAGGTCAATGGTCTTGTTTCAAAAGAACTAAAAACATAAAATGATTTTGTTGATTTTGAAGTTAAAAAACATTTACAGAAAATAATCAACAAAAGATTTCTCAAGATGAGAAACTAAGAATGCAGATCTACGTGTAATATAACATAAAATGACCAAGTCTATAATTTCTATGAAGCAGAAATACATATCTAACCTAATGTTTAAGTTGGACACAAGATATTAAAACGAAGAGGTTAAACCACGATACAACTTTCAAACCAACACTCAAAAACTCTCAAACACTCAGGGTTGGTGTTTGGTGTAATAGGTTTTTGGAAAAAGGGTTAGGGTTTGAAACTGTATGGACGAATTAGGGTTTCTAATTCTCTCTCTGGTTTCTCTCTCTTTTCTCTCTATTCTCTCTCCTCTCTCTTCTCACTCGAATTAAATGAAGTGGCAAAAGTCTCTCAAAGGCTGAGGGTAAGCCTCCTTATATAGTGGGCTGAGAAGGATCGAGAAGGCTGAGATGAATTTAAAGGCTGATATTTAGTCTTGGCCTTTTGACTTCCATCCAACAGTTTAAGAGAAGTGATGAGTTAAACGCTTTCTGATTAGAGGATAAGGGTTACACGGGGATTGGAATTGGACACATGCAGGACGTTGATAATAATAATCCAAGGGCTGGCAATAAATAACGGTTGTCTCTTAAAAGAAACACAAATCCAACCGGTAGTGTAGCGACAGATGTAGGGCTAGGACCGTGTCTAAAGAAATTACACAACTTCCCTTATAGTCTCAAGCGCTTTCGATTTCTACCCAAGTGAACGTTCAGGCTTAAAACCATAAAACCGATATTTACAAAATCACCCCAAAACCTTTTAATTTCAATTTTAATTATGAAAAAAATCTTTTAAAATTCATTAAAAATTCCCCAAAAAATATTGAAAATAGTTTTAAGGGAAATTAACACACACAACACACACACACAAAATCAAATTATGCAATATATGACCCATGTATGCAGTCCTAATGTGTGTGAGTGTTTGTGAATATACCTTTGATTAATCAAACAAGAGGAATGAATTGTATAATAGTGTCTGAGGCTCTTCGGTATCTAGGGGAGGGACTCAATTTTTTCACTATTGTCAAACTAGATGAGCACTTATACAATGTAGACTCAAGTGAGTCAAGAGTATAAGGTGCTTCGTATGGTGTAGTTTTTCATGAGTTCGGTTATAAATTCGAATGAACTAATATTATTATATCAAAAATTTAATCATATTCTTGCTAAAAATAGACTTTCCTTGGATTGATTGAAAAATCAATCCCCAATTCTCCAAATTCTCTAAACCAAATCCTCCTTTCTTCAATTTGAGGTTTCCTCACCTCTTCCTTAGCAGCTAGAGTTCTCCCAAGAGTGTAAACTACTAACCAAGAAATTAATCCTAGGCCCAAATATATCTCCAATGAAAAAGGTCCAAAACGCGTCCCAAATGGCCTAAAACTTGGCCCAATCCATATACTAACCCAACAGGATAAAATTACAGTGCAATAAGCTCAAGTCGTACTTTGTAAACATCATACGAACCTACTCGAAGGTTAACACATTTACAATCCAATCACCATTTTAGTTTAAATAATTTTCTTACTAGATTCATTAAATAGCTAGAACACATAGATTAAGTTAAATTTTTATTATTTATTAATTTAGTTATGACTCTCTATTATAATAGCCTACCTAACGATTGATGGAACCCGACACTGAAGAAATAATCCAAACAAGGATATCCCTAACAACTAGCCCCTGGCCATTCCATAGGCGCCCATTATACTAAGTTACATAATTATTTCTTAATGGATTATTTGAATATGCTAACATCAATAGCAATACAATCAAATCATCACGTAACTCAAATATGTAATACAACATATGTCAACTCTCACGATCACATCTCAATCCTGTAAATAGCATCTCGAAAGTCCATCGACTTATGTCATAAAGTGACATGCCATAGGTCACATAACAACTCATCCATATATGATAATAAATTTTTCTCTAAAAAATACGGGGTATTACATTTCTCCCCCCTTGAACAAGGAATTTCATCCCTGAAATTTAATTATTTTATATATATATTTAACTCAAAGGTCTAAGAATATCTCACCCGCATAACGCCCTCCTCTCACTACTAAACATAATATATTCTCCCTTCTACCTATGCGCTATTGTCTCTCATCGTAACTCGCGTTCATCTACAACTCAAATCACCAAGACTAAATGATAGAACATTGACTTGTCCCTTAGGGTCATCCTCCGCTATATGCACATGGAAGATGTGTGAACATGTTGAAGGTGATCGGATAAAGTTGAATGACACCATCCCTACCCTATCCAAGATTGTAAAAAGGACCTATGTATTAGGGTGCCAACTTCCCCTTAGAACCCGAACTTTACCGTTGTCTTTATTAGATAGACCTTCAAAACCACATGGTCTCCCTCTTGGAACAAAAATTTATGCTTACTCTAGTCGTATTACTCTCATGCCTACTTTGATAGTCTGCATATGCACTATGCTGAGTATCACCTCCTATGAGGTGTCCCAAACATATTCTGATGCAAATAACTTGCTAACCACTATTTCTAATGAACTTTGGTCAATATAATGCAAAGGACCCAAATGGTCCCATGTCCACTTTGGGACCTCAGTTCCCCATGATAAAATTTATTCATCTTCTCTCCCACTTTTACACATGATCTCTAATAACTACAATTATCCAGATGTGTTTGGTGCTCTACCTTCACTATTGGCAGGGGCACACCTAAGAACAAACTATACTAATATCAACTTCACTTGATTACCAATACCGACTCCTTGGATTACGTTACATTGTGTCTCCCTTTGAATGTAAATAAAAACACGAATTATGCGTTTCGGATAAAACTACCTTTCGTAGCTTGGAACTCTTTAACACAATCACACTCCCTTGGAACACCAACCACTGCCTTAATCAAAATAAGAAAGGTATCTCATCCCAACAACAATTAGCATACCATCTCCTGGTTGATTTTTTAGCACTTGGGACTGAACCACCTGCGGCACAAAATCGGGTGTAATTACCACTATTTCTACGATTGCTTCTGCTTCATCAAGATTTCGTCGCTAAGAACCGCAACGAACTAATCCAAATAGGGTCGAAACATAATACGCATCAACTTTATGAACACAACTGGAGCATTTGTTAACCCAATTAATATGACTTGGACGTGCACGCTCCATATTGTATCATAAACTGTCTTCAAAATTACTCCTCCTAATTCCACAACTAATGATAACTATAACGCATTTTAATCTTCAATAAGAAAACACTATGCAGTAAAGTACACTTATTTTATATCGTGAATGTTCCCATATCCCAATGGTCTATACATAATCTTAGTGAACCTCCCCCATTTTAACGAAGAGGAATTGAACTTCCCCATGGTGATGTACTCCCCAAATAAACTCTTGGCTCAAAACTGTGGTGCCTATTCCCACAACACTCTTTTATCTCAAATGGAGCCAACCAAAATTCCCCTCACAACGGGCCTAATTTTAGAGCCAAACTAAGTCTAAAATTAATCTCTTGTGTAGATGGTAACTCGGTACTTCTTCAAATACTATTGTGAAATTTTTGACTATCGGTGACATCTCCAAGAATTCGTAACCCTCTCTGATGTGTTGTCGTCTATAAATAAGTGTGTGGTAGACCCGACCTTATGCCTAAGCATAACTAATAGAAACATATCATGCCCGAAAATCGCAAACATAATAGCCTACCAGCTGTAGTTTCCCTACACGTAATACATAGTTATCCTATCCATGCTCGAAGATAAAATGCAATCCTCATGTCAAAATAAATAAAATGGCTGAAAAACCAAGTCGGTGAAACACAAATGCTTTATCTCTACAATCACGACATAAAACAGCACCCCTGCCCTTTGGGGTATCCACGTAAAAATAAAACCTTGCAAAAATATAGATATGCGCCCCAATATCAAGGTGGAAACATTACTAGCAAAAGAATAAGATCACTTGGTGTCAAGATAAGACTCCTGTTCATGAGACACAGACATAATAATATCCTGATGTCATCTCTATAAATATTGGTTTCCCCTAAGGCATCTAGTAAATAAGTGGTCCCGTTAGACACAAGTGTAATAATTTTCTCTAAGGGAACCATTAAAACAATGGCCCTATTGACCTTATCTCTATGGTCGGTCTTGCTAAATCTGGCCTCGTCGACCACGTTCTCGTCGGTTATGGACATATTGGCTAAAATCACTTGGACCTAATAATTATGATTGTATTACCCTCAAAATCTTTTAGGGTCTTCTCCCCTATGCGAGTACCTTCTTCTAGTGAGGGCCTCGCCGAGCTCGGGGTGACTCTACACTATCTTTAGTCTTTTGGTCCTAGTTCGACCTCAATCTTAGAAATTGTGTCCTTCTAAGAGTTGTTATCATCCTAAAGATGTAGGAAAGTAAGTTCCACCACCTGAACGCAAGTGGAAAAGAACAGATTACTCAATTAACATGCGATGAATCATTCACATAACGTTTCCGTTGATGCAATATGTATTTTTCGCTTCTGAATCGATCTCTTCTAGTGCAAAAAGAGAAAGATAATTGAAATCTTACTCTTATAGGACTATCATGTGGTCGTCCTGACGAGACCTCGAGAACTTTCTCCTTGTGTCGTTATGAATGGCGAGTGAAAAACACTTCCCCTCAAACCATTCACTAATACATAGTAAAAGTCTCGAGCCCAGTAGGCTCTAACTCCCTACCGAAATCAACCTCTGCATAGTGCATCTCACAAAGTAAATCTAAATAAGAAACCCTCCCGATACACTTCAACCTATTCGAATCGTTCATCAAAACCATTATGCAAAAAAAACTAAGTGATTATTGTTATAAAGACTAAAAACTCTAATATTTATAGCTCTAAAGTAGTCATAGAATGCAATGTGGAAAAGTGGACACACTCAAGACCCTAAGACACTAGAACTTGTACTTCTCTCATACCAGCTATGCCACCTTGTAAAATCCATAAATAAATTGATTAAGTATAATATAAAAATCACATGAGTAAAAAAATTAGTAACATTCTCAGGATGAATAAAATAAATAAAAATTGATATAAGTAAAAAAATACGAGATAATAAAATGTTGAATAAAATATAATATTTATGATTCCAACCAACTAAAAATAGATTTAACACCAACACTGGAATATAATAAATTTCAACAGTACAATATTAAACTCTAAATCAATATTTCATTAACAATAATGTAACTCGTATAAATTCCTAACTCGAGAAATCTAAAATAACGCAACTAACTGATCACTGAAGAGTAAATGAATACATAACTACAAAGGAAATATAATGCTCGACACCTACACTCTATGAAAGATAGATATAATGGTGTTGGAGAACTCTGCCAACTAATAGCTCAAGTCTACGGCAACAACGGTGGCCTAAGACCTGTAGAAAAAAGGTCAATAACGAGGATTAAACCAATTAACTCTAGAGTTAATAAGAATATAATTACATTTGGGCCATAAGCAAAATAATATATCTTCCTTACATAGTAAGTTTATTTTATGTTATTTAAGTTACCCAAACCTAAACAACCTAAAAAAGCATGCGGTTCAAAACCCAAACCCAAATAAGGCCTATGTGATATATTTTCGCCTTTTAATTAAGTGTGTCTACTTTAACATTCTTAACTATTAAGAACATCTTACTTTATGATAATCTCATGCATTAACTATAAATTTCTTATTAAACATTATTCGCTTTTATTAACCATATGAGGTTATGCTTATAAAAGTATGTCTTCAGTCTTTAGGGTCCGTTTGGTTCGTGGTGAAATATTTTTTACCATGTTAAAAAATAATTCACCTAGGTAAAATATGTGTTTGGCTTGTCATTTACCATGCCGAATTGAAATGAATGTAGTGAAAAGTGAGGTGAAACTTTAACAATTTTAAACCATGGGTAAAGTGAATAATTTAACAGGTGAAACAATGAAATTTATCTTATTACCATACTAACCTTTCTTATTTCCACTTACAACTATCATACAATCATTAGACATTCATTTCTTCCTCTCCATTAACACGATCATTCAATATTCATTTTTTTCAAAAAAATATTTTTTTTAATTTAATTTTTTATTTAAAAAATAAATTTAAAAATTTAAAAAAATACATAAAAAAGTTTTAAAAAATTATAAATTAATAAAATTTAAACAAAATTTAAAATTTTAAAATTAAAATCAAAATAAAAATGTTAAAAAAATTAAAAATTTTAAAAAATCATTTACTTTAAAAAAAATTTAAAAATTATAAATAAATTAAAAGTAAATTAAAAAAAATAAATGAATATTTGTTTGGTGCAAGGTACTGTGTTCAGAATTTTTTATTAATTGGAACGGTTTCATAGTTGAGAATTTTTTTTTCATTGTTGAGGCTGTTTTTTTTTAATTCCTTTAATTGGGACTCTCTTTTTTAATTGGGATTGTTTTTTTTTTAAATTGGGGTTGTTTTTTTCAATGTTGAAAACTTTTTTTTTAATGACAACTGTTTTTTTCATAATTGGGGCTCTTTTTTTTTAATTGGAACTATTTTTTTTTAGTTGTGGACTACTATTTTTATAGTTGGGACTCTTTTTTTTAATTGGGACTGTTTTTTACAATTGACAATTTTTTTCATCGTTGAATTTTTTTTTATAAATTGGGATTGTTTTCTTTTTCAATTGTGACTATTTTTTTTAATTGGGACTGTTTTTTTAAACTTTTTATCCTTATTTGTCTTTGCATAGCCAAATATGACTAGTTGTGTGTGTGTGTGTGTGTGTTGTTGGGGAGGGGGGGGGGAATTGTGTCGAATATGACTATTTTTTTTAGTATAGACTGTTTTCTTTCTTAATTATGACTATTTTTTTTTAGTTGGGAATGTTTTTTTAAACTTTTTATCCTTACTTG
This sequence comes from Sambucus nigra, assembly GCA_949130495.1. Lineage (NCBI taxonomy): Eukaryota > Viridiplantae > Streptophyta > Magnoliopsida > Dipsacales > Adoxaceae > Sambucus > Sambucus nigra. The sequence continues at coordinate 339,435,478 of OX422213.1, read as the reverse complement.
TCTTGCATAGCCAAATATGACTAGTGTGTGTGTGTTGGCGGGGGGAGGGGGGAATTATGTCAAATATGAGTTTGAGGTAAATGAATATTTTTTAATACCCATGACACTTGTTTGATGAAAATCAAATAGTTAAATATAAATATTTTTGTATCCATTTGAAATATGAGGGTAATATGGTCATTTTATTTTTTCACTATATTGCTCTTAATCATCCAAACAACAAATGGTGAAAATGTTAAAATTTTCACCTCATGAAAAGTAGTCCATCCACACGGAGATGATGAAAATAAAATCACCAAACTAATCATTCAACTTTTTATTTTAACAAGGTAAAAGATATTTTAATGCGAAACAAATGGACCCTTAATATTATCAAGTCATAATTCAATATATACGTCTATAATATATTCTTACAATATTAATCCCGAGTCATTAGTTTATGATTATACACCATTAGTATAAATCATAATCCAGTGCAATCATCTTAAGTTACCACCAATACATAATCACATAATCTAGAATATCCATGAGTATACTCACATAAATTCATTTAGGTTATGCTCAATCTCGCAAATAAAAGTGCGAAGGTCTATCCATATTGCCTTTGGGGATCACTCGTGTGTACTAGGTATAGTTACAGGTCATTCTAATCCTAAAACCTCAAAGAAACAACAAAAGGAAAAATCTTTATGCCTTCCCGCCTATCGTATATACTCCATACCCAAGGTTATATGAAAGGACACTCATGTTCACCCCATTCAAGATAAGGGTACGTCAGTAGTAGAATCAAGATAAATAGTACCTAGGCAGATCTCGTCTCAATCACCTGGAATACCACACACCATAAATGTCGTACGTACCTAATCCAAGTACATATCCCACAAGAATACACACACCCTCTATATGTTTTGGACAAAAAATAATCAAACGAGCATAAAACCTACTCAATGGGGTTAAACAAATAATATCTTTGATTACTAGTTAATATGCACATTTACTTTAATCATTTATATATAATACTATCCCAAACTCCAAAGGCCTCAAATTATAGGTATCATCTCACAGCTATCATTCATAAGGATCATTCTAAATAAGTACTACCCTACTCGGTGGGTTATAAATTTATTCTAGACAATCATGGGTTCTATACAATTTTGAAGCATCAATTGGTATTATAAATCTCGTCCAAAAACCAAGGACCCTAAATTTGGTATCATCTCTAACCCATTGATCCCATAATACTTCTAAACCAACTAATAAATCAATGCTGAAAAAATTTTAACGGTAACATTTATCTTCAATTTTTACCTACATTAAATGTTACTCAACTACACGTGTATTACCCTTCCGCGCATACTTCAAAACCACCATTTATATAAATTTTATATCGATCATCTATGGTGGATTAAGCATATAATTTACTATCAAAATCTAATTGTTGAAAGTGAAATATTATTACCAAACGAATCCTCAACCAAAACCTGCATCGAAAACTGCATACAACCCCCAACACAACCAAAACTGAGTGAAGTCCCAAGCTTGGCTTGGGTAGGGTCCAATCCGTCTTCAGCCGGTTTTGGGTAGGGGTACCTTTTTCCTCTTATTCCCCTTTCGGTTGTAGCCAATTTTCCTTCAAATGTAAAGCCTCTAAAAGTCCAAATTTACCCCCACCTCATAGATAATCACCATATAATTCCTAACGACAAGAATTCATATGTTTTAGTTGATTCTAAACTTTTTTAAAGATACCATTACAAAAAACATGATGCTAGACCCTAAGATCATCATCTGGGCAAGATTCCATAAATTAGCCAACAAATTTAATTCAAAAATCAATGTAAGGTGAGGGGTTTTACATGTTAGCATCAATAAGATAAATATCTATTATTTATAGGTTTTGATTACTTAGATTCGTGATTCAACTTAAGGATTCAATAACATATTTCGAATAGTTCTGCATAATAAAATGATGCTTAAACATGTATTTAGCTATAATTACAAAATTATGTTATAATATTATTTCTAATCAAATTTCATGAGTTCGGTTACAGATTCCAATGAACTACTATTAGTCTAACGTAAATCTAATCATACTCTTAATAAAAATAGACTTGCCTTGGATTTATCGAAGAATTGATCCCCAATCCTCCTAATTATCTAAGTCAAATCCTCAATTCTTTAAGCTAGGGTTTCCTTTCCTCTTTCTTAGTGGATACTAGAGTGTATTATTATAATTAGGTTAAGATAATAGGTTATATTAAACTACTAACCATGAAATTAAGCATAGCCCTAAAATATCTGCACCTAAAAAGGTCCAAAACACGTACCAAATGGCCTAAAGTTGACTCAATTCATTTACTTACCCAACAGGCTAAAATTCCACTGTAATAACCTCAAATTCCACTATAATATTAATTATTAATCTATTTGGTTGTGACTCGATATCACAATAAAAAAACTTCACGATCGGTGGAACTCGACGTTAGGAATGATCCAAATATGGAAACCCACGAGATTTAATCCCTGACCATTCTATAGGAGCCCATAATACTAAGTCGCTTAATTATTTCTTAATGGATTATAGTGAGTCCACTAATATCAACAACAATACAGTCAAATCATCACATAACTCAAATATGTAGTACAACATATGTAATATCTTATGGTCACATCTTAGTTTCGTAAATAACATCTCAAAAACTCGTCAATTTAGGTCATAAGTGACATATCGCGCGTCACATAATAACCATAACTAATCAAAATAGTACAAAGTCAAACTATTAACTCTTAGTCATATCAGTAAATTGAATAATATGTGTAATTCCACCTTTCAGGTTTAATTATAAATAATGTAAAAGATTATAAACTCGTAACTATTGTATTGACAAAAATACCTTAAAAAATAGTATTCATTACTTAAATAGCAATGCTAGGGAAACCTAGTTTTTGGATCCAATTTTGAGAAACAGTGATGTATAATCACCACATTGGGTGGTGTGTATGGACCACATGGGTTCCACTAAAAATATTACCCAATGTGGTGATTACACATCACCGCGTCTTAAAATTGGGTAAAGAAAATAGGGTCCCCTAGCATTTTCCTAAGAGCTAATTATGAAGATATGCAACGAAATATACATGATTTTCTTATTCGGTCACAATACTTTTTTTAACGTACATAACAATGTACTTTCATTTTGTTATCAGATGATTAATATAATTAATAATTAACTAAGGGGTTTCTGATGTGTCACCTTCATTAATGACGTGGCAACTGTATTGGATTTAAAAAAAGAGTCATTCTACACTGACACATTTTTGTGACACATTTGATGCGACACAGTGACGTATCACACCGGTATTGTTTAGTACCGCTCAACACACCTACATCGATAAAGCAATAGTCAATCCTGATGCGATACATCAATGTGTCACACGATTATTTAACAACTTCGCATTTCTTTAAAAAAACTCACCCCATATCACCGGAAATCCAAACCCATCAGAAATCCCGCCAAAAATACCAAACCCACTTTGAATCTTGGGTTCTGTCAATTAGGCCTGTCAATGGATCGGATTTTATCCAAATTGGAATCTGATCCATTAAAGTGGATTTGGATCATGCCTAAATTCAGATTACCCGATTACCCGTTTATTAAATGGAGCGGATTTGGATTCATATACTCCGATCCGATATATATATATATATATATATATATATATATATATATATATATATATATATATATATATATATATATATGAGGAAGGCTCACCTACATCATGCTCTATACATCACACCGTACATCACACCTAATTCTAGGCCCTTGAAAACTTTTTTTTCAAATTTTATATTTTTCCCTTGAAATAACCTTCTTATAAACCCATATGTAAAAAATTAGGTCAAAATACAATTTGTAGCTATTTTTAAAAAATCCACAAAAAACTGCTGGCGCAGACCCTTATAAATAAGGTATTTTTAGCAGGTTTTTATGGATTTTTTAAAAATAGCTACAAAATGTATTTTGACCTAATTTTTTGTATATGGGTTGATTGGAAGGTTAATTTCAAGGGAAAAATATAAATTTTGAAAAAAAAAGTTTTTTAAGGCCCAGAATTAGGCGTGATGCATGGGTGATGTATAGAGCATGATGTAGGTGAGCCTTCTCCTACATATATAGGGAAAGGTTCTCTAGTGGACAAAAAGAATGGACTTTTTAATGGACCTTAATAAAAAAACACATAATAACACATTAATTTTAATTCCTATAGTGTAATTGGTCCACGCCAGCGGCACCAAACACGCGTGTCGATCGATCCCCAATCCCCCCAACTGCTCCCCACCCAGCCCACCCCACCCCCTACCCCCACCCCCGCCCCCATGGTAGCCATGTTGTCATAAGGGCTACCATGGTGATGGTGGTGGTTGGGTGTGTGCGTGGGTGGGGGGGGTGAGGGTGGGGGAGTGAGGGTGGTGGTGGCGCGGTGGTAGTGGGGTCTCGAGTGCCGCTGGCGCGGATCAATTACACTCCAGGAATTAAAATTAATTTGTTATTATGTGTTTTTTGTAAAGGTCCATTAAAAAGTTCATTCTTTTGGTCCACTAGAGAACCTCTCCATATATATATATATTGTATTTAATGATATTTTAAATATATATTTTAAATATTTATTATAATAGTTCTTTATTTCATTATCTGTTTTTTTGGAACATTTGCAAAGTAAATTTATAAAGAGATGAAAATAAAAATGTTACAAATCAAGTTGAACATAAACGGATAATCGAATAAACGGATCAGATCCGAATATGTTTAATATAAACAAATATGGATTTGGATTTGCCTGATCCGGTCCGGGACTACTATCAATGGCCAATGAGAGTCCCATCAGAAATTACATCACATACATTTGGAATTCCCACCGAAAATACCTAACCAACCAACATCTTTATAAATAAATAAAACTAAGTAAAATTAGGAAAAAAACATGTTTATGTTTGAAACACAATCCAGTGTTGGATACAGAGAATTAATAGGGATGGATTTAAATAAATAAAACATGAAATCACCTCCCAGTGATGTACGCTCTGTCTACTTCAAAATCCAATGATTTATAACAAAAAGGGGAGTTAATGAAATCGGATACCAGTAATGAGATCGTCCGTTAATCCCAATGTCTTCTTCGGTGGCCGTTTTGATATTTTTACAACAAAAAGGGCAAATGTCTCCGTTCAGATCCGTGGAAGAACACGTTGCCAGACAAATGTTTTAATTTTTTGGTTTGTGTTTGGGTCATGAATAAAATCAAGTGTGAGCTTGGTTTGTGTCTGGGTTGTTGTCACTTTGGGTATTTACGAAGGATGGATTTCAAAAGCAATTGAAAGGTTGGTTGGGAAAGCACAACCAGATGATGTATTTCAAACAAATTGAAAATTTATTTCAAATAGATCCTAATCTTATTCTTGTTGTTATTTAATCACCATAATTCTTTTATGCAATTTTTATCAATTAGTCTCATTTACTAAGTATGTAGTTCAATAGGTTCTACTATCTTTTTTTTGCTCCAACAGGTCCCATAAAAAAAAATTATCCAATAGATCCTATTTGTAAGCATACGGTGAATATTCACTATATGTATAAATGGGATTTACTAGGAAAATATAATTTGTTAGGACCTATTAGAAAATATCTTATTTAAATAGAACTTAATAGGAAGATTCCTTTTTTTAATTTAGATTATCGAAATTTTTTGGGGTTACAGAAAGTGAATCTGGGTATTAATTTAAGGAGTGTTTGGTTGTTGTGTAGTGGTTTGTGGAGTTTGGACAAGCATGTATTTGGTTAGGATATTAGTTTTTTGGTAATAGATATAAGTGCCACATCATATGTTTATTTTTTATATATCTGTTATAAAAAATTGTTACAATTGGACACCACATCAACAATCCGTTAGTTAATTATTAATTGTGTTAATCATCTGGCAACAATGGCAACAAAATAAAAGTAAAGTGTTATATTCGCAAAAAAAAAATTAGTGATCAAAATGGAAAATCAAGTAAAGATCATTGCATATCTATATAATTAAACCTTTTCCTAACTTAAATCCCATATAGTTAGAATGTTTGGTTATAAACCCAAAAGTAAGGGGTTGCAAGTCCCATTGATTTAGTCAATTATGCATGAGAATATTTGATTTGGTCAATGGTGTCAAATGTTATATTTTGCTAACTCAATGGATTAAAATGACCAAGATACTACTAAAATATCTCAATCTCGCAATTATCTCATCTTTCATAAAAAAAATAATAAACCTTTTAAACTTTATAACTTCAAATCTTTAAATCCAAACTTTACAAAATTTATATATTTGGAATCTACTCATCAAAATCTATTAAACAAGACCTACATCCGATATTTTTTTAGGGAAAAAATGAAAAAGATAAATAATTTGTTTTTGTAAAAACTTTATTGTTTCTTCTCCAATGACAATGCCACTAATGCGGACCAATAAATGTAAGAAAAGGAAAGAAACATAGAGTGACTAAGAAATAGAAAAGGGAGATAGAGAAAGACTAAGAGAGAGAAAGACCGGGGCTGATCCGATGAGTTTTTGGTGGGGCGGGTGTTACTCTAGAGGGGTGGGGGTTGAGATGTTAGAGAGAGAGAGTGTGTGTATGGTATGTATCTGCTTATTTTTAGAAAGAGAGTAAGTGAGTCTACAATGGGTATGGATGAGGGATATAATTATCCAAACATGTATTCTCTATTATTAAAAGGGTTATTTTCATTTCGGGGTGCGTTTGTTATCGTTTATGTTTGGTTGGGTGACATAATTTCGTCTATTAATGAATGTGTACCAAAATTATATCAATCGTTATAATCCATTAAACCCAACATTATACAACCTTTTTCTTCTTGCAAATGTACAATTATACCCCTGTAAAGTAGCTATTGCAATTCTATTGCACAAAACAACTTCAACATGTTGTTTACCATAAATATAGTTGATATCATTTCCAGTTAAGGCAAATGCAGTAAGGGGGATTTTTTATAACAATAATGGGAGGTGGCCATGAACAAGAGGCATATATTTTATTCTAAAAATATTTTTAAAATTACATACTAACAAAATAAATATTTTTTTATAAATATTATGCCAGATTTGTGATGCAAAAGGGCATTATGCATTAAAATGCATTTTTTTGAACAAAAAATGCTATGTTAAAAAATGCAACGGTTTGATGATGGTAATGACTTCTTAAATGAAAAACACGTATGGAAAAAAATATAAGAAATTCCAACATAACATATGTGATGGATGAATGTGGTTAGAAGATACAATCAATAAGCCTAAAGATAATGCTACTCAAGGATCCTCATCATCCTCATCAACTAATACTTGTTGTCAATGTGGGGAGAATGATCACTAGATAACAAACTGTCCATGGATGGAGATAACATGCTCAGGATGCTTCCAACGACCAAGAAAGTTGTGGACTTCAAGATAAGAGAAGAGTTATGGGTAGAAAATTTTAAAATGTTTGGGTTGTCGACACTTTGAATGATTGCCTAATGTTAGAGAAATAAAAAGAGAAGGTAGGAATTTCAATGTGAGAGTTAAGGTAGGAATGAGTTTGGATGATTTATGTAATAGATTTGAGAGTAACTCCAATAAAAAAATTATGAAAACAGTAAATGTTTTTTATCTGAATTTGGTCTTGGATGATTTGATGTGTGCTATCAGTCACAGGTGATGTAGCTGGCTGTAAAGACCCTTCCCCGGACCACATTGTGCATCCCTCCTGTGTTATTTCATAAATTCTTTGTTTTTTCCCTTTCTTGCTTGCTTGTTTGGTTCTTATCACATGCATCGATGGAATAACCAGTGTTAGTCTATTCCTAACTACAAGATGCATAGTTGACTCCTCTACAGATGTGATAGGCTTAACTATGAGAAAAAAAATAAAGGTATTATAAATGTAAAATATGTATGAATAGATGAAAATAATTACCATATGGACCAGTTGAGTCTTTCACTACTAGACCAGTATATGTTACTTTGTTGTGTCCAAGTTGGCCACAATTGTTGCATTTTTTCTATTGCCTTTTTCGGTGCAACAACTTCATCGGGATCCCTTATACTCTTAGTTTTAGGCCTACATGGTGGTCTTTTGAGTATTGGGGGACTAACTTTGTGTTGGGATTGTATTTAAATTGTATATCAAGTAGAAAAGAGAAATCTTTGTACATATAAACAAATGTAATTAATATAAAAGATATAAAAATTCCCTAGGCCAAAAGGATGGGTCCTCCATTGGGTGTACATATCAAGAATATGCTTCCATGTATGTACCCCGGTTAAAAAATGGTCAGCAAAACCTACAAAATTTCAAGCATAGTAATTAATAAACATGATTTAAATCTAAATAATGGTGATAAAAAGAAATAATTTCTTATTTATCCCATGGTTCTCTCCTTAGCATAGTAACAGCAATGGCATGCTCACATGGTATGCACTCATCTTCCACTCCCCACAAGTATAAGAATGTTCATTTAGATTCACTGCCCATCTTGTATTATGCCTATTTCTAACCAAATGCAAGAAATCAGCAGCCCCACAAGTGGTGTAGTTGTTGTATTTCTTCTTAAGTTTTGTGATTGTTGCCTCAACTCTAGTAACAAGTGCATACTGATCCATACCCTTTGATTTCAACCTCCTTATGTATAACAATGACATGATCAATATTTGGTTCTTCTCCACAAGTTTCATATTTGGAATATATCTAAGACCCAATATCATTTTGTTAAAAGATTCTAAAAAGTTTTTTATGATGTGTTCACATTTATAAACTGTGCAAAAGTATGATCTAGCCTAACACTTTTTATCTTCTTCCTCAAGCCAAGACTTTTCTTTTGGATCTACTTCATCTAGTTATTTCATCCACCTATCATGGTCCTCTACTTTGTATAATTTGGTAGCCCCCCAACTCAAACTCTCCAAAAATTAACCTTTAAAGCAAATATTCTTGAAGTTTTTGTATATATGTTTAAATCAATTCTTGTGGTTATATGCATCTCCAAATACTTTTGCTACTACCTCAATTAGTCCTTTATGTCCATCACTAATAAATATTAATTATAATATAGGCCTCACAAAGTGAATTTCTAACAAACTTAAAAATCTACTCTAATTATCATATGTTCCTCTCATACAAATCGAAATTGTAATTGGGAACAAACTATTGTTCCTATCTAATGACACAATATAAATAATTTCTCCTCTAAACTTTCCTTTTAGAAATGAAACACTCAATACCAATATAGGCATGCACTCATTAACAAAAACCATCAAGTGATGGTTTTTATTAACACATAATTATATAAATAATCGATCAGTGGGATTTATTAACCATGTTCCAATACTGCCTCGATTTTTTAGAAAAAATTGTCTTGATATATCAAGTACCATCTTATATCTCTCACTGAAACTACCAACGTGTAAGATGTGAGTCCAGATTTGGGAAAGCACCGCTTTGTGCTTATTTTAGACTTGGGCAATGTTGTTGTGCCTATGTATCCACTTCTTTGCAGAATCAAAGTCTACGTAGTTCGAGGTCCATACGATACACCAGAAAACTCGGTTCTTGGGTGGTTTTGGTGTGCGGGGGTGCCATAACCGGCCAAACGTCTCCAAACGCACATATATCGTGTAAAATACGTAAAACTTGTGATAAAACCATGAAAGTCCGCTCGTCACCAACAAACCCGTGACAGAGCTCAAAGGTTCGTAGGGGAGGAGAGTTGTAATTTCCCTAGTTACATTGCCCCCATGACCATCATCTTTCTAAATGAGGGTAAACCCTCTTTTTATAGCCAAAATGCCCAAGTGGAATTAACACATGTCATCTTTTCTATGAAGCCAATTGTCCAATATGTATGGTGACACAATATGTGTGATGGTATCTCATTTAATTGATTTAAATTATTACTAGAGTATTGTGTAGTTCAACTCGTTAAACTCGCGATATACGCGGTATATTGGTCACGCGCAATAATATTGCAATCAATGCAGTGCTCGGATATTAGTAGGGCTTTTATAAATCAGTTCATCTTATTTTATGAAATATGTGGGGTTAATTTATTAGAGTGTTGGTGTTTAATTCACTTAACCCCACTCTACACAACTATCCTTTCCAAACAAATGATCTTAGCAAAATATGCAATATGATATTGTATTTTCACCCCATGCATTAAACAAATTGTAGAAATTATATCCTTTGGTTTTAACCCCTTGTGATTTCTTATTAGATGCTCAAATTGATTAGCAACCTAAGATTATTTAGCCAATAAATTATTCCTTTATTCATTACACTTATAAGTATGTGTGGCCATCCCTGATTCCCGCCTCGGAGGAAAAGGATCCTTCGGGTCCCGCGCGTCCCTCTCGGGGGAGCGCTTCGGCGGGCGTCGTTTGAGATGTGATGTAAAAATGTAGAGAGATTCAGAGTCGCCAGTCTATTTTACTCAAAACAGACAAAAGAAAAAGGGGAAGCCACTTCTAAGAATGGCATCCAAAGACATACTGGTGTGTGCGAAACCAAATGATTCGAGAAGGGTTCGGAGGCTTGGTTACGAAATGGGAAGGTGTTAGGCACCCATTCCTCCCTTTCGGTCTCTCATGAATATTTGTTATTTTCCTTTATATTTCCCCCCGTGATATGTGTGCATGTGTATATATAGAATGGAGGTAGGAATCCTCGACTTGTATCATGAAAGAGATAAAGCGAGTCATCCGTAGGAAGATATAACAATAATATTATAAAGTAAGATTTACGCGATTACCCTTACGTTGATCGTTATAATGGAACGATAATGCATATGGGGTAAGACGTCACTAAGAACAAGTATATAGAATATAAGGAAAATTATTTTAGGGAAGATAGAAAATAAGAGAAAAAGTGGGAAAAAGGACACGAATCTCGGGTTTTACCCCAAGACGCCTACGTAGCCTATAAAGGCATCAAAGTCCACGTAGTTCCCATACACAAGGAGGGGTGGGGTTTAACCCATAAATCCAAATGGGGATATATTATTTGTGAGTGTGTGTGTGTGTGTGTGTAGAAAAAAGTGTTTTATTTGTGAGAAAAGTGTGGAAAAAGTGTGAGAATCCCTACTTGGAATTTATGAGCAAACCCTCTTTTTCTTATTTTTTTTGGTTTTTCTTTATATGAAAATATGAGATGTGCAATAATACTAAATAAAAAATATATTTAGGATGTGTGAGATGAGATAATAAAAGTGCTAAGTAAGAAAACAAGTTATTGGGAATTTAAGAGAATTTAAGAGAGAGTTTGAGAAAGTTGGACCTTCTTGAAGATCTTGAGCTTGATCTTGAATGTTAAAGAGAAGCCCTTGCGCTTGGATGATGATGGAGAGTGGATAATTCACCAAGTTTGATGAAAAGGATGATGAAAAGTGGAAGTAAAAAAGAGATTTGGAAGTTGAAATCACGTTGCCGTCGAGAGAGGTTTCTGGGATTCGTTCAGAGAGATTTTTATCAGATCTGGGCTCTCCTTGCAAATGAGGTGAAGACCTCCTTTTATAGCCCCATGTGACTACCGATTGGCATTGTCATGCCACTACCTATCGGCAGGTGCCGATAGGCAGGTTCTGGAACCTGCCATTTGGTAGTGCGCTTCAAGCTTTTTCGGAAAATTGGCCGCCGAGGGCAAACCATTGGTCAAAATTGTGCACGGGTCATACCGTTGGAAAGGTATTTTAGAGACCTTCAAAAGTCCTTTGTATTTCTCCTGGGTTCAAAAGTTGACTTTGGGTCAAATATGGCTCGGAAGCGTTTGTCGGTCCATCGGATGGGGAATCGTTCAGACGCAAACGGATCGTTCGTCCGCATGGTAAGTCAGAATCACGCACGGGGTGGAACGTTGGAAAGGTTAGGAGATGTACTTCGACATTCCAAAGATTTTGACCAGGTTTGGATAGTTGAATTTGGACAACTGGGCCCAAGAAGCATTTGATGACCTCTCGGAGTCAAATGGATCGTTCGTCCGCATGGAAAGTAAAAATTCCGCACGGGATGGACCATTGGAAAGGGAATTCAGTTCCCTTCAAAGATTCATTCAGCCTCGGTTGAGGTGAAGAGTTGACATAGGTCAAACAGATCCCGGGAGCGCCCGGTGGCCTCCAGATCAAGTTTCAGATGCAAACGGATCGTTCGTCCGCATGGTAAGTCAGAATCGCGCACGTGGTGGACCATTGGAAAGGTTATTCAGTTCCCTTCGAAGATTCATTGAGTCTCGGTCGAGATGAAGAGTTTGACTTTTGGGTCAAAGTGAGTCGGGTAGTGCCCGATGGCTTTCAGGTCAGTACTCGGGACATGACCTAGGTTTGTAGTGATGAGGGGAGGTACTAGGGATCTAAGGAGAGTTAGGGGGTAATAGAATGGGGTGTCTATAGTATGGTCATCAACAAGATATCTCAGCTTTGCAGTTAGTTCAAGTGGTATTTATCTCACATAAACTCTCCACTTACAAAGTAGATCCTTACAAATATATGTATCTTCAAGTTATTATTCTAGTTCTGCCTATATTCAAATGTTTTTGACATAAAAAACTTCCTTATATATACTCTAAAATCTCCTATTATTGGCAATTCCATATGCTCATGAAGTTCCTCAAGTCTAATATATTTATTTCTACATATGTCATCAACTTGCCTTTCATATTCTTCCTCCTCAACGACATGATCAGTGTTATCATCGAATTGAGTTAGAACTTCAATGACATATGCTTCATCAACTAGTACTTCATCATTAACATATGCATCATCAATTTGTGAATTATTATCTTATTGATAACCACATTATTGATCATCACCTTGTGCCTCATCATCATCTTGCTCATCACCTTGTGGCTCGTCACCCTCACTCTCTTCTCCAAACCCACTTAAATATTTATCTTCAGCATGTAAGTTATCACATGGTAATATATTGAAATCCTCATCAAACATAGAGTTCCCGACTTGTTCGTTGACACTATCTTGAGCATTGCGTTGTTCCTCTATACTCCTTAACAACTCTTCCGCCTCTTCATTTAATTATCTCTCCAGCCCCAAATCATAATGGATTTCAATTTTTCCAATAGAGTTTACATCTAGAACTTTAAAGTCTGATAACTCCTTAAAATCCCAGTCATCTTCTTTATCACTTTCATAATTGATGTCAAAAAATGGATCTACTGGAGTAGACCATGCCATCAAAGCCATACATAATAATAAAAGTATATAAATAGATTAAACTAAGGAAAGTGGTCAACACAAGATTTAGAGTGGTTCGGCCATGGAAATGAGCCTGCGTCCACTTTGGTGCGTTATTCTCATTATGTATGTGTAATATACAACTTTAGGGGACTTAGAGGTTTACAAGAGAAGAGAGGTAGACTAAATGCCTCATATACAAGTTATGTGTTGAAGGGGATGCGTCCATGTAGCGTAGGTTAAGGAACGGATGCATCTTTATAGTATAGGCTGGGGGGGGATGCACCCTTGTATGATAGGCTGAGGAGAGGATGCAACCTTCTGTAGCTCAGGTGGTCGGAGCACACTACAAGAAATAATATGTATGCTAATGTTTTTTATGGAGTTTTAAAAAATACATCGGCATAGTAATATTTACCGACGTTTATTTAAAAATGTTAGTAAATTTACCGTCGTTTTATTTAATCGTCAGTAATTATTGACGTTTAATATTAAAATACCAGAAATTATCAACGTTTGGAAATAACTGCCACAAAATAACCTACATTTTTAAAAATAAATATTAGGTATCTTTTCCCTCGCATTTCCCCTATACGCAATCCAAACAAACGTCGGAATCTAACTTTTACCTCTCCCTCCAACACGAAAACTAATACCCGCAGATTTTCCTCCAATATGCAATCCAAACATATTTCATCAAAAATGCTAAAGATGCAAATCACAATTTCGTATCTTGCAAATAGCATCTCGTCTCTTGCAATTTCGTATCTTACAAGATAATAATTCACATGTAATTTAAAATTTTAAAACAGCAATTTCGTATCTTGCAAAACAACAATTTTGTATCTTGCGAATAGCAACTCATATCTTACAATTGCAATTTCGTATCTTGCAAATCCACAGGTAAACTGTGGATTTTTACTTGAATTTCATGATTGGGAATATTTATGCTCGTATCTTACAGTTTCGTATCTTTTAGTTTCATCAAATCCATAGGTAAATTTTGGATTTTCATCAAATCCACAGTTTAGTATCTTGCAGATTCGTAATTGGCTATTTCAGTTTACTTTGAGATACATTTATGCTCATATATTTTATTACAACTTGAATTTCTTTTCTATTTGGACTATGAAATTACTCACACATGAAACATATGTGTGTTGATATTATTTGGTTGCATAAATTGCATTTGACAATAATGTTATATATTTAATGATAAATTTAACGAGCCCCTTCGTTTGCTTATTTGGGTATTTATAAGTGTTTGTATATGTATAGATCTTTGTACGTTTAAATCTATCATGGTTTTGGTTTCATGAAATTGGGGCTTTTGAACCCTAATTTTAAGATAAATTTCTTATTTGCATCTCTCTTCGTAATTCAAAAAAATTCATAAACCGAACCAATTGCCAATGGTTTCCTCCCATTGGCAAATCCACAAATTTTTTGAGTTTGATAATTAATATTTCACATGCATATCGGTTATGACAGTTAAACAACACAAACCTAATTTTGTTCTTCGTATGAAAATTTTCAATTTCGATATATAAATTTCCATGTATAAATTTGTTAATTTATGTTTTGCGTGTTAATGTTTGATGCATTATTTCATATGAAATTGTATTTGTGTTAGGAATGACATTCGTAGTATCAGACTTTTTATGCTTTTTTTCTTTTTATATAAAGCAAAGTGAAACATATCAGTATTTATTCAAATCATTAGGTTCAAAAGATCTAATTCAATATGGTAACACTCATCCCCAAATACGAAACATTTTTTTTATAAAGGTTTAAGTCTTGTGGAGGAGGTGAGACTTGAACCCCCAACATCTTGCAAAGCAAGGGTAGGTGGTAACCATTGGGGCAAGCCCCTTTGGAATGGAGAAGAATGTGATGAAATCATAGATTCAAGCTTCGTCTCATTCTACTTTCTATGGGAATTTTCACTGAACTATATATATATATATATTCACACACACCTAGTATTGCTTATATTAGGACCTAAATTAAAAATTTAATATAAGGACCATATTTTTAGCATTAGATGCATTTTAGATGTGTGTGCGTGTATAAATCATTAACATGTTGTATTTATCAGTCATAAGTTAAATATGAGACAAAATTTGTCATTATTGAAGACCAAAGAAAAAACTTTGAACAGTATAACTAAGTAGAACGAATTTTACCGTTAGTAAACACCAAACATAAATGTTAATAAAAAATCTTGTGTTTAAGAAACGACTACAAGTGATGAGGGATAGTGAATTAGACTTTTTGTTTAATGAAGTTGCTTCTTTTTGTGAATGCCATGTCTTTTGTACCTAGGTTTGGTGACTTACAATACCTAGTCAACTTGGCCTATTTGTCTAAGTTTTGGCCAATACATCAAACCACGCAAAGTAAAGAGCTTCTCCTTAGCCAACCTACCCCATGACCCGATAAGAAGAGCTTACATTTTCTTACCCCTCTCTCTTTGAATTTATACATACCTTGCTAACTCACATTGGAGAACTACCAATTTCGTTTGTGTTTGTGTTTTTTTTTATATAATTTTCAAAGGTTGAATATGTAAGTATGTTTTTCAATAATTATTTGAGTCATAATTGTAAGGACATATTTTATAAGTCCTTTTTACATTAGTGTATGTTGTATACCACTACAAACTGTTGGCAAAAAGGTTCAAGTTTGAAGATACATGAAGACGGATTCGAATATCAAGATTCTTAGCATTCATGCCTCTATGAGGTTAATTTTGGTAAGGTTGTATTTTTGTCCCTTAATAGTTCATTTAAAAGTGCTAGGATATTTTTCTAAAATATTTTCTAAGTGTTGAGGAGTTACTTTTCGTCAAAAAGAAATTTTTCTAAGCGTTGAGGCGGAGTTTTTTATCCAAATAAAAAATTATGTTTTCGCGCTGGTCGTTCGAGCGACATGCGTATGTCGTTCAAGCGACATGGCTATGTAGAGCGAAGTTATCGTTCGAACGAAAGTGAGCCTTCGTTCGAGTGACTTTTCACCTCGTTCGAGCGACACGCCGCCTTAAGTTTGTTATTATAAAGAGCGTGTTAAACAAGACTTTTTCCCATAGGAGACCTGAGTTTTACAGTTCTATGAAAACTGTAATCTGCAGAAACATTTAGTCTTCTCCTTTTAGGGTTTAAAACCTTATTTTTCAATTCACAAAACATCCCAATCTTTTAGTGAATTATTTTGGAACCCAAGATACAATCTTGTTGAAGTTTTCTCTTGTAGAGAGGATAAATCTATGTCTGATCTTGGTAGCTCTTGAGGGAGTTTCTATCTCACTAGGTACTGCTTGAGGGAGGTGCTGGGCTGACTACAACTGCGATCATTGGGAGTGCTTGCGGGTATTCCTTGTTTTCTTGTGGATTTGCTGCGGGAGTCCATTGCTGATTTAGGTTGCAGCCTTGTGGGTATAAGCGAATATTCATTGGAAATTTCACTTTTAATCTTGTAAGTTGTGATTTACAAATTTTAACTCCCCAAGATTCACTTCACTTTCTTTTGGGCACCATATTTTCTGATCAACGGCAATCAAAATTTATAGAGCAACAATTAGTATTACATTTAAACAAGTATGAACAGGGCAAAACAGTTAAATGAGGAATAACTCCCCTCGTACTCAGCATTTCGAGTCAAAAGGGCGTATTGCCAATTTTTTACAACAACTCCATACTCAAAATAATTCCTATTGGGTTCTGGAAAATTAACTAATAACGCTTTGTTTACAACCCTAGTCTTTAAATAAAAAGTGGTGTCACTAGTCACCCACTTATGACAAAACATTATATCTGGAATCCCTAGATGGGTTTCATTGATTTGATTCAACCTATAGACTCCATTTACGACCCTCAAAGTATTGGGGGCTACCCTAGCTGTGACAATAAAAAAACTCAAGGCATAAGGGGTTGGGAGGAAAGGTAAACCCGCACTCAGCTATAAATATAGTGGGAAACTAGTGGCCCTCAGCAAGTGAGAAAAAATTAGCAAGCAAAGTAGCGTGTTACAAAACAACCCAGGAGGGAATCTTAAATTTATTTCTAAATTCATCAAGAGAATCAATAGAGTAAACCATGATGAAGAATAAGAGAAGTGAAATATTTCTTACGAAGATTAAGGATTCAGCAATAACTAAAGAACAGAAAATGATCTCACAAGAGAGAAAAAGAAAGCTTAAAGACACTGTAGCCGAAAACACTTAAAAAATCTCAGGTAAAAAAAGATCATGGCTTTTCTTCCTCTTTATAGGTTGCCTCGAAAATTGGAAAAATAATGATTAAAAGGTAGTATCGATTGAACTGGTGGCGACTAAAGGCAGAAAATATGGATTTTCCCAAAAACGATTCGTTAAAGTTATGTATAATTTCAAAAATGCCACGCGTATTATATTTCCATAATTAAATCATAATTTTCACAAGTATAGGAACTCAACAACCGACCAAACCTAAAATTATTGCCTGAGCAACTTTAAGAGCTAAATGCTCCATACTCTTGTAAAAACTTTAAGCATGAAACACTAGGGGCTTCTATTGATACCAAAAATTATCCATCTATGTGGACCATTCAAATACTGACACATGTTGTATAGTGGAAGATTAATCCTAGTCAGCAAGGATGAAATGCTAATATACTGAGGGATGCCGACCAACACCAAGAAGACCGATCAACGGTGACAAGAAAACACTAACAGTTGTATACATAAATCATTATACAAATGTAAATGTCTACGATATAAAGACTTTCCATCCTTTGATATTCCAGCGCTTGTACACCCTCTTAGGGCTATAAATACATAGTAAACCCTACATCCAAGGGACACGAAAAGATAGGCAATTTAATAATCCCAAAGCAATACACAACAGTGGACGTAAGCTCTTCCCTTAAGCCGAACCACTTTAAAAATCTCTTTTCTCTTTTATTTCTATTTACATGTGATCAATTAATTAGCCTAGTCTAGTTTTTTGCATCAACAATGTGGATTGGCACATTGGAGCATGATAAAAAGTAATGAAAGAAAAAGTAATGCGTCTGTCGACCGATGGATGACTTACTTTTTTGCAACGGTTAGTAGGAACTATTTTTTAAGGTTTGGGATGTAAAATTTTTCTACAAACTGAAACTCTATGTCTTATTTTATAAAAACAACAAATATATCAGGGCATCTTATAATGTATATATACGTCATTCTATTATAACATGTCTACCTCGTTGATTTCATTCTCTTGGAAGGGGTGGATATTTTTTCCATCGTTGGCATGTGTACTGTATGAATCTTGAGCCTTGGTCTTATTTGCGGCTATGATTTCTGTAGATACCTCTGTAACATGATTGAGTTTGGTGTCAATGTCTGTAGCTGAAGTGATGTTATAGCATGTAGTATAGACTTTTAAGTTTGAGGCTTGTTAATTAAATGTATACATGCCATGTCTATATGTGAAATCATTCATTAATCCAAAGAAAGTTACATAAAACATGTGGGGAAAATGAAATAATATAGTGGATTTGCTGCATAATATGAATTTGAAATTATTAACAGTAACAGTTTACAAATAGTAAATAACTAAGTGTTTTGGAATACTAGTATTGTTCAAATCATTAACTTTGTTCGAGGAGGAATAAAAGTTTGATTTTTAACTGTTTTAAAATTTTAGCTACTAACAAGTAATTTAGTTTAGTTTGGGGCATTGGTTTGTGAATGGAATAAGAATGAATAGCTCTGAATATATAGACATAAATGAAAAAATAAACAAGGAACACATGTAGTGTAACACCCCGTATTTTTGAGGATTTAGAATTTAATTAATTCAGTGATATATGAATTAATTTATCTGGAGGATTTAATTAAATAAGTGAATTAACAATTTAATTAATTCGGGTTATTTTTTTAAAATTTACATGTGTCGAAAATTGAGGTTGAGGTTGAGGTTGGATATTTTAGTAAAGTTACTCGGATGGCGATTCTGAGTGCACAATTGATTCTGAATAGGTCGAGATAGTCGGAAAAGAGTACCCGAGGGTAGTAATTGGGCCTCGGGGCATTTTTAGGCATAGTCGGGCTCACGCGGGAGTTCTTGGGCCATTTTAATTTAGACCATAAGCTTAAAGACGGGACTAATGAAATAAAACCTAATTGAGGGAATTTGGGTAGTCATAACTCAAGGAGAGATACCCTAGAGCTGCAGAGGAAAACAATGGAAGAAATTGGGAATCTTTTGGGAGCCAAACTAAAGGAAGAGGAGTGTGTTCTTTGTAAAACATTCATCTACACCAAAGGAAATCAAACCCTACAAAATTATCCAGGCAAGTAATTAAACTCACTTTCATTTAAATTGCGGTATTAAGATTCATATCATGGTGGGTGTAAACCATATTCATTTTGGGATGAGGTATTATGGCAAAATTCGTTTTTGGGAGGGTGTCACATGTTAAATTTGAGTTTGGGGGATTTAAGCATTAAGGGTGAAATTAATGTGAGAATAATACCATATGAGGCTAGAATATGATTTAGAATTGAAAACCTGTAGAAATTGTCATTGAATTCGGATTATTGAATCAAATTGAGAATTGTGAGTAAGGGATATTGAGAAAAACCCAATTTATGAACCCTAGAATTTTAATGAAAATCGCCGAGGATTAATGTAATATATAAGTGTTTGAACATGTTTATAGATTAAATAAATATGGGATATAAAGTAATCGATGTCTGGATTGGAGTTGGAAAGCTTCGAAGTTTAAAAATGGTGGAAAAAGCAGTCCGGGAAGATGACTGATATGTGGTCGATCGATCGATCGATCGATCCAATTCGTTGATCGACTGACCCCTTCAGTTATTGTAAAACATGAGATTGTAGATATTTTCATCATGGTCGCGTGGGCGCCAACCTCGTTTTTTCTATTTTTTTTTAATTTGATATGATTTTTCTACGATAGGGTGCATTAGACCGACATCTTTAGGAAGAAATAAATTCGGGTAATTTAGAGATGTTCGTAGATGAGTAAAGGACTTTGGAAAATTATTAAGGAACATTATTTTATCCGTGAATTAGATAGGGAGGAATCCGGGGTATGGATTTAGGAGTATTTATAATGAACGAAACTCGATAATATATGTAAAAAATATACGAACGTATTCGAATGGGAATTTTGGATGAATTTAGCATAGGGGATGGTGTCTTAAGGTGGAATTTAATTGATAGAAATTAAATGGAACCAAATACTTAGATTCTTATGGGATGAGTATTAAGGACTATTGATACGACGCAAATATTGCGTATTTCACCCGTTAACCTACGCCTTATTAGCCCCCTTGGGTATCTTAATCCCTATATTTATGCTCGATAAACAGACAACCTCGGATTTCTATGTTAACATGTTTTTCAGGGGTTAATTGAGCTTTTGTAGGTATTTGGATGCTTAGTATGAAGTTCGGACGCTTTCCGGAAATGTTTCGTCGACTTTTGCAGCTTCAGGGGCATTTTAGTAATTCCAGAATTCGGGTTTGAATCCCGAACCCTTCACGGAAGTTGAAGCCCTTTGATTTCTCTTCGCGTGGCCGCTGACGGTGCATGATTCCGAGTTGTATTGATGGAGTTATGGCATTTTTAGGATGGTTTTGACATGAAAAGTACACTCAAGGTCACATTCAAGGGCATTTTAGTCATTTCATATTTTGTCTTTTTGGCCCAATGTCTTCTTGGATGTTGTAGTCCTCTGAGTTATCTTCGCGTAGCAGCCGACCGTGCCTCATTCCGAGCTATAACAAAGAAATGACGGCATTTTCCGTAAAATAGGACAAAGCTGCAGAATTCAGACCTGTAGGTTGCGAATCGATTCGGCCCAAAACCGAATCGATTCGGAATGCTGCAGAAATGCAGAAATGAACTTCCCCTGTTTCCGAATTGATTCGGACCATTTCCGAATCGATTCGGCTACAGTAAAAGTCCGAAAATCTGTATTTTTAAGTTGGTTTTTGGTTGGGTATATAAGGGAAAACATTTGTATGAAGTGGGAGAACGTTTTTTAGGTTAGTTTAGTTAGGGTTTTGAGGGTTTTGGATGGTTCTTCTTCATTTCTCTTTGGTTTGACACCCCATTTGGATTGTAAGTTAACTATTCATCTCCCCTACCAATTAATATAGTTGTATTTCATTATTTCCTTGCCTTCTAGATAGATTTACATGCTTTCCTAAATAGTTTATTGTGTTTATTCTTGCTTTCTAGTTTAATTAGTTGTAATTTAGTTTAATTCATTATGTACCCTTAGATAAATATGGTCAGGATTTCATTTTCGCCATTTTCGGGTTTGGACTTCGAAAATTAGGTTTTGTGTAAAATTGCGTTTAATTGAAACCGCGTGTATTAAAGTTGGATTGTTATGCGTTTAACTTTATTTGTCATGCAACTTTAGTGTTTATAGCGACAATCCGAATTTAATCCGCGTGTGACCATTTTCAGTTAAATGTTTAATCTCGCAACTTTGGGTTAAATTCCTTATTGCATGATGTTTATGCTTAATTAAAAATGCCCGATTAAATGTTTTCGAACCGAAACTCTAATTAGTAGTTGTTTCGATCCGTTTGGTAGAATGCGATCCCGATCCTCGCTTTACTTTTGTGTAACTTAACTTATTCTTTTCTTTTGTCACCATTTCCAACCTATCATCTTTTACACTTTTATTCCTGAAGTAATTAAACAATTAAAATCTAAAATTCAATCACTCCCCGTGGATTTCTTACGATACCCGACTTACCGCTGTGCTTGCTTGTCAAGTGTAGTAGTAGCTTAGGTTTTTGTATCGCGACGGCGAAACACACGACGATTGTGTCCTCACACGAACACACTTTTTCCGCCCAAACAAAATGGCGTCGTTGCCGGGGAGTGTGTTTTAGATAGTAATTGCTTTATTATTTCGTAGTATTTTTCCTTTCCTATTTGTATTCTTTCTTTTAACCTTTCTTGCAGGATTTGCATACTTGAGCGCTAAGAAACTTTGATTCGCGGTTGCTCACTTTATTTCTTGGATTCTTCATCTTTGAACAACGAGGTAATCATGTCCTATTATTATAGTTATTACGGTCATTCTAATGATTCATACTTTGGGGATAGTTTTCAAGTTTTTCATTTTCAAGATTTTCTTGAAAATGAAAGACTTGAAAACATTTATCGGAATGAAAATCGTTATTGGGAGCTTGAGTTGGATTCATTATTCGAATCCAATGATGATTCTTATTTCATTACTTTCGAAGACGAGTTTCAACCAAATGAGGAGTCCGAGGCTTTTGAGCCGAGGAAGCCTACTTTGGAAGAGACTTTGCTTCTTTATTACCAAGGTTTGGAAAGCTTAAATGATGCTGGAATGAGACTTGGTGCACTTTTCGATGAGATGAATTCTTATGCACAAAACAACGAGGAGGTGGAAACTTGTGTTTCACCTCAATTTTTCAGAGAATTTCTCATCGAATGTGAATCTTTCTCCTCTGAAATTCAATCTCCTTCCAACGATGAGTCGATTGAGATTGAATTTGTTTCATCACCATATTCGTTTTCCGTCATTGAACCATTAGAATTACCGGTTGATTCCTGTGAGTCGGTAGAAACTTTTAAAACTTCTACACTTTTTGCCGATGAGGACTCTTTACCGGACTTGTTTTCGATGGACGTTATCCCGACGTGTGCACCGTCTCCCATTCCATTTGAAAAACCTTTGGGAGATGAATCGATTTTTCTTGGACCTCTAGTGTTCTTGTCCCCCTTGTTATCCAAATCCCCCATCGTCCGCCCAAAATTTCAAATTGGCGATGGTTCACTTTTTTCACCACCCACATGCCTTCCGTTGTTCAAACGGAATTCATACTTTTCGGAAGGCATGCTTGTTTGTGAGGGTACACCGGTTATCCTCCAAAGTCAAATCGTTCTTATGGTGGACCCTCAACTATTTAGACTTCTAGTGTATAGTTAGTGTGAAGTCTAAATAGTAGGTTGTAAATAGTTAGCTTTTTAATTTTCTTTCTTTCCTATTTTTCTTTCCTTTTAATTTAGTCTAGTGTAATTAGTTAATTTTTGTTATTTGTTTTTGCTATGCTCGGTACTAACTTGTTTTGTAGATTCCTTTGGACTCGCGCTTATGGAGATCGCTCCAATTTTGGGTAATATCGTTCTTTTATTCTCTTTGTGTTGTGTTCTTAATGCGCATTGAGGACAATGCAACATTTAAGTTAGGGGGTGTAGGATATTCTATCCATTTCATGTGTAGTCCATGGATTTGCTCACAATTAGTTACTGAGTATGCCTTTTTGTGAAAAATTTGAAAATTTTCAAAAATATTTTCTTTCTTTTTTCTCCTTTGTTGGGCATTTTGCCTTGTTTCCAGTGATAAATTTCAATAATTGCCCGATCCAATAGACAACTCAATGATGCATGTTCTCGATTTTAGAAGTTATTAGACTTTAGTCCTTAAATAATTGATATTGTGAATAACTTCATGAATTAAACTTTATCCCATGAGCATATGCACTTTCCTGGTTCTATTGATTTGGTTTAAGATTTTTATAACTCGGTAATCTTTTGTTGCATTGTATATACTTACACCGAGTAAGCTTTGTACCTTTCGTCGTTTGTGAGTGTTATACACTATTCTTTTCTCATTGAAAACGTTGAATTCGTTGGTAATCTCTCTATTCTTTCATTTGACCGTTCATTAATTGAGTTCATACTTGAAATGTGTTACTTGAGCATGATATTCATATATTGTTTTGATTCGAAAATTGCGTAAACTTTTGGAAATGATCATAGGCCATCTTTGATATATCACCCATATTAGCCTTGACCTCACCCTTATATGTTTACCCTCGTTAACCCCTTTGAGCCTAAATATAGCCTTTCTTTTCATTACCCAAAATCCCATAACCAACTCTAAATTGGAGTTATAAACCATACATACACTTTCCATACCTTTGTTTGGAATGTTACTTGGGATTGAATGTTGTTGTTGTATTACGGTTGCAATTTTAGGCATATGAGAGTTTGATAAGCAAAGAAAAGAAAGTAGTGAAAAAAGTGAAGAAAAAGAGAAAGCAAAAAGCAAAAGAAAACAAAATAAAAAGTGAGAAAAAGAAGAAAAGAAAAGAAAGAGAAAGTTGTATATGTTGTGTATAGTTCAATAAGCTTTGATTACTCTCCCCGATGATATATCTAATGCCGTTTTGGAACTCATTTTCCATTTTTGATATTGCCCGCATTTTTCCATTATCCCGAGTTTTCATCCCGAACACTTTGAATCCGTACATACATTCCTTCATTTCGTACCCTAGCCTATCCTACATTACAACCCTATCAAGTCCTATGTGATCTTAGGGTGCATTGAATTTAAAAGTCATAATAGTTTTGATAATCTGTGAAAATGCATTTCGCCTCTTTTAGTGTGCGGTATCCTTTCATTGAGATTACAAGTTTTTTATTTCCTATATAGCGTTCTTCATTTGTGACCTGTGTGCGGCCTAGTTTCCATTTACATTTACTCTTTAGCCCGCATGTCCCGTGTATTACCTCCCATTCCGAGTGATTTCATTTGTTGAGCGTGATGCCCGTGAGGATTGAATGTATGCTTGCTTTAATGTTTATCCGGTTTATTTAAGTTTTTCGCCAAATCATACTTTGTAT
Source organism: Sambucus nigra (assembly GCA_949130495.1). NCBI lineage: Eukaryota > Viridiplantae > Streptophyta > Magnoliopsida > Dipsacales > Adoxaceae > Sambucus > Sambucus nigra. The sequence goes on along the minus strand of OX422213.1, from coordinate 339,410,529 downwards.
GTGCTCTTCCCCCTCCCACTTCTAAAGTTTCAATTCTATGAGGTGCATTCAACCTGTTAATAACAACGGACTTTTGCTTGAATTCGTTCAATATGCTAATAACATGTTTGAAATCTTTTTCGTTGTTGTTGAGTTTGTCGCATGTTGGGTTGGGCATATTTTGAGGAAACTTTATGATGTTTGTGGGTTTCATCCCTGAAAACCCTCACGAGACGACACTCGTCCACTAGGGTAACCTAGGGGTTTAACGGCTTATTGCATACGCTAAATGCAATCGTTCGCCCGCGAAAGTGGCCTTATCTTTTTATTGCTTTTATACCATACTTTTGTTCTTCTCCTGCTTTTGGTTTTCTTGTAGTTCTTGTTGTTTCCTATTTCATTGCTAGGGACTAGCAATGTGTAAGTTAGGGGGTGTGATACGACGCAAATATTGCGTATTTCACCCGTTAACCTACGCCTTATTAGCCCCCTTGGGTATCTTAATCCCTATATTTATGCTCGTTAAACAGACAACCTCGGATTTCTATGTTAACATGTTTTTCAGGGGTTAATTGAGCTTTTGTAGGTATTTGGATGCTTAGTATGAAGTTCGGACGCTTTTCGAAAATGTTTCGTCGACTTTTGCAGCTTCAGGGGCATTTTAGTAATTCCAGAATTCGGTTTTGAATCCCGAACTCTTCACGGAAGTTGAAGCCCTTTGATTTCTCTTCGCGTGACCGCTGACGGTGCATGATTCCGAGTTGTATTGATGGAGTTATGGCATTTTTAGGATGGTTTTGACATGAAAAGTACACTCAAGGTCACATTCAAGGGCATTTTAGTCATTTCAGATTTTGGCTTTTTGGCCCAATGTCTTCTTGGATGTTGTATTCCTCTGAGTTATCTTCGCGTAGCCTCCGACCGTGCCTCATTCCGAGCTATAACGAAGAAATGACGGCATTTTCCGTAAAATAGGACAAAACTGCAGAATTCAAACCTGTAGGTTGCGAATCGATTCGGCCCAAACCGAATCGATTCGGAATGCTGCAGAAATGCAGAAATGAACTTTCCCTGTTTCCGAATCGATTCGGACCATTTCTGAATCGATTCGGCTACAGTAAAAGTCCGAAAATCTGTATTTTTAAGTTGGTTTTTGGTTGGGTATATAAGGGAAAACATTTGTATGAAGTGGGAGAACGTTTTTTAGGTTAGTTTAGTTAGGGTTTTGAGGGTTTTGGATGGTTCTTCTTCATTTCTCTTTGGTTTGACACCCCATTTGGATTGTAAGTTAACTATTCATCTCCCCTACCAATTAATATAGTTGTATTTCATTATTTCCTTGCCTTCTAGATAGATTTACATGCTTTCCTAAATAGTTTATTGTGTTTATTCTTGCTTTCTAGTTTAATTAGTTGTAATTTAGTTTAATTCATTATGTACCCTTAGATAAATATGGTCGGGATTTCATTTCCGCCATTTTCGGGTTTGGACCTCGAAAATTAGGTTTTGTGTAAAATTGCGTTTAATTGAAACCGCGTGTATTAAAGTTGGATTGTTATGCGTTTAACTTTATTTGTCATGCAACTTTAGTGTTTATAGCGACAATCCGAATTTAATCCGCGTGTGACCATTTTCAGTTAAATGTTTAATCTCGCAACTTTGGGTTAAATTCCTTATTGCGTGATGTTTATGCTTAATTAAAAATGCCCGATTAAATGTTTTCGAACCGAAACTCTAATTAGTAGTTGTTTCGATCCGTTTGGTAGAATGCGATCCCGATCCTCGCTTTACTTTTGTGTAACTTAACTTATTCTTTTCGTTTGTCACCATTTCCAACCTATCATCTTTTACACTTTTATTCCTGAAGTAATTAAACAATTAAAATCTAAAATTCAATCACTCCCTGTGGATTTCTTACGATACCCGACTTACCGCTGTGCTTGCTTGTCAAGTGTAGTAGTAGCTTAGGTTTTTGTATCGCGGCGGCGAAACACACGACGATTGTGTCCTCACACGAACACACTTTTTTCGCCCGAACAACTATTAAATTTAATAAGGGTGTCAAACTTATTAATCGAATTTGGTGAAATGAATTCTAAAAGGTTAAATATGGACCAATAAAGGGAGTCCGGGCATTTTGGTTGAGTGACACCACTTGGATAAAATTAATTGAGGTGATAGTAATTAAATTAATGGTCGAAGTTTTGACTTTGATATTTCTCAGGCTAGTGCAATGGGAGTTAGGCACAGAGTAGCCAGTTTAATTTATTATAGAGATATATAATAAATTATCGAATAGTGAATTTAACGAGAGGTGTTAACCTTAATAGTGGATTTTTGTGTAACAAATTCTAAAGGGTGAAGATACGGACCATATGAGTGATTCAGAGTATTGTAGTTAGGTGACATTACTTTAATAAATTAATGAATATGAAATTGATTAGATTAATCAGTGTAATTTGAAATGTAACGAATTCGGGGGATGAGCGAACCTATGACTTAGATTAGTAGGATATGAGTGAATTACCTACTGAAATATTTTAAAGGATAATTGGCACACTTCGAGTAGTGAGAGATACTCAGGAATACACGATAAGAAGTGTAATTGGAATTAAATAATGCGCAGGATATTCGGGAGATATATATGTTATGTATGGAATATATGATATAGGTTGTGTGTATACCTATACTGGATTGCATGATTTATTATGTGTATGACATACCTACCATACTTGAGATCACGGGAGGTTGTGAAGGGGACAGTCTTATCTTGAGGAGCCTTCGATAAGTTTGGGTGATATGGGTGAGTAGGTAGGGGTGTGGATCGGTTCGAAACCAACCTATTTAGATCAAACTGAATCCAATCCAATTAAAACCGATTTTTAAATTTTGCAATCCAATCCAAACCGATATTGAGTTAAAATCCAATACAATACAATCTAATTGTAATTAGATTAGATCGTTTTTTTAATCGGTTTCGAGTATCTAATTTGGGTCCCATTTTTTTCATAGTTGGATTGAATTTGGATCCAATCCAATCCACTTAACTGATCCAATTGGATCTAATCCAATCCACTTCATAGTTAATAAATTATAATTCCAATTATTCAGATTTTTTTTCAAACCAAATAATAAATAATAAACCAGAATTTAATACAAATACATTAAACCAAATAACCAAATACAAATAATCCTTCACACATAATCTTCCCAAAACATTCAAACAAAATTACAGTATCATTCAAATAAGCCTTCACATAATATTATAGTAGCATCCAAACTATTACAATAGCATTCAAACCAGCCTTCACATAATCTTCCCAAAACCTGCCTAAAATCATTCAAACAAAACCTACCTAAAACTTGCATAAACCAATTATTGCAGTAGGCTAAAATATTAAAGTACTATAAAAAACCATCTCATTCAGCTTCCTAAAATCTGCCTAAAAAGCCTTCACATAATCTTCCCAAAACTTCCAAGATCCAAGCTTGTACCCAAACATTGGTAGGATGCCTCTACTCCTATAGAGCATTCAAACAAACAATTGGCATTAGTAGGTGAATATTAATGGCAAAATATAAACTTTACAAAATCAAAATATTACCTGATTCTAATTTGTACTAAAAGATGATTGCTGTAACTATCGAGGTGGATGAACCCAAAATATCTGTAACAAATTAAACAACGACTTTTCATCAAACAAAATAAGGATAAAATGAACTTAAACAAATAGAATAAGTATTAATCAAATTATTAAATGATTCAACATCCTCAATTTCATCCATTGATGCATGAAGATCAATTTCAGGCTTTGTACGTATACAATTTTGTGCGCAAATGGGGGCCTCCACGGTCTTTGGAGACAAAGAACTCCAAAATGGATCAAGAATTCTACAACCGGTACTAAATGAAGATTCAAAAGCTACCTTAGAGAGGAAAATAGCTAAAACATCTCGTGCAATTAAAGATAAAATCTTATACCTGGGTGAGTTAGTCTTCCACCAAACCAATATATAAAACTCTAAATCAGTGGGGTCCTCACATGACTCCATTAAGTATCGTTCCACCTCTGTTTTGCATTCTTTCTCATTTGTCTCTTTTAACAACCTCATAAAACTCGCATTAAATAATGCATCAACATCAACTTCAGCACTATCAACCTCAATCTCATTTGCTATTTGTTGTGAATTATGATTTTGTACGGGTTTACTAGAGTAAAGCAATATGTAGTGATCGTACAAGTCGTCTAAACTCTTTGTCACCTTAATTATTAACTCACTAACCTTATCCTCCTCAAACATGGCACTCAAACAATAACCTAAAAATCTTTCCTTATGTCGTGGATCAAGTAAGGCAGCAATAAATAACATCGGGTTAATCACAGACAAAGAACCCCAATATTTGTCATATTTTCTGCCCATATTCTCACCCATTTTCTTCAAAAAAGGATCTCTACTATTAGCCCATGACCTTATTTGAGCGCGAATCAAACTCAATTGTCTTAAGAAAGAATTAGAAGTAGAATATGATGATCTAGAAAACTTAAGTGTTGCATCATAAAACGTTTTCAAAAATTTAATGAATGAGTGGGCATGGTCCCAATCTTCAAAATCAGGAGCACCTCTCTCGCTATACAATCAAAACTCATGGAGGTATTTTGAATCATCTACCTCTAACCGTTTAAATGATTTTTAGAATTTGTCAGCCGACTCTAATATCAAATAAGTCGAATTCCATCTTGTGGGAACGTCTAAGCAAACAAGTTTTTTCGATGATATCCTTTCCCTTTCACAACAAGCCTTAAACTTATCTAACCTCAATGGGGAAGCCCTAACATATCTTACCACATTACGAATTCTATTAATAGAGACATGATATTCCTTCAAACCATCGATGACAACTAGATTCAAAATATGTGCACAACACCTCATTTGCATAAAATCGCCCCAGACAATTGCACCACCCCAATTATTAACTTTGTCAGATAAGTACGGAACAGCTACATCATTGGAACTAGCATTATCAACCGTTACCGTAAAAACCTTCTCAATGTCTCACCCCAATAGACACTTCTACAAATTTTGGCCAATTGTTTCACCTTTATGATTTGGTACTAAGCAGAAATTTAGAATTTTTTTATTATAGTTCCAATTGCTATCTATATAGTGAGCTGTCAAACACATGTAATTAAGATTTTGCAAAGACGTCCATGTGTTTGTGGTAAGACAAACTCGCTGCCCCGATTTCTTCATATAATTCCTCAACATATCCCTCTTATTTACGTAAATTTTCAAGAATCTCTAGCTATGGTGGTGCTACACGGGATTGGAAATCTAGGCTCAAATACATTAAGAACATTTCTAAACCCTTCATTCTCAATGAATTTAAAAGACAATTCATCTATAATAAACATTATAGCAATTACATCCCTACATCGGTCAACATTTTAAGATGTACCAATAAGAGTTGATCCACCCCACTCTACACTTTTTTTTTTGGCAGGATAAGGTCTTTTGATTTTTGGTTCCCTCTTAGGATAAGTGGGGTAGGCCTGTAAACGGATCGGATTCGAACCGAATCAGGAAAATCCAAATCCATATCCATTTATGATAAACAGATTCGGATTTGATTCGTTTAGTAATCTAATCGGATCATGCAAATTCAAATCCATATCCGTTTATGTTAAACGGATTCAGATCCGATCTGTTTATCCGATTATCCGTTTATGTTAAACTTGATTTGCAACATTTTTATTTTCAACTCTTCATAAATTTATTTTGCAAATGTTTAAAAACAACAGATATTCAGATAAAGAACTATTATAATAAATATTTAAAATATATATTTAAAATATTATAAAATACAATAAATATTAATTAAAAATATTATATATATATATATATATATATATATATATATATATATATATATATATATTTAAATATTAATCGGATCGGATTATTAACGGATCGGAGTATATGAATTCATATTCACTCCATTTAATAAACTGGTGATCGGGTAATCGGATAATCGGATTTTAGACATGATCCATATCCGCTTAAATGGATCGGATTCGGATTCGGATAAAATTCGATCCATTGACAGGCCTAAAGTGGGGCATGCATGAGTTAAATGGCTCAACAAATTAGATCTTCCATTCTTTTTACTATCACATGCATATTGTTTGCCACAATATAAGGACATGTGTTATAAATGTCAAGGGTAGAATCTAGGAATTTTTTAAGTATCCTAGATCACAATTAAGTATGTCTGATACCACTACACTCGGCATGTCTCCATGATCTACCTCAATCCGAATTCATGAATCCATCATCTTCGTACGTGCATCATGTGTCAAGAAATGTACACTTCAACAGTTCCCACTACTCCGCATACTTATGGCAAAAATAATTTTAATTGGAGTGTTTAATTATTTGCATAAATAGTTGGGAATATTTTTTAAATAAATTTTTGAAGTCTGGAAGATGATAAACATGCAAAATATTTTTAAGGAGGTTTTCTGAGACACGTCACTGATGTCATTTGAACGACATCGTATCTCGTTCGAAGGAGATGCCATCTCGCTCGAACGACACCGTGTTTCTCTCGAACGATGCACCGCCTCAACTTCCTATTTAAACAATGTTCGTGCTACATATAGACACCTCATTCTGTTACCCCCTAACTCTCCATAGGTCCCTGGTACCTCCACTCATCATTGTAAACCCAGGTCATGTCCCGAGCACTGACCTGGAAGCCATCGGGCACTCCCCGGCTCAGTTTGACCCAAAAGTCAAACTCTTCATCTCGATCGAGACTCAATGAATCTTCGAAGGGCACGGAATACCTTTTCCAACGGTCTACCCCCTGCACTATTCTGACTTACCATGTGGACGAACAATCCGTTTGCATACGAAACTTGACCTAGAGGCCACCGGGCGCTCCCGGGCTCTGTTTGACCTAAGTCAACTCTTCAACTCGACCGAGGATGAATGAATCTTCGAAGGGCACTGAAAACCCTTTCCAATGGTCCATCCCTTGCGCGATTCCAACTTTCCATGCGGACGAACGATCCGTTTGACTCCGAGAGGTCACCGAATGCTTCTCGAGACTAGTTGACCAAACTCAACTCCCCGAACCTGGTCAAACTCTTTGGAATGTTGAAGTAAATCTCCTAACCTTTCTAACGGTCTGCCCCATGCATGATTCGGACTTACCATGCGGACGAACGATCCATTTGCGTCCGAACGATTCCTTGTCCAGCGGACCGACAAACGCTTTCGAGCCACATTTGACCCAAAGTCAACTACCGAACTCAGAAGCGGTCCAAAGGACTTCCGAAGGTCTCTGAAATACCTTTCCAACGATATTTACTCGTGCGTGATTGTGACCAACGGTTTGCCCTCGGCGGCTAATTTTTCGAAAAAGCCTAAAGCACACTGCCAAATGGCAGGTCCCAGACCCTGCCTTTCGGCACCTGCCAATAGGTAGTGCCATGGAAATGCTGATCGGCAGACCCCTGGGCCTATAAAAGGAGGCCTTGGCCTCATTTACAAGAGGGATCTCAGATCAGAAGCAAATCACTCTCAACGAATCCCAGAAACCTCTCTCAAAGGCAGCGTGATTTCAACTTCCAAATCCTCCTTTTACTCCCATTTTTCATCATCCCCTTCATCAAACTTGATGAATTAACCACTCTCCATCATCATCCAAGTGCAAGGGTTGTTTTTCAACATTCAAAATCAAGCTCAAAGTCTCCAAGAAGGTCCATCTTTCTCACCTTTCTCTTCAAATCTTCTTAAATTTGCAATAACTTGTTTTATTACTTAAGCACTTTTATTATCTTATTTCACATATCCTAAAATACTTTTTATCTAGTATTATCGCACATCTCCTATTTTCATATAAATAAAACCCAAAAAATAAGAAAAAGAGGGTTTGCTCATAAATTCCAAATAGGGATTCTCACCCTTTTTTCCACACTTTTCTCACAACTAAAACACTTTTTCTACACACACACACACACACACACACTTACAAATAAGAGATTTCTCCATTTGGATTTATGGGATAAACCCCACCCCTCGTTTTGTATGCAAACTACGTGGACTTTGATGCCTTTATAGGCTACGTAGGCGTCTCGGGGTAAAACCCGAGACTCGAGTCCTTTTCTCACTTTTTCTCTTAATTTCTATCTTCTCTTTATCTCACTCTCTACTATATTCTATATATTTGTTCTTAATGGCGTATTATTCCACACGCGTTATCATTCCCTTATAACGATCAATGCAAGGGTAATCGCGAAAATCCTATTTTCTACATTAATCTCACATTCTTACGGATGACTCGCTTTATCTCTTCCATGATACAAGTCGATGATTCCTGCCTCCATTCTATATATACACATGCACACATATCACGGGGGGGGGGGGGGGAATATAAAGGAAAATAGCAAATATCCATGAGAGACCGAAAGGGCGGAATGGGTGCCTAACACCTTCCCATTTCGTAACTAAGCTTTCGAACCCTTCTCGAATCATTTTGGTTTCGCATGCACTAGTATGTCTTTGGATGCCATCCTTCGGGGTGGCTTCCCCTTTTTCTTTTCTCTATTTTGAGTAAAATAGACTGGAGACTCTAAATCTCTCTACATTTTAACACTTCACAAATCGACGCCGGCCGAAGCGCTCTCTCGAGAGGGGACGCGCGGGACCCGAAGGATCCTTCCTCCCTCCACAGCGGGGATCGGGGATGGCCACAGTGGCAACTCTGCTGGGGATATGTGTTATTATATTTTGAGGGCTTGATTCTATTTACATGGATGCTATATTTGTTTATGTCCCCCCCCCCCCCATATCTGCCTATCCCCCTTTCTCACATGTATATCCTATGCCTATGCTTATATTCACACACTTGTAGAAAAGTCTCCATGTACACTTCACACCACGTGCACCGAGGATCACATGTATATCCCCATGTTGCATACATCACTCATCCATACTTGGTGTACCTTTTGGGGTACTTGTACTTGGCTCCCTGTTTTGGCATAATCAAGAAAGGCATTCTCATCATAAGATACTAATAAGAGAATCATGCATGATTCACACGATATCACCAAAGAGCATTGCTATTTAGCAAATTTTACCCAGTAACTGGAGGGTCACTTCGTGATGGGCGCTGGTCCGGCAGGTCGCAGTTAGCCTAAGCGATATGACTCTCACCTTCCATTGGCCAAGTACCTTCGACGTATATCGAATGGTTCCCCCGCATCGTATCGCTTGACCGAAGTCATGACGGGAGGTATATCGTAGGGAATTAGTTTACGTACGCCGAGTATATCGAATTCGCTCTCACATGTACCGTCCCCACGAGGTATATGGCGAGGCAATTCACGTACACTCATGTATATCAAATGGCTTGTCCACACGTACCGATTGCCCGCAAGAGCAAGACGTATATCGTGGAAATCACGCCAAAGGGGGGAACCCATGCCGATTCACCCAACCAACTGCATACCCGCATATAGGTGTCATACCTAGGACACGCACTTTAGATTGCCGATTTCAACCCGAAACTCTGCCGAAATTCCGAGTCGGCCTGCCGCCCAATTTTTGCGCATTTTTAAAATGGGGACCTTTCCGCGAGCCTGGTTACAAGTCCAAATGTAGCTTTGCATATATTAAGACCCCCACTTTTCCACGCTTGGGTCCCGTCCGGCATTGCATTTAGGAGAATTAAATACAAGTGAGAACATAATAATCATGCTGAGTTCCGTCTCGAAAAAAAAAATCCAAAAACATTTCTCCCTTCTTTATTAAAAAAATCCAAAAAACATTTCTCCCTTCTTTGTTAAAAATCCCAAAACATTTCCCCCTTTTTTATCAAAAATCCCAAAATAGTTTTTTCCCTTTTTTCTCAAAAATAAATCTCATCTTACACCTTCTCAGGTCGATCGCACGCCCTTGGCCTGGCTCCTTATTGGCTTCGGTCTTCAGTTAAATCACCTCAGAGTTTCATCTGCTCCTCTACTACCTCTTTCGAATCCGAAATCCATCCATCTTCCATGGAGAATGCAGATCAATCACCAGTCATACAATCGAATCTGCCGACAGTCGTAGCTCAGCTCGTGGCTAAGATTGACAACCTCCAAGCTGAGGTCCGAGAAATGCAACGAAACCAAGTTCCTATTCCTCAAGAGCCCGAGGCCCTGTTCCCTCATGCTATGGGTCCACCAGAACCTATCTGGGTTCCAGAAGAATATTAGCACGCTCCACATGCCCCTCCTTCCAATGGCCCACCACCTGCCCAGCTTCCAATGCCAAACATTGCCCAGCCTATGTCTAACCTGCCTGTGGTCGCTGATCCAAAGGAGGAGGAGTTGAATAAAGTCAAAGAGGATCTCAAGATGCTCACTAAGAAGTTCGACCAAGTCCGAGTCTCTTGGAATTACATGGACTACCCCCATATGTCTCCTTATCCTAAAGCAAGGTTACCCGAGAAGTTCAGGATGCCAAATATCGAGAAGTTCGGAGGGAGTGGCCCCCAATTGTTCATCTTCGTAATTATCATCGTTCCATGACTCTACTAGGGGCTTCTGAAGAGGTGATGGCCCAATTATTTCAGCAAACTTTGAAGGAAAGTGCCCTCCGATGGTTTTTATCTCTTGAGGAATCCAGAATCTGTAGCTGGGAGGATGTAGCCCGAGAATTCATGACGCAATACAAATACAACGAAGCTCGAGGTCACCCACCGTGATTTAGAGCCGCTCAAACAAAACTCTGGAGAATCAGTCAATAACTTTATAGCCCGATGGAGGGAAAAAGCAACTACCATGACCAATCGGCCATCTGAGGAAGAACAAGTCAACATAGTGAAGAAGAATTTCTTGCCCCATGTCCGAGCAACCATGGGAGGACAGTACTACCCCCACTTTCGAGCTCTCAGAGAAGCAGGAGTAGAAATCGAGGAAAGTCTTGCCAAAATAGAAGTTGAATCGAAAAAGGTGTCCGGATAGTTCACCCCTAGAAAGTATGATAAGCCTGCCAATGCTACAGTCTCAACCATCAACAATATCTCTCAACCAACCACATCATGGGCACCAGAAAGTCATCCTGGCCCTGTCCGAAGGAAATACACTGAGCTTTATTCCCCCTCTCCAAAGTCTACCAAGCCCTGTTAAGCCGAAACCATATAAAACCCTTGGATCCACGTCCGTTCCCAAATCCACTCCCAAGAAATTTCAAAACCGATGCTCATTGCGCCTTTCACCAAACTGCTGGTCATACCACCGATCAATGCATCCACCTTCGAAACATAATCCAAGATCTCATTGACCGGGGTACCATCGTCCCACCAGTCAATCCTAAGCCAAAGACTACTCATAACCCACTCCCAAATCACACCAATGCCATTTTCTTGGAAGAAAACCCGAATTTTGATCCATCAACCCTAATCACACTCCTATACCCTCCTAAACCTCTTTAAATTTGCCCATATTTCCTCCTACACCCTACTAGCCCCGCTGATCAAGCACTGTCACTCCTTACCAGAGCATGCATCACTGTCCGTACCCATTCTGAAAGTGGAAGTATGGAATTATCAGAGGTATTAAATCAACTCCTAGAGTTAAGGCTGAAATTTCCCTCACATATGATTATCGATTGCCAGAGGTTCAGCATGTTGTTTTTGGAAGCACGGAAATGGGCCCGAGAATCAGATAGTTGGGTGGTACCAACCGACGAAGTCAGCTTAGAGGATGTTATCCAGATCATGGCGAAAGCATTCAGGCAAACCAATAATATTTGCAGTATCACCGGGTTACTTGACACTTTGAAGCTACAAGGGCGCTTGGTCCCTTCAATCACACATATCCCCACAGAATGGGAAGGCCTATATGAGGAAGCCGTTGAAGTTGTGGAATACATTGATTTCACGGAGGAAAACAGAATTTTTGCCACCGGATGAGGGGAAGAATTCGAAGATTCAAATGAAGAACAAGCTTCGGGAAGAACTGGCCCAGTAGCCGACATATGTGGGATGATATCATTTGAAGAACTCCTCGAAAAAATAGACAGGGTGGCAGAACAACCTGAGATTGACGAGGAAACTGAATTTAAGTTTTTCCCTTCTTTAGTAAATCACATGACCAGATCTGGGAGACATTACCAAGTTCCAAGATCACTTCCAACAAATGACAAGGGGAAGGGCGTTGAAAACCTTCCTATGCCAGAAATGACCATCGAGGAGAGCAAGATCCTCAATCAATTGAAGAAAACTCAGGCTAACATCACTCTATAGGGGCTTTTCATGTCTTCTCAGTTGTACAGAAATGCTTTAATCAAGTTGCTCACGGGACCCATAGTTCCTCCTTCTACCACACCAGAAGATGCGGTAAATTTGGTCGGGTCCTTGACCTCCACCCGAATGCTATCCTTTTCTGAAGAGGAAATCCCCAAAATTGGGCCGAATTACAATCATGCACTCAACATCTCCATTGAAGTTATGGGGAAGGTTGTATCGCTCTCTCTCGTTGATAACGGATCCACTTTGAATGTCTGCCTACTGAGAACCTTCAAATGTTTAGGCCTAAAAGAAAGTGACCTCGCTCCAACCTCCGCTGCCGTGCGTACCTACAATATAACCCGTCGGGAGGTGATGGGATCCATAAAATTTGCAATAGGGGTTGGACCTATAAACTCTGTCGTCGAATTCCAAGTCATTGATATCCCGGCCTGTTTCAATCTGTTGCTCGGACGACCCTGGATCCATAGTATAAAGGGTGTCTCTTCCTCATTCCATCAAAAATTTAAGTTCTTCGCCGATGGGTGAGTCATCACCATCTTGGGTGACGACGATAATGCCGAGGGTGCAAGCACCAGCAATCCAATTCTCGAGGTACAACATGGATCAAACGATATGATCCTATCAGTATTTCGAGTTGAGCCATCCCTGATCCCGGCAGGGGATGGTTTTAAAGAAAGGGTTTGTCCAGAATATAACCCTCATGGTAATGTCAATGTGATTCAGATGTTCAGAAACATGCACTTCATGCCCGGACTGGGGCTAGGACAAAGGCAACAAGGTATACTTGAGCCCATCGAACTGAAGAAAGATTTCCCTCCTTGCAGCTTAGGGTATCAACCATCAGAACCAGAGCTCGGAATGATCCGCCAGACTCGATCAAAGAAAGGGTTAGACTTCGTTCGAACTATCTCGGGAGATTCTTTGAATGGAAGATTCATCAAAGAGGGTGAAGACTTCCCCTTTTGCAGCTTTCCAGAACCATGGTATGACCATACAGATAAGAAGATGAAGCCTGGAATGGAGATCTTTTTCCAAGATAGCTACCCATGGGCCGAAAGTTTCCCACACCGTGTACAACCGCTCATCCAAAATATCGAAGAGACTGAGGAAAGTGATTTCTAAGATTCCTTCAACTTGTAGACACTTGGGGCTGGCACTCTGCATGGTTCACTCAGGCACTGCATCACTAGACCCCTCTCATCTGATCAAGGTTGCTGATACACCTCTCCTCAACTGGCATGCTACGCCAGTTCTACCTCTTGAAATCTCCCCTAACCCCAATGATTACCCTGTTTCTTCTTTTATTGTCTATCCTGGCTCAAATGTAATCGAGACCTCTTTTGATTAAGTTCTCAATGCTATTTTTCCTATCAATGAAATAAATGAAGATTTTGAGTATCTTGTTGTGCCTTACATTAATTGTTTAGATTCTAATCAAACGTTTGATGATGATGATTTTGCAAATGAACAATCCTTAACTGATTTAAATAAGGTTAATAACAAACAACATAACCGTGTTCAAGGTAATGAAGAAGAGACTGTTGTTATTAATCTCGATTCTAGTAGCCAACTGCACGAGATTAGGATAGGGACCACCCTTAACGAGCATGAGCGCACACAACTCGAAGAATTGCTAAAGGAGTTCATGGATGTCTTCGCATGGTCCTACGACGATATACCCGGTATTGATCCTGAAATAGCTCAGCATGAGATCCCCACTCTCCCAGATTACAAGCCGATTAAACAAAAATTGAGAAAGCTCCGCACCGAATGGTCGCTCAAGGTCAAAGAAGAGGTGGTCAAACAGTTAAACGTGGGTTTCATTCGAGTAATTGAATATCCCACGTGGCTAGCCAACATTGTACCTGTACCGAAATCAGGAGGAAAGGTTCGTATGTGTGTGGATTATCGAGATTTAAACAAAGCCTCTCCCAAGGATGATTATCCGCTACCCAATATCGACATGATCGTAGACAACACATCCAGTCATGCTCTCAAGTCATTCTTCGACGGGTTTTCCGAATACAACTAAATCAAGATGCACCCCAACCACCAAGAGAAAACCGTATTCATCACCCCATAGGGAACCTTTTGCTACACCGTTATGCCATTCGGCCTCAATAATGCTGGGGATACCTACCAAAGGGCCGCTACAACCATCCTGCACGACCTGGTTCACAAAGAGGTCAAGGTTTACTTGGATGATATGATCATCAAGTCCAAAACTAGAGAAAGTCATGCTCCTGCTCTTCGAAAATTCTTCGAATGACTGCAGTAGTATCAGATGCGACTTAATCCACAGAAATGCGTCTTCGGCGTTACAAAGGGAAAACTCTTAGGATTCATGGTCAGTGAGAAGGGGATAGAAGCAGATCCCGCCAAGCTAAAGGCCATACTTGAGATGTCAACACCCCGAACTAAAAAAGAAGTCTGAGGTTTCCTTGGGAAATTACAATATATCAGCCGGTTCATCAGCCAGCTAACCTCCATCTGTGAACCAATCTTCAAGCTCCTCAGAAAGGATTCAACCAAGGTTTGGAACGAGGCCTGCCAAGAAGTTTTGATCGAATCAAAAAATATCTGACCCAACCTCCAGTTCTCATGCCACCAAAGCCTGGTCTCCCTTTGCTCCTATACCTAACCGTAACCGACACTGCAACTAGGGGTTTGCTAGACCAATACCTCAAACACTCTTACAAAGAAGGAGCCATCTATTATGCCAGTCGCAAATTAGTCGAGTATGAGATCAACTACACTGATTTAGAAAAGGCATGTGTTGCCCTTGTTTGGGTCACCCAAAACTTACGACACTACATGCTTGCCTTCCCCATTAAGCTTGTATCCCGAATGGATCCCATCAAATACCTGCTCGAGAAACCAGCTTTATCCAGCCGAATGGCCCGATGGTTGATGCTCCCAACCGAGTTCGATATCGTGTACGTCACACAGAAATCCGTTAAAGGAAGAGCCATCTCTGACTACCTCGCTGACTACCCTGTAGAAGAAACAAATGTACGGATCTCCGAATTCCCAGATGAAAATGTCCTCTGCACCACTCAAGACTACCTCCGATGGAAAATATTCTTCGATGGCATTGCCAATAAAAAGGGATATGGCATCGGGATACTTCTGGTATCCCCAGATGACTCCCACACTCCTATCACCATAAAATTGGATTTCCCTTGCACCAACAACATGACAGAATACAAAGCATGCATAGTGGGCCTCAAGGTCGCTCTCAAGAAAAGTATTCAATACCTTGATATATTTGGGGATTCTGCCCTCATCATCGTTCAAGTTCTCAGAAAGTGGAAAGTCAAGGACGAAAAGCTCCAACCCTTTAATTCCCATTTAGAAGAGTTAGCCTCCCAATTCTGAGATATCACCTTCCATTACCTGCCCCGAGCAAAGAATAACCTAGCCGATTCTTTCACTACCTTGGCCTCCATGGTCGACATGCCCGAGGGAATAACAATGACCCCTTTCCTAGTTCAGAAGCAGGACAAACCGACCCATTGCAACCATATTGAGCCTATCTCCACAGAAGACCCCGAACTAGCCGATTGCTGGTACTATGATATATGGTGCCTCCTCAAACATGGTAGGTATCCCGAGGGTTCCAATAAGAACGACCGAGCTACCCTCCAAAGGTTGGCCGCTCAGTACATCATCTATCATAAAGCACTACTCAAGAGGAATTTCGATGGAACTCATTTGCACTGTATCGCAGGGGCTAACATTGAAAAGATAATGCAGAAAATCGATAACGGGGAATGCGGGCCCCATATGAACGGTCACATGCTTGCCAAGAAGATCGTTCTTAGGGATATTCATCTTAAGGTAATCTTAATGTTATAATGCATCTTTATAGTTTTAATTTATTATTTTATAGCTTTACTTAGTAGTTATGCTGGTAAAATACAATAAAGAATTCACTAATCAAAACTTAAAATTTAGAACAAATCCAAGTTGATTTTATAAACTTGTTTAAAATTATACGCTTTTAAAAATGATTCTTTTTAAAGAAATTGCTCGTTATTATGGAATCCATTTTAAGTAATTCCAAAGTCAGGCCCGATGAAGTTTTGTCTAGATGAGATGGTATTTAAGTGGTGCCCCTGTGACCCTCCATCTCTATTGGGAATGAATTCGAAAATTTTCTGTCTAGATGAGATGGTATTTAAGTGGTGCCCCTGTGACCCTCCATCTCTACTGGGAACCGACTGATGAGGAAAGAGAATGAATTGAATTCTTCAATTACGATCAATGAGTTTTAAAAGTTGAAAAATGGGGATTCAGTAATCCTTTAAAAGAGGAAGTTATTATTAAAGTATAGTATAAACTGGACCTTAGAACGTGTACTTAAATCTTTATCAGATTAACGTGTGATTGAAGACTCAATACCAGTAAATTTGACCTCCATTTTGGGTGAGTACTCTGACATTCCTTGTGTATTTTGATTATATGATATTATGCAAATTATATATATTTTGTGAACTGCTTTTATTCTCAAAATCCATGTGATACCGATGACTGATTCAATTTTGATATGTTTATATTTGTCCATATAAACATACTGATTAAAATGATTATTGAAAAGGATATTGAATATTGAAAATATGATTTGGCCTAATGGACCTCTTTACTGACTGACCTTCCCAGTTGGGTTATCGCTGGTGTGCCCTAAATAAGGTGTTGTGACGAACATGTTCGATTGACCCTCAACTACCGGGGTATAATACGGTAGAAGAATACGGTATTAGAGTGTACTTGGCCATTAAAATGATATGATTGAAAGAAAAAGATATCACATTTGATTTGTTGCATTCTTCTTATTCTGAGCTATCCAATTGTGATATATATAATTTCATTTCAAAATTATATCTATTTACTGCAAGTTCCTCTCCATATATGTATATGCCTTCTCTTTTGACTTGAATAGGTATCTATTTTCTGAAAACCCTGGAATGTTTGGAGATTGAATCTCATTCGGCTTTTAGTTGATGTTGTATAAATAACCATTTTTCAAGAAACGTTTAGGCTCACGGACGGAATGAAAATGGACTATATTGAAGATTTATCTTTTAGAGCTCTTTTTGTAAAATGTTTATTTAGAGCATGTCTGGCTCTCTTGTAATAAGGTTTAAATTTTCTCTTAAGTTGTAACCCATTATTACTTTTAATATATATGAAGTTTCCTTTAGAAAGCTCTGATGACGTAATTCCTTTACTTTCAGTATTTTACGATTCATAACCATGTGATAATATATCCGTTGCATTTATTTAAGGAAATAATTAAATCGGAATATTTGTTGCCTTGGTGTCATGTCAAGACACTCGTTCCCTAATATTATTTTGGGTCGGGGTCGTGATAGGAATGCCCCACATTTTCAATGTCCATTTGAATTTTAGACAGATGTAAAACCAAAGTTAAATCTTGTTATTAACTTTGTGTTTGATGGGAATGCACCAAATTTTTAATGCCCATTTAATCAAACACGAAGTTAATCAAACACGAAGTTAATCAAACACGAAGTTAATAACAAGTTTTAACAATCCAACAACGATCGCAGATTTCAAGATATCACCGCAAATTTTAAGATTTCATCGGATAACAGGAAGTTAATCGAAATACGTTGATGAAACATAGAGATGTAAAACCAATACAGTTAGTTTATATCTAACTGGTCCATCTCCTACTGTTGCACACTTAATAAATTTAGTGGTACTCATTTTTCTATTTTATAAAATTTGTCCGATATAAATAAAAAATAGTTGAGTTGATGAAAAACCAAGGATTTTGATTAACAATTGAAACTAGATAAAATAAAAATGAAACAATAATATTATTACAAATGAAACTAAAATTAAACTAAATGAATCGATAACTACAAATTGAAACTAAATAAAACGATTTGGAATTAAAGATCTGTAATATTAACGAAATGAGTTAATATTATAGATTGAAACAGCATATTAAAAAATAACATTTACGGTTTTATGAAACTAGTACTACAAAATGAGATCTTACCATGAAGATCTTGGAGAGAGCAGAGAGGAGAAAGAAGAGGGAAATGAAAATGAGCTGGTGTGCATTTTTTTAAGCTTGAAAAAAAACATAGATCGAGAGAGATTTTATGGTTTTATGAAAATGAGATGGTGGGCAAACTTTTATCGAGAAGGATTCGGGAGATTGAAAAGGGATGGAGGAGGGAGAGAGAGATTAAAGAGCACGTAGGAGAGAGAAGAGGGAAATTTGTGACCGCTCATAGCAGTCACAAATTAAGTATTAAGCTACAATTTGTGGCAGCTATGAGCAGTCACAAATTTGTGACTGTTAATAGCGGTCACAAATCTAAAATTTGTGACTGCTCATAGTAGTTACAATTTTGTGACTGCTCATAAGAGTCATAACTTAAGTCTAGTGATAAATTTGTGACTCTTTGTGGTAGTTATAAACTTCTGACTCTTTATAGCAGTCACAAATTAATTATATGGTAAGATTTGTGACTGTCATTAGCAGTGACAAACCAATTGACTCAAATTTTTTATTACCCACATATTTTATGACTCCTAATGGCAGTTATAAATAATGTTGTGAATCCTAATGGCAGTGATAAAGTTTGTCACCCTCATTAGCAGTTACAAGAAAGCAGTCACAAAATTAGTATTTTGGTGTAGTGAGATAGAAGTGTAAGGGAAGAGAAAAAAAATCAAACAAAGAATAGAGAAATAATATGAACAGAGAAGGGTAAGGGGGGGGGGAGAAGCGTAAGGGCTTTTTTATGTGTGTGATTGTGTATATATGTCATATACATATATATATATATATATATATATATATATATATATATATATATATATATATATATATATATATATATATATATATATATATATAGAGAGAGAGAGAGAGAGAGAGAGAGAGGGGAAATTACCGTCGGAGATCATATCAGCTTAGCCGTGTAAGGGGCGGTGTAAGGGGGAGGAGGAGATCAGCCATCGTCGTGTAAGGGGGAGGAGAGTGAGAGGAAATGTGAGGATGGGAGATTGCCGTAATGTGAGTGAGGAAATGAAATCGGGTAGGGTTTTTTAACAACAATATATATATATATTGGGGTATTAAATCGGGTAGGGTATTGGGTATTTTTTTAACTACATTCATTTTAATTCGATCGGTTTGATTTTTTAATCGGTTTTTTATGCAAGAACTGAGACCGATCCAATTAAATCGGTTTTTGGAAATTAAAATCCAATCCAATCCAATTGAGGTCGATTTTGTAGTTGGATTGGATTGGATTGGATCGATTTTGTAATTGGTTTGGTTTGGATTCTGCACACCCCTATGCGTAGGTATGTGTGTATCCCATAAAGTTGTGGTATGTGTTCGCCTCCAATATGTGTGATTTTTATTGATACGATTCCAGAGTGATTCAGAATCTGTAGTCCTTTATACAATACGTGATGTACCAGGACTTGATAGCAGAGTATGCATGCACCGTAGGTCTCAGCCTAGGGGTGTTGTATTGAATATATATAATTAGTATGATAAATGTATATACTTGTGATTTATTCTACTACGTGTGTTTGGTAGGTGATGTACCAAGATATTATATCATAGTATACTCGCACCGCAACTCAGCTTAGGGGTATCGTGTTAGTATATATAATAGTGTGTATGATTTTATTCTACTATGTGGGTTTAGTACAAGCAAAAGATAGTGACATTAAAAATAACTATATTATGGGGATACATAAACATATAATGAGAAATTTATAATGGGATAAAAGACATAGAAATTAGGTAACATATTGTATGGGTAATACGGGTGGGTACAATGAATTGGTATGTAGAAGGAGACTTGTTATGGCTAGTTAGGTGGGGTAGCTTAATTAGGAAAGGTAGAAGGAAAATGTTAAGTGCGCACATTAGATGAGGGGTGAGCTATATATCAAGAGAGTGCGACACTAGCTTAAATATGAAAAGTGTGCATGCATATTTAATTATTGCAATTTAACTGCTTGCTAAATATTTTCAAAATGTTTTACTTGGGCTCTGACCAGAGTCAAAATCTTTTCCAAAATATTTTAGGTGTCCAACCACAGGGACACCCAGTTTGAGGATTTCATTCAGGGATGCATAGCTGCAGCTCATGTGGAAGTTGTAGGAATTTTCTATAGACGTTTCTCTCATTTATTCATAGTGTAGGATCTTTACTTCAATACTCATTTTGGGCATGTCGCCCTCAGATTTAATATTCGGTTATTTATTGGACGTTGTGTATCCAGGTTATGGTTTTAATTACTGTTGTATTTTACTGTTGAACCAATAGTTGATTCGGTTATCTTTATTTATGTTATTCACCTGTGTTGGATTCAGTTATCAATTTGTGTGGATGGTTTAATTATTATTTGATTTTCACATGTTGTCAATTAAAGAAAGATAAATTTTGGCACCAGTCTAATTAAATTACTAGGTGGTTAGTAACTTTAAAAAGTTTTCGGCAGTAATGCTAAGAATGAGCCATATGAGACCAACGTTTTATTTTGATCACGGTGTGGCCACCCAGTATTTTAGTAGGCGGGGTGTCACATGTAACTATGTAATTCTAAAAATTATCCATGCATTCCATTACTCGTCGTCTTCTGTTAAGATATGTTAGATGGCTATCTTGAAATGATAACTTAATTATGTAAATATTTTATTTGAAGTGGAAGTTGTGTTAATCTATGTTATAGCAGTATAAAATAGTGTCAATTAATAATAGATTTGAATAAAGGTATGTTAAACAACCTATTCATTATTTGTATTATGTTTACCTTAAAAGGAGATTGTTAGGCATAACTGGTGATCATCAAATCTTCGAATAAATTCTTGTGACTGTGTAGTTCTGCCATCCAAGTACCAAGTTATGGTACGTCAACTTCAGTAGATTAACATTTAGGAGGTGAAAGGTTGGATACTAAATCAAAGCCGGGGAGTGAGATGAATCCGTTCATATAGATAGGTCATTACACTTTCATTAAAATCATTTAAACCTCTAATACTGTCATATTATAGCTATAATATAGATAATAACACCTCGCTTTAAAAAAAATTAGACTTACCCCCCCCCCCCCCCCCCCCCCCCCAGGTCCGTCTAACAAATTGCTAAAACTGTTAACAAACTATGATAATCGACAATTAGACTTTACCCCCTACCAGTTAAACAACAACATCCCCTTCAATTTATCTTCCAACTTCATATTCTTATCTCAACTCAAACCCTAATTTTTTTTCTTCATATAAACCCTAATTCTAAATGAAAATAAACACCAATTAAATTACACAACGTCAAAAAATATACACAAATCACTAATTTCAAATCAATATCCATAATTTCAAATCACAAAATCACACAAAAAAATTTGCCAACATTACCATCGCGGAGATCTGCTTTTGTGTTGGTGACCCATTTGATTGGAGTAAAAGTTTGATAACTCATTTGATTCTAGATATGGAGCAGCAACAGATAATGAAAGGGTTGTGAGAGCTTCAGAATTGGTTACCACATCACTCTCAACATCTGCCTATACACATACATACATCTGCTAGTACACCATTGTTCCTCCTGGAGATCAAATCTGAAGAATCTCGCTCGGTCTGTTGTGGCTAGGGCCAGATCTGAGAGAGAGAGAGAGGGAATAAATTTTGGGGGTGAATTTTTTCAAAGAGAGTTTCGTGCCCTTGTTTGTGTTTGAGAGGACTTTTAAGTTTGGGGAGTGATTTTTTTTTAAAAAATGACTCTTAATATATTGAGTGAATATTAGTAACACTTATATTAGATTACTAACGGTATTTTATTGTGATAAATAGTAATGGTAAAATACTATTAGTAATAAAAAAAAATAGTTTGTTACTAAAAGAGTGTTTTGGTGTAGTGTATAGGCTCTGCGAACGTTGAGATAATAGGATGTGGTCTTATGTGCTTTAGATGGCAAATGGAGTAGTGTCCGCGACCTGGTTAGGTATCAGCCCATGACCTTTTTTTATAAGCTGAGACTTTTCACTAGTCTCCGAGCATATACTCATTATATTTGAATAGGCTTCCATGCCATGTGTCCTTTGTCCATTGGTTGACACATTTGGGGTATAACATTCCTCATTCAACTTTAATGGGTCTGTTGAGGTTTTAGGAAACTTAAAACCATGGTAATTTAAATTTTTAAATGATCTCCTCACCACTAAAGTTTTCTTTTTAACATTTTGTGGTAGTTTAAGTTTCTTAGGGTTATGGGTAACTACAGAATTAAAATCTTCTTTATTCAGCCTTGGAGATTTTCCTGTGCTCACTGAGGGTGATTTAAAAGTATTCTTTATAGTGGTTTGGACAGGTTTCACGGTGAAACCATTTGTTATTCTAAATAAATAATATGTTCTCCTTCACACTCTTCAATATTATCCCACATTTTCATCAGTTGGGCATCACTATCAATGGTGCAAAGACAACCATCCTTCAACCATCTAATAATTTACTCCCTCTTACATGTACTTTCCTTAATTTTTTCACTACATCCATGTTGCATAAGTCATCCTCATCTACATCCCTCAAAACAAACCTTCTCCCCCACCATGTTTCCTAATTTTTTTCCAAATACCATCAAAGTGGAAGACAAAATCCCTTAATCAACACAAGTCATACCTGCCGTTGTTTAAAAAACACGGTAAAAGGTACACATTTTTAGAAGTCTGTCCAACATTGTATATAATAATGCATTAAAACAAAATTAAATACAAAAAATAATATATGACAGTTTATTTGATAAAATCCTAGGTTATATACCGTAAATATGCATTTTTGACAAAATCCTAACATTGATAAAACCTTAATATTTTCAGAAGAAGATGAATAAATACTTTGGTCAAGCTTTGTTCACAAAAAGTCGAGGAAATACGGTGAAAACCTTGTTGTAGAATAACTTTTTCATCAATGGAGTAATATGGTTTGCATGTTTAAGAAGAAAGAATCATTCACAATGAAATGTTAATTTCATTTCGTAAGAATATGACTAATTTGGGGAGAAGGGCATGCATGTACATTAACCTTAATCATACAACTGTCTAACATTTGAGTTAATGGATTGCAACGACATATGATTTGAAAATTATTGATTAATAGAAAAAACTATGACACCCAACCAAACATAATGGAGAACAAATGTACTCTAAAGTGCAGATCACCCTTATTAAAAAGAAATTGACACATTAAAAATAAGTCAGTAGGATTTTATGCATTTTCAACCAAATAAATGAAACTAACCCATAAATATACTTATAAATATTAAATTGTTCATGTAGAAAAATTATAAGTTTGATTCCACATCAGTTATATATAGGTTAGATTGTACATGAGTCCTACATTTGTTGAGTTCTTGTTTTGATTTTTGATTTGTTTAGGTATAGACCTTTGTGATCGAGTTTTTAATTTTAATATTAAGAATATACTCGATAGTAAAAAAAATACAAACTAAAATAAGTGAATAATTTTGTTTTGCTTTAATTTTCGGAGTTGCCGTGTTTGTTTGGATGGCCACTCTTAGAGCATCTGTAGCGGGGGAATGCTAACGAAAGGTATTCTACAAAGTGAAAATGGTGTTAACCATTCATGGGGAGTAAACCCTTCCAGTGGGGGAATAATGAAATTTGCAGTGAATGTTCCAACGAGCAATAGATGTTCGTAGGAAATGAAAATCCAACTTCTTACGAACAACATTACTTCGTAAGAAACAATACGAACTAATGTTGTTTGTAGGTACCCAAATATATAATAAAAAATGATTATTTATATTTCTTGTGAACTTCATTTGTTCATAGAAATTTCTACGAACAAATGACACGAACAAATAAAGTTCGTAGGAACTCTTTATAAATTCTCTACTCGTTATGCAAATTTGGAGAACCCTTGCAAATCCTTTTATAGAATTCGTGATTTTCAACCCACCATTACAGTGATGCAAATTTGTAAATTTACAATTTTTCTTGAAATCTATGGTTCCATTGTGAATGCTCTTAACGAATAGTATATTTTAGTATAATTGCTCTTTTATAAGTTACTTTTAAAATAGAAGTGACACATACGTGGATTAATTGTTTATTAGGTAGGAAAATTAAAAAAGGAAAGATGGAGTTGCCGAACGTGTACTCAAAAACTATTAATTACAGCTGCAATATGTCTTTCCAAATTGCATGTATTAAATTTGTCAGGGCAGAGGTGGAGTCCCCGTAATATGAGTGTAGAGAAAGATAAAAGGGTATCATATTCAAAGTTTGACTGGGCCCAAAATATGGAAAAAGACGGATTTCAAAGCAGACTACTCTCTCTGTAAAAAAAACAAAATTAAAACACACGCACTCCCTCTTTCTCTCCCTTTAAGACTCCCGAATTGTCTCCTATTCTGTTCTTTTTTTTCTTTTTATACATGTCACTTTTTTCGTGGACTACCTCTCCTCTCATTATCCCTCCTGGATTATACTTTATACCACGCCACCCCGCTATTATTCCCCCCTCTTTCTCACGTGTAAACCCCTCACGGTTGGGTACCCATTAAACCCATCTGCCAAAATGTTATGTTTTCTAATTGTGTTGGCAGAGGTTGCCTTTAAGTACACCGAATCTATATCTATATTAATGTTTTTATATACGTGTTATATATAAATTCACTTCTTCCATATCTTATGACAGCCGACAATTCTGAAACATAGTACCCTAATTCTGAACCAAAGTTAAAATTTCTGCTACATGTGTACTATTTTGTCATTCCAAAGTAATCTATTGTTAACGAAGCCTCATTTTGGTCTTTTAGGGTGCGGGTACCCACTCACACACAAACACCTGGTAACTACTTTCCCTTATTTTTTTTCTCTTTAATATCCATCTATCTACCTATCGTTCCTGTTATTACTGTCACCATCTTTTCCGGATTTGAGTGAATGAAACCTCATTTTTCATGTTTGTTTGCTTATTTAATTTTGTGAAAACAGAAACGCAAAATATGAAAGACAGGTAGAGAGAGATAATACAAGAGATTTTGAGAGGGGCTTGCATTCACGTATGGAGAGAGAGGTAGTTGGGAGTGTGGTAAAGATCTAAACCTGAGTATTCAAATCACGAGAAAAGCATTATTTATGCAGTTGGTGGCATTTACATAACAACATCATCGGGACAAGTGATGGGATCTTTGTTTTTCCTCGTAGTGTTTTTCTCCGCTTCTTGTTTTTTGGCCTCGGAGGCAAGACAGTTGTTAACACAGAAAAGCAATAAAAACGATGATTTTGTTGGTTTAATGAAGTTCAAGCAATCATCGGTTGATGCTGATCCAAACGGCTTCTTAAACGACTGGGTTACGACTTCTTCGAGCCCCTGTTCATGGCGGGGTGTGTCTTGTTCTGTGGACGGCCGAGTCACTCAGCTGGCTCTAACCAACGCTGGATTAATCGGGCACCTACAGCTTTCCGGTCTCATGGCTTTATCCAGTCTTAGCCATCTTTATTTCAGTGGCAACTTATTCTTCGGTGACCTTTCGTTGAACCCGCGATCTTCTTGCCCTTTTGAGACTCTGGATTTATCAGCCAACAATTTTTCAGAAGCCATTGCTGCTGAGTCTTTGCTACAATCTTGTGATCGTTTGATCTCTCTTAACCTGTCTCGTAATTCGTTGACGGGTTTTACTCACAAGTTTGGGCCATCTCTGTTGCAGCTTGACCTTTCTCGGAACCGGATATCTGATTCCACTGTCTTGACTTTAGCTCTCTCCAACTGCCAGAACTTGAATTTGCTTAACGTCTCGGATAACAAGCTGACTGGAAAGCTAGCTGGCTCTCTTTCTTCTTGCAAAAGCCTATCAACTCTGGACCTCTCCTATAACCTGTTCACCGGGGAAATACCACCCAACTTTGCTGCTAACGCTCCGCCGACACTGGATCTCTCTCACAACAACTTCACCAGCAATTTTTATGGTCTTGAGTTTGGAACTTGCCAGAATCTTACTGTACTCAGTCTTTCTCACAATGGCTTATTTGGCAGTGGGTTTCCGGTTAGCTTGACAAATTGCCAGCTTCTCGAGTCACTAAACATTGCCCACAACGCGCTCCATTTGAAGATACCCGGATCTATTTTAGCGAGCCTTAAGATGTTGAGACACCTCTCTTTAGCTCACAATCGGTTGTTTGGACAAATTCCGCCGGAGTTGGGGCACACGTGCGGGATTCTGGAGGATCTTGATCTCTCTGGGAACCAATTAACTGGGGGGCTACCTTCAACATTTGCATTGTGTTCTTCATTGTGGAGTATCAATCTTGGTAACAATCAGCTTTCTGGAGATTTTCTGAGCACCGTCATTCCTTCTCTGCCAAATTTGAACTACCTGTACGTACCATTTAACAACATAACAGGTCATGTGCCTCTCTCTTTAGCCAATTCTACCAAGCTTCAGGTACTTGACCTCAGTTCTAATGGCTTCACAGGGACAGTACCTTCTGGGTTCTGTTCATCCTCATCTGCCCTGGAAAAGATATTGTTGCCAAATAATTATCTCACAGGGACAATTCCATCTGAGCTTGGAAACTGCAAGAACTTGAAGACAATTGATCTTAGTTTCAACAACCTTACAGGTTCAATTCCCATGGAAATTTGGAACCTACCGTATATTTCAGACGTGATTATTTGGGCAAATAGCCTCACTGGTGAAATCCCAGAGGGGATTTGTGTTAGAGGAGGAAATCTTCAGACGCTGATTCTCAACAACAATCTTATTACTGGAACCATCCCACAGTCCATTGTAAACTGTACTAATATGATTTGGATTTCGCTCTCCAACAACCGTCTTACAGGTGAGATCCCTGCTGGTATTGGTAGTCTCCGTAACCTTGCTATCCTGCAGTTGGGTAACAATTCACTTACTGGAACAATCCCACAAGGGCTAGGTAAAAGCACGAGCCTAATTTGGCTCGATTTGAATAGCAATCTCCTTATCGGTCCTGTACCTACAGAGATTGCTAATGAATCTGGGCTTGTTACCCCTGGGCCTGTTTCGGGTAAGCAGTTTGCATTCGTGAGAAATGAGGGTGGGACATCGTGCAGAGGTGCAGGAGGGCTAATTGAATTTGAAGGCATGCGGGCTGAAAATCTTGCTAATTTTCCTATGGTGCACTCTTGTCCAACAACGAGGATTTACTCGGGGGTGACGGTCTACACATTCACGAACAATGGCAGCATGATTTATCTTGATCTGTCCTATAATTTTTTATCAGGAACCATACCCGACAACTTTGGTTCGATGAGCTTTTTACAAGTCTTGAATTTGGGACACAACAATCTTACTGGAAATATTCCCTTCAGCTTTGGAGGTCTCAAAGCTATTGGTGTTCTTGATCTTTCTCACAATAATCTCCAGGGATTCATCCCGGGTTCATTAGGGAGTCTCTCATTTCTCAGTGACCTTGACGTGTCAAACAACAATCTTGACGGGTCAATCCCTTCAGGTGGCCAGTTGACTACATTCCCATCTTCCAGATACGAGAACAATTCGGGCCTTTGCGGGCTTCCCTTGCCTCCTTGTGGCTCTGGAAATGGGCGCCGTCCGCTAAACTCTAGTCACGGAGGTAGGAAACGGTCGGTGGCAGCAGGGGTATTCATTGGCATTGCTATATCTCTCTTTTGCGTTCTCATTCTCACATTTTCTCTTTACAAAATGAAGAAATATCAGCACGAGGAAGAGAAAAGAGACAAATACATCGAAAGCCTTCCAACGTCAGGCAGCAGCAGCTGGAAATTCTCCAGTGTTCCTGAGCCTCTCAGCATCAATGTCGCCGCATTCGAAAAACCTCTGAGAAAGTTAACTTTTGCTCATCTGCTCGAGGCCACCAATGGGTTCAGCACCGACAGCCTAATCGGGTCTGGTGGGTTTGGTGAGGTCTACAAGGCCCAACTGAAAGACGGCTGTGTCGTTGCTATAAAAAAGCTCATCCATGTTACGGGTCAAGGAGATAGAGAATTTATGGCAGAAATGGAAACTATAGGAAAGATCAAACATCGAAATTTGGTCCCCTTGCTCGGTTACTGCAAGATTGGAGAGGAGAGGCTTCTTGTGTATGAATACATGAAATGGGGAAGTCTTGAGACTGTTCTTCATGACAGGCCCAGAGGAGGAGGAGCGGGTTCAAACCTCGAATGGGCTGCTAGAAAAAAGATTGCTATTGGATCAGCAAGGGGACTTGCATTTCTTCACCACAGCTGCATACCTCACATTATTCACCGTGATATGAAGTCCAGCAATGTCCTCCTAGACGAAAATTTCGAGGCCAGGGTATCGGATTTTGGAATGGCAAGGCTCGTGAATGCTCTTGATAGTCATCTCAGTGTGAGTACCCTTGCGGGGACCCCAGGTTATGTGCCTCCCGAGTACTACCAGAGTTTCAGGTGCACAACGAAAGGGGATGTTTACAGTTATGGGGTCGTGCTATTGGAGCTTCTATCGGGCAAGAGGCCGATTGACCCTTTGGAGTTTGGTGATGACAATAATCTTGTTGGATGGGCAAAGCAACTGCATAAAGAGAAGAGGATTCATGAGATCCTGGATCCTGAATTGTTGTCACATAAATCTGGTGAGGTTGAACTGTACCATTATTTAAAGATTGCATTCGACTGCCTAGACGACAAGCCTTTCCGGAGGCCAACTATGATTCAGGTGATGGCACTGTTTAAAGAACTTCATGTAGATTCGGAAGGTGATATCCTTGATGGCTTGTTGGTGAAAGATACAGTAATTGAAGAATCTCAAGAAAAAGAAAGTTGATCTCATTTGTGCTTAACACGTTTGTGTGATTTGAACCACTAGAAATGGAGAAACAGGGACTATGCTTCTCATTTTGCCCTCTGTAAATAATAGAATGCTAGAGGAGACAGAATTTGTGGAAAAGGGCAAGGAGAACATGTTAATCGGGCCTTCCTCGGTCTTTAAACTGGGTTAGCTTCATTTAATTTTTCTTTGGATATCATGCTTATTAGCAAAGACTTGCCATCTTCGTTCCTTTGCCATTTCATATGTTTTCTGTCAAAGTTTTGTTCACTGATATGTTCCTTTGTTGTCCTTGCAAATTTTTGTGCTTAATAGAAAGCTGGAAGTGTGAGAATCTAGTAGTGAGGGTAGATCCAATATTGTAAATTTTGTAAGCTTGCAGGTAGTAAAATTTCCTTTACAAATCAAATCCATAGAACTTTCATTTGATATACGGTGGAAATTGGAATATTATTATTATTATTATTATTATTATTATTATTATTATTATTATTATTATTATTATTATTATTATTATTATTATGTCTTTGATGCAGATTATTTTGAAGATTAGGGATAGTCTGGATGGATAAGGCATTTTTTACTCATTGCTATTTCACCTTCTTATTGCTTCTCAAAGAGAGAGAGAGAGAGAGAGAGAGAGAGAGAGAGAGAGAGAGAGCAGGTAATTGGGATTAGAATGATTGTTGTGAAGCCATATCTTTCCTCATGAATTTCCATGCAGATCCTTGCTTTACCCAACTTCCCTCTCATCTGATTTTGAAAAAGGCCACTGGCTTGTGCCATCCAACTTATGCAGGGTGCAAATAATTGCAATTATGCGTGTGTTGGGTGAATTACAAAGAGAGAGCATCTCTACACAAAATACCTTTGCAATTTACTCAATCCCGAACAAGGAGAAAATATTGAATAAAACACTTGTAAAATGATACGGTATAACATACACAAGTTTGAAAATATTTATCTTGCTTTCTTCAAATTCATATTTTCTTACTTTCCAATGATTTGCTTAAATTCTATTAATTTGTGATACCATGTCATTCACTGATAATGATGAGAGAGAGCTAGGTTATATGGTCTTGTATTTGTGCAACCAATTCACCTGCATCTATGCATCGTTCAAAATGGTTATGAAGTTGTCCTTAGAACCCACACGTTTTTTTTTGAGGTGCAACAGTTGAGAGTAACCCCAACGTGAATATCAAATTTGGACATTGATAGTGTATATTCTTCGTACCAAACAAGCCTCACGGCAAATAAGGCCTACAGGCCCCCCCTTAAGCGGTACATGCACCGCCTTAATGTGAAATTTCAGGGAGAACACGACGTGTCTCAGTCAATAAACCTTAACCCAATTTCAGGCGGAGAATATGATGTGTCCCCACCATATGGGCCCCACAACCTGTTTTGGTGGATGGTAAGTTTTCGGTGAGATACCCTACCAACAGCCAAATATACAATACTACCTTACCCACTGCAACCCTAAAATACAGAATTTTACCCTATCAATATTGCTCTTTCTTTCCCTTATAAACTAGATACTGGTTGCTGGTACTTAGTGTTATCCGATCAGTTTTAGGGGATGACTTCTGCTTGATGCTCTTGGTTATATAATGATGTGTTGACAATGTACAGTTTCGTGTGTTTTTGGTGGAGCCACCTTCATGAATTTTGTTTGAATTTGTATTGATGCTACTGTAAAATTGAAGTGATGGAAAAGTGCTTTTCTTTATTTGGAGTTAACTACTTTACTTTTTGTTCAATTCACGTAATTATGATGTGTGCCCGTATTCATAAATTTGTACTAACACAAAATTTAATTTTAAATAGGTCAACATACCTTTTATATTTTCACTTTTCACCCCGATAGAGACTTTTTCACCCGGAATCAAATAGAGTCTTGAAATGCAAATTTTAAGAGAAATTCAAGTTTTGGCTGCCATAAATCAGATGGTAGGAAATCTTAACTTACTCTTAATTATTATTTAAATTTCTTTCGTTTATGTAATTGGTTTTCAATTGAATTTTGTGGGCTTTAACAGTATTAGTAATATTAATTCGTTCTAACTTTGCCGCTGCCATGCCACTATTTCTTGGGTTTGAATTTTTATGGAGCTTTACAACTGCTTATTACTTTACAGCTAAGGCTCTAGTGCTTTACGAATTCATGGTTTGATCATGATTCTTACATAGTTGAAAAGTAACCTAAATAGCGATGTTTGTTTTGATTGAGAGTTCGTATCTTGGTCCAGATTTTCTTTAACCTTTGTTTTCTCATTACGATCTAGAAATCTAGCTTTAACCATTTAGTCAAGTACTTTTTAGCCGCGTTGGAGTATCATTATCGCACGCTGTTGCATTCTGTTCCTTTCTCCTTGGGTTGAAATTTGTTTGGTTATATTTTGTTGTGGAAGCTTTTGGACCATCTCGGATATCTGTTACTGCATTCCATTACCAAAAATTAGAGTTCAAAACATTTTTTGAATAAAAGTTGATTAGTTTTTACTTTGATAGAATTAGAAGTCAAGATTGAAATTTATTTAAAATATAACATGACATGTTTTCATTTTTAAAGTGAACTAGTGTGTAACCTAGGCAATACGCGGCCATTATATAAATTTTCTTTATAGAATTTATTCTAGAGTTTCGAGAGTAACTTTTCCTTTTATAGTTCTAAAATATTACTTCTCTTTGATATTATCAAGCGATCCAATACCATAGGATAAAGTAAAAAATTATTGGATTAATATATTAAGAGAATTTTTTTTTTTTTTTGGGGCAAATCTACAAAAGATCCAATAACATAATTCTTTCCAATATTTTGTTAGCTACATCATGTCCTCCGTGACAAATTTTGGATATTATAAGTTAAATTTGTATAGATACATGCAACAACTCAATTTTTAATCAAATAATTACCAACAAATAAATTTATACATGTGAAATATAGCACTCACAAAGGGTTTCTTAAATTATGAGTGATCTCAAAGTAAAATCTGTAAATTTAGCTCTAAATAGAGCATTGTATTTATTTTATTTCACCTTGTCCACCCATCTTGTATCATTTAGGATATAATAGTTCTATTGTGATGGAATTTTCATGGACAATCTGGCGTGGCGTGTTTCTATTGGTTGGTTTCTTGACCCACTGGCGTGTACCTCAAAAACCAATCAATAGATGTACGTCATGCCAATTTGTCCATAAAAATTCTGCCATAATAGCATTTTTGTTTAGGATAACTTCTGCTCGTTATATATTTAAGACTGATTATTAATATTGAGAATGACTAATGACAATGTCTTCAAAGATAGGTTTCAAACGAATGACTTATCCGTGAATTATATGATTTTATAAAATACTTGTTTGTACTATGTAATTGATTGGTGTGCTATACCTATTAAAATATGAGGTCGGTTCCAAATTCCACCAGCTGAAATTTCAATTTAAGCCATAAGTATCTCAATAATCCAAACAATATTCTTTCCAAGTAAAAAAGAATTTTGAGTTAATATCTTGAAAGTTGCGATTCACTTCTCATATTTTTTTAAAACTGCAACTATAAAACTAATTCAAAATATGGTATCTTAATTATGGTCCCAATGCTAATGATTTCACAATTTTGTGAAATCAGATTGGATGATTTCACAATTAGCCATTTTGTGGTCCAAGATTTTGTGTTCCACAAAATTGTGGAACACCTTCATGGTTGTCAATGGACCAGATTGGACTTGGGCCCGATCCGGATTCAACCTGTTTACTCGGATCTAGACCATATTTTAAAATTTGAATACCCGATTACCCGTTTACTCGATTATTAAATGGATCGGATATGGATATAGTCCAATCCAATCCGTTAAGGACCCGATCCGATTAAATATAACATATTTAAATTTATATATTTATTAATATATCTATATCTATATAATGTGTAAGTATTATATGTATAAATACATATAGATCAAAGTAATATATGTTTTATTTATACGAATCATACACTATAATAAATCATAAAATATTGTAATCTAAGATTAAAAAAAATAAAGAATTGGGATAAAATTCAAATTAAAACTAAAGATCCGATCCGATATGGATTCGAATCTGGATCCAATTAAGACCTAATTCGGATCCGAATCCGATTAAATTCTTTCTAAACGGATTTAGATCACCCTATATCCAGTCCGGACTCGACCCATTGAGAGGCCTACCCATAAGCACCCCTATTTTTGGACTACATATATCTTTGTTGTGGGAGGATTGCTATAAATATGGGGATCTAGGAGTGACTATAGTTTAACATAGAGACATTCATAGATAGTCATAAAATCTAAATAATTTAGGTTGGTGACATATTTTTCATCAACCTCTCATATGATTGAGAATTGATATATGGTTGAGAGATAAGAAGTCTTTGCAACAACTAACCAAGACACTGAGATTTATATAAACATGTAAATCGTCCAGAAGTGAATATGCGTATTGGAATATCATTAGAGTTGTACATCCAGAATAAAAAAAAAAAATGAGGAGACTCTAATGTAAATATTTTAGAGTATACTGAGACGATATTTTGGTCTTATTTAAGGATATGAAGAGTGCAAAGTAAAGATTAGGAAGACAAAACGTTAATAGCCAGGGTAGATAAATTATTTTTAGGAAAATTAAGAAGAAATCACAAGTTTTTTATACAAAAAGAAATTAAAACATTTTTCAATAAGTATAATAAATTGAAGATGGTACGTAGGGTTAGTGTTAAGGAGATCAAAGGTATAAAATAGTAAAAGACAAAAGTAAAGCAATGGTAAACCTAAATAGTTACATATGGGTGATTCAATACATTATAAGTTATTTATATTATTATACTAGATTAAGAAAGAAGAGGAAGACACATGGATGGTGCATTAACTTTGTACTCTTATATATTAGTTATCTGATTTTCACTTAGGGCCATCTCAAAAATTAAAGATTTTTTTTAGGATTATCCCTCAAACCCTCGCTTTTATATGACTATCAATTAATTAATTTGACTATGAGATTGTAGAATTCAACATGTCAACTCAACTTAACTCAACAAAACCTTTTCCAATTATTTAGGGTCGACTACATGAGTTATATTTTTTCATTATGTTATGCTCAATGCAATATCTTCCGTTAAACCACATGATATCACGTCATTTTTTACAATATTCCACCAAGTCAATTTAGGCTTACCTATGTTACCATAAATACTAAATAAATCACTCTTCCTCACGAGAGCATCCATTAGTCTACGCTTGACGAGTCCAAATCATCTAAGCGGACTTTCTCTCAATTTATTTTATATAGGAGATACTTTTATTGTTTTACGAATTTATTATGTAAGAAGGTAGTTTAGTTTAGGTGGAGGCATAACCCCTTTTGAGTACATTAACAATAAGTTAACTAATCGCACTATTGATTAACTACAAGACACGCAATCACAACTCAGTGAAGATAAGCTCAGTTTGAATTCACAAATATCTCGTGTATAACTGAGAAGATAATAACGAACTCAGAAGTAACTCATTTAGAGGGAGAGAGAATTAAGCATCCTAGATACACCTTGGCAGGCAGCCAAAAAGATCTCTGTCAAGTATTAAAGCTTCGTCATAAATGAAAATGGTGGGTGAGAAAACTCTCTGGTTTGTAATAAATCTCTTTCTGATGTATATTCTCTCTAGTAATAACTTCTGAACTCTTAAAAAGAACATCCCTTCCCCAGAGGTGGTTGGGGCCCTTAAATAGCCCCCATACCACTCCCGAGATAACTCAGTCATTAATAACTGTGAAAGACATCCTTCATACTTTATGTCACAAATATTAAATGCCTGATGCACTAGTTAGCTCCACTTTATAAACATTGAATGCCAAGACATGCCGTTTGCCTAACCACTGTGTGTCAGGGGGGTTATCGTCATAGAGGTGGCTTACTAGCCATCTGACAGTCCCAAATACCACAATAGTTTACTTAAGTGCGGATTTGACATTTCCTAACTGGTTAGTGACATCACATAAAGTAAGTGTGACATTAAGTAGAGGGTTGTTTGGTTCACAACCCAATGCCAGATGGAACTCAAGATTGCTCCGCCTGAGGTTTCACGGTCAGAGTCTTTTGGTGTTTTACCAGGTGTATCTAAGATGGTTAGGACAAGCCCCAACGGTGCCTCACTTCTCAATCCTCCAAACAAAGTCCGTCAAAAGTTCCCGCGGTGAGGTCGTTCGATAGAGCATGAAAGTTTTCCTAGGCCCTGCCAAGCCTGGTCTCTTGCGAGTACCGTTCGACCTCACACTAAAAATCATTATAATCGTTACAACTCATGGTCAATATAAATAAAGATATGCAATAAGACTAAGTAAAGCAGTAGGACTAAAGGGTGAGCTCTCTCGGTCAGCTTCTTCGGTAGAAGATCCCTCTGGGATACCACGTTGAACTACCTCGCTTGAGTTGCCTTGCTGAGCTGTATTGATTTGGGCTACATCGTTGCCTTAATCCCAAACACTGTTGTTAATGGGGGGATTATCTCTAATCTCAAGATTACCTTCAAGCCCCCTACATGTTCATTTCTAAATTTATCCTTTCGAGTTTGACCACAAATTCATCTTAACATTCGCATATCTGTTATGCTCATTTTCTTCATATTTTATTTTTTGGTTGCCCAACACTTCGTCTCATATAACATGACGGGTCTAATAGTCGTCTTATATAATTTCATTTGACTTCAAAGATATATGCTGATCACACAATATACCAGCAACACTTATTCACTTAACCCAAGATGATTTAATCATATGAGTAACATCATCTTTAATATCTCCATCTTTTTAAATAATTGAGCTTGAATAACAAAAATGATCGTTTTTAAGTATCTATTGACACTCCAATTTCACCACACCCTTGTACTTCAAATATTTCATTTGTACTCTACTTATTTTAAATTCTTTTGTTTCTAAAAATTCGCTACACAATTATGATCTAACATTACTCTTCGTCTTAGTTTCATTCACTAAGACAATACCACTTGCAAATAACATACACCGCGGAACCTCCTCTTATTTTTTTTAACTCAAATCGTCCATAACAAGAGCAAAGAGATATCCCTTAATGAGGAACCTTGGTTCATACCTAGAGTATTGGGGAGTTCACTACTTTCTCCAACTAATGCTTATACTATAGTCATGGCCCCATCATACATATCTTTCATTACATCAACATATCTAGTAGTCACTCATTTTTTTATGTAAAACCCACCATATTATATATTTTGATATCTTATCGTACAATCTCTCCAAATCTATAAAAACCATATGACGATACTTCTTATTCTCCCTATATCTCTCCATTAATTTCTTCAATAAATAAATAGATTCCATTATTGACCTCTCAAGCATAAACCTAAATTTATTCCCGGATACTGTTGCTCATGATATCAATTTATATTCAATCACTCTCTCCCAAAGTTTCATTGTATGAATCATTAACTTAATAATACGTTAATTTGAATAAATTTATATATCTTATTTATTTTCATAAATAGGTACAAAAAATACCATTTCTCCATTCATCAGGCATCTTATTAGTCATTATAATTTTATTGGACAGTTTTATAAGGTAAGACACACCTTCCTCCCCTAAGTACTTTTCAACCTCAATAGGGATATCATCTGGTACCAAAGCCCTCAATGTTTTCATCATTTTAGAGCAATCGTAATCACTTTTGTCCTAATTATGCGAAAAAAATATATTTTTCTCGACTCTCTCTAAGTTCTTATACATCTATTTATTCTCATTATCTTCATCTAATAACCTCTAGAAGTAATTTTTTCATCTTTCCTTAATCTCATCATCCTTCACTTGGACTCTCGAATCATCACATTTAATAAACTTAATGTTAATAAAATCTTTTGTTTTTCTAGTCACTAACTTCAATAAGCCTATAAATACTTTTTTCCTTCTTCAGTTCCAGTTTTGTATAAAGACCACCGCGTGCTTTTAACTTAGCATCTCTTACCATTTTCTTAACTTCTTTCTTAACTCATTTATATTTATAAAATATTTCTTCATTTCTATTTGTTTGTCATATTTTAAAGCACTCCCTTTTGATTTTTACTATATTTTGTACTTCTTAATTCTACCATGAAGTTTTTTTAGATAGTGGTCCCTTACCTTTTTATTCTCCAATAATTTCTTTTGATATTCTCCCAATGCATGTAGCCATCTTATCCCACATTATGTTCGTTTGATCTTCGATATTCCATGGCGCTTCATTATTTTTTTATCTTTAAAAAGTTTTAACTTATCTCCTTTTAAGTTCCACCACTTAGTTCGTGGGTTAATATTTTCTTTTAACATTCGTGATTGATTTTTAATATTGATATCTAACGCCATTATCCTATGTTCGGAGGTTAGGCTCTTTTCGTGGATATCTTTACAGTCTTTACATATTAATTGACCTTCTTTTCTAGTAATGAAAAAGTCTATTTGACTCTTATTCGTTTCACTTTTACAAGTTATCAAGTGTTTAATTCTCTTTTTAAAATACATATCTACTAGTACAAAATCACAAGTCATTGTAAAATCTAAGATAAACTCTCCACCATCGTGCCTATCTCCAAAATCATATCCTCCATACACCATCTCATATCCTATATGATATTATCTTATTATGGCCATTAAAATCTCTCCCTATATAA
Organism: Sambucus nigra; assembly: GCA_949130495.1. Taxonomy (NCBI): domain Eukaryota; kingdom Viridiplantae; phylum Streptophyta; class Magnoliopsida; order Dipsacales; family Adoxaceae; genus Sambucus; species Sambucus nigra. The sequence goes on along the minus strand of OX422213.1, from coordinate 339,372,703 downwards.
TTATGATCACATATGGGTATTTCATGAATTAATTCATCAATTGTTTCATAAAATTTTATTTTATTATACTCATTTAATCCTACTTAGGTGCATAGGCACTAAAAATATTAATTATATTTTAACATAATACCAATTTTGTAAGTCTAAGTTTATTACCTCTCCTAATAGCAATTACGATTTCATTATTAAAGTTCTCGTCTAATATTATTCCAACTTTGTTCCTACTTTTATGTTTGCCTATAAAATATAATTTAAACCATATATTTTCTATTTGTCCAGATTTCTCACCGACCCATTTAGTTTCGTGTAAATAAGTTATGCTAACTCTTCTTCTTATCTCAATATCCACTATCTCCATCCATTTCCCCCATATTCCAAGTTGTTAACCTAAGTCTAGTACCATTCATTAGATTCTTTACCTATGCACGTCCAAATTGGTGCAGATATTCTTGTCCATTTCTGTAACACCGTGTATTTCTGAGGATATAAGATTTAATTAAATTGGTGATTTAACATTTATTTAGATCGATGATTTGGGATCTATTTAATTCAGAGAAATGAATTAATTTGGTGATTTAAAGTTTAAATTAATTTGGTGATTTAGAGTTTAAATTTGTGGTGACAATTAAGTTCAACACAAATTAATAAGAAAAGGCAATCACCAAAGCAAATAAAGAATGTAAAGAACGCCAATCACACGACACAGTATTTACGTGGTTCAGCAAGAATGCCTACGTCCATGGTGGTACTCTCAATATTATTTCTCTATACTCCGGAGAGTGTTTTACAGGAAAAATAATACATGCCCTTTATCCCGGGCGGAGGGTTTTTTATGTATATGTTATTTCGGAGGGTGGAGGAGTGGAACTCCCCCATGTTATACCACAATCCCTAGGATATCTCTGAAGAGATATTTTGGGAACTGACTGGGTCAAAACTAATTTGGTTGAGGTGCGAGGCCTTTGGACTCTGGGTCGTGTTTGATTGGGCTTGTCGTCTGGGCCCAGGTGACAAATCGAGGTACTCACAATTGCCCCTAAAATTTTTGGATCACTATTTGGGCTCAATAATTTTAAATGATTAGTCTTAATGGCATTTCTCTGATTCGTGCCATACTTTTGAACTGAAGTGCCCTTCCCGAACTGACTTTGGTGGCAGACTGCCTCATTTCTGGTGCATCATGATTAGAAAGGTTTAAATCCTTTTAGAGAGGTCATTTCTCAAATCGTCACTTTCATATCTCTTCGCATTCTCTCAATCTCTTGAAGTTGTCTCTGCAACTCTTTTTATTCTCAGGTCTCGTCTTCCATTTCCAATCTTTTCTCATCGTTCCTACTTGTGGCTTTACCTCGTCTCAAGCTGGCTCTTCTATCATAAGTTCTTCTTTCTTCTTCTATTTTCTTTTTCTGTTGAAATTCCTTCACATTTTTAATTAGGGTTTGTATCTTTCAATGGCAAAAATAGGCAATAGATCAATAGCTGAATTTAGGAAATACTATAATATTCCAAACTGGGTGGACATTGAGTGTGCCCTTATCCCTCGTAATGTTAGAAAAGTTAAGGATGGTCACTTGATCCATATTCTCTTGCTGTCCCAGGGGGTCTTACCTATCCCCCAAATAAGTTGTTTTTGCACTTTTTTGGTTACTTTAATATAGTTCATGCACAGTGCTCGCCAAATGTCTGAAAAATTGTCAATGGTGTACACATAATAAACCAGCTCTATGGCACCAATTTAGGGCTTGTTGAGATCTGCTTTTATTATTCTTTCTCGTGAACAAGTTCTGTTCTTATTTACCTCAAGGCCAGGAGTCCTGATAGGGTATTGGTAGTAAATCTACCTGATTCCCACAAGGATTACTGACATGAGGGTTTTCTTGCTAATAATTGGCAGTTTCCTCACCATACTGAGGGGTCGAGGTCTGATAGGTTCATAGTCCCCTTTTATGGGGAGGAGTACATAGGTAGGCTTAGTTTTTGATCTGCTCATCGATCCTTTTATTAATGTATGATTTCTCTGATATTCTTCTTTCTTTCTTTTCAGCGAGAGCAAAGAACTTGGAACCTGCTCTCAGTGAGGTTCGAGCTGCTGAGTTGGTCAAAGCCTGGAATATCAGGGAACACTTGGCTGACAGTGAACATCCTCGATCAGCGAATTTTCTCTTGGAGTACAAGAACGTTGGGTTTAGTTTTATCGTGCGCCCTGTAGATAACGTCCCTGAGCTAGACATCACTGAAGAAGTTACTGCAGATCCCATCCAATTGGACGAGGAAGAGAGCAACTCTAGTGAGGATAACGAAGGTGACAATGTGGGTGGTGCTGAAGGTGCTTCCAGTGAAGAGAGCTCTAGTGAAGAATCTTCCAGTTCGTAAGGGAGGTTTCAGAGGCTCAGGATTCTTCGAGTGAATCTAGTAGTTTAAGAGAGGAAGACACGACTCCTCCAAGGAAGAATCTGATTCGCGATGATGATGATGATGATGATGTGCTCCTTTCTCGCCGATCGAAGAAGTAAAAATCTGATGATGGAGAGGTTGCAACTAGTTCTCAATCTGCTGCTCATGAGCAGGAGAAGAAGAAGAGGGAGGAAGAGAAGTTGAGAGAGAGGGAGAGAAAGGAAGAAGAGAGGAATAAGGTGGAGGAGAGAAAGAGACCTGAAAAGGAGAGGAATAAGAGGGAAGAGGAGAGAAAGAGAGAGGAAGTGAGGACGAAGGCAGGGCAAGCTCTGGTCCCTGTGTCCGCCTTGCCTAAGGGGGCCTCTGTTGCCCTCTCCCCTCAGTTGGCTCTTGCGTTGCTCGAGAGAGAAATTTTGCATATTGATCGTCAGAAGGCGATGGGGACTGACGAGTTAGCTCTGCAGGTGAGTCAGAGGCTAGCCTTAGTAAGTCTGCTCCCACTTTTCTATGCTTAGAATATTCTATTTAATGCTTCTCTTTTCTAATGTTTCTCTTCTTTGCAGTTTTTCTTTGCAGTTTGTTACCAACTTCGCCGTCCTCTATCGCACCATCGACAAGCTGGTGAAGAGGAATGCTGATTTGGAGACGCAGAATGCTGAGCTAAAGAGGAAGAGTGTCGAGATGGAGGCCAGTTTGAAGACTGTCAATGATGCTTAGTGGTCTTTTTCTCTCACCCTTACTGAAGCCAATCGGGTGAAGGAGGTGACGGTCAAAGAGCTCAACGAGCTATGGAAGTCCTACGACTTGGTCTGCATGAGCAAGTTAGCTATGGTGGAGGAGAACAGGGTGCTGGCAGAGAAGGTGAAGAAGCTGGAGGAGAGCTCGTACACTACCGGGTGGGCTGCTGTGTATGAGGATGCTGAGGTTCAAATAGGCTACATCAGTCGACTGAACTTCAAGAAGGGTTGGAATAAGGATCTTTTGGCTACTGGAGTGGACATCAATTCTCCACTATTTGACAAGCATGATCCAGGCCCGAAGCCTGTTGTGGATGAGGCTCCTTCCCCGGCCATTGATGGTGGTGTCTTCTCTTCTCAGATCGTTCCTGTTAGTGCTCCTTTTACATAGGGAACAATAGTTGCTCCATCTGAGGGAGGTGTTCCTGCTGCTGCAGAGAAGGGAAACCAACCAACGACCTCAGAGTCAACTGAGGTTTATAGCTAGCCTGTTCTGAGGACTTCTTTTGTATTTTTTTCTTTATTTGTAATGTTCTTTTGATTATCGATGTACTTGGACTGCTCTATTTTAGTGAAATGAAAACACTTTCCTTTTTGCATACTGATTCTTCTGTCCTTTAATGATTTTTATGGCTTGTAGTTGATTGATGTAGATGAGTATATACTTGCCACTTCTCAACTAAGAAGGATACTTGGTCCTAATATGAGCAATCAAGTTCTCCAAGCCTTCGTTAGGATTTGCAAGGCTCTTAGGTCGAGGAATAAGAGCTTTAAAGACCAGTCCGAGCTCATCGCCAAACTGAAGGATAGACTTCAGGAGATGGAGGAGGTTGGTGCCTCTGTTCAAGAAGAAGTGAACCTTCTGAGGGCTAAACCTCTGGATGCCTCCGAGTTCAATCAAGTCAGAAAAGTTCTTCAACAGGAGAATAAAACTCTGAGGAGGGAGGTGTCGCGACTCAGGGAGCATACGCTGAGCGTTGCACCTCAAGTTTTGCGAGGTTCCTCTTCATCGGCTGGTCTGCGAGTTGGTACAGCACCGAGCACCACTCCTCAAGTTTTATGAGGTTCCACTTCATCGGCTGGTCCATATGCTGGTACAGATATCGGGGGTCCAACTAAGGAGATGGACGAGCTTCGAGGAGATGTTCGTCGAGCTTATGTAATAGCTGCTGGGCTTCAAAGATATGTCACGCGACTGAGGCATCTATTCAAGAAAAGACCTCGGCGATTATGGGCTGATGGTTATGACCAGGGTTGGACATATGCTCCGACGAGGTTGGCAGAGGTCGAAGATCTATCCTTTATTAGGGAATGGTTGAGTGCCCTCAGGGAGCTGCAGTTCCCCAGGAACTCAGTGCTCTGGTATCATCGCGATATCTTTCCTTAAACTCTGAGGCCTAATCCTTTCAGGAGGGACGAACAGTGGGTCCCAATAGATGCTATCCCCAGGCAGCTATTGGAGCCAGATGCGAATGAAGTTGAGGAAGAATTAGCTCCTCATCCGGACGACGGTTGAAGATCGCAAGTGGCCGATTATCTTACTCAGAGGCCTAATCCTTATTAAGATTTACTTAATTCAATGTAACTTTTTTGTAAATGTAATGAAGTAGTAAAATATTTATGTTTTGGGCGATTTGTCGACTAAACATGTGGTGTGTATTTTTTACTTCATTAATTTTTCGTTTGATTATCTTGGGCCCTTCGTAGCCGACTAGATTTGATGTGGGTGGAGTTATTTTGTTGTGTGAGTATCCTCCTAGTCCAGTATGCTTATGAGATACCATTTTGCCCCACTTTACCTTTTAGGTCGTGTCATCACACTCCCTTAGGCCTAAGTGTGGCAATGGAGAGGACACACCTGGTGTTGGATGTTCTATCCAATCAGGTTTTCTGAGCCAAACATTATTTGATGACCAATTCAATTTGGCCGAACTGCCTAAGGGTCCCCTGTAGGTCTTCATACATTTCCAGGGGAAATGCTAAGAGGTTGTTTGTGTTTCATAACGAAAACCTGAGGAGGATGACTCCTTGATTTTATATACCGAGCAATGTACCTGTCGCTTGGAAAAGGTGTGCAAGTTATAAAGTCCAAAAAACAAAATTAACACTTCATAGAATGCCACTGTCGAACAATGTTTTATTAAAAATGATAAAATGAGTTTCGAATTCTAATAATGTGATAAAAGATGAATGAGAAAACTAAAAATAGAATTTTTTCAGGTTGGCTGCATTCCAAGCTCGGGGTATCTCTCTGCCCTCCAGCGTTTCTAAGTGATAGGCTCCTTGTAGGTTGTCTCTTATCACCTTGAATGGTCCCTCCCAGTTTGGACCAAGCTTGCCATCGGATGGTTTTACTGCACTGTCAAGGACTTTCCTTAGGACGTATTCTCCAACTTGGAATGCCCTTGGATTGACCTTCTTGTTATAGTGCCGTGCGAGCTGTTACTGATAGCTCGCTAGTCTCACTAGGGCTAGCTCTCGGCGTTCGTCAGCTAGATCAAGTTCAGCGAGTAATGTTGCATCATTCTGGCCCTAGTTGACCAGGGTGGACCTCTTGGTTAGGAGGCCAGTATCTAAAAGGATGATTGCTTTCATTCCATATGTTTGTGCGAATGGGGTTTCACCAGTTGCTCGCCGAGGGATAGTGAGATAGACCCACAAGATATGTGGCAGCTCGCTCACTCATGTGCATTTGGCTCGCTCTGGTCGTTTCTTTAATCCATTGATCAGTATTTTGTTGGAAGCTTCAGCTTGGACATTGCTCCGGGGGTAGGCTACTGTGACAACCCTGATTTTTATATCTAATTCGGTTAGCTACGCCCAATTAAATTAAAGCGGAGCGTCAATATGTTGGCATTAGAAACATAATTTAAATAAACACAGTAAAGTAAATATGTACACTCCCATACGTGTAACCAAATCACATCATAGCAAGTATAGGATCCACAAGTAATATCAGTACTGAATATAAAATGCCCAAACATACGGGCCCAAAGATAAATTAGGTAAAGAGTATAATGTAAACCTCTCAACACTATCAAATCCCTAACAATGGAAAATCTCTGATACCACACTCTAAGGAAGAGTGACAAAATAGGATAAGGACCAGCGTCCACCACTACAAGATCCTAAGAATAGATGCGAGGTCATTCAGCTCCACGATCTACTGTCCAACGGGGTGAGGACCTGTATAATACATACATAGGAGAGGAGCAAGAAGCAAGATAGACGAACGTCAAAGCAGGAAAACAAGCTATAAGATTATAAGATGTACTTATAATGAAAGCACACTAGTCATTACTCGTCTCCAGTAGTTAAATTGTTCAATTACCCAACCAATGTTCCTATGTTGGGACTACCCAACCCAAACTAGAGTAACGTGTAGTCTCATATCGTATCTTTATTAATCGTTATTAGTCTCATTTCAGTATTTAATGTATCAAAATATTTCCTTCAAGTATAATATCAAATGCATCGATTCGGGATATTATTTTAAGACACAAGCATAATATCTCACACAAGTCATATTGGGTCACTATCATTACCCGGGGAAACAAGTCGTAACACTAGGCCTACACACGAATATTTCCCAATATTACGTGGCAAGGGCAATCATAATAAGTCCTGAATCACATGGCGTTTCAAGGTCTTTCTATCTGACCCGCATTACAACCATGTGTCCGGTTCCGGTGGTTTATCTCCGACACGGCACTCGAGCGGAACCTAACCGGATCAATCACAAAAAAATTGCATTCAACATGTGCCTACATCGACCGGAGGACTAGTCTAGTGTATACTCGACAATATACATGTAAAGCAATTCCACACTTATGTATTTATACAATCGTGTCAAGTCTCTTACTCGAGTTATACAATAGTCATTATTTATAATATAACATAATTTACATCATTAATTTACTAATTCAACACCAAATCATTTCAAGGTTATATATCCCTAATAACCTTAAGTGTGTGATCAAGTTAGGATATTAGGCACCACACCATAATTATCTTACTAATAACAAGAGAAATATTATCACTTTTATTTCAACAACATGCTGCCCAGAATTTAAAATGCAAATTCAAGGCTCTTCCAATCCGTTTTTGGAAAAACTTAAAACTACAAAGTTGTTCGAAACGTGATTTTCTACAAGGACAAGCGTGCACGCCATCATATCCTGCCTAAAACAGACCCGAAACTAACATATAATATTCGCCCCTGTTTTTGACAACATTCTGCCCAGAATTTTAAAACGCCGATTTGAGGCTTTTCCGATCCGTTTTTCGGAAAACTTAAAACTACAAAGTTGTCGAGAATATGATTTTCTACCGGGAAGCGCGGACGAAATATACAATCTCGGAATTAAAACAGCTCAAAACAATTTTTAATATGACAATTTACTCAATTTCATAGATTTCTCAAATTCAAGAGTTTGTTCAACAATTCAATCCCTATAATGATGTTATCGCATTTGAATCTATATGGAGGATGATCCTAATACATTGCATATCATTTTTAACATTAATTTCATATTAATTTAGGGATCCAAATACATGTTCATGTGAAATTTCATTATAGATACATAATATACACATATAGGTTATTAACTTGCCTTGGATTGTATGGAGAAATTGAAATCCTCTTGAAATCCTCTTGAAATCCTCTTAGCTTCTTCTCTTCTTACTCTCTCTCTCTACCAAACCCTAGCCTCCATTTCAAATGAAAGAATGAAGACTTCTTCTCTTCCTTTCTATTTATACCTAGGGTTAGTTTATTTACAAAAATGCCATTGCGCCAAATTTAACCCTCCAAATCCTTTTTACGCGCTAATTCGCTTCTAATATTTAAGTCGCACATTCGTATCTTAATTAATTCATTTTAAATTTTCATTTCCAAACATTTCGAATATATATACTGCCATAATTATTATTTTTCTTCAATTAGTTCAATTTTAATTCAATAAAAAAAATGCGGGGTATTACATTCTCCCCCTCTACGAACAGGATTTCGTCCTCGAAATTCGAAATAAAATAAATCAATTCAAGTCAAGAAAGATAGTTTCGCACGTACCTTCCTTGAAGAGATATGGGTGACTAATTCGCAAGTCATCCTCTCTCTCCCAAGTGGCCTCAGACTCATCATGATTACTCCACATAACACGAACAAGAGGAATGACTTTTGACCTCAACTGCTGCTCACGACGATCTAGGATCCTGACCGGCCTCTCCTCGTAGCTCCCATCGGGATGCAACTCAACCCCGTCAAATCTATGTGTAGGTGCGAGTCCTCGGGACGTAAGAACTTCCTAAACATGGATACATGAAAAACATCATGTACCCGCTGGAGATAGTCAGGTAGGGCTAAACGGTAAGCAACCGGTCCCACCCTGTCCAACACTATCAACGGACCTACGTATCGCGGTGAAAGCTTCCCTTTGGCACCAAAGCGAACAACGCCTCTCATGGGTGAGACCCTTAACAGCACTTGGTCCCCAACGGCGAACTCTAACTTCATCCGCCTTATGTCAGCATAAGTCTTCTGACGATCTTGCGCGGTCTTCATCCGTGCACGAATCAAGTCAACCTTCTCTGAGGTCTCCCTAACAATATCTAGACCCAGCATCCGGTGCTCTCCGAACTCCAACCAACATGTAGGGGATCGACAAGGCCTACCGTATAAAGCCTCGTATGGTGCCATGCCAATAGTCTGTTGATAACTGTTATTGTATGCGAACTCCACCAGTGGCAAATGCATATCCCAACCACCTTTGAAGTCCAACACACAAACTCGCAACATGTCCTCTAAAATCTGGTTCACCCGCTCCGTCTGACCATCAGACTGAGGGTGGAATGCGGTACTCAAACTCAACTGAACTCCCATTGCCTCCTGAAGTCTGCCCCAAAAGTGCGAGATGAAGACACTGCCACGGTCGGACACGATATCACGCGGTACCCCATGCAACTTCACAATCTCGTTAATAAACATCGTGGCGTACTGTGCTGCCGTATAAGCCGTCCTCACTGGAAGGAAATGATCCACCTTTGTTAGTCTGTCGACGATGACCCAAATCGAATCATGACCACGCTGCGATCTTGGCAACCCAACAATAAAATCCATGGAGATACTTTCCCATTTCCACTCGGGAATGGACAATGGCTGCAACTCCCCTCCAGGTCTCTGATGTTCCACCTTTACAAGCTGACAAGTGGCACACTTTGAGACAAACTCGACTACATCACGCTTTAACCCAACCCACCAATACATACGGTGCATATCCTGATACATCTTATCACCTCCGGGGTGAACAGTGAATCTAGATCCGTGGGCCTCAGATAATAAGGCCTTTCGCAACTCGGTATCATTCGGCACAACAATCCATCCCTGATAACGAAGTCCCCCGTCAGAACCGATCGAGAAACCCTGAATGCCCCCAGACATCAATGCCTTCACTTTCTCCTGACAAAAGTCATCAGAAGACTGGGCCTTCACAACCCGTTCAACCATATAAACTGATATAGATACAGTCCCCATAAATGCTCTGCCAACATCAAGGCTACCCAGCTCCTTCCACTGAGCTTTCCAAACACCTGACAATTCAACACTCTCCTCCACATCCAAGGCGGACAATGACGTTATGGGTCTTCGGCTCAAAGCATCAGCAACCACGTTTGCCTTACCCGGGTGGTACTGTATGGAAAACTGGTAGTCCTTCACATATTCCACCCATCTACTCTGTCGCATGTTCAAGTTCTTCTGAGAGAACAAGTACTGAAGACTCTTATGGTCAGTGAACAACATAAACTTCTCCCCAAGTAAGTAGTGTCTCCATGAATACAACGCAAAAATAACCACCGCCAACTCTAAGTCATGAGTCGGGTAACGATCCTCATGGGGCCTCAATTTCCTCGAAATATAGGAAATCGGTCTCTCCTCCTGCATCAGAACAGCTCCTAACCCCTGTAATGACGCATCAGTGTACACGCGGTACTCAACCCCAGCTTTCGGCAACGTAAGGACTGGCGCTGACGTAAGCTTCTCCTTCAAAGTTTTAAAAGCCTCCTGACACTCTGAACTCCAGACGAAAGTAACACCCTTCTTTGTCAAATCGGTAAGAGGACTCGCAATCTTCGAGAAGCCCTGAATAAACCTTCGATAGTAACCCGCTAGACCCAGAAAACTCCGAATCTCAGTCGGCGTAGTGGGTTGCCCCCACTCGACAACAGCAGTAACCTTGCTAGGATCGACAGCAATCCCAGCCTCCGTCACAATGTGGCCCAAAAACTGCACCTCTCGCAGCCAAAACCCGCACTTTGAGAGCTTAGCATAAAGTTGATGCTCTCTCAAGGTCTCAAGAGCCAATCGTAAATGTCCGGCATGGTCCTCCTCAGACCGTGAATAGATCAGGATATCATCAATGAACACGATAATAAACTGATCCAAGTATGGCATGAATACACGATTAATCAAATCCATGAATACTGCAGGTGCATTGGTTAAGCCAAACGGCAAGACCCGAAACTCGTACGAACCATATCGTGTCAGGAATGCTGTCTTCGTCACATCCTCCTCTCGAATCCTCAACTGGTGATAACCGGAACGCAAATCAATCTTCGAAAAGAATGAAGCATCCCTCAACTGATCGAACATATCATCAATACGAGGTAACGGATACTTGTTCCGAATCGTTACCTTGTTCAACTCTCGATAATCGATGCACAATCGAAGTGAGCCATCCCTTTTCTTCACAAAGAGCACTGGAGCTCCCCAAGGCGAGGTACTCCTACGGATAAAACCTTGGCCCAACAACTGCTGAATCTGCTCCCTAAGCTCCCTCATCTCTAAGGGTGTCATACGGTATGGGGCCTTGGCAATCGGTCTCGTCCCCGATGATAACTCTATGCAAAACTCTATCTCACGAGCTTGAGGTAAACTAGGAACCTCAGCAAAGATGTCCGCGAACTCCCTCACTATAGGGATCGTATCCAAAGAAACGGACACCCCATCAGGAGAATCCTCCTCGATGTAAAACAGATGTGTGCTGGCTCCACCCTCTAGACCAGGTAATGCTATTAGGTAGATCTCCTGACCAGGAATGGCAAATGTGATCGCACTCCCACGACAGTCAATCTGGGCATGATATGTATACAACCAATCAAACCCTATAATCACGTCGTAGGTACACATCTCAATCAAAATAAGGTCGACAGAGAAGTGAAGCCTCCCGATCTCAATCGCGACCCCTCTACAAACGTGGCGAAGGTCCGTACCACTCAAAGGTGTACTCACATGGGCAACTATCGCCTCTGCAACGTCTATCATCCCCGATGTCCTAGCAAACTCATAACTGGAGAACGAGTGTGATGCACCAGTGTCAAAAAGTACTCTCGCATGCGAACTATAAACATAAAACGTACCCTGAATCGCCGATCGTCGCACCTGCGGCTGAAAAGGCTGAACGTCATATACACGCCCATGGTACAACTGTGGCTGAATTGGTGCTGCTGCTGCCATTGGCAATGCCGGAAATGGTGGTGGTGGTGGGAGTACCTGCTGCTGTGCTCTATCTCCCTGCGCCTGTCCTCGGGGACAAGCCCTCCTCATATGTCCAGTCTCTCCGCACTGGAAGCATACAATAGGACCCCCATCTCGTGCCTGCTGCACCAAAGCTCCGATATTGGGCCTATTAGCCCGGTGTTGATCTCTCGCACCCTGACCCCGTTGGCCCAGCTGGCCCTGCCCTCTCTGGCCCTGGCCCTGCTGCGGGTGACCCTGACCTGGAATGGTCTGAACCGGATTGGCCTGACCCTGCTGGCCCTGCTGCCACTGGTGACGGCCTCTGTACCGCTTGGACTGATGGCCTCCTGACTGTTGGCCCCCCTGTGGGCCCTGTTGGCCTGCAACTACAACCTCATGGGGCCTACCCTGATGGCCTACCACCCCTCGTTTGCCCACCACATGCTCAGAACGATCATTGCAGTGATGCAATGCTGCATTCACCGCTACCTCATAACAGTCAAATGACGGATTCGCCAGTAGGAACCCCCGAATTGGCCAAGATAGCCCCTCAACAAACCTCTGAGTCTTCAAAGCATCATTTACCTGCACCTCGGGAGCAAACTCTACCAATGAGGTAAACTCTCGCTCATACTCAAAAACTGAACTAGTCTGCTTCAGGGTATCAAACCTTCTCCTCAAAGCCACACGTTGTGCGGGAGGTACAAACTTCGCCTCGAAACGAGCCCAAAAATCAGCAATAGGCATAACATCCCGCTGAGCTGTAGAAGTAATGGACTCCCACCAGCACAACGCCTCCCCAGTCAGACGAAAGGTAGCTAAAATCTGTTTCTGCACCTCTGTGGAGTCAACTAGTCTCAAATGTCTGCATATATCTCGCTTCCACTGAAGCGCCTCCAACGGACCCACGTCACCGGCGAACGAAGGCGGACGTCTCTTCTCAAACCCACTCACAACAGATGCCCAAGTGGGTTACACAACTACTGGCACCTGTGGCTCCGGCTCAGCCACTGCAGGTGGTGCGATGACAACATGTGGTACTGGTACTGGTGCTGGCACTGGTGCGGGCGCGGGATGCGCCGAAAGTGCTGCTGCTACTGCTGTAGCTACAACCTGTGTTATAGCCGTCAAATCGTCCTGGGACAAACCTCCTACCGTCCCCTGTGCGGGTGGGGACGGCTGCTCCTGAGCCCCCGCCCGTTCTGTCGCTCCTGCTAGTTTACCGCTGCGTCTCCTCATCTGAAGAGAGTAAACACAGAGTATGAGAACTAGAAGGAAAAGTTCAAAACATATATCACATATATAATTGGTTGCAACAGTTTAAAGTGATGAATATATCATGCGAAAAGTCGTAACTCCCGATCAAAGTAAACCTTCGTGCGTGGAGCGTCTCGCAAGCGAAATCCAAACAAGGAACCCATCCTATACACTCGGGCACTTATAGTCGGTCGTGTCGGATCAGTGGCTCGATTTTTTTTTTTTTTCGAAGTCATAGAATACAAAACGTAGTTGTAAGGCTCAAAGTATCAAAGAAACGATGAGCGAAAAACGTAACGGACGCCCTCAAATCCCTAAAGGCTCTAAAACCGTGCTCTGATACCAACTGTGACAACCCTGATTTTTATATCTAATTCGGTTAGCTACGCCCAATTAAATTAAAGCGGAGCGTCAATATGTTGGCATTAGAAACATAATTTAAATAAACACAGTAAAGTAAATATGTACACTCCCATACGTGTAACCAAATCACATCATAGCAAGTATAGGATCCACAAGTAATATCAGTACTGAATATAAAATGCCCAAACATACGGGCCCAAAGATAAATTAGGTAAAGAGTATAATGTAAACCTCTCAACACTATCAAATCCCTAACAATGGAAAATCTCTGATACCACACTCTAAGGAAGAGTGACAAAATAGGATAAGGACCAGCGTCCACCACTATAAGATCCTAAGAATAGATGCGAGGTCATTCAGCTCCACGATCTACTGTCCAACGGGGCGAGGACCTGTATAATACATACATAGGAGAGGAGCAAGAAGCAAGATAGACGAACGTCAAAGCAGGAAAACAAGCTATAAGATTATAAGATGTACTTATAATGAAAGCACACTAGTCATTACTCGTCTCCAGTAATTAAATTGTTCAATTACCCAACCAATGTTCCTATGTTGGGACTACCCAACCCAAACTAGAGTAACGTGTAGTCTCATATCGTATCTTTATTAATCGTTATTAGTCTCATTTCAGTATTTAATGTATCAAAATATTTCCTTCAAGTATAATATCAAATGCATCGATTCGGGATATTATTTTAAGACACAAGCATAATATCTCACACAAGTCATATTGGGTCACTATCGTTACCCGGGGAAACAAGTCGTAACACTAGGCCTACACACGAATATTTCCCAATATTACGTGGCAAGGGCAATCATACTAAGTCCTGAATCACATGGCGTTTCAAGGTCTTTCTATCTGACCCGCATTACAACCATGTGTCCGGTTCCGGTGGTTTATCTCCGACACGGCACTCGAGTGGAACCTAACCGGATCAATCACAAAAAAATTGCATTCAACATGTGCCTACATCGACCGGAGGACTAGTCTAGTGTATACTCGACAATATACATGTAAAGCAATTCCACACTTATGTATTTATACAATCGTGTCAAGTCTCTTACTCGAGTTATACAATAGTCATTATTTATAATATAACATAATTTACATCATTAATTTACTAATTCAACACCAAATCATTTCAAGGTTATATATCCCTAATAACCTTAAGTGTGTGATCAAGTTAGGATATTAGGCACCACACCATAATTATCTTACTAACAACAAGAAAAATATTATCACTTTTATTTCAACAACATGCTGCCCAGAATTTAAAATGCAAATTCAAGGCTCTTCCAATCCGTTTTTGGAAAAACTTAAAACTACAAAGTTGTTCGGAACGTGATTTTATACAAGCACAAGCGTGCACGCCATCATATCCTGCCTAAAACAGACCCGAAACTAACATATAATATTCGCCCCTGTTTTCGACAACATTCTGCCCAGAATTTTAAAACGCCGATTTGAGGCTTTTCCGATCCGTTTTTCGGAAAACTTAAAACTACAAAGTTGTCGAGAATATGATTTTCTACCGGGACGCGCGGACGAAATATACAATCTCGAAATTAAAACAGCTCAAAACAATTTTTAATATGACAATTTACTCAATTTCATAGATTTCTCAAATTCAAGAGTTTGTTCAACAATTCAATCCCTATAATGATGTTATCGCATTTGAATCTATATGGAGGATGATCCTAATACATTGCATATCATTTTTAACATTAATTTCATATTAATTTAGGGATCCAAATACATGTTCATGTGAAATTTCATTATAGATACATAATATACACATATAGGTTATTAACTTGCCTTGGATTGTATGGAGAAATTGAAATCCTCTTGAAATCCTCTTGAAATCCTCTTAGCTTCTTCTCTTCTTACTCTCTCTCTCTACCAAACCCTAGCCTCCATTTCAAATGAAAGAATGAAGACTTCTTCTCTTCCTTTCTATTTATACCTAGGGTTAGTTTATTTACAAAAATGCCATTGCGCCAAATTTAACCCTCCAAATCCTTTTTACGCGCTAATTCGCTTCTAATATTTAAGTCGCACATTCGTATCTTAATTAATTCATTTTAAATTTTCATTTCCAAACATTTCGAATATATATACTGCCATAATTATTATTTTTCTTCAATTAGTTCAATTTTAATTCAATAAAAAAAATGCGGGGTATTACATTCTCCCCCTCTACGAACAGGATTTCGTCCTCGAAATTCGAAATAAAATAAATCAATTCAAGTCAAGAAAGATAGTTTCGCACGTACCTTCCTTGAAGAGATATGGGTGACTAATTCGCAAGTCATCCTCTCTCTCCCAAGTGGCCTCAGACTCATCATGATTACTCCACATAACACGAACAAGAGGAATGACTTTTGACCTCAACTGCTGCTCACGACGATCTAGGATCCTGACCGGCCTCTCCTCGTAGCTCCCATCGGGATGCAACTCAACCCCGTCAAATCTATGTGTAGGTGCGAGTCCTCGGGACGTAAGAACTTCCTAAACATGGATACATGAAAAACATCATGTACCCGCTGGAGATAGTCAGGTAGGGCTAAACGGTAAGCAACCGGTCCCACCCTGTCCAACACTATCAACGGACCTACGTATCGCGGTGAAAGCTTCCCTTTGGCACCAAAGCGAACAACGCCTCTCATGGGTGAGACCCTTAACAGCACTTGGTCCCCAACGGCGAACTCTAACTTCATCCGCCTTATGTCAGCATAAGTCTTCTGACGATCTTGCGCGGTCTTCATCCGTGCACGAATCAAGTCAACCTTCTCTGAGGTCTCCCTAACAATATCTAGACCCAGCATCCGGTGCTCTCCGAACTCCAACCAACATGTAGGGGATCGACAAGGCCTACCGTATAAAGCCTCGTATGGTGCCATGCCAATAGTCTGTTGATAACTGTTATTGTATGCGAACTCCACCAGTGGCAAATGCATATCCCAACCACCTTTGAAGTCCAACACACAAACACGCAACATGTCCTCTAAAATCTGGTTCACCCGCTCCGTCTGACCATCAGACTGAGGGTGGAATGCGGTCTCAGACTCAACTGAACTCCCATTGCCTCCTGAAGTCTGCCCCAAAAGTGCGAGATGAAGACACTTCCACGGTCGGACACAATATCACGCGGTACCCCATGCAACTTCACAATCTCGTTAATAAACATCGTGGCGTACTGTGCTGCCGTATAAGCCGTCCTCACTGGAAGGAAATGATCCACCTTTGTTAGTCTGTCGACGATGACCCAAATCGAATCATGACCGCGTTGCGATCTTGGCAACCCAACAATAAAATCCATGGAGATACTTTCCCATTTCCACTCGGGAATGGACAATGGCTGCAACTCCCCTCCAGGTCTCTGATGTTCCACCTATAATGATGTTATCGCATTTGAATCTATATGGAGGATGATCCTAATACATTGCATATCATTTTTAACATTAATTTCATATTAATTTAGGGATCCAAATACATGTTCATGTGAAATTTCATTATAGATACATAATATACACATATAGGTTATTAACTTGCCTTGGATTGTATGGAGAAATTGAAATCCTCTTGAAATCCTCTTGAAATCCTCTTAGCTTCTTCTCTTCTTACTCTCTCTCTCTACCAAACCCTAGCCTCCATTTCAAATGAAAGAATGAAGACTTCTTCTCTTCCTTTCTATTTATACCTAGGGTTAGTTTATTTACAAAAATGCCATTGCGCCAAATTTAACCCTCCAAATCCTTTTTACGCGTTAATTCGCTTCTAATATTTAAGCCGCACATTCGTATCTTAATTAATTCATTTTAAATTTTCATTTCCAAACATTTCAAATATATATACTGCCATAATTATTATTTTTCTTCAATTAGTTCAATTTTAATTCAATAAAAAAAAATGCGGGGTATTACAGCTACCGAGCTAAAATGGTGCCTGATCCCGTGGTCGTTGCAAAAACTCTGGAAAGGGATGCTCTCGAACTGCATTACGTTGTCAGTGATGATGGTTCTGGGAATACCAAAGTGGGTAATTATGTTTTTCCATATGAATCTCATCATGTTTGCGTCTCTGATGTTCGCCAGTGGCTCTGCCTCAATCCATTTGGTGAAGTAGTCTGTCACGACCAACAGATACTTGCGATTGTCGGCAGCGATAGGAAGAGGTCCTACGATGTCCATTCCCTATTGGGCGAAGGTCCAGGGGCTAGTAAGTGATCTTAGGTCGCTGACAGGTTGGTGAACCATAGGAGCATTTAGTTGGTATTTCTCGCACTTATGAGCATATACTACAGAATCTCTCTGCATGTATGGCCACCAGTAGTCTTCCTTCATTGGTCGGAAAACTAGCGATATCACTCCAATATGGCTCCCACAGATTCCTTCGTGAAGCTCGCGTAAAACTTGCTCGACGTCCTATGGGTGAACACATTGGAGGTAAGGGCCAGTGAATGATCTCTTATACAGCTTTCCCTCAGGAGATAAGTGAAAGCGGGCAGCTTTGGCTCTAATATGATGAGTGGCCTTTTTATCGTCTAGTAGTGCACCATCCTTCAAATAGTCCCTCAGGGGGTCCATCTAACTGGGTGCTGATTCAATCTGGAGAACATAGACCATGCCTAGAAGCTCTCCGCTCTGGTTGATGCTCGGATGGGTGAGGAAGTCTATAGGGATTGTTCTCTTTAAGTTGAAGTCGATTGTTGAACTCAAGGCTGCTAGGGCATCGACATGACTGTTTTGTCCTCTGTGAAACTGTTGGACACTCTCTTCCTCAAAGTTGGACATTAACTTCTTTGCTAAGGCGAGATAGCCTGCCATTCTTTCGTCCCTCGCGTTGAAGTCCCCACTTATCTTATTATAGACCAATTATGAGTCACCGAACACCTGTAGCTATTTTGCACCCAAAGCCTATGCCTTCTACAGGCCTGCTATCAAAACCTCGTATTCCTCCTCGTTGTTGGAGGCTTCAAATCCAAGTCTGATCCCCTGCTCGAGAATTGTATCTTCTGGGGTAATGAGAACAATGCCTACTTGTTCCCACTTTGAGTTGGAGGCTCCCTCAATAAAAAATCTCCAAACACTTCTTGTTGAGTGATCTTCCCTTTAATCCATGGATTGAAGTTGGTCGCAAGGCTGTTCGCCTGTGAACTCCGCGATGAAGTCGGTGAGCACCTACCCCTTGATTGCATTCCTTGGTTAAAATTGGATGTCAAATCGTCTGAGCTCGACTGACCACTTCGATAGTCTTCTAGACATATCCACTTTCCGCAAGACTACTTTAAGGGGGTGTGACGTGAGGACATTGATAAAGTGATATTTGAAGTAGTGCTTCAGTTTCCTTGAGGATACCACTAGTGCAAAGGCCATCTTTTCCAGTGGTAGGTATCGCTGCTCGACGTCTAATAGTGTCTTGCTCGCGTAGTTGACTGGGTACTGGATTCTTATTTTTTCGCATACCAATGCAGAACTAACGGCGTGGCTAGAGACGACGAGGTACAAGTATAGGGAATCATTCTCTTGTGGTATTACGAGTAAGGGTGGTGTGCTGAGATAAGCTTTGAGCTCTTCCAATGCTCTCGAGGAATCTTGATTCCACGCCACTGTTTTGCTTCTCTTCAATAGCTGGAAGAGTAGCTGGCACTTTTTGAAGGACTTCGAGATGAACCGATTCAAGGAGGGGAGCATGCCCACGAGATTTTGTACGTCTCGTATCATGCGGGGAGGTTATACCTTGTTGATTGCATCAATCTGGTATCGGTTGGCTTCAATGCCTCTATCGCTAACCAAGTACCCAAGAAATTTTCCTGACTGGACACCAAAGGAACATTTGCTCGCGTTGAGTTTCATTCGGTACTTCCTGAGGATTTCTAAGGTCCTTGATAGGTCTGAGAGGTGGTATTTTTTGTGCCTGCTCTTGACGAGCATATCGTCGATGTAGACTTCCATGGTATCTCCTATTTGGTCTTTAAATATCTTGGTGACCAGCCGCTGGTAGGTTGCTCCTGCATTTTTTTGTCCCAAAGGGCATGACTTTATAACAGTATAACCCGATGGTGGTGATGAATGTTGTTTTGTTTTGGTCTGGTGCATATAGAAGAATCTGGTGATACCCCGAGTATGCGTCCAGGAAACTCATTCTTTCATGAGCTGCTATAGTGTCCACCAACTGGCAATCTTTGTGGGGGGGGAGGGGGGGGGGGAAACTGTCCTTAGGGCATGCCCTGTTAAGGTTAGTGAAGTCAATACAAACCCTTTATTTTCCATTATTCTTCGGAACCACTACTGGGTTGGACAACCATTTAGGGAATTGAACTTCCCGTATGGATCCTGCATCCAACAACTTCCCTACTTCTTTCTCTACAGCCTTGGCCTTCTCGGACGCAGATCGCCGTGCCTTCTGCTCGATAGGTCTGAAAGTAGGGTCGACGTGCAACCGATGACAAACCACACCGGGGTCAATTCCAGGCATCTCGTACGGTTCCCACGCAAAAACATCTAGATTGCTCCTTGTAGACACCCCATTATGTTACCCCTAACTCTCCTTAGGTCCCCAGTACCTCCCTTCATCACTACAAACCCAGGTCATACCCCGAGTACCGACCTAGAAGCCATCAGGTACTCCCAGGCTCTGTTTGACCAAAAAGTCAAACTCTTTAGGTCAACCGAGACTAAATGAATCTTCGAAGGGCACTGAAATCCCTTTCTAACGGTCCGTCCCGTGCATGATTCTGACTTACCATACGGACGAACGATCCTTTTGCGTCCGAAACTTGATCTAGAGGCCACTGGGAGCTCCCGGGCTCTGTTTGACCTAAGTCAACTCTTCAGCTCAATCGAGGCTGAATGAATCTTTGAAGGGAACTGAAATCTCCTTCCAAAGGTCTGTCCCGTGCGCGATTCGAACTTACCATGCGGACGAACTATCCATTTATGTTCGAACGATTCCCCGTCCAATGGACCGACAAACTCTTTCGAGCCATATTTGACCCAAAGTTAACTCCTGAACCTGGGAGGGTTCCAAAGGACATTCAAAGGTCTCTTAATTACCTTTCTAATGGTCTGCCCCATGCACGATTCTGACTAACGGTTTTCCCTCGGCAACCAATTTTCCAAAAAGGCCCGAAACACACTTCCAAATGGTAGGTTCCAGACCCTGCCTATTGGAAGGTGTCGATAGGCAGGACCAGGTCTATGCCGATCGGCAGTGACCTGGGCCTATAAAATAGGCCTTCACCTCATTTTCAAAGAGATCCCAAATCTGATAGAAATCGCTCTCAGCGAATCCCAAAAATCTCTCTAAAAGACAGCGCAATTTCAACATCCAAATCCCTTTCTAACTTCCTCTTTTCATCATCCTTTTCATCAAACTTGGTGAATTAGCCACTCTTCATCATCATCCAAGTGCAAGGGCTACTCTCAAACATTCAAGATCAAGCTCAAGATCTTCAAAAAGGTCCAACTTTCTCAACTTTCTCTTCCAATTCTCTTAAATTCGCAATAACTTGTTTTATTACCTAGCACTTTTATTATCTCATCTCACACATCCTAATATACTTTTTGTGTAGTATTACTGTACATCTCTTATTTTCATATAAATAAACCCCAAAAAATAAGAAAAAGAGGGTTTGCTCATAAATTCCAAATAGGGATTCTCATACTTTTCTCACAACTAAAACACTTTTTTCTACACACACACACACACTCACAAATAAGAGATCCCCCATTTGGATTTATGGGATAAACCCCAGCCCTCGTTGTATGCGAACTACGTGGACTTTGATGCCTTTATAGGCTACGTAGGTGTCTTGGGGTAAAACCTGAGACTCGAGTCCTATTCTCACTTTCTCCCTCATTTTCTATCTTCTCTAAATCCAATTTTCTTGTATTCTATATACTTGTTCTTAGTGACGTATCACCCCATATGCGTTATCATTCCGTTATGACGATCAACGTAAGGGTAATCGCATAAATCTTATTTTCTAATATTATTTTTATACCTTCCTACGGATGACTCGCTTTATCTCTTTCATGATACAAGTCGAGGATTCCTATCTCCACTATATATATATATATACACATGCACACATATCACGGGAAAAATAAAAAAGCGAAAATAGCAAACATCCATGAGATACCGAAAGGGCGGAATGGGTGCCTAACACCTTCCCATTTCGTAATTTATCCTCCGAACCCTTCTCGAATCATTTAGGTTTCGTATGCACCAGTATGTTTCTGGATGCCGTCCTTCGGGATGGCTTCCCCTTTTTCTTTTGTCTGTTTTGAGTAAAATAGACTGGAGACTCTAAATCTCTCTACATTTTTACACCTCATCTCAAACGACGCCGGTCGAAGCTCTCCCAAGAGGGACGCGCTGGACCCGAGGATCCTCCTTCACGCGCCCGCCCACGACAAGGATCGGGGATGGCCATAGTGGCGACTCTGCTGGGGATTTGTATGTTTTTTAGGGCTTGACTCTATTTACATGGATGTTATATTTGTTTATATTTCCCTTATATCTACATGTTCCCCTTTTCCGTGTGTATCCCATGTTTATGCTTCTGTTCACACACTTGTAGACAATTCTCCATGTACACTTCACACCACATGCACCTAGGATCACATATATCCACATGTTGCATGCATCACCCATCCATACTTGGTGTACCTTTAGTACTTGTACTTTGCCCCTTGTTTGGCATAATCAAGAAAAATATTCTCATCATAAGATACTAATAAGAGAATCATGCATGATTAACACGACATCACCAAAGAGCATTGTTATTGACCAAATTTTACCCAGTAACTGGAGGGTCACTTCATGATGGGCACTGGTCCGGCAGGGCGTAGTTAGCCAAAGCGATATGACTCTCACCTTCCATTAGCCAAGTACCTTCGACGTATATCAAACGGTTCCCCCGCATTATACCGCCTTACCGAAGTCATGACGGGAGGTATATCATAGGGAATTCGTTCATGTACGCCGAGTATATCGAATTCTCTCTCACACGTACCGTCCCCACGAGGTATATAGTGAGGCAATTCACGTACACTCAGGTATATCAAATGGCTTGTCCACATGTAGTGATTGCCCGCAAGAGCAAGATGTATATCGTGGAAATCATGCTAAAGGGGGTTACCCATTCCGATTCACCCAACCAACTGCATATC
Source organism: Sambucus nigra (assembly GCA_949130495.1). Taxonomy (NCBI): domain Eukaryota; kingdom Viridiplantae; phylum Streptophyta; class Magnoliopsida; order Dipsacales; family Adoxaceae; genus Sambucus; species Sambucus nigra. Next base: position 339,350,257 of record OX422213.1, on the reverse strand, counting down.
CGCATATAGGTGTCAAACCTAGGACACGCACTTTAGATTGCTGGTTTCAACCCAAAACTCTGCCGAAATTTTGAGTCGGCCTGCCACCCAAATTTTTACGCATTTTTAAAACGGGACCCTGTCCGTGAGCCTGGTTAGAAGTCCAGCCGTAGCTTTGCATATATTAAAAACCCCACTTTTCCTGGCTCGGGTCCCGTTCAGCATCGCATTAGGAGAATTAAATACAAGTGAGAACATAATAATCGTAATAATCATGCTGATTTTCGTCTCCAAAGATATTTCTCCCTTCTTTATCAAAAATTCAAAAATAGTTTCTTCTCCTTTTCTCAAAAATAAATCCCATTCTACGCCTTCTCAAGTCAATCGCAAGCCCTTGGCCTGGCTCCCTATTGACTTCGGTCTTCAGTCAAATCACCGCAGAGTTTCGTCCGTTCCTCTACTACTTCTCCCGAGTCCGGAATCCATCCACTTTCCATGGAGAATATAGATCAAGTACCAGTCATACAGCCGGATCTGACGGCAGTCCTAGCTCAGCTCATGTCCAAGATTGACAACCTTCAAACTGAGGTCTGAGAGATGCAACGAAACTAGGCTCCTATTCCTCGAGAGCCCGAGGTCCTATTCCCTCGTGCTATGGGTTCTCCCGAGCCTATCTGGGTTCCCTAAGAATATCAGAACGCTCCACGTGCCCCTCCTGTCAATGGGCCGCCGCCTGCCCTGCTTCCGATGCCAAATATTGCCCAGCCTGTGGCTAACCTGCCTATGGTCGGTGATCCAAAATAGGAGGAGTTGAATAAAGTCAAATAGGATCTCAAGATGCTCACCAAGAAGTTCTACCAAGTCATAATCTCTTGGAATTACATAGATTACACCCACATGTCTCCTTATCCTAAAGTGAGGTTACCCGAGAAGTTCAAGATGCCAAATATCGAGAAGTTCGGAGGGAGTATACCCCTGATTGTTCATCTTCGCAGTTATCATCGTTCCATGACTATACTAGGGGCTTTTGAAGAAGTGATGGCCCAATTGTTTCAGCAAACTTTGAAGGATAGTGCCCTTCAATGGTTTTTGTCTCTCTAGGAATCCAAAATTCGTTGTTGGGAGTATATAGCACGAGAATTCATATCGCAGTACAAATACAATGAAGAGCTTGAGGTCACCCATCGTGATTTAGAGCTGCTCAAACAGAACCTTGGGGAATCAGCCAGTAACTTCATAACCCGGTGGAGGGAGCAAGAAGCTATCATGACCAATCGGCCATCTGAGGAAGAACAGGTCAATATAGTGAAGAATAACTTCTTACCCCATGGCCGAGAGACGATAGGAGGACAATACTATCCCCACTTTCGAGGTCTCAGAGAAGAGGGAGTAAAAATCAAGGAAAGCCTTGTTAAAATAGAGATTGAACCGAAGAAGGTGTCCGGACAGTTCACCCCTAAAAAGTATGACAAGCCTGTCAGTGCTACAGTCTCAACCATCAACAATATCTCTCAACCAACCACATCATGGGCACCAGAAAGTCACCCTGCCCCCCATCCAAAGGGAATACACTGAGCTCCGTGCTCCCCTCTCCAAAGTTTACCAAGCCCTATTAAGTCGAAACCTCATCAAACCCTTGGATCCCCGTTCATTGCCAACTCCACTCCCAAGAAACTTCAAGGCCGACGCTCATTGCGCCTTTCACCAAACTGTTGGTCATACCACCGACCAATGCTTTCACCTCCGAAACATAATCCAAGATCTCATTGACCGGGGTACCATCGCCCCACCAGCCAATCCTAATCCAAACACTACTCGCAATCCACTCCCAAATCATGCCAATGCCATCTTCTTCGAAGAAAACCCAGATTTCGATCCCTCAACTCAAATCACACCCATATACTCCCCTAAACTTCTTCAAATTTGCCCATATTTCCTCCTACACCCTACTAGCCCCGCTGATGAGGCACTGTCACTCCTTACCAGAGCATGGATCGCTGTCCGTACCCGTTCTGAAAATGAAAATATGGAATTATCAGAGGTGTTAAACTAACTCCTAGACTTTGGGCTGAAATTGCCCTCACAGATGGTCATCGATTACCAAAGGTTCAGTACACTATTCTTGGAAGCACAGAAATGGGCCCTAGATTCAGACAAGTGGGTGGTACCAACCGATGAAGTCATCCTAGATGATGTTGTCCAGATTATAGCAGAATTATTCGAGCAAACTAACAACATTTGTAGTATCACCGGGTTACTTGACATTTTGAGGCTACAAGGGCGCTTGGTCCCTTCAACCATACATATCCCCACAGAATGGGAAGACCTGTATGAAGAATCCGTTGAAGTTTTGGAATGCATTGACTTTACATGGAAAGATAAAATTATTGACACTAGATCGGGGGAAGAATTCTAAGATTCGAGTGAAGAATAAGATTCAAGAAGAACTGGCCCAGTAGCCGACATATGTGGGATGATATCATTTAAAGAACTCCTCGAAGAAATAAATAAGGTAACAGAAAAACCTAAGATTGACGAGGAAATGGGATTCATGTTCTTCCCTTCTTCAGTAAATCACATGACCAGATCAGGGAGACATTACCAGGTTACAAGCTCACTACCAGCAAATAACAAAGGGAAGGGCATAGAAAACCTTCCTATGCAAGAGATGACCATCGAGGAAAGCAATATCCTCGATCAACTGAAGAAAAATCAAGCTAACATCACTCTATGGGGGATTTTCATGTCTTCCCAACTGCACAGAAATGCTTTAATCAAGATGCTCAGTGAACCCACAGTTCCTCCTTCTACCACACCACAAGAAGCGGTAAATCTGGTCGGATCCTTGACCTCTACCCGAATGCTATCACTTTCTGAAGAAGAATTCTCCAGAATTGGGCCAAATCACAATCATGCACTCAACATCTCCGTCGAAGTTATGGGGAAGGCCGTGACACTCTCTCTTGCGATAACGGATCCGCCTTGAATGTCTACCCACTGTGAACCTTCAAGTGTTTAGGCCTGAAAGAAAGTGACCTCGCTCTAACCTCCTTCGCTATACGTGCCTACGATAATACCCTCCAGGAGGTGATGGGATCCATAAAACTTGTAATAGGGGCTAGACATATAAACCCTGTCGTTTAATTTCAAGTCATATACATCCCATCTTGTTTCAACCTGTTGCTTGGACGACCCTGGATCCACAGTATCAAGGGTGTGTTTTCCTCACTCCATCAGAAATTGAAGTTCTTCGTCGACGGGCGATGATGAAAATATTGGGGGTTTAAGCACCAACAGTCTAATCCTTGAGACATCATGGGTCAAATGATATGTTCCTATCAGAATTCCGAGTTGAGCCACTCCTACTCCCGGCAGGGGACGGTTTCAAAGAAAGGGTTTGTCCAAAATATGACCCTCATGGCAATGTCAATGTGATTCAGATGTTCAGAAACATGCACTTCATGGCCGGACTGGGGCTAGGGCAAAAACAACAAGGGATACTTGATCCCATCGAAATGAATAAAGCTTTCCCTCCTTGTGGCTTGGGGTATCAACCATCAAAATAAGAACTCAGAATGATCCACCAGTCTCGACCAAAGAGAAGATTAAACTGCATCCAAACTATCCCGGGAGACTCCTTGAATGGATCATTCATCAAAGAAGGCTAAGACTTCCCTTTTTATGATTTTCCAGAACCATGGTATGACCACACAGACAATAAGATGAAGCCTAGAATGGAGATCTTTTTCCAAAATGGCTACCCATGGGCCGAAAGTTTCCAACATCGAGTACAATCGCTCATCAAAGATATCAAAGAGACTAAGGAAAGTGATTCTGAAGATTCCTTCAACTTACAAACACTGGGGCTGGCACTCTGCATGGTTCATTCAGGCACTACATCAATGGATCCATCCCATCTGATTAAAGCTGTTGATACACCCTTCCTCAACTGGCATGCTGCGCCAGTTCTACCTCTTGAAATCTCCCCTAACCCCAATGTTTACCCTATTTCTTCTTCTGTTATCTATCCTTGTTCAAATGTAATCGAGACCTCTTTGGATAAGGTTCTCAATGTTGTTTTTCCTATCAATGAAATAAACAAAGATTTTGAGTATCTTGTTGTGCCTTACATTAATTATTTGGATCGTAATCAAACTTGCGATGATGATGATTTTGCAAATGAACAATTCTTAACTGATCTAAATAAGGTTAATAATAAACAACCTAACCGCGTTCAAGTTAATGAAGAAGAGACTATTATTATTAATCTCGGTTCTAGTATCCAACTGCGCGAGATTAGGATAGGGGACACCCTTGACGAGCATGAGCGCACACAACTCGAAGAATTACTAAAGGAGTTTGTTGATGTCTTCGCATGGTCCTATGATGATATGCCCGACATTGATCCTGAAATAGCTCAACACGAGATCCCCTCTCCCCCAGATTAAAAGCCGGTTAAATAAAAATTGAGAAAGCTCTGCACCGAATTGTCGCTCAAGGTCAAAGAAGAGGTGGTCAAACAGTTGAATGTGGGCTTCATTTGTGTGATCGAATATCCCACATAGCTAGTCAATATATAGTACCTGTGTCGAAATCAGGAGGGAAGGTTCGAATGTGTGTAGACTACCGAGATTTAAACAAAGCTTCTCCAAAGGATGATTATCCGCTACCCAATATCGACATGATAGTGGACAACATAGCCAGTCATGCTCTCAAGTCCTTCATCGACGGGTTTTTCGGATATAACCAAATCAAAATGCACCCAGACCACCAAGAAAAAACCACATTCATCACCCCAGGGGGAACCTTTTGCTACACCGTTATTCCATTTGGTCTCAAGAATGCCGGGGCCACCTACCAAAGGGCTTCCACAACCATCCTGCACGATCTAATTCACAAGGAAGTCGAGGTTTATGTGGATGATATGATTATCAAGTCCAAAACTAGAGAAAGTCATGTTCCTGCTCTCTAGAAGTTCTTCAAACGAATGCGACGGTGTCAGATGAGACTCAATCCACATAAATGTGTCTTCGGCGTTATAAAGGGAAAACTCTTGGGATTCATGGTCAGTGAGAAGGGGATAGAAGCAGATCCTGCAAAGCTGAAGGCCATACTTGAGATGCCACCGCCCCGAACAGAGAAAGAAGTCTGAGGTTTTCTTGGGTAATTGCAATATATCATCCGGTTCATCAGCCAACTAACCTCCATCTGTCAACTGATCTTCAAGCTCCTTCGAAAGGATTCAACCAAGGTTTGAAATGAGGCCTGCCAAGAAGCTTTTGATCGAATCAAACAATATCTTACCCAACCTCCAGTGCTCATGCCACCACAGCCTGGTCTCCCTTTGCTCCTATACCTAACTATAACCGACACTGCAGCTGGGGCTTTGCTAGCCCAACACCTTGAAGACTCACGAAAAGAAAGATCCATCTATTATGCCAGTCACAAATTGACTGGGTATGAAATCAAGTACACTGCTTTAGAAAAGGTGCGTGCCGTACTTGTCTGGGTCACCCAAAAGTTGCAACACTACATGCTCGCCTTCCCCATCAAACTTGTATCCCGAATGGATCCCATCAAATACCTGCTTGAGAAACTCGCCTTATCCATTCGAATGGAACGATGGTTGATGCTCTTAACCGAGTTCGATATCGTGTACATCACGCAGAAAGCCATTAAAGGAAGAGACATCTCTGACTACCTCGTTGATTACCCCGTAGAAGAAGCAGATGTCTGGATCTATGAATTCCCAGATGAAAGTATCCTCTGCATCACTCAAGACAACCTTCGATGGCAAATGTTCTTTGACGGCACTACCAACAAAAAGGGATATGGCATTGGGATACTTCTGATCGCCCTAGATGACTCCCACACTCCCATCGCCATCAAATTGGATTTCCCTTGCACCAACAACATGACGAAATACGAGGCATGCACAGTAGGCCTCAAAGTTTCTCTCAAGAAAGGTAATAAATACCTTGATGTCTACGAGGATTCTGCCCTCATCATCGGTCAAGTGCTCAGAAAGTGGAAAGTCAAGGACGAAAAGCTCCAACCCTTCCATACCCACTTAGAAGAGTTAGTCTCCCGATTCTGAGATATCACCTTCCATTAACTACCTCGAGCAAAGAATAACCTAGCCGATGCTCTCTCTACCTTGGCCTCCATGGTCGACATGCCCGAAGGAATAAAAATGACCCCCTTCTTAGTTCAAAAGTAAGGTAAACCAACCCACTACTACCATATTGAGCTTGTCTCCACCAAAGATCCCGAACTAGCCGATTGCTGGTACTATGATATCTGGTGCCTCATCAAACATGGTAGGTATCCCGAGGGTTCAAACAAGAAAGACCGAATGACCATCCAAAGACTGGCCGCCAAGTACATCATCTGTCATAAAGCTCTACTCAAGAGGAATTTCGATGGAACTCATCTACACTGTATCGCAGGGGCTGAGATTGAAAAGATAATGCAGAAGATCCATAATGGGGAATGCGGGCCCCACATGAACGGTCACATGCTTACCAAGAAGATCATCCGACAGGGCTACTATTGGACCACCATAGTCCAAGATTGCACCGCCTATGTTCGGAGATGCCTCAAATGCCAACAATTCTCCAATCTTTAACACCTGCCGCCGCGAGAAGTATACAACATGACCTCTCCCTGACCACTCTCCACCTGGGGTATCGACATCATAGGGAAGGTTACACCAAAGGCTTCAAACGGACATGAATTCATCCTAGTTTCCATTAATTACTTCACCAAATGGGTTGAAGCTGAGTTATACGCAGTATTGAACGCCAAGTAAGTGGCCAAATTCCTCAAGAAAAATATCATCTACCGATATGGGGTCCCGCACGAGTTAGTGTCAGATAACGGGTTGCACTTCGAAGTAGAAGTCATAGAGGTAGTCAACGAGTACGAGATTCAAAGACACAAATCTTCTCCCTACTAACCTCAGACCAATGGTGCAGTTGAAGCCGCCAACAAGAACCTCAAAGCCATCATCAACAAGATGATCGGAAGCTACAGGGATTGGATCAATCGGATCCCGTACGCCCTCTGGGGCTATCGAACCTCAATTCAAACCTCTACTGGGGCTACCCCTTACTCTCTAGTCTACGTTATGGAGGCCGTCCTACTTGTGGAGCTGGAAATACCCTCTCTACGCGTCATTCTCGAAAGCAAAGTTAGCGAAGAAGACAGGTGCCAAAGTCGTCTCGACGAACTGACCCTCCTAGATGAAAGGAGATTGAAGGCTCTTTACAACATACAAGGGTACCATCGCCGAATAGCGCGATCATTCAATAAGAGAGTCAAAGACCGCGGTGTTTGGGAAGGGGATTTAGCCCTCAAGGAGATAATAGAACCCATCTGGGACCCCAAAGGGAAATTCAAGCCCAATTGGGGCGGCCCCTACATTGTGAAGAAAATCTTATTCGGCGGTGCCACCATGCTCACTAACCTAGATGGAGAAGAGATAGCTCGTCCAGTCAACCTGGACCGTCTCAAGAAATTCTACCCCTAGTCTGAAATCTAGGCGCGCTACGACTCTTCTCATCTCCCTTCTATTCTTTAAAAAAAAACTCTCTTCATTTCCCTCTACCTAGAACTACGTGGGCATGATCCTTTGCAAAAAAACTATTTTTCAAGAAAAAAAAAGAATTTCAAAATCCCCAGAGGTACGTAGACTGCTCATACATCTTACAGGAGCATGACCCTTTCTTTTTCACAAAATACTATTCTTTTCTTATCTCCGAGAACGATAGTTCATTCTAACAAGTACTTGAACAAAAGGATTATGTATGCCTTAGCGATCGGTATAGATAATTTAAAAATTACAAAATTCATCGAAAGGCACAGCTGGATGATCAGAAACTTGCTTATTTCATTAATAAGAAATTACAACACAGATTACATAAAAAAAGGAACGGATAACTCCCTTTTCCTACTTCCATAAATAGCCAAATAAAATCCCCACATTTATTCCCTATTATATAAATAAACTCTCCAAGAGTCCTACCCACATTTACCAGAGGGGCCTGCACCCTCATCATCTACATCCTGGGGTCCCCTAATTTCCCCTGCCTGAACAGATTTCCATAAACACTCCATGGACCGATAAGACTGAACCAACTTAGAAAAAACCACGACACCCCCTTCCATGGTGTTAAATAAAACAAACCACCTTTGTCCAGTTTCCACTGCCAACATCTTGCTGACTACTCTCCTCCACAACCACTTCATATAATCCCCAGGGACATGCCAAACTCACCCGGCAGACTGAGAGGTACGGGTCAATGGAAGACAATTCTCCTACAGAGATCCAACCAACAGACGCAAGCGCTCGGTCAAAACATCTACCGAAAAGAAATTTAGTGTCCGAGGTGGCAGGAACTTTGCCTAAACAAATTGGCGCAGAAGAAGCCAAGGGAAATAGAAAGAGGTCTGTCTGAGACCAACCATCCGCACATATGAGTACTCTCCTAGCTCCAGAACAGGTAGCAACTGCCCCCACCAAGGCACTGACCAGTACAAATTCCGAGCCCCATGCTCCACAAACCAATTTTCCCAGCTCGCAGTCTCCAAGCCAACTTAGAAAAAGTGACGCAAAAAGAAGTTGGGTAGAACTGATAAAGGACATTCTGGAGGAGTCACCAGGCGGAGTCTTTCAGATAACCACATGAGCAGAATCATGGGGCTACCCCTTAGGAAGTCAAAATGACCTTGTCTCCAGGCATCCAGACCATTCAGCATCTCCGCCAGTATCACCACCATAGGATTGCGGCGGTATGACATCCATGAAGTAATGGCTGCAAGTTGCAGGTCCACCAGTAGTTCCCCAGTCACCAGCAGTAATTTTGAAACCAGGCCCAGAGCAACGGCTTCAGCATAGACATCATCACCTACTTCTCGTAAATGCACGGACTGCAGTACCGCTGAGAGGGAGATCATTCCTCCAGCAACCACTGATCTGGCTGCCGAAGGCGAAATATGAAGAAGCTCGGCCAACAAATCCCTGGGAGAATGAGAAAATTCGAGCAAAGCTGCAGGAACACTGGGATTTATTACCAGCATGGCAGAAAATTCCTCATAAGTAGGACAAACTTCATCCAACGCAAAGAGGAATACATGGTCTTCGGGGTACCAGAATTATACCGCCGCCACCAGCATGGTCCACTCAATAGGTCGATTGTGCCACAAGGAGACTCGACGCATGTTTAAGGCATCATAGTCAACATTATAAAAGTACATTAATTCCAAGGCTTCGAGGTAGTTAGAAAAATCAATGCTACCAGGGAGAGCCATCTGCAAGGCTAAGAGATAGTGGGAAAGTAAGTAAGAATGAGAAGGTGTGATGAAAACACTCCACCCTTACCCCTTTTTATACTTGAGAACCCTCACAAGAGACATAATCCCTGCAAAAATCGAAGGGAATCCTACCCCACAAAATACAAAAGGATGAAGAGGGTACCATTCAAAGCTTTGAATTTATGAGACTGGACTGAACTGCCGAAAAGAAGGACAGGGTGCTTTCCGATCGGCAACCTCCCATTTTTAGAAATTTCCCTTTTTTCCTCTTTTATTAAAACAGAAAACTCAATAAAAATAAATTGATATTCTCAACAGAATTTCAAAATCCCTTTTCCTCCTTATATAAATTCCCATTTTAATTAAAAACTTTCCTTCAAAAATTCCAAAAATACTCCTTTTTACAGTCTCAGCAGCAAAGTAAAAAACGCATGTGCATGCATTCATTCATCATTAATAAAAGATAATAAAAAACTCCATTGCATTGCATATATTTGTTTTCTGTGTTACATCAATTTTGCAGAAAATAAAAAAGAAAAAGCAAAAATAATGGGACTCAACCCGAACCTACATTCTTTCTCTCTCTCTCACCTACCTTTCTCTTTAAGAGCTTTCACCCCTGCGACGTGCTCTCTTTCCCCTACGGTGAGACGATGCACCATCACTACCCGAGCCAGAGTCTTTTCCGGAAGAAGCAGATGGAACCAAGTAAGAAGGAACAGGAATCGCATCCCGAATATGGGCAGTCGTCGAAGATATCCATGTCTCTTAGTCAGGTGGTCGACACTTGAACTTGCTGCAAGAAAAAGAAAAAATCAGTATCAAAGTAGAGATGATCAAAACAGAAGAGAAAGAAAGAGAAGAACAAAAAGGTATACCACAGGTCGGAGGACCTCCTCTGTCAAACCCAACTCCTCTGGATCCATCGCATGAGGACAATGCAGCATAGGCACCATCCCTTCATCAGTCCGCCGGATGTTATATGAAGGAGTATGAAACCTCATAAAAGGAACCTCCGAGGTCACCGCAGATGCCGTCGGACCGCTGACACTATGGGAAGATCCCACCGCTCGACTCAAATCCCCGAGAGGGAAAGGCAGGGCATCATATATGTTGGGCGCCATCAACCATCACGTCACAAAGTCCATATAGTCATACGGCACAACCATATCAGTGTACAATAAATAGGACTCATCGATCATTATCACGATCCTCGCATCCTCCGACAGCAGTCGCTCCCACCTCATAGACATAGGAGGCTGACCAGGTGGCACCACCACCTCCTCCTCAGCAATTTGGCGAACCACCCTCTCCCCGAGATACCAGGAATGGCCGAACTCATGTGACAGTAAATGCCTCATCTGCGCGTTCACCCCGGTCGTCCCCGCATCCTGAATGGCTGTCCCCCAAGGATAAAAGGTTACCTCGAAATCTCTAAGAAGGCATAAATCAATACAAGATCAGAAGGTGCAAAAACCAAGACTGAAAATGGAAAGAGTCTTACCCCGCCACTGGTTAGGTCATTCAAGACCTGACGCACCGCCTCCAGAGAGAGAGATCCATTCGACTGCCGATTGGCCTTACGCTATCGATACAATCGGCAGGAGTCCCTAATAGTGTCGTCCTTCAGAGAGATCAACGCGGTATTTCACCCAATCACCTCATAAAACCACGTCTGTCAAAAGATAAGAATTCATAAACAAAAAAAAACGCATAAGGAAAATGCGAATGCATGAAAGGGAAATGTGAATGCATGAAAAGAAATGCGCAAACTGAAGAATACCTCAAGAAGGTACGTGGCTCTAGTAAAGGTCTGCAGGCAGCACCGACTGAATGCATCCAGAGAAGAGAAAAGGGTCGCCAAAGTCAGACTCCCCCAATCATAAACATGGATATTTGAAAACATCCTCAGGTACGGCAAGAACCACAAATGGACGACGTCGCCGCTCGACACCACCATGAAACCTCCCAACACCAGCAAAATAAATAATCAGGCCATCTGCCTCACCTGCAGCCCGTCCTCCACATCAATCACCCTGCCGAACTGAACATCCTTCAGTAGAGACAGCCGGATAGAATCCCCAAAAACTATCCTCCCTACATCACCAAGTGCCGCACGCACTGCCTCCGGTCTCACCCGCAAAGAGTGATCCACCTCTATCGTCTCTCCATCATAATCCATCCCCAACAGGTGTTGCACATCTATGGGAGTCACAGTCATCTCCCCGAAGACGAAATGGAAGGTGTGGGTAGTATCCCACCACCTCTCCCCCAAAGCGCACAGGACCGCTGTCAAACGAGGTGTCTCATCCAGCGTAGATTCCAACCTCCCCAAACCCGCTGATGATATCACCCAACGCACCACAGGTGGGAGATTCTCCCAGACATCCCTGAGCCCTGTCGTCCCGCGAGCGTGCATGTTCTTCAAAGAAATATCAGACTGGAAAAAAGGAATAATCTCATCGAAAGTCAAGAAAGAAATAAAATGTGACACCCCGACTAATTAAATACCGAGTAGCTACTCCTTTATTAAATTAATTCAAAATGCCAAGTTGGTTCAGTTAATAGCATCACTGTCGAAAATATTTAATGATTACTAACCACCTAGTATTTAAAAAGTATGTTGTCAAATTTTAAATTAAATCTGATTAACATGCAATAAAAGAATTATGAAAGGATAACATAATCATTCACCATAAAGAAGCAATGAAATTACGAACAAATAATAAGTCTGGAGGAAATACTCCTCACAACAATCCCACAACTGAAATAATAAAACAAGTCTGAATCCTGAATTAATTACAAACCAAAGTCTGAATAACTGAAATATAAATAGTCTCTAATAGAAATGGGCGACATGCCCTACAAATGATGAAACTGAATATGGAGTCAAGACTAGAAAATGAGGCGTCTAATATCAAGGCCCTGTAACTTCCACAACAGCTACAGCTCGTCACCTGAATAGAATTCCTATGCATGGTGTCCTTGTGGCTGGGCACCTAAAAAGGTTTTTACAAAAAGTAGATTTGAAAGCAAACGGGTCAGAGCCCAAAAGTGGAGAGTATTTTAAAAACAATAAGTTCTTTAATAACATTAAAACAATGAATGCAAATACATGTTAGGACGTGCCCTCACATGAAATACTCACCTCTCTACTAGTTGTGCACTCCTAACGTACGGTACCCATTCAAGTGATTCTCATATCTAACTAAATCGACATAAGTTCTAACCTTCCTACTCAATTCACAATATGAATTCCCAATATTATCACTTAAATAGATAGCTTTAATTAAACTCGGATTCTCAATTATCAGCATTTCCATTTACTGGAGATTATCCCCTTATTTATCTTCTCAAGGAGTTACTATAAATTATTCTCATAATTAAACATAACAATTCTATTCATTTAACCGTATCTCATTCACATCATAAATATACAATACAAGCACCCCGAGGCTAAGCTGCGGTGCACACATACTCTGCTATCCATCCCGGTACATCACGTACATAAGGATTACAAATTCCGAATCTCTCAGGAATTGTTAGAATAAGCACAACACACGAAAATGGAGGCGAACATAATTCAACATATCCATGGGTCACGTACATACCTACGCTCCATAGTCAGCTGACTTATTAACTCACCAATAAGTCATTCTAGCAATATGTTCTTAAGGTACCAATCTAAATCCGGGCACACAAAGATTAGATGGCCCTAAGCGACCGTAAACCTCCCGTGATAGCAAGTATGGTAGGTATGTCATACACATAAAATCATATACATATACTAAGCATGCACACATCTTAGTAATTACCATAATTTATTAGTGGTATACTTCTCATTCTTATACCAATACACGTGTCCCCGGTTTATATATACACATCATCCATTATCCTCACGTCGTAATTAGTTATTCGCGTCCTAACCCACAATTACCATTTGGTTCAAATCATTATTCCATATTTTACTCCCCAATATATCCCGAATATCCCAACTATATCAATTAGTCATCAAGGTAATGTTATCTCTACAATTAAACAAGGTTACGGGACACTAGAAATCAAACCAGGCCAAAAAGGCCAATCTGTCAACTCGTTAGAAGTCTCGTTCGAACGCAATGGGCATCTAACGAGATCTCGTTCGAACGAAAGGCATCGAACGAACATCCCACTTGTTAGAAGTCAAACTGTCAACTCGTTAGAAGCTCGTTCGAACGACCTGGGCAGGCCTTCTAACGAGGTGACAGTTTCGAGCCCAGAATTTTCCTATCTCGTTTTTCCCAATTTTCTTCACCTCTAATCTCATCTAAACATCATTCCAACAGTAGTTCAAGGTTTCTAATCATTCTTAAACCTACTTAGGTCGTATATTAACATATATATGGGATCAAATCATCCTAAACCGCATCTAATCATCAAATCTCCCCAATTTTTCCCAAACCTTATGAACATGAACCCTAGAAATTTAAAGTCTTCAATTTGCATAAATAAATCCGTTATTGTAACATAAAAAGTAGTAATTCTTTTATTTCAATCACCCAATAACAATTCTACATGCAAACCTATATCATAATCGGAATTTATAACTCCAATTTACATGGGTTTTTACAAGTCTCCCAATACTATGCAATTATATCAATTTCTAAGCATGGAAGAAGCATTCGCTTAAAATTAACGTAATTAAACCACTTGCCTTAGATAGTTCTCTGAATTTGGTGTTGGTGAATGGGTTGATTCTCCCCTTTCTCTATGGATTTCCTCCCAAGGTTGAAGATGGTGGTTTTCTCTTTGGGAACCTCTTCTAACTTCTCTCCCACTTCTTCCTATAACTCCCGTAGCCCTTTAGTTGGTTAACTGCTGGTAATGGCTTAGTGGGTTACAAAATAACCTAATATTAAGTCCCAAAATTCGTTGGTTATTATTCCCAAAATTTCAAAATTACCAAAATACCCTTTTAAGTTGCCGGTATGGCCCGAAAATGCTCCGGGACCCAAACTAAACCCCCGGCTAGTGTTTTCTGACTATTTCGACCCTTCCGAACACGTTGGCGCACTCAAAATAACCATACGGTTGATAAAACTAAAATTCACTTTTTTAATTAACATAATTACTTTCCCGACGCGACTGACACGTGCGTCCCAACTAAATTTCCAAATTGTCGTATTTGAGTCTCGCGACAATTTCAATATATTCATATATTGCCATATATAGACATTATAATCAAATACAAACTCACATATCGTTAGTATTTTATCCGGATTAATTCTCAATTAATACCCATTTAATTCAATTAATCCCATAAATAAATATCACAAAAATACGGGGTATTACATAAAAATCACCAAAAAGAAAGGAATGCCAAAGGTCGGGTTACTTACATAACCACCAAGATTCACTCTCGAAGAGCAATGACGTGACGGCTCCCGCAACAAAGTCCGCTCATTCGTAACAGGCTCAAACGCATCAAAGGAGTTCTCACTCCCCAAGGCAAGAGGCACCCTGGCCCTCCACTCCACATTCGCCCAGTCATCAACGGGCAACCACTCCCTATGGACTACAGTGCTCACAAAAGTGGCCATTTCTTGAAGATCAGAATGCTAGAACGATTTGCAGAGAAATCTCAGAAAGAGAGAAAGCAAAGAAGCTGGGAAAAAAATGAAGGGATTCACCCCCTTTATATAGGTGCCAAACGCCATGCCGATCGGCACTGACCCCAACCATACCGATCGGCACTAACTCCTTACATTCCCGAGGCAGTCCAAAAGTCTGTGCCACTATCGAATGGCACCCCTCATACCATGCCGACCGGCACCGCCCTTAAATTTCGTATAGAAATTCCCAGAAAATACCAGAAAGCCCCAAAAAATCCTCAAGAAATTCCTAAAAATCCCAGGAAGGATTCAAAACATTTTCACCAGGAAAATTTCGCATTCCCTCAAGCGAAACCCCTCTTTCCTAGAGGAATCCTCAAAAACCAAGTGAATCACCTCCCGACAAAGCCCCAGAGGATCTCTAAGGATCGCCTGATCACTTCCCCAGTGGAGTTTTTATAGCACCAAAATTGGTTGTCCCCCTTGTGAGGCCTCCTAAAGAAACAAAAGCTTCCCAAACTATCAGCTCCCCAGCTCAGATCAAAATCACAAGGCACTTTCTCCAGCAGAATCAAAATCCAATCTTTATCCACTCTTAGGTCAGAATTGACCTCGGTCTTGGATCGTCACCTGAGTTAAGTTAGAATTGACCTCAGCCCTCGGTCGTCACCACTCTTAGGTCAGAATTGACCTCGATTTTGGATCGTCACCTCAGTTAGGTCAGAATTGACCTCGGTCCTAGGTCGTCACCACTCTTAGGTCAGAATGCACCTCGGTCTTGGATCGCCACCTAAGTTAGGTCAGAATTGACCTCGATCTTCAGTCGTCACCACTCCTAGGTTAGAATTAACCTTGGTCTTGGATCGTCACCCGAGTTAGGTCAAAATTGACCTTGGTTCTCAGTCGTTACCACTCTTAGGTCAGAATTGACCTCAGTCTTGGATTGTGAGCTGAGTTAGGTTAGAATTGACCTCAGTCCTCGGTCATCACCACTCTTAGGTCAGAATTGACCTCGATCTTGGAACGTCACCTGAGTTAGGTCTGAATTGACCTCGATCCTTGGTCATCACCAATCTTAGGTCAGAATTGACCTCGGTCCTTGGTCGTCACCACTCTTAAGTCAGAATTAACCTCGGTCTTGGTTCATCACCTGAGTTAGGTCAGAAATGGCCTCGGTCCTCGATCCTCGATCATCACCACTCTTAAGTCAGAATTGACCTCGGTCTTGGTTCATCACCTGAGTTAGGTCAGAAATGGCCTCGGTCCTCGATCCTCGATCGTCATCACTCTTAGGTTAGAATTGAACTCGGTCCTCGGTCCTCGGTCGTCACCACTCTTAGGTCATAATTGACCTCAGTCTTGGATTGTCAACTGAGTTAGGTCAAAATTGACCTCGGTCCTTGGTCATCACCACTCTTAGGTCAGAATTGACCTCGGTTATTAGATCTTCACCGTAAGCCCGCAGATTTGGCTTTAACCCATTAAATTGGTCATCTTCCAGCATCACTTCAGGTCCTCAGAATAGACCTAAACCTTCGATAATCATTCAAACCATCCCCAGCACACCCCTCGGGTCCTCTGAATCGGCATCGACCCTCTGAATCAGTCATACTTCTTCAAAAGCATCATGTGGTGTCTATTCGACGGTTATCATTTGTTCTAAACTCACCTGTCGAGGGGATCTGTAGACACCCCATTCTGTTACCCCTAACTCTCCTTAGGTCCCTAGTACCTCCCTTTATCACTATAAACCCAGGTCATACCCCGAGTACCGACCTAGAAGACATCGGGCACTTCTAGGCTCCATTTGACCAAAAAGTCAAACTCTTCATCTCGATCGAGACTAAATGAATCTTCAAAGGGCACTAAAATTCCTTTCCAACGGTCCATCCCGTGCGCGATTCCAACTTACCATGCGGATGAACGATCCGTTTGCGTCCGAAACTTGATCTAGAGGCCACCGGGCGCTCCCAGGCTCCGCTTGACCTAAGTCAATTCTTCAACTCAACCGAGGTTGAATGAATCTTCAAAGGGAATTGAAATACCTTTCCAACGATCTATCCCATGCGTGATTCAGACTTACCATGCTAACAAATGATCCATTTGTGTCCGAACGATTCCCCGTCCAATGGACCGACAAACGCTTCCAAGCCATATTTGATCCAAAGTCAACTCCCGAACCCAGGAGAAGTCCAAAGGACTTTTAAAGGTATATAAATTACCTTTATAACGGTCTATCCCGAGGGCTATTCTGACCAACGATTTGCCATCGACAATAAATTTTTCAAAAGGGCCTAAAACACAATGCCAAATGGCAGGTTCCAGACCCTGCCTATCGGCAGGTGCCCATAAGTAGGACCAGGTCTATGCCGATCGATAGTGACTTGGGACTATAAAATGAGTCCTTCACCTCATTTGCAAAAAGAACCCATATCTGATAGAAATCGCTCTCAGCGAATCCCAAAAACCTCTCTCGAAGACAACGCGATTTTAACATCCAAATCCTTTTCTAACTTCCACTTTTCATCAAACTTGGTGAATTAGCCACTCTCCATCATCATCTAAGTGCAAGGGATGCTCTCTAACATTCAAGATCAAGCTCAAGATCTTCAAGAAGGTCCAACTTTCTCAAATTTCTCTTTCAAATATCTTAAATTCACAATAACTTGTTTTATTACCTAGCACTTTTATTATCTCATCACACACATCCTAATATACTTTTTATTTAGTATTATTGGACATCTCTTATTTTCATATAAATAAAACCCAAAAAATAAGAAAAAGAGGGTTTGCTCATAAATTCCAAATAGGGATTCTCATACTTTTCTCACAACTAAAACACTTTTTTCTACACACACACACACACTCACAAATAAGAGATCTCCCATTTGGATTTATGGGATAAACCCCACCCCTCGTTGTATGCAAACTACGTGGACTTTGATGCCTTTATAGGCTACATAGGCGTCTTGGGGTAAAACCCGAGACTCGAGTCCTATTCTCACTTTCTCCCTCATTTTCTATCTTCTCTAAATCCAATTTTCTTATATTCTATATACTTGTTCTTAGTC
Source organism: Sambucus nigra (assembly GCA_949130495.1). NCBI lineage: Eukaryota > Viridiplantae > Streptophyta > Magnoliopsida > Dipsacales > Adoxaceae > Sambucus > Sambucus nigra. The sequence continues at coordinate 339,332,301 of OX422213.1, read as the reverse complement.
ACGTATCACCCCATATACGTTATCGTTCCGTTATAACGATCAACGCAAGGGTACTCGCGTAAATCTTATTTTCTAATATTATTTTTATACCTTCCTACGGATGACTCGCTTTATCTCTTCCATGATACAAGTCGAGGATTCCTATCTCCACTATATATATACACATGCACACATATCACGGGGAAAATAAAAAGGGAAAATAGCAAATATACATGAGAGACCGAAAGGGCAGAATGGGTGCCTAGCACCTTCCCATTTCGTAACTTAGCCTCCGAACCCTTCTCGAATCATTTTGGTTTCATATGCACCAGTATGCCTTTGGATGCCGTCCTTCGGGATGGCTTCCCCTTTTTCTTTTATCTGTTTTGAGTAAAATAGACTAGCAAATCTAAATCTCTCTACATTTTTACACCTCATCTCAAACGAGACTTGCTGAAGCGCTCCTGAGAGGGATGCAAGGGACCCAAGGATCCTCCTTCATGTGCCCGCCCGTGATGAGGATCGGGGATGGCCATAGTGGCGACTCTACTGGGGATTTATATGTTTTTGAGGGCTTGACTCTATTTACATGGATTTTATATTTGTTTTTATTTCCCTTATATATGCATGTTCCCCTTTTTCATGTGTATCCCATGCTTATTCTTCTATTCACACACTTATAGAAAATTATCCGTGTACACTTCACACCACGTGCACCTAGGATAACATATATCCATATATTGCACGCATCACCCATCCATACTTGGTGTACCTTTGGTACTTATACTTTGCCCCCTGTTTGGCATAATCAAGAAAATCATTCTCATCATAAGATACTAATAAATGAATCATGCATGATTCACACGACATCACCAAAGAGCATTGTTATTGACCAAATTTTACCCAGTAACTGGAGGGTCACTTCGTGATGGGAGCTGGTCCGACAGGGCGCAGTTAGACTAAGCGATATGACTCTCACCTTCCATTATCCAAGTACCTTTTATGTAAATCGAACGGTTCCCCCGCGTCGTACCGCTTGACCGAAGTCATGACGGGAGGCATATCACTGGGAATTCGTTCACGTAAGCTGAGTATATCTAATTCTCTCTCACACGTACCTTCCCCACAAGGTATATAGTGAGGCAATCCACGTACACTCAGGTATATCAAATGGCTTGTCCACACGTACTGATTTCCCACAAGAGTAAGACGTACTAATTGTCGGGCCTTGTGTCTCTATTGGCTACAACTTTCTCTGCCTTCTTTTCCACAAACTCGTTCAGGCGCCCGATCTGGGCCAACTCTTTGAGTTGAGACTTAATAGCCTTGCAGCGCTTAGTCTTATGTCATCCTTCCTTGTGAAAATCGCATCTCAGCACGTTATTTCTTTTTGAGGAATCTCCTCCCATTTTTCAGGGCCACTTAACAAATGGCTCGTCCTTGATCTTCGCTAGGATATTATAAATTGGTTCTTTGAAGACAATGTTTATTGCCTGAAATGCTTTTGAAACATCATTCTTGTTTCTGTTCTTAGAGATACCCTTTCCCCCATTCTTGCCCCCTTTCTTCTGGTTTTCATCCTTGTCGTTGCCCTTGGCAGCGAGCTTAGCTCGACCATTTTCCCCTGCACTGAGAAGAGTTACATCTTTAACTTTGGTGTACTTATTGATGTGATCCATTAGGTCATCAATGGTTGTGGCTTCCTTTTTAGTGAGGGATTGGTGCAAGAGACAAGAGTTGGGTAGGCCAATCTTGAAAGACCACTGCTACCTGCTTTGAGCAGTCCTCGACCTCATTGAATAACTCCCAATACCTTTTTGTGTAGTCCCGGAGGCTCTCCTAGGGCGTCTTCTTTATTGTTAGCAAGGCATCCATCCTCTTTGGGTGGGAGCTTCTGGTGATGAAGCAAGCCATGAACATCTCCGTCAGGGACTCAAAGCTCTTGATGGATCTGTTGGGGAGCCTCTTGAACCACTTTTGTGCCAAATCGTACAAACTCGAGGGAAAGATCTGACACATTAGCGCATCCCTATGGTTCCAGAGAGTCATGGCCTGATTGTACTGCCTAACGTGATCGATAGGGTCAATCTTCCCATCATAGATCTTGAATCTTAGAATTGTGAACTTCTTACGAGCTTCTTCTTCTTCTATCTCCCTTAAGAAAAGGGATTTCATCTTAGTTCTGAGAGCTCTTTGGGCTAGCTCTCTGGTCGATCTGGCACCCTGATGTGCTGGGTGCTGGTCCATTTCTCTTCGGACCAAATGTCGTATATCCTCATCTCCTCGAGCTAGGCTCTTGCAATGACGAGCTCGTCGCTATTGCTCGAGAAAGTTGTTATCTGACTTGTATTCCTTAATGATTTGGGATTCGCATCTAGGGCTCCTTCCTCGACTACGAGACTTGTTCGCCTGAGGGCTAAGAGTGAGGTATTGATGTCGCTTGGTGCTACGATGGAGCCCTTTCCCCATCCTTTCCAATCTCCTTTTGAGGTGAGCATTCTCAGCCTCTTGCTCGTGAGCGGCTTCTCTTTACTCTTGGAGCCTTGCCTCATAGTCATCGATCGACCTAAAGTTTTGTGTGGACCTCGATGGTCCTTGGATTTCTTTCGAGTCTTGCCGCTCTGGGCGAGCCCTTTGATCTGAACGTCGAACCTCAGATTTGCTCCTGCGAGGGGCAAGCTGATCTTGGATATCCCCTGCTTTAGGGGCCTTGCTACTGTGACCAGACATTCCAAATTTTTTACTGGTGAGGGCTTTCTTCAAGGATGACAAACGTTTCCCACATACGGCGCCAATTGTGGTGACAATTAAGTTCGACACAAATTAATAAGAAAAGGCAATAACCTAAGCAAATAAAGAATGTAAAGAACGCCAATCACACGACATAGTATTACGTGGTTCAGCAAGAATGCCTATGTCCATGGTGGTGCTCTCAATAATATTTCTCCATACTTCGAGGAGTGTTTTACAGGAAAAATAATACATGCCCTTTGCCCCGGGCGGAGGGTTTGTTACATACATGTTATTTCGGAGGGTGGAAGAGAGGAACTCCCCCACGTTATCCCACAATCCCTAGGATATCTCTGAAGAGAGATTTTAGGAACTGAATAGGACAAAACTAATTTGATTGAGGCGCGAGGCCTTTAAACTCTGGGTCGCATTTGATTGGGCGTGTCGTCTGGGCCCAGGTGACAAATAGAGGTGCCTACAAAATTAATTTAGTTTATTTTAATTTCACGTGGGTCCTATTTTGAGGTGAAAATAATATGATTGTATAAAGTGACTTGGATGATGATTTAGAGGTTATAGGTAATTCTGAAAGGATCAAAATAGTCAGAATATTATACCCGGGTGCATAGTTTGGGTCCCGGACAATTTTAAGCCAAACTGGCACCATATGAGGGCATTTTAGTCATTTGGTGATATAGGGTAAAGAGACCTACGAATTTGCAACATCTTTATCAGCATATATGGGAGAGGATCGAGTTTAGAGGTTATAAAATCAAGAGAGGACATTAGAGAAGAAGGATAGGCCATTCTTGAAGTTTAAGTGAGAACTCGAGTGATTCTTGCACCACAAACATCATTGGAGAGTGGATTGAAAGGGAAGACAAATCAATTCATCACCAAATCATGAAATCAGATCTACCGGACCAAAGGCAAGTTTTTATCTTAGGTTTATATTAAGCATGTTATAATACCCATGTATAATAGGGTTTGATTTACATGTTTTTGGAAGATTTAATATGAATTTGGGTGGGTATAATGTATGAATTAAAGTAGGATTGCATGTAGTTATTTCTTTATATTCGTGGCATAAAATTAGAGGATTTGGGATGATTTGTAATAAAGAAATCAGGGTTCTTGATTAAAAGATGTGAAGAACATGAGAAACTAGGATTTTTATGATTTGTTAAGATAAAATCTTGTATGATTCGTTTTTGTTGAGGATTTAATGCTATAATTCGTTAGGAATTATTAGAATGATCCTATACGAAGTTTGGTTAAGTCTGGTTTAGAGTTGGGATGTTTGCATGAAGGTCTATGGGAGTAAAAATGGAGAAAATCGCAAAAACGTGGAAGAAGAAGAAACCTTCTACATTTCGAATCGATTGGGATAAGAGGCGAATCGACTATACTCCCCAGATTTGGCTAGTTTTGCCTTTTGATGTTATTTCCTCTTGGGATGAATTATGAGGAACTTGGAGGTTAATCCTAGAATTAATTAAAGACTTAGAGTAAGTCAGTAGGTATATGTTCAATAATTAATTAGATTTGAATGTGAGTAAGATTGGAACTTTAAATCAACGATAGTAAATGGAGTGAGTTATAAATCGGGAATTTGGTACTTGGGTTTCTGGAAGAGTAGATTATGACCTAAGGCTATAACCCATAGGGTATGAGTGTAGTAACTATTGAATTAACTCAGGGTGTAACTAGGATCCCTTTAGGTAGAGAATAATGCTCCGACATATATTCTAGAATTATAAATGTGAACGAATTATAAGGTGAGTATTCGAGGGGTAAATACTACGCGTGAATTATTTATAGGTTGAGTGTATACCTATATGGGTTATAATTATAGGTTGAGTGTATAACTATATGGAGTATATTTATAGGTGGAGTGTATACCTATACGGGTTATTATTATAGGTTGTGTGTATATCTATACTGAATATACATGTGGATTAGGTTGTGTGTATACCTATTATGTGCTTTTGGAAGATTTATTATGCAACCTGCTATCAAAGAGTTCCTGCGTAGTGGGCGATCCCACCTTGACGATTCCAGTGAGATCTATATTTGTTCCCCAAAGCATAGTGTTAATAGTAAATAACTATGTGAGAGAAATAGTGATGTCGATAAGTCGTTTGGGTACGTTAGGTATGTGCACAGCCCCAAAGATTTAGTGTTATGTTCACCTCTAATATGTGTGATATTGATTTATCATTCGAGAAGACATTCCAAATCAATAGTCCATAATTCGGTACGTGAGGTACTTGGACTTGATAACAGAGTACGCAAGTATGCATCACGGTGTCCAGCCCGATGGATGCTACATTATATATATACCTCGGTGCTTTATCCTACTTATGTGTGATAGTAGCAAGACTAGATAGTGTATATCTAAACAATGCTTCATCTTACTTATGTGTGATAGTAAGGAGACTAGATATGATATTTATAAACAATGCTTAATATACTGAAGTGTAAATAGTAGAAAAGATAGATTGTACAAATCTAAAGGTAAAGTAAGCGTGATAACTTAACATGAGGATAACAATAATAACGTAAGAGTAATGTTAATTATTAGTTGTTTAGTAATCTATTGTATGGTCAGTGAACTGTAAGTTAATGAGAAACTTAACTAAAGGCATGGTGATAATTAAGGGTATACTGTAGCGTACTGTGTGGGTGGTACGGGAGAGCTAGGCTGGTTTATGGTTAGTTAGATGCATAAGACCTAGTTAGATTGTGTAGCTTGACTAGGGGGCTTAGTAGAAAACATTAGATGTGCACTATAGATGAGAGGTGAGGAACTCAAGATAATATACGCAACCTAACTTGTGTATCTAATAATTGTTGATTTAAAATGCAATTTAAATACTTGCTAAATATTTTCAAAAGGTTTTAATTGGGCTCTGACCCGTCTCGCAAAATATTTTCAAAACTTTTTAGGTGTCCAACCACAGGGATGCCAAGATTGACGATCTGTTCTAGGGTTGCGTAGCTGCAATACGTGTGGTCACTTGCAGGATTTGGAATTAGTCGCTTCGGTTATTTTATTTCTAGATTAAGATGCAGTTCAGTTATTTCTTTTGGGCATATTGCCCTTTAAACTATTTATTTTATTTAGTTTACCGGACTTTATATTGGTGGACTTAGTTTGATTACATTAGATGTTTAGTTGGATTTTATATTAAGAACAAATAGTTTAGTCGGTATTATTTTATTTTAGTTATTTATCGAGTGTTTAGTTCAGATTATTTTACTGCATGGATGGTTTGGTTATTGTGATTATCTCACTTGTTGTTGTTGTTTAATAAAAAGATAAAATTTGGCACCGACTTTTTGAATACTAGGTGGTTAGTTAAATTTTTAACTGTTTTCGAGAGTCATGGTCAGAATGAACCAGATGAGATTTCTGTTTTAATTGGATAAATGACTGATCACCCAGTATTTAATTAGGCGGGGTGTCAAAGATGGTATCAGAGCATCAGGTTCTAGTGTCCTCAGTATATGTGCGACTTTTCACATTTCAGCTTAACGTTCTTTGAGATAGAACCCTATTGTAGAATTATTGTATTCCTTATTGCGTACGTGTATTTACGTTCTTCTTTCTATAACTTTGTATTTGATGGTGGACTTATACATTATTCAAATCTCATTTCAGATGCCACCTAAGAGAGGATGTCAGGTTCGACCACCGACGAGGGATGAGGTGAGAGAGGCCAAGGGGGAGAAGGAGGTACCTCGGCCACAACCATTAGTGGGAATGATGACAACCACACAGGTGGATGATATCGTGGTTCAGGCATTTAATGCGATGATGACATAATGGCATGACTTTTTTTGCAGAATTAGCCACAGCCGTTAGTGGCACTCGACGTTTAGGCCCAACCGGGACCGTCCGATTGGAAGATGGCAAGAGAAGCATTTCAGAAGGGTCACCCACTACAATTTTAGGGTAATTCAGATGTAGTAGTGTCCAGTCAGTGGAAGAGGGACATGCAGCGCTAGCTACGTATGGCAGAGTACAACGAAATTAAAAAATAGTTCTTTGCAACATTTAAGCTAGTGGGTGCATCTTTGTGATGGTGGGAGTCTATGACCACCGCAGAGGAGAGAGATATGATGAGCATTGGGGAATTATGGGTGCGATTTGACAGCAAGTATTTTTCATTCGCCATTCAGACAGAGATGCGGTGATAGTTTCTCAATGTGTTTTAAGGAGATGGGACCGTGGCAGAATATGAGGAAGAATTTACTCGATTAGAAAATTTCGTGAAAGATGAAGTAAATACTAAAGATTGGAGAATGCGTAAGTTCATGGATGGACTTACCTGGAAGATCTGACACCACTTGTTGGGTAATTCGAAGTTGGAGACATACGCAATGGTTGTCAATGCAGTGCTACTTCATTATCGGGATCAACAATTTCATATGAAGTGTAGCAACAAAGTGAATGGGTCCAGTCAAATTGGAAAGGTAGATGGAAACAGGGCCCATGGGGCACAACAATAATAGGAGTGGGATCTCCAGTAAGGGAACTAGGCCAAGATATTTAGGTCTAGGGGTTACCGATCCGAGAGTGTTGGGTTCAGGCAGGTTCAGCAGGGCCCTCATCAACAGCAACAACATGTCATTCCTCAGGGCCATCAGGGCCAAGGGAATGGCGGGGGACGCTAGCAAGGACATGATCAGTGGCAGGGAGGATTTCCTAGGAAATGTTTTGTTTGTGGAGAGACAGGACATAGAAAGAGCGATTGCCCTAAGCGAAGAAGGGGGAAACCACAAAATGAGGTTTTGGATGTGCAACCATTGCAACAGGTTATGGGTTAGTTCAAACACGATGATTACGTTCAGGAGCCCATTAACCAGGTGATGCAGATAGCACTTGAAGGTAAATTGTCTTTACTATCCTATATGTACAAGGTAGATTTTTTTCATGACATGGGGGAGCCATATGTAAGATTATTATCGCCAGAATTTGTGAGTGAGATGGATTTAGTGGGTACATTGGCCGTAATAACCTTATTGTGTATATATATAATTAATTACCATAGGGTAGCGGGGCTCATTGGTGTCACCTATAAGAGAGAGGGTGTGTACACTAAGAGGATGGTTGCATTACATGCCATTTTTCTGCTTTCGAGAATGATGAGAATAGAGTAGACTATTTTTCGAGTTTCGACTAGTTAACGATGGTTTGAGCAATGGTAGATTGTCATAGCAGGACTTTGGGTTCGCAATTCCAGGATATGATTTATTTTTCTAGGTATCACCTGAAAGAGGGTCTAGCCCATATGTATATATATATATATATTTATGTGTGTGTATGTGAGTGAGTGTGTGTGTGTGTGTGTGTGTGTGTGTGTATGTTATAGTGTGTTACATATTCGGACTTATAAGAATATGCTTGTATTATTATTTTTATCCCAGTGAGTAGGGTCGTTTACTGATGTGATTCAGGGGAGATTGACATATTATCGAGAGGAGAATAATAGCTCGTGATTTATTCACGCTAAGAAACTAGTGATAGTAAGATCATCAAGTTGCATGTTGTCTTTTGTAATATGGGAGTGAGCGAGTATACTTGTATGTCAAGAGATGGGGATTTGGGAGTACGTGCTATGGACTGAGGGCCTAATGGATCTCGATGATCGACAATGCTAGGTAGTAGTGTATGGGGGGTCCTTGTTTGGATTTCACTTTGTGAGACATCCCACGCATGAAACTTAGCGCAATGTTGGAAGTAGGGAGGTGTTTGGCCATTAGGACATGATTCTAGTACCGTAGTTATTAAATGTTTATACAATTATATCTGAGGGGTGATAACTATGTTTTAATTTAAGGCTAGTGGAGTCGGGTAGTAATTGTGCAGTAATTTAAGGCTAGTGGAGTCGGGCGCCCTGGGTAGTTGAATTCTTTTTTAATATTATCCGTGATTAGGAGAGATAAAAGTATATGTAGTGATCTTTAGAGTACATGATTAAGGTAGTGTAGAAACCTTGGAGTACTAGTCTTATCCAAATTTCAAGGACGAAATTCCTTTGTAAGGGGGGAAGTATATAACACCCTCTATTTATGAGGATATAGGATTTAATTAAATTGGCAATTTAGCATTTATTTAGTTCAGTGATTTGGGATCCATTTAATTCGTAGAAAATAATTAATTTGGTGATTTAAAGTTTAAATTAATTCAGTTTATTTTAATTTCATATGTGCCGTATTTTGAGGTGAAAATAAGATGATTCTATAAAGTGACTCGAATGATGATTTAGAGGTCACGGTTGATTTCAAAGGGTCGAAATAGTCGGAATAGTATACCCGGGTGTATAATTTGGGTCCCAGGGTGATTTTAAGCCAAACTGGCAGCACATGAGGGAATTTTAGTCATTTGGTAATGTAAGAGGGTAGTTTAGATAAGATGGATGCGTAATCCCTTTTTTAGTACAGTAATGATAAGTTAAATACCAACACTATTGATTAACCATAGGACATACAAACACTATTCTGAAGATAGACTCAGTTTGAACTCACAGATCTCTCGTATATAACTCAGAAGGTAGTAATGAACTTAGAAGTAACTTTGATAGTGGGAGAGAGAAATAAGCACCCTAGATACACCTTGGCAGGCAGCCAAAACACACCAACCATCCTCAAGAATCTCTGCCAAGTATTAAAAGCTTCGTAATAAATGACAATGGTGGTTAAGTAAACTCTCTGGTTTGTAACAACTCTCTAGTATTCACTTCTGAACTCTAAAAAAAGAGTATCCTCTTCTCAGAGGTGGTTGGATTCTTTAAATATCCTCCCACATCACCCCCGAGGCAACTCCGCCATTAATGCCTGTGAAAGACATCCCTCATACTTTATGTCACAGATATTAAATACCTGATGCACTAGTTGTCTCCACATCATAAAAATTAAATGCCAAGACATGCCTTTTGCCTAACCACTGTGTGTTAGGGAACTGTTGTCACAGAGGTGGCCTACCAACTGTCTGACAGCCCCAAATACCACAGTGGTTTACTCAAGTGCAAATTTGACATGTGTTTAGCTGACTAGTGACATCACCTACAGTAAATGTGACATTAAGTAGAGGGTTGTTTGGTTCACAACTCAACGCCCGATGGTACTTTAAGCTGCTCCGCCCAAGGTTCCACGGTAAGGGTCCTTCGGTGTTTTACCAGATTTATCTAAGATGGTCAGGACAAGACCCAACGGTGCCTCACGTCTCAATCCTCCAAACCAAGTCCCTCTAGAGTTTCCACGGCGAGGTCATTCGATAGAGAATGAAAGCTCTCCTAGGCCCTGCCAAGCCTGGTCCCTCGCGAGTACCATTTGACCTCACACTAAAACTCTTTATTATTCTCATTACATCATTACAACCATTATAGCTTATAGTTAATATAAACAAAAATACAATATGACAAGTAACACAACAAGCTAAAGTATGAGCTGCCACACTTGAGTTGTCTCGGTGCCTTAATCCCCAAACACTGTTGCTAATGGGGAATTGTCTCTAATCTCAAAATTACCTTCAAGCCCCCTCTACATTTTCCCCTTGGTGGAGATATTTATTGTAGGAATAGGAAATGTCTGCACGAAAACTTCACAATCTGATGAACCTCCTCTGTGAGTAAAAAAATCTGTTATCCTTTCCTTCGTTAGAACCTCTGGGTTAGAATCTCGAGGAAAAAGTAAAATTCTCCCCGATGTACCTGAACCGAAGCGCTACGGCCTATTAGTTCTTTGGCGAAGGGACATCGCCACTTTTTCCTTATGCTGAGCTTCAACCGTTCTAACTTTATTAATTGAAATTCTCCCAAAAGGCCTGCTAACCCTCTCAAATGCCCGTTTTGACTCTTGGTAAGTGAAATTCTCCCGTTCATGTCGTTGTGGAGTATAGTTGTGAGCAGTGATTATTTGTTAGGACTGGCCCTATCATTGGAACTTGTGAAATTATCCCTTGTAATAATTCGTTATGTTCAAAAAAGCAAAAATTCTCCCCAATGTATCCGAGTCACTATTTAAACAACGTTTGGACTTGTGGCGAGGGGACATCGTAGCTTTTTTGAACCATTGGGACATCTTTTTCATTGGAAATTTATTGGATATGTCTGACAAAAATTCTGGCGCCAAAACTCAAACTTGCTAAAGAAGGTAATCCCCTTCTATTTCCCAAGCGTCACTTCATTAATGATGTGGCGCTATCTTTTCAACTGTCAAGACGCCTCCCGAAGTGCCACGTGTTCATTTGAAATGATTATAGGCGGCCTTGCACGTGTGGTTATGGGAACTCAACAGACGGGTTCCTTAAAAGGTTTCAAACATCTCTTTTTTCAAACCTTTCTCTTTCCTTCATCTTCTTCAAGCTCCCATCTTCTTTAGAGAGAGAAAACTGTGCAAAAACCTCCATTGTTGTCCAACTTTTTACCCAGTTTCTTCACTCTCCCATCTTTTGCGCCTCCACCTATGGTTGTGCTCCTCCCTCCTTGTTTCTAGCCCTTCTTACCCAGCTGTGCCATTCATCGCCACTCTACTAGGGCTTCTTCAAGTTCTTCTAGGTTTGCCACCACCACTGCTCAACCAGGCTCCCCCTCTACCACTTCTGGCGCCAATGTTGTTCCTAGTGCAGCTACCCTGAATACTGCTCGTTAAAAGAAACTACGCTTCTATCGCCGGGCTCCCATCTTTGGCGAAGATGATAAATTTTTTGATGCATGCAAGACTTGCCATTTCTCATCCAAGTTTGACCCTTTACTGTTGGGTGATGAGGATATGGATTCATCAAAGTGGGGCTATCTTCCCCCAGAAGGGACTCTGCGCTTTCGTTTGGACCGTGGTGACTTCTCCTATTCTCAGATTGACTTCGAATCACCTGGGGGGCCGCCAGCCCATTTCACTGCCTGGCATACACATATGCAGAGTTCTTACGCTGCTGCTCTCGCACAGGTTGGGCTTCATCGAGCCTACTCGTTTGGGGAGTTCACCCTTTCAAAGCACAACGCGATGATCTAAGTGCTAGTTTCCATATGGAACATCATAACTCACACGTTCTTTACTGTGTGGGGAGAGTTCATCATTACATTGGAGGACGTCTATGAGATCCTTGGGTTTGAGCCAATGGGAAAGTTCACATATCACGATAAGGCCCTGGATACTGAAAAGGCTGCTGATCGAGCTGAGTTGGATCGAATCTATCGTAGATGCACTGGGTCCTCAAAAAAATCCACATTTACTCCCCTCATTAGCTATTTTTTCGAAGCTCTGACCCCGAAGGATGTCAATGTTGTAACGGGCCGAGGTAGAGGTACATCCCTGGAACTACCATCCTACATACTTGTGTTGCTTTCACGCTTCTTCCTGACTGGGAAACCCAACGATCAGCCCAGGAGGGACATTATAAATATTTCCATTCATTTGGCCAGGGTTTTTCAACCTTCCTCTGCTCGCCATTGCCTTGGGGTCCCTTTATACCTGGTTGGATCGAACCCACCTTGACATGGCACGATCATTGCGTCATTATAACTTGTTCAATTTTGCCAACACCATCATTTTGACGGGCTTCCTTTACACCCGTTTTCCTGCCATTGCCGCTAGGTCTATTTCTCTGCCTGTGAGCCAAGGTATCAAGTCCCCACGCCTCCTATGTTTCCATAAAAAACAAAGTTAAAAGGAGATAATGGAAGTTTTTTATCATTTGGACTCCTTTGTGATGAGGCCATACAGTGAGTCTACATTCGCCCATAGTTGGGATTTCTTTCCTTCTGCAGCCTCAATGGTCAAGTTCATCCCAGTTGTAGAAGATCCCTCGCAGGGCGTAGTGCTTCTATTAACTCATAGGTTTCTTCATTCCTATACTGAATGGGGATACACCTTAGAACCCTAGAACCCAGACAGATGTAGTAGGTAGTTTGGGTTTGATCAGGGCGCCCATCGACCTGTGTTTCAACATAACCACACAAGGGCCACTTTCACTAAAGCTTGCACCTTTTATACCGCAGCAGTAGTGCTTAGTGTGACTTCTACCATCAATGGACGAGTCACCCTTTTCTAGTGCCACTAGGAAGGGGGACGTATCCACCTTTTTTGCCACCGAGTTCCATTTGGGGCAGTTGAGAATGATGCATGAGTATATTCAATCCCCCCCAGTATCCCCCAGTATTTTCTTTATCTGCTTTCGAACTGGGTCTTAAGGGGAACTGCGTGCTTGGAGTTGAGTTTCCCTTAAGTAAAACCATTAAAGAATCTCCCCGGGAGCCACCCCCTTATTGCTCATTGATCCCTACTGTCACCACGAACCCAAGGCCATTGCAACACCCAAACAACCCGCCCCTTCGACCGAAGCTACAACAGGAGAAGGGCCTTCTCATCCACCTGCTAAAAAGAACAAGAAGTCCAAAGGTGGGGTTTCCTCGAAATCCAATTACTCGAAGTCTAAGTCCCAAGATCAAGCACAAACTCATTTGGAGGCATTCCCTATTACCTCCATCCCCCCTGCCATGCCTACATAAAAGGCCGAGGAGTTGAGAAGGCAAGCCCGAGCAGAGGTAGAATGAATAAACGTTGAGTTTCAACGACGCGCTGTCGTCGTTCCTCCTTTGGTACCTTCCCCACGATCGTGGTTGATCCAACTGAGCCAACGACCAAGAGGAGAAAAAGGTCGAGGGTACCTCAAGGTGCTAATGCAATGGGCACAAGGAAGAAAACTCTGGGCACTAAGTCCCAGAAGAAATGGACAGTCGAGATACCTCCATCCTTAACTCCCTCTGCTGCTAACTCCTCCTCACCTTCACCAGTGGTTATACCTTCTCGTTATCCCTCCGGATCTCAGGTATGTGTGGATGTTTTATTCTTGTTCCCCCTTTTCTTAAGGCAAGTTGCATTTGCTTATTTCTTTGATAACTTTGGTGCAGGGAGTTGAAGAACGGTCCAGTCCCCCTTATTCCCCTGGTTCCCCCGTGAGACATTTTGTGGGGAGGCATTTTGGTGTCTCTCAAGTCGATACTACTCCTCTCCGTTCTCCCATGACAGGCCTTACCTACTCTCGGCGTTTGTCCTCCCAACGGGCTAAAGAAGAAGCTGCAGGGGCTGCCACCGTTGGATATGTTAAAATATCTAGCCAACCAGAGGCAACTACTCTAGCCTCTTCTGAATTACCATCTGAGCAAGAGGTCCCTCTGCCCATCGTTGTGGTGGAGGAGAGTGCCCCAGAGGTAAATTTCTTATCAAGTCTCAAGTCTTTTTGTTGTCCCATTGTTTTATTTATCATTATGATACGTTGGGATGTTTTAGGTGGAAGTGGCATCTCTGATACCTAACATTCTCCTTCCCACTCCACTGGCGAGACCCCTGACTGCAATTCCCCTTTTTGGTGTCATAACAGGGGTAAGTAACGCTTAGACATAGTGTTGTCTTTTTCCTGCACTTGCTCCTTGTGTCTAACATTTGGTTTTGTATTTTCAGCTTTCTCCAAGCCTTACCCCACCCTTTGCTCTAAGTGGATTTTTCCTTTCTAAGGCCAAGGTTGATGCTGCTGCCCCACGTGGTGATTCTTCAGTGCCTACCCATGCTAGGACATCGTTTGGAGGTTCCTCGTATTCTTTCAGCGAAACTCCTTCATTTGCCTTGGTACGGTTTATTGGCGAGGGAGCTTTGTTGACCATTGAGGCTTACACGGTGGCTCCTATTCTCGTGGATGGTACTACTGAGGTACTTTGCTAATTTCTCTGTATTTCTCAGTTTCTCAAACTTAACCTATGTTGGTGACTTAACAATGAAAACACTTGTTAAGGTTTTTTCATAAACTCCACCTATATCGGTGACTTAACAACGAAAAACGCTTGTTAATATTTTTTTCATAAACTCCACCTATATCGGTGACTTAACAACGAAAAACACTTGTTAAGATTTTTCATAAACTCCACCTATATCGGTGACTTAACAACGAAAACACTTGTTAAGATTTTTCATAAACTCCACCTATATCAGTGACTTAACAATGAAAACACTTGTTAATATTTTTCATAAACTCCACCTATATCGGTGACTTAACAATGAAAACACTTGTTAAGATTTTTCATAAACTCCTTATTTCCTCTAACTATTCTCAGGTTGCTCGGGAGAATTCTCCACCAGTTTTTTCGCCTACCTCCTCACCCTAGTGGGAACCCGTTGTTTCATAAGAGTCCATCCACAACGATGAAGGTTTCACGATCGGTGCTGTTGCTAAGAGAGAATATGGATGTAAGCTTCCTCTGCCCGACTTGGCTCCTCATGCCTTCTGCTTGATGGTGCTCCAGCGTTCTCCTTAGATGCATGCCAACCATCGCTTGGTAGTTGAGCTGCTTGTGAACCACCATCCCGAAACGTTTACCGTAGATTTCCTGCATTCCAACATCTCTGTGATGAGTTACAGGCTTCAGGGCATGGCTACCGTTGTGGTTGAGATTGCCAGTACTCCAACCTCAACCGTTACTAGAGCCCTCCTCAACCGATTCCTGGGTCACCTGAAGGAGTTGGGTCGTGATGGATTTTGTCTTGATTGGCTTATTACGCATTTGAAAACATTGAAGAGACAACGATTGGATAGCTAGAGGGAATTTCTCCATAAACATCAGGAGGATCAACGGGCTGAGGAAGTCAAGTTAGCTAAGTTAGCACCTCTTCCTGAAGCCATTGACAAAGAGGTGGGGGGACTCGAAGAAGCTCTACACACGGTAAAGTCAAAATGAGAGAAGCTCCTCATCGAGCGCACACAAGAGCAAACGAGGCTCAAGGTTTCTATGAATGCCCAACAGTCTTTCCTGGCAGCTTCTTCAGGCCTTCCTGGAAATTTTTTCTCTTCCCCAGATCTATGGTTCCTCTTAGGCTAATGAACTTTTGTATACATTTTTCTTTTTTTCTTCTTCTTCTGTAACTCTTGGGTAATAGCTCCTAATTTTATAATGCCTTAAAGTTTATTAATGAAGAAAAATATGTGTTTTCCATGTCATTTCTTTGTGTTACAACTGCTTGCGTACATTATGAAGTTATATGATTATTTAATCTCCACTTGGGTTATAATAAAAAGAACTTGCATACTCATCATAAAAAAAAGTTATGTATTCATAACAACAGCTAGATACATCAGTGGTTCAAATCTAATTGCTTACACATGATAGACCTTCAACCATTTATTATTAATCTTGAATGGTTTATCTTCTTCCATCCTAGAAATTAAGCAATAACCTGAGTCATGAGATTCTTTTACAATGAAAGGTCCCTCCGAATTTGCTGCAAACTTGGGTAGAGGAAGCCCCGTGATGTGATTCACTGTTGCTTTCAATACGAGATCTCCCTCCATAAACTTCCTTGGTCTTACTAAGTTATCATATGCCCTGGAGAGCTGTTTTGTATACATCTGAAAATGTTACATCGCATTATCTCTGTGTTCATCTAAATCTTCTAGCTGCATATATATATTCTGAGGGAGCATACTACTTCACAAGGCATATGGCGCAGAGGGAACTTCTAACTCCACTGGGAGAATCGCCTCGGCCCCATAGACAAGGGAGAACGGAGTATACCCTGTGGCCTTTCTCTTAGTTATTCGATAGGCCCACAATATAGTTGGTATCTTATCATCCCACGCTCCTGGGAAATCCTCCATTATTTTAGCCAAGATATTAACCAAAGTTTTGTTAGTTGCATCGACCTGACCGTTTCCCTTTGGATATGCCACCGTCGAAGTATGATGGACAATGGACTATTTATCTGTGAGCATCGTTACTTCTGAATTGACGAAAGGGGTTCCATTGTCTGAAAGGATGACCTTTGGGATCCCAAAATGACAAATGATGTATTCTCTGATGAATTTTCTCACCACCCCCGATGTTGCCCTTCTCAGTGGTATCACTTCATCCCACTTTGTGAAGCACTTCGTTGCTACTAGTATCCATATCTTCCCCCTGTAAGAAGGATGTATTGCCCCCACCAGGTCGAACACCCATGTGTGAAAAGGATAAGGCGTCGCCAGGTAGTGTAGGTCTACCAATGGGGCATGAATCATATTTCCATGAAGTTGACAAGCTTTGCATTTTTGAATGAACTCAGCAGAGTCTTTCTCTATTATTGGCCAATAATACCCCAACGTCATCAATTGGTCATAGAACTTGGCCCATACTATGTGAACTGGATCGTGCACCTGTTTGAGGACCTCGGCTTCTTTTTCCTTTGTGATGTAACACAACGACCTATTAAAGTATCCCCTTCAATAAAGCTGCCCCCTGAACGTAGAATCTCGGGGCCTTCTGCTTAAGTCCCATCGCGTCAATTTTCTATATTGGGGCAACTCCATATTTGATAAAGTCAATATAGGGTTGTCTCCAATCAGGTTGAGTTTCCACGAAATGACATTCAACTGCTTTGAAGAATAATGGGCATTTATCGTATTTCTGTTATAGCTCCGCTGCGTCCTATTTTATTCTGGGCCCAAAATACCCCTCTCTTTGCATTCTTTAGTAGAGGGGTATCTCAGTTGTCTCCTAGTTCTCTTCATGTGTTCTCTTCAATCTCCGCTCTACCTCTTCTGGACTGATGCACCTCGACAACCATCCTCATACATTTTTAAAGTAAAGGTTTCCCTAGTTCGTGAAGTATTAGGCTAATTCCCTCAGCCCCGTCGCTCCTTCCCGAGATTCCAATTGCCCTCTAATCTCCCTCCTCCATTCTGCGTCATCTTCCATCGGTAGAATTGACTTGTTAGATCACGACGATAGTTGTATCATTTCTCATGACCATTGATACGACGCAAATATTGCGTATTTCACCCGTTAACTTATGCGTTATTAGCCCCCTCGGGTATCTTAATCCCTATATGTATGCTCGTTAACCAGACAACCTCGGATTTCTATGTTAACATGTTTTTCAGGGGTTAATTGAGCTTTTGTAGGTATTTGGATGCTTAGTATGAAGTTCGGATGCATTCCGGTGAAGTTTCGTACACAATCGCACGCGCAAGGGCATTTTAGTCTTTTCACAGCTTGGTTACCTGGCCCGACATCTCACGAAAGTTGTATCCCTCCTCCCTAGCTTCGCGTGGCCATGAACGGTGCGCGATTCTGATTCATAACGAAGAAGTTACGTCGATTTCAGCGGAGGAAAAACAAGGAAGCAAAAGAGGAGAAGGGAGAAGAAGAAAGAAGAATGCAGTGTGCTGCTGCTGCAATCTGCCCTGTTTGATCGATCGGTCGACGCTTCTGGTCGATCGATCGACCATTCTGGATTGTCGAATTTTTGCCTAGGTCGATCGATCGATGCTCTGTTTTCTGCAGATATTTTGCCTTCTTTACTTTCTTCTTTATTTTTATTCCAACTTACTATATAAGCCAATTTTGTTGTAATAAGACCATATATCAGTAGATACACGATTTTAGGTTAGTTTTAGTTAGGTTTTTGGGTTGGAGAGCTCATTTTCTCTTCCTCTTGGATTGACAACCCATGTGGTTTTGTAAGATTGAACTTTTCTCTTCCATTTCCATTAATATAGTTGTTCTTCTTTCTTTCCTTGCTTTGTAATTTAGGTTTTCATGCTTTGTTAATTATTTTACTTGCTTTAATTCTTGCTTTCTTAGTTTAATTAGTGTAATTTAGTTTACTCATGCTTTTCCCTTAGATAAATAGGTTCGGGATTGTGTTCCGCCATTTTCGGGTCGCGAGCTCCGAAAACTAGGTTTTGTGTAAAATTGCATTTAATTGAAACCTCGCGTATTAAAGTCGGATTATTATGCGTTTAACTTTCTTTGTCATGCAACGTTAGTATTTATAGCGATTATCCGAATTTAATCCGCGTGTGACCATTTTCCGTTAAATGTTTAATCTCGCAACTTTGGCTTAAATTCCTTATTGCGTGATGTTTATGCTTAATTGAAAATGATCGATTAAATTACTTTCGAGCCTTAACTCTAGTTAGTAGTTGTTTCGATCCGTGTGGTAGAATGCGATCCCGATCCTCGTTTTCCTTTTGTTTAGCGTTAACTTCTCTTTTTGTTTATTCACCATAACCACCCATCACCTTTTCTTATTTCTTTTACACCATTTTTATTCTTGAAGTTTTAAAACAATTAACATCTAAAATTCAATCACTCCCTGTGGATTTCTTACGATACCCGACTTACTGCTGTGCTTGCTTGTCAAGTGTAGTTGTAGCTTAGGTTCTTTTGTATCGCGGAGGCGAAACACACAACGATTGTGTCCTCACACGAACACATTTTTTCCGCCCGGTCACCAAAATGGCGCCGTTGCCGGGGAGTGTGTTTTTAGATTGTAATTGTTTTATTGTTTCGTAGTATTTCTTTCATTCATATTTGTATTCTTTATTTTCCCCTTTCTTTTTTACTTGTGCTAGATTGTTTCGAGAAATTGAAATCTCGGTGCTTGTCGCTTTTATTGAATTGCCTATTTTTGAAATGTTTCACCATAACTCTCTAGATAATTTTAATTGTTATGCTAATAGTTCTCAAGGTTATACTCCCAAGACTATGCGTGAATGCCTACAAATTCTTGAGTATGAGCGTCTTGCACGTGAAAGTCAAGAATTTGCAAGCAATCCCCCATTGCCTTTGGAGGAAACTTTGCGTGGTGGGAATAAGGAATGGAATGATGAAGTTGAGATTTATGACGCTTGGACAAATAAAAAAAATGTCCAACTCGATGAGATTATTTCTTCTTCACAAAGTCGGGTTGAGGTTGAAACTTGCTTTTCACTTCCACCCATTTTTGAGGATGAAATAATTGAGAGTGATCCAAGCACTCTCGATTTCCAATCTCTTTTAAATACTTCCAATTCTTTTGAGGTTGTGTGTCCTTCCTTTCCTTTGCTCCCAACTATTCCCGAACAATTAAATTTATCGCAAGAATCGGTTGAAAGTCTTGAGGACTTTGACCCGATTCTTGAACGAGAATGTTATTTTGAGATGCTTCATCTCATGGGCTTTTCACTTGCACTTGCCCCACCTCCCCTTCCAATTGAAGAATCTTGGGGATGTGATTTTGATTTCTCTGAGACTAATGTAGTCTTGTCCCCCATATTATCCAAATCCCCCATCGTCCGCCCAAAATTTCAAATTGGCGATGGTTCACTTTTTTCACCACCCACGTGCCTTCCGTTGTTCAAACAGAATTCATATCTTTCGGGAGGCATGTTCGCTTTGGAGGGTCCACCGTTGATCTTTTAAAGTCAAATCCCTTTTTGGGTGGACCCTCAACTATTTAGACTTCTAGTGTATAGTTAGTGTGAAGC
Source organism: Sambucus nigra (assembly GCA_949130495.1). NCBI lineage: Eukaryota > Viridiplantae > Streptophyta > Magnoliopsida > Dipsacales > Adoxaceae > Sambucus > Sambucus nigra. Next base: position 339,312,311 of record OX422213.1, on the reverse strand, counting down.
CTAAATAGTAGGTTGTAAATAGTTAGCTTTTTAATTTTCTTTATTTCTTTTTTTTCTTTCCTTTTAATTTAGTCTAGTGTAATTAGTTAAATTTTTTTTATTTATTTTTGCTATGCTCGGTACTAACTTGTTTTGTAGATTTCATTGGACTCGTGCTTATGGAGATCTCTCCAATTTTGGGTAATATCGTTCTTTTCCTCTCTTTGTGTTGTGTTCTTAATGCGTATTGAGTAAAATGCAACATTTAAGTTAGGGGGTGTAGGATATTCTATCCATTTCATGTTTAGTCCATTGATTTGCTCACATTTAGTTACTAAGTATGCCTTTTTGTGAAAAATTTAAAAAAAATTCAAAAATATTTTCTTTCTTTTTTCTCCTTTGTTGGGCATTTTGCCTTGTTTTCGATGATAAATTTTAATAATTGCCCGATCCAATAGACAACTCAATGATGCATGTTCTCGATTTTAGAAGTTATTAGACTTTAGTCCTCAAATCATTGATATTGTGAATAACTTCATGAATTAAACTTTATCCCATGAGCATATGCACTTTCCTTGTTCTATTGATTTGGTTTAAGATTTTTATAACTCGGGAATCTTTTGTTGCATTGTATATACTTACACCGAGTAAGCTTTGTACCTTTCGTCGTTGTGAGTGTTATACACTATTCTTTTCTCTTTGAAAACGTTGAATTCGTCAGTAATCTCTCTATTCTTTCATTTGACCGTTCATTAATTGAGTTCATACTTGAAATGTGTTACTTGATCATCATTTTCATATATTGTTTTGACTTGAGAATTGCGTAAACTTTGTGAAATGATCATAGGCCATCTTTGTTATATCACCCATATTGACCTTGACGTCACCCTTATATGCTTTCCCTAGTCAACCCCTTTGTGCCTAAATACTAGCCTTTCGTTTCATTACCCAAAATCCCATAACCAACTCCAAATTGGAGTTTTAAGCCATACATACACCTTACATACCTTTGTTTGGAATGTTACTTTGGATTGAATGTTTTTATGATGTCGGTTGCAATTTAGGCATATGAGAGTTTGATAAATAAAGAAAAGAAAGTTGTGAAAAAGTGAAGAAAAAGAGAAAGCAAAAAGCAAAAGAAAAAAAAAAGAAAACATGAGAAAAAGAAGAAAAGAAAAGAAAAGAGAAAGTTGTATATGTTGTGTATATAGTTCAATAAGCTTTGATTACTCTCCCCGATGATATATCTAATGCCGTTTTGGAACTTGTTTTTCCAATTTTGCTATTGCACGCACTCTCCCATTATCCCGAGTTTTTATCCCGAACACTTTGAATCCGTACATACATTCCTTCGTTTCGCACCCTAGCCATACCTACATCATAACCCTATTAAAGTCCTATGTGATCTTAGGTTGATGTAATTCAAAAGTCATAATAGTTGTGATAATCTGTGAAAATGCATTTCGCCTCTTTTAGTGTGCGGTATCCTTTCATTGAGATTACAGTTTTTCAGTTTATATATAGCGTTCTTCTTCTGTGACATGTGTGCGGCCTAGTTTCCATTTACATTTACTCTTTATGCCCGCATGTCCCGTGTGTTACCTCCATGTTTCGAGTGAAATTCGCTTGATGAGTGTAATCCCCGTGAGGATTGAATATGCTTGCTTTATGTTTATCCGGATTATTTAAGTTTTTGCCAAATCACACTTTGCATGTGCTCACTCCCCTCCCACATTTTAAGGTTTCAATTCTATGAGGTGCATTCAACCTGTTAATAACAATGGACTTTAGCTTAAATTCGTTCAATATGCTAATAACATGTTTGAAATTTTTTCGTTGTTGTTGAGTTTGTCGCATGTTGGGTTGGGCATATTTTGAGGAAACCATGTGATGTTTGTGGGTATCATCCCTGAAAACCCTCACGAGACGACACTCGTCCACTAGGGTGACCTAGGGGTTTAACGGCTTATTGCATACGCTAAATGCAATCGTTCGCCCTCGAAAGAGGCCTTATCTTTTTATTGCTTTTATACCATACTTTTGTACTTCTCCTGCTTTTGGTTTGCTTGTAGTTCTTGTTATTTCCTATTTCATTGCTAGGGACTAGCAATGTGTAAGTTAGGGGGTGTGATACGACGCAAATATTGCGTATTTCACCCGTCAACCTACGCATTATTAGCCCCCTCGGGTATCTTAATCCCTATATTTATGCTCGTTAACCAGAAAACCTCAGATTTCTATGTTAACATGTTTTACGAGGGTTAATTGAGCTTTTGTAGGTATTTGGATGCTTAGTATGAAGTTCGGATGCATTCCGGTGAAGTTCCGTACACAATCGCACACGCAAGGTCATTTTAGTCTTTTAACATCTTGGGTACCTGGCCCGACATCTCACGGAAGTTGTAGCCCTCCTCGCTAGCTTCGCGTGGCCGTGAACGGTGCGCGATTCCGATTCATAACGAAGAAGTTACGGCGATTTCAGCGGAGGAAAAATAAGGAAGCAAAAGAGGAGAAGGGAGAAGAATAAAGAAGAATGCAGTGTGTTGCTGCTGCAATCTGCCCTGTTTGATCGATCGATCGACGCTTCTGGATTGTTGAATTTTTGCCTAGGTCGATCGATCGACCAAAGGGTTCAATCGATCGATGCTCTGTTTTCTGCAGATATTTTGCCTTCTTTTCTTTCTTCTTTATTTTTATTCCAACTTACTATATAAGCCAATTTTGTTGTAATAAGACTAGATATCAGTAGATACACGATTTTAGGTTAGTTTTAGTTAGGGTTTTGGGTTGGAGAGCTCATTTTCTCTTCCTCTTGGATTGACAACCCATGTGGTTTTGTAAGATTGAACTTTTCTCTTCCATTTCCATTAATATAGTTGTTCTTCTTTCTTTCTTTCCTTGCTTTGTAATTTAGGTTTTCATGCTTTGTTAATTAGTTTACTTTATTTAATTCTTGATTTCTTAGTTTAATTAGTGTAATTTAGTTTACTCATGCTTTTCCCTTAGATAAATAGGTTCGGGATTGTGTTCCGCCATTTTCAGGTCGCGAGCTCCGAAAACTAGGTTTTGTGTAAAATTGCATTTAATTGAAACCTCGCGTATTAAAGTCAGATTATTATGCGTTTAACTTTATTTGTCATGCAACGTTAGTGTTTATAGCGATTATCCGAATTTAATCCGCGTGTGACCATTTTTCGTTAAATGTTTAATCTCGCAACTTTGGCTTAAATTCCTTATTGCGTGATGTTTATGCTTAATTGAAAATGATCGATTAAATTGCTTTCGAGCCTTAACTCTAGTTAGTAGTTGTTTCGATCCTTGTGGTAGAATGCGATCCCGATCCTCGCTTTCCTTTTGTTTAGCGTTAACTTCTCTTTTTGTTTATTCACCATAACCACCCATCACCTTTTCTTATTTCTTTTACACCATTTTTATTCTTGAAGTTTTAAAAAAATTAACATCTAAAATTCAATCACTCCCTGTGAGATTTCTTACGATACCCGACTTACCGCTGTGCTTGCTTGTCAAGTATAGTTGTATCTTAGGTTCTTTTGTATCGCGGCGGCGAAACACACAACGATTGTGTCCTCACACGAACACACTTTTTCCACCCGGTCAACCATCTTTTGGGAAATAGTGGCATAGGCGTCTGGGTGAAAATTCATCATTCTGGGTTATCTCTTGAACTTGGTCCGATGGAACTAGCAGAGGAGCCTCTGAATGATAATTTTTTATGGTGCCAAGCTCATGTGCTTCAACGCATACTCTCCATTCACTTACTCAACCACTAAATTTGAATCACCTTTGATGCAAAGTGAATGAATCCCTCTTCGAAGAGCCTCTAGAAACCCCAGCACCAATGCTTCATATTCTTCCTCGTTGTTAGAACAAGGTAAATTTAATTTGTAGGAAAGGCAAATATCCTCCATTCCTTTTGAGATAATAACCCCTGCTCCTCATTTCTTTTCCACCGAAGATCCATCGAACTGCATTGTCCATTCCCCATCCCTTGTGTCTAGGTGGTTGGCCTGCAAATCGTCTCCTGGAATACTTTCTTTGGGTGGCTCAAACGTACTTGAGGGTAAAATTTCCAACAAATCGGCGTACACTTGGCTTTTAATCACGCGAGGAACCACACACTTCAAGTCATACTCGGATAGGATGATGAACCACCTAGCTGCTCTACCAATCAATATCGTTCTTGCTAGCAAATACTTAATAGGATCACATATAGTTACAATATGAATTGTAAAAGATAACATATAATGTCTAAGTTTTTGTGCTACAAAGACTAAGGCTAAACAATGCCTTTCCAAGCTACTATATCTGACTTTTGGACCATGTATGATTCTGGTGAGGTAGTAGACCGACCGTTCTTCCCCATCAATCTCCTGTTCCAACAAAGCTCCCACGAACCTCGTGGTGGATGTGAGGTATAGCTGCAATGGTATTCATGTCTGCGGGGGAACCATAATTTGTGGTGAAACGAGCAGCTTCTTCACCCCAGGGAGTGAATCTTGGTAAATCTCCTCCCACTTGAATTTCCTGTTCCTTCGTAAGAGCTGCATCAACGGGTGTGTCATCTTGGCTAATCCAGGCATAAATCTCCTAAGATAGGAGACTTTACTAAGGAAACTCTTCAGCTCCTTCGCCGTTCTTAGACTTGGCATCTCCAAGATCGCTCTCTACTTGTCCTGGTCCATCTGCACCCTTTACCGATCAACCACGAAGCCAAGAAATTTCCCACTTGTTACCCCAAAGACGCACTATAGTGGGTTCATCCTCAATTTATACTTCCTGCATCGGGCAAACACCTTCCTCAAATTATCGAGATGGGACTCCTCCTTCCTTGATTTGATGACCAAATCATCCACATAGAATTCCATAAATTTTTGGAAGAAGTCGTGGAAAATGGCCATCATTGTTCTCTGGTAAGTAGCCCTAACATTTTTGAGTCCAAACGACATTACTCTGTATATAAAATTTCCCAATGGGGTCCTGAACGCCGTCTTCTCTGCATCCGAGGAGTCCATCTTGATCTGGTTATACCCTACATACCCATCCATGAAGCTATACATCTTATTACCAGCCGTTGCATCTATCAAGCTATCAATAGAGGGCAGAGGGAACTCATCCTTGGGGAAAGCTCTATTTAAATCTCTAAAGTCCACGCAGATCCTTATTTGGTTTTTATCTTTCTTTCCCACCGGGACAATGCAAGACAGCCAAAGCAGGTGCTGTATCGGTTTGATGAACCCTTCCGCCAATAAGCGATGGACCTCTTCCTTTATCTTTAAGTCTAGCTCAGGCTTGTACGTTATCGTCGCTTATTTCATCGAAATGGCTGATACCAGTATGTTCAACTTATGACAGTTGACTCCTTCATCCATCCCTTCCATCTCCGTGTATTTCCACGCAAAAATGTCTATGAACTCTCGAATCAACGTAACCAAAGCCTCTCATTTCTCCTTACTGAGATGTTTCATGATAAAAATAGGCCTTGGGTCCTCCTCTTCTTTCTCCAGGTTCAACTGCTCTAGTTCTTGCACCTGCGGTTTCGGCTGATTCGCCATATATTATGGTTCGTTGACTACTTCCTCTATAAATTCTTGTACGTTAGAGTTATCTATCACCATACATTGTCCCCGCTGATCCACTAAAAACACTCATATATCGGGTCAGCCTCATTGTCAGCTTCTTCAGCCGCCCGTTCACACTATTATAATTGATATATCACATTTCCTTCTTCAGTGATGACCTTCTTGCACTGTCTGCTGGTAGCTGTAGATGCCTTCCTCTTCTTCACTCTAGAATCCTCGACTATTCTTTTTTCTGAAAATCAGCTCAGCACACTTTGCCATTGGACTTCATGCTCCATCGGATCCACTCTGGGCCTCATCCTGTCTTTAAGTTGCTTCGAGATGTTTTGGGGACGAGGTACCACCTGGTGAACTTCCTCGATCATTACTCTTGTGCTGCTTGTAACCTCATTATTCTGCTCGTTCAAGGGCCCCATCCTTTCTTTGATCGAGGGAATTCAAGCTCCCTCCATTCTTATCGTTAGGACCCGAACATCCTCCTCCAACTCTGTATAAAATGCCACATCCACCAAGTGAGCTTTCTCGACAGCGAAGGGCCTCTTTGTATCCTTAATGGTCACCTCCGTTACCTTGATGTTCGCCTTAGCGCATTGGTGGTATGTAGAAGGAACTAGCCCTTGGTTATGCATCCACACCCTTCCTATTAACAGATGATAGGGAGTTTCATTCTCTATTACGTGGATCTTGATATGGTAATTCAGATTTCCCATTACAATCCTAACATTAACATAACCAATGGATTTGGAACATTGGTTATCATACTCCGAAATCACCAAAAGCATGGGGACCAACCTTTCTTCTGGAATTTTGGCTGTGTGGAAGGAGTTGATTAGCATAATATTAATGGAAGCTCCCCTATCCATAAGATTCCTTGCGAAACTAATTTCGTTGACGCTGGAGGTTACATACAATGGCCCGTTATGAGGGAATCTTACAGCCCTATCTGCATTACTGAAGGATACTTCTGACAAAAACCTCCTTACGAACCTGGACATGGGTCCCTTCCATCTCAGTGAAGGGACTGCGTTCTTCCTCGTAATGTCAAGGATTTCCTGAGTTATTTCCAACCTACTCTCTTTTAGTATCCCCACCTGGTCAAAGAACCAGGTGATTTTTATGGATTTCGATACTGCAAAGTACTCTAGGACCGGGTCTGCTTCCTCACCTTCAACACTGTAAACTTCCTCCACGTCTTTGGCGCTTGCCTCATCGTAGGCCAGTACTACATTGGCCATTCCCTTCGTACAATCTTCTAGAGATTCTTCGAACTCCTCCTGCTTCGAGGTTGGCTCTCTTTCTTCTCTCTCTGCCTCTTCATCATAGGCCACCACTAGATTGACCCCATGTGATGGGAGTGGGTTATTGTTAACGTTCTGCGAAGGTATTTGCAACATCCCTGCCTTTACGTACTTGTCAATGATTCTCCTTAGCGTGAAACAACTCTCTATTGGATGTTGGATCTTCCAATGAATCTGGAAATATTTGGGATTCGCCGTATCGGGTTCCCCCACGGGAATGCACTTTGGTTCATAGACCGTTCCTCCTTGGACCATTACGTTGTAACAGCTGACAACCTCCTCCACTATACAAGGCAATGGTTGTGGGTCCTCCCTGTCTCTTCCAAACTTCCTCTTATTATCCTTCTTCGGTGCCTCACCTCCATCTACTCCCTCGGTGTACCTTGCCCGTGGGGGATGAGACCTCGCCCCACAGGTTGTATCGGCTGCCTAAACATCATGGGCACCACCACCGGATTTGGTCGCACCACCAAGGAGATATTTTTTGCTGCTTTTAAGAACGCCGAAAACGTCCCCTCGCGTATTTCATTAATGAGATGACAGATGTACTCGGGAAGGAGCCCCTCCGCACAGATCTTCAATAACTTGTATTCTTTGGCCTCCTCCCTTACATGGAGGGACCTTTCCCTGAACCTTCGAACATACGCCACCACTTCTTCCTCGGGTCGTTGCTTCTCCCTCCCCAGTTGGGTCAAAGTAAACTCATCTTCCACCAGAAAGAATTTCTGGATGAATAAATATGCATCTCCTCCCATGTAGGAATGCTATTGGGAGCGAAATGGGAATACCAGGTATATGCTTTATCGGTTAAGGATTTTAAAAAATCCCTCAACCTAAGCTTCTTATTATTACAATGCGTCCCCAAATGTTCAATGAAATGCTTAATACGCTCCTTCGAGTTCCCACCTTTCCCCGTGTATTTTTCAAAAATAAGAGGAATATAATCTTTTGGATAGGGCTCATCATTGTATTTATGTGGGTAAGGTGTCTAAAAATCATCATAAATCGAAGCTACCTCGCCAGCAGATTGTGAGGAGGCTTGCATGAACTTAAGAATCTCTTTCTACATCTCCTTCCTCATCTCCTCCATGAGTGATGCCACTAGAGCAACAACCAACGGGACCATAAGCTGAGTGCCCATTGCTGCTGGAGAAATCGTCACAGTTGGGGCCATTGATACTCCTAATGTTCCCACAGCTGGATTCACAACATAGGGTATACTTATCGGGATTGTTCCCGTTACACCTGCACTCGGTGGGGCCGTTGGGGCTTCCCCTGGTGTTACGAAGGAATTGGCTTCAAATCCTCCCACCATCGTTGAAGCTACTAGAGTTTGCAAAAACTCATAAAACTTACTCATGAGGAGTGTTAACTGAGCGGGTTCTGACCCTGCACTCATGGAAACTTGTGTCACCCCTAGACCGCCTATCGTCGCTGAACTGGAGGTACCTCTATTCGAAGAGCCCCACCCCTTAGAACCTCCAGTTCTCTCGTCGCTTGTTCTTCATTGTGTTAGATGTCATCAAAGTTGAGCCCTCGATTAGCGTTATCTTGTGGCATACTCCTTGCTTAGAAGAATGCCTCCCCAGCAGAGTCGTCAAATGTAAGAGGTTAGTTTAGATAAGATGGAGGCGTAATCCCTTTTTTAGTACAGTAATGATAAGTTAAATAGGAACACTATTGATTAACCATAGGACATACGAACACTACTCAATGAAGATAGACTCAGTTTGAACTCACATATCTCTCGTGTATAACTTATAAGTAAGTTAGCTAGAGGGAGAGAGAAGTAAGCACCCTAGATACACCTTGACAGGAAGCCAAAACACACCAACCACCCTCAAGAATCTCTGCCAAGTACTAAAAGCTTCGTAATAAATGACAATGGTGGGTGAGTAAACTCTCGGGTTTGTAACAACTCTCTAGTAATAACTTCTGAACTCTCAAAAAAGATCATCCTCTCCTCAGAGGTGGTTGGGTTCTTTAAATTACCTCCCACACCACCCCCGAGGCAACTCCGCCATTAATTCCTATGAAAGATATCCCTCATAATTTATGTCACAAACATTAAATACCTGATGCACTAGTTGTCTCCACATCACAAACATTAAATGCCAAGACATGCCTTTTGCCTAACTACTGTGTGTCAGGGACTGTTGTCACAGAGGTGGCCTACCAACTATCTGACAGCCCCAAATACCACAGTGGTTTACTCAAGTGCAAATTTGACATGTGTTTAGCTGACTAGTGACATCACCTACAGTAAATGTGACATTAAGTAGAGGGTTGTTTGGTTCACAACTCAACGCCCGATGGTACTTTAAGCTGCTCCGCCCAAGGTTCCACGGTAAGGGTCCTTCGGTGTTTTACCAGATTTATCTAAGATGGTCAGGACAAGACCCAACGGTGCCTCACGTCTCAATCCTCCAAACCAAGTCCCTCTAGAGTTTCCACGGCGAGGTCATTCGATAGAGAATGAAAGCTCTCCTAGGCCCTGCCAAGCCTAGTCCCTCGCGAGTACCATTTGACCTCACACTAAAACTCTTTATTATTCTCATTACATCATTACAACCATTATAGCTTATAGTTAATATAAACAAAAATAAAATATGACAAGTAACACAACAAGCTAAAGTATGAGCTGCCACACTTGAGTTGTCTCGGTGCCTTAATCCCCAAACACTGTTGCTAATGGGGAATTGTCTCTAATCTCAAAATTACCTTCAAGCCCCCTCTACAGGCAATATAGACTAAAGATACCTACGAATTTCCAACATCTTTATCAGCATATATATGGGAGAGGCTAGGGTTTAGAGGTTGGAAAACCAAGACAGGACATTAGAGAAGAAAAAGAGGCTATTCTTGAAGTTTAAGGAAGGGTTCTTAAGAGATTCAAGAAATTCTTGCACCACAAACATCATTAGAGAGTGGAGTGAAAGGGAAGACAAACCAATTCATCATCAAATCACAAAATCATATCTGTCGAACCAAAGTCAAGTGTTTATCTTGCTTTTATATTAAGCATGTTATAATACCCATGTAGAATAGGGTTTGATTTACATGTTTTCGAAAGATTTAATATGAATTTGGGTGGGTTTCTTTATGTTGGTGGCACGAAATCAGAGGCTTTGGGATGATTTATGATAAAGAAATTTGGGTTCTTGATTAAAAGATGTGAAGAACATGAGAAACTAGGGTTTTATGATTTGTGAGGATTAAATCTTGTATGAACCGTTTTTTTTAGGATTTAATGATATAATTCATTAGGAACTGTTAGAATGAACCTATATGAAGCTTAGTTAAGTTTGGCTTAGAGTTGGGACGTTTGCATGAAGGTTTATGGGAGTAAAAATGGATAAAATTTCAAAAATGTAGAAGAAGAGACCTGCTACATTTCGAATCAATTCTGCTGCCCAGATTTGGCCAGTTTTGACTTTTGATGTTATTTCCTCTTGGGATGGATTATGAGGAACTTAGGGGTTAATCCTAGAATTAATTAAAGACTTAGAGGAAGTTAGTAGGTATATATTCAAGACTAAATGAGATCTGAATGTGAGAAAGATTGGAACTTTAAACCGATGATAGTAAATGGAGTGACTTATAAATATGAAATTTGGAATTTGGGCTCGAGAAGAGTAGACCATTACCTAAGGTTATAACCCGTAGGGTATGAGTGTAATAACTATTGTATTAACTTAGGGGGTAACTAGGGGCCCCTTCGGGTAGCAAATAATGCATGGATAAATATAATCGAGAATTATAAATGTGAACGAATTGGGTGGTGAGTATTCGAGGGGTAAATATTACGTACGGATTATTTTATAGGTTGAGTGTATACCTATATGGAGTATATTTATTGGTGGGGTGTATACCTATAGGGGTTATAATTATAGGTTGTGTGACGCCTATACTGAATATACATGTGGATTAGGTTGTGTGTATACCTATTATGTGCTTTTATGTATGTTAACATACCTATGCTACCTGCTATCACAGGGGTCCCGTATAGTGGACGATCCCACCTTGACGATTCGAGTGAGGTATGAATTTGTGCCCCAGAGCATAGTGATGGTAGTGGATAATTATGTGAAAGAAATAATGATGCCGACAAGTTGTTTGGGTACGGTAGGTATGTGAGCAGCCCCAAAGACTTAGTGCTATGTTCACCTCCAATATGTGTGATTTTGATTTATGATTCGAGAAGACATTCCGAATCAATAGTCCATAATTAAGTATGTGAGTTACTTGGACTTGATATCAGAGTACATAAGTGTGCATCACGGTGGCCAACCCGATGGATGCTATATATATATGGGTGTTTTGTCCTACTTATGTGTAATAGTGTATATCTAAACAATGTTTCATCTTGCTTATGTGTGGTAGTAGTGAGACTAGATTATGTATATCTAAACAATATTTCATCTTACTTATATGTGATAGTAAGGATACTAGATAGGATATATCTAAACAATGCTTAATATACTTAAGTGTAAATAGTAGAGAGGATAGATAGTGAAAATCTAAAGGTAAAGTAAGTTTGAGAACTTAACATTAGGATACAAATAATAGCTCAAGAGTAATGTTAATTATTAGTTGTTCGGTAACGTACTATATGGGCGGTACATGGTAAGTTAATGAGAAACTTAACTAAAGGCTTGATGATAATTAAGGGTATACTGTAGCATACTGTATGGGCGGTACGGGAGAGATAAACTATTTTATGGTTAGTTAGATGCTTAAGACCTAGTTAGATTGGGTAGTTTGACTAGGTGGGCTTAGTAGAAAACTTTAGGTGCGCACTATAGATGAAAGGTGAGAAACTCAAGAGATTGTACGCAACCTAACACGTGTATCTAATAACTTTTGATTTAAACTGCAATTTAAATACTTGCTAGATATTTTCAAATGGTTTTACTTGGGCTCTGACCCGTTTTGCAAAATATTTTCAAAACCTTTTAGGTGTTTGTAATACCCCGTGATTTTAATGACTTTTAAAATGGGTTATATTTTAAATTAATGGATTAATTAGATTTTATATTAAATTAATTCATTTGGGTTTTATCCGAATTATGGATATTAAAATGTATGATTCTGTATATTACTTAAAGATATTTAGGTAATATATGAATGTGATGATATTGATATTGCTGTGTGATATAAATTCAGTAATTTAAATTTTTAGTCAGACGCGGTATGGGACTTGTCGGGACTAATTTATTAAATTAAAAAGGGAGTTTGTTTTCTATCGACCTTATAGTCATTTCGATTATGTCGTTGCATCCGGAAGGGTTGAAATAGTCAGAAAAGTCTATTTGGATGTTAATTTTGAGCCTCGGGTCATTTGAAAATGAAAAGACAACCCAAAAGGGTATTTTAGTCATTTTTACAAGGGGGGATGAATAGTGATTTCAGATTTTGTTTTATTATAAGTATTTGGAGATTAGTTGAACGTGGGTTCATTCATCTCTTCTACATAAATTGAATGGTCATCTTCTTAGAGAGAGTGAAAGGTTGTTTGGGAAGAGAAAAAACTTACTTGGGAAGGAGAAGAATAAAGATCAAAGGTCACCACTACCAAGCACCACTGAAAGTTGGCCGGAGAAGGGAGAACCACCTGTGATATACTACACCAAAGGATCAGACCTTCATTAGAGGCAAGTGTTTGATATTTGCAATCTAAGTTTGTATATTGTCCATGTTAGAATAGTTATAAAAAGAGATGATTTTTCATGTTTGGAAGATGAAAAGATAGAGTTGTTAATGGATTTATGGAAACTTAAAGGATATAGGAATCAAACTCATGTTGTAGGTAGTTAGTTATGCACAAAATAATCATAATTCTGTTGAAGAAACTCTGAAAACCATTAATGTGTTCTTGAAGATATTATGTTGATAATTTTCTAGAAAAAGAGGATAAAAACATGCTTTTAATTCAATCTCTTGATGATTCCAGGATGTTTAGATGATTAGAAATCATTTATATATGTTGATATATCATGTAGTAAGGATTATAAGTCATTTGGGTTATTAATATGAAGGTTTGAATGATCAAATATGGTTAAACCCGTAGTTACAGAATTGCAGAAAAACTGGGTTGTTACTTGGGAGATCGATCGATCGACCTCCCCAGAATTCCTAAAGTTGTTCCTTTTTAATGTTGATTCTTATCCCAAACCATTGGTAGATCTTTGGTGATTATTAATTGGATATTATGGGACTTATATAAGATCAGTAAGCCCTAGTTAAGATTTGAATTAATTTGATTGGGATTTAATTGATTAGAATAATGATAATTAATTTAAAGGTATTTCGGTTGCTAGATTCATTTGTTGGATTCTAATTGGTATGAATGAGGATTAAATATAGGACCAGTAGTGGTGATTGAATATAACACCTGGGTAGCCTTAGGGTTACAATTTGAACATCAAGGACCGAGTTTAAGCTCATTACTGATTGCGAAAGGACTGAGTGTAGTACAAGCGCTTAGTGGTATGGCTCCTGGATATAGATGGGAGTTCAGACCACATTTGGTTGAAAGGGGGGATGAGGTTATCCCGGTTGTGTATTTGAAGTTGACGTACCTCCACAACCGACAAAGTTAAGTAGTAGTGTATTGGAGGGGTTCTTTATTTGGATTTCGCTTTGCGAGATGCTCCGCGCATGAACCTTAACGACGTCTGGAGGGGAGAGATGTTATAGGATGCGAGGATGTTGATTTTGTTGATAAGTCATATAGTGTGAATGAAAAACTATAGACTAAGAGCCATGTGATGAGGGTATTTAATCCTAGTTGAAAGAAGATGCGTTTATAAGAGATTAGAAACAATCGGTTATAACCCTAATTAAGGAAGAGTTTAATTCGTGGTAATTTAGGAGATAAGATGTTATGGACCAGTAGAATATTAGTGATTTCTTATGGAATAAAATATTGAGGAAAAACCTATTTGAACCTTGGGTAATGAGTGAGACTCTAGAATGATTAAATTAAGAAGTAAAGTCATGATATTTTAATACATAGGATTTAAAGAGATATAATGCTACGTATGGGAATTATCGAAGCGTAGTGTGATTACCTTGTTGATATTATATTTTAGGTATGATAATGACTATTTGATTGATTGATGATTATGTGTATGACATACCTAGCTTACTTTCTATCGACGGGAGGTTTGCGCATGAGGTCAGTCATATCCTGATGAATCTAGGGGATCTTTGATTTCTCGCTCAAGAACATAGTTCAATGAAAGACTTATCGGGGAGTTGATAAGTTCGCTAACCGTGGAAACGTAGGTATGTGCGTTACCCATGGATACGAGAACTATGTTCGCCTCCAATTTGTATGTTGTTGTGTGGGGTTCGAGGAATCATTACCGAACCTTTAGCCGCCTATTTGGCGCCCAACGATGATGGGACATGATAGCAGAGTAATGCATTGCGTCGCAGCTATGACTCGGGGTGTCGTATTATATATATATATATATATATATAATGAATTAAATGTGTGGTTTGATTAATCTACCGTGTGGTAATTGTAGATAACGGTGAATTGAGAAAAATAATTGAACTAAGTTAATGAATAGTTATTCTTATAGATTTGAAAAGCTTAATTCAGATTAATGAGAAACGATTCATGTTAATAAGAAACGTATATGAATGATTATATGACGTATGGTATGGGACATACAGGGTTATGATATGGGACAGAATCATATTATGGAAATTTGTGAAGAGGAGCCATTAACTAGGAGGTTAATAGGAAACGTTAAGTGTGCACTCTAGTTGAGAGGTGAGAATAGCAAGTGAGAGTTGGATACTAACATGTACATAATAAATGCTTTATTGCACTTGTTAAATACTTGTTATTTTCAAAATCATTTTCACAATCGGGCTCTGACCCGTTTTCTTGCATATTTTCTTTTATATTGTACCTTCTATATCAGGTGTCCAGCAACAGGGACGCCAACCTTAGCGGATTATGACGAGCTATGGAGCTATGGAGTATTTCTTAGACGCCTATCTTCATTTGATTCACATTATGTAGTATTCTTTTAGTTAGGGCATGTCGCCCACAGGAATTCAGTTATCTCTTTTCCATCTGAGTCAAATACTCTTGTATTCGTGTCATTTTAATACATTTAATATTGTTGGGATTACTGTATTGAGAAATTATTTGGGAATGTTTATTCCAATTGCATTTAAATTCTTTTGTGTTATCTGTTTGGTTATTAGTGTTGTAGAATAATATGTGTAGTGTTATTCATAAACTAAAAATGGATTTTGTTGAATTAAAATTTGGAATGTTTTTAACACCAGCTTAATTGGGTATTGGGTGAGTTGTAAATGTTTTCGACAGTGATGCTAAGAATGAGCCAACTGTATATTCTGTTTTAATTTGGTATGGGACTGGCCACCCGGTATTTAATTAGGCGGGGTGTTACTTAGTCCAGCCACAGGGATGCCAAGATTGACGATCTGTTCTAGGGATGCGTAGCTGCAGCACGTGTGGATGCTTGTAGGATTTGGACTTAGTTACTTCAGTTACTTCATTCCTAGAGTAAGATGAAGTTCATTTATTTCTTTTGGGCATCTTACCCCTTCAGCTATTTATTTTATTCAGTGTATCATACTTTGTGTTAGTGGATTTAGTTTGATTTCATTAGATATTTAGTTAGATTTTATATTGAGAACTGATAGTTTATTCGGTACCATTTTATTTTATTTATTTATCGGGTGTTTAGTTTAGATTATTTTACTGCATGGATGGTTTGGTTATTATGATTGTTTCACTTGTTGTTTAATAAAAAGATAAAATTTGGCATCGACTTTTTGAATACTAGGTGGTTAGTTAAATTTTAAAATGTTTTGGACAATGATGCTAAGAATGAACCAGATGAAATTCCTATATTAATTGGTTGAAGGACTTATCACCCGGTATTTATTAAGGGGGGTGTCATAATTTCTCATTACACGCGACGCCAATGCGAGTCCCCTTGATTATTTTTGCGACACCCGATGTATTACCCCATATTTTTTGGTAACTTATTAAGTAATTAAATATAATAATAGAAGTGGAAAACGATTTAATTTATATTAAATAAATTTTATTATATTTGAAATTGGTGATAAATTGCAACTAAGTAAAATACATTGGTTAGTTTAATTTAGACTTATTAACTTAGTTGTCTTGGGCATATTAATGTTCGAATTGGATTGTTTACATTGGGGAAGTTTGACAGTTGGTTGGGTTGGTAATACAACTTTAGACCCAATGGTGTAAAGGTATTTTATTAGTTACTTTGTGATCAAGTAGGGAAAACTAAGGTTTGGTTGGGAAAGCTATGAATTGGAAATGGTTGATTAAAATTAATGAATTTCGTGGCAATTAAAATAAAAAGGGAAAAAAAAGAGGAAATTCAACTCAAATCACCGCCCATGTCCCTATGGACTGCAATTGTGGGTGACCCAACCACGATTGCGGCTAGTCTGGAGGTAACTCACGGGGTGTGCCAGGAGTGGGAGGTTTTCGGGGGGATTTAACTTCGTTTTTTCAAACATTTTAACTCACAACTCTTCCATTTATAAATCCTAAGTCTCTTACACTTTATACACTCAAAACCTAATCATCCTAGAAGTCTAAAATACCATTAACAACCAAAATTCAAGTTCAAGGAAAGAAGAAAAGGATTAAAAGAAGAAGAAAGGCTAAAGATTTCAATAAGAAGAAAGAAGGAATATTACACACCAAATTCTAAGGGACGATCATCATCATCATCTTGTCTACAGATCTTCAATTTTCAATCTAAGGTAAGATAAAAACAACTCTCTCCCTTCATGTGTATGAGTTATAATTTCTACCTAAACAATAAGTCAAAATTATAAGAAAATTAATTATAGATAATTTGGTTGAAATATCTAACAATGATTCTTCTAAGTTAAGAATTCCCATGTAATGTTTATATCCAAAATTATGTAGTTTATATATTATTTAATTCAATTTATAAATTTCAATCGTGCATGTTTTTAGATAATGTGAATTCTAATTGGAAGTAAGATTTGCACGCATGGTATTGGTTACGAAAATTCCTTTTGTAATTGAATTTGAATTTACACTATTGTTAGTAAATTATTTCAATTAAAATATTAGCATGATAATCAATCTTATAGTTGAATTTGAATTATAATTTACACACATGTTATTAAATTACATGAATTGGAGTATTGGCATAATAATCCCTCTTGTAATTGAAATCAAATATTATATATGTAGGTAGTAATTTCCTATAAGTTATGATATTCAATGCATATAAGATAAAGAACAATTATGACTAAAAGATAATGATGTCACACACACAATACAAGATGTACATGGTTCGACAACTTGCCTCTACGAGGTGTTAAGGATTATTTTCTAGTAATTGTAAACATAGTTCGACATAATTATAGTATTGCTCGATGTTACATACATCATGTCTCATGCGTGTGGGGTGAGTTTAAATTTACAAGGCAAGTTAGGAGAGTCCTAAGCTTCATTAATAAATATCCTTAAGAGTTCTTGTTTATCCCTCGATCACAATCAGTTGCTATTTATGATTGAGTTGAACTGTTCGAGTTATTTTAACTGGATGACTCTTTCGATTATGGGCCCACGTAGATGAGCACGTTTGCATAAAATAATTAACCCTACTATTTTCCCCAAAGTACAGGGGCTCATTGAGATCGTTGGGCGGTTGTGGTCGGTTGTAATGCTAGATGTCATTTTTCTCATTAGGGATGAAAGAAATCCACTATTGGTCACAGGGTGGAAACTATTTGATATCTCTGTTTATCAGTTAGAGGGTGAAAAAAGAGAGTGATCAAGTTATATGTAGAAATCGTAGATTAGGTCACACGCACATAAAATGAATTTTATTTAGTCAAATTTATCTTGATTAATTAAGTGAACCTAAACATGTAAAAAATTGAAGCTAAATTAAAACAAACAAATCATAAACCAAAAGACAGGGGATGAGGAAAAATCTCTTTCGAAAAAAATCTATATTCAACATTATTACAACTAGAAAAATTAGACTCCAAGTGACGCAGTTGTGTTTTCCTTCCTTATTATCAACAAACATCGATACAGATCCAACAACTCTCTACAATAAGCTCCACTTGCCTTTGTGTCCAACAACCAGTCTCAGAAAAATGTATTCCTATGTTTAACAACGGAGAATCAACTCCATAAGAGCATGGATATGGTAAGTGTCATTCTAAGGTTTGATAAAATCCTAAACAAATCATCCAATGGGTTTGGATTGAAAAACAAAAGTGTTTTGGTAAAACTAGGGTTGGAGACCTTTTGGTATTGTATGGGAAAATAATTTTTCCGAAGAGTCTTATGTAAAATATGATTTTCGAGGCAACACAAATTTTGAGGGCTCGTTCGAACGAAAATGCATAACTTGTTCCAACCAAAATAATGCATTTTCGAATGAACAACTAATATCGTTCGAACGCATTTTGAACGACATTTGTTCTAATAATAGAAAATTCTCGTTTGATGTTCGTTTGAAGTTCATTTGATTGAACTACCGTCCTTGTTTGAACGAAGACTTAAAGTTGTTCGAACGACTTAATTTTTTTTTTAAATATCATTTTAAAGTAAGCCCCAAAACATTTTATAAAAATAACCCATGAATACATTTTTTGCATACAATCAAAAACATATACCTTCTCTGATGATTGTAGTTATGACCTCAACTCTTTCGATCTTCGATTGTCGCCTCTTGTCACTAAATTGTCTTCACTTGAAGATTTTTAGAATATACATGATGGTGAAGGTGTAACGAAATATGCCAAACTTAACAACATGATAAGAAATTATAAATCTTGTTTTTACAAATCTCCCCCTTTGGTATTCCGATACAAAACACAAAAATAAAAATAAAAGCCTCTAAGATAAGTTCAACTAATGTTCCTCCCAAACCCGAAAGGAAAAACACTTATGACATTGTCTTCAACTAAAAAACTTCATCGTGTAGTCCATGAAATTATCGAGGTAGAAAAAACCTACACATATGAAGAAAAGGAAATACCGTGACGCATGGTGTTTCAAGAAAACACAAACTCCCACTCAATATGTTCTTTCCCTTTTTGTCCGTAATAGACAAAGGGTTAAAAGCTAATCCTGAAAAGTTAACATCACGAGAATTCAAATTTAAAATATTATCACAAAGAATAAACAATGGATCATATGTGATGAAACTCCAATAACCCAATAAACTATTTTTGAATTTTTTTGAAAAGTTTGAGTATATAAATATACATATAAGTACAAATAAAAATAGTCACACCATAAGGTAGCATGAAAAAATTCGAATCATGGAAATGGAATGAAATTGTGTGCACTCATTGCACGAAAAAGTCAACATAGGCATACATAGAGATGGTGCATGAAGTCAAAGAGATAATCCTAAAGAAATATCACAATTCAAGCTTTAGTGTAAAAGTATTGAAAAAAGTGAAATTGGCTCAACTCATACAACATGTAACGAATTTCAATGCTTCTCAAATTAATAATGTCAAACTATTTAACATTTTTGAAAGAATTTTATTATGCAAACCCATTGCTCTTAAACTTATAACACCCTCAAAATTTCACATTTTATGCATAAACTCTTAAAATTTTTGAAGAAATCATTTCGCTCATGAGAATGAAACATCAATGAAACAAAAAATTTGGCCTTGGCACTTCTGTTTTTATGTGCCAAAATTATCTTTTAGGATCTTACCAATGGTAGCCTTTAATATAAAGAATAATGTTTCTTTCGTAGCCCCATTCCTTTGCTTAGTCAAAAAAAAAATTGGTAAAAAAAATCGACCAATGGTTCTCACAAGCAGAATTAGTTCCTAGTACAGTTGGTCTGTTACTAAGCACAATTGAGACGAGAACATCTTATTCGACATATGAAAAGCAATCATAATTTTCATAAGTTCGTGCATATGTGAAATCAAGGTGATATAATGAGTCTATTATTAAGGTAGTAATAAACAATGAACGACGCAATGCTAAACATGTATAATTAGGCACATAGCAAAACATAGCCAAGACAAAGAACACCATGATTAAGTCACATGAATGGATATAATGTAATTGTGATTCGAACATCTTAAATGTGCATCCATATATGGTGTAATACAAAATACAAGAAATCTTTTTGATTTTTTATATTTTTTTATCAAAAAATAAAAACATTTTGAAAATTTTTCTAAAGAAAAGAAATTTGCTTTTGAATTTTTCAAGATATAAACATAAGAATACAATATAGTAATAGGGACAAATGATAGCAACATGAAAATCGCCATATATATATTATAAGCAATACCCAAACTCAACCAATAACACAAATACCCAAAGACTTCCTAAGATCCTTAAATCTAAGTGCATCTAAAGGTTTAGTGAAATTTCGCCAATAGACGTTTGGTACTCACAAAGATCAAGGCAATGATCATCTCCTCAATAAGATAACAAATAAAGTGCTCACGGATCCTAATAAGATTCTTACGGGAATATTGGATCGGATTATGCGAAATGTGGATTGCCTCGTATTATCACAAAAATTAGTCATTATGCCTTGAGTAATCCCATAATCCTCTAACATTTTCTTCATCCATAAGAGTTGTATGCAATAAATCCCGACGGCTATGTGCTTGACCTCTACAATGGACAAAGAAATGGAGTTTTGCTTCTTGCGCAACCATGAGACAAGATCACTTCCAAAGTAAAATCATCCATGCAAATGTGCGTTTACAATCATCAACATCACTGCCTCAATCTTCATGAGAATAAGCCAACCAATGTCATCGGTATCAAAGTAATACCAACGCAATAAGTAATACTACCACTCACTTATTTGATGATACATTTAAGTGCAAGCAAGTGTGAATCTTTTGTGGATGTTTGGTAACATGCACAAAATCTAACACTAAAGGCTATATTAGGACGTCTAGTGGTCATGTAGAGGAGATTGCCTATCATGCTCGTATAGAGTGTTTGCTCTACGTCCTTACGTAAAAGTGTCTTCGCTAAGCCTTATCAAGGAACTCATGGGTGTGCGTGAGTACTTAGAGGAGTCCAAACCAAATTTGTTCACTAGATACCTAGCATATTTAGATTGAGATATAAATATTATATTCTGGACGCACTTGGATACCAAGGAAGATAGTAAGTTCACCTACCATGCTCATCATAAATTCGCTCTTAATTTCTTCGTCAAATGTGTGAGAATGTTAGGAACACGTGGATCCAGAGACTATATCGTCCACAAAAACTTAGGCAACCAAGATAGCACCACCCTCTCTCCTAACAAACAACAACATATTAAATCCCCCTCTTCTGAAGCCATGAGCTAAGAGATAAGAAGTTATCCTTTCGTACCAAGCATGGGTTGATCGCTTCAAACCATACAAGGCCTTAGCCTTATTTAGATAAAATATGTGTCCCAGGTGCTTTGGGTATTCAAACCCTTTTAGTTGTTCTACATAAATCTCTTCCTGAAGAATGACGTTAAGAAAGTCACTCTTGACATCCATTTGGTAAAGCTTAAACCGTAGATGACATGCTATGGTGAATAGTAAGAGGACGGATTCAAGCCTAGCAACAGGAGAAAATGTCTCATCAAAGTATACACTCTCAATCTATGTGTAACCTTGAGAGGCTAACCTAGACTTATTGTGGTCAATTTTACCATTCTCATCCATGTTTTTCTTGTACACCCATTCGGTATAAATCACATTAGTCTCTCTAGGTCGGGGAACTTATTCCAAAACATTGTTCTTTTGAAATTGAAGAAACTCATATTGCACAACACATATCCAATGCTCATCTTTAAGTGTTTACTTCATATTCTTCAGCTATACTGTGGAAGTGTAGCAAAATTAGTTAGCCATATCTCTAGTTGAGCGCAAGTCTTGACACCTAGTGTGGGATCATCAAGTATATAGGTAGGGTCATAACTCTTTCTAACCCAAGAGGGTGGATCCTCTATATCAAGAGAGGGGTCTACCGTGGTGGTGTGGGGAATAATGAGATCATCACTGAAGGGTGCATTATATTCACACGCAAGACCATAATCAATAAATAAGAAGGCCTTATAGTGCGTAGGCAGGGATGGTCACAAATAAAAATTCTATTTTTATATTTTTAGTTCTAAAGATCAAATATTTTAAACAGATTAAACCAAATAAAACATGTCCATAAAATTAAACCATCAGTTGTAAAAAATCCATTTACCCAATTTTATATTTTTAACCTAAAACATGCATCTACGCGATAAGAAGATAAAATAAATAAATCATACACAACACATTAATGTACGAGGAAAAACATATTGGGAAAAACCTCGGACGTCCTAGTCAAACATATCACTATGATAAGGTTTTACAAAGACTAGATGGTAGACTTACTCAATGAATCGTCTCCCTTATAAGCCTTGACGCTATTCTATCTTCTACATCTCCTTCATAGAACAATGAAGGAATCCACCCATGCTAGCTGTCATAATGCGGGAGTCCACGCACGCCTTAGTATATACTGATGAGGCTCAACAACTGTCTATGGATTGGAAGACGGAACACCACTTCTTCACCGTAATTAAAAAATCACAAGTACAGGTTTTACTCACGAAACCCATTCTCTCAAGATGATGAGAAACAAACTTTGGTGCCAAAATAAAAAATCTCAAAACATATGAATATGTGAACTTGGGTCGTTAAACACATTGGGTGAAACTAGGGTTTTGGAACTTTGGTAAACAGTTGAGAAATTGATTTTTACCAAAAGTTCTTCAAAAATCTTAGTATAACATGCCTTAAATAGTAAAAACACGAATTTCATGGCGATAAACTCGTTTGAACAAAAACACATATCTCATTCGAATGAGAATCCCATTTCGTTCTGAAAAAACTCAAGTTTGTTCGAATGCACTAGATTTCTCGTTCTAGTGAATTTCCAATGAGTTGTTCACTGTTTGAGAGAGAGTCCTCATTTGACGTTTGTTAGATATTCATTCCAATGAGATTCAAAATTCGTTCTAATGAGATCAAACTTCATTCCGATGAAAATAACTTTTCATTTTATTGAGGTAAAAAACTCGTTCTAACGAGGTAAAAATTATTTGTCTCCAAAAAAATATTTTAAAAATAGTTCCAAACCATTTTGTTTTAAAACAAACACCATTAAAAAATATCCAAGGACCATATTCAAAATGCATCCATACCTTAAGACATCTTCGATAAACGTGAAGATAATCTTGACACGAAAAACACGGCATGATGTGTATCAAATTCTAAAACTTGGATGTTATGTCTTTATCAAACATGTCATAGGCTTATGAGTTTGACAATACAAAGCCTAACCTATGACTCAATTATTTTGTCCAAAATTACGCCAATTATAAACAAATTGACTCGAATGGAAAATCGCCCTTACAAATCTCCCCTTTTAGCTATTCAGGGATAAAACCAAAATAAAATTCCTATGGTCCATCAAGTTCTCTAAAAAGAGTCAAGCCACAATACCAAAATGGAAAAAAGTACAACTTAACCGACTCATACACTTTAGTAGCTTTGCTCACTTAAAAACGTTACTATATGTTGTAAACCTACACAAACTTAAGCACACCTTCAAATACAAAGAGAATACAAAAAGTATAAAAATACGCATATGAATAAACTTCTAATAATGTCTAAAAAAATCTCAACCTAGGAAAGATGTCTTCCCCCAAGATAAAAATATATTAATCATGAAAGGAAAGATACCATTTCTCCCCCTTTTTATTTAGGAATAGACAAAGCAAGAAAGCATAAAATAATTACTCCCGTAAAAACCAAATCTCCCCTTTAATATGTGAACATGAGATACCAATTTTGAATTAGGGAGGCAAAAATAAAATGATGTAATGGTGTAACGTGTAGCAAACACACAACATGGAAAATTAAGAACAAATAATCCACAGAATGATCAAATAATATCAATATCGATGCAAAAAGATACCAAAATTAATAAACAATGGAGTATGATACCAATTTGAAATTACCAATATGAGATACGGAATTTCAATGCATCTAATGGAATATACTAATATGATCATATATCATGCCAAATAAAATCCAAAGATACAACATATGGCAAACGTGGACTAAATGCAAGCCGCAAAGACTCAAAACGATACCATATATAAAATATGCAAGATATACCAATGAAATGCGACACATATATATATGTATATACATCCACAAAA
Source organism: Sambucus nigra (assembly GCA_949130495.1). Taxonomy (NCBI): domain Eukaryota; kingdom Viridiplantae; phylum Streptophyta; class Magnoliopsida; order Dipsacales; family Adoxaceae; genus Sambucus; species Sambucus nigra. Next base: position 339,288,155 of record OX422213.1, on the reverse strand, counting down.
ACTTGATACAAAACACGTAAGCTTTACATAATAGCATAGTATCGATGTGTCCAAACATATGGGATGGAATGAATGGATATGAACTAGACACAAATGAATTATGACGCAAACACTAAAATATGTTAAATGTGTTATATTTGATCACTTATCAAACTAAGATTTAGACTAAAGTGACAAGATAAAGTGAACTCTATGAAAAAACAAGCACAATGCACACAAGCCTATAATATTTATAATTCTAAAAATCAACAGCGTTGAAAAAATAAGCATAACAAGTATTTATTGTGCAAACCCATTGATCTTCAACTATAACACACTCAAAAGATATACATATATCATAGTTTCTTTTCTCTCAATTCTTTTGAAGCTATTACTTTTGAAAATAAAAAAACTAAACATGTTGGCCTTTGGTAATTTTTCTATTTTTATTGCCTTTAATATTTTCATTAAGCTCTTGCCAATGTGGCTTTCCCGCAAAGGAAGAGTAACATGTGCACCCTCATATTTTTTTCAATACAAAACAAATATTCTCACAGGGAACAGTTCTTATATGCACAAATCCTCCATAGTCACAAAATATATAGATGACAAGATTGATGGGAGAACATCTCACCTAGCTCAAATATACATGCGAAGTCAACATTCGAAAAGCTCGTGCATGTGTGTGGAGGCATATACAAAGTTTAATTCATAAAGAAAATCAAAGTCAAAATAACTCCATGCACGAATGATTAAGAACAATCTACGTATCAACAATCATAACCGAATGTTCTAGTCACATACATAATATAGAATGAATTGGATTCAAACACACCAATATGCCACACTGAATGTGTAAAACTAAAAATACATAAAAACAAAAAATATTTTTGAGTTTTTCTAAAAATTTTAAGAAGAAAATACCAATTTTAAAAAGAAAATAACTTAAAAGACAAACAAAATATTTTTGTATTTTTTAACATGACTAAGTAAATGAAAAATCAAAATAAAAAATACTAAAACAACAAACAACAAACAATTAGTAAATATATATATAATGAAGCATAAAATCTAGTGTATGTACACATGCAAACATAATCAACCATTAGATATAGCGTAGGAAGTATCATGTCTTAACAAACAAGAATCAACAAGTCTAATATGTAAAGCCTCTAAATCCGATTTCCTAATTCATATAGGTGTAACGTGATGCTTTCGGGTTTTGAGAACATTGATGATTCTATTCTTAGACTTTCTAGAACCATTTTTAAGATCATGGCAAAAACGTCTAAGGTGAACTTTCCTACCGCAATGTGTGCAAGTGAAGACATGATAATGGGTGTTACTTAAGGGTTGACCTTTCATAACGTTTCTAGTCGACTCTCTCAAGTGCATGATCTTGTATTAGGTAGCGGAAGTCTTTTGATCATCGAAGCCAATTCCACACTTGTCATTTTTTATTTGGACGGTGCCTAACATCTAATTCACCTTTTCCAACCTAGACTCCAAATTAAATTTGACCCTACTCGAATCTCTCAATCTCTCATCTAGATCAACTATCCTCGACTCGAGTAAATGCCTAGAATCCTCAAACTCTATAATCTATTTCTTCATAGCCTCCATCAGACATTAAAGACTATATATCTAACCATCAACGTATTATAGCTTCTTTAGAAGAGACCTCTCACATGCTCAAAGATCCTAAATTAAAGCACCATCATAATTTTTTATGGCACCCCCTTTCAACTTCTCTTCCAATTTCAAGTTTGCCTTATTTACTTTCAATGTTTCCGCATACAACTCACATAATGAAATATGGAGTTTACTCTCATCCTCCTCTTCATCATCCTCACCCTCATCTCCACTCTCTCGATGATCACTCACTTGAAATCCAAAAACTATGGCCTCAAAAGTGTCATGTTTATAAATATCTTCATAGAAATATTTCTCATCAAATATCACATGACTAGCCATGAAGGCGGTGTACTTTTGCTCAATAGAGGAATCATTTCCCTCTTCCGGATCACTGTCACTAAGGGTGGCATTCGGTTTCTTTCCCTCTTTTCTTATTTTAGTGGGTCACTCGTCTACCCTATGGCCATAACCTTCACAACCGGAACAAATTTCCGACTCATTCCTCTTAAGGTTCTCACTATGATTTTTAGGAAAGTGATCGGCCTTGTTAAACATGTTTTTACCAAAAATTTTTGTATCTATCGATTGTTTTTAAACCATGAAAAATTTATTGAATTTCTTGGCAACCACGGCTATATCCTCAGACTTGATGTCACACTCATCATCCAAAACAAATTTTTCTTCATTTAGCGCTTTCATAAAAATGCCCACATATTTTTTCTAATCAGTATTGGAGGAAAACATGTCGAGCCCATAAGTTTGCAAGTCACCTCTAAGCTTTTCATGTTTTGTAGAATCTAAAGTACCCAAAGAATTCAAAGCCGTCACTTTTGAATTAAATCTTTCAGGCAACAACCTTAAGATTTTCTTGATTACTCAATTGTTAAGTATATTCTCTCCTAAGTTAAAAGACGAGTTAAATGTATCGGGCAGTCTAGCGTAAAACGCATCAAAGGTCTCACTCTCCGACATCTTAATCGTTTCTAACTGATTGGTGAGGTTTTGGAGTTTGGAAGATTTCACTTAACTAGTTCCTTCATGGGTGAGTTGGAGTAGGTTCCAAGCCTCTTTATACGTCTCACATGTCATTATACGGTGGAAATCCTCTAGGATGATAAAACAAAATAAAGCATTTAAAACTCTAGAGTTATATTTCACTAACATATGCTCGGCCTCCCTTTATGATTCTATGATTTTGGGTATCCTATTCTCTCCATCTAACATAGTTGGTGGAGTCCAAACCTATAACACCGCTTGCCATAACCACTTATTTATAGCATTAAATGCTAACTTCATACGCATTTTCCAGTATACGTAGTTCGACCCATTAAACATTATGGCTCTAATCCCCTCAAAACTACCAAAATTCATGCCTAAAAACACAGGATCAAAACACTAAAATTTAGCATAAATAAATCTGATACCAATTTGAGAAGGCCCTATAGTGCATAGGCAGGGATTTCCATAAACAAAAATTCTATTTTTATATTTTTAGATTGAAATATTAAAAACTTTAAACAAATTAAACCCAATAAAACTTGTTCCCCAAATTAAACCGTTTGTTGTCAAAAAATGATTTATCCAATTTTATCTTTTTAACCTAAATCACGCATCTAGGTGATAAGAAGATAAAATAAATAAACCATCCATAACACACCGTTGTACTTGAAAAAATAAAAAAGGACAAATCTTGGATTGCCCAGCCAAACAGATCACTGTGATAAGGTTTTACAAAGACTAGATAGTAGAGTTACTCAATGGCTCGTCTCCATCACAAGACTTGATGATCTTATATATTTTACCCGTCCTCCACAGTGAAATGTAGGAGTCCACCCATGTGAGTTTCCACAATGTGTGAGTCCACACATACCTCGGTATCCGTCGATGAGTCTCAATAACCATTTATGGATTGGAACACAGGACACCACTTCTTCACCTTAACATAGAAAACCACAGTCACAGAGTCCACCTCAAGAAACATCTTCTCTAAAGATGGTGAGAAATAAACTTTGGATCCCAAATAAAAGACCTCAATGCATATGAATATGTGAACTTGGACCTTTAAATACAAAGGGTGAAACTAGGTTTTTGAAACTTTAGAACGCATATATGGAATTGATTTTCACCAAAAGTTCTTCAAAAATATGGGTTCAACACGCCTTATATAGTGAAGACACAAATTTCAAGGCGATGAACTCATTCGAATGAAAATACATATCCAGTTCGAAAGAGAATCTCATTTTGCTATAATGAAACTCAAGTTCGTTCGAACGAATCGACTTTCTTATTCTAACGATCTTCCAATAATTTGTCCACTGTTTGATAGAGAGTCCTTGTTTGATATTAGTTAGATGTTCGTTTCAATAAGATTACAAAGTCATTTTAACAAGATCAAACTTTGTTCCAACGAAAATAGCTTTTCGTTCTAATAAGGTGCAAAACTCATTCTAACAAGATGAAACCAAATCTCTAAAAATAATTAAAACAATTCCAAACATTTTTTTTCAAAAACATACACCCTTAAAAAATATCGAAGGGACATATTTAAAACCCATCTATACCTTACGACATCCTCAATAAACGTGAAAATAAAATTGGCATGAAAAACGCGGCACGATGTGTGTCCAACTCACAGGCTTGGCTGCTACGTCTTCATCAAACATATCATATACGCTTATGAGTTCGACAATACGAAGCCTAACCTATGACTCAAATATTTTATTTAGAATTACACTAACTACAAATAAATTGACTCAATTAAAATTTCCCTTACAATAAACATATTTATCACATCATCTTTAACCGTGACGCTTATCGATTCCATAAACTTTGATCTTTTAAGGTTAAACACCCGATAGTCTCTACTAGACAATGAATACCCTAAAAATATTCCCTCATCACTTCTAGAATTGAACTTCCCTAAGTTCTCTTTATCTCTAAAGATATAGCAAGGACTCATATGGAGTTTGAAGTGTGTGTGGATAAAGATAAATATTATTCACCATATGCCATGCGGTTTTAACCACCTCCACCCTCTCTTGAATATTCCTATTTTCCCTCTCAAAGATCTTATTTTGTCGAGGATTATAGATAATAAAAAACTCATGTTTGATGCCGACTTCATTACAAAATTTGTTAACCTCGGCTTATTTAAATACGATGCCATTGTCACAAAAAATACGATTTATAGTGACATTATGTTGATTTTGAAGAACACGACATATGATTGTTAGGAAATTAACAACATCGAACTTTTCTCTAAGAAATACAACGTTATAATACCTCAGAAAGTCACTGACCATCACTAGGATATAATTTTTAACACCAATACTTTATGTACGCATGGGACCCATAAGATCCATTTGTGTCAACTCTAAAAAATGAGAGGTGGCAATGGTATTTAGCTTCCTATTAGGACTCTTGATTTGTTTCCTTATTGGTAAGGATCACAAACTGAGATGTTGGTTTTCTAAATGATGGTAAGCCATGAACTAAGTCTTTCTTAACTAATCTCTCATGATATCTAAAATTTACTTGACCTAGTTATTGATGCCAAATGTCCATGGTGGAGACCTTAGAATTATTGCACACTAAAGAGGCCTTAGGAATGATATTGTAGCCATTTTTTATATTCCTCACACCTTGTAATAAAATTTCACTGGAGTGATAAAAAACGTTACACTCCCGTTCAAACTTTACCATAAATTTAGCATCTCAAAGTTGGCTTATGATTATTAGGTTTGCATTTAAACCTTCAATATACAACACCTTTTATATCCCAGGAAATGAAAATAACTCCACGTAACCTTGTCCTAATGTGCTAGACCTTCTCTCATCTCCAAATGCGAATTTTGCTTCCTTGGGATCAACAAGTTTGGTAAAATATGACTTGTCACCGATTATGTGCGTAGAGCACCCATTATCAAAATACCATTAAGAAGTATCTTGAATTTTAAGGGAAATAAGAATGACAAAGGCTTTTTCATTATTTTTAGGTACTTAAGAGTTGGTCACCTTTTTGCTTGTCCTTATCATTATTGGCACTAGTCATTGTGTTGGAAGTGTTCTCGAAAGGCATAGACATCCTTTGAAACTCTTCCACTAATCTCTTAGAATTAGTGACTAGAAACTCAGCTTGCTATATGAGACTAGTAAAGTTGTTGTAGTGGTGTGCAAAAGCATGTGTGGGAGAGACTCTTCTTAGCTTGTAGAAAAACTACCTAAGATGACCTAATCATTTGCAATGGGTAAAAACATAGATTTTCTTGGGTCTACATTAGTTAAAACGCCTAGAATGAGTTCTCATTGGTGGGTTTGGTCGAGGCTTATATGGATCCACCACAAACTTAGTAACCGGTTCAGGTGAAATATTGGAAGTGGATGCACCTTTATAGCCTATTCCTTGACTCTCTTTAACGCCTACAGCGGGACCTAGGAACATTTTTCCAACCTTCTTAGACATGTCCTCTAAAGTGAGCTTCACCTCCCGGGCACGTTCGAGATATTTCTTGAGTTGGGAACTTCGGCTTCAAGTTTCTTATGAGTCTTTAATGTTGATTGAAGATCTCTCGTAAGACTAACCACTTTGCTGGTTAAGACACTCTTTTCTCTCCCCACCAAAACAAGTTTCTCACTCAAAGAGATTTTGACCGAGGTCTCACTCTCTCTTGAAATCATTCTCTAAAGACAACACCCTAAGAGCCAATTTTTTCTTTTTTTTTAATTTTTAATGACTCAATGTAAATGTCAGAGTAGGCATGTTGGAGACCACATTCTCACTCACTCAAATCATCACCCTCAAACTCTTTAAAATGGTTTGACTCGTTGTCGAGGTTATCATGTTTAGAAACGTCCTCATCGGTGTGAGACATACTTGAAGTGCTAATGTGACTAGCTATGAATGCACTAATGTTACGCCTATATGGTGTGACACCCCGCCTAATTAAATACTGGGCGATCACTACTTTATTAAATTAAAATCAAGGTGAACAGTTGGTTCATTCTTAGCATCACTGTCGAAAATACTTTTCAAATTTAAACACCCTAAATAATTAAGCTAAGTGTCAAAACCATTTTAGACATTTCTTTTCAAATTTTATTTTATAGAAATCAACATTTAAAAACTTTGCATAATTCACAATTTAATAGTCACACTACAACTATTCTGGAACATACAATCCAAATAATCAAACATTCAACTAGTTGAATCCAACATTTAATACTTTAAATGAAAACATCCTGGCAATAATAAATCCCAAAGTGACAATACTAGAAATAAATGAATCACAATGTCCAAATAAAAAACTGGATAATGGAAACGGGAGACACATGCCCATCTGAATAAATATGCTAGGAGTGGAATTAAATAAATGAAGTCGTCTAAGCAAGAGACCTACAACTTCCACCTAAGCTGCAGCGCGTTCCTTCCAAAGGATCCTATACAAGACGCCCCTGTGGCTAGGCACCTGTAATATATACATATATATACAAGAGAGAAGAGAAATAGAGATGGGTCGGAGCCCGATAGTGTAAATGATTTAAAATTTGTTTAGCAAGTATTTAAATGTTTACAGGCCAATGCAACGACATATTAGTGCGGCACTCTCTTGAGAAATTCTCACCTCTCTTCTAATGTGCACGTCTATCGCACTAATCTTCCCAACGGTTTAACTTATCTTAGGTTACTCGTAAGATTTAAAACTGAACAATTTAATTGTTTAAGAGGATAATTTTATTTGATCCTGAAGTTCTCATTTAAACCTTATTTGCTAATAAAGTTTCCCAGTGTCCCATTATACTTTTCAAAACAAGTATTTCCAAATTTAAGTCATGATTCATTTCTTAATTACCATAATCACAATAGGAAATTCTAAATTTCAGAATTTAATATATATATTAAATACTCGTATAATATATATATTCTAACAGCACCCCACATAAAAATTATGGTGCGAGCATAGTCTGCTATCCAATCCCCGTCTCACTCGTACTAAGGGAAATACAAGTTCGGAATCACTCTCGAACTGTATTAACACATACACAAACAATATTGAGGCGAAGCATAGATTCCAAGTCTCTAAGAGGATAGCACATGCCCTCACGTCTCTTAGGACCGTCTGACCATCGATCAGATAGCCTATACCAAGGATATCTATCTTTTAGGGTACGAGTCAATATCCCCCATAAAGGCACATCAAGATAAGACCGTCCCAGCGCGGTAACCTCAGGGATAGCAAGTAGCGCGGGCATGATTTTCACACGTATATAGTATATGCATAAACACAGTCATATAGATATACTACTATTAACATATCTCTTTAGGTACCGTTCATCACCCATAATATAATATTTATCCTTATTTCTAATTCTTTAGTTATCATGTATAACGGTTCGTCTCTTACTTTAATTGAGGGATTAATCCAACTTATTACGTAACACTCATGGACTCTATCCTCCCAAGTGTAGATTTCAGTAGGTACTCATCTATTTTTCCGACGTAACTATATTACGCGTCTCTCCCTTTAATGCATAATTTCATCGTCCCTTATATGTAAATATCCCAAAAATGTACATCTCGTCTTACATTAAGGTCTCATAATTATTTATAAGTCCTACTGGTCTCCTTCACCTTCCAAATTATTTTAATAAGGATGCCCAAATATTTATACTCATTTAATTTGAATTTAACTATTTTCAAAAGCGAAAATGTGAGTCTGCCAGAAGGGGTTGATCGATCGAGGGCAGGGGCTCGATCGATCGATGCGTCAATCGATCGACACCCCTGGTTCGATCGATCGATCAAACAGGTATACGAATTCTGCAGATTAACAGTTACGGGTTTCATAATCTAACCTCAATCAAATCCAGATTTTTCACACCCAAACTCCCTAAAATTTGTACTACAAATGGTATGAACCCATATTATACATCTTCAACGTAAAGCATGCAATTTTTCATCAATGACCATAGATTAATAGGCCAAAACTCATATAAATCTCAAGAACCCTAGAATTTCTTTAACATGGTTCTAATCAGTCTTTTTCCAGAAATTTCTACTCCTAATTCAACATAAATTCGTGGTTAAGCCTCTACATGTGAAGGGGTTTCCAGATTATCATTCAAATCATTACTACATGCGATTTTCCTATCTCCAACATGAATTTTCTTCTACCAAACTCATCCTAATCACCCTAGACTAACATAACGATGCATTAACGAAAATAAGCAAGATAAATACTTGCCTGGAAATTTTGAAGTTATGATTTGATGACGAATTTGGTGTGGTTGCGTTCCCCGTCGCGCGATCTACGCGTTGGTGGTGGTGGCGGTGCAACCGGATGAATTTTCGGTCTAGAATTTGCTTTGAAAGCTCTATCCTTCCCTCTCCTATGGCCGTCACTTATCTTTGGTTGTTTTAAACCTAGAAGGCAACCTTATACATCTGATATAACCCTTGAAATTTCGTGGGTTTAATTACCCAAAATTACAAAATGTCCAGAATGCCCTCCCGGGGTACTAATTAAGCCTAAAAATGCCCCCAGACCCAAACAAAACCCCCGGGTACACTTTTCCGACTATCTCGACCCTTACGGACACTTTGGTGCACTCAAAACGACCATACGAGCAACTTATAATATATTCACTTTTATTAATCAATATTTAGTCCCGACGTGACACGGGCTCATCCTGACTCAAATTTTCAAAATTGTCATTTTATTCACTCTTGACATTTAATAGAACCAATATTATATTACTTTACTCATTAGTAATATTCAACAACAAGTTTCCCATAATTACTAACTCACATCACGTTAATAATTATAAAGTGATTAATTTCCGAATTTATATTAAATTAATAACTCACATTAAATTTAATAAATCCCCAAATTAATATAGCATAAAAATACGGGGTATTACATGTGGTTATTCTTCTCCGAAATGCATCGACTAGACATAATTATCTCTTAGAGTGGCTTTATACTCATCTTTTCCTTTGCCCAGTATCTTAAGACTAGTGAGGTTGTGGCCTTTGTGACCTTTCCCCTAACACTTATAGCATCTCTCCGATCATCTTTTTGAGGAAACTCTCCTCTAGATTTCCTTCTCTAATTCTCAGAAACGTTCTTACTCGCTTTGAATTTTTTTTTCTTTCTCAAAACTTTTATTTTCCACTTTGGAAGAATTTTGATTTGTGAGTTTGAGAAGCTTTTTGATTTTTTAGCAAATAGGACAAGATCATCTAGATCTAATCCAAAATCGGAATCAGAAACCTCTTCATTTTCCTTTTGATTGAGCTTTTAAGCTATTCCTTTTTCCTCTTTCTTTTGGGATTTGGGAAACATGTCTAATTTGTAAGTTTTAAGATCACCGACGAGCTCTTCTAGCTTAAGTGTGTCTAAAATTCCCAAAGAGATAAGGGAGGTAACTTTCACATTAAATGAAGATGGAAGATTCCTTAGAATTTTCTTAACAACTCTCGTTTCAGGAATTGGATCACTCAAATTAAAACTAGAATTCACAATATCACACAAACGTTCATAAAATTCATCAAAAGTTTTAGATTCAAGCATCATTATAGTCTCAAATTGTGTGGTGAGGTTTTAAAGATTAGAAGCTTTGATAGCATTGGTGCCCTCCTGGTTGAGATGGATGATATCCCAAGCTTCTTTGAACGTGGTATATGACGAAATTCATCGAGTATGACAACACTAAAAATATTATTTAAGCCTCGAGAGTTAAAATTACTCCATCTAAAGTCATATTTAGTCTAAATTGTGACTCTCTCTAGACTAGTTACATTTTTATTAGTCACAGTGGGTGAAGATCACCCCCTTTCAAAAACAAGCCAAACGTGCTCGTCGATTGATTTCAGAGAGAATCTTATTTGAGCTTTCTAATAGGCATAATTAGAGCCATCAAACAAAGTGACCTATTTTATGACTTATCCATATAACCACCAGGATTCATCTAAATAACTTGTAGAAATAAGCTCTGATACCTATTTAAAAAATAAGAGTTGTTTAGTTATATGTAAAAATCGTAGAATATGTCACAGACATAAGCCAAATTCTATTTACTTTAAATTTTATCGTGATTAATTAGGTGAAGCTAAACATGAAAGATATTAAAAATAAATCAAAACAAACAAACCAGAAACCAAAAGACAATGTATGAGGAAATATCCCTTTCAGGAAAAACCTATATTAAACACTGTTACAACTAGTTATTATAAAACAACACATACATACTTACAAAAACTTAGACTTTACTAAGTGACGCAGTTGTGTTTTCCTTCCTTGTTGTTAATAGATAGTTATGCATATCCAGCAACGCTCTATATCAAGCTCTACAGCAACATCCACTTACCTCGGTGTCCACTTCTCCGCCTCAAGAAACTGTATTCTTAGGATTGTTGAGGATTAGGGTTAAGGTTTGTGCAAGGTAGAAGACATAGATTCAGGTAAACAGGGTGGGGGTTGTGTGGATATAGGATATGGAGGTAGAGGAGGGTGGTCGTGGAGATGGAGGTTGAATAAGGCTAAAAGGGTTGGTATCCCCCTTTTAGCAATGATGAAATTTAGGGTTTCCATTCACCCGATTCCCGTTTAGACATTTATCAATCTATCGATTAAAGGGTTACCGGAGCTGGAATCACAACTCGTTACCCGCTTCACGTACTACAATGAATACTAAGAATCAGTGCAGTTTTAATACCAATTTGATGTAAATATACAAATGCGAAATGGTTATTGTTACACTACACAACTATTAAGTACACAATGACAACAATAGCAATAAGAATGAATAAATTAAACTAATGAAATAGGTTTCTTTCTCTCTCTATTATCAATTCTTAATATGTAAGGCGTGTTTACAAATGAGGGCCAAGGGCCTATTTATAGGAAAGTTTAGCTTGTTAACCAAGCTAAGACCAAAAAGACTAAAAATGCCAACTAATAACTAAAAATGACTAATTAGTCCCAAACATGCCTTGGGACTAATGAAAGACTAAAAATGAACAAAAATGATAATAATACCCTCTACTAAAAATAAAAAAGTAAAGATAGTCTTCTCCCGGGAGAACAATCATGTGCCACATGTCGCTATATATTCCATACACATCAGTTGGAGAGATAAGATCCTTCTTTAAATATCTAGATGTTTGGGAGATCCAATTAAAATTGATCAACCAACTCTAGACAGATCCTATGGTCACTTTCCTAAGGTATTGAAGTATTAGTAAAGTACAAAGAAATGAGTTTTGAGAAAGATATTAAATATAAAAGACTTCCACCATGATGCTCTCTTTGTAGAATTCTTGGTCATCTAGTCACTGATTATAGAGTGGTCAGGATAATACAAATGGATGGAATGGACATGTTGAAGCACAAATATGGATCTACAAAAGATTCTACAGGAAAAAGCTACATATATAAAATAAGAGGTAGATCAAAAGTTAAATAGGATACTTAGAGAGGGAGATTGAATATGTTATTAAAGCCTTTATTAACAAATTTTAACCATCCTATTCTAATGTGTTGGAGAGAGATGTGGAAGGTTACACCAAAATGCTAACAAACTCATAAAATAAGAAACCCAAAGAAAGGATTAGGAGGTAACTAGAAGTTCAAGTTGGAGATAATCTAAGGAGTGGGTTCAATAGCTACCATAAATGAAGATTTTATACTGGACTATTAGGGGTTTAGACAATTCTTATTCAAAAAAATGCTTTCATCATGGTCTACCCAACATATACTAAACTTTCTTTGTTTAGCTGAACCAGAAACGGACTTTGATACATCATTAAAAAAAGTACTTCAAAACTTTTGGAATGATACTATTTTCTTTCGCCACTAGAAATAATCTACAGTCCAATATTTGGGTCTTCCACTCAGATAGAATTCTCGTTCCTTCGGTTATCTTATCTACAAGTGAACAAAATACTTTTATTTATTTAGACACCTATATTGTTGTATATGAATTTACAGACCATCATGAGAAGAATTTAATGGGAGGAGTTTACAGATCTCAATAATCAAATCAATGGGTAATGGATAACAATTAGAGAATTTTCATAGTGTACTTGGAGCCCATGAATGTAAAGGCTTAAGAATTCCTTATACTGTTGCTTTCTCAGGATTCAAAGCAATGGTTGAAAATTAAAGCTTCTTAAACATTGATCCTAAAGGTATCTTCTTCACTTGTAAAAGTGTACCTTTGATGTTGAGAGGAAAACTAATAGAGTTATGTATAACCAGGCTTGGCTTAATTCTTAGTCAAGTCTAAATTGTTTGGGACTTACTAAATCTAGATCAATCAACCATAAAATTCTATTTGAAGAAAAATCTATTGTTCAATCACCCCCTAAACCTTTCAAATTTATGACTTCTCGGGCTTATCATCCATCCTTCTTTGATGCGATTAATGATGCTTGGAATAATTTTCACCTGGTGGGTTGCCAAATGTATGCTCTCAAAGAGAAGTTGAAGAATTTATAAGGAATCCTAAAGAAATGGAATGTATAGATATTTGGTAATGTTGATGAAAAACTCCATAAATCCAAAGTTAACCTATTCAAAATCCATTCTGAAATTTACTCTTTTGGTCACTCTAATACTCGAGATAAAGCTAAGATTGAGTGATAAAATAAACTGATTGAAGCTTTGAACTTTGAAGAACGGTTTTGGAGAGAAAAATCTATAATTAAATTGGTGAAATATGGAGATAGATGAACTACCTTTTTCCACAAGCATGCCCAATAAAGAAGATCTACCAATCAGAGAGAGACATGTGATTTATGGGCGATCTTAGGTTTTGCCAAGGGTTTGTTGTAGTTATCATTATCTTTAAGTTAATCCTATATATTTTTGGGTTTAGTCAAGTTGCACCTACCGGTTGGTAATAGTAGGCTTGGGAAAAATGTCTCGTCTTGAGCCTTTTATGCCTTATTCTTGGTAAAAGATTTAAGGCACACTTTTTTTAAAACAAAAACGCTTTAGTAAAATGATATCATCTTTTAAAGATTTTTTTATTAAAAAAATAGAACCAATATCTCATTCAAAACAATCAAAAGACAAATGATATTCCAAACTTCTCTTCCTCTCATCCAAAAAAATGTGAATTTTTTATTTTTGTTTTTATTTTTTCTTAGTATTTAAAAAAATAGTATTTTATTTTTCATATACTCACACATATTTTAAGGTATGTACCATTTTAGTATATTTTAATAGCATTGTTATAGTTACAAATGTTAAAATATATTTAAAAAATGCCTAAATACCTTTTCACGCCTCTTTACGCCTAAGGGTCGCCTAAGCTTCTAAGGCTTAAGACTTGACCTCCACGCCTCGGTCACGCGTCGCATTTTTTAGAACCGGTTGGTAAGATTAAAATCATTTATGTGCTATATTAATACTTGGTTTTACTGGATCTCGGTTGGGTTTCAAGTGGCGACTCCATTGACCGTTTTCTTTTTACAAATGATGAATCCATTTATGTGGGTTTCTCAATGCTTTTTCAATCGATGGTCTATTAGAGATGCGCATGGGGAGCTGATTTATCAAGCGGGTCACATCATTATGGCTCATCATTGAGCGCAAGGTCTTAAGCATTGATAGGTATTGATTTGTTAAATTGATGATTATCAGTTTTCTTTGTTCGATTAAATCCAATGGATAAGATGACTTAAAGATTTTTTGGATTTGGATAAGTCAACATTATAACCTGGTTCATGTAGGTTTTTATCTTAGATTAAGGAAATCTATTTTTAATCTGATCGCTTGGATTATTTGATCCAATAATTTAGACATATTATTTCACATTATGATTTATAATTAATGGATTATTTTCCCATGATACATTTGTGGCTTCAGTATTTTCCCTCCATATACCAGTTGGGGCCTTCCAAATTGATTTCATAGTAGCTGGGGAAAAACTAATTAGTTTGAATGGCTCAACTTAATATCCTCTTTCAGGGGTGGGTAATTAAGAGCATCCCATTGAGATGGAATTTAGTTAATCTTTTTAAAAGGTTTGTTGCATTTTGATAAGATGGTTGATCAAAGGCTTCACAAATTATTAGCTTCAATTGAAGTGGATTTGAATATAAATATTGCACATTGGTTGTGCATCTTCTACATTTGAATATGGTTTCAACACGGATGTCCATGGTGGATTAACTCTACATCAACATCATTTGTAATCTTAGAATTACAATGTAAAATGAGACATTTTATATGGGTTTCATTTTAGATTTCCATTTCATTCTATCTTTCTTGTTAGACTTGTGGTGGTAAACTCATCCACCTTTTTATTTCTTTTAATAAAACTTTTCTCTTAATGAGATTCTAAAACAAAAAGATCCAACAATTTAATTGATTTTTTAAAATGTGATGGAAGGATGATTACTGATAATGACCTTGCCAAAAATTATATTGTCTCTTATTTCTCTTCTCTTTACACTGAAGACTTGGGAGTTGCAATAAACAATAATGCCTATTCGGTAGTCCTAAAGTTGATTTTTTTCCACAAATACTACCTCACTCCTATCCCCGATGTTAATGAGATCGAGCATATAATATTCTCTATGAACTCTAAATCACCTCGTGGACTTGATGTTTTTGAAGGAGGATTCTATAAGAAATGTTGGCATATAATTGGCTTGGATGTGTGAAAAGATGTGAGAAGTTTTATTTATTTATTTATTTTAATTATGGTTAGATTTCGCCAATGTTTAATGCCAATCACATAGTCTTAACCTAAAAGTTATGGAAGTTGACTCCATCTCAGACTTTAGACCAAGTGCTATGGATAATTTTGTGTTCAATATGATTACAGAGATCTTAGCCAAGAGATTAAAATCAATCACTGGTAATATTATTTTTGATAACCAAGTTGGATCTATAATTGGGAGAAACATTTCTCATTCAATTTCTTTTGCATTTGAGTGATAAAATCTCCTAGACTACATATCATGTGGTGGTAACATTGAAATCAATTTTGACATATCAAAGGCCTTGGACACTATTGATTGGAAATTTATTATTCAGAGTCTTTTTGCATTTGAATTCTGTGACAATTTCGTTAAGTGGATTGAATATATACTTGACTCTTCCAAACTCCCCATTCTCATTAATAGTTCTCATATTATTTAATTCAATTATTTAATAGGATTTAGGGAAGGACACCCCATGTCACCTCTCCTCTTTTACATGGAAGAGGATGTTCTGAGCATATTGATTTTGATAAAATTTCAAGAAGGGAAAATTCATAACGTATCTTCTCTAAGAGGATTTAAACCACCAAGTCACCTCATTTATTTTGATGATATTATGTTGTTTTGTAGAGGTAATAATACATCTTTGAAGAATGTCATCAAAGTTTTTGACGGGTATGCTAGTTGTTCAAGTCCGAAAATGAACAAGAACAAATGTTAAGTTTTCATTGGCAAAGGAGCTCAAAACAAGAGAGGTCAACTCACCTGGCATCAAAGAGGGTTCCTATCCTTTCATTTACTTAGGTGTTCAAATTTTTAGAGGTAAACTAAAAAGGAGAGTTTTATAGATAATTGTAGGATAGAGATAGATCTAAATTTGAGGGAGGGAATGGTAAGTCGATATCAATTGCTAGAAGGTTAAAGATCATTAGGATTTAAATTCAATCTACTTTTTTGTATAGTTTTAGAATATATATAAATGGCATCTTCCTCTACTTAAAAAAGTACTGAAATGGACAAAAAAATTCCCAAGGAGTGATACGAGTTCTTCATTGAAACTAATTGGTGTTGATTGGAAAACTTCTTGTCTTTCTTATGATGAAGGTGGATTCAATTTTAGAAATCTTATATCTTTGAATAAGGAAAGTATTATAAAGCAAAGTTGGGATGTATGTACATATAACCCATCTTGGTTTATATTCGTGAAATCTATATTTAATATAATGTATGAGGGAGGTTTATACAAATTTTTTCTATATAGTTTTCATATAGATATTCTATTAGCATTATCAAATTCAATGCTATGTAAATAATTGATAGGGTAAAAAGGACAAGTTCTTGCATGACAACTGGCTTGGTGCTCCTATCAATCAAAATGATTCCTAAACAAATGTTAAAGTTTTCAAGTTCATAAACAATGGTTAATGTTGCCTCAACCCCTAAATTATCAATCCACTTGATGCCTCAACTGCTAAAAATATTAAATCAATTCCTCTTCCACTTAATGACAAAGAAGATGATTTGATTTGGCCATCTATTAAGTCTAGTGATCTCTCTTTCAATGATGCATTCGATTTTGTGAGATTTAAAAAACCTAGTTACCTTGGTTTCAAATAATTATGGCATAACCATATTCCTACTAGAGTGTCCATGGATTTTTGGAATTCTTTTCATGAAAAGTTAGCATCTCTTGATATTATTCAATCTAAAGTGATCTACTTGTTTTGAGATGCATTCCATGAAAAAGAATAAATGAGTCTCTTATTCATTTCTTCATTGACTGTGACTATGCAAAATTCATTTCGAATTGGATTTCCTCTAAATTTAAGCACAATGTTTGGAACAAATCACCTACTCTCATATGGAATCAATCAATCAATGTTGATTTAGCTCCTAAATCAAAGACATGTGGATTGATTCAATTATAGGCGTTGTTGATATTATTTGGAAAGATAAAAATAAAGTTTTTTTTTTCAAAACATTTATCCAAGTTCACACCACACCATATTAGGCGAATGGTTACGGCCAAAGTCCTTGACTAGTACTATGGGTCTTGACCAAGGGCTGTGACCATTTCAGGCGTGACCATTTTCATGGGTCACAACCCAAATCCCTGACTAAAAGAAAGGTCACGAACCTTAGGGGTCATGGTAGATGGTCGCGGAGCTTAGCCGTTACCTATACATACACCTGGCCATGGCCTTTAGACGTGAACCATCCTTTAATAAATAAGACTGGTCATGGCTCCGGTCACTGGCCTTAACCGCGACCTAACCTTAATAAGTTGACAATAGTCACCACAATGGTCACAGCTCAAGGTCGTGACCCATGTTTTGTCCTTACCAATATAGTCACAACCCTAAGCCGTGACTCTGTTTATGTGTGATAACAATTAAAGATGGTCAAGACTTATAACTGTGACTAGTTTTAAATATATTTAAAAAAAATAGGCAGAAGTTTCTCTATTTTCTGGACATTCTAAAACCTGCGTAATGTAAACCGTGCACGACCATAATGATAAATAGTAAATAATAAAAGCCCGCTTGGTCACGGGACCCCTGATTTGAGAGCATGGCGATATTCTCAAATTAATTGCCCGTGCCCATGACCACGCAATTCGTACCTACAAGTTACATTGGTCCCGTGCGAGGTGTTGACATCGCTCACAGGGCTGTTAGGGGAGTGTTTTGGGGTGTTTACCTGAAACGACATGTTTTCAAGCCTAAGTGTAGATATTTTAAAAATTGGTTCGTGCTCTCGGATCGAGGGTCTCGTGACCACGCCATCAGTTCCTATGAGTTATATTAGTCCCGTACGAGGTGTTGGCACCGTTCACGAGGCCTTTGAGGGGGTGATTTGGGGCTTCGTTCTCTAACGACATGTTTTCAAGCCTAAGCGTGAATATTCTGAAAATTAGGTCGTGATCGAGGATCCCGTGACTGCGCGATCAGTTCATACGAGTTGCATTGGTCTCGTGTGAGGTGTTGGCACCGCTCACGGGGCCATTTGGGGGGTGTTTCGAGGTTTCTCCCTCTAACGACATATTTTTAAGCTTTAGTCTAGATATTTTTAAATTATTATCATATTCTCAAACCGGGGGTTCCCATGACCACGCGAAGATATAATTCCATAGCTGACATATCTTGTAATTTCGAAATAATAAAATTTTGCAAACGACATAGCTTGTAATTAATGCAGAGAATGGTACGGCCCAGGACGCAAAAATCTTGGTGACACGACCTTTGGATATTTGTAATACCACGAAATTTTAATGACTTTTAAAAATGGGTTATATTTTAATTTAATGGATTAATTGGATTTTATTATTAATTAATTCATTTGGGTTTTATCCGAATTGAGGATTTTAAAATGTATGATTCTGAATATTACTTAAAGATATTTAGGTAATATATGAATGTGATGTTATTGATATTGCGGTGAGTTATTAATTCCGTAATTTGAATTTTTAGTCGGACGCGGTATGGGACTCGTCGGGACTAATTTATTAAATTAAAAAGGAAACTTATTTTTACATCAACCTTATAGTCGTTCCGACTGTGTCGTTGCATCCGGAAGGGTTGAAATAGTCAGAAAAGTCTATTTGGATGTTGGTTTTGGGTCTTGGGTCATTTGGAAATGAAAAGACAACCCAAAAGGGCATTTTGATCATTTTTACAAGGGGGATGAATAGTGATTCTGGGTTTTTTCTTATTATAAATATTTGGAGATTAGTGTACGTGGGTTCATTCATCTCTTCTACACAAAATTGAAATGTCATCTTCTTAGAGAGAGTGAAAGGTTGCTTGGGAAGAGAAAGTTTACTTGGGAAGGAGAAGAACAAAGACCAAAAGTCACCACTATCAACCACCACCTGAAGTTGGCCGAAAAAGGGAGAACCACTTGTGATATTCAACACCAAAGGATCAGATCTTCATTAGAGGCAAGTGTTTGATAATTGCAATCTAAGTTTGTATATTGTCCATGTTAGAATAGTTATAAAAAGAGATGATTTTTCATGTTTGGAAGATGAAAGGATAGGGTTGTTAATGGACTTCTGGAAACTAAAAATATATAGGAATCAAACTCATGTTGTAGGTAGTTAGTAATCCACGAAATAATCATAAATCTGTTGAAGAAATTATGGAAACCATGTGTTCTTGAAGATATTATGTTGATAATTTTCTGGAAAAAGAGGATATAAACATGCTTTTAATTCAAACTCTTGATGATTCTAGGATGTTTAGAGCATTAGAAATCATTCACATATGTTGCTATATCTTGTAGTAAGGTTTATAAGAAATTTGGGTAGTTAATATGAAGTTTTGGATGATCAAAAGTGATGAAACCCGTAGTAGAAGAAATGCAGAAAACTGGGTTGTTATCTGGGCGATCGATCGATCGACCCCCTGCCTTCGATCGATCGACCTCCCCAGAATCCTTGAAGTTGTTTCTTTTTAATGCTTGTTCGTATTCCAAACCTTTTCTAAATAGTTGGTGGTTATTAATTGTATATAATGGGACTTAGGAAGGTTCAGTAATCCCTAGTTAAGAATTGAATTGTTTTGATTGGGATATAAATGATTAGAATTATGATACTTAAAATTGGAAAGAAATTTTGGTTGCTAGATTCATGTGTTGGATTCTAATTTGTATGCATGAGGATTAAGGATAAGTCAGCTAGTGAAGACTTAATATAACACCAGAGTAGCCTTAGGGTTACAATTTGAGCATCAAGGACTGAGTTTAAGCTCATTATTGATTGCGCAAGGACTGAGTGTAGTACAAGCGCTTAGTGGTATGGATCCTGGATAGAAATGGGAGTTTAGACCACATTTGGTTGAAAGAGGGGATGAGGTTATCCCGGTTGCGTATTTGAAGTTGACGGACCTCTATGACCGACAAAGTTAAGTAGTAGTGTATTGAAGGGGTTCCTTGTTTGGATTTCGCTTTGCGAGACGCTTCGCGCACGAACCTTAACGACGTCGGGAGTGAAGAGATGTTATAGGATGCGAGGATGTTGAATTTTTTGATAAGTCATATAGTGTGAATGAAAACTATAGACTATGAGCCATGTGATGATGATATTCAATCCTAGTTGATAGAAGATGTGTTTATAAGAGATTTGAAACTATCGGTTTTAACCCTATTTAAGGGAGAGTTTAATTAGTGGTAATTCGGGAGATAAGATAATATGGACCAGTAGAATATTAGTGGTTTCTTACTGAATAAATACATTGAGTAAAACCTATTTGAACCTTGAGTAATGAGTGAGACTCTAGAATAATTAAATTAAGAAGTGAAGTTATAATATTTTAATACGTAGGATTTGAGAGATATAATGCTACGTATAGGAATTATCTTAGGGTAGTGGAATTACCTTGTAAATAATATATTATATAGGTAGATGATAATGCCTATTTGATTGATGATTTATGTGTATGACATACCAAGCTTACTTACTATCGATGGGAGGTTTGCGCGTGAGGGAAGTCATATCCTGATGAATCCATGGGATTTTTGATTTGTCGCTCAAGAACATAGGTCTATGAAAGACTTATCGAGGAGTTGATAAGTCCACTGACTATGGGAACGTAGGTATGTGCGTGGCCCATGGGTATGAGAACTATGTTCGCCTCTAATTTATGTGTTGTTGTTTGTGGTTCGAGGAATCCTTACCGAACCTTTAGTCCCCTACTCGACGACCAGCGATATTGGGACATGATAGCAGAGTAATGCATTGCACCGCAACTGTGACTCAGGGTGCCGTATTATATTTGTATATATATAGATAATGAATTTTATGAATGTGTATATAATGGTTAAATTATCTACTGTGTGATAATTGTAGGTAACGGTGAATTGGGAAAAGAATTCAAATAAGTTAATGAATATTTATTGAAGAGATTAATTCATATTAATGAGAAACGATTCATATTAATGAGAAAAGTATATGAATGATTATACTAGGTATGGTATGGGACATACGGGGTTATGATATGGGATGTAATCATATTATGGAATTTAGTGAAGAGGAACCATTAACTAGGAGGTTAATAGAAAACGTTAAGAATGCACTCTAGATGGGAGGTGAGAATATCAAGTGAGAGTTTGGATCTAACATGTACATAATAAATGCTTTATTGCACTTGTTAAATACTTGTTGTTTTCAAAATCATTTTCACATCGGGCTCTGACTCGTTTCCTTGCATATTATCTTTTCTATTGTACCTTCTATATCAGGTGTCCAGCATCAGGGACGCCAACCTTAGGGAATTATGACGAGCTATGGAGTATTGCTTAGACGCCTATCTTCATTTGATTCACAATATTCTTTTAGTTAGAGAATGTCGCCCAAAGGAATTCAGTTATCTTTTCTATCGGAGTCAAATACTCTTGTATTCATGTCAATTTAATACATTTGCTATTGTTGGGATTGCTGTATCGAGAAATTATTTGGGAATGTTTATTCCAATTGAATTTAAATTCTTTTGTGTTATCGGTTCAGTTATTATTGTGGTAGAATAATATGTGTAGTGTTATTCATAAACTAAAAATGGATTTTTGTTGAATTAAAATTTGGAAAGTTTTTAACACCAGCTTAATTGGGTATTAGGTGAGCTGTAAATGTTTTCGACAGTGATGCTAAGAATGAGCCAACTATATATTCTGTTTTTATTTGGTATGGGACTGGCCACCCGGTATTTAATTAGGCAGGAGCATTAGGTTCTAGTATCATTTAGGGTCTGTACGACTTACTATGTTTTCAGCTTAGCGTTCTTTAATGTAGATCCCTATGTTTAGGATTGTTGATTTCCTTGGTGAGATTTCGTTCTCCTGCTATAACGTAGATATTAGTGAATATTATTTGCGTTTGGACGTGTTCGTACAAGAAGTATGGCAGATGAGGGCCATTGGACGGATAGCGGAGATCGTACTTATGAGGTTGAGAAGTATGTTCGAGTATGATGACCTTAGTCGAGGTCACCCCTATTATGAAAAATTGAGGAGAGTCATCAGTAGAAGTTCTAAAAATGCGAAAATTGGGTGCGTTACCCAACGAAGGCAATATGTTCAAAGGCTTGGACATATAGTGGAGTGTGGTTAACTAGAACTGAAAATTTGGGGTAAAAATTTTCTTGACTCATCGGAGCAAACTTATAATAGTGGAGGTCAACAACCACCACCCACGAATGAGGGTACGTTTTCTATCTAAGGACTTATGAGGTGCATACTGATTTTTATAGCAATTAATATTGTATGGGCAAAAGGGTTACTAAACTTAGCCTATAGCAATACTATTTTACGTAGACTCACCGAGGGGTCGTGGGACACTTATATTTTTTCATGTCATCACGTGGGTCTGATTTTTATCGCGAAATTACTTACGTTAGGCATGTCCGATCATGATGTGACTATCAACATGGATTGATTTGTGGTATATGAGAGCATATAGCCAACATCTAGTCTTTAATAAGAGAGTAGATGAGTAGACTTTTATTTGAAGTCGATAAAACCTGTAGAGAGGTTATAAACTATTGACTAAGGACCTAAGGAGTTTCGATAACCGACTACTTTAGGTAGTAGTGTATCGGGGGGGTTCCTTGTTTAGATTTTGCTTGCGAGACACCCCACTCATGAAACTAATAACCGTTGGGAGTCAAAATAAGTTAGGTCTTTAGGATATGAGTTTATAACCTTTGCGATAAATCCGAGTATTATGTGGGTAATCATATCCATTTTATCATGAATGTTGTACGATAGGGTGTATGGGCGCCCTGGATGGTTGGATTGTAGTAGTTTTCATAATTGTGAAACAGTAAATAGTTGTGACTTCAGGATTTATTTGTTTAATACGTGAGGATTACTTTTCCCAAACTTTGTCACAAGGATGGTATAGGTAAGATTGGGTATAGTTTAAATTTGATTCGGTTGGAACTATATGGTGAGGCTTGGCGTATAGCATCAATAGGGATTTTTGATAATGTACTGTATGGGCGGTACGTCCTAGATTTCTTGCGATGTGAGATTTATACTCGGAGTTGACCTTACCAGTATGATTTATCTTTTTGAATTTTGGGACGAAATTCTTTTATAAGGGGGGAAGTATGTAATACCCCGTAATTTTAATGACTTTTAAAAATGGGTTATATTTTAATTTAATGGATTAATTGGATTTTGTTATTAATTAATTCATTTGGGTTTTATCCGAATTGAAGATTTTAAAATGTATGATTCTGAATATTACTTAAAGATATTTAGGTAATATATGAATGTGATGTTATTGATATTGCGGTGAGTTATTAATTCCGTAATTTGAATTTTTAGTCGGACGCGGTATGGGACGCGTCGGGACTAATTTATTAAATTAAAAAGGAAACTTATTTTTACATCGACCTTATAGTCGTTTCGACTGCATCGTTGCTTCCGAAAGGGTTGAAATAGTCAGAAAAGTCTATTTGGATGTTGGTTTTGGGTCTTGGGTCATTTGGAAATGAAAAGACAACCCAAAAGGGCATTTTGGTCATTTTTACAAGGGGGATGAATAGTGATTTCGGGATTTGTCTTATTATAAATATTTGGAGATTAGTGTATATGGGTTCATTCATCTCTTCTACACAAAATTGAAAGGTCATCTTCTTAGAGAGAGTGAAAGGTTGCTTGGGAAGAGAAAGTTTACTTGGGAAGGAGAAGAACAAAGACTAAAGGTCACCACCATCAACCACCACCTGAAGTTGACCGAAAAAGGGAGAACCACCTGTGATATTCAATACCAAAGGATTACATCTTCATTAGAGGCAAGTGTTTGATAATTGCAATCTAAGTTTGTATATTGTCCATGTTAAAATAGTAATAAAAAGATATGATTTTTCATGTTTGGAAGATGAAAGGATAGAGTTGTTAATGGATTTTTGGAAACTGAAAATATATAGGAATCAAACTCATGTTGTAGGTAGTTAGTAATCCACGAAATAATCACAAATCTGTTGAAGAAATTATGGAAACCATGGATGTGTTCTTGAAGATATTATGTTGATAATTTTCTAGAAAAAGATGATATAAACATGCTTTTAATTCAAACTCTTGATGATTCTAGGATGTTTAGAGCATTAGAAATAGTTCACATATGTTGCTATATCATGTAGTAAGGTTTATAAGGAATTTGGGTAGTTAATATGAAGTTTTGGATGATCAAAAGTGATGAAACCCGTAGTAGAAGAAATGCAGAAAATTGGGTTATTATCTGGACGATCGATCGATCGCCCCCCTGCCTTCGATCGATCAACCTCCCCATAATCCTTGAAGTTGTTTCTTTTAAATGCTTGTTCGTATTCCAAAACTTTTCTAAATATTTGGTGATTATTAATTGGATATAATGGGACTTAGGAAGGTTCAGTAAGCCCTAGTTAGGAATTGAATTGATTTGATTGGGATTTAAATGATTAGAATTATGATAATTAAAATTGGAAAGAAATTTTGGTTGCTAGATTCATGTGTTGGATTCTAATTTTTATGCATGAGGATTAAGGATAAGTCCACTATAGGTGATTTAATATAACACCTGGGTATCCTTAGGGTTATAATTTGAGCATCAAGGACTGAGTTTAAGCTCATTATTGATTGCGCAAGAACTGAGTGTAGTACAAGCGCTTAGTGGTATGGCTCCTGGATAGAGATGGGAGTTCAGACCACATTTGGTTGAAAGAGGGGATGAGGTTATCCCGGTTGCGTATTTGAAGTTGACGGACCTCCACGACTGACAAAGTTAAGTAGTAGTGTATTGGAGGGGTTCCTAGTTTGGATTTCGCTTTATGAGACGCTCCGCACATGAACCTTAACGACGTCGGGAGTGAAGAGATGTTATAGGATGCGAGGATGATGATTTTGTTGATAAGTCATATAGTGTGAATGAAAACTATAGACTATGATCCATGTGATGATGATATTCAATCCTAGTCGATAGACGGCGTGTTTATAAGAGATTTGAAACTATCGTTTTTAACCCTATTTAAGGGAGAGTTTAATTCGTGGTAATTCGGGAGATAAGATGATACGGACCAGTAGGATATTAGTTAATTCTTACTGAATAAATACATTGAGGAAAACCTATTTGAACCTTGAGTAATGAGTGAGACTCTGGAATAATTACATTAAGAAGTGAAGTTATAATATTTTAATACGTAGGATTTGAGAGATATAATGCTACGTATGGGAATTATCTTAGGGTAGTGGAATTACCTTGTAAATAATTTACTATATAGGTAGATGATAATGCCTATTTGATTGATGATTTATGTGTATGACATACCTAGCTTAATTGCTATCGATGGGAGGTTTGCGCGTGAGGGCAGTCATATCCTGATGAATCCTTGGGATTTTTGATTTGTCGCTCGAGAACCTATGAAAGACTTATCGGGGAGTTGATAAGTCCGCTGACTTTGGGAACGTATTTATCTGCGTGGACCATGGGTATGAGAACTATGTTCACCTCCAATTTATGTGTTGTTGTTTGTGGCTCGAGGAATCCTTACCGAACCTTTAGTCCCCTACTCGACGACCAGCGAAATTATGACATGATAACAGAGTAATGCATTGCACCGTAGCTGTGACTCGGGGTGCCGTATTATATATGTATATATATATAATGAATTGTATGAATGTGTATATAGTGGTTAAATTATCTACTGTGTGATAATTGTAGATAACGGTGAATTGAGAAAAGAATTGAAATAAGTTAATGAATATTTATTAAAGAGCTTAATTCATATTAATGAGAAACGATTCATATTAATGAGAAAAGTATATGAATGATTATACTATGTATAGTATGGGACATACGGGGTTATGCTATGGGATGGAATCATATTATGGAATTTAGTGAAGAGGAACCATTAACTAGGAGGTTAATATAAAACGTTAAGGATGCACTCTAGATGAGAGGTGAGAATATCATGTGAGAGTTTGGATCTAACATGTACATAATAAATGTTTTATTTCACTTGTTAAATACTTGCTATTTTCAAAATCATTTTCACATCGGGCTCTGAACCGTTTCCTTGCATATTATCTTTTCTATTGTACCTTCTATATCAGGTGTCCAGCATCAGGGACACCAACCTTAGGGAATTATGACGAGCTATGGAGTATTGCTCAGACACCTATCTTCATTTGATTCACAATATTCTTTTAGTTTGGGCATGTCGCCCAAAGGAATTTAGTTATCTTTTCTATCGGAGTCAAATACTCTTGTACTCGTGTCAATTTAATACATTTGCTATTGTTAGGATTGTTGTATTGAGAAATTATTTTGGAATGTTTATTCTAATTGCATTTAAATTCTTTTGTGTTATCGGTTCAGTTATGATTGTGGTAGAATAATATGTGTAGTGTTATTCATAAACTAAAAATGGATTTTTGCTGAATTAAAATTTGGAAAGTTTTTAACACCAGCTTAATTGGGTATTGGGTGAATTGTAAATGTTTTCGACATTGATGCTAAGAATGAGTCAACTGTATATTCTGTTTTAATTTGGTATGAGACTAGCCACCCGGTATTTAATTAGGCGGGGTGTTACAATTTCCTTCACTCAACGGTCATTTTCCTGCTCATATTAAGTCTTCTCTTTACAATGGAAATTACCACCAGCAATATGGCATTTGAGAATGAGAGCGTGGAATTAACTAATAGTTTCATAACAAAATCAAACTCTCACTATCTTCACTCTCCTCAACAAAATTGAACTCCACCAATAATGGTAACACTTGCTATAGTTGTAAAAAACAAGGGCACTAGTCCACAGACTGTCCAGACAAAATTCTAAAGAAACTAGTGGTAACTCATAGGAACCGACTGCGTGGTCACGGAAACCCGATCCAAGAGCACGACCTAATTTTCAAAATATCAACACTTAGGCTTAAAAACATGTTATTAGAGGGAGAAACCAGGAAACACGCCCCAAACGACCCCGTGAGGAGTGCCAACACCCCGCACGGGATTAATGTAACTCAAAAACACCGACCGCGTGATCACGGGACCCCCAGTCGAGAGCACGGACCAATTTTTATAATACATACACTTAGGCTTAAAAATATGCCGTTAGAGGGTCAAAACCCCAAACAACCCCATGAACAGCGCTAGCACCTCGTATGGGAGCAATGTAACTCATAGGAGTTGACCATGTGGTCACAGGTCCCCCGGTCCAAGAGCACGGTGATAATCTGAGAATATCAACCCTTAGACTTATAAACATGCCATTAGAGGGTGAAACCTCGAAATGCCATCAAAATGGCCCCGTGAGAAGCGGCAACACCTCGCACAGGATAAATCTAACTCCCGGGACCAATGTAACTCGTAGGAACCGATTGCGTGGTCACGGGACCCCCGATCTAGGAGAATAGCGATAATTTCAGATTATCCACACTTAGGCTTGAAAATATGCTATTAGAGGGCGAAATCCCGAAACCACCCCTAAATGACCCCGTGAGTAGCACCAACACGTTGCACGAGACTAATGAAACTCGTAAGAACTGATCAGGTGGTAACGGGACCCCAAGTTTGGGAGCGCGGACTAATCTTTAGAATATCTAAAATATTGGTCGGTGCTCTCATAGTGGGGGTCCCTTGACCACGCGATCGATTCCTATGAGTTTCATCGGTCCCGTGCGAGATATTGGAGCTGCTCACGGGGCTGTTTGGGGGTGGTTTCAGGTTTCTCCCTCTTATGGCATGTATTCAAGCCTATGTGTGGATATTCTGAAAATAAGGTCGTGCTCCTGGATCAGGGGTCCCGTGACCAAGTGGTCGATTCCTACGAGTTACATTGGTCCCGTGCAAGGTGTTGGTGATGCTCACGGAGCCATTTGTAGGGTTTTTTTAGGGTTTCGCCCTCTAACGGAATGTTTTTAAGCCTAAGTGTGGAATTGTGAAAATTGGTCCATGCTCCGGGACCGAGGGTCCCTGACCACACGATTGGTTCCAACGAGTTACATTGATCTCGTGCGAGGTGTTGACGCTGCTCACAGGGCCGTTTGGGGTATGTTTTGTTATTTTTCCCTCTAACGACATGTTTTCAAGCCTAAGTGTGGATATTCCGAAAATTGGTCCATGCTCCCAGATCGAGGGTCTTATGACTACGCAGTTGGTTTCTACGAGTTACTTTGGTCCCGTCCGACGTTTTGGCATTGATCATGGGTCCGTTTACGGGGTGTTTCGGGGTTCTACCCTCTAACGACATGTTTTTAAGCCTAAGTGTGGATATTCTCAAATTATTGTCGTACTCTTGGACTAGGGGTCCCGTGAACACACGGTCGGTTCCTACGAGTTACATTAGTCCCGTGCGAGGTGTTGGAACTTCTCATGGGGGCGTTTGGGGGGTGTTACGGGGGTTTCTCCCTCTAACGACATGTTTTCAAGCCTAAGTGTAGATATTCTAAAAATTGTTCCGTGCTCTCAGATCGGGGGTCCCGTGACCACACAGTCGGTTCTTACGAGTTATATTGGTCCCGTGTGAGGTGTTGGCGCTGTTCACGATGCAGTTTGGTGGGTTTTTTCGGGTTTCTCACTCTAACGAAATGTTTTCATGCCTAAGTGTGCATATTCTAAAAATTGGGACGTGCTCTCGATCGGGGGTTCCGTGACCACACGGTCAGCTCCTATGAGTTACCGCTAGTTTATTTAGAGTTTTGTCTAGACCGTCTTTGGACCAGTGACCTAGATTTTTATAACTATAGCAAGTGTTCCCATTACTAATTTCAGATGGTGGAGTTCGATTCTATCGAGCAGAGTGAGAGTTCGATTTTGTTATGCAACTATAGTTTGATTCCACGCTCTCCTTCTTAAATGTTATATTGTTGGTGGGAATTTCCATTATAAAGAGAAGACTTAATATGAGCAAGAAAGTGACCGTTGTGTGAAGTAAATCAAAGGTCGGGTCATAACTATTTTCATGAGCTAGACCGTACTGTTCTCTGCTTCAATTACAAGATATGTCAGTTGCGAAATTATATTATTGCAGAATTACAAGCGATGCCAGTTGTGGAATTATATTTTCGCGTGTCACGTGACCTCTAATTTGAGAATATGAAAATAATTTAAAAATATGTAGACTAAAGCTTAAAAACATGCCATTAGAGGACGAAAAAATAAAACACCCACTAAACATCCCCATGAGAGGCATCTACACCTCGCACGACGCCAACAACCAAAACTAATAACAAGCCAACAACCAATAATTATCCCATACTCCATCCAACATATTATCCAACAACAAGCCAAAAATTAATAATTATCCAATATCCCAACCAAACCAAACCAATAATGATCTCCTACTCCTTCTAACATGCTATCCAACAACAAGGTCAATATGTAACATACGATCAAACATTCGTAAAAGTAACTAAACATTCATATACACATGTACACAAAAATACACACACATTCACAGAATCACACACACACACACACATATATGTTGGGGTTTAAATAAAAAATTAAAAAAATAGGGTTTACCTTTGAGATTGAGAGAGATATTTGGGCCTAAATTTTATTCATAAAAGTAACTAAACATTCATACATCAAAGAATGCTATAATACAATGTCAATATCAAATAGGATACAAATAAGATTGACAAGGATAACATAATATTTTAATACTTAATCTTCTTGTAAATCAACTAAAAGATCTTTCAAATCAGGGTTGTCATCAAGAGCTGACTCGAACTTTTTTGGAGACTTTATTTTATTCACTTCAGTAATCATAACCTTTGGTGCAGGCACCTAAATAGACCAACTGCCATCGTTTATTCACTTCGACTAGAATACCTTCTTTACGTTCTGAAAGGCACATATAAAGGGCTCGTCGACTATGCGATCTTTACTCTTGAGCTTTGATAAATTTACCATAATCAGTTTGGAGTCAGGATCAACTTTGCAAGGATTCGATGTATCTTCCACCTTTACCCAATCACAATAGAATAAAGTTTCTGTGAAATCTAAGTAGTCAAGTTCTAAGATTTGTTAGATTATCCCATAATAGGTTAGCACCGTATTCTTTGGATTTTTATCGTTTTTTCTAGCGATACAAGTGGTCAAGGCAGACATTGATATTACACTATTTTGTGCCAAAATATTTTCCTCATATGGATATGAAATGAAATCAAAACCATTGGTGTGGAATTTCTTAAATTCTTTCACACGAAAACTAGGGCCTTTTGTTAGGCGTGCAAGCCTGGAAGAGACATCGTCTCTTTTTAGAAGATTCATTTATTAATGAATTTGTATTAGGGCATATTTTTATCACACAAGAATAAATAACCACACACATAAGATGTGAAATTTACCTCTTTTTGATACCCATGCCCTAAAATCGAATGTCGTGCAATTTTTCCTTTGATTTTGGGCAATTTCGTTATCGTACTTCCTATTGATAAATTATAGAGGCTCGATCATAAAATATAAAAAACCTATAATTAAAGAAGAAGAATTCATTAGATACTCACTCTCCCAGTCGTCAACTTCATTGTGCGATTCGAAGACATAACAAGCTGCTTGCTCGTATTGTAGATTTGTGAGTTTCACCTCTTTAGGGTTTCCAAATGGCAATTCGTCCTCAAACTCGTTAGGTTACTCGATCACTCATTATCTATGAGGATTAAACCTCATCACATCTTGTTCTAGCATATGTTCACTAGCGTATAGCGATGATTCCATCGTTACGTATTCTTCAGCAATTGACCCTCCAATATGTCGTGTATTCTTTATGTAATCTTTGAAGGTTTTCTTTAGGCGCTCAAAAGGATACATCCAACGATACTTAACGGGACCATATAACAAAGCTTCATCGCATAAATGCACTAGCAGGTGGATGCTGATATCGAAGAACGACAGAGGGAAATATTTCCTAATACACAAATTGCCTTAGCTAAAGTTGATTTTGCATCTTTAATGTGCCTTTTATTTACAAATTTTGCACAAAGTAGGGTAACAAAAATTGATTTGCATAATTGCCCGATGGAGATTTTTATGTTCAGAAAAGCAATGCTGAAATAGCAGAGGGATTATCTGGATAATTACGTCTCAATTGTTAGACTTGCACTATTTCAAGTCATTTTTTTGGTAGCTTACTACCGTACGTAGATTACTAGAATATCTAGTTGAATTCTTCAAGTTGAATAATGTGTTTAAGAGAATCTTCTTCTCACTAGTAGTCAAAGTGAAAGTAGCTCGGGGGTAGAATTTCTTCCTGTTGTATGATCATTTTTTAACCCTAATTTCTTCTTTATTTTCATCTCTTGTAGATCTAGGTGGGACCTCTCTCTATCTTTGGAATTAGATCCACCCAGACATGTTCCTTTCAGATGTCCTGCAACATTCTTCTCTGTGTGCATCACATCAACTACATGCCTGTCACGATGATCATTCTAATACGTCAAATCCAAAAATACTGATCACCTGGACCACGGCTTCACTTTACTAGGGTTGTTTAGATATCCCCTAGCTTTACGCTCCAGGTTTACAAACTGGGGGTGTTTCACCTACGTACATATTCCTCTTAGTTAAAGTTTCTGCCTTCTCCTCAATCCGCTGATTAGAAAGTCAAGAAGGTGGTGCTTTGCGTTCATGACCGATAGGTAAAAATTTAGACTTGTCGTTCCTAAAAGGGTGACTATTCGACAGAAATATACGATGACCTATGTAACTCATCTTACTACTGTGTTTTAGCCAACATGCTTCAGTTTCCTCCCCATATTTGGTAAATCAATAATAATCATGGACATTACATTCGGACAAGGTTCCATAAGCTAGAAGGTCGTGGATCATCCACATCACCATTGCTTTAAGTGTGAACCCTTCACCCTTATAAGAGTCAATCTCCGTCATGCATTTATCCTATAACTCTTTAAGTTCTTCGATTCATGGTGTTAAGAATATATCAATATCATCACTGGGAGCCTTCAGCCCGGGTATCAATAAAGATAATAATATGAACTCCTTTATCATGCATAGTGTCAGAGGGAGCCTTAAAGGCACCAAGAGCACTAGCCAATAACTCTAACTAGTAATTAAATTACCAAAGGGGTTAAACCCATTGATTGATATTGGAAGACGAACGTTGCGTGATAACTTTGCAAATTCATGCTGTTGTGCATTTGAAATTTTCCAAATGGGTGAATCAACTGGATGACGCATCATATTCCCGTGCACCTCCCATCGAGCGTGCCATGTCATGGCCTCCGCTATCCATGGTATAGTAAAAAATCATTTTAACCATGGCCTAAGTGAAAAATACTTCAAAACCTTTTATGGGACTTGCGAGCACTTGGTTTTTTTTATAGCTTTGTCTTTTCTATTCTCACAAACCACATATCTAGACTCGCTACATACATGACAATAATCATTCTCTTCGTGCTTGTTGTGGTACAATATGTAATCATAATTTCATGAATGAAAAGATTTGTATTTTAATCCCAAACCCTTCAACCTCTTCTTCATGGTAGGATAATTGTCTGGTAACGTGTTCTCTTTTGGGAGAATATCTTTAACCCACTTAATAATTCTGGTTACGCTGTTCCTAGACAAACCAAATTGACTCTTCAAATTATGGAAGCCAATAATTGCATATAATATCGAGTGATATTCATCACAATCTTTACACCACGATCTATATGCATCGACTTTCAACCGTATGTATTCTCAATCTCCAAGAAGTTCAACATCAAAATTTTCATTTACTTGGCCATAATGCGCATTATCTGTATCCATAGGTTGGTGGTTTTGACAGCTGTAGAGTCCGTAAGCATCATCAATTAAGTCGATCAATGGTCGATGTGTTGGTGAATCACGTACCAGTTCCACTCGCTGGGGTTTCATTATGTGATCGGGTATCGACAATTTTGTCGGAATATAAGAAATATTTTTTTCACCGTGGTATGTCCATATTTTATAGTCTTGACAGGTTCCCCACTTACACCATGGTATTTCCATATTTATACTTTATTCAATGCAACTCAATTTATTCCAATGACTTATATTTTTCGTTCATACAATGGGTGCAAGAACACGGAATCTTATCACTTTTAAGATTTTTAAAAGCGTATTTAACAAATTCTTGAACGTCATTTACATGATTATTTGAAATTCGGTTAGTCTCTCCCATCCACTCTTTATATAGTGTGAAATCCATGTAATCATATTCAAACTTTAGTCCTCTGGTAATAGGTAAAAGAATATTATTACAACTAAAACAAAAATAAAATTCTTACAATTGAAGCAATAAAAATATATTATTAAAACTAAAACAAAACCAATATTCTTAAACTAAAACAAAATCAATATTCTTACAACTTAAACAAAACCAATATTATTACAACTGAAACAAAAAAAATTATTAGTTGGTTTTTTCCAACAGATAAATTGGCCAATCATGAAAAGAGTCTGCATAATTTCTTAATTCCTGCCCATCCCCTCCTTCAGCGAACACAAGTACATCTCCGTAGCCATTGTATATTTTATCGACCAGTATTTGAGCCTCACCCATCTCCAAAGGTCGGTTGTGTACTTGAGTTCTGGAAACCTTGGAGATGAGTGTGCACACCCCAACAACCCTATTATTGCTTAGGTATGTGAAATATTACTTTTCTCCATAGTCACCGTGAGTTGTGGATGATGATCCAAGTCCCGTGATAGGTGGAGGCACGGGGAATGGGAATGTTGGATGAGGCAGAATTTGGGAGGAGAATATTGGATGAGGCGGCATTTGGGAGGGGAATGTAGGAGGCGACATTTAGGAAGGGAAACTTGAAGGGGGAGGATAGGGAAAAACTTTAAGAGTAGGGTGAGGGTAAGGGTAAGGGTAGCCTTGAGGAGGCGACATTAGGATCCCATAATTTTGTAAAAGGGACACAAGTTGCCCAATTTGATTCGTTAACATTCCCAGGTTATTTTTAATATCCTGGATATCCCCACCCGTCTTGAAATTGTCATTTGTCAATGGATGAGAAATAATCCTTGATAGAAAAAAACTTGTCTACAAGAGGTGCGATCTATTGAAATTTTGTTTATGGAATATGTGAGCTAACACCTCTCGTCCTCCCCCTTTTGTCCTTTCTAAAGGTCCGGGTCAGGGCATCATTTTTCAGGTCAAAGTCATCATTAGGGCTCAAACCTAACTCACTGTTGATGGCCTCTATTGATTTTAGCATCTCAGCTAAGTGTGGTGGGAATTTATTATCTTAGCCCCGTCAAGCATGAATGGATAAGTTGGACTAATATGATTTTTTACCCGTATCTAGACCATCCTTTGTCCTGCTCTCTCATTCATTCTTCAAATCTTATAGGATTTGGATCCCAGCCTGTGGATATAAGTTTTTGTCCCCTATTTTTTTTTATTTTTCTCCCTTTGGACCAAGTTTTTCTCTGTCGCGTCATTCTCTAAAAACTTATTCCACTGCTCCACCGTAATTTCAACATTGGCAGTCACTCTCTCTTTCAAAGACAAAATATCAAAGCTCACTGCCTCCTTCGGGAAAAATTTCTTTCGAAGGTTTGTTCTATATGTCCTCAACGATTCAGTAACTCGAGATAAAACCTTATTCTTAGAATGGTCGGGAAATGAGAAATACTTACAGAGTTGATCATATATGTCATCTTTCACGGCTTGATCAACCAGGTTCCAGTTCCCTGGTCCACCAACCCCCATGTTCATTTTTCTCAAAGCCAAACTCCGAACTTTAAAGTTCAGCACGTCATTCCTATCACCCATCGAATTATTCCCAATAAGGGAGAACCCAATGGTCTTCTTTTGGGTTGAGCAGGAGGCGTCGACAACATTAGATAGGGGCGGTGGATCAACGGGAGTGCTGGATGTGGGCGTCGAAGAAGCTGCAGTTGGACTTGGTGAGGAGGGAACCATTGGTGGAGTTGTGTATTGCTCACCAATTGGTGATGATAATTCGGGTTGTACACGAGATGGTGAACCTCGTTGTGGTTTCGCCTCCGCGCTTTATTCATTTGGGTTGCTTCCTCCCAACATTATCTACAAAAATGAAAAACCATAAGCGACTAAAAAATTATAATAAGAAACTATAATTAATTAATCAAGATCATGACTATATATATATATATATATATATATATATTAAACCTTTTCAAAGTAAGACTTTAGAATATGGTCAATGTGCCTGATATCCATCTATTCGGTATTAGTTTTTAAGAAACTATGAATTTTTGCACGTGGTCAACTAAGAGAAAGGGTATCTATGATTGATGTGTAGATATCCCACTACAAGAAAACTTGGATTTAACAATATTTTCTAAATGTTGGAATAAACTCTAAAAGCGTCGGGGAAAGAAATCCCTACGTTTGGACAACGTTTTTTAAAAACATCGGCGTATCTACAGTCGGGAAATAAGCGTCGTTTGTTAAAAATGTCAGATATACTTTTCCCAATGCTTCCTGCTACGTTTATTAACCGTCGACAATTATCGCTGCCTTGTGATACAGTTGCGACTTTTTTTTAAAAGCGTCAGGTTTTGTCTCAACGTTTCCTCAAAAGCGTCGGGAATATTAAATTAAGATATTAACACAAGATTCAATCATTTACTTGATACCATCGCAATATTAACTAAGTTTTCCCATACTGTATTCCAACATTTTTTTGTAAAGTGTAAATATTTTAAGTGTCATATAATATACAAGTAGACCTAATTAATATTACAATTCATCCCTCAACGAAATTCTCAATCAACCAATAAAAAACTATAAAATATAACATCTAATCATCCGAAAATAAAATGAAGAAATTGTATCTTCAAACATCCCAAAGTTATCTACTAATAAGCAAAAAATGTGTACCCAAATATTCCAAACAAAATATGAAACATATATTATCATAAAAAAATGTTAGAGTAATGTTCAAAATAATCAATACGATGTCTCCGCGATTATGGGCATGACAGAACCACCTGTAAAAAGAAAGAAATGAGTATTAAAAAGTAAATAAGTCAATGTAAAAGTGATACACAAAAGAAAAAAGAAAAATGAAAGGTGGTTAGGGACTTACTTCCCAATTCAAACTTTTCTATTAGTTGATATTTTTTGCCTTCTTCATCCGCTCCTAAAATTAGAACAGGAAAATAGTTGGAAGAGGGATAGTAATTAGTTTCAATGTTTTCAAATCAACAGCTTATATAGCAATAATGAAAACTTACAACTTGTACGAGCAAACTGAAAAATGGTGATGTATATAACTTTAAAATATATTTTCAAATATAAAAGAACCAAAAAAATGTAATATGTTAGCAAATAATATTCTCATATGGCATATGAAGTTTGCGACCCGGCCTAAATTAAAGTCGTAAGCCACACAATCTAAGTCTGATAACATTTTTTATGTCCAATTTAAAAGAATAATTTCTAAAACGGATCCCTAAAGTTTTAACATTTTTTATGGAAAATTGTTATCAACGCATTATTATGAGATTTATAATAATAGAAGTAGTATTTTGTAAATTACTTTTTTCCAATGTTGGCTACTATAATATATTCTATTTTTTCCATGTATTTGAATAAGTGAAGTGATAAAAACATGTGGATGTTGATAAAGTAAATAGTTTTATAGTAGCAAAACATGTTTTACACGCTTATTATTTTTTAAAAAATTTGGCAAAGTTTCCTTTGTTCATTAATGAAAACCAACTTGTTTTAACCTTTAAAATTAACTCAACAACAACAACCACCAAATTAAACCACAAATAAATTCCTTTCACCAATTTCAAAATATATAACCTCATAAATTAGTTCCATCAACACATGTTCAACAAATTGCCATTAGAATAAGTATCACTGTATATATATATATATATATATATATATATATATATATATATATATATATATATATATATATATATATATATATATATATATATAATAGGTCTTATATGCATCAAATGATGAAAATATTAATGCTCTTGCTTTAAAATGTTGCATGAAGAATTTTAGGGGCAAAAATACAAACCCCACAATAGCTACGAAGTTGAGTTCACGATATGATTTGAGGTGGTTCCTTCATTGAGGGTTGCGATCGACGTTGCGATTGAACCTCAGATGTTAACGGTGGCAACTGTGGTGATGCTACATGATTAACATTGGCGTTGATAGGAACCTAGCAATTAGAATATCCAAAATATTAGATTTAATGCATAAAATTAAGAAATTGTACTTATACATCCAATGATTAATAAAAGTTAACCTCTTTAGTTCCTAAAGAAAGTGTTGTGAATAAGGATCTTCTCGTCATTAGTATTAGATGTGAATAAGTGCCTAAAATTGGAACGGTTTCGAGTAGCAATGGCATGATTTCTAGCAACTTGAGGAGAACTCATACCCTTAGGTACGACAACATTGTCCAGAGTTGTTGGGTCATTCAGGTTATCAATATCGGACGCAAAGGAGGAAGGAGACTCGCCTAAAAAATGGTAATAACAAGAATCATGCGAGATCAAGAAGTTTGTACTAGTAAAAGAACTACGTCTTGAAAGTATCATATGAAAAGAAACCAATTTCTCACTGATTCAACTACTTCACGTAGCTCCAGCAACAGGAACTTAGAATTATTTCTTATATTCATTTTCCTGTTCAGTCATGCACTAAGGTTCATCACCAAATTCCTATAGATGATCCCGCTTCCAAATTTCAACATTTATGTGAAAGCAAAATATGAAAAGAATTGTTGTGATTTAAATATCCTTTGTTTTACGTATCCGCGTGTAAAATGGTAAGATCAATTTAGAGCCAAAGGAACATCTGCAAGAACGATCACCCTATTACATGCTTGAGTGTAGGAAATATTTACAAAATCAGATGTTATATAAAACGCATTTCACCACACAGTAGTTCTATCTGTTAAAATGCATGGTATAATGTCCAAAATAAAGAAACTAGTAAAAAAATTTCAAACAGAAACGTGTTAAACGTTTTTTTATTTCGCATACAAACACGTACCCAGAGGAACACTGTGTAGATCTATTTGTAACTCATGTCAATCCCTATTTTCCCTGCTATCTGATGAATAAATAAACCTCAAGTATGCCACCTCCATGCATTTGTAGGCCAGTGTGGTAGAAGACATGTCTCTCGATTTCTCATATTCATGGGCGCAAAACCTATATACTCCAGAAAAGAGAAACATAAAATGAATTGTATGCCATCAACAAATTCTGAGAATTTAGTGTGAATGAGATACAAACATACATAGCTGCTATAGGAAGATCTCCTGTTTATAATTTGAGATGGAGGGAAGGGAGACTGCCCTTACGCGCGTCCAAATTTTTTGGAGGAAATAAAATTGTCCTATATTACACATTAATCATGTATGCCTATAGGCTTTTTCCTAAAAACGGTTATAATATGTACAATTAAATATGACTATTATATTTAAACTGGCATGTACATTAACACTAAAAAGTATATAATGACTCTTTATAAATAATATGTCATGTAGGTAATAGTGTTATACTTTTAAATACTCTTTACTTTAAACTGTCATGATATCCTTTTGTAGTGCAGAGAATAATTCACGATTCATTAAATACTAACCAGAATTGTTTGATCATACACTCCGAGTTTTTATAAATTAAGAATGACCTATGATACCGAATTGGCTCTCGACCATTCCAATATATTCGTCAGCCCATAAATTAAAGATCCAAATTTTAACTCCAAAACAAAATACTACATGAATTTAACATAATAATATCATTACAATAGATGACTTTAATTTACGGAACTATTCGATTAAAACCCTAATTTTAGTCACTAATTATCATAACGACTCCATAAATAATTGTAAAGTTAATGTAATATCAATTATAGTACATATAGATGACAATTGAGAGAAAAGAAATTACCAACCTAATTATAGAGTTGTAAAATTGAGAATGGCGTCAGTGAGTTCAGTAGTTGGGCTTCATTCTTTCTAACTTCCACTTTCACAG
Source organism: Sambucus nigra (assembly GCA_949130495.1). Taxonomy (NCBI): domain Eukaryota; kingdom Viridiplantae; phylum Streptophyta; class Magnoliopsida; order Dipsacales; family Adoxaceae; genus Sambucus; species Sambucus nigra. Next base: position 339,248,835 of record OX422213.1, on the reverse strand, counting down.
TCAACATATATAATAAACATCAAAGACTTATACTCCATTTCATCAACCTACATACAGATATTATATATATTATATATGTGTAAATAGATATGAGTTTCACAATTTTTAATTTTCCTTCAACTCTTTAACACAGGGGATACAAAGAAACATGCCGACACATGGAATACAAAGAAACATTCCAGGAGAAAAAAAAATGATCCCTAAAAAATAGATTCCTCTAAACAAAATGAACCCTATAAAGAATTATTTTTCAATAATATTCGTGTGTGAATCAACTGATACCCATATTTATTTATCTGCTACAATACAAATTTATTTCCAAGAATTGGATTTAAAACCAAAAATATGCATAACCTTCGGGAAAAGCCAACACCAACTTGTAATTATCAAGGTTAAAATTGTAACCAAGTCCACGCAAAAACACATACCCAATTGAGATTGATGGCCTATTAATTTTCTTATAACATTTGGTGAGTGGATTCCATATCCTGAAGTCGAAAAAGGTATCAATAACAATCAAATTGTTTCAAGAATTGAAAAAAACTAATTGTCGTGCTCAAATTCAGCCGTGCTCAAAGTCGAAAAAGGTACCCAACTGAGATTGATGGCCTATCTTCCAAAATTCAGTCATACTCAAATTTTACAATTCCAAAATTGTTACATGTGTCTTTAAAGATTTTGGTATCAATAGAGTCGTTGGATTATTTTGAGTGTCTTCTAGGGTTGTCTGTGAACAATTTTACGAAAGAGGGAACTCATTATATTTTTTGAGGGAAATCGAAAGTAAAAGGAAGTTGGAGAATTGGAGCCGACATTTTTATTCCAAAACGAGGGTAAATAACCAACCTTTTATTATAAAACGTCATAATATTTCGACGTTTTTAATAAATGCCAATAATATTTTGACATTTTTTCTAAAACGTCGATAATTTTCTTACGTTGTTAAATAAACGTCGGCATATACAGTATATACCGACATTTGTAAAAGCTTCCAAATTTTCTTGTAGTGTCCGTGACATGAACTCGGAATCCCATCCTTTTCAACTTGTTGGCAAGATTCAATTTAGCGTGCAGACGCTGCGAAACACCGCAATCCATGTCAATGCTCTCTATACGCAGTTGTATCCATAACGAGTGATTTTTTTTTACCTTCTCTAAAAATGTAACTAAAGTCCGAGCTATGTCGGGATTATGTATGTGAAATATTTTTTGTATAACATCATCCTATTTTCCTAGTAGGGAAAATAAAATACAATCGAACATGTAATCTTACTAGTGGTTAACTCCACGATTTACAAGGTAGTTAAATTGTTCGATCTTTTTATTTTCATATCTATAAATAGAAGTACCCTCTATATGATGCTCACTAATAAAAGAGACGTGTGAGGTTCAATTGGAATATCTCCAACTCCTGTTGCCAGTTATTATCACCGTGCCTCATTTTTTCTGAGAAAAATATACGAGGGTGTGAATGTGAGTCCTACGGTTAAGGTATAAGGGTATATTAGGGTATATTAGTTTGATTAAGATTTTAAGAATGGAAAGGATTTTAAGTTTACTAGTTTGATTAGGGTGTGAAACCTATAATACTCAATTAATTCCAAACTCTAAATAAATACCAAGCCCTAAATGACAATATCCTTAAGTAATGCAATTTATTTTAATCCCTAAGTAAACACATTCAGTCAATACTAATAATACTTAATTTATTTCAAACTCTAAATAAATATCAATCCCTAAATGACAATACCCTTAAATTTTGTAATTTATTTTAATCCTTAAGTAACCACATTCAATCAATACTAATAATCACAGTACCCTTAAGTAATGAAATTAATTTCAAACTCTAAATAACAATTCACAATCAGTGCTAACAATACCCAATTAATTTTAAAAAATTGTACACACATACACACACATACGCACACATATATACAGACGTACACACACATACACAGATATACACACGTACACACATTCACACAAATATATGCATACATACACACACAAACACATACATACACATAAATACACACATATACATTAGGGTTTAACATAGAATTAAACAAAAATTAGGGTTTACCTTTGAAATTGAGAGAGAGATTAAGATTGAGATTGAGAGAGACGAAATTAGGGGTTGAGAATGCAAATAATCGAAAGAGAGAGAGCGAGATTGACGCGGGAAGAAATGAAATGAAGGCGGGGGTTTTTTATTATAAGGACCCTGACCACGTCCTAGAGGCGTGACCTATTTCCATGACCCTTAAATGTTTTCCACATCAGCGCGTAGGCAACCATGTGGTCACGACCCTAAGCCCTAAGTCATGACCTACGCGTGTGAACAAATTGGTATGGTCACGACCCAAAGCCGTGACCCATCAGGTGTGCATTGTGGCATTGGTCACGATTCAAGGCCGTGACCCTACCGTGACCAATCTTGGAGGGAACTTTGAGGCGAATTTGGCACCATGATGGTCACAACCTGGCCACGGCCTAAGGCTGTGACCCATACTGGTCAGGGATTTGGTCAGTGAACACTTCCAAGAGCATCCATGGCCACACTGGGTCATGGCTATGGTCACTCCAAATTTTATGTGGTCAGGGATTTGGGTCGTGACCAACTGGTCAGGGCTTTTCACCATGACCCCCTGGGGGTGACCATTTGCTGGATTTGGTGTAGTGTCAAGTAGAAGTATTCATCATTTAAAAAAATGTATTTTTTATATTGTTAATCCGGAAAGGGTGTAATGAATAACAAAGTGGAGGACTTAGAGATCTGCATAGCTTGAACATCAAAGGTAGATACAAGAAAACTCCAAATAACACTGAAATGAGATGGTTTCCTACTATCAAATATCGAATAAGCTCAATATTCATGGGCATTTTTAGAATAATATGGTTGTAATATGGGGAGTATTCAGAAATTGGAGGGGCTTTGTTTGAGGGGCATTTTGTTGGAAAGTGGATGCAAATTCATCTTTTGAGGCTGAATTCTTAGATGCTATTATAGGTATTGATTTTGATTGGGCTTATTAATGGAAGAGCTTACGGTTGGAAACTGATTCAAAGGCAGTATGGTATTTCTTTCATCATCATTCATACATCCCTCCTTGGAAATTTCAAGTCAAGCGTCATAATTGCATGGTTTTTAACTCTCAAATAGAGTTTGTTTGCTCTCACATCTTTACGGAAGGAAATGCACTGGGAGATAAAGTATCAAACATGGGTTTTCTTCATGGTCAAATGAAGTGGTGGTGGAATGCTCCTCTTGAAATTCAATCTTAGGTGGCTAAAGACTTGTCTACTACTTCTCATTATAGGTTTTTATAACCTTCAGATTAGTGTATTTGAGTCTTTGTTTTTTAGGTTTTCAAGTTTGTTTGGGTAGTATGTCCCACAAACTTAGTTTGTGAGATATTGGGTCTATTATAAAGACTCTTGTGGGATAGTCTTTTATATTCTTTGTTATTTGAAAGGTAAGTTTTTAATGCCCCATTCTTCTCTATGTGAACCACATGGAAGATTTTTTTTCATTTTCTTTTAGTAAAAGAACTCCTGGGGTACCGTCTATCTTTTCTAAATAAAAAACATATAAATGCACATCTAAATAATTAATTAAAAACTTCATTGCAAAATATTCTTCTACTTGATATCAAATGATTTAAAAGATGATATTAGTCGACCACAAAATGTAATTTCATTGGTAATTAATTGATTCAATACAAGACATGTGGATTTACATTACACATGGTATTAGAACTTTCTCTTATTTTAAAATAATGAAATAATTAAGATTTTGCAACGAAAAAGACTGGCATTTAATAAAAAATCCCATTATTTTTATTTTTACTTATTTTTTATCTAAGATATTAAAAAAAATATTTTTGAACCCTAATAGTTCTAGTATACAGGAATATTAACAATAATTGAACACATATAATTATTGACGTGGCAGTGTCATAGTGCCATGATTTATTAGAGAGATCCAATAACTAATTTACTATATAAAATCCATCATTTTTTTTGGCTATAATCTTCCATTTTATAGTAAAAAATAATTACTTGGTGGGTTTTTTTCAATTAGCCAAAAACCTTTTTGATTGTTATTTTTTATGTTTCGTATATAAATATGATCTAATTGCTAAGTTAAATGATATTTTTATTTTTTTTTATTTCACACTTAATTTAATTATTGTTGTTATTTTAATTAGTAAGATAATGTATACTATCAATATCTTTTCCCTCACACACGTCAAATAAAAAATTTTTTGAATTTTTCTTCAATAATTTTGTTATTGCAATTTTCTTAGAGTTTCAAATCTTGAAAAACTTCATCTCAATTATAAGTTTATATACTTTTAATTTCATTATTAACACTTAATTAAAAATAGGACATCTAAATTTATATTAGTAAATTACATCTATGGCCCCTAAACTTTGATGTTTTAAACGATTTCTCCCTTGAACATTTTTTAAAAATGATTTAGCCCTGATACTATCATAGCATTACACCATTAGGCCTTTCGTGAACTTGAGCAAAAAAAAAAATCCAAAAATGGCCTTTTAACCCCAATGTTGGAACTAAATTATAAAGGGATACCTTTATGAATTTATATATGGATTGTGATACTTTTTCAATAAATTAAAATTATAATCGTATTTTTTCAATACTTAGTAAAATTAATGATGCAAAATACACATATTTTACTTCCAAATATCATGGTACAATTTTTAAAAAAATATTTTACAATTAAAAGAAAATTTTGTGGTATTTGTGTTTTTTATTGTGTTTTAGCCAGACACGATAAGGATCATTTTGATACGAGCATAACTCAACATGTTTTTTAGATAACATAATAGATAACAACCTATTTAGAATATGATTAACACAATTAATTATTCTTACACCCATTAAAACACGACAATGCAAAAAAATTTGACATGAAACTCACTTAAAATTAACATGATATATTATTTTATCTTTGTCTAAACTATGCCTCGTGTTATCATGTTATTTATTTTTTACTTATGTTTTTCTTGTATTGTCGTGTTTAATTAGATTAAAAAATAATTAATCGTGTTAATAAAGTGTCTGTCACGCAAAAACATAATCGAAGAACACACATCCCACAACTTGTTTAAAAGTAATTGTATAATATTTTATTTAAAATTTGTACAATGATATTTTGAAGTAAAATATGAGTAATTTGAATAATTAAATTAATAAGGTGTTGTAAAAATATGCTTATGATTTTAGTTTAATGGAAAAAGTAACACAAAACCATAAATAAATTGATAAAAGGTTCTTTATTATTAAGCGCCAAAATAATGCTTAAAATGGACATTTTGGAATTTTTCTCTTAAAGTTTCTAGAAAAATTAACATAAGTGCCAACGATGTAACGTTGCAATAGTTTAAGGGCTAAATAGTTACAAAAAAAATTAGGGATCAAATCATTATAAACACTAAAGTTTAGGGGTTATAGGTATAATTTACTCTATTTCTCTCTATATGTGTGTGTACTTAAACCTTACTAAAAAACAACAACAACAACAATAAGTTTTTTTTTGTAGAAAAATAAGATATTTATAACTTGTATGATTGTTTTTATTTCCTTGCTTTTAGTCGCGTTAATCATCACTAGACCAAAACATATTTTAATTGACATAACTAGGGTTAGTTTTCGATCATAATTACCAGTTTTACCAGCTGGTACATCAGCCTATAAACCAAAACCAAATTGTGCGGTACATCGGTAAAATTAGAATTTTGAGATAAAATAGGTTTTCAAAGAATATGATAGATTTTGATAAATTTCTCTTTACCGTAAATTGGGTACTACTCAGTATATAATGGTAATATTTTTCACCACTTAACTAAACCTTTTTATATGCATATTTAATAAAACAGAAAACAACCTACATAATTTTGTTGTCTGTAAAACTATATATAAATATTAAACTCTACAATAAACATCACAAATTGTAATTCAAGTTACACTATTGTCCCAATAACTCGAATAAATATCAATTCAGGTGTCATATTAAATAACAAACCAAAATGAAAATATTTCACGTTCTTCGTTTCTTGCACTCCCCACTTCTTCATCTACAAAAAAAATTGAATATCAACATATTGCAAAAAAAATAAAAATTAGTCGAAACGTACAAAAAAATCATATGAACAAAAAAATTTACAAAAAAGAGTGAAAATGTCAACTACACAGAAAAATTATTTATACCAGAAATATTAAGCTCCTGAAAGATTCAAATACTTAAAATATTGAATGTCATACCCATATTGTACCGGATCAGAAAGATTTATAACAGAAATAATCAAAACATAATAAACAAAGTCGAGGTGAAGTATTACTGGAAAAGTGACCTGAGGTGAGGATAAATTCGGGATGACGGGTTGACAGAGAAAGCCGAGTTAATGCGTTCTGTGAGGGAGGAGAGAGGAAATGGTGTCATTTTGTGAGATGCGAGAGAGCCGTAAGTTATGGTGTTGAATATGAATCATTAACCCTAGTCTTATTATAAGTTGTGCTGTGAATAATACAAAGGTTGTAAAATCTTGTATTGTTCCAAGGGTTAGTAAAAGGTTGACCACTTAAAGAAAAACAAAAACCGATAAAATAAGTGTGGTTGTATTTGACTTTAGTCGTTGCGTATTCTTGTTTGATTTAATTTGGTATTTTCTATTTCATAATTCGATAATATCATTTTGGTATTTTCAGTACATAAATTTCGGTATTTTATTTTGGTATGGTACAGTTAGTAAATCGGTTCTTAAAATGTTAAAACCAAAACCAACCACAAAATTCGATAGTTTTGGTTTCGAAAAGTAAAAAATATAAATTATTACCACTAATTTTCAGTATAAAATGGTACGGTACGAGTTTTTACCGTACCACAAACACCCTAAACCTTAACCGAGATTATATCACTCCCTTTTTAAATTTCTTAACTTAATAGATTGAGAACTTACAATTTCTTCATCAATATCAGTGCAATAACTTTAATTACAAGAAAATTATATAAATATTACAAGTATACATGTTGGTGTGTTCAATATGAATTGAAACATGTCTATATACTTAGACATTGTAGAACTTATTTAAATTACAAAAAAAATCTTAATAGAATTAAAAAATAAATAAAAAGTATACTTAATGTATAATGATTATAACATATTCTCCAATTGGAATAAAACTACACTTCATTATTAATGTGATGTACTAATCATTTGTTATTGTAACATGTTTCAATTTTTTTTTACTATATACAAGAATTTTGATATAAACTTATTTGATTTGTTTGTTAAATAAGAAGATTAAAAATATTACAAGGCCACATAACTCATCTATGTTTCTTTTCATTATGACTTCAAACATAAAATCCCAGCATTAAATAACCAATTCATCATGCACACTACCTTTTGAAACCTACTACTACTACTACTACTACTACTACTACTACTAATAATAATAATAATAATAATAATAATAATAATAATAATAATAATAATAATAATAATACAACTAATAATAATAATAATAACAATAATAATAATAATAATAATAATAATAATAATAATAATAATAATAATAATAATAATAAGGGTCAATTATTAAATAGTCCCTACTATAAATATATATTTTTTAAAAAGGACACATATTTTTAGTTTAACCCATTTAGTCCCTCAAGCACTCAATATCCTCTTATTTTTAGAGGTCCGCGCCAGCGGCACTCCCTCTCCAAAATATGTGGCAAAGGACTTTTTGAGGCAAAATAAAAAAGTTTGGACTAAATGGGTATTAAAAAATGTCCGAGGGACTATTTGGTATATGTCCCTAATAATAATAATAATAATAATAATAATAATAATAATAATAATAATAATAATAATAATAATAATAATAATAATAACAACAACAACAATAATAATTGATGATACCCTATTTTACACTTGGTATTTTCAAGATTCTAAGACTCAATGACTACGCTTGGGTAAGAGCAGAGGTCCACATGCTAGTCTTGAACCTCAGACATGTCGCTATTTGATCCCCCCAAATCTTTGTAGCTCTTAAGGATAAACCGAAGTACTACAATGGACCTCAGTCACGCTTTATTTCCCCCTTTGGAGTTAGTTGTACCAATGCATTTCCTCACCTAAGTTATGAGACCACACCACCAGGGTTTTGCCATGTCTGATGATCAAGGCAAACCTCTAACCAAAGAGAGATAACCTCCTAAGGCCACCTAACCCTCAGCACTAGGGTAAAATGTTGCATTGTACCTTAAGATAAATTAGTGGTAATTACGTGATAGTTCCAGACCTCCTGGATCTCAACAACGCCCCTGAATCTAGTCCGGAGGGTAGGTGGAAATCACAACACTGTTTCAGCTACTGCCACCAGTCAAACCCAACCATTTAGATTGAAGAATCCAATTAGCGTTAAATGAGATAAAACATACCTTACACCACCTGCAATACCTTTGGCCAATACTCCGCCATCTTGCTGACACCAGAAGACCTTAGGGACACCACATGCATGTTGCGCCAGTCCATTTATTACATTTTTGGTATCTTGCATAAAAATAGGATGCCAATGGAAGGATGAAGACATGTTCAAGCAATCAAACTTAGAGAGATGCAAGGGTATCAACATTCTCGTGTGTACTCTTTGTTCTAATCACTTTAAACCATTATCTCACACTTTGATAAATTTTCCCTCTCACCTGTCTGAGGTCAAAAGGGGTTTCTTCCCCCGGTAACAGGATTCCATCCTTGGAATCAATAAAAGTATGTACCTAGCTAGAAGATTTCAGGATACTTCGCGTGCATGTCTTCCTTCCTCTCCCAAGTCGACCCATCCTCCCAATGGGGTCCTCACTTCACCCAAACTAAAGGAACAACCTTGTATCTAAGTTGTCGCTCGCGTCGGTCCAGAATGGCTATTAGTATCTCCTCGTAAGTAGCATCTAACTAGAGCTCTATCTCGTTAATATCAATGTGCTGGTACGCTATCTCATCTCTAAGAAACCTTTGCAATGTAGATATGTGGAAAATTTCATGCATCCACTGTAAGTGGTTCTGTAATCCCAATCGATATGCCATTAGACCAATCCTCTCATGAATAAGGAACGGTCCCACGTATCGGGGAGACAGCTTGCCTTTCTTCCCAAACGTCATCACTATCTTCATAGGAGACACTTTAATCAACACTTAGTCCTCAACATTAAAGTCTAAGTGTCTCCGGCCCGCATCCACGTAGCTCTTTTGCCTGTCCATGGCAATTCGTATCCTTAACCGAATCATCTCTACCTTTTTTGAGGTGTCTTAAATGAAATCTAGCCCAAGTATCTTATTTTCCCAAACCTCCAACCAGTATTAGTGTGAACGACAAGGTGTCCCATAGAGTTACTCAAACGGTTCCATCCCAATCGTGAACTGGTAGCTGTTGTTTTACACAAACTCCACTAAATGAAAATAGTTCTCCCATCTCCCCTTAAAATCCAAAATGCACATCTGTAACATGTCCTCCAATATCAGGTTCACCTTCTCCGTCTGCCCATCAATCTATGGATAATATGACGTGCTCAATCTAAAATCTTCCCCCATGGCTTGCTGAAAGATCCTCCAAAGTGGGACACAAACTTCTTATTCATGTATGACACGATGTTGAGCCGTACCCCATGCAGTTTAACAATCCCTATAAGGAAAATTCTGGCGTATTGCTCGGAGCTATAATCTGTCCAGACCGTTAAGAAGTGAGCCACCGTCGTCAATTTGTTGAAGATCACCTAAATAGAAGGTATCCCAGTAATAAAGTCCATGCACATGCTTTCCCATTTTCACACTGGGATCTTTAAAGACTGTAAAACACCCGCAAGACGCTAATGGTCCACCTTCACCAGCTGACACATAGCACACTTGGACACAAAATTTGTTATGTTATTTTTCATCCCGACCCAACAATACTGATGCCGCATGTCGTGGTAAATCTTATGCCCTCTGGGATGTATTGTAAAGCATGACCAATTATCCTCAGACATAACGACTTGCCTCAAATCAACATTATCTGGGACAAACGGTCTCCTCTGGAATCTCAAACCGCCATCCAACCCAATGAAATAGTGTTCCACCCTCTCGACTAATAACTATCTCACTTGCTCCTGGTAACACTGATCTCGTGCTTATTCTTTCACAACCCGAGTAATGATCTTGGGGGTGATGGTGAGAACGTCCATAAATGCACGAGTCAAGTCATCATCCCCATGAAGTGACCTCCATTTTGCCTTCCACACTGCCGCTAACTACAAAGTCGGCTTGCCGATCAAACCATCCTCCACGACATTCGCCTTCCCCATGTGGTACTGAATGTATAACTAACAATCTTTCACAAACTTTAACCACATCCTCTGCCTCATGTTCGACTCCCTCTATGTGAACAAGTGTTGTAGGATTTTAAGGTCCGTGAAAAGATGAAATTTCTCCCCTAGGATATGATTCCTCCACACTCGCAGTGAAAAAACCACTATTACTAACTCCAAGTCATGGGTAGGGTATTATCCCTTGTGAAGCTTAAGATTTCGAGAAGCATAAGCTATCGGACTCTCCTCTTTCATGTAAACCCCTCCAATTCCTCTCAAGAACGCATCTGTGAAGACTTTATGGCATATCCCTGTCCGAGGCAAGGCCAAAATTAGTTATGTAGTCAATCTCGTCTTTAGATCCTCAAATTCTCGTTGACACACATCATACCACACAAATGGTACTCCCTTCCTTGTCAAATTTGTTAAGGGCCTGGCTATCTTGGAGAACCCCTAGATGAATCGACGGTAGTACCCATCCAGTCCCAAAAGGCTGGGCATCTTGGTGGGTATAATGGGTTGTCCCCACACCATCACTGCGAAAACTTCCCCAGGTACAAGGATATCCCCCTCTTGGACACAATGTGGCCCAAGAACTTCACCTCTCTTAAAGAGAAACTGCATTTCTTGAACTTCTCATACAACTAGTGATCTCGTAGTGTCTGTAAGACCACCCGTAAATGCTCAGCGTGATCTTCTCAGTCCAAGAATAAATCAGGATATCGTTAATAAACACGATGACGAACCAATCCAAGTAATATCTTAACACCCAATTCATCAAGTCCATAAATACTATCGGTGCATTGGTTAGTCCAAATAACATCACCAAAAACTTGTACGACTCATATCTTGCAAGGAATGCTGTCTTTGAGATGCCTTGCTCTCGGAAACTCAACTGGTGGTTACCCGATCTCAAGTCAATCTTTGAGAAATACGTACCACCCCTCAGCTGGTCAACTAAATCATCAATACGTGGCAACAAGTATTTATTCCGTATAGTGACTTTGTTCAAAGCTTTAGAGATCCATCCTTCTTCTTGAAAAATAAAATTGGAGCACCCCGCAGCGAAGTACTCCTCCTGATAAATCCATGCCCCAACAATTGCTCAATCTGATCCCGTAGCTCCCTCATCTACAGAGGATCCATTTGATATGGTGTATGAAAAATGGGTCTCATGCATGGAATCAATTCGATTACAAAGTCTATCTCTGGACTAGGTGGCAACCCCGGGATCTCCTAAAAAAATAAAAAAAAACTCACTCACCACCGGAATGGAATCTAGTGTAACCATAATCTCCGAAGAAGCATCTATATCGATACAATATAAATGCGTGCTCGACCCACCCCCAGGGTGCGGCATAGTGACTAGGTACATCTCCTGCCTCGGAATGGAAAAGACGATGGACCTCCCATAATAATCCACTCATGCTTTGTACGTATCTAGCCAGCCCATCCCCAAAATAACGTCTTACTTGTGTGTATCGAGTACTAATAAGTCTACTACAAATGTGAGTCGCACTATCTCGATCCTGATGCCCCGACATAAAACGTATGGGTTCCCCTTTACCCACCAGTGAATATATGTGTAGTAAAATATCAGAAACATAATCTACCATCCCAATTTCTCGTGAAAACCCTGTGCTAACAAAGAGAGAGATGCACCCGTGTAGAATAAAATGAGACCTACATGATCAAAGATGGGAAACATAGGCTTAAATTCCCGTACCGGTGCTGGCCCCTCTGCGGGTGCAATATGGTAACCCATCCATATTATAATGGTTATTTTCCCTGTGATTGGGCGTCGGGTGCTGGAGAGAATGGTACAGCAACTCCCGGAGATGGAAATGGTGGGCGTTGTCCTTATGGTGTCTGTTATCCCCTCTGACCTCCCTACTCCTAGGTTGTCTGGTTACCTTGAGGACACCGCATCAAAGTATGGCCCCTCTCTCCACATGTAAAACAATTATCGTGGAATGGGCGCCGCTCAGTCTGCCGATTGTGCTGGCCTCTGCCTTGATGTCCTTCGCCCTAATGGCCTCTATGCTATTGGCCCTTTCTCGACTTCCCCTGGTCGTGCTAGCCCTATATATGCTGGTCATCTGAACCCTGAACTTCTTATTCTGATTAGGAGATAAGGTTCTCCTAAACTGATGGGTCCTGGATCCGCTCCCCCACTCGCCTTGCCCTCCTGGATCGACGACTTTTCTTTTTGGCATTTCTCACCATGTTTCTCTGGAATGCCCTGTATTCCTGATAATGGATAAGTGCGGCATTCACGAGCTGATTATACGTTATGAATGATGGATTCCCCGAAAGAGCCTTCCTGATGTGCCAGACTGATCCCGCTATGAGCCTGTCAATCCTCCTTTGCTCAGTGCTAATATCCTCCTTTATGAAGTATGAAAGGGAGGTAAACTCTTCTTATCACTTGGACATGGTACGCCCCTCCTGGTTAAGCTCCATAAACCTTCTCCACATCTCAGACTTCATGGCGAGGGGAAAGTATTTCCCCTCAAATATCTCCTAGAACTCATCGATAGTCAGTCTGTCTCTCTCTGCAATCGATGTCACCGACTTCTGCCATTAGAGTGCGGCCCCTATTGAACGGAACAAATCTAGCATATGCTTTTTCATCGGTGTGAACTCTACCATCGGTAAATGTCTCTCTATGTCTTTTTTCCACCTGCTCACCAAAAATATATATGGACTGCTCGAAAACTTTAGAGGTTGTCCCTTAACGAAGGCCTCCCTCGCCCTATCCAAAATTAGGCCCGGTGCCTGGGCTGGTATGGCCACCTACTGTAGTGGTGGTGGTTGCTGCTATTGAGCCTACAGTAGTGGAAAATGTTGAAGCATGTACGCCATGGTTGTGGAAACCTCTTGAGACTCAATGGTGGCAATTTCGTTGGTGTAATCAACTATGCTGCTGGTGGGGCCTGTGGATGCTGTTGTGACTCTGGCTAAGCCTCCTCCTAAATAATAGGTGTGACTATGCGCCTTGTCCTACATCTTCATCCATTTACCATCCGAAAATAAACAATGTTCGAATTAGTACAAATGTAAGAATACAATGAATATTAAGCATAGGCACTACATATCAAAGGATGCAACACATAACGTAATGAATACAACATAGATCCTAAGGACACTAGAACCTGGATGCTCTGATACCAACTTTAACAACTCTCATTTTCTCACGTAAAATCTGGCCCGACATGATACATTAAAGATGGGGCTTGTCTGTCAATTAATACCATTCTCAGCATCAAAAAAATATAAATAATATATTAAAGGCTCATAATTGAGGTTCAATGAATATCTTTTATAATAGTAATGATAAGCCCAAAGTGTACCAGACAATCCAAAGATCTCAACCTCGGCTTTATGATAGCCAAGGTAATAGAAGTTCATGAAGCTCTATCAGCAGCATAGTCCTACTAAGGTCGGCCACGGTCGACGCCCCATTTGAATACAGACCTCTTCTCGGTCGCAACCGAGATTATCTATAAACTTGGAGCACAACTCTTATCTGGTCGTCCATAGCCAACGTCACACTCATCCCATACATCTACCTCGACTGGTCATTAGTAGAGGTCCATAAGGAGTACTGGGATAATCACCCTTCAACGCCAACATCAGCCCTAGCCAACATTGCAAGCGCCATAAGAGAATCAGTAGCCCTGCAGGCTCAGCATCAATTGTAAGGTCAACCTCAGCCCTGGCCGACGTTCCACATATCTAACCTCGGCTGGCATCCCATCCAAGGTCGTCTTATCTGCCAAGGTAGGGGTCGTACCTCACCAGTCTCGTACTCACCCAGGCCGAGGTTGGTATCAAGCAAAGACGACTGAGATTTTATGTGTACATGCACGGCTTGAGACACTGGACAAATTTGTTATAACTGAATCATTCCCACCACGTGAGGGAATATTGAGGTCATCATTATCTACATAAGATCAGCCAGGTGTCATTCTCATACTGGTTCGATCCTCATGTACGTGCTCAGTGCATGCTTGGGGGGTACATTACACCCCCAAGCACTATATATAGAGATCATCCTCTACCTTTCAAAGGGATCAAAAATTACAACCCTAGCTGAAACTCTGTCATTTTACACAGTAGAGAGAGAAAGATCGAGAGATTGAATCCATGGCCATTAGTGCCTTCATTTAGTGATATTACTCACACACACTCAGAGTGGACGTAGGCCAGATTGTCTTAACCACTTACATTCAAGTGTTTATCCTCATCTCCTCATCTCCTTCTATATATATATATATATATATATATATATATATATATATATATATATATATATATACTCCGGTGCTTCCATTGTTATCACTTGCTTGAGCTTGTCAACACCTTACCTAGTGGTGCTATTTCCAGCATCATCATTTTGGCGCCGTCTGTGGGAAGAGAAGATAGTCATCTGCTTCACCGGATTCTATGGTAGTGGTCCAACCCCACCGCTGCTGGATTTGAACCACCATTATAAGAGCTCCTGTAGAGTTTTTAAGCTCACCTTATTCATGAGCTCTTCAGTTTCAACGTATGGCACCGGAGTTACTACCTCCTCCTCCACCACCTGGTGCTTGAGGGCCTAGTTCCAGTCAGGCACCACCCTAGTCCGAAATGGCTGAGGTGGCGGCATCCTTGAAGTCCTTGGAAGCAACGCAGTAAGCGATGAAGGAGCAATTTGCACAGATGAGTCAAAATATAATGAGGCCACCTGGGGTCTCACCGGATATGATCACTTCGACGGCTACTCAGCCCCATTTTGAAGCCAGGGGACCACCTCAGGCTCCTTGGAAAGACCAACCTACACCTCAATAGAGGAGGGACGTTGTTGGCCCTAGGCGTTTGCATCTGGGGAGGCAAGGACACCCTTGCCCTGAGGATAGGTATGATGATTTTGAGGCAGAAGATGCTCCAGAGGACTGTTAGGAACCATATGAGGTTTCAAAAAACACTGTACATCCTATCCATCAAAGCCGAGGATGTATGAACAGAAGAGATGATGTTGCCCAACCAAGAGGATCAGCATTTGATCGCTTGAGCAGAGGGTAGGCCTTTGAAAGGCTTAGCCCAATAAATGACCTAAGACAGAGGTTATCAAGATCAATAAGTGCCATAGGGTCACAGAGGGGAAATGGGGAACATCGGCCTTGGCCTGGCCGACACCAACATGGCCGAGACTATGGCCAGGAGGTGAATAGTCGACGTTTTGCTGCAGCTGGGGAACCCTCAGCCCACCCCTTGGAGGTGGCTGGGGATAACCTCGGCCAGGATGA
This sequence comes from Sambucus nigra, assembly GCA_949130495.1. Taxonomy (NCBI): domain Eukaryota; kingdom Viridiplantae; phylum Streptophyta; class Magnoliopsida; order Dipsacales; family Adoxaceae; genus Sambucus; species Sambucus nigra. The sequence continues at coordinate 339,233,162 of OX422213.1, read as the reverse complement.
CGTTGATAGGCCATGGAATGACTCCATCCAACGTCTTGAAGAGAAGATAGACCTCAATAAAAGCCGGGACCCACCACAAAGAGGTTTCTCAGAGGGCTCCCCATTCTTGGCTAAGATAGTGAACTTCCTAACCCCTGCCAAGTTCAAACCACCTACGGTGTCTCCCAATTATGACGGTAGTACTAACCCTATGCATCATATTGAGATGTACCAGTCTGCGGCGGACATTTATTCAATCCCTTATGAGATGAAGTGCCAGGCCTTCTTCGAAACTTTAACAGGAGCTTCACACATCGGGTTCACCTCTCTTCCAAATAACTCGATTGAGAACTTTAAGTGCTTAGCTGAATGGTTCATTCACAACTTCTGTTTTGGGGTAAGACCTCAAAAGAAAACCAATCATCTGCTGTACGTGAAGCAAGGAAAGAATAAGAGCCTAAGAGACTACATTGCTAGATTCAACAAAGATAAATTGGAAGTTGAAGATTTTAAAGAGAATATAGCCATAACAGCCCTCATTAGAGGACTACATAAGGGGAAGTTGCTATGGAAGCTTGCGTAAGACCATCCCAAGTCTATGGCAGAGCTATTGGCAACCGCGAGAAAGGTCATGAAGGCCTAAGAGGCTATGGCCGCTAAGTATGAGGATGAGAATGGAAGTGGCAGCGAGAAATTCCAAAGAAAGAAAGATGGAAAAAAGAGGTCGGTCGATGATAAGTTTGCACGCTATACTCCTCTAACTGTGATATGCGAACACATCCTCAATGAGATCAAGAATGATCGATCTCTGAGATGGCCAGATAAGTTGAAGGCTCCTTCGCATAAGAGGAATAAGAACTTGTGGTGTGAGTTCCACCAAGACCATGGCCATGTGACAGATAAGTGCTTCGCCTTGAAGGGTGAGATCGAGAAGATTTTGAAATCCGGGAAGTTAAGGAAGTATGTTGATGTTAAGGCCCCTAAGAGGGGAAAAGAGGACCCTAAAAAGAAGAAAAATGACAGATATCGAGATGGTACCCCAGCAAAAAGAGACGATGACTCAGATGGGGATGATGAAGACGATCCAGACCTCCCACCAAAAGATGACAACGCACCGATGAAGAGAGTTAGAATGGTCTCCTTTGGAGTTAGCACCATCTGTGGAGGACTTGCGGGAGGTGTCTCTGAAGTAGCTGACCAAAGAGCTCATGTGACAGAGGCCCAGTCAGTGGCCAAAGTAGAGGTTGCGAATCTCGCATCTTCAGACACAAAGTAGAAGGGGAAGAAGGTAGATATGGATAGCCTTGTAGTTGGATTCTCCCGACTCGACTTCAAAGGTATCTTAGTTCCGTACGATGACCCTTTGCTAATTATAACAACGGTGCATGGATGTGAAGTACAGAGAATCCTCGTAAATGGGGGAAGTTCAGCAGATGTGATGTTCTGGCCCTGCTTTAAGAGCCTAGGTCTTAGCAAAGCTAGGCTAGTACCTTATCACCATCCGTTGATGGGCTTCAGCGGGGAGAAGGTCCATTCGTTGGGCTTGTATGAGATGGATGTGCGAATGGGGGACGAGTGGCCTAAGAGGTTGACCCGAAAGATCAATTTCTTCGTTATGGATGAAAATGTCTTCTCAGCATAAAACCTCATCATAGGACGAGTTGACCTTAAGGAGTTCGAAGCCGTGTCGTCAATGGTCCACCAAATGCTAAAATTCCTGACCCTCTATGGGGTAGGGGAAGTGCAAGGGGACCAGACCTCGACGTGAGAATGTTACTTCAACTTGGCACAAGAGAGGGAGGCCCATAAGAGAGCCACAACCACATATAGCATTGATACACTTGATCCTAGAGATGAAACCAAGTTGAAGAAAGGAGAGGCCGCGGAAGAGGTAGAATCCGACATCCTCAATGAGGACGAACTGGAAAAATTATCTAAGTCGGCAAGGCCTTAAAATCAGAGATCAAGGAAGAGCTGATAAAATTCTTGAAAAAGAGGCAGAGTGTCTTCGCTTGGAGTCATGCAGACATGCCTGGCATCGACCCGGAGGTCATTTTCCACTAACTCAATGTTGCAGAAGATGCTAATCCAATTAAATAAAGATAAAGAGTTTACTCGAGGGAAAAGTACGACGTCATCAGGGAGGAGGTCAGAAAGTTGGAAGAGGCAGAATTCATCAGGGAGTTCATACACCTAGAGTGGTTATCAAACGCCGTCATCGTGGCCAATACCAATGGAAAGTGAAGGATGTGCATAGATTTCACTGACCTGAACAAGTCTTGACGAAAAGAGAACTATCCCTTACCTAGTATTGATCAGATGGTAGATGCCACGACAGGGCATGAGCTCATGCGCTTCATCGATGTGTATTCGGGATATAATCAGATCTTTATGAATGTTGAAGACTCAGAGAAAACAGCCTTCATTATAGACAATGGGACCTATTGCTTTAAGGTCATGCCCTTTGGCTTGAAGAATGCAGGGTCAATGTATCAATGTCTTATCAATAAGATGTTTGAAAATCAAATTAGCAAGACCATGAAGGTATATGTAGATGATATGTTGATAAAGAGCTTGAAGTCCTGCACTCACATGACAGACTTAGAGAGAACCTTTGACACCATAGACTTATAAAGGATGAAACTTAATCCCGAAAAGTGTGTCTTCAGGGTAGGAGCTGGAAAATTTCTTCGATTCATTGTCAATCAGAGGGGGATAGAGTCGAACCGTGAGAAGATCAAGGCTTTGCCTAATATGAAGACACAAAGAAGCATTAAAGACATTCAGAGGCTCACTGTAAAGGTACCTAGGCTCAACAAATTTTTTTCCAGAGCCACGGATAAGTGTCTTCCATTTTTTAAGGTACTTAGAAAGGCCTTCGAATGGGACGAAGAATGTGACAAGGCCTTTAAGGAGCTCAAGTCCTACCTCAGATCCCCACTACTCTAATCTCGACCCGTTCTGGGAGAGAAGTTGTATGTCTATCTAGCAGTCTCAGAGTCGGCAATAAGTGCATCTATAGTAGGGGAAGATATCGGGGTGCAAAGGCCTCTGTACTTCAATAGTAAGGCCCTTCAGGGGTCTGAACAAAACTATCCTTGAATGGAGAAATTGGCCTAAGCTTTGATACACGCTTCCAGGAAGATGAAACCCTATTCACAAGCCCGCTCTGTGGTCATCCTCACCGAATCCCCACTAAGGTAAGTCCTCCACAAGACTGAGAAGTCAGGCAGATTGATGATCTGGGCCATCAAGTTGGGAGAGTATGACCTTATTTATCAACCCAGGTTGGCCATAAAAGTGAAGGCACTTGCAGACTTTGTTACTGAGTTCACGTGGGAAGATACTGAGGTTGAGAACAATCCAGTGGTCACAGAGGGATCAAGTAGTAATGTCTTCCAAGACCCGGAAGAGGTTGTGTCCAATAGAGCCAGAAGCGGAATAGCTGAGAATGAGGAAGATGGTTACCTCTTCAGGCAAGGAACCCTGGCCGAGGGGAGCTTATCTTCGAATGAAGACGTTTGGAACCTCTTTATTAACGGGTCTTCATGTGAAAGTGGAAGCGGTGCAGGGCTGATACTATCATCCCCAGATGGTACCAACGTTGAATATGCACTAAGGTTCAACTTCAAAGCATCCAACAACGAGTCAGAATATGAGGCCATGATAGCAGGCCTCTCCTTGTCAAAGACCCTCAGGGTTAGTCGAATTCTACTTTTGGAGTTTACACGGCCAAGGATGAAAGGATGGCCAGATACTTGAAGAGGGTAAGAATGATATTAGAAAGCTTCGAAGAGGTGAATATAAAGAGAGTACCTCGATAAAACAATATCCATGCAGATGTGCTAGCAAGGTTTGCCTCAGCAATAAGGACAGGCATCAGAAGGATAATACTAGTCGAGATCCTGCTCAAACCGACCATTGAGGAAGAAGAGGTTGCCAACTCTTGCCTCAACCTGAACCTGGGAGACTCATGGATGGACCCCCTCATCAGATATATCAGAGAGGGAGAGCTGCCGGAATCAAAGCTAGAAAGGAGGAAACTGAGGTACAGAGTTGTAAAGTTCTCAATAATAGGAGACGTCATATATAAGAAAGAATTTTTTTTACCTCTGCTCAGATGCATTCATCCCACAGAGGTCCCCCGCATCCTACAGGAGCTACACGAGGGTTCTTGCTCCAGTCACGTAGGAGGAAGACCTTTGGCCAAGAGGATTATCACGCAAGGATATTAGTGACCGACCTTGGCCAAGGATGCTGCCGTCTACGTGAAGAGGTGCGACAAATGCCAAAGATTCTCCAATATCCCCCATTAACCTCATCAACCTATAACTTCAATCAGTTCCCCTTAGCCATGTGCAGTATAGTTGATTGACTTGGTGGGTCCCTTGCTAAGGGCTGTGAATAATTATCGATTTTTTATAGTAGCGATTGACTACTTCTCCAAGTGGGTGGAGGCTGAGCCAATAATCATGATAACAGAGCATAACACCTTCCAATTTATCTGGAAGAGCATCATATGCAGATATAGCCTTCCAAACCCCCTCTTCTTGGACAACAAAACCCAGTTCAATAATTATTCCTTAGAGAAGTATTACGAGAGAGTTAGGATCAAGAAATTTTTCTCTTCTCCTGGTCGACCTCAAGCAAACGATCAGACCGAAGTCACGAACAAAATAATCCTCGACGGGATCAAGAAGAGGTTAGAAGAAGCCAAGGGGAGATGGACTGAAGAGGTTTACGCTGTGTTATGGGCCTACATAACAACGGCTAGGACACCAACGAGGGAAACCCCATTTATGTTAGTGCATGGATCAGAAGTCATCATACCAACAGAGGTAGGACTCCCCACTCACAGAGTTTAGACGTATGACCCCGAGAAGAATGGGGAGGATAGAAAACATGACCTAGATTTAATTGAGGAGAGAAGGGAAGACACCGAGGTCAGATAGGCCGCCTACCAGTAGAGAACAGTAAAATACTACAATCAAAGGGTAAAATCGAGGCCCATAGATGTAGGAGATCTGGTGCTGAAGAATACACTGAAGAAGGCAAACAAGCTTCACCCAAATTGGCATGGCCCTTAAAAAGTGACCGAGGAGGTTGTAACCGGGACCTACAGGTTAAAAAACCTTTAAGGGGAACCTTTCTCCAATCCATAGAATGCTCATCATCTGAAAAAGTATTACGTATGATGTTGCAATGGTTTCTATGTAAATATATCATCTTGTGAAGAATTATTAATGAGAAGATCAGTTCCCGTCTCAATTCTTGGTTCATTGTGCCTTAAATTGGTGAAATTTATGGGGTAACATCTTAGTTTGATGACCTCAGACCTTAATCATCATATTTTGGTGACAAGGTCTGAGGTGAAACATCATATTTGGCTGACCTCAGACCTTAAACATCATTAAATTGGTGAAATTGATGGGGTAATATCTTAGTTTGATGACCTCAGACCTTAAAAATCATATTTTGGTGACAAGGTATGAGGTAAAACATCATATTTCGATGACCTAGGACCTTAAACATCATTAAATTGGTGAAATTTATGGGGTAACATCTTAGTTTGATGACCTCGGACCTTAAACATCATATTTTGGTGACAAGGTCTGAGGTAAAACATCATATTTAGACAACCTCAGACCTTAAAGATTAATTTGGTGACAAAGTCTTAGGTGAAACATCATAGTTAGATGACCTCAGGCCCTAAACATCATTAATTTGGTGAAATTCATGAGTGTAACATCCTAGTTAGATGACCTCAGACCTTAAACATCATTAATTTGGTGATAAGGTCTGAGGTGAAACATCTTAGTTAGATGACCTCAGACCCTAAACATTATTAATTTTGTCAAATTCATGAGGGTAACATCTTAGTTTGATGACCTCAGACCTTAAACATCATATTTTGGTGACAACGTCTGAGGTGAAACATCATATTTGGACGACCTCAGACCTTAAACATCATTAATTTGGTGACAAGTTCTGAGGTGGAAAATCATGGTTAGATGACCTCAGACCCTAAATATCATTAGTTTAGTGAAATTCATGAGGGTAACATCTTAGTTAGATGACCTCGGACCTTAAACATCATTAATTTGGTGACAAGGTCTGAGGTGAAACATCATAGTTAGATGACCTCAGACCCTAAACATCATTAATTTGGTGAAATTCATGAGGGTAACATCTTAGTTAGATGACCTCGGACCTTAAACATCATTAATTTGGTGACATGGTCTGAGGTAAAATATCATAGTTAGATAACATCAAACCCTAAACATCATTAATTTGGTAAAATTCATGAGGGTAACATCTTAGTTAGATGACCTCAGACCTTAAACATCATTAATTTGGTGACAAGGTCTGAGGTGAAACATCTTAGTTAGATGACCTCCGACCCTAAACATCATTAATTTGGTGAAATTCATGAGGGTGATATCTTAGTTAAATGACCTCAAACCTTAAACATCATTAATTTGGTGACAAGGTCTGAGGTGAAACATCTTAGTTAGATGACCTCAGACCTTAAACATCATTAATTTGGTGACAAGGTCTGAGGTGAAACATCTTAGTTAGATGACCCCAGACCTTAAACATCATTAATTTGGTGACAAGGTCTGAGGTGAAACATCTTAGTTAGATGACCTCACCTTAAACATCATTAATTTGGTGACAAGGTCTGAGGTGAAACATCTTAGTTAGATGCCCTCATACCTTAAACATCATAATTTGGTGAACATTTTGGGGTAGCATCTTAGTTTGGATGACCTCAGACCTTGAACATCATTAATTTGGTGACATTTATGAGGGTAACATCATAGTTTAGCAGTGAAGACACCAATGCACGATATAAAAATATTCAAGGTCAAAATAAGAAAAATTCTCTTCAGAGAATGATATAGCACAAAAGTTAGAATTACAAGTAAAAATGTAATAGAAAATGTTATCAGAGGTTACAGACCAATACGAATCAGAAACAAAAATTACAAATAAGAGCTTCATAAAGTAAGGCATAAGAGTTTGCAATCTCAGGGTTGGTGGTCACAGCCCTACTCCTTTGGCTGGTGTTGGTTACTTCCACCGTATCATCCTGAGGATTGACATCCTCAGTCTCAATAACCTTCGGCTGCATAGTCTCTGTAAGTGCAGCACCCTCTCCTTTTTCCTCGACCTTTTGCAAGGCCTGAGCAAACTTAGGGTTACCATAGCCGAGACCAATGAAGTCTGAGGCTGCGAAGCTCCCTGACTCCTTCTCTTTCATGGCCGCCCATTTACTAGTGGCCTTAACACCTCTTTTGAGGTATTCAAAACCAAAGCTGAAGAATTCATTAGAGACCTTGTAGCCAGCCAAGATCTTCTCTAAAGCGTCTTCAACTACAGCCTTCACTGCAGCGTCAACATTTTATTGAAAGGCTTCATCCTTGGCCTTCATAGAAGAGTTGTGATCATTATTAAGTTTGGTAATGTATTTCTCCAATTGCATAGCCCTAGCTTTATCCCCCTCAAAGGCACCCTTTATACGGTCCGCTTCAGCATTTAGAGCGGCCTCTGTCTTATGGGCCTCTCTTCCTCTTTCAATTAGGGCATCTTCCTCAGAGTCCAGTCGACAAACTGGTGCATGGTGAGGATACCCTGCAAAACATATTCAGACACATGAGTTTAAGAGTCAATAAAATTCAAAGACGATGTTACACTTGTAATATAAAAGCAAAAGTCTTACTTGGAGAGATCGGTGGAGGAAAAACTCGGCCAACAGAGGGGTGTTCATAGAATGGCAGAATCATTTATCGGGGTCTATCATAACGGAGTCGATGGCATCCAAAGCCTTCATACTTTGGCCAATGAGGCTATCGCCAATCTTTAGATTCTCTAGACGAGCAGTTAATGTATCCTCGGATGAGATGGGGATCGTACGATCCCCCTTAGAGGCTTTCTTCTGCCTCTAATCCTCAGGGGCAGGGACATTGGATTTCCTTTTTTTTGGAGGCATCGGCCCTTGAACAGGTAGGAGGGGGACGAGGTGCATTTAGGCCTGCTTTCTTAACTAGCTTAGTGAAGCTGGGAGCTGCCATTTCCCAGATATTGTCTGATATTCCTTCCGAACGCTTTGCAAGAATAAAGGTCTGAGCTAAAAGATCAGAGGAATAGAAAAACCAGAAAATATGAAAAATAAAAGTAACTTACGAAGCTCGGTTAGAGTACGCCCCCCAAGACCATTCTCAGAGAGGTAATAGGGGGTCATCAAGTGCTCATACTTCACCAGATGGTCGAGCTCTCCCTGATCTTAAAGGTCCTTGACCTTCTACAGGTTGTCCTGACTCAATCCGAGGTTGGCCTTAGTAGCCAATGACACTTTCCCCCATCTCAGGGGTACCCTCAGCTCTAAAAATGAAGAGGTTGTAGAAGAACCAAACTCCCAGGACCTGAGGTAAAGAAATATCTCGTCTTCCAGTTATGGTTGGAGGTTTGGTTGACCAGTAACATTTTCTTATCAGACTTCCTGGCCAAGAAGTGATAATAGCTCGGGTGGTTTCTAGCAGAGGAAGGCATATAACACCCTACGAAGACCTGGAAGGGAAGGTCTGAGTGATGCACTTACCTCTATAGGACGATGGCCCCAATCATCACCCTCCAAGCATTGGGAGATAATTGGTAAGGGGCTAAGTTAATATGGGATAATATGACCCTGATTATTGGATAAAAGGGGAGGCAAAATCCTAACTTAAATATCTGCTCGTATAAGAATATTTCACCGTCTCGGCCATCGTAGGGCCTCTCATTTTTTTGAGGTCTCCTAAACTGGATAGAGGGGACTGAGGAATAAAAATGCATGAAGGCGAGGAGGTCGAATTCGCTGATAGTGCTCTCTATCTCGGCGGCCTCCGAGGTTTCAACATCACTTTCATGACCATCATCCTCGTCCCTGTCAATATCGACCTGGGCAAGGGAACACTTCTAGGGAACCTCTGAGCAAACTCAGTTCTCGTGGCAGCCGATAGGGGAATAGAATTAATAATTGGGGGAAATGCCACACTGGGCTCTACAATCTCCACATCAGAGGAAGTGAGAGAGGTGCTAGCACCGTTATGTTATGAGGCTCAACTTTGGACCTCGTCCTGATCAGGGATATGATCTTGCCTAATGGAGAAGTCCATCGTCTCCTGGAATGAGTCAACAGACATATGGTCTGAGGTGGATAACTCAAACTCAGACATAGGAGTGGGTCCTAACGGATTCTCTGTTGGCTCAGCTAGTTTGGCTGGCACAGGGTATATCACCCTCAGAGGGGGAGGAAAGATAGGTCTGAGAGGAAATGCCTCTGACCTATGAGCTTCCTCTTGGGTTTGTTTTATCTGTCTAATCTTGTCTAAAGTCTTCTCACTAAGAGAAGAGAATTCTTCTAAAAGCTGATAAAGAGGTCTGAGCATATGAGTCAGACCTTACACTTGGGACTCTAAATCCTAAATAAACAGGTTGGCAATTTAACTAAGGATCAAACTGGGATTTTAAAATAAGAACAATGAAGAACATACAAGAACAGTTACCGAAAAACTCAAGAAACTCACCAAAAAAATCAAACAGTCACCGAAAAATTCATAACTCTAGCCAAAAATTGAAGAGACAAGAATAAAAGGGGCTAAAAATGGCAAAGTGAGGTGGAGATGATACCTGAAGACTCGTGAAATGAAGGAGATTTGAAGAAACACGGAGATCCCCAAAAATACAGCAGCCAAGCTCTAGTGTGAGAGAGAGAGAGAGAGAGAATTGCAGAGATAGCCAAGGTAGGATGGAGAGAAATGAAGAATAAATAGAAAGAAATGAGGTTTAAACCTTTGAATGGGTTGGCACAACTCCCAAGGCCCATTATTGCCTTGGGAGCCCAAAAGACAATCAGAATCATGGCACTTTCCCAACACGCTACCTACTGCGGTATGTAACACTTGTCAAAGGCATACTGGCACATCAGGAAGAAAGGCCTCGGACATGTATACATCTCAGTCACCTACTCATATAGGTAACTAAGGGCTAGGGGTGATTGATATGCCCAAAGTGTACCAGATAATCCAGAGATCTCAACCTCGCTTTATGATAGCCGAGGTAATAGAAGTTTATGAAGCTCTATCAGCAGCATTTTCCTACTAAGGTCGGCCATAACTGACGCCCCATTTGACTACAGACCTCTTCTCGGCCGCAGCTGAGATTATCTATAACCTTGGAGCACAGCTCTTATCTGGTCGTCCATAGCCGATGTCGCACTATTACCATACAACTACCTCAGCTGGTCATCAGTCGAGGTTAACAAGGACTACTGGGATAATCACTTTTCAACAATAATATCAGCCCTAGCCAACATTGCAAGCGTCATAAGAGAATCAACAGCCCTACAGTCTCAGCATCAATTGTAAGCTCAACCTCGGCCCTAGCCGACGTTCCACATATCTAACCTTGGTTGGCATCCTAGCCAAGGTCGTCTTCTTTTCCAAGGCAGGGGTTGTACCTCACCAGTCTCGTACTCACCTAGGTTGAGGTTGGTATCAAGCAAAGACGACTGAGGTTTTATGCGTACATGCATGGCTTGAGACACGTGGACAAATCTATTACAACTGAATCATTCCCACCACGTGTGGGAATATTGAGGTCATCATTATCTACATAACATCAGCTTGGTGTCATTCTCATACTGGTTCGATCCTCATGCACATGCTTATTGCATGCTTGGGGGGTACATTACACCCCCCCAAGCAATATATATAAAGATCATCCTCTACCTTTCAAAGGGATCAAAAATTACAACCTTAGCTGAAACTCTGTCATTTTACACAGTAGAAAGAGAAAGCTTGAGAGATTGTATCCATGGCCATTAGTGCCTTCATTCAGTGATATTACTCACACACATTCACAGTGGACGTAGGCCAGATTGGCTGAACCACTTGCATTCAAGTGTTCATCCTCTTCTCCTCATCTCCTTATATATATATATATATACTCATGTGCTGCTATTGTTATTACTTGCTTGAGCATGTCAACACCTTACCTGGTGGTGTTATTTCCAGCATCATCCAGTAAATAAACCCAAACCAACACCAAGTGAATAATAAATCTGACATGAAAGTAAGTATCTCAATCCAACATATTGTAAATAAATCTCGAGCTTATCCCCATATAAACGTGTCAAATGAAATAAGTAACTATAGATGAAAATCACCTATACTAGAGTCATTGAATATGAAAGTATGATATGTAAAAGAGATCGCGAGATTAATACAGCAACAATCCCGCTATCACTGTCTAAGAGCACTTAGAGGGAGAAAACATTTAAATTTGGGTCAGAGCCCTAGATGTGCAAGAATTAACTTAATCAATTTAAGATGCAATAAATATAGTCGATGCAAAGTAAATATATTGCATCATCACTCACATGTAATTAACATCTCACCCCTCATCTAAGTGGGATATTATTTGCATCTTGACAAAATCCCGAATAACAACTATGACCATACTGGAAGATTAATATCTATTAGATTGATTATACTCAATTATTTCAACAGAGATGACTGTGTTTAATTACCCAATCCAAAGGTATCCCATTCTTATATTTCTCATAGAAATGTTATAAACATCTATTATGCACAACATAGTAAAAGTCTAGGATGTATGTTTACATCCTGAAACAATTAAAGCTATATCATTTAGTTCGGGTAATTTAAATATAAGTCCTTTCATATATGCGACACAAAAAGGCATCTACCGTTGGTGTCTCGTTCATACTCTATCGTCATGTCCGAAGGAAACACTTATCTAATGCGAACATCATAAAACACACTTAAGTTGGGGTGATCCCTATGCAGTACACTAGTTCATGGCCCATACCTAACGGTGACTAAGGATCCCATCATCAACACCTAAATGACCTACACAACGCCTATCCCACCTGTGCCGATGTGTGCTACGGTCTCGAATTTCAGAAATCCCAAGCCGATAGGACCATCCATGAACATTGGTATGTTCACACAGATACACAAAAGTACATATTATTATTCCCATATAATATGCATAGGTAGCTACTCAATAATTTCCCAAATGCCCCGCATAATACCCATAATTGTTCACCAATTAATAATTGATCATCTAGTTAATTATTAATTCCATTTCCTTAAAAATTCTCTAACCATCTGATTAAATATAATATTTCAATTAATATGTGGGTCACATTTACATTTTTCATAAATTCCTCATTACCCCAAACATCATCCCACCAACTTATACGGGGTTCTAAAATATTCAACATTAATTTTTGGCCCAAACTCACCCTGTCAATAGGACCGAATCGATTCGGTTTCTTGGCCTAATTGATTCGCCCAGTCAAATCGATTTGTTTTGCCACAGTTTCACAGTTCTGCTATTTTCTAATACGAGTCTCTTCATTCAATCACAAAATCTATTCTAATGGTTCATTCAATTGATTAACCACATAATCAAATCTCTACCACTTAGTTACCCATCTTAGGATTATTAGTTTCATATGTTAACCCCAATTTCATTCCCAATTTTCTAGAATTTATGAACATGGATAAAGAATCTAAGCTCAGATTTCTTCTAAACTCTCAACAATGTATAATTCAGTTTATAGGCTATCTAGTATGGAATTTACATCAGTTATGCAAATCATAAGTATGTGTTAAAGTCCTCTACATATGATTTTCAAAAATTCCCAATTTCATCTCAAGAACCCTAAGGTTTCTATCATCAAAAATCAATAATTGATTCCTATATTTTTGGGTTAACAATCTATGTTATGATTAATCCTCTACATGAATGAGATTTATTCCTAATATTTAATCATCGAAATCAAACCTAAACCCATAAATCACGTTGGATCATTACAATGCATCAAGAAATAAATTGAAAATCAAATTGAGCAAGAAAATTCTTGCCTGGATACGTAGTTGATGAAACCCCTGTAGAATTTGTTGAAATCTCATTTGAATTATTTGAAATCTCCTCTATATGGTTTCTTCTACTCTCTTTCTATCTGTGGTGTGGCTAGGGTTTTAAAAGATAACTTCTTGGGAGTTAATTAACTTCTTAATTAAGTTATTAACTCCTAAATCCCGAGTTGGGTTGAAAACCCACATTTTGGACCTTCAAATGGACTTAAATCCCCAAACAAACTAGCCCAAAACTCTCCCAATTTATATACCTATGCCCCAGGACCATTTTTAAAGGCTTAAAACACCTAAACGAGCCCATATACTCTCCGAAATACGTTCCAATTATTTGTATCCCAACATTATATTTTATACTTGTGTCACACTTCATCTATGAATTCTCTACCACACATGCAATTATTATAACATTAATATAACATAAATACATCACATGTAAATGCAACATAATAATTTATTTGTTCGCATTTAAAAATTTTAGTTTACCGATTTCCATAATTTTTTTTATTTTATCCAAAAATAGTTGTATTATTTATTCTAGAAAAATATGGGATATTACAACTAATGTATCTGAAGTCAAGTATGATTTATATATCCATCAGTTTGGTTCCATCTGTGGGAATGACAAGTTCTGTTTCTTTTAAATGCACACCCAACTCCCTTCAAAATGGTGATTAATTTTTCCTTTGCTCGATGTTTCAAAGAAATGGATTCCTAACAAAAAGTTCTCTAAGAGAAACTCGTTACCATCCTCAATACCCCTAGTGGTAGAGGAACCAATAGTACCAGAGCATAGGGGTACGGGGGAGAACCATAAGCCCTTGTTAGAAGGAGAAAATGATCTATAAGGTGTGTCCAAGGCCAGCCAATGATCAGTAGCCCACTTTCATGTCAAGATCATGTTATCACTCCTCAGAGATCAATCCTAAGGAGGTTTCAGGGTGGCTAGGCCCTGGGATGCAGAGATAAAGAAAAGTTAAGACCGGTTGGGGAATTTCCTCAACCAGTACATGACTCAAATTCCTAACGCCATTGAGTTGTCCCTATAAAACACACTATCTTTATTTTCTAATGATATCCAACATTACGCTCTTACCCCAAAGTGGAAGATGATTAATATTGAATCGTCGATCATTTAAAAACCTATACGTCACTTATACTCCTTCAAGATACACCGAATAAGGTCATGTGCCGAGTTTTTCCTACTACTTTAAGGGGAATAAATAAGCACTAGTTTGCTAAGCTTAATCTGGGGATCATTGGAAGCCACACTGAGGTGGAAAAATCCTTTGTCAGCCACTTTATTGGATCTCAAAAGATGAGTAAGCCCAACACTTCCCTCCTCCACTTCAGACAGAAGGCTAGCGAAGTCCTCAAAGTGTATGCCAAGAGGTTCAACTAAGAAGCTCTCCAAGTTGATGACCTAAACGATACCATCTAGGAGGAGGCCTTTATTTTAGGCCTCACCTCAAAAATTCTATTGAGTTTCTTTAGTAAGAAGCCTCCAAAATCTATGACTGAGTTGCTCGAAAGATCCCATAAATACATAAACCTAGAGGATGTCTCTTCAGTTAGTCATACCATAGCCTCTCCCTAACAGATAAAGAGGAAATATGTATTTTCCCACCTTGGGAAGACGTCAGAAGAAGCAGAGGTAAGAAGAAAAAATGTGAAGGTAAGAAGAATGGGCCTCCATAAGCCAAACACTTCCTTTCGCTCACAACCACCATAGAAGATGTCTTTTCAATAGAAGCTCAGGATGTCTAGCCTCACCCAAAGCCCATGTGAACTACTGGTGACGAAAGGGACGAGTCCAAGTATTTCATGTTCAACAGAGACCATATCCATAATACAAGTGATTACTTTAACTAAAAGAAGGGATTAAAGGGGTGATAAAAAGGAGCTACCTCAAAGAAGATATGGATAAAGATGCAAGCAAAGGTAAAAATGATAGCAAAACTAAGAACAAATATGATGTCCCTCTGATAGATGTCAACTCTATGTCTAGAGGCTTCGTTGGGGGTGGACTATTTGCCACAACCATAAAAGATCACTTTAGGAGTTTTCAACAAGAAGGATTACATGTCAACGATGTCTCGTTTCCTCATTAAGCTCCAAAAGAAGCCCCTAGGATAGTCTTTCCACAACCAGAGCTTAAAAGGTTTTATTTGCCTCATGACGAACCCTTTATCATCACAATGATCACGGGGAATGACAATATAAAATGGTTTCTAATTAACACAGGGAGATTTGTAAATATTCTATTCTTAGACGAATTTGAAGCTATAAACCTTATCATAAAGAACATGCAACTCATCACCACTCCTCCCATTAGATTCAACAGGGAGCGATGAAAGTACCCTCTCCAAATCCCATGGGGTTTTGATTTGGCTCAATTTTGTAAAAACAGTCCTAATTACACTCGGACAGTTGCACGCTCTAAACATCTACCTAAAAAGATTTTTTAAAATTATTTTTCTAATTTAAAAACCCAAAATTGATTTTTTGTTAATATATTCTATATTTTTGTATTAATACATCCCATATGTAATTTTTACTCAAATGTTTTTTACTTTAAAATTTTCATATTTTTATAAATTTAGGATTTTCAAAATTATTTTTCATATTTTTGTAATAAGCTGAAATTTAAAATGCTGAAAAAACCATTTAAAAGAAACAAATTAAATATTTATTTTGTTTTTTAATTAAATAACTAGAAATTAAAATTCCACTGTTTTGCTTAATAGCGGGTCATTTTGTTGTCGATCTAGGTGACTTGGTTTGGACCAATCAAGTTGAGAGGTTTGCCCACGCGATTTGAACACGCGTGAGCCTTTGGGCGTGTCTATGTCACCTGTTGGCTGTGTAGGACATTTTTCTCTTTTATCCTCTACAATGCCTTGGCTAATATCGCATGTGCCCCTGCCTATCTCTCTTTTTTGTGTTGCTAGTCCCACCTTTTGAAACTCTTAGTTTTTTACCCTACTTCCTATATTTGTTGATGAATTACCATTTTTCTTAGGGAATTCCTCAGTGGGCTTGTGGGTGAGTTTTAAAACATCGAGATAATTTTCACAATCAAACCAAACTCTGCCAAAAAAATTCCAAACCTCTCTCTCTCTCTCTCTCTCTAAAAAAAACTTATTTGAATTGTATCTTTTGAGAGATGTTCCTTAACCCATTTCTAAACACCTATTTTTCGTACAAATTATATATGTGAGTTTGTGTGTTTAGATTTTTTTTAGGGTTTGGAAGTATGACAACTTTATATTTTTATGATTTTGGTACACTTGAAAGTGTTTGAGCTATCTGGGTTTTGACCTTTTGAAACCTTTTGAATATTTCTGGGGTTGGTCAGTTGAAAGCCTTTATGAGCTTTCTGAATTGAATCATTCAAGGATATTGGAGCTTAATCTTCCCTTTATCTATTTGGCTTAGTGATCTATTCTGGTGTATAATCTTAAGACTTGTTTTTTTCATGCAAAAACATATATAGATATATACTCTATTTATATGTGATTATGGTTTTGTATATAATAAATTATGTTAACATGTTTTAAAGACAAAACCCATGTTTTGAAAACCCTATCTTTGAAATCTTCCTTTCTCAAACAAATCTACCTAAACTTGTTATAATACATATAAATATCTCTTTAATTTATATTAGATCTATTTTTATAACCTAAATCTATGTTTAAATTTATTATACACTTTTAAAACAAGATTTGTTTTATTATTTTTCAGATTTGTGTAGATCTAGTTGTGGTTTATAAAAACTCATAATCTTAAATATTTTATACACAACACTGACTTTTTATTTTCGCAAGGTTAAAACTTCAAACCTTGTAAATATAGACTCTTTTTATCTAGTCTTTAGGTTTGAACTTCCAACCTCCTATGAAAACCAAAACTTATTAAAAAAAAATTATTGCATCTTCACTGATACTCTTTTCTTGAGTGTGACACTTTGTGTGTGTAATACTAAGCCTACCGTTTGTTTTGTTTGGTACTTTTTCAGTATTTGTGGGGTTGTTTAGTATTAGCTTTGGTGTAATGGGTGTATTGGTCATACTTATTTATTTACACATTGTAATCTATAAATTGTACTTAAACTGTTGTTATAGTGGACTTGTCGTGTGTATGGTCTTAGTACTAAAAGCGTTGGGGGTTTTCAGTACACTAGTTTCCTTGATATAAAATTATTATATGCTAATCAACTTGTCCTCATATCAATATGTTTTAAATCCATTTTACTTTGGACATCATACCAACCAGAACTTCATTTTTGTGCATATGTGTATTCAACCATTGAAGTTTAAAAGGTTTTTATTAAAGAGTTAAAAGATAATTTTACTAAACTTAACACTGTTATGTACTAGATTATTTTCAAATGGTATCAGGGCAACATTTGTTTGAAAAGTTTTTTTTATTCTTTAAGATCCCAAAATCTTTTAAAACTTATTTTAAATGGAAGACCGAAATGGTAGTTCTGTATGTCCTCCTATGTTTGATGGTGCAAACTTTACTTACTGGAAAGTCAGAATAATTGCACATATCCAATAGTTAGGATATGATGTATGGGATATGAATTGAAATGGCTTTTCTATACTAACTAAAGTAATTGGTTAAGTTAATGCTCAAGAAATAACAGAAAACCTCTTTCTGAATGCACTAAAGATGAGAAACTAAGTTCACAATATAACGATAAAGGCATAAATGCTATTATCCAATCCATGGGTTAGTCCATGTTTAAAAGAATCTCAGTATGCTCTACATTTAAGGCAACTTGGGATATTTTAATGTCTGCCCATGAGGATGAAACTAGGGTTAAAAAGGATAAGTCTCAATTATTAGTACATATGTATGATACTATGTTTTATGAAAGATGATGAAATTTTTTATGGTTTTTATCTTAAATTACAAGACATAGTTAATCAATTATAGCAGTTGGTATTGTTTATACTGATTTTGAAATCTATGCTAAGATACTTAAATATTTACCTCATACTTTTGCTACGAAGAAACATGACATAAAAGAACTGGATGACACCAACATGACACCTGAATTATTATGTAGTAAAATTAAAAAAAAATTGAATTAGAAACTTCCTTAAGTGAACATCAAAGAGGAAAAGTAAAGTCACACACTTCACAACCCTTCTTAGTGTTTAAATTTAGTGTTAATATGCTAGCTTTTATTTCTTCCTTATCTAATGTAGACGACTCTCCTATTTCTCTTAAGTCATTAAATAATGAAATTGCCTTGTTATCTAAATATTTTAAGAAATTTGTTATATTTAGAAACAAATTTGCTTCTAGAGAAGGTCAACCTAGTTATACTAATAGCATCATGAAAACTAATATGAATATAAATATTTTTAAAAATATGACCATAATAAAAATTTAAGTCATATTCAATGTATAAAGTATAATGAATTTGGTCATTATGCTAATAAATATTTTTTTTAAATAAAATTGCAATCTTCGTACAAGGCCCATTTATTTAAAACTTGGTATAATAGTTCTAATTTTTACAGTAACCGTAGTGATACTTATAACAACCTTATGGCTTTTGCTTTTATCTGTTTGAATGAGTCTGATAATGGTATTGATAATCTCTCTATTATGCCTGATGATTCTAAATTATTCACATAATTATGAGTTACCTTTTGTAAATACCTCTTAACCCGTTAAGACTCATGTATATAATCATAATACTATTTATGTTTCTAAAACCATTTATAATTCTAATTCTAATTGGGATGATGAAATTGAAGTGTATAATGAATCTTCCCTTTGAATTGAATCTTTTCATAGTTAATGTGATGATGAAAACCTACACTTTAAAAAACTTTACAAGTCTAATTTGAAAAAGTGTACACATTTAGGTAAAATTAATGCAGACTGTTAACTAAAATTGATGTTCTTAATAATTAAATACGCCTAATTTTTTATGAATATTCTATACAAGTAGAAGTGCTTGAGACTGAAAACTTGATGCAAGAGAAAAATATCTCAAAAATAAATGAAAGAAGTATTTTATTATAACAAAAATACAAAGTTGTCTGAACTGATTTTAATGAATCACGGGTTAAACTGAATGAAGTTTTGAACAAACTGAGTGCTTTTAACACATCTGGCATCAAGGTTAAAAAACTTTTGAATTCTAGAAACTTTACCTATATTATCAAGAGGGAATTAGCTCAAAAGGACTATAACTTTTTGAATTTTTTTGTTTCCTCCACTGTTAACTCTCCAGAATCTTCAAAATTTTGTGTGTCAATTTCACATTTTCAAAAAGAGAAAAAGACTCAAGCTCATTACACTACTAAGAAGATTTTTCACTGTAATTTTTGTTGCAAAACTAGTCACTTAGAATAATTATCTTATAAATGATTAAAATAAAATATAAAACATGGGGAAGTTAGCAAACCTAGGATACCTATTAAGGCTAAATCTATTAAGAAACCCACACCACCTAATATAATGCCTTTCAAGTCTAAAATAATTTTTCTAAAAACTAAGGCAGTTTGAATTAGGAAAGAAGAATTAAGTTACCAACTAAGGTGTAATGTTTTTATATCAGCATTAAATGCTTCTTATAAAAACTCTCAATGGTACCTTGATTCTGGTTTCTCTAGATATATGACTAGGTATCCTCTTTAAAAACTTTTGTTGAAGGAACAGTCATATATGGAAATGGAAAAATATTTTGAATTATAGGCAATGGAACAATTAAAGGTGAAGGCTTCCTAACATGGATGAGCTTCTTGGTTGAAGGACGTAAAACCAATTTATTAAGTATAAGTCAATTTTGTGACACTGATCATACTATTAACTTTTCAAAAACAGAGTGAATTTTTTTAAACGTAGATGGAAAAATATTTTTTTATGGTAAAAGAACGCTTGATAATTGCTATGTTGTTATTCAAAACAAAGAATTTAAAAATTATTTATTAGGTAGGCTAAAGGACTTAGACATATGGCATGAACGACTAGGATACATTAATTGTGATATTTTATCTGGATTAACTAGTCAAAAACTTGTACTTGTTCTACCTAAAATATCCAAAATCAAATAATCCATTTGTAGAAAAAATGTATAAAGCCCCACATAAGAAAGTTAAAGACATTTTAACATCTCACCCTTTAGAGTTACTACAAATGAATTTAATGGGTCCCTCTAGGAATACTAGTATATATTGTAACTCCTACATCCTTCTCATTGTATGAGAATGCAATAAGAATGCTCTCTGACATCACTTAAAGAGAGTGGAAGGCACTGATGCCACTATGAGAATGTAGAAATAAATATGCTCGGCAAGGATGGTAAAAAATTCCAACTTTTAACTTAATAAATTTTATCTTTTTATCCTATACAGACATATATGTGATAAAACAAATAACTAAAATAAAGCATTTAGCAAACACAAAGTTTCAGAAAAATCCCTTTCGGGTAAAATCTTTATTCAACAATTTAGAAATATTACAAGACAGTCGACTTACAGATTACTTGATAGTCACCACAAGTATAACGCACTAATCTTCATAAATCTCTAAAGAACAACAGTGATCCTCCCAAGAATCAAAAGATTGCAGTGCTTCTTTAGCCTCACCCTTTGTCTTCAACAGTGATCCCCTCGGGTATCACAAGTAAGCCATGGAGATGCCTTCACCACAAAGTTGTATATAAGGATAAAAATTTTTATAGGGTTTAAATGAATTCACAAGAATAATTTTTAGGATGTATTACTGTGAATTAAAAGTGTTTTGGAACACTAAACAAAGAAGAAATTGCACGAAAGTTATGCAGAAAGGAATCTAGCAAAAGTCTTTGAAAAACTGAACACAAAATAGGTATTTATAGGACGTTCACAAATTTTGAGGGTACGAACTCATTGAACGACATTCAAGTCTCGTTGGAACGACACATGCATCTCGTTGGAACGAAGAAGCAATCTCATTTGAACAGGCTTCAAACGACCTTGTGAAGAGTAAAACACAGTACGCCCTCGATCGAAGCACGTTAGAAAAAACTATGAACGACCCTTCTAACGAAAACCCAATTTCATTCGAATGAGATGTCCATATAGTTCGAATGAGGTTTTAAATAAAATATTTTTCTTTCCAAAAATAAAAAGGCTTGTTCATTTTTTATAAAATTAAACATCCTATAAATATTTTATGAATTAATGTAAACTGTAAATTGCTTTTACATTTATGGGATGTCAGGAAGTCTTCAAACTTAGAGATGCTCGACCTCGTTTCATCTTGACAGTGCGTGACAATTTGTATTGGGATACACAAAACTAGCCTAAAACTTAAAAAGTCCTATACTATGAAGAATATTAGAAAAAATATTCTTACAAATCTCCCCTTTTGGCTATTCCAGTACAAAACAATCAAACATAATCAACCACCAAATAAAAATAAAGTCCTATGACAAAAATCCTAACACTCTAGGACGGAATGGCATAAGTCTATTTGTCTTCAAACTTCTTCTTCTTCCTTTTCTCGATCTTACCTTAATCTTTTAATTTTCTTGAGTAATGCAGAAGTGAAACCTACACACATGAAATAATAAATATACCTCGTGATGCATCGAGTTTGAAACAAAGTAAAACTCATAAATAAACACTCCCCCATAAATCAAACTCTCACTTTTTAATTTGCTCTCCCTTTTATTTTTATAAAAAATAGACAAAGAAGTAGAAACCAATGCAGGAAATACGAAGCATCACATAGACAAAATATATCATCACAAAAAGGTATAAATCATGCATGTGTATTTATAATCTCAAAGGAAAACCCAACTATTTTTAAAAAAATTCACAAATATAACATAAATTACCATATATAATATATGCAAAATATGTCAAAGAAATTTCGGCACACATATATAGGTATAAACGAACACAAAATATGACGCAAAATATATAATCTTTACACACTAGCATAGTATCAATGTGTCTAAAAATGTGGGATGGAATGAATGGGTGTGAACTAGACATAAATGAATTATAACCCAAACACTCAAATATGTTCAAGAAGTTCTAATTGACCGCAAAACTTTGTCAAACTAAGCTTTTGCCTCAAGTGACAAATAAATTTGAACTTAATGAACAAAACAAGCACAATGCACGTAAGCCTAGATTATTGATGATTCTACAAATCAGTTGTGTCATGACAAAATAAGAATACTAGGATATATTATGCTAACCCATCGATCTTCAACTAAACTCCCTCAAAAGATTATCAAATCTCATATTTTTGTATTCTTTCCTTTCTTTGAAGTGATTCTTTTGAATGATCAAAGAAAATAAACTATGTTGGCCCAATATTGGTATATTTATGCTCTTTTATTGCCTTTATTTTTTCTTGGGCTCTTTTAAACGTTGGCGTTCACGTAAAGTCAACTCATCTTTCGCTACCCTTTTGTAATAACCCATCCTAGAAAATAAGTATTTAATGATAATCGAAATACTATATTCAAAGAAAAATTTGAGGAACAAATATATAAGGGATTGGCGCATTACGAAAAATAATTAAGGAGAAAAATCACTATGTCGCATGATTCGCTTGGATGCGCATTTAAGTTCTAATAATCCTAGTAAGTATGTTGGTTAAGCTTGATGCGAAAATATCAAGTAATGATTGTGACACGTTCATGGTTAATAATGCGGTAACGCGACGCATAGGATATGTAACACTGCGCAACTTTTGTCGCATGCATCGCGGTCCCAAATATCGAAATGACCACTTTTATAGGTTCCAAAAAATACATATAGAAATACCATGGGGTCAAAAGTCAAAAAATAAATAATAAATAAATAAAAATTATTTTTTGTCAAAAAAAATAAAAGTGCTCAGAAAATTATGAAAATCTCAAGATCGACTTAAAATTTAATGTTGAGCAACTTTTGTTCTTCAACGTATTCGAAAAAAATCATTTAGAATCATTTTAGGCAGATTTTCCTCAGCGCGTGTCGCGCAGGACGCGAACTTGCGCAAATTGTTTAGGGCAATTAGTAAGTCAAAAAAATATTCCAACTATATATTTAGACTCATAAAAATATAAGGAATATTTTCATGCAAAGAAAAATAAAAATAATATATATTTTGTACGGAGGTCCCGTAACTTTTACAGTCCGTGTATGACGTTTGGGAGGTCAAAAAAATATTGCGAATATATTTTTTGACTTAAAAAAATGCAAGGAAGAAGGGCCAAGGATCAAAAATAGCAAAAAAAATAGAGAGAGAAAGTGATGAAAATGACAACATTTTGTGGGGTATTAAATGGGTGGTTAGGTGTAGTTTTAGTCCAATTCAGATTTTCAGACTTGGGAAGGGTTATACATATTTTTAGAGACTCCATTTTCTGAATTTTTGGGTCTTCTCTTCCACCTTCTACATATAGTTTATAAGATAGAGGACAAGGGGAAGCCATTGTTGTTCAAAACATTAGAGCTCCTGTAGAATATTCTCCTCTCATCCTTGTGTTCTAGCAAGCCATTTTCATCAAATTAATTCATAGCTCCTTCCCTTCATTTTTCCCACCACCTAAACACCATCACAAAGACCTCAAAACTCCATTAAAGTCCCATTCAAAGTTTGGACAGTTAGTGGGTGTTCTTGAAGTGGTTTTTGGGAGCTAGAAAAGGGATTTTGTGAGCTAGGAAAGGGTTTTTCTTGGGCTATCCATGGGGTCAAGTTTCGAGCATGGAAGATAAGAAAAAGTGACTCCCCTTGAGCCCACAAGACCCGCTTTCCTCCACTGAAGACCTTGAGGTGAAAAACCCATAACTTTAAAGTAGTTTAAAGTGACAATATTTTTAGCATGATTTATTGCATATTTAAGGTCTTAAATGTGTAAAAATATTCATTCATACTTTGTTGATGATTACTCCATGTTTTAATATAAAAATCAAGATTTGAGTTGGGTTTTTATGAGGTTAAAGTTAGTGATAAATTTTAGAATATTATTTCACAAATATTGGGTGTAAAAATGTAGAAAAATGATTATGGTTCACTAATGGGTTATTAGTGACACTTTTAAGGTTTTGAGTGAAAAGGGGGCACTTAAAATGAAGAATTGAATGGGTATTAAAAATAGATAATTTCCAACCCACTATTCACAAACATTTTATGAAATAAAATATTTTAAACTCATGTTTTAAGGTGAATAAATGATTTACTTGATGTGAAGAACATTTGGTTTGTATGTTCCCTTTTTATGAGATTACTATAGTGATTTTAATGTTGATGAATCATTATGAAATGATGAAATGGATTTCCATTTACAAAGCGTACAATTTAGTTTGTTAAACTAAGTTTTGGGGTTAAAATATAAATAATGAAAGTGTAGTAGACTAAGTGTGAATAAAATGATTAAGTATGGATCTTTATGCAAAAAGTTATAATTAAAGTGTGTAACACTAAGTTTGAAATACAAAGTGTCAAATGTGTAAATGTTGACTAAAATGGTTTTTAGTGTTAAAACTCATAAATAAAGTGTGTAAACTTTAATATGTGAAAAATATGATTTTATATACTAAAGGGAGTAATGTGCAAAAATGTGATTTTTAAAAAAGTTAGAAGTTAAAAAAGTGTCATAGTGACAAAGTAACTACGTGTTAAGTTTGAAGATTAAAAATGGTGTTTTTTGTAAATAACACTTGAATAAAGAGTGAAGTTACGTATTTTGATGTAAATTGGGTAAATTGGCAATTTACTTAAAGTGTAACATTTTTGGGAAACAAAAAAAATGTTAAAGAGTGTTTTGTCACATATGTAGAAAGAATGAAATGAGTCCTTAAACGAAAATGATTTTCGGTGTAAAATCAACATGTATGAAAAAAGGGACTTCAATGGAATATAATGATTTTTCCTAAATGAATAATGGAAAAAAACAAATTAACGTGGACAATATGAATATGTCGAATACATTGACAAGATTATGATATTGGATGATGTTGGGTTAACCAATTAAGCAGGGCTATGTTGTCCCTAGTGGTGAAAGACCCCAAACCAATTGCAGTTTACTTGGCACTCGGTGCCGGACGGTGAAATTTTGTGAAATCGTGGGTGTGTGTGTGTTGTGATGAGTGTGCGCGTTGGTGAAATCCCTAAAGATAATGCTAAGTAATGAATTGAATATTCATGAAAGAAGCAGAAATGAATGGTATTAATTCATTGATTTATTAATGCAAAAATAACGCAATAAGTATTTAATGTTCATGTGGTAACATGGGATGGTTAAATAAGGTTACTTAACGTTATTAAGATACCTAATGAGGTTTGAAATATAATGAACATAAGCGTGTGCTATATGAAGGTTTAAAAAAATAAGGGTATTTTTCTAAACACTGTGTTTGCTTACTTTAAAACAAAGTCTTAAGTAATGATTAATAATTCGGTATGAGTTAATAATGTTGAGAAATAAACGTCTGTAAGGGGATGAAAGGTTTTTCCCAACAATTGTAAATTGTTTAATTGGGTGAGTTAACGGAAAGAATGTGCTAGTTCTAAGCTTAAAATACAAAATGATTATTTTGTAAAGACGAAGAGGATAAAAGGCGTCAAATAACGTTTTCGAAATAAAACGGTTCAATACATTGGGACATGTATTTTCCAATAGTATATATGTAGATATATACATATTTTGACATGCATGTAGTGTAGCGTGTGGGCATTCTTTTCTGCCATTCGCTTCTATACTGCCTTTGTATATAATCCCACTGAGCATTCGACTCACATCCCTCTTTTGTTATGACGGGTTGCATGATGTTCCGCACTTTGAGAGCGTTATACGGGTAAGTAGTTACTTGCCTTTACGATTAGTAGCTCTGTTTACTTGGCCTTGGGGGCACGTCCTTTGGGTCCTATCACGTAGTTTATAATAATTAGGATTGCATGCTAATAAGAGTAACATTAAATAATAATTAAAATGGATTAAAAATATTTTTAGGTTGTTCCATTTCACTTCACAATTAACGTACGAACTGGATAGGGTTTATCCTTTATTATCCCTTGAATTCGGGTCAGGGCGCTACACGTTTTCCATATACACCCATATTTTTGCAATAATAAAAAAAATCCTCACGGGCAACGGTTCTTCATCGCACAACTGCCCCGTAGTCACATAAACATGTAGATGACAAAAAATATGGGAGAACATCTTACCAAACTCAAATATACATAGTGAAGTAAATGTTCAAAAATCTCGTACATGTGTGTGCGGAGGCATACACAAAGTCGAATCCATTAAGAAAATAAAGTTCGAAACAACTCCATAAACATGGTTAAGATCAATATAAGTATCTAAAGTCATAACCAAATGTCCTAACCACATGAAAATTGTGGAGGGAATTGGATTCAAACACATCAATATGCCACACTAAATGTATAAAACTAAAATACACAAAAATCAAATATTTTTTTCTTTTTTTCAAAAAATTTATGATTTTTTTTTTTTGAAATTTGACTCAATAAAAGACAAATAGAAATACAAAACATATACATGTTATAACATTAGAAAATTTATATCATGAAGCACAGCTCGAGTATCACAAACAAAAATCATGCAAACAATCATCCATAAGATATATCATGTGAAACATCTTGTGCAAGCATGTAAGAATCAATAACATCTAGCTCCTTTAAAATGGATTTTCTAACCCAAATAGATGTATACTTAACGCATCGAGATTCGAGAACCAAAGGAACACTAGATTGAAACTTCTTAGGACCTCTTCCAAGATCATAATAAAAATGCCTAAGGTGACCTTTCCTACCACGGTGCGAACATGGGTAAATGTGAGGAATGCTACCTATGGGTTGACCTTTTTAACGTCCTTGGATGTGGTAGACCTTTTAAAACAAGCAATGGTGTTGGCTTTAACACTAGAAGCATTAGAAACGTGTGAGCCAGTACCATCACTGCTAAAATAACTCGAGTCTTTTAAATCATATTTTAACTTCAAAATTTTATACTTAAGCAAAGAATTTGGCTCTTCCAATTTTAGGGAGTCCTACTTAATATGTTCAATCATTTCTAGAAGGTAATATCTCTCCCCCTCAATGAGAGCAAACTTATATCTAAGAGTCTTCTCACATGCCTTAAAATTATTAAAAAAAAACTATCCTCAACGGCACAAATATTAACACTAGAATTTTTCAAGTCCTTTAATTCTTTTTTCTAAAAACTGGTCTTTATCATCACCTCTTTCTTAGACAATTCTAATTTTCTAAAATCTTGGTCCATGTACACAAGTTTTTCACGAAATAAATCACTTTTATTGTGAATAGTTTGCAAAAGATTCATAGCGTATTTAAACGAAAATTTTCTTTTTAAAGAATTTGAATTCTTTTAGCAAACTTTAAATTCAAACGATTTAAGTCATCAAAACTATGAGAATCCATGGGGAGAAAAACGAAACATCCAAAAAGTACTAAACAAGGATCTAACACAATAACTTAGTGAAACCTGCTCTGATACCAATTTGAGAATATAATAAGAATGCACTGACACTACTTAAAGAGAGTGGAAGGCACTGATAACACTATGAGAATGCGAAAATAAATATGCTCGAAAAGGATGGTTAAAAATTCAAATTTTTAACTTAATCAATTTTATATTTTTATTCTAAACATACATCCATGTGATAAAATAGATAAATTAAATCAATCTTTCAACAAAGGCAAAGTTTCCCGAAAAAATCTCCTTTCGAGTAAAGCCTTTATTTAACACTTTAGAACTATCACAAGACAGTCGACTTACAGACTACTTGATAACCTCCACAAGTATAATGTGTTAATATCCGTAAATATCCAAAGAAAAAATATGATCCTAGTAAGAATCACAAGACAACAATCCTCTTTCAGCCTCAACCTTTGTCTTCAGCAGTGATCTCCTTGGGTATCACAAGTTAGCCATTGAGATGCCTTCTCCACAAAGGTGTATATAAGGATACAAAACTTTATAGCATTTAAAAGAATTCAAAAGAACAATTTTCAGGATGTATTGTTGTGAATTAAAAGTTTTTTGGAATACTAAACAAAGAAGATCTTTTGCAAAAGTTATGAAGAAAAGAATCTGGCAAAAGTCTTAACAAACTTAACACGAAACAGATATTTATAGGACGTTCACAAATTTTGAGGCAACAAACTCGTTTGAACGACAAATGCATCTCATTTGTAAGAAATATAATCTCATTTGAACGAATAAGAAATCTCTTTTGAAAAACTTCAAACGAACTTCTAACTCTCTTGATAGAAGCACGTTAGAAAAAACTACGAACGACCCTTCCAACGAAAAGCCAATCTTGTTTGAACGAGTTGTCCATCTCATTTCAACGAGGTTTGAAATAAAATATTTTTCTTTTCGAAAATAAAAAGCCATGTTCATTTTTTATACAATTAAACATCCCCAAAATAATTATGTGAATTAATGTAAACTTTAAATTGCTTTATATGTTTACAAGATGTCGAGAAGTCTTTAAACTTGAAGATGCTCGAGTTCGGTTCGTCTTGACGATGCGTGATAATTTGTAATGGGATACCCCAAACTAACCTAAAACTTAAAAATGCATATACTATGAGTAATATTAGAAAAACGTTTTTACATTGTAGATGACTTTTCTAGATATACTAGGGTTTTATTTATGAAAGAAAAATCATACGATTTTCAAAACGTTTGAAGATTCCTCTTAAGGATTGAGAATGAAAAGGATATCCAAGTAACTTGGATTCAAAGTGACAGTGGTGGAGAGTTTAAAGACACTAGTGTAGTAGAATATTATATAGGAAATGGGTACAAACATAAATTTAGTGCGCTCAAAACCCCTCAACGAAAAGGCATAGCTGAAAGGAAGAATCGAACCATACAAGAAATGGCATGTATCTTGCTTCACGCTAAAAAAATGCTAAAATATTTTTGGGTTGAGACTACACAAACTGCGTGTCATATAATAAATAGAGTGTACTTAAGGAAAAACTCTAAACAAACATAATATGAAATTTGGTTTGAAAAATAACCCAATTTAAAATATTTAAGGGTGGTTGACGATGAGTGTTATGTTTATAAGGATAGAGAACTGCTGTCTAAGTTTGACACTACAGGTGAAAAATCTACCTCTTTAAGTTATTCACCAAACAATCATTCTTATTGTGTGTTTAATCGAAAAATAAAAACTACAATGGAATCCATTAATGTTATTGTGAATGATAGTATTGCCCATCACTTTGAAGAAAGTGAGATTCTTTCACATGTTGACAATTTTGAAAATGAAAATTTACCCACATAGTCAACAAATAGTGATTTAGACTTTCTACCACATGATGAACCCAATGTTCCTAACTGGGTTAAGGCAAATCACCCTAAGAAAAATATTTAAGGAGATGTTAGAGACCCAATAAGAACTACATCTCAATCTATTAATGCTTTATTTTATTTTTCTCATGTGTCTTTGGTTGAACCAAAACATGGCAAGGTTAATGCTTTAAGTACACTCAATCTGTTAATGCTTTAAGTACATTACTAGACTCAACCTTGTCATGTTTAACACCATGTCTAGACTACACAAAGTTTGGTATTTAATCCCCCGTCCTACTCACACCGACATAATTAGAACCAATTGGATTATTAAAAATAAGTGTGATGAGTCTAGTAATGTCTCAAGAAATAAGGCAAGGTTAATAGCACAAAGTTATTCAGAATTTGGTGACATAGATGTAGATTACACCTTTGGTACTGTTAAACTGGAATATGTTAGACTTTTGCATGTTATTTCGTGTCATTTAAAATTTAAACTGTATCAAATGGACATAAAATCTGTATTTTTAAATGAAGAAGTGTATGTTAAATAACCTAAAGGTTTTCTTAATCTGTTATTTTCAAATCATGTATTTAGATTAAAGAAAGTCCTTTATGGTTTGAAATGGGCCCCTCGTTCCTTGTATGATATATTAGAAAATTTTCTAATGGAAAATCGTTTTAACCAAGGGGGAGTAGACCTAACCATGTTTGTCAAACGTAACAAAAAATGTTTGCTAATTGCACAAGTTTACATTAGACACATAGTTTTAGGTCCAAGTCTCCCTCGAAAGTTAAAGAATTTGCTAACATAATGAAATCAGAATTTTAAATATTTATGATGGAAGAACTCCAATTCTTTTTAGGTCTTCAAGTAGCACAAAAACTGATCATGTTTTTATTCATCAATATAAATATCTATTGATTTAATTAAATGTTGTGGTTTAATTACTATTAAGACTGATAGAACTCATATGAGTTCCTCGATCAAAATTTCAAAAGACTTATTCCATAAAAAGATAAATGTCAATTTATATTGTAGTATGATAGGAAACCTACTTTACTTAACTATGAGTATACCTGATATAATTCATAGTGTGTATATATGTGCTAGATATTAATGTTAACCGAAAGAATCCCACTTACATGCTGTAAAACCTATTATAAATATTAAGTAGAATGATAAACTCTAGCATCATTTATACCTTTGACACCAATTCTAAGATAATTAGGTATGCAGATGCTTACTAGACAAGTTATGACTTTCGGTGGCTAGTTTTACTTGGAACGCAATCTAGTCCCCTGGTTCTTTAAAAAGCAAAATTACATCTTGCTTTCATCATCTGAAGCTGAATACATTACAGCTAGAAGTTGTTGTACTCAACTTATGAGGATGAAACAAATGTTAAGTGACTATGGCTTAAATGAATCATCTGCCTTAATGTTATGTGATAATTAAAGCACAATAAGTATTTCAAATAATATTGTTTTCTATTCTAAAATAAAAGATATTAAATTGAGAGAACACTTTGATCGAGAATTGATTGAGAAAAAGGAAATTAACATCGAATATCTTAATACTAAAGATCAATTGACAAATATTTTCACAAAATCTTTAGACAATAATCGCTTTGAAACTCTTAGAATATCTATTGGTGTTTTCCCTACCTTATTAATAATGTGTTAGGGTTGTATGTTTAGTACCTATCTCATCATAATATCTCGTGGTACTAACATTTTCGCAAATTATTCTCACCCTTTGTCCCTTTGTGACAAAAGGGGAGCATTGGAGACTTCTTATTTTTATGTTGGGGAGAATTTATGAGACTCAAATTTTTCTTATATGTATTGAGTCTCTAATGACACATGTTGTTAATTGAGTTATGTACTCTTTATTTTAGGACACATGTTGTTAGTTGAGTCATGTACTGTTTTTTTAGGAATCATGTCTATAGTTGAGTTATGTACTTGCGTGTGTGAGACTTTTTTTTAGTCTGAAATCGATTTGTCCAAAAATTGGCCAAAAGGGGATACTAAAAATACCCTATCTAAATCACATGGAGTTTTGATTTGGCTTAATATAGTAACGATAGTCTCAAATACACTTAGACAATTTCACGCACTATACATATTACTAAAAAGATTTTTAAAATAAATTTTCAAATTTTAAAACCCTAAATCAAATTTTGGTTAATATATTCTTTTTTTTTTAAATTAATACATCCTGTATGTATTTTTTACTCAAATATTTTTTATATTACCGATTTCGTGGTTTTATCATATTTCGTGATTTTTAAAATTAATTTTTATATTTTTAAATTTTTTTGGAATTTTAAAATACTCAAATAAACATTTAAACGAACAAATTAAACATTTATTTTGTTTCTTAAATTAAATTAGCAGAAATTAAAAGACAGAGTTTTGGTTATTAGTGGGTCGTTTTTTTATCGATCTAGGTGACTTGGTTTGGACCAATCAGGTTGAGATGTTTGGCCCACGCGAATTGACCACGCGCGAGCCTTGGGCACATTTGTGTCACCTGTTGACCCGTCGAGGGTATTTTGACTCTTTTGTCCTCCACAGTGCCTTAGCTAATATCACATGTGCCTCTTCTGATCTCTTTTTTCTGCGTTGCCAGTCCTATCCTTTGAAACCCTTGGTTGTTTACCCTACTGCCCTTATTTGTTGAGGAATTACCATTATACCAAGGGCATTCCTCAGCGTCTATAAACAGAGGGCTTAGGGTTGACTTTTAAACACCGAGATAATTTTCAACATCAAACCAAACTTTGCCCAAATTTTACCAGACCTCTCTCTATAAAAACTTGTTTAAATCATATCTTTTGAGAGATTTTCCTTAACCCATTTCTAAACACAAGTTCGTCCTTAACCCATTTCTAAACACAAGTTTTTCACACAAATCATATATGCGAGTTAATACGTTTAGATTTTGTTTTCAGGGTTTGAAATTTTGAGATATTTCAATTTTTGAGGGTTTGGTACACTTGGAAGTGTTTGAGCTTTCTGGATTTTGATATTTTGAAACCTTTTGAAGACTTCTGTGTATGGTTAGTTGAAAGCCTTTCTAGCTTTATGGTTGGGATCATTCAAGGTTGTTAGAGCTTAATCTTTCCTTCTCCTGTTTGGCTTGTTGATCAACATTGGGGTATAATCTCTAGACTTTTTTTTTCATGCCAAAACATATATATATATATATGATTGTGGTTTGTATATGATAAATTGTGTTAACATGTTTTAAAGACAAATCACATGTTTTGAAAACCCTATCTTTGAAATCTTCCTTTCTTGAACAGATCTACCAAAACTTATTATAATACATAAATATATCCTTCATTTTTAGCAGATTTATTTTTATAATCTAAACTTATGTTTAAACCTATTATACGCTTTGGAAATAATATTTCATTTGTTATTTTTTTTTATTTGTGTAGATCTAGTTGTGGTTTGTAAAAACTCAAAATCTATAATATTTGATACACGAAACTAAATTTTTATTTTCACAAGGCTGTACTTCAAACCCTATAAGTATAGACTCTTTTTATCCAGTCTTTAGTTTTCAACTTCCAACCTCCTATGAATATCAAAACTTATCAAAATACATTTTTTCGCGTCATCATTGAGACTCTTGTCTTGAATGTGAAGCTCTGCGTGTGTACTACCAAGTCTACTATTTGTGTTATTTGGTACCTTTTCAGTATTTGTGGTGTTATTTTGTATTAGCCCTGGTGTAATGGGTGTATTGATCATACTTATTCATTTACACATTGTAATCTATAAGTTGTACTTAAACTGTTGTTATAATGGACTTGTGGTGTGTGTGGTCTTAGTACTAAAAGAACTGGGTTTTTTCAGTACACTGGTTTCCTAGATATAAAATTATTATGTGTTAATCCACATCTCCTCATCTCATTATTTTTTAAATTTAAATCCATTTTACTTTGAACATCATACTAACCGAAACTTCATTTTTTGTGATTATACGTATTCAACCATTGAAGTTTAAATTTTTTTTATGAAAGAGTTAAGAGGGAATTTTATTAATCTTAACACTGTCATGTACAAGATTATTTTCAAGAGGACCTATTCCTTGGGGTATGTCACTCTCCCCGTCACCCTTGGTTCCAAAGATTGCTATAAAATAATCTGGAACAAGTTCATAGTTGTGGGTCTGTCCTCTGCCTACAATGTGATAATGGGAAGACCATCACTCAATGATTTAGATGTTTCTATATCAACACGAAGGCTAGTGATGAGGTTCCTAACACCCCACTGGGATAGGTGAGGTATTAGGCAATCAGAAGAATCCCTAGTAGTGCTACGTCACTTCCATAAAAAATAAAAATATGTCACTCACTACACCTTAAGGCCTTCCAGAGTTACCAATAAATCTTTGGAGGCTCCCTGAGGTCCTGACAGAGGTCTTACCTCCACCTTCACCAACTTCTAAACTCCCTTAATGAAGCCCAGATGTAGAATTGATGAGTCTGGATACCCTAGCCCCATAA
Source organism: Sambucus nigra (assembly GCA_949130495.1). Classification (NCBI taxonomy): domain Eukaryota; kingdom Viridiplantae; phylum Streptophyta; class Magnoliopsida; order Dipsacales; family Adoxaceae; genus Sambucus; species Sambucus nigra. The sequence continues at coordinate 339,199,395 of OX422213.1, read as the reverse complement.
AATGGGGGAAATCAACTCCAAGGGTCCAAGTTAAGAAAGAAAATCAAGGCAGCAGAAGCCTGAGGGGACGTCTGACATCCCATAAAGTGACTATATAAAATGTATTCCACTACTTGAAATAAATGAGAAAGAATCTTTTTGTTACCAATGATGTATTCAATATCAGTATTCTATCAAGATTTGTAAGGACTCTAGCCTTGGCTCAAAACTCAAACCAAGGTTTAAATAACAACAAAAAAAGAGTTGTAAGGACCCAATCCTTGGATTTAAGTTTATGATAAGGTCTCCAGGCGCAAACTTCATGTTTTAATGACTCCAAACATGGATTAAGGCTAACAATTAGAGGTCCCAGGACCCAAAAAAGACTATAACCCTCAGGTTTAAATAACTGAAAAATTATAGTCAAAGGTCTAAGGAGCCGATAAATACTAAAAAAGGAATTATCGAGATTTTCATCCATGATTATAAAGGCCCATAAATGTCCCATATAAAGGGATTTCTTTGCATCGAAATTTTATTTTTAAAATCACGTAGTTATAGAAAAATAAAACATGAGAACGTTGGCCAAACACCCTTTAAACCTACTTCCATTTTTATTTTTTTAGGGTGGGAGGGGGGACAAGTGTTCAAATGAAAAATATTATCAAAAACATATTTTTTTAAACAAAGGTTCAAGGCCCAAGGTTCAGAGGTCTTAGGACCCTTTATGGAACCTCTGAATACACTGCTTAGGGGGGATAAGGTCCAAAAACTTTTTAACCTAGTATGATCTTCAAAATTTTCTAAGTCTAGAGGTTTAATCACCTTTTACAAAACATCAGGTTAAAAGCTTCCTAAGTTCAGAGGTCTTATAAACCTTTGTGAAACTTTACATTAATTTTTTTTTCTAAGTCTAGAGGTTTTATGACCCTTTGTAGGACTTTGGATTTCAAACTCCTAAGCTCAGAGTCTCATGACCCATTGGGGGGATTAAGGTTAAGTACATTTCAAAGTTCTAAGGTATCAGAACCCTTAGAAAAACTAATTCTTCCTTTCCTAATGCTTTCACCCTTAACAAAACATGTTTTCAAAAGTCTTACGATCCTTTATGGAGCAAATTTTAAATCTAAAGTTTAAATCTAAGGTCTTAGGACCCTATATAGATTTAATTCTAAGTCGTTACACCTAAAATTTTTAGGGCTTAAGTGTCTATTCAAAACTTTGGGCTTTTTCAGCCCTAGAACAATACAAGTATAGATATTCTATGGTTTTAAGGTCTAATGACCCATCTCGGGACATCTATCATTACTTTAGAATGTAGGTAAGTGTGGAGTAGAGGGCTTAAGACCCTCAAATATACTTCAACATGATTGTTACACAATATTATTTGCTTTACTAAGAAATTTTTATGTCTAAGGGTGTACTGCCTACTAACAAACATTAGACATGTGAAAGTTATGCAAAAAATTCCTTATAAAAGAAAAAAGTAAAGCAAGTATGAAGTAAAGGTTGAGTATAAGAAAAGTTATGTGATTCCAAAACTAGTTTTTTACTGAAGGTAGAAGACATAGATTACAAAAAATGTTCCACATCCAACAAATTATTTATACAAAAAAAAATTTGCATAAAAATCCACTTAAGGATTGGGGTTATAGGGATCTAGATAAGCTTCACTTTTGGAGGGGCTTGATGAAGGCAGAGTGGCAAAGGTTTTTTTCTTGGGGCTATTTCTTGGGGGTCTTGGGAATAGAGGATTCAATAGTATCATCATAACACTACCTTTATCGTCTCATCTCTCTTCATCTGACTAAGGGGTCTTGGAAAACAGACCAAAGATGTCCACATCAGGAAATAGTGTGTGGCTCTTAGATTTGTAAGCTTAAAAACTAGAGATAAAATCATATAAGAGATACTTAATAAAGGCTTTAGACTCCATATAGGCATCCAACTAATGCTACACTGTAGTATGGATCTTCCCTTAAAGCTCTGTATGCTTCACCAAGACCTCAGCATAAGTATTTTGTAGTTCCTAGCCCGTGGAGGTCAATTAGTCCTTCTCAGTAGTTAGGTATTTGAGTGATTGATTCAAAAGATACACTTCGCCATCAGGTCATAGAAGTTTCTCATTAAATATTTAAAGCTTAACCTTCTGGCCTTGGAGAGCTCCTCTCTCACCTTAAGCTCAACTTGAATAAGGGCATGTAGCTCCTCAACATTGGCCAAAGAGTCTCGTGCGGTAGTTAATAAAAACTCACTGTCCCTAAAAAATTTTCCATTCAAGATTCTCTCATGATATAAGGAAATTCCCTTGTAGACACCCAATTCTAGCTCCCCCTAATCTCTCCTTATGTCCCTAGCACCCCCTGCATCACTACGAACCTAGGTCATACCCCGAGTACTAACCTAGAGGCCATCGGGCGCTCCCAGGATTCGTTTGACCAAAATTTAAACTCTTTAACTCGATCGAGACTGAATGAATCCTCAAAGGGAACTAAAACCCCATTCCAACGATCTGCCCCGTGCGTGATTCTGACTTATGGTGCGGACGAATGACCCATTTTCATCGAAACTTGATCTAGAGGCCAATGAACGCTCCCGGGCTCCATTTTACCAAAGTCAACTCTTCAACTCAAATGAGACTGAATAAATCCATGAATGATACTAAAACCCCTTACCAGTGGTCCGCTTTAGGCCTAATTCTGACTTACGGTACGAACGAACGGTCTGTTTTACTCCGAAAGGTCACCGAATGCTTTTGGGCCCCAGTTGACCAAAGTCAACTATCCAAACCAAGTAAAACTCTTTGGAATGTCGAAGTACATCTCCTAAACTTTCCAATAGTCTTCCCCAAGTGCAATTCTGACTTACCCTTTGGACTAGCGACCCTTCGTCGTCTGGCGATCCCCTGTCTAAAGGACTGACGAGCGCTTCTGAGCCAAATTTTACCCAAAGTAAACTCCCGGACCCGGGATAAGTCCAAAGAACTTTTGAATCTCTCTGAAGTACCTTTATATAGGTATGCCCCGTACATTATTCGGATCAACGAATTGCGTTTCACGGCCATTTTTCCAAAGGAATCTGAACGAGACTGCCAAACGGCAGGTTCAAAATCCTGCCTATCGGCAGTGTGCCTAAAGACACCTGCCGATTAGCAGGACCAGACCTATTCCGATCGGCAATGCCCTGGGCCTATAAAAAGGAGGGCCTGACCTCATTGCAACGGACCCAAAAAATCTGAGATCCATGATTCTCAATAAACTCAGAAAACCTCTTTAGAAGTCAACGTGATTCCTACATCCAAATCACTTTCCAACCCCCAATTTTCACCATCCTTTTCACCAAACTTGGTGAATTAAATATCCATCATCATCATCCAAGTTCAAGGTCTGCCCTCCAACATTCAAGATCTTCAAGAAGGCCCAACTTTCTCAACTATCTCTTTAAATTTTCTTAAATTCGCATTAACTTGTTTTATTACTTAGCACTTTTATTCTCACGTATCCTAATATAATTTTTATTTAGTATTATTGCACATTTATTATTTTTCATATAAAAACCCAAAAAAATAAGAAAAAGTGGGTTTGCTTATAAATCCCAAATGGGATTCTCTCACACTTTTCTCACACTAAAACACCTTTTTACATACACACACACACATACACACATAAGAGAAGTCCCCGGTTAGATTTATGGGATAAAACCCACCCATCATTTTGCATACAAACTACGTGGACTTTGATGCCTCTATATGCTACGTAGGCGTCTCGGAGTAAAACTCGAGGCTCGAGTCCTATTATTTCTACTTTCTATTCTTCAATTTTCCTAATCCTTTAACTTAATTATCTTAGATTCTCATCTTTACATATTTACATATACATATATTTGTTCTTAGTAGCGTATTATTCCATACGTGTTATCGTTTCATTATAACGATCAACGTAAGGATAATCGCGTAAATCCCATTTTCTAATATTACTTTTATAAACATTCCTATAGATGACTTGCTTTATCTCTTCCATGATATAAGTCGATTATTCCTATCTCCATTACATATACACATGCACACATATCACGGAGAAATGAAGGAAATAACAACAAATGCATGAGAGATCGCAAGGGTGGAATGGGTACATAACACCTTCCCATTCGATAACTTAGCCTCGGAACCCTCCTCGAATAATTTTTGGTTTCGTATGTATCAGTATGTCTTTGATGATGTCCTTCGGGATGGCTCCACCTTCTTTTGTCTATTTTAAGTAAAATAGACTGGCAACTCAATCTCTCTACATTTTTTACCTCACACATCCCCGTTGACGGTCGAAGCTCTCCCGAGAGTGATGCGCGGGACCGAGATCCTCTCTCTCTATCTCTCTCTCCGCGAGAATCGGGGATGGCCACAGTGGTGATTTTGCTGGGGACTTATTTTGAGGGCTAGACTCTGTTTATGTGAGTATTTATTTATCTATATGTTCCTCTCTCTTCTGCTCACTAGCACACACCTTCACACTTGTATATATCCATGCTTGGTGTAGATTTGCTTCTCATAGTCAAACTTGCCCCCTGTTTAGCATGATGTTCATCAATGAAATATACATATCTTCATAAGATACTAGCAAAAAGATCATGCATTTTGCACACTACTCCACTGAAGAGCATTGTTATTTACCAAATTTTGTCCCGTAACTGGAGGGTCACTTAGTGAAGGGGGTTGGTCTGATAGGGAGCAGTTTGCCTAAGTGATATGACTCTCACCTTCCATTGACCAAGTACCTTCGATGTAAATCGAACGGTTCCCCCGCATCATACCACTTGACTAAATTCATGACGGGAGGTATATCGCAGGTAATTCGTTCACGTACGTCGAGTACATTGAATTCGCTCTCACAAGTACTATCCCCATGAGGTATATCGTGAGCCAGTTCACGTACACTCAGGTATATCAAATGGCTTGTACGCACGTACCAATTTCCCTCAAAAGCAAGACTTATATCGTGCAAGTCATGCTAAAGGAGGGAACCCTTTCCAATTAACCCAACAAGACTGCATACCCGCATATAAGCATCAGACCTAAGGCACTCATGTTAATTTATCGGTTTCTACCCGAAACTCTACCAAAATGATGGGTTGGTATGCCGCCCAAATTCTCGGGAGATTTCATATTTTTCAAAGTGGGATCCTTTCCATGAGCTTGGTAAGAAGTCTAACTTTTTCATATATTAATTCAAACCCCAGTTTTTCCAAGCTCGGGTCCCGTCCGACATTTTCTTTTTTCATTTAGGTAAACCTAAAACAAAAGAGAACATAATAATTATAATAATCATGCTGAGACCCGTCTCCCATTTATTCTCTCCTCCCTTTGTCAAAAATACCAAAAAAATATATATTTCTCCTTTCTTTATCAAAATTCCAAAAACATTTATCCTCTCTTTATCAAAAATCCAAAAATATTTTGTCTTCCAATCTAAAAAAGAAAAGCAATGTCAAAAATATTTTCATTAATTTTTCAAAAATAAATCCTATTTTATGCCTTCTCAGGTCGATTGCACACCTTGGTCTGGCTCCTTATTGTCTTTGGTCTTCAGTCAAATCACCCCGGAGTTTCGTCCGTTCCCCCGCTACTTCTTCCGAGTCCATAATCCATCCGCTTTCCATGGAAAACACAGATCAAGTACCAGTTGTGTAGCCAGATCTAACGGTAGTCTTAGCTCAGCTCGTGTCCAAGATTGACAACCTCCAGACTAAAGTCCGTGAGATGCAATGAAACCAGGTCCATGTTTCTCAAGAGCCCGAGGTCTTATTCCCTCATGCTATGGGTCCACCCGATCCTATCTGGGTTCCAGAAGAGTACTAACACGCTTCACGTGCCCCTCCTGCTAATGGTCTGCAGCCAGCCCAGCTTCCTATGCCAAACCTTGCCCAGCCTCGGGCTAACTTGCCGATGATCATGGATCTAAAAGAAGAAGAGTTTAACAAGGTCAAAGAAGATCTCAATATGCTAACTAAGAATTTCGACCAAGTCAGTAGCTCTGGGAATTACTGAAAAAGACGTTACTAATGTCGTTTAATACAAGATTAAACTGTATAAGCAACTCCGAGTTGTTTGTTGAAGAAACCCTTTTCTTTTGAAAATAAAATAGATAAACAACAAGTTGTGTTTACAAAAACTTATGTTCGAGAATAACTAAGACTCTGTAATCAGTTTTAAAACTAAGAAAGTTTTAAAATATCAGCACACTATAGAATGAGATGAGGAGATGAAGATAATCAGAACACACTGTTTTTAACGTGGTAAAACCACTCCCAATATAGGAAACATCCACGGTGACTTCTAAGTCATGAAAGTAAAAAATACACTAAAAACAAATAGCAGTTACAAACAATACAACATACATGCACACAACTCAGCCTATTCTAAGTTTAGGAATATACCCCACTTGGTGGCCTTCTAACTTCTTTGTAGATCTGATTGTGGATGATGTTCTTCCAGTTTGATAACTTCCACTTTGCTTTAGCTTTCTTTGCGTCGACTCAATAATCTTTTATCTTATTCTCAACACTTTCAGTGTGGTAGTGTGTCAAGTGTTTGTGATGTGATTTCTATCCACATGCATGAACTCACACACACTTAGTTTGTACAGACAGTCCTAGAAAATTACATATAAAGACTATATGATGTGATTTTCTTTTCTTTCTTTATTACAAAACTTGAAACCTTTTGACATTTTAATCTATCCCAGATTCCACGGATATCTTGCTTCAAAATCAGTCAAGATCTTAATCAATCTCAGTTTTGAAAAGATTTTGGAGATTGAAAACCTCCAAGTGAGAATCCAACTAGGTCAAGGTCTAGTTTCACAAGAACAAGAAACAGAAAACATTTACAGATCTAAATCAACAAAGATTTTCACAAAACGAGAAACAAATATGCAGATCTAGTGATATATAACATGCAATAATGTAGATATAAGATTTCTATGAATAAAGAAATACAGATCTCACCAAAATGTCTAAGCTGGTAACAAGATCACAGATCAAGAGGTTACAGCTACAAATTATCAAACCAGTAACACCACTCTCTCTCAAACACTCAAGGTTGTGTTTGGGGTTTTGAAATTACGAAGGTTTGAATATGGTTTGAAGTTGTTTAGGGTTAGGGTTTCTCTAACTCAGTTTCCCTTTCTCTCTCTTCTTTCTTTTCTCTCTTCTCTCTCACTTCTCTCTTTTCTCTTTTTTTCACTCAATATAGACGACTGCCAAAAGTCTTAAAAGGCTGAGAATGAGAGGGTTTAAATAGGAGCCAAGGAAGATTCTGGATCGAAGATAGCAATCAATGGTTGAGATTCAGTCTTCCTATATTGACTTTGATCCAAGGGTGCTAAGATAGCGGTGGTTAAAACGAAGATGATTGGTCCACAGTGATAACACACGGATAGTCTTTAAACACATGCAGGCCGTTGATAACTTTTGATCTAACGATCCACAATTCACCAGGCTGCTCTCTCACAAAACAAACACAAAAGAGATAACAGGAGCTTGACAAGTGTTGGCATGTTATTGGCTAGCAAACGCGCGTCCAAACTAATTACAGGCAACACCCTAATGTCTCTGGCGCATTGATATTCTATCCAATCAAACATTCTAATGAAAAAATAATTTTTCATAATATCATTTTAACCCCACAAAGTTTATAAACAAACTTTTATTAAAGAAAACATTATTTTAAAAATGTTTAAAAATTCCCAAAAAATTATTAAAACAACATTTTAAGGGGAATTTAACACACAATCAATATGAGCAATATATACACATATATGCACTTCTAATGTGTGTAGTGTGATTCAATTTATACCTTTTGGATCATTGAAGAGGATTAGAGAGTGAATAAGTCTGAGGTTCTTTGGATTCTAGGTTATACGACTAATTTTGTCACTATTTCCAAACTAGATGAACACTTATACAATATAGACTTAAGTAAGTCAAAGGTATAAGGTGCTTCAATTGCATGGACTACACCCACATGTCTCCATATCCTAAAGCGAGGTTACCCGAGAAGTTTAAGATTCCAAATATCGAGAAATTTGAAGGAAGTGTACCCCCAATTATTCATCTTCGCAGTTATCACCGTTCTATGACTCTCCTAGGGGCTTCTAAAGAAGTGATGGCCCAATTATTTCAGGAAACTTTGAAGGATAACGCCCTCCGATGGTTTTTGTCTCTCGAGGAGTCCAGAATCTGTAGCTGGGAGCATGTAGCCCGAGAATTCATGTCTCAATACAAATACAACGAAGAGATTGAGGTCACCCGTCATGATTTAGAGCTGCTCAAACAAAACTCTGGGGAATCAGTCAGTAACTTCATAGCTCGATGGAGGGAAAAATCAGCCACCACGACCAGTCGTCCAACCGAAGAAGAACAAGTCAGCATAGTGAAGAAGAACTTCTTACCCCATATTCGAGCAATAATGGGAGGATAATACTATCCCCACTTCCGAGCTCTCAGAGAAGCAGGAGTAGAAATCGAGGAAGGTCTTGATAAAACATAAGTTGAATCAAATAAAGTGTCCGGATAGTTCACTCCCAGAAAATATGATAAACCTGTCAATGTTGCAGTCTCAACCATCAACAACATCTCTCAACCAACCACCTCATGGGCACCAGAAAGTCACCCTATCCCATTCCTAAAGGAATACATCGAGCTCCATGCCCCCTCTCCAAAGTTTATCAAGCCCTGTAAAGCCAAAATCTTTCAAACCCTTGGACCCCCGTCCATTGCCAAATCCACTTCTAAAAAACTTCAAGGCAGATGCCCATTACACCTTTCACCAAACTGCTGGCCATACCACCGACCAATGATTTCACCTTCAAAACATAATCCAAGGTCTGATTGACTGGGGTGACATTGCCCCACCAGCCAAACACTACTCAGAACCTACTCCCAAATCTTGTCAATGCCATCTTCCTAGAAGAGAACCCATAATTTGATCCCTCAACTCAAATTACACCCATATGCTCTCCAAAACCTCTCCAAACTTTCCCATATTTCCTCCTACACCCTGTTAGCCTCGCTGATCAGGCATTGTCACTCCTTACCAGAGCATGCATTGATGTCCATACCCGTTCTATAAATGGAAGTATGGAATTATCAGAAGTATTAAACCAACTCTTAGAGTTTGGGCTGAAACTGCCCTCGCAGATCATCATTGATTGCCAGAGGTTCAGTACACTATTCTTAGAAGCACGGAAATGGGCTTGAAAGTCAGACATTTGGGTGGTACCAACAGCTGAAGTCAGCCTAGATGACGTTGTCCAGATCATGGCAGAATTATTCAAGCAAATGAATAATATTTGCAGTATGACTGAGTTTCTTGATACTCTGAAGTTACAAGGGAGCCTAGTCCCCTCACCCTTATATCTCCCCAAAGAATGGGAAGGCATGTATGAAGAATCCATTGAAGCCGTGGAATGCGTTGACTTTACATAGAAAGACAAAATTATTACCACCGGATGGGGGGAAGGATTCGAAGATTCAAATGAAGGGCAAGCTTCAGAGAAGACTGTCCCGGTAGCCAACATGTATGGGATGATATCATTTGAATAAATCCTCGGGGAAATAAACAAGGTGGAAGAACAACCCGAGATAGACAAGGAAATAAGGTTCATGTTCTTTCCTTCTTCAGTAAATCACATAATCAGATCAGGGAGGCATTACCAGATCCCAAGCTTACTACCAGACATGAAAACCTTCCTATGCCAGAGATGACGCTCGAGGAGAGCAAAATCCCCGATCAACTGATGAAAACTCAAGCTAACATCACTCTATGGGGACTTTTCATGTCTTCTCAGTTGTAAAAAAATGTTTTGATCAAGTTTCTCACTGGACCCACAGTTCCTCCTTCTACCACACTAGAAGAAATGATAAATTTAGTCAAATCCTTGACCTCTACTCGAATGCTATCCTTTTTCGAAGAGAAAATCCCCAGAATTGGGCCAAACCATAATCATGCACTCAACATCTCCGTCGAAGTTATAAGGAAGATCGTACCACTCTCTCTTGTCTATAATGGATCCGCCTTGAATATATGCCCATTAAGAACCTTCAAATGCTTAGGACTGAAGGAAGGTGACCTCGCTCCAACCTCCACTGTTGTATGTGCCTATGATAATACCTTTCGGGAGGTGATGGGATCTATAAAACTTGTAATACGGGTTGGCCCTATAAGCACTGTCATTGAATTCCAAGTCATTGACATCCCATCTTGTTTCAATCTGTTTCTTGGACGACATTGGCTCCACAGTATCAAGGGTGTGTCTTTCTCGCTCCATTAAAAATTGAAGTTCTTTACCAATGGATGAGTCATCACCTTTTGGGGCGACGATAACAGTGTCGAGAGTGCAAGTAACAATAATCCAATACTTGAGATACAAAACGGGGCAAATGATATGCTCCTATCAGGATTCCGAGTTGAGCCACTTCTACTCCCGACAAGTGACGATTTTTGAAAAAGGGTTTATCCAGAACATGACCCTCATGGCAACATCAATGTGATTCAAATGTTTAAAAACATGAACTTCATGATCGGACTCGGGCTAGGACAAAGACAATAAGGGATACTTGAACCCATTATGCTAAAAAAAAGCTTTCCCTCCTTGTGGTTTGGGGTATTAACCATCGGAACAAAATCTCAGAATGATCCGCCAGTCTCGATCGAAGAGAAGACTAGACTGTATCCAGACTATCCCAGGTGACTCCTTAAATGGACGATTCATCAAAGAGGGCAAAGACTTCCCCTTTTACGATTTTTCAAAACCATGGTATGACCATACAAACAAGAAGATGAAGCCTGGAATCAAGATCTTTTTCCAAGACAACTACCCATGGGTCAAAAGTTCCCGACACCATGTACTACCACTCATCAAAGATATCAAAGATTCCGAGGAAAGTGACTTCGAGGATTCGTCTAACTTAGAGACACTGGGGATGACACTCTTCATGGTTCATTCAAGCACTACATCACTGGATCCATCCCTCCTGATTAATGTTGCTGATACACCTCTCCTCAGCTGGCATACTGCGCTAGTCCTACCAGCTGAAATCCCACCTAACTCTAATGTTTGCCCCATATCTTCTTCTGTTGTCTACCCTTTCTCTAATGTAATCGAGACCTCCTTTGATGAGGTTCTTAATGTTTTTTTTCCTATCAATGAAATAAATGAAGATTTTGAGTATCTTGTTGTGCCTTACATTAATTGTTTAGATTCTAATCAAACTTTTGATGATGATGATTTTGTAAATGAATAATTCTTAATTAATCTAAATAAGGTTAATAATAAACAACATAACCGAGTTCAAGTTAATGAAGAAGAAACTATTTTTGTTAACCTCAGTTCTAGTAGCCAACTGCGCGAGATTAGGATAGGGGCTACCCTTGACGAGCATAAGGGAGCACAACTCAAAGAATTACTGAAGGAATTTGTGGATGTGTTTGCATGGTCCATGACGATATGCCTGATATTGATCCTAAAATAGCTCAACATGAGATCCCCACTCTTCCAGATTTCAAGCCAGTTAAATAAAAGTTACGAAAGATCCGCACTAAATGGTCGCTCAAAGTCAAAGAAAAAGTTGTCAAACAACTGAACGTGGGCTTCATTCGCATGATCGAATATCCCATATGGCTAGCCAACATAGTGCATGTGACGAAATCAGGAGGGAAAGTTCGAATGTGTGTAGACTACCAGGACTTGAACAAAACCTCCCAAAGGATGATTACCCGCTACCAAATATCGACATGATCGTGGATAACGCAACCATTCATGCTCTTAAGTCATTTGTTGACGGGTTTGCCATATACAACCAAATCAAAATGTACCCAGATCATCAAGAAAAAACCACGTTCATCACCCTGTGGGGAACCTTTTGCTATAATGTTATGTCATTTGGTCTCAATAATGCTGGGGCTACCTACCAAAGGGATACCAAAACCATCCTGCACGATCTGATTCACGAAGAAGTCGAGGTCTATATGGATGATATGATTATCAAATCCAAAACTAGAGAAGGGCATGTTCCCGCTCTCTGGAAGTTCTTCGAACGACTGCGACGGTATCAGAGGAGACTCAATCCACAGAAGTGCGTCTTCGGCATCACCAAAGGGAAACTCCTAGAATTCATGGTTAGCGAGAAAGCGATAGAAGCAGATCCTACCAAGATGAAGGCCATACTTAAGATTCCAGCACCTCAAATAGAAAAGGAGGTCCGAGGATTCCTTGGAAAATTGTAATACATCAGTCGGTTCATCAGCCAACTAACCTCCATCTGGGAACCTATTTTCAAATTCCTCCGAAAGGACTCAACTAAGGTTTGGAACGAGGACTGCCAAGAAGACTTTGAGCAAATCAAACAATATCTAACCCAACCTACGGTATTCATTCCACCGCAGCCTGGTCTCCCATTACTCCTATACCTAGCCATAACCGACACTGTAACTGGGGCTTTGCAAGCCCAATACTTTGAAGAATCCCGTAAAGAAAGAGCCATATATTACGCTAGTTTAAAATTAGCCGAATACGAAGTCAACTACACGGCTTTGGAAAAAGTATGCTTCGCGCTTATTTGGGTAACCTAAAAGTTACGACACTACATGCTCGCCTTCCCCATCAAACTTGTATCTCGAATGAACCCCATTAAGTACCTAGTTGAGAACTCGTCTTAGCCAGCCGAATGGCCTGATGGTTGATGCTCCTAGATGATTTTTGTAGACACCTCATTCTGTTACCCCTAACTCTCCTTAGGTCCCTAGTACCTCCCTTCATCACCGTAAACCTAGGTCATGTCCCGAGTACTGACCTGGAGGCCATCGGGCACTCCCCAGCTCAGTTTGACCCAAAACTCAAACTCTTCATCTCGATCGAGACTGAATAAATCTTCGAAGGGCACTGAATATCCTTTCCAACAGTCCACCTCGTGCATAATTTCGACTTACCATGCGGACGTAAGATCCGTTTGCGTCCAAAACCTGACCCAAAGGCCACCCGGCGCTCCCGGGCTCTGTTTGACGTATATAAACTCTTCAACTCGACCGAGGCTAAATGAATCTTCAAAGGGAACTGCATACCCTTTCCAACGGTCCATCCCGTGCGTGATTTCAACTTTCCATGCGGACGAATGATCCGTTTGACTCCTGGAGGTCACAGAACGCTTCTCGGGCCCGATTGACCAAAGTCAACTCTCCAAACTGGGTCAAACTCTTTGGAATGTCGAATTACATATCATAACCTTTCCAATGGTCCACCCCGTGTGTGATTCGGACTTACCATGCGGACGAACGATCCGTTTGCATCCGAACGATTCCCCGTCCAATGGACCGACAAATGCTTTCGAGCCATATTTGACCCGAAGTCAACTCCTGAACCCGGGAGTGGTCCAAAGGACTTTAAAAGGTCTCTAAATTACCATTCCAACGGTATGTCCCGTGCGCGATTCTGACTAACGGTTTGCCCTCGGCGGCCGATTTTCCAAAAAATCCTAAAGCGCACTGCCAAATGGCAGGTTCCAGACCCTGCCTATCGGCACCTGCCGATAGGCAGGAATAGATATATTCCGATCGAAACTTACCTGGGCCTATAAAATTAGTCCTTCACCTCATTTGCAAGAGGATCCCAAATCTGATAAAAATCTCTCTGAACGATTCCCAGAAACCTCTCTCGAAGGCAGCGTGATTTCAACTTTCAAATCCCTTCTTTACTTCAACTTTTCATCATCCTTTTCATCAAACTTGGTGAATTAGCCACTCTCCATCATCATCCAAGTTCAAGGGCTGCTCTCCAACATTCATGATCAAGCTCAAGATCTTCAAGAAGGTCCAAATTTCTCAAACTCTCTCTTAAATTCTCTTAAATTCCTAATAACTTGTTTTCTTATTTAACACTTTTATTATATCATCTCACACATCCTAATATACTTTTATTTAGTATTATTGTACATCTTTTATTTTCATAAAACCTAAAAAACAAGAAAAAGAGGGTTTGCTCATAAATTCCAAGTAGAGATTCTCACACTTTTCTCACAACTAAAACACTTTTTCTACACGCACACACTTACAAATAAGAGATTCCCCATTTGGATTTATGGGATAAACCCCACCCCTTGTTTTGTATGCGAACTACGTGGACTTTGATGCCTTTATAGGTTACGTAGGCGTCTCAGCGTAAAACCCGAGACTCGAGTCCTTTTTCTCACTTTTTCTCTCATCTTCTTATTTACTCTAAATCTAATCTTCCTATATTCTATATGCTTGCCCTTAGTAACGTATTGCTCCATATGCATTATCGTTCCATTATAATGGTCAACGTAGGGGTAATCGCGTAAATCTTAGTTTTCTAATATTATTCTTATATCTTCCTACGGACAAATCGCTTTATCTTTTCCATGATACAAGTCGAGGATTCCTAACTCCATTCTATATATACACATGCACACATATCACGGGGGGAAACAAAAGGAAAATATCAAATATTCATGAGAGATCGAAAGGGCGGAATGGGTGTTTAACACCTTCCCATTTTGTAACTAAGCCTCTGAACCCTTCTCGAATCATCTTGGTTTCGCATGCACCAGTATGTCTTTGGATGCCATCCTTCGAGGTGGCTTCCCCTTTTTCTTTTGTCTATTTTGAGTAAAATAGAATGGCGACTCTGAATCTCTCTACATTTTTACACCACATCTCAAATGACGTCGGCCAAAGCGCTCCCAAGAGGGACGCGCGGGACCCAAAGGATCCTTTCCTCCACTTGCCCGCCCGCATGGCGAGGATAGGGGATAGCCACAAGTTTGATATCATGTACGTCACGCAGAAAGCCATGAAAGGAAGATCCATCTCTGACTACCTCGCTAACTACCCCATGGAAGAAGCTGATGTGTGGATATCCGAATTCTGAGATAAAAACATCCTTTACGCCACTCAAGACGACCTTCGATGACAGATGTTCTTCGACGACGTTACCAACAAAAAGGGATATAGCATTGGGATACTTCTAATTTCCCCAGATGACTCCCACACTCCCATCTCTATCAAGTTAGATTTCTCCTTCACCAACAACATGAGTGAATACTAGGCGTATACGGTAGGCCTCAAAGTTTCTCTCAAGAAAGGTATTCAATGCCTAGATATCTACGAGGATTCTACCCTCATCATCGATCAAGTGCTCAGAAAATGAAAAGTCAATGATGAGAAACTCCAACCTTTCCATGCCCACTTAGAAGAACTAGCCTCCCAATTCCAAGATATCACCTTCCACTACCTACCTTGAGTAAAGAATAACCTAGCCGAAGCCCTTGATACCTTAGCCTCCATGGTCGACATGATCGAAGGAATAACAATGGCCCCCTTCCTAGTTCAAAAGAAAAATAAACCAACCCATTGCTCCCATATTGAGCTCATCACCAAAGAAGATCCCGAGCTAGCCAATTGTTGGTACTGTGATATTTGGCACCTCTTCAAGCCTGATAGGTATCTCGAAAGTTCCAATAAGAAATACCGAGCAACCCTTTGAAGACTGGTTGCCCATTACATCATCTTTCACAAAGCATTGTTCAAGAAAAACTTCGATGGAACCCATCTACATTGCATCGCAGGGGCTGACATTGAAGATATAATACAGAAGATCCACAGCGGGGAACGATCACATGCTTTCCAAGAAGATCATTCGACAAGGCTACTACTAGACCACCATGGTCCAGGATTGCACCGCTGATGTCAGGAGATGCCTCAAATGCCAACAGTTTTCCAACCTTTAACACCTGCCTCCGCGAGAATTATATAACATGACTTCTCCCTGGTCGTTCTCCTCTTGGGGCATCGACATCATAGGGAAGGTTACACCCAAAACATCCAATGAGCATGAATTCATCCTAGTTTCCATTTATTACTTCACCAAATGGGACGAAACCGAGTCATACGCAGTTCTGAATGCCAAGAAAGTGGCCAAATTCATCAGGAAGAACATTATCAGCTGATATAGGGGTCCACACGAACTAGTGTCAGATAACGGGTTGCACTTCGAGGCAGAAGTCACAGAAGTGGTCAACGAGTATGGGATTTAGATACACAAATCTTCTCACCGACCTTGATGGAAAAGATATGGCTCGTCCAGTCAAACCTGAACCGTTTCAAGAAATTCTACCCCTAGTTCGAAACCTCAGCGCGCTATAACTCTTCCCATCTCCCTTCTATTATTAAAAAAAATCTTCATTTCCCACTACCTAGAACTACGTAGGCCTGATCCTCTACAAAAACCATTTGCTTTCAGAAAAATTAAAAAAATTCAAAACCCCTAGAGGTACGTAGGCAACTCATACATCTTACATGAGCACTTCCCTTTCTTGTTCACACAAAACTATTTTTTTTTCTTATCTCCGAGAACGACAGTTCACTCTAACATATACTTGAACAAAAGGATTATGCATGCCATAGCGATCGATATAAATAATACAAAATTCTTCAAAAGGCATAGCTGGATGATGATAAAAAACTTGTTTATTTCACTAATATGAAATTACAGTGCAAGTACATAAGAAGAGGGACGGATAACTCCCTTCCACCTACCTTTTTAAAAAGACAAATAAACTCCCGAATTATTCCCCATTACAAAACAAACTCCCCAAGAGTCCTACACACAGCTCCCGAGGAGACCGAGAAAACTCAGGCATAGTAGCCGCCACATGAGGTTCTACCCCCAACATGGAAGAAAACTCCTCATAGCTTGAACAAACTTCTTCCAAGCCAGAGCAAAATACATAGTCTTTGGGGTACCAATATTCTACCGACGCCATCAACATGTTCCACTCTATGGGCCGATTACGCCATAAAGAGACTCGACGCATGTTGAAAGCATCGTAGTCGACGTTGTAGGAGCACATCGCCTCCAAAGTCTCAAGGTAGTTGGCAAACTCAACACCACCAGGGAGATCCATCTCACAGAATAAGAAAATAGGAATGTGAAGGTGTGATGAAAACACTCCACCCTTACCTTTTTTCATACTTGAAAATCGTTACAAAAGACACAACCCTTGCAGAAATCGGAGGGAATCCTGCCCCATAAGGTACCAAAAGATGAAGAAAGTACCAATCAAAGCCTTGATTGATTAGACTGGACTGACCTACCGATAGGCAGGACAAGGGGCTTCCAATTGACAACCCCCTATTTCTGGGAAACTTACCTTTTTCCTCTTTTGCCAAAATAAAAAAAAATAAAAAAACTCAGTGAAAATAAATTTATATTCTCCACATAATTTCAAACCCCTTTTCATCTTTAAGTTATTTCTCAAATAAATTTTCTTTCACTTCTAAAAAATCCCTTTTTACGGTCTCAGCAGCAAAGTAAAAAGCGCATATGCATTCATCCACCATTAATAGAAGATAATAACAAAAAGACTTCATTCGCATTGCATATACATTTTTTCTGTGTTACATCAGTTTTGCAGGAATTAAAGAAAGAAAAAATAGAAAAATAACGAGACTCAGCCCGAACCCACATTCTCTTTCTCACCTACCCTTCCCCTCTCTCTAAGATCTTCCATCCTTGCGATGCGCTCTCTTTCCCCTGCAGCGAGATGACATACCACCGCTACCTGAACCAGACTCCTCCCCGGATGAGGCAGACGGCACCAAGCAAGAAGGAACAGGAACCGCGTCCCGAATATGGGCAGTCGCCGAAGATATCCAGTCCTTAATGTCCCTCAGCCAAGTGGTGGACACTCGGACTTGCTGAAAGAAAGGGAGAATCAGTATTAAGCAGAGAAGACCAAAAGAAACCAAAAATAAAAGAGAACATAAAGGTATAACACAAGACGAAGGTCCTCCTCTGTCAATTCCAACTCCTCTGGGTCCATCGCATGAGGACGATGCAACACAGGCACCATCCCGTCGAATGTTGTATGAAGGGGTATGCAACCGCGCAAAGGGAAGCTCCAAAGTCACTACCGCCACGGATGTCGACAGACCACCACCACTATGGAAAGGCCCCACTGGCCGACTCGAACCCGCATGAGGGAGAGGCAGCACAACATATATGCTACTCCCCATTAGCCAACTTATCACGAAGTCCATATAATCATACGGCACAGTTGTGTCGGTATACAACAAATAGGACTCTACAATCACCGCCGCAATCCTCGCGTCCTCTGAAAACATCCACTCTCACCTCACAGACATAGGGGGTCTCGTAGGTGGCACCACCACCTCCTCCTCAGCAATCCGTTGAACTACCCTCTCCCCGAGATACCAAGAGTGGACAAACTCATACGCCAGTAAACACCTCATCTGCGCATTCATCCCAGTCAACCCCGTGTCCTGAACAGCCGTCCCTCAAGGGTAAAAGGTCACCTGAAAAATCCCCAGCAGATAAAAGTCAATATGGAATCATAGTACACAAAGACCAAGTCTAAAGAAGGAAAAGGTCTTACCCTATCACTGGTTAGTCCATTCAAGACCTGATGCACTGCCTGCAGAGAAAGAGACTTCCTCGACTGCCGATTGGCCTTCCGCCACCGATACAACCGGTAAAAGTCCCCAACGGTCTTGTCCTTCAAAGCAATCAGCTGGGTATTACACCCAATCACCTCATAGAACCATGACTACCAAAGACAAGAATTCATGATAAAAAGGGGACGCACAACGAAAATGCGGATGCATGAAAGGAAAATGCGCAAACTAAAGAATACCTCAAGAAGATACGTGGCTCCAGTAAAAGTTTGCTAGCAGCACCGACTAAATGTATCCAAAGAAATATAAAGGGTCGCCAAAGTCAGGCTCCCCCAATTATATAGAGGAACATTCGAAAACATCCTCAAGTATGGAAAAAACCACAAGTGGACAACATTGCCGCTCGATGCCACCAGAAATCCCCCCACAACACTAGCAAAATAAAAAGCCGAGCCATCTGCCTCACCTACATCCCGTCCTCCACATCAATCACCCTACTCAGTAAAACCTCCCTCAGAAGAGACAAACGGATTGAGTTCTCAGATACTATCTTCCCCACATCACCTAACGCCGCCAGCATTATCTTCGCCCCACCCATAAAGAGAGATCCACCTTTATCTGCTCTCCATCACAATCCAGGCCCAGTAGATGCTGCACATCTATGGGAGTTACAGTCATCTCCCCAAAGACAAAATGGATGGTGTAGGTAGTGTCCCACCACCTCTCTCTCAAAGCACATAAGACCGTCGTCGAACGAGGCGTCTCATCCAGCACAGACGCCAGTCTCCCAAAGCCTGCTGATGATACTACCCAACGCACCATAGGTGGAAGGTGCTCCCAGACATCCTTAAGCCCCGTTGTCCCGCAGGCACCCATAATCGATAAAGAAACATCAGACTGTCAAAGAAAAACCTTGTCAAAATCCAAGAAAAAAGGAAATCACCCAAAAGAGAATGCCAAAAGTCATTTTTTACTTACATAACCACCAAGGTTCACCACCCTAGAAGAAAGATGAGGCGACGGCTCCTGCAGTAAATTCTGCTCATCTGTAACCGACTCAAACGCATCAAAAGAGTTCTCAGTCCCCAAAGCAAGAGGCTCCCTGGCCCTCCACTCCACATTAACCCAATCGTCAATAGCTAACCACTCCCTATGTGTCGTAATGCTCACAAAAGCGGCCATTATTTAGGTTTCAGAACGTTAAAATGATTCGCAAAAAGAAATCGCAGAGAGAGAGAAGTCAAGAAGCTGTGAAAATGAGGGGAACCCGCCCCCTTTTTATACGAAGCCAAGGGTCATGCTGATCGTCACTACACCCCCACATGCCGATCGGCATTGACCTTCCACCTTCTCGAGGCAATCCAAAAGTCCATGCCACTGCCGAAAGTCACCCTCCACACCATGCAGACCGGCACCCCCCTTAAATTTTCGTACAAAAACTCCCAGAAAATACAAGAAAATCCTGAAAAATCCTCAGAAAATTCCTAAAAATCCAGAGGAGGGTTAAGAAAATTTTCACCAATATTTTTTTTTCTCAGACTCCCTCAAGTCGAACCCCTACTTCCCTAGCGGAACACTCAAAAGCCAAGTGGATCTCTCCCTGGAAACGTCCCCAGAAGACCCCTAAAGTATACCAAACTTCAGGTTATCCCCTATTCCACAGTGGAATCCTCAAAAACCATTACGACAAAAGCCTCAAATTTCCTCGAGCAAAACGTCCAAACCCTGGATCACCTAATCACTTCCCCAGTGGAATTCACAACATTAAATTATCCATTCTCCCACAAAATATCCATAAGACACGAAATTTCCCCTAGTAATCAGCTCCCTAGCTCAAATCAAAATCACGAGGTAATTTCCCCGACAAAGTTCCCCGAGAACATCTCAACCTAAGGCCTAAGAATTGGCTTCAACCCACAAAATTGTTCATCATAATTTAAGATCTCAGAATTGGCTTCGACCCGCAGAATTGGTCATCATAACCTAAGCCCTCAGAATTGGCTTTGACCCATAGAATTGGTTATCTCAATTTAAGACCTCAGAATTGGCTTCGATTCGCAGAAATGGTCATCACAACTTTGACCCGTAGAATTGGTCATCATAATTTAAGCCCTCGAAATTGGCTTCGACCCACAGAATTGGTCATCTAAATTCAAGCCCTCAAAATTGGCTTCAACCCATAGAAACGGTCATCACAACTTCGACCCGCATAATTGGTCATCACAATTTAAGCCCTCAGAATTAACTTCGAACCGCAGAATTGATCATCACAACCTAAGCCCTCAGAATTGGCTTCGACTCATAAAATTGGTCATCTCAATTTAAGCCCTCAGAATTGGCTTCGACCCATAGAATTGGTCATCATAACCTAAGCCCTTAGAATTGGCTTCGACCCGCAGAATTGGTTATCTCAATTTAAGACCTCATAATTGGCTTCGACCTACATAAATGGTCATCACAACTTTGACCCCAGAATTAGTCATCATAATTTAAGCCCTCAGAATTGGCTTCGACCCGCAGAATTGGTCATCTAAATTCAAGCCCTCAGAATTGGCTTCAACCCGTAAAAACGGTCATTACAACTTCGGCCTGCATAATTGGCCATCACAATTTAAGCCCTCATAATTAACTTCGATCCATAGAATTGATCATCACAACCTAAGCCCTCAGAATTGGCTTCGACTCACAGAATTGGTTATCTCAATTTAAGCCCTAAGAATTGGCTTCGACCTGCAGAAACGGTCATCACAAATTCGACCCGCAGAATTGGTCATCACAATTTAAGCCCTTATAATTGACTTCAACCCGCAGAATTGGTCATATCAAATCAAGCCCTCGAAATTATCTTCAACCCATAGAATCGATCATCCTCGTTCCTTAAAGCCCTCAGAATTGGCTTCGACTCGCAGAATCAGTCACCCCCAGCATTGCTTTAGGTCCTCAGAATTAACCTCAATCTTTGGTCGTCACTTACTTTAAACCATCCCCAGTATGCCCCTTAGGTCCTCAGAATCAGCCTTGACCCTCTGAATCGGTCATCCTCATCCTTAGGTTCTGAAAATTGACCTCGACCCTTTGAATTGGTCATCGTCGTTTCCTTAGGTCCGTAAAATCGACCTCTCTCAAAGGCATCATGCTGTGTCTATTCGATGTCTATCGTTTGTTCCAAACTAACCCGTCGAGGGTCTCTGCAGACACCCCATTCTATCACCCCCCTAATCTCTCCTTAGGTCCCTAGCCCCCTGCATCTTTACGAACCTAGGTCATACCCCGAGTACTGACCTTGCCATCAGGCGCTCCCAGGCTCTGTTTGACCAAAAGTTAAACTCTTTAGCTCAACTGAGACTGAATAAATCTTCAAAGGGCATTGAGACTCCGTTCCAATGGTCCACCCCGTGCACGATTCTGACTTACGGTGAGGACGAACAACCCGTTTTCCCTCAAAACTTGATCTAGAGGCCACTCGATGATCCTGGGCTCCATTTGACTAAAGTCAACTCTTAATCTTGAATGAGACTAAATGAATCCTCGAAGGGAACTAAAACCCCTTTCCAACAGTCCGCTCCGGGACCAATTCCGACTTACAGTACGGACGAACGATCCATTTTACTCTGAAAGGTCACTGAACGCTTCTGGGCCCCGGTTGACCAAATTTAACTCTCCAAACAAATTCAAACTCTTTATAATGTTGAAGTACATCTATTAACCTTTCCAATGGTCCGCTCCAGGTGAAATTCCGACTTACCATTTAGACGAGCGACCCTTCGTCGTTCGACGATCCCTCGTCCAAAGGACCGACGAGTGCTTCTGAGACACATTTGACCCAAAGTCAAATCCCGAACCTGGAAGAAGTATAAGGAATTTTGAAGGTCTCTGAATTACCTTTACAGTGGTATGCCATGTGCATGATTCGAATCAATGGATTGCATTTATGGCCATTTTTTCAAAGAAATCTGAACAAGACTGCTAAACGACATGTTCAAAATCCTACCTATCGGCAGTGTACCTAAAGACACCTGCTAATTGGCAGGACCAGACCTATGCTGATCGGTAATGACCTGGGCCTATAAAAAGGAGGGCCTGACCTCATTGCAACAGACCCAAAATATCTGAGATCTATCACTCTCAGCAAACTCAGTAAACCTCTCTAGAAGTCAACGTGATTCCTACATCCAAATCACTTTCCAACCCTCACTTTTCACCACCCTATTCACCAAACTTGGTGAATTAACTATCCATCATCATCATCCAAGTGCAAGTGCTGCCCTCCAAGATTCAAGATCAAGCTCAAGATATTCAAGAAGGTCCAACTTTCTCAACTCTCTCTTTAAATTCTCTTAAATTCACATTAACTTATTTTATTACTTAGAAATTTTATTCTCACATATCCTAATATACTTTTTATTTAGTATTATTGCACATTTCTTATTTTTCATATAAAAACCCAAAAAAAAAAGAAAAAGAGGGTTTGCTTAAATGGGGATTCTCTCACACTTTTCTCACACTAAAACACCTTTTTACACGCACACATACATAAGAGAAGTCCCCGATTGGATTTATGGGATAAACCCCACCGCTCGTTTTGCATACAAACTATGTGGACTTTGATGCCTCTATAGGCTACATAGGCATCTCGGGATAAAACCCAAAACTCGATTCCTATTTTTTTAATTTTCTATTCTTTTGTTTTGCTAATTCTTTAACTTAATTATCTAAGATTCTCATCTCTACATATTTACATAGACATATATTTGTTCTTAGTAGCGTATTATTCCATACGTGTTGTCGTTTTGTTATAACGATCAACGCAAGAATAATCGCGTAAATCCCATTTTCTAATATGACTTTTATAAACATTCCTACGAATGACTTGCTTTATCTATTCCATGATACAAGTCGATGATTCCTATCTCCATTACATATACATATGCACACATATCACGGAGAAATAGAGGAAATAACAATAAATCCATGAGATACCGCAAGGGCGAAAAGGGTGCTTAATACCTTCCCATTCTTAACTTAGCCTCCGAACCCTCCTCGAATCATTTTTGGTTTCGTATTTATCAATATGTCTTTGATGGTGTCCTTTGGGATGGCTCCACCTTCTTTTGTCTGTTTTGAGTAAAATAGACTGGCGACTCCATCTCTTTACATTTTTCACCTCACACATCGCCGAGGACTGCCGAAGCGCTCCCGAGTGGGATGCGCGAGATCGAGATCCTCTATCTCTATCTCTCTCAGCGAGGATCGGGGAAGTCCACAACCCTCTACCTTCAAGACATACCTTTTTTCATCGAGAGCATAAACCTCCAACCTTTGGTCATTGTTTATTTGGTCATGTGTGTAATACCCTGGCCTAGAAAATAGGTATTTAACCTTATTTGATGTGTTTTGACCAAAGGAAAATTTGAGGAATAAATTGTAATACCTTTTATTTATGAGTAATTATTTTAATATTAATTTTCCTTATGGGTTAATTATATAAAATAAAGTAAGTTTAAGTAAATATTACTTTAAGTGATTTAAGAGAAAATATTTATTGAGTTTTGCATATTTACTATTAAGTGAATGTAAATAGCATCATATTACGTTTTGTTGCGTCGTTGTGTTTCAAGAGACTGTTATGACTTATATTCCAATCGGGTAATTATTAATGAGTTAATATGACGTGGGAGCATGAAATAATTTATGATATCTCGAATGCCAATTTAGAGGGTACGATTAGTCCGGAAATGGTTGAAACTGTCAAAATAAGTACCAAGTTGTATTTTTAGGTTTCGGGTACTTGTGACCGGTTATTACTTAATTATGTTGTTACCAGTCATTTTAAATGTGTAGTAGCATTTAATTTTAGACTTAATGTAATGAGGCATTTGGGGGTATTTAGTCTTCCAAGAGCATTTTAATTCTCATTTTATATTTCTAAACCTAGAGAGAGTTAGAGAGAGAGAGAGAGAGAGAGAGAGAGAGAGAGAGAGGAGAAAGAGAAAAGAGGAGAGAATTGAAGATTTGGGGCTTGAAATCATTGCTACGAGAAGAGAATCCAAGGCTACAATCTTGATGCAAGTTTCTAACTTGCAAATATATATTATTGAGTGTGAATTATGTGTATTTATAGTTGTGTTTTTGAGTTTGAACCATAAATGGAATTTGTTGATTTTGTTGGTTAAATCCAATATTATAGGATCTAGACTTTTTTTAAATGGTCTTTTCTAGTTAGTTAACTTGTATAGATGATTTGGAGATAATATGAGTTCATGGTGTTGGGATTTGAAGGAAGAGAATAGGTTTTGGGGTATTTAGGGTTCATATAACCCGTAGCCCCAACTAGACAAATCGATCAAGGCAAATCTTTATTTTGTAGAATGGTTATTAAACTTTTACATGGCATTATCTTTATATCCACCTTCTTTTATAATTTCATTGTCAGAATTGTTTTTATTAAACTTGCAAAATTAATATACCTACGTTTTCAATCTCGTACTATTATATTATGACAGTGATGGTAAGAATGGACCCTTTATGATTCTCGAATTTATTTGAGTAATGGGTTGGACACCTCTTATTTTAATAAGCGGGGTGTCACAAATAGTATTAGAGCATCAGGTTTTAGAGTCCTTTGGATCTATGCGGACTTATCCTGTTCTACCGTAGCATTTTTTGATATAGAGCCCTATTATTAGGACTGTTTTGTTTGTGCATGTTTGCGATCTTCTGCAAGGATGAATTGTTTTAATTGTATTATGATTCGGTTGCTTTTCATCTAAGATGCCGCCTAGACGAGGTCGCCCAGCAAAGGTAAGTTAAGTTGCAGAGAACGTAGAGCCCCCACCACCGCAAGGAATGATAAATGCGATGGAGGTGGCTAATATTGTTGCCCAGGCAGTCAACACCGCAATGACCGCTATGGCACAACAGTTTTCCCAAGCCCAACAACCGATCGTACCAGAGGTTCAAGCCCATACGGGACCCTTCGCATGGGAAAGAGTTAGAGAATCCTTCCTGAAAGGTCACTCGCCATAATTTCAGGGTGGCGCTGATGTGATTAATGCAAATCAATGGAAGAAAGATATGTAACACCGTCTTCGGAAAGATATGCAACACCGTCTTCGAATGGTGGAATGTAGTGGGGAGCGGAAATAAATTCTCGCCACTTTTAAACTGGTAGGAGCATCCCTACAATGGTGGGAGTCAGTGACAACTCCGGAACAAAGGGATACCATGACTATTTCATAATTTTAGGTTTTGTTTGACCAAAAGTATTTTCCTCTAGCGGCCCAGAAGGAGATACGAAGGAAGCTTTAGGATGTTGTTCAAGGGAAACGATCAGTGGCGAAATATGAAGAGAAATTTACGCGTCTAGCGAACTTTATGTCGGATGAAGTAATTCTAGAAGAAAGGAGGATTTTGAAATTTATCGGTGGTTTAAATTGGAGGATAAGGCAACACCTTTTGGGGAACGCAGCTTTGCAAAAATTTACCGATGTGATGAATGCAGCCTTACTCCATTGCCAAAATCACCGTCTTCACTTGAAGGGGAATACGAAGATTAGAGATTCTAGTAAGACTAGTAAACAAGGAGGAAATGGTGCAGGTGGAGCCCTACCATCGCCACAATAGTCGGAGAATAAACAGAAAGAGTGGGATCTCCAGTAAGGGGACTCGTGTAAGAAATAATGTTTTGGGGGTTTTAACTTTGGCGAAGGTGGTTTTAGACACGGTCAGGGTGCTCAACAGCAGCAACAGTTAGGCCAACGGGGCCAAGCAGGCATAGGAAATAATGAAGGTCGAGGCCATCAGGGCTAAGGCACGGGGCAGTTTCGGAACAACAATTGGGGTCGATATCTGGAAAATTGTGTGGCCTGTTGTTTTTAGTGTGGTGAACAGGGTCACTTAAAGAGATCTCGCCGACAGCTGATCGGGGGACAGTTGCCTAGAGATCCTCAGAATCAGCAGGCACATCCACAACCTCCAGTAGCTATTCCAGCCATCCCTCTACAACAGGGGCAACTCGAGTATGGGCGCGTGTATAATATTCAGGATGCTTTGTTTCCTCCAGCACCTCCTGCACCGCCAGCTATCGAGGGTAAGTTTCCCATTCATGGGTATGTGGGTCGAGTGTTCTTTGATACGGGTGCAATGCACTCATTTATTTTTAGGCATTTTTCTCATTCGTCGGGGCTGATCAAGTCTGTCAAAAGTACTTTTACTAGTGTGGAGTCATCTATGGGTGATGGTTCACTTATATTCTTTGCTTGTAAAGGGGAAGGAATATACCTTAGTAACTTGCATTTTGAGGCCGATTTACACGTCCTAGATATGGTAGGGTATGATGTTATTTTGGGTATGGACTGGTTAGTAAAATATCGAGCCATGGTAAACTGTTATGGGAGGAGTATAGTTTTTGCCATTCCGGGGCAAGAAATGTTTTTAGTGGCTATGCCTCTCTCGGAGGGAGGTTCGAGCACACACTTGTATTGTATTGAGGAGGAGACTTTAGGAGGAATAGTTGTTACCCTAGATTCGATTACTATTGTTAGAGAATTTGAGCACGTCTTTCAGGAGATTTCGGGTTTACCTCCAAGTCGTGAGATTGAGTTTGTAATTGATTTAGTGTCAGGAACTCTGCCGATTGCGCGAGCTCCATACCGTATGTCTCCTTTATAAATGAGGGAGTTAAGGGATCAAATTCAGCAACTGTTGGGGCAAGGGATTATTCGTCATAGCACGTCACCATGGGGTGCTCCGGTATTATTTGTGAGGAAGAGAGATGGTTCCCTTCAGTTATGCATCGATTACCGTGAATTGAATAAGGTAACCATCAGAAATACATACCCGTTACCTCGAATCCACGATTTGTTTGATCAATTAAAGGGAGCATCGTACTTCTCTAAAATAAATTTGAGGACGGGGTATCATCAACTACAAATTCGATAGTAGGACGTGTCGAAGACCGCATTCTTGATAAGATATGGGTCTTATGAGTTTTTGGTCATGCCTTTTGGGATTACCAATGCTCCTGCCGTATTTATGGACCTAATGAATCGAGTATTTCGGGACTTCCTAGACTAGTTTGTCATAGTGTTCATTGACGACATTCTAGTCTATTCTCAAACTGAAGCTGATCATGTCGAACACCTGCGATTGGTCCTGCAGACACTATGGGATCATCAACTTTATGCTAAGTTCGAGAAATGTGGTTTCTAGTTGCAGGAAGTACAATTTTTGGGCACTACACCAAAACGGAGTTTTAGTAACACATAATTTTTTTGATTACTAATACTATTATAATGTTACAATTACTAATAGTAATTTAGCGCTACTAAATCAAGGTATGTGTTAGTAATGAGCTTTAACATGTGAAATAATGAAGTAAAAATTAATTTTAATAATACATCTCACAAAATAGAAGCGGGAGACTTTCCTCCCAATGAAAAATCCACAAATGATTTCTTCGAGACTTGTGACTTCTTTCTCTCACCTCTCTCTCCAAAGGCCACAAATTAAAAGGCCACAAACGATGTGATTCGAGAAATTTCTTCCACTTCTTTCTTCGAAGACCTACGATTTCTTCCACTTCTGCGATTTCATCTCTCCAAGACATGTTATTGCTTCTAGTGATTCTAGCGATTTGTGATTTGAGATTTGAGATTTGTACTACAGCTGATTTGAGATTTTATATGGGTTAGTTTTTTTTTGCCTCTTTTCTCATTCTTTTTCTCTATCTATGCGTGTATGTATATGTATTGTGTAAATGTGGAGTGGTAGATTGGGAGATATGCACAAGTTTTTAGTGTGGTGAATCTTTGATATGTTAAGCTTAAAAGCCATATTCTATGTTGCCCAGAAATTAATGCAAGAGAAAGGTAAATGTCTTGGTTTGTAACTAACAATATATGCTTATGGGCGGTTGTTTTTAGGGTATTATACCATATTGTATAATACACATTTGATAATTTTTTCTTATTTTTATACGGAATGATCTTTTTTTATGTGAATTAACATCTAAATGTTTGTATGTAATATTATATATGTATATGTGTGTATTTTTATCAATTCATCAGATGACTCGAATAAACACTTTTCAGTTGTTTGCACCCAATCAATGTACCAATTTTAGGTTTTTGTGCAAGGATATGGTTATAATTTGTTGAAAAATGTGGTTGATCTTGAGCTAGGGTTTGTGTTTTTTGTGAAGTCCTAAATTTGAGGGGTTTGTTGCTGTATGAAGATTTGGTGTTGTTTGTGTTATTTTGGTGAAGAAAAGGAAGATAAAATCAACATCAAGGAGGGTATGGGGAATGTTTTAGGGGATTGTGAAGAGGAAATTGAGGGCTTGGAGTTGGGTTTTTGTTAGGGTCACAGGTGGGTGAGGAAAGGAGGGGGAGGAAGTTTAACGAGATTGCGGGGACGAGTAGTGGGGTGGGGTTTTTTATCATTCATTATATGACTGTTTAATTGGAATTCAAAAACCATTTATGGAAATGTAATCCCAATATCTAATTCTTAACTTGATTTGTGACCCTTATGTTAACTGTAAATATAATCCTAATTTCTAATTTGAATCATAACTAAAACAATAAATATGTTGCTAAGTTTGATATTCTCAAACTCGTAACTTGAACCACCATTCGTACCATAGCATTATTTTTTTTATGCACTTGGTGATTTCAGGTTGAATGCTTGGATTTTAAAACTTGTGTGGTTTGTTTTTTGTTGGAAAGAGTTTGTAGGTGTAACTAGGCATCGGATTGTATTTTTAGGACAAATAATACATTTTAAGGGAGAAAATCCAATGTCCGTTGCATTTTCCTAAAACACAATTGTCCATGCACTAATGCTTTTGGGTTCTCTTATATTTATGTAGAGGGAAAACTTCCGTAGAGACTTATTTTAGGATTACTAACGATACTATACCATTAATATACCATTACTTATTTTGAGTTACCAACGCTACTATACCATTTCGGTCAATTGTATCATGTAAGTCCAATAGAGGAAGGGAAAGGTAATTTTCTAGAATCAGATAATTGGTATAATAATATTCTGTCACATGAATAATAACTTAATATTCACTTTGCATTTGTATTAGTTCTTTTTAACGCTTTTCTCAGAGGTTATATGAACATATTAAATGTTTTGTTGCCACTAATTTTATTTGAACAGGACAAGGTCTACATGGGTAATTTAGAAGCAAGCGTTGTTGTTCTGAGAAAGCTTGCTAAAGACTGGAAGGGGCTATCTGCAAAATAATCTTCCCTCAAGGCCTTGAGGGATACTCTTAGGAGTTTCAGACTCCATGTAGAATTTCCTTTTATGTTATTTCATGCACACATATAGTAGCCTTGGTTACAAGCAGCCAGTACAACGATCTCCCCTATGCTTTATACACACTGGTATCTCGTGTTTTTGGAAATTACAGTGAAATTTCCAATTTTACTTATTTTTTGATGAATTTGAATAAATATCTTGCATGACATATAAAGTATAACTGAAAATTTATGAAAACAGTTTCACAGAGGGGAGGTCACTGCATAATTGTCAGAATCTTATGATTCGCGATTCGTTTCGTACGATTCGATCCGATTCACATACTAATCGATATGAATCGGGGATAGAATCGGAAACAGAATTGAAGGGGTTTTAAAAATTGGGTTGAATCGACCGATTTGGAGGTTGAATCTTGAATCGCACTGATTCACGATTCAGGTGCGATTCATGTTTCTCGGAGGATACTAGGTATTTTCAACTGACTTAAAAGTTCGTGCTCATTTTTTGTTCCTTTTAAAATAACCCTAAAAAATATTTTATTATTAAAATAACAATAAGTTAATACAAACTTAAGTTACCTTTTGTGAAAGAGAGAGTGACTGAATCACATACTAGAACGAAACCTAAATTGCGATCACTTTTCTTTTTATTCTTAAACGTGTTCGAAACTGGGATTTCCTCTATTTCGTATTGCGATCACTTTTAACGTCTCTTCTAACTATTTGAAGTTGTTCGAGAGAGGGAGGTCTCTTTACGTTCGATTGAAGCCAAAAAAATTTGTGCAAGTTTTTTATAAGTTATAATATATGGTACTGTTATAATTTGTTTTGTTAGTTATATTTTAATGAAATCATGTCTTATAATTGATTTTTGGTCATAATATGTTTATTATATATTATTAATATGTTCTCTTTGCATTTATGTATTATTTCCCTCATATTATACGTTTATACCAATTCTTTCGATTCGATTCGTGATTCATTTCACAATTCACGATTTATAGGGTTTTCGATTCATTATTCGATTCACGATTTGACAACTATGGGTTACTGTAATAAAACCAAAAATAGGGGACGTCATTGTTACGAAAACCAAAGCATAAAGGACGTTTATGTAATAAATCCAAAAATAGGGGATTATGTTTTATCTTTTAACTTGAATTTTGTTGATAATTATATTCATACTTCTCTATTTGAATTTTGTTGATTTTTATCTTTTATATTTTCAGAATTTGGAAGGGATAAGTGACATTCGTGATGAGAGGGTTCGAACTAGAATGCACGTAGTCATTGAGGTATTCATATGATCAGTGCTTTTGCATTATTATATTGTCTATTTAACACTATTGCGATTAGCACTTTATTTCATAGAGTTATGGGAATGCACGGTTTTTGTGCAACAGAGTGCTTATACACTTTATTCAGCATTAGTTCTATGATTGAAATGTTATTTATATGTTTATTTTTATAATATGAAGAGTGGAACAGAGTGTTTATGCACTTTTGCGTACCTGGGACATGGCCATTTCACGAGCTCCATGTTGTAATGAGATCTTTGATTGTCGCCACTATCACAATGAAGCCACGGTAATAACTATTAACAAGCATTTTTTTATATAACTTTTAAATTTTTTAGACTTATAGTTGATGATCTGTCTCTTAGGACTACTAGGTTTTGTTAATTATCATTTGTTTAGTTCGTTGGAGCTTGCTTAGCAACCACCTATTATGACTTACAATTGAATCAACTCTCTCTTTCTTTCTCTGATGGGTGTGTGTGTTGATTTGATTTATCAGAGCATGTTCAGCAACCCTGTTATTCAGCACGAAGTAATTCGATTTAATGTGAATCACGTATGTTTGGATCTATGATTTTTTATTACCTGTTAGTTCATTGTATAACATGATTACCTTTTTTTCAACATTAGCTAATCCTGATTAAGAGAGTTGGGCTTTGTTTCAGGTTATTTGTTATGTTTGTGACACAGAGCAGCCTGTATGTGTCTATTGAATTGAAAATCCTCTCTATGTTATTCATCAATACTTGGGTTTGGAATTATGGTTATGGATGTTCTTTTCTCACTGTCATCCAGGTTGCTTGCGTCTGCACAAACTGGGATGTCAATATGGGAGAATATTTTTGTGATCTGTGAAAATTCTACGACGATGATGTAATTATACAACTAAATGAAATTGAAAGTTCTTTTCTGCAAATTTTCTATAGGGCGTCTGTTTCGGGTAAAACAAAAGGATTCATTAGTTTGAGTATCAAAAGAAAATTTGAAAAAGCAACTATACAACTAGGAGAATCGGTGATAATTTATCCATTTTGGCAGCAAACTGTGAGCGTCAAATCGTGTCAAGTTGATTTCACTAGTATATATAGGTAAAAGTAATGTTTTTAGATCTGAAAACAAACCACCTTGGCCATATCCATTTGACTTCAGCCTTTACTTTGAACTGTATTTTTATTAAACGTCTATACAATTGGCACGAAAATACATGAAGCGTGTTACAACAAAACTTGATGCATTGGATGGACCCGAAAATGTATAGTTTTTGCTCATGATACTGATATTGGGTCCACTATTGGTTATAGCCAATTTACTTATGAAGTTTTAAAGTAAAAAGATACTTACAAAGAGGGTTTATGTTTAGGGTGTTGGGATGGGTGTACTTGGGAAGAATAAACCTTCTACATTATTTATACAAATTAGCTTTTATCAGTTCGAACCCACAACCTTATGGTTGTCAGCTAAACCTTTTACGGTTTTGTCAATGCACTTGTGAAGGGCTCTAACATTACTATAAATCACGTACTAATTTTGTAGATGTTTCTCCTGCATAGGAGAGAATGGGATATTGAGGAGTTTACCTCATCATCTATAGAGAGAGTATCCTATTGGACGATGGTTTAGAAGCTTGAGATAATTTTACTTATCCTGATGAATATGTGTGTTTCAACTCTCTCTCTCTCTCTATCCCCCACTCTCTCTGTAACACACATACACTATGTGTGTGCGCGAGCATCTGTCCCTGTGAATAATTTTAAGCATTTTTTTCACACATTTTTTTCTATAAATAGAACTGTTGAATCAGTCTTTCTAGTATCTAGTTCCTAAGAACATGCTTGCATGATACGTCTGATTTTGAAGCATTTTTTAAACAATGCTTATATGTTTTTAAACAATGCTTATATGTTTTTCTATAAGCATTGTTTAAAAAGTGCTTCGAAATCAGACGTATCATGTAAGCATGTTCTAAGTGATTCTATTGTTAACTGTCATTTATATATGTACAGGCTCATGATCTTAAAAATCAGCTCCAAATTCGAACTACGACGATTTTGCCGGACAACTGATTTTGTTGCTCTTGTAAGCTTTACCAGAGCTTTTGATATAGTCTACAGAAATCTTTTTAACTCTTCTAATAGTATTATTTAATTATGGAAACAGTTAAAGCTTAGCCGCTCCAACACAGATGATCTTGTCTACGTTGATTCCATTTCAGTAGAGGAATTTGGTGGTGCTAGGGTATGAAAAAACATTTTTCCTTTATGTTTTGGTGTAGATTTTTTTTATATCTTTCCAGCCATTACTTCATTTTTAATATTTATAGGTCACCATTGTGAGAAACAAAGTAGGTGGAAATTTTGTATCCACGGTAGTTCTGCGAGGAAGTACTGATAGTATATTGGATGACCTTGAAAGAGCAGTTGATGATGGTGTGAATACTTACTAGGTGAATCGTATTAAATACAGTCTGTATTCTTCTTATTGGTTCTATCTCTTTCTTTGTTAAGCCACCTGTAAAGTGGGTTCTTTTGTCAATTTCTAAAACCATTTGGAACTAAATATTAGTCTCTTTTGTGCATTTCTGTGACAGGCTGAGGCAATGTGTCAGGACAGTCGGGTAGGACCTAGAGCTGC
This sequence comes from Sambucus nigra, assembly GCA_949130495.1. Taxonomy (NCBI): domain Eukaryota; kingdom Viridiplantae; phylum Streptophyta; class Magnoliopsida; order Dipsacales; family Adoxaceae; genus Sambucus; species Sambucus nigra. The sequence goes on along the minus strand of OX422213.1, from coordinate 339,165,733 downwards.
AGCTACTAAAATTGAGTTAGGCAGGTGTTTTATTCAGTTGTTGGTCTTATATCAAGATTTTTTACTCAGTTTTCGGTCCTATACATCTAAGCAGCGATCGAAGACCACGGAACAATGCATCGACTTGAGTGGAGGTGGTATTAGGTAAGTTAAATTTTCAAATTAACTACAATTCATATGTGTACTTGATTCTAACTCATCTTTCTCATGATAATTCTTAAATTTTCAAAATTGACTTATGTATTGAGATGAATAATTCTTAGATTTCTCAAATTGTCTCATGTATTGAGATGAATTTCATATGTATTGAGATGAATTTTTTATTAATGAAATTTGGGCTATTAATTTTTATTGAAGTTATTGTCCGGATGTATATTCGTATTGTTGTTGCGGACTATTTGTATTGTTGTACTATTTTTATACCTTAAACAGGTGGATAGTACTTTAAATAAAGGAAATTTTGTCCATTTTTTTTTTAAATTTAACTTATTTGTATTAAAATTAGATTGGATCGACAGTTATTTTGTTTTCATTATGTTAGCATTTTTTAATATTGTATACCCTTGTGTGTGTGTGTGTGTGTGTATAAATATATATATATTTTAATTTTTTTTAATATTAGTAACGGACATATGCCGTTACTAAATGTGTTACAAAACATTGTGTAAGAAATGTGTTACGAAATGTTGGTAATGGTAAACAAGTGTTAGTAACACAGAATTTAATAACAATTTAGTAACAGTAAAATAGTGTTAGTAACACAAAATTTAGTAACGATAAAAAAGTGTTAGTAATTTGCTTCTCCACGCCTTTTTTCTAACACTTTTTTAGTGTTAGCAATTATTTTAGTAACACTACAGTAGTGTTACTAATTGACTATTTTGGTGTAGTGGGGACACATTATAATAGCTGAGGGTATTTCTGTATACCCAAGTAAAGTTATCGCGGTGAGGGAATGGGGTCAGCTCACGACGCCCACTGAGATCCGTAGTTTTTTAGGTTTGGCGGATTATTATCACCGTTTCATTAAGGGTTTTTCCAAGATTGTGGGCCCTTTGACGAACATGACCTGGAAGGGGGTACGATTTCTTTGGGATGCTTCCTGTCAGCTAGCTTTCGATGAGCTTAAGGACAAGTTGACCTCTGCTCCTGTACTCGCGTTGCCAAGACCGGGAGTGGACTATTTAGTCTTCACTGACACGTCTCTACAAGGATTTGGAGGTGTGTTACAACAGGAGCATAGGGCCATTGCTTATGCATTTCGCAAGATTAAGCCCCATGAGAAGACTTATCCCGTTCATGATCTGGAGCTGGCCGCGGTATTGTCTGCCTTAAAGATATGGAGGCATTACCTCCTGGGTGAGAAATTCAGTCTTTTCACGGACCACAAGTCGTTACAATATTTGTTCTCGCAAAAAGATCTAAATATGCGACAATGTCGGTGGTTGGAGTTCGTAAAGGACTATCAATTCGATATTCACTACCACCCAGGTAAGGCAAATGTAGTAGCGGATGCGTTGAGTCGTAAACCCATGGGGGAACTAGTGAAGGTGTGGAAAGCTAAGTGGAAAGAGCTTATCCAGGAGGATGCAGTGGTAAGAGCATTGATGCCAGTGTTGACCTTTACGCCTACTATTGTGATGCGAGTCGTAGAAGCGCAAGGAAGGGATAGAAACTGCCAAGACCAGGAATGCCAGTTGCTAACCGAGGGAGCGGAGTCCTACTCTATTAGTTCTAAGGGTGGGTTATGTTTCCATGGAAGACTTATAGTCCCGGACGAGGGAGACTTGAGACGTGTCGTCATGACAGAATCTCATAGGTCGAGATTTGCAATGCACCCAGGTGAGGACAAAATGTACCAAGACATGCGCCGTCAGTATTGGTGGGCGAGTATGAAAAGGGACATTTCTAAGTTTGTCTCCCAATCTGCCACTTGTCAATTGGTAAAGGTGGACCACCAGCGACCGACTGGATTATTGCAGCCGTTGGAAATACCGGTGTAGAAGTGGGAGAGTATCTCAATGGATTTTATCACTGGGTTACCGAAGTCGCAGAATGGTCATGATTCCATTTGGGTTATTGTCGATCATTTAACTAAATCAGCACACTTCCTACAGGTACAGACAGATTATAATACGACGCGTTACGCCCAGCTCTTTATTACGAAAATTATGAAACTCCATGGGGTACCTATCAATATAGTCTCGGACCGAGACAAGATTTTTATATCCTATTTTTTACGAAGTTTCCAAGAGGCTATGGGGATCGAATTGAAGTTGGTTACATCATACCATCCGCAAACTGATGGGAAAATGGAGAGAGTCAACCAAATGTTGGAGGATATGCTTCGAATGTGCGTACTTGACTTTAGAGGAGGATGGGAACAATACCTTCCATTGGTCGAATTTGCATACAATAATTCATACCAATTCACGATAGTATGGCACCGTATGAGGCATTGTATGCAGATCGTGTCGATCACCTGCTTGTTGGTTATAAGTAGGAGATAATAAGCTCCTTGGACCTGAAATGATCCAAGATACCTCTTCGAAGATTGAGCTTATTCGAAACTGCATACGAATTGCAAAAGATCGTCAAAAGAGCTATGCTGACACGAATCGGAGGTATGTAGAATTGGAAGTGGAGGATCAAGTTCTAGTGCGGGTATCCCCGATGAAGGGCGTAATGCGATTCGGGAAAAAAGGAAAGCTTGCGCTGCGCTATGTAAGCTCTTTTCCCATTATTACAAAAGTAGGCCCCGTGGCATATCAACTTGCTTTGCCGGAACGCCTACAACAAATTCATGACGTGTTCCATGTTTTATCTTTGAAGAAGTATAAAAGATGCAAGGGATCTCATTGGCATATTCCTTTGGATGATATCGAGTTGCAACCCGATATTTCATATGAGGAACAACCGGTTGCTATTATAGATCATGGAGAGCGTAGACTACGATCGAAAGTGGTACCATTGATTCGAATCTCGTGGGGACACCACAATGTCGAGGAATCAACTTGGTAATGGGAGGACGATATTCGAGATAAGTATCCACACCTCTTTTTACAAGGTATGCCTAAATTTTCAGGACAAAATTCCCTTGTAAGGGGGGGAGTATGTAATACCCCTTATTTATGGGTAATTATTTTAATATTAATTTGCCTTGTGAGTATAAAATAAAGGAAGTTGAAGTAAAAATTACTTTAAGTGATTTAAGAGATAATATTTACTGAGTTTTGCATATTTACTCTTAAGTGAATGTAAATAGCATCATATTACATTTTGTTGCGTTGTTGTGTTTCAAGCGACTGTTATGACTTATATGCCAATCGGGTAATTATTAATGAGTTAATATGACGTGGGAACATGAAATAATTTATGATATCCCGGATGCCAATTTAAAGGGTGCGGTTAGTCCGAAAATGGTTGAAATAGTCAAAATAAGTACCAAGTTGTATTTTTAGGTTTCGGGTACTTTTGACTGGTTATTACTTAATTATGTTGTTACGAGTCATTTTAAGTGCGTAGTAGCATTTAATGTTAGACTCAATGTAATTGAAGCATTTTGGGGTATTTAGTCTTCCAAGAGCATTTTAATTCAAACTTTATGTTTCTAAACCTAGAGAGAGAGAGAGAGAGAGAGAGAGAGAGAGAGAGAGCTTGGGGGAAAGAGAAGAGAGAAGAGAGAATTGAAGATTTGGGGCTTGAAATTGTTGCTACGATAAAAGAATCCGAGACTACAATCTTGAGGCACGTGATAGACAGGGGTTCGTCGCGGCACGAGAGTCACCTATGCGCCGGTAGTGTTATTTTTGGCTGACCAACTCTATACGAAAATCCAAACTATGACTACACTCTTTTAAGGGAGTACAACGGCCAGTCCGGGTATCGAATCCACAAAGACGAGTTGTTAGAATTTAATTGGTTTAATACTTCTAAATAAAAGTGTAAAAGATAATTTCTAACAAAAAGGAAAAGATAAAAATAGGAAAATATTAAACTAGGCGAGTGTATTTAAACTAAATTAACAAAGAGAATAAAACTATAGGTTGCGTGGAATATCCCTCACCCCGAGTTAATTAGTATAAAATGGTTACATGTGTTCATGAGTTATTAAGATTGAGTCTCATTTCGACAGCTAATTAAATCAAGAGTTGTCACACCCCTAAATTCGTATAAAAGTCTAATAAGATCTTGGCGTCAACAAAAACCTCAGAAATTACGCACGCAAGGTCGTAAATACGGAGCATACATGATATACCTCGTTAAATCTCCTACGCGTAATAACTAGGATAACACACTTGAAATAAACACGTAAAACTCCATCACCAAAGCAAAGCAACACGTCAACCCTAGGTGAGTTCAATCCGACACAACCTAATTTAAATTAGCCACTCCACATAATAAAGGACATTAATTAAACTAACTAATTAATTAAGGCACACTAATTAAATTAACAATAATTAAATTAACTACACAATTAATCTAGGCAAGAAATAATAAATAAATCATACAATAAAAATGAACAAAGATAAAAAAAAAAGTAGGCAAAAAGTGACAATGAATAGTAAACTTACATTAATGGTGGGTCTTACACAACAAAAATGAGTAGAGGGGAAACAATCCACAAAAATCCCCAATATTTCCAAACCCTAGAACTCTCCTAAAAAAACTATTACAAGATATCTAAAAAATGAGACAAATCTTCCTTTTATACTAAGTTAGAAAAAGGAAACAAAAAGAAAAGGAAAAAGAAATAAAAGGGGGATAAGTTACAAATAAAGAATTAAAAGAAAAATAAAATAAAGAAAACAAAAAAGGAATAGTAAATAGTGGCAGTAAAATGGGTCGGCCTCTCGGTCGACCGTGTGCGGTGACCGGTCGACCGCGAAAATGGGGGGAGGCACACTATCAAATTTCCACAGTAAAACTTGATTTACCGGTCGACCGTCGGAGCATGGCCGGTCAACCGCGTCTGTGAAAAAAACCACGCAAAGCAGCTGATGCCTTAGATTTAAAATGGCCAAAGATGAGCTCCAACATTTGTAGCCCAGAGCTGTTTCCATTGATAAACTCCCAACAAAATAAACCATGGTGCAAATGTGGAGACCCAATACGAAACCCACATGCGATTTCAAAGCTCCAAAACCGTGTGTGGCCAAAGAAATCAAAAACTCCTCCATAAAATGCAAAGACCCATTTCCATGCCCAAAAACCTCCATTAATGGCCAAAGAGATGAAACCCAAGCTCCAAAAATGGCCAAAGAGACCCATTTGCGTATGTGATCCCAAATCAAGCTCTAATTTCAGACGAAAGGCACGAATTTAGGACGAAAGGCACGAATTTCGGACGAAACCAAAATTCGAGCCTAGGGCCAAATCGCCATTTCTTTTGCTGCAAAAAACGTGTTAGGGAGATAGGTGGAATTTATGGAATTGTTATTAAAGGAGAAAAGGGACACAAGGGTAATTAATGAAATTGTTAATGAATCTCTTATAATTTTTTCCGATTGAAGGTCCGTGTTTCCTTCATTTGGACTTCAATTCTAGCACCGTTAACGGCCACGCGAAGCTTGGCCCAAGGGATACAACTTCCATGAAGACTTCGGGCAAAAATCTCGAAGTGTAAAATAATCGAAATTCCCTCGAACGTGCGAATCGCGACGGAACTTAACCAGAACGCGCTCAAACTTCATACTAAGCACTGTAACACCTACAAAAGCTCAATAATACCTCAAATAACATATTAGCATATAAAATGGAGGTTGTCTGATTACTGAGCATAATTATAGCAATTACGGTACCTGAGGGGGTTAAAATGCCCAAGTTAAAAGGGTATAAAATGCAATATTTGATACGAATCACACCCCTTAACTTACAAATTGCTAGTCCCTAGTAATGAAGTTCAAATCAAGAAGAACTATAAGAAAATCACATAATGTATATATGCATCGAAATATAAATGCCACTTTCACAAGGAACGCGATTGCATTTAGCATATGCAATAAGCCGTTAAATCCCTAGGTTACCCTAGTGGATGAGTGTCGTCTCGTTAGAGTTTTCAGGGATGAAATCCACAAACATCATATGATTTCCTCAAAATGTGCCCAACACAACATGCGACAAGCCTAAAATTACGAAAAAGATTTCATACACATTATTAGCACAGTGAATGAATTCACACAAAAGTTCGTATTATTAACATTATAGAATGAACTTCGTAGAATTGAAACCTTAAAATGTGGCAGGGGAGCAAGCACATGCAAAGTGTGATTTGGTAAAAACTTAAATAAATCGGATAAAGATAAAGTGTGAATATATTCAATCCTCACGGACAGTACACTCATCAAGTGAATTCACTCAAAACAGGGAGTTAACACACGGAAGATGCGGGCATAAAGAGTAAATGTAAATTGAAACTAGGTTGCACGCATGTCACGTATGAAGAACGCTATATATGAAATTAAAAATTATAATCTCAATGAAAGATACCGCACATTAAATGAGGCGAAATGTTTTTTCACAGATTATCAAAAATATTTAAACTTTTAAATCAAAATCACCCTAGGATCACATAGGACTTTATAGGGTTATAATGTAGTTTTGGCTAGGGTATGAAACGAAGGATATGTATGTACGGATTCAAAGTGTTCGGAATGAAAACTTAGAATAATGGGAACAATGCGGGCAATATCAAAAATTGAACAAACAACTTCCATAAAAGGCATTAGATATACAAATGGGGATAGTAATTAAAGCGTATTGAACACTATACAACATATACAAATTTCTCTTTCTTTTCTTCTTTTTCTCACTTTTTCTTTTTTTCTGCTTTCTCCTTTTCTCTTTTTCACATCTCTTTTTTTACTACACTTTCTTCTTATTTACTTTTCTTACTCTCACATGCCTAAATTGCAAACACACAACAAGAACATCATTCAATCCCAAGTAACATTCCAAACAAAGCTAGGGAAGGTAATAAGTATGGGTTAAAACTCCAATTTAGAGTTGATGGGATTTAGGGGTATGAAACTAAAGGCTAATATTTAGGCTCAAAGGGGTTGACTAAGGAAAATATAAAAAGTGAGGTCAAGGTCAATACGGGTGATATAACAAAGACTGTCTATGATCATTTCATAAAGTTTACGCAATTCTCGAGTCAAAACAATTTATGAAAATCATGCTCAAGTAACACATTTCATAAATGAACTCAAATAATGACCGATTAAATGAAAGAATAGAGAGAAAACCAACGACTGTAACATTTTCAAAGAGGAAAGAATGGTGGATGCACTCACAAACGAAGAAAAGCCCAAATCTCACTCGGTGTAAGTATACACAATGCAACAAAATATTACAGAGTTATAAAAATCTTGAACCAAATGAATAGAACAACAAAAGTGCTTGTGCTCATGGGACAAAGTTTAATTCATGAAGTTATTCATAATATCAATAATTTGAGGACTAAAGTCTAATAACTTCTAGAATTGAGAACATGCATCGTTGAGCTGTCTATTGGTTCGGGCAATTATTGAAATTTATCATCGGAAACAAAGGCAAAATGCCCAATAAAAGAGAAAAAAGAAAGAAAATCTTTTTGAAAATTTTCATTTTTTTCTAAAAAAGCGTACTTAGTAGCTAACATGTAATCAAATCAAAGAAACTACCAATGAATGGGTAGAATATCCCAAACCCCCTAACTTAAAACATGGCATTGTCCTCAATGTAAATTAAGAACCAAGTTAAAGAGAGGAAAATAGCGATATTACCCACAATGGAGCGATCTTCGGAAAGTACGAGGCCAAAGATTCTATAAAACATGTCAGTACCAAAGCATAACAAAAATAAATAACAAATAGTTAACTAATTACAGTAGACTAAATTAAAAAGGAAATAAAAGATAAAAAGAAAGAAATAATAAAAAGCTAACTATATACAATCTACTATTTAGGCTTCACACTAACTATACACTAGAAGTCTAAATAGTTGAGGGTCCACCACAAAAATAATTTGACTTTGAAAGATTCACGGCGGACCCTCCCACCATGCATGCCTCCCGAAAAATAATAATTTTGTTTGAACAACGAAAGGCATGTGTAAGGCGTAAGAAATGAACCATCCCTAGTTAAAATTTAGGGCGGGAGGATGGGGGATTTGGATAAGACGGGTGACAAATACACATGGGGGCTAAGAAAAATTGAATTATCTCCCAAGTATTTTGAAATTGGAATGGGAAGGGGCGCACAAGGAGGCAAAGATGTCTTCATGGAAAGCAACTCGAGCAAGTACTCCTCGTAGGTGAAAGGGTTGAACGTTTTAAAGTTCGGCACCGATTCATTGGGTACTTGTGACGGTGTGATAACATAGAATGAAAAGGGAGAGGAAATAATTTCAAACTCAAGAGATGAGTTATCATCGCTCAAAGTTGGAATTTCAAAGGAGATAGGATTATTTTCAATGAAACTTTCTTCTTTGGGATCCAAAGACAAAATCATTTCATTGCAAATGGATACTACATCCATTTCATCCTCACTTTCATTATCTATTAACCCATGGGCCAAGTCAAGAATGGTTTGTTCCAAACTAGGCAAAAAATCCTCATTTGGTTCAAAACATCACTCGACTTGAAAAGTTTCGAAAGAAAATTCGTCGTCGGATTCGAATAATAAATCCAATTCATGTTCCCACAAACGATTTTCTTCTCGATAACAGTCTTCATACCTCTCATTCTCAAGCATGAGCAAACCCTCGTCGAAAGTCATAGGCCAAGGTGAGGATTCTTGGAAATGAGAAGTTTGAAAATTATTATCGGAACTATACTCAAACTTGTTATTATAAGAATTTTAAAAGCTATTGCAATTCGTTTCAAAATTCCTATTATAAGCAATTAGAGGACCAAAATCGTTATCCTCCTCCTCAAAATACACGCACTCCAAAGCTTGACTTTTGTAATACTCGCCTAAAGTCATTTTTAAATTTGTAATTTTTTGGGACTCTAAGTATTCACCAAAAGTCAGAGGTTTGCGAGGATTTTGAGAATTATCATAATGATTACCGAAAGGATTGGAATAAGACATGCTTACCCCAAAAATGGCCTGAAGTGGCGAATTCCACAAAGTAGATGCGCGCGTGAAAAATTCAAGCGGTTCTTGGGGCTTAAATGTAGAAGCCCTACAAAAATGTTAGGCAAAAAATACAAATAGAAAGGAAATACTACGAAATACTAAATCAAATAAATTCTAAAACAATATCATCCCCGGCAACCGCGCCATTTGATAGACAGGATTCGCCGTGGCGCGAGAGTCACTTACATGTCGGTCGTGTTATTTTCGACTGACCAACTCTATACAAAAACCTAAACTATGACTACACTCTTTTAAGGGAGTACAATGGCCAGTCCGGGTATCGAATTCACAAAGACGAGTTGTTAGAATTTAATTGGTTTAATACTTCTAAATAAAAGTGTAAAAGATAATTTCTAACAAAAAGGAAAAGATAACAAAAGGAAAAAATTAAACTAGGAAAGTGTATTGAAACTAAATTAACAAAGAGAATAAAAATTATAGGTCGCGTCGAATATCCCTCACACCGAGTTAATTAGTATAAAATAGTTACATGGGTTCACGAGTTATTAAGATTGCGTCTCATTTCGACAGTTAATTAAATCATGAGTTGTCACACCCTAAATTCGCGTAAAAGTCTAATAAGATTTTGGCGTCAATAAATAGCCCGATAATTACGCACGCAAGGTCGTAAATACGTGATTGGGCATAAATATTGTATATTTATTCCCCTAATTTCAGTATATTTGTGAACCCGAGTTATGTAACATATATAGATTTGATGCACATTAATGCTACTAACCTTTGTTGGCGAGTATTTAGTATTTCGTGCTTCTCTTATTGGTTTTACAGGTTAATTATGCAAACAATGCAAAAGAGGAAGCAAGACAATGCTAGAAAAGCTAAGAAGGCAAGTTCAAGGGTAATATAGTAATTTTGCAGCCTGATACGGAAGGAGAAATCAACTGTAACGTTGAAGAGCTCGGAACAACGAGAACACTAGAAGAAACGGCACCCAAATACGAGCTACGGTTGATGAGTTATGCCCAGTTGAAGTTGAAGAAAAATCCAAGAAAGGAAGAAAAGAAAGCAAGAAAAAAATCTAAGTATAGCACTCCAGGCCAGCACTCATTCGCGAACCCAGGCCGAACCGGTTTGGGGGGCGAACCGGTTCGCGGTACACCCCGAACCGGTTCGGGGTCCCTGATGCGCGAATTTGCTCCCCAAATCTGATTGGTTCCCAAGACTCCTTTTAGGTTAAAAACTCTCAAAAATAGTGGGGAACGTAGGCAACAACCTAGGAGCAGCCACTAGGGATAGTTTTAGTCAGTTTTTGATAGAGAGAAAAAGAGAAGAACATCTAGGAACATCAAGGGAATTAATTGCTTCAATATTTAATCATTACTGGTTTGTTTTTTCAAGTTTTAATTCAAAGTTCAGAATTCTTGTCATTATTCTTGCATGTTTATTTTCTGTATTCTATTTAACTTATTGATGCGTTCATAATACGTATTTACATGCTTCAATCTAGTTTCATCATGAATTCTTCCACATGTAACGTTACTATTTCATGCGTTAGTCAGTTTAACATGTCCGGCTAGAGTTTAAAGGTTGGGATGCATGAACCCAACCTGATGTGTTAGTGCATGTGCATAACGTTCATCCGATGAATTTAACGATTGATTTTGATCGTATCGCGTAATTACATAATAATTGTGGATCTTTATATCTCGTTTACCTTTGGGTACCCGTGATGATTTAGAGTTCAATTTGAGTGCAATTACCGCGATACCGATTTACTCATCCTCAGATCAGGTATGACGCGGGCTTGAACCTCGTATACATAATGCTTGGGAGTCCTAAATTCCAGGTCTCATTAATCGGATAAATTTATGATTGACGTTGTTACTGCACTACACTAGGGTTGGGGGATTGCATTCCCGTCCTGTTTTCTCATCATCTAGTTTAAAAAGTGTCAATTCAATTTTTCACTCATAATTCAGGTAATTTAATTAGTTGCATATTTCATCATAATTTTTTAATTGCATTTAGTCTAATCATTCCCCAAAACCAAATCTTTTCCTTTCTTTTTAGAGTCATCGTTAGGATTACTCCGTCTTATCCCGTCGTCACAACTCCGTTGTCCTTTTTCCCTGAGGATCGATACCCGACTTGTCGGATTATTACTTGAGCGACAGGCTTGCACTTGAGCCTAAAGATTACGCACTTTAGAGACACATTCTGAGTCGCGTCAAGTTTTTGGCGCCGTTGCCGGGGAATCAGGTAGACTTAGGATTAGAGCGAGCCAATCCAAAGCTTTGACCAAAAATTCAAAAAAAAAAAAAATAAATAAATAAAAGCACAAAAAGATTCACCATCACCTCTCCTAAGCTTTAATGCAAAATTCTTAAACCACTCCCACACCCCATAATACTCCAACCAATATTCACGAAAATCCACTTGTTGAGTATAATCCTGATAGTCCCCACACTCCAAACGCCCCACAGTTTTGGATCCCACCACCCACACCGTTGCACTCAGTCTCTAGTCACACTCCATTCTCATTCGTAGGACACACTTCGAGCACACCCAGTGAGAGCGCCGAGTCATCAAGTGAGAGAGAGATGTCGCAACATAGTAATGCACCTACCGGTGAGGACGAGCTTCCGTACCGTCCGTTGAGAGAATTCTTATATTTTGAGCGCACTGTCACTCCGGGATGCATTATACTCCCGTATAATGTCGGGCAGTTCCGTTTCAAAAATGGAATGATCCAGATGCTACCACATTACCACGGTATGGATTCTGAAAAGCCATACCTCCATATAAGGGAATTTGAGGACGTGTGTGATACTCTCAATGATCAAACCTGCACACAAGAGGTAATCCGCCTCAAACTCTTCCCCTTCTCGCTCAAAGATAAAGCTAAAGCCTGGCTATGGTCTTTACCTCTAAGCTCGATTCCATCCTGGAATGAGCTCCAGTCGAAATTTCTCAAGAAATTCTTCCCACCACATCGAACAATCTCTATCAAGGCTCAAATTCAAGCGTTTAGGCAACATGAAAATGAGCCATTCCATCGATGTTATGAACGTTTCAACGAGTTAGTGGCTTTATGCCCCCATCATGGATTTGATCCATCGCAAATCATCTCCTTTATCTATAATGGGTTAAATCTTAACTCCAAACAACTTGTTGAAACTATGGGAAGCGGTCCGTTTGTCGATCTAGATGCCCACGATGCTGATCTTCACATGAGGTAGGTCGCCGAGACTACCCAATCCTGGGATACCTCTAACCCGAACGCTCAAAATCGAAATCGACAATCCACCACTGCTCCATCGGCGTCCTGCCTATTCCACGTAGATAAGAATTCTATGACGGATTATCGATTGGACACCATTGAGAAATGATTGTGAGACCTATGCGAGTTATATGGAAAAGGACCAGCTAGACCCATTCCGAACCCTGTCGTGAAGGTGTGTGCGATTTGTGAGGCGGGACATTCAACTGAGGAATGCCCGACGATACCCGCCTACAAAGTAATATTGCAGGAGCAAGTTAGTGGTATAGGAGTCTTTAAGGGTAATTTCGGTGCCCCGCACGGGAATTCATACAACGCTTCGTGGAAAAATCATCCCGGTTTTAGCTACGGGCAACAACATGCCGCGATGAACCCTCCTTCGCATGTTGCCCCTCCTCCACCACAACAATTTCAATAAGCTCCACACATGCAAGGACATGTGCAAGCACCACCACCACACGGAAATTATATCCCGCCACAGCGAAGAACTCTCGAGGATACCATGAATCAATTCATCGCAAGCCAGACTGCAACCAATGCCAAATATGATCGTCTGATTGGCGACATAAATGCGACTCTGTCAAAAATACAATCCTCGTTGAGTGTTCAAGAGAAGGGTAAGTTCCCTGCCCAAGGCCAACGACCTCCCCAAGGTCAAACTAGTGTTAGCTCCACATCCACTGAACATCAGGAGCAATGTCAAGCAGTAACCACTCCACAACAATAGTAAACTTACATTAATGGTGGGTCTTACACAATAAAAATGAGGAGAGGGGAAACACTCCACAAAAATCCCCAATATTTCCAAACCCTAGAAATCTCCTAAAAAACTAATATTACAAGATATCTAAAAAATGAGACAAGTCTTCCTTTTATAGTAAGTTAGAAAAAGGAAACAAAAAGAAAAGGAAAAAGAAATAAAAGGGGGATAAGTTGCAAATAAAGAATTAAAAGAAAAAGAAATAAAATAAAATAAAAAAGGAATAGTAAATAGTGGCAGTAAAATGGGTCGGCCAAAAACAGTGTCCTGATCGACCAGGTGCGGTGACCGATCGACCGCAAAAATGGGGGGAGGCACACTGTCAAATTCCCACAACAAAACTTGATTTACCGGTCGACCGCCGGAGCGTGGCCGGTCGACCGCGTTTGCGAAAAAAATCCACGCACAGCAGCTGCTGCCTTGAATTTAAAATGGCCAAAGATGAGCTCCAACATTTTTAGCCGAGAGCTGTTGCCATTGATGAACTCACAACAAAATAAACCATGGTGAAAATGTGGAGACCCAATACCAAACCCACATGCGATTTCAAAGCTCCAAAATCGTGTGTGGCCAAAGAAATCAAAAACTCCACCATAAAATGAAAAGGCCCATTTCCATGCCCAAAAACCTCCATTAATGGCCACAAAGATGAAACCCAAGCCCAAAAAATGGCCAAAGAGACCCATTTGCGTATGTGGTCCCAAATCAAGCTCGAATTTCGGACGAAAGACTCGAATTTCGGACAAAATCAAAACCCGAGCTTAGGGCCAAATCGCCATTTCTTTTGTTGCAAAAAACGTGTTAGGGATATAGGTGGAATTTATGGAATTGTTATTAAAGAAGAAAAGGGACACAAGGGTAATTAATTAAATTATTAATGAATCTCTTATAATTCTTTTCGATTAAAGGTCCGTATTTCTTTCTTTCGGACTTCGATTTGAGCACCGTTTACGGCCGCGTGAAACTTGGCCCAAGGGCTATAACTTCTGTGAAGACTTCGAGCAAAAATCCTGAAGTTTAAAATTACCGAAACGCTCCCGAACGTGCGAATCGCGACGAAACTTAACCAGAACGAGCTCAAACTTCATACTAAGCACCATAACACCTATAAAAGCTCAATAATACCTCCAATAACATGTTTGCATATAAAATGGAGGTTTTCATGTTATTGAGCATAATTATAGCAATTATGGTACCCGAGGGGGCTATAATGCCCAAGTTAAAAGGGTATAAAGTGCAATATTGGATACAAATCAGCAAGTTTCTAACTTGCAAATATATATGATTGAGTGTGAATAATGTGTATTTATAGTTGTGTTTTTGAGTTTGAACCATAAATGGAATTTGTTGATTTAGTTGGTTAAATCCAATATTATAGGATCTAGACTTGTTTTAAATTGTCTTTTCTAGTTAGTTAACTTGTATAGATGATTTGGAGATAATATGAGTTCATGGTGTTGGGATTTGAAGGAAGAAAATAGGTTTTGGGGTATTTAGGGTTCATATAACCCTTAGCCCCAATTGGGCAAATCGACCAGGGTGAATCGATTCGCCCTCCCAAGCGAATCGATTAACTAAAAATGGAGGCTACAGGTCTGGAAACCCGAATCGATTCGGGTTAAGGCCGAATTGATTTGGGCTGAGACAAAAGGTTGATTTTCTCAGCCGAATCGATTCTCTTTTGAGCAAATCAATTTGCTATTAGGGGTGAATCGATTTGGCCCTAGGCGAATCGATTCGAAAATCCTGCTATTTTGGGATATTTTTCTAACTTAGTTGTTAGCCCTTTTCTTATAGGTTCGAGGTTTAGGAACCTTCTCTTATGAAGTAATAAAGAGTAATAGAGTCTTATATCAGGAGGATTAATACCCTAGGTTAGTATGGGAGTATTCGGGCTTGTTTCGGGGATTGATTATTAGAGCTTAATGTCTCGTTTTGTTTAGTGAGCAAGTTTGGAACTAGGGTGGAGTGGGCAGTGTTGTTGTGAAATTTGGGAGACTAGTAGTAGGGAAATTATACATTGTAACCTATATCGTTAAACGTATAAAGTTTCGTGAATAAGAAATGGATATTTTAAATTAGCATCTCTTGTGATTTATTGCATGCACATACATACCTCTCTAAATGCTATCATGAGGGAAGTTACGCACATGAGGTAAATCCTTAGGCTAGTGAATGCAGGGATAATATTGTCCTTGGCCATAGGACCGGTGGTTACATTGTATTGTTGTTTTATTCTAAGTGAAGTAATTTCGAGTATGGTTATGAGTCACTGTCGAAGGTATATGGCCGCTTCCCACGTGACGCGATTTAGGATGCCCAGGTGATCTTGGTTATAGTCCCTAGAAGATGATAGCCATTTAGGGGCACATCGAGTGGGGTGACTCCCGAAAGGATGGTCTTAGAATCATCATATTTTGATTGTAACTATTCACACGAATGTGGCATTTCATAAATGAGTAAAGCATTTATAAACCAACTGTATGGCATAAGTTTCCCAAGGATAAATGGACTTATGAAGATATATTTCATGAATTTGAAACTTAAGCATGTTAGAATGAAATTTAGCTATTTCTCTTAAATTGATGAATAGTTTAACTCAATGAATGGTATTGCGCCAGGATGTGCACTTAGATGAGAGGTGAGGATGATTCTTATTGTGAAGAGCGATTTAAATTTGTTAATGATGTTAGTATTCATAATTGTTATGCATTTTATTCACACGTATATCATATCAAACCGGGCCCTGGCTCGTTTATATTTATCTGTCTTGTGTGGTTCTTATTTATGCTTAGGTGCTCCGTCGCAAGGACGCCCATTGTGATCCTTCCTTCCCAGTGTCAAGGAGCTACAGCCCTTTTGCGGATGTTGTAGGATTTTGAATAGACGCATCAATCTTTTGTATGATCTAGTTAAGATCCGTCTGTATATTCGGGCATGTTGCCCCAGTTATTGTTCATATTTAACTGTAATACTTGGTGTAACCTATTTGTATTAGTCTGTTAACCGACAACTTATTCGGTTATTATTTTGTAGAATGGTTATTAAACTATTACATGGCATTATCTTTATATCCACCTTCTTTTATAATTGCATTGTGAGAATTGTTTTTATTAAACTTGCAAAATTAATTGACCTCCATTTTCAAAAATAATTGGTGGTTATCTTGTACTATTATATTACGACAGTGATGCTAAGAATGGAACATTTATGATTCCCGATTTTATTTGAGTAACGGGCTGGCCACCTCTTATTTTAATAAGCGACGTTTCACATAAATAATCCAAGTGTAACACGTCAAGTAATACATAAGGTGGCGTATTACGTAAATAGTTTAAAAGCGAAAAATCCCACGATGCATGTGTCGCATGAATGCATATTTAATTTCTAATAGTATTAACTAGGGCGTCTGTAAGGTTTAAGATAAAAATATTAAGGAATGGATCTGACACGGACAAGGTTAATACGACGTGACATTTAAATGGTACGAAAAGTAAAATATCGCCATAAGGATCAAACGAGAAAGTTTTACGTTGCATGGTTCGCACAAGTTTCATTTTGAGATTATAATATTATTTTAAATACTTTAGTTAAGTTTTATGTAATTCGGACAAGCAATGAGCGCTACGCGAGCCCGGGTACAAATTGTCTGACGGTGCACGACACTGTGAAAGTGCAGTTTTGCGCGAATTGTTTAGGACAATTACTAAGTCAAAAAAATATTTCGACCATATATTTACACTCATAAAAATATAAGGAATATTACCATGTGAAGAAAAATTGGAAAAAAACATGTTTTGCACGAAGGTCCCGTTTCTTGCGCGTATTGTTTAGGACGTCTCGGAAGGTCAACAGAAATATTCCGACCATATATTTAGACTCATACAAATATAAAAAATATTACCATGCAAAGAAAAATAAAAAAAAATACATTTTGCGAGGATGTTTCGTTTCTTGAGCGTATTGTTTAGGATGTATCAAAAGGTTAAAAAAATATTGTGAATATATTTTTGACTCAAGTAAATGCAAGGAAGAAGGTCCAAGGATCAAAAATTGCAAAAAAAAAAATTAGAGAGAGAAAGTGACGAAATTGGCAACATTTTTTGGGGTATTAAATGGTTGGTTAGGTGTAGTCTTAGTCCAAATTCAGATTTTCAGATTTTTGAAAGAGTTTTACACATTTTAGGAGACTCTAATCTCTGAATTTTGGGTCAAGATTGGAAGGTTACTTCTTATAGCCTATAATAGAGAGAGAGGGGGAGGGGGGAGGAAGCCATAGATGCCGAAATTTTATATCATTTTTTATCAGATTTTTCCTTCTCATTCTTGTGTCCTAGCAAGCCAAATTTCATCTCAAATTCGTAGCTCCTCACATATCTATACTTTCTCCACTAAAACACCATCAAAATGACCCCACAGCCTCCATTAAAGTTTCTTTTCAAGGTGGGACAACTTGTTGGGGCTTTTAGGAAGGGTTTTTGGGAGCTAAAATGGGTCTCCTTCTATAGTGCTTGAGGAAGAAGAGATGAATTTGTAGAGCATTCTTGGATAATTTTGGAACTTCCATTGGATCTAGAGTCGTGGAGCTTTTGCGACTCCCTTTAGGGTCACCTTTGGAGGTGGTGGAGTCAGCCATCTTCTCCACTACCACCGCCATTTTGGAGTCTTGAGGTGGAAAATATCTTACCTTGTTCGAGATTTAAAGTTTAATGAATTTTCTGCAAGTTTTATTACATGTATTTGATATAATATATGTAAAATGTGTGTTAAATGGAAACCATGGGTTAATTTGTTTAATTCTTAGGATTTTATATGAAAATCGGTATTTAAATAGAGGTTTTGAATTGGTTTTGAAAGAAGATAATTTCTAGAATATTTATTTACACATATTGGGTGTAAAATGTGTAGAATAAGAGTTATATTGCATCCATAAACTAGTTAATGTTCATACTATCATCTTATGTTAAGATGGGTATAAAAGGATGGTTTCAAATGGGTTATTAATGTGAAAAAATTTCAGAATATTATTTGCCAAATATTGGGTGTAGAAAGTGTAGAAAAATGGTTGTATTACATTAATGGACTTATTAATTGCATTCTTAATGTTTTGAATAAAAAGGGGCACTTAAAAGAATGTTTTAAATGGATTTTAAAGGTGTTAAAAAGTCCAGAATACTATTCATAGACATTTTATAAAATAAAATGTGTTAGAATGATGTTTTAACAATAAATAATATGATTTTATGCAAAGAAATGCATTAGGCTTGTTTAAGCCATTTTATGAGGAAAAAATGTGATGTCCTACTTGAATAAGTAAGATAAATATATAAGGGGATTCTTTCACTTTAAATGGGTATTTTAAAGTGTGTAAACTCGTAATAAGAAAATAGTATGAGTTATTGTATATATATTGGTAAATGGGTGTAAGATGTAAAAACTAAAAAATAAAGTGTGTTTATAAAATATGTGGAAAATGAGGTTTTAATATATAAAATGTATGAATTTATATATTGAAAGTGTGTGAATTGCAAAATATGAAAGCTGAGTAAAGTATGTTAATAAATAAGCATTTTTAATAGTTAAATGGGTTTAAGTGTCGAATTGGAAACTTAAACTACCTTTTTGGAAAATGACACTTGTTAAAGGACTAAATTGCGTGTTTCGGCAATAAAGGGGTAAATTAGTAAATGAACATAAAGTAGAACATTTTTATGAATTAAAAATGTTGACGAATATTTTTACACTAATGTGGGTGAAAATGAATTAAGTCCTAAAGCGTGAATTATTTTTTGTATAAAATCAACGTGTGGGTGAATAAAGGACTTAAAGGAGAAAGGAATAATTTTCAAAGTATTAAAAAAACGGACAGTTAAGTCCGGGCTTTTGGCTTAGGCCCATAAATATGAATAATGTGAACATTGAAATAATGTTGAACACATTGAAAATATATTGATATTGGATGATGCTGGGTTAAATAATTAATTAGGGCTATGTTGTCCCTCGTGGTAAAAGACCCCGAACCAACTGCAGTTTACTTGGCGCTCAGTGCCGGACGGTGAAATTCCTTGAAATCGTGGGTGTGCATGTGTTGGAGGATTACCTAAAGATAATGCTAAGTAACGAATTGAATATTCATGAAAGAGGCATAAATTAACGGTATTGATTTATTGAATTATTAATGCAAGAATAATGCATTAAATATTTAATGCTCATGTGGTAACATAGGATTGTTAAATAAGATGACTTAATGACGTTTAGGCTACCTAATGAGGTTTGAATTATAATAAACACAAGCGTGTGTTATATGAGGCTTTCAAAGGAAAATAAGTATTTTTCTAAACACGGTGTGTGCGTGCATTGAATCGAAGTCTTATAATATGGTTAATTAACTCTGGATAGAGTTAAGAAACGTTGTGTAATAAACATTTGAAAGTAAATGAAATATTTTCCCATCAATTGCTAATTGTTTAACCGTGTGCGTTAATGGGAAGGAATGTTAGTTTTTAAGCATAATGATACAAATGATTATTTTGTAAAGACAAGGATGATAAAATGCGTCAAATAACATTTTCGAAATAAAACGGTTTAATATATTAAGACATGTATTTTCCAACAGTATCTATGTAGATATATACGTATTTTCACATGCATGTAGTGTAGCGTGTGAGTATTCCTTTCTGTCGTTTGTTTCTACAATGCATTTGTATATAATCCCACTGAGCATTCGGCTCACATCCCTCTTTTGTTACGGCAGGTTGCATGATGTTCTGTACTTTAAGAGCGTTATACAGGTAAGTAGTTACTTGCTTTTATGATTAGTAGCCCTGTTTACTTGGTGTTGGGGGAACTTCCCTTGGGTCCTATCACGTAGTTGATAAAATTGGAATCACATGCTAACCAGAGTAACGTTAAATAATAATAAAATTGGATTAGAAACATTAATTAGGTTGTTCCACTGCACTTCACAATTAACGTACGAACCAGATCGGGTTGATCCTTTATTAACCCTCAAATCTGTCAGGGCATTACAACTTAGTATCAGAGCTTTAGGTTCAATGTTCCTTTTGGGTGTGACGTGGTGAGGTCGATAGTGGATCTTTCAGCGCCGTTGTTAGTTGGAGCCGGTCATGCTTGCCTGGTGACGGTTTTAATTTGTCCCTTGATGGTAAAGTTGAGGTCTTGAGCACATTGTGACATTATCTTTGAGTTAGTAAACGGCTAAGTTAGTAGCCATCCTTATTCCGTTGCATTTGTTCTGGTAGTTTAAGCTAACAAGTATCGAGTTTTGGTGTAGGCTACTATGAAGTGGCACCTTTAGGATTGTGTGAGATGTATCATAAGGAAGTTTGATAATTAAAAAGTCTTAATGATTTTAGTTGCATATTAGCTGGTATGCTTGTGGTTTTATCTATGGGATTAGGTGACTAAGTAACGTGATTCGTGAGTAAATAATTCTATGGAAATTAGAATGCCCAAGTAACTTGATTATGTTTTGGGTTTAGATAATCTTGATGATTTGAAGTGATTTAAGAACATATCTATAGAGTCCTTGGGACTTAGCATTTTGAATGATAAAATAAATTTGGGTTTATAAAGGTGTCGTGGTATTAAGGGATAGGATCTCTTGTGGTGTTAAAGGTGTTGGCCTTAAGTTTTATAACTAGTACCCGATGTCCCATAACTTACCAAAGGTTTTATAGTGGTGATAGCTTGTGATCTAGCAAATTAGTGTGATGGCTATATAGTGAGACAAGTTAGTTGTCATAGTTGAGTGTTCAATAAGGTTAAGTTATATGCCATGATGAGTTTGATCTCGGGTTATAGTTATGGACATGCATGTAAATCCGTATTGATAATTCCTTGGAGATATGTGCTATGGATTAGTTAATGAGTTATATGTACAAATGATAGACACTCCCTAGTAATGGTGAACTTTAGATTGCGCTTCGTGTATTAAGATAATAAGGATGTCTCTCTTTGAACTTTGGGGATTTCTTATGATGTCAAGGGCATAGAGTTATAGTTTGTGTGACATGTAGTAATTGGGTTGGTGTTTGGGCCTCGAAAAAAAAAATTAATGTCCATGATCGGTTGTTATGCTTGGCAGAATTTTATCGTGATCACTTCTACCATAGAATGTGCATGGTCGTCGGAGATGATTGAATTGTTATCTCCTCTATGAAGTGTGGAAAGAAATCAAAGTTATGTAGATGTGTATGTGGTGATAAACATGTCATAGTGGTAAATTTGAGGTTATGTAACGTAGTTCAAGATGCGACTTGTGGCACTGTTTAAAAAGATGACTACGTACGGTGTTATCACCCATAGAGCATTTGGGAATTATTATGGTATTAAAGTATACATAGTAATGGTACATCATTGATGATTGTTGTATGTTTAGGTCATGTTGACTTCTGGGAGTACTTGGAGTTAATGCCATGGATTTTGTTTATAAGTTGGTGTCGCGATATGACTTTTAAGAAAAATGTCGGAAATAGGTCAATGAGTGTTAGATTAAGCACTGGGGAGACTTAGAACATGATGATGTTCATTATGATTTCAGAGATAGCACTCAAAATGGAGTGATTGGCTTGGTTATAGCACCTACGTGTGCTACCTATATGGCTTAGTATGACTCTGTGAAAAGAACCATTAAGTATGGGCATGGATAATGATTGAAAACTCCAGATGTCTTGTAACTAGTTTGATAGTTATGATTTAGGATCCCATAGGATGTTATTAAGGATTGTAGCGATGGCCCATAGGGTAAAATTATGTGAGTGTTGTGTTTCACTAGATAAGAAAGATCTCGAGGTTTAGTAATCGCATGTGGAGACTTGAGTATCTAGGTCAGTGACTACCATTAACAACTGAGAATTGTAACTTCGCTTTAATATGAAGGATAACAAATAATCTCAGTCTTAAGGAGAAAGCCTAGTGTTCTAGCTTCCCTAGTGAATCGGTTCCCAATTCAT
This sequence comes from Sambucus nigra, assembly GCA_949130495.1. Taxonomy (NCBI): domain Eukaryota; kingdom Viridiplantae; phylum Streptophyta; class Magnoliopsida; order Dipsacales; family Adoxaceae; genus Sambucus; species Sambucus nigra. Next base: position 339,143,635 of record OX422213.1, on the reverse strand, counting down.
TTTCTTTAAAAATGGGTAGTCGTGATTAGTGATTAAGGCCAGGGCACGTAGTTAGACTAATACTTTAGTGTACATATAGGTAAGTAAAAACCTTAGACTTCAATTGTACGCTCTGGTTCGTACTTCGTTTTCCATGGTTAGGTGCCCGAATTCGATTTCTTCATTCTCATGTAGCAGTCTCCTAATTGGTTGCATCAACTTGTGTCTTCTTTGATCCCGACAATAGGAAGTTGTTATTCTAGTTATGGGTCTTCATTCAGGAGTAGCGTTGCATAAGCTCAGTAGAGATGCGGGATAGGCCGGGTTGAGGCTGATGCATTACGGTGCATGAGTACGCTCTTCTGTTGAAGCACCCTTGTTTTACACTGGTTGGTGTGTACGCATGGTTTCGTGGTTTTTTACATGTAGTTTTCATGTGTACTTGATAAATTTTATGTTAACACACTCACTTGTTAACCTGTATAGCTGGTTACAATGTATATCATAGAATGGAGGTCACGACTTTAAGATATGAAAATTAGAACTTGATGGAACATTAAATGTCAGTATTGCACTCCATGTGGAATTTGCATATTGAAAATGTAGCCTCTCATGTGTATTTGGATTTCCATACCTCGGATGACTCTAGCTTAATGCGTAGTTTCGTAGGAGGTATCGACCGGATGGACCTTTGGGACTAAATAGGTGTCTCGAAATCATTTATGTGAATGGTTAGTGATGTTGAGGATTTATCTTCTTAGTCTATACAAGACTCAAATCGTTTAACGAAATGTAGGCTTGTAAATCCCAACGTTTGAAATAATTTATGATAATAAGTACTTTGGGTGTTAGTATGATATCTGTTGACTATCAGTTGATTTGAGGAATTGTTTAGATGGAAATGTTAGGCTTGCTTAGGAGTTAGCAACAATACATTACGATCCACCATAGTTGTATCAAATTAATGGTATGAAATCTGTGGGTTAGACAATAGTGCTAAAGACATCTAGGATTAGAATTTAATTGTTGGATGAGTAATTTGTGACCTTGATGATGATAAATTTCAAGGACGAAATTCCTAAGGAGGGAAGAATGTAATACCCTGGCCTTAAAAATAGGTATTTAACCTTATTTGATATTTTTTTTCCAAAGAAAAATTTGAGGAATAAATAATCCAAGTGTAACACGTCAAGTAATACATAAGGTGGCGTATTCCGTAAATAGTTTAAATGCAAAAAATCCCACGATGCATGTCTCGCATGAATACATATTTAATTTCTAATTGTATTAGCTAGGACTTCTGTTAAATTTGAGGTAAAAATATCAAGGAATTGATCTGACACGAACAATGTTAATACGACGTGACATTGAAATGGTACGAAAAGTAAAATATCGCAATAAGGATTAAACGAGAATGTTTTACATTGCATGGTTCGCACGAGTTTCATTTTGAGATTATAATATTATTATAAATACTTTGGTTAAGTTTCACGCAATTCGGACAAGCAACGAGCGCTATGCGAGCCCGAGTACAAATTGTCTTACGGTGCGCGACACTATGAAAGTCCTGTTTTGCGCAAATTATTTAGGACAATTAGTACGTCAAAAAAATATTCCAACCATATATTTAGACTCGTAAAAATATAATGAATATTACCATGCGAAGAAAAATTGGAAAAAAATATGTTTTGCGCGGAGGTTTCGTTTCTAGTGCATATTGTTTAGGACATCTCGGAAGGTCAAAAAAACAATTCTGACCATATATTTAGACTCATAAAAATATAAACAATATTACCATGCAAAGAAAAATCGAAAAAAATATATTTTGCACGGAGGTTCCGTTTCTTGCGCGTATTGTTTAGGACGTTTCGAAAGTTCAAAAAATATTGCGAATATATTTTTTCACTCAAATAAATGCAAGGAAGAAGGTCCAAGGATCAAAAATTTCAAAAAAAAATTATTTAGAGAGAGAAAGTGACGAAAATGATAGCATTTTCTAGGTATTAATTGGGTGGTAAGGTATAGTCTAAGTCCAAATTCAGATTTTCAGATTTTGGAAAGAGCTTTACATATTTTAGGACACTCTAATCTTTGAATTTTGGGTTAAGATTGGAAGGGTGCTTCTTATAGTCTATAAGAGAGAGAGAGAGAGAGAGAGAGAGAGAGAGAGAGAGAGAGAGAGAGAGAGGAAGGAAGCCATGAATATCCAAAGTTTGGACCATTTTTTCTCAGATTTTTCCTTCTCATTCTTATGTCCTAGCAAGCCAAATTTCATCTCAAATTCGTAGCGCCTCATATATCTATACTTTCTCCACCAAAACTCCATCAAAATGACCCACAAACTCCATTAAAGCTCCATTCCAAGGTGGGACAATTTGTTGGGGGCTTTTAGGAAGGTTTTTTAGGAGTTAAAATGGATCTCCTTCAATGGTGTTTGAGGAAGAAGAAGATGAATTTTATGGAGCATTCTTGGAGCATTTTGGAACTTCCATTGGATCTAGCGTGGTGGAGCTTTTGTGACTCCCTTTAGGTCCACCTTTGGAGGTGGGGGAGTCACCCATCTTCTCCACTACAATCGCCATTTTGGAGTCTTGAGGTGGGAAATATCTTACCTTGTTAGAGATTGAAAGTTTTATGAATTTTCAACAAGTTTTATTACATGTATTTGATTTGATATATGTAGGATGTGTGTTAAATGGCAACCATGTGTTAATTTATTTAATTCTCATGATTTTATATGAAAATGGGTATTTAAAGAGAGGTTTTGAAATGGGTTTTGAAAGAAGATAATTTCTAGAATACTTATTTACACATACTGGGTGTAAAATGTGTAGAATAAGTGTTATATTGCATCCTTATACTAGTTAATGTCCATACTATCATCTTATGTTAAGATGGGTATAAAAGGGATGATTTCAAATGGATTATTAATATGCAAAAAATTTCGAATATTATTTATAAAATATTAGTTGTAGAAAGTGTAGAAAAATGGTTATATTGTATTAATAGACTTATTAATTGCATTCTTAATGTTTTGAATAAAAAGGGGAACTTAAAAGAAGGTTTTAAATGATTTTTAAAGGTGTTAAAAATTTCAGAATACTATTCATAGGCATTTTATAAAATAAAATGTGTTAGAATGATGTTTTAAAGATAAATAATGTGATTTTGTGCAAATAAATGCATTAGGCTTGTTTTAGCCATTTTATGAGATGAAAATGTGATGTCCTATTTGAATAATGAAGATAAATGTAAAAGGGGATTCTTTCACTTTAAATGGGTATTTTAAAGTGTGTAAACTCACATTAAGAAAATAGTACTTGTGTAAATATTGGTAAATGGGTGTAAGATGTAAAAATCCAAAAATAAAGTGTGTTTATAAAATATGTGGAAAATGAGGTTTTAATATATAAAATATATATATTTATATATTGAAAGTGTGCGAAGTGAAAAATGTGAAAGCTAAGTAAAGTATGTTAATAAACAAATGTTATTAATGGTTAAATGTGTTTAAGTGTCGAATTGGAAACTTAAACTACCTTTTTGGAAAATGACACTTGTTAAAGGACTAAATTACATGTTTCGACAATAAAGGGGTAAATTAGTAAATTTACTTAAAGTATAACATTTTTATGAATTAAAAATGTTGACGAATGTTTTTACACTAATGTGGGTGAAAACGAATTAAATCCTAAAGCGTGAATGATTTTTGGTATAAAATCAACATGTGGGTGAATAAAGGATTTAATGGAGAAAGTAATAATTTTCAAAGTATTAAAAAACGGACAGTTAAGTCCGGGATTTTGACTTAGGCCCGTAAATATGAATAATGTGAACATTGAAATAATGTTGAGCACATTGAAAAGATATTGATATTGGATGATGTCGAGTTAAATAATTAAGCCGGGCTATGTTGTCCCTAGTGGTGAAATACCCCAAACCAACTGCAGTTTACGTGGAGCTCGGTGCCGGACGGTGAAATTCCTTGAAATCGTGGGTGTGCATGTGTTGGCGGATTCCCTAAAGATAAGGCTAAGTAATGAATTGAATATTCATGAAAGACGCATACATGAATGGTATTGATTTATTGTTTTATTAATGCAAGAATAACGCATTAAATGTTTAATGTTCATGTGGTAACATAGGATGGTTAAATAAGATGACTTAATGACGTTTAAGCTACCTAATGAGGTTTAAAGCATGTAAAATACAAGCGTATGCTATATGAGGCTTTCAAAGGAAAATGAGTATTTTTCTAAACATGGTGTGTGCGTGCGTTGAATGGAAGTCATATAATATGGTTAAGTAACTCTGGCTCGAGTTAATAAACGTCGGGTCATAAACCTTTAAAAGTAAATGAAATATGTTCTCATCAACTGCTAATTGTTTAACCGTGTGCATTAATGAGAAGGAATGCTAGTTTTTAAGCATAATGATACAAATGATTATTTTGTCAATATGAGGATGATAAAATGCGTCAAATAAAATTTTCGAAATAAAACGGTTTAATACATTGGGACATGTATTTGCCAACTGTATATATGTAGTTATATATGTATTTTCACATGCATGTAGTGTGCGTGTGAGTATTCCTTTATGTCATTTGTTTCTATACGACATTTGTATATAATCTCACTGAGCATTCGGCTCACATCCCTCTTTTGTTACGGCAGGTTGCATGAGGTTCCGTACTTTGAGAGCGTTATACAGGTAAGTAGTTACTTGCCTTTACGATTAGTATCCCTGTTTACACGGCCTTGGGGGAACTTCCTTTGGGTCATATCACGCAGTTGATAATAATTAGGATTGCATGCTAACAAGAGTAACGTTAAATAATAATAAAGATGGATTAGAAACATTAATTAGGTTGTTCCACTGAACTTCACAATTAATGTACGAACCGAATCAGGTTGATCCTTTATTAACCCTTAAATTCGGGTCAGGGCATTACAATGTGCATCTAGGTAAGGTTCCAACTGCCTTCCATCCTAATATCCTTTTTCAACACTCTCTGACCATTAAGAGCATCCACCAATAAGGCTCTATCATATGTTGAGATTGCAAGAGAAATTGAATATGGCAATAAGGAACAAAAGGTCAAAACCAAAGGAAAGAGTTACAAAAGTATGGGGATAACTTTCCCATCAAATGAATCAACTCATCATCAACGACAAGTTGACCAACGAGTGAAGGGCCACAATCGAGGCATAAGCATCCATCTTTATACCTGAGGGAATCCTAGAATATATCTCTACCAAAAAGCATAAAAAGTTCTTCCCTCAACAAGAATTGGCCCCTTTGATGTACTAGGTACCTCAAGAACCTTCTCTAAACCCCCTCCTCCTAAGGAGAACCACCTTATCGAAAGCTTCTTTTATGAGACCAAGGGATACAAGTTCCATGGAATTAAAGGATCATTCTAGGTTTCCCAAGAGGTCCCACCTATCTCTGAGTCTTCTTGTAGTAAGAGAAAGGTTTTTACAGGATTTAGAACTAAGGCATCAATAAGGCTAAACCCCAAGATGGCCTCCTCTGCCATCTTAAACCTAGGAACTGGAATATTCACTCAGGTACTGAACTTTAGGCACTTAGTGGTCTTAGTCCTCTTTTTCCTATCAACCACAACCTCAGTAAGAATATATTGGACAACCCATTAGGATATCCTCCATTCTTCCTATTTATCTGCTAGACCGGTAACAAGTCAAATTTAACCATTGGAGGGATAAAAAAACTAGCAGACGAAAGAAAAAACAAAGCCATTAATAATAGGAATAATCATATGCAAGAATAATAGTCTCATTGACTGAGGTATAGACGCTTTTAGTCCTTAGTAGATCAACTTTCCTTTAGGTAGGTCTTTTTCACCCTCAAAGGCCTAAAAACCTCATTGGCGATTTTCCTTTTACAAGGCACCAAGAAATAAGGTTGATACCCCAATGTGTACCCTTTCATAATCCTAGGAACTTCAGGGGATCCCCTAAACGTGAGAGGCTTCGGCTCAGGTCCTAACCCACAGTTAAACAGGTGCTTGGTTATGGCAAGAATACTTAAGGGGAAAAGGCAAACTTCTGGGACTCGATAGTCCTATTCAATTTGGACATGGTAGGCTCGAAAATCGCTAAAAAAGATAAAGAAAGTTTTATGTCTCAAAATAGAGGTCGGCCTATGTACTAAATCAAAAATGAAACTTTAACTTACCTACAATCGGAGGAGTATAACAAAGGGTAGGGTAACCAATGGGCGTAACAAGGTATGGCGTGGACCAAACTCACCCAACAAAGAATACTTTTTCCTTTCAGTTTTTAGGGGAGTTGTGCTTATCCTTCGTAAATGCCACCATGTTGGCCTTAAGAGATAAGTAATTTAGACCCTTGTTATTGGACTTATTTTTCTCCTAAACCTGGTACAACTTGAAGAATTGGTTTGGGGTGATATCGTGCTTACCTTAACTTCACTCCCTAAAAGCCAAAATTATGACCACCAGATGTCTCTAGAGAAAGGACTATCCTAATAAACTTAAGGATCCTCACTACTTGAAGTGCTAGTGGAATCTAGCTCCATATATGAGAAATTATTCATTCAAACATACATGTTGGGCCACCATGGAATAATCCATATATTCAGGTCTCACGACCCTCAAAATGACATTTTCAGGAATTCAGTAATTCTTTCAGATCTTTACCAACATATGCTCCCTAATTCATGAGGTAGAGTAATCCTCTCCCACCAAATTAGGATTGTAAACCCCCTAGTAGTTGATCACCCTTATGCCTAGGTGAACAAACCTAGTAGGGGATGAACATAGGTCTTAACCTTTGGCTCGGTAATGGATGGCAGAGAATTGTGAGGCACAATAGAGGACATGGTCTTTAGGTCTAAGACTTTTAAGGAAAGATGGTTTTATTAGACATTGTTGGAAAGAAATAGGGTTTTTTCTTGCTCAAGAGAATTCTAGAGAGCGATAAGATGGCTTAAGCAGACAGTGAAGAACTCAACCCATCCTAAGGGGTTGTTTTATAGCCCCCTATGTCCTAGAGATCCAGTCCCTATTTCCTCCAAGATCAAACGCTTCAATACACTTAATCACACAAATACCCTTAGGCCTCAACACTTATCCATGGCCACGTGTAAGAACCTTCATAAAATAATCTAATTATTATGAGAATCTTGATGGATAGTTACGAACTTACGCCTAACTTGAGGTAACACTTAAGCGTTTACCCTTACGACCTTTGCAAGAAGCAATAAGGGATACCCTGTTTTACACTTTTTATTTTCACGATTCTAAGATTCCCCAACTACACTCAGGCAAGAGTAGAGGCTTATATGCTGGCTTTGGACCTCATACGGGTTGCTATTTATTCCCCTAAGACCTCCATTGCTCCTAATTATAGACCAAAGTAATACATCGGAACTTAGTAATAAATCCTTTCCCCTTTTGGGGTCCGTCGTCCAAATACATCTCCTCAACTGAGTTTTGAAATAACAACAACAGGGTTCCGCCATATCCGATGCTCAAGGAAGACCTTAGACTGAAGAGAGATAACCTACTAAGGTTACCGAACCATCAGCACTAGGTTAAAACATTGCGTTATACCTTAAAGTCAATTCACCTCAATTACATGACAATTTTAGACCTTCTGGATCTCAACAACACTCCTGCAATGAGTTTGGTGGATGGGTGAAAATAATAACACTATTTCACCTACCTCTACCTGTCAAGCCCACTTGCATGGAAGAATCCCACCTGCATTAAATGCAATCAGAAACTACCTTACACCATTTGTAGAACCTTTGGCTAACACTCCACTATCTTGTTGACATCGACAGACCTTATGGGCACCACAAACATGTTACGTCAGTCCATTTATTACCTTTCTGGGAACTTGCGTACTACTAGCATTCTCGAATGTCTTCTATTTGTGGTAAATCCTCTTAACCCATTATTGAGAGTATACACTTGTAACTTGTATCATTTCTAGTTGTAACATACCTTGTTTATCTTATTGAGCCCTAAATAAATACTCAATAACCCTTAGAGAAGTCAATATTGTATTTTCTAAGGTCCTTTGGATTGTTGACAAAAGGCCACAAGCTCTAAGACCTTCTTGAGCAAAGATTAAGAGCTCTCTTAGGCTGTAAAAATTCATTTATGATATGATAAATAGTAAGACACCTTTGATAGTGGATATACCACTCCCTCCCGAGGTCCGAACAACTTTAAACCATTGTCTCACACTGACATATCTCTCCTCTCACATGTTCTTAGTCCATAGGGGATCACCTGTGGGTCTGAAGTCACTTATGATTTCTACACCCATGAATAACAATAATAATAATAATAATAATAATAGTAATAATAATAATAATAATAATAATAATAATAATAATAATAATAATAATAATAATAATAACAATGGTAAATGACATCAAAACCCCTTAATTATCTCGCATTTATGGGTCACCACCTGAATTACTTTACTTGACAAACTAACCCCTTTAATTATTAACCCGTTATAAATAAGTCCAAAAACTGGGTTCCCGCCTTTTTTAGTCTAAATGATAAAAATAACCCTCAACCAAAATTTAAAAATCCAAAACCAAAAAATGAAAAAAAAACTCAACTCATCTCTCTCTCTCCTCCCCCCCCCCCCCCCCCCAAATGCTAACATTTTTTTTCTTATTATATACCAAAATTCTCGATTGGATTTTTCTCATGACATCATTTTATGATTCGGGTTTCAATCATTTCACATAAATTTCATTAATATACACCCGAACACCCCCACATAATTATTCTCCCATATTCTTTTTTTTTTCTCTTTATCCCCTCTAATTCATCTATTTCATCTTAACCATAAAAACCCAAATATGGGTCTCACTCATTACACACTTATCCGATCTGGGTCTTCTCATTGTTCTCTAAAAAAAATCTTGATCCCATTTCCTCTGTTTCTAGATTTACACGAGACTTACGGCCTATTTGGGAGTTTTTTAGAGGAAGGAAAGGAAAGGAAAATTTTATTAGGAGAGAAAAGAAAAGAAAGGAAAATTTATAAGAGAGAAAAGAAAGGAAGAGAAGAGAAAGGATTTAGGAAGGAAGATAAAATGATTTTTTTCTAGTGTTTGGGAGTTGGAAGGAAAACAATTTTTTAAGGGAAATAAGGTATGTTCTTTAGAAACTTTCCATTCTCTCCATTTCTTTCCGATTTGGAAGGAAAGTTTTGGAAAGAAAGGAAAGGGAATTTTTTAAAAATTCCCTTTTTTTCCTCTCCTTTTAAACTCCCAAACGACGGAAAATGACGAAACAACACTTTCTCTCCTATGTAAACTCCGAAACGACAGAAAGGAAATATAATTTTCCTTCCTTTCCTTTCTTTTCTCTCCAAAATAAAACTCTCAAATAGGTTCTTAGACCATCTCCAATAGAGATTTCCAACACACCCATTTTTTATCTAAGAAAAAGGAAGTCTGAAAAATTCTCTCCAACAGCCATTTCTATATAGCTGTGAATCTTACCTGTGTGATGAGTCATTTGGAAAATTTCTATCACCATTTCTACATGTAGAAATGGGTAGGCGATTGGACAATATGACATGGAAGATAATCTATGGCTAAAATTTTACCCACATTGTCTTTTGCAGTTAAACATCTACAAAAACTGTTGGGTAGAAAGAAACCATTGGAAGTCTGTTGGAGGCCTATGTGTTCCACAAATTAAGGCAATATGCCAAGTAGATTAAGAACCCCTTTCAACTGTCGCATAGAATTGGTTTTAAAAGCGAGTCATTGGAGATGTTCTTACAGAAGACTAATTGTATACATCTCAAGAAGAAAAATGTTTACAAATGTATCGAAATCCTAACAATCTTTCTTAACCAACGACCCAATAAACAATTTTTGCAGGTATGACCCAAACCGTCAAAAGCTAGCCAAGTGTGCCATTGGGTTCGACCAATCCGCACTAGGTGGCAAAGGTAGTATGATCTGTGTGTTCAAAAGTTTAAGAGAGAGAAACATATATATATCTTTATCTTTATTATATTATATACTATAAAATGCTCTACAAGGAGCTTTAATGCACTTTCACCATATTATGCCACGTGGCATCTTAATTTACTTTCATCATATCTATCACTTATAAGCCTTCTTGGGAGGCTTTTCTAATTCTTTCCCGCTCCTTCGATTTCTCCACCCGTTTATTTCCTCTTCAAAACTGTTATTTTTTATAAATTACGTTCAATATTTTTTTAAATAACTCACGTACAGTATTTTTTAAATTACGCATAGTATTTTTAACAACATATACATAATTGTTTTATTGTTTTTATAAATTACGTAAAATATTTTTTTAAATAAAAAACAACTTTTTAATTTAAAAAAAAAGATTTCTCTTAATTAAAAAAAATCATTTTAAGTGTTTTATAAAAAAAAGTTGTTTTTTTAACCAAAATAAAAACTGTTAACCATGAAAATTAGGGGTGAAAATTCGTGTATTTGTCTCATGTTTCGGGCCGACATGACATGACACGATAAGGATTTTTTGGACACGAACACGACCCAAATAAAAATGACATAACACGACACGGCACGAATAACTCGATTCTTTAAAATTTCACGCTAAATTAAACATAAATAGATACGATTACCCTAATAAAAACACGATTAACATGACAAGACATGATAACACAACTCATAATTTTGACACGAACACACACGACACGACTTCATGTCAAAAAAACACAATACGAACACGACATATTGTGTCAATTTTGGATCAATTTCGTTTCGTTACGTGTCGTGTTTTCGTGTCGTTTCTAAAATTGTCACCATCATATTATGCCATGTGGCATCTTAATTCACTTTCATAATATCTATCACTTATAAGCCTTCTTGGGAGGCTTTTCTCATTCTTTCTTGCTCCTTCGGTTTCTCCACCCGTTTATTTCCTCTTCAAAACTATAGTTTTTGATAAATTACGTTCAATATTTTTTTAAATAACTCACGTACACAATTTTTTAAATTACGCACAGTATTTTTAACAACATATACATAATTGTTTTATTGTTTTTATAAATTACGTAAAATATTTTTTAAAATAAAAAACAACCTTTTAATTTTAAAAAAAAGATTTTTCTTAATTAAAAAAAATCATTTTAAGTGTTTTATAAAAAAAAGTTGTTTTTTAATAAAAATAAAAACTGTTAACCATGAAAATTAGATGTGAAAATTCGTGTATTTAGGTCATGTTTCGGGTCGACATGACATGACACGACAAGGATTTTTTGGACACGAACACGACCCAAATAAAAACGACATAACATGACATGAATAACTCGATTTTTTAAAATTTCACACTAAATTAAACATAAATAGACATGATAACCCGAATAAAAACACGATCAACATGACAAGACACGATAACACGACTCATAATTTTGACACGACACGACTTCGTGTCAAAAAAACACGACTCGAACACGACATATTATGTCAATTTTGGATCAATTTCGTTTCGTTACGTGTCGTGTTTTCGTGTCGTTTCTAAAATTGTCACCCTTAATGAAAATAAATTGTTTTACACTATTAAAAAATGTTTTTAACTGTTTAAAAACTATTTTTTTTATAAAGAAATGGTTTTAATGATTTTTTAACTTTTGAACTAAAAAAATGTTTTAAAATAACTATTCTTACCTTTTTCTAATTGTTTTATGAAATTAAGAAACCGTTTTAAAGTTAAAAGAAAAATATTTAACTATTTAATGTAAGAAAAATAAATTAATATAAAAATTATTTTACTGTTCCTTTTTAATAAAATAAGTACAATATATCTTATATAAAAATAGATTTTTTTTTTTTTTTTTAAAAATTGTTCTTTTTATATAAATAGTGTTATAACTATTTTATAAAAAAAGTTTTTTTTTAAAATAAAAATAAAAACTTTGCTCTATTTTTGCAGGTTATTTTGTAGTTATATTTTTTTTACAAAACTTGTGATCACAGATACTCAGAAGTTTTTAATCAATTTTCTATTTTTACTTAACATCCCTTTATGTATTGACAATTTCATAAATGTTTATCGTACTCTCAATGTATAACTCGCGCATCGCGCGAGTTTCCAACTAGTTTAGTATATATCTACAATTATAGCTCTTCTTCGGGTATTGATAGGTGGATATCATAAAGGAAAATGCTATGTGTCCCAAACAACTCCCCCAAATCATCCCCCAAATAACTTTAAGTGTTATACCTTATGGTATGGGTCTCGCCAAAGCACAACTCATCAATGCTATTTGGGGGAGATTTGGGAGAGTTATTTGGTACCCATAGCACCACTCTATCATAAATTGATTACCTAATAATTGATGTTGATATAGAACTTGATGCTGACATTTGCCAGTGGTAGAGAAAGCCAATATTTAGTACTCTAAGCCTTAACTATACTTTCTCCGAATAACACTACACAGACACGGTTTTTATACCCATTTCCTTACCCACTAACAAGACAAATAAGTGATGGCCACCACAAAGCAAAACAAGCTCCAAAGCTGTTTTTTTGTTTTAATTTTAAAACTGTTTTTTTCTCAAAGTCACACGAATTATATTTTTTTAAATAAAAGTTAAAACCACCCAAATGTACAAAAAATATTTTTTTAAAAAAGAGATTTTAAAAAACAAATTGACTTTAAAAATAAGGAGTGTCACTGACTTAAAAAATAAGAGAATATTAGGTAAATGGTTGTTTGAGGGACTAAATGTGTTAAAAATAATTAAAAAAATATTATTTCTTATTTAAATGCCAAAACAATCTTCACCCTTAATCTATTTTTCAAAAACAATGCATTATACATATGAGAGTTATGATTTATTCCTTTAATTTTTTAAGATTTTATTTTAGATTGATAAATAACTAGAATTATGATTTATTTTAAAATTAAATGAACTTTACATTAAATGTGGGTCCGCATCAACGGTAAAAATCAACATCATTTGTTAATTGTGGATCCGTGTCAGCGACACTAATTAATCGGGAATCTAAAACATCAAATTAAACAGTTTTTTTTTTAAATTGATTTTTTCAACAAAAAAAATTTATATCGTGTCTTACCTAGCACAATTTAATTGACATTAGATAGGACATAAAACTGATTTTATGAACAAAAAAAAAAAACTACCCAAAAAAACATATAAAACTGATTGTAACAAAAAAATATTATTACCGAAAAAATTTATGTCGTGTGTTTTTAAAACACAATGCATTATATCAATCAATAAAGTGCCAAAACAAAACTAAAAAATATTCTCTTAATATTTTTAATTTTTTTTAAATTAATAAAAAATTAGAGTTATGATTTATTTTAGGATCACGAACCCGACTCATTTTGTGCGACTCACTAACGTGTCGTGTCTACATTGGTTCATTTTGAGGGTCCTACGGTATGGGTCCTGTCAGAACCCAAAAATGAAGCAATACATACGTGATACGTCAGTGCATCGCACAAAATGAGTCGGAGTTATACATCGCTGTAGGTCAAAAAATATTTTCACAAAAAAAATTATTATAAAAATAAAATATTTTGACACGTCAGTGCATCACAAAAAAAAAATTGTGAAAATATTTTTTGACCTACAGCGATGTACAACTCCGACTCATTTTATGCGATGCACTGAAGTATCACGTATGTATTGCTTCATTTTTGGGTTCTGACAGGACCCACACCATAGCACCCTCAAAATGAACCAATGTAGACACGACACGTTAGTGAGTCGCACAAAATGAGTCGGGTTCGTGATCCTAAAATAAATCATAACTCTAATTTTTTATTAATTTAAAAAAAATTAAAAATATTAAGAGAATATTTTTTAGTTTTGTTTTGGCACTTTATTGATTGATATAATGCATTGTGTTTTAAAAACACACGACATAAATTTTTTCGGTAATAATATTTTTTTGTTACAATCAGTTTTATATATTTTTTTGGGTAGTTTTTTTTTTGTTCATGAAATCAGTTTTATGTCCTATCTAATGTCAATTAAATTGTGCTAGGTAAGACACGATATAAATTTTTTTTGTTGAAAAAATCAATTTAAAAAAAAACTGTTTAATTTGATGTTTTAGATTCGCGATTAATTAGTGTCGCTGACACGGATCCACAATTAACAAATGATGTTGATTTTTACCGTTGACGCGGACCCACATTTAATGTAAAGTTCATTTAATTTTAAAATAAATCATAATTCTAGTTATTTATCAATCTAAAATAAAATCTTAAAAAATTAAAGGAATAAATCATAACTCTCATATGTATAATGCATTGTTTTTGAAAAATAGATTAAGGGTGAAGATTGTTTTGGCATTTAAATAAGAAATAATATTTTTTTAATTATTTTTAACACATTTAGTCCCTCAAACAACCATTTACCCAATATTCTCTTATTTTTTAAGTCAGTGACACTCCTTATTTTTAAAGTCAATTTGTTTTTTGAAATCTCTTTTTAAAAAAAATATTTTTTGTACATTTGGGTGGTTTTAACTTTTATTTAAAAAAATATAATTCGTGTGACTTAGAGAAAAAAACATTTTTAAAATTAAAACAAAAAAACAGCTTTGGAGCTTGTTTTGCTTTGTGGTGGCCATCACTTATTTGTCTTGTTAGTGGGTAAGGAAATGGGTATAAAAACCGTGTCTGTGTAGTGTTATTCTTTGCTTTGTGGTGGCCATCACTTATTTGTCTTGTTAGTGGGTAAGGAAATGGGTATAAAAACAGTGTCTGTGTAGTGTTATTCTTTGAAAAATAGATTAAGGGTGAAGATTGTTTTGGCATTTAAATAAGAAATAATATTTTTTTAATTATTTTTAACACATTTAGTCCCTCAAACAACTTTTTACCCAATATTCTCTTATTTTTTAAGTCAGTGACACTCCTTATTTTTAAAGTCAATTTATTTTTTAAAATCTCTTTTTAAAAAAAATATTTTTTGTACATTTGGGTGGTTTTAACTTTTATTTAAAAAAATATAATTCGTGTGACTTTGAGAAAAAAACAGTTTTAAAATTAAAACAAAAAAACAGCTTTGGAGCTTGTTTTGCTTTATGGTGGCCATCACTTATTTGTCTTGTTAGCGAGTAAGGAAATGGGTATAAAAACCGTGTCTGTGTAGTGTTGTTTTACTTTCTCCTTCTATTTTATAACGCTTCTCCCTCTCCTTTGTAAATGAGGTTTCTTTGTTTCTCCATCTTTATCTCTTCCTCTACTCCGCACAAATGAAACTCTCCAAAAATAAATCTCTCTCTCTCTCTCTCTCTCTTTATTTTCTTGATGTTGTATATAAACAGATCGCCTCCTGTGTTTTGTTCAGATCTCAATAATCTCATTCTCTTCCGCCCCATTATCGAAACAGAAAGTCTTAGAATTTTTTACATTGTCTTGAATATGATTGGATTTTTGTGTTTATATTTTGATGATTTAGTTTTTGTTAATTTTCATTATATAAGAAAGTCTATGGTGACCTTTAAATTGTTGGGGTTCGTGATTTCATGTGTTTTTAAGAAGCCGTGTGTGGAGAAAGACTTTAGATGATGAAAATCGGGGGAGAGATTGCTCAGAGGATGTCGGGTCTTGGAACGTATGGTTTGATAGATCTCAAGTCTAAATATATGTCTTTTCTCTTTTCATCCGGGTTCTACAAAAAAAACGTGGGGTGATTGATGCGTCGAGGTAAATCTTAAATTTTAGAATCCTAGGCGGTCTTAGGGGAAAAATGTGTTTAGGTTATCTTAATATATTTTAATATTTTTTAATCATAACAAGGCAATTAAAATACTAAAATTGTACATATCATAACAATATGTCTGAATATATGCAAATCAAAATACTTTTTGATTATTTTGGATGAGATAATGGTCCAGTTTGTAAAAAAATTCTTTAAAAGACGATATCGTTTCATTAAAACATTATTGTTTTTAGAAAAAAGTGCGCCTTAAGGGTTTTAGTAAGAATAAAGTGTAAAAAGCGTAAGACGGGAGGTTTCTTCCAAGCCTTGACTCTAGGGATGCTTAGGCGGATTTTTTGAAAGAGTGATTTTCATTAAGGGATATCTAATGGCATTCCATAAAGTCTTTAAACACTTCAAATATTTTTAAAAGATAGAGGTTTTTTTTACTCTCAAATCAAACAAAATTCATTTCACTTCTTCAACAAAAAAAATTGTTTTATGTAAAAAACTGTTTTTTATATTAAAAAATTGGATCATTTTTTTAATTAACATTTACTCCAAATATTTTTATTTTGTTCTAAAAATTCATTCACAATATAAAGCACTCACAAAAATTCTTTTTTCTCTTATCCTAGACTTTATGAAAAAATTATCAAAAATAAACAACGGCATGGAGTCGTTAAAAAAATACCAGCGATTATGAATCTATTATTCTTTAAGTAACACGATCACGACCCAAATAAAACGCAACGTGACATGGATTCGTATTTTTTTCATATCAGTAGCGCGGATCACTTTTTATTATATCAAAAATAATCTTTTTACTATTAAAAAAAAGGGTCCGCGCCATCGGTATGCATAGGGGGTCCAACCACATATACATACCGCTGGCGAGGATCATTTTTTCTAATATGTTGGTATGCGCCAACGATATGTGTAGATTTTTTATGTAAAAAACTGTTTTTTATATTAAAAAAATGGGTCATTTTTTTAAATAAACGTTTAGTCTAAACATTTTAAAGAAAACTACCCATTTTTTTAATATAAAACAGTATTTTTACATAAAACAATTTTTTTGTTGAAGAAATGAAATGTAATTTGTTTGATTTTAGAGTAAAGGACAATTTTGTCTTTTAAAAAGTATTTGCAGTGCTTAAAGACTTTATGGAGTGCTGTTAGCTACTCCATTTCATTAATGAGCAGTTCTACATGAACCTCACGTGAACCGCATAGGGACCGTATTTTTGTCCTTTACCTTCTTTTTTTTTTCTTTCTTCTGTTATTTTTTTTTACTATAAAATTAAAAAAAAACTGTTTTTATATATAAAAAAAACAGTTTTCTTATTAATAAAATATTGCAATTAATTAGTGCCGCTGGCGCGGACCCACATTAAACAAATGATTTTTGTCCGGAAATGTGGATTCGCTCCAGCGGCACTAATTAATCGCGATATTTTTTTGAATAAAATATTGTGATTAATTAGTGCCGTTGGCGCGGACCCACATTCAACAAATGATTTTGGTCTGGGAATGTGAGTCCGCACCAGTGGCACTAATTAATCGCAATATTTTTTTCTTATTCTTTTGTGTTTAACAATTGATATAAAAATAGTATTTTATATAAAAAAAATAGCTTTTCATATAGAACAACAGTTTTTTCTATTAACATAAAAAACTAATTTTTTTATTGAAAGTAATTTTTTTATTAAAGTTAATATTTTTTTATAAATAAAAAAATTATTATTTTGACATAATATCGCGATTGATTAGTGCCGCTGGCGCGGACTCATAAAATATTGCGATTAATTAGTGTCAAGGGGGCGACACTAATTAATCGTCGAGATTGGTTAGTGCCGTTGGCGCAGACCCACATCATTGTCGCGATTGGTTAGTGTCGCTGGCGTGGACCCACATCATCGTCGCGATTGGTTAGTGTTGTTGGCGCGGACCAAATTCCCGGATTGTAAATCCGGGTAAAAAAAACTTTTTTATTAAAAATCATGTTTAATAAAAAAAATTATATTTATTGAAATGGTATCGCGATTGATTAGTGCCACTGATGCGGACCCAAATTTCCGGACTGTGGATCCGGGAATGTATCGCGATTGAAATGTTTAATAAAAAAACTGTTTACTTTTAATTAAAAAAAACTGTTTGATTTTAATTAAAAAAATAATAATTGAAA
Source organism: Sambucus nigra (assembly GCA_949130495.1). NCBI lineage: Eukaryota > Viridiplantae > Streptophyta > Magnoliopsida > Dipsacales > Adoxaceae > Sambucus > Sambucus nigra. The sequence continues at coordinate 339,125,754 of OX422213.1, read as the reverse complement.
AACTGTTTTTTTTCAAAATATAAAAACCTATTTTAATATTAAAAGTTAAAAACTTAAAAGGTAAGAAGGTTAAAAAAAAAGGTGCATGCGGTAGCTAGGCTTGCTGCACATGCGGTTCAAGTAAAGTTTCTCTTCATTAATTGAGCGTTTAGAGTCTTTGTTGAAGAACATTTGTTTTTGCCTTTTGGTGATGATAAAAGTGCTTTCTTATTTAGTTTCTTTCTTTAAATATAATTCCTATGTTAATAAGCTCACCTAAAGAAAAAGGTAAGATGCCTATAGCTTCGATCAGAATAGTCATCGTCCTTACTATACAAGGAGGTAGAAAGAGAGAAGGCGCAACCCTTTAGAGATATTTTTAACATGATGATTTCTAAAATTTGTATGAACATATCTTTATAATTAGAGATGTTGTCATGGTAAGCCATGCATGAGCACTTAACTGTTCCATGGTTTTGGATATCATGAATACTATTCACCCAAAAGGTGTTAGCACTTACATGTGCTCCATTATGGTAGGTTTCAATCATTAAGTAATTGCTTAACCGAGTGTTCAACTTTATATTGTTTAGTTAACATTCAAAGAAAAAATGAAATATTTTTCCACATGCAAATCTTAATTGGTTTAGTGTGAGTTACATTTATATCCTCAAACTATAAAATCTAGTATGAGAGAGTATAATTAGGGATTTAATGACTGGTTTGTGTCGAAATATTGTCTTATTTCGTGCGAGCCAAAAAATGCGAAGGAGAAAAAAAGGTCTAAGTGATTGGTAAGTAAGTGTGGAGGTAGCCCGCATTTCGGCCAACTATCTGAAAATGGCAATCGCAGATAGATCTGTCAAGTCATGTGGTGTGCGAACTTGGAAGAAAGCCAGGCATTCAGTAAGGATATGATGATTGTTATCTGTCAAGTCACGTAAGGAGCACATGGGGGCCAGGAGTTTATGATAATAAAATAGGCGATCCGTCGTAGGCAGTGCCTAGCATAAAAGAAGCCAAAGGAAGGTTTTAAATTTTGAAGGAAGTACACACCACCAGAGCCACTTCCACGGTAGGGTCAGAGTGTTCTATTGAACAAATTCTGCATTCAGCCAGCGGTAGGTATCTTTTATCGTAAAAAACCCTTGTTGCTAGGCCACTAATATAGTGTGTCCCGTCTCGAGGTAGGCGAAATATATATGGATTGGCTATAGGGAAGGAAATCTAAGGCCAACCATTGTGATAACAGTTACAAATTACACTTATGGTTTTCGAAAAAAAGGATAGAGGGGATTCAAGAACTGAATAATGTAGCGACGGGAACTGCTGACTCAAGGCTTGCAGTAGAACCCAAATATGATGTCCAAAGTAAAGATTTCCTGCCCTAATACGCCATTATATCCCCTATTTAAAAAAGGGAAAAAACTTTGAAGTTCTAGTCCAAAACCAAGAGGCAAGGGAATGTAGTATAGCCCGCAACAATGGTGTGTGAGGAAACTATTTTTGTTTGATAATGTCAGACCATAAGTTTCATGGTTCTGAAAATATTTTCCAGAGAAATTTGAGCATATACGCAGTATTTAGCGTATATAGGCTCTTGATTCCCAGACCACCATATTGTTTATGAAGGGTAATGGTTGACCAAGGAAGAGTCAGGGTTTTATGGGAAAGTGTGGACACATTCCAAAAGAATGCTTTAATTTTTTTGGTGAAGGTATTAAGGATATTCCTAAGGAGTCGGTAAGCCGACATACCGTATGAGGTCAAAGACGTATATACCGCATTGATGAGAGTCACACAACAAACATGGAATAAAAAATTAGTTTACCACGCATGTAGACGAGCGTCCAGGTCCTCTACTAGGTATTAAAATGGACTATGTGTAACTCAACCCATAATAAGGGGGAGGCCCAAATATTTTTCCTGACCTTGGTTAAGATGGAAGCCTAGCATGGCCCGCTGGAACACATGGTAATGTGTGAAGAGCTGATGGTCCGAAAGTAATCATTGATTTTTCTCGATTAATCATTTGCCCCGATATGGCGAAAAAATTCTCCAGAGCAGTCCTGAATCGGTTAACAGTACTAGGGCTTGGTTGAAGAAAAAAGATGTAGTCATCAGCAAATGCAAGCCTAGGAAAAAGAGGTCCCTTTGGTGAGGGACATCGAGCAGTCATATTTTTTAGGATACATTCCTATTCGATTTTTTATAACAGGACATCAGGGCCTAGAATAAATAAGAGTAAAGACAGTGGGTCCCCTTGTCTCAGACCTCGAGAAGGTTTAAAATGTGCACTAAGATGCTCATCAATCAGTGTCTAAAAATAAGTGGGGAGACACATGATGTCATGTATTGAATCCAGTGATACGGAAAACCATGTTATTGCAGTACCCATCGAATAAAAGGCCATTCCATTTGGTCATACGTTTTTTAAATGTGACACCAATGGCGTAAAATCTCACATCTCGGGACTAGCATCCATTGGTGGTATCATTCGTAACTATCAAGGTGGCTTCCTTTACGTGTTCTCCCAAAATATTGGATACGCATCATCAGTTTTAGCTGAGATTTAGGCCATCAAAATCGGTTTAGACATAGCTTTTAATATGGGTATAAAATTTATTAAAATTGAAATAGATTGCTAAATTGTATTCCATATGATCAACAGGAACACAGACCAAGATCCAATCCATTGGGATTTGATCCAAGCCATCCATGAAGGTTTCCATCGGTTCCAACACGTGCCCCTTTGTTTATATTTTAGAGAAGCTCGTATGTGTGCAGATGCCCTTGCTGGTTTAACCGTGTCGAGTCTGTTATTTTCTAAAATATTTGGGCATGTTCCTAGTTTTCTAATTCCTTTTTTATTTAGTGATAAGTGTCATAGTCCTACAGTCCGGTTAGCAGGAAATAACATCATATGTAAAATACCTCTGTTCTGAATAAACTTTCTATTTTTTTTAAAAAAATCCTCAAAGTATCATCACGGTAATTATAATTTTATCCATCAAGTATTAAAATCACAAAAGCTCTCAACACAATTTTAAAAGGTTGTAGGTAAATCCATATGTTCACATCAATAGTTCTCAACAACATTATTTATTACCCGTAAGGATATTCTGACATTTTTAAAAAATATTTAATAGTTGTAAGGACTTAGATTTAATAATTTAAGAGTTCTTTCTTAATTTACCCTTTGCTATACTATTATAAAAATTAGTTGTAAACTCGAGATAGATGGGCTGAACGATTGTGATGCTGAATTTGCATTTAAACTATTTGCAAAACCCATCCCTTAAATAAAAAAATTGAATTGCCGAACATCTCCAATTTCACAGTATCCCAACCATTTGGTTCCTTTGTTTAACCCATCTCTCAAATTATTTCATGTATAAAAGGTGCGATCTAAAAGCCAATGTAACCTCCTCCATGTATATAAAGGTACCAGTGAGATGGTTCGTGTGAGCATACAAAGTTATATGCATACTTTAAGAATATAACACATGTATCACGAAGGAGGTCATATCATACAAAGTTATATGCATACTTTAAGAATATAACACATGTATCACGAAGGAGGTCAAAATCGTGTCAAAATGATTTCAATATATATATATATATATATATATATATATATATAGCGACTCTCATACATACCGCTGACGCAAACTAATTTTTTAAAAAATCATTTTTGAGTTGAGTTTTTTTTATGTGGTATTTAAACATTTTAAGGACTAATATTAAAAAAATCAGTTAAAAATTACTTTTTTTGCAATTATAAAAAAATCAGTCAAACTTTTGCAGATTATAAAGTGATTTAAAAGTTGAGAAAGTTTGATCGACTTTTTAAAAATAGCAAAAACAGTTATTTTGATCTGATTTTTTATATGGTTCCTTAAAATGCTTAAACGTCATATAAGAAAATGCAACCAATTTTTTTTTTGATATTTTAAAAAAATTGGTATGTATTAGAGTCTGTCGTTCTCTCTGTGTGTGTGTGTGTGTGTGTGTGTGTGTGTGTATTAAAAATTGGTATGGATACTTTATTATAAAATATTAAAATTTTAATTTTTAATTGATTTTTTTGTGCTTTTTAAACACTTTAGCCGACCCCCCCCCCCCCCCCCCCCAAAAAAAAAAACTCAGTTTAAAATAATTTTAACTATTAAAAAAATTGGTTAAAATATGACATTGTCATATTTTGACCCATTTTAAAAAAAATAGGAAAACAATTTTTTTTGAGCTGAATTGTTTTATGGGGTCCCCTGAAATGTTTAAATATAATACAAAAAAATCAAGTCAAAAATATTTTTTTACTATTTTCAAACAAATGTTTTGCATTGGTAGTACGTAGAGATGGTGTATATATATATATATATATATAATGTGTGTTTGTGAGCGTGTGTGTGTATTTTGATTCTTAAAAGTCAAATTGAAAATGAAAATGATTATAAATTGAAATCATAAACCCAAAATAGGAAACTAAACACTAAATAAAGAAATTTTAATAAATGCCCATCAACGCTCAACATGCATACTAAAGAAAAAGCGAAACCATGTCTGAATTGTTAACCTAATTATTAGAGTGAACATTGAAATTGAAAATCGAAAACGAAAATAAATTAAAAACCAAAATAGGCATCTATATATCTATAAATATGTGGATTATATCATTATACTAATACCATATCCTTCTCGGCCAAACTTCACGGTGAAAGCTACCTTCGTCAACCTTCTCTCTCTCCCCTCCCCTCTCTCTTTTCTTCTCTTTCTCCTCGCCACTTTGTGTTTTACCAATTAAACACACTGCATATAATGATACAATCCATATTTGCGTCTGGATGATTTAAATGGTGGGTAAGTGTATGGATGTGGGGACCTTATTGCATGTGCGCGGAATTTATATTATTTACAACCTGGATGATTGTGCAGGTATCACTACATCAAATTCAGCGAATGGTCACACCCAATTAGTCGCAAACTTGGATCATGACCATATCAAATTTTGGCGTGACCATATTCATTACCACACTGAGTCATGGATACTCTGGAAGTGTTCACGAACCAAATCCCTGATCACCATGGGTCAAGGACTCGGGCCATGACCAAGGCGGGACGAACTTGGCTCCAAATTCGTGCCAAAATTCCCTTCAAACTTGGTCACGGATGGGTCACGGGCTTTGACCGTGACCATTGGCACAATTAGGAGAAAAACATACACATATTGTGTCACGACTAGGGGTCGTAACCATTTCTTGGTGGGGGTCACAGCTATGGGACGTGACCATCCTTCATTCCAACAGTCTTCTGATGGGAAAATGGTCACGCAAGGTGGGTCATGGTTCTAGGTCGTGACCAGGTCCAAACCAGCAACACCCTTACCTCCTTCATTTATTGGCCGTGCACGGTGGGTCACGACTCTAGGTCGTGACCGGGTTCAGTACTTAAACAAAAAACTCGCTCATCCTCGTTTCTATTTGTGCGATTTTAGTGTGTAAAGGCTTGGGTGATTTGGGCGATTTCAATGTCTCGTTTTGATCTTAGCTGTGATTTCATTTCAGGTGCAATTTCATTTCGTTTTCATTTCGATTCCCCATTTCTATTTAAAGCCCTAATTTCTATGCGTGTATGTATAGATTTATGTTTGTACGTGTTTGTGTGTGTGTATGTGTGTGTATATATCTGTGTATGTATAAATTTATGTTTATATGTGCGTGTATGCATAGATTCATGTGTATATGTGTGTAACTATGAACAAATAAATTATTTTTTTATGTCAATAAACCCCAGATTGTATGTGTGTGTATGTATAGATTTATGTAAAAAAAAATAGAGTTTAGTAAACCCTAGATTGTATGCGTGTGTATGTATAGATTATGTCAATAAACCCTAGATTGTATGTTTGTGTATTTTTTTTTTGACAAAATATTATTCAAAACCCTAGACATTTTTTTTTGACAAAATATAATTAAATGGATTTTTAATCAGTAAAAAAAATTACGTCCACCTTTTTGTGGTTTATATGCATGTCATCATATTATATTGGGGGTTATATGCTTGTTGTGATTTTTTTTTACAAAATATAATTAAATATTTTTTTACATACGAGTCGCAAACACATGTGCACATTACTATAGTGAGATATTGTTGTCTTGGTTGTTGGATACTATGTTGTATTTATTGAATTGATAATATATATATACTTTTAAACTCTTTCATAATAAACCCTAACAAAACGTGTTATAAACAATTACGGCTGGTTGTTGTTGGGATCTCGCATCGATGAGATCCAAAATGCAATGGGTTAAGAGAAGGGTAGTGATAAATCAAAATCTTCATTAAAATAATATACCCTCATGCGTCATATGTTTGAATTAATAGTTATAAATTAATTAGAGCCCTTAAATGTAGGACTCGTATTCACTCCCTCGTATACTTTTCTCAGGAAAAATGAGGTTGCAATAGTTATCAATTGTAGGACGGTGATAATCACTATCAACAAGAGTGGGAGAGGTTGAAATTAGACCACACATATAACTCTTTTATTAGTGCGCGCCATGTAGAGGGTACTCATATTTATAGGTATGGAAATAAAAAGATCGAACAATTTAACTACCTTGTAAATTGTGGAGTTGATCTTCGGCAAGATTAATTGTTCGATCTTATTCTATTTTCTATACCAGAAAACTGGGATGACGTTATACAAAATATATTTCACACACATATTCTCGACGTAGTCCTGACCTTGGTTGCGTTGTTCGAGAAGACGGAAAAAAAATCCACCCTTATGGATATAACTGCGTATAGAGAGCATTGACATAGATTGTGATGTCTCGCGCCACATGCACATAAAATTGAATCTTTCCAACAAGTTGAGAAAGATGGGATTCCGAGTTCATGTCACAGATATCTACACATCAATCATAGATATCCTTCCTCCTAGTTGGCCACGTGCAAAAATTCATAGGTTCTTAAAAACTAATACCGAATGGATGGAGATCAGACACATTGAACATATTCTAAAGTCTTACTCTGAAAAGGTCTCTCTCTCTCTCTCTCTCTCTATATATATATATATATATATATATATATATATATATATATATATATTGATATTGATTAATTAGTTATAATTTCATATTATTTAGTCACTTATGGTTTTCATTTTTGTAGATAATGTCGAGAGGAAACAACCCAATGGTACCAAGTGTCGAGGTGATACCGCAATGAGGTTCACCATATCGTGTATAACCCCAATTATCAACACCAATGGCTGAGAAATTCACAACTCCACCAATGGTTCACTCCTCACCAAGTTCAACTACAAGTGCTTTATCACCCCCATCCATCACTCCCGTTGCTCTAACGCCCCATCCAGCACTCCCGACGCCTTTCGCTCAAATGAAAAGAAGCCCATTGGGTTCTCCCTTCTTAGGAATAATCCGACGGGTGATAGGAATGACATGCTGAACTTTAAAGCCCGGTGTTTGTCACTGGGAAAAATGAACATGGGAGTCGGTGGACTAGACAATTGGAACCTTATTGATCAAGCTGTCAAAGATGACATACCTGTTCAACTCTGCAAGTTTTTCTCATTTCCTGACCGTTCCAAGAATAGGTTCTATCTTGGGTTGCTAAAGGATTGAGGACATACAGGAGAAACCTTCGGAAGAAAAATTTCCCGAAGGAGGCAGCGAGCTCAAATATTTTGGCCTTAAAAGAGAGAGTGCCTCCCAATGTTGAAATACTGGTGGAGAAGTGGAATAATTTTTTATAGAATGAGGCGAAGGAGAAAAAGTTGGTCCAACGGGAGCAAAAAAAAATAGGGCACAAAAAACTGATATCCACATGCAAGGATCAAAATCATATGAGGATTTGAAGAATGAATGGGGAGTAGGACAAAGGATGGTCCAGATGCCGGTAAAAAACCAAATCGATCCAACTCATTTATTCATGATTGATGGGAAAAAGATAATAAATTCCTACCGCACTTGACTAAGATGCTGGAATCAATAGAGGCCATCAACAGTTAATCCGATTCGAGCCCTAATGATGAATTTGACCTCGAAAATGATGCCCTGGCCCAGACCTTTGGAATGGACAAAAGGGGGAGGACGAGAGGTGTTGACTCACATATGCTAAAAATAAAACGTCAACACATCGCACCTCTTATGGACGAGCTTTCTTCGGTCAAGAATTGTATCTCGTCCCAAAGGGAACCCACTTCAAGACCGATGGGGATGTCCATGAGATTAAAAATACGCTGGGATTATTGACGAATTAAATTGGGAAACTTGTGAACTTTTTTTAAAGTTATAGGTCCCAATGCCTCCTCAAGGTTACCCTTACCCTACTCCTACTCAAGGTTTCACCTATCCTTCCCCTCCAACAATCCCGTACCAAATACCTCCTCCTCCAACATTCTCGTCCCAATTTTTTAATACTCCAATATTCCCCTTCCATGCGCCTCCACCAGTCATGGGACTTGGATCATAGTAAAAAACCCACGGTGACTATGGACAAATGTACTATATCAGGGACCTGAGTAATACGAGGATTTTTGGCATGTGTACACTCATCTCCATAGCTACGGGAACTCTTGTACACAACCGACCTTTGGAGAGGGGTGAGGCTCAAATATTGGTCGAAGAAATATACAATGGCTGTGGAGATGTACTTATGCACGTTGAAAGCGGGAAAAGGATGTGATTGAGGAATTATGTAAAATCTTTCATTACTTGGCCAGTTAATCTGTTAGCCAAGTTCTAATAACATTTTCTTTCGTTTTAGTTGTAATAGTCTTTTATTTTAGTTGTAATAATAATGGTTTTGCTTCAGTTGCAATTATATATTTTTTTGTTTCAGTTTTAAGAATATTGGTTTTGTTTCAGTTGCAATGATATATTTTTTGTTTTCATTGTAAGAATATTCGTTTTGTTTCAATTGCAATAATATTTTGTAACCTATTACCACAGGACTAGAATTTGAAGATTATTACATGGATTTCCCACAAGACAAAGAGTGGATGGGACAGACTAACAGAATAACAAATAATCATGTACAGGGCATTCATTAATTTGTTAAATACGCTTCCAAAAATCTTAAAAGTGATAAGATTCCGTGTCCGTGCACCCGTTGTATGAACGAAAACTATAAGTCACTAGAATATGTTGAGTTGAATTTAATAAAGTGGGGAATATGTCAAGACTATAAAATATGGACATACCATGGTGAAAAAAATATACCTTATGTTCCGTAAGAATTATCGGTACCCGATCTCGCAATAAAACCCCAACGAGTGGAAGTGATACATGATTCACCAACATATCGTCCATTGATCGACTTAATTGATGATGCTTACGGACTCCATAACCATCAAAACCACCAACCTATGAATACAGATAATGCGCATTATGACAAAGTAAATGAACAATTTGATGTTGAGCTACTAGGAGATCGGGAATACATACGATTAAAAGCCGATGTGGCTAGACCATTGTATACATATTGCAATGAAGATCACTCAATATTATATGCAATGATTTATTTGCATAATTTGAAGAGTCAATTTGGTTTGTATGGGAACGACGTAACCGAAATTCTTAAGTGGGTTAAAGAAATTCCCCCAAAGGAGAACACGTTACCAGACAATTATCCTACCATGAAGAAGAGATTGAAGGGTTTAGGTTTGAAATACAAATCTATTCATGCTTGCAAGCATGATTGTATATTGTACCAAAATGATCACGAAGAGAAGGATGAATGTCCTGTATGCAGTGAGCCTAGATATGTGATTTATGAGAATGGAAAGGACAAACTTGCAAAAAATCGCAAGTGCTCGTAAGTCCCATAAAAGGTTTTGAATTATTTTCCACTTGGGCCATAATTAAAACATTTTTTTACTATACCATGGATAGTGGAGGCCATAACATGGCACGCTCGATGCGAGGTTAGTGGGAACTTGATGTGTCATACGGTTGATTAACCCATCTGGAAAATTTCAAACTCACTACACCATTAATTTACAAAGGAATCGCGCAACATTCATCTCACAATCTCAACCGATGGGTTTAACCCTTTCGGTAATTTAAGTACTAGTTAGAGTTATTGTCCAGATCTCATGGTGCCTTTAAGTCTCCCTCCGTCACTATGCATAAGAAAGGAGTTCACATTGTTATCTTTGTTGGTACTCGGGCTGAAGGCTCCTAGCGATGACATTGGTATATTCTTAGCACCATAAATCAAATAACTTAAATAGTTGTGGGATAAAGGCGTGATGGCGTTCGACTCTCACAAGGGTAAAGAGTTCACACTTAAAGCAATGGTGATGTGGGCGATACATGACCTTCCTGCTTATGGGACCTTACCCGGTTGTAATGTTCATGGTTATTATGGATGCCCCATATATAGGGAGGAAACTGAAGCCTGTTGGTTAAAACATAGTGGTAAGATGAGTTGCACGGGTCATCGTAGATTTATTCCGACCAGTCACCCTTTTAGGAACGACAAGTTTAACTTTTTGCCTGTTGGTCACGAGCGCAAAACGACACCTGTTCGGCTTTCTGGTCAGCAAATCAAGGAGAAGGCGGTGGCTACAACTGCGGGGATAGGCCCGTAGGCAAACACCCCTAGTTTGTAAACCTAAAGCGTAAATTTAGGGGGGATCCAAACGACCCTAGTAAAGCGAAACCATGGTCCAGGCGATCAATATTTTTTTATTTTTCGTACTGGAAAGATCATCACACTACACCAAAAATAGCAAATCGGCACACGTTGATATTAAAAATCTGGCACAGTTTAAAACTGTGTCAAATTCTGGCTCGATTTAGTGATAATTTAGCACACTTTAAAACAATGCCAAAATTTAGCACTGTTTTAAAGTGTGCCAAAATTAAGTACACTTACTAAAATATAAATAACCTAGAAAATAGAAGAGGGAGTTTTTCCCTCCCGATAAAAATACCAAAATGTTCTCTCCTCTCTCCCCCCGTGTTCTCTCAACCCTCACATCTCTCACAATCGACCTCACTCATGTTCATACTTTCTCCTTACTTCGTATTTTGCCAACAACTTCTCATTCCTACTATTTGTTAGTGTTAGATGATTTTGGTTGATGAATTAGGGTTCTGCAGAAATCCGGAAAGGGTTTTTTTTTTCTGAAAAGCCCCTATAGTAAGTTCAATATTGGTGTTCATTGAATTATATTTTTTTAGTGATTAATATATATGTTGTTGCAGGTGGTCAGTAGGGGGATAAAATCGTTTGCAATGGCTGAGTTTGAAGCAAGGAAGCTTAAGTGCAGTGTTCCAAAGGTAACTCTACCTCTCCCTTATAACTTTTTGGATATCAATTTGTTTCGAATAAAGTATCTATGAAATTAAAGTTGTTGAAACTGAGATAATTATTTCTCACTGCATGGAAATAATAGTTTCAAAGTTAGGGGTTCAAAAGTAGGGTATCAAAGTTTTATTTTTAGAGTGGAAAGGACTAGTTATTTTTCTATGTTTTTTTCTTATTTTTATTTGTTGTTGATTTGCATTGTATGGGTTGCATTAGGTAATAATCAGTTTTGACATGTTTGGTGTACTAGAAATATATCATATTTGCTAGTATTGTTTTCATTTGTTTATTGACATTATTTTAGAGTTGTGTAGGTTGAATCAACAAGTTTATTATTTTGGATTAAGTGTTTTGAGGGATTTGAAATTTTTTTAGCTGAATGCTATATGTTTGACATAATGCTCATATGATAATTTTAATGCTATCTCAGGTTTATTGGCTTAGATTTCTTCACAACTTACTATTTTAGTATTTTTTTTTATGCCTTGAAAGATATTATCTTTACTAGTATTCAACTCGGTGAAATGAGTCTTTTTCTCAAAATCGAACCTATATCACCATAATCGTATACAGGAGAATAATATGAATTACCTACAACTATTGTGTATGTTGAATGTCGGGTTATTCAAACTGATATGAATTTTGTGGTTGTATTGTATGTCCCCTATTTTTGCATTCTCAACTAGAGTGAAACTGAGTTCTCAGATATTATAATTGTTCACAACTATAAAATAGTTCATTCTTAATATACCCTCCCCCTCCCCCTCCCCCCTCTTCTCTCTCTCTCTCTCTCTCTCTCTCTCTCTCTCTCTCTCTCTCTCTCTCTCTCTCAGAATGCTTATGTTCAAAAATAATAAATTGTGCAGCGATGTCCCCCCCTCCCCCCTAGTAGACATTTTGTCGTCAATAAGGCTACAAGTTTTCAGGGCAAGTTTTGTTATCTGGACATCCATTGTCCATCGGAGGTCCCATGCGCCTTGGATGAATCTAGATCTGAGGACGAAGAAGAATAATTAATGAAGCCTAATGAGGGTTTATATGCCTGGTTTCCTCATAATCATTTTCTTTTTTTGTTGAACATTTATATCTTTTTTATGTATTTGATTAACGTTTTATGCATTTATGTTTTTTTTATGGTACGAACTCGAATCTGATTCCTATTAGTTTTCAAAATCAACTAGGATGCAAAGTTTATATGAAGTTTCAAACTCAATTATGAATATTGTTTTTATAATTAAAAAGGAAACTCTGAAATTTCCTGTAATCCCACTTCTATTGATATGTAAACATTAAATTGATATATGCAAACTTACAGTATTACTAAAATCTAATAGGATTTGACGCGTATTATATAACTAATTAACTTTGACTTGGAACAACTGTAGAAACATACATCCTACATCAAAATTCAATCACAATCAACTAAGAAAATAAGACCTGTTAGTCAATATTACGACTCATCCCCAACAAAAATTGATTCAACAAAATTCTTTATAATCCTGTAAGTCCATACAAATGGTCCATATGGATGCCTACGTACTCAATTAGATTCGTGACTAATCCTGGTTTCCTCAGTATCTTTCTTTTTTGTTGAACATCTGTAACTATTTTATGTATTTGATTAATGTTTTATGCATTTATGTATCTTCTTAAGTTTTATGTTAATATGTCCTTAATTATTTTTTCAATATACCTTTGTCATTTTTTTAACTTGTCTTCATAACTTTCAATTTTGAATCTTACAATATTTTTGTTAAATGACTGCATAGTTTCGGTGTTAAATGGATTCAAAGTCTGCTTTAAATGACCACAGAGCTTTTAGTTTATCGGACATTTGAGGATAGTTTCGTCTCATGAAGTATGAGATACGAGAGGTCAAATGAGTAACTTACACAATTGGGACCAACTGTTAACCAAAAAATTAGTAGGATCAGCTGCTAATTTTTTTTTAAAAGTAAGACTAGAGGCTAAAACCCCCTTTAAATATTTTAACCCCTCTCTGTGATATATATATATATATATATATATATATATATATATATATATATATATAGAGAGAGAGAGAGAGAGAGAGATACTATTGATGTATGCATGTATCATATATGACTGTATGTACATGGATGCAGTTCAGTTCTTTGGTGTTCTGGTCAAGTGTTGTTATTATATATGTATCATGTATGACTGTATGTATTGGTGTATGTATGTATCATGTACGACCCTATGTACATGGTTTTAAAAACCGATTGAAGCCCTAATCGAGTGTTGTTATATGTGAATAAACTTGTATAGATTTGAAACCAACGAATTTAGTGTTGTTATATGTTGAATAAAGTTATTTAGGGTACACTTAGATGTTTACTGGGCTAATCGCAGTAACTGGAAAAATTCAGTTGTTTACTGAAATGGTCAGCCTTATTACTTTAACTTGATGATGATGTATCAATTTTTTTTGCTGCAATGTTAAACACTGGGAACACAATTTCGAACCAAAGGGGGGCATTCTGTGAATTGAACTCGGGGCCTCTCTCACCCTCGGCGAGAATCATACCACTAGACCAAATGTCCATATTTTGAGTCATACTTTACTAAATATTCAATTTATGTTGTGGTAATTACTATTTTTCCAATTGAAATGCTCATGATGAAGAATAATAGCTTTAAGAAATAATTTTTACCTTCGGTTGAGTTTGGTTGCAAAGTTGGAAAAGAATAAAACCGTTTTTATTTGAAGATGATAAAAGAGTGGGAAAATAGACAAGTTAGCTGGTGAGATGTACTTACTTTTTCGGTTTCCACATAATCCAATTCTTTGGTGTTGCTTAATAAATGTTTTCTTGAAAATCGAGGAAAAAATAAGGCACGCGTGACATTCAAGACTATAATCCCATAAACTTCATTTATAACCATCAGAGTATAAAATGTGTACAAATAAATAATTTATGTGGAATGAATATGCGTAATGCCAATCAGAGACGCCCTTAATTCTTGTAGCTATGGTAGTTTTGCTGCTTTTAATTCTAATATTATCATTGTATTGACAATGGAAAAGTCTGGTAATCTTTAAGTTATGTATTTGATTTTCTTCGGTTATATGAGGTTGCATTTTTCATTCAAGTTGGTCTACCTAAATAAAAATAACTGCTGAAAATGATAAGGAAACTTGTCATATTCATATAAACATTTGTTGTCCTTAGTTTGAGTTGATTTTAGATCGTATACATCCCGACATGTGAAAAAAGCAGGGCAAAAGAGCATTACAGAACTGCATGGGATGTCAATTCTGCAAGTTATTGTGGGGCATTCTGATAATCGAGCTTTGGACCTCTCGCACCCGAAGCGAAAATAATACCACTAGACCAAATTCCCAATCGTTATTAGTTATCATATTTTATTTTTCATCAACGTGCTGGTGCTGATTGTTAATTGTTCATATCTCACTAAAGCCAGTCTCTACACCTCCTCTCCAGTCCCCCCTTTTGATATTGGGTAGCAAATTATATAGGTTCTGATAAAGTTTAGGAGTTAAATGACAATGTGAATAATTGTTCATGTCAATTCTAAATTTAATTCTTGCACCTGAAGAGGAATATTACCACAAGTTTATAGCTATTACGATTAATTTTTATCACCTTCCTTCCTTCGACTGTCTCTTACCATTTAGTGTTCTGTAAAACGTAAATAAAGTACTTTAGTTTTAGAAAGTTAAATTCTTGTATAGTTCTTAGTGGTTGATTTTTGTTACAGGTCTCTGCATAATTTTGTCGTGGTTGTCCACCTCAATAATCTAGTTGTTGTTTTTTCTATACTTTCTTGATTCACTTTTGATTAATTCGTCACTGTACTTTTTTTCCTCTTTGCTTCTAACGTTCACCTTCCATGTCTGGGTTTAGGTTGAATTGGGTACAAATGCTAGGACTTCTAACTATACAGTTAAGTTCCCGTGATAATTTCTTGATCCGAAGGGGCAGTGGAAGTGGGACCTCTCTCCCAAAGGTAAAATCGCGCCACTATTGATGCTAGTTATTTACTAGTAGTGTACATTATGTCTGACTTCAACTGTGTTGTCTTGACCTGATTTTAACATTTAATTTCTCGGAAGTTTTGAAACATGACATTATTTTTTTAGTTTGACATCCCACAACACATTTTTTTCCTTCCTTTTCTTTTCTTTTTGCTGAGGTGGGGAAAAGAGGCAAGACTTTTCTTAAAAGAAGCAAAATTTACCTTAGAACTTCATTTTTTGATCTACAGCAATGTCAATGACCCATAACCCCACACTTCTCTTCCCGGATAGAAAATATTGAGTACAGTTGGTATAATGATGTGAAATTACACATTTACATGTATTTTTAATGCGTTGATATGTCTTTCTTCAATTTGTGATATCTCACATAATGATTGTAACCAGTATTTGGATGGCTACTTCTGTGACTAGACATGCATAGTCTTATAATTGATTCTTTTCCAGAGAGATTCGTTATATTTTAGGGTCTACCGAACAGAATTGATGCAATGCAATATTGGACAGAATGGAGAAAGTACCGGGCTAATCGAGGTAACATGAAAAATTCAGTTGCTTACTGAAATGGCCAACCCTATTACTTTAACATGATGATGATGCATCAAAATTTTCTGCTGCAGGGTTAAATACTGGGAACACAATCTTGAACCAAAGGGGGGTATTCCGAGAATTGAACTTGGGACCTCTCGCACCCTAATAGAGAATCATACCACCTAGACCAATTGCCCATATTGAGTCATACTTTATTCAACGTATCTATTGTTGATGGGATTAATGTCTTTATTTTCACAACATATCTATTATTTATGGGATTATTGGAATAATAATTCGCACATGTGCATATAAAGAAATGGTAGAACTTGTATGTTTTTGGTGATTTCTAGTGTTTCTACTACTTTGAAGCTTAATAAAGACTCTCTCTTCTCTCCGAACCCATCGTTCTCCTGTGCCAAAGCTGGGTCGTTACTCAATTTCGACTCCGTTTCCTATTCAATCTCAGTCAGTCTCATCTCCATTTCCTTTTTATTATCCCTTAGATCTATTATTATTTTGTTTATGTTCATGTTTTGTGTTCGATTTCATTTTCAACGTTAAATAGGATGTCGATTCTACAATGTTAATTTTCAAACATTTAATGTTCATTTTTGTATGTTTATATGTTATCATAACAGGAAGTAAAAGATGGAAGTTTTCTTAACAAGCACCTTTGGAAGTGCTCGCACTTAAGGTAAAGAAAACAAACCAATTTCCAAAAATAATAACCAATGTGACTCGTAGGAACTCGATAATTTCCAAATCATTAGATTTAGTCTTAAAACATGCATTTAAATTGTGAAAACCCAAAACAATCACCAAACGACCCCGTTTTGAAAATATGAAGATAATTTGAAAACATCTAGATTAAGCTTAAAAACATGTTGTTAAAAGGGTGAAGACCCAAACTAGACCCCCAAACGGCCCTGTAAGAGGCATGAACTGCTCTCGCGGGACCAATATGACTTGTAGGAATTAACCGTGTCGTTACGGGCCTCCCGATTTGAGATAATGACTATAATTTCAAAATATGTAGATTGGGCTTGAAAACAAGTCGTTTGAGGGTGAAAACCCAAACTAGACCCCAAATGTCCCCGTAAGAGGCACGAACACCTCGCACGGGACTAATGTAACTTGTACTACCTGATAGCGTAGTTGGTAGCCCACGAGAGTTGTGGTCGCATAAGGCCACAGTCGTTGTTTTCTGTCTCGCCGCGACTATACAAACAAACCTAAGTTACTACTACACTTGCGGGGCAAGTAGAGCGGTAAGTCGGGTATCGAAAATCCACAGGGATAAGATGCTAGGATTTATAAGCTTTAATATTCCAAAATAAAAGTGTAAAAGATGATTACAAACTAAAAAGAAAAAGATGCATAAAGGGAAATGTTATTCTAGGCGAGGGAAATGAAACTAGGTTAATAAAGCACGTAAAACTATAAGTAGTGTCAAATATCCCTCACCCGAGTTAATTTGTATAAAATGGTTACATGGGTCGACGAGTTATTTAGAATGCGTCTCGTTTCGACAGTTAATTGAACCAAGGGTTGTCACGCCCCTAAATCCGCATAAAAAGCCTAATATGATTTTGGCGTCAACAAATATCCCAGAAATTACGCGTAAAAGGTCGTAAGCACGGGACATACATGATATGCCCCGTCAAATCTCTTAGGCGTAATAACTAGGACAACGCACTCGAAATAGACTCGTAAACACTATCACCAAGAAAAGCAACACGTTAACCCGAGTGAGTTCCATTCAAACACAACCTAATTTAAATTACCTAGAAAGCATGTTAAAAATGCGGTAAATAAACGCAATAAAGAAACGCGGTAAATCTACACTAGAAAGAGAGTAAATCAAAGCATGTAAACTAATTAACAAAGCATGCAAACCTAATTAACAAAGCAAGAAATAATTAAAAACAACTATATTAATGGAGAGGGTAATGAATAGTCAACTTACAAACCCAAAAGTGTGTCAATCCAAGAGGAAATGAAGAAGAACTAAGCAAAAACCTAAACCCTAAGCTAAACTATCTAAAATCGTCCACACTTTTATTACAACCAAAATTGCTTTATATAGTAAGTTGGAATTAAATTACAAAATAAAAGAGAAAAGAAAAGAAAAGGCAAAATATCTCCTGAAAACAAGGGACCGATCGATCGACGATTTTGGTCGATCGATCGATCAAGGCCAAATTTTGGCATTTCAGAAGGATCGATCAATCGACCAAAAGGGCCGATCGATCAATCAAGCAGGTCACAGCCAAGCAGCAGCACACTGCATCTGTTCTTCCTCTTCTCCTCCTCTTTTGCTTTCCTTATTTTTTCCTCCGCTGAAATCGTCGTAACTTCATCATACGAACTCGGAATTGCGCACCGTTCTCGGCCACGCAAAGCTAGAGAGGAGGGATACAATTTTCATGAGATGTCGGGCCAGGTGCCCAATCTATGAAATGACTAAAATGCCCTTGAACGTGCAATTGCGTACGGAACTTCTCCGGAATGCGTCCGAACTCCATATATAGTACCTAAATACCTAAAAAAGCCCAATTATACCTCATGTAGCATGTTAACAATATAAACCGAGGTTTTCTAGTTAACGGACTTAAATATAGAGATTAAGGCACCCGAAGGGGCTAAAATGCGTAGGTTCGAGAGATGAAATACGCAATATTTGCGAATTATCAGTAGTCGCGGGTCTCCCGATTTGAGATAATGATGATAATTTCAAAATATGTAAATTATGCTTCAAAACAATCCGTTTGAAGGGGAAAACTCAAACCAGCCACCAAACGGCCATGTAAGAGGCACAAACACCTCGCACGAAACCAATGTAACTTGTACGAACTGACCGCGTAGTCGCGGGTCTCTCGATTTGAGAATATATTGATAATTTCAAAATATGTATATTAGGCTTCAAAACAAGCCGTTTAAGGGTGAAAACCAAAACTAGCCCCCAAACGGTCCCGTAAGAGGCACGAACACCTCGCACGGGACCAATGCAACTTGTACGAACTGACCGCGTAGTCGCGGGTCTCTCGGTTTGAGAATATGACGATAATTTCAAAATATGTAGATTAGGCTTGAAAATAAGCCGTTTAAGCGTAAAAATCCAAACCAGTCCCCAAACGGCCCTGTAAGAGGAACGAACACCTCGCACGGGACCAATGTGTAATACCCCGTATTTTTATGCTATATTAATTTGGGGATTTATTTAAATTTAATGTGAATGTTTATTTAATAAAACTCCGGAAATTAATTATGTTTTAATTATTAACGTGACGAGAGTTAGTAATTATGGGAAACTTGTTGAATATTACTAATGAGCATTGTAATATATCATATTGGTTGGATTGAATGTCATAACTGAAGTAATTGACTATTTCGAAAATTTAAGTAAGGACGTGCCCGTGTCACGTCGGGACTTATTTTGTTAAATAAAAAGTGAATATTTTATAAGTTGTCCGTATGGTCGTTTTGAGTGCGCCAACGCGTCCGGAAGGGTCAAGATAGTCAGAAAAGTATACCCGGGGGGTTAGTTTGGGCCTCGGGGCGTTTTTAGGCTTAATTAGTGACCCGGGAGGGCATTTTGGCCTTTTTCCAAAATAGGGTAATTAAACCCACGAATTTCAGCCAACCTATATCAGCCATTAGGTCAGCCTCTTAGGGTTAGAACATTCACAAATCAAATGACGGCCATTGTAGAAGAGAGGAGAGAGCTCCAAGGCAATCCAAGGCCAAAAGGCCACCGGTTTGCACCGCCACCACCACCACCGCGTAGATCACGAGACGAGGAACGCAGCCATACGAAAATCAGCCGTGAACCTGCATACCAAAATCCCAGGCAAGTGTTTAAACTTGCTATTTTCGTTGATGCAATATTCATGTTAGCTTAGGATTGAATTGTGACGAAAACTATGGAAGAAAACACCATTTTTTATAGGAGAACCCACGTAGTATTGATGTTTATGTAAATTCTGGAAACCCTTGCCATGTAGAGGTAATAATCCACGAAATCTGGTGATTATACAAAAGAAATTTTGGAGAAAGATTCATTAGAAATCTGTTTAAGAATAATTGTAGGGTTCTTGATAATTGGACATGATTTTTGGTTATAAATCCATGTTTAATGATAGTTACACGCATGCTATACGTTATAAACACCTTGTATAATGTTATAATGATGATAGTAGGATTTTTGGGGCGATTAGAATAGAAGAACATCGTTTTAGATGAAGAAATTGGTTAAAACCCGTCACTGCATTCTGCAGAATTTTGCCCAGACCTGCTTGATCGATCGATCGAGCCTAGAGCTTCGATCGATCGAAGGTTCGATCGATCGAGCCCCAAGCTTCGATCGATCGACCCCTCCTGGCAGACTCCTATTTCCCTTGTTAAATTAGTTAACTTAAGTTTATTGTGAAATAATCTTTGGGCATCTTAAATAAAATGATTTGGGAGACATTGAGGACCAGTAGGGTATATGGATAAATGTTAGAACCTTTAATCTTCAACGAGAATGGTATTTACGGGATATTGACTTTAGGTTGGTAGATTTATGAATTTTAAAGGGTTAGGTGCGTAAGAGAGTTACGTTGGAATCTAATAAAGGCACTTACTGAATTTCAGAATTTGGAAGATATAATCCATGAGTGTTAGGTAATAAATGAGTAAACCCTTCGAGTTGAGGTTAGGAATGAAACCTTATGCGTTATTCTATAAATGTAAAATTTAGGATAAATGGTATAATTACGGGTGATGAGAAGAACCTATATTAATATGATAAAGTGGTATATTTATATGATTGTGTGTACATATATTATATGCATGTAAAAAATCATACCCACGCTACTTGCTATCCCTGAGGTTTCCGCGCTGGGACAAGTCTTATCTCGATGGGACCTTTATGGGGGATATTGACTTGTACCCTAGAAGATAGATATCCTTGGTACAGGCTATCGATGTGATAGTTCAGACGGTCCTAAGAGACGCCGGTATGTGCCATCCTCTTAGAGACTTGGAATCTATGCTTCGCCTCAATATTGTTTGTGTATTTATGTTAATACAATTCGAGAGTGATTCCGAATGTATTCCCCTTAATATGAGTGATATGGGGCTTTGGATAGTAGAGTATGCACGTGCCATAGTTTTATTCGGGGTGCTGTTATATATATATATTATACGAGTAGTTAATATATATATGAGAATATGATATTTGAAACTGCCTACTAAGATTTGTTAAGTAGGATATGGTTGTTGGCTCAATATTATAAATACTTATTTTGAGAAAGTATAATATTTCACTGGAAACTTTATTGTTTTTATAAAGTAAAAAATAGAGAACTTTGATTTACAAATTGGAACATCCTTTTAAAGTGGAAATAGTGTATTGTAAATCTTACGAGTAATCTAAGATATGTTAAATCTTTAAGAAAGACTAGTGCGTTAATTGATAAAAGAAACTGTTGGGAAGGTTAGTGCGATAGGTGTGCACATTAGAAGAGAGGTGAGTATTTCTCAAGAGAGGGACGCACTAATATGTTGTTGCATTGGCCTGTATCAATTTAAATACTTGCTAAACGTATTTTAAAAATCAAACACACTTTCGGGCTCTGACCCGTTTCTTTTTCTCTCTCTCTCTTGTATATATATGTATGTATTACAGGTGCCCAGCCACAGGGACGTATTGATTAGGATCTTTTGAAGGAACGCGCTGCAGCTTAGGTGGGAGTTGCAGGTCTCTTGATTAGACGACATCGTCCATTCGGATCCACCCTTAGTACTTTCATTTAGTTGGGCATGTGTAGCCCTTTCCATTATTTCATTTGTTATTGGGATATTTATATTCAGTTGTTTCCAGTATTGTTCTATGGGATTTATTCAGTTTGGATTTGTGACTCTAGTTTTCATATGTTGACATTCGATTGACGAATGTATTATATTATTTGGTTTACTGTGATGTGATTCTTAAGTGTAGAAATGTTGTTTTTAGATAAATAAATCTTTTTCTTTAAATAAAATTTGGAAAGCATGTATGAAAATGGTTTTGACACTTAGCTTAATTATTTAGGGTGTTAAATTGGAAAATGTATTTATCGACAGTGATGCTGAGAATGAACCAACTGTTTACCTTGATTTAATTTAATAAAGGAGTGATTGCCCGGTATTTAATTAGGCGGGGTGTCACAGGTGGTATCAGAGCATTAGGTTCTAGTGTCCTTAGGATCTGTACGGCTTATTATGCTTTCAGCGTTGCTTTGTTTGTTATAGAGCCCTATGTTTAGGATTGTCAATTTCTTTGACAAGGTTTCGTTCCCCTTCTATAAAGTGTATACTCTAGTGAATTCTAATTTCGTTCGGATGTGTGCGTGAGCCGAGCGATGACGGTTTCAAAAGAGGACCGTTAAGCGTACATCAGGAGGCAGGGCTCAGTTGGGAATTATAAAATATATCCGAGGATGATGACCGCAGTCGAGGTCACCTCCATTATGGCATGAGAATCCACTACTAGAAAGGCGACTAAGGTACAACAAGGATTTTCAAATGCTGTTATAGCCAAATGAGGTGCGAGGGTAAACTTACCCAACGTATTACGAAAACGTGTAGAGACTGTCAGTGGAAATTTTAGAAACGCAAAAATTGAATGTGTTTACCAAATGAGGTAAAGTATTCATATGCTTAAATATAGGACGGAGTATGGCAAACCGAAAGTGAAAATTTAGAGAAAATTTTCTTGGCTTTCGAGACGAAATTATAATGGTTGGAGTCAACCACTAATTTTAGAGGTGGAATGCTATGCCTATGGGAGGACCTTAGATACAATGTTGACCGTATGTCCCTTCCTCAACTGTTCAGGATAAGGCAAATGTGGTTCTGGGCTCATCGAGGAAGGGCATGTCAAGGGTCCATCCGTGAATATGAATCGTAACCGTCAACGAATTTTGTATCGAAGGATGTAGATATAAGTGGGGGAAACGACTCCAAGTGGAAGACCAACTCGTAATAATAGTTGATAAAACTCGAGGAGGAAATTCTGATGGACGAACGATCCAGAGGTTGACATTGTCATATTGTGTCAGGATAAATGATAACGCTTCTTTGTGGAGGAAGTTAAAGGAATCGAAGAATTTAGTCGAGAATGAGACTGAATGCAATGGTGATGGTATATCACCACAGAAGGATGTGGATACACATCAGGAAAACCATTTAAATGCTGCAGATAACTAAATTCTTACCAAGTGATGGTAAATTCAGTACGTGCTATTATAGATAGTAACATGATCTTTATGGCCTAAAAAGTTAAAGGAACAATCAGAATGGTTAACAGGAATCGAGTTTATTAAGTCCGAGAGGAGGACAAATCCTAACCTGGTTAGTAGGACAAGTATACGGTGCCTAGTAAAGGGCAACGATTAAAATAATTTTATTATGGTTTGGGTAGACGTGTTACGTCCGAAAACCATTTGTGCAGTCAAGATGATTGACAAGGTAGAAGTGTAAGTTGTATCCTCAGAGGATGAGGCGTGTTTATATGACACGAGAGAGTCACTATATTTTGTTCATTGCTAGATTAGCATGTGAGGCGAGCTTAATGCATATAATTATAAATGTTACCATTATGTGAATATTTTTCCCTAGTGTAGCGGGATTTTTCTTTAAGTGCTATCCGCGGAGGATGAATGAGTATATTAGCAGTGTTTTATACTTTATAGAGGTTACTCGTTGTAGAGATGCGATACACGAGTATAATATTATTTTTGATAAAATGTTATATAAAAGGGGTAGTATGATAGTGTACATTGATTGCGAGGCTATCGGAGTAGTTGCATTGGTGCAACATGTTTTATGTTTGTTTTGGGCGAGGCCTCACCTGTAAGAAGGTTGGACTTGCACTTATATTATCTATCCTAGATACTTCGGAAGAGATAGCGAGCTCGAGATATTCGATGCCATAGTATGCGTAGACCTTGTCAATATAATTCCGTATGTATCGGGATTTACCCTTGAGCGAAAAGATTTGACTCAGAATTATGTTTAGCACTCCGGACTTAGTGATAGGAAAAGTGCGATGTTATATTTATCCTTTAAAGATGTGGGAGTTATTAGTTATACCCCTATTATTAGGGAAGGGAATTTCGAGGATTCCGATCGTATGTATCCGAGGTTAATATAATGAAATTTCCATCAACCAATACGATAGTAAAATTGGGAAACGATATTCGTTAAGCATAATTACAGTAGAAATTACAACTTTTCTGTCAAGGGACAGAATAAAGGGGTACACGCTATGGACGGAGGACCTAACGGATCCCGATAACCGACAATGCTAGGTAGTAGTGTATCGGGGGGGTTCCTTGTTTGGATTTCGCTTTGCGAGACATCCCACGCATGAAACTTAGCGTAAGGTTGGAAATAGGGAGACGTTTGGTCACTATTCCATAAGTACAATACTCTGGTCGAAATAGGATCAAGTAATTATGTATGTAAGTTGGAAGTTGAATTCTGTTTTAAGGTCATTGAAGCCGGATTTTATGGCAGGAAAGCATTGAAAGTTATCCCCACGAGTTGAGGAGTGGAACGATGGTAAGGAGAATTTAAGAATTTTGATTTTCTAGGGTGATTGGAGGTACCCCAAATGTCATAACCGCGTACAGAACACAAGGTGAATAAAGAGTTAAAATGATTTTTAGCATGGAGTATCTGAAAAGAACTTCATATCATACAAGAGATGACCTGTAATTTTTTTGATGAATAAAGCATTAGTGATTTATTTTGGTTGTTGTACCTATTTGGGGAAAATTGTTGTGCTTATCTGAGGAAGGTTGAGAATTATTATTCCTCTTTTGTTGTCATGGAATTTGAATGCCTTATTCCTTCTATTCCGTTGAATTTAGTTAGTCCTATAGATGAGTAGCACGCCGTTCGGAATGTTGTAAAAATGTAGGTATCTTGGTTAACCACAGTTAAAATAGTCCAAGTCGAAGGAACGTGGTAATAGACGTGTGAAATATAAGTTTGTGGGACTAGTATAACGAAGTGGAAGTGATAGAGTGGATTAAACGTCACATGAGGGGCGATAATCCATACATAAGTGTGCAATTAGAATAGCACGCCCTAACTTGATTGGAAGGCTGTAGGAAGCCATTCAAGAAATGGTATTCCTAGAATAGGGTAGAACTAAATTGTTATGAAGCACACCCGGAGCGGAGTGGTCATTAGTCAAGTGTGAGAGAGACTTGCGCATACAACGAGTAATGATGTTAGGATGGCATAAGAGATCCAGAAGTGCACTTCGTGGAGAGGAAAGCACGGGTCGGAACTCTCGGAATGCTCCAAGGAAGGAAGGGGGGTATTACGTGTCACTTAATGTGAGACATTCCAAGGGAAGAATCGATGTTTAACGAGACGTAGTGAGTAGTCTCTGCATGCACTGCCCATAGGTAAGGTTCGGTTGAAAAAGGAGAATCAACCAAAGAATTTTGTGATTATCGAAAATTACTGAAATTTGAAGAGGTCGGAAAAGCCGGTTAAGTTAAGCAAGATCAAGGATTTATCCTGAGCTTGTGAAATAAGTCTCCGAGGAGGAAGTGATTGATATTCCTTTTGGGCTGGCTTACAATACTAACTAGTATACCTCAGACTTCCTTTGGAAGGAAGGATCACGCCGGTGAATGGTCCGGCGCAGTATAAATTTCTGGGTCAAGATAAGATTGGTAAATCCCGCCTTTGGTATGGGATTTCAGGAACCAGCAGTGATAAGATTTCATTTCAAGTAGGATGTATCACCCTTAGCTATGGAATAAGCGCATGGTGATTAAAGATTTGCGGAGCCACGTGAAAAAGATTTTGAAATCTGGGTGCGATGATTTCAAGAATGATCTGTAGGAGCACTCGTACCTATTTGTCGCGTACGAAGTACTTGTTAAAGTTTTGTTATGGAAGAACCTCGACTATTCTCCTTCCGTATGTGTAGAGGAGAGTAGATAATCGGAATTTTGGATCAGTCGAAAAAATATCCGATAACTATGGTAGAATTCCAAGACTGTTTTTAGCAGTCAAGATTGGCCAAATGTTCGTATGATCTTCTCGAAATGGGAATTTGGTGTGAATAAATCCGAGTAGTCGTCAGATAGTGAGGTGCGACCTCCTAATGATAGTGAGATAATGGAATTTATAACGGATAGGCGTAACCTATGCGAATATTTTCGGATGGGATCACAATGTGAAGTATCGCTAATGAGAATGTAAAACAATGTTGCTGTGAGGAAAAAGGCTATAGTGATTGAGCGCCGCACTATGTAGTTAGTTTGCGTACAATCGAGAGATATCCGGAGTTATTTGTACCAGGTATGCCTTATTTTTCGAATTTCGGGACGAAATTCCGTTATTAGGGGGGAAGTATGTAATACCCCGTATTTTTATGCTATATTAATTTGGGGATTTATTTAAATTTAATGTGAATGTTTATTTAATAAAACTCCGGAAATTAATTATGTTTTAATTATTAACGTGACGAGAGTTAGTAATTATGAGAAACTTGTTGAATATTACTAATGAGCATAGTAATATATCATATTGGTTGGATTGAATGTCATAACTGAAGTAATTGACTATTTCGGAAATTTAAGTAAGGACGTGCCCGTGTCACGTCGGGACTTATTTTGTTAAATAAAAAGTGAATATTTTATAAGTTGTCCGTATGGTCGTTTTGAGTGCGCCAACGCGTCCGGAAGGGTCAAGATAGTCAGAAAAGTATACCCGGGGGGTTAGTTTGGGCCTCGGGGCGTTTTTAGGCTTAATTAGTGACCCGGGAGGGCATTTTGGCCTTTTTCCAAAATAGGGTAATTAAACCCACGAATTTCAGCCAACCTATATCAGCCTTTAGGTCAGCCTCTTAGGGTTAGAACATTCACAAATCAAATGACGGCCATTGTAGAAGAGAGGAGAGAGCTCCAAGGCAATCCAAGGACAAAAGGCCACCGGTTTGCACCGCCACCACCACCACCGCGTAGATCACGAGACGAGGAACGCAGCCATACGAAAATCAGCCGTTAACCTGCATACCAAAATCCCAGGCAAGTGTTTAAACTTGCTATTTTCGTTGATGCAATATTCATGTTAGCTTAGGATTGAATTGTGACGAAAACTATGGAAGAAAACATCATTTTTGATAGGAGAACCCACGTAGTATTGATGTTTATGTAAATTCTGGAAACCCTTGCCATGTAGAGGTAATAATCCACGAAATCTGGTGATTATACAAAAGAAATTTTGGAGAAAGATTCATTAGAAATTTGTTTAAGAATAATTGTAGGGTTCTTGATAATTGGACATGATTTTTGGTTATAAATCCATGTTTAATGATAGTTACACGCATGCTATACGTTATAAACACCTGGTATAATGTTATAATGATGATAGTAGGATTTTTGGGATGATTAGAATAGAAGAACATCGTTTTAGATGAAGAAATTGGTTAAAACTCGTCACTGCATTCTGCAGAATTTTGCCCATACCTGCTTGATCGATCGATCGAGCCTAGAGCTTCGATCGATCGAAGGTTCGATCGATCGAGCCCCAAGCTTCGATCGATCGACCCCTCCTGGCAGACTCCTATTTCCCTTGTTAAATTAGTTAACTTAAGTTTATTGTGAAATAATCTTTGGGCATCTTAAATAAAATGATTTGGGAGACATTGAGGACCAGTAGGGTATATGGATAAATGTTAGAACCTTTAATCTTCAATGAGAATGGTATTTACGGGATATTGACTTTAGGTTGGTAGATTTATGAATTTTTAAAGGGGGAGGTGCGTAAGAGAGTTACGTTGGAATCTAATAAAGGCACTTACTGAATTTCAGAATTTGGAAGATATAATCCATGAGTGTTAGGTAATAAATGAGTAAACCCTTCGAGTTGAGGTTAGGAATGAAACCTTATGCGTTATTCTATAAATGTAAAATTTAGGATAAATGGTATAATTACGGGTGATGAGAAGAACCTATATTAATATGATAAAGTGGTATATTTATATGATTGTGTGTACATATATTATATGCATGTGAAAAATCATACCCACGCTACTTGCTATCCCTGAGGTTTCCGCGCTGGGACAAATCTTATCTCGATGGGACCTTTATGGGGGATATTAACTTGTACCCTAGAAGATAGATATCCTTGGTACAGGCTATCGATGTGATAGTTCAGACGGTCCTAAGAGACGCCGGTATGTGCCATCCTCTTAGAGACTTGGAATCTATGCTTCGCCTCAATATTATTTGTGTATTTATGTTAATACAATTCGAGAGTGATTCCGAATGTATTCCCCTTAATATGAGTGATATGGGGCTTTGGATAGTAGAGTATGCACGCGCCATAGTTTTATTCGGGGTGCTGTTATATATATATATATATTATACGAGTAGTTAATATATATATGAGATTATGATATTTGAAACTGCCTACTAAGATTTGTTAAGTAGAATATGGTTGTTGGCTCAATATTATAAATACTTGTTTTGAGAAAGTATAATATTTCACTGGAAACTTTATTGTTTTTATAAAGTAAAAAATAGAGAACTTTGATTTACAAATTGGAACATCCTTTTAAAGTGGAAATAGTGTATTGTAATTCTTACGAGTAATCTAAGATATGTTAAATCTTTAAGAAAGACTAGTGTGTTAATTGATAAAAGAAACTGTTGGGAAGGTTAGTGCGATAGGTGTGCACATTAGAAGAGAGGTGAGTATTTCTCAAGAGAGGGACGCACTAATATGTTGTTGCATTGGCCTGTATCAATTTAAATACTTGCTAAACGTATTTTAAAAATCAAACACACTTTCGGGCTCTGACCCGTTTCTTTTTCTCTCTCTCTCTTGTATATATATGTATGTATTACAGGTGCCCAGCCACAGGGACGTCTTGATTAGGATCTTTTGAAGGAACGCGCTGCAGCTTAGGTGGGAGTTGCAGGTCTCTTGATTAGACGACATCGTCCATTCGGATCCACTCTTAGTACTTTCATTTAGTTGGGCATGTGTAGCCCTTTCCATTATTTCATTTGTTATTGGGATATTTATATTCAGTTGTTTCCAGTATTGTTCTATGGGATTTATTCAGTTTGGATTTGTGACTCTAGTTTTCATATGTTGACATTCGATTGACGAATGTATTATATTATTTGGTTTACTGTGATGTGATTCTTAATTGTAGAAATATTGTTTTTAGATAAATAAATCTTTTTCTTTAAATAAAATTTAAAAAGCATGTATGAAAATGGTTTTGACACTTAGCTTAATTATTTAGGGTGTTAAATTGGAAAATGTATTTATCGACAGTGATGCTGAGAATGAACCAACTGTTTACCTTGATTTAATTTAATAAAGGAGTGATCGCCCGGTATTTAATTAGGCGGGGTGTCACACAATGTAACTTGTACAAATTGACAGCGTAGTCGCGAGCCTCCCGATTTGAGATAATGACGATAATTTCAAAATATGTAGATTAGGCTTGAAAACAAGCCGTTTGAGGGTGAAAACCCAAACCAGCCACCAAACGGCCCTGTAAGAGGCACGACACCTCGCACGGGACCAATGTAACTTGTACGAACTGACAGCGTAGTCGCGGGCCTCCCGATTTGAGATAATGATGATAATTTCAAAATATGTAAATTAGGCTTGAAAACAAGCCATTTGAGGGTGAAAACCCAAACCATCCCACAAACATCCCCGTAAGAGGCACGAACTCCTCGCACGGGACCAGTGTAACTTGTACGAACTGACCGCATAGTCACGGGTCTCCCGATTTGAGAATATGATGATAATTTGAAAATATATCGATTAAGCATTAAAAAAAGCCCTTAAAGGGTGAAAACCCAAACAAGCCCCCAAACGGCCCCGTAAGAGGCACAAACACCTCGCCCAGGACCAATGTAACTTGTAGAAAGTGACTGCATAGTCGCGGGTCTCCCAGTTTGAGAATATTATGATAATTTTGAAATATAGCGATTAAGCTTTAAAAAAAGCCCTTAAAGGGTGAAAACTCATGCCAGCCTCCAAACGGTCCCGTAAAAGGCACGAACACCTCGCACGGGATCAATGTAACTTATACGAACTGACCGTGTAGTCACGGGTCTTCCGATTTGAGAATATGATGATAATTTCAAAATATGTAGATTAGGCTTAAAAACAAGCCGTTGAAGGGTGAAAACCAAAAACGCCCGTAAACGACCCCGTAAGAGGCACGAACACCTCGCACGGGACCAATGTAACTTGTACGAACTGACCGCATAGTCGCGGGCCTCCCGGTTTGAGATAATGAAGATAGTTTCAAAATATGTGGATTAGACTTGAAAACAAGCCGTTTGAGGGTGAAAACCCAAACCAGCCCCTAAACGGTCCCGTAAGAGGTACGAACACCTCGCACAGGACCAATGTAACTTGTACGAACTGACAGCATAGTTGCGGGCCTCCCGGTTTGA
Organism: Sambucus nigra; assembly: GCA_949130495.1. Taxonomy (NCBI): domain Eukaryota; kingdom Viridiplantae; phylum Streptophyta; class Magnoliopsida; order Dipsacales; family Adoxaceae; genus Sambucus; species Sambucus nigra. The sequence goes on along the minus strand of OX422213.1, from coordinate 339,095,391 downwards.
GAATACGACGATAATTTGGAAATATCTAGATTAGGTTTAAAAACAAGCCGTTTGAGGGTGAAAATCCAAACCAACCGCCAAACGGCCCCGTAAGATGCACGAACACCTCGCACGGGATCAATGTAACTTGTAGGAACTGATCAGGTAGTCATAACTTGCGTAAGATTTCCAATTTTAGAATATAATAATAATTGCAACTCCTATATGTAATTTTTTAGCTTGAGTAAGCTTTTTTTTTTTAATAAATTACTTGGTTACTAATATCGTATCTTTTTTATATCCTTTTTTTTACAGGATAACATTTTATCGTTAGCATTTATTTACATGGAACACACGAAGAACTCAATGGTTCACAACAAGGGGTTTATTCATGATTCAATTTTTTTGTGTTATGGCCGTGCGGGCTTTTGTAGTTTTATTGTTAACTTTTATGGCCGTGCGAGCTTTTGTAGGTGTATTGTTATATTTTGTGGTCGTACGGGCTTTATGTTACGCAGATTTTGTATTAGCAGGTTTTAGAATGTCCAGAAAATAGAGAAAAATCTGCCCAATTTTTTTTGGTCTGTGAACTACTAAAGACTTGTAATATTTTAAAGTTTTTATGTACGTTAGTTTATCAACAACATGCAAGATTTGAAATTTGTGAATTTTCTTGTTTTCAATTAATTAATTTTTTTTCTTTTATCCAAAAATTTGGCATAGTTCAAAACCGTGCCAAAAGTGTATCAAATTTTGGTACGGTTTTGAACTGTGCCAAAAGTTTATCAAAATGTGCTCAATCTGACACAGTTCAAAACTATGCCAGAAATATCAGATTCTGGCACAGTTTAGAAGTGTGCCAGAAGTGTTCCTGTTTGGTCAAATCTGGCACACTTTTAAACCGTGCCAAAAAAATTATCATTTTGGAACACCGGATTCTGGCACAGTTCAAAATCGTGCCAAATTTGATCTGACACAGTTTTAAACCGTGTCAGATTCCTATTTTTGGTGTAGTGTCGTGTAAGGTATATAATTTATGTGATGCACACAGAGAAGAATGTTGTAGAACATCTGATAGGAACATGTCTGGGTGGATCTCATTCCAAAGATGGAGAGAGGGGCCGTCGAGATCATTTATGAAGTCCTTTTCAATAAATCAATCAATTATTTATGACATGACTTCTCTAAGGATTTTTGAAGTCCTTTTCAATAACATAAGCAAGGTTTTTTTAACTCGCAAACTCAAAAAATAAGAGTTCTCTTGAACACCAAAGTTTCAGATTATATTAAATGTTCTTTAATTATAGTTGAGAGGTACTCGATTGAGTGCCCCCACTATTCTTTAGATATAACGTAGAGAAGCAACGTGTAATGTGCCCCCACTATATCTTCAATTCATAAAACAGAATCTAAACTTGTAGAGTTTCAACATTAAATCAGAATTAATCTTATTTCTTAAATAAATACATGCTTAAAGCTTTGATGGTATAGCCGAATCAAAAAATACACTTCATTCGTTCTAGTCATAATTTCAGATTTTCAAGTATCTGAAATTCACATATAGATTATACAATCTATTTCATAAAAAATTACAATATACAATTTTTCCACAATGTATACAATAATACTTCGTATTAGAGTTTAAACCTCTATTCCAATACAAAGCATATGGTTAAAATAATTTTACCCAACTAAATAATTTCTACATGCGTATGAAGCACACCAAAGTGATTCCAACATAGTAGAATTCAATTTTATTATATACCTTTTCCAACTCATATAAATGAATAATACAAAGAATTATTCATATAAAATTCTAGCGGTTGCACTCCAAACTCAAATATTGTACAAGTCATTATACAATTTCTATGAAATTCATCTTCCATAAATTTGAGTCCAAATTTTTCTAAGTACTTCATAAATCCTTGAATAAGAAATTTATAAAGGCTTCAATTTTTTTTTGAATCCGTTGGGAACACGACATGATACATTTTTTTTCTAAGAAAATGTTGTCCAAAATATTTGTTCAAATGGAAAAACATCAATTTTAAAATTTCACCACGAACAACCCGCTTATTGAAAATTTATGAAATTTTTCTGAATTCATCCTTTACGAGTTTAGTCTTATCCAAAATTGGAATCACTCAAAAATATTAAGTACTAGTGAAGATAAACTTGTTTTACTACAAGTTGTCCAAAAAATTCAGCATTGCGCATCCCATTTGTAAAAATCATAATAAAAGATATACAACTTTTTTTCAGAAATTCCAAAGCCCAATATTTATAATCTCAACATACTACATGCATGCCAAAATTCAGGAAATTTCAATCTATATATCATCAAAAAACTGAGATGATATTCCAACAAAATTCATAACAAAAATTTTTATTTTTTTTTCATCAATCAATCACTTTAGTGTGGTTGAAAAATATCAACTATACTTTCACATAAATACTTCAAAAAATATTTGAACAAATTTCTTTTATAGTAAACATAGCGCAAGGCGCAAATGTTTATAACTTACCCTTCGAATCCATATAACAAATGTTTATTTGTTTTCATATAACAAATTTTCATTTGTTTCCAAATATCAAATTTCAATTTGATACCAAATATCAAATTTTCATTTGATTCCATATAAAAAAAATTATTTGTTTTCTTAACAACAAGTGGCTCAAAATGAATTGTCCAAAAACGGTATACAATTCAATTTCCAACAATAACATCTTATGTGAAATAATATTTCATATTCATAACTAAAAAGTAGGATTGACCAATTTAAAAGTTTTCCATGAATGGGTTCATTTTTGTTCAAATTCTAATTTCTCACGAAATTATTGACCGATTCCGAATTGACCAAAAATATTGAAATTTATATATCTACTTCACAAAATATAATATATAGGAAATTCGGGGGCTAAATGGTAATTTCTAGAGGCAAAATGTCAAAATTATAATTTCTAGACATAGAAACTTAGTTGACCTTTTTTCATTTCGACATCAAAAAAATAACCTATAAGATTTATTTTTCGATCTCCACGGTAGACATGAAAACGTCTTAAAATTGTTGGTATACTTTAGATATTATGACTAAAAAATCACATCAAAGAGTTTTATGGAGAAATCGAAAAATAAAATCATAAATTAATTTTAAGTCCACTGCTCAAAATTAAATTATTACCTCATATGATTATCGCAAAATATGAACCGCATGTGTTGAATCCAAATATTTACTGCACAATAAAAAATAAACAATATTACCTCAATCGTTTATAAATTCGTCGTAGACGATTCTTGGGTTGAGTCGCGGACTAGGTCGCTCTCTTTAAGACGTTTCGCGGCTCTACCCTCTTTGTGCAGGTAGTTTACAGTCACGTCGTCCCAAGGATCAAACAAACCCAGAATCACATCTCTGTCTCATATAAACATGCACTGTAGTTATATGGCATACTAACACCCAGTCCAAATAAATTGCTAAATATCCGAAAATTTTTGGAGAACAACATTTGTTTTGCAAATAAAAATTTGACAGCTTTTATAGGGAGAGAGATTTTTTTTAAATTTTTTTTTTGTCAAACCAAACTCTCAAAAAACATGCTTGTGAAACCAAGCTCTAAATAATATACTTGTGAAAACAAGCTCTCAAAAAATCTGCTACTCACTTGCCAGAAGTGGGTCTTATAAAATGTGAGTTAAAGTAGGTAGACTAGAGGAAGAAAAACGGGCCTTAGTGAGTAATTAATGAAGATAGTAATTGGGGAAATCATAAAAAATATTGAATTAATTATTGACTTTGTCCCCGCTTATTAAAATACATACTAACAACAATAATAGATTAGTCACTTATATATATATATATTGGTTCTCATAAGCTGATTGCTGGGGATTAAATAAAAAACAAAGGAGATGACGGTTAAATGAGAGGGGTTTAGGGGATTTGGTCAAACTAGTTAAAAATAAAAAAAAGGCATAAAACTCTTACTTCCCAAGAGTCACATATCTCTCTCGTATCCTCTACACCAAGACCTTCTCATCCTCCTTGAAAACTTGAATGCAACATTTTTCATGCACAATGTTTTCTTTTTCATATTTATAATTAAACGGTCCAATTTGAATATTTAAAGGTCATGCACACTGAGATAGTGGAAGTTAGGCATTGTTCTTAACCCTTTCTTTTTCATCTAATAATTTTTGCATAGCTCCATCGAAGTCAATCACGAGTAGAATGATAAATGAAAAAAAATCTTTCACTCGGTAAATTGAGAATTACATTACAACCAACTAAATAAGGCATGAGAAAGAATAATAATAACTTTTCAAAAGCAAAAATACATATTCCCAGCCCTTGGAATTATATGATAATAGGTTAATGTGATTTTTTTTTTATCTATTTTACCTTTAATATTATGAGAATTAATATATCCGTATTGTGGTAATAAAATCCTAAAATAGGAAAGTTATTGTAAAAACTTTAGGGAATGAAATTTTTTTCAAACTTACTCAGATCCACTTTAGTTTGGGTTGGCAGAGCAAGACTCCATTTTCTATGGCTTCTTTGTTACCTGAAATAAATGGAAGATCATAATTTCTTGGTGATGGAGAAGTTCTTGGTGTAGAGGAGAAGAGAGAGACAAGTAGGTTTTTGGAAGTGAGAGATTTATGTCTTTTTTTAGCAGTTTGACAAAATACCCTAAATCCCTCTCATTTAACCACCCACCCCTTTGTTTTTCATTTTGGAAGTGAGAATATCTCTATATATAGAGAGAGGGGTTCTCACAAGAGGATAGTCCGATTGCAGATTAAATGAAAAATAAAGGGGCGGGCTGTTAAATGAGAAGGGTTTAGGGTAATTTTCCAAACTGGTAAAAAAAGAAATAAATCTCTCACTTCCAAACCCCACTTGTCTCACTCTTCTCCTCTACGCCAAGAACTTCTCCTCTGCAAAGAAAATCTGAATGGAACATTTTTCATGAACAATGATTTCTTTTTCATCTTTATAATTAAACAGTCCAAGTTAAATATCTACAAGGTCATGCACACTAAGACGGTGGTAGTTAGGCATTATTCTTAACCCTTTAGTTCTCCACTTAGTCAATAATTTTCGCAGTGGGATGGGGTATTAGGTGGATAATAATTTTTTTTAGCTCCATAAAGAAGTTAATCAAGAGTAGAGTGGTACATGAAATCATTTTTGGCTGGGTTAACTGAGACTTACATTACAACTGCCTCAATAAGGCATGAGAAAGAATAATAATTTTTCAAAAGCTGGAATACGTATTGGTAGCCCTTGTAATCATATGATAATTATTGAATGTGATTTTTTTAACTTTTTTACCTTTAATCTCATGAGAATTAATATATGGGTATAGTGTAAAAAAAATCCTAAAATAGGAAAGCTATTGTAAAAACTTTAGGGAATGAATTTTTTACACACTTAGGCATCCACAATGGGTCCTCTAATCCCATTGTGGATCCTTTAGTTTGGTGATTTTTGACTCACAGTGGGCGGCATAATTTGTATAATTTAGAGGGGAGCCGTTTAGTGTCCCATAAGTGTAGAGGAGGGATAACGGATCCTATTGGGTGGCAGAGGCGGGAAACATTTGTCCGCCCCATATCAGAAGGATAATTGTTGTAACAACCCGCGTAATTTTGGGCTATTTTAATTAATTTCTGGAAAATGGAGGAAAATAAAGTTTTTGATAAAATTATTTTTATTGCTCAAATATGTTGGTTATTGTTTTTAATGGCGAGAATTTCAAACGGTTTCGAAATCGGAGTTAAAACGGATTTTAAAATGATTTTTAAATGTTTTTAACTCTTGGAGTTGTTTTGACTTCCAACTCTTCATTTCTTTGCCTTATTTAAAGGAGTCTTTTGGATTCCAACTCTTCATTTCTTTGCATTATAAAAGGAAGTCATGGGCAAACCTTTTAACCTACTTTTGACACAAATTTTGGCAGCAAATATATTTTATATTCCTCTTCTTTTTATATACATATCCGCCCTTGAAATTTGTGAGTTCCAACCTTAGATTAGAGGTGTTCTTGGGGCTATTTTGTTGGAGGTTCTTGGAGGATATTTTGTAGATCTTTTGTGTTGATCTTGAGGATGTGATTATGATTTCTGGGTTGATTCATCGTTTGTTTCTCATCATGGTTTGAGGTATGGGGTTTTACACAATATGCTCCTTAAATCTCGCGAGTGTCATTCTCTTTGAATTCTTGTTTAATTGAACTCATATTTGAATTGATAAATTCATTGAAATCTGAAAAATAATTGTTGAAATTATTTTGATTCGTGTGGTATCATTATATTGTTGATGAGCACGTTGTCATGAGATTTTAATATGTCACGGATGTTGGGCACCCGCCAAAATTCCTGTTTCCCGGGCTATGGCTTGATAAAGCATATACGGATGTGGTGAGGCCTGGTGACCCGGTTAAAGTGTTGTTGAGAAATTATATTGATAAATGCTTTGAGATTTTCATTTTGATTTGAATATTCGTACTCGTGTTGTTACGTTTTTTTCATCGCTAATAGATATTTGTTGAGCATCTTTCTTGTCGTATTGTGTACTTCCCCATATTTTCTTTTAGTGGCAGGTTAGCGTGGATTTTGGGGCGCTATGGAGATTGATTTTTAGCTTGGATTATTTGGGAAGAATTTTTAATACAATTTGGAAGATTTGTATTAATTATTTCATTGATGTATAGAGCATGTTTATTCGAGTTAGATAGTTGTAATTTTAATTCGAGGGACTTGTTGTAATTGAAGAGATTGAGATTAGTGGATTTATATTATTGTGGGTTTATTTAGATGCTCTATACCTTGTTATTTGTGGATTTTATTAGTTTTATCGCCTTAGCGCTCCGTTCGCTCTCCCCGGGCGGGCGGGGTGTTACAATTGTTGTCCGCCTCATGACCAGAAGGACAACAGTTGTCCGTCCCACACCATATTTAAATAATTTTTTGTGCAATGTCTAATTTGCCACATAGGCCAGGCGCAAGACTTTTGTCTGTCTGGCCCAGACGCAAGTATTTTTCCCGCCCCACACCCATTTTTTAATGAATTTGCATTGTGCCACTCACCTGTTAACTCATCCCATAAATCCATTAGTTTATGGGATCCCATTGTGGATGGCCTTACTCAGATCCACTTTATTCTAGGTTAGCGGAGTAAGAAAATCCCTTTGCTAAGGCTATCCACAATGGGCCCCATGAACCTATGGGTTTATGCAAAGAGACAAAGGGTTGTTTTCACAATGGGCGATAGCCAGTGGGGGGTGGGACGAGAAAGTTTTTTCCACCTGAGTGGGATGCAATTCTTTTGTCCGCCCGGATGACGCACTAACTAGCCGTTTTATTACCATTGGTTTTTTATCCATTGATAACATAATTTTTATATTTATAGTTTCAACCCTCTCATTTAACTATAAATACCCCATTTCTTATTCATTATTCCTCACAATTTCTTCAAATTCTTCACCACTCTTCTCTCATTAATTTTTAATTTTTAATTTCATAATTATAAATTAAAAATAATTATATTATTTTATTCTGTATTTTTCCTCTATTTAAAAAATATGGAGGTGATTATTCGATTGAAACGTTATTTTGCGCGTAAAAAAGCGGAACCAATTAGTGACGTTAATCAACCTCAAGCTCCCCACCGAGATGAGGTCTATCAAGGCTGTCATCTTTTATATGAAGTAGGCGCGTTGAATGTTACCGTAACTATTGTCGAACAAATCGCTCTCCCGACGATGAATTTATTACGACGCGTGGTAGTGTCCACTCAGCTTGGGCGGTTTATTCCGAACTATTGGGGGACGAAAATGTGACAGCATATATCAATATGTTTGGGTTCTCAAATATATTTTCAGAAGGATTTCCAAACTCGAACAAAAAAATAGTCGAGGCGTTAGCATCGCGTTGGTCGACAGAAACTCACGCCATTCATTTGTCGTTCGTTGAGATCGGAATTACCCCTTATGATTTCGTTCATTTAACCGGTAAGAATTATTTACTTCATTTATATTTTCTCCTTTTATTATATTGTCTTATTTTATATTATAACTATATTCATTATATTGTTGTATTTATTATTATATTTAAAATATTAATTATAATTATATTTTGCAGGTATTAAAGTCGGTGTGGGAAACCAACTTCCTCCCTTTCCCAACCATGCAACTCGAACGGCAGACAATATTCTCGAGACATATTATCCCGGTCTAAACAATTTTCATATACAAAATACAAGCATTTCTTTATCTTCTTTGAAAGAGTATTTACTTCATTGGGCAGAAAATAAGGGCTAATCACCCAGCTACCGCTTTACAAGTTGCCCGAGTTTTTATTATTTTCGTATGTGGATCTATTTTCTTCCCAAACGCGAAAAACACCATTTTAGTTGATTGGGCTATATACCTGGAAAATTTTGAAAATATGGAGGGATTAGACTGGGGTTCAGCAATAATGGCGAGGATATATTATGCCTTGGATGTTGTTAGTCAGCGGGAAGTCAAACAAATGAACTGTTTCTGGCGGTAAAGCGATATTTTATTCATTATTTGCTATATCATTTTAAAAAAATGTTTAGTAATAAACTTATTTATGTTTCAGTATTGGGCCTACGAATACTTGCACACAACTGATCCTCTCTGAATTATTAATGCGCCCAATGTTTGGCCTCTATTGTTGCACTGGACGATCGATCATCGGGCAGTAATTGCAGGCCAAATGAGGTTTAAAGCCAGTTCAGTGCAAGAATAATTAGAGGGTCGGTCGTCGGATTCTATTACATGGCAACCATTTATTATGTTACCGCAAAATAATATAGGAGTGGTAAATGTTGCAAGATAATTGAGCATGCAACGCTACATTCTATTGGATCTAGAGCTCGGGGGACGTGGTATTTAGGAGACAGATGTTATAGACAGTTGACGGGTAGCATCATGATCCCTCACGATCCACCGCACCCAATGTCCCATTTGGAACGCCATCACTTTTTTTTCGAAACAACGAATGGGTGTTTGTAGGGGATGATTTAGTCATTACTAATCAAGCAGAATGGGATCTATATTGGAGCGTAGCATCAAGAGGTCCAGTGTTGCCAGCTTATTTCCATTGGGCTAGCCACGATGGTATGTAATTTGTGGCATTGGCTCCTTCGAACGTAAGAATTCCATTTCCACCTCCATCAACACCGGGGAACATTCAGTACGATATTCAACATACCACACAATCATCCGAACGTTTAATTCCGACAAGGTGGGAAATAGATGTGGTGAATTCGAAAGGTCGTTCAGGGGTAATTAATATGACGAGGACCACTACACGTAGTTGTGCACCGTCGGCCAATTCATATACGAAGGAGGATTGGAGAACCATGTTCATACAACGGGAAGATTGTATGAAAACCATTCGGGAAGAGTACTTTGAGCGAGAAATAATGCATTACGAGAGAGAAAGGATCCTTCGGGAGGAATTAAACTATTATCGTAATGTTGGCAGCTCATCTCAACAGTTCACGGGATCCAGCTCATCTCAACCGTATATGGGATCCGATAGTACTCAACCTTACTATCCTACACAAAACCTCGACGATAATTACATGCCGCAAAATTTCCCATCATCCTCATATGTTCAGCCGCAACCCCATTACAACGACGATGACTTTATGGCTAGCTTTTTCCCATCATATCACGAACGAACGTCGAGGCAATGATTTATTTTTTTGTATTGCAAAAGCTGGAAGACTGTTATTTATTGATTGGTATTGCAATGATTTATTGTGTTTATTATTTGTGATATTTATTGATTGATATTGCAATGATTGTTATTTATTCATTTGTTCTAATTAAATGTTGTACAACATGTTGGCATTGTCATTATATATAACAGTGTGGGCGGGTAACAATTCCAATTTTGACTGACATCAAGTCAGGTACATGCAGACGGGAAACATTCAACCGTCTGCTATCGGTCACATCAATTATTTAAATACTTCATTATTATAAATCCTTCACAGAAGAGAACTCACATTACCATTTTCTTTAGAAATGGATTCACAGCCATGGCTCATAAATGAAGACTTCCAACTGCTCAACTCCATAACCAATTTCGACTTACCTTTTAGTCCTGACTATAGAGTGTCGCCTAACATTTTCATAGCCATCGAGCGAAGATGGAGGACACCTCCTAATGCTAACAGAGAACGTACAACTAACGAGATCCGTGCACGCTGGTTCACGCACAAATTGAAGTTCGACTTGTTAGCCAAAGCAATAAATATCGGTGGTTGTGAATGGGATGAAGAGAATTACAAATTGGTAATCTATGATGAATGCGCATGGGAAACTGTGTGCAACAATTATCCAGGATGTCGGGCGATACGTAACGAAGCATCTTACCTCTTTCATTCGTTCCGTTGGATAATTTACGATATTTAATTCTCATATGCCAGTTTCTAATGTTTTTGTAGTCGTTCTTTTTTTAATTCATAATGTTAAGTATTAATTGATTACCTTTTTTAATTCTCGCTTACATTTTCATAATGAGAATTATTAATTTAATTGATAAAGCGGGAATTATAGAGAAAAACATCAACTTTTATTTCAGTTTACATAAAATAAGAAAGTACATCAATACATAATAGAAGGCTCTTCACGATATGAAACAATACCAGGAACTAAGTCGATAATTCAAATATTCTGATGAATGTACAACGCGCTACTAAATTCACTAAACAGATATGAAGGCTATTCACGGATACTCCTTTAGCCTGGGACTTTATCACACAATCGTTTCCACTGTTCCTCATTTTGCACTATCAGTGTGAAGGTTAAGGGATTCCAACCACATCCACCATTAGTTAGAGCCATCTGGTAGAGGTCTAAAGTAGACTTTACCCACACCCACCGTAATTCAAAATCGTATACTAGCCTAGGACGGTAATAGATTCCTATGATAATAGATTCCCATGATATTCTGCCATCGACCAACAATTGTCCATATTCCTCCTGGGATAACATCACCAGTGCATTTTGAATAATACCTCTTAGTAATTTCACTAACCAAGTAGTAGTCCTTGACAGTTGACCCTTGAAGGCCATTCATTTCCTGGATAGTAATTGATATTGCACAAAATATATAGTGATGACTCAATTTTGTACTGAAGGCGGTTATTTATATTGCACAATTCAACCCATTGTAGGTGGTAAACAATTCCACTTCTGACATTCGTCATTTCATATAACTTCGAATAATTCGCACATCAGGCGGGAAATAATGCCACTTCTGACATGTGTCTTTCCAATCTTTTCATTTCATGCTGGGCGAAAAAAAATTCCACTTCTGACATACGTCATTTCGTATAACTTCGAATAATTGGCACATCAGGCGCGAAACAATGCCACTTCTAACATGTGTCTTTCCAATCTTTTCATTTCATGCTGGGCGGGAAACAATTCCACTTCTTATAACTTCATAAATTTCAGAGAGAGGAAACTATAAATCCTCCAAGTAATATTGTTTACGAAACCAACTTATATCCAATTCCATCTTGTATGTCAAACCAATTTCGACTTAAAATTTCAGTATAATGTCGAAAGATCCAATGGAGAATTTATTTATTGCAGCAATTTCATCTTCCAACCAACGTGTCCGGGCACATTCAATGGCAGCAGCAGTGCACAATCAATTCCAAAGAAATATTTTCATATCGCAAAATATAATCAATCCAGGAGAAACAAATGAACAAAGGGTTATACATCGAGATAGGGAAGCTGTCCATAACCGTATAATGGCTTACTACTTTGATGAAAATGCGATTTTTAGTCTCGAACAATTCCGACGTCGATTCAGAATGCGACGCCCGCTATTTACGCGATTAATGGAAGCAATAGAACAAAAGGACGATTATTTTGTTTAAAAAAGTGATGCCCTAGGGAGAAATGGCCTATCTTGTCCACAAAAATGTGTCGCTGCAATACGCATGTTAGCATATAGGTGTGCTGCTGACATGACCGACGAATATATAGGCATTGGGGAAACAACTGCTATAGAGTGTGTAAAGAGATTTGCATATGCTGTAGTGCGTAGCTTTAAAATTGAATATTGTCGTTCCCCTACTGCTGAATATGTTTCAAGAATGCAAGCTGAGAATGCAAGATGGGGATTTCTCGGAATGATAGGAAGCATTGACTGTATGCACTGGGAATGGCACAATTGTCCTCACGCGTGGAAGGGACAATATAGTGGCCATATGGGAGGTACAACTATAATCCTAGAGGCTGTAGCTTCATATGATACGTGTATTTGGCCTTCTTTCTTCGGGCTACCGGGTTCGTATAATGACTTGAATGTCTTAGCCAAATCTACGAACTTTAATGAGGTACTTGAGGGAAACACGACTCCTATAGAGTATGAAATAAATGGGAACTCTTACAACATGGGTTATTACCTCATAGATGGTATATACCCACCATACGCTACAATCGTTAAGAGTTTCAAAAAACCAACAACTAGAAAGCAAAGTGTGTTCGCCAGATATCAAGAGGCAGCACGCAAAGATATTGAGCGAGCATTTGGAATATTGCAATAAACATTCCATTTTGTAAAAAACCCGACTAGATTCTGGAAACACAATGACTTAAAAGTTATTATAAAATCATGTATAATATTGCATAACATGATACTAGAGGACGAACACCGAGATCCTAATTGGCGTATTGAGTTTGATCCTACTCAAATACTGCCAATTACCCGAGACACTCTGGGGAATGCATATGACTACCGAGTGCGTGAGGCAATGTTGTACAATAAGGAAAAACACAATCAGCTTAGGGATGACCTTATGGAACATATATGGAATCTACATGCAGAGTCTGTAGTGGACGACTGAAACTTGAAGTTGTAATTGAAATTTATCGTTCTTTAATTCCTGTGTATTTAAATTGAATGCAATGATAGATATTTTGATATGGTTCGTTAATTTAATAATAAATGCTACTCAGTGTCGAAATCAATTATCACATTAATAGGAAATTAAAAATAATAAAAGACAATTATAATAAGAAAAGTCAAATAAAAATAAACATTTAGTTTCCCCCCGATGGTGAGTTTTCTCTAGTTTGGGCGAGCCTGCGCTGCAGTATCTCGTTTGTTTGTAATTCATGAAGTTGCAATTGAACTGGAGATAAGCGCGAGGTATCCACAAAAATTACAGAATTCTTGATCTCTTGTTTTCGTAAAACTATCAGCTCGTCCAACTTCGAATTGAGCTCCTCTTGAGTGCGTTGTGCTGCTACGAAACATTCCTTGTACGAATCAGTAAAACTCTATGAATTCTCTGTCAGCACTGTGTGAGCTTGTAAACTGCTAGAAACTGCCTTGCGTTTGGATTTCTATTTTTCGGCCTTACGCCCGATTGGGCATTCCAGTGGGGTGTGCATGGCTTCAATGTCCTCACCCAACTCAACGTCCTCACCTCTATTGATGTGCCTAAATCTTCCTCCATGAATTGAGTAAAGTGTTTGCAAAATTATACTTTTGCACGTCCTTTAAAATGTCAAAATAGTGATCATATACAAAATTTCTTCCGGTTTCATTTCTAAAATCGTCGACTGCACTCTTAATCTGTCAAAAATAAAATCATGGGAAATAATTAATTCATAATATAAAGGATGACAAGACTAAATTATAAATTATAAATATGTATAAAATTATTTTCTGGACGTACCCACTCAGCCCGTGATGTACCGCTACCACGGGTCGCGCCAAACGCACGGGTCATTCTTGTGGAATACAACATACAATCTCGATTAATGGCCGTCCACTTGCCTTGCAAGACTTTTATCGATCGGTGATATAGCACACCTTCAGTATTATTTAATTCTGTTTTAATCTTCTCCCACATCGTTCCGTCGCGTTGGTTAGTGCCGATCTTTCCGTCGATGGAATATTTACAATATGCATGACATAAATACAACTTCATCAAACGAGCTCAAATTGGGAAGCTTCGATGTTTGAGAGGGAGAACCCATATTTTTTAATTTTTTGGAGTAAATAAGAATAGAAATTTTGGGAAGTTTTTGTGTGTGAAATTATATGGGGGTAGAAATTGAAATATTTATAGGTAAATAATGATAAATAGCCGTTGGATAGCCGTTGGTATTGGGCGGACAAATGTTGGATGCTTGGTCTGGGACGGGAAAGTGTTGTCCGCCTGATATGGCGCGGACAAATGTTATTCGTTTCTGACGCTCAACCGGATCCTCTATCCCCCCTTTCCAACTATGGGGCTTTAAACGAATCCGCTTCAAAATTTGGCGAAGATGCCACCCACTGTAAACACATATTCGTTAAAGTGAAGGATCCACAATGGGTTTAGAGGACCCATTGTGGATGGCCTAAGGCTTCTTTATTGGCATAAAAGAATGGGGGAGAAGATTTTCTTAGTGGAGGAGAAGTTCTTGGCGTAAAGGAAAAGAGAGAGACACGTGGTTTTTTGTATGCGAGCGGTTTAAATATTTTTTTTACCGATTTGACCAAATACCCTAAATCCCTCTCATTTAACCGCCCGCCTCTTTGTTTTTCGTTAAATCTGCAAGCGGAGAGTCTGCTTATGAGAACTCCTCTCTCTTTCTATCTCTGAGAGAGAGAGAGTCAATCTACATGGTTTTGTAGCTCTCTTAGTTTAGGTGGAAGGAAGAATGGTCGGTGGTAGTGTACATGGCTTTATAGGTAATATCCATGAAATAAGTAAAAATGGGGTATGAGATGACATTGGGTTCTCTAGGGAGGTGGTAACTGTTTTTATGGTATAAGTGGCATAATTTTCGTAGATTTGACGATATAAAAAGATAAGGTTAGTGTAATACCTTGTATTTTTGTGGGATTATTTATTAAGTGAGAAATAAATTATTTAATGGGATAAATTATTATTTGTGCAATTTAAATTAATAAAAATTCTTAATTTAGATAATAATTAAATTTTGAATGCGGTATGATATTTTTGTAAAGTGTGTTTGGAATAATTAATTAGTAATATTAGTTATGTAATTATTGGATTATGTGTACGCACACAATAATTAAGTGTACAATTTATTTACGCCATTAGGTATTATCGGGTGTTGTGGATAATATCATTTGGATTGGACTCTAGAGTATCACAGTGATCCGATTACGTGTTTTATTGTCTTAAATTGGGTCCAGGTCGTAGGTATACCCTTAGTGTACGTTTTGGGCTATTTCATATGTATTTTGGGCTCATTTGGGGCCCAAAAGTAGACATTAAGTGAAGGTGTGGAAATTAAATATATAAATTAGGATTCAGACTCTTTAATTATTCATTTATCATTAGCAAAGAAAAACCTAAAGTGAAACAGAGAAAGTTTGGAGAATGGGAAATATAAGGATTCAAGCACCGTTCTTCAATTTTAAGACAAGAAATCTCTTACAATACTCGCTCAAATATTTAATTGATACATAATTCATGTTTTCCCCATTGATTTATGAGATTTGAAGTATTTTTAAGTTTGGATTTTGTTAAGTTTGATCATGTTACTGCTTTGGGCTAATTAGGATTAGTAATTAATTAACGTTATGTAGGAAGTTTATGTATTGATGTAGAAATTTAAAATTGATGATGAATATTGACTGGAAACCATGTTAGAACTCATGCTTTAGGATTAAATATCATTTTCAAGATAAATCCATGTGCTAATTTGAAGAGTGATTCTGAAATTGAAAGAGAATTGGAACCCGTTTATGTTTTTGACAAAATTATGGTTTTGAACAACTAAACTTTGATACTATTGTTATGGAGCTTTGGGTTAAATTAATGGAGGTTTTGGGGAAGATAATCTTGATTTAGAGAAGACAATCTACGTACAAGGACAATCGATGTCGATCGATAGATGCCTCCAGTTTGGACTAGGTTGGAGCTTTTCTTTGTTCGGTTATGTTTTCGAACATAGTTTCGATTTGGGATTTTATTAGTGATGTCTTGGATTTATATTGAGGTGAGAGACTCGGTTATTATGGGGAATGAGATTATAGGTTTGTGAATGTGAAAACCTTAGTGAATTTAGAACCTTCCAACGTGAGAATCGAGTTAAATGGGGTAAACGCGCCAGTGAGTTGTACCTTATGATCGTAGATATATGTTGAGCTGGAAGAGTAACTACCTAAAGTATTTTTGGGTAGTTAATTCCGATCTTGAGTAGTTGTAGGCTGTATGATTAATTTGAAACTAAATGAGGGTATATATATATAAAAGATAGAGAGAGGAAATCTCTCCTACGTCACCCTATATAAATCACACTCTACATCACACTTAGTTCTAGGCCCTAAAAAATCTTTTTTTTCCATTTTTTATTTTCATTGAAATTAACCTTTTAATCAACACATGTTCAAAAAATTAGGTCAAAATACATTTTTTTTTAGCAATTTTTAAAATATTCACAAAATTTTGTTGGTGCAGACCCTTGTAAATAATGTATTTTCAACAGTTTTTCATTGGATTTATAAAAAATATTTATAAATTTTATTTTGACCTAATTTTTTGAACACGTGTTGATTGGAAAGCTAACAACCTTGGATAAAATAAAAAAATTGGAAAAAAATATTTTAGGGCTTAAAACTAGGTGTGATGTAGGAAGCATGATGTATAAGAGCCTTATATATATATATATATATATTTTTTTTTTTATCTAATTTTTTGAACATGTGTTGATTGGAAAGCTAACATCCTTGGATAAAATAAAAAAATTAAAAAAAAATATTTTAGGGCTTAAAACTAGGTGTGATGTAGGAAGCATGATGTATAAGAGCCTTATATATATATATATATATATATAGAGAGAGAGAGAGAGAGAGAGAGAGAGAGAGAGAGAGAGAGAGAGAGAGAGGCTCTCATACATACCAAATATACATACTTGCGGGCGCGAACCTATTTTTTTTAAACTAAAACAAATTGAGTTGAGTTTTTTTATGTGGTATTTAAACATTTCAAGGAACCCATATTAAAAAAACATCTCAAATTAACTTTTTTTGCTATATAAAAAAACCAGTCAAACTTTCATAGCTTTTAAAGCGCTTTAAAAGCTACAAAAGTTTTACTCGTATTTTTTAAAATAGCAAAAAATGTTATTTTGAGTTGATTTTTTATATGGGTCCCCGAAATGTTTAAACGTCATACAAAAAAATTAAGCCGAAACATAACTTTTTTACTATTTAAAAAAATAGGTATGTATACTTGGTATGTGCTGGAGCCTATCTGTGTGTGTGTGTGTGTGTGTGTGTGTGTATACAAGTTACGAGAGAATGTATATATATGTATAAATAAGAACTCATAGTTTAGATATGTATTAATCTAGGAGTTTGATATAATAAGGTTTGAGAGTTAATGAACCTAGAGATGTGATGAATAATCTGAAGACGAGGATTGGGATAATTTTCGGATACGCGAGAGAGTTTGGAGTATCTTACTTGGTTGTAATTGTTTAAGAGAGAGAGAGAGAGAGAGTAAACTTAACTAAGATGACAATCCGGCGTTTGGGGATTGGGATGTTTTGAGAACGCTTGAGAGTGTGTTATCTTGTGTACCATACGCTACGTGTTAAGCTAGGAGTTGGGTTATTTTGAGAACGGTTGGGGTTTCATTCGTGATTAGGACCATGTACCATACGCCTGGGTGAGGGAGGCAGGATTTAGTGGTGGTCGTTACATTAGATCATACATTCAGGAGTGTCACCCCTTCATGATGAAAGCAAGATGGATGACTGGAACCATTAGTCGGGTTAGGTATGGGCCCATTAATGGTGCTACTGTGTAATGATCACCACGTTATTTTTGTGTGTTTTGCTTAAGGCCATTAGGTGAGGGATTCCTATGGACTTGTCGATAGAAGCACGAGATTATCCCCAAAGGGAATGACTTTCATGTGGTGTAATAAATAATGAGAAAGAATTTAATATAACCTAGTGATGGACAATTGATAATGAATCCTATGTAAAGTTAAATACATTATGTGATTTACATGTATTTCCTTGTAGATGACATTACGGGGGTTAGTACTTGGGTTATATTCTTACACATAAAATAAATACATACCTATTTCATGATAGGTAGTTATGGCTTATCCATTATGGTAGTTTAGAGATGAACACGTGTAATTACAAGATGTTAAAACTGAGAGAGTGATACTTTAATGAGAGCGTAAATATGTTAATATAAATATATGCGTGGGCATTGAGGTGTAATCCTACTTGGGTAATCAAATGCTTTCCGTGATAGTTAGTCGTTATGTGATAATGTTGTTTGTCTAGGGATAGAGACTTTAGTATAGTTATGATGTGACAATCCGCCTAATCTAATATCGGGTGGCTAATCTCTATTAAAATAAAACAGGAATCTCAGTATGGTTCATTCTCAACATCTATATCCTAATCACAACATAATATAAATAATACGAATAAAACCATATGATTAAAAATGAGTGAATAATACCTATGCATCGATAGATAATAAAAGTTAACCGAATAAACTATCAATCACAAAACAAATCCGCAGTAACTGAATAAATAAACCAAGTACTGAAATATAAATGCTTGATAGTAATATAAATGCCTATCCATCTATGGGAAACACGCCCAAAACTGAAACTGAAATGACTGATCCTATCTAGATAAAATAGATCGAAGTGTCCAAACAAAGATGTAGTGTTCACACCTACTGCATGATAAGAATGAATATATCCGTACGGTCCCGACTATTGTTGCTACTGCTGCTGCAAACCTAGGGTTTAAAAAGAAAAACAAGGAAAAACAAAAGCCTGCGGGTCAAAGCCCGAAATGTAGAATATATTTTGCAAGTAGATAATTGTTTTGAATCGATTAAAACACTAGTTTATTATTTTCCTAATTAAGAGTTCACACTAACTTGAGATAAACCTCACCTCTCAATTATACTGCGCACCTAACGTGTTCATATATTTATCCTAATTAAAATACTTGTTCTAACTTGGATATACATAATCTCTATCTTATCCCAATCTTGTTAATACCCTCTATTAGCAAAGTATAACTATCATCACTAGATATACGTTCGTAAACAATGTTTTAGCGACACACTTGCTATAATTAAATAATAACATAATAAACATAAAATAGCCACACTCGTGCTATAAATAGATATATGCACTATATTATATAAAACATACACATATATCACTCACTATATATGTATAACCGCATTCCTATAGCTAAGACCTCGCAGATAAATACCTTATGTTATATTCTGCTCCAGGCATCACGGCTGACACTGATCTGCCCGGTAAGGATCTCACCACCGATCCCAAATGAAAACAAATATAACAAATACGGTCATAGATATACATCCGGGGTCACAACCATACCACATCGCGCCCAACCGGACTCGAAACCAACACCTATCCTCACACACAGATAGTGGTCATGCAACTTGAGAGTGCGCTTTGCAATTTTAATGGATTATATATATAATTAAATGTCCAAAATACATAATTACAAATTTTATCTTCTTATCCTAAGACAAGAATCTAGGTGATAAAGCTGGTAAATTAAAGCATGCAGATAAACAAGGCAATATGAGGAAAAACTTCCTTGTGAGTAAAACCTTTTTCAATCAGCACTTTAGAGTTTTACAAGACACAACTTATAAAACTTCTAAAGAGTACAACTCTCTTCTGGGTCATTCACAGGTGGCGATCCACCCTCGGTATTCACCGATCAGCCTTTGCCTTCCTTCAGCAGTGATCCCCTCGAGAACCACAACGGTCAGTAGTGAAGAAGATCTCTCCACAAGAGTAACTTAGATATGCAAATATTTAGGGTTTCAAATGGATTCACATATATACCGGGTTATCAGTCCTATATCAAATTAAATAGTAATCTCATTTGGTTCATTCTTAGCATCACTGTCGAAAACTTTTTAAAACATACTAACCACCTAGTATTCCAAAAGATATGGTGCCAAATTTTATCTTTTTATCAAACAGAAATAACATGAGAATGAATATAATATAAACCATTCACACAATCACTGAGTCAATCAATACTGAAAATGAATAAATAAAATCTTTGTCGAATAAACCATCATCTACAAATCCAAAACTAAATAAATCTGACAGATAGTAAATAAATCTCATACAATCTGAACTAAAATAATCTGAATAATTATAGTGAGCAACATGCCCGAAATAACGCTGAGATATAATTCCTAAACTAGGAATAAATAAAATAAGCGACTACTCCAACTCCTGCAACATCCACATATGTCGCAGTTGCGTAACCCTGGAATAGAATCAAGTATGGGGTCCAGATGACCGGGCACCTAAAAGGTTTAGAAAATATTTTATAGCAAGGGTTAAAACCCAAAATATTTTGAAAATATTTAGAAAATGATTAAAATGCAGAAATTTAAAATGTATGAATGTTCTTCATATTTAAGCTAGTGTCGCACTCCCTTGAGGACCTGCTCACCCCTCAAATATTGTGCACACCTAACACTTTGCTTTATAACCCACCTAGTCATCTACCCCGTAACTAGTTCTTGTTATAACTCCTTCCTGACACACTATTTTATCCCGAGTATGTTTAATATATGGTTTATAAGTTATTCATCACATTAACTTAACTAATCATTTTTCATTTAAGACCATATAACATTCTCACGAGTTATATATAATTAATACAGTTCACTTCATGTATTTTACACGCATATAATTATTCACTCGACTATATGCGTAGAATTATAATACAACATTCACATATGTATATATATATATATATATATATATATATATATATATATATATATATATATATATATATAGAGAGAGAGAGAGAGAGAGAGAGAGAGAGAGAGAGACCCTCTCCTATAAAGACTTCATATGATGCAGACCCCAGTACATATCATTTTTTTTAAAATAGTAAAAAAATGAATTTTTGGATGAAACTTCATGGATATAATCTCCACGATGAGAAGATCGTCTCCAATTTTTTTCATCAAAAAATTCAATAAAAAAACCATTGAGATGAGATGATAAGTAAAAAAAATGGAATAAATATGCATTTTCGACCGTTGAAATGTTGGCAATCATCCCACCCACTTTTTGATTGAATTTTTTTATGAAACTTTATGGATAGGATATCTATAGTGAGAAGATCATATCCACAAACTTTCACCAAAAAATTCAATCAATAAGGTGGCTGGCGCCGACCCAACATTTCAACGGTTGAAAATGCATATTTATATCATTTTTTTACATATCACCTCATCTCAACGGGTTTTTTATTGAATTTTTTGACGAAAAAATTTGGAGATGATCTTCTCACCCTGGAGATCATATCCAAAAAGTTTAATAAAAAAATTATTTTTTTTACTATTTTAAAATAATGGTATGTACGGGGGTCTGCACTATAAGGAGTCCTTACATGAGACTTTCTGTATATATATATATATATATAGAGAGAGAGAGAGAGGGAGAGAGAGAGAGAGAGAGAGAAATTCAACCTTCTGAGTAAGACCTCACCGGATGCTTCTCTAAAGTGCTATCATCCCAAGTCTACTCAGTCTCACCTGGATTCTCAAGACAGTTAAATTTTGCCGAGTCGAAACATAAATTATAGGCATAATGGAGGCGGTTATATTTCCCTGAGTGTAAAGACAACCATCTCACATACCTCACCTCTATTGGACGCTATGACCAGGGGATTATACTTTTCCGACTCCTCAAGTAAGGGGGATTCACCCACATCATGCAACCTTCTGTGATAGCGCTAGAAGGGTATGTATTCCTATAAATATTATTCATACCAATATTTATAAAGAACACACACACACACACACATACACACACACACACACACACACATATGTACTACACAATCACCGCATAAATATATTGAATTAATCTCGGTTACTCCGTGCACAATTACCGTAACACTAGCCTAACATTCCCAATTCTATATACCGACTTGTAATTTAAATATATAACACATTTATTTATTTATCTATCATTCAAGTTGTGTCACTCAACTAAAATACCCAGACTCACTACTTCGGTCCGAAATTCCATCTTTCTAAATTTATTCCTTAAAATATTGTTATTTCGATTAACACCCCTTCTTATTTTTAGTATTCCACAATTTATTATATAAACCTATAATAAATTGTCCCGGCCAAATCCGTACCTAAGCACTCGTAGCACTAGCCCAAAATATCCGAATCAATTCCCCGACTCTAAACTTTAATTAATGTTCCCATTAATTAATTTTTTTATCATGGCGTCACTCAACCAAAATACCCGGACACTCTCCTTTGGCCCGTAAATTAGATCCTTAGAATTTATCCCCTAAAATTCCATATTTAATTCTCCCTCTTGTGTCTCCACAAAATTGTTTATATACCTCTCTTTATAATCACTAAATAAAAGATGGAAACCCTCACTATAACTGCCTTATATCCCAAAAATAATTTGTCTAGCCCAAACCAGAAACAAGCAAACTGGGCCCTCTCTTGACCCGTCGCTCGAAAGACTATCTACGTCATTCGAACGACTAGACACGTTGCGCGAACGACTGCCTAGGTCGCTCGAACGACCTGAATCGTTTCTCTCTCTTTTTTCTTCTTCCCCAGTTCGTCCCCCATAGCCTTCTTCTCTTTTTCGTCAATCGTACGTCATGAAAGCCCCGTCGCTAAAGGTTTTGGTGACGAAATACGAATTTCGTCACCAAATAGTATACCATTCGGTGACAAAATATCCTTTGTCACGTAATAATAGGCATTTAGTGAGAAAATTATTTGTAGTCAAAGATCTTATTTTTTGTCACCAAAAGGCCAATTTTGTCACCTAATATACATGATAATATGCAAAATGATTACCATTTGGTGACAAAATTAATATACTTAGGGGATAAAATATTTTTATCACGAAATGAATTTTAATGTCAAAAAATTATAAATTTAGAAGTCATATTTTTTTGCATTTATGATTTAGTTATTCAATCAAATAAATATTAATTATAGAATCAACTTATTTTTTTTTTAAATATAAAAATCAACTAAATTTCATCAACATTATATAAGTAATCAACTACCATCATATGCATACTCAAAATTACGGTTCAAAAGATTATATAATTGATACGAAAGCATTCATACAAATATCTCAAAACCATTGGTGAATTACAAAGTATCCTACATCGTTTGTTACAACACATCAACTACAAAGAAGCCTCCAAAAAATAATTCCTAAGGCATTAGTTTCTAACTTTATATTTCCTAATGCTATTTCTAATCAATTACAAAGTAGCCTCCAAAAAATAATTCCCAACAAGTTTGCTAAATTCTCCTTGCATCTTCATCATCCCAAAAATAATTTCCAAAAAAACGTCCTCACAACATCCCAATCTCCAATTCAAAAAGTTCCAAGGCATTAGTTTCTAACTTTACAAGTCTATTAACAATTGATAAATAGAATAACATCAACTAAAAAATAACACATTGCGCTAAACACCAAAAAAATTACGAAATTCTATTTTATTTTTAATATTTTAAAAAAATTCGACGGAGTTACCTTTGTTTATAGACTAAAACCACCCTTTTAAATTAAAAAATTAAAAAATAAAGAAGCCCAACGACAATCCACCAAAATACCCCTTCCGTCGATTCAAAAGATAAGGTAATAGCGTCGCCAACATTTTAAAAAAATTCGACAGAGTTTCCTTTGCTTATAGACTAAAACCAACCTGTTAAATTAAAAAATAAAAAAGTCAAGAAACCCAATGACAATCTCCCAAAATATCCCTTCCACCGATTCAAAAAATAAGGTAATAGCATCACCAATGAATATATTAAATAACTCAAAGGATGTGAATCCAACAATGTAATTTCGATAAATTCAATATTGAAATTATTAAAACTTACCATATTATAAATGTGGGAGGAAGGGAACCTGATGTTTTTAAAGCATCACACAACTTGTCGAATCCAAATTGACGATCCTCTAAGCATTCCAGACGCTCATCACGAGCCTGTAGTTGTTCCTTTAACTCACGATTTGCTCTCTGAGCTTCCCTAAGGGCCTCCTCCAACTCTACGTCTCGTCGTGATGTTTTTGATTTGGTAGCTTTCGGACCATGCCCAAGACCTATGATATATCCCGATTTAGTGCCAAGTACTCGATCAGCTATCTCATTGGGAGTCAAAGGTTCACTACCCTCGGAAGTACGCTCAGCTTGCAACTGTTTCATCTTAATCTGTAAAACAAATTAGTATATATCATTTCATAAAATCGAAGTTATGGTATTTGTCTAATATATGTTAATATGCTTACTTATAGTTCCTCAGCTTCGAAAGACGACCATTTTTCATTAGTGTAGTGGGTTTTTTCGTAGAACTCAATTCGATCTAGCTCATCATTCGCCGCATCATTCTTCATAATCATGAAAGACCATCATTATTATCACTATTTGTGAAAGGATCAACTTTAAAAAAAACAAATATATAAAAATATATTAAAGCCCCGTCACCAATTGATTGACACTTTTCATTCCAATCAATTATCTTTTTGTCTTTGCCCCATCCCTTCCATGGTTTTGCACTTCCTCTACCTTGCCGCCTAGAAGATGGGGTGCCCTTTGTACTACCTATCAAAAAGAGGCAATGGACATCAAATAATTAGTTTATGAAATTCTATATCAATTCTGAAATGAAGAACACATCAAGCATATATGGATACATGTATACATGCCATGTATATGCAATTGCATTATTGTAATAATTTATTTTCTATGGTCTTGTTGTTCTGAGTTCACGACTGTTGTCACTGTATTGAGTTTGGTCCAATTTGGGTTCCTGTTATATGCCAATACTAGTTGGAAACCCGCATGATGCGCGAGTCGTACATTATCGTAAGAAAAATAAAAGCAAATGAAAATATGAAGAAATAAAAAAATAAAATGGGCAATAGAATAAAAATTCATATCCGTGATAACCAAAAATTGAGTGGAAATATAAGTAAACATTGTTAATAAAAATTTAAAAGTAGAAATCAAAATTGTTAATTTACAATGCTTCTTCCTTAACTTTCATGAATCACACAAACACTTGCATAACTCAAATATTGTTACTGATGGTTTTATAGCTGGAATATTAAATAAGTGTAACACTTAAAAGAGGCAAAAGAAGTGTAACTTTGTCTTCATGTTATGATAATCAAAACAGGGACACAAGGCATGGGCGGATCTAAAACAATATTTAGTTGTACAACACATCCACTTTATAAAAGTGTTTATGAGCACAAATTAAGAGACTTTTTTTTTAAGTTCAAACCTTGGGTACAAGACAGTGCGAACTAACATCTTGAATCCCCACCTCAATTGTCTCCCTTTCCTAGCCATCAATCAAAGCATTCCAATCCACCTGACATATGTTTTCCAAATATTAATGAATTAATTTTGTAAAAACCAAATTATTATAAACTTTAAATCCCCTCTCCATATAGTTACTTTTAATATTCAAAATCGCACTACAAAATCCACATCACTCCATTGTTATACTCATTGCAATCCTCGTATACCTATGCTTCATTGTGAGAATATAACAATTCTAAAAGCAACACTTGATTCAACCTACTTTCTGCGTATCTGACATGTTTTTTATGGTTAAAACCATTGCACCACTTCATTCTAAATCACTATATAAGGGTCCGTTTGGTTGGTAAAATTTATCTAGGCAAATGCTAAAAAGTTGATAAATATGAAAATTTGTCCACATTTTGGCTGTTTGGTTGCAGAATTTGCCTAGGCAATATTTGCCAATGTACAACACCTCCTATGCACAATCTGTGGACAAATTTTACTTACCTATTTGAGTGAGAAATATTTGTCAACAAATTTGCCAACTTCTTAAATGATTTTAATGTTTTAAAAAATAATTTAAAAACTGTTATGAATATTTAAAAATTATTTTGTAATATTTTAAAAACTGTTTTTAATATTATAAAAATTTGTTAAGAAAATGTTTTACAATTTTTTTGAAAAACCGTAATATAAAAATATTGTAAAAATAGTTTTTAACATTTTTAAAAACTGTTTTGAATATAATATAAAAACAGTTTTAAAGTTTAAAAACAAAATTAAAAAATATTTTAAATAGTTAAAAAAAACTGCTGTGAATATTTAAAAATTGTTTTGTAATATTTTAAAAACTGTTTTTAATATTATAATAAATTGTTAAGAAAATGTTTTACAATTTTTTTAAAAAACCGTAATATAAAAATATTGTTAAAACTGTTTTTAACATTTTTGAATATAATATAAAAATTGTTTTTAAATAAATTAATTGGATTGACTTTAATCTCGCCTAATGGTTGTTTGATAGCCTCATGTGAAAAAAAAACTAAGGGTGCGTTTGATACACCATATTTGCCATGGTAAATGGTATTTGCCCATAAATTTGCCATGTTTTGTAGTGTTTGATAAGTAAATTTGCCACAGGCAAATTTTGCCCAAATCAACTCACGTGACCCTTATTTGCCTAAAAATGTGGGAAAAATTTGCTTTGGTCATTTGGAGAGAAATCTTTGCCATGGCATTTGCCTATAAATGTGGAAAAGATTTTGTAAAATGTTTATTTTTTATAACAGTTTTTAAATAAATATTTTAGTTATTTTTTTTCACTTATCTTTTTTTAAATAACAACAAATATTTCTCGTTATTTTTTGTTAAAAAAAACTGACACAATTTTTATTAAAAAAATTTGGACATTTGAAAAACTGAACATTTTTTCATAAAAAAAATGTTGGGTATATCTAAAACTATAAAATTTCTCCCAATTTTTTTTTTCAAAAATTGTAATTTTTTTAGGACATTTTTTAATAGGGTTCTATAAAAATTTTGCATCGTTTTCATAAACAACACGTTCAACATTATTTATAACATTTTTTTTAAAATATTAGAAAAAATTGTTTTGTAAAAAAGTAAAATAGTACTGTTTTTTTTTTTAAATTGGATGTTATTTTAATTAAAAAATAACTGTACATTTTTTAAACAAAAATATTTGGATGTATTTTTTGAAAACTTTATTCATTATAAGACAACTTTTTTTTTATATAAAATATGACTTTATAAAAAGTTTATACCATTTTTATAAATAAAAAGTTAGACCGTGTTTATAATGTTTCAAGAAAAAATGTTACAAAAATTGTTTTATAAAATAGTCATAAAAAAATTGTTTTCATTTTTTTTAAACTGGAGGTTATTTTAATTAAGAAAAAAAGTTGGTGCTAGATTTAACTTAAAAACATTTTTTTTATAAATATAAACTTTTATAAAGTTATGTTAAAAGTGTTTTTTTTATTGTTAAAAGTCCATCAAATATTTTTTAATATACATTTAGTCCAAATTTTTTTATTGTTGTGTTCCGTGGTTGCCTAGAAAATAATTTAATTAACTAGTCATTAAAATGTAACTTTCGTTTCTATGGGTCTTTTTAAAACAATTCCACAACATTATCAATGGGTCTTTTATAATAATTTTGTCAATGATCGATTATCAACAAGTCATTTTAATTTCAATAGATTTTGTCCAAATGAATGTGCTCTCATCCAAAACAAATTTTGTTCAAATAAATGCTATTTTAAGAAGTTTAAAATAAATACAGGTGTACAAGACAGTAACTATGTCCAACTAAATTTTTTTTTGGGTTCATTCATATACAAAGGAGGTATCCGACTTCACTCGCCGTCGAAATTACATTGTCAATCCTGAAAATGAAAATAAAAATGTAATTAAGCGGAATTGGTTATAACGCAAATGTGAAAAATCGCATGAATTTGCCAATATTATGTTGGCAAAGTTTGTATTTGTCAGGATAAATTTGGACTATCAAACACCATGAGTAGGCAAATAAGTGTCTTTCAGCGTGCAAATAAAGCCTATCAAACATAAAAAGTTGGCAAATACTGTTTTTGCCAGCGTGCTAATAAAGCCTATCAAACAACACGAAATCATCTTTGCCACAACAAATTTTGCCCGGAAAAATTTTGCCATGTCAACACTTTTGCCCAATGTGTATCAAACGGACCCTAAGTAAAATTTGCCTAGGCAAAGGTAAATTTTGTCATCCCACTGTTTTATCCATTGTCAACCAAACGAACCCAAAGAGGTTTGTGCAAGTGAATACAAGTAAATGGTGCATGGGTGTAAATCTGAGATATTTAATGGAATTAAAAAGCAATTAAAATTCTATGTTTGTTTCATATATATTCTGAATGTGTGTGGTATGTTCAGTGTTGATTCCACCCCATTCAAATTTCTCGATGCTTCATGGGTTGCTCTCATGGATGAGGTGGAAGATAACATTACTCATCATGCTACTAATATTGGAGGGGGACCACTCCATTGCTAGATCCCTCCATTGAAGATGAATTACAGTATATTCAGAATTTATCTTCCGCTAATCCCACAGAACATGAGTTCCATCGTGTCCTACCTAAATCCCCCAAAAAATAAAAAATAGTTAGAGAAAAGAACCATGGTTATTAATACTACTTTCTTGGATCCTCAAAATGAAGATTCTCTTCTGGAATGCAAGGGGTACCTCCAATTCCCCTGCTCAAAGTAATCTAAAAAATTTATGTCCTTCTCATAGACTTGATTTTTTTATGTCCTGCTTAACCTAAAGTTCCTTTTGATTCCATTTACTTTTATTAATGGAATTCTATTGATATGACTTTAGTTACTGATAATGATAGAGGTCATCTTCTTCCTAATATTAATACCCCGGGATTTTGGATAGGCCGTTTGAGGACCGTAACATCAATGCAATGTGCAGTACCACAGCTCTGGCTCATCTGAGAGCTGCTGTGTTGTTTTTCCTTGACGTTTCTGGGTCCTGTGGTTACACCATTGCTCAGCAGGCTGCTCTTTTTCACAGCATTAAGTCACTTTTTATGAATAAGCCGCTGATTGTAGTATGGAACAAGACAGATTTGCAGCCATTGGAAGGGACATCAGAGGAAGACATGAAGTTGGTCAATGAGATGAAGCAAGAAGCAATGAAGACTGATTGGTCAAGGGGGTGAGGCTACAAACGACGAGGGAGTGCTCTTGATCATGAGCACTTTGACTGAAGAGGGTGTGATAGCTGTCAAAAATGCAGTTTGGAGAGGCTTTTAAACCAGAGAGTTGAATTGAAAATGAAATCTAAAAAGCTTTGAGTCTGCCCCGCCGCTGATTACACTATCGCCTTTCCACCAGTTGGCACATAATACCTTGTCCTTGTGTGTATCAATGACAGACAGTGGCCACACGGTTCTTAGATCCCATAACATTATTTTCCCATCATAGGATGCAGAAAGCAAATGAAACCATGACTTATCGTGCCATTTGCAAGCCGATATCCAGGAAGTGTGGGACGAGAACTGAAAGATGGGAGCCAAAGTTCCTGGTTTGCGAGGATCCCATATCCTAAGGATAGGGTCGGAACCACCAGCAGCAATGAGGGCGGAACTTTCACCTCCAACATCAAGGCAACTGACGACTTTCCCACAAAATATATTTAGTGAATCTTTTCCTGTTTCAACATCCCATCTTCTAATAGAATGATCCCATGATGAAGAATAAATTGTTCCACGTTCTGGCCAAACCACTGAAGATACGCATTACGTATGCCCCACAAGTGTAGATACAGCCTCCCCCTCTGACTGAGAATCCTCCTCTTCATTATCCTTCTTTCTCTTCTTAACGGATACTAAATCAACTCCACCATCAGACCCCTTCGTCTCCCAGACATTGATTCTAGAGTCCCAAGAACCAGAACAGAGCATATCTCCATAGGCCTGTGCTGCAATGCTTTGAACAGATTTTGGTTGCTTGAGTTTTGCAACCAGTGTTAAATTGTTTCGCAGCTTGATATAAATCCTACTATGAAGCCATTGAGTTTTGGTTGCTTGAGTCAATTCAAATGACTTGATCACGCCCCAACCAAGTCTCACAAGCCATAATAGGTAAAAATATACAAGAGGACCATTAAACATGATGAGATTAAAAATATTCATGTATCCTTAGAATTGTGAATTCGATAAACCCGCCACTTACTTCTCTTTTGCCACATGTTTCCTTGCAGCCTAACAGTTGAATATGGAGCAGGTCTAGACCAAGGCAGAGCAGGTCTGATCAGATTAAAATATAAAGTCTTTCTTATAGACTTTATATTATAATGTATTGAACATGATGAAGAACATGACCAAATATGAGCCTTTATATTATAATGTAGATCACGTTCAATACATTATAATATAAAGTCTTAGACTTTATATTATAATGTATTGTTCTAATACTCATATATAGTGTAAACAATAGTCACAAATCAGTTCCCATATAGTGTAATGCTATTGGATCAAATGAAGAATGTATTAATATCTAGGGGATTTTTATAATTTTTGTCCCTCTGGTCACTTGTGTTTATTAAAAAAACATACAAGTTGCAGTTCTTAGGCCTTCTTTTACAGTTAAATTTAATCAAACTTAATCATATTTGTTTGATATATGAGCACATCACATATATAAGGAGAGAATAAAAGTAGAATGGAATATAAGATGCAAATTCAAGCGTAACTTGACAACCATTAAATAAACAAAATTCACAACCAAAACTGCACTGACTAGAGTGCGAGCTGTTCCTCAACGTCCTCGTTGAGGAACATAGGATTACTCGATTGCTTTTCGATTCCAAAAATCCAAACAATTTGGGTAGAAAGATGTGCTCTATTGATAATATGTGAATAGGTGCAGTGTGCTAAGAGATGACGAAGGAAGAATTATATGTTCAGATATGTGCAGCCTCTAACTTCATAGTAGGTGGAACCATTCACCGTCCTTGACCCCTCAGTTGTACAATTTCTCGAGGCTGTACTTCGCACTATTGTGCCCCTCCTCCCTAAGGTACTCATAATGGATCTGTTGAATAAGCAACTCTTGCATCGCCAACTAAAGGATCTTGCACATACCATACTTTTCAGCTTGGGATGGTAGGATGAAAGGTTCATCGCCAACTCGATTATCTTTGTATAACAAGTGATTGAAGTTCACTAGTGTAAAGTTAAACTCATCTACTTTTTGGCCCGCTCGATTATCAACCCAATTACATTTGAATAGCACAAAATTCATACCATTAAGGTTTTGAACTTCGATGATGTCTATCAACTCTCCATAAAACGTAATATCCCCTGAATTGTGTCTCGTCGACTAGCATAACTCATTTACGTTGCTTTTAGAATAACACCACAATTCTGAGTTTTCCTACGAATATCAACCTTCTTTATTCAAAATCGAAAACCTCGAACAACATAAGAACGGAATCGTAAAGCATCTTTGATTGGACCTAAGGCCAAATTCCGAATTTCGCTTGATAGTTTGACATGTTTGCCAGTTCATTCACCTAATATTATTTGAAAACAAAAGGAAAATTAATTAACAATGACTAAAACTCATAACGTAATTAGAAGCTTAATAGAAAAGTAAATACTTACATGATCCTTAAACTATGTGTTGAAGTGTTCATTATGAAGGCGACGGACATGATGTTGTTGTGAAACTTGAGGATATTCACTTGAACAACAAGGTGTTTTCTGTAAAAATGTGGACAATTATATATCAATTTCAATGTGACTTTCGATGTAATTTCATTGTTGTTAATAAGTGACTTACTCAATGTACGGTGCAACTGCATCAGTGTTGGCAAGAACATAGCGATGGACTTGTATATATGTCTCGGGATCAAGTATAAATTGAGTTTTTTTGTCCACGGCACGGCCAGAGTCATTGCCTCTATCATCATTCCTGATCGGTCGGCTAGACTTAGTTTCCACATTATCATCTATGTACCTCGACATAGATGACAACCACCACAATAATTATTTAGCAATCTCAGACTTTTATTTTTCCCTTCACCAACTTGCGTGCAATGATCATACACCAATTTTTTTTGTCTTAGCATTCTATATTAACATTAAAAAAAACACTGAATAAGTAATTTAACATTAACTGAAATATAATAATATTCTCAGTAGTCACTATGGTATATGTACTATAAAACAAAGTATTTAATAATCTATACAATAATCATACCCACTAAGACCAATTATACTTATTATATAATAATATAGTGACTTTGCACAAGACACTAGTCCACACATAAATAAATAAATTTGTTGGGAATAAGAAAAAAAGGAAGAAAATACTAAATGAAAAAAAGAGAGGAAGTTGCGATCAATGGAAAATCAACCCTCACCTACTATTAAATATGGTAGTTATCGCCGATACTTACATTTTCATACTCTATTTACTGTGATTTTCTAATATGAAAATGTGGTATATACATTTTGCATTTCCTGTGATTTTCCATTTGATTTAAAAGATTTACCTTCTATTCGATTTAGTTATCGCAGATACTTACAAAAAACGATACAGTCATCGATACAACACGTTTTACCCCTGATACGATACGATACCTCCAATATGTATCGTGTATCGGCCGATATTAACAACATTGACTCTGGTTATTATTATGTGAGTGACAAAAACCTCTAATAGCAATAAATCACAAATAAGAGTTTGGAACCTCGACATATCAAATTATTCTTTTCTCTTTTTATATAAGAAAAAAATTTAATAGGTGATATATATATATATATATATATATATATATATATATATATGGAAAAGATCAAGTGAGGTCTCAGTTTGAGGACCCTGAATGAGGATCATTTTTTTAAAATAGTAAAAAAAATATTTTTGGACTGATTTTTTTATAAATAATTTTAAACATTTCAATAGGATCATAAAAAAATAATCAACTCAAAATGATTTTTTTTGCTATTTTAAAAAAATCGGTCAAACTTTGTTAGTTTTTAAGTTGTTAAAAACTGACAAAGTTTGACCGATTTTTTTAAAATAGTAAAAAAATTCATTTTGAGCTGATTTTTTTTCTATGACCCTATTGAAATGTATAAAAACTATATAAAAAAAATTAGTTCAATTTTTTTTTTACTATTTTATCAAAATTTTTCCGCGCCAGCGGTATACCAAACAAACAGAGGTCCTCATGAGATCCTCTCTCTCTCTCTCTCTCTCTCTCTCTCTCTCTCTCTATATATATATATATATATATATATATATATATATATATAAGTAGTCTTGCACCAAATCTCATAAAAAAAGAGTAGGTATATATATTTATATAGGCATCAAAGCCAATCACAAACAAACAGATCATCACACATATGAAACAAAAAGTATGCTATTTTGAGTTCATATTGCTATGTTCATTCATTTTATTGTTGTGTAAGTTCTTCTAAAATTAAACTATGGCAAGTAACAAAAATCACACAATACCCAAGTAACAAAAATGTTGTGACAATACACAGAACAACTATAAGAAAAAAGCTCCGACCAATCTTGTGAAGGTTTCGTGTTAGGATGATTTCGTATTTGCTCCAATCCGTGAGGAAAAATCTCCGACCAACCTTGTGAAGAAGAAAGGCGATGGAAAATTGGCGGAGAGGTTACTTCCTAGGTCTAGGTCTCAATCACCTTAAAGAAGGCAGACGAATTCCTACGGTTTGATCTACACAAATATGCTTCAAGAGACTTGCCACGATTTGGGGAACGATATGGTGGAGAGACTATTTTCGGGTGTGATATGTTTGGGGAACGATTTGGGGTTTAGAAACAAGATATATTTTGTTAATTTTTTTAAGGAATAAGTGAGGAAATGTTTTGTCACCAATTATTTTAATTTTTTGTGATAAATTAATTTGTCACAAAATGTAGAATAATTTTGTCACTAATAGATGGATGGAACATTTTGCACCGTGGAACGTGCGCACCAATATTTTAATGAGTATTTGGTGACACATTTTATTATTTCGTCACCAATTAAATATCAGCACACTCAATTCGTGACGAAATTGATTTTTCTCACAGAAAGGTTACTTTTTGTGACAAAATTAATTTTATCATAATTTTTTTTGTCACTGATAAGACATTCTGTTGTAGTGACAATTTATACAAAGTTTATACATCCAAATTTCATGACCAATTAATAACTACTGATAAAAAACTTATTACTGGCACAAAGAACCACTCCCATGAGTTGATTTCACAAATTCTCAATTTAATAAGATAACATTTGTGTTTTATCTACACAAGTCTAAATCCCCAATAGTACACTAGAGAGATTAAACCTTCACAATATCAAATTTACACGTGATATTCCAAAAACTGAAAACATAATTTATATGTCAACCCAATCGAAAACACAATATCAAATTGCAATGTACCTGCTGATGTAAAAAATTAGATCATTCTAATTATCCAATCACAGATAAATAAATAAGACAAAGAGTTTTTAAAGTGGTTCAGTCTTATAAGAATGGCCTACGTCCACTGTTTTGGTATTGTTGTTTGTATGAGAATTTTCGATTACAAGTTATCTCAAGAAATTTCGGTCTGGGTCCCTTTCCAATGAGGTTTGTTCAATGTATTTATAGCCATGAGGCTGTAAAGTGAAAGGGTACTACATTAAATGATATACATATGTAAGGGTAATACATTCAATGCCCTTTAAGCGTATGCGTCTGAATGATAAGCATTTAATGAACAGTCAAACTGTTGGTTATCCCGTTATTAATGCTTTGTTCGAGGTGCAGCTCGGACCGCCTGAGTTGCTCGGACCGCCTAGGCTTCTTGGTGCACAAGAGTTCCTCGGAGAGTTCTCGTTCCTCGGAGCGTATGAGTTCCTCGGGGAAGCAGTGTTCCTCGGGGAAATAGTCTTCCTCGTTGTAATCTTGTACCTCAGAGCTTGTGGGTTCCTCAGAAGTGTTGTTGTTGCCATGTAGATCACCACGTGTCTTCATTTAATTGGGCCATGTCAGCAGACTAAATTGGTATCAACATAAGCCCCCAATGTTTCATAGTTCGAATTTTGAGAAGTAGGGAACATTCTTTTTCGGAATATGGTAGCTTTAAATGGTCTTCCTGATTTTTAGGAGTGTTTCCTTCGTATTTATTTCTCCTTCCAAATTCGTAGAATCATGCTTTTTTGAACTTTTCTGCTCGCTTCGATTCTCACGCCACTTTTCGTCTTTTTAGCCGCTGTACCCGCTTTGATTCCTGCGCCCCTTTTCGTCTTTTTAGCCGCTGTTTCCCGCTTTGATTTCCGCGCCCCTTTTCGTCTTTTTAGCCGCCAGTAACGTAATCATACTTTTTTGTAATCATTACCTCACCATTTCCCAAGGCAAGGTATTTAAACTTCACAGACGCTCCCATCGTCTTCTACCTTTTCAAATTTGTATTCTCGAGTTTTCCATCGTCTCTTTCTCTCCTGTGTATTCATCTCTTCCATCATCCGTTGTCATCAGATCCACTCTTTTTCTGTAAGATTTTCTTCCTTCTTCTTCATTTCTTTTATTCATCATGGTTTACCCTGTTGAATCTCTTGATAAATTTCGTTCTGATTTTTCCATCCCCTCCTGGGTTGTTTTGGAAGATCTTTCTGAGCCTTTTGATTACTTTCGTTTGGCTGAGGGGCATTGGTTCCCCAGTCTCTTTATTGCTGAATGTGGATTTTCTTTTCCACCAAATCCCTTGTGTCTGGAATTCTGTCATTACTTTGACGTTGTTCCTGCAAGAATAGCCCCCAACACATGGAGAATAGTTAATAGGGTGCATAGATTAAATCAAATCCATGGAACTCGCATAGGAATTCTTGAGATTATGTTTTGTTATATATGGGCAGTTAATGATAACATTTTTTATTTAAAAACTAGAATTTTGAATAGAGCCTTAGTAGTCAATCTCCCTGATGCTAATAGGAATTATTTTAAGCATGGGGTTGTCATAAAAAATTGGCAACACCCTCCATTAACTAGAGATGAGGTTCACCAAGGTCCCAGATGCCCTCCTTATGGCAATGGGATAAGTTATTTTTATTTCGTTTTATTTATTTTGAAATTATGCTTCCTTTATGTTTGATAAAATGTGTCACTGATGGAAATGTTTATTTATTTGCAGTTGATAACAAAAGAAAGTGCCCAAAAGAAGCAGATGTCAATATAAGGCATTTGAAACTTATCTGGAGCCTGCATCAATCTGTTGCTGACGAGCACATTAGATCAGCCTCATATCTGCTGCAATACAAGAGCTACACCACTTCTTTCATTGCTCGTCCGGTGATAAGTGAATCAGAGCCAGTACCAGCTTCCACCAGTTCCTCGCCTGAATCTCACGTCCCTTTAAGCGAAAGGATGAAGAGAAGAAGACCTCCCACTTTGTTCGAGAAACCTGCCTCTGGTTCTGGAGAGGTAAAAAGAAATAAAGTTGATGTCCCAGGGGAGGGGACAAAGAAGAATGATGTGCCTTCCTTGGCTGCTGTCGTGAAGGTTGTAGAGAAGCCCGTAGTGGCTCCGAGCAGGTCTGCTGCTCCTGGAGAGGTGATTGTAATATCACCGACCAAGGGTTCTTCCTTGGTTGAATCTGTTTCTGTTCCCCCGAGGAGGCTGAAGAAGAGCTCCTCGGTCAATTTGGCTAACATCATCACTCAGCCCACAACTGCTGGGACTGGGGTTCCCACTTTTGTTCCTCCGAGCTCTGCCATAAGCTCGATAAAATCCTAGATCATTCCCGAGATCCAAGGTACTGAAGAAAACCTTACTCGGGACATGGTCACCTCGTTAGGTACTCGTCACCTTGCTTCTGTAAGTCTTCTTACTTTAAACTTTTCATATTTCCTTTGTTATTTCTGTTTCCGACTTGTTTTCTTTTTACTTTCACAGTTGACGAGTTGCTTTAATATAATCCCGAAGAAGGATGAAGCGATTAAAGCTTCATGCTCCTCGTCCAGTGTGGAGGGAGCTCTGGCATAAGCTATCAAGTCTTTGGATAAGTCTCGCCAGACATACGCTACTGACAAGGCTGTCTAGGAGAAAAACCTTGCCTCCACCGGGCAAGAGAAAGCTCGAGCTGTTGATGCCTCCAAGGAGTTGGAAAAGAGAATAAATGCCCTGGAGAAGGCAAATAAGGAGCTCGAAGAGAAGCTCAAAACTGCTGGGGAGCTTGAAGATAGGCTCAAGGATGCTGAGGAGGAGCTGGCTCAACTTAGGGAAGTAGGTCGACATAAGGAAGAGATTGAAAACAAATTGAAAGCTGCTGATAAATTGTTGTCTGAGAAGCTCTCCTCGGAGAAATTGAAGAGGAAGATGGTTGTGAAGAAGTCCTTCAGCGCTGGGTGGGACAAGGGGTGGAACAAGGGGTTGGCTTCTATGGTGTCGCAAGTGGACTATATAAGTCTCAAATACTTTAGGGATGGATGGGTTACTGCTCTCCAGGAAATGAAAGTTGATGAATCTTCTGAACTTTTTCAGCAACACATTCCTGGTCCCCCTCCAACCCCAGAAGATCTTGAAGAGGACGAAGCTGCCTCAGAAGAGTCTTCTATGGTGATGGGAGATAATCCCCTAGCCATTCAGCCTGCTGTCGAGGAACTTCAACAGATTGTTACTTCTTTCGAGCAGCTGCCTGTGCTCCCGGAACAACTACCCATTACCTCCGAGCAACCTACTTCCTCGTCCCAGCCTCTCGAGAAGGTTTTGGGAGATAAGGAAAAGGTGTAGAGTTGTTCGGGTTTCTCTTTATTTTTTTCTTTCTTTTTCAAATGTAACCCACATATGTAACTCTGAACTTTATGATTTAATAAAACTTGGACTTTTACGCATACTGTTGTTCATCTTCTATTCATACTCTGCTTATATTTCTTATTGATGATTGCTCTTTCTTTCTCTGCTAGTTTCTGTCCAGGATGGAATTACTATCTACCCATGATACTAAGTTGCTGCGACAATGTAATGATTATTTTAAAGCTGGTCATACAGACCTGAGTGCAGCACAAGTTATAGACATCCTCGACCAAGATACTTCTGGACAGGCAGTGGAAGTATATCAATATCTGAAGTGTCTACTTGATCGAGCGGTGGCCAATAATGTGGCCTATTATGACATGATCGAGGATCTCCAAGGCACCCTCGAAGACCTTTAGCTTCAATACAAAGAATCCATTGCCCTGTTGCATGAGGGGTATGAGAAGAAGTACAAGTTGATCATTGCCGACAAGGGCTACGAAAAGATTTTTGCTGGGTACGATGTGAGGGAGAGAACCCTGAAAGGTGAGGTAGAGGAATGCAGACAGACTGCCAAGTTGCTGGAGCAAGAGAACAACAACTTGCAAAAAGAGCTATCACAATTGAAGTCTGCAGCCTCTTCTTCAAAAGCCTTAATCCCAGTGACCGATGAGGGATTTTCATTCCTGGAAGTTGAGAACGCCAACTTGAGGGACGAGTTGGAAACTTTGAAGAGGTCTGGCCCTTCCACATCTTCTCGGGGACGAGGAAGAGCACCTCGGGGACGAGCTAAAGCAGCTCGGATTCCTGTCGAGGAACAGAGGACTCAGTCTGCCCTAGAGAACCAGGCCTTCCAGCTGATGGCGAAGAACCAGGCTTTGGCTGAAATATCGAAGAAGATCAGGGACTTGGAAGAGCAGCTCTCTGAGCATAAATCTACCTTGGAGGACAAAGATCTCTTCGTAAAAAATCTCCACGAGCAGCTGGACAGACTAACATATCAGTTCCACAAACAGCCCAGGGAGTTCTGGATGGCTGGATACAATGAAGCGCTCTATCACTTGGACGATCGTATCCAGAATGCCAATAATGAGGGCTACAAATAAGGCTAGTTGAATGCCTTAGGCGTGCTGCATCTCGAACAGGGTCATTACCTGTGGGACTACCATGATCCCGGGTTGCTCGACTTACCTGTGCCACCATACAAATTGGATATGAGTTGGATCCCTGCACGGGCCATTCCTCGGAGTTAGATTTCAAAGTATCTCGGCGACTACAATCTTCATTCAAAAGCCGAGATATCTCGTCCCGAGCATCTTTTGGATCGACCATCCGTGATGAATGTCAGGATGTTGAAGAATCTCAACTTCATCAATTCTCCTTTGGCTTTAAATGATCCGCCCGCTGGCGAGGAACCTGTGTCAAAAGCAGAGGGAAAAAGACCAGTAGAATAGGAATTTTTGATGTAATAGTTAGTATATATTTCAATATCAATGTAACTTTCATTTCATTATCAATGTAATTTATTTTGAATTTAATGAAAGACTTTCATTTTTATTCGCTATTGTCTTATAACATTTTATATTTGTGCATGCCTATCTGATAAAAAGATGACAATATTGTGTAGTTTGAACTTGTGATAGTCATTTGGCAAAAACAACATTTTGTTTCTCGACCAACTTAGTAATAAAGTAATAAGTATAAAAATGTTTAAAATATTTCCAACCAACCAAGGTTGTTAAATTCTTCATGTCGACCAACTATAGTTAGTGGATTTTTATCCCCGACCAGCTATAGTTAGTCTTTTTGAAATAATTTTGCCCATAAAATGTTTTCGACCAACCAAGGTCGGTAAATTTTCCTTGTCGACCAACTAAAGTTGGTGGGTTTTTATCCCCAACCAGCCATAGTTAGTAGATTTTAGCGCTTTACCTTCCGACCAATATATGTTGGCATTTTCGAGAATATATTTACCTCCCGACCAACATAAGTTGGCATTTTCGAGAATATATTTACCTCCCGACCAACATAAGTTGGCATTTTCGAGAATATTTTGTTTCCTAGCCAAACAGGTTGGCATTTTTAGTAATATTTTGTTTCCTAACCAAACAGGTTGGCATTTTTAGGAATATTTTGTTTCCTAACCAAACAGGTTGGCATTTTGAGGAATATTTTGTTTCCTAGCCAAACAGGTTGGCATTTTTAGGAATATTTTGTTTCCTAACCAAATAGGTTGGCATTTTTAGGAATATTTTTGCTGAGTAGTCTGATCTTTGCTGAGTAGTGTGTAACACTAGTATTCCCCGAAAAATTCTCAATAAAAGGAAGAACTTTGGCAGAATATCTTCATTTTATTCATAATGATGGAACTGCATTACATGAGAATATACATCACTGATAATACTTGCGTAGGTGCTCTGTGTCCCAATATTCTTAAACTCCTCTCCCTCTAGAGTTGCTATTCGGTAAGTTCCTGGTCAAACAACTTCTGTAACTCGGTATGGTCCATGCCAATTTACCTCTAGTTTATTGTGCTTTTGAATTACTTTCTTCAGCACATAGTCTCCTTCTTTCAGATCGCATTTCTTCACCCTCTTGTTGTAAAACAAAGCTGTTCGCTGCTGGTATGCAACATTTCTGATGGCTGCTTCTTCTCTAACTTCCTCGAGCATGTCTAAATCCAGTCTTCTCATTAAGTCGCTGATAGGGGAATTGAAATTCAATACCTTGTGTGTTGGGAGGCCCAACTCGGCAGGTATAACAGCTTCACTTCCAAACACCAACATATATGGTGATTCTCCTGTTGCTACTCGGGGAGTAGTTCGGTAAGCCCAAAGTACTGATTGTAGCTCGTTGATCCAATTTTCTTTCGCATCATCCAGTCTTTTCTTCAAACCATTCAGCAGCGTTCTGTTTGTTACTTCAGCTTGTCCATTGCTTTGAGGATGGCCTGGTGCTGAGTGGACCTTCAAAATGTTTGACTGATGGCAATAGGCAGCGAACTCCTCGTTATCAAATTGTGTTCCATGGTCTGTAATGAAAGCATGAGGAAGACCATATCGACAAATGATGCTCTTCCAAACAAATTGGTACACCTTCTCGTACGTCATATCAATGAGTGGCTCAGCTTCTACCCACTTAGTAAAATAATCTACTGCGACGACGAGGTATTTGAATCTTCCTCGGGTCATTGGCAGTGGTCCAACCAAATCAATTCCCCATAATTTAAATGGCCAAGGGGAAGTTATGGGTGCCAACAATGCTTGTGGAGTTCTTCAGATGGAGGAAAAGAGCTGGCACTTATCACATTTCTTAGTATAGGCTATACAATCAGCCCTAATCATCGGCCAGTAGTATCCCTACGTCATCACCCTTTATAAAAGCGTCCGACCTGCTACATGTGCTCCACATGAGCCTTCATGGATCTCTTCAATCAATTCATTCACACTACACCAAAAATAGGATTTTGGCACAGTTCAAAACGTGCCAGATCAAATCTGGCACGGTTTTGAACTGTGACAGAATCAGGTGTTCCAAAATGGGAATTTTTTTCTGGCACGGTTTAAAAGTGTGCCAGAATCAGTCAAACAGGAACACTTCTGGCACACTTTTAAACCGTGCCAGAATTTGATATTTCTGGCACACTTTTGGCACAGTTTTTAACTGTGCCAGATTCAGCAAAATAGGAACACTTCTGGCACACTTTTAAACCGTGCCAGAATTTGATATTTCTGGCACAGTTTTTAACTGTGCCAGATTCAGCATAATTTAAAAAAATTAGCACAGTTTAAAACCGTGCCAAAATATGATACACTTTTCCCACGGTTTTGAACTGTGCCAATTTTTTTCAATTTAAAAAAAATATTTGAAAGCACAAAATTCACAAATTAATAATATTGCGCGTTATTAATAAACTAATGTACATACAAACTTCAAAATATTAGAAGTCTTTAACTGATCATATGCCTAAAAAAAATTGGGCAGAGTTTCCTCTATTTTCTGGACATTCCAAAACCTGTTAATACAAAACCTGCCTTACATAAAGCCCGCACGGCCACAAAATATAACAATTAACTTACAAAAGCCCTCATGGCCATAAAAGTCAATAATAAAACAAAAAAAGACCGTACGGTCATGACACAAAAAAATGGATTCATTAATTAACCCCTTGTTGTAAACCATTGAGTTCTTTGTGTGTTCCACGCGAATAAAAGCCAACGATAAACTGTTATCCTGCAAAAAAATAGAATACAAAAAAGATACGATACTAGTAATCCAATAATTTACAAAAAAAAAATACTCAAAACAAAAAAATTACATATATGAATGGAAATTATCGTCATATTCACAAATCGGGAGACCCGAGACTACGCGGTTAGTTCCTACAAGTTACATTGGTCCCGTGCGAGGTGTTCGTGCCCCCTACGGGGTCGTTTGGGGGGTGGTATGAGTTTTCACCCTTTAACGGCTTGTTTTTAAGTTTAAGTGCTGATTTTTGCAAATTATAGTCATATTCACAAACCGGGAGACCCGGGACTACGCGATCAGTTCCTACAAATTACATTGGTCCCGAGCGAGGTGTTCGTGCCTCCTACGGGGTCGTTTGGGGACTGGTTTGGGTTTTCACCCTTTAACGGCTTGTTTTTAAGTTTAAGTGTTGATTTTTGCAAATTATCGTCCTACTCTCAAACCGAGAGACCCGGGACTACGCGATCAGTTCCTACAAGTTACATGATCCCGTGCAAGGTGTTCGTGCCCCCTACGGGGTCGTTTGGGGGGTGGTTTGAGTTTTCAACCTTTAACGGCTTGTTTTTAAGTTTAAGTGCTGATTTTTGCAAATTATCGTCATATTCACAAACCGGGAGACCCGGGATTACGCAGTCAGTTCCTACAAGTTACATTGGTCCCGTGCGAGGTGTTCGTGCCAACTACGGGGTGGTTTGGGGGGTGGTTTGGGTTTTCACCCTTTGACGGCTTGTTTTTAACTAACTATGATTTTTGCAAATTATCGTCATATTCACAAACCGGGAGACCCGGGACTACGCGGTCAGTTCCTACAAGTTACATTGGTCCCGAGCGAGGTGTTCGTGCCACGTACGGGGTCATTTGGGGGATGGTTTGGGTTTTCACACTTTGACGAATTGTTTTTAACTAAATGTGATTTTTTCAAATTATCAACATATTCACAAACCGGGAGACACGGGGCTACGCGGTCAGTTTCTACAAGTTACATTGGACCCGTGCGAGGTGTTCGTGCCCCCTACGGGGTCGTTTGGGGGCTGGTTTGGGTTTTAACCCTTTAACGACTTGTTTTTAAGTTTAAGTGTTGATTTTTGCAAATTCTCGTCCTACTCTCAAACCGAGAGACCCGGGACTACGCAATCAGTTCCTACAAGTTACATGATCCCGTGCAAGGTGTTCGTGCCCCCTACGGGGTCGTTTGGGGGGTGGTTTGAGTTTTCACCCTTTAAAGGCTTGTTTTTAAGTTTAAGTGCTGATTTTTGCAAATTATCGTCATATTCACAAACCGGGAGACCCGGGATTACGCAGTCAGTTCCTACAAGTTACATTGGTCCCGTGCGAGGTGTTCGTGCCAACTATGGGGTCGTTTGGGGGGTGGTTTGGGTTTTCACCCTTTGACGGCTTTTTTTTAACTAACTATGATTTTTGCAAATTATCGTCATATTCACAAACCGGGAGACCCGGGACTACGCGGTCAGTTCCTACAAGTTACATTGGTCCCGAGCGAGGTGTTCGTGCCACGTACGGGGTCGTTTGGGGGATGGTTTGGGTTTTCACACTTTGACGGATTGTTTTTAACTAAATGTGATTTTTTCAAATTATCAGCATATTCACAAACCGGGAGACACGGGGCTACGCGGTCAGTTCCTACAAGTTACATTGGACCCGTGCGAGGTGTTCGTGCCCCCTACGGGGTCGTTTGGGGGCTGGTTTGGGTTTTCACCCTTTAACGGCTCGTTTTTAAGTTTAAGTGTTAATTTTTGCAAATTCTCGTCATACTCTCAAACCGAGAGACCCAGGACTACGCGATCAGTTCCTACAAGTTACATTGGTCCCGTGCGAGGTGTTCGTGCCTCCTACGGGGTCGTTTGGGGGTTGGTTTAGGTATTCACCCTTTGACGGCATGTTTTTAACTAAGTGTGATTTTTGCAAATTATCGTCATATTCGCAAATCGGGAGACCCGAGACTACGCGGTTAGTTCCTACAAGTTACATTGGTCCCGTGCGAGGTGTTCGTGCCCCCTACGGGGTCGTTTGGGGGGTGGTATGAGTTTTCACCCATTAACGGCTTGTTTTTAAGTTTAAGTGCTGATTTTTGCAAATTATAGTCATATTCACAAACCGGGAGACCCGGGACTACACGATTAGTTCCTACAAATTACATTGGTCCCGATCGAGGTGTTCGTGCCTCCTACGGGGTCGTTTGGGGACTGGTTTGGGTTTTCACCCTTTAACGGCTTGTTTTTAAGTTTAAGTGTTGATTTTTACAAATTATCGTCCTACTCTCAAACCGAGAGACCCGGGACTACGCGATCAGTTCCTACAAGTTACATGATCCCGTGCAAGGTGTTCGTGCCCCCTACGGGGTCGTTTGGGGGGTGGTTTGAGTTTTCACCCTTTAACGGCTTGTTTTTAAGTTTAAGTGCTGATTTTTGCAAATTATCGTCATATTCACAAACCGGGAGACCCGGGATTACGCAGTCAGTTCCTACAAGTTACATTGGTCCCGTACGA
Source organism: Sambucus nigra (assembly GCA_949130495.1). Classification (NCBI taxonomy): domain Eukaryota; kingdom Viridiplantae; phylum Streptophyta; class Magnoliopsida; order Dipsacales; family Adoxaceae; genus Sambucus; species Sambucus nigra. Next base: position 339,050,923 of record OX422213.1, on the reverse strand, counting down.
GGTGTTCGTGCCAACTACGGGGTGGTTTGGGGGGTGGTTTGGGTTTTCACCCTTTGACGGCTTGTTTTTAACTAACTATGATTTTTGCAAATTATCGTCATATTCACAAACCGGGAGACCCGGGACTACGCGGTCAGTTCCTACAAGTTACATTGGTCCCGAGCGAGGTGTTCGTGCCACGTACGGGGTCGTTTGGGGGATGGTTTGGGTTTTCACACTTTGACGGATTGTTTTTAACTAAATGTGATTTTTTCAAATTATCAGCATATTCACAAACCGGGAGACACGGGGCTACGCGGTCAGTTCCTACAAGTTACATTGGTCCCGTGCGAGGTGTTCGTGTCCCCTACGGGGTCGTTTGGGTGCTGGTTTGGGTTTTCACCCTTTAACGGCTTGTTTTTAAGTTTAAGTGTTGATTTTTGCAAATTATCGTCCTACTCTCAAACCGAGAGACCCGGGACTACGCGATCAGTTCCTACAAGTTACATTGGTCCCGTGCGAGGTGTTCGTGCCTCCTACGGGTTCGTTTGGGGGTTGGTTTGGGTATTCACCCTTTCACGGTTTGTTTTTAAGTTTAAGTGTTGATTTTTGCAAATTATCGTCCTACTCTCAAACCGAGAGACCCGGGACTACGCGATCAGTTCCTACAAGTTACATTGGTCCCGTGCGAGGTGTTCGTGCCTCCTACGGGGTCGTTTGGGGGTTGGTTTGGGTATTCAACCTTAGACGGCATGTTTTTAACTAAGTGCGATTTTTGCAAATTATCGTCATATTCACAAACCGGGAGACCCAGGACTACGCGATAAGTTCCTACAAGTTACATTGGTCTCGTGCGAGGTGTTCGTGCCCCCTACGGGGTCGTTTGGGGGGTGGTTTGAGTTTTCACCCTTTAACGGCTTGTTTTTAAGTTTAAGTGCATATTTTTGCAAATTATCATCATATTAACTAACCGGGAGACCCGGGACTACGCGGTCAGTTCCTACAAGTTACATTGGTCCCGAGCGAGGTGTCCGTGCCTCCTACGGGGTCGTTTGAGGGCTGGTTTGGGTTTTCACCCTTTAACGGCTTGTTTTTAAGTTTAAGTGTTGATTTTTGCAAATTATCGTCCTACACTCAAACCGAGAGACCCGGGACTACGCGGTCAGTTCCTACAAGTTATATTGGTCCCGTGCGGGTGTTCGTGCCTCCTACGGGGTCGTTTGGGGGCTGGTTTGGGTTTTCACCCTTTAACGCCTTGTTTTTAAGTTTAAGTGTTGAATTTTGCAAATTATCGTCCTACTCTCAAACCGAGAGACCCGGGACTACGTGATCAGTTCCTACAAGTTACATTGGTCCCGTGCGAGGTGTTCGTCCCTCCTACGGGGTCGTTTGGGGGTTGGTTTGGGTATTCACCCTTTGACGGCATGTTTTTAGCTAAGTGTGATTTTTGCAAATTATCGTCATATTCACAAACCGGGAGACCCGAGACTACGCGGTCAGGTCCTACAAGTTACATTGGTCCCGTGCGAGGTGTTCGTGCCCCCTACGGGGTCGTTTGGGGGGTGGTTTGAGTTTTCACCCTTTAACGGCTTGTTTTTAAGTTTAAGTACTGATTTTTGCAAATTATCATCATATTCACAAACTGGGAGACCCGGGACTACGAGATCAGTTCCTACAAGTTACATTGGTCCGGTGCGAGGTGTTCGTGCCTCCTACGGGGTCGTTTGGGGGGTGGTTTGGGTTTTCACCCTTTGACGGCTTGTTTTTAAGTTTAAGTGCTGATTTTTGCAAATTATCGTCATATTCACAAATCGGGAGACCCGGGACTACGCGATCAGTTCCTACAAGTTACATTGGTCCCGTAAGAGGTGTTCGTGCCCCCTACGGGGTCGTTTGGGGGGTGGTTTGGGTTTTCACCCTTTGACGACTTGTTTTTAACTAAGTGTGATTTTTACAAATTATCGTCATATTCACAAACCGGGAGACTCGGGACTACGCGGTCAGTTCCTACAAGTTACATTGGTCCCGTGCGAGGTGTTCGTGTCCCCTACGGGGTCGTTTGGGGGCTGGTTTGGGTTTTCACCCTTTAACGGCTTGTTTTTAAGTTTAAGTGTTGATTTTTGCAAATTATCGTCCTACTCTCAAACCGAGAGACCCGGGACTACGCGATCAGTTCCTACAAGTTACATTGGTCCCGTGCGAGGTGTTCGTGCCTCCTACGGGTTCGTTTGGGGGTTGGTTTGGGTATTCACCCTTTAACGGTTTGTTTTTAAGTTTAAGTGTTGATTTTTGCAAATTATCGTCCTACTCTCAAACCGAGAGACCCGGGACTATGCGATCAGTTCCTACAAGTTACATTGGTCCCGTGCGAGGTGTTCGTGCCTCCTACGGGGTCGTTTGGGGGTTTGTTTGGGTATTCAACCTTAGACGACATGTTTTTAACTAAGTGCGATTTTTGCAAATTATCGTCATATTCACAAACCGGGAGACCCAGGACTACACGGTAAGTTCCTACAAGTTACATTGGTCTCGTGCGAGGTGTTCCTGCCCCCTACGGGGTCGTTTGGGGGGTGGTTTGAGTTTTCACCCTTTAACGGCTTGTTTTTAAGTTTAAGTGCATATTTCTGCAAATTATCATCATATTAACAAACCGGGAGACCCGGGACTACGCGGTCAGTTCCTACAAGTTACATTGGTCCCGAGCGAGGTGTCCGTGCCTCCTACGGGGTCGTTTGAGGGCTGGTTTGGGTTTTCACCCTTTAACGGCTTGTTTTTAAGTTTAAGTGTTGATTTTTGCAAATTATCGTCCTACACTCAAACCGAGAGACCCGGGACTACGCGGTCAGTTCCTACAAGTTATATTGGTCCCATGCGAGGTGTTCATGCCTCCTACGGGATCGTTTTGGGGGTTGGTTTGGGTTTTCACCCTTTAACGGCTTGTTTTTAAGTTTAAATGTTGATTTTTGCAAATTATCGTCCTACTCTCAAAACGAGAGACCCGGGACTACGCGATCAGTTCCTACAAGTTACATTGGTCCCGTGCGAGGTGTTCGTGCCTCCTACGGGGTCGTTTGGGGGTTGGTTTGGGTATTCACCCTTTGACGGCATGTTTTTAACTAAGTGTGATTTTTACAAATTATCGTCATTTTCACAAACCGAGAAACCCGGGACTACGCGGTCAGTTCCTATAAGTTACATTGGTCCCGTGCGAGGTGTTCGTGCCCCCTACGGGGTCGTTTGGGGGGTGGTATGAGTTTTCACCCTTTAACGGCTTGTTTTTAAGTTTAAGTGCTGATTTTTGCAAATTATAGTCATATTCATAAATCGGGAGACCCGGGACTACGCGATCAGTTCCTACAAATTACATTGGTCCCGAGCGAGGTGTCCGTGCCTCCTACGGGGTCGTTTGAGGGCTGGTTTGGGTTTTCACCCTTTAACGGCTTGTTTTTAAGTTTAAGTGTTGATTTTTGCCAATTATCGTCCTACACTCAAACCGAGAGACCCGGGACTACGCGGTCAGTTCCTACAAGTTATATTGGTCCCATGCGAGGTGTTCATGCCTCCTACGGGATCGTTTTGGGGGTTGGTTTGGGTTTTCACCCTTTAACGGCTTGTTTTTAAGTTTAAATGTTGATTTTTGCAAATTATCGTCCTACTCTCAAAACGAGAGACCCGGGACTACGCGATCAGTTCCTACAAGTTACATTGGTCCCGTGCGAGGTGTTCGTGCCTCCTACGGGGTCGTTTGGGGGTTGGTTTGGGTATTCACCCTTTGACGGCATGTTTTTAACTAAGTGTGATTTTTACAAATTATCGTCATTTTCACAAACCGGGAAACCCGGGACTACGCGGTCAGTTCCTATAAGTTACATTGGTCCCGTGCGAGGTGTTCGTGCCCCCTACGGGGTCGTTTGGGGGGTGGTATGAGTTTTCACCCTTTAACGGCTTGTTTTTAAGTTTAAGTGCTGATTTTTGCAAATTATAGTCATATTCATAAACCGGGAGACCCGGGACTACACGATCAGTTCCTACAAATTACATTGGTCCCGAGCGAGGTGTTCGTGCCTCCTATGGGGTCGTTTGGGGACTGGTTTGGGTTTTCACCCTTTAACGGCTTGTTTTTAAGTTTAAGTGTTGAGTTTTGCAAATTATCGTCCTACTCTCAAACCGAGAGACCCGAGACTACGCGATCAGTTCCTACAAGTTACATGATCCCGTGCAAGGTGTTTGTGCCTCCTACGGGGTCGTTTGGGGGGTGGTTGGAGTTTTCACCCTTTAACGGCTTGTTTTTAATTTTAAGTGATGATTTTTGCAAATTATCGTCATATTCACAAACCGGGAGACCCGGGATTACGCAGTCAGTTCCTACAAGTTACATTGGTCCCGTGCGAGGTGTTCGTGCCAACTACGGGGTGGTTTGGGGGGTGGTTTGGGTTTTCACCCTTTGACGGCTTGTTTTTAACTAACTATGATTTTTGCAAATTATCGTCATATTCACAAACCGGGAGACCCGGGACTACGCGGTCAGTTCCTACAAGTTACATTGGTCCCGAGCGAGGTGTTCGTGCCACGTACGGGGTCGTTTGGGGGATGGTTTGGGTTTTCACACTTTGACGGATTATTTTTAACTAAATGTGATTTTTTCAAATTATCAGCATATTCACAAACCGGGAGACACGGGGCTACGCGGTCAGTTCCTACAAGTTACATTGGACCCGTGCGAGGTGTTCGTGCCCCCTACGGGGTCGTTTGGGGGCTGGTTTGGGTTTTCACCCTTTAACGGCTTGTTTTTAAGTTTAAGTGTTGATTTTTGCAAATTCTCGTCATACTCTCAAACCGAGAGACCCGGGACTACGCGATCAGTTCCTACAAGTTACATTGGTCCCGTGCGAGGTGTTCGTGCCTCCTACGGGGTCGTTTGGGGGTTGGTTTGGGTATTCACCCTTTGACGGCATGTTTTTAACTAAGTGTGATTTTTGCAAATTATCGTCATATTCACAAATCGGGAGACCCGAGACTACGCGGTTAGTTCCTACAAGTTACATTGGTCCCGTGCGAGGTGTTCGTTCCCTCTACGGGGTCGTTTGGGGGCTGGTTTGGGTTTTCACCCTTTAACGGCTTGTTTTTAAGTTTAAGTGTTGATTTTTGCCAATTATCGTCGTATTCTCAAACCGGGAGCCTCGGGACTACGCGGTCAGTTCGTACAAGTTACATTGGTCTCGTTTATTGATTTTAGAAAATTTTGACATAGTTTCATTTGTTTATTCGTTAAATCCAACATGTTTTAACATTTGAAATAAACTCAACAGCAGCAGCAAATTCCAAAACCAAACCACCAACAAATCCCTTCCACCAATTTAACTGAATAAGCTCATAAAGTAAACCATTTTATATTCGATGACAAAAAATGTACGAAAGATGTACCAAAGTCTAATTTTGACCCTTAGCGAGACCCTTAAGTAAAAAAATACTCATAATGTAATGTATGAATCACCTCGCTGTCAAATTCAGAATCATCATCTCTTTGGACAGAATCAGCTCCCAAGCTAACGGATCTAGCACACTTTTGACCTGTGTAAAGTAGACGATAACAAAAATTTTGATTAACACCTGAACTCTTGATCTAATTTTGCTTTAATTTTTCTCAATTATCAGTACAAATAGGAAAAAAGAGTTTTAAATTCTCTATTGGACTAATGAGAATATCAAATATTCGCACAAATGCAGGAAATTTGCCAATGACTAAGGAAGACTAGGTTCACCACATATGCAGTGAGAGTGTGTGCGTGTGTGTTTGTGTGCGCGTGTGAGTGGGAAAGGGGGGCACGTGTGTGCGTGTGCGTGAGTGTTGCACTGCATATATATGCATATGCCCATATATATATGTATATGCATATGCATCAAAATTGTGAGCCCCCACTATCGGCACTAAAAATTTACCTCAAATCCCATCTCAGAGGCTATAGTTTTTCATATTGGATCTCTAGGAAAGACAATTGTACTTTTTCATATTCTCGCATGTTTGATTCTTCCATGTGAACCTACAAACAAAGCAAGTGCAATCATTTCACATTCATCTTCGTTGAACTCAGCTGCTGCACTGATGGGTGTTTAATGAGGTTGTTTAGATTAAAAACTCGCATTCAAATATGAAAAAGAGAAAAAAAAAATATCAAGACAGGGAGAAGGACATATTAAACCTCATACCTATTGTACAGATGCACCAACATCATCAGCCTTTATAAACAAAGAAGAGTGATCTGATATTATGAGTTTCATCAGTATAAACTCCAAATAGAGGGTAATGAAGCAAAATTCATAAAAAAGAAAATAAAAAAAGAAGAATCGTACCTCAAATTATTTCCAAGAGTTATATGAAAAAAAATAACCCGAAACATCTTGAAACCCAATATTATACAATGTGGGACTATTATTGATACCTTGTATAAAAAACCTACACCTGACCAAACACAAAGACATTACATAGCAAAATACTAAAAACAAAAACAATTTAGCACCTCGATTTCACCTGCTACTCGGCAGGAGGCCTAAAGTGAGTCTGATTCGCAAGATAAAACCTAAAAAAAAGAATAAACAAACATTATAGAGGTATGTGTTTCTCCATGTAGTTAACTTAAGAACACAGATTGAATTGGGAAATCAAAGAACAATTCAAGATTATGGAAACAATGATCACAAGTTCAAGAAGCCATTCAAAACTTATAAAAAGAAACAAAATACCTGAGCAGGGTACACCTGCTCTCCTGTAACAAAATGTATGGCTGAGTACATATATAGAAACCCAGCAGGGTAGACCAGAGGTCCTATGTCACCTTTCAGGTTTGTGTAATCTCTCTCCCCTTCAAGGAACCCATTAACCTATTTGCAAATCATTCAAAATCTAAATAAAACCATACCATATGAAGTATGAACAGTAAATTAAATCGAACTCGAAAAATAAAGACAAATCCATACCTGTGACATGTATGCATCCCAGTCTATCTTTGTATCTAAAATTATACAAGTAAACTATTACAAAAACATAATTATTGATTGAGAGAGAATCAATCCAGAGATAGGGAGAGTAAAGATGATTCTTACAGGGGACGTAGGTGATGATGAGGGCTACTCTTGGATTTTTGACAAGTTTACGAATCGAAGCATGTGATCTTTGCAAGGGTTTGGGTTTGGACACTGGACGGATTTCCATGGCTTCTCCGTGGGATCGCCACTCTCAGAACTGCAACCACCATAGCAACCCCAGCACAACACCACGAACCACACCACATCAAGCCACCTCCCTATCACCACCATTTCGCACCCAGCCCCATAACCTTCGATCATCAGAAAAAGAAGCCCAATCAGGACCACGAAGAAAGAGGGTAGGGGCGACGAGGTCTTCACCGGGGCTAAAATCACCCAAATCTCCCATATAGAGAAATGCCCGACCCTTACCAGACTTGAATCGGTAGAGAAAGACCAAGGTGAGATAGAGAGAGAGCGCGAGACTAGAAAGAGAGATCAAAGTGAGCGGGAGAGAAAAAAAATTGTGAGGGGTATTATTTTTTTAGGGCTTTTATATTTTAGTTAATTGTACTCAATTTTGGCACACTTTAAAACAGTGCCAAATTTTGGCACTGTTTTAAAGTGTGCCAGATTTTCATTAAACCGTGCCAGAATCTGGCACAGTTTTAAACTGTGCCAGATTTTTAATATCAGGGTGTGCCAATTTGCTGTTTTTGGTGTAGTGTCACCTCGAATGGATGTACACATCTCTGCAAGCCTGCCATAATCCCTCATCTATACAAAACACCATTAGTTAATACATACAGAGTAGCTTTAAACTTTAATTTCTTGGCTGTGAGCTTGTCAATTGGTAATTCTCCTTCTTCAATATATGCCCTGATGGGATCCATCCAAGATGGTCCTAAATCAAGGGTGATAAAGTTCATCGTCAGATCTTCATCTATACTCCGACCAGCTAGCACTTCAATTGGGATTGTTCGTCGTAGCTCGGTGCGAGTAGCTGATGCTAGTCGAGCTAGGGCGTCTGCTCTCGCATTCTCCATTCTTGGTATTCTGACCAGCTGAATAGCGGTAAATTCTGACACCAGTTCCTTTGCCTTTGCATGATATCTGATCATTAATTCTCCTCTAACTGCATATACTCCCAACATTTGATTTACGATCAATTGAGAATCAATGAAGGCAATAATCTACTGCGCCTCCATAATTTTTGCTAAACCAAGTCCTGCAATCATGGCCTCATACTCAGCCTCATTTTTGGAAGCTTTGAATTGGAAACGCAGGGCGTATTCCATGTCAACCTCGTCTGGAGTGCTTAAAACTATCCCCGCGCCACATCGTGTAGTGCAAGATGAGCCATCTACATATAGCCTCCATATAGGTAACTCGTCTTCAAATTTCTGATCAGTTAGAGTTCCTCGGTGAAATATTTGTTGCTTCCTTTCATCCTCTCCGGATATTTCTCACTCTTCGTCGATCATTTTTTCTTGCCCTTTTACCAACCGGAGTTGGTCTGAGCTTGAATTTAATGATTCTGTAACATTTACTTGCCCTTTTACCAACCGAAGTTGGTCTGAGCTAGTGTTTGTTGATCCTGTAACATCCACAGGTTGATCAGCGAGCAACTTTTTCTCCTCGTCCGGAGTGCTCACAACTATCCCTGCGCCACATCCTGTAATATCCACACGTTGATCAGCGAGTAACTTTTGCTCCTCGTCCGGAGTGCTCACAACTATCCCTGCACTACATCCTGTAACATCCACACGTTGATCAGCGAGTAACTTTTGCTCCTCGTCCGGAGTGCTCACAACTATCCCTGCACCACATCCTGTAACATCCACACGTTGATCAGTGAGCAACTTTTTCTCCTCGTCCGGAGTGCTCACAACTATCCCTGCACCACATCCTGTAGCATCTACACGCCCTTTTACCAATCGGAATTGGTCTGAGCTTGTGTTTGTTGATCCTGTAACATCCACAGGTTGATCATCAATCAACTTTTGCTCCTCGGGGGTATCAGGATAAGTGAACTCTGCTATAAAATCTGCCACAGCTTGCCCTTTTAGCGATGATCTGGGTTCATAGAATATATCATATTCACCGAGCTCTATTTCCCAGTACATCAATCTCCCTAATTTTTCTAGCTTGTGAAGGGCTTGCCTCAATGGTATATCGGTATATACTACAATGGTATGAGCCTGGAAGTATGGCCTCATTCTCCTACTTGCCTCAATAAGCGCCAGTGCTAACTTTTCCAGCCTTGGATATCTAATCTCTGCTCCTCGGAAGGCCTTACTTGTGTAGTAAATTGGTTTTTGCACTCCATTCTCCACTCTGATCAACGCCGAGCTAACTGCATTCTCGGACACTGTAAGATACAAGTACAATTTTTCTCCCATCACTGGCCTGGACAACAGTGGAGGTGCTCCGAAGTATCTCTTCAAGTCTTGAAAAGCCTTCTCGCATTCATCATTCCACTCAAAAGTATTTCTGAGTGTCTTAAAGAATGGGAGACATGTATCAGTTGCTCGTGACACAAATCTGTTGAGTGCTGCTACTCGTCCTGTGAGACTCTGTACTTCCTTCTTCGTCGTTAGAGATCGCAGCCCTAATAGAGCTTTGATCTTTTCAGGATTTGCCTTAATGCCTCGCTGATTGACAATGTATCCAAGAAACATGCCTTCTCGTACTCCAAATATGCACTTCGTCGGGTTCAGCTTCATTTGATATTTATCCAGTTGATCAAAAGTCTGACTTAAGTCAACTAAATGATCGACAACTTTCTTACTTTTCGTCAGCATATCGTCAACATAGACTTCCATATTGCAACTGATTTGTTCAGCAAAGACTTTGTTCATCAGCCGCTGATATGTCGCACCTGTATTTTTCAAACCAAAAGGCATAACATTATAACAATAAGTTCCCCGAGGGGTAATGAAAGAAGTACTCTCCCTGTCTTCAGGTTTCATTTTGATCTGATTGTAGCCAGAATAATCATCCATGAAGCTCAGCAACTCGTGTCCCGAGGTAGCATCCGCTAGTTGATCAATTCGGGGCAGTGGAAAGTGATCCTTTGGGCATGCTTTTTTGAGGTCGGTGAAGTCTACACACATCCTCCACTTGTTGTTTTACTTCTTTACCATCACTACATTGGCTAACCAACCTGGATATTTAACATCTTCAATGAAATAAGCCTTCTGGAGCTTCTCGACTTCCTTTTGTATAGCTTGATTCTTCTCGGGACTAAATACTCTTCTTCTCTGCTTCACAGGCTTGATCTCCTTATTCACATTGAGTTCGTGACATAAGAAGTTTGGGTCTATCCCTGGCATATCTTCATGACTACATGCAAAAGTTTATTTTCCGCTTTTAAGGAAAGTTATTAATTCTTATTTTAATGAGGGCTCCAACGACGAACCTATTTGAGTAGTTCGCTCAGGGTGCTCGTCATCCAGAATGATATTTTGAGTAGCTTCCACCACTTGACCCTTCATGAGTTGTGACTCATCTCGAGGATCAAATGTTTCAATCTCTGCACCTTCGTCGACTTGATAGGTAGTAGTCTTTTTCTTTGATTCCTCCAATTCTTCTTGCTCGGCGGATGAATAATAGCATTCCCGAATCTACTTTATGATCACCTTTCACAACTGCTACTCCAAAGTTTGTTGGAAATTTAAGGCATTGATGCACTGTAGATGGTACAACCTCGAACTTCTTTAATCCTACTCTTCCCATGATGATATTGTACGATGATTGGACATTCTTATCCATCACGAAGAAACGTATTCTTTCTGTCCGATAAGCAGGCCACGTACCAATGAATATATCCAACTTGATCGTCCCAAGTGGAAATACTTTCTCACCAGCAGATGATGGGTCTGTAGTAAGTCTCCAGTTGAGATAGCTTTAGATTTAGATTATTGAAGCACGAGTAGAACATGATGTCTGCCGAGCTACCATTGTCGACCAGTACTCTTGAAATCATAACCTCCTTCATCCTTATTTTGATCACCAGTGGATCATCGTGAGGATATAGAACACATGCGAGGTCATTTTTTGAGAAACCAATGACCAACTTCTCTTTATTCACTTTTCTCGGGTGATCCTCCTCAGCTAGATTTATTCGCTGAATGTACGAGCAAGCTTGAGCCTCACCGAGGTAAGATTTTCTCTCTGCAATAAGGTCTCCTCCTCCTGCATCTCCACCTGTTATAACATTACAGTCAAATGACCCAAAGCGTATTGAAAATACCTCTCGTTCTGGCTGCCTTGGTCTCTTGGGAAGATCGGGGTCATTCTCGGGATCAACTTCTTGATTTCTTTTCTTATTTTCCTCTCCTCGACGAGGAGATCTAGACCTTTCTCTTTCTCGGTCGTTGTTTCTTCTTTCATTTCCCCGATCAACATACTTTGATAGCTTTCCTCATCTGATGAGTGTTTCAATCTCATTTTGAAGAGCTATGCAATTCTTGGTCATATGGCCATGATCTTTGTGAAACTCGTAATATTTTTCCCTATTCCTCTTGTCAGGGTCTGCCTTCATTTTCTTTAGCCAGTTTAACTCCTCGCTGTTCTTAATTTCTTACAGGATGTGGTTGATATCTACCTTCAAAGGAGTGTAATTATCAAATTTCTTCAATACCTCCCATGACGACCTATTTTTGGATTGTTTGTCAACACCATTGTTCTTATGTTCTTTCTTCTTGGTTTTGTCGACTTCCACCTTGGTTTTTTTATCCATATTCTTCTTCGCAGCCATAGCCTCCTCGGCATTCATGATTTTGGTCTCTTTTGCCATCAATTTTGACATAGTTATGGGTGGATCTTTGGCCAAAGTGAAATACAACTTGTTAGGCGACATCCCACTCATCAAGGCAGTGATCACTGTCTTTTCCTCATAATCAATGACTTCAAGTTTCTCGTTATTAAAACGAGTTATATAATCTCTGGTACTTTCACCAGTTTTTTGTCTAACACTTAACAGATGTGCTACTCGTTTAACTAGCTTTTCCCCAAAGAAGAAATTTCCAATGAATAACTCGGCCAGTTGAAAGAAAGTTGAGATCTTATCCCGAGGAAGATTATTATACCATATTTGAGCAGATCCAATAAGAGTTCCCGAGAATGCCCTGCATCTCATCTCATCTGGGACAGCATAGATGTCGGCAGCAGCTTGATATTTTTCTATATGAAGAATAGGATCAGTCTTTCCATCATATTTGGGGGTCACAACAGGCGTTTTGAACTTTGATGGTGTTGGAAAATCTACAATGGCCTGGATAAAAGGTGTTCCTCGAACAAAGGTTTGTTGTAAAGGGTTCTTAGTTTTAACCATTTCTCCTAATCTATCCTCCAGCCTTTGAATAGAACCTTTCCATGCATCATTTCTTTCCTCGGGCCTGTTGATTCGAGCAGCTGATCGCGTTGAGGTGGCTTCCTGGGAGACCTCTTGACGAGCAGCTGGTCGCGACTGGGCAGATCCTTCCCTTAAGGCTGTTGATCGTCGAAAGCTCCTCGACGCTGCATTAAGAGGACTTTTGTTCCTCCTAGGGCCTAATCAGTCGAAAGGAGAAACCCTACTTAATCTTTCCAATGCGTTGGCCCTTTCTGGAGAGAGAGTGGCATGATGTTTAGTATCTGTGGCTCGCACCGACGAAGTTCGCCCAGGTTGATAAGAGAAATCATCAGATTCCTCATTGCAATGTAAATCGGTACGCCTAGTACGTGAGGATGGTGCACGGGTGTTTCTTTGAATACTCCGTGGTCCTGAATGGGCTGACGCACCGCCATGGAGAGTTTGGATGAGTTGTCGCATTGTTTCTTGCATGACGGTCTGGCCCTGAGCCAGATTTGTCATTATTCCAGCCAGATCTGGAATATTTGGCAGAGCAGATGGATTTGGAGGGGTTCCAGCATTTCGATTGCTGGATTCCGGAATATCAGCCATTTGTGATGGATTGTTTTTGGTGAGAAAACGATATTACCAGTCGTTTCCCACAGACGGCGCCAATCTGTTGATGTAAAAAATTAGATCATTCTAATTATTCAATCACAGATAAATAAATAAGACAAAGAGTTTTTAAAGTGGTTCAGCCTTATAAGAATGGCCTACGTCCACTGTTTTGGTATTACTGTTTGTATGGAAATTCTCGATTACAAGTTATCTCAAGAAATTACGGTCTGGGTCCCTTTCCAATGAGGTTTGTACATTGTATTTATAGTACTGTGGCTGTAAAGTGAAAGGGTACTACATTAAATGATATACATATGAAAGGGTAATACATTCAATTCCCTTTAAGCGTATGCGTCTGAATGATAAGCATTTAATGAACAATCAAACTGTTTGTTATCCCGTTATTAATGCTTTGTTCAAGATGCATCTCGGACCGCCTAGGCTTCTCGGTGCACAAGAGTTCCTCGGAGAGTTCTCGTTCCTCGGAGCGTATGAGTTCCTCGGGGAAGTAGTGTTCCTCGGGGAAATAGTCTTCCTCGTTGTAATCTTGTACCTCGGAGCTTGTGGGTTCCTCGAAAGTGTTGTTGTTGCCATGTAGATCACCACGTGTCTTCATTTAATCGGGCCATGTCAGCAGACTAAATTTGGTATCAACAGTACCTTTTATCCCTACTGGGTCTGCAGCCACATATCTGTGACAACCCGCCATCCGAAATAGGGGTGGGATAGCCAAATACTCCAAAATAATGGAATCATGGATGGAATCATTCTAAGCATCACAACAAAAGAAGAAGTATACGGGATAACCACTCCTTATTTTAGAAAAACGGGTTGCCAAAAAATTTGATTTTTAAAGCTAATAAAAGAAAACAACTTAACAACCCAATAAGAGAAAGTGGAAATCCAGATGAAATAATATTACATACGCATAAATGTACAATAAGGGACTGAATATGCTGTCAGCCATAGACTCATACAATAAAATTAAACAAATTCATTAATTACATAATACATTACATTAATCAAGTACAAAAGCTTGGGCCTCTCGCCCGAGTAAAAAGACCCGATCTTATCTATAGTGCAAGGATGACAACGTCTATTTCCAAATGCCTCGTAATACCCGCAAAGCATCACGGCTCGCCAAAGACACCGGTATCGGAATTCAAATCAGGCATCTTTACGGCGGAGTACCTGAACGGATACAAGATGCATACACAATAAGAAATATGAACGGTTCAGGGATCGGTTCTATATGATTACCAGATGAATAAAGAGTATGACAGTTATGAATGATAATCATGATGAACGAGAAATAAGAATCTACCTACACAATTTAAAACATACGCTAAGCAAGAAAATAAAATGAATAACATTAATTTAAAACTTCGTCACGCGCATGAGTTATTTCATATATCTTTTCCTTAATAGGAAATATATATATATATATATATATATATATATATATATATATATATAAAATCACAATCTTATGCTCTTTATGGCATTTTTATCTCACTTTTACATTATGTAAAAATCCTTTCCTTATCAGGAAAACAATCATTTTCAAATGCTCTTTGTGGCATTTATATGTGCTCTTTGTGGCACTTCTTTATGCTCTTTATGGCATATTTCAACACATCAAGTCCCACTTGATTATGAATAGTTATATTATATATATATATATATATATATATATATATATATATATATATATATATATATATATATATATATATATATATATATATATAACGATTCTAAGACCGCCCGTCCGGGTTTTCCCACTATGCGCGCCCCTAAATGACCATCATCTTCCAGGGCCTACCATTAAGACAACCTGGGCACCTATAACGCAAGACGTCGTGAAGCGGCCATGTGCCTGCGGGATAGTCAAGACCACACCCGAAATCTCCTACCCATCGCAGAAAAATATATAACAACAAACGCTCACATGGCCTAGGACTATATCCACCCTGCATTCATTAGTCAGGGGGCTTCACCTCACGCACGAACTTCCCTTATGATGTCATTTAGAGAGGTGTGTTTAAACCATTTTATTTACCATTTCCAAAAATCAAGTAAATTATCATTTACCATGTTCATGATTAAGTAAATTATCATTTACCATCATCATTACCATATCCATTTCATTTCCATTTATACACATATGTTTCGTTTTATTTTAAACCATACTTATTTACGTTATTGTAAATAATTCACCTTATTATCCGGAGCCATACGATAAATTGTATCGTAACTACAACCTCAAAGGAGTAAATAAACTCTTAATTATCTCCAAATATTTTGGGGTATTACTTTAAAATCCCAACACTATCATCCCTCAAAGGAATGAATAAACTTTCGATTCATTCTCCCAACACACTTTTATGGTGTTATTATAAACCATCAAGATTAACATAGCTCAATGGAGCCTCTAAATTCTCCCAAACATAACACTACGACTCCTAGTTTAATAATAATCAACTAGAAGAAACAATGCCCTAACCTCAATAGGCATATCCCTGAAAAAATCCCTTATACGCACTTCTATTCTAGGGTAGTTTCCCTAATTCATTTAGAACTCTAGGACTCTAAGTTTACTTCATAGAGGAAGGTTCCTAGGCCCTAAGCCTAAAGAAAAGCATTAAAATTGAGTCAGAAAAACCAACTCAAAAATAGCCTGATTCTGAATCGATTCGCCCTAGGGCCGAATCGATTCGGCCTAGCGAATCGATTCGCCCAAACAGTGAATCGGTTCGGACATCAAGACCTGGGATTCTGTAACTGCCGAATCGATTCGGCCTTAACTCGAATCGATTCGGGTACCTAGACCTGGGAAACTGACTCTTAGCGAATCGATTCTTCCCAAGGGCCGAATCGATTCGGTCCTGCAATTTTTCCAAGAATGGCTACGAAGAGTTATGAACCCTAATTTCTCCAAACCCCAAATCTCATCCCTTTTTCACACAACCGACAATATTTATCCACCCAAACTCATCCTACATGATTAATAACAACTACAACCCAAAGTTTTATCATTAAAACTAAGATTAGGACTTAAATCCCATAAATTCCACATTTAAACAATAAATGTACATACAAAACTATCACACAATTTATACATCTTAAATCACACATTAGCAAGTAGAAAACTTGCCTTAGGGTTGAAATCTCAGATTTCTTTGGGGGTAGAAGCAACAATCCATCTTCAATCTCCAAATCTCTCTCTCATTTCTCCATTTTTCTCTTCCTGTCTTTTTCTCTCCTTTTCTCTCTATGTTTTTAAGACATGAAATGAGAAATGAAAATAAGGGGAAAGACTTAAAAATCGTGACTTAAGTCTAAAATCTCCAACTTAAGTGGTTAATACCACATAAAAATGACTCCCAATACGCGTTTAAGTTAAAACCAGGTAAAAGTGCCCGAAACCCAAAAATACAATATGGCACTTATTTTGGCTGTCTCGGACATTCCGGGACTAACTACACCCTCTAAACTGGCATCCAGAAATTTTATAAATTATTTCGAGTTCCAACTTCATTTAAACCATAATGTCATTTTAAATACATGACACTATAAACATGCAACCTGATGATATTTACTTTCACATACAATAAATATGCATCAATCTAGTAAATATTAACTTTCAATTCATTCAATTAATATTTACTCCAATCCCAGCATTTTATATAATTACCTAATGCGGTAAATTAAATATGATATTAGCCTCCTGAAAGCGAGGGTTTTTACATACTCCCCCCCTTATGAGGTAATTTTATCCCCAAAATTCAGGCATACCCTATACGCATAAAGGGTATACTATCTCGAACTATCATTCTATCATCCTTATCAAACCCTCGTTACTGCGGCGTCCCAAAATGGACTCGGACTAAGGTCGTCTCTATCGATCTCAGTCTATAATCTTTGTGCTCTTTCCTAGCACAAAGCGTTCCTCACAAACTATCAATTCTAACCTCCTACGACGGAAGATGATAACCAAGCGACTCGGCGTAAATAATATTACATTTGGATCGCATTACATCATACGTCAGGGGTACTCACACCAACGCTAAATGGCTTAACCCCACAACTACTCAACTCCTCCTTGCATAGATGTATCCCTTCAAATCATTTGTCTCAAAAGCCCACTCGTTAGAGAAATATTCCAGGACCGCTCCAAGTCCAAGGAACCAGTTATTCGCTGACCTCATTCAACGAGTATATAATTTACTTACCTGGCTACACAAGGCCACCCATGGTGCCATAGCTTACGAAATGATTTAAATTCCTGTACAAAAAATTTCCATCCACACAAGTCATTGCTCCCATCCATCCATTCATCCCAATGCATACCTTCGAAGCATGCCTCTCGACATTAAGTCAACTTTATCCATTCATCCATCCACTTTACGGTGGTAAAATATACTCCATCTCCATACGGTTCCCATTCCTTCATGGGAACTTTACCTAACCTTCAACACGAATATCAAATCTCGATCCACCACTATTGTAATAGGCACCACTATTTTAATGGGCACCTCCTACAGTTCTACCATTTCTCCATAAAAAGCGGGACATACTCCTCTACATATCGTCAGCCCGCAATGTCAGAAAGAGCAACGGTTTGGTCAAGCGATCATCAGTTTTCTCAAATAGGATCATGACCAATTTAGTGCCGGCAATTCAAAGGGAATATCTTTGAATATACCCTTCTTCATTCCAACCCTATTCTCTTCACACGAGTAGGTGAAATGGTCAATCATAGGACCGGAATGCTCTCGCTACTAAGTCTTCCAAGTCATACTCGATTCATTTGGCTTTCCATGCCAACACAAATATCTCCGACGGGTTTCTTACTCGACGCATCTACTACCCCAATCGCATATCCTTAGCGAATGAGAATATCCAATTGATAGTTATTTAAGAACTCTAAACACCAACTCGATTTCTCCCACAACATACTACAACCACTTGTTGCTCGCGAGAAAGACTAAATTTCCATGCCCAGGAAGTAGTGCCTCCCTTTCTTTAAGGCTATTTCCACCGTAACGAATTCTAATTCAAACGTGGGATAATACTTCCCACAAGTTTAAGCTTGTGAGACGCATAGACAATGGGTCCATGTTCCAGTATTATTACTCCCCACTTCTGGCAGAGACTTATTCATTAAATTAACCCTCGAGCTTAACCACATGAACTCGAAGTGAAAGTCAATTCATCCATTTAACTCCCCAAAAGTTAGGTTACCAATGTAACACTTTAACTAGGAGAGGTCTCATCTCCATCGGCCTAACCTTCAAAATCTTTCGAGATTCCACACTTCTCGTTCCTAGGGATCTAATCCCCCTTAGAGTTAACCCACGATCTATTCGTGGTCAACTCCTTATAATCTTCCTAAATTAACATCACATGCCCTAATGGCCTTACGTCCTAATAAACCTAAGGTCTATCTATATATATATCCTATCTAAGTCGTATACATATAATACTAAGTATATCCCTAGTGTCCAAGACCAATCTCAACTTCTGACATTCGCTCCGTTTTATGCGTGGGACGTCTCGCCGAAGAGAAATCCAAACAATGAGCCCTCCCGTTACACTACTACCTCGCATCGTCGGTCATTAAGATGTGACGGTCTAAAACACATAATCGGGATCGGTAAATTTTAACTTACAATTCTACTAAAAATTTTTTACTTCTACGTCTTACCATAGCATCATTAAAGATTTCAATTAATCAGACATTCACTTTCTGTGAAGTCTTACAAATTTCATCCCATAGCATATATACATCTTTCAAATAGCCTTCTTATCAAGACATAACCCTAAGTCTCAATTCGACTCCGTATCTCAGTCTCCCTCGCATCGATCAGAGGAGAGAACTATATACAGTGCTTCCATCTCGCACTTTAATAGCCCTTAATCACTCTTCTACGTGATTCTCGGCTAAACATTTCAACCCATCTCTTAACCCGTAAAATAAAATAAAATAAAATGGAATCAACTAAAAGAAGAAAGAACATCATATCCCCACTTCCAACGTCATTGAGGTTCACGCGTGGAGCGTCCCGCCAAAGCGGAATCCAAACAAGGAACCCCTCCTATACGTTACTACTCAACTTTGTTGGTCGTGGAGATAAGGCATACCAATCACATACAATGCAAACAAGCAATCAACCAAAACACACATGCAAGATAACATAACAAGTAATAAAAACCTCCTACATACCTCAACCACCCCTATGAAGTCTCAACCTGTATCCAGGAGAGACATATAGAATATTTAGTTCCATCCTGAAACTAGAAGTAAGATAGCCCCGCAATCTAATTGCTTGCTATCACTCCAATCAAACCAATATATCTTTACTTGTATAGTACACATCATATAAGTAGTAATAACGTACATAGTACTCAAAAAGAAAATATATCATCACTCGCTTTATATTGAGTGAAGGAAAAACATAAAACTTCCTTACCACGGAAGTCATATAATTATTCTATTTAGTAATATCAAAACTACTACAACCTACATATACACACCCGAATCTATAGTAGATATAATACTACTAAATCATATCCTAAGGAATACACCACCCACTAAGAAGGTGGAATTCCCGCCAACATCTTATGCCATTCACTCCGGGTTAATACTAATGGTTCTCAGACTCCATCGTCGAGTCTTATACGAACCTACCCTACTTTCATCAACTCCCCAAGTAGGCACTATATACTTGCCCTTGTTCTCCAATATACATAATGAAAATGCGTGGTTCTTCCACGTCATAACCATTGTTCCGCCCCTAACTGCCAAACAATTATCCACGCAGTCCCTCTTACTTTCTCAGTAAAAGAAAACACGCTCTCAGCCTCCTCTTCCTTAGTTCAATGAAACCTTCCCAGGTGGATGTACACCAATGCGGTTTCATGATCACTGCTCCATCAGAAGTGTTAACGACACTTATTCTGGAGCATATCATTTCATTGGAGGGATCTTCCTTATACCTACCCTTCTTTAGTGCACGATCTCCCTAATCGCACAACTCTTTATTCACATGTCGGCCTCTGGCCGAGCCTCGCATGAACATTTGAGGATCTACCTTCTCCTCCTTTCAGTTATCCCAGAGAAACTTATTATAGAAAGTATCTACCGGGTTTCTTCATGGACCAAAACTCTCAGCGCCCACAATTAAGGTGACTACACTCCCACCATTTCAACACTAATCCTACGGGTGAAGGATTTTCCTCCATCCTTTTTATTTGGGCACTTCTCCACTTCAATTTAGCGTTACTTGAAATCTCAAGCTTAGTACCACTCTCTACTTCTAGCGGTACTTGGAAAACAAGATCTACCGTAATTAGTAGTCGCAGTAGCAAAATATGAAAATGCTACAAAAGGGGAGAGACCTCCAAAGCGGTCCTCATCCTCGACCACAACTTAAAGTTCTTAGAAATCCTTCTCATGATACCCTTCATCAATCGACCTACTATTCTCAACCGAGCGCGCAACAGATTCTATAGGTTCTACCTCCTGGCAGAAGAACGAGATCTCACAAGAGAAATCAACGATCTTAACTCTAAGGTTCTATGTCCAATCGAAAGCAACGCTGAAGGCGTAAAGCGTTCACATCGATTCCTAAAAACTCTAGAACCTGATGCTCTGATACCATTTATGACAACCTGCCATCTGAAATAGGGGGTGGCCATCCCAATACTCCAAAATAACGGAATCATGGATGGAATCATTCTCAGCATCACAACAAAAGAAGAAGTGTACGGGATAACCACTCCTTATTTTAGAAAAACGGGTTGCCAAAAATTTTGATTTTTAAAGTTAATAAAAGAAAACAACTTAACAACTCAATAAGATAAAGTGAAAATCCAGATGAAATAATATTACATACGCATAAATGTAGAATAAGGGACCGAATATGCTGTCGACCACAGACTCATACAATATATTTAAACAAATTCATTAATTACATAATACATTACATTAATCAAGTACAAAATCTTGGGCCTCTCGCCCGAGTAAAAAGACCCGATCTTATCTAGAGTACAAGGATGACAACGTCTATTTCCAAATGCCCCGTAATACCCGTAAAGCATCACGTCTCGCCAAAGACACCGGGATCGGAATTCAAATTAGGCATCCTTACGGCGGAGTACCTGAACGGATACAAAATGCATACACAACAAGAAATATGAACGGTTCAGGGACCGGTTCTATATGATTACCAAATGAATAAAGAGTATGACAGTTATGAATGGTAATTATGATGAACGAGAAATAAGAATCTACCTACACAATTTAAAACATAAGCTAATCAGGAAAATAAAATGAATAACAATAATTTAAAACTTCGTCATGCGCACCAGTTATTTCACATATCTTTTCCTTAATGGGAAATATATATATAATCACAATCTTATGCTCTTTATGGCATTTTTATCTCACTTTTACATTGTGTAAAAATCCTTTCCTTATCAGGAAAATAATCATTTTCAAATGCTCTTTGTGGCATTTATATGTGCTCTTTGTGGCATTTCTTTATGCTCTTTATGGCATATTTCAACACATCAAGTCCCACTTGATTATGAATAGTTATATTTATATACATATAACGATTCTGAGACCGCCCGTCCGAGTTTCCCCACTGTGCGCGCCCCTAAATGACCATCATGTTTCAGGGCCTACCATTAAGACAACCTGGGCACCTATAATGCAAGACGTCGGGAAGCGGCCATGTGCCTACGGGATAGTCAAGACCCCACCCGAAATCTCCTACCCATTGCAGAAAAATATATAACAACAAACGCTCACATGGCCTAGGACTATATCCAGCCTGCATTCATTAGTCAGGGGGCTTCACCTCACGCGCGAACTTCCCTTATGATGTCATTTAGAGAGGTGTGTTTAAACCATTTTATTTACCATTTCCAAAAATCAAGTAAATTATCATTTACCATGTTCATGATTAAGTAAATTATCATTTACCATCATCATTACCATATCCATTTCATTCCCATTTATACACGTATGTTTCATTTTATTTGAAACCATACTTATTTACATTAATGTAAATAATTCACCTTATTATCCGGAGCCATACGATAAATTATTTCGTAACTACAACCTCAAAGGAGTAAATAAACTCTTAATTATCTCCAAATATTTTGGGGTATTACTTTAAAATCCCAACACTATCATCCCTCAAAGAATGAATAAACTTTCGATTCATTCTCCCAACACACTTTTATGGTGTTATTATAAACCATTAAGATTAACATAGCTCAATGGATCCTCTAAATTCTGCCAAACATAACACTACGACTCCTAGTTTAATAATAATCAACTCGAAGAAACAATGCCCTAACCTCAATAGGCATATCCCCGAAAAAAAACCCTTATACGCACTTCTATTCTAGGGTAGTTTCCCCAACTCATTTAGAACTCTAGGACTCTAAGTTTACTTCATAGAAGAAGGTTCCTAGGCCCTAAGCCTAAAGAAAAGCATAAAAATTGAATTAGAAAAACCAACTCAAAAAAAGCCTGATTCCGAATCGATTCGCCCTAGGGCTGAATCGATTCGGCCTAGCGAATCGATTCGCCCAAACATCGAATCGATTCGGACATCAAGACCTGGGATTCTGCAACTGCCGAATCGATTCGGCCTTAACCCGAATCGATTCGGCCTTAACCCGAATCGATTCGGGTACCTAGACCTGGGAAACTGACTCTTAGCGAATCGATTCGCCCTAAGGGCCAAATCGATTCGGTCCTGCAATTTTTTCAAGAATGGCTACGAAGGGTTATGAACCCTAATTTCTCCAAACCCCAAATCTCTTCCCTTTTTCACACAACCGGCAATATTTATCCACCCAAACTCATCCTACATGATTAATAACAACTACAACCCAAAGTTTTATCATCAAAATTAAGATTAGGGCTTAAATCCCATAAATTCCACATTTAAACCATAAATGTACATACACAACTATCACACAATTTATACATCTTAAATCACATATTAGCAAGTAGAAAACTTGCCTTAGTGTTGAAATCTTATATTTCTTTGGGGTAGAAGCAACAATCCATCTTCAATCTCCAAATCTCTCTCTCATTTCTCCATTTTTCTCTTCCTGTCTCTTTCTCTCCTTTCTCTCTATGTTTTTAAGACATGAAATGAGAAATGAAAATAAGGGGCAAGGCTTAAAAATCGTGACGTAAGTCTAAAATCTCCAACTTAAGTGGTTAATACCACATAAAAATGACTCCCAATACGTGTTTAAGTTAAAACCAGGTAAAAATGCCCGAAACCCAAAAATACAATATGGCACTTATTTTGACTGTCTCGGACATTCCGGGACTAACTACACCCTCTAAACTGGCATTCGACAATTTTATAAATGATTTCGAGTTCCAACTTCATTTAAACCATAATGTCATTTTAAATACATGACACTATAAACATGCAACCTGATGATATTTACTTTCACATGTAGTAAATATGCATCAATCTAGTAAATATTAACTTTTAATTCATTCAATTAATATTTACTCCAATCCCAGCATTTTATATAATTACCTTATGCGGTAAGTTAAATATGAAATCAGCCTCCTAAAAGCGAGGGTTGTTACAATGTCCCCTTTGACAGACGACATATAGTGCAAGTCAAAGTCAAAAAGAAAATGTGTCTCCTGATGGAGACGAAATATTTGATTTGGTAAATGTATTTTAAACGGTAATTTGGTGTACAAACTTTGTAAAGTTGAAAGGGCCTTAAGAACCACCTCCTCTAAAATCATTTAATCTTTGGGGGGGGGGGGTGCGTACCACCTTCTTTAAATCATTTTTACTTAAGAGGGGCTTTGAGGACCCTCTCCTCTAAAATCATTAATCTCGACGTGGGCCTCAAGGACCACCTCCTTTAAAATCATTTTTTACTTGAGAAGGGCCTCTAGGACCCTCTCCTCTAAAATCATTAATCTTGAAGGGGGTCTCAAGGACCACCTCCTCTAAAATCATTTTTTACTTGAGAGGGACCTAGAGGACCCTCTCCTCTAAAATCATTAATATTGAGGGGGGCTCATTGAACACCTCCTCTAAAATCTTTTTTACTTGAGAGAGGCCTCGAAGTCCCTCTCCTCTAAAATCATTAATCTTTAGGGGGTCTCAAGGACCACCTCCTCTAAAATCATTTTTTACTTAAGAGGAGCCTAAAGGACACTCTCCTTTAAAATCATTAATCTTGAGAGGGGTCTTAAGGACCGGTTCCTCTAAAATCATTTTTTACTTGAGAAGGGGCCTCGAGGACCCTCTCCTCTAAAATATTTTTATAAAAGGTTCATTTCTTGTGAGTACCCTCTTGGTTGCTCACTTCAGTTATGATTAGGTGTGAACTGTCTAAGGGCTTTGAGTAACCCCTAGGGTCTTTCTACTAGTATTCTCTCAATCTTAAAGTTGTATATGGTTGAGCTTGCTCGAAAAATCTTGTTCCTCTGTCGCCCAACGACAAAACTCTCAAGAGATATCAACTGGACTTTTTTAGGTCTGCTTGCTCAACTAGGTTACCTGTACAAGAAACTAAAATATCAGTACTTTGTTATTTTCTGGGCAATAAATTTTTGGGAGGAGGCCACTCTAAGTGGACCTCCTCGCCCTGTGTCATTTCTTTAGTAGGTGATTTGGGGCAGAGGGGTCACTCCAGGTTGACATCATCGCCATTATTCTATTTCTGTGGTATATGAATTGGGGAAGAGGGCATTTCTCGTGATGAGTCCCCTTGCCTTGGACTTTTTCTGTGGCCTCAACTTATTTGGAGAGGCTGCTCGTGGTGATCCCTCTCAACCTTTCCTTTTTTATGTGGCTTGAATCTTAGAATGAGGGAATACTCATGGTGAGTCCCGTTGCCCAAGTTTCACATTTGGTCACGGGGCTTAATCAGGGTAAACCTCATCGCTCTAAACTTGTATTGATGATTTGAGCAGAGGAAACCCCTCTATGTGGGCCTGCTCACCAAGGTAGACCCCCTTGCTCTAAATTTTTATTTTCTAACTTAGGCATTGGGAGCCTCACTAAGTGGGTTCACTCGCCATAAGCTATTTTAGAATAAGAAATAGACACCCATCTATCTTAGTCCCCTTATACAAAAATCATTGTGTTGGGTAGACCAAAGGGTTTTGAAAGAAACAATCACTTCATCTTGGAATACAAAAGTTTTATGCCATTACATTATTACACTATTTGATTTGGAATGGTTGAGGGATTCCTCGTGGTAGACTCCCTCACCACAAAATAACTCTTTGTTGTGATCTTGGTAGATGGGTCCCTTGTGGTGGACTTCCTCGTCCTAAGTCATTTTCGTTTCTAGCATTGATTTTGGGCAGAAGGTCCACTCGTGGTGAGTCCCCTCGCCCTAAATCATTTTACCTTGTTTCATAATTTATGTAGTAAGGGGGTGACACTGGGGGTAGACCCCCTTGTTTCTATGTATGTCTTTGGTAGAGGAGTCACTTATCGAGGGGCCACTTGTGGTAGACTCCCTCATCCTCAAATTGTTACTTGTGTTGATCTTGACAGAGGGGACACCGGAAGCGAAACCCTCACCATGGGTCATTTTTTGTAGAATAAAACATGGAAAGAGGGGCCACTCATGGTGGATCACCTCACTCCAGGCTAGTTTCTATCAGTCTTGCACTCTTGGGCAGGTGGAGCCACTCCAAGTGGATCCCCTCGCTTTAGGCTATATTCTGTCAATCTTTCACTCTTAAGAAAGTGGAACCACTCACTACGTCAGGTATCTTGAGGGGTTGATCGTGAAACCTCCCTCCCCTTTTATCATTGCTCACTTCACCCTTAGGTAATTAAGGTATTGCTCATGTATCCTTCTACATTAACCCCCTCGTGCAGAAATGTCTTGTAGTGTCGAGAGACTTATGCACGAACTATCAATTACTTTATTTTCATCGTAATCAAAATTTCACTATTTTTTTCACTTGATTGAGGAATTCTCAACATTATCCCCCTCATGTAGAATACAAGTTGATACTATGAGCGTTGCTACGCCCTTGGGGACTGAGATACTAAACTGTCATACCTTTTATTTATACTTAGCACTTGCTCATTTTCCCAATCCTAATTCTTTAATTTCAGGTTAATACTGTAAGTACTCCTATGCCCTTGGAGCCTGAGGTACTAAACTGTAGTACCTTATGATTATCAATGGCATTTGTTTAGAGTGAATTGCTCTATTTTTCATGAGAACTTCAAGGTTGAACTGCCCCGTAGTCAGTAGGGTACTTGCCTATGAGCCGAGAAAGTTATCATTTCAGAGTTGTCCCCTCTAACTGTGGGGTGCTTGCATATGAGCTGAGCAAGTTATCTTTCAGAGCTTCCCCCTCTAACTGTGGGGGTACTTGCATATGAGCTGAGAAAGTTATCATTTTAAAGATGCCCCCTCTAACTATGGGGTACTTGCATTTGGGCTGAGCAAGTTATCATTTTAGAGTTGCCCCCTCTAACTGTGGGGTACCTGCATATGAGCTGAGTAAGTTATCATTTCAGAGGTACCCTGTAATTGTGGGGTACATGTATTTGGGCTGAGTAAGTCATCATTTCAGAGTTGCCCCCTCCAACTATGGGGTACTTGCATATTTTCTGAGCAAGTTAATATTTTAGAGTTTCCCCCTCTAACTATGGGGTAGTTGCATATTTTTTGAGCAAGTTAATAGTTTAGAGTTGCTCTTCTAACTATGGGGTACTTTCATATTTACTGAGAAAGTTAATATTTTAGAGCTGCCCCCTCTAACTGTGGGGAATTTGCATATTTTTTGAACAAGTTAATATTTAAGAGTTGCCCCTCTAACTATGGGGTACTTGCATATTTTTTGAGCAAGTTAATATTTTAGGGTTACCCCTCTAACTACGAGGTACTTGCATATTTTTTTAGAAAGTTAATATTACAGAGTTTCCACCTCTAACTACGAGGTACTTGCATATTTTCTTAGCAAGTTAATATTTTAGAGTTGCCCCTCTAACTGGGGGTACTTGCATATTTTTTGATCAAGTTAATATTTTAGAGTTTTTCCCTCTAACTGAGGAGTCCTTGCATATTTTCTGAGTGAGTTAATATTTTAGAGCTGCCCGTGTGACTGTGATGTGAAATTTTAGCGCGGCCCTATATGACTGTGGGCTATTTTTTTTTATGCACATTCATTTCTTAGGGAGTAACTGGGAGATGGGGTTAGCCTTTCTCCTTCCCACAAACTTTGAATAAAATTTCACAAATGTCATAAGTAAAGAAAAGAATTATTTCCTTATACTAAAAGTTCCCCCTGGTCTGTGGGTTCCTCGTTCCAAACTTTTCTTAGGAAACTTTTTGTCTTAGAGAAAATAACAAGCTGGTCAATTAATTTTTTTTCTTGAGGACAGAGGTTAGGACTTATTCTCTCGGATATAAATTTGTATGGAATAATAAAAAAATAATATACACATTTTTTTATTATTACTTGTTATGTGGATAATTACCTCATATTGGTCTAGTGTAAAAATTTATCTGTTGTGTCTGTAAGGACTTTGCGCAATATACTTTTCCCTTCAGATGAATCGATATTCCCCTAAGTATAATTAGGAAATACCTTCATGTCATTGAACTTCTTCTAATCTAGTAGAGGCTCTACTATTCTCTTAAGAAAGAGAAAACAGTAGTTCGGTGTACCTTTTGTTTATCCTTGGCATTTGCTCGTGTACTTAACCTGTTTATTTTTTTTAGGTTAATACTGTGAGCGATCCTATGTCCTTAGAGCCCGAGGTACTAAGATTTCGTACCTTCTATTTATACTTGGTACTTGTTGAATATTGTGAGCGCTCCTATGCCCTTGGAGACTGAGGTACTAAACTGTCGTACCTTTTATTAATGCTTGGCACTTGCTCAATACTGTGAGTGATCCTATGCCCTTGGAGACTGAGGTACTAAAATGTCATACCTTTTATTTATACTTAGAACTTGCTCAATACTGTGAGCGCTCCTATGCCATTGGAGCCTGAGGTACTAAACCGCCGTACCTTTATTTATACTTGGCATTTTCTTAATACTATGAGAGTTTCTATTCCCTTGGAGCTCGAGGTACTAAACTTTTGTACCTTTTATTTATACTTGGTACTTGCTCAATACTGTGAGAGCTCTTATGCCCTTGGAGACTGGGATACTAAATTGTCGTACCTTTTATTTATCGTTGGCACTTGCTCAATACTGTGAGTGCTCTTATGCCCTTGGAGACTGAGGTACTAAACTGTCGTACCTTTTATATATGTTTTTATTTATATTTAGCACTTGTTCGACTGTATAGCCTATTTTTATATTCTAAAGGTAATATTACGAGTGCTCCGGTGCCCTTGGAGCCTTAGGTACTAAACTGGCGTACCCTTTTATATACTTTTATAAATGCTTTTTGTGTTCTCACACCTATTGGCTTATTTTATTAGGTCGAGATATACTAGAAAGTAAAAAAATGCATGGGGAGGCACCTTAACCCATATAGAATAACTTGACATTTCATAACTATTAAACTTTGCGAAGAAGTTATAGTTGATAACTCATACCTTTTGTTCCTAGATTTTGCCTTTGACACTAAGTGAGAATGCTCATGAAGCATGTTAGAGTCGAGTGTACTTCCATAAAGTCAATTTGAGACTTGAACTTTTTTATCAAGGCTTCATACATCTGCTTACTAGTACCGCTACTCGAATCCAAGAACGTGAGAGAATAAAATTTTCATTAAAGTGAATACTATCTTATAGATACACATCATAACTTTTTGAATTGTATATCAACAGTGAACATCTTTAAACAATTAATATGACTAAAAATAATGCCCGTGTTATAGTAACAGATAATTTCAAAGTCATTTGTACTTTGAACAAATGGGCCAGACATGTTCGTGTGAATATACTGGATTGAGAGATCTTTTGTTTCTTATCATAATGAATTACACTGGTTCAAAATATATATAAAATTAAAATAAATGTAAGGTTAATCACACAACTTATTATGAGTAAACCAGTCTTGGGATTTTAAGATTATCGATCAACACTTTGGTATTCATGAAACAAACTTCGTTAAAACACGCAAATATGCGAATTATGAATTTGAGCATCACTATTCTTGTGCACTTAAGAGTACAAACTTGGGTTGTAATTTTGAGCAACCCCTGGTCATATAAACTCCTGATTCATAAATTCTAGCAAACTTTATTTTATATAAACAATTTATCTACTATAGCTTGTGAATAGTGAAGCAGTATAGTCGAACTATGTAATATTTCTCCCTAATAACTAGGCATGAAATATATGAAGGTCGGATATCTTTAAGCCGCATAATGTCTTGTCTAAGTATTCATTTATATTGTTATCATTTTCCTCTTGATAGAGTACATTCGAGAGCAATCAATACTCTCATTGTGCTTAGGTTACTTTCTTTTATAAAAGAATGCTAATGCTCTTTAAGAAAGTCTAGATTGAAAAAGTTATGAGTATATACTTGGACGCATTTATTTTGTATCCCATAATTCCTCCTTACATAATGATATTTAGAAAATATACACAAAATTTGTATAAAATATTGTGTAGATTTTTTACATGTTCTTTTGTGCGAGACATATTTTATTATTGAAAGCCTTTTTTTTAATATAGAAGCCATCCCCTCTATTTCTTAGTCTCTATATTAAATGTTTGATCACCTTCTCAACCCTCTTTTGATATAAAGCACGCTAATCATTTTATTGGACGAGAGGGTCCCTTTTTTTTCCTTTAGAGAGAAACCCATTTATGTTGTTCTTTGGAAACACCACACCCATTTTTTTCTTTTCTTTTCTACAAAACATATTAGTGGGAAAACCACATCACTTATATTAAGATCGGTAATGAAATTTTGAGTGATTCACCCAATATTTTCACAAGAGGGTGTAGACACCACATTCTAGGACCCCCTAAGTCTCTCCTTAGGTCCCTAGCACCTACCCATTTCACTATAAACCCCAAGTCACACTCTGAGTACCGATCTAGAGGCCATCGGGAACTCTCGGGCCCCATTTGACTCCGATCAAATCTATCGTCAGAGTGAAATCTCTTTGAATTTTTGAAGGGCTCTGAATCCCCTTTCCAACGGTCTAACCCGTGCACAAATCGACATAACGGTTCGGATAAACGAACTATTTTACTATTAAAAATCAATTTAGAAGCCACGAGGCGCTCCCGGGCCCCGATTTGACCCTAATAAAACTTCTCTATAGGAGAAAAATCTCTTTGAATCTTTGAAGGACACTGAAACCCCTTTCCAATGGTCCTCTCCCTGCATAAAATGGCATAACCGTTGGGACGAACGATCAGTTTTCCCCCAAAAATTGATCCGGAGGCCACCAGGCCCTCCCGGGCTCCGTTTGACAAGGGTCAGCCCTACAGCTCTAATGAGATTGAATGAATTTTTGAAGGGAACTAAATACCCCTCTAACGGTCCACCATGTGCACTATTCTGACCAACGGTACGGACGAATGATTCGTTTTAGTCCGAGAGGTCACCGAGGGCTTCTGAGCCATGGTTGACTAAGGTCAACTTTCTGAACCCAAAAAAACTCTTTGGAATGTAGAATTACATCTCCTAAACTTTCCAACGGTCCACCTCATGCACAATTTTGACTTACCATGTGGATGAACGATTCATTTTCGTCCGACAATCTCCCCTCCAAAGGAACGATGTGCGATTCGAAGCCATATTTGAACCAAAGTCAACTCCCAGACCTGGGAGCGTCCCAAAGGACTCTTAAAGGTATCTGAAGTACCTTTCTAATGGTATGCCCCATGCATGATTTGGAACAACAGATTGCATTCTATAACCTTTTTCTAAGAAATTTTTCACAAGACTGCCAATTGGTAGGTCTAGATCCTACCTATCGACAGTGTGTTTAGGGTCACCCGTCGATAGGCAGGATAAGGGTAGTCCCGATCGGCAACCTCGTGACCCTATAAAAGGAGGTCATGAACTCACTATCAAGCACACAAACACCAAAGATCCATCATAATTAGTGATCTCAGCAATATTCTCTCAAAATCACTGAAGTTCCCCATGTGAAGTTCCATTCAAGCTTACATTACCATCCTTTTCATACCCAATATGGCAAAATCATATTCTCTCTCATCCAACACTCATCTCACATTCAAGGGAGTTCATCCAATATCAAAGATCAAGCTTTAAAGAAGGTCCAATTTCTTCCCTCTCTCTTTAAATTCCTTATTTTTGCATAGATTTCATTAGATTCATAATCTAGTTCCTACTTTAGTTCATACACATTAATATCTACATTTTTATTAGTATATTGCACATACTTTATTTTCTATTAAAAAACACCAATGCCCCTAAAATTCCAAACGGAATTATCCATCACACTTTTTCAAAACCAAAAACACATTTGTTATACACACACATCTATAATAAAATTCCGTTTGGATCTATAGGATAAAACCCACCCCCATGTGGCATTCGAACTACGTGGACTTTGATGCATTTATAGTCTACGTGGACTTTGATGCATTTATAGGCTACGTGGACTTTGATGCATTACCTAACCCAACCTCCGGTACTCATGCCACCGCCGCCTGGTCTTCTCTCACTCCTATACCTAACCATAACTGATACTAGGCTTTACTAGCCCAATACCTTGAAGAAATCTGTAAAGAGATAGCCATCTACTATGACAGTCACAAGTTGGCCGGTTACGAAGTTAACTACACCGCCTTGGAGAAAGCATGCGCTGCTCTTATCTGGGCTACCCAAAAGTTACGGCACTTAATGCTCGCCTTACCTATCAAACTTATATCCTGAATGGATCCAATCAAGTACTTACTTGAAAAACTCACCTTATCTTGTCGAATGTCCCATTGGTTGATGCTTCTGGCTAATTTTGATATTACCTATGTCACACAAAAAGCCATTAAAGGAAGAGCCATCTCTAGCTACCTTGCCAATGTCTGGATCTTTGAGTTACCATATGAGAATATCCTTTGTACCTCCCAACAAAACCTTAAAGGGAAAATGTTCTTCAATGGCGCTGCTAACAAGAAAGTGTATGGCATTGGGATACTCCTAATTGCCCCTGATGACTCTCACACTTCCATTTCCATCAAGTTGGATTTTTCTTGCACCAACAACATGACTGAATATAAGGCATGCACGCTAGGCCTCAAAGTTGACCTCAAGAAAGGAATTCAATAACTCTATGTATACAAGGATTCAGCCCTGACCATCGGTGAAGTACTCAAAAAATAGAAAGTCAAGGACGAGAACCCTTATCCTTTCATGCCCACCTTGAAGAGCTAGCTTCCCAATTCCAAGAAATCATCTTCTATTACCTACCCTGAGCAAAGAACAACCTAGATGATGCCTTTGCTACCTTAGCCTCCATGATTGACATGCCCGAAGGAATAACCATGGCCCCTTTCCTTGTCCAAAAGTAAGATAAACCAACTCATTGCTAATACATTAAGCTCATCATAAAGGAAGATCCCGAGATAACTAACTGCTGGTACTATGATATTTGGTGCCTCCTCAAGCATGGTAGGTATCCCCAAGGTTATGATAAGAAAGATCTTGTAACCCTCAGTAGACTGGTTGCCCAGTACATTATCTTTCATAAAGAATTGTTCAAGAGAAACTTCGATGGAACCCATTTGCACTGCATTGCAGGGGATAACATTGAAGAAATATTACAGAAAATCCACAGCGAGGAATACGGACCCCACATAAATGGCTATATTCTCGCCAAGAAAATCATTCGACAAGGATACAATTAGACTACCATGGTTCAATATTGCATAACCTACGTTCAAAGATAACTCAAATTCCAGCAGTTTTCCAACCTATAACACTTGCCCCCATGAAAATTCTACAACATGACCTTTCCCTGGATGTTCTCCACATGGGGTATCGACATCATAGGGAAAGTTACACCAAAAGCGTCCAACGGGAATGAATTCATCCTAGTCTCCATTGACTACTTCACTAAATGGGTTGAAGACAAGTCATACACAGTCCTAAATGCCAAGAAAGTGGCCAAGTTTATTAAGAAAAACATCATTTTCCGATACGGTGTCCCGCATGAGCTGGTATCAGACAATGGGTTACAGTTTGAGGAAGAAGTTATAGAGATGGTCGATGAGTATGGAATTCAGATACACAAATCTTCTACATACCGAACTCAAACTAACGGAACAATCGAAGCAGCCAAAAAGAACCTTAAAGACATTATCAGTAAGATGATCGAGAGTTGTCAAGATTGGGCCGACAGGATCATGCAAGGGTACCATCACCGTATAACGTGATCATTCAACAAGAGAGTCAAGGACCGCGGTGTTCGAGAAGGAGAATTAGCCCTCAAAGAAATAGTAGAGACCATCTGGGACCTCAGAGAGAAATTCGAACCTAATTGGAGTAGCCCCTATATTGTGAAGAAGATCCTGTCTGATGGAGCTGATATGCTCAACGACCTTGATGGAAAAGAAATAGCGCGTCCAGTTAACCTAGACCTTCTCAAGAAATTCTACCCCTAGTCCAAAATCTCGGTGCTCTACGACACTTCTCACTTCTCTTCTATTTTAAAAAAATGTATTCATTTCCCTCTACTCAGAACTACGTGGGGCTCAATCCTCTAAAAACCTTTTTGCTTTCAAAAAATTAATTTTAGAAAATTTTCAAAACCCTCTGAGGTGCATAGGCCGCTCATCCGCCTTACATGAGCACAACCCCCTTCTTTTTTCACAAAATGCTATTCTTTTCTTATTTCCGATAATGATAGTTCATTTTAACATATATATGAACAAAAAGATTATGTATGCCTTAGTGATAGGTATATATAATTCAAAATGCAAAACTCATCAAAAGGCACAACTAGATGATTAAAAACTCCTTTATTTCATTATTCGAAATTTCGGTACAATTACATTGGCATAGGGAGTCAAATGACTTCCCTTGTCAAGCCTACTCCTACCTTCCTAAAGCCAAAATAAAAACAAGCCCCACTACTCCCAAAATAACCCTCAAATTATTTCTAAACACAACCACACCCATTACAAAAGCTTCACAAAATTCTACCTGCAGTTTCCAGAGGAACCAACCCCATCATCACCCACATCCTGGGGTACCCAAACTTCGCCTTCCTGAATGGAGTATCGCAGACGCTCCATAGAGTGATAAGATCGAACTATCTTGAGGAAAATCATATTGCCTCCTTCCATGGTGTCAGATATGAAAAACCACCTTTGCCCAGTATCCACAGCCAGTATCTTGGCCACTACCTTCTTCCACAACAACTTCATGTAGTCCCCTGAGACGTGCTAGACTCTATAACCAGATTGGGAGGGACGGGTCGATGGATGTCGATTATCCTACGGAGAACCAAGATGCATGCGCATACGCTCTGTCAAGTCCCCCACAGGAAAGAAGTTCAGTGTCCACGGTGGCATAATTTATTTCCAACAAATTTGGAGCAACAGACGTCAGGGAAAGTAGAAAGAGGTCTGCATGAGGCCTACTAACCGGACATATTGGTACATTCGAGTTCCAGAATGGGCGGCAACTCCTCGAGCCCCATGCTCCATGAACCAGTTTTCCCAGATTTCGATGTCCAGGGACACACTGATGAATTAGCATGAGAAGAAGTTTGGCATCGCCTATAAAGGATACTCAGGTGGGACCGCCATATGGAACCTCTCCAATAACCACATGAACAACATTACAAAGGTACCCCTCAGAAAGTCGAAACAACCTTCCCGCCAAACATCCAAACCATTCAAAGTCTTCACCAGTATCACCGTAGAAAAATGGTGATGGTATGACATCTAGGAAATAATAGCTGCAAGTTGGGGGTCCAGCGGTACTTCCCTATTTACCAACAACAGTTTTGAAAGCAGGACCAAAATGATGGCACCAGTGTGACCATCATCACCGACATCTAGCAAATGCACATAATGCAGCACCGCAGGAAGCTAAATCATTTCTCCTGTGACCAATGACCTGGTGGTCGAAGGTGAAATATGGAGAAGCCCCGTCAATAGCTCCCTAGGGGACCAAAAAAACTCAGGCATAGCCGCTGCAACGCTGGGATTTATCTCCAACATAGCTGAAAACTCTTCATAGGTCGAACATATTTCTTCCAACCCGAAGCGAAAGACATGGTCTTCAAAGTACCAGAATTCCACGGCTGCCATTAGCATATTCCTTTCTATGGGTCAGTTACGCCATAAAGAGACTCGTCGCATGTTGAAAGCATCGTAGTCAATGTTATAGGAACACATTGCTTCCATGGTTTTGAGATAGTTCGTAAAATCAACACCACTAGGGAGATCCATATCACAAAAGAAAAAAAATGAGCAAAGAAGGATGGAAAGGAAAACGAATGTGGTGGTGTGAAGAAACACTCCATCCACACTCCTATTTATACTTGAAAACTCTCAAGCAAAGACAAGAAACCATGTAGAAATCAGAGGAAAACTTACCCCACCAAGTACCAAACAATTGAAGAAAGTGCGATCAAAGCCTTGGGCTGATTGTACTAGACTGATATGATGATAGGCAGGACAGGGGTCATGTCAATCGACAACCCCCTATTTTTGGACAATTCCCTTTTTCCTCTTTTGTCAAAATAAAAAAAAATCAATAAAAATAATTTTTATTCTAAGGGAATTCTGAATTTCCTTTTTTTTAACTTATCTGATTTTAAAATAAAATCCTTCTCAAATCATTTTTAATTATTTTTACAGTCTTAACAGCAAAGTAAAAAGAGAATGTGCATTAATCACTCAAAAACAAATTAATTAACAAAAAATTTCACAAAAACCTTATTTGCATATATTTTTGTTGTATTACATTGGTTTTTGTAGGAAAAACAAAATAAGAAATACAACGGGATTCAGCTCCAACCTAATCTTCTTTCTTTCTCTATCTCTCTCTCTCTCTCTCTCTCTCTCTATCTCTCTCTCTCTCTCACACACACACACAGAGCCTTCTTCCCTGTGGCGCACCCTCTTCCCTCTACTAGAGACCGAACCTTCCTCAGATGAAGTAGATGGCACCAGATAAGAAGGAACCGGAATCGCATCCTTAATGTGGCCAGTCGTTGAAGATATCCAAATCCTAATATCCCTCAACCAAGTGGTGGAGACCCAGATGTGATGCAAAATAAAATAGAAAAGAGCAAATTAGTCAATCTGAGACAAAGGAAGAAATCATGAAATCAAAAGACAAAGAGATAAAAAGTATACCTCAGGTCAAAGGACCTCCTCTGTCAAGCCTAACTCCTCTGGGTCCATCACATTAGGATGGTGAGCCATAAGCACCGACCCTCCATCTGCCCATCGAATATTGTAACCAGGCGAGAACAGTCGTACAAAGGAAGCCTCCGAAGTCGTCGCCGTCGCTGATGTCGTTGTACCGCTTGCACTGTGGGAGGACCCTCCTACCGACTCGAGCCCACACGAGGAAGAGGCATCACGTCATATATACTAGCTGGCATCAACCAGCTCGACACAAATTCCATATAATCATACATCACCATCGTGTCGATAAATGATGAGTAAGGCTCATCCATCATTACCGCCACCCGGGCATTGCCCAACATCTCCTGCACCCATCTCATGAACACCGGGAGATTTGATCGTGGTATCGCAACCTCATCCTTCATAATCTGTCTAACTAATTTGTCCTCGAGGTACGAAGAATAGTCAAACTCATGTGCCAACAGACGCCTCAGTTGCGCATGTCCCCAGTCACCCCCGTATGGTGGATAGCCATCCCCCATAGATAAAAGATCACCTATAAATTCCCCAGTAAGAGAAAAAAAAGATCAATACCAACAAAAGGTCATCAAAGGAAGGACATTCTCCAGAAAAAGGGGGGCTTACTCGCTCACTCGTCAGGCCAAATAAGACCTGACACACCATCTCTAGAGAGAGGGATTTCTTCGATTGCCGATTG
Organism: Sambucus nigra; assembly: GCA_949130495.1. Classification (NCBI taxonomy): domain Eukaryota; kingdom Viridiplantae; phylum Streptophyta; class Magnoliopsida; order Dipsacales; family Adoxaceae; genus Sambucus; species Sambucus nigra. The sequence continues at coordinate 339,013,944 of OX422213.1, read as the reverse complement.
GACTTCCACCACCAATACATCCGTCAGAAGTCCCCAAAAGACTTATCCTTCAAAGCTATCGATTGGGTGTTAAACCCAATTACCTCATAGAATCACGTCTGCAAAGGACAAAGGGTCAACATTTATGAAATCAAGAATTAAACGCATGAAGGAAAATGTTAATGCATAAAAGAAAATGCGAAAAATGAAGAATACCTCAAGAAGATACGTGGATCAAGTAAAAGTTTACCGACAGAACCGGTTGAATGCATTAAGAGAATAATAAAGGGTCGCCAAGGTCAGTCTCCCCCCGTCATAAATACGAATGTCCAAAAACACCATCAAAAATGGCAAAAACCACAAGTGCACGACGTCGCAACTAGAAAACCTCCCAGCAAAAGTAAAATGAACAAACGATCCATCTGACGCACCTTTCGCCCGTCGCTCTCATCAATCGTCCTCCTCATCAATAACTCTCTCAAAAGAGATAAACTAAGAGAGTCCTCAAAGACCACCCTCTCCACATCACCAACACCGCCGTCACCACCTCCGACGTCACCCTCAGTGTCCTGCCTACCTCAATCTGCATACCCTCGCAATCTAGCCCTAACAGTTGATTCACATTTATAGGAGTCATATCATCTACCCAAAGCCAAAATGAAAGGTGTGGGTGGTTTCCCACCACATCTCCCCTAGAGCACAAAGAACAACCATAGAACGTGGCGTCTCATCCATAGTAGATGCTAGTCTCCCAAAATCGACTGATGACACCATCCAACGCAGCATAGATGGAAGGTTCTCCCAAACATCCTTAAGTCCCGTCATCCCTTTGACATAGAAACATCAGACTGTCAAAAGATAAAAGCAAAAGAAAAATCTTTGTCAAGTTCAAGAAATAAGGAAATCTCGCCAAGAAAAAAGGGATGAGAATACCAAAAGTCATCAATACTTACATAGCCGCCAAGGCTCACCACCCTAGAAGAGCGATGATATAAAGGCTAGCACAAGAGAGTCTGATCATTTTCCACTCGCTTGAATGAGTCAACAGAGTTTTCGCCGCCCAAAGCATAGGGCAACCTTGCCCTCCATTCCAAGCTTGCCCAGCCGTCGGCATTAAGCCACGCCATGTGTGTTGCGCTACTTGAGAACTCAGCCATCTCTTGACTTTTGAACGTTGGAACGATTTGCATAAGGTAATTGCAGAAGAAGGCAAGTAAAAAAGATATGAAAAATGAGGAGAACCTACCCCCTTTTCATAGGAGGCTAAGGTGCATGTCGATCTGCATCTTCCTGCCACCCACCGATCAGCACTGTTCCTCCACCTGCTTGAGGTACCCCAAAAGATCGTGCCATTGTCATTTTGCACCCCTCTATCTATGCCAGTCGTCACCCCCTTTGAAATTTCGTACAAAAAGCCCAAAAAATCCCAGAAAAATTTAAAAAATCCTCAAAAAATTCCCAAAATTCCCAAATGGATTTGAGAACCTTGTCCACCAAGAATTTTTTTTACCACAATCATTTCCTCAACAGAACCCTTATCTCCCCCAGCGGAATTCCTGAAATCAATTTCATGTCTCCCCAGCAACGTCTCCAAAGGACACCACAAAATTCAAAAATTCTCCAAATGAGAACGTTCGACCCTCTAATCATTCCCTCTTCCCCAACGAAACCTAAATTTAAATGCTTCCCCAAATCCCTAGCAGAACTACAAGATACATATCCCACAGTGGAGTCTCCAAATTTTTCCAAGAAAACTTAATCCCTCAGAATTCGCTTCGACCCGCAAAATTGGTCACTTCTACTTAAGCCCGCAGAATTGTTCGACCTGGAGAATTGGTCGCTTCCACTTAAGCCTATAGAATTGTCTTTGACCCGCAGAATTGGTCGCTTATACTTAAGCCCATAGAATTGGCTTTGATCCGCAGAATTGGTCGTTTCTACTTAAGCCTGCAGAATTGGCTTCGACTAGCAGAATTGATCGCTTTTACGTAAGCCCACAGAATTGTCTTTGACCCGCAGAATTGGTCGCTTCTACCTAAGCCCGCATAATTGGCTTCTACTCACAGAATTGGTCGCTTCTACTTAAGCACACAGAATTGGCTTCGACCCGCAGAATAGGTTGCTTCTACTTAAGCTCGCAGAATTGGCTTTGACCAAGAGAATTGGTCACTTCTACCTAAGCCCGAAGAATTGGATTCGACCTGCATAATTGGTCGCTTCTACTTAAGCCCTCCGAATTGGCTTCGACCCGCAGAATTGGTTGCTTCTACTTAAGCCCGCAGAATTAGCTTTGACCAGAAAAATTGGTCGCTTCCCCGTATAATTGGTCGCTTCTACTTAAGCTTACATAATTGGCTTCGACCTGCAGAATTGGTCGCATCTACTTAATCCCTCACAATTGGCTTTGACTCACAGAATTGGTCGCCCCTATCTTAAGCCCTTAGAATTGGCTTTGACCCGTAGAATTGGTCACCCCTACTTAAGCCCTCAGAATTGTCTTTGACCCACAGAATTGGTGACCCCTATCTTAAGCCCGCAGAATTAGCTTTGACCCACAGAATTGGTCGTTACGACTTAGGTCCTCATAATTAACATAAACCCACAAAATTGGTCAGTCCCTACCTTTGACCTCAATCATCACCCCCTCTTAGGTCCTCAGAATCGGCCATCCCCAGCATCCCCTTAGATCCTCATAATCGACCTCAACCCTCTGAACCGATCATCCTTGTCCCTTAGATTCGCATAACCCACCTTTATCACATGTTATCTATTCGACAGCTTTCGCTTGTTCTAAGCTCACTTGTTGAGGGGCTCTGTGGAAACCACATTCTAGGACCCCCTAAGTCTCTCCTTAGGTCCTTAGCACGTACCCATTTCATTATAAACCCTAAGTTACACTTTGAGTACCGATTTATAGGCCCTCGGGTGCTCCCGGGACCCGTTTGACTCCGATCAACTCTTTCATCAAAGCGATCTATGAATCTTTAAAGGTCTCTGAATCCCCTTTCCATTGGTCCAACCCATGAGAAAATTTTCATAACTGTTTGGATGAAGGGACCATTTTACTATCAAAAATTAATTCGGAGGACACTGGGAAATTTCGATCCCGATTTAACCCCAATTAAACTTTGTCGTCGAGTAAAATCTCTTTGAATCTTTAAAGGGTACCGAAACCCTTTTCCAACGGTCTGCTCCGTGTGCAAAATGGCATAATTGTTCTGACGAACAATTATTTTTCCCTCGAAAATCGATCCAGAGGCCACAGGGTGCTCTCGGACACTATTTGACCAAGGTCAACCCTTGAGCTTTAATGATACTGAATTAATCTCCGAAGGGAAGTAAATACCCTTTCTAATGGTCCACCCCATGCGCGATTACGACCTACTGTATGGACGAACAATCCGTTTTACTCCGAGAGGTGATCGGGCTCTTACTAGCCCCAGTTGACTAAGGTCAAGTTTCCAAACCAAGAAAAACACTTTGGATTGTCGAAGTACATCTCCTAACCTTTCCAACAGCCCGCCCCGTGCGCGATTCTAACTTACCACGTGTACGAACGATCTGTTTTCATCCGATAATCTTTCGTCTAAAGGACCGACGTGTACTCAACTCCCGTACCCGGGAGCGGACCAAAGGACTCTTGAAGTTCTCTGAAGTTACTTTCTAACAGTATGCCCCATGCATAATTTGGATCAATGAATTACATTCTATGATCATTTTTCCAGGAAAATTTGCACGAGACTGCCAATTAGCAGGTCAAGATCCTTATATATCGACAGTGTGTCTAGGGTCACCTATCGATAGGCAGGACAAGGGCAGTGCCGATCGGCAACCCCTTGACCCTATAAAAGTAGGGCATGACCTCACTACCAAGCACACCAACACCAGAGATCCAAAAGCATCAGTGATCTCAGCAATATTCTCTCGAAATCAGCGAAGTTCCCCATGTGAAGTTCCATTCAAGCTTACATTACCATCCTTTTCATACCCAATTTGACAAAATCATATTCTCACTCATCTAACACTCATCTCACATTCAAGGGAGTTTATCCAAGATCAAAGATCAAGGTTAAAAAAAGGTCACATTTCTTCCCTCTCTCTTTAAATTCCTTATTTTTGCATAGATTTCATTGGATTCATAATCTAGTTCCTACTTTAGTTCATACACATTAATATCTACATTTTTATTAGTATATTGAAAATACTTTATTTTCTATATAAAAGAAAAGAGCACTTTTTCAAAACCAAAAACACATTTTCTATACACACACATCTATAATAAAATTCCGTTCGTATCTATGGGATAAACCCCATCCCCATGCCACATTCGAATTACGTGGACTTTGATGCCTTTATAGGATACGTAGGCATTTCGGACTAAAGCCTAAGACTCGATTCTAATTTTTCAATTTTCCAATTTTCAAACTTCCCAACTTCCCAATTTCTAATTTTCTAATGTTCTCAATTTCACAAATTCCCCAATTTTCCTAAAATCTCTCATTTCCACATTTATCATATTCTTGCATTACATAGTATGCTTGTTTGCATTTCATCCAACACGTATTATTGTTTCATAATAACAATTAATATCGTGATAAATGTGCAAATCGTATTTTTTTATATATATTGTTTTAGGAACATTCCTATAGATAACCTCACTCTACTTTTCCCATGATATGAGTTGAATAATTTCGATCTACATTATATATACACATGCACACACTTCACGGAGAAATAAAGAAAAATAATAACACTAGCCCCCATGAGAGATCGAAATGGGCGGAATGGGTGTCTAACACCTTTCCATTCCGTAACTTAGCCCCCGAACCTTTGATCTATTGGTTTCGTATGCTTCAGTTTGTCCTTGATGCCTCCCTCTCGAAGTGGCAACATGTTATTTTTTCTATTTTGTGCAAAATAGACTGGTGACTCCATATCTTTATATTTACCTCACCCCGACGACGATCAAAGCACCCCGAAAAAGGGTGCGAGACTGGTATCTTTCGAGGGATCCTCCACCCCCTTCCACTCGAAGATTTCTTAGGATGGCCAAAATGGGTATTAAACTTTTCTCTCTCCTTATATATATCCCTAGTGGATAAATTTAGGATGGTTTTTCACGCTACAAGTCCATGGCGTTGTGTTTCCTCAACAGCGGTTCCTCATCTGGTTCTATTTCTTTGTTCTTTATTCTAAAGCCTTTTCATCTTGGTTTGAGAGATCAAGCGACCAAACCGTTTGGAGGGAGTCATCGAGCACTTCAAGTTCATGAAATATTATGAGCAATCAAAGCTCAAACCCGCCTGATTCGCAGCATATTTATTTTCGTTAAAGATCATGAGTTTGAGATGCAGTATACGAGCAGAGATTTGATGTGCAGTTTATAAAAATGACTATGAACTCACTTTTTATGGGGTATAAAAAATAGATTATTTACTTTTAGGGATTAAAATAATATTGATTATGGATATAGGACAACAAACATTTCGTTTTCATTTTTAGTCCCTATTTTCAAATTAAAGGGAAACGTGGCATGCTGTGATTGGTTAACGTTTTATGAATATGGGTCCGCGCCAGCGGCTTTATTAAAAAATAGAGACTAAAACTATAAATAAAATATTTATTATCCTATTTCTAAAATATATATTACAATAGGTCCTAAATTTACAAAGTCCTTATAAAAAATCAATCCGAGCTGGTGTATTTTACTCGAACAAGTTCTCAACCATTTTTATTTGGGTAAATCGCTTAACTGTTTGATTTGAGTAAGTCAAGGCACAAATAGTTTCGGTTCGAGCAAGGCGCAGATAGATACGGTGTTTGAGAAAGGCAATAACTGTTTTGGTAGAAACATGGGGCCAAATATTTCTAGGATCGAGTAAGTCCAATCGTAATTTATTTTTGAGTCATGATAATTTTGTACGAGCGGGTCTTTCAAGCATTTTTTGTTCGAGAAGGTTTGCCAAGTACTTTTAGTTGGGGTGAGCAGGTCTTTTGGCTCATAAATTTTGCTTGAGCAGGTCCCAAGGATTTTTTTTAGTCGAGCGGGTTAAAGAACATTTGGGTGATGTGTAAGCTGGGCAAGAAAATCACTAAACTTATTGCATTTTTCTTTATCCTTCCCCCCTTTTTACTTTTATAGGAATGGACTGGGTTAAACTTGTATATCAATTGTATTTTGGGTCAATTATTAAATAGTCCCTACTATAAATATATATTTTTTTAAAAAGGACACATATTTTTAGTTTAACCCATTTAGTCCCTCAAGCACTCAATATCCTCTTATTTATAGAGGTCCGCGCCAGCGACACTTCCTCTCCAAAATATGTGGCAAAGGACTTTTTGAGACAAAATAAAAAAGTTTGGACTAAATGGGTATTAAAAAATGTCCGAGGGACTATTTGGTATATGTCCCTTGTATTTTTGCAATTCACAGAAGTTGCTCGACTTCTGAGTTTGCATGGGTTTGGTACGAGAAACCCATGTGTTTGGGGGCGTGAAGGTCTTTGGGTTTTAATGTGTTTGGTGCGAGGAACCCATGTGTTAGGTAGAATTCCTTTATGAATAAACTCGATTAGTGGTAGCAGTCTCTTTATGAAGGCATTATTATTATTATTATTTTTCAAAATAATAATCGAGCATGCCCCTTTTCAGGCCTATATCTGTTTGTACCATAAGTTATAATGTATGATATTTACTATTGCGTGCCAAGAGAAAAGATTATAATATGATCTTTAAAAGATATCATCTCCTTTTCAACTTTAACAATTAGTATTTATAAAATACTAGTAAAGTATAAGTGAATTGTGGTGAGATATATATATCCAACTAAAATAATGAAGTAAATTAAGTTTACTATCCTGGACAAGCTGGAAAATAAGTTGTTTGCACGAAGTTTTTGAATATTCCATTTTCTTCTTTAGCATCTATATCCCACAAGTGAGTAGAGTTTCCTCCCAGGTGACTTTAAGGATGAATCCTCCACCTCCACTTTCTTTGCTTGAGAGTTACTCGACCACTAGTTTTTTGTCAGTGCCACCTCTTGCACCACTTCCCTCTCCAGCGGGAATCGTCACTGGTAAAACTATTTTTTTCGGCACTGCCTTCTGTGGCAGAGCCACCTTTTCTATTGTTGGTGTTGCAATGTCTGTCCTTCTAGAGGGGGATCCCTATGTCAATGGAGCAACTATTCTTGCACTAGTATGTCCTCCTTGAGGAGTAGGTGCTCTAACTCAGGTCATTACTCTTGGGTGGTCTGGTCACTCTGAACTCCATTTTCAGCTGGAGTGTCTTCAAAGACCAGCTACTTAGAAAGATTATAACCATATTTGTCCATGGTAATGAGGATACCTCCTCAACGGAGTCGCTAAATATAAGAGGGTAATGTGATTGGGGTCTGGTAAGAAATTAAAACGGGTGAGGCGTGACCCACGCCGATGAACTCTGCCTTGAAGATCTTCGAGGTCTCAAGAGTAGTTTGATATGAAAAGCTTCTACTTCTGGAAAAAATGGAGTAATATCTATGAACCTCCTCTTGCAAATATGAAACTTCACAAATAACAATATAAACTTGGAGAAGAAGGATCTCCTTAGAATGATGAATGTCAAGGTGGGAGTGAAGAAATAAGCACTCAACACTTAGAAAGAGTAGGGGGAGAATACTAGGTGTCCTGGTGATAATTATGATAGAGTAATAGTGCTCTTGAGTTTTTTATATATCTTGTGACCTTACCCGGGGGCCCTATTTATACTTGGGCACTAGGATAGTGTTGGCACTTTGGGCACCAAAAGTGAGAGGAAACTTAGAGGGACAAGGTCTGTAATGTACCTTTTGTCCCTAATGGGTCTATAGTCATCTGTCCCCTCTGACAGGTGACACCTGGTGCAAATTAAAGTCAAAAGGCAAATGTATCTCCTAATGGAGATAAAATAACTGATTTGATAAATATCTTTGAAAATGGTAACTTGTTGTACAAACTTTGTAAAGTTGAGAAAGGCCTCAAGGATCACATCCTATAAAATTATTTAATCTTGGGGGGAGGGGGATTGAGGGCCCCCTTCTCTAAAATCATTTTTACTTGAGAGGGGCTTCGAGGACCCTCTCCTAAAAAATCATTAATCTTGAGGGGGCCTCAAGGACCACCTCCTCTAAAATCATTTTTTACTTAAGAGGGACCTCGAGGACCCTCTCCTCTAAAATCATTAAACTTGAGGGGGGTCTCAAGGATCACCCCCACCAAAAAAAAAATTAAATTGAGAGGGTCCTAGAGAGATTATTTTTTAATAGTACACTAGAGAGATTAAACCTTCACAATATCAAATTTACACGTGATATTCCATAAACTCAAAACCTAATTTATATGTCAACCCAATTGAAAACACAATATCAAATTGCAATGTACCTTTTATCCCCACTGGGTTATCATCCACATGTCCCCTCTGACAGACGACATATAGTGCAAATCAAAGTAAAAAAGAAAACGTGTCTTCTAATGGAGACAAAATATTTGATTTGGTAAATATCTTTTAAAACGGTAATTTATTGTACAAACTTTGTAAAGTTGAGAGGGCCTTAAGGACCACCTCCTCTAAAATCATTTAATCTTGGGGGGGGGGGGGGGGGGGTGTACCACCTTCTCTAAAATCATTTTTACTTGAGAGGGGATTTGAGGACCCTCTCCTCTAAAATCATTAATCTTGAGGAGGGTCTCAAGGACCACCTCCTCTGAAATCATTTTTTACTTGAGAGGGGCCTCGGGGACCCTCTCCTCTAAAATCATTAATCTTGAGGGGGTCTCAAGGACCACCTCCTCTAAAATCATTTTTTACTTGAGAGGGGCCTCGAGGACCCTCTCCTCTAAAATTATTAATCTTGAGGGTGTCTCAAATACCACCTCCTCTAAAATATTTTTTACTTGATAGGGTCCTCGAGGACCCTCTTCTCTAAAATCATTAATCTTGAGGTAGGGTCTCAAGGATCACCTCCTCTAAAATCATCTTTTACTTGAGAGGTGCCTCGAGGACCCTCTTCTCTAAAATCGTTTTATAAATCCTCTTGGTTACTCACTTCAGTTATGACTGGGTGTGAACTGTGTAAAGGCTTTGAGTAACCCCTGGGGTCTTTCTACTATTATTCCTTCAATATTAAAGTTCTAAGTGGTTGATCTTGCTCAACAAACCTTTTTCCTCAACCGTTAAGCCAAAACTCCCAAGCAATCTCAACTGGCCTTTTTGAGCCTTGCTTGCTCAACTAGGTTACATGTACAAAAAAGTAAAATAATAGTACTTTGTTATTTTTTGGGTAACAAATCTTGGGGAGGAGGCCACTCTAAGTGGACCTCCTCGCCCCGTGTCATTTTCGTAGTAGGTTATTTGGGGTAGAGGGGTCACTCCAGGTAGACCTCATCGCCATTATTTTATTTCTGTGGTATATGAATTGGGGAAGATAGGGTTGCTCGTGATGAGTCCCCTTGCCTTGGCCCTTTTCTGTGGCCTCAAATTATTTTAAGGTGTTGTTCCTGGGGAGCCCTCTCAACCTTGCCTCTTTCTGTGACTTGAATCTTGGGACGAGGGACTACTCGCGGTGAGTCACCTTGCCCAAGTGTCACATTTGTTCATGGGTCATAATCAAGGTAGACCTACTCGCTCTAAACTTTTATTGATGATTTATACAAAGGCAACCCATCTATGTGGGCTTACTCGCCAAGGTAAACCCCCTTTGCCCTAAACTTTTATTTGCTAACTTGGGCAGTGGGAACCCCTCGAGCTGGGCTCACTTGCCCTAGGCTATTTTAGGATAGCAAATTGACACCCCTCTGCAATGTTTAAAAAATTGGTCTCACACATTCTTTATGTTTTTATGTGTCTTTAATCTTTTAGGCACTTTTATTGTTGCAAATGGTGGCTATTCATGTAAAGTTAACCCGTCTTTTGCAGCCGATTCCATTGCTTAATATATACCAAATTTACTTGATAAATGATTTTCTAATTTTTTTTCAATCCGGGCAATGGTTTTACATGCGCTACTTTTATTATCTCATTTCTCACATCTGGTTCGTTTTAAAAGCAGGATTGAGATAAAAACAAGGTAAGTGCAATACTCAAATAAGTCCGTGCTCGTGTGTATTAAAGGTAATGAGGAGTCAAACATATATCAAGTTGTCATCATATCACATCTTAATGACTCCACACACTATAAAGCATATAAATGAAATTATGTCATGTCTACAACACTACAAAATAGTCACATGGATATGAAATGAATGGGTGACTTGGACATCTTTAATGTTCATTAACATAAGGCGATAAAAATATAACTCCTTTGAGATTTTTCAAAAAAATTATCAAAAAAATACAATCTTTTTGTCTTTTTCAATTTTTCTTAAAAAGAAATCGAAAATCTTTTTGTATTTTTCGAAAATTTTAGAGAAAAATAAAAATCTTTTTGGATTTTTCAAAAAATATATCAAAATGAAAAATACAAATACAATGGTTGTACAATCTAGCAATAGGAATAAAATCAAATAAGCATGAAAATCATCATATACTTAATAATATATCCAATCTCACTCAACAGTGAAAATACCTAGAGATTTCCTAAGATCGTTATGTCAAAGTGCATCTAAAGGTTTTATGAAAATGTCAGCTAACTGGCGATCGGTGCTTACAAAGCTCAAGGACAAAACCTTCTCCTCAAAAAGGTCACGAATAAAGTGCTCGAATCTCCTAATGTGCTTTGTATGCGAATGTTGGACTAAATTATGTGGAATGTGTATAACACTCGTATTATCACAGAAAATTGGCATCGTGCCTTGTGAAATGCCATAATCCTCCAACATTTGCTTCTTTCATAAGAGTTGCGTGTAATAACTCCCGATGGTTGTATACTCATCCTCCATCGTGGACAAAGATATGGAGCTTTTCTTCATGCTCGTCCACGAGACAAGAGCAGTCCCAAAGTAGAAACATCCACCCTAAGTGCTCCTATAACCATCGACATTCCCAGCCTAATCGACATCTGAATAGGAGGACAAACGATCATCAGTATCAAAGGAATACTATATACCGTATGATAGATTCCTAATCACGTACTTGATAATACGTTTAAGCGCATGTAAGTGTGACTCTTTCAGGGATGCCTAGTATCACGAATAGAATCCAATACTAAAGGAAACATCGGGTCGACTAATAATAAGATAAAGAAGACTATCTATCATGATGCGATATAAATTCTGCTCTATGTCGTTGCCTAAAGCATCTATATTAATCTTTGTCGATGAACTCATAGGGGTGCGAGCGTGCTTAACAGAGTCTAGATTGAATTTTTTCACAAGGTCTCTTTGCATATTTGTATTGAGATATGAATATCCCATCCTCAAGCTGACGAACTTGGAGACCTAGGAAGAATTTAAGCTCATCTACCATGCTCATATCAAACTCACTCTTCATCTCCTCCTCAAAAGTGTGAGCATGGCAAGAGCATGTGGATCCAAAGACTATGCCGTCTACATATACCTGGCCAACCAAAATAGCACCACTATCTCTCCTTATAAACAACGTCATATTTACTCTCACTCTCTTGAAGCCACAAGTTAAGAGATAGTAAATGGTGCTTTCTTCAAACCATATAAGGCTTTCCTAGGATAGTAGACGTGTATTGGGTGCTTAGGGTCTTCAAACCCTTTCATTTATTCCACGTAAACCTCCTACCGTAAAATGCCACAGTTAATATCCATCTGATATAACTTGAATCGCAAATGACATGCTATGGCTAGTAGTAAGAGAATAGAATCAAGCATGGAAACATGAGTGAATGTATCCTCAAAGTCTACACCCTCAATATGTGTGTAGCCTTGAGAGACTAACCTAGTCTTATTGCGAACTATGGTGCCATTTTCATCCACCTTATTCTTGAAAATACACTTGGTACCTATCACATTAGTATCTCTAAGTCGGGGGACCAACTCCCAGACATTGTTCTTTCTAAACTAAAGCAACTCTTCTTTCTTGGAGGATATCCAATGTTCATCCCTGAGTGTTTGTTCAATGTTCTTAGGCTCGACTAGGGATGTGTAGCACAGATAGCTAATAATATTTTGGAGTTAATCATGATTTTTAACACCTAGTGTAGGATCACTAAGTATAGTGGAAGGGTCATAACTCTTTCGAACCCAAGATTGTGTCTCCCCTATAATAGGAACGGGGTCCACCGTGGTAGCATGAGAAAGAATGGGATCATCACTAGGAGGTGCATCATCCTCACGCTCTGTGCTAGGAGCAATAAACTTCGGTGGCTCGTCATCTTTAATCATGACATTTATTGAATCCATAACCTTAGAGTTACCAATATTATTAGCTTGGTAAGCCCTACTCATCGACGAATATTCTAAAAATATCCCCTCGTCGCTCCAGGAGTCAAACTTTCCTAAGGGATCTCTATCACGCAAGATGTAGAATGTACTCCTAAAGACACGAAAATATGATAGGTTGGGCTTCTTCCCTATCCATAACTCATAAGGCGTGTGAAGTGTGTGAGGACGAAGATATACCCTATTCATTGTATGGCATGCAATGCTCACCGCCTCTACCCAAAAACATCCAGGCATATTTCTCTTAAGAAGCATAAATCTATCTATTTCTTGTATCATTCGATTCTTCCTCTCAATAATCCCATTTTGGTGAGGAGTACGAACGGTCTAAAACTCATATATAATTCCCACTTCATCGCAATAGCTATCCTCTTTCACTTATTTAAATTCGATGCCATTATAACTGTGCATCTAATTAATAATGATGTGTATATTTTATAGGACACACCACCTGGTTGTAAGTAACTCAACCATATCAGACTTTCCTCGAAAGAATCTTACAATCAAGTATCTAGAAAAGTCATCGACCATCACTAGAATGTATCCTCTACCACCTCAGCTCTCCGAGCGAATAGGATCCATAATATTAATGTGAATTAACTCCAAAACACGGAGGTGGTAATGGTATTGTCTTCCTATGAGGATTTCAAATCTGTTTACATTATTATAAAGGTCCACAAATCGATGAAGTTGCTTTTTCAAGTGATGGTAAGCCACGAACTTGATTATTTTTCGCTAATCTCTTAAGATCTCTAAAGTTCACGTGACCTAGCAGTTGATGCCAAAGGTCCACAGTGGATACCATAGTATTGTTGCACACAAAAGATGACTTGGGCATAATCGCATAAAAATTATATTTCATCCTCACACCTTGTAGTAAAAGTTTAGCAAATTAATCGTAAACATTGTATTTGGACCGATCAAACTTTACCTCAAAGTTTACGTCGCACAGTCGATTTAAGCTAATCAAGTTTTCTTTTAACCCCTTAATATACAACACATCATCTACCTTAGGATATTTGGATTAATCAACACTGCCATTTCCTAAAATGCTAGATCTACTCCCATCTCCAAAGGTGACTTTACTGTCCTTGTAATCCTCAAGGTGGGTAAAAAATGAGACGTCACCGATTATGTGGATAGAACACCCACCATCAAAATACCATTGGAAAGTATTTTTAGCCTTGAGAGCAATATGAACAACAAGTATTTTTAGCTGATTATGTGACTAGCGATAACCTTTTGTTTGCCTTTATCGTTATTGACTCTAGTCGGAATATTGGAAGCATTCTTAAATGGCAAAGACATCCATTGAAATTTTTCCATTAAACTATGTGAAGTCACAAATAAAAATTCAACTTGCTCCCTAAGACTATAAAGTTTGCTAAAGTGGTGTACGTGAGTATGTGTACGACTAGTTCTACCTAATTTATAACAAAACTCTCTAAGTTGACCTCTTTTTTTGCAAAAGGTTCAAACATAGAAAGTTTTGAGTCTACTTCAGTTTGCTTTTTTAGGTTGAACTCTTTTAGGTGGGTTAGGATGCCTAGGTGGATTCTGTTGAGGGCGGGGGCCATAAGGGTCCATCATAAACTTAAGAACTGGCCCGGGTGCGACATGAGAAATGGATGAACCATCATAACCTATTCCTTGTCTCTCTATGTTTCCTAAAATGGGGCCAAGGATCATCTTACCAACCTTCTTCGATGTATCCTCGACAGTTACCTTGACCTCCCGATTACATTAGAGATCTTTCTCGAGTTGGGATATAAGGGCTTCAAGTTTCTCACGAGCCTTTATGGATCCTTAGAGATCTCTCTTAAGACTAGCCACCTTGTTGGTTAAGTTCCCATTATCTCTCTGAACGAAAAAAACTCTCTCCCAAAGCTTCTCTTACTGAGGACATACTCTCTCTTGCCTCTCTCAACTCTTTATCTAACGCTAAAACTCTTATAACTAACCCTTTGTTATGTTTCTTGGTTTTAAAGGACAGTGTAAAATCGGCATAAGTGCGATGAAGGTTGCTCTCTCTCTCTCTCACTTAAAGTATTATTTCTCTCACTCTCCTCGGCATGATAAGACTCACTATCGAGGTGTTTATGATTGGTAGCTTCCTCATCATCATGAGGTGCACTAGATATACTAACATGACTAGCCATGAATGCATTGAAGTTACATCCATGTAGTGATTCTTCTCCTGAACTCATCGACTCGACCTCGCTGTCGCTCAACATGATGTTTAAGGCACATTTACCTTTCCCTTGATGTTTCAACCTAATCGTCCATTCGTGATCTTTATGACACTTTATCTCACACTCATAACATCTCTCCTTGTCATTCTTTGGGAAATCTTTCTTTTCTTTTTCAAAATTTTTCTAGCCCAATTTATTTTTTTTATCTTTTTCAGAACGTTTCTTATCTTTGGAAGTATTTTGCTTTTTGAGTTTGATAAATTTCTTGAATTTTTTTGCAAAAAGGGCCAAATAATGTAATTCTTAATCAAACTCCGAATCGGACAGTACTTCCTCTATCTTTTTAAAAACTTTATCTCTCCTTTTAGATTGGGATTTAAGTGCAACCCCCTTATCCTTAGGCTTAACTATTTTAGGGAACATATATATCTCGTATGTTTGAATATCTCCTTCAAGTTCTTCTAACCTAAGAGTGTTTAAGATCCCTAGTGAATTAAGAATGGTAACCTTCGAAATAAAATGGGCGGGAAGTGATCTTAAGATTTTCTTAACTATACGCTTCTCAGGTATTTTCTCACCTAAATTAATACTCGAGTTAGCTATGCTGGACAGTCATGCATAAAACTCGTCAAACGATTCAGATTCAAGCATTGTGATTGTTTTAAATTGTGAGGTAATATTCTGTAGCTTAAAATCTTTTATAGTATTGGTACCCTCATGAATGAGCTTAAGGGTATCCTAACCTTCATTAGATGTGGTGCACGTCATAATGCGACAGAACTCGTCAAGGGTGATGCTCCCGAGATAGCACTCAAACTGCGGGAACTAAAATTTCTCCACTTAAACTTGTCCTCTGTCCACTATGAGAAAGGGTTAGGTCCGACGACATTCTCAATCTTGGGAGTTAGAGGAGTCCACCTTTTTTCACAGACTACCCAAAAACGTTCATCTATGGCCTTTAAAGTAAACCTCATCCTACCCTTACAGTATACATAATTTGTACCATAAAAAATGGGCACTCGATTATACAAATTCTCCATTAAAATTCAATTTTTCCAAGATCAACAATTTGTCAAAAAAAATTGATATCAAAGGGAAAAATAATTTTGCAGAAACGATCACATAATAATTTTGTGCAACAAGCCCTTATACAAATTTGAGAGCGCGCTTGCAATCTTAATAGAATATTTATATAATTAAATGTCCAACACACATAATTCCAAATTTTATCTTTTCATCCTAAGACAACAATCTAGGTGATAAAGCAGATAAATTAAAGCATGCAAAAAGATAAGGAAATATGAAGAAAAACCAGCTTGCGGGTAAAACCTTTATCAATAAGAACTTTAGAGTTTTACAAGACACAACTTAGAAAACTTCTAAAGAATACGACTCTCTCCCGAGTCATCCACAGTTGGCTGTCCACCCTCGGTATTCACCGATGAACCTTTGTCTTCCTTCAGCAGTGATCCCCTCGAGAACCATAATAATCAGTAATGAAAAAGATCTCTCCACAAAAGTAACTTAGATATAAAACTATTTAGGGTTTCAAATGGATTCACATACATACTTGGGAGTGATGATTTGTGAATCAAAAGGTGTTTTAGACATAAATAAAGTGACAAATTTTGCACCAGGTATGCAGAAACCATTTTTGCAAAAGTCTTTTTTAAAATCTGCAAGAAGCAGGTATTTATAAGTCGGCAAAAAATTCAAGGCGACATCATTCGTTCGAACGAAAAATTGACTCGTTCGAACGAGAATAGCATCTCGTTAGAACGAAATAAAGTCCGTTCAAATGACATGGCTATCTCGTTTGAACAAGCTTCAAATGATGCAGAATAGTACTCCAATACGCCGTTGTTAGATAGTCGATCAAAGTAAACTTAAAACGATGCTTTGAATGAGAAAGGATCTTGTTAGAATAAGAATCCCATCTCGTTTGAACGAGATGAGAGAATTTTTTTTAGAAGAAAATTGCCTAAATTTTTAAATAAAAACATCTCCCGATATAAATGTAAATAAATTCAAAATGCTATACTATTTTATACCTTCGTAATGTGGAAATCATCTTTATTTTTTAGATGATGGAAATTTGGTTCTTCGTGACGAATCTATTCAAATGATAGCGGGATATGAAAATAATTGTGTTAGCCTAAGCTATGAGAAAATGATAGAAATTTTGCTCTTACACAACAATCCTATAACCTGGGTAATCAATCCAATACCTGCTGGTCAACACCAGGATGGACTGCCCACTGCACGTAACCTCCTATGATAGCACTACCGATTGTGTATGTATGAATAATATAAGTAGCACACACACACACACAGATATAAATATATATATATACACACACGTCACTATAATATGTATATACAATAATTAATGAACTCATACACATATCCCACAATGTACGGTTCACCAACCCCAAAGTTCAATCCTAACTTCCCGATTAATATTTGAAATTCACTCACTTGGATCCTCGGTTCTCCTCACTCGAACCCATCTAACTTTGGCTTATCACCGACACTGAATTCTATAAAGTCTTCCCTAGTATTCCCAAAGTACCCCAGAAGCCCCTACGACCAATCCCCAAGTCCTAACGGGTCAAAACGACACACAAACAAAAACTAGGCAGGCCAGCAAATCGAACCAGTTTGCTGACCCCAAAATCAAAATTTCCAAAAGAAGGCCCAATCTAAGACCACCAATTTAAAATTTTGATATCACGCACCTTTAAGTATAAAATTCATAATAAATCCAAATAAATACAAAAAATATGAAACTAGAACCCATGCCTTCATAATTCAATTTTTTACAACCTTATCTAACTTTCAAAAGCAACTAGTTTGCTCCCCTTGCAAACCAATTCGGTTTTCTGAACATCTTCTTCCTCTGGTTTTCTCCTCCAAAACCCTCCAATGGAGGTTTCTACCCACTCCAAACACTCAAATTAAATCTGACAATATTACCATAACGTTCCACAGGCATTTTAACACGAAACTAACCCCAAATCCTAAATCAAACCCTAGGATTTAAATGAAACTTCTAAATGATTTAACATATTTTTTTATCAAGATCGAATCTTTATATAGAATTTATACATGTTCATCCATTTAAATCCCATAATATATTTTAAATTTCAAGTATGATTGATCTCCATTAATGATTCATTCATAAACCTTAATTTTTTATCATTTAAATCTCTATATGAATTCAGAATGTTTCCATCTTTAACATCTTAATTTTCAGATTTCTACCTCTAATCATGAAAAAAAATAACTACTATTAAATTATGACATAAAGTAAGTATCTACTTGCCTTGGTGGATTATAATCCGAAGCCTCCTACGAATTTGATGATGGGTTGAGTTCTCTTTCTCCTCCTCCTATCCATGTTTCCTCTTCTTTCTTCTTTTCCTCTTCTCTAGGGATCTCTCTCTCAATCCCTTGTGTAAAATATTAAGGGTGGGATTACATTCGTCTTTCCAAAGTCTAAAATATTCCTTTAATTTACCTAATCCTATTTTTCTTCTTAGCCGTAAATGTAACATGACCCTCCTACCCTCATACGAGCCCCGTTATGTCTAAAAAGCCCTATATACCCAAACATAACACCCAGGTACCTTTTCTGGACTATTTCAACCCTGCCCGGATCATCAGTGCACTTAAAAAGGTCATTCGAGTCACCCAAATATATATACACTAACTTTTCATTAACCATCCATGGCACGTGCATACCCTATGCACCGCCCATAAATTATACTGATCGGTCGTTGGAACATTCTAGCGACATATAATAATAAACCTTCGCTTTCACTCATACGTGACATATAATAAATCACATAACTATCTACTTATCACGCAACAGTAAATAATAATTATAATAAATATTAATCCTTTATATCTCTAATTAATATTTACTAAAATCCCATTTAATTTCCCCAATTAAATTCATAATATTAGTCAGACGTAAAATAAATAATAATAAAATCACGGGGTATTACATATGTCTTGGGTTGGGACATGCACATAGTATTGCACTTAATTGAATGGTGAGGTACTTATTTCACCTGAGAGCCGACATGTGGCATTCTTATTGTAAATTAGTCGCATGATTTATATTGATATATTAGAGATATTTCTTGCAAATTTATGGCTTTGACCCAAATCTATTAATGACCTCCCCCTCCCCCATCCCTCACCCCACAAGCATTGTTATTGTTATATAAAGGTTTAGCAGGGCTGAGCGGTCAAACTTGCAAATTATGGAGATTCAGATATCATCCTTAGAGTAGGGGTGTTGTTCCCTTCAATGTTCGTTTCTATTTAGTAGTCGTAATCAGAGGAGGTTTATGTTATATTCCTTTATTTAGTTGAAACATATGTAATAAAGGGTTCATATTC
This sequence comes from Sambucus nigra, assembly GCA_949130495.1. Classification (NCBI taxonomy): domain Eukaryota; kingdom Viridiplantae; phylum Streptophyta; class Magnoliopsida; order Dipsacales; family Adoxaceae; genus Sambucus; species Sambucus nigra. Next base: position 338,994,995 of record OX422213.1, on the reverse strand, counting down.
AATTTTATCTCAGTTTAGTATTCCGTTTATTATCCTTTATTGCGTTTTTTTATGTATGGTTTTTATTTATTCTAGTTCTTGGTTTATCAATGATGTTGAGAATTATATAGATTGTTTAGTGCACTCGACGTTTTGTTTCCGTCTTAATCCACTGGGAGTGGAAAATCGGGGGTGTTACATCTAGTAATTTGGCATGCTATGCAATAGGTCTTTAGAGACAATTTTAAAAGGGTTGGTGTCTTTTTGGATGTTTTTGTGTGATTGTATACATACTATATAATTATTATTAATATACACTCTTTTAATTAATATAAGGTGTTTTTATGTTTGTTGTATAAAATATAGGCATTACGCTACATTTTAATGGTTTATTATTTTGTCTTGAAAATTGTCTACACATTGAGAGGGGTTATCGGGTGCATTAAATGCTTGCACCTTTTATTGAAAACATGTTAAAGCAATCCGGTAAAAAATATTAGTAAGTGTAATACTTCTCTCTCTCTCTCTCTCTCACACACACACACACACACACATATATGTGTGTGTGCGCGCACGCGCGCACGCATATGTGGTTTGCAGAAAGTAGTGGTGGGTGGAGGGGGAGAGGGTGGTGGTGGAGGAGGAAGGGTGGGTTTGGTTTTTGATTTTCCTTCTCTCTCTCTCTCTCTCTCTCTCTCTCTCTCTCTCTCTCTCTCTCTCTCTCTTTAATTTTTATTTTAGTTTTGGGTTTTTAAATTTGTCTTGGGGAGTATTTTATCCTTTTGGACTGAAAAAAGGCGGGAACTCAATTTTTTAACTTATTTGTAACAGGTTGATAGTTAAAGGGGTGAGTTTATCGGATAAAATAATTCAAGGGGGGGCCAAAAACCCAAGATACTTCAGGGTCTTTTGTGTAATAAACACCACCACAATAACAACTACCACTAGGAACAATTGTCCATGTTTAATTATGATTAAGATGAATGTGATAAATAATTTTAAATATAAAATAGGGTTAAAGTATAATAATAACATATTCCCTGAAAAGATGATAATTCTACTTGAACATTAATGTACTTATATTTTTTAATTGCCCTTTTTTAGTTTTTTCCACATCAATATTCAAGTTTTCTAGTGTCTGGAAGAAAGAAAATATCTCTTTATCTAGTGTTTGGAAGAAAGAATATATCTCTTTATCAAATTTATATGCTTCACTTATTATTTTCTTTCCAAATTACAAATTTATATTACACTATACACTTTTAAATATTCATATGTACTTAAAGCAATTTTTGAAAAAGACCAATTGACAAAATTAGACTTGGTTACCATTTCATAACCGATATAATAAATATTAGATTATAATAAATATAAATTCATAATTTCAATACACATCTAATTTCATGTACATATTATTTAGTCAAACGCATGGACATATTTCCAATAAACATTTTTCACTATCCTTTTTTTCCTTTATATTTTCACCTTAATTAGTATAATTGTTGGCAATTTTCTTGAGGAAATTACTTTTTTAAGTCAACAATATATATATATATATATAGAAATTAGATATCCACTAACACTAAGCGTTGATGGCACATGTGCATTTCCTAATAAAAATCAAAAGCACGTATTGAGAATGCGTGTGCTCAAAACACGAGATGGACAAAAAGTACCCAATTAAACTTTCTTGTAAAAAAGAGGCATGGTTTTCTTTTAGATTCTTGTTATGAGTAAGAACGAATACAATCCCTATGGTATATGTGACAATTACTTACTGTAACACCCCATGATGTTGGGACTGAGAAATTTAATTTTGGGAAAAATAAAACTTATTTAAATTGGAGAATTTTAGAATTTGGAAATTGAAGTACAAAAATTGAGAACATTTTAAAGTATTCCGAACGAAAATTCCGAGTGCGCCATTGGTTACGGATAGGTCGTGATAGTCAAAATGAATGTCATTGGGTTTTTTTTCGATTTCGGATTTTTTTAAGTATGTTTGACTCGAATTGCAGTAAACGAGTCATTTAAAGTGTGTATTAACATTTAAAACTGGGTTTATGGTTTTAAGGGATTTAAGAGGCTTACAGATCAAGCCTTCTCATTTAGAGAAAGAGAGAAAAAGAGAAAGAAAAAAAGAAAGAAGAAGAAAGAAAGAGAGAAAGGAAGAAAGCTTGGAGATTCCGGGCCCAAACGCTATCCCGGGGACGATTCAACATCTACAATCTCAAGGCAAGTGTTTAATCTTGCTAAATATTTTATTTTTGTATTTCATTTCATAATTTGTGGATACGAAAATTGGATTTTGGTTATTAATGACAAAACCTAGATTTTGAAGATTTAATCTTGAAAATTGATGTATATATATGGGTTGATGTGTATAAATGGTTGGGATCAACTTTGGGGTTGATTTATTAGCCTAGAATCATGAGATGATGAAGGTTTAGGGGTTAGAAGTGAAATTTTAGGGTTTAGAATTCGTGGGTCTAATGAAGAAGAAAAGACCTTTAGGGTTCTGCAGACCCGAATCAATTTGCCCCTTAAGCGAATACATTCTCCCCTTAAGCGAATCGATTCGACTTAGGCAAAAGTGGCAGGTCTGCACGACCGAATCAATTCGAACCCAAAGCATATTGATTCGACTTGAGACAGAGTGCCAGGTCTTTTGGACCGAATCGATTCGCAGCTGAGCGAATCTATTCGCCCTTGAGACCAAATCGATTCGGGAAGGCCGAATCGATTCGGAAATAGGGTTGTTTTATGGAGTTTTTCTAGGATGATTTTGAACCCTTTTTGGTTGGGTTTATTGATTTGGAACATGATTATATGATGTAAGAAATATGTTTTGGAGATTATTTGGAGTTTCTCGTACGATGAGATTGCGGGTACGTATCGAGTCATTTTGGGGACTCATATACATCGGTGTTGGAGATTATTGTATTGGTGTAGCATGGGAATTTCTTTACGAACGATAGTTCTATTTAGAGGTCACAAGTGAGCTCACACACGATGTACGATTTAGAACTCATTGAGAGAGAGTGGTGAGGGCATGGCTCAAAATCGTAGGCTGAGGTTCGTGCCGAATCCTTATAGTAATAGGATTCTACTTAAAATTTATTAGGGACCGACGAGAGAGAGTGGTCGCGTATCCTTAGTAATGTTTAACTGAAGGAATAGATTGCAAGCGCAATAAGGTTTAGGGGTCCATAGGAGTAATTGATCCGTAGTCGGGATAGTGAATATATATCAATGTGGTAATTCCCTAAATGACGGGATCATGAGATGAATTTAAAATTGAGTTTGAGGTTTATAGACTATTAGTTAGGTGTAAACCAATAGTCGAAATTAGTACTAGAGATGTGGATGTACTTTCAGATATAGATGAGATGTGTAGTGATGGTTTCCTATACTAAACTTTGGGTGGTAACCTTAATGTTGGATATATATATATATATATATATATATATATATATATATATATATATACGTTGGAAGACTATTCATATCATAGGAGAAATAGATGAATATGCTTCAAGTGAGGGATCGTATTCGCATATCGAGGTAAATTAAATGTGTTGGGACGACGTATAGTATATTGAGGATTATGTATACTTATAGCCGAGTTTATAAATCTTATACATACGGACGTGAGACAGTGTATAGATATGGATATATGTGCATACTCATATTGTGAATATCTAAACCGTATGTGATGGTTTAATTATATGATGGGATCATATGGATGTATATATATTATGCATGTGAATGATATATATATACTTATGTGGTTAAGCATACCCCGCTCATGCTATCATTGGGAAGTTTCCGCAATGAGGGTGAGCACCCTGCCTCGAGGAGCGGAGGGTGAGCACCCTCCCCAGGTCATAGTCGTCCGTTGTGTTATTATGTGATTTATATTTTTTGGGGGATGAGACGTGGTGGGTATGTTTCGTCTCATTATCAGTTAGGAACTATGATCATTTCCCGAACGTTGTGTGCGTGAGTTTATCACGAGGTGGGTGTCGTTTAGCCCCACCAGGTGGTCCCCAGTGTGCTACGTGGGTTGGGCACTGGGAAGATAATATCATGGTGCAGTATATTGGCGATATATATAGCCGGTTATATTATGTGTATCGCCATTGTACATCATATGTGGTATGTACACTTGGTTATGGGAATGAACGATTGTATCTATATATATGTTTAGAGTAAATACATATATACGTATACATATCCTATAGGAGGAAGGATATAAAGGTTCTATGGTGTACATCCTGGGTTATTATGGTGTACAAGATTGTTGGGGGTTGATGTATCGTATTTAAGGAATATTTCGGTTACATTATCCCAAGGATATTTATTGGAGATATTGAGGTCACTCTTAGAGAGTACTCTAATTTCAATAGTTGTAGAAATAGAAATTGTGTATGACATAATGGATCCCTACGATCGTCATTGTTAAGGAGTAGTGTATTGGGGGGTTCCTTATTTGGATTTCGCATTGCGAGACGCCCCACGCACGAAACGAAGTGTAATGTTGAGAATAGTGAGAATTTTTGTCTTTCATGCTTATATATTAGTAGTATGACGGTGTGTATGACATAATGGATCTCTAGGATTGATGTGGTCAATGAGTAGTGTATTGGGGGGGTTCCTTGTTTGGATTTTGCTTGGCGAGATGGCCCACGCACGAAACGTTGTGCCATGTTGAGAGTAGAGAGAAGTATTGCCCTTATTTATGGTGTATGATCAATTGAAAAGGAATGTTGATAATAAAGCTTAATGTTAATATATAATGTAATATGATTTGTAACTGTTTAAGTTAATAATTGGAATCAATTAAGCGTATTAAGGCATTTAGGAGTATATATAATTAAGTGTAATTGGAATGGGAAGGATTCTTGGGTTATGTTTGGATGGCAGGTCTTGTGGGTATAGGTCGTGCCTATGGTAAGTTTGGTTATCCTTATGGGTAGGGTAACTTAAGTAAGATTTCAGGACGCGAATAGGTGTGCGCTATTAGAGGAGATGTGAGTTTGGGGTTTCACGAGAGTGCGACTCCACTTTAATTATGAAATTAGTGCATTGATATTTATTATGCACGGTTAACACACTTACAAAACATTTTTTACAACCCGAGCTCTAACCCGTTACATTTTCTCTCCTGTTATATATATATATATATATATATATATATATATATATATATATATATATATATATATATATATATATATATATTACTACAGGTGTCCTACCGCAGGGATACCGGATGCTTTTCTATCCAAACCCTCGAGAGCCATTATAGGTGCAGACTGTTATGGGATTTAGATTGTAGTCGCTTCCTATTTCTTTGTAAATCTAGATAGGATTCATTGTGTACTCCGGGATTACTTTAGAGTTATTTATAATTGTTTATATTTTCTTCCCATGAATGTTGTACTGTCTGTGACCCGACAGCTTGTTGGGGTATATTCATTTGTATATACGCATTTGACGTTACACTAGCACTTTCTTTCATCATCATACTTGCGCACTCTAACTTTATTATTAGTCTATAGTGTTGGTTTTTTGTTCGTGGCATGTTTTATTTAATTTTTGGCATTTGCTTTTTATAGTTTCAGGTAGTTAGCCTCATATTATTTTGTATTGTCAGTTGATGTTGAGACTGAGCCATCTGAGATACCTGATTTATGTAGTATAGGGCTGGCCACCCGTTATTATTATAAGCGGGTTATCACAGATAGTATCAGAGCATCAAGTTCTAGAGTCTTTAGGATCTGTGCGGGTTTTCTGTGTTCTTCCGTTGACGTTCTTGATATATAACCCTACTATTAGGATTGTTGTGTTCCCTACGTTAATCTTCTTCTGCGAGGTGTACTCATTTGAATGACGTTCTGACACAGTTATTTTTGTTTCAGACATCGCCGAGAATAAGTCGGTTAGGAAGGGGAAAGATGAGAGATGTAATACCCATAACAGATTTTGGGTACATTTTGATTTGAGGTATTTCTTTCCGCGATTCGGACAGAGATAACAAGGAGAGTTTTATGATCGATAAGGTAAGTACTGATGAGGAGAGAGTAGGGAGCCCTTGGAAGGTTTAGATTGAGAAATTCTTCAAAATTTGTTAGGAAACCTGGTGTTGGTGATTTTTACTGATGTGAGGTGTGTGGAGTTATCCCAATATCGGGAGTATTGCCTTCTGGGAAGAGAGAGTGAGAAATTTAAAGTTTTGGGTCCATTGAGTAGGACTGAGGGAGTTTTTTATAGTCGCAATAGCGTCTTTTCCTTCGGGATTGTTGGGAAGGATTTATGAGGAAGATATTTCTTTGAAGAGAATTAGGCCTTGGGAAGGAGTGAGCAAGTGTGGTCTTTATACGACATCTTTTGGGATATTAAACCGTCTTGTAATGAGCTAGTAGAGAGTTGCTCTATTGATTTTTGGGAGTGTGAATTGTTAAGGTTAATGGGTTATGGATAGGCTAGGGCAGGAAATTTTAGTGTTCCAATAAGGGAAGAACTTATCTTGTGGAAAGGTGTTGATGTGATGTAAGGAATTAGTATAACTGAGGAGGTTTAAAGCTTAGTAGATTTATGTTGAGCAAAGAGTTTAGCTCATAGTTGTGCTAGTTTTGAGAACTAGGTAACGGTTAAAGTATTGTAATTGTTGAGGCCTTGTGTCTCGGACATAAGGTGTTTGTTCAGCGTGTCGAAAGACATGGAATTATTTTATATTGTATTGTTATGTAGGCCTTCGAGAAATATTTGAAACTCAAAAATCTTTTATAAAACCTTAACCCTAGTTCAACTAATCTCAATCCCCGATATAGCTACACAGTAGTGTATTGGGAGGGTTCCTTGTTTGGATTTCTCTTGCAAGACCTCCCCCGCACGAAGGTAGCTAGTGTCAGGAATTGAGAAGAGTTCAACCATTGGGAATTTTAAACTTTTATATACTTAATATGTTGCTATAGATTATATTGCTGAGAGTATATTACGAATTGAGGCTAGTGGTGCCAAGTTATTACGGTACGAGTTGAGCTCGACGTACGGGGTGTATGGGCGCCCTGGGTAGTTAGTTTGATTTTTTTTTTAATTCTATATGGTTCGACGTCAGAACAGGAAATGGTCGGTATAGTGATCTTGAGGGTAAATGTAAGGACTAGATGAGATTGAGGTCATAGGCATATCTTAAATTTTGTGAGCGAAACTTCTTGTAAGGGGGGAAGAGTGTAACACCCCATGATTTTGGGACTGAGAAAATTAATTTTGGGAAATATAAAATTTATTTAAATCGGAGAATTTTAGAATTTGAAATTTGAAGTCCAAAAATTGGGGACATTTTAAAGTATTCCGAATGAAAATTTCGAGTGCGCCATTGGTTCCGGATAGGTCGTAATAGTCAAAATGACTGTCATTGGGTTTTATTTTGATTCCAAATTTTTTTTAAGTATGTTTGACTCGAATTGGAGTAAACGAGTCATTTAAAGTGTGTATTAACATTTAAAACTGGGTTTATTATTTTAAGGGATTTAAGAGGCTTACGGATCAAGCCTTCTCATTTAGATAAAGAGAGAAAAAGAGAAAGGAAGAAAGAAAGAAAGAAGAAGAAAGGAAGAGAGAGAGGAAGAAAGCTTAGAGCATCTGGGCCCAAACGCGATCCCGGGGATGATCCAACCTCTACAATCTCGAGGCAAGTGTTTAATCTTGCTAAATATTTTATTTGTGTATATCATTTCATAATTTTTGGATAAGAAAATTGGATTTTGGTTATTAATGACAAAACCTAGATTTTGAAGATTTAATCTTGAAAATTGATGTATATATATGGGTTGATATGTAGAAATGGTTGGGATCAACTTTGGGGTTGATTTGTTAGCCTAGAATCATGAGATGATGAAGGTTTAGGGGTTAGAAGTGAAATTTTAGGGTTTATAATTCATGGGTTTAATGAAGAAGAAAAGACCTTTAGGGTTCTGCAGACCCGAATCGATTCGCCCCTTAAGCAAATCGATTCGGCTTAGGCAAAAGTGGTAGGTCTGCATGACCGAATCGATTCGGACCCAAGGCGAATCGATTCGGCTTGAGACAGAGTGCCAGGTCGTTTAAACCGAATCGATTCATAGCTGAGCGAATCAATTCACCCTTGAGACTGAATCGATTCGGGCCAGGCCGAATCGATTCGAAAATAGGGCTGTTTTATGGAGTTTTTCTAGGATGATTTCTAACCCTTTTTGGTTGGGTTTATTGATTTGGAACATGATTATATGATGTAAGAAATGTGTTTTGGAGATTTATTTGGAGTTTCTCGTACGATGAGATCGCGGGTACGTATCGAGTCATTTTGGGGACTCATATACATAGGTGTTGGAGATTATTGTATTGGTGTAGCATGGGAATTTCTTTACGAACGGTAGTTCTATTTAGAGGTCAGAAGTGAGCTCACATACGATGTACGATTTATAACTCTTTGAGAGAGAGTGGTGAGGACATGGCTCAAAATCGTAGGCCGAGGTTCGTGCCGAATCCTTATAGTAATAGGATTCTACTTAAAATTGATTGGGGACCGATGAGAGAGAGTGGTCGCGTATCCTTAGTAATGTTTAACTTAAGGAATAGATTGCAAGCGCAATAAGGTTTAGGGGTCCATAGGAGTAATTGATCCGTAGTCGGGATAGTGAATATATATCAATGTGGTAATTCCCTAAATGACGGGATCATGAGATGAATTTAAGATTGAGTTTGAGGTTTATAGACTATTAGTTAGGTGTAAACCAATAGTCGAAATTAGTACTAGAGATGTGGATGTACTTTCAGATATAGATGAGATGTGTAGTGATGGTTTCCTATACTAAACTTTGGGTGATAACCTTAATGTTGGATATATATATATATATATATATATATATATATATATATATATATATATATATATATATATATACATTGGAAGACTATTCATAACATAGGAGAAATGGATGAATATGCTTCAAATGAGGGATCGTATTCGCATATCAATGTAAATTAAATGTGTTGGGACGACGGCTAGTATATTGAGGATTATTTATACTTATAGCCGAGTTTATAAATCTTATACATATGGACGAGAGACAGTGTGTACATTTATGTGGATATGTGAATATATATATATATATATATATATATATATATAATTGTATAGATATGGATATATGTGCATACTCATATTATGAATATCTAAACCGTATGTGATGGTTTAATTATATGATGGGATCATATGGATGTATATATGTTATGCATGTGAATGATATATATACTTATGTGGTTAAGCATACCCCGTGCATGCTATCATTGGGAAGTTTTCGCGATGAGGGTGAGCACCCTGGTTCGAGGAGCAGAGTGTGGATATTCCCAAGGTCATAGTCGTTCGTTGTGTTATTATGTGATTTACATATTTTTTAGGATGGGACGTGGTGGGTATGTTTCGTCTCATTTCAGTTAGGAACTATGATCTCTTCCCGAACGTTGTGTGCGTGAGTTTATCACGAGGTAGGTGTCGTTTAGTCCTACCAAGTGCTCCCCAGTATGCTACATGGGTTGGGCACTGGGAAGATGATAGCATGGTGCAGTATATTGTAGATATATATAGCCGGTTATATTATGTGTATGGCCATTGTACATCATATGTGGTATGTACACTTGGCTATGGGAATGAACGATTGTATCTATATATATGTTTAGAGTAAATACATATATACTTATACATATCCTATAGGTGGAAGGATATAAAGGTTCTATGGTGTACATCCTGGGTGATTATGGTATACAAGATTGTTGGGGGTTGATGTATCGCATTTAAAGAATATTTCAGTTACATTATCCCAAGGATATTTATTGGAGATATTGAGGTCACTCTTAGAGAGTACTCTAATTTCAGTAGTTGCAGAAATAGAAATTGTGTATGACATATTGGATCCCTACGATCGACATTGTCAAGGAGTAGTGTATTGGGGGGGTTGCTTTTTGGATTTCGCTTTGCGAGACGCCCCACGCACGAAACGAAGTGCAATGTTGAGAATAGTGAGAAGTTTTATCTTTCATGATTATATATTAGTAGTATGATGGTGTGTATGACATAATGGATCTCTAGGATCGATATGGTCAAGAAGTACTGTATTGGTGAGGTTCCTTATTTGGATTTCGCTTGGCGAGATGCCCCATGCACGAAACGCGGTGCCATGTTGAGAGTAGAGAGAAGTTTTGTCCTTATTTATGGTGTATGATCAATTGAAAAGGAATGTTGATAATAAAGCTTAATGTTAATATATAATGTAATATGATTTGTAACTATTTAAGTTAATAATTGGAATCAATTAAGACTAGTAAGGCATTTATGAGTATATATAATTAAGTGAATTGGAATGGGAAGGATTCTTGGGTTATGTTTGGATGGCAGGTCTTGTGGGTATAGACCGTGCCTATGGTAAGTTAGGTTGTCCTTATGGGTAGGGTAACTTAAGTAAGATTTCAGGACACGAATAGGTGTGCGCTATTAGAGGAGAGGTGAGTTTGGGATTTCACGAGAGTGCGACTCCACTTTAATTATGAAATTAGTGCATTGATATTTATTATGCACGGTGAACACACTTACAAAACATTTTTTACAACCCGAGCTCTGACCCGTTTACATTTTCTCTCCTACTATATATATATATATATATTACAACAAGTGTCCTACCGCAGGGATACCGAATGCTTTTCTATCCACAGCCTCGGGAGCGGTAACAGGTGTGGACTGTTGTGGGACTTAGATTGTAGTCGCTTCCTATTTCTTTGTAAATCTAGATAGGAATCATTGTGTACTCCGGGATTACTTTAGAGTTATTTATAATTGTTTATATTTTCTTCCCATGAATGTTGTACTGTTTGTGACCCGACAGTTTATTCGGGTATATTCATTTGTATATACGCATTTCACGTTACGCTAGCACTTTCTTTCATCATCATAATTGCGCAATCTGCCTTTATTAGTAGTCTATAGTGTTGGGTTGTTGTTCGTGGCATGTTTTATTTAATTTTTGGCATCCGCTTTTTATAGTTTCACGTAGTTAGCCTCATACTATTTAGTATTGTCAGTTGATGTTGAGATTGAGTCATCTGAGATACCTGATTTATGTAGTATAGGGTTGGCCACCCGTTATTATTATTAGCAGGTTGTCACATTTACCAATTATATTACACCAAATTTTATCTTTAATATTTTAGTGACTTAATCAAAATGAAAAAAGATAAACAATATAACATAACTACAATGAATACGAGGAAAACCCACAACGAAAAAAAAACTTAGGCCGACAGAAACACCAATGTACTATGGTAGAGTTTTATAACTAGAAGACAAATATTTACACCCTCTTTATGATATGACCGACTAGACACTCTTTCCCACCATATCCTCTATAAAGATCACCAACTACTGGAGTATGTTACACAACCATGACAAGTATTGGTCTGCAACCAATGCCATAATGTCCTCATGCTAAAAAAGGTCTTCCATTAAAGTTTGGAGCAAACTTTTTGTGTTCTAAGTCTTAGAACGAAGGTGAGAAGAATCCAATGAGTGTTCTACCACTTTCTTGGTGTATAATGACCTAAGGTGAAAATATACTTGAAAATAATGGCTCAACTCAGAAAATATATCTTTGAGATATATAAAATCTAAAAATTACACAAGAGTAGATTAGAAAGAGATTTATTCAAGGTTTAAAAATAATTTAAAGTAAAGGTGTTTACTTCAAAATATATTTAGATGTCAAAAATATTTGACGTTAAAATAAATCAAGAATGTATTGAGGATAAAAATATGATTTAAAACTTCGAAGAATACAAGATTCAACAACAAATAAATTTTTACCTTTTAAAATATTTTTCACTCCTAAATTTTTATCCACAAAGAAATTAAAAAATCACACTTACACTCACTGATTAAAAAAGCCCAAAATACTTACTTATACACATAAGCTTGTAAGAGAAGCTTGGGGTGGGAGGACAAATGAGTAAGGAGTAGGTTTACATGAAGTTATATGGAGTAAAATTAGAAAATATATGGGCAGCTATTTAGTTAGCATAAGTATTAAGAAAGATGTGCACAATCTAGTTAAAAAATAGACTTTTGCACTATATTGACCCATATTGTCGGAGTTTCACTACAGTAAGAATTTATGTCATTGCAGCAAGCCTACAGCGACAATATAAGGAAATCTACGCAGAAAAATCTCTGGAACATGTTGCGGCCAATGAGATAGTGTCGCTGCAACAAGAAAAAGCCATGATGCAGCGAAGGTCCTGCAAAAGACATCAAAAGCCTTCATGAAATGCAATTTTAAGATTTTGAAAAATAGTTTTATTTTTATTTCATAAACAAATCAAAAGATCCATACCAACACACAAAGACACACATAAAAAGTTATTTTCAATAAGGATAACAAGTGTCAGTAAATTTTGCATGAGTCTACGTGTCTATTTATTTTCCTAATAGTGGCATAAAAGGATACTCATCCAGGTGAGGATACCCATTGAATGATTTGCATGAAGCTTTGCCTGAATGAACTTAAGGACAAGACTCAAAGTATACTTTGGTCAATAGAATAAGATAATGTAGTACTATTGGGGAACATGAGTAAAATGCCTACTCTTACAATATCCCCCTTTGTCTATTCCATGACAAAATATACAAAAATGAAGATTACAAGTATTATAAGAAAATTTAGTAACCTATGACATATAAAAACAAGCCGAACAAATTCATTAGACAAATCTATACTATAAATCTTCAAAGATACAGATTTCGAAGATATCTTTCACCTATTAGGATGTCATGCATTATAAACAAAAGATATAAAATACTAATGTTATGAATAGTTTAAGTAGAAAACATGAATGAATAAGATATATAAGTGATTCACCATTTTAAGGTTTGTATACAAGTTCTAGAAGTAACAATATCCTAGTGCTATAAGCTATATTGAGATATATACCACATTTCGGGGATATATACTCCATGTTCATTTAGTTTTTCATGAAACAAATAAAGGTATGTTCGTTATCAGAAATTCCCCTTAATCTAATCTTTATCCCCCTTTTTATTATATAATTGACAATGGTAAAGAAATATCAAATTAAATAAGTGTGCTAAGATTGGTCATAAAAAGAGTTTATAAAGGAAAATTTCTAATTGAGTCAATTTGTTTGTAATTGGTATAATTCCAGAAAAAACTGTTTGATTCATAGGTTAGTCATTGAGTTGTGATCCCATAAATCCTATGGCATGTAGTGTTGAAGATATTGTGGAGAAGCTTTGAAGATGATATCCGTGCCATGTTTAGTGCCTATATTTTTCTTCACACTTGGTATAGCTTAGATCACACAGGTATGAATTCTAAATGAATGATGAGATTTAGGATTTTAATTAAGGATGTGTTTTTAAATCAAAATGTTTAGGAATTTGAAAAATATTTTTAGAAACATAATTTTAAAATATTTTCTGAGCTGAATTTGTCTAAAAATATTCGAGGTTGATTTTAAAATTTAAAATTATTTTCCCTATCGTTCAAACGAGTTTGAGATTTGTTCAAGCGAGAGTACCTTCTTATTCGAATGAGGCTTGCTTGTCATTCGAACGAGACATCACCTCAAAATTCATCTTTTCATATTTAAAGACTTCTTTCTCTCAGAAAACATAAGAACTTTTTTTGGAAAAATGTTTATGCACTCGTTTACAAAAGTACCTAATAGTTTCCCAACATCCTTACTTTTCAAGATCCAAATCTTATTATTCCATAACTATTGTGATTTTAAGTTTGCCACCAGAGATTGTTCTACCTACTCGAACAATTATTTTTGTGCAGTGGACTTCGTACATGTTGATTACAAAGAAGAAGCGATGGACTCTATGGTTGGATTCGTAAACGGTTGCTCGGCTACATCGATAGATACCGAAGTGTAAGTGGACTTGTGTACTATGGACACTTGCATGGATGGACTACAACGTGGAACTGTGGAGGAGCGATAGAAGAGAAGAAGAGGCATTAAGGCTTGTCTGTGATCGAGTCATTGAGTAAGACTATATCTCTCTTTGTAATTTTTCGTATCATAGTGATTATCTGTCCTGGTCGCCCAATGTTTTTTCCTTAGTGGTTTCCTCATACATCGGTATGTCTTGTGGTGTCACCGTAAATGCATGATATAGGGTTAATAAGATAAAATTAGTCAAATCGAATTGTTTTCACAAGATTAATTTGTGTGTTCTAAAGATAAAATTTGGAAAATTTTAAAAATATTGACTTTTCCCAAAGATTACTCCTTAGGGGCCTTCTGAAATTAGTATCAGATCTATAACACTGATTTAATATGTCTATGTTTTCTAGTCTTTAAGCATGAATCCAGGCGGGTTTGAGGTTATTAGAACCCTATGTTTTATGGGAATAATTACGCTTACTAAAAAATACGTATGAAGTCAACTATTAAGTCTATAGATGAGTGAGAATGGTTAGCTGTAGTGAAGGGGTGGAAACCACTAGTCATGAGAGAGGTATAGCAAACACGTTTAAAACCAGTTAAGTGGTTGACTGATGCCGAGCATAAATTAGCACAATACAATTATAAGGGTTTGAATGCACTTTTTTGTTTTATCTCCTTGAAGGAATTCTTCTATATTATTACCTGTGAGATGTCTAAAGAGGCTTGGGATATACTCCAACTTACCTATGAAGGAACCAACGCTGTTAAGGCTTCCAAACTTCAAAACCTAACCACCCATTTTGAGATGATTAAGATGTTAGAGAGTGAGACCTTTGATGAGGTTGAGCAGTTCGGGATTTCACCATTCGCTGCTTGGAGAATCACCTTAGTGAGGCAGTACGTCGCGTACCCTCTGCTGTCACATAGTCTTCAAGAGGTAGTTTCACGTCACACCCATCTGGTCCCGCTCCCACCAAGTATTATTATACTGAGATTAGAGCTAATAAAGACGAAGTTGAGCATAGGTTTGAGGAGGAGAGATATGTGCGCATTCTTTTTCAAGCTAAGCTAGCAGAGCATCATCGAATAACAGAGGCTATAATGGCGAGATTTGATGCAGATGCATAGCAGTAGGCCCTTCAGCAATCCCAACTTTTTACTCTTTTGGATGAGATGAGATGACGAGAGCAGAGCAGAGGAGCGAGGATGTCACGGAGACGTAGAGATGATGACACCATACTTGATGATGATTAGGATTCAGATGGAGATTTTTTATATTTATTCAGTTGTTATATTCTGAGACGCACTATCATTGATGAAGTACCTAGATATTATGTATTCATTTATTATGTACTTAATGATACATTCATATTATTTTACCACTGTTGGATATATATCAGCATATTATTTTTAGTTTTTCACGGTATGTAATTATATTATTTTATTGAGGCATGTGATTTCTATTTGTGTGTCTTGTTTTACATCTTTATTCATTATATGCTTCATATATCTGTTCACTGCTATCTTATTATCCATTGTCATATGATTACATAGTTTGCTGATTGATATGTTTATCTAGTCATGATATTTATTCCTTCATTATAATCTTGCTTGATATGGTTGTGTATGGTTTATCTATCCCACTATTTGTCTATTCTAGAAAAAAGGGGGAGAGACATGTGTTGTAGTGGGACTTTTACTAGAGTATTACTGACATTCATTTATACATTTTTGTGTACCTACATACTTCATTTATGGTATATAT
The DNA here is from genome assembly GCA_949130495.1 of Sambucus nigra. NCBI lineage: Eukaryota > Viridiplantae > Streptophyta > Magnoliopsida > Dipsacales > Adoxaceae > Sambucus > Sambucus nigra. The sequence goes on along the minus strand of OX422213.1, from coordinate 338,979,247 downwards.
TTTGTTTTTGTTTTGTGTGTGTAGTGATTTTAAGAGATTCATACATTTTTGTTACATAACATTCAAACATAATTATATTTCCCCAGTTTTATCGATTTTTGTTCGTGTCCTATATTCTTCCTTTTGGGGTTTATGGGATGGGCATAGTTATTTTTCGACTTGACGACCCAACTTATCATTTCGCTATTTTTTATTTTGTCTCGGAATAACCTAAGGGGGAGATTTGCAAAGGCATCAATTTGTTTGTAATTGGCATAATTTCGAACAAAATTATTTAAGTCGTAGGTTGATTATTGAGTTGTGATCCCACAAAGCCTATGATATGTAGTGTTGAAGATATTGCGGAAAAGCTTTGAAGATGATATCCATACCATGTTTAAAGTGTTTTCTTTGCATATGGTATATCTTAGATCACACATGTATGAGTGCTAAATGAATTGTGAGATTTAGGATTTTAATTAAGGATGTGTTTTTAAATAAAAATGTTTGGGAATTTGAAAAATATTTTTGGAAACGTAATTTTAAAATATTTGTTGAGTTGAATTTGTTTAAAAAGATTCGAGGTTGATTTTAAAATTTAAAATTATTTTTCTTGTTGTTAAACAAGTTTGATATTCATTCAAACAAGACTACCTTTTGGTTTTAACGAGGCTTGTTTGTCGTTCGAACGAGATACCGCCTCGAAATTTGGATTTTCATATTAAAAGACTTCTTTCACTCAGAAAACACAAGAACTTTTATTGAAAAATGTTTTTTCACCTGTTCACAAAATTTCCCAATAGTTTCCCAACATCCTTAGTTTTCAATATCCAAATATGATTATTCCCCGAACAATCTCCTCTATTGCATCGGGCGCACAACCTGTGCAAAATGTACTCTTTCGAGAAGCCTACATCACCCCCCTCAATACTACACAATTGTGGAAGACTTTGCCACAGATGAGGAGGTATTATATTCCATGATTTTATATTTGTGACTTTCTGTAGCTTACCCCAACTCTGTTTTAGTAGTTCTTGCTTGTTCTTAGTAGATTGATGCCTACTTCGGTGCCCTAAAAGGCATTATTGTCCCTGGAGACAAGCCTCTATTAGGTCCTTGAGCATACATGGTGATGACTGAGTCTTTTTCTCTTTCCCATCATATCCCAGTAGCCGAAGAAACTACCCCGATCATTCTAGAGGTAACTGTGGATTCCTCACTTGGAGCAGGTGTTGGTAATTTAAATAATAGGACTATGAGTAGTGGTTATTCTCTTGACTCATCTTTCTTACGCAATGAGGTCGTTCTTCATGAAGAATAAAAGGCAAGTGTTGGTGTGTAAGACCAAAAGCGTCCTCTTACTGAGATAACTCTCTCGGCGAGCTACTTTTTTTATTATTATCCTTATGATTATATCTGCTACCTAACTCTTATTCGCCTTCTTTGTAATCTTAGTCCCTTGTTCTCGAGGTCACACCAGCAAATGCTTGTTGGGATCTCATAAATGTGACCATTCCTCCATCAATGAGTGATCAAGTCCTTGTTAACCTCTTCTACCCTTCCATTCTCAGACTGGAGGAAGTGGAGGAAACTGGGAAAAGAGAGATGTGGAACTGTTCGACATGGTTCAAGTGGTCGGGGAAGCTACTGTTGTAGCCTCTGTTGGAGAGGACCATCCTGTTAATAAGACCTAAGGATCAATTGCTCATATTATAAATGACAAACCCTTGGTAGTAACACAAGAAGGAGTCCCTCCCAAGCCAGTTGTTAAAAAAACCAATAAGTTAGTACAGGTGGTGGTTCCTCCTATTGATGTACCAGTACCTTCTTTGGCAGTTGTCGAAGGATAGGTATAACATCCCTTATTGTTTCATTGCTCTTTCACTTTTAGATAATTCGAGCAACTTCGAGCTCGTTGGGATAAACTTGTGCGCCCAACTTTGTTAAACATGCCTAGTGATGAAGGACTTTAATATCCCTTAAAAAATGTTCATGAATAGTAATATAAGACTTTAATATCCCTTGAAAAGGGTCATGCCTAGTAATATAAGACTTTAATCTCCCTTAAAAAGGGTCATGCCTAGAAATATAAGACTTTTAATCTCCCTTAAAAAGGATTATGCCTAGTAATATGGGACTTTAATCTCGCTTAAAAATGGTCATGCCAGATTTTGACTTGTATTTATTCTTCCCTTCCCCTTTTTTCTGGTGGAAGTCGAGCAACCTATACATGTGGAAAGGTCTACTCCATTGGGTGATCGGGAAGATGTTCGAGAAGTAACCGTGGTAGAGTCTGCGACTGTTGGAGATACAATGTGACAAAGTGCTTTGCCCCTCATAAGCCTAGTTGCGGGTGAAATTTCTTGAGTACCTGATCCTATAATGAAAGTGGGGGATAGTACTTCGAACACAAGGCGTCCTTCTTCTAGCGACAATGCTTTTAGTTTTCATTTGACAGAGACTTCTCCTGTTACTTTTATGAGGCAAATAATTCAGGACTTCTCTCATATTCTCACCACTTTACACCGGGACTTTCTTGAGAAGCTTTTGGATTGCTTTCGCATTACCTTTGGTCCCCGATGCATTTAATGCTTGCCAGTGATGATGACATGTCAATTACTTAGGCTTTGAATCGTTCTTAGAGAGATACTGGATGCTCTCTTACCAGATCTTGGGGCCTCCAAGGTCAAAGAATTAATAAGGAAGATCAACTTGCTTATTAGCGATGACTTTTCTTTATCATGGTTAGTTGACTTGTTGAGGCCCTTTAACAAGGTCGATCTTCCCGCTTTATATGCTCGGCGTCTGGCATCTAATCATTCGTAGCCTGCCATTGTTGAAAAATAGCAAGTTTGAGTGCCAACATTCTCTGAGTGGAAGAAAGAGTGCTTGGGAGGCCTTGGCTAATGTGAAAGCTGAGTTGGACAGATTGTTATAGGAGATGGAGCGTCATGAAAAAGACATGGTTGATCTTGTCAATGAACAAGCCTCCACGGAAACTATCCCGCCCCACCATCATCATCGATTTATCAATTCTTCTAACTTGTGGTTCATCATCAAAGACCTCGACAACTATTTATCACTTTCTCTTTCTTATTTTTTTGTCTTATGTCAGCTGAGGCAATAAACGTTACTATTCAGACTTTTTTCCTTTATACTTTTCCCCCTTGGTGGATTGAATAAAATCATTTTCCAACTTTTCTTACTTGTTCTTATTTGTGTGTATGATAACTAAAAAAACTTGAGCCATTTCATTTAGCAATACTCATTTTATTATTACAAAATCCCAAACACTTGGTAAGTTGTGAGAACAGCCTCTCGCCCAACTTGTAAAGGATGCACGCATTAGAATGAAGAAAATAGTTGAACAAAGTAAAGGAAGACTAAAATAATAATTAATTCTAAATACGGTAGATCTTCAGCCAGTTATTATTTAACTTGAAGGCTACGTCATCTTCAATATTTGAGATCTCAAAGTATCCCGAGTCGTGTGCCTTTTGAACAACATAGGGTCCATTCTAATTAGCCTCAAACTTAGGTAGTGAAAGACCTTAAATGTGCCTCGTGCAAGCCTTCAATACTAAATCTCCTTCTTGGAATTTTCTTATCTTAACCATTTGATCATAGGACCTGGATAACTACTTTCTATACATCTCGAAGTGCTTTTTCGTATTATCTTTGTGCTCCTTAAGTGCTTCGAGTTGTATATGCCTACTATGAAGAAGCATTGCGCTTCATAATTTATATCAGGCAAAATATATCTCTATCTCGATTGGAAGTATCGCTTCAGTTCCAAATACAAAGAAAAAGGAATGCAACCTGTAGGTTTCCTCTTTGTTATCCTATAAGCCCATAAAACCTCTAGTATCTTATCATCCCAAATCCTCTATAAGTCCTCTAGCATCATTGCTAAGATATTTAACAAAGTCTTGTTAATATCCTTTGAGTACCCATTGCACTTTTGGGTATGCCACCATCGACTTATGATGGATCTTAGAATACTTCTCTATCAGCAGTGCCACTTTATTATTCATAAAAGGAGTGTCATTATCTGAGAGGAATACTTTTGGAGTGTCGAAGAGATAGAGGATGTATTCCTTCATAAATTGCACAATTACCCCTACAGTAGACTTCTTCAATGGAACGACCTCTGCCTATTTAGTGAAACATTTAGTAGCCACCAGTATCCAGATATTGCCCCTAAAGGTGGGTCTTATTGCCCCTAGTAAGTTAAATGCACATGTGTCTAATAGTAAAGGAGTGAATAAAGAATGCAGATCCACCGAGGGAGCATGTATCATGTTCTTTGTAGTTGGCATGCTTGGCATTTTTGAATAATCTCCGTAGAGTCTTTCTCCATAGTAGGTTAAAAATACCCCAAGGTCATAAGTTGATCGTAGAGCTTTGCTCCCCCCATATGACCTGGCTCGTGAGCCTGATTTGGCACTTCTCCTGCCTCTTCCAAAATGATGTACCTTAAAGATCAGTCGTGATATCCTCTTCGAGAGAGTTTCCCTTCTAGAACATAGTATCTTGATATGCGCTATTTTAGCCTTATAGTGTCATCTTTATCTATCAACATAACCACATCTACAAGCGCGTTAATATATGGTTGTCTCTGATCTGATGGTCAATTGATGAAGTTGTATTCAGCAACTTGGTGATACAACCTACACTTTTTATAATCCTTCTGTAGCATCACGGTGGCTTGTCTCTTCGAGGTCTAAAAGTATCTTGCTTTTTAGATCCTTCGGTATAGAGGGATTTTTGTGGTCTCATGACTATCTCCATGCACTTCTTTCAGCCTCCTCTCATCTTCCTCAGGGTCCACACACCTGGACAGCCATCCTGGTTTATTTTCATTGTACAAATTTCCCTCGATGAGACAAGATAAATTGTAAAGTATTGTGCAAGATCAACCTAACTTAGTGCTTATTCCTCGCCGTTTTCAGTTGCTTCTTTATCTTACCTCTCTAGTCATTGCTATCGCTAGTGGGCAGCATTTCAATTACAGTCGAGGGAGTTGTCCTCTTACAAATTCAAATTATTATCGAATCTCCTTCAAATGTAGTCTTCGGGGGTAATCGTAGCACAGGCATCATCATGTATGTTCATTGTTTTAAAGTGGTCGAGTAACCTCTCTGTATAATTGTTCGATAAGGTTCCAAACTCATGTGGTTTTAGAGAATACTCGTTATTTACTTATTTAACCACCAGTAAAAATATCCTTTTATTATAAGCATCTGGATGCCCCTTCGCATAGCCTCTGATAGCCCTAGCACTAGAGCCTTATTTCAACTTCATTATTCGAGTAAACAAAGTCTCACTTCAAGGATAATCGGTCTTCTTTTCCACCTTTGCTCATGATCACTCCTACTCCTCCCTTGCCTGCGATCGAGGAGCCATCAAACTCCATAATCTATATTCCATTCTTCCAAACTGGCTTCCAGGTAGTTGGCCTGAAGGTCATCGCCTATAAGTTCTTTGATTGGTGGCTCGAAGGTCCTGAATGGGAATTGTAAGAGGGTACTTTAGATTATAGATGGAGGCGTAAACCCTATTTGAGTATGGTAATGATAAGCTAATTGGCTAAAGCTTTGGATTAATGATAGGGCATGAAAACACAAACTTAATGAAGATAAGCTCAGTTTAAACTCGTAAATCTCTCGTGTATAACTCAGAAAGTGGTAGTGGAACTTACAAGTAACTTAGCTAGAGGGAGAGAGAAGTAAGCAACCTAGATACAGCTCAGTAGCCAGGTATAAACACACTAAAAACCCTCAAGAATCTCTATCAAGTACTAAAAGTTTCGTAATAAATAACAATGGTGAGTGAGTAAACCTCTCTGGTTTGCAATAACTCTCTCTGATGTGTATTCTCTAGCAATAACTCCTCCACTCTAAAAAACATCATCCTCTCCTCAAAGGTGGTTGGGGTCCTTAAATAGTCCCCCCACACCACCCCAGAGGCAACTCAGTCGTTTAAGACTATGAAAGACATACCTCATACTTTATGTCACAACATTAAATGCCTAATGCACTAGTTGTCTCCACGTCATAAACATTAAATACCAAGATATGCCTTTTACCTAACCACTATGTGTCAGGAGGCTGTTGTCGCAGAGGTAGCTCCCCAACTGCCTAACAGCCCCAAATATCATGGTGGTTTACTCAACTGCAGGTCTGACATTATTTAGCCGGCTAGTGACATCACCTACAGTAGATGTGACATTAAGTAGAGGGTTACCTGGTTCATAACTCAACCCCCGATGGAACTCAAGGCTGCTCCACCCAAGGTTCCATGTTCAGGGTCCCTCGGTGTTTTACCAGGTGTATCTAAGATGGTCAGGATAAGCCCCCAATGGTGCCTCACTTCTCAATCCTCCAAACCAGGTCCCTCTAAAGTTACCACGGCGAGGTCATTCGATAGAGCATGAAAGATCTCCCAGGCCCTACCAAGCCTGGTCTCTCGCAAGTACCGTTTGACCTTACACGAACTCGTTATTAATCTCGTTATAACATTACAACCGTTATAGCTTACAATCAACATAAACATAAATACAATATGACTAATACAACAAGTCAAAGTATGAGTTGCCACGCCAAGATGCCTTTCTGAGCTGCCGCGCTTGAGTTGCCACGCTTGAGCTGCTTCGGTTGCTTAATCTCAAACACTTTTGCCAATTAAGGAATTATCCCTAATCTCAGGATTACCTTCAAGACCTCTCTACATTTACCCCTTCATGGAGAGATTTGTTGGAACAAGAAATGTCTAAACGAAACTTCTCAATCCGATGAACCTTCTCTGCGTGAAAAAAATTCTGGCCTTCTTTACCTCGTTAGAACCGCAGCAATATAATCTCCTGGAAAAAGTAAAATTCTCCCCGATGTACCTGAGCCGAAGCGCCATTGTCATTGGGGCTTGGGAGAAGGAACATAGCCACTTTTTCCTTATGCTGAGAATCAATCGTTCTAGCTTTACTATTTGAAATTCTCCCGAAAGGCTTACTAACCTTCTCAAATACTCGTTTGGACTCCTGGTAAGTAAAATTCTCCCTTGTGATGCTTCGCTGTGTTCGAAAAAGTAGAAATTCTTCCCGATGTAACTGAGTCACCCTTTAAACAACGTTTGGACATGTGGCGAGGGGACATCGTAGCTTTTTTGAACCGTTGGGGGACTACCTTCGTTGGGAGTCATTGGATAAGTCTGACACCAATTTAAATCAAAAACTCAACTTGCTGGAGAAGGTAACCCCCTTCTTTTTCCCAAGCGCCATTTCATTAAATGATGTGGCACTATCTTTTCAACTGTCGAGACCCTTCCCGATGTGCCACGTGTTCATTTGAAATGATTATAGGCGGCCTTTGCACGTGCGATGATGGGAAACTCCAATCATCGAGTTTGAAACCCTTCAAACGTCTCTTTTATTTCAAAACCCTTCTATATCTTCATCTTCTTTAAGCTCACTGCTTCCTTTAGAGAGAGAAACTCTTTGCGAACTCTCTGCGACCTCCATTGTTGCCTTCTTCTTTACTCAGTCTCCTTCTCCTCTCATCTTTTTCACCACCACCTGTGGTTGTGCACCTCCCTATTCATTTCCAATTCTTCTTTTACCAGACCTTTTCATACTTCTATTGTCTACAATGGCCTCTTCAAGCAACCCTGACACCAGTGCTCCTCCTGTCGCGCCCGTTGTCACCGCCCCTTCTACTGCCTCATTGACCGTTCCTCGTCAAGAACAGTTACGTTTCTTCCACCAGTCCTCCATTTTTAGCGAAGGTGATGAATTTGCTGGGTTTTGCAAGAGTTGCATTTTTAACGCCAAGTATGATGCCATGACGCTTGGTAATGAAGATGAGAATTCTAATGATCGGATATTTCTACCTCCCGAGGGGACTCTCAAATTTCGTCTTGAGTGAGGAGACTTCCCATGGTCCCATATCAATTTTAAAGTCCTGGGGGATCTCTTGCTCACTTTGCTTCTTGGAACTCTCATATGCAGAGTTCCCATGTTGATACCCTCGCTAAGATTGGGCTTCATCGAGCCAAGTGGTTTGGTGAGTTCACCCTCTCCAAAAATAATGTTGTTCTTCCTATTCTGGTATCTTGCTGGAATGTTACTGCTCACACGTTCATCGCTGTATGTGGATAGTTTATAATAATGTTGGAGGACGTGTGCGAGCTCTTAGGCCTTGAGGCAACATGTCATGAGCCCTATTCCGATTAAGCCCTGGATGCCCAAGAAATTGCTGACCGTTTGGAGATGGAGGTACTTCAAATAAAGCCACATTCACTCCCCTTATCAATTACTTCTTCAAGGACCCTTCTGAAGGAAGTTCCTCTGAGGGTGCCCCTGGACAAGGTACATTGCTAGAGCTTCCTGCCTATATCCTTGTCATTCTTTCTCAATTCTTTTTAACGAGAAAACCCAATGACCAGCCTCGAAGGGATCTTATCAACATATCCATTCATTTGTCCCGGGGTATCAATATCCCTCTAACTGTGATCGCCTTGGAGTCCCTCTACACATGGCTTGATAGGGTCCTTTTTGACATGGAGCGATCTTTGGGTCGTTACAACCTAGCCAATTTTCCAACTGCATTCTCCTGACGGGTTTCCGTTATGTGCGCTTCCCAGCCGTAGCAGCCAAGACTAACCATCCTCCCTCGGGGGAAATAATCTTGCCTCCTCGCTCATTTGTTTACCACAAGAGGCAGAGCCGAAAAGAGCTGACCTACTTTGTTGATGACTTTTTGAGTTTTGTAATGAGGCCCTATGGGGAGGATATTTTCCTCTATACTTGTGATTTTTTTCAAACATGGGGCAAGAATGGTCTACCTAACCATCGTAGACCTCATTACTAAAGACCCCTCATTGTCCGTTGTGCTTCTATTCTTGCCAGGATACCTTCCCTCATACACCGAGTGGGGATACACCAGCGAACATTACAATCCCAACCAATGTAGCCATCAATTTTTATTTGATCAAGGGGCTCCTCGCCCAGTGTTTCAGTTATCAAACCTGAAGGTGTCTTTTAGCAAGGCGTGTTCTCTATTCTCCTCAGCTGCCGCGTGGGGATTGAGTTCCACATTAGCTGAGCGAGTTACCATCCTCAGCATCCCTAGGAAAGGGGGTGTGACCCCTTTGTTTGTGACAAAGTATTGAACGAGGCAACTGACCCAAATTACTGAATTCATCGAGGGTGATCCCGTGTATCCTCCAGTTCTTTCATTTTTTGCCCTGGAGTTGGGTTTGAAGGGCAATTATGTTCTCGAGGTTGAGTTCCCTCTAAGACAGACCCCCAAAGAACCTCCCACGGAACTTCCTTCATACTTCCCCAATGATCCCTGTTGCCACGCCTAAACCAAAGGCCGCTGCGACCCCCAAACCATATGTCCCCACGATCGAAGCTGCCACGGGAGAAGGATCTTCTCATCCACCTGCTAAGAAGGCCAAAAAATCTAAGTCTAAGAAGTCTAAGGCCCAAAGTCAAATGCAAAATCCATTGGAGGCATTCCCAATTGCCTCCGTTCCCCCGCCCATGTCTCTGGAACTAGCTGAAGAGATGAGGAGGCGGGTGGAGGCCGAAGTTGCCCGAATAAACGCAGAGTTCCAATGGCGCGCAGTGACTGTTCCTCCTCCGTGTACATTTTCCAAAATCGTGGTTGATCCTAGTGAGCCACCGGTAAAAAGGAGAAGAAAGTCAAAGGTGCCTGAAAGTGGTGGTGCAATGGGCTCAAAAAGGAAAACACTGGGTACCAAGTCCCAGAAGAAGCAAACACTTGAGAGACCTTTATCACCAGCTCCTTCTGCTACTGTTTCCTCACCACCTTCGCCCGTGGTTATACCTTATCGTTCTCCCTCTGAATCTGAGGTATGTGTGCATTTTTTTATTTCTCATTCTCCTTCTTTTAACATAGCGCCTTTACTTATTGCCTGATAACTTTGGTGCAGGGAGTTGAAGAAGTGAGGGTTAGTCCTCCCAGTCCCCCCACTCCCGCAGTGAGTCGTTTTATGGGGGGACATTGCAGTACCCCTCCAGCCACTGTCGGCCTTCCACGTTCTCCTTTAATAAGCCTCACCTATTCGTGTCGTTCATCCTCTCATCGGGCAAGGGATGTCGCCACGGGTGCTGCTGAGATGTATGACCCACTCGAGGCAACTGTTCCATCTTCCTCTGAGTTACCCTCGGAGCGAGAGGTCTCTCTGCCCCTTGTTGTGGTCGAAGAGAGTTCCCCACAGGTAAATTTCTTCCCAAGCCTTACGTCTTTTATTTGTCCCATTGGTTTACTCATCAATTCTAACATGTTGGGCTATTTTAGGTGGAAGTGGCGTCGTTGATAGCCAACATTCTCCTTCCTCCTGCATTGGCAAGACCTATTACTGTACTTCCTCTTTCTAGTGCCATAATGGGGGTAAGCTAGGTGGATTTTTGTCTCTTATCCTTTTGCGGTTACTCCTTCTGTCTAACACTTGTCTTTACAGTTACAGCTTTCTTCAAGTCATTCTCCGCCCTTTGCATTGAGTGGCCTTTTTCCCCTCCCAAGTCCAGGTTGGTGTGGATGCTCCCATTGGGGCATCTCTGGAAGGTCCAACATCTCCTTCTGATGATGCTCCCATGTTATCCATAATACCCTATTCCGGTGAGGGGAGTGTGCCTACCCTTGAAGCTTCTACATCCAATGGCTCCGTTGAGGCTGCTGACGTAATGAGCCCGCCTCCCACGGTTTCTAGCATTATGGCTCCCGTGGTAACTACCCCTTTCGCTCCTGTTGATGCTGAGGTACTTCTCTAATTTCTCTATATTTCTCAGCTTCTCAAAATCCACATGTATAGGTGACTTAATCAATGAAAACACTTGTTAAGGTTTTTTTTCATAAACTCCACCTATAATCGTTGACTTAACAATAAAAATACTTGTTAGGATTTTTCTTCATAAACTCCACCTATATCGGTGACTTAACAACGAAAATGCTTGTTAATATTTTTTCCATAAACTCCACCTATAACGGTGACTTAACAATGAAAACACTTGTTAAGATTTTTTCTCATAAACTCCACCTATATCGGTGACTTAACAACGTTAACAATGAAAACACTTGTTAAGATTTTTTCTCATAAACTCCACCTATAACGGTGACTTAACAATGAAAACACTTATTAAGATTTTTCTCATAAACTTCAACTATATTGGTGACTTAACAATAAAAACGCTTGTGAAGATTTTTTCTCATAAACTCCACCTATAACGGTGACTTAACAATGAAAACATTTGTTAAGATTTTTTTCGCATAAACTCCACCTATATCGGTGACTTAACAATGAAAACACTTGTTAATATTTTTTTCTCATAAACTCCACCTATAACGGTGACTTAACAATGAAAATACTTGTTAAGATTTTTTTTCTCATAAACTCCTTGTTTCCCCTAACTGTTCTCAGGTTGCTCGGGAGGATTCTCCCCCAATTCCTTCGCCCATTGCCTCACCACATCATGAACCTGTCTCCTATGAAGAATCGAGCCATAATGATCGAGGTTCCACAACGGGTGCTACCGTGAAAACTGAATCTGGGTGCGAGCTTCCTCTGCCCGACTTGGGTCCTCCCGCCTTCTTTTTGATGGTACTCCAACGTTCTCCCCAAACTCCTGCCAACCACTGTTTGCAATCGAGCAACTTTTGAGCCATCATCCTGAAACCTTCACGGTGGACTGCCTGCGTTCGAACATCTCAGTTATGAGCTACAGGCTTCAAGGCATGGCCACTGTTATTGCTAAAATTGCAAACACTCCAACCGCCAATGTTACCAGACCCCTCCTCAACCAATTCCTGGATTATCTGAGGGAGTTGGGTCATGACGGGTTCTGTTTTGACTAGCTCATCGTACATTTGAAGACTTTGAAGAGTCAACGATTGGACAGCCAGAGGGAGCTCTTACGAAAACATCGGGAGGATCAGAGGGCCGAGGAAGCCAAGCTGGCCGAGCTAGCACCTCTCCTCGGAGACATTGACAAGGAGTTGTGGGACCATGAATAAGCAATGCATTTGGAAAAGCTAAAGCAAAAAAAATTTCTTATCGAATGTACGCAAGCACAGACTAGGTTGGAAGTTTCCATTAATGCCCAACGGTCTTGCTTTGAAGCTTCTTCGGGCCTTCCTGGAGATTTTTTCTCTTCCTCGGATTTGTGGTTCCTCCTAGGTCAATGAGTTTTTATATATGTATTTTTCCTTTCTTCTCATGTAATTCTTGGGCGATAGCTTTCAATTTTGTAATGCTCTAAAGTATATGAATGGAAAAAGAAACCAATTCTCATGCCATTTCTTTGTGTTACAACTTATTGCATGGATTGTGAAGTGTAAAGTTCTATAATTCTTTCATCTCTTCCTGAGTTATAATAAAAGAACTTATATACTCATCATAAGAAAGAACTTGTGTATTCATAACAACAGCCAAATACACCAGTGGTCAAACATACCTGCCTACACATGATAAACCTTCAACCACTTATTATTAATCTTCAATGGTTGTCTTCTTCCATTTTTAAAATTAAGCAATAACCTGAATCATGAGCCTCCTTTACGATGAAAGTTCCCTCCCAATTCGCTACAAACTTAGGTAGAGGAAGCCCCCTAATATGTTTAACTGCTGCCTTCAATACAAGATCTCCCTCCACGAACTTCCTTAGTTTCACCAAGTTATCATATGCCCTGGAGAGCTGCTTCGTATACATTTGAAAGTGTTGCATCGCATTATCCCTGTGTTCTTCCAATGCTTCCAACTGCACGTGTCTATTCCGAGGGAGAATGCTGCTTCACAAAGCGTATCGAGCCAACGAAACTTCTAACTCTACCAAGAGAATTACCTCAGCCCCATAAATAAGAGAGAATGATGTATACCCTGTAAGCTTCCTCTTAGTCGTCCCATAGGCCCATAAAATGGCTGGTATCTTGTCATCCCACGATCCTCAGAAATCCTCTATCATTTTAGACAAGATATTGACCGAAGTATTATTAGTCGCTTGGGCTTGACCGTTCCCCTTTGGGTATGCCACCGTCGAAGTGTGGTGGACAATGGAGTATTTATCTGTGAGCATCGTTACCTCTGAATTGATGAAAGGGGTTCCGTTGTCTGAAAGGATAACCTTTGGGATCCCAAAATGACAAATGATGTATTCTCTAATGAAGTTGCTCACTACTCCTACTGTTACCCTCCTTAGTGGTATCGCCTCGTCCCACTTTATAAAACACTCCGTTGCTACTAGGATCCATATCTTCCCCCTCGAAGAAGGGTGTATTGCCCCTATCAGGTTGAACGCCCAAGTGTGAAAAGGATAAGGCATTGCTAGGGAGTGTAAGTCCACTAACGGGGCATGGATCATATTTCTATGAAGCTGGCAAACCTTGCACCTTCGAACGAACTCAGTAGAATCTTTCTCCATCGATGGCCAATAGTACCCCAAAGTCATCAACTGGTTATACAACTTGGCCCGTCCTATATAAGTTGGATCGTGAGCCTGTTTGAGAACCTCGGCCACTTCTTCCTTCGTGATGCAACTCAACGGCCTATTAAAGTATCCCATTCGATAAAGATGCCCCTCCTGAACGTAGAATCTTGGGGCTCTTCACTGGAGCCCCATCGCGTCAATTTTCTCCGTCGAGATAACTCCATCTTTAATGAAGTCAATATAGGGTTGTCTCCAGTTAACCTGAGCCTCCACAAAATGACATTCAGCTGCCTTGAAAAATAATGGGAGTTTGTCACACTTTCTTTATAACTTGGCTGCATCCTGCTTCATGCTAGGACAAAAATATCCCTCCCTTTGCATTCTTCGGTAGAGGGGTATTTCAGTTATTTCGCATGGCTCTCAATGCTTTTTCTTTAATCTATGCCCTGTTTCTTCTAGGTCAATGCACCTCGACAGCCATCCTCATGCATTTCTTAAGTAAAAGTTTCCCTGGTTTGTAAAGTACTAGGCCAATTCTCTGAGCCCCATCGATCCTTCACCAAACTCCAGTTGCCTCTTAATCTCTCCCTTCCAGTCTGCGTCCTCTTCCATTGGTAAAATTGACTGTACCATCGAAGGAGATATTCTTCGTTGAATCATGATAGTAGTCGTATCGCTCCTCATGATCCTCTTTTGGGCAATAGTGGCATAGGCGTCTGGGTGACGGTTCATCGTTATAGGCTACCTCTTGATCTCGGTCCGATAGAACTGGCCAAGGAGCCTCTGAATGATCGTTTTGTATGGTGTTAGGCTCATGTGTTTCAATGCGTATTCTCCATCCACTTGTTGAACCACCAAGTTTGAATCTCCCTTGATGCATAGTGAGCGGATCCCTCTTCGAAGAGCCTCTAGCAATCCCAACACCAATGATTCATATTCTACCTCGTTGTTAGAGCAAGGGAAATCTAACTTGTAAGAAAGGTAAATCTCCTCCATTACTTTCGAAAGAATTACCCCTGTCCCTCCTTTCTTTTCTTCCGATAACCCATTGAACTGCATTGTCCATTCCTCATTTGTTGCATCTAGGTGGTTGGCCTGCAAATCATCTCCTGGAATATCTTCATTGGGTGGCTTGAAGGTTCCCGAAGGGAAAATGGCCAACAGATCAGCGTACGCCTGAATTTTAATTGCGCAAGGAACCACGCACTTCAAGTCATATTTGGAGAGGATAAGGAACCATCTATCTGCCCTGCCAATCAATATAATTTTTGCAAGAAAATACTTAATGGGATCACATCTAATTACAATATGAACTATAAAAGACAACATATAATGTCTAAATACTAAGGCTAAACAACACCTTTATAAGCTACTATATCTGACTTCTGGCCCATGGATGATCCTGTTGACATAGTAAACTGGTCGTTCTTGCCCATCGATCTCTTGTGCCAGCAAAGCTCCCACGGACCTTGTGGTGGATGTGAGGTACAGCTGTAACAATATTCCTGCCCTTGATGGAACCATGGTTTGTGGTGAGATGAGAAGCTTCTTCAGTCCGTCAATAGACTCCTGGTGAATTGTTTCCCATTTGAACTTCATGTTATTTCGCAGCAGATGCATCAGTGGGTATGTTATCTCGGCTAACCCAGGCACGAACCTCCTAAGGTAGGAGACTATACCGAGGAAACTCTTCAGCTCCTTCTCCGTTCTTGGACATGGCATTTCTAAGATCGCTCGTTGTTTATCCTGATCCATTTGCACCCCTTGTCGATCAATCATGAAGCCTAGGAACTTCCCACTTGTTACTCCAAAAACACACTTCAATGGGTTTATCTTTAATTTAAACTTCCTACAACGGTAAAATAACTTCCTCAAATCGCTCATATGGGACTCCTCCTTCCTCGACTTGATGACCAAGTCATCCACATAGAATTCCACAAATTCATGAATTAAGCCATGAAAAATGGCCATCATTGTTGTTTGGTAAGTCACCCCAGCGTTCTTGAGTCCAAACGACATCACCCTGTGCATGAAGTTACCCAACGGGGTTCTGAATGTTGTTTTTTCTGCGTCCGAGGGGTCCATCTTGATCTGGTTGTACCCTACATACCCATCAATGAAGTTATACATCGCATGACCTGCCGTTGCATCTATCAGGCTATCGATGGAGGGCAGAGGGAACTCGTCTTTGGGGCAGGCTTTATTCAAATCTCTAAAGTCCATGCAGATCCTTATCTGGTTTTTATCTTTCTTCCCCACTGGGATATACTAGATAACCAAAGTGGGTGATGTATCGGTGTAATGAACCCTACCATTAGTAAGCATTGAACTTCTTTTTTGATCTTCAAATCCAGCTCAGGCTTGTACATTCTCATTGCTTGTTTTACTGGAATGGCTTAAGGCGTCACATTCAACTTGTGACAACTTACTTCTTCATCTAGCCCCTCCATCTTTGTGTACTTCCACGCGAAGACATCTAAAAATTCCTGAATCAACTCAATCAAGGCCTCTCGTTTCTCTTTACCGAGATACTTTGAGATGAAGATGGGCCTTGGGTCTTCCCCTTCCTTTTCCAGGTTCAACTGCTCTAGATCTTGTGCATGCGGCTTCGATCGATCTGCCATGTAATCTGGTTCCTCGGCGACTTCCTCCACAAATTCTTATATGCTGGAATTATCTATCGCCATACATTATTCCCTTTGATCTACCAGAAAGAACTCATATATCGGGTTGACCTCATCTTCAACTTCTTGGGTCGCCCGTTCACACCGTTATAATCGATACACCACCTTTCCTTCCTCGATAACGACTTTCTTGCACTATCTCTCGGTAGTAGTCACTGCTTTCCTCTTCTTCTCTCTAGATGCTTCGGCCACTCTTTTTCCTGAGAACCGACTCAGCACGCTTTGTTATTGGACCTCGTGTTCCATCGGATCCTCTCTGGGACTCATCCTGTCTTTGAGCTGCTTTGAGATGCCTTGGGGTCGGGGGACCACCTGGTGAGCTTCTTCGGTCATTACTCTTGCGCTGCTCGCAACCTCTTTACTCTGCTAGTTCAAAGGCCCCATCCATTATCTGATCGAGGGAACCCATGCTCCCTCCATCCTCCTCGTTAGGACCCGAACATCTTCTTCCAACTCAGTATAAAACGATGCGTCCACCAAGTGAGCTTCCTCGTGTAATACCCCATTATTTTGAGGTTTATTTATGAATATTATGCAAGATTTTAGTAATATTATTATTTTATTAATCGGGGATAAAATAATTTATTTTGGTTTGGAATCGAATCAAACATTTAAATTTAAATTGCTTTTGGATATTTTATAATTGGTTTAAATATGTAAAGTTGATAATTTTGAATTAAAGGGCAATATAGTAATATGTGTTAGCTTAGTCTGCAAGCTAGGGTTTAAGAGTGGGGTTATATAAGGAATATTATGGGTGATTATAAGGAAAGGAAGATGAAAAAGAGAGCCCAAAAATGAAATCCAAAGAGGCAAAAACGAGTGGAATGAGAAGACCAATTTAGAATGTTTAGATCTTCTTTTTGAGTGCATTCGAATGAGATTTAAGAAAAACACAAAACACATACCTGACTCAATTTTTCGTGTGGAATCCAAATCTAAAGTTGAATTGACGATTCGAATAATGTTTTGATCTGATTTTTCTGAGTTTTTAAAATAGGACTGTTTGGGGTTATCCCGTGTTGGGGCTAGAACATGATTTGATTATTTTTGCGAGATGAACGTGATGGTGAGCTCAGATTTTAAAGTTAAATTTATGTGGAGATTCATCCAATGATTTTAAGGTATGGGGTTTTACACAATATGCTCCTTTAAATCTCTCGAGAGTTTATTCCGTTGATTTCATGTTTAATTGAACTCATATTTTAATTGATAAATTCTTGGAAATCTGGAAAAATAATTGTTGTAATTATTTTAATTCATGTGGTATTATTCATGTTGTTATTGAGCACGTTTTCATGAGATTTTATTATGGCACGGAGGTTGGTCACCTGCCAAAATTCCTGCTTCTCGGAGCTATGTCTTGATAATCATATGCGGATAGGGTGAGACCTTGTGACCCATTGATGTGTTATTGAGAAATTTATTGATAAATTCTATTGAGATTCACATTTGATTTGAATATTCGTACTCGTGTTGTTACCGTTTATTCATCGCTAATATATTTGTTGAGCATATTTCCTGTCGTATTGTGTACTTCCCCATATTTTCTTTTAGTTGGCAGGTTAGCATGGATTATTTTGGGAAGAATATTTATTGGAAGATTTGTATTATTTTATTGTGTTGTATAGAGCATTGGTGATTTATATTATTTCGAGAGACTTTGTTGTATTAAATTTGAAGAATTGAGATTAGTGGTTTTGTTTATACTGTGGAATTTTTTATATGCTCTATACCTTGGTATTTACGGATTTGGTTAGTTTTATCGATAGTGGCGCTCCGTTCGCTCTCCCCGGGCGGGTCGGGTGTTACACCTCGATAACGAAGGGCCTCTTTGTATCCCTAATGGTTACCTCTGTCCCCTTGATATTTGCCTTAGTGCATTGGTGGTACGTAGAAGGAACTAACCCTTGGTTGTGCATAATAGCAGATGATAGGAAGTTGCACTCTCTATCACGTGGAACTTTATATGGGAACTCAAATTTTCCATCACAATCCCCACATTAATATACCCAATGGATTTGGAAGATTGGTGATCATACCCCGAAATTACCAAAGGCATGGGGACCAACCTTTCTTCCGGAATATTGGCTGCATGAAAGGAGTTAATTGGCATGATATTAATGGAAGCTCCCCCATCCGTGAGAGTCCTCACAAAACTAACTCTGTTGACACTGGCAATCAAGTACAATGGCCTGTTATGAGGAAATCTCATAGCCCTATCGGCATCGCTAAAAGTCACCTCTAACAGGAACCTCCTTACCAGCCTGGCCATAGGTCCCTTCCATTTCAACGAAGGGACTGCGTCTTTCCTCGCAATATCTAGTATTGACTGGGTTATTTTCAACCTGCTTTCTTTTATAATCCCCACTTGGTCGAAAAACCAGGTGAACTTCGGGGATTTTGAAACTGCACAGTATTCTAGGCTCGGATCTGCTTCCTCACTTTCAACGCTGTACACATCCTCCATGTCTTTGGCACTTGCTTCATCGTAGGGCAAAACTACGTTAGCCATTCCCTTGGTACAGATCTCCAAAGCTGCTTCATACTCTTCTCTTTCTCCTCTCTTCGCCTCTTTATCGCAGGCCACCACGATATTGGCCCCATGTGTTGGTAGTGGGTTGTTATTGACATTCTGTAAAGGGATTTGTAACGTCCCTGCCTTCATGTACTTGTCAATAATTCTTCTCAGTTTGAAGCAACTTTCTGTTGGATGATGGATCCTCCGACTTGGTAATACTTTGGATCCGCCTTTGTTGCCTCATCGGGCTCCCCAACGGAAACGTCCTTTAGTTCATAGACCGTTCCCCCTTGGACCATCGTGTTGTAACAACTGACATCTTCTTCTAATGCACAAGGCAATGGTGGTGGGTCTTCCCTGTCTCTTCCGAACTTCCTCTTAATGTCCCTCTTTAGTGCTTTGTCCCTATTCCCCCCTCGATGTACCCTACCCGTGGGGGCTGAGACCTCTCCCCGGCGAGTTGCACCGACTACCTAAACATCATGGGCACCGCCATCAGATTGGGTTGCACTATCAAAGAGATATTTCTCACTGCTTTTAAGAACGTCGCAAAAGTCCCCTCACGTGTCTCATTAATAAGATGGCAGATGTACTCAGGAAGCATCCCCTCAGCGCAGATTTGCAATAACTTGGATTCTTTGGCCTCCTCCCTCACGTCGAGGGATATTTCTCTAAATCTTCGAACATAGGCCACCACTTCTTCCCAGGTCGTTGCTTCTCCCTACCCAGTTAAGTCAAAGTAAACTCATCTTCCGCAAGAAAGAACTTCTGGACAAACAACACGTGCATCTTTTCCCATGTAGAAACGATGTTGGGAGCCAAATGAGAATATCAGGTATATGCTTTATCGGTAAAGGATTTAGAAAACTCCCTCAACCTAAGCCTTTTATTATTATAATGGGCCCCTAAATGTTCAACAAAGCGCTTAATATGCTCCTTCGGGTTCTCACCCTTTCCCGTGTATTTTTCAAAAATAGGAGGAATATAGTCCTTTGGATAGGGCTCATCGTTGTATTCCTGGGAATACGGGGTTCGAAAGTCATCAAAAACTGAAGCTACCTCGCCAGCAGATTGCGAGGAAGCCTGCATGAACTTAAGCATCTCCTTTTGCATCTCTTTTCTCATTTCCTCCATGGGAGATGCCACTGGGGCAACAACCAACGGAACCACGGGCTAAGTGCCTGTTGCAGCTGGAGCAGGCACCATGGTTGGGGCCGTTGATACTCCTGATGTTACCCATGATGGATTCACAACAGAGGGTATGCTCGCTGTGATCGTTTTCGCAACACCTGCACCTAATGGGGCCGTTGGAGCTAATCCTAGTGTTACGAAGGCATTAGCCTCCAATCCTCCCAGCATAGTTGAAGCTACTGGAGTTTGCAAAAACTCGTAAAACTTGCTCATGAGGAGTGCGACCTGAGTGGGTTCCAACCCCACACTCGTGGAATCTTGTGTCACCCTCAGAATGCCTGTAATCACTGGAACCGGAGGTACCTCTACTCGAGGAGCCCCATCCCTTAGGGCCTCCAGTTCTCTCGTAGCTTGTTCTTCATTATGTTGGATATCATCAAAGTTGAGCCTTCGATTAGCATGATCCTGCGTTATACTCCTTACTTATAAGAATGCCTCCCCAGCAGAGTCACCAAATGTGAGAGGGTACTTTATATTATAGATGGAGGCGTAACCCCTATTTGAGTATGGTAATGATAAGGTAATTAGCCAAAGCTTTGGATTAATGATAGGGCATGCAAACAAAAACTTAATGAAGATAAGCTCAGTTTAAACTCGTAAATCTCTTGTGTATAACTCAGAAAGTGGTAGTGGAACTTAGAAGTAACTTAATTATAGGGAGAGAGAAGTAAGAACCCAAGATACACCTCGGTAGGCAGGTATAAACACACCAAAAACCCTCAAGAATCTCATTAAAAGCTTTGTAATAAATAACAATGGTGAGTGTGTAAACCCCTCTGATTTGCAATAACTCTCTCTGATGTGTATTCTCTCTAGCAATAACTCCTCCACTCTAAAAAAGATCATCCTCTCCTCAAAGGTGGTTGATGTCCTTAAATATCCCCCCCACCCCTAAGGAAACTCAGTCATTTAAGACTATGAAAGACATCCCTCATACTTTATGTCACAACATTAAATGCCTGATGCACTAGTTGTCTCCACGTCATAAACATTAAATGTCAAGACATTCCTTTTGCCTAACCCATGTGTCAGGAGGTTGTTGTCGCAGAGGTAGCTCACCAACTGCCTGACAGCCCCAAATACTACGATGGTTTACTCAAGTGCAGGTCTGACATTATTTAGCCGGCTAGTGACATCACCTACAGTAGATGTGACATTAAGTAGAGGGTTACCTGGTTCACAACTCAACGCCCGATAGAACTCAAGGCTGCTCCGTCCAAGGTTCCACGGTCAGGGTCCCTCGGTGTTTTACCAGGTGTATCTAAGATGGTCAGTGCAAGCCCCCAACGGTGCCTCACTTCTCAATCCTCCAAATCAGGTCCCTCTAAAGTTCCCTCGGCGAGGTCATTCGATAGAGCATGAAAGCTCTCCCAGGCCCTTCCAAGCCTGGTCTCTCATAAGTACCGTTTGACCTCACACGAACTCGTTATTAATCTCGTTACAATATTACAACCGTTATAGCTTACAATCAACATAAACAAAAATACAATATGACTAATACAACAAGCCAAAGTATGAGTTGCCACGCCAAGCTGCCTTGCTGAGCTTCCACGCTTGAGCTGTTTAAGTTGCTTAATCTCAAACACTTTTGCCAATTAAGGAATCATCTTTAATCTCAGGATTACCTTCAAGCCCCCTCTACAGGAATATAGCCAACAAATCTTCATAAATTTGTCTTTTGATAGCTCGAGGGACCACACACTTATGATCATACTACAAAAGTACCGGGAACCACCTATCTACCCTGCCTATTACGACCGTTCTAGCAAGCAAAAACTTTATGGGATCATAGTCAGTTACAATGTGAATCGTAAAATATAACATATAATGCCTAAGCTTTTGTGCAATAAATGCAAGGGATAAACAGTACCTCTCAATGCTAGTATATAGGGTTTCGAGCCCGTGTATGATTCGACTTAACTAATAATTAGACTTCTCTAAACCATTTATCTCTTGAGCTAACAATGCTGTAATTGATCTTTCAGTTGATGTGAGATAAAGTTGTAAAGGAATACGTGTCTTTGGCGGGATCATCATTTGGGGAGACATTAAGAGCTGCTCTAACTGGTTTAGGGCCTCTTGATGTGGTTTCTCCCATATAAATTTGGTCCTTTTTTGCAGTAATTCCATCAGAGGCAGCGTAACCTCAACGAGCCTAGGCATAAACCTCCTCAGGTTGGGGACTTTCTCTAGGAAGCTCTTCAACTCCTTTATGGATTTAGGCGATGGCATGTTGAGAATGGGCTTTAGATTATCAAGGTCCATTTGAACACCTTGCCAATCCACCACGAAGCCTGGGAATTTCCTGCTTATCATCCTAAAGGGACATTTGAGAGGGTTCATCTTCAACTTATACTTTCTTGACCCCGCGAACACCTTCTTCAAGTCTGCCAAGTGTGCATCCTTCTTCTTTGACTTTATTACCAAATCATTAGCATACAATTCCCTAATCTCGTGGAACAGATCATGAAATGTAGCCATCATATTCCTTTGGTAATTATCCCCTGTATTTTTCAACTAAAAGGCATGACAGTGTGCATGAAGTTACCTAAGGGAGTCTAGACAACAGTCTTCTTAGCATCTGTTGGATCCATATTGATTTAGTTATACCCAGCATAACTGTCTATGAAGCTATACATTTCATGACCCACTATTATTTCTATCAAGCTATCAATTGAGGGCAACGGGAACTCATATTTTGGACACGCATGATTTAAATCCCTAAAGTCCACATAGATTTTGATTTAGCTCTTATCTTTCTTCCCTACAGGCACAATGCTGAATAGTCAGCTCAACTTTGTGCATTAAAATGGCTTATTTCATCGGGATGGTTGAGGGTAGTACATTCAACTTTTGACAGCGCACATCCTAGTCGACTCCTGGCATCTTGGTGTACTTTTAAGCAAAGACATCTTTGAACTCTAGAAGAAATCCAACCAACCCTTCCTTCAAGGCAGCATCAAGGTATTTCAAGATGAAAATTGTCTTAGGATCATCACCCTCCTCTTCTAAATCTCCATCTCTTGCACTTATAGTCTCGGCTTATTTTTTATACGTTTAGGCTCTTCTTCCACTTCTTCTATGAAATACCGGACGTTGGAATTATCAATCACCATACACTTCCCTTGACTATATACTGAAAAAAATCCATATATCAGGCCATCCTCATTATCTAGGCTTTCAATTCCTCACTCAAACCTTCGGAGTTTGTAAATGATCCTCCCATCAGGAAAAAACACTTTCTTGCACTGGCAAGGATTTTCTTCCCGATGTGATCTTTTATGGAAATTTTCGTCCAACACTCTCACGGAGAACATGCTGAATATGCTTTATCACCGGATTTTATGCTCAATCAAATCGATGCGGGGAGTCATCTGATCGCGTAACTATCTAGACAAACTAGGGGGCCTTACTATCTCCTGAAAAATCTCTTCATCTTTATAGGCCATCATTGGTCGGGCAGGTGCACATACCCTCTCGTGAGTTCTAAGAATTATAATGTCCTAGTGTAGATTTTAAGTACAGTATCTTCTTCGACCAACTCGGTATAGAAGACACCGTCTACCAGGTGAGCTTCCTCCCGTGCGAATAGTTTCTTGGATGGTCTAATGATTACCTCCTTCCCATTGACATTTTCCTTGGTGCATTGATGATACGTAGAAGGCACCAACCCATGATTGTGAATCCATACCCTTTCTACCAATGACTGGTAAGAGGTTTGTCACTCTATTATGTGGAACTTGATGTGGGAAGTTATATCCCCATGGTGATCCCCATATTAACATAACCTATGGACTTGGAGGATTGATTATCATACCTTGAGATAGACAACAAATTATGTACAATCCTTGTCTCAGATAAATCGCATGCATAAAATGACCAAATGGGCATAATATTGATGGAAGCTCCCCATCCATTATAACACAATTAATATGCAGCCATTCACGCTAGATGTAACGTAGAGTGTTCTATTATGAGCATACCTGACTGATCTATATGCTTCTGAAAACATCACTTATGAAATTATACTTCTCACAACTTGTCCATAGGCCCCTTCCACTTCAAGTTTGGATTCATGTTCTTCTTATTAATCTCCAAGACGGCTCGGGTAACTTCGATCCATGAGTGCTCGGGTAGGCCAACCTAATCAAGTAACCAACTAAACTTTTACGATCGCCTAACTGAGGCACATTCTACCTAGGGGTTAACTTGGTCTTCCTCAATCTCAAACACTTCTTCCACATCTCTGTAGGAAGATTCATTGTATTTTATCACATCGTTCACTATTTCCAAGGAGCAAGCTTCTATCTTCCTTCTCAGGTCTTTGATGGGGTTTACTTCATCCCCTACTACATCACTCAGTGTCAACTCGGATAACTCAAATGTGCATTCCTCTATCGACTCATCAAAATATTTATTAAAAGACTAATGTTCCCTCATCAGCTATTCTTCTTCCTCGTCAAAGGCCCTAGCCATGTGTGCCCTATGGGTTAGTAAAAGGGTTATCATTTACATTATGATGTGCTGATCGATCAACCTTCTCAATGAGAAACATGATTTAGTTTGGTGGACCAACTTTTTATACAATACACAGAAGTTTGGTTTACCTCTATCCTCTGGAGATTCCTACACCATGATACCGTTGACTGCCCTGTACATCTTGTCAGGAACCATGTGGTCTTAGGTGTCTAGTTCCTACTCGAGCGTACAAGGTAGCTCGGAGGATCATCTTTGCCATCAAACCTTCTCTTTTTGCCCCTATTCCTCCTACCTCGGCCTCCACCTTCCTATTCAAAATCTCCATGATCTGTGTAGTTTACTCTCATTGATTCTCCCATCCCCGAACTAGCTGATGGTCTTAGTAATAAACCTATTAAGGCGGGTGGAGGTGGTGAAGGTTTTACCACCAAGGCAGTGTTCCTCACCGCTTTAAGAAATGCAGTGAATGTACCTTCTCGCATTTCATTGATGAGATGGAATATATATATATATATATATATTCGGGAAATAGCCCTTCTCCACACACTTGCAAAAGTTTACTTTCTCGCATTTCATCTTGCACGTTCATAAAGCGCTCGTGAAACCTTCTGATGTAGGTTACAACATCGTCACTGAGCTTCTATTTCTCTCGGGACAGCTGCGTGAGAGTGAAATCATCCTCTGCTAAGAAAAACTTTTGCATAAATAACACATGAAAATCCTCCTAGGAAGCCACACTCCTAGGCATCGAGTGTCAGTACCAAGTATAAGCTTTCTCGATTAGAGATTTTGAAAAATCTCTCAACATCAGCTTTTTATTGTTACAGTGGGCCCCAAGGCTCTTAATGAACCTTTTTACATATTCCTTAGGGTTCCCCCATTTTCCGGTGTACCTTTTAAAAATTGGTGGGATATACCCTACCAGGTGTGGCTCATTATTATACTCCTATGGATACGAACTATAAAAATCATCATAAACTGAGGAATCCTCTTCTTCAGCTTTAGTTGCTTCTATTAACTTCGGCAACTATTTATTCATATCGCTTACGTTTGGTGGATAAGGTCCAATTTGCATTGGAACTGTGATGGCAGACATTGGTAGTGCAGCGAATGTACTACCCATATGTTGACGGTTGTCGTCGGCGCAGCGATTGCAGTGCCCGTTACGTGCGTGGTTACTCCAACGATGTTGGGAGTAATCACCGTCAATGCAATGGGAGTAGTTACGTTATTGATAATCGTCGGAGCAACTCCTCCTGTGACAGAGGGAACTGCTAGTACCGCTGGTGGTGTGGTAAAAGAGTTTGGTTCTCCAGTGTCCCTTAACACCTCCTGAGCTCTAGGAGTTTTAATAAACTCTGTGAATATTCTCATTAAGCCTACAATTTGAGTTGAACCTATCCCGGTTTCCATGCCATCCCTCTCTATCACATATGTAGCAGACGAGCCTGGGTCTGCTCACGCCATTCTTGCGCCTTTCGATAAGATAGTGAGGTTCTCTTCTTCCTCACACTGTAAAGCATCAAAGTCTATAGTTTTGGAAACATTATCATACGCCATCTCTAAATAAAAATACCTTCCATCAGAGTCCCCAAATGTAAAAGGTGGGTTCTTGAAATACAATTAGTATTAAGCGAGGCGTAACCCCTTATCAAGATCTTGATTAGTGCCAAAGAGCAATAACTAAATGACAATAAATGCAAGTCAAACATGAGCGATATTCAACACTAAGAGTTGAATTAAATTAAGTCTCTTCACAACATAAATGTTCTGAAAGCGCGGTAAATAGAAGGAACCCCACGGGTAACTTGATTGGAGGGATAAGGAACAATCACCTCTAGTGTAATAATGGCAAGGAAATAACATTAAGGAACAATAAATGGTCAAAGATGGTATTAATGGAGGTAAGAGTGTAATTACACAATAAATTACTCTAATAATAAACACTCTTGTCCAAAGGAATCCCAACAAAAATTCTAGGTTCAAATTCTCGTCCTTGTAAATAATGTTCACTACACCAAATCCTGCGAATGGTCACGCCCGGTGGGTCACGGTCCAAGTCCGCGACCAGCTGGTTGCGGACTTGGACCGTGACCCACTCAATATTTGGTGTGACCCTATTATTACCACGCTAAATTATCAATGCTCTAGAAATGGTCACGGACAAAATTCTTGACCACTGTGGGTCACGGACTTGGGCCGTGACTAGGTCGGGACCATCTTGGCTCCAAACTCGCGTCAAAATTCCCTCCAAGCTTGGTCGTGAATGGGTCACGGCCCAAGTCCGTGACCCATGGCATGACGAAGAAGAGAGTACACACATTGAGGGTCACAACTTAGGGTCGTGACCATATTTGGGTGTGGATCACGGCTATAGGCCGTGACTTTACCTCATTCAAGCACTAGTGTGGATGAAAAAGGGTCGCGCATCACAGATTGAGGGTCACGTCTTTGGGTCGTGACCATTTCTTGGTATGGGTCACGCCTATGGGATATGACCATACCTCATTTGACAATTGTTGTTGGTCGCGCATGGGGGTCACAGCTGTAGGTTGTGACCATTCTTCGTCAATCAGGTAGTAGTAGGAGCTCAAGGGGGTGGTGCGTTTCGATGGGGGGTCACGACCTAGTCCGTGACCATGTCATTCCTTTAAAAAAAATAAGGCACGTTGATTTTTATTTTCATTTTATGGCTTCTCTCTCTCTCGTCAAACACTGATGTAAATGACCAAAGCTTCTCTCTATCCTCAATCAGGTAGCAGTAGGAGCTCTAAGGAGGTTAGTCGATTTTCCTTTTGCTAGTTGATTCATTTTTCTTTTGTTATTTGTTGATGTATGAAAGACTCCCCAACTTCTACTATATAAATCCCAGTCGCGCCCTAGCTCCGCCCTAACAGCAACCGCTCCAGTCCCAGTCTCTCTCCTGGGTAAATTTTATTCTTTTTCTCCATTAATTTATGTAGATTCCAGTAATATATGTATATACAGTTTATATATGTCTTTACAATTTATATATAGATAAGTTATATAATTTGAATTTCGGATAATATTGTGGCAGAGCTAATGTAAAAGTAAAAATAGTGTGAGATAATGTTTTTGAAACTTGAGTCTTACAACCTACTAGGTTGTTAATATTAGTAAAAAAAAAACTTTGGATAAGCCAATTCATATCACATATTTAGATTTTAGGATGTTAATATTCATATTAATCGATTTTAGTTGAACTTCTAGAGCTATTTTAGTATATTTGGTATTTTAGTCCTAATTTTTATTTTTATCATTTTTTTTCCTTTTTGTATTATATGGTTAATGGAAAGCCTCGTAGAAAGTACATTATAGGAAATGGTTGCAGAGTTGATTACTCAAGTTCCTGAATCTACTAGGTCTCTTTTGAGGCAGATTGAAGCTATGCAGGTTCATAAGTAAATTATATTTACATTTGTTTCTTGAATATTATGATCTACTATACTAACTTGACAGTCATTTTTTTTGTCTGGTGTTCCTGACTTGAGTCCTTTCTCTACTGGATTAACCAGACCCTCATAATTCCCCTGAAATTAACCAAACCCTCATAGTGCCCTTGGAATTAACGGTTCAGGGGAAATATGTCATCAAGTGACCCTCATATTTTAACGACATATTGTCCCTGAAATTAACGGAGTGTTTAAATTAACCAATTATTTTAACGGCATATTAACCAGACCCTCATATTGCCCATGCTTCTATCTTCAACACTGCCTTCTTGATTCAAGCACAATGATTTTCCAAGAATTTCACACCCGGTGGTTTTTGGAAAGGTTATTAATTATAATGAGAGGGATGTTTTCGTTATGACCATCATTATGATATTTGACTTAATCATTTTTATTCAATTTTTTCCTTTATTCACTTTGCTCTTTAAGTTTGACAATGTGTAAATATTTTTTCAGATTTGGTATTTCACAGTGAGTGAGCATCTGGATAGGGGTGCAACGCTACTACCTACACATATCATGGTAAACTTTATGATAATTTTTACTTGTTCATCCAATTTTATAGAAATTAAATGATTACATACATTATTACATACCAATTAGATATCAGTTCTTCATTATATACCAATTCTTCATTACACACCAGGTACTCTTTACTTTAACTAAAGTAGTTATATGATTGATATGCATTATCTATTAAATCTTTTAGATGATAGAAGGAGTACGATATAATTATTGGTTTTGTTCGGTTTGGTTGTTGGATAATTATTGGTTGTTATCTTATTGTTGGATAGTATGTTAGAAGGAGTTTGGGATAATTAGAAGGAGTAGGAGATAATTATTGGTTTGATTGTTGGATAATATGTTGAAAATATTTTAGACTCTCGGTTTCAGAATACGACGATAAATTGCTAATGTATAGACTTAAACTTAATAATATGGCACCAACACCACTCACGGGACCAATGTAACACGTAGGAACTGACCCCGTGATCACGGGACTCTCGGTTTGAGAATATGACGATAATTTAAAAAGATTAGGACTTAAGCTTAAAAACAAGGCGCTAGATAGCAAAAATACGAAACAACCCTTGTACGGACCCATGAGAGGCACCAACACCTCTCGCGGGACCAATGTAACATGTAGAAACAGACTGCGCGATCACGGGACTCCCGGTTTAAGAATATGACGATAATTTTAAAATATGAGGACTTAAGCTTAAAAACATGGCGTTAGAGGGTGAAAATCCGAAACAGCCCCCGAACGGCCCCGTGAGAGGCACCAATACCTCGCACGGGAGCAATGTAACTCGTAGGAAGTGACCGCACAGTCACGGAACTCTTGGTTTTAAAATACAATAATAATTTGAAAATACGAGAACTTAAACTTAAAAATAAGACGTTAGAGAACAGTCCCCGAATGGCCACGTGAGTGGCACCAACACCTCACATGGGACCAATGTAACACGTAGGAACTGACCGCGCGATCACGGGACTCCCCGTTTGAGAATGGGATAATAATTTTAAAATATGAGGACTTAATCTTAAAAACAGTCCCCGAACGGCCCCGTGGGTGGCACCAACACCTCCCACAGAACCAATATAACTCATAGGAACTGACTACGCAGCCACGGGACTCCCGGTTTGATAATACGATGATAATTTGCATATTTCTAAACTTAGGCTTAAAACATGGCGTTAGTGGGTGAAAAGCCGAAATAGCCCCCGAACGGCCTCGTAAGTGGCACCAACACCTCGCACGGGACCAATGTAACTCGTAGGAACTGACCGTGCGATCATGGGACCCCCAGTTTGAGAATACGACGATAATTTGCATATTTCTAGACTTAGGCATAAAAACATTGATATGTTAATAATTTTAACTCATATATGCAATTTTTCAGCTTGATCAAATTTTTTGTTAAACTTCTTGGTTACTAATATTTTTTTTTTTGTATCCCATCATTTGTAGGATTTTGGCACGTGGAACAAATGAAGGAGGCAATGGTTTACAACATGAAGATTGTTTATATGTTGTGGACAATCAGGATTATATTTTTTATGTGTTACAGCCGTGCGGGATTTTATTATTTAGTTTTATGTCCGTGCGAGCTTTTATAGTTTGATTGTTGAATTTTATGGTCGTGCGGGCTTTATAATAAGCAGATTTTACATTTACAGGGTTTGGAATGTCAAGAAATAGAGGAAACCCTGTCCAATTTTTTTTTGTCTATGAATTATTAAGATGTGTAATATTTTGAAGTTTGTATATATATTAGTTTATTAACAACGTTCTCGATTCGCAATTTGTGATTTTTTTTTATTATTGACGCCAATAATAAATATTTGTAACACCTCGTACACGCCCAACGTTACACGTAGCAACCGACGGTGCACTCACAGGACCCCCAATTTTAGGATTGGGCCAAAAAAAGACATTTTTTTAAAAAGACATCCCATCCATTTTTATTTTTTCCCTCGCACATAAAAATGGTCGCGGTCAAAGTCCGCGACCATTTTGTTTTCTTTTTTTTCGTCACGGTGTTGGTCACGGACTTTGGCCGTGACCATTTTTGGTCACGGTTTAGGGTCACGGACTTGGGCCGCGACCATTTTTTTTCATTTTGTCACGGTTGTGGGTCGCGGTCAAAGTCCAGACCAATTTTTCACGGTTGTGGGTCACGGACTTGGGCCACGACCATTTTTTTTCATTTTTTTTACCACATTTGTGGGTCGCGGACTTTGGCGCGACTAATTTGTCACGGTTGTGGGTCACGGACAAGGGCCGTGCCCATCATGCCATGGGTCACGGTCCAAGTCCGCGACCATCTGTCGTGACCCCCTCTGGGCCGTAACCATGTTTTGGTCACGGACTTGGGTCGCGACCCACGAAATTGGTCACGCCCAAAATGGTCATGGCATAAGTCCGCGACCCACAGTCTTGGTCAGGGATTTCGGCCGTGACCAATCGTGAGTTTTGGTGTAATGGTTGTTAGAGTATTTATATGGGATCCAGGTCACTCCAGTGAGCTTTTTGGCATTAGATGGGTTGATCGCAATTAATGAAAAGGTATCATGTCATTAATGATGAAGATAGTGCATCAAATGTACAAGCTATGATAGTTTAGCAGAAAAACTATTTAGCCTATCATAGGTACGTTGACATTCATTTGGATGGGATGTAGCAGCCCAAAGATCCCTCCAAAGACGAACGGAGGGTACAACTCATTAAATAATCTTACCGTCCTAGGAATAAACTCACTTGAGTGCTATTTCCCAGAACTCCTAAATGTTAAATGCCATGATGTCATGGGGTTGGTGAACGGTAATCTGTAAAGGATGTGTTGTAACACCAATCAGAAAAAGGTGATTCATCGAACGAAGGTTGCTCGGCTGATGGTTGCTCGAGCAACCTATGAACTGTATGTGAGGTGACAAAAACTATCTTTGGATAACTGTTTGGTCTGAGGTTCCTCGAGGAGGTTCCCCAAGATATAGTAACTCAAGCATCTATTCAATTATCCATTGCACAAGCTAAGTTTTTTCCTAATTTCTCTAAAGGGGTTGGTATTTACTTTTCTAACGTTACCTTTGCTCCCAATCCTCCAAACCAAATTGTTACGAGGTACCCAATATGAGATTGTTCAATAGAGCATGTAATCTCTTCCATGCCCTTCCAGACGTGGTCCCTCGAGGGTACTGATAAACCTCATAAAAATTACAAAGTAAACTTAATAATTACAAGGAAAGAATAATGCAAGTACATCATAATTCTTATTACAAATATATCATTCTGTGAATGAGTTTGACCTTTCTGGAAGGTCCTTCGCGAAGCTTCAATCTTGTTAATCAACTTTTAGCTTGGACCTCCCTCTACACTTATTTATGTTTTTCACATCGCTACACACCTAATGTGATCAGACCGGATCGGGTTGACCCATGGATAACCTAAAATCTAGGTCAGGCCTTATAACTTGGTATCAGAGAATTAGGTTCAACTTCCTTTCAAGAGTGATGTTTAGTTATTAGAATAGGATTTAGTCTTTTGAACCTTGACGTTCGGCTTTAAAGCTCGATTTGTGAGGCGTGTTTGACACTCCGAATTATATGCACAAGCGATTGTGACATTAGGATTTAGAATTACGACACCCTTGGAGGGCTTATTTCATAAAAAATAACAGACTCCTTAGATCACTGTGTTACCTCATATTAGTATCCTCTTGTTAAACAATAGTAACCTAGTAGAATATTAAGCCGAAAGCTTTGTATCGCTATCAAATGGATTTATTGGGTTTTTTAAAACCATATGACATCTCGTGGTAATTAGTAGCAACACATCAGTGATATATTAATGGAATTTCACCTTTGTAATTGAAATACGTTCATAAAAAAGGTTTAAAAAGTGGCGAACCCACTTTAAAAAACTGCAAGGTGTTCCATTTAGGCACCTACTAGTTGCAAAAAGGCACCATGAAAAATAAGAAAGGATCGACATCGAGATTTCACTTTCTCACAAATTATTGTTACATCAAAATCTCGAGGAAAAAATAATATCTGTATAAGACCCGGACCAAATAGCTGCAAAAATGTGTATGTAATTTCATTTTTACTGACAGAGAAAAGACAAGTGGAAGTGTGCATTCAAGATTGGTTTAGATACCTGATACATGAACAAATATGGAAGTCATCTCAAACTCTCGCATCCTAAAGACACGTAAAGGGTATCATATTGTGGCGACACACACCTGCATCATAACGGGTGTTGAAAGAACATGTGTTCATTATTACATCATTCGTAGTACAATTGAATCTCAAACAGGGCACAAGGAAATCCGATCAGCTATAAATAACTTAAACATGTGCAATCATCACCATGAGGTCCATAATTCTCTTGGGTTTCAACCAAACACAAAAATATCATTGACATTTAATTATTCTCGCTTACCCCTAGATTATATGAATGGGGGAAATGTCTTTTTAAAGAAAGGTCCCATAAGGTCAATTCAAATACTACTTTTAAGCTTGCATTGAAATTCACCGTGTCGTAAGGTGTTTAGCATTCAAGGACAAGGTCCTCATCTCCTCTGAACAGAAACACTTAAATTGGCATCGAGATCAAAGTGGATCGACAGATGTGGCATCTAGACAACTGATTTGAACCGCACCTTCAAGAAAAGGTTCATGGTAACCCTAGTCTTTCGCAAACTGACTTCATTAGTTTAAGTCAGCAATGGTACGGATCATTGGAAAACTCGGATGTTAATTCACCTCACCCTCATCTTCATAAACAATTCTTATATAAGAGTTTGCATTCTTGGAAAAAACTAGTATAGTCGTTATATCATCACTAATTCTTGTTAACCTTGCTACTTGAAAGAAACTTAGACATCATGCATTAGTTTTCACATCTTGATACTATCATCTCAATATAGTGAAATGATCGACAAAAGGAAATAACTTGTACGTAAACTTGAACTCTCAATTTACAGACAAACATAAGTAGTAATAGCATCACCATTACTCAACACAAGTTAGGCTTAAGTGTGGGATCATCTCGCACCTTCAATGAAAATGCTTCATTTGTTGTTTCACACACCTCAATCCATCTTTAACGATAAACATGGATTTTAATCATCTATCACTCTGCTTAATCAACGACAATAAAGAATATGCTATCTATTTCCATCATTATTCGAATATGACGAATTTCCCAAAATGAATTAATGCCAGTTTATGCAATTGGCACGTAGCTCAAATAAGGTAACATTGCTTCGGATTTAGAAGGAATCTCACAATCAACATGATTACAAAGGTAACCATAATTGACTGTGAACAACTCAAGGTAGATATTATAGTCACTGACATCTACGGGTGCAACCGGTACGAATTTTTACCGTACCGTACCGTTTTGGTCCGAAAAACAATGATTTTAGTTTCATATTATGAAATACCGAAAACCGATTTTACCGAAACCGAAAATACCGTAAAAAATTTGGTTGGTTTTGGTTTTTAGACACGAAAAACCGAATTAACGAATTTACCGTACCGATATCATACGAAAATTACCGTACCGAAATACCGTACCAAACTTTTTGTGCAGTGCCAAATTATTTTGGGTATCATACTACTTCTATTTATTTTATTTCTCATGAGTGAGTTTTTATATTCTCTTTGAATTTAAATTTATTTATTTGAGTATTTTGTTTAAGTGTTAAATAATCATGTTAATTAAACATATATTATATTTAATTAATCAAACATTTAACACAAAATGAATTAGGGAGCATTTTGTTAAAATAAAAAGAGCCGTTTGCTTCGTTGGCTATATTTCCGTTTTGCCTTTATTTCATTTGGGCTTTATATTGTGGTTTGTGTAGAGATCTTTTTTTAGGGTTTTCATTTCCATTTTTTTACCTCTTTCTCTCTCAAAAAGTGTGGCCATCATTTTTGTTTGAGCTCTCTCTCTCTCATTTTTTTTCTTCTTCAACCTTGGGTTGATTTTGAGAAATAATTTTTTGGGGACTTTTATTTGAGAACATCATTTTTTTGTTTTGAGATTTGGTTTTCGATTTGGTGTGGTTACTTCGTTTTAAGATCGGGTTTCCGGTGACAAGTTTTTCGGCGCCAGCTGTATTGGGATCTGAGTTCCCTCCGTGTTTTTTGGTGATTTTTTTTCCGACGAGTTGACTTTTCCGGTGAGTTGGCTTTTTCGGCTAAGGTTTGTTTTTCCGGTGTTGGAGGTGTGGATGATTTTGACTTTCCGGCGAACATTTTTTGAGGTAACAGCTCCCTCATTTTTTTAGGCTCATCATCTTGGCTCACTCTCCTCAGGCACTAACTCCCTCATCTCATCACACTCTACTCCGACTTCGGTAGAGGCAAACCGGTCAGTTTGATCTCGTCTCACTCTCATTCGTCTCTGACGGAGGTAAACAGGTCATTTTGGTCTCGTCTCACTCTCCTCCGGCTCTAACAAAAGCAAACCGGTTAGTTTGGTCTCGTATCTGTTTAGATCTATTGTTACAAATGCTATAAATTGTACCTGTTTGTGTATGTTTCTAATTGTTCCAAACAACTAGAAATGCTAGAAATTGTAATAGCTAAAATGATAAAAATTGTAACATTTAGAAATGGGTATATCGAAATATATACCAGATTCACCGAATGCATAAACCGATTTGAAATTCTGGTATTTACCGAAAAAAACCAAATTGAAACCAAAATTACCGAAACCAAAAAAACCCGAAAAACGGTCGGTTTGGTTTTGGTTTTGGTTTTTGTTTTGATGTACCGGTCGATAAATTGGTACGGTACGGTTTTACCATATAGAATGTGGTTTTGGTATTGGTAAGGGGTCGTTACTGGCCATACCGTACCTGTTGCACCCCTACTGACATCCATAAGTAAATATCATCATTGACCTGAGATAAAATTATGTCCAAAATATGATTCGTCAAGGTTTATCTTTAAAACTTCAATTCAAGACACAATGTGTTTGCAAATACTATGGAAGATTTCACGTTATGACATCCATGGAAGGTCAATAATGTCTTAATTTTTATCATGGCGCATTTGTGGTCATACGGTACAAACAAGTAAGTGTACATCACCTTTAAGGTGGGAAGTTTTGTTGGGTCTTGACAAATGCAGAATAACTTTTCATCCCAAAATCATCGATTGATCAAGAATTAGAAAGTAAAAAAAAGAAATAGGTTTAAAGTACAAATCTATGGTTTTAAATCAAGATACATTTGTGGATCTTATAGGTGATCCAAATAGGTAGACATATGATGATTAAGATGATGATCTTGCTTCCCTCCTAACGTCTCCAAAAACCTTGCTAGAATCCCCTGAAAGCCTCAGATCTTCGATTATATTATCCCCCCCCCCCCCCAAATGAGACTCTCGAAGATGAAAACTTAGTGAAATATGAGAAAAGTTACTTTCTCTCTCCTCACCTCTTCACAAAAACATGATTCCTATTTTTCATATCCCTCCATAACCCTCCATGTTAGACACGCGGCTTAAACCCATGCTTGCATCTTTATAAATATTTATAAGATATAGGCTTGGGCTAAATGGGGTTCCCAATAAGTCTGGGACTATTACTTGGATAATGGACTATAATATGGACCCAAGACTATATGATAAAATTATCTTCCAAATAGGTACTCATAAATCTCAAATTACGCCCCCGTAATTTATTTCCTTTATTCATTCAATCATGAAACATTCCACTAAATAATCACGACTGCATTCCAATTGAATCATCTCAAAATCACTCGGAATAATGAAGTCTTGTTTGGAAAGTTTGATAGCGCATAATATAATTCTCCCTAAAAATCATACAATATATACCCTCTTGGTTAAATTCAATTCGTTGCTAATTGATTTTCACCAACATCTTATGTAATCCTTGATGTCAAACTTAACTTACTTAATACTCTACAATATTACAAAATCCACCAGCCAGGTTTGTGGGTAGAATAAAATTTTAGAAGTTTATCAAGGGTTATCACAATCCAGAATATCTATCAAATGAGACTTCCTCCTGAATATGATCTTCAAGATATCCATACAATGATTGCCAATTTTTTGTCGATTTAAATCCAATTAATTAGATCGCACCAATAATAATAAAAGCAATAACGGAGTGGATATTCCAATCCTCAAAATTTATAATACATCCACCATGTTCAGGCATTGTATGATTCCTCCAGTCTAATATAGTCAGAACCTAGACTTGAATCTCACGGTTATGCCATTCATTACATTCTTGATGTACCGATATGATCCTCTTTAAACTATCAGAAAAGGTCTTGAACCATCAAACATGTTCCCATAGTTAAGATAAAATA
Source organism: Sambucus nigra (assembly GCA_949130495.1). Classification (NCBI taxonomy): domain Eukaryota; kingdom Viridiplantae; phylum Streptophyta; class Magnoliopsida; order Dipsacales; family Adoxaceae; genus Sambucus; species Sambucus nigra. The sequence continues at coordinate 338,942,618 of OX422213.1, read as the reverse complement.
CAAAGATCATAATGGGATATCAACTTCTCATCTAGGTTATGAACTATTCAATTGAACTATAGCTATAATTCGATCTTCTATGATCAAGCCAAACCCATCTCACTATAATTTATATTAAGTTCAATCAACTCACATGTCTACAATATATTTAAGAAAAAATAAGGCATTCTCATAAATTCTTATTTCAAATTTACTGACTGATATGTCATGAATACTGTGTATTTGTGGCCTTTATCTTTATGCATTCTAGAACTTTTGTTTTCCTTATGCCTATATTTATGCTCGTAAACCAGACAACCTTTATTATGTATGTTTATATGTTTTGCGAGCTATAATTGAGTTTTGTTGGTATAGATATGCTTAGCGTGTGAATTGGTTGCTTTTCAAGGAAGTTCTGTTATTTGACTCAACTTCAAGGGCAATTTACTCATTTCATACTTCAGCTTTGACCAGTAAAAGTCCATGTAAGCGTAGTTCATTGAGCTAGCTTCGCGTGGTCGTAAACAACACGTCGTTTCAAGTTCGGATGAAGAAGTTAGAGCCATTTTCATTTGGCACCTTTTCTACCATGTAAAGACCTAAGATTCCAAGAAAACAGAGTGTCGGTCGACTGGACCTAAGCCCCCAGTCGACCGGTCTTTCAAAATTTGCCTATGTTCTAAGACATAGGGGATTTCTCACTAAAACCGATCGACCAGCCCCCTAGTTGCGGTCGACCGGTCCTCCTAGATCTTTGACGATTTTTCCTATTTCATTTCTTTTTCTTTTATTTTATTCTCCACTTACTATATAAACCAAACTTTGTTTGTTTTATAAATATAATTCATTTCAGGTTAGATTTTTTGGGTTTGGCTCTTTGGGAGCTTCTCTCTCTAGGGTTTCAACCCATTTCACGTAAGTAGTTACTATTCATCTTCCCTTCCATTTAATTTAAGTTGTATTTCCTTTATTTCATGCTTTATTCTTCATTTCATTTCCTTGTATTTAGTTTTTGTTGGTTAATTAGTTGTTTTCATTTATTAATTAGATTTATTTCTTGCTTTAATTATGTGTTGTAGCTAGTTTAAGGGTTGGAGCCATGTTTCTGCCATTAATGGGTTTCGAGCTTTGAAATCTAGGTTTTGGGTCAAAACGCATTTAATTATAACCTCGTGTATTAAAGTTGAAATGTTAGGCGTTTAATTCGCTTTGTCACGCAACGTTAGTGTTAATAGCGATATTGCGAAATTAATCCATGTGTGATCATTTTCTATTAAATGATTAATCTTTCATTGTCGAATTAATTTTCTTCATGTTTGATGTTTATAATTAATTGAATATTCTCATTAAATGTTTTCGAACCAAATACTTTTACACATTGTTTAGCCCACGGCGGGGATGTGACCCTAGTCCTATTTTATTGTTCTTGTCTAGTTTGATTTCTCTTTCCCACTTTTTCCTTTTAAACCGCATCACCTTTTACACTTTTATTTTAGAAGTAAGAAATCTATTAAAGTATGTCAAACATTCCCGGTTGATTTAAGATACCTGGACTAGCTGCTATACTCCATTTGAGTGTAGTTAAAGTTTAGGGTTTTTTCATTGCGGCCGGAAGCCGATAACAACGATTGGCATATTTACACGGATGCTCGATTTTTGCCAACATCAAAGTGTTGCCGTATTCGGGGAGTGTTTTGTTATGGATTGTAGTTGTTTTATATTTCATGATATTTTTTTCTTTTTCTTTGTATTATTTGTTTTCCCTTTCCTTTTGACTTGTGCTAAATTATTTCAAGAATATTAAAATTTTGGTGCTTGTCGCGTTTTTGAATTTCCTAATTTGAAATATCTCGCTATAACTCTTTAGATAACCGTTGCTATGAGAATATTTTTCCAAGTTACACTACCAAGACTATGCGGGAATGCCTACAAATTCTTGAAAATGAACGACTTGAGCATAAAATTCAAGAAATTTGTAAGTAATCCATCATCACGTTTGGGAAGGTAATTTGGGAATTAGGTAATTGTCTAGCTATGAGCAAACCTCCTAAGAATATGTCATGTCTTCTTGTTGGTTTGATCATGATCTATCTTTCAGTGAATTGAATGATCAATCCGAGAGTCTTAAAGCTTTGTCTTTAGAAATAAATGGCCAACTTGATCAGATTATTTCTTCTTCACAAAACCCAGTGGAGGTTGAAACTTGAATTTCACCTCCACCCCTTTTTGAGGAACAAATGATTGGAAGTAATCCAAGAACTTTTGAATTTTAACCTCTTATTAATAATTCAAATTCTATCGAGGTTGAAGGTCCCTCATTTCCTTGGTTTCCCATTATTATCGAACTATTAAATTTATCATAAGAATCAGTTGAAAGTCTTGAGGACTTTGACCCGATTCTTGAATGGGAATGTTATTTTGAGATGCTTCATCTCATGGGTTATTCACTTGAACTTTCCCCACCTCCCCTTCTAATTGAAAAACCTTGGGCATGTGATTTTAATTTTCCCGATAATAATTTTGTCTTGTCCCCTTAATATCCAAATCACCCATCACTCGCCTAAAAATTTTAATTGGTGGTGATTTAATTCTTACGCCTTACACATTCCTTCCATTGTTCAAGCGAATTCTTATTTTTTGGGAGGCATGCACTTGGTTGAGGGTACACCAATTATCCCTCAAAGTCAAATTGTGTTTTGGGTGAACCCTCAAAAATTTCAACTTATAGTTTATAGTTAGAAGTTAAAATTGTAGGTTGTAAATAGTTATTTTTTCGTTCTTTCATTTTCTCTCTTTTTAATTTCAGTCTAGTGTAATTAGTTAAAGTTTTTGTTATTCTTTTTGTTTTGCATGGTTCTAACATGTTTTGTAGATTCAATGGACTCGTACTTATCAAGGATCACTCCAACATTGGGTAATATCTTTATTTTCCTCTCTTTATGTTGTGTTCTTGATTTCATTAATGACAATGCAACATTTAAGTTAGGGGGTGTGAGATATTCTATCCATTCATTGTTTCGTTCCATTGATTTGATCACATTTTATTCACTAAGCATGCTTTATGAAAAATATTGAAAAATTTGAAAAATATTTTCTTTCTTTTTTCTCTTTTATTGGGAGTTTTTGCCTTTATTTCAGATGATAAATTTCAATAAATTCCCGATCCAATTGACAATCAATGATGCATGTTCTCGATTTTAGAAGTTATTATATTATGAATAAATTCACCAATTAAACTTTAATCCCATGAGCACATGCGCTTTCCTTCTTTTAATGATTTGTTTTAAGGCATTTATAACTCGGTAATCTTTGTTGAATTGTATATACTTACACCGAGTGAGATTTGTGCTTTTCATCATTTATGAGTGTTTATACACAACTCTTCCCTCCTTAAAAGTATTAAATTCGTCGGTAATCTCACTATTCTTTCATCTGACCATCCATTATTTGAGTTCATATTTTGAAATGTGTTACTTGATTAGGATTTTCAAAGTTTGTTTTGACTTGAGAATTGCATAAACTTTAGGAAATGATGATAGGACATTTTTATTATATCGCCCATATTGACTTTGACCTCACCTTATATGTTTCCCCTCGTCAACCCCTTTGAGCCTTAATATAGCCTTTCGATTCATAACCCAAAATCCCATAACCAACTCCACATTGGAGTTATAAACCATATACATTACCTTCCATACCTTTGTTTGGAATGATACTTGGGACTAAATGATGTTCTTGATTATATGGTTTCAATTAAGCATGTGAGAGTCAGAAAAGTGAAGAAAAGAAAAAATGGAAAAGAAAAAGAAAACAAAAGTAAAATATGAGAAAAAGAATAAAAGAAAAAAGAAAGAGAAAGTCTGTACATGATGTATATAGTGTTCAGTAAGCCTTGTCACTCTCCAATTTCATATTTAATGCCTGTTATGGAAATTACATGATGTATATGATGTATATAATGGAAATTTTTTTTAACCGAAATTCTTTTTACGCATTGTTTAGCCCACGGAGGGGACGTGACCCTAGTCTCGTTTTATTGTTCTTGCCTAGTTTTATTTCTTTTTCCCCTTTTCCCTTTTAAACCTCATCACCTTTTACACTTTTATTTTAGAAGTAATAAATCAATTAAATTCTATCAAACATTCCCTGTGGATTTCTTATACCCGGACTAGCCGCTATACTCCATTTGAGTGTAGTTAAAGTTTAGATTTTTTTCATTGCGATCGAAAGCCAATAACAACGATTGGCGTATCTACAAGGACGTTCGATTTCTGCCAACATCACTGACACATATTTACCAAAAAAGTAAACATCATACATAGTTTTAAGAACAAACCCCTAATAATCTCCCACTTAGTCTTAAAGCCATGTGCCAAATCATCTAGCTCCCAACCCGTCTACTTGGCAGTATATAGCATTAGTTATAGAAGGGTTAACCGGTTATAATCCAATACAACTTAGGTCACAAACTTATCTCCTAATTTATTTGATATCTTAAAGTAGGTGAAACCTACACTTAATGTGTTTTAACTTTTATGGGTTATGGGTTCTCTTGAATTTGAAATTGTTCAGCTATTAACATAATATAATGTAATAACCAATCGCACTAAATCAACCCAATCCAAATAACTTACAAATTTCTCAAGCCATATATCCTCTTTAGTTTCCTCAGAAGTGGCAATAACTTTGTCCTTCATGGCAGAGTCAGCAATGCAAGATTGATTCTCACCCCTCCCACTTACATCTCCATATCCTAGGGTAAACACATGTGCCAAGGTAAAAAAAACTTGAAATCCTTATCAGAGTGAAAGAAAATTCTTTGAACCTAAAAGATACAAGACTATGCGACTAAAAGTTACAAACTATGCCAATGACAAAGAACATTTTCGGTCTAATATACAACATAGCATACATGAGGCTTCCCACCACTAAAGCATAAGGTATATTATTCATTCATTTTAATTGCTAAAGTGTTTAAGGAAAATTATCCATAGATAGAATGATTCCATACATGAAAAGAAAACCTTTCATGGAATGCCTGATGCTAAATTGTTGGGTGCAACATCGATATAATTGACTTGGGATAAACACGATGTCATTTTTAAATGATATACAACAATCTTGATCATAAGTATGTGCCTGACTTGTCCTAAGTTTGTTATATCGAATTACCTAGACAATTACACTCTTATATAAGACAATACACTATTTGCATTCCTAATTAGTATAATAACATCCAAATATTGTACTAGAAATACCTTAACATTTCCATTATTCCTCTTATACAAATAAGTATTATTCGATAATTGATCAAAAATAAAAGATTAATTACCCAATCAAACCGAATTTTTTAAGACCTTGATCTTAGATTAAATCCATAAATGGATATCATAATCTCACATCCTTTTCTTTCCTGACTTCTTAATATATACTTGTAAAGACTAATTTTAAGAATGCGATCTTGATGCTTAAAAGAATTTCAATAGACTTTAGCATGGATACCAGTGAGAAGGTTTGATAATTTTTAATCCCTTTCCTTTTTAGTAAACCATTTCAAAATAAGCTTTTTCTTAAAGGTTTCCAACTTCCCATCCATCTAACTTTCAAATTATTATAGATTCATTTAAACTCGATGAGTTTTATTTCATCAATAAGTCTATAAGTCCCCAATAATTAATTCAAATATATTGAATCCTTTTTGGCATTCATATTCTTAAATTAAAGCTACTATTCCTTAACTTCGAATGCCACGTTCTAGTTCCTGGGACTCGATACGTGTTTTATTAGGATCTCGCCAAAATGTTCACCCAAAAACACTTACCAGTTAGGATGACTCCTGATGCTCCCAGTACGATGTGGAACTACTTGCAATCCAACACAAGTGATACATACATTCCAAACATCAGCAATACTCTCACTACCTGAGGGAAATGTACTATTGATATTAGGTTGTATTTCATACTGTACGAGTGGTGTAATAATATCGGTTATATGAAGTTAACTTTTATCTTGTAATACTAGCTTACTCTTGGGTCCGTGGCTGATACATAATCTTTTTTTAAGAATCGAACATTGATACAATCAATGACCTTCTTGTGTTTAGGAATACCACATATATTACCTTTTGCTTACTTTGGGATAATGAATAAAGAGACATACTTATGTACTCGATTCCAACTTCATCAGATCCTTTAGCAACACTAGTGTCGAGCACCCATAAATTGAAACATGTCCTAAAATGATCTTGATTCCATTCCGAAGTTCAATGATATTTGAAGAAACCTATTTAGATGGAACTACGTTCAAAATGCATACAGATGCTTCTTATTGAAAAATCCCTATAAGAATGATACAGTCTCAAATAAATAATCATGGAGCTTATCATATCTAAAAAACTCTTATTCCTCCTTTTGACTATACCATTTCTCAGTGGAATACCAAGTACAGGCAACTAGGACAAAATACCCATATCTGATAAATGATTCCTTAACTTTCCTAAGAGGTGTACACACACACACACACGATTAGATCATAGGTTTTGGATTAGTTTACTTTACCCATTATCCAGTTTAGCCTTATACACTTTGAACTAATAAAGGATTCAAACATATGGGGCATTTAGTAAACACATCCATACCTTGAGTAATCATCAATAAAATCAATGAAGCACTCTAAATCCCCTCATTTCTAGATAGTCATAGGACCACATCAATCTAAATGAACCATCTTCAAAACATTTTTGGATATTTAGATTTTGGCCATGAAATACCTCTTAGTTATTTTACCTTTCAAGTAGGCTTCATAGACTAGAACTGACTTGATTTCTAATGAACCCAATTGTCCATTTTAAACAAATATTTGAATTCTCTTTAGAATAAAATAACCTAAGTGTAAGTGCCAAAATTGTGTTTCATTCAACTAAGAAGGAAACTTTATATTAAATGATTTTACCATCATTGTTATTCATTTTAATATTTAGCATTATTGATTAGACAAACCTTATAATGTATAAAATATTTTCCAATGTACCATAACAGATAAAATATATTCCAATTTTGATAAAACAATTTTATTAGAATAATCAAATATCTATTTAAAACCATTTTTTCTTCTAAATCATGAACATTAAACAATTTACCTACATTATATTTATGTATTTACCTGTGACACCCCAACTAATTAAATATCGGGTAGCTACTCCTTTATTCAAATTAATACAAAATGCCAAGTTGGTTCAGTTCGTAGCATCACTGTCGAAAACATTTTAATAATTACTAGCCACCTAATATTTAAAAAGTGAGTTGTCAATTTTAATTAAATCCGATTAAAATACAATCCATTTAAATTATGAAATACTGATACCACAACCACATCACAGTCGCAAATAAATAACGATGTAATAAACTAAATCTGGAGGAATACACCTCACAACAATCCGAATACTGAAATGAACAAATATAAAGCCTGATTCATTAATTTAATTACAACCCAAAATATGAAATAAAACTGAGTAAGTAAGATGTCTCTGAAAGGAAAGGGGCGACATACCCTACAGATGAATAAGTCTGAAGTAGAGTCAAGATAAAAAGTGGAGGCGACACTATCGAGATCCTGTAACTTCCATAGCAGCTACAACACGTCACTGGAATGGAACTCCTATGCTTGGTGTCCTTGTGACTGGGCACCTAAAAAGGTTTTTACAAGAAAATAGATTTGAAAGCAAACGGGTCAGAGCGTGATTGTGAAAACAGTTTAAAATACAGCAAGTGTTTAATATAATTAAACAGTGAATATAAAGAACATGATAGTGAGTGCACTCACATGAGTTCCTCACTTCTCAACTAATTGTGAACTCCTATCGTACCCGTACCCATTCTAGTTATTCCCATATCGAACTAATCCAATACACAATCTAACATTTCTATACGATTCACGATTTAAGTCCCAACATCTTAATTTAAACAGAGAGTTTTATTTTTCTTCTTAGTTCCCCATATTAGTCATACTAATCACTAGAGATTTTCCATTTTTAACTCTACTAAAATGTTGCTATTATTCACACTTACATTTATACATGATAGTTCATTTAAATTAATAATATATTATTCTCATCATAAATATACAATACTGGCACCCCGAGACTAAGCTGTGGTGCACACATACTCTGCTATCCAATCCCGATACATCACGTACATAAGGACCACGTATTCCTAATCTCTCAAGAATTGTTTTCAATAAACAACAATCACACATAATGGAGGCGAACATAGTTCACATCACATGGGTCACGTACATACCAACGCTCCCATGATCATCAGACTTATTAACTTCTCAATAAGTCCTTCTCTGACCTATGTCCTCGAGGTACCAATCTAAATCCCCCCGTAGGCACACAAAGATTAGATGGCCCTGATCGAATGCCGACCTCCCGTGATAGCAAGTATGGTAGGTAAGTTATACACAAATAACTACATATACCAAGCATTCGCACATATTAGGTATCCCATAATATTAATAGAGGTATATTTCTTATCTCCATACCGTCATTTCATGTTACACGCTTACAAGTCCCCGATTTATATACATTAAAGTTATCAACTCTCCTCACGTCGAAGTTTTAGATACTTATATCCTAACCCATAAATAGCATCCGGTTTACTATAGAATTCTAAGTTTTAATCCTCGACGTACCAATCTCACAACTATATCCACAAATCAACAAAGGAAGGATTACACTAAATTATATAAGTCTTTTGGAGGTTTGAAATAAAATCAGGCCTAAAAGGCCATTCTGTCAACTCGTTAGAAATCTCGTTCGAATGAGTTCGTTCGAACGAGGTCGTTCGAACGAGTGTCGTTCGAATGAATGACTTCGAACGAACAACCAACTCTTTAGAAGGGATACTTTCATCTCGTTAGAAACTCGTTCGAACGATGTCGTTCGAACGACCTGGGCAGGTCTTCTATCGAGATGGCAGATTGCCCCCAAAAATCTCCCAATTCGTTTTTCTTCATTTTTCTCTTCTCTAAATTCATCCTAAGATCATCCCAATAGTATTTTAATGTTCTTAAACTACTTTAAATCCTCTTAGGTCATTTCTTAACATATTTTTTGCGGCCAAATCCTCCTAATCAACATGCAATTATCATAAATCCCCAAATTTTACCCCAAACCCTATGAACATGAACCCAGAATTATATTGTGCCAAATTACTCATCAAAAATCCGTTTTTAAATCATCAAAGTTAATTCTTAGGATATTAAATTCGTCCATAGCCATTCTACATGCAATTCTTAACCCAACTTTAGAGTTTCTATAACAATTTTATTAGGTTTTCCTCAAAACTTTCAATACAAAACAGTTTCTACACTAAACATGGAAGAAATATTCAATGAATTAAAAATATCAAATCACTTGCCTGAGATTTGTTCTTCAGATGTGTTGCCGTTGTTTCAAGGTTGATTCTCTCCTCTTTCCGGTCACAAATCCTTTCCAATTGTGATGATGGGGAGATGGTTTGGTATAGGTCCTCTAGCCTCCCTTCTAACTTCTCTCCACTCTCTCACTTTTGGCTGATAATGGACTCAGTGGCTCTTTTATTAATCTTTAATTTACCTCAAAAATTCGTGGGTTTTAATCCCCTAATTTTTAAAATTACCAAAATACCCTTCTAGGTTGCTGATTTGGCCTAAAAATGCCCCAAAACCCAAACTAAACCCCCGGATAGTGTTTTCTGACTATTTCGACCCTTCCAGACACGTTGGCGCACTCAAAATGACCATTCGATTGATAAAAATGTAAATTACTTTTTTTATCTAATTAAATTCATTCTTGATGTGACTGACACGCGCGTCCCAACTTAATTTTCCAAATTGTCGTATTTCAGTCTCGCGACAACTTTAATATTTTCAATACTCATGAAATATTCAATTTTTAACATCATAATCAAATACCAACTCACATCTCGCTAGTATTTATATCCTATTAATTTCTAATTAATTCTCATTTAATTTAATTAATCCCTTAAATAAAAATCAATAAAATTACGGGGTATTACATACTTCCCCCCTAATAATAGAATTTCATCCCGAAATTCGGAACTACTGAATACTTGTAAAAATAGCTCTGGATAATGTTCGCGCATCTCATCCTCATGCTCCCATGTGGAATTCTCGTCATTATGATGCCGCCACTGCACGCGTACTAACGGTACTATCTTCGACCTCAGTTTCCTCTCGATGTGGTCCTGAATAGCAATCGGCCCCTCCTCGTAGGAACTATCAGGATGAAGATCGATATCCTCTAAAGCAATGTGAGTATGGGCCAAATCGTCCCTAAAATATTTCCTTAGCGAGGAAATATGAAACACATCATGAATCCTATGCAAGTGCTCCGATAACTCGAGTCTATACGCAACTGGTCCAATCCGCTCGATGATAGGAAATGGCCCCACGTATCTTGGTGCCAGTGTTCCCTTCTTCCCAAAACGCATAATCCTCTTCATAGGAGATACTCTGAGTAACACCTAGTCCCCCACCTTGAATTCTCTGAAGAACCTCTTGGCATTAGCATAGCTCTTCTGCCGGTCCTGAGCTACCCGAATACGACTCCGTATCATCTCTATCCTTGTCGAAGTGTCCTGAATCACTTTTGGCCCAAGGAGTTAGTTATCCCCCACCTCTAACCAACATGTTGGGGAACGACAAGGTCTACCATATAACGCCTCAAATGGAGCCATGCCAATGGTGAACTGGTAGGAGTTATTATAAGAAAACTCCACCAAGGGAAGATACTGCTCCCAACCACCTCCAAAATTTAGGATGCACATACGCAACATGTCCTCCGACATCTGATTTGTCCGCTCTATTTGCCCATCAGTCTGCGGGTGATAAGCCGTACTCAGCCGCAACTCCGTACCCATAGCCTCCTGGAAACTCTCCCAAAGTCATGAAACAAATATCTTGTCTCGGTCAGACACGATATTTAGAGGCACCCCGTGAAGTCTCACTATCTCGGCTATAAAAATCTGGGCATACTATCCCGTAGTGTAGTCTGTCCTTACAGGCAAAAAATGAGCAACTTTGGTAAACCTATCCATAATTACCCATATGGAGTCATGACCCCTCTATGACGTAGGTAACCCCGTGATAAAGTCCATGGATATGCTCTCCCATACCCACATCGGAACCTCTAGCGGCTGTAGAAGTCTTATCGGTTTCTGATGATCCACCTTTAATAGCTGACAAGTGGCGCATTTAGAAATGAACACGGCGATATCTCTCTTCATCTTGCTCCACCAGTATTGTCGTCTCATGTCTTTGTACATTTTATCCCCACCAGGGTGTACCGCGAACCGTGAACCGTGCGACTCTGTTATTACCTCGTGTCGCAAGTCTTCCCCTTTCGGAACGACCAGTCTCCCATTGAAGCGTAATCCCCCGTCTGAGCTAACGGTATATGACTCGGCTCCCTCTGCTAGTAATCAAACTATATGCTCCTGACAGAACGAGTCATTTACCTGGGCCTTTATCACTCTCGTAACAATCTGAGGTGTAATAGTCATCACAGACATGAACGATCGGGCCACTGCATCCTGGTGTCCCAACTCCTTCCACTTAGCTTTCCACACATCAACCACTTCATCTACTGGCCTACGGATCAACGCGTCTGCTACCACATTAGCCTTCCCTCGGTGGTATTGGATATCAAACTGATAATCCTTCACAAACTCAAGCCACCAACGTTGACGCATATTCAGTTCCTTCTGCATGAAGAGGTATTGTAGAGATTTGTGGTCTCTGAACAACCAAAATTTCGCCCCAGGAGATAGTGTCTCCAAATCCGAAGAGCGAATACGACTTCCGATAACTCTAAGTCATGGGCGGGGTAATTCTTCTCGTGAGGCTTAAGCTTACGGGAAGCATAAGCTATAGCTTGTCTCTCCTATTGAAGCACACCTCCAAGTCCTTATAAGGACGCATCGATGTAGACTAGATACACAACTCTCGGTCTGGGAAATGCTAACACAGGCACTGAGGTCAACTTGTCTTTCAATTCATCGAATGCCAACTGACAGGCATCGCTCCAGATGAATGGCACACCTTTGCGAGTCAGATGTGTCAAAGGACCCACTATCTTTGAGAAACCCCGAATAAACCTCCTGTAGTATCCTGCTAGGACCAAGAAACTACGGATCTCAGTCGATGTCGTGGGCTGTCCCCACTCCCTCATTGCGGATACCTTCCCACAATCAAAAGAGATCCCCCAGTCTGAAATGATATGCCCCAAAAACTGAACCTCCTTCAGCCAAAATCCACATTTTTCGTACTTTGCATTAAAGCTCGTTCTGACGTAGCGCCTGCAAAACCTGCCTCAAATTCTCGGCGTGCTCCTCTTCTGTCCGGGAGTAAACTAGGATGTCATTAATAAAGACGATGACGAACTGGTCTAGGAACTATCTGAACACCCTATTCATCAAGTCCATAAACACGGCTGGAGCGTTGGTCAAGCCAAAAGGCATAACCCGAAATTCATATGAACCATACCTCGTCAAGAAAGCAGTCTTCGAGACGTCCTGTTCCTGATACGCAACTGATGGTATCCCGATCGCAAGTCAATCTTTGAGAAGAAAAAAGCTCCTCTCAACTGGTCGAATAATTCATCGATTCGGGGCAATAGATATTTATTCCGTATCGTGACTTTATTCAACTTCCGGTAATCTACACACAACCTCAACGATCCATCCCTCTTCTTTACGAATAACACAGGGTCACCCCACGGCGAAGTACTCCTTTAGATAAAACCTTGACCCAACAATCGCTCTATCTGATCTCTTAGCTCTCTCATCTCCGCTAGAGCCATACGGTACGGTACGCGAGCAATTGGCCAAGTGCACGGTGTCAAATCGATAACACACTCTATCTCTCTACTAGGAGGTAATCCAGGTATATCCTGAAATACATCAGCGAACTCACTAACAACGAAAATCGAATCAAGTGGTATTACCACTTCCTTAGAGGTATCCTCCTCTATGTAATAAAAGTGTGTGGACGATCCTCCCTCGGGGCGAGGCATCGCCACTAAAAACATCTCCTATCCGGGAATGGAAAAAATAATACTCCTACTGAAACAATCAATCATGGCTCGGTACGCAACTAGCCAATCCATACCAGTAATCGCATCGTACTCTGTTATCTCTAATACTAACATATCAGCAGGTAAAGTAAATCTCCCGATCTCTATACCCACACCTCTACAAATAAGGGAAATCACGGAACTCCTACTCAACAGTGAATCTACGCAAGTAATCGTGCTCTCTGTAGTGTTTAACAACCCCAAAGTGCATGCAAATCTCGTGGCAATGAAATAGTGTGTGGGCCCCGTATCAAATAAAATACGCCGCATAGTCCCCTGAATAGAGAACATACCCTTAATAGCAGGTGGATCCTGTGGGACTGCGGCATGCTAGAGTTGATAAACTCGCCCGTACTAAAGTTATCCCTGCTGGACTGGGACTGCTGGGATGGGTGGAAAAGATGGCATCTGTGGCGGTGCTGGGAAGGCGGCGGGAAACATAGGTCTCTGGGGATCATGTCGAGCACCCTGTTGTTTCTGTTATGGGGCCCTGCCCCTATCAGGACACTCCTGGCGCTTGTGGCCAATCTTACCACAAATGAAACATTTCCCCGAAAAGTTCCTCCCTCTCTGACCCTGCTGCCCATGACCCTGGTGGCCATTTCCATTCCTCCCCTGGCCGTGTTGGCCTTGCTAAAACTGCTGCTGTTGGCCCTGCTGACCCTGATGGTCGTGCTGGCCCTGACGAAAACCTCCCTGACCATTTCTGAAACCCCCATATCTGAACCTCTTAAAATCCCCCTGCTGGGAACCCTAATCTACCTGCCTATGCTGATCTTGAGAAGATTGTGCCCCATTGGTACCATTTCCCCCTGTCCTGCCCTGATGGTTGGACTCTCCTGATCGCTTACTCTCTGACATTGTAAAGCGGTGGTCCTGGTAGTGAAGCAGTGTTGCGTTAACCAGATCAGAATAAGTCTCCAACGAGAGGTTACCCAACAAATGCTGACAGATCCTCCAAGTCAACCCATCTATGAATTTCTGAATCTTTTTCTCCTCGGTTTGAATCTCATCGGGAACGATGTTCAAGAGATTAGTGAATTCAACCTCATACTCGGTCATGGTCCTCCCCTCCTGCTTGAGGTTCATTAACTTCCTCCTCATTTCAGTGGGAACGGGTGATGGAAAATACTTGCGGTCCAATCGCACCCAGAACTCCTGTATAGAAAGGGCATCTCTCTCCTACGGGGTGGTAATGGACTCCCACCACTGTAACGCTGATCCTACTAGCTTAAAAGTAGCCAGTATCTATTTTTGTACCTCCGTGCACTCATACATCCTCAAATGTCTTTGAATGTCCTATTTCCACTGGCTGGACACAACGAGATCGTAGCTACCTGCAAACTCCGGAGGGTGTGCTTTCTGAAAAGCATCACGAACGCGTTCCCAAGCAAACGGGAATGCATGAGCCTGAACTGGCACTACTGCCGGCGCCTGGGGTGGTGCCTGTTGCACAACTGCGAGGGCGACATTTACCGCTTGGGCTATAATAGCGGCAACCTCTGCAGCATTCATGGTGCCCTGGACTGGTGCAGGCTGTGGCTCGGGCTGAGCATCCCTGGGAACTCGCTGTGCACGTCGTGAAGGCATCTCAAATGAGAGTAAAGTCTTATCATTTCATAGCTATTATCTCCAAAATAGCTGAAGAGAGAAACATACACAAAAGAATACAACAATCCTAAAATATAGAGCTTTATATCAAAGAAAGCTACGCGGAAACATAACAAGCCATACAGATCCTAAGGACACTAGAACCTGATGCTCTGATACCACCTGTGACACCCCGAGTAATTAAATACCGGGTAGCTACTCCTTTATTCGAATTAATACAAAATTCCAAGTTGGTTCAGTTCGTAGCATCACTGTCAAAAATATTTTAATAATTACTAGCCACCTAATATTTAAAAAGTGAGTTGTCAATTTTAATTAAATCCGATTAAAATACAATCCATTTACATTATGAAATACTGATACCACAACCACATCACAGTCGCAAATAAATAACGATGTAATAAACTAAATCTGGAGGAATACACCTCACAACAATCCGAATACTGAAATGAACAAATACAAAGCCTAATTCATTAATTTAATTACAACCCAAAATATGAAATAAAACTGAGTAAGTAAGACGTCTCTGAAAGGAAAGGGGCGACATGCCCTACAGATGAATAAGTCTGAAGTAGAGTCAAGATAAAAATTGGAGGCGTTTACTATCGAGGTCCTGTAACTTCCACAGCAGCTACAACACGTCACTGGAATGGAACTCCTATGCTTGGTGTCCTTGTGGCTGGGCACCTAAAAAGGTTTTTACAAGAAAATATATTTGAAAGCAAACGAGTCAGAGCCCGATTGTGAAAATAGTTTAAAATACAGTAAGTGTTTAATATAATTAAATAGTGAATATAAAGTACATGATAGTGCGTGCACTCACATGAGTTCCTCACCTCTCAACTAATTGTGCACTCCTATCGTACCCGTACCCATTCTAATTATTCCCATATCGAACTAGTCCAATACACAATCAAACATTTTTATACGATTCATGATTTAAGTCCTGACCTCTTAATTTAAACAGAGAGTTTTACTTTTCTTCTTAGTTCCCCATATTAGTCATACTAATCACTAGAGATTTTCCATTTTTAACTCTACTAAAATGTTGCTATTATTCACACTTACATTTATACATGATAGTTCATTTAAATTAACAGTATATTATTCTCATAAAAAATATACAATACTGGCGCCCCGAGACTAAGCTGCGGTGCACACATACTCTGCTATCCAATCCCGATACATCATGTACATAAGGACCACGTATTCCGAATCTCTCAGGAATTGTTTTCAATAAACAACAATCACACATAATGGAGGCGAACATAGTTCACATCACATGGGTCACGTACATACCTACGCTCCCATGATCAGCAGACTTATTAACTGCTCAATAAGTCCTTCTCTGACCTATGTCCTTGAGGTACCAATCTAAATCCCATCGTAGGCACACAAAGATTAGATGGTCCTGATCGAACGCTGACCTCCCGTGATAGGAAGTATGGTAGGTATGTTATACACAAATAACTACATATACCAAGTGTGGGTACCCTGAATTTAGCATCATAGGCCTGGACGAGTAGCCTCTCCGTAGCGGCCCAAAGCCCAGGCCCATCACCTTTTGTATTGATCCGATTACCCCATGATCCCATGAAGAGAAGTTGTGGGGGAACGTGATCCCATGTGGGGGAGATGGATAATAAGGAGGAACCCATCACCCCCACTACTCCAACATATACATGTATAAATTAAACCCTAAGTCCGGGGCAAAGGACAAGCTGTATTCTCTGTACTTATTCTTCATAATATAGAGAAATAACACTGACTGCACCATCGTAGACGTGGGCACATCTTTGCTGAACCATGTACACCTGTTGTTGTGTGATCTGCATTTTATTTATCTTCTCTTGGTCATTGCCTCTTTGATATTTATTTGTGTTGCAAAATAATCGTCGCCACAATTGGCGCCGTCTGTGGGAAGCGTTCATCTTTCCCTGAGAAGAGCCCACACCAAGTAAAAATCTAAGATGTCTGGTCACAGCAGCAACGCTCCTCAAGCAGGAGATATTCTGGAGCCACCTGCTCCCCGTAGGATTAGGTCTGAAGTCCGACGTTCAGATCAAGGGGCTCTCTTAGAGAGGCCCGCCTCATAAGAAAGTCAAGGACCAGCAAGGTCCACGCAGATATCCAGATTGATCGATGCATACGAAGCAAGGCTCCATGAGCAGAGGGAGTCTTCTCGCAGATATGAGGCTGAGAATGCTCGCCTGAAAAGAAGACTGGAAAAACTAGAAAAAGAATTACGTCCTGATACCAGGAGACGCCCCTATTGTACTCCTAGCCCTCAGGCGAGCAAATCTCGCAGCCGAGGAAGGAGCCCTAGGCGGCATTATCAACGGGACAAAGGTGGCGACTCAGACGACGACCTCCGTGAACAACTAAAAAAAGCTCGTCGCTACCAGAGCCCTGCTCTCAGCGACGACAACATACGGAACCTGGTCCGCAGAGAGATGGACCAACATCCAGCTCACCCCGGCACCAGGTCGACCAGAGAACTCGCCAGGAGAGCCCTCAAGACCCAGATGAAATCGCCCTTCACGAGGGAAATTGAAGAAGAAGAAGCTCCCAAAAAGTTTTCTATTCCAAGGTTCAAGATTTACGACGGGAAGACTGATCCCATTGATCATGTCAGGCAGTACCGGCAGGCTATGACCCTCTGGAATCACCGAGATGCACTGATGTGCCGTATTTTTCCCTCGAGCCTTCATGACGTGGCCCAGAAATGGTTCGAGAAACTCCCTCACCGATCCATCAGAAATTTCAAATCCCTGGCCGAGCTCTTTACGGCCCGGTTCATCACCAGCAGCTCCCATCCCAAAAGGATGGATGCTCTATTAACAATGAAGAAAACGCCTCAGGAGACACTCCGAGACTACGCGAAGAGGTACTGGGAGTTATTCAACGAAGTCGAGGACTGCGCGGAAGAAGTGGCAGTGGCTTCATTCAAAATTGGGCTACCTAGCTCTTCCCTCCTTTACCAGTCCTTGATAAAGAAGGAAGCTACGACCATTGATGACCTGATGGCCCGGATTGAGAAATACGCAAAGGTGGAAGATGTCACCCACCTTAACGTAGGAGAAAACGGTCGAGCCAAGCTCGCTACCAGGGGAAGTGAGAAAGTTGATAACCAGAAAAAGGAAGAAAGAATGGGAGCAAGAATCGCTCCAAAAACGAAACCCTGACGTTGCAAAGTCGTTCCAGGCGGTCAACACCGTCTTCAAAGAACCAATTTATAAAATTCTCGCGAAGATCAAGGATGAGCCGTTCATCAAATGGCCCCGAAAAATGGGAGGAGACCCCTCGAAAAGAAACAATGCACTGAGATGCACCTTCCACAAAGAGGGAGGGCATAAGACCGAGCACTACAAGGCTCTTAAGTCCCACCTCGAGGAATTGGCCCAATCCGGACATTTGAAGGACTTTGTGGAAAAGAAGGTAGAGAGAGTGATCGTCCACAAGGAGGCAAAACCCGACAACGTATTGGAAGACGACGCCGGACACGAATTCGCAGTAATCCACGGAGTATCCGATGTTAAGCAAATCCAGGGTAACTCAGCTCGAATGGAGGTAAAGAAGCTGACAACGGTGATGCAAGCTTTTCAGATTGATCCAGCAAAATCACAGGCAGGAAAACATCGGCGAGCAGAGGACATCAACTACAACAAGCATATTGTTTTCACGGATGAAGATATTGTGGGAGTAAGGACCCCACATCACGATGCCTTAGTCATTACACTCAGGATAACAAACTTTGATATCGACAGGCTGCTCGTCGATCAAGGGAGCTCATCCGAAGTAATGTACATCGACCTGTTCAAAAAATTGAAGTTGAACATCGCCGACCTAAAGGGAACCACTGTTCCTCTGGTCGGCTTCGCTGGGAAGATGACCATGCCTCTGGGCAAGATAGTACTACCAGTGCTCGCTGGAAATGTTTCAAAAATGATAGAATTCTTGGTGGTCGACATCGATTCACCGTATCAAGCCATCCTCGACAGGGGATGGCTTCATGCAATGAAGGCATTCTCCTCGACCTACCACCAGAAACTCAAATATTTCACCGAGCGGGGAGTGATGGAGATACATGGCGACCAGGCGATGGCGAGAAAGTGCTTCATAGCGGCCATCCGACCAAAGCCAAAGAAAAGAGTTGTTCAAACCAGCGAGAAGGTGGAGGAAGGTGCAATTCCTTCCAAATAGCAATTAAAATATGGAAGGCCCGGGGTGAAAGAGACCAGGCTCCTCCCCTCCGAGCGCGTCGTCGAGGACCTGGTAGAAGTGTCGGCTAAAGAGGGCGACAATAGCTGAGTCTTCCTGATCGGAACCTCACTCACTGACCAAGAGCAAAAGGACTTATCAACCTTACTCAGAAGCAACATAGACGTTTTCGCTTGGGAACCCTATGAGCTACCAGGAATCGACCCCAATATGGTCTGCCATCAGTTGCACGTCGATCCCACATTCAAGCCGATAGCGCAGAAGGCACGACGAACTGCCCCCGAGAAGGCCAGAGCAATAGAGAAAGAAGTCGAAAAACTACTGGATGCAGGGTCCATACGGGAAGTGCAATTTCCCAAATGGTTATCCAACCCAGTGGTAGTTCCAAAAAGCAACGGGAAGTAGAGAGTTTGCATAGACTTCACTGACCTCAACAAAGCCTGCCCCAAGGATAGCTCCCCTCTTCCGAAAATAGACCAACTAGTAGACGCCACCGCAGCTCACGAACGAATGAGTTTCCTGGACGCATACTCAGGATTTCACCAGATTCCCCTGTATACCCCAGATCAGGACAAAACGGCATTTATCACAACGATTGGTTTATACTGTTACAAGGTCATGCCTTTTGGGCTAAAAAATGCAGGGGCAACCTATCAGCGGCTAGTTACTAAAATGTTCAAGAATCAATTGGGAGACACGATGGAGGTCTACATCGACGACATGCTCGTCAATAGCAAGGAGAAGGAAAAACACCTCTCGGACTTATCAAGTACCTTCGAAATCCTCAGGAAGTACCGAATGAAACTCAACGCGAGCAAGTGTTCCTTCGGTGTCCAGTCAGGAAAGTTTCTTGGGTATTTGGTCAGCAAGCGAGGCATAGAGGCTAATCCGGACCAGATTGATGCAATCAAACGAGTGCAACCTCCTCGAACAATCCGCGATGTACAGAAGCTCACTGGAATGCTCGCTGCTCTAAATCGTTTCATCTCTAAATCCTCCGAGAGATGCAAGCCTTTCTTCCAACTCCTAAAAGGCAGCAAAACAGTAGAATGGACCCCAAGTTTCTCACGAGCATTAGACTAGCTCAAGTCCTCCCTGAGCTCCCCACCATTGCTTGTAATACCATAGCAAATGGACTCTTTATACCTCTACCTCTTTGTATCCAGCCATACTGTCAGCTCAGCGCTAATGTGTGAAGTTACAGGGTTTCAACATCTAGTCTATTATGTGAGCAAAACCCTATTAGATGCCGAGCAGCGCTACCTACCATTGGAAAAGATCGCATTCGCCCTAGTAATGGCCTCGAGGAAACTGAAACATTACTTCGAAGCTCATACGATCATCGTCCTTACATCACACCCCCTCAAGGCTATCCTAAGGAAGGCGGATTTGTCGGGCAGACTGTCTAAATGGTCAGTCGAGCTCGTCCGATTTAACATCCAATTTCAACCAAGGACAGCTATCAAGGGTCAAATCCTTGCTGACTTCATAGCTGAATTCACAGGCGAAGAACGCATCGACCAACCTAAGCCAACAGAACAAAACAACCAGGCTACAGGGGGAAGCTGGAAACTATTCGTTGATGGAGCCTCCAACTCAAAGGGGGCAGGAGTAGGAATTGTTCTCATCACTCCCGAAAATACAGTCCTCGAGCAAGGAATCAGTCTAGGATTTGCAGCCTCCAACAACGAAGCAGAATACGAAGCCTTAATAGCAGGTCTCCAACGGGCGCAAACTCTGGGAGCAAAGCATTTACAGGTATTCGGAGATTCGCAACTAGTTTCCAATCAGATAAGTGGAGACTATAACGCGAAGGATGAGAGGATGGCAGCCTACCTCTCCTTGGTAAAAAACTTAATGACGAACTTTGAAGACATCAACATCCAACAGTTTCCCAGGGGGAAAAACAGCCACGATGACGCCTTAGCAGCCCTGAGCCCGGCAGTTGATTCCAGCCTTAAAAGGATCATCCCTATCGATTTCCTCAGCTGCCCGAGCATCTACCCCAACTGCGAGCTGACCAAAGCGAAACCAATACTCCAATTGGAACCAGCCCCCAGCTGGATGGATCCCTTGAAAGACTATTTGAAGAACGGAATGCTCCCAGAGGATAAGAGAACTGTCCACCAGATAAGAGTCAAAGCTGCTCGCTTTCACTTATCCACAGGAGGCGACTTGTATAAAAGATCTTTCTCCGGACCCTACCTTAGGTGCGTCCACCCAGGCGATGTCAAGGCAGTGCTTCACGAGCTTCACGAAGGAATCTGCGAAAGCCACGTCGGAGGAAGGTCTCTAGCCTTCCGAGCAATGAAGGGAGGTTATTGGTGGCCATACATGTAAAAGGACTCCATGGTATATGTCCGCAAATGCCTAAAATGCCAACTTTACGCTCCCATGGTCCACCAGCCCGCCAGCGAATTAAAATCTTTGACCAGTCCCTGGCCCTTCGCCCAGTGGGGAATGGACATCGTGGGACCACTGCCCACCGCTGCCGTCAATCGCAAATACCTGTTGGTTGCAACTGATTACTTTACCAAGTGGATCGAGGCAGAACCACTGGCAAACATCCGAGATGCTGACATGATGAGGTTCATATGGAGAAATATAATCACTCGATTCGGAATCCCCAGAACCATCATCACTGACAATGGAACACAGTTCGAGAGTGGCCCTTTTCAGGACTTCTGCAACAAACACGGATCAGGCATCACTTCAGCTCGGTGGCCTACCCTCAAAGCAACGGACAAGATGAATCTTCCAACAAGACGGTGATCGCTGGATTGAAGAAACGGTTAGAGCGAGCCAAAGGCGCGTGGACAACCGAGTTACCACATATCCTATGGGCGTATAGAACGACTCCTAGGCGAGCCACAGTAGAAACGCCATTCTCACTAGAATATGGAATGGAGGCTGTCATCCCACTCGAAGCAAGATTACCTACAATGAGATCCGACCTAGTCGAGCAAGGCCAGAACGATCAGGCCTTGCTCGCTGAACTCGACCTGGCCGACGAGCGCAGGGAACTTGCCTTAGTGAAACTAGCAAGCTATCAGCAATAGCTCGCGAAGCACTACAGCAAAAGGGTCAATCCGAGGAAATTCAAAGTTGGGGACTACATCCTAAGAAAGGTCCTAGGCAACACAGCGAAGCTATCAGACGGTAAACTGGGCCCGAACTGGGAAGGACCTTATGAGATAATTAGAGATGACCTGCGAGGTGCCTATCATTTGAAAACAACGGAGGGCAGAGAGATACCACGAGCATGGAACGTGGCTAATCTCAAGAAATTCTATTTTTAGGAGTTATATTGTTAGATCTTTTTATTGTACTCATCTTGTGAAAGGAAAGTTCATTCCTCATTCGCCAATGAAAATCTCTCAGTTGATCACTCTCTAAAAAGTAACAATTTTATCTTATCACACATCCTTTTCAAATCACAGGCATAATGGTTGACATAGCAGGGGAGCACCCCTCCTCAGGTCATCGTCATAAAGCACGACAGACCTCTTAGCATTGCCCATGGCAATATATGAAGCCCTACAAAGTATTCTTAGGCAACAAACCTACTTTGGTTAAACAAAATCCTGACCGGATAAAGACATCCAATACCAAGTGTGTCCTCGCCAATTGCCCTACTTAGGCCTAAGGGAGTGTGACGACACGACCTAAAAGGTAAAGGGAGGGCACAATGGTATTCTTATACTGGACTGGGCGGACACTCACATGACAAAAGCTACAAGAATATAAAAGGATTGATGAACACGTTTAGTCGGCAAAATTGCCCAAAACTCGAACTTCTCATTAATCTTTTATATTTACAAACAGTAATAGTACATGTTTAGTCGACGAAGCTCTCCCAAAGCATTTACAATACAAGAATACAAAAGGATTGATGAACACGTTTAGTCAGCAAAATTGCCCAAAACTCGAACTTCTCATTAATCTTTTACATTTACAAATAGTAACAGTACATGTTTAGTCGGCGAAACTTTCCCAAAGCATTTACAATAATTAAAAAATCTCAAGAAGGTGGAAGCCTCTGAGCAAGATAGTCAGCAACTTTAGCTCTCCTTCCATCATCAGGAGCAGGGGCGAGCTCCTCCACGACCTCATTTGCGTCCAATTCCAATAATCACCGGGGAATAGCATCAATGGGTATCCATCGATCATCCCGCCGGAATGGATTGGGCATTAAAGTAGAGGAGGACATCTCATGTCGATACCACAGCGTCGAGTTCCTCGGGACCTGCAGCTCTTTGAGGGCGCTCAACCACCCCCTGATGAAGGATAACTCTTCAAACTCTGAAAGTCTCGTCGAAGCATCCAGCCAGCCTTGATCGTAGCCATCGGACCACACTTGTCGAGGAACGTTCTTGAACAAATGTCGGAAACGTGTGACGTCCCTCTGGAGCCCAGCAGCAATCACGTATGCTCGCCGAACATCGCCGCGCAGCTCCTCCATTTCCCTCTCACGCTGTTCCTCGACTTCCCTATTCCTACCCCTAGCACTCCTACCAGCACGCGGGAGGGGAGGCCGAGAAGCTCGCGATGAAGAAGAGCCTTGTAGGACTGCCGAAACGGTGCTCGGCGAATGCTCCTTAAGCTTCGAGACCTCCTGCCTCAGGTCTTCATTCTCCCGCTGCAGAAACTCCCTAACTTGGTTGACCTCGGTGGCCTCCAGTAACTTCGCTCTCAGCTCGCTAACTTCTTCTTGCACTGAAGCACCGATCTCTTCCATTTCCTGGAGCCTGTCCTTCAACTTGGCCACTAGCTCGGACTGATCCTTATATTTTTGGTTCCGTGACTTAGCAAACCTGCAAAGCCTAGCGAAGGCCTGGCGAACTGCAGGGCTTGCATTAGGACCAAGAGTCCTACCTAGTTGGGAGGTAACAGGAATATAGTCATCCACATCAACCAACTACAAGTAAAAGAAAGAGAAAAGAAAGAGATCAGCATAAACAAAAATGAAGTCTTTTCATTGATAATGAGCGAGGTTACATCAGATCAAAAAAGAAAAAAAATTACAAAGAAGCCCTATCAATTAGCAACCTCGGATGGTCCCTTGTCCTTGTCAGCATCAGCGGGGGCATTACCCTCTGCAGGGACGTCCTCTGTCCTCTCGACCAACAGAGCGTCAGTAGAGGTCACCCGAGAGATAGGGTTGGTGCCTTCAACAGTTGGTGTTGGGTCCTCATCTACGACTGGCTTTGGCCCTGGGTCGTGCTCGTCAAAGAGGGGGGATGCAACGTCCACCCCAGCAGCCACGAGAGCCTTATTCCACCCTTTCTTGAAGTTCAGACGGCTGATATAGACTATCTGAACCTCAGCGTCCTCATACGTAGCAGCCCAGCCAGAGTTGTACGAATCTTCCTTAAGAGTGGCCGCCTGGGCTTTCTCCGCCTCCAGCTGCTCGGCCAGAAGCCTGTTCTTCTCTGCAAGGTCTAGCTTGCTCGAGCACCCCAGGTCGTACGCCTTCCTCAGCTCGCCAAGCTCCCTGACAGCATCATCTCTCTCGCGAGCAGAATTAGCAAGGGCCGAGGCAGATGAAGCTCGAGCTGCATCAGCAGCCTTCAGATCGACCTCCAGCTGAGAACCCCTGGCTACCAGAGTAGACTTCTGCTACTCCAACTCACCGTTCCTTCTCACCAGCTCATCGCGAGAGCGATAGAGCACAGCGAAGTCGGTCACAAACTGAAAAAAACAAGGAAAGGATCAGAAAGAAGAGACTATCAAAACTGGTTAAAAGAAATGGAGAATTAGAAGAGAACTTTACCAAGGCGAGCCTCTGGCTAGCCTGCAGAGCCAATTGATCGGACCCTAACGCCCTCTCGCGATCTGCAGGCAGAACTGCTCTCTCGAGCAGCGCAGGGGCAAGCTGAGGAGAGGCGGCAACCGAAGACCCCTCGGGCAAAGCAGACACTGGGACCAGGGCTTGACCCTTCTTGGTCCTCGATTCCACCCTCCTCCTCTCCTCCTCTTTTTCTCTCTCTCTTCTCTTTCTCTCCTCCACTTTCTTTTTCTCCTCCACTTTCTTCCTCTCCTCCTCCTTTTTCCTCTCTCTCTCTCTCACCTGCTCCTCCTCTCTCCTCTTCTTCTCTTGCTCCTGAGAAGAAGGCCGGGAACCAGTAGCTATGACCCCAGAGGCAGTCTTCATTTTCTTAGAACTCTGTGCGAGGAGCACATCATCATCATCGTCATCTCTGATCAAATTCTTCCTGGGAGGCATCTCTTCAGAAGAACTGCTGGTAGTGCTCGACGAGTCTTGAGCCTCATAATCTCCTTCAGAAGAACTGCTACTGCCAGCACTTCCTGCACCCAAATTACTCACAACGCCTGTAGGTTCACTCTCTGAGCTGCTCTCTTCTTCGTCCAACTGGATGGGCTCAGCCGAAGTCTCTACGGAAGAATCAAAGTCTGGAACACTATCCACAGGTCGAGCTATGAAGCTGGAGCCTGTGTTCTTATATTCAAGCAAAAAAGCAGCAGCCCTAGGATGCTCGCCGTCAACCAAAGGCTCCCTAATATTCCAAGCTTTCACCAGCTCTGAGATACGGACCTCGCTGAGAGCAGGCTCCAAATTCTTTGTCCTCGCTGTGGAAGAAAAAGCAAAGAGAGGTTAGAAAAATCACAAGTCAGCAAAGATTGAAGCGATAATATAACATCTACCTATATATTCTTCCCCATAAAAGGGAACAGCGAACCTCTCAGACCTCGACCCTTCAGAATGGGGGGAGAATTGCCAATTCCTAACAAGAAAACCTTCTTGCCAGTAGTCCTTATGGGAATCAGGTAGATTTACTTACCAATACCCTATCAGGACTCCTAGCCTTAAGGTACAAAAAACCTAAACTCGTACGAGAAAAGGAGTAACAAAAGCAGACCTCGACAAGCCCTAACCTTGTGTCATATAATTGATTTATCCTATGCACGCCGTTCACTATTTTCCATACGTTGGGCGAACATTGTGCAGGCACAATACTAAAATAGCTAAAAAAATAAAGAAACAGATCGTTAGGGGGAAAGGTAAGTCCCCCTTGGGAGAGAAACAAAACGTGAATCCAATGCGCATCCTCTATATCCCTAACGTTCCTAGGAGGCGAGGCGCAACACTCAATCTCTACCCACTCAGGAACGTTGTAGAATTTTCTAAACTCGATGATTGACCTATTCCCAATCTTCGCCATTGGAAAAACACAAGAAAAACTATAAACTCAAGAGAAAATGAAAAGGGCACGAGAGACTTACAAGACAGAAGATCAGGTCAAATGGCGAAGAAGCAACGAGAGTAGAGATCAAAAATAGAAGGTACAAAGCGTAAGAGTTCTCAGAAGATAGAAGATTGCTGGAAAAGCTGAAGCGACGAAGAGAAAATGTGTCTTATTCCAACAAGCCTTCAAGTCTAATCATAGCGCACGGATAGCGAAGCGGGTGCCGCCAAAGCAACTTCACAGTTTTCAAAGACATCAACCATAATAGCTGATTATTTAAATTCATTGGACCTGTAAAAATGGCCCAACAAATTTAGGGGCAATTGTGGGTACCCTGAATTTAGCATCATAGGCCTGGACGAGTAGCCTCTCCGTAGCGGCCCAAAGCCCAGGCCCATCACCTTTGGTATTGATCCGATTACCCCACGATCCAATGAAGAGAAGTTGTGGGGGAACGCGATCCCATGTGGGGGAGATGGCTAATAAGGAGGAACACATCACCCCCACTACTCCAACATATACATGTATAAATTAAACCCTAAGTCCGGGGCAAAGGAAAAGTTGTATTCTCTGTACTTATTCTTCATAATATAGAGAAATAACACTGACTGCACCATCGTGGACGTAGGCACATCTTTGCTGAACCACGTACACCTGTTGTTGTGTGATCTGCATTTTATTTATCTTCTTTTGGTCATTGCCTCTTTGATATTTATTTGTGTTGCAAAATAATCGTCACCACACCAAGCATTCGCACATCTTAGGTATCCCATATATTAATAGAGGTATATTTCTTATCTCCATACCGTCATTTCATGTTACACGTTTACAAGTCCCCGATTTATATACATTAAAGTTATTAACTCACCTCACGTCGAAGTTTTAGATACTTATATCCTAACCCATAAATATCATCCGGTTTACTATAGAATTATAGGTTTTAATCCTCGACTTACTTCCAATCTCACAACTATATCCACAAATCAACAAGGGAAGGATTATACTCAATTATATAAGTCTTCTGGAGGTTTGAAATAAAATTAGGCCCAAAAGGCCATTCTGTCAACTCGTTAGAAATCTCGTTCGAACGAGTTCGTTCGAATGAGTGTCGTTCGAACGAATGACTTCAAATGAACAACCAACTCGTTAGCAGGGATACTTTCATCTCATTAGAAACTCGTTCGAACGATGTCGTTCGAACGACCTGGGCAGGTCTTCTAACGAGATGGCAGATTGTGCCCAGAAATCTCCCAATTCGTTTTTCTTCATTTTTCTCTTCTCTAAATTCATCCTAAGATCATCCCAATAGTATTTTAATGTTCTTCAACTACTTTAGATCCTCTTAGGTCGTTTCTTAACATATTTTTGGGGTCAAATTCTCCTAATCATCATGCAATTATCATAAATCCCCAAATTTTACCCCAAACCCTATGAACATGAACCCATAATTTTATTGTGCCTAATTACTCATCATAAATTTGTTTTTAACTCATCAAAGTTAAGTCTTCGGATATTAAATTCGTTCACAACCATTCTACATGCAATTCCTAACCCAACTTTGGAGTTTCTATAACAATTTCATTAGGTTTTCCTCAAAATTCTCAAGACAAAACAGTTCCTACACTAAACATGGAAGAAATATTCAATGAACTAAAAATATCAAATCACTTGCCTCAGATTTGTTCTTCAGATGTGTTGCCGGTATTTCAAGGTTGATTATCTCCTCTTTTCAGTCACAAATCCTTTCCAATTGTGATGATGGGGAGATGGTTTGGTATAGATCCTCTAGCCTCTCTTCTAACTTCTCTCAAAACCTCCGTAGCCCACTCTCTCACTTTTGGCTGATAATGGCCTTAGTATCTCTTTTATTAATCTTTAATTTACCTCA
Organism: Sambucus nigra; assembly: GCA_949130495.1. Classification (NCBI taxonomy): domain Eukaryota; kingdom Viridiplantae; phylum Streptophyta; class Magnoliopsida; order Dipsacales; family Adoxaceae; genus Sambucus; species Sambucus nigra. The sequence goes on along the minus strand of OX422213.1, from coordinate 338,914,576 downwards.
AAAATTCGTAGGTTTTAATCCCCTAATTTTTTAAAATTACCAAAATACCCTTCTAGGTTGCCGGTTTGGCCTAAAAATGTCCCAAAACCCAAACTAAATCCCCGGCTAGTGTTTTCTGACTATTTCGACACGTTGGCGCACTCAAAATGACCATTCAGTTGATAAAAATGTAAATTACTTTTTTTAATCTAATTAAATTCATTTCTGACGCGACTGACACGCGCGTCCCAACTTAATTTTCCAAATTGTCGTATTTCAGCCTCGCGACAACTTTAATATTTTCAATACTCATGAAATATTCAATTTTTAACATCATAATCAGATACCAACTCACATCTCGCTAGTATTTATATCCGGATTAATTTCCAATTAATTCTCATTTAATTTAATTAATCCCTTAAATAAAAATCAATAAAATTACGGGGTATTACATTACCATAATCTTAAATATATCCTACAACTAATACTGCTCGATTATTCTTATTGCTCGTTATTATGAACAGCTACCTTTTTAAGAAACTGCCACGAAACCTCTATAAAAAGTTATAGCCTTGATTTGTGGCTCCTGCACCAGGTTCATGTAGATCAGACGATGAATCATGTATTTACTTTCAAGAGAAAAATCATTACCTTATCATTTTTCTTATAGAGCTCGAAAAATTGGACACGTTCCTATCAATGTTTCAACTAATTTTAGTGAAAGCACCCGCCTTCCATCCTTTTCACTACCAGTGATGAATATGAAATTTCTTAGCCACAAATCGTTTCACCTGATACTTAACCTTACCTTATAACTTACTTTTGGGAAATAATTTGATATCTTTTTAACCACTAACAATATACCTTACCTTCCGTTAATGCTCAATGTCAGATTAATAAATGGAACGCGATTTTCCCACCATATCTAATCCGAAGAATATCTCGTTTAACCAATGATGAAAATAAAGTTAATAACATAATTCTTACTTGATCATCATCAACCAACATTGGTGTTTAAAATTCCCATAAATCCATTCTTTGAAATTGAACATATACATATCGAACTTCCACATTAGGGGACTGAACATACATAATTAACATCAATTCTAAAATATTTTGATTCCGTTATTAATTACATTCATTGGGTGGCCAAAAAAAGTTAATACGATGAGTTAATCACGTCATAATTTTAAAGCATTAATGGGAAGCATGGGTTAAATAAGTGTATTATCCGTTTAAGTTAGAATAATGATGAATTACATTTCAGTCGTTGTAATTTATTCCAATTAAAAATGTTTATTTTAGGATTAAAATTAGTGAGTGAAAGATAAATTTATTTTTGAAATCATAGGATCATCATTCAAAAAATAAATTTGCATTTGAATATGCAACAATTATCTTTTAGTTAAATTTTAATTTAACATCCCTCTATCACAAATAAGAATTAATCTCGTCGAGCATCCAAGTTCGGGAGCTTAAATCACCCCACCGTGAACTAGATAGATTTTCCATCTTACAATTTTATTTACCTGGGTTGTCCAAGAAACTTTTGTCAAGCATAATTGAATAGTCGATGTCTTTCGTCCCACATTTAATGACAACGACTCTATTGGGGAGGATATCACTAATTACGTTTAAGTGCATACCATCGGTTCATTACTCAAATTTAACTTTGCTCATGTAAAACTTCCCCATTGCGGGGATTAAACTCACACGCATTCAATTCTAGGGACTATCATTGGAGAATTTTAAGAATACCAGATGTCGTGGTTAAATACATCCGTTGGGGGGCCAGACCAACGCTGGCAAAAGGAAGTAATCACATCACATTCCTAAAACACCAATAGAGACTGCGGCGTTTATGTTGAAACCCCTCTCACACTTAATATTTTTAACGTGAGAGTATTTAAAAAAAATTATTCATTTAATTATAAATGTATGAACTAAACCCTTGGTAATTATTAGTTACTTGTGCAAATTAAATTTTCCGATCTCACTATTTTAATTTTCTAAAAATAAAAATATTTTTAAATTAAAATAAAACTCGGTGGTCACAATTTAATTTACAGCTATAAATGAATTTCCCATTGAAATTCAATGCATAAAAGAATAAATATAAAGGGATTTTCTTGAAAAAAAATACTTGATCTAAGTCGGTCATGATAATAACCCATGTTGTTCATAATAATGTGGGATTCTAATTAATCATCGCATGATAATTATCAACATGATAATCATAGAAAATCATAATAAATATACCAAAATGCAATCACAATTGAAATAGGAAACAAATTCCCATTTCCATCATGGCCTAAAGTTTCTCTTGAACTATAACTCTTACAGATCAAGAATCCAATTTAAAGTAGACTTCCTTTCAAAAATATTCTTACTTGAAGTAAACTTGTTTTTACATTGGAGTTCTTCACTTATTTAACCTATGAAAATACTCATTTTTATCTCAAAAAAGATTGGAATGAAGATTCGTTGAGTAATCGATGAAAAAAATACCAAAAGAACAAAATCTCAAAGTTGTATAGGGCCAGACTGATTGTCCTTAGAGGCAGATCGATCTTAAGCCAGTCTCAATCAATCCAATGGGCAGATCGATTTGACTTTGTATTTCATCTTCTTCATCTCGGGTTCTCATTTTTCATGCAAAAACTTCCCAAACATGTCCAAAACTTCTCCAAACTCCATGGAACTTTTCCCAAGCTCAAAACCCATTTAAATAATGGATTTAAACCACTAAAAACTATTGTATCCCCTAATAATCTCATCCAAATACAACTAGAAATGCAATAATTAAAAGTAACCAAATTATTACAAATCCTTTTATCTTCTACTATATTATACCCCCCCCCCCCCCCCCCCCAAAGTATGCCTTGTGTTTGATCACTCCCGAAGATGAAAACTTGATGAATTTTATATAAATAACTTTCTTTCTCCTCACACTTTCATAAAAAGCTGAATAGTGTTTTTCCTCTCCCTCTCTAGCCCTCCATAATGGACAACTAAATTAAAACCTTTCCTTACATCATTATAAATAGATATAAGATATGGGCTTGGGCTAAAGTGGGTTTCTAGAGAGTCTGGGCCTACTACTTGGGTAGTAGACTGTACAAGATATTGGCGTATAACTGTTAAAACCAAGTAATGAAATTTTATTTTTCAATAAAGGCTCATCCAGTTCATTTGAAATAAAAATCATGTTTGTGACAATGCCTCATATTTATGCTTTAAGTATATTGTATTTTATGTCGATCAATTATACTTAGTAGGAATTACGATTAGTTGGGTTCAATTTGATCACAGGAGATAAGAATTTCAGTTCTAGTATAATTGAGCAGTTCATAATCTAGATAGGAACTTCACATCTTATCAATATAGGTTTGTGTGTAATCCTATTAGTTTATCCCAAACTATGGGAACCTGTATAATGGTTCGAGAACTTGTTTAATAATTTAAAATATGATTGTGACATGAACATTCAAGATGAATTTAACAAAACTACCCACGTGATTCTAAACCATACCATTGCAAAAGGGATCATAGATTCTAAATCCTAAGGTTTATGAGGATTGGAATGCTTGCATGATTTTTACTTTCATTAATATGGATGCGATTAAATTTTATATTGGATCAATATATTCTCGCAAGTTGGGCAATAGGTGTGTGAGATCATAGTTAAGAAGAATTTGCATCCAAGAAATATCTTTGATTGTAATACCCCTTGATACAATTATAATATTTTTCCACTAGTAAACCTGATCAATGGATTATTTTATAATCTTGTGGAGAAACAAAATAAGTTAGGTCTAATAATCAAGGAATTCATTACATGTTATTTAAAATCAATTAGTGGTAAATAGATTTGACAAAAGTGTATTAAAAACTTAACGCGGGGATTCATATTATGCATCATATTAGCTTTGCAAATAAGACCTTATTAAACTTAGTGATTTGAGATAGTTAGATTATAATGTAGTTATAATTATTTGATGGAATTAATTATGATTGAATAAATAATTGAAATAAATTATAATATTGTATTTTGGAATTTTTGAGTATTTATTTGGAAGGTGATCTAATTATTTGGTCGTAAGTCCCCTGTATAATCCATATGCCTAAGTAGCAGGCCCTAACTCTTTAAAAACCTAGTTTAGCCTAAGAAGATGACTTATACCTATATATGTTGCTATAATCTAGGGTTTTAAACCATATAATCATTATTAAGGGTTAGAGAGGGAGAGAGAAAATAGTACCCACATTTTTTTTAAGATTCTTAGAGAGAGAGGTTCATATCTCACTCAAAACTAATGGTTTTCATATCCAAATGTTCTCACACACCTAATTTGCTTTGGAAGGATAATATACTAAAAAAATATGAGACTTATGGCGTGATCGAGATAGCTTTTGGAGGACCAAAAAAAGGAATCCCTTTTATCTTCTTCAAATATTGTTTCACCTCATTCGAATCACTAACGAGGTCTGCTAAGGTATTATATTCAAAACCTTGGTTTACCTTTAAACCTAGTTTTTGTTGTTCAATTTCTATTTCATAATTAATCAAATTTTTGGGATGAAATTATTTCCATATATCGATCCCCGACGATTATCAGAGCCCTCGTTTTAGATTGATTATGCTTTGAAAATGTCCATGTAGTCCACCATGAAAATCCTAGTTTGCATGTTATAGGAAAATACATATTTGTACGTTACTTCATTCTAAAATGGTTTTGTAGAGATTGTGATGTTTATTTTTCTTCCATTATGGTCACATGAATTTTGTTTTGTGTGAATGGACCCTAGGGTGGTTTATTTGTAGTTATTTTCTTGATAGATTCGATATGGTTGTAATAATTAGGCTATTTTAATAATTATTTTTAATCGATGTATAGGGAGGAGTATATGAGGGGATATACTAGTTTTTTCTACTTATAATCATGTATTTACATGAGTTATGGACTTGGATAAAGTTTCATGGACTGTGGTAAATTTTTAAACAATTTATGGAGGTTCTTGCATGAACATGGAGAACCCGAGAAGAATTTGCAGACCTAGAGGGGAAATCGACCCGGACCCCTGTTGAATCGATCCAGCCACCATTTAGATGGATTCATCCCTCGGGCGGATTGATCTAGCCCAGGGAGTGGGTTCGAATTTGTGTAGTTTGATGTTATTTTTCACTATTGCAGTGACAGATCTTCGTCCCAATGATTCCCGAAGATGAAAGGATTTTTCCAAAAGTCAAAGATGCATAAAAACTCAACTTTTGTTCACGTTTACTTTAAGGACGTCTCTAGTTCGAAAGCATGTCTACTTCAACAAAGATTCTTTATATTGAATAGTTCTACTTTAAGAGAAATGTTAAGTCATGATGGAAAGGAAATTCCATTCCTAATTAAACTATGATTGCTTGATTATTATATTTTATTATGATTCTACCATCTTGCATGTTGATAATTAGCGTGAGCTAATTAATTTATTAAATAACATACCACCTTATTATGGACAACATGAATTTTTATTGCGGCTGGCCTAGATCACATTTTTTTGGAAAATTCATTTTTATTTGGTGAATTAATGAATAGTTATCAATTAAATTTTAATCTTCGAGATTTGTTTTAATATAAAAATGATTTTATTTTTGGAAAATTATGGAAATTACCAAGGAATTAATTTGGGCATTTATAACTGAATAAAATTCAAAATACCCTCAAGTTTAAAATATTAAGTGGGATATCGGTTTCAACATAATATCTACGGTCTACATTGGTGTTTTAAGAATGTGATGTGATTATTTCCACACATGAGCTTAGCTAGCCCCCCAACGAGTGGAATTAAATCACAACATCCGCTACTCTTAAAAATCTTAAGTGATAATTCCTAAAATTAGAATGTGAGTGACTTCGATCAACCCAATAGGGAAGTTCTTCATGACCGGATTCAAATTTGAGGGATAAACTGATTGCATAAACTTAAGCATAATTAATTATATCCTCCCTAATGGAATCACTATCATTAATTATGGGATGGAAAGACATTGACTACTTAATTATGTAGGACAAAAGACTCCTGGACTGTCTGAAGAACATGATTAAAAGATAAAAATTTGTTTAGTTCAAGTTAGAGTGACTCAAACTCCCAATGAGAAATCTCACTTCAAAAGGGTATTTGGATAATTGACGGGATTTTATTTTTTATTAGCAATAGAGGGATGCTATATTTAAATTAAATCGAACTTAAGTCTCACATGTTTATTTCAAATTAATTCTATTTTTGAATTATGATTATCATATTTCAAAATGGTCTTAGTATTTAACCCACTTGCTTCTATCTTAAAGGAAAACAAGTTAATTAGCATGAGCTCTTTTGACTGGAAAAGAAAACTAGACATTGTCCTAACTACTAAGGATTATAAATTTGTTTTAACCGAAACCATGCCCTGCCAAGCCTGATGAGGGTGAATCTAAACGGGATGTTTGGTCTTATTATAGGTGGAAAAGGACTTATCAAACGGCTCATTCCTACATATTGTCCTCTATAACTAATGTGCTATAACACCAATATTGCCACCATGTCAAGCTCTTACGGCATGATTCTGAACCTCGGGAATGTGTTTGAGGATCAAAATTATGTTACAGAGCTAGAATCTATGGTAAGGCCGGGGAACACTAAGATGGTAGATGGTACTCCAGTACATGACCATGTTCTTCAGATGACGTCCATCTTCTGAGAAATATAAGTGCTTGGATCTTAAATCGATGGGGAAAGACTTTGTGCTCCAATCACTGCCAGAGTCCTTTAAATAGTTTCACCTAAATTATTATAGGTACTAACTTGATTACTCACTAGCACAATTGTTTAAAGAAGTCAAAGATGCGGAGAATATCACTAAGTAAAAGAGTGTTGTTTAGGTTGCTAGAAAGGACCATCTTCTTATGTCTTGAAAAGTAATAAGAAGAAGAAGAATAAAAAGTCTCAAGTATAACTTGTGGTTACTAAAATTATTTTTATTCCTAAAGAGGCGAGTAAGAAGTCGAAAATAAATTGTTATATCTGCAAACATTCAGTAAATTAGAAGAACTAGTGCCCGGTATTCTTACCAAGGCAGAATGGAAACATCAGTTTCTCTTTAATCATTGAGACATGGTTTGTGGCGCAAGCTATCAGTACCTGGTGTGTATATTTCGGATCCATTAATCATGTTTATAATTATTTATAGGGGTTCTATGGTCACAAGGGAGCTCAGTGAGGGATAAATATTTATATTCATGGGCGATCACAGAAAGGCATCAGTATTAGTAGTAGGAAATTTAGCTTTAAATTTTGGGGAAGGCAATAAGTTCATATTAGTGGATTGTTTTTTTTTGTTTCGAGCATTAGAAGAAATTTAATTTTGGTTTCCAAGCTTCATGTGAATGAATATTTGGTTTATTTTAATAAATATGTTTTTATAAAAAATGGAAAATCAATTAAGGTCTGCTTGGTTGCCATGTTTTTCCATAGCAAATGCCAAAAAATTGGCAAATATGAAAATTTGCCCACTTTTTGATTATTTGGTAGCACAATTTGTCATGGCATTGTTTATCAGTGTACAACATCCTCTATATAAAAGGTCTTGGCAAACTTTGCTTACCTATTTGAGTGAGAAATATTTGACAAACAATTTACTAAGTTCTTAAACGGTTTTAGTGTTTTAAAAACCAATTAATAAACTGTTTTAAATAATTAAGAAAAAACGGTTATGAATATTTAAAAATTATTTTGTAATGTTTTAAAAACTGTTTTTAATATTATAAAAATTGTTCAGAAAATATTTTACATTTTAAAAAAAAAATCATACTATAAAAATATTGTAAAAACTGTTTTTAACATTTTCAAAAATTATTTTGAATATGGTATAAAAATTGTTATAATGTTTAAAAAAATTAAAAAATGTTTTAAATAATTAAAAAAGTTGTTATGAATATTTAAAAACTGTTTTATAATGTTTTAAAAACTATTTTTAATATTATAAAAAATTGATAAGAAAATTACTTACAATTTTTTTTTAAATCGTATTATAAAAATATTGTAAAAATGATTTTTAACATTTTTAAAAACTATTTTGAATATATTATACAAATTTTTCTAAACAGTTTTAAAAAATAATTTTAATAGTTGTTTTATATAATTAATAAAATATCATAAGTATTTAAAAAATGTTTTGTAATCTATTACAAACAATTTTTAATATAATAAAAAATTGTTAAGAAAATGTTTTACAATTTTTTTTTAAAACTGTATTATAAAAATACACTAAAAACTATTTCTAACATTTTAAAAAATTGTTTTGAATATATTATATAAACTGTTTTAAAAAATTATTTTAAAAACTATTTTAAATAATTAAAAAAATTGTTATGAATATTAAAAATTATTTTCTAATGGTTTAAAAACTAGTTTTTAATATTATACAAAATTGTTAAGAAAATAGTTTACAATTTTTTTTAAAAATCGTATTATAAAAATATTCTAAAAACTGTTTTAAACTTTTTAAAAACTATTTTAAATATTTCAAGAAACTGTTTTCAAAATGTAGAAAAATGTTTTGTAATGTTTTAAAACTGTTTTTAATATTATCAAAAATTGTTAAGAAACTGTTTTACAATTTTTTTTTAAAAGCCGTATTATAAAAATATTGTAAAAACTTTTTTAAACATTTTTAAAAACTGTTTTGAATATATTGTAAAAATTGTTTTAAAAACAATTTTAAGAAAATGTTATAAAAAATCTGTTATTAAAATGTTTTGTCTAAAAAACTTGTTTACCTCTTTTAGTTGTTTGATAGCCTAACGTGAGAAAAACAACATTTGTATTAGCAAAGTTTGCCCTGGAAAATATTACCATGGCATGAACGAAATGGACCCTTATCTTTTCTGGTACATTGGAAAATGATCAATATATACTAAGACCTTTCTCACCATTGCTACTAAATATTGAGATGCATAACTTAAATGGAAATACTCTAAAGAGGAAAAAACATCTAAGTTGAACTAAAAATATCTTTAAAACTTACGCTTAGGTCATATTTAATCTAAAAGAAATTCAAAGATTGGTTTTAAATGGACAATTGAGTTCACTGGAAGTGAAGGCACTTCTAGTTTGTGAATCCTGTTTAGAGGGTAAAATGACCAAGAGGCCTTTCACGACCAAAGGCTATAGAGCCAAAGATATATAAAAATTTGTTTATTCTTATTTGTGTATCCCTATGACTATATAGGCAATAGGTAGATACGAGTACTTCATCACTTTCATTGATTACTACTCGAGGTTTGGATGTGTTTACCTTATGCATTAATCCTTTCATAAGTTCAAACTATATAAGGATGAAGTGGATCATAGGCATGCTAAATTAATCTAAACTCTACGATCCCGTTGTCGAGGATAGTTTCTCTTGGGAGAGTTTAGTTATCACTTATCAGAGGTGGGAATTACATTGTAATTTTTTTTAACTAGGAACTCCACAAGAAAAATGGTGTAACTAAAAGGAGATAGAAGACCCTACTGGATTTGGTTAGATCTATGATGAGTTATTCGGATTTTTTGAAATCCTTTTGGGGTTTGCATTAAAGAGGGCTACATACTTTCTGAACATAGTTCCTTATAAATCTGTCTTATCAAATCTCAAAGAACTATAGACTAGGAGTAAGCCTATTTTAGGACATGTTAGGCTTTGGGGTTGCCTAGCACAGGTGATGAAGAAGGAGTTAGGTAACTTGGAATCAAAGAAGAACTTATGTATCTTTATAGGTTACCCAAAAGGAACCATGGGAAGAAAATTGTATATTTATAAGGAGTAGAGATTATTTATTATCACGAATTTTTTATGCTTATAGGAAGAATATATAATAGACCACAATCCCAAGTGCAATATTATCTTATAGGATCTAAGTGGACAAGACCAGGTTGTTAATTGTGAACCACCGGTACAGGATGAAATAAAACCTGATATAAATAATACACTCCCTAACATTAGTGGGACTATTACTAATGATTAGGATACACGTGTCACTTTTATTGAACTACAAGTAGGACCATGTCATATAGAGAGAGTTGGGCTTTATCCAGAAAGGTTATTATATTTGAGTGAACACTTTGGTGAGATCTAAGGGGAACACAAACTGGATCCCGACATTTGAGATAAGGCACTCCAAGAGAAGGACTTCTATCTTTGGATAAAGTCTAAGAAGATCGAGATGGATTTGATATATTTAAATAAAGTTTGGGATCTTGTAGAGTTACCATATGAGATGAAATCAATCGTATGCAAGTGGATATACAAGAAGAAAATTGGGGTAGATTGAAAGGTGGAAACCTTCAAGGCAAGGATTATTGGGAAAGGTTTCACTCAGAAAAGGGGATTGATTATGAGGAAACCTTCTTAATAATAACCATGATAAAGTCTATCTGAATTCTTTTATCCATCATGGCTCATCTCAATCTCGATACTTGGCAAATGGATTCTAAGACTGCATTCTTCAATAACTGTCTTGATGAGTGCATGTATATGATGTAACCCGATGGATTCATAATAAATTAGTAGGAAAGAAATGTGTGCAAGCTTAAAAGGTACATTTGTGGTCTTAAGCAAACGCCAAGGTCTTGAAACATCTGATTTGATCGAGCAACCAAATCTTTTGGTTTTGATAAATTTTTAGATGAGACTTGTGTGTTTAATATACATGATGGAAATATGGTTGTATTTATAATGATATACGTGGATGATACTCTCCTAATCGGGAATGATGTGGGTGTATTATCTGGTATAAAAGTATGGTTGTTTAATCAGTTCACCATTAATTACACTTTATTATTACCAACTAATGGAGCACGAATTGATACATAAGCGAATGGCACTTGTTAAGACCTTGAACATAGACTAACCAATTAAATAATTGATTTAGGGGAGTAAATTCACCTAGGAGGGAAATTTCAAATAGGTAACAACCCATCAGTTATAACAGAAGTTACATGGAAAAAATTTAATAAATGAGAAACACAATTGTGGTCATCCCGATGTCGGGGGGTCGACATCTCCGTATGTGGATCCCTCCTTACTTCCCCCTCCTTTTTTCTACGTGTGAGGGGTATTTTGCCCTTTATCTGGGCGCTCGACCGTCGTCAATGTGGGGTGATATGTAGAGATAGAGTTACCAACCTATATAGCACAAAACAGATAAAAGAAATGTTGTCGCCTCGAGAGATTGGCATCAAGGATAATATTGATGCTTGTGAAATCAAGTAGTTCAAAGGTACGAAGACTAAGTTACGAAATGGAAATGTCTTAGACACCCATCCGACTTGCGTCATAGATAGAGGCGGAGCGAGGTCATCCTTAAGAGTGTTCCAAAAATAGCAATTAAAAATATAATGTGAGTGTTTGCCGATTCATAAGTTATTATGAGGGAACGATTGTGTATACTGGACAAGACCCAAGCAAACAAGCATATAAATGTATATATCATGAATATATGGTGAGAATAAAATAACAACTATATGCGGGAGGATTCAAGTCGAGGGATTTACACAAGACGCCTACGTAGCGTGGAGGCATCCAAGTCCACGTGATTCGAAGACAATATGAGGTCGGTTTTAACCCATTAATCTAATCGGGAATTTTATGATCTCTGTGTGTGTCGAAAAAAGTTGTTTTAATGTGAGAAAGTGTTTTGATAAATCCCCTTTTGGAATTTATGAGTGAACACTCTTTTTCTTCTTTTCAGGTCTTTCTATGAAAATAAAGTATGTGTGAATACTAATAATAAAAACTTAGAATTAAGATGTGTGATGTAATGATGTAAGATACTAAAGCGAAAATGAAGTAAGTAATACAAAATTAAGAGAATTTAAAGACGAAAAAGGAAGAGATTGACCCCTTTATGAAGACTTGGAGTAGATCGTGCTTGTAGATGCGTTGACCTCAAGGTGAAGTGATGGTAGTTTGAGGAGATGGGTAAGAATTTACTCAAAAGAAAATGAAAAAGATGGAACGAATGTGGGATATAGGCTTTTTAGGATAGAATAACTCTAAATTAAAGGGACTTCTATCTGAATTGTTGAGAGGGATGTTCAGGGGTGCCTTACAAAGTGAGGACATGGCTTCTATTTATAGGTCCATGAGGGGTGTTAATCGGCATGGTCCTAGACTTGCCTATCGGCATAGAACCCTAGATACACTAGAAATAGGAAGGGTTCTGGGGTATCCATTCGATAGTTTGAGGTAGGCTTTTTAGAATAACGAACGTAAAATGTGAACTGTAAGTCAGAATCACGTATGGGGCAGTCATTAGAAAGGGTATTCAGATTCCTTCAAGAATTCATTGAACCACTCTCAGGTTTAGGGCCCAGAAGTGCTCGTTGGTCACTAAACAGGAAATTTCTTGAGAAAAATGAATTGTTCATCCAAACTGTAAGGCCAATTTGTGCACAGGATAGACCATTAGAAAGATAATTCAATGCCTCTTTGAATATTCATTGAGTTTATGCTTAGACGAGGAAGTTGATTTGGGGCAAACAAGGCCTGAGATCACTCGATGGCCTCCAGATCGATTTTCGATTGTAAAATGGACCGTTCATCTAAATCGTAAGGCCAATTTGTGCACAACACAAACCAATGGATAGGGGATTCATAGCCCTTTGATGATTCATTAATCTTTCACTCTGACAAGAAAGTTTATCGGAGTCAAACTAGACCCGAGAGTGCTCAGAGGCCTCAAGATCAGTACTCGGGATGTGACCTAGGGTTTGCAATGGATGAGTGAGTGTTATGGACCTAAGGAGGTTCTTAGGGGGGTGCTAGGATGGGGTTTCTATAGAGAGCCCCTCGATGGGAGAGCTTAGAACAAGTGAAGTTCGTTGAATGATAAATACCACATTGGCATTGGGAAATAGATTTTATAGGTCGATTCTAAGGACCTAAAGGTTGAGGTTGACCAATTCAGCGAGTCAAGGTCAGTTCTGAGGACTGGGGAGATGAGAATGACCATTTTAGCAGGTTGAGGTTAGTTCTGAGGTCCTAAAGATGAGGATGATCGATTTAGTGAGTCGAAGATGTTAAGATTGGTTCTAAGGGGCTAGGGAGACCAATTTAATGGGTCGAGATTAACTCTAAAGTTGTGCGAGGGATGACCAATTCTGAGGGTCGAGGTCGATTCTAAGGACATAAAGCTTGTAGTGACCAATTCTGAGGGGCGAGGTCAATTCGAAGGACTTAAAGTTGTAGCGATGAATTCTGCAAGTGGAGGTCTGTTCTGAGGACTTTAAGTTGTAGTGACTAATTCTGAAGGTAGAGGTTAATTCTGAGGACCTAAAGTTGTAGCGACCAATTCTGCGAGCCGAGGTTAATTCTGAAGACCTAAAGTTGTGGTGACAAATTCTGAGGGTTGAGGTCAATACTAAAGACCTATTGTTGTAGCGATCAATTTTGAGGGTCAATGTCAATTTTGAGGACCTTTAGTGGTGACGATCGATTCTAAGGATCGAGGTCAATTATGAGGACCTTAAATGGTGACGACCGATTCTGAGGGTCGAGGTTAATTCTAAGGACCTAAAGTTGTGATGCGAGAAGTTACTCTTGTGGGGAATTTTTTAATAATGTTGATGGTGCGGATGCACCTGTGGTTTCGCTGGGGATTGTGTTGCTTTGGGACTTCACTTGGAGAAGGATTTATCTTTGAGATATCCAGTTGGGTATTAATTTGTCTTGAGTTTCCACTGGAGTATGTTTAAGTTGGGGAATAGTAAACCCAGATGCGGGTGCATGGTTGGCTCGTGTTGAGGATATGTGTGTAAGATGAATCTGTCTGGGGATTATACTAGAAATAAGGGTGTAAGATTAATCTAGCTTGTTAGAGAGTCTTGTAGGGCCTTTAGTTCCCCAAAAATGATTTTCTTAAGGAAATTGAGGTTCCATAATTTTTTGAGGTGTTTAGGAATTTTTGTGATTTTTTTAGAATTTTGTCCTTTTCTGCACAAAATTTGGAGGGGGTGCTAATAAGAAATCATGGGGGTGCCAATCGTCAAGGGCATCAACTCCTTGGCTTCCTTGGGAAAGGGAAAAGACAACTGCCGACTGGCATGGTCAGGGGGCTACAAATCGGTAGGCCCCTTAGCATTTTATAAAAAGGGGGCGATTCATCCCCCATTTTCACATCATCAAGTTTTTGAATCTCTCGCTTTATCTGTATAAATATCATTCCTAAGTCCTTATTTATTTAAGACTTCAAATGGCAAGTTCAAGTGAGGTGTACGATAATACGTGGTTGGTCGTCAATGACTAGGATGGCCTGAAGTCACATTCTAGGGAGACTCTTACCTTGGGCAACGAGAATGTCTTTGATCTGTTTAAGACTGTGGCTGACGAGCGCATTCTTCTACACGAGTTGGCACACCATCGTTCATCTAGGGTCAAGAAACTTAGTGGCTATGTAAGTGTAGTGACTTTTTGTATTCCATTTCATTTTTCTCTTTTTTATTTGTGTTAATGATGGATTTTTCTTCTTTTCTCTTTTGCAGATTCACATTGATCCTTCGACAATCCGGTCTTAAGGGACAATGGGGTTGAAGGAGGTTTTGGATAATCTCCTTAGTGCGGTACACTGGATCGTCTCCTATAAAAGTTTTAGTTGTTTAGCAGAGGCTTTGGATGAGACACCGCGTTCTATTGTGGTTTTGTGTGCACTGGGAGAGAGGTCATGAGACACTACACACACTTTCCATCTTGGCTTTGGGGAGATGATGGTGACCCCCATCATTGTTTAGCAGCTGACGGGGGTTGAATATAAGGGGTTTTAGATAGTTCTGGATCGCATGCTAAGGGTGACGCTAGAGATGGTGTAGGCGGCATTGGGGAACGTGGGTAGGATCATTTCTGAGGATTCGATCCGTATTTCTGCTTTGAAGGATACTCTTTTACAGAGGAGGGCGGATGTGACTAACAGATGGAAGGTGAGGCATACATCATGTATGTTTATTTTTCTTTTGTTAAGTGGTTTTCTGATGGCGATGAATGGCGACATCGTCCATATGTGGTTCTTGCCCTATTTACGGATGATTTTTGAGATCCGGATGTTTGATTGGGGGAGCCTGACCTTGGTAACCCTTTATCTTTCTTTTAATACTTTTATTCCGTGCTACCGACAAACTTTTATAGGGAGCATGTATCTTTTTTAGGTAATCTTGAATTTACTTTCCTTTTTACGCATTTCCTTGCTTTCTTTTTCGGTTTGTTTTTTATTGATTCTTATTTTTTGTAGATGTGGTTCTATGAGGTGATTGGGTGCAACGTAGGTTTGATATCCCTAAAGAATGATAGCTTTGGGGATTTCTTCCATATGTTTCGGTGGCGGAACTCTAATCGGAGGTCAAATCAAGCTTTGTCCATGACAGGCGTGTGGCTAGTTCTGAATGCCCTGATCAGTGATCAGGTTATCTTTCCATCTTCTCTCAGTCTTTTGGTTTCTTCATTCCTTGGAGTAGATATTGATTCTCTTGTTAGGGATTGCAGGTGACCTTCTACCCCTAGGGGAGACTCCGCATGATATGGGGGTGACGGACCTACATCTGAAGATGCGGTGGTTAATTGCGCATGAGTTCCGGTACTTCTGGTACCTAGGGGATAGGGTGATTAGGTAGATCATGGAGGAAGAGGTGGAGGTCCCACCATCGGTGCCCTATTTACATGAGGTGATTGAGGGAGATATCGGATGATGACTGGACGACGGTGATAATTGGTGAGATTTACATGGTCTATACGGATACGACGGTGAGTTATGACTACCTATACTTTTTAACGAGCTTATTGATGATTCCTTGTATCTAAGACGTGGAGAGTATATCTCCACCCACTACAACTTCAGGTAGGGGGACTATTGAGATGATGGGATCGGCCCACAATGGAGGTGGTTGCATGTCAGCGATGACGGCGGAAGAGGCATCGAATATTCAGGTTACTCACCCTTCTTATAATTTGTGATTGAGAAGAGAGGAGTCACTGAGCATGCCTCATCGCCCTCATGCATCAAAGTTTGGATTAATCGGGCTTACGAACGATGTCCTAGGCCTAAGGTATATCCTTTTTCTATTTCTTCTTCTTCTGTTGACTTTCCTTGGTTTATTAACTGATTGATTTGCTTCTTTCTTATTGCTTCATTGCTCATAGTATGTTTGGTTTTCGACCACTTGGCTGAGAGATATCAAGGATTGGATGTCCTCCATGTCAGAGTAAATAAAGATCTCGGTTTCTTCATGCTTTGTGTCGTCTGCCACTTCTGATGAGGGCTCGAGTTTTGAGAGTGGAGGATCCATCGCTCGCCACAGGGGAAAGCGCGTCTGCCATGGGGGTTAAGGATTGGAAAGATTATAGGTTCATGCAGAGTCGCGTTGATTTTTTCCTTTTTTATCGTCAAAAATGTAACTTACTGAAGCAATATTTATGAAGAAATATGCATTTTCCGTTTTCATTTTTTTCTTGATTTAATGACCTATTCTATATGCATTTGTTTTAATTTTCTGCTGAGATTGTTTATTTACTGGAAAATAACAAGCATAAGAATTGTTATTAACAAATAGTATAAATGACTAACTTAGGGAAAATTATTTTTGAGTATGAACTTATTTTTAAGAAAATGATTTCTTTTTTAGAGAGAAAATCGAGTAATTAAACTGGGGGTAAAATTTGAGGATATTTCTGAAATTGATTTTGATGAAATAGGAAAGATGGAATTTTCCAAAATAGGGGGTTGCTTATCAGCATGCCCCTTAGCCTGTCTTTCGGTATGGGGGTCAAGCACAATCATCCCTAGGCCTTGATTGCACTTTCCTGCACTGTGGGGTACTATAGTGGGGTTGGATTCTGCTCGAGTTTCTAAGGCCCTTGTCTTTATCCAAAGATTTCAACTATAAAAGGGGGTGTGTGGGATGGAATTTTCTCCACCAATACCTACATTCTTATTTTTTGTTTTAAATTCCTCATTTTCAAATGGCTCTTCCCATGCATGAAGGATTTGCTTCGTATCTTGATGGTTTGGAGAACATGTGCTTATATAATGTGGACTACAATGCTTTTAACTTGCGTCGCATTTCATTATGGTGCAACCACGTTATAGACTGGAATATATTGGCTATAGCAAAGAAATTTTGGTACCTTGAAGATCACGTTTTTCGTTTCAGCGTGGATGAAGTTTGTCCCACTTATGAGGAGTTCTCGTCCATGTTAGGGGTTAGACCCATGTGGAAGCGACTATTCCTGATTTCTCCCTTTCTACTCGGGATTTCTTATCGAAGCTGTTTCACATATCTCCCTCGGCATCTAGACCATTGGTTACCGAATTGACCATTTATCTCTAGGAAGTTATGTATTCCATGTGTCTAAGGGGTTTTGAGGATGTCGATTTTGCTAGGGTTGTGCCTTAGGCCTTACTGCGAGCCTATTATTGGTGATGGGGTACTTAACTATGCATCCCCTCGTTGCTGTGACACCAGTCTAGATATCTTATCATAATAACCCTATGGCGGTGGTGCTGGCCGAGGCCCTAAACTACTTGGATGCTTGGAAGGAGGGTCGCTCTGATTTTCTATGGAGGGAACCCCGTAATGATGTTTATGTGGCTTGCGGAGAGGTTTCATCTAGCTCCCCCTCTTGATTACCCTTTGGAAGTTGTGCCCAATTTCTTTATCCACACTTTCTTCATCTTTGGCCTAACTATAAAGTTTTGGGTAAACTGGCTTATAAAGCATGGAGCCTGGTGCCTTCGCTATTCAGAGCCATAGTGGGGGGACTTACTCCCTATCTTATAGCTTGAAGATTATTGATATGTGCAGTTGGTGGGCCTTCGGTAGAGTTCCTTATATTTACCCTAGGGTCTCTTGAGCCAAGTCGGGTGGGAACTGATCGTTCCCCCTCATATCACAAATTTCTTCCCGATGGAGGATTTAACTGAATCACTGAGGATGATTTAGTTACTTTATGGCGGCACCATCGATCGTCTATTCGTACCTCATTTTCCTTGGGAGGGGCCTATCATGTATCTGAGGACAACGTTAAATGTCTATGGAAGTGGGTAGTAGAGAAGGTCCTGGTGAAAGAGACCGATCAGAGGTAGTTCGTGGCTTTTGACACCGTGAAAGACAGTGTTGTGGTTCTGTCCATGTTTGTCAGGGAATACCACTCCATGGAGCGTGTATGGAATACTAATAAGGAGTGGGAAACTTGGGGACCCCTTGGAGCTAGTAATGATGATGAAGTAGGGCCATTCGGCAGTTGAAGGCAGTGAATTTTGTGAAGCTTTTTGTTTTTTTATGAAGATATGATGATTTCGATATTTTAGTATTTGGGTTTTGGGGGTAATTGACACACCCTAACCTAGTTACTTATAATTAAGTTTGAAATTCAAAGTGAGTCAAATCATAATTACCTTAACCAAATCGTCTTCACGAGTATTCTTTTTCGTTAACAGCATGAAGCCATAAAGCCAAAACTTTTCACATATTTTAAAGTGATTATTCTTATTCAAACTTGCTTCAAGGATAAGTTAAATTAAATTACCCCTTTTTCATTTGATCAAAATTATGGTTTTATGCATCCTTTGCCATGCCAACCCGACCTCCTAGATTTGGTAGTGACATCATGCTACCTGAAACACATAACCATAATAATCGTGAGCATAAGAGCCCAATGAATGCATCACTACTAAACTATTGCATAAAATTAAATTCAATAAATCATATACATGTGGTAATACCTATGTACTTATCCGGCTCATTTATAAAGAATGACCAATTATATACTTATTCGGATCATTCATAAAGAATGACTAATTATATACTTATACAGCCCATTAATTATGTATTACTTATCCGGTCCATTCATAAAGAATGACCCAACTGATCCGAATCATGATTCACATATCCTGTCTACAATAGACAATTCTCCCCCATTCTTGGTCGAGGAGTAACCCCTGTCTATAATAGACAATTATCCCCCATTCCTGGTCGAGGAGTAACCCCTGTCTGTAATAGACAATTCTTCCCCATTTCAGGTCGGGAAGTAACCTCCCATTTCGGTAACCCAAAATGAACAATTTCATATTCCATATTCCATATTTTCTTGATCATATTCGTAACCATGTGTAATACATCTTACCAATAAGAGATATTCATATCGTATCTATAACCATGTGTAATACATCTTATCCGTGAGTGATATTCATGTCTTATCCGTAACCATGTGTAATAAATCTTACCTATGAGTGATATTTAGATCATCTCCATAACGATATACAAATATCTCATACTAGTGAGTACACTCACCTTGACAGTTTAAATGGATTTTCCTTTGCCTTTATCCGGTACTTGCTTATTCAGCTCTTCTTCCCTTCCTATAATTCTTAAAATATTAGTGTCATCATAACAATATTAACAATTCAAAGAATAACTTGAACATAACTCAATTCATAAGCATCATATGATTCTATTCAAATCATTTGTCACAAATGAAGTTTCATCCAAATTCATGTTAATATAATTGTCATATCCAAATCATAGACCAAACATATATTTATTTATACTTGGTAATTCAATCCTTGTCATATTAGTATTCCAATACAAAATACGGTACATCGTTTCAAGTATCCTAGAGCAAGATATGCCCATTTCTTTACCACATAGCAAATCTGCCCTATAGGCTCTTTTATCGTTCATTCAACTTCCAGGAATTTTCATAATTTTTCTACATCATAAATTCATATGATATTTCACACCACATTATTAAACATATTGAAAAATATAAAATTAAAATCTCATAATTTTCAGAGTTCATTTGCTATGTCAAGTAAGACATCAAACATATGGTATGCATACTTTCACCCTTGGGGCAGATTTCATACCCGAACATCAAACTCTCACCAAAGACTCATTTCTTGGTATTTTCAAATTATTTTTGGACATGTCATACATATATAAATTCAGTTTAATCTCCAATTGTAATAAATCAATTTCAGTAAGTATACAAAAAGATATGATAGTTTGAATACACAAGGTTTCTAAACAAGGCAAATTTCAAGGGTTTACACATTCAAGTTTGCTTAAACATGCATCTATCCATGAGTACACATCAAGACATGGAATTTCAGGAAACAAATGATCATTTATATGATTTAAATCAGCAATACAAAAAAATCAAACAAGATTTATGGATGGAATTACCTTAGGGGCTTTTACGTAATTTTATATGAATTTTTCTTCAATTTTTCCTCACACTTTCTTCCTAGACTTCAAAACTCTCTTTCCTTAAGTTAAAACTCTTCCATGGCTGATATATGCTGAAGGGAGAGCTTAATTCAAGGGTTTTAAGTCGGCATAAGGCCACCCCCTCTTGGTCCATTCAAAATATAACATGTGGTGCCATATAAGACAACATATCATTTAAGGCTAAATGACTACTTTACCCCTGTTCATAAAAAGATGATATCTTCTCACTCGAATGTCCATTTGATGCACCGTTTATTGTGTTACAAACCTAACTCATATGTATACAACTATCTAGTTTATACCTCAAGTCAATTATTATATTATACTGTTCAAAACTAGCCTTAAACATGAACATTCCTACCGAACCTTCAAAATTTCATACTTGTAACTAATTCGATATTTCATGCTTTATGAAGGTAGGATTAGACTAAACATAATCACTTAACATTATATATACTAATAACATATTATCCATATCACATAAGTTAATCATGATTTTAACATAATTTATCATAGTTATATTCGGGTTGTTACAACCTTCCCCTCTTAGAAAATTTTGTCCCCGAAATTTAGGATGAATTTCACTTATGAAACAATTGGGGATACTATTTTATCATTCTGTATTCCCATTTCCATGTTGCTTATTTAATTTTATGTATCCTCCACAACACTTTAACTACGAAACTTCTTTAATCCCTAATACTTGCTCTTTACGACCAAGTATTTCAATTGGTTCCTCGATGTACGACACATCTTCTTTCATAATAAATTCAATATCCTTATCATTACCCGTAAGAATAATCGTCTAATGATTTATTATTAATGAAAGCCAAACCCCAACTCATATATTACTTCATACCTTTATATACGTATGTCAAACATTCACACATACTAGATTATCAGTTATATCATCGTATATTCACAATGAGTGAATATTCTTAACAACCTAATATCATTCTTTACCTTTCTTCCTTCATTCCTATAGTTTATCCTTATCACCGTGTAATATTTCAATTCATAGATATCATATTACCATATTGGCTTATTACACATCATATTTCCATCTTCCGTTCAACTCCAAATAAACGTGTTTGACTTTAACTACTATCCATATCATTTCTGATGTTTAAGAGTATGTTAAATCTCGTCCTTATAATTGCTTAATTTAAATATATCCTCAGTACTTTTCATGTATCAAAATTGTACAATCTTTCGCTAAATGTTTATTCTTAACCAATCTTTCATATTCACGTTCATGTATATTGTGCAGTCATGCACTGTGAACTCAATATAACTTCTCACTATATTCCCCTTTTTAGTATCGTATGATTATTCTTTAACTAAACATACAACGACTTTAACTAGTCATTTATCTAGCATAATAACTTTACAATCATAATCTTACCCCATTCCTTATTAAAATTATAGTCTTATGCAGCATTATTAATACACTCACCTTACCCATTTGGTAACACGGACATTAAACCTAACATCACCACTGAAAATTTTAACCACACATACCAACCCCATAATACTTATCTTAACTATTATATGTCGTATTTCTTTCAAATAACTTCAACAAATACCTTAATGTATCCTATTATGGTATCTCACATAACATCTTATCCTTACACGTACTTCTTGGTGACTCCATATAATGTCAAGCATATTCATTATATGTCATACTCTTAGTGATAACACGTACATACAATGAAAAATACAACTTAATATCAACACAAACCAGTTGTCGATATTCCAACCCAATTAGCATCTTTCCCATACTCATAAACAACACATACACTTAAAAGGGCTCCCCAATATTTTTAAACTTCCAGCTCTTCAACACCTCATCTTAACTTTACTATTCATATAATCATTTCAAAACATTCCAAGAGTAATATTTACTACCTATACTCATACTATTAAAAAAATACATCTTAACTCTTATCACTCTTCTTGTACTTATCATAATTCAGTATGAACCCATATTCGGATCAATTATTATATTTTGACTAGTAATAGAATTTCAGACCATCTCACATATTAAAATTAAACATATACAACTATTAATCGTCTCACTTCACATTTACCATGTGAATCTTCATTTTATTCACACTCTAACAATTTACTATCTCATACTTTAACGGAATAGGGGTTCCCGTACCTCACTCTCACAAATAAATGGGCACACACCAAACCATGGTTTAATAACTAACACAACTCAAGTCTACATATTCCATTATAAGAAGAGATTACTTCCAATACTTCACAGTTTTTCGTATACCAGATTTTGTCTTTAAAAACTTTCCTTTAATGACATGTTTGTCGATACCACAAATAAAAAAATGCAATGATTCAAATTAAATTACCTGTATTCGCTGTCATCCCCGAATAAACCTTAACATCTCATTTCCTTTCCTGCAACATCCTTACATTTCATATCCCATACAATAATATATATATATATATATATATATATATAACTAACAGATGTTAGTCAATAAAGCCAATTTGCTTATGACTCAAAACAATTTCTACTTCCACCGCCAAATCTAGGCGCTCCTCACCCAGAACCTCTAAAACCTAGGCTCTGATACCAAAGTTGACACACCCCAACCCAGTTACTTATGATTAAGTTTGAAAGTCAAAGTGAGTCAAATCATAATTACCTTAACCAAACCATCTTCACGAGTATTCTTTTTCGTTAACATCATGAAGCCATAAAGCCAAAACTTTTCACATATTTTTAAGTGATTATTCTTATTCAAACTTGCTTCAAGGATAAGTAAAATTAAATTACCCCTTTT
The DNA here is from genome assembly GCA_949130495.1 of Sambucus nigra. Taxonomy (NCBI): domain Eukaryota; kingdom Viridiplantae; phylum Streptophyta; class Magnoliopsida; order Dipsacales; family Adoxaceae; genus Sambucus; species Sambucus nigra. The sequence continues at coordinate 338,891,498 of OX422213.1, read as the reverse complement.
TCATTTGACCAAAATTATGGTTTTATGCATCCTTTGCTATGCCAACCCGACCTCCTAGATTTGGTAGTGACATCATGCTACCTGAAACACATAACCATAATAATCGTGAGCATAAGAGCCCAGTGAATGCATCACTACTAAACTATTGCATAAATTAAATGCAATAAATCATATACATGTGGTAATACCTATGTACTTATCCTGCTCATTTATAAAGAATGACCAATTATATACTTATCCGGATCATTCATAAAGAATGACTAATTATATACTTATACAGCCCATTAATTATGTATTACTTATCCGGTCCATTCATAAAGAATGACCCAACTGATCCGAATCATGATTCACATATCCTGTCTGCAATAGACAATTCTCCCCCATTCCTGGTCGAGGAGTAACCCCTGTCTATAATAGACAATTAACCCCCATTACTGGTCGAGGAGTAACCCATGTCTGTAATAGAAAATTCTTCCCCATTTCAGGTCGGGAAGTAATCTTCCATTTCGGCAACCCGAAATGAACAATTTCATATTCCATATTCCATATTTTCTTGATCATATTCGTAACCATGTGTAATACATCTTACCAATAAGAGATATTCATATCATATCCATAACCATGTGTAATACATCTTACCCGTGAGTAATATTCATGTCTTATTCGTAACCATGTGTAATAAATCTTACCTGTGATTGATATTTAGATCATCTCCATAACGATATACAAATACCTCATACTAGTGAGTACACTCACCTTGACAGTTTAAATGCATTTTCCTTTGCCTTTATCCGGTACTTTCTTATTAAGATCTTCTTCCCTTCCTATAATTCTTAAAATATTAGTGTCATCATAACAATATTAACAATTCAAAGAATAACTTGAACATAACTCAATTCATAAGCATCATATGATTCTATTCAAATCATTTGTCACAAATGAAGTTTCATCCAAATTCATGTTAATATAATTGTCATATCCAAATCATAGACCAAACATATATTCATTTATTCTTGGTAATTCAATCCTTATCATATTAGTATTCCAATACAAAATACGGTACATCGTTTCAAGTCTCCTAAAGCAAGATATGTCCATTTCTTTACCACATAGCAAATCTGCCCTATAGGCTCTTTTATCGTTCATTCAAATTCCAATAATTTTCATAATTTTTCTACATCATAAAATCATATGATATTTCACACAACATAATTAAACATATTGAACAATACAAAATTAAAATTTCATAATTTTCAGAGTTCATTTGCTACGTCAAGTAAGACATCAAACATATGGTATGCATACTTTCACCCTTGGGGCAGATTTCATACCCGAACATCAAACTCTCACCAAAGACTCATTTCTTGGTATTTTCAAATTATTTTCGGACATGTCATACATATATGAGTCCAGTTTAATCTCCAATTGGAATCAATCAATTTCAGTAAGTATAAAAAATGATATGATAGTTTGAATACACAAGGTTTCTAAACAAGGCAAATTTCAAGGGTTTACACATTCAAGTTTGCTTAAACATGCATCTATCCATGAGTACACATCAAGACATGGAATTTCAGTAAAAAAATGATAATTTCTATGATTTAAATCAGCAATACAAAAAAAATCAAACAAGATTTATGGATGGAATTACCTTAGGGGCTTTTATGTAATTTTCTATGAATTTTTCTTCAATTTCTCCTCACACTTTCTTCCTAGACTTCAAAACTCTCTTTCCTTAGGTTAAAACTCTTACATGGATGATATATGCTGAAGGGAGAGCTTAATTCAAGGGTTTTAAGTCGGCATAAGGCCACCCCCTCTTGGTCCAATCAAAATATAACATGTGGTGCCATATAAGACAACATATCATTTAAGGTTAAATGACTACTTTACCCCTATTCATAAAAAGATGATATCTTCTCACTCGAATGTCCGTTTGATGCACCGTTTATTGTGTTACAAACCTAACTCATATGTATACAACTATATAGTACCTCAAGTCAATTATTATATTATACTGTTCAAAACTAGCTTTAAACATGAACATTCCTACCGAAACTTCAAAATTTCATACTTGTAACTAATTCGATATTTCATGCTTTATGAACGTAGGATTAGACTAAACATAATAACTTAACATTATATATACTAATAACATATTATCCATATCACATAAGCTAATCATGATTTAAACATAATTTATCATAATTATATTCGGGTTGTCACAGTAATTTTGTGTAGTTTGGCTAGGTTTAGGGTTGTTTAGGAACGGGGTGGTTGGTTTGACTCCCCTCACTGATACTTTATGTAATAGTGCCATTATCCTTAATCAGATATAATAGTTGATTTTGAACATATTTTGTTGTGCCTCTTAATGAGTTTTACATTTGAATTATATACACTAATTGCTAAGGCATACATAATACTTTTGTTCATGTAAATGATAAAATGAACTATCGTTATTAGAGGTTAGAAATAATAGCATTTTGTGAAAAGAAAGGGGTTGGACCCATGTATGGCGTATGGATTGCCTATGTACCTCTAAGGTTTTTGAAAATTCTCATGAGTTTCATTTTGAAAAGAAAATATTTTTGAGAGGATCAGGTCCCACGAAGTTTTGGGTAGGGGAAAGGAAGATGTTTTTATAGAATAGAAGGGGGGAGAAGGGTAATAGTGCCCCGGGATTTCAGACTAGGGGTAAATTTTCTTAAGATGGTTCAGGTTGACTAGACTCCCCATCTCTTCTCCATCAAGGTCTATGAGCATAGGGGCTCCTCTTGAGAGAATCTTCTTCATGATGTAGGGACCTCTCCAATTCGACTTGGATTTCCCTCTGGGTCCCAAATAAGTTCTATGATTTCTTTGAGGTTAAGGTCTCCTTCCTGGACACTGTGGTCCTTGGCTTTCTTATTGAATGATCGTGTTGTCTGGCGATGGTACCCCGGTATATGATACAGAGCCTTAAGTCTCTTTTTATTCAAAAGTGATAGTTTATTAAGGCGGCTCTAATACCATTTTTCTTTGTCAACTTTTCTTTCAAATAGGACGTGGAGGGAAGTTATTTCCAGCTCAACAGGTAGGATTGATTCCATGTCATATATTATAGAAAAAGTGATATCCCCAATAATTATTCTGATTTAAGTACGGTAGCCCTAGAGGGAATAAGGGATCCAGTCGGCCTAATCTCTACAACTCTCAACCATTTTACTGATTATGGTCTTGAGGCTTTTATTCGCGGTTTCGAAAGCACCATTAGTTTGAGGTCGGAAGGGGGATGATTTTTATCTCTGAATCCTGTACTCATCGAATAATTATGTAACTTCAGCTTCAAAGTGGAGCCCATTATATGATATGAACTCGTGGGGAACTCCGTATCGATATATGATGTTTCTTTTATAAACTTGGCCACTTTCTTGGCATTCAGCATCGCTTATGACTCATCTTCGACCCATTTGGTAAAGTAATTAATAGCGACCATGATGAATTTGTGACCGTTTGAAGCTTTAGGAGTGACTTTCCTATGATGTCAATGCCCCAAGTGGAGAAGGGCTAAGGATAGGTCATGTAATATAGATTACGGGGAGGCAAGTGTTGGAGACTATTAGCATTTAAGGCATCTTCGAACATAGGGGGTGCAATCTTAAACCATAGTGGTCCAATAGTACCCTTGATGGATGATCTTTTTGTAAACCATGTGACCGTTCCTGTGGGGCCCTCATTCCCCACCGTGAATCTTTTGCATCATTTTTTTAACATCAACCCTTGCAATGAAATGCAAATGGGTTCCATCGAAGTTTCTCTTGAATAGTGCTTTATTGCAGATGATATAATGGGCAACTAGTTTGCAAAGGGTTGCACGATCTTTCTTTTCGGCATCTTTAGGATGCCTACCATGTTTGAGGAGGTGCCATATATCATAGTACCATGACCTGACCATATCAAAATCCTCCTCAAAAACTATTTCAATATTGTAGCGGTGCGAAGGATTAGCTTATTTCTAAACTAGGAAAGGGGCCATTATTATTCCCTCGGGCATGGAGACCAGTATGGCAAGAGCATCAGCCAGGCTGGTCTTGGCTCAGGGAAAGTAGTGGAAGCTGACATCATTAAACTGAGAGGCCAGTTCTTCTAGGTAGTCATAAAAGGGTAGAAGTTTTTCATCTTTCATTTTCTAAGGATTTGGCCGATGATAAGGGCAGAGTCTTTGTACACGTCTAGGTGCCGAATTCCTTTCTAAAGGGAAATCTTAATTCCTACCGTGCATGCCTCATACTCGATCATGTTGTTGGTGCAAAAGAAGTCTATCTTGATGACAATAAGGGTGTGAAAGTCATTAGGGGCGATTAGGAGTATCCCAATGTCGTATATGTTCTTGTTGGCGGCTTCGTCAAAGAACATTTACCATTGGAGGTCTTCCTGAGAGGTGCGAAGAATATCTTCGTGTGGGGATTTAGAGACCAAAACATCGTCTTCTTCCATGGGATAATCAGCAAGGTAGTCGAAGATGTCGCTTTCATAACTTTCTACATAACTTACATGTTGATACCAAATTTAGTCTGCTGACATGGATCAATAAAGTAAAGACACGTGGAAGCCTACGTGGCAACAACAAACACTTCTGAGGAACTCACACGCTCCGAGGAACCATACTACAACGAGGAACACTGTTTCCCCGAGGAACTCATACACCCTGAGGAACGAGAACTCTCCGAGGAACTCTTGAGCACTGAGAAGCTTAGGCGGTCCGAGCAACTCAGGCGGTCCGAACTGCACCTTGAACAAAGCATTAATAGCGGGATAACCAATAGTTTGATTGTTCATTAAATGCTTATCATTCAGACGCATACGCTTAAGGAGCATTAAATGTATCACCCTTTCATATGTACATCATTTAATGTATTACCCTTTCACATTACAACCCCATGGCTATAAATACATTGTACAATCCTCATTGTAAGGGAACCGAAATTTCTTGATAAAACTTGTAATCGAGAATTCCCAAACACTCAGCAATAACATAACAGTGGACGTATGCCATTCTTATAAGGCTGAACCACTTTAAAATTATTTGTCTCATTTATTTATCTGTGATTGAATAATTAGAGTGATCTAATTTTTTACATGAACATATTGGCGTCATCTGTGGGAATGACTGGTAATATCGTTTTCCATCAAAAATAATCCATCACAAATGGCTGATATTCCAGAATCTAGCAATCGAAATGCTGGAAGCCCTCCAAATCCATCTGCTCCGCCAAATATTTCAGATCTGGATGGAATAATGACAAATCTAGATCAGGGCCAGACCGTCATGCAAGAAACTATGCGTCAACTCATACAAACTCTCCATGGCGGTGCACCAACTCATTTAAGACCACGAAGTATTCAGAAAAATACCCATGCATCTTCTTCGCGTACTAGGCGTACCAATTGATATCGCAATGAGGAGTCTGAAGATTTTTCTTATCAACCTGGACGAACTTCGTCAGTGCGAGCCACAGTTACTGAACAACGTATCACTCTCTCCCCAGAAAGGGCTAGTGCGCTAGAAAGATTAAGTAGAGTATCTCCTTTCGATCGATTAGGTCCTAGGAGGAGCAAAAGTCCTCCTAGAGCCCCATCGAGAAGTTTTCGACGACCATCAGACTTAAGGGAAGGATCTGCCCAGTCGCGACCAGCTGCTCGTCAAGAGAGATCCCAGGAAGCCACTTCAACGCGATCAGCTGCTCGAACCAATAGGCCCGAGGAAGGAAATGATGCATGGAAAGGATCTTTTCAAAGGCTGGAGGATAGATTGGGGGAAATGGTTAAAGATAAGAACCCCCTACAACGAACCTTTGTTCGAGGAACACCTTTTGTCCAGTCCATTGTAGATTTTCCAACACCATCAAAGTTCAAAGCACCTGTTGTGACCCCCAAATATAATGGAAAGACTGACCCTATCCTTCATATAGAACAATACCAGGCTGCAGCCGAAATCTATGCTGTTCCAGATGAGATGAGATGTAGGGCATTCTCGGGAACTCTTACTGGATTTGCTCAAATATGGTATAATAATCTTCCTCGGGGTAAAATTTCAACCTTTCTTCAACTGGCCGAGTTATTCATTAGGAATTTCTATTTTGGGGAAAAGCCAGTTAAACGAGTAGCACATTTGTTAAGTGTTAGACAAAAGGCTGGTGAGAGTACCAGAGATTATATAACTCATTTTAATAACGAGAAACTTGAAGTCATTGATCATGAGGAGAAGACAGCGATTAATTCTTTGATGAGTGGACTACTGCCTAACAAGTTATACTACACTTTGGCAAAAGATCCACCTAGAACCATGTTGGACCTGATGGGAAAAGTGTCCAAGATTATGAATGCCGAGGAGGCTATGGCTGCGAAGAAGAACATGGATGCCAAAGAAACCAAGGTAGAAGGTGATAAAGCTAAGAAGAAAGAGCATAAGAACAATGGTAATGACAAGCATTCAAAAAACAGGTCGGTATGGGACGTGATGAAGAAATATGATAATTATACTCCTTTGAAGAAGGATATCAACCATGTTCTAGAGGAAATCAAGAACAACGAGGAACTAAACTGGCCAGAGAAAATGAAGGCAGACCCTGACAAGAGGAATAAGGCGAAGTATTGCGAGTTTCATAAAGATCATGGCCATATGACCAAAAACCGCATAGCTCTTCAGAATGAGATTGAAACACTCATCAGACGAGGAAAACTGTCAAAGTATGTTGATCGTGGAAGCGAAAGAAGAAACAACGACCGAACTAGAGAGAGGTCTAGATCTCCTCGTCGAGCAGAGGAGAACAAGAAAAGAAACCATGAAGTTGATCCCGAGGATAACCCCGATCTTCCCAAGAGACCAAGGCAGCCAGAACGAGAGGTATTTTCAATACGCTTTGGGTCATTTGACTGTAATGTTATAACATGTGGAGATGCGGGAGGAGGAGACCTTACTGCCGAGAGAAAAGCTTACCTCTGTGAGGCTCAAGCTTGCTCGTACATTCAACGAATAAATCTAGCTGAGGAGGATCACCCGAGAAAGGTGAACAAAGAGAAATTGGTTATTGGGTTCTCAAAAAATGACCTTGCAGGTGTTCTATATCCTCATGATGACCCACTTGTGATCAAGATGAGAATGAAGGACGTAATGATTTCAAGAGTACTGGTAGACAATGGTAGCTCGGCAAACATCATGTTTTACTCGTGCTTCGATAGTTTAAATCTAAAGCTATCTCAACTGGAGCCTTATCACAGACCCCTCATCGGTTTTGCTGGCAAGAAAGTTTTTCCACTTGGGACGATCAAGTTGGATATATTCATTGGTACGTGGCCTGCTTGTCGAACAGAAAGAATACGTTTCTTTGTGATGGATAAGAATGTCCAGTCATCATACAATATCATCATGGGAAGAGTAGGATTGAAGAAGTTCGAGGCTGTTCCATCTACGGTGCATCAATGACTGAAATTTCCAACAAATTTTGGAGTAGGAGTTGTTAAAGGTGATCAGAAAGTAGCTCGGGAATGCTATTATTCATCCGTCGAACAAGAAGAAATGGAGGAATCAAGGAAAAAGACTACTACCTATCAAGTGGATGAAGGTGCCGATATTGAAACATTGTATCCTAGAGATGAGTCATAACTCGTGAAGGGTCAAGTGGTGGAAGCTACTGAAAACATCATCCTGGACGACGAGCACCCTGAGTGAACTACTCAAGTAGGTTCGTCGTTGGAAGCATCACTAAAGCAGGAATTGATAACTTTCCTTAGAAGCAGAAAGCAAACTTTTGCGTGGAGTCATGAAGATATGACAGGGATAGATCCAAATTTCTTATGTCACGAGCTCAATGTGAATAAGGAGATCAAGCCTGTAAAGCAGAGAAGAAGAGTATTCAGTCCCGAGAAGAATCAAGCTATACAGGAGGAAGTTGAGAAGCTCCAGAAAGCTTTCTTCATTGAAGATGTTAAATATCCTGACTAGTTAGCAAATGTAGTGATGGTGAAAAAGAAGAACAACAAATGGAGGATGTGTGTAGACTTCACCGACCTCAACAAAGCATGCCCAAAGGATCACTTTCCACTACCCCGAATTGATCAACTAATCGATGCTACCTCGGGACACGAGCTGCTGAGTTTCATGGATGCTTATTCTGGCTACAATCAGATTAAAATGAAACCTGAAGACAGGGGGAGTACTTCTTTCATTACCCCTAGGGGAACTTATTGTTATAATGTTATGCCTTTTGGTTTAAAAAATACAGGTGCGACATATCAAAGGCTGATGAACAAAGTCTTTGCTGAACAAATCAGTTGCAATATGGAAGTCTATGTTAACGATATGCTGACAAAAAGCAAGAAAGCTGTCGACCATAAAGTTGACTTAAGTCAGACTTTTGATCAACTGGATAAATATCATATGAAGCTGAACCCGACGAAGTGCATATTTGGAGTACGAGAAGGCATGTTCCTCGGGTATATTGTCAATCAACGAGGCATCAAGGCGAATCCTGAAAAGATCAAAGCTCTGTTAGGGCTGCGATCTCCAATGACGAAGAAAGAGGTGCAAAGTCTTACAGGACGAGTAGCAGCAGTCAACAAATTTTTATCACGAGCAACTGATCGATGTCTCCCGTTCTTTAAGACACTCCGAAAAACTTTTGAGTGGAATGATGAATATGAGAATTCTTTTCAAGACTTGAAGAAATACTTGGGAGCACCTCCACTGTTGTCCTAGCCGGTGATGGGAGAAAAATTGTACTTGTATCTAGCAGTATTGGAGAATGCAGTTAGCTCGGCGTTGATCAGAGTGGAGAATGGAATGCAAAAACCAATTTACTATACGAGTAAGGCCTTCCGAGGAGTAGAAATTAGATATCCAAGGCTGGAAAAGTTAGCACTGGTGCTGATTGAGGCGAGTAGGAGAATGAGGCCATAATTCCAAGCTCATATTATAGTCGTATATACTGATATGCCATTGAGGCGAGCCCTTCATAAACCAGAAAAATTAGGGAGATTAATGTACTGGGCAATAGAGCTCGGTGAATATGATATAGTTTATGAACCCAGATCGTCGCTCAAAGGGCAGGTTATAGCAGATTTCATAGTGGAGTTCAATTATCCTGATACCCCCGAGGAGAAAAAGTTGCTCGTTGATCAACCTGTGGATGTTACAGGATCAACAAACACAAGCTCAGATCAACTCCGGTTGGTAAAAGAGCAAGTGGATGTTACGGGATCATCAAATTCGAGCTCAGACTAACTCCGGTTGGTAAAAGGGCAAGAAAAGATGGTCGACGAAGAGCGAGAAATATCAGGGGAAGATGAAAGGAAGCAACAAATATTTCACCGAGGAACTCTGTCAGATCAGAAGTTTGAAGACGAGTTACCTATATGGAGGCTATATGTAGATGGCTCATCTTGCACAACAGGCAGTGGGGCAGGGATAATTTTGAGCACTCCGGACGAGGTCGACATGGAGTACGCCCTACGTTTCTAATTCAATGCTTCCAATAATGAAGCTGAGTATGAGGCCATGATTGCAGGCCTTAATTTGGCAAAAATTATGGAGGCGCAGCAAATAATTATTTTCTGTGATTCTCAATTAATTGTAAATCAAATGTTGGGAATATATGCAGCCAAAGGAGAATTAATGATCAAATACCATGCAAAGGTGATGGAGTTGGTATCAGAATTTGCTGTTATTCAGCTGGTCAAAATACCAAGAATGGAGAATGCAAGAGCAGATGCCTTAGCTCGATTAGCGGCATATATTGAGGAGGGAGAATTGCCAATTGATAAGCTCGCAGCCAAAAAATTGAAGTTTAAAGCTGCTCGGTACGTATTAACTAACGGTATTTTATACAGACGAGGAATTATGGCAGGTTTGCAGAGATGTGTACATCCCTCCGAGGTAAAAGAATTGATTGAAGAGATCCATAAAGGGTCCTGTGGAGCCCATGTAGCAGGTCGGACGCTTTTGCAAAGGATGATGACGCAGGGATATTACTAGCCGACGATGAGGGCTGATTGTGTAGCCTATGCCAAGAAATGTGACAAGTACCAGCGTTTTTCCTCCATCCGAAGAACTCCACAAGCATTGTTGACACCCATCACTTCCCCTTGGCCAATTGCCATGTGGGGAATAGATTTGGTTGGACCACTGCCAACGACTCGAGGAAGGTTCAAATACCTCGTCGTCGCAGTAGATTATTTTACTAAGTGGGTAGAAGCTGGGCCTCTCATTGATATGACGTACGAAAAGGTGTACCAATTTATTTAGAAGAATGTCATTTATCGATATGGTCTTCCTCATGCTTTCATCACAGACCATGGAACGTAATTTGATAACGAGGAGTTCGCTGCTTATTGTCATCAGTCAAACATTTTGAAGGTCCACTCAGCACCAGGCCATCCTCAAAGCAATGGGCAAACTGAAGTGACAAACAAAAAACTGCTGAATGGTTTGAAGAAAAGACTGGACGATGCAAAAGGAAATTGGATCCACGAGTTACAGTCAGTACTGTGGGCTTACCGAACTACTCCCCGAGTAGCGACTGGAGAATCTCCCTATATGCTAGCGTTTGGAAGTGGAGCTGTTATACCTGCCGACTTAGGCCTCCCAACACACAGCGTACTAAATTTCAACTCCCCTGTCAGTGACTTAATGAGAAGATTGTATTTAAACATGCTCGAGGAAGTTAGAGAAGAAGCAGCCATTATAAATGCTGCTTACCAGCAGCGAACAACTCTATTCTACAATAAGAGGGTGAAGAAGTGTGACCTAAAAGAAGGAGATTGTGTGCTGAAGAAAGTAATTCAAAAGCACAATAAGCTGGAGGCAAACTGGCATGGACCATACCGAGTTACAGAAGTTATTCGACCAGGAACTTACCGAATATCAACTCTAGAAGGGGAGGAGTTTAAGAATGCATGGAACGCAGAGCACCTGCGCAAATATTATCAGTGATGAATAAAATGAAGATATTCTGCCGAATTATTTCTTTTTATTGAAAGTTTTTTGGGGAATACTAGTGCTACGCACTACTCGGCAAAGCTCAGGCTACTCAAATTTTTTCTCGAAAATGCCAACTAAGGTTGGTCGAGAAACCTATATTCCTCCGAGAAGTAAAGCTACCAATATTCCTCCGGGAAGTAAAGCTACCAATATTCCTCCGGGAAGTAAAGCTACCAATATTCCTCCGGGAAGTAAAGCTACCAATATTCCTCCGGGAAGTAAAGCTACCTGTATTCCTCCGGGAAGTAAAGCTACTTGTATTCCTTCGGGAAGTAAAATTTGTATTCCTAAGGGAAATAAAACTATATGTTTCTCGTGAAATAAAAGTATTCCTAAAAATGCCAACTTATGTCGGTTAGGAAGTAAATATATTCTCGAAAATGCCAACTTGAGTTAGTCGGGAGGTAAAATTATTTCAAAAAGACTAACTATGGCTGGTCGGGGATAGAAACCCACCAACTGTAGTTGGTCGACAACGAAAATTTAATGACCTTGGTTGGTCGGAAACATTTAAGAGAAAAATCTATTAACTATGGCTGGTCGGGGATAAAAACCCACTAACTGTAGTTCGTCGACATGGAGAATTTATCGACTTTGGTTGGTCAGAAATATTTTTAAACATTTTTTATACTCGTAACTTTATTACTAAGTTGGTCGAGAAACAAAACTTTATTATTAAGTGATCGAGCAACTTTTTTTAGACTCGTAACTTTTTAATTATTACTAAGTTCATCGAGAAACAAAATATTATTTTTGCCAAATGACTACCACAAATTCAAACTACTCGACAAAAATTTGATCGAAAAACTACACAATATTGTTATCTTTTTATCAGATATGCATGCACAAATATAAAATGTTATAAGACAATAGCAAATAGAAATGAAAATCTTTCATTAAATCCAAAAGCAAATTACATTGATAATGAAATGAAAGTTACATTGATATTAAAATGTATACTAACAATTACATCAAAATTCCTATTCTACTGGTCTTTTCCCCTCTGCTTTTGACACAGGTTCCTCGCCAGCAGGCGGATCATTTAAAGCCAAAGGAGAATTTATGAAGTTGAGATCCTTTAACATCCTGACATTCATCACGGATGGTCGATCTAAGAGGTGCTCGGGACAAGAGACCTCGGCAATTGAATCGAGATTGTATTCACCGAGATATTTGGAAATCAAGCTCCAAGGAATGGCCCGAGCAGGGATCCAACTCATATCCAGTTTGAATGGTGGCACGGGCAAGTCGAGAAGCCCAGGATCATGGTAGTCCCACAGGTAATGACCCTGTTCGAGCTGCAGCACACCTAAGGCATTCAACCATCCTTGCTTGTAGCCCTCATTATTGGCATTCTGGATACGATCGACCAAGTGAAAGAGATCTTCGTTGTATCCATCCATCCAAAATCCCTGGGCTGTTTGTGGAATTGATATGTTAATCTATCCAGCTGCTCGTGGATATTTCTTATAAAGATCTATTTATTCTCCAAGGTAGACTTCTGAGTGGAAAGCTGCTCTTCCAGGTCCCTGATCTTCTTTGACATTTCAGCCAAATCCTGGTTCTTCGCCATTAATTGGAAGGCCTGGTTTTCTAAGGCAGACTGAGTCCTCTGTTCCTCGATAGGAATTCGAGATGCTCTTGCTCATCCCCGAGGAGCTCTTGCTCGACCACGGGAAGATGTAAACGGGCCAGACCTCTTTAAGGTTTCCAACTCGTCCCTCAAGTTGGCATTCTCGACTTCTAAGAATGAAAATCCCTCATCATTCACTGGAATCAAGGAATTTGAAGTGGAAGATAAAGACTTCAATTGTGATATCTCCCTTTGCAGGTTGTTATTTTCTTGCTCCAGCAACTCGGCTATTTATCTGCATTCCTCGACCTCGCCCCTCAGAGTTCTATCCCTCACCTCATAGCCAACAAAGCGCTTCTCATACCCCTTGTCAGCATTGAGTTGCTGATATTTCTTCTCGTACCCCTCATGCAACAGGGCAGTGGATTCTTTGTATTGTAACTGAAGGTCTTCGAGGGTGCCTTGGAGATCCTCGATCATATTATAATAGGCCACATTATTAGCCACTTCTCGATCAAGTATACACTTCAAATATTAATATGCTTCAACTGCCTATTCTGAAGCATCTTGGCCGAGGATGTCGACGACTTGTGCTGCACTCAGGTCTGTATGACCAGCCTTAAAGTATTCATTACATTGTCGCAGTAGCTTTATATCATGGGCAGATAGTAATTCCATCCTGGCCAGAAACTAGCAGAGAAAGAAAAAGCAACAATCAATAAGAATCAAGACAGAGTATGAAGAAGAGACAACAGTATGCAAAAAAGTCCAAGTTTTATTAGATCATAAAGTTCAGAGTTACATGTGTTGGGTTACAATTGATAAAAGAAAAATAAAATGTAAAGATAAACCCGAACAACTCTACACCTTTTCCTTGTCTCCCAAAACCTTCTCGTGAGGCTGGGACGAGGAAGTAGGTTGCTCGAAAGGAGTAGAGAGTTGCTCGGGGAGCGTCAGCGGTTGCTCGAAAGAAGTAACGATTTGTTCCTCGGTAGCAGGCTGGATGGCTGAGGGATGATCTCCCATCACCATAGAAGACTCTTCGGAGGCAGCTTCGTCCTCTTCTAAGTCTTCAGGAGTTGGAGGGGGACCAGGGATGTGTTGCTGAAAAAGTTCAAAATTTTCATCCACTTTCATCTCCTGAAGAGCAGTAACCCATCCATCCCTAAAGTATTTAAGACTTCCATAGTCCACTTGCGACACCATGGCAGCCAACCCCTTATTCCACCCCTTGTCCCAGCCAGCACTGAAGGACTTCTTCACAACCATCTTCCTCTTCAACTTCTCCGAGGAAATCTTCTCGGACAGCAGGTCATCAGCAGCTTTCAATTTTCTCTCAGCCTCCTCCTTCTGCCGATTTACCTCCCTTAGTTGAGACAACTCCTCTTCAGCAACCTTGAGCTTATTCTCTAGCTCTCCAGCATTCTTGAGATTCTCGTCGAGATCTTTATTTTTCCCCTCAAGGTCCTTTATTCTCTTCTCCAACTCCTTGGATACCTCAAAAACCTGAGCTTTCTCCTGCTCGGTGGAAGCAAGCTTATTCTCCCAGATTGCCTTGTCAGTAGCATATTTCTGGCGAGGATCTTCCAAAGACCTTGTCAGGCCCACCAGAGCCTCCTCCACACCAGATGAGGAGTTTGAAGCTTTAATTGCTTCGTCCTTCTTCAAAATTATATTGAAGCAGCTCGTCAACTGTGAAAATAAAAAGAAAGCAAGTCAGAAACAGAAATGACAAGGGAAATATGAAAAGTTCAAAGTAAGAAGACTTATAGAAGCAAGGTGGCGATCAGCTAACGAAGTGACCATGTCCCGAGTAAGGTTTTATTCAATACCTTGGACCTCGGGAATGATCCAGGACTTTACCGAGCTCATGGCAGAGCTCGGGGGGACAAAAGTAGGAACCCCAGTTCCAATGGTTGGGGGCTGAGTGATGGTGTCAGCCAAATTTACCGAGGAACTCTTCTTCAGCCTCCTCGGGGGAACAGGAACAGATTCAACCAAGGAAGAACCCTTGGTCGGTGATATTACAATCACCTCTCCAGGAGCAGCAGACCTGCTCGGAGCCACTGCGGGCTTCTCGGCCACCTTCACAATAGTAGCCGAGGAAGGTGCATCATTCTTCTTTGTCCCCTCCCCTGGGACATCAACTTTACTTCTTTTTGCCTCTCCAGAACCAGAGGCAAGCTTATCGAAGAGAGTGGGAGGTCTTCTCTTCTTCATTCTTTCACTCAAAGGGATGTGAGATTTAGGCGAGGAGCTGGTGGAAGCTGGTACTGGCTCTGATTCACTTATTACTGGACGAGCAGTAAAAGAGGTGGTGTAGCTCTTGTATTGAAGCAAATATGAAGCCGACTTAATATGCTCGTCAGAAACAGATTGATGCAGACTCCAGATAAGTTTCAAATGTCTTATATTAACATCTGCTTCCTGTGGACACTTTCTTTTACTGTCAACTGCGAATAAATAAATAAACAATAAAATATCAGTAGCACATTTTATCAAACACAAAAGAAGCATGATTTCAAAATAAATAAAATGAAATAAAAATAACCTATCCCATTGCCATAGGGAGGGCATCTGGGACCTTGATAAACTTCATCTCCAGATAAAGTAGCATGTTGCCAATTTTTTATGACAACTCCGTGCTCAAAATAATCCCTATTAGCATCCGGGAGATTGACTACTAAGGCCCTATTCAAAAATCTAGTTTTTAAATAAAAGGTGTTATCACCAACTGCCCATCTATAATAGAACATAATCTCAGGAATTCCTATGCGAGTTCCATGGATTTGATTTAATCTATGCACCCCATTAACTATTCTCCATGTGTTGGGGGCTATTCTTGCAGGAACAACGTCAAAGTACTGACAGAATTCCAGACACAAGGGATTTATTGGAAAAGAAAATCCACACTCAGCAATAAAGAGACTGGGGAACCAATGTCCCTCAGCCAAACGGAAATAATTAGAAGGCTCAGAAAGCTCTTCCAAAACAACCCAAGAGGGAATGGAAAAATCAGAGTGAAAATTATCAAGAGATTCAACAGGGTAAACCATGATGAATAAAAGAAATGAAGAAGAAGGAAGAAAATGTTACAGAAAAAGAGTGGATCTGATGACAACGGACGATGGAAGAGATGAATACACAGGAGAGAAAGAGATGATGGAAAACTCGAAAATACAAATTTGAAAAGGTAGAAGACGATGGGAGTGTCTGTGAAGTTTAAATACCTTGCCTTGGGAAATGGTAAAGTAATGATTATAAAAAGAAATAATTACGCTACCGGCGGCTAGGGAAACAAAAAGGGCGCGACAATCGAAGCGAGAAGAAACGATTACGCTACCGGAGACTAAAAGGACAAAAAGTACGCAGAGATCGAGGCAGTTGTGAAAATTCAAAACGCCTGATTCTACGAATTTGGAAAGAGAAATAAATACAAGGGAAACACTCCTAAAAATCAGGAGGACTATTTAAAGCTATCATATTCCGAGAAAGAATGTTCCATACTCCTCAAAATTTGAACTATGAAACATTGGGGGATTCTGTTGATACCAAATTTAGTCTGCTGACATGGATCAATAAAGTGAAGACATGTGGCAGTCTACGTGGCAACAACAAACACTTTCGAGGTACTCACACGCTCCGAGGAACACTGTTTCCCCGAGGAACTCATACACTCCGAGGAACGAGAACTCTCCGAGGAACTCTTGAGCACCGAGAAGCTTAGGCGGTCCGAGCAACTCAGGCGGTCTGAACTGCACCTCGAACAAAGCATTAATAGCGGGATAACCAACAGTTTGACTGTTCATTAAATGCTTATCATTCAGACGCATACGCTTAAGGAGCATTGAATGTATCACCCTTTCATATGTACATTATTTAATGTATTACCCTTTCACATTACAGCCCCATGGCTATAAATACATTGTACAATCCTCATTGTAAGGGAACCGAAATTTCTTGATAGAACTTGTAATCGAGAATTCTCAAACACTCAGCAATAACATAACAGTGGACGTAGGCCATTCTTATAAGGCTGAACCACTTTAAAATTATTTGTCTCATTTATTTATCTGTGATTGAGTAATTAGAGTGATCTAATTTTTTACATCAACAGTATACAATATCGAACTTGGATAACAACATCAACCATTGAGTCACTTAACTAGACAAAGGGGCTTTTCAAGCAAGTACTTGATGGGATCCATACGGGATACAAGTCTGATGGAGAAGGCAAGCATGTAATGTCATAACTTCTACATGACCTAAACTAGAGTAACACATGCTTTCTCCAAAGCAGTGTAGTTGACTTCGTACCCGACTAATATTTGGCTGGCATATTAAATGGCTCTTTCCTTACAAGATTCTTCAATATATTGGGCTAGCAAAGCCCCTGCTGTAGTATGTGTCACTGTCAAGTATAGGAGGAGGGGGAGACCTAGCTGCGAACGCATAAGCACCGATGGTCGGGTAAGGTATCGCTTAATTTGGTCAAAGGATTCATGGAAAGTCTCATTCCAGACTTTAGCAAAATATTTTCAAAGAATCTTGAAAATGGGTTCGCAGATAAAGGTCAGTTGGATGATGAACCGACTGATGTACTATAATTTTTTATAAGCACCCAAAAATATCTATTTTATACCCCGAATAGAAGCATTTTACTCACTCGTTTTAATTAAAAATGGCCTTATGTAGTATTTTATTATTTTTTCAAGTCAATTGCGACACAATAGCGATCAAAAGCATGCATCGAAGAAACCAAAGAGACTGCGAAGTCTGAAGTTCCATTGAGCTTGCCCAGATGTGTTCTAATTCCCTGAGCCTTTTCTCTGACCAAACCTAAGCATACACCTAGCCCAGACCAAGCCCAATCCATCACCTGAGTCTGTATGTGTTGAATTTTACCTTTATTATTTTTTTAGATTTTTATTTTGAGTCGTTTTATTTTTAGGATTGATTTTAGATTTATCTAGAATTTTATTAGGATTTATTTTCTATTTTTCTATTTTTCTATTTTTATTTCTATTTTATTTTTATTAGTTTTCAGTTTTCAGTTTTTAGTTTTATTTTATTAGGATTAATTTTCTTTAAAAATTAATTATTTTTTTAGTTTTATAGATTGTGTTTTTATTAGGATTTTAGTTTTTATTTTTTTTATTAGATTTTTAGTTTTTATTTTATTAATTGAGTTTTATTTTATATATTAGGATTTTATTTTTAGTTGATTTTATTGTTTTAGTTGTTAGTTTTATTTTTATTTAGTTTTAGTTTTATTTTTTTATGCAAATGACACACACACACAAGTCCCATACACAACATTTACACCCAACAAATACTACCTCACCCTCACCTAATTACCCTACACCCTCATCATACCCAACTCTTCCCAACTTCATCTTCCTCTTCCAAACACTCACTTTCTCTCTCATCTCTCTTACCCTCCATTAACACAACAAAACCCATTTCTATCCCAACCAAATCAATACTAAAACCACAACAATACCACCTACAACTCCCATCACAAACACGGACCCGTAAACTCGGGTCGGCCAACTCGCACCAGCCCCAACCCGACCGAACCTCCACCGGCCAACTCGCGACCATGGCGTACCTGTCCAACCCGAGCCCCACCACCAGCGACCTTCTCAGCCACATAGCCCGAACCCGTCGTTGTCCTACCCAAACTGAACCTGCTCCGGCACAACCCTTCAACCCGCGAATCAGACCTGATTTTGACCCCACCAACCTCCTTCACCAAACCCAGAACCCGGATCAAAATCCGACAAGCCCCTAACCCGATCCCATGACATTCCCACTGAACCAACCACCTGCCAACAAATTCCTTAAAATAGGAACAACCCCCCCCCCCCCCCCCCCCATCTTCCATTACCTACATATTTGATTCCAACCCAATGTCCAAATCCCTCAAATCTCTCATCCAACAATCTCAAACCAATCTGTGGGTTATAAAACAAGAGAAAGGGAAGCCCATTAAAGGACTAACTCTCAGATACACAAAAAGAAGGGACGCAGAGAGAGAGAGAGAGAGAGAGAGACTGTATATTATGTACAGTTTAGGATCATAAAAAAATTCAGAAAAAAAAAATAGTTTAGTTTAGAATAAATTTTTAGGTTTGTCTTTATTCTTTTTGGTGTAATCAAGTGTTGGATTTGTGAGAAGATTGAAACGCATTTCATGAATGCGATTCGACAAGGAGAGTTACGTATGGTATTCTATTTCTCTATTCAAATTTATGTCATCTTTTGATATTTTATTGATTGTCGTTTATGCACACATGAGAATGTTTGGCTAAACACCCCGTTCAAGGGGTGGGATGCACTGCAAATGATGATAGTTTAATTAATCAATTTCAATAATGTTATAATTCTAGGAAAATTGTTTTTAACTGTCACCAATTAATTTATGTAACGAGAGTTAGTAAATTAATTGAACAAATTAATGTTTGAATTTAGGAATCGAACTGGAGATAGGTTTTTCCAGTAATTGAATATTAATTCGGTATTGAAATTCGAGGATTGATATTGTTTTCGTTAAATTGATCCTAGCGGATAATTTTCTAAAAATAATATAATTCCTAATTTTTCATTGTGTGACATTTTAAAATTAGTTTTCTGAAAAAGATTTATTAAATTTATAATTTTAATGAGGGTTAGATTATTGATTTAATATTATCTCAAAATATTTCACATTAATAAACTGAGAAATTAAAATAATTGATTATGCAGTGTAATCCCATCTCTTGACCCTCTCACATTATTCCACACTCGGTTGCACATTCTTTTTCATTATTTAGTCATTTCATAATTTTTAGCATTTATTAGTTAATTTTTCCCTTGAAATTGTTTTTAAAAAAAATTAAAAAAATGTAATTGCAAGTTTTCACGTCACTTGTTTCACCATTGAAAGTTGGATTAATACCCGTACTTACCGCAATACGAGTTATTTTTAGATAAGTTTTGTAAGTACTCAAGGGAATTTTGAGAGTGGCTTTTTAAGACAACAACCAAACGCAAAAAGCTTTTCATCAATTTTCCCAGGAATCCTCGGACTTTCTTCTCTGTTTGTGGTGGTGTCATCTCAAGTATAGCTTTCATCTTGGCAGGGTCTGCTTCGGTTCCCTTCTCACTAACCATGAATCCCAAGAGTTTTCCTTTTGTGATGTTAAAAATGCATTTCTATGGGTTCAGCCACATCTGGAATTGTCGTAGTCATTCAAAAAATTCCTAAGGACGGGAATATGACCTTCCCAAGTCTTAGAATTGATGACCATATCGTGCACATAGACTTTTACCTCTGTATGAATAAGGTCATTCAGGATGGTTGTGGTATCCCTTTGGTAGATATCCCCGGCATTCTTAAGTCCGAATGGCATGACAGTGTAGAAGAAAGTTCCCCATGAGGTAATGAAGGTGGTTTTCTCCTAATGATAAGGGTGCATCTTCCCCATAAGGTAATGAAGGTGGTTTTCTCCTAATGATAAGGGTGCATATTGATCTGGTTATATTCGAAAAATCCATCGATAAATGACTTAAGGGCGTGGCTAGCTGTTTTTTCCACGATCATGTCGATGTTGGGTAATGGATAATTATCCTTTAGGGACGCTTTGTTCAAATCACGGTAGTCAATGCACATGTGGACTTTCCATCCTGCCTTCGGCATAGGGATAATGTTGGTGAGCCGTGTAGGATATTCGATTATGAGAATGAAACCTACGTTCAGTTGCTTGACCATTTCTTCTTTGACTTTGAGCGACCATTCGATACGAACCTATCATAGCTTCTGTTTGATTGGATTGCATTCTGGATATGTTGGGATCTCGTGTTGAGCTATTTCTGGGTCAATATCGGGAATGTTATTATAGGACCATGCGAAGACGTCCATGAATTCCTTCAGTAATTCCTCGAGTTCTGCACGCTCATACTTGTTAAGGGTGGACCCTATCCTATTATCGCGATGATGGCTACTATAACCAAGATGAATAACCATAGTTTTATCTCATTGATTTGAACGCAATTGTGTTGATTGTTATTCTCCTTATTAAGATCAATTAAGAATTGTTCATTTGTAAAATTATCATCATCAAGAGTTTGATTATAATCAAGATTAGAATCAAGAAAATTAATATAGGGCATATCAAGATACTTGAAATCTTCGTTCATTTCATTCTCAGGAAAACAGCATTGAGAACCTCGTCAAAATAGGTCTCAGTTATATTTATATCAGAAAAGGGAACAACAACATCAGGTGAAGATATTTGAATAGGGTAGGAAGCAGCATCGGTTTAAGTTTTGGTATGTTATACAGGCATGACATTCCAGTTGAGGAGAGTCATGTCAGCATCTCTGATCTGAGTAGACGGGTCTAACGAATCATGCAAAGACTTAGCCCCAGTGTTTACAGGTTGAATGAGTCCTCGGAATCACTTTTTTCAGAATCCCTGGTAATTGTCATGGCTTTCTCGATAAGAGGATGAACTTCATACCGAAAGTTTGCATCCCAACGGTTGTATCTTAAAATAATATTTCCCACCCTGATTTTATCTTTTTATCAACGAGGTCATTCCAGGGTTTGAGGAAGCCATTGAAAGGGAAGTCGTCACCTTCCTTGTTCAACCTTCCATTCAAAAAGTCTTTCGAAACATTTTTTCTTCTTCTAAGATTCTTTTTTTATCATGTCCACTAGAGGGCTTTGAGTTATTCTGGTGAGGTTTGGTAGCCCAGGACACATAGTGAAATGGCCTCTTTCAGGCCTATAGGCTCAAGGATCCCTTGCTAGCATCGCCCTAACCCATTCCGGGCATGAAATGCATGTTCTTGAACATCTTAATCATGTTGATGTTTCCATGAAGGTTGTGATCCGGACAGACCCGGTCTTTGAAACTATCTCCTGCTAGAAAGGGAAGCGGGTCAACTCAAAATCCATAGAGGAGCATGTTATTTGTTCCATGCTGAATCTCTTATACTGGCCGTGTTTGAACTGTCCTCATCAACCAAGATGGTGATAACCTGGACATTAGTGAAGAATTTTAGTTTTTTATAAAGAGAACATGACACCCCTTGGATACTATTGATCCATAGATGGAGAAAAAGAAGGTTGAAATATGTAGGTACATCAATAACTCGAAACTGAGTAACAGGATTGATAGGGCCAGCCACTATTGTGAGTTTTATGGATCCCATTACCTCTTGGCGAGTATTGTCATAAGCACGCACAGGGATAGAAGTGGGAGTGATATCACCAACCTTTAAAACCAATCAATTGAAGGTTCTGAGAGGGCAAACATTGGGGGAAGATTATTTATCAACTAGTGAGAGTGGAACTTTATTTCCCAATACTTCAATGGAGAAGTTGAGGGCATAATTGAGGTAAGGGTCGATCTTTGGTATCTCTACTTCAGAAAAGGAAAGGAGTCTGGAAGAAGTCAAGGACCCAACCATGTTCTTCAAATTCTTTGAAAGTAGTGGAAAGAGAGACTATAGGCCCAATGAGGAGTCATATCAAATAATTTTGGTGAAACAGAGAGGACATGAAAAGTTATTATAAGGTGATGTTGGCTTGGGTTTTCTTGAGCTGGTCAAGGATTTTATTTTCTCCGATGGTCATCTCTAGCATGGGAAATTCTTCAGCAACTCCCTTTTCTATGTCTATCTCCATATGTGATTTAATAAGGTGTGTAAGAATAGGAACCCCGTGTCTTCATTTATTTCTAGTTGAATGGCCACCTTGTTGATTTCCCTAACAGATTTTGAAGGATATCATTTCATACAAACTGGCTACTAGACTGGTGTCTTCATGACTAGCCTCATTATCGGAGTGGTCAAAGTCATCTCCCCATCCGGTGGCGACTATATTCTCTTTCTAAAAGAAATCAATGAATTTAATAAACTTGATGGCTTCATCGTATAGATCTTCCCACTCAATGGGGAGGTGCAAGAATGAAGGGACCAACCATCCCTAAAGCTTCAAAGTAGTGAGTAGCTCATCAATGCTATAAATTTCACATGTCTGTCAAAATGCACTGGCCATAATATGTACTACATCATCTAAATGACTTCATTAACAATTACCACCTAATCATCTCACTCTCAATCCCATTTTCAGGCTTCCATGAACAAGCCCTTAAATTTACGACAATCAACGGTCATTTATGAGAGAAATTTCAGCTCAAACTCCAAGAGTTGGTTCAATATAGCTGGTAACTCCTATTCTTCCCTTATGAATGGGTACAGATGGCAATGCAGGCCCTTGTGAGGAGTGACAGAGCTTGGTTGGTAAAGTAGGTAGGGTGTAAGAGAAAATAAGGGCACATTTTAAACAATTTGTGTAAGATTATAGGTATGATGGGTGCTTTACTGGACACAGTTTGGGCAGATGGATCAAATTCTGGGACATTCTTGAGAAAATGACATTTGTATAGGTTAAGAGTGAGTTATGAATGGTGTTGGGTTTAGGATTGGATGGTGGGGTGATGATACCCCGATAAATTAAGCCTTGGATCACATTCCAAAGATAGAATCAGTGGTTGGTAGTATCGTCGACAGACTGGTGGAAATCACAACGGGCATCGGCATTGAAATTTCTTATGAGGTTTTGGCTCAGCAGTTCTTGGTATAATTTTAACAGAGGACCAAGGAACTTAGTGTAATCTTTCTTGATAGGGTTGGGGTGACTTGTCGGTTCCCAAGACATAGAAGTTTGAGAGAAGTTGTTGACAGTTGAGACTGTATCACTTGTGGGCTTCTCATATTTTTGGGGAGTGAACTGTCCGATCACTTTCTTCGGCTCAAATTCGACTTTGGCAGAAATTTCCTCAATTTCTACACCAGCTTCTAGAAGGGATCAAAAGTTTGAGTAGTAATGTCCTCCTATGGACGCTCGGATTTGAGGTTAGAAATTTTTCTTCACGATACTGAATTTTTCCTCCTCCTATGGTCTATTGGTCATGATAATAGCTTTCTCCCTCCACCTTCCTATGAAGCCACTAAAATTTTCCCCAAGATTCTTCTTAACAAGCTATAGATCTTGACGTGTAACCTTGAGCTCCTCATTGTACTTGTATTGTGACATGAATTCTCGAGAAATATCCTTCCAACTATGGATCTTGGACTCCTCGAGGTACATAAACCAATGAAAGGAGCTTTCTTTCAAGGTCTGCTAGAATATATGAGTCATTTTATCTTTAGAGGCACCAATGAGGGTCATGGATCGATGATAGCTTTTGAGATGAATAATAGGGGGTCCGCTTCCCCCGAACTTCTCGATGTTAGGCATCTTAAACCTCTCTGGCAATCTGGCTTTGGGATGGGGAGACATATGGGTTTAGTTCATGTATTTCCCGCATATCTTAACCTGATCACACTTTTTTGACAACATATTGAGGTCTTACTTGACCTTATTCAGTTCCTCATCCTTAGTATATGTGGGTAGTGGAAGGTTAGCTCCTAGTTGGGCAAGGTTTGAAATAAGGAGTTGATTTGGCGATGACCCGTTGGCAGACAGGGCGTATGGAGCATACTGATACTCTTTTGGGATCCAAATAGGCTCAAGAACAAGTGGACCCATGGAACGAGGAAAGAAAACCTAGGGTTTTTTTAGGAATCTGGGCCCGGTGATGTTGTATCTCATGGAACTCATTTTGAAGGTTATCAATCTTGGCACTGAGCTGGGCTAAGATGGTCATCAGATCGGGTTGTACATTTAACTCTTGGTCGACATTATCCATAAAGATCTTGTAGAGGTAAATCCCAGACTTGGATGAGGTAGAAAAAGAACCGATGGAGCCTTGGGGAGGTGTGACGGAAGACTGAAGCCAATAGGGAGCTAGGCCAAAATCTGGTATGCGATCAACCTGAGAGGGAAAATGGTTTGAATTTATTTTTAAAAGAGGGAGGGAAAAAAATTTGGGTATGTCGAAAAGAGGAGGAAAATGTTTTTGGTATCTTTGGAAAAATGGGCAAAAAGGAGAGAAATCTCAGCATGATTATTATTAATGTTATTATTTGGTTCTCACTTGTATTAGGTTTGCCTAAATATAGAAAAAATATTGGATAGAACCCGAGCCTGGGAAAATGGGATTTGAAAAAAAAATGTAAAACACGGTTGGACTTGTTTCCAAACTCACAGATGGGGTCCTGTTTGAAAAAAGGCGAAATTGCACAAAAATTTGGGCGGTATGCCAACCCTGAATTTCGACAGAGTTTCACATGGTAATCGAAAACTACATATGAGTGTCCTAGGTTTAACATCTATATGAGGTTTATGGAATTATTGGGTTAGTTCATGGGTTCCCCCCTTGGGCATGAATTCCACGATATACCTCTTGCCTATAAGGGCAATCATTCATCGATACGTGGGGATAATCCATTTGATATACCTGAGTGTACGTGAATTTCCTAACTATATACCTTGTGGGGATAGTATGTATGAGAGCAAATTTGATATACTCGATATACGTGAATAAGCTCCCAGATGTATACCTCCTGTCGTGAGTTCGGTCAAACGGTACGATGCGAGGGGAATCCTTTAATAAACGTCAAAGTCGCCACTCTGCCTATCTCGATGTCGAGGGTCGGGGTCTCTGTAGGTGGATTTCTCCTTCATTCCCCCTCCTTTTTTAGTGTGAGGGTGGGATTGTGTCCTTTATCGGGGTCTCGATCGTCGTCAATGTGGGGTAGAGTCGCTATCCTATTTTGCACAAAACAGGAAAAAGAAATGGTGTCATTTCAAGAGAGCGGCATCAAGGACAATACACAAAACAGGCAAAAGAAATGGTGTCATTTTAAAAATATAATGTGAGTTTTTACCGATTCACAAGTCGTTATGAGGGAACGATTGTGTATACCGAACAAGACACAAGCATATAAATGTAAATATCAAGAATATATGGTGAGAATAAAATAACAACTATATTTTAGAGGACTCGACTCAAGGGATTTATCCAAGATGCCTACAGAGCCCGAAGGCATCAAAGTCCACATAGTTCGAAGAAAATATGAGGTGGGGTTTAACCCATAATTCCAACTGGGGACTTTATTATATATATATATGTGTGTGTGTGTGTGTGTGTGTTTGTACAAAAAGGTTATTTAGTGTGATAAAGCGTGATGACAAATCCCCTTTTGGAATTTACAGGTGAACCCTCTTTTTCTTATTTTTGGATTTTTCTATGAAAATAAAGTATGTGCGAATAGTAATAATAAAAACTTAGAATTAAGATGTATGATGTAATGAAGTAAGATACTAAAGCGAAAATGAAGTAGCTAAATAAAAATTAAGAGAATTTAAAGACAAAGAGGAAGAGATGGACCTCCTTACAAAGACTTGGAGTAGATCTTACTTGTAAATACGCTGACCACAAGGTGGAGTGATGGTGGTTTGAGGAGGTGGGTGGAAATTTACTCAAAAAAGTATGAAAATGATGGAAAGAGTATGGGATATGGGCTTTTTAGGAAAGAACATCCCTGAATTTGAGGGAATTCTCTCTGAATTGCTGAGAGGGATGTTCAGGGGTGCCTTTAAAAGTAAGGTCATGGCCTCTATTTATATGTCCAAGGGGGATACCGATCGGCATGGTCCTTGACCTGCCTATCAACATAGAACCCTAGACACAGCTGGGGTTGCCATTCAGCAGTATGAGCTAGGTTTTTCGAAAAATGGTCATAAAATGTAAACCATAAGTAATAATCATACACGGGGTGGACAGTTGGAAAGGGTATTCAGAGCCCTTCAAGAATCCATAGATCCACTATAGTGTTCAAGAGTTGACCGGGGTCAAACGGGGCTCGAAAGCGCCCGTTAGTCATTAGAGAGGAATTTTTTAGAGGAAAATGGATCGTCCATCCTAATTGTAAGGACGATTCATGCACCAGATAGACCATTGGAAAGTGTATTTAGTGCCCGTCAATGATTCATTGCGCTTCTGCTCAATTAAGGGAGTTTATTAGGGTCAAAACGGGGACCATGAATGCCTAGAGGCCTCCAGGTCAGTTTTCGATCATTAAACGGATCGTTCGTTCGAACCGTAAGGCTAATTCATGCACGGGGTGGAATTTTGGAATGGGGATTTATATCTCTTCGAAGATTCATTGTGCTCTCTCTTTGACGAGAAAGTTGATTGGAGTCAAACAAGGCTTAGGAGCACTGGGTGGCTTGTAGATCGGTACTCAGGGTATGACCTAGGGTTTGCGGTGGATGAGTGAATTCTAGGGACCTAAGGAGGTGCTTAGGGGGGGTGGTCTTTGGATGGGGTGTTTACACAAAGTATTAAAGAAAAGAGGAATCCCTCAACAAAAAAATTGCTTTTAATCATTTAAACATTTTTTTTCCTTTACTATCTTTTTCTTTCTTTTCTTTACAATTTTCTTAGTATAGTTTAATTTTTTTTCTTTGAAGTGGTAAGAGAAAAATTTATGATTGCTCACATTTTTATATATTACAGTTTGGTATATCACGTTACAAAAATACGACACCTAAACACATCTACGTCACTACTTCTCGATACTTGAAGACTATGTTGAAGACCGTCAAAGAATGAAAGATTTGGTCATCGCAACAATCCTGAAAGAAGTATATGTTTGCTGTGGTAAAAAGGTTATAAGTATTTTCTGGGATTTAATTATTTTTTTAGGTAATAATTTTCTTAAAGGAACTCAAAATGTTTATAAGAAAAAAAAATCGAAATTTCGACGCTTCGTTCGAATGAAGTTGTCCCTCATTTGGAACGAGATTTCCTTTTGGGTCATACTGAAATATTGCTAGCAGTTCATGTTCGAACGAGTTTAGCGAAGTTTTAAACGAGATCCTTTTATAGTTTCGATGTAATCGCGTTAGAATTATTCGTTCATAGTGTCGTTCGAACGACATGCCCCTTCGTTCGAACGATCGGATGGGATTTTGGTTTTTATTGTATATTTTCCCAATATCTTTTGTGTTTATCCTTTTTATCTCCCCTTCATATAAAAAGTCTAAACGGGATAAGATATCTTAGGAACTCTTTTTCAAAAAGAAAAACACCTTTTGAGTTCTCTTTTCATGATCAAACACCTCATATCATATTCCTTACTCTCAAGATATATTCAAGATCACTTTTACCAACATCAAGAAGGTTTCTTGTGATACACCTTTGTAAAGACTTTTCCTTACGAATGATTTTGTGAAATTAGGTTTCACTGTTGAAGAAAAAAGAAGGCTCAATCGGTGGATACCGAGGGTAGATCGCTACCTATGGACGACTCTGGAGCTGGGTCATATCCGTTAGCGTTTAGAAGACTTTGCACATCTAACTTAGTGTATCTAAGTGTGTTGTAAGTTAATTGTATTTAAAACTATCATTAGTGTTGAACAAAAGGTTTTGCGCTGCAATAGGATTTTTCCTCATCTTGATTTTGTTTTTGCATGTTTGGATTAATAATTACAAATTAATATTTGAATACAATTTGCATGTGCACCATAATCAATTGAAGATTAAAATTTGGAATTATATGCTTGGGCATTTAAATAAATAAATTGATCCATTGGTTTGTGCACACACTCTCAAATTGGTATCAGAGCAGGTTGCACTAATTTATTGTGTACTCATTTTCGATAAAAAAAAATTGATATCAAATTAATGAATAATTTGATGAATAATGTTTACTAAATTTAATGAATAATTTGTATAATCGAATGCCCGTTTTTTATGGTTCCAATTATGTTTACTGGAAAGCTCGGGTAAGGTCTACATTAAAATCAATTAATAAAAGTGTCTGGTTACTCTGAGAAAGAGGGTAAACACCACCCACTATAACTATTGATAATGTCGTTGTCCCTAAACTCGTCTCTGAATGAAAATAAGACGACCTCAAATGGAGCTGAAAATGATGACCCACAATTTTAAATTTTACAAATATAATTTTCTTTTAAATGCGGAATAGAGATGGTTCAATTAAAAAAGGAATAATCTTTTTCTTCACAAATTAAAACAAAAGTAAAACAAATTTTCATTTTCTCAAAATTAAAATTATACTTAAAATCAAATTTGTGACTTTTTACTTTAAGCCCAAAAATCAATTTAATACAAGTCCTAGAAATTTGCCTAACAATAAATGTTCATTTTGCAATTTAGGCCAAACTAAATTTTATCCAATAAAATTAATGACTTGAATTAAATTAATATTTACCCAAATTAAATTAGCACTAAATTAAATATACTAATTTTATCTTTTTACCTAAGCATGCATATAATGTGATATTGCAAAAGATAAAGTAAGTAAACAACCACTACGCCGCAATGTATGAGGAAAAATCCACAACGGAAAAAAACCTCGGACGACCCTAGACTTAAGTCCACTAAGTATGATTTTATGATTACAAGATAAATGACTTACACAACTCGACTTGACTCCGTCCAAGCCCCTAACGCGACTTCTTCCAACTACCTCCACCTAGTTGACAGTCCCGGCTTCCACCGGAACCTTGGAATCCACCAATGACGCCTTTGGAACAACCGTCAACCCACACCCGAACCCTTTCCCCGAGTGGGAACGCCGCAACAACAAACAAGTCTTGTTCTTTGAGGGATGTAGAAGTAAACCCAAACAACTCTTTAAACGGTAGAGTATAACCCGGTGCCAAACAATCCAAGCAAAGATATATATGAAGAAACTTGGAATAAACAAACTATGGGTGTATAAACCATGATTTTATTATGAGGATTAAAACATTTTAACAAAAATCAAGGGGACTTTTTATTAGAATAATTTGCTCTCAAAAACTATCTTAGATGTGTGAAAAAGTCTTATAAAAAATGTTGTTCCCGCACTAGTTAAATCTGTCAAAAATTTAGTGGGGAAAAAGTAGTGGGAACATGGAGAAAACTGCCAAAAAACTGTTCCCGCCAAACACATTCGAACGAATTTTTCATTCGAACGACTTTACTAACGAAGTTCCAGTGCAAAAAAGGAAATCTCGTTAGAAGTATCGTTTGAACCACCTGGGAATCTCGTTCGAACAAGATTACAGTTCGTTCGAACGACTTACCAGAAGATGGAATATTTTATTTAAGCCCAAAACTTTTATGAAATGTTCTTAAAAATATTTTCTGAGTAAAACAAAGTCGTTAAAAATTATTTATAAAAAAATTATAAAATACACCCAATAAATTTCCAAGCTCGTATATATACATAAATGCACTCATACCGTAGGAGCATTGGAACCAATGTTGTTGACGTAGAAACGAGGCACACTAAACCCAGCATATAATGAAGCTTTATAATCTTGGCCGCTACATCTTCAATTAACATGTCATAGGCTTGGATGGATACACTTGAACACTGTCCTATGACTCAAATATTTATGTCCGGAATTGAGCCAACACTACATTAAGACTCAATCGGAGACTTGTGTCCTTACAAATCTCCCCCTTTGGCTATTCCGTGATAAAAACCAATCAAAAATCCTAAAGGTCCATCAAGCTCTACTAGACTTAAGAAAATATCCCAGCCAAAATAAAAATTACATAACCTGACTCAAAAACCCAAGGATAAATATCTTTGCCAATGAAAGTTGTCATTTTAGAAGAATTCCTACACACTTAAGCAAGCTATCAAATGCATAGGGAATAAGAATATTAAATGCATATAAAATAAATACTCCCCCTAAATTAATTCACCCCTTTATCAAATAAATGACCTACTTAGAAAGACGTCTCCCTCTAAGATAAATTTCCCAAACTAAGATACGATTATAATAGGATTAGATACCATTTCTCCCCCAATCATTTTCTCCCCCTTTTTGTTCAGGAATAGACAAAGGATAAAAGAACTAATTTAAACACGATGAAGCTTAGAGTGATAAGAACATGAAAGCATATGGGCAACAAAATCGAAACTAATCTATAAAAATAATAACGGATACCAACGAAGATGCAAAAAAAATGATATCAATGTGATACATAAGATACTAAACATGTGATATTAACAACAATATGAAACAAGATAGATACCAATTATCAATTTTAACCATAGATGGACTAGAAAGCAAGGCAAAGAAAAAGAAATACCACATATATGTAGACATAATGTATATCACTAA
This sequence comes from Sambucus nigra, assembly GCA_949130495.1. Taxonomy (NCBI): domain Eukaryota; kingdom Viridiplantae; phylum Streptophyta; class Magnoliopsida; order Dipsacales; family Adoxaceae; genus Sambucus; species Sambucus nigra. The sequence goes on along the minus strand of OX422213.1, from coordinate 338,860,814 downwards.
TGCACATGCACATATATATAGGTATAGACACCACACATGACACAAAATACAATAAACTTTTCACACTCGTATGGCAAAAATGTGTCATATGAAAACGAAAGTGTAGGGGTGTGAACTAATAACAATTAAATTTAGACACATTCACTTAAAACATATTCACGGAGTTCTCAATTGATTGCAAACTTTATCACATTTGAATATGACCTCATGTGACAATATAGATTGAACTCAATGAACAAGCATACACAATGAATACAAGCCTAGAATTTGGATGATTCTACAAACCAATAGAGTCATGACATTGAAAATACAACTAGGATAAACGAACATTGCGCAAACCATTGAAATACCATCAAATCTCCCTCAAAATATGCATATTATTTTAATATTTTGAATGAATAAATCAACTAAATAAAATAGGCCATGGAAAATATTTTTCTTTTAATGCCATTATTCTTTTAGGCCTTTGGACCACGTATTTATTTTAGGTCCAAGCAAACGGTGGCTTACTCGCAAAGGATGATATTTCATTTTGGAGCCCTTCCCCGTGCACACACAAGCACACACACACACACACACACACACACACACATATATATATATATATATATATATATATATATATATATATATATATATAATATTTTATCGCTTAATTCTCGCGTGCAACGGATTTTAACATGCACTAGTCCTCCTAGGTTACATAACATGTAGATAACAAGATTGGTAGGAGAACACCTCACAAAGCTCAAATATACATATGAAGTTATAGTTTCAAGTGAGCTCGTTCATGTGTAAATTGAGGCATATAAAAATAGAATCCATTAAAGCAACACAAAATCCAACTACTCTATGTAAGCATGGTAAAGAACATTGTAAGAATTGACAATCTTAATCAAAATTTCTAGCCGCATGGGAGCGAAGAAGAAGGGATTCAAACACAAGTATATTCCACTTAGAGTGTGTCAAACTAAAATACACACAAAACAAACATCTTTTTGAGTTTTTGACATATTTTAACCAAACAAACAAAAATATTTACTCAAAAGACAAAAAAAATCATTTGTATTTTTCATTAAACCTAAATGACTAAAAGGTGAAACACAAAGGATAAACAAAAAACTTTTTGTATTTTTCATTTAATGCAAACTAAAATGAAAGAACTATAGTACAAAAGATAAACAACAATCATAATTCTAGCATGTGATAAAGCATGAAGTTTAGACTAGAACAATGATAAAGAAGCATACAATTAGCTTGATAATTCAGCATGAAGTACAAAAGCTAAAGTATGCAAACAAAACTAACACATTCAACCTTTAAATTTAGCAAGGGAGGTTTCATGTGAAAGCAAATGATAATCAACAAATCTAATATTTGGCACGTCTAAAAATGATTTCTTAACCCATATAGATGTATATTTGAAAATGGTGACCCCCAATTTTAAATTTTACAAATATAATTTCCTTTTAAATGAGGAATAGATAAAGTTCAATTAAAAAAGGAATAATCTTTTTCTTCACAAATTAAAACAAAAGTAAGACAAATTTTAATTTTCTCAAAATCAAAATTATACTTAAAATCAAATTTGTAAATTTTTACTTTAAGCCCAAAAATCAACTTAATACAAGTCCTAGAAATTTGCCTAATAATAAATATTCATTTTGCAATTTAGGCCAAACTAAATTTTATCCAATAAAATTAATGACTTGAATTAAATTAACATTTACCCAAATTAAATTAGCACCAAATTAAATATACCAATTTTATGTTTTTACCTACGCATGCATCTAATGTGATATTGCAAAAGATAAAATAAGTAAACAACCACTACGCCACGATGTACGAGGAAACCCCACAACGGAAAAAACCCTCGGATGGCCCTAGCCTTAAGTCCACTGAGTATGGTCTTATAATTACAAGATAGGGACTTACACAACTCGACTTGACTCCGTCCAAGCCCTTGACTCGTCTTCTTGCAACTACCCCCGCCTAGTTGACAATCCTAGAGTCCATCGGAACCTTGGAATCCACTAATGAGGCCTTTGGAACAACCGTCAACCCGCACCCGAATCCTTTCTCCGAGTGGGAACGCCGCAGCAACAAACAAGTATCTCCTATATATACATAAAATGCATTCATACCTTAGAAGCATTGGAACCAATGTTGTTGACGTAGAAATGAGGCACACTAAACCCGACATATGATGAAGCTTTATAATCTTGGCCGCTACGTCTTCAACTAACACATCATAGGCTTGGATGGATACACTTGAACACTATCCTATGACTCAAATTTTTTTATCTGAAATTGAGACAACACTGCATTAAGACTCAATCGAAGACTTGTGTCCTTACAAATCTCCCCCTTTGGCTATTCCGGGACAAAAACCAACCAAAAATCCTAAAGGGCCACCAAGCTCTAATAGACTTAAAAAAATATCCCACCCAAAATAAAAATTACATAACTTGACTCAAAAACCCAAGGACTAATATCTTTGCCAATGAAAGTTGCCATTTTAGAATAATTCATGCACACTTAAGCAAACTATCAAACGCCCTAACAATAAATATTCATTTTGCAATTTAGGCCGAACTAAATTTTATCCAATAAAATTAATAACTTGAATTAAATTAGTATTTACCCAAATTAAATTAGCACCAAATTAAATATACCAATTTTATATTTTTACCTAAGCTTGCATTTAATGTGATATTGCAAAAGATAAAATAAGTAAATAACCATTACGCCGCGATGTACGAGGAAAAACCCACAACGGGAAAAAACCTCAGACGGCCCTAGCCTTAAGTCCACTAAGTATGATTTTATGACTACAAGACAGATGGCTTACACAACTCGACTTGACTCCGTACAAGCCCCTGACGCATCTTCTTGCAAGTACCTCCGCCTAGTCGATAATCCCGGAGTCCATCGGAACCTTGGAATCCATCAATGAGGCCTTTGGAACAACCGTCAATCCGCACCCGAAGCCTTTCTCCGAGTGGGAATGACGCAGCAATAAACAAGTCTTCTTCTTTGAGGGATGTAGTAGTAAACCCAAACAACTCTTCAAATGGTAGAGTAGAACCCGATGCCAAACACTCCAAGCAAAGATATATATGAACAAACTTGGAATAAACAAACTATGGGTGTATAAACCTTGATTTTGTTCTAAGGATTAAAACATTTTAACAAAAATCAAGGGGGTTTTTATTGGAAGAATTTTCTCTCAAAAACTATCATAGATGTGTGAAAATTTTTTATCAAAAATGTTTTTCCTGCACTAGTTATATCTGTCAAAAAGTTAGTGGGGAAAAATTAGTGGGAACATGGAGAAAACTGCTAAAAAACTGTTCCCGCCAAACATGTTCGAACGACTTTTTCATTCGAACGACTTTACTAACGATATTCTAGTGCGAAAAAGGAAATCTCGTTAGAAGTATCGTTCGAACGACCTGATAATCTTGTTCGAACGAGATTCCAGTTCGTTCGAACGACTTACTAGAAAATGGAATATTCTATTTAAGCCCAAAACTTTTATGAAAAGTTCTTAAAATATTTTCTGAGTAAAACAAAGTCGTTAAAAACTATTTATAAAAAATTTATAAAATACACCCAATAAATTTCCAAGCTCCTATATATACATAAAATGCATTCATACTTTAGGAGCATTGGAACCAATGTTGTTGACGTAGAAACGAGGCACACTAAACCCGGCATATGATGAAGCTTTATAATCTTGGCCGCTACGTCTTCAACTAACACGTCATAGGCTAGGATGGATACACTTGACCACTATCCTATGACTCAAATATTTTTGTCCGGAATTGAGCCAACACTACATTAAGACTCAATCGGAGACTTTTGTCCTTACAGGAGCAATTTTAACTCGCGCAGTTTGAGTGCCATCTTGAACGTTGTCACCCCTGATGATTTTTGTCACGTCATAACGTGCACCACTTCCAATGAATCTTAAGATATCCTCCAACTCACTCTCGAGGGAATCGACATATTAAAGCTTATAAGATGCAAAATCTCATCACACAATTTGAAACTATCATTATGCTTGAATCTGAATCATTTGACGAGTTTTACGCACGACTATCCTACATAGTAAACATGAGTTTCAATTTAGGTGAGAGAATACCTCAGACGTGCGTTGTTAAAAAAAATTGAGACTGCTCCCTGCCAGTTTTATTCCTAAGGTTAGCGTGCTAAATTTGTTAGGGATACTAGATACTCTTAGGTTAGAAGAACTTGTAGGAGATCGTCAAACATATGAGATAGATATGTTTCTTAAAACTGCTAAGCCTAAGTGAAAGGGAATTTCACTAAAAGCCTAATCTAAAACTAAAGAGGCAGTGTCGTCAGATTTCGAGTACGATTTTGATTTAGACGATTTACACCTTTTTACTAAAAAAATCAAAAAGTTTCTCAACTTAAAAAGCAAAATACTTCCAAAGAAAAGAAAAGTTATGAGAAAGATAAAAGATGTAAATCGAATAAGAAAATATGGAAAAAGAAAATAAAGTTTTCCAAAAGAATTATGAGAAGAGATGTTATGAGTGTTAGGGAAAGGGTCACAAAGCTCGTGAGTGTCCAACTAGGTTAAAGAGATAAAGGAAAGGTAAAGTTGCCTTAAATTTCACGCTTAGCAATAGAGAGTTTGATTCGATTAGTTCGGAGGATGAATCACCGCATGGTTGTAACTTCACCGCATTCATGGGCAATCATGTTAGTATACCGAGCGCACCTCAAGCATATGAGAAACTACTAAACGTGCACACCTCGATAGTGAGTCTAGTCATTTCGATAGAGTGAGGTGGATATGTTATAAGTGAGGGCGGGAGTGACCTACAACGCGCTTATGCCGATATTTATTCTGAGTCCTTTAAAATTGAGTAGCAAAATAAAGATTAGATATGAGAGTTTTACCATTAGATAAGGATTAGAGAGAGGTGAGATAGTGTGAGTCCTCGATTAGAGAAACTTTGGTAGAGAGTTTATTTAGTTAAGAGAGAGAACAGGGACTTTACCGACAAGGTGTCTAGTCTTACGAGAGATCTCTAAGCATCCGTAGAGATAATGAGAAACTTAGAGCCCTTATATCCTAACTTGAGAAAGATCTTGAATATGCCCGAGCGATCAAGGTAGCTATCGAGGATACATCGAAGAAGGTAGGTAAGATGCTCCTCAGACCCACTTTAGGTTTTGGTGAGAGGCGTGTAATAGGTTATGTAAGGACATTTTTTTCCATTGTCAATATGTATGTCATACCCCATTACACCATTGAAGAAATTTAAGATTGCATCTACATCAACATCTCCGAATATCAAAAGCTTCTTCAACTTGGAATTAGTTTTCTGCATAACCGGACCGATCCGCCTATTTTAAAAAATGAACTGATCCGCCTCCGGACCGATCCGTCTCCATACCGGACCGATCTGCTTTGCTCCAGAAATAGAGAACCCCAGATCGAAACCAAACTGAAGAAGCCCTTTAAAAAAATGGATCGATCCGCCTCTAAAAACGAACCGATCCGCTTCGGATAAAATCAAACAGATCTTATGAGATTTTTTTCGGCTCAGGTTGCCCTATATAAACCATCTTCGGGGGAGTTTTTTAAAAGACTTTTGGGGAAGAATTTAAGAGTCCTAATTACTCTAGTCTTCACCTTTTTGAGTCCCAAGACTCATGTTTTGACTCACATAAATTTTCATACCTTTGTGAATCCTTTGTAACCCAAGAACACAACCTTGTGTTTGTTCACCCCTTGTGGAGAATTCGTCTTCCTTGTTCATTGCTCCTCACCTAGAGTTCCCGAGGGAGATTCTAGCTGATGACACCAGAACCGATGCCTGCGGGTATTTTTGTGTCACTCGTGTTTTTCATTGTAATTCGTGTAATTGTATTTTACAAATTATAGTGAAAAATAAAATGTTTTGCCCCTTTGGGGGATTTTTCCTCACATGTGTGTGTTTGAATGTTCTTACATATTTTACATCTTCTTCAATCACACCTAGTTGCATATTTAGGATTTAATTGGATAAAACTGAGTTTAATTATATAATTTCTTAATTTGAACGTAAGCGCAACTCTTCAAATTGGTATCAGAGCAGGTTACGCTAATCTATCGCGTATTCCTAATTTTTTGCAAAATTTTTCTAAGATATTAATTTTCTAAAAAAAACATTGATTTTTTAAAAAGAGCGTGTTCAATGGAGAAATCATATAATAAAATGCCAGTTTTTTACGAGACTATGCATATTGAAATGCCCGCATGAGGTCTGCTTTAAAGGCCATAGATGAACGTGTCTGGATTTTAGTTGAAAAAGGGTGGACACCTCCCTTTGTCACTGTTGAAAATGTGACCAATTTAAAATCTTTCACTACATGGACTGAAGAAGAATTTAAATGGTCATCCTTTAATTCTAAAGTTTTAAGTGCTATTTTCGGATCCATCACTCCTGACGAGTTCTGACGTATCATGATGTGCTCCACGTCAAAAGAAGCATGGGATGTTTTACAACTTACCCATGAAGGAACTAATGCTGTGAAAGAGTCTAAACTATAAAATTTAACAACTCAATTTGATACCATCACCATGCTTGAAACTGAATGTTTTGATGATTTTTATGCTAGGTTATATGATATTGTTAACACTAGCTTTAATCTTGGTGAACACATTCCTAATGCTAGAGTTGTTAAAAAGATTCTTAGATCACTGCCTACGCATTTTATCCCTAAAGTCACTGTGTTAAATTTAATGGGTAATTTAAATACGCTTAAATTGGAGGAACTTGTAGGAGACTTGCAAACGTATGAAATTGATATGTTTCCTAAATCTGTCAAGTCTAAAGATAATGAAATTTCACTTAATGCCCAAGAGAGAAAAAGTGAGGGTCCATAAGAAAGAGAGTTGAGTCATCTAGAAAGAGAGATATTGAAACGTCTTATTCTGAGTGTGATTTTGACTTAGATGATTTGGCTCTATTTGCTAAAAATTGCAAGAAAATTCTCAAATTTAAGAAAAATGGAAATTTCAAAGATAAAAAGAATTTTCAGAAAAACAAGTTTGAAAAGAAAAATGAGAAAGAGTTTAAAGACCCTCCTAAGAAAGACAGTGAGAGATGCTATGAGTGCGACAGTAGGGGTCATAGAGCCTTTGAGTGTGCCACACGTCTGAACAGAGAAAAGGGCAAAGCTGTCCTAAATGCTACCCTTAGCGACGATAGTGAGGTCGAGTCGGTGGACTCAGGAGATGAGTCACCTCATGAGTGTAATTTCACCGCATTCATGGCTAGTCATGTGAGTACCTCTTGTGTACCTCACGACGATGAGGATGCTTCTTCAAAGGGACACCTCGATAGTGAGAACGATGTGAGTGAGAGGGAGGATAACACAAGTGAGAGCGAGAGTAATCTTCAACGCGTCTACGCTGAGTTATATAATGAGTCATTTAAAACTAAAAAGAGTAACAAAGCGTTAGTTCTCAGGATCTTCGCGCTAGAAGAAGAATTAGAAGAAGCAAGAGAAAGAGAGTTCTCCACCTGCACCGCCATGAGAGAGAGAGAGAGAGAGACTGCATGTGTTAAGAAAGAGAGTTGTTTGGAGAAAGAGAAAGGGGATTTGACTAAACAAGTGGCTAATCTTTCGAGTGAGCTCCATTCCTCCCTGGAGACTCAGAAGAAACTTGAAGCCATTATTTCCCAACTTAATCAAGACCTTGAGAAAGCACGGGAAGTCAAGGTACAAAACGAGGACAGATCTGGGAAGATGGGAAAGATGCTCCTCGATCTCGCTTTAGGTTTTGGTGATAGGCAGGGAATAGGTTTTGATGGTGCCTCCACGTCCCAAATTGCACCTGGACCAATTCCTGAGTTTACTACGACTGCATATGGCCATCGTCAAAAATCAAGAAGGAGAGTTCGAGCAAGAAAAGCAAACCAAGGTCCGTCTAAGACTATGTTCTTTTGTACTCATTACAAAAGAAATGGCCACCTCAGGGAGTTTTGCTATAGTTTGGGTCGAACATGACGTAATACTGCTCCACCACATCATTCTGATAATTTTGCTAGTCTGAGAGAGCGTGTTAGTTTTTAGCTGCCACATCACAGAGTTTGATGGAAGAATTCCGACGGATATCTTTGCCATCAGTGAATGCTTCTCACATCCCGACTAAAACCAACATTAACAAGGGTAAACAAAAGGTTACCTCTTCTTGGGTACCTAAGAAAGATAAAAAGGCCTTTGTTGTTCATGTCGCTCTCAAAGCACATAATACCTCACAGTGGCATTTTGATAGTGGGTGCTCCAGACATATGACAGGTGATGCCTCATTTTTTACTTCTCTTGAGGATTATAAGGATGGTAGAGTCACCTTTGGAGATGGGATCAAGTCTAGCATTATAGGACGTGGTACTATAGAGTTACCAGGATTTCCTATGCTAGAGAATGTTTTGTACATCAAAGGTTTGAAAGAAAACCTTCTCAGCATTACCCAGTTGTGCGACGCTTACTTTGCCGTAAAGTTTGACCGGGATGCATGTAATGTCTATAATCAAGCCGGTAAACTTTTAATGTGAGGGATGAGGACAAAGGATAATTGTTATTGGACTGAGCCCACATCCTCACTTGTCTGCAACAGCGCCACGATAACTCCTATGGATCTGTGGCACCAACATCTAGGTCACATGAACGTTAGAGATCTAACTCATTTAGCTAAAAAGGACCTAGTACGTGGCTTACCATCTCTTGAAAAGCCAACTTCGACGTTTTGTGGACCCTATCAGTTGGGAAAAGAAATTCATATCCCCCTATAAGAAGTTGCATTCCATTACCACCTCTCGTGTACTTGAGCTTATTCACATGGATCTTATGGGTCCTACTCGTACTGAGAGTCTGAGTGGTAATAGGTATATCCTCGTGATGGTGAATGATTTCTCTAGATACTCGATTGTAGGTTTTCAGAGGGAGAAAAATGATGTTGTGGAGTTTTTAACGACCAAGTGCCGTATCTTGCAAAATCAACATGGAGTCACTATTAACAGGATACATAGCGATAACGTCACTAAATTCACAAAAGCAAAGGTAGATCTTTATTGTGATAGCATTGGGATCAAACATGAGTTTTCTACTGTGAGGACTCCTCAGCAAAATGGGATTATTGAGAGAAATAATAGAACGATCCATGAAATGTCTAGATCTATGCTTCTAGGTCGTAATGTTTCTAGGAGATTTCAGGCAGAGGCAGTGTCTACTGCATGCCACATGGTGAATAGGGTTTACCTGCGTCCACACACACTTAAGACGCCTTATGAATTGTGGACTGGCAAGAAACCTTACCTTGATATTTTTGTGTCTTTGGGAGTAAATGCTACATCCTACGGGATAGAGAGAAATTAGGAAAGTTTGACTCTTGGAGCGACGAGGGAATATTGCTAGGATATTCATCGAATAGTAGAGCGTACCGGGTTTTTAACCTAAAGAGCTCTAGGGTTATGGAATCAATAAACATCACCGTGCAAGATGACGAACCTCCGACGGCTATTGATCCTAACCTTCAGTGTGAGGATGAGGACTTTTCTGGGAGTGACTTACTGGTTCCTCACCCACACTCTGTGGACCCCTCTTCTGTGTTAGGGGATAACCTGCTTGGGTTCGCAAGAATCATGATCCTTCTGCCATTGTTGGCGTTCCCACTCTAGGGGTCAAGACTCGTGCTCAGCTAGAGAACGTTGTTAGTCATCTTTGCTACACATCCAAAGTCGAGTCCAAGAATCACAAAGAAGCACTCAAGAATGAACACTGGATATCTGCTATGTAGGATGAGTTGCTTCAGTTTAAAAAGAACCATGTCTGGGAAATTGTCCCCCGACCTACTGAGACTAATGTAATAGGTACCAGGTGGATTTTTAAGAATAAAATGGATGAACATGGTACCATAATCAGAAACAAGTCTAGGTTGATCGCTCAAGACTACACACAGATAGAGGGTGTAGACTTTGGGGAGATATTAGCTCCTGTTGCGAGGCTTGAGTCCGTCCTCTTACTACTCGCCATCGCATGTCATCTGCGCTTCAAGTTATATCAGATGGATGTCAAGAGTGCCTTTCTGAATGGAATTCTACAGGAGGAGGTTTACGTGGAACAACCAAAAGGGTTTAAAGACCCGAAACACCCAGAGCACGTCTACTATCTGAGTAAAGCCTTGTATGGTTTGAGGCAATCACCCCGTGCTTGGTACGAGAGGCTTACTTCTTATCTCTTAGCCCGTGGATTTAAGAGCGGGGGAGTTGATATGACGTTGTTCATCAGGAGAGATGACGGTGCTATTTTAGTTGCCCAAGTCTATGTGAACGACATAGTCTTTGGATTCACGTGCTCCCAACATGCTCACCACTTTGAGGAGGAGATGAAAAGTGAGTTTGAGATGAGCATGGTTGGTGAGCTTACTTTCTTCCTTGGTCTCCAGGTTTGTCAGTTAGAGGATGGGATGTTCATCTCAAAATCCAAGTATGCTAGAGACCTAGTGAAGAAATTTGGTTTAGACTCTGCTAAGCATGCACGGACACCTATGAGTACTTCTATCAAGCTTAGTAAGTACACTTTAGGCAAGAACGTAGAGCAAATCCTGTGTCAGAGTATGATAGGTATTCTTCTCTACTTGACTGCCAGTCATCCAGATATAGCCTTTATTATTGGAGTCTGTGCGCAATATCAGACATTCCCGAAAGAGTCACACTTACTCACTCTAAAATGTATTATCAAATATGTGAGTGGGAGTCTTACATACGGTATTTGGTATTCATTTGATACCGATGACCGTTTATCCACCTATTCAGATGCCGATTGGGCCGGGGATGTAGATGGATGAAGAAGCACTTCTGGTAGGTGTTTTTATTTTGGTTCTGATCTTGTTTCCTGGCTGAGAAAGAAGCAAAAACTCCATCTCTTTATCCACTGCGGAGGCTGAGTACATCGCCGTCGGGAGTTGTTGCATGCAACTCTTGTGGATGAAGAAAATGTTGGAGGATTATGGGATTTCACAGGACACCATGATCATTTCCTGTGATAACACGAGCGCGATACACATATCCTGCAATCCCGTCCAACATTCCCGCACAAAGCACATTAGGTTACGCGAGCACTTCATACGTCAGTTAGTTGAGGAGAAGGTCGTATCCCTGAGTTTCGTTCCCACCGACCGTCCGTTAGCCGATATGTTCATGAAACCTTTAGATGCCCTTAGATTTGAGAGTCTTAGGAAGTCTTTGGGTATTTGCATAGTTGACTGAGGGGTTGGTCTGTATCTAGGATAGGATGCTTTTTCATGTTCATATCATATGCTTCATATTGCTAGTTTGTTTTATATGTATTATTGCTTTGTTGTACAGATATTTATTTACTTTTTTAACAAAATCCAAAAAGATTTTATTTGCACCTTTTATGGATGAGCATTTAAGATAGCCAAGTCACAATTTCATTCCATTTATCCATGTGACTGTTTGATAGAGATTTGAGACGCTACATCATTTCATCCATGTGCTTTACATTATTTGGAGTCTTTGAGATGTGATTAGTGATATCTTTCTACATGTTTGACTCCTATCTCCTTTATTTCACACATGCACGGCTTTATTTGACTATTGTACTTGTCTATCACATATTGGCTCGAGTGTTTCCATCTCAATTCTGTCTATACAACTAATCATATGCGATAAAACTTGACAAGATGGGAATGCATGTAAAAACCGTTTTGGTGAGACTGTGTGTTTATTTGAAAATGGGGAAGGGCTGCGAAAGGTTCATTTAGCCTTTACGGTTTCTAAGCCATCGTTAAAAAGGACCAAAAAATTGAGGTATTTTATTATCCGAGGTCCAAAGAGGTTAAAAGAGCCCGACAAAATTTATAGGCAATAAAAAGCAACTCATGCCAAATATGGGCCATAAGGTTTCACCATCAATTCTCCAAAGTTTGAGAATTTAGATTACCTCTAAAAGAAAATATATGAGGGAGTTTGGTTGGAAAATTTAATCGGGTTTTCACTTCCTTGAAAGTACTGAAAAAGCATGAAATCGTTTTGGACGTTATTGGTGTGAAAATCACTTTGAGCTTTGATTTGTTGGTTTGATTGAGTCAATGTCTCATATTTCCACTTTCTTTACAGCAAAGGAAGATTTTGAGTTCATTCGTTAGGAGTATCCGATATTCATCGTGCACATATGTCATGTTTGTATGCATTGATTTTCCTATCGAATTTGTTCACACACCTATATTTTCGCTATCATTGACTTGGTTGTTTTGTGTTTGTTCATGGTGTGTTTCTTTGTTTATTTATTTTGTGGAAAAAAAATTCAAAAATTCAAAAATTCAAAAATAGAAGTTTATTTCCTTGTGACAACCCGGCTTTGCTTATTTGAGTTTTTCTTCTCATTTGTCTATTTGGGGACATCATAAAAAGGGGGAGAAATAATTATCATATTATGGGGGAGAAAGAGAGTTTTGAGTTCTTAACATAAATTGGTATATATGTTTATCTCATTTCAAACTCGATACATCACTTGGTATTTTGCTTTATCTCATGTGTGTAGGTACGAAGATTGAAGATCAATATGTTGCACACCCTGATGAGAAAAGCTTTGATGTTTTTTGAAGATTTAAAGAGCAAACGATGTAGACTTATTCATTTGTACCTTTTTATTTTTGGGTTCATGGAAGGGTAGATTTATATAGGCAAATTTGTTATTTGATAATTCGAATTTTTATGTATGTACCGACATAGACATAGGGGGAGATTTATAAGGACATTTTTGTCCATTTTCAATATGTATGTCATACGCCGTTACACCATTGAAGAAATTAAAGATTGCATCTACATCAATGGATCCGAATATCAAAAGTATCTTCCACTTGGAATTAGTTTTCTGCATAACCGGACCGGTTCGCCTATTTTAAAAAATGAACCGATCCGCCTTCGGACCGATCTGTCTCCATACCGGACCGATCTGCTTTTCTCCAGAAATAGAGAACCCTAGATCGAAGCCAAACCAAAGAAGCCCTCTAAAAAAATGAATCGATCCGACCACGGACCGATCCGCCTCCAAAAATGGAACGATGCACTTCTGATAAAATCGAACAGATCTTATGAGATTTTTTTTGGCTCAGGCTTCCCTATATAAACCATCTTCGGGGGAGTTTGTTTTAAAAGACTTTTGTAGACGAATTTAAGAGTCCTAATTACTCTAGTCTTTACCTTTTTGAGTTCCAAGACTCATGTTTTGATTCACACAACTTTTCATACCTTTGTGAATCCTTTGTAACACACGACTTGTGAAAAAGTCGTCTTCCTTCTTCATTGCTGCTCACCTAGAGTTCCCGAGGGAGATTCTAGCCGACGACACCGGAACCGATGTCTGCGGGTATTTCTGTGTCACTCGTGTTTTTCATTGTAATCCGTGTAATTGTATTTTACAAATTATAGTGAAAATAAAAGGTTTTGCCCCTTTGGGGGATTTTTCCTCACACGTGTGTGTTTGAATGTTCTTACATGTTTTACATCTTCTTCAATCACACCTAGTTGCATGTTTAGGATTTAATTGGATAAAACTGAGTTTAATTATATAATTTCTTAATTTGAACGCAAGCGTAACTCTTTAGGTTATGATGGTACATCCACTCCCAAACCGCACCGGAACCGGTTCTAAAATTTTTGGTTAATCCTTATGGCCCTCAACCTAAACCACAAAAGAGATTTCAACCTAGAAAAACAAACAAAGGTAGACCCAAACTTGTCTATGTTTGCAATTTTTCCACAATGAGAGGTCACCTTAGATAGTTTTATTATAAATTGGGCAGAACTAGGCGTACACATACTCTCACGCATCAATCTAGCGACTTTACTAGTCTTAGAGAGGAAGTTGAGTTTCTAGTAACGACTTCTCACAGCTTAATGGAAGAATTCAATGAATATATTTTCCATTTGAGAACACTTCTAATTCTCCAACTAGAGCTAACAATAATAAGGTCAAACAAAATGTTACCTCCACTTAGGTACGTAAGCAAGACATCAAAAATTTTATAAGATTTTTTTTTTGAAATCTCGATGTTTTATTCGAACGAAGCTATCCCTCATTCGAACGAAATTTACTTTTGGGTCATACTGACATCTAATTAGTAATCCATGTTTAAACGAGATTCTTTTATGGACATTCTCCCATAGTGTCGTTCGAACGAGATGCAATTCGTTCAAACAACTTGCCCCTTCGTTCGAATGACCGGATGGGATTTTGTTTTTATAATATATATCTTTCCACTATCTTTTGTGTTTATCCTTTTTATGTCTCCTTAATATAAAAAGACTGAATGGGATCAGATATCTTAGGAACTCTTTTTCAACAAGAAAAAAAATTTTGAATTTTCTTTTCGTGATCAAACACCTCATATCACATTACTCACCCTCGGGATATATTCAAGATCACTTTTACCAATATCAAGAAGGTTTCTTGTGATACACCTTTGTAGAGACTTTTCTCTATGACTCATTTTGTGAAACGTGGTTTCATTGATGAAGAAAGAAGAAGGATGAATCAGTGGATACCGAGGGTAGACCGCTACCTGTGGACGACTCTGGAGCTGGGTCGTATCTGTTGGCATTTTGAAGACCCTGTGCGTCTAACTTAGTGTATCTAAGTAATTTATAAGTCGATTGTATTCAAAAGTATCAATAGTGCTAAATAAAAGGTTTTGCCCTACAAAGGGATTTATCCTCATCTTGATTGTGCTTTTCCATATTTGGATTAAAAATTATAAATCAATATGTGAACACAATTCGCATACACACCGTAATTAATTGAAGATTAAAATTTGGATTTGTGTGTTAGGGCATTTAATTAAGTAAAACAATCCATTGGTTCATGCACACTCTCAGAAGTTGTTTGTAAAGTAGAATTATTATAACTCTACTTTATATTTATTAATAATTACTTTGCATTAACATTTAAACTTTTTTTACTTTTCTTTTTGTAATCTGTTTTACATACCTTAAAGTAAATTGCTTTACTTATCGTAATTCCATTGTAGTTTAGTGTTAAACTCTTTTACTTTACTATTTTTGTTCATTTAAACATCTTTTTTATCATTAGTTCCTCTTTGGTTTAACTCATTCTTAAATCCTAGTATATTTTTTTTTACTAACTTATTTGGCACTCACTGGAAAGTCCTCTTAATTGAAGCATCGAATGGTAGACAATTGTTTGATCATCGCAGGCTGTGATAATCAATTGGTTAGAAAGATCATAACCTCGCATGACATGCACGCACACATTAAAACAGACACACACTAACCAAGCCAGTGAAACATATTTTTGTCATGCTTGATGGAACAATGGTTCTATATACGTATTTATCATATCTAGTACAAGAAGAAATAATGGTGGAACAAATAATATTAGTGAAATTGGTTCAATGATCTAACTTGCCACCAATATAGATTAAACAATCTTTAAAAGTGGTTAAGAACTAAGGCTAAATATTCAAAATCAATATTTGAATGTAATAACGTCCATAAGTGCCGAAAATTCCAAGTGTAACACATGTTGTAGGTGTGATCTCAAACACCCAAGATCAATTAATGCATCGATTAAACTCGGTATTTGACCATCTTAATTATATTATCCAAAATATTATTATAATGATCATAACAGTAATTCACTGTGACACCCCGACTAATTAAATACTGGGTAGCAACTCCTTTATTAAATTAATTCAAAATGCCAAGTTGGTTCAGTTAATAGCATCACTGTCGAAAACATTTTAATAATTACTAACCACCTAGTATTTAAAAAGTAAGTGCCAAGTTTTAATTTAAGTCTGATTAACATGCGATAAAAGAATAATGAAAGAATAACAACCATTCACTATAATGAAGTAATGAATAACCAACAACATAAATATAAATCTGGAGGAAAACTCCTCACAACAATCCCACAACTGAAAATAATACTACAAGTCTGAATCCTGAATAATTACATGCCAGAAGTCTGAATAACTGAAATAATGAAAAGTCTCTAAAAAAAATGGGCGACATGCCCTACAACTGATAACTGAAGAATATCGAGTCAAGATAGATGAAGCGTCTACAAGCAAGGTCCTGTAACTTCCACAAACAGCTACAGCTCGTCACCTGAATGAGAATCCTAAGCATGGTGTCCTTGTGGCTGGGAACCTAAAATGGTATTTACAAAAATAGATTTGAAAGAAAATGGGTCAGAGCCCGAAAGTGGAAATCATTTAAAAATAGCAAGTTTTTTAATAACATTAAAACATTAAATGCAAAATACACGTTAGGACGTGCGCTCACATGAAATTCTCACCTCTCGACTACATGTGCACTCCTAACGTACCGTACCCATCTATACGACATCCATATCAAACCAAATTGTAATAAGTTCTACCCCGTACTACTCGATTCCCATATTATATTCTAACGTTAACAATTAATATACAATACAAGCACCCCGAGACTAAGCTGCGGTGCACACATACTCTGTTATCCATCCCGGTAACTCACGTACATAAGGATCACGCATTCCGAATCTCTCAGGAATCGTTCAGATAACAACATCACAAATAATGGAGGCGAACACAGTCACATCACATGGGTCACGCACATACCTGCGCTCCCACGATCAGCAGACTTATTAACATCCCAATAAGTCCTTCTCTGACCTATGTTCATCGAGGTAACCAATCTAAATCCGGGCAACACAAGGATTAGAAGGCCCTAAGCGAACGTAAACCTCCCGTGATAGCAAGTATGGTAGGTATGTCATACACATAAAATCAATACATATACTAAGTATTCACACATCTTAGTAATCACCAGAATATATTGGTGGTACACTTCTCCTTCTCGTACCGACATATAATACTACACAATTCATATGTTCCCGGTTAATATAATAAATTAGGCCGTCAATAGTTCTCGCAACGTAATATACACTCACGTCCTACTTCATATTTTCCCTTAGGTTCAAACTTCACTTCTAGGTTTGACTCCTCATTATGTCCCAAACATCCCAAATGTAACAATTAATCATCAAGGTAAGGTTATCTCTACGAATACACAAGGTTACGAGACACTCGGGATCAAAACAGGCTAAAAAGCCTAAACTGTCAACTCGTTCGAAGTCTCGTTCGAACGAGGCTGTTCGAACGAGAGTTCGTTCGAACGAACTAGGCCTTCTAAGGAGATCTCGTTCGAACGAAAGTCTTCGAATGAACATCCCTCTCGTTAGAACCCAAACTGTCAACTCGTTAGAAGCTCGTTCGAACGACCTGGGTAGGCCTTCTAACGAGTGGCCAGATTCAAGCCCAGAAATTTCTTTACTCATTTTTCAAATTTCTCTACACCTCTAATCTCCTGTAAACATCGTTCCAACATCATTTTAAGGTTCCTAATTCGTACTAAACATACATAGGTCACCTACTAACGTTTTTGTGGGGATTAAATCACTATAAACATCATCCAAATATCAAATCCATACATTTATCCCCAATTTCAAGAACATGAACCCTAAAATTTATAAATCATCAAAGAGTCTAAATAAATTCGTTTTTGTTTCATCCAAAACGTATTAACATCAGATTATTCACCTACATATAGTTCTACATGAAAATCCTCATCACAATACAAGTTTCTAATTCCAAATTAATGGGTTTTTATCAAACTCCCAAGAACAATAAGATTTTTATAAATTCCTACACATGTAAGAAGCATTCTTGAAATTAATTGGAATTAAACCACTTGCCTTATTGGAATCTCTGATTTGATGATGAATTTCTGAAGGTTGAATTGCCTTCTCCCTCTCTCTGCAGAATCCTTCTCTTTCTCTCCCTCTCTACAAGTTCTTCTCAAGGTGTTAATGGAGGTGGGGTTGGTTTTGCCAAGTTATAACTTCTCCCGTAGCCCACTACCTAAATTGGGGTTGGAAATGGCTTAGTGGGTTAATACTAAGTCAGATTTTTAACTCTAATTTTCGTGGGTTTTAATTACCCAATTTCCGAAATTACCAAAATGCCCTTATAAGTTACCGGTATGGCCCAATAATGCCCCGGGACCCAAACTTAACCCCCGGCTAGTGTTTTCTGACTATTTCGACCCTTCCGGACGCGTTGGTGCACTCAAAATGACCATACTATTAATAGAACTAAAATTCACTTTTTAATTGAAATAAATATTTCTCTGACGCGACTGTTACACGCGTCTCAATAAAATTTCCAAATTGCCGTATTTCAATCTCACGACAAATTTCATACATCAATATTCATGTATAATCATATATGCACATTATATTCAAATACCAACTCGCATCTCGCTAGTATTTTAATCCAGATTAATTTCCAATTAATACGCATTTAATTTAATTAATCCCATAAATAAATATCACAAAAATAAGGGGTATTACATACTTCCCCCCCTAATAACTGAATTTCGTCCCGAAATTCGGAACTAGAAAGTACCTGGTAAGAACAAATCTGGATAACGTTCGCGCATCTCATCCTCGCGCTCCCATGTGGACTCCTCAACATTATGATGTCGCCACTGAACACGCACTAACGGGACTATATTTGACCGCAGTTTCCGCTCACTTTGGTTCAAAATAGCAATCGGCCCCTCCTCGTTGGAGCTATCAGGCTGGAGATCGATGTCCTCCAAAGCAATGTGAGAATGATCCAAATCGTCTCTAAGATATTTCCTTAGCGAGGAAATATGAAACACATCGTGAATCCGATGCAAATGCTCCGGTAACCCAAGCCTATACGCAACCGGTCCAATCCGCTCAATAATAGGAAATGGTCCCACATATCTCGGTGCCAACTTCCCTTTCTTCCCGAAACGCATAATACCCTTCATAGGAGATACTCTGAGCAAAACCTGGTCCCCCACTTGGAACTCCCTGAAGAACCTCTTCGCATCAGCATAGTTGTTCTGCCGATCCTGAGCTACCCGAATGCGACTTCGAATCAATTCTATCCTTGCCGAAGTATCCTGAATCACTTCCGGCCCTAGTAGTTTGTTGTCCCCCACCTCCAACCAACATGCTGGGGAACGACAAGGTCTACCGTACAATGCCTCAAATGGAGTCATGCCAATGGTGAACTGGTAGGAGTTGTTGTAAGCAAACTCTACCAGTGGAAGATACTGCTCCCATCCACCCCCAAAATCAATGATGCACATGCGTAGTATGTCCTCCAACATCTGGTTCGTACGCTCGGTTTGCCTGTCGGTCTGCGGGTGGTACATCGTGCTCAACCGCAATTCCGTGCCCATGGCCTCCTGAAAACTCTCCCAAAACCGTGAAACAAATATCTTGTCTCGGTCAGACACGATATTTAGGGGCACACCGTGAAGTCTCACTATCTCTGCAATAAAGAGTTGGGCATACTGTCCCGCAGTGTAGTCTGTCCTTACGGGTATAAAATGAGCGACTTTGATCAACCTGTCCACAATTACCCAAATGGAGTCGTGACCTCTCTGTGACGTAGGCAATCCCGTGATAAATTCCATGGATATGCTCTCCCACATCCACATCGGGACCTCCAACGGCTGTTGCAGTCCTGCCGGTCTCTGATGATCCACTTTTACTAACTGACAAGTGGTGCATTTATAAAACAAACTCGGCAATATCTCTCTTCATCCCGCTCCACCAATACTTTCATCTCATGTCTTGGTCCCCATCGGGATGTACCGCGAACCGTGAGCCGTGCGACTCTGCCATCACCTCATGCCGTAATTCCTCCCCTTCCGGAACTACTAATCTCCCATTAAAGCGTAATCCCCCGTCTGAGCTAACGGTATAGGATTCAGCTCCCTCTGCTAGTAATCGAACTATTAGCTCCTGACAGAACTAGTCATCTGCTTGTGCCTTTACCACTCTCGTGACAATCTGCGGTGTAACAGTCATTACTGACATGAATGATCGGGCCACTGCATCCTGGTGTCCCAATTCCTTCCATTTGGCCTTCCATACCCCTGCCACTTCATCTGCAGGCCTACGGCTCAACGCGTCTGCTACCACGTTAGCCTTCCCCGGGTGATACTGGATATCGAACTGATAATCCTTCACGAACTCAAGCCACCTCCGTTACCGCATATTTAACTCCTTCTGTGTGAACAGGTACTGTAGGGACTTGTGGTCCGTGAACAGTCGAAACTTCTCCCCCAAAAGGTAATGTCTCCAAATACAAAGAGCAAATACAATTGCCGCCAACTCCAAATCATGAGTGGGGTAATTCTTCTCGTGAGGCTTTAGCTTACGGGATGCATAAGCAATGGCATGACTCTCCTACTGCAATACACCTCCAAGTCCTTGTAAGGACGCATCGGTGTAAACTAAATACTCAACTACTGGTCTCGGCAATGCTAACACAGGTGTTGAGGTCAACTTATCCTTCAATTCATCGAATGCCAACTGACAGGCATCACTCCAGATGAATGGCACACCCTTACGAGTCAGATGTGTCAAAGGACCTACTATCTTCGAGAATCCCCGAATGAACCTCCTATAGTATCCTGCTAGGACCAAGAAACTACGAATCTCTGTCGGTGTCGTGGGCTGTCCCCACTCCCTCACCGCGGATACCTTCCCCGGATCAACAGATATTCCCCGGTCGGAAATAATATGTCCCAAAAACTGGACCTCCTTCAGCCAAAACCCGCATTTCTCATACTTTGCATACAGCTCGTTTTGACTTAGTGTCTGCAAAACTTGCCTCAAATGCTCGGCGTGCTCCTCCTCTGTATGGGAGTAAACCAGAATATCATCGATGAAGACAATGACAAACTGATCTAGGAAATCCCTGAACACTCTATTCATCAAGTCCATAAACACTGCTGGAGCGTTGGTCAAACCAAAAGGCATAACCCGAAACTCGTAAGATCCATATCTCGATAAGAATGCAGTCTTCGAGACATCCTCTTCCCTGATACGCAACTGATGGTATCCCGATCTCAAATCAATCTTTGAGAAGAAAGAAGCTCCTCTCAACTGGTCGAATAAGTCATCGATTCGAGGAAACGGATATTTATTCCGTATCGTGACCTTATTCAACTATCGGTAGTCCACACACAATCTCAGTGAACCATCTCTCTTCTTCACGAACAACACAGGGGCACCCCACGGCGAAGTACTCCTTCGTATAAACCCCTGACCCAACAACTGCTCAATCTGATGCCGTAACTCTCGCATCTCTGCCGGAGCCATACGGTACGGTGCGCGTGTTATAGGTCTCGTATCTGGCAATAAGTCTATGACAAAGTCTATCTCTCGACTGGGGGGTAATCCAGGTATATCCTGAAATACATCGGCAAACTCTCTAACAACCGGAATCGAATCAAGTGGTATCACCACCTCCTTAGAGGTCTCCTCCTCTAAATAGTACAAATGAGTGGACGATCCTCCCTCAGAACGAGGCATCGCCACCAAAAACATCTCCTGCCCGGGAATGGCAAAGATAATACTCCTACTGAAACAGTCAATCATGGCTCGGTACGCAACAAGCCAATCCATACCAATAATGGCATCATACTCGATCATCTCTAATACTAACATATCTGTAGGTAATACCAAACTACCAATCTCTACCCCTACTCCCCGGCATATAAAGAAAATAAGTGACCCACTCCCTAATGTTGAGTCTGCACACGTCACTGTGCTCTCTGCTGTGGCTAGCAACCCTAAGGCTTTCGCAAAATGTGTAGCTATAAAGCAATGTGTTGCCCCCGTATCAAACAAAACCTGGCCCATAGTACCATGGATAGGAAACATACCCTAAATCGCGGGTGGTGCCTGCAGAGCTGCTTCCTGGTGGACGTTATAGACACGTCCATACTGTAACTGTCCCTGCTGCACAGGAACTGCTGGAATGGCTGGAAGAGCTGGCACCTGGGCTGGGGCTGGGAGGGCTGGTGGAAAAAGTGGCCTTTGTGGCTCATGTCGAGCACCCTGCTGCTGCTGCGGGGCCCTGCCCCTATCAGGACAATCCTAGCGTTTATGGTCAGTCTTGCCACAAACGAAACACTTCCCCGGGAAGTTCCCCCCTCTCTGTCCCTGCTGCCCCCGGCCCTGGTGGCCGTTACCATTCCTCCACTGGCCCTGCTGAAACTGCTGTTGACCATTCTGACCCTGCTGGTGCTGATGGCCATTCGGACCCTGATGGCCCTACCGAAAACCTCCCTGTCCGTGCCTGAAATTTCCTGACCTGAACCTCTTGTGATCCCCCTGCTGGGTACCCTGATCACCCTGCCTCTGCCTCTGAACAGATTGTGCCCCACTGGCACCATTTCCTCCAGTCCTGCCCTGATAGCTAGACTCTCCCGATCGCTTGCCCTCAACCATGTGAAAGCGGTGATTCTAGCAATGGAGCAATGCAGCGTTAACCACATCAGAATAAGTGGCTAACGAGAGGTTCCCTAGCAAGTGCTGACGAATCCTCCATGTCAACTTGTTTGTAAATTTCTGTATCTTCTTTTCCTCCGTCGGTATCTCATCGGAACAATGTTCAGAAGATCAGTGAATTCGGCCTCATACTCGGCCACAATCTTACCCTCCTGCTTGAGGCTCATCAACTTCCTCCTCATCTCTGTGTGAACAGCCGACGGAAAGTACTTGCGGTCAAACCGCACCCAAAACTCCTGAATAGTGAGAGTATCCCTCTCCCCTACGGTGGTAATAGACTCCCACCACTGCAGTGCAGACCCTACTAGCTTAAAGGTAGCTATTATCTGCTTATGGACATCTGTGCACTCATACATCCTCAGGTGTCGCTGGATGTCCTTCCTCCACTGACTCGAAACTACTACATCGGAGCTACCTGCGAACTTCGGAGGGTGTGCTTTCTGAAAAGCATCACGTACACGTTCCCAAGCATACGGGAATGCATGAGCCTGAACTGGCGCGGCTATCGGCGCCTGAGGTGGTGCCTGTTGAACTACTGCTAGTGCGGCATTTACCGCCTGGGCCACAATGGCTGCAACCTCGGCGGCATTCATCATGCCCTGAACTGGTGCGGGCTGTGGTTCTGGCGTTGCATCCCTGGGAATCCTTTGTGCACGTCGTGGAGGCATCTTAAATAAGAATGAAGTTTATAAGTTCGTAGTTATAAACTTAAAATAGCTGAAGAACATAGCATAAACAAGAGAATACAACAGTCCTAAAATATAGGGCTCTACATCAAAGAAAGCTCAGCGGAAACATAATAAGCCGTTCAGATCCTAAAGGACACTAGAACCTGATGCTCTGATACCACCTGTGACACCCCGACTAATTAAATACCGGGTAGCTACTCCTTTATTGAATTAATTCAAAATGCCAAGTTGGTTCAGTTAATAGCATCACTGTCGAAAACATTTTAATAATTACTAACCACCTAGTATTTAAAAAGTAAGTGCCAAATTTTAATTTAAGTCTGATTAACATGCGATAAAAGAATAATGAAAGAATAACAACCATTCACTATAATGAAGTAATGAATAACCAACAACATAAATATAAATCTGGAGGAAAACTCCTCACAACAATCCCACAACTGAAAATAATACTACAAGTCTGAATCCTGAATAATTACATGCCAGAAGTCTGAATAACTGAAATAATGAAAAGTCTCTAAAAGAAATGGGCGACATGCCCTACAACTGATAACTGAAGAATATCGAGTCAAGATAGATGAAGCGTCTACAAGCAAGGTCCTGTAACTTCCACAAACAGCTACAGCTCGTCACCTGAATGAGAATCCTAAGCATGGTGTCCTTGTGGCTGGGCACCTAAAATGGTTTTTACAAAAATAGATTTGAAAGCAAATGGGTCAGAGCCCGAAAGTGGAAATCATTTAAAAATAGCAAGTTTTTTAATAACATTAAAACATTAAATGCAAAATACATGTTAGGGCGTGCGCTCACATGAAATTCTCATCTCTCGACTACATGTGCACTCCTAACGTACCGTACCCATCTATACGACATCCATATCTAACCAAACTGTAATAAGTTCTACCCCGTACTACTCGATTCCCATATTATATTCTAACGTTAACAATTAAATAGAGGGCTTTACATACACCCGGATTCTCAATTAGTAATATAATTCACTACCAATTAACCCGTTATGTTTTCTCAAAACATTACCATAATTATATTCACAATATTAACATGAAAGTTCCCATTAATTAAGTGTATATTATTCACATCATAAATATACAATACAAGCACCCCGAGACTAAGCTGCGGTGCACACATACTCTGCTATCCATCCCGGTACATCACGTACATAAGGATCATGCATTTCGAATCTCTCAGGAATCGTTCAGATAACAACATCACAAATAATGGAGGCGAACACAGTCACATCACATGGGTCACGCACATACCTGCGCTCCCACGATCAGCAGACTTATTAACATCCCAATAAGTCCTTCTCTGACCTATGTTCATCGAGGTAACCAATCTAAATCCGGGCAACACAAGGATTAGAAGGCCCTAAGCGAACGTAAACCTCCCGTGATAGCAAGTATGGTAGGTATGTCATACACATAAAATCAATACATATACTAAGTATTCACACATCTTAGTAATCACCATAATATATTGGTGGTACACTTCTCATTCTCGTACCGACATATAATACTACACAATTCATATGTTCCCGGTTAATATAATAAATTAGGCCGTCAATAGTTCTCGCAACGTAATATACACTCACGTCCTACTTCATATTTTCCCTTAGGTTCAAACTTCACTTCTAGGTTTGACTCCTCATTATGTCCCAAACATCCCAAATGTAACAATTAATCATCAAGGTAAGGTTATCTCTACGAATACACAAGGTTACGAGACACTCGGGATCAAAACAGGCTAAAAAGCCTAAACTGTCAACTCGTTCGAAGTCTCGTTCGAACGAGGCTGTTCGAACGAGAGTTCG
The DNA here is from genome assembly GCA_949130495.1 of Sambucus nigra. Classification (NCBI taxonomy): domain Eukaryota; kingdom Viridiplantae; phylum Streptophyta; class Magnoliopsida; order Dipsacales; family Adoxaceae; genus Sambucus; species Sambucus nigra. The sequence continues at coordinate 338,835,836 of OX422213.1, read as the reverse complement.
TTCGAACGAACTGGACCTTCTAACGAGATCTCGTTCGAACGAAAGTCTTCGAACGAACATCCCTCTCGTTAGAACCCAAACTGTCAACTCGTTAGAAGCTCGTTCGAACGAGCTCGTTCGAACGACCTGGGTAGGCCTTCTAACGAGTGGCCAGATTCAAGCCCAGAAATTTCTTTACTCGTTTTTCAAATTTCTCTACACCTCTAATCTCCTGTAAACATCGTTCCAACATCATTTTAAGATTCCTAATTCGTACTAAACATACATAGGTCACCTACTAACGTTTTTGTGGGGATTAAATCACTATAAACATCATCCAAATATCAAATCCATACATTTATCCCCAATTTCAAGAACATGAACCCTAAAATTTATAAATCATCAAAGAGTCTAAATAAATTCATTTTTGTTTCATCCAAAACGTATTAACATCAGATTATTCACCTACATATAGTTCTACATGCAAATCCTCATCACAATACAAGTTTCTAATTCCAAATTAATGGGTTTTTATCAAACTCCCAAGAACAATAAGATTTTTATAAATTCCTACACATGGAAGAAGCATTCTCTGAAATTAATTGGAATTAAACCACTTGCCTTATTGGAATCTCTGATTTGATGACGAATTTCTGAAGGTTGAATTGCCTTCTCTCTCTCTCTCTGCAGAATCCTTCTCTTTCTCTCCCTCTCTACAAGTTCTTCTCGAGGTGTTAATGGAGGTGGGGTTGGTTTTGCCAAGTTATAACTTCTCCCGTAGCCCACTACCTAAATTGGGGTTGGAAATGGCTTAGTGGGTTAATACTAAGTCAGATTTTTAACTCTAATTTTCGTGGGTTTTAATTACCCAATTTCCGAAATTACCAAAATGCCCTTATAAGTTACCGGTATGGCCCAATAATGCCCCGGGACCCAAACTTAACCCCCGGCTAGTGTTTTCTGACTATTTCGACCCTTCCGGACGCGTTGGTGCACTCAAAATGACCATACTGTTAATAGAATTAAAATTCACTTTTTAATTAAAATAAATATTTCCCTGACGCGACTGTCACACGCGTCTCAATAAAATTTCCAAATTGTCGTATTTCAATCTCATGACAAATTTCATACTTCAATATTCATGTATAATCATATATGCACATTATATTCAAATACCAACTCGCATCTCGCTAGTATTTTAATCCGGATTAATTTCCAATTAATACGCATTTAATTTAATTAATCCCATAAATAAATATCACAAAAATACGGGGTATTACATTCACAAGTTGTCTCCTCCTATCGTTATGCCACCCAATGGTCAAGGCTTGACAGCACATCCAGGTGTAAACAAGACCACATAACCCACTAGTTTTCACCATGTGTATCATCGACATAATAATGGTGAAACCAACCTTGGAACAACTCTAAAAATTAGAATCCACGCCATCACTACTAGTTTAGGTATTATAAATTGATTTGAGGGTATAAGGATACCTAGAATTCACCAATTGATGAAATATAATAGCCTAATGGCAAGAATGCCTATCCCGAATGTGGGGAGATCTAGACCATACTTAAATGAACCTAATTTAGGGTTTCCAATGACTTCGAATTATATACTAATTACCAATCCATATTAGAATATCAAATTGAGGGTTGGGAAACAACAACAGGTTTGGTAATAAACCTTACTAAATGGTAGACAAATAAATTCTTCAGGCATCCAGACCAATGTATTTCCCAACACAACAACAAGCACCTTTATGTGTCCCACCTCCACTAGTGAAACTAGCACCAATGCCAAAATAAGGAAATGATCTATCAAATAAGAAATCAACTGGGGGAGTTAGGAGGAATGAAATTGTGGATCTCATACACGAGATATGTGGACCAATGGCACCCTGCGTGGGTGGATATGATCAAATTTCATAAAGGTTTCAAGTTCCCAACTTTATCCTTTTCTAGTAGATTGGGGACAATCCACAGTGGAATATGTAACAAAGTTTACTAGTCAGAGCATTGATGTGGGAACAAATTAATACCTCAAACTATATTTGTTTTCTAGTTACCTTACTAATGAAACCTTTTTTTGGTTCATAAGTTTATCACCTAGTTTTCTTCAGAGTTGGCAGTAAATGGAGGTTATGTTCCATGCTCAATTCTTTCAAACTGAACTAGGAGTGTTGATGGTTGACTTGGATAGGTTAATCCAGAAGCTAGATGAAAAATCCATTAGTTTCATAAATAAGTTTAAAATACATAAGAATAAGTTTTAGATAGTTTTACCTGAATCGGAATTTATCAAATTGGCCTAAAGTGGGTTTGAATTTAGACTTCGAAAGAAGTTCAACGCAATTGAATTCAGATATATAGTGGAAACAATCGCCAAATTGTCCGTTTATAAAGTTTTGCTAGAATAGAAGAATGAAAGAAAAACTTCCTCTTACAAAATATATTATAAGGACCCAACTCTATAAATAGGAGATGTTGAAATAATTTGAATTGAATCCATAATCGGTGAACCCCAAGTTCGAAATAATACAGTAATAGATTCATATGCACAAAAGTCAAAGGGGAAAATTAAATAATACACGTTTACATATCTAAGGAGGTAGAAAAAATTTATTATCTTCTAAGAGTTAGAATGATAAAAATTCCTGATGATGTATAATTGCAAAATTTAAATTAAATGAGAGGGAAAAGTTATTACAAGTGGCATAACATCTTTTTTCACTCAATTAATGCTCGTTCCATTTTTCATTATAGGGTTCAATAGTTTATTAGAAAAGGAAAGATAATATTTCTTATAAAAGAAGGAAATAATATGGGGCCTGATGAATATCCATTGCCCAAGAATCGGCATCCAACATTCAGTCCATAAAGTTACCAAGAAATAATATCATGTTGAATTCAAGATTAAAAAATGCAAACCCTAAGGCTTTAAAGCCTGAGAAAAAATTTTATCCATGTAAGAAGATCTTGAAACACCCGTGTAATATGTGTGGGGAAAAATGCGTTGAGATATGTCAACTTTCAAAAGAAAAACAACAATAAAAGTGCAAGGAAAATGGAAATAGTGACTATACTGTCAACACTCAACGATTACAAAGTCCAAAGAATTTCCAAGGGATTTTCCCAGTGGGGGAGTGAGGACATTTACTATCCATTATCATCCTTAAAGAGATAGAAAAACATCTAGGAACTTACATATGGCAGATCAGGTTTTAATAAAGCACAATCATGCAAATACGTGGGAGACACGCGGCCCATGATGGTTGCCAAATCGGTTCCTATGGTGAAAGGGATGTCAGATTGGTTGGTGACTTTGGATCCTAAGGTCACACAATAATTCAATGAGATTTCTAGGAGGACAACATTTATCTCTAGGAATGTGTTATCTAGTTCAGCAATCCAAAATCAAAGAAAAGGGTGAAGAAAATTGTGATCTCCCACACCGAAAAGAGAAGAATTTAAAGTAAGTATAGGGTCTGGCAAGAGGCCATGGAAATTGTATGTCCAGGTAGATCTAAAGACATTGCATCATCATCTTTTAATCCCAATCCAAGATTATATTGAACGCAAGAAGGGATTCAATCCTCTTCAGATAGACTATTTGAGAAGATTAAATAATTAGAAAAGGTATAAGTGTGGATGGGGAGAGTACATATGAGGAAAGATCCTTTAGTGAAGAAGGAAAAGAGCAAATGATGATTATCTATGTAATAAGAACTATTCAAGGGCATTCTTAAAAGTTATTCATCAAATTTAGATAATTTCCATAACAAGTGCAAATTTAAATGGCAATGATCCTCCCATAGAGATTCGAAGTTAGAGAGAGGAAAGAGGTCCCAGAGTTAGATATGAATGAAGACAACGAATCACAGGTAGACAATTCTAATTTATTTATGTATGTTTTATATATCATATATAGGTTTGATTAACGTACCAAAGATAAGACCAATCATATTAAACCTCAATTTATAAAGTCTTGAATGAATGGGGTTTTAATCAATAAAATGTTTGTAGGTAAAGTTGATTCCATTAACATAATGTCATACTCCATGATTTCTAAAATAAAGAAATAAAATGCCAAATAAGTTCAAACTAAAATTATAATCTCTATTTTTGCAGGGGATAAAAATTCAATCAAAGATGTATTACCATTAGAGATCAAGGTAGGCAAAAAAAAGTCTAAAACTACCTCATGCATCATCAATGGTAAACCAATATTTAATGCTTTACTTGGTATAGAATGGATCCATTCTAACAAATGTAACCCTTCTTCCATGAACCATAAGGTGCTACTGATGAACGAGAACGGTAATGCGGAGGAGGTGGAAGATGATATTTTACCATTTCAAACTAACTCAAATTTTGTGGAAACTGAACACTACCATGATAATATAGGGCATGCCAAGGTGGATGAATTGATAAATGAGGCATCATACGGAGAAGTTTCATATGAATCTTGGGAGGAACTAGACTTTAGTTTAATGGTACAAAATAAAAAGGACAAAATGGCTCATTAATGGGTAACACGCCTTTCATCCTAGTAAAGGCCAATGAAACTTTGTCCATAGTGTTGTATAAATTTAGAGAACTGGACTTAGATACAAAGATGAGTGAGGAAATGACCATCAATTTAGATTACTATGTATCCGAAGAATATAAAACGTATTAAAAACCTCAAGGAAGTGGTGACTTAATAAGTTATCTAATAGAATATGAAGAACACACGATAAATTAATTAGATCCTTTGTAAGAGGGTGGCATACATCAATGAAATCCAGAGAAAATAAGACAAATATATGGTTATGGACCTTTTAAATAAGTATAAGGATGCTTTCTCTTGGGAGTATGATATATTTCCCATATTAGATAGAAAATTGGTGGAGCATAGACTACCATTCAAATAAAGATATAAGCATTTTAAACATTTACCATGTCAAATGACTCCAAAAGTCATAGAAAAAATAAAAGAGGAAATTAAAAGGTTGTTTAAGTTTGGGTACCTTAGAACCTCCAGGTACATTGAATCACTCTCTCATAAAGTTCCAGTGATTAAAAAGAATGACAAATTGAGGTGGTTTATCGACTTCATAAACTCAAATGCAACCACTGTAAATGATGAATATCTAATTCCAATGGTAGACCTATTGATTGATAGATTTGTTGATAACGTTATTATGTTTATGATGGATATCAATTCATATTCAACCAAATATACGTAGAAAAAAAAGATGTTCATAAGACTGATTTTAGGTGCCGTGGTAATTTGGGGACCTTTGCATAGATTAAAATATCATTTCGATTAAAGAATGTAGGAGCCACTTATCAAACGCGAATGAATACTATTTTCCATGACATGGTTGGAACTTTTTTGGAGTGTTATATTGATGACATAATCGTCAAATAAAAAATAATGAAAAATTATATAACATGCCTACAAAAGTCCTTCGAAAGAATGAGATTTTATCCACTTAAAATGAATCCTGTAAAATGTGCCTTCAGAGCTTCTTTAGGGAATTTTCTGGGATATTTGGTACCCAAAAGGGGACTCAAGTTGATAAAAACAAGGACAAGGCCATAACTGAAAGTACAGTCCCCAAGAACAAAAAATAATTACAAAGGTTTTTATGACATGTTCTTAGATTTATATATAATATTGCAGGGAAAACTTAAGTATTTTCTCTTTTCTTGAAGTTAAAGGATCAAGAAGGGTTGTATTGGAAAGAAGAGAACGAGTTAGCTTTCTAGATGCTCAAGAAGTATTTATCTAAGACAACTATTTTGGCACCTCCGAAAAAGAATAGGCCCCTAAAGATATGCATTTTTTCTTCGAAAACCTCTATTGGAGTTCTATTGGCACAAGTGTGTAAGAAACACAAAGAGCGGGTTGTATATTATTTAAGTAGATTTATTAATGACTATAAATGTAAATACTCTGTAATGGAAAAGCTATGTTTAAATTTGTATTTATCAATAATGAAATTAAGATATTACTTACTGACTAGAGAGGTATATGTCATTTCAATTTTTAATTCAATTAAATACATGATGACAAGGCCTATTTTGGGTAATACAACTGGTAAATGGGTGCTAGCGCTTCTGGAGTTTTAACTTCACTATGTACTTTAAAAGACTATAAAAAGGCCAAAAACTGACTTTTTGGTGGATAATCCAATTGAGGATGCGACATGAGGTGAATATGAGATAAATTCCATGAAAATTATGGTTTTAAGGTAGTTATTGAGTCCCCTGAACATATCAAAACTAAACATGGATACAAGTTGGAAGAAAATGCATATTTCAACAATCAAGTGGAATATGAAATGTTATAATGTGCCTAGAGATCCTTCGAAGATGTAATGCTTTTGTGATTGAAATTTATGGGGATTATCAATTGATCATAAGACTAGTTAACTAATGAATATATGTGTATCAATGATAGTTTAATCTTCTACAAGCAAGTGTCTTTGAACATACCATCCAGATTTGATGAAGTCATATTGAATTATGTTCCAATATATTTAAATGAAGAGGTCAATGAAATGGATAAATAATCCTCGAGTTTTAAGATTGATAATAGCTTTGAAGCTAAGTTATAATTTAGTTCCACTAATGGACTTTTACCATTACTTCATAATCGGTAGCCTTTGGTTAAAATTAAAAACATTGATGTTCATGAGGATTTGGAAAACCACGATTAAATATCTAACTAACCTAAATATCAAGATTGAAATCAGGTTAAGAACAACTAATTATATCTTGTATGATGGAAAACTTTATGTTCTTATGGAATTAACCTAGAGTGCCTAAACAAAGAGGAAGGCTTAATAGCCATTTCTCAAGTTCATGAAGGTATATGTGGGGATCATCAAGATGGAACCAGAATAAGATGGTTGTTAAGAAAACATTATTTTATTGGCCTTCCACTTTAAATGATTGTACAAATATTTCCAAAGGATAGCAAAAATTCCCAGAACATAGCCCTCTAAAGGATGTGCTTCCATTTCTCTATAATATGTAATAAAACCTTGGCCATTTATAGGATGGTCAATTGATGTCATTGGTAAAATATATCATACATCTTAAAGATACACAGTTTTGTACTAGTAGCTACAAATTATTTTACCAAATGGGTGGAAGTTAACGCTTTAAAGTCAGTAACCAAAATTAATTGGTAGACTTCTTACAGGACATTGTGTGTAGGTTTGGGATTCTAGAAACTATAACCTCAAACGATGTGAGCATATTTTAGTGAGAAGTGGTGTTAGAATTTACTTTAAAGCTGATAATAACTTTGACTAATGCTACATCTTATTATGGTCGATTGAATGGTCAGGTTGATTCCACAAATATGGTGATTAAAAATAATCTGAGCAAAGTGATTGAAAAGAATTCGAGAGATTGGCACAACTTTTTTCCATAAGTATTATGGGATTAAAAAATTTCTCAAAGGTCAAGCATTGGAGTGACTCCATATGAATTGACTTATGGGCAAGATGATGTCCTACCAGTTGAAATAACTCTAAATTCACTAAGAGTGACGTCCGAATGAACTATCTATAAAAGTATATGACCAAGCTATAAGTATGGAGTTAAAACATAAATGAGAATAATGTTAAATCCCTATACAAAATATTGGTCCAAAAGAAGAAAACAACTTATAACTATAATAAAAAAGTGAAAATAGGTTCTTTAGTGAAGGAGATCTGGTTTAGAAGACCATATTACCTTTAGGATAAAAATTTCAACTTATACATTGTGGTCTCCAAAGTGGGAAGGACCATTCCAAATATATAGAGCATTCAAAGGGGGATCCTACCATTTGAGGGACATATATGGTCACATACACATAAGGAAAACAAATGTTAGGTTCTTAAGGGCATATTATACAACCATATTGGAAGCAATATAATACAATCACAAAAACATAACAAAACCACACTTGAATTCATTTATTATCATAGTGTTTGGTAACAAAAGACCTAAAATTGGTCCAATAACCTTGATACATTGCTCTCTTAGTATTTATGTGAATTATTTTTACCTCAAACATGGTTACGTTGCTATCAAAAATCTTCATTCTCCCTACAGTTGATTCAAAATTGATTATAAGTTATCCTCCTTTATAGCACTCACTTCCAACTCAGCATTGACCCAAGCCAACCATTTTTGCAACTCCTCTTTCTCTATAAAAAAAATAAATTGTTTAAAATAATTGGTCTTCAACTCATTGAGACCACTTGAATCCTCATCCTTTTGTTGAGAATATTGGGATTGGTTTGCATAAAGGTAATTCTCTTTTGCCTCTACCTGGCCATCATCTCAATATAAACTGAGAGAGAAGATACTTTTATTAGCAAGTCTTTTAGGATATCTACTTCTATACCACCAAGTCGATAAAGGATAAAATGATTTGTCTTCAACCCAATAACAAGAAGAAGAAGTCAATCATGGCCTCAAATAGTACCCTAATAAAAATTCAAAGCAACTTTAAATCTTGAGGAGTTTCCAAGTACCAATATGAGCATGATGGTTGAGTTTAGAGGAGAAGTTATAGTTGTTCTTATACATTATAAGAAGATTTATTCGATGCTTAAACAAAGGCTTGATAAATCACTTATTGGAGTTCCTCTTAAAAAATATTAGGCTCCTCAGGGGACATCAACTCAAGTATATTGACGGTTAGTGAAACGACTTCAACTTGTGGGGGAATTTCCTTCGAAGATGAAGAATGTGGCTCTAAAATAATCTCAAAAGAATTGTAAGCCATAGATGTTGGGGAAGTGGATTTAACAGTGTTATCTTTTGTATTCTGACCTTCTACCACGTGGGTAGGAGTGCAAAAAACCTCTTCGATGGGAAAAGGAGTGGATTTAGGAGAGTCAACATAAATGGGAAAACAATCCACACAAAAAATTGGATTCGAAGTTAGGCTTAACTCTTGAGTATAATCATCAACTGAAGTACGACTTGAAGACCTATATGGTAGATATATAGAACCTCTGTTGGAAAAGGATTCATCAATAAAATAGAGGTTAAAACTCAGGCATCAAAGGGAAAAAACAATTTAGCATGAGAAATATTAGTGTAATAATACTAAGGCAAAGGAATATTGCCAAAGGTTAATACATTGGTAAATCTATCATCTAAACCTTATGAGAAGGTTTCCTAGCAATGGTTTTCATTCTTCGCATCCAAGGGAGGTTTGACAGGCCGTGGAATAGATGATGAAATATTAGCTGGAACCTCAGAAAAATATTCCTTTTTTAAATGTCGAATAAGAGGGGTCGCGTTTTCCTCTTATTCCACTTCTCCTTCAAGTATAAAATTTCTCTTTCTAGAATAAACTTAAGCAACAGGATAAGGGGCACCTACAACATAAAATGACTTAAGTAAAGTCAAAAAAGGTTAAAAACATAATGTGAGAGTTAAAAGGATCCTTAAGAAGAAGAAGAAGAAGAAGAAGAAGAAGAAGAAGAAGAAGAAGAAGAAGAAGAAGAAGAAGAAGAAGAAGAAAGTATTGAAGGATCACTGGCCGAACATTTTGCAGGTACTTTTTCTCACCATGATGTGATAGCCATTTTGAAAAAGCTTCAGTCACTCCAGCATTGAATTCAACACCATTTATGCTAAAATTTCTTTGAACTTCAACATAACATATAAATACTATCAAAATAGTTTCCTCAGGAACATTGAAGGATTTAAAAAATAAGAATGGGTTGGAACTACTCCTTCTAAGAATAGGAATAGCCTAGTAAGGGACAATCAATCTTAAAAATTGAGCTGGAAAGTAAAGCTCACCCTAAGACTTGGTACCATAGGCTTTAGGAGGCAAAGTTCCACAAAATAGATCCCTCGGAATCAAAAACTCCCCCAGTAAGAGTCTTTTTTCCTTATTTAGGGAGGGTTATTTCAAAATTTAGGTAAGCCAAAAGGGATCTTGGGTTGTCACTAAAAACGTCTAAAGAAGGATCATTTGGCGATCAGATCTTAGACCTCTACACATGCCCAAAAGAGCTTTGAAGCTCTTCTTTCAAGGTTTGGCATGATGAAAAGCACTGGGATGGCTGAATTGTGAGTTAGCATTGCTATGACCCATCTCAGAAAAATAAGCATTCAACCATAATAGTATAACCCATAAAGTCCCTTATTAGTTGGAGTTAAATGGGTCATCTTTAAGCTCAAAGCATATTCTATAGAGTGCTCCGAAAAGGTAAGGCGCTAAATCCACCTCTCTTTATTCAACCAAAATTGTTGTTAAGAAGGAGTATTCCAACATTTAACGTTAAGATTTGACACAAAATACATGCCTTTATAGCCAAAGTAAGAGAAAATAATAATATTCTATGTTAGATACAATTGCAATAATTTTTCGGTGCTTTTCATAAAGGTGGAATAATACAAAAAAGGATTTTTCATTTTTCAAAGTCACGGGGCACTTAGCCGATAACATTTGTGGATGAACATCCTCCCCAAATGATTTGAAGCCAGTCAGTTGGCAAATATCCAAAAGTGTGGGACCAGCCATCCTAAAGGTAAACTTAATGAATAGAGCTAGAGATAGCATATGGATCATATTCAATGTTCGATAAACTATGACAAAACCATATAAAAAATATAGACTTGTTCATTTATTTGGATTTTTATTTGAGAATACAATTCACCTATTGTTGTCATTCATCACCATCCAGCCATTTAGGCCAAACCATAAATTTGAAGGAGGAGTTTGCTTTGGTGAATTAGAACCTTAAATGGGTAGATATTTTTACCTAGGGATAGAAAATAAAGAGCTTTAGAGAAAGTTCGTTACTAAAAAGGAACCTACGATGAAATGGGAAGCCTATTATAACAACTGAATTGGGAAAACAATGTCTCCATCACTAGAGCCGTCAGCCATAACCTCATCAATAAGTTTTTCAAAATGGATATAAACATATAGGGTTTTGGATTTGTAAACCGTTGATGGCGAAGAAGTTGGGAGAAAGGAAAGAATATATAAGAGAGTTGGAAAATTTTTGGAGAGATAAGGTAAATGGTAAAAAAGTAGTAGAAGTTAAAAGATGGCTTTAAATATCTCAAAAGGATCATTTGAAATGAAAAATAATACCATTTAAAAGTCAACACGTGTCTTTGAAGAATTTCCCACCAAAAGGAAAAATATTGGGAAATAGTGAGACCACAACACGTATTTATTGGCTCAATCAATTAGAAACCCTCATGATTAAATTAGCAACTTTTCAGTGGCGAGGTCCCCAAAATAACCAAATAAAGTGGCTAAAGGGAACAATAAAAATTGTTTAGTTCTGGGATTTAATTATTCCAATGAAAGGAAAAAGTAATTAATTGGACACTTCCACATATGCAAATGGATTTGGTGGTACCACTGCCAATAGCAATATAAGCTTGTAGAATAGACCTAGATTGAAACATTATTAGCTCTAAAAATATGAAAAAAATATATAAGTACATGGAACATAATAAATTTGGTTAGAACATAAAATACTCATCAAATGGCTAAGTTAACATTGTGCTAGAATTATAAAATTGGTTTGATTTAAATCAACCATCAAAATGAAAATAAAATAGGTCATAAGTAGTATACAATATATAGCACATTGGCAAATACATAATCCTATAAAGTCATTCGAAGAAAAAGTAATTTTTTCATTAATTTCTAAAGTATTGGAGATTACAAAATTAGGAAAACACGACATTACTTTCTTTGGTTTGAAAATAATGAGGAATAACTTATAAATTTATGGGATGTGCCCCACAAATAATTGATGTGTCTTTCCACTAAGTCCAACTAGACTTTATCTTCGTTCAGTTTTAAAAATAGCATTTCATGACGTTGGAAACTTAGAAATTCCTCTTGTGCTTTGTACTTCATTTCCCTATCTATTCTGGACATTTTTTCAGCAAGAGTAGTTCCACACCCAAACCCTTTGGGTCACCTTGGTCGTTCAGATAAAATATTTTTGACCTTTTTCCAATCCACTAAAACCCTACTAGATGTGGCACAAAGATTGTGATGAGTAGTATCTCAATCCTCATAGTCATCCAGATCAATAAAACTTTATATACCCTCCTAATATTAGAAGATAGGTTTTAAAAATGAAGTAATTGTGGGACTTAGTAACACAAGGAGAATTTTCAAAGTTCTTAATGACCATGCATGCCCAAAAAAATTCTTTTGAGCTTGACCATTCAACAAAATAGAAGATGTAATGTGGAAGAAAGCATTGAAAACTTCCAAAGATTTACCAACATCACTGGAACTGGTAGGGTGCCACAATGACGGGCGACCAAAGTCCAAACCAACTTAAGTATATTTCTCTCTATCACGGATTGGATACCCTATTCTCAAGCATGAGTAGACAATCAGATCAGATAGAGGAACACTATAAAAGGTGGACTCAACCACCAAAGCTTTGAAGGAACTCAAGTCAAAGTTATTTTCAGAAAGTTCAAAAGAAGTATGCATACCATTGGACATATCCAAAACTAGAGTTATCAAGAATTGGAGTTGGTAAAGATCCACTATGAACAAGGGTAGGACGATAAATTTATTTAGTAGACTCAACCGGTCTGTTGTCACCAAGTTTAGTTTCCTCAACCTCAACCACATGTTCATCATAGGCCTCAATATATTCATCCTTATTCATGGATTCTAAACCTGGAACCTAATTTTCAATAGCCTCAACAAGAATTTCCTCAACATAAGTAATAATTTCCTAGAAAGAAGGAGGAAAAGGGATGATTTGATCAGCCTAATCATCGAAGAATCTAAATTGGTATGGCTCATCATAATTATTAGAAGTATCATAAGAATCTCTCGAGATTTGGTTATAATTTTTAGAATTAACATAAAAAAATCCACCCAAAATGGGGAGAGGAGGAACATCAGAGTACAGAGTAATGGCGTGCTCAGTAGCACCGGTTTTGCCCCAAGTACCCTAATCCCCAATTTTGTCCTTTTCATCATCCTAAAATGGATTCAAAGAGGCAGCAATAGTAGCCCGAGAATCGACATTATTACCAACAGATTTTGGTGAGGAAGATGATCTAAACTCCCAAGTGTTCCTTCAGACAGCATTATCGTCTCCATTAAAAGACATGCTTGAGGTAGGAGAGAAGATGTAATGATCAAATACAAGGCCTCAAATGAAAATACCAAGATACTCAAGGGCTAATGATTAAGATACTTTAATCACCAAAGACATGTATATAATTAGCATTAACCACATAATAATGATGACTAAATTTGGGGAGATGGCGTGTGAATTTTAACAATCCACTAATTAATTTTTCTCAAAAATCAATCAGTGAGGGGATATGCTTACACCATATTATTACCAACCGATAGAGCATAGTTGTGGAGAAATAAAACCATTTTTTTATAGTTGAGAAGTACCATAGGCCAGATTAATATAAATGGCTATAGAAGCAATTGATACTTGTCAAGACCTTAAACGTGGGGTAACTACTTAAATAACTGGTTTAAGGGCATAAATTCACCTAGGTAGGAATTTTTAAATGGGTAACCACCAAAAAATTACAATAGTAGTTTCGTGGAAAAGGATTCTATAAATAAACAACCAAATGATGAAAGAAAAGAGGACTTCTTAACAAAAAAACTGCATTCACTCATTTGAACCTTTTCTTTTCCTTTCCTTTTCTTTTATTTCTGATCTATATAGTTTTTCTAGCATGGTTTAACTTTCTTCTTTGAAGTAGTTTGTAAGGTATAATTATTGTAACTCTCTCGTATAATTATGAAAAGTTGTCTTACCTTTACATTTAAATTTTCCTTACTTTTCTTAGTGTAATTTGTTTTACATACGCTAGTTTATATTGCTTTACTTATCATAATTACAGTATAGTTTAGAGTTAAACTCTTTTACTTTCATGATTTAATTAATTGGAACCTTTTTTTACCTTTACGTCCTCTTTGGTTTAACTCTTTTTAAGTCAAATTTTATTTAGTTTACAAAATTAGTTGGCTCTCGCTGGAAAGTCTTCTTAATTGAAGCACCGAATAGTACACAATCGCCTAATTATTGCAAGCTAAGATAATCAATTGCTTAACAAGACCACAATCATTCATGGCACGCACGCACACAATAAACATACACGCACCAACCAAGTTAGTGAAATAAACATGAAGGATTTAAGAAACGCCAATCACATCCTTGGGTTCAAGCATATACGTGATCAAAAAATAAGATGTTGGGATTATCCCAAGCCACTTATATCGATGATGTGATCACAAGTTTTAGCATGCAGAATTCCAAGAAAGGGTTTATCACTTTAGAAGGATGGAATTTTGTTAATCTAAGGATCAATATCCTAAGAACTCTAATCAGATAGAGAGGATAAGGAATATACCTTATGTTATAGTGGCGGGTAAACTCATATATATTATGGTGTGTATAAGACCGGACATCTTCTTTTCCATTGGCATGGTCATCGAATTCTAGTATAACTTAGGTGAGGAGCGTTCGATTGGTGTAAAGCACGATCTAAGGTATCTCAAAAGGACTGGAGATTATGTGATGGTATATTTAATAGATAATCTAGTACCTATCAGTTACACTCAAATTTTCAGTCGGATAGGTATTCAAGGAATTCAACCTCAAGATATATGTTTATCTTAGGAGGTGGAGCCATAAGTTATATGAGTATTAAGAAATCATGTATTGTTTATTCCACTGCGGTAGATGAATATGTTGCCTATTTTATGGAAGCTAAGGAGGCAATTTTTCTTCAAAACTTCTTAGTGACTTCGGTATGGTTCATTTAGTGAAATTGACTATTACACTTTATTGTGACAATATTAGTGAAGCTAAAACTTCTAAAGAACCAAGGATTTATAAGACTACAAAGCACATTGAGTGCAAGTATTACCTAATTCGAGAGATCGTGTAGAGGGGCAACGACATTATGACTAAGATTGCATCTTAGGACAACCTAGTGGGTCTTTTTACAAAGGGCTTATCATCTAAGTCTTTTGCTAGTCATGTATAGGGAATGAGAGTCACATGCATTGGCGCATGGATTTAAGACTAAGCGGGAGTTTGTTGGGGTTTTATTCTTAGAACCATGTCACGACATTTTATTTTTTAATAAAAGGCATGCATAATTCATTGGAAATGAGAATCATGTTTGTGAGAATGCCTTATGTTTATGATTTAAATATATTGTATTCTATGTCGATCAATTGTACTTAGTAGGAATTCAGGTATGTAACACCCCATATTTTTAATGATTTTTAAATATAGAATTAATTAAATTAAATATGGCAAATTAATTTATAATTAATCCGAATTAAAATAAATATTAACTAGCAAGACGAGGGTTAGTATTTATTGATGTGAATTACATTGATTATTACTTGGGGAATAAATTAATATGTGACTATGAATTTATTAAAATTGTCGCGAGTGAAAAATATGACGGTTAGAGTAATTAAGTCGGGACGCGCGTGTCAGCCGTGTCGGGACTCTATTTAATGGAATAAAAAGTAATTTATTTTTAAGTCATCCATATGGTCATTTCGAGTGAACCAAAGTATCTGGAAGGGTCGAGATAGTCAGAAAAGTCTACCCTAGGTTTGGGTCCCGGGGTAGTTTTAGGCCAAACCGGCACCCCGGGAAGGCATTTTGATCATTTGCATTTTTGGGGAAATAACACCTATGAATTTATAAGTGCAATATATCTGTTTAGAGAAGGGGGTTAGGGCTAATTACATGAGAAATAAAGAGAAGCCACAGAGAGGCCATAGGAGGAAGATGAGAGGATTTCCAAGGCTAGAACCGCCTTCTTGCACCACCACCACCGCCAGATTATAGATCGAAGAGAGGAGAACACCTTTATACCCGTCATCTTCAATGGATCGGACCTACCAAAAGAGGCAAGTGTTTAATCTTGCAAATTTATAGCATATATAATATCCATATTGGTGTAGGTTGAATTAAGTACGAAATTCATGTGATTTGAATGAACTTTTGAAGACATATATCATTATCTTGGGTGAAATTGATATAGAATAGGATCCTCCAAGTGGGTAGTATGAAACTAGGGAAATTATATTGGATCTTGATGAAGAAATCTGGGTTTTGATGGGTATGATTGAATTGTAGAACAATTTCTTAAATTTGAAGAAGTCTATGAAATTGGGTAGATTAAGTTGTCATTTTAGAAACTGTTTTGAGCCATTTTGGTTTCGAAAATGGCTATTATGTTCGAGTTTCCTCATAAAAAATTATGTTTTTTGCATTTTGTTCTCTGATACGTTTTTTCCAAAACGACTCCAAAATGCCTCATGACTGCATTTTAAAAATTTGGGCAAATTTGTGGGAAAAATTTTAAGAATTGTTATTTTTAGTTGTTATTCCATTGGAGGTTGCCTAGATTGATTAATTGTGATTGTTGTTCTATAATAAGGACATTAGGCCTAAAGTGGAGATTAGGTTTACATAAAGTGCGACGGATAAATATTGGGATAATTGAGAAAATTCTTCCGTTTGAGTTAAAATCTTGTGATGTAGTTGATTCTAGGGAAATGGAATAACACACGATAATTATTAGGGTAAATTAATAGTGGGAGAATTGGGTTAATTATGTTAAAGATTCTTGGGTAGTGAATCATCCTTGGGAAAATACAATGGTGAGAATATTCGTAAGTTAATAAATATATCGGTAGTATTAGTAAAAAAAATACTACGTGTGAATTATAATATTCGCGTTGGGTGTATACCTACTGATTTATATAGGTGGTGTGAATACATATTTCTTGATTTATTATGTGTATTGACATACCTACGCTGCTTGCTATCGCGGAAGGTTGTGAAGGATACAGTCTTATCTTGAGGAGCCTTCGAGTTGATATTTGACTTGTACCTCAGAACATAGGCCTTAGGTTGGTTGCCATGTGTGAACAATGGTATTGAATGGTCGTTTGGGTGCGTAGGTATGTGCGTGACCCAAAGGCTTAGGACTATGTTCGCCTCCAATATGTGTGATTGTTATTTATGGTTCGAGAGAAATAAAGAACCATTGGTCCTTATATTCTACAGATGTTGAATCATAATACATACAATTCCTACCCAAAACATGAGTTCTAATCATTCTTTTCTCCCAAGAACATAAATTTATTCAATATATTTTAAAATCCTAAGCACATGGGTATTATAAACTCAAAATAAATCGTAAATAAACACTTGCCTTATATTGGCTGATATGATTTCATGTTTTAGATGATGGATTGTGTGTCTTCTCTTCCAATCCTCACTTCAAGCTTAATGATGGCACAAGATCAATGAGTAACACTTCAAGAATCCTCTTCAATTCTCTAAGAATCTTCTCCCTTCCATCTCTAATGGGTCCCCTTTGTTTTCTAATCTCTTAACCCTAGCCTCTCCCATCTACCATCTGATATATGATTAGGAATTTCGTAGCTCTCTCTACCCTAGGCTATCGAAAGACTAAAATACCCTCATACGGTGTCGGTTTGGTCTAAAGTTGCCTCGAGACCTAGTCAATTCCCCTGGGTATACTATTTTGACTATTTAGACCCTTTCTAAGTCATCCGTGACCTTGAAATCATCATCTGAGTCACTCTAAACAAATATTCTATCTTGACCTCAATTTAGTCTACACGCAACTCCCGGTTGAGATAAATTCGATTACGTCAATATCACTCACTATAACGCATAATAATTTCCATAAATTATTTACTATCCACTTAGTAAATTCAATATCTAATATTAATCATCATTTATCTCTTGATTGATATTTAATAACCACGTTATTATGTAATTTAAATAATTTACGTCACTCGTGTAATTTAAAACAAAATGAATTAATTACCGAATTAATTAAATTCCAAATATGCGAAAATATGGGGTATTACAACAATGTGTGAGTCCATAAAGTACTCGGTATCCACCAAACAAGCTCAACAACCATCTACAGATATGGAACACAAAATCATAGTTTCTTCACCGCAACACCATACCAAGGAGTCCACCGTGTGCAAATAACAAATTGTGTATGATGTCCACCGCACATAACTTTTCAATATCAAGATGATGAGAGAAACAAACAATAGTGCCCACAAATAACATTTTAAAGTATATAGAAAGATGAAACTTGGATCTTAAAAACTTTTGGTGAAACTAGGGTTTGGGAGCTTTTGGATATGTATAGGAAAATGATTTTTGCCAAAAATATCTCTAAAAACATATGCATGAACCCCTTTATATAGAAAACATATTTTTGAGGCAACAAGTTTTTTAAGAAAGTTAATTCAAACGAAAATAAGACCTCGTTCGAACGAAACAAAAAACACGTTCGAACTAAATTAAAACTTGCTTAAATAAACAACAAAATTCGATCGAACGAGCTTCAAACGATATCAGTTATGTAAACTGAAAATAATTTATATGATGTTCGTTTGAAGTTTGTGTAAATGAACTGCCAATCTTATTAAAATGAAACCCTTAAGTCGTTTGAATGACTTTAAAATAACAAAAATACTTTTCTTTTAAACTTTTCTCTAAATAATTTAAAACAAACACCCAAAAAATAAAGTTTCCAGTTATCAAAATTCATTCGTGTGTATAGCTAAGAGATCCTCGAAACACAAAGATGAAGCGTGGCATGAGACGCGACATGATATGTAATATCTTATGCTTTATAGCTACGTCTTAAATCAAACCTGTCATACGATTGAAAGGTCAATAATGTAAAGTTTAACCTAAGACTCAAAATATTTTATCTGAAATTAATCAAATATATACAAATTAACTCAATTGAAAATTTGCCCATAAAATCTCCCCTTTAACTATTCTGGGACAAAACCAAACCAAAACACCTATGGGTTGTCAAACTCTCTAAAGGACTCAATCCCCAACCTCAAAAGGAAAAGTACAGACGCTTGACAGACACATACGTTGAGTAGATTTTCACGTTTGTAAACCCACTTCACATACTGTAAACCCACTTAAACACATCTTCAAATGCAACTTTAATATATAATAATATAAATCTACATAACAATAAAGCCACCTATATTTAACAATCCCTACCTAGGTAAGACGCCTCCCCAAAGATAAAGATATCCTCCTAATAGTAAAATGAAAGATAGTATTTCTCCCCTTTTTTGTTCAGGAGTAGACAAAGACAGAATGAAAATGTGAGAACATACGATACAAAGAGAAATTAAGGAAGAAGGAATAACATCTTGCAATAGTGTGAAGTGCAACAAAACACAACATGGAAACGCAAGTACAAATAATCCAAACAATGACCAATTAATACCAATATTGATGCAAATTTGATGCCAACTTGAATGTACAAGATACCAATGCAAACACGCAACAAGATATATATATATACAATTTGATCCAAAGATAAAGCACATGGCAAACATGGATTAAATGCAAATACTCAAAATAAAATCATACCTTATATATAAATATGCAAAATATACCAATGACACACATGCACATATATATAGGTATAAAAAACACAAAACTGACACAAAGCACATAAACTTTACACTATAGTATATTATCGATGCGTCTAAACATGTGTGATGGAATGAATGGGTGTGAACCAAAAATAAATGAATTATGACCCAATCACTTAAAAATGTCCATGGAGTTCTATGTGTCAGCAAAACTTTATTAAACTAAGATTTAGCCTTAAGTGATAGATAAAGAGAACTCAACGAACAAACGAGCACAATGCACACAAGGCTAGAATTTTGATGATTCTACAAATTAATAACGTCATGACATGATAAGAATAACTAGGATTCATTATGCAAACTTGTTGATCTTCAACTATAACACCCTCAAAAGCTAAACAGATATCATATATTATTCCACCCAATTCTTTTGAAGATACCATTTTTGAAAATCAAAAAAATAAACAAGTTGCACTTTAATCTTTTTTTTTTTTTGCCTCTCATTTCTAGGCTCTTGCCAACGGTAGCTTTCCCTCAAAGGAGATTTTATCCTTTTGTATCCCTATCCTATACACCCGCATATATTTAATGAGAACAACAAACTCACGGGCAACGGTTCTTACACACACAAATTTCCATCGTCAACAAATATGTAGATGACAAAATTAATGAGAGAACATCTCACTGAGCTTAAATATAACATGTGAAGTTAATGTTCAAAAGATCTCGTTCATGTGTGTGGAGGTATATACAAAGTAAATCCATTAAGCAAGTCAAAGTCTAACAAATCCATGCAAACATGATTAAGAACAATCTAAGCATTGAAAATCATAATCAAATATTCTAGACACATGGAAACATGGAACGAAGTGGATTCAAACACACTAATGTGCCGCACAAAATATGTAAAAATAAACTACTCATAAACCCAAAATATTTTTCACTTTTTAAAACAAATTCAAAATAATACCAATTTAAAAACAACAAAACTCAAAAGATAAACAAAATATTTGTGTATTTTTTAATAAGACCCAATAAATGAAAAAATAAAAATACAAATGATAAACTACATACAAGTAGCAAACACATATATTTCATAAAGTACAAAAGCTACTGCATGGAAAATGTGGGTACCCGAATTTACCATTATGGGCCCAGACGAGTAGCCTAATAAAAACGACCCAAAATTCGGACCCCTCGCCTCAACCAAAAAGAATTACGACTTAGTCTCCTCCCAGGTTCTCATATTGAGATATTCCAGGAGAAGATGGTGGACGTGGGGGAGTCTAACATCCCCAATCCCCGAAGACAGACATGTATATAACAAACCCTAAGCCTAGGGCAAAAGACACGCACTATATTCTCTATAAACGCTCCCCGGAGTATATAAAAATAATATTGGCTGCACCACCGTGGACGTAGGAATTCTTGCTGAACCACGTACATACTGTGTTGTGTGATTGGCATTTACCTTCTTTAATTTCCTTGGTGATTGCGCTTCTTTCCTTTATTTGTGTTGAATATAATTTTCATCACAATTGGCGCCGTCTGTGGGAGCGTTTGTCTTCCCTGAGAAACCCCACGCCAACAAAGAAGTTCGAAATGTCTAGTCACAGTAGTAACGCTCCTCAAGCAGGAGATATCCAAGAACAACCTGCTCCTCGCAGGATCAGATCTGAAGTTCAACGTTCAGATCAGAGGGCTCGCCCAGAGAGGCCAGCCTCAGAGGAAAGCCAAGGACCATCGAGGTCCACGCAAATCTCTAGACTGATTAATGCCTATGAGGCAAGGCTCCAAGAGCAAAGGGAGTCCTCTCGCAAGCAGGAGACCGAGAATGCTCGCCTCAAAAGAAAATTAGAAAGGATAGAAAAAGAGCTCCATCGTAGCACTAGGAGACGTCCGTACCGCACTCCTAGCCCTCAGGCGAGCAAGTCTCGTAGACGAGGAAGGAGCCCTAGGCGTGGATCCCAAAAAAGTGAGAGGCACGAGTCAAGCAACGACTCTCTCGAGCACCCACAATAGGCTCTCCGTTACAGGATCCCAGATCGCGACAATGAGAACATAGGAAATTTGATCCGAAGGGAGATGGACCAACACCCAGCACATTACGGCGCAAGATCGACCAGGGAGCTTGTTAGACGAGCTCTTAAGACCCAGATGAAATCCCCTTTCTCAAGGGAAATAAAAGAAGAGGAAGCCCCTAAGAAATTCGTTATTCCGAGATTAAAGATTTATGATGGAAAAACTGATCCCATTGATCACATTAGGCAGTACAGGCAAGCCATAACCCTCTGGAACCACCGATATGCACTGATGTGCTGAATTTTTCACTCGAGCTTGTATGATGTGGCACAGAAATGGTTCGAAAGGCTCCCTCACAGGTCTATCAGGAGCTTTGAGTCCCTGGCCGAGCTCTTTACCGCTCGCTTCATTATTAGGAGCTCCCATCCTAAAAGGATTGATGCTTTGCTAACAATGGAAAAAGGCACCTCAAGAGACCCTTCAAGATTACGCAAAGAGGTACTAGGAGTTATTCAACGAGTTCGAGGACTGCCCGAAGCAGGTAGCACTGGCCTCCTTCAAAATTGGGCTACCCATCTCTTCCCTTCTGTACCAGTCCCTGACGAAGAAAGAGGTCACGACCATCGATGACCTAATGGCTCGCATCGAGAAATACGCCAAGGTGGAGGATGTGACCCCTTCAGCACAGGGGAGAACGGTCGAACTAAGCTCGCTGCCAAAGGCAACGACAAAGCTGAGAACCAGAAGAAAGGAGGAAAGAATAGGGGAAAGAATGACTCCAAGAACGGAGGCAAGAATGATGTGTCAAAAGCATTTCAGGCAGTCGACACTATATTCAGATAACCAATTTATAAGATTCTCGTAAAGATCAAAGACGAGCCATTTATTAAGTGGCCCAGAAAGATGGGAGGAGATCCCTCAAAGAGAAACAACGCGCTGAGATGCGCTTTTCATAAAGAATGAGGATATAAGACTGAGCATTGTAAAGCTCTTAAGTCCCACCTTGAAGAACTGGCCCAGTTTGGGCATCTGAACGAGTTTGTGGAGAAGAAAGCAGAGAAAGTTGCTGCCAATGGAGAAGCAAGACCTGACAACGTACTCGAAGACGATGTTGGCCATGAATTCGCAGTAATTCATCTGGCATCTGATATGAAGAAGATTCAGGGGAATTCATCTCGGATGGAGGTAAAAAAGCTTACAGCAGTAATGCAAACTTTTCAGATCGATCCAGCAAAGACCCAATCAGGAAAGCGTCGGCGAGCAGATGAAGTCGACTATAGCAAGCATATCATGTTTACAGATGAAGATCTGGTGGGAGTGAGAACCCCACACCATGACGCCTTGATTATTACACTCAGGATTACCAACTATGACATCAACAAGTTGCTCGTCGACCAAGGAATCTCATCCAAGGTAATTTATCTCAATCTGTTCAGAAAATTAAAGTTGAACATCGCCGACCTGAAGGAGGTCACTGTCCCTTTAGTTGGCTTCACTGGAAAAGTGCCTATCCCACTGGGAAAGATTGTGCTACCGGTAAGGACAGGAAGTATCTCCAAGATAATTGAGTTTCTGGTAGTCAACATTGACTCACCATACCAAGCCATCCTCGGCAGAGGATGGCTACATTTAATGACTCGACTTACCATCAGAAACTCAAGTATATGACCAAGCGAGGAGTAATGGAGATCCATGGCGATCAAGCGATGGTAAGAAGGTGCTTCATAGCGGCCATCCTCCCTAGACCAAAGAAGAAGGACGAGAAGCCCAGTGAGCAGGTCGAGGAACATGAAGGTCTGATACCTTCGAAATAACAGTTAAGGTATGGAAGACCCGGAGTGGAGGAGACCAGGCTCCTCCCCTCTGAGCGGGTCGTGGAAAACCTGGTGGAAGTTACAGCTGGTGGAAGTAAAAAGGATAGGGTATTCTTGATTGGAGCTTCTCTCACAGATCAAGAAAAAAAGGAATTGACGATTTTATTGAGAAGTAACGTAGACGTTTTCGCATGGGAACTGTACGAGCTACCTGGAATCGATCCTAGTGTGGTTTATCATCGGTTGCATGTCGAACCCATTTTTAAACCTATTACCCAGAAGGTACGATGAACGGCGCTTGAGAAGGCAAAAGTCAAAGAGAAAGAAGTAGAAAATTACTGGATGGAGGATCCATATGGGAGGTCCAATTCCCCAAATGGTTATCCAACCTAGTAGTAGTTCCGAAGAATAACGGGAAATGGAGAGTCTGCATCGATTTCACTGACCTTAATAAGGCTTGCCCTAAGGATAGTTTCCCCCTCCCAAAAATTGACTAATTGGTGGATGCCACAGCAGCTCACGAAAGAATGAGCTTTCTGGATGCATATTTGGGCTATCATCATATCCCTTTGTACGCACCAGATTAGGACAAGACAGCATTCATCACCACCGTCGAATTATTCTGTTACAAAGTCATGCCCTTCGGGCTCAAAAATGTAGGGGCAACCTACCAGCGGCTGGTCACCAAGATGTTTAAAGACTAAATGGGAGACACCATGGAGGTCTACATCGATGATATGCTCGTCAAGAGCATAAATAAAGAAGACCACCTCTCAGACCTATTGAGAACCTTCGAGATCCTCAAGAAATACTTAATGAAGCTCAACGCGAGCAAGTGTTCTTTCGGTGTCCAGTCAGGAAAATTTCTTAGATACTTAGTCAGTAAGAGAGGCATCAAGGCAAACCCAGATCAGATCGATGCAATCAACAGGGTACAGCCCCTCGCACAATACAAGACATACAGAAGATCACCGGCATGCTCGCTGCCTTGAACCGTTTCATCTCGAAGTCCTCTGAGAAATACAAACCATTCTTCCAGCTCCTGATGGGAAATAAGATAGTAGAATGGAATCAAGATTGCTCGCAAGCATTAAACAAGCTCAAGGACTATCTTAGCTCACCACCCCTGCTCGTCATACTTCAAGAAAGAGATTCCTTGTACTTATACCTCGCACTTTCCAACCACGTCGTGAGTTCTACGCTGGTGTGCGAGAAAGCAGGAATTCAACGCCCCATTTATTATGCGAGCAAGACTCTAATAGAGGCTGAACAACGGTACCTACCACTAGAGAAGCTCGCCTTTGCACTTATAGTGGCTTCAAGGAAGTTGAAGCACTATTTTGAATCTCACACCATCATTGTTCTTACATCTCACCCCCTTAAAGAAATCCTGAGGAAAGCGGATATGTCAGGCAGACTAACTAAATGGTCAATCGAGCTCGGACGATTTGACATCCAATTTTAACCAAGGAATGCAATCAAGGGAAAAGTCCTTACTAATTTCATAGCTGAATTTACAAGCGTTCATCCTCTAGACCAACTTTAACCCATAAAGCAAGGAGAAAACCACGTAACAGAGGGAGTTTGGAAATTATTTGTTGATGGAACCTCCAATTCAGAGGGGGCAGGAGTGGGCATTATGCTTGTTAGTCCAGAAGATACAACCCTCGAACAGGGAATCAGGCTTGGATTTGAAGCCTCCAGCAATGAGACGAAATATGAAGCTTTGATAGACAACCTCCAGAAAGCACACACTTTAGGAGAGAAGCAATTACAGGTGTTCGGCGACTCACATTTAGTCTCTAATTAGATAAGTGGGGACTACAACGCAAGATATGAAAGAATGACAGCCTATCTCGCCTTGGCCAAGAGGCTAATGGCCAGCTTCGAGGAAGTCAGTGTCCAGCAATTTCCCAGAGGACAGAATAGTCATGCTGATGCCCTCGCAGCCCTGAGTTCGGTAATCAATTCTGACTTGAAAAGAACGATACCCATTGACTTCCTCGCTCACCCGAGCATCAACCAGAACGATGAGCTGCCAGGCATGGAACATGTGCTCTAGATTGAGTTACCCAGTTGGATGGACCCTTTAAGGGACTATTTGAAGGATGGTGCACTTCCAAGCGATAGGAAGACCGCTCATCAGATAAGAGTCAAAGTTGCTAGCTTTCACTTATCTCCTGAGGAAAAGATGTATAAGAGATCGTTCTCCGGGCCTTACCTATAATGTGTTCACCCGAGGGATGTCGAAAAATTCTACACGAGCTCCACAAAGGAATCTATGGGAGCCATATTGGAGGAAGGTCACTAGCTTTTTGAGCTATGAAGGAAGGATACTGGTGGCCATATATGCAAAAAGATTCAGCAGTGTATGCTCGTAAGTGCAAGAAATGTCAACTACACGCCCCTATGGTTCACCACCCTGCCAGCGACCTAATATCACTCACCAGGCCCTGGCCCTTCGCCCAATAGGGAATGGATATCGTAGGACCACTTCCTACCACCGCCGGCAACCACAAGTATCTGTTGGTCGTAACGGATTACTTCACCAAATGGATCGAGGTAGAGCCACTGATAAACATCCGAGATACAGATATGATGAGATTCATATGGAAAAACATAATTACCCATTTTGGAATCCTCAGAACCATCATCACTGACAATGAAACACAGTTTGAAAGTCGTCGTTTCCAAAGCTTCTGCAATGAGCACGGGATCAGGCACTATTTCAGCTCGGTGGCGTATCCTCAGAGCAACGGTCAAGTCGAAGCTTCCAATAAAATGGTGATCGATGGGTTAAAGAAATGATTAGAGCGAGCCAAAGGCACATGGGTGAACGAACTGCCACATATTCTGTGGGCTTACCGCACTACCCCACGTCAGGCAACGGGGGAAACCCCATTCTCACTAATATATGGAATGGATGCGGCCATCCCATTAGAAGGAGGCCTACCAACTATGAGGTACACAATTGTCGACCAGGGCCAGAATGATGAAGCATTGCTGGCTGAACGCGACGTAGCCGATGAATGCAGAGAACTTGCCTTTATAAAATTAGCGAGCTATCAGCAACAGCTCACAAGACACTATAACAAGAGGGTCTATCCAAGGGAATTCCAAGTTGGTGACTATGTCCTAAGGAAAGTCCTTGGCAGCGCAGTAAAACCATCAGATGGAAAGTTGGGGCCAAACTGGGAATGACCATTCAAGATAACAAGAGATGACCTGCAAGGAGCCTATCACTTAGAAACATTTGAGGGTAGAGAGATACCCCGAGCATGGAATGCGGAAAATCTTAAGAAATTCTATTTCTAGTTTTTTCTTTCGCTTTTTTATCAGATTTATGAAAATAGCAACTCATTTACTTGTGATTAATGAAAGTTGTTTGGAAGTTGCATTCTATGAGGTGTTAGTTAACTAATATATGAACTTTATAACTTGCACACCCTTTCCAAGTGACAGTCACACTACTCAATACACGATAGCAGGGAAAACACCCTCCTCAGGTTTTCGTTATGAAGAACGAACAACCTCTTAGCATTGCCCCTGGCAATATATGAAGCCCTACAGGAGATCCTTAGGCAATTCGGCCAAGTCAAACTGGTCTCCAGACAATGTTTGGTCAACAAAATCCTGATCGGATAGAGCATCCAAACACCAGGTGTGTCCTCGCCAATTTCCACACTTAGGCCTAAGGGAGTGTGACGACACGACGTAAAAGGTAAAGTAAGGCAGAATGGTATTTTATAAGCATACTGGACTGGGAGGAGACTTACTCGACAATGAAAACCTACCAATCTAGTCGGCCAAGAAAGGCCCAAGATTATTAAGCAAAGAATAAGTGATGCAAAAACTATGGAACACTTGTTTAGTCGATGAGCTCACCCAAAACATAAATTTTATATTACTTCGTCACAACAAAAATGGGCAACCCATGTATAATCGGTGAGATAGCCCATGCACTAATATTATATTTATTCATTACATATGTGTACAGAGTTACAACTGGTAAAATCTTAATGAGGCTGAGGCCTCTGAATAATATAATCAGCCACTTGTGCTCTTCGACTGCCATACGGGTGAGGAGCTAATTCCTCCTCGACCTCATTCGCATCTGACTCCAATAGCTGCCGAGCGATGGCATCAATGGGTATCCACTTATCATCCCTCCGAAAGGTGTTAGGCCTTAAAGTGTAAGGGGAAATCTGATGACAATACCAGAGTATTGAGTTCCTTGGAACTTATAGCTCTCTTAGGGCACTCAACCATCTCTTGATAAAAGCGAGCTCTTCAAACTATGCCAGCCTCGTCGGAGCATCCACCCAAACTTGGTCATAACCGTCATCCCATACTTGCCGATGCCCTCTCTTAAATAGAGTCGTGTGATATCCCTCTGAAGCCCAGCAGTAATGACGTATGCTCGATGAATATCTTCACAAAGCTCATCCATTTTCCTATCTGGGCTTCTTGCATTTGTACCAGCTTGTGAAACGGTCGATAGGGTAAAACCTCGTATCACCGGAGGAACATTGCTCAGCCCTGCACCAGCTCGCGATGAGGAAGAACCCCTTAAAATACGAGGCGCAGTGCTCAGCGCATGCTCCCTAAGGAGCAACACTTCCCTCCTTAAAGACTCATTATCCTGTTGTAGAATTTCTCTAACTTGGTTAATCTCAGTAGCGTAAAGGAGTCTTGCTCTCAGAGTATTCACCTCTTCTTGAACAGAAGCTCCAACTTCTTCCATCTTCTGAAGCCTGTCTTTCAGTTTAACAATGAGCTCAGTCTGCACTATGAAATGCTTATTCCTCAATCGTAATGATTTGTAAATTCTCACGAAGGTATGACGAACTTCAGGACTCACATCATGACCAAGCATTCTTCCCAATTGAGAAGTGGCTGGTATATAGTCATCTAAATCAATCAACTACAGGCCATAAAAGAGAAGTAAAGGATAAAATGAATCAGTAGATTGAGGGAAGAAACCTTCTCATTTCATTAATACATAAAAAGATCAGAGTACATCGAGAAACAGAAAGGAAAATTATAATAAAAAATACAAAAGCAATCCTAAGGGTAGATTAGCTGGTGACGTCGGGTTGTTCAGATGAAACTGGCTGCTTCCCCTTATCAATAGTAGTAGGAGCATCTCCCTCAGTAAGGACAGCTTTTGTCGCCCGAGCAAAAAGGGCATCAACAGGAACTAACTGGGAAGCAGGGTCAACACCTTTGATAGCTGGGGCAGGAGCTTCTTCTACGATAGGTTTTGGGCCTGGATCATGCTCATTGAATAAGAGAAAGGCAACATTAACCCCGATAGACAAGAGGGCCTAGTTCCACCCCTTCTTAAAGTTCAGACGATTGATGTAGCCTATCTGAACCTCAGCATTTTTATATGTGGTAGCCCACCCAGAGTTATATGAGTCTTCCTTAACGGTGGTTGCCTCGGACTCCTTCTCCTTCAGCTTCTCGGTCAACACCTTATTCTCCTCCATTATCGCCAACTTACTTGAACATATCAAATCATCGGCCTACCGTAGTTCACTCAGTTCTTTGACCACTGCCTCCCTCTCTCGATTGGCTTTAACAAGGGTCGGGTTAGAGGACGTTCAGGTAGCATCAGCGGCCTTCAAGCTAGCCTTGATCTCGGCACTCTTCACTTTTAAAGCAGAATTCTTCTTATCCAGCTCACCATTCTTATTGATCAACTCATCGCGAGAGTGATAGAGCACAACAAAATCAGTCACAAACTTCAAGTAAAAGAACATATTAGAAGAAGGAAACGACTGAATTTGACGATCATTCAAAAAGAGAAACAAACTTACCAAGGCTAGCCTCTGACTCGCTTGCAAGGCTAACTGTCAGTCTCCATCTCCCTTTGACGATCAGCAGGAAGGACTGCTCTCTCGATCAGTGCAGGGGCCAGTTGAGGAGAAGTGGCAATCGAAGCCCTCTCTGGCAATGCGGACACAGGCACCAAGGCCTGCTCAGCCTTCGTCCTCGCTTCCATTTTCTCCTCTCCTCCTCTCTTTCCTTCTCCTTCTCTACCCTCTTCCTCTACTCAGTCTTCTTCTTCTCCTCTTCTCTCTTCCTCTCTCTCACCTGATCTTCTTCTCCCGCTCCTGAGCAGCAGATCGAGAACTAGTGGCAATAGCCCCACTGTTGGACTTCTACTTCTTCAACCTTTAAGCGAGAAGCACATCATCATCATCATCACGAATCAAGTTTTTTTAGGGGGGACCATTTCCTCACTAGATCTGCTGGATGTACTTGAAGGTCTTTGGGCTTCAGAAATCTCTTCTGAGCTAGAAGAACTATCACTGCTGGAGCTCTCCTCGCCAGAACCACCTTCAGCACCTCCTCTGATATCACTCTCAGAACTGCTCTCTTCCTCGTCCAACTGAATGGGATAGGCAGCAGCTTCTTTAGAGGTATCAAATTCAGGAATGCTATCCATGGGCCTGGTAATAAAACTGTACCCAATGTTCTTGTACTCGAACAGGAAAGCAGCAGACCGAGGATGTTCACCGTCAGCCAAGGGTTCCTTGATATTCTAAGCTTTAATCAGCTCGAAAGTTCGAACCTCGCTGAGGGAAGGTTCCAAGTTCTTTGTCCTCACTGAAAAGGAAACAACAAAGTGTCAGAAAAATCACACATTAACAGAGAGATCGAAAGGGCAGAGCAAAGACTACTTATGTACTCTTCCCCATAAAAGAGGATAGTGAATCTATCAGACCTCGACTCCTCAGTATGGGGGGAGAACTTCCAATTCCTAGTAAGAAATCCATCTTGCCAGTAGTCCTTGTGGGAATCAGGTAAATTTACTACCAATACCCTATCAGGACTCCTGGCCTTGAGGTAAAGAAGACCAGAGCTAGTTCGAGAGAAGGAATAACAAAAGAAAACTTCGACGAGACCTAATTTAGTGCCATAAAGTTGATTTATTCTATGGACACAATTAATTATTTTTCATACGTTGGGCGAACACTGTGTAGGGATAATGTTGAAAGAACCAAAGAAATGAAGGAACAAATTGTTTGGAGGAAAAGTAATCCCCCCTTGAGAAAGCAACAAGACATGAACCCAATCAGCACCCTCTATCTCTCTAACATTCTTAGGGAGAGAGGTGCACTCAATCTCTACCCATTCTGGGATATTATAGAACTTCCTAAACTCAGACACTGATCTATTACCTATCTTTGACATTTGTAAACCCTAAAATAGAAAATTCAGAGAAAACTCAACAAAGAAAGAGTAAATAGGACTTACGAGATGAAAGATCACAAGCCCAGATGATGAGAGAGAGTGAAAGCAAAGAAAATAAAGGCCCGGAGAAGAAGACACAACAGCTCAAACTCGCAGAAGATGAGTGAACACAAAGAAATTTGAAACGACAACTATGGAACGCTGCTACAAATAGCTTTTAAATGCTCCCAATCATCACGCACAGGACACGAAGCAACTGCAGCCTAAATTAGTTCTCGACTTTGGGAAGAGTTACACGATTCACAAAAGTGCCATTATGGCAAATCATTGAGCCCAAGTTGTGGCCCAACAACTTTAGGGGCAATTATGGGTACCCGAATTTACCATTATGGACCCGGACGAGTAGCCTAATAAAAATAGCCCAAAATTCGGACCCCTCGCCTCAACCAAAAAGAATTACGACTTAGTCTCCTCCCATGTTCTCATATTGAGATATTCCAGGAGAAGATGGTGGACGTGGGGGAGTCCAACATCCCCACTCCCCGAGGACAGACATGTATATAACAAACCCTATGCCTAGGGAAAAAGACACGCACTATATTCTCTATAAACGCTCCCCGGAGTATATAGAAATAATATTGACTGCACCACCGTGGACGTAGGCATTCTTGCTAAACCACGTACATACTATGTTGTGTGATTGGAATTTTAACTTCTTTAATTTCCTTAATGATTGCGCTTCTCTCCTCTATTTGTATTGAATATAATTGTCATCACATAAAACATGTAAGAAATCACCCATAAGATATAGCATGTGAAGAGTCATGTGCAAGCACGTGAGAGTCAACCAGTCTAACATTTAGTGCATAAAAATGGATTTTCTAACCCAAATAAATGAATACCTAATGCATTGGGTTTTGGAAACCTCTGGGACATTAGACCTTAACTTTCTAGGGTCTTTTCTAATATCATAGCAAAACTCGTAAGGTGACCTTTGTGACAACCCGCTTATTGAAATAACATGTGGTCAGCCCTTTACTAAAATAAAACAGGAATTTTACTTGGCTCATTCTTAGCATCACTGTCGAAGACCGCTTAAAATTACTAACTATCTATTATTTTATCATGACCATTCCAATTTAGATCTTCCTTAAATTATCGTAAATAAAAACTATTCAGATAAATAATTAATCCATAGTCACATAATCAAATTTGAATAATAAACTCAAAATAATCCAACTAACCAAATAAACTGTTGGTTTACAATCCAATACAATAAAAATGAGAGAAAAATTACCATTGGGCAACATGCCCGAAGTAGCTCTGAAGTATCTCCTATCTAGATCTTAATGATAAAAGTGTTTAATCCATCCCTGCAAGCATTCACAACTGCTGCAGCATCGTTTGACTAGAAGGATGATTAAGCCAGGCATCCTTGTAGCCGAACACCTAAAAATTTCGAAAATATTTTGATATGGGTCGGAGCTCAAAACCTTTTGAAAATATTTTGCATGTGTTTAAAATATATTAATAAATATGTTCTGCAATCCTTCATATTTTAACTGCTGTCACACTCCCATGAGATACCCTTCGCCCCTCATCTATCGTGTGCACTTAATGCATGTATTATAAACACCCTAGTTATCTACCCAACCTAACTAGTATCACTTCTCATCTTAATCCCATACTCTGTCATATGCCCCACGTATACTTTTATTTAACTCTGAATTCACAATAAGCTTTATCATTCACTTATTCATTATAAATCTCATTTATGATCTTAGCAATTTATTTCACATAACTTCACTAGTTATTAATTCAATGTTCACACATTAATGTCATATACCCGTATATATTTTTCTTCACATTTATACACATAGTTTCATATCACATCAAGTATACATACATACATATCACTCACTATATATGTATAACCGCAATCCCTCGGAGTAATAACTCACTCGATGCGATCACTAGCATGTTATCAAGCTCTAGGGAATACACAACTCAACTTGGGCAACCGGGTCGAAATCTCACCACCGCACCCAAAACATAAACATAAACAGGAGGCGATCATAATCATACATCTGCAGGCTATAACCATATTAGGCACCATACTTTTGTCCCGTATCTTTTTTTGGACAAAATTAACGCATGTGGTCTTTATATCCACATATAAAACACCTCCCTGTGTAATCCCCATGTCTCTGGCCCTACTGGCCATGTCGAGGTTGCCTTACTCCCTGGCCATGGTGGCCTTGGCCCTGATGGCTACCCTTGTTATTCCTTTGGCTATGCTAACCCTGTGGAAAATATTACTGGCCCTGATGACCCTATTTGAATCCACCTTTACTCGGTCGAAATTCCCTTGCTCTGACTCTTTTAAACGGTTCCCCCTACTGGGTATCCCCTATGTGACGCCTCACTCGCACTGATTATATCCAGTCTTGCCCTGCTGACCAGACTCTTCAATCTCTTGGGTCCCCTCATATGGAATCATTGATATTCACATTGTAAAATTAAGGCATGGATGACATCTACACAAGTCATTCAAGCCGAATTTCCCCATAAGTGCTAGAGAGTTATACTCGTGAGTCCATCATCAAACTTAAGGACCCTATTCACCTTCGTATCCACCTCGTTAGGTACGAAGTTCGCTAAATAAGAAAATTCTTCCTCATACTCGACCACTGTTCGTCCCTCTTGTGACAAGTTCTGAAGTTTTCTTCATATCTCTGTTTGAACAGCAGGTGAAAGGACTTGTGGTCTAATCGCACCAAAAATTCCTTAGCACTTATAGTTCTCTCTCTCCTTATATGTGGTGACTAACTCCCACCACTATAACGCTGCTCCTACGAGATTAAAAGTCACCAAAGTTTATTTATGAGTGTCGCTACACTCCATCATACTCAATTGCCTTTGGAAGTTCCCCCTCCATTGGTTAGTTAATACAACATCCGCCTTTCTTTGAAACTTCAGTGGATGACCCTTCTGAAAGCCCCCTCTGATTCTCTCTCATACCGGTGTCGCACTCTCATAAGATACTCCTCACCCCTCATCTATCATGCGCACCTAACGCATGTATTCTAAACACCCTAGTTATGCTACCCAACCTAACTAGTATCACTGCTCATCTTAATCTCATATGCCACACGTATACTTTTATTTAACTTGAAATTCACATTAAGCTTTAGCAACCACTTATTCATTATAAATCTCACTTATAATCTTATTAATTCATTTCACAGAACTTCACTAGTTATTAATTCAATATTCACACATTAGTGTCATATACACGTATATATTTTTCACCATAATTATATACATATTTTCCTATCACAACAAGTATACATACATACATATCACTCATTATATATGTATAATCGCAATCCCTTAGAGTAATTACTCATTGGATGCAAATCACTAGCATGGCGCCAAAACCATCTATCAACGTCGGATTAGTGACATCAACCCGTCCATCTGTCATCTGTCAATGACGGAACCATCTCAAACTCGATCAAAACGAGGTATTTTTCTCCCCTTTTGAGATTTTTCTTTTCTTACCACAGGGGACCCATTTCATTCAAAAGTGTTATCCAATCCAAGTCGAAGATGTGATTTTTGGGTCTTTGAAAAGATAAAGCATGGATCTTTTTAACTAACACCCATTTGATTTTTCTGATCAAATTTGTGTTTTTTTTTATTATGTTGATTTAAAGAAAGAATTTTGGGAAGAATTTTTACATTGGCTTATTAGAGTTTGACAGAACTCCCAAACACTGATAACACAAGATGGTGAATGGGTATGAGAAAGAGGGAGGTGTAAGGATGGACACGAGAAACAAAATAGAGAGGACGTTTGGGTGAAATGAGTTGTATGTTTATTAGCCTGTACCACATACAAGAGAGGAGCAACGTGAGGGTCTAAGGCTGGTAGCTGTGGTTTATGGTTGAGGTGGTGTGGGGTAATGTGTGCATTGGTTGTGTGACTATATATATATATATATATATATATATATATACGTAACACCAAATACATAAAATACATGTTAGGTACATATTAATTATTTATACATACAAACTAAAAACAGAGGATTTTTTCACCCATGTTAATTTTGAATAGGTGTTGGGTGTAACCAAAAAAAAAAGAATAGGTGCTTGCTTTCTCACTCAATGATTTGAATGTGCTTTGGATTTCACATATATTGGGTTGGAATGGGTCTAACCATGTTGTAGCTTCTTCCTGTGTGGTTTTTATCTTCTTGATGATGGTTGATGGTTGTTCGGAGGGTTATTGGTATGTGGATCCGTTTATTTTTTGGCTTTCACATCTTCATGTATTTTAATGGGTCATTCTTCCTATTGGTTATTATTGAGCTATTGATTACTCAGGGTTTATATGGATTTGATTTGTAGCTGAGTTTTTATTTGTTTTGAAGTAGAGTTTTGGTTTGTTGGCTAGGATTTCTTGGTACCTCTCTAGCAAAGTTGAAGATTATTGTTTATTGAGAGAATAGCGATGAATGCTTCAAAATTTAATCTTATTTACAGGAGTAAAACTACACGCACATAAAAAAGAACTCATTTTGTGTACCCGCATAACATGACAAAAATGGGTACAAGTTTCGGTTTATGGGCGGGGTTGTGTATATATTTTGTGGAATAGTGCTCAACCGAAACCAACCCAACCTCTTATTTTCAATTTCATGACTTCACTTTTTAAATTCTTCCATCCACGTTTAGAAAAAAAAAACAATATTTAAACCTTCAATTAAAATAAATTTAACTTATAAAAAAAATATTTGTACTTATAGAAAAACGTTGTTTTGTTAAACAAAATAGTTTTTTTTATAATTATTTTCAATTAAAATAATGTTTTTTGTAGATAAAAAACAATTAAAATCAGTTTTCTGTCTTTTTTTAATGGTAATTTTTTTATTTAAAAAAAAGACAACATGCTTTTTCTTATAAATAATGTACACTTTTTATTTTTACAAAATACAGTTTATGTTCATTTTTAATTTGGAAAACATTTTTTTATGGCAACGTTGTTTAAAACATTTTCTATATAATTTTGTTTGTTTTAAAAAATTTAACTTATATTTTTAATAAATAATGTACTTTTAAAAAATATAATTTTTTGTATTTTTTAAAAAATTAACGTAAAATAGTTTTTTGTAAAAAAAAGCACATTATTTATAAGAAAAAATACTTTATTGTTTAAAAAGAATTTAAAATGTATAAAGTATAAAGTATAATAATAATGTGTATTGATGTATTTAAGGGTATGACAGTCTTTTATGTTGAGAAAATTGGTGAACTAATGGTCAAATTGGTCAACTAACGTTTTTTATTAGTTTTGAATCTCAATCAACTCATACGAGTATTGTTTTACCTTAACCTCAAATAATTAGAATTATTGGCGCCGAAACAGTAAATGATCCAATTTTTGTGTTGGATTTTTAATTGTGTCATGTTTGTGTTGGTTAACAAAAAATTTGTATCGTGTCGTGTTTTAATTAGGTCATGTCCGTATTTGATAAAAAAATCATGTTTTATTGCATTTTGTTATTTTTAGGATTAAATATAATTTATATGTTTTTTAAAACAACTTTTAAAAACAAAACATTTTTCTGAAACAACCAAATTAAAAAAAAAAGATTTCATATCGTGTGGTAAATTTTTTTGGAAAGCAATACAAATTTCGAAGGCGAATAAATTTAAATATAATGCAGTGTCATGTGTAATTTGTGTCATATTCCCTTTAGGTTAAAAAAAAATTGTGTCGTGTCATGTCGCTTTTATTTGCGTCATTTTCAAGTTAGGTTGAAAAAACAGATTTTGTGTTACGTGTTGTGTCATGTTTTATTTGTGTTGTGCGGTGTCGTATTTTAATTAATTCGTGTGTGGTAAAAAAATCGTATCCTGCCATGCTATTTTTATTTGGATTGTACTCGCGTTGAGTGGGAAAGAATTATGTTATTGCGTGTAATTTGTGTCAGTGCGTTTAATGATGGTGGTTGCGCTAATATGTGAGGTGCTTTAACTATTAGTAAGATAAGAGAGTGAAACCCTTGAATAGTCAATAACATCAAAGATAGAATAACGAAATACATAAAATAATAGGAATAACAAAATAAAAATAAATAAATATAGTCATGTAAAATAAAAAATTAATGGAAAAACATTCGGAAGAATATCTATGTAATTTTACTATGGTATTTTACTAGGGGCTAAACAAACAGAATTAAAGTAATCTGTGGTTAAAAAAAAGCATAAAGTAATTATGAAAGAAATAAAATAAATTAAAACAATGTTGAAAATTATAACAAGAGAAAAGAAAAAAATACAAAATAAGAGAATGTTGGATTAGAAGAGGAAAGAGTAGAAGGAGAAAGAGAAATGAGAGAAATAGGGAGGAGAGATAAAAGTGGGTATTATGTTTTCTTGAATTTCATTTTGTTTGTTTTATTTTATTTCAATGCATCTATATTATTATTGCATTAATCAGAATAACAGTTAAACCTATTTCATGATGGTAAAAGGTAATTTGAGACAGGGGCGAGGACCGATTCATAAGGAAGTAAAAAAAATATGTGTAAAAAGTTTGTCTATTGATAAAGATAAATTACTGTTTGAGTCCATTCTTAAATGTAGAGATTTTTCAAAGTCAGGTGTTTACAAATTGAACTGTAGAAATTTGGCAAAGACGTTGGTACTTTGATTCCATTTGTAAAAATAAAGTTGTTCAAATTGTATCCAGGACAAAAGAACAAGATTTCATGCTACATGAAACTGATTCAATAAGATATCAACAAGTTAAACTTTATATTACGCTAGGTTTAATATTTTATTTGGAGATTGCAAACAAACTGGAGCCCGCGATCTCAAATAAACTAGTAGTGAGTGAAGAGGATATATAAAATAGCAATATAAAAATATGTGTTCCCACAACTTTCTTACTGCGCATGTATTAATATGCTAGTAATAATGTACGCGCAATAATATTTCATCAGAGAAGTGTAATGGTCCTCAAGCACTTTGAGACAATATTTCTTCTAAGACGTGTATTTTTTTCAAAACTGAGAATTTTAGTTAAAGCAGTCCATGGCTAAGGTTGCAGTTTATGTCTATGTTTATTCCTTCATCGTATTTTCTTATTAAATTTTTGTTTCCATTGGTGAGTGATGGTTAATTTTTCTTTCAACTTTGTCATATTAATGAGTTGGTTCAATTAATTTTAGTAAAGGGATTAGTTCAATAGTTGTATTGTGTGTTCATTTTTAGTGATATTTTTAATTTTGTTCATTTTTATCTTTAAGTTTGAATGAGATGGAGATTTTGATTTAAACCCATGATATCCTAATTATATTTAAAGTTGATTAGGCTATATATTAACTAAGCTTATCAAATTGTGCTTCGCCCGCGCATCTCGCGGGCTTACAACTAGTGTTTCATATATTTATATCATGCACATAGATATAATTACACACACACATAGATATAATTACACACACACATATATATAGTCTCTATGCCCGTATGTATACAATAACCCGGTTAACCGTGCATATCATTCGTAGCACTAATATATTTTCTTTGAGTCTAAATTCGACTCCCATATTCATAAGTAGTCACTTACTTATTTATATATCACGATTATCTTTTATTCTGTACATTAAGCCTATCTCAATTCAGCCCATATCCCAATTCCATCTGAAATTTTCATTCGAACCCATTAATATATTTTTGAGTGTCATTCATCCTAAACACTCCTAAATCCATACCTTGGTTTTTATTCCCCACTAACCTCAAGGTAATACTATACGTAAAAAATATTAAATGTCCTAAACACCCTCTACATACCTTCCAAAGTAACTCGAATCCCAACTGAATTAACAGCACATCAAAACAACTAACGTAGGCGGAGCAGGGCAGCAGAACAGAGTCAAAATCCACAGTTGTAGGCCTGTTCTGAAAATGCAGAAAAATCAGATTAAAAAATTATCCCAATCACCAATCCAACTTCATATTTGTATTCTACATGACAAAATCGAGTAGGTATATGTTTTGAGTTTTTCTCAAATATCTTCCGAAAGCACTCAAAAAGAAGATCTAAAACTCTCCAAAGTTACTCTTCTCATTCCTCTCATTTTTGCCTCTTTGAGTTTTGTTTTTTTGGCCTCTCTGTTTTCTATTCTTATACTTAAAAGCAGCCCTAATATTACTCAATATACATTTTTTCACATATCAATAGATATAATAAATTATCTACAACATAGGATCCAACATCAATTATTCAAAATTAATCCACCTTAATTCTAATAACCCCTTTTCACTATTTTTCAATATTTATAATTTTAAGATCACATCTATTCATCACAATTCAATTTCATATTTGTCATCAAGGTTTCACCTTTTATATGAAATAAATAATCACTTTTATTTATATAGATTTATCCCCAAAAATCCTATTTTTGTCATGTGAATCTCACCCAAAAGTTCATATTTATTTTTCACCAATCATGATATGAACTAAAACAGAACATATAATATTAAAGAAAATTAAACACTTGCCTCTAATTGTAGAAATCTCACATTGTTCTTTGAGATCCTCAATCCGTAATGATCCAAGCCCCGGAATTGTTTAATCTCCTCCTAACATCGTTTTCTTGGATTTTCTCTTGAATTTCCCATTTCCTTTTTGCCTTTCTCTCAAGATAAGATGATTTAGAATGATATACGGTTTCATGCCTTCTCTAAAATCCTTTTATCTTTCCCTAATCCCGAAATTAGGTGAAATAATAACATTAAAATGACTCGAATACCCCCGTACGGGTCTCGTATAGCTAAAAATATTCCTGAAACCCGATTACAATCCTCGTGTACCTAATTCAGACTATCTCGACCCATTTCGGATCATCCCTGCACTCAAAATCACCATCCGAGTCTCTTAACATCAATTTACCTTCTTATTCCCAACACAACCCCACACGCGTGTCCTGAATAAGATCGTGTCGACCCGTCACTTTTACCCACATATAGCGTAATATAAAATAACACAATTTCATTTACTTATCACACAAGTAAATACAATAACATATAAATATTAATCCATTTCTCGCCAATTAATATTTATTTATTTCACTTTATTTTTCAATTTAATTAAATTAGTGTGACATGTATAATTTAAGTATTCCTAAAAATACGCTGTGTTACAACCTTTCCTATCACAGCATGTGCACATGTAGGCATGATGAAGAATGGAATTTTTAGGTTGACTTTTTAACACCCTGAGATGTGGTTGACCCTCTAAAATAAATAATGATCTTGGCTTTAGTAACAGAAGCATTAGAATCATGGAAGCCAGTTTCATCACTACTAATACTACTTGAGTTTTTTAGATCATCTTTTAACTTCAAAACCCTATACTCAAGCAAAATTTTAGACTCCTCAAATGTTAGGGACCCCTTCTTTAGATTTTCAATCATTCCTAAATGGTTATCTTTTTACCCCCAATGAAAGCGAACTCATCCCTAAGTATCTTCTCACGTGCCCTCTAATCATAGAGTCCTGTACTTTTTTTTTCTAAAAATCAAACTCTATCACTCTATTTCAGGGACACTTCTAAAGTTTAAATCCAGATTCATATCCATAAGCTTCTCACGAAGGAAATATCTTTGAGTATGAATATTTTGCAAAAAATCAATTTCAATTTCAACTTTAAAATGAAAATTTTCTTTTTCAAGAATTTTAATTCTTATTGAAAACTTCAAATTCACAAGAGCTAATGTTTCAACAAGGTTGTGAAGCTTAATTTACTCATCTCGAATATCAAAGCCATCATCATTGATAAACTCATTGGATAAATTATCATAATGTTCATCCATTGAGAGAAAAATAAATAAAGAACCAAATAAAAGAGAGAGAGAGAGAGAGAGAGAGAGAGAGAGAGAGCACCCTAAATAACACGAAA
Source organism: Sambucus nigra (assembly GCA_949130495.1). Classification (NCBI taxonomy): domain Eukaryota; kingdom Viridiplantae; phylum Streptophyta; class Magnoliopsida; order Dipsacales; family Adoxaceae; genus Sambucus; species Sambucus nigra. The sequence goes on along the minus strand of OX422213.1, from coordinate 338,795,356 downwards.
CAAGGATCTACATGATGACTTAGTGTACTCGCTCTGATATCACTTTGAATGAATTGGTATCTTGGATGAATCCGCACTCGAAACAAAGATTACAAAATAATTTAGTGTACCTGTTCTGATATCAATTTAAAGTCTCAGAAGGGTAGGGTCTAAACAACAAAAGTCAATTTTTTTATTTTTTTCCAAATTAATTATTAACCTTAAACAAAATTAACACAAGTAAAAATTTGCATTAATTTTAATCCAAGTTGTTGTGATAAAATAATTTACCAAATTTTATCTTAACCTAAAATATGCATCTAGGTGATAGCAGATAAAATAAATAAATCAAACCACAACACTCCGATGTACGAGAAAAATCCAAAACGGTAAAAATCTCGAACAACCCAGATACGCTAGTTCATTATAATACGGATTTACAAAAGTCAATAGAAGACTTACTTATTGACTCGGTGTCATCTCAAGCCTTGATGAATCTTTGATCTTTAACCGCTCCTCCATAACGACAAAGCAAGAGTCCACCCACGCAAGCTGCCATAATGTGTGAGTCCACACACAAGTCGATATCTACCGTACAGGCTCAGTAACCATCTATGAATATGGAATATGAACGAACTATTTTTTTGCTGTAACACCACACCACGAAGTCCACCATCTGTAAATAACAAATTGTGTATGGAGTCCCCTGCATGAAATTTTTCTCTATCAAGATGATGAGATAATAAAACTACGGTGCCCACAACCAAGATCTCAAATCATATCGAAAGATGAAACTTGGATCTCAAAAACTGTGGGTGAAATTAGGGTTTGGAAGCTTTTGAATACATATAAGGAAAATGATTTGTGTTAAAAGTCTCTCTAAAACAAATGCATGAACCCTTTTATATAGAAAAACACATTTTTCGAGGCAACACATTTTTTAGAAAGTTCGTTCGAATAAATCTATAAACTTGTTCAAACAAAATTAAAACTCGTTTGAATGAACATCTAAACTTATTCGAACTACCTTCGAACGAGCTTCAAATTATATTAGTTATGCAAACATAAAACAACTCGTTTGATGTTCATTTGAATTTTTTTGAACGAACAACAAATCTCATCATAATGAAACCCTAGAGTCATTCGAATGACTTCAAAACAAAAAAAAACTTTTAAAATCTTCTCCAAACAACTTAAAAAATACAGCAAAAAATAAACTTTCTAAGGATCACGACTGATGCGCATTAACACTTGAGAAATCTTAGAAAATACAAAGGAGAAACGTGGCACGAAACACGACAAGATATGTAATATCTGAATCTTTATTTCTAAGTTTTCAATTAAACATGTCATAGGCTTGAAAGGTCAATAACATAAAGCCTAACCTATGACTTAAAATGTTTTTTCTAGGATTAAGACAATACATATAAATTGACTCAATTGAAAATTTGTCCATACATTCTTCTTCTTATTATTATTCTTCTTCTTCTTACTCAGGTACAAGTTTCCTCTTTCGAGAAGAAACATAAGCAACATGATATGGTGAATTTGTAGTAAAAAATGGCTTAGTAAAGGACAAAATCTAAAGGAAGTTAATGTTAAATTTAAGGAGCCTTACCAGAGAAAGGAGGAACTGAGGGGTAGGTGGGTGAATATTCTAGGTTTAAGTGAAGCTCAATGTGAAATGATAATAACTTTTCAAAGGCTTCAGTCACGATAGCTATGAACTCAACACCAACTATGCTAAAAGTTCTTTGAACCTCAGCATAGCTTACAAACCCTTCCGAAATAGTTTCTTTGGCAATGTTAAAGGTTCTAAAAAACAAAATTGGATTCTCCACTCCTTTTAGGAATGTGATTGGATTGATATGGGCCAAAATGTTTTAAAAATTGGGCAGATAAATAAAGCTCATCACAAGATTTAGAACGGAGGCCCTGAGGGGTGAAGTGCTATAAAATAAATCCCAGTGGATTAAGAAACTTCCCCAACAATCATTTATTACCTCAATAGGGGATGATTTATTCATAATGGAAATAGGCCATGAAGGTGCTTGAGTAACCTTCAGTAAGGGTTGAATGAGGAACCTAGGATGATCAGGTTTGAGACTTTGAGAATGCTAGTATGAGCTTCAAAGCTCTTATTACAAGGCTTAGTGTGGTGGAAATCACTAAGATGGATAAAATAGAGCTACCTTTATCATTCCCAATCTTAGGGAAGTAGGTATATGCAACCACATTTAGAGGACCTATAGTGTACCACCTTGATTGGAGTTAAAAGGATCGGTTTAAAGCTCAGATAAACTTTTATAAAGAGAACCCAAAAGGTAAGGAGAAAGTGCCACTTATTTCCCCTTCACAAGAATGGAAGCCAAAAAGAATACTCCAATATATCCCATAAAAATTTTATAAGGAAAAAATGATTTGATAACCAGACTAAAATAAAATAATAATACTCCTTGACATTTTCAATCCCTATAGCCTTTATATGCTTCTTCATTAAAGTAAAGTAGGATAGAAGGGCATTTTTATTTTTTAATTTCGTAAGTATGTCAGATGACTACATTTGAGGATGAATATTTGCCCCAATAAATTTTAAGCCAGTCAATTGGCAAGTGTCCAATATAGTCCCAAAATTAAACTCAAAATAATTAAATGTTGAGTTCCAAAATTGAATGGCACTGAAGATACTAAAGGGGTAATACTCAATGTTAGTCGAGCTAAATTTGATAATGTCCAGAATTCCATATTTCTACATTTCTCTTACCTTAGCTATGAGCATTCAGTTTACCCATTATGGCAAATCAAAATTATCCAATTGTTTGGGCCAAAACTTAAACCTAAAAGAATAGGATGCTCTGGTAAAGGTAGAATCTTGGATGGGAAGAGTTTGTTCTCAAAATCATGGGTAGAAAGTAAAGAGCTTCAAAGGAAGTTCATACAAGAAAAATGGACCCATAGTGAAGCGATAAGATCCATTGGTAGTAGAATATGGCAAATTTTATCCTTAATAGTAATATAGTCTTTAGCCATGAATTCATCCACAACTCTTTTATACTAGGTATAAACATGTGGGCTTTCTGAGCTAGAATCCACTGATGATGAAAGAATTGGGAAAAGAGAGAAAATAATCTAAAGGGGTAAAAAGATGCTTGGAGAGAGAAAGTGAATAGTAAAAAGGAATAGACACGAAGATACGAGTTTAGATAAATAAATAAACATTTGAAATGAAAGAATAGTACGAAGAAAAATCCAACACGTGTAAAGTCGAAGTTATGGGGAAGTGGATAGACAAAAAAGTGCCTTTATGGTCACAATCAATCAAAAAACCCTCATGATTAGATTTGCATCTTATTAATGGACCAAGAAATTGAGATTGAGTATTAGGAGTTCCAAGGCATCCAAACATATTAGTTGAAAGCAATAGCAAAAGATGTCCCTTTATGGGAATTAATTATTCCAATAAAGAGCAAAAAGGTTTTGTTTAGGCACATCCACACTTGCAATTGGATTTGGTGGGACAAACACTAATAACAAAACATGCATGCAAAATGGAAAAAAAATTAAAATATTTTTAGGTCTAAAGGTACAAAAATATTTACAAGTACATATGACATATCGAATGTGGTTAAAACATAATATGCCCATTAAATGGATAAAATAAACATTATGCTAGCATGGAGGAATTGGTTTAATTAAAAAAGACCACCCAAGTGAAGATAAAATACATAACATTTAGTGAGACAATATACAACACATTGGTTCAAAATTAAGCCTACAGCAGTGGTGCAAAATTAAATTAAGTTTTCCATTGATACTAAAGGTTTGAGATTACATACTTAGAAAAATAAAAAGAAAACATAACATTACTTTCTTTGGATTGAATAACAATGAGGTAACAAATAAGTTACAAAATGGTGGAATGTATTCCATAAGTAATTGATGTGTCTATCCTTTAAATCTAAATAGGTCATGTCTTGGGCAAGCCCTAGAAATTATAGTTCATGATAATGGAGGTTCAAAACATATTCACATGCCTTCCCTTTCATTTCTTTGGATTTGAGGAGAATACTTTTCGATGAAAGAACTTCCAAACTTAGGTCCATTGGATCATCTCAACAATTTGAATACACTTTTCAAACTCTTGCCACTCCTCTAAAACCTCACCAAAAGTAGTATAAAGGACATCATGAGTTTTGTCTGAGCGTTCATAATCATCTAGGTCAATTGAAAATTGATGTACCCTCCTAATAAAAGAGGGATAAGTTTTAAAGAAAGATAAAATGTTGGCTTTGGGAACACTAGGACAATTTTCAAAATTTTGAAGGACATACATGCCCAGATAAAATTATTTTAGGCTTAGCCTTTTAACAAAACAAAAGAGGGGAGGGGAGAAAAGTCATGTAGGACTTAGAAAACTTTGCCAACATTAATGGTAGTGGAAGGGTACCTCAGAGAATGATGATCAATATCCAAGACATCTTGATCATATGACTCCAGATCACATATTAGATCCCCTATTAACATGCATGGATAGATTACCCAAGTCAAAGTTATATTTACAAAGGATGAAAGAGGTATACATAGCATTAGATATGAAATGGTATGAGGGTTGTACGAAAGTGTGGGAAAAGGAACCCCGTAATTGGTGTAATGCCAGGTATACAAAATGTTCAAGTATTAATTCGCATCATCTTAAAAAGGAAAATATGGTTAACTTATCTTTGAGAAAGAATAATCTCCTCTAGGGTCATGAGTGAAATTGGGGTAAGTCACTTGTATCAGATATTCAAGGGGGAAGCAAGGTCAAATGAAGGTGTGGCCAACACTTATGTCATCAAGAGGAGCAACTACTAAAGACCCACTATAGGCCAAGGTAGGATGATAGCTTCTATCAATAGGCTTTTTGAAGTTGGGTTTAACCTCTTCAGCCTTAACTATATATTTATCATAGGTCTCAACACTTTTGACCCCATCCATGGCCTTTATATCATCAACTTAAGGCTCATCAACCTCAATAAAAGAAATTATTTCCTTGTAAGAAGGAGGAATATAAGGGATTTGATCATCCCAACCATTGAAGAGCCTGAACTACTATGATCCATCATAATCTACAAAAGGCTCATATAAAGCCATTAAAGATTAGTTAGTTTTTTTAACATCAACAATATGAAAATCCACCTAAAATAGGTGGAGGGACAACAATAACGTGTGCAATGGAGAGACATTTATAAGCATCTGCATAATATTAAGTATTCCTATCACCGATGTTATCACATTTATCATCACATAACTGGTTTGAGGAGGCAAAAATAACTGCCCAAGGATCTATACTGTCGCTTGTTGAGTTTGAAGATGATCCACACCCAAATTTGCTCTTATAGTTGACATTGTTGTTTTATCTCGAAGCCATTATTGGTACAAAGATGATGGGGGGGGGGGGGGGGGGGAGACATAAAGCTCAACTAAAAGACCAAAATATTGGTGGACTAATGATGCAGATATTTTCACGATCAAAAGGTATCTATATAATTCCCATTTATCAAAAAGTAATGATGATTGAACGTTGACATGAAGCGTGCAAAGATCATCGGTCAACTAATTAATTTTTCCCCCAAAATTAATTAGTACGACGGTATTTTTACACCATATTATTATCGACTAAGAAAGTTAAGCCATGTGGAAATATAAATCGATAATTATAACTGAGAAACATAATAGGACAATCTAATACAAATGGCTAAATAAGCAATTGCCACTTGTAAATATCTTGAACGCAGGATGAACACTTATGTAACAATTATAGGGGTGTGAGTGTACCTAGGCGGGAACATCTATATGGGTAGACACCTAGCATTTAAAATATCAGTTACGTGGAAAATGACTTTATAAATAAGCAACTAAAGGACGAAGAAAAAGAGGACTCCCTAAAAAATTTACATTTACTCTTTTAAACTCTTTTCCCTTTCCTTTCTTTTTCCTCTCCTTTCTTTTTCCTTTTTTTTTATAGTTTTTCTTCTTCTTCGACTTAGTTTATAAGGTAGATTTATTATGATTATCTTTATATTTTATGAAAAGTCCATTTTCCTTTACGTTTAAATCGTGTTTACTTTTCGTATCGTAACTTGCTTTACATTTCTTAGTGTAAACTGTATTATTTTAGTTTATCTATCTTACTTCATTATTTTGTTTAGTTCAGACCTTCTTTGCATCTTTGGTTATACTTTTTACATATTTTAACTTACATTATAGCTGTTTAGACTTTTTTAGCACTCATTGTTAAGTTTCTTCAAGGTGGAGCATGAGTATTCTAAATTAAAGCATCGAACGATACACAATCACCTGATTATCATAAGGCTAAGATAATCAATTGGTTGAAGATATCATAACCTTTCCTCGTACTGTTGCATAAAATCAAAACACACAAACAGACAAAGATAGTGAAATAGAAGGGTATACACTAATCAATGGCCTTCGAGATGAAATGATTTAGTGTTGCTACCCTTCTTGAAAGACGTTGGACCTATTTTATTATTATGGGAGACTTCATCTCTATTAGGGCCCTAATTTTTTAGGATTGGATTCAATGCCTCTTCAAGTCAACATGAACCCCGATAACTTGCCTATTAAGACTCCAAAGACACACTCCTTCAGGTTCAGGCTCATTTTATTCTGTTAGAGTATGTAAAACATTTATTTAAGGTGTTGGATGTGATTCTTGGAATCCAAACTGTTAACCCCCAAAAAATTCTAGATTGAAAGGAATTACTTTGTAGTAGCAAGTATCTTTATCAGTGATGAATGAGATTTTTCTTTGTTAATGTGTCATCTTGATTTGGTTATAGCCACAATACGAATACTTAAATAAGAGGAGCCGTGACCCACCACTGAGTCAATTAGAATGTAAATTCAAGACAAATGATAACATTACTTGGGGAAGTTTTTGTTTTTGTTGAGTCCATACACATCCTCCATTTTTATTAGGCTTAGGAACAAAAATCGAATTGGACAACTAATATGGATACTTGATCTCTTAAATAAATTTGTCTTCTAGAGGCTTTTCTACCTCGTAAGTTGTAACCCACCAGATTGGTTTGCGGGTTATTCTTCCAAGTGATGACATCGACGTCTACCTGGCTCCTTTGGTAGAAGAATTAAATGAGTTGTGGGAAGAGGGTGTGAAATTATTTGACTCTTTAGAAAAGAAGAGTTTACGCTGAAAGCTATGTTGATGTGGGAAATTCATGATTTTCCAGCTTATGGGACATTATCTGGTTATGTAGTATATGGTTATTTGGGGTGTCCTATTTATGGAGGGGAGACTGAATCTCTTCGTCTATCATTTAGCTCAAAAAATGTATACCATTGTCATAGGCGGTTTTTACCCCCGGCTCATAGTTTCAGATTTGAGAAAGGTTATAATTTTTTATTGGGCAGGGTTGAACATAGGCTACCGCCGAGACAACTTTCAGGTTCAAAAATTGAAAGTAAATCTTCTTAATGTGGCCCTAATATGCCAGGTAAGAATCCCAAATTTAAGAATGTCAAGCATAAGAAGTCCCCAACTGGGAATGAAACTGAGACAAGAAAGGCATGATCTAAGAGGTCAATTTTATTTGATTTGCCTTATTGGAAGAATAACCCGGTGCGCCATGTATTGGATGTGATGCATGCAGAGAAGAACTTCGCTAAACATATTGTGGGCAGTTGCCTTGGGGGGAGTCATTTGAAGGGTGGAGAAAATGCACGAAAAGACCTTAAATTGTTGAACCTTAAGCCACAACTATGGATGAAAGAAGATAGTAGTTGTGGCTTAAGTTTCAAGAATTTAAGGTCTTTTCGTGCATTTTCTCCACCCTTCAAATGACTCCCCCCAAGGAAACTGCCCACAATATGTTCAGCGAAGTTCTTCTCTGCATGAATCACATCTAATACATGGCGCACCGGGTTATTCTTCCAATAAGGCAAGTCAAATAAAATTGACCTCTTAGACCATGCCTTTCTTGTCTCAGTTTCATTCCCAGTTGGGGACTTCTTATGCTTGACATTCTTAAATTTGGGATTCTTACCTGGCATATTAGGGCCACATTAAGAAGATTTACTTTTAATTTTTGAACCTAAAAGTTGTCTCGGCGGTAGCCTATGTTCAACCCTGCCCAATAAAAAATTATAACATTTCTTAAATCTGAAACTATGAGCCGGGGGTAAAAACCTCCTATGACAATGGTATACATTTTTTGAGCTAAATGATAGACGAAGAGATTCAGTCTCCCCTCCATAAATAGGACACCCTAAATAACCATATACTACACAACCAGATAATGTCCCATAAGCTGGAAAATCATGAATTTCCCACATCAGCATAGCTTTCAGCGTAAACTCTTCTTTTCTAAAGAGTCAAATGATTTCACACCCTCTTCCCACAACTCATTTAATTCTTCTACCAAAGGAGCCAGGTAGACGTCGATGTCATCACTTGGAAGAATAACCCTCAAACCAATCTGGCTTTTCTACCTCATAAGTTGTAACCCACCAGTTGTAACCCGCCACATTAATCGGATTGTACTTTCTACTAACCCGCCAGATTGGTTTGCGAAGCTTGGATTCATCTCTATATGTCTTGTCTAAGATTGATCAATTGAGACCATGTTTCTTCTGTATTATAGGTCCCAATCCCTACTGTGGGTTGGAAGGGGCAATCGAGGTTAATTCTTCCCTACTTGATCCTCTTCGATCCACAACAACTGAGGACGTCGACTACACTAAACACGTCGTCTTCACTGAACAAGAGATGATCGGAGTGAGGACTCCACATTATGATCCACTCGTGATAACTCTCAGAATCACAAATTAAGACATAAACAAGCTACAGGTAGACCATAAAAGCTCATCAGACGTGATGTACCTAGAGTTATTCCACAAACTTAATCTCAACCTAGACGACCTAAAGGAGGCCACATTTCCGTTGATCAGCTTCGTAGGGAAAATAACAATGTCGCTGGGAAAGATAGTCTTGTCAGTCAAGGCAAGCAATATCTCAAAGATGATTGAGTTCTTGGTGGTGGACATAGACTCCCCATATCATGCCATTCTAGGATGAGGTTGATTACACGCCACGAGAGCCTTACCATCCACCTATCACCAAAAGCTGAAGTGTGTCACTAACCGTGGCGTGGTCGAGATTTGTGGCAACCAAGCCACTATAAGGAAGTGTTTAATCACGGTCATCCATCCCCTCAAGGAGAAGACGAAGGAACCAAAAGATGTTCCAGAGGAAGCCCAAGATGGGATTTCACCCTCTAAATAATAATTATGGTATAACCGACCAGGGGTGGAGGAGACCAGTGTCTACCCTATCGATAGAGTCGTTAAAAGCCTAGAAGAAGTTGGAGTTGATGACAACTTTCCAGAGAGAAAGTTTTTTTATCAAAACTATGCTAACCGATCACGAGAAAAAGAGTTTATTGCCTTCTTGAAAAGCAATCTGGATGTTTTTTGCCTGGGAGCCTTATGATCCACCTGTGATTGATTCGTAGATAGCCTACCATTGTATTTATATTGACATAGCCTTCAAACTGATCACTTATAAGGTACATCAAACATCCCTTGAGAAGGCTAAAGCGATGGAGAACAAAGTAGGGAATCTTCTAGATGTAGGATCTGTTAGGGAAGTTCAGTTCCCTAAGTGGTTATCCAACCCAGTGGTAGTATGAAAGATCAATGATAATTGGAGGGTCTATATTAATTTCATAGACCTCAACACCGCCTGCCCCAAAGATAATTTCTCACTTCCTAAGATTGATCAACTGGTTGACATTATGGTAGCGCACGAAAGGATGAGTTTTTTGGACGATCGTCAAATTCTGTTATTCGGCCCCGACCAGGATAAAATATCCTTCATCACCCTGATTGGGGTATACTATTGCAAGGTCATGTTGTTCAGCCTAAAGAACTCAAGGGAAACTTACCAGAGGCTGGTCATGAAGATGTTAAAGCAACAGATAGGAGACGTAATGGAAGTCTACATTGATGATATGTTAGTCAAGAGTAAGAATAGAGACGACCACCTAATGGACTTAGCCAAGACATTTAAAATCCACAGGAAGTACCGAATAAAACTTAACTCAAGTAAGTGTTCATTCGATGTTTAGTCAGGCATATTTCTTGTCTATTTAATTAGTAAAAGAGAAATTTAGGCCAATTCAGATCAGATTGATGCGATCACAGCCTCCACAGACGTTGCGAGATGTTCAAAATCTTATCGGTATGCTCACAGCACTCAGTCGCTTCATCTCTAAGTCCTCAAAATGCTATCGACCATTCTTTCAGCTTCTAAAGAAATACAAAGGCCTCATATGGGATAATGACTACTCAAAAGATTTGGAGGAGATCAAGTCCTTCCTCAATAAATTGCACCTATTGGTGATTCCCAGTGATGGAGATACCATGTATCTCTATCTCGTAGTATCATGCCATATCGTTAACTAGACTCTGGTATGTGAGAAGGAAGATGGACAATACCATATCTATTATGCCAGCAAGATGCTTCTGGATGTAGAGCAACACTACTTGCCCTTGGAAAATTTAGCATATGCATTAGTGGCTACCTCAAAGAAGCTAAAACACAACTTTGAAGCTCACTCAATAATAGTGATCACGTCATATCCCCTCATTGTTGTTCTTCAAAAAGATGACCTCTCATGAAGACTCTCGAAGTGGTCGATCGAGCTCAAGAGGTTCAATATCCATTTTCAGCCAATAATAGTAATTAAGGGATAAGTCCTGGATGATTTTATCGCTTAGTTCATGGGAGACCAACCTAGAAACCAAAAAAAAATGGAGCAGTCAACAATTGAGGAAGCACAGTCTAAGTACTGAACCCTATATGTTAATAAAGCCTCCAATTCCAAGGGGAATGAGTAAGGATCATCCTCGTCACACCAGAAGACCCTGTCATCGAATAAGAAATTAAGTTGGGATTTAAACCTTTTAACAATGAAGCCGAATACGAAGCACTGATCTTTGGATTGCACAAAGCCCAACTGTTGTGGACAAAGTGCCTCAACATGTTCAGCGATTCCAAACTGGTCTCCAAATAAGTAAGTGGATATTTCAATGCAAAATACAACAACATGTAAGCCTACCTTATCGTAATAAGAGGTTTTGTGGTAGGATTTAAAAAGGTTAATATTCAGCAATCCCCCGGGGCCAGAACAGTCACACTGATGCCTTATCTACCCTAAGCTTAGCAGTGGACTTTGATCTTGGAAGAACTATTCAGATAGAGTTCCTCGACCATCCAAGCATTGAACAGATAGTGGTCGTCGAGCAGGTCCTCTTCATAGAAAGGGCCCCTACTTGGATGGATCCCATCACTGCCTATCTATGAAGTGACACGCTACCTAATAATAGATGATTGGCTCATCAAGTAAAGGTGAAAGCAACCCATTTCTACCTTTCCCTAGGGGAAAATCTCTATAAGAAATCATTCACAGGCCTTAACTCCAGTGCTTCCACCCACACGACATCGACCAAGTCCTCAGTGACCTTCATGATGGTATTTGTGGGAGTCACACAGGTGGGAGGTCATTGGCTTTTTAAGAAATCAAGGAAGGATATTGGTGGCCTCACATGCAAAAGGATGCAGGTATTTATGTTCGTAGTTGTGAAAAGTGCCAAAAATTCTCTCATATGGTTCAACAGGCAACTAGTGACCTGAAATATTTAATAAGTCCTTAACCGTTCATGCAATGGTGATTAGATATCGTGGGACCACTAACTACTGCACTTGGAAATCATAAGTATCTGTTAATCGGCTTACACTACTTCATCAAGTTGGTAGAGGCAGAACCACTAGCAAACATTCATGATGTCGATATGATGAGTTACATCTAGATGAGAATCATAACACGCTTTGGGGTACTAAGAACTATATTATCACCGATAATGGCAAGCAGTTTGAAAGTAACTTCTTTCAAGGCTTATGTGATGAGCATGGCATCGGCATCAAGCAACATTTCAGTTCTGTGGCCTATCCCCAAAGCAATGGTCAGGTAGAAGATTCCAATAAAATAATACTTAATGGCTTAAAGAAGAGTCTGGAAAGAGCAAAAGGTACCTGGATGAACGAGCTCCCCTATGTTATTTGGGCTCTCCGAATTATTCTTAGGAGACCAACTAGGGATACACCCTTAGCTCTCACCTATGTAATGGAAGCTATTATCCTGCTTGAGGCCAGCCTCCCTACTATAATAACCAACTTGGTTGACCAAAGGCTGAACAACGATGCATTACGCACTGAACTTAACTTAGTAGACGAGCGAAGAGAACATGTTATGATCAAGTTGGCTTCCTATTAATAACAGTTGGCTAAGTAGTATAACAAAAAATCCAATCGAAGGAAATTCTAGGTAGGGGACTATGTTCTAAGGAAAGTCCTTAACGGTGCCGTAAGACCGTCAGATGGACAACTGAGACCTAACTGGGAAGAGCTTTAGAAGGTAATCAGGAACGACCTTCAAGGAGCATATCACTTGGAAAAGCTGGAGGGCAGGGAGATACTAAGAGCATGGAATGCATCCAATCTCAAGAAGTTGTACTTTTAGTCTTCTTTATCTTTTATTAGCACATTTAATTTATGCAAAAAAAATATATTTCAAACTTGTGTTGCTTCCAAGTTGTTATCCAATGAATAAAGGGCCTTTGGCTCTTACATTTTGTTTTCATATATTGGCTACTTAGAAGTTTTTTATATATCTCAACATTATGCACCATTTCTAATTGATAACACTCCCCACGCTAAGAGAAATTACCTTTGGTTACAGTAATCTACTCAACTTGTCTGAGCCAAAAAACTTCCTCGCACATAACAAAACCCTATGAATTACTATAAGTTATTCATCTTATTTCAATAAAGGGATTTCATTGTGCAGGGAAAGGTTCACAATAATTACAATAAGTTATTAAGAACTTATTTCAATTGCTATAACCCTCAGGTCTTTATCATAAACACAATAAACCTCATGAGTTTCCCTAACAATTGTAAAAAGCCCTACAGGGGATCCTTAGGCAAAAAAGCCAACCTAGATTGGTCGCCAACTATGTTAGTCTCTAAAAACCTAATCAGGTGGATTTCCCATTAGCCAGGTACATTCGCTTCATCATCTGACTTAGTCCTAGGGGAGTGTGATGACACGACCTAAAAGGTAAGACATATGGAATGATACTGCTAAGGCATATTGGACTAGGAGAATGTCCAAACACAAATCATTAAACTCATTTAGTCAGCTTGGAGACCAAAATGATTAATCATAAATACTAACTCATTTAATCGGCTAGAATCCAAAAATGATCAACAGTATTATATGAACTGTAAAAGTTCTAAGTGGTCGACAAATATTAACTCTTTATAGTTAGCAGTCAAAATCCAAAGGCAGTTATTAACTCATATTTGTCAGAACATGCTCAAAATATGGAATAAGTTAATAATTAGATTTTACATATTGACAAAAACTGAAGAGTATAATTACAAGAATATAAAATACACCAAAGACCATATAAGGACCTAGACCAACTATGGATGTCGAGCAAGATAATTAGCCACGTGTGCTCTTTGGCCATCATCTGGGTTAGAAGCGAACACCTTCTCATCATCTCCAAGATAATGGATTAGAAGCTGGGTAGGAATGAAATCATTAGGGATCCATTTATCGTCCTTTTAGAAGTGATGATAAGAAGCACAATCTACTTGGTAATTATACCATAGGTCTGATTCCTTAGGGGTCTTGACGTCCCTAAGGGCAGTCAACCACCCACGCTTGAATGCAACATCCTCGGCCTCCTTCAGCTTTGTTGGTGCATCAGTCCAGCCTTCGTCATAACCTACCGCCCATGCTTCTCGAGGGCTCATTCTAAATAAGTACCTCAACCTTGTAACATCTCTTTGGAGACTGGCTACGATGATATATCCCCTTTGGACGTCCTTTTTTAGCTTGGAGACTTCCTTCTTCAGAGTATCATTCTCATCTTGGATCACCTCTCCTACTTGGATAACATCCTTTCTCTCCAAGATTTGGGCCCTTAAACCATTTATCTCCTCTTATACTGAGGAACCGATGTTCTCTATAACTTAGAGATTATCCTTCAACTGGCTACCAACTCTAACTGGTCCTTGTACTGCTTAGTCCTCGCTTTCAGCTGCTTACAGAGCTTTATAAATGCCTTGCAAACTTAGTTGGTAACGCTTGGTCCCAAAATCCTCTCTAAGTTTTAGGTAGGAAATATGTAGTCCTCTAGGACAATAGGCTACACGAATCACAACAAATAAGAACTAGATTGAATATCAACATAATTAAAAGAATATAACACATAAATAAAAGGAAAAGTCATTTTCATTGATTAACAAGGGGAGGCCAAAGGTCAGTACAACCAAACAGAGAAATTATAAGGCACAAGCAAAGAAAAAGGAAAAGTTCTAAAGATATGGAACTCTATTCGTTCACCTGCTTAGAACTGTTTGGTGTTTTCCCTTTCGTAACAGCTTTCCTCTCTTGGTCGACAGCCGTTCCAACCTCAGCAAAATCATTCTCAGTATGGCCGGTAGGCTGACCAACTGGAGGCTCTTTAGCGAGTGGGTTGGGTGTGACACCCCGTCTAATTAAATACTGGGTGATCAGTTCTTTATTAAATTAAATCAAAGTATCCAGTTGGTTCAGTCTTAGCATCACTGTCGAACATTTATTTTATTAATCACCTAATAATTAATTAAGCTAGTGTCAAAATATTTTGTCCAATAGTTAAAGTCAATTAATTTAAACCATTCAACTCATTCACTATTCTTATGAGTAAACAATTAAAGAATAAAACACCATCTAATTGAATATGATAAAACTAACATAATCATTCCAATTAAAATCCAAACCATCAATCGCAATAATACCAAATCCAACTTAAACTGAAATATTGAAATGAAATGAGTACTGTAGAAGGGTGTCTACCTACAAAAAACATATAAATAAAAATATTTTCTTATTGGAAATATTGAGAAGAAACCAACCCAGGTTCCGTCAGAAACTCATATTGAGCAGGAACCCCCCCCAGGGTCCCGGAAGAAACCCATATTGAGAAGGAACCCCCTAGGGTCCCTCCAGGGCAGAAGTGCCATATTGGATAAGGAACCTCCAGAGTCCCTCCACCGCAGAAGTGCCATATTGGAGAAGGAACCCCAGGGTCCCTCCACTGCAGAAGCCCAGAACGAGAAGTGCCACTGCAAGGGTCGCTGCAGAAATGACATTCGAGAGGTGTCGTCGCAAGGGTCACTGCAAAAATGACATTCGAGAGGTGCCGCCGCAAGGGTCACTACGGAAATGACATTTGAGAAGTGCCCCGCAAAGGCCACTGCAGAAGTCCAAGATTGAGAGTGGCCTCTGCAAGGGTCACTGCTGTAATGACATTCGAGAGGTGCCCCGCAAGGGCCACCGCAGAAGTCCAAGATTGAGAAGTGCCACTGTAAGGGTCACTGCAGCAATGGCATTCGAGAGGTGCCCCGCAAGGGCCACCGCAGAAGTCCAAGATTGATAACTGCCACTGCAAGGGTCACTGTAGCAATGACATTCGAGAGGTGCCCCGCAAGGGCCACCGCAGAAGTGCAAGATTGAGAAGTGCCACTGCAAGGGTCACTTCCACTGCAAGGGTCACTGTAGCAATGACATTCGAGAGGTGCCCCGCAAGGACCACCGCAGAAGTCCAAGATTGAGAAGTGCCATTGTAAGGGTCACTATCACTGCAAGGGTCACCGCAGCAATGACATTCGAGAGGTGCCCCGCAAGGACCACCGCGGAAGTCCAATATTGAGAAGTGCCACTGCAAGGGTCACTGCAGCAATGTCATTCGAGGGGTGCCACCACAGGGGTCACTGCAGAAATAACGCTTGAGAAGTTCCCCCCAAAGGGTCACTGTAGAAATGTTATCCAAGAAGTGCCACCGCAAGGGTTCCGGCAGAAACTCATATTGAGAAATGACCCACCCAGGGTGGACAGGATGAGGGAGTGGCTACCACGAGCAACTCCTCATCATGAAACGTCATTCTTTAAAAGAACAACATTATTAACACTTTGCTTTCTTGTACAGGTTGCCTAGTTGAGCAAGCAGGGCTCAAGCAGGCTAATTGGGACCTCCTGGGAGTTTTGGCTTGGCGGCTGAGGGACAAGGTATGTTGAGCAAGCTCAACCACTTAGCACTATAGGATTGAGAGAGTACTAGTAGGAAGACCCATAAGTCACTCAAGACCACACACACTTCACACTTGGTCACAAGTGAAGTGAGCAGACAAAGAGTTGGCTACTCACAAGGAATAAACTCTTTATAAAAATGTTTGACTTTTCCAGAAGAGGGGGTCCTCGAGGTCCCTCTCAATAAAAATAATAATTTTAGAAGAGAGGGGTCCCTAAGGCCTCCTCTCTCAAGATTTGCAAAATTGCACCACAAGTTACCATTTCAAAAAGGTAATTACCAAATCTGATATCTTGTCTTCATTAGGAGACATATGTGCTTTTTGACTTTGGTTGGAGCCAGGTGGCGCCTGCAGGAGGGGACGACAAGCTGCCTGTTGGTAGGGACAAATGGTACACTTCAAACATTGTTCCCCACCAACCCTCTCAATTTTGGCGACTAAAAATGCCAACTCGGCCCTAATAACCTAGTATAAATAAACCTCTGGGCAAGGTCAATAGATAGACAATTGGAAATTGCACTGTTACTCTTCCAAAACCACACCAGACCTACCTAGTATTCTCTCCCTGCTCATTCTCTTAGTGCTGAGTACCTTGTTCCTTCACTCCCCACTGACAGCCATCATTCTCAGGTGTTTCCCTTGACAAAATTACTATTGTTGCTGTGAAAGTTCATCTTCTTGCTAGGAGGGAGTTCCAGCTTGAGCTCCATTTTTTACCAAAAGGAGAAGGTCTCATCAGAAGATGCTCCAGAAGTTCTTGAGAACCTTGCAGACAGCGGCCATTGGAGTGGGTCACGCCTTACCCTTTCCAGTTATTCATAGACCCCAGTCTCACTACCCTCCTAGATTTGGCGACTCCGCTGGGGAGGTATCCTGACTTCCATGGACAAAGAAGGTTCTAATGTTTCCAAGCAGCTAGTCTTTGAAGACACTTCAACTGGAAATGAAGTTCAAAGTGGACAGTGGACAGTGGATAGTGGAAAAACCACCTAAGAGGAAGTGGTAAGGACCGGAGCTGGAGTACCTATTCCTCAATTAGGACAAACTAGTGCCGCAACATTTGCTCCATTGACAGTAGCAACCCCTCTTTAGAGGGGCGGTCGCTGAAACACCAGCAATAGTAAAGGTGGCTCCACCGCGGAATGTGGCACCAGAGAAGATAGTTGCATCAATGATGACTCTCGCAAGATAGAGCAGCGACGCCAGAGGTAGCGCTGATAAAAAAAATAAATGGTGACCGAGTAACCCTCTAACAAATAAAGTGGCGGTGGAGGATTCACCCTCCAGGACACCTTAGAGGAGACTCTACCCATTTGCAAGACATGTCTTATTGTCGATCAGCTAAGTAAACTTTCCTGGATTTAATATTTGTTAAATATGTTCATTTCACAAGTATTGATTTGTGTTTTATCAGCATTTCATATATATGCTAGATGATTTACTTGGAAAAAAAATCACACATGCTATAATTTTTTAGATGCCAAGTGAGGAAATGCAAAAACATGCATAATATTTTTTTTATTGGTATAGTTCACTCAAAAAAAAATATTATCCATAATTAATTTGATGGATTTTATCCACATAAATATTTGCCATTTTCAAAGCCACATGTCTTAATGTTAAATGTTATGAATTAAAAAAAAGATAGTCACGGCATGTTGCTTATTATTTTATTTATATTATGAAAAAATAATATAAAATAAAAAGGCAAAAACCAATCCGTTGATTACACAAGCAATGTTGTAATCACATTTATTATACCCATAAATAGTACCATGTATTGGCTATCCAGTGTGAAGATGTTTTATCACAATAGGTTGGGTTACTCGACAAGTAAATAGGAGAAGCCTAGATTGGGTTCCTCAACAAGACTTGCTAGGATAAGATATTCCAAAATACAGAACCAGCTAGTTTGGGTTGCTCAACAGTCAGATAAGAGACCCACTAGTCAAATTTACACAAATTGTTTTAAAAAATAAACGTTAGCATCAGCTTTTTAGCCATCCCTCTGTCAAGATGCTTTATCATAATTTTTTTTTGCTTGACTCTTAGATAAGAAACAAAACCAAATGAGCCTAAGTTGGGTTCCTCGACAAGAGTTGTTGGGATAAGATTTCTCAAAATACAAAAGCATCTGAGCCTAAGTTGTGTTGCTCGAAATTTTAATTATTATAGAGACCCATATCTCATATAGTAAGCTACACAAGTCAAGTTTAAAAAAAAATCTTCTTCACAAAGAAGACACATCACATCTGCAGATAATAGACTTCCTCGAGCTACTCGGCAAGATAATTCTGAAAGTAGAAAAGGATATTTTATTGCTACTCGCACATTTAAAAACATCAATTAGTACCACTTACTCGTTCTTGGTTGAAAACACCAATGGTCAACAAAAACGAGTTGGTGACCCAGTTCCAAATCGTCGCTGAGATTGCGGACTAGTGACAAAGTTGATTTTCGAACAAGAGTAAGCTCAACAGACCCAAAAAAAAAATTCTGTTCCTCGCTGTTTGAATCAGAACCAGACTGCCTCGTCGGCATCATCGTTTCTCGCAAAATCTTATAGCAAAGAAAAAAATATATATTTTTACCAGTAAAAAGGACATTTAGAAACATCCGCCCTTGCTCGAATCAAACCGTCCAAAGAAACTATGAAGTAAATAAAACGCCTATTCATGGAGTAACTGATTTCCTCCCGGATGTAGAACAAAAGCTAGAGGAGAGCGCTCAAGCATCTCCCCCAACCAACTGATTTCCTCCCAGATGTAGAACAATAACCGGTAGCTATTTATGGCATAAAGGACCAACCAAGTAGAAGAACTTCAAAGTGGGTTATCAACAAATGTGAGAAGTCTATAGAACGCAAACTCTCCCAAAGTTTTAGAATCGCCAAAATTTATTTGGAAAACAAATGTTGATTGTGGTAATGGATAAACACAGAAGCGAGGATACCTCCATGGAAGTGAGTATACCTACATCCAAATTGAATAATCAACTCTTGACTGCAAATCTCATATGCTAAAGATGAGATGAGAAGATCATATTTGTTATGGTTGACCAAAACCAAAGTTTAGCCCAGTCAGGTCACTTTTGGCCGCCAAAGAGTGAGACGACTAGACCTTTCTCTCTCTCGTGTCTCAGACTAGAAAGAGTGGATTCGGTTCAACTTTTAAAAAAAAGGCCCAAAAAAGAGGGGGCGAGAGGGTTTTCTCAGATATAATGAAAAACAAAGAAAACACACACAAAAAAGGGGGGGGGGGGTAATCTCTTTAAAGATCGGTTGTTGACAGATCTTAAAGATCAGTCCAAAAAAAATCCCTACCGATCTTAATATAAGAGATGTGGTTTTACCATGCTCTCACCTGCTCCAATGGGTTTATAGTCGAGACCATATGTGTATTTTAAGAAGATGAGAAACCCAAGATAAGGAACCCAACAGATGTGTCTTCTCGCCAATCATATCTAAAAGTAAAAAAGAAATAACAGCGTTTAAACAGTAAGTTCGCGGGGAACCCAAGACGAGGAGGAATAGTTGTGTCCAAACAGTATAAAAAAATATCTTCTCGCAATTTCTTTATGTAAGTACGCGAGGAACCTAAAAAAGACTTACCCTAGTGTTTTCTCGTAATTTATTTCTAAAAGTCAAAAGAAACAGCAGGGGTTTGAAAAGTAAGTTTGTGAGGAAACCAAAATGAGGAGTAGTTGTGTTTAAACAGTACAAAAAATTCGAGTAGCATAAAAATGCAGTTGAGCTCTACAAAAGGTAAGGGAACTCACTCGAAAGAAGAAAAATAAATAATTAGAAAGGCTATCACGTTAAATAGTGCTAAGAGTCAGATATGGGGTATTGATCATTTAAAAAAAATGGAAAAATATTGAGGGGCTCACCCCCATCTAAGTTATATTTTGGTTCAAATGTTGAAAAAAAAATGTCGAGGGGGGCTCACCCCTAAGTTATGCTTGAATAAATAAAAATGAAAAATGTTGGGGGGCTCACCCCCCCCCCCTCTAAGTTATGTTTTGGTTTAAATGTTGAAAAAAAATATCGAGGGGGCTCACCCCTCCCTCTAAGTTATGCTTGAATAAAAAAAATGAAGAAATGTTGAGGGGGCTCACCCCCCCTCTAAGTTATGTTTTGGTTCAAATGTTGAAAAAAAATATTGAGGGGGCACACCCCTCCTTCTAAGTTATGCTTGAATCAAAAAAATGAAGAAATGTTGAGGGGGCTCACCCCCCTTCCCCTCTCTAAGTTGTGTTTTTGTTCAAATGTTGAAAAAAATGTTGAGGGGGCTCACCCCTCCCTCTAAGTTATTGCTTGAATCAAAACACATTAAAACCATGTTGAGGGGGCGCATCCCCCCCCTTAAGTTATTATTTTTTTTTAAAAAGGTCCTAAAAGAATAGGCATAGGACAAGTACCCCGCAGCCAGAGAGGTAACTTCCAAATGATAACTTGCTCAGCTATATGCAAGTACCCCGTAGTTAGAGGGGAAGCTTCTAAAGTTTAACTTGCTCAGCTATATGCAAATACCCCGTAGGTAGAATGGCAGCTTCTAAATTTTAACTTGCTCAGTTATATGCAAGTACACCACAGCTAGAGGGGCAACTTCCATATTTTAACTTGCTCAGTTATATGCAAGTACCCCACAGTTAGAGGGGTAACTTCCAAATCTTAACTTGCTCAGATATATGCAAGTACCCCGCAGTTAAAGGGGCAGCTTCAAACTTTGAATTTGGCTCATCCTATATGCAAGTACCCCACAAATAGAGGGGAAGCTTCAGAAATAACAACTTGCTCAGATCATAGGCAAAGTACCCCACAGACTATGGGACAATTCGATCTTGAAGTTCTCACAGAAAATAGAGCAACTCACAGTCTTGAGCAAGTGTCAAGCATAAATATAAGGTGCGACCGTTTAGCACCTAAGGCTCCAAGGGCACCGGAGCGTTCACAGTCTTGAGCAAGTGCCAAGTATAAATATAAGGTGCGACTGTTTAGCACTTAAGGCTCCAAGGGCACCGAAGCGCTCACAATATTGAGCAACTGCCAAGTATAAGTATATGTGCAACAATTTAGCACCTAAGGCTCCAAGGGCAGCGTAGCGCTCACAATCTTGAGCAAAGGCAAAGTATAAACATAAGGTATAACAGTTTAGTACCTAAGTCTCCAAGGGCACCGGAGCGCTCACAGTCTTGAGCAAGTGCCAAGTATAAACATAAGGTGCTCCAGATGAGAACCTAAGGCTCCAAGGGCACCGGGGAGCTCACAGTCTTGAGAAAGTGCCAAGTATAAATATAAGGTGCGCCAGTTGAGCACCTAAGGCTCCAAGGGCATCGGAGTGCTCACAGTCTTGAGCAAAGGCCACGTATAAACGTAAGGTGCTCCATACGAGCACCTAAGGTTCCAAGGGCACCGGAGCGCTCACAGTTTTGACCAAGTGCCAAGTATAAATATAAGGTGCGCCATTTGAGCACCTAAGGCTCCAAGGGCACCGGAGCGCTCATAGTCTTGAGCAAGTAACAAGTATAAATATAAGGTGCGTTATTTGAGCACCTAAGGCTTCAAGGGCACCGGAGCGCTCACAGTCTTGAGCAACTTCCAAGTATAAATAAATGGTACGACAGTTTCGTGCACAAGTCTCTCGATATTACAAAACACTTCTGGACGAGGGGGTTAATATTGAGAAATCCTCAAGCAAGTGAACAAATAATAAAATAGCTTGGAGTGTGGGGATCCACTTAGAGTGGCTCCACCTTCCCAAGATTGCAAGTTTGACAGAAAATAGCCTAGGGAGAGGGGATCCACATTGAGTGACCCCTCTTCCCAAACTTGATGCTAATGAAAAGAACTCAGGGCGAGGGGATCACCGCGAGCAACCCCTCTACCTAAGATGAAAGGCCACAGAAGAAGGCCAGGGGTGAGGGGCCCACCGCGAGTAACCCCTCTGCCCAAGATGAAGGGCCACAGAAGAAGGCCAAGGGCGAGGGGCTCATCGCGAGTAACTCCTCCGCCCAAGATGAAGGGTCATAGAAGAAGGCCAAGGGTGAGGGGCTCACCGTGAGTAACCCCTCCGCCCAAGACAGAAGGCCACAGAGGAAGGCCAAGGGCGAGGGTCCCATCATGAGTAACCCCTTCGTCTAAGATAGAAGGCCATAGAAGAAGGCTAAAAGCGAGGGGCCCACCGTGAGTAACCCCTCCGCCTAAGATAGAAGCCACAGAATAAGGCCAAGGGCGATGGGCTCACTGCGATCAATCCCTATGCCCAAGATGAAAGGCCACAGAATAAGGCCAAGGGCGAGGGGCTCATCGCGAGTAACCTCTCCGCCCAAGATAGAAGGTCACAGAAGAAGGCCAAAGGCGAGGGGCTCACCGCGAGTAACCCCTCCGCCTAAGATAGAAGGCCAATGGAGACCCACCGCGAGTAACCCATCCGCCCAAGATGAGAGGCCACAAAAGAAGGCCAAGGGTGAGATGCTCACCGCGAGTAACCCTTCTGCCCAAGATAGAAGGCCACAGAAGAAGTCCAAGGGTGAGGGGCCCACCGCGAGTAACCCCTCCACCCAAGATGAAAGGCCATAGAAGAAGGCCAAGGGCGAGGGGCTCAGCGCGAGTAACCCCTCCGCCCAAGATGAAGGGCCACAAAAGAAGTTCGAGGGCGAGAGACTCACCGCGAGTAATCCCTCTGCCCAAGACAGAAGGCCACAGAGGAAGGCCAAGGGCGAGGGGCCCATCGCGAGTAACCCCTCCGCCTAAGAGGAAAGGATAACAAAAGAAGGCCAAGGGCGAGGGGCTCACCGTGAGTAGCCCCTCCGCCCATGATGAAAGGCCACAGAAGGAAGCCAAGGGCGAGGGGCTCACCGCGAGTAACCCTTCGCTTAAGATAGAAGGCCATAGAAGAAGTCCAAGGGAGAGGAGCTCACTTTGAGCAACCCCTCTACCCAAGATAGAAGGCCACAAAAAAAGGCCAAGGTCGAGGGGATCACCATGAGCAACCCCTTTAAAAAAGTAGAAGGCCATAAAAGAAGGCTAAAAATGAGGGGCTCACCGCGAGTAACCCCTCCGACCAAGTTTATACCCTGATAAGGAGGTCCACTATAAGTGGCCTCATTTACGAAACTTGGGATGAAGTGACATAACATTTAATGACCCTAAGGGGAATGATGAAGAAATCCTAGGGTACCTAAAAAAAAACTGAATTTATGGCGTACAAAGCCTTTTGGTCTACCCAACACAAAAGACTTTGCACGAGGGGCTAATGTAGAAAGGGTGTCTACCTACAAAAAAAATATAAATAAAAATATTTTTTTATTGGAAATATTGAGAAAAAACCCACCCAGGTCCCGGAGAAAACTCATATTGAGCAGGAACACCCCCCGAGTCCCAACAGAAACCCATATTGAGAAGGAACCCCCCAGGGTCCCTCCAGCGCAGAAGTGTCATATTGGATAAGGAACCCCCAGAGTCCCTCCACCGTAGAAGTGCCATATTGGAGAAGGAACCCTAGGGTTCCTCGCCCAGATCGAGAAGTGCCACTGCAAGGGTCGCTGTAGAAATGACATTCGAGAGGTGTCGTCGTAAGGGTCACTTCAAAAATGACATTCGAGAGGTGCCCCCGCAAGGGTCATTACGGAAATGACATTTGAAAAGTGCCCCGCAAAGTCCACTGCAGAAGTCTAAGATTGAGAGTGGCCACCGCAAGGGTCACTGCAGCAATGACATTCGAGAGGTGCCCCGCAAGGGCCACCGCAGAAGTCCAAGATTGAGAAGTGCCACTGTAAGGGTCACTGCAGTAATGGCATTCGAGAGGTTCCCCGCAAGGGCCACCGCAGAAGTCCAAGATTGATAAGTGGCACTGCAAGGGTCACTGCCACTGCAAGGGTCACTGCAACAATGACATTCGAGAGGTGCCCCGCAAGGGCCACCGCAGAAGTGCGAGATTGAGAACTGCCACTGCAAGGGGCCACTGTAGCAATGACATTCGATAGATGCCTCGCAAGGGCCACTGCAGAAGTCCAAGATTGAGAAGTGCTACTGTAAGGGTCACTATCACTGCAAGGGTCACCGCAGCAATGACATTCAAGAGGTGCCCCGTAAGGACCACCGCGGAAGTCCAAGATTGAGAAGTGCCACTGCAAGGGTCACTGCCACTGCAAGGGTCACTGCCACTGCAAGGGTCACTGCAGCAAGGTCATTCGAGGGGTGCCGCCACAGGGGTCACTGTAGAAATAACGCTTGAGAAGTTACCCCCAAAGGGTCACTGCAGAAATGTTATCCAAGAAGTGCCACCGCAAGGGTTCCGACAGAAACTCATATTGAGAAAGAACCCACCCAGGGTGGCCAGGATGAGGGAGTGGCTACCACGAGCAACTCTTCATCATGAAACATCATTCTTTAAAAGAACAACATTATTAACACTTTGCTTTCTTGTACAGGTTGCCTAGTTGAGCAAGCAGGGCTCAAGCAGGCTAATTGGGACCTCGTGGGAGTTTTGGCTTGGCGGTTGAGGGACAAGGTATGTTGAGCAAGCTCAACCACTTAGCACTATAGGATTGAGAGAGTACTAGTAGGAAGACCCATAAGTCACTCAAGACCACACACACTTCACACTTGTTCACAAGTGAAGTGAGAAGCCAAAGAGCTCGCTACTCACAAGGAATAAACTCTTTATAAAAATGTTTGACTTTTCCAGAAGATGGGGTCCTCGAGGTCCCTCTCAAGAAAAATAATAATTTTAGAAGAGAGGGGTCCCTAAGGCCTCCTCTCTCAAGATTTGCAAAATTGCACCACAAGTTACCATTTCAAAAAGGTAATTACCAAATTTGATATCTTGTCTTCATTAGGAGACATATGTGCTTTTTGACTTTGGTTGGCGCCAGGTGGCGCCTGCAGGAGGGGACGACAGGCTGCCTGTAGGTAGGGACGAATGGTACACTTCAGACATTGTTCCCCACCAACCCTCTCAATTTTGGCGCCCAAAAATGCCAACTCAGCTTTAATGACCTAGTATAAATAGACCTTTGGGCAAGGTCAATAGATAGACAATTGGAAATTGCACTGTTACTCTCCCAAAACCACACCAGACCTACCTAGTATTTTCTCCCTGCTCATTCTCTTAGTGCTGAGTGCCTTGTTCCTTCACTCCCCACTGACAACCATCATTCTCAGGTGTTTCCCTTGAGAAAATTACTATTTTTGCTGTGAAAGTTCATCTTCTTGCAGGAAAGGAGTTCCAGCTTGAGCTCTATTTTTTATCAAAAGGAGAAGGTCTCATGAGAAGCTGCTCCAGAAGTTCTTGAGAACCTTACAGACATCGTTCATTGGAGTGGGTCATGCCTCACCCTTTCCAGTTATTCATAGACCCTAGTTGCACTGCCCTCCTACAAGTACAATGTCTCCCTAACATAAATAAAATGAGAATGGGCGACACATGCCCTGACTGAGAAGCCTAAATCAAAGAACTGAAGTTATAAATACAGAGGTGTCTAAATACGAGGACCTACTACTCCCACAATAGATACAACACATAAAAAGGTCCAACAGACAAAGCTTGGTGCCCCTGCGGCTAGACACCTAAAATAATTTCACAAGAAAAAAAGATTTTGCAAGAGACGGGTCAGAGCCGAGTGTAAAATATTTTGAAACAATTTAGCAAGTATTTAAAAATTGCAGTAAAAAAAATATTATGTGCATGTTAGCTTTTCGAGCACTCACTTGAGATTCTCACCTCTCAACTATTGTGCACGCCTGACGTACCTCTAAACTGTTCTAATTATTTTTTTCACACCTAATTAGGCCGTGGCCATAAACCTTCTAACCCTCACCCATAGGAATAACTCGTATTCCCCACATACTATTAGTATTAAATATTTCTGCATTTACTATCCCAAGTAAATTTATACAATAAAGTTAAGAATTCACACAATTGATTCAATTCCATTAACATACTCATCTACATATTCACACGGTAGATTAAATCACAAGTATTTATTTTCCCTCACGCTATTATAAATAAATACTAATACGGCACCACTAGACTCAGCTACGGGGAGTGCATACTCTGCTATCAAGTCCTGATGCATCTCGTATTGAATAAGGACAATCAGTTCAGAATCACTCTCGAACCATATAAATACAAGTCATATATATTGAAGGCGAACATAGTTCCAAGCCTATGGGCTACGCACATACCTAGACACCCTTATGACCGTCAACATTATCATTCTCACAGATAGCCCGTACCTAGGTTATATGTTCTGAGGTACCACTCTAAATCCCCCCGAAGGCTCCTCAAGATAAGATTGTCCTCTCTTTAAGACCTCTTGTGATAGAAAATATGGTAGGTATGTCATACACATAATAAATATTAGTATATGTATTCTCACAACCCATCAAGATCATTAGGTATACACATAACTCAAATATTATAGTTCATACATAGTATTATTCTCATTAATGCTTGCATTATATTTGTTAAATTACGAATATTCTCTCTCTCTCTCTCTCTCTCTCTCTCTCGTAATTTTCAAGGATGACTCGTCGCTCCAAAACCTTAAAGTATTATCTCCAAATAAACTCCAATAATTCTTCATTATACTGAAATTCATCGTACATTATTTAATCTCACTTGAATTAACTATGCTGCATAAATTTGAACCAAAGAAAAATTTCCAAAAATCCTGACACGTCGCTCAAACGAAACTGCATCTCATTTGAACGAGATGGCATGTCGTTTGAACGACCCCTTTGCACGAGATTCCATCTCACTCGAACGAGGTCCAATCTCGTTTGAATGAGATGACACTACTTCGTCCCCTACCTCTGCATGCTGCGTTTTTCTCCATTATCAAACCTAAAAACCTCTACAGATAAGTCCCAAACACCAATTAATAAGTCCTAATCGATATAATAACATATGTATATGATTTCTAACAACCTAGAATCATTAAATCCTTAATAAACAACCCTTAAGTCCCAAATCTCCAATTTAAATCAATTAAACCCTAGTTCTTCCCTTTATCATTCAAGAACATAATAAATCCAGGTTCGTTCATCACAATACCTCATAAATTCGTGACTTATAATCTATCTACATGAGGGTTCATCATATTTCAATTTCAGGTTGTAATTAATCTTCTTAAACCTCCAATTTCATCAAGATTATGAACAATATATGGGTATTACACACCTATACTAACATGAACATGATTATTGCTACAGTTTTGCAAGAAATAAACACTTGCCTCACAAAAGAAGGCCTGATCCATCGATGTAGTTGGTATGGTGTCAATCCTCGTTCTTCGATCTACGCAATGGTGGTCTCGGTGTTGTAAAAGGTGCACTGGTGGCGGTTCTGGCCATAGAAACCTCTCCTCCTCCTTCCTCCTTGTGGCCTCTTTGTGTCTAACACTGATAGCCCTAATCTAACCCACGTACTTAATCTTTTATTCCTTTAATTTTCATCATTAATTATACTCCAAAAATACAAATTACCAAAACACCCTCCCGGGATGTCGATTTGGCCTAAAACTGTTCCGGGACCCAAACTAAACCCCTTGGGTAGAATTTTTTGACTCTTTCAACCCTTTCGGATACATTAGCGCACTCTAAATGACCATTTGGGTGACTTGCAAAATAATTTACTTTTTATTCCATTAATTTAGCCCCGACACGACTAATACGCACATCCCGACTCAATTACGGTAATTGTCGTATTTTTCACTCTTGACAATTCTCATAAATTCTCAATTATATATTACTTTATTCGCTCAGTAATATTCACTATGATTCTCATCAATAAATACTAACCCTTATCTCTCTAGTTAATATTTATTTTCATTCAGATTAATTATTAATAAAATTTTCCATATTTAAATTTTAATTAATTCCTTGTTTTAAAAATCTTAAAAATTACGGGAAATTACATTGGGTCCAGGGGAGTGGAGCCATAACATATTCAGAATCTGGAGGGACTCCCGCTGCTCCCAGAGCTTGATCCCATCCTTTTTTGAAGGATACCCTTTTAGGGTACGCGATCTGAAGCTCAGCATCATCATAGGGCGCATCCCAACCTTCTGTGTAGCTGTTATTCTTCACGCTCAGGAGCTCCTCCTTTAACTTCTAAACCTTCTCGACCAGGTCCAAATTTTTTTGAGTGAGCTTATCCTTCTCTGCGACCACCAAGTTGTTGGTCGCCTGCAAATCGATATAGGCCTTTATCGAATTCTCCTTTCCCCGCTCAAATGGAGCGTAGGCATCAGCTAAGTCCTTTTTGAACTTCTTCAGGCATCTTTCATCTCCTAGTTATTCTTGGATCGGTCAGCATGACCATCCAGTAGAGTGGTGAAGTTAGATAAAAACCGCATAAAAAGGAAAAGAAAGACCACTACACAGAAGACGAACACAAAGAAAAAAGAGAAAACTTTTTGTAACAACCCGCGTAATTTTGGGCTATTTTAATTATTTTTTAGAAAATGGAGGAAAATAAAGTTTTTGATAAAATTATTTTTATTGCTCAAATATGTTGGTTATTATTTTTAAAGGCGAGAATTTTAAATGGTTTCGAAATCGGAGTTAAAACGGATTTTAAAATGATTTTAAAATGTTTTTAACTCTTGGAGTTGTTTTGACTTCCAACTCTTCATTTATTTGCCTTATTTAAAGGAGTCTTTTGGATTCCAACTCTTTATTTCTTTGCATTATAAAAGGAATTGGTGTTCAAGCATTTTAACCTATTTTTGGCACAAATTTTGGCAGCAAATATATTTTATATTCCTCTTCTTTTTATATACACATTGGCCCTTGAGATTTGTGAGTTCCAACCTTAGATTATAGGTGTTCTTGGGGCTATTTTGTTGGAGGTTCTTGGAGGACCTTTTGTAGATCTTTTGTGTTGATCTTGAGGATGTGATCATTGGTTTCTCACCATGGTTTGAGGTATGGGGTTTTACACAATATGCTCCTTAAATCTCGCGAGTGTCATTCTCTTTGAATTCTTGTTAATTGAACTCATATTTGAATTGATAAATTCATTGAAATCTGGAAAATAATTGTTGAAATTATTTTGATTCATGTGGTATCATTATATTGTTGATGAGCACGTTGTCATGAGATTTTAATATGGCACGGATGTTGGGCATCCGCCAAAATTTCTGTTTCTCGGGCTATGGCTTGATAAAGCATATACGGATGTGGTGAGGCCTGGTGACCCGATTAAAGTGTGTTGAGAAATTATATTGATAAATGATTTGAGATTTGGATTTTGATTTGAATATTCGTACTCGTGTTGCTACGCTTTGTTCATCGTTAATATAATTGTTGAGCATCTTTCTTGTCGTATTGTGCACTTCCCCATATTTTCTTTTAGTGGCAGGTTAGCGCGCATTTTAGGGAGCTATAAAGATTGATTTTAGCGAGGATTATTTGGGAAAGATTTGTATTATTTTGATGTATAGAGCTTTGGAGA
This sequence comes from Sambucus nigra, assembly GCA_949130495.1. Classification (NCBI taxonomy): domain Eukaryota; kingdom Viridiplantae; phylum Streptophyta; class Magnoliopsida; order Dipsacales; family Adoxaceae; genus Sambucus; species Sambucus nigra. The sequence goes on along the minus strand of OX422213.1, from coordinate 338,765,686 downwards.
TTTGTATTTTATTTTCGAGTTAGTTGTTGTATGTAATTCGAGAGATTTGGTATTTAATATGAAGAGATTGAGATTTGTAGTTTCTCTTTTATTGTTGTGGGGCTTAGATGCTCTTTACCTTGTCACTTGTGGATTTGGATTTATTTTATCGCATTAGCGCTTCGTTCGCTCTCCCTGGGCGGGCGGGGTGTTACAAATGGTATCAGAGCTTAGGTATATGACAACCCTCGGGGCTTGGGTTTTGGGTTCATTGCGTGGTTAGCAATTTTTGGAGATAGCAAATTTTAGGTGATATTCGTGATAAGTTCCGAAATTAGAGGTGAGGAAATTATTTTTGGAGTTAGTGTAGTGGCCTGATTTTTTTGAGAGTTAGGCATTCGGCGAATTTCGAGGGCGAAATTCCATTGTTAGTGGGGAAGTGTAACAACCCGCGTAATTTTGGACTATTTTAATTAATTTTTGGAAAATGGAGGAAAATAAAGTTTTTGATAAAATTATTTTTATTGCTCAAATATGTTGGTTATTATTTTTAAAGGCGAGAATTTCAAACGGTTTCGAAATCGGAGTTAAAACGGATTTTAAAATGATTTTAAAATATTTTTAACTCTTGGAGTTGTTTTGACTTCCAACTCTTCATTTATTTGCCTTATTTAAAGGAGTCTTTTGGATTCCAACTCTTAATTTCTTTGCATTATAAAAGGAAGTGGTGGGAAAGCCTTTTAACCTATTTTTGGCACAAATTTTGACAGCAAATATATTTTATATTCCTCTTCTTTTTATATACACATTGGCCCTTGAGATTTGTGAGTTCCAACCTTAGATTATAGGTGTTCTTGGAGCTATTTTGTTGGAGGTTCTTGGAGGAGCTTTTATAGATCTTTTGTGTTGATCTTGAGGATGTGATCATTGGTTTCTCATCATGGTTTGAGGTATGGGGTTTTACACAATATGCTCCTTAAATCTCGCGAGTGTCATTCTCTTTGAATTCTTATTAATTGAACTCATATTTGAATTGATAAATTCATTGAAATCTGGAAAATAATTGTTGAAATTATTTTGATTCATGTGGTATCATTATATTGTTGATGAGCACGTTGTCATGAGATTTTAATATGGCACGGATGTTGGGCACCCGCCAAAATTCCTGTTTCCCGAGCTATGGCTTGATAAAGCATATACGGATGTGGTGAGGCCTGGTGACCCGGTTAAAGTGTTGTTGAGAAATTATATTGATAAATGATTTGAGATTTGGATTTTGATTTTAATATTCGTACTCGTGTTGCTACGCTTTGTTCATCGTTAATATAATTGTTGAGCATCTTTCTTGTCGTATTGTGTACTTCCCCATATTTTCTTTTAGTGGTAGGTTAGCGCGAATTTTAGGGCGCTATGGAGATTGATTTTAGCGAGGATTATTTGGGAAAGATTTGTATTATTTTGATGTATAGAGCTTTGGAGATTTGTATTTTATTTTCGAGTTAGTTGTTGTATGTAATTCGAGAGATTTGGTATTTAATTTGAAGAGATTGAGATTTGTAGTTTCTCTTTTATTGTTGTGGGACTTAGATGCTTTATACCTTGCCACTTGTGGATTTGGATTTATTTTATCGCATTAGTGCTCCGTTCGCTCTCCCCGGGCGGGCGGGGTGTTACACTTTCCAGAATAAGTCCTCGAGAGGACTTGAGTGCTAGCTGAGCCGACCCCAACCATGAGGAGCATGCACAGTTGTCCGTAAGCAAGAACCCTTTCAGTAAATCAGGACCCAGTATGGGAGTATTGGCCACTCTGGACCTCTTTACAACCATAGTGAAAAAAGGCTTGCCAGGAGCCTTCAGAGTCAACCTCTTCTTGGCCTCCTCTTTCTTCTTCTTCTTCTTCTTCTCTCTCTCTCTCTCTCTCTCTCTCTCTCTCTCTCTCTCTCTCTTCTTCTTCTTCTTCTTCTTCTTCTTCTTCTTCTTCTTCTTCTTCTTCTTCTTCTTCTTCTTCTTTTCCCCTTGGTCCCCAAGTTGGAGCCACTGACCTTAGAGGAATCCCCCTATGATCTCTTTAATGATTTCATCCGATCAGACAATACAGCCTAATCATCATCATCAACATTCAGCACTCTCCTCTTTACAGAGGGTGCCATCTCCATCTTTTTCTTCTAACATTATTAGTTCAGAGGGTCCTACTTTAGGAATTTCCAAGCCAGGGACTTTATTGACTAGTCAAGCAATGAAACTACTAGTGGTATTCCTGTACTCTAGTAGATAAGCTACAGAACGAGGGTGCTATCCGTCAAAAAGTCTCTCTTGGACTCTCCAAGCTTTGAGGAGATCAACAACTCTCACCTCGTTCAAGTCATGTTCTTAATTTTTATCGCGAGCTACAAAAATAGAGGAAGAAAACATATATAAAAGGACAGGAAACAAAAGCAGCAAGAAAGTAAACAGAAGAAAAAGAAACAACAAGCAAACAGAAGTAAAAAAATTACCTATATGATCCTCACCCCAGTCAGGGATCCAAGGACCTCGGTACCTCTCGCCCTTAGGAAGCGGAGGATGTTGCCAATTCCAGGCAATAAAGCCATGACCCCAATAATCTTTGTGGGAGTTAGGAAGATTCACAACTATAACCTTATCGGCTTTTCTCATCTTCAAGTATAGAATACCGTCAATGGTGTGCGCCCAGACATAGCATTAACAAAGCTCAACAAGTCCTAAATTGGTCCCATATAATTAATTTATTCTATGGACCCTATTTATCATTTTCCAAACATTTAGGGCGTATTGTGCAGGGACGACATCGAAGTGCTTGAAGAATCTCAAAAAAGGGAATTTGGGGGAAAAAACCTTGTGTTATTAAGAAGATATGAATCCAATGTCCTCCTTTTATATCACAAACATCTTTGGGGATGGGGGCACAACCAATTTCCACCTATTGAGGAATATTGTAAGACTTCCTAGATTCTGCTATTGTTTTATTATTTAGAAACGTCATGGATGATAAAAAAGTCTAACAACAGAAGAAAAACGGTCGAAGTATGAAAGCAAAGAGAAGATGCGAAGAACTTATAAGAATAAATGGAAAGCTATGAGAATATGAAGAATTGAAGAAGTAAACACTGGAAGTTTTGTAGACGGGAAGCATTTGAAAGACGATGGTTAGAAGTGATGTATTTGTGTTTGAACCTCGCGCTAATGATGGAGCACAAGTATCAACGAGTATTTTAGCGCTCCAAATGCCTGCTCGGACCAGTGTGCCCTTACCTCTTCAACGAAATCATAAGTTTTCCATAGTGTTTGACCTCGGACGAGCGTACCCTCTCAAGATCACGAGTATTACAAGCTTGCCACCCCGATCTTAAAACAGTTTTAGGCTATGGGCCTTGGGTTCACTTAAAATCTGTTGGCCCAAAAAGTTTAGGGGCAATTGTGGGGGCTCATTTATTATAGCCCAAGAGAGTAGTCGACCATCCCAACGTGGACAGTGGATTGCCCGGTCCAAATTAATTATTTATTTGAACCCGTGCATTTAATATACACTTAAATGCATATGGATATACTCAAATCGGTTACCGATAATCTCGGAGGAGATATTCAGGGACACCACGAGTTATCCACGAGCTAATTGAGTTACTTATACAACTCAATCTCTTATTTTCTACATCTATAAATTGTAAACCCTGACCGGGGTAATGGGATGTAATCTCGATCATTAAGAAACACTAATAAGAACATAATAATATCTTCGGGGACGTATGTAAGTTGTCGAACCATGTATATATGTTGTTGTGTATGTGATTAATTGCTTTCATCTAAATATTGCTTTCTTGATAATTTATTGTGATAATTCTTGCACTCACAGGTAGTTTTGAAGGGTTGGTGAGGTCATTTTCTTAAAATAAGAGCTTTATCCTCAACTACTAAGGTTGAAAACTTAATGTTGTTTTAAAGGGATCTTTTGAAAGTTATATACTTGCTTTATAGGCCTTGCAGGGTTGAGGTCCTTTATGCTAATATTTTGACATCGACATTGTTGTTCATGTCTTCTTCTTATGGTTTGAGGCTGAAGACCATAACTAATATCATCATAATGCGTTCGCAATTTAATTTTTACGTAAATTATAGGTTATAATTATAATTAAGATGGGTGAAAATTAGCATTACTTTTTTGAAAAACTTAACTTCCTAGCGCTAGTTGAAGTGTTTCTCGGTGTTGTCACACCAGTATATATGTTTCCCACTTGGCCATTTATCAATATAGTCATATTGGTATGAATTTTGCATATTAATATGTATAAAAAAACATAATGCAAAGTCGTCTAATGTGAATTCAGTAAAATTTATTGTGTAAAATACATTTTAGACATTGTGTATAATCATTTGAAGATTTTCTTAGGGAGCTCGAATCCTAAGATGATACCCTCCAGTTACAAGCATCTATTGTATGATAATGATTTTATAGTTATAATATCTATAACTACATCATTTTCACATATATATAATGATACTATAAACATTTTAGGTAACCATGTATGATTGTTATAAAAGATTGTTATTATACAATGATTTTTATCCAGTCAAAATATATCAAATAACTACTAATTTAAGACTTACAAATAAATTGCACATTTTTTAAATACAAATTGTTATGACATCAATTAATGAATCTACAAAATCTCACTGTCAATGATTTGATTTGATTTCCCTGGATTATTAATTAATGTCACATCAATTTATATTTAAAAATATATATACAATTTATTTGTAAATTTTGCATTTTTTTAAAAATCGCTTAATATGAAAAACAAAAAACAAGTATAAAAGAAATCACTCGTGTTGTTTGAGAAAGACTAGAGCGACCCAAATTTTTGACTTAAGAACCAAACATAATGATGTGGAATGTGCCACATCATTAATAAATCCAACTCGCCCTTTTATTTTACATTTTTAATTCTATAAATCCCACAAGCCCATTTCGCTCGAGACTTCTCTCCACATAAAAAAAACCCAGCATGCTCATTGTAAAAACTGTTTTCTTAAAAAATTATTTTTTTTGTTAAAAATATTTTTATTTTGTTAAAAATAATTTCTTTTTTAAAAACTGTTTTTTTTTTGTTAAAATTTGTTTTGCTGAAAAAATTGTTTTCTTAAAAGAGTGTATTTTTTATTTATAATTTTTTATTTTTGGTTAAAAACTGTTTTTTATACTATTTTAAAAATAATCTTTTTACTATTTTAAAAAAAAAAGCTCCGCGCTAGCAGAGTGTATAGGCGGTCTAACCATCTATACATATCTCTGATGCCGACCAACATATTAGAAAAAATGGACCGCACCAACGGTATGTATATGTAATCGGCCACTTATACATACCGCTGGCGCGGACCGTTTTTTTAAATAGAAAAAGATTATTTTTAAAATAGTAAAAGGGTGGTATGAAAAAAATACGACTCCATATCACGTCGCGTTTTATTTGGATCGTGATCGTGTTAGTTAAATAAATAAATATTCATAATCACATTGTGTAATTTTTTAATTGGTTTGTGTCAAGTAAAAAAATACGATTTCGTGAACGCGACGTTACATGAAATCGTATTTTTTTCATACCGTTGGCGCGACAATTTTTACTATTTTAAAATAATCTTTTTACTATTTAAAAAAAAAATGTCCGCGTTAGCAGTATATATAGGCGGTCTGACTACCTATTCATACCCCTGGCGCGGAACAACATATTAGAAAAAAATGGTCCGTACTAGCGGTATGCATAATCAACATATTAGAAAAAATGGTTCGCGTCAGTGGTATGTATACCATCTATACACCGCTGGTGCGCACCATTTTTTTTAAATAGTAAAAAAAATTATTTTTAAAATAGTAAAAAATATTATTTTTAACTAAAATAAAATTTATAAAAATAAATAAATAAATAAACACTTTTTTAAGTTAAACAGTTTTTTAAGAAAACAAATTTTAACAAAAAAATTAGTTTTTAAAAAAGAAACTATTTTTGACAAAATAAAAATAATTTTAACAAAAAAATATAATAGTTTTTTAAGAAAACAATTTTTTACAATGAACATGCTGTTTTTTCTTTTTCTTTTTTGTGTGTGGAGAGAAGTCTCGAGAGAAATAAGTTTGTGAAATTTATAGAATTAAAAATATAAAATAAACGGGAGAGTTGGATTTATTAATGATGTGGCACATTCCATACATCGCTATTGTGTTTGGTTTTTAAGTCAAAATTTTGGATCGCTCTTTCTCATATTATTTTAGCCTTATTGGATGCATTTCCCCTATATTTATAATTATATTTGTAGGGGAAGACTCACCTACATCATGCACAATACATTACACTGTACATCACACCTAATTCTAGGCATTCAAAAACTTTTTTTTTCAAATTTTATATTTTTTCCTTGAAATTAACCTTCCAATCAATCCATATGAAAAAAATCAGGTCAAAATACATTTTGTAGCTATTTTTATAAATCTACAAAAAACTGCTGGTGCAGAGCGTTATAAATAAGGTATTTTTAGCGTTTTTTTGTGAATTTTTAAAAAATAGTTACAAAATGTATTTTGACATGATTTTTTACATATGGGTTGATTGGAAGGTTAATTTTAAAGGAAAAATATAAAATTTAAAAAAAAAGTTTTTTAGGACTTAGAATTAGATGTGATGCACGGATGATATATATAGCATGATGTACTATAGCGTGACTCTATATTTGTATTATATTTTAGTGGCTAATGTTTAAACCGTATATTATCAATAAAGTTTTAAAACAAAACCCCTAGACAAAAATTTACATGCCATATTGTAATTGGCTGGTCAAACTTACTTAAAGTTCTCCAAATTTCTTACAGGCTTTGTTAACCACTAAGGCCCAGCTGGCCCAAAGACCTTGTTGATTAGCAAATTAGCATGTAGAGTGGAATGGAGAGAAGTGTTAAACTTTTTGTCATCAGTTTCACCCTCTTGAAAGATTCCACACAATCACACATCACTCTTTTGTAATTTTCCCATCATCCTTATTTGTCCTAAACAAAAGATAAAGAAAGAGAGAGAAAAAGAAATGGGCTTTATTTTTCCTTTTCCTTTTGGGAAAATGGTAATCTATTAAGCACAAAACTAATCAAAGGAAATCACAAAAGAAAAGGATCTGGTCTCCTCTCTCCTCTCCTCTCCTTGATATTTGGTCACAATATCTCTTTCTATGTTGTTGTGTTAATATCAGGTACTACCACCTAAAGATGTTTGTTCACAATTTTTTTTAAATGATGATGGTCTTGGTTCCCTTTTGACTGGTTTTGTTTCTGTGTCTCCTAATTTGGGAATTTTATTTTATGGATCATTAATACCTTATATCTGAAATTCAGGTATACCCATTTATGTATCTCTGGTCCACCTAAATAAATTCTTTTGTTTCTCTTTTTTTTTAATCAATAATATGGAGATGTAAATTTTAAGTTGTTAGATCTTGATGAGCATTTTTAGGATCTTAGTTAATGGGTTTCACTTTATCTTTTAAGTTCATGCTCTAGCTCTTTGTTGATTATTGTCATGTACATCAATGTGGTTATCTTTGCAAAATTTTGCATTTTGTATGGAAATCATGGGAAAATAGACAAAGTTCATGTCTTTAGGGATGGATTGCCCTAATTGTATGATTCATGAGTTTTTTAACCTGCTCTAAGCAATTTCCTTTTGTTGATTTTATTTTTCTCTTTTGATATTAGTTTTAGTTATTTCTTTTTAAAATAACTGGCTAATTTTTGTCAAGAACTACTTTGATTAGGTTGATAAGAAGAGAAAAAGAAGGAAAAAGGAAAAAGGAAAAAGGAAAATTTTGGCTGAATGGGGAAGAAAAGTGATTTCATTACAATTGCCTTGAAACTTGAGGGGTTTTTGGCAGAAAATTACACCTGACATGTTTTCATGGGAACTTATTTGCAGTAGGCAGGCACCATTAATAATATATGTGGATAATCAGTCACCCATCAATTTGAGCTATAATTTGTTTCTCTTTGCACTCTAACAGCAGGAGGCATAAGGTTTATCATGGGTGGGTTTGATGACCATGGTGTAATTGGAGATTGGATGCCTCCTAGCCCTAGCCCCAGAAACTTTTTCGCGTCAATGTTGGACGATGATGCTGGCTTCAGGACAATTCCTGGACCCGAGGGTGAAGAAAAAAATGATTCCATCTTTTTAGGTGGCGATGAGAAATTCCTGAATGAAAAGGACAGGGAACGAGCCGATGATCAGACAACCAAACCCATTGAATCTTCTGAGCAGAAAACTAGCTCGCGTGGAGGTCTTTTGGAAAGAATGGCAGCCAGAGCTGGATTTAATGCTCCTAGGTTAAATACGGAAAGCATAAGACCTGCTGATCTTTCACAAAACCCTGAAATTCGATCTCCTTACTTGACAATTCCTCCTGGTCTCAGTCCAACATCCTTGCTAGATTCTCCAGTTTTCCTCTCTAATTCTCTGGTAAGCTGTTTCACAGTTCGATACTGTAAATTGCTGATATTACTTTATCAAGCCTATATGTTATGGAGAGGAGTCTCTTCCATATGCTAGGCTTACGGTTTATCTTTATGGAACTGAGTTTTAGTGTCATGATATACTGATTTAGTATCTGAAAAAGAGTGCTAGATGATGCATGAGAGACATATGGAGATAAAAGTATAAATCTGTTTAAGCGTTCAACCCGTGTTTGTTGTGGGGTGATGATTAATTTATGTATTTCAATCTTAGCCAAACACCAAATATTATGTATATTTTCTAATTGACTTTATTGATTGGCTTGTATTTCCTTTCAGGTATGTGAATTGCTGTTGTTTTCCAAATATTGAATTAACTTATAGTTATTTGGCTTGTATTTAACCTTTTTTTTTTATGTTTGTGTGACATGATGACAACCCGCCCGGGGTGGGTGGGGGTGGGGGTGTGTGTGTGCTCATCTTTGGTAACTTTCTTAATTACATCTATTACTTTTATTAGTTTAAGACACTAGGTGGTTGCATATATGAAGGATCTCTTGTAATCTATGTTCGTTATTGAATTTTATTGGGTTTCGATTTCGTTGCTTTTATTGGTTTTTGTTATTGTTGAGTGTTAGTCCGCTGCATTTTCATTAAAAGTAGTATCCGGACCGTGCTTGCTCTTGGTGTGTCACAAGTGTGCAAGTGATTATTTTTCGTGAGAATGGCATCAAGAGGTAGCATGCAAGCAAAGACGAATGAATCCTTCATGGAAAATATCCAGAGATGTTTGCTCTCATCGAAGCTCAATTTGATCGTTTTTAACCATAACAAACAAAGATCAGCGAATGGATGGAGAACCTCAAGAGCGGCGGGCCAACGCCACCACTATCCACCCACATCCAGCAGCACGACGACTCAAAGGGATCTCTCCCTTGAGTCCGCCATGCACGGTGAACATCAAATGCTCTCGGTTCCCACAGCGCTTGGCCATGGCCTGATTGGGGGAAAGCAGCATCTCAGCTGCTACTCGCGGCTTGTCTATGCGCAGGGTCGTGGGTTGTCCAGAGGCACGACGATGAAGGTGGCACTGGTGCCAGTGACGTTGTCGTGGTGATGCGTTGTAATATTCGTCCCACGCACATGAGGCCAGTCGGGAAGGAGTTTCGTCATATGATTCCGGCACTGTTTCAGAATTTGATGCCAAGGTCCCGCGGACCCAAGAAATCATTGGGAAAGCATCAATGCGAGATATCATATAAGTCATTCCAGTTGCTGTCAAGTTAGCAAGTGGTTTCAACTATTGCGACCCAATCCTGGCAGATGGAAATGAGGTTGACGGGCTTAAGAGCCCAATAACTCATTGTATGACAACAACTATAAAGCTTGAGGATTATTGAGGCGGATTACACCACGGTGTGAGGTGTATAAATACCCGTCCCGTTTATTCATTTGTTAGCAAAAAAATTTATATTTGACATATTTTACAAAAAATATCTTTAGATAAATATATTTAACTTATCGACGACCGAAGGGAGGTTTTCTCCCCCCACATAGACAAGATGGACAATGTCCGTCCGTCCGTCCATCTTTAACCCCCTTTCTCCATCTCTGCACTCTCTCTTCTTCATCCATCTTTTTCCCCTCCTCACCATCTTCTTCACCCATTTCTCCCTTTTCTTCTTCTCCAGCTCTCTCCAACTCTGCCCCCCCTCTTCTCACACCCATCTACCCCTCTCTTCTTCACCATCTTCACTGCTCGCAGTTGAGGTCGTCCCCACCGCTAAGGTAAACAGTATATTCTCCATTACTTGTCATATAAATTGGTAAGCATGGTAGAATAATTGTGAATTATTTTTATATGTAAAATATAAGTTTATTAAATTACAAATGTTTAATAAGGGGTTGAGGCGGGGCGGGTTCAGCTTTTAGAAATATAATCTCTCTCGGGTTCAGGGAGGGGCGGGTTTGGTGATTTCCTATATGGATTGGGTTTTGCGAAACCCACTCCGTTGCCATCCCTATGTAAGCCCCACACGAGCCCCTAGGTCCGGGAATGACGTTGTGGGTTTTGAAAGTTGTGACGGGGATGAGGCCCAGGGTGATGAGATGGGTGTCAGTGATGGAAAAATGAGTTTAATGCTGCAAGTTTCAGAAAGGCTATGCACGGTGACATTCGGGTTGATGTTCATGTTTAACAGCCTTGATGAATTCGTGGATTGGTTAGACTCAATTGAGAATATTTTTTTTATTACAAAAGTATTACCAAATGAAAGTGTGAAGTTGGTGGCATGCAATTTAGTTTAAAGGCTACTTGAAAGTACGGTGGAAGGATTTGGCTTATACTCGAAAAGCAAGAAGCCCCCGCCACTGATTCGAAGTTGGCTGGAAATGAAGAAACACCAAGGCCTCTTTCATTCTGGAATCTCATGAGCGTGATCTTCGTGAGAGTCCGAGGTTTAAGGAAAGACTTGATGAGTGTGAAGGAATACTCAGAGCATTTCCATTTTATGCGTTCGTGCACAGTTGAAGGCAAGTTTGAACAAAAGATTGGGAGGTTTTTTAATGAGCTTCAACTTCACAATCAAACCGAGTTGGGTTTAAGGCAAATTAACTCGCTGTACCAAGTTATAGAATATATACATCGACGGTGGAATACTATTTCTGGACAGTTGCGGTAACGAGTAAGATGCATCCGCAAAAGTCTCTCTGTCTCCCCTGTAGACTACCGAGATGACTACCACTCCGACTAACTTCAAGTACTTTGAGTGTGGGGCATATGGATACAAGGTATCAGTTTGCCACAAAAAGAACAAGTGAGACCGATCACGGATGGGTCGAAGGTTGAAGAATTAACAAGGGAAGTCCAATACGCTATTGTTGTGCCCAAGTTCGTGTTCCAACCCAAAACTGAAGGCCTTCCACTTCGAAGCTCAAGGGGGACCTTCTAAGTGGGGGAGGATGACAAGATGAGAATAGTAGGGGACCCACTTAATTCCCATTTAATTGGGGTTTGTAATTTTCTATTTATGTTTATTTTTAATGTGTTTTTAATCCCGTTTTATTAAGAGTCTAGGAAGTCAACAAGGCCGGTGCTCCATAGAGGGGATTCAGGAGGGATTTTAGGAGTTTATGATAGGATTATCTTTGGTAATTACCTTAATTAAGTCTATTATTTTTATTAGTTTAGGACAGTAGTTAATGCCTAGATAAAGGATCTCTTGTCATCTTTTTTCATTATTGAGTTATAATTTGGTTACCTTTTGTGGTTTTTTGTTATTGTTTAGTGTTATTCTGTACATCATTGTGGGATTAATATCTTTTACTTATTATTCAATTTATTGTATAATATTGCATTAAACTTGTACGTTGACTATCAATATGATCAATTAGACAATGTTACATACACTTGTCCAGTTAATTCATATTATTATGCTTATTTTCAGAAATTTTCTATAATTTTTTTGGCCAAGTAGGTGTTTTTGTGTATCTCGCAAACCAGTACCGGGTTGAAAATTAGTGGTGGAATCTATGATCGATGCCATGACTTTTAACCATCACCTTTTGATGTCAGTAAGAATGTTGAAGTTTGTTTTGACCATCTCTTGTGTATTAATGTATACAAAATGTTGCATGTTCCCTGTGATGCGTATAACTCAACATTTTTTCTATCTACTTTCCTAAGAGTGTGTTTGATTGGCGTTACAACTTTTTCATGAAAAATCATACTTTTTGCTCATTTCTACTTTTGTGGTGCTTGATTTCGAACATATTTTATGGGAGGAATAGTCTTTAAATGTAGCCAGTACTCCATCTTGTCCTCATTTTTTCATGGGAAACATTTTGGCGTAAACACTTGTCAATTGCACAAAAGAAGCATTCTCGAACAAACAAATCTCTAAAATAAAGTATATTAATTGCCTTGCCCCAATGAGGTATACAGCATATATATATGGGAAGGGGGAATGCTCTAGAGATAGCTAGCCTCACCTAGAGGGGAATATTATAGTCTAGCATCATGGGTGACATCACTAAAGGGTGGTCTCCCACGACAGTCTATACTCTTATTTACAATATTACTAAAATATCCCGTAATATCCCTCATTGATTACTAATAAAAATCGTAAAAAGAATAATACATGAGAATTTAAAAAAACAAATGACGATTATGTCCATATGGTTCACATCATAGTTGTTAGAGGCAAAAGGTGCACCAAGACGCTTAGCTCTCCGTGGAGCCTAGGGGCAAGGCTAGGCGCGCATCTGATCGAAGTGAGACGCAAAGTCTATAAAAGCATGAAAATGTTTTATATTTACAATAATGAGATCATTTATGATCTAAAATTTAAAATACATAGTATATATTACTATTATACTTATACACGGTTATGAAGAGACATCAAAAGAAGAAACAGCTTATACCACCATATGAAAAAAAAACATATTTAAATATCAACTTTATTTACCAATTTAACTATCCAATAATCAACAAAAGAAAATATATTGATATATATGAAAAAAAACTCCAATGTGTGAAGAAAAAGCAAAATCGACATATAAATTTTTCTATGATGCAACACTCTTGGAGTTAAATTTTGTATGTTTTTTTTGCTTAAGTAGGGAATAGTGAGATAAAGTTTCACTAAAAATTACGGGCTTACTTTAGTTTTTTTGGGTTGGGGAATCGTTTAATCTTCCGTATTTTATTGAAAAATATATAAAATTAGCATATCAATTGGTTTGTTCTTGTATTGGGGGTGTTATCCAAAAATTTTAACGAGGTGCGCCTGAACCGTGCCTGGAGCCTAGGCCTTATTGAAGGAGCCTTGCCTGAGTGAGACAAAGAGCCAATGCTGAGCCCAGGTGACCCTGGAGCCTAGGCGTGCCTTTAACAACAGTGTTTCACATCACATTTCTTACCCCTCAAGGAATTAAATTCCATGGAAAATGGAAAAGTAAGAGAGCGTCTCGCCATCTTCTTTCTACTCTTTTTCCAAATTTTAATGAAAATGAACTGTTTTAAACTTTTTTCCAGCTTTGTAATGAAACTTATACTAAAGGTTTATATTTGAGCTGATTTAAATTTTCATTTCACATTGCATCGAATATGAATGTTCAATATATTGTAAAACATTCCCTTTTTGAATTGTCCTATCTCATAGTCTCGTACAAACTTAATTCTGAAAATGCACTGCAGGTTCAGCCATCTCCAACAACGGGAAAATTTCCGTTTGGCCCAAGTGGGAATGGTAGAAGCTCCATGTTTATCATGGAGGGCTCTGATAAGAACAAAGATGATTTCTTCGACAACATTAATAATGCATCCTTTGAGTTCAAGCCTATCCCAGAATCCAGTCCCTCTCTTTTTCTTGGTGCAGTAAGCAAAGTAATTACACTGTTGAATTCTCTTCTAACTTTCTAATGGGGAAAATACTCTCTTTCTCTCTCTCTCTCTCACACACACACACACACACAAACACACGCTTGCATGCATACTAAAGTTGCTCATTTTCTGTTTTGCAAGTATTACTTCTGTGTACGCTTATTCCATCCAATCTTCTTCAGCAATCTTTTCCAGGTATTGAGGTTTCAGTACAGTCAGAAAACTCTCTTCTGCCTCCAAGTGCCAAATTTCATTCACAAAATGGTACTGCACTTCATCATCAGCGTGATTTATCTAGACCTTCTACCGAAAAGGATACAGGGGATAATAATAATTATAATAATGATATCTCATCGGAACCGAGGGCCTTTGGTATAGTTGCTGGTAATGCAGAACATTCTCCACCTCTAGACGAGCAGCAAGACGAGGATGCAGATCAAAGAGTCAATGGTGATACAATTGCTGGTAGTGCTGCATCTGAGGATGGGTATAATTGGAGGAAATACGGTCAGAAACAAGTGAAGGGCAGTGAGTATCCACGAAGTTATTATAAGTGCACGCATCCAAATTGTCCAGTTAAGAAGAAAGTGGAACGATCTCCCGAGGGTAACATTACAGAGATTATCTACAAGGGGGCCCATAATCACCCCAAACCTCCACCCAATCGCAGATCAGTTATCGGATCCTCAAACGCAATCGGTGATATGCAGCTTGATATCGCCGAAAAAGGTGGGCCAGGGGGTGATGTTGATCCAGTTTGGGCAATTGTGCAAAATGGCACTGCTGGTGGAGCCCATGATTGGAGGCACGATAATCTCGAGGTGACATCATCAGAATACTGCAACGGCTCTACCACCTTGCAGGCTCAGAATGGGGCCCAATTTGAATCTGGTGATGGGGTGGATCGCTCTTCGACCTTTTCAAATGATGAAGATGAAGATGACCGTGCAACACATGGCAGCGTATCATTGGGTTACGATGGTGAAGGAGATGAATCCGAGTCAAAGAGAAGGTTGCTTTCTGTTCACTTTTCTTTATCCATTTTTTGGGGTAATATGTACTGAGGATAGTTGTGTTTGATATTCTAGGAGAGTTGAAGCTTATGCAACAGAAGTGAGTGGGGCCAGCAGAACCATCAGAGAGCCTAGAGTTGTGGTACAGACAACTAGTGAGGTGGACATCCTTGACGATGGATATCGCTGGCGCAAGTATGGGCAGAAAGTTGTGAAAGGAAATCCGAATCCGAGGTCTGTTTGTTATCCTTTTTCTTTTGATTCTCGCACATGTACGAAACGCAGGATACCTTAAGATAAAGGGTGTTTTGGAGTTTGGCCCCCATTGTTCTAACACTTTGGGTGACAAGTTGCAATATACATTTGACCCCCCAAATGACTTTTTTTTGGTATTTTTTTGTGATGTATGTTACTGTAAACTTTCGAATTAGGCTAAAGAACAAATGGGGTCGAAGTCCAAATCACCCTAAAACAAATTATAAGTTTGGAATTACAACAGGTTCTGCTTTTTTATTATAATTTCATGCAGGAGTTACTACAAGTGCACGAGCACAGGCTGCACAGTTAGAAAGCATGTGGAAAGGGCTTCGCATGACCTTAAATCAGTGATCACCACATATGAGGGGAAACACAATCATGATGTTCCCGCTGCTCGTAATAGCAGTCACGCAAACTCTGGTGGAGGCTCCAACAATGGACCGTCACAATCTGCTTCTGTTCAAACCCAAGCTCACAGGCCCGAGCAGTCAAACAGCATGGGAAGGTTTGAAAGGCCTCATTCACTTGGTTCATTTGGTCTACCTGGAAGGCAGCAGTTGGGAGGTTCCAATGGCTTCCCTTTTGGAATGAACCAACAGGGTTTAGCAAATTTTGCTATGGCTGGACTGGCACCTAACCAAGGCAAGCTTCCTGGTCTGCCTGCTCACCCCTATTTTGGACAGCCACGCCCAAATCCAATGAATGAAATGGGTTTCTTGCTGCCTAAAGGAGAACCAAAGGTGGAGCCTATGTCAGAACCTGGTATGAGTCTCAACAATGCCTCGTCACTTTACCATCAAATTATGGGTAGATTGCCCCTTGGACCTTAAATGTAAAAATAAATTTTTTTATATTTATTTTAATCTTTTGTTATGTAGTTGTTGCTCTATTTGTTTATTTTTCCTAAGAAGAAGAACAAAAAGAAAGAAAATAGGAGATTATTTTATATTTAAAATGGCTTTTTATTGAGGATGCTTATTACAGGTGATTCTTTTATTTTTTCCTGTGGCCTTAGTATTCAATTTTATCGGAAGATTTGTCTTTCATATATGTGTGGGTGGGTGCTCTTGACTTGTAAAATAAATGAACAAAACTTCTCGATACCTTATTGGTCTCACTAGAGCTTTCTTTAGGCGACTTCATTATGAGACTCGCGCACCTACATTGTTCGGCAAATGATAGTAGACTATTATCAAAACGGATGCTGAAACCCTTACGTGAGCTGAGCTGTATAGCTACCACATATATCAGCAATATTCTTGCTCGTTAGTCAACTTGATTTTTACAATTACAAATAGAAGCTGAAGCTACTTGAGCATTGGAAAATAGAGGACTGAATTACCTAACTATATATTACAGATACCAGGATTCAACAAGTTGACAACAACATATACATTCTACTATCAACCAACATTGGATTCCTACAAAATAATGTTACACATGAAATATGTCTTCTAAGAGCATCCGCAACGGGAGAATGCCACGAATGGCAAAGTTGCCTCTCCAAAAGTCCATTTATCTTTTGCCAAAGAGGTTGCCATGCAGTGGTGGAGACTTCATACGAACTTCATTAGTTCGTAGGAATTCCTACCGACTAATGAAGTTCGTAGAAACCCAATGACATGCTAACGGTCATTTTCTATCCGTTTATTTAAACGGTACACTCCTTCATCCCTTCCTTCAACCTGCATCCTCCCTCCTTCTGTCTGCCATTAATTCTCCAATTATATTTGCAGCTAAGTCACTCCTTTAATCTTTCCAAACAGATTGAATCCCTCACAAATTCAGTTATGTAATTCTCTTCCATTAATTATTTTTACACCATTGATGGAAAAAAATGAAAGAAATATTTAAATATCTGAAAATCCAAGAAACACGGCTCAACTTCAACGACAATTCCTACACAAGCTGCGCCGACTGCACCTTCCAATCCCGTATACAAGAGCTATTCCCGTATTTTCGACCAAGAACCACATGCGTCCGACGGGGAGACCCCGATTATAAATGGAAATAAGTTCGAATTTTGGGGTAATAGGACGGACATAATAAAATAATACAAATTGATCGGGGTAAATAAACCGTTGGTAAAACAAATTATTGACGCTGCTGGTTATATGTCGAACCTATTTTCGAAGGTGATGCCGAGTTTCGATCAATGCATTGTGATGACGATGATCGAACGTTGGTGGGATACAATGCATACCTTCCAACTACCATATGTTGAAATTACGATCACTCTGTTCGACTTCACGGTACTTTTCAGTATTATTTGTTATTACATCCTTAAGTAAACATTATTTTTTACTTATATTATTAAATTGAATGTGTAACAATAATCTTCATTATTTGTATATATGATAAGTAGTTCTAATTTATGTACAGGCATCCAAATTGGGCAAGGGCCACCCATTCAAAACCTGCCTAATGATAAACATACAAATTTTGCAAACACCCTAAATGATTTTTTTCCAGAAATTCATATAGAATGATTTACAAGTGTGGAAATTCCTGTTTTCGACCTTCAAAATACTTTGAAAAATTTGTAAAGGCAGAGAGTATACCTGATTACGTGTGCCCAATCATTGCTCGGGTTTTTGGTTCTACGTTATCGGCAGTTTATTCTTTTCAAATGCCAACTCCACTTTCGACCTCGATTTTTTGCATTATTTGGAGGATGTTACTCGAATTGGGGCTTACGATTGGGGTTTGACTATTTATGCCCGTATTATCTGGTCAATGGGCAAAGCTAGTCGATGATTGTGGACCAGTGTTAAATGCACGTGGAAATTAATTGAGTTACATTTTTTAAAGCTCTTATTTAAACGTTTACGAATTTTATGTCTTTTTAAAAATAATAGTTAACATCTTCTAATCAATTTAATGTATTTACATATTTTACAGTACTTACATCACGAGTACATGGCAACGGCATGCCCGATTCTTGATAATCCGTCCGAAGATTTATGGCCCCGGATATTTCGTTGATCAAGGTTGAACAAAAAAGGCCAAAAGGTACTCAAAGGTTTAATATCTTAAGCAACCAACATCAGCTTGAGATGCAGTAACCCGAATCCATCATTTGTTGTCGCAATGATATCATCAGATATGCTCATTATTTATCCGGTTTGCATATTATTTTCTGGGATCCCTTATATAAAGTTTTTTGGTACTTGGGCGACCGGGGCATCCGCCAAGTGATGAGCCAGATATGTATAAAAGACCCCCCCGACCTCGGTAATTTGTGCTCAATCGCAGAACAAGACTTCCAAGCCGCCTTCGCCTAGAATTGGCCGGTCGCAAATGACCACATATCTGTTGTGTCCCAAGAAGAGTATAATGCCTACTAGAAGACAGTTGCGCAGGGGCCGTTACTACCGCCGATTGCACGATACGTGAACGTGGATTTCGTTAGAGTTGGTTCTATGGCACCATCAACATTGCGCATCCCCCGAGCCCCAACACCGATTAATCAACCATTTTAGTATCAAACACAATTTTCATCGGGTGGTCCTACACAAATACAACTACCAAGGCAGGATTGGATGGTAACGTCGGCGTCCCCCAGGGGGCTTCATATTCACAGAGTGTCTGCAATCGGAGTTCCCAACCAACGCTCCTCCAGCTCACTCATCGTCACAGTTAGAACGGTGTTAGACATACATCAACGCAACAGATAATATACGTACTCTCCGTCATTTATTATTAACTGAGACTCGGGAGCGTGAGGATATCATCAGAGCACGCGATGATCGAATTTAGGAGTTAAAGCGACAACTTGCCGCCTTCAATGTGCGTGGTGTTGGATTTGAGCTTGGTGGGCCTAGTTACAACCGTGAAAACGTTTACATACTACAACTTGTCTCACCCTTTGACCCATACGCGACACATCGTTCGCAACAGAGTTAGGGTAATCCGTGGGGGGGGCGATTTGATGATGGGAACGCAGGTGGATTTGGATGCGGATTTTGAATTTAGCTCGGGGCAACAGTGACTTTTATTTTACCCTTTTAAAATGTTCTCAATTTAATAATACATTGTATATTGATATCAATACATATTTTTTTTTTCAATTTGTTTTCAAATTAATATTGTGCGGTTAACGAGAAGGAAAAAATTTAAAATACCAAGTAACTGAGATGTTTATAAGGCAAAAATTATTAACTTATAAATCGTATTACACGTTTTTAATAAAACTCACGTCTTACAAGGGTCAAATTTGATAGCTCCACTTATCCTACAATCACATTGACGAGATTAACATTTATTATGACTAAAATACATTGGTTTATTAGGATTGTACAATTTGGTATCATTGAGCACAATGACACATCCTATCTTTATTTTTTGCCCAAGTTTATCCTCCGTGAATACTCTATAGTTAAGGCCCACCCTTATTGTTCCCGTAAGATCCTCTAACCATAAAGACGCATCATCCAAAGGAATCATTGTAAATTTCTTCACTATACCAACCACATGTATATAATAAAATTACAATTTGTGAATAAAATGCGTCTACATATTAATTTGAAATATGGGTATTAAAAAGAAATACTTAAATTTAACCAATGTGATGGGTGTGGTTGACCTACAAGTGTTGATCCAATTAATTGTTGAATGCAACCCCATGTTTAAATACCCATTTTTCATTACGGTATACCATAATTGCGATGAGTAATCCATGGTAATAAAATATCGCTTGATAAGTTATTTTCTTTATATGCATAGATGAAAGAGAAGGTAATAGAGTGATAGATAGAAAAAAATAGTGGCACAAAATTTAACAAATAGTTTGTGGCACACTATTTTACATAAGGTCTAAAATGGCAAACTTTTTAATGCTAGTTTGTCATTTATTTACACTATATTACAAAAGGTAAGTAGTGGCACACTATTTTAGTAAAACTATTACAGCAAAATAATTTTAATGAAGATAAATCTACTGGTACACTGGGATACTGCAGATTTAGTGGCACACTCTTTTATAAATGAAATGATAAGACCTGCAATGGCATACTCTTTTTACCAATTCACCAACTACACGATACGGACACAAAATATTTTTACTAAAATGCTAAGTTTATATTTACTAAATTAGTAATTGGTTCATGAATAACTTCAACTTAATTTTATATTATTTTCAATTTATTACACATGGAATGAGAACAACCAATTTATTACATATGGTAATCAGAACTCACAATTTATTAACTCATATAATTTAGATAGTCTAATGGAGGTAAAGAGCTCTCTTAAATTCATTAAATAAACACGAAGGATTTCCACGGATATCTATACACCGTGGGACTTACTCACACAACCTTTTCCATGCCTCGTCATTACGTATAATGAGTGTGAAGGTCGACGCATTCCAACTACAACTGCCAGTTGTCACCGCTAGTTGGTAAAGGTCTAATGTAGACTTTAACATGAGCCATTGATGTTGAAAATCGTGTAGATGATGAAAACGGGGAGATAATCCAGGGCTATTCCTTTAATGCCCACATATGGAACGTATTCCACCAGGGGTAACCAATTCGGTATCCTTGTTATAGTGTCTCTTTATTATTTTGGTGAAGAAATAATAGTCGTCGGCAGTTGACCATGTTGGGTGATTCATTGTGTGAGAACTAAAATAATAAGGAGACTAGCTACCAATATGTATTTATCAATTATCAAATTTATAAATAGATTTGTGGCATAGGCACACTTTTTTATGTCTGTGGCACGGGAACACTTTTTTAGAAATTCTGTGATAAGGTCTGTGGCATAGGCACATTTTTTTAGAAAGTCACAATGAAACTAAAGCATAAAGATTTTTTACCGTCCTAATCCAAATTTATAAATAGAATGGAATTTATAATGTATTCAACACCAAATTATAACTCGTTGTATAATTATTGTAACAAAATTAAATCATGGACTGCTCCAGTTCTAGCAATGAGGGGTGAAATCTTATGCTTCAGTATGCTCAATTTAAGGAGGGCGCATCATCAGATAATTTAGATGAGGAGATGATAATTTACATGGATATTACACGTTCGATTGATGAAAAAAAATACAATTCAAGATGGGAAAGAACTCGAAACTAAACGTCGAGTGAATCGAAGGAGAGAAAGGGGACATGGACCACTCTAGGAAGATTACTTTGGCGAAGATAAAGTATACAATGGGTATTACTTTCGAAGGAGATTTAGGATGCAGTATAATGTTTTCAATCGCATCCTTGATTATATTTTCATTATGATAACTACTTTGTTCAAAATAAGGATGTATGCAGTCCTCAAGGTTTAAGCTCTCATTAGAAAGTGTTGGGGGCTATTCGACTCCTAACTGACGGAGGTTACCATGGTGTATGGTTTGAGTAGTATGAAATGAGTGAAAACACTTTATTAGAATCCGCTATTAGATTCACCGAGGCAATTGTGGCCATTTTCGATCCCCAGTATGCTAGAAATCCGACAATAGACGATGTCACCAGGTTATTTGAACAAAATACAAACCGAGATTTTCCAGGAATGCTAGGAAGTATAAACTGCATGCATTGGCGATGGAAAAACTTCCCCACGGCCTGGAATGCTCAATATAGTGGATGAAAAGAATCACAAACTATAATCCTTGAAGCGGTTGCCTCGTATGACCTCTAGATTTAAGAAATGCTCTTTGGGGTTCTTGACTCTTGCAATGATTTAAATGTCTTGCACCGATTTAACGTCTTCTAAGAATTGCACAATGGTATTGTTGCTCCCATTAATTACACTATTAATGGAAATTCATACGATATGGGGTACTACCATGTTGATGGCATATACCCTCCATACGCTTCAAATGTTAAAACATTTAGGAAGCAATAAGGGATTTCACAAAAATAAGATTTATTTTGCAAGTACCAAGAAACGTGCAGGAAGGATGTTGAACGTGCTTTTGGTGTACTATAAGCACGATTTTCTTTCGTCCATGAACCTTATAAATTATGGAATATGACATCGTTATCAACCATAATGAAATCTTGCATTATATTGCACAATATGATTATTGACGATGAACGTAGAGACTATCCATGGCAAAATGAATACGAACAGAGTGATGACACACTTGGAACAATGAGGGGGAAAACTAATTTCTACGACTACCTCATATGGGATGCTAAGATAAGAGATGTAAATAAACATCCACAATTACGAGATGATTTGGTGGAGCACATTTGGAATAACCACGGTGATGAAATGGTGGGTTGATGAATTCAGAATTTTTGTGTTTTAAGCGCGTCTAATCTCTTTCTTAGTTCCTTTTTTATATTGTTCTTGTACGATTTTTGTGGTAATAATAAATGTTTTCAAATTGACTCCTTGATTTTAACGTAGAATAGTAAACAACAGTTGCACCGTTTAAGAAATGAAGTAGACATTAGATTTATTAAAACAAAATAACGGATAACTGAAACGATCAAACCTTACAACTGCAACATCCTACTCATCATTTATTGAACCAGATGGACTAGACTCAGGGTTTGACGACCCGGTAGAGTTCGGATGCAGCGCAAAAATCATAGTCACGGTCGCAACAACCATCGTTGTGAGATTATTGAACCTTTTGAGATGGAGTTATTATTGTATAGCATTCATTTTGATCATATCCAACTCCATGATGTATGACTTGTCTCAGCCTAGACATAGGAGCTGATCTTATTTTTTTGTAAGTTGATCAGCTCACTTCATTTCAATGAACGCATCCATTTGAATCAAATTTCATGGCATGCCTCTACTTCCACTCTTGCTTGATTTTAAACATTTTATTTAATTATTCACAATGTTTGAGTATCATGGTGTTATAATCCTAGCTGTTAGAACGCGCATATTGACGAGCACGTTGTTCCTCCCCTTTCCGACCTGGGGGTCGATACGGTACGTCCCGTACACCTGGACTATCATATGAGTCTATGGGCATAGGCTTGTCGTAGTTCCTTTATCTGTTTTGCAAGTCAAAATTTTGCAACTCTTTCAGAATTTGGTAGCAATTATCGAACATGAATTATTTATTGGTTTCAACGTGGTACGCCTCGTGGGCCTGTGTAACCGCATTGTACTCATTCATGCCGCTTCCTTAATTATTGAGTTGGTGAGAAAGCTTTGCAACATATAACATTACACGATGCAATAAATGATTGTAATGTGTTGAAAGCATGGATATCGTATGATGAACTGTAATTCCAGGCGTGTTGTTATACTCATTCATAACGTATCCCAAAATGTTCCAGATGTTATTGAGTTGCCTTCAATACTTTGACTAATATATTTTGCATACATCGTACATAAAATCTCGTATTTAAAGGGAGTCATGTTAGGTTGACGGGAATTACCAATGTTAGTCAGTTGAGAGGAAGACATTATAGAGGGAATTAAATAAAAATACTAGAGGGAAATAATGAAATATGAGAGGAAAATTAAAATGAGAGAAATCCGGGTGGGATTGCAAAAGGGAAAATGTTCTATTTATAGTGAACGGTTGTTTAACCTATCTTGTTTAGTAAATACTTCCTACGAACTTCATTTGTTTGTAAGAGTTCTGACACACTTCTGAAGTTTGTAGGAATTTCTACGAATAAATGAAGTTCATAGGAAGTATTTAATGATTCAACATCCGTTCAGTAAATTTTGAGAACCACTGCCTTTTCTCTTACAAAACGACCCACCATTGCAGACCTTTGGATTTGCAAAGTTAACTTTTCTTGTGTCTTTTAGATCCACCATTGTGGATGCTCTAAGTGCATCCAATATTTTTGTGGTACAACCATTTAGTGCATTTAGGATACAAAATTTGGTATACATGTCTAGTGCATTAATGACATCTATCTTTACTCTATTTTTCGTATGAAGAGGAAACTTCAATTTTAAGAATCACTTCTGTCATCTCTAATGGATGTTTACACTTTGCATTCGTCTCCTCAATATTATCCTCTTGTGTCTACTGTTAGACTGATTTCCTGCTATTCATCTTCCCTCTTCTCAAGTGTAGAGAAATTAAAGGGCTCTTTGGTATCACAACTATTGCTAGAGGAAGAGAGTATTTCTCAATATTATTAGACAATGTGTAATCATCAATTTTGGCACCAATATCAGATTGAGAGTTTGAGGATGTGGGCGCATTCTTATTTTTAGGTGTGGTTGATCTCCCTAATAATGAGATTGATGCATTAAATTGGGCAGACGATAAATAAAATCTTGTATAGTCTCCAATAGGGGTTGGAAACAAAAAACACCACACCCAACCAAAACAAAGAATTCTATATGAAAGATAACAAATATCTAGACAAGCTAAATACCAAAAAAATGAACACAAGAGATTTAACATTATTCCACAAACAATACATTCATCTACATCCACAAGTGAGAGAACGATTATATTATGATATTTGGTTGTAATTGAAGATTTATTCCTTGAATTCAAGTTTAGAAAATCCTAAACTTCCCTGTCTTCTTTTCTCTCTCAATGAGCTGCGCCTCTCATTAAATTGAAACTCAATGCAAAATGACCAACATTTCATATATACCCAAAGCATTACATGTGAAAAATATCTCAATACCCAAATGTAAAAAATCCAATTGCAACACCCAACACTCGCTTGCTGAGTGGCAATGACCAAACTTGATGCAGGTCCTCAACAGTCGTCGCTTGGATACCCTTTAAACCGCCTATGATGCCTTATTTTGAGCCTACTATTACACATATCTCTTCTCTTAGAGAAGCATGTGGAAGAAAATGTCCCATATGAGAGTACTTTTACACACACACACACACACACACACACATATATAAATGCTATTGTTATCGAATTTTTGACATAATTTTTTGAAACAAACTGACGTGGTAGTTTGTTATTGGTTGATTTTTGGGCCCACACCAGTGAGACCTAAAACCTAACCAATAACAAATTGCCACTTGAGTTTGTTCCAAAAAATTATGTCTAAAATTCAGTCACAATAGAACCACTCTTAACATCTATTTTGACTTATAATATTAAGAGGCAGGGTAAGTAGATGATGAGAAAATTTGGGATGTGCAAGGTTGCAAATTATCAGGGATGTACTTTAATTTTCTTGCTATTTAATTACCTAGTAAACATGCATAATTCACTTACATATGATAACATAATCATTACTACTTGTGTGAGGAAATCACATGTGATCAAGACAACTAACGACATATATATATATATATATATATATATATATATATATATGTTGATGTCAAAAAATGGACTTGTTCCAATTTTAAAATCACAGATAAAATATAGAATTGCAATGAAATAGTTAAAAGAGTGACATAAGATTTTAAAGTGGTTCTGCTGTGTAAGAAAGCCTACGTCCACTGTTATGGTATTGATTTCAGAGATTACAGAAAGCTAACTATTCTTGCAAATAAGAATATGCTAGGATATGTTCTATCTTCCATTTGATGAAAGGGGTACAATGTATTTATAGTGACCCGAAGATTAAAGGTTGGAATGTCAAGGGATGAAATGATTTTATACATTTAAACATTTACACCTGTACATAATGAATGTGATGATTGGTTGTATTAAGCACGTGTAGTAAGACCCTCGGTATGGTGATGCTTCATTGGTCTTGATGGTCGGCATTCTTTATATTTGTCGGCATGACTGTCGAGCTACTATCTCTTGATTAGGATTTTGGCCACGTAAGTGGACAAGTGTTCACTTCTAATTAGGTGGATAATTTTTGGTATCAACAGAAGCCCCAAATGCTCTATATTTAATGCTTACATGAAAATATGGATCATTGGATCCTGGAAGTAGCTCGGAGTATTTTCATGGTGAGGTCAGTAGCCGACCTCCCATACTTGTAAAATTTTAACGGTACTATTTGAAGATGATTTTTTTGTAAATAGTTTAAATTTTAGAGGACCACTAGAGGGTAAATGGGTATTTTACATCCTCTATATCGCAAAGCCGTCGAAATATCAATCGCTGGTATGTTTAATCATTACTTTTACTATTTTCGAAACAAGCTATAAAGGCGAAAGGCTTTTACAGGTTTTGCCTTACCCCAAATCTTCGAACTGTAGTAGCTATTTATGAGCTTTTGTGCGATCGTTTGCCATCATTTATCTTTTCCTTCCATAGTTCTTACTGAACCTTTAATATTCTATTAGAATTATTTTTTTCTCTCTGTTTTTCTTCATTTCCTTTCTTTCCGAGCCATGGTTCACATAGTTGATGATGATTCCCTCGAGGAATTTAGGGTAGAAAAGAAAATCCCCTCTTGGCTTGATTTAGAAAAATCCCATTGATCTTTAGATGTATATTCTTTAGTTGAGGTTCATTGGATCCCAACCTTATTTATATCTAAGTGTGGTTTTATATTTCCACTAAGTCCTTTTCTTCTTCATTTCTATGAATATTTTGACATCGTTCCAACAAGAGTAGCCCCCAACACTTGAAGGGTTATTAATGGTGTGAATAGATTGAATGAGATCTATGGAACTCATATTGGGATTTCAGAGATCATGTTCTGCTATAAATGGTCTATTGCAGGGGATAACATATATTACTTGAAAACCAGACAAGCCAATAGGGCTTCAGTACTGAATTTGCCTGATTCCAATAAGAATTATTGGGATCATGCTTTAATAGTTAAGAATTGACAACATGCTCCTCTTGAGAATGGAATGGCCTACCATCGTCTCAGATGCCCTCAATCAAGGAATGGGATAGGTTGTTATTTAAGTTCTTGCCCCTTTTATTTTCCCTGATTTCTTTTCTGATGTATTTTAATTATTACTGCTTGTTGCATAAGAATGTAAGAGGAAATGAACCAAAACATGTGAAGTACGTTTGGAGGAACTCAAATTATTATGGGGTCTTAACCAAAGGACATGAGAAGTTCATCCAAGATCAACTTCTGTATTGATAGAGTATAAAAGTTCGATAACCTCTTTTGTAGCTTGGCTAATAACTAATGTGACTTAAATTGTAATTGACTTGGATAAGGATCCAGTGTCTACTTCCTTTGTAACTGAGTCTATTGGTGTTGGTGCTGGTACTGAAGTTTCTACTAGTGGAACTTCATCTTCTTTTGACTCTGATCTTCCCTTATCTATTAGCATGGAAAAAAGGAAAATTACCAATCTCTTGGAGGAGGACTCTACTGCTGGTGCCAAGAAACCAGTTGATACTAATGCCTAAAATAAGAAGGCTGAGACTAGAAAGAATCCCCCATCCCCCATCCCCCAAAGGTGATGAGTCTCCTCTCAAGAGACTAAGGAGAGGTCCTGCTGATAAGTAGGTTGAGAAGGATGTTGATGCTGATCAACTGGGATTAGTTGATAAGGTCCCATCTACTAATGGTTCGTCTATATACTTTTATCCTATCTTGGCTAGGAATTTCATCAAGGCTGGTACGCTCCCAGATCACAAAGCTGCTACTGCCTCCATATCCCGATCAAAACTATCGAAAAGGGCTACTCAAAGTTTAGACTTGGTAAGTTTTCATATTTTGAAGTTGGTCGAATATTATTTATGTTTTCCTTGATTTTTAATGACTTGGTTCTTTTCTTACAGTTCTTAGTTGATTACAACCAAATATTGGAGAAGGGCGATCAACTATGTTCTTCTTCGGGAGAAGTAGAAGAGGCCTTTAAGGGTCTTAGGAAATCCCTGGAGGAGTCCAGACATGATTTAGAGACATAGAAAAAAATTGGGAGGAGAATATTGGTACCGCCAAAAAAGCACGACAAAAAGTTGATGAAACTTTGACTGTGGCTACTTTGGCCTCTACTCAAGCTGAGCGCAGGGCAAAGGCTACTAAAGAGAAAATTGCCAAATTGTCTGCTGACCTTTCTATTGAGAAGGGCAAAAGAAAGAAAACCTAAGAGGTATACTTTTACAAGGGCTGGGATAAGTCTATCTTTGCTCAAATAGCGTATGCCAAGAGGAAATATTTCAAGGACGGTTGGTCGACAACTTTGAAGGAAGTGGGCATTGCTGAAGATTCAGATCTAAATCTGAGGCACGATCTAGTCTCCCCTCCCAACCTTGATGATGAAATTGATGATGACGCATGTTCAGGGGAATCCTCTATGGCAATTGAGTCAATTGTTCCTCTAGCCGATCAAAATAAAGCTCCTGTTGACTCAACTGCCCCTCTTACCGATTAGGAAATAAACCCTGGAGTAGAGAAGGATAAGAAGAAGATGTAGACTTATTTGGCTTCTAGTATTTGTATTTTTCACCTTTTTTTTGTCTTGCTCTGATGTACCTATAATGTTTCTATCTATTAATAAAAGAAATTTTTGTTTAATTAACTTGTCATTTTTTTGATGCTTAGGTATTGCCCCGTCTCCCTTTTATTGTTGATCAATTATTGCTTTATCTTTCTAGTTCATTGTCAAGATTGAAAAAATTGCTTCTACTGGCTCTGACCTACTCAAACGATGCAATAATGTGTTTAAAGCTTGTCATTTGGACTTGATATATGAAGAATTAATAGGCTTGGTCGACACATATGCTTTTGATCAAGCAAGGGATGCATACACTTATCTCAAATTCCTTTTTGATCGGGCTGTGGTCAATAATGTTGCATACTCTGAGATGACTGAAGACTTACAGGCAGACCATAATGAAGCCAAATCTTTACTGCATGCCGACTATGAATCCAAGTACAAGACATTGAGTGAAGGCCGGGGTTTTGAGAAAAACCTAAAAAAATATGCCTCTGCATATTGAAAAAAGGAGTTATTGCTGAACCGTGAACTTGATGAATTCAGAGAGATCCCCAAGCTATTGGAATAGGAGATTAATAAACTCCGAAATGAGTTGGAGACTTTAAATAGTCTTCTGTTAGTGGTGCCGATGAAGGTGCCTCATTTTTGAAAGAATGAGAATGCCCAGCTAATGGAAGAACTTGAAATGTTAAAGAAATCCAAACCTCTGCAATCTTTCAGACAATAAAGAATGAGCCGATCAACTGTTGAAGAAACTAAGACCAAGAAAACCTTATCTGACCAGGCAGCCCAACTGAAAGCAAAGAGTCAAGCTATTATTTATCTGTATACAAAGCTGGAAGCTAAGGACAAAGCCATTGTTGATCAATCTATATAGTTGAAGGTAAAGGATAGTGTTTTGAAGAAACTCCAACAGAAAGTTTAAAGGTTAACATTTTAATTTCACAAATAACCCAGAGAGGTTTGTATGGAAGGCTATAACGAAGTGTTAGGCCATCTGGATGATCACCTTGCTCAATCCCATTGTGAAGGCTATAAATGGGGTTAGACTAATTACTTGACTTTACTGAAGCATGATCGTAACAACCATCTATGGTATTGGAACGAGCCTGGTCTTTTAGATTATTATAATCCGCCTTTTAAGTTGGACACTTCATGGATCCCTGTTGATGCTCTTCCCCAACACTTGATCACTAAATACTTAGGGGACTATGGTTTACATGATGTTCATGAGATAATGCGTCCTCCTCACCTGACCAATGTGCCGAGCAGCAACAACAGAAGAATGTTAAGGGATTTTAACTTTATTAATCCCCCCTATACTTTGGACGATCCTCCTGCTGGAATGGAAAGAGTACATCCATCTCAGCCGACTTCCAAAGCTGAAGGGAAATGTCATGTTGAATAATTCTTATGTATTTTGTTATTCATTTGAATGTAATACAGTTTATATGAATGAAAATCCATATGTTTGTGTTGTTAACTTACGATTATTTTAATCAACCAGTTAACTTGTGATTGTAATGCCATTGATTCTACTAATGCACTTAGATATATTAATCCAAATTTAGCAGTAGTTATCAATGGTGACCAATACCATTGATTATACTAATGCACTTAGATAAATTAATCAAAATTTGGCATAGTTATCAGTGGTGACCAAGTGTATGAGGAATATGTGTTTATATTCCAATATTTAGGAATGTTTACATGTCTTCATGTGTTTAACTTAGTCGGGTAAAACTTGTTTGTAACTTTTTTAGTTATATACAATGTTTTACAACCTTTTTGTTCTTGACTTGTCAATGACAAAGTCATACATGAAGTAAACTGTTCTTGAACTTAGTCGAATAATACTTCTTGTTCATGACTTATTTATACAAATCCATACACGAAGTAATAGTTACTTCTTATTCGTGACTTGTATGTACGAAGTCATACATGAAGTTTGCATTTGAGCGAGAAATAATTGTGCCTCAAGATGTTGGTGTATCTGGAATTTGGTAAATATACTTTTGATTGGCAAGAATTTATGTGATGTATATAGCCATACTCCAAAAAAAAATTGAAAAAATTGAAGTGACTGAAATCAATATTTGATTTAAACTTGACCTATAGTCATGTAAAACATATAGCGAAAAGAAATACAATAGTAACAATCCCTTGAATCATTGATAATATTTTTGGAGGTGATCGGAATTCCAAGGGTTTTTGAATTCTTCCCCTTCCAACGTCTCAAGTCGGTAGGTTCCTATTCACATGACATCGAAAATGCAATATAGGCCATGCCAATTAGCCTCAAGCTTGTTGTTCTTCTCGATGACCTTATTAAGAACATAGTCACCTTCTTTAAGATTGGTCGGCCTAACCCTTTTATTATAAAAGCAGGCAGTTCTGTGTTGGTATGCAGCGTTTCTCAAGGCCACATCTTCTCAGACTTCCTCCAACATGTCTAGATCTAGTCGGCGTATCAAGTCACTAGTTGAAGAATCAAATTTCAGTACCCTGTGGGTTGGTAGGCCTATCTCGACTTGTACCATGGCTTCAGTCCCAAACTCAAGAATGTAAGGTGTCTCTCTAGTTTCCGTTCTCGGTATTATTCTATAAGCCCCAAGAACAGAATGTAACTCATTAATCCTGTTTCCCTTAGCAGCATCAATCCTCTTCTTCAGTCCATTGAGAAAAGTATTATTTGTTAATACTATTTGACCATTACTTTGAGGATGTCCTGGTGTAGAATGGAGTTTCTCGATTATAGACTGAATACAGTATGCTGTAAACTTATCGTTATCAAATTGAGTGCCGTGGTCCGAAATGAAGGCATACGGTAACCCATATCTGCATATAATATTCTTCCAAATGAATTAGCACACCTTCTCATAGGTCATGTCTACCAACGGTTCTGCCTTCACCCATTTGTTGAAGTAATCAACAACAACGACCAAATATTTAAACCTGCCTTTAGTGGTCGATAGTGGGCCGACTAGGTTAATTCCCCAAATAGTGAATGACCAAGGTGAAGTTATGGATGTTTGAGTAATATTGGGCATTTTATGGATTACAGAGAAATTCTGGCGTTTATCACACTTTCTTGCATAAACTGTACAATCTGGCCTCATAGTCGACCAGTTGTATCCCTGAGTGTTGATTCGTTCGAACAATAACCCACCAACCGAATGAGCTCCATAGGAACCTTCATGACACTTCTTTGATAAAATCTTCCACCTCCATTGGATGAACACAACGCTATAAGGAGATCGTCAATCCTTTTCTGTATAAAATGCCCTTGTCTAACACATACCTCGCTGATTTATATCGAAGTTTATTGGCCTCTTTGGGATCAGGCGACAAGATGCCATCCATAATATAGGATTTAATTGGATCCATCCTGGAGGGTCTCAAATGAATGGAAATGAAATTAACCATTAAGTCCTCATCAATGCTCCGATTAGATACTATCTCTATTAGGATGGTGCGCCTAAGTTCAATCCTGGTTGCTGAAGCCAGCCGAGCAACTGTATCTGCTCGGGCATTGGCTGTTTTAGGGATCCTTTTCATTTGCACGACTGGAGACTTGGAAATGACTTCCATGGTTTCGATTAAGTATTTGGTCATCAACTCCCCTTTGACTCCATATAAATGAATAATTTGGTTGCCCTAACATAGTTAATTTAGGTATACTTATCTTAACCTAAAAGTTCATACAATTCAGTTGGTACACGCCCGACCTATCAACCATATTCGTACGTAATATTTTATTCTCTTATATTTACCGTACAATATTGATTGTACGATTTATCTCATTAATCGCATTTATTTGAGTATTCACAACAATCTAAGGGCCCTAGTTACCCCTAACGTAATATCAATTCAGTAGCTACCCTTGTTAACATATTGACCCAATAAATTTAAGCTCGCTCATGCTTTTTCGTAATTATATTCTTATCATCTCGAATTAGAGTACATCACAATCAAGCCTATGAATCTCCACTTTAATTCTCTCACAAAATTAAAGTCCAATGCTCAATCATAGACCTACTTCCATAACATTATTCCAAAAATATATTTCATCAAGGTGCCAAACACTTCCCCGATAAAATTTTAGGCATTTGAGGCTTAAAATTAAATATCTTACATTTTCTCGCAGCCTAACTAATCATAAAATTTTCTGGCAGATTAAACACCTTCTAGTAAAACTTCAATTTCTCCCTCTACAGAACTCCGATTGACCTGATTCCAAGTTCATTGGAAAGATAAGAGATATACCTTTCCATACATCTATGATTCACACTCTAATTCGAAGTATAACTCAATTGGAATACGTTTAAAGTTGTGTAAAAAATTCTGGCAGATTGACATCTTGTGTTCATCAATTAAACCCTAAGTCATTCAAGATTCATGCTCTTTAACCAAGAACTCATAAAGATTATATGTTAATCATCAAATATATTCAAATTTCATTTTACCTTTACTTAGGGATTCATTCTACATGCAATCCTACCCAAAAATGTGATCAACTCAAACATTTAATTCATGGTTTTTCAATAGAATTAATCAATTCTTAAAACTCCCTACACATGGGTATTATAACTTGAATTTGATTTGCAATAAACACTTGCCTTGATAGAGGGGTTCTGATTTTGTGATTGTTGTTGATGATTGATTGTTTTTCTCCTTCAATCTTCCTTCCCCACAAGTTTGTGGTGAAAATCTCCTTTGAATCCTTCCCAATTCTTCCTTTTGCCTTGATAATTGTTTCTCTCTTCTCTCTAATGGATATGGTGTGTTTTTTCTTCTCTCTAACCCTACCCTCCAACTCTTATAATCTGACTTAGAGTTATTAAATTCGTAGGTCTTCTCACTCCTATAATTTAAAAGACTAAAATGCCCCTGAACGGTCCCGGCTTAGCCCAAAAACATCTCGGGACCCAACTAGTACCCCTGGGTATACTATTTTGACTATTTTGACCCTTCCGGGGTTAACCGTGACCTCTAAATTATCATTTGAGTCACTTAAAAATATATTACTCGTTCTCGCCCCAAAACGGTTTACATGTGTTAAATAACTATTTACTACTCGCACTAAGTAAATATAACGAGTCAATATAAATCGGTAACTATCTCTGGATTAATATACTATAATTCCAATTCTTAATAAATATCATTAAATTACTCCTCTTACGTAATTTAAATTAAGCCGTATTTTCTCATTTAATTTTCCAATTTAATTAAATAGAATATTCAGAAATACAGGGTATTACATACTTCCCCCCTTGCAAAGGAATTTCATCCTCGAAATTAGGATCGGGCTGGTATTAAGACTAAGGACCTTCAATATCACTGCATCTTCTAATACTCAAAACCAAATCATAACATCCTAACAGTCGTCCCAAGTACATGCCTTGCTTCATTATAAATTCTTATCGCATGTTACCCATGTCGCATATATCATACAAATTCCACAACGGTTATCATTATAGAAATTTTCTTCAGACATAACTCCATGATTGAATATTTTATTACTCTCCTTAGCATATTTCTGGGCCATTTCCTGAGTTTTAGATGACTCAGGTTGATCGATAATGATTTCAGCTTGCTTTTGAACTAAAGTCTGCTCGGCAGGAAAGTTTTGCTGGTCGAGAACCGCTGGATAGGTTAATTCAACAATAAAGTCCGCCAAAGCTTGGCCTTTCAATAAAGACCGTGGTTTGTAGACAATATCATATTCTCCCAGCTCTATTGCCCAATACATTAATCTTCTTAACTTCTCAGGCTTATGGAGTGCTTGCTGAAGAGACAGATTAGTATACACCACTATAGCATGTGCTTGGAAATAAGGTTTCATACGCCTAGAAGCTTCAATAAGTTCCAAATATAATTTTTCCAAGAATGGATACCTAATCTCGGCTCCCTTGAACGCTTTTCTGGTATAATACACTGATCTTTGGATGCTATTATCCAATCTTACCAAAGCTGAGCTCACCGCTGATTAAAAAACAACTGGGTATAAGTACAGTTTCTCTCCTAAGGCTAGTTAGGATAACAAATGAGGTGATCTTAGGTACTTATTCAACTCTTGAAAAGCTTCTTCACATTCTTCATTCCACTCAAATGTTTTTCTCAACACCTTTAAAAATGGCAAATACCTATCTGTTGCCCTAGACACAAATCTGTTTAAAGTTGCTACTCTTCCAGTGAGCCTTTGTACATCTTTCGTACAAGCTGGTGATTGCATTTCGATCAAAGCTTTGATCTTTCATGGATTAGCTTCAATGCCCCTTTGATTGGCTATGGATCCGAGGAACATTCCTTCCTAGACCCCTAACACATACTTGGTCGAATTCAGCTTCATTTGATGCTTTTCTAGTTGGTCAAATGTTTGGCTAAGATCACTGATATGATTCGAAGCCTTCTTTCTTGTTGTTAACATATCATCCACATAAACCTCCATATTCTTGCCTATCTGTTCTTCAAAGACCTTGTTCACCAACCTTTGATACATCGCTCCTTCATTTTTGAGCCCAAAGGGCATTACGTTGTAGCTATAAGTTCCTCGGTTGGTGATAAAAGTTATGATTTCTCTATCTTCTAATTTCATCTTAATCTGGTTATACCCAGAATAGGCATCCAGGAAGCTTAAAAGTTCATGTACCAACGTAGCATCCACTAATTGATCAATTATAGGCAAGGGAAAGTTGTATTTTGGGCAGGCTTTATTTAAATCGGTGAAATCCACTCGCATCCTCCATTTATCATTCTTCGACCTAACCATCAAAACGTTTCCCAACCAAACTGAATACTTCACATCTTCAATAAACAGGGATTTTTAAAGCTTCTTGACCTCTTCGTGGATAGCTAGATTCTTCTCCGAACTAAAAACCCTTCATATTTTCTTAATCGGCTTGGCATCCTTATTGATATTGATCTCATAACATAGGAAATTGGTATCAATCCCAGGCATATTCTCATGGCTCCAAGCAGATACATTTCTCCGTTGCCTCAAAAACATAATCAATTCCTGTTTAAGGATTGGATCCAATATTGAACTTATCTGCGTAGTTCTTTCTGGTTTGTCATCGTCTAGGATAGTGATTTTAGTAGATTCCACAGTCTGTCCCTTGACTAATTCTATCTCATCTCGTAGATCTAAAGTTTCAACTTCAGATTCACTATTAGGATCAGTGGTATCCACTTGATAGGTGGTATTTTTATTCTTTAATTTGATCAAATCCTCTTGCTCGACTGAGGAGTAGTAACATTCTCTGGACCCCCTTGGGTCGCCTTTAACAACATCTACACCAAAATGAGTTGTAAACTTTAAGCATTGATGAACTGTTGATAGTACAACTTCAAACTTCTTCAATCCTATTTTGTGGAGGATCACGTTATAGGAAGATTAGACCTTTTTATCCGTCACAAAGAAGTGTATTTTCTTCGTGCGACTTGCCGGCCAAGTGCCGAACAACACTTCTAGCTTGTTTGTCCCAAGAAGGTAAATTTTTTCACTTGAAAATCCTATTAATGGTGTGCGTTAGGGTTCTATTTCGCTGAGCTTCAAGTACAAACTCTAAAAGCAAGGGTAAAACATAATATCTACCGAGCTCCCATTATCAATCGAAATTCTACTGATGACAGTATCCTGGATCCTGAATTTGACAATCAATGGATTATCATGGGGATAAAGTACCCCAGGGAGATCATTATTTGAAAAACCAATCACTAGTTTGTCTTTGTTAACCTTCCTAGGCCGTCTTCTTCATTCAGATTAATTATCTGGATATAAGAGCAAGCAATGTCTTTATTTAAATAAGCTTTTCTTTCAACAGTGTGATCGCCTTCTCCTGCATCGCCACTTGTAATGACATGACAATTAAATGAACCAAAACCGATCATATCTACCTCACGTTCTGGCTACTTGGTCTTATTCATCAGACCGAGATCATCCTCACAATAATCTTCATGGTTTCTCTTCCCATCATCTCTGGGATTCCATGGAGATTTTGACATTCTTCTCGCTTCTCTGCCTTCTGGTCGATCAACAAACTTATTCAGTTTTCCTCAGCGAATGAGGAATTCTACCTCATTTTTCAAAGCGACGCAGTTATCTGTTGTATGGACATGATCCTTATGGAATTCATAATATTTGTATCTATCCCTCTTATTAGGGGGTGCTTTCAACCTTTCCTGCCATTGCAAATCGTTATTATTTTTAATTTCCTCAAGGATATGGTGAATTCTAACACTTTGTAAGTGTAGGTTCCATATTTTTTGAGCTTGTCCTCTTTTTTCAATTTCTGCTCCTTCTGATCTTTCTTCTCAGTCTTCGTGGATGGACTTTGCTTTGCAGCCATTGCTTCTGCACTATTTATTATTTTTCCTACCTTAGTCATGAGCTTAATAATGGTTTTAGGAGGATCTTTAGCTAGAGTATAGTATAGTTTCTCGTGAATCAATTCACTCATGAGAGCAGTGATGGTTGTTTTTTCCTCGTAATCAACCACTTCTAATTTCTCATTATTGAAACGAGTGATGTACTTCCTGGTTGTTTCCCCTACCTGTTGCCTTAAGCTCAAGAGATGGGCTACTCTCTTCATTAGCTTGGCCCCAAAATATAAATTGCTAATAAATAGCTCGGCAAGCTAGTTGACGTTGGTAATTTATCCCCGAGGCAAGTTATTTTACCATATCTGAGTAGATCCTATAATAGTACTAAAGAATTCTCGACATCTCTTCTCATCATGGACAGAATAAATGCCAGCGACAGTTTGATATTGTTCAATGTACAGAAATGGATAAGTTTTCCATTATATTTGGGGTTCACCATAGGAGCTTTAAACCTAGATGGAGTAAGAAAATGCACAATTTCTTGATTAAAAGGGGATCCTTTAATTAAACTTCGCTGTAAAGGATTATTTGCTTTTACCATCTCTCCTAGATGATCTTCCAATCCCCGAATTGATCCTTTCCATGAAGGATTACCTACACCAGATTTATGCGAAACAACTCGACTGCCCCGACTATGTGTACGTGCTGAACTCCTTTCTTGAGAAGTCTGCTCGGTGTGTACAAATCATCGAATGCTTGATCTTGATCTGATCGTGGCTTCACTCTGGTCGACTGGATGTTGAGTGTTCCTGGATAATGCTCTAGGAGGGTTTATGTTTGCTCGGGGTCCCAATTGATGAAGCTCGACTCAATCTCTCTAAGACGCTTGTCCTTTTAAGGGTGAAAGAATGGTCATCATAAGAATCTGAGGATGTGATTGAGGAACTAATTCCTGGTTGATAAGTCCTATCATGACATGATCTAGAATATCTGTGTCAGCTATGCCTCGAAGGTGGGGGTGGCATTTCTCTCTGTGGTGATAAACCTGTCTGTTGTCTGGATAGGGCTGGAGATCTGGCTTGTAGCAACTGAGCCAATTATCTCATTGACTCTTTCATAGCGTCTTGAACCCTAGAAATACTAGCCAAAATACCATTTAAATTGACTGCTGTAGGCGGAGCAGATGGAACGGTTGGGTTGCCTCCATTCCTGGTACTAGGCTCTGGGTCATTCATTTTTTCTTAGGCAAGGATGTACGAAAGTGAGAATGAGAATGAGAAACCCATTCCCACAGATGACGCCAATCTGTTGATGTAAAAAATGGACTTGATCAAATTTTGGAATCAAAGATAAAATATAGAATTGCAATGAAATAGTTAAAAGAGTGAAAAAAGATTTTAAAGTGGTTTGGCTATGTAAGAAGCCTACGTCCACTATTATGGTATTGATTTCAGAGATTACAGAAAGCTAAATATTCTTGTAAATAAGAACATGGTAGGATATGTTCTATCTTTCCTTTGATGAAAGGGGTACAATGTATTTATAGTGACTCGAATGTTAAAGGTTGGAATGTCAAGGGATGGAATGCTTTTATACATTTAAGCATTTACACCCTTACATAATTAATGTGATGATTGGTTGTATTAACCACGTGTGGTAAGACCCTTGGTATAGTGACACTTCATTAGTCTTGATGGTCAGCATTCTTTATGTTGGTCGGCATGCTTGCCGAGCTACTATCTGTTGATTATGATTTTAGCCATGTAAGTGGACAAGTGTTCACTTCTGATTAGTGCATGTAGGTAGATAATTTTTGGTATCAACAATATGTTTGTGTATCTATTAAGGAAGAGGGGTTTATACGGTATAAAACACATATATGCATACTATAGTCTGTTAATTCCAAAACCTTCATATTTATTACATTTTTTCTATATGGAGTTTAACAATTAAAAGACAATACCTTTAACTAACCATAACATTTATCATAATCTTAACATAAACTTATCGAGGGTCTAAATAGTCATTACCACCTATTATCATCAAAACCGACTATATGCCATGATTTTCTTTATATCCTTAACTGACCCATGCTTGTGTCATTATTATTTCACATATCAATTTTATTTTGAATCTTGAAAGAGTCATTATACTTTAATATTAACTTAATTATTTAATATAGTTTAAGCTTTTATATCCTTATTTTTCATTTTGACTGAGTCAGTTAGCTCTCATGGTATGCCTATGTAATCATACATTTCCTTTGGCTTATTATGGTGTTAAGACTAGCCTGAGACCTTACTCTCACTAGATCATATATTTAATGGGTTGGGGTATCAGTTGTATAGTTTTAACAAAATGAAATGTAGGGGGTATTGACCCATAATAAATAAGTAATTTATAGATTAGCCCCTAAATAATTATGAGTGTAAAAAAAAAACAAAGAATACTAGATGTACGTGGTTCAGAAGGGGCATTTGCCTACATCCACAGGGAAAGGGGGAAGATTGGTTTATTAATTAGGAAGAATAATGGTAATTGGAGTGTTAGGATTGCTAGCCAAGAGTCCAAATTACCATATGCGGGTTACAATCAAGCTTAAGTATCCTTCTCCTCTAGGTCTATTTATGTTCATCTTAATATCAAGTCATAGAATTCTATTGGGATTGGTCTTCCAACCCGTTAGTGTGATCCTCCAAGATTTGATGTTATCTTCTATGATATTCGTGGTCATCCTGCACCATGGTCTGCCTAAACCGTGGTCTCTTAATACACACCATCCACAGGACATATCGTGTGAAATGGTTTCGTCCATTCTCCCTTTAATTGCCCCCAAGGTTGGGTTGATCGATCAACATACTAGTTGGCCCAACTTTTTATTTAGTTTTCTTTCCATGTGTCCTAAAATAATTATTGGAAGGTATTATCAAGTTTGCGCGCACGTGTTTCTTAGGACAAGGGACAGAGTTCTAATCATTCCACGTGTAACCATTTTTCATGTACTTCCTGCCTTGGGCCACGTGACCCAGTGTTATTTTCCAAAGTAAAGATAGCGCATGAGCGCATGGTGTTTTATCCCAAGCAACGGACGACAGATGACATAATAGGGGGCAAAAGGTATAAGGCCTTCATAGCGTTATAGTTACCATTCCTACGTCCATCAATATATTCTTACTTGGCGAACTCTCTCTAAAGTTCTAGCTTCCAACAAAGATTTTCTTTATCTTCCTTTTCTTCTTTTCCATCTTCTTTTCATGTCTAGGCACAGTAAAAAAACATGAGGCTACTGATAACTTTTGGGACTTTCGTAACAAGTACGGAATTCTCGATTGTGTTAACATAAGGATATCCCCAGAGGAAGAGGATATTATAGATCTTCCCTCTAGTGAGGTAGCTTTTATGACAGTTGCCATATTATAAGGGGGGTTCGTTTATCCCTCCACCCATTGATGGTGAGGGTATTCCGTTATTATGTAATAGTCCCAACTCAAGAAAATGGTAACTTTTGTTGGATTGTGATGGGTACAATTTTCATTAACCAAATTTGTGGGACGAACCTAGGCCTTTAGGAGATTAGGTATTGTTACGACTTGAGGTTTTCCCCAAGATCATATCTCTACCACTTCCAAGCTAAGGAAAAGTCCCATAATTTGGTCACGTATTTTATCCGATTACAAAAGGATACTGAAAAAAACATCCTTGTGGTTTCTGGACAGGCACCTAGTAAGTTGTCCAATTGTTTTGTTTTCACCAAGTATTTGAATTTTTTTTCCTGACTTACCTAATCATTGTGCAGATAATTTTTTGGATAGAAAGCCGTCCGATTATCACGTCAAACTCCAGAAGATGCTCGTCCATATTGGAGGGCAACTCATATTTTTATCGACTACAATTTGACTGTTCAATCTCTCACCAAATTCACAATCACTCCTGAAGCTCTAGTCGTCGATTACTTTGTGGTCAGTGTCGACTCCATTCCAATTGCCACCCCTACTCCTAGCTAGACTGACAGGGATGTTTATTTGGGGGAATCTCCCCACACGTCATCTCAACTGAGTCAGATTCCGACCAGGAAGAAGAGGATCTTGTCTCTTTCTTGAATTATCTTAATCCTCTCCTTTCTTAAGACGCCAACATCTCTGGTCATCCTTAGGAAGATGTTGAAGCTGATGAGGAATTTTTTGTGGAAGATTTCTTATTCTCTCTAGTTCCTAGCTATCTAAAAGACATGGCTGGAAGATAGAGGAGGACAGTTGACCTGAGACTTCCAGGGATAAAATAAGAAAGAAAACGTCCGGCTATAGCCAAGCCGAACGGAATGCCGATGCTGATGAGTGGAAGAAGAAGTTGATCTCCCTTAAGGAAAAAGAGGCCTTAGAGCTGGAATGACAACGCCAGGAAGCCGAACAAGTGAAGAAAAGGGGGATAAAAAAAACTAATGTCAGTGTTCCACCTTCCCCTATCGTCTCCAACTAACCTGTTATGATCAACAAACCCCAATAACGGTAAAGGGAATGATTAAGGACTCCCCCCCTAAGGGAGCTGCACTCTCCCTTAATAGATCATCTTTCTCAAGGGGAAGGAGCGAGTGACTAAGGCTGATTCGGCCCACATGGATCTGGATGTGGTTTCCGTAAGCGCTCAGTCGATGATGTTACTTAAGGGTGCAACCGGTACGGTATGGTCGGTAACGACCCCTTACCAATACCAAAACCACATTCTATATGGTAAAACCGTACCGTACCAATTTACCGATCGATACATCAAAACAAAAACCAAAACCAAACCGACCGGTTTTTCGATTTTTTTGGTATTTTCGAGTTTTTTTGGTTTCGATAATTTTGGTTTCAATTCGGTTTTTTCTCGGTAAATACCATAATTTTAAATCGATTTATGCATTCGGTAAATCTGATATATATTTCGATATACCCATTTCTAGCTGTTACAATTTCTAGCATTTCTAGCTATTACAATTTATAGCATTTCTAGTTGTTTGGAACAATTAGAAACATACACAAAAAGGTACAATTTCTAGCATTTGTAGCATTTGGAACAATAAATTTAAACAGATACGAGACCAAACTAATCGATTTACTTTTGTCGGAGCCGTAGGAGAGTGAGACGAGACCAAAATGGTCGGTTTACCTCCGTCATAGACGGATGAGAGTGAGACGAGATCAAACTGATCGGTTTGCCTCTACCAAAGCCGGAGTAGAGTGTGATGAGATGAGGGAGATGGTGCCTGAGGAGAGTGAGCCAAGATGATGAGCCTCAAAAAATGAGGGAGATGTTACCTCAAAAAATGTTCGCCGAAAAGTCAAAATCATCGACACCTCCAACACCGAAAAAACAAACCTTCGCCGGAAAAGCCAACTCGTCAGAAAAAAAATCACCGGAAAATACGGAGGGAACTCAGATCCAAATACAGTTGGCGCCGAAAAGATTGTCACCGGAAACCCGATCTTAAAACAAAGTAACCACACCAAATCGAAAGCCAAGTCTCAAAACAAAAAAATGGTGTTCTCAAATAAAAGTCCTCAAAAAATTATTTCTCAAAATCAACCCAAGGTTGAAGAAGAAAAAAAATGAGAGAGAGAGAGAGCTCAAACAAAAATGACGACCACACTTTTTGAGAGAGAAAGAGGTAAAAAAAATGAAATGGAAACCCTAAAAAAAGATCTCTACACAAACCACAATATAAAGTCCAAAAGAAATAAGGGCAAAACGAAAATATAGCCAACAAAACAAACGGCTCTTTTTATTTTAACAAAATGTTGCCTAATTCATTTTGTGTTAAATGTTTGATTAATTAAACAAAATATATGTTTAATTAACATGATTATTTAACACTTAAACCAAATACTCATATAAAGAAATTTAAATTCAAAGAGAATATAAAAACTCACTCATGAGAAATAAAATAAATAGAAGTAGTATGATACCCAAAATAATTTGACACTGCACAAAAAGTTTGGTACGGTATTTCAGTACGGTAATTTTGGTACGATATCGGTACGGTAAATTCGGTAAATCGGTTTTTTGTATCTAAAAACAAAAACCAACCAAATTTTTGATGGTATTTTCAGTTTCGGTAAAATCGGTTTTCGGTATTTCATAATATGAAACCAAAACCATTTTTTTCGGACCAAAACGGTACGGTACGGTAAAACCCCATACCGGTTACACCCCTAATGCTACTGTTTGACTTGATAGGCTTCTCCATGGAGAGGCTACACAATGAGGATTTATAGCACAACATTTTGGCACATCACTTGCTCTTTTATTTTTTAGTCACACGCTATAGTTTATTTCTAAATTCCCCCCTCCCCTTTTCTGCGTAGAGCATTCAGGTCGCCTAGGATCTTGCCGGCTGAGAAGATATTTATTGGAAGAGTACCGATCAACTAATGAATGCTAAAACTACTCTAAAGGACCGGATCACCGCCCAATACATGGAGGTGGATGATCTTAATAACAAGTTGAAATATGATGAGGCTAAAAGAAAAGAGGTGGAAGAAGCTGAACGAAATCAAAATGATTTTAATAAAGTAGACATCGAAATTTCCAAGCTAAAGACCTCCTTTCAGTGCAAGGTTCTGAAAAATCCCATCCTTCAGAAATAAAAATGTGTGATGGAGTGGATCCAGGATAATGACCTTTAGAAGGCATATAACGAAGGATATGAGGAGGATTTCTAGGAGGTCACCTCTCATCTAGACTATTATGAGTCCACTATCTTTAACAAGGGTTGTGTGGCCGACCTACGACGGGGGAACGTTTGCACCGAACATCCACCCTTGGTGAACCTTGTGGTCGCCCCTTATGTTGTTAATCCTTCAACCCAGTGTAACACCCCGTAATTTTGAGGGTTTAATATTTAATTATTTTTGGGAGTTATAAAAATATTTAAATTTGGAGGAACTTAAATTCATGAGTTGGAGAATTTAATAGAGTGAGACGAATTATTTATAATTGGTGAATTTTAAGTTTAATGGTTCAAAATCTCGTGTGTCACATTTTGAGGTCGAAATTTGGAAATTTTGAAAAGTATTTCGGATGGCAATTCTGAGTGGCGTCCGAATGGGTCGAGATGAAAAGAGTACCCGGGGGTAGTAATTGGGTCTCGGGGTATTTTTGGGCATATTCGGGCCCACACGGGGTGAGTTGGTTCTTTTTAATTAGACCCACATGGCCAAAAATGGGATTGGATGTTTTTAACCTAATTGAGA
The DNA here is from genome assembly GCA_949130495.1 of Sambucus nigra. Taxonomy (NCBI): domain Eukaryota; kingdom Viridiplantae; phylum Streptophyta; class Magnoliopsida; order Dipsacales; family Adoxaceae; genus Sambucus; species Sambucus nigra. The sequence continues at coordinate 338,721,766 of OX422213.1, read as the reverse complement.
GATTAGGAAACGGGAGTCAACTCAACTCTAAGCCTAGGGCTTGAGAGGGAAATTGGAGGAAAGCAAATCAAGAGTCAATTTGGGGATGTTGGAGCCAAATTAAGGGACAACACCAACGGATCAGACACTACGAACAATTCCAGGCAAGTGGTTAACTGTTGTGATTCCTAAATTGATGATAATCAATTCATATCATAGTGATGTATAAATCAAAATTTCGTTTTGGGTGTGTAACCAAAATTAAAATTGGGTTTTTGGAAATTAATATACCTTAATGGGATTAAGGGTGAGATTTATTGTGTTTATGATTTTAGAATGTAGATGAATGAATCGTATGTTAAAACTAGTGAGAATAAATGGTTAATTGCTGATAATATAAATGAAATTCGTATTGGGGATTTGAAACCCGGATAATACCCAAATCGGGAAAACCTTGGAATTTATGGATATTGATGATTAATTAAGGTCTGTGGGATGTTTAGACCCTTATCTCATATGGAGGATATGTTATTTGTGTTTGGGTAAGGGCTTAGATTGAGAATCAAAGCTTTAAGTTTTGTCCATGGCTAACAGTGGCTGGAGAGGACGAATACTGGAACGATCGATCGATCGACCCAGGGGGCTCGATCGATCGATGATGGCGAAATCTGGGCAGTTCGGCCAGTTTGTTATATAAAGGGGAATTTAGTTGAAAGTTAAGTTTCATACATTAATAAGTGATAAATAATTATGAAACAAATATTCCTAGCAATTATGGGAGAAAGTAATTGGGACTAGGATGAATTTATGTGGGGCACTTAATGGATGGATTTGAGAAATTTTATTCCAAAATAGTGAGACACGGATCAAGTGAGCGAATTCGGGTATATTGGTCAAGCGACCCCAAGGTAGTGAGCTAAGTTTGGAGATCAACTAATTAATTTAGAGTCGGGATATAGACTCGGGAAATATTTAATTTCAGGCCAAGTGATCGAGTTCGGGGTGGGGTATATTAATAATTATAGGTAAATATAATTGGAAAATTTATGGAGATGCATGTGTGACACATTGTGAGCGAAAATGTGGGAATGAAATTATGAGAGGTAAAATGGACCAAGTGAGCGAGTCCGGGTATGTTGGTTAAGTGACACCAAAGTATTTAATTAATTATTGAGAGAGAGTAATTAATTTGGAGACTCGGGAAATAATAAGGTATGTGCCAAGTGAGCAAGTCCGGGGATAATGGTTGGGTGACACAAGTTATTAAATTAATAACTGTGATAATTAATTTAATTAGAGTCGGATTGTAGACTCGGGTAGGATTAAATTAATAAGTGTGATAATTAATTTAATTAGAGTCGAATTATAGACTCGGGTAGGATTAAATTAATAAGTGTGATAATTAATTTAATTAGAGTCGGATTGTAGACTCGGGTAGGATTAAATTAATAAGTGTGATAATTAATTTAATTAGAGTCGAATTGTAGACTCGGGTAGGATTAAATTAATAGGTGTGATAATTAATTTAATTAGAGTCGGATTGTAGACTCAGGGAGGTATTGAATTAATTAAGGTGTAAATTAATTTTATTATAGTCGGACCACAGACTCGGATTGGTGTAAATTAATTAATGTGTGAATTAATTAACTGGGAGTCGAACCACAGACTCAGATCGGTATTAAATTAATGGGTGTGATAGTTAATTTAATTAGAGTCGGACGATAGACTCGGGGAGGTATTAAATTAATATGTGTGTTAATTAATTTAATTAGAGTTGGACGATAGACTCGGGGAGGTATTAAATTAATATGTGTGTTAATTAATTTAATTAGAGTCGGACAATAGACTCGGGGAGGTATTAAATTAATATGTGTGTTAGTTAATTTAATTAAATTCGGACGATAGACTCGGGGAGGTATTAAATTAATATGTGTGTTAGTTAATTTAATTAGAGTCGGACCATAGACTCGGGGAAAGTATTATATAAATTGAGGTGTGAGTTAAAAATATTAGAGTCGGACCATAGACTCGGGAAGACGATAAATTATTAAGTGAGAAAATTAATTACGTTAAGTCGGGCCATAGACTTAGGAAATTACAGGCAGTGCACGGGATTTTGAGTACACGGTAAAGCCGAAGTTTATGTTATGTATATACGGTATAGTGATAGTATATATATACGTGTATATATTCTGTGTGATATTAAATATCAGTGACTAGATATTTATTCAATTTATATACTCTAATGCTATCAAGGGAAGTTGCGCGATGTGGGTGAATCCCCTAGCTTGAGGAGTAGGGCGAGTATATCCCCAGGTCATAGCGTCCGATATATATGGGTGAGGGATTATCTCACTTTCAGGGAAGGAATATGACTTCCTCCACTACGTTTATATTTTGGGCCAAGTTGGTGAGCGATTCCAACTTGGGGAAACTAGGTTTTGTGAGCACACCTAGTGAGATAGCATTTTAGAGGGAATCATCCGGTGAGGGTATACTCAAAGGGATGGATATACGTATGTTATATATGTGGATATTGTGGTAAAGGTACCTATATAATGGTAGTAAATATTATATACGGGTAATAATACAGTGTGTGATGTATTTATTTTATATAACTTGTTACACGATTATATGCTACTATTTAAGAGGAATTAATTAAGTTAATTATGAGATAACTTATAATTCAAGAATCATTATACTCGGGTTAGAGTAGTATGGCAAGGGATGGTTATACCAGGACTAGTTGTATGGGGTAGTACAACTAGGTGGGGTTAAGGTAACCGGTAGGTGTGCACAATAGTGGAGGAGTGAGAATGTCCACAAGGGAGTGAGACACTAACTTAAATATGAAGCGCATTCATGCATTTTAAATTACTGTAGTTAATTCACTTGCTAAATATTTCCAAAATGTTTTGGGTTCTAACCCTTGCTATAAAACTATTTTAAAAACCTTTTAGGTGTCCAGCCACATGGACGCCAGGATGGATATTCTATTCCAGGGACACGGAGCTGTGGCATTTGTGGATGCTAGTAGGAGTTTGGATTAAACGTATCATTCATTCATTCCTAGAGTAGGAATCTTGTATCAGTTTCAATTTTATTTAGGGCATGTCGCCCAGACTTTCAGTTCAGTTCCAGATTAGTTTATTCTTGTGTTGGATATTTGTATTGGATTATTTCACTTTGGTGGCCGGTGGTTTATTCGGCAAATTGTTTAATTAATTATTCAGTTGAGTTTTAGTCAGTTGTGTGAATGGTTTATATTTATTTCCACATGTACTATTTTCTGTAATTAAAAATTTAAAATTGGCACCAACTTTTGGAATACTAGGTGGATAGTAAGTTTAAAAAAGTTTTCGACAGTGATGCTAAGGATGATCCAACTGAGATTCCTGTTTTAATTTGATATAGGAGTGATCACCCGGTATTTTATTAGGCGGGGTGTCACACCCAGATCTCCACCAATTATTCTACTCCCCAATTTTATATTCTTGGGGGACCACCCTGATCTATCAGCTTATTGTGATGGGGTTAGTACTAAACAATCAAGCATGCCTACTGTTACTGAACATCATTTCCCCAACCCCTAGTTTTTGTTTTATGTGATTTTATTTTGACCCTTAGTGGTCATTTTTTTAGGTCTCTGGCCATTTCAATCTATTAATGAAAAAATATATTCTTACTTCAGTTAATTTCTTTACTGTGCATTTGTTTAGTTTTTGATACACAACCATGCTATTTGCTATTTTGGTAATGATATCATAATTTGGGCTTTTGAGACCATGTCTGGTGTCTTTCTTATGTTATTTGTTTCACTACGATTTATTTTTCTTAACTGAAAAATAAATAGCCAGTTTGTGATTTTAACCTGGTCAGCATTTTTACCCAAATTTGATCCTAAGCCGATATGTTGAATTTTATGCCCATTTAAGGTCGAACATAAGTAAATGAAATTCTTAATTCAACCTGATCTACCTTAAGTGGACTTTTTTCCTCTTCTAGGTTGATCGTACCACTTTACATGTGGGTTTTGGTGCCAAACATATATGACCAACTCACATATGAGTTGTACCAAGAAACTCTTACGTGGGGTTTTACCTCTTCTAGGACAATCTACTTTGGATCTTACCACTTCTCAAGTGGGTTTTTGGTGCCAAACGTAGGCAACCAACTCAAGTCTGAGTTGTACCATGGAATTCTTAGTGGGTTTTTGCCTCTCCTAGGAAGATCTACTTTAGATCATATCACTTCTTATGTGGGTTTTTGAAGACAAACGTAGGTGTCCAACCCATATCCGAGTTATACCATGCAGTTCTCACATGGGTGTTTACCTCTTCTAGGCCGATATACTTTAGATCATACCACTTCTCAAGTGGATTTTTAGTGCCAAACGTAGGTGACTAACTCATGTCTGAGTCATATCACATAGTTTTCACGTGAGTTTTTAGCTCTTCAAAGATGATCTACTTTAGATCACATCACTTCTCAAATGGCTTTTTGGTGCCAAACATAGGCTACCAACTTATGTCTGATTGTACCACACAGTTCTTACATTTTTTTTGCCTCTTCTTAGGCGGTTGACCTTTCTAATTAGTCATGTCACTGCTTGAGTGGATTTAAATAAAAAAAGGTTTGAGAGAAAGATTTTGAATAGTTTAGACAAGTACTGGTCGATCATTTTATTGTGAATAAAGAAAGAAGAAAAATATCTAACTTTCTATCTAATGATAAACTTTCTAACGTTCATAACATTCTATAACCTTGGGATTGCTCTTCCATCTAACACTTCTAAATGGTATAATCCTCTACCCCCAAGACTACTCGGTTGGGTCCTTTCCAGTTTAGTGCAAGTTTCCCATCTTATGGATTCTTTGCACCAGGCAACATGTTTCTGAGGACCAAATCACTGACCTGGGGATTCTCTACCTTGTCCTTTTCATTATATTATTTTTTTAAATCATGTTGGTAAGCGACTAAATGTATCAGAGCTTGATCCCTTCTTTCCTTAGCCAGATCCAATCTGTGAGCTATTCAGTTATCATTATGGCCATCTTCAAAGATCTCTGATCTGAGAGTTGGGAGTCAAATCTCTAAAGGGATAAAAACTTCGATGCCATAGGCAAGGGAGTATGGAGTCTCTTTTATTGGATTTCTAGGGGTCATCCTATATGCCCAAAGAATAGAGGGAAGCTCGTTCGTCCGTCGTCCTTTGGCATTTTCTAATCGATGATTGATTCCAGACAACATGGTTTTATTGGTTATCTCTTCCTGTCCATTGCAGTGGGGAAGACTACTGATGCATAATGGATTCTGATTCCTTATTTCGCACAAAAATCACTAAAAGAGTCATTGTAGCACTGCAATCCATTGTTTACAACCAATGCTCTTGGGATTCTAAACCGTATAATGAGGTTCATCCAAATAAATCTTTTGATATCTGGCTCTCTGATATGTGTGAGTTGTTCAACCTCAACCCATTTTGTGAAGTAGTCAGTTGCCGTTATTAGATATCTGTGATTTCCTAGTGCGATAGGTAATGGGCCCATTATGTCCATGATCCATTGGACGAAAGGTCATGGACTGGTGAGGGGATTCGGATTTCCCGTAGGCTTCTCAATCAATGATGAAAACAATTCACATTTAGGTCACTTTAGGATGAACCTCACAACATCCTTTTGTATGAATGACCACCAATGTCCTTGAGAGATTGCCTTATAGGAGAGTGATCTTCGACCTATGTGTGCTTCGTAGATGCCTTCATGCATTTATCTTAAAGTACTTTAATTGATTGGAGTGAATGCACTTTGGTAGAGGGTCGGTGAATGATCGCCGGTATAATTTTATGTTAGAGATAAGGAAGAACGTGGCCAACCTGATACTTAGCTTGTGTGCCTCTTTACCGTCTGGGGGTAGCTTATCGGTTCTCAAGTGCAAGATGATATGGTCCATCCAGGACAAAGCTAAATCCACTTACAGAATGTAAAGATCTTATTCTGACTCGTTAATGCTTAGTCGATATGTGTATTCCACTTCGATCGTCCTTTTTAGGTCGGTGTCAATGGTAGAAGCCAGAGTGGCAAGGGCGTCTACATGGCTATTATTATTCTTTGGAAGCTTCTCCACCGAGGAAGACTTCAACTATTGAAGAAGACCTATTGCCATATTCCTGTAAGCTATCATTCTGGAGTCCTTTACTTCATATTCTCTATTAAGTTGGTTAACGATCAGTCTAGAGTCATATTACACACTAATGTGGTGAGAACCCAAACTAATTACCCTATAGAGACCGTGTACCATAGACTCATATCTGCCTCATTATTTGAGCCTTTAAATCCCAATCTGATGGATTTGTCAAAATGACTGCCTTGTGGTGTCACAAAAACTATCCTAACATCTGTGCCCCTCTTATTTGATGCGCCACCATTTTTCCTCACTGACCACCAATAATTCTAGGATTGGATTTGGTTTTTCATCCTCTCCTCTTAATGATGTTGAAAATTCTGCTAGAAAGTCTACCAAGACTTAAACCTTCATCGATATTCTAGATTCATGCCTAATGTCAAACTGGGTCAGTTCAAGGGACCATTTGGTCATTTTATTTGAGAGAACACCTTTTCTAGTTCATTTCTCAGAGGATAGTTTATGGGATCTATTATGGTATGAGCATCAAAGTAGTGCCTCAATTTCTTGGCGATGGTCACCAATGCCAAAACTATTTTCTCAATAGGCATGCATCTAGTTTTTGCCTTAAAGAGAGTATGGATAACATAGTATATCGGGCTTTTCTCTCCATCGTGTAAATAAATCAGGGCAGTCCTGGTCATGTGGCTTAAGACGACCAAGTACAGGTACACATCTTACCCGTCTTTAGTGGTTGGCAGGATGGGAAGAGATCCAAAGTACTGTCTAATTCCTTCCAAAAGTTGATCACACTCCTCTGTTAGGGTGGTATGGCTTTCTTTCTTTAATTCTTGGAAGAACATTCGACGCTTATCTAATGATCTTGAAATGAAGTGATTTAGAGCATCTAGAAATCAAGTGATGACCTAGATGTCCCTAATAGTAGTTGACCTTCTGATATTTTATAGAGCCTTGATTTAATCCAAATTTTCTTCTATACCTCTATGGGTCATCAAATTCCCAAGGAATTTACCAGAGCTGACTCCAAAGATTAATTTTGAGGCGTTATGCTTCAACATGTATTTATGAGAATTTTGAAAGTCTTCCTATGGTCTCTAATGTGGTTAGCTGCCTGCTTGATTTTGACGAGCATATCATGAATATATACTTCCATAGTAGGACCAATCAGCTTCCTGAATATCTTAGTTATGAGTCATTGATAGGTTACCCCTATATTCTTCAAACCAAAGCGTATTACTTTGTAACAGTAAAGTCCTAAGGCTGTGATGAACGAGGTTTTTCCTGATTTAGGCCGAATATAGGTTTTTGGTGTTTGCCTAAATATGCATCCATGAATCTCATGCATTGATGTACTTCCATTGAATCTACAAGTTGATATATCTATGGTAATGGAAAGTTGTCTTTTAGGCAGTGCCTATTAACATCGGTGAAGTCTGTGAAAGTTCTCCACTCGCATCTCTTTTTCTTGATAACAATAATGTTAGAAACCCAATTTTGGAATTATATTTCTCTGATGGACTTGGCCTGAAGTAGTTTGTCCACTTATGTCTATATGACTTTCACCTTCTTTGGGGATAATTTTTTAGGTTTTTCTTAATCTTCTTGACGGTTGGATCTATATACATTTAGTAACAAGTGATTTATGTGTTTATTATCGAAAGATCATACGTTTTCCATACAAAGACATCTGGGTGGGCTATAAGGAAATTATCGAGCTATTCTGTTTCATCCTTGTGTTTCTATGATCCGATAATTAAAGTCATTTTCGGCTGTGATGGATACAGAGGAACATAAATGAGTTCCTCTAACATGCATTTGAAATGAGTCATTCGAGTTTTTTCTACTCCTGGACGAACGCCCTTTGGTTACTACTTAGGTTAGTCATCCTATGAATTGTCATCATCTTGACTTCTCTTGGCCTAGTTTTGTTTTTCTTTACTGGACGAGACGAAACAACTATGAGTTACTGCTTGATCTCCCTTAACCTCCTCCACCCCTTGGTCTGTTAAGAACTTGAGATTTTAGTGGAGGGAGGAGGGGAAAACTTTCATCTCATGAATCCATCATCTGCCCACTATGGCATTATAGGGTGACTCTGACTGGATAACTTGGAACTCAACCTCTTTATTGGTTGAGTCGACTTTAACTTGTAGTTTAATATTTCCCAGAGGGTTTTTATACCTCCATTAAAACCAATCAGTGGGCTTACATTGGTATCAATGTCCTTGATGCTGAAGTTGATGTCTTAGATCACTGTCAGGTACATGATCTCTGAAAATATTCCTTAATCCATCAATACTCTGCTTACATCAAAGTTTATAATTTGTAGAGCGAGTACTAGAGCATCCTTATGGGGTAGATTCACGCAGACCAAATTATCGTTGGTGAATATAATAGCACGATCAATATCCAAGTCTTTTTTCTCCTATTTGAATGGAAGAGTTTGGATAAGTAAACTTGAAAATCCTATTTGATGTTGGCTTCAATCCTCACCTTTTCTCTGAGCTTCTTACTAGTGTGTTGAGCTTGATCGGTGTATCAAAGAATGGCTGCAACTAGCCCAACTGGTGGAATATCCTCACATGCCTTCTGAATTTTTTTATCTTTGTCATAACTTTTGGATTCATCATTCTAATATGATCCTTGAAGTTCCCTTTGTGGACATGCTCCTCCAGATATTTTTTTGAACATTTTTCATTTCTCCATGAGGTGTCTGTGATCGTGTTGATAAGTGAACTGAGGATTGACATCCTTATCATCTAGATCAGTGGTCATCTTGGGAGTCCTCTTAAAGTAGGGTTTGTCTTTAATCTGCATAATAAGCTTGTATATGGGTTCTTTGAAGTCTGTCTCTAGTGCCTTGTAATTGTTCTCACTGACCTGAGACTTGAGGTGATCATTTGAGGCTTCATTCCTAAACTCCTTCTTAGCCGAAGAGGATTGATTTTACTTTTTAGGTGTATTATTAGGTTCATCATTCCTTTGGTCGGTTGGGGACTCTGGATTGATGAGATTATCATCCACCTTGACATATTTCTCAATACGGGACATGAGATCATCCATTGTAGAAGTTGATTACTTCGTCAGTGACTGGTAGAGATCATTTGATCGCTTCAAATTGAACTTAAACAAAGAGATCACTAGATGATCATTGGAATCATCAAATTTTATTATTTAACTACCAGTACCTTTGATATTACTTCTTAAGAGAATCTCCCTTTTTTTTTCTTAAGAGAGATCACTGAATCAACCTCCTTGATTACCTTGTTGCTTGTGATAAACTGAGCTATGAACTTCTCGGCTAGGTCTTTAGAAGAGAAGATTGATTTGGGGGAAATTTCTCAAACCACTTCAGACAGATCTCTCCTAGAGTAGATGGGAACACTCGGCACATCAGGGCATGGTGATGTCTCCAAAGAGACACGATTTGCCCTATAATGCCTGATATATTGGCCAAGTTCGGCCTTTTCATCGTATGTTATCACCTTTGTCATGGAGAACTTCTTTAGTGGCTTAAAGGACTCTATTTTCTCAATAAAGTGGGGGTGAGGATCCGTGCCCCAACGTCTTTTTAAGTAGAGTCTTGGGAGTCCGAGCTATATTTGGGTTCAACCTCCCTTCTAACTCTTTCTGGATAAGTCCCTTTAGTTCGTCGCTCCTCATTTTGTTTGGCTGCACCTCTGGACGGGTAGGTTTGTTACTTTGTGCCGACTCAGTGGGATGAAATTTATGGTTGCTGTGGTTAATGGAATTACTCCTAGTAGAAAAATTTTCACACTGTTGGTTATGGTGCATCACGTGAGGGCTTCTTAAGTGAGTGGTCATCTTAGGCTGATATGATACGCGATTTCTTAGAGAGTGAGGTCCTCTCTTGTGATGCTGTTCAGTACGTATTGGAGTCGGACCTACGATCTTTTGATGACTAAGTTAATTGCCTCCTAAAATGGGAAATCTTTTGATCACGGGAGATCCCCTCATAAATACTGGCCAAATGGGAAACAACCCTTACTTTTGGTCAGCTAATCGGTGGCGTGAAATATTGCTGACTAGGCCCTGATCTCCAGGGCCATTGACCTCTGGACCTAGAATGTCACTGAAGAGAAGGGAGCCTAACGAGAGTGTGGAACCTCCTTACGATACGTATTTTAAACTGGATGTGATTTCTCGTGTGCGTGTGATGAGATTAATTTGCACTTTTGACGATTGTTGGGCTAAGTAACTTTGATAGTGGTGAGAACTTTGAGTTTCCCATTAATGACACCAAATTATAGGGGGTATTAACCCACAATAAAAGAAATAGTTTAGAGATTATCCCGTAAACAATTACGAGTACATAAAAATAACAAAGGAAACTAAATGTCCATGGTTCGATAGGTAAATATGCCTACGTCCATGAGGAAAGGGGGGAGACTAGTTTATTAATCAAGAAGAACAATGGAAATTAGAGTGCTAGGGTGGCTAGCTGAGATTCGAAGTTACCACGCGAGGGTTAGAATCAATATGTTCATAATGGGTGAGATCGCCCTTATTTATAAGTTTTAGTATCCCACTCCTCTAGGTTTATTCATGTTCATCTTAATCACAAGTCATAGAGTCCTATTGGGACTCGTCTTCTGACCTATTAATATGATCCTCCAATAGTTGACTTTATCTCCCTTTAGATTCGTGGTCTCCCGGTATTCACTATCCACGTGACATGCCACGTGACGTGGTTTTGGCCATTCTCCATTCACGAGACAAGATCTAGAGTGGCTCAACATCTCTAATGAGAGGCTTATGTTTATTGTAAAGGTTCTTATTCTATGTATGTTTTCTATAATAATTAAAATTTCAAGCATGATAATCCTTAGGCCAAAGGCAAAGGTTGTTTTAGGTCGTTTGAGGTTTCTTGTAATGGTTAGAATTCCTTAGAATGCAACAAATAATTGGTACCCATAAGTACTCAAAACAATTAGGACTCACATAGAGTGGAAACAATACACCCTAAAGTATATGATATCAAACACTAAGAATATGAGCAATTTAAGGGTCTTTTATTTATCTAAGTTTTGATAGGGCTATCTGTGGACATACCAATCCCTATTTGGCGGAGCACGAGCCCTCTTCGGGGGCGATGGTGATCCCACACGTGTTTGTGTGGGAAAAAGGATACAAGTGTCCATCATCAATAATGTGAGGTACATGAATACGTAGAGATTATAGTCGCATGCATATTTTAGTCAAAACAAGAAAAATAAGTACCCACCTCCGAAGAGAAAACATAATTATGTGTATAACTAGTGCATGCGAAACCAAATGATACTTGGGATCGGAGAATATGTTATGTAGTGCAAAGGTGTTAGGCACCCACTCCTACCTTTTAGTCTCTTATGGGATATATAAAATGTTCTCCTTATCCTAAATGCATGAATATGTGTGTATATATAAAATGTGTTGTGTGTGCAAAGTGAATAAAGTGAATATATGCATGAATGTGCAGATGTGTGCGTGTGTGTGAGGAATACGATCATCATATCCACATCATGAGAAGTATGGTAATGAATTATCCTAGGGAGATAAGATAACTAAACATGAATAAAATGTTAAGATAATGTATAAAAATGGCTAAAATGTGAGCGACATCCTGAAATCGTAATTTCCCTATAGAAAAGTGAATATGCCTATATGGGACCATTAGAGAGATAATAAATGCAAGAGAACTAATTGCATGGGTGAAACATACTAGATATATGAATAATATGCTAATATATGATTGTAGACTAAAAATAAAATATTTAAGGAAGGACTTGAAGCCCAAAATAACTTCAAGATGCCCCCATAGCCAAAAATGGTATCAAAGTTCACGTAATTCGCTATATGAATAAGGTTGGAGTATAACCCATGATTTGAATCTAGGGTGTTTCTTTCGATTTACTACAAGTAGGTGAGATGTGGGCAAAGTGTAGAAAAATGTGAGAACTTTCTAAATTTGGAATTATGGTTTAAACCCCATTTTTTGGATTTTTTGGTTTATGAAAATAGACTTGAAAATATGTATAATAAAAAAGGTAGGATTAATGATAGAAATAAAATGAAACAACTAGAAATGTAATACGAACACTAAAATATGCAAAATAAAAATTATGGGACTAGTAAACAATAAAGGGTTTTGGACCTTCTAACACTTTTGAATTCTATTTTCACACTTTTTTGGCTGACTTTTGATGAATAAATGAAGTGGAGTGGTAGTTGAAGAAGGTGAAAGGTGATGTAAGGGAATTTATAAGAGAATTTATTAAAATTTACGTGTACTCAAATCAAAATGGATGCCGCATTGAAATCGAAGTCTCGTGTAAATGGGGTAAGGGTGTCCTTATAAAGGCAAACCTTAAAAAGGAAAAGGAAAATTTTATCCCCAAGAATCTTCCAACTGACTGGGTCCTAAACCTACCTATTATCAGGTTAGACTGACTTTCTGAGGAAGTAAGCTCAGCCTTTCTATAGGGATGTAAGGTGTCCTTCCAATAGGCAGACACAAATGATTTTTTGGCCATAATTTATGAATTGTATGTTTGATTCTCACATGGACGAAACCATTAGAAAAAAGATTTAGAGCTATATGATTTTTTAATGGGTAACTCCCAGGTTCGAGAGTTGACCACAGTCAAATGGGACTCGAGAATTGAGTTGTTGCTCTACAATTAGGGTTCAGAGGAGAACCAAGGGCTCAAAATTTTAAGTGACATTGTTTTGAACCCATGGAGGAGTGTAAGGGTGCTATAATAGGGTGTCTACATAGATAATATATGGTAAATCTTAGAATAAATGAAAGGTCATCAAAAAATAAACACCCGATAAAAGTAATGAGCGTAGGGTTCCTATGTGTTTGGAATCTGGTGGGGATTGGAAGTTATAAAGAGAATTGGGGCTTTACTGAGTGCCCAAGGTGAGTTATGACCATGCTGAGGGTAGATGCCAAATTTTGAGGGTCGAGGTTTAATTTCGAGGACTTAGGTAGTTTTTGAGAGAGTTATAGCCTTATTCTGAGGACTTTGAGTACTTATAAGCATTGTAATGGGTATTGTGACTTAATTTAGATGGTCTAAAGAACATAAGGTAAGGATTGTGGCGTGATTCATAGGGTATAGAGGGTATGTAAATGATGAATATGACCTGATTCTAAGGACATGAAATTATGGACTGATTCTGAGGGCCTAATTGCATTCAGGGAGTGCGGCCAAATTTTTAAGGACAAGGTGTTTTCCGAGTACCTAATGAGTGCGGACAATATGGGGATCAAAGACAAGGTCTATTATGGGGACCTAAGGAGTGTGTGCAACTAAATTCTAAGGAACTAAGGAGTATATACGATCAATACCGGGATCGTGGACTATAAAGCACACTATATAGTTGGCTCACTTGAGTCTATACTATATAGGAGATCAACTAGTTTGGAAATAAGACAATTAAGTCACTCCTCTTACTTCATTAGAACTTCAAGTACATATACATCAACAAATATCAAAGTCACCAAGTAGAAAACCAACACACAAAACACCCTAGGATTGCACATTTGCATATTTCATTTCTTATATGGGTAGTGTGTGTTAATTTGGATTAAAATTAATTTTCCACACTGATTAGAAATTTTTGGATATTTTAAAAACATTTTTAGAAATTTTTGAACATTTAAAATCTATTTTTAAAATTTTCCTAAAACTTGTGTTAGGTGAAATCCAAAATTGCTACCTAATTTTATGGGTGAAACTTATAAAAAGATAAAAAAACATGAGTTTATATTCGAATGTGAGGCTGGCACGTGGTTGTATATCATTGGATGAATGAGTGTTTCCTGTCTCTCCCATTTACAAGACTTACTTTTAACCGTTAGATCAAAATAATCTAAGGCATGCATGCGTTTATTTGAGATCCCATTGCATATGCTTTCAATCAATCAGAGTTAGCATTTGTGCAGTGCATTATAAGCCCTTGGATTTAGACTTCGAACGGTCATTTAATCTCAGCCCTTAATTTGATTCATCATTCCAGATCCTTCCAACCATCCTATAAAAGGATCATTCGTCTCAACATTTTAGAAGTTTAGAAAGTCTCTGAGAAGAGAGAAAAAATAAGAGAGAAAAGAGAGAGAAGAGAGGAAAAATAAGAGAGAAATATAATTTTCTTACAACTACTCTTGAAAATAATTTTTAGAAAATTAGGTTTGAGAGTTAGGTTTTTGGATTTCAATTATCCTCTTAGTCTATACCTCTCTTGCAATCACTCACCGTTTTAGATCTCATTTCTTATTAGAAACTTGTAGATCTAATTCTGCAATACATTTTCACTTAGAATCTTAGGTTGTTGTGATTTCTTTTAATAAGAAATCATTTTCTTGTGTGGGATCTTGTTTATATCATATTTGTATTTTGTTTTATCCAACATCTCTCGTTTTTTGCAAAATTGAATTTATAACTTACATAGTTTAGATCTCATAAATTTTTCACTTTGAAAATATGTGTATAAATAATTTCTTAGGATCTCTGTTTCGAAAAATCCATATAAGAAATCATATCTTGAAACTATTTTTGAGAAAAGATTAAGTCTAAAATTCTGATTTGAGAAAATATACATCTCATTCTTAGATCTGTTGTATATTTGTAGGGTTTGTATGTAATTAAGTGTGTGTGAGTGAATGCATGTGATTTTAGGTAAAACATTCACAACACAATCACTCACTATCACTAAAGTGTTGTTGGTTGAGAGGTTTTGACTTTTGAGTCGACGTAAAGCTAAAGGAGAAAGGGATCATAGCTAAAGAACGGAGAAAGGACAACTTCAGAGCCTTAAAGAAGTCAGAAACTAACCGAGGAGTGTAGGTATATTTTTGGACTTAGAATAAGTCTGTTTTGTATGATCTGTTGAATGCTTGTAACCTTAAACTGTTTTAGTGGATTTTTGTTTTGAGGTGTATAGACCTCCATTGATGTTTTCCCAATTTGGGTGGGGTTTTACCACGTAAAAATACCTATCTCATGTGTGTGTGCGATTTAGTCTTACATTACTACAATATGCTACATAGATTTAGGTTTAAAATAAAAACCTATTTCCAGGATTCTTAAGTAATTTGTTCTTACAAACTGTTTTAACACATTTTTTGTTTTGTTCAAGATTTTTACAAAAGTTTCTTCAAAAAGTAGTTCAGAACTCATTTAACTTTTTTAACAGTTATTAAAATAACTTAGTGAAGGTTTTTCAGACTAATTGTGTGGGACAATGTATATTCCGAGGATCGAAAGACCAATACGGGGATCACAGCTTAATTATGAGGGCAAAGGTCTATTATAAGGACATTGAGAATGTATTCGATCAATATGGGGATTGTGGCCTAATGCTGAGGGTTAAGGTCTATTCTAAGGACCTGAGGAGTGTATGCGACCAATATGAGTATCGTGGCCTAATTATAATGGAAAAGGTATAATTATTATGACCCAAGGTGTGTATAATGTCTTTGCAAAGGATGCGTGATGATATGAGAATTTTTCTAATGGTTTCGGATTTTTTTGAGAGGTTTGAATATTTTTGATAATTTTGAATATTTGCATAATCTTGATTTTTGATGGATCTTATGACAAATGTGTAATTTTTAGTAGATTTCAAGTTTTTATGATTTTTTTATTTATTTTGATTTTTTGGGAAATTTTAATTTTTTTTAGGATTTTTATATCGAAAGCGGAGAGGGGGTGTCTGTCAGTAGGGTCTAGCCTCTGCCTTCCATCATGGGTATAACATTTGAGGGGTTACATGAATTTGCAAGGGGTACCTATCGACATGCGTTACTAAAGGGTGCCGATCGGCATGCCCCTCAGTGTAAGGAAAAAATTTCGAATTGAGTCCCTTGTATGTTTTTGACTTATTCTCAGAACAAAACATGTTTTTGAGTTATAAATAGATTTTTTATTTGTCATGTTCCCACACAGTCTATGACACAGAGATTTTTGAAGATGTTACGACCAAGCTTCAACGATAAATTATGCCGAGATTTTATTGGTGCACGTTTTACGTCTTCATTGCATTCCGAGATCGCTCAGGTATGAACGCGCAGTGGTAATGGAACTCGAAATTTATTTTAAAATGATTAAGGATGTTATTTTATTAAAGAAATATTTTTAAAGTGGTTGAAAATATTTACACTTCGTTTTAAACTAAGATAATGATGGATTAGAGTTGTATAAAACACAAACTCTAATGTTTCTGGTTCAAATGACTTTAGTGGTGGTTCAAGCGAGATATGCATGTCGTTCGAACGACAGTCTATCTCGTTCGAACGAGCCACCGCCTCAAAGTTTTTTATTTAAGACGTGTTTCCCTCAGAATTTCAAGAGAGTGCAATCTAGAATATCAGTATATGAACAATACGTTTTCTACACAAAGTTTTCTAAGGTTTTTTAGTCTAAAACATACTTAGATTTTCAAAGATCCGTGCTTTCATTATCACATGAAATAGTGATATTTGTTTGCATCTTGTTGGAGTTTATTCTAAACTTGAACATTGGGTTTGCGATGAAGAAGCGAAGGAGTTCATGTTCAACATCGTAGAGATTTCCAAGCTACATCGGTGGACACCAAGGCATTCGTGGAGGCGAGTGTTGTGGATAGGTATCGCGGAAGGATTTTCATGGGCATTGTGGAGGAGTGGTTGAAGATTATAAGAGCGTCAAGTCTCATGGGGATTGAGTCTTTTAGTAAGTCTGTCTTTGTACTTTGTAATACCACATTATAGAGATTGTCTGACTTGGGTCGTCCGAGATTTTTTCCCTTAGTGGTTTCCTCGTACATCCGGTGTTGTGAGTATTCTATACTTTATTTTACTTTCTTTAATAACTATATGCATGTTTTGGATTAATCAAGATGAAATTTGGTTAAGTTAAAATTGGTTCACGACTTGGTGTGGTTTATAAAATTTGGAAAAAGAGTTTTTTTAAAAAGAGAAATTGTTTTGTCATCCTTAAAACACTTCGACGTTAAAAAGGGGCCTAAAAATTGGCATCAAAGCTAGGAACATATTTTTTATTTGTGTTTGATCCCTTATGTTTTTTAGGATGTTAGGCACCGTACAAGTCAAAGGTGATAGGTGTGGTATAGGTTATGATGATAGAGTTGTTCCCATTCCTAAAGCCAATGCCGACTGTGTGAGAGATCCCACTTGGAACGTGAGGAGAGGTTGACATTTTGGTAATCATTCCCGTCGTCTTTACACTTTCACACATTGCGGTAGGAAAGGTCACCTTAGACGTTTTTACTATGACCTTAGGAATGATGCAAGGAAGTTAAGGAATAAAGTCATTTTGGTTCCAAAACCCCAATGCGTAATTTCACACCTACTTGGGTTAGGAAATCGGAATTAAGGCTATAGGACTTAAACTTTATGGTTCTCATTTGGTTGCACTTTATTCTTCCCATGCTAGATCTAAAGGATGATTGTGTCACCATATTTGTCATATGCTAGTCTTCATGATTTAATATCTTGCTAGTGCTATGACATGTATATATTGTGTATCATATTTTTCATTTATTTGAGTCTTATTTGAAAAAAATACAAAAAGAGTTTTGGTTTCATATTATTTTTGAAAAATACAAAAAGGTTTTGCTTTTATTTGAGTTAAAATATGTGGAAAAGCCAAAAATATTTTCGATTTATTTTAAGTTTTGAGTTTACATATTTGATGTGGCATATTGGTGTGCTTGGACCCCCATCCTTCCTTTATCCATGTGGCTAGGACATTTGGTCATAATTTTTTATGCTTATAATGATCTTAACCATTGTATTATGGGGTTGTTTTGAAGTTGATATGCATTTTGATTCGACTTTGTATATATGCCATCTTTGCACCCATGCACGAGTTTATATGAATGCTTGACTTCTCTTCCATATTTGAGTTTGGTGAGACGTTCTTATCTCAATCATGTCACCTATGCGCAAGTAGAATTAAGGAGGAGGTGTGAATGTAAGAACCATTTACTGTGAGGATTGAATATTGAAAATATGATGAGTGTTCACGGGAAAGGGTTGCGAGAGTGCAAAATTGACTCGTCGTGAAAGCCACCGTTTAAAAAAGAATCTAAAAGAAAATCAAGGCAACAAAAAGAAACAAATGCCAAAAATAGGGTCAATAGGATTTTGTTTAAGTTGATATATATATATAAGGGAGTTTGGTTGGAGAAAATTTAAACGGGTTTGCACCTCGAACCCTAACGTTGAAAAATCGTATCATGACGCTATTGTTTGTAAAATCATCAAAATTATAGATTTGTGTGCATGATGTTTGTTTAGTTCATCAAGATCACATCTTTAATTGTCACATATGGCTAAAATAAAGTTTGATCATTTATAGCTATCAATTAGAGCTTCTTGATCATTTTGACGTGTTGAAATTGTGATTCATTTGTTGTATTTCACGCCCATTCATTCCATATTCATATTTGAGCACATCGGTACTATGTTATCATGTAACTCAAATTGTTTTTCACAAATTTGTTTTCTGTTTTGTTACTGTTTTACTACTGTTTGCTCCTTTCAGGTAGTTTTTTTAAGAAATTTTTTCACTGGGCGAAACCTTAAGTTTTTCAGAGTTGGAATTGAGATTTAGTGCTTGTCGTTCAAACGACAAAGCAGCTTCGTTCAAGCGACTTAGGTATGTCATTCAAATGACAACTCCACGTCATTCGAGCAACCTCCTGGGAATTTTTTTTGCTATTTCAGTACCTTGGTTTGTATGATTATATTTTTTCGGTACTGCTGGGTATGTTTGGTTAGTATGAAGTTCTCTATAATTACATCCTTAACTTCATTGCGTCACGCTTGCTTAGATTTGTTTTTTATGTTACATTATGTTGGTTTAATCACATTTTTTCTAATTTCGCTAATTTTTCTCATGTGATTACTATTTTCTAGCTTCGATGTGATACGTGTCGATTTTTTTTGGCTGGTAGGATTCTCGTTTATCTTGATATATTTCATTGATTAGCTCTTACTGGATATGTTTATCTTTTCACCAGGTTGTGTATTCGAGACAAAAAGGGGGAGAGATGTATGTGATATAAGGGGAGATTTTTTTTGTTGAGCACATAAATTTTGTTGCATTACAAATTAATATCATAGGCTTTTATGCTTATATGTCAGTATTGATTAGTTTGCACAAATTGGGAACCATCTTTTTTCTCACATGTTTTATATAATTTGTTCCTCCATACTTCACTAGGTATTTGTCCATTTCTTGTCTGTAGGTATGCTTAAAGAGATTCGAGATTTCAAGACTACATCACATTCAGGCGTGCCATTCTTATCGGACCATCATTTTCTAGTCTTGTCCTGTAATTTTTTATTTTTGGTTTATGGGATGGAATTTAGGCGCCATGCGGCTTGACGGCCCAGCTTAGGCATTTGTCTATTTGGTTTATTTGTATGTGAAAAAAAATTCCAATTGAGTCCCTTGTATGTTTTTGACTTATTCTGTCATAGATAGATTTTTTATTTGTCACGATCCCACACAGTCTATGACACATAGATTATTGAAGACGTTACGACAAAGCTTCAACGAAAAATTATGCCGAGATTTTATTGGTGCATGTTTTTTGTCTTCATTGCATTTCGAGATCGCTCAGGTACGAACGCGTAATGGTAATGGAACTTGAAATTTATTTTAAAATGATTAAGGATGTTATTTCATTAAAGAAATAATTTCAAAATATTTTTAAAGTGGTTGAAAATGTTTACACTTCATTTTATTCTGAGATAAGGATGGATTAAAGTTGTATAAAACACAAACTCTAATTTTTCTGCTTCAAACGACTTTAGTGTTCGTTCAAGAAAGATATGTATGTCGTTCGAACGGCATGTCAATCTCGTTCGAACGATAGGCTACCTTGTTCGAACGAGCCACCGCCTCAAAGTTTTTTATTTAAGACCTGTTTCCCTCAGAATTTCGAAGAGAGTGCAGTCTAGAATATCAGTATACGAACAATATGTTTTCTGCTCAAAGTTTTCTAAAGTTTTTTTAGTCTAAAACATCATTAGAGTTTTAAAGATCCGAGTTTTCGTTATCATATGCAATAGTGATCTTTGTTTGCACCTTGTTGGAGTTTATTCTAAACTTGAACATTGGGTTTGCGGTGAAGAAGCGGAGGAGTTCATGTTCAACATCGTAGACATTTCCATGGTACATCGGTGGACACCAAGGCATTCGTGGAGGCGAGTGTTGTGGTAGGTATCATGGAAGGATTTGTGTGGGCATTATGGAGGAGTAGTTGAAGATCATAAGAGCGTCAAGTCTCGTGGGGATCGAGTCATTGGGTAAGCTTGTCTTTGTACTTTGTAATACCACATCATAGTGATTGTCTGGCTTGGGTCGTCTGAGATTTTTTTCCTTAGTGGTTTCATCGTATATCCGACAATATGAGTATTCTTTACTTTATTTTACTTGCTTTAATCACTAGATGCATGTTTAAATTTAATCAAGATAAAATTTAGTTAAGTTAAAATTGGTTCACAACTTGGTGTGTTTTATAAAATTTAGATTTTTTTTTTTAAAAAGAGCAATTGTTTTTGAAGCACCTTATACTCTTGACTCACTTAAGTCTACATTGTATAAGTGCTTATCTAGTTTGGAAATTGTGACAAAATTGGAGTCCCATTCCCTAGATACCAAATAGCCTCATAATCTTCTCTTTATGCCACACTTGATTCAATTGGAGGTATAAATCACAATCACACACACTAGGATTGAATTCATTGTTCATATATTTCATTGATTGTGAGTTGTGTGTGTGTTAAATCCCACTCAAATTGTTTTTAATAATTTTTGGGAATTTTAAATAATTTTTAAAAGATTTTTTGGAAATTAAAATTTGGTTTATAAAAATTTTGGGGTCATTTTGTAATTACTGTGTTTATATTTTCATACCTAAAAGTTGGGTTGGGTAAGATTCGAAAGTTCTTGAGACTTCAGGGCAGCTGTGTAATTAAGTTTCAAACATGCATTTTGGTTGCATCTCAGCCATAAACCTGTCGTCCTTATAACGGCCAGATTTGTGTTTTTTGCAAGACACATAATCCTTGTGTAATTTCAGCCCTTGGATCTCTGTAATCAACTCTATGCATGCGCTCAAACTCAATCCCTGTGTAACCCTTTTAAACTAATCAAAATTTGTTTAACCACCGCTTTCCTTACACCGTTGGGTTAAATTCAAAAGGCCAAGACCAAATCTCAGCCTTTAGATTTCAACCAACCTTCTCGATCCTTCCTAGCCTACTATATAATGAGTCTTACCCTCAGCATTTGGAGACTTTTGGCAGTTCGTCTAAATAGAGAGAGAAGAGAGAAGAGAGAGAGAGAGGGAAAAGAAAGAGAGAAACCACAGAGAGAAAGAAACCCTAAATCTTCCAAACCCTATTTTGTTTTCAAAACCCTAAACTCATTTCTACTAAACAGTTTATACCAAACACCATACATGTGTGTTTGAGAGTGTTGTTGGTGGGGGGTTTGAAGGTTGTTTAAAGAGTTTTATCCTCTGAGTTCAAAATCTTATTTCAAACTTAGACATTTCATGTTAGATCTCTATTTCTCTTTCATAGAAATAATAGATCTGATTATTGCATGTCATATTACACTTAAATCTGCATATTTTAGTTTCTCATCTTGAGAAATTGTATTTGTTGATTATTCTTTCAGTAAATGTTTTTCAAAACGTTAGAATCAACAAATCTATTTTTTGTTTCTAGTTCTTGTGAAACAAGACTTTTGACCTAGTTGGAATCCCAATTGGTGGTTTTCAATTTGAAAAAGATTTTCAAAACCCTATGAAATTGGATATGACCTTGGCAGTCTTTCGAGCAAGGTAACCTTGGATTTCAGGATTATTTGAAAGGTCAAATAAAGTCTTTTGGTTCTAAAGAAGGGAGAAACTGAAAACAGTTCATTTAGATCTGATTTTTAATTCATTAGGACTTGTTTGGAGAAAATAAGTGTGCGTGTGTTCATGCATGTGTTAGATCACCATCACAAACACTTGTCACACTACAACACAAAAGTGTTGTCCATAAGATCTTGAATTAAAAAGAGTCGACGTAAAGACTGGAACAAAGGGGAGAAGTTAGCAAACTGGGAATGCCACATCAACATCAGACCTACAGAGAAGTTAGAATCAAACTAGTAGGTACATATTCTAAACTTGTATAGGACTGTTTTGTGTGCATGTGTGTTAAATAGTTTGTCACTTAAATATTTTATTTTAATGGATTTTGGGTTTGTGACTTAGAAGTCACCGTGGATGTTTCCTCAGTTGGGTGAGTGATTGAGTGCAAAAAGTAGCGCGTGGAAAGCCGCTAATCGTTGTTTTCGTTTTGCCAACTCAATACAAAAACCTAAGTTACTAATACACTTGCGAGGCAAGAATAGTGGTAAGTCGGGTATCGAGAATCCACAGGGACGAGATGCTAGAATTTAAGTGATTTAATACTCCGAAATAAAAGTGTAAAAGATGATTACAAACTAAAAGAAAAGATGCAAAAAGGGAAAGATTAATCTAGGCAAGGGTAATGAAACTAGATTATGAAAGCGAGTAAAACTATAGGTTGCGTCGAATATCCCTCACCCGAGTTAATTAGTATAAAATGGTTACATGGGTCGACGGGTTATTAACAACGTGTCTCGTTTTGACAGTTAATTAAATCAAGGGTTGTCATGTCCTAAATCATCATAAAAGCCTAATAAGATTTTGGCGTCAACAAATATCCCAAAAATTACGCGTGAAAGGTCGTAAGCACGGGACATACATGATATGCGTCGTCAAATCTCCTAGGCGTAATAACTAGGACAACGCACCCGAAATAGACCCGTAAACTCCATCACCAAAGCAAAGCAATGCGTCAACTCGAGTGAGTTCCATTTAAACACAACCCAATTTAAATTACCTAGAAAGCATGTTAAAAACGCGATAAATGGAAAGCGGTAAATAAATGCGATAAATCTACACTAGAAAGCAAGTAATCAAAGCATGTTAATAAAGCATGTAAACCTAAATTAGAAAGCTTGTAAATTAACTAGAAAGAAAGAAATGAAGAAATAAAAACTATATTAATGGAGAGGATGATGAATAGTCAACATTCAAGCCCAAAAGTGTGTCAATCCAAGAAGAAATGAAGAAGAGCTAAGCAAATCACCCAAACCCTAACCTATTCTAACCTAAAATCGTGTATCTACTGCTATCTGTTCTTATTACAACAAAAAACCTTTATATAGTAAGTTGGAATAAAAGAAAAGAAGAAAGAAAAGAAATGAAAATATCTGCTGAAAAACAGGGGATCGATCGATCGACCCCTTTGGTCGATCGATCGATCAAAGGCCAAAAATTGACAATTCAGAAAGGTCGATCGATCGACCAAAAGTGTCGATCGATCGATCAAGCAGGGAAGAATGCAGCAGCAGTACACTGCATCTTTTCTTCTCCTCTTTTGATTTCTTATTTTTCTCTTCCGCTGAAATCGCCGTAACTTCTTCGTTATGAATCGGAATCGCGCACCGTTCATGGCCATGCAAAGCTAGAGAGAAGGGATACAACTTTCATGAGATGTTGGGCCAGGTACCCAAGCTGTGAAAAGACTAAAATTCCCTTGAACGTGCGATTGCGTACGGAACTTCATCGGAATGCGTCTGAACTTCATACTTAGTACCTAAATACCTACAAAAGCCCAATTATACCTCATATAGCATGTTAACAATATAAACAGAGGTTGTATGGTTAACGGGCTTAAATATAGAGATTAAGGCACCCGAGGGGGCTAAAATGCGTAGGTTCGAGAGATAAAATACGAAGTATTTGCGTATTATCAGTGAGGTTTTACCACGTTAAAAATGCCCTGTCCTTAATCTTTCTACATCTTCTCATCCCATTCTTGCTGGTGTGTTGATTTAAACCTTTTAGTTTTGTTTTTCAAAACTAGTTACCTAATCTTGAACAAATCTCGTGCATGTTTTATTAAAAACATCTTGTGATTAATTTATTTTGATTTAAAGAAAAGAGTTTCTTCAAAAAATAGTTTGGAGTTACTTCAATAGTTTAATCTTGTATTAAACGGCCTAAGTAACAACTTTTTCAGTTTTGTCATCCTTAAAACACTTCCCCATTAAAAAGGGGCCTACACTTAGACTTCTATAAAAAGGTGCGAGGGCAACCCATTCTTTCACACTGATTTCTTGAAATCTAACTCACTCTCTCTCTCTCTCTAGAAAAAAGTCATTCCAAGTGCCCGCGTGAGAGTTTTTTGAACAAATGGCCTTTGTGAATATGACAAATGATGACTATTATGCCAAAGTTGAGTTGGTGACCGGTGGGGTGAGGCTAGCGGGGATAGAGGATGTGTATCATGGAACTAGGTCGTTGGAGGATGAGCGAAGAACCCCTTGAATCGCTATTCGATTTTTTTGCTGAACCCTAGCAATTACTTAAATGTTTATTTTTGTGCTCTTTTTTGATTTTGATTTTTTCCTTTGTGGGTTTGAATAGATTTGTTATTATTTTTGGTTTTGCGAATATTTCATACTTATTCGGGGTTCACTTTGCAGGTGGGGACATCTTCTTTGGCCATCCGCGCTCGAGAGTCGACTAAGGTGAAGAGTGTATAGGAGCACCTTCCTGAGCTGGTGAAAAACTTTGTGCGAGGTGCTGGCTTTGGTGACTTGGTGGGTGCCTTAAATGAGACGATACGATATTCGACGGTCTTATGCACTGTTAGAGAGAGATGGTGGGATATTACTCACACCTTCCACTTCAAAGAGGGGGGGTGATGGTGATGCCAATTGCCATCTATCATAATTTTGATGTACTGTGGGAGGGAACATTGGTTATAGTGGATCAATCTATTCACTTTACGAGTGAGGCGATAGAGGCGGCGCTAGGGCTGACAGAGCAAGTTAGCTCAGGAAACTAGGTGAGTGTGGCAGACTTGAAGGAGGCTTTGATAGGCTGATTAATGGATGTGATGGATGCACAATAGGTGAGGAATATAGGGTACCTTTTTATCCTATTCCTTTTGGGGAACACGTTGATGGCAAAGAATGGAGATAACATCTATTTGTGGTTTTTCCCTTCTTGCGGGACTTGACACAAATCCGCTTCTACGACTGGGGGAGTTTGACGCTGGCATCGTTGAATGATTTTCTATATGCCTTTAGTCATTTCTGTTGTCCTACCTTTATGGGGTACCATATCTTTGGGAGGTATTTTTATTTTTCCGCCTTTCGAGTTTCTTGCATTATTTTAGTGATTTTATGGTATTTGTTTAAAATATTTTTATAATTTTTCTTTGTTTCTAGGTATGGTTCAATGAGGTGATGTGGTAGAACACCATATTGATGCATTTAAAAGTGTTAGAGGTTGATACGTGGCCTAGGATGAAGAAGTGAAGGAAGGATAATAGGGTTTCCAAAACCCTATCGCCTCTCATGGATGTGAGGAGGGTCTTAAACACCCCCAGGAGCATTCAAGATGGTTATTATCATTATCCTACTTAAATACGGTGGTTTTTGTTGCACGAGTTTAGGTATGACTGGTACTTGGGAGAGAGTGTGGTTATGCAGGTAATGGTATAGGAGATGGAAGTCTCGTAGACGAATCATTTGGTCTACATGCGAGATTGAGAGTGGATTTCTCGTGAGGAAAGGGTAACGACTATGGTGGGAGAGTATTACTCGATCTATATAGACACGATAGCGCCATATGTCCACTTGGATTTTGTTACAAGTTGGTTGACGTCATCCTCTATTTACGTCATGGGAGGTACTCCACCCTCGGAGTCTAGGGAAGGAAGCAAAGAGGTACCGGAGTTATCAGGCTAGGCCTTAGGTAGCGGAGCTAGATCAGTGGATCATCCTATGCTTCTTGAGTACGGATTAACATCACGATATGTATGGGTAGATGGGAGGGACATGGCAGAGTTTCCTTATTGCCCTTATTCTGAGTTGGAGGGCTTTCCTCCTCTATCGACGGAGGATCGTTGGATATGGGTAAGTGCACTCACCTTTTTGTTCTTGATTTTCGCATTTTTAATTCTTCTCTTTATTTTAAGATTTCCCATGACTCTTATCTTGTTTATATTTTCATACAGTATCTGTGTAGACTTCTTAGGTGAGGGACATTTATGATTGGATAGCCTCAGCTGCTGAACACACCGGGGCATTAACTCCTCCTTATACTGCCACAATAGTCTTTAATGATTATTTTTCTTCATCTTCCAACTTTGGGAATGAAGGATCCACCTCTCGCCATCATGTTAATAATACTAGTTGCGATCATTGATGGATGATAGCTTATAGGGTTAGGAGAAAAGTTCGGGCTACATCCCCATAATTTTACTTTCTTTTTTGTCATTTTTGTTTCTTTGTACTTGAAACTCAAAAGCAGCACACACACACACACACACACACACACACACACACACACACACACACACACACACACACACACGTGTGTGTGCGTGTGTGGTTGGGTATACACACGCGTATCAATCGACCCCTACCCTGCCTGAAAACACAGAAGTGACGTGTTCATTACCGCTGGCGTGGACCAATTACAACATATGAATTACAATTAGTGGGTTGTTGGGTGTTTTTTTCGTAAAGGTTCATTAAAATGTTCATATTTTATGTTCACTTCTGAACCTCTCCCTATATACATATACATATATATATATATATATATTATCGTGATTACTTAGCTTACTTTACATGCACTTTTAATTTTCCACTAAGGGTTTTATGATCGCCACTCCTCTTTATTTCTTCTCCTTTGCTTTAAAATATATTCTTCAAATGGCCATTCCCATTATTGAGGGGTATTCCTCCTATCTTGACCATTTAGAAGACATGCGCTTGACTGATGTAACATTTAGCTTATGCCTGATCATTTTATGGTACGACTGTCAGATTAAATGGAGTCATTTGGAGGTGGCTTTACAATTCGTGTATCGAGAGGAGCACATAGTTGGACGAGGTGTCCCAACTTATGAGGATTTTTATTCTATGATGGGTGTATATCTCCATATCTTAATTACTATACCTAACTTTTTCCATTCTCGGAGGGAGTTTCTGGGTCAATTATTACATATCTTTCCTTCCACTACTAGACCTTTGGTGTGTAGGGGTGGAATTGACCTCCTCGTAGTGATTGAGTCAGTACGCCATCAAGATATACAATCTGTATGGTATAGTGGAGTTATGACGTTAGGTCTGACAGTCAAGTTACTTTTGGTGATGGGTGGTATGAGTGCAGGCACTTAAGTTGCTACCATAGTTTTGTAGATAGGTTTTCATTATAATCGCACTGCTACCATTTTGGCAGAGATATGAATGGTCTCGATGAATAGAAGGCGGACCCATCCACCTTTTTGTGAGGAAGTCTTTTGACGTTATATATGTTGTTGGTTGAGGGGTTTTGGTTGGATATGACCATACTTTTCCTTAACCTAGTATACATAACTTTTTCTTTCGACCTTGCATGGATTTCGACGCATTCGTGAATGACTAGTCTGACTGGTTGATGGAAAATGGAGCCAATTATCTGTATTGGTTTGTGTCGTAGTTGGGTGAGTTAATACTCATGATAAAATTGAATGAATATAGATAAGTTCGTATTGCAGGCCTTCGTCGGACTTCATTTTATCTCTCTTAAAGACTCTTGTGTCAAGTGGGATAGGAGCAAACTGTCCCTCCTTGCATAAGAAACTTCTTTCCTATGATGTCTCTGGAGAGTTTGTTGCAATACCGTAGGCTTGCTCGACTTCTGACCCTTTACTGGGAGACTTGTTAACACCCCCTATTTTCCCGGGTGTAGTTGATGAGGATGAGATGTTGAAGATAGGTAGAGATAATTAATTTATATTATTTTCATCACCAACGATAAATAAAAATGACATTAAATAGAAAAGTTCAAATACATAATAATAATGAATAACAATATGAATAACTGAACCAAGATAAAAATAAAACTCTCCAATAAAACTGAATCCATTGTAATAAATCTCTTTAATATAATAGTATCAACTGAAATATTTAATGAATTGGAACCATCTCGATTCAAATATAAAATTCCTTTATACAAATGACTAAGGAATGTCAAGTGAAATAGAATAACAACTCATACTCTAAGGATGAAGAACCGAATCTCCAACTGTGACAACATTGACAATTCAGACCTACTGCTCCTATAATATAACAATAATACTTGGGGAAATTAGTTTTATACATTTGAGTCAATGCTCCAAAGTTGAAATAAATATCTCACAATATCAATGCAGTAATAATCATGCAACTCATTTACGATAAACATGTCAATCCATTAACACTCAAAGAGATACCCCATCCCTCATCATAAGTGAAATACTACACGAGTATCCCAATCCAAGGCATAAATAAGTCTTTATTGCTAGACTAAATAATTAAATATCATATAATGAAATACTACATCGGGATGTAACTAACTACACATGGAAAAAATACAACCCAATATCAATCCCCACTCTAGTCACTTGAGTAATAAGATACGCATGATCTCATAACATAACATGTTAACGTAATTTAGTGTATTTTAAATCAAACGTGTCCATCACAAAAAATATATCATACATGTAATGAATATGATCCACTACCTCCACTCATGCCATGTAATACCCCATATTTTTGGTAATTTATTAAATAATAAGATTAAGGCTAAAATTAGATAAAAGGATTTTATTTAAATAAACTTTATTATATTTGAATTGGATAAATAATTTGAATTAAGATACATTGGTTTTTAATTTGGACTTATTAGCTTAATTGTATTGGCCCATATTAATGTTGAGCTTAGATGGTTTATATTGGGAAAGTTTGATAATTGGTTGGGTTGGTAATACAAATTTAGATCCTATAGAAATGTATTTTGTTAGTTACCTGGTAATAAAGTAGGGAAAGCTAAGGCTTCGTTACAGAAGCTATAGGATATAAATTGTTAATTAAGGTAAATTAATTTTATACAATTAAATAAAATAAAAATAAAAATAAAAGGGGGAATCCTCCCGAAATTTGCGCCTGCAACGTGAGGGGTCGTGACTGCGGGATGGGCTGGATGGGGAAGTTTTAAGGGAATTTGGGATCGCTTTTCAATCATTTTAACTTTAAAATTTTTCCATCTATAAACCCTAATCTCCATATTTTCTCTACACATAAACCCTAATCAGCCAATAAGTCTAAAACACCATTATTATCCAAAATTCAAGTTAAAGGAAGAAGGAAGATTAAAGAGAAGGGTAAAAAGAAGAAGAAACTATATAATTCAAGAAGAAGAAAGAAGGAATACTACAAACCAAATTTCGAAGGAGGATCATCATCATAGATTCACACATCTATATAATAAAGGAGGAGGGCTTTTTTTGTCTTCCCCAACTGATGACTGAGATTGAAAGTTGATAAATTTGGTCTTTATCAACTGACGGCTCAGATTACATCTTAAGTTTGTGAAAAATAAATAGATGGGTCTCAATTGAATACAAGTTGTCAACCAACTGCCAGCCAAGCTAAGTCATTTCAAGTACAACTACAGTGCATCCATTAAATGTGTCAGGCCTTCTTTCATTTCGGGTACTACTAGGATGGCTGGACTAGATACATGGGTGAGTACTTACGTTACGTTCTCTTCCATTTTCATTTCTTGCAGCAAGAATTTTGAGAGACATCTCATCTGTTCAGCAAGAAAAAGTTCTCCTCTCATCTTCTCACATGTACGTTTCTTCTAACCTTTTGACATTTTCTTAGATTTTGTTCCTTCTCTCACTGCCTTTTGTTCCTTCTAACTATTATGGGTTATGCGTTAACTTTTGTATTCTCACGTCTGAACTGTAAAACCCAGTCCCTAACTATAAAATATGCGTTAACTGTGAGGACTACAAAACTTATGGGTTGAAATAACATAAGTTTGAGGACTGTAAAACCCATTCCTCACTATTATGGGTTTTGCGTCTACTTTTTTATGAGTACTGACTTTTGTTCCTTCCAACTGTTATGGGTTATGCATTAGCTTTTTTATTCTCAGATCTGAACTGTCCTAACTATAAAACCCAGTTCCTAAGTCTTAACTATAAGTTTGAGGACTATAAAACCCGGTCATGCGTGCTGAACAAAACTCCAAAAAAATTGTATAAAACCGAGTTCCTAACTATAAGTTTGAGGACTGTAAAACCCGGTCATACGTGCTGAACAGAACTCCAAAAAATGGTATAAAATAGTATATGCACTGTTATCAATAACATAAGTTTGGAAGTTTTTATTCCAGTTATTTTTTTGGCACATTTACTACGGCCACGCTATGTGTTAACAGCTCTATGTGTGAGAAGACCATTTTTTTGTCACTAAAAACTGATATACATATATGACTATAAAACTCTCTACACTTCATTATGAACTGGTATAAAATTCTATACATATATGACTATGGTTTGAGTGTTCCACGCTGAACTATCATAGTTCAGTGTTGGGTTATGCATTAACTTTTTTATTCATACTGCTGGTAAAATGGTAAATCTTAACAGCTCTATGCCTGAGAATACCATTTTTTGGCACTCAAAACTGATATCACGTTAAACATGCGTTAAAATATAAGATCAAACATTACTTGAGGAATATAAAATACATGTTGAAATAACATAAGTTTGAGGACGGTAAAACCCAGTCATGCGCGTTGAACCGAACTCCAAAAAATGGTATAAAACCAAACACTGAACTATGACATAAGTTTGGAAGTTTTCGTTCCAGTTATTTCTTTGTCACATTTACTACTGCCACGCTATATGTTAACAGCTACTATTTTTTTTGGTACTCAAAACTCTATACAATATATGGCTATACATTCTATGGTTTGAGTGTTCCACGCTGAACTGATTTAGTGATCCCACCAGTTTTTGGCACTCAAAACTCATCCCTTCACAGAACTGTGCAACTAGGTTTGTGTGTTGTAACGGGGCTTGAGCAACTAGGTTTGTGTAGCGAAAATGTGTAACGGGTCTTGAGCAACTAGGTTTGTGTGTTGTAAACATATGCTTTGTGCAACTAGGTTTGTTTGTTATAAACATATGCTTTGCGAAACTGTGTTTTTGTGTTTTTGTATGGTTGAGAGTTATTGAAAGTTTTTGTGTTCATGTAAGCATATGTGATTTAAGTTGTGAAAAAATTCGTCTATATATAGCTTGATCTAATCAACTGTTTGATGAAAGTTTTTGAAATTATATATATATATATGTGTGTGTGTGTGGGGGGGGGGGGGGGGGGGGGTGTTTGTGACTGCATAGAATACTTGAGTAGGACTCTAAATAGTTTGCCCATTTTTCGTATTGCTCTTCCAATGTGACTTAGATCCACACATGGGTTCTAAAAGTCTATACTGATACGCATGAACAAAAATTAAGGGAGCTGAACTGTCTAAAGATATTGCAGCTGTACAGACATGCATGAATGCAAAATAATTTTCTGATGAACAAAAAATATTGCAGCTAAATAAACGCATGAACAAAAATCTATACAGACATGATGAGTAAAAAATAAGATGCAACTCATTTATGGTTATCTGTGTTTTTGTTTCATGAGAGAAAAACATGCACCTTTACCTTCAAAAGCGTTTGTGAATAGAGAAACAAAATAAATGAAAAAATTGATATTTATGGTGGGTTTGTTACGAGTTTACAATATATAATGGGTGCGGTGGTGTAAGACTGGGTGCGGTACGCTCCTTATCTCAACATACCTCATCACATTTGAGATTGTTTGAGGGAGTGCTTAAATTTAAACGCTCATGTCATTTTAGTTTGATGGGGTGTTTCAAATGGGTTTGATTTGGTTGGGTGTTTCAAATTGGTACACTTCGTATCTCCAACATACCCCATCACATTTGAGATTTCACACCAATATTTTCAGCTATGTTATTATTATTTGTCAATTTGTGCGTTTATATGTTAATATTATAGAAATGTTGGTTAACTTAAATTCAACACATTATTTGAGTGTGTGTATGTATACTTACTCTTAATGGAAACCCACTTTCTATAAAGTCATGTATATATGTGTGGGTTTAAGAGAGAGAAATTGTTGGAAATTATTTTACTATGATATAATAATAATTTTAATTATGTCTATTCATGAAAGGTTATGACCATTCATAAAAGGGTGTGTTTATTCCGAAATGGTGTATTTTCTTAGTATGTATTTTCTTAGTTCCAAACATTCTAAGCGGTTATTGTTAAGATTTTCTCAATATATTAAACCTGTCAGATGGAGGTGTGTGCGGGATTAAGATGTGTAAAATATATTCACAATTACATATTTAAAGGTCATGATCGCATAACAATGGTGATGGAAAATGTGGATGGAATTCAACAATATCTTGATGCAAGATATATTGCACCACCAGAAGCTGTTTGAAGGTTATTCGGTCATCTTTTACATGAAAGAAAACCATATGTTGTACGATTGGCTCTTCATTTACCGGGTATGCATCGTATTGCTTTTTATCCAGCGGAACCTATGAGTATGGGTGAAAGAGTATGCAGTAAGGTAACATTTTATCTTTATAATTTAAAACGCATGGTCTTTATTTAGACTCATATACTAATTCATTTTTTTTATTTAGATTGTGGTGGTTCATCATCTACACTCGATGAGCATACGCATTGTCATGGAGTTTTAGATAGGTTATGTTGAAAAAGTATGGATGTCATTACTGAAGATTCTCACCAAATATGTTATACTTTATCTTTTTTTTTTGTAATTCTATATTAAACATATTAGTTTGTCTTTTGAATTATGTTCTATTTTTTGGGGGAGGGGGAATAAACTCAAATTGGAGATGTTGTTTTAACATTTACTATGCCTGAAAAAATTTGACTTATGTTATATTTATTTTGACATTCCAATTCACATATGTTTGATTGAATTTTAAAGATATTACTATTTTCAGCATGCTATTAGGACAGGAAAGCCTGCAGCTAAAAAATGTAGTGTTATAAGAGGTTTGTGTAACATCGTTATTTAATAAGATGAAATTTGAACAATATTTTTAAAGATTTTGTTAAAGTGTAAAATATCATATATAGGAATCTGAGTGTTTAACGACCACAAATACTCAGGAACAAATTTATGAACCATGTCATTGACATGGTTATGAGTGTGATATATAACCATAAATAATAGAGAGAAAATTTATCGCCGTGCCATCGGCACGGGTACACCCTAGTATTCAATATAAGGCAAGATAAAAACAACTCTCCCGTTTTATGGTTATGAGTAATAATTTCTACCTAAAAACTAATCTTAATTATAAAATTCATTGGAGATAATTAGGGTGAAATCTCTAATTACAATTATTCTAAGTTAAGAATTCATATGTAATGCTTATGTTCAAATTCACATGATTTTATATAATTAGTAATACAAATTGTAAATTCCTGTAAAACATGTTCTTCGTTTAACATTGAAAATTGTAAATGTAAATATAATTTACACACATGGTAGGGATTCATGTAAATTAGAATATCATCATATTAATTCATCTTGTAGTCAAATTTGAATATAACCTACACACATGTTTGTAAATTATGTGAATTGGAGTATTGACATCATAATCTCGTTTGTAACTAAAATCGGATATTATATAAATTGATATAATGTTGAGAATATTAATTCACCTTCTAAACGTAAGTTGGAAATCTTAGAGTTTTAATCCCCTTACAAAATTGGTGAATTTTAATGAAAATCCTTTAAGAACGTGAGTATGTTGGAATTTGGTTAGAAAAAAATATTGGATGGTTGTTACGCGCTTACATTGGAGTTGGGGTATATTATGATTTTTCACATGTTGAATATTCTTCCCATGTATCATAACACACAATATGCTAAAGTAAAAGGTTAAACATTTGGATTTAGTTTTTCATTGAAATTTTAGTTAATGTTTCCCTTTGAATATATTAAAAATATTTAAGGATAATTAGATGAAATGTAACATCTTGATAAAAGAAAGGAGTTTCATAAATGATTAGTTATCCTTTAGGATAATATGCTAAAAAGGACCGGGTATGGATAATTATGGTTGCTGGCATGACTCGACATAGAGTCATTGTTATATTATGGTTTGATTATTATTGTGTAGGCGGATGAAGGTGGTGATGCCAATTTATTTTAGTTTAATCCACATATAATGTGGTGAACATTGTGCTAGTGACCTTGGTAGTTAGTGAGGGCTTGTTGCAGTTGCTTTTATTCGTGCCAGATAAAAAATAACAAATCTATGTGCCAGTGACCCCGTAGATAGTGGGGGATAGTTATTGACTGTTTAGTGTACATAGCTAATGGGGTATAGTTCCGCTTTTATGTTTTGCTGTATTAGTGACCCATAGTTTATTGGGGATAATCTCAGTTGTACTTATGACAATATTATCATGGGTATTGGTTAAACTAGTGATCTCTTAATTAATGGGAACTAGTCGAATTTTTAAGTGACTTCATAATATACATTATGAAAAGATAACTCTAGTAGTCGTGTGGCAACTTATTTAGCAATTAATCTAAAATTGTGGATATATTATTTATACACATGATTGTCAGTTTTGTTACTTGAGTTGCGTAGCTTTTTATCTTGAGGTGAGCCTAACCTGTCGCATTGTTCTTGGTGATCCAGCACGTCAGACTTATCTTTCTCTCCCTAGATCAGTGAGTCATCTTCCAG
Organism: Sambucus nigra; assembly: GCA_949130495.1. Classification (NCBI taxonomy): domain Eukaryota; kingdom Viridiplantae; phylum Streptophyta; class Magnoliopsida; order Dipsacales; family Adoxaceae; genus Sambucus; species Sambucus nigra. The sequence continues at coordinate 338,686,867 of OX422213.1, read as the reverse complement.
TCACCACAAGCCAGAGATTTAGGTGTTGGATATTATCTTTATATTGTTATTTTTGAGTGACATGTGGTTTATACTCAACTTCATTAGAGACTGTACTCAATCTATTTATGTTGGAGGTTTTGGTGACAACAATTTTAGCATATATGGTTCTAATTTCTTATGTTGGATATTATCATTTCATGTTATAATTCGTGATGGTAATTGACTCCTATTCAATGGATATTTTTATATTTAGGATATTCGTGTCACACTCTATTTTGTGACATCAGCTTTAAAATGGACCCCATTATATAATATCAGTTCATGGGAAACTCCATAGCGGCATATTATGTTCTTCACGATGAACTGGGCTACTTTTTTGCATTCAACACTGCGTATGACTCGATTTCAACCCATTTTGTGAAGTAATCAATGGAAACCAGGATGATCTTATTCCCGTTTGATTCCTTAGGGGTGACTTTCCTGATGATGTCTATACCCCAAGTGGGGAAAGTCTAGGGAGAAATCATGTTATATAATTACCGGGGAGGCAAGTGCTGAAGGTTAGAAAACTGTTAGCATTGGAGGCATCTTCTAAATTATGCAACGCTGTATTGAACCATGGTGGAACAATAATATCATTAAATAATGATATTTTAGGCATAAATATGACCATTCACGTGGGCTTCACATTCCTCACCATAGATTTTATGCATCAGCTCTTCGACCCCAACCCCTATTATGGAATGAAAGTGAGTTCCATCAAAATTTATTTTGAAGGGTACCCTATCACAGATGATAGACTGAGCAACCAACCTGTGAAGGGTCATAAATTTTTTCTTGTTAGTGTCCCGAGGATACCTACCATGCTTGAGGAGGCGCCAAATGTCATAATACTAAAACTATGCTATGTCTGGATATTTTTCTGTAACGAGTTCAATGTGGTAGTAGTGAGTGGGTGCTTTATATTTCTGGACGAGAAAGGAGGCCATTATTATTCCTTTAGGCATATTGACTATTGAGGCCAATGTTGAAAATACGTCGGCTAGGCTGTGTCTCGAATGAGTAAGGCAGTGGAAGTTGACATCTTTAAACTAGGAAGTGAGATCTTTGAGGTGAGCATGGAAGGGTAGGAACTTCTTGTTTTTAACTTCCCATTTTTTTAGAATTTGCCCACGATTAGAGAAAAATATCCATAAACATCAATGCACTTGATTCATTTCTCGAGGACTATCTTGATCCCTATGGTACATACTTCATATTCCGTTATGTTATTAGTGCAAGGGAAGTCTAATTCGATGGAAATAGGAGTGTGATAATTGTAGGGAGAAATCAAGAGTATCCTAATATTGTATCCTTTATTGTTAGCAGCCATATTAAAGAACATCTCCCATATGAGCTCTTCGTGAGAGGCGTCGAGAATGTTTTCATCTGGGAATTCACAAATCCAAACCTCAGCTCCCCCATGGGATTGTCGGCAAGGTAGTTGAAAATTGTGAGTAACACACGTGATGTCGAATTCAGCCAATAACATCAACCATAGAGACATGAAACTAAATAAGGCAGTGTTCTCCAATAGATATTTTATGGAATCCATTTGGGATATTAATTTGATAAGAAATGTGAGGATGTAATGTCAGAGATTTTGCATGACCCAGACTAAAGCGACAAACACCTTTTCTAATACGATATAGTTCACCTCATGCCCTGTTAGCTTTTGACTAGCGTAGTAGATAAGGATCTCCTTGCGTGATTCTTAGATGCATTGGGATATCATAGCCCCTATTGTGGTGTCTGTGATGGTGAGATGTAGGAGGAGGAGGAAACCTTACTGCAGAGGAATGAGAACTAGAAGTCGGGTGTGGTATCCCTTTCTCATTGACCATGAAGCTGAGGAGTTTAACTTTCGTGACACCAAACATGCATTTCTATGGGTTGAGGTGTATCTGATACTGTTACAGTAATTCAAAGAATTTCCTCAAGGCACGGATGCGACCTTCTCGAGTCTTAGACTTGATGATCATATCATCGATATAGACTTTAGCCTCTTTGTGGATAAGATCATGCAAAATGGTTGTATATTTTTTAGATCGAACGGGATGATCGTTTAGAGAAAGGTTCCCCACAGGGTGATGAAGGCAGTCTTCTCCTGATGGTTTGGATGCATCTCGATCTTATTATACCCGGTAAAACCATCAATAAATTATTTGAGGGCATGATTGGCAGTGTTATCGATGATCATGTTGATTTTACGTAAATTGAAATCATCCTTTGGGGATACTTTATTCAGATCTCGATAGTCGATAAACATGCAGACTTTTCCTCTTGATTTTGGCACAGAGATGATGTTTGCAATCCATGTAGGACATTCAACCATGTGAATTAAGACTACGTTCAATTGCTTTACCACTTTATCTTTGACCTTAAGAGACCACTCGGTTTGGAGCTTTCTCAATTTCTGCTTGACATGATTTCTTTTTAAGAAGGTAGGGATATCGTGCTGTGAAATTTTTGGGTCAATAGCGGGCATATCATTGTGGGAACACACAAAGACGTCCACAAATTCCTTCAGAAGTTCCTTAAATTATGAGTGCTGATGCTCTCGAATATCTTAATCTCACAAAGATCTCTTCTAATACCTAGATTGATAATAATAGTCTTGTCATTAATTATTTAAATGCGGTTATGTTGTTTATTTTTTCTTTATTGAGATCAATTAAGAAATTTTCATTTATTAAATCATCGTCATTATTATTTGATTAGAATTAAGACAATTAATATAAGGCACAATAAGATACTCAAAATCATCATTCATTTCATAGAAAACATCTTTAGGAAATACAACGGTGAGGACCTTATTAGAAGAGGTCTCATTTACAATTACATTATTGATAGAAGAAAAAGTGGTAGTTTCTGGTGATTTTTAGAAGGGGTGAACATCAGGGTTCTAGTTAACTAGGGTAAACTTGACAGGGATGGCATGCTAGTTGAGGAGTGGTTAATCAACATTGGTGATTTTTTTGGATGGGTCAGATGGCTCGGCCCCCATGTGGATCATGTAGAGATCTAACCCCATTGAATGCAAGTCTAATGGTTCATTAGCAACATTGATTTTAGAGTTTTTGATGCTTTCCACAACTTTGATGGTTAGAGGCTTTAGCACCTGCTTTTGTTCTTCAACTACCTCATGCTTAATGGACACCTCATTAATCCCTTTAAGAAATCCTTAAAAAAAATTATTCCGCATAAGGAGGCAACTGATTTGTCATCTTTATCGTTTGATTCATTATCTGAGTTGTCAAAATCATCACCCCTTCTGAAGGAGACAATGTCATCCTTTTATGAAAAGTCAATGCATTCTTTAACCTCCATGGAATCATCATAAATGTCTTCCCATTCAGCAGGGATGTGTTGAAATAAAAGGACTAAATGCCCTTGGAGTTTCAAGATCATGAGCAACTTAAGGGTAGTACACATTTTCGGCTTCTTAATGAACACATTAGACATAATCACTTTCGAGCTTCCATGAACATAGCCCTAATATTTTCCTATTTTTTTCGCTCAGGGTCACTTCTAAGGGTAATTTCAACCTAAATTCCCAAAGCTGATCTAAGGTTGCAGGTAGTTCCATGCGTTCCCCTTCTGAACGGGTACAAATGGATATACAAACCCTGGTGAGGATGGATAAAGCTTGTTCGATGGGATTTCCATAATGTAGGAAGAAGCAAGGATAAACCTTGATAGGTTTGGGTGAGATGGTAGATAAACTGGGTGCTTCGATGGGCTTAATTTTGGTGGAAGGGTCAAATTTTGGATTTTCTTCAAAAAGGATCACATTTACCCAAATTCGATGTGCCAAGAGAGGGTTCTAAATGATAATGTATTTAGGATTAGATATAGGGGAAATGATCCTTCTGTCTATAAAGCTTTGGATGACATTCTTTAAATGAAAATAATTATTTATGGTGTGCCTGACGATTTGGTGAAAGTCGCAATGGGCGTCACTCTTGAAATTTTTAGTAAAGGGATATGGTAATGGTTGGGTTTCTAGAGTTTTGATGAGATTTCTAGCTAGAAGGACTTCACTAACTTTTGACCAAGGGGTATGGAGTTTGGTATATTCCCTTATGACTGGATTGGGATGACTATATTGTGTCCATGAGGTAGGAGGTTGATGGATTTTTTAATGGTTGAGATTTTGTTGATGGTGAACTACCCGGTTAGCCTTTTCATCTCAGATTCAATTTTTTGACTTGTGACCCCTTTGATTTCTATCCTGGCTTCCCAAAGGGATCTGAAATAGGAGTTGTACCAGAATCCCATTGAAGTTTTGATATGTGGTAGGAAGTTCTTCTTCAAAATGCTTACATGTTCTTCTTATGGTGGTTGATTTTTGATAGTGGAGGCCTTCTCCCTCCATGTTTTGATAATACTACTAATCGATTCACCTGAGTTTTTCTTAAGAAATTCCAAGTCTCGACGGGTGACTTTTATCTCTTTGTTGTACTTGTACTGAGTTATAAATTCTCAGGCCACATCCTCCCAACTACAGATTTTGGATTCCTCAAGTGATCGGAACCCTCAGAGGGTACTTTCTATGAGAGTTTGTTCGAATATTTGTGCCATTATCTCTTTTGATGCTTTAACAAAAGTCATGGCACTGCGGTAGCTGCATCGATGTATAACTGGACGTCTATTATCTCCGAACTTTTTAATATTTGGAATTTTTTACTTCTCTGGCAATCGAGCTTTAGGATAGGGAGATATGTGTGTGTAATCCGCCTAGTTCCTTGATATTTTAACTTAGTTAAACTTTTTATACATTAACCTAAGGTCTTCTTTGACTTTGTTTAACTCTTGTTCTTTGGGATCGATAGGAATAGGCACTGGCGGATTACCCTTGGCTAGGAAAGATATGGTATTGATAGCTAAGTTGGTTGGGACACATTAGCAGGTGGGTAAAGCTGGACATATCACGGGAGAAGATGATACTAAATCGTATTTTATTGCATCTCTTGGACAACTACTTGAAGATTGTTGATCTGGGCACTGAGCTAAGCAAGGACTTCCATTAGATCTGGCTAGACATTTTCACTATGGTCAATTTCTCCTTGAATAGTATTTGGAGGGATTGCTTGAATTTTGTAGAAGCAACGGAGGAAGTAGTGGATCTCTGGGTTGGATTGATGGAGGATCTGCGCCAATAGGGATCTAGGCTAAGACTAGGGTATGCGATCGTACTTGAGGGGGGAAAATGTTTTTTGTGTTTATTTAAATGGAGAAGAGAATATTTTTGGTATTTTTATAATTTTTTGAAAAAAGGAGAAAATATTTGTGGTATTTTTGAAAAAAGGGAGAAAATATTTTTAGTATTTTGAAAAAAAAGGTGAAAAGAAAAGTACTCAATGTAGCTATTATTATTAGGTTTCACTTGTATTGTGTTTCGCCAAGGGTGCAAGTGAAATGTCGAATATGGCCCGAGTTTGAAAAAAGATAGGGTATGCCATGCATGACACATTTTGACTTGTTTCTAGACTCACGCATAGGGTATGATTTTAAAAAAGGGAGCAATAACACAAAAATTTGAGTGGTAAAGCAACCCAAAAATTTAGCAGATTGTCTTATTGAAATCGTCAGACTTATGAGTGTCCTAGAGATGACGCATATATGAGGTTGATGGATTAGTAGGTTAGTGGAAAGGTTCCCCCTTTTGGCATGACTTCCATGATATACATGTTACCCATAAGTGAAATCATTCATCGGTACGTGTGGATAATCCATTTGATATACCTGAGTGTACATGAATTGCCTCATGATATTATGGAGACGGTATGTGTAAGAGAGAATTTGATATTCTCTACGTACGTGAATGATTTCCTTACGATATATCTCCCATCGTGAGTTCGGCCAAGCGATATGATGTGGGGGAAACCATTAGATATACATTGAAGGTACTAGGCCATTGAAAGGTAGGAATCATATCTCTTAGGCTAACCACTCCCCACAAGATCGACACCCATCACGAAGTGGTCCCTAGTACGGGGTAAAATTTTGGTCAAAGTGTAATTCTCAAGTGACGTAATGTGTAAGAATGCATAATTCTTAATTAGTATTTTATGGAGAGTTTTATGTATGCTAAGCGAGAAGAATACTATTGCTATAAGTTAAAGTATGGAATATACATATTAGTATAGGATGAGGTGGATAAACATGGAGAGTAAAAATAACAAGTATATACATGAAGCATGGAGCGTATATAAAGCATGATGGCATATACAAAGTATGAGGCATGTTAATATACTCGAGTGAGTGGGAAATATTTGAAAAGAGAGGGTAGCATGTGAATATGTGTGAGTGAAGAAAATATATTGATATACAAGTGGGAGAAATGTGGAACTGTGTGCTAGTGAGACTTAACATCTACAAGTGGTGTGTGAAACATATGAGCAACACGTGGCTATATACAAGTGAGAAAAACATGAGTGTGTGTGATAGTAAGACTAAACATGGAAATTTATAAGTGGGGTGAGTCATGTGTAAGTGTGAATAAGTGGAGTGAACATGGTAACTATACACAAGTGAATAAAACATGAAGCACATGATAGAAAATATAGTACACACATGTAGAAAAGAGTTTAGGAAAGATAAGGATATATGTAACACCCCATACCGAATTTATAGGTTACTCGTGAGTCAACCCGGTCTAAACCGAATGTTAGGCCTGAAGTGCAATGAGACAACCTAAATAATGTTTATAGTCCAGTAATATTTAATTAACATCTCAGTTACTTACCATGTGATTCCAATTTATATCAAGCTACATGTGGGACCCGTGGGAAGCATCCTCGAAATCCAAGCATTCAGAGCTACCACTACACCAAAATTGGCGATTGGTCATGGCCAAAATCCCTGACTAAGAGTGTGGGTCGCGGACTTGGGCCGTGACCAATTTAGGTGTGACCAATTTCGTGGGTCACAACCCAATTCCATGACCAAAAAATGGTCACAGCCAGCAGTGGGTCACGATAAATGGTCGCAGACTTGGGCCATAACCCATACCTCGATGGGGAAAAAATGGTCGTGGCCTTAGTTCGTGACCATTTTTTGGTCATGGACTTTGGTCGCGGACTTGGGCCATAACCCATACCTCGATGGGGAAAAAATGGTCGTGGCCTTAGTTCGTGACCCACAACCGTGACAAAATTGGTCACATCCAAAGTCCGTAACCCACACCGCTACGGAAAAAAAAGTACAAAAATGGTCGCGACCCAAGTCCGTCACCCACAAACTTGACAAAAATTGGTCGCGGCCAAAGTCCGTGACCCACACCGTGACGCAAAAAAAAGGAAAAAATTGGTCGCGGACTTTGACCGTGACCCACAACCGTGACAAAAATTGGTCGCCGCCAAAGTCTATGACCCACGCCGCGAAGGAAAAAAATGGTCGCGGACTTTGGCTGTGACCATTTTTCGTCACTACTGGGGGTCATGGACTTTAGTCGCGACCATTTTTTCGAGTGACGGAAAAAATAAAAATGGTCATGGACAAAGTCCATGACCATATTTAACTATAATTAAAAAAAAAATTCCTTTTTTGGTCCAATCCTAAAATCGGGGGTCCTGTGTCTGTACGGTTGCGAATATTTATTATTGGCAAAATAATAAAAAAATCACAAATTGTGAATCGGGAACGTTGTTAATAAACAAATACATATACAAATTTAAAAATATTGCACGTCTTAATAATTCACAGACCAAAAAAAAAATTGGCCAGAGTTTCCTCTATTTTCTAGACATTCCAAACCCTGTAAATATAAAACCTGCATATTCTAAAGCCCGCACGACCATAAAATTTAGCAATCAAATTATAAAAGCCCGCACAACCATAAAACTAAACAATAAAAACCCGCACGACTGTAAAACATAAAAAAATAATCCTGAATGCCCAAACCATTATATAAACAATCTTCATGTCATAAACCATTCCCTTCTTCATTTGTTCCACATGCAAAAATCCTACAAATGATAGGATACAAAAAAAAAATGATATCAGTAACCAAGTAGTTTTACAAAAAATTTATTCAAGCTGAAAAATTGCATATATGAGTTATAATTATCAACATATCAATGTTTTTATGCCTAAGTCTAGAAATATGTAAATTATCGTCATATTCTCAAACCGGGAGTCTCGTGATCGCGCAGTCAGTTTCTATGAGTTACATTGGTCCCGTGCGAGGTGTTGGTGCCACTCACGGGGCCGTTCAGGGCTGTTTCGGATTTTCACCCACTAACGCCATGTTTTGCCTAAGTCTTGTATTCTCAAATCAGGAATCCCGTGATCGTGCGGTCAATTCCTACGCGTTACATTGGTCCCGTGTGAGGTGTTGGTGCCAATCACGGGGCTGTTCGGGGGCTATTTTGAGTTTTCGCCCACTAACGCCATGTTTTTAATAATAAGTCTAGAAATATGCAAATTATCATCGTATTCTCAAACTGGGAGTCTCGTGATCCCGCGATCAGTTCCTTCGAGTTACATTGGTCCCGTGGGAGGTGTTGGTGCCACTCACGGGGCCGTTCATGGGTTGTTTTGGGTTTTCACCCACTAACGCCATATTTTTAAGGCTAAGTCTAGAAATATGCAAATTATCATCATATTATCAAACCAGGAATCCTATGATCGCACGGTCAGTTCCTACTAGTTACATTGGTCCCGTGCGAGGTGTTGGTGCCACTCACGGGGCCGTTCGGGGGATGTTTCGGGTTTTCACCCACTAACGCCATGTTTTTATGCCTAACTCTATATATATGCAAATTATCATCATATTCTCAAATAGGGGGTCTCATGATCGCGCGGTCAGTTCCTATGAGTTACATTGGTCCCGTACGAGGTGTTGGTGCCACTCACGGGGCCGTTCGGAGGCTATTTCGGGTTTTCAGCCACTAACGCCATGTTTTTATGCCTAAGTCTAGAAATATGTAAATTATCATTGTATTCTCAAACCGGGAGTCCCGTGATCACGCGGTCAGTTCCTATGAGTTACATTGGTCCTGTACGAGGTGTTGGTGCCACTCACGGGGCCGTTCGGGGGTTATTTCGGGTTTTTCCCTTCTAATGCCATGTTTTTATGCTTAAGTCTAGAAATATGAAAATGATCATCGTATTCTCAAACCGGGGCTTCCGTGATCGCACGGTCAGTTCGTACAGGTTACATTGGTCCCGTGCGAGGTGTTGGTGCCACTCACGGGGCCTGTTCGAGGGCTGTTTTGGATTTTCGCCCACTAACGCCATGTTTTTAAGCCTAAGTCTAGAAATATGCAAATTATCATCGTATTCTCAAACCAGGAGTCCCGTGATGGCGCGATTAGTTCTTATGAGTTAAATTGGTCCCGTGCGAGGTTTTGGTGCCACTTACGGGGCCGTTCGGGGGCTGTTTCGAGTTTTCACCGACTAACGCCATGTTTTTATGCCCAAGTCTATATATATGCAAATTATCATCATATTCTTAAGCCAGGGATCCCGTGATCGCGCGGCCATTTCCTACGAGTTACATTGGTCCCGTGCGAGGTGTTGGTGCCACTCACAAGGCCGTTCGTGGGCTTTTTCGGATTTTCACCCACTAACGCCATGTTTTTAAGAAGTCTGAAAATGTGCAAATTATCGTCTTATTCTCAAATTATGAGTCCGGTGATTGCGCGGTATGTTCCTACGAGTTACATTGGTCTCGTGCGAGGTGTTGGTGCCACTCACGGGGCCGTTTGGGGGTTGTTTCGGGTTTTCCCCCACTAACGCCATGTTTTTATGCCTAAGTCTAAAAATATGTAAATTATTATCATATTCTCAAACCAGGCGTCCCGTGATCGTGCAGTCAGTTCGTATGAGTTAGATTAGTCCAGTGCGAGGTATTGATGCCACTCACGGGGCCGTTCAGGGGCTGTTTTGGATTTTCGCCCACTAACGCCATGTTTTTAAGCCTAATCTAGAAATAAGAAAATTATCATCGTATTCTCTAACCGGGAGTCCCATGATCGCGCGGTTAGTTGCTACGAGTTACATTGGTCCCGTGCGAGGTGTTGGTGCCACTCACGGGGCCGTTCGGGGGCTGTTTCGGGTTTTCACCCACTAACGCTATGTTTTTATGCCTAAGTCTATATATATGCAAATTATCATCATATTCTCAAATATGGGGTCCGATGATCGCGCGATCAGTTCCTATGAGTTACGTTGGTCCCGTGTGAGGTGTTAGTGCCACTCACGGGGCCGTTCAAGGGTTGTTTCGAGTTTTCACCCACTAACGCCAAGTTTTTATGCCTAAGTCTATATATATATGCAAATTATTATCGTATTCTCAAACCGGGGTCCCGTGATCGCGCGGTCAGTTCTTACGAGTTACATTGGTCACGTGCGAGGTGTTGGTGCCACTCACGGGGCCGTTCGAGGGCTCTTTCGAGTTTTCACCCAGTAACGTCAAGTTTTTATGCCTAAGTCTATATATATGCAAATTATCGTCGTATTCTCAAGTCGGGGGTCCCGTGATCGCGCGGTCAGTTCCTATGAGTTACATTGGTCCCGTGCGAGGTATTGGTGCCACTCATGGGGTTGTTCAGGGGCTATTTCGATCTTTCACCCACTAACGCCATATTTTTAAGCCCAAGTCTAGAAATATGCAAATTATTATCGTATTCTCAAACCGGGACTCTCGTGATTGCGCGGTCAGTTCTTACGAGTTACATTGGTCCCGTGCAAGGTGTTGGTGCCACTCACAGGGCCGTTCAGGGGCTGTTTTGAGTTTTTGCCATCTAATGCCATGTTTTTATGCCTAAGTCTAGAAATATGCAAATTATTGTCGTATTCTCAAATTGGGGTCCCATGATCGCGTGGTCTGTTCGTACGAGTTACATTGGTCCCGTGCGAGGTATTGGTGCCACTCACGGGGCCATTTGGGGGCTGTTTTGGATTTTCTCCCACCAACGCAATATTTTTAAGCCTAAGTCTAGAAATATGCAAATTATCGTCGTATTCTCAAATCAGGGGTCCTCTGATCGCGCGGTCAGTTCCTACGAGTTACATTGGTCCTGTGCGAGGTGTTGGTGCCACCCACGGGGCCATTCGAGGGCTATTTCAGGTTTTCACCCATTAACGCCATGGTTTTAAGCTCAAGTCTAGAAATATGCAAATTATCATCGTATTCTCAAATCGGGAGTCCCGTGATCGCGCGGTCAGTTCCTACGAGTTACATTGGTCCCGTGCGAGGTGTTGGTGCCACTCACGGGGCCATTTGGGGACTGTTTCTAGTTTTTCTCCACTAACTCCATGTTTTGATGCCTAAATCTAGAAATATGCAAATTATCATTGTATTCTCAAATCGGCGGTCTCGTGATCACGCGGTCTATTTGTACGAGTTACATTGGTCCCGTGCGAGGTGTTAATACCACTCACGGGGTCGTTCAGGGGCTATTTCAGATTTTCTCCCACTAATGCAATGTCTCAAATCGGGGGTCCCGTGATTGCGTGGTCAATGGTGCCACTCACGGGGCCATTCGGGAGCTATTTGGAGTTTTCACCCACTAACGCCATGTTGTTATGCCCAAGTCTAGAAATATGAAAATTATCATCGCATTCTGAAACTGAGGGTCCCGTGATTGCGCGATCAGTGCACACGAGTTACATTGGTCCTGTGCGAGGTGTTGGTACCTCTCACGGGGCCGTTCGATGGCTGTTTCGGGTTTTCATCCACTAATGCCATGTTTTTAAGCCTAAGTCTAGAAATATGAAAATTATCATCATATTTTCAAATCGTGGGTCCCGTGATCACGCGGTCAGTTCCTACGCGTTACATTGGTCCCGTGCGAGGTGTTGGTGCCTCTCATGGGACCGTTCAGGGGTTGTTTTGAGGTTTCTCCTTCTAATGACATTTTTTAAGCCCAAGTCTATATCTTTTCAAATTATCGTTGTATTCTCTAATCGGGGGTCCCCTAATTGCGCGATCAGTTCGTACTATTTACATTGGTCCCGTGCGAGGTGTTGGTGGCTCTCACGGGGCCGTTCGAGGGCTGTTTAAGATTTTTGCCGTCTAATGCAATGTTTTTAAGCCTAAGTATACATATTTTCAAATTATCATCGTATTTTCATTTGTATTTTAATTTCTAAACCCATAAAGGTCCGGCCCCAATACATAATGGTGTTTACTGGTACTAAGTGGTGATAATTACAATAGTAACAATACTAATTATGGAAGAAATCGTTTTCAGATAGCAAACATTTTGAGATAATTTCAGTCAGCTAGGAAGATGCTGAAAGCAATGATGCTTACTCAGGATTACTAAAAGCAAGACCGGAGACAAGTATGGTATATAAAATAAAATCAGGTTTGAATTAAACATCACCGGGCCTCCATCACTGCAGTTGAGGCCGTTTTCCCAACTATAAAAGCAGGTCTTTGGGGTGAAACTAGTGTTGTGCATTCATTGCCAAATACAGTAGGAATATCTGACACGGTGGGTCTATCGTTGGAATTCTTGAACACACAACATATCAACAGTAATGTTTCGAGTGGCATTGATGTCATATTCCCTTCCATACCAGAAAAATTAAATCAATTGGCTTAGTTGCATATTATCTTGTAAAAGGACGGTATAAATATAACTTTAGATTGAACACATACTTAAAAGTGTGAGAAAATGAGCAACTCAAGTATCCAAAGAGACTGAGATAATATGACTTAGAAAATGGTTGCAACATTTGTAACATTACCATCTACTCAAGTTCTAAAGGATTAGCAGTTGCATAACTGTTATATAAAATGGTATATAACAGTTTAGATAACTGTTATATAACAGTTTATATAACGGCTATGTTATATAAACAATCTAGGGTTTATTGGCATAATCTACACATACACACACATACAATCTAGAGTTTATTGACATAATCTATACATACACACACATACAATTTAGGGTTTATTGACATAAATCTATACATACACTCACATACAATCTATACATACACATTGACAAAAAAAAAATTTATTTGTTCATAGTTACACACATAAGCATTCATATACACATAAATCTATACACACACACACACACACGCACATATAAACATGAATCTATACATACACACACATATACACATACAAACATAAATCTACACATACATACACAGAAATTAGGGCTTTAGATAGAAATCATGAAATCCAAATGAAATCAAAATGAATCAATACATACCAGGGGTTAATCCAAATGAAAACCAACTGAAATCGCTTAGCCCTTACAAATCTAACTGAAATCTACACGAAATCGCTTAGCCCTTAAACAACCCTTACAAATCGCAGAAATGACAAGCAACGATTTTTTTTAAGACCTGAATCTGGTCACGACCTTGAGCCGTGACCCCCAAGCACGCGACTAATAAATAAAAGATGAGGTGTTCTTGCCTTGCACCTGGTCACGGCCTAGAGCCGTGACCCACCATTCACGACCCTTTTCCCATCAACCCTACTACTTGAATGAGGTATGGTCATGACCCCCAACCGTTACCCTCAATGTGTGTGTTTTCTGCTTCTTCATGCCTTTGGTCACGACCCAAGTCCGTGACCCATCCATGACCAGTTTGGAGTGAATTTTGGCACGAAATTTGGTGCCACGATGGTCACGCCTTGGTCACGGTTTAAGTTCGTGACCCACAGTGGTAAGGGATTTAGTCCGTGACCACTTCCAGAGCATCGATAATTTAGTGTGGTAATAAGTATGGTCATGCCAAATATTGAGTTGTTCACGGCCCAAATCCGCGACAGCTGGTCATGGACTTGGGTCGTGACCCACTGGGCGTGACCATTCGCAGGATTTGGTGTAGTGTACTAACGTAAAATGAGAGAACACTTACCTATATAATGCGCTCGAAGTACGAAATCGCGTACAAGCAGGCGTAACAAAGAAAAAAGAATGATCCGAATGCCTAGTGGGAAATACAGTAATGCAATATAGAATTGAACGACAGAAAAGAGACTCTATAATGTACCACCTACGTGCATATGCAAATACTGCATATCTATACATATACATATATTAATGCATGAATATGTTTACTCAAAAGCATTACTTGATTTGATTAAATCACATTAACCTTATAAAAGACCCACTTTTGTTTACCCCTTTTTACTTGAATTACTATCTATTTTCCGATTAAACATACTAAGTTAAATACTTCAACAAAATACCATTTGTTTAGGAACAACACTTCTCCTATCGAACTTTTCCTTATACACACGACAACCCACTTTAGTGTTTCTTTGGAAATCACCTTTGAACACACACACACACACACTCCGCGTTAGAAAATACTTGTTTCCTTTTAAAAACCATTCACAATACACACTTGCATTAATTATGGGTTTAAACCATCTTAAATTGCTTGATTAACCATTAGCCACTTCACTTATGACATTAACTCGTGCTTTACTTGGACTTAGTCATTTTCATATTTCTTCTCCAAATCGCCTTTTCAAAACAGGAATTTTTATCGATTTTATTTCATAAAAGGTTGTCTTTCTTTTTTACTTAGCACAACTCATTTACTTACCATCTGCTGTATACTTTAAGGATCTCTACACTGCCGGTGATGCCACCATATGCTCTGACTAGTGATTTTAGGTATTTCACCTTTGGGCTTCAAGCCCTTCTTAAATTTTCTCGGTTCTTACGAGTTTCCTTTATCATGAGTTTTAACACTTTTTCGTGTTCACATTATTCCACTTTTACTGGCTGAAGCCAAGTCCTCGAGGACTACACCCCATATTTGTGTTACACTTTAGAAAATCACCATTTCTTGTCCTTTACACATTTACATTGATTTCATTCCGAAAATCACAGCCATTTAGGATGATTTTGTATAACACCTTTTCTAACATTTTTTTTATAAAAATATTACACTTTACATAAAATTACCATTTTACCCATTTGTCTCCAATCTTGTCTTTTCCTCCATTTTCACAAGTTTCATATTCCATAAGTATCATTAAGTTATACATACCAACTTCTTGAATATTTTTAACTCATTAACATTTCTTTAATAATTTAGTCTACTTCTTAAGTTGGAAATCCCTTTATTTTGTTACTTTCTTTATTACACATGTAGTCTTGAAAATATATACTTATCACATTTTCCACATTTATTAACACACTTTAAGGGCTGAAATTTGTATTTTCAGTATTTCATGTTAAAACTCAATAAAACCTTTACGAAACTTCTTCGTCTTCTCATTGCCAAACTATAACAAGTTTATATGCATGAGAAGAGGGATTGTAAGTCCAAAAATACAATAAAATAAGTTTAAGACATGGTTCATTCAAGAAATTTCATAACACTTGCAAATCTAAGGCTTTCAAGACTAGAATTTTTTTTTCCTTCAAAACATGCTTAAATGTCTATTTTTCATAAATCTTCATTTTTGCCACAAATCTTCAAGATTTATACTAGAAATAGTTTATCAATGCAATTATTTCTTTCAAAATATTTTATTTCATAAAATGTTTAATTACAAGGTTTTCTTGAAAGTTATCATCTTTTCTCAAACCATTTAAAAATCCATTTCTTTGATCTTCAAGACCATTAAGAAATCATGAATAAAGTCTACCTAGACATGCAAAGATTCTACTCTTATGAAGTCTAGCATATTTAACTCATGTATTGCAAAATAGTGTAATTTCAAACTTAACAAGAGTAGAGTTTTCCCACCTCAAAGGAGGCTTAAATAATAGAGGATGAAATGTAGAAGAATTTAGAAACCTCCCACCTCCTAAAGTGGCCTTAAAGAGGCTGCCTAGATCCACTAAGCTCGCCTCCATGAAAGCTCCATAAAAACACTCTTCAAACTCCATAATTTTTTCTTCTTATTCTCCAAAAATCTCCCAATAACTTCTTCATAATCCATAACTTTGGCCAATAATGGTGTAAATGGATTTATAAGGATTATAAATAGTGAAAAATGGTTAAAGTATGGTGGTTTACGATTGAGGACTGGTGCTGCTAGGGTGGTGGAAGGTGGTGTGGTGGTGGTAAGTCTCTAAGATCTAGAGAGAGAGGGGGATGCCCTATAATGGTACAATATCTCACTTAAATACCCCCAAACCCTTAAGGGGTAAATTCCATAAATGCCACAAGGCTTAACCCCTAATTGATCTAATGGTCCACATCTTGACAACGTTTTCTCATTCGAACGAAATTTCGATCTCATTTGAATGATAACTATTCTCATTTGAATGAGGTTCCAATGAGAATCTAACGAGGATGGAAATGAGAACATGTGTTTTTCAGTTGATGGTCGGTTGAATGTTTTTCGAACGAGGAAGCTTTCTCATTTGAATAACTCAACATTTCATTCGAACGACCCAAAACCTTTTTCTTAACAAATTTTAGTTCATTCTAAGTCCAATTAATTGCACCAAAAACACGATGTTACCCAAATTTGACCCATAATCCATCTCACATGGTCCAAAGCCCCATTGCGTTACATTAAGTTATCAATTCACACAGGTGTGGTCAAAACCTCGGGGGAATGTGTTACATTCTTCCATCCTTAGGGAATTTCATCCTCAAAATTCTCAATCCATTAATTCCTCAAAATCTTAGAGGTTATTAATTCTTATTCAAGGTCATAGGGACCCTTCAGGGCTAGGCCATCAAAATTGTCATTCACTAAGAAGTCATCATACGTACTTTCAAAGGGGTTGTCACCAAAGATCTCTGCATGAACTATAATATAACGCTCACCATTTGTCAAGTTGTCAAACTCACATAAAGATCCTCGAGCCTTCATTTACCTACTGATCACACTCAATCAAGTCCTAAACATCTTTGATAACACCCATAGCATACCAACACATCTATCGGAGCAATACTCTCTAGTGATAGACACTCACCCAATTACAAACTAAAATACAATTAAAACCTAATTCATCATCATGAATTATTTTAATTCTTTGGAATATATATCCTGAGCCATATCGAACTCTTGGGTCATCCTGACCACACATATTGCTCAAAATTGATATCGACCCCTTATAGCTAGTCATTTACTCTAAAAAACAATACTCTGACTAAGTTTCAAGTCATAATCCCCCCCAATTGTTACTTCCACGAGATCCTTTTATGAACTTATGACCACTCTAGGCGTCCAATTATGGAACACTCACCCGAGCATTACACCAATCCATTTACTCTGATAAAATAACACTATCTATTATGTTTCCTCGAGTACCAATACTTTAAGATATCGTCAAATCATAATCCTCCCCCTACAACTAGAGTTGCTAATCTCTATTCTGGCTAATCTATAAGATTGCCAATTCAAAGGAAAACGGGTACAGTGAGCAAACAGTGCGAAAGAACGTACAGCCACACATAAAAGGAACTTGTGAAAAAAAAAGATACCTCAAATAAGGGAACACCCAATTATCAAGTTGTATTAACCATGCGAGGTCCAATCGTAGTCTCACTAAGCCAAATCGTGCCATAACCGAAATAACATCATGATACAATCCCAGGGTACTACAACCGAGGGAGCACAATCCTCGACTATCGAAATTGAAGGAACACACCAAATTAGAATGAATGAATAACCATTACGAGGGAATACCATCTGCATGCAATGGGCTATGGTTTACGAAAGGCGAACCTAAACCATACGCTTCAACCTACGACTCCTCCCGAATATTTTCATCAGATCTTAGTCTATCCATACACCCCGACTTGAGTCATTAGTCAAAACAAATCGGACTACGAACCGTTTATCGTTGCGAGGAGAACATGAAACACACATTGTTTTCCTTTGGGAAGCCAAACACTGAACTTCCCTCCTTAGAAATAAGGCTTCCGCCTTTCATTCTCGATAAACACAAATCATTTCGGTTGGCAAATGCCAAACACCTTTGTAAATTCTTAATGCTTACTTGTCCTTACTTCTAGTCAACGTGATGTCGTGACCAATTTAACATACATAAGACACTTTTCACCTTATCATATGGTGATCATATCCCAAAAGTCTTTTTAGGCAAAGCACACACTTTATTATAACCTCTATTGACACAAGATCGTCAGTGTGCTTATCTCAAAATTCTACCTAAAAAAATCTACATGACTTCCAGATAGGTCATAATTAGCACTATAAGTGTAGCAAGTACTACACAAGTTAATACCTCCTAATCTGTACAAGTCTGGCAAGCCATGCCAAGAACTAATCCTTTCAAACTAGGGCTATTCTAACTTACATTGTCAACACATGTCAATATCTTAATCATGCTTCAATATCCCATCTGTGGTGCTATTCTCAAGTCCTTAACATGATATCATCAACTTAAGTCTCTCATGCTTTTCCTAGTACTCATCAAAATCAAGTATGACACTTCTTATACCAGTCATATTATGACAAACGAGTATCATCCCCAATTATAACATTAATCTCCAGTTTCCCTAAGAAGGTTGCATCACCTATTAATACCAAATTAGATGTGTTAAACGAAAATGTATTTAACCCTTTAATTAATATTTAATTTATTCTAATTATAAGTAGTATATATATTAGTTTAATATAATAGATTGATTTTGATGATTCCAAATATATATTTATTATGAAGTACATATTTCTAAATTTATGTTATATATATAAAAGCTTTTCATATTAATATTATGTATATAATATATTCTATCATATTATATAATACTATTATTATATAAATATATTGTATAACTATTTTATAAACATAGAACTTAAAACCTTTTCTCTCATACCTTTTGTTTTAATATGTTAAGAGGTGTGTAACTCTAAATATATTATATATGTGAAGTGTTTAGTCTATTCCTTTGTAAACATGATTTTTTTAGTCTCATTATAATTTATATGTATATATAGATAACTAGTTTTACAATTATATATTTATACTTCTATATAATTATTATAGTTTTTTTTATATACATTATTTTATACATTTTATATACGTACTTATATAACAGGTTATATAAATATATATTTTTTTCATATACTCTGTTATGTACATTTGTATATATATATGTTATTTTTTTTATATATTATATATTAGTTTATCCTTTCATTCTTTTTGTACCTTATATATTTTTTATATGACTAGGTATATTATTATATAGTATAAATATTTTTGAATATATGTTATTTTTTTATACATTATCTTTTTAGTAAGTTTATATACATGCATCATATGTTATAGGCTGTGTTTAGTGAGAGTGAATCTTTTCAAATCCATAACTGTTATTTAACATGTACACCATAATATATGGACACAAAAGTTTTCTATATTATATATTAAATGGAGTATATGGTAAAGAAAGAAGTTGGTGAACGCAAATTTTTTTTACCTGTTAATTCTTACCAATTATATTTTGCACTAATATATATAATACCAATTCTTATTTTATATACACGTTATTATTTAGTAGCATTCTCTAAGTATCATACTAATTTTTTTGATGATCTTAGGAGTGATGACTAAATTAGAAGGGTGTTGCAACACTTGTAGGGAGTATGAAATGAGTTAGAGCATCCATAGTGGTGATACTACCTTCCAAGACAATTTGTTATTTTGCAAACTCGTATGGCTGCAGTGGTGGGTTAAAGTTGAAAAATTCAATGGATGAATTTGTAGTGGTTCTCTAAACATGCTGAATGGCTACTAAATTTGTAAAGGCTTCCTACGAACTTCATTTATTTGTGGGAATTGCTACAAACTTTTGAAGTTCGTTGGAACTCATATCAAATATAAATACTTAATTTTTATTAAATTTTTGGGTTCTTACAGACTCCTACGAACTAATGTTGTTCGTAAGAAAAAAAAATTAGTTTATAGGAAGTTGAATTACAAATTTCCTCCTCTCCACCATTATTGAGTTTACTTTTATCGATAGCTAACTTCACCGTTCATTTGGCATACTCACTGAAAACGATAGTTTTTTCTAAATCAATGCTCTAATACCACTTGTTAGGAATGATGCCCCCAATTTTTAAAATATACCAAAAGTAATTTCCTTTAAAGATGCAAAAGCGAGATGGTTCAATTAAACATCCACAAACACCAAATTTTAATTGCTTTCAAATTAAAATTAAACAAAACTTAAAGTGACATTAAATTAATAAACAAATACATTTTTCACTTAAACATATTAACTCAACCCAAGTCCTAGAAATTTGCCTAAAAATAAATATTCAGTTTGCAATATTAGGCTAAATCAAATTTTATCCAATAAAAGTAATGACTTAAACTAAATTAATTAAACATTACCCAAATTAAATTAGCACCAAATTAATAACGAGTAGTGATTTAAACAAATTTTATCTTTTTACCTAAGCATGCGTTCTAGGTGATTTCGCAAAAGATAAAATAAACAAATAACCACTACGCCGTGATGTACGAGGAAAAACCCACAACGGGAAAAAACCTCGGACGGCCCTAGCCTTAAGTCCACTAAGTATGGTATTTTTACAAGTACAAGACAAATGACTTACTCAACTCGACTCGACTCCCTGAAAGCCCCTGATGCATCTTCTTGTACCAACCTCTGCTTAGTTGACAATCTCGGACTCCACCGAAATCTTGGAATTCACCAATGAGGCTTTAGGAACAACCGTCAACCACACATGGTGCCTTTCACCATGTGAGAATGCCGCAGCAAAATAACCATACTTCTTCTTTGAGGGATGTATGAGTAAACCCAAATGAACTCTTCAACTCGGTAGAGTAAACCCATTGCTAAACACTCCAAGCAAGATATTTATATGGAAACTTAGAATAAACAAACTATGGGTGAACATAAAAGTGCTTAAGGATTTTTTTCTTGAAGAATAAACACTCAAAACATGAACCTTTTCATTTGAAAAATGAACTCTCTAAAACTCTCTTTAGGAGATGAAGGAATATGAAAAATTTGGTTTGAAAAGGTTGGTTCCCGCACATATTAAATCTATCAAAAGTTAGTGGGGAAAAAGTAGTGGGGTAGAGGTGAAAAATAGCCAAATAATTCTTCCGCCGAAAAACTCGTTCGAACGAGATTTCGTTCGAATGAAGTTTCATTCTAACGACACTTCTAACGAAGTCCCAGAGCCTGTTGGGATAACTCGTTGGCAAACTCCTTCGAATGACATTCTCGTTCGAACGACAAACTCTTTCGAACGACAATTTCGAATGAACTTCCAAAAAGTTTAAAATTCGATTTTTAGCCCAGAAACTTTATTTTAAAGTTTTAAAGAAACCTTCTGAAAACATACCTCAGTCACAAATAAAAGAACACCCAATAAAATTTGTTCCAAGCTCCTATATAAATATGTAATGCATTCATACCGTAGGAGTAAACGGAACAAATGTTGTTGACATAGAAACTCGGCACAATAAACTCGGCATTTGATGAAGATTTATAATCTTGGCTGCTACGTCTTCAACTATCACGTCATAGGCTTGGATGGATACACATGAACACTATCCTGTAACAACCCGTCCTTTTGGAGACAATTAAATTCCACATTTGGGCATAAATTGGAATTTGGAGATTTTCCCGAAATAGTAATTTCTGGGATTTTCAAGGATTTGAGGATTGTTGATAGGTGATATATTTACTTTTGGGGTTAAGTAAATATGTAGAGGTATTTTAATAATATGTCGCCGTTGAGTAAAGTGACACGAGGTGAGATTTAAATGGGAAAACCCGCATTAAGATATGTTGGGTTGAAATAGTGAGTTGCAGTCAAGTACATCGGATGGGAATTTCAACTGCGCCATGAGTCTCGAAATGGCCGAGATAGTCAGAAAAGAGTATCCGATTATCGAAATTGAGTTCCGGGTAATTTTAGAGCTAAACGGGCTCGTAATCGAGTAAACGAGTCATTTTTAGGTTTTAAGGGTTAAAACCCCTTTCTCCTTATAAAATGAGGGTGAGAGGGAGAAAATAGAGAAAAGTGAAAGAAAAGAGAGAAGAGAGAGAGGAGGAGAGACAAAGAGGAGAAAAGGGGAGATTTCGGCCAACCTCCGTGGGATTCAACTCAGGATCGTCAGATTATATCCACGAGGCATGTGTTTACTTTATTTATTTACTTTTTACATAAATCTCATACCGTAGTTTGGTATTAACAAACCCTAAAGATTTTGGGTTGGGTTTTTCGTGGATAAAATGGGTTTTCGGGAGTTAAAACGAATAAACCCCTATAATTTCATAATTGGAGAAACTTAGAAATTAATTGAAATAAATTGGTGGTTTAGTGTTTTAGGATGTTTAGAACCCTTAATATATCTGTATTTGTAGTTGGTTGAGGTTGTAGGATGTTGGGTGAGGCGACAAAAGCTTGGGAGAAGCTTTAATGGCCGAAACCGTCTCGGAGAAGATGATGAATAGTGACCTGTGTCTTTCCGAATCGATTCGGCCTTGATGCGAATCAATTCGGCTCCCGGTCAAAAAAAAATTTGTAGATCTTTTCGATGCGGTCGCGTGACGCCAACAACGTATTTTTCTGATTTTTTTTGGGATTTATAGTGATTTTTCTACGAAAAGCTATCTGATATCGAAATCGTTAGTTAGAACTTATTGGAGATAAATATTAGGGCTTCTCAACTGAAGTGTTAGGACCTCTAAAGAACTTGAGGAGATATGAAAACTTTGTGTTTGTAGGAATAAATCGAAGTTATGATTTAAATGGAGATTGGATTGAGTTTTGGGTATTTTGGAGATTGAAAAAAAAATTGCCCAAACAGTGCCCCTCGAACAGACCGAATCGATTCGCCTAAGGGGATTTGTGATTCTGTAGTGGGCCGAATCGATTCGAATTTAGACCGAATCGATTTTCCATTAAGGACCTATTTGCAGAACACTTTTCGAATCGATTCGGATTGGGGGCCGAATCGATTCGCCCACCCGAAAAGATTCGCAATTGGGGCGAATCGATTCGCTTTGGTCAGATTTGCCAGTTTTCTCCCCTTAAGAGTATGGGGAGTTAAATTACAATTTGGGGTCTTATATGGGGGATCCTATTTATGATATCGGTACTCTTAAATGATGGTTTTGATGGTTAGTAAACCTTTAGATGAAAGAGAAAGCCTTGGATTGGTGTAGGGCATAATCCGGGGAACGAAAAATAGTTAACGTTCGGGACGAGCAGAATTTGAAAGAGAGAGTTCGGCTATCATTGAGCATAAGTATGTATGTGTATGAATGTATATGAGTTGAATACATCTTGGTGAAACCTAGGAAGTGATTTCTAGGGATTTATATCTTTGGAATTAATGGTCATCGCTAGATGTAATTGGCAATTATGGCCATATATATATATATATATATATATATATATATATATATATATATATATATATATATATATATACACTATGTGATTAAAGTATATATATGATATGCTGTAGATGACTTTTGAAAATGTAAAGATAAATGTTTTCAAAATGGAAAGATAAATGATTTTCATAAATAATAATTTATGGATACACACCTCTCTAAATCGCTATCATAAGGGAAGTTGCGTGCGTATGGTGAAGCCCCCTGGCTAATGAATGCAGGGTGGATGTAGTCCTATAGGCCATATGGGCGATTATATATTTTCTGTGCTGGTTAGGTGATTCTGGGTGTGGTCATGACTATCCCGCAGGCATATAGCCGCTTCCCGACGATTTGTTAGGTTCCCAGGTTGTCTTGTTTGATGGGCCCTGGAAGATGATAGCCATTTAGGGGCGCGTCCAGTGGGGAAACTCGGAGGGACGGTCTTAGATATGTTAAAGCAAATTCTGATAATAAATTGGCTTTAAATACATTTCCCAGATATAAGAAGGGAAATGGGATAAACGATTTGGCTTCGGATACATTTCCCGAATGGAAGAAGGGAAATGGAAGCATGTGATATGGTAAAAGAGTTTTTATCATAATAAAAATGGCTTTTAAATACATTTCCTGGATGTAAGAAGGGAAATGAGATGTTATAAAACGACAAAGCATTTTTATGTTAATAAAAATGGCTTTTAAAAAGTTATATGATGTGTTAAAGCAATTCATGCTAATGAGTTGGCTTTTAAATACATTTCCTGGATATAAGAAAGGAAATGGAAAGTTTTGAGATAAAAATGAAAAGTATTGATAAATACTTTGTATATGAATCCTCAGTTTGGGAGATAGATCCAGATGTGTATTATAAAGATGAAATTGAATTGGTAATCCTCAGGCCGGGAGATATTATCCCGATGTATATTGAATTATGTATATTAATGTAAGTATGTTATGTATGTCGTTGTATAGTATATATATACATATATTAATTTTATACTACGGGCCTAATGGATCTCTACCATTAACCCTGCCAAGTAGTAGTGTATCGCGGGGGTTCCTTGTTTGGATTTTGCTTCAAGAGACACCCCACGCACGACTTTAGCCCAGTGTTGAGAATGGAGGGAAGTTTATCCCTTAGTACTCGGGGGTAGAGGTTTCTAGTAGACGGGTGAATTAGCTTAGTTAGGCGGGGTAGCTTAACTAGAAGTTAAGTGCGTTAGGTGTGCACTATTAGAAGAGAGGTGAGGGGTATCTCATGGGAGTGCGATACCAAATTTAAATATGAGATAAAAATATTTTTCAAAAAAATAAAGCATTTATGCACTTGCAAAATATTTTCAAACTCGGGCTCTGACCCGTTTATCTACTTTTCCTTTTTGCTATATATATATATATATATATATATATATATATATATATATATATATATAGGTGTCCAGACACAGGGACTCCTGGATGGCCCTTCCTTCGAGTCAGACATCAGTTGTAGCAGTTGTGAATGCGTGCAGGTTCTTGATAGTCGCTTCCTTTCTTGTAATCTAGATATGAGGTATTGTATAAACATTCGGGTTAATAACCCAATTGCATTTATTTATTCTTTTAGCACAACATTCGATATGGTTATATATTTTGACCGAGTGTTCGGTTATTTTATTTCGTTTCAGCTTCATTTACGCATAAACTGTGTGGATGTTTTATTTATAGTTGTTAAAAAGAGTAGTTAAGTAAAATTTTGACACCGGCCTAATAGGATATTAGTAATTAAATGGATTTTCGACAGTGATGCTAAGAATGAGCCATATGAGACTCATGTCATAATTTGATATAGGAGTGATCGCCCAGTATTTTATTAGGCGGGGTGTCACAGATGGTATCAGAGCATCAGGTTCTAGTGTCCTTAGGAATTTGTGCGAACGTACTACTCTTTCAGCGTTGCTCTTGATTTGTTATAGAGCCTCAGGATTAGGATTGTTGATTTCTCTTATGAGATTTCGTTCTCCTGCCATATTATAAGATTATTGAAATATTTTGCGCGCTCGTTTGAGATTTGTGTGCAAGGCTTGGATGACAGTAGGAGGTGAGGCTTAGCTGGAGCACCTGGTAGAAGTCGGGAATGAGGACCATAATAGAGGTCACTTCCTTTGCAGTGTTTGCTAAGGATTGTCTCAACGACTACTAAAGTGTAGTAGTTATGAGGACCGTCGTACCTCCGTAGTAGAGTGTGGTACTAAAGTTGAATTTCCCAATGAAGTAAGGACTCGAAAAGGGATCTTACGAATATTTTTAATAGTGAGTCCCCGTGATTCAACAAGAATTAGAAAAGTGATGTTTTGGCTTATTCACGAAAGGTTCGATCAGTGGCCAACAGTGGATAAAGGCGAAGATGCTGTTATGAGTTTTACCTCAGAAGGAGGAGGTATATTTGGTGTGACTAGATAAAGTCGCGGTGTTTGTTAGCCCTAGACTCGTGTGTGTAATTTGAGTTATGGCGGTATCGATAACATTATATCATGCATGCCTATGTGTTTTCCGCGGTAGCGAAGTTTTATTTTCCTTCACTCTCCGTAAAGGAGGGTGTTAATATTTTAAATCTATATATGTATATGGCTTGTGATACTCATTTTATATGTTTATACGAGTATGGTAATATGGTGAGTATATAATGTTGTTGGTTGATCGGAGCGATAGCAGGCTAAGGATGGCAAGACTATCGTGTCCACGGTTCCTGGAGGGAACAGGTTGTTGTTGCGATATCTCATCTGGATACAGGTTGAGTTCGCCTTTATTGTTATGGGTAAATGGAAACTCGATGAGCATAGGCTTCATTATTATGATGTGAGTGCGTGGCGACCTTATCTTTATGATTTAAGGCCCGCAAGACTTGTTTGTTGAGCTGTAAGTTTAAGCTCATTATTGTTTGCACAAAGACTGAGTGTAGTGCGATGCGCTTAGTGGTATGGCTCCTAGTTAGAGATAGGAGTTCAGATCACCCTTTTGTTGGAAAAGGGGATAGGGTTATCCCGATTGCATGTTTCAAATAATAAACCTCCATGACCGACAAAGTTAAGTAGGAGTGTGTGGAGGGGTTCCTTATTTGGATTTCGCTTTGCGAGACGCTCCACACATGAATCTTAATGGCATCGGGAGTGGAGAGATGTTATAGGATGCAAGGATGTGGGTTTTGTTGATAAGTCTTATAGTGTGGATGAACCACTATAGACTATGAGCCATGTGATGATGGTATGTTTATGGAAATGTCGTGCTATGGAAAAGCACTGAAATGTTTTCCTCACCACAAGTATGAAGGTGACTCAAGGTGAAAGGATTTGATTTGAGGCATATGGCCAAATCTTAATGAAAAGGCAATTGTTGGAGAAGTAATGTTTTGGGTATAATGACCGTAACATCTCGATAGAGAATAGGCGCCCGACGATAGGATGGAGTAGTAGAAATGAGTTCGTAGGTTAGAGAGGTAGGATTTAGGATGTCCCGCTGGTGTGCCTTGGGTCGTTACATCTCGATGACCGACGATGCGAGGGAGTAGTGTAACGGGAGGGTTCCTTGTTTGGATTTTGCTCTGTGAGACGTCCCACGCATGAAACCAAGCAAATGTCAGAATTTGAGAGAGGCCTCGGGCACTATGGATATATTTAGGATATTACTCGTTTCGCATAGGTAGGGTAACGCATAGATCGTAGCATTTGTAGGATGTAAGTTTAGTAGAGTTAGTGGCGCCGAGGTTAGGAGAATTGAATTTCGCAGGTTGGGAGGGCCCATGTGTGAGTATTACACCGAGGAAAGGAGACCCTCATTTAGAGAGAGTGTTATGTGTCTGACGTTCGAAGTGACTAAAAAGGTGTATGGGCACCTTAGTGAGTTGGTTTATATACCGCCTAAAATAGAAGGGGCGTAGTATATAAAATTGAAGTTTATGCCATGAGGCACCAGTAACGATGTGTGCCATGTGACGCTATTGGAGTCACTTTACGACCGTGGTAGTGTGTGGTTAGGAATCGTTGGGTTAGTATCATTCCCCCTGAGGTATTAGGATTTTGAGCGATTCTAGGATTTGCGGTGTAGGTTATATCCGAATTTTGAGGACGAAATTCCATTGTAAGAGGGGGAGTATGTAAAAATCCGTCCTTTTGGAGACAATTAAATTCCACATTTGGGCATAAATTGGAATTTGGATATTTTCCCAAAATAGTAATTTCTGGGATTTTCAAGGATTTGAGGATTGTCGATAGGTGATATATTTACTTTTGGGGTTAAGTAAATATGTCGAGGTATTTTAATAATATGTCGCCGTTGAGTAAAGCGACACGAGGTGAGATTTAAATGGGAAAACCCGCATTAAGATATGTTGGGTTGAAATAGTGAGTTGCGATTAAGTACCTCGGATGGGAATGTCGACTGCGCCATGAGTCTCGGAATGGCTGAGATAGTCGAAAAAGAGTATCCGGTTGTCAAAATTGAGTTCCGGGTAATTTTAGAGTTAAATGGGCTCGTAATCTAGTAAGCGAGTCATTTTTGGGTTTTAAGGGTTAAAACCCTTTTCTCCTTATAAAAGGAGGGTGAGAGGGAGAAAAGAGAAATAAAAGAGAGAAGAGAGAGAGGAGGAGA
The DNA here is from genome assembly GCA_949130495.1 of Sambucus nigra. NCBI lineage: Eukaryota > Viridiplantae > Streptophyta > Magnoliopsida > Dipsacales > Adoxaceae > Sambucus > Sambucus nigra. The sequence goes on along the minus strand of OX422213.1, from coordinate 338,658,925 downwards.
GAAAAAGAGGAGAAAATGGGAGATTCCGGCCAACCTCCGCGGGATTCGACTCAGGATCGTCGGATTATATCCACGAGGCAAGTGTTTACTTTCTTTATTTACTTTTTGCATAAATCTCATACCGTAGTTTGGTATTAACAAACCCTAAAGATTTTGGATTGGGTTTTTCGTGGATAAAACGGGTTTTCGGGAGTTAAAACGAATAAACCCCTATAATTTCATAATTTTGAGAAACTTAGAAATTAATTGAAATAAATTGGTGGTTTAGGGTTCTAGGATGTTTAAAACCCTTAATATATGTGTATTTGTAGTTGGATTGAGGTTGTAGGATGTTGGGTGAGGTGACAAAAGCTTGGGAGAAGCTTTAATGGCCGAAACCGTCTCAGAGAAGACGATGAATAGTGACCTGCATCTTTCCAAATCGATTCGGCCTTGATACGAGTCGATTCGGCTCCTGGTCAAAAAGTAAAATTTGTAAATCTTTTCTATACGGTCGCGTGGAAGCTGACCGTGAATTTTTCTGAATTGTTTTGGATTTATAGTAATTTTTCTACGAAAACCTGTCCGATACCAAAATCGTTAGTTAGAACTTGTTGGAGATAAATATTAGGGGTTCTCAAATGGAGTGTTAGGACCTCTAAAGAACTTGGGGAGATATGAAAACTTTGGGTTTGTAGGAATAAATCCAATTTATGATTTAAATGGAGATTGGATTGAGTTTTGGGTATTTTGGAGATTGAAAAAAATTGCCCAAACAGTGCCCCTAGAAACGGCCGAATCGATTCGGGTCTAGGCCGAATCGATTCGCCTAAGGGGTTCTATGATTTGCAGTGGGACGAATCGATTCGGATTTAGGCCGAATTGATTTTCCATTAAGGACCTGTTTTCATAACACTTTTCCAATCGATTCGGATTGGGGGCCGAATCGATTCGCCCACCCAAATCGATTCGCAATTAGGGCGAATCGATTCGCTTTGGTCAGATTTGCCAGTTTTCTCCCCTTCAGAGTATGGGGAGTTAAATTAAAATTTGGGGTCTTATATGGGGGATCCTATTTATGGTATCGGGACTCCAAAATGATGGTTTTGAGGGTTAGTAAACCTTTAGATGAAAGGGAAGGCCTTGGATTGGTGTAGGGCATAATCCGGGGAACGAACATAGTTAACGTTCGGGATGAACAGAATTTGAAAGAGAGAGTTCGGTTGTCATTAAGAATAATTATGTATGTGTTTGAATGTATGTGAGTTGAATACATCTTGGTGAAACCTAGGAAGTGATTTCTAGGGATTTATATCTTTGGGATTAATGGTCATCGCTAGATGTAATTGGCAATTATGGCCATATATATATATTCGAGGATGAATATATATATATATATATATATACTATGTGATTAAAGTATATATATGATATGATGTAGATGACTTTTGAAAATGTAAAGATAAATGTTTTCAAAATGGAAAGATAAATTATTTTCATAAATAATAATTTATGGATACACACCTTTGTAAATCGCTATCATAAGGGAAGTTACGTGCGTATGGTGAAGCCCCCTGGCTAATGAATGCAGGGTGGATATAGTCCTATAGGCCATATGGACGATTATATATTTTCTGCGCTGGTTAGGTGATTCTGGGTGTGGTCATGACTATCTCGCAGGCATATGGCCGCTTCCCGACGATTTGTTAGGTTCCCAGGTTGTCTTATTTGATAGACCCTGGAAGATGATAGACATTTAGGGGCGCGTCTAGTGGGGAAACCCGGAGGGACGGTCTTAGATATGTTAAAAGAAATTTATGATAATAAATTGGCTTTAAATACATTTCCCGGATATAAGAAGGGAAATGGGATAAACAATTTGGCTTCAGATACATTTCCTGGATGGAAGAAGGGAAATGGAATCATGTGATATGGTAAAAGCATTTTTATGATAATAAAAATGGATTTTAAATACATTTCCTGGATGTAAGAATGGAAATGGGATGTTATAAAACGGAAAAGCATTTTTATGTTAATAAAACTGGCTTTTAAAAAGTTATATGATGTGTTAAAGCAATTCATGCTAATGAGTTGGCTTTTAAATACATTTCCTGGATATAAGAAAGGAAATGAAAAGTTTTGAGATAAAAATAAAAGGAATTGATAAATACTTTGTATATGAATCCTCAGTCCGGGAGATAGATCCGGATGTGTATTATAAAGATGAAATTGAATTGGTAATCCTCAGTCCGGGAGATATTATCCGGATGTATATTGAATTATGTATATTAATGTAAGTATGTTATGTGTGTAGTTGTATAGTACATATATATACATACATTCATTTTGTACTACGAGCCTAGTGGATCTCTACCATTAACCCTGCCAAGTAGTAGTGTATCGGGGGGGTTCCTGTAACACCCCGCCCGCCCGGGGAGAGCGAACGGAGCGCTAATGCGATAAAATAAATCCAAATCCACAAGTGACAAGGTATAGAGCATCTAAATAAACCCAAAATAATATAAATCCACTAATCTCAATCTCTTCAATTACAACAAGTCTCTCGAATTACATACTAACTTGAAAATAAAATACAAATCTCCAATGCTCTATACATCAAAATAATACAAATCTTTCCCAAACAATCCTCGCTAAAATCAATCTCCATAGCGCCCCAAAATCCGCGCTAACCTGCCACTAAAAGAAAATATGGGGAAGTACACAATACGACAAGAAAGATGCTCAACAAATATATATTAGCGATGAATAAAGCGTAACAACACGAGTACGAATATTCAAATCAAAATGCAAATCTCAAAGCATTTATCAATATAATTTTTCAACAACACCTTAACCGGATCACCAGGCCTCACCACATCCGCATATGCTTTATCAAGACATAGCCCAGGAAACAGGAATTTTGGCGGGTGCCCAACCTCCGTGCCATATTAAAATCTCATGACAACGTGCTCATCAACAATATAATGACACCACATGAATCAAAATAATTTTAACAATTATTTTCCAGATTTTAATGAATTTATCAATTCAAATATGAGTTCAATTAAACATGAAATCAAAGAGAATGACACTCGCGAGATTTAAGGAGCATATTGTGTAAAACCCCATACCTCAAACCATGATGAGAAACCAACGATCAAATCCTCAAGATCAACACAAAAGATCTACAAAAGCTTCTCTAAGAACCTCCAACAAAATAGCCCCAAGAACACCTCTAATCTAAGGTTGGAACTCACAAATCTCAAGGGACAATGTGTATATAAAAAGAAGAGGAATATAAAATATATTTGCTGACAAAACTTGTGCCAAGATTAGGTTAAAAGGGTTGCCCACGACTTCCTTTTATAATGCAAAGAAATGAAGCGTTGGAATTCAAAAAACTCCTTTAAATAAGGCAAAGAAATGAAAAGTTGGAAGTCAAAACAACTCTTGAAAATTACTTAATGTTCACCGACTTAGAATTCCAAGAGTTAAAAACATTTAAAAATCATTATAAAATCCGTTTTAACTCCAATTTCGAAACCGTTTGAAATTCTCGCCTTTAAAAATAATATTCAACATATTTGAGTAATAAAAATAATTTTATCAAAAACTTTATTTTCCTCCATTTTCCAGAAATTAATTAAAATAGCCCAAAATTACGCGGGTTGTTACACTTCCCCACTAACAAGGGAATTTTTCCCTCGAAATTCGCCGAATGCCTAACTCTCAAAAAATCAGGCTAACAATCTCCAAAAATAAATCATGTCTCCCAGAAACAAATTCCTCACCTCTAATCTCGAAACTTATCACGAATATCACCTAAAATTTTCTATCTCCAAAAATTTCTAACCACGCAATGAGCCCAAAACCCAAGCCCTGAGGGTTTCCATATACCTAAGCTCTGATACCATTTGTAACACCTCCAAGTCCCGAGGGTTGCCGTATACCTAAGCTCTGATACCATTTGTAACACCCCGCCCGCCCGGGGAGAGCGAACGGAGCGCTAATGCGATAAAATAAATCCAAATCCACAAGTGACAAGGTATAGAGCATCTAAATAAACCCAAAATAATATAAATCCACTAATCTTAATCTCTTCAATTACAACAAGTCTCTCGAATTACATACTAACTTGAAAATAAAATACAAATCTCCAATGCTCTATACATCAAAATAATACAAATCTTTCCCAAACAATCCTCGCTAAAATCAATCTCCATAGTGCCCCAAAATCCGCGCTAACCTTCCACTAAAAGAAAATATGGGGAAGTACACAATACGACAAGAAAGTTGCTCAATAAATATATATTAGCGATGAATAAAGCGTAACAACACGAGTACGAATATTCAAATCAAAATGCAAATCTCAAAGCATTTATCAATATAATTTTTCAACAACACTTTAACCGGGTCACCAGGCCTCACCACATCCGCATATGCTTTATCAAGACATAGCCCAGGAAACAGGAATTTTGGCGGGTGCCCAACCTCCGTGCCATATTAAAATCTCATGACAACGTGCTCATCAACAATATAATGACACCACATGAATCAAAATAATTTCAACAATTATTTTCCAGATTTCAATGAATTTATCAATTCAAATATGAGTTCAATTAAACATGAAATCAAAGAGAATGACACTCGCGAGATTTAAGGAGCATATTGTGTAAAACCCCATACCTCAAACCATGATGAGGAACCAACGATCACATCCTCAAGATCAACACAAAAGATCTACAAATGCTTCTCTAAGAACCTCAAACAAAATAGCCCCAAGAACACCTCTAATCTAAGGTTGGAACTCACAAATCTCAAGGGCCAATGTGTATATAAAAAGAAGAGGAATATAAAATATATTTGCTGACAAAATTTGTGCCAAGATTAGGTTAAAAGGGTTGCCCACGACTTCCTTTTATAATGCAAAGAAATGAAGCGTTGGAATTCAAAAAACTCCCTTAAATAAGGCAAAGAAATGAAAAGTTGGAAGTCAAAACAACTCTTGAAAATTACTTAATGTTCACCGACTTAGAATTCCAAGAGTTAAAAACATTTAAAAATCATTATAAAATCCGTTTTAACTCCAATTTCGAAACCGTTTGAAATTCTCGCCTTTAAAAATAATATTCAACATATTTGAGTAATAAAAATAATTTTATCAAAAACTTTATTTTCCTCCATTTTCCAGAAATTAATTAAAATAGCCCAAAATTACGCGGGTTGTTACACTTCCCCACTAACAAGGGAATTTTGCCCTCGAAATTCGCCGAATGCCTAACTCTCAAAAAATCAGGCTAACAATCTCCAAAAATAAATCATGTCTCCCAGAAACAAATTCCTCACCTCTAATCTCGAAACTTATCACGAATATCACCTAAAATTTTCTATCTCCAAAAATTTCTAACCACGCAATGAGCCCAAAACCCAAGCCCTGAGGGTTTCCATATACCTAAGCTCTGATACCATTTGTAACACCTCCAAGTCCCGAGGGTTGCCGTATACCTAAGCTCTGATACCATTTGTAACACCCCGCCCGCCCGGGGAGAGCGAACGGAGCGCTAATGCGATAAAATAAATCCAAATCCACAAGTGACAAGGTATAGAGCATCTAAATAAACCCAAAATAATATAAATCCACTAATCTTAATCTCTTCAATTACAACAAGTCTCTCGAATTACATACTAACTTGAAAATAAAATACAAATCTCCAATGCTCTATACATCAAAATAATACAAATCTTTCCCAAACAATCCTCGCTAAAATCAATCTCCATAGTGCCCCAAAATCCGCGCTAACCTTCCACTAAAAGAAAATATGGGGAAGTACACAATACGACAAGAAAGTTGCTCAATAAATATATATTAGCGATGAATAAAGCGTAACAACACGAGTACGAATATTCAAATCAAAATGCAAATCTCAAAGCATTTATCAATATAATTTTTCAACAACACTTTAACCGGGTCACCAGGCCTCACCACATCCGCATATGCTTTATCAAGACATAGCCCAGGAAACAGGAATTTTGGCGGGTGCCCAACCTCCGTGCCATATTAAAATCTCATGACAACGTGCTCATCAACAATATAATGACACCACATGAATCAAAATAATTTCAACAATTATTTTCCAGATTTCAATGAATTTATCAATTCAAATATGAGTTCAATTAAACATGAAATCAAAGAGAATGACACTCGCGAGATTTAAGGAGCATATTGTGTAAAACCCCATACCTCAAACCATGATGAGGAACCAACGATCACATCCTCAAGATCAACACAAAAGATCTACAAATGCTTCTCTAAGAACCTCAAACAAAATAGCCCCAAGAACACCTCTAATCTAAGGTTGGAACTCACAAATCTCAAGGGCCAATGTGTATATAAAAAGAAGAGGAATATAAAATATATTTGCTGACAAAATTTGTGCCAAGATTAGGTTAAAAGGGTTGCCCACGACTTCCTTTTATAATGCAAAGAAATGAAGCGTTGGAATTCAAAAAACTCCCTTAAATAAGGCAAAGAAATGAAAAGTTGGAAGTCAAAACAACTCTTGAAAATTACTTAATGTTCACCGACTTAGAATTCCAAGAGTTAAAAACATTTAAAAATCATTATAAAATCCGTTTTAACTCCGATTTCGAAACCGTTTGAAATTCTCGCCTTTAAAAATAATATTCAACATATTTGAGCAATAAAAATAATTTTATCAAAAACATTATTTTCCTCCAGTTTCCAGAAATTAATTAAAATAGCCCAAAATTACGCAGGTTGTTACACTTCCCCACTAACAATGGAATTTCGCCCTCGAAATTTGCCGAATGCCTAACACTCAAAAAATCAGGCTAACAATCTCCAAAAATAAATCACGTCTCCCAAAAATAAATTCCTAACCTCTAATCTCGAAACTTATCACGATTATCACCTAAAATTTTCTATCTCCAAAAATTGCTAACCACGCAATGAGCCCAAAACCCAAGCCCTGAGGGTTGCCATATACCTAGGCTCTGATACCAATTGTAACAGCCCCAAGTCCCGAGGGTTGCCGTATACCTAAGCTCTGATACCATTTGTAACACCCCGCCCGCCCGGGGAGAGCGAACGGAGTGCTAATGCGATAAAATAAATCCAAATCCACAAGTGACAAGGTATAGAGCATCTAAATAAACCCAAAATAATATAAATCCACTAATCTCAATCTCTTCAATTACAACAAGTCTCTCGAATTACATACTAACTTGAAAATAAAATACAAATCTCCAATGCTCTATACATCAAAATAATACAAATCTTTCCCAAACAATCCTCGCTAAAATCAATCTCCATAGCGCCCCAAAATCCGCGCTAACCTGCCACTAAAAGAAAATATGGGGAAGTACACAATACGACAAGAAAGATGCTCAACAAATATATATTAGTGATGAATAAAGCGTAACAACACGAGTACGAATATTCAAATCAAAATGCAAATCTCAAAGCATTTATCAATATAATTTTTCAACAACTCTTTAACCGGGTCACCAGGCCTCACCACATCCGCATATGCTTTATCAAGACATAGCCCAGGAAACAGGAATTTTGGCTGGTGCCCAACCTCCGTGCCATATTAAAATCTCATGACAACGTGCTCATCAACAATATAATGACACCACAAGAATCAAAATAATTTCATGATTTATTTTCCAGATTTCAATGAATTTATCAATTCAAATATGAGTTCAATTAAACATGAAATCAAAGAGAATGACACTCGCGAGATTTAAGGAGCATATTGTGTAAAACCCCATACCTCAAACCATGATGAGAAACCATCGATCACATCCTCAAGTTCAACACAAAAGATCTACAAAAGCTTCTCTAAGAACCTCTAACAAAATAGCCCCAAGAACACCTCTAATCTAAGGTTGGAACTCACAAATCTCAAGGGCCAATATGTTTATAAAAAGAAGAGGAATATAAAATATATTTGCTAACAAAATTTGTGCCAAGATTAGGTTAAAAGGGTTGCACACGACTTCCTTTTATAATGCAAAGAAATGAAGAGTTGGAATTCAAAAGACTCCTTTAAATAAGGCAAAGAAATGAAAAGTGGGAAGTCAAAACAACTCTTGAAAATTACTTAATGTTCACCGACTTAGAATTCCTAGAGTTAAAAACATTTAAAAATCATTATAAAATCCGTTTTAACTCCGATTTCGAAACCGTTTGAAATTCTCGCCTTTAAAAATAATATTCAACATATTTGAGCGATAAAAATAATTTTATCAAAAACTTCATTTTCCTCCATTTTCCAGAAATTAATTAAAATAGCCCAAAATTACGCGGGTTGTTACACTTCCCCACTAACAATGGAATTTCGCCCTCGAAATTCGCCGAATGCCTAACACTCAAAAAATCAGGCTAACAATCTCCAAAAATAAATCACGTCTCCCAAAAATAAATTCCTCACCTCTAATCTCGAAACTTATCACGATTATCACCTAAAATTTTCTATCTCCAAAAATTACTAACCACGCAATGAGCCCAAAACCCAAGCCCTGAGGGTTGCCATATACCTAAGCTCTGATACCAATTGTAACACCCCCAAGTCCCGAGGGTTGCCATATACCTAAGCTCTGATACCATTTGTAACACCCCGCCCGCCTGGGGAGAGCGAACGGAGCGCTAATGCGATAAAATAAATCCAAATCCACAAGTGATAAGGTATAGAGCATCTAAATAAACCCAAAATAATATAAATCCACTAATCTCAATCTCTTCAATTACAACAAGTCTCTCGAATTACATACTAACTTGAAAATAAAATATAAATCTCCAATGTTCTATACATCAAAATAATACAAATCTTTCCCAAACAATCCTCGCTAAAATCAGTCTCCATAGCGCCCCAAAATCCGCGCTAACCTGCCACTAAAAGAAAATATGGGGAAGTACACAATACGACAAGAAAGATGCTCAACAAATATATATTAGCAATGAATAAAGCTTAACAACACGAGTACAAATATTCAAATCAAAATGCAAATCTCAAAGCATTTATCAATATAATTTTTCAACAACACTTTAACCGGGTCACCAGGCCTCACCACATCCGCATATGCTTTATCAAGACATAGCCCAGGAAACAGGAATTTTGGCGGGTGCCCAACCTCCGTGCCATATTAAAATCTCACGACAACGTGCTCATCAACAATATAATGACACCACAAGAATCAAAATAATTTCATGATTTATTTTCCAGATTTCAATGAATTTATCAATTCAAATATGAGTTCAATTAAACATGAAATCAAAGAGAATGACACTCGCGAGATTTAAGGAGCATATTGTGTAAAACCCCATACCTCAAACCATGATGAGAAACCATCGATCACATCCTCAAGTTCAACACAAAAGATCTACAAAAGCTTCTCTAAGAACCTCCAACAAAATAGCCCCAAGAACACCTCTAATCTAAGGTTGGAACTCACAAATCTCAAGGGCCAATGTGTTTATAAGAAGAAGAGGAATATAAAATATATTTGCTGACAAAATTTGTGCCAAGATTAGGTTAAAAGGGTTGCCCACGACTTCCTTTTATAATGCAAAGAAATGAAGAGTTGGAATTCAAAAGACTCCTTTAAATAAGGCAAAGAAATGAAAAGTTGGAAGTCAAAACAACTCTTGAAAATTACTTAATGTTCACCGACTTAGAATTCCAAGAGTTAAAAACATTTAAAAATCATTATAAAATCCGTTTTAACTCCGATTTCGAAACCGTTTGAAATTCTCGCCTTTAAAAATAATATTCAACATATTTGAGCGATAAAAATAATTTTATCAAAAACTTCATTTTCCTCCATTTTCCAGAAATTAATTAAAATAGCCCAAAATTACGCGGGTTGTTACACTTCCCCACTAACAATGGAATTTCGCCCTCGAAATTCGCCGAATGCCTAACTCTCAAAAAATCAGGCTAATAATCTCCAAAAATAAATCACGTCTCCCAAAAAAAAATTCCTCACCTCTAATCTCGAAACTTATCACGAATATCACCTAAAATTTTCTATCTCCAAAAATTGCTAACCACGCAATGAGCCCAAAACCCAAGCCCTGAGGGTTGCCATATACCTAAGCTCTGATACCATTTGTAACACCCCCAAGTCCCGAGGGTTGCCGTATACCTAAGCTCTGATACCATTTGTAACATCCCGCCCGCCCGGGGAGAGCGAACGGAGCGCTAATGCGATAAAATAAATCCAAATCCATAAGTGACAAGGTATAGAGCATCTAAATAAACCCAAAATAATATAAATCCACTAATATCAATCTCTTCAATTACAACAAGTCTCTCGAATTACATACTAACTTGAAAATAAAATACAAATCTCCAATGCTCTATACATCAAAATAATACAAATCTTTCCCAAACAATCCTCGCTAAAATCAATCTCCATAGCGCCCCAAAATCCGCGCTAACCTGCCACTAAAAGAAAATATGGGGAAGTACACAATACGATAAGAAAGATGCTCAACAAATATATATTAGCGATGAATAAAGCGTAACAACACGAGTACGAATATTCAAATCAAAATGAAAAACTCCAAGCATTTATCAATATAATTTTTCAACAACACTTTAACCGGTTCACCAGGCCTCACCACATCCGCATATGCTTTATCAAGACATAGCCCAGGAAACAGGAATTTTGGCGGGTGCCTAACCTCCGTGCCATATTAAAATCCCATGACAACGTGCTCTTCAACAATATAATGACACCACATGAATCAAAATAATTTCAACAATTATTTTCCAGATTTCAATGAATTTATCAATTCAAATATGAGTTCAATTAAACATGAAATCAAAGAGAATGACACTCGTGAGATTTAAGGAGCATATTGTGTAAAACCCCATACCTCAAACCATGATGAGAAACCAACGATCACATCCTCAAGATCAACACAAAAGATCTACAAAAGCTTCTCTAAGAACCTCCAAAAAAATAGCCCCAAGAACACCTCTAATCTAAGGTTGGAACTCACAAATCTCAAGGGCCAATGTGTATATAAAAAGAAGAGGAATATAAAATATATTTGCTGACAAAATTTGTGCCAAGATTAGGTTAAAAGGGTTTCGCACGACTTCCTTTTATAATGCAAAGAAATGAAGAGTTGGAATTCAAAAGACTCCTTTAAATAAGGCAAAGAAATGAAAAGTTGGAAGTCAAAACAACTCTTGAAAATTACTTAATGTTCACCGACGTAGAATTCCAAGAGTTAAAAACATTTAAAAATCATTATAAAATCCGTTTTAACTCCGATTTCGAAACCGTTTGAAATTATCGCCTTTAAAAATAATATTCAACATATTTGAGCAATAAAAATAATTTTATCAAAAACTTTATTTTCCTCCATTTTCCAGAAATTAATTAAAATAACCCAAAATTACGCGGGTTGTTACACTTCCCCACTAACAAAGGAATTTCGCCCTCGAAATTCGTCGAATGCCTAACTCTCAAAAAATCAGGCTAACAATCTCCAAAAATAAATCACGTCTCCCAAAAATAAATTCCTCACCTCTAATCTCGAAACTTATCACGAATATCACCTAAAATTTTCTATCTCCAAAAATTGCTAACCACGCAATGAGCCCCAAACCCAAGCCCGGAGGGTTTCCATATACCTAAGCTCTGATACCATTTGTAACACCCCCAAGTCCCGAGGGTTTTCGTATACCTAAGCTCTGATACCATTTGTAACACCCCGCCCGCCCGGGGAGAGCGAACGGAGCGCTAATGCGATAAAATAAATCCAAATCCACAAGTGACAAGGTATAGAGCATCTAAATAAACCCAAAATAATATAAATCCACTAATCTCAATCTCTTCAATTACAACAAGTCTCTCGAATTACATACTAACTTGAAAATAAAATACAAATCTCCAATGCTCTATACATCAAAATAATACAAATCTTTCCCAAACAATCCTCGCTAAAATCAATCTCCATAGCGCCCCAAAATCCGCGCTAACCTGCCACTAAAAGAAAATATGGGGAAGTACACAATACGACAAGAAAGATGATCAACAAATATATTTAAGTGATGAATAAAGCGTAACAACACGAGTACGAATATTCAAATCAAAATGCAAATCTCAAAGCATTTATCAATATAATTTTTCAACAACACTTTAACCGGGTCACCAAGCCTCACCACATCCGCATATGCTTTATCAAGACATAGCCCAGGAAACAGGAATTTTGGCTGGTGCCCAACCTCCGTGCCATATTAAAATCTCATGACAACATGCTCATCAACAATATAATGACACCACATGAATCAAAATAATTTCAACAATTATTTTCCAGATTTCAATGAATTTATCAATTCAAATATGAGTTCAATTAAACATGAAATCAAAGAGAATGACACTCGAGAGATTTAAGGAGCATATTGTGTAAAACCCCATACCTCAAACCATGATGAGAAACCAACGATCAAATTCTCAAGATCAACACAAAAGATCTACAAAAGCTTCTCTAAGAACCTCCAACAAAATAGCCCCAAGAACACATCTAATCTAAGGTTTGAACTCACAAATCTCAAGGGCCAATGTGTATATAAAAAGAAGAGGAATATAAAATATATTTGCTGACAAAATTTGTGCCAAGATTAGGTTAAAAGGGTTGCCCACGACTTCCTTTTATAATGCAAAGAAATGAAGAGTTGGAATTCAAAAGACTCCTTTAAATAAGGCAAAGAAATGAAAAGTTGGAAGTCAAAACAACTCTTGAAAATTACTTAATGTTCACCGACTTAGAATTCCAAGAGTTAAAAACATTTAAAAATCATTATAAAATCCGTTTTAACTCCGATTTCAAAACCGTTTGAAATTCTCGCCTTTAAAAATAATATTCAACATATTTGAGCAATAAAAATAATTTTATCAAAAACTTTATTTTCCTCCATTTTCTAGAAATTAATTAAAATAGCCCAAAATTACGCGGGTTGTTACACTTTCCCACTAACAATGGAATTTCGCCCTCGAAATTCGCCGAATGCCTAACTCTCAAAAAATCAGGCTAAAAATCTCCAAAAATAAATCACGTCTCCCAAAAATAAATTCCTCACCTCTAATCTCGAAACTTATCACGAATATCACCTAAAATTTTATATCTCCAAAAATTGCTAACCACGCAATGAGCCCAAAACCCAAGCCCTGAGGGTTTCCATATACCTAAGCTCTGATACCATTTGTAACACCCCCCAAGTCCCGAGGGTTGCCGTATACCTAAGCTCTGATACCATTTGTAACACCCCGCCCGCCCGGGGAGAGCGAACGAAGCGCTAATGCGATAAAATAAATCCAAATCCACAAGTGACAAGGTATAGAGCATCTAAATAAACCCAAAAAAATATAAATCCACTAATCTCAATCTCTTCAATTACAACAAGTCTCTCGAATTACATACTAACTTGAAAATAAAATACAAATCTCCAATGCTCTATACATCAAAATAATACAAATCTTTCCCAAACAATCCTCGCTAAAATCAATCTCCATAGCGCCCCAAAATCCGCGCTAACCTGCCACTAAAACAAAATATGGGGAAGTACACAATACGACAAGAAAGATGCTCAACAAATATATATTAGCGATGAATAAAGCGTAACAACACGAGTACGAATATTCAAATTAAAATGCAAATCTCAAAGCATTTATCAATATAATTTTTCAACAACACTTTAACCGGGTCACCAGGCCTCACCACATTCGCATATGCTTTATCAAGACATAGCCCAGGAAACAGGAATTTGGGCGGGTGCCCAACCTCCGTGCCATATTAAAATCTCATGACAACGTGCTCATCAACAATATAATGACACCACATGAATCAAAATAATTTCAACAATTATTTTCCAGATTTCAATGAATTTATCAATTCAAATATGAGTTCAATTAAACATGAAATCAAAGAGAATGACACTCGCGAGATTTAAGGAGCATATTGTGTAAAACCCCATACCTCAAACCATGATGAGAAACCAACGATCACATCCTCAAGATCAACACAAAAGATCTACAAAAGCTTCTCTAAGAACCTCCAACAAAATAGCCCCAAGAACACCTCTAATCTAAGGTTGGAACTCACAAATCTCAAGGGCCAATGTGTATATAAAAAGAAGAGGAATATAAAATATATTTGCTGACAAAATTTGTGCCAAGATTAGGTTAAAAGGGTTGCCCACGACTTCCTTTTATAATGCAAAGAAATGAAGAGTTGGAATTCAAAAGACTCCTTTAAATAAGGCAAAGAAATGAAAAGTTGGAAGTCAAAACAACTCTTGAAAATTACTTAATGTTCACCGACTTAGAATTCCAAGAGTTAAAAACATTTATAAATCATTATAAAATCCGTTTTAACTCCGATTTTGAAACCGTTTGAAATTCTCGCCTTTAAAAATAATATTCAACATATTTGAGCAATAAAAATAATTTTATCAAAAACTTTATTTTCCTCCATTTTCCAGAAATTAATTAAAATAGTCCAAAATTACGCGGGCTGTTACACTTCCCCACTAACAATGGAATTTCGCCGAATGCCTAACTCTCAAAAAATCAGGCTAACAATCTCCAAAAATAAATCACGTCTCCCAAAAATAAATTTCTCACCTCTAATCTCGAAACTTATCACGAATATCACCTAAAATTTTCTTCTTCAAAAATTGCTAACCACGCAATGAGCCCAAAACCCAAGCCCTGAGGGTTGCCATATACCTAAGCTCTGATACCATTTGTAACACCCCCAAGTCCCGAGGGTTGCCGTATACCTAAGCTCTGATACCATTTGTAACACCCCGCCCGCCCGGGGAGAGCGAACGGAGCGCTAATGTGATAAAATAAATCCAAATCCACAAGTGACAAGGTATAGAGTATCTAAATAAACCCAAAATAATATAAATCCACTAATCTCAATCTCTTCAATTACAACAAGTCTCTCGAATTGCATACTAACTTGAAAATAAAATACAAATCTCCAATGCTCTATACATCAAAATAATACAAATCTTTCCCAAACAATCCTCGCTAAAATCAATCTCCATAGCGCCCCAAAATCCGCGCTAACCTGCCACTAAAAGAAAATATGGGGAAGTACACAATACGACAAGAAAGATGCTCAACAAATATTTATTTTAGTTTCGTCAGTTGATGCTAAGAGTGATCCATTTGAGATTCCTGATTTAATGTAGTATCGGGCTGGCCAACCGTTATTATTTTAAGCGGTGTGTCACAGATGGTA
This sequence comes from Sambucus nigra, assembly GCA_949130495.1. Taxonomy (NCBI): domain Eukaryota; kingdom Viridiplantae; phylum Streptophyta; class Magnoliopsida; order Dipsacales; family Adoxaceae; genus Sambucus; species Sambucus nigra. The sequence continues at coordinate 338,643,654 of OX422213.1, read as the reverse complement.
TCAGAGCATTAGGTTCTAGTGTCTTTAGGATCTGTGCGGGTTTTCTGCATTCTTCTGCAAGCGTTTTGATGTAGAGCCCTGCTATTAGGATTGTTGTGTTCACTACATTTATCTTTTTCAGCGAGGTGTGCTCACTTGAACGACGTTCTGACATAGTTGCTTTCATCTCAGACGTTGCCAAGAATATGTCGCCCAAAAAGGGGCCAGGTGAGAGATGCAACACCCATAACCGATTTTGGGTACGCTTTAACTGGAGGTATTTTCTTTTCGCGATTTAGGCGGAGATAAGGAGGGGATTTCTAGCGATGATTCCAGGTGATCTGACGAGGGTCGAGTGAGAAGGAGAATTTTGTGATCGATAAGGTAAGTACGAAAATAAGCAAATAGTGAAGTCCTTGGGGGGGTTTGATTGGGAAATTCGTCAACGTTTGTTAGGAATATTGTCTTCATCTAAGAAGGGAGTAAGAAATTTGTAGACTTGGGTTCATGGAGTAGGACTGAAGGAGTTGTCGGGGGGTCGCGATAGCGTTTTGTCCTTCAGGATGGTTAGGAAGCATATTCGGGAAGATGTTTCTCTTGTAGAGAAATAGGCTTTTGGAAGTAAGATTGTCCTGGATGAAGTAAAGCAATTGGATTATGGAAGTATAAGGTAGAATATCTTTCTTTGGGTTTAGTTCATGCTTTGCGCGATATGGGGAGTGTCGCATGTAAGGTTTATGAGTGGTTAGATGTTATAACCATTGTGTGTGTAGAATTTTCCCTGGAGGAAGGAAGGATCAAATGTGGCCTTTGTGTGGCATCTTTTGGGATATTAGACTGTCTCGTGAAGAGCTAGTAGAGAGTTATGCTATTGATTTCCGAAAGTGCGGATTTTTAAGGTTTGTTGAGTAGTGGTTATAAAGTTATTATTTTATAGATAGGCTAGTGCAGGTAATTGTAGTGTTCCAATGAGGGAAGGACCTATCTTGGCAATGCTGTAATATGGAGTAAAGGAATTGTATAACTGAGAGGTTCAGAGTTTAGTAGGTTCATTATTGAGCAGGGAAGTTAGCTCAGGGTTATGCTAGTTATGAGGACTACTTGTTGGTAGGAGTATTGTATTTATTAGGACCTTATGTTATGTATATGAGGTATTATTTGGCGTGTTGAAAGACATGGAATTATTTGATGTTATATTGTTACATAGGCCTTCGGACCATATCTATGATTCGAAATCCTTTTATAAAACCTTAATCTTGGTTCAACTGATCTCAATCCCCGACATAGCTACACAGTAGTGTATTGGGAGGGTTCCTTGTTTGGATTTCTCTTGCGAGACCTCCCCCGCATGAATGTAGCGAATGTCAGGAACTGAGAAGAGTTCAACAATTGGAAATTTCAAACTTTTTATATACTTAATTTGCTATTGTATCTAAATTATTGAGAGTTATATTACGATTTGAGTCTTGTAGCTCCGCGTTATGTTGCTACGAGTTAAGCTCGGGTACGGGGTGTATGGGCGCCCTGGGTAGCTTAGTTTGATTTTAAAGTTCATATGGTTCGATGTGAGAAGTGGGAGAGATATGTACAATGATCTTGAGGGTAGATATAAGGACTAGATGAGAATTCGAAGTCCTAGGCATATCTTAAATTTCGCGGTCGAAATTCTTGTAAGGGGGGAAGTATGTAACACCTCATGGATTTGGGACTGAGAAATTAAATTTTGGGGAGAAATAAAATTTATTTAAAATGGATAATTTTAAATTTTGAAAAGTAAGGTCCAAAAAGTGAGGATGTTATAACGTATTTTGGATGATAATTTCAAGTGCGCCATCGATGCCGGTGGGTCGAGATAGTCAAAATGACTGTCCTTTGGATTTATTTCGATTACGAAATATTTTTAAGTTAGTTTGGCTCGAATTGGAATAAACGAGTCATTTAAAGTGTGTATTATCATTTAAAAATGAGACTTATGTTTTAAAGGTTTAAGAGGCTTACGATTTCAGCCTATCTAATTTGTGAGAAAGAGAGAAAGAGAAAGGAAGAAAGGAAGAAAGAAAGAAGAAGAAAGGAAGAGAGAGAGGAGAAAGCTAGGAGATTTCCGGCCCAAACGCGATCTCGAAGATGATTCAACCCCTACAATTCTGAGGCAAGTGTTTAATCTTTTTAAATAATTCATTTGTGTAGTTTATTTCATAATTTGTGGGTTAAAGAATTTAATTTTTGGGTATATGTCAAAACCTAGATTTTGTAGATTAAATCTTGCAATTAAGGTTATAGAAATGGTTGGGTAGTTATATGATGAATTTTAGGGTTAGAAATATGTTTGGTGTGAAGATTGATGGTCAGGGATGATGTACATATGGATTTTGGAGATTTGGGTTTGGAGAAAATAGCCCTATTTGGTGGCTTTCTGAACTGGCCGAATCGATTTGCCCCTAGCGAATTTATTCGCCATGTTGCAGAAGCATCAGGTCTATATGGCCGAATCGATTCACCCCGGTATGTTGCGGACTTACAGGTCTAGTTGGGCCGAATCGATTCGAAGGAGCCAAATCGATTCGCAGCTAGGACCGAATCGATTCGGAGGGGCTGAATCGATTCGAAAACAGGGCAGTTTTGCTTAACTTTTCTAGTATGAGTTTTAAATTCCTTTCGATTGGGTTTCTCGGTTTGGAACTCACATATACTATGCGAGATATATGTTTGGGGTATTTTTGAGGGTTTCTCACATGCGATGATCGCGGGTGCCTATCGTAGTAGTTTGGGAAGATATAGATGTATTGAAATTGGTTTATCGAGGTAGGTGGAAACCTCATCAGGGATGGGAGTCCTATTTGGATATCGGATGTGAGTCAATACATGATGCGAGGTCGAGGACATCGTGAGGAAGTTTTAATAGCATAATGTACAATTTAGATGCCGACTTTTGTGTCAAGTCCTTATAGCAATGAGATTATATTTAGGATATGATTAAGGGACCGAAAAGAGAGAGGTCGCGTATCCTTAGTAATAGCAAACGCAAGGAATAAATCATAAACGTGTTAATGTTAAGGGTTCATTATGAAGTATTGAACCGTAATCTAAAGTGGGGGTAATTTAACTTATTACCGACCAATAATTGTGGGTCTACTTATCGTCGGAATAGTATATATATATATATATATCGGCACGTGATTTACGATGGGTATCCCGATATATGATGAGATCATAAAATAAATGTAGTTTCGAGCTTGAGGCTTACAAATTATTGATTGTGTGAGTAACAATTGGGATTCCAATACTTGAAAGGATTATGAAATGAATTGAGGATTAATATTGAGGTTTGAAGACTATTAGTTATGTGTATACGTATAGTCGAGATTATTATTAAACGTATCGAAGTGTATTCGGATATAGATGGAATATATAGTGATTGTTATGTATGGTAAACTTGGAGTTAGTAATCTCATCGATATATATATCGGGAGATTATTCATATCATAAGGGAAATGAATAAATATGTGTCTAGTGAGGCACTTTATATAAGGGAGAATGCTTCGAGTAAGTATACATCGTAACAAGAGTGAGTATTACAAGAGTTGTATAAATTGTGCTAGATTATTTTACTTGATGAATAAGAATTGGAGATAAGGTATACATATACATGTATAGAGATTTATACATACTTAAATGACTATATAAAAATGGTGCAAATGTATATTTCTTATGTGATGATTTATACATATAATGTGATTGTTGGTATATATATATACATTGTGAATGATAATTCTATATGTGTATATACACACCTCTCTAAATGCTATCTTAGGGGAAGTTACGCGCATGAGGTGAAGTACCCTGGCTAGTGAATGCAGGGTGAATATATTCCTCGACCATAGGACCAATTATTATATATTGTGTGATTATTGTTCGAAGTGAGGGAATTCCGGGTGTGGTTATGACTCACTATCGAAGGTGTATGGTCGCTTCCCGACATTATGCGATGTAGGATACCCAGTTTGTCTTGTGTGTGATTGGCCATGGAAGATGATAGCTATTTAGGGGCGCGCACAGTGAGGAAACCCGAAAGGGCGGTCTTAGAATCGCTATGTGTGGGTAATATAGCTATTCATATTAAAGTGGAATGTTATTGACGGCAATGTATACATTATGTGTGATATGTATACGTGGTTATGGGACGGAATGATTATATATACATATTGAGAGTATATTTGTATATTTGTATATATATATATATATATATATATATATATATATATATATATATATCTTATAGATGAAGGTGAGATGGATCTTTTAGTATGTACATCTTGGGTGATTTCGGTGTACTAAATTATCAACGTCGACAAATCGTATTTATCGACAATTGCGGTTATATCGACATCAAGGTGTAGATAAAGATTTTACTTATGTTCTTAGTTAATACTCAATATTTAAGTAGTTGTAGTAATATGTTATGTGTAGATGACATAATGGATCCCTACGATTGATATTGTTAAGGAGTAGTGTATCATTGGGGTTCCTTATTTGGATTTCTCTTTGCGATATGCCCCACGCACGAAACGCAGTGCAATGTTGAGAGTAGAGAGAAGTTTTGTCCTTATTACATGAATGTGTGATGTACTAAGACTTATAACTGGTTTAAGTTAATAAATGGAACCTAAGCTGAAAAGCCCCGGATTTTAAATAATCTCAAATTAAAATATAATTTCCTTTTAAATAAATACGGAAGCGAATATAAGTGATGGTTCAACAAATAAACAAGGCAGAGTTTTAATATCTTAAGAAACGAATTAAAACATAATTCAAGTCCTAGAATTTGCCTAAGTCATAATTAACAATTATCCAAAGTTAGGCGAAACCAATTTTAGCAAATGACTTGAATAAACCAATTTTACCCAATATTTAATTTAAGTCCCAAATTAAATTAGTGTGATAATTAAACAAAATTTTATCTTGAATTAAACCTAAAGCATGCGTTCTAAATTTTGTGCAAGATAAAAATAAACAATGTCACACTACACTGCGATGTACGAGGAAAAACTCACTAACGGGAAAAAACCTCGGGACGGCCCTAGCCTCAAATCCACTAAAAACGGTATTACAAAATACAAGACAAAAGACTTACTTCCTAAACTCGAACCCTCTCAAGCCGTGATGCTTCTTCTTGTATCAACCTCCAATTAGCGGATAACCAACGGAGCTCAACCGTGGTCTTGGAATTCACCAATGGGACTTTATATGGTCACCGTCACCCAAGCATGGAGCCTTTCTCCATGTGGGTAGAATCTCAACAAAAGTCTTCTTTGTGATGGGGTGTAGAAGCAAACCCGAAACGTCTCTTGAATTCGGTAGAGAAAACCGGTGCCAAAAACTCCAAGCAATTGATATAAATATAGAAACTTGGATAAATGATTATTGGGTGTAAACTAGAGTGTGTATGAATTTTTCATTGAAAATTAACACTCAAAACTTGAACATTTTCCTAAACTAATTTTGCTCTCAAACTCTCTTTTGGAGATAAACAAATGTTGGAAAAGTTGTCTTGGAAAATGTGTTTCCCGCACATAATAATGTATGAAAAAAGTTGGTTGAAAACCAAGTGGAGGAGTGGGGAAAAACTGCCAAATAACTGTTCCCGCTGGAATCTTGTTCGAACGAACTTGATTCTCGTTCGAACGAGACTTCTAACGAGTGACCAGCCTGGGCTCGTTAGAAGTTCGTTAGATACCTCGTTAGAACGAACATTCGTTCGAACGACATATCGAACGACTGACCAGTTAGGGTCGTTGGCAAAACTCGTTCGAACGAACCTGGTTCGAATGACAAAACTCGTTCGAACGAAACTGGTTCGAACGAAAAAACTCGTTAGAACGATATTTCTAACGAACGACCAGAAAGATTGAAAAATTCGATTTTGGCCCAGAAACTTTTATATACTTATATTAAAGTTCTATTTGATTCTTTCTGAAAATAAAATGCAGTTTTTATTACACCTAACACCCAATACAAATTGTTCCAAGCTCCTATATACATATAATTACATTCATACCTTGGGAGCATGGAACCTTAGTTAATGACGTAGAAACGAGGCACACAAACCGGCATTTTGATGAAGCTTTAAGTTCTTTGCCGCTACGTCTTCAATACATACTTCATAGGCTTGTGAATATTACAAATAAATACTATCCTATGAATAAATGTTTTTGTCCGGAATTGAGCCAAAACTATATATGAACTCAATTGGAAATTTGTGTCCTTACATAAGCCTAGTAAGGCATTCATGTGTGAATATATCTATCTATGTGGGTTTAAATTAGAAAGAAAATTTGGGTTATGTTAAGATGGCAGGTAAGCGAGGATAGACCATGCATTCAGTTAGGTAGTTTACCCTTGAAATGTGTCAGGTAGTTTAATTAAGCATTTGGGAAACGAATAGGCGCGCGCTGTAGATGATAGGTGAGGTTGGGGTTTCACGAGAGTGCGACTCCCCTTTAATTATGAAACATTGCATTAATAATTATTATGCATTGTTATGCACTTGCTAAACATTTTTACATTTGTGTAGTTTATTTCATAATTTGTGGGTTAAAGAATTTAATTTTTGGGTATATGTCAAAACCTAGATTTTGTAGATTAAATCTTGCAATTGAGGTTGTAGAAATGGTTGGGTAGTTATATGATGAATTTTAAGGTTTGAAATATGTTTGGTGTGAAGATTGATGGTTGGTAATGATGTACATATGGATTTTGGAGATTTGGGTTTGGAGAAAATAGCCCCATTTGGTGGCTTTCTGAACTAGCCGAATCGATTCACCCCTAGCGAATCGATTCGCCATGTTGCAGAAGCATCAGGTCTATAGGGCCGAATCGATTCTCCCCTTGCAAATCGATTCGGTATGTAGCAGACTTACAGGTCTAATTGGTCCGAATCAATTGGAAGGGGCCAAATCGATTCTCAGCTAGGACCGAATCGATTCGGAGGGGCCGAATCGATTCGAAAATAGGGCAATTTTGCTTAACTTTTCTAGTATGAGTTTTAAATTCCTTTCGGTTGGGTTTCTCGATTTGTAACTCACATATACGATGCGAGAGATATGTTTGGGTTATTTTTGAGGTTTTCTCACATGCTATGATCACGGGGGACTATCGTAGTAGTTTGGGAAGATATAGATGTATTGAAATTGTTGTATCGAGGTAGGGGGAACCACACTAAGTATGGGAGTCCTATTTGGATATCGGATGTGAGTCAATACATGATGCGAGGTCGAGGTCATCGTGAGGAAGTTATAATAGCATAATGTACAAGTTAGATGCCAACTTTTGTGTCAAGTCCTTATAGCAATGAGATTATATTTAGGATATGATTAGGGGACCGTAAAGAGAGAGGTCGCGTATCCTTAGTAATAGCAAACGCAAGGAATAAATCATAAACGTGTTAATGTTAAGGGTTCATTATGAAGTATTGAACCGTAATCTAAAGTGAGGGTAATTTAACTTATTACCGACCAATAATTGTGGGTATACTCGGAATAGTCTATATATATATATCGGCACGTGATTTATGATGGGTATCCCAATATATGATGATATCATAAAATAAATGTAGTTTCGAGCTTGAGGCTTACAAATTATTGATTGTGTGAGTAACAATTGGGATTCTAAACTTGAAAGGATTATGAAATGAATTGAGGATTAATATTGAGGTTTGAAGACTATTAATTATGTGTATAAATATAGTCGAGATTATTATTAAACGTATCAAAGTGTGTTCAAATTTAGATGGAATATATAGTGATTATTTTGTATGGTAAACTTGGAGTTAGTAATCTCATCGATATATATATCGGGAGATTATTCATATCATAAGGGAAATGAATATATATGTGTCCAGTGAGGCACTATATATAAGGGAGAATGCTTCGAGTAAGTATACATCATAACAAGAGTGAGTATTACGAGAGTTATATAAATACTGCTAGCTTATTTTACTTGATGAATGAGAATTGGAGATAAGGTATACATATACATGTATAGAGATTTATACATACTTAAATGACTATATAAAAATGGTGCAAATGTATATTTCTTATGTGATGATTTATACATATGATGTGATTGTTGATATATATATATATATATATATATATATATATATATATATATATATATACATTATGAATGATAAATTTATATGTGTATATACACACCTCTCTAAATTCTATCATAGGGGAAGTTACGCGCATGAGGTGAAGTCCCATGGCTAGTGAATGCAGGGTGAATTTATTCCTTGACCATAGGATCGGTTATTATATATTGTGTGATTATTGTTCGAAGTGAGGGAATTTCGGGTGTGGTTATGACTCACTATCGAAGGTGTATGGTCGCTTCCCGACATTATGCGATGTAGGATACCCAGTTTGTCTTGTGTGTGATTGGCCATGGAAGATGATAGCTATTTAGGGGCGCGCACAGTGAGGAAACCCGAAAGGGCGGTCTTAGAATCGCTATGTGTGTGTAATATAGCTATTCATATTAAAGTGGAATGTTATTGACGGCAATGTATACATTATGTGTGATATGTATACGTGGTTATGGGACGGAATGATTATATATACATATTGAGAGTATATTTGTATATATATATACATATATATCCTATAGATGAAGGTGAGATGGATCTTCTAGTATATACATCTTGGGTGATTTCGGTGAACTAAATTATCAAGGTCGACAGATCGCATTTAGAGACAATTGTGGTTATATCGACATCAAGGTGTAAATAAAGATTTTAGTTATGTTCTTAGTTAATACTCAATATTTAAGTAGTTGTAGTAATATGTTATGTGTAGATGACATAATGGATCCCTACGATTGACATTGTCAAGGAGTGGTGTATCGGGGGTTTCCTTGTTTGGATTTCGCTTTGCGAGACGCCCCACGCACGAAATGCAATGCAATGTTGAGAGTAGAGAGAATTTTTGTCCTTATCACTTGAATGTGTGATGTACTAAGACTTATAACTGGTTTAAGTTAATAATTGGAACCTAAGCCTAATAAGGCATTTATGTGTGAATATATCTATCTATGTGGGTTTAAATTAGAAAGAAAATTTGGGTTATGCTAAGATGGAAAGTAAGCGAGGATAGACCATGCGTTCAGTTAGGCAGTTTACCCTTGAAATGTGTCGGGTAGCTTAATTAAGGTTTCGGGAAACGAATAGGCGTGCGCTGTAGATGAGAGGTGAGGTTGGGGTTTCACGAGAGTGCGACTCCACCTTAATTATGAAACATTGCATTAATAATTATTATGCATTGTTATGCACTTGCTAAACATTTTACACCTCGGGCTCTGACGCGTATACATATATATATACTGCTTACCACAGGTGTCCCATCGCATGGATATTGAATGCTTTTCTATCCAGAGTTTTGGGAGCCGGGGAAGTTACGGACTGCTACGGGATTTGGATTATAATCGCTTCTTATTCCTTTGTACATCTAGATATGACTCATGTTGTTTATCGGGTTTATACCCAAGAGTAATTTGTAGTTGTTTATACTTTTTATTTTGGTTATTGTACTGTCTGTGACCCGACAGCTTATTTGGGTTTATTTTCCCTTGGTGTACTAGTGTTGATTTAATTCGAGCACTTTCTTTTATCTTGGTACTTCTGTGTACTCTACCGTTTCCATCAATTCTATATTGTTGATTTGTTGTCTTTTGTATGTTTTATTTAATTTTGGCATCCGCTTTTATAGTTTCAGGTAGTTAGCCTTATTTATTTTAGTTTCGTCAGTTGATGCTAAGAGTGCCATTTGAGATTCCTGATTTAATGTAGTATAGGGCTGGCCATCCGTTATTATTTTAAGCGGGGTGTCACATATATTTCTGGGAATTAGGTAATTATGTTGGTTTTGATGATGAATAACACACGTAGAGGGTTGATCCTATATTGTAGAATTGTTCCCAGAAATTAAGCATCAAACTATTGAAACTTGGGTTAGATTCCTTAGGGTTCTTGATGACTAAATTAAGTTTTATATGAAGATTAAATTCGGGAAGAGTGGGTGAAAAAATTGGGACTGAAATGTGGTGTAAAACCTAACTTTAGATGTGTTATAACCCAAGACAAATGATGGGAAAGAGTTGGATGAAATTCTGATTTATATTGGATAATATTGATGCATAAATTCTAAAAATTTGGGCATGAATTCGGGATTAATTGGCATGATTAATGATCCCTATTGAGTTAACTAAATTGTAGGAACTTAACTAGTTAATTACAAAGTAGAAAGAACCATTGGGATTGGATTTGAGATGAAAAGTGTAATTCCCGTAATAGCAAAAATAAACAGATCTGGACTGCTGCTCAGGTCCGAATCGATTCAGACTATAGCGAATCGATTCGGCCTGACTAGCGAATCGATTCGGGCCTTACCGAATCGATTCGCCCCTGGGGACAAAGGATTTTGGATTTTGAATTTGGTTGTGTACATTTTTAGGAGTTCAAGCGAGTGGGTAGAACCATGTTTGGGTCAATAACGAATTTACTAAAAATATAAACGTGTTCACATCAAATTGGAGGAAATTTTTAACTAAAGGGTTAAATAATTATAAAAGGAAATGGGAGTTAATAATTATCGTATGATTAAGTATTATTTGAATACCTGTAGATATTAGGTGGGATATTTATGTCATTATAAAATAACTACCTACACTTATTATGTGAGATAAATAATAAGTAATTATATATGGGAAAATTAATAATTTAATTGGAAGTAAATTATTAATAAATAGGGAAATGTAGTGTTCTTGGGTTGGATTACTATGGTAATTATACGATAATTACTTATACACATTATATGGTGTAATAATATGTATTGTTGTGGATTTATATGGACTTTGGATGGACTTTTAAGGTAATTATAGAGTAATTACCATTACATATTATATGGGAAAAAATAATATATATTATATTATATTTGTGTGTGGACATACCAGTGGATACCTATCGACTCGGGGGTTCGCGCTTTCGGGTCAATGACCACACGTCGGCACAGGTGGGCTTGATGTTGTGTAGGCACATAGGTAAAATGTAGAGGCTCCACCCTCGAGGGGTAGGTGTGGCTCTGGCCCTTCCTGTGTCACCGATGGGTATTGGCCGAAACAGGTATCCTACGTAGGGATCGCCCCGAACTTATGTGTGTTTTGTGATGTCCGCTTAGGATGTCAGGATTCTTTCGGACTGTCCGATTTGGATGTTAGGATTCTTTCGGGCTTACTGATAGAGCACGAATTTGACACCAATGGTAGATGCCCTTGTGTGTCACATATATGGAAGGACATATATTATAAATTCCCCGGTTACTATATAAATAGATTAATTGCCTAAGGATATGGCCGTAAATTTACTTATGATCATTTATTGAGTAGTGGATATTTATGCTTCTTAGGTGGAGATTATGAGACTTGAAAATTATGGATAATTATAATTAAATGTAGTTGGCACATTTAAATCAGTTAATCATTGTATAAAATTGGCACGTGGTCGTAGTTACTATTTGGGGACTTTGGGATGTGAGACATGTCACAATTAGATGAGGGGTGAGGTGTTATATACATGTGAGTGTCGAAAAAAGGGAATACTTATTTTGCCTCAATTGTATTATTGCATCATAAAGTAATTAAGTTAATTCTTGGACACCTTGGGCTCTGACCCAAATTATAAATATTTTTCCCCCAGGTTATTTCTAGACAGGTATAGCAGGACTGTTGCTGTACCAGCCTTGCGATCTCTCAACGCTTAGCAGCCTTCCGGATTGTTGACTCTAGCCTAGGTGCTTTTCTGCCAGAGTTTAGTTATTTTATTTGGAAGCATTATAAGGGCATAAACCCAAGATTTATTTAGTCATTGACATTATGTTGGAGTTTGTGATATTACTTGCAGTTGGATTTATTTTCCAGTTAGTGTTGGCTTGGTATTAATTATTGCTAGAGTTATATTCATAAAGTTTTAAAGTATTGGCTTTTAAATTTCCATATTTATGTTACATTGTGTTGAGAATGGTATAAATTGATCGACAAGCCCCATCTTCGACATATCGTGCCTGGCCAGCCTTTACGTGAGAAAATGAGAGTTGTTACATTTTATCTCTTGAAAAAGATGCATATTATTTGTTATACGTATATATGCCTTCATTAATATCCCTTAGGGAGAGAGAAATGATTATTGAAATTTATTTGTTAAGAAAATGCTTGATCGTGGACTTTGATGCATTATTATGAATATTGTTGATAATTTCAAAAAATTTATGCTCGTATCTTGAAAATGAAAACGCAGGAGCAAAATGAAAAATTCTTATCGCTATATAAATGCAGCTACATTTTAACTCATGTTTTGTGCTTAATTCAAACTATTTGATAACATTGAGTTATGATTTTTATTTATATATAAAAAGTTGTTTAGAGGTGCCATTTCATGCTACGCCTGCTCCCTGTGCAGCCTGGTGCAATTTGTATTATTTATTATTTATTCACTTGAAAAGTTGATCATTTACCATATTTGTGACTTATACATTATTTTATGATATTCATGCCTATCGAAAATTCAAATATATGTTATAAGAAAATTTATGATGAAAATGTGCGTATTGAAAATTTCATGACAATTATATATGTCCCTTGTGATTTATGGTTGGATCCCATGCAAAAATTATTTTTGGTAAGGGAGATTCGCTTTTTACCCTTGATACTTGTTTTATATGAAAAATCTTTTGATAATGTCAAAGGGGGAGAAATATTTATGATTCACTTATAAGAAAATGTATTTAATCCTTTAGTTAATATTTAATTTATTCTAATTGCAATTATACATTTTAGTTTAATATAATATATTGATTTTGATGATTTCAAACATATATTTATTATTAAGTGCATATGTCTCAATTTATATTATATATATAAAAGCTTTTCATATTAAAGAATTTTTTTATTATGCATATATTGTTTATATCCGTTTTTCTTTATATATATGCAATTTTTTTTATACATTCTTATATATATATATATATATATATATATTATGTATATATTACATCCTATCATTCTACATATTACTATTATTATATAAATATATTGTATAACTATTGTATAAACATAGAATCTAAAATGTTTTCTCTCATGCCTTTTGTTTTAATATGTTAACAGGCGTGTAACTCTAAATATATTATAACTATTATATACAGGAAGTGTTTAGTCTATTCCTTTGTAAACGTCATTTTTTAGTCCCATTATAATTTATATGTATATATATGGAGCTAGTTTTATAGTTATATATTTATACTTCTATATAATTGTTATAATTATTTTTATATACACTCTTTTATACATTTTTTATATACCCTGTTATGTACATTTGTGTGTGTGTGTGTGTGTATATATATATATATACACACATATGTTATTTTTTTATATATTATATATTAGTTTATCCTTTCATTCTTTTTGTATCTTATATATATATTTTTTAGACTAGGTATATTATTATATAGTATAAATATTTTTGAATATATGTTATTTTTTTATACGTTATCTTTTTAGTAGGTTTATATACATGCATCATATGTTATAGGCTATGTTTAGTGTGAGTGAATCTTTTCAATTATCTAACATGTCCACCATAATATATGTACAAAATTTTTCTATATTATATATTATATGGAGTATATGGTAAAGAAAGAAGTTGATGCATGTAAATTTTTTTACCAGTTAATTCTTACCTATTATATTTTATACTAATATATATATAATATAATCCCAGTCCTTATTTTATGTACACGTTATTATTTAGTATCATTCTTTTAGTAACATAATAGTCTATTATATAATCTTAAGAGTGATGACTAAATTAGAATGGTGTTTCAACACCTGTAGAGAATATGAAATGAGTTAGAACATGGGCATAAGTCAAGGAAATTTAGTTGGAAAATTATATATATTTTATATTTTATATATATATATATATATATATATATATATATATATATATATATATATATATATATATATATATTTGTACTTAAATTTGCCCCCGTGGTAAAAAAATAAATTAAAAAAAATAGTTAAAAAATTAATAAAAAAATAGTTTAAAAAAAGGGGAAAAAAATTGAGAAAAAATAAAAAATAAATTAAAAATAGGAAAAAATTAATAAAAAATAGTTTAAAAAAATGGAAAAAATATTTAATAAAAAAAATTAAATTTACACGTATTTAAAAAATACATGTATTTATAATAGTATAATAGTATATAATGGTATATATAACACAAAAAAAAGGAAAAAGAAAAAAAATAATTTTTAGCATGACATTTCATGTATGGGCATGAAAGAGAAAAATGTCATGCATACCAAAGTGAAGATATTTTGACCAAAATTTTCAAAAATCATGCCCTTTTATTATATGAATATTTATTTGTACTTAAGCTATATGAGATTTTTCCCATTCGTAAAAGATTTCTTTGGGCTACACCTTCTCTCTTTCTTGTCCCATACTTCTTAAATCTTTTAAGCCTCAAACGCTATTTTGTTGAGATATTTTCTTATATCATTTCTGTTTGACTGATGTGTCTACTTTTCCTGTTGACAGTTGATGTCTTTATACGTTAGCCATGCATGGTTTGTATAATTATATTTATAATTTTTTTACGATTCATATATACATTTATATATACTGTATAATATATATATATATATATATATATATATGTTTATGTTATTTTGTCCAACAATTTTTTTTAGCAAAGCTTTGAACTATTTTCCAAACTTGCACAGATGTTGAAAAGCTTATTTTTGGCTACAACTCGACACTAGAGTACAATTTGATTCATTCCAAACATCACGCAACCCCTTGTCAGTAGAGTGACTTATATGTCGACCCCTTTGAATTTTCTCCTTGGGCCCTTCGTTGGATGTGATGACTGCCTTGAACTATTTTCTTGAACGAAAACTTTGCATTTGTACATTATCAGTAGAGTATCTCTTGATTATGTTGTGCAGATTTTATTTATATAGTTAAAAAATTTCCGGTCAAGATTATTGTTGTAAAAATTAATTTTGGTTAAATTTTTTTTTGAATTACATAATTTTTTTATTCTTTATATATATTTTAATATTTATAAAGCCTACTTTAGGCCGAATTTTTTATCACTCATATGTACTTGTTTGTATACATGTTGTCTCATTATATGATTGGGCCCACCTGATTTGAAAAGAAATCTATCCATCCTTTATTATTGGTCTGATCTTGAACCTTGATTTTACACAAAAAACATTGCCTTATAATATTTATATATGCTTGCTCAAATTTATGGGCTGAGATATAAATATTTTGGGCGGGCCCCATGTTAATGGCTTACATATTGTTGTAGAGTTGGTATTACCTCTTATTTTCAACAGATGAAATATATTGATTGATGGAGACTCATTTTATTTTATATTCATTCTCTGTCTAGGAACACTCACATAATACATTTTCGTATTCATTGTTCACTTTCATTTTCCTTTGTCTCTAACCTCTATCTTACAGAAGCTTAGACTACAATATTTCTTAGACATAAAAGAACAGGGCCGGTCCTAAAATTGATAAAAATTGAGAAGGTCCCGTGCAAAAATTATAAAATAGGCCCATTTTACCTATATTGATATAAAAAATAGGCCCTCAATATATAAGTAATAAAAATGGATCAACTGGAGTCCCTGTGTGATCGCTCACTTAGCACATGCTCAGTGCCGCCCCTGTAAAAGGATGGTTCATCAGATATGATTTTTATTTTCAAAGATCTTGTTTATTTAATGCTACACTTTGACCACCCCAAGCTGGATGAGATATTCTTCCAACGGTCATTTTTATTTTGGCATCTACAAATAGATGATTAGATTTGTTGAAGACACACTAGAACTGAAAATAAGAGAGCAACTGAAAAATATATTCAGCTCATATACCATTAAGAGAGCAACTGAAAATTTTATTCAGCTCATAAACTTAAAGAGCAACAAAAGTTACACTCAGATCCATTCAAGTTTGAGATAGGAACAATTTAATTCTTCGCTATTTTTCTGAAGAATAAATTCAAGAGCACAACAATCAATATTCTCCTATAAGATTTCATGAAAAGACTTGAATTAAAAATAAGATTTATTGTGAAGACTCTCTAAAGAAGAAACTCAGATCTACATTGTATTTTTAGAGAGTTTCATCATTCCAAACTTTGTACTAAAAATCTAGATTTATTTTGAAGCTTCGTTGAAGCTTCGATAGTAAGCGGTGATTGGTTACTACCCGTAAAATTGGACCACGGGATTTGAAGCTTGGTATTAGCTTGCAAACGGTTGTACGCGGGTGGTTTGATCATACCCTTTTAAGTGGATCACGGTTGTGAAGCGCAAAGGAGACAGAAGCTCTTGGCGCGTGGACATAGGTCGGAATTTGGCCGAACCACATTAAAATTACGGTATCATTTAAATTTTCGTACTTACATTTATTTATTTGTTTGTGTTTATTTATTTATTATTTTCAACACTTAAATTTGCAAATAAATTTAATCCGAAATTTGGTAAAATCATTTCGCAATAAAATAATTATTTTTAAATTAAATAATTAACTTCGGAATATTAATTCATATTAAATATGAAAATTATTTATATATATGTTAGGTGTTAAAATCTGTAAATTTAACTTATTTAAATTTATTGATAGTATTTATTTGATAAAATACGTGTTAATCATTAAAAATTTATTAACTTGAAATTTAAATTAAGTGTTTTGAATTAAATATTTTTTAAAAAATTAATTTAAACCAAAAAGTTTGCAAAATCCCAATTTACCCCCCCTCTTGGGTATTTTTCTGGGCAACATGATGACCTCACTAAGAACTACAAGATTAGACTCCTTTGAACTTGACCAATAACTCGAGATCATCGAATGGCCATTAATACAACCTTTGTTAGGATACTTGCACTCCATAATACCGAACTTAATTGGTTCTCTAAGGACACCACGAAGACCCCAATAAAATTGTCACCAAAAACTTGACTAGAATTCATCACCTATGATCCTTTCATAGTAGGTACGCTCTACCGATTTCCCAATATCCTTACCATGACTATTAGATACTCATAAGGACTCTAATCATTCATATGTACTTATCAGGAAATTGGTTAAAAAATCATGAACATTAGAGATTTGGATCAGATCAAATAAAAATAATTTTTTGCACCCTTATTCTAACTACCATGTACCTCGTTCGAACGGTGTTTCATTCAAACCAAGTTTCGATGACCTATCAAAAGGCATTCTAGAGAAGGTTGAAAAATTAACTCGTTCGATCGTGGGAACCTCGTTCTTATGCCCTCATGTATTTCGTTCGAATGACCTCTAGTATCTCGTTCGAACGACTAGACTAGAAGTCTCTACACATGGCTAACTTCAATCGTTGAACACTTCAAGGCGGCATAATAAGTTGTCTCTTATTCCCAAGGACGCCATGTGCAATAAGTTCCAAGAGTATTCCATAGACTTCCCTTCGAAAGACTAATGCCATATACTACGTATTAGACCACAAGATGATGTTACTAAGGATTCCAAAAGGATATAGGACGTCACGTGCAACCTATAAGCCTCTGAGTCCCCGCTACTGATGTCATAAGGGATCATATTCCTTAAATGTTTCATCATATTCTCTAAAACAACATAATAGAAGGCTACGTAGGGTTTATTCCTATGTCACCTCAAATCATCGTCATGACTCACGTAACAGACTTATCACCAATGACTCGTAACTATTATCATAGCTTAGGATATACATCGATCAATCGACAATTACTAGGGCACTCACCTATAATGATAATATCATATCCACTAAGGCCAGAGTACACATCCTCAAATAATGACCAACACAGGTCTACATGCCTACTGAATTGTCAAATACTCGTGAGATGATGGTACCCCAATGATCAAGTTTGCCTAATCACATCATCATTATTAGCCACCCATGTGTTCCTAACCAAGGAACCTAATGCATCCTTATCACAAAATTAATACTTCCAAGATATGCCGGTCTAATCACCAAACTCCACAGTGGACTTTAAACAGCTCACACCTTTAATTCAATGGATGTTATTTACCTTTATTAACATTTTAACACACCTCTCACATCATCAAAGGCTGGTACAAGTGCACCTCGAGAAAACGGCGTCTCCATTAATGGCCTACGCAGACACTCTCAAGTTACTGATACGTCTAAATTAGAAATGCTGAGAACTATTAATGGAAACTAACTTCGACACTTTCTACTGGGCAATGAATTGCCTGTCGTGTTAATCTCCTTAACTCCAACATCGAGAAAATGAACTGAAACCGTCACCTGTCTAGCGTGATTGGTCCAAAACCAACACCAACGTAAAAAGATCCACTACCGACCTCACCACATCACTCCCGAAAGGAACCTTTAACGTAGTGCTCTAATAATATTAGTAACGCCCCAACCCAGATTTATGGGTTACCCACGAATCAACTCGGTCCGACCTAAACATGAGGTGTGAAGTGCAATAAGACAACGTAAACAATGTTTCTAGTCCAGTTTTATTTAATTTACATTTCACTTATTTAGAATACGGTTCTAATTTATATCAAGCTACATGTAGGACTCGTGGGAAGCATCCCCGGAATCCAAGAATTCAAAGCTATTTACATAAAGTAAATAACACTTACCTATAAAATGCTCTTTAAGTATGGAATCGCGTACAACTTACCGTAACAAAGAAAAAGGAATGAGTTGAATGTCTAGTGGGAAATAAAACAATACAACCTAGAACCGAACGACAAAAAAAAGACTCTATAATGTACCACCTACGTGAATATGCAAATACTACACATCTATACATAAACATATACTAATGCATGAATTCGTTCATTCCAAAACATTACTTGATTTGATTAAATCACATTAACCTCATAAAACACCCCGTTTTACATGGCATAAAATTTATTTCTTGATTTAACATACCTGGAGCACTTCTTCTATCGAAATTTCCCTTATACTAATGCCAACCCACTTTAGTATTTCCTTAGAAACCACCTTTTAACACACACACACACACACACACACACACACACACACATTCCATGTTAGAAAATACTTGTTTCCTTTAGAAAACCATTCACAACACACACTTTATTAATTATGGGTTTAAACCATCTTAGGTTACTTGATTACCCATTAACCACTTTACTTATGACATTAACTCACGTTTTACTTAGACTTAGTCATTTTCATAATTCTTGTTCAAATCACCTTTTCAAAATAAAAACATTTATCAATTTTATTTCATAAAAAGGTTGTCTTTCCTTATTTTCTTAGCACAACCCATTTCCTTATCATGTTTTATTTTTCTCATTATCTTTTCCTTAGAATGCACCATTATCACGTACTTTAACGGGCTCTACACCGTCAACGATGCCACCATATATTTTGGCCAGTGATTTTGGGTCTTTTACCCTAGGGCTCTAGGCCCTTCTTAATTTTTCTCATTTTTTAGTTTCCTCTATCATGCGTTTTAACACTTTTTTCTTTTCCACCTTATTCCACTTTTACTAGCCGAAGCCAAGACCCCAGAGACTACACCGATATTTGTGTTACATTTTAGAAAATTACCATTTCATGTCCTTTACCCATTTACATTGGTTTCATTCCGAAAATCACTCTCAATTAGAACCATTTTGTGTAACACATTTTTAATTTTTTTTATTTCATAAAAATGTTCCACTTCATGTAAAATTACCACTTTACCCATTTGTTTCCAAATTTGTCTTCTCCTCCATTTTCACAAGTGTCATTTTCCAAAAAACATCAACAAGTTATACATACCAACTTCTTGAATATTTTTAACTCATTAACATTTCTTGAATACTTTGGAATAACACACTTCTCAAGTTAAAAATCTCTTTGTTTTATTACTTTATTTATTAACATATACTTTGTAATACCCCGTATTTTTGCGTATTTAGAATTTAATTATATGAGTAATTAAATAGAAAAATATGTTTAATTTAAATTACGTGAGTAGAGTAATTTAATATTAGTTTATATTTAAATTATCCAAGTAGAGTAATTTAATATGATTAAATATTTAAATTACGTGAGTGAAGTAATTTAATGAGATGAAATTTTAGTTATGATTATTAAGTGATCGAATAATAATCGTGGTATTCAAATATTAATCTAGAGATAGAGACTGATTAATATAAGATTTAAATTTACTAAGAGTGAATAGTAAATACTGACAGTTAAATATGATATATGTTATAGCGAGTCATATGGACGTATTTTATGTTATCTCACCGAGAGTCGCGCATTAGACTATGGTGAGGTGGTAAAAGAGAAATATATTTTAGGTGTTTTGAATGATAATTTAGAGGTCACGAATGAGTCTGGAAGGGGCGAATTAGTCAAAATAGTATACCCGACGTGGATGTTAATTGAGTCACGGGTCGATTTTGGACCAAACCCGCACCTTTGGAGGGTAATTTGGTTATTTTAAAAATAGAGGTTAAAGGACCTACAAAAATTAAAGCCTTATATCTGATGATTATAATCGAGGAGCTAGGGTTCTTAACACAAAAAGCTTAGAGAGGACATTAAAAGGAAGAGAGGAACCATTCCCAAAAGCTTAAGGAGGATTCTTGAAGGTTTGAAAGAGTTGCTGCTTACGAAGCACGTAAGGAGTGAAGATTTGAAGAGGGAAACATCAAATCATCATCCTCACCCATGAAATCAGACCCTACAGTGAATAAGACAAGTGTTTATTTCAATTAATTGACGTTATAATACCCATGTATTTGGGATTTTAATCATATGATGATATTGATGAATTCTTGAGAAGAAAACTTTGATTAAATGCATGTTGGGTAGGAAATTTCATGTAGAATGATTTAAAATCTGTAGAGATGTTGATATTGGAAGATATGGGTTGTATTCCATGAAATAAATCTGGGTATTGATGAACAATAATGGATCAATATGAAAACTTAGGGTTTTAGAGGATAGAAAGAATAAATCCCTTCTTGCATGATTATTGTAATGTTTTGAGAAAAGAATTACGTTAGAATATTTCCTAATCCATGTAGAAATGCTTAGGAATGTTTAATTGAAACCTTGGTGTAGAGTAATGGAGGTTGGTACTAGATCATGGGTAAAAAACGCATGAACGGACGAGGCTGGTGAATTGTAGAAAAGGGGATCGATCCGATTTAAAAAAAGGATCGATCCGATAAAAAAAAGGGGATCGATCTGGTTTAAAAAAATGATTGATCCGGTATTTGGTTAGGTTCCCAGAAATTCTGTTTTTCCCCTTTTGACTTAGTTCTTCTAATTATCGTGTAAACTTTTTGAACCTTACTAAGGGATTTTGGGGGGAATTATTAATACTACGGTAGGATTGATTAGGATTTATAGATTTTTCTTAAGATGGGAAGTAAGACGGAAATCAATTGGGATAAATTTGTGTCGTAAATTATTGGATAGTGAAATAATAATTTATGGGAACTTCAGATGGATGATAAGTATTCTAGTAGAGTAAGTTAGGCTTAGCTACTTACAATACAAAGCGGTTAACTAGGTCCCTTAGAGTTGGGAGAATACTTGAGAAGATGCGATAACGAGAGAAATCATAAAATAAACTGTATGGTGAGTATTAGAGAAATATACTGCGTACTAATGTTAACGATTAGGTTGTGTGAATACTTATAAATTATGTACTGAGGTTGTGTGAAATACGTACAGTATTTATATAGTATTGGAGTCGATATTAGACCGGGCCAATGTAAATGAAAGGATAATTGGAGTCGATGATTAGATCGGGCCAATAATTCATATAGTGTATATTGTGAGTGAAATATACATTATATTAATAATCTACTTGAGTGAGATAGTAGGTATTTAGATGACGTGCATACATCTAAAAATATAAATTGGGAGAATTGGAGTCGATGATTAGACCGGGACAATGATCCTTATAGTATATATTATGTGTGAAATATTCACTATATGAACAATCTACTAGGGTGAAGTAGTAGATAGTTAGATGAAGCGTATACATCTAAAAAGTAAATTAAGTGGAGAAAACTTAATTGGAAAGCTATAACAATAGATAGTGAACATCTAATGAATAAGATTAAGTGGTCAAACTTAACTTTCAAAATAAGGAACTAATATATGTGAAATGTTACACGAGAATTAACTCACATATGGGGAATGATAATAAAATTTGGTATTGTATGGGCGGTACGGGAACTTATACGTGTAGGTATGTTTAGACGACTAAAATAGTCTAAATAGCTTGGGTAGTGTAGCTAAATAGGTTAGTATGGAACGTTAGGCGTGCACTATAGATGAGAGATGAGAAAACTCAAGGGAGTGTGCGTAAACCTAACATGTGTAATCAATAACTAATCTTTACTGCTATAAATTACTTGCTAAATATTTTCAAAATGTTTTGAGTACTAACTCTTGCTATGTAAAATATTTTTCAAAACCTTTTAGGGACGCCAAGCGTGACTTCATTCGAGTGACTTCGTAGCTGCAGCATAGGTGGATATTACAGGGCTTTGATTGGACGCCTCTTTCACTTTCTGATCTAGTGTAGGATTTCAGATTTTAGTATGGACATGTTGTCCCTCAGTACTTTCATTTTTGGAGTTTGTTATTGGTTTGTTTTTGGTGGAGGGGTTATTTGGAAAGAGTTGGTTGATCTTAGTTGTTATATTCAGACTCTTATGTTGATATTTGATTTATATATTGCTCCACATGTTTTTGTATGTTTTATTGAAGTTAAAATTTGGCAACCGCATAAATTTTCACTTAGGTGGTTAGTAATTAAAATATTTTTGACAGTGATGCTAAGAATGAACCAGATGAGAAACCTGTTTTAATTTAATAAAGGACTAATCACCCAATGTTTAATTAGGAGGGATGTCACATATGGTATCAGAGCATCAGGTTCTAGTGTCCATAGGATCTGTATGGCTTACTACGTTTACAGTGTATCGTTTGATTGGTATAGAGCCCCATTTTAGGATTGTTGTATTCCTCTACGTAGGTGGCTTATGTTCTCCTTCTAGTAAGTAGATGATGTGATTCATATACGAGTTCGATTGGACTTAGTACATTGAACTCGTTAAGACGACTAGCGAAGGCGTTTGAAGGACTGCAAGAGGGAAGGGTTCAGTATGAGTCATGAACTATTCGAGAAATGGAAATCGAGTGGGAGATCACCATAAATACTGTTTGAGTAGATGACGAGTCGGTTAATCACTCGGGGATGGTAGTGTCCCAACCATCATTGTATAGAACGGGGGTTCAATTTTAGACTTCCCCAGAGTTGTAAGTGGGGAGATAGAGTTGAGGGAGAACTCTTACAAAAGGGTCACCTATAAGAAAATGGGATAAAGATGATGGGTGATAGACAAATGGATGGAAAAAATCCAAAGTATATTGCTCATAGGAGTAGCACTATAGTGACATGAGTTAGGTACCCCTCATAAGGATGTATATATAGAACGAATTGAAGAACTTGGGAGAGAGCCTGAGGGATCTTTAGAAAGGGCCACCCATTGGAATTTGTGTAAATACGTATGTTATATATGTCAACCAAATGGATAGAGAACATACATAGGCAGTAACATATGGTCATGTGTAGAAATACCCGGAAGGGAATATTTGTAAAATTTTCTTAGCTCAGGGGAACAATATAGTGATAGTGGGTGAAAACAGTCACCACATTTATAATGAGGAATATTATGCCCTTGGAGGAATCCTAGGTACTGTTTGACCGCAAGTTCCATCTTTTAATTTTGTTCAGAAAGGGATGCGAGAGAAATCTCTGAACTTATCACATGAGGGTCGGATAGAGGGCGACTGTGAGAAAGAATTTATATTATTTGGGGAAAGTTGTAACCGATGATGTAGTTGCAATGGAGAAAAGAGTCCTTAGTAGAATAATGGGCTCACAAGTAGACACCGCCAACATTTATGGGAACAATTGTGCTTGTTTGATTAATGTAAATAGCGATAATGTCGTACTTTTACAAGATAATATCAACACTTCCATGAGAAGGGAGTTAAGAATGTTGAAGAATTCAGTCTGGGAGTAATACTGAATATAATAGTATTAATGAGACACCACATGGAGAGACACATAAGGGAACTCATTTAAATGATTCAAATAACTGGATTCATGCCGAGTGATGATGGATTCAGTTGGGACTAGTAAGGGTAGCAGTGTGTTCCTTAGGGACATCGGAGTTAAGGGAACAATAAGGGTAACCATCTGAGATGAGGATACCAAGGTTCGAGAGAAGGATAACTTTAATACGGCTAGTATGGACAGAGATAGAAGGATTCCATCAATAAATATTGTGTGGAAAGTAGGACCACACGCCTTGACTCCACCCGAAGTGAGAAAAGGAACCAGAGCATGCTGCCCGACAGGGACAATGATTAAAATAGTTATTGGTTCAGTGTGAACAAGCGTGTTATGTCTGAGAACCATTTAAATAGCCAGGTGATGATCAAGGTAGAAAAATGAGTTTTATCCTCGGGTGAAAGAGGTAAATTTGGTGTGACGCGAGCGAGTCACGGTATTTTGTTTAGACGAGATTTGCTTGAGAGATTAGTATGTTGTAGCCAAGTTATCTTTGGTTTCATCCGCAGGGGAGAGGGTGTAGACCAAATGGTGATACTTTATATAAATTACTCGTTATAGTGATGCATTATATGAGGTTGATGTTATCCTGCGTATGGACTGGTTAGCGTGAATTTGGAGAGTAGAGATGTCTCATTGAAGTTGATCCCGATGCATAATGTGATCCAGAGTATAAAGGATGTATTATCAAGCGGAGAAATTAAGCTCAGTATTATGATCTTTAGTGTTAATGACTAGGGATAGTGTGGGTTTAGTAATATATAACTCCTTTAGAGACGTGGGAGCGAGATGTATATTTACATGACGGGGATAGCATTTGAGTGTCCCGATTATGCATTTGAGGCTTATAGAACTCGATTCTCGATAATTCTAGTGATGGTGAACTAGGAGGAAGTCCTTGCTTGGGTTTCACTGTGGGAGGAGACATGCATGAACCTTGATAAATGTCGGGAGTAGAGAGACGTGTATAGATGCCAGGGCATCGGTTATGAATATAAATCCTCAAACGTGTTAAGGAAACGCCATGAGCGGAGAGCTATTATACGGTATAAGGCAAGTGGAGCAAGTGGAGCCGGTAGTACCTGGAAAAATCCCTAAAATGTTTCTCACCGTGAGTTGATGGGTGGGACAATCTTGAGGAGAATTAATTAGAATTATGGGTGATTGAGAATACCTAGGTTCTATAACTAAGCCAAAATTGTGAGGCCAATTTTGACAAAAGTGTATTACGTGTGGGACGTTTGCGATGTTTGTGCAAGTATGCCAAATTAGAGGGTATATGGGCGCCCTAATTAGTTGGATTTACAAAACTTGTCCGAGATACAAAGGGAATGGAATTATGCGTGAGAATATGCCTAAAGGACAGTTATTGACAAAAGTTTAAATGGTATGATGGATTGAACGTCGTGTGAGAAAGACGATAATCCATGTATATATGTGAAACAAGAGCTAGCACACCCGAGATGGGTTAAAAAGACGTGGGAAGCCATTTAAAAAGATATCTCTTAACAAAGAGGATAACAAATTGTTGTAAGAAAGTAGAGCCGAGCCTTACTCGAATGACTGATTGAAGAGTGGCTTGCGCACTACTAGAATGTTAGTATACCCCGGGGAAAAAAGGAGTGTATATAGTACAACTTATTATGAGATATTATAAGTTGGAATTGATGTTAGGTGAGACATTATGAGATTGTCTCCAGTTACATCACTCAGGGATGGAAAAAGGTTGACTTGAGATGACAAACCAGAAACTTGGTAACAAGTCTGCATTTCCTAGTGATGAAATTGGTAAGCAGACTATAAAATTTCATTGGTGGGATGCCAAGCCGTGACAAGGTCAAGAATTTCCTAGAATTTGTGGAATGAATTAATCGAGATGAAGAAATCTTTTCTTTCCTTAAAAAAAAGGATTACACCGGTGCAAAGTGCCGCCCAATATTATTGTGAATGAGGATGAGATCCTAAAATCTCACCTCTGATAGGGATTATTAAGAAGTGATGGGGACAAAATTTGTTTTGGGCCTTTGTATCAACTATAGTCTATAGTTAGACGAGAGGTGGTTTATTATGCAGGTTAATGCCAGTAGTGCATTTGGTGACTTGAAGGGTAATTGAGGAGAGAAATTACCATTGATAGAGTTGTGTGTAATAACTCGTAACTGTCCATCATGCACAAAGTACTTTTGAGGTTTTTTCATGGTAAGCCTCATCGTTTACTCTTTGAGTGATCCAAAGGGAGAGGATAACTAGACTTTTGATCGGACGTGATTTAGAGTCCGTTAGAAAAAGTGGAGTAACCCCAAACTGAATTGGATAACCTTTGAATGTCGTAATACTTACGTCGCCACGAACTGATGTTTCGAGGACAGATATGAGCAGTTAGATGTCCTTGTGGTGTCTCTCAGATGGGAGTTATGTGTTGGGGTGCACTACACCAAATCTTCCGAATTGTCACGGTCATTGGCCTTGACAAGTTGGACTTGTCAAGGTCAATGATCGTAACAATTCTGGGAGTGACAACTTTTTTTGTCACGAACTTGTCACGGTCATTTCACGGCCATTGACCTTGACATGTTTTGTCACGGTTAAGGACCGTGACAAACCCATGACAATGTTTAAAAAATTGTTACGGTCAATAACCGTGACAAGTCCGTGACAACAATCTTTTGTCACGGACTTGTCACGATCAATGACCGTGACAATTCTGGGTAGAATTGAAAAAAAATCTGTTGGGCAGTATGGCCACTGCCACTGCCACTGCCTAGCAGTATATTTGTACCTATTATAGCAATGTTGTACCTGTTCAAATATTATATATCCAAATAAATTAGAGATAATGCAAATATACATTCAAAACAATATGCATCACGATATAATCCGAATAGAATTCAAATATAACAACTTAAAACAATAATTCAATTCAAATAATGTCACTAAACGTCTAGGGTAAGGTTAACTCTGAGGAGGTGAGTAGGCCACACGATATAAGAATTGACACACCTAGCAATATACATCATACCGCATTATTCGCGTAACCATAAGGGGGAGTTATCCTTCCCAGGTATCACATGCGTGACGAACACCTTGGACTCGATGTCTTGAAGCAAACGTCCATAAACTGGCAGACCCTGGACGGTATTCAGTTCCCTAAACCCCCGCCCTATCCGCTGGCCATCAAATATGTCTAGTATAAACACACTCGGCCAACCAAGTGTCGACATCGATCTATTAAAGGGAGCCAAATAGGGGAGTGGATCATCAAAGTCCACACGTGTCGGCGATGAAGCAACGAGGTCCACATCCTTGTCATCCTGCACCTCCTCCTCCACCACCTTCTCCTTCCCTTTACCCTTACGGTTTACGCCCAACGAATGCTTCATGAATGAGAACATATCTTGGACCGTCACCTCCAAACGGGACAGCTTCGCATCATGCGAGTCCACCGTTTGAGCCAACTCGGTGTTGCTCGTCTCCAATCCGATGATCCTAGATATGGCCACCCGTGATCTCACCCCCTTGTCCTCCCCTTGCGATCAGCGCCAAGCATTTGATTGAGTGCGTCTGTGGACAAAGATGCCTTATCGTCATCACACTGCGACTCATGCTCTTAAGCTTTGCCTGAAACAACAAAAAGCACATGATTAGTAAAATAAGTAAATAAAAAATTATAACGTTATTAACAAAAAGTAAATTGTCGGATTACTTACAATCATGGTCGCAACGCTCAAGAACACCTCCTTATCCTTCCCTTTCTTCGTCCGAATATCCACATAAGTATCGAGCTTATGTGGCCTACCCCCAGGGCCACTCTCTGTCCCCTAAAATAAAATAAAGTAAAATTAGTATCGGCCCCACAAATTAAAATAATGCAGAATTATATATTTCTATAGTTATAGAAAAATTAAATCTTACCATCATCCTATGCTCCACCTCGGCGTAAGACGTCCGGCCAGAGTAGTGCACGTTCGTCTTTTTTGCCCGATTTTCCCTCCCCGATTGGCGAGATGCCAATTGTCGCTCCCCGATCTCATTGTCAATGAACTGTTGCCATTTTTCCAATGAGATCAGCTCCTTCGGCGGGACGGATTCACGCATTCGGATAACGGACTCTCGGGTCTTCCCAAAGTATCGGGTTTGCATATTTTTCTTCCACGTTTTGTGTTGCTCCCTCAACTGCTCCAAGACGGAATCGCGTAGCTTTGGATCCAGGCTGAATTGTTCCTGTCTAACAAATACAATGTTAGTTGCGAATAAATATAAATATAAATATAAATATAAATATAAATATAAATATAAATATAAATATAAATATAAATATAAATATAAATATAAATATAAATATAAATATAAATCGAAATTAAAATTGAAATTGAAATATTCATATAAATATAAATACATTACCTGTAGTGCCACCCAAACAGCTAATTTGAGCTCATTTGGCACCTCCCTCCAATTAGTGTACCCCGGGTCGATGATCGTCTTTACCAGCTCGAGGGATCTCGCTAATAGTGCCCCGTCTTGTTCTCGATGACCATTCCCAATTTGCCATATTTGGGGAGCCTAGGGGCCGAGGATCCCTCGTCGCCTCCGCTACTACCGAGCCCAGATGATATCATCATAACCATCATCATCATCCTCACCTTAATACCTGAAGGAGACATTTGTTGTAAAAAAAATGTTGTTATTAGTACAAATCAAAATGAATTAGAAGTAGACATGCAAATATGTTCAATTACTACAAATACAAATGAATTGTTACTATTTAACACCTCGATTCTAAATTCCAAAATAACAACATCTATCTCATAATATATACAATTACTATAAATCCGAAGCGTCCCCACCCCCACCCCTACTGCCCACACACATGCACACTACACAAGAGAGAAAATGATAAAGTGCAAATCAATTAAAAGCATTAAAAATGAATTGATAAAGCACAAATTGGAATATTTATTACAAATTAAAAAATTGTTTCAAATTCGGGTTATCATAAAAAATGGATTGATATTCGGTAGGAGCATCCAAGTCATCCACACTACTATTTAGACGCTTTGGCGCATGTAGGACAATTGACCATGGCTCATTGTTGATATACTCCGAGTAAAACACTTGGCTAACCTTTTGAAATGCATAAATAAACGTTGTCTGATTGTACCAATTAAGTGTAATGTAACGTTATATAACAACCATTTTCATTATAATTACCTCTTGTGTCAACCACAGCTGTTTAGGCACATATTCTTCACATTTATCCCCTTAATTTCAGTATTTTTATGATCCCGTGCAGTGTAAGTAGCTTGGATTTGTCTCAAATGTATTCTACTAACCCCTTTTGGCAAGTATTTCTTGTTTTGTGTATTTCTCATGTGTTTTACAGGTATTTCATGCAAGTTAGTGCTAAGGAGAACTCAAAACAGTGAAAGAAACCAAGAAATGGAGAGTTGAAGGGCATTTTCGTAATTTTTCAGCCTTAGTCCGGAGGTGGGGCCAACTAGAAAGTTGAAGAGCTCTAAATTACAAGAATGCTGGAAAAAACGACACCTCAATCCGAGCTACGGTGAAGAAGTTACGATGTTTTTAAGTTGCGCGATAATGAAGAGTCTGGATGTGCGGATTTCTGTCATTAATTATGCAGATTTTATGGTGATTGGTTGGCAAAAACTTGTTCCACAAGCGAAATTTGATGCCAAATTTGTGCAACTTGGTGCTATAAAAGACCAAGCCCTACCTCATTTTCAAGAGGGGTTGAATTCTAGAGAGAGGGAGACAAATTCTAGAGAGTATAATAGAATTTTAGAGAGAGAAATTCATTTTTTTAGAAATCCTTTTTAGTTTTTCATACTCTTAGAAAAGCCCTAGTTTGTATGTTTGAAGATTCAAGTTCATCTAGTGCATATTTCAAGTATCAATTCTTCAATTCAATTCAAGTATCAAATTCCCTTCTCTTATTTAATCTCAATTCTATTTTCAATTTTCAATTATTTTGCAATTTGTTATCAATGTCTTGTAGATCCATAATTTTATATGTGAATTTATTCTTGAACCAAATCATGAGTAGCTAAATTCCCAAGGGTTGGGGTACATGAACTCAATCCAAGGCAAATTATTTATGTAGAAAATAGAGGTTAAATTAAAATATTGATTGAATCGTGAAAGAAACTCATACAAACATTGTCAATCTTTTAATCTCTCTTGCCCTAGGTACTTGGGATGTTTAAGAACGCTTTGCGAATATGATTTATCATTCACCGCTTTATATCTATCTTTGATTTCATATGATGCGGGCTAGATCCCTCATATATGTAATGCTTAGAATTTATAAAGACCGGATCTAGTCAATAATTTTAATTTACAATCCTAGTATTCTATACGGTAATTTGTTAAGGATTGAGGGATTGTACCCTACCCTATTTTCTCCCATTTGTGAGATTTAAGTATTTTTGCAATTTTCAATTTGTTTTCCTTAAGTAAAGTTTTTATTTCTTTTAAGAAATCATTTCAAGATTTAAAAATTTTTCTTATTACTATTTGGCAATCTCAATCCCTGTGGAGACGATCCCGACTTACCGGGTTATTACTTGAGCGACAAGGCTTGCACTTGAGCCTAGAGTAAAACGCACTTTTGAGACAAATTCTTAGTCGCGTCACTTAATATTTGTCTCAAAAGTGCGTACAATCTAGGCTCAAGTGCAAGCCTGTCGCTCAAGTAATAAACCCGGTAAGTCGGGATCGTATCCACAGGGATCGAGATTGCCAAATAGTAATAAGAAAAATTATTAAATCTTGAAATGATTTAAAAGAAACGAACAGATGATTAAAAATTGGGAAAATTTCTATTAAAAAATTACTTAAGAAAAACAAACTGAAAAGTGCAAAAGAAATTAGATCTGACAAATGGGAGAAAATAAGTTAGGGTACAATCCCTCAATCCTTAACAAATTACCGTATAGAATACTAGAATTGTAAATTACAATTATTGACTACATCCGGTCTTTATACATTCTAAGCATTACATATATGAGGGATCTAGCCCGCATCATATGAAATCAAAGATAGATATAAAGCGGTGAATGAATCCAGTCTTTATATATTCTAAGCATTACGTATATGAGGTTCAAGCCCGCACCATACGAAATCAAAGATAAATATAAAGCGGTGCTTTCACGATTCAATCAATATTTTAATTTAACCTCTATTTTCTACATAAATAATTTGCCTTGGATTGAGTTCATGTACCACAACCCTTGGGAATTTAGCTACTCATGATTTGGTTCAAGAATAAATTCACACACAAAATTATGGATCTACAAGACATGGGAAATAATTTGCAAATAATAAAACTAGAGAATGGAAAGATATTACTTGAATTCAGCAACAAAAAATGGAATTGGAATCTTCATGAAAACTCTTGAAGGAATAGAAAATTTGCTCTCAAAATCTAACTCTAAAATTTAATCTAGCACTTCTAACCTACTCCTAACCTAGCCTCTCTCTAGCAACTCCCCTTTCTAGAATTCAACTCCTTGAAAATGAGGTAGGGCTTGGTCTTTTTATAGCACCAAGTTGCACGAATTTGGCATCAAATTTCGCTTGTGGAACAAGTTTTCCAAGAGTTGCACTGCATTAAATGCAAATTAATTACAGAAATCCGCACATCCAGACTCTTCATTATCGCACAACTTCAAAACATCGTAACTTCTTCACCGTAGCTCGGATTGAGGTGCCGTTTTTTCGTGTATTCTTGTAATTTAGAACTCTTCAACTTTCTAGTTGGCCCCACCTTCGGAATAAGGCTGAAAAATTACGAAAATGCCCTTCAACTCTCCATTTCTTGATTTCTTTCACTGTTTTGAGTTCTCCTTCGCACTAACTTGCATGAAATACCTGTAAAACACATGAGAAATACACAAAATACGAAATACTTACCAAAAAAGGTTAGTAGCATAAATAAGAGACAAATCCAAGATATTTACACTGCACGGGATCATAAAAATACCGAAATTAAGGGGATAAATGTGAAGAATATGTGCCTAATTACCTCTTGTGTCAACCACAGCCTAAATTATCTGTCTGATTTACCATTGTTTTTTATCTTTTATTATTCTCACAGGCTTCATATTTTCTGCATATTACAAAATTAATCATGTATAAAATAATCTAAAATAACGTTAAACATTATAATAATTGAAACTTAATTTTTCCATTCTTTGACATCTTCATGTGTGTCAAATAGATAACGAGCTACTTGTTCATGTTGCAAACTCGTTAATTTCACTCGTTTTCCCATCACATGACCATCATCATCGATGAAATCATCAGTGTCATCAACGCTAATCGAGTTAGGCATATATTCCCGAGTATATATTGATGACTCCACAGTGATGTATTCCTCTACAATTGATCATGCAATGTATCGCGTATTCTTGACGTAATCTTTAAAAAAATTCATCAATCTTTCAAATGGATACATCCACCGATATGTAACTGGACCATAAAGAAGTGTCTTGTCGCATAGGTGTACCAACAAGTGAACACTTATGTCAAAGAATGCTGGGGGAAAGTACTTCTCCAACACACAAATCGCTTCGGTCATCGCCAATTTTGCGGCCACTATCTGTTCTCGATTGACTACCTTCTCACACAAGAGTGAGAAGGTAATACTAATTTGCATAATAGCCCTCCGCAAATCCTTGTGCTTGGAGAAACAATGCTTAAACAATAGAGGAACCAATTGCATGATCACATGCCAATCGTGGGACTTACACTTATGTAAATCATGAGTAGTATAATTCACAATCCTTTGCAAGTTGGACGAAAAATTAGATGGGCCCTTCAAATTATATATTGTGTCTAAAAGCACCTTCATGTCCCCACTCGTCAAAGTAAACGCACCAGGGGGAATTATTATCCTTCCCCTACTATCTTCTTTCAACCATAGTTGTGGCTTAAGTTTCAACGATTTAAGGTCTTTTCGTGCATTTTCTCCATCCTTCGAATGACTCCCCCCAAGGCAAGTGCCCACAATATGTTCAACGAAGTTCTTCTCTGCATGCATCACATCCAATACATGGCGCACCAGGTTATTCTTCCAATAAGGAAAGCAAATAAAATTAACCTCCTAGACCATGCCTTTCTTGTCTTAGTTTCATTCCCAGTTGGGGTCTTTTTATGCTTGACATTCTTAAATTTGGGATTCTTACCTGGCATATTAGGGCCACATTCAGAAGATTTACTTTAAATTTCTGAACCTGAAAGTTTTCTCGGCGGTAACCTATGTTCAACACCACCCAATAAAAAATTGAAACCTTTCTCAAATATGAAACTATGAGCCGGGGGTAAAAACCTCCTATGGTAATGGTATGAATTTTTTGAGCTAAAGGATAGATAAAGAGATTTACTCTCCCCTCCACAAATAGGACACCCCAAATAACCATGTATTACACAACCGGATAATGTCCCATAAGCTGAAAAATCATGAATTGCCCATATCAACATACCTTTTAGCGTAAACTCTTCTTTTCTAAAAGGGTCTAATGATTGCACACCCTCTTCCCACAACTCATTTAATTCTTCTACCAAAGGAGCCAGGTAGAAGTCGATGTCATCACTTGGTGCCTTTGGCCCAGCTATCAACAAAGACATCATTAAAAATTCAGGTCTCATACACTGTGAATGAGGGATACTCATAATTCATCCTCCTCTAGGATATAGAATCAATAGGATTACGCGTGAGATTACCACCTACTTCTTCCCTATCATGCCAAGTCATTGCCTCCACTATCCATGGTACTATGAAAAATCGCTTTAATCTAGACCCAACGGGAAAATATTTCAACACTTTTTGAGTAACTTTTGAGCTTGTGCCTTCCTTACTATTAGATTGGACATATCTAAGTTCATCGCATACCGAACAACGATCGAGATTTTCATACTCCTTTCGGTATAGTATGCAGTCATATACACAAGCATGAATCGATTTATACTTCATTCCAAATCTTTCAAACCGTTCTTCATAACATGATAGCTATTTAGAAGCGTATTCTCCTTGGGTAGTAACCCCTTCACCCATTTCAGAATTCCTATCACGCTATTGCGAGACAAACCATATTACGTCTTCAAACTATGCAGACTAACCATGGAATTTAAAGTTATTTGATTGTGACACCCCGCCTAATTAAACATCGGGTGATCAGGCCTTTATTAAATTAAAACAGGTTTCTCAATTGGTTCATTCTTAGCATCACTGTCGAAAACTTTTTAATTATTAATCACCTAAGTGAAAATTATAACGGTGCCAAAATTTTATCTTTCTTAAACAGATAAATCAACCATGCGAAAAAATAGTAAAACAAATACCATGCTAAAACCCAAACCAACAAAGTATAAGTAAAATAGCACAAGAGTATTACCGAATAAACTATCGGCTAAAATACCAAACAACAATAGAACAACCACTAGTCTGAAACTAAACATCTGAGACTGATATCGGACCACAAGTCCATATAAGAATAGTGTGAGATCCTGCACTAGATCTGAATGAGAGATATCATCTATTCAAATCCTGTAAGCATCCACTGTGCTTTAGCTTCGAGTCCTTGGAATGAAATCATCATACATGGCGTCCCTGTTGTTGGACACCTAAAAGGTTTTAAAAATATTTTATAGCATGAGTTAGTACTCAAAACATTTTGAAAATATTTAACAAGCGTTTATCAAAATATAAAAATGTTGTTATTGATTATACATGTTAGGTTCTCGTACACTCTCTTGGGTTTACTCACCCCTCATCTTTTGTGCACACCTAACGTCCTACACTTAGCCTACCTAGACATATCTTCCAAGCTAACTAGGACTAAGTAATCATCTGAACTTATCTACGCTTAAGTTCTCGTATGCCCACACAGTACATGCATTTCATTAACATCTCGCGAAGGTTAATTAATACTCAAGTAACATTTCACCTATGTTATGTTTCAAAACTTATCATTTAGTTTCACTACTAAATCTCTATAATTAGCACAATTTATATCTTCTCACTTTTGTAATTAAGTTGCACTACTTAAATTACGAAATGGATATTCTCTATCAAATGTTACGTTTCGTAATTAAGTTTCACTACTTAACTTACCAGTTCGGTATGTATTCTTTAAATACATAATATATATATATAAATCTACTAATACACAGAAGTAGAATATCATCAAGTATATATTTCACACACAATATATACTACATATCAGTCATTACTATTTTGTCCTTTTCACACACGTAAAGGGCTCTTGGCTCGAAATGATTCATCGACCCCAAGTAAGAATTGGTTCGGAATGATACATCGACCCCAATTATTTATATACACAAATTCTGGCTCAGACTCTTTCATCACGCCACCAGTTCAAAGGTTTGGTTCGGCATTTTACATCGACCCCAAACATATAATAACCCTATGTTAGTTCGAAATATCTCATCGACCCTAACATAGTTAATTTAGGTATACTTCTCTCGACCTAAAAGATCATATAATTTAGTAGGTACACGCCCGACCTAATAATTTTGTTCATACGTAATATTTTAATCTCTTATATCTACCGTACAATATTCGCCTTACGATTTATCTCATTAATCGCATTTATTTGAGTATTCACACAACTCTAAGGGTCCTAGTTACCCTTCACATATAATTTCAGTAGTTATTACATACCCTACTGGTCTATTACTTGAATTGACTTTACCTCGCCTCGTAACTCAATTCCAAATTCCCCGATACTCTACTAAATCGAATTATTCTCGTCAGTCCATAATCCAATCCCTACACCCAATGGCCTTATCGGACCTCAACAATATACCTACGGGTCTTATTCTCAGTCCCATATGAGTATAATATAAATCCTAGGATGCTCATTCATTCCCGAAAATCAAAGAAACCTTGAACACGAAAGATTCGGGGAAAACAGCTTACGTCGATCTATCGACCACAAGGTTCGATCGATCGACCTAGTCGATCGATCGACATTCAAGATCGATCAATCGATAGACCAGGGACAGACGCAGTTCATCTTCTTCGTTAGCCTCTTCCCCCATTAACAAATCTCCAAACTTCATTATAGTCCACCAAACTTCGACCCAATGATCCTAATGTGTTTCCACATATACTAGGACAATTTCTAACGTCTCAAATACATCAAAACCTCAGTTCATTTAAAGAAATATTCAATTAAATCCAGAATTTCTTAAAACCCTAGTTATGGTGTTCTTCCCATATATTCATTCAAAACCCATATTTTATTCCGAAATAATCATCAAGTCTACTCTGAATATTAATCCTCTACATATGTTAAATCATTCTACATGCGATTCCTATCCCAACATGTATAAATATCATTATTCTCCTATCAAGATGTTGATTTAACAAACCTACTAAAAAATCCTACACATGGGTATTATAACTTCATAATTTTTTTTTACAATAAACAACTTGCCTTGATAGAGGGTTCCTGATTTCGTGATTGTTGATGATGTTTGATTGTTTTTCTCCTTCAATCCTCCTTCCCAACAAGTTTGTGGTGAAAATCTCCTTTGAATCCTTCCCAATTCTTCCTTTTGCCTTCAGAATTGTTTCTCTCTTATCTCTAATGGCTATGGTGTGTTTTCATGGGTTTTCTAACCCTAACTCCTCTTTCATACGACTGATAAAAGGCTCTCAAATTCGTAGGTCTCCTTACCATCTCATTTTAAAAGACCAAAACTCCCCTGAACGATCTCGGTTTAGTCCAAAATTACCCTGAGACTCAACTAGTACCCCCGGGTATACTATTATAACTAATTTGACCCTTCCGGACTCATCTGTGACCTCTAAATTATCATTTAAGTCACTTAAAATACTTTTCGTTCTCACCCCAATACGGTCTACATGCGTTGAGTAACAATTTACCACTCGCACTAAGTAAATATAATGAGACAATATAAATCAGTATTTATCTCTCGATTAATATTCTAAAATTACAATTTTTAATAAATCTCGTTAAATTACTCCTCTTACGTAATTTAAATTAAGTCATATTTTCTCATTTAATTCACCAATCTATTTAAATAGAATATTCAGAAATACGGGGTATTACATACTTCCCCCCTTACAAAAGGAATTTCGTCCTCGAATTTAGGATAAGGTTGGTATTAAGACTAAGGAACTTAAAGATCATTGCATCCTCTACTACCCAAAATCAGATCATATCATCCTAACGGTAGCCCCAAGTACATGCCTTTCTTCATTATAAACTCTTATCGCATGTTACCCATGTCGCATATATCATAATTAAGTCTCATTACTTAATTTCTCCATAGATTTTTTTTTATCTAACGTTAACTCTTGAAATTAAGCTTCTCCTTACTTAATTTACCCTTTTTATGTATATCTCTATATATAACATCTATGTGTCTACTATCACTCATAAGTAGAATATTATAAGGTATATATTTAACACACAATATATACTATAAGGGAAATTGGTCTAGCAAAATCATCGGCCCCAATAATCCTATCATTTACATTGGTTCAGAAATCCCTCGACCCCAAGGTAAATGTAATGTATAAGTTGGTTCAGACCTTCCGTCGATTACCAACTTTATCATCGATTTGGTTCGGAAAATCATCGACCCCAAATCGATCCTTCATGTATTGGTCCGGAACATCATCGACCCCAAAACAAATTTTAAGCATACTTATTATCGCACATAAGTATGAAATCATAAAGTATATATATATTAATAATGCTTCTGTGCGGACTAGTCCGCATTTTAAGAATGCGGACCAGACATGTGTCACCTAACGGTGCGCTTAGAAATTATCGCCTAAATTATAGGCACACTCTCTCTCTTTTCTGGGCTCACCGTCAGGTGACACATGTCCGGTCCGCATTCTTAAAATGCGGACTAGTCCGCACAAGAGCAGGACTGTATATATATATATATATATATATATCTTACACATAACATATACTATCAACTCTTATTTTATAATCACCCCCTTTTTTATAACATTTTTGAGGTTATTGGCTCGGAATCCCACCTCGATCACCAATAGTGATTGGTTATATTTACTCGGATTCACACTTCGAGCACCAATATATGTATATATATATATCTCATCGCACATGAGTAGAAAATTTATGAGCCATATATTTCACACTTCATATATTCTAAAAAGTCATACTCCAATAGAATGTCCTCATATCACGCGTTAAGGACTAAGAGTTTGGAATTTCTCCTCGAACCACACCTCAAAGTACATGCATTATTCGTAATAGGTACCCACGAACCTAGTCCTTATGTACAATCCACATAGGCACTCACGCTACCTATAAATACGCTCATATAGGTATACATCCAACCTATGAATATATCAGTGGGCTTCTCCAAAATTTCACTATCGTAAGGGCGTATTATCATTCTCTCTCACTAACATTGAGTCGTAGGCGATACAACATACTCAAAATAAAACTTTATCTCTATTCCTCCCTGACCATCTCTCACGGGGTGGAATTTTAGGATTTCATCCTGATACACAACCATATAGAGCGGCACCGTGCACTTGCGCACTCTTCCTTTTCAACTAGATACTAATCCATCCCTGTCACCCCATTTTGTTACCCCAACGAAATGTTGGCTTAGTTATGATGTTCAGAGCCCATCAATAATTTATAAGTCTGTCTCCTTGTGACACCCCACCTAATTAAACCTTGGGTGATCAAGCCTTAGTTTAATTTAAATAGGTTTCTTAAATGGTTCATTCTTAGCATCACTGTCGAAAGATTTTTTTTTTTAATTTACTAACCACCTAAGTGAAAATAAGCGAGTGCCAAATTTTATCTTCTTTAAGTAGAACAAATAATCCAAACAAACACAATGTAATTCTAGTAATATTTAAAACTGTTGCATAAATAACTGAATGCATATAAAGTCTTGCCGAAAACCACGGCCAATAAAAGAAAACTCAAAATCCAGAATCAGAATAACTGTAAGAGTAAATATAGGACAACATGTCCCAACTACGAATACTAAAACTGAGATCATGTACTAGAACTGAAAAAGAGGAAGCATCTAAACAATCCCTGTAACATCCACACGTGCTGCAGCTCCCAAATCCCTGGAATGAAATCATGTTGGGTGTCCCTGTGGTTGGGCACCTAAAAGGTTTTTAAAAAATTTACATAGCAAGAGTCAGTACTCAAAACATTTGAAAATATTTTGCAATCAGTTATCACAAATTGAGTTATTGCTTACACATATTAAGGTTTGCAACAACTCCCTTGAACTTCCTCACCTCTCTTCTATAGTGCATGTCTAACGAGGATACTTAGTTCACCTAGTTATACTACCCATAAGTGTAGGTAACTTATTTACTACTCGTTATCCTTATTCTTGTAATAATTACATCACGCTATAAATTATTACTAAAATATTTACAATTCATCTCATTATCTACTATTCTCAATCTGTAGATTATGCACATAGAATACATTTTATCACACAATCATGTATTTAATATCAGTTATCACTAATATATCCTTTTACCACACATAAAGGACTCTTGGTTCGGAATGATTCATCGACCCCAAGTGAGAGTTGGTTCGGAATGATCCATCGACCCCAACTATTTAAAAATATATACATACACATATTCTGGTTCGGAACTCGTTCATCGCGACACCAGTTTAAGGTTTGGGTCGGCATTTTACATCGACCCAAAACATATAATAACTTTATGTTAGTTCAGAATGTCTCATCGACCCTAACATAATTAATTTAGGTAAAATTCTCTTAACCCAAAACTTTTATATAATTTACTAGGTACACACCCGACCTATCAAATTATGCCCGTAAGTGATATATTTTACTTATATTCACCGTACTCATTAATTTACAATTCATTCCACTATTGCATTTATTCGAGTATTCACGCAACTCTAAGGGCCCTAGTTACCCCTCCCTTAATTTAGTAGTTAAGTTAACTTTAATCTACTGGTATTTTTTCGGAATTTACTCTCACTCTTTCCGTAGCTAAATTCTCACAATCCCAACATACGGCTCAATCGATCGTTCTCCCGTCAGTCCGTTTCTCCAAAATTCCCACCCAATCATTTATGAAGAAATCTAACGGGACACCTACTGGTATTTATGAAGTCTCCTCATAGGTAAAATATCATCACTAAGGTTCCCATTAAGCAACGGTAATTAAAAGTAAATTTTTTCACAAAATTCTCTAAAGTCCAGCCATGGTCGATCGATCGATGGGATTTGGTCGACCGATCAAGCAGTGACAGACCCAGTTCGTCTTCTTCATGCGGGTTTCATCATTTTTATCTATCTACCTTTCATGATAATCCACCATATTTGCAACCAACAATTTCTAATCATTCCTACATGTTCTGGGATGATTACTAACGATTTAATACAACAAAATCATTATAAATCTTGGTCAAATTTACTAAAAATCTTACTAATATTCAAGAACCCTAAAAATACATTCTTTACATCTTTCATCATAATTCCAGATTTTTAGTTCGATTCAATCATCTAGTTTTCTATGATATCAGAATATTTGGAGATCCAAAAATATCCTACATGCAATCCCTACCAATCATGGATCATAATTAATTGTTTTTCTCCCCAAAAATATCATAAAAACCATGTTCTTCATAAAGCTTAAATATGGGTATTATAACTCAATTATTTTACAAATAACCACTTTCCTTATGATTTGTAGGGTCTGATTTCGTGGTTGTTGATGATGGTTGATGATTTTGATCCTTTAATCCTCCTTCCCAACAAATTTGTGGTGAAATCTCCTTAGAATTTCCCCTCCTTCCTTCTTTTGCCTTAGGAAATTGCCTCTCTCTCTTCTCTAATGGCTATGGTGTATTTTCTTTCTTTCTAACCCTAGCCTCAACTCTTATAATCTGATTTAGGGTTTCAAAATTCGTAGGTCTACTTACCCATAAATGTAAAGAGACCAAAATGCCCTCGAATGGTCCCGGTTTAGCCCAAAAATGACTCGGCACTTAACTAGTACCCCCGAGTACACTATTTTGACTAATTTGACCCCTTTAGAATCATCTGTGGACTCTAAATTATCGTTTGAATCTCTTAAAATATTTTTCTAATCTCATCTTCAATTTTTGTCTATGTGTGACACTCGGTTGAGATAACTTAGGTACGTTCATATAATCACTAGACCGTACATCTCAACATTAAAAATTTACTACTCACGTTTAGTAAATTTTTTTAATCATCATATTAATCTTTATTAACATTATATCACATTAAATTACTCTTCTCACGTAATTTAAATAAAATGTATTTTATCATATTAAATTTCTCCACTCACGAAATTTAAATGAAAAGTATTTTCCTAATTATGCAGAACTACGGGGTATTACACTCCTCACTCCATCATTGAAACGTAGGTTCACTACCACATTCTGGTTGCTCACTTTGAGTCCATCTTTTTCTATCAACTAGTTGTGCGTCTGGAGACAATCTTACTATGTCTCTTCCTCAACATTGCTTCCCACTTACGTCATCTTTCTTCAAGTGGTACTCTTTTCCCCTTTCTCTCCGGGTATATTATACTTTACAATCCGTGCACTCCTTGTAATTGGTGCACTTTTAGGGTTGGCTACCTTATAAGAATCAACATTTATAGTAGCGCGTAAGTCGCTCTCATCACTCAGTCAAGTAGCACCCTACGTTACTTCTTCACAATAGTTAGTCCTCCCATATCAATAGATAACATTTGAACGGATTCCCACCGACTTTTATCCCATAGGGTGTGCTGGCACTCTCAGCACATATAAGCGTGGATTAGCGTTTATCTCCCATGACGTTCAATCCATTTCATCAATACGACTTGTCTCATAACTTCCCCACCGGCGTACTTATCAAAATAATTTTTTTTCCGCATCCCTCTATCTCGGATGTCTAAGAAATCCAATTGACTAGGGCGCCCATACACCCTTTTCTCCGTGCACATTTGCAAAAACATTGTAAACATCACACCCGTAACATGCTTTTCCTCAACTCTAGTCTAGTCTACACGACGTGACTACAATCTTGCGGTTATTCTCAATCACCTATAGACCAAAAATCAAATCCTTGCCCACAAAGTCCCACTTATCCCTTAGTGGTGAAGTAAGCCTTTCACTATTTCTCCACAACACTACCGACTCCGCTGATGCCCTAGTATCTAACAACGTCTCTTCTCCTGACGTGCATAAAAATTCATTCGTAACCCCTTTTGCAATCGAACTTAAACAAGGGACTTCTCCCCATGCATCTTTACTGAGTATTGTCGGAACAACACATAGTCGAGATACTCAAATTCCATTCCTCGACAATATGTGCAACCATACTCCAATATTTCTAAAGGGGTCAAGTGGCACTTCGCTTATACTATCACTAAGTCCTTAGCACTAATTACAACAGCGAGCTCGATCTCTCCGCTCAGCGGTCATACGACATACCTTGAATCACATCATTTAGGTTCCTACACCCCGAAATTAATTAATATGAGACATCCATAATCTCTGAAGTCTCCCACATATTAATAAATAATGATAACTCGACCCTCTTTCAGGTGAGGCATCGTCATATACCCCATTCACTCGAGGCTAAAACTTATATACTTCCTTGTCCATCGCTCTGGTGGTTCAGATGGTTTCTGGACATAACACGCTTGTCGTTTCTGGCATGCAAAACTTATCGGAGTTATTATTTCCTGAAATAACTTCAAGATAAAAATAGAATGCGTGTCCCTACAGCCCACACTGGACATCTTTTCAAAAATTC
The DNA here is from genome assembly GCA_949130495.1 of Sambucus nigra. NCBI lineage: Eukaryota > Viridiplantae > Streptophyta > Magnoliopsida > Dipsacales > Adoxaceae > Sambucus > Sambucus nigra. The sequence goes on along the minus strand of OX422213.1, from coordinate 338,600,572 downwards.
TATTACTCCAGGCCACACTGACCGGTTTGGGTCTCCATCCTCTCGGACTTGGTAGCCTCGATTTTGAACACTATCATCCTGGTTTCCTTAGTTCTGCTGACCAAGGGGAATGTATTATGGGACTTAACAATCCCGACTTAGAATCAAATCATTAAATCCCCTAGTGGGTTTTCCACTTATGGCTTGCACTAGCCCCATTACATTCAGTCTTACACTTTGACTAAATCCTTAAACTCTCTTAGCTCCGTCCACCTAGGAGCATTTACCTCAACCTTGTAAGAAGCATCATACTGCCTTCATATACATAAGTCATCCAAGAAGAGTTTACCAGGTTTTCACGTGAAGGGTTCAGAAATTTCCATTCACTTCGCTTTTAAACCATCATTGGAGAAATTTGCGGTTAAACTATATGTAAGGTCCCTCTATTTGTATATGGAACTTCAGTTCGGATGTGGTGACTGGTATCTTCGCCACGTTGCCTCCAAAAATTTTACTCAATTTTTTTTTCACTTCTGAGTATTTCTACTCTATCCCTAAATGCCAAAACCTCTGTACATTCTACTTTCATTGGTTAGCATGCACGGTCGCCGTTTTATCACATTTTACGGCTTGTTCTCATAAAAAAATTTCTTTAGACCTCCTCCCACTATCACTGCATTAGGCGGGTCTAGATTAGCATCCCCCTTTGCCGTCGCGACGCTTGGAAAATGCCAGCTATGCCTCAACAACCCTTACGGAATCTATTTCCATTACACACTAGGAGTAACCTCGACAACGGTCATCTCTCCTATGATTACCATCTTCGAACACTCCATATTTCATGCCGAGCTCCTCCCTTCTGCAGTCCTTCTAACTCCAATGCTGGTCCTACTGCCATATTCGACGTACCATGCCCAATCGAATTCGTATATATAACACTACATCTACTAAATAGCAGGAGAACGTAAACTACGTACGTAGAGGAGTACAACAATCCTTATATAAGGCTCTATATCAATCAAACGATACGCTGAAAACGTAGTAAGCCGTACAGATCCTATGGACACTAGAACTTGATGCTCTGATACCATCTGTGACACCCCGCCTAATTAAACATCGGGTGATCAGGCCTTTATTAAATTAAAACAGGTTTCTCAATTGGTTCATTCTTAGCATCACTGTCAAAAACTTTTTAATTACTAATCACCTAAGTGAAAATTAGACCGGTGCTAAAAATTTATCTTTCTTAAACAGATAAATCAACCATGCGGAAAAATAATAAAACAAATACCATGCTAAAACCCAAACCAACAAAGTATAAGTAAAACAGCACAAGAGTATTACCGAATAAACCATCGGCTAAAATACCAAACAACAATAGAACAACCACTAGTCTGAAACTAAACATCTGAGACTGATATCGGACCACAAGTCCATATAAGAATAGTGTGAGATCCTGCACTAGATCTGAATGAGAGATATCGTCTATTCAAATCCTATAAGCATCCACTGTGCTACATCTTCGAGTCCCTGGAATGAAATCATCATACATGGCGTCCCTGTGGCTGGACACCTAAAAGGTTTTAAAAATATTTTATAGCAAGAGTTAGTACTCAAAACATTTTGAAAATATTTAACAAGCGTTTATCATAATATAAAAATGCGGTTATTGATTACACATGTTAGGTTCTCGTACACTCTCTTGGGTTTACTCACCCCTTATCTTTTGTGCACACCTAACGTCCTACACTTAGCCTACCTAGCCATATCTTCCAAGCTAACTATGACTAAGTAATCATCTAAACTTATCTACGCTTAAGTTCTCGTATGCCCACACAGTACATCCATTTCATTAACATCTCGCGAAGGTTAATTAATACTCAAGTAAAATTTCACCTATGTTATGTTTCAAAACTTCTCATTTAGTTTCACTACTAAATATCTATAATTAGCACAATTTATATCTTCCCACTTTTGTAATTAAGTTGCACTACTTAAATTACTAAATGGATATTCTCTATCAAATGTTACGTTTCGTAATTAAGTTTCACTACTTAACTTACCAGTTCGATACGTATTCTTTAAATACATAATATATATATATAAATCTACTAATATACAGAAGTAGAATATCATCAAGTATATATTTCACACACAATATATACTACATATCAGTCATTACTATTTTGTCCTTTTCACACACGTAAAGGGCTCTTGGTTCGGAATGATTCATCGACCCCAAGTAAGAATTGGTTCGGAATGATACATCGACCCCAATTATTTATATACACAAATTCTGGCTCGGACTCTTTCATCACGCCACCAATTCAAAGGTTTGGTTCGGCATTTTACATCGATCCCAAACATATAATAACCCTATGTTAGTTAGGAATATCTCATCGACCCTAACATAGTTAATTTAGGTATACTTCTCTCGACCTAAAAGATCATATAATTTAGTAGTTACACGCCCGACCTAATAATTTTTTTCTTAGGTAATATTTTAATCTCTTATATCTACCGTACACTATTCGCCTTACGATTTATCTCATTAATCGCATTTAGTTGAGTATTCACACAACTCTAAGGGTCCTAGTTACCCTTCACATATAATTTTAGTAGTTATTACTTACCCTACTGGTCTATTACTTGAATTGACTTTACCTCGCCTCGTAACTCAATTCCAAATTCCCCGATACTCTACTAAATCGGATTATTCACGTCGGTCCATAATCCAAGCCCTACACCCAATGACCTTATCGGACCTCAAAAATATACCTACTGGTCTTATTCTCACTCCCATATGAGTATAATATAAATCCTAGGATGCTCATTCATTCCCAAAAATCAAAGAAACCTTAAACACGGAAGATTCGGGGAAAAATAACTTACGTCGATCGATCGACCACTGGGTTCGATCGATCGACATTCAAGATCGATTGATCAATCGAACAGGGACAGACGCAGTTCATCTTCTTCGTTAGCCTCTTCCCTCATTAACAAATCTCCAAACTTCATTATAGTCCACCAAACTTCGACCCAATGATCCTAATGTGTTTCCATATATACTAGGACAATTTCTAACGTCTCAAATACATCAAAACCTCAGTTCATTTAAAGAAATATTGAATTAAACCCAGAATTTCTTAAAACACTAGTTATGGTGTTCTTCCCATATATTCATTCAAAACCCAGATTTTATTCCGAAATAATCATCAAGTATACTTTGAATATTAATCCTCTACATATGTTAAATCATTCTACATGCGATTCTGTAGAATCGCTACAGCGAAAATATTGCGACTTCTCAAATAAAATATAATTTTAATTAATCCTAAATTTTAGTTAAACCCTAAAATATGCATCTAGATGATTTATCCAATAAAATAAAGCATGCAGGATAAAACAAACAATTTCAGGAAAAATCCCCCAAAGGGGAAAACCTTTTATTTCACTATAATTTGTAAGAAAACGGCTTACACGGATTACAATGAAATAAGTGTGACATACGAAATACCCGCAGGTGTCGGTTTCGATGTCTCGGCTAAAATCTCCCGCAGGAACTCCAGGTGGTCAGCAATGAAGAAGAGAAACGGCTTCTCCACAAGTGTGATCTTTATAAAGACTCCCTCCACAATAGCACGCAGCTCTCCGGTTGTAGAGTTCTCCCCACAAAGATAAACAATAGCAAGGTGTGTTCTTCAACACCAGAACAATTCACTAAAGCATATGGGAGTTTTGTGAATTGAAAACAAAGAGGGATTAAACCCTAAAAGAAGAAGCCAAAATGATTCTGCAGTTTTGCAGTTTTCTGTCTGTCAAAAAATGTGGACTTCTTAATGAAAACGGACTCATTTAATGAGTATTTATATAAAAATGCACCGCCTCGAAATTCGAGCTCGTTCGAACGACATCTAACGACATGCTATGTCGTTTGAACGACAATTACAGGTCGTTTAAACGACCTATCAAGCGAGATTCCACGCGTGGATGTAGAAAATTTCGATACGAACGCGTGGCCGCCAGTTTCGTATCATTCTGATTTTTTATGAATTAGTTATGATTTTTCTACGAAAAGGTGTTCGAAAACCAAATCGTTAGAAAAATATTTTGTAAAAATATCCCAAAAGCTCTAAGTGAAAAGCTAAGGTATTTAAAACATAACCTTACCAAAGTAAACTTCGCGGAGTCTTGAATGATGAAGAACTTGAGTAATTCGGATCCATCTTTGATGTAAATGTCTCTTGAATACTCTTCGACAGTGTAGCGGTATATGACATAATAAATTGATAACGGACCTATGAAAATATGTCCTTACAGATTCCTATCCCAACATGTATAAATATCATTATTCTCCTATCAAGATGTTGATTTAACAAACCTACTCAAAAATCCTACACATGGGTATTATAACTTTATAATTTTTTTTTGCAATAAACAACTTGCCTTGATAGAGGGTTCCTGATTTCGTGATTGTTGATGATGTTTGATTGTTTTTCTCCTTCAATCCTCCTTCCCAACAAGTTTGTGGTGAAAATCTCCTTTGAATCCTTCCCAATTCTTCCTTTTGCCTTGAGAATTGTTTCTCTCTTATCTCTAATGGCTATGGTGTGTTTTCATGGGTTTTCTAACCCTAACTCCTCTTTCATATGGCTAATAAAAGGATCTCAAATTCGTAGGTCTCCTTACCATCTCATTGTAAAAGACCAAAACGCCCCCAAACGGTCTCGATTTAGTCCAAAATTACCCCGAGACTCAACTAGTACCCCCGGGTATACTATTTTGACTAATTTGACCCTTCTGGACTCATATGTGACCTTTAAATTATCATTTGAGTCACTTAAAATATTTCTCGTTCTCACCCCAACACGGTCTACACGCGTTGAGTAACTATTTACCACTCGCACTAAGTAAATATAATGAAACAATATAAATTGGTATTTATCTCTCGATTAATATTCCAAAATTACAATTTTTAATAAATCTCATTAAATTACTCCTCTTACATAATTTAAATTAAGTCGTATTTTCTCATTTAATTCACCAATCTATTTAAATAGAATATTCAGAAATACGGGGTATTACATTGATCTTTCTCATAGCCAGAGTATAACGGTTGGGTCGCCTTAAATTTTAAACTTTGGTAGTCATCGTCAAGGTTTATCGTGATATCTTCATGAGCACTTAAACCTTATACATCATCAGTAACCTCATTATCCTCTGATTCATAAACTCCGTACGCATCATCAACTAAATCCTCTAACGTATTATGATCTACGTCGTCCCCTTCTGCATCTATCCTACTTATTGAAGGTTGTTGTGAAGGTTGTTCGGGAATAAAAGGAACTTTTAATTCACCGTGAAAACTCCAAAATCGATAACTATCTTGCATACCCGATCTTAACAAATGTAGTTCAACTGTTTTCCACTCAAACACCTTACCATTCTTACACCTAGCACACAGACATGAAAACTCGTCATCATTTTGGCATCTCTTTGCATATTTCACAAATTCATTATCACCTTTGCGAAACACATCCCCCATTCTATTTGTCTCACCCATCCACTCTTTGTATTTCGGATATCCCATCACAGCTACCACAACTAATCACCTATTAAAGGTAAGAAGCATATATTCATGGATTAGTATAAAGAAAACTTAGATTTATAATATGCTTTATTTAATTATGTCTTCGATTCTTAAATTTCAAATTTAAATTCAATTTATAATAGAAATTCCTATTTCCTCCATCTCCTCCAAAGGGTGAGTGGTCCTATCCCATTCAAGACCGCATATTTCTGTAATATACTTAACAACTCATGCACATTGTTAGGATTTGAAAAAAATTTGGCAGCATATCCCCGTAATTCTCCAAGTACACGACGTAGATTGGTAAGTGTGAGTGTTATTTAAATTCATGAATTGAAATAACAGTCACACTTGTCAATCTAGTATGTACCCAAAGAACATTAGGATACGACTGCAGAACTTCCTCCAAAAGTAACAACTTTAAGCCACTAAGAATATTATTATACAAAAATTATGCAGTCCCAAACTTTCCAAACGGGATAATTCGAGAGATCTCATTACAGGGGTAATGACTCTCGAACGGGTCTAAGGGCTATTGAATGCGTATGCATAAGAATTAGAAGGCTAGTATCTATGCGCATTATATGTAATTTCAAGTATATATATATTGTTCGTTATACAAAGTAATTTTCAAAAAAAGTTGAAAAATCCCACCCCCCATGTGGACAATAATCCAGTGGTCATGCCACTTTTAAAGTTAACCAACCCAACATCGATTCACTATAATCCAATTGCAATGGCAACAACAAATGTGTATCCTGTACTCCTTCTAATTCATCTACTCAATTAATTCTTTTCATCAATTAAACTAACAATTAAAGTATACAATTATTAATTTACTAATTTACAATGAGGGGCAATCCTACTTTCATATATTAATTTACTAAAAAAGTTAATAATCAATCAATTCGTTTACAAGGGAAACTACTTGCATATGAGGGAAAATATCTAATAAACCAATCAAAATTTAATAAAAATTTAACAATCCCCACCCCGCCCCATTTCCCCTTGCCCCACCCCCACCCCCACCCCCTCCCCCCTCCCCACACACACGCGTGTGCACGCAGCCCCACCCCCTTCACACCCCCCACATCATTTCCCCCTCCCGCACATACGCACCAAAACGCACATACATGCACACTACACACATATACACACACACGCACATACACACACACACACACACACACACACGCAACCCACCCCTACCCCTACCCCTCACCCTACCCTGCCCCACCCCCTGCCCCCACCACACAAAGGCACACAACCCCACCCCTCCCCTCCCCCCCCAGCCCCACCCCACACGCACACGCACATACACACACACACACACACACACACACATATATATATATATATATATAAATGGAAGAGAGAGAGAGAGAGAGAGAGAGAGAGAGAGAGGGAGAGCAGCGCGTAGAGAGAGAGAGAGAAAAAGTGGAAGGAAACAAAGCGGTGAGAAAAAAAAGGAGGAGAAAGGGTTATTTGCTGCTAAACTTGTCACGGGCATGTCACGGTCTTTGACCGTGACAATATTAGAAAAATTGTCACGGTCAATGACTGTGACAAGTCCGTGACAACTTCACTTGTCATGGGCTTTTCACGGTCAATGATTGTGATAATAAGTTGTCACGGACTTGTCACGGTAATTGATCGTGATAAAAAATGGGTGTTTTTTTGTCACGGTCAATGATCGTGAAAAGTCTGGCCGGCTAAAGGGTGCCAATTTGGCCTTTTTGGTGTAGTGGTGGATATGGGAAGCTGTTACTTAGTGATGTGTGGCCTTCCATTAGTATTGAAGCGATAGAGCCATGGAAATGTAGGCTCGTTTTAATAGAATGTCGTGGTAGAGGCACACTGTGTGATGTGCTATTTTTGAGATGAGACCTTATGACTAATGGAGCGTATCAGTACGTAGTGAGTTGAGAAAGCTTGCAGGTAAACTGAGGCTACAGTGACTAAGACTTTTGATAGGTGGGTACCACTAGCGAGTGTATAGTGGAGTGACCCTTATGTTATCATGATTTGAATTTGGGTGCTATAGGATGTCGTGATATTAAAGATCCTAAGTTTTAGTACTGGTCTTGTCCTAATTTCGAGGACGAAATTCCTTTGTAAGGGGGAAGTATGTAATACCCCATATTTCTGCGTATTTAAAACTTAATTAATTGAGTAATTAAATAGGAAAATACATTTAATTTAAATTACATGAGTGGAGTAATTTAATATCATTTTATATTTAAATTACGTGAGTAGAGTAATTTAACGTGATTTAATATTTAAATTACGTGGGTGAAGTAATATAATGAGACGAAATTTTAGTTATGATTATTAAGTGATCGAATAATAATCGTGGTATTCAAATATTAATCGATAGATAGAGACTGATTAATATATGATTTAAATTTACTAAGAGTGAATAGTAAATATTGACAGTTAAATATGATATATGTCATAGCGAGTGATATGGGCGTAGGTCTCGCATTAAACTATGGTGAGGTGGTAAATGAGAAATATATTTTAGGTTTTTTGAATGATAATTTAGAGGTCACGGATGAGTCCAAAAGGGGCGAATTAGTCAAAATAGTATACCCGAGGATGTTAATTGAGTCACGGGTCGATTTTGGACCAAACCGGCACCTTTGGAGGGTAATTTGGTCATTTTAAAAATAGTGGTTAAAGGACCTACGAAAATTAGAGCCTTATATCTAATGATTATAAACGGGGGACTAGGTTTCTTAAGACAAAAATCTTAGAGAGGACATTAGAAGGAAGAGAGGAACCATTCCTAAAAGCTTAAGGAGGACTCTTCAAGGTTTGAAAGAGTTGTTGCATACGAAGCACCTAAGGAGTGAAGACTTGAAGAGGGAAACATCAAATAATCATCCTCATGTAATACCCCGTATTTTTATGCGATATTAATTTGGGGATTTATTAAATTTAATAAGAGTTATTAATTTAATATAAATTCGAAAATTAATCACTTTATAATTATTAACGTGATGTGATTTTGTAATTATGGAAAACTTGTTGAATATTACTAATTAGTAGAGTAATATATAATATTGGTTCTATTAAATGTCAAGAGTGAATAAAATGACAAATTTGGAAATTTGAGTGGGGACGCGCCCGTGTCGCGTCGGGACTAGATAGTGATTAATAAAAGTGTATAAATTATAAGTTTCTCGTATGGTCATTTTGATTGCGCCAAAGTGTTCGGAAGGGTCGAGATAGTCAGAAAAGTATACCCGGGGGTTTAGTTTGGGTCTCGGGGCATTTTTAGGCCTATTTAGCACCCGGGAGGGCATTTGGGACATTTTACATTTTTGGCTAATTAAACCCACGAAATTTCAAGGGTTATATCAGATGTCTAAGGTTGCCTTCTAGGGTTAAAACAACCAAAGACAAGTGACGATCATAGGAGAGGGAAGGAGAGAACTTTCAAAGCAAATTCTAGATCGAAAATTCATCCGGTTGCACCGCCACCACCACCAACGCGTAGATCGCACGACGGGGAAACGCAACCACACCAAATTCGTCATCAAATCAAAACTCTAAAAATCCCAGGCAAGTATTTATCTTTCTTATTTTCGTTAATGCATCGTTCATGTTAGTCTAGGGTGATTAGGATGAGTTTGGTAGAAGAAAATCCATGGTGGAGATAGGAAAATCGCATGTAGAAATGGTTTGAATGATAATCTGGAAACCCCTTCATATGTAGAGGCTTAACCATGAATTTTTGATGAATTAGGAGTAGAAATTTGTAGAAAAAGACTGATTAGAACTATGATAAAGAAATTCTAGGGTTCTTGAGATTAATATGAGTTTTTGGCCTATTAATCCATGGTTATTGATGAAAATTTGCATGCTTTCCGTAGAAGATGTATAAAATGGGTTTATACTGGTAGTAGTAAAAATTTTTGGGCGATTGGGAATGAAAAATATGGATTTGGATGAGGTTGTGTGATAGAACCCGTAACTGATTAACTGCAGAATTCGCCATACCTGCTTGATCGATCGATCGAGCCAGGAGCTTCGATCGATCGAAGGTTCGATCGATCAAGCCCCTGCCCTCGATCGATCGACCCCTTCTGGCAGACTTATATTTCCCTTTTTAAAATAGTTGAATTAATTCTAAATGAAGAATACTCCTTAGACACCCTTATTAAAATATTTTGGGAGATAAATATGACCAGTAGGATTTATTAATGATTAAAAGACCTTTAATGTAAGGCGAAATTTACATTTTTGGGGTGTTTATATAAGGGGCGATGGAATTTTGTATTAAAGGGAGAGATACGTAAAATGGTTACGATGGAAAATTGATGAATACCTACTGAATTTTACACTTGGGAGGATAGAGTCCATGAGTGTTACGTAGTAAGTTGGTATAATCCCTCAAATTAAAGTTAGAGACGAACCGTTATACATGATAACTAATAATGGGAAAATAAGGATAAATGTCGTGATTATGGGTTATGGGATGAACCTAAATTGATATGATAAAAGTAGTATATGTATATGACTGTGTGTATGCATATATTATATACATGTGAAAATCATGCCCGCGCTACTTGCTATCCCTGAGGTTACCGTGCTGGGACAGTCTTATCTTGATGGGGCCTTTATGGGGGATATTAACTCGTAACCTAGAAGATAGATATCCTTGGTACAGGCTATCTGATCGATGGTCAGACGGTCCTAAAAGACGTGAGGGTATGTACTGACCTCTTAGAGACTTGTAATCTATGCTTCGCCTCAATATTGTTTGTGTATGTGTTAATACAGTTCGAGAGTGATTCCGAACTTGTATTTCCCTTAGTACGAGTGATACGGGGATTGGATAACAGAGTATGCCCGCACCATTATTTTTATGTGGGGTGCTGTTAGAATATATATATTATACGAGTATTTAATATATATATTAAATTCTGAAATTTGGAATTTCATACTATGCTTATGGTAACTAAGAAATGAATCTTGACTTCAATTTGGAAATACTTGTTTTGAAAAGTATAATGGGGCACTGGAAACTTTATTAGTAAATAAGGTTTAAATGAGAACTTTGTGATCAAATGAAATTATCCTCTTAAACAATTATATTGTTCGGTTTTAAATCTTACGACTAACCTAAGATAAGTTAAACCATTGAGAAGATTAGTGCGATATAAGATAAGATAATCCGTTGGGAAGATTAGTGCGATAGGCGTGCACATTAGAAGAGAGGTGAGAATTTCTTAAGAGAGTGCCGCACTAATATGTTGTTGCATTGGCCTGTAAACATTTTAAATACTTGTTAAACAAATTTTAAATCATTTACACTATCGGGCTCTGACCCGTTTCTTTTTCCCCTCTCTCTTGTATATATATGTATATATTACAGGTGCCCAACCACAGGGGCGTCTTGCGTAGGATCCTTTGGAAGGAACGCGCTGCAGCTTAGGTGGGAGTTGCAAGCCTCTTGCTTAGACGACTTCATTTATTTGATTCCACTCCTAGCTTATTTATTCAGTTGGGCATGTGTCGCCCGTTTCCATTATCCATGTGTTTTATTGGACATTGTGATTCATTTATTTCTAGTATTGTCACTTTGGGATTTATTACTGTCTGGATGTTTTACTTTAAGTTTTAATGTTGGGATTTAGTTTTTGAATGTTTAATTTAGTTGGATTATATGTTCCAGGATAACTGTGGTGTGATTCTTTAATATTGAATTGTTGTAAATATTTAAATCTTGGTTTATAAAATAAAATTTGGAAAGAAATGTCTAAAAATGGTTTTGACACTTAGCTTAATTAATTAGGGTGTTTAAATTAGAAAAGTTATTTTTACGACAGTGATGCTAAGAATGAACCAACTGTTCACCTTGATTTTAATTTAATAAAGGAGTGATCGCCCGGTATTTAATTAGGCGGGGTGTCACACCTCACCCATGAAATTAGACCCTACAGTGAATAAGACAAGTGTTTATTGCAATTAATTGACGTTATAATACCCATGTAATTGGGGTTTCAATTATATGATGATATTGATGAATTCTTGAGAAGAAAACTTTAATTAAATGCATGTTGGGTAGGAAATTTCATGTAGAATGATTTAAAAACTTGTAGAGATATTGATATTGGAAGATATGGTTCTTATTGCATGAAATAAATCTGGGTATTGATGAACAATTATGGATCAATATGAAAACTTAGGGTTTTAAAAGATAGAAAGAATAAATCCCTTCTTGCATGATTATTGTAATATTTTGAGAAAAGAATTACGTTAGAATATATCCTAATGCATGTAGAAATGGCTAGGAATGTTTAGTTGAAACCTTGGTGTAGAGTAATGGTGGTTGGTACTAGATCATGGGCGAAAAACGCATGAATGGACGAGGTTGGTGAATTGCAGAAAAGGGGATCGATCCGATTTTTAAAAAAAGGATCGATCCGGTAAAATAAAAGGGGATCGATCCGGTTAAAAAAATTGATCGATCCTTTATTTCGTTACGTTCCCAGAAATTCTATTTTTCCCCTTTTTGACTTAGTTCTTCTAATTGATTATCTTGTAAACTTTTAGAACCTTACTAAGTGATTTTGGGGGGAATTATTAATACTACGGTAGGCCATATTAGGATTTGTAGATTTGTCTTAGCACGGGAAGTAAGATGGAAATCAATTGGGATAAATTTGTGTCGTAAATTATCGGATAGTGAAATAATAATGAAGTTGCAAGGTTATATATTCTTAGTTTAATTCGTGGAATACACACACGCAATTCAATTTAAAATTAGCTAAAAGGAGATGTTCTCCAATTTTAATTTATGTAGCAGATTCACAAGTTCGCAAGAACAAATTTCAATTAATGCAATGAGATTGATAACTTGGTTAATTAAAATAAAATTATTCCAATTTTATCCTAAGCATACATCTAGGTGATTTAATAAAGAAAATTGCGAAAATCACAACCACAACGCGCCAATGTACGAGGAAAACCCAAATGGGAAAAACCTCGGACGGTTGGGCCTAGACAAAATCCACTTCAAAATAGGTTTTACAAGAGACTCAAAAGACTTACAGCCATTGATTCTTATGCCGACCTCGGCCTCCGAATTTGTAGTACGTGAAGCTCCAATGCGTTGCTCGACACTCCTCGTGTCGCGGTATCCATCGAAGCCCAAAACCACCGTCACCACTAATCTTGAAAGCAGAGATCCACCGAAAACTTGCTTGTTGAATGTTAAGATGATTGAAGGGGTTTTGTTTCAAAAGTTGAAAATGGTGCTGGAGATTGATTTTACCAAAAAGAGGGAAGTTATGAAAAATGCTCTTTTGAGAATATTGAACTTACTTAGGTTTAGAAATTAATTTTCGTCCATATGATATAACTGAAAAAGTAGTGGACCAAAACAGTTGATGGAAAATAACTGCTAGAAAATAAGTTTAAAATTTCAGATCTGGTAGAACTCGTTCGAACGAGTAATCTAACGAAATTCCAGTGTCGAATTAGATAGGTCGTTAGAAATCTCATTCGAACGAGATCGTTCGAACGACATTTCTAACGAACTTCTAACGAGTTTCCAGTATAGCCTGAGGAATGTCGTTAGATCCAGGTCGTTTAAACGACCTGGAAAAAGCTTCGAACGAGATTTATGTTTTTTTCAATAAAGTGTTTAAATTAATTTCAAAAATAGTTCTTTAAGAAAATTAAGTATTTACGAACATTATTCTTTATGAAAATTTCTCGTTTATAAAAAATACTCCAACACATAAAATTGATTTTGGTCATTTACCTTTTAGAATAGCGAACATGGCGTGCATATTGATGTCACGTGAACTTTGGATGCAATGATCGAATCTTTACGTTGTATGATGCTTGATGAGGAATGACCCAAAATTGTGTTGTCCAACAGAATGTAGCCAATATAAACAAATGACTCGATTGGAAATTTGTCCTTACAAATCTTCCCCTTTGGCTATTCCGGGACAAAACAGAATAATAAAAAAGGAATAAAAAGACTGAATTTGCTAAGCCAGCCATCAAGACGATTCTAAAGCCCATCCCAAAACCCAAAAAAAAGGTAGACTCAATGACACGACTGACGATGCTGCAAAAGAGTAGGTGATGTATCCTACACACATGAAACAACAAATTCATAAACGCATGGGGAAGTAGAGAATGAAACATATATAAATAATGTGTTAGCATATGTTGTGAATAGTAAATGAACTACCCCTAAAATATGCATATATTGAATATTAAGAAATTAACTCCCCCTAATTTATTAATTCTCCCCCTAAATTATGAATTCTCTATATCAATATTTCTCCCCCTTTTTATCCGTAAAAGACAAAGGGATAAATGACCTGCAAGATAAATGATAATCGAGAGAACAATAGGCAATAACCAATAAATATCAAGAAATGAAGTGACAAAGGAAATAACATGATGATTCATTAACCAATGGGAAAGGGGAAATAGTCAAGGTGCATACACGTCATAAGGAAAAAATCCAAACCAAAGGAAACAATACAATAAATAAAATATCCACTCATCCTCTCAAGTACAGGGAAAAAGGAAATTAAAAACAAAGTACATCAAGAGGAAGGAGCATCATGTGGAGAATCATCGGGAAGAGAGCCGAAGCCGGAACCGGATGAGACTGCACCTCGGCGCATCTCCATACGGCGAATGGAATCAAGGTGCTCTAACAGAAGAGAGTCCCAACGGGCCTTGGCTTCATCTTGACGCGCTTGAGCCTCCTCCCGGCGAGCTTGTGCCTCGCAATCCTGCTGCATGGAAACCAAAAGCTCCTGCAATAGCGCCCGGTCTTGACATCTATCTTCCTGAATCTATTCAACCTGTGAACGAACAAACAAAATATCCTCCGACTCTACGGGTGCGAGAGCATAGGAAGAGAAGGGTCGATGGATAGAGCGAGAGGGTCCGGACGACTGGGGGTAGGGTGGGAGGAAGCGGTGGAGTGAGAGGAGGCGGAGGGAGTGATGTGAGGGGTATTGAGGGGTAAATGACCATGAGACCGGTTGACCGATGACATGTCAATGGTTTGGAATTTGGTGACGGGGACATCGGCGGATAGGCGGGGACAGCCGGCGACAAGACAAAACTGGGTAATAATAGCCGCAAATAGGAGGGCTTGGCGAACGGGACTGGAGGGGAGGATCCTAACCATCCGAATGACACTAGAGATGAAGGCGGGGAGGTCGATGGCAGCCTAAATGTTAATGGCAAACATAAGGTTCACGTGCATTTTGGTTATTTGGGTTGTATTCATACGGGGAATAAGACTGGCACACACGATCCAATTAAGGACCATAAAATCGGGATGTAAATGTTTGTGGAAGATTATGACAATGCCGGGAGGGAGGATCCTAAAAACGGTGCTTAGAACGAGGGAAGGGTCAGGATGAGTATCGAAAGTCCATGGGAAGGAGGGATTATTGACCCTAGGTAAAGGGATGAGATGAGCAATAGATTCGGAGGAGACAATAATCTCCCTACCACGCACCCGAGAATAAATATTTTTATCCTTATCATGCATTCCAAAATAAAATTCCCGAATGAGATCGAGAAATATAGGGTCCGTGAGTGAGAATAGAGGGTCCCACCCTAAATTAGAAATCCACCAATGCACAGTGGTGCCGTGGAGGGATTGGAGATTAAGAAGTTTCTCCCGAACAATAGAGCGTGTAGAGAAACCTTGGGTGTGATATAGAGTGTGTGCGGAGAGTGACCCCCAACGCAGCCTAAGGTTAGGTATAGCTGCATTAGCATTGAACTCCTCATCAGAGGAAGAGGAGCGTTCCTCGGGGGAATTACTAATACGGCGAGGGCTATGATTACGATCCATTCTAAACGAGTGCAAAAACTAGAACCTACCCGACATAAAGCCAACCAAACTGCCAAAAACACCAATTAATCCAACAAACCAAACAACCAATTAGCACAAATACCATTCGCCAAAAATTAATTAAGATATATTCCATGAAAAGAAAAAATGTATTAGTAGGAAATTGATATTTGGGAAAAAGAAATGATTTTTAATTAAGGAAAATACATTTTAAATGATCATGGAATGTAGCTTAATAGGAATAAATAGACTGGCCTTAAATACCTGGAGAGATATACACAAATGCATATATGGAATTTGGGAGACAAAGAAATACAAGGTTTAACAAAAAAAAGGCCCAAATGCATATATCTATATGAGTATATATATATATATATATATATACAGACAGAAGTATATATATAGTGAAAAGAAAAAAAATACCTTGAATGGAAGAGGAAAACCACAAATAGGAGATCTACACAGCAAACAATGGAGTAAATGGAGGTTAAAGGAGGAGGTGAAATCATTGTGGGGAAAATGGGTAATGGTGTAAGTGGGAGAGAGGAATAATGGGAGGGGAAAAAGATAAGGGATAGAGGAAGAGAGAGTGAGAAAATGGAAGAAAGGGTGGGAGAAAAAATATGGGAAAGGAGGACATGGGGAACGTGGGCAGGTGGAGAGAGAAAAAGGGGGTGAGGCGGCAGTTTTGGGGGAAGAGAAATTGCGGTTTTTAAACCCAAGTCGTTCGAACGAGTGATGTCATTCGAACGATGTATTTCAAATGAAGTTCCAGAAGCGGATTGGGTATTTCCTTAGATATCTCATTAGAAGTTCATTCGAATGAACTTTTCGTTTGAACGACATTACGAATGAAGTTCCAGAGAGGGGGTTAGAAATTTCGTTAGAAATCTCATTCGAATGAGAATTTCTGACGAAAATCAATATTTTTAAATAAAAATAAAATAAAATAGAGTTAAAAATAGCATAATAACAGGAATTGGGAAGGCCAGAACGATGCCAAAATGTGGATTTTAATAGTTCTAGCTTGTGGAAACATATCAAAATAGTGGGAGCGAGAATGTAGGGATGTGAACAATACGAGTGAGAGTTTTTAGCCAAAACAATGTACAAGTGCGGAATACTAAAAATATATAAACACAATATTCACTCACATTAGCCTTGTGTCAAAAGGAAATATTATTGAACACTTAAACACGAATGTAACAAGCATACAAAATAGATGATTCTCTCGCCAATAATGTCACAATGAGAAAGCAATGAATCTATTATATGTGCATGCCCATTGATCTTCAACTTATATCTCCCATGAGCAATAATAGATTAAGACTATTTTTTTTGAAGAATCAATCAAGCTGATTATTTTGGCCTTGGCATTATATATCATTTTCAATGCTTCTATTTTTGTCACACAATCGAGAATGCAAATGGAGGCTTTTCACGCAAAAACTTTATGTTTTTCCCAGCTCGCGTCCATTGCTTGAAACGAAAACCAACCGAAATAATATAATCATTTTTGTTTCAATCCGGGCAATGGACGATCATGCACAATTTTGTTTGCTTATAATAGATGTGACAGGATTGAGAAGACAACACCAAATCTCACTTTGCGAGTACAATGTGAATAAGATATTCGCAATATTTTGTGAACGGTGTGTGCAAAAAGGCAAAGGTGTGAGGAAATCACAGAAATACATATCATAAACAAGCATTTTTGTGCACAAGAAAAACAAGGTCTGGATTAACTACTCATCGAAAGCCACGTGGACATGGAAAAAGATAGTGATCCGAATACATCGACCACAAAGCCATATGGACAAAAAAATTTGAAAGCTTTTCTAACCATTCCCGTTTTTCCTTGAAAATAATAGGAAAATATTTTTGAGATTATTAATAAAATATATACAAAAGTAATCTAGTTCATAGGTATAAAAATATACAAGAGAAACAACCTAAACTAGATAAACGGCTTCGATCTCAATCAATTGAGCAAACCCCAATTGATTTCCTAAGGTTTTCAAACCTAAGGGCATCTAGAGGTTTAGTAAAGATATCGGCCAATTGTTGATTGATAGAAACGAAGCTTAGAGAAACTATTTTCTCTTCAACCAAGTCACGAATAAAATGTTCACGGATCTTAATATTCTTGGTTCTAGAGTGTTGAACGGGATTACAGGAAATGTGAATGGTACTAGTATTGTCACAATAGATAGTCAAAGTGCCTTGAGAGATACCGTACTCTTCCAACATTTCTTTCATCCAAATGAGTTGAGTGCAACAACTCCCGACGGCTATGTATTCGGCCTCCGCCGTGGACAAAGAAATAGAATTATGTTTCTTGCTCATCCATGAGACAAGTGCACTTACAAAGTAGAAACAACCGCTAGAGGTACTTTTGCATCCATCAATATCTCCTGCCCAATCGGCATCTGAATATGCCGATAGACAATCATTTGTGTCGAAAGAATACAAAATTCCAAAAGACAGGGTCCCACTAACATATTTGATAATACGTTTAATAGCAAGTAAATGAGACTCTTTTGGGGCGGCTTGATAATGGGAACAAACTCCTACACTAAACGAAATATCTGGACGACTAGCGGTTAGGTAAAGTAAACTACCTATCATACTTTTAAAAAGTGTGTGCTCTACATCCTTTCCTTCGGTATCCTTACTAAGTTTAATCGATGAACTCATAGGAGTGCGTGCATGTTTAGAGGATTCAAATTTAAATTTCTTAACAATGTCTTTAGCATACTTAGTTTGGGACAAAAATATCCCACTTTTTAGTTGACGAACTTGAAGACGTAGAAAGAAAGTAAGTTCACCCACCATACTCATCTCAAATTCATTTTGCATTTTTTTTGAAAAAATTTGAGTATGTTTGTCACACATAGACCCAAACACTATGTTGTCGACATATACTTGTGAAACTAGGATAGCTTTTTCATCACAACGAACGAAAAGTGTCATATCTACTCCCCCTCTCAAAAAGCCACGAGAAAGGAGATAAGAAATGAGTCTTTCATACCAAGCACGGGGTGCTTGTTTCAATCCATATAGCGCTTTCTTTAGGAAGAAGACATGATTAGGATGCTTTGGTTATTCAAACCCTTTTGGTTGTTCAACATAGACTTCTTCTTGAATAATACTATTTAAAAAGGCACTTTTTACATCATTTGATATAATTTAAATTGGAGGTGACATGCTATGGCGAGTAAAAGGCGAACTGATTCTAACCTAGCAACAGGGGAAAAAGTTTCTTCAAAGTCAACACCTTCTATTTGGGTGTATCCTTGTGCAACCATTTAGATTTATTATGAACAATGACACCATTTTCATCCATTTTATTTTTGAAAATCCATTTGGTGCCAATCACATTTGTATTAGAAGGCGTAGGGACTAATTTCCAAACATCATTTTTCTTAAATTGAAACAGTTCTTCTTGCATAGCATTAATCCAATGTTCTTCTTTTAATGCTTCTTTAAAGTTTTTAGGCTCAATTTTAGAAGTATATCATAAATAGGTAACTTCATTTTTGAATTGCGCCCTAGTCTTGACACCTACCTCGGGATCTCCTATAAATTTTGAAATGTCATGACTTTTACGCACCCAAGGAGTAGGATCCTTTTTCTCAGTAGTTGGAACAACCAAGTTATTTTGATATTCAATACTTTCAACATTTGACACAACATCACACTCACATGACAAATCTTCCTCATTATCAATTGATTTGGCCGAAGCATCGTCTTTTATGACAACATTAATTGATTCCATGACTTTAGAGCTACTTAAGTTGAATACTCTTAAGGCTCTACTGTTTTGAGAATACCCTAGGAATATACCTTCATCACTCCTTGCGTCAAATTTGCCTAGAAGTTCTCTATCTTGAAGAATATAACACGTACTACCAAACACTCTAAAGTAGGACAAATTAGGTTTCTTACCCATCCATAATTCATATGGTGTTTTGTTAGTGTTAGGATGCAAATAAACCCTATTTACGGTATGACATGCGGTATTAACTGCTTCGTCCCAAAACCTACGGGGCACATTTCTTCCTAGGAGCATAGATCTTACCATTTCTTGGATCGTTCGATTTTTTCTTTCAACTATACCATTTTGTTGCGGAGTTCGAACGGTCGAGAATTCATGTTTAATTCATATTTTATCACAAAAGACATTCACACCGGATTCCATGAATTCGGGTCCATTATCACTCCTAAAGCGGTTTATGGTAACACCGTGTTGATTTTGAAGATTTCTACACTTAAAAGTAAGAAAATCAACTGTCTCAGATTTTTCTCTTAGAAAGCCTTCAATAGAGTACCTAGAAAAATCATCCACCATTACTAAGATATATCTTTTTCCTCCTATGCTCTCGGTACGAGTGGGACCCATAAGGTCCATGTGTATCAATTCTAAGACACGAGAGGTAGTTATAGTGTTTAACTTGTTATGAGGACTCTTAATTTGCTTTCCTAATTGACACGGCCCGTAAATAGTGGAGGTTGGCTTTCCTAGTGGTGTTAAGCCTCGAACTAGGTCTTTTCTCACTAATCTATCAAGATCTCTAAAGTTTACATGACCTAATCTTTTATGCCAAAGATTGACAGATGAGCCTTTTGCACTATTGCAAACTAAAGATGATTTAGGAATAATTCCATAGCAATTGTCACTAGTTCTAACTCCTTGTAAAATAGATTCACCCCACTGATCATATACGGTGCACTCCGATTAACTAAATTTAACATCAAGAATTTCATCACATAATTGGCTAATACATATCAAATTAGCCTTGAGACCATCAACATAAAGGACATTTTCAAGTTTAGGCAACCCAGAATTTTTCAATAGATCCTCTACCCATGATTCGAGATTTGCTACCATCCCTAAAAGTGACTTTACCATCTTTATAGTTTTCAAGAGTGGTGAATAGAGATTTATCACCAGTCATATGTCTCGAACAACCACTATCAAAGTACCATTGTGAGGTATTTTGAGCCTTAAGTGCAACATGAGCAACAAAAGCTTTATTGGTATTATTTTTCTTAACCCAAGCTTGAGTTGTTTTTTTTCCTTTGTTGGCTCTAGTTTTATAATTAGAATTATTTCCTTGGACTTTAGAAAACCTAAGAAACTCTTCCAATAGACCTTTAGAAGTATTGACTAGATACTCAACTTGGCTCTTAAGACTAGCTAAGGAGTTATAATGTTGTTTAGAAGAAGTGAAATGAGAGTTCTTTCCAATCTTGTAGCAAAAATCTTTAAGATGACCCCGTTTGTGACAATAAGTGCATACATAGGGTTGTTTTGGACTAGATTTCAAAATTGCATAGTAGAACTTATTTTAGAAACATTAGATTTGGTAACAAACTTAGCTACGGGTTTGGGTTTGACTTTTGATGAATCTCCTTCTTCATATCCTATACCCTTTCTCTCTTGATAACCTTTCTCCTTATATCCTAAAACAGGACCTAGAAATAATTTTCCCATTCTTCCTGAATTATCCTCGAGTGTGACTTTAACTTCATGAGAGGACTCGAGATCTTTTTTAAGTTGGGCAATTTTTGCTTCGAGAGATTTTCTAATCTCTACAGACTCATTAAGATCTTTGTTGACACCTTCCAAGGAGATAATTAAGTCACATTTTTCTTTACCTATCAAGAAAAGCTTCTCAGAAAGAGATATCTTAATTGCCTCGAGTTGACTAACTAAAACCTGCTTCTCCTTCAATCCTTTCAACTCTTTTTCTAAAGTTAAGACTTTAAATGTTAATCTTTTGTTAACTTTTTGAATACGAAGAGATTCAGTGTAAAGTTCAGAATAAGCGGATTGTAGTTCACTCTCATCTATTTCACTATCACTCTCTTTTTCATCACTACTAGTAGAATGAGTGAAAACAACCTCAAGATTTTGATCGGAATTGTAAATATTAAGGTATGATATACTTGAATTACTATCATGTCTTGCCATAAAGGCAGTAAAGTTATTTCGAAACGGGTTAGATTCATAAGAGTCTTCAGGATCATTATCACTGTCGCTTAGAGTGGCATTGAAAACTGCTTTTTCTTTGCCTTGTCTTTTAAGTTTTGTAGGGCACTGGAATGCTCTATGACCACGTCCCTCACACTCAAAGCATCTCTCTGAATCATCCTTTTTTTAATTATCTTTGTTGAACTTCTTTGGATCCTGATTATTGAATTTTCTATTTTCTATTTCCTTTGTTTTTGTTCTCAAATTTTGGTTTTCAAATTTAGAGTTTTGCTTTTTGAATTTGAGAATTTTTTTAACTTTTTTAGCAAATAAAGCTATATCATCAGGATCTATATCAAACTCATCAAAATCATATACATCTACTTTCTTAACTTTTAAGGAAACACCGTTATCTTTGCTTTTTTTATCTTTAGGAAACATATCTAGTTCATAAGTTTGAAGATCACCAACAAGTTCTTCAAGTTTTAAAGTATTTAGATTTCCTAATGAATTAAGAATAGTGACTTTAGGAATGAACCTCTTAGGAAGACATCTAAGAATTTTCTTAACAACACGATCTTCAGGTATTTTTTTCACCAAGGTTAAAGCAAGAATTAACAATATCAGATATACGAGCGTAAAACTCATCAAATGTTTCAGATTCTTTCATGGTGATCGTTTTAAATTGGGTTGTTAAGTTTTGAAGTTTTGAAGCTTTAACTATACTGGTTCCCTCATGAGTAACTTGGAGAATATTCCAAGCTTCCTTTAACATTTTGCACATCATTATACGACGAAACTCATCGGGGGATACCGCACCAAATAAGGCATTTAAACCTTTAGAGTTAAAGTGACACCGTTTTAGTTCTTCCTCACATCACTATTCTATAGTAGTCAAAATAATTTCATCATTAACTACCATAGTATGAGGGGACCAACCTCTTTCAATAATAACCCAAACACGTTCATCAATTGATTTAAGAGCAGATTTCGTACGTGCTTTCCAATAGGTGTAATTAGTTCCATCAAACAAAGGTAGTCTATTCGACGAAAAACTATCCATGTAACCTCCATGATTCATCTAAATAACTTTTAGAGACTAACTCTGAAACCAATTTGAAGTTGCAAGGTTATATGTTCTTAGTTTAATTCGTGGAATACACACACGCAATCCAATTTAAAATTAGCTAAGAAGAGATATTCTCCAATTTTAATTTATGTGGAAGATTCACAAGTTCGCAAGAACAAATTTCAATTAATGCAATGAGATTGATAACTTGGTTAATTAAAATAAAATTATTCTAATTTTATCCATTTTATCCTAAGCATACATCTAGGTGATTTAATAAAGTAAATTGCGAAAATCACAACCACAACGCGCCAATGTACAAGGAAAACCCAAATGGGAAAAACCTCGGACGACTGGGCCTAGACAAAATCCACTACAAAATAGGTTTTATAAGAGACTCAAAAGACTTACAAACATTGACTCACTCAAGACATGCTTATGTCTTCCTCGACCTCCGAATTTGTAGTACGTGAAGCTCCAACGCGTTGCTCGACACTCCTCGTGTCGTGGTATCGACCGAAGCCCAAAACCACCGTCGCCACTAATCTTGAAAGCAGAGATCCACCGCAAACTTTCTTGTTGAATGTCAAGATGATTGAAGGGGTTTTGTTTCAAAAGTTGAAAATGGTGTTGGAGATTGGTTTTGCCAAAAAGAGGGAAGTTATGAAAAATGCTCTTTTGAGAATATTGAACTTCTTTAGGTTTAGAAACTCATTTTCGTCCATATGATATAACTAAAAAAGTAGTGGACCAAAACAGTTGATGGAAAATAACTGCTGAAAAATAAGTTAAAAATTTCAGATCTGGCAAAACTCGTTCAAACGACTTGTCGTTCGAACGAGTTATCTAACGGAATTCCAGTGTCAAATTAGATAGGTCGTTAGAAACGTCGTTCAAACGAGATCGTTCGAACGACATTTCTAACGAACTTCTAGTATAGCCTGAGGAATGTCGTTAGATCCAGGTCGTTCGAACGACCTGGAGAAAACTTTGAACGAGATTTCTATTTTTTCAATAAACTGTTCAAATTAATTTCAAAACTAGTTCTTTATGAAAATTAATTATTTACGAACATTAATCTATATGAAAATCTCTCGTTTATAAAAAATACTCCAACACATAAAATTAATTTTAGTCATATACCTTTTAGAATAGGGAACATGGCGTGCATATTGATGTCGCGTGAACTTTGGATGCAATGTTCGAATCTTTACGTTGTATGATGCTTGATGAGGAATGATCCAAAATTATTTTGTTCAACAGAATGTAGCCAATATAAACAAATGGCTCTATTGGAAATTTGTCCTTACAAATAATTTACGGGAACTTCGAATTGACGATAAGTATTCAAGTAGAGTAAGTTAGGCTTAGCTACTTAAAATACAAAGGGGTTAACTAGGTCCCTTAGAGTTGGGAGAATACTTGAGAAGATGCGATAAAGAGAGAAATCATAAAATAAACTGTACGGTGAGTATTAGAGAAATATACTGCGTACTAATGTGAACGATTAGGTTGTGTGAATACCTATAAATTATGTACTTAGGTTATGTGAAATACCTACATTACTTATATAGTATTGGAGTCGATGATTAGACCGGGACAATACTTTTATATAACACTTACCATTGGAGTCAGTGATTAGACCGGGCCAATGTAAATGAAAGGAGAATTATAGTCCATGATTTAACCAGGACAATAATCCGTATAATGTATATTGTGAGTGAAATATACACTATATTAATAATCTACTTGAGTGAGAGAGTAGATATTTAGATGACGTTCATACATCTAAAAATATAAATTGGGGGAATTAGAGTCGATAATTAGACCGGGTCAATGATCCTTATAGTATATATTGTGTGTGAAATATATACTATATGAACAATCTACTAGGGTGAAGTAGTAGATAGTTAGATTACGTGTATACATCTATAAAGTAAATTAAGTGGAGAAAACTAATTGGAAAGCTATAACATTAGATAGTGAACATATAATGAACAAGATTAAGTGGTCAGACTTAACTTTCAAAATAAGGAACTAATATATGTGAATTGTTATGTGAGAATTAACCCACATATGGGGAGTGATAATAAAATTTGGTACTGTATGGGCGGTACGGGAACTTAGACGTGTAGGTAAGTTCAGATGACTAAAATAGTCTAAATAGCTTAAGTATTGTAGCTAAATAGGCTAGTATGGAACGTTAGGCATGCACTATAGATGAGAGGTGAGGAAACTTAAGGGAGTGTGCGTAAACCTAACATGTGTAATCAATAACTAATCTTTACTGCAATAAATTACTTGCTAAATATTTTCAAAACGTTTTGAGTACTAACTCTTGCTATATAAAATATTTTTCAAAACCTTTTAGGTGTCCATCCACAGGGACGCCAAGCGTGACTTCATTCCAGGGACTTCATAGCTGCAGCATAGGTGGATGTTGCAGGGCTTTGATTAAATGCCTCTTTCACTTTCTGATCTAGTGTAGGATTGTAGATTTCAGTACGGACATGTTGTACCTCAATACTTTTATTTTTGGAGTTTGATATTGGTTTTTTGTTTTTGGCCGAGGGGTTATTCGGCAAGGCTTGGTTGATCTTAGTTGTTATATTCAGACTCTTATTTTGATATTTGATTTATATATTGTTTCGCATGTTGTTGTATGTTTAATTGAAGTTAAAATTTGGCAACCACATAACTTTTCACTTGGGTGGTTAGTAATTAAAATATTTTCGACACTGATGCTAAGAATGAACCAAATGAGAAACCTATTTTAATTTAATAAAGGACTGATCACCCAATGTTTAATTAGGCGGGGTGTCACATACTTATCACGTTTTCCAGATTTATTAAGACACTTTAAGGGCTAGAATTTCTATTATCTTTATTTTATGTTAAAACTCATTAACCTTTACTAAACTTGTTTATATGTTACTACCAAATTACTACAAATTTATATGCATGAGAAGAGGGATTTTAAGTCCAAAAATCCAATAAAATGAGTTAACACATGATTTATTCATGAAATTTCATAACACTTATAAATCCAAGGCTTTCAAGACTAAAAAGACATTATTTCTTCATAACATGCTTAAATGTCTAGTTTTTACAAATCTTCATTTTTTTCACAAATCTTCAAGAAATATACTATAAATAGTTTATTAATGCAATTATTTCTTTGAAAACATTTTATTTTATTAAATTTTTAACCACAAGGTTTTCCTGAAAGTTATTATATTTTCTCAAACCACTTAGAAACCCATTTTTTTAATCTTCAAGACTAATAAGAAATCATTAATAAAGTCTACTTAGATGGGCAAAGATTCTACGCTTATGAATTTTAGCATATTAAACTCATATATTAAAAAAAAGAGTAATCTCAAACTTAACAAGACTAGAGTTTTTCCAACCTCAAAGGAAGCTTCAACAACTAAGGATGAAATGTAAAAGAAGATGGCAACCTCCCACCTCCTAAGGTGGCCTTAAAGAGGTCGCCTAGCTCCAACAAGCTTGCCTCCATGAAAGATCCATAATAACCCTCTTTAAATTCCATAATTCTTCCTCTTATTCTCTAAAAATCCCCCAATAACCTTTTCATAATCTGTAACTTTGCCTAACAATGGGGAAGATGGATCTATAAGGCTTACATATGGTGAAAACAGTTAAAGTATGGTGGTTTAGGTTTAAGGAGTGGTGGTGCTAGGGTGGTGAAATGTGGTGTGATAGTGGCGAGGCTCCAAGATATAGAGAGAGAGGGATGCCTTAGAATGGGACAAACCCTTATTTAAATAACCCCAAACCCTTTGGGATTAAATTCCAGAAATGCCGTAAGGCTTAATCCCGAGTTGATCTGGTGTGTGGGAGTGTGACAGGTGCCAAATCCAATGGTCCATGTCTTGATAGAGTTTTCTCATTCGAAAGATAACTATTCTCATTCGAATGAGGTTCAAACGATAATTTAACGAGGCTGGAAAGAAGAACATGAGTTTTTCGTTTGATGGTTGTTTGAATGTCATTCGAACAATGAAGCTTTCTCTTTGAACGACCCAGTATTTCTTTCAAACGACCCGAAATATTTTTCCTACATAAATTTTAGGCCATTCTAAGTCAAATTAATTGCACCAACTCAATAATGTTACCCAAGTTTGACCCATAATCCATCTCACGAGGTCCAAAGCCCAATTAGGTCATATCAAGTTATCAATTCACATGAGTGTGGTCAAAATCTCGGAGGCTGTGTTATAATATAACCATTATGATATGAACAAGGCATACTTACGACATGTAAGTGTGAGAGTAAGAACAATATACAAGTTAAGCGACATATACGCATGTAGAAAAATAGAGAAGGGTAGGGAAACAGAAACAAAATCCATGTAAACTAGAGTCTAATCCTCTAAAAATAAGTCCTTAGTGGAGTCGCCATTGTGTCCATCTGGTATTCCGTCGACATGGGATCATCCCAAAAGGAGAGGGAAATAATATCTCGGTGCGTGCAGGGATTCGAGGATGGAGGCCCTCTTTCCTCCACTCGCACGATCTTCACGGGATACCATGTATATAAATCAGCCTAATCAAAAGGGGAGGAAAAGATAGAAATTGGGGTCGCCAACCTACTTTTCTAAGAATAGAAAAAATGATGTAGACGTCCCTGAAAGGAAAAAATCCAAGACAAAATGATGCATACGAAACCAAATGAATCAAGGGTTCAGGGACTAAGTTAAGGAATAAGAAGGTGTTAGGCACCCATTCCGCCCTTTAGGTCTCTCAAGGGCTATGATGATATTCAACTTTTTACATATGGCTCAAGTGTATAACTTTTGTGCTGTGAAAATAAGTGAGAAAAAGAAATTGTCCTACTCATGCCATATGAAGGACGAACATTAGTCATTTTAAGGAATATACAAAAAAAGAGAAATATGAAAATATGATATTACTGACCACTGAATCACGATTAATTATGATGAAATGAATGTGCACGTTGGGTGGGACACCAATATATAGGTGTATATATACGCATAGTACTACTAAATATGATATTTATATAGAGTAGCATAATGAACAAAATATGATTCGAATTTCGATAATGACTCAGGATACCTACGTAGACGAAATTGGAATCAAAGTCCATGTAGTTCAACACATCACAAGGGTGGGATCTAACCCATAAACCCAAATGTACAATTTCCCTCAGTTGGTTTTGAAGAAATATTGCACAAGTGTAAGAGTGTAGGAAAAGTGGTGAAATTCTACTTTGGGGTTTATAGGCGAACCCTCTTTTTTGGCTTTTTGGGTGTTACGAAAATATAATTTGTGTGTACTAATAATAAAAAAAGATATTAGTTAAGATGAGAAAGTGAACCAAAGCAAACATATATAAAAAATTAATAAAAAAGTAAACGAGTAACATTAATTAAATGAGATGTAAAAGGATAGAAGTAGATTTCCTATCAAATTTTACTATTGCTTTTGAAGTGATGTATGCTGATTTTTATGGTGGTTGAATGGTGTTGGAGTTAGGTTAAAATGGGTGGGAAAAGGTGGGATGAGAGCGATGCTAAAAAAGTGGAGAGAAAGTTTGGAAAGGAGAATTTTTAGGATAATGACACACTAATTTTGATGTATAGAATATTCTAATTACTGAAAAGGGGTTCTTGGGATTGACATCATGGCCTCCTTAAATAGGAAAAAATAGGTTTAGGGGGACCTTCGATCATTATAGGCCCTAACCTAACTATCAACATACCCCTGGCTTGCTAGTGAAGTAAAGTACACCTCTGCTTATAGGCAGAGGGCCATGAGTGCCCATTGGCCCTTAAAAATGATGTTTTCAGAAAAACGGGCATAAAATTCAAACCGCGAGTCTGAATAATGCATGATTAAAACTATTGGAAAGGGGATTTAAAGACATATGAAAATATATGGGGCAAATATCGGGTTCAAGAGTTTACCAAATTCAAACGAGGATCGAAAGCTCCCAATGGCCTCTAAACGGTGGTTTACGGAGTAAAAAGGCAAGTACATGCCAACTGTTAGGCAATTTGTGCATGACATGGACCACAAAAAGGGAATTTAGAGACCTATAAGATAAGAATGAGATATGCTTGGGTTGGAGGGTTGACCAAAGTCAAATGGGGCTTGAGAGCATCCAGTGACATGTGGATTTGGGTTTGGAGTAAAAAGGTGAGCACGAGCAAAACATAAGGCCGATTTGTGCATGATATGGACCTTTGGAAAAATAATTCAGAGATAAATGAGAGTGAAATGATTCATTCTAGGGCTAACTAATGTTAATGGGGATTGAGAGTTACTTATGGCCTCTAGATTAGGGCTTGGAGTAGGACCTAAGGCTCGAGGGTGTTAGTGGACCTAAAGAGGAATTTGGATTGGGTGTCTACAGAACGCATTGGAGACATTAAAGGACCATAAGTTGTATGAAAAATTACTTAAAGTGTGATTTTAGAAGAGGGAGGTTAAATTTTTAGGCCATGTTGTGTTTGATAAGGGACTATCAGTGTATCCCAGCAAGGTGTCAACTTTGTTGGATTGGGGACAACCAGCAATACCTAATGAGGTACATAACTTTTTAGGTTTGTCCAGTTATTATAAGACATTCATTCGTGTTTTTTCAAAGATAGAATGTCAGATGACATAGTTGACGAAGAAGTTGACCTCCGCATTAGTTCTTACCTTACCTAAGTGTGGAGTAGAGTTATTTATTTGCACTGATGATGATTTACAAGGATTAGGTGGGGTGTTAATATAGGGAACATATATATTTCATATGCCTCTTGGAAGTTGATACCTCATGAGGTTTCTTATTCGACTTATGACTTGGAGTTGGCAGTTATTGTGTTTGTATGGCATGCGTGGAGGCATTATCTATGCGATGATAAATTTAGACTCTTTAGCGATCATAATATTATGAAATATCTATTCACATAAAAATATCTAAATATGAGGCAATAGAGATGGTTTGATTTTATAAAGGATTAATTATTCACGATCCAGTATCATTCGAGGAAGGCTAATATAGTAGCAGGTGCATTGAGACAATAACCCAATGGTACCATATCATTTCTTTAATTGGTAAAGTGGGATTCTGTGGAGATGATTGGTAAGTTAACCAAGGAATTTATGGGGATGCTCATAGTGACTCAAGATATTGTGATACATGTGATCAGGATACAGTCTCAGGATGCGGTATGCCAAGAGAAGGTGTCAGAACTTCTCGCTATTAGTAAGCCTTTATTTTCGATTGGATCCAGTGTAAGGTTGTGTTATAAGGGTATATTAGTGGTACCTTCATATGAGGAGTTAAGACGGGAAATTATGCAAAAGACGAGTGGTTCAAAATTTGCGATACACTCAGTAGAGATAAAATCTACCAAGATAAGAAAAGGTAGTATTTGTAGACTAGTATGAAGAGAGATATGGAAAAGTTTATTTCCAAGTGCACCACTTATAAGATGGTGAAGGTGGATTATCAAAAGTCATCTAGTATGATTCATCCTCAATTCTTTCCTAAGTGTAAGTGGGATAACATCTCGATGGATTTCATTACATGGTTACCTTTGACGCCTCATTAGCATGATTCTATTTGGGTGATAGTTGACCATCTTATGAAGGTGGTGCACTTCTTGGCCGTACGTACAATTATTCGACTAAGAAGTTGGCACAATTATATGTTGTCTAGATTGTTAGATTACATGGGGTTCCGTTATTGATAATTTTATATTGGGCCCTACTTTTATGGAACATTTTTAGGAGCGTTTCCAAGAGTCAATGGGGACTCAGCTACACTTAGCACATCTTATCGCCCATAGATGGGTGACCAGACGGAGAGGGTAAATCAGGTTTTGGAGGATATTCTAAGAGCATGTGTGAGACTTAAAAGGGAGTTTGGATTTAAATTTACCATTGGTGGAATTTGCATATAATAATAGTTATCAAAAGTCCATTTCTATGGCACCTTATAAGGAACTTTATGGGAAACCCTCCCAATCGCCAATATGTTGGTTGGATCCATGTGAGATTAGACTTTCGGGGGCAAAATTCATCTAAGAGATGCAAACTAAGATTAAGTTAATTAGAGAGAAGATTAAAACCACCCAGGACAGACATAAGAGTTACACATATTTGAAGAGGAGGCCTATGAAATTTGAGACATGGGAACAAGTTCTACTTTGGGTTTCCTCTATCAAATGGGTAATGAGCCTTGATAAGAAAGTTCAATTGGCTCCACATTATATTATTGTTTTTATCATTACAGAAAAGGTGGGAAATGTTGCGTATCATTTAGAACTTCCAGATCATCTTGACCAGGTACACAACATATTTCACGTGCCCTTACTCCATAGATTTTTGCATGACGCACCTGCCTATCAGCACATTGATTTGGGTGAGATTGAGTTAGATTCGAATGCTTCTTATAGTGAGCATCCGATTGATATACTTAATAAGAGGATTCTGAGGTTGCATTCTAAAGAGATACCCTTATTGTATAAGTTGTGTAACCACCATAATGAGGAGGAGTCCGCATGGAAATGCGAGAGTTTGATGAGATAGGAATACTTACAGTTATTTTAAGGTAGGTATATTTTTTGTTTGTGAATTCCGAGGGCGGAATTCTTTTTGTTAGAGGGAAAGATTGTAATAATTCATATTTTTGGTAATTTATTAAATAATTAAATTCATAATAAAAGTGGAAAAGGGGATTTAATTAAATTAACTTTATTATATTTTAATTGGATAAATAATTTGAATTAAGTAAAATATATTGATTATTTAATTTGGACTTATTAGCATAATTGTATTGGGTCATTTTAATGTAGGTTTTGGATGGTTTATATTAGGGAAGTTTAATAACTGGTTGGGTTTGTAATACAAATTTAGACTTAAGGGTATAAAGGTATTTTGTAAGTTGTTTGGTGATCAAGTAGGGCAAGATGACACTTGATTGGGGAAGCTATGATTTGGAAATTATAAATTAAGGCAAATGAATTTTTTGAATTAAAAATAAAAATAAAAGGGGGAATCCCCCCAAAATTCGCGTCCGCGCCTTTCACACGAGAAGGGGGCTGGATGGGGGAGGTTTTAAGGAGTATCTCAAACTCTTCCATCTATAAACCCTAGTCTCGTTATTTTCTCTACTCATAAACCCTAATCAGCTTACAAGTCTAAAACACCATTATTAACCAAAATTCAAGTTCAAGGAAGAAGGAAGATTAAATAAAAGGATTAAGAGAAGAAGAAAGGCTACAAATTTCAAAAATAAGAAAGAAGTAATATTATAAACCAAATTCTAAAGGAGGATCGTCATCATTAAGCCAACAACTCATTCATTTCATATTTATGAATAAAAATTTATATATAAATACTAATCTAAATTGTAAATTTCATTAGAGATAATTTGGTTGATATATCTAACTAATGATTATTCTAAGCCAAAAAGTCATATATAATGCTTATATCCAAATTCATGTGATTTATATAATTAGAAATGAAAATTGTAAATTCCGATCAAACATGTTTTTAGTTCTACATTGAAAATTGTATATGTAAATATAATTTACACACTTGGTAGTGATTAATGTAAATTAGAATATCATCATAATAATTCCTCTTGTAGTCATATTTGAACTATAACTTACACATATGTTAGTAAATTATGTGAATTGGAGTATTGATATCATAATCTTGTTTGTAATTGACATTGGATACTACATAAATCGACATAATCTTAAAAATACTAATTCACCTTCCACACACAACTTGGAAATATAAAAGGTTTAATCCCTTTACAAAATTGGTGAATGTTAGTGGAAATCCTTTACTAAGTAAGTATGTTGATTAGAATAACATATTGAATGATTTTTATTCTCTTACATTGTAATTAGGTAATATTATGATTTTTCACAAATTGAATATTATTCACATGTAGCATAGCACACAATATGATAAAGTAGAATGTTAAACATTTGGACTTAGTTTTTGGTTGAAACTATAGTTGATGTTGACCTTTGAACATATTGAAAATATATAATGATAAGGAGAAGATATCTAACATCTAGAAAAAAGAAAGAAATTTCATAAAAGTATTAATGGCCTTGGTAGTTAGTGTGGGCTAGTTGCGGTTGATTTTTTCTACGCCAGATAAAATATAGTGGACTTACATTTCAGTGACCCCGTAGATAATGGGATCTAGTTGTGGGTTGTTTGGTGCACTAGTGACCCCATATCTAGTGGTCGCTTATCCCGATTTTATGTTTTTGTGTATTAGTGAGCACTAGTTCATTGGGTCTAATCCCGGTTGTACTTATGACAATATTATTGTGGGTATTGGGTATGCTAGTGATCTATTAATTAATGGGTACTTGTAGGATTTTTAATATACTTCATAAAATACATTATGAAAAGATAACACCGGCAATGGCGTAGTGAGTTATTTAACAGTTAATATATTATTTATACGCATAATTGTCAGTTTTATTACTTGAGTTGCGTAGCTTTTCGTCTTGAGCTAGGCCTAAACCATTATGTTGTTCTATGTGCTGCAGTATGTCTGATTTTTCTCCCTTGAGCTCTGAGTCATCTTCCAGTCACCACCGGTTAGAGAGTAGGTGTTGAATCTTATTTTTATTTATTCCTTTTGAGTGACTTGAGGTTTATATTCTACTTCATTAGAGATTGTACTCGGTTTATTTTTGTTGGAGGTTTTAGAGACAACATTTTAAGCATACATGGTTCTAGTTTCTTATGTGAGATATTATCATTTCATGTTTTATACTTAGCGGTGGTGATTGAATCTTATTTCATGGCTATTTTTATATTGAGGATATTCATGTTGTATTCTGTTTTGTTTATCTTTATTAATTATTTCATTTTCATGCTAAGGATGATATTTAATTGTTTTAACAACTTGTGTAATTGTACACTAAAACGAGTAACAAATTTCAAGCTATATAACAATCAAGACACACAATCAAACCTAAACTAAGTTCACAATTGCACCAACTCCTCTAGCATTTTCTGACTTCTCCCAAGGTTCTGATATTGCTGATGTTCTCCCAGCTTCGTAACTTTACTCCTTTAAGCTTTACGTTGACTCTAAAGTCAACTATCTCAATACCAACACTTTTCAATGTAGTAGTGTGAAGGTGTATGTGGTGATGCGCTCTAACTCACATGCATGCAACTGACACACACTTAAATACAAACATAGTGGGTAACAAATTATAAACAGATCACAAAACATGCAAGATTTCCAAAATCAATTTAGTTGAACTAATAAGACTTTGGATATTTCAAATATCCGCAGAGCAAGAGGGAATCTTGGTATAAAAAATAGCCTAGATCCTATGCACTTTCTTTATTTGAAAATATGTACTTATTTCATAAAACGTGAAATATTAGAAAGTGAAATCCCCAATCAAGATCTCAACTATATCCAAGTCTGAATATTTTAGTAAATTGTATTTAGAAAATATTTTATTGGTATAGGATTTGAAATCAACATAACAGTTTGAAAATAACCAACAAAAACAAGATTTCTCAAAATAAGAAATCGAGATAAAGATCTATCTAAGTGGATCTGTATCATAGTGGCTTAATCTCATGATTCTATGAAAAGAAATAGAGTTTGAACCAACGTGACTAAGTTGGAAAAGAGATATAGAACTATAGAGGAAAAACTTCTCAAATCTCGAACTATTTACTCTTAAAAAGGGTTTTCTGGTGAGATTTGGGCAGAGTTAGGTTTAAGGTTTTATTTCTCTCTCTAAATCTTATTCTCTCTCTCTAACTCTTTCTCTCCATCTCTCTCTCTCTAACTCTTATTTTCTCTCAGGTTTGGATGAAGGCAAAAGTCTCAAATGGCTGAGCCTTATATCGTTTATATAGTGCGAAAGGAAGGATCGATAATCTCAGTGGCAATCAATGGTTGAGATTAAATTTGACCATTTGACTTCTAATCTAATGGCTAATATAAAGTGGTGGAAGCAACGATCGTTGATTGGTCAAAAAATGATTCACTTGGATTAAGTCTAAACACATGCAGATCGTTGATTACATTGATCCAAGGGTTCACAAAGAAACACAAGTCTGTGAGGGGGAAGAAACACAAAATCAAGTAATGAAATAGTAGCACGCGTAGACCAAATACGGGTTATAAAAAGCGTATCAAAATAATTAAATTTTACACCCTGAAGTCTCTAGCTGTTTCGGCTTCTACGCAAGATAACTTTTAGCCATAACCAGAAATTGCACAACAGCCCCTAAGGTTTATATGTAACCAAAAATAATTTCTAAAAATCTTAATAATTATTTAACACATCCCAAAAATAGTAGAAAATTAATTTTAAGGGATTTAACTCACACACAACAAAATATAGCATGAGATAATGTATGTATGCAGTCCTAGTGTGTGGTGTTAGTATACTACATTTAGGAACTTGTATAAGAATCAAATGAAGAGTCTGAGGTTCTTTGGTAAACTAGGGTTGGACTCAAATTTTTTCATAATTTCCAAACTAGATGAGCACCTATATAATATAGACTCAAGTGAGTCAAAGATATAGGGTGCTTCAATCTCCCCCTTTGGAAATATGAGACAAAATCTCCTTTGAGTCAACGAGGACTCGTATGGATACAAAATAAGTAACAAAATACTATTCCTACACAAAAATTCTATGTACCCAATATCCTAGAAAGATAAAATTACATAACTCAGCTAGATACAAACCAATACCTTAACAAAATTTTGTTGCAACTGAGGGTACTGATTCCTGAAAATAAGATAACTAAGATCAAGCTTTTTAGTTGAGACTATACGAAATATGTCCAAGAGGACTAAAATTTCTCCCCCATTTTGTCTCAAATGGACAAAGGGCAAAGTAAAACTATAAAAGATAATATTTCAATATTCTTCCATGATCATACCAATAGAATTGCATAAAGGTTCAAATAGAAGAAATTCTAAAGGTTTAGTAAATAGATCAGCTAACTCCAGTTCAGTAGGAAGGTAATTTATTTCTAACTCCTTAGATTCAACTAACTCGCGTATGAAATTATATTTGACTTTAATATGTTTGGTACGAGAGTGCTGAACAGGATTTTTAGAAATATTAATCGCGCTTTGATTGTCACAATATAGATGTAACTTATCTTCAGTTATACTATAATCTTTTAGCATTTGTTTCAGCCAAAGTAATTTAGAGCAACAACTTCCTACTATAATATAGTCGGATTCGACAGTAGACAAGGAAGTGAAATTTTGTATCTTATTACTCCATACTACCAAGTTGTTACCAATGTACTAACACGCTCCTGAAGCAATCTTATTATTATCCATACAACCGGCCCAATCAGCATCGGTGTAACCTACTATAGTACTAGAAGTGTCTTTAGTGGATCAAAGTCCTAAATTTAGATTGCCTTTGATGTATTTGATAATTATTTTAACGCACAATAAGTGACTCTCTTTAGGATTATTTTGATATCGGGCACACATGCAGACAGAGTACATGATGTCAGGATGGGAGGCAATAAGATAAAGTAAGCTTCCTATCATACTACGATATAAGGTGGTATCAATAGATTTGTCATTCTGATCTTTAGAAATTTTGACAGTGGTACTCATAGGAGTCCTAGCTTCTATAGCTGTTTCTAGGCCAAACTTCTTAACAATCTCTGAAGCGTATTTAGATTGCGGTAGAAATAATCCTTCTGAGTTCTGTTTAACTTGGAGTCTTCAGAAGAATTGTAACTCCCCCATAAGTGACATTTGAAATTCTTTATGCATAATGTCGGAGAAGGTCTTAACTTCTAAAGGGGAGGTGGAGCCAAAAATGATATCGTCAACATAAACTTAAGCAATAGTAATATTATTGTCAAAATATTTGATAAACAAGGTTTGTTAATTCCCTCCTCTCCTAAACCCATTGTCTAAAAGAAAGGTGGATAGACGCCCATACTAAGCTCTAGGAGCTTTTTTTAACCCATAAAGAGCTTTTTTAAGACGATAAACATAATTTGGGTGATGAGGGTCAATAAACCCTTTGGGTTGTTCTACATAGGTCTTCTCAGTTAAACTTATGTTAAGGAAGGATGACTTAACATCCATTTGATATAAAGTGAAATGAAAATGACAAGCTATGGCAAAAAGTAAGCGAACAGATTCGAGGCGAGTGACAGGAGCAAAAGTTTCCTCGAAATCTATTCCTTCAATCTGGGAGTAGACCTAGGAAACTAATCTAGCTTTATTCTGAATAATCATACCAGATTCATCTGTCTTATTTATTAAAAATCCAACGTGTGCCAATGACCCTTTTATTTTTAAGCCCGGGTACAAAATACCAAACATCATGAATGACAAATTGAAGAAGTTCCTCCTACATAGCAATTATCCACAAAGTGTCATTCAAGGCTTCATTTATAGTTTTGGGCTCAATAAGAGACACAAAACATGCAAAATGAGAAATGTTACGAAGTTGAGATCTTGTGCGAACAGGCTCGGTAGGATTACCAGCTACACTATCTAAAAGATGATCTTTGGAAACCTAGTTAGGTACATCAGGGGTCTCAGTTGGTAAAGATTCAACTATTTATAGAGAGTCACAATTTAAAAGGTTTTTAGACTCATACACAATAATTGATTCTTTGGTCTTACTTTGTACATTAGTGTCACTTACAACCACATTAATGGATTCCATCATGGTTTTGGTATGAAGATTGTAGACATGATAAGCTCTACTATTTGGAGAATATCCTAAAAAGATGGCTATATCTCCTCTGGTTTCAAATTTAGACAGATGTTCTCTGTCCTTACAGACATAACAGGTACTGACAAAGGTTTTAAGGTATTTTAGGTTAGGTTTATTTCCATACCAAAGCTCATAGGATGTTTGTTTGTTATTCTTCCATAAGTAGACTCGATTGATTATATGACAGGCAGTACGAATGTATTCTACCCAAAAATATTTTGGTAAGTTTTTCGCATGAATCATCACATGGGCCATTTCTTGAAGAGTGAGATTTTTACGCTCAACAATCCCATTTTATTGAGGTGACTTAGGAGCGCTAAATTCATGTTTTCAACCATTAAAGTCACAATATTCTATGACACCTGAATCTACGAATTCTCATCCTCTATCACTACAAATTCTATCTACTTGGGTGTCCTTTTCGTTTTCTATACGAACTAAGATTTTTAAAAACTGTTGAAAGGTTTTTGATTTATGTTTTAAGAAGGCAACCCAGGTAAATCGAGTGAACTCGTCAACTATAATAAGGATATAACTGTTGCCACAACGACTAACAGTACGAGAAGGACCCATTAGCTCCATATGGATGAGTTCTAGAGGTTTAGTGGATAAAACTTCTTTAACTTTCTTATGGGGAGCCTTGATAGTTTTCCCCTCTTGACATGGACCACAAACAATGTTTAAAATTAGTTTGATCTTGGGAAGACCTCTAACTATCTCTTGGGAGCACAATTTGCCAAGAATATCATAGTTAATGTGACCCAACCTATTATGCCATATCTCATTGTCATCCATTCTGGCAATGTTATAGACCTTTGTACTTGGATTGATTGTGTAACAATTATCTGGAGTATGAAGTCCTGTAATAATGCAATCACCTTTTTTATTTAAAATTTTGCAATTGTTCTTTGAAAAAGTGATAGTATGGTTGTAGTCATAAAACTATGATATACTTAGTAAATTGGCTTTAAGTCCTTTTACCAAGAGAACATTCTCAAGAATGGGTAATTCTTCTTCATGGAGTGTTCCTTTATCAATGATCTGGGCTAATACACCATCTCCAAACAAGACTTTTCCTCCAGAGAAGTTAGTTTTGTTTGAGAGTTTGGAATCATCCCTGGTCATATGTTTGGAACATCCTGAGTCTAAATACCATCCAGTTTTAGTATGTTCAGCTCTAAAAGTACTGATCACTATGTTACATTTAACTGCGGTAATAGATCATCTTTTCTAACCCAAATTGCTATAGTTTTCAATTTGCGCTTCTTAGCTCGTATTTGATAAAACTTGCGAGCTTCTGTCTTTTCTATAAAAGATTTTTGTGCATTCTTATTGTTGTTATAAACAGTTGGAGCAATTGGTCTAGAATAGAGTCTAGGATTCCTTCTTGTAGATTGTCTTCTAGTATTAGTCATTTTCCTATTATTACGATAGTTATAATTCTTGTCTGGTTGTCTAGAAGGACATAGTTTTTTCGACTTCTCCTAGAATAGTTAAAGTTATGGTAAACGGGAGAAGTATAGACTGAATTACATAGACGTTTGGAAGAACAACATAGACATCACAATAGGAGCAGTAAAGATGTCATGTTGAACTCATAACCTTACAAAAGGTATTATTCAAAGGTTTGTCTAGGTTTTGAGTTCCAGACTTGTTTCTTAGTGGCACGGGATGAAACGTCGAATCTTCTTGTCGAATAGGGGGGCAGACATATTTAGTCTTTTTATTCAACATTATGTTTAGAGTAGCTTCATTCACCAATGTCTAACTTCAGTTACTTTTTATCAAAATAATTTTTGAAACTTTGAAATCTGGACAAGTGTCAATAGGTCTTTTGCCACCAGACACAAACTTTATGGTTTCAAAGTTTTTAGTTTGTGTCTTTGAGTTGGGAAAAAATCCTATTCCAGTTCTGTCATCAAAATTGGTTTTTCTTTCAGTAACACAATCTTCAAAACATTTAGAATTATTTTCAAATTTTGTAAACATTTTGAAGGTCGTGGATGTCTTTTCTTTTGTTTATTACAATTCTAACAACGTTCCTTTGTATTTCTTTTGCAGAATTTCATTAGAATTAGACAACTCTTTCAGCTTTTGTTCAAATTTTTTTGTTACATTCTCATGAGTTAGACATTGAGTAGTATACTCTTCAGCATTTTGTTTGATCATCAGACTTAAGGTTTATATCTTATGGGTAAGATCCTTGACTATTTTTTTAAGCCTAGTGCTTTTCTTGATAGTTTTTGTGTACGGTGCGTGAATGTCAAGAAGGTCATCATTTTTAGAGTCGCTAAGTGTGCAGTGTCCCCTAGCGGTTCATTTTTAGAACTCACACACCCATTGACATCAATAATAGAGCGTTCCCTTTGACTCACACACACGGCGTTTGAAGCATTATCAACATTCTCAAGCAATAAGGCAGATAAACCAGTAGGCACAATATCAGTTATAGTTTGATCTGATTCCTCATCATCGTTGTTGATTATCTTAGCAAATAATGACATACAAGGATCAAAAGTGTTAGATAACTCAGGTTCATCATTTTCAGAGTCACTTGAGTCATCCTAAGTCTTGCTTAAATAAACCCTATTATGTTTATGAATTTTATCTAAGTTAACTCTACAGTCACTAGACATGTGTCCTAACTTACCACATCTATAGCATTCAACATTTTTAAGGTCTTTCTCAGGTCTCTTGTGATTGTCAGACTAATATTTGTCTTGTCTTTTCTCATGAGGCCTGCTGTTATATTGATTTTGATAAGTAGGTTTGCCTTGTCTATCTGCTATTTTATTTTGAAAGTAAACAATTTTCTTAAACTGTTTAGACATTAAGGCAATTTAGTTATCCAACGTATCTAAATTACGGTCCTCATCAGAGTCTAAGTCAAGGTTAGGTATGCTAAATTCAGGTGTGGTCAACTTAGATGAAAAGGCAAGATTAGAGGTAGAATGCTTCTTTTAGGACATAGTTAATTGTTTCTTAAATTCTAATTCCATTTCCACAGTTCTCGGTTTGCTACTGAGGAGTTCAGGTGTAAGATTTTGATCTTTCATTTTCTCAATTAGATATCTCTTATTGTCAAATTTTTTTGGAAGTGATCATAGAATTTTAGAGATAATTTCCTTTATATCATAAACAATCCCATTAGCATGCAATTTGATCACAATGTCTATCAGTCTAATATAGAAGTCATCAAATGACTAAGTCTCAGTCATGATCAAGGAGTTATACTGCTAAAATTAACATTTGAGTTTTAGCTGCTTAACTCTGGTATCACCCTCATCT
The DNA here is from genome assembly GCA_949130495.1 of Sambucus nigra. Taxonomy (NCBI): domain Eukaryota; kingdom Viridiplantae; phylum Streptophyta; class Magnoliopsida; order Dipsacales; family Adoxaceae; genus Sambucus; species Sambucus nigra. Next base: position 338,560,051 of record OX422213.1, on the reverse strand, counting down.
GCAGTCACTAGGGTATCCCATGCTTCTTTAGAGGTCGAGCAGGATGATATCCTCTAAAATTTGTGTTCATTAATAGGCATAAATATGGCATTTTTGCCTTTATTGTTATTAAGTGAAACATGTTTCTCCTCTTTTGTGAATTCACTTAGTAACTTTCTAATCCTCACTGTACTCCCTTCAGTGGCTGGTTTAGTAGGAAAAGTGTAACCATTTTCAATAACTTCCCAGACATCATCTCCCAAAGTCCCTTAGATGAATGCAGCCATCATTACCTTCTAGTAAGGAAAGTTGGTTCCATCAAAGAGAGGGGGCCTGGATAGGTTACCTAGTCTCTCAAATTTCTCGTCCATAATTTGTTTTGAGAAAATAATTTTAGAAACTCAAGATCTAAAGAAGTTTTAAAAAACAAAAGCTCTGATGCCAATTGAAAAGGTACCACTTAAGTCGTTTAATTCAAGATTAAACTATCTAAATGGTTCGGAACAGTTTGTTGAAGAAACTATTTTCTTAAAACAAATTTTAAACACAAGATGTGTAAAACAGTATGAATGAGTAATTTCAGTTATAGGTTTACCAGTTTTGAACAACAAAACTTTAAACAAAATAAACCAACACAGCTTTAAGAAAGGGATGAGCGGAAGAGGAAGTGTACACAAGAATTTTTAACGTGGTAAAACCCCACCCAATTGGAAAAGCATCCACGGTGACCTCTATGCCACAAAAGTAAAAAGTCCACTAAAACGAGTAACAAATTTCAAGCTATATAAAAATCAAGACATATAATCAAACTTAAACTAAGTTCAGAAATTTACTAATTCCTCTGGCATTTTCTAACTTCTCCCAAGGTTCTGATGTTGCTGATGTTCTCCCAGCTTCGTAACTTTACTCCATTTATCTTTAAGTCGACTCTAAAGTCAAATATCTCAATACCAACACTTTTTAGTGTAGTCGTGTGAAAGTGTATGTGGTGATGTGCTCTAACTCACATGCATGCAACTCACACACATTTAAGTACAAACATAAAGAGTAACAAATTATAAACGGATCACTAAACATGCAAGATTTCCAAAATAAATTTAGTCAAACTAATCAGACTTTGGATCTTTGAAATATCCACATATCAAGAGGAAATCTTGCTATAAAAACTAGTCAAGATCCTATGCAGTTTCTCTATTTGAAAATATGCACTTATTTCACAAAACGTGAAATATTTGAAAGTAACATCCCCAATAAATATCTCAACTAGATCTAAGTCTGAATATTTGAGTAAATTGTATTTGTAAAAGATTTTGTTGGTTTAGGATTTGTAATCAACATAACAGTTTGAAAATAACCAATAAAAATAAGGTTTCTCGAAATAGGAAATCGAGATCAAGATCTATCTAAGTGGATCTGTATCACAGTGGCTTAATCTCACAATTCGATGAAAAGAAATAGAGATTCAACTAATGCGACTAAGTTGGAAAAGAGATATAGAACTATAGAGGAAAAACTTCTCAAATCTCAAACTATTTACTCTCAGAAAAGGGTTTTCTGGTGAGATTTGGGCAGAGTTAGGTTTAAGGTTTTATTTCTCTCTCTAAATCTTATTCTCTCTCTCTAACTCTTTATCTCCATCTCTCTCTCTCTAACTCTTATTTTATGTCAGGTTTGGATGAAGGCAAAAGTCTCAAATGGCTGAGCCTTATATCGTTTATATAGTGCGAAAGGAAGGATCGAGAATCTCAGTGGTAATCAATGGCTGAGATTAAATTTGATCATTTGACTTCTAATCTAATGGGTAATATAAAGCGGTGCAATCAGCCATCATTGATTGGTCAAAAAAGGATTAAGCCTAAACACATGCAGATCATTGATTACATTGATCCAAGGGTTCACAAAGAAACACAAGTATGTGAGAGGGAAGAAACACAAAATCATCTAATGAAATAGCAGCACGTGTAGACCAAATACGGGTTAGAAAACGCGTATCAAAATAATTAAATTTTACACCCTAAAGTCTCTAGCGCTTTCGGTTTCTACCCAAGCCAACTTTAAGCCATAACCAGAAATTGCACAACAGCCCCTAAGATTTATATATAACCAAATGAATTTCTAAAATTCATTTAATAATCTTAGAAATTATTTAACACATCCCAAAAATAGTAGAAAATTAATTTTAAGGAATTTAACTCACACAAAACAAAATATAGCATGAGATAATGTATGTATGTAGTCCTAGTGTGTGGTGTTGGCATACTACCTTTAGGAACTTGTAGAAGAATGAAATGTAGAGTCCAAGGTTATTCGGTAAACTAGGGTTGGAGTCAAATTTTGTCCCAATTTCTAAACTAGATGAGAACCTATATAACATAGACTCAAGTGAGTCAAAGATATGGGGTGCTTCAATATATATATATGAAGCACCTTATACTCTTGACTCACTTGAGTATATATTGTATAAGTGTTCATCTAGTTTGGAAATTGTGACAAAATTATGTTTAACCTAGAATCCAAAGAACCTCAGAGCTTTCATTTCTATTTCATCTTTGATTAAAGGGACCTAGACCTAATTACCAACACTCACACACAGTAGAATGAATCATTTACATGTCATATTGCATATTTGTGTGTGTTTAAATCCCCAATATTGTTTTTAAATATTTTTTGGGATTTTTTAAAACATTTTAAAAATAAGGTTTTATTAATAAAACTTGGTTTTAAAAGGTTATGGGGTAAATCTGCTATTTTAGAATGTTGGTTTAATTGTCTCAAAGTTGGTTTGGGTAGAAACCAACAGTGGCAGAGACTTCAGGGTTTACATTGTAATTACTTAAGACGCGCGTTTTATCTCGCCTCATATGCCAACATGTGTTAGCTTCTGATTGGTGAGAAGTGTGTTACCTTGCTGAGACAAATCGAGTGATCATTTTCATCCCTTGGATCGTTCTTATCAACGTTCTGCATGTCTTCCATCATAATCCCTGTGATCCTCTTTGAACCTATCAGGAGAGCTTTAACCACCGCATATCGTATGCCCTTGGATCTAAGTCAATTGAACTTGACTAAATCTAGTCCCTTGATTTCAATCCTTATTCTCGAACCTTCCCAGCCTCTTATAAAAAGGCTCCTACTCTCAGCATTCGAAGACTTTTTGCCATTTTCGTCCTTTGAAAGAAAAGAAAGAGAGAGTAGAGAGAGAGAAGAGAGAAACCAGAAGAGAGAGAAAGAGTTAGAAACCCTAACCCTAAATCGTCTACACAGTTCAAACCAAATATAAAACTTCAAAGCTCTATACTTTACAAAACACAACCTTGAGTGTTTGAGTGTTTTAAAAGATGATTTGAGAGTTGGTTTGTTGTTGTAACCTCTTCTTCTTTGGATCTTATTTCCAACTTAATCATTTTCTTAGATATGAATTTTTCATGATATATTACACTTAGTTTGCATGTTTGTTTCTCAGCTTGAGAAATATTTTGTTGATTCGTTTTCTGTAAATGTTTTTAACTTTGAAATCAACAAAAATGTTTTATGTTTCTAGTTCTCTTAAAACTAAACCTTTGACCTAGTTTGGAATCACACTTGGAGGTTTTCAATCTAGAAAATCTTTTCAAAACTCTGAGATTGATTAAGATCTTGATTGTCTTCTAAGCAAGATATCCGTGGATTCTGGGATTGATTTAAAGGTCAAACTGGTTCAAAGTTTTGTGAGAAGAGAGCAAAAGAAAAATCACAGCATATAGACTTATATGTAATTTGCTAGGACTGTTTGTACTTAATAAGTGTGAGTGTGTGCATGCATGTGTTAGAGAGCACCTCCACAAACACTTTCACACTACAACACGAAAAGTGTTGGTAATAAGATCTTGAGAAAAAAGAGTCGACGTAAAGAGCTTGAACAAATTAGAGTTAACAAACTGAGAGGACAACATCAACAATCAGAACTGCAGAGAGGTTATAAGGACACCAGAGGGTACATTCCTAAACTTATATAGATCTGAGTTGTATGCATGTTTGTTATATAGTTTGTAACTGTTAAATTTGTTTATAGTGGATTTTTGTTTTACTCCGTAGAGGGAGTCGTGGATGTTTCCTCAATTGGTGAGGTTTTACCACGTAAAAATCTTGTACTTAATCTTCCTACATCTTCTCATCTCATTCTTGGTTGTGCTGGGTTTAAAAGTTTGTTTAAAACTGTTTAATAAACCTGTTATTCAAATCTTGAATAGATCTCGTACATACTATTTTGTTAAACACATCTTGTGTTCAAATAGTTTTATTTTTTCAAGAAAAGAGTTTCCTCAAAAAACAGCTCGGAGTTACTTAAATAGTTTATTTTTAATAAACGGCTTTAGTAACAAAATTTCAATATATATACAAAAATAGAAAAATGCTTAGTCCCAAGTGTGTGTGTGTGTGTGTGTGTGAACGATTAAATATCACACACTCTCACGAATACCTAAATCATCGCAATCCTCAGCATCGGATTGTCCAAATTAATTTAAGGTTTATTATCTCTCAAAACCCTATTTAAACTTAAGCTTTAAACATGTAATATATATATATATATATATATATATATACAAAAATAGAACAATGCATACTCTCAAGTGTACCCAAAACTATCCCAATCCCCAACGTCGGATTTTCCTTGAAGGTTTATTAAATCTCAAAACCCTAATTAAAAATCCTCCTACTAGTTTATCACAAATTAAACTATGACACCTCCATATATATATATATATATATATATATATATATATATATATATATATATATATATATATATATATATATATAGAGAGAGAGAGAGAGAGAGAGAGAGACAAGCTTCTGTGCATACTAAGTTTGCACCTTATTTTTATAAATTAGTGAAAAAAATATTTTTGAGTTGATTTTTTTGTGTGATATTTAAATATTTCAACGAATCCATATAAAAAAATTAGCTAAAAAACATTTTTTTTACTATTTTAAAAAAATCGGTCAAACTTTCGCAGTTTTTAAAGCATTTAAAAAGGCAAAAATTTGATCGATTTTTTTAAAATAGCAAAAAAACTTTGTTTGAGCTCATTTTTTTGTATGGTCCGTTGAAATGTTTAAATATCACATAAAAAATCAACTCAATTTTTTTTTAATATTTAAAAAAAAATACGTGCACCAGCACATGTGCAAATTTAGTATGCACAAGAGCTTACCTCTCTCTCTCTCTCTCTATCTCTCTCTCTCTCTCTCTCTCTATATATATATATATATATATATATATATATATACATACATACTAGGGTATGCTCGTGCCTGAAGGCACGATGATATTCGCGAAAGCTAACATAATCACAACAAAATAATGGTCGACCCGATTTAATTTCAATAACAAAATAAATAGGCAGTCATGAACCTTGTATAAACTACATCACCTATTTAACAATATTCAATGTAAACCCCATGGGATGCCAAACCAAACAATTTAAATAAAATTGGACACAATTTCCTTAGTTTATAAAGCTATCCACATGTTTATAAAAACCCCTTCAATAACAAAATAAATAGTAACTTGTATGTCACCTATTTAACAATATTCTATATAAACCCGATGTGCCAAACCTAAAAATTCAAAAACAACTGGGAAAAATTTCCATGACTACAAACACCTAACTTATATGACCACATAAGAATTTATGTGGAGAAAAAAAATTAGATATCAATCATGTGAAACAGATTAAGAGAATGAAATTCCATAGCTACCAATAAAATTATCTGTATTATATGCATTTTGTATTACAATGAACTCTACCTCTTCAATTACAAAGCTTTAAATAATCTATAAAAATAAAAAAATAAATTTGATAAAATAAGAATAGCTTCTTATAGGTCTAATATATTAAATGTAAAGCTATCATGTTAGGTGCGTAGAATGTCTTGTAAACTTCAAGAAAGAGCATATAATTAGAAAAGAAGGTTGTTGCCATGGTTGATGGCATAAACTTATTAAGGTTACAACTATCCATGTAAGCCCCTGCCCCTTGGGGAAAAAGTGACTCGCCCAATATTCAGTTGTTTAACTAATGATAAATTATTGATAGTGAATCAAAAGAATGACCCCTAGCAGGTGTTAAAGCATGTTTCATACCTCTATTGATATCACGTGAAGAGACATGAGCTAAAAGATTCATAACTTTTGCTAGAGTGAATAGGCCTAGCTGTAGAATTACTAGAAATCGGCTGATTTTGTATGCCAACCATGATGCTGTCAGGGACTATAATACCCATAACACAAACTGATGCATGTTGTATAATCTTTTCAGCAGTTCCTGGTATGATGTTATGTGGAAATAACAGATTTGTGGGAAACACATGAATAAAATCATGAGAGAAGATCGAATAGTGCCAAAAAGTTACCAAAATGAGTTATAAATATTATCGGGGAAATTTTCCAAAGACTTGGAATGCAAACACATAAAAAAATATTACCCAAAAGGCCAAAATGAAGTATTATTTGCACTAAAAGATAGATAAAGAGAAGATTAACGACATATAACTAATGAGATAGTTATCAAGCAATAATAAAGTCATATAACCCAATACATCAACATGCTATAGAGATGATAACATAAATTCATTACACTTGTTTAACAAAAATTTAAAAAATTATAAGAACAAATATTATCTATTTTTTTAAAGCACCAGGAAAAGATTATTTTAGCAGTTGAAGACTTTTTTTCCTAGCCATCAAATGTCTCACTACTACACTCATCTCATAATGCTTATAATGCATAATATCCTATGTCAATAAATCGTAAATTTCTTCAATAACCATAGTTGGCCCCATGTACAGGATCATAGTCTCCAGCAAGCGCATAACCACCCCCATTAGATGGATGAGATGCATAAGTCTTACCATTAGCAGGCGAGTAGCATAGGAATTATACCCTTGGTGCGAGTGCTGCTTATGGCAGGCCACCTGCATGGCTGCGAGCATCCCTTGCAGCTTCGGTAACAAAATTTTGTATCAACTATTTAGGTGTTTGAACTTGCGATGCAAATCCATTTATCTCGATGATCATCTCTCCAAGAACTCCCTTTGTTTATTCTACTATAATAATAGCACTGCTTACGCATCTGATGTGGATAATATTCGTGCCAGATATCCCAATAACAACATCGGCATATGACAGGAATTTGCATGTTTTGCGAGACCTTTGTGAATTTTGAATGATTTGGTGCAATCTTTGCATCAACTATTTTGAACTTGAGATTTCGGGTGGGTTCGTCACATAGGGGTCCTTCTCGAGCACCCCCACTGAAATCCTTGAACAATGGAATCTGTAACAGCATTCAATACGTTTTTGTTAACTTCACTTGAGAGTGTGTCATTTCATATGCATCATCATCTTGATCTGTTTCTTTTGTAGGTTCCTCTTCATTCATTTCATCATATATAACTGAAACTTTAATATATTGATCAGTTAATTAAAAATGGTAAGAGGGCATTATTAATTTGTAAACCAACTATCAAGTCCGAAACAACAAAAAGAATCACTAATAACCATTTATCTCCAAGGCATAACCAACACACATAACATGAACGAATTTTAATCTTCTTAGATTAAAGTTTATACAATATGCATTGGTATAATATTGCTTTATACCAATGTATTATTACACCTTTCCCTTTTCTCTTTTAGATGTTGAAATCCACCTTTAATTAATAGTGAGTAGAAAAGTGGATCAAGAGAATTGCTTTGTTCTCAAATCTATCTGCATAATTGATAATCCTGTAGAAATCTAATAAATAAAGGCCAACGTAAGAGTTTACAATGATGGGAAGAATATAAGGTTTAATAGGCATGGGAAACTAAAGAGATTCTCGACCTTAAACAAATGAGTGTGACCATAATCTCTTGCATTCTCCACTGACATTGTGTTCTCGACATCGGTGCTCTGCATGACAATATAGAAAATAAGGGAAAATACATTAAATCAGTTAGGGGCCTCACCTATACCTATGCAAGTGTCTCATATTGAATTCCTAAAATCATTATAGTCTCATAATTTGTCCATAGTAAAACATGAGGTGCTCCTTTTATAAAAATCCACTCCATAATATGAATTGGTATAATATTGCAATAGAGTGTTTATTTTAGCGATTATTTATGATAAAGTTTGTTCCTATATCAAAGTCAGGATTGAGACTCTTACTCTTAGGTGTTGTTTGTCCATTAAATACTTCTAAGCCAACTTCCAGCATATGTTTTTTGTCTATTGATTTCACATGAGAAGTCATTTCCATTATCCAGGCCTATATGAGAACTAATGATGAATTAAAATTAGCACAAATTCTATAACAAAATTCATGTGCGATAATAATAGTAACAAATAGCAGATGATATCAATTCATTGCCAACTATATCACTAATTGAGGGGATCATTCCTTTATGGACTTGCAGGTTATGAGCATATAAGCATATGCAGTGATAAATGATGGACCTTGAAGGTATTTCACACATTCTTGGATGATGGACCTTGAAGGTATTTCACATGAAATGCTTTATACACGTCTCAATAATGATAAGTATTTCACACATTCGTAGATGAAAATTCAGTGTATAAAATTTTATAAATAAGTGTACAACTTATAATCATGTGATTTTTGACCAAATAGTGAGTAAAGTTTTACTCCAAATATGTTTATCAAGTAAAACGTATTCCACCCCAAACCAAATGAAGCCTAAACAGTTAAAGAACCTCACTACATGTGAAAGGTGACACTATCATCAATACGACTATCAACTTCTATAAAGGAATCAAGTTCTTCATGTTGAGACATGTATAAAGCATTTCATGTTAAAGGTTTTGTTCTAAATGTACAAATCTAACATGAAAAATAACATTGATCCAACACACAAAAAAACTATATTTCAAACCATGAAAAATAACATATGTACGACTCTCAACAGATGTATGGGTTGATGAAAATCATATTTCAATCTTATTTTGAGATTAGCTGTATGACGAAAACAATGTTTTCAGATATGAAAAACACAGGAAAAAATCTCACGTCTGAATCGAGACACTCAACTTTGAAAAAATGCGCAAACTAAAATTTAATATAAGCCCTAAATCTCAGCAGATTGCCTCTCCATGTCGGGGAGAAGAGAATATAATATATATAATCTTACAAAAATATGCAATTTTCAACTGAATAAACAAAAATAAATTAATTTCATTCCGATATGCCTGTGCCTAAACCATTGTTCCAAATGTATCTTGCGATACAATCGTGGGAACTCAAGGCATATTTTGTAAGTACAATAATTCAAATAACTAATGCTTTAAAAACTTCATATAAACACATGACATCAAGTAGTGAATAAATATAAACATCTTAACCTTTCATTATTAAGAAGATAATATGATGTTTTCCTTACGTACATGATCCTTCATCCCTCTAGCAAAAGTCCTCCTTTACTTTATTCCTTCACAGCTTGAGCTCTAACTAAGGAATTTATATCAACTACAATTATAATTTCATATATCAACAATAATTATAAGATGCATGTATGTAATTATATTGTGGGTCATAGTTCAATAGGCACAAAACAATATCCTATTTCTAACTACCTAGAGTAAATTTAGGTCAATGTTATTAAATACATCTTCCCTTGCCTTCATTATCATCTATAAGAAATATAAAAAATTGAGTAAGCATATCAATTTTCATATTCAAATCTCTGGAAAAAAAATCATGTAGGAGCTTGAAATCTACATAAATAAGGTTTGAAGCTATAAATACAGCTCATCCACTAACCATCACAAAAATCATCGATTATGAACATGATGGTTTTTGATTCTCAAGTATTAGAACCAACATATAATAGGACAAACACCAAATAAAAACATATTTTGTTATTTTAATAGATGCATGGTTCAAAAACACATTCAGGAAGAACATCGAACAATAGATGCATGGTTCAAAAACCACACATTTTTGTTATTTTAAACCCAACAAATCAACCAAACCCCAAACTATCTCCAATCTTAAATAGCAAAAATGAAACCAAGATCAATGTATATTGAAAACTTCAAAACCAAATGAAATTATAAACCCATATGTAGTTTTGAACTTCAAAACCTGTGATTTAGAAACCCAAAAAGGCTGCATACACTTCTGAGACAAATAAATCATAAAATTTAATATTTAATGTTAGTGAAGTATCAAAACTTGTAAAACATCTGAGCTAAATGGTACCTATCAAAACTATATTTGTGAAGAACCATCAAATAATAAAAAAGGGAACTATTCATTCTCACAATATAACTTAAGTAACAACTACCAAAACATGCATTCATAAAAACAAACTTAATACTAAATCCTTAACAAAATTTTCCATTCTAAAATCACTAAATCTATATAAAATTACTAACCAAAACAAATACAGATCTGCACCTTCTTAAACACACACATAGGAAGTTTTCTGTTATCAACATCTAAAATAACATATCAAGGGAAAATGAGTTCTTACCTATTCGTCATCATCTTCTCAGATCTGCAAGGAAGGAAGTTCAAAACAAAAGATATGGTTCAAAGCCTTTAATTTCAAACCAAAATGGCAGTGGCATTTCATCAAGCACTTGGTGTAAAGCTCGATAAAAACATGGTGGATACAATTTGGATCAGAAACTAAACCCAAAATCAAAAACTAAACCTAAAATCGAAGCCAATCAAAACCAAGGGTTGATATTTAAAACTTACGTACGAGGAACGACAAAATGAAGAGATGAGCGGCGATGTGGAGGCAGGTGCGCTGGTCGCTGAAGTAGTGGAGGGAGGGTTGATGTTTGAGTTCGGGTTTTTTTGGGGTTGAAGTAGTGTGGGTTCCGATTTTGAGAGTTTGAGGAGGAGAGTGCATATTATCGTGATAGAGGGCGGGTGAGATAGTACAAAGAGAAGTAATTTACCAAAAAAAATCCCTTATGTTTGAATTAAAGTGGAAGAGTGGGAATTAAGTGTGGAGAGAGAAAAGAGGGGGAAATCAAAAATTTGAGGGGGAAAATAGGGAGTGCAAAAAAATTCATATTGATGACATCATAGTGCTATCTTATGACATACATAATTTTTATAACTTATTATTATTATATATATATATATATATATATATATATATATATATATATATATATATATATATATATATATATATATATATATATATATATATAGAGAGAGAGAGAGAGAGAGAGAGAGAGAGAGAGACAGGCTCATGTGCACACTAAGTTTGCACATCATTTTTTTGAAATAGTAAAAAAATATTTTTGAGTTGATTTTTTTGTGTGATATTTAAACATTTCAACGGACCCATGTAAAAAAATCAGCTCAAAAAAACTGTTTTTGCTATTCTTAAAAAATCGGTCAAACTCTCGTTGCTTTTAAGCACTTTAAAAGATGTGAAAGTTTGACTAATTTTTTAAAAATATCAAAAAAATGTTTTTTTCAGTTGATTTCTTTGACATGGGTCCGTTGAAATGTTTAAATATCACATAAAAAAATCAACTCAAAAATATTTTTCTTAATGCTTTAAAAAAATTGGTGTGCGCCAGCACTGTGCAAACACTAAGTGCGCAAGAGCCTCTATCTCTCTCTCTCTCTCTCTCTCTCTCTCTCTCTCTCTATATATATATATATATATATATATATATATATATATATATATAAAATCCTACTGATCCTCCTAAAACAAATAAAACAAAGCACCCTAAAAAATAACACACCCTAACAAATTCCCCAGGGGCTGGATCAATTTGGCTCAAACCCAAATCAATTCAACGAGCCGTGTCCACAATCCTTCCCCCCAAAACGTAAATGGCGGACAAAATCTCCATAGAAATTGACCCAAAGCTTCAATACACTTACCAAAACCCAATATACATCTATATACGGTATATATTCATTATCCTAACCTCTTGCCACCAACATTAACATCATTCTAATAAAAATTAAGGTTCAAATATGTTAAATTCTAATTTAAACATAGGTTCATCTTCAACATTCTACTAATTCAAATAAACCTACAATTTTAGGTCCATATATCAAATTAACATAGGGTTTTAGTAAACACAAGTAATTCAGTCCTCAACGTGAGTTCTCACATCAGAATTATAAATCAAAACGAATCAATTAAAAGTTCTCTACAAAATCCCCAATTTGGAAATCAGGTTACAAAGCCATTGATAGTTCAAAACATTGACCCAATTAATCCCAATAATAACATGATTAAGATAGCAGGTTAATCCCTAAAATGCTTTTAATCCCAAATCAATATACATGACATTGAAATCATTAACATGTTACAAATTATTTTATGGTAAAGGAAGAGATTTCTTTAATGAATGATAAAGAACGAGTGATTCCTTATCTTGATCCTTTATTCTTCCTCTCTAAAGTTCTCCTTATGTTTTCCCAATTATATTAGGCAATTAGGGTTTGGATTTTGTGCGTAAAATCTTCAATTAATGAGGGTTAGCATCCCTAAATAACTCTAAACCCACATGTCACTAAAATGCCTAATTTTAGGCCTCTAAATGATCCCAAAATACTGTCCAACCTAATCCAAAACTTAGCCCAAAGAAAACCTATCCCATCGGCCCAATCCAAAGCAATTAAAATATATCTCCCGACCTCCGTATCATTTTAGAGTCCAATCCAATAATAATACGTAACCATACAAAGCCTCACAATGTAAAATGAATTACACACTTACTTATTTTACATGTAACACGAATTAGTTATTTATAACACGCGGCAAAAAAATTACATAACATGCAAAATTTAATTATCATCTAAATTATGCATTTTATTATTACTATCACACAAGTAATAATTAATCTCATTAATTAATTTATTTTTCAATTGATAAATAATAAATAAATGCCACGAAATACTGGGTATTACAAGGCTTTAGTGGTTTCAATGGATTATCTTAAATGGCTGTGGAGGGACTCGATCTTGAAGGTGTGCACCAAGAAATCTGGTCAGATGTGTCTTATCATAATTGAGGTAGTGGCTGGGGGTATGATGTCCCCATTAATCTTTTCAAAATTAGTTGTTGTGATGAGCACATACCAATATGAATCTAAAATGGAGATTATTGGGAACTCCGAGGGTAATGATTATGAGGCAACAAGTCCTTCTGGTAATTGATGGCAATTTTTGTTAAGCTTTGGCTTAGTAGGTTTGGTTGTTGGTAGAAGTTTGCTGCATATCTTGGTGTATTTGAGAGTTTGTATTAGGTGTAAGTCTAGTGTAGGTTTGGGTTTGGTTTTTGGTTTTTGGTGTTTGTAATTGAAAGAAATGGCATTTACGATGTTCTTTTGTATGTGTTTTTTAGTACAATATGCTTCTATTAAATAAATGTTAATTTTGCGTGTATCTTGTTGTGCCTTTTTAGAAGAATAATTTATGTTTGGATTATCTATACTGATATCTAAGGTATACATAATCCTTTTGTTCAATTAAAATGATGAGGGAGATGTAATACCCCGTATTTTTATGGCTTTTAAATTGGGGATTTATTAAATTTAATTGAGATAAATTAATTTAATGTTAATCCGGAAATTTATTTTAAATATTTACTAGCATGACGAGAGTTAATAATTATTGAGAAATTTGTTGAATATTACTTAATGAGTAAAGTAATATGTATTGAATTTATTAAAAATGTCATGAGTGAATAATACGACAATTCTGGAAATTAAGTCGGGACGATCATATGTCGTGTCGGGACTAAATTATTATAATAAAAGTAAATAAATTATAAGTCGCCCATATGGTAATTTCAAGTGCCTCAACGTGTCCAGAAGGGTTGAGATAGTCGACTCATTTTAGAAATTGGTTAAATTCTTTTGGAGGAGATTAAAGATGGGTTAACATATGGAAGTGAGATGGCTGATGAATCTACTAAAATATTGGAGCTTTTCTAAGAACCGCAAACTTCTTTTTCAGTCTGAGACAGTGGCATGTTGAAGATTTCTTTTTGGTGGGGTCTATTTTGATTCCCTTTTTGCTGACCATGAAGCCTAGGAGTTTTTCGTTAGTGAAACCTAGTATACCTTTTTGCAGATTGAGATGTAATTAATATTGCCGCAGTCGTTCGAAAAAATTTCTTAAGGCAGGGATGTGACCTTATAAAGTTTTGGACTTAATGATCATGTCCTCAATGTAGACTTCGACTTCCTTATGGATAATATTATGCAAGATGGTTATAGATACCCTTTGATAAGTATCCCGTTAATATGGAATGCACGACGGTGTAGAAAAAAGTTCCCTACGGGTTAGTGAAAATGTTTTTTTCTTAATGAGAGAGGTGCATCTTGATCTAATTATACCCAAAAAATCCATCGATGAATGACTTGAGAGCATAATGGGCAGTGTTGTTAATGATCATATCAATGTTAGGCCGAGGATAGTCATCCTTTGGGGAATATTTGTTCAAATATAAATAATCAATGCACATGCGTACGTTCCCTCTAGGTTTCAGCACTAGGACTATTTTGGCGAGCCAAGTTAGATACTCGACCACACGGATGAAACTCGTGTTCAACTATTTGACCACTTTGTCTTTAACCTTAAGGTACCATTTGGGTCAAAGCTTCCTCAACTTTGTCTTAACATACTTACATTCAGGGTGTTTAAGGATCTCTTGTGCACAATTTCAGGATCAATATTGGGCATGTTACTGTAAAACCATGCAAAGACGTCCAAAAAGTCCTTCATAAGCTCTTCAGTTTGTAATTAATCTTTTTGATTGAGTGTAGATCCTATTCTTAACTCACACAAATTGCTACTAGAACCAATATTAATGATAATAGTTTTCTCATCATTAGTTTTAACGTGGTTATGTTGTTTTATTGTATCCTTGTTGAGACTAGTTAAAAAAATTTCATTCATTAAATTTCATTCATTAATTATTTGATTGATAAAATCAATTCAATTAATATAAGGCACACTAAGGTACTCAAAATCCACATTTGTTTCGTTGATATTGTCATTTGGTAAAATAGCACTAAGAACCTCCTGAAAAGAGGCCTCATTTACATCAAGATTGGAAATAGAAAAAGGTAGGAATGAGTTTAGTCTCAAGTTATTAAAAGGAAAGTTTGTTGGTTGTTAAGGTCAGATTTGTCGAGATGGCCCACTGGTTGCGCATAGTCTTGTTAATAGGAATGTTCCTCTTAGTAGGATCTAATATCTCGAATTCAGTGAGAAGCATGCAAAAATCAATCCCCAATTTAACAATGGTAAAAGATTCATCACTATCAGTGCTCTTGGTGATTTAAATGTCAGAAGAGATTAATTTAGAGGACTTTAAGGCTAATGGTTTCACTTCGTGTTTACACCCCTTAGTCCAAGTGATGTTGTCATCAAATAATATCTCAAATCCTAGCTTTATGTTATTCTTAGTTACATTGTACTATGACTCAAGATAACCACAATAGGGAAAATATTTTCTTTCTTTGATGAAGTGGCCATTTAGAGAGTCTCCAAAGATGCCATCTTTCATATTCAATGTTATCTTCTTCTACTGTTGACAGTGAGACATGAGTTCTTTTGGTGAGGGCTAGTACCCTAAACCATACGGTGGATAAGAAATTTTTAGAATGTTTTTCTCAATGATCCCTTATTGTCTGCGGTCGAGCCTTATTCTGGGCATGAATTTCATTTTCTTGAATACCTGGATTACATTAACATTTACATGTGGGCTATGCTCGGGGCTTACCCTTTCTTTGAAATCATCTAATGCTGACAGAGGGAGTGGGTCAACATTGAAACCTAAGAGCAACATATCACTAGTACTATTTTGAATCTCTAAGATTGGATTATTGGTGCCGATATTGTGTAAATTATCGCTATCCCCAATGATCATGATGATTTTATTATCTACAAAGAACTTGAGCTTTTAATAGAGAGAAGAAGGAACATCTCGAATATTTTGGATCCATACGCGACTAGTAAGTAGGTTGAAACAAGACAAAGTGTAAATCACTTGAAATTCAATTTGAGGGCAAATTAGGCCAACACCTTATGTATGAATAATTAATCCCATGACCTCTGGGCTAGTATTATCATACATGCACACAGTAAGAGATGTAGGATTAAGGTCACTGACTTGTAGCGCCAGGATTTAGACTGCCTAAAATGGACAAACATTTAGAAAAAAACATTATCAACTAAAATTAATGGAGCAGTCTTCTAGTGGACATCAACTGAGATGTTGAGGGAATAATTGTGGTTAGAACCAAACTTGGGAATTTCTTTATTATCAAAGGAGATAAGTCTCTTGGCGGTCAAGGTACCAACTATGTGGATAGCCTCAGCAAAAGATGTAGATGGAGGAATTATGGCTTACATGAACAATTGAATGAGGGATTTTAATGGAGCTGAAAGGACATGAATAACCCATATAGTGTGATGTTTTATTAGGTTTTTTTCAATTTCTTAAGGATTTTGCTTTCCTCGATGGTCATTTCAAGGATTAATGGTTTTTAAGAAACTCTCTTCCTTTATCTATAGGCATTTTATCTGTAGGAAGAACTTGGTTCTTATAGTACCATCCCGATCGGGTCATGTGATTCACTAATGAGGGATAAAAGAGGATTGTCATTTTTTCTTCCACCTTAGGGATACCTTCTTTGAAAGATATTACCCCATAAAGGAGGCAAGCATATCGGTAACTTCATTATCGATTTCATTTTCTGGTTTATCTGAATCGTTAAAGTCAATTCCCCATCCCGTGGAGGCTATCTGACCATTCCCTAAAAACTCCATACATTCAACAACCTCAAGTACTTCAAAGTACAAGTCTTTCCATGTTGAGGAGAAGTGGTTCTAATATGGGTCCAAGTATATCATGAGTTTCATTGCAATGAGGATATCGAGAGCTTCACTAATTCTTCTTTCTTGATACTTTCTTCAATCATGACTTAGACCATGTTATTTAGGCTGAATTGCTCAGAAACACAAGCCCGTCATGGGAATGAAGGGCCTATTTTTGGGTTTCCATGTAAAGATCACTTGTCTTTGGATATTCTTCTTCTTTAAAAGTCAATCCTAGTAGAACTTTCATTCCAAATTCTTTTAGCCATTCTAAAATGGCTAGCAAATCCATGCTCTATGTACCAGATTTAGTGTAGAATTCTATAAAGGATCTCTTTATCATGGGAAGTGCATGATCATAAGAAATTTTCAGATGAAACAAATTGGTCAGACTTGTTTGGAGGGAATTTAGAGAAGTGTTTGAAGGAATGAGTGCAATAGGGTTATTAACAGGCTTGATATTAGTAGTGGGATCAAAATTCAAGTCTTAATTAATCAATATGCCATTCACACTGATTTGGTGTGGAGGTAAAGGATTCAGTCTAGTGTTTAGTTTTCATCCCGCGGGAGGGCGATTATTCTCTTGTATAATATTCTTAAGATGATGGCACTGATAAGTGGTGTGCCTGACGATTTGGTGAAAATCGCAATTGGCATCATGCTTAAAGTATATAGAAAGTGGATTGGTTAATGGACAAGGGTCCAATTGCTTGATGCTATCATGGGAGATGAGGGTTTTGTAAATCTTGGAGATGAGAGAGTGAAGCTGAGTGTAAATTATTTGAGAACAGCAGGGTGGGATTTTGGAGCCCATGAGGTGTCTAGATTGGAGGATATGTTACTGATGGTAGTAAATGGATTCTCATGCTTTTGAGGAGTGAACTAACTACCTGCCTTTTTTTATCTTAGATTCTACTTTCACACTTTGTCTGGAGGCGCTTTCTTCAATTTCTTCCCCGGCTTTGTAGAGAGCTCTAAAATAGGGATAGTACTAAATAACCATGGTATTCATGATATGCGATAAGAAATTATTCTATACAATATTGATATGTTCTTTCTTTAACAGGCTGTTGGTCACTGTATCATATTTTTCTCTCCATCTCACTATGGAGATATTGACTGATTCTTTTGGTCCTTATTTGAGAAACTCAAGATCACGGTGGGTCACTTCCAAGTCCTAATTGTACTTATATTGATGCATACATTTATGGGATACATCCTCCCTAATTTGAATACGAGATTCTTCTACATACACGAAATAATAGAGGGTGCTCTCCTTGAGGGTCTACTGAAACATTTGGGTAATGATTTATTTAATAACACCCATCAGACTTATGACTCGATTATTATTACATGGATGAACAATGGGAGGCTCACTTCCTCTAGACTTCTCGATATCTGAAATTTTGAATTTGTCAGGCAAATGAGCTTTAGGGTTGGGGACATATGGGTATAATCCACATAATTTTGGAGAGTTTCACTTGATCGAACTTACGAGACAAAATTTTTTGGTCATCTTTCATTCTAGTGAATTCTTTTTTCTTTAGGATCTACTAGAGCATGCATATAAAAGTTAGCCCTTGGTTGAGGAAGGTTCGATTTAGGAAAATAAGCCGGCGAAGGCCCATTGACTGGTGGGACACACATAGACAATCCAATATGTTGATCATGATGGTATTCTTCAGGGGACCACATGGGCTTGGTCATTCTTTGGCATATGACGTGAGCAAAGGCGACATTCAAATTTGGTAAATATTCTGGCTCAAGAATTTTTAGAATCTGAACCTTGTTCCTGTTTAAATCATTGACATCTAACTGCAGGTCGTCTATCTTGGAATTGAGAAGAGCTAAAATAGTCATCAAATCTGATTGAAGGTTGATTTATTTATTAGGGTTCTCCACGAGGTCGTTGCAGTATGAGCTTTCTCTTACTTCGAAAGCTGGGAAGAGTGAGGATTAAGTAGAACTCCAAGGTGGCCGAATGGGGAACCATAATTAGTAGGGATCCAAACAAAGCTAGGTAAGATAAGGTCACACTTGATAGGGGCAGGAGTTTTTTAGAAAATGATTTTTTCTTTATTTAAAAAAGAGAATTAGTTTTGGTATTTTTAAAATAAAAGGAAAGTGGGGAAAAGCTCCTTAAGGTAGTTGTAATTACTAGGTTCCGCTTGTATTGTGTTCCACCTATGGTGCAGGTTAATTATAGAACATGACTCAAGTTTGAGAGAAAATAGGTTGTGTAATGCAAGACGTGGTTTAACTTATTTCTAGACTCACGGACAGGGTCCTATTTTAAAAATGGGCAGAAGAGCACCAAATTAGGGGGTAAGGCGACCCAAAATTTTGATAGAGAATTGTGCTGGAATCGATAAATAATATATGTGTGTACTAAAGTAGACATATAAAAATGTAGCCTTTTATATTTTTACACTATTTGTCTAAATTATGTGTGAAAATATCTGGGTCGTGTGTCAATCAAGACAAAATGTTGGACTCGTGGTAAGACATTGTGTAGAGAGTGAGGCTCATTCATTAGACTTCATGAACATTAGACTTTGGAGATCTACAAGGCATGTCTACTTTACAAGACTTCTGTTATTAAACTTTGAACATGTATACTCTTACAGTTTTCTGATTGAACGTAATTGGTTATGCACACATAAGTTTTGACAAAAATATGTTTTTATGGACTGAATAACTATTTTTAACAATTCAAAAGGGATGTGTATACCTTGGGTAAATAACAAACATTTTCCGACGTGAATTTAAGGTCTTTGTCAAAACATCCTTAAACTGTTTGCACAATCTTAAATTGGGCCCATGCACACGGCCCTACATGTTTTAGCCTATTTTCTTAATTTTGGATAAAATTGTGTGCATGATGCCAAATTAACTCCGTGCACACAGTTGCGCATTTTAAGCATGTTCTTTGAAAACTTCCTTACACAGTGCACATGATGCCAAATTACAACCATACCTATGGTAGAGAAGATTTTCAAAGATTCCCTACAAATAGGTATTTTCCCTCTACTTTTAAAACATATAAGTTTCTTTTTAATGATAAACTTAATCATCATTTGTAATTCTTATGACTTGGTTATGTTTATTCGTTTGATTTTACGACCGATATCATACCATGATCTAAATTCAAAGTTTCTTGATTTGATTTGAAAGAAATTTTGAACCTTGTTGTTGAAATTGACTGATACTTTTGTTTAATGTGTTCTCAAACTACTGCATTAATCAATATTTAAAGGAAAATTATTTTTCAAATTTTGTTTACCATGTAGTACCTAATCACTATCACACTTTTTCATATTAGACAATATATATGTGTGTGTGTGTGAGCATTTTGATTTATGATTTTTTAACTGTGCTTAACATGTCAAATATGAATGTTTTTGCATACATTCATTACATATTATGTGAGAATGGCTTTTGGGGATTCAACACTTAGTCTATTTTAAGATTTTTATGTAATAGCCTGTATTTTTTAGGTATTGGTTTAAAAAGTATTTTGATTTAATCCATTTTAAATTGTCCATTGGAATACTTTATTACGCAAATTACCTTACAGTAATGTGGATTGCGATACCAAAATATAAGTATTATGTAAAATAGCTAATATTGGTGTAAATGTATAATTACTATTGACTCAGTGTATAAATACCTTAGGCGAGTTACATAATTAATTATGAAGGGGTTGGATAAATTTTAGAAGTGTTGAAAATATAAAAGAAATTAAGTAATTATGTTTCTTGATAATTCCACCCAAAATACCCTTTTTCTCCAAAACACCGCATAAGTGCCTATTATTTATCCTTAACACCATAAAAACCCAACACTACATAACTTTTGGTCATATAAAAACCCAAAAAATTTTAAACTTCACCTTTTTTATTTCCCCCCTTTCTCTAACTTCCCTCCCAAACCTCTCTCTCAACCTTGCAACCTACTCCCATTTTCTCTCAACCTTACAACCTAGTCCCATCTACCTAAAGCTCAATTTTTGGTATGTTACAACCTATTGCCATTACTATATTATATTGTTTGAATGCAGTCATTTTGGGTATGAAACCCTAGCACACAAACCCTAATATGAACCCATTTAAAAACTCAAATATGAACCCTAATATGAACATTGGTAATACATTGCATAAAAAAGGAAATAAATAACTCTAGGGTTTTAAAAAGAAAAAAAAATGATGAAATAGGTGGGAATCATCTTCCTTTCCCTACGGAGGTGCCATTTGTTATCACAGTGATGAGTGATCGTGTGATTAATTTGATTAACTTCACAGCATCAACCCACCATAATTATATTTGATTCGGTTTCTCCTAATAGTAAGACAATTACCTCAGTGTTTAGACACCGTAAGTTTAGTTATCACGGCTACATCCAACCGCGAGTCTTCTATTTTTGATTATATCTCATCGTGTGTAATATTTATTTGTTAGTATAATATGATCCCAAAGTTGTTTCTTTATGCATTAATATATATATATGGCACTGATTTGATGTTCATTTGGTAGTATGAATTTCTTAATATAAATTTGGCATATGTTTAAAACAATTTATATATTTGACTCTGTTATTATTGCAATTACAGATTATATAAATGGGAAGAAGTAGAAATTCTCCTACCACATTAGAGCGAAAGAGGAGGTTGGAGGCAACAAGGGGCGTTGAACAACCCTCATCGTTTGGTAGTAGTGACAGTGGAGATAGAAAATGGTATGATACGATCAATGCGGAGGAGATTCTAAAGGCATAAGGGGGTGATAGTGAAAAGGGGGTTGAGAGTGAAGAGGCAGGATGACAAATAAAAGAGAAAAAAGGAGAGAAAAAAGGAGAGGAAGAAGGAGAAAAGGAAGGAGATAAATAAGAAGAGAGGCCTAGAGATGATACAGACGAGTCTTCCTCTTCAAATGATGAAATGAAACCATCCACATCTTCTAAAAAGGCCAAGAAGAAGCAACGAAAAAAATCAGCTGCTCCAATTCACAACCACTTGAGGGGTGCACACCAAATAACACCGAGTTGCTAAAAAAATTCATAACTATATCGCTTATTCGATATAGAACCGAGATGAGGAGAGGGGTGTGATGAAGTTCATGTACCACTTCAAAAAATTTACCGAGTGGGATATAGAAAAGGAAGGCGAGCGGGTGATTGAGTTGGTTAAGAACTAGAGTCTATGGGGTTTGATTAAACACATACTGGTACATTAATAATGTATCGGTGTTGGTGTTCATCGAACGGTGGAAATCATAGATGAATTCATTCCATATGACATTCGATGAGATGACTATTACCCTTAACTATGTGTACAATATCCTCAAAATATCAATAGATAATAAACCCGTGTATGGTACTGTGTTTAGGAAAGTCGAGGAGAAAGCTACATAAATTCAATGACTTACTAAATAAATTGTTTGTACAGAGGAGGAGGCTCTGGAGGAATGCAAGTTGGTGTAAACTATGCCTTTTGATTGGATAATGAATTTGTGTAAGTGGAACGTTAAGAAGTTGGGGGGAACGTTACGAAGAAGGAGATTGAGCATGTGGTATGGAGGTACTTTTTGTTTATGATCGGGTTCTTATTTTTCCCTGATATCAGGGAATCGAGTCTCGACAATGTAGGGTTGAGTTTTTGGTACACATGCGGTAGGTGGCCGAATATCTCACTCTTTTAGTGATAAATATTTTAAATTTGTCATTTGGTATCTATATATTTTCGAGCTATATAAATTTACCAATTAATTTATCATGCATGCGTGTATATTCGACTACTTTAACATGGTGAGGGGTGTAAAGAATCTTGAGTTTCCTCCGTCCGATCCATGTCTATGCAAATAGAGGGTGAAAACAGTGTAAGGTGATTCCGTTACACAAATTTTATAGCTAAGGGAAACTTTAAGCGATCGAAAATCTTCATACGTAAGTATTACTTGTTTTAAACACAGTATGATAACATTTGTGCTTTATTTATATATGTTAACATTTGGAATTACGTGTAGGTTGTCTGGGATCCCTACGCTAAAAATATTGAGGTCTACCCATTCCATGAGCTCTTGTGGTACAACGGCCTCCTAATTTTCTATGATGTTGGTGAACCCTATTATACGGAAGGGGTCCTATTCCAGGATGGCCATATACAAACTATATAGAGACTCCCAATATGCCCATTATTGGAGGAAAGGGGAAATACCCAAACCCGCTACAGAGTTAAGTTTGATATCGAGAAATATTATCAACTTAGCTGGGTGGACCATGTTCTATCCGATGCTAGATGGTCAAATGGGGTGAGTAACATGCCCTGGGAATGTGTGGATGGGTATATGTCCTGGTATCTAGAAAGATCCCATCCATCAATTCACAATCCTGATCACCGTATTCAGAAGCCAAAGTTAAAGCACTCCAATAAATTGGTAAGTTGCGAAATTTCATAAATTTATTTTGTATTTTCACGTATTTTTGTAACACAGTGGATGGTAATAAATATCTTGGTTCATGGGATTGACAAAGTCATCAATCTCCCCCAGGAGACTATTGATGCCGGCTTGGACCAAGATATTTCGGACGTCCTTAATTCCGCACGTGCAGTGCTTGATTCCATACTTGAGGATAAGGGAAGGCCATCTCAGAAGATAAAGGCTCCCACGCGTCAGGAAACTAGAACAAAGGCACATCACGATCCAACTAAGAAAAAAGGTCCCCAAGTAAAAACCCCTAAATAAGCGCTCAAAGAGAAAGTAGAAATAATTTTTTGAAACACTTTGTTTGTAACAATATTCGAAACTATTTATTGAAAATAATTTGGTTTGGCTTGTGGTTGGAAAAATTAGTATTTAATATTGTTGTGTATGATGTACAATGGTTTATTGTAAATTTGGTAGGCACAATTTTAAATCTAGACAATTTTGATTGTAATCTTGTTTGTGATGCACAAATTTGTATTTAATCTTGTTTGTGATTTGGTATGCATACTATTTTGAATGTAATCTTATTTGTTATGTTGTATGCAAAAATTGGTATTTAATATTCTTTATGGTTTGGAATATATTTAACCCCTTATAATGTCTAAAATAGACAGTTAATGCTAACTGTGTTTATAACACATACGATCTAGTACCACAGTGTATTGGAGATATATGGTGTTAAATAATCGTGTGTTGGAGCTATACGACTTCATTTGATTATGTTATATATGTTGAAACTCACTACATAATATTCACGATGGGAACCAATTGTATCCTTTTTCAACACGGTCACTGTAGACCGTATGTCTAAGGTAGACGACCAAGTGAAACCGTGGCTAACTTGTGATTTTTACTGCACAAATTCTATGGTGTGAAACCACCATGAATATACTAGACATAATGACATCCAACTATCGGTTGCACTGACACGGCTTCAGGTGACCGTGGTATATGTGTTGAATTTCACTCAAACTCATTATATAATATTCACGGTGTGAACCTATTGTATGAGTATCGAACACGATCAATGTATCCCATATTTATAAGTTTGATAGTCAAGTGGTACCGTGGTTAAACTCGTGATTTTTACCCAAATTCATAACATAAAATCCATGGTGTGAAACCACTGTGAATGTATTTGACGCGATGAAGTCCAACCGTTGGCTGGAGTGGCATGACCTCAGTTGACAGTGGTATATGTGTTGTATTTCACTCAAACTCATTATATAATATTCACGATGGGAACCCACCATATTGATTTCCAATAGGGTCATGTTAGACCATATGGCTAAGGTTGACAGCAAAGTGAAACCATGAGTAAACTTGTGATTTTTTCAGCATAAATTCCACGGTGTAAAACCATCATGAATGTACAAGACACGATGCAGTCTAACCGTTTATTAGAGTGACAATGCCTCAGGTGACCATAGTAATTGTGTTAAATTTCACTCAAACTCACTGTATAATATGCATGGTGTGAACCCACCGTGTGCTTGAGATATACAGGGTGGTATTAACATAGTTATCTATGATACAGTGTGGTGTCATCGTGGTTTCATAATATACGGCTTAAAGCGACCATGTTTTGTATTATCTAGGTAACTTCCTTATATCATGTTGGGTAATTGATAATTTAAATTAATGTATGTGTAATATCATGTTATAATTTGTTAATTTTATTAATGTTATAATATGATATTTGAAAATTTTATTAATGTTAGAATTATATTATTGTTACAATCAAGGCTTGAACCAAATTACTGTAACCAAATTGATGAAATAATTGTTATAACCAAATTGTTTGCAAATATATTTCCTACAAAAGTTGCAAAAGGTTACAATCAATGCGCAGTCAAGTGCTCATCTTCATCCGATGTAATAATTTTTATAACCAAATTACATATTTGCAAAAAAAAAAATTGCAATCAATGCTATCACCAAATTACATAATTCAATAAAATATTACAAAAAGTTAAATTCAAGGCACAGTCAAGTCCTCATCTTCATCCAATGAAATCAAGAATAATTCATCTTTCATCATAATGTCTTTAGGACATATATTTTTAAAAGTCTGTAAGCGAGCCTTGAACATATTCGCCCACTCAAGCACATCTTGTTTGCCCTCGATCTCCAGTGATAGGAAAATGGTGGTAGGAGATAAAATAATGTGCATTTTAAATTTACCTATTGAGTATTTGACACGTTGAGGATAAAGACGATGCGATTCTCTTCTACTAGAGATTTTGTCCCAATGTCGAATGGCACAAAAGTTAAGCATTGTAGTTTGGATATCATTACAACCATAAGCTTAAGTGCATTAGCTGAGAAATAACCAAACTTGGGCATGATAAACCTATGTTCGCTAGTGCATGAGTGCCTTAAATAGTCCAATCTTCTCTTATAATCCTAAATATTATATGATCTCATAATAGTAGCCCAGAAAGTCTTGTCCCTACATAGCTCAAACAATAGTTCACTACGGATAGCATGAGAATGCTATAGTCCATCCCCAATACTAGCACCATTTAAAATGGCCGTATAACCACAGTTCCCATCAGATTTTACATCGTATATCTCTTCCGCAAATAATTGGTAGAAGTAAGGAACTTGCTTAATATATATCTTCTTCTCCTTTGACCATATCTCTTGTTTCACACATATTAATGGAGTCTGGTTTGCAAATGTTTTTTCAGCTCATCTATGGACGGTACATCCTGCTCCCAAGCACACGGGATTCTTCTGATAAATATATAAATATACATCTTCCCCTTAGGTAGCCTACCATTTTGACGAATTTTCATGGGATCGATCAAAGGCATGTAAGGGGGTTAGAAATTTTGAACAACTTGTTTAACATCATCTTCTGGACCGCCTCACCCACCTCAGTCCACCGTTTCTTAAATAATATCATCTCTAGCGTATATTCAAGATCACGATACCGAGGCATATCTGGGACTATTACAAGTTTTTCTAATGATCATCTAGCTCCCATTAGGGAATTGATTAGCCTAACTTCTTCCATTGGGCCAACTCATAATCACATGGTAGTTCGTAGATCGTACGAAGTTTTTGTGAACATTGTAACTCTGTATATTGGCTGCTAGCAGTAGATTCACTCAACACTAATCTCATGCAATCGATCTCTATAATAACTAAATCTGACCTACCCCGGATCTCACGTAATAATGAGTCGTTGTGGTCTTGCTTGGTTGATTGGAGTGATTTTTAAACTCCTGTATTTGAGTCAATCATCCATTCCCTTCTACACAGTAGTAAAAGAATCAATGCTATTTGTTAGGTGTTTTTAAAGTTAGGTATGGGCACGCTCCGCTCTGTTAGTTGTGCGGTTGCCACAGTGAGGTTCCTTGTTAGTGTAAGCATATGCGAACTGATATCGTAGAGGCATCCAATAAATTTGGATGTGAACAATCATGTTGGGATAGTTATGACAATTTTAACGAAAAGCCTCCCATGAATTCTCAAAATCAATCGGAGTCTCGAACTCCACCACCCCAATCCAACCCTATAGAAATAACTTCTTATCTTTGTTTTTGATTTTTTGTTTCAAACATGCACCTTCTATATTTTTTTGAACATGAAACAAACATAATAGAACAGTGGTAAGCGAAAACACCTTTAGCATCTCATTTAGACAATATTGTTATTTGTCTAAACAATAACTCGCCATAAAGCTTATGTCTCTTAAAGTGACCACAAATGTTGAAATGCCTAAACGAAATTCTCCTCCTTCTCTTTCTTCAAAAAATCAATTTCAAGGCAAAACGATTGACCGATCGACGTGACTCCAATTATCTCGAATAATGACATATTATATCGATTTGTCTTGTAGGTGAAATCGATCATGAGTACGGTCGAGAAGCTCTTCACCAACAAATAAGATGTAGGATGTGTGAAAAATATATCCTCCACAACATCCTTCGTCCCATTCATTCTATGCTAGTGAACATAGCTCTTCTCCGTTAGCAAATGAATCAACATTGCATCGATGTGCACCCTTGCATCTCAACATTTTTCATTTCGTGTTTTGCGTTATAAATTATTCTAATGGATGAGCAATTATATTCCGACCATTATTTCAATGCGTGGAGTACTTTCTTTGTCCCCACCCCATTATTAACCATCTCACTTGAAATGTTCCACTCTCCTTGTGAAAGTTAAGCGACATAAGGGTGTCCAACAAGTGTTTCAGATACCTCGTGGTTGTGTAGACCAAAAACAACTTCCACCACTAACAGCCGGAATGCCTTTCAATTGAAAGGGACAATCACACTTTCTCGTTCCAGAACATCGCTTTCTCTTATTATCCAACCCTCATCTTTTTTATTTCTACGAAGCTCACTACGAGCACGACCCAATACAAAACCTTCTCTTTCTGACTAAATTGGATTTATCGAATTTCAAAATGATGAAAACAACATAAAGTTTGCGACCAATCAATCATCTTGTCACAGTCATTGAAAATCCTCACAAGTATAACATTGTTAATTGAAATTAACAATATATAAAAATTACAACTGTACATGAAAAAGCATGTTCATGTAAAATATAAAGAAACGAAACATGCCTCATCAGTAGGAATTTGACTGTATGGTCTTGCGTAATTGCATTGACATGCAATTCTTCATCTACTCCTATATCCTACCAATGTATATAATCGAATGTTAGTGTCATCCAATTATGTCTTACAATAAAAACTTGAATTAATGAAATTACTTTTTACCGTAGACAAGGTGAGATCTGGGAACAAATCACATAAACATTTGCTGGAGGTTAATGCCGTTGGTTCCTCAACCGTGCATTGTTTACTCATATTCGAGTTCTTGGGTGAAACACTCATCACCGTGAATTATTTACGCATATTCGATTTTTCGGGTGAAGCACGATAAGTAAAAACACTCGGTACAATAACATTGTTTATATCTTTCCAAAATAAATCATCAAGGACAGAGTCATCTAACTGAAATACAATAATAATTGATAATACAATAACCAATATAATATGAATTGATAATACAATAAAATTTAAGACAAGGTTATCACAAACCATAAATGAAAAACCCACAGTTGTAATTGACCGTAGGAGTGAAACCATGGTTACAAGAAATTGTATGTGGTGAACACACAGCTTGAAGAAATCATAAAGCACACCCCACGGCGTACTAAAACCGTGCAGGTCTCACACATGGTATCATCCAACCGTCAAGAATTAGGTTACTATTGTTTTAAATCGTGAGTTACTGTTGAATTACCAGTAACACACGGTTAGTTATGAACGAATATACTTATTACTTACAATCACGGGTGGCAGTAAGTAAAATATTTATAGTATTTTTTTCCTCTTTTCTCCATTTTTCATATATTTTTACCCATTATAGTCTATGTAGAGTTATTTTAAAACCTCAAAATTATCAAAGGAGCACTGGATGTTCATCTTTTGGGAAGCTTCAATATTGACTTTCTTTTCTTCATCCATTGTAATGTAGCCTCTATAAACCTCGATTTTTGTACAAAAACAACACCACATCAACACAAAGGAACAGCAAAAATGGAGTTTTGGGGATAAATGAACATGGTGAAAATTACTAGGTTAAACCGTATAAGGGTTTGTTTCGATTGGAGGTGATGAGTTTTGAAATGTGAGAATATGTGGCGTTTTGGAGTGTGTTGTTATTTGTGATGTTTAATTATGTGTAATTTTTAGATTATTTAAGGATAATTTAGATATTTTAAAAAAAAATAAAAAAAGGTACAACACTTGTGTTGTTAGAATGATATCTAATATAATCTTTTATATAATATAAAACTCTCTACAAAACATTAATTTTACTCTTCTCTTAGATTATCCACGTGTGATTTTTATTTTGAAATATAAAAACTCTATTATCCCATGAATAACTTTCTACCTACTCATTTCGTTGTCCATGACCCATTTATTTCATATTAAACCAAATCTATTGATTTTCCACCTACAATCCATTCACCCTGATCCCTCTCGATCAGTTTTCCCAAAGCGTCCACTTATCAACCATGCCACGTGGCATTAGTGGATACCCGAAAAGTAAATGCTAAGTGCTCCAACCATTTTTTTTATAGTTTTACATAATTTTTAAAAAACCTTTATATATCCCTGCCCTTTCATATCCTCTTTATTTAGTGTCTTTTCTTCTCCTCTTTTATATAATAACCCTTTATAATCTGACTCCAACTGCTCAAATTTTTTACAAGAAAATTTAGGGTTCCTTTTACTAAATTATATTTCTGGGTTTTTACATCGAATAGATTTTTTCCCTATGTAACTGATATGTTAGATAAATAAAGAGCTAAAGAGAGGGAATCGTACACCCACAAATTCCCATTGAGTATGTGCCTACATGTCTATCTGTGAACTCAATTCAAAGATCTGGCAACAGAAAAAATTCATTTCCAATGAACATATGCTAATCGTCATGGAGAAAGAGAAATAGGCATTTTGAGTATGTTATAATAATAGATAGTTTGGTTACCTTATTAGTAGAAAATAACATTATTTTTTTACATCTTTAGATTAACATTACGTGCTCAATTGTTATATTTGACCAATTCAATTTGATTTATCATTATGAACACTCAATGAATATTTATAATCTCAAGTAAAATTTTCATATACTGAATTGTTTTACATTTAGTATAACAAAAATATAATATATCTTGCATAAAAAATGAAAGACTCATGTGCATCACGTGGGTTAACACCTAGTCTAATCTAATTATAGTATATAACTAAAATTGACAACAACATCCAGTGTCGATATTTATCGCACCCACATGACGACACGTGTACACTTCATAAATATTTTCATTATTTCATTCTGTTCCAAAATTTGAAGTGACCCTATTTATTTGACTTCGTGAATCTTTATGTCATTACCTTTTGGACCCTAAATTCTCTTCATCTATCCTTTCATCTTCTTTAATCCTTTTATCTTCTAGAGATCTGTCCATATCACCTTAGTTAAAGCATTACTTGCTTTATAAGCTGATTTACCCTCCCTCTCACTCTTTATATTTACCATTTATCCACTATCATTTTGTGATCTATTAAGAAATTTCTTACAAGTTTTTCTCTCCCAACTTTAGTATTTTTACATATTAGATTACTTATAATATATTTGTTGTGTGACGTTCTCGAGTGAATAATTGGAGAAGCTCCTCCTTTTTTTTTATAAAATCTCAACAGGAATAAGAAATCTTTTTTCAACATCCTTTTCCAACATATATGAATATTTATATCTATATATGTTTTTCAATTGAGTCCGGTGATTTTATTACTCACTAGAATGAAGGCCACGCGATGCGTGGACGAATATTAGTTTGCATTTCATTATAAAGACTACATGAATTATTTTTTAGCAAACGAATTTATAATCGGATGTTTAGAAAAATTTAAATAAGCAATAAGTAAAGATGAGTGATAAGGTAATTTTATAAATTGCATAATTTTAGATGTTGGATACCAAAACCCTGTTATAATAAGTTTTGTTATTTCAATACACACAAACACAAAATTTCTTAAACTAAATTTGAAGTGTGAAACAAACTAAATCTACAGAATAAATGCAAAATAGAACTAAGCCCAAAAAAATGGTACCTGGAAACAAAGTGGGAAGTAGCTTTGGTGTACTATCATTGATAGGATCTATATCAATCTTGACTTCCCGTACATTACCAAAGTAATGAACAGTTGACGTGCCCTCACCATATTCACATTTGTTTATGGATGGAATTGGGTTAGAAAATCTCTCTGAGAAGCTTGATTGTATTGAAAGCAAGAATCGTATTTAGAAATCTAACCATATGTCTGTGTCATTAAGTCACTTTACGCAATAAATAAAGATTCACCACTTCAATTCAAAGAGGCCCATTTCAAGGTAATCTTACTCAAAGATTCACTTTCTGTTTAATAGTATCTTTTTATTTCTATATGTTGTATAAATTAACATTAAGTTAAGAAAGTAAAAACAATTCATTAGAACCCAACCATTTAGCTTTATAGGCTAACATTTATTTTATAATCAAAGTAGAAATTTCAAATTACAAAAAAAAAATGCAAACAATTATGCAATAACAACTCATTACTAAAAAAAGATAAATATATTGCAAATCCTTAAAAAAATGGCTCCAATCAACTAAAAGAGATAAAAATATTGCAAATACCTCAATAGCATCAAGAAAGAAATGTCGAAATCCTCCGCCACAAATTGCAAATCCCTAAAAACAAATAAATCATAGACAATAAACATTAATAGCAATAAAATAAAGCAAATCGAACCATAATATTTCATTACTAAAAAGAGCATTCAGTTTAGGGTTATAATTTACATTTTCTCCTTCACGAAATTAAATCCAAAGATTTTGGTAAACAACAAAGGAAAAAGAAAATAAAACCATCAATTATAGATATAGATTATAGATTTTTGAAGGATAAAATATTTATATTATTTTAGTAAAACGATAAGAATGTATTAAAAAAATAGAGAAAGGGAGACTTTAAGTAACATACAGATGGATGTTACCTGTAACTTCACCGATTGTCTAAGCATTTAAAAAAGTCTCCATCTTAGGCTTAACATTTTTCGTTTTTAACGATAAAGGTGGATGAAAGAATTTGGAAAGACTTAGAACGAGATTGTTTGTCAAATGTGTTTGGAAGAGTGGGAATGGAATCATTTCTATTAGATGTACCCCTGGTATGCACAAATGGTACAATTGATACATTGGACAAACTTTTTAAAGAAGGATATGGAGCTGTTGCCTATATTATCACTGAGGATGAGGCTATTATTCCATCTCATATTAGTGTTCTAAGTGTTGCATCACCAATACTGGGAATTTTCTATAGCAATAAAAAATTAAGAATGGTATCAGATACATTAAGATTTATGGGATACCTTATGAAGTTGTCCGTGCTTTATTCATGCTATTATGAAGAGGATGAGATGAAGAATTATGTTCTCCACTTATTGGCTCCATTAAAACCTTAACACTGAGTTTTATAATTGGTGTAGAAGACAGAGAAATAAACTTAGACCGATAGGGAAGAGAAATGGATAAATATTTTGGGGACTACTGGGTTTTCAAGAATTTAGTCTTACTCGAGTTTCCAAGCATTTATTTTTACACAATCCGAAGAGTCAAGTTGGGTGAATTCATAGAAGCTTTTATTACTGTCACGTGTCACCCTCACATTATTTGGGTCTACAATATATATATATATATATATATATATATATATATATATATATATATATATACTATTATATATGTGGATCCATATATATAAAAAAAATTAAAAAAACATCATATTCGATTTTGGGAGCTTTATCTATGGCTGTTCCAACTTAAAAAGTAGAACTCACAAAAAAAAATTAATTCTAAATCATTGCGTTCACAGGTAAAAAGTTATTTTCACTACCATTAGCTTCCATTTTCTATTTCAGCCTACAAATACATTTTTTTTGTTTAGCAAGTGGTCTGAATAAAAAAAATATGATAGAACTCAAAAACCATAAGTAGAGAGCGAGAGAAACATATCTGGGTGTAATTTGTTTTCTTTTTTGAATAACAAAACCGAATATATTATATGAGAGTTTTTTTTTCTGAAACCTGTGCATAAAAAAAGTTAGAAAATAATTAAAATATTAATATACAAATAAATTTAAAACATTAAAAAAATACAAAAATAAAAAAAATGGCAAAAAGTGAATAAAAATCATAGATGCTTAGTGTTCCGGACATGAATGATTTTTGTTCGTGTCTTTTTTCAAAAATCAATCTCCACAACTTTTTATGCTTCTTGGAAATGGAGTTGTTTGGAAAGCAAATAAAAAATAGGGTTGAAACCATACCCATAGCCATGAGTTATTGATCTTTGAATCGTAACAGTGGATAAAAGAACCCATATGCATATATTGTAAACACACGCACATACAACACTATATATTATGTACGTGTGTGTCCCATAACTCTAAAACGACCCAACAACCAACCACCTGAAGCACCACAACCATACCATCTAACCCGCCATCAATCTACAACCCGGAGAGACCAATAATCCCGTAAACCCGCTGACCAAAACTTCCCAAACCCGAACCTCAATCCTGCTTTCCATAAACTTTACTAGCTGAACCATACCCACCCACCCACTTGAACCCAGACTACCCTCCTTCACCCTCCGACCTCCATATCCCCCCAAACTCGCTGACCAACACCTCCTTATACCTACCTGCCTAAACTTGAAACCAACTCCATACCCACCTACCTCCAACCCGGACCGAAAACCCATCCAAGCCAAACCCATGCACTTTGTCTCTTTCTACCGAAAAATTCCCAAACAGGGGTGTATATTAAGGGTTTTTTTCATTTGCCATAATGGCGTTGGCTTATAATTTGTCTGATACCAAGTGAAGATTTGAGAAACAGAGAATACAAATAATATATAAAATCGTATTGAATGTGATAAAAAAAAAAGAGTATAGGGAAAAAGAACCTTGGGAAACAACCCTCGTTCATTCTTCAAAACAATAAACATGCAGCTTAGCAGCCCCACTTGATTAAATTTAACAGTACACTGAATCCAACCTTTTTTTTTCTTTTCTATCTCTCTCATAAATAATACCAACACAAATACAGTGCAACAACCCAAATATCAAAACCAAAGAGACGATCAATTGCCTTGGAAATGGGTAATGCATAAAGATACAAAGGTATAAGGATGTTTTGGTGTTAATGGAGGCAACAATTTCATTTATGAAATGTCACTTGTCAAGCTTTAGAGGAGAAAAACTACTGATCATTAATTAAATTGCCATGTGGCAGCCTTAGATGATTTTGGTCAATAATTTTTATATAGTTATATAGATTATCTTACGCATCAAATTCATACAAGATATAAATATGAAAGTATATATATGTTGTCAGTTTACTGATAATATAAAAAATTATATCACATTTTTAAGTTTTTGATCCTTATTGCCAATTGTCACAGAAAAGTCAGATTTTAAGAGAAAATGAAATGTTGTTATTCTTTGCTCCTTTTAGGAATTTAAAACCATCCGTATAGACATTATCAAATCTCTGACCACTGGTATTAATCTTTCATTTTCTTGCTTTAAAAGCTTTGGAATTTTTTTGGAGGTCTTTTTTTATTAGGTATCTGGATTTTCATATTTCAAGCATTTATAAATGTTGATTTAGAAAAGTTTATTCAATTTTAATGATTAATAAAAAGATCTTATTGTTGTTGATTGTAGGAGGTGGTTTAATATCCGGACTCAGTTGTCGGAGTAGGGGATTAAATGGTCGTCGGTTTGATCTGGAGTTGGAAGGAAATGGTTTTGGGTGGAGAATGGGTTTGTTTATGATTTGTGTACATTTTGATTTGATTAAGACCCATTTCTTTAATATTGATTTGAAATAATGGGTTGGTGTTTTTTTTGTGGAGATGTTCAAGAATTTTATCAACAATCCGATCCTGGGTTATTGGAATTTTTAGTCTCTTTCTGTTTCTTTATCTAGGTTGTTGTTTGTTGCATTTTGGTTAAAAGTTTCAAATATTTTTTATTGATGAAACTTTATTTTGTTATTTCGTTTTTGTGTCTTATTGCACGTGTGATGGTAAGGGTGTATTTTTTATTACTTAAGTTCAAATTGTGAGTAGGGAATGTTAATGTGGTTTATGAAATTAGATTAGCTATTTAATTTTTTCAATGAAATTTGAGGCTGAATTCATTGTTTTTTTTTGTACGTGGGTATAAACCCTATGCAATGTTAATGTCCATTTTCCTAATCCGAGTAAAATTATTTTTATTTAAACTCTTTCTTTTTAATTTTTATTTTTTTGTTATATTTTGTATAATCTACTAGACACGGTTATATGTTATATGGGGCCCCAAAATGGGACATGATCTTTTCCTTTCCTTTTTTGGTGACATACAGTTTTTTATTCTAAGTTTTATGTAATACTTTTTAGGAAATTTTAATATAATCGCAAAACTTTGGAATGCACCACGACGAATCCTCATGCAATTGTCGCCAATAGTGGTCAAAGAAAAATAATAATTGAATCGAGCATTAGGAAGAAGTTATCATTCCATAATTATAATGTGTAAATAAAAATTATTGTGACCATTTGCTTTAAGGTGATATCAATTTTAAGTTTATGTATTGTTTTGTATGAAAATCAACAAATGTGAGTATCAAGCACTACGGTATGCACTGCTTGGCAATATGTCGATATGGAACAAAATAAAAAACTATATGCGCACACACATCGTGCGGAATGCATACTAGTCTTATCTAATATATATATATATATATATATAATGTCTTCTCCGTGTTATTATGACATGTGTCCACTCTAATGAATACAAGACTCTTTTTATCTTTCTTAAATATAATATATACTAGTTGAAAACCCGCGCGATGCGCGAGTAATACGTTAGCATAATAAAAAAACCATTAAGTGTGACACCCTGACTAATTAAATACCGGGTAGCTACTCCTTTATTAAATTAATTCAAAATGCCAAGTTGGTTCAGTTAATAGCATCACTGTCGAAAACATTTAATGATTACTAACCACCTAGTATTTAAAAAGTAAGTTGTCAAATTTTAAATTAAATCAAATTAACATGCAATAAAAGAATTATGAAAGAGTAACGTAACCATCCACCATAAAGAAGCAATAGAATCACCAACAAATAATAATAAGTCTGGAGGAAATACTCCTCACAAAAATCCCACAACTGAAATAAATAGAACAGTGTACCCTCAATTAATTACATGCCAAAATCTGAATAACTGAAGTATGAAATGTCTCTAAATAGAAATGGGCGACATGCCCTACAAATGATGGAACTGAATATGGAGTCAAAACCAAAGGAAGCGTCTACTAGCAAGGCCCTGTAACTTCCACAACAGCTACAGCTCGTCACCTGAATGGAAATCCTATGCATGGTGTCTTTGTGGCTGGGCACCTAAAAGGTTTTTTTACAAAAATATATTTGAAAGCAAACGTGTCAGAGCCCGAAAGTGGAGAGTATTTTAAAAATAGCAAGGGCTTTAATAACATTAAAACAATGAATGCAAAATACATGTTAGGACGTGCACTCACATGAAATACTCACCTCTCGACTAATTGGGCACTCCTAACGTACCGTACCCATCTAAGTGACATTCATATCTAACTAAACCGTCATAAGTTCTACCCCTTTCTACTCGATTCCCATTATACATTCTAACGTTATCAATTAAATAGAGGCTTTACTTAAACTCGGATTCTCAATTATTAGCAATACAATTCACTACGGGTTATCCCTTTTTATTTTCTGAAAGCGTTACCATAATTATACCAACATGAAAGTTCTCATTATTTAAGCGTATATTATTCACGTCATGAATATACAATACAAGCACCCGAGACTAAGTTGCGGTGCACACATACTCTGCTATCCATCCCGGTACATCACGTACATAAGGATCACGCATTCTGAATCTCTCAGGAATCGTTCTTAGATAACAACAATCACAAATAATGGAGGCGAACACAGTCCCATCACATGGGTCACGCACATACCTACGCTCCCGTGATCAGCAGTTTTATTAACTTCCCAATAAGTCCTTCCCTGAACTATGTTCTCGAGGTACCAATCTAAATCCGGGCACACAAAGATTAGATGGCCCTAAGCGAACGTAAACCTCCCGTGATAGCAAGTATGGTAGGTATGTCATACACATAAAATCATATACATATACTAAGCATGCACACATCCTAGTAATTATCATTATTTATTAGTGGTACACTTATCATTCTGATACCAAATTATAATGTTACGTAATTCACATATCCCCGGTTAATATTAACATCTAAATCGTCAATTATTCTCACATCGTAATTAGTCACTCACGTCCTAATCCACAATTTTCATTTGGTTCCCATCAAACTTCTATGATTTACTCATCAATATATCCCAAATATCCCAACTATATTAATTAGTCATCAAGGGAATGTTATCTCTGCAATTAAACCAGGTTACGGGACATTAGAAATCAAATGAGGCCAAAAAGGCCAATCTGTCAACTCGTTAGAAGTCTCGTTCGAACGAGAGTTCGTTCGAACGAAGTGGGCATCTAACGAGATCTCGTTCGAACGAAAGGCATCGAATGAACATCCAACTCGTTAGAAGTCAAATTGTCAACTCGTTAGAAGCTCGTTCGAACGACCTGGGCAGGCCTTCTAACGAGGTGACAGTTTCGAGCCCAGAATTCTCCTATCTCGTTTTTCCCAATTTTCTTCACCTCTAATCTCATCTAAACATCATTCCAACAGTAGTTCAAGGTTTCTAATCCTTCTTAAACATACTTAGGTCGTATTTTAACACATTCATGGGATAAATCTTCGTATACAACACCTAATTATCAAATCTCCCAAAGTTTTTCCCCAAATCTTATGAGTAAGAACCCTAGAATATAAAATCATAAATTTCTATAAATAAATCCATTTTTGTAACATAAAGAGTAGTAATTCTTTTAGTTCAATCAACCAATAACAATTCTATATGCAAACCTATATCAAACTCTGAAGTTATAACTCCAATCTCATGGGTTTTTATAAATCTTCCAATACAATGCGATTATATAATTTTCTAATCCTGGAAGAAACATTCGCTTGAAATTAACGTAATTAAACCACTTGCCTCTGATCTTTCTCTGAATTTGGTGTTGAATCTTGGATGTAGGTTGCTCTCTCCTTTTCTCCCAAGGTTGAAGGTTGAAGATGGGGTTAGGGTTCTCTCTTTGGGAACTTCTCCTAACTTCTCATGAAACCCCCGCAGCCATCTAATTAGTTAAGTGATGGTAATGGGTTAGTGGGTTCCTAAATACCCTATTTTTAATTCCCAAAATTCGTTGGTTAATAATCCTAAAATTTCAAAATTACCAAAATACCCTTTTAAGTTGCCGGTGTGGCCCAAAAATGCCACGGGACCCAAACTAAACCCCCGACTAGTGTTTTCTGACTATTTTGACCCTTCCGGACACGTTGGCGCACTCAAAATGACCATACGGTTAATAAAAATAAAATCCACTTTTTAATTAAAATAATTATATTCTTGACGCGACTGTCACACGCGTCATAACAAAATTTCCAAATTGCCGTATTTCAATTTCACGATAAATTTCAATATTTCCAATATTCATATACTGCCATATATACACATTATAATTAAATACCCACTCACATCTCGTTAGTATTATATCCGGATTAATTCTCAATTAATACCCATTTAATTCAATTAATCCCATAAATAAATATCACAAAAAATACGGGGTATTACATACTTCCCCCCTAATAACAGAATTTCGTCCCGAAATTCGGAACTAAAAAGTACCTGGTAAAAACAACTCTGGATAACGTCCGCGCATCTCATCCTCGCGCTCCCATGTGGACTCCTCGGCATTATGATGCCTCCACTGAACACGTACTAACGTAACTATCTTTGATCGCAGTTTCCACTCACTTCGGTCTAAAATAGCAATCGGCCCCTCCTCGTAGGAGCTATCGAACTGGAGATCGATGTCCTCCAAAGCAATGTGAGAATGAGACAAATCATCTCTAAGATATTTCCTTAGCGAGGAAATATGAAACACATCATGAATCCTGTGTAAATGCTCCGGTAACCCAAGTCTATACGCAACAGACCCAATCCATTCGATGATAGGAAATGGTCCCACGTATCTCACTGCTAACTTCCCCTTATTCCCAAATCGCATAATCCCCTTCATAGAAGATACTCTGAGTAAAACTTGGTCCCCCACTTGGAACTCCCTGAAGAACCTCTTCGCATCAGCATAGCTCTTCTGCCTATCTTGAGCTACCCGAATGTGACTCCGTATCAATTCTATTCTTGCTGAAGTATCCTGAATCACTTCCGGCCCAAGTAGTTTGTTGTCCCCCACCTCCAACCAACATGCTGGGGAACGATAAGGTCTACCGTACAACGCCTCAAATGGAGCCATGCCAACTAGTAGGAGTTGTTGTAAGCAAACTCCACCAGTGGAAGATACTGCTCCCATCCACCCCCGAAATCAATGATGCACATACGCAACATGTCCTCCAATATCTGATTTGTACGCTCAGTTTGCCCATCGGTCTGCGGATGATAAACCGTACTCAACCCCAATTTCGTGCCCATGGCCTCCTGAAAACTCTCCCAAAACCGTGAAACGAATATCTTGTCTCTATCAGACACGATATTTAGGGGCACACCGTGAAGTCTCACTATTTCTGCAATAAAGAGCTGGGCATACGGTCCCGTAGTGTAGTCTGTCCTTACGGGTAGAAAATGAGCAACTTTGGTCAACCTGTCCAGAATTACCCAAATGGAGTCGTGACCCCTCTGTGACGTAGGTAACCCCGTGATAAAGTCCATGGATATGCTCTCCCACATCCACATCGGGACCTCTAATGGCTGTAGAAGTCCTGCCCGTCTCTGATGATCCACTTTTACCAGCTGACAAGTGGCGCATTTAGAAACAAACACGGCAATATCCTTCTTCATCCCGTTCCACCAATACTGTCTTCTCATGTCTTGGTACATTTTGTCCCCACTGGGATGTACCGCGAACCGTGAGCCATGCGACTCTGCCATCACCTCGTGTCGCAATTCCTCCCCTTCCGGAACTACCAGTCTCCCATTGAAGCGTAATCCCCCATATGAGCTAATGGTGTAGGACTCGGCTCCCTCTGCTAATAATCGAACTATCTGCTCCTGACAGAACGGGTCATCTGCTTGTGCCTTTACCACCTTCGTGACAATCTGCGGTGTAACAGTCATCACATACATGAACGATCGGGCCACTGCATCCTGGTGTCCCATCTCTTTCCACTTTGCCTTCCACACCCCTGCCACCTCATCTACTGGCCTACGGCTCAACGCGTCGTCTACCACGTTAGCCTTCCCCGGGTGATATTGGATATCAAACTGATAGTCCTTCACAAACTCAAGCCACCTCCGTTGCCGCATATTCAACTCCTTCTGCGTGAACAGGTACTGTAGGGACTTGTGGTCTGTGAACAATCGAAACTTCTCCCCCAAAAGATAATGTCTCCAAATCCGAAGGGCAAATACCACTACCGCTAACTCCAAATCATGAGTGGGGTAATTCTTCTCATGAGGCTTAAGCTTACAGGAAGCATAAGCTATGGCCTGACTCTCCTGTTGCAATACACCTCCAAGTCCTTGTAAGGACGCATCGGTGTAAACTAGATACTCAACTCCCGGTCTCAGCAATGCTAACACAAGAGCTGAGGTCAACTTGTCCTTCAACTCATCGAATTCCAACTGACAGGCATCACTCCAAATGAACGGCACACCTTTACGAGTCAGATGTGTCAAAGGACCCGCTATCTTTGAGAAACCCCTAATAAACCTCCTATAGTATCCTTCTAGGCCCAAGAAACTATGGATCTCAGTCGGTGTCGTGGGTTGTCCCCACTCCCTCACCGCTGATACCTTCCCCGAATCAACAGATATCCCCCGGTCGGAAATAATATGTCCCAAAAACTGAACCTCCTTCAGCCAAAACCCGCACTTCTGATACTTTGCATATAGCTCGTTCTGACGTAGCGTCTACAAAACCTGCCTCAAATGCTCGGCGTGCTCCTCCTCTGTCTGGGAGTATACCAGAATGTCATCAATGAAGACAATGACGAACTGATCTAGGAACTATCTGAACACCCTATTCATCAAGTCCATAAACACGGCTGGAGCATTGGTCAAACCAAAAGGCATAACCCGAAGCTCGTAGGAACCATATCTCGTTAAGAAAGCAGTCTTCGAGACGTCCTCCTCCCTGATACGCAACTGATGGTATCCCAATCGCAAATAAATCTTTGAGAAGAAAGAAGCTCCCCTCAGCTGGTCGAATAAGTCATCGATTCGGGGCAACGGATACTTATTCCGTATCGTGACCTTATTCAACTCCCGATAATCCACACACAACCTCAACGATCCATCCCTCTTCTTAACGAACAACACAGGGGCACCCCACGGCGAAGTACTCCTCCGAATAAACCCCTGACCCAACAACTGCTCAATTTGATCCCGTAATTCTCTCATCTCAGCTGGAGCCATACGGTAAGGTGCGCGGGAAATAGGCCGAGTGCCCAGCGTCAAGTCGATCACAAAATCTATCTCTCTACTCGGAGGTAATCCAGGTATATCCTTAAATACATCGGCAAACTCTCGAACAACCGGAATCG
Organism: Sambucus nigra; assembly: GCA_949130495.1. NCBI lineage: Eukaryota > Viridiplantae > Streptophyta > Magnoliopsida > Dipsacales > Adoxaceae > Sambucus > Sambucus nigra. Next base: position 338,518,404 of record OX422213.1, on the reverse strand, counting down.
AATCAAGTGGTATCACCACTTCCTTAGAGGTCTCATCCTCTATATAGTACAAGTGGGTGGACGATCCTCCCTCAGGACGAGGCATCGCCACCAAAAACATCTCCTGCCCGGGAATGGCAAAGATAATACTCCTATTAAAACAGTCAATCATGTCTCGGTACGCAACTAGCCAATCCATCATACTCGGTCATCTCTAACACTAACATATCAGCGGGTAAAGTAAACCTCCCGATCTCTATACCCACACCTCTACACATAAGCGAAATCATGGAACCCCTACTCAACGGTGAGTCTACACAAGTAGCGGTGCTCTCTGCGGTGTCTAATAACCCAATAGTGCGTGCAAATATCATGGCAATGAAATAATGTGTGGCCCCGTGTCAAACAAAATACGCCCCATAGTCCCCTGAATAGAGAACATACCCTCAATGGCTGGTGGATCCTGTGGGGCTGCGGCCTGCTGGAGCTGATATACTCTCCCATATTGCAGCTGTCCCTGCTGGGCTGGGACCGCTGGAATGGGTGGTAATGCTACCATCTGTGGTGGTGCTGGGAGGGCGGAGGGAAACATGGGCCTCTGCGACTCCTGTCGGGCACCCTGCTGCTGCTGCGGGGCCCTGCCCCTATCAGGACAATCCTAGCGTTTATGGCCAGTCTTGCCACAAACATAACACTTGCCCGGGAACTTCCCCCCCGATGTCCCTGCTGCCCTCGGCCCTGGTGGCCGTGTCCATTCCTCCCCTGGCCCTGCTGATACTGCTGTTGGCCGTTCTGACCCTGCTGGCCCTGATGGCCGTTCGGACCCTGATGGCCCTGCCTAAAACCTCCCTATCCGTGCCTGAAATTCCCCGATCTGAACCTCTTATGATCCCCCTTCTGGGAACCCTGGTCACCCTGCCTCTGCCCCTGAGTAGATTGTGCCCCACTGGCACCATTTCCCCCAGTCCTGCCCTGATGGCTGGACTCTCCTGATCTCTTGCTCTCAGCCATGTGAAAGCGGTGATCCTGGCAGTGTAACAGTGCAGCGTTAACCACGTCAGAATAAGTGGCCAACGAGAGGTTCCCCAATAAATGCTGACGGATCCTCCATGTCAATCCATCGGTAAACTTCTGAATCTTCTTCTCTTCTGTCGGTATCTCATCCGGGACAATATTCAGCAAATTTGTGAATTCGGTCTCATAATCGACCACAGTCTTACCCTCCTTCCTGAGATTCATTAACTTCCTCCTCATTTTGGTGTGAACTGCTGATGGAAAATACTTGCGGTCGAACCGCACCCAGAAATCCTGTATCGTGAGAGTATCTCTCTCTTCTGCGGTGGTAATAGACTCCCACCACTGCAATGGAGAACCTACTAGCTTGAAAGTAGCTAGTATCTGCTTCTAAACATCGGTGCACTCATACATCCTCAAGTGCCTCTGAATGTCTTTCATCCACTGACTTGAAACCACAACATCGGAGCTACATGCGAACTCCGGCGGGTGCGCTTTCTGAAAAGCATCTCGTACACGTTCCCAAGCAAACGGGAATGCATGTGCCTGAACTGGCGCGGCTACTGGCGCCTGAGGTGGTTCCTGCTGTACAACGGTAAGAGCGGCGTTTACCGCTTGGGCTATAATGGCTGCAACCTCAGCGGCATTCATGGTGCCCTGTACTGGTGCTGGCTGTGCATCCCTAGGAACTCGCTGCGCACGTCGTGGAGGCATCTGAAATGAGAGTAAAGTCTTATAAGTTCGCCGTTATTTATTCAAAATAGCTGAAGAACGAAGCATACACAAAAGAATACAGCAGTCCTAAAATATAGGGCTCTACATCAAAGAAAGCTCAGCGGAAACATAACAAGCCGTACAGATCCTAAAGGACACTAGAACCTGATCCTCTGATACCACCTGTGACACCCCGACTAATTAAATACCGGGTAGCTACTCCTTTATTAAATTAATTCAAAATGCCAAGTTGGTTCAGTTAATAGCATCACTGTCGAAAATATTTAATGATTACTAACCATCTAGTATTTAAAAAGTAAGTTGTCAAATTTTAAATTAAATCTGATTAACATGCAATAAAAGAATTATGAAAGAGTAACGTAACCATTCACCATAAAGAAGCAATAGAATCACCAACAAATAATAATAAGTCTGGAGGAAATACTCCTCACAACAATCCCACAACTGAAATAAATAGAACAGTGTACCCTCAATTAATTACATGCCAAAATCTGAATAACTGAAATATGAAATGTCTCTAAATAGAAATGGGCGACATGCCCTACAAATGATGGAACTGAATATGGAGTCAAAACCAAAGGAAGCGTCTACTAGCTGTGACACCCCACCTGATTAAATACCGGGCGATCACTCCTTTATTAAATTAAATCAAGGTGAACAGTTGGTCCATTCTTAGCATCACTGTCGAAAAACAAATTTTTCCAATTTAACACCCTAATTAATTAAGCTAAGTGTCAAAACCATTTTCATACATACTTTCCAAATTTTATTTAAAGAAAAATCATTTATTTTATTAACAACATTCAATGAGTAAGAATCACACCACATTAAATTCTGCAACATAATCCAATTAATTTAATACATTCGTCAATCGAATGTCAACATACGAAATCTAAAGTCACACATCCAAACTGAATAAATCCCATAGTAACAATACTGAAAATAACTTAAATACAAATGTCCAATAACAACGGAATAATGGAAAGAGCTACACATGCCCAACTAGATGAAAGTACTAAGAGTGGATCCGAATGAACGAAGTCGTCTAATCAAGAGACCTGCAACTCCCACCTAAGCTGCAGCGCGTTTCTTCCAAGAGATCCTAAGCAAGACGCCCCTGTGGCTGGGCACCTGTAATACATACATATATATACAAGAGAGAGAGAGAAAAATAAACGGGTCAGAGCCCGATAGTGTGTTTGATTTAAAATACGTTTAGCAAGTATTTAAATTAATACAGGCCAATGCAACAACATATTAGTGCGACACTCTCTTGAGAAATTCTCACCTCTCTTCTAATGTGCACACCTATCGCACTAACCTTCCCAATAGTTTGTCTTATCATTTATCGCACTAATCTTCCCAATGATTTAACTTATCTTAGATTACTCTTAAGATTCAAAATTTAACGATCCAATTGTTTGAAAAGAATATTTCAATTAGTAACCAAAGTTCTCATTTTGACTTTATTAATCAATAAATTTTTCTAATTTCATATTATACTATCTCAAACAAGTATTTACAATTTGAGCCATCAACCATGTCCTACATATCAAATCACAGTAGGCAGTTCCAGATTTCAGAATTTCATATATATATCTTAACTACTCGAAAATATATATATCAAAACAGCACCCCACATAATAACTATGGTGCGGGCATACTCTACTATCCAAACCCCATGTCACTCACATTAAGGGGAATACAAATTCGGAATCACTCTCGAATTGTATTAACACATACTCAAACAATATTGAGGCGAAGTATAGATTCCAAGTCTCATAGGACCGTCTGAACTATCACTGCGATAGCCTGTACCAAGGATACATATACACAAACAATATGAGGCGAAGCATAGATTCCAAGTCTCTAAGAGGAAAGCACATACCCTCATCTCTTAGGACCGTTTGAACTATCATTCCGATAGCCTGTACCAAGGATATCTATGTTCTAGGGTACAAGTCAATATCCCCCATAAAGGTCCCATCGAGATAAGACTGTCCTAGCGCGGAAACCTCAGGGATAGGAAGTAGCATGGGCATGATTTTCACACATAGATAGTATATGCATACACAATCATATAACTATACTAATATTACCATATCAATAATGGGTAAATTCTCAATTCCCATAATTACGTCATTCGCATTTATTTCACATTATATAGTTATCACGTATAACCATTCACATCTTACTTTAATTTGAGGAACTTTTCCACTTACTACATAACGCTTCATGGATTCTATCCTCCCAATTATAAAATTCAGTAGGTATACACATTTGTCCCAAAGTAACTCTCTTACGTGTCTCTCTCTTTAAATCATAATTTCACCGACCCTTATGTAATTATCCCAAAATAAAATCTTTGCCCGACATCAAGGGTCCCAAAATCTATTCACATGTCCTACTGGTCTTCCCTATCTCCCAAAATATTTTATTAAGGATGCTCAAGAATTATCTCACAATAATTTGAATTTAACTCATTTAAAAAGAAAATAGGAGTCTGCCAGGAGGGGTCGATTGATCGAGGTCTGGGGCTCGATCGATCGAACCTTCGATCGATCGAAGCTCTAGGCTCGATCGATCGATCAAGCAGGTCTGCGAAAACTGAAATTCTGCAGTTACGGGTTTCATCTCCAAACCTCAATAATTTCCATATTTTCTAATCCCAATCATCCCAGAATTGATACTACTAACCTTATATCATCATATTAGGTATTTTCAACGTAAAGCATGTCAATTTACGTCACTAAACATGGATTAATCATGCCATAATTCATTTAAACATATAAGAACCCTAGAAATCTCTAAATCATGGTTCCAATCTGTTTTTCCAGAAATTCCTTCTTATACTACATTAAAATTTCGTGGATTATTCTCCTACATCACCAACAATTTCCAGAATAAGGTTTAACTCATCACTGCATGCAAATTCCTATCACAATTTAGGTTTTCTTCAATGAAATTCATCCCTAATCATCCCTAAACTAATATGAAGGATGCACCAACGAAATAAGCAAGATAAACACTTGCCTGGGATTTTCGACGTTATGATTCGTAGATGTTTTTTGTGTGGTTGCGTAGCCCGTTGCGCGATCTACGCGTTGGTGGTGGTTGCGGTGCAAACGGGTGGATTTCGGGCCTTGAATTTGCCTTGAGAGCTCTCTCCTTCCTCTCCTATGGCCGTCACTTGTGTTTTGAGTTTCTAACCCTAGATGACAATCCAGATATCTGATACAACCCTTTGAATTTTCGTGGGTTTAATTACCCAAAAAGGTGAAATGTCCAAAACGCCCTCCCGGGGTACCAATTAGGCCTAAAAACGCCCCGAGACCCAAACTAAACCCCCGGGTACACTTTTCTGACTATCTCGACCCTTTCGGACGCGTTGGCATACTCAAAACGACCATACGAACGACTTATAAAATATTCACTTTTATTAATTCACATTTAGTCCCGACACGACACAGGCGCGTCCCGACTTAAATTTCTACAATTGTCATTTTATTCACACGTGACAATATTATAAAAATAAATCTCATATATTACTATACTCATCCAGTAATATTCAACAAATAACAATTTCCAATAATTACTAACTCTTGTCACGCTAGTAAATATTTAAAACAACATTCCGGATTAAAATTAAATTAATTTATCTCAATTAAATTTAATAAATCCTTAAATTTAAAAGCCATGAAAATACGGGGTATTACACTAGCAAGGCCCTGTAACTTCCACAACAGCTACAGCTCGTCACCTGAATGGAAATCCTATGCATGGTGTCCTTGTGGCTGGGCACCTAAAAGGTTTTTTTTTTACAAAAATATATTTGAAAGCAAACGGGTCAGAGCCCGAAAGTGGAGAGTATTTTAAAAATAGCAAGTGCTTTAATAACATTAAAACAATGAATGCAAAATACATGTTAGGACGTGCACTCACATGAAATACTCACCTCTCGACTAATTGTGCACTCCTAACGTACCGTACCCATCTAAGTGACATTCATATCTAACTAAACCGTCATAAGTTCTACCCCTTTCTACTCGATTCCCATTATACATTCTAACGTTATCAATTAAATAGAGGCTTTACTTAAACTCAGATTCTCAATTATTAGCAATACAATTCACTACGGGTTATCCCTTTTTATTTTCTCAAAGCGTTACCATAATTATACCAACATGAAAGTTCTCATTATTTAAGCGTATATTATTCACGTCATGAATATACAATACAAGCACCTGAGACTAAGCTGCGGTGTACACATACTCTGCTATCCATCCCGGTACATCACGTACATAAGGATCACGCATTTCGAATCTCTCAGGAATCGTTCTTAGATAACAACAATCACAAACAATGGAGGCGAACATAGTCCCATCACATGGGTCACGCACATACCTACGCTCCCATGATCAACAGTCTTATTAACTTCCCAATAAGTCCTTCCCTGAACTATGTTCTCGAGATACCAATCTAAATCCGGGCACACAAAGATTAGATGGCCCTAAGCGAACGTAAACCTCCCGTGATAGCAAGTATGGTAGGTATGTCATACACATAAAATCATATACATATACTAAGCATGCGCACATCCTAGTAATTATCATAATTTATTAGTGGTATACTTCTCATTCTGATACCAACTTATAATGTTACGTAATTCACATATCCCCGGTTAATATTAGCATCTAAATCGTCAATTATTCTCACATCGTAATTAGTCACTCACGTCCTAATCCACAATTTTCATTTGGTTCCCATCACACTTCTATGTTTTACTCCTCAATATATCCCAAATATCCCAACTATATTAATTAGTCATCAAGGGAATGTTATCTCTACAATTAAACCAGGTTACGGGACATTAGAAATCAAATCAGGCCAAAAAGGTCAATCTGTCAACTCGTTAGAAGTCTCGTTCGAACGAGGTCATTCGAACGAGAGTTCGTTCAAACGAGAGTTCGTTTGAACGAGATCTCGTTCGAACGAAAGGCATCGAATGAACATCCAACTCGTTAGAAGTCAAATTGTCAACTCGTTAGAAGCTCGTTCGAACGACCTGGGCAGGCCTTCTAACGAGGTGACAGTTTCGAGCCCAGAATTCTCCTATCTCGTTTTTCCCAATTTTCTTCACCTCTAATCTCATCTAAACATCATTCCAACAGTAGTTCAAGGTTTCTAATCCTTCTTAAACATACTTAGGTCATATTTTAACACATTCATGGGATAAATCTTCGTATACAACACCTAATTATCAAATCTCCCAAAGTTTTTCCCCAAATCTTATGAGTAAGAACCCTAGAATATAAAATCATAAATTTCCATAAATAAATCCGTTTTTGTAACTTAAAGAGTAGTAATTCTTTTAGTTCAATCACCCAATAACAATTCTATATGCAAACCTATATCAAACTCTGAATTTATAACTCCAATCTCATGGGTTTTTATAAATCTTTCAATACAATGGGATTATATAATTTTCTAATCCTGGAAGAAACATTCGCTTGAAATTAACGTAATTAAACCACTTGCCTCTGATCTTTCTCTGAATTTGGTGTTGAATCTTGGATGTAGGTTGCTCTCTCCTTTTCTCCCAAGGTTGAAGGTTGAAGATGGGGTTAGGGTTCTCTCTTTGGGAACTTCTCCTAACTTCTCATGAAACCCCCGTAGCCCTCTAATTAGTTAAGTGCTGGTAATGGGTTAGTGGGTTCCTAAATACCCTATTTTTAATTCCCAAAATTCGTTGGTTAATAATCCTAAAATTTCAAAATTACCAAAATACCCTTTTAAGTTTTCAGTGTGGCCCAAAAAGATATAAATCAACATATTATACATGTACGTACAGTTTAAACTAACAAAAGATATAACCCTTACCTTTTTGGATGTTCAAAGAGAAATGAGATGGAAGATGAGAATGAATGAGAGGATATAAGAGAAAATGAATGGGTGTAGATAAATATATGGAGTAAAGAAGAAGAATCACGAAAGTTTAAGAGTCTAGTAACTGGAAAGCCAAAAGACAAAAACGAATGGGTTACAAAGAAAGGATATTACTGAAAAGCTGATATGTCCACGTGGACACCCTTAGCATGAGGTAGATATTAATGCATGTAGAGCATTTTATAGTAGAGTATAGATATATATATACACTTCTGTTCTTGTGCGGACTAGTCCGCATTTTAAGAATGTGCCTATAATTTAGGCGAAAATTTCTAGACGCACCGTTAGGTGACACATGTTCAGTTCGCATTCTTAAAATGCGGACTAGTCCGCACAAGAGCATATATATATATATATATATATATGTGTGTGTGTGTGTGTGTGTGTGTGTGTGTGTGTATAATCTTTTTAAAAAATTGTTTTATAAATAAAAATGATTTTTTAAGACAATAATCTTTTGGTACAAATATAAATAAAAGATTTTTTTATAAAAAACTATAGTTTTAATAGTTTTTGGGGTTTAGTCTCATGCCCAATGTTTTTTTAGGCACCCCTCCTATGTATTTTTTAAATTATTTTTAGTCCCATAACTACTCAAAACCTCCATCAACCGCCTCGTAACCGCCTCTCTTTTTCTCCGCAGAGAATGACACGGGTCCTATAGTTGTTATAATAGGATCAATGACTAAAAAAATAAAAAAAACATGGGAGTGGATACAAATAAATATTTAAAAGTGAGACTATATACCTCTGATCCCTAGTTTTAACTCTTTTTTTTTATAAAAACGTTTTCTTATGAAAGTTTAATTTATAAAGATAAGTATAAACTGTGTTTTAAACACAATTTATGAAATATTTTTTAAGATATATACATGTGTGTGTATTCGTGTGTTCTATTCCTTTTATTTTCTTAATTTCCCTTATTTCATCATTAAATATTCTCCTTTTTGCATTTCAATTTTTCATCCAAGTATTTGTTTGGCATCAAATATTCTACAAATAAAATACAAATATCCGTTATCCTTTTATAAATTTTTCTACATTAAAAACATGTATCAGATAAATATACAATAGATCTTTTAACATTATATATTTTATATTTATTTTTATAAATATATTCACATTACACTGCGTATCTCACGAAACGAAAAACTATCACTTAATCTTAAAATGAAGGTATCACCTTATTTCTTGACACATGTCATCAAACTTAATGTATTAAATGGAGCTTCAGAATATCGAAATCCATTCTCTGCTCCAAATCTAGCTGTAAGACCCATTTATCTACCGTCCTCTCATATCCTCTCCTATCTTTATCTTTATATACTATAAAATGCTATACAAGGAGTTAAGACTCCTGAGAAAAGAGCCTATCCACGTCATCCATATATTTACATCGTTATATGCATATTTTTTAAACATGTTTCATATCTTTATTCAATCAATTGAACTCCTTCTATCCATCCTTTTCCTTTTCCCAACATTTTCATCTTCTGAGATTTTCCCTTTCTCTCTCAATATAGCCGGAATCCAATATTCCATTTCCATTGTCATTTTCTCTCCCTCTTTTAAGTTACTTCTATGCATTTTGGATATCTGGATTCTATAGTCAAAAATCTGTTCTTTCTAACCCCACTTCAGATGTTGTTTTTTGGGGGATTTCAACGCATGAATATAAGGATAATTCTTCTGATGGGTTCAGAATGGTCAAAACCCAAATGGGTTTTGCTATTTCCAACCTCTTTACAACATTGGTGCGGGGCCATACCAGTTTAAAAATCCAGAAGACAAAGTGGATCAGATCTACTAATTAAATCAATCTCATGAGATGGATTTTACAAAACAAATCACCACTGCAGGAACTTACGGATCTATTGTTTGTGAGAAATCTTCAGATTGTAGATAGAACTCCACACCGAAGAGGAATTTCAAGGAGCCAGAAATCCTCACCAGACAGACAGAAGATTTTTGTCTGAACTGATGGAAAACCGGACCCATCTTCGAGTTATTGGTCGGCTTCGTAACTACCCGGGCCAGATAGGAAATCCAAGGAGACAAAATTCCACGCCGTGATTTTATTTTTGACCATATCCAAGGAGATGGAACTCCAAACTGTTTCTTATTAGGAACTGTGATTTTTTTTTTTACTTTTCAGGGTTATGGTGTTGAAATCAATATTAATTTTTGCTTTTTGGTCCTTGATGTTTAAGGTACTTTCCTTAACGGTACTTATCTTAGTAAACTTTTCATGTTTTTTCATTAATTTGTTTTTAGTATTACTATGCTTATTTGTTATTATTGTTGTCAAGTTAATAGTTTGGTTTGAGGTATATATTTTATAGCTTCTGAAGACAATGATAAAGAACTGTGGTGATTATGTGCATTTTGAAATCACTGAGAGGAATATACTACACGATATGGTCAAAATTGTGAAGAAAAAGGCAAGTTTTCCTTTTGTAGTTAAGGTTAAGATTTTAGGTTCTTAATTTTTTTCACTTTTCTTCTCCCACCCCCAGTTTTGGTGTAGTCTTCAGTGTGTGTGTGGTGGGTGAGGTTGGTGGTGCCTTGTAGGTCTATTTTAATGGGTCTTTGTGACTTGGAAGTGGGTTTGAGGATACACATCGAAAGAGAGGTTCCTGTTTTGTATTATTAATGTTGTGATATCGATTTTTTTAATTATTTTTTATTCTTGTGGGTGTGAATTATTATATTTTAATTGTAAACATGAATGGTTAGGTTAGATTCCTTATTATAATTTACGTTTTGGTAAGTTTTAATCACCAGCGTCTTAAATATATTTTTTCCGGTATAAGTTAAAATCAAGTTGGACTATTTTTACATAAATTTTAATTGATGATCTATTTATTTCAAGGTTCTAAAAAATGCGAGGCGTGATCGAAGGGTGGAGGCCAAGCCTTTAGAAGTCTAGGCGGCCCTTAGGCGTAAAAAAACGTGAAAAGGCATTCAGGCATTTTTTTAATATATTTTTAATTTTTTTTAACTATAACAAGGCTATTAAAAATATAAAATCGTATGTACCTTAAAATATGTCTGAATATATGCAAACTAAAATACTATTTTTTAAATACTAGGAAAAAAATAAAAAAAATAAAGAAAAAACACTTGTTTTTTACGAGAGGCAGTGAGGTTCGGGACACCCTTTGTCTTTTGATTGTTTAGAATGAGATATTGGTCCGATTTTTTAAAAAAAGTCTAAAGAAGGTGATATCGTTTCACCAAAGCGTTTTTGTTTTTTTAAAAAGTGCGCCTTAAGCCTTTACCAAAAATAAGAGGTGAAAGGTTTAAGGCGGGGCGTTTCTCTCAACCCTCAAACCTGGGCGTGCCTAGGCAGAGCCTACCCCGCCTTTTAGAACACTGATTTATTTGTATATACAACCCTACACCCTTTTTAATATTTTTCTGTTTTTTACTCGGAGATGCGCATCATATATCACTACCCATTGTCACTATATCATTATATGATTTTGTTGTAATTTTACATTTTTTTAATAATTATTGAATTTTAGATGAGAAATGGGGGTGTTAATCGATTTCCTATTTTTTTGTTTAGCATCTTTTACATTTTTGTAATTCCTCGGTTGTTTTTTCGAAGTTAACGTATAACTCTGCGCATCGCGCGGGTTTCCAACTAGTCTAAAAAATAACTCTATGCCACTCACTCTACCCTCCTCCCATTAATTGCGGTATGAGAAGAACGTCAATCCTAACAGAATTAAAGATTCGGTTCTCATTCTGTTTCATAAATGTGCCGCATAAATAAAACTTCAAGCTCGATCATATATTCTCACGCCCCTTCTCATAGTTTCCCTTAAATTCTCGTGCTCTACCTCTACCTGTTTTTCGGTATTCTATTTTTTGGGGTTCAATTACATAAAGGCATGTTTGATTGTTCCTAAAATTATAAATTAATTCATTTAAAATTAATTAATTTATGAATTGTCCTATTATTAGTATTTGGTTACAAGAATGAACAAATTCAAAAATGAATCAATTCATATCGATTCACAAAAACTTAAATTAGTTCATTTCACCAAAAGCTTGAAATTGCACAATTTATAATTACAACATGAATCTTAAATGCACCACTCTCATAGAGTACCTCTCACCATACTACTCTCTCTCTCTCTCTCTCTTTCTCTCTCTACACACACACACACACACACATCAAAAGTACATAACTCCATTTTTCTTTTTCAAACACACCACAAATTAGATTTAAGCCAATTTAAAATTAATAGATTCACAATCTATTTATTTCAAATTGATTAATTTATAAAATTAAATAATTTACGCAACCAAATGGACCCTAAGGAAATTTGAGATTTCAACATTTGGGGGTTTCTATTTAACCAAAATAAAGGAAAACATATGGGGTTTTGATCTCACAAATTTTTCTCTACATCTCTTTGCCTCTCTGGTTCTCTTATCGGGTGTTCAACTTTTAAAGTTCCAAATGCGTGGTTTGAAACCATGAGAAATAAGAAGTTCAGCTGATCTTAACTTTTTACAAGTCTGTTTGACAGGTTCTTGAGCCTGTTTTTTCCAACTATTATTTAATCTTTGAAGTTTACTTAGTGTTACATTGAGTAATTATGTGTTAATTTTTTTTCATTACAAGTTTAGATACACCTTCCAAAACTCTACATATTTTTCAATGTACATAAGTCTTTAATCCTATTTTTATTTGTATACAGTGATGTAAACTGTCCTAAATCATTAACTTTTTGTCTTAAATTATGGTTTTCACATTTCAAAGTGTGTCCTCGGAAAGAAAAATATGATATTGAGTTTTAATATCTGACTTAAATGGGAATTACTAGTTTTTTTTTCTTTTTAATTTCAGCAACTTTTATGGTGAAACGGGGGAGTTTATTTGCTTCTTAAAAAGTAAGCCAATGTCCACTTGACATAAATTAGATTCGTTATTGTATTTGATATTCTATCATTGTTTTTATTTTTGATATTATATGGGAAATTGAAAATGAGAACATGAACAAAAGATATGTGAATAAGATTGACAACAAGCATACTTATTGTTTGGTGAAAATGTTAAACCAATGTTTTATTGCTGATATTTTTTCACCCTCCTCCTTTTCAATTTATAAGTTATATGTCATTAACAAATGCCTAATATTAATCATCTTTACTAGAAGGAGGTGTTAGTAGATATCATAATTAAGTTTAGATTAGTGTTTAAAATATTTTTTTCATTTTGTTTCCAGGTACCACAACCGAGAGTGATATTTGTTCATAAGATCATTTTTAACCTTTATCAATTTAGGTTTATTTGTCCATATCTGTCACACATTCTGTATAAAGATAGAAATATGTTCTCACTCATTCAGCAACATCTTTGAGGCAATTCCTGTAGTATAATGTACTTATGTCTTTAATGAACTAAATATGCAACTTCTGGTGCAATCAAATCTATTTAGCATCTTTGAGTCAGTACCTGTAGAAATATGAGATCACTCGCTCATCAACATCTTTTTACTTTTCATTTAATGTACTACTCTCCTGTAGAAATATGAGATCACTCGCTCATCAACATCTTTTTACTTTTCATTTAATGTACTACTCTCTCTCTCTCTCTCTCTCTCTCTCTCTCTATATATATATATATATATATATATATATATATATACATTAGGGTATACCCGTGCCTGAAGGCAAGATACAAAATTTTGAAAGTGTATGTCGTTGATTGGACCATACGTCATATTTACATACATACAAAACACAATGTTCATGTACATATATACATACACCGTGGTACGAACCTTTTATGTCAAAAACTTTTTTTACAAAACATAATTGTAAACAATTTTAAAAAATTGGACAAATTTTCAACATGTTTAATCCATGCCTAAAGGCACGACAATATTCGAAAAAGGTAACATAATGATAACAAAATAACAATCAACACGATTTAATTTCAATATAAATAAGTTATAATTTTTAAACAAAATCGACGAAGTTTCATTTATTTATAAGACCATCCACCTATTTAAGGTGTAAAAAACCACGTCATATAAAACTAAGAATCAATAAATGTTACCAATGATACAAAAAAAATATTGCACGTAGTCGCAAAATGGCCCGAAAATTTCGAAAACACGTAATCGCAAAACAGCAAAAAATTTCAAAATACGTAATTACAAAATGGTAAAAATATCGTTCCCCAACAAAACGACGTGTAGTTTATTAAAAAAAATGGTCATAATCTATTTTGTTTATAAGACTATCCACCCTGCTTTAACAAATAACAAATTGTCAAACAACATTCAAATAGTCCAAGAACCAATTTCATTACAAAAGTCAAACTAATATCATTTAAAATATCAACCCAATGGATTACAATCAAACTACTTTTATTCAAATTACACATTGTAATCTAGTTTCACAACAACTTAAGACTAATTCAAAATACATATTAAGAAAAATTACAATTAGTGCAACAAACGTAAACACCATGCAATTGATTCGAAAATTCATATTATCATATTTTAGGCCTAGCGCTTCGTATTTATATTTTAAATTAGCCATCGCATCCTTTGTAGTAGCACAAATTAACTCCAATTCTTTAATTTGTAATGACAACTCGTGGTATTCAAAATCCGATGACTTTTCCGGATCAATCCAATGAAAAAATTGCCTGAACAAACTTCACAATTTGGACACGACAAAAAACGTCGGCCGTGATTTGTAGATGTCCTTGTAGTCCTGATAAGAGCGTGATCTCCGCAATAACATGTTTGTTGTGAATTAATTGAAGAATCTCCTGGTGCCATCCCCTAAAATAATAAATCAAATTAAGGCCATAATTACATGAAATATATTGTACAAAGCATGATTAATGAAAATACAAAATTGACAATGTCATTTGTGTACATGTATGGGTAAAATTAACTATGTCATTTAAAAGGTGTGTAAACCTGCAAATTTAAAGTTTAGATAACTACACGTAGATAAAAACCAAAAAAACGTTTGTATCATAACAATAAACACGTTTGTAGAGTAAAATTGCAGTATAACACAAATGATGTGAAATCAAACCATAGAAGCTCTAAGACACTAACCCAGTGTCTGAATCATCATGTCTGAATCAAACACACTCAAAGTAATTCAAAAGCTTAGGTCATATTCGAGTGGATGGCCATTTGATTAATATCTGAGTATAATCAATTACATTTTGAAGACGTAATGTTTCTTGATCTGATAAGATCACTCGGACACATTTATGTTCCGGGACACATTCTTGTTCGGGACAAAAAAGTTATAGTTAAAAATATCCCAACTTATTAGAAACTGAGTGCATACGTGTATGTGTGTACGTGTGTGAGAGTAAGAAGTAAATAAGTGCGTGTGTGTGTGTGTGTGTGTGTGTGAGAGAGAGAGAGAGAGACCACAAAAAAGGACTCATAAAAGGGAAGAGTACATGATGATTCACCGCGAGGAGCAGGACAAAACTTGAAATTTCGGAGATGTTGAAAATAATATGTCCTCTACAATTTGTTAGGGCCGCTGAACTTCAACTCTGGAGATTCCAACTGTTTATAAAATCAATATGTGCATAGCTTTCAGAGAATATATCATTCCAAATAACAGCATAGCTGTTAAAAGCAAAAGTACTTAAGTAATTTCAAGGGAACTTTCCGATTTACAAAATGTCACATGCATGAACCAAAAACAAATGAATCCAAAAAATGTTATGGACCACAAGAAATTTTAACATATGAAGGGTTTCTGCACCCACGTTTCCATATGAATTATAAACGTACAATAGCAAACTAAAAAAATCTTCTTTTCTATCTTGCAAATATTTTCATAATAAAGATGAGTGCAAGACTTTATAGTGACTGTGATGATTCGAATCATATAAAATTAAATTTTGACCCATATATAAGCCTGCATATATATATATATATATATATATATATATATCAATTAAAATATTCTCAGTTCATGTATCTAATAGTATATGTATATATTTCATGTATCTAACAGTTGATGGGAATGATGATCGATGAGGGGTTTCACCCTCATCTCACACTTCAAACTTTGTGAATAATTTGAAGAGGGAGAGAGTGTTCTTGGTTGTATGACAGACTTGGGACGGTGTGAGATGAGGGTGAAACCCCACATTGATCATGATTCCCACCAATTTACTCATGTATTTTATATATGTATCAAAGTATAGAAAGTTATTGAGTACATTCATCTTACCAAGGAAAAAATCGGAGAGATCACATCGAACTTTGTTTGCTAATCGAAACATACCAAAAATTAGGCAAAGTAACTCGAATAGTTTTTTTTTTAGAGTAAGCCACAATGTTCCAACCAACCCAAAATATTTTACTAACGCAATAAATGACAAATCATGACACCTGAACTGTTTTGGGTAGGATGAAACATTGTGTGGCCTATAATTAATGATATTATAGGCTTGGAATATTAACCCTCACATTTTCAATATAATTAGTCACCATCAGTGCCACCAAAATTAAGGAGACCCTAACAAAAAATAAATAAATTACAAACCAATACCAAATTCGAATCCCAAATGATTAAATCTGCAAAACTTGGGATTTGAAATCATGATATTTTAGGGTCATAAAGAAACTAATCAAAAGTAGTCAATAACCAAAACTAAATCCAAGCAAACACAATAAAACCACTAATCAATAGTCAAAACATTCAATAAATAGAATACTCAAATCTGTGGAGGTCTTTAACCATATAACGTATAAGAAGTATACAATATGTGGAGAAAACTTTATATAGACATTCACAATCAGTCATGGCTTGATTTTGCAGTATGTTCTATCATTGTCAATGACTCCATGCATTGAAAGTGTAGACCACTGAGTTTTTCGGCATAGTCCTTGCCACACTGGAAATAATCGACACTATAACTTGAGGGAATGCTATAATCTATTTTGGTTCGACACATAAGCCTCTTTTCCTGTAGGAGCTTTTTCGCAGCCTCTGTTTCCTCTATATATCTCAGCTTGTATTCAATGGGGAGATGGACTTCGGTTGAAATGGATGAAATGGTTGCTTGAAATGGATGAAATTAAGAGCAATACACTGGTTGAAGTATATGAAATGACCATGATTAGTATACGATCTATAGTTGCTACACTAACATTCCACCTACAATTACAGCACACATTATTATACGATCTAAAAATAATTGCATCCTTAATAAAAGAAATCAAGAGCACAAATTACAAAATTTGATTTTAGAAATAGAATTATAAAGAAGAATTTCATTTCAATTTAGTACAAAGATTCAACGTAAGTCCACTAAGGATCCAAATATGAACTCAACAATCCATAGTTTGAAACTCGAAAAGTGTAAACAATCAAATATTCAACAAAAAACATAAAAAAGAATGTGGTGAATCTGGCCTCCTTGGTATAATAAAGTTATGTTATTAAGAAAAGTTAGTTTAGCATATGTGCTGAGTGATTTTAAATACACAAAAACAATAAATAAACAATAGATCCAAAACCAAAATAGGATGTGATTGGGGACAAAAACAATCTAGTTTTAATCCCGGATGTAATAGAATCAGGGGTGAATAGGAATATACCTGGGAAATTATCCGAGGAGATTTTTCCCTTCATGCCTGGGAAAATTGAGGAGCCAATAATAGAGCTGAATAATAATATGCCCGTGTCATGGGATGCTCAACTGTAATCACTGATGACAACCTTATTTCTGGGACGATCTCCCCTGTCCATCTACTTTGACTCGATGTGATTAACAATGTACATGCCCTCTAAAACTTGGCCAAACACGACATGCCTCTAATCCAGCCAAGGTGTCTTCACAGTGTATATGAAGAATTAGCTACCATTAGTATTGGGGCGTGCAATTTCCATCCTAATAACTCTAGGTCCAACATGAGTCATCTTGAAATTATCATATTTAAATGTACACCAATATATGAGTTTACCACCAGTGACAAATCCTTTTTTGATGTACCCTTAAATCATGAAATCCTTAATGACGCGATGGAGTGTGGAACCTTGGTAGCCAAAATCCTTCTCTCCTATGCACAGAGCACATAAATTCTCTGTTGTTTGGTGAAATTCATCACCATATAATCCAGTCACAATTCTCCCGATAAGATTTCCTACACATGAAAGATAAGAGTTAACGGGTCATCAAATCTGCAATTTATACTATATTAAATATAATGGAGTTACAAATGGACCCAGAAAAGGCAATCCAACATCATTTTTTGCTTGAAACTTGCAACTTCCGAATTCTGAACAGAATGGGAAATGATCAATCTCCAAAATAAGTATACATCTTTACAAATGAAAATGTTAACCTAATAAGACCATATATTTGATCCATTAACATAAATCAAGCCTTCCCCCGCGGTATCAAGCATAAAAATGATATTGGATTAAAGTCGGTCAGGTAGCTTTGCATTTTGTCTTACCGAGTGCGCTTCTCGATTAAAAACAATTGTGCTAAAATGACAGCCTGAACTTCCTTCAAACAGGAAATACGACCGATCTTAGCACTCGTGGAATCTGCAGCAGCAAAAAAAATTAGTGTGAGAAGAATGCTACAAATTGAATGAAACCTCTATTTTAAATCTTAATGAGACGATTAAAATTGAATCAACTTAGACAGTTCAGTGAAATAGGAAAAGACCCTAAAACTTACACAGTTCATTAACAAAATAGAAGAAAAAGTTCGTTAGTTTAAGACTCCAAATACAAAAGGAATGAAGATAACAAAAGGAATAACCATGATTATTCTATATTAAAATTCTAGATTAGCTCACTTATGTCCTCATGCCAGCTAAAGCGTGGTGGACATGCCTCTGCTACATGAGCTTCCCCCCACACAGATCTATCATCATACCTACTGCTGCCATGGCTCGATCTACTACACTTGGACTGATTGTGGACCTGCCTCTGTCTTTTTATGCTCGTTTATTACTTTGAAGATTCACACCTTGGACTGTGGACTGTGGACCTGGCCAAGTAAGTGATGGTTTTGAAAAAAGTTATTATAGTTCTCGTTCGGCTGTGGGCACTCCTCAATGATGCGAAAACTTCATTGATAGCACATGCCAATATTTGAGGTTCATTTTTTTGTAGAAGCATTATGTACACCTGATAAATTCATCAAATAGTCATTAGATGAACTATTCAAAATATGCTCAAACAAATTATCTTACATAACTTAGTGTATCAGAGGTATAATATTTAAGTATACCTCTGTTTAGATAACAAATTGACTAATATTAAGTAAGAGATGATGAAAAACTATACTAATAACATATCCACACCAAAATCACTTAATACTTTATACTGATAGGTATAAATTAAAAGCTTTTGCCTCCTGTCCTTATACAGCCTTTACCTATACAGTTATACCAGCTCAAGCTTGGCAGCAAGTGAGCATGGACTTCACACTCACTTCATAGCTTGTAAACACCCTTTCTCTGCAGCAGAGATTGCCCATTAGGGGGGAAAACACCTTTATCATCATCTCTATTATTTTGCAATTATTGTTATAAGTCAATAAGATATAACATTAATTTAATAAGAAATGTGTATAAGGTTGAAATTGATACATTCATTTAGCAAAGATATAGCATTTAAAATGTAAAGAAAAAAAAAGAAGAAAAAAAATGTAAAGAAAAAAAAGAAAAAAAATGTAAAGAAAATAGTGGAGAGTGATGGACCTTGAGAGCAAATTCCCAACGTAAGGCGATGATTCATTCGTGAAGGGCTTCGAGGACAGTTCTGGGAAAAAGCTTCTTGGAGCCTCTCTTCTTCTCAATGACAGCCTTAGTAGTTTTCTATGACCCTATCTTCTTCTTCACTTTCTCTTTCCTCTCTTTATCTTCTCTCTCCTTCACCCCTGCCAACGAAGATGGTTTGTGCCTATTTGTTAATATTAGTATTAGTATCAAGTCTTTTTACATTTCCTATCTTACTTAATATTAGTCCATTTGTTATCTAAATAGAGGTATACTTAAGTATAATGTGTTATTATTAAGTGATTTCTTCCGTACTAAATATTAAGGAAGTTGGGAAACGTAAAAATATGATGAAAAAAATGATGAAACTTATTGTTATTCATAGCTTCCATTTTTTATACCTATCAGAGACCTGCATTATCAAAAATCCATAAAGATCAATTATTAGGTTGAACATAAATAGATATCAAGGCAAAGAATGGTGTAAATATGGTGGAAAATGGTTGTTTGTAAGTAGCATATTCCCATTTTCTTCAAATGCTGAGGCAACATCACACAAAGATTAAAAAAATGTTATATCAAATTCATTGTTTTAAGGAATCAATCATGCTCAAGGGAGAAAACTGATATGAAACCGAGATTAAACTTATGGGTAATCTGGACTATCCTCTTTGGGTTCACTGCCCTTATGTTATTGGGCAATCTAGACCTCTTTCCAGTAACAGGGGACTATGAACCACATGTCCTCTTCTTGGTACAGTGATAAACCTACTCTCCACCTGGGGTTTTGACGAATCGGTGTTGGTTGGATATGGTAGCATGGATATGGTATCTGCGGTATGTTAGACCTACAGTAATAGATACTTAAAAATACCGATGAGAACTAAAATATGCAAGTGTGAATAAACCAAATTTTATATACAGCTGAGAATTGAAATATGCAAGTCTGAGCAAACTAAATTGTATTCTTTCAAAAATCTAAATATGAAAGAAAACTGTAACTGTTTGTAACCATAACAATCAAAATGTGAGGCATCATAATGTATATATGCAGCATAATGTGTAACTGTAACTCCGGTAATTGTGTAACTATAACTCCAGCACAATGGGGTTTAATTTCAGTACAATGTGTAACTGTAACTCCAATAACTGTTTGTATCATCCCCTATGTGTAATGTATATATGCAGTCATCAAATTCAATATAGCTTCAATGCCTATGAAAAATTTGTAAGTGAAAACGGATTGTAACAAAAATAACCAAATAATTGAAATGAGACTTACCAAATATTCTCCCCACTTTAATCTCTCCTTAGATTAAAAAAAATTGAGAAACTCACCTGAAAGTAACCCACACTATACGCAATGTAAATTTTGTGTCGAAAAGTAGTAATGGAAGTAAATGCATCAAAACAAAAGCATGACATAATGTATTTTACACATAATGTACTGACATCATAAAGAAGAGAAAAGACGGGGCATAGAGAAATATCGAGCAAGAGATACGTCTTAGCTAACATCTGGTGTCAATGCGTTAGTTCGTCTAAATCACATTAAAATGTTTTTGTTTATCAGTTTTGGTACAAATATAACATGAACAACCAATCATCAAATAGTAAGAATATCCATATTAGTGGCATTCCCGTGTCGACTGTGGTATTATTTATACTATGGTACTATTTATACCTTTAATGAATATAAATATATCTGAAGCATCTTAATAGAACACAATGTTATGAGTACATACCCAACTTAATGTCATAATTTATTTGTCCCGGATGCCAAACTTTCAAATAGATCCTAATAGTAAGGTATGAAATTGAAACATATGTTTTATTCACACACGATTAAAGAATAAGCACAAACATACTTGAGTAGTGCGTCCGACTCAACGATAGAAATGCCACCATATATAGAAGAGACCTCACGTGATGTACCAAAAATTATTTGGCGTACCAATTCTTGCCTCACATGTAGTGTGAATGCCATTAACCAATGGTAGCTCTACAAAAACAAAACATGTATCAATTTCACATATACTTTGGGTACATACAAAAAATTATATACAATGTCTATGAACAAACATATACAATCTCAGATGACCAATTCCATTATATAATATATAACATAACCAATCAATGTCACATAGCACTATAAATTTCAATTGAATTTCTCTACTTCTTTGGAATTGAGCATTTGAGGTCTATTGTTTCGGAAACAATTCGAAATCATACATATATTGTCTATTGAAATCAAATTTCTCAAACAATCCAAATATTCTCAATTGGTCACCTGTAGTGAGCTCAATTATGTGAGGGTAGTGCCAATAATAGTATAAGTGCTGAGTTCAATCCATCAGAAAAAACAACAGTCCTTAGAAACCATCATAAGTTCAATCCAAGGTCTGCCCAACTTAACAGTCGGCAGTGCTCGGAGATAGGGTCTGCCCAACTTACGTTCCCATTTCCAGAAATCCAAAAATGAAAAAAATGAAAAAAAAAATTCTTGTTAGAATAATACATAAAAGGCTAATGAGTCAGTAAATTCATAAAACAAAAGCCCTGATATATGATATATTAAATTAGTGAATTCATAAAAGAACAAACTTGAATTGAAACAAATGACACATTATGTATCTTAGCTACAACATTAGTGAACACTAAAATGCATACTAACAAAAAACTCAGTGTGGTGTCATAAATAGACTAAAAAGACTCTATTGCACTGCTTGAGAAGAGTGGGTCTGAAAAAATCAACAGTTGTCCGACACAAATTGCTCGAGTTGATGTAAAATCCTACGATTGATGGAGTTAATAATAAAGATTGATGGAGTTGATGTAAAATCATACGATTTAAGAGATCTTAGAACACAAATTGCGAACACAAAACACAATACATCGTGTCTATCCTAAACACGACACAAAACACAAATTATCACCCTTA
This sequence comes from Sambucus nigra, assembly GCA_949130495.1. Taxonomy (NCBI): domain Eukaryota; kingdom Viridiplantae; phylum Streptophyta; class Magnoliopsida; order Dipsacales; family Adoxaceae; genus Sambucus; species Sambucus nigra. The sequence goes on along the minus strand of OX422213.1, from coordinate 338,496,030 downwards.
TATAATGCGTACTCGTAAACTACACTATAACCGATGAAAATTCACACCTAACATAATACATCCATTATACACACAATATTATATGGACACCAACACACACATTGACCCAGCACACCCACACATACCCACCTAATATTATAGATACATATATACAAGCACAAAACTTCATTTTAATAGTTGATTGTTTTACTTTCTACATTCTTTTTTAAAGAAATGTGTCTTCAACCTTTTTACTCTATTTTCAATGGCTTGTCACTATACTTGAGCAGGAGAATGCCTTCGTGGCTTTTTTACTGTCTTCATAGGTTTGTTAATAAGAAACTATTTCCCATCAACCCACACATATTAGATGACTTTCAACTTTCAATGTAAAATGGGTATTTTACATGTTATTGCATAAACTCCATACCTTTCCAATCCCCAATTTTGACAACTAAAAATTAAGTTCCACCTTCAAGGTCAAAACTTGACCCATCAAAACATGCTTCATCAATGACTGGACCATTAGATTGACAATATTCTCTGCCGTCAAATCGAGATCAAACATTAACTGTGAAGAAAAGTACCTCAACTTTAAAAATATCCTAATTAAAATTATCAGAAAGAATTTCAACTAAATCACAAATAGAAATAATTTCAGAAAAATCCAAATTAAAATTATCAGATCTAGGGTCCTCTTTACCATGAAGAAAAGGCAAAAAAAAGTTGAATAAAGTTAGATCTGCTATTAACCTTCAGTGATGCAAGTTAAATGTATGTCATCAAAGTCAATGTGAAGATACTATTATTTATGAGCGAAATCGGTGTTGAAATGTTCGACAGATTTCCCACCCTGCACTAGTCTACATAAGTCCTGTGATAATACAGATAACCATGCATATTAAAAGCAATAAAAAACAAAGATATAGCATACAATTCCATTTAGATTAAACATTAAACCAATTAGAAACCCCTACACCAAAATGGGCAAATTGTCACCTTTCAACCGGTCAGCCTTGTCAAGGTCATTGACCGTGACAACTAATTGTCATGGTCATTGACCGTGACAATTCTTTAAATAATTATCACGGTCAATGACCTTGACACGACTGTGACAACTTTTCCAGCAAAAACCCTTTCCCCCTTCTTTTTTCCCTCCCACTGTTCCCTCCCCCTCTCTCTCTCTCTCTCTCTCTCTCTCTCTCTCTCTCTCTCTCTCTCTACTTTCAGGTCCATTTTCTCTCTCTCTCTCTCTCTTCCATTTATATATATATTTGTGTGTATATTTATGTGTGTATGTGTATATATATATGTGTGTATGTGTGTGCGTGTGTGAGGGGTGGGGCAGGGTGGGGGAGGGGGTGGTGGAGGGGAGCAGGGGGTGGGGTGGGGTGTGTGTGTGTGTGGTGGTGTGTGGTGGGGGAGGGGGTGGTGGAGGGGGGCAGGGGGTGGGGTGGGGTGTGTGTGTGTGTGTGTGTGTGTGTGTGGTGGGGGAGGGGGTGTGGTGGGGGAGGGGGTGGTGGAGGGGGTGGGGTGGGGTGGGGTGTGTGTGTGTGTGTGTGGTGGTGTGTGGTGGGAGAGGGGGTGGTGGAGGGGGGTGGGGTGGGGTGGGGTGTGTGGGCCTATGCATAAAGAAGTACCACAATATCTTAATGTTAGGGTTTGACACTGAGAAACTTATGGTATAAAGGTATTGAAAAGAAATCATCATATACTAAGAAAATTGACAAATTAAAGTTAGATAAATCAAGGACTAATGGTGGTCCATATTTCAGTTTGGAAATGTAAGATCTACCGCATCTGAATCTAGGAAGAAATGACACTGAGAAACTTATGGTATAAATAATTAAAAAAAATGGGCGTATGCCGCCTATTTGTGAGCATATGATATTCTTTAGTTGGTGCACAAACTAACGGTCAAAGTAATAGTATATAATTCCAACATTTCAAACTACTTGAACATCACAAATGGATACGAACTTAAAATATAAATTGAGATAACCTTAGAATCTAATTAGGCTAAAAATATAATGGCATCAACTAACATATATACACAACACTAAAAGTAGACATCAATTTATAAATAATTGATAATAGTTGGATAATAAACATCGGGAGGGGGTGGGGGTGGGGGTGGGTGAGGTTTTGAATATTATTTACATTCAAAATAAATAATTGATAATAGTTGTATAATAATTGGATAATAATTGATATTTTCATTCAAAATAAATATTTCATTCAAAAATATTGGATAATAATTGATATTTTCATTTAAATTGATAATAATTTTATTCATGAATTTAAAAAAATGGGCGTATGCCGCCTATTTATGAGCATATGATATTCTTTAGTAAAAGGCGAAATAGTAGTTCATTGTGTGCTCATTGTGTGGCTGCATCAATCTACAATACACTACATAACTAAAAGTTCAATAAAAAAGTCGAGGACTTGCTTTATCTACACATAAGCGTGATATATACTCCAAACAACTGATCTCTTTATTTATCTACACATAAGCATTGAACAATGGTTAACCTTAAAACTAAAATAAACAGAGTATAACTTGATAAACCCAGTACCAAATAATTATATTTAAAATTCCACATCTGATCATATAAACTAAAGTAAGAGTGAGACAAATACAAAGAAAAGATACAATCATGTCTCCCTTTAGATTCCAACATCTATTTCCATGCACACAAATACACACATTTCAAACTCGTGAAAAAACTACAAAAAGTGCAACATAATGCATATGTTAAGTGAAAAATATAGTCATAACTTGTGCTTATGGAACTATTTTAGTTGGTGCACAAACTAACGGTCAAAGTAATAGTATATAATTCCAACATTTCAAACTACTTGAACATCACAAATGGATACGAACTTAAAATATAAATTGAGATAACCTTAGAATCTAATTAGGCTAAAAATATAATGGCATCAACTAACATATATACACAACACTAAAAGTAGACATCAATTTTATAAATAATTGATAATAGTTGGATAATAATTGGATAATAAACATCGGGAGGGGGTGGGGGTGGGGGTGGGTGGGGTTTTGAATATTATTTACATTCAAAATAAATAATTGATAATAGTTGGATAATAATTGGATAATAATTGATATTTTCATTCAAAATAAATATTTCATTCAAAAATATTGGATAATAATTGATATTTTCATTTAAATTGATAATAATTTTATTCATGAAATTAATTCAATTAGGTAAAACCCATGATAATGAAATTTATGCTACAATTATAATTATCTCATATCATAATTTTATTGATAAACAATATATGTAGTTGTCACGGTCGTGGTGGGGGGAGGGGGTGGGGGTGGGGTGTGTGTGTGTGTGTGTGCGCGTAGGTGCGTAGGTGTGCGTGTGTGTGTTGCGGTGGGTGGGGGTGGGGCACCCATTTTATCTGTACTATTAATTCAATTAGGTAAAATGAAATGTGTACTATTAACATTTTTTTTTATCTGTACTAATAGCATTTTTTTTACAGCAAAAATGTCTCCTTCAGATGTTAAGGCGAAGATGATGCTGTTTATGATGATGTCGTCTGGGTTCGGTGGTAGCGGAGGCGACGAGGGCTCCTCGGCCCTTAGGCTCCCCAAATATGGAAAATTTGGGATTACCGTCGAAAACAAGTTGGAGCTTTTAGCGAGATCCCTCGAGCTGCTAAAGACGGTCATCGGCCCGGGGTTTATGAGTTGGAAGGAGGTGCCGTATGAGCTCAAGTTAGCTGTTTGGGCGGCACTACAGGTAATATTTATATGAATATTTCAATTTATATTTATATTTATATTTATTTGCAACTAACATTGTATTTGTTGGACAGGAACAATTCAACTTGGATCCAAAGCTCGCGATTCCGTCTTGGAGCAGTTGAGGGAGCAACACAAGACGTGAAAGAAAAATATGCGGACACGGTACTTTGGAAAAACACGAGAGTCCATTTTACAATGGCGCGGATCCGTCCCGCCCAAGGAGCCGATCTCATTGGCACAATGGCAAAAGTTCATTGACAATGAGATCGAGGATCGACAATTGGCATCTCGCCAATCGGGGAGGGAAAATCGGGCTAAAAAGACGGACGTGCACTACTCCGACCGGACCTCTTACGCTGAGGTGGAGCATAGGATGCAGGTAAGATTTAATTTATCTATAACTACAGAAATATATTACTGGATATTATTTTACTTTGCGGGGCCGATACTAATTTTACTTTACTTTATTTTATTTCAGGGGGTAGGGAGTGGGCCAGGGGTAAGCCACATAGACTCGATACTTATGTGGCTCTTCGGACGAATAAGGGGAAGGACAAGGAGGTGTCCCCGAGCGTCGTGGCCACAATTGTAAGTAATCCGACAGTTTAATTATTGTTAATTACGTTATAATTTTTTAGTTTACTTATTTTACTAATCATGTGCTTTTTGTCGTTTCAGGCAAAGCTTAAGGAAGTGCATGAGTCGCAGTCTGATGCCGACAAGGCATCTTTGTCCACAGACGCACTCAGCCAAGTGCTTGGCTCTGATCGCAAAGGGAGGACAAGGGGAGTGAGCTCGCGGGTGGCCAAATCTAGGATCATCGGATTGGAGACGAGCGACACCGGGTTGGCTCGAACGGTGGATTCACACGACGCAAAGCTGTCCCGTTTGGAGGCGACGATCCAAGATATGTACGCATTCATGAAGCGTACGTTGGGTGGAGACCGTAAAGGGAAAGGGAAAGGGAAGGAGAAGGTGGTGGAGGAGGAGGTGCGGGAGGACGAGGCGCAGGATGATGAGGATGTGGACCTCGCTGCTTCATCACCGACACGTTCGTACTTCGACGATCCACTTCCCTATTTGACGCCCTCCAACAGACCATTGTCGATAATTGGTTGGCCGAGCGTGTTCATATTGGACGTATTTGATGGCCAGCGGATAGGGCGGGGGTTGAGGGACCCGAATATCGTCGAGGGTGGAATAGTCCATGGACGTGTGCTTGAAGAGATGGAGTCCAGGGTGCTCGTCACGCATGTTATACCCGGGAAGGAGAACTCCCTATTGTGGTTGCGCGAACAATGCGGCACGACGTATATTAGTTGGTGCGTCAATTCATATGTCGTGTGGCCTACTCACCTCCTCAGTTTTATCCAAGACATGTAGTAACATTATTTTTAAGTTTGTCCATTTTAATTATATTTGGATTATATCGTCATGTATATTGTTTTTACTTTGAATATTTGGATTATATCGTCATGAATATATATTTGCATTATCTTTAGTTTGTGTTGGATATATGATGTTTGGAACAGGTACAACGTTGCTATAACAGGTACAAATATACTGCTGGGCGGTGGCCATACTGCCCAGTAGATTTTTTTTAAATTCTGCCCAGAATTGTCACCGTCATTGACCGTGATAAGTCCGCGACAAAAGTTGTCACGGACGTGTCACGGTCATTGACCGTGACAATTCTGAGTAAGAGGGGTCACGGTTATGTCACGGTTTATAACCGTGACAAACGTGTCACGGTCATTGACCTTGACACGACCGTGACAAAAAAAGTTGTCTCGCCTCGAAATGTCACGGTCATTGACCTTGACAAGTTGGATTTGTCAAGGTCAATGACCTTAACAAATGGGCAGATTTGGTGTAGTGAACACAAAATGAAATGAATCAAAACCAATTTCATAAAATGGCTAGCAACATGGAACTAATGGAGTCCATTCCATAAAAACTGCTAAGCTTGTTACCTATTGACATAACAATTAAGAAAACTACATTAATACATTATCAAAATCTACATTGGTGATTGTTAACGCAAAAATTCTCCATCTACGAGGACCAATCATAAAAGGACACATGTCATCCTACGTGGCAATATTCGACATCCGAGGAGAGTTGGTCGGCACCCAAGGAGTGTTAGTCGGCACCCGAGGAGAGTTAGTCAGTACCCGATGAGAATTAGTCGGCACCCGAGGAGAGTTGGTCGGCCCCCGAGGAGAGTTAGTCGGCACTCGAGGAGAGTTGATCGGCATACCAACCAGGAAGATCAAAGGATAACTATGCATTTAATGAGCATTAATGTACATTTATACTGTAGATGACAACACATAGCATACCAAGCAATTCAACAATTAGATTCGTTAAATGTAGACATAATGTATAAATGTCTACATACAATGAATCTCTTTATCTACCATCACTATAAATACATGTATTCCCTTAGCCAAGGAAAAAGGGGGGGAGAGAGATCCAAGAGAACCTAGAAACCCCATACACAAGATACACATCCTTTCTCTGTCTACACCCTATAGTGCTATTGTAAACCCCTGGGAATAAAATAACAGTGGGCGTAGGCTTTATTCATAGCCGAACCACTTTAAAAATCTTTGTCTCTTATGTGCTTGATTGGATTGCTTTCATCTATTTATCTGTGATCATAAAAATGGGATTCGGTCCAGTTTTTTGCATCAACAGATTGGCGCCGTCTGTGGCAACGTGTTACAAGCATTGTTCTCCATCAAAAGCTAAGTTTTTATTTTCTATATGTATAATCAATTATATATTATACATACATCTTTTGATTTAATCATAATTTTTATGTTTATATACATAAATTAATTGTCCAATTTTTATCTGCAAAATGTTGCATATCATGATTTTTAAATCATAACTGATAGATTAATTCTTATTTAGATATCTGAAAAATAGTGGATTTCATAAATCATAACTTTTTGCTTGATTCTCAAGTTTTAATTTTATATCATGGAATAAATATTTTTAATGATTAAATATACCAATATATACGATGATGATAAGATTTGATAATTTTCTTTGTTGATTTTGAAATAATTTGTGAAAGATCTTTGATGATTATTCAAATTCCCATTATATTTTTATTCAAATCATGATTCTCATATGTTTATATCCATAAAATTAGAGATCAAATCAATTATATATTGTGCATACATTTTTTAATTCAATCATGATTTTTTATTCACAAATTGTTGAATCTAATTTTACAAATCTGCATAAATGTACATTTCATAATCACAAAGTTTGAGAAATTTGTGTACATATTATATTATTTCTTCTTTAAGGAGATAAAATAATTTCTCTATATTCATAAATCTCTTTTATATGAGTATATACAAATTTGATTCATTTGGAAATCTTTTAATTTAGTCATAATTTTTATATGCACTAACTGTGTGATCGATTTCAATTTGGGGATCAGGTGAATTTTAGACTCATAAATATTATACAAATCCTTGCATCTATGGATCCACTTGAAGATTTTCTGAACAAATATGTTAGGATATGGATAAGCATTAAGAACGATTATGTATTTTCCATTCCGATATTAACATGAATTGAATCAGACCCATTTTCTCTCTCTTCAAGAAAACTATGTTCTCTGCACAAATAATCATATTATGTAATTGTGTTGATACGATCAATTTTATCAATATATGAATAATCAATTATATGTTGTACATACATACTTATATCTTTTGATTCAGTCATGCTTTTTATGATTATAAACATAACTTAGTTGTCCAATTTTTCATTTATCAAATCTGCAAAATATTGCAAATCACGATTTTATTAAATTAGTGGATCGGTTTTTATTTCAAATATGAATAAACGAAAATTTCATAATCACAAGTCCGTTAAATATTTTTATGGAGACACGTTTATGTACATCATATTTTTATGAGAACACGAGATATTTTGATTGTTATCTCTCATATTATTATCTGGAAATTTAAATTGTCCAATATTGAAGCCAATGCACACTATATATTGGTCGGCTGAATAATTATTCTAATAGTAATTTTTATATGATTCAGCCTCAACAGGTGCTCAGGAAAAATTATCTGCCCAGTACAATTCTTGGATGCTCATCTACATCACATAAAGACCTTAAAAGGTCAATACCGAACAAAAACAACGCAGCTAGACTGCACACAACACAGCAGCAAGACTGCAAACAACAATTCAATTGGCACCATCAGATTCATTTCATACATGCCCCAATCCTGGGCATAGAGCTTCATACTTGACTTAATCGAGTTAAGAGTAGGATTGAAGAAGTTCGAGGCAGTGCCATCTATAGTACATCAGTGCCTAAAATTTCCAATAAATTTTGGAGTAGGAGTTGTGAAAGGTGATCAAAAAGTAGCTCGAGAATGTTATTATTCATCTGCCGAGCAAGAGGAGCTGGAGGAGTCGAGGAAAAGGACTACTACTTATCAAGTGGATGAAGGTGCAGAAATTGAAACATTGGATCCTAGAGATGAGTCGCAACTCGTGAAGGGTCAAGTGGTGGAAGCTACTGAAAATATCATTCTGGACGATGAGCACCCTGAACGAACTACTCAAATAGGTTCGTAATTGGATACCTCATTATAACAGGAATTGATAACTTTCTTAAGAAGCAGAAAGAAAACTTTCGCATGGAGTCATGAAGATATGCCCAGAATAGACCCAAATTTCTTATGTCACGAGCTCAACGTGAATAAGAAGATCAAACCAATGAAGCAGAGAAGAAGAGTATTCAGTCCCGAGAAGAATCAAGCTATATAAGAGGAGATCGAGAAGCTACAGAAAGCTTGCTTTATCGAAGACGTTAAATATCCAGACTGGTTAGCAAATGTGGTGATGGTAAAAAAGAAGAATAACAAGTGGAGGATGTGTGTAGATTTCACCGACCTCAATAAAGCATGCCCAAAGGATCACTTTCTGCTGCCCCGAATTGATCAAGTAGTCGATGCTACCTCGGGACACGAGCTGCTGAGCTTCATGGATGCTTATTCTGGTTACAACCAGATTAAAATGAAACTTGAAGACAGGGAGAGTACTTCTTTCATTACCCCCAGGGGAACTTATTATTATTACTTTATGCCTTTTGGTTTGAAAAATGCAGGTGCGACATATCAGCGGCTGATGAACAAGGTCTTTGCTGAACAAATCAGTTGCAATATGGAAGTCTATGTTGACGATATGCTGACAAAGAGCAAGAAAGCTGCCGATCATCTAGTTGACTTAGGCCAGACCTTTGATCAACTGGATAAATATCAAATGAAACTGAACCCGACGAAGTGCATATTTGGACTTCGAGAAGGCATGTTTCTCGGGTACATTGTCAATCAACGAGGTATTGAAGCAAATCCTGAAAAGATCAACGCCCTATTAGGGCTGTGATCTCCAATGACGAAGAAAGAAGTACAGAGTCTCACAGGACGAGTAGCAGCACTCAACAGATTTGTATCACGAGCAACTGATAGATGTCTCCCATTCTTCACAACGCTCCGAAAGACTTTTGAGTGGAATGATGAATGTGAGAAGGCCTTTCAAGACTTGAAGAAATACCTGGGAGCACCTCCACTGTTGTCCAGGACGGTGTTGGGAAAAAATTATACTTGTATCTAGCAGTATCGGAGAATGCAGTTACCTCGGCGTTGATCAGAGTGGAGAATGGAGTGAAAAAACTAATTTATTACACGAGTAAGGCCTTCCGAGGAGCAGAAATCAGATATCCGAGGCTGGAAAAATTGGCACTGGCATTGATTGAGGCAAGTAGGAGAATGAGGCCATACTTTCAGGCTCATACCATAGTAGTATATACTGATATGCCGTTGAGGCAAGCCCTTCATAAACTAGAAAAATCAGGGAGATTGATGTATTGGGCAATAGAGCTCGGTGAATATGATATAGTTTATGAACCCAAATCATCGCTAAAAGGGCATGCTGTAGCAGATTTTATAGCAGAGTTCACCTATCCTGTTACCCCTGAGGAGCAAAAGTTTCTCGCTGATCAACCTGTGGATGTTACAGAATCAACAGACACAAGCTCAGACCAACTCCGGTTGGTAAAAGGGCGAGTGGATGTTACAGGATCATCAATTTCGAGCTCAGACCAACTCCGGTTGGTAAAAGGGCAAGAAAAGATGATCGACGAGGAGCAAGAAATATCAGGGGAGGATGAAAGGAAGCAATAAATATTTCACCGAGGAACTCTGTCAGATCAAAAATTTGAAGACGAGTTACCTATATGGAGGCTATATGTAGACGGCTCATCTTGCACAACAGGCTATGGGGCAGGGATCGATTTGAACAGCCCGGACGAGGTTGACATGGAATACGCCCTACGATTCCAATTCAAAGCTTCCAATAATGAGGTTGAGTAGGAGGCCATGATTGCAGGTCTTAATTTGGAAAAAATTATGGAGGCGCAACAGGTTATTGTCTTAAGTGATTCTCAATTGATCGTAAATCAAATGTTGGGAATATATGCAGCCAAATGAGAATTAATGATTAGGTATCATGTAAAGGTGATGGATTTGGTATCAAAATTTGTTGCTATTCAGCTGGTCAGAATACAAGAATGGAGAATGCGAGAATAGACGCCTTAGCTCGATTAGCATCAGCTACTCGTATCGAGCTACGAAGAACAATCCCAATTGAAGTTTTAGTTGGTCGGAGTATAGATGAAGATCTGACGATGAATTTTACTACCCTTGATTTAGGACCATCTTGGATGGATCCCACCAGGGCATATATTGAGGAGGGAGAATTACCAATTGACAAGCTCGTAGCCAAGAAATTGAAGTTTAAAGTTGATCGGTATGTATTAATTAACAGTATTCTATATAGACGAGGAATTATGGCAGGTTTGCAAAGATGTGTGCATCCCACCGAGGTGAAAGATTTGATTGAAGAGGTCCATGAAGGGTCTTGTGGAGCCCATGTAGCAGGTCGGACGCTTTTGCAAAGGATGATGATGCAGGGATACTACTGGCCAACGATGAGAGCTGATTGTATAGCCTATGACAAGAAATGTGACAAGTGCCAGCCCTTTCCCTCCATCCGAAGAACTCCACAAGCATTGTTGACACCCATCACTTCCCCTTGGCGATTTTCCTTGTGGGGAGTTGATCTGGTCGGGCCACTGCCAACGACCAGGGGAAGGTTCAAATACCTCGTCGTCGCAGTGGATTATTTTACTAAGTGGGTAGAAGCGGAGCCTCTCATTGATATGACGTACGACAAGGGGTACCAATTTATCTGGAAGAATATAATCTGTCGATATGGTCTTCCTCATGCCTTCATCACAGACCATGGAACACAATTTGACAACGAGGAGTTCGCTGCCTATTGCCATCAGTCCAATATTTTAAAGATCCACTCGGCACCAGGAAATCCTCAAAGCAACGGACAGACTAAAGTGACGAATAGAACACTGCTAAATGGATTGAAGAAAAGACTAAGTGATGCAAAAGCAAACTGGATCAACGAGTTACAGTTAGTACTGTGGGCTTATCGTATTACTCCCCGAGCAGCAACTGGAGAATCACCATATATGCTGGCGTTTGGAAGTGAAGCTGTTATACCTGCTCCTTTTATTGAAAATTTTTCGGGGAATACTAGTGCTACACACTACTCGGCAAAGCTCAGACTACTCAGCAAAAATATTCCTAAAAATGCTAACCTAGGTTGCTTAGGAAACAAAATATTCCTAAAAATGCCAACCTGTTTGGCTAGGAAACAAAATATTCCTAAAAATTCCAACCACAGTTGGTTAGGAAAAGAAAATATTCCTAAAAATGCCAACCTGTTTGGCTAGGAAACAAAATATTCCTAAAAATGCCAACCTGTTTGGCTGGGAAACAAAATATTCCTAAAAATGACAACCTGTTTGGCTAGGAAACAAAATATTCCTAAAAATGCCAACTTATGTTGGTTAGGAAGTACATATATTCTCAAAAATGCCAACTTATGTTGGTCGGGAGGTAAATATATTCTCGAAAATGCCAACTTATGTTGGTCGGGAGGTAAGATTATTCCAGAAAGCGCCAAAGTTGCTCGTAGAGGAAAAATCCACTAACTATGGCTGGTCGGGGATAAAAACCCACTAACTGTAGTTGGTCGAAAAGGAAAATTTACCGACCTTGGTTGGTCGGAAACATTTTATGAAAACGATAAAGTGATCGAGCAACATTTTTTATACTTGTAACTTTTTTACTAAGTTGGTCGACAAACAAAACATCAGTTTTTATCAAATGGTTACCACAAATTCAAACTAGTCGACAATAAGTTGATTGACAAACAATACAATATTGTTATCTTTTTAACAGATACATATGCACAGATGTAAAGTATTTTACAAGACAATAGCAATTAAGATTGCGAACAAAAATGAAAGTCTTTCATTAAAATCAAAAACAAAATACATCAGGAATGAAATACAAATTTATTACATCAATATTCCCATTCTATTGGTTTCTTCCCCTCTGCTTTTGAAACAGGTTCCTCGCCAGCAGGTGGATCATTTAAAGCAAGAGGATGAAGTTAAGATCTTTGAGCATCCTGATATTCTTCACGGATGGTCGATCTAGGAGGTGCTCGATAAAGTATTTGTTCATTTGGGGGCTTCTATTACAGATATATTTGTTCATTTAGTGGCACATTCTTATAACATCATGCAGTCGAGCACCAAATTCAACTTCACAAACTCACACGGAGGCGTATTCTGAAGTTCAGGAGGGGCATTCAGAAGTTCAGGAGGCATATTCAGGAGTTATTATGCACATACTATTGAAGTTCAGAAGTCAAATTTAGCATCTACAGCACTGAGATCTTTACTACTACTATCCCGACCAATATTGAAGAAGAAGTTGTATGAAAATGTTTCGAAGTCCACCACTAGGTTGGTACTAATCAGATTGAAGAGTTGGGTTCAAAAGCTATTATGTTACTCGATAAAGTATTCAGAGGATCATAAATCAGAAGAATCAAGCACGTGAAGTTAGCACTCAGTGGCTCGGCACAGGAGGCAGTTGGTTGGCTAGCGAACCAATCAACATACTTGAAGATTATGACAAGCTACAAGCTGCATACTATGGCATGGATGCATCCAAATTCCCAGGGGTGATACATAGCACACGGAGTTCCTCAAAAGAAATATTAGCAACCGTCGATCAGCCTGCTTCATATGTCGTCCAGGAGATAATGCACTTTATGTTGAACAAATCAAGAAGGTAAATCAAGAATTTCACGAGCACCGAGCAACACTGCAGAATAAATACTCCATCCTTTCAAGTAAACCATCAAGCATGGAGCATTGGGGGCTTCTGTTAACACAAAAATTCTCCATCTACGAGGACCAATCAGAAAAGGACACATGTCATCCTAGGTGGCAATATTCGACATCCGAGGAGAGTTGGTCGGCACCCAAGGAGTGTTAGTCGGCACCCGAGGAGAGTTAGTCAGTACCCGATGAGAATTAGTCGGCACCCGAGGAGAGTTGGTCGGCCCCCGAGGAGAGTTAGTCGACACCCGAGGAGAGTTGATCGGCATACCAACCAGGAAGATCAAAGGATAACTATGCATTTAATGAGCATTAATGTACATTTATACTGTAGATGACAACACATAGCATACCAAGCAATTCAACAATTAGATTCGTTGAATGTAGACATAATGTATAAATGTCTACATACAATGAATCTCTTTATCTCCCATCACTATAAATACATGTATTCCCTTATCCAAGGAAAAAGGGGGGGAGAGAGATCCAAGAGAACCTAGAAACCCCATACACAAGATACACATCCTTTCTCTCTCTACACCCTATGGTGCTATTGTAAACCCCTGGGAATAAAATAACAGTGGACGTAGGCTTTATTCATAGCCGAACCACTTTAAAAATCTTTGTCTCTTATGTGCTTGATTGGATTGCTTTCATCTATTTATCTGTGATCATAAAAATGGGATTCGGTCCAGTTTTTTGCATCAACAGTGACCAACTAAAACACGTAATATATTATCAAATTCTAAAAGAAAGATTAGAAAAAGAGTACTACTTATATCAGGGAAATGGGGAGATATACCAGCGGGAAGGAGAGCTATATCATTTCATCATCAATGCTTCAATCTCCGATCAGCAGCGTTCATCACTTTGTAAATGCCATATCATTTCATTATGAAAAAATGATATGAACACGACTTAAAAAGACACATTGTCAATGCTACAATAAAAATAATATACAATAAAAACTACTAATGAATGGGCATACATTCTTTACATAACACCCAAAATCAAATCTAATGAAATATCACTTTGAATCAACAAACCGATTAGAATACATTCAACATAGCTAAGCCCAAACTAACACGTGCATAACATGTATTGAAGTCACAACGCTAAAACCAAGCTAAGGTCGGTGTATAACATGATCAATCACATATTATACGAAGTATATTAAAAATCCCAGCTTGAAAATTATTAAAAATCCCATAAATGCAACCAAATATATTAAAACTCCCAGAAATCCCAGAAACGTAACCAAATATATTTTACCAAATACATTAGAACTCCTAGAAATCCTAGCCAAGCGCAAATATATTAAAACTTCCAGAAATTTGGCCAAACGTAAATGTAAATCCAAATCTGCCCAGCAAATATACTTACGAAACCAGTTGATAAATAATGAATACGAAACCCATTGATAAGCCCATAAAACATGATAAATGATGAACCCAATGATATATAGTATATAGATATGTGAACCCAATGATATAATTAAACTCCCCAAAAATTTGGCCAAACGCAAATGTAAATAACAAACCCATTGATAAATGATGAATACGAAACATAAATAGGAAACCCAATGATAAATGATGAATACAAAACCCTAGAAAATGCTCGGAAAATATAAAACTTAAATCTATATAAAAGGATTGTAAAACATAAATTTATTGTACTGCAATAAAGAAAGTCTTAGTGTAGAGAAAAATAGAAGATCAAAACCTACAAACCGAATATGAGAGATGTGTAGACCCAAGAATATCAAATTACTATGTATTGAACATAAAAAATGCAAATAGATCAAATAAGTACCTGCAAAACCAAAAAAAAAGGTGAAATCCTGAAAGAGCATACATGTATATGAAAAATAAACCCTTAAATCATTACAAAACCCTAAATTACAACATCGTTAAATCCATTACAAAACCTTAAATTACAAAAAGAAAAAATCTTAAAATGACAAACACGGACCCTTAAAATGGTAAACCAAAAATCTATTAAAACTAAAATCGAAACCATAGAACCCTAAAATTGAAACTATTCAAAACGTACCTAAGAGAAGAGGCAAGGAGAGAGGTGCGATACAACGAGGAGAGAGGTACGACGGTTGGGCTGAGCCAGGGAGAGTAGATTTTGTGTGGGTGTAGATGAGGGAATGGGATAAAGTGATAGAATGAGAGATAGAGGTTGTGCTTGTGAAATGAGGGTCGGGGAGAGAGAGTGGGGGCTTTGGTAATTGGTATTTCGCAGCAAGGGTTAATTTCTAATTTTGACCGTGTATTTGAATTTTGGGTAGGGGAGCAAAGGAAATGAAGGGTTAAAAAAGAAGGGGAACTTAAATACTTAAGGGGCAAAAATGGTAAGAGGTGTATTTTAATCTCAACCCTTGGATTCTTGCCTTGTTGGCTTCGATTTGAACTGTGAAGTGTCTCCCCATCTTATGAATAGTGAAAACACCATTGTAACTTATTATATATATATATATATGTGTGTGTGTGTGTGTGTGTGTGTGTGTGTGTGTGTGTGATGTTTGCCTTATGTTTAGTTATGTGTACCATTCACTTTCTTTCATATTTGTATTTTACCAAATCTTGAGCTATACCGTCATGTTATCTGAATATTTGATACATTTCTTCCATTTCAAAACTTGTGCTCGGGTCATATCTCATCAATATTTCAAATTAATTTTTACACCAAATTTTGAATTCAACCATTTACCCAACACTTTTATATACCCTATGTTAAGCATATGTTAAGCATTTACACAACACTTTTAGGCCATATGTTAAGCATTTTACACCATTGTATCAAGATAAATTATGATTTTTTGATTGGTATCTACTTTTTGATTGGAATATTTGTGAAAATTTAATAAATTATCTTTTCCCTTCATTCTCATTTAGTAGACTATATTTTTTGCAATATTATACATGGTAAATTATTTTAAACCATTCACTGTATCTCAAATTTGTATTTTACAAAATCTTAAGATGAATTGTCATGTAATCTTAACTTCTATAGATTATTTTCCTTTACAAAACTTGCATTCGTGTAATATCTCATCTATATTTTAAATAATTATTCCTCTAAATCTTGAAATGAATTGGAAAGTGAAATCAATTGGGATTTTAAATCCTATACAACTATTTACACAACATTTTAGACCATATATTAAGAGATAAATTATGTTCATTTGATTGGTATGTATTGTTTGCAGATAAGTTATATTACCTTTAGGAAGACGAACTGAATTTTTCATTCTTATAAACATATATATTTATATATATTTTATATCTGATGATGGCTTCATAGCTTTTTAACAAAATTTCTTTATTTCATATCTTCAATTATTGCTCACAAAAATCATATGATAAATTATGCATAGAAAAATAAAATTTGACTTATTGTGACTTTTTTCAATATGGCGTTCATTGATCCTTTGTTCTCTCATAGATTTCTTCATTTTGTAATTCTTAAATTGTTAAAAAATAGACATATATATAGATTGTGTTCAATAATGAAAACTTATGTATAGTTTTATTCATATGTTACTAATTTTTTTGGTAAAATGTAAATGTATTAAACCAAAAGGCGAACCGCCATAGATATACAATAAGCCCAAGAAACAAAAACAAGAGCACAAAGTCTCAAACAACACACGTACAAAATAAATCGGACAAAGACCCTACAACAAATCAACAAAGCAACCAAAACAATCAAAATGCAATAGGGCATTTCAAGCCACAAAACAATCACAACTGCAAGTTGAATATTCAATATAAAATCACCGTATCACTCTTCATAGAAGATTTTTCAATAAAATTACGAAACCCCACCAAACACTGTTAAACGCCACACCATTGTTTCTAACACCAAACTAGTCCTTCAAAAAGGGGACAAAGACAACCCCGACCAAAGAAATTATAAATACTTCCCCCTAATCAAAAAGCACTGCTCGATCTGAAATGAAACATATTGATGCCAAAAATTATCCCTCTATGTGGACCAATCAGACGTGAACATTTGTCCTCCTACGTGGCTAAAATCCTACTCAGCAGATTGTAACCCAATAGGAATGCCGACCAACGACAGGAATGCCGACCATCAAGATCAATGAAGCATCACCATGCCAAAGTTCATACTACACGTAGTTTATACAACCAACCATTAAATTTATTGTTTAAGGATGTAAATGCTTAAATGTATAAAAGCATTCCATCCCTTGACATTCCGACCCTTGACCTCTGGGTCACTATAAATATATTGTGTCCCTTTCATCAAGGGCTAGGCAGAACGAATCCTAGGCTATTCTTATTGACAAGAATACCTGGCTTTCTATAACCTCTGAAATCAATACAATAACAATGGACGTAGGCTTTCTTACATAGCTGGACCACTTTAAAAACTCTCTCTCTCTCTCTCTTTTTATTTACCATTGTTATTATATATTTTATCTGTGATAATAAAATTGGATCAAGTCCAAATTTTTACATCAATAGATTGGCATCGTCTGTGGGAACGTGTTTTTAATTACTGTTCTCATTCTCATATACCCTTGTTCAAGGGAAGATGGATGAATTGTGAAACCTCGCCTAATTAAATACTGGGTGATCAGTCCCTTATTAAATTAAATCAAAGTATTTGGTTGGTTCATTCTTAGCATCACTGTCGAAATAATTTTCTTTATTAATCACCTAATAAATAATTAAGCTAAGTGTCAAAACAATTAATTTTAAAGATTAAGTTGCCCGATTATACTTTAATATACGAAACCATTTTCATGAACACGGATAATAATATTAAAACCAAACCATCCAAGTGAAGTAAACATGCTAGATAGATCAACCAAATAAAATATCCCACATCGCAGGACAAATTAATATTCAAAAGCAATCCCAACTAAAATGGAATACTGAAATAAATAAAGACTACAAATCTCCCTGAGCTAAATATAACTGGAAATAGGCGACACATGACCTACCTAATAATGACTAAATAGGAGTCTGAGAAGACAAGGATGAAGTCGTCTACTGCAAGGACCTGCAACTCCCACACTAGCTGCATCACGTCAATAGTTCAACGGTCTAAGCCTGACGCCCCTGTGACTATATATATATATATATATATATATACAAGAGAGAAAAAGAGATAACAGGAAATGGGTCGGAGACCAAGTGTAAAATAACTTTTAAAATTATTTAGCAAGTATATAAAATGCTAACTAGTTCATATTACATAAATGTTAGTGCCTCGACACTCACTTGAGAATTCTCACCTCTTAATTAATGTGCATTCCTAATGTACTACTGAATTGTCCCATATAAAGCTAACCCAGTTAACTTGTGACAATTCGGATATAATTATGATAAATTATATTTAAATAATGCTTATCTTATGTGATATGAATAATTTGTTATTAGTATATTTAATGTTAAGTGATTATGTTTAGTCTAATCCTACTTTCATAAATCGTGAAATGCTGAGTTATGTACGAACACAAAATTTTGTTATTTTCGATAGAAATGTTCCTATTTAAGACTAGTTTTGACCCTTATAACATTAAAAATGACTTGAGGTGAAAGATAGATAGTTGTATACATGTGAGTTAGGGTTGTAACACAACAAACGGTGCATCAAAAGGATGTCCGAGTAAGAAGTTAGGCCGAATTTATGAACAAGGGGTAAATCTGTCCATTTCCTTTAAGTGGTAAATTGTCTTTCAATAAACTAAATATTTTAATTTGATTGGTTGGAATGGGAGGCAGCCTTTGCCAACTTGAACCTCTCCCTTTAACTTATTTCTTCAGAAACTATAACCTTAGGTTTAGTTTTGAGAGATTTAAGCTTAAGGAAAGAGAAAGTGGAAGTTTAAGGAAGAAAAGATTTCAAAAAAAGTTAGGAAAATTCCAAGAAAATCTTTAAAGTATTTCCAAGGTAAAATTATGTGATTAATATTGTTTTAATCTAGTATTATACTTATTTCAAAGTATATAAATCGTGAATTAGGGATTAAAATTCCATCACCCTTTGTGATAATATGTATTGGTTCATATGTGAGGTAAGTGGTGTTTATAGGCCATATTGGTTTCTATTCAAACCCCTTATATTCAAACTTGCATATTTTTTTGTATGCTTATTGGAATTCAGAAATTTCAATTGGATATGAAAGTAGACTCATATATTCATATCATATCCGAAAATGAGAATTTAACTCCTTGTGGTTGGTCCTTGGTGATGGTTTCAAGTTGGTACATAGTTGCTATTTGGAAATTTAATTTCGATATGCCCTGAGTTTTGTCAAGCTTTTGACCTAGAAAATGATGTCAAAAAATTATAAAACTGTAATTCTATACTATTCAGTATGTGTATTGAAAATGGGTTGAAAATCATGGAAAGTTATACTGGAGAAAAATTATGAAAATTCTTGGAAGTTGAAGGAACAATAGAGGAGCTTGTAAGGAAGATTTCTTGTGTTGTAAAGAAATGGTTATAACTTGCCCTAGGAAGCTTGAAAAAATTACACCGTCACTTGTAATGGAAAGTATATTCATATATGTTTTCATATTGATAAGGTTGTATACCTGTATTTATACAATTTATGAATATAGGATGGTTGAGTATAGAGGACAATAATTTGAGGTCATACTGGATAACCCATAAAAGAATATTGTTATCTCCTCTTTCCAAAGAGTATTTTGAGTACATGTTTCATGTGTACATATATTGCGAAGTATACTTTTATGTTTACTTGATTTTAGTTATAAATTCCTTACGAGGTAGTTTCTAGGGTTGAATGTTCATGACCTTATCAACATGTATACCATTGTTTCGTCTTTACACATATTTCATGGAATATGACTTGAGTAGAATTATATTGTTGTTGTATAGTCATTATAAGTTACATAGATATATTAAGATAATACTTATGATTGAAATTCAGTAATAATTTAGTTGGATTAACATGTGTAAGGTCAAATCAACCTAGTTCAGCTCCACCCGAGGGAAACGTGAATACCTAGTTGACAACCTGATGTGAGTGTACTTACTGAGTTTATTATGGATATGATGTGTATGTATTATATTTTGAGATGATATGGCTTATTAAAAGTCGTGAGATGTTGAGATGTTATGACTTATTAAAAGTCAAGAGATGTTGAGATGTTATGGCTTTATAAAAGTCAAGATATGTTGAATTGCTATGCAATTCAGGAGATGTTAGGTTATTAAAACCTATGGATATGTTTATTGCCCACGAGCAGGAGATGTGTTTTTTTTAACTCCGGATATATATATATATATGGCCTAATTTGTCACAAATATGGATATATTTATATGTTGAGATGTTAATATAGTAAATTTACTATATAGAGATGTAGTACATTCACTGAGTTCTTAAACTCATGGTTTCATATGTTTACATTTTCAGGTTTTGAAGTTCCCACTGCTAGGTCTAGGTGGTTGGGTAAAAAGTAGGAGGGTCTCGTCAGTTCTATTTTATACATTGTACTAGTTGTAATTAAGTTAAATGGTATGGGAGTTTTGTTTAAATTATTTTTCCTTAAAACGATTGGATTGTTAGTATTCCGCATTTTAACCTTGAAGTTGTTTTAATGTGTATTACTAAATAAATAAATAAATAAATAAATAGTGTGGTTTGTGAACTCTTTAGTTAATTATATCCTAATGGGGTTAGGGTGTGACAACTTGGTATCATAGCTTTTGGTTTTTATATTCTGGGGTTAGAGAGTCTAGATGTGAAAGTGGCAGAAATAGTGTGGTGTGGGTCATTTATATTAACTTATGAAAAATACTAACCATTATGTTAGAAATAAATGTTGTATTCTTTTTTCTATAATTGTGGTTTATGACAGATAGTAAGATATGGAAGGAGAAAATATGCATGAGAGGGTGGATGAGGAGTCTTCAAATACAGTAAACCAACAAAATCCAAATAATGTAGAGGGGGCTCCTAAACAACTTACAAATATGCAGAAAATGGCTCGTGCCATGACTTTAATGGCATAATAACAAAACATATTTATGACGCAAATAGTAGAACAACAAGCCAAGTACTTGGAGGAGCACACTTTGGACAGAAGAGAAAGGGAAATACGACGAGAGGAGAAGAATACTCTATACGAGAAGTTTATCAAATTGAACCCACCCAGCATTCTCAGGTTCTGTAGATCCTTTAGAAGTTGAGGCTTGGGTTAGAGACACAGAAACTATCTTTGGGGTGATGAATGTACCTGGTGCGTAGAAGGTAATTTTGGCTACTTTCATGTTAAAGGGCGAAGCTAAATATTGGTGGGAGTCTTCCAAACATTTATTGCTTACTCCGGAGGGAGGTTCGGTAATTACTTGGGATTCCTTTATTAAATTCTTATATGAAATGTATTTTCCTCGCATGCATCGGAAGAAAAAAAAGAGAGAATTTTTATCACTGACTCAGGGGAATCTATCGATCGGGGAGTATGAAACTAAATTTATATCTTTGTCTCTATTTTCATTACATTTCTTACACAAAGAGGAGGATAAATGTATCAGATTTCAGGATGGGTTGAATTTGGTTATCAAATCTAGACTCACTGCACTTGAAATGGTAGATTATACTTCTTTAGTTAACAAAGCTATGATGGTTGAAGGAGATGTTAATGATGCAATAAAGAATAGGAAATAAAGGGGAAAGAGGAGTAGCTTTGATCCATCTCAGCAAAAGGAAGGAACTGTAGAATACTCAAAACAGGGGAGTCAAAGATTTCAGCGTCGTAGAGGGACTGAAAATTATGTTCATAGTAGGACACCAAGCGATTTTAGGGGTGCAGGATCGATGGGCTAACAGAATAGACAACAGGAGAATGACAATGGGCAGTCTAAGCCTGTTACATGTTATTTTTGCAAAGCTGAGGGCCATATCAGTCCATATTGTCCCAAGTTAAAGGGGGGTAGAGTGTTATCACTGTCATCAAATTGGTCACACAAAAAAGAATTGTCCTATGCTATTGGGAGGGATTCAATCAGCTACTACTAGTCGAGGTTCATCACCTGGAGGCATAGGGAGGGGAGGAGGTAGAGGACAAGCTAGTGGTTCCAGGGCTCCGGGAAGAATATTTGCAATGACTTTACAGGATGCTCAGGCTACTCCAGAGGTGGTGATAGGTACATTTTTTGTCATGAACAAACATGCTTACGTGCTTATTGATCAAGGTTCTACTCATTCATTTGTAGCACTATCATTTACCATGCATTTGGGTAGATCATGTTCTTATCTAGATTGTGGTTTATATATTTCTACACCTATGGGGGATGTGATGTTAGTGGAGCATGTGTGGGGGAGAGGGATTTGACCATTGATTTAATCCCACTAGATATTCGAGATTTTGATATTATCTTGGGTATGGACTGGTTATCTTCCTACCATACATCGATTGACTATTTTTTCAAGGAGGTTACATTTAATATACCGGGGGAGGAAGAATTCAAATTTACTGGGGAAAGAAATGTGGTTCCAAATTGTCTTATTTCTGCCCTTCGGGCGAGAAAATTGTTAAATAAGGGTTGTCAAGGCTTTTTAGCATATATTGTGGATATAAACAGGGAATTGCAAAAATTAGAAGATATCCCAGTAGTTAAGGATTTTGCAAATGTGTTCCTAGATGAATTACCAGGATTGCCACCTAGCACAGAGGTAGAGTTTACTATTGATTTAGTGCCTGGTACAACTCCAATTTCTATTTCTCCATATAGAATGGGACCTGTGGAACTAAATGAGTTAAAGGTTCAACTGCAAGATTTGGTAGACAGAGGTTTTATTCGACCCAGTGTAATAACCAATATTAATGTCATAGTTGACAAATAAATCTAAACACAAATCAAATTTTACAATAACGTAAAAACAGTCTTGAACTTTTTTGTACTTGAACTCAAGTACACCTAAAATGCACAAAACCAAACCATTTGTCCATATAAAAAATGGTGGGACACAAATAAATATACCCATCGTCTACATTAATTATCCACAAAAAAATAATGACCTATTACATGTATCATAACTAGATATACCCACTATGTACATCATTAAAAAAAATATCTCCAAAAAAATTTACATTCAAAAATCACTCATAAATGCTTTAGTCTTCCTTTGGCTTTCCCGAAATTATGGTGACACCTCAAAAACTCCAAATAATATAATATATGTCTAAATAAGCTCACATCATGGACTTGCTTCTTCAAAGCGTCCTATAATAAAGCAAATTATCAAGAGCATTGTTAAATCGTATTCTTTTAAAATCCTCTTACGTAGTAAATATTTATAAATATTGTATAAAAAATTATGTTTTCTTAACTTTGAAAAGAATCTCACAAATTTTTTACCAACTTCCTTGGTTGCATTGTCTTGATATTCTCTATTTCTCGATCGTCGGGCGGTTATCCACATTAGAGACCTTATCATCCTCGTTAAATGCATCTCCATGTATCGTTTTTTGTCCTAATTATAAAATAAAATATAAGAAATTAAGCACACAACACAAAATCCCCACAATGAATTGATTATGAATGATATGCCTTTCACATGCCTCTAATTAAATGCTCCAGTATAAGTTCAAAACACCATATATAAATCTTTAGTGCAACGTAAAACACAACATATAAATTCTAGTTTTTCCAAAGATTACGTCGTGCATAAAGTAAGTCAAAAAGATTTTTTTTATATAACACATATAATTGTAACAATTTTAAAAAATTGGGCAGAGTTTCCTTTGTTTATAGGACTATCCGTCCTGTTTAAGAAATAAATAAAAAACTTGAACAATATTCAAAGAGACACAATTTATCAAACAAATTCAGATATTATTTCATTCACTAATAGGGAAAATAAACCATTGACACATTGATATTTTTGATGCATTTCACATTAAAAAGAATCAAATAAGACTATCCTCACCTTAATGTAATTGATGCTCAATCCAGAAAATAATTTCTTCCATCCTTGCTTGTAGACAAACATAATAAGACTTCCCATTGTTTCATCCATGCCTCTGTTGTTAGATAGTGAGAGTCACTGGACCTGTTGATCTATCTCGTTTAGCATTCAAAATTATGAGTTATGCAGAATATGCATTTATCTGTGCTTAGTAATTTAACAATATTTGGTTCTCGTATGAAAAAACAAATAAGGCAGTATTGTAACAACCAATTTAACCTTACTGAGTAGTGAAATCATATATATATATATATATATATATATATATATATATATATATATATATATATATATATATATATATATATATATATATAAGGTAAGGATGCACATGTACAGAAACCCAACTTTTTAAAGTGATCCATTTTAAAGTTTCACATACATTTTGTCAAACAGGAACTAAGAATGGGTGAAAACAAGAGTGACATTGTCAAATTTGTATGAAAATTAAACTTACAAAGATAAGACTTTTTTGAACAAGAAGGATGAGCCTTATGCATCTGATTTGAATCCTCAATTCTTTCATATCAAACTTGTTCCTACAATACATGAAACGAAAACATAACTGCAGTGCAAGCAAAATAAATGAAATAGACAAACGAAAAACATGCGAGCAAAATAAATGAAAGAGAGTACCTGACGGCGACAAGATTCAGAGGATAACGGGAATCGGAGAATCAGGGGGAGATTTTGGGTGTCGTGGGAATGAGGAGGCGTTTTGCAATTTTGGGAGGGTTAGGTCCCCAAAAGTTTTCGATGATTGGAGATGGAGGGAAAGTCCGTCCAATTATTTTCTTTACATGCGTTTAAGTTTTTGAGTGTGTGTGACAGTTTATAATGATAGTTTATAAAAAAAAGTCATTTAAGTAATACTATTACACTTTAATGACAATATTTTTTAAATGTCTTAAGGCCATTTTTTAAAAGTGTCATTAAATGATATTTTTCTAGTAGTACATCCCGAAGACATATGATCGCGACTTGTTTACACGAGTTCAAAATCTCCAACAAAGCCTTTCTACTGTGACAGATTACCCATAGCAAGCCCACCCCTTTACACCTGAGCAAATCTTAGCAAAACTGATGAACAAAAAATCAGTCGTTATCTCAATGGGTTGTAATTTGAAATCAAGAATGAGCTTACCCTGCGAGACATTGAGTCCCTCGAGAAACCAGTCACCTATGCAAAGAAGGCGGATGAGCATTTGTTCAATGATAATACTCAAAAATCCACGGCTCCACCTGCCACCTTGACTCGTAAACCACAGCTATCGACCTTCAATGTAAAGTTCTATGAGCGTGGTTTATTAGTCCCGTGAGTAGCTCACTGCCCCAAGAAGAAATGAACTCCCAATTGGCTTTTCGAGGCGACTGCACAAGAGAAGAATATTACACTATAGCCAATATTGAAGAACAACCTCTCATCATCCACGTCTTAGTTCACTTGGAGATGGAAGGAATACCCCTCTAAAGCTTGGGGGGGGGGGGGGTAGTGATGTGTCTGGTGGGAAAGAGGGAATCCTACCCTAGATATATTAAGAGGAGAGGCAAATAATTTTTTTCCTTCTTTTTTATTTTTTTTAATTCCAGCACTTCGTTTCCTATTTTTTAGTTATTAGTTTCTCGGGAATTATCTATTAATTTCCTAATTAGTTCCTATAAATAAGGGCCTCTCCTCTTTTATTTTTCAATTCATTATTAATCAAAATTTTGCATTGTGCATTATTGTGTTTGAGTAAATCGCTTCCGCTTGATGGCCTCAAGGTCATTTAGGTGGGAGTTGGTGGCACGACGACAATCCTTGTGACTAACCCGTTCGGCTGAGTTTCTCTCTTCCAAGGTGAGCTTGGGGGTATTCCTGACATGTTGTTTTGAATGTATGGAGTGGTCCCCACCCTTGCGAATCTCAACTGAATGCGACTGAGTTCGGTTTTTTCTGTCTGAGCCAACTCCTTCAGTGACTTTCTCCTGAGGTAATAGGCATGTGTGGGCCATGCACAAGCAGGTGACTTCGGGTTTGGCCTTAGAGACTTTATTCAACCCCCAAGTGAGCGTGATGAGGTAGTTAAGGGTCGCGGCAGACCTTAGTTGGCTTCTCCCCTTTGTGTAGGGCTTTGAAATGTGTCCATTGTTGCTGGTCTTGGGGTCTGCTGGAGGTGAGGACCACCCGTCTGAGGTCCTCATATGTTTTTAATCACAAACCCCAACACAAAAATCATCCGACCTCTCCCACCCTTAACATCCAAACTCATGTAATAATGATTTGCTTTCATTACGCATTTCGCATGAGGTCATTTGATTTTTTTCTTCTCTGTTTATTTTTTCTTTTTTTTAAAAGGATTCTTATATTAATGTGCATATTCATTGATAGAGATCTTATTTCTATATGTGAATTTACCTGACTAGCTTGGTTGATATGTTTCATAGGTTGCGAGACGATAAAAATCACATTATTGAGCACACTGAGGTAAGAATTGTAGCATCGAATACGAGTATTCTCTAGTTAATAGTATTCTAATATATTTGTGAGTTTATTTCATCATTTTTCATAATGCAAAAATGCCCATTGTTTTGGCCATCATTGTTTAATTAGAATGTTCAACTAAACTTTTTTTTTCTATTTTTTATGTCCGATACTTCCGTCCATAATGGCACGCAAAAAGGCGACAAAGTGATTTCAATTTCCTTGTTATTAAGGAATTAATGTGCCTTTGAAAATGTGTGAACGGGTCCAACAGGCCAGTGGGGTTGCCCACCCAGTTTAGAGGGGATTATCTTCTTTTATTTTAAACTTTCTATTATCCATTTGTTTATCTTTACGTTATTAGTTGTATCGTAATGTCTTTCGTTATCTGTCACGCCACTGAAATGGAATCAGGATTAAAATTATAGAAGAAGAGTTGTGGTCTGTGAAAAAATGCATCGTTTCGGTTCAGCCATTGATGAGCTGGAAGTTTGTTAAAATTGAAAATTAGTTAGGCCTTGAGGCGTGTTGACTGTAACAAAATATCATTGTATACGAACTCTGTATTGTCATGATGCAACTAAAAAGGGACAACAAAATCTCTTCTTTTCTCCAACTCTCTCTCTGCTCAATTCTTCCACTGTAAAAGTCACCGTTAAAGTTGCTCTTAAGCTCAAGTATCATGAGACTGGTATTTGAGATCTTTCGTGGAGTGGATAGTTACGATGGGCACTTGTCATTAACAACTTGAGAATATGGTTAAAGAATTGACCAAAAATTCTAAGAATGTATGTATGGTGATATCAAGGGTGGAAGGACTCATGGATTCAATGGAGAATTAAATGAAAACCATGGAGAAACCTATGGAATTGGTCAAGGATGGAATTGAGAGATTGTTAGCCCAAAGAAACAAATATAATGGATAAGTTGATGAAGGAATTTTTTCTCTTAGTGGACAGAGGATGGAGCAAATTTAGTGAATCTTTACAGAACATTCGGGGTGGATTGAATGAACTTAGGGTAGCCACTTTCCTGTTGGTAGTAATGTTAGAAAACGAAATATGGATTTCTCACACTGTGATGGAGAGGGCCCTAGGGGTTGGATTAAGAAAGTCCATAGGTTCCATAAAAGGTAATTCTATTTCAGAGGCACAGGAAGTTCCATTTTCTTCCATGTATCTTGAAGGCAAGGTTTATTTTGATAAGCTTGTGAAATAGAGTGGGGTCATTTTGCAGAAATCTTTTGTGCAATGCTGTTTGATCCCATATTCTTATTCCGCTGCCTAGAAATTCGTTTTTACTCCAACAATTTCTATCAAATCATGGTTGTGATATAAATGTTTTGGGGTTCCATGTTGTCCAAATAAAATCTCTATTTAGTTTTTCATGAATAATTACTTGAATATTAGATAGGATCTAACATGGTTATGCAGGAGTTTAATCCCTCCGTTATGGTCCACTGAATGGTTTCTATTGATTGTATGGATGTTTTGTTCTTAGTTATTTTTTTGTTTTTTGATTTTGTTGTAATTAGGGTTTGAATCATTTCATTAATCGATATATATGGATGAGAAAGATGAGGGTGTAACATAATCTTGTTGTATAAGAACTCTGTATTGTTTTAACTGAACAAAAGAGGAAAAACACAATGTATTCTCTCTGTATTCAATTAAAATTCACCATTACAGGCTCTCAAGCTTGAGACCTTACATTATCTAGGTTTATCTATTAGTCAAGTGGTAGATTTAGGTTTCTAGCTTGTTTCTTTTGTTATAAGTAAGTTGGCCAACTGTTATAATCATTTCGGTTGTGTTCGATTGAAATTATTTCATAGAAAATGTGAAACATTTCATATTTATTAACTTTTGGTGTGTATGATTGCATAATTTTCCTCAGAATTTTTCCTAACTTACTACAGTTGGGACTTATTTTTTTGGGTGGTCTTGGGTGGGGTGGTTAAGTGTGAAGCTTTTTCCATGGAAGTTATTCCTTATAAACTTTGTTCACCCCACCAATCAAACACAATTAATTTTAAAGAGTTGAGTGATACCTTTGTGTTTAGATTAAATGTTTAGAGCCATGTTAAACGTTGTCTTGACCTGGATGTTGCCAAAGAAGTATGACCGCATAGACAAGCCTGCTAACCACATGACTCAGATTCAAAGTTTTGGTAAAGTCCATCGCTCTATCAGCTCCGCCCCCTTGAACTCCAACCAAAAGGATTGTCGCCGCAACCGACGTTGGCCCCTTCCGCCAGCCAGCAGTCTGACTACCCACCATTATGGGTCTCCGATGGTTCTGTCTCCACCTTTGCTTTCTCCACAAAGAAGAACTACCATCACCTGATACAAACCACTACCCTCTGCTTTAGCGGTTCCTTACCAGGGCTAGCCCTTTTTCTTTCCTTTATTTGCCTAAAGCCCAAATGATTATTGAAGAACCTATCCTCGATATCGTTCACTAATCTCTACGTTAATGTTGGCGCTCTATGACAACCTGCGTTGACCCTTCATCGCGTCCACTCAACCTCCAACAAACCAAACCAAATCCTTAACGACCCACCACCGCCGAACAATGCACCCAAACCAACTACATTTGGGACCCCTCTAAGTATGCATTTGTCCTTCCATGCCCTTCGTCAATGATCGACGACTCCTACCGGTGACGGTCGAAGGCCGAAAACCTATGGGCATAGCCTCGTGAGGATCGCCCATGCTTAGAGAAGACCTGTCGCTCATCATAGCAATAAAACATGTTGGAAAACAATGTGTCTGAACCCTCAATGCTCACCGGATCCCCTCTTAGCCCTCTCCACCTTCGACGAATGTTATTCACATTCCACGAGGATGAGTGGACCTCCGGCATATCCCTTTGAAGGCAAATGTTTCTACATGTCACGATGACTTGACCTTCGATGTATCACTGCAAAGCTTCCCCGTGATGACATCACACCACCTTAGAACTGCAGCGGCGAGAGAGCCTCAAAATTCTTAGATCTGGGTGCGACCAACTTTCTTATCATAATCGCGGCCCCTTAGATGACTGTCGATGTCGACCTCGTGAGACTGAATAAAATCTTATAGAGGATTTAGCTTTAGGGTTTCACTCCCAACAGACTCAAATCTCTCAAAATTGTAATAATGACCAATACAAGAGGCATCATGTTCTACTGTTGAGTTATTTGTAGTATTTCGAACAACAGTAATAGGTTATTCATGAATAGTTCTATTCATATGGTAATCATATGCCATCACCGATATGGCTGTGTTAATCACCACCATCGAAGGCTCTATGTATGGACGGTCTTACATATGAACACATTCAGTGTCGGATTATCTCTTTCACCCTTCACAATTTTTGCAAAGTTTTCTGGTAAAACCTCATGGCGAATAGGACTCGTTCGATAAGCATGATATGTAAACAGCGTGAAAGCAAGAACTGCATATGCTATAAACATTAACAATGGTATTATGGTGGAAGAACCGATTAGGTTTAAGAAATTGTGGTAAAGCAGAGCAGAGATGGAGAAAATGTATACTAGTTTAAATTAACGGTTAAACCATATGCAAAGCATGGGTACCCTTCTATGCAGAGTTAGGTTCTCCATGGTGGTGGTCTTGCTCAGTAACATCAAATTATTCCTCTATGTTGTAATCATGGTTCAAAGTTAAGGCCGATACCGCGACGATACGATCGAGTTGACTAGGTATTGGTACCCACTGATCCGATTCCGAGTTTCGAGTTGAGTTTTCAATTATTGGTGTAAATCGACCCTATATCGATAATTTCTCGGTAGTATCGGTGATATCCCGGTAGAATCGGCCCATATCGACGATATTATGGTAGAATCGTTCCATATTGGTGATATATCAACCGAGATGGTATAAATTACTAAGCATCGATCTCTCTATCTCAACTTCTAATTCACTCAAT
This sequence comes from Sambucus nigra, assembly GCA_949130495.1. Lineage (NCBI taxonomy): Eukaryota > Viridiplantae > Streptophyta > Magnoliopsida > Dipsacales > Adoxaceae > Sambucus > Sambucus nigra. The sequence goes on along the minus strand of OX422213.1, from coordinate 338,465,573 downwards.
TGAGTCTCGATTTTGCATCCATGTCACAATCGGATCAATCACTTTCAATTAGTAGAGGTTATATGATGTTTTGTGGTCGCTAATCGGATTTTTTTTGTTGAATCTCTCATTTCTTTACTTTTAGTGTTACTAGGGGGGTTATCTCCCATTTAACATTCTATTTGAATACACTTAAAAGTGTATGGTTATTTATATTGCATATATCCTTAATTAGTAATAAGTACTATTATAACATTCACGAAGAATAAATTACTAAATATATATTGATTTAGACAGTATTATGCCTATTAAATGACGAGTCAATATATAAAATTACACAATGCTATACATACTAAATAATGATTCAGTATAAACAATTACACAATGTTATGCATACCAATGATGATTTTGTACTTGTCTAATTGAGCCATGTTATTATTCTCATTTTTCTAGACTTTTCTCTATTTTTTTCAAATTTTTTTGAGTTCTCTAAATAGAGTATAGTTGCGTATCGCCCGAGTCATAGACCGATACCGCGACTTTGAACCATGGTTGTACTTTTCATATGCCTCAACATCATCCAAGGACAAGCTAGCGTCCAAAAGAAACAACTCGCAACCACTGGGTGGGGAATAAGAAATTATATCAACACAACCTTTTATTAAACAAATCAACCTGAATGTGTAAACATAAACTTGCACAATTTATACCCACATAATATAAACTTACACAACATATACTTATCATCATAACAATCATATTACAATTGATATTTGGAATCAAGTATAAATGAAACCCACTTCCCAACAAAACTAATGTGAGTCTATAGACATTTTTCCTACTTCAAAAAAGTAATAAAAGTTTCAATAACCTAAAAGGATTTAAACAAATTCTAGAAATATATTAATCGATAGTATAATGGAGTTCGTCTTTTCTCCACAATATCATAATGGAGGTAAGGTATAGGTTTATCATTTCATCCTAGATATAGGTGTCACTGTCAACTGAGCCGTGTTGTCTTCTGTTTGGACTGTGTTAATATTTTTTTAATAAGAAATAGATTACAAATGCAAGATTACCAAATAAAAAAAACTAGTATTCAATAACCCTTCAAGAATCCACCCAATTCTAAATCAAAACTAGATATTTTCTCCATACAAAAATAAGTAAAATCTGTTGTTCACGTTAAAATCGAGTTATTTGTGTTTCACTCTAACCATATTAGTTCAATATTTATGTTGATCGATTGTGCCATAATTAATTCTTGTCTAGCAATGACAATCCTAATCCTCTAACCTATTATATCAAAAATTAGAAAAGCTACAAATCTTATATAACGGAGAATAATGATATGAGTTCCATTTAAATCTACCAAATGATGTGTTACTGCACGAAATGTTGTAATGTTGCACAGTGTGCTGCAGGATACAACACTACATAGCTACGACATATTATTTGGTGGATTATCTGGAGGTTTATTTGATACTCATCATTACTTTATATCGAATTATCTACAACTAAAGGAAGCTAACCATATAATCAATCAATATGATAAATTACGTATAAATTAACGTATAAGGTAAATAAATAAATTAAGTGAAGCCAATAACACAATTATGCCCCTATTTGTTATGTTTTCTGAAATCCAGATTCCATTGTGTGATCCTCTGCATGGCAGCATACCCACTAGTAGAAAAAGCCCTTAATAGATTAAGAGCAGCAGCAGATTGGCAGTAAACTCTAATTAATCTTTGAGCGTCAGGTGTCCTCAAATCAAACGCATCTCCATTCACTTTGTCCCCTCTGTAACTTGGCAACATAACACCATCCTTCTCCGCAAATGGGTCACACCTTTCAAGACTGGAAAATAATGCATAAAAATGCAAATTATTAAGATTTATACGACAAGATTATCCAAACTGAAAAAGAGTAAAGAAGAGCAAAATTTATTTGAAATCATCTTAATAACCATGTAAACCATCAGTGGGGAATCACGGGGATTATCAATCCAATAATTTATACCAGATAACTTATCATTACCATCAAACCATAGGAAATGCCCTAGTCATTCCTTAACAAACAAAAACATCAATAAAATCAAAAATCCAAACCCCGACACGAATAAGCTATCACGTTTATCTAATCACCCTAAGCTAACCTAAAAAACTAATTTATACCACATCACTGAACTCAATGAACCATATGAAACCCTAATAATCCATAAACCTCTTATAAACCCATATCTTTTAACCAAAGAAACCCTTAATCAAACCAAATTAATATAGCACAATTGAACACAATAATATGACACGATTTTTTAAATATGATATCAGATGTTAATGCCCATTTAACAGAGTAATATAACACAATATAGTTGTCAAATGTTAATGCCCAATGAACACAGTAATATAACGCATTTTTTTAAAAGAAGTACACAAACAAAATTGAAAAGCCTTAATCAAACCAAATCGATTTCACAATTAAACCAAATCTAAATTTTTTTGATATTAGATAAAACCAAATAGATTTCTGGTATACCCACAACTAATTACAAATCGATTTCTTGTGCGTTTTCGTTCCCATTCTATAATTTGTTACAAATCGATCCGCGATCACTGCATGTGTGCACATCTGTGTGTGGGTGTGCATGTGTGTATGCATTATATATATATATATATATATATAGAGAGAGAGAGAGAGAGAGAAATACCTGATTTGGGGGAGAGTGAGAGATGGTTGCATGGTTACGGGATGGTTTCATGGGAAGGAGATGGGGAAAATTTGGCTAGGGTTGATTTTGGGGAAAATTTTTAACGAGTTTGGAGGGAACACTTTTGCCTTTTTTTTTCTTATTGGCGGGGGGCTAAAATTTTTGAGTAAAAAATGTCATAATATGTACATTAGTATAGAAATTCTTACAAAAATGTCATAATATCTATAATCAGAAATGATTTTTATATTTAAAGTGCCATTAAAAATATTACTAATATACATAAAATGACATTTTATGTTAGAGATGTCACGTTAATAACAATATCAACCTTTAAATGACATTTTTGTAATAAATGTCTTTAAATTAATTTTTCGAGCGTCATAAAAAGGTGTTTTTCTTGTAGTGGTTGCATGGTTCCTTTGCAAATTCAGGGTGTCATGCATTTAAAATCTTTCATATGAGTGAAACAATTGGATGATGCATGAGATTCCTACACACCTCGGATTGAGGATTACATGTCATAGCCACCACTACCCACGGTACAGTGAAAAATCTTTTTAACCGTAGCCCGAGGGGAAAATACTCCAATACCTTTGGGGAACAAGTGAGCTCTTGCGAGATTTTACAGGTTTGTCTTTTTCACTCTCATCAACCATATAACTTGGCTCATTCCATAGAGTATAATCATCTTTCAGTTCATTTTCATTGAGGTATAATATGCAATCATACATGCATTCATGAATACATTTTTACTTCAAACCTAAACCCTTCAAGCTCTTTTTCATGCTCAAATAACTATCTAGTAATGTGCTCTCTTTCATTAGAATGTCTTTAGCACACTTAAGAATTCTGGTTATGCTGTTGTCCGACAAACCAAATGGACTCTTAAAATTATGCAAATGATCATTTTGTACAATACCAAGTGATCTTCTTTGTAATATTTATTCTAAGGTCTAGCCGCATCGAGTTTTAATCGTATGTATTCTTGATCTTTGAGTAATTCAATGTCAACTTTTTCATTGACTTTGTCTTAATTCACATTATCACATCCACGGGCTAGTGGTTTTAATGTGGTTGACTTCGTAAGCATCATCAATTTTGTCGGTCAAAGGACGATGGCTGGAGAATTATTCATCACTTACACCTGGTGGGGTCTCATCATAAGGTCGTTAATTGGTAATTCTTTTCATACACATGGTACATTATTTTCTCTATGGAATATCCATATCTTATAGTTTTTCGACATACCCCAAATTAGTAAATGCAATTCAATGTCTTCGAAAGATTTAAACTTGTCATTCATACAACGGTTGAATGGGCACATAATCTTATCGTTGTTTATATTTCTATTGACATATTTAACAAATTCACAAACACCCTTTACATGATTGTTAGAGACTCTATTACCCTCTCCAATCCACTCTTTATATTGTGGAAAATCCATTAAATTGTCTTCAAAATTCAAGTCAGCTATATGAATATGTTGAAACGAATGTCTTATTGTAAACAAGAACTCCCAGTTTATAATTCAAGAAAATTCATTCAACCCAAGTAAATTTAAGAAAATTCATTCAACCTGAGAATTCAATAAATATAAAATAAAACCAAACAAATTAAGAGGTCAATAATAGTAAAATTAAAATAACTTATGATGCCAACATATAATTGAAAAATTACAAATATTTAACATTATTCATCTCCTAATCCTGAACAATAAATGAATTGATCAGGAAATATAATAATTTTTATAATATTTTAATAGAGGCCCTTCACTGTGGTCAATGCACAGGCTCATCTCTGCAACCATCGTATACTTTATCAACCAATATCTAAGTCTCACCCACCGCCAAAGGGAGATTATGGACAAGTGTTTCGTCATTCATGTAAACAAACATGCACGTGACAATGACCATACAATTGGACAAGTTTGTTATATAATACTCCTCACCATAGTCACCATGCATGGACGACGATTATCCATGGTATATAGGAAGAGGTTCTTGGGAAGGGAATGTTGCAGGAGGAGGCACTTAGGAGGGAAAACTTTCAGGAGTAGGATATGGGAACATTTTAGGAGGCATCTGGGAGGGTAAACCATATTGTTAAGTAAACAATTAGACTAACCCTTTGATTTCATTCGTCAACATTACCATGTTGATTCCAATATTGCCCACCTCCCTTCTAAGATCTCACACCTCTCATTTTGCCTTGGCATGTTCTTCTGCCTTGCTCGACACATGACCCCTCACCAAAGAGATCTCGTCCAATAGAGGTGAAGTGTGTTGTATTTTGCTACTTTTCGTATGCGATACCACGCCTCTTGTCCTCCCCCTTTTCTCCCTCCCAAGTACCTTGATTAGGGCATTTTCTCCAATGTCATACGGGTTGCACTTAGACTGGTTGTTCGATATGACTTCTATCATTTCCTATAACATAATATTATATTTAGAAGTATCATTTTAAATTTGTTTTATTATAATGTGTATATATATGATAACTAAATTAAAACTCACCAAAGTCGGAAATAATTTTTTTGGGAATTTATTGGTCTTTTTTTTCATCTAGCATGCAAGTTCAAGTTAACCCAATTAGGGTCTTTACGATCTTCTAGACTCCCCTTGGTCATGTCCACCCATCAACCCTTCAGATCATTATATGATTTTCCCCTAAATTTGTGGATATCAACTTTTTTTGCCCTGTTTAGTTTATTTTTCTCTCTCTCCGTTAGTTTTTCCTCCATGGCTTCATTCTTCGCGAAGTTGTTCCATTAGTTAATACGCATTTGAACATTTAGGGAAACTCTGTCTTCCAGCCCCAAAATATCATAAATTGATGCCTACTTTGGGAAAACAATCTTCTGAATGTTCTTGATAAGTGCCTAATTTTTTTTATCATTTATACCCAAATCTAGGCCTTATTAGGCCCATTGCGTAATAATAAATAATGTGCTTTTAAAGTTATTTTAGTAATTTAGAAGAAAAATGCAAGTTGAAAAGAATTCGAGTTAAAGATGAAATTTTAGTAATCTGATGGGGTGAAATTATAATTGTAGAAATACTATGGGCTTAAAAACAATTTCTACATGTTTATCTAATCAAAATAAAGTTTTCTTCGAAATTTGATTGAATTCTGAGCTGAAACGAACCAATTATGAATTTCGGGGGCTAAAATGCAATGAGGGATAATTTTGTAATTTCCTAAACTTTTATGGATCAAAATTTAATTAATTAATATTATTTTTCATTTCTACAGGTACCCTGGGAGTTTGGACAATATATGAGTTGATATGCAAAAATCTTTAGGATACGTCGCGATAAGACACGGTTGACCTAGTTGTACAAAATATTTTTTATTAAATCCCTCGAGGGTCTATTGAAGTCGTGCCATAGCTTTTCGAAAATATGATTAAAAGATTCACATTTTTATAGTGTAATGAATTTCAAAATGTGAAGTTTTAAGGGTGCAAAATCAGTTTGAATAACAAAACGGCTGTGAATAGTGATGAAAATTGAAAAAAATGGAAAATGGAAAAAGATTTTGATTCAAAACGACACGTGTGAATAGCTCAAACCTTGTAATCAGTTTGATTAGCATTTTCTAAAAGATTTAAAAATTCGATATTCATTTAAAACGACACGATTGTATGTTTTAAACCTTTAATTTTGTTTGAAGAAATATTTTTTTATTTCAAGTGTGAGTACTTTTAGACAACTTATACTCTTATTAAATCAATTGTTATCTCATGCTTAAAGACTACATTTTAAATTTATAAGTGGAATTTTTAAGGGAATAGGGATTTAAACCATCTAAAATTAAAGACATTAAATTGGATTGTGAATTTAAATGTTTTATTTTCTGAATTAAACGCGACGAGAGTCGGTTTAATTTGAGTTATAAAATCGTAAAGTACGAATTTAAATTAATATATAATATTAGTTAAATGTGATTAATGGATCGAACGTCCTAATTTTTTTACACACTTGATTATGTATTTCGTAGTTGCACTTTTTATTTGTGTTAGATTAATTTAACATTTCATCTCTTCTCTACACAATTCAGTCTAGTTGAAAATTTGTAATTCTTTTAAACATTAAAATTGACAAGTCTCTATGAGTTCGGCCCGTACTTAGACTCGCTATTCTACAATAGCCCATGCACTTGCGCTAATTTTAATTTGACAACAAGTTTTTAACGTCGTTGCAAGGGATTTGTTCAATTTAAAAAAAAAATGTGACTTTCGCACTAGTTTGTTTTACATTTTTGCATTTTTATTAGAAAAATTCCATAAAAAAATTGAAAATAAAAAAATATTTTTTCTGAAAATTTTTAGATTTTTATTTTTTATTTACTCCAGAATTATTTTTAAAAAAATCAAAAATTTAAAGAAATAATTTTTATTTTGAGGAGTAATTTTGTTATTTTGTGAATATAATAAATAAAATAAAAATAATAAAAATTTGTTTCATAAGTATGCTTGGTTATTTTTGTTTTGTATTAAAAACACTACTAGTGCGTACATCGTGTTATAATTTTTTATTAATTTTGTTGTATCACACTTTACATTTGGTGTAGTTTTTCTTGTGTGTTATTTTTTAGTAGCATATTAAAAAAAATACATAAAAAGAAGAAAAAAAATAGGGGCAAAAGTGAAGAATAAGTGGACGTGAAGAATATTTGTGCAATCTTGTCATGATCACACGGAACTCTCGGGAACGATTGAAACGTATGCGATGTTTCCACCTAATCGATGTCAAATTGAACTTTGGCCCAATGTAAATAAGTGCCCATAAAAAGTCCAGGATGGAGGTACGCTTTATGTGCTTCTACGAGGTGTAATTTCGCATTTCAATTAGCACGTTGCATAAATTGACTTAAGGGAAAAACTCGTAGGAAATATATGTGGAGATTTCATCACCCTTCCTTGGCTCAAAAATTACTAATTAACCAAGCATTTGCATATCTCGAGCCAACATAATTAATTTAAAATCAAGTAGGCATTGACCTTTGGATATCACATAGCTCATAGGAAAACTCTTAACGATGTTAGAATTGAAAGGTACTCTAATGCTAACTTATTAAATCGGTTCCGTTTTACTTTGTCTAGGATTGGTAATTGTAATGTGTCCTCGTACCGATCACCTACTTGGAGGTAAAATCAAGATTTGAGGTGATAACCGTAGGTGTCTGTCTTTTAAATTCTACCTTATCAAAGAGTAGGAGGAGCTATCTAATTATGGAGAATAATTTGGAGACCCCCTTTGTCATTGATTAATCCCGAAAAATCTAGATTTTAATATTAAAATTCCCCTCACCTAAATTCGATAATTCAATTTTCTTTGTGTTAGCTAGGAATTATGTGTTTTAAGTCAAAATATTTGCTTTTACTTTTCTTCAAAAATAAAAAAATATATTTTGAAATTTTAAAATTAAAAAAAAATCATAAAGGATAAAAAAATTCAAGTGAGCATAGTGTATGAGAATTTAGTGTCGAGATCATACCGGTCGTTTGTCAAGTGTGTTATTCTTGATAATTATATAGGTAGATTTTTTTATATTCACTGATATGGGAGATGAGTTAGTAGCACGTACTCTTAAACATTACCTTTATCCGACTATGTCTAGTCAACCTTTATGCATACTACTACTCGAGAACAATGCGAACCAATTCCTTTCGAGAACAATCCAATTATTGCCTGTGTTTTGAGGAAACGAAAAATAGGATCCCTACCTCCATGTGAGTGAGTTTGAAAATATTTATGGGTACGATCTCGAGATTCTCAATTTGAGTATAGAGGTAATGGGCAAGGATAGTAGGGCCATCAGGGCCAGATGCAGGCTCATCAGGGCCAAGGGAAAGGAGGTAATGGTCAACAGGGTCGGGATCAATCGGGACAAAATGGTGGAAAGTTTGCTGGAAAATGTTTCGTGTGCAGAAAGTATTGCCACAAACAACAAGATTGTCCAGATAAAGACAAACTCCCTCGGCAACAAAATGCTCAACAGGAGCCACAGATACCAGTGTTTCCACCAGCTTCTCTTCCAGCTCCAGCTCAGGTGCTAGCATTACCTCCCATTCCAGTAGCTCCCGTTCCATAGGGTCAGTATGGGTGTGTATATAACGTCCATCAGGCAGAAATTCAACAACCACCACCAGCGAATGAGGGTATGTTTTCTATCTAAGGAGTTATAAGGCGCATACTGATTTTTTTTGTAGCAATTAATATTTTATGGGCAAAAGGGTTACTAAACTTAGCCTATAGCAATGTTATTTACGTAGACTCACCGAGGGGTTGTGGGACACCTATATTTTTACATGTCATCACGTGGGTCTGATTCTTATCACAGAATTACTTACTTTAGGCATGTCCGAACATGATGTGACTATCGGCATGGATTGACTTGTGGTATATGAGAGCGTATGGACTACTTTAGCCAGCATCTTGTCTTTAACAAGAGATTAGATGAGTAGATTTTTATTTGAAATCGATAATACCCGTAGAGAGGTTATATACTATTGACTAAGGACCTGAGGAGTTTCGATGACCGACTACTTTAGGTAGTAGTGTATCGGGGGGGTTCCTTGTTTGGATTTCGCTTGCAAGATACCCCACGCATGAAACTAACAAACGTTGGGAGTCGAAGTAAGTTAGGTCTTTAGGATATGAGTTTATAACCTTTGCGGTAAATCAGATTATTATGCGGGTAACCATATCCATTTTAAAATGGAAGTTTGTCACGAGGATGGTATAGGGAAGATTGGGTAATTTAAATTCGATTCAGCTGAAACTATGAGGTGAGGCTTGGCGTATAACATCAATAAGGATTTTTTATAATGTACTGTATGGGCGGTACGACATAGATTACTTGTGATGTGAGATTTATACTCAGAGTTGACCTTACCAGTATGATTTATCTTTCCGAATTTCGGGACGAAATTCTGTTATAAGGGGGGAGTATGTAATACCCCGTAATTTTAATGACTTTTAATATGTGTTATATTTTAAATTAATGGATTAAATTGGAATGTTTTATAAATTAATTCATTGGGTTTAAATCCAAATTTTTTTTTGGGATATTAAAATGGATGTGATGTTATTGATATTGTTGTGAGTTATTAATTCAGTAGTTTGAATTTTTAGTCGGGACGCGGTATTGGACGTGTCAGGAAAAATTTGATAGATTAAATAGGAAACTTATTTTTACATCAACCTTATAGTCATTTAGAGTGCGTCGTTGCATCCGGAAGGGTAGAAATAGTCAGAAAAGTCTATTTGGATGTTGGTTTTGGGTCTCGGGTCATTTGGAAATGAAAAGACACCCAAAAAGGGCATTATGGTCATTTATACAGGGAGTGAATAGTGATTCCAGATTTTTGTCTTATTATAAATATTTGGAGATTAGTTGTACGTAGGTTCATTTCATCTTCTACACAAAATTGAGAGGTCACCTTTTGAGAGAGAGTGAAAGGGTGCTTGGGAGAAGAGAAGATTGCTTGGAAAGGAGGAGAAACTCTTGGGCAAACCAAGGAGGACTAACCACCTTCTACAACCAGCACCACCACCGGAAAGTCACCAAAGATTAGGAAGATAGTCCTATGTAATCTTCACCAAAGGTTCAGACCTTCATTACCAAGGCAAGTGAATATGTTGTTCTATTTGGAGGTTTATAATATACATGTTGGATAGGATTATAAAGAATTAAAAATCTGCATTTTTAATAGTATACCATAAGAGTTTTTATTGTGGATTTGAAATGAGGATTAAATGGAATAACATCCTTTTTGTATAAAAGACATGACCCACGATATTGGCTTTAAAAAAAGGGATATGATGAGTTTTCATGTTTTTCATGGAAGATAGAAAGTTATGAAAATTCTGGGAATAAAGGGATTGAATCTAAACCAATTGATGATTTTTAGGGTGTTTGATTGTTAGTAGTTGATCATATACCTTGTTATATCATTCTAGATGAATTAAAGGAAGTTTGGGATTGATTTAAATGAGTTTTGATGATTTTAAAGTCTCAAACCCGTAGGAACAAAATGCATATTCTGGGTTGTGAACTGGTTGATCGATCGATCGATCCAAGAATGTCGATCGATCGACTGATCGATCGATCGACCAGAAATAGTCGATCGATCGACTACCACTGGAAACTGAAATATTTCCTTTTATTGTTTGATTAAATCCCCTATTGATAGAAATCGTTATTGATGATTATTTGAGTATGATGGAACTTAGGAAATAACATTAGGTTATACTTGAGGCTCAAGAAATGTATTTTTGAATGGAATTTAATTGGGAAAAGTTTATGGGGGGAAATGAATTATATAAAATTATGTTCGAAATAAGCTTTTTGATAAATTTTGGGAAAATAACCAAATTATAGAATACTTGGGTCAAGGCTGGAATATTCTAGATAATTGAAGATCAAATGTAACGTGAGAGAGATCTCTATTATTAGGTTGGATAAATTCGGGTGGAATAATTTTGAAAGAAAGCTTGGGAAACTTTATTTTGTGAGTGTCCACTTCACAATATTTATGAGAGACTAAGTACGAGTGTATTGATAAATACAATGGGTACGTGGGGATATGATGCATTCCTAGTATTATATAGTAGATGTTAATGCCTATTTGTATGATTGATAAATTATGTGTAAAATCATACCCGCACTACTTGCTATCACAAAGGTTCCCGCGCCGGGACAGTCTTATCTCGATTGGACCTTTATGGGGGATATTAACTCGTACCCTAGAACATAGGATTCCTTGGTACATGCTATCTGTATGATAGTCAGACGGTCCTAAGAGACGTGAGGGTATGTGCTGACCTCTTAGTGACTTGGAACTATGCTTTACCTCCATTTGTATGTGTTTTGTATTAATACAGTTCGAGAGTTATTCCGAATTAGTATTTACCTTAGTACGAGTAATACGGGGACTTGATAGCAGAGTATGCCAGCACCATAGATTGTATGTGAGGTGACGATTAGTATATATATTGTAGATGTGATTTATATATATACCTATACCTGGAATTCTTTTACTGTATGCGTAAGTAGATAAATATTGATTAATGGTTTCTAATTATAGTAAGTGCTTGGAATTTCATAGCATTATTGAGTTATGCATATTGACTTATATTATTAAGAAGATGTTACCTTAATTAAACAATATACATACGGTCTCGTGAATCAGAATGGATGAGAGGAGAAGTGGGTTAGAATTCATGAGCCATTTTAGAGGTACGTCATGTGTGCACTATAGATGAGAGGTGAAAATCTCAAGAGAGAGATCGCTAATCTAACATGAATATTATAAGTGATAAATGTTGCAATATTTCACTTGTTGTTTTTAAAACTATTTTCATATCTGGCTCTAACCCGTTTCCTTGCATATTCTCTTTTCTATTGTACCTTCTATATTAGGTGTTCAGCAGCAGGGACGCCAACCTTAGAGGATTATGACGAGCTATGGAGCTATGGAGTATTGTTTAGATGCCAATATTTATTTGATTCACATTATGTAGTGATGTTTGATTTAGGGCATTTCGCCCAGAGGAATTCAATTATCTCCTTTCTATCTGAGTCAAGACATTCTTGTATTCGTGTCATTTTAATACATTTATTATTGTTGGGTACTGTATTGACAAATTATTTGGTAATGTGTATTCCAATCGCATTTTTGAGTTATTTGTTCAGTTATTATTGTGGTAGAATAAAATGTGTAGTGTTATTCGTAAACTAAAAATGAATTTTGTTGAATTAAAATTTGGAAAGTTTTTAACACCATCTTAGTTGGGTATTGGGTGATTTGTAAATGTTTTCAACAGTGATGCTAAGAATGAGCCAACTGTATATTCTGTTTTAATTTGGTATGGGACTGGCCACACGGTATTTAATTAGGCGGGGTGTTACACCCTACCATTCACCCTCATAATAGCCGAGAGAGATAAACCACCAAATTAATGATGTTTTAAATTATTAAGTTCTCCCTCGTCTTTCTTAGGGGTGAATGAAGGGTCGTCCTTACCATTTACCCTCATCATAGTCGAGGGTAGTTATCCACCAAATCAAATGGTATTTTCACAACTAAATGCTCCTCGATGTTATTGACAGCATATGGATGGGGTTATCCCCATTCATGTTGTCCTATTACCAAGAGCATTTAAGACTACTTCACCACGAATGATGTTTTGTGGCTCAGTATGAATTACCCCAATAAATATCTAAATTGACGAATGACAAGATGAGGGACAAATATAATATTCTCATTAATATTGCAACATTCATTACAATTGTGAACAAATAAGACTAACTACAATTTCACTTGTAATACTGCTTCAAATGGTCTGCATTCTAGGGGTTTGTAAAGGGTTCCCCTTCAAGGTTTTCTAGCCTATATGTTCCTGGGACAACTTCATAGATGACCCTATATGGGTCATGCCAATTTGGGTGAAGCTTGTTAGACTTTTGCCATGTCTTTTTTGAGGAATAAGTCTCCCACAGCGATCGGTCTTTGCTTTACCCTCTGATTGTAAAACCTAGTAGTCCTCTGCCGGTAAGCTGCTTGTCTTATCTCAACGTCTTCTCTTTTTTCCTCAATCAATTCTAGATCAAGTCTCCTTTCTTCCATGTTTTTCTAAGGATCATACATTTGAACTCTGTGAATGGGAAACCCAATTTCGATGGGGATGACGGCCTCTGAGCCATATGCCAACATGAAAGGGGTTTCCCCGTTAGGAGTTTTTGTTGTCGTCCTGTAGGCCCACAGCACAGCATATACCTCCTTAACCATTTTCCTTTTTCCTCCTCGAGTTTTTTCTTAATCCCGTCTACGATTGTTCGGTTTGTAACCTCAGTTTTCCCATTAGCCTGAGGTCGGCTTGGGGTTGAGAAGAACTGTTTGATCCCAACTTTTGCACAGTATTTCTCCAGGGATATATTCTTGAACTGAGTCCCATTGTCTGAGATGAGGGTGTTGGGGAGACTATACCTGCATATGATGTTCTTCCAGATGAACTAGAAGGTCTTCTGCTCGATGATTGTGACCATTGGCTCCGCTTCCACCCATTTTGAAAAATAATCAATCGTTATGATCAAGTATCGATAGTTATTAATAGCCCTAGGCAAGGATCCTACCAAATCGATTCCCCATACTACAAATGGCCATGGGGATGTAATGGAGTTAAGAGTTTAATGGGGTTTATGAGGGGTGGTGGCGAACCTCTAACACTTATCACACTTATTCACATATGTCGTAGCACCCTTCGCCACGGTCGGCCACCAATATCCCTGGTTGACTATCCTCTTTGCTAATGACCTACCCCTGACGTGGCTTGAACAAGATCCCTTATGAACATCTTTCAGGATATATGTAATGAAGGCCCTATATAGAGCACACTTAGGATTTTCTTTTCGTGCTTTAGCTATATAGGACTTCATCTAGTTGGACTAGAATTTTGACAAAATATTTTTGTAATTTAGGATTGCGTGTCCCCATATCGACTCCAACCTCTCCTTGTCCATCTACATCAAATGTGCTCTCAAATCAGTCCGCCATCCCAGTAAAAGGTATTTTTCATTGTTATGGCTCATAGGAATTTTTTATCACGTAGGACACGACACCACGTTGCATTTTGCATTTTTATCATATCTTATGATAATATTTTATTTTATCATAATAAAATTATTTCTTTTGAGTTCGAAAATTTTAATTTGAAATTTTTATAAGAAAAATGTTTTTTTTGAAAATAAGTTTTGACACTAAATTTTTTATAAAAATTGCAAAACATTTTTTTTGAAGTTGAAAATACATTTTGTTATTTTATGATTAACTGTGCATGTGCGTGTTATTATATATATATATATTTATGTGAAAATAATTTTGACTTTAAATAAATTTTTTTTTTGCAGAATTATTCTTTTTGTTAAAATTATTTTTTGACGAATATATGTATGCGTGTATATAATATTATATATGCATATGGTTCATGCGTGTATATATATATATGTTGTGTGCGTGCGTGTGTTTTTATATATATGTATATATGATATATTATATATGTATATGATGTTACATGTTTGTATGTTTGCATGTGCTAGTCTTGTTAGTGCAACTTTTTGCTTTTTGACCCATGCAATTCTATTATCATATCTGATGGTTTGTGACGAATTGTCCCATCTCTGTACCTAAGGAGATTTATTTATAATAAAGATATTTGTTGTTTTTTGTTTTGCCTTTGCTGTTAGCCAATGCCGTGATCCCAAGTAGTACTGATTTGACCCCTTGGTCTTTATTGAGCTGGCCGAGATGGCCCTGTAGCTGTCAATACTGATGGCGTGTTCTGCATTGTGTTTACAGTTTTTTTTATAGCTGATGTCTTGGTTTCCGTCCCTGGTTTCTTGGTTTTTAAATCCACACCGTGGCATCAATTTCGACCACGATTTTAGCCCACGGTTTTCTTGTTAAAACTAACTGTTTTTTTAAAAAAAAAACGACGTCACTTGATTTTCATCGTTATCTATAAGACGCCGTGTAATTTTTGTTATAACGGCAACAAATTTTTTATGCGTCCCAGCTGGCTCCCATAACTGCGTCTTACCGCCCACGGTTTTTGTACAAACCGTAACTGGTATTTTTTTTCAAAACGGCACCGTGTGTAACTTTTGTCCAACGGTAATATTTTGTAACGTTTTTGTTACGCAGATTTATACAGCTGGCGATCAGTTTTTTTAAAACGACTGCGTTTTATATAACAGATTGTTTCTTGTTCAGTTAGTGCGAACAACTTGCTTTACACGTGTCTTATTTTTAATGGCACAGTTTGTGTTTCTTTCTCAGCCACAAGATCTACTTCTTATCAACGGTTCTGTGTAATTTGTTAGTGATCCTTGTGATTTTATTTTACACCTATCAGCACACACTTGTGCACTCTATAAATAGAGACTTTGTGCCTTCATTTTTTCAACCCGAGAAAATTCGTTTTTGAGCATAAATTATGCCAAAATTAATTCTGAGAGAGAGAGACTAAACACCAGTATTTTCAGTGAAATCTTTTGTGTATTCCTTACAAAACATTGCTGAGTCTTCAAGACGTTTTGTGGATTCAAGAATGGAAGGTTTTTAATCTCAGAATTTCTGCATTTCCAAATCAATTGATTTTTCATTCTGAAAAATCGTTTTGTGAGTATCTCTATTATTGTTCTTGTTTTCTTGTAGTTTCTGATCTGTTATGTGCTAGATCTAAAGTGTTTGTGTAAGTATTGTGCTGATATATTTTATAAACACTACACACACTAGAACCAGTATTGATCTTACTTCATTTAAAACACTTTGTTTTAAATTGATTCTTTCTGAAAGTCTGATTTACACGAAAGAGGAACTAATTCTAGGTTTAGAGATTTAAACCTAATATAAGTTGTGAATCGGAACCTAACTACCTGATACTGGAAATATGACCTTGGACTAAACATATTTGTACCTGTATACTTGACCAAGGACTTGGACTGAGAACAAGAACATACTGGACCTAATCAAGAACCTGAACTGTTCAGACTGATTGGAACTTAAACTAAACTGGATTAAATCATTTTAATCTGAACTAGTTATAAACAGTTTGTATTATTTCTGACTGTATGCTTGATATGATTTATTTCTGTTCAGTGTAGAAATATATCTGTGTGAACATGCTTACTTGATTGCTTAAGTGATTCAGAAATTGTTTGCATCTCATATCACTCACATATAATCACTCACGTATTCACATAGACACATCTTTGTTTGTGTAATATCTGAACAAGTCTAGTGTTCAAGATTTAAAGAAAGAGAAAAGAAGTTTTTCAAAGGTGTATTCAAAGTCAAACTGACTTGATTTGAATAACACAAGACTTGCAAAGATATAGGTGTTATATATTCTGTTGCATCACACACACTTCACTAGAAAGTAAATAATAGGCACTGAGCCAACCTGCGCTTAAAGAAGTTAAAGGGGAGGCTGCGAAGTGAAGAACGCAAAAACAAGTGAGGACAAGTTAAAGAGAGAACTGAATAAGCAACCTGGTTAGAGACTTGGTCGTGTGGGATAATAGCTAGATCATTCTTCTTTAATTGTTACGTTTGTTGTTTGTAACTCGTACCTATTCTTTTATTGTTTTAGTGAAAGTAGTTTAGGTGACTCCTAGAGGAGTCCGTCGTTTTTCCCGGGGAAGGGTTTTTGCGACGTTAAATAAATACCGTGTGTTGTACATTTCTTGCATTTCACCTCATACGAAAAGGTAGGACTTAATAATTAGAAACTCGCCTAAAAATTGAATTTGTTTTGGACTTTAATTAACTTTGAAAATTAAAACTATTTTCATAAAAGTTAATCAAATTAAGTAAAAGTTTAATTTGGTCCCCCTTGGAATCATTCATATAAACTCGTAGGTTTAAGGTGTTTACTCAAACAATAGTTTACTTCCGCACATAAAGTCTTTGCGCACCGACCCGCATTGCTGGGGTAACCTCAAGTGGTATCAGAGCTAGACTTTTAAAGATCATTTTTAAAACTTTTGTTAAACACTTTTCACCTTGTTTTAATGGATGATTCAAGTCAACTTCTTAGGCTAGGCAATTTTAGCAGACCTCCTATTTTTGATGGCTCAAATTTTTCGTATTGGAAAATTAGGATGGTAGCATTTATTCAAGGCACACTAGGAGATGACGTGTGGGATTTAATTGAAAATGGTTATAAACACCCCACCACTCCTATAGCAGAAGGCAGCACTATCTTTAGAAAACTTAAAACCACTGAATTGAATATTGATCAGAAAAAGATAAGCAATTTCAATAATAAGGGTAAGAATGCCATTTTCATGAGTGTAAGTGAAAATGAACTTAAACGTATTTGTCACTGCACCACCAGTAAGGACGCATGGGATACATTAGTAATAGCACATGAAGGCGATGCTAGGGTAAAAAGATGTAAAACTCAAATGCTTATCCAACAGTACAATATGCTTGTTATGAAAGATAACGAACCATTTGACGATTTCTATATGCGTTTGACTGATATTATTACCCTGTTGCATGCTAATGATGTTGAGTATACTGATCAAGAAGTATGTGCTAAGATTTTGAGATCCCTTGCCCCTAGATTTGATCATAAACGTTATATCATTGAAGAAATGGATGATCCTTCTCTTACGCCTGAATTGCTTAGTTCTAAATTGAGAACTATGGAACTTGAAACAGCTTTTAGAAAGACTCTTACCTCTTATGCTAAGAATGATCTGACCAGTTCTTCTAAAGTTGCATTTAAAACTGCCTGTCCTAATAAATACAAACATGAGGTAGTTAGGCAACTATCTGAGTCTGATAATGAATCTGATGTTGAGTCGGATGACATTGATAAGATTGACAATCAACTTGCACTTATGTCTTCTCAATTTAAGAAACTCTTGAAGCATAGAAACTCTATTGCTAAAAGACGTATGCAAGAGAATAATCAATCTCGTCAGGCCAATCGACCCCATAATAGAAATTCTAAAGTAAAGGCTGATCATGATAGTTCTACTAGTAAGATTGATAAATCGAAAATGGCTTGTCATAATTGTGGTAAACTTGGACATTTTATTGCTGAATGTAGATCCAAACCACAGTCAAAGTATCCTAAAAAGTTCAAGGCAAACATTACAAAAACTTGGGATGATTCCTCTGATTCTGAATCAGAAGAAGACCAAGCTGAAACTGAATCAAATTACCTTGCGTTTTTAGGAGAAGTTTATGACTGTTGTGGAGATGTATATCTTGCTGGAATGTCTGATTCTGAAGATAATTCTGATTCTGATGAAGTGTTTGATTTAATTGCTGCTGCTAAGTCTTTACTAGCTAGTCAACCATCTATGCTAGAAATAACTGCTCCGTTTGATGTTAAACGTGCCTTTAATGATGCTGAATTTGATGTTAGCAACAATTCACACACGGACACTAATGAGCATGATAATAGGGTTGCTTATGATGATTATGCTGAACTGTATGTGAGAACATTGCAAAATAGGCAAGAATTATCTAATCTGGTTAAATTGCTTAGTGAATCCCTAGAGAATCAGTATAAGATAACTCAACAAAATTCCGTGGAAATGTGCAATGTCAAAATTGATTTTGAAAAACAGTCACTTGAATTTAAATTTCAGATTACGACTCTAAATGAAAATCTGACTTCTTTAGAAGACAAATATAATGCTGCACTTTTGCAAGTTGAGAAGTCTAAAGAAGTTTGTAAAACTGCCTTTAAAATGTGTCGTAGTCGTGACATAAAATTCTTTGACCTTGAAGAGTTGATTGCTGTCCAACGTTATCATGGTGATACAAGAGGGTTTGGTTATGATGGTCCTATTACGAAAATAAATGATTTTTCCAAACCAGTCCTCTTTGTTAAAGCCAAGGAAGAAATGGCTCTTCCTTTGGAAAGCAAGTCAAATGAAAAGGCCAAAGGAAAACAAGTTTTAATTGAAAATGATTTTGAAAGTGACATTGATTACTTCATTGAAAATTTTGTTGAAACATCTTCTTCTAGATACTGTCCCCCTGCTAAGAGACCTTCTAGACATGTTAACTCCAATCCTGGTGAGAAATTTGAAACTTGCTTTGTTAGAAAACATTGTATTTCTGGCATTCCTACAACTAATAAATTCTGCACTATTTGTGATGTTTTTGGACACCAAAACTTTGAGTGCCCATGGTTTCAAAAGAAAAATGATAATTTTTACTTTAACCCAAAAAGTAGGAGATTAGGTTGTAAAACCTCAAATCGCAGTGGATCATTTCACTATTTTAGTAAGCCTCGAACTTGGACTAATCACAAATCTAGACCATTTGGTAAACCCTTTCTCAGATCCAAAATTTTTGCACAAAACAAATTTAAATTGGTGCCTATTTGGATCAGATCTGATGATCTAGGACCCCAGCTCAAACATTCAAATTTAAAATCTTTTGTAGTCTTAACAGCCCTACGCTGTGAGATGCATAGTGCTGGTTGGTACTTAGACAGCGGATGCTCGCGTCATATGACGGGTGATGTTACCAAACTTAAGGATGTTGTTCATTATAAAGGTGGCAACGTGACCTTTGGAGATGGTAAGACCTCCCAAGTCATTGGCAAAGGTACTCTTAATGAAGAAGGTTTACCCAATGTTAATGATGTGTTATTAGTTCAAGGAATGAGAGCTAATTTACTTTCTATCAGTCAGTTTTGTGATAATGGTTGCCAAGTTAAATTTTCCAAAACCTCCTGTGATGTTTTGACTAATATGGGAGAAAATTACATAAAAGGCAATCGTACCACAGACAACTGTTACAAAGCTTCTGGCTCCTTGTCTTGTAATGTTACTCTTTTAGATGATACTGACCTATGGCACAATAGGTTGGGGCACATCAGTTTTGATACCTTAAATCGGTTATCATCACAAGACATTGTTAGAGGTCTACCTAAAATAAAGAAATGCCCCTCTGCTGTTTGTGGTCCATGTCAAGTGGGTAAGATCACCAAATCTCCTCACAAAAAGGTTAAAGACATCAACACCACGGCACCTCTTGAACTTCTACACATGGATTTAATGGGTCCAACTAGGACTGTTAGTTTGAATGGAAATTCTTATATCCTAGTTATTGTGGATGATTTTTCTCGATTTACTTGGGTTGCTTTCATGAAAGCTAAGTCAGAAACATTTAACAATTTCTTGAAAATTCTGACTCGGATAGAAAATGAGAAAGACACCCAGGTAACTCGAATTCGAAGTGATAGAGGTGGTGAGTTTAAAGAAACTGGTATCATTGAGTATTGTGAGGCTAATGGTTATTCTCATGAGTTTAGTGCTCCAAAAACTCCTCAACAAAATGGAGTTGTTGAAAGGAAAAACAGAGTTGTACAAGAAATGGCTAGAGTCCTTATCCATGCTAAAAATTTACCTCTATACTTTTGGGAAGAAGCTTGTCTTACTGCTGTTCATATTATCAATCGTGTATATCTTAGGAAGAATACCAAAATGACCCCTTACGAATTTTGGTTCAACAAAAAGCCAAATCTGAAATATTTTCGTACTTTTGGCTCCATCTGTTATGTGTGCAATGATCGTGATAATCTTTCAAAATTTGAAGCCAAAGGCGATAAATCCATTTTTCTTGGCTATTCTCAGAATAGTAGAGCTTTAAGAGTTTTCAACTTAAGAACCAAATCCATTGTAGAGTCTATTAATGTTGTTGTAATTGATAGCACTATTGAACCTGTTAGTAAAGATCCACCTGTAGAAACTGATTTGGATATAAATATTTTAAATGATTCAGTTTTGACAGAAGATGAATCTTTACCAGCACAAACCCTTGCCGTGCCTAACTGGGTTTCAAAAGATCATCCCTCCGCTGAAGTTGTTGGTGATATTCGTGCGCCCGTAAGAACTAGAAATCAATTACGTCAAGTAGCTCATATGGCTGCTTTTGTATCCCTCGTGGAACCAAAATCAGTAAATGAGGCACTTAATGATTCATATTGGATTGATGCGATGCAAGAGGAGCTAGCTCAATTTACGGATCATGACGTATGGTATTTAGTTCCAAGGCCCAAGGATATCAAAGTAATCGGTACTAAATGGATTTTCAAAAACAAGACCGATGAAAAAGGGATAGTCATTCGAAATAAGGCTAGACTTGTAGCACAGGGTTATTCTCAAATAGAAGGAATAGACTGTGACGAGACGTTTGCCCCGGTTACCCGTCTTGAATCAGTGAGATTGCTTCTAGCTGTTGCTTGTCACTTACAATTTAAACTTTTTCAAATGGACGTAAAATCTGCTTTTCTTAATGGTATTCTTTCCGAAGAAGTATACGTTGAGCAGCCCAAAGGTTTTCAAGATCCCAAACTCCCTAATCATGTTTATAGACTTAAGAAAGCTTTATATGGTTTAAAACAGGCCCCTCGTGCTTGGTATGAACGTTTGACTGCTTTTCTATCCTCACATGGGTTTGTTAGAGGAGGTGTTGACCAAACTCTTTTTGTTAAGAAATCTAATAAAAATGACATTTTGATTGCTCAAATTTATGTAGATGACATCATTTTTGGGTCAACCTCACCAAATGAAGTTAAACAGTTTTCAAAAGACATGAGTAGTGAATTTAAGATGTCACTTATGGGGGAGCTACAGTATTTTCTAGGACTTCAAATAAGACAGCAAAGTGATGGCCTCTTTATTTCACAATCCAAATATGCTAAGGATTTACTTGTTAAATTTGGACTTGAAAATGCTAAAATTTCTTCTACACCTATGGCTCTAAAAACTAAATTATCTAAATCCGATAGTGGCCCAGATGTAGATCCCACATTATACCGTAGCATAATTGGTAGTTTATTATACTTAACTGCTTCTAGACCTGATATTCAGTACGCTGTTTGTATCTGTGCGCGATTTCAATCCAGCCCGAAAGAGTCTCACCTCACTTGTGCTAAAAATATTTTAAAATATGTTAAAGGCACAATGGAGTTTGGACTTTGGTATACCAATGACTCTTCTTGTGAGATAATTGGATACTCGGATGCGGATTGGGGTGGGAGCACGGATGATTGTCGTTCCACCTCGGGTGGTTGCTATTATTTAGGACAGAATCTCGTTGGATGGTCTAGTAAAAAGCAAACTAGTGTAACTTTATCAACTGCAGAATCTGAATATGTTGCTGCTGGTGCATGTTGTGCTCAACTTATTTGGATTAAACAAATGCTATCAAATTATGGTATTATTCAGTCCAAAGTACACCTTTATTGTGATAATGAAAGTGCCATTTGTATTGCCAAAAATCCTGTCCAGCATAGTAGGACTAAGCACATCAACATAAGACATCATTTTATTAGAGAGTTGGTTGAAGCAAAAGAACTTGTAATCGAACATATTCCTACTGAAAATCAACTAGCTGATCTGTTCACTAAACCGTTAGATAAATCCCGGTTTGAGAAATTGCGACATATGATTGGAATGACTGTACTCGACAATTAGTTGTGTTTAATCTGCTTTCTGTATACTAGATCTCCGAGGTTTTAGGATAAAGGTATCTACTAATAACCGGTATCTCTTAAAGCCATGTGTAATGTAGGAGACGCTTATTTTGCAGATTATTAACACTTATTTTTTTTCTTTCTTTTCCATTGTCTAATTTAGACAAAATGGGGGAGAATTGAGTACATGTTTTAGTCCTTTGTTGTTGTTTTTCATACATTACCTGTCTTATAAGTTCCTGCACATTTTATTCTGTCATATTAATTTTTCTGTTAGAGCAAATGCTACTAACTTGATTTCTTGGCAGATTGTGTATTTATGTTTTGCAGGTTTTCTTAATCGTGCATCCGATTGAGTTGTGTCTTTTCTTTTCTAGGATGGGTGGGTAGTTAGCTACTCTTTTGTATAGGACATATTAGGATTTATTTTTCCTTAGTATATCATTTGATGTACTCAAGGGTTTTGTCAAAATTAGTCCAATGGGGGAGTTTGAAGGCCCTATATAGAGCACACTTAGGATTTGCTTTTCGTGCTTTAGCTATATAGGACTTCATCTAGTTGGACTAGAATTTTGACAAAATATTTTTGTAATTTAGGATTGCGTGTCCCCATATCGACTCCAACCTCTCCTTGTCCATCTACATCAAATGTGCTCTCAAATCAGTCCGCCATCCCAGTAAAAGGTATTTTTCATTGTTATGGCTCATAGGAATTTTTTATCACGTAGGACACGACACCACGTTGCATTTTGCATTTTTATCATATCTTATGATAATATTTTATTTTATCATAATAAAATTATTTCTTTTGAGTTCGAAAATTTTAATTTGAAATTTTTATAAGAAAAATGTTTTTTTTGAAAATAAGTTTTGACACTAAATTTTTTATAAAAATTGCAAAACATTTTTTTTGAAGTTGAAAATACATTTTGTTATTTTATGATTAACTGTGCATGTGCGTGTTATTATATATATATATATTTATGTGAAAATAATTTTGACTTTAAATAAATTTTTTTTTTGCAGAATTATTCTTTTTGTTAAAATTATTTTTTGACGAATATATGTATGCGTGTATATAATATTATATATGCATATGGTTCATGCGTGTATATATATATATGTTGTGTGCGTGCGTGTGTTTTTATATATATGTATATATGATATATTATATATGTATATGATGTTACATGTTTGTATGTTTGCATGTGCTAGTCTTGTTAGTGCAACTTTTTGCTTTTTGACCCATGCAATTCTATTATCATATCTGATGGTTTGTGACGAATTGTCCCATCTCTGTACCTAAGGAGATTTATTTATAATAAAGATATTTGTTGTTTTTTGTTTTGCCTTTGCTGTTAGCCAATGCCGTGATCCCAAGTAGTACTGATTTGACCCCTTGGTCTTTATTGAGCTGGCCGAGATGGCCCTGTAGCTGTCAATACTGATGGCGTGTTCTGCATTGTGTTTACAGTTTTTTTTTTATAGCTGATGTCTTGGTTTCCGTCCCTGGTTTCTTGGTTTTTAAATCCACACCGTGGCATCAATTTCGACCACGATTTTAGCCCACGGTTTTCTTGTTAAAACTAACTGTTTTTTTAAAAAAAAACGACGTCACTTGATTTTCATCGTTATCTATAAGACGCCGTGTAATTTTTGTTATAACGGTAACAAATTTTTTATGCGTCCCAGCTGGCTCCCATAACTGCGTCTTACCGCCCACGGTTTTTGTACAAACCGTAACTGGTATTTTTTTTCAAAACGGCACCGTGTGTAACTTTTGTCCAACGGTAATATTTTGTAACGTTTTTGTTACGCAGATTTATACAGCTGGCGATCAGTTTTTTTAAAACGACTGCGTTTTATATAACAGATTGTTTCTTGTTCAGTTAGTGCGAACAACTTGCTTTACACGTGTCTTATTTTTAATGGCACAGTTTGTGTTTCTTTCTCAGCCACAAGATCTACTTCTTATCAACGGTTCTGTGTAATTTGTTAGTGATCCTTGTGATTTTATTTTACACCTATCAGCACACACTTGTGCACTCTATAAATAGAGACTTTGTGCCTTCATTTTTTCAACCCGAGAAAATTCGTTTTTGAGCATAAATTCTGCCAAAATTAATTCTGAGAGAGAGAGACTAAACACCAGTATTTTCAGTGAAATCTTTTGTGTATTCCTTACAAAACATTGCTGAGTCTTCAAGACGTTTTGTGGATTCAAGAATGGAAGGTTTTTAATCTCAGAATTTCTGCATTTCCAAATCAATTGATTTTTCATTCTGAAAAATCGTTTTGTGAGTATCTCTATTATTGTTCTTGTTTTCTTGTAGTTTCTGATCTGTTATGTGCTAGATCTAAAGTGTTTGTGTAAGTATTGTGCTGATATATTTTATAAACACTACACACACTAGAACCAGTATTGATCTTACTTCATTTAAAACACTTTGTTTTAAATTGATTCTTTCTGAAAGTCTGATTTACACGAAAGAGGAACTAATTCTAGGTTTAGAGATTTAAACCTAATATAAGTTGTGAATCGGAACCTAACTACCTGATACTGGAAATATGACCTTGGACTAAACATATTTGTACCTGTATACTTGACCAAGGACTTGGACTGAGAACAAGAACATACTGGACCTAATCAAGAACCTGAACTGTTCAGACTGATTGGAACTTAAACTAAACTGGATTAAATCATTTTAATCTGAACTAGTTATAAACAGTTTGTATTATTTCTGACTGTATGCTTGATATGATTTATTTCTGTTCAGTGTAGAAATATATCTGTGTGAACATGCTTACTTGATTGCTTAAGTGATTCAGAAATTGTTTGCATCTCATATCACTCACATATAATCACTCACGTATTCACATAGACACATCTTTGTTTGTGTAATATCTGAACAAGTCTAGTGTTCAAGATTTAAAGAAAGAGAAAAGAAGTTTTTCAAAGGTGTATTCAAAGTCAAACTGACTTGATTTGAATAACACAAGACTTGCAAAGATATAGGTGTTATATATTCTGTTGCATCACACACACTTCACTAGAAAGTAAATAATAGGCACTGAGCCAACCTGCGCTTAAAGAAGTTAAAGGGGAGGCTGCGAAGTGAAGAACGCAAAAACAAGTGAGGACAAGTTAAAGAGAGAACTGAATAAGCAACCTGGTTAGAGACTTGGTCGTGTGGGATAATAGCTAGATCATTCTTCTTTAATTGTTACGTTTGTTGTTTGTAACTCGTACCTATTCTTTTATTGTTTTAGTGAAAGTAGTTTAGGTGACTCCTAGAGGAGTCCGTCGTTTTTCCCGGGGAAGGGTTTTTGCGACGTTAAATAAATACCGTGTGTTGTACATTTCTTACATTTCACCTCATACGAAAAGGTAGGACTTAATAATTAGAAACTCGCCTAAAAATTGAATTTGTTTTGGACTTTAATTAACTTTGAAAATTAAAACTATTTTCATAAAAGTTAATCAAATTAAGTAAAAGTTTAATTTGGTCCCCCTTGGAATCATTCATATAAACTCGTAGGTTTAAGGTGTTTACTCAAACAATAGTTTACTTCCGCACATAAAGTCTTTGCGCACCGACCCGCATTGCTGGGGTAACCTCATGTAACCTCTGATGGGTGGACACACCTGAGCAAAATCATAAAGAACCCCTTTTTTTATAAGATGTCTCCGATGATAGTGAATTTCGCAGCTCTGTACCTCAACTTCTTCCTTTCTGGTTTTGACTCTGGCATCTCTCCCTCTTTAATATATTTGATTAGAGGGTCTATACATGAAGCTTCCCTGTTTATATTTAAGCGTGAGCCAAGTGTTCCCTCTGCCTCTTGAATCATTGGCCGAAACAGAATTTCCACTGGAACTATTCTCTTGATATATGTCCTAGTTGCAGAGGCTAGTCTAGCAAGTGCGTCAGCTCGACCATTATCATGTCGAGGTATCCTCTTCAACTTTAATTTTTTATAGCTTTTCAATAGCGACTTTACTCTTTCAAGATATTTGGCCATTCTCTTATCTTTAGCCTCGTACGCTCCTAGTATCTGATTTACTACCAACCTTTAATAACTATGGACTAATATCTAGCCAACACTAAGAGACCTAGCCAAGGAGAGGCCTTTTATCAGGGCCTCATATTCTGACTCATTGTTAGAGGCTTTGAAGTTGAACCTCAGGGCATATTCGATGTCCGTGCCGTCGATTGCTGATACTATCAATGCTACTCCACTTTCGCTCTCGCAGGAGGACCCATCAACAAAGAGATTCCACATAGCCTGTTCCTCTGAGAAATTTCCCTCAGATATGGATCCCTGTCTAAAGAGGTATCTTTTCTCTTCATTTTTAATAACTCTCTCTCTAGTTATGCTTGTCTCAGCTTCATTAGTGGACGGGTCAATAATTCTACCTTGTTAGATGTATGTCTTCTTGAGGTTCTTATTTTCAACCTCATCATCTTCCCAAGTAAACTCAGCTATGAAATCTGCTAATGCTTTCCCCTTGATGGCCATCCTGGGTTGATACACAATATCAAACTCTCCCAG
This sequence comes from Sambucus nigra, assembly GCA_949130495.1. Taxonomy (NCBI): domain Eukaryota; kingdom Viridiplantae; phylum Streptophyta; class Magnoliopsida; order Dipsacales; family Adoxaceae; genus Sambucus; species Sambucus nigra. Next base: position 338,438,306 of record OX422213.1, on the reverse strand, counting down.
CTCTATATACCTGGGCCATTAGCCTCCCTGAATTCTCTGGCTTGTGTATGACATGCCTAAAAGGTGAATCGATGAGGATGACCATCGTATGGAACTAGAAGTACGGCTTCATATTTCTTAAGGAATGAATCAAAGGATAGGCTAACTTTTCCATCCTAGGGCATCTTTGCTCTGCCCCTTGAGTCCTCAAGGTTTATGAAGATCTGACCTGAGTATGCATCCATGAAGCTCATTAGCTTATGGCCTGCAGTAGCATCCACCATTTGATCGATACGGGAAAGAGGGAGACTGTCTTTGGGGCAGCACTTGTTGAGGTCAGTAAAGTCTACACACATCCTCCATTTCCCGTTTGCATTGGGAACTATGACCGCATTAGATAGTCATTCGGGATAGATGACCTCCCTAATAAATTCAGTCTTTTTGAGCTTCTTAACCATATCTCTTATGACCTCATATTTCTCTCGACAATAAATTCTCCTCTTTTACTTTATTGGCTTGGCGTCCTCTACCACGTTGAGCTTATGACACATGATTAGGGGGTCGATTCCTGGCGTGTATGTATGACTCCATGCAAATATATTATGTCTTCTCCTCAGCAGTTTGATGAGATCTTCTTTTATATCTGAATTTACATATTTGGCAACTTGGACGATCTTTTTTGGATCATCCTCATTGAGGATAATGGATTTTACCTCTTCCACGGCTTCTCCTTTCTTTAACTTAGTCTCATCTTTGGGGTCAAGGGTATCAATATTGTAAGTAGTGGTTGCTTTCTTGTGCGCCTCTCTTTCCTCGACTGAGTTGAAATAGCATTCTCGTGCCGTTGTCTGGTCAAGATGAACTTCCCCTACCCCATAAGGGGTCAAAAATTTTATCATTGGGTGAACCGTGGAAGGCACGGCCTCAAATTCCTTGAGGGCAACCCGTCCCAGTATAATGTTGTAGGATGAGAAGACATTTTCGTCCATTACAAAAAGTTGACCTTCCTGGTAGGCCATCTCGGCCACTCGTCTCCCATTCTTACATCAGCCTCATGCACTCCCAAGGAATGAACCTTTTCCCCACTGAAACCAATCAAGGTATGATAGTATGGGACGAGCCTATCACGACTGAGTCCCGGGGCTTTAAAATACGTCCAAACCATCACATCTGTAGAATTGCCCCCATCTACCAAGATCCTCGGCACCTCACATCCGTGAACCCTGGTGGTAATGACAAGAGGGTCATCATGTGGGGCTAAGAGGACCTTTAAGTCCATTCTTGAGAAACCCACTATCAAAGTATCCATATCAACCTTCTTCCTCTTTTCAGACTTGGCTTCGATAGAGGTTGAGTGCACAGATTTTGTTACTGCCTTAGCCTCACCTATATGGGCCTTCCTGTCGGTGACTTCTGATCCTCCTCCTGCTAGGCCCCCGAAGATCATTCCAACACCGAATGAGATCATATTAAGTCTTTTCACAGGGCCTTGGTTGTCTCTTGCTAGAATTTCGAGATCATCATCATCCTCTGAGGGGTCGTCTCTCCAGTTGGGGGGATCTTCCCTACATATATCAGTTCTTTTCTTCCTTGGATCGACCCCTCGGCCGCTTTTGAAGGCGCCCTTATCCATGTACTTTCTTAACTTCCCTTCTTTTAACATTTTTTCAATTTCATCTTTCAGAGCGAAACACTTATCGGTCAAATGGCCATGGTCTTGGTGGAATTCACACCACAGATTTTTGTTCCTCTTGTGGGGTGGTGATCTCAACTTCTCAGGACATTTTAACGATCAGTCGCTCCTTATCTCATTTAGAATGTTTTCATAGTTAACCGTTAGAGGGGTATAATCCGCAAACTTGTCATCCGTTAGTCTTTTCTTCCCCTCCTTGTTCTTTTTCTGGTATTTACCTCCACTAGTGCCTCCTTTTTCATCTTCGTATTTGGCGACCATTGACTCTTCGGCATTCATCACCTCCCCGACTGTTGCCAGCAGCTCAGCCATTGACCTCAGGGGGTCTTCAATAAGCTTCCATAATAGCTTACCCTTTTGGAGTCCTCCAATAAGGGTAGTCATGGCTATATTTTCTTCGTAGTCTTAGACCTCTAACTTTTCTTTGTTAAACCTGGCTATATAGTCTCTAAGGCTCTCGTTCTTCCCCTGCTTAACATATAGTAGGTGAGTGGCCTTCTTCTGTGGCCTCACTCCGAAACAAAAGTTATGGATGAACCGGTCTGCGAGCTGCTTAAAGCTTTCAATGGAGTTCCTTGGAAGAGAGGTATACCAAACATGTGCGGCCTCGGTCAAAATGCTAGAAAAAGTACGACACCTCATCTCATCTGAGATAGAGTATATATCCGTTGCTGACTGGTACACCTCAATATGATGGACCGGGTTGGTACTCCCGTCATACCTTGGGATGACCACAAGTGGCTTAAACTTGGATGGAGTTAGGAAATTGACTATCTTCTCCACAAAGGGTGAGCCTATGGAATAGTATCTTTGAAAAGGGTCTCGGTTTTTCAGGATATCATCAACTTTATCCCCTAACCTCTTAATCGATTCGTTCTACGGCCTCACAGGGTCGTCTTGGCCGATGTTATCCCCGATCGCTTCTCTGGGCTAAATTGAGGGCTCTACTGCAGCCGATCTTCGTCGATTGTTCACTTCTCCTTAACCGTTATCTCATCCATGGGGTCGGCCCTCGTGGGGTCGACCATCTACTGCCTCTCTACTGGACCTTGTGAGACTTCTTGATATCGACAATCTTTCCCGCAGGTCATTGACTGGGCCCAACCTCTTAAAGGTCGACCCTCTGCTCAAGCGTTTGAAAGCTGAGCCTCTCAGGTGATCGTCGGGATTCTGCCTCCTACACCTCCCTCGGATCTCCTGGACAGGTCGTACAGTATTATTGGAGATCTCATACGACTCCCAATAATCTATGGGAGCCTTTCCACATCCACATCATTATATATATCCTCCGGGCATGGGTTTCCTTGCCTCCCTAGATGTAGACATCGGGGGTCAGCAACATCCCTCCACCATTATAGAGGTGGCAGGTCTTTGTGTGGTGCCTCGGGGGGTCCCCTGGCCTTATGTTGTCCTGATGCAGCTGCCAAAGTAATCATCTCCGGTGACACTCCGGGTGGTCTCAGTATATTTTGGCTAAGAGCTGTAAATTGCTCGTGCATAACCTGTTGGCTTGCTGCCAAAGACTTCAAGGCGACAACCACCTCAGCCATCTCAAACTGAGGTGGTACCTGGCTAGAACTAGGTCCTACTCCACTAACCGATAGAGGAGGAGATGGTAACTCCGGTGCCATATAATTGAGCTGTGAAGAGCTGAATGAAAAAAAGACTAATGAGCTTGAGGGCCTTAATGGATCTCTTTCAATGGTGAAATAACTCCACACGAAGGGGGAGAACAGGCTCACCACCAAAGTTTTCGGTGAGGTCAAGTTGTATAGAGGAAGAGATAACTTCTCATTCCGATAAACGGTGCCAAACTGGTAATGCTTAAAATCATTACCACCAGATAATAGGTGATAACCTCAAACAGTAACAACAATGGCAGCAATAGAGTTATATGTATATAAGTATGTAGAAGGGGGTGAGTGTAAGAGGAATGAAGGCAATGATGTATAGTTGTTTAGCCAATCAGGCCTACATCCACTGTGAGTGTGTGATCCACTAAATATGGGCACTAATGGCCTTGGATACAATGCACATAAGCTCTATCTCTCTACTGTGTACAAACAGAGTCTCAGCTATGGTTACAATTATACATACCTTTGCAAGGTTGAACCTAACAAATATATATAGGACTTGGGGGTGCAGTGTAGCCCTAAAGCATGCATTGAGCATATGAATGATGATCTAGTCAATCCCCTGTTGACACCTGGCTGGGGCACTTATAGGTAATCATGACATAATATTCCCTCACATGAGGGAATAATCTTGTTATAACGGTTTAGTCCACGTGCTATATGAGTCCCACGCGCACTATCCCACGTATCTCCCAAATCACGCGCCATGATGGTGTTACCCTACACTTATAGCGACAGGCCGAGGCTGATGTTGACCTAGTGGGCACCCTAATTGCTGAACGTAGGATAGGAGCACTATCGGTGTACATCAAGTCGGCTGGTCGTAGGGTCATCTGCACTTCCCTAAGCTGAGGTTCCAATCTGTATGGGCTTGGGTTGATTTGGGCCATCAAACTTGTCAATAGTAGGGTCGGCCTCCATAGGGTCATACGGTCGTCTGGACTGTGCTGCCAATGATGGGGTTGGCCTGGCTGACTCTCTATCTTCAGTATGACGAGGTTACCATCGGCCTGGCCGAGGGTATATTTTGGTATATCCGGAGTCTGCCTCTCTCTCTCTATATATATATATATATATATATATATATAAAGTAGTTTCGTGTGCACGTAGGTATAGCGTGTTAGAGTCTTCTTTTTTATCGTTCAATTTTATATCGTATTTGTATATTTTCCATTGATCATTCGGCTCAAGCCCTCATCTTTGCTACGGCAGGTTAGGTGTGAGTTCTTATTTTGAGAGCGTTACATAGGTAAGTACTCTCTTTTATTTTACGTTAATAGCTTTGTATGCTTAGACTCTAGGAATGCTTCCCATGGGTCCCTCACATAGTTTGATTTGAAATTGGAATCGCATGCTAAACAAGTGAAACATTAATTAAAATAAAACTTGATTAGCAACATTATATAAGTTATTCATTGCACTTCACATCTAGCACTCGGTTCGGACCAAGTTGACTATGGCTAACCCATAAATCCGGGTCATAATGTTACAAATGGTATCAGAGCTCTAGGTTCAAGGTTCCTTTCAAAAGTGATGTGGTGAGGTCGGTAGTGGATCTTTCGATGACGGTGTTGGTTTGGGCCAGTCACGGAAGTTTTGGCGATGGTTTAGTTCATGTCCTCGACGGTGAAGTCAAAAAGGTTAGCACGACAGGTGAATTTATTTCCAAGTAGCAGGCGACCATGTTGGTTGTCGTTAATTGCTTTCGCACTATTGATTTAGATATGATAGTAAGTTATGAATGTCCGTACAAGCCAGTTATGGCGACACCGCAGGTTTTTAGTGTGAGTTGCTTGTCAGTCAATCCGTGATGATATGAGAAGCCATTTGAGATGTAGAAAATAGTGAATGATGTCTATCAAATTACAAACATGAATCGTGTAAAGTCAACCCTGGAGATTAAGTGACTAGTGTGTCAGACTTAACCAGTGTTGATTGATGATATAAATGAATTAAGTTCTTTGACTAGGTTCTTTTGGGTAGTCAGTACCAATGGGGTGATTAGACAAATCCGATCCTTGGGGTAGTATCATATCGTAAGGCAATTGATGATTTAGTAGGCATGATGAATCGTGTTGGTCAACGTTTGGGACGTGTACCGGATCTGAGTTCGTAAGATAATGTCATCATAAGTGTCCTGGTGATCCTTAATTAAAGGTTGCACCTCGTAGGGTATGATGAAAAATACGGACTAATTACGATGAGTATATTATGTAGGCAATGATGATAGTTGAGGAGATTTGGGAGTGAACTCTAGGTAGTCTTCTATATTGGGATTTTAGAAAATATGAAGTGATTTCATGGAATAGGATCTTTAGTGATGTCGGTGATGCAAACCTAGAGGTCCATAGGTTGTAGGCGACGTCTTGTATCCTTCCAGAATCCTTAATGTTAGTTGTGGTTTCCTATGTGGCTTATGATCACAGCCATTTGGATGAGAGATAAGATTGTTATCTAAATATCAAGGCTCATTTTAGCTGCCGAAGTAATGGCTGGGTACGTGGTAATCCTTAGGTGAGTGTGGTTTAAAGGCATCTTGAAGTGTTCGTAGGACAAATTATGTGTGATGTCATTGGAGATAGAAATCGACTTATTATAACATCTTAAGGTATTCAATGGTTGAGACGTGCCATGCGTGGAAGCTCATAGTCTATTTGCGAGTGCCTAGTAATCACGATGAGGATATTGGAATGTTTATAGAGCACACCTATCATGATAAAGGCATGAATGATGAAATCTTATTGGGTCTTTAGGACTTTTACATGGAATGTGTTTGGTGTTTTTAGGAGACCAGTTAAGTCCGGGATGATGAAATATTAGCATCCCAGTAATGATTATGTTGAGGGTCAAGTGATGACCTCAGGATTGTTGTTCAAGGTTTAAAAGTGTCAAATAGTTTACTGTCGGGTGTTGTTATCCGAATTGGCACAGATGGGTGGTGCAACCTCCTAAGAGAAGTGGATAGCTTATGTAGTTTGTGGGCGTGATGCTCGGATGTCATGAAATGACTAGTATTGGTGGTGTGACACTTGGTTTTGAGGGGTACCAGGAAATGTATTCGATACTTAGGTTGATACCGCCATGTGGTGACCTAAAATTTCCAACCAAGGTGGGGTAATATCGAAGCATGGTTATAATGTTATCATGTATCGACAGTATATGCTAGAATAGCCTTATTAAGGTAAGGACTAGTTCTTCACACGTCCTGCGAAGTCAGTACAGATTAAAAGATGTAACCATGTGTGATACTTACCACCCTTAGAATGCCAATAGCGATCGGTGTGGTCGTCACGTGAGTTCAGTTAGGGTATAAATCGGAAGTAAGTTTAATGACAATCTCGTATAGTCAAAGGATACAATAGGGTGAATGTCTCTCTTAAATGGAATACTGCCTAAGGGTATTTTAGGGGTGCAATCATAATGTGATAAGGCATACGGTAACCTGGGTGTAGTAGGATGGTGACTTGTCATCGTTAAAGGCACAAGGTCAGTATAGACAAAGGTGTTAGGTATTCACCAATTGAAGTGGTTCATGTTTGCCAAGGACGTGAGTTGTAGGACATTACTCCTAAGGATAGAAGTCGAGCACTTAACTTTCTAGAAAATGATAGGTTTGTATGTTGCTTTCGTCTTATAAAGAGGTATGGTTGTGATTCAATTCGTCACGATTAGTATGTGGCTACATTAGTGCCCAGTGAGTATGTCTGGGATGAGTGATAAGACTTCAAGAATAAAGCATAGGTTCTATTTTCATAAATCATAGTCTGACGTGTATGAGCAAGATTTTTTGGGAACAGTTGCGTGTTCCTTCTGGCTCTTATAGATCCCTTTCGATTTCGGTAATTAAGGATCAGTATTCTCACATATTTGGTAGCTCGAATAGGTACTATGTCATGGTACAATACGATTAGGCTTGGTAGAGCACGGGTGGACCTAGTATGGCCAATTTAGCTCGATAACTAGGTGAACCATATATGAGTTAATCTTGCTATTGCACAAAGTTTGGCATACGGGTGGTTGTGCTTTCAACTGCATGGTTTGCTTGTAGTACTTTCTCTTCTTATGATTAGCGACTTCTCGACTGGCTGGCATGATAGTCAGTGGCTCTGGTTGTAAAGAGCGGGATGGTGACTTGAGGACATCGTATAGTGTTAGAACTCGAGAAAATAGCACTGAGTGTTACTTTCTACGGTGAGTGGATTGGAACCATACTCAAGTAAATGCTCCAAGTAAGACGCCTAGAGTAATACCAGTGTCATTAGAGTGACATAGCAAAAGGTGTCAGTCGAGTACGCGATGATGATTTGGTTGGAGTATTACTCCTCGGAGTGAGTAATTAGCCATGTAAGGTTAGTATCAAGCTCGGGTAAAACTGTGTAATTAGGATCACTAAAAAATTCGTAGTGGCGCGGGATATGTAGTCCTAAGATCGAAAATAGTTCTTGGTGATGAATTTGATGATTATTTAGATTAGGGTTCACTCTTGAGTGAGTATCGATCATTAGATATGGTTGCCCGATAGAGGCACTGGTATTCTTTAAGAATTAACAAATGTAGCCAAGTGAGTGGAGGTTCGAGAATAGTTATGTGATGTTTATAGTTAGAATAACGGTGAGTGCTAGCGCATGTTCTAAGATGAACTTTTGGTGACAAACTCGTGAATGAGGGTATGATGTTGTCTTAGCATACAAGGACTTGATGTTTAGGTTTTAAAGGATTCCTATGACTTATAGTAGAATTTGATAAACCTCGTAAGCTTAAGGATTGACTCGTCAAGAATTTCAGGAAAGAAATTCCCCAAGGAGGGAAGTTTGTAATACCCCGTCCCAATATTTTACTATTTTCCCGCATAAGTGTGACAAAATGAGAACCTTGGGATTTGGATCCTGTCGACTGAGTATTTATTCTTATTTGATTAGTTCAGAGGCTTGATGAGAATTATTGGGAATTTGTGGGTAAAATCGAGAAAAATAGAAGTTGGGACGTTCAAGTGAAGGTCGGGTTGTTTAAATGAGAACCCAGTGTAATTCAAAGCAAAGTATAGAGCGAGGTTCAAATGATATCCCACTGCATAATAGGTTTGGGTCGTTCGAAGGTCATTGAAGTGCTGATCGAAGGAGGTTCTAATGAGATGCCTTTTTTGTTCGAACGAGGGGCCAATCTCATTCGAATGAGGCCATTCAGATTCTTAAGTCAGGTTGCCCTTGTATACTGTCTCGTTCTGGGTCATTGGATGAATGAGCTATGAGAAACGTGTGAGATAAAGATTTAAACCAACTCACAAATTCCAATTACAAACTTATTTAATTATTGTCAATTTTTTAATCAAATAAATTCAGCCCTTAAAATCAAATAACTACGTGTGTGTGCGTGTCAAACCAACAAAAATAAGTTAACTCGCAAAATTCAGGAAAAAATCCCCTCATGGAAAAACCTTTAATTTCACTATAATATGTAAATCATAATTTACATGGATTACAATGAAATCTGTAATAAGTTTACCTCAGCAAACCTACATAGGCGCGCGGTCTAGAGTCAAAAATGGATTCCACGCAACGAACCCACATGAATCGCAATCCAATCTTCAGTAAAGATCCACACGTAGTGAACCTTAATGACCACAGTATTTTGGTGTAGATATGCATTCCACAAAGGTTGAACAATAGCAAAGTATGTTCTTGGGTTCCAAAACAATTCACCTAAACATTGTGATTTTTGTGAATTGAAAAATAAAGGTTTAAAGCCCCAAATGAAAAAACCAAAAATGTTCTTCCGAATTTCACTATTTGCATAATGAAAAATGAAAAGACTTCTTAACAAAATATGCCTCGTTTAACATGTATTTATACAAACCTTAACGTGATAGGTCACTCGAACGAAATCGGATCTCGCTCGAACGATGACACGCGTCGCTCGAACGAGCTTCGGGTGAGATGGCATGTCGACTGAACGACAGGGGTTTGAAGCCCTTATACTTTTGACTCACTTGAGTCTATATTGTATAAGTGCTCATCTAGTTTGGAAATTGTGACAAAATTGTGTCCATCCTAGAAACCAAAGAGCCTCAGAAGTTGGATTGCCTATTCATCTCTCTTTCTTGTAATGATCAAGAGACTATTGCCAACACTCACACACTTAGAATTCAATTCATGCATGTCATATTACATTATAATATGTGTACATGTGTTGAGTGTGTTTAAATCCCTCAATTTGATTTTTAATAATTTTTTGGGATTTTTTAAAATATTTTTTAAAACATTTTTTAATAATTAAAACTTGATTTAAAAAGTTTTGGGGTCAATCTCTTAATATCATTTGTTGTATATTATGGCCTAATGTTACCTTGGGTGGAATTCAAAAGCGCCAGAGACTTCAGGGTATTCTTTGTAATTACTTTGGACGCGCGTTTTACATCCCTTAACTAGCCAACACCTGTCTGCCTCTGATTGGATGGAGGTGTGTTTCTTTACTGAGACAATAGTCGCGTGTGTTATCATCCCTTGGATCATTTCTTATCAATGGTCTGCATGTTGCCTTGATGAATCCCCGTGTAGTTTTTTAAGCCTATCAGCGTTCGTTTAAGCACCGCCTTGTGTGAGCCCTTAGATTCAAGTCAATTTAAATTGACTCGATCTCAGCCCTTGGTTTTGATCAGTTATCTCGAACCTTCTCCTCTCACTATAAAAAGGACCCTTCCCTCAGACTTCGAAGACTTTTTCCATTTCATTTCCTTTGAGAAGTTGAGAGAGAAGAGAGAGGAGAGAGGAGAGAGAAGAGAGAAAAACAGAGAAAGAAGAGAGAGAGTTAGAAACCCTAACTTCGTCCAAATCCTCTTCAAATCTAACCCAAACACCATATCCAAAAACACTACCATGAGTGTTCTTGGGTGTTTGAGAGTTTGAGTTGAGTTATTTTTATTGCTGTAACCTTGTGTTCGTGAGATCTTGTTTCCAGCTTAGACTCTTACCTAGATCTGGTTTCTGTTTCCATAGAAATCTCATATCTGAGTTATTCATGTTACATTACACTTAGTTTCATTTTATTTCTCATCATGAGAAATATATTGTTGATTATTTTCTCTAAAAACGTTTTCTTACTTTGAAATCAACAATAAATGCTTTCTGTTTCTTGTTCTTGTAAAACTAAACCTTTGACCTAGTTTGGAATCTCACTTGGAGGTTTTCGATCTCAAAAAGTTTTTGTTTTAAATTCTGAGATTGATTAAGACCTTGTCTGTCTTCCTAGCAAGGTATCCGTGGATTCTGGGAATGATTTAAAGGTCAAATAAGGTGATAAGTTTTCTAAGAAGAAAGAAAAAGAAAAGATCACAGCATATAGTGTAACTGTAATTTGTTAGGACTGTTTGTACTTAATAAGTGTGTGTGTGTGTGTGCATGCATGTGTTAGAAAGCACCTTCACAAACACTTACACCCTACCACACGAAAAGTGTTGGTAATAAGATCTTGTGATCATAAGTCGACGTGAAGTGCTGGAACAAATAAAGAGTTGACAAACTGAGAGAACTACATCTACAATCAGAACTGCAGAGAAGTTATAAGGACACCAGAGGGTACATTCCTAAACTTATATAGGTCTGAGTTGTTTGCATGTTAGTTATATAGGTTGTAACTCATAAATTTGTTTTAGTGGATTTTTCATTTTACTCCGTAGAGGGAGTCGTGGATGTTTCCTCAATTGGTGAGGTTTTACCACGTAAAAATTTGTGAACAGAATCTTTCTACATTTTCTCATCTCAGTCTTGGTTGTGATGTGTTTAAAACTTGTTTAAACTATCTTTTAAACTTGTTGTCCAAATCTTGAATAAGATCTCGTACATACTATTTTATTAAACACATCTTGTGATTAATCCTTTTTAATTTAAGAAAAGAGTTTCTTCAAAAAATAACTCGGAGTTACTTAAATAGTTTATTTTCAATAAACGGCTTTAGTAACGCGTTTTTCAATTGGTATCAGAGCGTGGTAAAACTGCTTTTAAAGAGATCCTGTGTTTCTGAAATTATTTTCTGAAAATCAAATATGGACGAGAAAAATGAAAGATTTGGTAACTTGACCAGACCTCCAATCTTTGATGGAACCAATTTTGCTTACTGGAAAGTAAGGATGATTGCTTTCATTCAAGGAACATTGGGAGATGATGTCTGGGACATTTTTGAAAATGGTTATACTTTTCCTACTAAACCAGCCAACGAAGGAAGTAATGAGAGAGTTAAAAAAGCTTTAAGTGAGTTCACTCAAGAAGAGAAACAAGTTTCTCGAAATAATAACAAAGGAAAGAATGCCATATTTATGTCTATAAATGAACATGAGTTCAAAAGAATCTCATCCTGTACCACTTCTAAGGAAGCTTGGGACACCTTAGTCACTGCTCATGAAGGAGACACTAGAGTTAAGGCTGTTAAAACCCAAATGCTTATCCAACAGTATAACTCCTTAATTATGTCTGAGACTGAATCATTTGATGACTTCTATATGAACCTGACTGATATTGTGACCAAACTGCATGCTAATGGGATAACCTATGATAGACAAGAAATTGTATCTAAAATTCTGAGATCATTACCACAGAAGTTTGATAACAAAAGATATGCTATTGAGGAAATGTGTGATATAAATCTCACTCCTGAATTACTCAGTAGTAAACTAAGAACTGTGGAAATGGAACTGGAATTTAAGAAACAATTAATCCAATCACATAGGAAACAGACTAGCTCCAATCTAAGCTTCTCTTATAAATTGATTAAGCCTGAGTTTCATACTTCCAATGATGAATCTGATGAGGACTGCGATATAGAGAGTTTGGTCAATCAGATTTCCTTAATGATAAAACAGTTCAAGAAAATCATTAAGTTTAGAAAAAAAGTGGCTAATAAACAAGGCAAGTCAAATTATCCAACTCCCTCTAGTCACAGACCTCATGAGAAAATCAATGACAAAAATCACAAGAACTCTCATATCAGACCTAATAGAGACCTTAAGAAGACTGAATGCTATAGATGTTGTAAACTGGGACACATTGCACAAGACTGTAGAGTTAATTTGAACACTCAAAACAAGCACACTAGAGCTAACATCTGCAAAACATAGGATGATTCAAGTGACTCTGAAAATGAGGAACCTGAGTCATCAGATGCTTTTGATCCTTGCATGTCCTTCTTTGCCAAGATTATTTATAATGATGGCATGCCTATGTTTGTTAATGAGGATGAACCAAATAATTCTATGACTGATACTTCGAATGTGGTTATTACTGGTTTAGATGCTTTGATTACTAAGAATGTTGCATGTTCTACCTCGGGGTGTGTGAGTCAAAGGGAATGCGATAATGACGATGCTAATGGGTGTGTGAGTTCTAAGAATGAAGCCTTAAGGGTCACTTCACACACCACACTTAGTGATTCGGACAATGAAGACCTCCCAGACATTCACACACTTTAGACTAAGACTCTCAAGAAAAGCGCTAGACTAGAAAAGACTTTTAAAGATCTTACCAAGAAATTGGAAGATCTAAGCCTGATGGTTAAACTGAATGCTGAAGAATACACTACCCGATGTTTAACTCATGAAAGTGAAATTAAAGTTTTTGATGAAAAACTGAAAAATTTGACTGAAACAAATGAAAATCTGGAGAAAAAATACAAAGGGACATTGTTAGAATTGGAACAAACCAAAGAAAAGACAGCAACTGTTTTCAAAAAATTTACAAAATTTGAAAATAATTCTAACTGTTTTGATGAATTTGTTGCTGAATCCAAAACCAATTCTGATGATCGAACTGGTATAGGATTTTGTCCCAATTTGAAAACACAAACAAAACATTTTGAACCTATCAAGTTTGTGTCAGGAGGCAAAAGTCCTATTGAAACATGCCCAGATTTTCATTCCCTAAAAACTGAGTTTGATTTAAAACATCAAAACTTCAACATTGGGGAATCAAGTTGCTCTAAGCATAAAAGTTCACCTAAGGCTAAATACGTCTGCCCTTTTATCAAAAAGAGTGAACCTACCTTCAAACCTGTTCTACCCAGGAATAAAGTTCAGACTGGAAACTTTTCAAAACCTCTGTTTAGAGACTTTCCTAAGGAAACCCCCATCTTGAGCAATCTTCATTGCTCCTATTGTGACATATATGGTCACTCTTTCGATGGGTGCTATGCTAGGAGACTTGTCAAACCTATCTATAATCCTCGTACTTACTAGAACTTTAACTATTCTAGGAGGAGTCGAAACAATTATATACTTCCTAGACATCCAGATAAAAACTCTAACTATAGAAAGAGAAAGACCAAATCTAAAATAACATTTCCTAGAAGGAATACTAAGAACTTTCCTAAACCAAATGCTCAAGACTTTCACAAAATTCAAAATCATGCGCAAAACATTTTTCAGCAAAAATCTAATGCTCGCAAATTTTATCAGTTGAGAGTTAATAAGCGCAAGATGAAAACTAGAGCAAATTGGATTAGAAAACATGATCTATTACCACAGATGAAGTGTAATATTGTTGTTACTACTTTAAAAGCCGAACACACATCATCTGGTTGGTATTTAGACTCTGGATGTTCTAAGCACATGACTGGAGATGAATCTAAACTTTTAAACAAAACCATCTTTACTGGTGGTAAAGTCATTTTTGGTGATGGAGTTTCATCTCAAATCATAGGCAAATGAACTCTCTAAGAAGATGGGCTTCCTATTCTTAAAAATGTTCTTCTAGTTAAAGGTCTAAAGGCCAACTTACTTAGTATTTCGCAATTTTGTGACTCAGACCATACTATTACCTTTTCAAAGAACAATTGTAAGATTTTAAATGAAAAAGGTGAATGCATAATTACTGAATTCAGAACCCCTGACAATTGCTACACTGTCAAGAATAATTCTGAAATTTGTAATGTTGCCAGAATGGATGACAACGAGATATGGCATAACAGAATGGGTCACATAAATTATGATAATCTTAGTAAATTGTCTACTCAAGGCATAGTAAGAGGAATTCCAAAAATTAAACCCATACATAATATTGTTTGTGGTTCCTGTCAAGAAGGTAAAATTGTTAAGGCCCCTCATAAGAAAGTCAAAGATATTCTCACCTCTAATCCCTTAAAACTCATCCATATGGACCTAATGGGTCCTTCCCAAACTGTTAGCCATTGTGGACACAGTTATATCTTAGTTATGGTTGATGACTTCACCAGATTTACTTGGGTAGCCTTTTTAAAACAAAAGTCTGACACTTTTCAAACCTTCCTAAAAATTCTTCTTAGGATTGAAAACGAAAAGGACACTCAAGTAAATAGAATCCGTAGTGATAGAGGTGGTGAATTCAAAGACACTGGTATTGTAGAATACTGTGACTATAATGGTTACAAACACGAGTTCAGTGCTCCTAAGACTCCTCAACAAAATGGAATCGCCGAGAGAAAGAATCGTACCTTGCAAGAGATGGCACGTGTCATGTTACATGCCAAGAATTTACCTAAATATTTTTGGGTAGAATCTATTCGTACTGCGTGTCACATCATTAATAGGGTCTATCTTAGAAAGAATTCCAAACAAACCCCTTATGAACTTTGGTACAATAAAAAGCCTAATCTCAAATATCTTAGAACCTTTGGCAGTACCTGTTATGTATGCAAAGATAGGGAACACTAATCTAAATTTGAGAGCCGGGGAGATAAAGCCATATTTCTAGGATACTCGCCTAACAGTAGAGCTTTTCGAGTGTATAATCTTCGCACTAAAACCATGATGGAATCCATAAATGTAATTGTTAGTGACACTACTATAGAAAGCAAGACTGGTGAATTATCTATTGAAGAAGAGTCTTCAAATATTTTAGAAAATAACCCTTCTGAAATAGATAATTCATTACCTATTGAGACACCTGAAGTACCTAACTGGGTTTCTAAAGATCATCCCATAAACAACATAGTTGGCAACCCTAGTGAGCCAGTGCGTACAAGATCCCAACTTAGAAATTATGCACATTATGCATATTTTGTTTCCCTTATGGAACCAAAGAATGTAAATGAAGCATTGAATGACTCTCACTGGATTTCTGCTATGCAGGATGAACTTTTACAATTTGTCATTCATGATGTATGGAATCTTGTTCCACGTCCTGATCACAAAAAGGCTGTTGGTACTCGTTGGATTTTCAAAAATAAAACTGATGAAAATGGGATAATAATTAGAAATAAAGCTAGATTAGTTGCTCAAGGATACTCCCAAATAGAGGGAATTGATTTTAACGAGACCTTTGCCCCTGTTACTCATTTAGAATCAGTTCGTCTGCTTTTCGCTATAGCTTGTCACATGCGTTTTACATTATATCAAATGGATGTCAAATATGCGTTCCTTAATGGAATACTGGTTGAGGAAACCTATGTAGAACAACCTAAAGGTTTTATTGACCCTAAATATCCAAATCATGTATTTCGTCTGAAAAGGGCTTTATATGGCCTTAAACAAGCTCCTAGAGCTTGGTATGAGCATCTTTCCAATTTTTTTTTGGATAAAGGTTTCAAAAAGGGTGGAAATGACCAAACTCTATTTGTCAAACATTTTGACAAACACATTACTATTGCTTAAGTATATGTAGACGATATTATATTTGGATCAACTTCTACATCAGAAGTAAAATCCTTTTCTGAAATTATGAGTAAGGAATTTCAGATGTCCCTTATGGGAGAGTTGCAGTTCTTCCTAGGTCTCCAAGTCAAACAAAATCCAGAAGGATTATTTGTTTCGCAATCTAAGTACGCCTTAAAGATTGTTAAAAAATTCGGCCTCGAGAGTGCTAAAGATGCTAACACACCTATGAGTACTACGGTAAAATTATCAAAAGATGAAAATGGAAAATCTGTAGATCCTACTCTATATCGTAGTATGATTGGCACTCTACTCTATCTCACTGCTTCGCGTCCTGATATCATGTATGTTATGTGTGTATGTGCTCGTTATCAAAAAAACCCTAAAGAGAGCCATTTGAATTCTGTTAAACGTATAATTAAATATGTTAAAGGCACTGAAAATCTAAGACTTTGGTACACTAATGACACACCAAGCACTATTATTGGGTACACTGATGCTGACTGGGCTGGATGTACTGATGATAGTAAAAGCACTTCAGAAGCATGTTATTATATTAGTAATAACTTGGTAGGATGGAGTAGTAAAAAACAAAACTGCACATCACTCTCGACTGCTGAATCTGAATACATAGCCGCTGGTAGCTGTTGTGCTCAATTATTGTGGCTTCAACAAATGCTAAGTGATTATGGTATTCAAGAAAACCAATTGCATCTCTATTGTGATAATCAAAGTGCGAATAATATTTCTAAAAACCCTGTTCAACACTCGCGAACAAAGTATATAAAAATAAGATATCATTTTATACGCGAATTAGTTGAAACTAAGGAATTAGAAATCAATTATCTTCCTACTGATCTACAACTCGCAGATATGTTTACCAAACCTCTAGATTATAATCGATTCATTTCATTACGTAAATCTATTGGTATGATTTGTGCTGCGTAAATACCTTTGCTGCTTATCCAAGTTTTTCCCTTTGTCCATTTGAGCCAAAATGGGGGAGAAATTTAAGTCTACTAATCTCTTACATATTCTAAAAAGCTTGATCTTAGTGATTCATTGCAGGTATTCTTTTTGTACAGTCATTCTCTACTGATGTATTAGGGTATTAAACTGTAAATAGTTGAGTTATGTACTTTTTGATTTCTAGGTTTTGGGTAGATAGAACTTTGATCGGACTAAGTTCTTCTTGTTTTTGTTGCCCTACGAGTCCTAGTTGACTCAAAGGAGATTTTGTCTCATATTTCCAAAGGGGGAGATTGAAGCCCTTATACTTTTGACTCACTTGAGTCTATATTGTATAAGTGCTCATCTAGTTTGGAAATTGTGACAAAATTGTGTCCATCCTAGAAACCAAAGAGCCTCAGAAGTTGGATTGCCTATTCATCTCTCTTTCTTGTAATGATCAAGAGACTATTGCCAACACTCACACACTTAGAATTCAATTCATGCATGTCATATTGCATTATAATATGTGTACATGTGTTGAGTGTGTTTAAATCCCTCAATTTGATTTTTAATAATTTTTTGGGATTTTTTAAAATATTTTTTAAAACATTTTTTAATAATTAAAACTTGATTTAAAAAGTTTTGGGGTCAATCTCTTAATATCATTTGTTGTATATTATGGCCTAATGTTACCTTGGGTAGAATCCAAAAGCGCCAGAGAATTCAGGGTATTCTTTGTAATTACTTTGGACGCGCGTTTTACATCCCTTAACTGGCCAACACCTGTCTGCCTCTGATTGGATGGAGGTGTGTTTCTTTACTGAGACAATAGTCGCGTGTGTTATCAGCCCTTGGATCAGTTCTTATCAATGGTCTGCATGTTGCCTTGATGAATCCCCGTGTAGTTTTTTAAGCCTATCAGCGTTCGTTTAAGCACCGCCTTGTGTGAGCCCTTAGATTCAAGTCAATTTAAATTGACTCGATCTCAGCCCTTGGTTTTGATCAGTTATCTTAAACCTTCTCCTCTCACTATAAAAAGGACCCTTCCCTCAGACTTCGAAGACTTTTGCCATTTCATTTCCTTTGAGAAGTTGAGAGAGAAGAGAGAGGAGAGAGGAGAGAGAAGAGAGAAAAACAGAGAGAGAAGAGAGAGAGTTAGAAACCGTAACTTCGTCCAAATCCTCTTCAAATCTAACCCAAACACCATATCCAAAAACACTACCCTGAGTGTTCTTGAGTGTTTGAGAGTTTGAGTTGAGTTATTTTTGTTGTTGTAACCTTGTGTTCGTGAGATCTTGTTTCCAACTTAGACTCTTACCTAGATCTGGTTTCTGTTTGCATAGAAATCTCAGATCTGAGTTATTCATGTTACATTACACTTAGTTTCATTTTATTTCTCATCTTGAGAAATATATTGTTGATTATTTTCTCTAAAACGTTTTCTTACTTTGAAATCAACAATAAATGCTTTCTGTTTCTTGTTCTTGTAAAACTAAACCTTTGACCTAGTTTGGAATCTCACTTGGAGGTTTTCGATCTCAAAAAGTTTTTGTTTTAAATTCTGAGATTGATTAAGACCTTGTCTGTCTTCCTAGCAAGGTATCCGTGGGTTCTGGGAATGATTTAAAGGTAAAATAAGGTGATAAGTTTTCTAAGAAGAAAGAAAAAGAAAAGATCACAGCATATAGTGTAACTGTAATTTGTTAGGACTGTTTGTACTTAATAAGTGTGTGTGTGTGCATGAAAGTGTTAGAAAACACCTTCACAAACACTTACACCCTACCACACGAAAAGTGTTGGTAATAAGATCTTGTGATCATAAGTCGACGTGAAGTGCTGTAACAAATAAGGAGTTGACAAACTGAGAGAACTACATCTACAATCAGAATTGCAGAGAAGTTATAAGGACACCAGAGGGTACATTCCTAAACTTATATAGGTCTGAGTTGTTTGCATGTTAGTTACATAGGTTGTAACTCATAAATTTGTTTTAGTGGATTTTTCATTTTACTCCGTAGAGGGAGTCGTGGATGTTTCCTCAATTGGTGAGGTTTTACCACGTAAAAAATTGTGAACAGAATCTTTCTACATTTTCTCATCTCAGTCTTGGTTGTGCTGTGTTTAAAAGTTGTTTAAACTATCTTTTAAACTTGTTGTCCAAATCTTGAATAAGATCTCGTACATACTGTTTTATTAAACACATCTTGTGATTAATCCTTTTTAATTTAAGAAAAGAGTTTCTTCAAAAAATAACTCGGAGTTACTTAAATAGTTTATTTTCAATAAACGGCTTTAATAACTCGTTTTACAGGGTTGTCGCTCCAGAATTCAAGAAAACTCTTTCCAAACTCGTACTAACCTTGACAAATTCGGACTTTTCCCTTCAAAAACTGGTTTGAACACACCAGAATTTGCTCCAAAACTCCTCGAACGAGCCATTTTAAAAAATATTTGTCTTTATCTTTTCCAGAAAAAGTGACTTAAAACTTCGAAAAACAATTTTGACGAAAAACTTTAAAACTTCCTCCAACACTTAGAAATTTTTTGATGAAAAATATCTCAATCTTCTAAGTGAAATGCTACGGAATAAAAACACAGCCTCTACCAAGTTCATCTCGCGGAGCCTTGATTGTTGAAGGAACTTGATATTCGGATCCGTCGTGTTGCATATGTGATCTTGAACATTCTTCGACGGTTGTAGCAGTATATGACATACTAATTGATAACGGACATTTATAAAATCCTGTCCTTACAAGCTATCGAGCTCTGATGAGCCCAAATTGGGCAAAATTGGGATTTTAAAGCCTTAAAGGTTTTTATAAGGGTTGTTTGGGTTCACTTGGGTTAAAAGAGGAGAAAGGGATATAAGGGTGGGTCTTGCACCATTGTTAAGCATCCCTCCACCTCTCTCCATCTCAAACCACCATTCCACCATCAAATATCCACATTAAACCATCATATTCTTCTAGTTATCACCATATCCAAGCTTTAGATACTCATTTCCAACATTATTGGGCATAGCTACAAATTTGTGGAGTTGGTGATGGGGATTTGGGAGAAGATAAAGATGGGAGATTCATGGAGCTTGAAAAGAATTTTTGGATGGAGCTTTCATGAAGACAAGCATGGTGGAGCTAGGCAACCTCCTTGAGACCACCTTAGGAGGTGGGAGGTCTCCATCTTCTTAAACGTTCATGCCTTCCATTGTTGGAGCTTCATTTAAGGTAAACAAAACATACTCTTAGTTTAAGACACTATTTTGTGTATTAGCATTCTTATTATTAGAATTTAAGAGTAGAAAACGTATGATAAAATGACGGGTTTCTAGTAATTTAGTATTAAATATTTTATGGAATAAAATATATTGGAAAAAATATTATTTCGTTGGATATAAATGATGAGTAAATATATTAAGGTTTACTTTAAATAATTGGGTTTTTCATGTAAATGGTATGCTTTAAAAATTTGGGTGATAAACATTTTTACGGAATAAAAATATTTTAAATTTACATTTTGATCGTGCTAAAAATATTTGGTAAATTAAGTTTGATTTCTTGCAAAAATGAAGATTTTATTAGAAGAAAAGGGACATTGGTTTGAGTTTTTAAAAAGTAAAAGGTCCTTTAGTTTAGAAAAGTATATTTTGCAAGTGTTATGAATTTTCTAGAAATAATTGTATGTTTAACCCATTTAATAAGATTTTTGGAGTTAAAATCCATCTTCACATGTACATAAACTTGTAGTATTTTGATGATGAACATAAAAACAAGTTTAGTGAAAGTTTTATTTGGTTTAAACATGAAATAAGGAAATAAGAAAATTCAGCACTTAAGGTGTGTATAATGGGTGTTGAAATGTGCTAAAAATATAAGATTTCAAGACTACAAGTATGAATAAAGAAAATTGTATTTTTCTTATAAAGTAGTCTTATATGAACAATGATTCTTGGAAATAAAGGTAATGAAATAAATAAGTTTCCAATTAAGAAGAATCTTACTCCAAAGGGTTAAAAAGGTGTTAAGGTATTAAGAACACTTAAAAAGTTAGTGTGGGTAACTTAATAGTATTTTGGGAAATTAACACTTGTGAAAATGGAGTAAAAGATAAGTTTGAAAATAAATGGGTAAAATGGTAATTTACGTAAAGTGGATCATTTTTATGAGATAAAAATATTGGAAATGGTGTTACACATGATGGTACTAAATGAATATGATTTTTGAATAAAATCAATTCAAAGGTGTAAAGTACAGGGAATGACGATTTTCAAGTGTATCACAACTTGGGGTGAAATACCGAATTTTGGCTTTGATCGGGTAAAAGAAAAAGTGAAGTATTGTGGACTTTTGAAAAATGTTAAAACATAAAAAGGAACTCGGATGACATCGGGATAGTTAAGGAAGGCTCGGAGTCCTGTGGTGAAAGACCTAAAATCACTGGTTAGAGCATATGGTGGCGTCGTCGGTGGTGTGGAGCCCGTTAAAGCACGAGGTTATTGGAAGATTTCGAGAAAAAATAAAGGAATAAGCAACATATCAAGAAATGGGTTGTGTGGCGAAAACGTGTTGAGACAACCTAACTAGAACGAATTAATAAATGTTCTAGTAAAGGCTAAAGTGGACAAGAAACGTTTAAATTGTTTAATGTCCATAAAGTAGAGGAACTGTAAAGTATAATGGTTAAATGTATGAGTTAAGCAACTTAAGAATGTGTAACCATAATTAACACAAGGGTGTTGTGAAAGGTTTCAAAAGGTAAATAAGTATTTTCTAACATGGTGTCCGCATGTGTTGAAAGGGGGGATTTTCAATGAAAATACTAATGTGAGTTGGTTTAAACAAAAGGGGTGATTTTGGTAAATAAATGGTTTCTGGTTAAATAAAGTGTAGTTGTTTAAGTATTTATCCGCGTGTGTTAAGTAAAGGGATAAATTGCAAGTCAAGAAAGAGGAAGTTCTTTGTAAGACTACGGTGATTTAATCAGAATGAATCGCGTTTTTGAAAATAAAAACGGTTTCATGCATAAGTGTGTGTATATATATATATATATATATATATAGCTTGGTTTTTGAAAATATACACATTTTTAACGGTGTAGATCAATGTCACCTCCTTATACATTTTAATGGTTGAGATCACATTTTTTCTTTTTTACAAATTTACCCCTCATTTATTTGATTTCTCCCTCTTTTTTACTCACCAAGCTTACACTTTAATTCAAAACTAAGGGTAAAATAGTATTTCACTCGCATTCTCTCTCCTCCAAACCCTTTTATCCATTTCAAACCCACTTTTGCCATCCGTCACCCATTTCGCCTCTCCCCATTTTATCTCTCCCATTCCAAAACTTTGTCCGCCCTCTTTTCGGCACTTTAGGATCGTGAAGATGGAGTATCACATTTAGGTACTTTTGTTTTGTATTTTTCTTAAGAATATTTTCCACTTCCCATTTTTTACACAGATTCGGTTCAAAACCCACATCTTTGGATCTGCAGATCTAAACATTTTGAACCATTTTGTATTTTTAAAATTTTCATTTTGATGCATCATTTTCTTTACTTTTGTTAATCATGTTTGTTTGCAATCAGGTGCTTTGATTTGGAGCTTTCGAAATATTTATTTTTTTTGTTTGATTTTGTAGAACTAACGATATTTTTCAAATCTCATGTATTTTTCTAATGGACTTCCGGCTTGGACTCCCTTGATCTAGGTGGGACTCGCTGACCACCCACACAGGTATGAAATTAGTAGGTTTCGATGTTGGCTTTCTAATTTAGGGTTTTTATTTCCACAATGGATTGGGAAAATTAAGACCGATGACTGTGTTTTGATGTTTAGGGTACTTATATTTTCATTTTTGCAGATCAACCCTCAACACACAATAAGATTTGAAAATCAGGTATACTCTTTTGTTATTTTAGTAATTTCATATTTTTTATTACTAAATGTTTGATGTCCTGTTCTTATTTTTATGTCCGTATTAGTTTTTTTTATGATAATAATGTGTAAATGTTTAAATGTTTAAATATTTTTTGAGAAAGAGTTGAGTAATTTTTACCCCATAGCCATTTTTTGCATAATGAAAATTTTCTTAGTTTAGAACATGTTGACTACTTTTTCTTTTGATTACAGTTGAGAACAAGTTGCGTAATGGCATGTGAAGGTTTTTGAACTATTTAGTTTTCCACCAATGGAGAACTGCTGGAACCTTTGGCGGCACCACTAACCGTACTATCTTTATGGGTCGTGAGCATATTATTTGGATTGATTTCATTCGACCCTTGAAATCAATCTTCATTTGACCCATGAAATAACCTAAGTCTACCAATGACCACATGAATTTCATGTCAGTGAGTATATTATTTGAATTTTGTTCTGTTTTTACCTATATATTTGGTTCAGAGTTTAAAATCAATCTTCATTCGACCCATGAAATCAATCTTCATTCGACCCATGAAATCAATATGAAATTGTTTTTCGAAACTAATTCATTACAGTTGTGAGATTATGTTTTTACCTTTACATAACCGTACTATCTTCATTCGACCCATAAAGTGATTTCGTTGTTTTGATTTTGTTCTAGGTGTACTACCAGAGGAAACTTTGGTGATGTAAACTTCCCCCAACCATTATCATTACAATTGCATTGGTCAAAAAACAAAGAGTGGCAGTCAATTCACTCTGGCCATGATTTCTACCTCAGTCAGGTAATGGAAATATTTTCGTATTTTTTATTTATGTTTGTTTTGTTGCGAGTTTGGATTATTTATAGAATTGTATGTGTGTTATTTTTTATTTATGTTTGTATTGTTTCGAGTTTGGATTATTTGGAGTAGGTATGTTTAGAAGAAGATTCGTTTGGTTCAAAAAATAGAGCATTTTAAGATTACAGAGAGGTAGTACGGGTATGTTGTCTGAGTAAGGGGTATATTTTAACCGGTTGCTACAGGAAGGTAGTACGGGTATGCACCAGGTCTAGGCATTTGTAGTAGGGGATGTACGTATGGGTATGGTAATTAAGCAATTCCTGTTTTTTAACCCCTGTTTTTAATACT
Source organism: Sambucus nigra (assembly GCA_949130495.1). Taxonomy (NCBI): domain Eukaryota; kingdom Viridiplantae; phylum Streptophyta; class Magnoliopsida; order Dipsacales; family Adoxaceae; genus Sambucus; species Sambucus nigra. The sequence goes on along the minus strand of OX422213.1, from coordinate 338,414,388 downwards.
CACACAAAATAAGTATTCATTTAGTAGTAATTAACCTCATGTGCAAGCTTAAGTATAAAGAATTGTTAAAAATTGTTAAAGTTCATTGTTTTCCTACTCATATACCATAGTCATTTAGTGTTCAAATACAATCGATTATGTTTTATGGAGTTTCACTTTGTTGAAATCTTTTTGACCAATTCTTTTTGGGGATGGCACCCCTGAGGATTTTATGGAAAAAGCCTCAAATCCTCACTTTAATTTGAAATTTTTCATACTTTCTCTTTCTTTCCTCACACCCCCGTACACCTCCGTTCACCCACTGACATTTTTCTCTCCTAAATTTCTCTACGGCCAAGTGGTTTATGCTTTAGCAGGTACCTGGGTTGCTTGAATTTTTCCGGCAGTGGATGTAAGTAGCACTAGCAGGTACCTGCCACTGTGCAAATTCACATCAGGTAAATGCCACTATGCAGATTCACACCTGCTCAGTTTAAGGCTATTATAGTCCTTTTAAGTTCTTGGTTTAGGCATACACCCCTGCTCAGTTTGAGGTATAAGTTCTTGGTTATTAGTCCATTTTTTAGGTTCTAGGTTTGAGATATATGTAGGCATACACAGGTTCCTTATTGTTGCTATTCATGTTATATATGTTTAGTACTACATGGAGTACTAACTTTTGATTCTATTAATGATGACACAAAGAAAAGAGTTGTTATTCAGTCAATCAAAGAAAAGGGTTCTCTTTTCTTGAAACTGATTTTCAAATTGACACTAAAAATACTCCATTTCTCTAGAGATTCGAAACATTATGTATCATATGAGTCAAGATTAATCATACGTAAAACTAATGTGTTCTTATATGAAATGGCATTGATGTTTCGAAGGAATTCAAATCGGGAATTGATAAAAGAGAATATTAGATCCCAATGAGAGAAGTTAGATTTGTTGTGGTTTTTATTAAATCAAATCTGATTTGAATTCTTCCAATGGGATTCTTAATTATTTGTGTGCCGCGATAATTTTGAATTTTTCCATTGGGTTTGAAATGAGTTTTTGTTACTAATTCTCCAAAACTAAATGCTGAATTGATGATCTTAATTCTCGGCCTTTCGAATTTCTTTGATTCTCTTATTATTAGTAGTGATTGTGATCATGCCAACCCATTTATGGATCCCAATCAGATTTTAACTTACTATTTCATTTATGTTTATTGTTAAATTTTTATGTTAATTTTTGTGTTGTGAAATGTTAAAATATTATACTGTTGCATGAATCTAAAGACTCACTTTGCTACAGTTATAGTTGATGGGGTTTCTGAGTAAAAAAATCCAAGCATTGAAGTTGGGAACTCTACGAGTAGCTGAAGTAATTCTTTAGTTGAACGACATGATTTAGTTGCTTAATGTTATAACATATGATTTGAGACTATTTTAAGTGGCTATAAATGTTGTTGGAGCCTATTTAGTTGGCCTAGATATGAGCCTATACATTCTGACTACTACTTCTTTCTCTTTTTTGAACAAATGTGCTACTACTGTTGGTACATAGTGATGATTCATCTCTGTCAAGATTATCTATGTTGCAAAATAATAAAAAGGAATGGAACCATTCGATGATTCTCATTTTTTGGAAGTGCTTGGAACTGCTGCTACTAAAAGGAATGATTCATAATTGCCTAAGAACCATTTTTGAACTGCTGCTTCTAAAAGGTGATAAAGTTCATGACGAATTATTGGTGATTCTCATTTTTTTACTGAAGTTGTATTTTGGCATATGTTCTCATATGTGTTTTTGTTATTTACAATTTTTCTTTTTGCCTTAGTTTATTTATATCTTGTTACACTTGTTTAATTGGTTTGGTTGTCTAGGTATAATCCTAGAAGATAAGATATTATGCTTAAATGGAATTTGTTTTCATATTCCTCTTATAATCCATGAAGTTGATATATTATACATAAATGGAATTTGTTTTGTTTACCAGAAGCATTGAATTCTTTTTTAATCTGTAAGCTTTTAGGTGATAATTGTTATGCAAATGTCACACCATCATCCATTGTCTATCTCCAAGATTCTTTTTATATTGTGTCTACGATTATCTCGGATCTAAAAATTCATAGTTTGGGGTAACCAATATGTACACATAAAATCCAAAATGTATCACACTAGCCCTCAAATTGAACTCCTCAACAATTGAACCCACGCCAAGTTATCCCACGATAGATGCCCTACATATCACTTTTGATTTAAAATGCGAGCTTCATTTGTTCACTTAGATGCTAGGCTCAACCAAGTCTGTTACTTCAATGAATATGCATATACGCATCTCATATATGCATATCACTTTATATGTTTGTTATATCTCTTATCCATTTAATTCTGAAGCACGTTTAATTCTGAAATTGTGCAAATACCTGTGTTTGTTTTATATGCTCTAAGTTTCCAATCTTTACTACTCTTTCATACTTCTATGTTATGTTCTTTCTTCACTTTCACACACTCCACTTTAGTTTGAAATATGTCACTCTCACATGATTCTGCTACTGTTATCCACACTTGTTGCTGATACTGTTATCAACACATGTTGTTGACTTATGTCACTCTCACACACTCCACTTTAGTTGGAAATAAACTTCTCAGGATCCACATTGTTTACTTACCCATGGGAATTAACTAGATTCAGATTAAGAATAAGGTGAATTGTTTCCAAACAGGGGATAGGGAACATGATCAGAGTGAAAAGATCGACGTGGCGTTAAGGGAGTATTATCGGCGTTTTAAAGAAACGAGGTATGTGTCAGAAAATAATTTTTTTCTTCATATTGTGGTGAGAAATTTGTTAGACAAACTTTGTAGAACTTTGAGGTCTCTATCGTACCCATGTTTCGACTCTAAAGAATTATACAATTTCTCCCCTTTTGCTACATCAAATGTGCTAACTACATTATTAGTTCATGGACGATGTTTTTTTTATCGATTTCTTATCTAAAAAATTAATTTTGCAGGTAATTGAATAATGGATGAAATAAAAATACAGGCTATTTGGCTAAAGTTCTTTGTTACGGTGAAGATTCATTTGGGAGGACATAATCAATATTATGATGTAAGGTGTTGTTTCATTATAATTTGAAATTCTTATTTTTGAATTTTCTTTTATTATTCAATGTTTCTTTATTTCCTCCTCATTCAAATTATTAAATTGCAATATCTCTATCAGGGTAATGAACAAAAATAGACATGACCAAATTCATATACTACATGGGTGTGGGGTGTGTTCAGATTTTTATTCTTCTCCCACTGGATTTATATAAATTTAGTGTTTTCCATGTTAAGAGTGGGTTATTCTAAATTTGGACTAGCTATATGCGGACATAAATTTAGTAACAATTTGAAGTTATTATTATGTTCACTTATTTTGTAACAAATTTAGTTTACTATTACATCATAGTAAGGGGGTCAATGCAATAAATGTCGTAGGAATGTGGCATGGAAACATAAGAATAAGTACGCACCACATATGTTCGTAAACCTCACTCACATCACGAATGCTCCATATTTCCCTCTCTATTAACACTTTGTGAATATGTATATTTGTTGACAGATGACTCATATGGCCAAGATCCGAAACGACATATGTTTCAGGGTCTCGATAGACAAACTCATGCGGATGAAATGTATGGTCTTTTCTATTCTTTAGATATGATATTGGTAATTTTATTTTTATCACATTTTTTAGAATTTTGACATAATTTTTTTATATTGCTTGCATATATAGTTATTCTCGGTCAAAATTCTCCACAAGTTGTCGTCTCGAGAATCTCTAAAGCTTTGAAGGATGTGGCGTACTCATTCAGTGAGGATGATGAAGAAAAAAAAAGATCCATCTAAAGCCCTTGAACCTAAGTTGATATATATGCTATTTTTGTTATGAAGTTTGTTTCGTTGAAGTATTTGTTAGATGAATTGGAGACCATTTAATATTGTTGGATTTTTTGTTATCACTTAAGATGTGGTTAGTCTAATAAACAAAGGAGACTATGTCCAATTTTTTTTAAATGGACACTTTGTTTATTAGTGGCAATGTGAATTCAGTTGATGAATATAATATATTTTATGTTATATGTAAGTTTGTTTGATGAATTTAGATTATTTGAATGGTGGATAATTTGTTATTTGTTAAGAAGGGTAGCTAGTCCTATAAACAAGGGAGATTATGACCAATTTTTTTAAAATTACACTTTGTTTTATTTTGTTGGGAAACGATATTTTTGTCGCTTCGCGATTATGAACTTTGAAAAATTTTCGTCGGTTCGCAATTATGTACTTTGGACAATTTCGTCGTGCCTTCAGGCATGGGCATACGCTAGTGTGTATATATATATATAATTGCATGTGCACGTAGGTATAGCGTGTTAGAGTCTTCTTTCTTCCATTCGATTTTATATTGTATTTTTATATTTCTCACTGAGCATTCTGCTCACACCCTCGTCTTTGTTCTTTGTTTCGACAGGTTGGGTGCGGGGTCGCATTTTGAGAGTGTTACACAGGTAAGTACTCTCTTTTATTTTACATTAGTAGCTTTATATGCTTGAATCCTAGGGATGCTTCCCACGAGTCCTTCACGTAGTCTGATTTGAAATTGGAATCGCATGTTAAACAAATGAAATGTTAATTAAAATAAAACTCAATTAGCAATATTATATAGGTTGTTCATTGCACTTCACACCTCGCCCTCGGGTCAGACCGAGTTGACTACGGGTAACTTATAAATCTGGGTCAGGGCGTTATAGAGAGGATGATGTTCCCGCGTTGATTTCGACATAAGGTTGAGTCCATTGGGATCAAGGTAACTTGGAAGTTTTAGGTATCGACTCATGTGAGAGCAAGGATAACGATTATAAGTGACATGATCCAAATATATATATATATATATATATATATATATATATATATATACAGAACCGTTCTCCCGTGGGTGGAAAGAACGGGTGAAGCAACGGATCATTAAAACTAAGGCCCATCTCAGCACAAAAATAAACACGTGGGAAGACAAATGGAAAGCATGCATTGGATTGGTCAAATGGGTATAAACCCTTTTCACTTCTCTCTAAAGGCTGCAAATACTCAAACTGTTTTGATTAAAAACTATTTTGTTTATAAACAAAAAAATTGTTTTGATTATAAACACACACACACAAAAAAAATACTGTTTTAATAAAGTTTTTTAAAAATAAATAGCTAATTTATACAAAAAAAAATTAATATTTTTTTTAATAAACAATTTTTTGTATTATAAAAAACTGTTTATTAAAGAAAATTGATTTTTAAAAAAATTGAATAAATTAACTGTTTATTAAAAAAACTTTTTCCTGGTAACTTTTTAAAAAAATAAAAAAACCATTTCCATTGTCTAAAAAAATTGATTGTTGTTTTTAAAAATTATTTATAAAAAGTAAAATTTGTTTTCTTAAAAAAATATTTTTTCGCTTATAAATTTTAATTTTGGTTAAAACCTTTTTTTTGTACTATTTTAAAAAAATATGGTCTGTGGCAGCAGAATAGGCGGTCCGAGCACCTATACATACCCCGTGACTTTGGGACAGAGAAATTAAATTTTTGGGAGAAATAAAATTTATTTAAATTGGAGAATTTTAAAATATGGAAATAGAGGTCCAAAAATTGAGGACATTATAAAGTATTCCGGATGATGATTCTGAGTGCGCCAATGATTCCGAATAGGTCGAGATAGTCGAAATGACTGTCCTTCGATTTTATTTCGATTCCAGAATATTTTTAAGTTAGTTTAACTCGAATTGTAGTAAACGAGTCATTTAAAGTGTGTATTGTCATTTAAAACTGGGATTTATGTTTTAAAGGCTTACGGATCAGCCTATCTCATTTGTGAGAAAGAGAGAAAGAGAAAGAAAGAAAGAAAGAAAGAAAGAAAGAGAGAGGAGAAAGCTTGGAGATTCCGACCCGTACGCGATCTCGAGAATGATTCAACCTCTACAAGTCTGAGGCAAGTGTTTAATCTTTCGAAATAATTCATTTGTGTATCATATTTCATAATTTGTGGGCAAATGAATTGGATTTTGGGTATATATGTTAAAACCTAGATTTTGTAGATTAAATCTTGCATTTGAGTTTTATAAATGGATTTGAGGTTATATTATATGTAGGGATGATTTATAGGATATTTTCTATGTTGGAAAACATGTTAGGGTTGAAGATTGAGGTTTTGTAGATGATTAAAATTGATTTTGGGAAATTTAGGTTTTGGTGAGAAAATAACCATTTCGTAGCCTGCTGAACAGGCCGAATCATTTCGGTCCCCTTCCGAATCGATTCAGAATGTTGAAGTCTCCCAGGTCTATGTGACCGAATCAATTCGGACCTAAGACGAATCGATTCGGCCTGGGACAGTCTCTCAGGTCCTTTGGACTGAATCGATTCGCATTTGGAGCGAATCGATTCGCCCTTGAGACCGAATCGATTCGGACCATGCCGAATTGATTCGGAAACAGGGCTATTTTGGTGAGGTTTTTCTAGAGTGAGTTTTGATCCATTTCGAATGGGTTTATTGATTTGGGACATTATTATATGATGTGAAAGATAAGTTTGAGAGATTTATTGAGAGTTTCTTACAAGATATGATTGTGGGGACGAATTGAACTATTTGAGGAACTTATGCTCATATGCATTGGAGTTGTTGTATCGAGGAAGTAAGGAGACCTTATTAGGGATGGGAGTTCTATTCAGAGGTCAGAAGTGAGCTTAGTTATGACTTGAGGTTGAGGGCTCCTTGGGAGAGTTGTGAGGGTATGGCGTGAATATTCTAAGCCGACTTTTGTTTCGAATCCTTATAGAGATAGGATTCATTATAAGATATGATTGGGGACCAATGAAATGTAGAGGTCGCGTATCCTTAGTGATGATAAACTCAAGGAATAAATTGTGAATGCGTTAATGTTAAGGTTTCATAGGAGCAATTGAACCGTAGGCGGAATTGAGAATAATTGGATTGTACTATTAACGAGAATAGGTTGTGTTCAAATGGTAGTCGGGCGAGTTACTATATGTCTATAGGGGATTAACAATGGAGATTCCCATACTTGATGGGACCATAAAATAAATTTAAGATTAAGCTTGAGGCTTGCAGACTATTAGATATGTGTATACCTATAGTCGGGATTATCATTAGATTATCGATGTGCATTCGGATATTGATGGTATGTATAGTGATAATTACATACGTTAAACGGTGGGTTAGTAAACTAAATGTTGGATATATTGGAAGACTATTCATATCATAAGGGTAATGGATGAATATGCTTCAAGTGAGGGATCGTATTTATATAACGAATTAAGTTAATATGCTTGGAGTGATAGGTAGTATAACGAGGACTATGTACACGTATAGCCAAGTTTATATATTTCATACATACGGATGAGAGATAGTGTGTATATATGTGGATATGTATATGTATATATATGCATATATGTGTGTACTTATGGTGTGAATATCTATACCGTGCGTGATGGTTTGATTATATGATGTGATAATATAAATGTATATATATAGTGTGAATGATATATATACTTATGGTGTGAAGCATACTCGGCACATGCTATCATGGGAAGTTGCACGATGAGGGTGAGCCCCTGGCTTGAGGAGCAGGGTGTGGATATTCCCCAGATCATAGTCATCCATTATTATTTGTGTGATTTTATTTTTGGGGGTGAGAAGTCTTGGGTATGAGTCGTTCTCACTTACCGGTTAGGAACTATGATCGCTTCCCATACGTTAGGATTGATTTTGTCGACATGGCGGTGTGATAATAGTCCGTTAGGTGGTGACCCGGGAGAAAGTGAGTAATTCCTGGAAGATGATTGCATGGTGCAGTATTTTGGTATCCTATAACCGTTTATAATATGTGTATTGCAAAGTATGCATTATGTGTGTTATGTATACGTGGTTATATGAATGAATGATTGATTATATATATTTAGAGTAAATATATATTTATCTATCCTATATGTGAAGAGGATATGGAGTTTCTGTGATGTACATCTTGGGTGATTTGGTGTACTAGTTTATTTGGGTCGGAAGATCGTAGTTAGAGACAATTGCGGTTATATCGACCTCAAGGAGTTGGATAGAGATTCTATTTATGTTCTTAGATAAAATACTTATTACTGAAGTAGTTGCAGTAGTATGATATATGTAGATGACATGATGGATCCCTACGATCGACATTGTCAAGGAGTAGCGTATCGGGGGGGTTTCTTGTTTGGATTTCACTTTGTGAAACGCCCCACGCACGAAACGTAGTGCAATGTTGAGAGTAGGGAGAAGTTTTGTCTTAGTACTTGTATGTATGTTGTTTAGAGAAAACAGTTTTATATTGAAGCTTAATGTTAATGTGTGACGTATTAAGACTTATAACTGGTTTAAGTTAATAATTGGAACCACTATAGCCTAGTAAGGCATATATGTGAAAATATATTTAACTGTGATTAGAATGGAAAGGATTCGAGGTTTATGTTAGAATGGTCGGTCATGTGGGTATAGGCCGTGCATATGGTAAGATAAGTTGTCCTTAAGTGGGTGGGGTAACTTAATTAAGGTTCCAGGACGCGATTAGGTGCGCGCTGTAGTTGAGAGGTGAGTTGGGGGTTTCACAAGAGTGCGACTCCACTCTAATTATGAAATAGTGCATTTATATTTATTATCCACGGTTAACAAACTTGCTAAACATTTTTACACCTCGGTCTCTGACCCGTTTATATTTCTCTTTTGGAATATATATGTATGCATATTATACTATAGGTGTCCCACCGCAAGGATACCGTGGATGCTTTTCTATTCAGAGTCTTGGGAGCCGTAGCAGTTGCGGACTGTTGCGGGACTTAGATTGTAGTCGCTTCCTACTTCTTATAAATCTAGATAGGATTCATTTTGTATATCGGGTTTACACCCAAGAGTTATTTGTAGCTATTTATATTTCTTCTTTATGGTTATTGTGTTGTCTATGACCCGACAGCTTATTTGTGTATATTTTCGTGTATGTATTCATGTAATTGTTATGTTTAGCACTTCTTTTATCATGGTACTTGCGTACATGTTACCATTTTAGTAGTTCTATATTGTTGGGTTGATATCCATTGCATGTTTTATTTAATTTTTGGCATCCGCTTTTATAGTTTCGGGTAGTTAGTCCTATCTATTTTAGTATAGTATGTTGATGCTTAGAATGAGCCATCTGAAATTCTAGATTTAATGTAGTATAGGGTTGGCCACCCGTTATTATTTTAAGCGGTGTCACAGATCAGAGCATCAGGTTCTAGTGTCTTTAGGATCTGTGTGGGTTGTCTGCGTTCCTCCGCAAGCGTTCTTGATGTACATCTCTACTATTAGGATTGTTGTGTCCACTGTGTCTATTTCCTTTTGCGAAGTGTATTCATTTGAACGACGTTCTGACGCAGTTGCTCTCGTCTTAGACGTCGCCAATAATAAGTCGTCCAGGAAGGAGCAGGATGAGAGATGTAACACCCATAATAGATTTTGGGTACGCTTTGACTGGAAATATTTTCTTTCGCGTTTCAGGCGGAGATAAGGAGCATATTTCTAGCGGTGATTAAAGGTGATCTGATGGTGGTCGAGTGAAAAGGAGATTTGATTTGAATGGATAATTCTATGATTGATAAGGTAAGTGCTAAGGGTAAGCGAATAGTGAAACCCGTGGGAGGTTTATATTGAGAAACTTGGTGTTGGCGACTCTTACCGATGAAAGGCATGTGGCATTGTCCCATTTTCAGGAGTGTTGTCTTCATTTAAGAAGGGAGTGAAAAGTTAGATAATTGGGTCCATTGAGTAGGACTGAAGAAGTTGTCAGGGGTCGCAATAGCGTTTTGTCCTTCAGGATGATTAGGAAGAAACATTATCCTAGAAGGGGTAGAGAACTATGAATAAGGATACATGGATGAAAGGAAACCATTAAATTATGGAAGGATAGGGTGGAATACCTTTCTTTGGGTTTAGGTTACGCTTTATGAGGTATTGGGAACGTCGCATGTAAAGTATAACGAGTGGTTAGCTGCTATAACCATAGGGTGTACAAAATTTCCTTCGAGGAAGGAATGAGTAAGTGTGGTCCTTGTATGGCATCTTTTGGGATAATAGATCATTTCGCAATGAGCTAGTAAAGAGTTATGCTATTGATTTTCGAAAGTGCGAATTGTTAAGTTTTGTTGAGTAGTGGTTATAAGGTTGTTATTTTATAGATAGGCTGGGGCCGGTAATTGTAGTATTCCAATGAGGGAAGGACTTGTCTTGTGGCAATGCTTTGATGCGATGTAAAGGATTTGTATGACTAAGAGGTTCAGAGTTTAGTAGATTCAATATTGAGCGAAGAATTTAGCTCATGGTTGTGCTAGTTTTGAGAACTAGGTATTCGTGAGAGTATTGTGTTTGTTGAAGCCTTGTGTCTTGAACATAAGGTGTTTGTTTGGCGTGTCGAAAGACACGAAATTATTTTATATTATATTGTTATATAGGCCTTCGGGAAATATCTATAATTCGAAAATCTTTTATAAAACCCTAATCCTGGTTCAGCTGATCTCAATCCCCGATAAAACTACACAGTAGTGTATTGGGAGGGTTCCTTATTTGGATTTCGCTTGCCAGACCTCCCTCGCATGAAGGTAGCATATGTTAGGAATTGAGAAGAGTTCAACCATTGGAAATTTCACACTTTTTATATACTTAGTACATTATTATAGATTAAGTTGTTGAGAGTTATATTACGATTTGAGGCTAGTGGGGCCGGGTTATGGTTTTACGAGTTAAGCTCGGGTACAGGGTGTATAGGCACCCTGGGTAGCTAATCTGATTTTTAAAATCTATATGGTTCGATGTGAGAAGGGGAAGAGATGGGTATAGTGATCTAGAGGGTAGATGTAAGGACTAGAAGAGATTAGAAGTCCTAGGCATATCTTAAATTTCGCGGACGAAATTCTTATAAGGGGGAAAGTATGTAATACCCCGTGACTTTGGGACTGATAAATTAAATTTTCGAGAGAATTTTTTTTTATTTAAATTGGAGAATTTTAAATTTTGAAAATAGAGGTCCAAAAATTGAGGATGTTATAAAGTAGTTCGGATGATGATTCTGAGTGCACCATAGATTCCAGATAGGACGAGATAGTTGAAATGACTGTCCTTGGGTTTTATTTCGGTTCCAGAATATTTTTAAGTTAGTTTGACTCGAATTGGAGTAAACGAGTCATTTAAAGTGTGTATTATTATTTAAAACTGGGATTTATGTTTTAAAGGTTTAAGAGGCTTACGGATCAGCCTATCTCATTTGTGAGAAAGAGAAAGAAAGAAAGAAGAAGAAAGGAAGAAAGAGAGAGAGAGGAGAAAGCTTGGAGATTCCGGCCCGTACGCGATCTCGAGGATGATTAAACCTCTACAAGTTTGAGGCAAGTGTTTAATCATGATAAATAATTCATTTTTGCACAATATTTCATAATTTGTGGGGAAAAGAATTGGATTTTGGGTATATATGTCAAAACCTAGATTTTGTAGAACAAATCTTGCATTTGAGTTTTATAAATGGATTTGAGGTTATATTATATGTAGGGATGATTTATAGATGATTTTTATGTTAAAGCATGTTAGGGTTGAAGATTGAGGCTTCGTAGATGATTAAAATTGATTTTGAGAAATTTAGGTTTTGGTGAGAAAAGAACCATTTTGTAGCCTGCTCAACAGGCCGAATCGATTCGGTCCCCTTCTGAATCGATTCAGAATGTTGTAGTATCCCAGGTCTATGTGACCGAATCGATTCGGACCTAAGGTGAATCGATTCGGCCTGGGACAGTCTCTCAGGTCCTTTGGACCGAATCGATTCGCATTTGGAGAGAATCGATTCTCCCTTGAGACCGAATCGATTCGGACCAGGCTGAATCGATTCAGAAACAGTGCTATTTTGGCGAGGTTTTTCTCGAGTGAGTTTTGATCCATTTCGATTGGGTTTATTGATTTGGGACATTATTATATGATGTGAAAGATAAGTTTGGGAGATTTATTGGGAGTTTCTTACAAGATATGACTGTGGGGACGAATTGAGCTATTTGAGGAAATTATGCTCATATGCATTGGAGTTGTTGTATCGAGGAAGTAAGGAGACCTTATTAGGGATGGGAGTTCTATTCAGAGGTCAGAAGTGAGCTTAGTTATGTGACTTGAGGTTGAGGGCTCCTTGGGAGAGTTGTGAGGGTATGGCGTGAATATTCTAAGCTAACTTTTGTTTCGAATCCTTATAGAGATAGGATTCATTATAAGATATGATTGGGGACCAATGAAATGTAGAGGTCGCGTATCCTTAGTGATGATAAACTCAAGGAATAAATTGTGAATGCGTTAATGTTAAGGTTTCATAGGAGCAATTGAACCGTAGGCGGAATTGAGAATAATTGTATTGTACTATCAACGAGAATAGGTTGTGTTGAAATGGTAGTCGCGCGAGTTACTATATGTCTATTGGGGATTAACAATGGAGATTCCCATACTTGGTGGGACCATAAAATAAATTTAAGATTAAGCTTGAGGCTTGAAGACTATTAGATATGTGTATACCTATAGTCGGGATTATCATCATATTATCGATGTGCATTTGGATATTGATGGTATGTATAGTGACTATTACATACGTTAAACGGTGGGTGAGTAAACTTAATGCTGGATATATTGGAATACTATTCATATCATAGGGGCAATGGATGAATATGCTTCAAGTGAGGGATCGTATTTATATAACGAATTAAGTTAATATGCTTGGAGTGATAGGTAGTATAATGAGGACTATGTACAAACATACAGATGAGAGATAGTGTGTGTATATATGTGGTTATGTGGATATATATATGTATAGATATGTATATATGTGTGTACTTATGGCGTGAATATCTATACCGTGAATGATGGTTTGATTATATGATGTGATCATATGGATGTATATATATAGTGTGAAGGATATATATACTTACGGTGTGAAGCATACCCGGCACATGCTATCATGGGAAGTTGCGCGATGAGGGTGAGCCCCTGGCTTGAGGAGCAGGGTGTGGATATTCCCCAGATCATAGTCGTCTGTTATTATTTGTGTGATTTTATTTTTTGGCGTTAGAAGTCTTGGATATGATTCGTTCTCACTTGCCGGTTAGGAACTATGATCGCTTCCCATACGTTAGGATTGATTTTGTCGACATGGCGGTGTGATAATAGTCTGATAGGTGGTGACCCCAGGAGAAAGTGAGTAATTCCCGAAAGATGATAGCATGGTGCAGTGTTTTGGTATCCTATAACCTTTTATGCTATGTGTATTGAAAAGTATGCATTATGTGTGTTATGTATACGTGATTAGAGGAATGAATGATTGATTATATATATTTAGAGTAAATATATATTTATCTATCCTATATGTGAAGAGGATATGGAGTTTCTGTGATGTACATCTTGGGTGATTTGGTGGACTAGTTTATTTGGGTCGGAAGATCGTACCTAGAGACAATTGCGGTTATATCGACCTCAAGGAGTTAGATCGAGATTCTATTTATGTTCTTAGATAAAATACTTATTATTTAAGTAGTTGCAGTAGTATGATATATGTAGATGACATGATGGATCCCTACGATCGACATTATCAAGGAGTAGTGTATCGGGGGGGTTCCTTGTTTGGATTTCGCTTTGTGAGAGGCCCCACGCACGAAACGTAGTGCAATGTTGAGAGTAGTGAGAAGTTTTGTCTTAGTACTTGTATGTATGTTGTTTAGAGAATACACTTTTATATTGAAGCTTAATGTTAGTTCTAAAAAACGCGGGGCGTGATCGAGGCGTGGAGGTCAAGCCTTAGAAGCCTAGGCGGGTTTAAGCGTAAAAAGGCGTGAAAAGGCGTTTAGGCCTTATTAATATATTTTAATATTTTTACACCATAACAAGGCTATTAAAATACTAAAATTGTACATATCATAAAAATATGTCTGAATATATGAAAATTAAAATATTATTTGATTATTTTGGATGAGATAATGGTTCGGTTAGTTAAAAAAAAATTTAAAAGGCGATATCGTTTCACTAAAGTATTGTTGTTTTTAGAAAATAGTGCCTCTTAAGAGTTTTACTAAGCATAAGGCGTAAAAAACTTAAAGCGAGGCGTTTCGCCCAAGCCTTAAGCCTAGGCGGGTTTTTTAGAACAGTTATGTGTGACGTATTAAGACTTATAACTTGTTTAAGTTAATAATTGGAACCACTATAGCCTAGTAAGGCATATATGTGAAAATATATTTAAGTGCGATTAGAATGGAAAGGATTCAAGGGTTATCTTAGAATGGCAGGTCATGTGGGTATAGGCCGTGCGTATGCTAAGATAAGTTGTCCTTAAGTGGGTGGGGTAACTTAATTATGGTTCCAGGACGCAATTAGGTGCACGTTGTAGTTGAGAGGTGAGTTGGGGGTTTCACGAGAGTGTGACTCCACTCTTATTATGAAATAGTGCATTTATATTTATTATGCACGGTTAACACACTTGCTAAACATTTTTACACCTCGAGCTCTGACCCGTTTATATTTCTCTTTTGCTATATATATGTATGTATATTATACTACAAGTGTCCCACCGCAAGGATACCGTGGATGCTTTCCTATTCAGAGTCTTGGGAGCCGTAGCAGTTGTGGACTGTTGCGGGACTTAGATTGTAGTCGCTTCCTACTTCTTGTAAATCTAGATTGGATTCATTTTGTATATCGGGTTTACACCCAAGAGTTATTTGTAGCTATTTATATTTCTTCTTTATGGTTATTATACTATCTGTGACCCGACAGCTTATTCGGGTATATTTTCTTGTATGTATTCATGTTATTGTTATGTTTAGTACTTCTTTTATCATGGTACTTGTGTACATGTTACCTTTTTAGTTGTTCTATATTGTTGGGTTGATATTCATTGCATGTTTTATTTTAATTTTTAGCATTCGCTTTTATAGTTTCGGGTAGTTAGTCCTATGTATTTTAGTATAGTCTATTGATGCTGAGAATGAGCCATCTGAGATTCCTGATTTAATGTAGTATAGGGCTGACCACCAGTTATTATTTTAAGTGGAGTGTCACAAAATGTTGGGTCGGCGCCATCCCATTTATTGATTGAATTTTTTTATGAAACTTTATGGATATGATCTTCTCACCATCGAGATCATATCCATGAAGTTTCATCAAAAAATTCAATCAAAAAGTGGGTGAGATGATCGCCAACATTTCAACGGTCAAAAATGTATATTTATACCATTTTCTTACATATCACGTCATATCAACGATTTTTTCCTTGAATTTTATGATTAAAAAAATTGGAGATGATCTTCCCACCATGGAGATGATATCCATGAAGTTTCATTAAAAAAATTATTTTTTACTATTTTAAAAAAAATGGTATGTACCGGGGTCTACACCATAAGGAGTCCTTACAGGAGAAGGCCTCTGTCTCTCTCTCTCTCTCTCTCTCTATATATATATATATATATATATATATATATATATATATATATATATATATATATATATGTATAGGGAGAGGTTCACAAGTGAACCTAAATGATGAACTTTTTAATGAACCTTAACAATTAATTAATTTTAATTCCTATATTGTTATTCGTCCGCGCCAGCGGCAACGAACACGTGTGTTGATTGATCCCCAACACCCCCACCCCACCCCCACCCCCACCTCGGCGCCCCTCGGCCCCCCACCCCCACCCCACCCCCATGGCAGTCCTGCTGCCATAAAGGCTGCTATAAGGGCTGCCATGGTGATGGTGGTGGTTGGGGAGGGGGTGGGCTTGGGGGGTGGGGTACCAGGGGGTGAGGGAGTTGGGGATCGATCGACACGCGTGTTCGTTGCTGCTGGCGCGGACCAATTACAACATAGAAATTAAAAGTAATGAGTTGTTAGGTGTTATTTTATTAAGGTTCATTGAAAAGTTCATCTTTTAGGTTCACTTGTGAACCTCTCCCTATATATATATATATATATATATATATATATATATATATATATATATATATATATATATATATATACTGCTCTTGTTCATACCAGTCCGCATTTTAAGAGTGCGGACCGGACATGATCTCCATGGTGAGAAGATCATAAGAGAGCTCAATAAAGGCCGAGCACAAAAGACCTACGGTTAGAACCTTGTGCTAAGACTTGAAAATAATCAAGTTAAAAATCATAAGAATGGCTTTCCCGTTGAGTGGATTCACAAGTTCTGACTAATAACAAGAACCTATTAGAGCTCGACTAAGGGCAAGCATAAACGACCTATGGTAGGAACTCGGGGAAAAGACTTGATAATAATTTGAGCATTAAAAAATCCCACCAAGTAGGTGAAAATAATAATAAATAGAGAAGACTTTAGATTAGTTGCTTGTCTGATAAAGACTAGACAAATAAATGTTTAATGGTCTGTGATCGGCCGACCCAATTAGGCCATATAGTAATATCTGAAGTTGCAGAGTTTTGATTTACCTCTTGCAAGACCTAATGTCCAAATATAATTTAGGTAAGAATGACAATATATAAGCAGTGGAGGACCGAGAATTTTGAGTTAGGAGGTGCGAAAAGTTTTGACGAAATCCGGGGGTTCGGGGGCAGGAGGCCCCGATGTTTTTTTTGGCTTTTTTTTACCTTTTTTTGCAATTTTTTAACCCTAAAAATGTTAAGGTATTAATTAACTAAATTTGGACTCTTACTTTGCTCGTGATTTTTTTTTATAATATTTCAACATAATATTACCCCAACAAACCAACAATGAGCAAACTAATACTTAGGGGCTAAAAAATTAAACTAATTTAAACATTCATAAAGTTTTAACATTGAACATTAAACTTTTAGATAAACTAATTTATCAATAAATATGAAATTGAAAATAAAAATAAGCAGTAAATCTGAGTTAAAAATTAAACCTGAAGTTGTATTCTAGCATAATGGGTTCCGAACTAGTTTTTACAATAAACTAATAATGTTTTTACAATAAACTAATTTCAACCATATAGAATAAATATTTAACTTATTCAAACTATTTTTTTTTAAAAAAATTACCTACTTACTTGCTTATGGCTTAAACTAATTTTTTTCAACAAACTAATTTCAACCACATAGATACTCTGCTGCTTACTTGGAGTCTGCAACTTGGAACGAAGTTGAATGAATCATTGCTCCTGCTCAGATGCAGTTGGGGAACTTGGGGTGCAGTTAGGGGTGGCAATTTTAGAAACGACACGGAACGACCCGAAATTGACACGATATGTCGTGTTCGTGTCGTATTTTTTTTACACGAAGTCGTATCGTGTTCATGTCTGAAATATGAGTCGTGTCGTGTTATCATGTTTTTTAGGCGTGAAATTTAAGAAATTCTGGTATTCGTGCCGTGCCGTGCCGTGTTATCTTTTATTCGTGTCGTGTTCCAGTCAACTAAAAAAAATACGAGTTCGTGTCGCGTCGTGTTCGTATCCGCAAAAACCTTGTCATGTCGTGTCGGGCCGAAACACGATCCGTTGACCCGAATTGCCACCCCTAGGTGCGGTGCAGTGCAGGCAGCTGAGAGGAGGGGAGAGGGTGAGGGAGGAGGAGAGGGAAGAGATGGAGAGGAGGAGCGGAGGAGAGGAGCGGCTCGGAGGGAGTAGCTGTTGCTGCTGGATTTGTGCAGCGGAGAGAGGAGAGGAAAGAGATCGTGAGGTAGAGAGGAGAGGAGAGAGAGAGAGAGAGAGAGAGAGAGAGAGACGGTTAGGTTAAAAGTTATAAAACGCGTGTGTATTGTATATTAGATAGCATGTGTAGAAATTAGAATAAGATTTATTTATATTTGTGTCCCACAAACTTAATTCTTTCTATTATGAAACATTACACAAAGGTCCCCAAAAAAACAGCCTATACTCGAGAAAAAATTCCGAAAAACCTAGACGAGCGGCCGCCCACCCTCGGGACCACCTAGGTCCGCCCCTGTATATAAGGTTAAAATTTTGAGTCATATAAATGAAAATTTTATTCACATAAGACAAATACATACAACAGTAGCCTTGAGAAAAGATTTTCTCGTGGAAGATCGGTTAAGATATGTAAATCAACATGCATAACAGAACTATGGATAACCTAATCCCCTGGGGGTTACATATGCATCTCGACACGCTCAAGTCATATATATTATTTCAAATCAAAATGAGGAGTATTGCAAGATCTTGCAAAGGCATGTGAGTCAACCAATTTTTTTTTGGTTTATTCCCCCATTTTAGAGGTACCGTGAGGTGTCCGGGCCAGCTTACGCGCACCTCGACTAATCCCCACTCGCGGATCAGTGGCCAGCCGCTGGCCCCCAGATTGTTTACAGCTGCCGAGACTCGAAATGGGGAGCAAACCCAGTCAACCAATGAAGATTCAAAGATTAAACAGTTCAAGTCTAGTAAATCAACTCACAATGATGACTATACTTATTAGAGATTAAATACCAACTCCCAACTCATTTCAATGTCGATTTAGTTAAACTCCAAGCCAAGGGGTGGCTATTGTGGGAGAAAAAAGTATTCCTCCAAAAGTAGCGCAACACATGACAAGTATGTTGGCTCAAATTGGACTACATGTCAGAATCTATCGAATAGAGATAACAAGTGTACAAGATAAGATTGAAGACCAACTTCAACACAAGTGCTTTATTATGACCCCAACTCCAGAAGGCTAGTGCTTATCCAATTTGAATCCTTTAAGTCTATATAATGGGAAGACCTCCATTACATTATGGGGGCTCATAGCTAGAATAAACTAGCACTCTTGTATTTCTTTTATAGAGAATTAAGGTAAAAGTCATGTTCCTTCCTATATTTGGATTTTTAGGACAGTGCTTTTCAAGTTTATAAATCTAATCCCTGTGGTACAATAGCATTTATAAATGTAGTCCATGTGGTACAATACCTTTATTTTTTTGTCCGCGCCAGCGGCACTATTTTTCACCATTTTTCATGGTAATTTTAGTACAAGGACCAAATTTATAAAATTATATGGACTGTCCTATTTTTATACACTTTGAGCACTATGGGGACTTTTTTCCAAAACCCCCTTTCTTTTATTATTGTAGAAGGGTGTCTACCTATAAAAAAAATTTAAATAAAAACATTTTCTTGGAAATATTGAGAAGGAATCCACCCAGGGTCCCGGCAGAAACTCATATTGAGCAGGAACCCCCAGCGCCACTGCATGGGTCACTGCAGCTGCAAGGGTCAGCGCCACTGCAAGTGTCATTACAGCAATGACATTCGAGAGGTGCCTCGCAAGGGTCACCGCGGAAGTCCAAGATTGAGAAGTGCCACTGCAAGGGTCACTGCAGCTGCAAGGGTCAGCGTCACTGCTAGGGTCAACGCCACTGCATGGGTCACTGCAGCTGCAAGGGTCAGCGCCACTGCAAGTGTCACTGCAACAATGACATTCGAGAGGTGCCTCGCAAGGGTCACCGCAGAAGTCCAAGATTGATAAGTGCCACTGCAAGGGTCAGCGCCACTGCAAGGGTCACTGCAGAAATGACATTCGAGAGGTGCCTCGCAAGAGTCACCGCAGAAGTCCAAGATTGAGAAGTGTCACTGCAAGGGTCAGCGCCACTGCATGGGTCACTGCAGCAATGACATTCGAGAGGTGCCTCGCAAGGGTCACCGCAGAAGTCCAAGATTGAGAAGTGCCACTGCAAGGGTCAGCGCCACTGCAAGGGTCACTTTAGCAATGACATTCGAGAGGTGCCTCACAAGGGTCACTGCAGAAGTCCAAGATTGAGAAGTGTCACTGCAAGGGTCACTGCAGCAATGACATTCGAGAGGTGCCTCGCAAGGGTCACCGCAGAAGTCCAAGATTGAGAAGTGTCACTGCAAGGGTCAGCGCCACTGCATGGGTCACTGCAGCAATGACATTCGAGAGGTGCCTCGCAAGGGTCACCGCAGAAGTCCAAGATTGAGAAGTGCCACTGCAAGGGTCAGCGCCACTGCAAGGGTCGCTGCAGAAATGTTATCCGAGAAGTGCCACTGCAAGGGTTCCGACAGAAGCTCATATCGAGAAGGAACCCACCCAGGGCAGCCAGGATGAGGGAGTAGCTACCACGAGCAACTCCTCATCATGAAACGTCATTCTTTAAAAGAAACATCAGTATTAACACTTTGCTTTCTTATACAGGTTGCCTAGTTGAGCAAGCAGGCTAGTTGGGACCTCCAGGGAGTTTTGGCTTGGCGACTGAGGGACAAGGTATGTTGAGCAAGCTCAACCACTTAGCACTATAAGATTGAGAGAATACTAGTAGGAGACCCTAGAGTCACCCAGTCCTCACACACCTCACACTTAGTCACAAGTGAAGTGAGCAGCCAAAGGGCTGGCTGCTCACAAGAAAAGAACTGTTTATAAAATGATCCTAAATGAGAGGGTCCTCTAAACCCCTCTCAAGAAAAATGATTTTAGAAGGGGGTCCTCAAGACCCCCCTCAAGCTTGCAAATATTTTAGAGGAGGTGGTCCTCGAGACCCCCCCTCAAGTTTACAAAGTTTGTACCAAAAGTTACCGTTTCAAAAGATATTTAGCAAATCAGATATTTTGTCTCCATTAGAAGACATATTTGCTTTTGAACTTTGGTCGGCACCAGGGGCATCTGCCAGAGGGGACAGGCAAACCTGCCTGCAAATAGGGACAAATAGTACACTGCAGATTTTGTCCCTCACCAACCCTCTAAGTTTTGGCGCCAAAAGTGCCAACCCAGCCTTAGTGCCCAAGTATAAATAGGACCCCTGGGCAAGGTCATAGATATGATAGGAAAACTCAATAGAAAAGTCACTCTGTCAAAATCACACCAGAACCTCTCCAGTATTCTCTCTCTGCTCTCTCTAAGTGCTAAGTGTCTTGTTCTTTCACTCCCCACTGACAGCCATCACTCTCAGGAGCTCCTCTTGAGAAAATTACTATTATTGTTGTGGAAGTTCATTTTCTTGCAGGGAGGGAGTTCCAGCTTGAGCTCCATTTTTACCAAAAGGAGAAGATCTCATAAGCTGCTGCTCCAGAAGTTCTTAAGAACCTTGCAGACATCGTCCATTGGAGTGGGTCACGCCTCACCCTTTCCAGTTATTCATAGACCCCAGTCTCACTACCCTCCTACAATTATATAGTGGAATAATCATTGCAACCTCGTGGATGAAAATCTTAATGATGCGCAGTCTCATTAATAGCATTGAAATACTCGAGTAAAAAATTAATAAACTTAAAATCCATGGAGCCAGTCATAAAAAGAACATAAAAGAGTATGAAATCCAGATGCAATGACAAACTGGATAATCCTATTACAGAGAAGTATAATTACAAAAGCATCCAACCATCCATAAACCCAACCCGACATTATAAAGAATGAACTAAAATCCCAAATCCTTGCACCGTAGATAAGCCCTTAGTACAAAAGAATTTCATTTCAGTCAACATCGTGGTTACAAAAATAAAAGCCAAAGCTCCTTAATTCAGCTCGATATTTGTGAAAGTGTTTTATATAAAAGACGCTTGAATTTCCAACACCATGTTTGACATATATTGAGTCGGGAGTAAATTACATGTACAAAATTTATGTGCTAAAATTACATTTAGGACAGTAGATATCCCATCTTTATAATGAACTCAAACAGTAGACATATATTCTTCTATCAACCAACGTTCGCCAACTTCAGCTTTGACAATCAGTTCCATCATCTCATTAACGGCTGTTTGCAGTCGTCTCCTCAACATTGTCTTCTTGTTTCTGCTGATAGACTATTTTCCTGCTATTTAACTCCTCTCTGCACAAGTGTAAAGAAGTCAATAACCACAAGTGTGTAAATCAACAGCAAATTAAAAAAAGTGGGGAGACTGTGCAACCTTTGCTAGTTGTATTTTTTTAAGGGGGTTTTGGGAAAAGGTCCTTATAATGCGCAAAGTGTATAAAAATAGGACACTCCATACAATTTTATAAATTTAGTCCCTGTACAAAAAATTCCATGAAAAATGGTGCCGCTGGCGCGGACCAAAAAAATAAATGCTATTGTACCACAGGGACTAGATTTATAAATGTTATTGTACCACAGGGACTAGATTTATAAACTTGAAAAGCATTATCCTATAAATCCAAATATAGGAAGGAACATGACATTTACCTTAATTCTCTATTTTTTTATTCTACACCTGATAAGTCAGAACCAACAATCATTGTGGAAAAAAAGATTTCAAGAGCTGAATAGCACGACTACGCATAAGGTTCATTAATTAGGGGTAACAATTCAGGAGTGGGACATCATGTTTGGATCATGTTATTTCAGGTACATATCAAGTACTAGTCAAGACTAAAATTACTTGACACTAACCAACTTATTTATTAAGCGTTTGAATTTAAGTTGACATGCATAACCAATAAACCAAAAAACTTATGCCTAAAATTCATTCTTTATCACCCAAAAGCACCACTCATAGGCCTCGTCCGTATATACCAAAAAGTCATCAAACCAAATTACTAACAAAACTAAACTACAAAAAAAAACAAATAATGCTTCAGTATTAATACAATAAATAGGTTAGTTCATGTAAGTCAATTGTGTTTGACACTAACCCAACCTATTTACTATTCATGTTGACAGATTATGGCATTTTCGGGTTCATGTCCAACAATGATCAAACTTTAACTCGTCATCGGATTTGAGTCATTTCAGCGTGCCATGTTAAAGATTGCCATTTCTAGCCATAATGAGTCCACATGCGAGCCTGTCCGGGTTAACTCGTCATATTGAAAAGCAAACACAAATAGCCTTGGCAAAGTCTACATGTTTTTAAAATAACATATCATATCACTCAGACGCAGAGATTCTATCGAGAGCAGTGTTCTAAAATCCTCACCTAGGCGCTAGGCACGGCTTTGCCACCTAGACCCCCCCTACGCACTAATCTTCTCACCTAAACCCATATATATATATATATATATATATATATATATATATATGCATTTGGCTACTATTTTGGTGTATATATTGTCATTGATATATTGATATGACTACTTTGACTTCGATGGAATTGTTAAGTTTATTCTAATAGTTAATTTTTTATTATATTATATTATATTATATTGAAAAAAGCCAACGTATCCGCCTCAACGCCTAGGCGCTAGCAGCCTCGCACTGCCCGCCTTAACACCTTTTTAAACATTGAATTACGTACAGAAAAATATAATATAAATATATGACATAATTAATGTATCATTGGAGTGTTCTTGTACTAGCATATACTATTTCCAGTGTTCTAAAAGGCAGCAAAAGGCAGCGCCTAGGCCTCCACGCCTCGCATCTGCAGTAGGCTTGGAATAAGGCAATCGACAAGGAAAAACGTGTCTAGGCGTGATACGTGGTGTGGTTCAGCCCTAAATTGGGGGGAGAAGAGTGATTGATACCAATGTTTACGTGGTTTTGAAGTGAATCAAGAATACTGAAGTGTTACTATTACACTACACACCAACTAAATACACCAAATAAAACAAAAATAAAAAGAGTTTCTTTCCCTCTCTATATTCTTTTATCAATATTCAAGGTTGATTACAAATAAAGGCCAAGGGCCTATTTATAGGAGAGATTTGATTGCAAACCAAGCTAATATCCAAAAAGACTAAAAAGGGCAAATAATAACTAAAATTGACTAACTAGCCCCAATCATATTCGGAACTAATTAAACACTAAAAATAAAAGAAAATGACAATAATATCCTAATCTAAAAATAGAGAAAAAGATAGTCTTCTCCCGGGAGCACAACCACACACCACGTGTCACCAATATACATCATTCTCCCCGTCTTCGAAAAAGCTCGTCCTCGAGCGTGTAGGGTGACTCATCAATACCACATGATATGAACCAAGAAAAGCTTTGAACCTCAATCAAATCAAAAGTGGGCAACCCAACTGGAATTAGTCCTATGTGTATGAACCTCATCAATAATAAGTCTAATAAACCCAAATTCCGGCGATGTCCCTCTACGAAATCCGAGCAATCAAAAACTGACGACCATATCCGCCTTCGCAACGCCACAAGCACATGGTTGCTACTTGGTGTGGTGGACCCTTGAATCTGACCGGACAGTAACTCCAGCGACCGCACCCTGGCGAGTACGATGGCGAAACAAGCGGACTGAAGATAGCGACATTTCGGAAAGCCAGACCCAAAATGGCAAATAGTCGAAAATGGATCCCAAGTGGGACGCATTTTTCATGGAAGTCTAGAGTTGTGTCACAAATAGGCCATAAGACAAATTTTGACCGAATTTGAGGTCAAATAGGGGGTGGGGGATTGGATCGGAGTAGGAAAGGGTTTGATCATGGTTGGACATTAATGAGTGGGGAAAAGGGGGAAATAGGGTAAAAATAAGGGTGGGGCAGATTAGGGGTAAAATGGGGAAGGGTTTAGAGTTAGGGCTTGTCGTTAGGGTTTAAACAGGGGTGGGAGAGGGCAGCGGGGTGGTGTTTGGACAGCTAGGGTTAGGGTTCTTTGGAGTGGGGCAGGAGGGGGCGCTGCGAGGGTTTTAAGAGGGGGAAGAGATGATGGTTTTGGAGCTCCGATGGTGGTGGTTGTGTGGCGGTAGGAGATGGAGGTGGAGGAAGGTGATGGTGGAGGGTGGGGGTGAAGGAGGCTAAAAGGGTTGGTATCCCCCCTTTTAGCGGTGATGGAATTTAGGGTTTCCATCCACCCGATTTCCATTTGAACATTTATCAATCCACATGATTGAAGGGTTGCTCGAGTTGGAATCTCAACTCGTTACCCACTTCACGCACCACGACGAACACCAAGAACAAACGCCGCTCAACACCAAGAACAAACACAGCTCTGATACCAATTGATATGAATCAAGAATGCGGAAGCATTACTATTACACTATTCTTTTATCAATATTTAAGGCTGATTACAAATAAAGGCCAGGGCCTATTTATAGGAGAGATTAGCTTGTTAACCAAGCTAAGATCCAAAAAGACTAAAAAGGACAATTAATAACTAAAATTGACTAATCAGCCCCAATCATATTTGGAAACTAATTAAACACTAAAAATAAAAGAAAATGACAATAATATCCTAAACTAAAAATAGAAAAAAAGATAGTCTTCTCTCGGAAACACAACTACGCGCCACGTGTCACTAATATACATCAGGTTCAGCCCTAAATTGGGCCTACATCCACGGATGAGGCGGATCTTCACTAAAATGAGAGTTCACTGCACAAGATGAGACTGAAACAGCCTTAAATAGCTTACAAATGAAGTAGGTCAAGGCATTAGAGTGCTTTCTGCAGAGGCTGAGGTCTTTTAGTCGGAGGCGCCCGAACATGATGATCGAAATTGCTTCACCAATGTAGAGTCTCTCAAAACCATGTGGGGGGAATGAATTCTCACAAAACCATGTAGTGAGGATGAGGTCTCAAGTGGTTCTCACGTGACTCGGTACTTGGTAGAGCTCCTGGAGCCTTAGTGAATATGTTCAAACATGTTAGAGTTGTCTAGTGTGATACTAGGCCAAGGTGTAAACTCCGCAACCTGAGGATGTAATGGGTTGATTGTATGAGGTCGTTGTATATTGTTAGTTGGCCAATACTCCAAGTGTCGGACTTTGGCCGAGGCCTAGTTAGAGTTAAAGGCCTAGAATTGAGGTCACTTCCTGACTGATGGCTTTCTTCTTAAGGCAGAGGTGATGTATATGGGATTTATAGCGACACGTGGCCCATTGTTGTGCCTCCAGGAGAAGACTATCTTTTATTTTCCATTTTTAGTTTAGGGTTTATTGTCATTTTTCTTTATTTTTAGAGTCTAATTAGTCTCCAAGCATATTTGGGGCTAATGGGTCATTTTTAGGTATTAGTTGTCATTTTTGGTCTTTTTGAGTACTAGCTTGGCTAGCAAGCTAACTCTTCCTATAAATAAGCCTTTGGCCCTCATTTGTAATCAACCCTTGAATAATGAGAATTGAGAATAGAGAGAGAAATAAAGAAACCCATTTCACTAGTCTAATTTATTTTTATTTATTTGTTGTTGTTGTTGTTGTTGTGTATTTGTGTAGTGTAATGCTTCCGCATTTGTAGAATTTACATCAAATTGGTATCAGAGCGAGGTTTATTCTTGGTGTTCTTCGGGGTGTGTGAAGCGGGTCACGAGTTGTGATTCCAACGCTGGCAACCCTTCAATCGAAGGATTGATAAATGTCCAAATGGGAATCGGGTGGATAGAAACCCTAAATTCCATCACCGCTAAAAAGGAGAACACCAACCCTTTTAGCCACCTTCGCCCTCCTTCACCACCAAAATCCTCCTCCACCTCCACCTCCTACCGCCACACAACCACCATCCCGTTTACATCAATCTCCGTCTTTTATTTTACCTAAACCTTAGCCCAAGAAACCTACATCCCAAAATTGAAATCCAAACCCTCAAGAACCCAACAAACCCTAACCCACCCTAAGCCCCAGTAGGCTGGAATCTGCTGCCATGCTAAACACTGCCCAAACAGTGGTCGTTCAGCCTTTACACCCACCGGCCAGGCCCTCAGGCCCATTTCTGGCGTCGTTTCCCCATCTCCAGACCCTCCCAAGTCCCGAAACAACCCCAGCACCTCTCTAGTCCCCACCGACCTAACCCTAGACCTTCGGCCACTCTTCCAGCCTCCAATTCAACCCTCCCTGACCTCCGATCTAACCTCGACCCAACCCGCCCCATTCCGACCTCTTCTGGAGATTTTCTGACCAACATCTACCCCAACAACCATCTCGCCCCTCCTCCACAGGTGGTAAGCCAACCCCCATGATTACCGCTCAGGCTCTGCTACACTAAGAAACCCCTATTTGGCCTCCATCCCCAACTACCAAACCCTAGCCTTTTTCTTTTTACACCAAAACAGTCCTACCCCCTTTTTAACCCTAATTTTCCATTTTCCACTCATTAGTGGCCAAACACAAGCAAATATGACCCAAAACGGGTCTGCCCTACTTTGATCCGATCTTACCCTCCCCATCAACTTCTAATCCGGTCAATTTTTGACACAACATATGGCTTCCATGAGAAATGTACCCACTTGGGATCCATTTTTCGACTATTTGCCATTTTTAGGCCTGGCTTTCCCGGATGTCGCCGTCTTTAGTCCACTTGTTTCGCCATCGTACTTGCAAAGATGCGGTCGCCAGAGTTACCGTCCGGTCAGATTCAAGGGTCCACCAAGCCAAGTTGCAACCATGTGCTCGTGGTGTTGAGAAGGCGAATATGGTCGTCAGTTTTTTGTTGCTCGAATTCCGTAAGGGGGCATCGTTGAGATTCGGGTATATTAAGCCCAATTATTGAAGGTCCATACGAGTCTAACAGAGTTCGGTCGGTCCATTTGCGTGTTGGATTTGATTTGAGTTTTACTTTGGAAGCTAATACTTGTTGCGACTCATGTACATTTGGCATTGATGAGTCATCCTTCCAAGCTCGAGTACGAGCTTTTTCGAAGACGGGGAGAATGATGTATATGTGATTTATAGCGACACCTAGCGCATGGTTGTGCCTCCTGGAGAAGGCTATCTATTATTTTCCGTTTTTAGTTTAGGGTTTATTGTCATTTTCCTTTATTTTTAGTGTTTAATTAGTCTCCAAACATGTTTGAGGCCAATGGGTCACTTTTAGGTATTAGTCGTCTTTATTGGTCTTTTTGAGTATTAGCTTGGCTAGCAAGCTAGCTCTTCCTATAAATAGGCATTTGACCCTCATTTGTAATCAACTCTTGAATATTGAGAATTGAGAATAGAGAGAGAAAGGAAGAAACCCATTTCACTAGTCTAATTATTTGTTGTTGTTGTTGTATAGTTGTGTAGTGTAACGCTTCCGCATTTGTAGATTTACATCAAGAGGCTTTTCTTATACAATTTGCTTCCTCATGTTGACTGTGTTGGACGTGTCCACAACGTGGGTGCCACATAGGCATGTATAAAATATGTTATATCACAAATTAGATATTTATGTTTTATTGTCTTTTTCGTCCTTGTTCGTTTTTATCCCATAATATCTACTTTTGTTCCTTTGGTCATTTTGATCCCTTTACATTGATACAATGGCCTCTTTTGGATGCATTAAATATTTTAAAGAGAGCTTCTACTTTGGTTACATTGTGATTATTATTGGTGTGTGTTGTTTACATCAAATTGGTGTTAGAGCGTTCGTTTGTTGTTGTCATTGCGTAATTTCCTTTCATTTTTAACTATGTCGCCTAAAATTCGCAAGCCAACCGGGGCTAGATAAACTATTGTCCCAAGTTCCTTGACCTCAATGGATATCGTCGTTGGAAGGGTAAAGCTAGGGTCGGTCAGTGAGTGGAGGCATGGGTTGTTTTTTGAAAGAGGACCCAATGGCTCTTGTGTGTCATGCAGGGAGTCTGGACTCCCTAAAATGCCTTACCCAGCTAACTCACTTCATTTCTTTTATTTACCCAATAGCCCAACACCTACGCTCCCTAACTTGCCACACCCATCAACCCAACTCACAAAATAATAATGCCTAGCCAACGAACCTTGCCTTCGTACTACCCGAACCAAAATGCAAAAATTACAAGCTTAACCCCATGAATTCACAATGCTTTACAAACCCAACCCCACACCCATTAAAACTTCAACCCACTTCCCAATATTCAAATCCAACCCCTTGGACTTACAAGCCATCACAAAGAATACCCTAAACTTTCCCCCAACTTCTGAAAATTACAAAAAACCCTTGAAATTGGTTTAGTTGAGGGTTTCCACCTAAAAAAGCCTACCAACATCCCCAGATGATGCATTCAACGAATTGAAGGGGATTTTCAAAATGTAAACTGGGATGACATTCGATTGCCCGTTCAGGGGTTGAATCTTGAGCTAACCTCACAAGATGCGAGGTTTTGCCCCCTTCTAATTCATCATCGTCCATATTTTATTGTAATACTAGAGGGCATATGATGGATGAATGCCCCCTCGGGGATCCGCGGCAGAAACAATCCCCGAAATATCCTTCAGTAGCTTATGGGCAACCCCACGTGACCGTCCCAATGCCTCATTTTGAGACTCCTTAAGAAGAGGCTACTGGAAATACTCACGTGGATATACAAACATTAGATTGACACATGGACCTTATAAGTTTCGTTGATTTGCTCGACTCGATTGAGAAGATTTTCGAGTGCAAAAATATTTCAAGAGTTAAATGTAAGTTTTTGCTACTAAATTACACGAGATTCTCAAAGTGTGGTGGGACAAGTTCAACCAAGACAGAGTAGAGAAGGGTAAGAGGCATGTTCAATCTTTGATAAAAAAGCACGTGAAGAGTGTTTTCTTGCCTAAGACGTACGCAAGAGACTTACCTACTTGCTAGAGTTTAAGGTTTGGTTTTGATTTCAGTGGTCTATTAAGAGCGTTTCTAGCTTTTTGTACTGGAGCCGGCCTACATGAGAGTGAGGAGCAACGTATTAGGAGGTGCATATACAACTTACAGCCTTGTATTCGCCACAAGTTGGGCTTGAGGGATATATTCCCACTTTGGGTAAGGCAATTGAGTATGTTAGCGAAGAGTATTTCCATCAAGAGAGCATTTGTTTACACCATTATAATTGCAGCAAATAAGCGACAACCATGTGGAAATTGGTTGAAAATTAAATACATAAAATGGTGTGAATTAGAATGCGGAAGCGTAAGATAAAGAAGTTAACTACACAACATGTAAAATATAGGAGTTTCAATTATCTCTCTCTAATCTCTTAATCTCAAATGGGCAAAAGTGATACGATGAGTCTCACTAGCTATATATACTAAAAGGCCAAAAAAAAAGAAAAATAAAGAATAAATGCTAAAGGCCGACTATATCCTTACGCTCCTGCATCATTTCCCCCACCCTCCCACCCCGAGAGGAATCCATATATGCGGAATACTGGCGAAGGAAGTCAGGATCAACATGCTGCAATGTCGCCTCGGTAATCCAAGAGTCCTCAGTTGCAAGGCGGCCAACCCAAGGGACCAAATAGCGGGTATAATCACCCAAGGCAGAGGGGACAAAAGCGGAGTCAAGTATGCCCTCAACATGAGAACGGACGGGTTGGGCCGATGAAGATGGAAGAGGAAGGGGAGGAGGATGGGTACCCCGAAAAGGAGAAAGGTCTGCCACATTAAAGGTACGATGCATACGAAACTCCGGAGGAAGACAAGCGCGAACAATAGGAAACGGTCCAAAATGACGCATAAAAAGCTTATTGCCTTTTGCCAACATGCTATGGTTTCTGGAGTACACCATGACCAAGTCACCGGGATGGTAGGAAACGAAACGGCGATGGGCATCCGCCGCCTCTTTATAAGAGGCATAAATGGACTGGGGGCGAGAACGGACATCGACATGTACGGAAGTCAAATGGGCTGCAAACTCCTCGGCTAAAGGGCATGTAGGAACTGTTGGTAGGAGCTCGACAAGGTCAATAAACATAGTGGTGGACTGGCCCAACATAATCTGAAAGGGTAATAAACCGGTAAAACGGTTGACTGCGTTGTTAAAAGCAAACTCGGCTTGAGCAATCACCAAATCCCACCTACGGGGGTGCTCAGACATCAAACAACGCAAAAGATCGCCCACACTCCGATTAACCACCTCTGTCTGGCCGTCTGTCTAGGGATGAAAAGCAGTGGAAAACTGGAGCTCCAACCGTAGCAAGCGCCATAATGTCCGCCAAAAATGTTCTGTAAAGCGGACATCGCGATTGGAAGTAATGCTACGGGGGACGCCATGCAAGCGGACAATCTCGCGGAAGTATAAGGTCGCGATATGAGAAGCGTCAATCGTGCGAGAACATGGAATGAAATGTGACATCTTGGAGAATTTGTTAATAACCACCATAATAGAATCATGCCCACAGGAAGTACGGGGGAGGCCCACGATGAAATCCATCGAAATGTCCTGCCACGGCACTCGGGTATCGGCAAGGGAGTGTGCAATCTCGCATTGGAATGTTGGCCCTTGACTGTCTGACATGTATAACAACGGCGGATGAAGGCATTAGTATCACGTCTCATGGTGGCCCAATAAAATCGGTCTCGTAACAAAGCATGTGTGCGGGCTTGCCCCACGTGACCTGCTAAACCACCCTCATGAACCTCAGAAAGAATCTTCTCGCAAGAAGGAAGATGGAATACACAAAGCTGTCCCCCGGTGCAAAAATCCATCCTATAATAAGTACTCGCTCGATGCGTCATTACCCTGTTGGCAAGCAGCATAAATAGGTCCTAACTACACATCGATCGAGTAGAGGTGGCGAATCTCAACGAACCCAAAAACCTGACTCCGCAAGGTGACTAAAACATGAGCACGTCGGCTAAGTGCGTCTGCTACCATGTTCTCCTTACCCGGCTTATACTGAAGGTGGAACGTATAACGCTGAAGATAGGTTGTCCACTTGATGTGGCGATCACTAACACACCGCTGGCTATGGAGAAATCGCAGGGCCTCATGGTCTGATTTGATCACGAACTCCTTGTGTAGGGGGTAAGGTGACAAAAATTTCACGGTTTTCACGACCACATAGAATTCCAAGTCATAGGTAGAATAGTGTAAGGCCGCTCCTGTCAATTTCTGGCTAAAGAACGCAATGGGCATCCCATTCTGCCTCAAGACGGCGCCCACCCCCGTTTTACAAGCATCCCAAGACAACTCAAACAACTAATCAAAGTCTGGCTAGAAAAAGATAGGAGCAGTCGTCATCAACTCCTTGACGCGCGTGAAGGCCCGATCGGCCTCCTCGGTCCATCTAAACTCAGTTGACGAAGAAGTGACCATCAAATCTGTGAGTGGAGCCATGACAGTACCGAATCCTACTATGAAACGTCGATAGAACCCCGCGAGTCCATGAAAACTACGAACCTGCGTCACCGAGGTGGGGGTGGGCCAATCAACGATGGCCTGAATCTTGGCGTCGTCTACCCGAACGCCATCTCCTGGTACTACATATCCCAAAAAGTCACAGATGGAACCATAAAAGCACACTTTTTCAACGTAAGAAAAAGGCATTCGACTCGTAAAACCTCTAAAACCTGAGTCACATGTCGCAAGTGCCCCTCCTCGGAATAGCTATAAATCAGGATATCATCGAAATACACCACAACGAACATGCCCAAGAAAGGGCGCAAAATCTGAATCATCACCCGCATGAACGTGGATGGGGCGTTGGAGAGACCAAAAGGCGTCACAATCTTGGTTTTAAATATTGTCTTCCACTCATCACCCGGTCTCATACGTATCTGGTGGTACCCATTTTTCAAGTCTAACTTGGAAAGTATTGTCGCTCTATGGAGTTGATCCAACATATCCTCAAGTCGGGGAATAGGGAACTGATACTTCACCGTGATTTTATTAATGGCACGACTATCTATGCACATACGCCAACTCCCGTCTTTTTTGGATGCTAGAAGTGTCGGGACCGCACCAGGAGACATGCTCTCTCGTATATAGCCCTTGTCACACAACTCGGTGACATGTCTCTGTAGCTCCGCATGCTCTGTAGGTGGCACGAGATAGTGGGGAAGGTTGGGGAGCTGCGCCCTAGGAAAGAAGTCAATCGCGTGCTGAATTTCCCGAAGGGGAGGAAGCTCGTAGGAGGGAGTGCACATCACTATAAGAATCCAGCAAACGTTGAATACACGGCGGAACGGATGCCTCAGGAGTGGTGATGGGACTAATAAGAGCATAACACATTCCCGCGTTCCGCGGTCTCAGTGGCTAGCTCCTCATGAGAAACAAGTAGAGCTGAGGGTCGAGTCAGAGGTAAAGGTCGCATGGGGCGGAGAAGAAAGTTTCGCCCCCCATCTGTAAAAGAGCAAGTGTTGGCTCGACCATCATGCATACTACTATAGTCAAATTGCCACGGCCTCCCTCATATCAACCACAGTGCAAAGAATTTCGTCATGATAGTCCCCAATGGAGAAAGCTACCAGACACTGGCGGCTAGGAGCAAGTGTGGCGCCACTACCTAACCACCCAATGCGGCATGGTTAATCTAATAACTCTGTGGGAAGCTTCAGTTTATCTATCATCTTAACCTACCCTTCGCGGTGCAACGAGTAAAAAAAATGCTCGTCCGAATCCACGTGTCATCGCTAGGAGGAGGTGATTGAGGATCGATGGACGTTGTAATCATCACGGCATGTGTAGTAGAGATATCCACAAGTTTCGCTTGGGTCAGGCAAAATGAATCACGTTGACTACAAAGGGATTGAGTGGTGAGTAAGTAATGGTGTATTGGTAGGTATGGGAAGGATACCCAAAGAGGGGCAACCCTTATATACGGAATTGGTGTTTTTAGGTGGTGTGAATGTTAGGGTTTCATTAGATTGGGGTAAATAGGGTTTGGAACTGATTTTGTGTTGTGAAAATTGGTTAAGGTTTGAATTTGAGTCGTTCTTAGCTCTAATTTGTGATTTGGAGTCTTCTAATTTGGTCACAGTTGTGGCGGGTTCCAAATTGGGGCCGACTCGATAGGTTCTTTTGGCGGGTAGTATCACAGCAGGAGCCTGGTGATTTTCGGAAGTGTTCTGCCCCAATCAGATGAAGGTCGGCCATTTTTGTTTGTTCAGAACGCCCAGCAGGGGCCTCCGTGACTTCGGTTCTCTCATCCGGTGATTCTAGAGTGAGATGGCAAAGGAGCGGGACCGTTTGGCCTTGATTCGGGCCTGCCTGTGTGCGTAGGGAGTAATCGGCGGGTGGGGATGATTTTTCAGTAGAAATTGGCACTGTCAGAGCGGGTGGTGGATTAGTTTTTTTTTACGCTGGAAGGGTCTGTTCCGAGTTGGGATGGGTGGTCCAAACAACAGTTTGGGGTGGTTGGCTAAGGTTTAGTCGACAATCATCCGGGTGAGTCCAATTTGAGTTCCACTCTTCAATTAACATGGCTGATCCAAGAACAAACCTCGCTCTGATACCAATTTGGTGTGAATTAGAATGCGGAAGCGTAAGATAAAGAAGTTAACTACACAACAACATGTAAAACATAGAAGTTTTAATTATTTTTCTCTCTCTAATCTCTTATTCTCAAATGGGCAAAAGTGATACAATGAGAGTCTCACTAGCTATTTATACTAAAAGGCAAAAAAAGGGAAAAATAAAGAATAAATGCTAAAAGATGACTATATATATATCCTTATGCTCTTGCATCATAAAATGACACCGGAATAATAAAGGACAAATGCCGTGAAGATAAAGGGAGTGGTCGATGGTTATTAACCACCCACATTACATTTAGAGCATTCATGAGGAGAGTGAACTTGGGAAGAATGCACAGCTGAAAACACAAGTAAACAGTCAGAAGAATTCAAATTCAAATTGCTAAAAGTGTAATTTTAAAAAGGTTCCAGACAAGAGAATCAACCACTCTACATCTCCCTTTCATGATTTCATTTTACTTGTTACTATCGTAGTAACTTCTAAGCTTCGTCCCCTTCAACATCCTTTGAAGGTAAGGTTTCTTCGTATTCTATACCCTTTCAACACATTTTGTTTTCTATCCCTTTATTTTCTCGCACTGCACTTTACCTTTTCTTTCTTTCTTATTTAAGTTTCCCTGCATTTTAATTTCATAGTTTTAGTATTTTTCACTCCTAATTTCTTTCCGCTTCTTTTATCGCTTCTAAGTTTAGACACTTAACAAGAAGTCATTGTAATGCCCGTACTTTTGAAAAACTAATTGAAATTATTTATTGTTTTAAATAATAATTACGTGGGTTGGAACTTAATTGAGATATTATATCAGTGGGAATTATAGTCCTTAGTGAGTATTTGGGTTATTGGGTCGATGTTGGGTTTGGTTTGAATTTTAAGTCTGAAGGGGGTTACGAGTATATGCAGGGGGGGTTCTTTGTTTGGATTTTACTTACGACGTATGAGTTCCTAATGGCGTTTCAGATCTGGACCAACAACTTACCTTTTCTATGGCTGGGAATCTGACATCGTAAGACTAATGGTATATACACAGGGGGGGTCCATGTCAGGATTGGTCGTCCGACATACTGAGTCTTAGGAGGGTGGGGTCATGTGAGTAATGTTACCATTTTTGGTTATTTGTGTGTTATTCTCATATATATGACTCTGTGCTATGTAGACTATCTGTTAGTCCCTGCGCATAGGGATCAGCACTAACTTAGCTGCCCTTGGGTAAGTGGTATTGTGTTTCAATAGTGGACTGTTTAGTTCCTCTTTGCGTTGAGGCAGTAAAAGGATAAGTATGAAGCGAATTTGGAGGACGAAAATCCTTCTGTAGGTGGGAAAATATAATACCCCGTAATTTTGGGGAATTAATTGGATCATATTTATTTGTTTTAAACAATAATTATGCAGGTTGGAATTTGATTGAGATATTATATTAGTGGGAATTATAGTCCTTAATGAGTATTTGAGCTAGTGGGTCAATATTGGGTTTGGTTTGGGATTTTCGTTCGGTTTTAGGTCAGACTAGGGATGAGTTTAGAATACCCAATTGGCGTGATAAATATGCGGATTTGGGCCCGGAGGAGAGAACCACTAGGCTAATTTTGGCGTTTATTGGAATATTTTTTGGGTTCTTTTAGGTGGGTTTTAACTCAGCCCTATGAAGATCTCTGGGATTAGCATTATAAAATCCATTAGTTAACCTCAAACTCTATTACCGAACCCTCACCTCACTTTCGAAGAGACTTAAAGAAGATTCTTGAAGGATTGCTAAAGGAAGTAGACAACCACCATAACCAATCAAGGGAAGGGATTGCTTTTTTCTTTTCTCCTTTGATTTGAATTGCATATGATAAAATGCATGTGATTAGTTAAATCAATTGTGAGATTATTATTAAATGGGAGAAATCTAATTTATATGTTGAGATTAACAAATTAAGTTTTGGTAATTCAATTTGAAGTTATGAACATGAACCTCGGTTAGGTACTATTATGTAAATTGGCTTGTGGAACTCGAATTTAAATTTTTTGGACTTAGATTTGTGAATCTACTCATGTTAGAAATCACCTCTCATATTTTTCTTATAGTACTGAGATCTAATTGTGGTCAACTGATAATTTGAGGCCATAATCATAAAACGAGGATTCTTGTTGAATGTATGTAAATAGGGTTAAAAAAGAGTTAATCCTTTAGATTTAGCATTTTAAATCGTATGATTATTAATGTTATCAAACCCTAACTGTTGGGTCAGTTTCTTATGAATTGAATGATTTATGTTGATTTTTTTATGAATAGAGGTGTGGGAGTTTCACCATGTCAGATTTTTTAAGTTTGGATTTGGGCTACAGGGACCCGAATTGATTTGGCCCTCGACCGAAGTTTGACCAATTTGGCTTGTTTAATGGAGATTTTGACTTGGTTTGTCTTGGGACATGAACTTGAGACCTATCACCTATGAGGACCTTTATACCTAGTTTATTATCAATAGGGGCCCCTTATGTAGGGTTCGTGAGTGTTATATTAGCCTCGGGTGTGCAGGGTAAATTTGATAAAAGTCACATTAGGTTTAATAACCAGACAGAGATTATAAATCTTGTAGTTGTATTATTCATAAGTTATGATTGTTATCCTAGAGCACAGAGGTAGGTTAGGGGTTGGTTAATGTTTTCGTGCTGGTGGGAGGATATTCCGGTAAGTGTAGGCTACGCATGTAGGGTTAAGCCTAGGATACTTTTGGTATTGATATAATGACTTGTGTTGGTGTAGTAGTAGTAGTAGTACTATAGGTTGGTATCGAGACTCGTAAACATCTGGGATGGTGGCCGAGTTGAATTTTTACTATGGATATTATGTTGTCATAATGGTGGTACTATGTGATGTATCAAGAGATGGGATACATTCGAAATTATTCCTTGCCGTGTTAGTATTTTACTTATGTTTGCCGTAAGAGGAGTGCTACTGGGTTGTATCTAAGGTTGGGATACTTTTGGGATGATATTCATTGTTGAATTGTAGTTCTAATTGCGTGGGCATTATGTGCAGGTACATACCCCATGTGCGTGTGTAGGTATGGTAGTGATTTCTCTTGTGTGGGCGGGACATCCTTTAGTCGAGACTTGTAAAGGTTTGAGAGATCTCCAAAAGTGGGCAGCCCTACTGTAAATTGTGATAGGGTGTGTGGATGCCCTACGGTGATTTGAGATGGGCTGGCGGCATCCTGTTATAATTTATGGTGGACATAGCTATGCCCTATTTATTTATGTGCTTGTTTCTGGTGCTCCTAAATTGTGTATGTATCCATTATTAAGAGATATCACGTTCGAATATGTGAGCCCTGCTAATACGTGGTATATGTATTATGTGCTTAATCATTTCTCTCACTACTAGGGAATGTGAGACCCTACGAAGCACCAACACTCCCCCGGGACCTTCACGTCAAAGTTGAACGCGAATCGGACTCTAACACGTCAGCGAGACGCCAAACACAAAAAGGAGTGTCCAGATATATTTTTTCAAATCCGACACGCTGGGACACATTGAAACACGCGAAGGACACGTTGAAAGGACACGAGGGGGTCAAATTATAAATTTTAAAAGTAAAGTTTGGGGGGAAAATTAAAAAACTGAAACATGTAAAAGTAAACACAGGAGATATAAAAGAGGCATTCTTTCTCCAACTAATAGGTAACGTATAACAAAAGAATAGATTTCAAAAGGAACCAAAACCTTTCCCGACCAAAATCAAACCCTTCCAGCTGAAAACCTGCTCCGGTGCTGCCTCTTGCCGGCCTCATCTCCTCCTAGCGTCGGACCCTCCAAGTCATCTCTTCTTGGCTCTGATTGTTGCCTCCTCTATTGATTAAAGATTTCGAGCTTTCAAGGTTTTTACATAAGTTAAAGTTGTCTTTTTATTCTTTCTACATGTTATATTCTTTTTTAGGGCTTTTAATGTTTATACGTCTATGGTTTCGTTTATATATATTTTAGGGTTTGGATTGTTGAATATATTAGGACTTCAAGTTCTATCTTTTTATATCTCTATCTATATGTAATGTTTATGTTTAAAGTTTATATATGATATTGATGGATGCATCACTGAAAGAATGAAGTGATCATACTATTGTTATTTATTGTTGATTTATTAGATTTGAACTGTTAATTTTTCAATTTGATATTGATATTATAAAAGACGAAAAGATGAGTAATGGAATATGCAATTTTTATATAAAAATAAAAACTATATATTATATCCAACATTTCCTCGTTCTTATATTTTTTTAAAATTGTCGTGTCGGTGTGTCATGTCGTGACGTGTGTCCCGTGCCCGTGCTTCTTAGGTGAGACCCTTAGTCGTTCTCTATGATAGGGAGTTGGGATTTGACATCCTAAGGAACAAGAGGTGGATTAGTTAGCACCTCGATTGAGATTAATAGTTGTGGTTAGTGGAAATACCTTGTGTTATGTATTTATATGATTATGTTTGTGGTTCGGTGCCCGTCATATCGGGGATTTCTTTGATTTTTTACAAATCCCGCGTATAGAGTTTAGTTTTGATTGGGAGCTGGGAGATAATGGGGTACTTTGACGTTTTATGATTTAGTGTTAGACCTTAGTAGCACTAGGATAGAAGTAGATATTTAAGGACGCATTGATGATCAGTTGGCAGTTGTTAAAATGTTGGATAGGCAGTGATGTCTTAGTAGCAATGGTATAGGTGATGGCAAGGGTTTTCCTTAATTAACATCCTTCATATAGAGCATACCATTCTTATCGGGATTTTATGTGATAGGTCGTAGATACCTTTAATTGTGCTTGGAGTTAGCATACAAATTATCTGATTTGGATTAATGGGTTGATTACTGTTACCTACAATTAACCGTGAGGAGGCCATAAATTCTATATATCTATATAGTTGATTCTTATTTCTCATTGGGATAATAAAGAGGATCCCTTGCCACGGGCCTAACCCATGTTTCGTTATTAATACTTTCCACGCAATGGGCTCTGTTTATGTGGTATGAAGGAGTTAGTGTAGAAGCGTTGATTCTTTGGAGTGGATTGCAACCGAGGACTCCTAGTGTAGGTTTCTTTTAGCTGTAGAGTTTTGTATCTCAAAAATTATTTATATTTGTTATTTCAGATCCTTAGTTTATGGAATCCCAGAGTTGTAGGCTTTATATTTGGTTTCAGAGGATTGTTGTTGTTATTCCAATTTCATTTTGATACATATGGACATTCTGGCTTTTGTTTATGGTCATATTTATATGGTTTGAGATATCCAGATGTTCATTTGTACCCTTTATGTTGTTCCACAATGATTATCAAGTGTTTGATACACGTAAATTTTGTATTTAAGACTGATCACCTAAATATGAAATTTGCGGGGTGTTATGGTCAACTTTATTCATCTTTATTGAGGCATTCGAATGGATTATACATTTGTCTGGCGAATGGTGAATTATTTCGAAATTATATCCGAGTTCTACAAACAAATTTGTCTAGCAAGCTCGCACTTAAAAGTTACTATTAAAAATTATATAATCCATCCAAATTAGACAGCGCCTAACCACCACCGGCCCGACTAGCCGACTACCCTGCTACAATCAAGTGCTTTAGTGTCTGAAGAAGAATGGTTCTCATTCACGGGTAGCACTGAGACCGAAGATCCAACATCGGAGGAGGCCCAACATGATACTCCAGTGACACAGGTGGTGTATGTTTACCCCGAGACGGAGGGGATTCCCCTTTGAGCATGCGATCGAGATCTTCTACATGAGAGAGGAGTGATGTAAATAAGGGATATTGTTTTATTGTCATTTTGGGGTCGTTGGTAATTGTATCCCATACTTAGGTCATTTGTCCCTTTAGGACTTCTGTAACTAGACACGTATATATTAGGCAGCTTCCACTTTGGTTGTGCTGTAATTATTATTGGTGTGTGTTTTTTACGTCACTCTCTCACCATATCGATTGAGGGGATCAAAAGGTCTTCGAGTGATTGTTTTGCCGGGAGGATTCCTCAAAAAAACATTGTATTTTCAATCGAAAAATCCTCACAGCCAACTACCCTTCCTTTTTACAAGACAAACTCATGCACTTATCTAATGTCTTCATGTTGGCTCCAAGGGACATCATAAGAAGAGCAATGTGCGTAGAAATCACCATCGATATTTCTTACCTGGTAAGGTTCTTTGCGCATCGAATTGAACAACACACTCCACCACTAGTGTGGGCCAATCATTTCCTTTGAGGTTCATTCTTGTGAATGTAACTCCCCGGGCGGGATACTTAACTTGTCTACAACACTGCACGAATCGATACACACAGCTCCTAGTATCCATTGTATACGGCTAGTACTGTTGGGATATCTAATCCTATTAGCCCCCTTCTCAAAACAACACTTGACGCAACTATGACAGGATGAAATGTTTCTAAAAAAACAAAATAAAAATACACTTCTGGCTCTCACAATAATTAGACGAGCTAATTTTAGCAATTCAAAACTGAGGGGAAATGCGTCTAAGAGTTCAAAACAAAACAAAAGCATCATGTTATGTAACCATATGATAGAAGTAATCATAACCTGAGACAGTTCAAGATTGAATCATAATAT
This sequence comes from Sambucus nigra, assembly GCA_949130495.1. Taxonomy (NCBI): domain Eukaryota; kingdom Viridiplantae; phylum Streptophyta; class Magnoliopsida; order Dipsacales; family Adoxaceae; genus Sambucus; species Sambucus nigra. The sequence continues at coordinate 338,373,744 of OX422213.1, read as the reverse complement.
ATGATAGCAACAACTCTACGCCTTCTTTCTTCTTGGAATTCTACACCATGCTTTACCACAGGCAATTGCTTTATTCCTTTGGCCTCCATGAGCTGCTTAGCGATTGACAAATCAGTATCTGGATAACAAGTTAAAAGTCCACGCCTTCGTCCACAATAGCTTATCCCTCGAGTGCAGATAGAGGAAACTAGAGATGTACCTACCTGCAAAAGAAATTGAATGCCAATACGGTTAGTATGTGTGTTTATGTGTCTCTCTCTGTGTGCGTAAGAGGTCAAAAATTGTACATTTTTAGAGTGGAAAAGGATACACACCCCTCGACGCTACCAAATGCTTCTTATGGCTGTACCATGGTGAGACCCACACCATAAAAAGCATTCTGCAGCAACAAATTCAGTGTGCATCATTACTCTTTAAGAGTTTCTTAGAATTTTCAAAAACTGTAGAAGAGTAGTAGAAACATAGTAATAATAGTATCACTTCAAGTGACATTACATACATCTGAAAGTGATGAATCACTAATGGAAGAATCAATGGACTTCTTGAACAGACAACGTTTAATATCACCATATGTTAGTATCCCCTCTAGGTAATTGTCAGCATCAACCACCAACACGCACTTCTGATGGCCGTCGTGCATACATTTTAATGCTTCTTTTAAAGTCAGGGTCAGTAAGACCTTCACATATTTCGTTGACATAACCTGAGAAACCTGATTACAGCAGGGGCGAATGATTGAGAATTTGTCACAAACATAAGTACTAAATAAGAAAATGCATGCTTCGGGCAGTAAATAAGATCCAATATGATAGGTATGGGTATTGGCCTTATTTTAATAATCAGTTGCAACTGGTAAAAAGAAAAAAGAATTAAAACCTTCAGATCTTCCAGATATATATCTTCATCAATTGCTTCCTGGTGACCGCCATTCCCTATAACAGAGAGTTCCAAACCATCTCTGTCATCAGTAAGTCTCCAAGTACTCTCTTCGTCTTTGTCTTCAACTGGCGAAATAATAGAATAACCTCTTGATTTAGATCCCTCTGTCTCCTTTGGCTGGTTTGTCACAGAAGGCACCCATATTGCTAATCCAACAGCCCCCTACTCAATATATTTAAGAAAATAGATAAATATAAAATAAAAATGGAAATGGAAATGGAAATTTTTTACATAAAAACATGAAGGAAGGCTCTATAGATACCTTAAATTTAATGCAGCACTTATCAGGAGGAAGAATAAGATAATTTGGCATAGAAATTACACCTAGAAAGTGAACATTAAGTTTTCCAGGTTCCCGATTATTGCAACTACCTAGTTAGGCAATCAACAGTAACATTAACAGTTCTAAATGTAACTGATGATGATGCGGCACATGGAATCAAGCCAATAATGAAGAGTTGTAATTTTTTAATCAATTTTATTGTCGTAGTATTATTATAATAAAAGAATAATCATTAGGAGTATTCTAGAATAAGTTAGATTAGATTAGTGATGGCATGGCTTTAGAGTTTAGACACTAAGTCCATGGGAGATGTCATAGTTAGCTTGGCCATAAGTATTTGGTGCCCTATAAATATCTTTATATCCTCTCATTTTAGAACTAACTAATTACTTTGAATCATATTGAGTAATTTGAGAGAAACCCTTGATTATTTTTGTGTGTTGTTTGTGTATAGATGCTTCGGCTGAATTCACATCAATTGGTTTTCATAGTAGTTGTGGGTAAGGACCTATAAACTCGAAACAACTGATTGGCAAAAGAGAGAGTTGACCAATAAGTGTTCGGTAAGTAAGAATAGTGATGCCATGGCTTAGGTTAGTCCATGATGTCACGGCTTAGGTAAGTCCATGATGTCATGGGTGATGTCATTTTTACCTTGTCCACCAAATATCTAGAGCCCTATATATCTTTGTTTTATCTCCCTTAGAATTCACTAATTGATTAAAGTGATATTAAGAATGACTTGAAAGAAATCTTTATTATTTGTGTCGTTCTTGTGTGTAAATGCTTTCGGTGAGTACACATCACTAACTACGGTTTTTTAAGTAGGTACCTCTCCGGAAAATTGAATGGTCATCGGAGCTTCTACCCTCAATCCCCTCCTCTTCCCCCTCCCCCTCCCCCCCCCCCCCCACCACCCCACCCTCTCCCCTTCCAGCACACCTCAACCCTCATCTGCACCCTCAAATTCCTTGCATGCTTTTACACCCTCCAACCCCAGTTCCATAACCCCTCAACAACAATCACCCAAATCCCCACCTCCTAAGTACTTTGGTTTTAAACCCATCACCAATTTTGAGGGTGCTCTACACGTATATATATATAACAACACGTCTAATGGCGACTCTAAAGGCACCACACCAATTTAGAGAGAGAAATATAACTAATCTAATCTTTTACTCAAAAGTTCGGTTGCCTTCCAAATGAGTACAAAAGGCTATTTATAAGGAGAGGGTGGAGCACTAAAAGGCCCTCCAATCAATGTGGGACAAAACTAAGCTTCACATCTCCACCTTTTAATAGCATAAAAGAACAAAAAGAAATAAAAAGGATAATACATGCAAGTAAACTAAAAATAGGAAAAAATAGTAAAAGTGTCCTAACAATGGGTCCTAATTCACATCATTCTCCCCGTCTCTTAAAAATCTCATCCTCGAGCGTTTGGGGGAATGCCACCAAAAGGAACCCATCCTCCATGGGCTCCGCCACATGCCATGAAAGTCGTCCTCAAACTTGACCCGAATATCGGCTTGAAAAGTGGCGGAGCTTCGAGGCAAAAAAACATCCAATGAGAGTCTTCCACCATAAAACCATCATCATACCCAAATAAGATCAAACTCGTGTCAGCCATGGGGGCATACGATGGGTGAAACTCTAAAAATGGGCCATGGTAGGGAGTGGGGGCATACATGGAGGGGAGGGGGTGAAGTTGGATGGGGTTGTGGGTATAGAGGTGGGATTTTAGAGGGGTGAGGGATAAAAATGGGTTAGGTTAGGGTGGGGACTGAAATTTTAAAGTTTAAGGGGTATTAATGGTCGGAGGAGAGTTAAAAAAATGGTGAGGAGATGAGAGAGAGGTGGTAAGTGGGTGGGAAATGGGTAAAACCCTAGAATTAGGTGATTGGGGTAATTCAGGAGTCATTCGGGTTAAGAAGGTGGAAAAAAGAGGGGTTTGGGAGGCTTGGGGGGCTGCCCCACCCCAGTTGCCCGGAGACCTAGCGGTCCGGTGACCAGAATAGGCCAAATGGGATGAAAACAGAGGGGGTAGGTCACCCAGGGGTGGAAAATATGGATCCAAAGTAGGATCGTTGATCGGACCACCGAAAGGGGGTTGGGGAAGGGTGCCGAATTCGCCGGAGCCGAGGGAAAAATGGGCGGTAGAGACTGTTTTAGGAGTATTTTAGCGTGGGATTTTTTAGGGAAGTTGTAGATCGGGATGAGAAGAGTGTGGGAGAAGTTTGGGGGAATTTGGACGAGTTAGAAAAATTTCCGGAGACCATAAAAGTGACAGCGGCAGGAGGCAACAAGGGGATGGTGACGACAGGAGGATGGTGCAAGGTTGGTGGTGAAATATTAGTGGGTGGGCGGGTAGTTAGGGCGGTGGTGTAGTGAGTGGTGGAGTTAGGATTAGGGTTTATGTGGGGGGAAGATGAATGTCTTGAGGGGTTTTTGAGTATGGGTTTAGGGTAGGGTTAGGGTTTTAAAAAATAGATGACATGTGTTAGGTGAGGGTAGCCATGTGTTGCCCCATGAGGAAGACCATTTATTCTCTCATTTGTTTTTGCATTTGAATAAATCTTTCATCAAGTGTTGCCTTTTTTAGTGCCATTAAAATGTGGAAAACGATTTAAATGAAAAAAAATTGTTGTGAAACCTCACAAATGAAAAAAAAAAATTGTGGTGACACCTCATACACAAATGGGGGAGCGACACATTTCTCTAATACCAATTGGCGAAACCACACATCTAATGTCAACTCTAAAGACACCACACCAATTTACAGAGAGAAATATAACTAATCTTTTACTCAAAAATTCAGTTGCCTTCCAAATGAGTACAAAAGGCAATTTATAAGGAGAGGTGGAGCACTAAAAGGCCCCCCAATCAATGTGGGACAAAACTAAGCTTCACCTCTCCACCATGTAATAGCATAAAAGAGCAAAAAGAAATAAAAAGGGTAATACATGCAAGTAAACTAAAAATAGGAAAAAATAGTAAAAGTGTCCTAACAATGGGTCCTAATTCACATCATATATATATATATATATATATATAATAATGCTCTTGTGCGGACTAGTCCGCATTTTAAGAATGCGGACCGGACATGTGTCACATAACGGTGCGCCTAGAAATTATCGCCTAAATTATAGGCACACTCTCCCTCTTTTTTGGGCTCACCGTCAGGTGACACGCGTCCTGTCCGCATTCTTAAAATGCGGACTAGTCCGCACAGGAGCAGGACTGTATATATATATATATATATATATATATATATATATATATATATATATATAGAGAGAGAGAGAGAGAGAGAGAGAGAGAGAGAGAGAGAGAGAGAGAGAGATGACATGCTCTTCAAATTACAAGCCCGTGGAGATTAATGATCGAGATTTGAGAGAGATGCAAAAGACAATTCCAAAACAAGGGGTTTTTTACTTAGGTGCCTCACTAATGGTCAAAATTAAACTTTTGCGCCTTTCTATCAAAATATGACCAAGGTAAGTAAACCATCAACGTTCAGTTAAAAATAATTGTGTTGTGCATTGCACGTGACATTTTAAAAATGAAAATATTAAAAAATCAACAAAAAATTAATCATTCTCGCTACTTTATCTCACTCCAAAATATTGAAGAGTCACCAGAGCCTCTACCCTCCCTCCTCTCCCCAACCCCCGCCACCCAACCCCACCCCTCCCCCTTACAGTACGCCTCAACCATCATCTACCCACCATCTCAAGCACCCTCAATTTCCTAGCATGATTCTACTCTTCCAACCCCAGTTCCCATACCCCCCAACAACACCCACCAACCCCTTTCCCTATCCCTTTGGTTTTAAACACCTTCCTCATCCCTTTGGTTTTAAACCCACCACCAATTTTGTATGTGTGAGTGTGTGTGTGTGTGTGTGTGTGTGTATATATATATATAGAGAGAGAGAATATGCTCATCAAAGTACAAACCCATGGAGATTATTGAATGGTGCAACAAAAAGTGATCGAGAATTGCGAGAGATACAAATGACATTCCAAAATAAGATATTAGCTAGGGTTTCAATTAGGGCAAGGTTGATTGGATTCCAGACAAGCTCCGACTTTCTCCGAGATGAGGGCTCTAAACAAACTCTGATTTGCTTCACGCTCTGATGGTTGGATTAGGACAAGGTTCATTATGTGAAGATGGGGGTGATAGTTTTATCATGAACTATTATGGTGACAATTAAGTTCAACACAAATTAATAAGAAAAGACAATCACCGAAGCAAATAAAGAATGCAAGATCACACGACACAGTATTTACGTGGTTCAGCAAGAATGACTATGTCCACGGTGGTGCTCTCAGTATTATTTCTTTATACTTCGGGAAGTGTTTTACAGGAAATACAATACGTGCCTTTTGCCCCAGGCTTAGGATTTGCTATATACATGCTTGTTCTCAGGGAGTGGGGGTGTTGAACTCCCCCACGTTAGTCCATCACTTCCTAGAATATCTCCTTACGAGATTTTAGGAAGAGACTAAGTCGTAACTAATTTCGGTAGGGATGCGGGGCTCCCAGACTTTGGGCCTTTACCGGGCTACTTGTATGGGCTCGTGGTGGCTAAAATGGTACCCACAATTTCCCCTAAAGTTGTTGGGGTAATTTGGGCTCAATAAATTTAAATGATTTGTCATAATAGCTTCCTTGTAAATTGTGCAGCTCTTCACAGGATTGAAAACTGATTTAGGCGGCAGCTTGCTTCGTGTCCTGTGCGCTATGATTGGAAGCTTTTAAAAGTCTTTTGGAGAAGCAATTTGTTGTTGTCGTTTCAAACTTCTTTAAATTTTCTCATCTTAGCTAAGCTTCTACTATTGTGCTCTCATTCCCAGGTCATCATCTTTCAATCTCAATCTCCTCCATCGTCTTTGCTTGTGACTTCGCGTCGTCCCAAGCCAAGTTTTTATTTCGTAAGTTCTTGTTCTCTTTATGTGCTTTTTTCTGTTGCAATCTCCTCGCATTTGTAGTTAGGGTTTTGTAAATGGCAAAAATAGGTAATAGGTCAATAATTGAATTTAGGAAGTATTACAACATTCCACGTTGGGTGGACATTGAGTGTGCCCATATCCCTAAAAATGTAAGGGAAATAGAGGGCGCTCACTGGATTCACGTTCTATTACTGTCCCAAGGGGGGGCTCACCTTTCCTCCAAGTAATTTATTTTTGCATTTCTTTGGTTACTTCAATATTGTTCCCGCACAGTATTCGCCAAACGTTTGGAAGATAGTTAATGGTGTCCATAGAATAAACCAGCTCTATGGCACCAATTTAGGGCTTGCTGAAATGTGCTTCTGTTATTCTTTCTCGCGAACAAGTTCTGGTCTTCTTTACCTCAAGGCCATGAGTCCTGACAGGGTATTGGTAGTCATTGGTAGTAAATCTACCTAATTCCCACAAGGATTACTGGCAAGAGGGTTTTCTTGCTAGATATTGGCAATTTCCTCCCCATACTGAGGATTCGAGGTCTGACAGGTTCATGGTCCCCTTTTATGGGGAGTTCATAGGTAGGCTTAATTTTTGCTCTACTCTTTGATCTTCCTGTTGATGTATGATTTCTCTGATATTCTTCTCTTTTTCTTTTCAACGAGGACAAAGAATTAGGAACCTGCTCTCAGTGAGGTTCGAACTGCCGAGCTGATCAAAGCTTGGAACATTAGAGAACCTTTGGCTGACGGTGAGCATCCTCGGTCAGCTTCTTTTCTTCTGGAGTATAAGAATATTAGGTCTAGTTTCATCGCACGTCCTGTAGACAGCATTCCCAATCTAGATATCACTGAAGAAGTTGCTGCAGATCCTATCAAATTGGACGAGGAAGAGAGCAGTTCTGGTGAAGGTGATAATAGGGCGGATGCTGAAGGTGGTTCCAGCGAGGCGAGCTCTAGTGGTGAAGGGTCTTCCAGCTCGGAAGAGGTTTCAAAAGCTCGGGAGTCTTCCAGTGAGTCGAGCAGTTCCAGTGAGGAAGATATGGCTCCTCCCAGGAGGAATCTAATCAGGGATGATGATGACGATGATGATGTGCTTCTTTCTAGGCGGTCAAAGAAGCAAAAGTCTGGCAGTGGAGAAGTTGCCACTGATTCTCAGCCTGCTGCCATCGAGCAGGAAAAGAAGAGGGAGGAAGAGCAGTTGAGAGAGAGAGAGAGAAAGAAGAAAGAGGAGAGGAAGAAGGTGGAAGAGAGCTGGGAGGGAGAAAGCCGAGAGGGAGAAGAAGGAAAGGGAAGAGGAGAGAAGGAGAGTGGAAGCGAGGACGAAGGCTGGGCAAGCTCTGGTGCCTGTGTCCGCGTTGCCCGAGGGGGCCTCTGTCGCCATCTCTCCCCAATTGGCTCCTGCATTGCTCGAGAGAGCAATTTTACCTACTGGTCGACAGAAGGCAATGGGGACCTACCAGTTAGCTCTGCAAGCGAGTCAGAGGCTAGCCCTGGTAAGTCTGTTTTCGTTTTTCAATACTTGTAATATTCTGTTTAATGCCTTCTTCTAATGCTCCCTCTTTACTTGCAGTTCGTGACCGAATCCGTTGTTCTCTACCGCACTCGCGACGAGCTGGTGAGTAAGAATGCGGACTTGGAGAAGCAAAACGTTAAGCTGAAGGGGAAAGGCGTTGAGCTAGAGGCCAGTTTGAAGACCGCCAGTGAGGCCCAGAAATCCTCTGATCTCGCCCTTGCTGAAGCCAACAGAGCGGAGGAAGCGACGATCAAGGAGTTGAATGAGTTGAGGCAGTCCTACGATCTGGTCTGCACGAGCAAGTTGGTCGTGGTCGAGGAAAACAAGGTGCTGTCAGAGAAGGTGAAGAAGGTGGAATCTGAGGCTGCTACCATTAAGGAAAGTTCATACAACTCTGGGTGGGCTACCGCATATGAGGACGATGATGCTCAGATAGGCTACATCAGTCGGCTGAACTTCAAGAAGGGCTGGAACAAGGCTCTTCTGGCTGTTGGGGTGGATGTTGATTCACCCTTGTTCGACGAGCATGATCCAGGCCCGAAGCCTGTTGTGGATGAGACTCCTGCCCCGGCTATTGACAGTGGTGTTCCTGCATCTCTCACCATTCCTGCTGACACTCCCTCCGTTCAGGGAACAGTAGCTGCTCCATCTGAGGGAGGTGCTCCCGCTGCTGTTGACAAGGGAAAGCAACCAGCGACCTCTGAACAAACTGAGGTTGCCAGCTAGCCTGCTTTTAGGATTTTATTTGTATTTTTTGCTTTGTTTGCACTGTTCTCCTTTAATTACCTTTAATTACCGATGTAATTAGACCTCTTTATTTGAATGAAATGAAAAGACTTTCCCTTCTGCATACTGATTCTTCTGCTTTTGAATGCTTGTATGGCCTGTAGTTGATTGATGTAGATGATTATATACCTACCACCTCTCAACTGGGAAGGATCTTGGGTCCTAATGCGAGCAATCATGTCCGTCAAGCCTTCGTTGGGATTTGCAAGTCTCTCAGGTCGAGGAATAAGAGCTTTAAAGACCAGTATGAGCTCGTTGCCAAACTGAAGGATAGACTTCAGGAGATGGAAGAAGTTGGTGCCTCTGTCCAAGAAGAAGTGAACACTTTGAGAGCTAAGCTTCTAGATGCCTCTGAAATCAATCAAGTCGGAGAAGTTCTTCAGCAGGAGAACGAGACTCCGAGGAGGGAGGTGTCGCGACTCAGGGAGCATGCGCCGAGCGTGGCACCTCGTGTTTTACGAGGTTTCTCTTCATCGGCTGTTCCGCGAGCTGGCACAGGACCGAGCGGCGCCCCTCCAGTTTTGCGAGGTTCAACCTCATCGGCTGCTCCGCAAGCTGGTCCAGATGCAGGGGGTCCAGCTAGGGAGATGGACGAGCTCCGAGAAGATGTCCGTCGAGCATACGTGATTGCTGCTGGGCTTCAAAAACATGTCACACGACTGAAGCATTTGTTCAAGAAAGGACCTCGGCGAGTGTGGGCTGATGGTTATGACCAAGGTTGGACAGATGCTCCGATGAGGTTGACAGAGTTTGAAAAGCTCGCCTTTATTAGGGGATGGTTGAGCGCCCTCAGGGAGCTGCAGGTCCCCCGAAACTCAGTACTCTGGTATCGTCATGAGATCTCTCCTTCAACTCTGAGGCCTAATCCTTTCAGGAGGGACCACCAGTGGGTCCCTATAGATGTTATTCCCAGGCAACTATTAGAGCAAGATGCGGATGAAGTCGAGGAAGAATTGGCCCCTCATCCGGACGATGGCCGGAGATCGCAAGTGGCTGATTACCTTACTCAGAGGCCTAATCCCCATTAAGATTTTCTTACTTCAATGTAACTCTTTGTAAATGTAACGAACTAATAAAATATTTATGTTTTGGGCGTTTTGCCGACTAAATATGTGTTGTGTATTTTTACTTCATTAATTTTTCGTTTGATTATCTTGGGCTCTTCGTAACCGACTAGATTTGATGTAGGTAAAGTTGTTTTGTTGTGAGTATCCTCCCAGTCCAGTATGCTTATGAGATACCATTCTGCCCTACTTTACAATTTAGGTCGTGTCGTCACACTCCCTTAGGCCTAAGTATGGCAATAGCGAGGACACACCTGGTGTTGGATGTTCTATCCGATCAGGCTTTTTGAGCCAAACATTGTTTGGCGACCAATTCGATTTGGCCGAGCTGCCTAAGGGTCCCCTGTAGGGCTTCATATATTGCTAGGGGAAATGCTAAGAGGTTGTTCGTGTTTCATAACGAAAACCTGAGGGTGATCCCCTGCTTTTGCCTGTCGCTTGGAAAAGGTGTGCAAGTTATAAAGTTCATAATACAAAATTAACACTTCATAGGACGCCACTACCAAACAATCTTTTATTAATCAAAAACAATTAAAAAAGGAGTTGCTAATTCCAACAATGCGATAAAAGATTAATGAAAAAACTAGAAATAGAAAATTTTCAGGTTGGCTGCGTTCCAAGCTCGGGGTATCTCTCTGCCCTCCAGCGTTTCCAAGTGATAGGCACTTTGTAGGTCGTCCCTTGTCACCTTGAATGGTCCTTCCCAGTTTGGACCCAGCTTGCCATCAGATGGTTTTATTGCGCTGCCAAGAACTTTCCTTAGGACGTAGTCCCCAACCTGGAATGTCCTTGGATTGACCTTTTTGTTGTAGTGTTTTGCGAGCTGCTGCTGATAGCTCGCTAGTCTTACTAGGGCTAGTTCTCTGCGTTCGTCGGCTAGGTCAAATTCAGTAAGTAATGCTGCATCATTCTGGCCTTGGTCGACCAAGGTGGATCTCATAGTTGGGAGTCCAGCTTCTAGAGGGATGATTGATTCCATTCCATAAGTTAGTGCGAATGGGGTTTCCCCCTTTGCTCGTCGTGGGGTAGTGCGGTAAGCCCACAGAATGTGTGGCAGCTCGCTCACCCATGCGCCTTTGGCTCGCTCAAGTCGTTTCTTCAACCCATCGATCACTGTTTTGTTGGAAGCTTTAGCTTGGCCGTTGCTCTGGGGGTAGGCAACCGAGCTAAAATGGTGCCTGATCCCATGGTCGTTGCAAAAACTCTGGAAGGGGCCGCTCTCGAACTGCGTTCCGTTGTCAGTGATGATGGTTCTGGGGATCCCAAAGCGGGTAATTATGTTTTTCCATATGAATCTCATCATATCCGCGTCCCTGATGTTTGCCAGTGGCTCTGCCTCGATCCATTTGGTGAAGTAGTCTGTGGTACTTGCGATTACCGGCCGCAGTAGGAAGAGGGCCCACGATGTCCATTCCTCATTGGGCGAAAGGCCAAGGGCTGGTAAGTGATCTTAGGTCGCTGGCAGGTTGGTGGACCATAGGAGCATGTAGCCGACATTTTTCGCACTTGCGAGTATATACTCCAGAATCTCTCTGCACGTATGGCCACCATTAGCCTTCCTTCATTGCTCGGAAAGCTAACGATCTCCCTCCAATATGGCTCCCGCAGGTTCCTTCATGGAGCTCACGCAACACTTGCTTGACGTCCTTTGGGTGAACACATTGGAGGTAAAGGCCAGTGAATGATTTCTTATATAGCTTGCCCTCGGGAGATAAGTGAAAGCTGGCAGCTTTGACTCTTATCTGATGAGCGGCCTTCTTGTCGTCTGGTAGTGCACCATCCTTCAAATAATCGCTGTCCATCCAACTAGGTGCTGATTCGATCTGGAGAATACGGCCCATGTCTGGCAGCTCTTCGCTCTGGGTGATGCCCGGCTGGGCGAGGAAGTCTATAGGGATTGTTCTCTTCAAGTCGGAGTTGATTGTTGAACTTAAGGCTGCTAGGGCGTCGGCATGACTGTTTTGTCCTCTGGGAAACTGTTGGACAGTGACTTCCTCAAAGTTGGACATTAACCTTTTTGCTAAAGCGAGATAGGCTGTCATTCTTTCATCCCTCGCGTTGAAGTCCCCACTTATCTGATTGGAGACCAATTGTGAGTCGCCGAACACCTGTAGTTTTTTTGCACCCAATGTTTGTGCCTTCTGCAGGCCTACTATCAAAGCCTCATATTCTGACTCGTTGTTGGAGGCTTCAAATCCAAGTCTGATGCCCTGCTCGAGAATTGTGTCTTCTGGAGTAACAAGCACAATGCCTACTCCTGTCCCCTTTGAGTTGGAGGCTCCATCAACAAATAGTTGCCAAATTCCTCCCGTTGAGGGATTTTTCGTCTGATCCATGGGTTGGAGTTGGCCGCAAGGCTGCTCGCCTATGAATTCCGCGATGAAGTCGGCGAGCACCTGCCCCTTGATTGCATTCCTTGGTTGAAATTGGATGTCAAATCGTCTGAGCTCGACTAACCATTTGGAGAGTCTGCCAGACAGATCCGCTTTCCGCAGAACTGCTTAAAGGGGGTGTGATGTAAGGACGATGATAGTGTGAGTTCGAAGTAGTGCTTCAGTTTCCTCGAGGCTACCACCAGTGCAAAGGCGAGCTTTTCCAGTGGTAAGTACCGCTGCTCGGCGTCTAATAAGGTCTTGCTCGCGTAGTAGACTGGATGCTGGATTCCTGATTTTTCGCATATCAGTGCAGAACTGACGGCGTGGCTGGAGACAGCGAGGTATAAGTACAGGGAATCATTTTCTTGAGGTATGACCAGCAAAGGTGGTGTGCTGAGATAAGCTTTGAGTTCTTCCAATGCTTTCGAGCAATCTTGATTCCACTCTACTGTCTTGTTTCCTTTCAAGAGCTGGAAGAATGGCTTGCACTTCTCAGAGGACTTTGAGATGAAACGATTCAAAGCGGCGAGCATACCCATGAGCTTCTGCACGTCTCTTATTGTGCGAGGAGGTTGTACCTTGTTGATTGCATCAATCTGGTTCGGGTTGGCTTCAATGCCTCTCTCGCTAACCAAGTACCCGAGAAATTTTCCTGACTGGACACCGAAAGAACACTTGCTCGCATTGAGTTTCATTCGGTATTTGCTGAGGATTTTAAAGGTCGTTGATAGGTCTGAGAGATGGTCTTCTTTGCGCTTAATCTTGACGAGCATATCATCAATGTAGACTTCCATTGTATCTCCCATTTGGTCTTTGAACATCTTGGTGACCAGCCGCTGGTAAGTTGCTCCTGCATTCTTGAGCCCGAAGGGCATAACTTTATAACAGTACAAACCGACGGTGGTGATGAACGCTGTTTTGTCTTGGTCTGGTGCATACAGAGGAATCTGGTGAAACCCGGAGTATGAGTCCAGGAAGCTCATCCTCCCATGAGCTGCTGTGGCATCCACTAATTGGTCGATCTTTGGGAGGGGGAAACTGTCCTTAGGGCATGCCCTGTTAAGGTCAGTGAAGTCTATACAAACTCTCCATTTTCCATTGTTCTTTGGAAGAACTACTACTGGGTTGGAAAGCCATTTAGGGAATTGAACTTCCCGTATGGATTTTACATCCAGCAGCTTCTCTACTTCCTTTTCTACAGCTTTGGCCTTCTCGGGCGCAGTTCGCCGTGCCTTCTGCGCGATAGGCCTGAAAGTGGGGTCTACGTGCAACCGATGACAAGCCACACTGGGGTCAATTCCAGGCAACTCGTATGGTTCCCACGCGAAAACGTTTAGATTGCTTCTCAACAATACCGTCAATTCCTCTTTTCTTGATCTGTGAGAGAAGCTCCAATCAAGAACATCCTGTCTTTCTTGCTCCCACCAGCTGTGATCTCTTCCAGGTTTTCAACAACCCGCTCAGAGGGAAGGATCCTGGTCTCCTCCACCCCGGGTCTTCCATACTTTAGTTGCTATTTCGAAGGTATCAAACCTTTTTGCTCCTCGATCTTCTCTTTGGCCTTCTCGACCTTCTTCTCTGGTTTCATGCGAATGGCCGCTATGAAGCACCTTCTTGCCATCGCTTGATCTCCGTGGATCTCTTACTCCCCGCTCAGTCACGTACTTGAGTTTCTGATGGTAGGTCGACGGGACTGTCCTCATTGCATGTAGCCATCCTCTGCCGAGGATAGCTTGGTATGGCGAGTCAATGCCGACTACCAGAAACTCGATCATCTTGGAGACACTTCCTGCCCTTACTGGCAACACGATCTTTCCCAATGGGATAGTTACTTTTCCAGCGAAGCCAACTAGAGGGACAGTGGCTTCCTTCAGGTCGGCAACGCTTAGCTTTAACTTTCTGAACAGGTCGAGATACATTACCTCGGATGAGCTTCCCTGGTCGACGAGCAACTTGTCAACGTCATAGTTGGCTGTCCTGAGGGTAATGATCAAGGCGTCATGATGTGGGGTTCTTACTCCCACCAGATCTTCATCTGTGAACACGATGTGTTTGCTATAATCGACATCATATGCTCGCCGACGCTTTCCTGACTGTGTCTTCGCTGGATCGATCTGAAAAGCTTGCATTACCGCTGTAAGCTTTTTCACTTCCATCCGAGCTGAATTCCCTTGAATTTGCTTCATATCAGATGCCCCATGAATTACTGCAAATTCATGGCCAGCATCGTCCTCGAGTACGTTGGCGGGCCTTGTGTCTCCATTGGCAGCAACCTTCTCTGCCTTCTTCTCCACAAACTCGTTCAGATGCCCGGTCTGGGCCAACTCTTCAAGGTGAGACTTAAGAGCCTTGCAGTGCTCAGTCTTATGTCCTCCCTCCTTGTGAAAAGCGCATCTCAGCGCGTTGTTTCTCTTCGAGGGATCTCCTCCCATCTTTCTGGGCCACTTACCTCCCCATCTTTCTGGGCCACTTAACAAATGGCTCATCTTTGATTTTCGCTAGGATCTTGTACATTGATTCTTTGAAGACTGTTCACTGCCTGAAATGCTTTCGAAGCATCAGTCTTGCCCCCATTCTTAGAGCCACCCTTGCCCCATTCCAGCCTCCTCTCTTCTGGTTTTCGGCCTTATCGTTGCCCTTGGCAGCGAGCTTAGTCCGAACATTATCCCCTGCACTGAAGCGGATGACATCCTCGACTTTGGCGTACTTCACGATGCGAGCCATCAGGTCGTCGATGGTTGTGGCCTCCTTTGTCAAGGGTTGGTGCAGAAGGCAAGAGCTGGGTAGGCCAATCTTAAAAGAGGCCACTGCTACCTCGTTGAACGACTCCCAGTACCTCTTTGCGTAGTCCCGGAGGCTCTCCTGAGGCGTCTTCTTCATTGTTAGCAAAGCATCCATCCTCTTTGGATGGGAGATGTTGGTAATGAAGCGAGCCGTGAAGAGCTCGAACAGGGACCCAAAGCTCCTGATGGATCTGTGAGGGAGTTTCTCGAACCACTTTTGGGCCACATCATGCAGACTTGAGGGAAAAATCCGGCACATTAGTGCATCCCTGTGGTTCCAGAGAGTCATGGCATGCCTGTACTGCCTAACGTGATCGATAGGGTCAGTCTTTCCGTCATAGATCTTGAACCTCGGAATTGCGAACTTCTTGGGGGCTTCTTCTTCTATCTCCCTTGAGAAAGGGGATTTCATCTGGTCCTGAGGGCTCGCCGAGCAAGCTCTCTAGTCGATCTGGCACCCCGATGTGTTGGGTGCTAGTCCATTTCTCTTCGGACCAAATTTCTTATATCCTTATCTCCTTGAGTTGGGCTCCAATAACGGCGAGCTGGTCGCTGTTGCTCGAGCAAGTCATCATCAGACTCGTGCTTCTCGCTTCCTAGGGATCCGCGTCTCGGGCTCCTTCCTCGGTTACTAGACTTGCTCGCCTGAGGGCTAGGAGTGCGGTATGGACGTCGCCTAGTGTTGCGATGGAGTTCTTTTTCCATCCTCTCCAATCTCCTTTTGAGGCGAGCATTCTAAGCCTCTTGCTTGCGAGCGGCCTCTTTTTGCTCTTGGAACCTTGCCTCATAGGCATCGATCAACCGGGAGATTTGTGCGGACCTCGCTGGTCCCTGACTTTCTTCTGAGGCCTGCCATTCTGGGCGACCCCTTTGATCTGAGCGTCGAACTTCAGATCTGATCCTGCGAGGGGCAAGCTGCTCTTAAATATCCCCTGCTTGAGGGGCGTTGCTACTGTGTCCAGACATTCCAAATCCTTTGTTGGTGAGAGCTTTCTTAAAGGAAGACAAATGTTCCCACAAACGGCGTCAATTGTGGTGACAATTAAGTTCAACACAAATTAATAAGAAAGGACAATCACCAAAGCAAATAAAGAATGTAAAGAATGCAAGATCACACGACACAGTATTTACATGGTTCAGCAAGAATGCCTACGTCCACGGTGGTGCTCTCAGTATTATTTCTTTATACTCCGAGGAGTGTTTTACAGGAAATACAATACGTGCCTTTTGCCCCAGGCTTAGGGTTTGTTATATACATGCTTGTTCTCGGGGAGTGGGGGTGTTGGACTCCCCCACGTTAGTCCATCACTTCCTAGAATATCTCCTTATGAGATTTTAGGAAGAGACTAAGTCGTAACTAATTTCGGTAGGGATGCGGGGCTCCCAAATTTTGGGCCTTTACCGGGCTACTTGTCTGGGCCCGTGGTGGCTAAAATGGTACCCACAACTATAGTGTTAAATAAAGCTAAAATGCAATTTTTATCATTCACAATTTCAAATTTTGAAAAGTAGAGCCTTTAATCAAGGGATTGAAAAAGAAACCCAATATTAATTCAATGAAAAAACATATATAAATCTACTAAATGTTATATCAATGCATGCTTGAATACATATATATATATAGGAACATTTCTTGTTTTCTACTTCAATATTTCTTATAAGCAATACACGCAGACCAACGTCCAAACGAGACTTGAATCTTGCCTATAAAATGGAGGTAGCAGAGGAGAAAGTGACATAAACTACACGTCAAAGGGCCAAAATAAAACAAATAAATTTTAGAGAGAGAATCTAAAGATGTCGTGTATTCAAAAATGAAGGTCCCTTACAAATGATGATGTGTAGGGAAGGTTCTAGAGCCATTCTACAAATATCCATAAGTGGGCTCATTTGCACATGTGGGTGTAACTATGATGTAAATGAAGAGATGCAGAAGCGTAAAAATTAATCTACACAACAACAACATCTAAAATAAAAGTTATGGAAGTTTCTCGATTTCTCTCTCTAGGTTCTCATTCTCAATTACCAAAAAGTGTTTACAAATGGGCCTCTTAAGGCTATTTATACTAAAGACTAGAAAGGCTAAAAAACGAAAAGAATAAAAAAAATGTTGCCCCCGTCCTATGCTCCTGCATCACTCTCCTCCCTATAAGAAGATGTCATATACTCCGTATACTGACGGTAGAATTCCGGATCAATGTGCTGCAGTGTTCGCCTCGATAATCCAGGAGTCTTCTGCCTCGAGTCTGCCCATCCGATGAACCAAATAGCGGGTATAGTCACTGGAAGATGAGGAGATAGGCGTTGAATCTAGGATCCCCTCGACACGATCAATATGGGATCAACTAAATGGGCTGTGGCAGGAGAAAGGGGAATCAGAGGAGCATGGGTGCCTCTGAAAGGAGAGAGATCCACTACATCATGGTTCAAAGTCTCAGTATCAGTCCCGGTATCGGACACCCGATTTGCAACTCGGTCGTGGTATCGGGCGATACGCAAATATACGCTATTTAGAGAGCGCAAAAAATTCCGGAAAAAAAATATAGAAAATTTTAAAAAAATAAGATTAACAATGTGGACCAATGAGATACATTCAAACCCATCATTCAATATGCATTGCATTGTAGAATTGGTTATACTGAAGCGCGGCAGAGTTGTCAGATTCAATATTGCATAGTAAACCAATAATAATATTGAAAAACAAAAATGTACATTTTTTTTACATTTTTACAAAAATGTACATTTTTTTAACAAATATGTATATTTTTTTTACATTTTTATAAAAACGTACAAAAGAACATTTTTTACAAAAATGTACATTTTTACAAAAACGTACAAAAGGACATTTTCACAAAATTGTACATTTTTTTTTAACAAAAATATATTTTTTTTTACAAATATGTACACTTTTTTTTTACAAATATGTACAAATATATATATTTTACAAAAATATATATTTTTTTACAAATATGTACATTTTTTTTAACAAAATAACATTTGTACAGAAATGTAACTTTTTTACAAACATAAATGTACATTATATATTTTTTGTAAAAGATTTGAATATTTTTTGTAAAAAAATAACATTTCTTTGAAAAAAGAGTTTTAGTAGAGTCATTTAAAAAAAAAGAGTACTACTTTTTAAAAGATTTAGTAGTCATTTAAAAAAAAAAGAGTACTACTTTTTAAAAGATTTAGTAGAGTCATTTAAAAAAAAAGAGTTTTATGTTTTAAAAAATTAATGTTAATACTTTTGAAAAAGTAATACCATTCTGTAAATGTTACAATATATTTTCAACAACGAAGAAATATGGTAAAAGATAAAAGTTCTATCAAAAAATAAAACAAAATATGACAATATCGTTTGAATCGGTTGTCTCGGCCGATATCGCGGAGAGGCGTCTCGGAATCAGTTGTCTCGGGCGATATCGCGGCTGTCTCGGCCGATTCAGTGTTTTTTTTTAAGCGTCTCTCGGTATCGGATCGGTACCTTCCGATTCCGAGTTGACTCGGCCGATACCGAGTCAACTCGACCGATTCTTTGAACCATGCACTACATTGAATGTACGATGCATACGGAACTCTTCGAGAAGGTTCATCTCATAAGCATTTGGCCCACAAGCCCGAACAATAGGGAATGGGCCAACTCGCTGCATGAGAAGTTTGTTGCCCTGTCGCCGCGCTTTCTGAAGGTACACCATAACCAAATCACCCGGCTGAGGATACAAAACGATGATGCTCATTTACAGCCTCCTTATAGAAGGCATAAGTGATCTCCAAATGAGCACGAACATCTGCCTGAATGGAAGTCAAACGGGCTGCAAACTCATCAACTGAAGGACAAGTAGCCACCATCGGGGGAAGCTAAGCAAGGTCCAGGGATATATTGGGTGACATCCCCAATACAATCAGAAACGTGGATAGACCGGTAGAACAGTTAACAGCATTGTTGAAGACAAACTAGGCCTGCGCTATCACAACATCTTATCGTCGTGGGTGCTCGAAAGAAAGACATCGTAAAAGATCACTAACACTACGGTTGACCACCTCGGTCTGTCCGTCAATCTGGGGGTGGAAGACTGTGAAAAACTGTAACTCTATCCGTAAGAGCCGGCACAAAATGCGCCAGAAATGCCAAATAAAATGCATGTCCCTGTCAAACGTAATACTACGAGGAACTCCGTGGGGACGGACTACCTCACGAAAATTCAACATGGTGACATGGGAAGCATCAGTCATGCGAGTATAAGGAATGAAAGCGGATATCTTATAGAACCTGTCAACCACCACGAAAATGGAATCACGCCCACTAGAAGTCTAAGGAAGACATCCTGCCACGGCTCTCGGGACTCGATAGAGGAGTATA
This sequence comes from Sambucus nigra, assembly GCA_949130495.1. Lineage (NCBI taxonomy): Eukaryota > Viridiplantae > Streptophyta > Magnoliopsida > Dipsacales > Adoxaceae > Sambucus > Sambucus nigra. The sequence goes on along the minus strand of OX422213.1, from coordinate 338,354,681 downwards.
TAAACTGGCATTGGTGTCTGACCCTTGGCCATCTGACAAGTATAGCAATGTCGACTGAAGGTGTTAGCATTTCTCCGTATCGTCGGCCAATAAAATCGGTCCCTCAGCAACATGTGGGTAGTGGCGGAGCCAGGATTTTGGTTAGGGTGGAGCAGTTGTAGGCTATTTTTTTTTTCCAAATAATTGCATAAAAAATCAACATTATATTAGTATACAAAATATTGTAGTATTGTGACAAACCTAGCAAACATACTTCATTACCAAAAAAAGATGAAATACACATTTTTCATACAAAAGTAGAAGGTTGTCAAATACACCCTAATGAACAAAAAACATTTTACAATCTTCCTCTTCAGGACTTCATTTGCTGGAAGCGATTCACAATTGTGTCATTGGTAATTTTATCAAAGACATCCTTTTCAATATACGTCACACAACTATCACTTCGCCAACCGTCCCCCACGTGGTTTTGAAGATCAGTCTTCACAATATTCATAGCCGAAAATGCCTTTTCGACTGTAGAGGTAGAAGCAGGAAGGATTAATGTCAATAAGCTTATAAACCAAACCATACACAATGCGTTTTCCTTTCTCCACCTTCTTAGCCAACCCACAAATCACCTTCACTTCAAGAAAATCCTCATTTGATTTCATATAAATTCAAGCAATTCTAGCTCATCTCGAAGAACTATACGTTGTTGTTCCATGAAATCATCGGGATAAAATTCAAAGAGACGAACCAATTGTATAATGTCAAGAGTAACGAATGAATTACTTGGGTTTAAGGATGACATACATAAAAGCAATTCTGAATTTACCTCATTAAAACGATTATTAAGCTCAACAAGTTGTTTATCCACACAAAGGTAGAACAAATCAACTTGATAAAGATGTAAATTTGTAATCTCCGGTCCTCACCTTGATCTTCCCAACAGACTAAAAGTATCTTCCATATTAGGAATGGCAATACCATGCTTCATACAAAAAGAAGATACTTCAATCAACAAATTGTCCCATTTACAATCTCTCATCTTTTGCATACGGGTCTTGGAGAATTTAACTAAAGTGAAAGCATTCACAATGTCTTGATCTTTTCATTGCAATGCTTTCGAAAGTTCATTAGTGATTGAAAGTACATTTTTCATTAAATGCAAGGTGAATATGTAATCAAAAGATTGCATCGATTTTATTATTTCATATTTATCATGATGTCCAAATTTAAAAACTTGGTATACTAAAATTTGGGATAAATACCTCAATAGAGACCACACAAGAAAATCTCAATCGAAGAATTAATTCAAATTAGCAATTCACCTCTTGAAGCCCTAAAACAAATGGCAGCAAAATTAACTCAAACTTTATACATAATACCAAAGCCCAAAAATAAATAATAACAAAATTAATTCAAACACTAACCTAAATAACAAAATTAATTCAAACCCTAATCTAAATAACAACAATATTTAATACAAGTACTTGAAATTAACCCAGATGTAGCATGTTACATTAAGTCAAAAATAACAAAAACAATATAACATAAACAATCCCTAAAGATAAAAGGCTAAATGTATAAAAATCTTACCTTGTAAATAAATGAACTAAGGGAAACTCCTTCACTCTAAATAAAACAGCCGAGATATGTTAGGATTGGGGTTGGGAAGAAATGAAAAATGTGGGAACTTTCTTTGGGAGATGCTTTTGGATGCTAGAAAATGTAATGAATCGGATGGAAGATGTTTTTGGATGTTAGAAAATGTAAGAGAATAAGGCAAGTGGCCAAGTGGGATAAGTGGACAAAGTAAGAATCGAATGTTTTCAATTCTTTGACAAAAATTACATTTTATTTTATCCTCAAGTTTTTTGTCCAAACATATACACCCTTATATTTTATAAATCATTTTTTTTTAAATGCTGGGGTAGGCACTTCCACCCCCACCCCCACCCCAATATCAAGGTAGCTTCGCCCCTACGCGTGGGTACGCGCATGTCCCAAATGGCCTGATAATCCCCCTCCGTGGACATCCGAAATAATCTTTTCTCGAAGAGAAGAGGCAGGAATGCATAAAGTTATACATCTATGTAAGAAACCATCCTGCAACAAATATTCACCGGATGCTCCATTGCCCTGCTGGCAACCTGCAAATATCAGCCCAAACTCCACATCAGTCCGATAGAGATCCCGGACCTCGTCAAATCCAAAAAACCGACTCCGACGAGTCACTAAAGCATGCACCCTCCAGCTAAGAGCATGAGCCACCTAGTTCTCCTTTCCCGGCTCTGTAGATGGAATGTGCATCTCTGGAGGTATGTCGTCCGCTTAGCATGTCTATCACTAACACGCCTTTGGCTATGTAGGTATAGAAGGGCCACATGATCAAATTTGATGACGAACTCCTTGTGCAGGAGATAAGACGACCAGATCTTCACTGTCTCATAAAATTTCAAATCACAAGTTTGGAAAGTTGAAGGCGGGCCCTGTCAACTTTTGACTAAAAAATGCAATCGGCTTCTCATTTTGGCTCAAGACGGCACCCACTTCTTGCAAGCATCACAAGACAACTCGAACAACTGATCAAAATCTGGTAAAGCTAGGATAGGTATCGTGGTCAGGAGTGGAGCTGCCTTGATATGTGTGTGTGTGGTGGGGGGGCAAGTACCTACCCCAGCATTTTTTTCTAAAAAAAATTATAAAATATAAAGGTGTATATGTTTGGCCAAAAAACTTGAGGATAAAATAATGTAATTTTTGTTCTAAGAATTGAAACATCTGATTCTTACTGTGCCCACTTATCCCACTTCCCCCCCCCCCCCCACACACACACACCCCACCCCACCCCCACCCCCACCCACCCCACACACACACATCGCCCACTTGGCCACTTGCCTTATTCTCTTACATTTTCTATCATCCAAAAACACGTCCCATCCGATTCATTACATTTTCTAGCATCCAAAAACATCTCCCAAAGAAAGTTCCCACATTTTTCATTTCTTCCCAACCCCAATCCTGACATATCTCGGTTGTTGTTTTTAGAGTGATCTCCCTTAGTACATTTATTTACAAGGTAAGATTTTTATACATTTAGCCTTTTAGCTTTAGGGATTGTTTATGTTATATTGTTTTTGTTATTTTTGACTTAATGTAACATGCTACATCTGGGTTAATTTCAAGTACTTGGATTAAATATTGTTGTTATTTAGATTAGGGCTTGAATTATTTTCGTTCTTATTTAGGTTAGTGTTCGAACTAATTTTATTGCTATTTATTTTTGGGCTTTGATATTATATATAAAGTTTGAGTTAATTTTATTGGTATTTATTTTAGGGCTTCAAGTGGTGAATTGTTAATTTGGATTAATTCTTGGATTGAGATTTGCTTGTATGGTCTCTATTGAGGTATTTATCCTAACTTTTAGTATAATGAGTTTTTAAATTTAGACATCATGATAAATATGAAATAATAAAACCGATGCAATCTTTTGATTACATATTCACCTTGCATTTAATGAAAAATGTACTTGCAATCACTAATGAACTTTCGAAAGCATTGCAACGAAAAGATCAAGACATTGTGAATGCTATCACTTTAGTTAAATTCTCCAAGACCCGTATGCAAAAGATGAGAGATTGTAAATGGGACAATTTGTTGATTGAAGTATCTTCTTTTTGTATGAAGCATGGTATTGTCATTCCTAATATGGAAGATACTTTTAGATCAAGGCGAGGACCGGAGATTACAAATTTACATCTTTATCAAGTTGATTTGTTCTACCTTTGTGTAGATAAACAACTTGTTGAGCTTAATAATCGTTTTAATGAGGTGAATTCAGAATTGCTTATATGTATGTCATCCTTAAACCCAAGTAATTCATCTGTTACTCTTGATATTATACAATTGGTTCGTCTCTTTGAATTTTATCCCGATGATTTCATGGAACAACAACGTATAGTTTTTCGAGATGACCTAGAATTGTTTGAATTTGATATGAAATCAAATGAGGATTTTCTTGAAGTGGAGGTGATTTGTTGGTTGGCTAAGAAGGTGGAGAAAGGAAAACACATTGTGTATGGTTTAGTTTATAAGCTTATTGTCATTAATCCTTCCTGCTTCTACCGCTACAGTCGAGAAGGCATTTTCGGCTATGAATATTGTGAAGACTGATCTTCGAAACCGCGTGGGGGATGGTTGGCTAAGTGATAGTTGTGTGACGTATATTGAAAATGATGTCTTTGATGGAATTACCAATGACACAATTGTGAATCGCTTCCAGCAAATGAAGTCCCGAAGGGGAAGATTGTAAAGTGTTTTTTTGTTCATTAGGGTGTATTTGACAACCTTCTACTTTTGTATGAAAAATGTGTATTTCATCTTTTGTTGGTAATGACGTATGTTTGCTAGGTTTGTCACATTTTGTATACTAATATAATGTTGATTTTTATGCAATTATTTGGAAAAAAAAATAGCCTACAACTGCCCCACCCTAAACAAAATCCTGGCTCCGCCACACCCACACGATGCTGAGGGACCGATTTTATTGGCCGACGATACAGAGAAATGCTAACACCTTCATTCGACGTTGCTATACTTGCCAGACGGCCAAAGGGCAGACACCAACGCCAGTTTGGTTAGGGTTTTGGTCATTAAGGTTTAAATCTTTAGGTGTTTGGTTAGGACTAATGGGTTTGTGGTAGGAAAATTGGGTATTAGGGAAAGAATGAGGGTTCTTTGTCAAATTATGTATAGAAGAGTTAGGATTAGGGTTAAAAAATTTAGGGGGATTAAGAATTAGGGTTTCTTGGGGTTTGGAAACCATCGGAATAGGATTGGGTTGGTGGATGACAATGGCAAAGCCGAAATAGGGTTATTCCGGTGTTGAACAGGGGCCGGCCTGTTTTTTTTTTTTTTGTTCGGTGAAGGGCTCGTTTGGCGTAGGGTAATTTCAGCGGGGCGGGGTGGCAATCGGTGGAACGGAACTGCGATTGACGAAAGGGAGGGGATTACGACGGGGCGGGGGGGGGGGGGGGGGGGAGTTGAGGTGTTATTCGAGTTATGTTTTCATGGTTGCAATCGGATGGTAGGGTGGGGTTATTGATTTCTTGATTTTCTAGGATTAGAGTTTCAAAATGATTCTTGATGGTATTTTGTACTTCATCGGGGTGAAACGAACCCGAGTCCCAATCGTCTACAAACATCCTTGATCCAAGAACAAACGACTCAACGAGGCTCCGATACTAATTTGATGTAAATGAAGAGATGCGGAAGCATAAAATTAATCTACACAACAACAACTAAATGAAAAGTCATGGACGTTTCTCAATTTCTCTCTCTAGGTTCTCATTTTCAATTATCAAAAAGTGTTAACAAATGAGTCTTTTAAGGCTATTTATACTAAAGACTAGAAAGGCTAAAAAAAGGGGAAAGAATAATGAAAATATCGCCCGCGTCCTATGCTCCTGCATCAAACGAACCAATTAGATATTGACTTAAATGACATCAAATGGGAGCAAGAAGATAACTCTCGTCTAAACACTCTCAAATCAATATATCTCAAAAGGGAAGAATGCCTCAAATAAGGCTACAAAAGAGTATTTATAGGTGGGAAGTAACTTGGGCTCTAAGCTATAGAACTAGTTACAATTATGTTCCTAGATGCCACTTGTCCTTCCCACCTCTAATTACTAACAAAGGAAAAATACAATAAAAATACAATGCAATACTCGAAAGAATATCAGATGTGCTCCCACTTGTTAGATCATTCTCCCCGGATTCAAAAAGCTCATCTCAAGCGTGCAGGGTTAATAGCAACGCGGTTAGGCCTCCTTCCATGAATTCTTCTACCTGATATGGGAGGCGACCTCGTACGCGACTCGCGTAAGCAATAAATGCAAGGGTTTAGGCTCGGAATTCATTCTGGAGCCAAGGGGTTTGGATTTTTCATGGGTTTCTGAGTGTCCTCTTTTTCCAGTGGGATCTGATTTTCCGAGGTCGGTGGGATTTGCAAGGTAGAGGGTTTTTCCAGGAGGTTCGGAATTTCTACCGAAGGCTTCGGGATTCTTGTTGTCAAGTGGCTCGGGAAAGGCGGTAGGATCGAGTGGTTGAGAATTTCCACCGAGGAGGACTGGATTTCTTGATTTTCGGGAATCCCTATGGTTTCAGGTTGTCGACCTGTTTTTCCAGTGAAATCTGGATAGTCGAAGGGTTCGGGTATTTGATCAAGGCCGAGGTTGACAGAATTTTGGTCGGATGATTTGGGAAATCCGATGGGTTCTTTTCCGGATCTTTGGGATGATAACTCCGATGGTTCGATCGCGGCGGTAGGTGATGGCATTTTCGTGAAGGGGCGGAAGAGGCTATCAATTTTTTTATTGAGTTCTTGGGACATTAGGGTTTGTTGTTGTGCTAATTTATCAAATTTGTCTAAATTCTTGATTGATCTCTTCTCGATGTCGATTTGATTTCTTAGGGGCCTTCGATAGTGTAGCGTACGATTTTCTTGATAATCAATACACCAATACACCAATCGGGGAACGACACCTCGCTCTGATACCAATTTGACATAAACTACACGTTAAAGGCCCAAAACAAAACAAACAACAAAATTTAGAGAGAGAATCTAAAGATGTCTTGTATTAAAAAATGAAGGTCCTTTACAAGTGATGACATACATGGGTATTTATAGTTGTGTAAGAAAGGTTCTAGAACCAGTATCTACAAGTGGGCCCACTTGCACAAGTGGGTGTAACTAACTAACTAATTAGATATCCTCCCACTTGTTAGATACTTCTAGAGTGTACTAGAACTAACAAGTACCTATACATCACTAAAGTGCAAAATATCTAACAAGTACAAAGTAACAAAAAGTACTAAAAATACAAGAAAATGTTAAAATAACCCTAATTTCCATCAGAAACTGTTCGGACTAATAGCTCGTGGTGTATTAACGGGAAAATATGGTGGTGCATTAACATAACCAAATCAGAATGGATACTTGTCATTGAAACATGGATGAATTTTATTATCCATAAATAATAAGAATACCAAATATTTACAAGCATGAACTATAGAGAAAAGCATATAGCACAAGATAAACAACAAAGATAGTAGTTTTTCAAAATGCAATTAAAAGAAGGTTGCAGCAAATAGTAGAATAAAGTTTATAGCTTTGCAACAATCTAGAAAATATGGTTTACCTTCAACGCAAACATAAAAAAAATGATTTAATCAGGTCAACCTGAAATAGTACACGTTAACAATCGAAAAATGACAAAGGAAAGGGGTGGCCCACCCCAACAAGCACAAGAGGAAAAAGCCCAACCTTGTCTCTTGCCACTTTTGGTATTGTTATGGTGTGACTTGGGAACATGCAACAAATTCAACTAATAGAGTGGGTGATAATCTACCAAAATCAGCTAAGTAAAATCCAATCCTTCTCAAGCAAGAATTACCATGAGAGGAAGCAAGATCCTGTAATCTCTCGTCAGCTCAAAGAGAAGAAGAACAGAAGTCAAGGGTACTGAACAAAATGAAGCTAAAGTTGCAGCCATCCCAACCTGCAGTTTGATACAAAGTTGTAAACTTACATCCGACAATATTCAACAATCAAACAGAGGTACAAGCAAAAAAGTACTGGTACAAATTAACATGATTCTATAACAATAGATAGGAAGTATTACCAGTGCATATGCCTGCGGCTGCGCAATAGCAGTGTTTCCTGGAATGGCTGAATTGATTAGTTCTCCCGCTGAACCCCCAAATACAGCACCCAAAGCAGCACCAATCATCAAACTTGGTGCATATAGACCACCAACAAGCCCAGACCCCTTGCACAGAGCCGTGGCCACAATTTTTGCAGCGGCTAACTGAGCTAGCAGCCAGATCCCAGGTGCTGATGCAGTTGTTCCAGTATGTAAAATTTCGTCGACATTAGTAAAACCCCAGTAGAGTATTCCAGGATACTTAAGAGCTATTATCCCGGCTCCTAAACCCCCCAAAGCAGGGCACACAACAGCAGGAAGACCAAATTTTTCCTTGATATACTCAAATGCCTTACTGAACCAAGCTACCAAGCGAGTGAAGGCTACACTTACGACTCCACACAGCATGCCCAATATCAGGTATAGAGGAAGTTCTGCAGAAGATGAGAAAAAGTGCTGAGATTGACATACTTACACAATATTAAAAACATAAAAATAAAAAAGTAGTAATAAAGGATATTGAGACAGACTTGCATTCAATAATTTAAAAAAATCATAACAGCTACATAATACGGTCATGTAATCTTAATCCCATTGACCATAATAGGTCTCATCAAAACAAAAACAAAAAGACGAGGAGATGCAAAGGAATTTAATATGCGCCCTCGAGCAACAAGTGCAAAAAACAGTAAGCGCTTCTTTCAATCATCTGTCTACTGGAAAAATCAATACCGTTATAATAATGAGTATAACGGATGTCAGAAGCAATAAAATCAAGCCTCAAAACTCAAAAGACTAATAAACACATATATCAGCAGTCAAGATATAAGAATTCCATTTTAATTACCCTAGAAGAATATAAATTTGTTTCAATGTGAAATGGATACAAAAAATCCATTATTTGCTTATTCCTGAAATTGACAAAGACGGGAGAATCATTGTCTATATATTATGCCAGGTAGAATAAGTTTCTGGCAAATGCCCATAGATATACTTGGTTTGTGGGACATGTCAACAAGATAATCTACATAAACAAAAAATTAGAAAGGGAAGGCTTGATTGTTGGCATTTGCACTGCAAGAATTCACTCTGCATAAACCCAAAAAGTATACAAGGTAGGAGAGAATTTGGGGAGAAAGAAGAAAAAGGTCAGCTGTCAAGCATGCACTACAAACATGACAAATAGAATATTTTACAGACACAATCTGCCTTTTCCTCCATCTATTACTGATTTTTTTCCTGTAGCAACAGCATTATCAATAGAATATAATGTATAGAAAAGAGGGATGGGGAAGACCCACAACTCAATTTGAGCGTTAACAGGGATGATTCAATCTCACCCAAATAACAAAGGGGGGGGAATCTGCAACTCGGTTGTGTTAAAAAGTATTACTCAACTTCACTCAAATCATCACTCATAATATTGGGACGAATGACCACAAATGTGATTCAAGATTAAGGGCAATACAACTAGTTTCTAGACTAATGTGGAGAGAGACATGAAGTTGTTCAAAAACTTTTTAGTTAAAGTAACAACCTAAAATATTTTCCTCAAAGACAATATAACTGTGCTATTTTTACAGAAATATGTGAATAGTAACACCTGTTCACATATACATGTCTGTCTTTCAATGACTAAGTGAAATGGAAAAAGATAAAATACCAGCAGCAGATTTCAAATCATACGTGGGCACTGTGAAAGCCTGTTTCTCCCCAAGCACAGCATTTGATACAGTAGATGAAATAACAGATGCCAATATAATCATTGCTGTTGTAAATGGAGGAGAGTTTTCCGCACGAAGAGGCCTTAAAACAGTTTCAATAGCAAAGAAACAACCAGCAACTGCTGCATTGAAACCTGAAGTAAAAAGTAAATGAGGCAAGTCAAACAAAGTGAAAAAGAATAGGGTGGGAAAGAAATGATGATGTATGCAAGTATATACTCGTCGAACATGGGGAGATATTTTTTGTTGTTATTTATTGATAGGTGGTAGGGCGAGAGTCATGTTACTTGCAAGCCGGGTACACGAGCCACAAAAGAAGCTGACTGAAAAAACTCCAAACACACTAATAAGAATGTTTTAAAACCAACACACGAACAGGAAATCAATCCTTCCAGGTGAAGGAAATCAACCCCCTACTACATCTTGTTAGTAGCTTCACATTGTTGATCAAAGCATGTCTTATTATTGTTTATCTGTCGCTAAAAGAAAATATGGGCTTAGCATACAAGACTACGTATGACAAGAGGGAGATTTTGTATAAAACAGCACAAGCGAGCGTGCGCGCACACATATATGTATATGTGAAATTACCAAGCATGCACATGTATATGTACAAGGGATTTACAACTGCGAGCACAACACACGTGTGTGTGTGTGTGTATGCATACCAATGCGGGCCTGGGAGTGCCAATTGGGTCACTACATAGGGCCCCCAAAGTTAAATTTGTTTTACAGTTAGTGTTCAATGCCCAAGAAAAACAGCTGTGAGGTAATTATATGAAAAGATAAGGCCCATCTCAGTAATATTTGTAAACTAATGCAGTGAAATAGGGGCCTTTAATCTGTCAAACAGTCCAGTGTACTGTACGGTTAAGAAAGAAGGTAAATGTCCTCTCATCCCTATCTTCAATCCAACTTCCAAGCTGCAAGGAAGCGTCAGATTGTACAACAATGATAAGGAGCTACACATCAAGTGTTTTGGGTACAAAACTCAATCACAGTGATACAATATCATATTTGTGTACAAAACAAAACACAAGCATGTGCTGTGAATTTTAACAGCAAGTATCAAAATTGGCTAAGGTAAATAGTATTTGGACTAATCTACTATTAATGTGTATTAATTTCAGTTCAATATATTATAAATTTATTGTGCTTATGGTCTCCATTATATTAACCTTGATACTTTGGTTTGATCTAGTTAAAATTTTAAAGGTTTACATTCTTCGAGCAAATCGTGTCGTGGCTTCGAAGGATTCAAATGAGCTGTTATTTTTTCAATCTCTTATTTCATTCATGATTGTTGTGTGTGTGTGTGTGTGTGTGTGTGTGTATTTTCCTTTATAAATTTCCAGTGAAGAAACCTATATGAGTTCGCATAATATGCATTATTGAGGCATGAATGTATTTTTCTTGTAATGTCTACCTATAATACAAAACACTTGTATTATTCAAAGGAGAAAATAAAAGGGAGCCTGTTTATATTTCTGCACGGGGCCATTTAAATCTCCGGACTGGACCTGGTGTATACAGGACTGAAAAATGATACGAGTAGCTCAAAATTGATTCGAAATTGGCTCGGCAGAAAGCTCTTTTGAGTTTAATCAATTACAAATCAGGCCGAGCTTGATTAAAAATTAGGGCTCGTTTTACATTTCAAACTGAGCTCAACCATACACGTGACCGACTCGATATGATCGTGAACACAAGCTTGTTACACGTATCCAAATATCCCACACTCTCCCCTACCAAATCCCCTACTGCACCACTTCACTTTAGACTCCACTCTACCCATAACTCTCAATAGTTACCTAAAAACCGAAAATTCAGAAACCAGCATTTATGAAGCACGGAGACTCTCCCGGAAGCCATGAGTCGGCTTTAACACGAGTCTGACACGTGACACGCTCCAACACGTTGTCGACACGTTGGGACACGTAAAAGGACGTGTTGGGACACGAAAAAGGACACGTTTTTTTTTTAATTAATTTTAATTTTATTTTTTATTTTTTTATGTGATGGTGATTCTGCTTTATTTATGATTTTTAATGTTAAAGTATGTTTAAATTTTGTTTTGTATGGTCCAGTTTCTTGATTTCATGTTAAGAATGCTCTAATAATGTATTTTATGGGAAAAATCTGTTTTATTTCATTAATATATATATTTAAATATATGTTATATATTTACATATATATTTTATATTATACGTATCCTAGCGTGTCGTATCCTAGTTTTTGGAAAAATCACGCGTCACGCGTCGTGTCGAAACATGTATTACGTGTCAAGTCCGTGCTTCATAGACCTGCATCCTCACGCCCATGAAATTAGGGCAAATTTGTATAAGGTAGCAGATGAATAGATCATTAGAAATCAATTCGAAGATTCGGGGTTTAGAAATTTTCTCTAAACCTTTGTTCTTAAGAAGGATTATTCTATCCCAATTGCCGAAACAAACAATGTAGATTGAACCAAGTATTCAATAATCTTCCTCATCTTACTTTTATTAAGCTTTGTTCAACAAAATTGAATTTATTTGATGATTGTTTATTGATTGTACAAATTTTCAAATAATTGCCCTCATTTCCTCATGCACTCAAAAGTGTTTATAATCACACGTTCAAATCCTAAATTTTATACTCTGTTATTTGTTGACTAGAATAGTTTAAATCTTTGTTTGTTCCTACACACAAATGATTAATGAAGAAGAATTTTATTTGGTTTCACTAGATGATTATTGTAATGTGAATTTTTAGGAACTTTTGTTTGGGATTTCTTATCCTAGATTATTTGGCATCATGCTGTTTTTCGGTTTAGAGTTGATGCATTATGTATTCTATATATGTTCAAAAGTTGAAATAGTTGGTCATGATCTGTATTTAATCCAACACCACTGATGTAAAAGCACTGCATTTAATCTAACACCATTGATGTTTGGCTACGTAATCCGACCATACCAAATACATCTGTTTTCACCAGTAAATATAAAAGCACTTCATTTAATCCAACATCATTGATGCTTTGCTACTCACTCTGTCTAATTTAAAATTTTAAATTATGTCTTTATTGATTATCCATTGTGACGTAAACTATACGTCAATAGCCAAAAAACTAAACAAACACCAATTTCTAGAGAGAGAAACTAGGAATTTTTTATATTCAACATCAAAGCTATCCTCAAATGAAGAGTACAAGAGTATTTATAGGGAAGGAATTACTTGTGCGCCAAGTAATTGCTAAAATGACTAAAAAGGACAATTATTAATAAAAAAATAGCTAATTAGTCTCAAACATGCTTGGAGACCAATTAAAGGGAATAAAAGGACTAATATACAAGAATAGAAAACAGAAATAAAAGGAAAATAACATGGGATTCCCATCACTCCCCCCCCCCCCCTGAGTCACCCTCCAAAAACAGTAATCAAAGCATGCTGGGGAAGCTCTCGTACGCATCAAGATACTCCGGTGGATGCTCCATCGCTGAAGTTGCCGCAATTATAGCACCGGAATGTAAAAGGGCCTGAATGCGGCGCTGCGGAGGTAGTGGTGGATGGCGTAATGGTCGAAGAGGCCAACACCAATACTGGAGGAGGAGCGGAAGCAGAAACTGATGGAGGTAGAACTCGGGAGGCTGGAGGAGTTGCTAGTGTTGTGTGATATGCCTCAATCTTGGTAGCGTATTCTACAACCTTCAGAAAGGTCGGTATCTCTTTCAAGCCAAGATCATGCTGAATATAAGGTAGAGGCCCCAAAATATAGCGGCTGATCTGATGATCCTCGGTCTCAGGGAGGCGAGCACGGATGCAAAGCAGCTAGAAAGGCTCCATATACTCCACCACCGTAGATGTCTATTGTCGGAGGGACTGAATGAGAGCAAAAAGGTCGCGATCATATGTCGAAGGTATGAATGAAGCCTGGAGAGTGGCATTTAGCTCGGGCCATGCATGGATAAGACGAAGTACCGCAGCCGTCCGGCGATAGCAAAGATTGTTCCACCAAATTCGGGCGAATCTCTGAAATTTGGTGGCAGCAAGGAGAATACAAAAGCGGCCCTGGAACCGTTTGTAATCGAAAAATGTCTCTATAGAAGCCAACCAATCAATCATATCATCTAGAGAGAATCGTCAGTAGAACATAAGAACGTCGATGCGTATATCTCCATGGAGATTTCAGGAAAGTAACTGAAGCGCCATTAATAGTGGGTATCCATCCTGGCGAGCACCAAGGCCCATCACATCATCCGACACAGGTGCGGTATAATCAGCAGATAATGATGGCATCTGTGCAGTTGGTGGACGAGGGGGATGAGCGTGCTGGACCACGGGGGGTGCTGGGAGACAGCTATATTTTAAGGGTAAGATTTTCCATGTTTGATGTTGTGCATATGTTTTGAATCTCATGGTGCAAGATGGATTGAACAAGATATGTGATGTGATTGAAAATATCCGAGAAAGTGTAAAGTACTTGAAAATGTCACCTTCGCGGCTTCATAAGTTCGCGGACATAGTTAAACAACTACAGCTCCCAACTTCAAAGCGTCTTATTCTTGATATGCCTACCCATTGGAACTCAACCTATGCCATGTTGGAATGTGCACTGGTATTTAGAGAAGTCTTTCCAAGATCTAAAGAAAGGGACCCATACTGTCAGGGATTGGGAAAGGGCTCAAGTAGTTAGCAGGTTCCTAGAGGCTTTTAATGAAGCTGCACATGTTTTCTCCGACACTTTATATCCAACATCAAATTTGTTTCTTACAAAGATTTAGAAGATAAAACAAATTTTAAATGAGAAGTCAATGGGTGATAGAGATGATATGATAAACATGATCTGTTAAAATGAGTGAGAAGTTTGATAAGTATTGGGACACAGTAATTTATGTATAGCAATAGCAGCAATTTTGGATCCACGATACAAGATGAAGTTAATTGAGTTCTGCTTTCCTAAAATTTATACAACTTTTGAAACTAATATGAATATTGAATTGGAACGCTCTTCTTTGTCTGAACTTTACACTGAGTATGTCGTCACCCACTCTTCAAATATTGTTAGCAACGATGACTCTAAATCTGCAAATTCTTCTAGCAAAAGTAGCAGCGTTATAGGGGGAAGCATGAAAGGTAAAACTAAGAGTTGGGCTGAATTCAATTCATGGGCTCAAAGGTTGGATACTATTGAACCACTTAAATCTGATTTGGATATATATTTGGAATAAGGCCTTTATGCCTGCAAGGAGGATTCAGATGTAGAATTCAAGGCATTAGATTGGTGAAAAGCAAACACTCTGAAGAAGAAGGTAAAAGTATTTCCAAATATGTCCTAATTTCCGGATCAATTTGGGAAATATTTAGGGAATGAGTTATTTTGTTAACACATTATGGCTGGATCGTTTGGGTATTAACCCTGAAAATATTTTAATAACACTAATGTGCTAACAACATTATAACCAACTCATAAATGTAGTGATTTTAATGCAAATTTGACCTGATTTTTTTCCCGTTTAGACGGTGCCATGATGTTTACAAGTAATTTCTTTTCTTTAACTGTCATCTAGTAACGGTTTTGAATGTTTTTTTTACTTTCACCAGAGAGACCCTTCATGATTACCCGCTTTAGTTTTATGTACACAATTGCGACATCTACTTCTCAAAAAGAGTAATGCAGTGATTGTAAGTGTTATTGTTGAGTTCTGAGGTATAATCATAGTTGTCAAAATCGTACGATTCACGAATCGCGAATCGTACGATTCGATTCGATTCACACATAAAACGATTCGAATCGAGTTGAGAATCGCAATTGTCAAAAGAATCGGACCGAATCGGCGATTCACGATTCGAATCTTCCGATTCAAGTCCGATTCCCGATTCGGGTCCGATTCACTTTTTTTTTTTCGCGATTTTTTTTTCTTTTGCTTTTTTTGTTATAAAACTTTTGTATTTGTTATAAAATCTTTGAAGGTATATTTTTTTGTTGCTTTAAATTAATATGAAGACTGTTTTAAATTAATATTGTTTTATAGTTAATCTTAGTATTTGTTTTATTGTTTTAAATTAATATGGTTTACTGTTTTAAATTAATTTTGTTGTAATTTTGTAGGTTGGTTTAAATTAATATTGTTAATCTTAGTAAGTAGTCTGTTTAAAAATTTTGGAAGTATTTGTTTTACAGTTTTACTGTTTTAAATTAACCTTAGTATTTATTTTATTGTTTTAAATTAATATGTAGGCTGTTTTAAATTAATATGTAGGTTGTTTTATGATATATTTTTGTTTTTTACATTTTTAAGCTTAAAATGAATGAGAACATTTGCTACAGTTAATTTTTGTGATATATTTTGGTATATTATCATGTGCTATGATTAGTTTTTTGTCATATTACGCTTAATTACCAATTCTATAGTGTTAAATCCCATTTACGTATGTTTTACTACGTTTTTATCATTTGGTTCCGATTCGACCGATTCGATTCATGATTCGATTCACGATTCGCGATTCGGGGGGTAAACGATTCACGATGCGATTCGCGATTTGACAACTATGGGTATAATATCTTAATTTTTCCACTTTTTCTTAAATCTTTTCATTTAAAATTTCATCCACACTTGGTTCACCTTCTATTTGATTACTTTCATCGTCATACTCCAAGTTCTTTTCAGATTAAAAGCTAAATTCTTTTTGAAGACTGATTTGTGTGTGTCATACTTTTGTGACTAGTGAGTGTGTTAAGGTAGCAAAAATAATATATATTAGTTGATCCATCATTACAGTGCATTGTCTTCGATAGTCTCTTTTATGGTTATGGGAAGAGACAATATACAATCATTTATTCTCATTATTTTTTTTGTTTAATTGAATGAAAATCGTTTATTCAGGTTCTGTTTGTGAAAAAATCTTGGATAGTATTTCAATTTGAGGACCTAAAACCTACCGCTACCAATAATATTTGTTTGTAAAGTTTTCTTTTGTGTTTTTATTCAATTAGATATATTTTCATTGCAGTTTCCCAAGTGATGTATACAGTATGCCATGTATAAAAAGAAAAAGAACCAATAAAGATGAGCCGAAATCTGTTTTGTTATTATTGTTAACTTTATTTTCTTTGTGATATCATGTCACTCTGTCTTTGTTTCCTTACTTACATGGACGAGTAGAATAAATACGGGTGAAAACTAAATAAAAAAGGGTATTTGATCAATTATAAATAGTTGGTCGATTGGGTTTTGCTTCTTTTTTTTCTTTTTTTTTTTTCGGGGGGTGGGGTCATATTGCAAAAAGAGTTAAAATTTTGCTTTTTTCCCCCAAGATCACTCTATAGGTATTGAGTTAATAACATCTTTATAACTTCTTTTTTTCATGGGGTGGGGGAGGGCACGAGTGTTGGGGACGGGCGAGGGGGTGGGCAAAGGTGACATGGTTATGATACTCAATTGATATGATGCTGAAAAAAACATGGAATAATTATTATTATTTTTATATTTTTGTAAACATTGGTCTTCATACATGCAGGTAAATGTTCGGTATGTGCCATTGCCACCATTATCAGTGTCTGGATGTACCGCCGCCAAGTGTTTGTTTAAGAGAGACGATTACATACCGTGTTCGTTTATGATTTCTCATCAATTTTAATTTCAATTCCTTCAATGTGAAATGGGGATGAGGACGGATCATACGTTTCTATTAGGCGAAGGTGGAAGGGTGGGGTTGGGTTGGGTTAGACTACGATAGGTTGAGGGTTGAGGGTTGAGGTAGACGACGAGGGCACATTCGTTTTCTTCAATTGTCATTTACAAACTAGAACTTCTGAAAATCAAAATATGTAACTGATTAAGTGCAAATTCATGTGTACACCCCATCTATAGGTGGTATTAATAGTTTATACATCAATTAGTGTTAGTGTATTAAAATTGGGGTGTGTAGAATATAAAATTGAGTGGGAATAAAAACACCTTTTTTCTCTTTAACATCAGGTTGCGCTTAAAATGATTATAAAGTGCGTTTAAAAAATAGTATTGTGGTGTTAGAAAAGGGGGAAAACGTTTGAGTAGTTGTCTTATTATAGCAGAAAAGGAATAATGACGTTGGTACAAATAATTTGTTTTAACTATTTGCAGTGTCCAAGTATAAGATTAGGCGCACACCAGACACATTCTTGGTTCATTAATTATTTATGGAAATGCTGCTGTAACTGTTGCAAGTATGAATAATTTTTTAATGCAATATTATGTTAATGTTGTAATCACAAGTATGGTACCTTTGTACTCTATCCATTATCGAGGCATGATTAGTTTTGGCACCTAAATGTGTGCAATTTCAAGAATACGTCCCAGAACACGCGTGGCATCCTTTAGAAATATACCATAATAAATTGATAACCATGCCATCGGCATGGGTTATATCTAGTACATATATAGATGTGTGCATATATATATATATGTATATATTATATACATACATAGTCAATCCTTCAACTTTTAAGGACTATGTACAAACTTTAAAGTATACATACAGTAACAAAGCAATTTTTACATGATAGCACAGCTAAAGCATCCCACAATTCAAAATAGTGAACTAATTAAGTCTGCACCCACTGTACTTCATACCAAATAAAGCAGCGTACCACATACCCAAATCTGTACCCTGTACAAGAGCAACCCATGTTACAGGTATGGATTCAACCAGCTATGTTTAGGGATTCCAGAGTCATAATCAAAAAAACAATCTTTCATTTTATTTGGTACCTCTATTCGTTCACTCCAATTGATGTTTCAAAACAAGAACACGAGAGGGGTTACATGGGGAGCAATCCTTAAATTCTAATTTAGATGAGAGGTAGTTGGCCTTTGTATTAGTTTTTTTGTTACACTAATTACTACTATTCCAGATACCTCTCGTAAGCAGATTATAGAGCAAGATTTAATACAGTAATTACACTAATTACACTAATTAATTACTACACTGATTTGGACTACAAAGTCAAAGCAGATTATAGAGCAAGATTTAATAAGTAATAGTCAACAAACTGGGACTCCTTATCAACAGATTTTAATCTTCTGTTCAACTCACTTAATAATTCTTTTGGTTCTGTTAGTAGGAGCAATTTCTGTATCTCATCAATAATAAATCTTCCAAACTGAGAATAAAAATGATGGGTGTCGAAATCGTAAGTGACTTCAAACCCATGGGTGCTCCCCTCTGGACCCCAGACTAGTAAGAGGAGAGGAGAAGAGATGAGTGTCAAAGTGTAAGACAATGATTTAAAGTGGTTCGGAACTCAACAGAGGGTCCTACGTCCACTGTCAAAGGTGTTGCACTTATTTATTAGATCATAAATGAATTATTACAGTCTAAGGGACATCTAAAGCTTTGGTCAAGAGAGTTTGAGGTCTTGCGTCCTTTGTCAACAGTCCATAGGAACTTAGGAAGTAACTTAATGGACTTCTCTACGGTTCCTGAGTACTGCTCTGGGCTCAACAAGATATACAATGTGTTTGATAACTGGAAATGACCCAAGTCACAAGTATATCTCTCAATAGTGGGTTGAGAGTATGAAACAAAGAGTAAACACTTCTGAAAGGCTAAAACTCTTGATTCTCTCTAAGCCTGACAGCTTGGATGTGTCTTCTTCCTTCAGCCAGCCCCCTTATCTATATACAAATTCTAGGAGAGGTGTGGATTGTCACATCATGGTTGGGACACCAAGAGGGAGGAGCGTTGGCCAAAGGATTGCGAGTGGTGTAAGGTGATTGTTGATAGCATAAAATGTTGATGGGAGCTTTCAATGCAAGTGAAGCTGGGTAGTGGGCTGGGTAGTGGCCATAGGTGGAATAGTGTTCAACTTTCCACCTACCCGACAAACTAGTTGCAGGTGCTCTGCTGGAGGTCTGAGAGCATAGGAACTGCTATAGGATTAGGCGGCCTTGGAGGTTATTTCTCCTTGGACTGAGGTCTGTTCTAGACGTCAAACTTGGCAGAACCATGGTGTAGTCAATGAGCTTAATTGAGGAGACATGTTGGAACAATTGACCATATTAAGAAGAAGGAGAAGTGATCGAGGTCTGCTACATTACCGTGGCCTACCTTGAAAGGCAGCTGAGGTCTTTGGGATCAGGTAATGATCTGTCTGCGGTCGGTGGTCAACTATAGAACTTTTGTCCTTGCCTGATGATAGTTGAGGAGCTTAAGAGCCTCCGAAAAGTCAAGGGTCAAATAGGGTTTTATTAGTAGCCCCTTGTTGCTTCTTGCAAGAATTGCAAGGGGCGACACTTATTGATCCATGTAAGCTATGGGCACGGTCATAATTTGCCGCCGAAATTCTGGTCATAATTAGATTACATCTGGAAGGAGGGTGCAAGTTGTTGAGAGTATTAATGGGGAGAGTTTTAGGAGCTAAAAGGATTGAAGCTTCAAACCATGGGGCTATAAAGAAGCCCCTTGGGTGAGTTTGAACTTTTCACTATTCACACCACCTTTCATTCCTGAAATTTCTGAGCGATCAGTGATTGGTTTTTCAACCCCTTCTCGAAAGATGCCTGGAAAAAATGCCTCCCACTCCAAAGTATTTAAACCCAGAGCCCCTATCTGCTATGGGCCCTCATGTTTCCCTTCCTCCAACTGAGGAAAAGGGGGCTAAGACCTCTGTGATGGCATATTTGGGGTGAACGACCTCAATTTTATAAGTGGGGCACATTCCGCCTCTCAAATCTCTGACCAGGATCTGGCGGACATCAGGAGAAATTATCAAATTCCCGATTCCATTATTTTAAGAGCCGCAAAACCTAATGAAAGGGCTTGTTCATTGGTCCTCCAGCACGCCTGTTTCAATTAGTGCTTTTACAATATGGGGCTAGACTCCCCCTTCCTCTGCCGGTGGTAAGGATTCTGAAAGCCATCGAAATCACTCCTTCCCAGCTGGTGGCTAACTCTTGGCGGCCTATAATGGCCACAGTCCTGGCCTTTGCCAGTGGGAGTCAGCAAGAAGTGACGTTGGCCCAATTCTTCAACCTATATCGGGTCCAAGAGCAGAGCAACTGAAAGATAAGGGGTTAAAATACCTCTCCCCAAAAGTCGTTGTGGTCTTTGCTAGGGATAGGCATATTGCCTCCAAGAGCTGGAAGGAGAGAAACTTCTTCGTGGGTGGTGCATTGGCGACCCTTGACCCAATTGAGTCAGTGGGTTGCCCTACCTTCTGGTGTATCCCTCCAGCCCTAGGTATGTATATTTCGCCGTGGTGTTTTAGATTGGACTTTGGAAAGCTAATCTCTGCATGAGTTTTACTGATTCTATTTCCTTGTTTGCAGCTTTTACTGAGCCCTCAGCGGGAAAGCCCTGAAGCTAGCCTTTG
Organism: Sambucus nigra; assembly: GCA_949130495.1. Lineage (NCBI taxonomy): Eukaryota > Viridiplantae > Streptophyta > Magnoliopsida > Dipsacales > Adoxaceae > Sambucus > Sambucus nigra. The sequence goes on along the minus strand of OX422213.1, from coordinate 338,333,928 downwards.
TCCCTTTTGAGGCCTTCGTCGCAGCCAAGCGTCTCTTCGACAGTGGGCTAGGGTCTGAGCCTAAACTTGCGACCTCTGGGCAGCCCTTCCAGCCCCCAAAATTGTGGTTGGAGAAATATTGGAACCTGAGCTCCTTGTCGTGGTGTCTCATAAAGGGAAGTTATCATTGAGGTTGTGTCTGAGCCCCCTGAGGCTTCTAACGAAGAGGAAGACCAACCTCTAAACAAGACCAAAGAGGCCATCTTGGACTTCACTTACTGACCTTTCCTTTTTATTTTCCTCATTTATTTCAACTATTCTGGTAGACAACTTTTTCCTTTATCGTTGGTGCAGTAAATGAACAGGAAGAGCGGAGGAGAATGAGGCATTTCGCTAAGGAGACCTCTGTCGAGGCCACTATCAACAAGAAAAATAGGTCCAGGCTGGTGAAAAAGGCAGATCTGAGGTCTAGTCCTACTGAAGGCTTAGTGACGGAGCCCAAGATCAAAATCCTGATCTTGCTGCAAGCATCACCGGGGGCAGGAAAAACTCCTGGGGCAACCCAACGTCATTCTTCTATTCCAGGGGGCTTACAGCCCCTAGCCTCAAAGAGTAAAGGAAAGGAGAAGGTGGTTCCCCCTCGAGGGGAGGGGAATTTGAAGATAGATGCCGAAGCCCCTGGCCAGTCAGGAGGGTTGGCCGTCAATGAAGAGATAGAGAGGTATTCCAGACCTCCATCCGTTGTGGAAATTAATTCTTATGCTTATGTGGTGGACTCCCTCCACTCAATGGCCAGGGTGAAATGCACTGAGGTGGTGGCCAACCTGAGGGTTACAGGGACTTCTGTCACTGTCAATGTCAATGTTGAGGAGCTGATCCACATATTGGGCAAGATATCTTCAAAATTCTTCTGATTTTTCGTTCAACCTTTTTATTCTCTGTGCTTTGTCCTCGTATCTCCTGTACTTGACGGAGGATCTTCTGCTTGACGACAACAGAGGGTGGAACAAAGTTGCTAAGATAGCAGAGAGTTGGTCCCTCACCAGGATGCACTTGGACCTCATGATCAATGAGAGGATGGAGGTGGATGTCCTCAAAAAGGAGAGGGACGCTCTGAAAGCTCGGCTTACCTCTTTGGAGCAAGAGAAGTTTCTGGATGCCAAAACTCTGAGGGACAGTGCTTCTTTGTTGGCTGTCGCGCGGGATTCTCTGGCTAAGGTTGAGGAACTTGATGCCCTTGACCCGATTGAGCTTATAGAGACGGCGGACGCTCTCCCGGGACAGACGGCTGAACGCTATGGATTGCAAGGAAAACTTCTTCATGTTGATGGTGAGACAGAGCTTCTGAAAATCAATTGTTGGGAAGGAGGAGCTGACCTCCAAAGGCCAGAAGTACACAGTATATTGAGGTTACTGAGGTTTTTGTGAGGTTTTTGTGCTCTATTCTGCTCTTCAGGGGAAGATTCACACCATTGTTAAGAGTAACATGGATGTCTACCTCAGGTCCAATTTGTATAAGAAGTATCTCTTCCAAAACTGTTTTGGATTTGATGCTTGCAGAGCAAAGGTTCAAAAGTTATTTCTTGAGTTGGACGTCTCCGGCTTGTTTGCTGAAGCCCCTGAATCTGACGAGGAGAGTTCGGATGATGAAAGCAGACCTACTCAAGCAAAGAAGCCCAAAGAAGAAGCCTTTGCCTCTTTGTCAAAAAGTGAAGCTCTTGTGGATCCCCAAACTCTTGAGCCTTGAACGGCTTTTATGAAGAAAAAAAATTGTTTGTTTGAACTGTTGGTTGGTAGTGGGCCGTTGGATGTAATCCTCAAATTTTCTATTTTTAATGAAAAGAAGTTTTCTGAATCATTAGATTTGTTTTCTTGTATTTCCCTGCTTTCCTTCAGTGTTTACTACATGTTGTGCTTTTTCCTTTGCTAAAGAATTTTTTGCATTATGTTGTCTGAATTATGTCTACGGTTTGCCAGTATGTAGTATTCCCCTACCCCCTAAAGATTTCTTAGTAAAGCAAAGTAACTTGAGTAGTGAATTCGATGGAGTAGGTTTGGATGTTCCTAAGACCTCTACCTTATACTTGTGCAGTTGCTGAAGTCAAGACTTGGCAATTATACTTGTAATTGGTTAGTAGACCTTAGAACGACAGAATACTTGGCAATTATACTTTTGACTGAAAGTCCAAGATATTTGTACCAACACTTAGCCCCCTAAAATTTTGGGTGTAAAGGCCTAAAATCAAGTTTGTAAAGGGTCATAAGACCTTGGACTTGAAATTTGTTCCACAATGGGTCCTAAGACCTCTAAAACATTTTTAATGCTAAGCGAAAAACATATAAGAAATTATAGCTCTGTCGAGGGTCTTAGGACCTTAAAACTTATAAATATATTCTATCTTAAGCACCCCAATGGGTCTTGAGACCATTGAGCTTAGGTGTTTTTAATGTTGTAGTCCCCCAAAGAGCCCCAAGGCCTCTGAACTTAGCATAAGGAAAATTTGGAGTGCATTAGATGGGTCAGAAGACCTTTAGACTTGATAAAATTTGAAACCTGAAGTCTCACAAAGGGTCAGAAGACCTCTGAACTTCGGTAAATTTAAAATTCGAAGTCTCACGAAGGGTCCAAAGACCTCTGAACAAAGATTTGAAAACTAGAGCCCCACAAAGGGTCGTAAGACGTCTGGACTTAGATGCCTTTTTTTTAGATCTGAGAATGGGTTGAAGAGACTCCCCCGAGGAGGACATTATGCGGTTCCACTTTGGGTTCTAAGACCTCTGAACTTGGGGCTTTGCACTTTTAGGTTATAAAGAGTTTTTTGGACAATTTTTTACGTTTGGACACCTGGACCTCCTAAAAAAATTGAAAAATCGAGAGTTTTGTACCTGTCTCAAAACTTTTAGTAAACATTGGTGCTAACCACATGGATTTTTTTAATTACATTTTCCTTAAATGCGAAAAAACCTTTAGGCTGACTTTTAAGGGTCCTTGGACCTTAGTCAGTTTGAGTAGGATCAAAGGTGAAAACCTTGATGATTGCTTTAGTCTTTTTTGGGTCCTTGGACCTTTGATTAATATTTTTAGGCCGCTAAAACATGTGTGGACTGAAGTCTTTGGGGGGTCTTGAGACCTTTGACAGTTAGTTCTAAGCCAAAACAAATTGTTCAGAGATGGTGGCCACTCTGAGGGCCAGGGGTATCTCTCATAATGCCGAAGAGTTGATCGATTTCTTGGGCAAGGTATTTTGCGTTCCCTTTTTGTCTTTTCCTTGGCACCTTTTTTTTGTATTATGTTCTCATATTTTTCTTCTTTCACAGGCCCAGCACTTGGCAAAGGCTCTTATGGCGGATGCCATTGATGGCAGGAACAAGGTTGTGGAGGTGGCGAACAAGTGGGACCTTGTCCAGTTGGAGCGTTCCCTGAGGCAGGAGGTGGCTTCCCAGCAGAAGGAGAGGGTAAGCCTAAAGTTGAAGATCACTGACAAGCTGCTGAATGAGAAGATCCTCAGCGACAGTGCTTCCATCTTGGCCGCTACCTGGACTTCAAATGCTAAGGTTGAGGAGGCCCACGCCTTGGCTCAGTTGAAGCATAAAGTAGCGGTAGAGGCCCTCCATGACCAATCCCTCAGGCTTCAAACTATTTAGGGGTAACTTCTGCAAGCTGAGAAAGGTGGTTGATCTCACTGTTGTGAATGACCTACGGACCTCCAAAGGCCAAAAGATGCAAAAGGACTCTATTGAGGTCCTCGTAAAGCATATGGAGCTCCCGGGGAAGATTCACACCTCAGTGAAGAACCAAATGGATGCCTATTTTAAATCTGAGCCCTTCAAGACGTTTCTCTTCCAGAATTTCAGCTCTCAGTTTGAAGCTTGCAAAGCTAAGTTTTAAACACACTTTCCTTATGTGGACATCTCTGGTTTGTTTGCTGAAGAGAGCTCAGATGAGGAGAGCAGCAGTGGTGATCACGCTGAAGCCTCTGAGCCTCTTCACGAGAAGAAATCCTTGAGAAGGCTTTAATGTAATCTTTTGTTTTTTTAACTATTCTTGGGTCGCGGTTCTTTTATTGTTATCTCCCAACTCTTTTATCAATGACAATGGCTTGGTTTTTGGTAATTCCAGCTTCTATACCGCTCCATACTTGCTTTACTTTTTGCTTTTGCCAAGGAATTTTAGAATTCATCTATCTGAGGTCTGCCAGTAGGTAGTATTCCCTTAGCCCCCAAGATTTCTTAGTAAAGCAAGATAACTTGAGTTGTCAATTTGTTGAAGCAGATTTGAGGGTCTTAAGACCTCTGTCATGTCAAGCGCTTGTGAAGTTTCTGAAGTTAAGACCGAGATTCCGTAATGGGTCATTAGACCTTAGAACCACAAAATACCTAATACTTGTACTTTTTTTAGGACTAATGGCCCAAAAATTTTGTACAAACACTTAAACCACCCAAAATTTTTGGAAATAAAAGCCAAAGGCTAAATCTCCCAAGTGTCATAAGACCTTAGATTTTATATTCCAATTTAAATTTTGCCCCATAAAAGGTCCTAACACTGCTTAAACATGTTATACTAAGGATGACCTTAGAATAAAGAATATACTTCGGCTGAGGGTCTTCAGACTTTAGAACTTAGAAATTTATTCAACTTTAAGCCCTCCAATGGATCATAAGACCTCTGAACTTGGGCGTTTTTGAAAGTTAAGCCCCATAGTGGGTCATAAGACCTCCAGGCTTAGGAATTTTAAATAGTGAGGTCCCACAAAGGGCCCTAAGGCCTCTGAACTTAGTGATTTTAAATTTTGGGGTCCAAAAAGTGAGATCCACCACTATGAACTTGTTCTAGATAGTTGTACAACAATCTTTGAAACCAAGGGTGAGGGGGAGAGTGGAATATGTTCGTCCTCCATTGAATCCATAGCCTCAAAAGCGTCTAAGAACAAGATATCTACAGAGCTCCCTCTGTTAATTAGAACCCTCTTCATGTTAGCGTTCTCCATGATATTGTGATGATGAAAGGGTCGTTATGAGGCAAGCGGACCCTTCTGAGGTCTGTTTCTGGGAAGACCATCATTGGAACTTCTTTTGGAGCTTGGGGGGGAGAGAGACATGTTTGACTTTTATTCCTTCTTGTTGAATACTCCTGAGGTGGGACTTTCTGGCCGTGGCACAGAGTCAACTCCCGATGAAGCTTCCAGAAATATTATTGACATCAATCAGAGGGGCATCGTCTTTGTTTTTATCGTTATTGTTGTTGTGCTGACCTCTGCCAACTTCTTTGGCGACAAATTCCATGAGGTAACCACTATTGATTACCTCTTCGATGGCTTATTTCAGTCTGAAGCAATCGTTGGTGTTGTGGCCATGGTCATGGTCTTTGTGAAACCGATAGTACTTGGACTTGTCCCTTTTGTCTTCAGTAGTCCTCATTGGATTTGGCTGAGGCAAGGGATCCTGAGCTTCCAATATTGCAAAGACCTCTTTTATGGTGACTGTGAGGGGGGTGAAATGTTTGGCCTCCGGGACTCCGCTTTTTTTACCTTCGTCGTTCTTCTTCTTGGCTTCTGTGGCCTTAAGGGATTCCCCAAGGCGAGAGAAGACATACTTCCTCTTTCCCTATTAAGGGGTGGCCATGGCATGTATGGCTGAGATTGCATCCACAGCGTTCATATACTTCTAAGCCCTCTCGAGCAGCTCAGTCATAGACTTCGAGGGCTTCTTGATGAAAGACTTCAGCAAGTCTTCTGAGATAAGGCCGAAGATAAAGGCCGCCACACAAGTGGTGTCATTTAAATAGTCAACCTGGAGGGCTTCTTGGTTGAACGTCTTGGCATATTCACTGAGAGACTCATCGGTTTTTTTGCCTAAAATGGAGAAGGGAAATGATAGGCTTCCTCATCTTCTGCGCCCCAATGAAATGGCTGAAAAGGGGCCTTGCCAATAAAGCTTGAGATGGTCCCTGGCTTGAGCTTAGCAAACCAGTACCCGGCAGTTCCCATTAAGATAGCGGGAAAAGCTTTGCACAGGACCTCCCTTGGGGTATCTTGGAAAAGCATTAGCGATCTGTAGGTCTCCAAGTGATCAATGAAGTCCTTGGATCCATCAAATGATTCAATAATAAGCATCTTCCACTCTGGGGGAAGAGCATAATATTGAACGTCATAGGAGAATGGAGAGTCTTTTGGAGAGCCAACTTTATAATGTTTGGAGTTTGCGTATTGTACTGGTTGAGGAAATTCCTCAACCGGTCTTGCATCTTCTTAATCTCATTGTCTTAGGGCTTAGCCACCTTGAAATTGATATTAGGGGATTGATAATATGTCCTTAACAGAAACACGGGTTGTCAATCTTTGGGGGGCCCTAAGCACACCCTCTGAATCATTCTCTTCCTCCAACTGGGGCTCGTGGTTCTCCCCAGTACCTCTATACTCCGGCACAACTAGTTCCTCTACCACTGGGGGTAAAGGGAGCCTACTGAGAATGGTAGTCAATTGCTCTTAGAACTCTTTTTGCCTGGCCTCCATTTCTTTGAAAGAACGAGCCACGACGGCCTTGGTTAGCATCTTGAAGGGAGCAAAGTTTGCTTTTGAAATAAATGAAGCTTGTAGTTCTCACAGACTGCGCCAAACTGATAGGTGTTGACATCGTATGTGACTTCAGACCCACAGGTGCTCCCCTCTAGACCTCAGATAAGTAAGAGGAGAGGAGTGCCAAAGTGAGATAATTATTTTAAAATGATTCGAACTTCAGCTGAGGATCCTACATCTAGTGCCAAAGGTGTTATATTCTTTATTAGATCATAAAAGAGTTATTACAATCTAAGAAACCTCTTGAGCTTTGATCAAGAGAGTTTGAGGTCTTACAGCCTTTGTCAACGATCTAAAGGATCGTAAGAAGTAATTGATGGACTACTCTAGGCCCCTAACTATTGATTTAAGGCTAAACAGGTATACAAGGTGTAGGGTAACCGGAATGATCCAAGTTACAAGTTTATGCTCTCAACAGTGGGTTGAGAGTGTGTCGAACAAGGTGTAATACTTGTGAATGCTTAAAACTCTTGTATCTATGGGCTTATGATAACTTGAACTTGTCCTTAACCTTACACCAGCCTCCTATTTATATGCAAATTCTATGAGAGAGAATGAGTGGACTGTCACAACATATGAGTATGATGTATTCTAACATTTAACGTCTGCTAGGTGGTGGAGTGTTGGCCAAAAAGTTTTGCAGGTGGTGTAAGATAGTTGTTGAGTGCATTAAATGCAGATGGGAGCCTTCAATGCAAGTGGGCTTGAGTGGTGGCGGTATGTAAAATAGTGTCGTGCTTTTCACATACCCGCTAGTCTGATTGCAAAAGCTTTGCAGGAGATCCAAGAGGACTGGAACTGTCATGAAGTTGCCATAAGTGGATCTTGAGGTACAACGCCATGATATACCTCAGTGTTGAGGATTAGGTGGCCTTGGGAGATCATTCCTCTTCAATCCGAGGTCTGCTCTGAGCGACACGGCGGAACTCTAGTGATGTGGTCTCTGAGCTTGGTTGAAGAGACATGTTGGAACGACTGACCTTTTTAGGAGGAAGGAAAGATGACTTAGGTCTGCGACGGTAGCCTTTTCTTGAGAACCAAGTAGTGATCTGCCCGAGGGCTGCGTCTGGTGCAGCCCTAGGACCTTTATTCTTGTCTGAGGTTAATCGAGGAGTTTAAAAGCCTTTTGAATACTAAGGGTTAAATAGGGTATCATCGTATACAACTAAGAAATAATTGCACGATGAGTCTTTATATAAATGTGAATGCTAAATCATTAAAGGAAAAGATGTCATGAATCGTATAATAATTTGTCGTTCCTGAAACTTACGAAACTAAAAAAATAATGAGAATGCCAAAAATAGTACACAAACAATAAATGACAAGATTTACAAAAAATTGTTATTCTACATAAACAAAATAAACATCGGATAAAATTATGGAAGCAAAAATATTGCTACTAATGCAAATAACTGAAATGAAGAAATCTGAATACCTGAAGCTATTCCAGCAGCTGCACCAGCTGCAACAAGAGCTATTCTCCTTTCGTTGTTGTTTTCCATCATGACAGAGCATCCATAGGCACATGATTTTCCAATATCTACACTAGGGCCTTCAGGACCCAAAGAACAACCTGTTCCTAAGGTTACAGCAGCCTGGATGGCCTTCACTACTGGGTAGACTCCAGCAAGAACATCAAAAACATGTCCTTGAGAAGAACTTGACTGCTTTATTTGATCTAATATCTCAAGTAAACCGTGCAGCACGCCAACAATAATTCCTCCCGTGACTGGTATTAGAAGTATCCGATGCCATGTGTCAGCCAATCTCTGTAGACGGAGCCATGCAGCACCCTCATTTGGAGTACCAGCCCAGACCCACTCATGTATTATATGCACCTAAATGAAGTACCCCAATGTCAGCCAATGACAGGAAGTGATCTAGAGTCATAACTAATGCTCAATATAAAAGTATTGTTATCACATGCCAAGTGATCAACCATGAAAGCAGTAATCCATCTACACACGACACAGCAAGTTTGTAGGGTCAGCTTGCCTATGTCCATGGAAGAGAGTCGTCAATATCACACTACCTCATATAGGTCAAGGATAAAAATGAAAAATAAAATAAAATCTATCAGGATATTACGTATCTTTCTCTACACTGGAAACTCCAGTAGATTCCTGGTCATTATCACATAATACAGATAGAACCGTAGTATATTCAGGGGCGGGGCTAGGACACTGAAATTAAAATATAAGATTTCAATCACATATTTATTATTTTCATACTTCTTTCGATATTATTCGATACTACAAAACCATAAAGCAATATCATTAGGAATGGATTTTAGTTTCAACGGTGCTTGCCCCTACAATAATACTTCAACAATCTCAATTAAAAATAGTGAGTAAGAGTATACTCATGTGCCCCCGGCTCATTTGGTTGTCTTGATTTCATTGACCAAAACACACTTTTGAGTCATAATCCTTGAGGTCATTCTGGCCAAGCTTCATATCAGTATATATTAACCCGACTTCACCAAAACTTCATCCCAACATAGTTCATGATCATAAACTTCAAAGTTCTAAAATTTCTAAAAAACTCATCTTGATTCGCAACAGCGAAGCAAATCCGTGACCTCGTTCGCTTCAGCCAAGCATTGCTTCGCTTCAACCAAACAATGATTCGTTGGTCGCACACTTTTCCAGAAAAAAATATTCTGAGGATGATCTGATGCACTATTTGGCCAAAACTTCAAGAAAACCTATTTCTCAGTCATATCTTGTCTAGATTTTTTTTTTTTTAATGTGTGGACAAGAAACACCCGGGGTTTAAAGAGCTTGAGCCCACAAGTTCCTTTTGGTTGTTTAGGCTCTTCTCTCCATTAACAAGTTGAAGTTAATTTTTTTGAGGGAAAACATGAGCTGAAAATTGCTATTCATTAGAGTTTTTATTTAACCCTCTATGCGTATTTTTTAGATATTTTTGTTTTAATTAGACTTTAAAGTTATTTGAAGTTTAAGTACTTCTTCTCAAAACTTGAACAGGCAATTTCCAACTTTGTTTCTGAGAAGCTTTGAATTATTAATATCTCAAAAATACTTGTGACTTTATTTGAGTAGCCAAACATTATTACACAATTCTATCAACGTTTAAAAATCTCGCATCCTAGGAAGTTAGAAGTACATTGGTTGCTTCTCACTTCTTCCATTGGAACACAAAGTTTTCTTCAAACTTCAAAAGAAGATTTGTGATTTGGTTTAAACGCGGCATTACCAACACTGTTGACACGTGACGTGACAAGTGGTTGAAGAGCGATTCGTACTTGCTTTCCTGCGACAAGATGGAAAAAGTGAATTGTGGAGGTTATGCATTATCGAGAATAGAGAGATGTTCAAGTTTGCAAGTCATTTCTCCCTTTGTGTAAATCTTTAACTATTTAATCCAATATTTTTTCCTAATTGGTTGCCTTGTATAAATCCTCGTCAAAAGTGTATGATTTGCTGTTCTGTATTTTGATTCCTTTATGTGTTCAATGAATAGATGTTATAACTAAAGAATCTTTTCTGTAGATCACGTCTTGTCACTTGGACGTTAGGTTTAACCTTTGCTCGAATTTGGATTAAAGGAAAATATTATTTCAATCTTGGTAATGAAAAGTTTTAATTTAAGTAGTTTCTCTTTGTTGTTGTTTTTCTCCGACTTTTCCTTAGTACCTGCACACCCTCATAGTGGTTAACAACAAAGGCGACTTTATTATTTCTTCAATGCCTTAATTTAAGAAAAATGTATAAATGTTGATATAAAAAGCATAGACCCCACCTTAATATTTTCTGACTTTTCATTCTAAGAAATATTAGTTTTAATCCCTCCTAAAAAATGTTGAGGGTCCATGCCATATTTAATTGCCCATTAAAGAGAACTTCGCTTTCACAATACATAACATATACATAGGCTACTAAAAAGGGAGGTGGGCACCTCAAAGCCAATAATCAGTTCTCCCTCTGATTAAATGATTATCTGATATGCATGCATGACAAAAAAAAAAATGTAAGCCCAACATTAAACTTATTTCACTCCCCAATTGTCTCCTTATGTCTTTGCTACATACGAAAATGGGATGGTTATCCAAATATGTGATTACCCACGTGGGGGGATGCGATGTCCTGGCATCCCCCCAAAAGGATGGGAGAGATTTAACGTTCTAATCGCTTTGGGGTGAGATGCATTCATGCGATCTGACATTACATGACATTACATGTTCTAATCACTCTGGAGTTGAAATGTTCAGGCGATCTCCCTCGTCATGTCCCTCAGAATGACGCATGGGCATCAGGGAGGTGTTGCACCTCACTTTCCTGCCCATCCTCACGCCTTGTAATCCCTTGTGTTCTAGTGAACGATGATACCTAAAAAATTTAACACCTTTATGTTTTCCTCCTATAGGAGGGATAATAGAGTCCATCATAACAGTATTTACGCATTCAAATTTAATCTTTTTATGTTACATAACACTTTTAGTTTCCATAAGCGCCAAGTTCAGTTTTATATAAAAAATACAAGAAACCGCAATAATTCCTATGATATATAGGAATTGTTGTCAATGCAAAAGTGAATGAAATTAGTCCCAAAAAGTCATTGCATTCTTTTTTTTTAATCTCCCCAAACTAAATGTACTTAAACATACAAATTGTGTTTTATCTTATGTAACTTCATAATATATTTGTAAGCTCTAGCTTCAATTTGAATTTGTAAGAGAAATATCATACTACGTATTGCATCTTGCAAAAATATTTTATGGGAATAGAGCGAAAGCACAAAATATCAAAAACACACAATTAAGGAATTGAGAATTATATTACCAATTGAATGCATTACAATTGGTAATAAAATGAGTGTGGCGGAGATGTAAATGCTAAGGTGGATTTGTGATAAAACTCGAAACAATAAAATTAGAAAAGAACAAATTCGTGAAATGATAAAAGTAGCTCATATATTAGATAAATTGAGAAAAATCGACTTAGATGGTTTGGACACGTTAAACGTAAACTAATAGATGCCCCCGTAAGAAAGAGTGATTTAATTAGTATTGATGGTAACACTAGGGGTAGAGGTAGGCCTGAATTGACTTAGTGAGATATTGTAAAAAAAGGTTATGATGTGGTTGTGGTTTAACCAAGGATATTGCGTTGAACAGAGCCGAATAAAAAATAGGATTCATGTAGCCGAGCCTAAATAATTGAGAAATAGCTTTGTTGAGTTGAGTTGAGTTGAACGCATTACAAGAGAGAAACCCACCGTACTTACGGCCTAAGAGTCCTTGTTAAGCAAGGAAACAAGAAAAGAAAATTATAAAAAAAAAGATAAATATGCTAGTTAATACTAATCCCAACTAAAATTGATATCCCTTACATTAACCCCTTAAATAATTTAGTTTTGACTTTCCTCTCTCCACCTACCACTCCAATAACCCATAGTATTGTAGCTAGGGAAATCAACTTCTCAATATTTTAATGATCAAAGTGGGCTGCTAAACAGACCCAATTTCTCCTTATATTGTGGTCCAAGCTTCCTCCAAAGCCACAATACTTCTCAGCCCCATAGGGAGCAACCAAACAGACCATTACTACGGAGGAACCTCAGCAGCTTATGAGCTACAAAACACCAAACCATCTCCCTAGGACTCAAGCCTATTGTGGTTTCTTATCAGCACTGAAAAATAAGCGACACGTGTAGGAATTTTGACTTTCTCAGGCGGTGCGAGAAGGCAAGGCAAGGCAACCACCATGGCGGGAACAGGGGATATCGGATTCATCCTTCCAATGGAATTCAATGCGAAGCGATTGAAACAATGCAAGCAAGAGTCAAATTTTTGTACCATCGGAAGTCCTCTCCTTCCCCATGACCTTGTCATCGGAAAAGGCATGGAGAGCATAGGAGGTCACGACTATCGATAGAGAGAATCGCGGCACGGGGACGGGGCTCGTCATTAATTGCCTCTTGTTCCTCATTGCCATCAATTATGCACGGAATCTTCATTAGTGTCTCATGTCCGCATCGAATAGGTATTGGATACTCGGATACAAAGATACCTGCCCAATACATATCTGAGGCGTATCAAAGATGTATCCAAACAACTCAACTCAACAAAGCCTTTTTCCAATTATTTGGGATCGGCTAAAGATGTATCCAAACAATGAAATATAAATCACTCATATACTCTACATATCCACGTATCCTGATGTATTTTTTACTATTCTATTACGTCTCAAAGGACATAAATGATGTGCTGAGTTATTTGGGAGATACGACCGAGGCACTTAACAATCTCAAATGAGGCCATTTTGAAATTTGAAAAAAATTCTAATATAAAGTATTTATCTCCTAGTCTCCTCGTCTTTTCTTCGTCACAACATAACACAAAACAACTAAACATAGCATAACTACCCAAAGTTAACAATTTTGATACCATTTTGATGTGAATTGAGATGAAGCACTCAATATCAAACACGAATGCATTATGAGGGAAATGCCCACTATACTTATAGTACGTATGCACAAATCATATAATTTGAGGAACCTACATACAGACTTGAGGCACCCTTTCACACTTGTCACATCACATTTACAATAACATACACATTGTCACTTGAATTTTACGCACATACTCGAAGAAGGAACCAACCGAGGAAGCACCAATGCAGGCAAAAGGATAAACGACCCCTCAAACGGTAAAACATCTGGTATGATGGGATATGTTTAGCTTAATTTAAGTCAGAGTTATCGGTAACTTCAAGAACGTGTGGAATGGAGGATAAGGTTTCGTTAGGCTAATACGGCTAATTACCTCAAACCTAAAGGTAGGGCTAGGGGTGGCAATTCCGAAACGGCACAATAATACAATATGAAACGAAATTGACACGGCTTGTCGTGTTCGTGTCGGGGTTTTTGAACTCGCTATCATGTCGTGTTCGTGTTTAATTTTTGCCACGAAATTGATTCGATTTCGACACGATTTAAACCCATTTGAGACTTAATTTCTGACCCGCTACACGAATTTGACATATAAAATAAAAGAAAAATACATAAAAAAAAATAAAAAGAAAAAAAAATCCTTTATAACATTTAAACGTTATAGTCTGCTAGGACATATAACCATATCTACACTTATTAAAGGTAAAAATGAATAAACCCCAACCTAAATCTTCTCTCTTCAAACTCCACCCGTCGCTCGTCCCTCTCCATCTCACGTAAGAGGTCCTTTTATCTTCAATTCTTCTTCTGTCTCATCTCTTACCTCTAACTCTCATATCCTTCTCTACTCCCTCGTCTCAGATTCTCCGATCTCATCTGTACAGCATCATTTAAAGATAAGGAAAGGGGTGAGATCATTTTTTTAAGCTACAACAGCTATCATTGTTTTTTTAAGTTGGAGCATCATTTCAAAGGGAAGTTACACTATCAATTAATGGGGAAAATCGATTGGATCGAGTTAGTTCATAACTAGGGCTTAAATAAAATATTTTATTGTTCTGATTGTTGATGTCCAAAATTGGTAGATATCTTATCTTAGCTAAAAATTACCAATTTCGTAATCACAGATAATTAGTTGAGTATGTAAATGAAAATGATAAAAGACAATAAAGATTTTTAAAGTGGTTCAGCTTAGGGAAAGCCTACGTCCACAATTATGGTATTCCTATTGAAGGTACTTACATAGAATTCTGGATGGGTTTGCTTGTGCACTATCGACTTGTCCCTTGAGCTAAGCGAAAAACGAAGAGGCGGAATGCCTTTATATATCCAGGCATTTACACCCGTACATAATGAATGAGACTATTAATCTTCCAAGGCACGTGCGAAATGTCTCTTGATGATTCCCGTGTGAATGATCTTTCTTCTTCCTCGTGGTTCATCTTCTTAAGTTGGTCGGCGCGGCCGACCAAGTAATTCTGGAGCCGACCAAGTATAAATGAAATGTTGAGTTGAGATGTATACTTATGAGGACAGGTGTTCCTATATTATAGGTTCACGTGGCATGAATAATTTGACCCACAACAATAGCCCCCAATGCTCCATGCTTGATGTTTTGTTGAAACAATGGAGGATTAGTTCTAAAAAGTTGCTCGGCGCTATAGTATGACGGTGGTCGGCATCCGACCTCCTGGACTAGTAAATTTTTCACCGGTACATCAGGCAGTGGCATTTTTGTGAATAATTTGAAAAATAGCGAACCGCCAAAGGGTACGCTGGTCTTTTCACGCCTTTAGGAACCGTGCGGCCGTCAAGAGTTCAATCGTTGGTTCAGTTAATCATTACATCTCAACTCTCGAGGTAAGCTATAAAAGGACGAAACTTTCCCCCCATTTCTTCTCACCTCCATCCTTTGCATTTAAGCCATCTTTGTTTATTTCCCTTGTTCCTTCCTTGCTGTTTTGTGCTAACTTGTATAAGAATTCTTTCTTGGCTCTTCTTTTATTTAATTTAAACAATTGTGTACATTGTGGATGAGGATTCCTTAGGAGAATTTAGGGATAGACGGAAAATCCCCAATTAGGTATCTTTAGAATTGGTGGAAGGTCCTATGGATTTATTGTTGCTTGATGAGGCCATTGAATTCCCACTTTATTTATTGCAGAGTGTGGAATAACTATCCATCCAAATCACCTGTTCCTTGAATTTCATCAGTATTTCGATGTGGATCCTGCTAGAGTAGCCCCCAACACTTCGAGGGTAGTAAACGGGGTCCATCGTTTAAGCGAACTTTATGGGATCCATATTAGGATTCCTGGGCTAATGTATTGTTAAAAATGGGGAACAATATGGGATAATACCTATTATCTGAAGACTAGGCAAACCAATAGGGCGTTAGTAGTTAATATGCCTGATTCAAACAAAGATTATTGGAATTACGGAGTAGTGGTAAAGAACTGGCAGTGTCCCCCCCCCCCCCCCCTCCTCTTCTCCTGAAGGGGTAAAATACACTAATCCTAACACCAGGAAGGGCGTGGCATAAGTCGGTTTGATACCTTGAATTTTATTTTTCTTCAATGCCTACTAACAGTTTCATGATATGATGACTAACCACTCCTGTTTTGTTTTATTTTTGCACTGGAAAGTAAAAAAAGGTGTTCCAAGGAGGGTAAGGTGAAGTTTGACGAATTGAAGTTTATGTGGTCAATTCACCAAAGAATAGGGGAAGACACCCAGAGCAGCTTCTGTCTTGTTGGAGTACAAAAGCTTCATTATATCTTTTGTGGCCCGACCAATTGAAGTCGTTCCCCAAGCTCCACTCAATTTGGAGCAGACAAAGAATTTACACTTGGAGGGGCATCCTCCTCTTTTGAATCTTTTGATATTACTGCTATTCAAACTTCCCCCACCGCTGAGATGGGAAAAAGAAGAGTTCCTAACTTGCTAGCTGGTTTGTCTTCTCCACCACAAAAGAAAACCACTGCTACCGACAAGAGACCCCTGGTCCTTAACATTGAGGAGGCTAAAACCACATAGCCTCAATTCAAGAAGTTGAAGAGAGGACCAGCTATCCAACAGGAATTGATCCAAAAGAGCTCTACCGACCAAACTGCTGTTGAGTCTACCTCTGCAAGTAAACCCTGGACTTGCCAGGGGACTAATTGGTGCTGGAGTTTTGCCGACAGATAGGTCGACAGCAGTCCCTTTATCCTGAGCCCGTTTGTTGGAGAGGGCAAATCAAAATTTGGCTTTGATAAATTTTTAACCCTTTGTCTGCTTTCCATAATTTTCTTTCAATATATGATGATAACTTTGTTATTGTCTTGTTTTGTAATTTTTGGTCAACTATGACCAGTTATTGATTAGAGATGACCAGCTGAGGTCATCGTCAGCTAATGTGGACGAGGCCTTTGAAGGCTTAAAGAAATCTCTTAAGGATTCTGAGGCGGCTTTTGAAAGAGAGCAGAAACAGTGGCAAGAAAAACTAAAGCAAGCTGAGGACAGAGCGAACACAACAAAAGACAAAGTAAAGATTGCCGAAGACAAAGTAAAGGTTGTCGAGGACAAGGCAACTAGCTCGGCTGGGGAGGCAGCTGCTGAAAAGAAGAAATTTCTGGAGTTGAAGGCCCAATAAAAAAAAGACAAGGAAGATGCCTTCAACAGGGGGTGGGACAAGGCCTTTGCCGCAGCTGCTATCCAGATTAGGTATGAGAAGAAGGTGTCATTCAAGGATAGATGGACTTCTGTCTTAAAGGAGGTCAACACCTCAGCTGACTCTGGCTTGTTTCAGAGGCATGATCCGGGTTCCCCTCCTAACCTGGATGAAGAGATTGATGATGAAGAGGGGACATGTGAATCCTCCCTGGCACATGTAATTGGGAATGAATCCATCCTCCCAAAGGTAGCAGCAAAGGACACCGAAAGGTGTAAATTTCTTCAAGTCTAATGAGCCATGTGTCTCCTTTCATTTGATGTTTACCTTTACTTCTTCTTTTTGGCTTTGTAATGTAACAGTCCTTTATAACACATCTTTTGGTGATGAATGAAAAGCTTTCTATAATCAACTTGCTATCTTATACCGTTAATTGTGTCTATTCATTCTGCTTGGTTGGACTTGTTGTTCTGATACTGTTGCTTTTCAGTTTACTGCCAGGAAAAATGCAATTATCATTATCTCGATTGAAACTGTCTTGTTAAGACGTAGCAATAACTTGTTTGGAGATGGCCATGTAAGTCTAACTGAGACTGAATTGGAGAGGTTGCTCCTGTCTGATTAGTTATAACTGATCATACAATGAAATAATTAAAATTATAAAATAAGTATAATATATATGATATGGATTAAAATAAAGAAGTTTCTGAAAAAGAATTTCAAATGTCATTTGAATTCAAATACAAAAAAATATTGCATAGAAAAGTATTTACTAAACAATTACTATTACTATACTAATAATATATCAAATATCTAAGACTATAATAGATAAATAATAAATAAATATAAATTCTATATCACTAGATTAATCGTTATGTTCTATAATTATAATATTTAATATTTATTTGAAATTCTATAGTCTATTCTTTTCGATATTCATATTAATTATGAATAGCTAATTATGAGTAGTTAAGATTCCAAGAGTTTATTGAATTCCTATCCATGTACAATTTTTGTTATGTGAGCCTACTTAGCTCAGAGGTTAGAGCATCGCATTTGTAATGCGATGGTCATCGGTTCAATTCCTATAGCCGGCTTTTCTCTAATTTTTTTATTCGATGCATCCGACCAAGTAAAAGAAGCCTACGTTCATTTGTACTCTCTTTGATAGGGCTGTGTGGCGAATAATACAGCATACTACAAGATGATAGAGCAACTTCAGGATGATCATAATCTTGCTCGGGCTTTGCTACATTCTGATTATGAAGTCAAATATGAGGCATTGAGTGCAGGTTGGGGTTTTGACAAGAAACTGCAAGAGCTTACATTTGCATTCAGGAAGAAGGAATTCTTGTTGAACATGTAAGGACATATTTTTATAAGTTCGTTATCAATTTATTATGTCATATACCGCTACACCGTCAAAGATCATTCAAGAGCAATCTACATCAAGACGGATCCGAATATCAAGGTTCTTCATCAAAAAGACTCCGCAAAGTTTACTTTGGTAAGGTTATGTTTTTAATACCTTAACATTCCACTTAGAGCTTTGGGGATATTTTTACAAAATATTTTCTAAGTGTTGGAGCGGACTTTTTCGTCAAAATTTGAGAATGAATATTTTTTCTAAGTCCTAAAGCGTACCTCGATTTTGACGCCCAGGTCGTTCAAGCGAGATAGCTATCTCGTTCGAGCGACATATGGATGTCGCGCGATGTCGTTTGAACGACATTTGTACTTCGTTCGCGCGAGATTTGCTATTTCGATCGAACGAGCTCTAATATCGAGGCGGCGCGTTTTTTTATAAATACTCATTAAATAGTTTCGTTTTCATTAAGTCCCAGTGTCTTGAAAGACAAAAAACTGCGAAACTGCAGAATCCTTTTGACTTCTTCTTTTAGGGTTTAATCCCTTTTTGTTTTCAATTCACAAAAATCCCATATGCTTTGGTGAATTGTTTTGGTGTTCAAGAACACTGCTTTGCTTTTGTTCAACCTCTGTGGAGAAGGCATCTCCATATTTGATCGGTGGATACCGAGCGTAGTCATTCTGCGTGTGGACGAGCCGAAGACGACGAACCGACACCTGGATGGTATTTCGCTGTCTCTCGTATCTTTGAAGGTTTGCTAAAGGCACCATGCATTACACACTTGTGGGAAATTATCAGGTTGTATGTAAGTCAAAGGTCTTGTGAATTCTTCAAAGTGTTATAAAAGGTTTTACCCGAAAGGAGTTTTTTTCCGAAATCGGCCATATTTATTTTTCATGCATGGTTTGAATGATTTATGACATTTAGATGCATGTTTAGGGGCTAAATTATTTTGTTTAAAAATAAACTCTAATTAAATAAGGTTCACTTGGAAACTTGCAAATTATTTTAAATCGGTATCACACACCGCATTTATTCATTTACAGAACAGGGAAGTAAAAAGTGCTCGGGATGTTGCTACTCTTCTTGAAAAAGTGAATAACAATTTAAGGAATGAGTTAGAGAGCTTGAAAAAGCAGGCTGAGGTTGAACCGAGCGAAGGTGCTTCTTTCTTGGAGCTTGAGAATGCCAGACTTTTGGAGGCACTGGAAAACGTGAAGAAAAGGAAGACCAAATCCGGCCAACCTTCTAAACAGGTGGTTGTTGCTCAGCCAATTCAGGATGAAGAAAGAACTAAGAAAACCTTGCCCAACCAGGCAGCGTTGTTAAAAGATAAAGATAAAACTATCAAAAAGCTCCAAGACTAAGTGGACCGACTAACTTTTCACTTCCACAAACAACCCAAAGACGTATGGATGGATGGTTATGATGACGCCATAACTCATAGAGACGATCACCTGGAGCAATCTCGCTGGTAAGGGTACAAACGGGGCTAGTTCAACATCATGAGATTGCTGAAGGTGGATGACAAGAGTGAGTTGTGGCATTGGCATGATCCAGGCATGGAGGATTATCCTGATCCTCCATTCAAAATTGATACCGAGTGGATTCCAACTGACGCCATTCCCCTGAGCTTTGTGAGAAAGTACTTAAGGGATTATGGTCTTCATGGTGAAGATGATTACATCCCCTCCCCCCCCCCCCCCCCTTCTTTTGAATCAGCCAAGCAGCAGTGGGCATAATAGGTTGAAAGATTTTAGAACTACCCAGCACTCTTGTTCTTCCTCCTGCTTGGAACGTCATAAAATAAATTTGCTTTTCTTGTTTGTTTCTGATTGTATGTATATCTTTTCATGGAAGTTTTATGGAATAAAAAGAGTGTTTTTTGCATACATATCTATGTACTTTAATCCTTGATTCATAATTAAGCTTTTTGATTAGTGTATTGGTTATATAACCAACTAACCTGCTTAATTATCTGTGTCTGGTAAAGTTATGAACTTGAGTTATAGGGCCTTAGGTTCTACTATGCACTTAGGTAAAATATTTTTATGACTTAGTATTTGCATTAATTACCATTGGCGACTAAGTGTATTAGGAATGTAGGTTTTTCTTGAATTTAACTTGGTCGGGTAAAACTCCTTGTTTTTTACTCTAAGTCATACATGAAGTTTCAAGGACTTCTTGTTCGTGACTTGTCAAAGACGAAGTCATAGATGAAGTCTAAAAGATTTTCCTTTTTTGAAGTTGGAAAAGTTTATTGATTTGTTGGGGGATGTGTATCATCACCGTACTCCGAAAAAGGAAACACAAAAATGAAGCATAATTGGTAGGAAATCACAACTTTATTAATATGGAAGAAACGCTTACATTAAATACGTAATAGAATTAATTATAATATTTCCTAAGGCGGTCGACGTTCCATGGATTATTAAATTCTTCCCCTTCAAGTGTTTCTAGGCGATAAGTTCCTGATCGGACAACTGCCGAGATGCGATAAAGACCGTGCCAATTTGCTTCCACTTTGTTTCCCTTTTGGATGACATTCTTAAGGACAGTCTCCTTCTTTCAAGTTGGTCAGCTTGACCCTCTTGTTGTAGAATCTAGCAATTCTTTGTTGATAAGCAACCATTCGAAGTGTAACCTCCTCCCTGACTTCCTCAATCATGTATAAATCCAACTTCCTCATGAGATCACTTTTGTGGGAATCAAAGTTCAATACCCTATGGGTTGACAGACCTATCTCGACTGGTACCATTGCCTCAGTTCCAAAAGGAAGCATGTAAGGAGTCTCACCGGTGGCTATTCTCGGCGTAGTTTTATATGACCAAAGAACACTGTGCAACTCATTTATCTAGTTTCCCTTAGCATCATCCAAACCTTTCTTTCAACCCATCAAGTATAGTTTTGTTGGTGACCGTTGTCTGGCCTGGCCATTATACTGTGGGTGTCCAGGGGCAGAGTGAAGTTTCTGGAGCTTGGACTTCAATACTCTTCAAATTCCTCATAGTCGAACTGAGTGCCATGATCAGTGATGAAGGCATACGACATTCCATACCTACATATAATATATTTCCATATAAACTGGAAAACTCTTTCATAAAGCATTTCAACCAGCGGCTCAGCCTCCACCCATTTAATGAAATAATTCACTGCCACTACAAAGTATTTGAACCTTCTTTAGTCCTCGGCAATGGATCGACCAAATCAATTCCCCAAATAGCAAAAGGCTAAGGGAAGTAATTGGAATTATGGCAGCCCCAGATCTTCTGTGAATTGCGGCAAACTTCTTACATTATCACACTTCTTAGCAAAGAAATACAGTTTGCTTTCATAGTCGGCCAATATTATCCTTGCATAGCTATCCTGCGCACTAATGATCGGTCGGTTGAATGAGCCCACAGGAACCTTCATGTACCTCTCTGATCAAGTCTGGTACCTCAACTAGGTGAACATAACGAAGTAATGAAACAGTGTACCCTCTTTTATATAGGACTCCTCGCTCTAACACATAACTAGTTGCCTTGAACCTTAACTTCCTGACTTCTTTATAGTCAAGAGGTAATATACCTTTGTCAATGTAGCTTCTGATAGGATCTATTCATGAGGGTCCTAAATCCGTCGTAATAAAACTGACCATAGCCTCCACATCTACACTTTTATGTGCAAGAATTTCCACAGAGATAGTTCTCCTGAATTCTGTCCTGGTCGTTGAAGCTAGCCGAGCAAGTTCATCTGATTCTGAGATCTCCCTTGACGCTAAATATTTTAAGCACCTGGTTAACAATGAATTGAGAATCACTATGTGTCATAACCTTCTCGGCTCCCAATGAATAAGCTAACTCAAAACTTGTGATTAATGCTTCGTACTTTGCTTTATTGTTGGAGGCTTGGAATTGAGAACGAAGTGCATACTCCACATCAACGTCATCCGAAATATTGATGATAAGACCTGCCCCACTGCCAGTAGCACATGAGGATCCATTTACATACAACTTCCAAACTGGAACGTCGTTATTGAAACTTTCCTCAAACAATATGCCTTGTTGGAATATTTTCTTGCTCTGCTCATTGTACCTTTGAGCCATCTCTTGGACAGTTGATGTTTCAGGTTGGTCGGTGATCTTTTCAGTTTGCTTTGGAGCGGAGATTTCTTCCAAGGAAGTATGCTCAGCAGGCAAACTTAGAGGAGTGATCGCTTCTAGATAAGTGAATTCAGCAATGAAATCTGCTACAACCTGTCCCTTCAGCGATGTCCTTGGCTCATAAAGGATTTCGTATTCTCCCAGTTCTACTGTCCAGGACATCAACCTCCCTGCTTACTCTGGTTTGTGAAGTGCCTGGCGCAGGGTAAATCTGTGTTGAAAGTAGGGCTTCATCCTCCTTGAAGCTTCAATAAGAGCAAGGACTAGCTTTTCCATGGGGATATCTAATTTCGGCCCTCTGAATGCTTTGCTAGTATAATACACTAGCTTTTGAACTCCATCTTCCAACCTAAACCTAACTAACGCTGAGCTAACAGCAGATTCTGAAACAGCAAAATATAAATACAATTTCTCTCCCAGAATTGGTCAGGAGAGCACTGGTGGAGATCCCAGGTACTTCAACTCTTGAAAGGCATTTTCACACTCTTCATTCCATTCGAAGGTTTTTCTCAGTATTTTGAAGAATGGTAGGCATTTATCAATAGCTCGGGACACAAATCGATTAAGGGCGGCCATTCTTCCCGTCAATTTCTGCACATCTTTCTTGCATGTTGGAGATTGCATCTCAATTAATGCCTTAATTTTATCAGGGTTAGCTTCAATTCCTCTTTGATTCACAATGACGCCTAGAAACATTCCTACTTGGACGACGAACACACAGTCGGGTTGAGCTTTCATTTGATGTTTTTGCAGCTGATCAAACGTCTAACTCAGGTCTTTGATGTGGTTGGCAACTACCTTACTCTTGGTAAGCATGTTGTCCACATATACTTCCATGTTCTTCCCGATTTGTTTTTCAAAAACTTTGTTCACTTACCTTTGGCATGTTACTCCAGCATCTTTAAGCCCAAAAGGCATAACATTGTAGCAGTAAGTACCTCGACTGGTGATGAAAGATGTGCTTTTTTTGTCCTCCGATTTCATTTTGATCTAGTTGTAACCAGAGTAGGCATCCATAAAGTTTAGCAACTCATTTTGATCAGGTTCTTTCTCATTATTGAAACGAGTGATATATTCCCGAGCAGTTTCTCTTGGTCGCTGACGAACACTGAGTAAATGGACTACTCTCTTGATTGGCTTTGCCCCAAAGCAGAAATTGCCGATGAATAATTCGGCGAGCTGATGAAAATTGGCAATTTGTCCTCGAGGTGAACTGATGTACCATATCTGAGTTGGACCAGTGATTGTACATGAAAAAGCTCGACATCTCATCTCGTCAGGAACAGAATAAATATCAGCAGCAGCCTGGTACTATTTGACATATAGGACGGGATCAGTTTTAGGTGTGACCACATGTAGTTTGAATTTAGAAGGTGTGGGATAATCCACAATGGCCTGAATGAAAGGATATCCTTTCACAAAACTCCTCTGCAAAAGATTCTTAATCTTAGCCATTTCTCCCGACTGGTCTTCCAATCTCTGTATTGATCCCTTCCAAGAGTGTTCCTCTGGTTTGGATCTGGCTTTGGTGGCCTTGTTGTGCATTTGTGTTGAACTCTATTCCTGAGAAGTCTGCTCGGCACGCACAGATCCTTTGATGCTCACTCTGGACCTAACTGACCTTTCCCTGTGTTCTCGGGATCAAACTGTTTCTTTGGTTGCTCGAGGACTAAGACGATCAAAAGCAGATGCCTTGCTCAAGTTTTCTAACACGCTTGGCAGCTCAGAGGTGAAAAACCGACCATCATAGTAATCAATGGATCGGATTAACGATGTTACCCCCGGGCGATAAGATCTGTCACGGAGGACTTGGAATAGCTACTTCTCCCATTTCTAATAAGAGGAGGAGGCATTCCCTCCGGGATGGTACGGTGGTAGACTTGTCCTGCAACGTTTAAGCCAACTGCCTAACTGATTCTTGCATTGCTTCCTGCCCTTTGGAAAGGTTTGAGTAAAATTCCTTGGAGATCTGCTACACTAGGAGGAGCAGATGGATCTCGAGCGTTGCCTACGGCTGCAAGGCTGCTCTCAGGAACATTCGTCATCCCTTAAAAAACTTCCAAGGTGAACAAGTGAATAGGATGGGTAGAGAACGATGGTAAACAGTCGTTCCCAAAGATGGCGTCAATTTGTTGATGTTTAAAATTGGATAAGATCTTATATTAGCTAAAAATTACCAATTTCGTAATCACGGATAATTAGTTGAGTAATATAAATGAAAATGATAAAAGACAATAAAGGTTTTTAAAGCGGTTCGGCTTAAGGAAAGCCTAAGTCCAGTGTTATGGTATTAGTATTGAGGGTAGTTACATAGAATTCTGGATGGTTTTGTTTGTGCGCTATGAACTTGTCCCCTGAGCTAAGGGAAATAAGATATTTATAATGGTCCCGAAAACCAAAAGGCGGAATACCTTTATATATCCAGGCATTTACACCCTTATATAATGAATGAAACTATTGATCTTCTAAGGCACGTGTGGAATGTCTCTTGATAATTCCCATGTGAATGATTTTTCTTCTTCCAGATGTTTCATCTTCTTAAGCTGATCGGCCCATACGCCGACCAAGTAATTATGGAGTTAGGGGTGGAAATTTTAGAAACGACACGGAACGACACGAAATTGACACGATGTTTCGTGTTCGTGTCGTGTGTTTTTTTACACGAACTCGTGTCGTGTTATCGTGTTTTATAGGCGTGAAATTTAAGAAATTTTGGTATTCGTGTCGTGTCGTGCCGTGTTATTTTTTATTCGGGTCGTGTCCGCTCGAAACACGACTCGTTGACCCGAATTGCCACTCCTATATGGAGTCGACCAAGTATAAATGAAAGTTGAGATGTTTAGATGTATACCTATAAGGACAAGTGCCCCAATATCATAAGTTCACGTGGTAAGAATAATTTGACCCACAACACTGTTGATAAATTTTTCTTTTATGTTGAATGATATTCTTCTTTTCTATATTGGGAATTTTTTTCATGTTTGAGAAATTTGTTCAGGTTAAAGGATACAAAATTTTAGTGTTTTCTTTTATGCAATTGTGGTTTGATACTAAGTTATTATATGTTCTCTAATTCATTAGTAATGTAAACTATATCTTTTCCATTGGTGATAAAAAGAGTTAGTGCTCGGATTTGGTTTGTTGGTTGGTTGTTGAGAAAATCCAAAAATAGGAAAATTTGAATTACTCGCTAGTTGGGAGGATATGTGATTTGATTTAAATGGATTGTCATGTCGTGTCGGGTCTAATTGTGTCCAATTAAACCACCATAGTTACTTATCGAGTTTATCGTATAGCGTTTGGGGTTTGGGTTTTAAAAAACACGTCATCTTGTCGTAACGTGTTCGTGTCAGCTGAAATACCGTCAGGTCGGGTCGGGTAAAAACACGACCTCTTGGCCTGAATTACCACCCCCATGTAGGGCACGCACCTCACTCGACGAACTCGTTGATGCAAGCGGAAGCAATTTAGCACAACATCAATAACATTTAGAT
Organism: Sambucus nigra; assembly: GCA_949130495.1. Classification (NCBI taxonomy): domain Eukaryota; kingdom Viridiplantae; phylum Streptophyta; class Magnoliopsida; order Dipsacales; family Adoxaceae; genus Sambucus; species Sambucus nigra. Next base: position 338,308,297 of record OX422213.1, on the reverse strand, counting down.
TTTAAAAGGTTTATCTTTCTCATTCAACATTCTCCCATTTTAAAAGTGACTATAGCGTTGGCCAAAGGCCTTATTCAAAAGTTAAACGTATATTGTTACTAGCCAAGAAAACCTAAAAATGACAAGCAAGCTAAAAAAGGCTCAACCTAAAATATTAATCAGAAAAGGAAATAGACTTAAAAGACGAATAATAAAAATAAACAAAAATTAAAATAAATTTTCAAGGGCCTTGTAAACATCTCTCTCCCCAACTAAGGAAATCTCAACTCGAGCGTGAAAGCAAAAAGAGTGATCATCAAAAAGGAGATACAAACATCCCCGTTCTCCCCAATTGAAGAATGACGTCTTCCACGAAAAACATCTGACGCACTGGCTCGCAAAAGAGCGGGGACAAACGATCAAAAATCCCAACCCTAGCCGAATAACCCGAACTCGGCCACAACCTTGCCACAAAGCAACCAACACACCAACGCCACTCGACCTCAACCTTGCCACCACTAGGGCAACCAACACAACCTCAACCTCAGGAAGGGCTAACGATGCCAAATGAGGACCAAGTCATCTATAATGAGCCTCCTCAATGCCAAGGAGCTAAAAATCAATGTATAATCGTTCCTTAAACGCGCCCTAGAGCAGTTCACATATCCATGATCAACCACATCTTCCCATGGTGACAAATGAACCTTAGAACGACCCCTCGAAGAAACAATCTGAGTCGAATCACCTTCATTCCAAAAAATCATCGTTACAATATGACTCCACCCCTCTGAACCAAGTGCGCATCACCTAACCATCCCCAACAAAGACATCGGAAAAGTCTTCGACACTAAACCCAACCTCTTCTTCCCCACAGAAGGGAAAGAGTCCCCTAGATCAAACACATCAGCCTCTCAAGTATCAGGCCCAAGTAATCCAACGGTCCTCATTGAAAATATCGAAGAAATCCCCAAAAAAATACTCAAAAGCCCTAGATAATCCTCAACACGACTGAAAGTCAATCGAAGTAATCGAAACAAAGGGGAGATGGTTGCCAAACTCAAAGAGCAAGTGGGCCACATTGGAGATCTCACTCAAGGTCAATCAGCAGGCAACATCATCAGCGGATTAGAGCTCAGTCAACTTCTACACTCGCGCTCAACTTCCTCATACTCTGCTCTCCAATAAATCGAGTGCACCCAGTCACTCTCAAGCGACACTCCTCGTAACGAACGATCAAGATACTCAAAGCCTTGTTGCACGAAGAGGCTCGATCACTCTCCCACATCTCGGTCTCCTCCACTTGAGGGTTTGATGGTAATCCACCTCCAATCAGAGTTAAGGTGGGGGCTTCATGGAAATTTTTAGAAATTGGGAGTTAGGTCGTAATTTTTTAATGTTTTGGGGGTAGATTTGGAAATTTTTAAAAGTAGAAGGATTGAAATATATTTTTTCGAAAAGGATAAAGGTCTGAATCATATTCCAAAGTAGAGGGGGTGGGTTTGTAAATGAATCAAAGTTCGGATTAAAGGGGATAAGGAAAAATATAATAAGGGTGGGGCTGAAATTCACTTGGACACTTGTGTAAATATTTGAAGACCAAGGGTAGGAGTAAAAAAAGGGTCAAAGGAAGGAGAGGATGTTTAAGAATACCTTCACTAAATTTAGGGGAAAAAGTGTAACTTGCCTTACTAGCTTTAAAACACTAGCTAGCGTTTAGGATTAGGATTTAGGGTTTAGGAGGATCTCCAACATACCTCAAAGAGAGGACCCAAAAAAAGGGGCCATTTTTTAAAAACAGTAAAAAAAATATTATATTGATTTTTTTTTTTGTACAGTATTTAAACATTTCAGCGAACCTAGCTCAAAATAAATTTTTTTGCTATTTTAAAAAAATCGGTCAATATATGTCAGTTTTTAGCCATGGATCTCCTACCTAAACTTCGTTGAAGCTCGCTTTAGTCCGGTGACCTTAACCTGGAGTAGACGATGTTGATGGTGTGTCGATGCTGATGGTGTGTCTGACCGTCGGTTGGAAAATTGGACAACGGCAGCAATCGCATATCTTCATTGGGGATCTGCCACATGTAGCTTGCCATAGTTGGGCTCAATTTGTGTTGTCGTGTGTCGAAGTTAACTGCCATGAGCCGACAATTCCGCTGGGACCTCGACTCGGGAGGATGGGCCAAGTTTAGGGAAGTTTGAGGCGATGAAACGCTACTTTTTGGTGCCCTATTGCAGTTGTGATGTCGGATCGAGGTGGCAACATAAAGGCGACCTCCGATTAGGATCGCTCGGTCCGACAACCATCTCCAATGAGGTTAAAAGGGTTTGACATGCGGGTTGGGTGGCAGTATAGGGTGGTTGTCAGTAGGTTTTAAACTTATAGAGGGGCCAATGGCGGATTGTGTAGCAAGTTAACACCACACCATTTAGAAATAAAAAGGGTTCTCTGTCTCATTTAATCATTCCCAAAATAAAAGTGAATATAATGGTTTACCAAAAGCCAGGCAACAGTTATCTTGTCATGATAACCTGACAAAAAGAAGAAAAAAAAAGGCACACTAACCCTCAACCTAAAATATAGGTTAAAATAGGAAATAACCTAAATAGACATATAATAAAAATAAATAAAATATAAATATATCCCCAAGCCTCCTCGTCGTATACATCAGTCATACACCTATCCCCGATAATTTTCTCAAGCATACCGTGCATATGGGGACTACATCATTCCAAACTGTGCCAGACAAGACACCTTCAAGATAATATCTCACCCTCTTCACCATAATTAACATGTTTGTCTCTCTCATTGTACTACAGTGAAATCTCTCCAAGAGGGAATACATCTCGGCTCTAGTGGAGCACTCTCTCTAATCTTTACCACACTTGCTACCATCCTACACTTCTAATCTAAGAGTCAATGTTAAGTAAGAAGACAAGAAAAAAAATACATAATTAAATGAAAATTATAAATATGCTAACTAATATCGTCCAACCGATCGGGAGGGATTTCACCATGAGTGGGGAACCAAAAAGGATAGTCCATCCGTCCCTCTTACCCATTTTTTCTCCCTCTTTGCACTCTCTCCCTGTCCCTCTTCCTCTCCTTCTCCCTCTTCCTCCTCATTCTCTCATGCCTATGTCCCTCTACATACCTCCCTCTACAGGGGTGTGATTTCTTCCCCACTAGAACCAAAACACGTTCGATGCTATGCTAATAGTCTTCCCATGCCAAAACCACAAAAAATTGCCATTAAGGACCTTATTTTCACTGCTCTAGCCATCTAAATGCCATATAGGATTTAAAGATAACGAACTCTAAAATACTTCCTCAAATGCAATTATGAATTTGTTTGTTTTATTCAACCTAGGATGGAAGTTAATGGATAGACATTTGTGTTGGAGAAGATTCTTGTTTTGCACAATCTATAAATTAGTTTTTTTTAACCATGTAAATATAACATTGTATTATTAGACATCCACATAAGCAAAAAAATAAATAAATAAAGACTTGCATTGGAGATGATCATACAACTTGATAAAGATGATTGTGAAACTAGATCATGGAGAGCCCTATACAATTAAATCACTTCAATTATGTCATAATATTACCTTCTATCACCATATCAAATTCAACTCTTTCTCACTCTCTTCTTTATCAACATAGCTCCTTTAAGCACAAACATAAAACTCTTTCATCAAACCACGGTGGGTTGGAAAATGTAGTTATCCGTCTGTCTTAATTCTTTCTTTCCCTTCCCTCGACATTTCATTCCCCTCCCTCGGCTCATGCACTCTTTTCTAAACCTTCCCCGTCTCTCTTCTTCTCCTCTCCGCCTGTCCCTCTCTCATCCATCACCGTTTCCTCATCATCTCTATCATCTTCCCTCAAACAGGTATCCTCCTCAATCATCCCCCTCTTTGCCCTTAAACCTAGCGGCTGTTTCCACCACGATTTCAGTGGTAATCTAGTAGTAATGTAATCATCGCTCCTTGACACACATTGCATTTGGCAATAGTTATAATTCTCAAAGCATTTTTTTTAACTCTATCCTTCATTTACTTTTTTTCATTTTAACAAAAATTGTATCCTATATTTCCCACAGTTAATAACTTATACAAGGCAAACCTTGTGTAGCATGTTATAAACATGTAAACAGTAGATATAGATCTAGATCAACGAAAACTCACCAAATTTCCAAAACTGAGTTGTTATTATTGCCAGTATCAAATTGAATCAACGTATGAGAAAATAAACTAACCCCGCGGTTAAAGGCGGCAACACAGAGACCAGTGGCGAGGCCGAGAAGGCAACCGATGAGCAATAAGGCCCATTCCGGAGGAGCACTTTCGGCGAGGATATCATCAGTGACGGTGGGATCGGCGTGATCTAAAGAAGAAGGTCGGTGATTTCTTTCTGAGCGCTTGATACTGAGTCTTTTACCGGAAAACTTTCGATCCAACCTTTTTAGGAGATCTTTAATACCTTTGCTACTCCTTGCCGGTCCTTGACCTTCCAAATCACCTTCCGAAGATGACGAATTCGATCGCAGTAGGATACTGTGATCGCTATTTTCGCCTCTTGACATGTTCCTGGTTTCTCATTAACCTATTCTAATACATTTACATATGTTTTGTGTTTTGTGTTTTGTGTTTGTGCTTGTTAGTATGTATCTTCCTAATTTGGAGCCGCGTATAAACAAATGTGAAATGATGCTCTGATGATAATTTAAATGTGAATTGAATCTTGGCTTCGGATCTTGTTCCACTTATATGGCAAATTAACAGACAGATTTATGTGTACGCAATGTGAGTAGCGGGGAGTTCTCAGAGGTTTTTCCTTCTTTCGCACTTTGTGTCCAATGTTTCCTCGGGAGACAAACGCGCATTCTGGATTTAATTATAATTTTTTTTTAGGTTCACCCCATTTCCAAAGTTGTTTTTAAGCTTTCATCGTTCTATGCTAATTTTCATCTTCGCATATAATGATCATATTTATTCCATACTTTATTAAGATCAAATACTAAAAGTCTAAAAAGTCATTCAAATATTTTTTAATATACATTTAGTCCAAATTTTTTATTTTGTATAAAAAAGTCTCTTACTCTCTTATCCTTAAAGGTCCGCGTCAACGGCATGATAAAGTTTTTTTATCATGGTAAATGATTTTTTTGTGCAAAATAAAAAGGCTTTGACTAAACGTGTATTAAAAAAAGTTCGAAGGATTTCGAACTATTTGATATATGCCCCTTTTTATAACAAAATAATAATTAAAAAATAAAATTATGGGAGTGATTATAAATGATTCTTTAAAAATAAGACTAAATATTCCAAGTTTGCTTATTCGATAGCATTAATTTTTTAGTCGTGTTTGGTACGTGATAATATTTTGAATGGATCATGATTACCAACAAGAATATGAATCGTTACTTTTTCATACTCTTATATCTTCTCTTTAAAATTGAAATTATCCCTAGTCTATTATCTTTCATTTGATCTCTCCTTTGTCACCATGACATGAGGAGGTCAACTAGGGTTAGAGGTCCCCCAATTGACAAGTACGACAAGGATTTTGTTGGAAAGCAATGGAATATGAGAAAATCAAATTTAGAGATAAAAAAAAGTCAAAGGAGGAAATAAAAATATCATAAATACAAAATCAAGCAAAATTCCAACTAATAATTGTTGCGAATCATAATTCATGTATAAATAAATGAAGTAGTATAATCAGCAAATAAGCACCAGCTAAGATGACTTTTAAAAAGGTCGAGATTCGCGACAATGCCATTGGGCCGAAAGTTGTTGTGAACAGGAAAAAAATGAAAAAATCACAACAATTCGAAGGGTAAGTGGAAATCTTAATAATGAAGGTAGATTTAAAAGGAAAGTGTTCAATGAAAGTAAATACAAGATGGATTTCCAGATCTAGATCTAGTTTTGATGGCTGAGAAATCTGATGAACAAATTGTAGATCTGATGGATAACAAAATTAAAATTAAAGGTGAAATTAAGACTTAGGCTAACATTGTTGCTCTTAACAGAGAGAAATTAGCTGGGAATAAACTACCATTCATTCATTCCTTTAAATATGTCGAGGGTAGGAAGTGTGTGAAGATTGAATATGAAGATGATGTAGAGAAGGTTCACATATGGAGGTATGTTGTTATTGCATATGTATTAGGCACTAGAATCTCATTTGGAGTTATAAATAGTTATTTGTTAAGAAAATTAAGCAAATATGACAGGTATGATATGTTTTTTTAAAATATGGGGTGTTTATTGTCTCTTTTGATAATTGTGGAGCACAAGCTCAAGTATTAGAGCTTGGACCATAGTCTTTCAATTATAGACCACTCATTATTAAACCAGGGAGTTAGGAAGTGAGTTTAGAGAAGGAAGGTTTGGCCCAAGATCCTAACTGGATACAAGCTTAAGTATTAGAGCTTGGACCATAGTCTTTCAATTGTAGACCACTCATTATTAAACCATGGAGTTACGAAGTGAGTTTGGAGAAGGAAGGTTTGGCCCAAGATCCTAGCTGGATCAGGTTACCATGTTTAAAATTGTATATATGGCTTGATGTTGTATGAGTAAGATTATTAGCTTGATTGGGAAACTTCTTTTCACTAATAGGATGATAGCTACTAAGGAGAAATTTATGCATGTTAGAGTTTGTATCGAGATTGATGTTAAAACTGAATTACCTATTTCCATTCATACATATGATCATAATGGGGTGATGATTAAACAAAAGATTGAGTATAAATGGATTCATGCTATATGCATTCACTTTGAAATTTTGGGGCATAAGAATGACAACTGTAGGGTAACTAATAAAATAACTTTAAAGTGGGTTAAAGCTAATTCATATAAAAAGAATAATAGTGTTAGTATTGTAGGTCCCAATGAATCTATAAATGGGATAAGGAAATCATAGGAGGGAATATAAAAAAAAAAATAAGTATTGAACAACGGAACAATACTTCCATTAATTCAGGGAGCATAGAGCTTTATGTGTTTAATGTTATGGATGTTTAAATAGGAAGAAATAAAGACGGTAGGAAGAAACGAATGGTAGGAGTTATAATCCCAAATCCAAGAGGGGCAGGTAACTGATAAGGAGAATATGATAGATAAAAGATGAGATGTTTTTAGTTTTATAACAAATATTCTTACTATGGAGGCAGATATAAATATGGAAAATAATTACAGTGTGCTTCAAGAGGAGGAAGAGCGGTATTGATGCAAAAGACTAGACTAGGCCTAATTAATTAATCACAGATAAAAATAAGTAAAACAAACAAGACACAAAAAAATTTAAAGTAGTTCGGCTCAAAAGAATAGCCTACGTCCATTGTTATGTGTTGGTCGTCTTGAGTTGTTGTTTTTTATCCCCTTGCAATGAGGGTGATATAATGCATTTATAGCCCAATAGGGGTCTTGATCGTTGTCATGTGAAAGGATGGAATGTATTTATTTGTTAGGCATTTACATTAATGCATAATGAGAATTAAATGTATGAATACTGTCGTTTCATTGGAAATACAGGCTGTAAGACTGCTGGAGCTTGGTTGGCTGTACATATTGGATTTTCGACTGTTGGTCGGGTAACCATATTGTTCGGGCTTCCTTGTTGGTCAGGCTTTTCTATTATGATGACTTGGACGTGTTCCACATTGGATGGCACGTACTGGCTTGTAATTGGTCCATGTAGGATGGTAAATTTTGGTATCAACAGAAGCCCCCAATGTTTCATACTCGGAGTTGATGCGAAAGTGTGGAATATTATGTTTCACCAATAGTTCGAGCTATCTGGTTTAGATGTAGACCTTCCAGGCTTGTGAAATTTATCCATTTGATTATTGATTTTTGAGCACGAATGGCAATTTCGTAAATATTTCAAATTTTAACGAACTTTTATGGGGTATTTTCGTCTTTTCCTTTGTTATCCGTCGTAAACCCAAACGTTGTTCGCTTTAATCATTACTTTGCTCAGTTTTCGATGCGTCTTATAAAAAGGGCGATAAAAACATTGATCATTTTTTACCTCTTACTTCTGATGTTGTTGTTGAGTTTTTTACTTTCGTGCGATCGTTTTCTTTTTTGTCTTCAGTTCTTGTTGAATCCTTAAATCGTTGTAAGAATTTGTATTATTTTCTTCTTTATTTTCTTCATCATGGTTTACTCTATCGAGTCACTTGATAAGTTCATAACCGATTTTAATATTCCATCTTGGGTTGTATTAAAACATCCTACTTTCTTTTTTATTTTCTCTCTCTTACTGAGGGTCATTGGTTTCCCTCCATATTTATTGATGAATGTGGTTTCGCGTTTCCTCCCAATCCCCTGTGTTTGGCATTTTGTCAATATTTTGACATTGTACCTACAAGAGTGGTTCCTAACACATGGAGAGTTGTAAATGGAGTTTATAGGTTAAACTAAATTTATGAAACCCATTTAGGGATTTTAGAAATTATATTTTGTTATAAATGGGTAACTAGTGACATCACCTTTTATTTGAAAACTATGGCTGTTAGTAAAGCTTTGGTAGTTAATCTCCCTGATTCTAATCGGGATTATTTTGATCATGGGGTCGTTGTAAAAAATTGGCAACATGCCCCTTTAGTTGGAGGTGATAAATACCAAGGACCTAGATGTCTGCACTTTGGCAATGAAATAGGTTATTTTATATTTTAGTAAATTTGCCCTGTTTATGTTTGAGAAAATGTCGTCCTAACTATTGTTTTATAAATTGATTTGCAGTTGAGCAGAAAAGAAAGTGCCCCAAAGAGATTGAAGTAAATTTGAAAGAGTTAAAGTATATCTGGGGTCTTCATAGGTAGTTGTTGAAGAGCACGTTAGGTCTGCTTCCTATCTGCTCCAATACAAAAACACTATCTCTTCTTTTATTGCCAAACCTGCTACCTCTCTTGCTCTAGTAATTGATCTTGAACAAGAGGTTGCTGTTGATTCTGATACTCCTATATCTGAAATTATGAAGAAGGGGAATTTCTTAACCTTTACATCTATAGTGCTTCTAGCTCCCAATTATCTGTTGAAGGAGCCAAAAATAAAACAGGGGATGTTATAAAGCCCCCAACCCCTAAAGGTCCAGTCCCTAAAGATCCAATCCCCAAAGACCTAGCTCTAAGGATGTAGCTCCCAAAGAGGTTGAAGTTCCTATGAGGAGACTTAGGATAGGGCTTATAGAGAAGCAAGTTGACCAAGTGACCGATCAACTGTCCTTGGTTGATTTACCTTCCTTTGATGTTGTTTCTCTAACAGCTATTACTCCTAGTTTAACTAGGAGATTGATAAAGTTTGGTACTCTTCCAAACCACAGGTGGTGGATGCCAAGCTTCCTAAAACGAGGGTCTCTGAATTAGATACTCAGAACTTTGCATCAGTAAGTAATTTTCATTGTCTTGGTTTGGTTGTCATTTATATTCCTCATATACTCACTTTAATCTTCATCTTTGGTAGTTCTTGGTACACTTCAATAATATGCTGGAGAAGGATGATGCAATTAAGGCTTTTTATTCTTCAAATGAGGTGGAGAAAGCCTTGTCTAGTTTGAAGAAGTCTCTGCTTGAGTCTCAGTAGGCCTTAGAGATTGAGAAAAGCACTTGCGCAGAGAAACTGAAGACAGCTAAAACTATTCATCAAACATCTGATACAAATGCCCTTGAAGCGGAGCCTAGGGATAAGGAACCTGGGCTCCAGAAATAGGAAGCTGAGCGTAAGAAAGAGGAAGTTGAGTGCAAAAAAGAGGAAGTTGAGCGCCAGAAAGAGGAAGCTGAGCGCAAGGCAGAGGGAGCTAAGAACAGAGCAAAGGCTACTGAAGAGCTTATATCCTCTGCCAGAGCTAAGAGAAAGTCTGTTATGAAGGCTTACTTCAGTGCTGATTGGGACAAGGGCTGGAACAAAGCCATTTATGCTGCTTATGCTCAGATTGAGTATGCGAAGCAAAAATATTTCAGAGATGGTTGGGTTGTTTCCCTTCAAGAGTTGAACACAAATAGAGACTCTGAACTTTTTCAGAGGGATGCTCATGGTCCCCCTCCAGTCATAGAGGATGAGGTTGAAGATAAAGCTGCCTCTGAAGAGTTATTATTTGTGGTTGAGTCTGCTTCCAAACAACCTAAAATCCTTGAGTCTTCTCTTCCTCCAATTGAATAAATCAAGTAACTCCAATATGTAGTCCCTTATTCTGAGCAGAACAAGAACGTTGAGAATGATAGGGAGAAGGTGTAAAGTTGTTCGTTATTTTCCCTTTTGCTCTTGTTGTTTCTTTCTTCTTTATTTTGATTGTACTTGAACTCTTTATTATCAATAAAATAACATTTTGTTGTTCCTTTTTTGTCTCCTGTTGATTATACCTGTTCTCTATCCTTGTTGTTAATTGGTAATTATTTCTTCTTGATAGTTTATAGCGAAGATGGAACAACTGTCTTCCCATGATACCGAGATATTGAGGAAGTGCAATATTTTTTTCAAAGTTAGTCATACGGACTTATCCGAAGAAGAAACCACTCAGTTGCTCGGTGATGATGCATTATAGTAGGTTAAATAATCCTACAAGTACTTGAAGTACTTACTTGATCATGCGGTAGTAGATAATGTTGCCTACTATGAAATAATATAGGAACTTCAAGAATAGTATAAAGAATCCACTGTGATGTTACAACAGAGCTATGAGCAGAAATATCAAAGTTTAAGTGTAGGTCGGGGTTTTGATAACTTTGTCTCTGTTTATAATAAAAAGGAAGCTTTACTCAAGGTTGAAGTTGAAGAAACTAGGACTGTTGCTAAACTCCTGGAAGAGGAGATTAATAATTCAAGGGATGAGGTAAATCTTTTGAAGTCTGCCTCTCGAGCTATTGTTACTACTACGGATGAAGGTTATTCCTTTTTAGAAGCTGAGAATGTAACATTAAGAGATGAATTGGAGACTTTGAAAAACATTAAATCCGTGTCTTCCTCTCGTGCTAAAAATAGACCTGATCGAGGAATCACAAAGGAAATTAAGACCCAACAGGCATTTGCCAACCAAGTTGCACAGTTAAAAGCAAAAGATCGAGCTATTGCTGAGATGTCCCAAAAGCTACAAACCTTATCTGAACAACTATCCACTTAATCTTCCCAATTAGAGGTTAACGATGGGGTACTGAAGAAGCTGCAATCACAAGTTGATAAATTAACCTTTCAATTCTATAAACAACCAAGAGAAGTTTGGATGGATGGGTATAATGAAGCTTTGGGACATTTTAACGATGGACTTCCCAGAACAAATCCTACAAATGAGGTTGGATAAACGTTTTAACTGTGATAAAGGTGGATGGGAATAACTCTCTATGGGATTGGTACGATCTGAGATTACTGCATCTTGACAATCATCCATTCAATTTAGATGATAATTGGATACCTGTTCACCGTATTCCCCGATGCTTGATTTCCAAGTACTTGGGAGATTACGAGCTACATGATGAATTAGAGATCATCCTTCCTCCTCATTTGCTTGACCGTCCTAGTAACAACAATACCAGGATTCTTCAGAACTTTAACTTCATCAACTCTCCTTTTACTTTGGATGATCCTTCAGCTGACATGGATCTTGTCTTTAAGGCTGAAGGAAAGCATCATGTAGAATAAACTTTTTTATTTTATTTTTCCATGTTAAAACAATGATATGTAATCATTTAATTTTAATGAAAAGTTTATTTTATGAATGGATCAACTTTTAGTTAATCTCTGAGTGTTTTCTTAGTCATTGACTATGAACGGATCAACTTTTTAGTTAATCTCTAGTTTTTCATCGGTTCTATTGATATCCTTAGGATTATCCTAAGTTTTATACCAATTACTAATGTTTTATCGTGGTTCTACTAATGTACCTGAATTTTATGATAATTGCATTAGTTACATTGGTTCCTAGGCATGAATGGAGTATTTGTCCATCTTTTAGCCAGTTTAGATGAAAATAATTCACTTGGGTCTTCGTTAACCAAGCATTTGAGACTTACCATTTTGCCTTGCGTGGTTTTATATGTTTGACAACCGACTTTGTTGGTGCCGTTATTGATGCCGATCAACTTTGTTTGTAGTTGTTGTTGATACCGAGCAACTTTATTGGTGGTTTTATTGATGCTAACCAACTTTTTGGGTGGCCTTTGTTGTTATCGACCAACTTTGTTGGTGGCCTTCATTGATACCAACCAACTTTGTTGGTGGTTTTATTGATGTCGACCAACTTTGTTGGTGGCCTTTGTTGTTATCGACCAACTTTGTTGGTGGCTTTCAGTGATACCGACCAACTTTGTTGGTGGTTTGCAAGTGCATAGCACTAGTACTCCGAAAAAGAAAACAACAAAAAATAAATAACAATTTTGGGGAAGTCATGTTCTCATTAAATTTGAAGCGAACTGAGTGCAACATAACTACATTTACTGATAATACTTCTTCAGGTGTTCTACATTCCATAGGTTCTTGAATTCTTCCCCTTCCAAAGTCTCAATCGGATATGTGCCTGGTCGGATAACTACAATAATATGATAAGGCCCATGTCAATTGGCTTCTAGATTATTGCTCTTCTAAATCACTTTCTTTAAAATATAATCACCCTCTTATAAGTTGCTCGACATGACCCTCTTATTGTAAAAGCGTGCAGTCCTTTGTTGATAGGATGCATTCCTTAAAGCTGCATCTTCACGAACTTCTTTCAGCATGTCTAAATCCAGTATTCTCATCAAATCACTGACTGGGGTATTGAAGTTAAGAACTCTATGTGTAGGTAAACTTATCTCAACATGAATTACGACTTCAATGCCAAATGCCAATAGGTAGGGAGTTTCTCCAGTAGTTGTTCTGTAAGTTGTTCGGTAAGCCCACAAAACATAATGCAGATTATTGATCTAATTTCCTTTTGCATTTTCCAACCTTTTCTTCGACCTATTCAGCAAAGTTCTATTAGTTACCTCTGTTTGGCCATTGCTTTGAGGACGTCCAGGAGCATAGTGGATTTTTTGGATATTGGACTGGGCACAATAAGCAGTGAATTCATCGTTGGCAAACTGTGTGCCATGATCAGTTATAAAGTCATAGGGTAAGCCATACCTTCATATAATACTCTTTTAAATAAACTGATAAACCTTTTCATAGGACATATCGATCAACGGTTCAGCTTCCACCCATTTAGTAAAGTAATCAACAGCTACAACCAGGTATTTAAACCTTCCTTGGGTGGTCGGTAGAGGCCCGACCAAGTCAATACCCCACATAGCAAAGGGCCAAGGGGATGTGATTGGTGTTAGGAAAGCTTGTGGATCCTTGTGTATGCTGAAAAACCTCTGGCACTTATCACACTTCTTGGCAAAATCTGCACAATCTGCTCGCATAGTTATTCAGTAGTATCCTTGTGTATGAATTCTCTACAATAACGTTCTTCCTACTACATGGGCTCCACAGGACCCTTCATGGACTTCTTTAATTAAATCCTACACTTAAGATGGATGCACACACCGTTGTAGCCCAACAATTAATCCTCTTCTATATAGCACACCACCATCTAGCACATATCTTGCAACTTTGTATTTAAGCCTCTTAGCTTCAAGTATATCGACTCGAAGAATCCCATCTTCAATATATGCTCTTATAGAATCCATCCAAGATGGCCCCATATCAACTGCAATAAAGTTAACCATCAGATCTTTATCGATTCTCCTGTTAGTTAGTAGCTCAATAGGAATGGTTCTCCGTATCTCCGTTCTGGTTGCTGAAGTTAATCGAGCAAGTGCACCTACTTGGGAATTTTCTAATCTTGGAATTCTGACCATCTGGACAGCTAATAAAGTGGTAATTATTTCCAAGGTTTTGGCTAAATATTTGGTCATTAGTTCTCCTTTTGCTGCATATAAGCTCAACACCTAATTTACCACCAACTGTGAGTCACCATACACCACAACTTACTTCACGTTCAGTGATTTAGCTAGATTTAAACCAATAATCACAGCTTCATACTCTACCTCATTATTAGAGGCTTTAAATTGGAAACGTAGAGTGTACTCTATGTTTAGATCGTCTGGAGTATTGAGAATGATTCCAGCTCCACATCCGGTTTCATAAGATGACCTGTCAATTTACAGACTCCATATGGGGATATCGCTGTCAAACACTTAGTTTGCCAGAATCCCTTAATGGAAGATTTTATCCTTTACCTCCTCATATTTCCTCTTCATCTCTTGTAGTTCACTGGAAGGCTCTGGTTGGTCTTTTTCTACAGTTTTCCCGATTTATTGTTGGTCGGGCGTATCTCCAGTAGGTCTCCTGACTCCTGTATGTTGCTCAACTGGAGTCCTTTATTGCTCGAGGACCTCTGGGTAAGTGAATTCTGTAATAAAATCGACCACAGCTTGGCCTTTTAAAGCAGTCCTTGGTTCATATACAAGGTCTATTCTCCCAACTCCACAACCCAGTACATCAATCTTCTAGATTTTCCAGCTTATGCAAAGCTTGCTTAGTGGCATATCAATGTACACCACTATTGTGTGATCTTAAAAACATAGCTTCATTCGTGTACTAGCCTCAATTAAGGCCAATGTTAATTTCTCAAATCTGGGATATCTCACTCCTGCTCCTCGAAAAGCTTTGCTGGTGTAATAAACTGGTTTTTTAGCTCCATTTTCCTCCCTGATCAGGGAAGAGCTAACTATTGACTCATATACAATCAGATATAAATAAAGCCTTTCTTCCATCATTAGTCGGGAGAGTAGTGCTCCCAGGTACTTTTTTAACTCCATGAAGTTTTTTTCGCATTCATCATTCCATTCAAAGGTTTTTCTGAGTACCTTGAAGAATGGCAAACACTTGTCCGTTGCTCGTGACACAAACCTGTTGAGTGCTGCTACGCGCTCAATTAGCCTTTGAACATCTTTTTTATAGTTTGGGGACTTTATTTCGATCAGAGCTTTAATCTTATTATCTGGATTAGCTTCAATTCCCTTTGATTCACTATATACCCGAGGAACATTCCCTTATGCACTCCGAAGATGCATTTGGTGGGGTTTAACTTCATTTGGTGCTTTTCCAATTGATCAGACATCTGACTGAGGTCGGTAATATAATTAACAACTTTTTTGCTCTTTGTGAGCATATCAATAACATACATTTCCATGTTTTTGCCTATCTGCTCCTCAAATACATTGTTCACTAGTCTCTAATAAGTAGCACCTGTATTTTTCAGACCAAACAGCATAATATTATAGCAATAAGTTCCTCGAGGAGTGATAAAAGAAGTACTTTCTCTATCTTCTGGCTTTATTTTGATCTGGTTATAACCAGAATATGCATCCATGAAACTCAGCAACTCATGTTCTGAAGTAGCATATACCAATTGATCAATTCGTGGCAAAGAAAAGTGATCCTTCAGGCACGCTTTGTTCAAGTTAATAAAATCCACACACATCCTCCACTTATTGTTCTTCTTCTTTGCCATAACTACATTGGCCAACCAATTCGGGTAGTTCACATCTTCAATAAAGGAAGCTTTTTGAAGCTTCTCCACTTCTTCCTATATAACCTGGTTCTTCTTCGGGCTAAAAGCTCTTTTTCGCTGCTTCACAGGTTTAACCTCCTTATTCACATTAAGCTCATGGAATAGGAAATTTGGGTCTATGCCTAGCATACCTTCATGACTCCACGCGAATACCTGTTTCCTTTGTCTCAAGAAAGCTACCAACTCCTATTTAAGAACTGGTTCCAATGATGCTCCTATTTTATTTGTTCGTTCTGGTTTATCATCGTTCAGAACAATGCTCTATATTGCCTCCATCACTTAGCCTTTTACAAGCTCAGATTCGTCTCGTGGATCTAAGGTTTGTACCTCAGACTCATTATTTGGCTCAGATATTTCCACTTGATAAGTGGTTATTTTCCTCTTTATCTCTAACATATCTTCTTCCTCGGTAGAGGAATAGTAGCACTCCTGACCTACTTTCTAATCTCCTTTCACTACTCCAACTCCAAAGTTGGTTGGTAATTTCAGGCATTGATGAACAATAGAGGGTACAACTTCGAATTTCTTTAGACCAACTCTTCCCACAATCATATTATAAGCAGAATGAATAATTTTATCCATTATAAAGAATCTCTCCTTCTCTGTACGACTCGCCGGCTATGTCCCGATCAACACATCTAGCTTGATAGTCCCCAAAGGAAACACTTAATTGCCCGAGAATCCAATGAGTGGCCTATGATAATGCTCCAGTTGACTGAGTTTTAAATCCAAACCAAAACATAGATAGAACATGATATTTATCGAACTGTTGTTATCCACTAATGTTCTTGCTACCAATACTTCTTTCATCCTGACTCTGATCACTAAAAGATCATCATAAGGATACAACACTCCGGATAAATCATTTTTGGAAAAGACAATTGCAGCTTATCCTTGTTAATTTTTCTTGGTCGGTCTTCCTCGACGAGGTTGATCCGCTGGATAAATGAACAAGCTTGAGCCTCAATGAGGTAAGCTTTCCTTTTAGTTATATGATCTCCTCTTTCGGAATCTCCACCTGTAATTATGTGACAATCAAAAGATCCAAAACTGAGTGTGAATACCTCACGCTCCGATTGTCTAGGCTTCTTAGAAATATCAGGATCATCGTCGTGGTTCCTCTTCTTCTCTTTCATGTGCTTAACTGGTGACTTAGATCTTTGTCGACCTCTACCTCCATTTTTTCCACCATTCTGCCGATTAACAAATCTGTCCAACTTTCCTCTTCAGATGAGCGCTTCTATCTCATTATAGAGGGCAATACAACGGTTGGTAGTGTAACCATGATCTTTATGAAACTCAAAATACTTAGACTTATCCCTCTTATCAGCAGGTGACCTTAACTTTTCAGGCCAACTCAAATCATTGTTGTGCTTAATTTTCTCCAACACATGATGTATATCCACCGTTAAGGGAGTGTAATTAGTGAATTTCTCGAGCCGATATAGGCCTTCCTTTACCTTCAAACTCCTGCGCTCATTATAATTCTCGTGCTTCTTATCCGATTTCCCTTATGTTTTTGCTTCTCCCTTTGCATCTGAATTCTTTTTAGCAGTCCTAACTTCCTCGATGTTCATAATCTTCGCTGCTTTGGCCATCAATTATGTCATCGTCTTTGGTGGATCTTTTGCCAAAGTATAATATAATTTATTAGGGAGCAAACCACTTATGAGGGCAGTGATTATCGTCTTCTCTTTATAATCAATGGCTTATAGTTTCTCGTTGTTAAAATGATTGATGTAATCCCTGGTACTTTCTCCTTCCTTTTATCTTACATTGAGCAAATAAACTACTCGTTTCACTAGTTCTGCTCCAAAGCAAAAATTACCAATGAATAGCTCGGCGAGTTGTTGAAAGTAAGAAATCTGCCCTCGAGGAAGGCTATTGTACCAGATTTGAGCAGATATAGTGATTATTCTCGAGAATGCCCTACATCTCATCTCATCAGGAACAACGTAGATATCAGCAGCTGCCTAGTACTGTTCTATATGAAGAACTGAATCAGTCTACCCATCATATTTGGGAGGGACCACTGGATCTTTAAACTTGGTTGGCGTAGGGAAATCTAATATGGTTTACACAAAGGGGGATCCCATAATAAAACTTCTTTGGAGGGGATTCTTGGCCTTGGCCATTTCTTCCAAACTGTCTTCCAAACGTTGAATGGAACCTTTCCAGGCATCGGTGCTAGCACCATGGATGATAGTTTTTTTATGCCGACCAACAGATCGTGCTGAACTTTCTTCCTACGAACCTTCTCTCTGACTGGACCTATTAATTTGTCGGGTATTTAATATGTATTGGGTTGAACCTTCCCTTAAATTACTTGGTCATCGAGTATTTCTCGACGCAACCCATAGGGAATTTCCCCGAGGTCCCAAACGATCCAAAGGAGAGGCCCTACTTAGCCTTTCTAAGGCACTCAATCTTTTTGGGATAAGGGATTGTCTGTCAGTGGAATTAGTGATCCTAATAGAAGAAGTTACTCCAGGAAGGTATGAAGGATCTCTAGAAGTTCTGAAATGGCTATGCCCAATACTCCTTGTTAGCGGCGGTGGTATATTCCTTTGATTAACTTGTGCCGGCACTCCAGCTTGCAGAGTTTGAGCCAACTATCGTATAATACCCTGCATAGCTTCTTAACCCTTGGCCAAGCTAGCTAAAATTCGTGTTAAATCATTATTATTTGGAGGGACAGAGGGAGTAGGTATAATTCCCTCATTTTTGGTACTTGATTCTGGAATTTCAGCCATGAATGATGAATGAATAAAAACATTTATCAATACGTTCCCATAGACGACGCCAATCTGTTGATGCAAAAAACTAAACTAGGCCTAATTAATCGATTAAGGATAAAAATAAGTAAAATAAACAAGGCACGAGAAATTTTAAAGTGGTTTGGCTCAAAAGAATAGCCTACGTCCACTGTTCTATATTGGTTATCTTGAGTTGTTGTTTTTGGTTCCCTTGCAATGAGGGTGATACAATGTATAAACCAGGAGGGGTCTTGATCATTGTCATGTGAAATGATGGGATGCCTTTATTTGTTAGGCATTTACATCAATACATAATGAGAATTAAATGTATGAATACTGTCACTTCATTGGCAATACAGGTTGTAAGACTGCTGGTGCTTGGTTGGCTATACATATTAGATTTTTGGTTGTTAGTCGGGCTTCCCAGTTGGTCGGGTAACCATGTTGGTTGGGCTTCCTTGTTGGTCGGTCATTTCTACCATGTTAACTTGGACTTGTTCCAAATTGGATGACACGTGCTCACTTGTAATTAGTCCACGTGGGATGGTAAATTTTGGTATCAACAAGCGAGTTTTAAAATAGTGAAGGAATGAGAGAAGACTGATATGAAGAGTAAAGAGAAAGGGAAATTTATGGGTATCCTAATTATAAAGGAGAGTAGTGCAAGGAAAAAGAATAAGGATTTAGCGGGAAAACATAAGAAGGGAGGATGTAAAGGGGGTACAATAAATCATGATTAAGTTTGTTGTTTGGAACATTATGGGTTATAATGCTCCTCATAAATAAAGGGAGATTAATAATTATGTTAGAGAAAATAATATAAACACTATTTGTCTAGTTAAAGTAAAAGTGTGGAGGGGTAATATTAACTTAGTTAGAGAAGTATTTTTTTTCATTGGCAATTGATTCACACTACATCTATTAATGGGCTTGGTAGGATTTGGGTTGCTTGGAATCCAGTGTTATTTGATGTAGTTGAACTCAATAATATTAATCAAGATTTACCAGTTAGGGTTTCTATTTATAACTCTTATAAATCCTTTATATTCACTATTATCTACGGTGCTAATGATTAAGGATGGTGATTTAGAATTTGGAGTTATTTGGAAAATGTTGCAAGTTCTTGTAATAATGGTGCTTGGCTAATGGGGCAATTTTAATTATGAGGAAATCTAAAGAGATAATTGGAGGAGATGTAATAGATTGGGGTAAAGCTGATGATTTTAATAATTGTATCTCAAACATTTGTGTTAATAAATTTCCTATGAAGGGCAGTTAGTTTACTCAAGCTAATGGAAGGAAGGGTGATGCAAATATCCAATTTAAGATTGATAAAATCCTATACAATGATGTTGGGTTCAAGAATTTATGGAGATAGCTAAGTTTTAATTGATCTTCCTAGCATTTCGGCCACTTTACTGTTGTTCTTAATGTTCAATTAGGAAAAAAAGGTTTAATAACCCTTTCAAGTTTTTTTTTAATTATTAGATGAAACATATCTCATTTAGAGAAATTCTTGAAAAGGCTGGGAAACACATATTGAGGGGAGCCTTATGTTCTCTATTACTAAAAAATTGAAGGGTATGAAGACGGATTTTAAAACTTTAAATAAGAAATAGTATTCCAAGGACATATTTTTTGTAATAATGCTTCAAAATTGACATCTTCAAAAGAATGGGAGTGAAAAATGGATAATATGTTTATTTTGACGGTATTAAAAGATCTAATTGTTTTGACCCTATTGATCCGAGAATCATCAATATTTTCTAGGCTAGTGGGCATTGTGTATGTTTGTTTATTTATGAGTTATTTTTTTGTCACTCGATGCTAAAACCGAATTTGATAAGTTTTTACGGTCAAATAGAACTCTTTGGACATATTTTGAGTGATTGGGTCATAATTCTTTTATTCTAGTTTACGCCCTTTCACTCCGTACCACTTTTATTCAGACACAACGATACTATACAAGTGTCGAAAGCTTATGTGGTTTGCATCTTTCGTAGTGTTTATACCCATATATTTATGTGGTTATGTGTGTGTATATATATATATCTCTGTGTGTGTGTGTGTGTGTGTGTGTGTGTGTGTGTGTGTAGGTATGTTTATTTTTTAGTCTTTACATTTGCATTTAATTCATGTTTGCCATATACTTCAACTTCGATTCAAATTGGCATCTTTTGTGATCATTTTGGTATATTTTGTTGCTTGTTTACATTGGTATCATGTTTATGCATCCAAATTTGTATCATTTTGCTCATTGTTTGGATTATTTTTGCTTATGTTGTCTAGTGTGTTTGTAATTGCATGTTTCACTTCAGATCATCCCATGATACACTTATATTTACATATGTTACATGTAGGGAGAGAAGTTGTTTATATTGTGCACATTTATCCGTGTCTATTCCTGAACAAAAAGGTGGAGAAATGGTATCTAACTCTTTAACTCATTGGGATAAATTTATTACCTTAGAGGGAGACGTCCTATCTTAGGTGGAGATTGATTAGACAGAGGGGGGAGGGGTGTCATATGCGGCTTTATATTGTTGTATATTATATTTGCATTTAAAAGGTGTGTTTAAGTGTGCAGGTTTACAAAAATGCTATAAGAGGTAGGCATTGATCCCACCTACCTTTGAGATCCAACACACAAGTTCGAAGCATATCCTCCAAAATTTGGTTCACTCGCTCAGTTTAACCATCGGACTAGGGGTGAAATATTGTACTCAAACTCAGTTGCACCCCAGTAACCTCCTAAAAACCTTTCCAATCTAGATATGAAAGTATTATCCCGGTTAGACATACACTATACCAAAAATAAAAATTTGGCACACCCTAATATTAAAAATATAGCACAGTTTAAAACTGTGCCAAATTCTGGCATGATTTAATGACAATCTGACACACTTTAAAACAGTGCCAAAATTTAGCACTGTTTTAAAGTGTGCTAAAATTGAGTACACTTACTAAAATATAAAATACCCTACAAAAATCACTATAGGAAACTTTGTTGATTCCCGCTCACTCTCTCATCTCATTTCCGCTCTTGGCTTAACTCTCTCTCTCATCTCATTTCGACTCTCTATTCAGCGCTCTCTCTTTCTCTGGCCATCTCCCCCCCCCTCTCTCTCTCTCTCTCTCCGACCAGCTCTCTCTCTCTCCGGTTATCACGCTCTCTCTTCTCAGCTCTTCTCAGATCTCTCTCACTCCACTCATCCCAATCAGGTAATTTTAAATGCAACTGTATTTTTTTTAACCTAAGCTAGGTATTAGATTTGATCCTAGAGTTTATGCAATCAGTGATTTGATTCGTGTTTTGCATTTTTAAGGTTATATATATATATATAAAATATTTTTTGTGTTTTTTTTAATGTGTGAGTTTTTGGTACAAATTAAATGTTTATAATGAAAATAAATAAATCATTGGTTTTTGGACGGAGCTTGGGATCTTTTAGTGGTAATATATGTTTTTTATGTTCTTACCCTTCTATTTAAAATCCATATTTATTTTGATTCGTATTGGTTACGGAGTTTTAAGAAAATTTAAATGCTAAACATTCAATAATAATGTAAAAAAAATGCTGAAATAGTAAGTAGACACCCTCACTAATTAAATGGATAAATGAGATTTTGAGTTGAAAATTTAAGAAAAAGCAAAAAAAAAAAAACTATTTAAATAGTAAGTAGACATAAACATTCAATAACCATGTTGCACATGTAGAAAAACCCTAGACTCGTTCAAGAGGTCTCACTACGACTGTGGTGAGAACTCTTGAATTGTCCCATTTTTGGACTTTTTGGAAATGCAAAAGTTTGTATTGTATATAATGTTTATGCATGTCCTATTTTAGAAAATTCGACGGTATCTCTTTGTGTTCTTTGGGTACAAACTAGATTGATGTAGTGTTTTGTGTTTTCTTGGTTGAAAAACTTAAGCAATAATGAACACTCCCAATTTAAGTTGTGTACTTGTAGAACTGTGGGGAGATGTTGGCGAAATTTTCCAGATTAGGACATGGCATGAGACATTATGAACAATACAAAATATGCATTTTCGAATGGGATATGACCTTACCCTGTAGAGAAGATGGGAGAAATATAGGAGCTAAATTATATACATATTTACACTTGAATAAAAACTTAAATATGTCTACACTAAGCGTTTATATTATAATTTGTGTTCTTTAAACATATCAGGATGTCGTCGGAATCAACAAATAGTGGATAAACGAGAAAAATATCGACACCGGTATGTATAGAGATGGGGCATTACAATTTTTACATTATGTGCGTAATAATAATTTGAATGCCAAACATTCATGTCTGTGCAGACGCTGCCGAAATAGGAAAGGACATGCTGTTATAGATGATATATTCGTTTATTTAATGAAACATGGTATGTACATGAACTATACCTTATGGAATTTTCATTATGAGACATTATTTGTTGATTAAGTCCAACCGCCACCTCAATATGTAACACCAACATAACACGCCGATGTGCATAATATTCCAATTTTGAATGATCTTGTGAATGATGCTTGTGAGATATTTACGGGTGAAGCGGACCTGGTGAACCTGATTGTGTACACATTGATGAAGCGCCCCTGACTTTTGAGGTTCCCAATGATTTGCATATATATAAATACAAAGGCAAGAAGTACGATCGTTTACATAAACTCGCACAAGAGCCATTGCACCAAGCTACTGGTTCTTCGCATCATACCACAATGTATGCTCTTATAAAGTTGAATGATTTGAAAACCAATTCAATTTGTCGGATGGTGCTAGAGGTGGAATTCTTAGATTATTAAATGAACTACTTCCTAAAGGGAACAACTTGACAACTAGTTATAGAGAAATGAAAAACATCGTTAGAGATCTCAATATTGATTATGTTAAGTATGACATATGCATTAACAAATGTATGTTATTTTGGAAAGAGCCTGAAAAATCTAATAGATGTATAAAATGTGGTTCTTACGCTAAAAGTTTACTTGTCTAAACGAGGACGGGGTAGAAATTCAGAATACTAATGGAAAAAAGTACTATAGGGATCCTAAGAAGGCAACGCGATATTTCCATTTAATCCCTAGGCTAAAACGATTGTATACCATAAAATGGATAGTAGAGAAAATGTCTTGGCACTCTCATTCAAGCCCTTGTATAGAATTCTTGCGTCATCCCCGAGATTCAGCGGAATGGGTAAATTCAAACATTATGTGGAGAGATTTTGCAAAAGATCCGCGCAATATTCGACTTGCAATATTAACTGATAGTTTCAGCCCGAATTACATGTTTAGCCATAAGTATAGTTGTTGTCCATTGATAATTCAACCTCTCAACCCTCCTCCATCAATGTGTATGAAAAGTGAGTTTTCAATGTTGTTTGTATTGATTCCCAGGCTAAAGTCACCATCAAGTAATATTAATGTCTTCTTCTAACTATTGGTCGATGAGTTAAAGATCTTATAATCTATAGTCGAGGCTTGGGATGCGAACAAAAATGACCAATTTCAGTTAAAAGCCATTTTGATGTAAAATATTCATGATTTTCCAGCTTATGGGATGTTAGCAGGTTGTTCAACTCATGGTTACAATGGGTGTCCCATTTGTTCTACAAATACGCCTTCTCAATATCTTCTTAAGTCAATAAAATGTTGTTACCAACGATCTCGTTTGTTTATTCCTCAAAACCATCCTTACAGTTTTGACACATCAAAATAAACATTTAATGGTAAAATAGAGGATGCCATGGGTCTAAGAAAGTTAACAAGTGTAGAAGTTGAGCAGGTAGTGTGACTTATCGCTCTAGAAGGTGTTCAAATAGAGGGAGATGGAGACAAAAAGTGAAAGGGAAAGGGAAAGGGAAAAGGAAAAGGAAATGGGAAGGATAAGGAGAATGGAAGACGATGAATATCTAAGTGAGGGTGACGATGAGGATCTAACGAGTACTGAGGGTTTTTTAAGGAGGTCAATTTTCTTTAACTTAGAGTGCTGGAAGGATTATGATATTAGACATAATTTAGATGTTACGCATGTTAAAAAGAATGTCACAGAGACTCTTTTAGGTAGGGGTGGCCGTGGGCCGGGCCTGGGCAGGCCCGGTCGGGCTCGGACCGGGCTTGAAAAATTAAGTGTTATCCCAAGCCCGCTCGGGCCTAGATCGGGCCTTATTATGTAATCCCAAGCCCACCCAGATTTGAAGGCTCTTTACCCAGGCTCGCCCGATCGGGCCCTATTATGTTAATTAAAAGATTTTTTTTAAAAATTAAAATACCTATTTTTTTATTTAAAGACCAATTTTTTTGATTAAAAATCTGTTTTAAACTCCATATATTACAAAGTCCATATATAAAGTTTCTCACTTTACATGAAAAGACTTGGTATACGTTTTTATATTTATAGAAGTCCCTCCCCCCCCCCCCACATATATATATTTCGGGCCTCGGGCCGGGCCGGGCCTCATCGGGCTTAAGAACTCATGCCCAAGCCCGCCCGAAAAAAAATCGGGCCTATAAAATTTTGCCAAGCCCGCTTTGCGGGCCTATTTACCTTACCCAAGCCCTATTTTTTTATTGGGCGGGTTGGGCGGGCTTGGCGGGCCTCGGGCCTATGGCCACCCCTACTTTTAGGTATAATACTCTCGGTGAAAGAATCATTAAATAAAGATACGGCCAAAGCTCGTGAAGAGTTGAAAGATCCTTTAAATCTTAAAAGGAAATTGTGGATGAAATATGTTGAAGGAAGTAATAAAAGGCTAATGTCAAAGGCACCTTTTGAATTAGGAAGGAAGAAAAAGAAGCCTTTTATCGTACACTTAAAACATTAAAGGTACCGATTGGATTTTCATTAAATTTCAGCAACAATGTTAACCTCGATCCATATGGATTTACCAAACTCAAGTCCCACGATTATCACATCATTATGCAATGGTTGCTTATGCATTCATTTCCGGATCATAAGCCTTTTTAAAGCTACACAACGGATAAGCATATTCTTTAGCGTGTTGTGTGCCAAAGTGATATTTAGGGAACATCTTTTGAAGGATAAAAATGCATTGAGAGAGGCACTTTGTGTGCTTAAAATTTATTTTCCACCTACCTTTTTTGTGGTGATGATCCACCTCATGCACCATTTAGCCGATAAAGCTTTGACAGTTGGGCCGCCAAGATATTGGACGATGTGGTTATTTGAGAGAGAAATGGGAATATATAATAAGTGGTCACGAAACAAGAGGTACATTTAAGGGAGCATTGCTAATGCATATTTGTTACATGAAGCTTCTTTGTATGGCATGGAGTATATATCGAAAAGAGGTGAAGGAACTCATAAGAGGAATCTTGAGGATTTTCTTGATAATGAGTTTGGTGACTCGAAATGCCAACGAGCATTGGGTAAAAGTAAAGAATTGATCTTAAATAATGTACAATATGAGCAAGTACGAATATGGGTTTTATCTCAATGTGATGATGTTAATGAATGGAGAAGGTACACACTTAGTTCTATGTTAATTCTTATTAATTGATTGTAATGTGACATTTCTTAATTTTAAATCTAATTTGTTGTAGAGAATTTGTGGTAACTGGGACTCAGTCGAGGCATATAATTGATGATTTCGTCCCTTGGCTAAGGAACGAGGCAAGTCTTTATTTAGACATATACTTTTTTATTAACTGTAATTATTTTTAATGAAACTCTAAAAACTTATCATTTCCATACAGGCCTCAAGATTTAATGATACGAGAATCTTGCCATATGCCGATGGTCCGCTCCATAGGGTTACCAGTTACGAGAAATTTCAATGCAATGGGTACACTTTTTATACTTCTGGACATGAAGAGAATTATAACTTTTAGAGTATTGGTGTATCCACTAAGGCCTTTAATAAGAAGGGGATTATGAAAGCCTTTTATGGAGTTATTAGACAAATACTCGACCTCAATTACATTGAGTTCACGCATACGGTCTTTTATTGTGATTGGGTGGATGTTGATGATAAAAATGCTTACAAAGTTGAACCTACCTAAAAATTGGCGATGGTGAATCTTTGTAAGCTCGTGAGTAAAAATACTATTCATGATGATCCGTTCATCCTTGCATCTCAAGCAAGTCAAGTATTTTATTGTCAAGATATAAAGCTGAAAGGGTGGCCAGTTATTCTATACTCTCCTAAGAGACTGATAAAAGAAATAGATGCGATTGATATTGAACGTACGATGTATGACTCCATTCTCGAGGAAAATGATAAATTATTAGAGCTTTTGTACACTGATGAAGTGTTCTAGTGCAATGATTTAGTTTTGAACTTGCTTTTGAATATGCAATATTCTATTTTTTTATTATTTTGAACGGGTGATATTCTATTTATTTCGTTTGTTGTTATTATAAACATCTAATAGTTTATTGTTGTTTGAACATTTACTATAGGTATGGTAGTTCGAACTTGTAATTTTATGTTCACTGCTATTTGAACATGTAATATATTGGTGTCTATTTGAACATGTAATCTTCTTTATATTGCTATTTGAACACGTAATATTCTTGTTAGTGCTTATTGTGATTATTTTGGCGTCTAATAGTCACTCTTTTCTAGATAAATGTCTCATATGGGTGATACTCCGCAACCTTCACTAAGTGGGGCGACACCTATATCAACCTCCCATTCTAAATTTGCTTCGGGTGCTTTGAGAGTAGACTATTCCGCTAAGAAATTGAAATTTAATGAGCATGGACTTCCAGTTGGTGAAGATTCGTATACACTCTCAACCAGGTTGGGAGACTTAACAATAACACATTTTTCCACTTCTTATACGAGTTGGAAACAAGTGGAAGTGCGATATAAGAACTCAGTTTGGTCATCATTAATGGTATACTATTTTTTCTTTTCCAAAGAGTGTAATAGTTATTAAATTCAATTATGTGATGTTTTAATTTTATTTCTTCATATATTGTAGAAAGAGTTCCCAGATGTGAGCAAAAGTCAGAAGACTATTTTTATAAAAAAAAGCGAATGATACTTGGAAAAAGTTCAAGTCAAAGCTAAGGTTTAATTTGAAAGATGGTGATGTTGGAAAGTGGAAAGAGAAAGTTCCACGAAATGTCAAATCTGAGGACTGGGAGGTCTTTTGTAATAATAAAGCTTTAAAGGTTCAAAAGACTTTGCGAAGAAAGAACAAAGAGACTAAACAAAATTGTAAGATAAAGACAACCCATAACACAGGTCGTCATGGTTACGCCCGAGCTTCAGAGAGTTGGAGAAAGAAGTATGGGCGTGCACCCACTCGTACTGAATCGTGGTTGGCGACTCATATAGTCAAAGGAGATGGTTATGCCCCTCAAGATACAATATTTGTGGTAATTTAAATTTTTTAATGTTCATTTTGTCCTAAAAAAGTATCGTATCATCATACCTAATGTTAATATATTTTTGTATAGCACCAAATTCAATTACTTCTAGATGTATACAAAGCGAGTGGTCAGGAGGAGACCTTGGATGCCAGGCCTATTTTTTAGGTTTTTAGAAAAGTTACGCGATGACGTATTCGTTGTGTTGGATTCTCAATTTTGAGAACCGCTATATTAAGGTCGGCATTTGCTATAGAAATGCTTGAAGACGAGAAAGAGGACACCAAAAATTGGAAGGATTATGCTGATCACCTCAGTAGTGAAACAGAGGGGATGAACTCCTCATTATTAGAATTCATTACTAACTTCAAAACTAAGAAATTTCCATGTGTTGGACACAACGTTTAGGAGTTACCTACTTTAGATACTAGAACTCCTTTGTGTTTTCTTTCCTCCCCTGCATTCGAGGTTCCAAATTTCACCTCTCTAATTGAATGCAAAATACTATCCCACACACGTGAACTTGTTAGTTATGGGAGGAAAACACAACTAGGAGTCGTCTCTACCGTTCATTTCCATATGTTAAGAAAGAATAAAGTGCGAGTTTTACTCGATGACATCAAAGTTTCCAGGTATCCAGTTTGGGGTGGAAAACAAGCTCATTGCGAGAATTTGGAAGATGTTGGTAACAATGGAATTATGTGTTGGCTCAACGACCTTTGTCCTCCCATTGGTGACACCGACGAATGATGTAATTAAGTCAACTTTTGTAACTTTTATGTTTGATGAACATGAAGCTCTTACATCGTGAAAATAGCTTTCTTGGTGCTAATTAGGTATTGCATCCACTTTTGTAGTCCCAAATGTAAAAGTAACTATCACTTCTGACAATATAATTGCTATCTTTGTTTTTTGTTTGTTTGCATATTATATTTACTTTTGTGGTGTTGGGATAAAATATTATTATCATATCCGTTGTTTCTTTGCTTCAAATATTTTTGTCATGGATGATGATTACAACTTCAGTAAAATGAGCATTCGGGACTCGATTATGGATCACTTAAAGAAAGGTTAGTTTAATTTATGTTGGACCCTAACATCTTTATTTTCCAATTTCACATTTAGTTATTAATTTTTAATTTTATTTATTATGAGGTACACATATACGGTTAGGAAGGATGCAGACAAGAGGATTCTCCATAATATCCTCTTCTACCTACGCCGCCTTGCTTCGAAGTACTTCCCTCTAAGTTACAAATATGCAAATATAACTTCCCTCTAAGTACAAATATATACACACATAAACTGTTATATAAAGTTTATATAAAAGTTATATACACCGAATTTTCATACTTCGTGATTTTGATTTTAATGTATTGCTTTCATTCTTCTGCACATCAATATCTAACATTTTCCCAAGTTTTCACAAGGGTTGCTGACCCAAGAACTGACATTATTTTTGAATTAACTACTTCTCTCATACTATTATTATTTACCCTCCAGATTCTATATGGTATCTGTTAAAACTTCCAAAACCTCTCAAAGCATACTTCTTGAGCTTCAACTATGAAGTGTAGTGGTATAGTTTTACTCCCCCTTTTGGTATTAGTCTTTTTTGTTACTTGTGGTTGCTGCCAAAGGCCAGTTGTTGTGAACATTGGAAGTGTGTGAAATTTTATGTGGTCTTGTGTATATATATGAAATTATGTGTGTGTGTGTGTAATGTGTGAAATTATGTGTAGCGTGACACTGTGAGTGTGTGCAATGTGAATGAAACTCTGTGTAGTGTGATGTAGATTGAATGCACAGTGTGTGAAACTAAGTGCATAAGTCTGAAACTGTGTGTATGTGATGTGAAACTATGTGTGCATATGTGTGAAAATGTGTGCATGTCCATGTTGATCTCCCTTGTGCCATGTCCATACAAAATGATTTTGTAATTATCTAGTTATACTTTGGATATCTAATCATACATTACATTAGATGTTGTGTAATGTATAATGATGTTCTTATCTGTAGGATTGACATTCAGACAAACAAAAGGCGCTTCCATACTCTCTTTCGGGTTATATGCTTTTCTAAAATTAGTGTTTTGTGTCTAATAAGATTTACATTGGTTGAAAGATGTGGTTAAAGAAAATTTCACTTGTGCTTTCAATCCTATTTCAGTATCTTCATGTGGAAGTTAAATTGGTGCCTAAGCGACTAAAGAAAATCCCTTTGCAGGTTTGGCATTGATCTTGTCCAATCTTCTGCGTATGTCGCTCTTAGTTTTTTCTGTTAATCCCTGCGATAATAGTGATAGTAGACTATTAGAGACACCCCCCAACCACCATCACCCACATTTTCATAATAATGATACTTAATCCCTATAACAAGGACTATCTCAAGTAACATCGTTAACAATGGGAGCTAGTTTAATTATTATGAAAACAAAGGTATCTTATTTTTAGAACCAGCATTACATGTTGGATATCTAAGATTTTATATTTCTCTTGCACCTTTTATTACCTTACGTATTCAATCGAACCCGAGTTCCCTATTTTATAGGATGTTGATGTGGAACAGTTGAGTAACTTAAGTGGCTTAACACATCGACGTATCGACAACAACTGCTGTTATAACTGCTATAACAACATTATAGCCACTATTATAGCCGATATATATATATATATATATATATATATATATATATATATATATATATATATATATATATATATATATATATATATATATATATATATATATATATATATATATGTTATAAAATGTTTATTTAAAGTGGATATCCACTTGTATTCTAGTCCACTTGTATTTTGCAATTATTAAGAGGTTCATTGGATTACCTTATTGTGTACTATACACATGGGTCATACCCCTTTAGTATTGACCGAGCAATGAAATAAAAGATTCACTGTCTCTAAATTCTCTCTGTGTTTCCTCTATTTGATAACACGTTATCAGCACGACTGTTTTTTCAATTAACCTCCGAAGTTATTCGATCCAATCAACAAGTTTGACCGTATCTATCATATTTATAATTCATCTCTTCACATGTGTTAACTTCTCGAATAAGGTACGATAACATCAGTTCTTACACGTACATAAATTACCTGGTGATATTTCAATTATGCGATGGGTATACTGTTTTTCTACACCAGTGACTTTTTAGTTAGCTTTAAAATATATGTACTCACGTCTTTGCAACTTTCCAATATACCCACACAATTCAGCCTACACTATTTAAATCCAAGTGAGTTATTTTGGCTCCTCTTGTTTTTCCCCCGTTATATATAATGTGAGGCTTTTGTTTTATTCTAAGCCATCTTTGATTTCGATTATTTACTTATATAAATATATAGTTAATTTCTTGATATTGGAACTATTTTGGAAACTAGTGTTGCACTATTATTATTTTTGTGTAATATACTTTTAACCATAATCTTTCTCTTGTTATATACATGTGACTTCATGCTATATGTCCAAGGAGTTGGATCCCAGTAGGGTTGAGGTTCCAATCAACCTCCGCTGTTATTCGATGCGATCTACAAGTCCGACCTTATCTATCTTATTTATAATTCATCTCTTCACAAGTGTTAACATCTTGAATAAGTTACGATAACATCAGTTCTTGAACGTACATAAATTACCCGATGATATTTCAGTTGTGTGATGAGTATATTGTTTTTCTATACCAGTGACTTTTCAGTTTGCCCTAGAATATATATACTCACGTCTTTGCAACTTTCCAATATACCCATACAATTCAGCCTACACTATTTAAATCCAAATAGGTTGTTTTGGTTCCTCTTGTTTTTCTCCCCATCATCTATGATGTGAGGCTTTTGTTTTTTTCTAAGCCATATTTGATTTCGATTATTTAATTATATAAATATAAAGTCAATTTCTTAAAATGGGAACTGTTTTGGAAACTAGTGTTACACTATTTTTATTTTTGTGCAACATACCTTTAACCATAATCTTTCTCTTGTTATATACATATGACTTCATGATATATGTCCAAGGAGTTGGATCCAAGTAGGATTGAGATTCCAAAATATATATTTTGAATGCCTTTTTTGGAAGCATGTGCAACTAATACTTGATCATTAGACCCAATTTGTATATATATCATTTTATGTTCATATAGGAACATATATAGCTTTTTATGTACGTATAGTACATTGTTTGACATGAATAGTCACCCATCTGACATATCCTTTTTACTACCGTGTTTTTTATTCATGGATCTTAGTGTGTTCTTATCATGCATGTTTTTATTAACTACTATATCCCATCAAAACTAAAATCATTAATTTGTTAAGCATTGAATATCGTTATATCAAGATCAACAATTTGATCTAATTTTATATTTAAATATATTTTTTTAATTATCTATAATTTATCCTTGAACTTCTATATTATTACAATTTTGATTGTCCCAATTTGAAAATCATCATTATTGGGGTTTGAAGTTCTCGATTATTATTTAAAATTGGGATTAGAAGGTTCTTCATTACGAATTAAAATTACGGAACTAGTATATTTCTGTTTTTTAATTAGGACCCGAAGTTCCTAATTATCATTCATATTTGGAACCTGAAATTCCCAATACTATTTAAAATTTGGAACTTGAAGTTCCCATATAATTTTTTTTCATTTAGGACTAGAAGATCCCATGTAAATTTTTTTTCATTTGGGACCAAAATTGGGACTAAAAGTTCTCACTTATTCGACATGACAATGAAATATGCCCCGAAATCAAGCCTGAAGTTATGATTATTTCTATAATCGGGCAAGGGATACTAAAAGTCCCATAACGATTATTTATAATTTGGGCCCCAAACTCCAATAATTTTGTGATCAAACATGAAGTTTTGATCATTCTATAATAAGGGTAGGTACATTAAATGTCCCATGATGATTATTTAACTTTAGACCTGAAGTTCCAAACAATTTCACACTTTATCAAACTCAAAGTTTGATTTTAATTGGAAAGTGTGTTTAAATTTTCAAATATTTAACTGTCCTTATTGTTAATAATTGGGACCTAAAGTTCACCAATAATTATTCAAATACGGAAATTGAATTTTCTCTATTCAAATTTTAGGACGTGGAGTACGAAAATTATTTGGACCTAAAGTGTCAAAAGAAAATACATCACAATCAAACCTGAAGTTTTGATTATCAGATTGAAAAACTATAGACCAAGAGTTCCCTAATTATCATTGATTTGTGATAAGAAGATCCCTCTTTATTATTTTGACCCGAAGTTCATAAAATATTTTTTTTGAATTGGGATATAAAATATGAAGTCGAAAACTCTCATGTTATTTTTCATTGTTTGGACTTGAAGATCCAACTAAAATATACCATAAATTAAAACTTACAGTTTTGATTATTGATGGGGTATGAATTTCGAAAGTTATCGAAATAATTATTTATAAGTTGGACATGAAGCTCCAGAAAATATTTTTGTGGGATTAGTCAAAATAAATTGAACATTTAACCATCACTTTTCAACTTCTTAGATTTTTATTGTCTTTATTAAATGAAATATAATTTTCGATACTCTATTAATGGTTGAAGGTTCTTTTAAGTATTCTATTAATAATTTTTGAATTAAAGATTTTTCTCTTGACCTTTTGTTCATTTGAGCATTAAAATTACTTTTAATGGTATTTAATTATAACTCCTTTTCACATTCTGATTATTTAATGTAAATTGGAGCCTTGGGAATGTGAGAGGATGTGAAAAATTAATCCTGTCATTTTTTTCATAAAGAGGCTGAATTATTATTGGTCGGAGTTAATAAAAATTACTTTGCACTTGTTTGGAAGATTCCATGACATGTTTACCCCCTAATCAAATATGAAGTTTTAATATAAAAGGGTAGGGAATTTTTGTCTTTCAACATTAGTAATACTGAACTTGAAATTCGACTATTTGTGTAGAATCAGAAGTTCTCACATACAAATGATAAAAAAACTTTATTTTTTATACATCTCACTAGGCACTTTGTGATTTATTTTAATATAGGACCTGAAGTCCTAGGTTTTAATTTGATAATTTATATGAACCTGAAGATTTATATACATGTGACATTGCATATGGAACCATAAATTCCCATACCTTTTCCAACGAAATATTTGTCTCGCAGAAAATGAACAACTCACATTATAATGAAAAATCAGAAGTTTTTTAAGGCTAGTATATAATATAGTAAAGGTTTCTACCATAGTCGAACCTAATGCTCCGGAAGAGCTTATGTGATGTTGTTATTTGGTATCCTCCCATACATATGCGATGAATTATATGAAAGCAATTCCTAAATTTATTTGCTTTGTTTTATGGGCATCAGTATACATGGGTACCATATTAAAATAAATAGTAAAAATTAATTTTCATTACTTCTAGTGTTAGAAGCCAGAAGCTTGCACTAGCAAATAATTATTACCTTATTCAGGAGTTTATACTATATAATATTTAACATTGTAAAATTGCACTTTAAAATGAGTCTGCAACTCCATGGTTCAATTATTTATTATTATATAATGACCATTTTTGTCACATTAATTATTTTTCGTAAGACGTTGCGAGTGCAAATGACATTTATCATAATAGTATATATGGTTCTTACGATTCACAATCTATAAAACCATTGATAAATACAATGTTATGGTATATGTGCAATTTTATTTTGAGAAAATATTCTCGCCGGTAAGGGGAGGATATAACGTACCAGAAGCATAAATTATACTTAAAGAACGACCCATTCCTAAAGAATAATGAGAACTATCGTGGAATACTTCCACGTTGTCTCAAATAATCAGAATTATCGTGGAATACTTCCATATTGTCTCATATAATCCCTTATGTCGCTCAATGCAAAAATGAAGTGAAAAATTATATTGCAACATCAAATGTCGCGTGGACTAGTCGCAAATGCGATTGCCATAATCATTATCCTAGAAGGACAAAAATAGTCGACAACAAATAAATTTATTGCACGCCAAAAGCATGACAAACTTATAGGTCCCAACTACTTGACTTCTTAGTAGTGGAGGTTAAATAAAATCATGCCCAAATAACACTCCAGAAGAGGTAATACATAACACTTCTAAAGAGGTTATAAACAAAATATCCACTTTCTCTAAAACCCTAGAAGAGATTATTATCTATGAAAAGACACAAGTCCTTGAAGTGACTATAAAGCCCCTGAAGTTGGCAAAGGTACCTAATAACTAATGAAATCTCTAAGTTTTATACATATACAAGAGAAAAGTGGGATCAACAAAAATGATCATAGATGATATAATTATATATGTTATAGGTATACAAAAATCAAAGGGAAATGATACTACAAATCCACATGTTATGAATATGAATGGATGTCGAGAAAGAATATATTGGACAAAATAAGAAAATGCCATGATGGTATAATCTAAGTCTCTTAATATACATGTTGTATTTGGACCTATAGTAAACTCTAAAAGATGTTAACCTTAAAGGTTACGAATGGGTGTTTATAAGTATGTGGAGCATACTCACTAAAAAGTGCATGATTTATGGCATAAGGTTTCCAGTAGAAATACAAAATTATTATATTCAAACATACCATCCCAGTTCGATCATAAATACTTTTCAGATATCTGACTATCTTAGGAGTTTTTTGAAATATATTATACGAGACTCGTGATTATTATAACTGCTTATTTATATGGGACTTAGATAAAGAATACATAAGAAAATCCTAGAAGGTTTTTCTTTGCCAGAAGCAAAGATAAGCAGTACGTACTTAAATGCACTAAGACGTTCACTGTACAACAGACAATCCAAATGGATATAGGTACAACCGTTTTAGAAATTATTTGTCTAAGGGTATAAAAATAATCATATATGCAAATGTGCCATTATAAAATATCCTTAATGGATGTGCTCATAAAGAGCTCAACTAAAGTGAAAAAATATTCTTAAATGGATGTGCTCTTGAAGAGCTCAACTGAAATGCAAAATATCCAAATAAGAAATTGAAAAATGAATAACCTTGGGAAAACTAATTATTGTATCGGCCTTCAGATCGAGCACATTTTATGTTAAGCTCGAATGTATTAGTTAATTATATTGAAAAGTTCTGCAATGCTTTAGTATATATTAAGCATATTGTAAGGACGCAAATTTTCAATTGAGTCCTTTGTAGTTTTGGCTCAATTTCGAACAAAAACGTTTGAGTCATAGGATAGAGTATATTGATCATCCCTCAAGCCTATGATGTGTTTAGTTGAAGACGTAGCGCCAAAAGTATACAGCTTCATCAAAATTCGTGGTTTGTGTGCCTCGTTTCAATGTCATCAATAGTAGTTCCATGCTCCCAAGGTATGAATGCATTACATATATATATATATATATATAGGAGCTTGGAACATGCTTATATTGGGTGTTAGGTTTTTAAAACTATGTTTTGTTTTAAGATGTTTTTCTATTAAAACTTATATATATAATATATAATGTTTCTGGGCTTAAAAAGAATTTTTGAACATTCTGTGAGTTCGTTCGAAGTGTCGTTTGAACGAGATTGTCGTTCGAACCACAAGTCGTTCGAACGAGTTTGCCAACGAGTTCCCAGTATAGGCCTTTGAAATGTCGTTCAATATGTCGTTCGAACAAACCTTATGTTCGAACGAGATTTCTAACGAGTTCAATCTGGAACTTCGTTAAAAGTCTCGTTCGAACGAGATTTCATTCGAACAAAATGTCGTTCGAACGAGATGTCAGGCGGGAACAATTTTTGACAGTTTTTGACAGTTTTTAACCCATGTTCCCCACTTCTTTCCCCACTAACTTTTAATAGCATATCTAAGTGCGGGAATCATTATTTAAGTTTTAACTTTTTCATAATATACTAACTCCTAGAGAGAGTTTTGTGATTTGCTTCTTCCAAGAAAAAGTTCATGAGTTTAAGCGATTATTTTATAAAGAAAAATCCATTAAACACTTAGTTACACCCATATTTGTTTCTTCCAAGTTCATATATACATATACTTTGCTTGGAGAATTTCGGAACCGGTTTATCTCTACATTTGTTTAAAGAGAAGTTTGGGTTTTCTTCTATATTCCTCAAAGAAGAAGAGTTCATTTTACTGCGGCATTCTCATGTGGTAAAAGACACCACGTATGGTTGACGGTGTACATATTGTCCGATTGGTGAGTCCAAGATCGCAGTGGAGCTCCGTAGTTATCCGTTAGGAAGAGGTGGTTACAAGAAGACGCATCAAGGCTTGAGAGGGTTCGAGTTGAGGAAGTAAGTCATATGTCTTGTAAATGTAATTCCGTACTTAGTGGATTTGAGGCTAGGGTCGTCCGAGGTTGTTTCCCGTTTTGGGTTTTTCCTCGTACATCGCGGCGTAGTGTGATTGATTTATTTTTATATTGCATAATGACTTAGAACTCATGCTTAGGATAAGTCAAGATAAAATTGGTTTTAATTTTCACACTTAATTTAATTTGGTGCATAATTAATTTGGGGTAATAGTTTATTTAATTCAAGTCTTTTGTTAAAACTGGTTTGGCCTAATTTTGAAATATTGACAAATATAACTTAGGCAAAATTCTAGGACTTGTATTAATGGCATTTAAGTGAAATTAATTGAGTGTGTGTTTTAATTAATTTCACTCGGTCTAATTTTAATTTGTTAAGAAATTAAAATTTGTTTTAAGTTGAACCATCTCACCGCTTCCGCATCTATTTCATAAAAAGGAAAATATATTTCTTAAAGAAATTAAAAAGGGGGCCCTTCGGGCGAATACAGATTGGTATTAGAGCCAAAGCGATAAATTATTTTGTTAAAGATCTGTTAAATAATTTTTGGCTAAAATGGAATTTTCCCCATTTTCTAAATTTCCTATTTTCGATGGTTCTAATTACGCCTATTGGAAAGCGCATATGAAATCGGCACTAAAATCTATTGATGAAAGGGTTTGGATGTCTGTTGTTAACGGGTGGTCCCCACCTACTCAATTAGTAGAAAATGAACGTGTTCCTAAACCCGTCGATAGATGGAGTGGGGGTGAATTTAAACTTTCAAATTTTAATTCTCGTGATTTGAATGCCTTGTTTAGCGCTGTCACACCGGATGAATTCCGACGTATTATGACGTGTGAGACCGCTAAAGAAGCATGTGATATTTTTCAACTCACTCATGAAGGTACAAGTGTCGTTAAAGCTTCTAAACTCCAAAACCTCACCACTCAATTTGAAACCATCAAAATGAACGATAATGAAACTTCTGATGAATTTTATGCTAGGCTTTCTGATATTGTCAATTTATCTTTTAATTTGGGAGAGAAAATACCCGACAACCGAGTGGTAAAGAAAATTTTAAGGTCCCTACCCGATAGATTTATTCCAAAAGTGACCGTTTTAAATTCTTTACCAACTTTCGCCTCTACGAAATTAGAAGAGCTTCTAGGTGATTTACAAACCTATGAACTAGACATGTTTCCCTCTAAAACTGAAAAGAAAATAGAAAAGGGCGTTGCTTTAAAAGCCCGAAAAGTGGTCAAACAAGTAGTAGAGAGTGAGAGTGTTAGTGACTCGGAATACATGGCCTTGTTTGCTCGAAAATTTAAAAAATTTCTTAAATTTAACAAAGATAAATTTAAAAATGATTTTAAGAAATTTGAAACTTCTAAGCATGATAAAGCCGAGAGGATCCCTAAACCTATTAATGAAAATTTAAATAGGGATGAGTCGAATAGGTGTTTTGGTTGTGAGGGTTATGGCCATAGGGCTTCTTAGTGCCCCACTAAACTAAGGAAAGAGGGAAAATAATCCATTTCATATAATGCGACCCTTAGTGATAGTGATAAGGAAGAGAGACCCGATTCCCCCACTAAGCCTAACTTTGTGGCTTTTATGGCTAGTCATGTGAGCATCGATAATGAATCTTCTCTTGAAGATATTCAAACACATGACACTTCCAAGGTCAAAGTTTATAAATCTCCTTTTTTTTATGGTAGTGAGAGTGAAGAAGAAAGAGAGAGTGAAAATGAAGAAGAGGTTAATGTGAGTGAACTTCAAAATGCTTTTCAAGAATTATATGCTGAATCAATTAAATTAAAAAGAGCTAATTTGAAGTTAGAAGCTAGTTTAAAAGAACGTATCAAGGTCATTGATGATAGTATGTTGGTAGAAGACCTTAGGACACGTGAGAGGACTCTTCAAGAGAAGCTTGAATATGTAGGAGGCGAGAGAGATAATCTTAGGGGTTTAATGGAATCCTTGAAAAATGAGCTTCTTTCTTTTGAAGAGCGAAATGTTTTATTAGAGTCTAACATTTTAGAATTGCAAAATAAATTAAAAGACTTTAGTAATGTCAAATTTGATTTGGAGTGTCGTTCGAAAAAATTAGATAAAATCTTAGGAACGGTCCAAATAAAAAATGACATGTGTGGTTTAGGCTTCAATTCTTATAATAAATCTACTCATAAAGCCAAAACCAACGTTTTAGGAGAATCAACTAGGAAAGTCTTTAGAGATCATTTCTTAGGTACCAAATTTCGACGTAATTTTACTTGTACACATTGTGGTAAAAAAGGTCATCTTAGGAAATTTTATTTTGATCTTAAACGAATTCCTAGAAAATCCCATTGTAAAGTAACCACGGTAGTTAAAGTTCTTACAACCCAAGATAGTCATTCATCATTAATTTGGGTTAGGAAATCTGACTTGGTTGCCTTGCAAAATAGGGTTTTTGATTCTCATTTACTTTCACACACTTCCTCCCTTACTAAATCTAAGGGATGAATGTGTTAGTATTTGCATACTTTAGCGTTTGTACTTCATGCTATATTCACATGCTAAATGTATGCTTGTTAAACTAGAATAATGATTTTTGTTTATCTTTTGTATTTTAGTTCTTCATTTTGCTTGCATTAAATGAAAAATACAAAAAAGATTTTTGTTTATCATTTGGGTTTTTTATCTCTTGATAATTTAAGCTTAAAGAAAAGTTCAAATGATTTGTTTGTCTTTTGAGTAAAAAAAATTTTGGTTAAAAATTTCAAAAACTTAAAAAGATTTTTTTTGTGTTACTTTAATTTGACACACTTTATGTGGCATACACTTGTGTTAGAATCCCATATTTTACGCTCCCATGTGGCTAGAACTTTTGGTTTAGATTGTCAATCCTTATTATGTTCTTTGCCATGCTTACATGGACTAGTTGGATTTTGTGTTGATTAAATGGATTCTATTTTTATATGCCTCTATTCACACATGCACGAGCTCTTTTGAAATTTTAATTTCATATGTATATTTAAGCTATGTGAGGTGTTCTCCTTCCAATCTTGTCATCTGCATATTTGTGACTTAGGAGAACTAGTGCATGTCAAAATCCGTTCCACGTGAGATTTGTGTAAAAAATGAAAACATGATAAATATAAATGTGTACGGGGAAGGGCTCCGAAAGGACTTAGTGATCCTTTGCGATTGTAAGCCACCGTTTGAATGGACCTAAAAGAAATACGTGGTCCAAAGGCCTAAAAACAGAAAATATGACATTAAAAAGAAAGGTAATTTGCCAAGGCCTATGTTTGATTGATATATTCATTCAAAATTAATATAAATGCTTATTGAGGGAGATGGTATGGTATATCAACGGTTTGCACAATGTCTATTTATCCTAGTTGCATTTTCAATGTCATGACTCTATTGGTTTGTAGAATCATCAAAACTCTAGGCTTATATGCATTGTGTATGTTTGTTCATTGAGTTCAATCTATATTGTCACATGAGGTTATATTCAAATGTGATGAAGTTTGCAATCAAATGAGAACTCTGTGAACATGTTTTAAGTGATTGGGTCTAAATTTAATCGTTACTAGTTCACACCCCAACACTTTCATTTCCATATGACACATTTTTGCCATACGAGTGTGAAAGACTCCTATTATATTTTGTGTGTGTCATTTGTGTGTTTATATCTATCTATCTATCTATCTATCTATCTATCTTATATATATATATATATATATATATATATATGTGCGTGTGTGTGTGTGTGTGTGTACACATCATTAATATATCTCCCGTATGTATATATATGATATTTTGTTTAGTCTTTGCCTTGCCTTCTAATCTATTTTTGCTCTAATTCATAATATGTATCTATCTTGTTGCATCTTTTTGTTGATATCACATGCTTAATTCTTTATGTATCTTATTGGTATCATTTTCTTGCATCCTAATTGGTATCCGTTATTATTTGTTGGATTAGTTGTGCTTTTATTGCTCATATGCTTTATTGGTATCACTTTATGCTCAATTACATTTTTTTTATTTAACCTTTGTCTATTCCTGAACAAAAAGGGGGAGAATGATAGGGGGGAAATGGTATCTAAACCTATTATAATCGTATCCTAGTTTGGGAAAGATTTATCTTAGGGGGAGACGTCTTTCTTGCATTAAATATTTTGATATTCCCTAGGCGTGTAATGTGTTTGCTTGAGTGTGCATGAATTATTTTATAAAGCGACAACTTTCACCGACAAAGATTGTTGATCCTCTGGGTTGTTTGAGTCAAGCTTTGTAATTTTATTTTTGGTGGGACTTTTTATTAGTCTACTAGAGCTTGACGGCCCTTTAGGATTTTTGTCGGTCTTTGTCCCGGAATAGCCGAAGGGGGAGATTTG
This sequence comes from Sambucus nigra, assembly GCA_949130495.1. NCBI lineage: Eukaryota > Viridiplantae > Streptophyta > Magnoliopsida > Dipsacales > Adoxaceae > Sambucus > Sambucus nigra. The sequence goes on along the minus strand of OX422213.1, from coordinate 338,266,972 downwards.
TAAGGAAGCAAATTTCCAATTGAGTCCTTTGTAGTTTTGGCTCAATTCTGGACAAAAACGTTTGAGTTATTGTATAGAGTATATTGATCATCCCTCAAGCCTATGATGTGTTTAGTTGAAGACGTAGCGGTAAAAAGTATATAGCTTCATCAAAAGTCGTGGTTTGTGTGCCTCGTTTCAACGTCATCAACAGTAGTTCCATGCTCCCAAGGTATGAATGCATTACATATATATATAGGAGCTTGGAACATGTTTATATTGGGTGTTAGGTTTTTAAAACTATGTTTTGTGTTCAGATGTTTTTCTATTAAAACTTATATATATAATATATAATGTTTCTGGGCTTAAAAAGAATTTTTGAACATTCTGTTAGTTCGTTCGAACGAGATTGTCGTTCGAACCACAAGTCGTTCGAACGAGTTTGCCAACGAGTTCCGAGTATAGGCCTTTGAAATGTCGTTCGATATGTCGTTCAAACGAACCTTATGTTCGAACGAGATATCAAATGAGATTTCTAACGAGTTCAATCTGGAACTTCGTTAGAAGTCTCGTTCGAATGAAATGTCGGGCAGGAACAATTTTTGGCAGTTTTTGACAGTTTTTAACCCATGTTCCCCACTTCTTTCCCCACTATCTTTTCACAACATATCTAAGCGCGGGAATCATTATTGAAGTTTTAAAATTTTCATAATATACTAACTCCTAGAGAGAGTTTTGTGAGTTGCTTCTTCCAAGAAAAAGTTCATGAGTTTGAGTGTTTATTTTATAAAGAAAAATCCGTTAAACACTTAGTTACACCCATATTTGTTTCTTCTAAGTTCATATATACATATAATTTTCTTGGAGCATTTTGGCACCGATTTATCTCTACATTTGTTTAAAGATAAGTTTGGATTTTCTTCTACATCCCTCAAAGAAGAGTTTGTTTTGCTGCGGCATTCTCATGTGGTAAAAGACACCACGTGTGGTTGACGGTGTACCTATTGTCCGATTGGTGAGTCCAAGATCGCGGTGGAGCTCCGTGGTTATCCGCTAGGAAGAGGTGGTTACAAGAAGACGCATCAAGGCTTGAGAGGGTTCGAGTTGAGGAAGTAAGTCATCTGTCTTGTAAATGTAATTCTGTACTTAGTGGATTTGAGGCTAGGGCCGTCCGAGGTTGTTTCAAGTTTTTGGTTTTTTCTCGTACATCGCGGCGTAGTGTGATTGATTTATTTTTATCTTGCATAATGACTTAGAACTCATGCTTAGGATAAGTCAAGATAAAATTGATTTTAATTGTCACACTTAATTTAATTTGGTGCATAATTAATTTGGGGTAATAGTTTATTTAATTCAAGTCTTTTGTTAAAACTGGTTTGGCCTAATTTTGAAATATTGACAAATATGACTTAGGCAAAATTCTAGGACTTGTATTAATGGCGTTTAAGTGAAATTAAATGAGTGTGTGTTTTAATTAATTTCACTCGGTTTAATTTTAATTTGTTGAGAAATTAAAATTTGCTTTAAGTTGAACCATCTCATCGCTTCCGCATCTATTTCATAAAAAGAAAATTATATTTCTTAAAGAAATTAAAAAGGGGACCCTTCGGGCGAATACACATATAATTTTTGTATACCCATGGTCTTCGGTATTTAAATATTAAATTATCCATATCATCCTAAAGAGGATGACAAGTATAAATTTGGTTCCGAAGTACTATATGTGCATGTTATTATAGTATTTGGTCCAGAAGTACCATATATGTACGTTGTTAGTATATTGATATACATGACACAGTGTATGATACTGGATATTATAATTGCAGTCAATATATTAGCATGAAATAATTACCATTGACTTGCATAACATGTGACTAATATCAATAATATCATATGATATTTTCATATCTAACCATCTATATATAGTTAGTTATATAGATGTAGGTTATTTATGGGATCCTTATAAAGAATAATCAAAGCACTTATGACTTACCTCAAATGACATATGGTCCGGCTATTACTTATGAATAACGCTTGTATAGCTCAAACTCGAAGAGGCTACAACGAGGAAGATATGACTAAAAACATTTTAGTTCTTTTACATTCATGAAGTCAAGAAGAGTTATGCAATACACAAACTCCATAAGAGTTATGCTAATAAGTTAAATAGATCTGATAAAGTGACATGTCCATCCCTCCTCACCCAAATCTTATGGAAGTCGATCTTATGAAGAAAAATGAAATTTAAGTAACACCCGGTCAAATTTATTCACCATGTTAAAGCAACATTTAAGAGGGTTGTATATGAGACTGACATGCACCGACTCAATCATCGAAGAAATATCATAATCAGGGGGAGTATCCAATCAGGGGAGCATTTGATCGGGGGATAATCTAAGAACATGATGTTTTGGATATATGCGCGATGTACTATTTTTTTTAACTATGTTTTTTTCCCATTGGGTTTTCCAGTTAAAGGTTTTAATGAGGCAACAAAAAGCGCGTACAACACCGATTTAATGATCACAAAAGTTGTATTATTTTTCCTTCACTTTGGTTTCTTTCCACTGGGTTTTTTCTTAATAAGGTTTTAATGAGGCAACAATCATTGATTGGTGGATATAGTGTACATCCAAGGGGGAGTGTTATTAAATATTTATTTAAAGTGGATGTTTATTTATATTCTAGTCCACTAGTATTCTGCAATTATTAAGAGGTCCATTGGATTACCTTATTTTGTACTATAAACATGAGCCATACTCCCTTAGTATTGACAGAGCAATGAAATGAAAGATTCACTCCCTCTAAATTCTCTCTGTGTTTCCTCTATTTTATAACAATAACAATAACAATAACAATAACAATAACAATAACAATATATATATATATATATATATATATATATATATATATATATATATATATATATATATATATATAGCACCTATAACAGCTAACTATATTGAAGAAGCTCCTCTATTATGACGATGTTACGATTTAGCATAAAAATACCAAGTCAAAATCACCAAAGTATATAATAGAAATATTCCCTAGGGACGGTTTAGCATAGAAATACCGAAGTCTAAAAAACAATTATGGCAACGAGGTAGCCAAGTCATAATCACCCTTACATTATAGACATATAATGATTTTTAACTTATTTTTGGTCAGCCAATCAGAAGACGAGCAATAAATAGTCGCACAGACTATGAGCCTTCTGATATGGACCTTCTGCATGCCGATGGTATTACTTCTTCCAATGGGATTGGTTGCATGGAATTTTCATTTCCCAAGTTGATGCACGATATCTTCATGGACCCGGCTGATCAAAATGATCCACTACTGAGGTAAGTCTCAATTTTTGGTGCATTTGTAGCCACGTGTTCAATGGACACCTCTCACGTCAACACTAATTAGAATGATCCACATGTTCAATGGACCCGACTTATCATTTTTAGATTTTGAAACTATAAACTTAGTGTATCAAGCTTGTTGGTACTAAAATTTACCACTAGAAATAAATGGTATACAATTCACATCTATCTCAACATGAAACTTTAGAATTAGTTATGTAAAATGCTTACCTGTTAATTTCTTTATTTCACCAACATTTTATGCATATTTTAGTCTTTTTCAGGCTCGTGTCATTGTGACTATACACAAAATTTAGTGTGAACCATATGAAGAACTCACTTTTATATCATTGATCTATTAATAATAGGAGGAAATCCCAAGTCTTTTCTCACTTGTATTAAATTGAATAAGAAAACCTATCAATTTCAAGTAAAAAATGATGGTCCTATAAAGTTCCTATGAAAAATAAACATCAATGTTTACACTTTTATTCATTTGGTTGACTTGGTTAATAATGGGTTCATATGGCTTAGTGCTAATACCAGATCTTGCTTTGCATCTGCAGGTACCAACTCATTAGAGTTCACTCAAGTAGCCTTGGAGAAAATTGCAAGTGGTTAGAAATGTTCGAAGACGTTGGCCTTGCCGTTCACTGTGTTGCTTTGACTGAATTTCATATGCATTGACATGAATTGAGATAAAATTAAAATTTCCTCATGTATTGAGATGAATTTCATATATATATATTGACATGAATTTTCTATTAATAGAATTTGAGCCGTTAATTTTTAGTGGGTTTATTGTATGTGTATTCATGTTGTTGCAGACTATTTATATTGTTGTTGTATTATTTTTTACATGCTAGTTTTATACTATTATTGAATTTTTATTTTTCTAAAACAGGTACAAAATAGTGAAAATATTGTTGATTTTTTGGGTAATATTATTTATAATTAATTGTTTTTCTTTGATCTAAAAATTTGGCACAGTTCAAAGCCGTTCCAAACGTGTATCAAATTTTAGCACGGTTTGACACAGTTACAAAGTGTGCCAGAAATATCAAATTCTGGCACGATTTTAAAGTATGCCATAAGTGTTCATGTTTGGCTAAATCTGACACACTTTTAAATGATGACAGGAAAAAATGATCATTTTGGAACACCTGATTCTGGCATAGTTCAAAATCGTGCCGGATTATTATTTTTGGTGTAGTGATAATGCCACATGGTACACCGTGAAGTCGTGCAATATAGGTAATAAATAATTTGGTGCACTGCTCGACTGTAAAAGTTATTCGTACCGAAAGGAAATGAGCCACCTTTGCAATCTATCAATGATGATCCGAATCAAATCATGACCTCTTTGGGACCTCGACAGTCCCACTATGAAATCTATGGATATTGATAAGCACCCAAAACTGTATATTTTATACCCCGAATAGACGTACTTTAGTTGTTAATTCTCGGCAATTTGGGTCTTATGTGCTTAAATATTCATTGTGCAGGCTTAATTGCAATTGCGGTGTCAAAAGTTATATTTTCAGGCCATTTGCAGTTAAAATGGTGCTATTTACCAATCCCATACCCTACCCTACCCTAAACCTAGCCCAAAGCATCACCCCATGCCTGTGTGTATTTAGTTTGTGTCTTTTTTTATTTTTTATATTTTTTGTTTGAGTCATTTTATTTTTAAGTTTATTTTAGATTTATTTAGAATTTTTAGGTTTTAATTTCTATTTTTATATTTTATTTTTATTAATATAATTTTATTTTATTTTGATTTTTATTAGCTTTTAGTTCAGTCTTATTTTATTAGGATTAATTTTAGGAGTTTATTTTTAGTTTATTAGATTTTATATTTTAGGACTTTTGTTTTCATTTTTTTTAGATTTTTCATTATTTATTTCTTTTGTTTTATTATTTTAGTTTTTAATAGCCTAGGATTTTATTTTTATTGTTTTTAGTTTGTTTTATCTTGATTTTATTTTTTATTTTTAGTTTAATTAATTTTAGTTGAGTCTTTATTATTTGAGGGTCACAAATTAATACACACACATACTCACACCACACTATCCTACACCTCACATACACACAAACCCCCCCAACCACACACTTACTCCCCTACACCCTCTCACACAATAATACCTCAACTTCATCCTCCTCAAATCCCCAACAATCGTTTTCTCTCTCCTCACTCTTCCCTCATTAGCAAAACCTACACCAACATCCCCTTCACCCGAAAACCCACCAATTATCACCCACCATTCTTACCCAAGAACTCCAACCCACGATCTCCTGCCGACCTACCCGAAAACCTCACCCTCCGGCCACAACCCGACAACTACCCCGCCGGATCCCCACAACTCGTGACCTCATCAACCCCAACTCCATACCCGCTCCGGCGACCAGCTCCCAACAACCCGTCTCCCCTGCTTCGTCCCACCTACCCGTGCCCGGCGCAGCTCCACGGTCGAAACCCACACCATTGCCGACCGCAACAGCCACAACCGACGCGTCTCCGGCCTCCCCACGACCCCTGCTACCCGCAACCCACAACCCACCAAACCCGTTTTGAACCGAAACCATTTTCACCCAAGTTCAATCCCATTTTTCCCCAAAAACCTTATTCCCATCTTCCATTTCAAACCCAAACCCATTTCCACTTTTCTCCCAAGCCACGATTTGTGTCACCTGCCAAACCAAATCCAAAAAGCCAAAGTCAAAAATCCCCATGTGCCCAATTAACCAATTTAAACCTTTACCCAAATTACCCCACAACTATCAACTTTTAACCATTGCCCAAAATACCCCTTTTACCAAATCAGATTTTATTCCAATCCCCTCACTCACATGACCTCAACACACTCACACCTCAAGCTCCTCTCACCATTTCCATGCACACTCATGTCCATTCCCAAAAATACCCCCATGCTCCATGCGCCTACTATAAATGAAGATGAAGACCCCATATGGAGGAGAGCTTTTTAGATAGGAATTTTTAGAGAGAGAATTGTAGAGAGATAACACCATTTTGTAAATAGTTTTTGTTTTTATTTTTTTGGAGATTTGGTGAGATTTAATTATGAGTAATTGAATTTTATGGAAGATGATAGAGTTCAAATTTCCAATTTCAAGGAGACTTGTTGAAGATTTGTTTTCTTTCTCTACTCTTTTATTATACATGCCTTTGATTATTTGTTCATCATATTTAATATCATGTTAGGCTAATCCCCTTTCAAGGGGTGGGGGGAACCCTTATTTGATGTTATTTTAATTTAATTAGTTTGATTACTTGAAAATTCCCTTTGAATGTTATTTTTGACCCCTCACCCTTTAATTTGCACCTCGAGAGAGGGTAAATGATTTTCAAGAGAAAATTGAAATTCTAGTTGTAATACCCATTTTAGATTCGAACTAGAGATAGGGGTTTATTAAGTGGGGTATTATAACTTGAATTTCAACTCTAAATTTATTTTCTAAGATTGACAAAAATTTTAATTGATCGATCCTAGCGGGTGATTAATTAAAAGGAGTGTGGATCTATTTTCTAGAGTCGTGGGGGGTTAAACTTAATTTTCTAAAAGGTTACTATTAAAATTACATTTGCAACGAGAGTTGATTTGTAATTTTGATATTAATTTGGGAGAATTCAATTGATTAAATTAATTAGTTTGAATAGCTAAAATTTGTGGTGTAATCCCATTCCTTGATTGTTCTCACAATTATTTACCTCACTTTATCTCTTATTTTAGTGTTAGACTTTATTTTCCATTTTAGTCATTTTCTAGTTAGTTGTTATCATATCACATTTAGTTTAGTTTAGTTTAAATCATCACCTCACCCAATTGTTTTAATATTTGAAAAAGCTAAAAAAAGGTAGAAAAGTGAAAAAGCACAAAAAGAAAATAAAAAGTGAATTACAATTGAGTTTGTCTCTAGCTTACCCCCTTGATGTGAATTGATACCCTTACTTACCGCTACACTTGAGATTGTTATATTTTGTAGGTATTTGAGGATTTTGACTAACTTGGCTTTCAACAACGACATACAAAAAGGATAGTTATCAAATGGCGCCGTTGCCATTCTTGGGAGCGTGAAGCACTTGGAGTAGATTTCAACTTGTAGTTCATTTATTTTTTGCACTTTTTTTATTTTTTTTGGTACCATTTTTATATTTTTAGAAGGCTTGTATTAGGATTTTTTCCTTGGCTTGTATTGCGATGCTTAGAGGCACCTTTATTTCATTTTCATTTTAAAATTGTAATAATCGAAGCAAGCGTGATAGGGAAACCGGGCAAGGTAGGGAGAGGGCGTCCAAAGGCGAGGATTTATAAGCCTCTCTACCTTGGGTCGGTAGGACTCTCGGGGACGACTGAGATAGGCGTAATCTCCCCTCAGCCGACTCAAATTTTTTGGCATCCCACGACCTACAAATCATGGGAGGTACATTTTTCAACCCTCGCGCCTCTCCTGTTAGCGAGTCAATTATTGTGTGTACTTGTGTGCTCTTGTGGGATTTTATTCTTGCATTTATTTTCGAATGGTGTGATGAATTAAATTACTATGACCTACACCCGGTCACTCACGAGAAGGGATTTCATCACCCGACTCACTCGCTTACCAATTGTGTGCTACCCTAGCCGTCATTATTTTAAAATCAATCAACTAGGTAGCCCACTAGGAGAATATTTCGTAAAGGCGATCACAAAGATATTTTCGTGATTTTTTATAGCCGGCAGACTTAATTAAAATTTGACTACCCTTTCACTAAATTTAAAGAAAAAAATTGGCTATGTGTTAGTTAGGAAATTTTCTTGACTTGTGTGTGTGTCCAATTCAATTTTCGGTAGTCGATTTTAGTGATTTCGCGCAAATTCAAAGGGTCCACCTACTCTCCCCGCCCTTTTCTTCCCAAAAAAAAAAATCCAAAAATATTTTCTTTCCTTTTGAAAAATTTAAAAACTGCAAAAAAAAAATATTTCTATCCTCATGGCCGAAGAACGTCCTTTACGGGACTACTTTGGTCATTTCCCATTGACACGTGTGAGAGTGATCCGGAGCCGTCTCTTTATGATATTTTTAGTGGTTTCACCTCTCTCACAAGTGCCCTTGATACTCTTGACCCATCCATGCGTGCACCTCATACTCCATCACCCTCGGTGTCAAGTGTCGACGGGTCTCATCCTTTGTTGTGCACCCACTGTTATTATGCCGATCACATGTCCCATGGGTGCCCTTACATTCCATATCCATCCGAACCCACCGTGGAGCCTGTGTATCCATATGACACTATTTTGGATCCCACCTCGGCCTACTATCCCAATATACCTAATCCCGAGTTGTGTGAGTATCCGAGCTATTCGTGGAGGCCTGATCATCCTCCCACGCAATACGAATCCCAACTCGATGTTGTGAATCCTCACGCGTTCCAACAGTCGTCATGGCAACCTTGTGCACCCATTCACGATCAGTACCCTCACTATGCACCCACTGAATTTCAACCCTTTGTCCATCACGAAAGAGATCCTTTTGTGTATGATGAACTTGGCCCCACTCCACACACTTCATTTGAGTATTCTCCATATACTCACGATAGTAGCACGTTGTGTCCACCTCAACCACCGCCACCACCCATCACTCCACCACCTCCATCCACATTTGCTCTCGAAAGCCTCTTGCAAAAGTTCATACTCGAGCAAGAGCAAGCCACTCTAATTCAAACTCAAGCTCTCCAAAAGCTTGAACAATGATTAAATGAATTGGAGTGTGCGAGAGAGTCGGACATTCCCATGGCTCCACCCATAGTTGCAACCGAGTGTGATGATGATGTGTCCTCTTGTGACACAGATTTTGAGTGTGACCGATCCTACTACCCCGAGAATCTCGAAGTTGAGACCATCCCATGGTCTAGTCCCCAAGTCGACAATTGTGTTGACTTACCTTTCGATAGTGAGCCTGATCCAATCCCACCATGTCCACATGAACCACCCTTTAAGGTTCCCACTACCGAGATATCCCAAAATTTTCCAGAGCTTTTACCTTATGCCCCAATTGCCTATGTCTCTGACATGACCATATCTTTTAGGTTCGCTCCGGCTACGAGTGCTCACCATTGTACAGAGATAGCGTCAGAGATGGTTCCCACCTCTCTTGATATGGATCCTACCCTGTCATATTTGGCTCCCCTTGAGCTGAATATTGATGTTGATTCATCTATCTCGGATCTTAATGCCTCGTTAGACCCTTTCACCACATCGGATGGCGACATAATGGTGGATAAGTTGATCACTCACTCGTTTATTTCCACACTTCCTTCTGCGAGTTCACTTGTGGATCACTCCGCGCCTCATGAGGAGTGTGTGTCTCCCACTCTTGAGTTGGATCATCTTCCTCCACAATTTATCCCACCCAACCCACCCATTGTCCCTTCCACCCTACCACCTGGTTTGGATCTTGACTTTACACATTTCAAGTTTCCATCAACATTTTTAAATCCTCACTTGAAACCATCCTCCACTTTCCACGAGAGTATTTGTGGTGCTACTCTCCACTTTCGTGACGTCGAGCTTGTTCCTCCATGTCCGCCACTATCTTGTGGTGTTTCTTCTCGACAGCTCCCTGGCGTGTCACGGTGCGACCATTATCATCGTCCATTTATATAACGGTTGTGTCCTTTCTATGAGGCCCACCCCATTCCACTTTCTACAACCTTCCGCCTCCCTCACCAATTAGAGCACCATGACTATAAGGCCCTAGTCGCCCTCACCTTTCGGCTCAATAAGGCTCGTGGCTGATAACTCTTCACCCTTTCCACGCTCACCATTAACCTAATACCCACCCACCCATGGTCCACCGATGCTTTGCATCGTGTGATGCACTTTGCCATACAGATGCATTGACCACTTTAGCCTATTTCTAGCAAGACTGATGCTTCAGTCTTGTTTGGGAGTGATTCTCATCACCCCAATTTTTCTGTCACCCTGTGCTTTCATAGATCCTATGCTTAGGGTGAGATCCCTTCGGTCTGGCTGAAGACATTAAACTTAGCGCTACCGGGAGGCAGCCCGCGTTTCATGTACTAGTCTCATCCTGTTTGGGGGTGGTGTTTCACATCACCCTATGTTTTGCCATGTTTATAGACTTGTACATTTACCTTTTTTTCTCTCTCTTATCATTTATTCAGGTTTATTCTTAGCTCCCTCTGTCCACTTCATTAGCGGTTCATTCTGGTAAACTCTTTCCTACCGTATGCTCTCTATTTTAAAAATCATTTTATCCAACATCAAGGACGATGTTCCTTTTTGTTTGGGGGTGGGTAATTTTATCAAAATTATACCTCTTTTGAATTTTTTTGATTTTTGAACCTGATTTTTAAAATTTCGTGCAGTTTCTTTCATCTCATTTATTGATGCGAATTTTCAATCATCCATCTTTCAAAGTCTAGGAATCAAGTTAGAGAATATTTTTTTCTAAGTAGCTTATGTAATATATAACAAGGCATGTTGCACCATGAATTTCTAGACTGAAAAAATTTGCACACTTATCACGTCACAACGGTTTAGAGTTGAGGAGTACTACAATTCTAAAGAGATCCTTAAGGATCACTAGTGGAGACTTTAGCTTGTGAGATTTGTGCCTTTCACCTTTTAGAGTGTTTTACGTAATCTCCGAGTCATAAGTTGATTCAACTTCATTTGGGTTCGCATTTTAATTGTTGTATGATCTCATTATTCTTCATTTTTGGCTTGATCACTGAGAACGAGATCTTTTTCGAGTTCTAAGAAACGCATGTCTTGAAATTTGTCCCGATCACTAGGTTTTCATCCATACGCCTACCACTTTTTCATATCATATTTCCATTCACTCACCCATTACATTCCCATGCTTTTCCATATTTCCCCACACCATCACCTATCATCTCCATATCATGTTGCATTTTCAAAATCAAAGAGTGTTTATTTCAAATGTAAATGTCTTCAGTGTTGGTTTGAAAAGTGAGAGAAAAAAAAATCGAAAAAAAAGAAGAAGCAACAATAGAAAAGAAAAATCAGAAAAAAAAGAAAAAAAGAGAGAGAAGAAAATAAAAAGAGTTTATAGTTAGTAGTTGGTTGTGTAATAAAGACATTTGTGCCTAAAGTATAGAACACTCTTCTATCATATCCATTCATATATCATAATTCATATCACCATTATATCCTACATACCACATCCATACACCATCCATCCATCATATCACCATCCTAGCTTATATCATCATATTTTTTCCATCTCATTTCCCCTAACCCATTATCATCCATATTCCCCTAGGTGTTTGGGCAAATGAAAGTTGACGTGGTGAATAACTCGACGTTGTCATTATAGTGATTAGTATTCTTTCATGATATCACTTTTCTTTCAAATTGTTGATTCTTTCTTATGTGTGTGTGAGACGTTTGAACTTGCTTACATTTACTCATCTCCTCACATACAAGAGCGATACACTTACCCAAATCTCGAGAGTTCGATTGAGAGAGTTATATCCAGTGAGATTTTGAAGTTGAAGCGTTGATTCCGAAAAGGCTATCTAAGAATTACTCTTGTGATACTCGACCCGTTTTGACTGATTCAAACTACACACGTTGAGTTCTAAGAAGGATGTGCCTTGAGTATTTACTTAGCTAAACTTTTTATGCACTTCTAGCTTGTATTTCTCAAAATATTTCTCATGTGATGGATTGTGCTATTATTCTATGTCTAATAAGAGATAGACTGCCGTTGTAAATAAGAATTTTGTGGGTATATTCCCTGCAAACCCTCACGAGACACAACTCGTCCTGTAGGGCAACCTATAGGTTTAAAGGCTTGATGCACATACTAAGTGCAATCTCAAGTGCCCGCGAAAGTGGTACACTTTTGGTTACTTATCTTTCTCTTTCTCTTTCTCTCTATCTTATTGCCCGAGTACTAGCAATGCTCTGTTTGGGAGTGGTGTGATAAGCATCCAAAACTATACATTTTATACCCGAATAGACGTACTTTAGTTGTTAATTCTAGGCAATTGGGGTCTTATGCGCTTAAGTATTCATTGTGCAGGCCTAATTGCAGTTGCGGTGTCAAAAACTATATTTTCAGGCAATTTGCAGTTAAAATGGTGCTATTTACCAATCCCATACCCTAGCCTACCCTAAACCTAGCCCAAAGCATCACCCCATGCCTGTGTGTATTTAGTTTGTGTCTTTTTATATTTTTTTATATTTTTAATTTGAGTCATTTTATTTTTAAGTTTATTTTAGATTTATTTAGAATTTTTAGGTTTTAATTTCTATTTTTATATTTTATTTTTATTAATATAATTTTATTTTATTTTGATTTTTATTAGCTTTTAGTTTAGTATTATTTTATTAGGATTAATTTTAGGAGTTTATTTTTAGTTTATTAGATTTTATATTTTAGGACTTTTGTTTTCATTTTTTATTAGATTTTTCATTATTTATTTCTTTTGTTTTATAATTTTAGTTTTTAATAGCCTAGGGTTTCATTTTTTATTTTTATTGTTTTGATTTTGTTCTATTTAGATTTTATTATTTTTAGTTTTATTAATTTTAGTTGAGTCTTTATTATTTAAGGGTCAAAAATTAACACACACACACATACTCACTCACACCACACTATCCTACACCTCACATACACACAAACCCCCCAACCACACAGTTACTCCCCTACACCCTCTCACACAATAACCCCTCAACATCATCTTCCTCAAATCCCCAACAATCTTTTTCTCTCTCCTCTCTCTTCCCCCATTAGCAAAACCTACACCAACATCCCTTTCACTCAAAAACCCACCAATTATCACCCACAATTCTTACCCAAGAACTCCAACCCCGATCTCCTGCCGACCTAACCGAAAACCTCACCCTCCGGCCACAACCCGACGACTAACCCGTCGAATCCCCACAACCCGTGACCTCATCAACCCCATCTCCATACCCGCTCCGGCGACCAGCGCCCAACAACTCGTTACCCCTGCTTCATCCCACCTACCCGTGCCTGGCGCAACCAGTTTGCAAAGGGTTGCACGATCTTTCTTGTTCGCGTCTCGAGGATACCTAACATGTTTGAGGAGGCACCAATTTTCATGGTACCATAACCCTGTTACGTCGAAATCTTCCTCGGTGATGAGCTTAATGTGTTAATAGTGGGTGTGCATAGCATGCTTCCAAACCAAGAAAGGGGCCATTGTTATTCCTTAACGCATATCGATCATGGAGGCTAGGGTTGCAAGGGTATCTTCTATGTTGTTATTTTTATGAGGTAGGTAATGGAAGGTAATATCTTTGAATTAGGAAGTCATCTCTTTTAGGTGGGCGTGACATGGTAGGAGCTTCTCGTCTTTGACGATGAGGGAAGAGTCCCTATAAACGTCTAAGTGCTTGATACCTTTTATGAGGGCGATTTTGAGGCCTATAATGCATGACTCATACTCAGTCATATTGTTGGTGCAAGGGAAGTATAATTTGATGGAAATGGGAGTGTTAAAGTCATTAGGGGCGATCAAGAGCATCCCAATTTCGTATCCTTTCTTGTTGGAGGCTCCATCAATGAACATTTCCCATATACGGTCTTCCTGAGACATGCAAAGAAAATCTTCATTCGGGAACTCAGAGATCCAAAAATCAGTTCCTTCTATAGGTTAATCAACAAGGTAGTCAAAGATGGCTCTCTCTTTCATAACTTTTTTTGTGTAACGTACGCAATATCGAATTTGGATAATAACATTAACCAACAGGTTTTTTGGCTGGACAAAGCATTCCTTTCTACTAGGTACTTAATGGGATCCATTCGGGATAATAGAATGAATGGAAAGTCAAGCATGTAGTGCCGTAACTTCTGCGTGACCCAGACCAGGGCGACACATGCTTTCTCTAAAATAATGTAGTTGACTTCATACGCAACCAATTTCTGATTGGCGTAATAGATGGCTCTTTCCTTGTGGGATCCTTCAATGTATTGGGCTAGCAAATCCACGACTGTTGGTTGTAGGACAGCCAAGTATAGTAGGAGGGGGAGACCTGGCTCCGGAGGCATGAGGACCGAAAGTCGGGAAGGTATCTCTTAATTTGGTCAAAGTCTTATTGGCTAGCTTCATTCCAGACTTTGGTTTAATCCTTCCGGAGAAGTTTAAAATGGGTTTGCAAATATAGGGTAGTTGGTTGATGAATCGACTGATATACTATAGTCTACCCAGAATCCTCAGACTTCCTTCTTCGTCCGTGGTGGTGGCATCTCAAGTATGGCTTTCAGTTTATTTGGGTCCGCTTTGATTCCCTTCTCACTGACCCTAAATTCTAAGAGTTTTCCTTTCTTGATGCCGAAAACACACTTATGTGGATTTAATCGCATTTGGTATAGTTGCCATTGTTCGAAGAACTTTCGGAGGGTAGGGATATGACTTTCTTGAGTCTTAGACTTAATTATCATGTTTTCCATATAGACTTCGACCTCCTTGTGAATAAGGTCGTGTAGGATGGTTGTGGTAGCCCTTTGCTCGGTAGCCCCGACATTCTTGAGTCCGAATTGCATGACAGTGTAGCAAAAAGTTTCCCATGGGGTGATGAAGGCGGTTTTCTCCTGATGGTTAGGATGCATCTTGATCTGGTCATTACCGGATAATATCAAAACTGAATTAAATGCAACTGGAATAAAACTCTCCAGTTTAGATATCTCAATACAATAATCCCATCACAAATTAAATGTATCAAAACCGACATAAGAACTTAATTTGTCTATGATAGAGAAGAAATAACTAGAATCCTCTTGGGAGACATGCCCTAAATAAAAGATCAATTACTGAGTATGAATCAATGAATATGAAAGCATCTAAACAAGGTCCAAGACTCCATATCATCCATAGCTCGTAAAAAATCTCAATCCTCTACGGTTGGCGTCCCTGCGACTGGACACCTGATATAGGAGATATAAGAGAGAAGAGGATATGCAAGAAAATGGGCCAGAGCCTAATTGTAAAAATAGTTTAGAAAACAACAAGTGAGTAAATGCTATATTCAATAATTATTATATATATTAGATTTATCGGACTCTCTTGAGATCCTCACCTCTCATCTAGAGTGCATCGTTATCGTACCTTAAAAATCATGTTAGTTACTATTCACATACGAACTAGTTCATATCAGTGCCAAGCACCCATATCCCATATCTATCCCATGTATTTCCATTGCAATACAGGTAATACGTATATATCCAATTTCCCTATAACATGGATAAGACCTTTTTCAATTTATTATAATTAAGTATTCACCTACTTAATTCCTTTCAGATTTCATTATCTTTCATGTCTAATTAATTCACACACTAGATAATATCACAAGTATATATACATTTTCACTCTATTATATATATACTAAATTGCACCCCGAGGCTTAGCTGCGGTGCGTGCGTACTCTGCTATCATGTCCCAGTACATCTCGGCACTGTATAAAGGACCATAGGTTTGGTATTTCCCACGAACAATAATTAACAAATCACAAACAATGGAGGCGAATTCTCACTAATGGCAATCCAACCTAAGTCCTATGTTCTGAGGCGACAAGTCAAAGATCCCCCCTAAGGCTCATCCGGATATGACCGTCCTCTACGCGTAAACCTCCCATCGATAGAAAGTAGGCTAGGTATTTCATACACATAAATTAAACAATTAATAGGTATACACACCAACCTATATAAAATTCATTACGCACTTGACTAATATCATATTAGGATTTCATCCCACCCCAGGTGCCCGTCGTATTTATCAATACCACCCGTACTTGTTAATCACGATTATCATCGTATATTTATTATCTAATTGTCACTCAGATAATCCCAAGTACCCGTATATATATAGATATATATCACCAATATTAACCCGTACTTGACCATGACGATTATTTTTCTCTAAATCGTAATATTATTATGTAGATATCTCTCACATAATTTTATTCCTCAATTTCATATAATTTTCCAACATTAACCCAAGTCCCTCACTCCTTGTTAATGTACCAAAATTATTCAGAACTTAATGTGGGCTAAAAATACAATAGTCCAAACTGTTCTCGGCTAAAAATAGATATTCCAGAATCTAATCAGAAACTCAGAAATCTCGTTCGAATGAGATGGCACCTCTTTCGAACGACACCATGTCTCGTTCGAACGAGAACAACGTCATTCCAGCTCGTCTTCAACCTCAGTTTTCTGCGTTTTTCTGACTGTTCTTACACCCAAACCCTTATGGATTTCGTTATACCCAAAATCCAGTGTGTTAACAGTGTTCTAACATGTTCGAGGGCGACTATCACATAAGAATAACATCAAATTCATATATTCATAAGGGTATTATCCTCAAACCCATTAAATCTTTAAATTCCAATTTATCTAAATCCTCCATTTTTATACCTCTTAAAAACCCAGAATTTAGAATTATCATTTCATATCTAAATCATCAAATTTTCATATTCAACATGAGTAGAATTTATCTACATGGAATTCCTAACATTATTTTCATATCATCAATAAACAAATAAATCCTCTATGATGAGATTTTGCATTTTTAGCAATTATCTCAATATAGATTAATGATCTAGAATTTATTTCTTTGAGTGAGTTCTAATGTACAATTTTATAATGTTAGGATTTGCATTTTTAGCAAATCTCTTTTATTATTTAATTGTCCATTATGAATTCATCCACTATCCTTTTTATTTTTACTTTAGATTCAGAAAGCTTGTTTTAGATAAGAATTTGTAGAGAGAGAAAATACCATTTTAATGTAGGTTTTAGATTAAAATTTTTATTTTATTATTTTTGGATAGTGAGGGAAAAATAAATTGTTGTGAGAATTAATTTGAGAAAAATATTTGATGTAATTTTGTTTGGATCATTCAAATTGAGGGATGCTGATTTCAACTCATGCATTGAAGTTCAATTAAGCATTAAGAGATTGGGTTTGATTGTTCTTTTCTCTTCTCATTTATTTTATGCCTTTGATTATTAATTTGTCAAATTTCATAACATGTTAGGCTAAATACCCTTTCAAGGGGTGGGGGGAAACCTTTATTTGATGTTATTTTAGTTTAATTAGTTTGATTACTTGAAAATTCCCTTTGAATGTTATTTTTGATCCCTCACCCTTAAATTTACTCCTAGAGAGAGGGTAAATGATTTTTGAGAGAAAATTGAAATTCTAGTTATAATACCCATTTTAGGTTCGAACTAGAGATAGAGGTTTCTTAAGTGGGGTATTATAACTTGAACCTCAACTCTAAATTTATTTTCTAAAATTGACATAAATTTTAATTGATCGATCCTAGCGGGTGATTAATTAAAAGGAGTGTGGATCTATTTTCTAGAGTTGTGAGGTGTTAAAATTAATTTTCTAAAAGGTTACTATTAAAATTATATTTGCAACGAGAGTTGATTTGTAATTTTGATATTAATTTGGGAGAATTCAATTAATTAAATTAATTAGTTAGTATTGCTAAAATTTGTGGTGTAATCCCATTCCTTGTTTGTTCTCACAATTATTTACCTCAGTTTATCTCTTATTTTAGTGTTAGACTTTATTTTCCATTTTTGTCATTTTCTAGTTAGTTTTTATCATATCACATTTATTTTAGTTTAGTTTAAATCACCACCTCACCCAATTGCTTTAATATTTGAAAAAGCTAAAAAAAAGTAGAAAAGTGAAAAAGCATAAAAAGAAAATAAAAAGTGAATTACAATTGAGTTTGTCTCTAGCTTACCCCCTTGATGTGGATTAATACCCTTACTTACCGCTACACTTGAGATTGTTATATTTGGTAGGTATTTGAGGATTTTGACTAACTTGACTTTCAACAACGACATACAAAAAGCATAGTTATCAGATATATTCCCCTACTTTCACTCGAGAATCTCTAAAGACTGTAACTCCCCTATCGGTATTTGGTGCTCTGCCTTTACTAGCTGACAAGTGGTACAATTCGACACAAACTCTGCAATATCCTTCCTCATCCTGATCCACCAATATGACTTATATATATCCTGATATATTTGTCCCCTCTCGAGTGTACCGTGAATTATGAACCGTGTGGCTTGGTTAAAACTACCATCCTCAACTTGCGACTCTCCGACACTCCCAAATGTCCCTGAAATCTCAATTCGTCGTTTGAGTTGATCGAGAAAGAAAGAACTCCGCCTGACACTAGTTGCTATACCTTTTCTTGAGAGAAGGTATCTGAAGCATGTGTATGTATCACCCTCATCACCAAAACTGGCGTAACTATCACTACTCCCCAAAATGCATATGATAAATTTATGTCCTGAGTAACACTCCACTGTATTGTCCAAATGTTTGATAAATCGTCCTCGTGCTTAGCCCATAAGTCTGTTAATATAACGGTCGGTCTCTGAATAAATGCCTCAACTTGCGTATTCACCTACCCTGGATGGTACTGGATCGAAAAATGGTAGTCGTTCATAAACTCGAGCCATCTCCTTTGTTTCATATTCAACTTTCTCTATGTAAACAAATACTAGAGACTCTTATGATAAGAATATAAAGTGAACGCCTCGCCGTAGAGGTCAAGCCTCAAGCCTTAGGAACCTAGGGGCGCCTAGGTGGAGCCTAGGAGTAAAAAGGTATTTTTCCTTTTTTTTTATTATTTTAATTATTCTAAGTCTAGTATTATAATAAAATAATACATACCTTGAATTTTGAAAATATATCCATATGTTTGGTAGCGATCTTTCTCATATTCATGCTCCATAACCAATATTTGTCAACTAATCCTTTGTTTTTTTTAAAAAGTCTGCCTTAAGCCTTTTACCAAGAATAAGGCGTAATAAGGCGTAGGCGACGCGTTTCTCTCAAGCCTCAAGCCTAGGCGGGCCTTTTAGAACACAACTCTCACCCAAAAGATAATGTCTCCAAATACAAAGGGTAGTGACTACAAAGACCAACTCCAAATCATAAGTGGGTTAGTTAACCTTCTGAGGCTTATACTTTCGGGATGTATAAGCTATAGACCTCTCCTCTTGCATCAGTATCCCTTTTAATCCTTAAAGTGATGCATCTGTGAACACCAAATACTCCATGTCGATATGTGGTAATGTAAGTATAAGCACCATAGTGAGCTTATCCTTTAGCTCCTTAAAGGCCCTTCGGCAGACCGCACTCTGAATAAAAGACACCCCTTTACGAGTGAGGTGAGTCAATGGTCCAACAAGCATTGAGAACCCCCAAATGAACTTCATGTAGTATACTTAAAAACCCCCAAAACTCATAATTTATGTAAGCATCGTGGGTTATCCTCAATTTATAATTTTAAAAACTTTGCTAGGATCCACTGAAATTCCAGTTGCCGATACATCATGGCCCAATAACTATACCTCACCAAAATCCACACTTAGAGAACTTTGTGTACAACTTATGTTTCTGTAGTGTCTGCAAAACCAATACAAATGTTTTTCAATGGTCCTTCTTCGATCGTGATTATATCAAAATGTCATCAATAAAAATAATGACGAACTGATCCAGAATTGGTCAAAATATCCAATTCATCATAACCATGAACACCACTGGCACATTGGTCAACCCAAACAGGATGACTCGAAACACTATTGGCCCATACCGTATCAAAAAATTCATCTTCAAAATATCTTCCTCTTGAGTACGTAACTGGTGATACCCTGAGTGCAAGTCAATCTTTAAAAATAATGAGGTTCCCCTCAACTAGTCAAATAAATAATCGACGTGCAGTAACATGTATTAATTCTGTATCGTGACTTTATTCAACTCCTGATAATCTATACATAATTAAAGCGATGCATCCTTCTTCTTCATAAATAAGATTGGAGCCCCTGCATAAATGTGTTTCTCTGTATAAACCCCTAGCTCAATAGCTGTTGGATTTGCTCATGCAACTTTTTCATCTCTAATGGAACCATCTGGTATGGTGCTCTCGCGATTGGCCTGGTGACCAACATCAAATCTATGCAAAAGTCTACCTCTCGAGCTGGTGGTAACCCTGACACCTCCTCATACACATTTGTACATTCTTAGACAATTAGTATCGAATCTAATAATATTATTACCTCCTCGGATGATGATACATCTATATAATATAAGCGTTACTAAACCCTCCCTCAAGCCTAGGCATATCGACTAAGAACATATCATATTCGAAAATAGCAAACATAATTATTTTCCCACTATAATCTACCTGAGTGTGATACTGGGCTAGCCAATCCATGCTCAAATGATATCATATGTCGACATATCCAATATATCTAGTCGGAAGAAAAACACAATCGATCGATCTCGACTGCCACATCTCTACAAATATAGCGTATGGAAATAACCCTACCTACTAGGGTATCCACATGTGAAGATACATCCTCAACTATATTAGCCAATCCTGATATATATGCAAATAGATAACTAGAAAATGAGTATAATGCCCCAGTGTTGAACATACCCCATGCATAATTGCCATAAATGTAAAATATACCCTCAATTGGCCGAGGCTACACTATCTAACCTATTTGATGGACATTGTAGACATGTCTATAATGAATCTTTAGGCATCCCTATGCCTGCAGAAAAGTTGGAAACACTAGTGTTGGTGGCAAGGCCTAGTACTATGGTGGGTTTGGAAGAGTCTACTGATGCCCCTGAGGTCCCGTATGGTTTCCCTTTATAGAACCAATTCCCATACTTACCACAAGTGCAGCATTGTCCCATGATGGTATGATTCTGACCATGATCTTGTTTTCCATGCCCTTGGGACCTATCTTGACATCTCAGACCTTGGCCCTACTGGTCGTACTGTCCTTAACTCGGGTCGCCCTGTCCCTGGACACCCTGACGATAATAATCATCTCCTTTTATGAATCGTTTTTAGGGCTACTCCTCGTGAATCTGTCCTCACTGGAATTGTGAGCCTCTCTGCCCTCTGAACGACTCACCTGACTCTACTACCTTCGGCCCTTGTTCATTCCGCACCTTCACCTTCTTTGGTTCTTTCTTACTCAAAAACTCCCTGAAATTCGAACAATTTCTTAATGCCATGTCCACTATATGAGTGTATGTACTGTATACCAGATTTTCTATAAATACTCACCTAACCCCCCACAACGGACCTTGGATAAACCGGTCTATCTTCTTCACCTTCGATCCTTTATTTCCAAAGTAAAGTGTATTTGATTAAATTCTTTCTCATATTTCGTAACTATACGACCTTCCTGCTTCACTTGATCAAACTTTTCCCTTAAGGCTTCATGCTATGATGGAAGGAAGTATTTCCCTTCAAATCCTTCCCAGATTTGTAAAATGGTCATTTGTGGCTGATCCTCCATGATGGTAACGAATTCCTACCATTGTAGGACATCCTCTATAAGTCTAAAACTGGCTAGCATCTGTCGCTGGATATCGGTAAACTCTAGTAGGCGTACATGTCGCTCGAAGTCACGCCTCCACTACAGCGCAATAATAGGGTTTGTAGATCTCGATAACTCTGGATGGAGTCTTTTCTCTAAGGGGATACTAGTTCTTTCCCAAATGGATACAACAAGTTGGACAGGCTCAAGTGTTGCCACATGTGTTTATGGTGGTGGTTGCTTCTACTGCATAGTTTCCATCGTCGCAACTACTTTTTATGCGATAATAGTGGCCAAGTCGGTATGAGCTAAAATAGGTGCATATCCCTGCTGCGGTGGAGGAGGAGGCTGTGGCAACTGTTGGGGTGTCACTGCCTCTGACTCAGTTCTTGCATCTGGTCATGGTTGGGCAACTCGTCGGCATCTTATGTTCAGCCTCTGAAAGATAGTAAACAAAGGCATATAAGTACATGTACGAAAATATAGTACAAAATATAAATGTTAAGATAAAAAAATTCAAAGAACGTTGCGCGAAAAGCGATAGACACACTCAAGATCCTTAGGACACTAGAACCTGAAATGTTGTGATACTCACTGTTATATCTTATAAAACATAATCTAGATTAATCCAGTCTAAAATAAATAATGTAGGAGTCTAAACATTTATGTATCATTTTAAATATGAATGGAAATAAAACTGAATGTATATTGTAAATAAGTGAACATAAATGAGTGAACCACAATAACTACAATACGTTTATACCAAATCCATCATAAAGTAATGGAACCCTCACATACTTTAAGATATATCATTTGCTCGCATATTAAAAGTTGCGTCGGAGAGTGGTTTCTAAAACCGATTTCATGGAAAATCGTGTTACCTACCTCACAAAGGCTTATTCTCTTTTTCTCTCTTAGTTTGTTTCTCAATTCCGAGGCTCACATAAATACAACTCGTGAAGGAGGGAAAAATGAAGTATATAGGCTATAATATGAACCTAAAAAGAGATAAGGAGTTGACTCCTAATGGGACTAGGAAGCCCTAATCTAACCCCGATTAAATTATATATCCCATCAATTATAATTAATTACACTAGGCAATTCAAAATTATATTTCAAGCTCCCTGTTATTATTTTCTTAATATTTCACCATCTTAATATTATAAAACCCATTAATAAAACAAATTACTATTAAATTTAATTTATTTAAATCTTTTATTTTCTTTAGCGGTCTAACTTAATTTATTTATTGTATTAAATTAACGTAGTCCATTTTCAAGGATTGATGCATAAAAAGTTAAAATCCTCTCTAAAGGGCATCGTAAATCTTTGCACCATGACGTCGATTATATCCATTACTGATTTTCATAATACAGTATTTACCATTACTCAATCTATTAAGCTTATTGACAGATAATGAATCTTTTCCAATATACAAAAGCAATGATTAACCAATTCATATGTCTATCAGTTGTCAGTTGTGTTAGGATTAAAATATTAAGTAAGCCTAATAATCATGAGGTGTAGATTGTCTTATTAAACCACTATAAAAATGCCAATTTCAAGGTAGTTAAGTTTAAAACACATAAATCGTACGTACTATCATAATAAGTCAAGACTTTATTATTTCCCATAATCAATATGGACCAACTAAAATTTTATGTTATATCCTAAACAGTGGTGTGTTTAACTATATATAAGACTATGAACATGAGAATTATATCCCATAAAATTGGTGACTTGATCATGTATGTGTAAGCTAATTCTATATCACCTACAATAAAGAATAAAACACCGATAATATTTTCAAATAATGCAAACATTATACCCATTTATAATTATTATTAAAAATAAAAAACTATTTTAGCAAATGAAATAATAAATCCGTGGCTAATGGAACTTTAGCTATAAAACTCCATTTTCCCCAACCTAGTTGTTTGGATATGCATATCCTTGGTATTTTTGATGTCTAATTCCTATTAATACTTTCCTACATTCATACGATTTCATTAATAATTTAAGGGAGAAAAATGAACAATTCAAAATTACTAGTAGTTTGCCTAATTTGTGACTTTTACTGTTTAAACCTCATATTCCCACAACCCAACCGAAGTTATCTCCACACTTGTAGCTTAGTCACTAGACATTCAAAACCATTGTCCCTAGCATTCCCCTATTTGTCTTATATGCACTTAAATCTGCCTCAAAACTTGAACTCAAATTGACCACGATGGTTGCAACACTTTCTACATTACATTCCTTGTCCTAGTTTTCTTCTTTTGAGTACCTATCACACTTCACCACTAGTACCTGCCCCAACTTCACTTCTTAAACCATTTATTTTCCTCGTACCCTACGATTTTTTGGCAACTTATTTGAACCAATGAATGTCTTTTTACTACATCCTAATGATAGAAAATGTGTTTACCTCAGAGTTTGTGACTGTATTATAAAATGGAATAGATTTTTGGTCGCATTAATTGCAACATTTCTTAATCTCTTTATCATGTTAGGAGGCCTTCTCAATGATGTATCTAACAATATCTAAACCTCAGTCTTAACCCACAAGGTTTAGTTAAGAATTAAAAATGTCATATTCTCATACGCCTTCTTCATATCTCACTAGTGTAAAACTCATTCACATACTATATAGCATCGTCAATATCATTAATAATTGCATTTATCTCATGTAGGCAAAGGATACTAATAAATGACATGTCCTAAATGGGTATATTTTCATACTTATATCAACTATAAAAGTTTTGAGGCATTGGACAACCTCAAAGTTACAATTTTTATGCAATAGGACTTCATAATTTATAGCACTTTCCTCCATATCCTGCACGATCTTGGTGAATTGGGGACACAGTTTCCCTTACCACTTTTCAAGATTTTTATTCTTGTGGAAACTATCAAAAACTTACTCTTAGTGGTCTCTTACTTTTTAGTAATTGGTTTATCCGTACACTATCTAATGTAGTGATTAAAATACTCAAAAATATTATTGTGTTAGATCCGAAGTGATACTTCTTTCAAAGACAAGGCTACTTTTAGTAATAAATCATAAGCTTGGGATTTTTTTTATCCTTAAAACCATGTTATTATAAATGAATTTATTTAGTATAATAATAACTTGTATTTAACTCGTTTTTATTGTGAATCTAAATCTGGGAATGATTTATCGTAAAGTATATGTATACCCATGTGCCCCACATTATTTGAATTGTATTATTTTGGTTTCCAAAATACACTTTTATTCTTGTTCAAGAGGTCTTTAGAGAGATTCATCAAACTCACGTTGGATCATTCATGCCAGTGCCTCGATTTAACCGCTTACGATAAAGGTATATGGACTAAAGGACATACGTTCACTCCATGTTTAAATATTTTTTTTTAATTTTAAATGTAACTTTTGAGGTTTTTGAAGTTTCTAAATACACTATGTAATATGTAATACCCGTGCTCTTGATAATTTATGTAAATGGCTAAATTAATAATAAAAGGGGAACTTGGAATTTTAATATAAAGTTTGTACTTTTAATAATGAAATATTAAAAGTGAATTACAATTACTTCAATTTATTTAAAGTTGTATAATTTAAATTAGTATTGTAATAATTTAATTTTAGCTTATAATGAGTAAATAACCAATTTTGGCTTAGTGGGATAACTTCATTGCCTGGTGTTGTAGAGATAAGTCATATGGGGGCATTAAGGAGAAACCTTACAGGATAAGGGTCACTAGAACCTTTTTGGGAGTAAAACTAGGGTTTTGTGACTTTTATCACGTGGGTAATAGAATAAATCAACTTTCAAAAAGTAATAACTTGGGGCCGCGACCGCAGGCTTTTAGGGATGCAACAACAGTATTATGCCTCGCCAGTGGGAATACCACCCTATGATCATGGGTGTGGTAGGCAGAGGGTCTCTCGCAGGCCAGCCAAGGGGCTCACGGGTTGGGGTCCTTATATAATTTATTATATAAGAAATTAAGCCATTTTACATAAAATTTCTAAAATATACAACATTCTAAACCCTAAGAACTACTTTTTAAGCTTTCTGCCTCTCCCTTAAGAACCTACGAACAAGAATTCAACCAAAAAGATGAAGATTAATAATATTCAAGCAAGGATTTGAGGATATTTCAATTAATTTCAGTTTATTCAATTTTAAGGTAAGATGTTCGACTCCTCTCCTTTAATTAAAAAAATTGATAAACTCCCCTAAAGTAATCATGTATGATAAAATTTGATTAGATATAATTAGGTTCTTACATATTCTTTAATTAGATCTATTATATTTTAAAATTAGACCATATTTCATATGAATTATATTAATTAGCACTTGATCGACATGGTAAATATTTAAATTAATGATAATTAATGATAATCCCCATGTTAGATTCACATTGTTGATGTCTAAAAATGGACTTAATCCAGATTTATAATCACAGATAAAATATTATATGCTAATAAAATCAAACACATTATAGAAGAGATTTTTAAAGTGGCTCGACTGTGAAGAAAGCCTACGCCCACTGTTAGTTTTATTGATTATGATTACAATATCTTAGTATGGTATGTTTGAGAATGATTGAATTGTCCCCTGAGCCGAGGGAGTATTTTTTATTTATCATGGTGCAAAACCCTAGATGGATTGGCTTTATATTTCCACGCATTTATATCCGTGTACAATAAATAAGACTCTTGGAATTTAGTTCTAGTCGCCATTCCAGCCGAGTAACTTTTGATATCCTTGATGGTTCGAATTCTGGAGTTAGTCGGCCTTCCAAACGACTAGGTTCTTCTGATGCTGATCAAGAAAGCTATAAGGCCACCTAGGATGACAGGTGTTTGTATTTCATTGATGCTCGTGGGGAGATAATTTTTTACATATAACAAAATCCCCCAATGCTCCATGCTTGATGATTGATTGGAAGTATGAGTATTTTGCTCTGAATGTTACTCGGCGTATTACTTGAGTTTGTGGTTGGCAACCGACTTCCCACATTTGTAAAAATTTTCATTAGTACTATTGATAATGGAATTTGTGTAAATAATTCAACCTTTTTTGAACCGCCAAAGGGTACGACGGTATTTTGAAGCTTTGGGAGGCGTGCAACCGACGATAACTCAATAGTTTGTTCTGTTAATCATTTTGTTCCTGTTTATCGAGGCAACCTATAAATAAATAGGAGTTTCCCCCATTTCTTTTCACCTTAAATCTTTCGCACTTAGCATTTCCTTCGTCTTTAAGTTTTATTTGTACGGTTGTTTGCTGATTGTTCGTTTGACATAATTTTTTTCAGTTCTTGGAGTCACCCTTAAATCCCTGTAAGCCTTATTTCCCTCTTTCTCTATTTTATCATCCTTTTCTCTATTTCTACTATGGTTCACATTATGGATGAGGGTTCATTAGATGAGTTTAGGGAAAAAAGAAAGATTTCGGCTTGGATAGATTTAGAAATAGCACAAGGTCCCATAGAAGTATATTCTCTTTCTGAGGGTCATTGGATCCCCACCTTATTTATTACTGAGTATGGCATCACTTTTCCACTAAACCATCTTTTTCTTTAATTTTGTCAATACTTCGACATGGTTCCTGATAGGGTGGCACTAAACACTTGAAGGGTTATAAATGGTGTCAATAGGTTGAATGGGATTTAAGAGACTCATATTAGGGTCCATGAGTTGATGTTTTGTTATAAATGGGGTACTGTTGGAGAGAACACATGTTATTTAAAGACTAGGCATGCCAATAGGGATTTAGTAGTGAATCTTCTAGACTTCAATAAAGACTATTAGGATTATGGTGTAGTTGTTAAAAATTGGCAACATGCTCCCCTTCCAAAGGGGGGTCTTACACTAGTCCGAGGTGCCCCCCAAAAGGGCGTGGCATAGGTTGTGATTCTACTATTTACTTTTCTTCCTTTTATTATTTATTTTTGCATTTTCCCAACTAACTTTCCCGCTCTTTTATACTGCAAAGGAGAGTAAGAAGAGACGTTCCAAAGAATGTGAGATCAATCTTGAAGAGCTTAATTTTTTGTGGGGACTTAATCAAAGAGTTGGAGAAGATCATTCCCGGGCTGATTCCTTGTTGTTAGAGTATAAAAGCTCTATCACTTCCTTTATTTCCCCACCAACACTTGTTCTGCCCCAGGTTGCCAATGAATTTGGAAGAGGAGCCCGTGCCTACTTCTTCGACTGCTGAATTAACTGGGGATAAATTCATCGAGGGATGAATTCCATCATCTTTTGAGTCTTTTGATATCTATAATATCCCTATTTCTTCTTCAACCGATATGGTGAAAATAAAGATACCCAATTTGATGAGTGGGCCTTTATCTCCTCCCCCCAAGAAAAATGTTGATACTGGCAAGAAGCTAGTTGAGAATAAATCTCAATCCAGTGATAAATGACCCCAAGTTCTTGTACTAAAGAGATTCAAGCTACTAAAACTCAGTATAAGAGGTTATAGAAATGATTGTCTGGCCCTTAAAGGGAAGGAAACAAAGTCCAATCCGACCAACAAGAGTTGGTTGCAAAGAAGAATCAGGCCGACCAACAAGAATTGGTTAAAAAATTTCATCCTGACCTGGATGACATTGGGTTAGATTCTATAGCTGTTAACCCTGGATTGGCCATGGGTTTAATCAAATTTGGAACTCTCCCTACTGATCGAGCTGTGTCAGCCCCCTATGCCCATGTCAAGGCTAATTAAGAGGGCATGTCATAATTTGGCCTTGGTAATTGACTTTCCTTTTGCTTTTTCTTCATGTTAATGCATTTTTCCTAACATATGATTATTCGCTATTTTTATAGTTTTTGGTTGACTTCAACCAAATGATGAATAATGACGATCAACTAAGGTCATGCCCTAGTGAAATAAAGGATGCATTTGAAGGCCTATGACAATCTTTGGCTGTTTCCCAGAAGGCTTTGGAATTAAAGAATAAATTATGGCAAGAGGAATTGAAAAAGGATGATAATAGGGCAGCTGCATCAGAATATACAATAAAGGCTGTTGATGAAAAGGCTCAAACTGTCGAGAATAAATTGAAGGATGATGAAAGTAGAACCAAAGCTACCGAATATAAGCTTGCAGAAGCCACAAATCGGGCCTAAACTGCTGAAGATAAAGTGGCTAGCTTGACTTCTAAAGTTACTTCTTTGGAGGCTAAGGGCGAGAACGACAAGGATTCTACCTTTGACAAGGTTCAGGAGAAAACTCTTTTTGCTGCTTCTGTTCAAATTGAGTATGCTAAGAAACTATCCTTCAAGGAAGATTGGTCGGAGGCACTGAAGGTGGTCGACACAAAGGCAAATTCTGAGCTTCTCTAAAGGCATGACCCAAGCGCTCTTCCTAACCTGGATGAGGAGTTTAAAGATAAAGAAAGGTCTGAAGAGTCTTCAATGATGACAATTGAGTCGTCAGTGGTGCCATAAGCTAGTGTCGACCTACATGTTGCGAGCCATTACCAGGCCAAGGATAAGGAGAAGGTTTAGCTCATTTTTTAGCCAGTTACCTTTTGTCCCTTATTTCATGCACTTTTAATTTCTTCTTCTTCGATCTTTCTATTGTACCCCTCTTTGTAATCAAGACTTTGATCAATGAAAGAACCCTTTTTTTCTTAGTTGTTTACAATCTTCAAATGATGTTGATTTCTTGTTGATTGGTATCCTTTATGTTATTTTTTTCTATGAGTTTACCCCATATATTCATACTTTAAATTTCCAGTTTGATGCAAAAAATAAAACTATTCTTTTTTCTGAATCCTACCTACTAAGGCGGTGCAAAAATCTCTTTGAGGCTGGCCATGTTCCTTTGTCTGAGGAAGATTTATCAGGGTTTCATGGCCCAAAAGTTTCTGATAAAGTGAAGAAATTTTATATTCATTTCCATTGCCTCTTTAACAGAGCTGTAGCCAATAATGCTGGTTATAATGAGATGATTGATTAAATGCAGGAGGATCACAAAATTTCCAAAACACTACTTTATTCTGACTATGAGGTCAAATATAAAGAATTAAGTGAAGACTGGGGCTTTGACAAGAAGTTAAAAGATATTAACTCTGCTTTGAACAAGAAGGAATTGGCCTTGAATCAAGAACTTAAGAATGCCTCATCAATTGTTGCCACGAGAAAGAGAAAATAATGCATTGAGGAATGATCTTGATAGTTTGAAGAAGTCAACAACCATTGGTCCGAACAAAGGAGTTTCATTCTTGAAGACTGAGAATGCCAGGCTGTAATATCCCCACTTTTATATATATATTTTGTTTTTACACTCTTCTGTTACTTATTATCTTATAAATTTTATCTTATTAGATATGTGGTATTATTGGCTATCAATATAACAAACCCCATTTTTAATTACGAAGAATCAACTGTAAATTGGATCAGATCGAAGTCTTATGACATATCTTAAGGTAAATAATAAGTTTTGGGGTAGGAAATATAATTTTATGAAACTTTAAGGACTAAAATAAAAATATAAAATAGGCCATTTTGTAAATAAAATATTTTCATGGACCTTTTAGAAATATTCAAAATATATAGTGTGAAATTACCAAAATACCTTTCATGTGTAAAATGACCCTTATACCCTTATCACCTTGGTCACTTCCACCTTACACATGTCGTCTTTATAGAGAAAGTTAAAACACTTGTCATCATTTGGTGATATTAACACTGCAAGACCAATCCGGATAGTGACACCTCGGTGTTGAATCACCACTCCCAAAATCCTAGTCATTAGACACGTGTCAACACCGTAATACTCTTGGAAACCTATAAATAGGGCCTTATGGTTCAAATGAAACTCACACCAATTTCTTGAGAATTATAGTCAGTAAGAGTGATAGAAAGCTTTGAAAATATCTTCAGAAGAAGTTTTATAATTTCGAAGAAAGAATTCATTTCGTAGGTATGATTTTATTTAAATGTTATAATGTATTTTTATAGTTTTAATTTTGTATTTTATAGCTTTACTTAGTAGTTATGCTAGTAAAATACACCAAGGAATTAACTAATCAAAACTTAAAGTTTAGAAGAAATCCAAGTTGATTTTATTTTCTTGTAAACTTGTTTGAAATTATATATACGCTTTTAAAAAATGATTTTTTAAAAGTAATTGCTCGTTATTATGGAATCCAATTTAAGTAATTCCAAAGTCAGTCCTGGTGAAATTCTGTCTAAATGAGATGGTATTTAAGTGGTGCCCCTGTGACCCTCCATCTCTACTGGGAATGAATCAGTAAATGTTATGTCTAGAGGAGATGGTATTTAAGCGGTGCCCCTGTGACCCTCCATCTCTACTGGGAACCGACTGATTAGGAAGAACTATGAATTGGATCCTTTAATTATGATCAATGAGTTTTAAAAGTTAAGAAAATGGTTTTTAGTAATTCTTTGAAACAAGTTATTATTAAAATACAATGTGTAGAATGGACCTTGTTTAGAACGTATACTTAAACCTTTATCGTATTTGTTAGATTAACGTGCGATCAAAGACTCATTATCTATAATTTTGACCTTTATTTTAGGTGAGTACTCTATGCAATTTCTGGCTCATTTTGATTATATTATATCATGAAAACTATGTATATTTTGTGAAATGCTTTTATTCTCAAAATACATCTGATATCGATGATTCCGTCTTTTGTTATATGTGTATATCTCTCGATATAAACATCTGATTTGAATTCTGAAATTTTGATTCGGCCTATGGAAACTCTTTTACTATATTGGCCTTGACTACCGGGTGGAAATATTTGGGTGGTACCTTCCCAGCTGGTTTATCGCTGGTGTGCCCTAAACAAGGGGTTGTTCCAGAAATCATGATTTTTTGTCCGTGTTGCTGCTGGGTGGAAACATTTGGTAACACTATCTGTCTGGGTATTAGAGCTTGCCTGGCCGCTAAGACTGAATAATTGACATATTGCTCAATTGTTTTATCTATTATGTTCTGAACTGTTTATTCTAAAAATATATATACTGTCAATTACTTTATATATATGAATGCAAGTTCCTATTCATATATGTATATGCCTTTTCTTTTGACTTGAATAGGTATCTATTTTCTGAAATCCTTGGAATATTTGGAGATTGAATCTCATTCGACTTTTAGCTGATGTTTTATAATTAACCATTTTTTTTAGAAAATAATTAAGCAGGCAGATGGAACATGAGAGGGCTATGTTGAAGATTTAGCTTTTAGAGTTCTTTTTGTTACATTAAGTAGAATTTTGTTTTATTAGATAGAAGATGTTTGGTTCTTTAATTAAAAGACTTTGAAATTTGTAACTCTTGGATATTTTAATATAAATGAAGTTTCCTTTAAAAAGCTCTGATGATGTAATTCCTTCACTTTCAGTATTTTACGATTCATAACCATGTGATTTTATTTCCACTACATATATTTTAAGAGAAAAATTTTAAGGCCAAAATATTGAATGCCTTGGTGGCATGTCAAGACACTCGTTCCCTACTATTTTTGGGCCGGGGTCGTGACAGAGGTGGTATCAGAGCATAGATTATGAACCCGTAGAGTACTGAGCATAGGTTTCGAACGTTATAGATTTTATGTTTCCATCCTTAGGAGATAGTATTAAAAATCTAATTTATGTGATAACCCTCCCAATGTGTTATATTATTTATAATTGGTCTTTTAGTTTTCAATGGTGATATAATATAGTGGATCTTACGTTTGTCCATGACTGTAGATAATGACCAAGAGAAGATCATCTATGGGAACTAGTGATTCGAGTATAGAAGGACTAGAAGGTGCATACAAGGCGATTGAAAGTCTAGCAAAGATTATGGAGCAGCAGGTGAATAATGGAATACCAAGGAATCTTGAACTAAGTAGATGTACTATTGAACAGTTCAAGAAGTTGAATCCGCTATCTTTTAAAGGTACTCCTAACCCCAATGAAGCAGAAAGTTGGGTGATGCAGATGGAGAAAATACTTAATGTTCTTAAGTGCATAGATGAAAAAAGGATTTTATTTGCAACATTTATATTAGAAGGTGAAGCAGAACATTGGTGGAGAATGACTAAGAGAATACACGAGGAAAGGCATACTTATATAGGTTGGAATGATTTCTTAGTAATCTTTTATGAGAAATATATTCCTGAAACGGTGAAAGACGAAATGACAGCTGACTTCATGAGTCTAGTGCAAGGGAATATGACGGTTAGTCAATATGAGGCAAAGTTTACTGAGTTATCACGTTTTATACGTCATGTTGTAGTAACTTATGTTTTAAGAGCAAAGAAGTTTGAACGTGGGTTAAGGTTGAATATTCGTAGTCGAATTTCCATCCTAAAGTTGACATCATATATTGACGTCGTGACTAGGGCTACAATAGCTGAGAGGGATGGTGAGAAGTACAATCAAATTAGAGATGGTAAGAGGAAGTTTGGGGAACAAAAAGGAAAGAACCGTAATAATAGAATTTTTTTTAGGAACACATCCAACATTGAGGGATCTAGTGATATCAAACAGTATAATAACCAGACATTTCAGTAATGTGGAAAGATGCATGGAGGACGACCTTGTTATAAGGATTCAGGAGCTTGTATTAGATGTGGACAGAAAGGACATTAGATAAAAGATTGCCCAAACCCAACAAGGGTTTCGATAAAGCCTTCAAGTGCAAAGAAGGATCAAGACAGACATGGAAGAGTTTTTGCACTTTCTGATACCCAAGCTTCTAATGCGGTAGTGTCAGGTACACTTTTTATATGTGCACATCCTTTTAAAGCTTTGATAGATCCTGGTTCTACCCATTCGTTCATATCTATACATGTATTAAATCTCTTTCATAAATTTCCTGAACCCTTGAATCATAACATACACGTTTCTACTCCTTCAGGTGAGTCATTGATGGGTAAATTAGTATACAAGGCTTGCCCCATAGATATTGATAGTCATAAACTATTTATTGATTTCATAGTTTTAGACATTAAAGATTTTGAAGTCATTTTGGGGATGGATTGGTTAGCATCATAACATGCTAAGGTAGATTGTTTTGAGAAGAGTGTTACTTTCCAAATTCCTCACCAACCAAAATTTAGTTTTGAAGGAACTGGCATCATATCTTCGATATGTATTATTTCTGCAATGCAAGCCTATAGTTTTCTTAAGAAGGGATGTCAAGGATTTCTTGTAAATGTTACTAGTTTGGAGATGATAGAGCCTAGATTGGAATATATTCCTATTGCTAAGAAATTTATGGATGTTTTTCCTGATAATTTACCCGGTCTACCTCCCAATAGAGAAATAGTTTTTACCATTGACCTTATTCCTGGAACTATACCAATCTCAAAACCACTATATCGTATGGCACCTTTAGAATTAAGAGAGTTAAAAGTTCAATTAGAAGACCCTTTAGACAAGGGTTTTATCAGACCAAGTATATCTCCTTGGGGTGCTCCAGTATTATTTGTTAAAAAAAAAGGATGGGACGATGAGGTTATGTATAGATTATAGTGAACTGAACAAGGTTACTATTAATAATAAATACCCCTACCTCGTAT
Organism: Sambucus nigra; assembly: GCA_949130495.1. Lineage (NCBI taxonomy): Eukaryota > Viridiplantae > Streptophyta > Magnoliopsida > Dipsacales > Adoxaceae > Sambucus > Sambucus nigra. The sequence goes on along the minus strand of OX422213.1, from coordinate 338,232,702 downwards.
AGATTATTTATTTTACCAACTACAAGGTGCGCAAGTGTTTTCTAAGATTGACCTTAGGTCAGGCTATCATCAATTGAAGATTAAGGAAGATGATATTTCAAAATTAGCTTTTCGTACTACATATGGTAACTATGAATTTCTTATGATGCTATTTGGATTAACTAATGCACCAGTCACTTCTATGGATATGTTGAATAGAGTGTTTAGGAAATATTTAGATCAATGTGTGGTTGTTTTATTGATGACATCCTTATTTATTCTAAGAGTATTTAAGAACATGAGAAGCATTTGGAGATAATATTACAAACCCTAAGTAAAGAAACATTATATGCGAAATTAAAGAAGTGCGAGTTTTGGTTGCCTAGCGTTTCTTTTCTAGGACATGTCATTTCCAAGGAGGGACTGTCGGTTAACCCTCAAAAGATTGAGGCTATACTAGATTGGCCAAGAACAACTAATGTGAGTGAGATTCGTAGTTTCCGTGGATTAGCAGGTTATTATCGAAGATTTGCTAAAGGATTTTCTAGTGTTGCTAAACCTCCATCTAGGTTAACACAAAAGAAGGTAAAATATGAATGGTCTGAGGAAGCCGAGAAAAGTTTTCAAGAACTAAAGAATCGATTAGTGACTACCCCAATTTTGACTATTCCTTCTGGTACGAAAGGGTTGGTGATTTATAGTGATGCTTCTAAAAATGGTTTAGGATGTGTGTTAATGCAAAATGGAAAAGTAGTTGCTTATGACTCAAGACAGTTAAAACCGTATGAGGAGAATTATCCAACCCATGACCTAGAATTAACAGCTGTAATTTTTGCTCTTAAGATTTGGAGACACTATTTATATGGTGAGAGTTATGAGATTTATACCGATCATAGGAGTTTGAAATATATATTTACTCAGAAAGAATTAAACATGAGACAAAGGAGATGGTTAGAGTTGATGAAGGATTATGATTTAAATATTCATTATCACCCAGGGAAAGCTAATGTAGTAGCTGACGCTTTAAGTAGGAAGTCTACACCCAATTTAGCATGTCTTATTACAAACCAGGAGGCTCTATTGAAGGATTTAAGAAATATGAAAATAGATGTTCGTATTTATAATAAAGGTGGAATAATTACAAACTTACAAGTACAACCCCTATTGATGGAACGGATCAAAATTGGACAAGTAAATAACCCACAACAGAAGAAGATTAGAGAAGAGGTTATTGAAGGGAAGAGAATGGAATTTGCGATACGGGGTGATATATTGAGGTTTGGAAATAGAGTGTGTGTTCCACGTGATACCCAACTGAAGAGGTAAATTTTGGTGGAAAGTCATTACACAAGATTCACGTTTCATCTTGGAAATACCAAGATGTATAGAGATCTTAAAGAAGTGTTTTGGTAGAATAACATAAAAAGGGAGATCGCGGAATTTGTATCTTAATGTTTGGTCTGTCAACAAGTAAAAGCTGAACATAAAAAACCATGAGGATTACTACAACCCCTACCTATCCCGGAGTGGATATGGGAACATATCACTATGGGTTTTGTGATAGGTTTACCAAGGAGTTCAAATGGTAATGATTCTATTTGGGTAATTATTGACAGGATAACTAAATCTGCTCATTTTCTTGCCATTAAGATTACCCATTCTTTAGAAAAGTTAGCTAAGTTGTATGTGAAGGAAATTATTAGGCTTAATGGAACCCCAATTTTAATTGTTTCTAACCGTGACCCTAGATTTGTGTCTCAATTCTGGAAAAGCCTACAAGAAGCCATGGGAACAAAATTGAATTTTAGCACTGCTTTTCATCCTCAAACGGATGGACAATCAGAGAGAACTATTCAAACCTTAGAGGATATGCTTATGGCATTTGCACTTGATTTAAAAGGGAATTGGGATGATCATTTACCGTTAGTGGAATTCGCGTATAATAATAGCTATCAAGCAAGTATTCAAATGGCTCCGTATGAGGCACTCTATGGTAGAAGGTGTCGTTCCCCTACATGTTGGGTAGAAGTTGGGGAAGGAAAATTGTTAGGACCAGAATTGATTCAGATCACAATTGATATGCCCCAAGTGTAACCTTGGCCTTGAGACGCCAACCTCGGCTAAGGCCGAGATATTGATCGACCCTAGATAAGCCATGAGCCCGAGATATCATCCCTAGGCCAGACCAAGGTCGGCCCAGGCCGACACTATCACCTACATGTTCAATGGACACTGCGCGCATCACAGGCATCAATAGCACTCTCGTATACCTGGGTATGGCAACCTCGGCCGAGAGTAGGTCGAGGTGACAAGGAGCCTTGGTAAACTTCAACATGGATCCAGTCCAACCTCGGCTTGGACCGAGGTGATAAGAAGCAGACATAGTAATCATCAGCACGCTATATGTCCAACCTCGGCTGGGGCCGACCCCAGCATAATGTCTCGGCTGAGATCAGGCCGAGGTTCCCTATGACACATCTCGGATTGAATGGACATCAAGCCTTTACAGCTCGGCCTCTCCCAGGCCGAGGTCATCCACCAGCATGGCGGCGGAGCATCTGTCGACATTTGGATAAGGACACCTGGGCACAGATCAGTTGTAACAAGATTATTCTCCACATGTGGGAGAATATTTCATCATCATTACTTACATGTGACAGTGACAGATGGCACTCCCACATTGGTGAGGATACCACACACATGCTCATTGCATGCATGGGGGGTACATTACACCCCCTTGGTGCTATATATAGGGGTCATCCCCTACCTTGCAAAAGGATCCCAGCTATTCAACCCTAGCTAAAACTCTGTCTAAATATACAGTAGAGAGAGAAAGCTTGAGAGAATTGTATCCATGGCCATTAGTGCCTTCATTCAGTGATACTACTCACACACTCACAGTGGACGTAGGCCAGATTGGCTGAACCACTTATATTCCGGTGTTGATTCCTCTTATCCTCACCTCATTCTCTTACCTCTTTATATAGCTGTGTTGCCATTGTTATTCATATATTGAGCTTGGAAACACTTTATCTGGTGGTGCTGATTCCTAGCATCATCATTTTGGCGCCGTCTGTGGGAACGAGAAGCTATCTCTTCCTCTTTTTCTGCTTAACCTCATCGGAGACTCTGGTGGTGAACCAGGAACCACCCCTTGCGTGGAGATGTTTCACCATTGAAAGAGGTCCTTTGAGGTATTAAGCTCACTTGCTGCTCAAGCTCTTTATTGTTAACACATGGCACCAGAATTACCACCGCCTCTTCCGCCGCCCGGAGGTGGAGGGGCTAGTTCCAGTCAGGCTCCTCCCCAGTTCGAAATGGCGGAGGTAGCAGCAGCCTTAAAATCCTTAGCTACAACACAACAAGCCATGAAGGAGCAATTTGCCCAGCTCAGCCAAACCATGATGATGAGGCCACCTGGAGTCTCACCGGACATGATAACTCCGGCGGCAATTCAGCCTTATCCTGACGCCAGGGGACCACCCCAGGCGCCCATGAAGGACCAACCTGCACCCCAGCGGAGGAGGGACGTTGCTGACCCTAGGCGCTTGCGCCTGGGGAGGCAGGGAAACCCTTTCCCACAGGACAGGTATGATGACCTAGAAGCTGAAGAGGCCCCAGAAGACTGCTGGGAACCGTATGAGGTGTCAGATAACACTGTACGACCTCTTAGGCAGAGTCAAGGATGTGTCGACCGAAGAAGAGAAGAGGCCCAACGAAGAGGGTCGGCCTTTGACAGGTTGAGCAGAGGGTCGACCTTCGAGAGGCTAGGCCCGGTGAATGACCTAAGACAGAGGCTATCGAGGTCGAGGAGCGCAGCAGGCTCTCAGAGAGGAGGTAGGCAAGGTCGGCCAAATGAAGGCTAACCCTGTGGAGGAAGATCCAGGGAACAGGAAGAGGTCAATAGTCAACGTGTTGTGGCTGGGGAACCCTCTGTCCATCGCAGGGAGGTGGCAGGGGATAACCTCGGCCAAGTTGATGACAGAAGACCCTGGAATGATTCTATCCAACGCCTAGAGGAGAAGATAGGAGACCTCATTAAGAGCAGGGACCCATTGCAGAGGGGTTACTCAGAGGGCTCCCCATTTGTGGCTAGGATAGTGGGGTTCCCAACCCCAGCCAAGTTCAAGCCTTCTACAGTGACTCCTAAGTATGATGGCAACACTAACCCTGTGCATCATATCGAGATGTACCAGTCGGCAGCAGACATATACTCGATCCCTGATGAGATGAAGTGTAGGGCCTTCTCAGGGACATTGACAGGGGCAGCTCATAGTTGGTTCACCTCCCTTCCGAAGAACTCGATTGAGAACTTCAAAGGCTTGGCTGAGCGGTTCATCCACAACTTCTGCTTTGGGGTAAGACCCCAAAAGAAGACTACCCACCTGCTATATGTTAAACAGGCTAAGGGTGAAAGACTAAGAGACTACATAGCAAGATTCAACAAAGAGAAGTTGGAGGTGGAAGACTATGAAGAGAGCATAGCCATGACCGCCCTTAAAGGAGGCCTCTAGAAGGGGAAACTACTTTGGAAACTGGCGGAAGACCCCCCAGGTCTATGGCGGAGCTGCCGGCAACCGTAGGGAAGGTGATGAATGCGGAAGAGGCGATGGTAACCAAGTATGAGAAGGAGAACCGCGGTAGCACGGGAAAGTCCCAAAGTAAGAAAGAGGGAAAGAAGATATCAGGAGATGATAAGTTCTCTCATTACACTCCTCTGACTGTGAGCTGTGAGCACATCCTTAATGAGATTAAGACTGACCGGACTCTGAGGTGGCCGGAGAAACTGAAGGACCCGCCATATAAGAGGAACAAAAACCTATGGTGTGAGTTCTATCAGGATCACAGCCATGTCACAGACAGATGCTTCGCTCTGAAGGATGAGATTGAGAAGATGCTGAAATTTGGGAAGCTAAGGAAGTATGTGGATGGCAAGGCTCCGAAGGGTGGAAGAGAAGACCCTGAGAATAGAAGGAATTATAGATGCCGTGGCGATGTCCCGGCCAGAAGAGACAATGATTCAGAGGGAGATGATGAAGATGACCCGGATCTTCCGCCAAAGGATGACAGCACCCCGGTGAAGAGGGTCGGCATGATCTCCTTTGGTGTTAGCACCATATGTGGGGGATTTGTAGGAGGTGGCTCTAGGGTAGCCGATAGGAAGGCCCATGTAGCAGAGGCCAGGTCAGTGGCCAAGACCGAAGTTGTGAATCTAACATCTTTCGATGCCGTGCAGAAGAGGAAGAAGGTTGACATGGACACCCTCGTAGTGGGGTTCTCCAGACTCGACTTCAAGGGCATCTTAGCCCCCCATGATGACCCTTTGGTCATAACAACAAGGGTGCATGGGTGCGAGGTAGGAAGGATCCTCATAGACGGGGAAGCTCAGCAGACGTGATGTTCTGGCCTTGTTTCAAGAGCCTGGGTCTTAGTAGGGCAAGGCTGGTGCCCTACCATCACCCGTTGATAGGCTTCAGTGGTGAGAAGGTGCACCCATTGGGCATGTATGAAATGGATGTACGAATGGGGGATAAATGGCCTAAGAGGCTGACCAAGAAGATCAACTTTTTTGTTATGGACGAAAATGTCTTCTCGGCCTACAACCCAATCATCGGAAGAGTGGCCCTCAAAGAGTTTGAAGCCGTGCCGTCGACGGTCCATCAGATGCTAAAATTTCCGACTCCTTATGGAGTAGGGGAAGTGCAAGGGGACCAGACCACGACGCGGGAGTGTTACTTCAACTCGGCCGAAGAGAGAGAGGCCCATAAGAGAGCAACCGCCACTTACAGCATTGACACTCTTGACCCGAGAGACGAAACAAAATTGAAGAAGGGTGAGGCCGCAAAAGAGGTAGAATCCATCGTCCTCAATGAGGACGAGCCGGAAAAAACCGTCCAGGTCGGTAAGGCCCTAGAGCCAGGGATCAAGGAAGAGATGGTAAAATTCCTCAGAAGGAGACAGAGTGTCTTCGCATGGAGTCACGCAGACATGCCTGGTATCGACCCTGAGGTCATGAGCCACAAGCTCAACGTAGACAGAGATGCCAGGCTGATCAAGAAGAGACGAAGAGTGTACTCCAGGGAGAATTATAATGTCATCCGTGAAGAGGTGAAAAAGTTGGAAGAGGCGGAGTTCATAAGAGAGGTTACCTATCCGGAGTGGCTCTCCAATGCAGTCATCGTGCCTAAGGCCAATGGTAAGTGGCGAATGTGTGTAGATTTCACTTACCTGAACAGGTCTTGCCCAAAAGACAGCTATCCCTTACCTAGGATAGACCAGATGGTGGACGCAACGGCAGGGCACGAGCTCATGAGATTCATGGACACTTATTCAGGCTACAACCAAATCTTCATGGATGCTGAAGACTCTGAGAAGATAACCTTCATTACTGACAAAGGGACGTACTGCTACAAGGTGATGCCCTTCGGACTGAAAAATATGGGGGTAACATATCAACGTCTTGTCAATAAGATGTTCGAGGAGCAAATAGGTAAGACCATGGAGGTGTATGTGGATGATATGCTAACTAAGAGCCTGAAGGCCTCCACTCACATAGCGGACCTTGAAAAGACCTTTAACGTCATGGACTCGTACAGAATGAAGCTCAACCCAGCGAAGTGTGTCTTCGGGGTAGGAGCCGGGAAGTTCCTGGGGTTCATCGTTAATCAGAGGGGGATTGAAGCAAACCCTGAGAAAATCAAGGCCTTGCTCGACATGAAGACTCCTAGGAGTATCAAGGATGTCCAGAGACTCACGGGAAGAGTGGCAGCCCTTAACAGGTTTGTTTCTAGGGCAACGGACAAGTGTCTTCCATTCTTTAAAGTCCTAAGAAAGGCCTTCCAGTGGGACGAAGAGTGTGAAAAAGCCTTCAACCAACTCAAGTCCTACTTGGGGTCTCCCTTATTGTTGTTTCGGCCCGTCACGGGGGAAAGGTTATTTTTGTATCTTGCAGTCTCTGAATCAGCCATCAGCGCGGCCATCATACGGGAAGAGGATGGAATCCAGAGGCCTGTGTACTTCAACAGTAAGGCTCTTCAAGGGTCTGAACAGAACTATCCCCGAATGGAGAAGTTGGCTTATGCCCTGATACATGCCTCACGGAAGATGAAGCCTTACTTCCAAGCTCACTCCATGGTAGTCCTCACTAACTCCCCACTAAGGCAGGTTCTGCACAAACCAGAGAAGTCCAAAAGATTAATGACCTGGGCCATCGAGCTAGGAGAATATGATCTTACCTACCAGCCTAGGACAACCATCAAGGGGCAGGCCCTCCCAGACTTTGTCGCAGAGTTCACCTGGGAAGAGTCCGATAGAGGTTTGGAAGAGGCCGAGACAGAGAAAGGCTTAGATGACGGTGAAGAGACGAACCGTAGTGTCTTCCGAGATTCGAAAGAGACTGCACCAAACGTCTTCCGAGGCCGAGAAGAGGTCGTCCCAGGCAAAACCCATAGCAGAGTGGAAGAGAACAAAGAGGATCGATACCTCTTCAAGAAGGGGGCTATGAGAGAAGGGGTCTTCTCATCAGATGCAGACGTATGGAACCTCTTTGTTGATGGCTCTTCTTGTGACAGTGAAAGCGGCGCGGGGCTAGTACTCTCGGCTCCAGATGGCGCCAACATTAAATACGCCTTGAGATTCAACTTCCAGGCCTCCAATAACGAGTCTGAGTATGAGGCCATGATAGCAGGTCTCTTATTGGCAACAACTCTACAAGTAAAGCGACTCCTACTCCATAGAGACTCAAGGTTAGTTGTCAATCAAGTGTTGGGGGTATACGAGGCCAAGGACGAAAGGATGGCCAAGTACTTGAAGAAGGTAAGAGGTTTGTTGGAGTATTTTGAAGAAGCAAAGCTGAAGAGAGTGCCTCGACTGAGCAACAACCACGCTGATGCATTGGAAAGGCTGGCCTCGGCAATGAAGACAGAATTGGGAAGGACCATTCCAATCGAGGTCTTAGGAAAAGCAAGCATCGAGGAGGACGAGGTATGTAGCCCTTGTCACAATGTGATCCTTGGAGACTCATGGATCGACCCGCTCGTCAGATACCTAAGAGACGGAGAGCTACCTGAGTCCAAGATGGAAAGGAGAAAGATGAGGTACAGGGCTGCCAAGTTTTCAATAGTAGGAGACGTCTTATACAAAAAGGGATTTCTGTTGCCTCTCCTCAGATGTGTGCATCCCATGGAAGTACCCTAGGTCTTACAGGAGGTTCATGAGGGTTCTTTCTCTAGCCACATAGGGGGAAGACCCTTAGCGAAGAGGATCATCACTCAGGGATACTGGTGGCCTACCTTGTCTAAGGACGCTACAGACTATGTGAAGAGGTGCGACAAATGTCAAAGGTTCGCCACCATCCCTCATCAACCTCATCAGCCTATGACGTCAATCTCTTCTCCATGGCCATTTGCGGTATGGGGAATTGACTTAGTAGGACCTTTGCCAAGGGCTGTCAATAACTATAGATTCTTGATAGTTGCCATTGACTACTTTTCAAAGTGGGTGGAGGCAGAACCAATGATAACAATTACAGAACAGAAGACCTTCCAGTTCATTTGGAAGAACATCATATGCAGATATGGCCTCCCGAACACTCTCATCTCAGACAATGGGACACAGTTCAAGAACTCCTTCTTAGAAAAATATTGCCTAAGAGTGGGGATTAAACAGTTCTTCTCATCTCCTGGCCGACCTCAGGCAAATGGCCAGACCGAGGTCACTAACAGAACTATCTTGGACGGAATCAAGAAGAGGTTAGAAAATGCGAAGGGTAGATGGACAGAAGAGGTCTGCGCAGTGTTATGGGCCTACAGAACTACGGCAAGGACACCAACGGGAGAAACCCCATTCATGCTGGCACATGGCTCAGAGGCCGTCATACCAACGGAGGTAGGACTGCCGACTCATCGGATTCAGACCTACGACCCTGACAGCAATGGGGAGAAGAGAAGGCTAGACTTGGATCTCATCGAAGAAAGAAGGGAAGATGCAGAGGTCAGAAAGGCAGCCTACCAGCAGAGGGCAGCGAAATTCTACAACCAGAGGGTGAAGTCAAGACCCATTGCAGTGGGAGATCTAGTGCTAAAGAAGACACTACAGAAGGCAAACAATCTACACCCAAACTGGCATGGCCCCTACAAAGTAACGGAAGAGGTTGTGCCTGGCACTTACAGGCTAGAAAACCTAGAAGGAGAACCTTTTACTAACCCATGGAATGCGGACCATCTCAAGAGATATTACATATGATGTTGCATGAAATTTTATGTAAATGTACTATCTTACTAAAAAGAGGTTATTAATAAAGATTAGTTTCCATATCAGTTCTTGCTTCATTATTTGATCAGAAGTTTATTATGGGGATAACCTCTTAGGTGATGACCTCAGACCCTCATAACATCACTCGGTGGTGACGAGGTCTGAGCTCAGACACCTTAGCAGACGACCTCAGACCCTTAACATCATTAATTTAGTGAATTATGAGGCTAATGTCTTAGGTGATGACCTCAGACCCTCATAACATCACTCGGTGGTGACGAGGTCTGAGCTCAGACACCTTAGCAGACGACCTCAAACCCTTAACATCATTAATTTGGTGAATTATGGGGATAACGTCTTAGGTGATGACCTCAGACCCTCATAACATCACTCGGTGGTAACGAGGTCTGAGCTCAGACACCTTAGCAAACGACCTCAGACCCTTAACATCATTAATTTGGTGAAATGTATTATGGGGCTAACGTCTTAGGTGACGACCTCAGACCCTCATAACATCACTCGGTGGTGACGAGGTCTGAGCTCAGACACCTTAGCAGACGACCTCAGACCCTTAGCATCATTAATTTGGTGAATTATGGGGCTAACGTCTTAGGTGATGACCTCAGACCCTCATAACATCACTCGGTGGTGATGAGGTCTGAGCTCAGACACCTTAGCAGACGACCTCAGACCCTTAACATTATTAATTTGGTGAATTATGGGGCTAACGTCTTAGGTGATGACCTCAGACCCTCATAACATCACTCGGTGGTGATGAGGTCTGAGCTCAGACACCTTAGCAGACGACCTCAGACCCTTAACATCATTAATTTGGTGAATTATGAGGCTAACGTCTTAGGTGATGACCTCAGACCCTCATAACATCACTCGGTGGTGACGAGGTCTGAGCTCAGACACCTTAGCAGACGACCTCAGACCCTTAACATCATTAATTTGGTGAATTATGGGGCTAACGTCTTAGGTGATGACCTCAGACCCTCATAACATCACTCGGTGGTGACGAGGTCTGAGCTCAGACACCTTAACAGACGACCTCAGACCCTTAACATCATTAATTTGGTGAATTATGAGGCTAACGTCTTAGGTGACGACCTCAGACCTTCATAACATCACTCGGTGGTGACAAGGTCTGAGGTCAGACACCTTAGCAGATGACCTCAGACCCTTAACATCATTAATTTGGTGAATTATGGGGCTAACGTCTTAGGTGATGACCTCAGATCCTCATAACATCACTCGGTGGTGACGAGGTCTGAGCTCAGGCACCTTAGGAGATGACCTCAGACTCTTAATATCATTAATGTGGTGGTATTATTATGGGGATAACCTCTTAGGTGATGACCTCAGACCCTCATAACATCACTCGGTGGTGACGAGGTCTGAGCTCAGACACCTTAGCAGAGGATCTCAAACTCTTAACATCATTAATTTGGTGATATTATTATGGGGATAACCTCTTAGGTGATGACCTCAGACCCTCATAACATCACTCGGTGGTGACGAGGTCTGAGCTCAGACACCTTAACAGAGGACCTCAGACTCTTAATATCATTAATTTGGTGATATTATTATGGGGATAACCTCTTAGGTGATGACCTCAGACCCTCATAACATCACTCGGTGGTGACGAGGTCTGAGCTCAGACACCTTAGCAGAGGACCTCAGACTCTTAACATCATTAATTTGGTGAAAACTATTATGAGGAGAGCATATTATGAAATGACTCCAGAACCTAATAGCAATTCAGTAGTGAGATCAGAATTATTGACAATATAAACAAGAACACCACAACAAAATAAGAGAAGAGATTGTCATTCAGAAAAAGGAAGAGATCATATAGCATTCAGAGGTGTTACAAATTACAAGTTCAGTTACAAGCTACAAGTTAAAAATTACAAGTTACAAAATACAAATTTGTTACAAGTTAAAGGTTTGAGGGGGGAGCATTGACAGTCTCGGCTGGGTTGACTTGATCAGAGTTGGTCACCTCAGCCACATCATCAGCAGGGTCAGTCCCTCCAATCTCTTTCCCTCCCAGAATAGCAGTCTCACTAGGGGCAGCATCCTCGTCTTCTACCTCTTGAAGAGCCTGTGCGAACTGAGGGTCGGCAAAGCCGAGACCCACAAGATCAGAGGCCTTTAGAGTGCCAACCTCCTTCTCTCGGACTTCAGCCCATCTGGTAGTGGCCTTGATACCTCTTTCAAGATATTCAAAGCCAAAACCAACGAACTCGTCTGAGCCTTTATACTCAGAAATTATTTTGGGGGTGGCATCTTCAAGGGCAGCTTTGACTGCCGCGCTGACCTTCTGTTGTAGAGCGCCATCTTTGGCCTTCAGGGCTTTTGCGTGAAGAGAGACATCTTTCTCCAAGCCCTTGACCTTATTCTCAGAGTTCTTCAGCTCTGACTTCAGACGGTCTACCTCGGCATTCAGGGCACTCTCAACCTTCTCGGCCTCTTGCCCCTTCTGAATAAGGGGCAATTTCCTGATAGCCCAGTTCGACAGCTGGTACATAGCAGTCACTCCCTGCACATTTAATGAAGAGGTTAAACGGGAGAAAAGTCAGATGTTACACTTATAAAATTTTGACAATGGAACAAATGATACCTGGACAGCTCTGTGAAGGCCGAACTCAACTAGTAGGGAAGTGTCCATGGCTCTGTAAAAATGTTTGTCGGCCTCGGTCATTACAGAGGCGAGTGCATCCATGGCCTGTCTGCTGTTGCCGACCACGCTATCAGTCAACTTCAGCTGATCCAAACGAGCCGTCAGGATATCGACTGAAGAAATTGGAAGTGCAGCATCTGAGGATTTCTTTTGCCTCACTGTCGGCCTCTGATCCTCAGAGGGATGGGCTTCAGGGGCCCTCTTCTTGGATTTGGATGTTGAGGGAGCTGGAGGAGGAGCGTTCAAACCAGTCTTTTTTGCAAGCCTCGCCAAGCTCGGAGCTGCCATCTCCCACAGTTCGTCTGGGACACGTGGTGGTCGCTCTGCAAAAGTTAAAAGATAAGGGTTAGAGATCAGATATGGATGAGGTCAGAGGTTAGACTTGAAAAGAAAAATCCTTACCAAAGTCAACAAGGGGACTTCCACCCAGGCTCGTCCCCGAGAGATACTGGGGGGTCAGCAGATGTTCGAACTTGACAAACAGACCATGTGCCCCTTGGTCTTGCAGAGCCTTCACCTTTTTGATATTTTGAAGACTTAGACCGGGATCGGCCCTTGCAGATATGGTGACCTTACCCCATCTGAGGGGTATCCTCGGCCCAAGAGTGGAAAAGGGAACAGATGAGCCAAATTCCCATGGCCCTGAGGCGAAAAAATATCGGGGTTTCCAATTTTGATTTGAGGTCTGAGTCACCTGGAGCATCTTCTTCTCAGGCCTCCGAGCCACGAAATGATAGTATCTCGGATGGTTTTTGGCCGAGGTTGGAACATAACAACCAGCAAAGACCTGAATTGGGAGGTCAGAGTGGTGGACTGCCCTCCACAAGATAATGGCCCCTATAATGACTCTCCAGGCATTGGGAGAGAGCTGCGAGCGGGCTAAGTTGATAAAAGAGAGAATGGATATGATGATAGGATGAATGGGTAGGCGAAACCCTAACTTAAACATCTGCTCGTACAAGAAGATTTCTCCATCTCGACCATGATAGGCCCTCTCTTCCCTCAGAGGTCTCCTTAATTTGATTGAGGGACTGATGGAGTATAAATATCTGAAGTGCAAAAGATCCACTTCAGTGACTATCCTCTCGAACTCGGCTGCTTCAGAGATGTCAACGTCACTTTCAACATCCTCATCATCGTCAAGCTCAACGTCGGCTGGAGCACACGTAGATGGGTGACCAGGGAATCTCTGAGTGAAATCAGCCCTTGTAACGGTCGACAGAGGAATGGCATCAAGAATGGGTGGCACAGCCACACTCGGCTCAACAAGTTCAACCTCTGAAGAAGAATCTGAGGTGCTTGAGCCATTTTGGGATGAAGCTCGGCTGGATACCTCGGCCTGGTCAGGGTCCTGATCAGGCCGAGGTATAAAATCCATGGCTTCTTAGAAACAGTCCACAGACATGGGGTCTGAGGTGGAAGACTCAGACTCAGACATCGGTAATGGGTTGGGAGAGACGTCTGTCTGATAGAAGTTCTCAGGAGGATCAGGATATACCACCTTGAGAGGTGGGGGAAAGATAGGTCTAATAGGAAACTCCTGGTACCTATGAGCTTCCTCTTGAGCTCTCTCTATTTGCCTAATCTTTTTTAGGGACTTCTCTCTAAGAGAAGGGAAATCCTCAAGAAGCTGGTATAGGGGTCTGAGCATCAGAGGACGACCCTAAACTTGGGATAACTTCCTAAGCTACAAACAGGATTTGCTTATAGGGTAAAAGGATTTAAGGATCAAACTTGGAAGTTTGAAGCAAACCTAGCTCGCCGGAAAACTTAAAAGCTCGCCGGAAAACTTAAAAGCTCACCGAAAAACTCAAAAACACGCCGGAAAATGCAAACCCAATATGAGAAACAGAGGAAATGAAAGGGAGAAGATACCTGGAAGTGGATCGATGAACGAAACGAAGAGAACTCGCAAGAAAACCAGGGGAAATCCTCTGCAGAAGGACGTTGAGTGGAGGAGCTTAGAGAGAGAAAATCGTAAGAACTTTGTGTGCGCGGGAACGAAATGAAGAAGAAGAAAGAGAAAGGAACGTTTTAAACCCTTAAATACTTGGGCACACTTCCCAAGGCCCATCATTGCCTTGGGAATCCAAGGGACAACTGACAGCACACGCCAACCAGGCATGTATGCTTTAGTGAGGACAGGTGTCATGCCGGTACTGGCTTAGGACGGACAGGCCTCGGAGGTTTAGTAATCCCCTAGCCACTTTCTCTCGCATATAACTAAGGGCTGTGGGTGATTGATATGCCCCAAGTGTAACCTCGGCCTTGAGACGCCAACCTCGGCTAAGGACTAGATATTGATCGACCCTAGATAAGCCATGAGCCCGCGATATCATCCCTCGGTCAGACCAAGGTCGGCCCAGGCCAACACTATCACCTACATGTTCAATGGACACTGCGCGCATCACAGGCATCAACGGCACTCTCGTATACCTGGGTATGGCAACCTCGGCCGAGGTGACAAGGAGCCTTGGTAACCTTCAACATGGAGCCAGTCCAACCTCGGCTTGGATCGAGGTGACAAGATGCAGACATAGTAATCATCAGCACGCTATATGTCCAACCTCGGCTGGGGCCGACCCCAGCATAATGTCTCGGCTGAGATCAGGCCGAGGCTCCCTATGAAACATCTCGGATTGAACGGACATCAAGCCTTTACAGCTCGGCCTCTCCCAGGCCGAGGTCATCCACCAGCATGGCGGTCGAGCATCTGTCGACATTTGGATAAGGACACCTGGGCACAAATCTGTTGTAATAAGATTATTCTCCACATGTGGGAGAATATTTCATCATCATTACTTATATGTGACAGTGACAGATGGCACTCCCACATTGGTGAGGATACCACACACATGCTCATTGCATGCATGGGGGGGTACATTACACCCCCTTGGTGCTATATATAGGGGTCATCCCCTACCTTGCAAAAGGATCCCAGCTATTCAACCCTAGCTAAAACTCTGTCTAAATATACAGTAGAGAGAGAAAGTTTGAGAGAATTGTATCCATGGCCATTAGTGCCTTCATTCAGTGATATTACTCACACACTCACAGTGGACGTAGGCCAGATTGGCTGAACCACTTATATTCCGGTGTTGATTCCTCTTATCCTCACCTCATTCTCTTACCTCTTTATATAGCTGTGTTGCCATTGTTATTCATATATTGAGCTTGGAAACACCTTATCTGGTGGTGCTGATTCCTAGCATCATCAACAACAGAGAAGGTGAAATTGATCCAAGACTGACTTTGAATCGCTCAAAGCCGTCAAAAGAGTTATGTTGACAATCGACACTGACAGTTAGAATTCCAAAAAGGAGATTATGTGTTCTTGCGAGTATCGCCTGCAAAGGGAGTAATACGATTTGGGAAGAAAGGGAAGTTGAGCCCAAGATACGTAGGACCTTTTGAAATCCTTGAAAGGATAGGAGATGTTGCGTATAAAATAGCCTTACCACCTCAACTCTCTAGTGTACATAATGTGTTTCACGTATCAATGATAAAGAAATATGTCCCAGATCCAAAACATATCTTAAGTCACGAGCCTCTTCAAGTTAGATAAGATTTGTCGTATATTGAGCATCCAGTGGAAATCTTGGACCATAAAGATAAAATATTACGAACCAAGGTTATTCGACTAGTCAAAGTATTATGGCATAATCATTCTATTGAAGAAGAAACATGGGTGCGGGAAGACGAAATAAAGTAGCGATATCCATACCTTTTTGGAAATTAATGTAAGTAAAGTTTTGGGACCAAAGTTTTTATAAGGAGGGTAGGATGTAATGACCCCACTTTTATATATATAGTTTGTTTTTACACTCTTTTGTTACTTATTATCTTATAAATTTTGTAGTATTAGATATATGGTATTATTGGCTATCAATATAACAAAGTCCATTTTTAATTACGAAGAATCAACTGTAAATTGGATCAAATCGAAGTCTTATGACATATCTTAAGGTAAATAATAAGTTTTGGGGTAGAAAATATAATTTTATGAAACTTTAAGGACTAAAATAAAAATATAAAATGGGCCATTTTGTAAATAAAATATTTTCAAGGACCTCTAATAAATATTCAAAATATATAGTGTGAAATTACCAAAATACCTTTCATGTGTAAAATGACCCTTATACCCTTATCACCTTTCCACCACTTACTGGTCACTTCCACCTTACACATATCGTCTTTAGAGAGAAAGCTAAAACACTTGTCAGTATTTGGTGATATTAGCACTGCAAGACCACTCCGAATAGTTACACCTCGGTGTTGAATCACCACTCCAAAAATCCTAGTCATTAGACACGTGTCAACACCGTAATATTCTTGGAAACCTATAAATAGGGCCTTATGGTTCATTTGAAACTCACACCAATTCCTTGAGAATTATAGTAAGAAAGAGTGATAGAATGCTTGAAAAATATCTTAAGAAGGAGTTCTATAATTTCGAAGAAAGAATTCATTTCGTAGGTATGATTTTATTTAAATGTTATAACGTATTTTTATAATTTTAATTTTGTGTTTTATAGCTTTACTTAGTAGTTATGCTGGTAAAATACACCAAGGAATTAACTAATCAAAACTTAAAGTTTAGAAGAAATCCAAGTTGATTTTATTTTCTTTTAAACTTGTTTGAAATTATATATACGCTTTTAAAAAATGATTTTTTAAAAGTAATTGCTCGTTATTATGGAATCCAATTTAAGTGATTCCAAAGTCTGGCCCGGTGAAATTCTATCTAGATGAGATGGTATTTAAGTGGTGCCCCTGTGACCCTCCATCTCTACTGGGAATGAATTAGTAAATGTTATGTCTAGAGGAGATGGTATTTAAGCGGTGCCCCTGTGATCCTCCATCTCTACTAGGAACCGACAGATTAGGAAGAACTATGAAATGAATCCTTTAATTACGATCAATGAGTTTTAAAAGTTAAGAAAATGGTTTTTTGTAGTCCTTTGAAACAAGTTATTATTAAAATACAATATGTAGACTGGACCTTGTTTAGAACGTATACTTAAACCTTTATCGTGTTTGTTAGATTAACGTGCGATCGAAGACTCATTATCTCTAATTTCGACCTCTATTTTAGGTGAGTACTCTATGAAATTTCTTTTGCATTTTGATTATATTATATTATGCAAACTATGTATATTTTGTGAAATGCTTTTATTCTCAAAATACATCTGATACCGATGATTTCATCGTTTGTTATATGTGTATATCTCTCGATATAAACATCTGATTTGAATTCTAAAATTTTGATTCGGCCTATGGAAACTCTTTTACTATATTGGCCTTGACTACCGGGTGGAAATATTTGGGTGGTACCTTCCCAGCTGGTTTATCGCTAGTGTGCCCTAAACAAGGCGTTGTTCCAGAAATCATGAATTTTCTATCTGTGTTGTTGCTGGGTGAAAACATTTGGTAACACTATCTGTCTGGGTATTAGAGCTTACATGGCCGCTAAGACTGAATAATTAACATATTGCTCAAATGTTTTATCTGTTCTGTTCTGAACTGTTTATTCTGAAAATATATGTACTGTCAATTACTTTATATATATGAATGCAAGTTCCTATCCATATATATATATGCCTTTCCTTTTGACTTGAATAGGTATCTATTTTCTGAAAACCTTAGAATATTTGGTGATTGAATATCATTTGTCTTTTAGCTGATGTTTTATAATTAACCATTTTTCAGGAAATAATTAGGCAAGTGGATGGAACGTAAGAGGGCTATGTTGAAGATTTAGCTTTTAGAGCTCTTTTTGTTACATTAAGTAGAATTTTGTTTTATTAGATATAGGATGTTTGGCTCTTTAATTAAAAGGCTTTGAAATTTGTAACTCTTGGATATTTTAATATAAATAAATATTCCTTTAGAAAGATCTGATGATGTAATTTCTTCACTTTCAGTATTTTACGATTCATAACCATGTGATTTTATTTCCGCTACATATATTTTAAGAGAAAAATTTTTAAGCCAGAATATTGAATGCCTTGGTGGCATGTCAAGACACTCGTTCCCTACTATTTTTAGGCCGGGGTCGTGACACAGGCTGTTGGAGGACCTGTAATTTATGCAGAAGAAAAAGATCAAACCTGGCTAAGCCCCCAGGCAAAGTATAGTTGCTCGACCAACAGTTGATGAGGAGAAAACCAAAAAGACTCTGACGGACCAAGATGCTCAGCTTAAGGGGAAAGACAAGGCCATTAAAAAGATTTAAGATAATATGGACTGCCTTACCTTTCATTTTCACAATCAATCCAGAGCTATTTGGATGGACGGGTATAATGAATCTTTGACTTATTTGGATAAGCACATGGAGTAGGCCAGGAATGATGGCTATAAATGGGTTTGGATGAACCTGCTCACTCTGTTGAAGATACCCTGAGATGCTAAATTGTGGCACTAACATGACCTAGGGATCTTAATTCTAATCTTCCTTTGTTTATTGACTTCAGTTGGATCCCTCCTAATTCCATTACTCAAAGTTTGATTTGAGAAAATATTGAGGATTTTATCCTTGAAGGAGAAGTGGAGTATGTTTGTCCTTAGCATCTTCTTGATCGGTCAAGCGGAAGTAGGCGCACTAAGAGGAAGCCTTTTGGTTCTATTAATCATTCAATCACTTTGGATGATGCTCCTGTTGGAATGAGCAAGGCTGGTGGGAAGCGTCCAATGGAATAATTTATATATAGTATTTGATTGATTTTGTAATTCAAGTTCAGTGTTATGAAATGAATCTCTTTGATACACTTTTGTCTTTTATATTTATGCTTATGGTTGCCATTAATCTTGTTTCCAACTAGGAAATCTGTATACTGACTAGTTAATCGGCCTATTGATTAGATGTCCCGCTTAAATGTTAGATATTTGATTCGTAATTGAATCTCATTGTAATGCCTTATATTCTACTAATGTTGTTCTTAGATAGAATTTTGAATAATGTTGAACTAATTTGTAGCATTAGTTATCAGTGGTAACCAAGTGTATTGGGAATGTATAATTATTCCTGTATTTTAACTCAGTTGGGTGAAATCTCCTGTGTTTGACTTTGAGTCTTAGAGGAGATTTTACTAACTTCTAGTTTGTGATTTATTGAGGACGAAATCATATATGAAGTTATTAATGTTGAACTTTTCTGAAATTAGAAAAGTTTAACGAGGAACTTTGCTGAAGTTGGAAAAGTTTGGTGAGGAGCTATTCTGAAGTTGGAAAAGTTTGGCAAGGAAATTTTCTAAAGTTGGAAAAGTTTTTTAGTTAAAAAATTTTAACGAGGAACTCTTTTGTAGTTGAAAAAGTTTGCAATTAAAATTTACTCTTTAATTTAAGGTTAGTGTGTACAACACCATACTCCGAAAAACAAAACATAAAAAGGAAATATAATGAGTAGAAGTATGAAATTTCATTAACCTAAATAGATGATTAGATCGAAAACAAAATTACTGATAGTATTTATGAAGATGATCAGCATTCTAGGGATTCTGAAGTTCTTTGCCCTGGAATGTCTCCAGGTGTTATGTTCCTGATTGGATTTCTATCGAGATACGGTATGGACCATGTCAGTTGGGTTCCAGCTTATTATTTTTCTGAATCACTATCTTCAGTACAAGATCTCCCTACTTTAAGCTGGTCAACTTAGTACGTCGATTATAGATCCTAGTGTAATACACAGATTTTTAAATACCCTTCTCTAGTCGGATATAGCAGACTCTGAAATAGCCAAATATAAGCACAACTTCTCGCCTAAAACTGGTCGGTAGAGTAGTGGGGAGAACCCAAATACTTTTTTAAGTCCAAAATATATTTTTCACATTCGCTGTTCCATTCAAAGGTCTTTTTAAGTACCTTGAAGAATGGAAGACATTTGTCCGTGGCCCGAGATACAAAACGATTTAAGGATGCTACTCTTCCTGTCAACTTTTGCACATCCTTCTTATTAGTCAGGGATTTTATTTCCAGTAAAGCCTCTATTTTAGCAGGATTGGTTTCGATTCCCCTATGATTCACAATGTACCCAAAGAACATACCTTCCTGAACTCCAAATTTGTATTTGGTTGGATTCAGATTCATTTGATGTTTTTTTAGTTGGTTAAATATTTGGGTCTGATTAGCAATGTGGTTGGCAACAAACTTGATTTTAGTGAGCATATCATTTACATACACCTCCATGTTCTTGAGAATTTGGTCTTTAAGGACTTTGTTTACCAACCTCTGATGCATTGCTCTAGCGTTCTTGAGCCTAAAGGGCATTATAATGTAGTACTACGTTCCTCAGCTGGTAATAAAGGATGTGATTTCCTTATACTCAGGCTTTATCTTGATCTAGTTATACCCAGAATAAGCATCCATGAAGCTGAGCAATTCGTGACCTGTTGCGGCATCTACCAATTGATCAATCCTTAGTAAAATAAAGTGATCTTTCGAACATACTTTGTTAAGGTCAGTAAAATCCACACACATTCGCCATTTATTATTCCTCTTTTTTACCATGAGCACATTGGCGAAACATGTCAAATATTTAATATCCTTAATGAATTGTGCGTTCTATAGTTTCTCCACCTCTTCTTGGATCGACGTATACTTCTTTGGGATGAAAACTCTACCCTTCTGCTTGATCAGACTGGCCTCTTTGTAAATATTAAGTTCGTGATAGATAAAGTTGGGATCAATCCCCGATATATCCTCGCGACTCTAGGCAAAAAAATTCTTCTTATCTCTAAGGAATGTAATTAATTCCTGTTTGATTGGAGGTATTAGTCTTGAGCCGATCTGGGTGGTCGTTTTTGAGTTCCCATTATCTTAGAATAATAGCTTTGTTTCTTCCATGACTTGCCCTTTTATCAAGTCCTCCTCCTTGTGAGGATCTAAAGTATCAATATGGAAAGTAGTTGTGCCTCTCTTCATTTCCTCTTGGTCTATCGAAGTATAATAGCATTCTCGTGCCTCCATTTGGTTACCATTTACCACACTGACTCTATAGTTGGTATGGAACTTCATGCATTGATGTTCACTTCCAGTTTTTCAACCCTACCCGACTAAGGATTATATTGTAGGCCGATGGTACGTTTTTGTCCAATATGAAGAAGCGAATTCGTTCCATCCTGCCCGTCGGCTAAGTGCCGACCAGTACTTCCAATTTGACAATTCCCAAGGGATATACCTTCTCTCCAGAAAATCCTATAAGAGGTATGTGTTATGGTTCCAACTTACTGTCTTTTAGCCCTAACCTTTGGAAATAGTTGTAAAACATTACACCAGCTGAATTCCCATTATCAACCAAAACTCTAGCCACTCTGCCATGGTTAAATCTACAAGAAATTATCAATGGATTATCATGAGGATAAAGTACCCCACTCGGATCGTTTTTGGAGAACCCGATCACCAGTTTTTCTTTGTTGACTTTCTTAAGCCGACCATCATTGCTCTCAGCCATGTCAATCTGCTTAATAGTGGGAAAAGCTTTGGATTCATTTAAGTACGCATTTCTTTCAACAAGTCCATCTCCTCCATCGACATCTCCACCTGCGATAAAATGACAATCGAAAGAGATCATACCTACATCCAATACTGGATTATCAGGCTTTTTGGGCAAGTCGGGGTCATTTTTATAATCATTGTTGCGTGCCCGTTTGGCGTCATCTTTCCCTCGACCGGGTGACTCAGATTTCCTCTTGGTATCTTGATTACCATTCCTATCAATAAATTTTGTCAGCTTTCCCTGTCGAATAAGAGTTTTAACTTCATTTTTGAGGGCTATGCAACTATTAGTGGTGTGTCCATGATCGCGCTGAAAATCACAATAATTGAACTTATTTCTTTTGTTGGGGGCGTCTTTAACTTATCAGGCCAGCTCAGATCCTTGTTACCCCTGATTTCTTCCAGGATGTGGCAAACACCCTTAGTGAGCAGAGTATACTCTTCGAACTTCTTAATCTTATTGGACTTCTTATCTTTTTTATCTTTCTTAAAGGAATTATTATTCTGTCCCTCGGCTTTGTTCTTCGATGCTTCTTTTGCTACCATGGCTTCCTCCGTGTTCATGATTTTTACAGATTTAGCCATCAACTCTGTCATAGTCTTAGGTGGGTTTTTCGCCAAGGCGTAGTAAAGATCTTTTGACTGTAACCCACTCATTAATGTTGCAATGGTTGTTTTCTTCATAATCTACCACCTATAACTTTTTATTATTAAACCGAGTAATATAATCGCGATTACTTTCTCCCAATTTTTGGTGCACGATCAAGAGATGAGTGACACTCTTGATTGGCTTGTCCCTAAAGCAAAATTTATCAATGAATAATTTTGCCAACTAGTGAAAACTAGAAATTTTACCTCTAAGAAGATTGTTATACCATATATGGGCTGGATCTGTGATGGAGCTGGAGAAAGCCCTATACCTCATCTTGTCGGGGGCAGAATAAATGTTAGCAACAACTTTGTACTGCTCAATATGTAAAATCAGGTCATTTTTCTCATCATATTTAGGAATGACCACCGGTGGCTTAAACTTGGAAGGTATGGGATAGTCCATAATAGCCTGGAGGAAAGGTGAGCCTTTAACAAAACTCCTTTGTAATGTTTATTTTTTTTATTTTGGCCATTTCCCCTATCCGATCTTCCAATTGCAGCATGAATCCTTTCCAATAATGTTCCTCTAGTTTGAATTTGCTCGAAGCAGATTTAATGGCTTTACTATGTCTATGTGCTGAATAATTCTCTTAAGAGGTCTGCTCGGCACGCACAGAGACCCTCATACTTGCTCTTGATCTCACAGATTCTTTTCTGTGTTCATAATGGCGCCCTTTCTCCTTGTGATGTCCTCTAGTTACTCGGGGACCTAGACGATCAAAAGCACACTCCCTACTTAGCCTCTCCAATACACTTAGCCTTTCTTTGGAAAAGATCTACCATCATAGTAATTCGTTGATCGAAATTAAGAAGTTGCGCTAGGATGGTATGATATGTCATGAGAAGAACGGGAATGATAACTCCTTTCATTTCTGGCTGGTGAAGGTGGCATATCTCTTATGGAATTGGAGGACTTGTCTTGCATTATGCGAGTCAATTGTCTGACTGACTCTTGCATAACCTCCCGTCCTTTAGCCAAATTGAAAAGGATCCTTTGGAGGTCTGTCTCACCAGAAGGAGCGAATATTTCTTGATTATTGCCCGCATCCAGGCTATTTTTCGGAACAATAGTCATTCTTTAAACCAAAGAATGGAATATATGAGGTAGAGAACGATGACCAACAGTCGTTCCCACAGACGACGACAATCTGTCGATGTCTAAAAATGGATTTTATCCAGATTTATAATCACAGATAAAATATAGTATGCTAATTAAATTAGACACACAATATAATATATTTTTAAAGTGATTCGGCTATGAAGAAAGCCTACTTCCAATGGTAGTTTTATTGATTTTGATTACAATAGCTCAGTATGGTATGTTTGATAATGATTGAATTGTCCCATGAACCGAAGGAGTATTCTATTTTTATCGTGGTGTAAAACCCTATATGGAATGCCTTTATATTTCCAGGCATTTACATCTATGTATAATAAATGAGACTCTTGGAATTCATTGTTGGTCGCCATTCTAGCCGAGTAACTTTTGATATTCTTGATGGTTCAAATTCTGGAGTTGGTCAGCCTTTCATTCGACTAGGTTCTTCTGATGTCGATCATGAAATCTATAAGGCCACCTAGGATGACAGGTGTTTGTATTTCATTGATCCACACGGGGAGATGATTTTTACATACAACACACATGTTTAAGAAATTGATGTTATATCATATGCTAGCCTCATACTCTTAGAAACTATATGTTGAACTTCCATGAATGATTACCTAATTCTTATATTTAATGGAATTTATTAAATAAGTAGTAATGAATAGCTAGGTTTGTAATCTAGTCTTATAAATTCTTATGATATGGATAATTAAATAATGAATTTAGAATTTCCTCATGTTAATTTTGTTATATACATTCTCATTAATGCGTATTTCATCCAAATTCCTTTTCTTATAAATTACTGGGATTTTAATTAGGAATGGGTTATTGTTGAATAACATTCTAAATTGGAGATGGGCAAAGTATTTAGTTCCCACATGTTAGTATGGATAAACTAATTATTTATTAAAGGATAAATTACTCCCCTTTTTCATGAACATGCTAAATTAGGATTTCCCTTTTCAGTATAACTAACTTGTAAAATTTAAAAGTGTTGTTAAACATTGCGAATCCTTATGAGAAGGATATATGCGTAAATAATAAATAACTAATCTTTTGCAAATTAATTAGCTAAGGTAAGTGGAAATGCTTAGGACTTGAATTGTGGATACCCGTCTGATTGGGAAGTTGTGACTAGTGTAGATGTAAAGTGGTGTAATGAGTCAATCAAAAGCAGATCTAGGGGAGAGCAGGGGTTTCCTTTCCCTCCCCCCCACTCACCCCCCCCCCTAAAAAAACTTTTGAGAAATTAAAATTTTAACCCTATAATTTTTAAATTATGAGAAAAAAATATTTTTTAGTTTTGGTCCCCACAGGAGTTGATATATAATTGTTTGCCCCCTCTTACTCACATTTTTTGATCCGCCATTAGAGCCAATAATTATGAACCTTGTTAAGATATAAATCAAAAGAGATTAAATAATTTGAAATATCGTATTAGCGTTTGTCGAGAGAGAAGACATTACGTGCATGTTGCACATGGTGGTGGATATGTTCCTCTTTTAAGACTAGACACTACGTGTAGCGGATTTTATTTGTGCGTACATTGTGATGGTGGCCCTAATTAGATTAAGAACTAGACTGGACATGGGATAATTTTTTGTGCATCCAATGTGATGGTTGCCCTATTTTGTTGATGAAAGGACTAGATACACAGGAGGAATTATTGTTTATGTATCACTTGTGATGGTGGCTTTGTGTTGTTGACGACAAAAATGGAAATGTATACATTCATTATGTGTGTGTACCACGTGATGTGGCCTCGATCTCAGGAGACGAGATTGGATGCAATTATGATTTAATTAATTAATTATAAATTTAAATGTAGTTAAAATGAACTATGAGAGCTCGCTTTATGTTTTGTTACATTGTTATAGGATAGACAATCATGGAGTTATCCTTTACATATATGATGGCTTTGAGTTGAGTAGGTACATTATCTTGCATGAGCCATACCTATTTATATCTCGAAACATTTTTAAGTGCTGGAGTTGGGCCGTAAGTTTATCATTCCATCCAGCTTAGCGAGGAGATACTCTTTTCAATTCCGAGTTATCACCCCTTTTCAGGAGTTTTGAGATGTAGGTGTTGTTTAGTGTCTATTCATTTTGTTTTAGTTGTGTATGTTGAGGATATGTACTCTATTTAAACTTTTACTTTTGTGGTTGAGGCTTATGACTCTTTTTATGTAATAGCATTGGTGAATATTATTGACGTTGATACTATTGGTATTGGGACTCTTATTATTTCAGTTTTAGATGGGTAATGATTCAGTTTTATCATTTTGAGGATTTTATCGTGTCATATTCTTTACTTTGTTGCATCTTTATTCTATTGTTTATTTACATGCTTAAAATAATATTTAATCTGTATATCATAATATTTGGACTTGATAAACATAAATAATATAATATATAGGTTGTTGCCTAATATATTGTTTCTATATAAAACTTATGTTTGAAAATTCATCTTTTGTATTTAGAATTTACTTGTGTCATAACCCTTCAGAACAATTAAATATTGGGTCAAGTACAAACCCCGATGGATAATTTACAGTGCAGTTGAACTTTTTAGAAAAATGTTTTATACTCTTAAAAATATATATATTTCTAATTGACTGAAATTAGTTTGACAAAAATATCATTATTAGTTACATGTAAATTGTATAATTAAATAACATGCATGTTTAATTCTCGCATCTTTTTACAATTGTACCTTACAGTCCATAACCACTACATCATCTCAAATCGAAGTTGACAATAGTTAACATAAGTATAACAAAAATCTCAATGTCCTAAGTTGGACTCTTCGTTAACCAAATAAATGCTACAACTATAACATATTATCGGGTTCGTCCATTAAATCAACACAACCTAGATAAAAGTTGGGGTCATTTTACGAGGTACTAGTATAAAATTAACACATTTTACAACACAAAGGTCATATTTTAACAAAAAAAATCTTATAATTATATCCAAAAATAATACACAGATTATACATAACCCAAATTCTTATATTTTCTCATTATAATCTATTTACAAAAACAGAGTTATATGATAGGTGGAGATAGAGATATAGGTGGGTCCATTGCAATATATATACGGTGGTGGGGAGAGAGAGATGGATGGAGAAACAGGGAGGGAAAAAGGCTTAGATATAAAGAACTGTGGTGTAGTTGGAGGAGTAGAGTTTTAGACGAAAATGAATGGTTGAATATAACAAAAAGACGTGTACTAGATATGTAGATATATAAAGATTACAAGTGACTTGAGGAACCAATTTTATTTTAGACATGTTTATAAGTAGTATAAATTTGATACTATATTAGATTATAAAATAATCCTTTAATCATGTTTACTTGTAGATACAAAACTTATAAATTTATCAAAGGAGGATTACAATCCAAAATATCTATCTTGGACATAAATTACTCTAAAAGTTGATCTCAAACATATTCACATAATGATTGCCTAAATCGTAGGGCTTATTAACCCATAAATTAAATCGTATCCATTGACAAATCAAAGCAATGACTATGTGAATATTCTAATCCTCATATCTTTCTGGATTAAGAATTTATGCATCCTTTGAAAATCATGATATTCTGCAAGTATAATATAGTCAACATCAGGACTCGAATCTCACTCTTGGTCTAGTCTAATACATTCCTGATGTACTGGTACAATCTTCATTTTAACTATTAGATAAGTTACCAAACCATCAGACAAGTTACCATAATCAAGATAAAATGCTAAGATTGCACACACAACTTTACTGATAGTATGTCATCCCCAATTTGGGTAGTGAACTGTTTAATCATGCTATAATCTAAATTCTGATCTTTCATGATCGAGTCATATCAACTCACCAAAATTTCTACTAAGTATTATTGATTGACATATATAATATATTTATATACAAATACAAGGCATTTGCACAAACAGGATTTAGGTAATCATTTTTATCAAAGAACAAATGTCTTAAACATGGTGTTAGGAATAAAACCCCTTAAGAATTCAATGCAAATATTTTACCAATATATGCATAAATCTAGAGATTTGGTGAAACCACATGGCACTTGCAGGTGGGTCAATCAATGGTCTTTGGGAAAAAGTGTTTCATATATAAATTAGTTGTATCACACCAATTTACTATACGAAGGGGGAAATGTAGGAGGATTCCAATGACAAACCTCTAATTAAATTGGTAACACACAAGCTTAAAGTAAATCATATCATGATTTATCAGGTAGAAAATACCAAAGTCTTAACATCAAGCAGGCATATTTAACTACATCGATGTTGAGATCCCTCGATGTTTCAAATAGACCAATTTTGGCAAGGCTCGGGGCTTTAAGTAGATTATATCGAGGGGGTGTAACACCCCGAATTTCTGTACATATCGGGTGCTCAAGCCTCAACCCCGAAGAAAGGGGACGTTAAATAATTTATACCATTCTCAACATCAACGATACATAAATAAATAAATCAAACTATCAACAACAATAATATATAAATGATGTGAATAAATAAAAAGAGATAATACATATGAGCCATCAAAATTGCATCATACAAATGACTAAAATCCCACAATATTGAATAGTGTTACAACCATATCAATAAATAACTCTAAAATCCACTACAGACCCATAAACAATATCTTTGAATAAATAAGGATAAACTGATAGTTTGATACAAATGGAAATCTTGGAATGAAATGATAAATCATACTCTAGGGATAAACCACTGTCTAATCAACTGAAATGCAAGTCTGACTGCTCAGGCAGACACTCCAGATTACGCATATCTATAAAGTGTTTTTAGGGAAATAAAATGTGCTATACCTCATAATTTGTAATAAATAACTTACTTTATCTCAACAATATTAAATGCTACTCATTTATGTATCATTTCGTACCATTGGCACTAACATCCAAAACACCTTACCCTACCTATCCTAAGCTATGATCTAGCTAGAAGTCTAACTACACAAAAGTAAGCTACCACGTATAAATCAAAGCCCTAGAATTATAAATTAAGTTATAAAACCTCACATTAAGGTCACAAATATAACCCTAACTATGTACCCAGAATAGTGACCATACATAGTATCCATATACTCCCTCATAATGAGCTATGTAACAACTTCACGACCAGGTAGTAGCACAAACCAAATTCACATTTGTATGCGTCCATCGTCGGACCAACTACATATAGATAATACAACACGGAGGCTCTAACATCTGGGCATCTTTCACGTGCCTCCATCAGGCCAATCCATAGAAAATCTCACCCTAACGGACTATGGAAAATCCTCACATAAAAATAAGGGAAAATCACTATGCAATCACATATCAAGATTTTCATGATGGATCAATCCTCCTTTGTCTCCTACTCGCGAGACGGTTGATCAACTGAACGTAGGATCAGGATAAAGACTATATGTAACCTCAATCATCAGCCAATGTCATTTTTCATGGTCCCGCGCAACAAACCCTCTAAATCCCCTCAAATTGATTCTTCGTGAGTACCCATACATGGTATGTCTATAAATAACACACAAAACAAATATACACTAATACGCGTAATCGACTACAACTAGGGGTGGTAAACAGATGGATACAGAGCGAATAACATGCTATCCATATTTGTATTTATTATCTGGATGCACTATCCGTATGCATAACCGTATCTTCTCGGATAGTAAAAAACTATCTGTATCCGTATCCTCTCGGATACCCCAGATTTGGATTGCATTGTTTATCCATTGCGATTCAAATTAACTAAAATTCATATTGAATAAAAATAGATAATCAAAGTCCAAGAGAATCTTGCTATAACCGACTAAAAAAAGAAACAATATAAACTCTTAAGAGAATGTTTGAAATCAAGTACTAACCTTTAATGTTCATGTTCATAAATCACGAGTTCTCTTTTCCTCTTATTGAATAATCCATAGCTCCTCAACACGCATTTTTCTAATGTTAAAAAAAGAAGATGCACATCAAAATTCTTAACTTTATGCACCAACGCTACTTTAGTAAATGAAAATAATTAAATTGGGTAAAAACACTGATCTCTTTTTATTTTTCGTGGTCACAACATTTTTTCGTTCCTTAAACCATCATTTAAACTTAATATCCATAGAAATTTATTGGGAATTTACATATCAAGTGGACACTTTTATAGTAAAATAATAAATCACAATAACAAGTAATTCTACTCAAAAAAATTTAGAACACAAGGATAAACTATTAAATTCTCCCAGGTCAAACAAAAAAGGGTGCCACAATAAAGGAGCCAAGCGACCACAATACGGGGAGTTGATATTGATTGTTCGTTACCCTCGGTGGTTGGCATTTGATGACTTTTGATTTCCTCAATTTTAGACAAATATCGCCTACAAAAATAAATAAGTTAGTAATTTTCAGTTATGTAAAAGATGTCATAAGTTGTAATATTCACATATTACAAAATAAAAAAGAAAAAGCCCCTAAATAATTGTAAGATTCAGACATGAAAAACCTTGATAAATTGGAAGATTGATTCATAGAAAACACATAGATAAATTGGAATATTTATTCATATAATAAAGACGTTTGAGAATCAGAATGAAAGTATAAACAAATAATAAACAATTAAGTAAATCTCTCACCTCCAAAATCACCTAATAAACAACCAATCAAACAATCACATAGAATAAAAACAAACTAAAACTAAAACTAAATGCAATGATTTTACCTTATGATGAAAATTGGAAGCTGTTGGCTTGTATGATAGATGGACTCCATTGTTTTGTGTCGGCGGAAGGTGCGTGTTGAACCAGAACTATAGTGTAGGGTGCGACAGTGTGCAGTCGTGTAGGTGCGACAATGTATGGTGTTAGTTCTATGCGGTGAGGAGAGAGAAGATAATGAAAAGTTGTGAGTGATCTGAGTTATTTAATTTGGTCATTCTTTGAGATAGACTGGAAAACCCTTACTTTTTTGATAACTTTTAAAAACTGTGTACTGAGATGTCTTTTTTTACAGCGTTCATATTATATTTTACATGTAATAAACATTATATATAAATAGTACTACTAATAAAATAATATAAAATAAAATACGGATACGGATATCCGAAAAAATGGATATCTGCAAATATTAATCAGCATCGGATACGGATTATCCGTGTTGAATATATATACTATCCGTATTCATATCCATTTTTTCGGATATTTTAATACACTATCCATATTCGTATTCGTATCCATATCCATTTTTTGGATAAATATTCATAAAATTCAGAGTCGGATACCGAACAGATTCAAATTTTCGAATATCTGTTTACACCTCTAACTACAGTATACCAATTTACATGTTAAACCTGCCCCATATATATTTTTAATCTCCATAACTAAGATTACGAAATATACATCCATATGATCATCATTATAATATTCCAAACTAATGAGTATCAAAAGTCCTTAAGTCAAAAAACCAAATCCCATAGCCTATCCTACAGCCCTGTGATCGCGGCCTGGTACAGTCATGGTCATAACCCTAAGGGCGTGGTCACGGGATTTACCCCCTCCGTCACAGTTTCATCGAACATCCTCAAATCGACACAGTATTTAAAAAAACCTAAGAGAACAACCCAGTTCGATTTCTTAACACACTAGATTGCCATTAAGGTTTCTAAACCTTCAAAATAATCCTAAATTATTTATGAAGGTTCCTAAATAAGTTTATAACACATTAAGATTAGATTCATGATAATATTACAACATGTGTTATATACGAGTTATTATTAATTTGAGGGTTAATCATTAAACTGTGTCTTTAATCACCAACGCCTCTTCTAAATATATGATTCATCTTAATAAACCAGTCCTAATTAAATTTATAGAAAATATAAATAGGTTTGATGATTTAAAATTTGATTTATAACAAATCTAACATGTTTAAACATATAATCATCACAATAACCAAGGTACAACATATATATGCATGCGATCCAAGCGTAACACGTGTTTAATCCCCAAATAGATTTTATGGGCAATTAGTCATTAGCAAGTTACATGAAATATTGTTATAAAATGAGTTTGTTCCAACATGGATATGGAAGATAAAGTCTCTTTCATTTATTCCTTTAAGTGCTAATTTATTTCTCCTAATAACCATCTTCTTTGATCTCTCAAAAGTTCATCCGTTACCTACGTTTTTTATTATTTGTAAAGTGAGTGTTTAATGAAATTTAAGTATCTGTTTAAAATCTTGATCCCGTGGGTCTCTTTGTGATAGTTTAAGACCTACGGTTAAGCCAAAAATATTATTAAAGCACTCCAAAAACTTAACTTAAAGGGGTACCCACTCATGGGGTCCAAACCAATATACGAAAACATATCTCCGAGCCTTTGTATCCCTTAGAGCCCAGTTCACCATTATTATCTTGTAACATAAAAATAAATCGAGACTTTATTATTAATTTATAAGTCAACCATATATAATTTATTTTTATCGATTAAATTAACTATAACATGCGATACAAATGTAATAAAAATTTACACGATTATTATGGACACAAGCAATAATATTCCATATTAAATAATCAATAATAATTAAAAAGGTGGTATTACATTCTTTCCCTATATAACGGAATTCCATCCTGAGAATTTGTTACACACCTGTGTTGATGTAAAAAACTAGATTACTCTAATTATTTAATCACAGATAAATAAATAAGACAAAAGATTTTAAAGTGGTTCAACCTTATATGAATGGCCTACGTCCACTGTTATGTTATTGCTGAGTGTTTGAGAATTCTCGATTACAAATGATCTATCAAGAAATTCCGGTCCCCCCTGAATGAGGGTGATACAAGGTATTTATAGCCCTTTAGGCTGTACATGAAAGGGTGTTACATTAAATGATACACATATGAAAGGGTAATTCATTTAATGTTCTTCAAACGTGCGCGTTAAGATGATAAACATTCAATGAATAGTTGAACTGTTGATTATCTGGCAATTAATGCTGTGGTCGAGGTGCAGCTCGAACCGCCTTAGTTGCTCGTCGTCCAAGAGTTCCTCGGAGCATTAGAGTTCCTCGGAAGGTAAGAGTACCTCGGAGGGTTGTTCCTCGGAGTATACTTGTTGCTCGGAGTGAGTATGTTGGTCGGGGAAACAATCTTCCTCGTTGCTATTGTGCCACGTAGATTGACACGTGTCTTCTTATTATTCGTCCACATCAGCATACTAATTTTGGTATCAACAGAAGCCCCCAATGTTTCATTTTTCAAACTTTGAGGAGTATGGAACATTCTTTCTCGGTATATGGCAATATTAAATGGCCTTCCTGGGTTTTAGGAGTCTTTTCTTCATATTTGAATTTCCTTCCAAATTCGCAGAATCCGCCTTTTTGCCTTTTCATAAGCGCTTCGATCTTCGTGCATTTTTTATCCTTTTAGCCGCCGGTAGCGCAATAATTTCTTTTATGTAATCATTTCTTTCGCTGGTTCCCAAGGCAAAGTATTTAAACTTCAGAGGCAATCCCATCGTCTTCTACCTTTTCAATTTCTGCTTTCGAGTTTTCTAAAGCTTTTCTCTCTCTTGTGCGTTCATTTCCTCCTTCGTTTGTCAACAGATCTCCTTTTTCCCTGTAAGCTTTTCTTCCTTCTTCTTTTATTCATCATGGTTTACATTATCGAATCTCTTGAGAAGTTCCGCTCTGACTTCTCTATTCCTTCTTGGGTAACTTTGGAGGTTCTTTCTGAGCCTTCAAGTTATTTTGATTTGGCTGAGGGACATTGGTTCCCTAGCCTATTTATTGCTGAATGTGGATTTTCTTTTCCACCAAATCCGTTATGTTTAGAGTTCTGTCAGTACTTCGACGTTGTCCCTGCAAAAATAGCCCCCAACACATGGAGAATAGTTAATGGGGTACATAGGTTAAATCAAACTCATGGAACTCGTATAGGAATTCCTGAGATTATGTACTGCTACAGATGGGCTGTTTTAGACAACGTTTTTTTATTTAAAAACTAGGTTTTTGAATAGGGCCTTAGTAGTCAACTTCCCTGATGCCAACAAGGATTATTTTGAACATGGGGTAGTTATAAAAAATTGGCAACATGCCCCTTTGGTTGGAGATGCAGTATATGAGGGTCCAAGATGCCCCCCATATGGCAATGGGATAGGTCGTTTTCATCTTATTTTGTTTTTGAAATTATGATTTCATGGTATTTGATAAAATGTATGACTGATATTTCAATATGTTTTTGTTTGCAGTTGACAGCAAGAGAAAAACTCCCAAAGAATCAGAAGTTAATATAAGGCAATTGAAACATATCTGGAGTTTGTATCAGAGAATTGCAGACGAGCACATCAGGTCTGCTTCATACTTGTTGCAGTATAGGAGCTATACGTCATCCTTTACTGCTCGTCCTGTGGTCAGCATTAGTGATCCAGTGCAAATTCCTGAAGATTCTGATTCAAAATCTCATATTCCTTTGAGCCAAAAAATGGGCAAGAGAAGAGTTCCTGCTCTCTTCGAGGAAACTTCCTCTGCTGGGAAGAAAAATAAGGTTGATGTCCAAAAAGGGACAAAGAATAAAGATGTCACCTCTCCTGTTGCTTCTCAGAAGGCTGTCAAGAAGCCCCCATTGGCTCCTGTGCAGAAGGATGCACCTGTTGAAGTAACCACTATCTCACCAACCAAAAGTTCTTCTTTGGTTGAGGTTGTTGAAAAGGCACTGAGGAGACTGAGGAAATCCTCCTCGGTCAGTATTTCTGGAGCCATTCCCCAGCTCCCAGCTGGTGGAGATGGTGTTCCAATCAGTGTTCCTCCGAGCTCTATGATGAGCTTGGCAAAATTTTCACCCATTCCCGATGTGCAAGGTACTGAAGAAGACCTTACTCGGGATATGGTTACTTCTCTGGCTGCTCGTCATCTTGCTTCAGTAAGTATCTCTATTCTGAGTTTTTCATATTTTCCTTTGTTATTTCCCATATTTGTTTCTGATATCATTTCCCTTTTCTGATTACAGTTGACGAGTTGTTTCAATATAATCCTTAAAAAGGATGAAGCGATCAAAGCTTCTTGATCCTCGTCCACTGTGGAAGGAGCACTGGAGAAAGCTATTAAATCTGTGAGTGAATCTCGTCAGAAGTATGACGAGGATAAAATTGAATGGGAGAAGAAGTTGGCTACGTCTGATGCAGAGAAAGTACAACTGGGTAATAAGGTGAAGGACTTGGAGAGAGAGAATAAATACTATGCCGAGAAACTTTCAGGCTTTGGGGTGCTGGAGAATAAACTGAAGTCAGCTGAGGAAGAGTTGACACTTCTGCGCGAAGCAAATCGCCAAAAGGAGTAGTTGGAGGCCAAGCTGAAAGCCTCCGAGGACCTTCTATCCGAGAAGCTCTCCTCGGAGAAGATGAAGAGAAAAACGGCTGTGAAGAAATCCTTTCGGACTGGTTGGGATAAAGGATGGGATAGGGGGGTAGCTGCAATGATGACCCAGGTGAATTATGGAAGTTTGAAATTCTTCCATGATGGTTGGGTTGCTGCCTTGCAAGAATTGAAGGTGAGCGAGGACTCTGAGCTATTTCAACAACATCTCCCTGGTCCTCCTCCAGTTATTGTAGACGAAGATGAAGACGAGGCTGCATCTGAAGAATCTTCAATGACAGGGGGTGATCAAGTCCTTGTTCCAACACCCAACCAGACAGCCATCGAGGAGATTTCTTCGTTGCCTACTCCTTCAGAACAAGTCCCAGCTTCTACCAATCAGATCAATGTTCCCACCGAGCAACCAAGCTCCTCGTCCCAGCCTCCCGAGAAAGTCTTGGGAGACAAGGAAAAGGTGTGAAGTTGTTCGGTACTATCTTTCTGTTTTTCTCTTTACTTGTACTTTGTATCTCAGATCTTTGTAACTTTTGCCTTATGATCTAATAAAATTTGAATTCTTTCTTTCCATATGATTGTCTCTTCTTTATCTGCACTCTGTCTTGATCTTCTTTTTCTTTCTCCGTTAGTTTATGGCCAGGATGGATCTTTTGTCTGCTAATGACACAAAGTTGATGCAGTAATGCCATGAGTATTATAAAGCTGGTCATAAAGACCTTAGTACATCAAAAGTTGCTGACATCCTTGGCCATGATGCTTCAGAGCAAGCAATTGAGGCTTATCGGTACTTGAAGGATTTTCTTGATCGAGCTGTGGCCAATAATGTGGCATACTATTAATTGATCGAGGAACTTCATTGTACTTTAGAAGATCTTCAGAATCAACACAATGAATCAACTGCCTTGTTGCACAAGGAGTATGAAAATAGATATCAACAGCTTTCTTCTGAAACAGGCCATAAAAAGATCATTGCTGGATACGATGTCAGGGAGAGAACCTTAAAAGGTGAAGTTGAGGCCTGCAGACAGATCGCCGAGCTGCTGGAACAAGAGAAAAACAATTTGCAGAAAAAGTTGGCACAATATGAGTCTGCAGCTTCATCCTCTACTGCTTTGGTACCGGTCACTGATGAAGGATTCTCATTCTTAGAGGTTAAAAACGCCAAATTAAGGCAAGAATTGGATACTTTAAGAAAGTCTGGTGTTTTTGCTACTGCTCGGGGACGAGGAAGAGGTTCTCGTGGGCGAGGAAGAGCTGCCCAGGATGTTAACGAGGAACAAAGCACTTCAGTTGCTCGGGGACGATCAAGAACTCCTCGTAATATTGAAGAAGCTCGTACTCTGTCAACATTGGAAACTCAAGCGTACCAGTTGAACGCAAAAGATCGGGCTTTGTCTCAGATGTCCAAGAAAATCCTGACTTTGGAAGATCAACTTACTGAAACGAAGTCAGCTTTACATACCAAGGACCTTTTCACCAAAAATCTTCATGAACAATTGGATAGATTAACCTTCCAATTCCATAAACAGCCCAGGGAATTTTGGAATGCAGGTTATAATGAGGCCCTTTATCACTTGGATGCTCGTATCGAAAATGCCAATAATGAAGGTTATAAACAAGGCTGGCTGAATGCCTTATGTGTATTAAAGCTCGAGCAAGTACATTTTTTGTGGTACTACTATGAGTCTGGAGTGCTTGACTTGCCTGTGCCGCCTTTCAAGTTGGACATGGAATGGATACCTGCTCGCGCCATTCCTCGGAGCTTGATTGCGAATTATCTTGGTGACTATAACCTTCATTCTCAAATTGACGTATCTCGTCCTGAGCATCTCTTGGATACTCCTTCAGTAATGAATGTCAGAATGTTGAAGGACTTGAATTTTATCAATTCTCCTCAGACATTAAATGATCCTCCTGCTGGCGAGGAACCTGTATCAAAGGCTGAAGGGAAAAAACCAATATAATAGGATTTTCAATGTAATAGTTAGCACACATATGTAACTTGTAATTTATTTTGAATTTTAATGAAAAACTTTCATTTTCTGTTTGCAAATCTGTATTGCTTATTCTCTTGTGCCTGTTAAACACTTTATATTTGTGCATATGTATCTGTTAAAAAGATAACAATATTGTGTTGTTCATCAACCAACCTAGTGATAAAAATTGCAAGTATCAATGTTGCTCAATCACTTAGTACTAAAGTAATGAGTATAAAATGTTTAAAATGTTTCCAACCAACCAAGGTTGTTAAATTGTGTTTGTCGACCAACTACAGTTGATGGGTTTTTATCCCCGACCAACCATACTTGGTAATTTTTTTCATAAAATGTGTCCGACCAACCAAGGTCGATAATTTATCCTCGTCGACCAACTATAGTTAGTGGGTTTTGATCACCGACCTACTATACTTGGTTCAGTTTGGAATTTTTGTATTTTCTGGAATGGTTTTACCTTCCGACCAATCATAAGTTGGCATATTTTGTTTCTTTAATTAACCAAAATTGGCATTTTAAGAATGTTGTTCTTGCCCTTTTACCAATCAAAGTTGGTCGTGGGTTTGAACTATTGCCTCCTAACCAAAGGAGTATAATTTGTTCTCGCTATTTTACCAACCGAAGTTGATCACGCTCGAACTATCAGGTTCTTTCGAACTATCTTGTCCACAAGCTCTTTTACCAACCGAAGTTGATCACGCAAGTGTACGCCTCCTAACCAAAGGAGTATAATTTGTTCTCGCTATTTTACCAACCGAAGTTGATCACACTCGAACTATCAGGTTCTTTCGAACTATATTGTCCACAAGCTCTTTTACCAACCGAAGTTGATCACGCAAGTGTACGCCTCCTAACCAAAGGAGTATAATTTGTTCTCGCTATTTTACCAACCGAATTTGATCACGCTCGAACTATCAGGTTCTTTCGAACTATCTTATCCACAAGCTCTTTTACCAACCGAAGTTGATCACGCAAGTGTACGCCTCCTAGCCAAAGGAGTATAATTTGTTCTCGCCCTTTTACCAACCGGAGTTGGTCGTGGGTCTGAACTATCATCTTCTTTTTTCTGTTGAACAGCGTAGTGTACAACACTAGTATTCCCCGAAAAACTTTCAAACAAAGGAGAGAAAAAATAAATTGTGAAACATCATTGTTTTATTCATGTTGATGGAACCGCTGTACATTTTACATTACTGATAATACTTGCGAAGGTGTTCAGCATTCCAGGCATTCTTGAATTCCTCTCCTTCTAGAGTTTCTATTCGGTAAGTTCCTGGTCGAACAACTTTTGTAACTCGATAAGGTCCATGCCAGTTTGCTTCCAATTTATTGTGCTTCTGAATGACCTTCTTTAGCACATAATCTCCTTCTTTTAAGTCGCATTTCTTCACCCTCTTGTTGTATAACAGAGCTGTTCGTTGTTGATAAGCAGCATTCCTAATGGCTGCCTCTTCTCTAACCTCCTCGAGCATATCCAAATCCAGTCTTCTCATCAAGTCACTGACTGGGGAATTGAAATTCAGCACTCTGTGTGTTGGTAGACCCAACTCGGCCGGTATTACAGCCTCACTTCCAAATGTCAGCATATATGGTGATTCTCTAGTCGCTGCTCGGGGAGTTATTCGGTAAGCCCACAATACTGATTGTAGCTCATTAATCCAGTTAGCTTTAGCTTCACTTAGCCTTTTCTTCAAACCATTTAGCAATGTTCTGTTCATTACCTCTGTCTGCCCATTGCTTTGAGGATGACCTGGTGCTGAATGGGTCTTCAGGATGTTTGATTGTTGACAATAGGCAGCAAACTCCTCGTTGTCGAATTGTGTTCCATGATCTGTGATGAAGGCATGAGGGAGACCATACCGACAGATGATATTCTTCTAAACAAACTGGTATACCTTCTCGTACGTCATATCGATAAGGGGTTCAGCTTCTACCCACTTAGTAAAATAATCTAGTGCGACGATGAGGTACTTAAATCTTTCTCGGGTGATTGGCAGTGGTCCAACCAAATCAATTCCCCACATGGCAAATGGCCAAGGGGAAGTTATGGGTGTCAACAATGCTTGTGGAGTTCGTCGGATGGAGGAAAAACGTTGACACTTGTCACATTTCTTAGCATAGGCTATACAATCAGCCCTCATCGTCGGCCAGTAGTATCCTTGAGTCATAACCCTTTGCAAAAGTGTTCGACCTGCTACATGAGATCCACAGGACCCTTCATGGATTTCTTCAATTAATTCCTTCATCTCGGAAGGATGTACACATCTTTGCAAACCTGCCATAATTCCTCGTCTATACAAAATACCATTAGTTAGTACATACCAAGCAGCTTTATACTTCAATTTCTTGGCAGCTAGCTTATCTTCCCGTAATTCTCCTTCTTCAATATATGCCCTGATGGGATCCATCCAAGATGGTCCTAGATCAAGGGTGATAATGTTCATCGTCAGGTTTTCATCTATGCTCCGACTTTCTAGTACTTCAATTGGTATTGTTCTTCGCAGCTCGGTACGAGTAGCTGATGCTAGTCGGGCCAGTGCGTCTGCTCGTGCATTCTCTATTCTTGGTATTCTGATTAACTGAATCGCATCAAATTCTGCCAAAAACTCCATTACTTTGGCATGATATTTGACCATTAATTCTCCTTTAACTGCATATGCTCCCATCATTTGATTCATAATCAATTGAGAATCACTGAATACCATCACTTGTTGCACTTCCATAATCTTTGCTAAATTAAGACCTGCTATCATGGCCTCATACTCAGCCTCATTATTGGAGGCTTTGAATTGGAATCGTAAGGCATATTCCATGTCAATCTCGTCTGGGGTGTTCAAAACAATTCCTGCCCCACAACCTGCTGTGCAAGATAAGCCATCTACATATAATCTCCATATGGGTAACCCGTCTTCAAATTCCTTATCTGATAGAGTTCCTCGGTGAAATATTTGTTGCTTCCTTTCATCCTCCCCTGGCACTTTTTGCTCCTCGTCGACCATCTCTTCTCGCTCTTTTACCAACCGGAGATGGCCTGAGTTCGAAGTTGATGATCCTTTTACATCCACAAGTTCTTTTACCAACCGGGGTTGGTCTTAGCTTGTGTTTGTTGATCCTGTAACATCCACAGGTTGATCAGCGAGTAATTTTTGCTCCTCGGGGATATCAGGATAAGTAAATTCTGCTATAAAATCTGCTACAGCTTGCCCTTTTAGTGATGATCTGGGTTCATACACAATATCATATTCACCGAGCTCTATTGCCCAATACATTAGTCTCCCTGATTTCTCTGGTTTATGAAGGGCTTGTCGTAACGGCATGTCGGTATACACGACGATGGTATGGGCCTGGAAATATGGCCTCATTCTTCTACTTGCTTCAATTAATGCCAATGCCAATTTTTCCAACTTTGGGTACCTGATTTCTGCTCCTCTGAAAGCCTTACTTGTGTAATAAATTGGCTTCTGGACTCCATTCTCCAATCTGATTAATGCCGAGCTGACTGTATTCTCTGATACTGCCAGATATAAGTACAACTTTTCGCCCATCACTGGTCTGGACAGCAATGGAGGTATTCCCAGATATTTCCTCAAGTCTTGAAAGGCTTTTTAACATTCATCATTCAACTCGAAAGTTTTTCGGAGTGTTTTGAATAATGGAAGGCACCTATCAGTTGCTCGAGATACAAATCTATTGAGCGCTGCAACTCGTCCTGTAAGACTCTGTACCTCTTTTTTCGTCGTTGGAGATTGCAACCCTAAAAGAGCTTTGATCTTTTATGGATTCGCCTCAATGCCTCGCTGGTTGACGATGTATCCGAGGAACATCCCTTCTCGTACTCCAAATGTACACTTCGTCGGGTTGAGCTTCATTTGGTATTTATCCAGTTGATCAAAGGTCTGAGCTAAGTCAACTAGATGATCAACAGCTTTCTTGCTCTTTGTCAGCATATCATCGACATAGACTTCCATGTTGCAACTGATTTGTTCGGTGAAAACCTTGTTCATCAGCCGCTGGTATGTCGCTCCTGCATTTTTCAAACCAAAAGGCATAACATTATAGCAATAAGTTCCCCTAGGGGTGATAAAAGAAGTACTTTCCCTGTCTTCAGATTTCATTTTGATCTGGTTGTAGCCGGAGTAAGCATCCATGAAGCTGAGCAGCTCGTGTCCCGAGGTAGCATCCACTAATTGATCAATTCTGGGCAACGGAAAATGATCTTTTGGGCATGCTTTATTAAGATCGGTGAAATCAACACACATTCTCCATTTATTGTTTTTCTTTTTTACCATCACCACGTTTGCCAACCAGTCTGGATACTTTACGTCTTCAATGAATTGGGCTTTCTGGAGCTTCTCGACCTCCTCTTGTATAGCCTGATTCTTCTCGGGGCTAAATACCCTTCTTCTCTGCTTTACAGGCTTGATCTCCTTATTCACATTGAGCTCACGACATAAAAAATTCGGATCTATTCCTGGCATGTCTTCATGACTCCACGCAAAAGTTTTCTTCCTGTTTATCAAGAAAGTTATCAACTCCTGTTTTATTGAAGCATCCAACGTTGAACCTATCTGGGTTACTCGTTCAGGGTGCTCATCGTCCAGAATAACATTCTCTGTAGATTCCACCACCTGTCCTTTTACAAGTTGGGATTCATCTCGTGGATCCAGTGTTTCAATTTCTGTACCTTCATCCACCTGGTAGGTAGTAGTCTTTTTTCTTGAATCTTCAAGCTCCTCTTGCTCGGAAGATGAATAATAGCATTCCTGAGCTACTTTCTGATCACCTTTCACAACTCCTACTCCAAAATTTGTTGGGAATTTTATGCATTGATGTACTGTAGATTGAACTGCTTCAAACTTCTTCAAACCAACTCTTCCCATGATGATGTTGTAGGCTGACTGCACATTCTTATCCATCACAAAGAAGCGTATTCTCTCTGTTCGACAAGCAGGCCAAGTTCCAATGAATATGTCCAACTTGATCGTCCCAAGTGGAAAAACTTTCTCGCCAGCAAAACCCAAAAGAGGTCTGTGATAAGGTTCCAATTGAGATAATTTTAAATTCAAGCTGTCAAAGCATGAATAGTACATGATATCTGCTGAACTACCATTGTCTACCAGCACCCTTGAAATCACTATTTCTTTCATCCTCATTTTGATCACCAAAGGGTCGTCGTGAGGGTAAAGAACACCTGCCAGGTCGTTTTTTGAAAAGCCAATGACCAGCTTCTCTTTGTTTATCTTCCTCGAATGATCCTCCTCGGCTAAATTTATTCGCTGAATATACGAGCAAGCTTGTGCCTCTCCGAGGTAAGCTTTTCTTTCTGCAGTAAGGTCTCCTCCTCCTGCATCTCCTCCTGTAATAACATTACAATCAAATGCCCCAAAACGTATGGAAAATACCTCTCGTTCTGGTTGCCTTGGTTTCTTGGGAAGATCGGGGTCATCCTCGGCATCATCTTCATGTTCTCTCTTCTTTTTCTCCTCTGCTCGACGAGGAGATATAGATCTCTCTCTAGTTCGATCATTATTTCTTCTTTCACCTCCCCGATCAACATACTTTGCTAGCTTTCCTCTTCGGATGAGTGTTTCAATCTCGTTCTGAAGAGCTATGCAATTCTTAGTCATATGTCCATGATCCTTGTGGAACTCGCAATATTTATCCCTGTTCCTCGCATCGGGGTCTAACCTTAGTTTCTTCGGCCACTTTACCTCCTCGCTATTCTTGATTTCTTCCAAGCAATGATTAATACCCATTTTCAAGGGAGTATAATTATCGTATTTCTTCAGGACTTCCCATGACGACTTATTATTTCTGGAACGCTTGTCACCGCCATTGCCCTTATGTTCTTTATTCTTAGATTTGTCGACTTCCACCTTGGTGTCTTTATCCATATTCTTTTTTGCAGCCATAGCCTCCTCGGCATTCATGATTTTGGTCGCTTTTGCCATCAACTCTGA
This sequence comes from Sambucus nigra, assembly GCA_949130495.1. Taxonomy (NCBI): domain Eukaryota; kingdom Viridiplantae; phylum Streptophyta; class Magnoliopsida; order Dipsacales; family Adoxaceae; genus Sambucus; species Sambucus nigra. The sequence goes on along the minus strand of OX422213.1, from coordinate 338,190,191 downwards.
CATAGTTTTAGGTGGATCTTTCGCCAAAGTGTAATACAACTTATTAGGCAACAAACCACTCATCAAGGCGGTGATTGCTGTCTTTTCCTCATAATCTATGACTTCCAGTTTCTCGTTATTGAAACGAGTTATATAATCTCTAGTGCTTTCACCAGATTTTTGTCTAACACTTAACAAGTGTGCTACTCTTTTTACCGGCTTCGCTCCAAAACAGAAATTGCAGATGAACAACTCGGCCAATTGAAAAAAAGTTGAAATCTTACCCCGAGGAAGATTGTTGTACCATATCTGGGCAGATCCGGTAAGAGTTCCCGAGAATGCCCTACATCTCATCTCGTCGGGGACAGCGTAGATGTCGGCAGAAGCTTGATATTGCTCTATGTGAAGAACAGGATCTGTCTTTCCATCGTATTTGGGGGTCACCACAGGGGCTTTAAATTTTGATGGTGTTGGAAAATTTACAATGGCCTGGACAAAAGGTGTCCCTTGAACAAAGTTCGTTGTAGGGGATTCTTCGCCTTAGCCATTTCTCCCAATCTATCTTCCAACCGCTGAAGTGATCCTTTCCACGCTTCATTTCCTTCCTCAGGCCTATTGGTTCGAGCAATTGATCGTTCAGAGGTAGCTTCCTGAGATCTATCTTGACGAGCAGCTGGTCGTGACTGTGCTGATCCTTCTCTTAGATCTGATGGTTGTCGAAAACTTCTCGACATGGTCTTAGGGGGACTCCTATTCCTCCTAGGGCCTAATCGGCTGAAAGGAGAGGCCCTACTTAACCTTTCCAATGCGCTGGCCCTTTCTGGGGAAAGGGTGACGCGTTGCTCAGTATCTGTAACCCGTATTGATGAAGTTTGCCCAGGTTGATAAGAGAAATCATCAGATTCCTCATTACGATATGATTCAGTACGCCTGGATCGCAAAGAAAGTAAATAGTTTTGCCTCTGACCACTTCGATGCCCTGACTGTGCAGGTGCGCCACCATGAAGAGTTTGTATGAGTTACCGCATCGTATATTGCATGGCGGTTTGTTCTTGAGCCAGATTTGTCATGATCCCGGCTAGATCTGGAGGTGCAGAGGGATTTGGAGGATTTCCAACATTTCCAGCGCTTCGATTGCTAGATTCTGGGTTATTTGCCATTGGTGATGAATGATTTTTGGTGAAAAACGATAATAACAAATCGTTCCCACAGACGGCGCCAATCTGTTGATGTAAAAAACTAGATTACTCTAATTATTTAATCACAGATAAATAAATAAGACAAAAGATTTTAAAGTGGTTCAGCCTTATATGAATGACCTACGTCCACTGTTATGTTATTGCTGAGTGTTTGAGAATTCTCGATTACAAATGATCTATCAAGAAATTTCGGTCCCCCCTGAATGAGGATGATACAAGGTATTTATAGCCCTTTAGGCTGTACATGAAAGGGTGTTACATTAAATGATACACATATGAAAGGGTAATTCATTTAGTGTTCTTCAAACGTGCGCGTCAAGATGATAAGCATTCAATGAATAGTTGAACTGTTGATTATCTGGCAATTAATGCTGTGGTCGAGGTGCAGCTCGAACCGCCTTAGTTGCTCGTCGTCCAAGAGTTCCTCGAAGCATTAGAGTTCCTCGGAAGGTAAGAGTACCTCGGAGGGTTGTTCCTCGGAGTATACTTGTTGCTCGGAGTGAGTATGTTGGTCGGGGAAATAATCTTCCTCGTTGCTATTGTGCCACGTAGATTGACACGTGTCTTCTTCTTATTCGTCCACATCAGCATACTAATTTTGGTATCAACAGAATGGAAGAGTTTTGGATATCTCTCTTGCATGCCACTCTCCCACTCCCACATGGATTTTTCCTTATTCTGGTGACCCCATGGAATGCACACCAATAGAATAACATTAGAGTGAGAAATAAACTCCCCATATTCCAGAATAATGAGAAGTATTTCCTTATATCTCGCATCGGGATAAAGCTCTATCTCACCCAAATAAATATTCTAGTACAACACGTCGTCTCTAAATATTCTCTGCAATATAAAGACATGGCGCATGTCATTCACCTTCTAGAGATGATCGAGTAAGGATAAATGATAACTAAGTGGTACCACTCGATCGATGATAGTGAAAGGCCCAATATACCGAGGTTTTGACTTCCATTTAGTCCCAAATTGTATCACCCCTTCTTGGAAGACACCTCGAGAAACACTTGATCCCAAATGAAAACTCTAGACATTTCTTCCCCCCTATCTGCCTAACTCTTCTGCCTATTCGTGAAGTCCTCATCACGTCCTTCATAATATCCACATTCTTTGAGGTATTTCAAACAAACTTTGGTCTAAGTAGCTTGTTGGCCCACACTTCCATCTAGAAAATGGTAATAATAAGTCCTCCCATACAGTACCTAAAAGGATTCCATGCCAATAGTATACTAAAAATTTCAACTATAATTTGTATTGCTCTTAACTTCCATTTATCTCTAATACACATGCTGAAAGCATATCCTCCCATACCTGGTTAACCTGTCAGTTTGACCATCGATCTTAAGGTAATATGAGGTACTCAATTGTAACTGGCTCCTAATCATTTCATGGAAAATACGCCATAAGTGGGATAAAAAAGTCTCGTTCCTTTCAAATGAGATGTCAAGTGGTACCCCTTTTTGTCTCGCTATCTCTGCTATATATTGTTTGACATAGTGCCATGATGTAAAGTTTTTCCAAACCAAAAGGAAATGAGATGCCTTAGTCAACGTTTCCACTATAAATGAGATGGAATCATGTCGATGTGATGTCGAAAACCATGTAATGAAGTCCATGGAGATACTGTCCCACTTTCACACTGAAACCTTATTTGGTTGTAGAACACTTGATGCTCTCTGGTAATTTATCCTCACCATTTGGAAAGTATCACATTTGGACACAAACAACGCAATGCCCTTTTTTATGCTTGCCACCAATATTGGTACCTTGAATCATTTATATATATTATCCTCATTGGGATTAACCAAAAATAGTGAACCATACGGAGGCGACAGTGCGAGTTGCCTTGGAGGATGTTGGTAAAATCGTGTTGGGGGATTCTATTCGTGTTTCTGTGCTGAAGAAGACATTGCCGTCGAGGCATATTGATCACACGGATGGGTGACAGCTGAGATAGGCAACCCACTTATTTATTTTGCTTTTGCTAGGAGGGTTTGTGGTGGTGCCAGGTGGCGACGCCGTCCATATTTTGTTTTTACTATATTTGAGGATCATTTTTGACGTCCATCTGTACGATTAGGGGAGATTCACTGTGGCATCCCTTTATGCTTCGTTGTATGTATTTTGTTGCTGCCGTCGACAGATATTCACAGGTGCCACGTACCTTATGGAGGTAATCTTTAAGTTTAATTTCCTTTTTATTTCTTTGTAGTCCTTTTTTGCTTTCTTCATATGATTTTTGGGGTTAGCCTTTTTGTAGATGTGGTTTTATGAGGTGATAAGGCTCAACGTGTGATTGGTGTTCTTAAAGGATAGTGATTTGGATGACTTTTATAGGATGTACCAGTGGAAGAAGTTGAACATATGTTCGAATCAATCTTTAACTTTGAATGACGAGCGAAAGTGGTAACTCTTTGCTGGGGATGTAGGTGGCCTTATACCCATGGAGTCTTCCTTTGAGGGCCGCGGGGACTAGAGGTGTGCATGCGCAGATGAGGAGATTATTGGTGCACGAGTTTATGTACGTGATACGACGCAAATATTGCGTATTTCATCCGTCGAACCTACGCATTTTAGCCCCCTCGGGTGCCTTAATCTCTAAATTTAAGCCCCTTAACTAGACAACCTCGGTGTATACTGTTAACATGCTATATGAGGTAAAATTGGGCTTTTGTAGGTATTTAGGTACCAAGTATGGGATCCGGACGCATTCCGCGCAATTCTCGTACGCAACCGCACGTTCAAGGGCAATCCGGTCATTTCACAGTTTGGGCACCTGGCCCGACATCTACACGGAAGTTGTAGCTCTCCTTGCTAGCTTCGCGTGACCATGAACGGTGTGTGATTCCGAGTTCGTACGATATAGTTACGGCGATTTGAGCGGAGTTGGATTGTATGCCAAAACAGGGGAAATTGCAGGCTGCCACTACTTGATCGATCGATCATGCCTGAGGGTCGATCGATCGAGCCTTCTTATTTTTGCCACGATTTACACTGTCGATCGATCGACCACAGGGGTCGATCGATCGATCCCCTATTTTTCCCCTGCAAATATTTTCTTTCTTTTCTTTCTTCTTTTTTTTTTATTCCAACTTACTATATAAGATAGTTTTTGTTGTAATAATTGGAGACTCTCATATTCTGATTTAGATAGTTTTAGTTAGGGTTTGGTTTGGAGAGTTCATTTTCTCTTCTTCTTGGATTGACAACCCATGTGGTTTTGTAATATTGAGCTATTCACTTCCCCTCCATTAATATAGTTTGTTCTTCATTTTTCCTTGCCTTGTAATTTAGTTTCCATGCTTTCTAACTAGTTTACATGCTTTAATTCTTGCTTTCCTAGTTTAATTAACATAATTTAGTTTAGTTCACCATGCACCCTTAGATAAATAGGGTCGGGATTTCATTTCTGCCATTTTCGGGCCCCGAGCTCCGAAAACTAGGTTTCGTGCAAAATCGCGTTTAATTGAAACCGCGTGTATTAAAGTTGGATTGTTATGCGTTTAACTTTATTTGTCACGCAACTTTAGTGTTTATAGCGACAATCCTAATTTAATCCGCGTGTGACCATTTTCCGTTAAATGTTTAATCTCGCAACTTTGGCTTAAATTCCTTATTGCGCGATGTTTATGCTTAATTGAAAATGATCGATTAAATTGCTTTCGAGCCTTAACTCTAGTTAGTAGTTGTTTCAATCCATGTGGTAGGATGCGATCCCGATCCTCTCTTTCCTTTTGTTTAGCGTTAACTTCTCTTTTTATTTATTCACGACAACCAACTATCACCTTTTCATTTATTTATTTTACACTTTTATTCCTGAAGTAGTTAAACAATTAACATCTAAAATTCAATTACTCCCTGTGGATTTCTTACGATACCCGACTTACCGCTGTGCTTGCTTGTTAAGTGTAGTAGTAGCTTAGGTTTTCTTTTGTATCACGACGACGAAACACACGACGATTGTGTCCTCACACGAACACACTTTTTCCAGCCGGTCAGTACGTTTGGTACCTTGGAAAGAGGGTGGTGCATTAGATTATGGAGGTAGAGGTGGAGGACCCGGCGTCATCGTCCCCAGAGTTTATGAGGTGAGTAAGAGAGATGATAGATGCAAGGGCAGCGACGATGGGGGGAGCCCTACACCTTCTACACCAATATGATGGCGGGTTATGACTACTTAGACTTTGTGACTGGCTAGTTGATGGCTTCATGCATATATGATGTGGAGAATATGCCTCCACCTAGCACTACTTCGGGGAGAGGTACCAGCATATTGGTAGTGTTGACCAATAACGCTGGAGGAGGCGCGACTGCAGTGGCTGAGGAGGGTTCACTTCTTCACGTTTCTTCTACCTCTAATCATATTCGGTCGACTGGCGAGATGATCTTGTCGGTGCCTCATCAGCTCACGCATTAGTGGACGGGTTATCGGTATTGATGATGATGCTCTCTATCTTGAGGTATACTAATTTCTTTTTCCTCTATTTTCAGTTTGAGGGTGCGCTATCTCGATCTTAATGGAATAGTTATATAATTAAATGTCTAACACACACAAATCCAAATTTTATGTTTTTACCCTAAGACATGCATCTAGGAGATAAAACGAATTAAGTAAAACATGCATTCAACAAAGGCAAATTTGAGGAAAAATCTCTTGTGGGAAAAAACTTTTATTTTTAGCACTTTAGAAATATTACAAGACAGTCGACTTATAGACTACTTGATAACCGCCACAGGTATAATTATCTAGTATTCGTAAATCTCTAAAGAATACTACTTGGTACAGAGCAGTCCACACGTTTTTCTACTACACGTGTTTCTGCTACACATGCACCCACACATGATACTTTACACGCTCCTGAAGACTACATGAGAGAGTTTGCATATCTAGGTGAACAAGTTAAGTTTTTAGTCAAAACTTCATAAAATTTGTTGGAGTTTTTTCATAAGTTGGCACCACCTTTGGAAAATCCCTCCGCACCTAACGATTGAGGTTTGATTTTTTTACTAGCATATGATGTTTTTCATGATGACATTATTTGCCTATTGCTAGTATGTATCATTTTTGTTTATTTTATTTTTATTTGGAAATTTTTTGAAAAACACAAAAATATTTCATTTTAATAAAATTTTTAAAAAATCCAAAAAGAGTTTTGAATTTTGTTTGCACCTTTTATAGATGAACACTTAGGATGACCGAGTCACAACATCATTTCATTTTTCATGTGACTATTTGATAGTGTTTTGAGACAATATATTATGTCATCTTTGTGCTTTATAATGTTTGGAGTCATTAAGATGTAATTAAGTGTTACTTCCTACATGTTTGACTCATGATTTCCTTTATTGCACACGTGCACGGATTTATTTGATTATTGTGCTTATCTTATCACATGCCGGTTGGGTATTTTCACTTCAATCCTGTCCTTAAAATGAACCAAGCGCGATAAAACTTGATAAGAAAGTTGTGCATGTAAGAGCCGTTTGTGAGTTTGTGTGCTTTGTTTGAAAACGGTGAAGGGCTCGAAAGATTATCATTTATCCTTCGCGATTAAGCCACTGTTTAAATTGGACCTAAAAAATTGAGGAATTTTATTATTCGGGGTCCAAAGAGGTTTTAAAAGAGTCCGAAAAAATTTAAAGGTAATAAAAAGAAATTCATGCCAATTATGGGTCAATTAGGTTTTTACACCAATTCTCCAAAGTTTGAGAATTTAGTTTATACATCTCTAAAAAGAAAATAGATATGAGGGAGTTTGGATGGAGAATTAAAACGGATTCGCACGTCCTTGAAAGTCTTGAAAAAGTGCTAAATAGTTTTGGACGTTATTGGTGTGGAAATCACTTTGAATTTGATTTGTTGATTTGCATAAGACGATGTCATCTAAATGCAACAAATTTTTACACCTAAGGATACTTTTGATGTTCATTCGTTAGGGGTACACGTATGCATCATGCACATATGATTAATCGAGTTTATTTACCTATCAAATGTGTTCACACCCATACATTCCATTTCCATGACTTGGTTGTTTTAGTTTAAATCCATGGTGTGATTTTTGGTATCTTATTTTTGTATGAAAAAATTGAAAAATCAAAAATAGTTTGTGAAAGTTTTTGGGATATACCTTTGCATGCGCGTAGTTTAATCCTTGTTGCTATGCATTTTGTTGTGCCACTCCATGTTTTGATTTTTTCTTCTTATCTGTCTATTTGGGGACATCATAAAAAGGGGGAGAAAGAATTATCATATTTTGGGGGAGTTTTTGCATTATGGGGGAGATTTAATTTATTAATGCTTTATTCTTATATCATTTCAAACTCGATGCATCACGAAGGTTTTTTCCTTTATCTCACGTGTGTAGGTACAAAGATTGAAGATCATTATGATGCACACCCTGATGAGAAAAGCTTTGAGATTTGATGAAGACTTTTTAAAGAACAGTTTGAGCTTTTCCAAATTTATTCATGGGAGGGTAGATTTGTATAGGCAATTTTGTATTTGATAATTCGGATGTTTTTATGTATGTACCGGCATAGACACAGGGGGAGATTTGTAAGGACATATTTTTATAAGTCCGTTATCAATTTATTATGTCGTATACCGTTACAACCGTTGAAGAGCATTCAAGAGTAATCTACATCAATACGGATCCGAATTAATCAAGTTCTTCATAAAAAAGACTCCACAAAGTTTACTTTGGTAAGGTTATGTTTTTAATACCTTAACTTTCCACTTAAAGCCTTTGGGATATTTTTACAAAATATTTTCTAAGTGTTGGAGCGGACTTTTTCGTCAAAATTTGAGAATGTGTATTTTTTTCTAAGTCCTGAAGCGTACCTCGATTTTGATGCCCACGCCGTTTAAGCGAGATAACTATCTCATTCGAGCGACATATGAATGTCGCGCGATGTCGTTTGAACGACATCTGTCCTTCGTTCGCGCGAGATATCTTTTTCGTTCGAATGAGCTCTAATACCGAGGCGACACATTTTTGTATAAATACTCATTAAATGGTTTCGTTTTCATTAAGAAGTCCCAGCATTTTGAAAGACATAAAACTACGAAACTGCAGAATCCTTTTGACTTCTTCTTTTAGGGTTTAATCCCTTTTTGTTTTCAATTCACAAAAATCCCATATGTTTTGGTGAATTGTTTTGGTGTTCAAAAACACTACTTTGATTTTTTTCAACCTCTGTGGAGGAGGTATCTCCATATTTGATCGGTGGATACCGAGCGTAGTCATTCTACGTGTGGACAAGCCGAAGACGACGAACCGACACCTAGAGGGTATTTCGCTGTCACTCGTATTTTTGAAGGTTTGCTGAAGGCACCGTGCAGTACACACTTGTGGGCGATTATCAGGTTGTATGTAAGTCAAAGGTCTTGTGAATTATTCAAAGTGTTATAAAAGGTTTTACCCGAAATGGGTTTTTTTCTGAATCGGTCGTCTTTATTTTTATTGCATGGGTTGAATGATTGATGACATTTAGATGCATGTTTAGGGGCTGAATTTTTTTTGTTTCAAAAAAGACTCTAATTAAATAAGGTTTACTTGGAAACTTGCGAATTAATTCAAATCTATATCTCCCATCGCATTTATTCATTTTACAAATTGGTATCAGAGCGGGTTGCGCTAATTTATCGCGTATTCTTATTTTCTGCAAAATCGTGTGATATTGATTCTTTTGAAAAATCAGTTTTGTGAAAAATCTCAATTTTTCCTATGGAGCACTTATATAATCAAATGCCTATTTTTGACGGGTCTAATTATGCCTACTCGAAAGCTCGTATCAAATCTATTTTAAAATCTATTTACGAGCGTGTTTGGTTGCTTTGCGAAAATGGGTGGAATCCTCCCACGGTCACCGCTAATAATATCACCTATTTGAAACCCGTGTCGGATTGGACTGAGGACGATTATAAAATGTCTAATTTTAATTTCCGTGGTCTAAGTGCTATTTCTGGAGCTGTCACTCCTGATAAGTTTCACCGAATTATGACGTGTACCACGTCTAAAGAGGCTTGGGATGTTTTGAAATTGACACGTGAGGGTACGGACACAGTTAAAGAATCAAAATTACAAAATTTGGCCACCCAATTTGAAACTATTACCATGTCTGACTTTGAATGCTTTGATGATTTTTATGCACGTTTGTCGGACACTGTTAACACCACTTTTAATTTGGGTGAGGTGATTGATAACACACGTGTCGTTATAAAGATTTTGAGATCTCTCCCAAAACACTTTATTCCTAAAGTCACTGTTTTGAACTCTTTGGGAAATTTGAAATCACTTAAGTTGGAAGAACTTGTAGGAGACCTTCAAACCTATGAGATAGACATGTTTCCCCAAACCATTAAGGTAAGGATAGAGGCGTTGATTTGAAGACTCATTTTAAGAAAAATAAAGAAAAAGTTTGTGTGTCCGATTCTGAGGGTGAGTTTGATTTTGATGATGTTGCCATGCTTGTGAATTTTTTTAAAAAGTTTCTCAAAATGAAAAAAGAAAATTCTTCTAATAAAAAGCGATCTTTTGAGTCAAATAAAAGGAAAGTGGAGGCCAAAGATAGTGACAAGGAGGATGAGATCAGGTGATTTAAGTGTGAGAAAAAAGGGCACATAGCTAAAGAGTGTCCTACTAGGATAAGGAGAAATGGCAAAAGAGATTGATATGCCTGCCACACTTAGTGATAGTGAGGGTGATGAGTTTGATAAAGGTTTAGCACATGGGATGCGTGTAGCTTTTCGAGTCGTGTGAGCACAACCACTTTGTCTCACGTTGATAGAGGTCATGAGAGCACCGATGATGACTAGAGTGTTTCTAGTGGAGATGAGAGCGAATTTGAGAGTGAAGATGAAAGTGATATCCAAAAAGCCTTTAGAGATTTGTACTCTGAGACCTTGAAAATAAAGAAGTGTAATAGAGATTTAGGTCGTCGAGTTTTAGATTTGTAGAGAGAGAATGAGGTTTTAAAAAAGGAGAAGTGTGATTTGACCAACACGCTGTCGAGTCTGACGACACGTGTATCCCAACTCGAGAGTGATCTCGAACGTGCCAGGGAGGTCAAATTCAATTTTGAGAATGCACCTAAGAAGGTTGCAAAGGTGGTTCTTAAGGGTAAGGCTGAGAAGTTAGGAATAAGTCATGACGGTGCTTCTACTTCTCAATTAACACCCGACCTGGTTCCCACTTTAGTGTTAGATTCACGTGAGTATCACCTTAACCCACCTAGGGCGTCCTATACCTATTAGGAGAGCGCGTCCTAGAGTTTTTAAGAAAGGTGTTCCTAGGCCTATATATGTTTATTCCATTGCAAAAGGAGAGGACACCTTATGTAATTTTGTTTTAAGTTGGGTTATGTGTCATGTTTTGCTACTACACGTGTTTTTGCTACACTTGCACCCACACATGATACTTTACATGCTCCTGGAGTCTACATGAGAGAGTTTGCACATCTAGGTGAGCAAGTTAAGTTTTTAGTCAAAACTTCACAAAATTTGTTGGATTTTTTTTCATAAGTTGGCACCACCTCTGGAAAACCCCTTCGCACCTGACGATTGAGGTTTGACTTCTTCACTAGCATAGGATGTTTTTCTTGATGACATTATTTGGCAATTGCTAGTATCTACCATTTTTGTATGCTTTATTATTTTTTAGAAATTATTTTGAAAAATACAAAAAGATTTTATTTTGATAAATTTTTTAAAAAATCCCAAAAGAGTTTTGTATTTTGTTTGCACCTTTTATGGATGAACACTTAGGATGACCGAGTCACAACATCATTCCATTTTTCATGTGACTATTTGATAGTGTTTTGATACAATATATCATGTCATCTTTGTGCTTTATAATGTTTGGAGTCATTGAGATGTAATTAAGTGTTACTTCCTACATGTTTGACTCATGATTTCCTTTATTGCACACGTGCACGAATTTGTTTAATTATTATGCTTGTCTTATCACATGTTGGTTGGGTGTTTTCACTTCAATCATGTCCTTAAAACGAACCAAGCGCGAAAAAACTTGATAAGAAAGTTGTGCATGTAAGAGTCGTTTGTGAGTTTGTGTGCTTTGTTTGAAAACGGTGAAGGGCTACGAAAGATTATCATTTATCCTTTGCGATTAAGATACTGTTTAAATTGGACCTAAAAAATTGAGGAATTTTATTATCCAGGGTCCAAAGAGGTTTTAAAAGAGCCCGAAAAACTTTAAAGGCAATAAAAAGAAACTCATACCAATCATGGGTCAATTAGGTTTTTACACCAATTCTCCAAAGTTTGAGAATTTAGTTTATACACCTCTAAAAAGAAAATATATATTGAGGGAGTTTGGATGGAGAATTAAAACGGGTTTGCATGTCCTTGAAAGTCTTAAAAAAGCGCTAAATAGTTTTGGACGTTATTGGTGTAGAAATCACTTTGGCTTTGATTTGTTGATTTGCGTAAGACGATGTCATTTAAATTTAACAAATTTTTACACCTAAGGATACTTTTGATGTTCATTCGTTAGGGGTACACGTATGCATCATGCGCATATGATTGATTGAGTTTATTTACCTATTGAATGTGTTCACACCCATACATTCCATTTGCATGACTTGATTGTTTTAGTTTAAATCCATGGTATGATTTTTGTATGAAAAAATTGAAAAATCAAAAATAGTTTGTGAAAGTTTTTGGGATATACCTTTGCATGCACGTTGTTTGATCCATGTTTGCTATGCAATTTTTCGTGACACTCCATGTTTTGATTTTTTCTTCTTATTTATCGATTTGGGGACATCATAAAAAGGGGGAGAAAGAATTATCATGTTTTGGGGGAGTTTTTTGTATTATGGGGGAGATTTGATTTATTAATGCTTTATTCTTGTATCATTTCAAACTTGATGCATCACGAAGGTATTTTGCTTTATCTCATATGTGTAGGTAAAAAGATTGAAGATCATTATGCTGCACACCCTGATGAGAAAAGCTTTCAGATTTGATGAAGAATTTTTGAAGAACAGTTTGAGCTTTTGAAAATTTATTCTTGGGAGGGTAGATTTGTATAGGCAATTTTGTATTTGATAATTCAGATGTTTTTATGTATGTACCGTCATAGACATAAGGGGAGATTTATAAGGACATATTTTTATGAGTCCGTTATCAATTTATTGTGTTCTATACCATTACAACCATCGAAGAGAATTCAAGAGTAATCTACATCCAGACGGATCCGAATTAATCAAGTTCTTCATAAAAAAGACTCCGCAAAGTTTACTTTGGTAAGATTGTGTTTTTAATACCTTAACTTTCCATTTAGATCCATTGGGATATTTTTACAAAATATTTTCTAAGTGTTGGATCGGACTTTTTCGTCAAAATTTGAGAATAAGTATTTTTTTGTAAGTCCTGATGCGTACCTCGATTTTGACACCTAGGTCGTTCAATCGAGATAGCTATCTTGTTCGAGCGACATATGGATGTCGCGCAATGTCGTTTGAACGATATCTATCCTTCATTCGCGCGAGATAGCTTTCTCGTTCGAACGAGCTCTAATACCGAGGCGATAAATTTTTGTATAAATACTCATTAAATGGTTTCGTTTTCATTAAGAACTCCCAACGTTTTGAAAGACAGAAAACTGCGAAGCTGCAGAATCCTTTTAACTTCTTCTTTTAGGGTTTAATCCCTTTTTGTTTCCAATTCACAAAAATCCCATATGCTTTGGTGAATTGCTTGGGTGTTCAAGAACACTACTTTACTTTTGTTTAAACTCTGTGGAGAAGGTATCTCCATATTTGATCGGTGGATACCGAGCGTAGCCATTCTGCGTGTGGACGAGCCTAAGACGACGAACCGACGCTTGGAGGGTATTTCGCTGTCTCTCGTATCTTTGAAAGTTTGCTGAAGGCACCGTGCATTACACACTTGTGGGCGATTATGAGGTTGTATGTAAGTCAAAGGTCTTGTGAATTCTTCAAAGTGTTATAAATGGTTTTACCCGAAAGGTTTTTTTTCCTGAATCGGTCGTCTTTATTTTTCATGCATGGGTTGAATGATTTATGACATTTAGATGCATGTTTAGGGAATGAATTATTTTTGTTTAAAAATAGACAATAATTAAATAAGGTTTACTTGGAAACTTGTGAATTAATTCAAATCTTTATCACACACCGCATTTATTCGTTTTGCAAAAAGTTTTTCTAAATTAAAATGGTGAAAACTTTTGCAAAGGATATGCAAAAACAGTTCTGGAAAAAGTCTTAAAAAATTTGAACATGAAAAAGGTATTTAAGTGACGTTCATAAATTTTGTGGAGACGATTGTTCGAATGAAAATGAGGCTCGTTCGTACAAGAAAATAAATTCATTTGAACGAAATAAAATCTCGTTCGAACAAATGTGCCATCTCATTTGAACGAAGTTCAAGCAACCTTCAAACTACCTAAAATAGTACGCCGCCGTTCGATACACATTCGATGTAAACTTCAAGCAAGCCTTTGAATGAAAATGACATCTCGTTTGAATGAGAATGGCTTCTTGTTTGAGCAAGGCAGACGAATTTTGAGAATTTTTTAAATATAAATAATGCCGCGATTTTTCACTTAAAAATCCTGTTTCAGTTTTATTAAAAATATAACATCCCAAAATAAATTTAATGAATAAATTTAAACTCTTAATAGTATTATACCTTCATAATGTGGAGATCCTTGAAAGTTGGTGATGTTGAATCTTCTAACTTCGTGATGGCTCGAGTCAGGTATTGAGTAATGGCAAAAAATACGCTATTACACGGTTCTCGCTTTATTTTTTTCTCTTTACTGACTTGCTTGATTTTTTTCGTTTTTCTTTTTCTTGAAGACCGTCCATGTGTAGACCACCTGGTTGAGGGACATTAAAGACTAGATGGCATCAATGTCAGCATATGTGAGGAGGACAACCAGTTCTTGCATTGTGCTGTCGACTACATCAGAGGAAAGTTCTGGTTTCGGGAGTGGAGTCGTCGAAAGGGAAAACGCATGCACCGCGGAGGTTTAGGGTTGGCTCTGAGAGGGTGTTTTAGGGGGTACGGGTAGTGTTCCATTGTATCTTTTTCCTTTTTTCAATTTTTTTCTTTTTTTTGTACCTGCAAGAGATGTAATAATTCTAGATATATATACAGAAAGTCTCCTCTCAGGTCTCCTTATGATGCAGACCTCGGTACACACCATTTTTTTAAAATAGTAAAAAATGATCTTTTTATTAAACTTCATGGATATGATTTCCACAGCTAGAAGATCATCTCAAATTTTTTTCATTAAACACTTAAGTAAAAAAACCGTTGAGATGAGGTGATATGTAAAAAAATGGTATAAATATTCATTTTCGACCGTTGAAAAATTGGGTCGATGCCAGCCACTTTATTGATTGATTTTTTTACTGAAACTTCATGGATATGATCTCCTCACTATCGAGATCATATCCATTAATTTTTATTAAAAAATCAATCAAAAAGTGGGTGAGATGATCGCCAACATTTCAACGGTTGAAAATGCATATTTATACACTGTTTTACATATCACCTCATCTCAATGTTTTTTTTATAGAATTTTTTGATGAAAAAAATTGGAGATGTTCTTCTCACCGTGGAGATCATATCCATGAAGTTTCACGAAAAAAAATTTATTTTTACTATTTAAAAAAAATTGTATGTACCAGGGTCTGCACCATAAGGAGTCCTTATAGGAGGGGGCCTCTCTCTCTCTCTCTCACACACACACGCACTATATATAATGCATTTTTCTGGTGTTATCTTTATTTAGTGACTTACTCTATATGCAATTTAATTTAATGCTGAGGTTTCTCATTTATTTTGCAAAGATAGAGATAAAATGAAAAAGGGACTCGAAGTAAAGGGAGGACATTTATTTTTAGAAATTATGTATAAAAGGAAAAATAATAAGTTTTCAAAATGGGACAACTTGGATATTTGACCTTTTTCAAAGAAATTTTTTATTTTGAAAATTGATATTGTGTAAAAAGGGAGATAAGGAATTTCTAAAAAGAAGGGGGTTTGCCAATCAACATTCCCGTTATCCTGCCAATTCGCATAAGGTTCAAGTCCAAATCACTCATTTGGCTTTGATTGCACTTTTTGTGTACTTTGGGTACTATGAGGGCATCGAAACTGGTGAGGCTTTGAATGGTTCGTCTTTTTGTTGGGATTTTCAGTATTAAAAGGGACTTTGGGAATGTTTTCTTCGCCATCTTTCTTCTTCTTCTTCTTCTTCTTCTTCTTCTTCTTCTTCTTCTTCTTCTTCTTCTTCTTCTTCTTCTTTGTGAATGGCTCTCCCAATGTTCGAGGCGTTTTCTTCCTACCATAGAGTTTAGAGGCAATGTGCTTCTATAATGTTGACTATGAAACCTTTAGTTTGCCATGTCTCCTTATGACGTAATCGTGCCATAAATTGGAAGCTTCTAGAAGAAAAAATACAATTTTAGTACCCTAAAAACCACATTTCCAGGTTCGGCTTAAACGAGGTGTGCCCCACCTATGAAGAGGTTTTTGCGATGCTGGGTGTCAGGCCTAGTGCAAGGATGACTATGCTTAATTTTTCTCATTCTCCCCGGTTGTCTTTGACGAAGTTAGTTCATATCTCCCCCCAGCTGCTCGGCTATTTGTTCATGGAGGAAATATTGTCCTTCCAATAGTTGTGAACTCGGTGTGCCAAAGGGATTTTTCTGATGCTGGTTTTGCTGGAGCTGTCGCTTTGGGCCTGACCATTAAGCTTTTATTGGTACAGGTGACCTAACGGCTGATCCTCAGGTAGCCACGATAGTGGCATGGATATCATACCACTGTAGTCCTGTGGCAGTGGTGTTAGCAGAGATCTTGAATGGACTAGATGCCTGAAAGGAAGGTTGGTTTGAAATTCTGTAGGGGAGGCCTGTCATGCTATTCTTGTGGCATTCTGAGAAAGTTTTCCTGGCGACCCCTCCTGAATACCCTATGTCGGGTGTTAGTTTCTTTACCGGGCCCTGGTTTTATTTTGGACCTTCAACGGATAACTAGGCTAACTGGTTTGTGAAGCACAGGGCCCAATGCCTTCATTGGTTTGTGCCATGGTGGGGGGATTTACAGTTAAGGGAATATCGGTATGTGCGATTAGTTAGCCTTCGCCATATTTCCTTCTATTTTTCGTTGAGGCTTCTGTGCTAAGTAGGATGGGAGTAGATTGTGCCATCTCACACGACTAATTTTTTTCTAGTGAAGGACTTTACCGAGTCCTTGAGGATGATTATTGGTCTCTATGGTAGTGTTGCCGACCGTCTACCTATCTATCACAATCCATTAGAGGGTCTTAGTTTATGTCTATGGATTACTTGAAATGGTTATAGAATTGGGTAGTTGGGAAGATTTTTTAGGAGGAAACTGGGCAAAGATGGCTTATCTCCTTTGATACCATGGAGGAAGGTATTGTGGTTTCGTCTAAGCTCTTGCAGGCATACCGTTTTATAGAACGCTTCCAGAACACTAATTAGGAGTAGGAGACTTGAGGACCTCCAGGAGCAGTCAATGATGATGAGGCAGGGTCGTCTGGTAGTTGAGGTAAGGTTTTTGTGAAGATGGTTGTGTTTATGGGGAATTTGTGTAGGTGTTAGTGTTTTGGTATGTTTTTTTTATTTTTCTTTGTGAAGCTGGTTATTGGTAGGTATTGGTAGGTTGTATGTTGTTTTAGAAGGGGAGCGGTGTGTTTAACTCCCATCCCATATATGTCATGTAATAACTATATTCCTTGATTTGAAAAAAATGTAATTTTGGCATATTTTATTGTGTATTTTGATGAATTTTGTATTTGAATTATCTATACCAATCAATAAGGCACACATAATCCTTTTGTTTATGTAGATGATGAGATGGATCTCCGTTATCGGGGGAAGAAAATAATAGCATTTTATAAAAAAAAAAGGATCGTGCCCATGTGTATCGTATGGGCTGCCCATGTACCTTTGTGGGTTTTGAAAGATTATGAGCTTTATTTTGAAAAGAGGCTTTTAGAGGATCACGTCCCACGTAGTTCTGAGTAGGGGAAATAAAGAGATGTTTTTAGAATACAAGGGGATGAGAAGAGTCGTAGTGCGTCAAGAGTTTAGATTAAGAGTAAAACTTCTTAAGATGGGCCAGGTTGACTGGACGCGCTATCTCTTATCCATCGAGATCTGTGAGCATAGCGGTGCTGCCTGATAAGATTTTCTTCACGATGTAGGGGATGCTTCATTTAGGTTTGAATTTCCCTCTAGGGTTCCAGATGGGTTCCATGATTTCTTTGAGGGCAAGGTCTCGTTCTTGGACACCGTGGTCCTTGACTTGACTATTGAATGATCACGCGATCCGATGATGGTATCCCTGTATGTAGAGCCCTGTCACTCTTTTCATCTAAGACTGAGAATTCATCATAGCAGTTATAATGCTATTCTTTCTCACTGACTTTACTTTTGAGCATGACACGCAGATAAAACACTTCTAGCTCGACTGGGCGAACCGCCTCCATGCCGTATATCAAAGAATAAGAGGTATCCCTAGTAGGTGTCCTGATAGAGGTGCGATAACCCCAGAGGGCATATGGAATCTGGTCGGCCCAGTCTCCATAGCTTTCAGTAATGTAATTTATGATGGTTTTAAGGCTCTTGTTGGTGGCTTTGACAACACCGTTGGTTTGGGGTCGGTAGGGAGAGGACTTATGTCTTTCGATTCCGTACTTATCGACCAATTTTTTGACCTTGACTTTGAAGTGGAGTCCATTATCTGAAACCAACTCATGAGGAACCCCGTAGTGGCATATGATATTCTTTCTGATAAATTTAGCCACTTTCTTAGAATTTAATATCGCGTATAACTCGACTTTAACCCATTTCATGAAGTAGTCAATGGAAGCTAGGATGAATTCATGCATATTTGAAGCTTTGGGAGTGACCGTCCCTATGATGTCTATGCCCCCAGGTAGAGAAGGTCGAAGTAGAGGTCATTTTGTACAATTTCCCGGGGAGTCAAGTGTTGAAGGTTGGCAAATTGTTAGCATTTGAAGCACTTCCGAACATAGGTAATGTAATCTTGGATCATAGTGGTCCAATAGTAGCCTTAACAGATGATTTTGTTAGCAAGAATATGATCATTCATGTGGGGTCTGCATTCCTTGCTATGGATTTTCTGCATCTTTCCTTCAATATTAGCCCATGCTATGCAATAAAAATGGGTCCCATTGAAGTTTTTCTTTAAAAATGCTTTGTTGCAGATGATGTACTGGGCAACCAATTTTCGAAGGGTCGCACTGTATTTCTTGTCTGCATTTTGGGGATACCGACCATATTTGAGAAGGCGTTAAATGTCATAGTACCATAATCTTGCCATTCCAGAGTCTTCTTCGATAATGGGCTCAATGTGGGAATAGTTAGTGGGTGTAGCTTATTTTTGAACCAGGAAAGGGGCCTTTGTTATTCCCTCATGCATGTCGACCATGGAGTCCGGGGTTTCTAGGGCATCGACTAGGCTATTCTTCGAGCGAGGAAGGTAATGGAACGTGTCATCTTTGAATAGGGAGGCAAACTCTTTTAAGTGGGTGTGGAAAGGTAGGAGCTTCTCGTCTTTGACTTTCCATTTTCTAAGGATTTATCCGATAATGAGGGCAGAATCCTCATGGATGTCTATGAACTTGATTCCTTTCTCGAGGGCGATCTTAAGCCCTATGAGTTATGCCTCATAATCAGTCATGTCATTAGTGCAAGGGAAGTCTAGCTAAATGGAAATAGGGTTATGAGAGTCATAGAGAGCAATCAGGAGTATCCCAATATCACATCCTTTCTTGTTGGCAGCTTTGTCAAAGAACATCTTCCACTTGAGATCCTCTTAAGAGGTGTAAAGAATGTATTCATCTGGGAATTCAGAGACCTAAACCTCGGTTCCTTTCATAGGATAATCGACAAGGTCATTGAAGATGGCCCTTCACTTCATGTCTTTTTATATGACGTACATAATGTCGAACTCGGCTAGCAACATCATCCAATAAGGTATTCAACTTAACAGAGCAGGTTTTCTTAGAAGGTACTTTATAGGATCCAAGCGGGATACTTGTGCGAGGGGCAATTCAAGCATGTAGTCCCGTAGTTTCTATGTGACCAAGACCAGGGCGACACATGCCTACTCCAAGGAAGTTTAGTTAAATTTGTACCTAACTAGTTTTCGACTAGCATAGTAGATGGATAATTCCTTATGGGATTCTTCAATGTACTAGGCTAGAAAATCCCCTTTTGCGGTATTAATGACAGTCAAGTAGAGGATGAGGATGAGAAAGTGAGACTGTGTGATAATTGATTAAATTAATTCGCAAGTTTCCAATTAAACCTTATTTAATTAGAGTCTATTTTTAAACCAAATAAATTCAGCCCCTAAACATGCATCTAGATGATTTATCCAATAAAGTAAAGCATGCAGGATAAAACAAACAATTTCAAGAAAAATCCCCCAAAGGGGAAAAACCTTTTATTTCACTATAATTTTTAAGAAAACGGCTTACACGGATTATAATGAAATAGGATGACATATGAAATACCCGCAGGTGTCGATTCCGATGTCTCGACTGAAACTTTCCCTTTCCAGGAGGGCCGCAGTGAAGAAGAAGATGGCTCCTCCACAAGTTACGGCTGGAATTTTTCCTTTCCAAGAGGGCAGCAATGAAGAAGAAAAATGGCTTCTCCACAAGAGTGAACTTTATAAGGAATCCCTCCACAATATCATGCAGATGTCGGTTGTAGATCTCTCCCCACAAAGTATAAACAAGAGCAAAATATATTCTTGGGTTCCACAAAACAATTCACATAAAAGTAACTGGGATTTTGTGAATCAAAAAACAAAACATTTGAACCCTTAAAATTGTTGGAAAAAAACTTTCTGTCAAAAGATATTGAATTAAATCTGGGCAGATACACAAAAGTTTCAAAAGAATAAGACTCTTAAAAGTTAAAACTGTTCTCCACGTTTTTCTAGGCTGCCAGGACCCCTTCTTATACAAAATTAGAGTCGGTCAAAGGATAATAATTACAACAGCGTGTCAGCCAAAAAGTAGGGTCGTTGGAACGAGAACCCCATCTCGCTTGAATGAGATCGCGTGTCGTTTGAACGACTACGCGCGACATCCCAATGTCGTTCGAACAAGATTGAGTTCTCTCTTGAACGACCTTGGTGTCGAAACCGAGGTACGTTTACTGCTGTAACAGTTTTTCACAAAACTTTTCAAAACAAAACTTTCTCTTAATAATAGTTATAAAACCTATTTAAAAAAACATTTTTATATAAAAGCTTTTTAAAATATTTTTAAAAATATCCCAACACTCTTAATATGAAATGTAAATGAAACTTTAAAACAATATCTTACCAAAGTTCATATTATTGGGCTTGAATGTTGAAGGCAACTGGTAATTCGGATCCGTCTTTTGTAGATGCAATCTTCATAATTCTTCGATGACTTGTAGTGGTATACTACATAATTAATTGTGACGGACTTATTAAAAATACGTCCTTACAAATCCCCCCTATGTCTATGCCGGTACATACATAAAAACATCCGAATTATTAAAAACCAAAATGCTTATACAAATCTACCATCCCATGAATTCCAAAACTGGAAAGGTAAAATTTGCAAGTTCTCAAATTTTTCCTTCAACGTCAAAACTCTCAAAGCTTTTCTCATCAGGGTTTGCAACATCATGATCTTCAATCTTCGTACCTACACACATGAGATAAAGCAAAAACCTTTGTGACGGATCGAGTTTGAAATGATATAGGAATAAAGCATTAATAATCAAATCTCCCCTATTAGCAAAAACTCCCTCATAATATGATAATTCTTTCTCCCCCTTTTTATGATGTCCCCAAATAGACAGATAAGAAGAAACAATAAAAACATGGAGTGTCACGATAAAATGCATAGCAAACAAGGATCAAACTACGAGCATGCAAAGGAGTATCTAAAAAATTTCACAAACTATTTTTGGATTTTTCAATTTTTCATACAAAAATAAGATACTAAAAATCACACCATAGATTTAAACTAAAACAACCAAGTCATGGAAATGGAATGAATGGTTGTGAACACATTCGATTAGTAAATAAACTCAATCATTCATATGTGCACGATGCATAGTGTACTCCTAAAAAATGAACATGAAAATAATCCTTAGGTGTAAAAATTTGTTGAATTTAAATGACATCATCTTATGCAAATCAACAAATCAAAGTCAAAATAATTTTCACACCAATAACGTCCAAAACTATAAAATGCCGTTTCGAGAACTTTTCAAAAGACGTGCAAACCCATTGATATATCCATCCAAAACTCCCTCATATATAATAATGCAATTTTTTATATCTAAAGAGGTACTAAATTCTCAACTTAGAGAAAAACTATTGGCCCAAATTTTTGGCATATTTCATCTTTTTATTGCCTTAATTTTTTGTGTGGGCTCTTTTCAAACGGTGGCTTTCACGACGTGATTATTATTCACTCGCAGCCCTTTTCCGTGTTCACTCATCATTTTTCAAACTAAATAAATTCCTCACGGGCAATGGTTTTTACATGCACGACTTTTATTAATGTCGTATTATGGCACTTGGTTTGTTTTAAGGACAGGATTGAAGTGAAAACACTCAACCAACATATGATAAGACAAGCACAATAATCAAACAAATTCGTGCATGTATACAATAAAGGAAACATAAGTCAAACATGTAGGAAGTAACACTTAATTACATCTTAATGACCCCAAATATTATAAATCACAAGGATGAATTGACCTATTGTCTCAAAACACTATCAAATAGTCATATGAAAATAATGAAATGATGTTGTGACTTGGTCATCCTAAGTGATCATCCATAAATGGTGTAAACAAAATACAAAAATCTTTTTGGATTTTTCAAAATTTTTTATCAAAATAAAATCTTTTTGTATTTTTCAAAATATTTCAAAAAAAACTCTAAACAAAAAGTACATGTCACAACGCTGGAAAAAAAATATCAAAATCATAACTTGCGTATGACAAAACAGGTTTTAAAAAACAATCAATATCACACAATTTTGCGGAAAATAGGAATACGCGATAAATTAGTGCAACTAGCTCTGATACCAATTTGAAAACGTGAGTAGACAAATTGTATCAGAAAGTATAAATCCTTGAAAAATCAGGTTCACGCGATAAATTAGCGTAACCAGCTCTGATACCAATTTGTGAAAGTGCGACTGTGTGATAATTAATTAAATTAATTCGAAAGTTTCCAATTAAACCTTATTTAATTAGAGTCTATTCATGCATCTAATTGATTTATCCAATTAAGTAAAGCATGCAGGATAAAACAAACAATTTCAGAAAAAATCCCCCAAAGGGGAAAAACCTTTTATTTCACTATAATTTGTAAGAAAACGGCTTACACGGATTACAAGGAAATAGGGTGACATACGAAATACCCGCAGGTGTCGGTTTCGATGTCTCGGCTGAAACTTTCCCTTTTCAGGAGGGCAGCAGTGAAGAAGAAGACGACTCCTCCACAAGTTACGGCTGGAATTTTCCCTTTTCAGGAGGGGAACAATGAAGAAGGAAAACGACTTCTCCACAAGAGTGAACTTTATAAGGACTCCCTCCACAATAGCATGCAGTTGTCGGTTGTAGAGCTCTCCCCACAAAGTATAAACAAGAGCAAAATATGTTCTTGGGTTCCATAAAATAATTCACATAAAAGTAATTGGGATTTTATGAATTAAAAAACAAAACATTTGAACCCTTAAAATTGTTGGAGAAAAACTTTCTGCCTAAAGGTATTGAATTAAATCTGGGTAGATACACAAAAGTTTCAAAAGAATAAGACTCTTAAAAGTTAAAACCGTTCTCCACGTTTTTCTAGGCAGCCAGGACCCCTTTTTATACAAAATTTGAGTCGGTCAAAGGATAAGCATTATAACAGCGTGTCAGCCAAAAAGCAGGATCGTTCGAACGAGAACTCCATCTCGCTTGAAAGAGATCGCGTGTCATTGGAACGACTACGCGTTACATCCCAATTTCGTTCGAAGGAGATTAAGATCTCGCTTGAACGACCTTGGTGTCGAAACCGAGGTACGTTTACTGCTGTAGCAGTTTTTCACAAAACTTTTCAAAACAACACTTTCTCTTAATAATAGTTATAAAACCTCTTAAATTTTTTTTTTATATAAAAGCTTTTTAAAACCTTTTTAAAAATATCCCAACACTCTTAATATGAAATGTAAATTAAACTTTAAAATAATATCTTACTGATAATGCGCAAATATTGCGTATTTCATCCGTCGAACCTACGCATTTTATCCCCCTCGGGTTCCTTAATATCTATATTTAAGCTCGTTAACCAGACAACCTCTGTTTATATTGTTAACATGCTATATGAGGTATAATTGGGCTTTTGTAGGTATTTAGGTACTAAGAATGGGATTCGGATGCATTCCGCACAATTTCCGTACATAACTGCACGTTCGAGGGCAATTCGGTCATTTCACAACTTGCGCACCTAGCCCGACATCTACACGGAAGTTGTATCTCTCCTCGCTAGCTTTGCGTGGCCATGAACGGTGAGCGATTCTGAGTCCGTATGACAAAGTTACGGCGATTTGAGCGGAGATGAATTACATGCCAAAACAGAGGATTCTGCATACTGACCTGCTTGATCGATCGATCGAACCTAGGGGTCGATCGATCAACCTTTCTTTATTTTGCCATGATTTTAACAGTCGATCGATCGACCACAGGGGTCGATCGATCGATCCCCTAATTTTTCCTGTAGATATTTTCTTTTCATTTTCTTTCTTCTTTTCTTTTATTCTAACTTGGTATATATACCAATTTTGATGTAATAAACAGGGGGAACGTTTTTAGAGAGTTTTAGAAGATAGAATAGGTTAGGGTTTGGGTTTTTGGATGTTTCTTCTTCATTTATACTTGGTTTGACACCCCATTTGTTGTGTAAGTTGACTATTCATCTCCCCTACCATTAATATAGTTTGTATTTCTTCATTTCTTGCTTTCTAGTTAATTTACATGCTTTCTAGTTTAGGTTTACATGCTTTGATTTACACATTTTCTAGTATAGATTTACCACGTTTATTTACTGCTTTCCATTTATCGCGTTTTTAACATGCTTTCTAGGTAGTTTAAATTAGGTTGTGCTTGAATTGAACTCACTCGGGTTGACGCATTGCTTTGCTTTGGTGATGGAGTTTATGGGTCTATTTCGGGTGCGTTGTCCTAGTTATTACACCTAGGATATTTGACGGGGCATATCATGTATGTCCCGTGCTTACGACCTTTCGCGCGTAATTTTTGGGATATTTGTTGACGCCAAAATCTTATTAGGCTTTTATGATGATTTAGGGCGTGACAACCCTTGATTTAATTAACTGTCGAAACGAGACGCGTTCTTAATAACTCGTCGACCCATGTAACCATTTTATACTAATTAACTCGGGTGAGGGATATTCGACGCAATCTATAGTTTTACTCGCTTTGTTAATCTAGTTTCAATACACTCGCCTAGATTAATCTTTCCCTTTTATGCATCTTTTCCTTTTTAGTTTCTAATCACCTTTTACACTTTTATTCTGGATATTAAATCACTTAAATTCTAGAAACTCGTCTCTGTGGATTTTCGATACTCGACTTACCCCTGTGCTTGCCTCGCAAGTGTAGTAGTAATTTAGGTTTTTGTATTGAGTTGGCGAAGAAAAAACGACGATTAGTGTCTTTACACGCGCTACTTTTCGCACTCGATCACTTACCAAAGTTTATATTATTGGGTTTGAATGTTGAAGGCAACTGGTAATTCGGATCCATCTTTTATAGATGCAATCTTCATAATTTTTCGACGACTTGTAGCGGTATAAGACATAATTAATTATGATGGACTTATAAAAAATACATCCTTACAGAGGATACCTGATTGCGGAGGCATGTGCACCAAAAGTCGGGTAAAGTATCGCTTGATTTGGTCAAGGGATTCTTCGTACACCTCATTCCAAACTTTGGTTGAATCCTTTTAGAGAAGATTGAAAATGGGTTTGCAGGTAAAGGTTAGTTGGATGATGAAACAACTGATATATTGCCGCTTACCCAGGAATCTTCGTACTTCTTTCTCCGTTCGGGGTGGTGGCATCTCGAGTATAGATTTTAGTTTGACAGGGTCTTCTTAAATCCCCTTTTCACTGACCATGAATTCAAATGACTTGAGGGTGTGGCTGGCCTTATTGTCTACGATCATGTCTATGTTGGGCAATGGGTAACCATATTTCGAGTATGCTTTAATCAAATCTCGATAGTCAATGCACATGCAGACTTTCCCCCCTAATTTAGTTATAGGGACGATGTTCATAAGCCATGTAATGTATTCGATTATACGAATGAAACCTATCTTCAGTTGTTTAACTACCTCTTCTTTGACTTTGAGAGACCATTTCATTCAGAGCTTACTCAATTTTTGCTTGACAGGTTTACTTTCTGGGAATATTGGGATCTCATGTTGAGTTATTTTTTGGAACAATTTCGGGCATGTCATTATAGGACCATGAGAATACATCCACGAACTCTTTCAGTAGCTCTTCGAATTGTGCCCACTCATGCTCGTTGAGGGTGGACCCTATTATAATCTCGTGCATATAGCTACTCGAACCGAGATTAATAATAACAGTATCATCATCATTAATTTTAATGTGGTTATGTTGTTTATTATTTTCTTTATTGATATCAGTTGAGGATTGTTTATTTACAAAATCATTATCATTAAGAGTTTGATTGGAATCAATGCAATTAATGTAAGGTGATGATACGAGAAATCGTCCGCTCGTCGTTCTCGTACCAGCAAATCAAGTATAAAGTGGATAATAAGTAAAATAGAGCGAGTAAGAGAGATAAAAGACAAATTATATAGGGGTTAAGCTATAATAATGAGCCTACGTCCACTTTGGTGCCACACTCTCATTATATATGTTGTTTGGTAGTAATTAGGCCTAAAGAGGCGTACAAGCAGGTGAATAGAAAAGAATATATGTTAATGAGGGTTTCGGTGTGCCGTAGAGATGGATACGATGCTGGCGAGTACCCCCAAGTTGGACCAAATGGTCTGGAGACCGTTGAGGAGAGAATAATCAACTCTGAACTAGTTGTTAGTGACAGAGAATGAGCCTCGATCCCCTATCTCAAGGTGTTGACCTCTCCATATAGGAAATGTAGATGCAGTGTTGTTGTTGCGAATAAGAGGGGATGCGACCTATTGAGGGAAGCAGATAGGGCCGCACCCCGTAACTAGTAAGGACTGGACATCATGGAAGTGATGCCAGTGTAGGAATGGGGTTGCGGACTTTTAGGTAAGTACACCGGGGCCGCACCCTGTAGAACGTATGGAGCTGCAGACTAGTATGAGGCCGCATTCTGTGTATAAAAAGGTTGCGACAGTTATTGGAAGGGCTAATATAGATGAGGCTGCAACCTGTAAGCTTTAGGCTGCGGTAGCAAGTCTTTTGACTGACCCATTATGTATATTCCGCGACAGGTGCAATATTTGTTATATCAATAAGCCCCCAAGGCATTGTGCCAAGGAGTAGTTTGGTGCTGCGTCTTGATTCCGCTAGTGTTGCAGCATGTTCACTCTACGGTAGCTGCTGAAAATGACGCTTCGTCTTCCCGCGCCCTCTTATATAAATGGAACCGTTCATGGACTTTATTACGTTTTCTAAATCCTTGGGAGCGAATCGTGAGCAAACTTCTGTCCGTTCCTCTTCTTGAGTTTTTCGGTGACTATTTAAGCCAGATTGTGGTGGTTCTGAGGCGCTTCAAGGTGGTTTGAGGCTGAGCAACCGAATTTCACCCATTTTCAAGTAATTTCCCAACCATTTTTCATACTCTTTAAGTATTTGCCTCAATTTTCTGAGAATAACTCCACCTGATTGATGGGAACCCATGTAGCAAATCATAATAACTGTAAGTCTTCTGAGAATTAAACTCGCATGTCTGTTCAAAATTTAATTCTCGTCTGTTTGATTGAATATAATTGCTCTTGAACCTTGAATTCAATCTTCATATGATAGAAATAGGCTTCACGAATTGAACATCCGAATGTGTTTTCTTGAATTGCAATAAACAACTAATATTATAATCATGTTTGCTTCTTTCTAAATGCTCCAATTGTAAAGATAGTAAAAATCGCTCCATTTGTTCCTTGTGTTCTTAAGAGAGACCCTTCATATTCTAGGGCTTTTATTTTTTATGTTCTTGAGAGAGACGCTTCACCTTCTAGAGCCTTTGATCTTTGAATTTACTCAGATTAAATACTAACCTATTTGAGTGAGTGGCCGCGGCATGATAAAATCCCTTTTGTAATTTAGGGCTTTCTTAAATCAATGCAACCTTCAAATATTGATATCTCCAACATAGAAAATGTTGTTGCGGTAGGCATTAAACATAGTGCTGCGGCATGCAGAAAGTATAAGCTACAACATGTAGATATTTGACTGCATTACTTTAAGTTCTCAGATTAGAGTCTGCGGTATTTTACCCATAATTTAATGACTATGGCATGTAAGAAGATAATGCCTCCTACCCTCAAAATAATATTCCGCGGCGACATTTAGGGCTTTAGGACCCAACACTTGGCATATTTAGCCAATTTTACTAATCATCATTTCTACTCTTTAATCTACATATCATTATTCCTGCCGCGACTTCTTAGAGGCTTTTTAGGACCATATTGGCTATGGCGCCTAACTACAGACTCTCTTCTTTTTAGGTACTGCTGCAGCCATATGAACTTCAACCCAGACAAATTTCTAAGAGGCTTTTGGAGCACACACTCTGTAGCCTCCCTTCCCGAACTTCCCTTTGTGCGCCTTTTAAAATCAATTGGAACTTTCCAGCTGGGAAATTATCCTAATTGTGTGGTGCTAGATTCAGATTCAGATTCTGTGGTTATGGAGGAAGAAGCCAATTCTAACAACCAGCCAATGACGTAGATGATAATGCCGCGGTAGGTTGTGCATTTAATGCAAGGGATAAACCTACTAGCACATCTGGGAGGGCTGAGAGACCTCTTGTTGCACTTAGCATCCGCAACACTATGACCCAAGAATGGGTTGATCAGGTAGCTGAGGCCTTTGAATTTTCAGATAACTTGATGTGCTCAGCACCTGCCACGGAACAAAGGCCCTGCACGACACTTGTTAACGATGGGGTCTGCTTCCCCTTGCTCGCCTTCATTTATGGGCTGCGACTGCCTGTCCCTGTTCCTATTAAAAGAATTTTCCAAACAATGAGGTTAACCCCAACCCAATTAGATCCTAATGGCTGGAGGGCCATTCTTGCAACAATTGTACTATGGGAGAATAAATTCAAGAGAGATATTACTCTTGCAGAATTTTTCTACTTCTATCGCCCAAAGGAAAACTCCTTAACATTGGTGGGGTACTATTACTTTTCAGCCCGCGGCAGAGATGAGAACCTATACTCTGGGAGGCCCACCAGTGTAAAAAACTAGAAGGGCAAATATTTTTACATTTCTGGAGAAGGGTGGGAGATCCACCCTGAAGAGACTGAGAGGGAGATAACCTTTAGAATGCTGCGGCAATGGGGGTGTCCCTCCAAACTTGGTACTTTTTCAATTATAGCCGTGTCCCCTCTTTATAGTTTCATATTATTATCCACACTTTTCTTTTGTATTAACCTTTGTATTTTTCTGTAGTTTTTGACAATTTGCAGTTGAGTAAACGGTAAGAGAAGAGAGTTGGCAAGGCCGTGGCAATTCCTGCTGAGGAGAAGAAGTTCAGCACATTTGTGACTTCTACGTCCATATTTGAAGCGGGCTACTTCCCCCAATAAATCTATTCCCAAAGAGATGGCCGCATAAGGTAATAACCCTTTCATTTATTAATACCGTGACAATTATTTTTAAACTTCAAGTTTTTATTGCTCCATTTCTTCTTTCAGGTGAGGAAGTTGATAGGGAGCTTTTGGCTGCTCAACTGGCAAAAATGGATGAGGATGCAACTATTCTCAACAACACTGCTAGGCAGAGGAAGAGGAAAAAGTCCAAGGCCCCTACCGCGGTCCCTTTAAGTAACCAAAATCCTCTTGCCGTGACCCAAAATCAAGTTGCAGAACAAACTACCCCTGCCGCACCCCAACTCCAAGTTGAGGAGTTGGATACTCACGAGAGGCTTAAGGGTATTTTTGAGGATGATATTGGGGCCAATCTTGCCGCAATAGGGCTGATGTCAACGTCTGAGGGTCTAATCCATTCAAATTATCCCCCTACCAATTTTCGTAATTAAGGCCAACCTGGCACCTCCTTAGTGCCGCGCCAGTGCTAGTCTTGATGGCCGTCCGTAGCCCCAACTTAGGAAAATCAACCCTTAATCCTCTTAGGACACAACTGCGAGGGCTGTTCGTAGGATGAAGAGGGTCCCAGACGCCGCGGATCTTAATTGACTCGTGTATGAAGACCACGATAACTTGGAGGATTATGGTTTCCACAGTTTACTGAGGGTAAGTGCAAGATCCTTCTCAATTTTATTTTCACATTTCATATCTTGATCCTAACTTAATATCTTTACAGGCCGCGGACGTCATGATTTCTCAGAAGAGGAAGTATGAGGCCCTGTACAAGATGAAAGAGGTCACGGATAGAGTTCACTCCTCTGACTTGGAGAATGTCAGGGTAACTTCCTTTGAAGCTGGAAAGAAGTCTTCTGCTGCGACTCTCGAGTTATGCAAGATGGACGCCGATGCCACTATTAAGGCAGCGGAACAGGCCAAGCAAGACACTGAGGAGAACTTCAGGAAGTCCATGGAGTCCCTGAAGGTTGTCCAAGCTCAGGCTTTGGAAGCTGACAAGGTCACGGAGTTTGCCAACAATAAGCTTAAACTTATACAAAAGAAGTATAAGGAACTGGAGGCCAAGGATGCTAACAATGCTGAAGCCCATGCCGCGACGATCAAGAAAATGGGAGAAGATCATGCCGCGGCCCTTCAATTGGTGATTGACAACACTATTGAGTCATTCAAGGGCTCCAAAGACTTTTACCTCAATAATAATAGATCCAACCTCGCGGATACCAAGAGCTCAGGCATAGAGTCAGAAAAAACTTCCCCGACTCGAAAGAGACAGTTCTTGCCTGGGACCTTGGTGATGCTGAGAATCAACAGTGCGTGGTTGAGATCAAAATTGTGGCATAAGAAAGAGCCAGATTAAGGGCAGAGGCTGAGGCCGCCGCAGGTGCTGAAGAAACTATGATAACTGGTGATGGAGAAGAGGGATACGAGGATGATGATGTTGCATCTTAGGGCTGCGTCCCTGTTTAGCTTTTATTGTTCTTAAATGGTTGCGGCCTTAATGTGTATAACATCAAACACTTGTATTTTTTCTATGGCTTTAGCCTTCAACTTTTGATATACTTGACTTGCCTCCCTTGTATACTTTTGCTAACTTTAAGGCTTAAGCTGCGGCCTATTCTACTTTATAACAATTTTTGTACTTCATTTGCACGCCTCCATACTTGTATAAGTGTTTGATTTCTTGATTGAATGAGTTTTTTGCGGCACTAATATATAGATGTTTTGTTCATATGGGTTGCGGCCTATATAGCAAGTTGGCTATATCCCGCCATGTTATTTTCTTCACAACCTTCAATAATCTTTTAAGTAGGCTGTGACATTAGACCCAAAAATGTTTGACTTACATACTGCAGCTCATGAGATACTTCCGCGGCACTCTAACACTTGAGTGAATTTTTAGATATCTGCAGCCGTTAGTATAAGGCTGACTTGGTATTCTAAAGATGAACCTTTGCACTTTTTACTTGTATTCTTTCTGAACTTCATTTTATAGGGTTAAGATCCCCTAAGCCGCTATGCTAATAGAATATGGCTTTGGGGCTGCGAATTATCTCTCCTTTCAATCTTAAAAAGGACCCAAATTTTGATTACAACTTAGCCTGCTGCAGCTAGTTTATAGTCTAGCCGCGACATGCTAAAGATTCCTTTGCTATGTATGAATGGTTGCAACCATATTAATAAGGCTATGACCAGTTTTAGGCCTTTGACAAATTTGATGACAGCATGCTGGGCTGAGGTCATCCTTCATGATGTCAGCATCGCAACTTCTTTCAGTCGTTTTGATCGCATTTCGTAGCTTTCCTTTAATCGCTTCGATTTCCTTTCATGGCTTTCTTTTAGTCGCTTCGATTGGGTTATTATCATCCCCCATGGTTAGGTATTATAAATTTTCCCCAAGCTTATGTGGATATATATAAATCCTTCCCAGACTATAATAGGATTATCTGCTGACAATTAAGTCTTTGGCCCCCTCAAATATAGGATTATCCGTGGATAATTAAGTCTTTGGCCCCTCCAAATATAGGATTATCCGTAGACAATTAAGTCTTTGGCCCCTTAAAATACAGGATTATCCGTAGATAATTAAGTCTTCGTCCCCTATGGGTTATTTTCAGGCCTTCCCGGTCTAGGTATTATGAAGCTTCCCCAAGCTAATGTGAGAGACACTTTTAAGCCTCCCCAGACTGGGTTATGTTTTTAAGCCACCCACAACTGTTTATATATATAAAGCCATCCCTGTCTAGGTATTATGAGCCCCCCGACTAATGACGCATCTCGAAAGTTAAGAAGAAGTATTGTAAGCCCTTACTGCTAATAACACTTTCTGATAAATGCTTTCAAGAATGTAGCCATCATATGATGAGATATAGTCTCCATGAGTGGCTCTTTTCCTCCCGCTCTCAATAGTTACTTTTGCCTTTTTCAAATATCATTCGCCTTTATATAGTCAGGCATCACGGCGGGCGTTGTGGGCCCATTTCGATATAAGTTTTCTTGATACAATATGTTGTCTACGTTTAGCATCTGTTTAAGATGAAAAGTCTTTCATAAGATATCATTTAATGGAATCGAGAAATCAAAACATGGTATATTCATTCATTCACATAAGCATGGACATAAAAAGTCAGAATGCAATTGTTTTAGAAGATAGTGTTCGCTGAGAACATAAAAATAGAAAAACATATGTGCATAAAAAAAAGAGGGGGGGGGGGGAGGTGACCTGTCTGATTAGTCTGGACCCTTAGGTATCCTTGAGGAACTGCTGCAGCATTCCCTGTCTTATGAGCCTCTCGATTTCATCTTTCAGAGCATAACATTGCTCAGTGTCGTGGCCGTGATCCTTGTGGAATTTTCACCACCCGGTTTTGTCCCTTTTGTGGGGTGGAGCCCTCAGTTTCTCTGGTCATCTGAGCAACTTATCTTCCTTTATGCATTCAAGAATGTCCTTAATTTGAAAAGACAATGGGGTATTTGCCTTAGAGCTCCCTTATGCCTTCTCTGATTTCCTTTTCTAGCTCTTACTGGCTGCTTCCATGGCTGGAAATTTCGGTGTGGCCGTGACAGTGAAGGTTGATGCATCATTGATCCTGGGTGCCGTTCCGATATTAGACGAGGTCGCGGCCTCTAGCATGAGGACCCTTTGAGTCAAATAGTTAACTTGGGTTTGGAGTGAAGTATGGCTGTTATAGAGATGGTTGAGATGATTGTACAATTGTACAATCTCATCTTTGACTTTTGTGCTCTGGATGGATTCTCCTTCCATTTTTTGCTTTGTTAGTCTTTACAAAATATATAATCTGAGATAAAACTAGCAGAAGTGAGTAATCACAGATATATTGGATTACCTAAGTAGGAAGTTGGGATGTAGGGTTTGCACTGCTGCATGATTCTACTGCTTAGGTCGCGACCAGTAAGGCACATAAGTGTACTTCTGTGGACTTTGAAGATATTCACCAAGGTTGAGGTAAAGACCACCTTAGTCCATTCCCCGATGATTTGGAGCTGTGGTAATGCAACCGCACTAGTAGAGGCTGTGACCAGAAAGGCATTTGAATTGCCAGGCCGCATCCCTAACTAGGTAGCAAAGGGAATAATCCCAAAAGTGAAACCCAAGAACTGAGTTTTTCTCCCGAAACACGTGGAGAGCATACCTATTAGGGTATATCCATGAGAGAATACCCTCAGGGTTCACAAACGACACAATTCTAATGATAGACCCTAGATCATAGGTCAAGAACAAGAGAAAGTGAGTAAATATAATCCCTCCCTAATCATTCATCTTTGTGGGGCTAAAGCCCATCATGCTTTTTAGCATTATCTAGATGAAATGATATCACAGGGGTATGTAAAATAGATCTAAGGCCATAAAGTGGATACCTAAGAGTAAATATATTTATAAGAAATACCTAGTTAAGGGTGTAAATGTAAAATAGAGCTCAATAACCAAAATTTACCTATGAGATGATGATCCAAAGGATCCCCATGAATAAACTAAGGTGTTTAAGAACTCAAAAAATAGAGAAATAATATTTAAATACCTCGTTTCCCACATACGACGCCAAATTGATGATACGAGAAATCGTCCACTCGTCGTTCTCGTACCAAGAGGAAAATACTTCAAAACATTTTTTGTAACTTACGTGCACTTGCGATATTTTGTAGTCTTATCTTTTTCATTCTCACAAGCTACATATCCGGGCTCACTGCCTACATGACATTAATCATTCTATTCATTCTCATTATGGTATAATATGTAATTATACTTGGATGCATGATTGGATTTGTACTTCAAACCCAAACCCTTAAATCTCTTCTTCATGCTAGGATAATTGTCTCGTAACGTGTTCTATTTTAGGAGAATGTATTTAATCCATTTAAGACTTTCGGTTAAGCTGTTGCCCAAGAAACCAAATTGACTCTTCAAATTATGCAAACTAATCATTGCATATAATACTAAGTGATCTTCGCCACAATCTTTATACAACGATCTAGTCACGTTGGTTTTCAACCATATTTATTCCTGATCTTCTGGTAATTCAACATCAACTTGTTTATTGACTTGGTCATTCTGCATATTATCTTTATCCACAGGTTAGTGGTTTTAATGGTGGTGGAATCTGTAAGCATCATCAACTAGGTTGGTCAAAGGACGTGTTGGAAATTGTACCACTTCCACTCGGTGGGTTTCTGTTATGCGATCGGGTACCGGTAATTATTCTGGAACATAAGGTATATTATTTTCACAATGTTATGTCCATATCTTGTAGTCATGCAAAATTCTCCTCTATAGTAAATTCAACTCAACGTCTTCTAAAGACTTATATTTTTTGTTCATATAACGGTTGCACGGACATGAAATCTTACGACTTTAAAGATTTCTATATGGGTGTTTAACAAAATCTTGAATGACTTTTACATGATTATCAGATATTCGATTACTCTTCCCTATCCACTCTTTGTATTGAGCGAAATCCATTAAATAATCTTCAAATTCAATTCACCTGTATTAATAGGTTGGAACAATGGCATGTTGCATACAAGAACACCCAAGTTATAATTCATTCAAATTATGCAACACAACTTAAACTCAAATTAAACATCTTAAACTTAAATCCATGTTGCATATACAAAAATTATCAACAAATGACCCATAAACTTAAAATAACTTAAATAAACCAAATATTACAACTTGTTCTCAAATATTACAAATTGTTAAAAATTATTCATAGCCTAGGCTTGACCATTAAATAAACTTGCTAGGAGATAAATGAATTACGATAGTTTTTCAGCACATTCTCTAATTCATTATCAACGTGCACATGCATTTCTTCGCAATCATTGTATATTTCATCAACCATTATCTGAGCCTCACCCATTTGTAAAGGACAATTGTGAACACGAGTTTTGACAATCAAAGAATTGAGTGTGCACATGCCCATAACCATGCAATTTGCCAAGTCTTTAAAATAATACTGCTCCCTATAGCCACTGTGAATGGATGATGATGATCTAGGGAAAATGGAAGGCATAGGTACTGGGGAAGTAAATGTTAAAAGAGGTGGAATTTGGGAGGGGAAACCCTAAGACGAAAGATGGGGAAAACCTTGAGAAGGAGGGTAGGGGAAACCTTGAGGAGGCATCGGGGGGCCAAAAATGTTGAGTAAATAAGGATACAAGGTGCCTGATTTCCCTCGTTAACACCCCCATGTTACTTTTAATCTTTTGCACATCCCCATCTATTTTGGACTGACTTTCCTCTTGGCTCAAGATGCGATTATTAGCCGAAGATATCTCTTCTACTGGAGGTATATTGTCTTTTAATTTGGTTTTCGACATATGTGATCCAACGCCTCTCGTCCTCCCTCTTTTGTCAGTTCCAAAGGTCTGGGTCAGGGAATAATTTTTAATGCAATCATAAGGGCTCGAAGCAGACTAACTACTAATGGGTTCCATCGATTCCTATAGCGTGAAATTATATTTAGTCTTATGATTTTAACATTATTTTATATATCGTGTATATATATAAATAAATAACTAGTCATACTCATCCGATTCGGAGCCACCCATGGTGTGAATTTATTATCTTTATCCCATTGAGAATGAACGTACAAGTTTCCCTGATTAGGTTTATGTCGACATTTGAACCCAAATTTATCCTATATGACCATTAACTCTTCAAACATTCTTAGGATTTAGACCCCACACTGGGGATATCAACTTTCTTCACTCTAATTTGTTTATTTTTATCCCTATGGACCAAATTTTTGCCCATCACCTCATTTTCCAAAAATTTGTTCCATTAAACGACAGACATGTCAAATTTCAGAGGGACTCTGTCTTTCAGAGGCAAAATGTCGAAGCTAATGCCCCTATAGGAAATGTCTTTGCCGAAGTTTTCTGCGATATGTTTTATGTCTTCTACAATCTGGGAAAGAACCTTTTTCTTTTAACGGGCATGGAATGAAAAATGCTTACAAAGTTAGTCATAAACGTCATCCTTGATGGCTTAATTTTTCCAAGTGACAAACACTGGGATTTAAAGATTTGGAGATCTTTTTTATTGCCAGTATGATTATTACCGATAAAGGATAACCCAGTGGGCTTCTTCTCATTTGCTCGGGAGGTGTCAAGAGTAGAGGTTGGCATGTTGGAGTAACAGGCGTTCGTTGCCTACTCGTAGACGGAGTGGTAGAGTGAACCAATAGCAAAGAAGAGAATTATTCACAATGTGGTGATGCGAATCCTATTTAGGGTGCAGGAGATGAGAATCATTGTTGGTGTCTCACATCATCACTTGGTGCATTCTTTCCATTGTCGCTCGACATGATCTACAATTAAAAAATAATAAGTGACGAAATCATTATACTAACATTTTTATGACTAACTAATCATGTTTACGACTATATATATATATATATATATATATATATATATATATATATATATATATATATATACCTTCTCATAATAATATTTTAAAATATGTTTAATATGTCTGATCTCCACCCGTTCGGTGTTACTTTTTAAAAATATAGGATTTTTGCATGTGGCTAACTAACGAGAAGTGTATATATGACTGATGTATAAATGTTCGTGACATGAAATCGAAATTATTTCTTCTTCAACTTATTAGAAAGATTCAATTTAACGTTGATATGTCGCGAGACATCACACTTTTGATCAATGCTCTCTTTACATACTTGTATCCACAATGGTTGAATGGTTTTCTGCCTTTTTTGATAGCGTAAGCAACGCCAAGCTACGTCGGGATTATGTATGTGAACTATATTCTCTATAGCATCATCCCAGTTTTTCGGTAGGGAAAATTGAATAGGATCGAAGTGATTATCACCGTGCCTCATTTTTCCTGGGAAAAATATATGAGGGTGTGAATATGAGTCCTGCAAGTAATGGATCCAATTAATAACTAACTAGTTATTATTTTTCAACCGATCCAATTTAAGTTTATCTTATTTTAACCTTAGGGTTTAAAATCCAATTTAAAATTTTCAACCTTAGGAATTAAAATCCAATTACAACATTTCAATATTTTCACATTTGGGTATTCTCACATTTTAATTCAGTTATATATAATTTTTGAAAATTCTGATTACGTCAGGTGCATAATTACGAAATCCCTCCGTGTTCACAATTTTGACTAGAACCAATACATGACAAAAATGTGACATGTCTATGCGAATGGATGTAAATAGGAACCGTGCGTAAAAATGTGCACAAACTAACATAAAGAACAATTCAAGTTTTGAAATAAAATAGAATTGTTCTCAATTAGAGGTTGCACACAACTTATAAATTCATTTTCAGTTATGTCCATAAAAATAGTTTTTCAAGTAAAGAAAACCTTATATGTTTGCATAACCATAAATTTTTAACCTAATTTAAAAGTATACAATATTTGTTAATGCATTTGATAATTTTGCGGACGTACTGAATCCATTAACTCTGAAAGATGTGCATGGTAATCTATATGGGAGTGAAGTCACCCATCCACCGATCACATGAATGTTTCGACTCAGGAATTAGAGAACTTTATGTATAAATGAACTAAAATACATGGCTGTGATATATGATGATGTTAACAAATATATCGATCTGAGTACCATAAACATAGGTGGTGAAAGACACAAATCGAGAGTTGGTTAATATAACTTTGTGTTGAATTCTATCACTATATAAAAAATATGACATCTTTATCGGAGTCATGATAACATGAACTCAACCATTGATGGTGGTAAAATTTATTATATAGTGGGGAATTATTTATTTTTCTTGAGTCCTAATTAATGGACCTCCCAACCAACACATTACTTTAAAAATTACCCTAGTTCATTTGGGTATTTTAACCCCGCATATACATACACATGCGCATACACATACATACAAACACAAACACAAACACATACACGTACATACACTTACACATAGACATACACATATATACAAACATATACACACACATATACATATACATATACACACATAGTAAACACAAAACTATAATTTCATTAGAAAATAAGGCAAAGGAGAGAGTATACCTGAACTAGAGATTGAGGATATTTCACTAAAGAGAGAAAGGGTCGCCGGAGGAGAGAGGATCGTCGAAAAGAGAGGGAAGCTGTGTAGAAAGAGAGAGGGAGAATTCACTTGTAATGAATTTATGATTGCGGCTTATTATATCTGCAGGATGTAGTCATGAACCTAGTCCATGACCCACCTATCGTGACCATTCATTTTTTACATGTTAGCAACATGGTCATGGTCCAAGACAGTGACCATGTTGTGTGGCATGTAAAAAATAAATGGTCGTGACAGGTTGGTCACGGCCTAGGTCCGTAATCCCCACCGTAACTATTTAAAAATGGTCACGGCCCAAGTCCATGACAAAACTTAACTGAAACCCTTATATTTGTCACATACCTGGTCACGGTCCAGGGCTGTGACCTAATTTGACGGGATTTTTGGCAGATGTTTGGTGCTCATTTAGTCTCGAATTAGTCACGGACCATGGTCATGATCTCCATGGTCATGGTCTATGGCCATGACCATACCCATTGAATGTCACCCTTTGGCTTGGTCACAACCTGTGTCATGCAAGGTTTGACTGTGGTCATGATATTGGGCTGTGATCGCCCGATCACGGTCATTGTCCATGACCTATCTGCCGATTTGTAGTGTAGTGACTCCTCTTACTGTAACCAATGAAACTACCGTTAGTTTCAAGCCAGTCTCTAAGTGTACTGAAGATGAATTTAGACTTTGTAATTTTAAATCTCGTGGTTTAAATGCTATTTTTGGTGCTATCACACCCGACTAATTTCATCATTTCGTGACCTGTACCACGTCCAAAGAAGAATGGGATATCCTCTAGCTCACACACAAGGATACCGATATTGTCAAAGCTTATAAGTTTCAAATCCTCACCACACAATTTAATATTATAAGCATGCTTGAAACTGAAAATTTTAATGAGTTCTATACACATTTGTCTGATATTGTGAATTCTAATTTTAATTTTAGTGAGAAAATATCGAAAATAAGAGTTGTTAAGAACATTTTGAGGTCTTTACCCTCTCATTTTAGTACGAAAGTCACCGTCCTTAACTCTTTGGGAATTTTAGACACAATTAGGTTAGAAGA
The DNA here is from genome assembly GCA_949130495.1 of Sambucus nigra. Taxonomy (NCBI): domain Eukaryota; kingdom Viridiplantae; phylum Streptophyta; class Magnoliopsida; order Dipsacales; family Adoxaceae; genus Sambucus; species Sambucus nigra. The sequence goes on along the minus strand of OX422213.1, from coordinate 338,150,925 downwards.
TCTCATAGGAGATCTTCAGAATTACGAATTTGACATATTTTGCAAAACCTAAAAGAAAAAAAGAAAAAGGAATATCGTTAAAAGCTAAACCAAAGAAAATAGAGGTTTCTGACTCCGATTATGATTTTAATCAAGATGATCTTGTCCTGTTTGCTAAAATTTCAAAAAAAATTGAAATTCAAAAATCAAAATTCATATAAAATGGAAAATGAAAATTTCGAGAAAAACTAAAATTTTAAAGTGGGCAAGAATTATTATGAGAATGATCAAACGAAAGCTAGAGGTGAGTATCCTAAGAAAGATAAATAGGAGAGATGTTATTAGTGCGAAGGGAAATGTCACAAAGCCCATGAATCTCCAACTAGGCCTAAGAGAGAGGGAAAAGGAAAAGTCGCATATAATGCCACTCTAAGTGATAATAATGTTGAGTCAGTCTGTTCCAGGGAAAAATCACTGCATAGTCATAACTTCATCGCGTTCATGGAAAGTCACATTAGCACTTCAAGTACATCTCACGCTGATGAGGATGTTCTAAACGTGATAACCCCAATGACAAGTCAAATGTTTTGGTAGTTTAAGGGTGATGATTTGTGTGAGGGAGAACAAGGTCTTGAATACGCATACTCCAAACTTTATAACAAATGGTTGAAAATCGAAAAGCAAAATAAAATTTTTACTCCTAAGGTGTTGTCTTTAGGGAAGGATTTGAAATTTTTGAGAGAAAGTGAGACCTAGATGAGAATGTCTTTGAGTGATCAACTTGTTTCGATGGTAAGGGAAAGAAAGACTTAACTAATAAAGTGGCTAGTCTTATGAGAGATCTTTGAGCATCATTGGAGACTCGTGAGAAACTTGAATCCTGTGTTTCCCAACTTGATAAAGATTTTGAATGTGCTCGGGAGGTCAAAGTTATTTTAGAGGACATATCTAAGAAGGTTGGAAAGATGTTTTTAGGTCCCACTTTAAGTTTTAAAGAGAGACAAGGGATAGGTTATGAAGGTGAATCCCCTTCTAATATCGCACCCAAACCGATTTTACGGTTTGTGATGGATCCATATAGTCCTCAACCTATCCCAATAAGGAGAACTTATCCTAGGTGTTTTAACAGAGGTGGAACCCAAAAAATCTATGTTTGTACCCATTACAAACGAAGAGGTCACTTTAGGAAGTTTTTCTATAAGCTAGGAAGAGTCTCTCATATACATGCTCCCATATACCACTATAGTGACTTTGCTATACTTACAGAGCAAGTTGATTTTCTTGTCACTACTTCTAAAAGTTTAATGGAAGAATTTCAAAGGATGACTACGCCTTTTGAGAATACTTTTATAACAATAACTATTGCCAACAATGATAAGGGCAAGTATAATGTTACCAATACGTGGGCATTTAAAATTGACAAAGAAAACCTTATTGTTCACGTTAATCTCAAGGTTCAAGATACTTCTCAATGGTATTTTAATAGTGGGTGCTCTAGGCACATGACCGATGACAAGTAACTTTTTACTAACCTTATGGATCACAAGGAAGGAAAAGTCACCTTTAGGGAGAGGAGTAGGTCTAGCATATTAGGATGACATTGCATGGAGATTTATAGCTTTCTTAATTTAGACAATGTCTTGTATGTTGAAGGATTGAAGCCTAACTTAATAAGCATAAGCCAATTTTGTGATGACTTTGTGATAAAGTTTAACTGATTAGAGTTTACATTTTTTTATCAAATTCATTGAACTTTTTCTACAAGGTGTGAGGACTACCAACAATTACTATGGCATCATTCCCAAGTCCTCTTTAGTGTGCAATAGTGTGAAGGTCTCCACCATGGACCTTTGGTATCATCGACTAGGTTATGTTAATTTTAGAGATCTTGTGACGTTAGTTAAGAAATCCCTAGTTCATGGCTTACCATCACTTGGATAACCAACTTCCTCGGTTTGTGGTCCTTTCCAACAGGGGAAACAAATTAAGATCCCCCATAGGAAGTTAAATAACATTACCACCTCTCGTGTTTAAGAGTTTATACACATGGATCTTATTGGATCCCACTAGTACAGAGAGTATTGGTGGTAAGAAGTATATTCTAGTGATAGTTGATGACTTTTTGAGATATTCCATTGTTGGATTTCTTAGAGAAAAGTTCGATTATTTTGACTTTTTAATCGTCAAGTGTCGCGTTCTTAAAAACCAACACGGTGTCACTATAAATTTTATTTTAAGTGACAATGGCACTGAATTTAAAGTTACCAGAGTGAATGGTTTTTGTTATGAGGTCGACATCAAACATGAGTTTTTGGCTATTCGTACTCCTCAATCAGATGGCATAGTTTAGAGGAAGAATCAAACAATTCAAGAGATGTAAAGGTCCATGATTCTTGAAAGGAGAGTGTAGAGACATTTTTAGGCAGAGGCTATTAACATTGCATACCACACGGTGAATAGGATTTTTCTTCATCCATACACACTTTACACTCTATATGAGTCATGAACTGGTAAGAAAACTAACCTATCGTATTTTCAAGTTTTTGGGAGTTCTTATTATATCCTCGGAGATGGAAAGCACTTAGTGCAATTCAACTCTTGAAGTGATGAGGGAATAGTTTTAGAATATTCATCGACTAATAGAACCTATAGGGTGTATAACCTTAAAAGATCTACGGTCAAAAACTCGATAAACATCACAATTAGATATGATGCACTGATTACTTTTATTAATCATGATATTACGTGTTAAAATAATGGACTCCCGGTGGCAATCTCATTATTACCCAAACCACCATGGTGGAACCCGATCTTGATAAAAAGAATCCACTCTCTTGGGTTCGAACGAATTATAACCCTACTGACATACTATGTGATCCCACACTAGGTGTCAAGACTCGTGCTTAACTAGAGAATGAGGTTGGCTAATTTTTCTACCTTTCCACAGTAAAGCCTAAGAATGTGAAGGAAGCACTCAGAGATGAGCATTGAATACATGCTATACAATATTATTTGCTTCAATTTCTAAATAAAAATGTTTGGGAATTAGTCTCTCGACCTAGAGAGACTAATGTGATTGGTACCAAGTGGGTGTATAAAAATAAGGTCAATGAGAATGGTACCATAGTTTGCAATAAATTTAGGTTGGTTACTCAAGGATAAACACAAGTTAAAAGTTTATATTTTGACGAGACATTCGCTCCCGTTTATAAGTTTAAGTCATTTTTCTTACTACTTACCACAACATGTCATCTACGGTTTAAACTTTAACAAATGGATATTAAGAGTGTCTTTATAAATGGAATTATTCAGAAGGAGATTTACTTGTAATAACCAAATGGGATTAAAGACCTAAAGCACTCAGAACACATCTTTTATCTAAAGAAGGCCTTGTATGGTTTGAAGCAATAACCTCGTGCTTGGTACAAAAGGCTAACTTCTTATCTCTTAGTTCGTGGCTTCAAGAGAGAGGGAATTGATATGACATTGTTTATTAGGAGAGATGGTAGTGCTATCCCGGTTGCCAAAGTCTATGTGGATGACATAGTCTTTGGATCCATGTGTTCCCAATATGTTCACACTCTTAAGGAGGAGATGAATAATGAATTTAAAATTAACATGGTTAGAGAACCTACTTTCATCCTAGGTCTCAATATGTGTCAACTCAATAATGGTATATATATATCTCAATCAAAATATGCTAGGGATATAGTGAAGAAGTTTGGTTTGGACTCCGCTATGGTCTCTCGCACACCCTTGAGTTCCTAGACAAAACTTAGAAAAGGCACTTTAGGTAAGGACGTAGGTCAAACACTCTATAGGAGTGTGATAGTTAATCTCCTCTACTTAACCTCTAGTCATCCCGATATCTCCTTTATTGTTGGAGTTTGCGCGCGTTACCAAGCGTCTCTAATTGAGTCATAGTTTCTTACACTTAAACTAATCATCAAATGCGTGAGTGGCACTCTTTCTCATGGCATTTGGTATTCCTTTGATACCGATGGCCGTTTATTATCTTATTCGGATGTCGATTGGGTCGGGGATGTTGATGGTTGTAAAAGGACAATGGGTGGATGATTTTACTTTGAGAGTGCTTTTGTATCTTAGTTGAGCAAGAAGCAACACTCTATTTCTTTTTCCACGACAAGAGCTGAGTACATAGCCGCTAGGAGTTATTGCACATAACTCTTAGGCATGAAGAAAATCTTGGAATATTATTGAATTACTTAAGGCACAATGACTATTTCTTGTGATAATATGAGTGTAATCCACATTTCTTGTAATCCCATCCAACATTCTGGTATGAAGCACATTATGATTCATGAATATTTTATTCTTTATCTTATTGATAGAAGATAGTTTCCTTGAGCTTCGTGAGTAGAGTTTCGTGAGTACCGAACGTCAATTGGCTTACATTTTCACTAAACCATTAGATGGATTTAGTTTTGAGGATTTTAGGAAGTCTTTAGGTGTTTGTTCCATTGATTGAGTTTGGGTATTATTTATAATTTATGGTGTTGTTTCTAGTTTAGGGAATTTTCATGTTGCTATCATTTATCCCTACAACTAGATTATATTCTTATGTGTATATATTGAAAATTCCAAAAATATTTTCTTTTCTTTTAGAATTTTTTTCAAAAACTTTCAAAAATATTTTATTTTTTGATAATGATTTCTAAAATTTTAAAATATTTTTGTTTTTTATTTTACACAATATATGGATGCGCATTTAAGATGTTCAAACAACAATTTCATTCCATCCATTCATATAACTTAATCATGGTGTTCTTTGACTTGGGGTACAATTTTTTTTGTGCTTAATTATGCATGTTTAGCATTGCGTCGTTCATTGTTGATTATTACCTTCATGCTAGACTCATTATATTGCCTTCATTGCACATATTCACAAAATTTTAAACATAGTACTTGCTTGCCATATGTCGAATATGATGTTCTCATCTTAATCATGCTTAATAATGAACCAAATGTTCTAGGAACTAATTGTGCATGTAAAAACCATTGCCCATATTTCTTTAATGCAGAATTGATTTTTACTTAAGCAATAGAAAGGGCCTACGAAAGAAGTAGTCTTCTTTGCGTTAAGGACAACCATTGGAAAGATCCTAAAGGAAGATTTCGGCCCATAAAAACAGAAGTGCCAAGTCCAAATTTGTTTCATTGTTACTTTTTAAAAAATGAGTAATTCCTTAAATTTTTTTGGGACTTTATGCTTAAAATGTGATATTTTGAGGGTGATATAAGTTAAAGATCAATCAGTTTGCACAGTATAATTCCTTCAAAAATATTAAATTGTTTGGCATTATTAATTTAAGGAGAATTGAAATTCGTGACATTTTGTATGAGTTGAGTCGATTTCACTTTGTTCAATTTTTTTACCAAAGGTTGAATTGAGTTCTTTCTTTAGGAACGTCACTTTGATTTCGAGCACCATCACTACGTCCGACTATGTTGACTTTCCCGTGCATTGAGTTCACACACATTTATTCCATATTCATGATTCATATATTTTCGTGATACTCTATAGTGTGATTGTTTGTATTTGTATTTATATGTATATTCATATATTCAAAAATCTTACAAATTAAAAAAATAGTCTGTTGGTTTGTTGAAGTTTTGTTGCATATGCTTAATTGTCATTCTTTGTGATGATATTGTATATTTGTTTCCTCATGATGCAAACTTTTTAGATTCCTTTATTTTAAACTCCACGCGTCACGATATTTCCTTTGTTTAAAGTGTGTAGGTGTTTTTCCACATTGATAATATCATGGACTACATGATGAAGACTTTTGACATAGACAAAGTTGCAATTGTCTTTTCCTTTTCGGGTTAGGAAAGACATTAATTGAACTTGTCTTAGGGGCTAATTTTTTTTCAAATTTGTGTTTTGTTCCAGAATAGCCAAAGGGGGAGATTGGTAAGATCAATAATTATAATTCCTCATTGCGTTTTAAGTTTGGCATAATCTGTTACACCTCAACATCTTCATGGACATTCTCAAGAGCTTCAAGTGAAGATAAGTTAGTGACCTAATGCAACAATCGAATATTGAAGAGTTGAGATCATCACTACAATCATATGCAGAAGGTATACAAGGTTGAATTTGTCTAATCAGTTTATTCAGGGATATTTTAAAAGTGAATATACAAGTATTATGAAAAGTAAATCTACCTCGGAGCATGAAGACTATACTAAGCATATTGATAGGGAGGCGATATATACATGTGAGTGAGTGGCATGTGAATATTTACAAGTTAGTGTGTGTGGTACTGAGCCTATACATAGATCAACTACAAGTGGTGTGTGATATGTGTAAGTGATCATGGAGATATATACAAGTGTGAGAAGTGTGGGTGTGGGCTAGTGAAGCGTAAGCATGGATAATCTAAGTGGTGTGTGGAACATGTGAGTAGAAATGAAACTATATATAAATATAGGTGTGCGAAGTGAACATGAAGAGTACATACAACTCGGTGAAGTGTATAAGTGAGTGAAAAGTGATATATACATGATAGATATAAGCACGAGGTATATATACACAAAAAGCAAACAGAGGAGTAAAGGGAACATACAAATGGGAGCATATGACCACATGTAGAAAATATTAACACCCACGTAGAATTAACGTCTAGTCCTCTTAAAAACTATCCCCAGCGGAGTCGCCACTGCGGCCATCCCAGGGCTCCCCTTTTCTAACTCTCTCCAGCGCATGTGCGGGGTTTGCGCCCTTTCTCTGGGCACTCCAAAATCGTCCATGTGGGAGATAATGTGTAGAGATAGAGTCACCAACCTATTTTGCACAAAACAGACAAAAAAATATCGTTGCCTCGAGAGAATGGCATCAAGGATAATACTGATGCATACGAAACCAAGTAGTTTAAAGGTCCGGGGACTAAGTTACGGAATGGGAAGGTGTTATGCACCCATCTCGCCCTTTCGGTCTCTCATGAGTTTGACTCCATGAAGTGTGTGCTCATGTGCATAATATAAATAAAGAATGGAATCATTCAACTCGTAACATGGAAAACGACAGAGTGAATTCATCCTTAGGAGTGTTCCCGTAAACAAAAATTCAAAATCTAATATGAGTGTTTGTTGAATCAAGTCGTTATGGAAGAGCAAATGTGTATATCAGACGAAACAGAAGCATATAAGACTATGAACTAATAAAGAATATATATATATATATATACGGACGGTTCGGTTCGATCGGAATTTGGTTCAGATTCGGTGCCGAGTTCAGTTCGAATCAATTTTCGAATTGGATTTTTTTGGAGTTAGGAACCAAATCGAAACATCATTTTTTTAGGACCAAAATCGAACCATTTGTCAAAAACTTGAACCAAACCACTACCATCGGTTTGGTTTGATTTATCATATTTTCGATTCCACTGCACACCCCTATAACATTGGGTGAGGTTTAATCCATATATCCAAACGAGGGATTTTCTTATATGTGTGTATAGAGAAAATGTGTTTTAAGAGTGAGAATGTGAGATGAGAATCCCTCTTTTAGAATTTATAGATAAACCCCCTTTTTTTTATGAAAATAAAGTATGTGTAAATATTACTAATAAAGGTTTGCGATTAATGTATGTGATGTAATGAAACAAAATGCCAAAGTAGAAATAAAGCAAATAATACTAAAATGAGGGAATTAGAGAAAATGATGGAGAATTGGACCTCCTTATGAATGTTTGATGTTGATCTTAGATGTAGACATGCTGATCTTGTAGTGGTATGAAAGTAGTATGGGTAGGTGAGGGGAATTTACCAAGTGAGGTAAAAAGTGATGGACGGGAATGTGGGAAAATACGTTTTTTAGGAAAGGGAACAACTATAAATTCGAGAGAATGTTCTCTGACTTGAGGAGAGGGGTGTTCAAGGGTTCCTTTTAAAGAGAGGTCCACACCTCTATTTATAGGTACAATGGGGCTAACGATTGATAGGGGTCTAGTATTGCCAATCGATATATCACCTCATGCACACTGGTGATAGGCAGGGTCCTTAGGGTGCCATTCGACAGTCCAAAATAGTTTTTTTGAAAAAATGATCGTAAAATGCAAGATGTAAATTAGAATTTCACATGAGATGGATGGTTGGAAAGGTCATTTAAATCCCTTCAAGAATCCGTTGAGCCACTCCTAGGTTCGGGAGCTGACCTAGGTCAAACGGTACTCTAAAGCGCCTTTTGGTCACAAGACATGAAGTTTTCAGAGGAATATGGATCGTTTGTTCAATGGTAAGGCCGATTATCTCACTTGATAAATCTTCAGAAAGGGTATTCAGTTCTCTTCAATATTTCATTTAGCTTTGTTTAGTTTGGAGAGTTGGCTAAACCCAAGCGGGGCCTAGAAGCATTCGGTGTCCCTTTGGGGTAAAATGGGTGGTTTGTTCGTGCCGTGAGGATGATTCGCGCATAAGGTAGCTTGTTGGAAAGGGGATTCATAAGCCTTCAAAGATTCATTGAGTTTTGATCAGGCTGGAGAGTTGATCGAAGTCAAATGGGGACTGAGAGTGCCCGATAGCCTCCAAATAAATTTTTAGAGTAAAACGGACTGTTCGTCCATACTGTAAGGTCAATTCATGCACGAGACGGATCCTTGGAAAAGGGTATTCAAAGCCATTCAAAGATTCATTAAGCTTTTGATTAAGAGAGAGAGAGAGTTAATTGGAGTTAACAGGGATCATATGCACCAATTTGACATTAGATAGGTACTCTTAGTATGTCCTAGGGTTTACGGTGGATGAGTGAGTGATAGGGACCTAAGGAGGTGTTTAGGGAGATATTAGGATGGGGTGTCTGATGATGCTGAAATATAGCACCACCAGATAAGTGATGATGAGCTCAAACAATAGTAGCCATGGCAGCCATAGAGATGCAAGTGTATATAAGTGTATAGAAGGAGATGAGTATAAAAGGAATAAGACAATGAGGTATAGTGGTTCAGCTAATTTGGCCTACATCCACTGTGAGTGTGTGATCCACTAATTATGGGCACTAATGGCCTTGGATACAATGCACATAAGCTCACTTTCTCTCTCTACTATGTATACAAGCAGAGTTTCAGCTAGGGTTTTCAATTATCGATCCCCCCTTTGTAGGGATATAGGGGACAAATATATATAGGTCTTGGGGGGTGTAGTGTACCCCCCAAGAATGCATGGTGCATGTGAATGATGATCTAGCTAATCCTCTGCTGACACTTGTCCATGCCACCCGTGATTAATGATGATATAATATTCCCTCACGCGAGGGGGTGATATTATTATAACGGTCTTCCACGTGCCCTGTGAGCCTCACGCGCACTGTTCCACGCATCTCCTAAGCCACGCGTTGTGATGATGTCACCCTCGGCCTATGACATGAGGCCGAGGGCAAAGTTCCTTCTAACAGTAAGTCTGGCCCAATTCAGGCCTTGTACTATCGTACCCTCGAAGGGTCATCTGGGCCTGATGAGGGGTTGGCCCCCTAGAGGGTCATCTGGGCCTGATGAGGGGTCGACCACTTGAAGGGTCGTCTGGGCTTGATGAGGGGTTGGCCCCCTGGAGGGTCGTCTGAGTGTGATGAGGGGTCGGCCCCCTGGAGGGTCATCTGGGCCTAATGAGGGGTCAACCCCTTGAAGGGTCGTCTGATGAGGGGTCGACCCCCTGGAGGGTCGTCTGGGCCTGATGAGAGGTCGGCCCCTTGAAGGGTCGTCTGAGTCTGATGAGGGGTCGGCCCCTTGGGGGGTCGTCTTGACCCCCTGGGTGCATATAGGTATATCAATCACCCCCAGCCCTTAGCCATCGATGTTATTGAGATGGCTGAGAGATAGTGTTTCCTTTGAGATGAGTGTATGGTCAGTTAGATGAGTGACACCTGTCAAGCTGATATGACACCTGTCAAATTTTTATCCACTGTCATTCCAGTTTTCTAGACGTGGCGACTGCACACTGCTTGGGACTTTGTGCCCTAATGATGACCTCCTCGTGGGCTATGCTCTGCATTGGTTAATGGGCCCACTCACTAGCAAGGGTATTTAAATAGATTTTTTGAAGTTATTCTCTTTTTTTTTTCTTCTTCTTCTTCTTCTTCGTGCCCAGGCTCTCTCTCTAGATTTTTCTACAGCACCATAGCCATAGCATTTCTGGGACTTCTGCATCAAACCTTGCCATCCCTTCTTAGGTAATCCTTCTGAGCCAGTGCCCTCTTTACATTTCATTTCTTTTTAACACTTCGACTGCTTTAGGTCTGTAGGACTAGATTTTTCTTTGGCTATTTCATAACTTTTCGGCGTTCTTCTCCGGTGACTTGTCTTGAGTGTTCTAGACCAAAACCCTTCAACTTTTGGTTTTGATCCAAAAGTCCAACTTAGTCTACTGCCAATCTTGTTTGTAATTATGTTAGACAAATTCTTCCAAGTGTAGGGTCTTCCCCTTAATGCTTAGGAGGCTTTACAGTTTAGCTGAGGAATTTTCATCCCTGAGAGAGAAATTCTTCGTAGAGATAAGACAAATAGAGGAAGAGGAGGAGAGACGACGAGGGGCCGACCCTAATTGGGTACGACCCATTTTTCCCATTCCTCTAGCCACAATAGAACCATCTGAGTCTTGTGGGTCATCCCGTCTTCCAGCCGAGAGTCAATCGTGAGAGGGGGAGATGGATGAGAGAGCATCGTCACCAACAGGTGCTGGCCTTTCTGGGAGGAGAGAAATGTCTGATCTTAGCCCAAGCCGAGGGGCCGAGGGGCCGAGGGGGTGGTCCCTTTCGAGGCTGTCCCTGTGATAACTTTATCCCATCATGCCTTCCAGATGGCCTTTCCTCATGGACCTCTGACAGGTGATGAGGCCGAGGGAGAGAGGACTGAGGACGATGGTGAGGAATCAGACGCTGACCCAGTTGACACCTCCCACGCCTAAGCTTATGTTTCCTCCGTCAGGGATCGTGACCTCCTGCTGTGGAGGCATACATTTGGTGTGCCCCCCAATATAAGTATGAGGGTCCCCTCTGAGTCTGAGAGGGTCTTTGAGGGTGAAGAGGGAGATATCGCAGTATATGAACAGATGTTTAAGGTCGGTGTTAGGTTCCCTCTGTACTCTGCCATAGTCAATATCTTGTCAGCCCTCGGCATTGCTCCCTCTCAACTTCCTCCCAACTCCTGGAGGACGATCCTCGGCTACGTCTCCTTATGGAAGAATGACTTTACTGACGAGCCTTCAGCCGATCTGTTCTTGGCTTGTTATAATATCACTTCCTCGTCCAAGCATCCTGGGTACTATCATCTGGGGGCGAGGAAGTCTGATAAAAAACTTCTCCACGTGGCACAAATTTCCAACCACGATTGGAAGAAGAGATTTTTCTTCGTCTCTGGAGAATGGGAATTTTTCGTCGAGGTTCAACCTTTGGACGATGGTCCGAGGGTTCCAAGAAGATGGTCTAACCCCTCGATGAAGGCCAGGCCAGACCCCGGGCTTAGTCTGGATGAGATGGACATAGTCGAGTATTTGAGAGAATGAGGGAAAGGGGGTGAACTTGCAAAGTTTGAAGATCTGATGACCCCTCTGTTCCTCAAAGAAGCTGGTCTGAGGGTCGGCCCCCTGACAGAGCTATGTGAGTTATATTATTTTTTACCCAATCTTTGATTTTTTCCAAGTGTTTCATCTTTGCCTCTGTATTTTTCTGATGTGTCATCTTCTTTTCAAGTCGTCCCGCAGGTATCTCTGACCAACTCTGGGAAATGACTGCAATAAGTTTGCTGTCCGGTCTCAGTAAAAAGAAGGGCAAGGATCCTCAGCAGACTCCGAGGAAGTCGAAGGTCGTGGGGCTGATGCCTGTCGAACATTCCGCTGAGGGTTCTAAAAGAAAAGGTCCTGAAGTTCCCGTTGACCCTCTACCTGATTCGAGGACGAGGGCAAGGGTGGAGCCATCTGAGGGGATCAGTTCTTCCTCCAGCATGGGGGCCTTTTGGTCCCAAAACTTTGAATTTTTTAAGTCTAAGCCGTCTTCCCTGATAGCCAACCTGAGGGAGGCCAAAGCTTTCATATTCTCTGCCCCCTCGGCCGCCGACTATAATTTCCTGTCGAAGATGCCCCCGACCAAGGTGTGTGACTATGGTCTGCACACTCTTGCCCAGGTATTTTCTCTTACTTCATTTCCTTAGTTGAATTCTTTCACAAACTGTTTCCTCTGCCTCTTAACAAGTTTCTTTTTCTTATGCAGACTGTCTGTGCCTTTACCTCGGCCACTAAGTGGATGGCTAAAAACTAACAAAACTTTTATGAAGCCGAGAAGGCTATTCAGTACGAGGCTGATATGTAGTTAGAGCTTGAGACTGCAAGGGCTGAATTGGAGAGTGCTAGGACTGAACAAGCAAGGGTCCTGGACGAGCTGACGAAGCAGTATGATGCAGACCTGGAGGCCAAGGACTTTCTTCTTGAAGAGAAGGATGATGCCTTGACCAACTTGGGGTTTCAATTTGAGGCTGAACTTGAGAGAACTGTACAGAAAGACAAGGTCGACGCTGTGGAGGCCTAAAAACTCTCAGATGAGTTTTAAGGCTTCGGTCTTGAATACTTAGAGAGGGGGATTAGGACGGCCTGTCGGTGGGTCGTCCTTAAGTTCGCCGATGCAGTTTCATCTGTCCGCCCCTCTCTTGAGGCTGTCCAACTGGATGATCCCCTTATCGCTAAAGCCTTAGCTCAGGTGGAGTCCCAAGTGCACGTCGAGGGTACCAACATGTCTGAGGATCGACCAGTCTTGGTCATAGAAGAAACCCCCATCATTAACATTGAAACATTGCCCTCTGACGTTGCTCAATAGGGTGGCTGTCTGTAGCCCATACCCTCTTCATGTAACTAATGTTTTTGTACTCTATTTTTGTTGAACAAGCCTTTGTAGCACTTCATTTATAATATCATGTCTCTTGTGTGATTTGTATTGTGAACTTTTTTATATTAACAATATCGCTAGCCCCTTCCCTCGTCTTTATTGAGGGTAAAGGAGGGGTCGTCCCCAATATTTGCCCTCATCATAACCGAGGGTTGTTACCACCAATCTAATGATGTTTACAATTAAGTTCGCCCTCGTCTTTCTTGAGGGTAAAGGAGGGGTCGTTCCAAACATTTTCCCTCATCATAGCCGAGGGTTGTTACCACCAATCTAATGATGTTTACAATTAAGTCCACCCTCATCTTTCTTGAGGGTAAAGGAGGGGTCATCCCCGCCTTTGACCCTCATTATAGCCGAGGGTGGTTTCACACCAACTTAATGATGTTTTAAATTAAGTCCCCCCTCATCTTTCTTGAGGGTAAATGAGGGGTCGTCCCCAACATTTGCCCTCATCATAGACGAGGGTGGTTTCACACCAATCTAATGATGTTTACAATTAAGTCCCCCCTCGTCTTTCTTGAGGGTACAGGAGGGGTCGTCCCCGCCCTTGACCCTCATTATAGCCGAGGGTGGTTTCACACCAAATTAATGATGTTTACAATTAAGTCCCCGCTCGTCTTTCTTGAGGGTAAATGAGGGGTCATCCCCAACATTTGCCCTCATCATAGCCGAGGGTGGTTTCACACCAACTTAACGATGTTTTAAATTAAGTCCCCCCTCGTCTTTCTTAAGGGTAGATGAGGGGTCGTCCCCAACATTTGCCCTCATCATAGCCGAGGGTGGTTTCACACCAACTTAATGATGTTTTAAATTAAGCCCCCCTCGTCTTTCTTGAGGGTAAATGAGGGGTCGTCCTCAACATTGACCCTCATTATAGCCGAGGGTGGACTTAGCGAGCATTACCCCAATCACACTTGATTTGATCGAACATAAAATGAGGGACCAATGTGACATTCTCATTAACTTTCCAAGTGTTCTGTTGGAGCAACACATTCATTACAACTGTTGTCCGATAGGACTTTACAAAATTACTGATAGTATTTCTTCAAATGATCTGCATTCCAGGGGTTGGAAAAACGTTCCCCTTTTAGGTTTTCCAGTCTATAGGTCCTAGGGATAACTTCATCGATGACCCTATATGGGCCATGCCAGTTCGGGTGGATCTTGTTGGGCTTATGCCAAGTCTTTTTGAGGACTAAGTTCCCTACTGCAATTGGCCTCTACTTCACCCTCTGATTGTAAAATCTTGCGGTCCTCTTCTGGTAGGCGGCTTGCCTTATCTCGGTGTCTTCACTCCTTTACTCAATCAGGTCTAAGTCAAGTCTCCTCTCCTCCATATTTCTTCGGGGGTCATACATTTGGACCCTGTGAGAAGGAAACCCAATCTCGGTGGGGATGACGGCTTCTGAACCATAATCTAGCATGAATGGGGTTTCTCCGGTAGAGGTCTTTGCCGTCGTCCTGTGTACCCATAGTACAACATATAACTCCTCAACCCATCTTCCTTTTTCCTCCTCAAGTCTATTCTTGATCCCATCAAGGATTGTCCTATTTGTAACTTCCGTTTGCCCGTTGGCTTGAGGTCGGCCTGGGGTAGAGAAGAATTGTTTGATACTCACCCTTTCACAGTACTTCTCGAGAGAGGTATTCTTAAACTGAGTCCCATTATCCGAGATGAGGGTGTTGGGGAGACCATATCTGCATATAATATTTTTCCAGATGAACTGGAAGGTCTTCTGCTCTGTGATCGTTACCATCGGCTCCGCCTCCACCCATTTTGAAAAATAGTCTATGGCTATGATGAGGAATCGATAATTATTGATGGCCCTAGGCAAAGGTCCTACTAGGTCAATCACCCACACTGCAAATGGCCACGGGGATGTAATGGAAGTAAGAGGCTGATGGGGTTGGTGGGGGATGGTGGCAAATCTTTGACATTTGTCACACTTTTTTACATATGCCGTGGCATCTTTCCCCAAGGTTGGCCACCAGTACCCCTGAGTAATCACCCTCTTTGCTAAAGATCTACCCCCAATGTGTCTTGAACATGACCCCTCATGCACATCTTGTAAAATGTGTGGGACTTCAGACGAGTGCACACACCTAAGTAAGGGAAGCAAAAACCCCTTTTTGTACAAGGTGTCCCCGATGACAGTAAACTTTGCACTTTGTATATCAACTTCTTCCTTTCTTGCCTTGCTTCTGGCATTTCCCCCTCTTTAATGTATCTGATCAGAGGGTCCATCCATGAAGCTTCCTTAGAAATATTTAGGCAAGTGCTAAGTGTTCCCTCAGCATCTTCGATAGTTGGTCGAAGTAAAACTTCCACTGGGACTGTCCTCCTGATATCCGTCCTAGTCGCCGAGGCCAACCTAGCAAGGGCATCAGCTCGACCATTATCGAGCCTAGGTATCCTCTTAAACTTTACTTCTCTGAAGCTCTTCAATAGCGACCTCACCTTTTCAAGGTACTTGGCCATCCGCTCGTCCTTGGCCTCGTAGGCTCCTAGTATCTGATTTATTACTAGCCTTGAATCACTATGGACCAAAATCTGGACGACACTAAGAGACTTGGCCAAGGAGAGTCCTGTTATCAAGGCCTCATATTTGGACTCGTTTTTGGAGGCTTTGAAGTTGAACCTCAGGGCGTACTCAATGTCTATGCCATCGGGTGCTGATACTATCAGTCCTGCCCCACTTCCGCTATCGCAAGAGGACTCATCAACGAAGAGGCTCAACACAACCTGCTCTTCTGAGAAATTTCCCTCGGTGAGGGACCCCTGTCTAAAGAGATATATTCCCTCTTCATTTTCGGCCACTTTCCTTCTAGCAAAGCTGGTCTCAGCCCTATCTGCAGGTGTGTTAGTGAGTCTGCCTTGTAGGGTATCTTTCTTCCCTAGGCTCTCATCTTTAGCTTCATCATCTTCCCAAGTAAATTCAGCCACAAAATCTACCAATGCTTGCCCCTTAATGGCCTTCCTAGTTTGATACACAATGTCAAAATCCCCCAACTCTATAGCCCATGCCATTAGTCTCCCTGATTTTTATGGCTTGTACAAGACTTGCCTAAGAGGAGAGTCAGTGAGGATGACAATTGTATGGGACTGGAAGTATGGCTTCATCTTTCTCGATGCATGGATCAAGGCATAGGCTAACTTCTCCATCCTTGGGTATCTTTGCTCTGCCCCATGGAGTGCCTTACTGTTGATATACACAGGCTGCACCCCGTCTTCGTCTCTCACAATGGCTGCGCTGATGGATGATTCAGAGACGACTAAGTACACATGTAGCTGTTCGCCTTGCACCGGTCGTGACAACAGTAAGGGAGACCCTAGGTATGACTTTAATTCTTTTAAGGCCTGGTCACACTCTTCACTCCATTCAAAGGCCTTTCTGAGAATTTTGAAGAACGGTAAACCCTTGTCTGTGGCTTTGGACACGAACCTATTCAAAGAAGCCACTCGCCCCGTGAGCCTCTGAACGTATTTAATGGTCTTGGGGGTCTTCATCTCTATAAGGGGATTTATTTTCTCAGGGTTGGCCTCAATGCCTCTTTTATTCACGATAAACCCCAAGAATTTCCCTGCTCCAACCTCGAAGACACACTTGGCCGGGTTGAGCTTCATTCGATACTTGTCTATCGTGTTAAAGGTCCTCTAAAGTTCAGCCACATGATCCTATGCCTTCAAACTCTTAGTCAGCATGTCATCTACATAGACCTCCATAGACTTTCCAATTTTTTCTTCAAATATCTTATTTATAAGGCGCTGATACGTTGCCCTTGCATTCTTCAGGCCAAAGGGCATGACCCTATAACAGTATGTCCCCTTGTCGGTAATGAAGGCTATTTTCTCCGAGTCTTCAGGGTCCGTGAAGATTTGGTTGTACCCTGAATAGGCATCTATGAAGCTCATGAGCTCATGGCTTGTGGTAGCGTTTACCATCTGGTCAATGCGGGGGAGAGGGAAGCTGTCTTTGGGATAATACTTATTGAGGTTAGTGAAGTCCACACACATTCTCCACTTCCCGTTGGCTTTTGGGACAATGACTGCATTGGACAACCATTCAGGGTAGATGACCTCTCTGATAAACTCAGCATCTTCCAGCTTTTTAACCTCGTTCCTTATGACCTCATATTTTTCTCGAGAGTAAATTCTCCTCTTCTGATTTACTGGCTTTGCACCCTCTACCACGTTGAGCTTGTGGCACATGATTTCGGGGTCGATCCCCGACATATCTGCATGACTCCATGCAAAGACACTCTGTCTTGTCCTCAACAGTTTAATGAGGTCTTCCTTGATATTTGGCTTCAAAGACTTGCCGACTTGGATGGTTTTTTTCGGGTCATCCTCATTGAGGATGATGGATTCTACCTCTTTCGTGGCCTCTCCTTTCTTCAGCTTCGTCTCGTCTCTGGGGTCTAGGGTATCAATATTGTAAGTGGTTGTAGCCTTCTTGTGTGCCTCTCTTTCTTCGACGGAGTTGTAATAACATTCCCGCGCTGTCGTCTGGTCTCCCTGAACTTCCCCTACCCCGTAAGGGGTTGGAAATTTAATCATCTGATGGACTGTAGACGACATAACTTTAAACCCCTTGAGGGCTACCCGCCCCAGTATAATATTGTAGGCCGAAAAGATATGTTTATCCATCATAAAGAAGCTGACCTTCTTGGTAAGCCATCTCGGCCACTTGTCCCCCATCATGACATTGACCTCATTCACTCCGAGGGTATGGACCTTGTCCCCACTGAACCCAATTAATGGGTGATGGTACGGGATGAGTCTAGAACGGCTGAGACCCAAGGCTTTGCAGCATAGCCAAAACATCATGTCTGCAGAGCTACCCCCATCTACCAAGATCCTGGGAACCTCACATCCATGTACCCTGGTAGTGATGATGAGAGGGTCATCATGTGGGGCTAAGAGGCCTTTGAAGTCCATTCTTGAGAATCCCACTATCAGAGTATCCATATCGACCTTCTTTCTATTTTCGGACTTTACCTCCAGAGAGGTTGAGTGTACTGTCTTTGTCACTGCCTTGGCTTCATCCACGTGGGCCTTCCTATCTACGACCTCTGACCCTCCTCCTGCCAGTCCTCTGGAGATCATTCCCATGCCGAGAGAGATCATATTAAGTCTCTTGACAGGGCTGTGGTCATCTCTTGGAGGTAGGTCAGGGTCGTCCTCATCATTTGAAGGGTCGTCCCCTCTTTTTGGAGGGTGTTCTCGGCATGCATCACCTCGCTTTTTTTTGGGGTCGTCCCCTCGGCTCCTCTTAAAGGCACTCGTATCAACGTACTTCCTTAGCTTCCCTTCTTCTAACATTTTTTCAATCTCATCTTTCAGAGCAAAGCATTTGTCTGTCACGTGGCCATGGTCTTGGTGAAATTCGCACCACAGGTTTTTATTCCTCTTGTTGGGGGATGCCCTCAACTTCTCAAGCCACTTCAGGGATCAGTCACTCTTTATCTCATTGAGAATATGTTCACAGCTGACCGTTAGAGGGATGTAATCAGCGAACTTATCATCCGTAGACCTCTTCTTCCCCTATTTGCTCTTCTTATGGTACTTACCCCCATTGGTGCCTTCTTTTTCATCTTCATATTTTGCAACCATCACCTCTACGGCGTTCATCACCTTTCCTACTGTTGATAGCAGTTCAGCCATCGTCCTCGGAGGGTCTTCTGCAAGCTTCCATAGTAGCTTTCCCTTCTGGAGTCCTCCAATGAGGGCGGTCATGGCTATGCTCTCCTTATAGTCTTCCACCTCTAACTTTTCTTTATTAAATCTGGCTATGTAGTCTATTAGACTCTCGTTCTTCCCCTGCTTAACATAGAGCAGGTGTGTGGTCTTCTTCTGTGGTCTCACCCCAAAGAAAAAGTTATGGATGAACCGATCTGCTAACTGCTTAAAGTTTTTAATGGATTTTTTTTGGAAGAGACATATACCATACATGTGCAGCGCCAGTTAAAGTATCAGAGAAGGCACGACACCTCATCTCATCTGAGATAGAGTATATGTACGCCGCTGATTGATACATCTCAATATGGTGGACAGGGTTGGTACTCCCGTCATATCTTGGGGTGATCGCAGGTGGCTTGAACTTTGATGGAGTAGGGAAGTTAACTATCTTCGCCACAAAGGGTGAGCCTATGGAGTATCCTCTCCGAAGAGGGTCTCGGATCTTCATTATATCACCGATCTTATCCTCCAGTCGCTGGATCGAGTCATTCCAGGGCCTCGTAGGGTCGGCTTGGCCGATGTTATCCCCTGCTGCCTCTTTGAGGTGGACGGAGGGTTCTGTTGTGGCAGGACTGTGTCGGCTGTTTACTTCCCCATGGCCGTCGTCCCGTCCTTGGGGTCGGTCCCCATGGGGTCGGCCATCTGCTGCCTCCCTTCTGGATCTCGCAGCACTCCTTGATCTGGACAATTTTTCTCGCAGGTCATTCACTGGGCCCAGCCTCTCAAAGGCCGAACCCCTGCTCAGGCGATCGAAAGCAGAGCCTCTCGGGCGATCGTCAGGATTTTGCCTTCCACACTTCCCTCTGCTCTCCTGGAGAGGTCGTACAGTGTTATTGGAGATCTCATACGGCTCTCAGCATTCTATGGGGGCCTCCTCCCCCTCTAGATCATCATACCTGTCCTCAGGGCAAGGGTTTCCTTGCCTCCCCAGGCATAGACGCCGGGGGTCAGCAACATCCCTCCATCGCTAAAGGGGTGGTAGGTCTTTGCGTGGTGCCTGGGGTGGTCCCCTGGCCTCATGCTGCCCTGGAGCCGCTGCCGAAGTAATCATCTCAGGTGATACCCCTAGTGGTCTTAGTATGTTCTGGCTTAGAGCTTTGAACTGCTCATGCATGATCCGTTGGCTTGCTTCCAGAGACTTCAAGGCTGCCGCCACATCAGCCATCTCAGACTGAGGTGGTGGTTGATTGGAACTGGGTTCTACTCCACTATCCGGTGGAGGAAGTGGTGGTGGTGGCATCTCTTGTGCCATGTGTTTGAGCTGCTGAACTGAAGAAAAGACTGGTGAGCTTGAGAACCTTAATGGGTCTCTTTCAATGGTGAAACATCTCCTCACAGGGGGAGAACTGGTTCACCACTAGAGTGCCTCGTGAGGTCAAGCTGTACAAAGGAAGAGATGTCTTCTCTTTCCCATAAATGGCGCCAAACTGATGATGCTGAAATATAACACTACCAGATAAGTGATGATGAGCTCAAACAATAGTAACCATGGTAGCCATAGAGATGCGAGTGTATATAAGTGTATAGAAGGAGATGAGTATAAGAGGAATAAGACAATGAGGTATAGTGGTTCAGCCAATTTGGCCTACATCCACTGTGAGTGTGTGATCCACTAAGTATGGGCACTAATGGCCTTGGATACAATGCACATAAGCTCACTTTCTCTCTCTACTATGTATACAAGCAGAGTTTCAGCTAGGGTTTTCAATTATCGATCCCCCCTTTGTAGGGATATAGGGGACAAATATATATAGGTCTTGGGGGGTGTAGTGTACCCCCAAGCATGCATGGTGCATGTGAATGATGATCTAGTCAATCCCCTACTGACACCTGTCCATGCCACCTGTGATTAATGATGACATAATATTCCCTCACGCGAGGGGGTGATATTGTTATAACGATCTTCCACGTGCCCTGTGAGCCTCACACGCACTGTTCCACGCGTCTCCCAAGCCACGCGCTGTGATGATGTCACCCTCGACCTATGATATGAGGCCGAGGGCAAAGTTCCTTCTGACAGTGAGTCTGGCCCAATTCAGGCCTCGTACTGTCGTACCCTCAGAAAAGTTAAGGTCGTTGAATGATAGACACCACATCGACACTAGGGCTGAGGAGTTTAGGTCAATTATGTGGAGCTAAAAGATAAGGGTTATTGATTCAGAGGATCGAGGTCATTTCTGAGGACCTAAGGAGATGAGGATGATTGATTCAGAGGGTCGAAGTCAATTATGAGTTTAATTCCAAGGAGATAGGGTGACCAATTTAGCGGGTCGAGAATAATTCAAAGGACCTAAGAAGACGAAGATGATCGATTCAGTGATTTGGGGTCAATTATGAGGATGTGTTAAGGTTGATTCCAAGGGTATAGGGTAACCAATTTAGTGAGTCAAGGATAATTCAGAGTACGTAAGGAGACAAATATGACCGATTTAACGGGTCGAGGTTAATTCTGAGGACCTAAAGTTGTGATGACCAATTCTGCGAGCAGAGGCCAATTCTAAGTACCTAAAGTTGTGACGGCCAATTAGAGGGCCGAGGTCAATTCTAAGGACCTAAAGTTGTGATGACCAATTATGAGGGTCGAGATCAATTTCGAGGACCTAAATTTATGACGGCCAATTCTGATGGTCGAGGTCAATGATGATATTGGAAACAACACCACAAGATAAGGTGTTGACAAGCTCAAGCAAGTGATAAATATGGTAGCTTAATATATATATATATATATATATGTAGAAGGAGGTTAGGAGAAGGGGATTAACAAAGCTATATAAGTGCTTAGACAATTGCCTACGTCCACTGTGCATGTGAGTGTATATATCACTATCAGAAGAGGGCTCTAATGGCCTTAGTAATACAATCACTCCACATTCTCTCTCTACTATAACTGCAACAGAGTTTGGTTAGGGTTTATATTTATGGATCCCCTACAAGGTAGGAGAAGACAAGCATATATAGTGTTTGGGGGGTATAATGTACCCCCAAGCATGCATTGAGCATATGTGTGATGATCTAGCCAATCTAGTGAAGCCATCTGTCACTGTCACATGTAGAGAATGATGATGAAATATTCCCTCACGTAAGGGGATTGATTGGATTACGACTAATTTTGTCCATGCGTTTCCAACCTTGAATGTGCTTATAAATGTTAGGTCTTGTGTCCTTGACTGGTGTAACCTCGGCTTGGAAGACTACGAGGTTAGTGAAGTCTGACTATTTCTTTATCTGAGGTTAATATCCATGACGACCCCGAGTTAGGTGGGATAGCTGAGGTTAAGTATGAGATGTAACGTCGGCTGGGGCCAATGATGATGTTAGTAGATGAGCCCATGAAATGCTGATTTTAGCTGGTGACCGCAACATTGGCTAAGGCCGATAATGATGTTGGCAGGTGTTTGATCCCATGAGACCTTGCTGACCTCGGCTGCTGACCAGCCGAGGTTGGTGTAATGATGCTGCAATGTCGGCTAGGGCCCACCTTATGAGAGGCGATATTACTGATGGTTGCCATAGTCTTCTGGTCACCTCGACTGTGGGACTAGTCGAGGTTAGTTGCTCTGAGTAAGAGGGTACACTTTGGGCATATCAATCACCCCTTATCCCTTGGTCTTCTATGTAATTAGATGACTGAGGGGTATGTGGTTTAGACTGAGGTCGGATTTCTTTGTGTGCCAATACTTTCCTGATACACGTCACTTGCTGAAGTGAAACGTGTTCCCCAAGATGATGTGATTTTGGCCTGCCTTTTAGGCTTCCTAGGGTGATGATGGGCCATCGAAACTCGTGCCTCATCATTAAGTGGGTTTAAGAACCTTTTTTCTCTCTCTTTCTTCATTTCTTCCCGCCTTTGTTTTCTCTGCAACTTCCCTTTCTTCTTTGATCCTCTATTATTGGCTGCTACACACGTTTTCCTTCGCGTTCTAATATCCTCTTCCTTTACTCACGACTAGTTAGGTACCATCTTCATCCTTCTTTACCATTTTAGCCATTATTTTTCATTTATGAATTTCTAGTGGGTTTTTGCATTTTTCAGTGAGGTTTTTGCATTTTTCGGCTACCTTGTTCGTGAGTGTTCTTGGTGTTCTTGGTTTGAAACCTTTCCACTCATAATATGATCCTTAGTTTAAATTGAAGTAAGTTATTTTCTTGTTTGTGGTTTTGAGTCCAAGTGTTGCATCATCTCCTTAATGCTTAGACCCTTGTACCAACTCATAGAAGAGTTCCCATCTCTTCGTGAGAAAACCTTTGAGAAAATTAGGCAAATAGAGCTAGCCTAAGAGGAAGCTCGTAGGGCTAAGGCCTTACCTCTCAGACCCATATTCCTTCCACCTCTGAAGGTTATATAGCCAGTCGAGCCTACAAAGGTTCCTATTGAACCAACACCAATGTCTGACTCTGAGTCATCCTCCTCAGACCCCATGTCTGTAGACTCTTTTCAAGAGGCTATAGATTACTCTCCTAGGCTGGGTGAGCTCCCTGAGGTGGTTGAGGTTTTAAGTCGTGCCTCGTCTCACTAGGGTGTTAACACTTCACATAGGTCTTCAAATGTTGAAATTATTGGGCCAAGTATGTCCATTCCCCCACCCATTGATGCATTTCCTAGCGATGTCCTTGCACCTGCTCAGGCCGATGTTGCCGAGGATGATGATGATGGTCAGGAGAGTGATATAAATACATCTGAGGAGGTCGAGATCGAGAGATCTGTCAGCGAGTATGACCTCTAGCTTTTAGGCACCTCTATTCTATAAACTCTTCCATCAACCTTAGGAAACCTCTAAGGGGAGAGAGGGCATTCGACGGTCAAGGTGACGAGATCTGCCTCTATGAGCAAATATTTAAGTCGGGTTTCCGTCTTCCTATCCACCATTCTATCAGAGCCATATTATCCCACATAAATCTATCCCTTTCATAATTATCCCCTAACATCTGGAGGGTTATGATTGGGGCTATCGTCCTTCGGAGGGCTGTCCACCACTCATACCTTTCAGTTAGGATTTTCATAGGTTGTTACGTCCCTTCCTCTGTCAAAAACCACATTAGCTATTACCATTTCTTAGCTAGGAAGTCGGAGAAGAAAATGTTGTTGGTTACCCAGACCTCAAACCATAACTGGAAACCTCGGTATTTCTTTACCTCCGGGGCATGGGAATTTGGTCTACATGAGGCTGCAGGAACATCGGTTCTAACGACCCCTCTGAGATGGGGGAAGGTCTCACTTGCTGCTAAAACTGACCTTGGACTTAGCAAGGATAATCTTCAAAAAGTTGAGGATCTTCATAATCAGGGGAAGCAGGGTATTGTAGTAAAATATGAACATCTGATGACCCCCTACTACCTCTCTTAGACAGTCCTAGGAGGTGGTTCTTTGACAGAGCTTCGTAAGTCTCATTTTTCATAAGTTGTACTTCTTACTTTTTATATTTCTGACTTACTAACTCAGATACTTCTTTTTGTAGAGAGACCTGAAGGCATTTCAGACGACCTTTGGGAAATGTCTGCTCCAAGTCTGGCGAAGCTGATGCAGAAGAGAGGTGGCAAAAATGACCCCCCTGCTACCATCCAGAAGAATGTCGGCACATCCTAGACTGATGTTACCAAGAAGAGGAAGATCACTGCTGACCCGACACATCAGAGGTCGGGGAAGACTCAAAAAGGGGATCGTGTCATTCCCATCTCCACAGATGATGCCCTAACAGCTTATCTTGCTCAGCTGAAGATCAACGATAGTCTCATTGGCCATAGTCTGAAGGTAATCAATTCCATCGGCGCAGTGATGACTAAAGAGGATAAGCATTTCTTATGCTCCTTGGACGCTCTATTACTGGACGAGTTTACTCTTCATAGATCAATTTAGGTATTAGTTTCTAAAACTTTAACCTCGACTATTTTACATATTATAGCTCATGTGCTTATACATATGACCTTCTACTGTAGGTTATCTTGTCCATGCACCGTTTTGTTGATTGGACCCTGAAGAAGCTACCCCTTATAGAGAAGGGTCAAGAATCTCAGAAGGTTCAAGCTTCTTTGAATATAGAGGTTGACAAGATGAAGGAAGTTATTCAACAGAGATACAAGGACATGGCCAAGCTCAGGAAGGACCATGATGTAGCTCTGAAGCCTGAAGATGATGCCCTGTAGGCTAAGGTGGCAGCTGTAGTTAAGGCTTCTTTAGAGGATGCTGTAGAGAAGATTATTGAGGATTATAAGGTCTCTGATGAATTCATCAGTTTTGGCTTTGAATAACTTGAAAGTGGTATCAAAGCAACTAGCAAATGGGTAGCCTCTAAGGAAAAAGAGTCAGGGAGTCTGACTGCCTCAGACTTTGAGGGTTTAGGCTTTGGTGACCCTTGGTTTGCTCAGGCCTTGCAGGAGGTTGAGGAGGTCGATGCTGCTCCTGTTGAGACTGCTCCCTTGTAAGTCATCGAGACTGAAGATGCTAATCCTCAAGATGATACATGCGTGGTGACCAACGTAGGCCACGAAGACACAACTGTAGATGCAGAGACTTAGGCCTTTTCTTGTGAAGCTTTTAAGTTGTAATTTTTGTTCCCTTCATTGTCTGTACCTCTTAGCTTTTGTCAACTCTAATGGCACCTTGGTATATCTGATTTGTAACTCTTGAATGTTGTTTAATGATAATCATTAATCACATCTTCTTCAGATTATATTGCTTCTCTCAATGTTATGGTTAAATGTCTTGCCTCTTACATGTTGTTTAAGGTCTGAGGTGACCATATTATGATGTTTCACCTCATAAATTACCACCAAATTAATGATGTTCAAGGTCTGAGGTCACCATAATATGATATTTCACCTCATAAATTATCACCAAATTAATGATGTTTAAGGTCCGAGGTCACCATATAATGATGTTTCCCCTCATAATTTTACCAAATTAATGATGTTTAAGGTCCGAGGTCACCATATAATGATGTTTCACCTCATAATTTTTACCAAACTAATGATGTTTTAGGTCTGAGGTCCCCATATAATGATGTTTACCTAATAAATTTCACCAAACTAATGATGTTTAAGGTCTAAGGTCACCATATAATGATGTTTCACCTCATAAATTACCACCAAATTAATGATGTTTAAGGTCTGAAGTCACCATATAATGATGTTTACCCTCATTATTTCACCAAATTAATGATGTTTAAGGTCTGAGGTCACCATATAATGATGTTTTACCTCATAATTTGCCACCAAATTAATGATGTTTAAGGTCCGAGGTCACCATATAATGATGTTTACCCTCATAATTTCACCAAATTAATGATGTTTAAGGTCTGAGGTCACCATATAATGATGTTTACCCTCATAATTTCACCAAATTAATGATGCTTAAGGTCTAAGGTCACCATAATATGATGTTTCACCTCATAATTTTCACCAAACTAATGATGTTTTAGGTCTGAGGTCACCATAATATGATGTTCACCCTCATAGTTTTCACCAAACTAATGATGTTTAAGGTCTGATGTCACCATATAATGATGTTTCACCTCATAGATTTCACCAAATTAATGGTCTAAGGTCTGAGGTCATTAAATTATGATGTTTCACCTCATAATTTTACCAAATTAATGATGTTTAAGGTCTGAGGTCACCATAATATGATTTTTCACCTCATAAATTTCACCAAATTAATGATATTTAAGGCATATAACAAAAGTATCAGCATAACATTGCTCTTCTCATTAAAATACTCTTCATGAAATGATACATGCATTACAAAGAAACAACTGTAACATCATATGTAATATTTCTTCAAGTGGTCCGCGTTCCAAGGATTGGAGAAAGGTTCCCCTTCGAGATTTTCTAGCCGGTAGGTACCAGGCACAACCTCATCAACTACTCTGTAAGGGTTATGCCAGTTTGGGTGGAGCTTATTTGCCTTCTGCAACGTCTTCTTTAGGACTAGGTCTCCCACAGCTATAGGCCTTGATTTTACCCTTTGGTTGTATAACCTCGCAGTTCTCTGCTGGTAGGCTGCCTGTCTAATCTCTGCATCTTCTCTTCTTTCTTCAATCAAATCGAGATCAAGTCTTCTTTCTTCTCTATTCCTATAAGGGTCATAGGTCTGAATTCTTTGAGTGGGAAGTCCTACCTCTGTAGGGATGACAGCTTTTGAGCCATGGGCTAACATAAATGGAGTCTCTCTCATCGTTGTCCTTTTTGTTGTCCTGTAGGCCCATAATACAACATGTACTTCCTCTGTCCATCTCCCTTTGGCCTCCTCTAACCTCTTCTTTATCCCATCAAGGATTGTTCAATTCGTGACCTCGATCTGACCATTTTCCACGGGTCAGCTAGGAGAAGAGAAGAACTGCTTGATCCCCACTCTTTCACAGTATTTTTCTAAGGAAGCATTCTTGAACTGGGTTCCATTGTCTAAGATGAGGGCGTTTGGAAGACCATACCTGCATATGATGCTCTTCTAGATGAAGTGAAAGGTCTTCTGTTCTGTAATTATGATCATTGGCTCAACCTCTACCCATTTAGAGAAGTAATCAATTGCCACTACTAAGAATCGATAGTTATTCGTAGCTCGTGGCAAGGGTCCTACCAAGTCAATGCCCCATACTGAAAATGGAAAAGGTGAGATGATTGACGTCATAGCTTGATGGGGTTGATGGGGATGGTGGAAAATCTCTGGCACTTATTGTATTTCTTCACATATGTCACTGCATCTTTGGCCAAGGTCGGCCACCAGTACCCCTAAGTAATTATCCTCTTAGCTAAAGGTCTTTCTCCTATATGACTGGAGTAAGAGCTCTCATATACATCTTATAAGATGTGTGGAACCTCTTAAGGGTGGATACATCTGAGGAGAGGGAGTAGGGACCCCTTCTTAAATAAGACATCTCTTATAATTGAGAACTTGGCATCCCTGAACCTCCGCTTTCTCATTTCTAACTTTGATTCTAGCAGCTCTTCCTGTATGATGTATCTGATAAGAGGGTCCATCTATGAGGCTCCCATATTCAAGTTGAGGCAGCTCCTGGCAACCTCTTATTCTTCGATGGTTGGATTGAGAAAAATTTCAACTGGTACTGTTCTTCTTATGTCTGTCCTCGTTGCTGAGGCAAACCTCATGAGTGCATCGACTCGACTGTTGTCTTGACGAGGTATCCTTTTTATCTTCACTTCCTTAAATATTTCTAGCATCATTCTCACCCTCTTCAGGTACTTGGCCATCCTTTCATCTTTGGCCTCATACACTCTCAGGATTTGGTTGACCACTAACCTTGAGTCACCATGGACTAGGAGTCTACCAATACTATGGGCTTTTGCTAAGGAAAGACCTGCTATCAATGCCTCATACTTTAATTCATTGTTCGAAGCTTTGAAGTTGAACCTCAGTGCATATCCAATGTCAGTACCATCTGGTGCTGACACTATCAGCCCCGCTCCGCTTCCGCTTTCACAAGATGACCTATCAACGAAGAGGTTCCAAACATTTTCTTTTGAACAGAAGTTCCCCTCTGATAGGGTCCCTTACCTGAAGAGGTATTTGTCTTCCTTATTTCCCACTAAGATTTTTTTGGCTTTGCTTGACTCAACCTCATTTGAGACTTAGAAGACGTTACTGTATGGTTCATCTGTAACCTCTTGACTAATATCTTTCTCAGATTCTTCCCATATAAACTTAACTACAAAGTCTGCAAGTGCATTACCCTCAATGGCAACCCTGGGTTGATAAACAACGTCATATTCCCCCAACTCGATGACCCAGGTCATCATCTTGCCTGACTTCTCAGGCTTATAGAGGACCTGTCTGAGTGGGGAATTAGTGAGGACAACCATAGAGTGGGCTTGGAAGTATGGCTTCATCTTCCTAGAAGCATATATCAGAGCATAAGCTAATTTTTCCATTCGAGGGTACTTCTGTTCAGACCCTTGAAGAGCTTTACTATTGAAGTATATTGTCCTCTACATTCCATCGTCTTCTCTTACTATGGCTGCACTAATGGATGATTTTAAAATAGCTAGATATACATAAAGCTTTGTCACACTCCTCATCCCACTCGAAGGGCCTTTCTAAGAACTTTGAAAAAAGGAAGACACTTATCTATAGCTCTTGAGACGAACCTGTTGAGGGCAGCAACTCTACCGGTTAATCTTTGAATGTCTTTGATGGATCTGGGTGTCTTCATTTCCATCAAGGCCTTGATCTTTTTAGGGTTGGCATCTATTCCCCTCTGATTGATGATGAATACCAAAAACTTTCCTGCTCCAACCTCGAAGACACACTTAGCTGGGTTGAGCTTCATCCCGTACTTATTCATGGTGTTAAAAGTTTTTTTAAGGTTGGGCATGTGAGTGTCGAACTTCGTGCTTTTCGTCAGCATGTCGTCCACATAATTTTCCTTGGACTTACCTATTTGATCCTTAAACATCTTATTTACAAGACGTTGGTAAGTAGACCCTGCATTCTTCAGCCCAAAGGGCATGACCATGTTGTAATAGGTCCCCTTGTCTGTGATGAACGCTGTCTTCTCGGAGTCTTTAGGGTTAATAAAGATCTGATTATACCAAAAATAGGCATCCATGAAGCTCATGAGCTCATTTCCAGCTGTAGCATCCACCATCTTATCAATACGAGGCAGGGGAAACTGTCTTTCGAACAAGACTTGTCCAAATCAGTGAAGTCAACGCACATCCTCCATTTCCCATTAGCTTTTGGCACGATGACAGTGTTAGATAACCACTCAGGGTATATGACCTCTCTAATGAACTTAGCCTCTTCAAGTTTTCTAACCTCTTTGCTGATGACGTCATACTTATCTCTTGAATATACTCTTCTTTTCTACTTGATGGGCTTAGCGTCTTCTATAGCATTGAGTTTGTGGCACATGACCTCAGGGTCAATACCTGATATGTCTGCATGGATCCAGGCAAAAAATCTTTGTCTCTTCCTCAAAAGCTTCACCAGATCTTTCTTGTTATCAGATCTTAGGTATTTACCTATTCGAATGGTTTTTTTGGCTCGTTCTCATTGAGGATGATGGATTCTAGCTCTTCCTTAGCCTCTCCCTTCTTGAGCTTTATCTCATCTCTAGGATTAAGTGTATCGATATTGTATGTGGTTGTTACCTTTTTATGAGCCTCTCTCTCTTTTGCAGAGTTGAAGTAGCATTTACGTGCCAATATTTGGTTACCTTGCACTTCCCTTACTCCATAGGGAGTCGAGAATTTTAGCATTTGGTGGACCATTGAAGGCACGACCTCGAATTCCTTGAGGGCTACTCTTCCTATGATGAGGTTGTAAGATGAGAAGACGTTCTCGTCCATCACAAAGAATTTGATTTTCCTGGTTAACCTCTTAGGCCACTCATCTTCCATTCTCACATCCATATCATATATGCCAAATGGATGAACCTTTTCACCGCTGAAGCCAATCAAAGGATGATGATAAGGTACAAGCCTAGCTCTACTGAGGCCTAGGCTCTTGAAATAGTTCCAAAACATGACGTCCGCTGAATTTCCTCCATCAACGAGTATCTTCTGAACTTCACACCCATGGTGATTACCAGAGGGTCATCGTAATGAGATAAGATACATTTGAAATCAAGTCTCGAGAGGCTAACTAGTAGGGTATCCATATCTGCTTTCTTTCTCTTATCGTGTTTTAACTCTGAAGATGCCAAGTTCATAACATCTACTTTGGTTACTGACTTGGCCTATGCCACGTGAGCTTTGCGGTCGGCTACCTGTAAGACACCCCCTTCTAGTCCTCTACAGATGGTGTTAACACCAAAAGAGACCATACCGACCCTCTTTACTGGGACATTGTCATCTTTTGGTAGGAGGTCAGGATCATCATCATCATCATCTGAGTCCTCAGCTTTTTTAGTTGGGGCATCTTCATGACACCTGTTGTTTCTCTTCTTTTTAGGGTCGTCTCTTCCCCCCTTAGAAGCTCTTCCATCTACGTACTTTCTGGGTTTTCCAGATTTTAACATCTTCTCAATCTCATCCTTCAAGGCGAAACACTTATCGGTCAGATGGTCGTGATCTTGGTGGAACTCACACCTCAGGTTCTTGTTCCTCTTATGTGGAGGAGCCTTTAGCTTCTCGACCTGTTATTCTTTATTTCATTGAGTATGTGTTTGGAGCTCACAGTTAGAGGAGTGTAGAGTGTGCAAACTTATTTTCTGCAGTCCTCTTCTTTACATCCCTCTTTCTTTGGAATTTCCCGTTTCTACTTCCATTCTCATCCTCATACTTTTCAGCCATTGCTTCTTTAGCATTCATGATCCTACTGGTTGTTGCTAACAGCTCGTCCATAGACTTAGGAGGGTCTTCAGCAAGATTCCAAAGTAACTTCCCCTTCTGAAGCTGCCATAGCTATATTCTCTTCACAACCTTCAACCTTCAATTTTTCCTTATTGAATCTTATAATGTAGTCTCTGAGGCTCTCATTCTTTCCTTGATTTACATAGAGCAGATGGGTCATCTTCTTTTGAGGTCGTACCCTAAAATAGAAGTTGTGTATAAATCGCTCGGCTAATCCCTTTAAGTTCTCCACAAAATTTTTAGGAAGGAAAGTGAACCAAATATGGGCATCTCCCGTCAAAGTGCTTGAAAAATCTCCACACCTCATCTCATCAGGGATTGAATAAATGTCTGCTGTAGACTGATACATCTTAATATGATGTACCGGGTTGGTACTTCCATCACACTTGGGAGACACCATTGGTGGTTTGAATTTGGCAGGGGTTGGAAAGTTTACAATCCTTTCCACAAATGGGGAACCCTCTGAGAATCCCCTTTGTTAAGGGTCTCGACTTTTATGAGGTTCCCTATCTTCTCTTCCAGCCATTGAATGGAGTCATTCCATAGTTTAGCAACGTTGTCCTGGACGAGGTTTCCCCTAGCCACCTCTAAGGGGTGGACCGAGGGTTCCCCAGCTACTGCACAACGTCGGCTGTTGACCTCTTGGCCACAGTCTTGTCTATATAAGGGTCGGCTAGCTATGCTTCTCGACCTGGATAACCTCTGCCTCAGATCATTAACTGGGCCGAGCCTTTCAAAGGTCAAACCTATAATCAAGCGATCAAAAATTGATCCTTATTGTTGGGCATCACCAACCTCGACTCCTATTGCCCCACAACCTCAGCTCTGCTGTATAGGACGTACTGTGTTGTTCGAAACCTCATATGGCTCCCAATAGTCTATTGGAGAATCCTATGCTCCAATATCATCGTACCTATCCTCAGGGCAAAGGCTTCCTTGCCTCCCTAGATATAAACGCCTAGGGTCAGCAACGTACCTCCTCCGCTGAGGTGTAGGTTGGTCCTTTCGCGGTGCCTGGGGTGGTCCCTTAGTTGCAGGAGGTGGTTGAACAGCCGTCGGAGTAATCATTTTCGGTGAGACCCCAGGTGGTCTCATCATATTTTGTCTTAGATGGGCAAATTGCTCCTTCATTGCTTACTGCATTACAACCAAGGACCTCAAGGTTGCTGCCACTTCAGCCATCTCGGACTGGGGTGGTGCTTGGCTGGAACTGGGTCCTCTAATATCAAATGGTGGAGGAGGTGGTGGTAACTCCGATGCCATATGTTAGGACTAAAGAGCCTACAATGAAAATGTCATAGAGCTTGATACCTTAAAGGATATCTTTCAATGGTGAAACAACTTCACACAAAGGGTGAGGCTTGGTTCACCACCAGAGTCTCCGGTAAGGTTAAGCTGCAAAATGGAATAGATAAATCTTCTCGTTCCCACAGATGATGCCAAAATGATGATGCTGGAAATAGCACCACCAGATAAGGTGTTGACAAGCTCAAGCAAGTGATAACAATGGCAGCGCAGGAGAGTGTGTATATATATATATATATATATATATATATATATATATATATATATATATATATATATATATATATATGTAGAAGGAGGTGATGAGAAGGGGATGAACACAATAATATAAGTGGTTCGGCAATTGCCTACATCCATTGTGCAGGTGAGTGTAAATATCACTATCAGATGAGGGCTTTAATGGCCTTAGTAATATAATCACTCCACTTTCTCTCTCTACTGTAAGTGCAACAGAGTTTGGTTAGGGTTTATATTTATGAATCCCCTACAAGGTAGGAGAAGACAAGTATATATAGTGTTTGGGGGGTGTAATGTACCCCCCAATCATGCAATGAGCATATATGTCATGATCTAGCCAATGTAGTGAAGCCATTTGTTACTGTCACATGTAGAGAATGATGATGAAATAGTCCCTCACGTGAGGGGACTTATTCGGTTACATCTGATTTTGTCCACGCGTTCCCAACCTTGCATGTGCTTATAAATGCTCTGCCTTGTGTCCTGGACTGGTGTAACCTCGACCTGGAAGACTACTAGGTTGGTGAAGTCCGACTGTCTCTTTATTCGAGGTTAATATCCATGACGACCCCGGGTCAGGTGGGATAGCCAAGGTTAGGTATGAGATGTAACGTCGACTGGGGCCGATGATGATGTTAGTAGATGAGGCCATGAGATGTGGATTTTGGCTAGTGATCGCAACATCAACTGAGGTCGATGATGATGTTGGCAGGTATTTGAGCCCATGAGACCTTATTGACCTCGACTGCTGACCAACCGAGGTTGGTGTGATGCTGCTGCAACGTCAGCTAGGGACGACCTTAAGAGAGATGATATTACTGATGGTTTCCATAGGCTTCTGGTCACCTCGGCCGTGGGACTATCCGATGTTAGTTGCTTTGAGTAAGAGGGTGAACTTTTGGCATATCAATTTTGAGATCAATTCGAGGGTCGAGGTCAATTCTAAGGACCTAAAGTTGTGATGACCAATTCTGAGGGTCAAGATCAATTTCGAGGACCGAAATTTATGACGACCAATTCTGATGGTCGAGGTCAATTCTGAGGACCTAAAGTTATGACGACCAATTCTGATAGTCGAGGTTAATTCTGAGGACCTAAACTTGTAACTTGGAGGGGGATAACCCCGATGAGGAAAGTGTATATGATTTCGGGTGCAGGTGTACTTTTGATTCTACTGGGGATAGTGTTGTATGAAATATCATTAGGGAATGTTTAGTTTTGAGGTTCTAGTTGGGGAATTGTAGTAGACTTTGATGTGAGAACATCTTTGGTTTCGTTGTGGAATATGCTGGGGATTAGAGTGTAAGATTAATCTAAATGGGGATTTTGAGAGTTTGTAAGTAGGGGTGGCAATTCGGGTTAGTCGTGCCATTTTTGAGTCGTGTTAATTTTGAGTTGAGTATAAGTTTTATGTACTCTTAAATCTATACAAGCTAATCGTGTCATGTTCAGGTCATTATGGGTTATTACCTGAAACGGATTATTATGTCAAAAATATCCAGCCCTTTTTATAAGGGGATTAGTTCTCCAAAATAGATTTTTTTTGAGGGAAAATAATGTTGCATATTTTTTAAGGATTTTTTCCAGCAATTTTTTGATTTTTTTGGCATTTTTTATACAAAATCTGAATGGGACTGCCAATAGGTAGGCCTAGGAAGTTCCAATCGGCATAGGTCACGGGCTCCTGGGCTTCTTTGGTAAGAGGATAAGGCATTTGCCGACCGACATGGTTAGGGGGTTACCGATTGATACGGCGGAAATATTGCGTATTTCACCCGTTAACCTACGCGTTATTAGCCCCCTCGGGTATCTTAATCCCTATATTTATGCTCGTTAACCGGATAAACCTCGGATTTCTATGTTAACATGTTTTGCAGGGGTTAATTGAGCTTTTGTAGGTATTTGGATGCGTAGTGTGAACTTCGGATGCGTTTCGCTCGATTTCCGTACACAACCACACGCGCAAGGGCATTTTAGTCTTTTGACAACTTGGGCACCTGGCCTGACATCTACACGGAAGTTGTATCTCTCCTCGCTAGCTTCGCGTGGCCGCGAACGGTGCGCGATTCCGATGCATAACGACAAAGTTACGGCGATTTGAGCGACGTTGGATTGTATGCCAATGCAGGGAGAATTGCAGGCTGCCCCTGCTTGATCGATCGATCGAGCCTGGGGGTCGATTGATCGAGCCTTATTATTTTTGCCACGTTTTCCAATGTCGATCGATCGATCCCCTGTTTTTCCCCTGCAGATATTTTCTTTTATTCCTTTCTTCTTTTCTTTTATTACAACTTACTATATAAGTTGGTTTTTATTGTAATAAAAGGGAGACCAGATATACTTAGACATATTCTGATTTAGAGAGTTGTAGTTAGGGTTTGGTTTTGGTTTTGGAGAGTTCATTTCTTCTTCTTCTTGGATTGACAACCTATGTGGTTTGTAAGATTGAACTATTCACTTCCTCTCCATTAATATAGCTTGTTCTTCTTCTTCTTCCCTTGCCTTGTAATTTAGTTTTAATTCTTTCTAACTAGTTTACTTGCTTTAATTCTTGCTTTCTTAGTTTAATTAGCATAATTTAGTTTAACTCACCATGCACCCTTAGATAAATAGGGTCGGGATTTCATTTCCGCCATTTTCGGGCCCCGAGCTCCGAAAACTAGGTTTAGTGCAAAAATCGCGTTTAATTGAAACCGCGCGTATCAAAGTTGGATTGCTAAGCGTTTATCTTTCTTTGTCACGCAACGTTAGAGTTTATAGCGACAATCCGAGTTTAATCCGCGTGTGACCATTTTTCAGTCAAATGTTTTATCTCGCAACTTTGGGTTAAATTCCTTCTTGTGTGATGTTTATGCTTAATTGTAAATGCTCGATTAGATTGCTTTCGAGCCTTAACCCTAGTTAGTAGTTGTTTTGAACCGTTTGGTAGAATGCGATCCCGATCCTTGCTTTCCTTTAATCTAGCATTAACTTAATCTTTTCTTTTGTCACCATAACCACCTATCACCTTTTACACTTTTATTCCTGAAGTAATTAAACAATTAACATCTAAAATTCAATTACTCCCTGTGGATTCTCGATACCCGACTTACCGCTTTGCTTGCTTGTCAAGTGTAGCTGTAGCTTAGGTTTTATCTTTTGTATCGCGGCGGCGAAACACACGACGATTGTGTCCTCACACGAACACACTTTTACCGCCCGATCAAATTGGCGCCGTTGCCGGGGAGTAATTGTTTTAGATAGTAATTGTTTTGTTATTTCGTAGTATTTTTCCTTTCCTATTTGTATTCTTTCTTTTAACCTTTCTTGCAGGATTTGCATACTTTGAGCGCTGAGAAACTTTCATTCGCGGTTGCTCACTTTCTTTCTTGGATTCTACATCTTTCAACAACGAGGTAACCATGTCTTTCTTTTATAGTTATTACGGTTATTCTAATGATTCATACTTTGGGGATAGTTTTCAAGTTTTCCATTTTTAAGATTTTCTTGAAAATGAAAGACTTGAAAACATTTATCGGAATGAAAATCGTTATTGGGAGCTTGAGTTGGATTCATTATTCGAATCCAATGACGATCTTCATTTCATTACTTTCGAAGACGAGTTTCAAACAAATGAGGAGTCCGAGGCTCTTGAGCCGAGGAAGCCTACTTTGGAAGAGACTTTTCTTCTTTATTCCCAAGGTTTGGAAGCTTAAATGATGCTGGAATGAGATTTGGTTCACTTTGCGATGAGATGAATTCTTATGCACAAAACAACAAGGAGGTGGAAACTTGTGTTTCACCTCAATTCTTCAAAGAATTTCTCATCGAGTGTGAATATCTCTCCCTCGAAATTCAATCTCCTTCCGACGATGAGTCGATTGAGATTGAATTTGTTTCATCACCGTATTCGTTTTCCGTGATCGAACCATTAGAATCACCGGTCGATTCCTATGAGTCGGTAGAAACTTTTAAAATTTCTACACTTCTTGCCGACGAGGACTCTTTACCGGACTTGTTTTCGATGGTAGTTATCCCGATGTGTGCACCATCTCCCATTCCCTTTGAAAAACCTTTGGGAGATGAGTCGACTTTTCTTGGACCTCAAGTGTACTTTTCCCCCTTGTTATCCAAATCCCCCATCGTCCGCCTAGAATTTCAAATTGGCAATGGTTTATTTCTTTCACCGCCCACATGCCTTCCGTTGTTCAAACGGAATTCCTATTTTCCGGGAGGCATGCATGCTCGGGAGGGTCCACCGTTGATCCTCCAAAGTCAAATCGTGTTTTGGATGGACCCTCAAAAATTTCAACTTTTGGTATATAGTTAATTGCACATCCAAAGTGTAGGTTGTATATACTAACTTCTTTATTTTTGTTTTTCTTGATTTTAGCCTAGTGTAATTAGCTAATCTCTTTTTATTTCTTTTTGTATGCTTGGTTCTAACTCTTTTGTAGGTTCAACGGACTTGAATTTGCGGAGATATGCGCCCCGGCACACATTTGTTAAGAAAACAATCAAAAATCACAAAAACATTTTTTTTCCCTTTGATTTTCACACACGCATCCTCACGCATTTGCATTTGCATTTGTTTTTATTTTTTCTTTTATTTTATTTTTCATTTGTTGTCGTGAATATGCGTGTGCGTTGCTCATTGTACATATTTTTTTTTTATTTTTTTTTAGCTTAGGCCTTTTTGGTATGTATAATTAGGCCTATGTGTATTTTATTTTTATTTTATTTTTATTTTTCTATTTTTATTTCATATTTTTATGTGTATATATATATATACTATATTTATAGTTATTTTGATTTTATACCCTATAATTGTCCCCAAATTGCATTCCCCCCCCCCCCCCCCCCATAAAAAAATTGGATGCAGTAGGCTTTAACCTGCTCGATCGATCGATCGACCAGGTTAAGCCGAATTCTGCCTTATTTTTCCCCCATTTCTCTTATTCTCTCCTTCCTCTCTCAAAATCGTTTGTGCCCTAGTTTATTTCCCCTCACCATATTCTTCTCTTTTCTTCCAATTGCTACACATTCAGGTATAATATTAACTTGTTCTACTTGAATTTATAGTTTTTGTTAGGACTGTGTCACAAATTACATAGTTTAAACCCTAGTTTGACACTTGTTGGGAATGTTGGTGTTTTCCCCCTGATTTCGTTTGTTCCAACTGTATTTTGCATGATTATTGTTATATATCCACTCATGAACATGTTTTGATTGCTGCATTGTTGGTTGTTCATGAGTGGGGTGGTTTTGTTGGTTCAAACTCGGTATTTTCGACCTTGACGCACATTGCGCACGCCAAGTGTTCGTCAAAATGCCTAAAACAGTTTTCAATCCTTATTTTGAAACACACTTGGGTGATTTTCAGGCCTAGTCGCATTTCGACATTTTTCATCGCATTGTTGCTTGTTTTCACCTCGGTTTTTGCGGACTTGCACCACCATTTCAATTTTCACACTACTAACCATAAATTGTGCTTACACTTGCTTGTATTGTGTAATTTGTGTTTTGTAGGTTGAAATGGCACCGAAAAAATATTCTTCTACTAGGTGTGTGCCCGCCGGGTGCGTCGATGGGTTCCGCTCAGAACAGGAGCGGGATTGGTTCCGTGCACATTTCTACACTTCCGAGCGACCGCTTGGTAATCATTTTGCATGGGTCCTTGAGGACATATCGAGGGCGGCGCGGGTACTGTTGCGCCGTCAGGGGTGGGAGCCCTTTCTTTCTACTAACGGGCGCGTCAACGAGGAGTTGGTTCGGATTTTCTACGCGACGTTAGTAGAGGTGAAGAGCAGCGATGGGCCGACCACATATGAGGCCATGGTTCGTGGGGTGAGGATCCCATTTAGTATTTCAGACTTAGCGGATTTTATGGATGTTCCTCTCCCTGCGGATCCAGTCAGTTTTCTCGATGGGTCTATCTTCGGCCGTGGGACATTGATAGAGGCCCTTGCACCGGGCGAGCCGTGGAAGAGGGGTGCTTTTCGCTTGGCTGCGATGGAGGACTTGCCTAGACTACTACACTACATCAATGTCCATTCCTTCATGGTGAGGAACAACAGGTCTGAGGTTCGTCACAAGCATGCCGCACTGATCTACACTATGCTGAATGGATTGGGCAGTATCAGTTTGCCCGCTATTTTTCTTGACATGATGTGTGCTACGGCGAAGGAGGTCACTTGGAGATATTCCCTTCCTTTTCCTGCCCTTATCACGAAGATATGTATTTCTCATGGTTGCCCGGAGACGGACGCAGACCGTAAGCATGTGCCACTCGGGCTTCTCTCAAATGACAACATCACAAAAATGCTGAAGCGCGAGTGGGGGCAACCGGATGGGAAGAGACCGAGGGCAGAGATACCTGACTTGCCTGATGACGACGAGGAGGATGAGATCAGAGAGATGGAGACGGGTGAGGGTTCTCACGCGCCACACACAGAGGATGATGCCCGCTTTGAGGCATACCAGGCTGTGCAGGACCAGCGTTGGGAGGAGACCCAGCTCAGGTGGGCGACTTGGGAGTCCCGCCTGGATCAGCAGCAGGCTCAGCAGGAGCAGTTTCAGGCCGAGCAGCGGCAGGAGTGGGCTTTGCAGAGGCAGGCTAGGGCACAGAGCAGACAGGATTACCGGATGATGCAGCAGATGATGAGAGATCTTTATCTGCAGCGCAGTGATTCCGACGCACCAGTGCCTCCTTATTTTCAGGACCCCTCCGATCCTAGTGGTTCTGGCCACTAGGCTGTTGTTGTACTGGGTTGTTTTTGTATTTTTTGGGATCGGATAGTATGTTGTACTTTTTTATTTTTATTTTTATTTGTATTTCTTTTATTTTCAGAAGTTGTAATGTATTAAGTAATTTTGTATTGAACTTATGAAATGAGAAATGAAAATGTAGTTTGTGGTTGTTTATTGGATTTTGATGTGTGTGACCTTCCATTTTATAAAATCAAAAATTTCACCATCAATTTATCTAGTATTTGCACTTCAGCCCCTCTATATTATTGTGACTTGTGACATAGTTTCTCTCAACTTAATACATCGGTACATATTCTTCATATGCTTTGTACTAACTTGTTTTGCAGCTTCATTTGGACTTGTACTTATGGAGATCGCTCCACGTGTGGGTAATATCATCCTTTTCCTAACTTTGTGTTGTGTTCTTTAATGGACGCATTGGGGACAATGCAACATTTAAGTTAGGGGGTGTAGGATATTTTATTCATTTTGCTGTTTAGTCCTTGGATTTGATTACAATTTAGTTACAAAGCATGCTTTTGTTAAAAATTTGAAAAATTTCAAAAATATTTTCTTTCTTTTTTCTCCTTTATTGGGTATTTTGCCTTGTTTCCAATGATAAATTTTAATAATTGCCCGATCAAATAGACAATTCCACTATGCATGTTCTCGATTTTAGAAGTTATTAAATTTTAGTCCCTAAATCATTGATATTATGAATAACTTCATGAATTAAACTTTATCCGTGAACATATGCACCAGTCTTGTTATATTGAATTTGCTTAAGATTTTTATAACTCGGTATGCTTTTGTTGCATTGTATATACTTACACCGAGTGAGATTAAAGACTTATCTTCATTTGTGCGTGTATACACTATTCTTTCCTCTTTGTAAACGTTGAATTCATCGGTAATATCTTTATTCTTTCATTGACCGTTCATTAATTGAGTTCATCCTTGAAATGTGTTACTTGAGCATGATTTTCATATGTTGTTTTGACTCGAGAATTGCGTATACTTTGTGAAATGATCATAGGCAATCTTTGTTATATCACCCATATTAGCCTTGACCTCACCATATATGTTTCCCTAGTCAACCCCTTTGAGCCTAAATACTAGCCTTTCGTTTCATTACCCAAAATCCCATAATCAACTCCAAATTGGAGTTTTAAGCCATACATACACCTTAAATACCTTTGTTTGGAATGATACTTGGGATTGAATGTTGTTGTTGTATTGCGGTTGCAATTTTAGGCATATGAGAGTTTGATAAGCAAAGAAAAGAAAGTAGTGAAAAAAGTGAAGAAAAAGAGAAAGCAAAAAGCAAAAGAAAACAAAAGAAAAAAAAGGGGTGAGAAAAAGGAAGAAAAGAAAAAGAAAGAGAAAGTTGTAAATATTGTTTGTAGTGTTTCAATAAGCTTTGATTACTCTCTCGATTGTTATATCTATGCTCGTTTGGACATTCTTGTCCAACTTTTTATATTGCCCACTTTTTACATTATTCCGAGTTTCATCCCCAAACACTTTGAATCCGTATATACATCCCTTTCATTTCGTACCTTAACCTAGCCATACATTACAACCCTATAAAGTCCTATGTGATCTTAGGTTGATGTAATTTAAAAGTCATAATAGTTTTGATAATCTGTGAAAATGAATTTCGCCTCTTTTAGTGTGCGGTATCCTTTCATTGAGATTACAGTTTTTCAGTTTAGATATAGCATTCTTTTGTGACATGTGTGATGCTTAGTTTCCATTTACATTTACTCTTTATGCCCGCATGTCCCGTGTATTACCTCCCTGTTTTGAGTGATTCGCTTGATGAGCGTAATGCCCGTGAGGATTGAATGTATGCATGCTTTGATATTTAGTATCCGAATTATTTAAGTTTTTCGCCAAATCATTCTTTGCATATGCTCACTCCCTTACCACATGTTAGAGTTTCAATTCATTGAGGTGCATTCTATAATGATAATAACTACGGACTTCTCATGCGAATTCGTTTGCTATGCTAATAACATGTTGAAATCTTGTTCGAACTGATGAGTTTGTCTTATTTGATTGGGCATACTTTGAGGAAACTTTATGATGTTTGTGGGTTTCATCCCTGAAAACCCTCACGAGACGACACTCGTCCACTAGGGTAACCTAGGGGTTTAACGGCTTATTGCATACGCTAAATGCAATCGAATCGCCCGCGAAAGTGGCTTTATTTTTTTTTATTGCTTTTATACCATACTTTTGTACTCTCTCTTAGTGTTGGTTTACTTGTTCTTCTTGTTGCTTCCTATTTCATTGCTAGGGACTAGCAATGTGTAAGTTAGGGGGTGTGATACGGCGGAAATATTGCGTATTTCACCCGTTAACCTACGCGTTATTAGCCCCCTCGGGTATCTTAATCCCTATATTTATGCTCGTTAACCGGACAACCCTCGGATTTCTATGTTCACATGTTTTGCAGGGGTTAATTGAGCTTTTGTAGGTATTTGGATGCGTAGTGTGAACTTCGGATGCGTTTCGCTCGATTTCCGTACACAACCGCACGCGCAAGGGCATTTTAGTCTTTTGACAGCTTGGCCACCTGGCCCGACATCTACACGGAAGTTGTAGCTCTCCTCGCTAGCTTCGCGTGGCCATGAACGGTGCGCGATTCTGATGCATAACGACAAAGTTACGGCGATTTGAGCGACGTTGGATTGTATGCCAATGTAGGGAGAATTGCAGGCTGCCCCTGCTTGATCGATCGAACGAGCCTGGGGGTCGATCGATCGAGCCTTATTATTTTTGCCACATTTTCCAATGTCGATCGATCGACCACAGATGTCGATCGATCGATCCCCTGTTTTTCCCCTGCAGATATTTTCTTTTATTCCTTTCTTCTTTTCTTTTATTACAACTTACTATATAAGTTGGTTTTTGTTGTAATAAAAGGGAGACCAGATATACTTAGACATATTCTGATTTAGAGAGTTGTAGTTAGGTTTTGGTTTTGGAGAGTTCATTTCTTCTTCTTCTTGGATTGACAACCTATGTGGTTTGTAAGATTGAACTATTCACTTCCTCTCCATTAATATAGCTTGTTCTTCTTCTTCTTCCCTTGCCTTGTAATTTAGTTTTAATGCTTTCTAACTAGTTTACTTGCTTTAATTCTTGCTTTCTTAGTTTAATTAGCATAATTTAGTTTAACTCACCATGCACCCTTAGATAAATAGGGTCGGGATTTCATTTCCGCCATTTTCGGGCCCCGAGCTCCGAAAACTAGGTTTAGTGCAAAAATCGCGTTTAATTGAAACCGCGCGTATCAAAGTTGGATTGCTAAGCGTTTATCTTTCTTTGTCACGCAACGTTAGAGTTTATAGCGACAATCCGAGTTTAATCCGCGTGTGACCATTTTTCAGTCAAATGTTTTATCTCGCAACTTTGGGTTAAATTCCTTCTTGTGTGATGTTTATGCTTAATTGTAAATGCTCGATTAGATTGCTTTCGAGCCTTAACCCTAGTTAGTAGTTGTTTTGAACCGTTTGGTAGAATTCGATCCCGATCCTTGCTTTCCTTTAATCTAGCATTAACTTATTCTTTTCTTTTGTCACCATAACCACCTATCACCTTTTACACTTTTATTCCTGAAGTAATTAAACAATTAACATCTAAAATTCAATTACTCCCTGTGGATTCTCGATACCCGACTTACCGCTTTACTTGCTTGTCAAGTGTAGCTGTAGCTTAGGTTTTATCTTTTGTATCGCGGCGGCGAAACACACGACGATTGTGTCCTCACACGAACACACTTTTACCGCCCGATCACCGATCGACAGCCCCCTAAGTCTTTTATAGAAAAGGGGTGACCCCTCTTCATTTTTCACACCTTCAGGTGTTTGAATCTTCTGGTTTCTCTCCCTAAGAGTCGTTCTTAATCATTTTTTTCTTCAAGTTTTAAAAAACATGGTACTTCATGTGATGTTTTCAACAACGAGTGGCTAACAGTTGATGACTAGGCTATCCTAGAGTGGCAGTCTGCGGTACCCCTTACGCAGGGTAATAAGAATGCTTTTGATTTGTTTGAGCCAGTTGCTGACGAGCGTATCTTGTTGCATGAGCCCGCATATCCTCGTTCATCCAGGGTGAAGAACCCTAACGTCTATGTAAGCATGGTGACCTTTGGCCATCTAATTTGTTATTCTCTTTGTTCCTTACGCTTAATGAAGGGTTTTTCTTCTATTTTCTTGTAGACTGACATGGCTCCTTCGAGCATTCGGTCTTGGGGGTGACTGGAGTGAAGGAGGTTTAGAAGAAGCTCCCTGCTGTTGTACACTGTATAGTATCATATGTTGAGTTTGGCCTGTTGGCTAAGTTTTGGATGGGACATAGCATTCTACTGTGGTACTGTGTGCTCTTAGAGAGAGGTGGTAGGACACTACCCATACATTGCATCTTGGATTTAGGGTGATGTCATCCATCTTTTGTTTCTACCGTATCTAAGGATGACTTCTGATGTCCTGATGTATGACTAGGGGAGATTTACTTTGACATCCCTTTATTCTTCCTTGGATGCCTTCGATCGTTGCTACCGATATACTTTTACGGTAGCCACATACCTTCTAGAGGTGATTTTTGATTTACTTTTCTTTTGCATTATTTTCCCACAGTCTTTTTGTATTCTCTTTGTTGATTTTTGTCTTTTTACAAACATGGTTCTATGATGTTATTGGGCATAATGCGGGGTTGTTGTCTATGAAGGATGATGATTTGGAGGACTTCTGCTGGATGTTCCGATGACAGAAGTTCAATCGGCGATCGAACCAATCCTTATCTCTTACGGATGTGTGGCGGTTCTTGAATGTCCTGACGAGTGATCAAGTTAATTTTTATCTTTTCTGAGTTCTTCTTGGCATATTTATTTCTTAAGTAGATATTGATTCTTTGTTAGGGATACAGATGACCTTCTGCCCCTAGGGGGTGTCTTCGTGGGATAAGTGGTTACTAGCATGCATGCGCAGATATGGTGGTTGATTTTGCCCGAGTTTGGGTACGTTTGGTACCTTGGAGAGAGGGTGGTGAGGCAGATAGTAAAGGAGGAGGTTACAATACCACCGTCAATTCCCCCTAAGTATATGAGGCGGGGTAGGGAGATGTTTGATGATGTATGGGCGACAATGATGATAGGCAAGCCCTACATGCTCTTCACAAATACGGTGGTGAGTTACGATTACCTGGACTTCGTGACGAGTTGGTTGATGCCCTCCTGTATCTATGGCATGGAGAATATGCCTCCACCTGCCATGACTTTGGGCAGGGTCACCAATGTACAAGGGGGATCGACACACAACACAGATGGTGGTGGGTCGACGGCGATGCAAAAGAGGCTTCATTAATTCAGGTCACCTCCCCTTCTTATAATTTTTGACTGAGCAACGGGGAATTGTCGAGAGTGCGACACTATCCTCACGCGTTGGTGTTTGTGTTTACGAGTCTTACAAACGAGTCCCTCTGACCTGAGGTATATTCTTTTTGTTTCTTTCTTTCTCTTTCCATTTATTCTTTTTTGCTCTTTACTAGTTGGCTCGTCCTTTTTGCTTACAGTATGTGCAAGTTCCGACCAACTAGTTGCGAGTCATCGAGGACTAGATGGCCTCCATATCTGATTATATAAAGAAATATGCCCCTTCTTTCTTGGTTCCATATGCCACCTCAGATAAGGGTTTGGG
This sequence comes from Sambucus nigra, assembly GCA_949130495.1. Taxonomy (NCBI): domain Eukaryota; kingdom Viridiplantae; phylum Streptophyta; class Magnoliopsida; order Dipsacales; family Adoxaceae; genus Sambucus; species Sambucus nigra. The sequence continues at coordinate 338,106,032 of OX422213.1, read as the reverse complement.
ATCTAGGAGTGGAAGGTCTACTGCTCTTTATCGGGGAAAGCATGTACGCCACAGAGGTTGAGGGTTCGGGCGAAGTCCAATGTATATATTTTTTTCTTTTTCTCTGCAAAAAAATCTAATCATGCAACAACATATATGAAAGGAATTCTCTGTCTTTTTTAGTATTTTTCTTGGTTTAGTGAGCTATTTTATATGGAACTTTAATTTTTTGCTGATATTATTTATTTTATTAATTGGTAGAGACAAATATGAAAATGATTAAAATGGAAAGATGTTTGTTTTATGCGAAGATATGGAAAAAATAGAAACTGTTTTAAGAAACAAGGAGTAATAAAAGTAAATGACATGGGGGGGGGGGGGGGGTAACTTTTCAAAATAAGGATTTTTGGAAATTGATCTTGGGCGAAGGAGGAAAATTGGAATTTTCTAAAATAGGGGAGTTACCGATTGGCATACCCTTGACCTACCTATCAGCATAAGGGTCAAGTCAAATCACTCCTAAGCTTTGATTTCACTTTTCTGCATACTTGTGTATTTCTGTAGGGTTGGGGTTTAAACGGGATTCTAGAAAGTTTATTTTTTGCATGGATCTTTAGGTAAAAAAGGAGAGTGTACGGGGTGTGTTTTCTCACCAACATCCATATTTCTAATCTTGTGTCTTCCTTCTCTTCAAATGGCTGTTCTAATGTATAAATAATTCTCTTCTTATCTTTGAGGCTTGGAGGCCATGAACCTTTAAAATGTTGACTATGACATTTTCAACTTGAATCGAGTTTCTTTATGGTGCAATTAGTCTATAGACTAAAACTTGCTATAAGCGGCGGTGCAAGGTTGGTACCCTGAGGATCACGTCTTCAAGTTTGGCCTGGACGAGGCCTGTCCTACCTATGAGGCATTCTCATCAATGTTGGGGGTTGGCCCCAGTGTTGCGCCAAATTTTTGTCATTCTCCCCAAGCATTTATGGCTGAGTTGCTCCATATTTCCCCTCAGGTGGCTCGACAGTTGGTTCATGGAGGGGCAATTTTTCTTTCGGCGGTTATGCATTCGGTGCATCAGAGGAGTTTTGAAGATGTTGGCTTTGATGGGGATATTACTTTGGGCCCAAATACGAGGCTATTATTAGTGATAGAGGACCTGACAGTTGATCAGCAAGCGGTTGTGAAAATGATATAGATGTCTTACCGTCGTAATCCAATGTCGGTGATGCTGGAAGAGACCCTGAATTATCTCGATGCATGGAAATAGGGCCGTTCAATTTTTTGAGGGAGAGACCGGTGATTTTGTTCATGTGGCGCCCCATAAGTATCCCTTGGAAGGTGTGCCTAATTTCTTTGTTCTGCTTTTTTCAGTTTCGACCCATCAATAGAGAACTAAGTCAACTATTTATGGAGCATGGAACCCGATGTCTTCGTTGGTCGGTGCCATGGTGGGGAGACTTATAGCCTGTTTTACAGCTAGGGGAGTATCGATATTTGCGGCTGGTTGGCCTTTGACATAATTTCTTTAATTTCCCTTTGAGGCTTTTGTGCTAAGCGGGGTGGGAACAAATAGTGCCTCCTTACATAACAAAATTCTTTTTGGTGGAAAACCTGACCGAATCTTTGCAAATGATACCAGGTTCCTTGTGGTAGCACCACCAACCATCTACCCATCCATCAAAATTTGTAAGAGGGGCTTGATATGTGTTTGGGGAATACATGCAGTGGTTTGGAAGCGGTTAGTGGAGAAGATTATGAAGGAAAAGATTGGGCAAAGGTGGATTATCGCCTTCGACACCATGGAGGAGGGTATTGTAGTTTCGTCCAAGCTTGTCAGCGTGTATCGCTCCATGGATCACATACGGAGTGTTAACTAGGATTGGGAAACTTGGGGACCTTAGAGGGCAGGAAATGATGATGAAGCGGGTTCGTCTAGCAGTTGAGGACAGTGCCTCTGAAGCTGGGGTAACATTTTGTAGAGCAAAAATAATTTATCTTTTGGTATTTTTCTATGGGGTTAGGGATAATTTTTGTGAAGCTGGTAGGGGTTAGGTAGGTTTGTTTAAGATGGTTTTGTGAGTGGAAAGGGGATGGTCTGTTATCTCCCTTCACTGATACTTCATGTAACGGTGATGTATTCCCTTATTAGAAATAAAAATGGTTTTGATCATATTTTGTTATGCCTTTTGACGAGTTTTGCATTTTGAACAATATATATCAATCATTAAGGCATGCATAATACTTTTGTTCATGTAAATGATAAGATGGACCACCGTTCTTGAAGGTTAGAAAATAATAAAATTTTGCAAAAAATAAGGGTACCGTGCCCATGTATGGCATATGGGCTGCCTACTTACCTCTGGAGGTTTTGAAAATTTTCATGAGTTTTATTTTGAAAAGAAATGTTTTTTAGAGGATTAGGTCCCACGTAGTTATGGGTAAGAGGAAATGAAAAGATTTATTTTTAGAATAGAAGGGTGATGAGAAGAGACATATAACGCCAAAATTTCGGACTAAGGGTAAATTTTTTTAAGATGATCCAAATTGACCGGATTCATCATCTCTTCTCCGTCGAGATCCGTGAGCATGGTGGCATCGCCTGATAGGATTTTTTTCATAATGTAGGGGATGATCCAATTTGGTTTAAATTTTCCTTTACGGTCCAAGAAGGGTTTTACAATCTCCTTTCGGGTAAGGTCTCTTTCCTAGACACTGCGGTCCTTAACTTTTTAGTGGAATGATCACGCTATCTGACGATGATATCCCTGCATATGGTGTAGAGCCTGAAGTTTCTTTTTAATCCAAGAGTGATAGTTCATTAAAGCGGTTCTGATGCTAGACTTATTCGCTAACTTTGCTCTCAAGCATGACACATAGATAAGGTATTTTTAGCTCAACAGCTAAGAACGCTTCCATGTCGTATACCAAAGAATAAGGGGTAGCCTTAGTAGGTGTTATGATTAAAGTATGGTAGCCCCAGAGGGCGTATAGGATTCGATCGGCCCAATCTCTGTAACTCTCGATCATCTCGCTGATGATAATTTTGAGGATTTTTTTGGTGGCTTCAATAGAACTATTTGTTTGGGGTTAGTAGGGAGAAGATTTGTGTCTCTGAATCTCGTACTCCACGATCTGTTTTGTGACCTCGGCTTCGAAGTGGATTCCATTATCTGATACTATCACACGAGGAATTTCGTATCGACAAATGATGTTCTTTCTGATGAACTTGGACACTTTCTTGGCATTTAGAACTACGTATGACTTAGCTTTGGCCCAATTGGTGAAGTAATCAATGGCGACCAGGATGAACTCAGGATCCTTAAAAGCTTTGAGAGTTACCTTCACTATGATGTCAATGCCCCAAATGGAGAAGTGCCAGGGAGAGGTCATGTTGTATAATTCTCGGGGAGGTAAGTGTTGGATATTGTCAAACTATTGGAATTTTAGGCATCTTTGAATGTAAGTAGTGCAGTTTTGAACCACGGTGGCCCAATAGTACCCTTTACGGATGATCTTCTTATCAATCATATGATCGTTTATGTGGGACCCGCATTCCTACTATAGTTTTTCTAAATCATTCCTTCAATATCATACCCTGTTATGCAATGCAAATGGGTTCCATCAAAGTTTCTCTTGAAAAACACTTTATCGTAGATGATTTACTGGGCAACCAGTTTGCAAAGGGTTGCACGATCTTTCTTGTTCGCGTCTCGGGGATACCTAACATGTTTGAGGAGGCACCAATTTTCATGGTACCATAACCCTGTTACGTCGAAATCTTCCTCGGTGATGAGCTTAATGTGTTAATAGTGGGTGTGCATAGCATGCTTCCAAACCAAGAAAGGGGCCATTGTTATTCCTTAACGCATATCGATCATGGAGGCTAGGGTTGCAAGGGCATCTTCTATGTTGTTATTTTTATGAGGTAGGTAATGGAAGGTAATATCTTTGAATTAGGAAGCCATCTCTTTTAGGTGGGCGTGACATGGTAGGAGCTTCTCGTCTTTGACGATGAGGGAAGAGTCCCTATAAACGTCTAAGTGCTTGATACCTTTTATGAGGGCGATTTTGAGGCCTATAATGCATGCCTCATACTCAGTCATATTGTTGGTGCAAGGGAAGTATAATTTGATGGAAATGGGAGTGTTAAAGTCATTAGGGGCGATCAAGAGCATCCCAATTTCGTATCCTTTCTTGTTGGAGGCTCCATCAATGAACATTTCCCATATACGTTCTTCCTGAGACATGCAAAGAAAATCTTCATTTGGGAACTCAGAGATCCAAAAATCAGTTCCTTCTATAGGTTAATCAACAAGGTAGTCAAATATGGCTCTCTCTTTCATAACTTTTTTTGTGTAACGTACGCAATATCGAATTTGGATAATAACATTAACCAATAGGTTTTTTGGCTGGACAAAGCATTCCTTTCTACTAGGTACTTAATGGGATCCATTCGGGATAATAGAATGAATGGAAAGTCAAGCATGTAGTGCCGTAACTTCTGCGTGACCCAGACCAGGGCGACACATGCTTTCTCTAAAATAATGTAGTTGACTTCATACGCAACCAATTTCTGATTGGCGTAATAGATGGCTCTTTCCTTGTGGGATCCTTCAATGTATTGGGCTAGAAAATCCACGACTGTTGGTTCTAGGACAGCCAAGTATAGTAGGAGGGGGAGACCTGGCTCCGGAGGCATGAGGACCGAAAGTCGGGAAGGTATCGCTTAATTTGGTCAAAGGCTTATTGGCTAGCTTCATTCCAGACTTTGGTTGAATCCTTCCGGAGAAGTTTAAAAGGGGTTTGCAAATATAGGGTAGTTGGTTGATGAATCGACTGATATATATAGTCTACCCAGAATCCTCAGACTTCCTTTTTCGTCCGTGGTGGTGGCATCTCAAGTATGGCTTTCAGTTTATTTGGGTCTGCTTTGATTCCCTTCTCACTGACCCAAAATTCTAAGAGTTTTCCTTTCTTGATGCCGAAAAGACACTTATGTGGATTTAATCGCATTTGGTATAGTTGCCATTGTTCGAAGAACTTTCGGAGGGTAGGGATATGACTTTCTTGAGTCTTAGACTTAATTATCATGTTTTCCATATAGACTTCGACCTCCTTGTGAATAAGGTCGTGTAGGATGATTGTGGTAGCCCTTTGCTCGGTAGCCCCGACATTCTTGAGTCCGAATTGCATGACAGTGTAGCAAAAAGTTTCCCATGGGGTGATGAAGGCGGTTTTCTCCTGATGGTTAGGATGCATCTTGATCTGGTCATTACCGGATAATATCAAAACTGAATTAAATGCAACTGGAATAAAACTCTCTAGTTTAGATATCTCAATACAATAATCCCATCACAAATTAAATGTATCAAAACCGACATAAGAACTTAATTTGTCTATGATAGAGAAGAAATAACTAGAATCCTCTTGGGAGACATGCCCTAAATAAAAGATCAATTACTGAGTATGAATCAATGAATATGAAAGCATCTAAACAAGGTCCAAGACTCCATATCATCCATAGCTCGTAAAAAATCTCAATCCTCTACGGTTGGCGTCCCTGCGACTGGACACCTGATATAGGAGATATAAGAGAGAAGAGGATATGCAAGAAAATGGGTCAGAGCCTAATTGTAAAAATAGTTTAGAAAACAACAAGTGAGTAAATGCTATATTCAATAATTATTATATATATTAGATTTATCGGACTCTCTTGAGATCCTCACCTCTCATCTAGAGTGCATCGTTATCGTACCTTAAAAATCATGTTAGTTACTATTCACATGCGAACTAGTTCATATCAGTGCCAAGCACCCATATCCCATATCTATCCCACGTATTTCCATTGCAATACAGGTAATACGTATATATCCAATTTCCCTATAACATGGATAAGACCTTTTTCAATTTATTATAATTAAGTATTCACCTACTTAATTCCTTTCAGATTTCATTATCTTTCATGTCTAATTAATTCACACACTAGATAATATCACAAGTATATATACATTTTCACTCTATTATATATATACTAAATTGCACCCCGAGGCTTAGCTGCGGTGCGTGCGTACTCTGCTATCATGTCCCAGTACATCTCGGCACTGTATAAAGGACCATAGGTTTGGTATTTCCCACGAACAATAATTAACAAATCACAAACAATGGAGGCGAATTCTCACTAATGGAAATCCAACCTAAGTCCTATGTTCTGAGGCGACAAGTCAAAGATCCCCCCTAAGGCTCATCCGGATATGACCGTCCTCTACGCGTAAACCTCCCATCGATAGAAAGTAGGCTAGGTATTTCATACACATAAATTAAACAATTAATAGGTATACACACTAACCTATATAAAATTCATTACGCACTTGACTAATATCATATTAGGATTTCATCCCACCCCAGGTACCCGTCGTATTTATCAATACCACCCGTACTTGTTAATCACGATTATCATCGTATATTTATTATGTAATTGTCACTCAGATAATCCCAAGTACCCGTATATATATAGATATATATCACCAATATTAACCCGTACTTGACCATGACGATTATTTTTCTCTAAATCGTAATATTATTATGTAGATATCTCTCACATAATTTTATTCCTCAATTTCATATAATTTTCCAACATTAACCCAAGTCCCTCACTCCTTGTTAATGTACCAAAATTATTCAGAACTTAATGTGGGCTAAAAATACAATAGTCCAAACTGTTCTGGGCTAAAAATAGATATTCCAGAATCTAATCAGAAACTCAGAAATCTCGTTCGAATGAGATGGTACCTCTTTCGAACGACACCATGTCTCGTTCGAACGAGAACAACGTCATTCCAGCTCGTCTTCAACCTCAGTTTTCTGCGTTTTTCTGACTGTTCTTACACCCAAACCCTTATGGATTTCGTTATACCCAAAATCCAGTGTGTTAACAGTGTTCTAACATGTTCGAGGGTGACTATCACATAAGAATAACATCAAATTCATATATTCATAAGGGTATTATCCTCAAACCCATTAAATCTTTAAATTCCAATTTATCTAAATCCTCCATTTTTATACCTCTTAAAAACCCAGAATTTAGAATTATCATTTCATATCTAAATCATCAAATTTTCATATTCAACATGAGTAGAATTTATCTACATGGAATTCCTAACATTATTTTCATATCATCAATAAACAAATAAATCCTCTATGATGAGATTTTGCATTTTTAGCAATTATCTCAATATAGATTAATGATCTAGAATTTATTTCTTTGAGTGAGTTCTAATGTACAATTTTATAATGTTAGGATTTGCATTTTTAGCAAATCTCTTTTATTATTTAATTGTCCATTATGAATTCATCCACTATCCTTTTTATTTTTACTTTAGATTCAGAAAGCTTTTTTTAGATAAGAATTTGTAGAGAGAGAAAATACCATTTTAATGTAGGTTTTAGATTAAAATTTTTATTTTATTATTTTTGGATAGTGAGGGAAAAATAAATTGTTGTGAGAATTAATTTGAGAAAAATATTTGATGTAATTTTGTTTGGATCATTCAAATTGAGGGATGCTGATTTCAACTCATGCATTGAAGTTCAATTAAGCATTAAGAGATTGGGTTTGATTGTTCTTTTCTATTCTCATTTATTTTATGCCTTTGATTATTAATTTGTCAAATTTCATAACATGTTAGGCTAAATACCCTTTCAAGGGATGGGGGGAAACCTTTATTTGATGTTATTTTAGTTTAATTAGTTTGATTACTTGAAAATTCCCTTTGAATGTTATTTTTGATCCCTCACCCTTAAATTTACTCCTAGAGAGAGGGTAAATGATTTTCGAGAGAAAATCGAAATTCTAGTTATAATACCCATTTTAGATTCGAACTAGAGATAGGGGTTTCTTATGTGGGGTATTATAACTTGAATTTCAACTCTAAATTTATTTTGTAAGATTGACATAAATTTTAATTGATCGATCCTAGCGGGTGATTAATTAAAAGGAGTGTGGATTTATTTTCTAGAGTTGTGGGGTGTTAAACTTAATTTTCTAAAATGTTACTATTAAAATTACATTTGCAACGAGAGTTGACTTGTAATTTTGATATTAATTTGGGAGAATTCAATTAATTAAATTAATTAATTAGAATAGCTAAAATTTATGGTGTAATCCCACTCTTTGATTGTTCTCACAATTATTTGCCTCACTTTATCGCTTGTTATTGTGTTAGACTTTATTTTTCACTTTTAGTCATTTCCTAGTTATTTGTTTTCACCTCACATTTTAGTTTAGTTTAGTTTAAATCATAACCTCACCCAATTGTTTTAATATTTGAAAAAGCTAAAAAAAGTAGAAAAGTGAAAAAGTACAAAAAGAAAATAAAAAGTGAATTACAAGTTTGTTCCCTTTGCTTTACAACCTTAAAAGTGGATTGATACCCTTATTTACCACTACACTTGAGATTGATATTATTTTGTAGGTATTTGAGGATTTTGATTAGAATGACTTTTCAAGCAACGACAAAAGAAAAATATACACGAATGTGTAGGTCTGAACCTTTGATGAAGACAAGTGTTTGGCACCTCTTCTTCCTTTTTTTGGTGACAATCCGGTGGTGGTGCAAGGTTTAGAGATGGTGGTTGTCCCTTTAGTTTTCCCTAGATGGCTCTTCCTTTCCAAGCAACTTTTCCTCTCCACAAGATAACCTTTCACTTTCTCTCTAAGGCTTTTCACTCTCTCTCAAAAGACCTCACTTGTGTTTAGATGAAATGAATCCTATGTATAATCTAATACCACATATATAATAAGTCTCCAAGGTTAGCTAAAAGACAAAAAATGTAGGTATTATTCATCTCCCAAGCAAAATGACTAAAATGCCCATTTGGGGTGTCTTTTCATCTTCCAATTGACCTGAGACCCAAAACAAATCCTCGGGTAGACTTTTTGCCTATTTCGACACTTCCGGACTCAACGGTGCAGTCAAAATGATCATCCAAATGACTTAAAAATAAATCTCATTTTATTTCCCAACTTTTGTCCCGACACGACTCATAAGTGCGTCCCGTCTTAATTCTATTATTGTCATATTTGTAGCTCCCAACAATAATTATAATATTAACATATTACCTTTATATCACTAAGTAATATTCGAAATCATATATTAGAAATCATATATTACTTTTATCTCAAGTAATATTAAATCCGGATCAATCCCAATTAATTTTTTTCATAATTAATTCCAATTAATCCCCATTTAATTAGCTCGTTAACTTTTAATTAATCTCATATTAAAAGTCATTAAAATTACGGGGTATTATATAACGGAATTTCATCCCGAAATTCAAAAAAGAAAAGCATACCTGGTAAAATTAACTCCGTGTATTTTTCGCGCATCTCATCCTCGCGCTCCCAAGTAGACTCCTCAATGTTATGGTGCTTCCGTTAGACACGCACCAACGGAACTACTTTCGATCTCAACCGTCTCTCGCATGGTCCAAGATGCTACCGGTCTCTCCTCACACGAAATGTCTGGCTGCTAATCAATCTCCTCTAATGCAACATGAGTGTAAGCTAACTCATCTCAGAGATATCGCCTCAGCGAAGAAATGTGGAACACATCATGTATCCTATGCAAGTGCTCTGGCAGCCCCAATCTACAAGCAACCAGTTCAACTCTCTTAATTATAGGAAATGGTCCTACATATCTGGGGGCCAATTTCCCCCAAAGTTCAGGATATAAATACGTAACATATCTTCTGACATATGATTTGTAAGTTTTGTCTGCCCATCTGTCTGCGAGTGATAGGCTGTACTCAAATGCACCTCGGTACCCATGGCCTCGTGAAAACTCTCCCAAAATTGGGACACAAAAATCTTGTCTCAATCGAGCACAATATCAAGTGGTACCCCATGTAACCTCACAATATCGGCTCTAAAAAGTTGGGTGTACTGTCCCGTAGAGTAATCAGTCCGAACTTGCAAAAAGTGAGCTACCTTAGTCAATCGATACACAATCACTCATATGGAATCATGACCCCTCTGAGAATTAGGTAGCCCTGTGATGATGTCCATAGAAATACTCTCTTATTTCCACATCGGGATCTCTAGTGGCTGAAGAAACCTGGCACGCTTCTGATAGTCCACTTTTACTAACTGACAAGTGTCACATTTAGAGACGAACTCACTAATGTCTCCTTTCATCCTGCTCGACAAATACTGCCATCGCGTATCTTGGTACATCTTATCCCCACCGGGATGTACCATAAATCTGGATCCGTGCGACTCTGTTATCACCGCATGCTATATATCCACACCTTATGGAACAATCAATCTATCATTGAAGCTCAAGCCCCCATCTGAACTCACTAAGTAAGAATCTGCTCCCCTGGCTAAAAGTTGTCAAATTTTCTCCTGACAAAACGGATTTGTTGCCTAAGCCTGAACTACCCTTGTCACAATCTGAGGTGTAACAGTCATGAGTGATATAAATGATCGGGCAACTGCATCCTGATGTCCTAGTTTCTTATATTTTACCTTCTATACTTCGGCCAACTCACCTACCGGCCTTCCACTCAACGCGTCTACTACCACGTTAGCCTTCCCCGAGTGGTAATATATCTCAAACTGATAATCCTTCATGAACTCAAGCCACCTGCACTGACGCATGTTCAACTCCCGCTGAGTAAACCAGTACTTAAGTGACTTATGATATGTGAATAGGCAAAATTTCTCCCCTAATAAATAATTTCTCCATATCCAAAGAGAAAACATGACTATTTCAAGCTCCAAGTCATGAGGGACCAAGTGTTATGATGGGTATCTCCAATGAAGGGGATCACGAGTTTTGGAGAGAAGGGGAAATTGGCCCCCAAATATGTAGGACCATTTCCTATAATTGAGAGAGTTGGACCAGTTGCTTATAGATTAGGGTTATTGGAGCACTTTCATAGGATTCATGATGTGTTCCATATTTTTTCGCTGAGGTGATATCTCCGAGATGAGTTGGCTCACACTCATGTTACATAAGAGGAGATCGATTTGTAGCCAGATAGGTCTTACGAGGAGAGACCGATAGCGATCTTAGATCATAGCGAGAGACGGTTGAGATCAAACGTAGTTTCGTTGGTGCGTGTCCAATGGGAGCACCATAACATTGATGAGTTTACTTAGGAGCGCGAGGATGATATGCGCGATAAATACCCGGAGTTATTTTTACCAGGTATGCTTTTATTTTCCGAATTTCGGGACAAAATTCCGTTATAAAGGGGAAGTATGTAATACCCCGTAATTTTAATGACTTTTAATATGAGATTAATTAAAAGTTAATGGTCTAAATAAATGGGGATTATTTGGAATTAATTATGAAAAATTAATTGGGATTAATTCAGATTAAATATTACTAGATATTAAAGTAATATATGATTTTGAATATTACTTAGTGATATAAAAGTAATATGTGAAAATAATAATTATTGTCGGGGGCTATGAATATGACAATAATGGAAATTAAGTCGGGACGCGCTTATGAGTCGTGTCAAGACTAAAGTTGGGAAATAAAATGAGATTTATTTTTAAATCATTCGGATGATGATTTCGAGTGCACCGTTGAGTCTGGAAGGGTTGAAATAGGTAGCAAAGTATACTCGGGGAATTATTTTGGGTCTCGGGTCATTTGGAAGATGAAAAGACACCCCCAAAAGGGAATTTTAGTCATTTTGCTTGGGAGATGAATAGTACCTACATTTTTTTATCTTTTAGCTAACCTTGGAGACTTATTATATATATGAGTTTAGATGTACTTAAGATTCATTTCATCAAAACACAAAGTGAGGTCTTTTGAGAGAGAGTGAAAAGCCTTAGAGAAAAAGTGAAGGATTATCTTGAAGAGAGGAAGAGTTGTTTGGAGAAGAGTAATCTACGAAAAACTAAGGGGACAACCTCCATATCTACACCTTGCATCACCACCGGTTAGTCATCGAAAAAACTAAGAGTAAGTGCCAAACACTTGTATTCACCAAAGGTTCAGATCTACACATAAGGCAAGTGTAATTCTTGCTCTATTTTGGTGCTGATATTATCCATGTTAGAATAGGATTTCATTTTGGATTGATGAACTTATGAATTTGGTATTTAAAATGATTGATAAATCAAATTTAATGGATAGGAAAATTCATGTTTGGAGATTTATACATGTAGAGACTATGAACATGAAAATGGATATATATATGAAGAGACCATGAACATGAAAATGGATAGGTTTTACATGCACAAGATTTATTTATTTATTGGTGATATGAAAATGATATTAGGTATTACATGTAGATGAATTCTACTAATGTATAATATAGAAATTTGATGATTTAGTTATGAAATGATAATTCTAAATTCTGGGTTTTTAAGAGGTATAAAAATGGAGGATTTAGAAGCGTGACAAATTTCCAGAAGCGGGGACTTTTAAGTTTTGAGGACTCTTCTAAAAGTGAAGAGTGCCCAATAAGTGGATTTTAAACAAAACCAAAATTTTCACAAAAAATTATCCAACTTTTAATTATTCACCAAACCAAGTTGTGAAAATCCAATTCTTACTTTAAACCAATTTTATCTTTATTATTCATAAACATGCATCTAGTGATTAAAGCAAGTAAAATAAAGTAAAGAATACTCATAACGCCGGATGTACGAGGAAAAAACCCAAAACGGGAAAACAACATCGGACGACCCAAGCCAGACAATCACAATGAACAAAGGTTTTACAAAGACAGATTAGCCTTACTCAATGACTCGATCCCCACGGGTCTTGACGCTCCTTCGGATCTTCAACCGTTCTTCAATAATGCCCACGTAGAAATTCCGTCTTCCACGATACCTGTCCACAACACATGCGTCCACGTATGTCTCGGTGTCCACCGAATGGCTTTGATTCGTCTATGATGTCGAACAAGAAGTCCTCCTATTTTTTTTACACCCAAAACCCTTTGATGTTCAATGATAGAACAAACTTCTTTGGTGCCGCAAGATCACGTAAGCATATAAGAATGATAATTCGTATCTTTGCAAACTCTAAGGATGTGTTTATGCTTTGTAAACCTTAGAAAACATGTGCAAACAACGTTCTAGAATGTATTTTGTTTTTTCCAGATGCACATCTACGAAACTCTGATAGAAACACGCTTTAAATAAAAATTTAGCGTCACCTCGAAATACGTGTCATTCGAACGACAATGGCTTGTCGTTCGCGCGACATAGGCATCTCGTTCGAGCGAGATCCCTAAGTCGTTTGAACGAGCTAACGTGGCAGTTTGAGTTTTTAACTTTTTGTTCAAAACGTCTCTTTTAAAGGAGATCCAAATAACTCAAACTCTATTTTGAGTATATCAGAATAAAACGTAGTGTAAACCTTTAAAACACTTTTAAAATATTTTTCTTTATAAAAATACATCCTTATCTTTTATAAAAACAATTTCGAGCACCATTAATTATACGCATTCATACCTGAGTGATCTCGGAATGAAATTAACTTTAAAGATAATTAAAATTGCACCAATTAAACTTCGGCATGATTATTTCTTTGAAGCTTTGACGCAATGTTTTTAATTTTCTTCAATACGTCATAGACCAAGCGGGATCGTGACAAAATAAAATCTCCCTATGACATATTACAAACATAGTTTTGTTCACGGAATTAAGTCAAAACAATACATGGACTCAATTGGAAATTTATGTCCTTACAAATCTCCCCCTTTGACTATTACGGGGTAAAAGTAAACCAGTGAAATGCCTAAGCTGGGTTGTCAAGCCGTATGACGCCTAAATCCCATCCCATAAACCCAAAAATAAAAATATAGGACACAAACTAGTATATGTAGCACCGACGAGCATAAACTGTCTGAATGTGATGTAGTCATGAAATCTCGAATCACTGAAGCATACCTACACACATGAAGCCGACAAACAAATACCTAGTGAAGTATGGAGGAACAAATGATACCAATTTATATTTCTAATAAGAAAAAATCATTTGAAACATGTGAGCAATTATTTGATACCAATTTGAAAGAAATATAATCAAACAATTTGTAAATCCAGATATCAATAGAAACGCTAAAAAAATCTCCCCTACATCACATACATCTCTCTCCCTTTTTGTCTCGGATAGACAATCCGATGAAAAGATAAACCAATCAAAGTATCTAGCATGAGAATATAAACCAATTTGAATAAATATGAAATCGCTAGATAATCATGAAAACAACCAGCTAAGTATAATCAAGTATTGACAAATCAGTAACTAGTAAACCAATGAATCACACAAAGAATATAACAATCTAATCAGGTGTGATAAATGGACGCATATGAAAAAATCCAATTTAGAACTGATAAAATCTTAATATAAACCAATCAGTCCAGAAACACTTCCAGTAGAACCAAAAATATAACAAATTAAACCAGAGGACTGCAAACCAATCAGAAAGCAAGAGATCAGCTTGTCGTTCGAACGAGCCAGGGATGTCGCTCAAAGGAGTTGAGGACATTGCTCAAACAAAGTACAACTGTCGCTCGTGCGAGATGGATATATCGCTTGAACGACTTCTCGCAACCTGTCAGAATTTCCCAGATTCCCAGAAATATTATATAATATTGCCCAGTGAAAAAAATTTCACAAAAAAATTCCAAGAAGGGTCTGACAGGAACAAAACAGTGTTAAAACAGTAGGTTTTTAACACAAAACGTAAACACTCATAAAACTAAAAATGCGAGTTACATGCAAACATAGTACCGATGTGCTTAAACATGGATATGGAATGTATAGGCGTGAAACTAAAAACAAATGAGTCACAATCCCAACACATTTAAACGATTAAGAAGCTCTAATTGATAGTGATAAATCATCAAACTTTATCATAGCATTATGACAATAAAAGTGTGAGCTTAATGAACTAAACATACTACATGCACACAAATCCAGATTTTGACGATTCTACAAACAATAGCCTCAAATTACAATGTTTCAACATTAGGATTAGTTGTGCAAACCCGTTTAAATTTTTAATCCATCCAAACTCCCTCAATAATATCATATTTTCTTTGTAATGAACTAAACTAATTTGGTCCTTTCCTTAACATATTGCATTTTCTTTGGGGCTCTTTTAAACGGTGGCTTTCTCGACGAGTCAATTTTGAACTCTCGTAGCCCTTTCCTGTGAATCACTCAACATTTTTACCAATTTAAATCCTCACGGTAAATGGTTCTTACATGCACACTTCTCCTTAAGTCTACTTACGCATAGATGACAAGGTTGGGATAAGAACGCCTTACCAAATTCAAATATGCAAGAGAAATCTAACATCCATATAAACTCGTGCATGTGTGCAGTGTTGGCATATGTACAAAGTCGAATAAAATGCATATGAACTTCGAAATAACCCTATATAAAAAATGGTTAAGAACATTCTAAGTATCGATAATAATGAACAAATATCCTAGCCACATGGATAATGAAACGATGGGGGGGGGGGTCCAAGCACACCAATATGCCACATCAAACATGTAAACTCAAAAACAAAAACCGAAAATCTTTTTGGCTTTTCAAAAATTTTGACTCAAATAAAAGCAAAATCTTTTTGGGTTTTTCAAAAGTTTTCTCAAAAACAAAATCCTTTTGGATTTTTCAAATTTTTTTCTAAAAGACAAAATCTTTTTGTATTTTTCAATAGGACTCAAACAAAAGAAAACTATAATACAAAATGATACACATGTCATAATACTAACAATGAATATATCCTGAAGCAACCTAGCATATGACAAACATGGCAATACTATAATCCTTTAGATTTAGAATGGGAAGAATCAAGTGCACCGAAATGAGAATCATGAAGTTTAATTCCTAAAGCCACTAAATTCGATTTCCTAACCCAAGTAGGTGTAAAGCGCAGTATGTGGGTTTTGGGAATCAGAGCAACTTTATTCCTAAACTTACTAGGAGCTTGTCTAAGGTCGTAACAATAACGCCTAAGGTGACCTTTCCTACCACAAAACGTGCAAGTGTATCGGTGGTGGGAATGATTACCTACATGTGGACCTTTTCTAACCTTCCTAGCGTTTCTCACACGTGCGGGGGAATGGGAACAACTCTCTCATTAAAACCTATACCTCCCCTATCTCCCAGAATTTGGACGCTTCCTAGGATCTTATCTAACTTCTCCAACCTAGCCTCCAAATCAAACTTGACTCTAGATGAGTCTCTCAATCTCTACTCCAACTCATGAATCCTAGACTCGAGCAAATGCCTAGACTCCTCAAACTCTAAAATCTCCTTTTTTCAAGGACTCTATCAAACCACAAAGATTATTACTCTCTTTCTCGACAAACACTAGTTTTTCCCTAAACTTGTTCTCTCGTGCCCTAATATCCTCAATCAAACTATCATTATTTTCTATGGCACGCTCATTAAACTTAGCTTGCAATTTTGAGTTAGCCTTTTTCACCTTCATTGTTTCGACATACAACTCATTAAACGCATTTTGCAACTCTTTCACATCTACCTCTTCCTCGTCACTCTCTTCGCCCTCACTAACATGGGATACACTCAAAACCTCCTCAGAAGTGTCATGCACATGAGAATCGTCATCGCTTACATGACATGCCATAAACGCAACAAAGTTACGATCAATGGGGGAACTCTCTCCCTCTTCCGGATCACTATCACTTAAGGTGGCATTATAGATAATGGGTTACTTGCCCTATTTCTTAAGTCTAGTGGGGCACTCCTTAACTTTGTGATCGTACCCCTCACACCCAAAACACTTATCCGACTCATATCTCTTAGTCTTCTTAAACTTATCCTTAGAGGTGGGATCTACTTTGTTGTTCTTGAATTTTTCAAATTTCTTGGCATCTTTCGATTTCTTTTGAAACTTAATAAATTTTTAAATTTCTTTTCCAACAAAGCAACATCCTCAAAATCAGAATCGAAATCGAAATCGAAATCGAAATCGAAATCGAAATCCAAAACTTTAATTTCCTACTTCCGGGTTTTCAAAGCAATACCCTTTTTGTCACACCCCAAACCCAATATCCATACTAATCATTTGTTATTAGAATAATTGGATCATAATCTCAAGCCCATTGAAAATTTAATTCATTTATCAATATTTTTCTTCATAATGAACATAATATTGTTCTTGTGCCATAACGAAGTCAACATCAGAGTCATAATTAGAGATTATACAATACTATGATTAAATATGATCAACTCAATCCATGCTAACTCAACATATACAATGTGTGAGTATATTAAAATCTTCAGTGTGACAATGATAAAATCTCCATACTTAAACCCCAGCTCTTCTAACGGTGCAACTCTCAAAGTTACCTGTCATACAGTATCCTAGTTGGCAGCGTACAAACCTGAAACTGTTAAAATATAAACCGTAAGCATTAATCTTAGTGAGGTACTTCTTCCCTGCAATATGATGACAATACTATATCAAATATGTGGATATAAAATTCGAACAATCCTGCCCATTGGCAATAACAAATCCTGGATCATAAGATCCAATTGTTCTGCCCATTGGCAATAACAAATCCTGGATCATAAGACCCAAATAATTCTGTCCATTGGCAATAAAAAATCCTGGATCATAAAATCCAAATAATTCTGCCCATTGGCAATAACAAATCCTGGATCATAAGACTCAAATAATTCTGTCCATTGGCAATATCAAATCCTGGATCATAAGACCCTAATAATTCTGCCCATTGGCAATATCAAATCTTAGATCATAAGACCCAAACAATCCTAGATATTTTAATATCCAAACAAATCTTGAGTACCAAAGTATTCAAACAAATCCTTCTCTTAGAGCTATATTCATATATATGTATATATGAAACAATCATAAGTACACTCACCTTGACAGTTTAACTAGCTTTTCCCTTGACTTTATCCGGTATTTATTCTATCAGCTCTTCTTCCCCTCCTATAATTATTACAATATTAGTATCATCGTAAGAATATCAATAATTTAAAGAATGATTTAAACATAATTCAATCCATAAGCATCACATGATTCCATTCAAATCATTTATCACAAGTGAAGTTCCATCCAAATCCAGGTTAATATATTTAACATATCCAAATCATAGACCAAATATACATTCATTCCTTCTTGGTAATTAAATCCTTGTCATATTAGTATTCCAATACAAAAGATGGTACATCATTTCAAGTCTCCTAGAGCAAGATATGCCCATTTCTTTACCACATAACAAATCTGTCCTATAGGCTCTTTTATCGTTCATTCAACTTCCAGGAATTTTCATAATTTTTATACATCATAAATTTATATGATATTTCACCCAACATTAGTAAACATATTGAACAACACAAAATTAAAGTTTCATAATTTTTAAGATTCGTTTGCTATGTCAAGCAAAACATCGAACACATGGCGGGCATACTTTCACCCTTAGGGCAAATTTCATACCCGAACTTCAATTATTGGTATTTTCACATGATTTTCGGATATGTCATACATATATGAGTCCAGGTTAATCTACAATTGTAATCAATTAATTCCAGTAAGTATACAAAAATATATGGAAGTTTGAATAAACAAAGTTTCTAAACAAAGCAATTTTAGGGTTTTGTACATTCAACTTAACTTAAACTTGCATATATCCATACATATGCACCCAAGCATGAAAGGTCAATAAACAATCAAGTATTTATATCACATAATCTAATCATGATTTAAACATAATTTATCATAATTATATTCGGGTTGTCACACTTTTCTTTCTTTGGAACTTGCTTAGAGGTAATCATGTCGATTTCATAGGTTTGTAAGTCACCTACAATCTCTTCTAGTTTCGTCGATTATAACCTATCCAAGGAGTTTAAAATGTCCACTTTCGCATCAAACCTACTAGGCAATGACCTAAGGATTTTCTTAATGACACGGTTGTCGGGAATTTTCTCACCTAGGTTAAACTACGAGTTGACAATATTGGACAACCTAGCATAAAACTCATCAAAAGTCTCATTATCTAACATCCTAATGGTCTCAAACTATGTAGGGAGATTTTTAAGTTTTAACGCCCTAACTGTGCTAGTGCCCTCGTGCGTGACTGCCAAAATATCCCAAGCCTCTTTTGATGTTTCACAAGTCATAATTCTATTATATTCATCATGTGTGACATGTAAAGCAATAACGTGCAGACCCTTAGAATTATATTGTGCAATTCTTTGTTCAGTTTCAGTCCATGAATGAATAGGCTTTAAACTAGTGATCTCACCTACAATGGTGGCAGGGGGTGTCCAACCTTACGCTCATCAATTGATTTTAATGTACATCTCATTCTCATCTTCCAATAAGTGTAATTAGTGCCATCAAAAATAGGAGTTTGAGAAAATTCATTATATCCAGAATTCATCTTTGAAAACACACAGGATCACAAAACAAATAAAAAATGTTTTCTAGCTCTGATACCAATTTTAAGGGGTGCCCAATATGTGTGTGTTTCAAACCAAACCAATTTTTCACCAAAAATTATCCAACTTTTAATTATGCACCAAACCAAGTTGTGAAAACCCAATTCTTAATTTAAACCAATTTTATCTTGGATTAATCCTAAACATGCATCTAGTGATTAAAGCAAGT
Organism: Sambucus nigra; assembly: GCA_949130495.1. NCBI lineage: Eukaryota > Viridiplantae > Streptophyta > Magnoliopsida > Dipsacales > Adoxaceae > Sambucus > Sambucus nigra. The sequence continues at coordinate 338,086,399 of OX422213.1, read as the reverse complement.
AAAATAAAGAATACTCACAACGCCGGATGTACGAGGAAAAACCCAAAACGGGAAAACAACCTCGGACGGCCCTGGCCAGACAATCACTATGAACAAAGGTTTTACAAAGACAAATTAACCTTACACAATGACTCAATCTCCACGGGTCTTGACACTCCTTCTGATATTCAACCATTCTTTAATAGCGCCCACATAGAAATTCCGTCTTCCACGATACCTGTCCACAACACACTCGTCCACGTATGTCTCGGTGTCTACCGAATGGCTTTAATTCGTCTACGATGTCGAATAAGAAGTCCTTCTCTTTTCTTCACGGTAAAACCCTTTGATGTTAAATGATAGAACAAACTTCTTTGGTGCCGCAAGATCATGTAAGAATATAAGAATGATAACTCGGATCTTTGCAAAATCTAAGGATGTGTTTATTCTTTGTAAACCTTAGAAAACATGTGCAAACAACGTATGGAATGTATTCTGTTTTTTCCAGATGCACACCTAAGAAACTCTGATATAAATACACTTTAAATAACAATTTAGCGCCGCCTCGAAATACATGTCGTTCAAACAACAATGCCATGTCGTTCACGCGACATAGGCATCTCGTTCGAGCGAGATCCTTAAGTCGTTTGAACGAGCTGACGTGGCAGTTTGACTTTTTGTTCAAAACGTCTCTTTTAAAGGAGATCCAAATAAGTCAAACTCTATTTTGAGTATATCAGAATAAAGCGTAGTGTAAACCTTTAAAACACTTTTAAAATATTTTAAAATATTTTAAAATGTTTTTCTTTATAAAAATACATCCTTATCGTTTATAAAAATAATTTCGAGCACCATTAATTATACGCATTCATACCTGAGTGATCTCGGAATGAAATTAACTTTGAAGACGATTGAACTTGCACCTATTAAACTTCGGCATGATTATTTCTTTGAATCTTTGCCGCAACGTCTTTAATTTTCTTTAATACATCATAGACCAAGTGGGATCGTGACAAAATAAAAACTCCCTATGACATATTACAAACACAGTTTTGTTCACGGAATTAAGTCAAAACAATACATGGACTCAATTGGAAATTTATGTCCTTACAAAAAGACTTCTAACCTATATATTTAATCATTGTGTGGGTTTATTCTAAGCTTATTTATTTAGTGAAAAATGAATATGGGACCTATCTCCTAGTGATTATCGATGAATATCATTGGGACTAGGAAGTGAGGAAAAGGTGTGACACATCTTTAATGAATTGAGCGAAATAAGTTCATAAAGGTTTAATTACGAACTGATTGGGCGAGTCCGGGTGTATTAGCGAGTGAAGTTATGCTAAATTGTTTAATGAGTAATTAAGTAAAATAATATCCACATAGAGACTCAGGTATTTGGGCTAGTGTTATGGCTGTTAGGCACGGATTAGCCGAACTTTATATATATATATATATATATATATATATATATATATATATATATATAACATGGTATATAAATATTGGTGTGATTGATATTTATAGGAATACATACCCCTCTAGTGTTATCATCGGAGTTTGCGTGATATGGGTGAATCCTCTAGCTAGTGAACGCAGGGAGAATATAGTCCCCAGGTCATATCGTCCAGTATATTATTGAGTGATTTATTTTTCGAGGGGAGACGCTTTGGGTATGATTCGGTCTCTCCCTTGGGTAAATATGACCACCTCCACTACGTTTGGGGTATTTTTAGCAAAGTTCGGTATGAGCTAGTTCGACTTGTGGTGACCGGGTTAGAGTGAGCATACCTGGGATATGATCGCATTTTAGAGAAAGCATACGACGAGTTATTACTCGGGAATGGATGGTTATTATACACGACATGTGTGTGAATGTTGTAGCATACTATTATGTATACAATATGAGTAGATAATTATATACGGGATTTATACATAAGCGTGAATGTATTTCTTATATAACTAATGTGAAAGTTAATAATTTAAAAAGGGGTTTCCTACATAACCAGTGTGAAAGCTATATGACTAAAAAGGGGTTTCCTATATAACTGTAGTGAAAGTAATATAATTTAACATAGTTTAAATAAGTTAAGGAATAGATAACTTAATAATCAAAGTAAGAGTACTCGGGTTAGAGTAGTTTGGTAGAAAAAGGTATGATACAGCTAGTTGGGTGCGGTAGCTTAACTAGGAAGGTTATAAGGCAAGCGTTAGGTGTGCACATTAGATGAGGGGTGAGCTATAACTCAAGAGAGTGTGACACTAACTGAAATATGAAGAGTGTGCTTGTGTATTTAATTATTGCAATTTAAATACTTACTGAATATTTTAAAAATGTTTTAATTCGGCTCTGACCTATGTCAAAATATTTTTCAAAACCTTTAAGGTGTCCAGCCACAGGGACGCCCAGTTTGAAGATTCTATCCAGGGATGAACAGCTGTGGCTCATGTGAAAGTTGTTGGACTTCGTTATAGACACCTCATTAATGCATTCCTAGTGTAGGGACTTTAGTTTTGTACTCATTTGGTCATGTCGCCTCAGATTTAGTATTCAGTTATGTATTTGACTTTGTGTATCTAGACTATCATTTTCGTTTATTGTTGGATTTTATTTTTGAATCGATAGTTGATTCGGTCATCTTTATTTATATTATTCATACGCGTTGGATTCAGTTACCAGTTTGTGTGGATGATTTTATTATTATTTTTATTTTTGCATGTTTTTAATTAATAAAGGATAAAAATTTGGCACTAGTCTAATCAAATTACTAAGTGGTTAGTAACTTTAAAAAGGTTTTTGACAGTGATGCTGAGAATGAGCCATATGAGACCAACATTTTACTTTGATCACGGGTTGGCCACCCGGTATTTTAGTAGGCGGGGTATCACAGATGGTATCATAGCATCAGGTTGTAGAGTCCTTAGGATCTGTGCGGCCTATTACGTTTCAGTGTAGCGTTCTTTTATATAGAGCCTTGTTATAGAATTTTTGTATTCATTTACGTATGCGACTTATGTTCTCCCACTATTAAGTATAGTTAATGTGATTCATATACGGTTTCGATTGGGCTTCGAACATCGAAAGATTTTAGACGACCAGCAAGTGCCGTTAGAAGGACTACAGGGGGAGAGGTTCATCCAAAGCCATGGAATATTTTGGAAACGGTGATCGCGATAGAAGTCACCATGGTTATTGTTTAGGAAGATGCCATTGGGATAACCAATAGGGCATAGTAGTTTCCCAAAATACCATCGCAGAAGGTGGTGGTGCAAAGTCAGACGCACCCAGCGTAGTTATAAGGGGGGAGTCAAAGAAATTCTTTCGAAGAGCCATCCGTAAGGATTCGAGGAAGATAGGGAGTGTGATGGGTCAATGTAAGGAGATAACCCCAAGGAAATTGTGTAGGGTGGAGTATAGTGGCACCCATGATTAAATTGCGAGGGAAATTTTTGTAGAAACGGGGTGGTCCCTATGCGTGTGTTTCAAATCAAACCAATTTTTACCAAAAATTATCCAACTTTTAATTATCACTAAACCAAGTTGTGAAAACTAATTTTTACTTTAAACCATTTTTATCTTGATTAATCCTAAACATACATCTAGTGATTAAAGCAAATAAAGTAAAGTAAAGAATACTCACAATGTCGGATGTACAAGAAAAAAAACCCAAAACGAGAAAACAACCTCAGACGGCCCAAGCCAGACAATCACTATGAACAAAGGTTTTACAAAGACAGATTATCCTAAATCAATGACTCGTTCCCCACGGGTCTTGATGCTCCTTCTGATCTTCTACCGTTCTTCAATAGTGCCCACGCAGAAATTTCATCTTCCACGGCACCTATCGACAACACACGCGTCCACGTATGTCTCGGTGTCCACCGAATGGCTTTGATTCGTCTACGATGTTGAACAAGAAGTCCTTTTATTTTCTTCACCGCAAAACCCTGATGTTAAATGGTAGAACAAACCTTCTTGGTGCAGCAAGATCACATAAACATATAATAATGATATCTCGGATCTTTACAAACTCTAAGGATGTGTTTAAGATTTTTAAACCTTAGAAAACATGTGCAAAACTCGTACTGGAACGTAAACAGTTTTTCCAGAATGCACACACATTAAATTCTAATAGAAACACGCTTTAAATAGGAATTAAGTGTCGCTCGAACGAGATAGCCACGTCGTTTGCACGATATGAGTATCTCGCTTGAACGAAGGACAGATGTCGTTCGAACGACATTCCTGTCAGTTTGACTTTTTGACTTTATGTTTAAAACATCTCTTCCAAAAGAGATTCAATTTAGTCAAACTCTATTTTTAGTTTATCAGAATAAAACGTAGTGTAAACATTTAAAAATCTTTTAAAAACATTTAAAAACATTTTTCTTTTTAAAATTACATCCTTATCTTTTATAAAAACAATTCCGAGCACCATTAATTATACGCATTCATACCTGTGTGATCTCGAAATGCAATTAACTTTGAAGACGAATAAACTTGCATCAATTAAACTTCGGCATGATTAATTCTGTGAAGCTTTGACACAACGTCTTCAATTTATTCAATACGTCATAGGCCAAGTGGGATCGTGACAAAATAAAATCTCCCTATGGCATAGTACAAACATAGTTTTGTTCACGGAATTAAGTCAAAACAATACAGGGACTCAATTGGAAATTTATTTCCTTATAAATCTCCCCCTTTGACTATTCCAGAACAAAACTAAACTAGTGAAATGCCTAAACCGGCCCGTCAAGCCGTATGATGCCTAAATCCCATCCCATAAACCCAAAATTAAAAATACTGGACACAGACTAGTAAATGTAGCACCGACAAGTATGAACTGTCTGAATGTAATGTAGACTTGAAATCTCGAATCGCTGAAGCATACCTACACACATGAAACAGACAAGCCAATACCAAGTGAAGTATGGTGGAACAAATGAAACCAATATATATATATATATATATATATATATATATATATATATATATATCCAAATGATACCAAACAACAATAGATACCAATATGAATAAACTCTGAAAAATCATTTGTTAAACAATTTGAGCAACAAAATGATACCAATGTGTACTACCAATTTGTAAAATATGAAACTAAAAACATTCTCAAATCTCCCCCTACATCACATACATCTCTCTCCCTTTCGTCTCGAATAGACAATCCGGTGAAAAGATAAACCAATCAAAGTATCTAGCATGAGAATCTACCAATTTGAGATTTGAAAATGTTAGATAATCATGAAACATCCAGCTAAATATGATCAAGTAATGACAAATCAGTAGCTAGTAAACCATATGAATCACACAAAGACTATAACAATCTAATCAGGTGTGATAAACGGATTATCAGAATAAAACGTAGTGTAAACATTTAAAACACTTTTAAAAATATTTTAAAACATTTTTCTTTATAAAATTACATCCTTATTTTTTTTTAAAAACAATTCCTAGCATCATTAATTATATGCATTCATACATGTGTGATCTCAGAATGCAATTAACTTTGAGGACGAATAAACTTACACCTATTAAGCTTCGGCATGATTAATTCTTTTAAGCTTTACCGCAACGTCTTCAATTTCTTCAATACATCATAGACCAAGTGGGATCGTGACAAATTAAAATTTCCCTATGACATATTACAAACATGATTTTATTCACGAAATTAAGTCAAAATAATACAGGGACTCAATTGGAAATTTATGTCCTTACAATTTTGGCTCATAGGAGCGGAATTATAGTGGGAGGAGTAAATCACCACAACCATGGAGAGATACCACGAACAAAGAGTAATTTGGAGTGCGATTTGATCGCAAATCCTCTCATCAACTATTTAAATAGAGAGGCAAAGTAGTTTTCAATACTTATTTCAGAAGTGTTGTGCAGTGGTTGGTCATGAAGGAAAGTTGATGTGCTTAATGAACTTCATACCCAGTAAGGTGGATACGGAGAATAAAAAAGGTTCGAAAGCTAAAATGTACTCATGGGTAGAGTATAGAAGCATCGATGGGGAAATTCGGTTAGAACGATTGGTAACGTTGTCATCAATATCGTGAGAAGGGAGCTAAGAGAGTTAGAGAACCTAACCGAAGGGCAAGACTTGATTTAACAGTGCTATTGAGGCACCATAGGAGGGGATACCCACTAGGGGACCCATTTTAATGATTGAGAGCAATAGGATTTCTACCAGGTTATGGTAGATTCAGTCAGGACCGTCAAGTTTAGGAATGAGTTCCAGAGGACAGTGGAGACAAGTGGACAATTGGGGTAGCAATAAAGACTACCAGGTCTATAAGAAGGACGATCCTGATATGGCCAGAGGGGATAGGGAAAAGGGAAATGACACCAAGAGGTGTCTTATGTGTAAAGTGTAGGAATGCATGTGTGAATATTGTTCGCAGTGAATTGGGGGATAAGGATGGGATGCACAGTAGAGGAAACATTTATAATTAGTTTTTAGTTTGGTTAGGAGGAGGGTGTTATGTCCAGGAACCATTTGAACCGCCAGTGTTATTAACAAATGAAAGTATGAGTTTTATCCCGGAGTGATTGGGATCTATTTTGTGTGACACGAGCGAGTCACAGTAGTTTGCTAGTACTATATTCACATATGAAATGGGTAGTAAAGGTATTATTAATATCACTATAGTGTGTGTATATTTACCATTAAATAACGGGGCTCTCTTCAAATCCACCTGCAGGGGGCGGGTGTGGGCACTGAGAGGATATATAATTTATGAGGTTAGATCATTCTGAGAAGGGATATGTGATGTACGATTTTATTCTTGGTACGGACTGTAAAGCAATGGTGGGCAGTTATAGCAAGACTATCGTGTTCTTTATTTCGGGGAAGGATATATATTTGTTGCGATGTCTCACTTAAAAGAGGGTCGATATCGCGGTGATATTTTTATGAAGTAGACTTCAATAGTACAATTGTTTAGTGTTATTGAATCCCAATGCATAGGTACTTTTACTGACTTGATTCAGAGTATGCCGGGTCTATTGTGGAGCGAAAAGATTTAGCTCGTTATTAACTTAGTGCTGAGAACTTAGTGATAGTGAGAGCGCAGTATTATATGACTCCTTTAGAGATGTAAGAGTTGATGATTAGATCTTGGAGTATAGGTATAGGGTTTAAGGTGTCCCAGTCATGTGCTTTGGACCGACGAAAATTAATAACTGACAATGCTAAGGGATAGTGAATTGGGGGAAAGCTTTTTGTGATTTATTGTAGAATGTTACACGCATAAACCTTAATAAACGTCGGGCGTGGAGAGACGTTATTAGATTCTAGGGCATCGGATTTTATATTTTAATTATTAAACGCATGGAGAAAAAACTTTGAGCTGAGAGCTATTACGATATAAGGCCAGTGGAGCCGGGTGGTGCTACGAAGGAAGCACAAAGAAAAATTTTGCACCACAAGTTGATGAGTGGGGAAATATCGAGAATAATTAAATTGCGATTTGTGGGGTAATCAAGAATACCCGTATGATATAGCCACGTCGAGAGTGCAAGGTTGATATTGAGATAAGTATGTTACGTACGAGACGTTAGTGATAATTATGCTGGGATGCAAGGGCTATATGGTGTTTGGGCGTACGAGACGTTAGTGATAATTATGCTGGGATGCAAGGGCTATAGGGTGTATGGGTGCCCTGATTAGTTTGATTTCAGAATCGTCCAGGATAAAGGAATGTGGAAATAAACGTGTTAATATATCCCTGTGGGGCAATTAGAAACATAAGTAGAGGGGTATGATGGACTAAAATCCGTTTGAGAAAGGAGATAGTCTGACTATATGTATTTCAAGGATAACTATCAGAACCCTGGGGGGTTAAAAGGCGGTGAAGGCACATGTGAAAAGATATCCTTGGATAAGGGAGGATCCCATAACTTTGGGAAAGTAGATAAGAGTCTCACTAAGTCAAAGGCCTTGAGTACAAGCAGAAAAAAAGTGCTCAAGGAATAAAGTTTTGGAGATACTCAAATGCAACGATTTTTGGTATAGCCCCCAAAAAAGGGGAATGAGATATTCCACATGATGTGAAACGTTGAGCATGGGTATTAGTGTTGAATGATACATAGTGTAGTTGTCTCCAAGTTATACCATTTAGGGATAGAAAAAAGTTGATCCAAGGTTATTAACCAGAATTTTTATAATTTTTATGGTCCCAATGACGGGATTGATGCGCATTATTAGTGAAATTCATATTTGGGATATTGAAAGTCGTGGAGAGGTCAAGGTTTCCTTTCGAATTATGGAATGGACTGACCAAAATGGAATTGTTATTTTAGGGTAGGTTACACTATTGAGTAGTATGTCCAACATTTCATTTGAAAGAAGAAGTAAGTCGGATCAAGGTGTCATTGTGACACCCCGCCTAATTAAATACCGGGTGATCAGTCCTTTATTAAATTATAATCAAGGTGAACAGTTGGTTCATTCTTAGCATCACTGTCGCAAAGATAACTTTTCCAATTAAACACCCTAATTAATTAAGCTAAGTGACAAAGCCATTTTTTTTTACATCAATTTGCAATTTTAATTTAAAACCAATATTTAAAACTTTACATAACTCATACATTAAGAATCACCCAACAACTACACTGGAACATATAATCCAAACAATTAAACATCCAACTAATTAATTCCAACTTTAAAACTTAAAGAAAACATCCTGACATTAATAAATCCCAAAGTGTAAATACTAGAAATAAACGAATCACAATCTCTGATAAAACAACTGAATAATGGAAAAGGGCGACACATGCCCAACTGGATAAAATAGTGCTAGAAGTGGCATCAATAATGAGGTCGTCTAAGCAAGAGACCTGCAACTCCCACATAAGCTGCAACGCGTTCCTTCCAAAGGATCCTATGCAAGACGCCCCTGTGGCTGGGCACCTGTAATATATACATATATACAAGAGAGAAGAGAAAATAAGAAACGGGTCAGAGCTCGATTGTAAAATAGTTTAAAATTAGTTATCAAGTATTTAAAAATGCTTACTGGCCAATGCAACCAACATATTAGTGCGGCACTCCCTTGAGAAATTCTCACCTCTCTTCTAATGTGCACACCTATCGCACTAATATTCCCAACAGTTTAACTTATCTTAAGTTACTCGTAAGGTTTCATGCCGACAATTTCAAATGTTAAGGATGTTGATTTTATTTAACAGCACAATTCTCACATAAGCCTTATTTGATAATAAAGTTTCTCAGTAATATATCATACTTTTCAAACACTTATTCCCAAGTTGAAATAATTATTCTTTTCTTACATACCATAGTCACAGTAGGTAGTTCCCAGATTCTAGATTTAAATATATATATTAAATACTCATATAATATATATATTCTAACAGCACCCCACATAAAATTTATGGTGCGGGCATACTCTGCTATCCAGTCCCCGTATCACTCGTACTAAGGGAAATACTAGTTCAGAATCACTCTCGAACTGTATTAACACAAAACACATACAAAATGAGGCGAAGCATAGTTCCAAGTCACTAAGAGGTCAGCACATACCCTCACGTCTCTTAGGACCGTCTGACTATCGATCCGATAGCCTGTACCAAGGATTCCTATGTTCTAGGGTACGAGTCAATATCCCCCATAAAGGTCCCATCGAGATAAGACTGTCCTAGCACAGTAACCTCAGGGATAGCAAGTAGCGCGGGCATAATTTTTATACGTATATGGTATATGCATAAACACAGTCATATATGTATACTACTATTCCCATATCAAATTTTGGTACACTCTCACGACCCATAATTATGATATTTATCCTTATTACTCATTATTTAGTTATCACGTATAACGGTTTGTCTCTTATTCTAATTCGTGGGATTATTCCAACTTACTACGTAACACTCGTGGATTCCTATCTTTCCAAGTGTAATTTGAGTAGGTACTCATTTATTTTACAACGTAACTTCCTTATGAGTCTCACCCTTTAACACATATTCCCATTGTCCCTTATATGTAAAACACCCCCCGTGAAATGTTAATCTCGTCTCATATTAATGGGTCCATATATTCCTAAAGTCCTGCTGGTCTTCTTTATGTCCCAAAATGTTCTCACATTAATATCCAAGAATGTCCAATAATTTAAGTTAGAACGACCTATTAAAAAGGAATATGAGTTATACAGGAGGGGTCGATCGATCGATGACAGGTGTTCGATCGATCGAATCATCGATCGATCGATCAAGTAGGTATGGCAAATCTGCAGAATTTCCAGTTATGGGTCACCTCTTCTAAAATCATCCAAAATGATATATTTGACTACCAAACTCCCAATAATTTATACTACAAGTATTATAACCTCAAATAAGTGGTTTCCTACGTCAAGCATGCGGATTTTCATCATGAATAACGAATTAAAAGGGCATAATCCTTAAAAACATCAAGAACCCTAATATTTCTTTTGTTTAGTTTCTTCCCATTCTTTTACCAGATTTCATACTCTTTATTTACTGTAATTTCGTGGTTCAATCTCTACATATGAATTGGGTTTCCATAATACATCTATTACTCACACAACATGCGAATTTAAATCTCCAAAATAGGTTTTTCTTTCACAAAAACTAGTCCTAATAAATCCTAGGCTAATATTATTGGAGCATTAACTGAAATAGAGAAATATAGATACTTGCCTGAGAATTCTTGGTTCAGATTTGTGGAGAGATTGGTGTGGTTGTGATCCTCGTTGCACGATCTATCGTTTGGCGGCGATGGCGGTGCGAACGGTGGAGTTCTTGGCCTAGAACTCCTTGGAAAGCCTCTCCTCTTACTCTCCTATAGCCATATTTGGTTTATTGTGATTCTAACCCTAGAAGATGACTCTTTCCATCTGATAGACCCTTAGAATTTTCGTGGTTTTCATGCCCAAAAATGTAAAATGTCCAAAACACCCTCCCGGGGTGTTAATTAGGCCTAAAAATGCCCCGAGATCCAAATTAAACCCTCGGGTACATTATTTTGACTATATCGACCCTTCCGGACACATTGACGCACTCAAAATGACCATACGGGTGACTTATAATTTATTTACTTTTAATAGACCAAATTTAATCCCGACACGACACAAGCGCGTCCCGATAAATTTTTAAAATTATCAAATTAGATTGTCGTGATAATTTTACTAATCATAATTACACCACTTACTTTACCCATAAAGTAACTAATAACAAAATAATTACTAACTCTCATCACGCTAGTAAGTATTTACATGATTTTTCAGATTAATATTAATTTAATATCTCTAATTAAATTTAATAAATCCCCCAAAATTAAAAGTTATAAAAATACGGGGTATTACAGTCGTCCAATATTGTTATAAAATAGGATGAGACCTTTTAGTCCCACCTCTGATAACGGGTGTCAGAAAGCGGTGGGGGTGAAGTTACATCTTGTGCTAGACGTGTCACCAATAAGTCGATGGGTAGACGAAAAGCGACTAGGTTGTAGGAAAAATCGAGAGATTCATATTCTGGATTCGTGGATAATTGGGAGTATTAATTACCGTCGATAAATCTATGTGTGATAACTTATAACAGTTAATTATCTACACAACACCTTCTGAGGAATCATATGGAAATTTTGTCACTCACGTTTCGTTTAGTTAAGAGTGGGGAATAACTATCTTCTCGTACTCGAGATGATTTATGGTCCGTCGACAATGATTTAGTTAATCTGCATCAGTTTTGTGCAGTTTAGGTACGAAGTGAGAGTTACGTCATCGTGAATTGAAGTTTTGAAGGCTGACATGAGTGGTAAGAAATTTTTGTGAGTATTTACCTATAGAAAAGGGAGGTAATAAGGTTCAGCAAGAAAGTAAAGCTAGCGCCGAGATATGTGGGGCCATTTTTGATCATTGAGAGGATGGAACCAACTGCGTATAAGCTAGGCCTACACGAACATCTACAATGGATTCATGATGTGTTCCACGTGTCCTTACTGAAGAAGTACAGGAGGAGCGAGAAGGAGAGACCAGTGATGATACTTAATTGTAGTGCGCATAAGGTGCGGTCTAAGGTGGTACCTTTGGTTAGAGTCCAGTAGGGGCACCACAATGTGGATGAGTTGATGTAGGAGCGGAAGGAGGACGTGCGATAGCAATATCCAGAGTTACTCACTGCAAGTACATTCTCATTTGGGGGACAAAATTCCTTGCAGAGGGAAGTATGTAACACCCCATATTTTTGACTATTTATTATTTAATTAATTGGGATAATTTTAAATTACAAGTATGTCGTAATTTAATTGAATTAATTTTTATGTGTTGATTAAAATATTAATCAGGAGAGTTAAGGGTTAATATTTATGAAAAATAATTACTAAGTGAATAGTAAGTTATTAATTTTACGTCGTAGTGAGTGATAGTGATGTGGTCCCTACCGGGTGTCGATAGAGACTATATTGGGGTCGAAAAAGTGATTCGGACGATGATTTTGAGTGCACGGTCGACTTCGAAGGGGTCAAAATAGTCAAAAAAGAGTATTCTGGGGTACTAATTGGGTCTCGGGACATTTTTAGGCATAACCGATCCCACACGGGGGTGTTCGAGTCATTTGGGCTTCGCCCATATGCTTAATTTCAGGATCTGCAGTATTTAACCTAAGTTTAAGAGGGTTGGGCAGCAACTAATATCATTCTAAATCCTAAGAAACAAAGAGGAGACAAATGAAGAAAGTGGAGAGCTTTTGGGAGCCAAATCAAAGGGGATTTGGCTATGTTCTTCGCCAACTCGCCTCCTACAATGAAATCAGACTCTTCAAACCTAATCAGGCAAGTAGTTAACTTGCTTTCAATCTAAATTGCAGTATTTCAATTCATATCATAGTGGGTGTGATCAAAATCTGTTTTGGGGTGGGTTGTCACATAAAATGAGTTTTGGGTAATTGGAGTATTGTGGGTAGAATTAATACTCAATTAGTGATGTAATTATATCAATCTGTGTTGGAATCATGTTGTACTGAAAATCCAGATTCTAGGTTTAATTAATTGATGATTATGAGATTTAAGCTAGGTTGAGAATTTGATGAATCGTAATAAACCCAAATCGGGAAATTTTGGGGAAAGTTAGAATTTGATGATGCTTAGAGATCACGATAATGATTAAAATATGTTTATGGAGGAAATAAATATCGAAGATTATTAAATCAAGGTTAATATCGAAGTTGGAAAGCTTTGGGGTTAGAAAAAATGATTCGACATAGTCACGCTCCAAATCCATGACAAAAACTAGTCACACTCCAGTTTCGTGACAAAAAAACTAGTCGCACTCCAAATCCGTGACAATAATTAGTCAAACTCCAGATCTGTGACTACATTAGTCACAATTTAGAAGCGTGCTAAATTGCCAGAAGTCGGATTTTTTTCCCTATTTTTAGCCTAGAGAGTTTTACGTTTTGAGGACTCTTCTAAACGACTTCTAACCTATATATTTAATCATTATGGGGGTCTATTATAAGCTTATTTATTTAGTGAAAAATGAATATGGGACCTATCTCCTAGTGATTATAGATGAATATCATTTGGACTAGGAAGCGACACACATCTTTAATGAATTGAGTGAAATAAGTTCATAAAGGTTTAATTACGGGCCAATTGGGTGAGTCCGGGTGTATTAGCGAGTGAAGTTACGCTAAATTATTTAATGAGTAATGAAATAAAATAAGATACAGATAGAGATCGGGTATTTGGGCTAGTGTTATGGGTTTTAGGCACGGGTTAGCCGGACTTTATATATATATATATATATAAATAAATATTGGTGTGATTAATATTTATAGGAATACATACCCCTCTAGTGCTATCATCAGAGGTTTCGCGATGTGGGTGAATCCTTTGTTTAGTGAATGCTGGGAGAGTATAGTCCCGAGGTCATATCGTCCAGTATATTATTGAGTGATATATTTTTCTAGGTGAGACATTTTGGGTATGATTCGGTTTCTCCCTCGGGTATATATGACCGCCTTCACTACGTTTGAGATATTTTTAGCAAAATTTAGTGTGAGCTAGTCCGACTTGTGTTAACCGGGTTAGAGTGAGCATACCTGGGATATGATAGCATTTTAGAGAAAGCATCCGATGAGTTATTACTCGGGAATGGATAGTTATTATACATGACATGTTTGTGAATGTTTTAGTACACTAGTATGTATATAATATGAGTAGATAATTATATACGGGATTTATACAGAAGCGTGAATGTATTTCTTATATAACTAGTGTGAAAGATAATGATTTAAAAAGGGGTTTCCTACATAACCAGTGTGAAAGTTATATGACTAAAAATGGTTTTCCTGTATAACTAGAGTGAAAGTTATATAATTTAATATAGTTGAACCAATTAAATAAGTTAATGAATAGATAACTTAATAATCAAAGTAAGAGTACTCGGGTTAGAGTAGTGTTGTAGAAAAAGGTGTGATATGGCTAGTTAGGTGGGGTAGCTTAACTAGAACTTTTGATTAAGATTTTCAATCCTTAAAGTTTTCTTTATAATGCTTGCATGGAGTAGTTTGATTTTGTGTTGCTTAACGGATTCTATTTTTATATGCCTCGATTCACACATGCACGAGCTCATTTGAAACTTAACTTCACATGTATATTTGAGCTAAGTGAGATGTTCTCCTATCAATTTAGTCATCTACATGTTGTTATGACTATGGGGGATTTGTGCATGTAGGAACCGTTTCTAGGATTTAGAAAAAATAAAAAAATATTTATTCGGTGTTGTAATTGTTTATCAATGGAATCGGGTTGCGAAAGACAAAATTACTTTGCGTGAAAAGCCACCATTCAAATTTGGCCTAAAAAAGTTGTCAATATATAAAAATTAGCCAAGGCCTTTTTAGTTTAGTTGATATGTTCAAAAAGAAAAAGAAAAAAGAAAAAGAATATTAATGAGGAAGTTTGGTTGGATATATCAACCGGTTTACACAATGACTTTGTATCCTAGTTAATCTATTTTTCCATGACTCTATTGGTTGTGGAGTCATTAAGATTCTAGGCTTGTATGAATTGTGTATGTTTGTTCAATGAGTTCAATTTATATTATCACATGAGGCTATATTTAAGTGTGATAAAGTTTTTCAATCAAATGAGACTCCGTGGACATGTTTAGGTGATTGGGTTTATATTTCTTTAGTCCCTAGTTCACACCCCTTCACTTCCGTTTACCACATGTATTTAAACACATTTTTGTCATACGAGTGTGGAAGGCTTAATGTATTTTGTGTGGTGTGTGGTGTTTATACCTATGTATATATGTGTGTGAGTTATTGTTATCTTTTGTGTGTGTGTGTGTCTATATATATATATATATATATGGTATTTATTTATTTTTGAGCCTTTGCTATGCTAGTTAGTACATATATGCTATGAATACAAAATTGATATTGATCTTGTTGCGTCTTTTTGTTTGATATCTCACGAATTAGAGAGAAAAACTGTTTATTCAAAAGTTCCTTTTTGTGTTCTTGAACTTTGATGAATTAATTTGTTCTAGACACAAATATACACCCATATGTTTGTTTGAAATCCAAGTTCTTCAATATATATATATATATTACTTGGAGATTGTTTGGCACCGGGTTCTTCTCTACCCATCAAAGGAGATAGTTTGGTTTTTTCTACGACGTGCTCATATGGTGAAGGGCACCGTGTCTGGATTGACGACGATCGAGCCCCATCGGTGGATTCTATGACTACTGTGGAGTCCGTAGTTATCGACTAGGCAGAGGTTAAAGCAAGAAAGAGCGTCAAGGCTTGGACGGAGTCAAGTCACTATCGTAAGTCTGTTGTCCTATTTGTGTAAAAATTACCATACCTACTGGATTTGTAGGCAGAGTCATCCGAGGTTTTTCCCATTTGGGATTTTCTCGTACATCGCGGTGTAGTGTGTGTGTGATTTACTTTATGTTGAAAATATATCACTTAGATGAATGTTAGGTTAATCAAGATAAAATTGGTTTAAATCACAATTATAGTTAAATTTAGTGCTAATTAATATTTGGGTAATTTTTAGTTTAATTTAATTCAAGTTGAAAAATTAATTTGGGAAAATTGGTATTTAATTTGTCTGGTCTATATTTAATCATGAATTAATTTTTGTTAGGCTATTTTGGACTTGAGTTGAATTAACTTGAATTTAAAAGTTAAATTTGAATTAAATTTGTTTAAGTTAAGTTAAAATATTTGTTGAATTAATTTTAATTTGGAGTATAATTGAACCATCTCAAAATTTAGAGTATAAAATTTGGGAGCATCCACCTCTCTCAAGTATATTAGCGAATAAAGTTACGCTAAATTATTTAATGAGTATGAAATTCAATAAAATAAGAGCCGAATAGAGACTCGGGTATTTGGGCTAGTGCTATGGGTGTTATATATATATATATATATATATATATATATATATATATATATATATATATATATATATATATATATATATTTGTATGATTTATAAATATTGTAGTGATTGATATTTATAGGAATACATACCCCTCTAGTGCTATCGTCGGAGGTTGCGCGATGTGGATGAATCCTCTGGCTAGTGAATGCAGGGAGAGTATAGTCCCCAGGTCATACTGTCCAGTATATTATTGAATGATATATTTTTCGAGGTAAGACATTTTGGGTATAATTCGGTATCTCCCTCGGGGAAATATGATTACCTCCACTACATTTGGGATTTTTTTAGCAAAGTTTGGTGTGAGCTAGTCTGACTTGTGGTAACCGAGTTAGAGTGAGCGTACCTGGGATATGATAGCGTTTTAGAGAAAGCATCCGACGAGTTATTACTCGTGAATGGATGGTTATTATACACGACATGTGTGTGAATGTTGTAGTATACTAGTACGTATATAATATGAGTAGATAATTATATATGGGATTTATACATAAGCGTGAATGTATTTATTATATAAGTAGTGTCAAAGATAATGATATAAAAAAAAGGGGTTTCCTACATAACCAGTGTGGAATTTATATGACTAAAAATGGGTTTCCTATATAACTAGAGTGAAAGTTATATAATTTAATATAGTTGAACCGATTAAATAAGTTAATAAATAGATAACTTAATAATCAAAGTAAGAGTACTGGGGTTAGAGTAGTGTGGTAGAAAAAGGTGTGATATGGCTAGTTAGGTGGGGTATCTTAACTAGGAAGGTTAGAAGGCAAGCATTCGGTGTGCACATTAGATAAGGGGTGAGTTATACCTCAAGAGCGTGCGAAACTAGCTTAAATATGAAGTGTGTGCTTGCATATTTAATTATTGCAATTTAACTGCTTGCTAAATATTTTCAAAATGTTTTACTTGGTCTCTGACTCGTGTCAAAATATTTTTCAAAACCTTTAGGTGTCTACCCACAGGTATGCCCAATTTGAAGATTATATCCAGGGATGCATAGCTGTAGCTCATGTGGAAGTTGCAGGACTTCGTTATAGACGCTTCATTCATTCATTCATTCATTCCTAGTGTAGGGACTTTACTCTAGTACTCATTTGGGCATGTCGCCTCGATTTAGTATTCAGTTACGTATTTGACTTTGTGTATCCAAACTATCATTTAAGTTTGTTATTGGATTTTATATTTGAACCAATACTTGATTCGGTCATCTTTATTTATGTTATTCATCTGCGTTGGATTCAGTTACCAGTTTGTGTGGATGATTTTATTATTATTTTTATTCCCGCTTGTTGTTAATTAATGAAAGATAAAAATTTGGCACCGGCCTAATTAAATTACTGGGTGGTTAGTTATTTTAAAAAGGTTTTCAACAGTGATGATGAGAGTGAGCCATATGAGACCAATTTTTTATTTTGATCACGACCAGGTATTTTAGTCGACAAAGTGTCACAATTTGTTATTTCCCTTATTAAGATCAGTGAAGAATTATTCATTTACAAAATCATCATCATTAAGAGTATGATTAGAATCAAGAAAATTAATATAAGGCACAACAAGATACTCAAAATCTTCGTTTATTTCATTTTTAAGAAAACAGCATTGAGAACCTTGTCAAAAGAGGTCTCGGTTACATTCATATCCAGAAAAGGAAAAATAGGAATAGGTGAAGAGACTTAAATTCGGTAAACAATAGGGTTAAGTTAAATTTGGGAAGGCTGACCGGGTATGGCATTCCAGTTGAGGAGATGCATGTCAGCAGTTATTGATAGCAAATTTAACCTGCTGACATGGACCAATTATGTGGAGACACGTGTCAATCTACATGGCACCTGAGAACATTTTTTTCGAGGAACTCAACCTCCCCGACCAACTCAGACACTCTGAGTAGCAAGTGCTCTCCGAGGAACTTTACTGTACCGAGCAACTCATGAATACCGAGCTACTTAGGCGGTTCGAGCTGCATCTCATACAGAGCATTAATGTCCGGATAATCAACAGATCGACTGGGCATTAAATGCTCATTATTATCTTACAAATGTATACGCCTATTGGACAGCTATGTATTACCCTTTCACATTTACAGCCTGAGGGCTATAAATACATTGTATCATCCTCATTATAGGGGGACTCGGAATTTCTTGAAAAAACTATCATCGAGAATTCTGGACAAACAATCATCAATATAAAAACAGTGGACGTAGGCCATTCTTATAAGGCTGAACCACTTTAAAAATTCATTGTCTAATATTCCTTTATTATTATTATTATTATTATTATCTGTGATTAAAAGAATTAGTTCAAATCTAATTTTTTACATCAACAGATTGGCGCCGTCTGTGGAAAACGACTGTAATTATCATTTTTCACCAAAATAATTTATCACCAATGGCTGATAATCCTGAATCCAGTAATCGAAATGCTGGAAACCCCTCGAATCCATCCGCTCCTCGAAATGTCCAAGATCTGGCTGGAATTATGGCCAATTTGGCTCAAGGCCAGACGACCATGCAAGAGACTATGCGACAACTCATGCAAACTATCCAAGGTGGAGCGCCGACCCATTCAGGACAATGAAGTGTTCAAAGAAATACCCGTTTGATTTCTTCGCGTATTAGGCAGAGCGATTCATATCGCACTGAGAGATCTGATGATTTTTCTTATCAACCGCGTTGAACTTCGTTAGTGCGAGACACAGATACTGAACAACACATCACTCTCTCTCCAGAAAGGACTAGTGCATTGGAGAGATTAAGTAGGGTCTCTCCTTTTGATCGATTGGGACCTAAGAGAAATAGAAGTCCTCTTAAGGCTGTGTCGAGGAACTTTTGACCACCATCCGATCTAAGGGAGGGTTCTGCCCAATCATAACCAGCTGCTCGTCATGATAGATCCCAGGAAGCGACTTCAACATGATCAATTGCTCGAACCAAGAGGCCCGAGGCAGGAAATGATGCATGGAAAGGCTCTATTCAAAGGTTGGAGGATAGACTAGGGGAAATGGCTAAGGCCAAGAATCCTCTACAAAGAACTTTTGTCCAAGGGACGCCTTTTATACAGGCAATTGTGGATTTTTCCACACCATTGAAGTTCAAAGCACCTGTTGTGACCCCTAAATATGATGGAAAATTGACCCTGTCCTTCATATAGAACAATACCAAGCTATTGCCAACATCTATATAGTGCCAGGCGAGATGAGATGCAGGGCATTTTCGGGAACTCTTACCGGATCTGGACAAATATGGTACAATAATCTTCCTCGGGGGAAGATTTCAACTTTCTTTCAACTGGCCGAGCTCTTCATTGGAAATTTTTGCTTTGGAGCAAAACCAGTTAAACGAGTAGCACATTTGTTAAGTGTTAGACAAAAGGCAGGTGAGAGCACCAGGGATTACATAACCCGTTTCAATAATGAGAAGCTCGAAGTTATTGATTACGAGGAAAAGACAACGATTACTACTTTGATGAGTGGGCTGCTGCCCAACAAGTTGTACTATACTTTGGCCAAAGATCCACCCAGAACTATGTCAGAACTAATGGCAAAAGCGGCCAAGATTATGAATGCCGAGGAGGCTTTGGCTGCGAAGAAGAACGTGGACATCAAAGAGACTAAGGTGGAGGTTGATAAGGCTAAAAAGAAATAACATAAGAACAATGGTGGTGACAAACAGTCAAAAGCAAATCCATCATGGGAAATACTGAAGAAATTCGAAAATTATACTCCTTTGAAAGTAGACATAAATCATGTCCTGGAAGAGATCAAGAACAGCGAGGAACTAAACTGGCCTGAGAAAATGAAGTCAGATCCTGACAAGAGGAATAAGGCCAAATAGTGCAAGTTCCATAAAGACCATGGTCACACGACCAAAAATTACATAGCTCTCCAGAATGAAATCGAAGCACTCATCAGACGAGGAAAGCTGGCCAAGTATGTTGATCGAAGAAATCAAAGAAAAGGTAACGACCGAGCATGACATAGGTCTAGATCTCCTCGTCGAGAAGAAGAAAAGAAGAAAAGAGATCATGAAGATGATCCAGAAGATGACCCTGATCTCCCCAAGAGACCAAGACAGCCAGAGCGTGAGGTATTTTCAATTCGTTTTGGATCATTTGATTGTAATGTTATTACAAGTGGAGATGCAGGAGGTGGGGACCTTACTATATAAAGTAAATCTTACCTCAATGAGGCTCAAGCTTATTCATACATTCAACGAATAAATCTAGCTGAGGATGATCGCCCGAGGAAGGTGAACAAAGAAAAACTGGTCATCGATTTCTCCAAGAACAACCTTGCAGGTGTACTATATCCTCATGATGATCCACTGGTGATCAAAATGAGGATGAAGGAAGTAATAATCTCAAGAGTACTGGTGGATAATGGTAGCTCAGCGGATATCATGTTCTACTCATGCTTAGATAGTTTAAATCTAAAGTTGTCTCAGTTGGAACCTTATCACAGGCCCTTCCTCGAGTTTGCTGGCGAGAAAGTCTTTCCACTTGGGACGATCAAGTTGGATATGTTCATCAGTACATGGCCTGCTTGTCGAACAGAAAGAGTACGTTTCTTTGTGATGGATAAGAATGTCCAGTCAACTTACAATATCATCATGGGAAGGGTAGGATTAAAGAAGTTCGAAGCAGTACCATCTATTGTACATCAATGCCTGAAATTTCCAACTAATTTTAGAGTGGGAGTTGTGAAGGGTGACCAAAAAGTAGCTCGAGAATATTACTACTCATCTGCCGAGCAAGAAGAACTAGAAGAATCTAGGAAAAAGACTACTACCTATCAAATGGATGAAGGTGCAGAGATTAAAACGTTGGATCCTAGAGACGAGTCGCAGCTCGTGAAAGGTCAGGTGGTGGAAGCTACTGAAAATATCATTTTGGACGACGAACACCCAAAACGAACTACTCAAATAGGTTCGTCGTTAGATGCCTCACTAAAACAAGAATTGATAATTTTCCTAAAAAGTAGAAAACAAACTTTTGCTTGGAGTCATGAGGATATGCCAGGAATAGACCCAAATTTCTTATGTCATGAGCTCAATGTGAATAAGGAGATTAAGCCAGTCAAGCAAACAAGAAGAGTGTTCAGCCCCGAGAAGCACCAAGCTATACAAGAGGAGGTCGAAAAACTCCAGAAAGCTTGCTTTATTGACGATGTTAAATATCCAGACTGGTTGGCAAATGTGGTAATGGTGAAGAAGAAAAATAACAAGTGGAGGATGTGTGTAGACTTTACCGACCTTAACAAGGCATGCCCAAAGGATCATTTTCCTTTGCCCCGAATTGATCAATTAGTGGATGCTACCTCGTGACACGAGCTGTTGAGCTTCATGGATGCTTATTCTGGCTACAACCAGATTAAAATGAAACCTGAAGACAGGGAGAGTACCTCTTTCATTACCCCTAAGGGAACTTATTATTATAATGTTATGCCTTTTGGTTTGAAAAATGCAGGTGCAACATATCAACGACTGATGAATAAGGTATTTGCAGAGCAAATCAGTTACAATATGGAAGTTTATGTTGATGATATACTGACGAAGAGCAAGAGAGTTGCTGACCATCTAATTGACTTAGGCCAGACCTTTGATCAACTAGATAAATATCAAATGAAACTGAATCCCACCAAGTGCATATTCGGAGTACGAGAAGGCATATTCCTCGGGTATATTGTCAACCAACGAGGAATCGAAGAAAACCCATAGAAGATCAAGGCTTTATTGGTACTACGATCTCCAACGACGAAGAAGGAAGTACAAAGTCTCACTAGGCGAGCAACAGATAGATGCCTCCCATTCTTCAAAACACTCCGAAAAACGTTTGAATGGAATGACGAATGCGAGAAGGCTTTTCAAGAATTGAAGACATATCTGGGAGAACCTCCACTATTTTCCAGGTCAGTGATGGGAGAAAGATTGTATTTATATTTGGTAGTGTCGAATAATTCAGTTAGCTCGACATTAATAAGAATGGAGGATGGAGTACAAAAACCGATCTATTACACTAGCAAGGCCTTCCGAGGATAAGAGATCAGATATCCAAGACTGGAAAAGTTGGCATTGGCATTGATCGAGGCGAGTAGGAGAATGAGGCCGTACTTCCAAGCTCATACCATAGTTGTGTATACTGATATGCCATTGAGGCAAGCCCTTCATAAACCAGAAAAATCAGGGAGATTGATGTACTGGGCAGTAGAACTTGGTGAATATGACATAGTTTATGAGCTCAAATCGTCGATAAAAGGGCAAGCAGTAACAGATTTTATAGCAGAGTTCACCTATCTTGATACCTCCGAGGAGCAAAAGCTGCACACCGACCAACCTGTGGATGTTACAGGATCATCAAATTTAAACCCCGATCAACTTCAGGTGGTCGACGAGCAATAGAAGATGGTCGACGAGCAGCAGGAAGTGCTAGAGGAGGATAAGAGGAAGCAAAAAATATTCTATCGAGGAACTCTGTCCGATCAAAAATTTGAAGACGAGGTACCTATATGGAATCTATATGTGGATGGCTCATCTTGCACTACAGGCTGTGGGGCAGGGATTGTTTTGAATAGCCCGGATGAGGTCGATGTGGAATATGCTCTGTGCTTCCAATTTAAGGCTTCTAATAATGAGGCTGAATATGAAGATATGATTGCATGTCTTAGTTTGGCAAAAACTATGGGGGCAGAGCAGGTTATTGTATTCAGTGACTCGCAATTGATCGTAAATTAAATGCTGGGAGTATATGCAGCCAAAGGAGAATTAATGATTAGGTATCATGCAAAATCGATGGAGATTTTATCAAGCCTGATTGCAGTACAGATGATTAGAATACCAAGATTGGAGAATGCAAGAGCAGATGCCTTTGCTCGGTTAGCTTCAGCCACAGATACCGAGATACGAAGAACAATCCCATTAGAAGTCTTGGCTAGTCGAAGCATAGATGAAGATCTGACGATTAACTTTATTACCCTTGATTTAGATCCATATTGGATGGATCCCATCAGGGTATATATTGAGGAAGGGAAATTACCAATTGACAAACTATCAGCCAAAAAATTGAAGTTTAAAGCTGCTCGATATGTGTTGACCAATGGTGTTCTATATAGATGAGAAATCATAGCTGGCTTGCAGAGATGTGTACATCACACCGAGGTGAAAGACTTGATCGAAGAAGTCCATGGAGGGTCTTGTGGAGCCCATGTAGCAGATCAGACACTTTTGCAAAGGATAGTGACGCAGGGATACTATTGGCCGACAATGAGGGCTGATTGCATAGCCTATGCCAAAAAATGTGACAAATGTCAATGCTTCTCCACTATCCGAAGAATTCCCCAAGCATTGTTGACACCCATTACTTCCCCTTGGCCATTTTCCATGTGGGGAATTGACTTGGTCGGGCCACTTCCAACGACCAGAGGAAGTTTTAAATATCTCGTCGTCGCAGTGGATTACTTTACTAAGTGGGTGGAAGCTGAGCCCCTTATCGATATGACATGTGACAAAGTGTATCAATTTATATGGAAGAACATCATTTGTAGATATGGTCTTCCTCATGCATTCATCACAGACCATGGAACCCAATTCGACAACGAGGAGTTTGCTGCGTATTGTCATCAGTCGAACATATTGAAAACCCACTCTGCACCAGGCCACCCTCAAAGCAATGGACAAACTGAAGTGACAAACAGAACGCTGTTGAATGGCTTGAAGAAAAGATTAAATGATGCAAAGGCAAATTGGATCATCGAACTGCATTATGTACTATGGGCTTATCGTACTACTCCACGAGCAGCCACAGGAGAATCTCCATATATGCGGGCATTTGGAAGTGAAGTTGTTATACCTGCCGAGCTGAGTCTCCCCACACACAGAGTGATGAATTTCAACTCTCCTATCAGTGACCTGATGAGAAGATTAGATTTGGATATGCTCGAGGAAGTTAGAGAAGAAGAAGCAATCAGAAATGCTGCATAGTAGCAACGGACAACTCTGTTCTACAATAAGAGAGTAAAGAAATGTGATTTGAAAGTAGGGGACTATGTGCTAAAGAAAGTAATTCAAAAGCACAACAAACTGGAATCTAACTGGCATGGGCCCTACAGAGTAACAGAGGTTCGACCAGGGACGTATAGAATCGAAACCTTATAAGGAGAGGAGTTTAAGAATGCATGGAACGCAGAGCATCTGCGTAAATATTATTAGTAATTTAATCTCTATGTAATGCAGTTTTCGATATGAATAAAGTTTTGGATATTTCGCCCAATACTCTCCTTTTGTTGAAATTTTTTCGGAGTACTAGTGCTACATACTACGCATCTGGGTTTAGTTGGGAATAAAATAAAAAATTTCCCAGAAACGCCAACTACGGTTGGTTGGGAAGAAAATCCACCAGCTAAGGCTGTTCGGGAATAAAAAATTTCCCAGAAACGCCAACTACGGTTGGTTGGGAAGAAAATCCACTAGCAAAGGCTGGTCGGGAATAAAAAAATTTCCCAGAAACGCCAACTACGGTTGGTTGGGAAGAAAATCCACCAGCTAAGGCTGGTCGGGAATAAAAAACTTCCCAGAAATGCCAGCTACGGTTGGTTGGGAAGAAAATCCACCAGCTAAGGCTGGTCGAGAATAAAAAACTTCCCAGAAACGCCAACTACGGTTGGTTTGGAAGAAAGTCCACCAGCTAAGGCTGGTCGGGAATAAAAAATTTCCCAGAAACGCCAGCTACGGTTGGTGGGGAAGAAAATCTACCAACTAAGGTTGGTAGGGAACAAAAACCTCCAACTCCGGTTGGTCAAAAATAGTTGGTTAAACAATGAAAGTCATTTCAGGGCTTAAAATTAAAAAAAGTGATAAGTCACCATAATCGAAAAATAAAACACAAATTTCTTGATACTTATGACATTTTAAACTACCATCATAGTTGGTCAAAAATCGAAATATCACCAACTATGGTTGATCGTCAGATGACTATCATCAATCCAGGATAATCAACAATAAGCTTTCACCAACTTTAGTTGATCGACAATTTAAAATAACACAATATTGTTATCTTTTTAATAGATATACAAGCACATTCATTAATAAATAAATAAAATGTTTTACAAGACAATAACAATCAAGATTACAAAGAAAATTTGTCATTAAATCCAAAACGAAATACATTGAGAATGAAATACATATTACAAAAAAATTGTTACATCAAGAATCCTATTCTATTAGTTTCTTCCCCTCTGCCTTTGAAACAGGTTCTTCACCAGTGGGAGGATCGTCTAAGGCATAGGGGGAGTTGATGAAATTTTGATCTTTGAGCATCCTGACATTCATTACTGATGGCCGATCAAGTAGGTGTTCAGGACGAGATATCTCAAAATTAGAATGAAGACTGTAGTCACCGAGATACTTTAAAATCAAACATTGAGGAATGGACCGAGCAGGAATCCAGCTCATATCAAGTTTGAAAGGTGGCACTGGCAACTCGAGCAACCCAGGTTCATAGTAATCCCAGAGATAATGGCCTTGCTCCAACTGTAACACCCCTAGTGCATTCAGCCATCCTTGCTTGTAACCCTCATTGTTTAAATTATGGATCAAATCATCGAGGTGGTAAAGGGCTTCATTATATCCAGCCATCCAGAACTCTGTGGGATTCTTGTGAAATTGATAGGTTAACCTCTCCAATTACTCGTGGAGGTTCTTCGTTAAAAGTTCTTTACTCTCCAAGGCAGACTTTTATGCAGAGAGCTGCTCGTCCAGATTCAGAATCTTCTTGGACATCTCAATTAATGCTTGATTCTTCGCCATTAATTGGAAGGCCTGATTCTCCAAAGCTGATTGAGTTCTTTGTTCTTCAACAGTAACCCGAGCAGCCCTTGCTCGTCCCCGAGAAGCTCTTGCTCGTCCGCGAGAAGAAGTAGAAGCTCCAGTCCTCTTTAAGGTTTCCAATTCGTCTCTCAAATTGGCATTTTCGACCTCGAGGAAAGAGAAACCTTCGTCATTGACTGGGACCAAAGCTCCCGAGGTAGATGCTACTGATTTCAATTGGGATATCTCTCCTCACAAGTTATTGTTCTCCTGCTCTAGAAGTTTGGCTATCTGCCTATGCTCTTCAACCTCGGTCTTCAAAGTCCTCTCTTTAACGTCATAAGCAGCAAATAACTTATCATATCCTTTGTCAACATTTAGTTGCTGATACTTTTTCTCATATCCCTGATGCAAAAGGGTTGTAGACTCCTTGTATTATTGTTGAAGTTCCTCGAGAGTACCCTGGAGGTCTTCAATCATCTCGTAATATGCTACATTGTTGGCCACTGCACGATCGAGCAAGCATTTCAGATACTGGTAGGCTTTTACTGCTCACTCAGAAGTTTCTGGACCGAGGATATCAATAATTTGAGCTTCACTCAAGTCAGCATGGCCAGCCTTGAAGTAGTCGTTACAAATTTTCATCATTTCTGTATTGTGGGCTGACAAGAGCTCCATTCTAGCCATAAACTGGTAAGGAAAAGAGATAGAAAAATGAATAAGAATGCAGACAGAGCAAGAAGAATAGAATAGATTGATAATAAGAGCAGAGCAAGAAAAAGGGTTAAGTTGCACAACCCAAAAACTTCAAATTTTATTACATCATTAAAAAAGTACATAGCCCAGAGTTACATTTTACAAAAAAGCAAAGAGAAAAAGTCTGAACAACTCTACACCTTCTCCTTGTCTCCTAAAACTTTCTTGGGAGGCTAGGACGAAGACGTAGGTTTCTCAGATGGCATAGAAGGTTGCTCGGAGAGTGTTGGAAGCAGCTCGGTTGGAACCCTGGCTGGTTGAAATTGCTCGCAGGAGGTCTGGACAATCGGGTGATGAGAAACCTGATCTACGATCACCATAGAGGATTCCTCGGAAGCAGCTTCGTCTTCTTCTTCTTCCCCAGGAGAAGGAGGGGGGCTAGGAATATGTCGCTGAAATAGGTCTGAATTCTCATCGACATTCATCTCTCTCAGAGCAGCCACCTAACCATCCCTGAAATATTTAAGGCTGCCATACTCCGTTTGTGAGATCATGGAAGCCAAACCCTTATTCCAACCCTTGTCCCAGCCAGTACTGAAGGAATTTTTAACAACAAGTTTCCTCTTCGCTTTCTCTGAGGAAACCCTCTCAATCATGAGTTCCTCGGTAGCTTTTAATTTCCTTTCTGCCTCTTCCCTCTGGCAATCCGCTTCACGGAGTTTGCATAACTCCTCTTCAGCAGCTTTGAATTTGGCCTCAAGCTCTCCAACATTTTGGAGCTTCCCCTCGAGCTCTTTATTCTTACTTTCCAAGTCTTTTATCTTCTCCTCCAAACCCTTGGAGACTTCAACAGCTTTATCTCTCTCTTGCTCGGTGGCCTTTAGTTGTTTCCCCCAAGCAGCTTTGTCTTCGTCATACTTTTGACGAGAATCCTTTAAGGACTGTGACAGACCTACAAGAGCCTCCTCCACACCTGACGAGGAGCTCGAAGCTTTAATAGATTCATCCTTTTTCAAAATGGTGTTGAAACAAGTTACCAACTGGAAAAAGAAAATAATTGTAAGTCAGTACAAGGACATAACATTAAAAAATGAAAGTGTAAAATAGTAATACTTACAGAGGCAATATGTTGAGCTTCCAAGGTAGTAACCCTCTCTCGAGAAATATTTTCTTCAACACCTTGGATCTCAGGGATAATCCAAGACTTCATCGAGCTCATGGCAAAGCTCGGAGCAACAAAAGTGGGAACACCACTTCCAGTAGTTAGAGGCTGAGAGATGGATTCAACCAAATTGTTCGAGGATTTTTTCTTCAACTTCCTCGTGGGAGTAGGAAAATTCTCAACCAAGGATGCCGTCTTGATCGGTGATATAACTATAACCTCGCTTGGAGAGGAAACAACTGCAATCTTGCTTGGAGTCATAGGGGGCTTCTCGACAACCTTCTTAGTAGCAGCTGGAGGAGGTGCATCAATTTGTCTTGTCCCTTCTTCTGGGACATCCTGCTTACTTTTCTTTGCCTCTTTAGCAGTAGAGGCAAACTTATCGAAGAGGGAATGAGATCTTCTTCTCTTCATTCTGTCACTGAGAGGAATATGCGATTCAGGAGAAGAATCTGCAGAAACTGGTGCTGGTTCTATGTTACTTATCATTAGACGAGCAGTGAAAGACGAGGTGTAACTCTTATACTACAACAAGTACGAGGCTGATCTGATATGTTCGTCAGTGACAGTTTGATGCAAACTCCAGATAAGTTTCAAATGCTTTAAGTTAACTTTTGTCTCCTTTGGAGACCTTCTTTTGCTGTCAACTACAAATAAATAAAAATCAAAATATCAGTGATGAATTTTATCGAATATAAAGAAAACATGATTTCAAAAACTAAATAAAATAAAACAACCTATCCCATTGCCATAGGGAGGGCATCTAGGACCCTGATATACGTCATTCTCAGTTTATGGAGCATGTTGCCAATTTTTCATAACAACCCCATGCTCGAAGTAATCCCTGTTGGCATCTGGGAGATTGACAACTAAAGCCCTATTTAAAAACCTAGTTTTCAAATAAAAAGTACTATCACTGACAACCCATCTATAGCAAAACATAATTTTTGGAATTTCTAAACGGGTTCCATGAATCTGATTTAACCTATGGACTCCATTAACTATTCTCCATGTATTGGGGACTATTTTTGCAGGTACCACGTCAAAATATTGACAGAATTCCAAACACAAGGGATTTGGAGGAAAAGAAAAGCCACATTCGGCTACAAATAGACTGGGGAACCAATGTCCCTTAGCCAAACGAAAATAATCAGAAGGACCAGGAAGTTCTTCCAAAATGACCCAGGAAGGAATAGAAAAATCAGAACGAAATTTATCAAGTGACTCAATAAGGTAAACCATGATGAACAAAGAAAATAAAAGAGAAGGAAGAAGATCTTACAGAACAAGGGTAGATCAGTTGATAATGAACGATGGAAGGAATGAATGCACAAGATGGAGAAGAAATGGAGAGCTCAAAGATACAGATTTAAAAAAGTAAGAGACAATAGGATTTTCTGCAACGCTTAAATACCTTACCTTGGGAAGGGGTAAAAATAATGATTACAAAGAAAGACGTTTGCGCTACCGGCGACTAAAAGGACAAAAAGGCACGGAGATCGAAGCAGTGGGAAAAATTCAAAAAGTCTGATTCTATGAATTCGAAAGGAAAAATAAATACAATGAAAACACTCCTAAAATTCAGGATGACTATTTAATACCGCCATATTTCGAGAAGAATGTTCCACACTCCTCAACCCCGAACTGTGAAACATTGGGGGCTTATGTTGAAACCAAATTTAACCTGCTGACATGGACCAATTATGTGGAGACACGTGTCAATCTACATGGCACCTGAGAATATTTTTTCCAAGGAACTCAACCTCCCTGACCAGCTCAGACACTCCGAGCAGCAAGTGCTCTCCGAAGAACTTTACTGTACCGAGCAACTCATGAATACCGAGCTAGTTAAGCGGTCCGAGCAACTTAGGCGGTCCGAGCTGCATCTCATACAGAGCATTAATATCCGGATAATCAACAAATCGACTGCGCATTAAATGCTCATTATTATCTTACAAATGTATACGCCTATTGGACAGCTATGTATTACCCTTTCACATTTACAGCCTGAGGGCTATAAATACCTTGTATCATCCTCATTGTAGGGGGACTCAGAATTTCTTGAAAAACCTATCATCAAGAATTCTAGGCAAACAATCATCAATATAAAAACAGTGGACGTAGGCCATTCTTATAAGGCTGAACCACTTTAAAAATTCATTGTCTAATATTCCTTTATTATTATTATCTGTGATTAAAAGAATTAGTTTAAATCTAATTTTTTACATCAACAGCAGTCGTGATCTTAGTGGATGGGTCTGATAGTGCATCATGTGAGAAGATCATGCAGAGACTCTGCCCTAGTATCTGCAAGTTAAAGGATTATTCAAAGTCACTTTCCTCAAATTCTTTGGTAATTGACATGGTTCGCTCGATGAGAGGTTTCACTTCATGTTTTTAGTCTTTAACTCAAGAGTTACTGTCTTAAAAGAAGATTTCCAGCCCTGATTTCATCTTCTTGTCAATATGGTGGTACCACGGTTAAGAGAATGCCCATAAGGGGAAGCCATTACCCACCTTGACAAATATTTCGTTCAAAGAGTCTAAACAGTCTTTTCATTATCTAGGCATCTCTTCAATAGCGATCAACGGAGCGCTTTAAGTTCATCCAATGAAGGTTAGTAAAGGCCTCTTTCTAGACTACATGCTCAATGATTCCTTGCTGGCGTTATCCTAGCCCCATTCCAAGCATGAAGTGCGTATTATTGAACATATGAATCGCGTTGACATTGCCACATGGGTTATGTTCTGGATAAACTCGGTCTTTTAAGCTTTTCCCTGATGGGATAAGGATTGGATCAATTATGAAATCTGAGAGGAGCATGTCATTGGTCCCTTACTGAATCTCCAATACTGAGTTGCTAGTGCTGGCACTATCTATACTGCTATCTTTCCCTATAATGGTGATAACATTTCCTTTGGTAAAGAACTTTATCTTTTGATGAAGAGAAAAAGGATACCCTTGGGATACATGGGAGGCGTGGACGACTAAGGAGTAGGTTAAAGAAAGCAGGTACGTTGACGACTTAAAATTATATGAGAGGATTGATAGGGCTAGCCCATTGCATGATTTTTATGAAACCCATTAGTTATCGGTGAGTTTTGTCATAAGCGCGCTCGGCGACAGAGGTAGGAATGAGATCCAGAACTTTCAGTCCCAAATAGTTGAAGGTTCAGAGCGGATAGACATTGAGAGCAGATCCATTATCAACAAGTGATAATAGGATTGTCTTCCCTAAGACTTCGATAAAAATATTGAGAGTATAATTATGATCAGGGCCAAACTTTTGTATTTTGTCTTCAAAAAAGGAGAGGATTCTTGAAGAGGCTGGGGATCCAACTATATTTACGGCTTATTCAAGAGTAGTAAAGGGAGAAATTGTGGGTCCTATGAGGAGTTTTATCAAGGTATTTTGGTGTAGCTGAGAGGGCATGAATATTCTTCATAGGGTGATATTTTCTTGGGTCTTCTTGATTTGATCGAGGACTTTTCTTTCCTCAACAGTCATTTCTAGTATTTAAAGTTCTTCGGTCACACCCTTTCTTTTATTTGTTTTTATTGCATGGGGAATCGAATTTTTATAGTGTTGTCCTTATCGATTCATGTGGTTCATTGAGGCAGGGAATAATAAGAATTATGTGTCTTCATCAATATCGATTTGAACATAAACTTTGTTGATTTCCCCCAATAAATCCTTAAAGGAGACCATTCCACATAAGCTGGCAACTGGACTAACCACTTCATGATTCGACTCATCGTCTGAACTGTTAAAGTCATCCCCCATCCAGTGGTGACTATGTCATCTTACTAAGAGTAATTAGTACACTCGATAACCTTAATAACTTCATTGTATAAATCTTCTCACTTGGCTAGGAAGTGCGGGACTGAAGCGACTAACCGTCCCTAAAGTTTCAAAGTAGTAAGCAACTCAGATATGCTATAGATTTCCTTAGTTTGGAAAAACATATCGGTGATGATCTATACCACATCATCTAGATTGACTTCTTTAATAAGCACTACCCATTCGTCTGAATCTCAATCCCACTTTCAAGATTTTATAAATATGATACTAAATTTCTTATAGTTCATGGACATCTTGGTGGGCAATATCAAACCAAATTCTAAGAGTTAGTTTAACACAACATGTAGATTCGTGCCTTCCCCTTTGGATTAGGTACTGGCGGTAATATAGACTCTTGTAAGGAGTGACATAAGTTCATCAACAAGACATGTAGGGTGCAAGAGGAAAGGGGAAAACCTTAAGAGGTTTTGGTGAGACCATGGGGATGATGGGTGCTTTGCTAGGCACAATTTGATTAGATGTGTCAAACTCTGGGTCACTTTCTAAAAAATGGCTTTTGTATATGCTGGAAGTGGGTTGTGAGTGGTGTTGGGTTTAGGATTGACTGGTGGGGCGATGATACCCCGATCTATTAGGCCTTGAATCACATTTATGAGATGAAATCATTGATCAGTGGTGTGATTTGCGGATTGGTGAAAGTCACTGCAGGCATCGGGCTTGAAGTTTTTAGGGAGTGGAGTTGGTAATAGAGGGTCCAATGGTTTGATGAGATTTCTATTTAACATAGCGTGGTAGACTTTGGACAAGGGAGTATGGAGCTCAGTGTATTATTTTCTAGCATAATTGTGGTGACTGCCCAAAAAATTGAGGGTTGGGATATGTTGTTGATGGTTGAGACTATAACACTAGCAAGCTTCTCATATTTTTGGATGGTGAACTTTCTAGTCACTTTATTCAATTTTAATTCCACTTTGATGACACCTTCTTCGATTTCCACACCATCCACTCAGAGGGATCGAAGGTGTGGGTAGTTTTATCCTCCTATTGATGCTCGAATATAAGGCAAGAAGTTCTTCTTAACAATGATGACTTATTCTTCCTCGGAGGGTCTGTTGGTCATAGTGGAAATTTTCTCTCTCCATCCTTCGATAAAGAAACTCACTGATTTCCCAGGGTTTTATTTATGCATCTCCAGGTCTCATCGCGTGACCTCTAACTCTTCATTATACTTGTACTGAGATATGAATTCTCAGGTGATATCCTTTTAACTACGAATTTTGATTTCTTTAAGAGACGGGAACCATTAGAGGGCACTTTCTTTCAAGGTCTGCTAAAATATTTTAGCCTTTCTTTCTTCGGAGGCACCAAGAAGGGTCATGGCTCGATGATAGCTTCAAAGGTGCACAATCAGGGGTTCTCTTCCCCCGAATTACTCGATGTTTAGCATCTTGAACTTCTCTAACAGTCTAGCTTTGGGATAAGGATAGATATGGGTGTAAATATATATAATTCTCGTATATCTTGACTTGGTCAATCTTCTTTGACAACAGTTTGGGATCTTTCTTGACCTTGTTTAGTTGGTCCTCTTTGAAATTCATGGGTACTGGAAAATTAGCCCCTAGTTGGGCAAGGTTTGGCATCGTGAGTTGAGCAGGTGATGACCCATTAGCAGGTGGGGCATGAGAAACATATTGGTACTCTTATGGAACCCAGATAGGCTCAAGAGCAAATGGACCCAAAGCAGGAGGAAAGAGAACCTCGGGTTCTTCGGGAATTTGGGTTTGGTGTTCCCTATATTTCTTGGACCTCGATTTAAAGGTTGTCAATCTTGGCACTGAGTGGGGCTAGGACGACCATTAGTTCTGGCTGAATATTTAGTGCTTGGTCAGTGTTTTCCATAAAGAGATCTCGGAGGTTGATCCAAAACTCGGATGAAGTAGTAGATGAAGTGGTGGAGCTTCGGGGTAGTTTGATGAAAGATCAAAGCCAATACGGAGCGAGGCCAAAATTAGGTATGTGATTGACCTGAGAGGGAAAACTATTCAAATTTATTTTGAAGGAAAAAGGAATAAAGTATTTGGTATTTTGGAAGGAGGAGAAAAATGTTTTTGGGACTTTGGTTTTTGAAAAAGGAGGGAAAAGGAGAGGAATCTCAACATGATTATTATTATTATTAGGTTTTCACATGTATTAAGTTTCCCTAAATGCAGAAAAATGCTGGACAGTTTTTGATCATGGGAAAGTTAGGTTTAAAAATGTAAGACATAGTTTGACTTGTTTCCAGGCTCACGAAATGAGTCCTATTTTTAAAAAAAGGCAAAATATTGCGAAAATCTAGGCGGTATGTTGACCTGAAATTTTGACAGATTTTCGCATGGTAATCGACAAACTAAATATTAGTGCCCGATATTTGATGCCTATATAAGGTTTATGCAGTTGTTAGTCTAGTGGAAGGGTTCCCCCCTTTGGTATGGCTTCCACGATATACCTCTTGCCTATGAGGATAATCATTCATTGTTACATATGGACAATCCATTAGATATACCTAAGTGTATGTGAATTTTCTCATGATATACCTCGTGGGGATGGTACATGTGAGAGAGAATTAGATATACTCAACGTATGTGAATGAATTCCCTACGATATACCTCCCATCGTGAGTTCAGTCAAGCGGTACGATGCGGGGGGAACAGTTTTATATATGTCAAAGGAATGAGGCCAATGGAAGGTGAAAGTCATATCTCTTGGGTTAACTGCACCCCGCAGGACCACCACCCATCACAAAGCGACCCCCAATATGTGACAAAATTTTGGTCAATATTTCCATGCCCTTGGTGATGTAGTGTACAAAAATGCATGAGTTTTAATTAGTTTATTATGGAGAGAGTTTTTTTTAATTGCGTGATAAGTAATGGAGTACTACCCTAATGAGAGACAATATACAAGTATTGTGAAGAGTAAATCTAACGTGGAGCATGAAGACTATACTAAGCATGGTAAAAGGGAAGCATGGGGATATATACACATGAATGAGTGACATGTGAATATTTACAAGTGAATGTGTGTTGTAGTGAGTCTATACATGTATCAACTACAAGTGGTGTGTGATATGTGTAAGTGAGCATGGAGATATATACAAGTGTGATAAGTGTGGGTGTGTGCTAGTGAGGCCTAAGCATGGATAAGCTAAGTGGTGTGTGGAGCATGTGAGTAAAAGTGTAACTGTGTGAAGTGAACATGGAGAGTACATACAAGTGTGTGAAGTGTATAAGTGATTGAAAAGTGATATATACATGATAGATATAAGCATGAGGTAGATATACACAAAAATTAAATAAAGGAGTAAAGAAAACATATAGGTAGGAGCATATAAACCCATGTAGAAAAGAATAACACCCATGTAGAATTAGATTCTAGTTCTCTTAAAAGTTGTCCCTAGCGGAGTCGCCACAGTGGACATCCCAGGGCCTTTCTTTTCAGATTCCCT
Source organism: Sambucus nigra (assembly GCA_949130495.1). Classification (NCBI taxonomy): domain Eukaryota; kingdom Viridiplantae; phylum Streptophyta; class Magnoliopsida; order Dipsacales; family Adoxaceae; genus Sambucus; species Sambucus nigra. The sequence goes on along the minus strand of OX422213.1, from coordinate 338,051,005 downwards.
CGGGTGTGCACACGGGGATTGCTCCCTTTCTTTGGGCACTCGGTCGTCATCAATGTGGGGGATAATGTGTAGAGATAGAGTCACCAGCCTATTTGCACAAAATAAGCAAAAGAAATGTCGTCGCCTCAATAGAATGGCATCAAGGACAATACTGATGCTTGTAAAACCAAATAGGTCAAAGTTTCGGGGGCTAAGTTACAAAATGGGAAGGTTTTAGGCACCCATCCCGCCCTTTCGATCTTTCATGGGCATGTGTTAATATTTTTCTATTAGACTCCGTGAAGTGTGTGATCACGTGCATAATATAAATGAAGAATGGAATCAATAAACTCGCGTTATGGAATAGGAAGAAATGAATTCTTCTTTAGGATTGTTCCCGAAAATAATAATTCAAATATAGTATGAGTGTTTGTTGAATTGCAAATAAATCATATAAGAATGTGTATATCAGACAAAACATAATCATATAATAATATGAAATCATAAAGAATATATTTATGTATGATAGGAGGGAAGCAAATAAACATGCATAAAGGAGGACTCAATCTCGGGATTAACCTAAGAATCCTATATATCCCATGGGGCGTCAAAGTCCATGTAGTTCTAAGATAACATAGGGTGGGATTTAATCCATAAATCCCAGCAGGGGATTTCTCTTATGTGTGTGTATAGAGAAAATGTGTTTTAAGAGAGAGAATGTGAGATGAGAATCCCTCTTTTTTGTTTTTGGTATTTTTCGTAAAAATAGAGTATGTGCAAATACTACTAATAAAGTTTTGCGATTAATATATGTGATGTAATGAAAGAAAATTCTAAAGTAGAAGTAAAGTAAATAATACTAAAATGTGAGAATTTGAGAAAAGGATGGAAAATTAGACCTCCTTATAAACTCTTGATATTGATCTTGAATGTAGATATACTGATCTTATAGTGGTATGAAAGTAGTATGGGGGAGGTGGGGGAATTTACCAAATGAGGTAATAAAGTGATGGAAGGGAATGTTGGAAAATGAGAATTTTAGGAAAGGGAACGACTCTGAATTCAAGAGAATGTTCTATAACTTGCTGAGATGGGTGTTTAGGGGCCTTTAAAAGTAAGGTGAATGCCTATATTTATAGGTATAAGGGGATTGTCGATCGACAGGGGTCTAGTCCTGTCTATCGGTATAGCACCTCAGGCACACTATCGATAGGCAGGGTCCTTAGGGTGCCATTTGGTAGTCCGAAACTGGTTTTTTGGAAACACGATCGTAAAATGAAAATTATAAGTCAGAATCACGCATGGGGTAGACCATTAAAAAGGGTATTCATATACATTCAAGACTCCACTAAGTCACTCTCGAGTCCGAGAGTTGACTAAGGTCAAATGGGGCCCGAAAGCACCCGTTGGTCACTAGACAATAACTTTTAAAAATGGATCATTCATCCAAAATGTAAGGTGGATTCACGCACGGGATGGGCCATTGGAATGGGTATTCAGTTACCTTAGAGATTTCATTTAGCTTTATTCGGTTTGGAGAGTTGATCAAGGTCAAACGAGGCCTGAAAGCGCCCAGTGACCCTTCGGGGTAAAATGGGTCGTTCATCCGTACCGTAAGGATGATTCACGCACGGAATGGACCGTTGGAAAAGGGTTTTAGATAACTTAAAAGATTCAATGACTTTTACTCAAGCTAGAGAGTTTAATGGAGTCAAATAGGGGTTGAGAGCACCGAGTAGACTCCAGATTAAGTTTTGGAGTAAAATAGACCATTAGTCTGTATCGTAAGGTCGATTTGCGCATAAGGTGTACCGTTAGAAAGGGTTTTCAGATACCTTCAAGGATTCATTGACCTTTCGCTTACGCGAGAGAGTTGATCGGGGTCAAATGGGGCCTAGAAGCGCTCGATGGCCTTCGATTTAGTTTTTAGAGTAAAACAGATTATTCGTCTAAATCGTAAGGCTGATTCATGCACGGGGTGAACCATTGGAAGGAGGATTCAGAGCCCATTTAACATTCATTGAGATTCCTCTTAAGCGAGATAGTTGATCGGAGTAAAATAAGGCTCGAAAGTGCCCGATGGCCTCTAGATCGGCACTCAGAGTATGACCTAGGGTTTACGGTGATGAGTGAGTGCTATGGATCTATGGAGGTGTTTAAGGGGGTCCTAGGATGGGTTGTCTAAACTAATGATGTTGTCCCTCTGGTTCTTTATATTTATATTATATTATTTGACATCGAGCTACCTCATTTCCCTCAGGGAACTACCTAATTGTGTGTCCCACTTTACCATGTATAATACCCATAATTTTAAATTACTGAATTAAATTATTGAAGAGATCATATAAATCGGGTAAATTTTAATGGAGGAAATCTAATTAGTGAGTAAAGTTAAAATTTACTTATTTTTTTGTAAATTTCATGACATTTGTTTGATTATAAGGATATTTTGTTTTGATTAAGGGCTTTTGGGGTATTACGTTAGAACCTTAGGGGCAAGAGTGTCTTTTGGTAAGTATTTTTGGCTAAGTTAAGGGTTATAAGAGTCTCGCTTACATGTATGATAGCGTATGAATGTTCGTGCATGAATAGAAAAAAAAGAGACCGAGAGATGGATTTTAGCAGTTGTCCAGGGGAAGGACCCATGACCACAGGTGAAACCTACCATGACAGTGGCAAAGGTGCCCGCGATCATATCCCACCTACGGCACAATTGCAGGGCTTGTTGTCTTGGCTCTTTTAATTAGTGTAATTTATTTCCTCTGAAATTAAATTACCAACCCTTATATTCTCTTCATATCTAACTTTTAAAACCCTAAACCCAGTTAAAATACAACCTTTAAGCCTCCATTTGAGTAACTTAAGATTAGGATTTAGGATTGCTTCAAGAGGCAGAGTTGATCATAATTCAAAGGAAAATAAAGATTTTAAGTCATATTTCAAAAATAGTTAAAAGGCAAGAATACTTTACTTTCCCCTCTTGGTACTTTGTAATTTAGATATTTCCTAAACATTTTTATTGGTTAATTGAAAAGAGATTAAAAGTTTAATTATGGAAAGATAAACCTAATTAATTCCTTATTGTTATCAATTGGTATAAAAACTTGTAAAACCCCTCTATAATGAGAATTCCTAGAAAATGAGTATGCAAATTAAATGGTGTAATTATTGTAAAGATGAGAAGATTAACATATTAATTGGCTGAGAGTTAAATAAGGTACCTTATAAACTTTGTGAAATGAAAGGTAAGATATGATTATAACTATTCCCATGAAATGGTAATATGAATTTCTTATGCTTATTTTGGGACTCTTTTGGTTATTGGAAATTTATATGGACCCCACTTGAAATGCGTATAATATAGTGTGTTATGAAATTGTAATTTAAACCTTGGGAATTGGGTTAATCCACATGTGAATTGGAAATAATAAATGTTATGAGTAAAAGAGGATATTATTCGAGATTATAAATTATAAATGTTTATCGAGGGGATTATTGTTTCAGCCAAATGTTGTTGGAGTTGGGGTTTGGATGTTGGTTAGTTGTTGTTATTGAAGATATTATGCTGTGAGTTATTGATTTTTTCTATTGCATGTGTATTAATTTTTTATTACTTGTTGTGTTTTGAGTGTTGGCGGGATATTGGATGTGGAAAATTTATGTTTTTGTGTATTATTGAAAATATGATTTGTGGAGTTGTTCGTGATTTCTATTGTCGATGGGAATTAGGTTTTTGGATTATAATTATCATTGGTGAGTTTTTTTATTAGATCAAGGTTGTTATGAATGTGGTTTATGTATATGGATATATGATGTTAATGAGAATATTATGACCTTTGGGATTACTTATGCTTTTGAGATTAGGGTTATGTTACTTAGGATATGCCACATGTAGGGTTGAAATAAAGGCGATGATGTTTGAGGATACTTGCAATGACATAAAGAGTGGACTTGATACTTTAACGTGGAAGTCACTATCTTAGGATGAATTATGTTGAGGAAAATTTGAGTTTGTGGTAAGGGGGGATTTGAGAACAAATTGGATTCTTGGAAGTACGATGAATTTTCAAAGGTTAGGTCATGCAATGAGATGCTTTGTAACATATATTAAATTTAATGGAGTTAAGGGAGTGGATATAAAAGGTTAAGTTTAGTGTTTATTCACTCTTAATAACTACCTACATTATACACAAGTGTATCCGGGGGTTCCTTATTTAGATTCCATTTCGGAAACGTACCATTCATAGAGTTTAGAGAAGGTTGGAGTTAAGAGTTTAGGTTTGGTAAGTGTTGTAAAAAAATATGGTAGTTAGATTGGGAGTGATGGGTAAACGGTGATCGAAATGTGTGGCTTGTGAGTATAATTTATTTATGAATGATGAGATGTTAAATGAGCATGAGAAGTGTTTTGAAAATGAATGAGAGGAACATAAATGAAGTGAATTTATTATAGTTTTCATATAGTATGTTATTGATGATTAGAGTCAAGTGCCTTAGTACATAGAATGTTGGGATATTCGTTTATTTTCTCTCGATGACTGCCCAATCTAGACCGAAGTGTATTTAGGGGTTACTTAGAGTCTATAGAAGATTTAGAGTAGAAAATACGTCTCTTGTGTGTATTTTTATCGTTGTTGCAATTCCTTTTCCATCAAAATTCCCTTGAATCTACAAATAAACTCAAAATATGTATATGGTAAGTAAGAGAGTATCAATCCAACTTTAAGGATGAAACACAAAATAAGTGAAGACATGTGTAAATTCATTTGTATATTATTATTTTTTATGGTTTTTCTATTTTTGCCTATTATATTTTTTTTTTATGAATTTTTCAAGGGATTATTAATTAACGAACTATACTAAATTTTAAAGTACTAACTAAGATATAAAAGCTAATTTAAGAAAAGTGAGATAACAAAATTGTGCTAACAAGTAAACTAGATAAATTGGACTCATGAGGGCTTCAAAATTTATCCCATGAATGGGAGATTAGCCCTCAATTATCATCATCTAAAAATATAAGATAAATAAATGAAATCACGTGATGATTAAAATAAAAGTAATAAGAGAGGAATAGGTCAAACCCATTTATGCCTTGAATTGGAATGGAGTTTATAAGCACCCAAAAGTGTCTATTTTAGACCCCGAAGATGTGCACTTTAGTCGCTCAATCTCAATAAATTGGCCTTATGTTGGTATTTATCTATATCGTAGGTCAATATGAAGTCGCAGCATCATATCGCATTGATCCGGTATAATTGCGACAAAGTAGCAGTTAAATGCGCTAAATGAAGAAATCAAATCGACTGTGAAGTTCGAGACCACTTTTGAGCCTACCCCAGACGGACCCCGTAACTCTAGTCTATCCCAAACCGAGCCTTAACCTACCCGAAAGTTGATGTGTGTTGAGTTTGTACTTTTACTAATTTTTAGATTTTTATTCATTTTTATTTTTTAGAATTTATTTTATATTTATATAGGATTTTTAGGATTTATTTGCTATTTTTATCATTTCTTTTGAATTTGTGTATTTTTTTTTTGTTTTTAGTGTTTTTTATCTTTATTTTAATTTATTTTAGATTTTATTAGGACTATTTTTTAGGAAGGTATTCTTTAGTTTTATTTTTATTTTTTATTTTATTTTTTGGGATAAGTTTTTATAGAAATTTATTTTTAGTTTTATTCACTGTTCTAAAAATCCCGCCTAGGCACTTAAGACTTGGGATAAACACCCCGCCTTAAGTGTTTTACGCCTTATTCTTGGTAAAACCCTTAAGGTACAATTTTTTCTAAAAACAACAATACTTAAGTGCAACGATATTGCCTTTTAAAAAAAATTACTAACCGGACCATTATCTCATCCCAAATAATCAAATAGTATTTTAATTTGCATATATTCTGACATATTTTTATGATATGTACAATTTTAGTATTTTAATAGCCTTGTTATGGTTAGAAAAGATTAAAATATATTAAGAATGCCTAAACGCCTTTTCACGCCTAAGTCCCGCCTAGGCTTCTCAGGCTTAAGGCTCGGCCTCCAAGCCTCGATCACGCCCCTCGTTTTTTAGAACCTTTGTTTTATTAGATTTTATTTTTTTCCTTTTTATTTTATTTAGAGTCTTTTTAGTTTAATAGGTTTATTATTTTTATTCTTAGTTTCTTTTAGTTTGATTTTTATTTATTTTTGAGTTAGGATTTTTTTTAGTTTAGCTTTGTCATTTTTATTTTTAGATAGTTTATTTTTTTAGTTGGGTGCAAATGACACACACACACACTCTATACTACACTCACATACACCTTACTACTCCCAAACATAACACCCACACTATCATACACCTCACACACACCTAATCCCCCCCACTCATCTTCTCCACACAACTCTACCACTCTCTCTCCTCCACCATTAACACTCCACCTTCATCTTCTAAACTCGCCTAATTCTCTCTCCTCTCTTATTCACCATAACCATAACCTACATAACCAACCCTTTATACCTCCCATTCAAAAACCCGAAACCATTTCCCACCTCCCGAACCCTGATATTCCCTCAACCAAACACGACCCGGTGACCCTCCACCTGGAGCTTCCCTCATTCCCAAACCCGATCCCACATGCGATTGCAATCCCTCGACTCGTGACTCACCAACTACGAACCTCCAACTGGATTCCCACGAAACCCGTAACCCCGGTTACCAACCCGAGACCCATATGCTCAACCCACCATGAAACCCGTAAACCACCTACCATGATTGACGCATACCCATATAAACCAATTAAAATCAAAATGAAGACCCATTTTCCCCCCTTGTCCAAAACCGTTTTATCATCAGCCAAAAATAAAGACAAAAATAAAAATCAAATCCCACATGTGTTTAAACCAACTTAACCCTTATTCCAAAAATACCCCAAACACCTTATTAAACCCTTTTTCTATTTTACCCTCAAATCCCCCACAATCTCATCATCCTCATATCAAATCAAATCAAATTTTTACCTCACCCAACACACATGCACACTTGTGCAATTCTAAAAAAAGACCCTCTCACCCCTCATGCACAATTACCTTACCCAATTGGCTCCTAGATCCATGTTTTCCATGTATAAATTGCAGACTTGGTTTCATTTGAGAGGGATCCCCAAATTAGTTTTTAAGCGTTGTGTGATAAAATTCTCCCCGCTCCTCTATAGAGAGTATTTGCATTTTTAGCAAATATCTCAATATAGAGGTGTATGGTGAAATTTATCTCTTGGATGAATTCTACTCCACCCCTCTATAGTGAGTATTTGCATTTTTAGCAAAAATTTCAAAATAGAGTGATGTGGTTGAATTCATCCTTCTTGGATGTAAATTCTAATCCATTCCTTAATGGTGAGTATTTTCATTTTAGCAAATTTTTCAACATAAAGTGATGATGTAGAATTTATATCCTTGGATGAGTTCTAATGTACAATTTTATAATGATAGGATATATATTTTTAGCAAATCTCTTTTATTATTTAAGTGTCCATTATGAATTCATCCATTATATATTGTATATATTATAGTTTAGTTGTATTTCTTCTGATTTGTAGTTTTTATTTTAGAATCAATAAATACATTTGTGAGAGAATTTTGGGATTGTAATTGAAGACTCCATTCCAATTGAAGGCATAAATGGGTTTAATCTATGCATCTCTTATTACTTTTATTTTAATCATCACATGCTTTCATTTGTTTATCTTATATTTTTGGATGATGATTATTGAGGGCTAATCTCCCATTCATGGGATGAATTTTGAAGCCCTCATGAGTCAAATTTAGCTAATTTAATTGTTAGCACAATTTTGTTATCTCGGTTTTCTTAAATCAACTTTTACATCTTAGTTAGTGCTTTAAAAATTAGTATAGTTAGTTAATTAATAATCACTTGAAAAATCCATAAAAAATATAAAAAGAAAAAATAGAAAACATAAAAAATAATAATATGCAAATGAATTTACACATGTCTTCACTTATTTTGTGTTTTATCCTTAAAGTTGGATTAATACTCCCTTGAAGAAAGGCTTTAATACTAAAAGCTTTGTTTACAAGGTTGATAACAAAATGTTATGGGTTAGTTAACTCCGAATAAAAATTTTGGGAAAAAATCTTTTCGAAAAACACAAGATGTGTTATAAAATCTTTTCTGAATATATGGATTAAATTTGATAGTTGATTACCTTATTTTTTAATTTTTAATAAACATCTACTAAAGTTACCATGCAGTCCCAATCACAACAACAATTAAGAACATTCAAAGAAATAGACACAAGAATATTAACGTGGTAAAACTCTTAAACAAGGGAAACATCCACGGTGCCCTCTACGGCACAAAACAAAAATCCACTAGAATAAAAATCAAGTTACAACACTTAAGCAAACCATAAAGATCTTGACCTAAAATCAGAATGTATATACACGAGATTCTCCACTCCAAAGGTATTCTGAATTAGAACTCGATCTTTTCTTGTTGATTCTTTGTCTTTTCTTTGATCTCCTTCTCTTTGAATTCTGATTTCAACAACTTTTTCAAATTCAAGATTCTTAGACAGGACCACAGTGTCTAAGTGAGATAGTATTTGTGATGTGCTACTACATGCAAACATGTAACTCACCCTCTCAAGATTTATACAAACTTTCCTAACAAATTACAACAGTTCTAAAATGAAAGTTATTTCTGAATCTTGATCTTTCAAGGCAAGACTTATTGATCTTTTATTTATCCACAGATCTCAAGGATACCTTGCTCAGAAGACGGTTCAAGGTCTTAAACAATTTCTGGGTTTTGAAAATATTTTTGAAATTATAAACCTCCAATTGAGATACAACTAGACTAGAAGTCTACTTTATTAAAACAGATTCAGACTTAACATGCAAAGACTGATTTTATAATTTTTTACATAAAACTTATTTTTCAGATCTATACGCCTAAAAACTATAATAAGAGTTCTTTGTGTTCCTTCTTATTTTTGTACACCAGCACTTCATAAAATATGAAATAAAAACTAGAAACACACAACTCTCTAGATCTGAAAATATTTTCAAACTAAAAGTTTTTATTTCAAAAACCTGTTGAAACAGAATAGATCTAAAAATACTAGATCTAAAAAGAGAAACAGAAAAAATCTCGTGATGTTCTCTTTTAGAAAAAGTTAGTTTCAATAATGAAACTTAAGTCTATCTTAGAGATGAGTTCTGAGAGAATCAAAGATTTGAAGAGTTCTTCAAATAAAAAACACAATGCCAAGAACACATAAACCCTAAATGGATCTAACTCTGGAAAATGGGTTTTCTGGTGTTTGGAACTGTTTAGGTTTTGGTGTTTGGTTTGGGAGAAACACACAGGGGGGTGAATTATGAAGAAAACTTAGGGTTTCTTCTTCTAATCTCTCTCTTATTTTTCCCTCTCTTTCTCCCTTCTCTCTCTTCTCTCTATTTTCTCTCAGAAATGAAGAAATGGCAAAAGTCTCTAAATGTTGAGACTTAGGTCCTTTTTATACTAAACGTATAAGGATCCAGAACCTTGACCTCAATCCAATGGCTGGGATTGAGTCCTGAGAGATTGACTTTAATCCAACGGTATAACAAAAGCGGTGGGTTAAATGAATACTGATTGGCTTAAAATAGGTTCACAGGGACTGAGTTAAAATGCATGCAGTGCATTGATTAAGATGATCCAAGGGTTGAGAATGTGTCCGCATTATGTGTCTAACAAAAAACACAAATCCAATCGATATGAAACCAACACGTGTACGCACCAGATGAAAACAAAAACGCGTGTTGAAAATAATTACACAGCGCACCTCCAATTCTCTAGCGCTTTTGGATTTTACCCAGGCAAACAATCAGCGTAGAAAATAAGTTTCTCAAATTCAATTTATACCCACAACACTTTTAAAAAGATATTTTAATTAATTCAAAAATCATTTGAATTTTTTTTAAAAATTATATAAAATGATTTGTATTGAATTAAATTGATTTAAAAAGATTTGAAGTGTTGAAAAATCCATTAAAACAAATAGGTGATATGTATGATGCAGTACAAATGTCCTATTTGTGGATTTAGGGTTAGAATTAATTTCCCTTTGAAGGGTTTCTTAGACTAGATTTTTTCATGGAGATTGTACCTTTGGGGAGATGGAGTTCTCAAGAAAATCTAATCTATTTTGTCTAGATATCCAAACTAGTTGGAACTCCTATATATGCAGACTCAAGTAAGTCAATATATAGTGTGTTCTCATCCCTTACTTACCCTATACATATTTGGGTATATTTCTAGGTTTAAGAGAATTTTGATGGAATAGGAATTGCAACAACGATAAAAATACACACAAGATATGCATTTTTTACAAAACGACGTTATACATAAAAGCTTAATTTATCAAATGGCACTGTTGCCAATCTTTGGAGCTCGAAGCACTTGAGAGGATCCATTTTTTGATTCATTTGTATTTTTCATTTTCGTACCATTTTCATTATTTTAGAGGGCTTGTATTAGGATTATTCTATTCTTGGCTTGTATTGCAGTGCCTGGAGATACCGTTTATTTTTTATTTTAATTTATAATAATTAATTACGAATAAAATAATGATAGTGAAACGAGACAAGGTAGAGAGAGGGAATCCAAGGGAGAGGATTTAGAAGCCTCTTTACTTTGGGTCGGTAGGACTCCCGGGGCCTACCAAGATAGGCGTAATCTCCCCCCGATCGACTCAAATTGTTCATCACCCCATGGTGTAAAAACCATGGGAGGTACATTTCTAAAACCCACGCGCCTCTCCTGTCAGCGAGTTAATTTTTGTGTGTGACTACGTGCTCTTATTTGATTTTTTTATCGCATTTATTTTTCAATGTGTTAGATGAATTAATCAATTAAGACCTATACCCGGTTATTCACGAGAAGGGATTTCATCACCCGACTCACTCGCTTACCAATTGTGTGCTACCCTAGCCATCATTTAATTGAAAATCTATCAACTAACTAGCCCACTAGGAGAACATTTTTGCAAAGGCGATCACAAAGATAAATTCCGTGATTTTTAACGCCCGCGGACTTAATTAAAATTTGGCTACCCTTTCACTAAATTTTGAAGATAAAAATTGGCTATGTGCTAGTTAGGATTTATCATTGACTTGTGTGTGTCCAATTCAATTTTTCGATAGTCGATTTTAGTGAGTTCGTCCAAATTCAAAGAGTCCTAATAATTTTGTCCTGTCTTTTCTTCCCAAAAATAAAAAAAATAAAAAAAATATTTTCTTCCTTATTTTTCTCCACAAAAATCCAAAATTATTTTCTTCCTTTTCTTTTATAAAAATCCAAAAATATTTTATTTCTTTCATTTTTAGAAAAAACCAAAAATATTTTCTTTCCTTTTGAAAAAAATTAAAAAAAAATTAAAAAATATATATTTTTCTCATCGTGGTTGAAGAATCTCCTTTACGGGATTACTTTGTCCATTTCTCATTCTCTCAAAGCATGTTTGAGGTTGAGCCCAAGTCGAACCTCCATACCTTACTTCGTGGCTTTAACTCTCAGCCACACACTGTTGATACTCATGCGCCATCCACGCACACTCCTTACATTACATCGCCTCCGATGAGGAGTATGAACGCGTCACATGCTTCACCATGCACCTATTGCTTTCACTCCGATCACTTGTCCCATGTGTGCCTGTATATTCCTTATTCTTCTGAACTCACCATGGACCAAGTGTATCCATATGACACCATTTAGGAACCCACTCCGACTTATTATCATGTTGTATTTAATCCCGAGTCGTGTGAGTACCCAAGCTATTCGTGGAGGCCTGATCACCCTTCCATGCAATACGAATACCAACCCAATATTGTGGATCCTCACACATTCCAACAGTCGTTATGGAAACCTAGTGTACCTGACCCCGTTTCATACACTTCCTTTGAGTATTCTCCATATAGTCATGATCATAGTGAGTCATGTCCACCTCAACCACCACCACCACCACCCATCGCTTTACCACCACCATCCACATCCTCTATCGAGGCACTCTTACAACAGTTCATCATCGACAAAAAAGCAAGCCACTCAAATTCAAACTCAAGCTCTCTAGAGGCTTGAACAATGCCTTAATGAATTTGAGTGTGCGAGAGAGTCGAATATCACCCCAAATCAATCTGTTGTTTCTCCCACATGGAGTGATGATGCGTCGTCTTATGTCACTGACTTTGAGTGTGACCAACTCTCTCACTCCGAGAATCTAGAAGTTGAGACCATTCTGTGGTTTGGGCCTCAAGTTGACACTTGTGTTGATTTATCGATCAATAGCGAGCCTGATGAAATCTCACCATGTCCACATGAACCCATAATTGCGGTTCATATCCCCACTCGCGTTATATCCAAAAATATGCCCGATCTTTTACCTTATGCCCCAATTGCATATGTCTCTGACATACCCATATCTTTTAGGTTAGCTCCGACTACGGGTCCTCACCCCTATCTTGAGATTGAATTCGAGTTGGTTTTTACCTCTTCGGATATGGATCCTGTTCCACCATGCTTGACTCACTTTGAGTTATATATTAATGTTGATTCTTCTATCTCAGATTTAGATGACTCGATTGATTTTCCAACCACCTCGGAGGGTGACATAATGGTGGATAAGTTGATCACTCACTCATTTATTTCCACACTTCCTCCTACGAGTGCCCTTGAGGATCACTCATTTCCGCATGAGGAGTTTGTGTACCTTACTCTTGAGTTGGATCATCTTCCTCCGCCATTTGTTGTAACACCCCGTATTTTGAGAACCTAAATAATTATGTGATTAATTATTATTGTGGGATTAATTAAATTAATATGTGAGAATTAATTGGTAATTAATCCGGATTTAAAATATTTATTAACTAGCGTGATAAGATTTAATACTTATTAAGGAGAATTATTGAATATTACTTAGTGAATAAGTAATATGGAATTTCTGAATCTGATAAATTGTCAAGAGTGAAATATACGACAGTTTGGTATTTTAAGTCGGGACACGCGTGTGAGTCGTGTCAGGACTAATTGAATGGAATATGAAAGTAAACTATTTTTATGTAACTCGTATGGTAATTTTGAGTGTGCTTTTGAGTCTGAGAGGGTCGAAATAGTCAGAAAACACTACCTCGGGTATTTTATTTAAACTCCGAGAGGTTTTTAGGCCAAACCGACACCCCATAGCGGTATTTTTGTAATTTTGATTTTTGGAGGAATTAAATGGACAAAAATTGGGAGTTATTTTATCAGCCACGAGAGGTTCATTAGGGTTGATAGATACAAAAGTAAAGAACGACGACAGAGGGTGTGAGGGAAAAACAAATTCCAAGATGGAAGGCCTAATTAACACCATCTTGCACAAACATCACCACCATTGTGTAGATCGGAACAAGAGGAACACACTCATACCAACAACATCAAGAAATTAGACGATTAATTCGTGGCAAGTGTTTATTACTTGCATGATTTAGTAATAATTATGTTCATGATTAGAGTAATTGATAACCCATTAAATTATGAGATTTAATTTTGATGAAAACTTGATGATTGGATTCATAATTGGGTCTGAATTTATAAGAGATTAAATTCCTTCATATAAGATGTCATTCACGAATATGTGATAATTTCCATGTACAAATCTGGGTTTAATTTGAAGTTATTATCTTAAATTAAGAACTAGGTTTCTTGTCAAATAAATTTGGGGATTTCGTATTTATTTTAAGTATGGTGAGGATTTAATGATTATAGGTTGTTAGAAATAATCTAAATATGTTAGGACATCGATTGGGTTTGCTTTTTGGGTGTTTGGGAATGAAAAGTAGAGGTTTTAGGGTTAAAAATGGTGGGAAAATGCTGAAATTCAGGGGAAGAAGACGAAACAGTAGGTCTCGCGCGAAATCGCGCGAAGGTCGTTCAAGCGAGATAGGCATCTCGGGCGAAGTCACTCGAGCGACATGTGCAGTCGTTCAAACGGCATTGCCATTTGGTTCGAGCGACAAGGTGAATTTCTGGGAAACTTCTTAGGGGCAGTTTCAGAATTTTCCAATTTATTCGAGTGAGAGAAATTGCCAGTTAACATATTTGAAATGAGGTAGGTCTAAGAGAAAGTATGTGAGTTTTATACTTTAATTATTCTGGAAAGAAGAGTTACTTTAAAAATTACTAAAGAGTTGTGGTAATTTAGTAATACTATAAAATACGTAATAATGAGAATAAAATATGTATGGTAAGTACACAAATAGGTTGGGAGAATACCTATAAATTTTAATAGGATGTGTGTATGCCTATTACTTTATATTTTTTTAAGTGCACTAATGGGTGATAACCCGGGGTGCAAAGTTATGTTGGTTAATACACTAAAGGGGTGATAACCCGGGGATGTAATATTTTTATTTAGCGCACTAATGGGTGATAACCCGGGGGTGCAAGGATATTGTATTCAGTGTACTAATGGGTGATAACCTGGGGATACAGGATTATTTTATTAATAGCACTAATGGAATTTAAACCGGGGGTGCAGGATTGATATATATATATATATATATATATATATGGATGATATGACTATATATACATATGTATAATTATGAGAAATTCTACTAAGAGAAACTAGTAGTTATGGCAATGAAGACAAATGAATTTAATCTTAATGATTATGAGAAATTCTACTAAGAGAAACTAGTAGTTATGGCAATGAAGACAAATGAATTTAATCTTAGTGAGATAAAGACTTCAATATTTAAATAGTGAACGTGATAGGTAGTAACATGCGATAGACTACATATGGAGTATTGTATTGGCAATACGGGAATACTATTGTTGGATGTAGAGAGTGTTAAGTGACTTGAACTAGTTATCTTGGGTAGACATACTAGTACTAAATAGTAGATGCATTAGGAGTGCACAATAGAAGAGAGGTGAGATCTTCATGTGAGAGCACGAATCTAATATGCACATAATACTTGCTTTAAAGAAGTTTTAAATACTTGCAAAACATATTTTTACAAATCGGGCTCTGACCCGTCTCTTGCATCTCTTTTCTATCTTGTATATATATATATATATATATATATATATATATATGTGTGTGTGTGTGTGTATTATATCAGGTGCTCAGCCACAGGGTCACCAGATTAAGAGACTTGGGTCGCTTGGCGTGTTGCAGCTACTGTGGAAGCTATAGGTATTTGCATTAGATGCTCCTATCTTTCCTCTCAGTTTATCTAGTTTTTTTCATTTAGGGAATGTGTCTCCCATTCCCTAGACATTTTATCAGAGATTGTATTTAGTTTACTTTCTTTTCATTCTAGTTGGATTTAATTTACTGTGATTCTTTGGCTTAAGGTTTTGAACTGGAATGTTTAAATCCAGTCGTATTTATTTTAGTAATCGATTCAGATTTATTATTTATCTTTGTTGATTAGTGAATGGTTTATATTTAAATTCTTGGACTTATTAAATAAAGATTTTTGGTTAAAGTTAAAAGGAGAAAGTATTTTGGCACTAGCTTAATTTATATTAGGTGGTTGTTACATTTAATGTTTTCGACAGTGATGCTGAGAATGAACCAACAGGATATTATGATTTAAAATTTAATAAAGGACTACTCACCCGATATTTAATTGGGCGGGTTGTCACAGGTGGTATCAGAGCATCAGGTTTTGGAGTCCTTTAGGATCCTTACGGCTTACTGTGCTTTCATTTTAGCGTCCTTTGATATAGAGCCTTATCTTTAGGACTGTTTTATTCTTGTTTGTGCGATCACATCTTCAGCTACTTGAGATTTAATGATAATTATGGAATAATAAACTTCTTTATCATCTCGGATGCCTCCTCGATGTGCACCAAAGGATAGGAATGCCCATCCAGAGCCACAACCAGCTCTAGCTCAGGGCATGATGAATGCAACAGAAGTTGTTGCCATCATTGCGTAGGTAGTAAATGCAACACTACCAGTGGTACAGCAAGCACCACTTCAGGCACCAGTAGTGGCGCCAGCACCTATTCCTATTTTCCCTACTGCATGGGAGAGAGTCAGGGATGCCTTTCAGAAGGCGCATCCCCCAGAGTTCTCAGGCCGTTCTGATAATGTTAGCGAGTCAGTGGAAGAAGGATATACGGAGACACCTTCATATGTATGAGTGAACCGAGGTACATAGGCAAGTTTTGGCTACCTTTAAGCTAACAGAGACAGCCTTACAGTGGTGACAATCCACTACTACTTCAGAGGAGCGGGATTTAATTTTGATTGCCAATTTCTGGATGCGATTCGACTGCAAGTATTTTTCTTGTGCTTTCAAGACTGAGATGAGGTGGAAAATTTTAGACCTCACCGAGGAAAGGAAGACAGTTGCGGAATATAAGGAGGATTTCACACGATTAACTAATATGGTACCGGACTGGGTGCCTACTAAGGAGAAACAAATCCCGATGTTCATGGATGGGTTGACTTGGAGGATCCGATAGCATCTCCTGGGTAACCTTTCCCTATATTCCTACACAAATGTACTAAATGTAGCATTGTTACATTGTCAGGACAATCTCTTTCATGCTAAGGGAAGTAAGCGGGGAGGAGAGCCCATCCATATGGGCAAGACAGGGGGAGGTAGTGCCAGTGGGGCACCAACTGATCAGATTCAGAGGCAGGGTTCCCAGCAGGGGGATTCTACTAAGAGGTTTCATTTAGGGGGTTTCAGGCATGGTCACGGGGGCTTTAGACAGGGCCACCAGGTTTAGCATCAGGACCAAGGTAGGGGTGGTAACGGCCAGCGAGGCTGAGGTTTTCAGGGACAGAGGGGAGGACATTTCGCCAGCAAATGCTTTACTTGTGGAAAGACTGGCTATAAGAAGCAGGATTTCACCGATAAGGCTAGGGTCCCTCGGCAGTAGGGTGCTCACCAGGAGCCCCAGAGACCTATCTTTTCTGTCGCCCTACCAGCTTCAGTGCCAGTTCCATCCCTTCCCGCATCCCCAATTTAACAGGGACAATTATAGTATGGACATGTTTGTAATGTCCACCAGGCAGCATCACCTTAGGCACCACCCACGATTGAGGGTAAGTTTCCTATACATGGAACTATGGGTCGAGTTTTATTTGATACTAGGGCATCACACTGTTTTATAGCTACTCATTTTTCATGGGCCTTAGGGTTATTAGTCACGGCAGAGAGTACAGTGACATGCATAGACTCACCACTGGGGAATGGGTCTTTGATTTTCTTTATATATCGGGGAGTAAGTATAGAGATTGGTATCTTGATTTTACCTGCAGATATGTTAGTATTAGATATGCATAAGCACGATGAAATTATTGGCATGGATTGGCTCATTGCGTATAGAGCCATGATAGATTGTTACGGTAGGAGTATTATCTTTGCCATTCCAGGGAAGGAGATGTTTTTGGTTGTGATGCCACACCCAGAGGGAGGATCTTCCACCCACTTGTATTTCGTAGAGGAGGATACCTCTAAGGAGATAGTGATTCCCCTGGATTTGATTCCAATCGTTCATGAGTTTTTACATGTATTTCAGGAGATACCGGGCCTACCCCCCAGTCAAGAGATAGATTTCAACAAAGACTTGATGCCAGGCACTCGGACGATAACGCGTGCACCATATCGTATGGCTCCTGTAGAGATGAGGGAGTTACATGATCAAATAGAGAAACTGTTTGGCCAGGGCTCCATTCGTAGGAGCACCTCGCCTTGGGGCGCTCCAATGTTGTTTATAAAGAAGAGAGATGGTTCACTGAGGTTATTCATGGATTATCGAGAGTTGAACAAGGTCAAGATACGAAATAAATATCCGTTGCCCCGAATCGATGACCTGTTCGACCAGTTGAGGGGAGCAACCTTCTTTTCGAAGATAGATTTGAGGTCGAGATACCATCAACTATGGATTAGGGAGCAGGATGTGTCAAAGAATGATTTCTTGACGAGGTATGGATCCTATGAGTTCAGAGTCATGCCATTTGGGCTGACAAATGCTCCAGCCATATTCATGGACTTGGTGAACCGAGTGTTCAGGGTGTTCTTAGATCAGTTTGCCATTGTCTTCATAGATGACATCCTGATTTATTCACACACTGAGGAGGAGCATACCGAACACTTGAGACAGGTTCTTCAGACCCTACGAGAGCATAAGTTGTATGCTAAGTATGAGAAATGTGGATTATGGCTATGAGAAGTACAGTTTTTGGGGCTTGTATCAGAATTAGGGATATCGATTGACCAGGGAAAAGTGTCGACAGTGAGGGAGTGGGGATAGCCCACGACACTGGCAGAGGTGCGTAGCTTCTTGGGGCTAGCCAGGTACTATAGGAGGTTCATCCGAGGCTTTTTAAAAATAGCAGGTTCATTAACGAATCTGACTCGCAAGGGAGTACCGTATGTATGGGATGATGCTTG
This sequence comes from Sambucus nigra, assembly GCA_949130495.1. Classification (NCBI taxonomy): domain Eukaryota; kingdom Viridiplantae; phylum Streptophyta; class Magnoliopsida; order Dipsacales; family Adoxaceae; genus Sambucus; species Sambucus nigra. The sequence continues at coordinate 338,032,584 of OX422213.1, read as the reverse complement.
TCAATTGGCTTTTGATGAGCTAAAAGATAAGTTAACTTCGGCGCCAGTTCTAGATTTTCCCAAGCCAGGAGTAGAGTATCTGGTGTACACTGACGCCTCTTTATGGGGACTCCGAGGAGTAATTCAGCAGGAGGAGTAGGCTATAGCTTTTGCCTCCTGCAAGCTTAATCCTCACAAAAAGAATTACCCCACCCACGACCTAGATCTAGAGGCGGTCGTATTTTCATTGCGAATTTGGAGACATTACTTGTTGGGGGAAAAGTTTCGCTTGTTCACAGACCACAAGTCACTGCAATACTTGTTCACTCACTGAGAGTTGAACATGCGTTCGCGCAGGTGTCTGGAGTTTGTGAAGGATTATCAGTTCGAGATACAGTACCATCCAGGGAAAGTTAACGTGGTTGTGAATGCATTAAGCCGTAGGTCGGTAGGTGACGTAGCAGAAGTGTGGAGAGCAAAGTCGAAAGAATTGGGACACCAATATGCGGTAGCCCATTCCTTTATGTCTGTTATGTCAGTTACACTCGAGATTATTACGAGGGTGAATTTTTGCCAAGAGCATATTGTACGGCTCCTAACTGGGGGTGTTGAGTCCTATTTCGTGAGTTTTGATGGGGTTTGAGATTTAATGGGAGATTAGTGGTCTCGGAGGGAGAAGACTTACGTCATGCATTTATGACACAGTTGCACGAATCCATATTTGTGGTACATCCCGGGGGGGATAAGATGTACTAGGGATATGAGGCGGAAGGACTGGTGGAGTGGGATGAAAAAGGACATTTCAGAGTTCGTGTCTAAATGTTCTACCTGCCAGATAGTAAAGGTGGACCACTAGATATTACCAGGGTTACTTCAGCCATTGGAGATACCTACGTGGAAATGGGAAAGTATTTCCATAGACTTCATTACTGGGTTGCCTACATCACAGCGGGGTCATAATTCCATATGGGTTATAGTGGATCGGTTGACCAAGGTAGCTCATTTTCTTCTAGTACGGACAGACTACACCACGGGCCAGCTTGCACAGTTATTCATTACCGAGATTGTTAGTCTACATGGGGTGCCCCTATATATAGTGTCTGATAGAGATAAAATTTTTGTGTCACGCTTCTGGGAGAGATTTCAGGGGGCCATAGGTACAGAGTTGAGATTGAATTCAACTTATCACCCACAGATAGATGGAAAAACATAGCATACCAATCAGATGCTGGAGGATATGCTACGCATGTGTGTCCTTGATTTTGGAGGAGGTTGTGAGCTGTATCTTCCACTGATGGAGTTCGCCTATAATAACTCCTATCAGTTCACGATCGGCAGGGTCCCATTTAATGCGTTGTATGGTAGGCCTTATCGTTCTCCCTCTTGTTGGATAGAGGTGGGGGACAACAAGTTGCTCGGACCAGAGGTGATTCTGGAGACTTCCTTTAGGATTGAGCTTATTAGGAGTCGCATTCGAGTAGCCCAAGATCGATAGAAGAGCTACGCCGATGCGAAGCGATCTTTTCGAGAGCTTAGCATGGGGGACCAAGTATTACTATGTGTATCTCCTATGAAAGGAGTAATGAGGTCTGGGAAGAAGGGAAAGTTGGCTCTGAGGTACGTGGGCCCATCTCCCATTATCGAGAGGAATGGGTCGGTGGCATACAAACTTGGGTTACCGAAATACTTACACCGTGTTCATGATGTGTTTCTCATATCATCATTGAGGCGGTATCTGCGAGATGACTTGGCCCACACTCACATCACGACAGAGGAGATCTATTTGCATCTCGGCAGTTCTTATGAGGAGAGGCCAATGGCTATCCGAGATTACAGTGAGAGGAGACTGAGGTCAAAGGTAGTTCCACTTGTGCGGGTTCAGTGGCAGCATCACAATGTGGAGGAGTCCACTTGGGAGCGAGAGGCGGATATGCGTGAGAAATATCTAGATTTATTTGTACCAGGTATGCCTTACTTTCCGAATTTCGAGATGAAATTCCGTTATTAGGGGGAAGTATGTAACACCCCATATTTTTGAGAACCTAAATAATTATTTGATTAATTAATATTGTGGGATTAATTAAATTAATATGCGAGAATTACTTGGTAATTAATCCGAATTTAAAATAATTATTAACTAGCGTGATAAGAGTTAATACTTATTAACGAGAATTATTGAATATTACTGAGTGAATAAGTAATATGGAATCCTGAATCTGATAAATTGTCGAGAGTGAAATATACGACAGTTTGGTATTTTAAGTCGGGACACGTGTGTGAGTCGTGTCGGGACTAATTGAATAGAATATAAAAGTAAACTATTTTTATGTAACTCGTATGGTAATTTCGAGTGTGCCGTTGAGTCCGGGAGGATCGAAATAGTTAGAAAACACTACCCGAGCATTTTATTTAGACTCCGAGAGGTTTTTAGGCCAAACCGGCACCCCATAGGGGTAATTTTGTAATTTTGATTTTTGGTGGAATTAAATGGACAAAAATCGGGAGTTATTTTATCAGCCACGAGAGGTTCATTAGGGTTGAGAGATACAAAAGTAAAGAACGTCCATAAAGGGTGTGAGAAAATAACAAATTCCAAGAGGGAAGGCTTAATTAGCACCTTCCTGGACAACCACCACCACCATCTTGTAGATCGTAACAAGAGGGATACACCCATACCAACAACATCAAGAAATCAGATGATTAATTCGAGACAAGTGTTTATTACTTGTGTGATTTAGTAATAATTATGTTCATGATTAGAGTAGTTGATAACCCATTAAATTATGAGATTTAATTTTGATGAAAACTTGATGATTTGATTCATATTTGGGTCTAAATTTATAAGAGATTAAATTCCTTCATATAGATAGGATGTCATCCACGAATCTGTGATAATTTCCATGTACAAATCTGGGTTTAATTTGGAGTTATGATCTTAAATTAAGAACTAGGGTTTTTGTCAAATAAATTTGGGAATTTCGTATTTAATTGATGTGTGGTGAGGATTTAATGATTCTAGGTTGTTAGAAATAATCTAAATATGTTAGGACATAGATTGGATTTACTGCTTGGGTGTTTGGGAATGAATAGTAGAGGTTTTAGGGTTAAAAATGGTGGAAAAATGTTGAAATTCCTGGGAAGAAGATGAAACAGTAGGTCTTGCGCGAAGTCGCAAGGTCATTCAAGCGAGATAGGAACCTCGCGTGAAGTCGCTCGAGCGACACATGCAGTCGTTCAAACGACATTACCATCTGGTTCGAGCAACAAGGTGAATTTGTGGGAAACTTGTAATGACCCCACTTTTATATGCTCATATGTATATAATTTGTTTTTACACTCATGTGTTACTTATTATCTTATAGATGTTGTATTATTAGATATGTGGTATTATTGACTATCAATATAACAAACCCCACTTTTTAAATATAAAGAATCAACTGTAAATTGGATCAAATCAAAGTCTTATGACATATCTTAAGGTAAATAATAAGTTTTAGGGTAGAAAATATAAATTTATGAAACTTAAGGGACTAAAATAAAAATATTAAAAGGGCCATTTTGTAAATAAAATATTTTTAAGGACCTCTAAGAAATATTAAAAATATATAATGTGAAATTACCAAAATACCCTTCATGTGTGAAATGACCCTTATACCCTTATCACCTTTCCACCACGTGCTGGTCACCTCCACCTTACACATGTCGTCTTTAGAGAGAAAGCTAAAACACTTGTCATCAATTGGTGATATTAACACTGCAATACCACTCCGGCACGCGACACCTCGACGTTGAATCACCACTCTAAAAGGCTTAGTCATTTGACACATGTCAATACCGTAATATCCTTGGAAACCTATAAATAGGGCCTTTTGGATCATTTATAACTCACACCATTTCCTTGAGAATTATAGTAAGAAAGAGTGATAGCTTGGGAAATACCTTAAGAAGGAAGTCTATAATTTTGAAGAAAGAATTCGTTTCGTAGGTATGATTATATTTAAATGTTCTAATGCATATTTATAGTTTTAATTTCGTGCTTTATAGCTTTACTTAGTAGTTATGCTGGGAAAATACACTAAAGGCTCCACTAATCAAAACTTAAAATTTGGAAACAATCTAAATTGATTTTATTTTCAAAATATGCCAACTTGTTTGGAAATATATATACGCTTTTTAAAATGTTTTTTTTGTAAGTAATTGCTCGTTATTATGGAATCTCATTTAAGTAATTCCAAAGTCAGTCCCGGTGAAATTCTGTCTAGTTGAGATGGTATTTAAGTGGTGCCCCTATGACCCTCCATCTCTACTGGGAATAAATCCAGAAATGTTTTGTCTAGATGAGATGGTATTTAAGTGGTGCCCCTGTGACCCTCCATCTCTACTAGGAACCGACTTATTAGGAAGAACTATGAATTGAATTCTTTAAATACGATACATGAATATTAAAAATTGAGAAAATGATTTTAGTAACTGTTTACAGTAAGTTATTTTAGGATTAAAACACAATATTTAGAATTGGGTTTATTTAGAGTACCTAATTAAACCTTTATTGTATTTATTAGATTAACGTGTGATCCAAGACTCAATATCTGTATTTTCGATCCCCTATTTTAGGTGAGTACTCTATGCAATTTCTTGCGCATTTTGATTATATTAATTTATGCAAACTATGTATATTTTGTGAAATGCTTTTATTCCCAAAATGCATCTGATACCGATGATTCCGTCGTTTGTTATATGTTTATATCTCTCCATATAAACATCTGATTTAAATCATGAAATTATTGATTCGGCCTATGGAAACTCTCTTACTATATTGGCCGTGACTACCGGGTGGAAATATTTGGGTGGTACCTTCCTAGATGGTTTATCGTTGGTGTGCCCTAAACAAGGCGTTGTTCCAGAAATCATGATTATCTGTCTGTGATGTTACCAGGTGGAAACATTTGGTAACACTATCTGTCTGGGTATTAGAGAGAACATGACCACTAAAATTGAATAATTGACACATGCTCAATGGTTTTATCTGCTCTATTCTGAACTGTTTATTCTAAATATATATATTGTCATTTACTTTATATATATTACTTGAAATTCCTATCTCTATGTATATACCTTATGTTCTAATTTGAATAGGTATAAATTTTCTGAAAAAACTTGGAATGTCAGGAGATTGAATCTCATTCGGCTTTTAGCTGACGTTGTATAAATAACCATTTTTTAGGAAATAATTAAGCTTGTGGATGGAACGAAAAGGACTATGTTGAAGATTTAGCTTTTAAAGCTCTTTTTGTTACCTTAAGTATAAGTTTGTTTAATTAGATAGAGCATGTTTAGATCTTTGTGTCAAGTTGTAACCCGTTGATATTTTAATACAAATGAAGTTCCCTTTAGAAAGCTCTGATGATGTAATTCCTTCACTTTCAGTATTTTACGATTCATAACCATGTGATTATACTTCCTCTACATATATTTTTTTAAAAAAATTTAAACGCCAGAATATTGGATGCCTTGGTGGAATGTCAAGACACTCGTACCCCACTATTTTTAGGTCGAGGTCGTGACAAAACTTCTTAGGGGAAATTTTGGAATTTTCTAGTTTATTCGAGTGAGAGAAATTGCCAGTTAACATATTTGAAACGAGGCAGGTCTAAGAGAAAGTATGTGAGTTTTATACTTTAATTATTCCGGAAAGAAGAGTTACTTAGAAAATTACTAAAGAGTTGTGGTAATTTAGTAATACTATAAAATACGTAATAATGAGAATAAAATACGTATGGTAAGTATACAAATAGGTTGGGAGAATACCTATAAATTTTAATAGGATGTGTGTATGCCTATTACTTGATATTTTGTTAAGTGCACTAATGGGTGATAACCCGGGGGTGCAAAGTTAAGTTGGTTAATACATTAAAGGGGTGATAACCAGGGGTGTAATATTTTTATTTAGCGCACTAATGGGTGATAACCCGGGCGTGCAAAGGATATTGTATTAAGTGTACTAATGGGTGATAACCCGGGGGCACAGGATTATTTTATTAATAGCACTAATGGGATTTGAACCGGGGGTGGAGGAGTGATATATATATATAGGGATGATATGACTATATATACATATGTATAATTATGAGAAATTCTACTAAGAGAAACTAGTAGTTATGGCAATGAAGACAAATGAATTTAATCTTAATGATTATGAGAAATTCTACTAAGAGAAACTAGTAGTTTTGGCAATGAAGACAAATGAATATAATCTTAATGAGATAAAGACTTAAATATTCAAATAGTGAACGTGATAGGTAGTAACATGCGATAGACTACTCACGGGGTATTGTATGGGTGATACGGGAATATTATTGTTGGATGTGGAGAGTATTAAGTGACTTGAACTAGTTAGCTTGGGTAGAGTTACTAGCACTAAATAGAAGATGCGTTAGGAGTGCACAATAGAAGAGAGGTGAGATCTTCATGTGAGAGCACGAATCTAACATGCACATAATACTTGCTTTAAAGCAGTTTTAAATACTTTCAAAACATTTTTTACACATCGAGCTCTGACCTGTCTCTTGCATCTCTTTTCTCGCTTGCTATATATATATATGTATTATATCAGGTGCTCAGCCACGGGGTCACCAGATTTAGAGAGTTGGGTCGCTTGGTGTGCTGCAGCTGCTGTGGAAGCTGTATGCCTTTGCATTAGACACTCCTATCTTTCCTCTCAGTTTATCTAGATTATTTCATTTAGGGCATGTGTCGCCCATTCCTTCGATATTTTATCAAATATTGTATTTAGTTTACTTTTTATTCATTCTAGTTGGATTTAATTTACTGTGATTCTTTAACTTAAGGTTTTGAACTGGAATGTTTAAATCCAGTCGTATTTATTTTAGTAATCGATTTAGATTTATTATATATCTTTGTTGACTGGTGAATGGTTTATATTTAAATTCTTGGACTTATTAAATAAAGATTTTTGGTTACAAGTTAAAAGGAGAAAGTATTTTGGCACTAGCCTTATTTATATTAGGTGATTGTTAAATTTAATGTTTTCGACAATGATGCTAAGAATGAACCAACTGGATATTCTATTTTAAAATTTTATAAAGGACTGATCACCCGATATTTAATTGGGAGGGGTGTCACATTTATCCCACCCGATCCATCATTTATCCCACCCGACCCACCCATTATCTCTTCCTCCCCACCACCTAGTTTGGATCTTTATTTGACACCTTTCATATTTCCATATACCTTTTTACACCCTCGCCTTAAACCATCCTCCACCATCTGTGAGAGTATATGTGGTGATACTCTCCAGTTTCTTGACATCGAGTTTGTTACCCCATGCCCACCGCTCTCTTGTGGTGTTGATTTTTCTCGACAGGTCCTTGGATTGTCACGGTGCAACCATTATCACCGTCCCTTCATTGAACGATCGTATGCTTTCTATGAGCCCCACCCCATTCCACTTGCTAAACCATATTGCCTTCCTCACCCACTTGAGCACCATTCTTACAGGGCACTCGTTGCCCTCACTTTTCGGCTTAATAAGGCTCGTGATCGATGCTTATTCTCCCCCGCCTTTCTTATCCTTACCCTAATACCCACCCACCCTTGTTCCACTGATGCATTGCATCGTGTGATGCAATTTTTCATACAATTGTATTGACCATTTTAGCATTCATCCAACAAGACTGACGCTTCAGTCTTGTTTAGGGGTGATTATCATCACCCACTTTTTCTACCACCCTACACTTTCCTAGTTCTTATCCTTAGGGTGAGAATGGTTCGGTCTGGCTGAAGACGTTAAACTTAGCGCTACCGGGAGGCATCCCGTTGTTTCTTGTATGAGTCTCATCTTGTTTAGGGGTGGTGTTTCACACCACCCAATGCTTTACCATGCTTTATAAACTTGTACAAATTTTTATCTTATCACTTATTCAGGTTCATCTTGGATTCACCTGTCCAATTCATTAGCAGTTGGTTATGATAATATTTTTCCTCCCTTCTACTTTCAATTTTAAAAATCATTTTACATAAAGATCGAGGACAATGTTCCTTTTTGTTTGTGGGTGGAGAATTTTATCAAAATCGTACCTCTTTTGAAAAAATTTGAATTTAAAACCTAATTCTTAAAATTTTCATGCAGTTTCTTTCATCTCATTCATTGATGTGAATTTTCTATCATCCATATTTTAAGTCTAGAAATTAAGCTAGATAATATTTTTTCAAATAGCTTATGTAATACATATCAAGGCATTTTGCACCATTAATTTCTAGACTCGATAAAATTTGTGCACTTATCACGTCACTACGTTTTAGAGTTGAAGAGTACTACAATTCTCAAGAAAACCTTAAGGATCACTAGTAGAGACTTTAGCTTGTGAGATTTGTGCTCCTCATCCTTTCAGAGTGTTTTATGCAATCTCCAAGTCACAAGTTGATTCAACTTCCTTTGGGTCCGCACTTAAATCGTTGTATGATCTCTTATTCTTCACTAAATTTTTGGCTTGATCACTGAGAGCGACGTCACTTTCGAGTTGTAAGAAACATGTGTCCTAAAGTTTGTCCCGATCACCTTACTTTCACCCATACACTAACCAAATTCCATTTTATCTTACATTTATCCTCATCCATACACCTTCCATTTTCCATATCAGTACCATATATCATACCACCCATTTCCACAACAATCCAATTTTCCACCCACCATGTTGAAAAAGGGAAGAGTGTTGAAAGTAAAATGAGAATATCCGTCATAGAGAGTGTTTGCATGTTTAGTGAATATCTCTCCCAAAGCCAATTCATATGGAGAAAAATTAAATGCAAGTCTATGTTGGGGTCATTTGTATTTTTAGCAAATTTATCTCAGACAATAATGCGTATTTGGAAAAGAAGAAGAAGAAAAAAAGAAAAAAGTAAAAGGAGAAGATCCGTCATAGAGAGTGTTTGCATTTTTAATGAATATCTCTCCCAAAGTCGATACATACAAATCTATGTTGGGGTTATTTGTATTTTTAGCAGATTTATCTCATACATTGATGAGTATTTGGAAAAGAAGAAAAAGAGAAAGTTGTAGTCAAGAAATAAAGACATTTGTTCATCAAAGTGTAATAAACTCTTCTTAAACATACACCATCCATCCATCATATCACCATCCTACCTTATATCATACCATCCTTCTCATTTCCTTTCCCCCTCACCCATAAATATCCATATTTTCCCCTAGGTGTTCGAGAAAATAAAGGTCAACGAGGTGAATAACTCAAGGTTCTCACTATAGTGATTAGCATTTTTTCATGAGTTCATTTTTTTTTCAACATGTTCATTCTTTCTTATATGTGTGTGAGACGTTTGAACTTGATTATATTTACTCACCTCCTCACACAAAAGAGCGATACACTTACCCAAATCTCATGAGTTCGTTTGAGAGAGATATATCCGTGAGATTGTGAACTTCAAGCGTTAATTCCAAAAAGGCAATCTACAAATACTCTTATGATACTCAACTCGTTTTGACTGATCCACACACACGTTGAGTTCTAGGAAGGATGTGCCTTGAATATTTACTTAGCTACACTTTTTACACTTCTAGCTTGAATTTCTCAAAATATTCTATGTCTAATAAGAGATTGACTGCCGTTTGCAAATAAAGAATTTTGTGGATATATTCCCTGCAAACCTTCACGAGAGAAAACTTGTTCTGTAGGGGAACCTATAGATTTAAAGGCTTGTTGCACATGCTAAGTGCAATTGCAAGTGCCTGCGAAAGTGGTACACTTTTGGTTTCTTATCATTCTTTCTCTTTAGATTTTTCTCGAGGACTAGCAATCTTCTGTTTGGGGGTGGTGTGATAAGCACCCAAAAGTGTCTATTTTATACCCCGAATATGTGCATTTTAGTCGCTTATTCTCAATAAAATTGGCCTTATGTTAGTATTTATCTATATTGCAGGTTAATATGAAGTCGCGGCATCAAATCATGCTAATTTGGCGTAATTGCGACAAAGTAGCAGTCAAATGCGCTAAACGAAGAAATCAAAGCGATTGTGAAGTTCGAGACCACTTTTGAGCCTACCCCAGACCGAGCCTAGTCCCATAACTCTAGTCTATCCCATACTGAGCCTTAACCTACCCCAAAGAAGATGTGCATTGAGTTTGTACTTTTACTCATATTTAGAATTTTATTCGTTTTTTTTAGAATATATTTTAGATTTATATCGAATTTTTAGGATTTAATTGCTATTTTTATTATTTCTTTTTAATTAGTGTAATTTAATTTTTATTTTTTTAGTTCTTAGTTTTTTTTATCTCTATCTTTCTCTTTCTCTTTATTTTATTTTAGATTTTATTAGGACTAGTTTTTTTAGGAAGTTATTTTTTAGTTTTAGTTTTTTTTAAGATAAGTTTTTATAAATATTTATCTTCAGTTTTATTAGATTTTATTTTTTTAGGACTTTAGTTTTTAGATTTTTATTTTTTATTTTATTTAGAGTCTTTTTAGTTTAGTAGGTTTATTATTTTTATTTTCTTTTAGTCTGATTTTTATTTATTTTTTAGTTAGGATTTTTTTTAGTTCAGTTTTGTTATTTTTATTTTTAGATAGTTTATTTGTTTATTGGGTGCAAATGAGACACACAGACACCCACACTATACTACACTCACATACACCTTATTACTTCCAAACATAACACAAACACTCACACACACTATCCTACACCTCACACACACCTAATCCCCCCCACTCATCTTCTCCACAAAACTCTACCACTCTCTCTCCTCCACCATTAACACCCCCACCTTCATCTTCTACAATCACCTCATTCTCTCTCCTCTTTAATCCACCATAACCATAACCTCCATAACTAACCCCTTATACCTCCCATTCAAAAACTCGAAACCAATTCCCAACTCCATGACTCGGACCCTGATCTGCCCCCAACCATACAAGACCCGACGACCCTCCACCCGAAGTAGCCCTCATTCCCAAACCCGATCCCACCTGCGATCGCAATCCCTCGACCCACGACTCACCAACTACATACCTCCAACTTGAGTCCCATGAAACCCGTAACCCCCGTTACCAACCAAGGACCCAACCCACCTGCTCAACCCATCATGAAACCCAAAAACCACCTACCATGATCGACCCATACCTATATAAACCAATTAAAATCAAAACCAAGAACCATTCTTCCCCTTGTCCAAAATCGTTTTATCACCTGCCAAAAACAAAGCCAAACACCAAAAGCCAAAAATAAAAACCAAACCCCACATGTGTTTAAACCAACTTAACCCTTATTCCAAAAATACCTCCAACACTTATTAAACCTTTTTTCAGTTTTACCCTCAAATCCCTCACAATCTCATCATCCCCATATCAAATCATATTTTTACCTCACCTAACACACATGCACACTTGTACAATTCCCCAAAATAACCCTCTCACACCTCTCACCCCTCTCACCCCTCATGCACAATTACCTTATCCAATTTTCCCTTAGCTCCATGTTTACCATGTATAAATTGAAGACTTGGTGTCATTTGAGAGGGATCTCTAAATTATTTTTTAAGCCTTGTGTGATAAAATTCTCCCCACTACTCTATAGAGAGTATTTGCATTTTTCGCAGATGTCTCAATATAGAGGTGTGTGGTGAAATTTATTTCCATGATGAATTATAATCCACCCGTCTATAGTGAGTATTTGCATTTTTAGCAAATATTTAAAAATACAGTGGTGTGGTTGAATTCATCCCTTTTGGATATAAATTCTAATCCATTCCTTTATGGTGAGTATTTGCATTTTTAGCAAATTTCTCAAAATAAATTGATGATGTAGAATTTATATCCATGGATGAGTTCTAATGTATAATTTTATAATGATATGATTTGTATTTTTAGCAAATGTCTTTCATTATTTAAGTGTCCATTATGAATTCATCCATTATCCATTGTATATATTATAGTTTAGTTGTATTTCTTTTTATTTGTAGTTTTTATTTTAGAATCAATAAATACAATTGTGAGAGAATTTTGGGATTGTAATTGATGACTCTTGATAGAGTTGCTTTTTGGTATAGTCATTTTTTGAAGCTCCTCAAATCAAAAATAGCAATTACTTTCGAAAATGTATAACAAACTAGAATATAGTGGTAAGTGAGGTATCATCGAAATCTAAGGGTGAAATGAGAGGAAAACTAATGTAATTCATTTTTTATTTAATTTCTTTTGGGTTTTTTTTTACCTTTTCTATTTTTTTTTTTTACCTTTTTTAATATTAAAACAATTTTGAGATTTAAGATGAATGTAAACTAATAACTAAATAGAAAATGATAATCAAACTAAATTAAAATTATGAAAAACCTAAACTAGTGAGTGAGGAACATGAGTGAGATATAACTAAATGACAGAAATATGTTCAAGGGATGTAAAATCCACCCCCACTTCACACAAATCAATCTAGCTTGCACTATTTTAATTTCATCAATTTCCAAAATATTCATTTAATTCAAAAGCTAATTCTCATTACACTAATGAATTAATTGAATATTCTTTTAGAAAAGTGAGTTTAATCCCCACAGGCACTACTCTAAATGAATTAAAATCAATCAAATGAATCATTCGCTAGGATCGATTCATCAAACTAATTTTAATTAGACAAAATAAAAACAAGAGTAGATGAAAATTATACTAACATTTAAATCAAGTGATAACCCTATCTCTAGTTTGAATCAAATGATCAAATGGTAATACAATTTTCAGTCCTTTCTCGAGGTTAATTTTCCATTTCTCAATGTGAAATAAAAGTAGGAATTAAACTTACTAATCAAAGGAAACTAACAAAATTAAAATTAACAACTAAATCAACTTGGATTCATGAGGGCTTCAATTCATCCCTTGAATGGGATACTAGCCCTCAATAATAATCATCCAACAAAAATTAGAATCAATAAAAATCATGAAATGAAAATTAGAGAGGAGTATATCAAACCAAATTTTCCTTCAATTGCATGAATTCTTCAATTATAATCAGCAAATCTCTCACTAATTACAATCACTCAAATTATTATATATATTTTTTTCTAACCTAAAACCTAAAAACAAACTAAAAAATGGTCTTCTTCCTCTCTCTAACTCTAGAATTCTCCGCTTTTTAGGTCTTCTTCTTTAAATAGTGTGGCTATGAATCTTAGAGATATTTTGGGAAGGTTAAAGGTGTAGGAGGGTGTGTAATTTGTGGGCGAGGGTAAGGTGGGAAATATGCACACATGTGCATGTGAATGAGATGGTGAAAGCATGTGGGAGAAGAAATCAGATTTGTTTAATGGTGATTGGGGGTATTTTAGGTAAATGGGTGATGTGGCTATAACAAATGTGGTTTTATTTCATTTCATTTTGGCTTGGGGATTTTATTCAGAAGATAGAAATCAATTTGGGTTGTGGGTCTGTTGAAATGGCATTCTCGAGCTCGCTGGTTTTAGGCAGGATTGGGGACCGAGTTTCAGTTAAATGGGTTCACGGCTTTGGGTTTTGGGGTTGGAAGCTTTAAAGTGGTGGGGCTATGGAGTCGGGTTGTTGTTGGGTTATGGATGAAGGGGGTGAACAGGTATAGGATATAAGGAGTTTGGATAATGTTGGTTTCGAATATGGGTTGGGTTCGATTTTGGGTTTGAAATGGGTATGGTGGAGAGGTTCATGGGGGTTTGAGGCGAGAGATAGAGTTGGGTGAAAGTGATGATGAATCGTAGGTGGGGGTGATTTTTTATATGTGGGGGTGTAGGTGTTCATTTACTTTGTACCCTAATTAAAATAACCATCTAACTAAACTAATAAAACTAAAAAATTAAATCCTAATAAAATAAAAATAAAAATAAAAATCTAATAAAAATAAAGTCCTAAAAAAAACTAATAAAAGTAGAAAAATAAATTCCTAAAAAAAACTTATCCTAATAAAAATAGAATAAAAACTAAAAATCAAAATAAAATGACACTAAATAGAAAGAAATCTAAAAAAATGCAATTAAATCCTAAAAATCCTAAAAGTATAAATTCTAAAAATAAATAACATAAAATATATTAAATTCCTATTCTATAAAATAAAATTCAAATAATAAAAATAAAAATTACAAATCATATAAAAATAAAACCTAATGTCCTAAAAATATAAAATCTAGTAAAACTAAAAATAAACTACTAAAACTAATCCTAATAATAAAATAAAATAAAAATAAAGACTAAAATTAAAAACTAATAAAAATAAAAAATAAAAAGAACTAGAAAATAAATTCTAGAAAATTCAAAAAAAAAAAACCTAAAAATGAAAAATAAACATCTAAAAAAAATCTAAAAACACGAACTAAACACACATGGGGTTCGGGTGGTGGTTTGGGCTAGGTTAGGCTTGGGTAAGGTACGTGACTGGGAATTAGCTCTAGAAATCACACATTTTCCTTTAAATAAACATTGGAACTTCGCAAACGGTGATCAAGCCTGCACATTAAGCAATTAAGCATATAAGACTCAATTTGTCGAGAATTATCAACTAAAATATGTATATTCAGGGTTTAAAATATACACTTTTTGGTGCTTATCAAGAAGGATAAGAGTTAGGAGTTTCAGAGGTCTTAGTTGTGTAGTTTTTCTTAAGTATTTAGTTGATATATGATTACTATAGAGTCTTGACGACCACCTGGCCTAAACATAAGTGTATCAGTGGGTTCCTAGTTTGGATTTCATTTATGAGACATCCCATGCATGGAGTCTAGGAAATATTGGAAGTTAAGAGTTTAGGATATTCAAATTTCCATAGAAAGTTATGTTGGGCATCTATGTAGGTACTGGGTATAATGTCGATTGTCTATGGAATATCATATGTGCAAGGACTATAATAGGTGACTACTCTGACGGCTATCGATGATTTTATGTCTCTATTAGTATGTGTCTAATGTTGACTGACTATAGCTATCTCGTATGTGTAGGGCCTAGAATGTTTGCCGATAGTAACATTTTAAATGAATTTAGTTCACAAGTATGTGTGGGGTCGTGAGTGATACCAAATAACTATGATTATGAGATAAATAAGGTTATGTATGTTGGATGTGGTTGTAGATATCCATATATTGGTAATTGTAGTATATTACGTGATGTTCGGGGTCGCGAGAGAGGCCGATGAATTATAATTTTTATATTAATGAATGTAATGCGAGGTATATTATGTTATGTTCGGCGTCGTGATAGAGGCCGATTAATTAGAATGAAGTTAACGAGATAAAGATGACATAAATGAGATAAAAATAGGTCATGTGTGTTTAAACGTGATAATTGATAAGGTCAATTGTCAGGAAAATAAATAAAATATGAAATAATGTAACTAAATAAAAGTGAAATGATGTAATTAATAGGACATGAAAGTGGAAAGTAGATAAAAACCGTTTAATGATATCATGAGTTAAAGTTTATGCGATAGTTTGTATTGGTTGATGAATTGGCAGTTGTTGGGATCCACCCATATAAAGAAATGTTATTAATACTCATTAATAAATAGCTATATGTGAATGATATAATATTATATGGTTATTCATTAAACCATGTTTAGTATCTGGATAGCTCTTTATACTCTTGATATTACGGAACAATGATTGAACATTTTGTTGATCATATAGTTGATTTATTAACTAATGAACATCGACAAAGATCCTAAGTTTAAATGTTATTGCCATATAAAAAACACTATTGTGGTATTTTTTTCATTTAGTACTTTTGGATGGGTTATGTTATCCTATTTGGGAAACGTAGCTACTATTATTCTAGTGGGCCCTCACTCATTGCATTGACTAACATCACAAGTTATGTTTGAGCTTTTAGGAGAACTTGGATCTTGGAGCTTAGTCGGGGACTTTGGAGATTTACTTTATGTATGATGTAGTTTCTTTTCCATTGTATATTTCATATGTGACAACTTTTGGATTTATGCGTTGCATGTGACTCCACAGTTGTACTTGGGTTATTATTTGAGACTTTTGTATATTTTTGGATTATTGGAGGTTGATGTAAGTTGGACATTATTGTTGATGATTAATCCCATTATTATCTTTCATATCTTTTGTTGATGGATAGTTTTAAATGTCTCGTTTTTTTTCACATGCTAAGAATGATATCAGAATATGCAGGTTGTTATAATTGGTATCAGAGTATGTACCTAATCCTTAAAGGTTATAGGTCCATGAATATTTTACACATGTCATTCTTTTATACGTCCTGATGATTTGTACTCTCTTAGGGTTACGAGTCTGATGTACATTTTTTTCTTATCTTTTTCAGAAGGAGAACACTAAGATGAGAGGATCTCAGAGAGCCCGGGCGGTTAATGAGACAATATTCCTTAGGGTAAGCAAGACAATGCTAATTTTTTTTATGAGAGTCGAGGAGTTGGGAGGTATCATTCGATAGGAAACAATGGTCGGAGTTGAGATAGTGATTCAGAGGGCTAGAGCCCAGATGATTCAGCAGTAGGGAACACCCATATCAGCTTAGGACAAGGTGAGAGAAAATTTTAACAGGGGTAATCGGCCCATCTTTTAAGGAGGATTTGACCTAGTCCTATTCGATCAGCGGAAGAGAGATTTAGAGATATAACTTGGGCTAGTGGAGTGTAAGGAGGTGCCAAAATAGATGCTGGATAATTTTAAGCTAATCATTCATGCTTTGTAATGGTGTGAGAGTGTGACCACATTCGAGGAGAGGGACCATTTAACTTATGGGGAGTTTATTATAAACTTTAATAACAAGTGTGTCCCCTATGCTATTAGGTTTGAGAAGAAGAAGAAGAAGAAGAAGAAGAAGAAGAAGAAGAAGAAGAAGAAGAAGAAGAAGAAGAAGAAGAAGAAGAAGAAGAAGAAGAACTTTCTCATTTTGGAGTAGGGTTCACATAGTGTGGTTAAGTATGAATAAGAGTTTACAAATTTATCTATGTTTACTCTTGAGGAAGTGGACCCCGAGTAGAAGAATAAGAACAAGATGAATTATTTTATTCATGTTTTGACTTGGTCGATTAAGAAGGTTGTATTAGTAAACTCTACTTACACTACTTATGCTCAGGTGGTGAATGTTGCTTTGTAAGATATTCAAAACTGGGGAGAATCGAGTGGTTCATATGTGTCCAGGATGGGGGGCCAACAATGCTCGGGTTTAGAAAAAGGATTGTGAGGACCCACATTAGACAACAACAGTGAAATTTTGAAACTCATGATGGTTCTAAAAAGGCATGAGAGAAACACTCACCACTTAAGTGTATATGGTGTTAGCTGGGTTCCCCATCACCACATGTATGATCATCAAAGTCAATCCTCTAATGAAGCACTCCATGCTCATATCCTCGGTATCCACCTCATCCAGTGAAAAAAGGTTAAGAAAACTCCCTCTTATACTCAATAATGGTACAATTACCTTAATCTAACCTCATAAATCATTTTATTCCCTGTCACTACTAAAGGGAAGTACTTAGCCTCAAACTTAGTCTTGAACTCTAAAATGGGAACAATACTCCTCTGTTTAACCATGGTAGTATACTCCCACCACTATAATGCACTCCTACTAACTTAGAGCTAGCTAGAATTTGCTTCTAACTATTAGTGGACTCAACCATAATCAAGTTCCTTTTGATGTCCTTACTCCATTAATGAGGCATAAGAATATTAGTAGCTCTTGCAAACTCTATCGGGTTACCTTTTGCAAAGGCCCTAAGTGCTCTTTCCCAAGATCGAGTCAATGGTGGAACTGGAATAACCACCTACAGTTGTGGCTGTTAGGGCTTATTGTATGTCAAATATATGAAACCCTATCATCCACTCAAAAGATGACATATGTCCCCAAGGGAACAACGGATCTGCCTGGCTCTGAATAATATGGTTGGTAGATATCAATATGCTTTTTTTGGCAATATAGTTGATTATCGCATTACTGTTAACACGATGTTAATTAATGATGCTTATTAACCCCATCGATATCGACCTCGCCCCTGTCACATCACTTGGTGTAATACCAGCTATCATGTTTATCCCACCTGCACAGGTGTGGAGATTAATGAAGATTCCACCTTTATCATGTTGTAACAAACTCATCGTTATTTATATTTTTAAATGTACATGGTATATCTTCTTGACCTATAAAGGCACTCCACTTGTCCCACTACACTTTCTCGCTAATAACTACCTATAAATAGCCCTCAATCCCGTAGAATAAGGGATCGAGAAACATTCTACCAAACCGCTATACGCAAGACCTTATAGAGATAATGAAGAGAACTTATAATCCATCCTTTTATAGCTATTGCCCACATAAATATCACGTACACAACATCTGTGGATGTAGGCACCGCATTGGGCCGAACCATATTAATTTTTGGTTTCCTAATATTTCCTTTATCGGTTATTGTTTATTAAGAGTAGTTATTAGCTAAGAATCACAAATCCCTATACCAGTTTTCAACGATAATAAATTGGCACCGCTTGTGGGAAATAATGAGCCATTTGTTATTATTTTTACCATTTTCTAGTCCCAAATCCAAAATCTATTTCCCCCTTTCAGCCTTTATTCGAAAATTATTGGAAATGGAAAAAAACTGAGAGAATAGCCATGCGGAGGAAGTGAATCTGCCCCCCCACTCCTATTAGGATGGGCGACATACAAGGAATTTTAATGATAAAGGCTATGAGGCAATACAAGAGAGTGTGAGGCAACTAATGCAAATGCTCCAAGCTGGAGAGCAAGTTAGGGGTGGATCTTTTCACTTCGATCTAGAGAGAATCCTTCAGCAGGAGAAGATGAATGCTTCCTCCTGCCCCAATAGAGATATGCGGCACCCTTATAGGTCACACGCCTCGAAAAACCCAAGGATATTGAATTTAGGCTCACGAGATGACAAGAGTAGATCCAGACACTCTGGATTGCAAGACAATAGGTCGTATCACCCATGAGTCACCTCCTCCCTCAGAATAACTGGGTATGATGATGAACAATCTTTATCTGATGAAAGGTTCAATGTCTTGGAAAACTGAGTAAGGGTCGGTATTTGATCATCTGGGCCCAGGAAAAATGAGGGTTCAATAACATAAAGGGCCCAAAGATCACGTGGAGCGTTGGGAAGAACCAGCACGGTCTGACACTATGAGAACTTAATGCTCAATCAAGTAAAAAATAAGCATGAGAGGGTCGATTAGAGCCGAGCAGACATCCAAGGGAGAGAGATCCTTAAAAAGTCAAAGATGATTAAGAAAGATAGTCGAGTTAAAGACGATCAAGAAGATCAGCCCTGGAAAGGATCTATCTAACAATTGGAGGACCATTTGGGGGGAAATTACGAAATCGAATAACCCTTTGCATAGAGGCCTCGTGAAGGGATCACCATTTACTTTTTCAATTATGGGTTATTCAAGGTTTGCAAAGTTCAAGCCACCAATCATTAGCCTGAGGTATGATGACAAAACCGATCCAATACTGCATATGGAGAAGTATCAAGATATCGTTGACATTTACTCGATTTCAGAAGAAATGCTTTATTGAGCATTTTCTAGTAAAATCATAGGGTCAAAGAAAATCTGGTACAAAAGTTTATCACGCGAACAGATATCAAAATTCCAATAGTTGGCTGACCTCTTTATCATCAATTTCTATTTTGGGGCCAAGCCTGGTAAGAGAATGGCTCACCTGCTCAATGTCCAAAGGAATGCCGATGAAATTACCCGTGAGTTTTCACGCGCTTTAACAGAGAGAAAATTGAGGTAATGGATTATGATTAAAGGCCTGTAATAACTGCACTCCTAAGTGGGTTACTGCTTGGGAAGCTATACTGAGCTCTAGCTAAAGAACTGTCAAAAATAATGATGGAAATCCTAGCAAAGGCAGGCAAAATCATGAATGTTTAGGAGGCTATGGAAGTCAAGGATTCAAATCAAGCGAAGGTTGGCATCAGTAAAAGTGCCAAAAAGAAGGAAGAAAAAGATAAGAAAGTCAACAAGCCAAAAAAGTAAGACAAGTACGCCCCATTTACTGTGGGAATTCATCACATACTAGAAGAGATACACGGGGATAAAGAGCTGAGATGGCTTGGGAAATTGATAGCCCTGAGATAAAAGAAAGTACTACGAGTTCCAAAATGATCACAACCATAACACGGACAACTTCATCACTTTGAAGAATGAAATTGAGAGCTAGATCAGGCAAGGAAAGCTATCAAGGTACACCAACAAAGGTAATAAAACTGATCATGATGACTAGTGGAAAGCCAAGCGACGATCAGAATCCCCATGCAGAAATGCGGACAAGAAGAAAAGAGGGAGACATGACAATTCAGAGGACGATCCAGACTTGCTGAAGAGAACCATTGGGCCTATACACGAGGTTAAAATGATCTCTTTTGGATTTCATTTTATTGCAGGTGGAGATGTTGGCGAGGGAGACGAACCCGTCGAAAGAAAGGCCTGCCTCAATGAGGCAAAGGTCCGTGATCATATCAGGCCGATTAACCTGATGGGAAACGTGGACACCCTCCCAAGGAATGTAAACAAAGATCACCTAATTATAGGTTTTTCCAAGGATGATTTGTCTGGCCTCCTATACCCACATGATGAGCCTCTGGTTATCACTGTGTTAGCGCACGGGGCCAAGGTAGCGAGGATTTCCATCGATAATAGTAGCTTAGCAGACGTCATGTTTTACAATTTCTTCAGGAGACGTAAGGACAACAAGTTGGAGCCCTATCACAGGCCACTGATTGGTTTCTTTGGGGAAAAGGTGTTCCATCTACTCACGATTAAACTAGAAGTAGTGATCATCACCTGTCGATATGATAAAAAAAAGACATGTTTTTTCAACCTTAACAAGAATTTTCATTCGGCATACACTGTCATATTCAGCAGAGCAGTGCTAAAGAAATTCGAGGCCCTCCCTTCCACAGTGCACCAATTTTTTAAAATTTCCCACTCAGTATGGGGTGGGGTGGGTCGATGTGTTAAAAGGGAACTAAGTATAGTCCAGAGAATGCTACTACACCTCAGCTGACTAGGAAAAATAAAAGAAATTGATAATAATCTACCAAATAGAAATGATAGATCCGCGAGATAAGGAAAAATTGGTCAAAGGGAATGTGGTGGAAGAAATCGAATCGATTATTTTAGACGACGAGCACTCGAAAAGGACCATTCAGATAGGCTCTTCATAGGAGTTCGACCTCTAAAAAGATATAATCAACTTCCTTGCAGAAAAAAATAGCATATTTTCCTAGAGCCACGAATACATGTCAGGAATTGATCCAGAGTTTATCTGCCACAAGTTGAGCATAGTCAAAGGTGCTAAACCAGTTAAACATAAATAGTAGGTCTTCGACCCGGAGAAGAATATGGTTGTGTAGGAAGAAGTGCATAAATTATAGAAGGTAAACCTTATAGAATACGTCAAATATTCAGGATGGCTCTCTAAGACTGTGATTGTCAGGAAGAAAAATAATAAGTGGCGAATGTGTGTTAATTTCACAGACATAAACAAAGCATGTCTAAAAGATCAGTACCCAATACTTAAGATTGACCAGTTGGTTGATGCCACTTTGGAGCACGAGCTTCTCAGTTTCATGGACTCTTACTTTGGATACAATCAGATCAAGATAAAACCAAAAGATTGTGAAAAAAAACATAGTTCATTACCATTAGAGGCACTTACTGCTACAACGTTATACCCTTTGGGATAAAAAATGATGGAGCGACGTACCAAAGATTATTAAACAAGTTATTCGATGAAAATATCTTCATGAACATGGAGGTGTAAATTGATGACATGCTCAAGACTTGCAGCAGACCTTTGACTAGTTAGAGAAACACTAGATGAATCTCAACTGGACAAGGTGTGTCTTCGGAGTAAAAGAAGGGATGTTCTTGGTCTTCATAGTCAACTAAAGAGGGATTGAGGCCAACCCTAACAAGATTCAACAAATAAGAAACAAGTTCAAAGACTAACGGGACGTGTGGCAATGTTATATAGTTTTATTTCTAAGGCCACTGATAAATATATTTTATTTTCGAAGCGTTAAGAAAAACTTTTGAATGGAACAAAGAATGAAAAATTGCATTCCTAGAGTTAAAGTGGTACTTAGGATCGGCACCACTGCTGTCAAGGCTAATCTTGGGAGAGAAGCTTTATCTCTACTTGGCAATATCTGAATCTGCAGTCATGTTAACTCTAGTAAGTCAAGAGGAAAGAATACAAAGACATGTCTACTACACCAACAAGGCATACCGTGGAGAAGAAATTCAGTATCCCAGGTTGGATAAATTAGATTTGTCCCTAATTGAAGCGTCCATAAGGACGAATCTGTATTTTCAAGACCATATTATTATCGTTTACACAGACCTTCCTCTATGATAAGTCCTTTATAAGCTTGGTAAATCAGGCAAACTGATGGCTCGAGTCGTGGAGCTAAGAGAGTACAACATCTAGTGTGAACCCATGATGACTATCAAAGGCCAAGTTATGGCAGATTTTATTGCCGAATTTACTTATGAAAAAAAAACTAACGAGAAGATTTCATCGAAGAAGATCTCAGCAATAATGGAAAAGTAGACATATATGGAAGGAAGCTTATACACAAATTAAATCGAGCAAACTTCTTTAAAAGATAGATCACAGGTTCATGCGAATGAGGAGACTCTTATGGGAGATAGCCTGAACACTCATCCGGTCGACCAAAGTACTGATGTTCTAGAATCATATACCAGATAAGAAGAACTTGCTTGCAACTTAGAGAAAATAAATATGTTATTTAGACATCAAAATTTGATTAAAAGAAAAATCAAAGAAGAACTTCTTATTTGGTAAATATTTGTGAATGACTCATCCTGCACCACCGGTAGTGGATGAGGTCTAATAATCAAGACACCAGACAATATCAATGTCAAGTATGCCTTTAGATTGTAATTTAAAGCCACCAGCAATGAGGTGGAATACGAAGCAATCATGGCCAGATTTGGTCTAGACTCATCCCTTATCACTAAATAGAAATTGGCACACAATGACTCACAACTGGTGCTCAATCACGTATTGGGAATTTATGAAACGATAGAGGAATCCATGACTAAATACTTGTCTAAGATAAAGTGGTGCTTAGAAACATTCTAAGGAGTCGGGATAGTTAGAATCCCAATAACAAAAATGCCGAGCGAACGTGCTTGCTCGATTAGCATCATCCACAAGAATAGAGATGCGATGAACTGTTCTTGTGGAAATTCTCACACATTGAAGCACTGATGAGGAAACAGTTAACATCATGGAACTAGACCTGGTACCATCCTAAGTGAATCCAATACAAGCATACATAGAAATCAGCGTCATACTAGTAGACCCTAAAGAAGAAAGGAGACTCCGTTATCAAGTTGTGAGCTATGTCCTAGAAGGAGGAATTTTATTTGAAGGGGGAACATTATCTCATTAGTTCAATGTGTTCATTCAAACGAAGTGAAGGACTTGATTAAAGAATTATATGAAGGGTGTTGTGGAGCACATTCGACAACCAAATCGTTAGTGAAACGGGTGGCTACACAGAGCTACTATTGGCCTACAATGAAAGAAGACTATGTTAATTATGCTAGGAAGTGAGACAAGTGTTAGAAATACGTTATAATCCACCGAACTCTGGGTGCATCACTTATGTTGATCACCTCTCCTTGGCTATTTGCAATATAGGGAATAGATCTGGTCGGCCCCTTACCAAAAATTAGGGTCGGTTCAAATACTTAGTGCTCACAATGGATTATTTCACTAAATGGATGGAGGCAAAGCCTCAGGTAGAGATGCCATATGAGAGAGTCTTTCAATTCATTTTGAAGAACATTATTTATCGATACGGGATGCCATACGCATTCATAACTGACCATGGTTTGAAATTTGATAACCAGGTATTCGAGAATTATTGTACGCACTCTAAGATCCAAAAGCTGTAATTTTCACCAAGTCATCTGTAGTGTAAGGGGCAGACGGGGGTAATAAATAAAAATCTCCTCGACAGAATAAAGAAGAGATTGAATGATGCCAAAGGAAACTGGATCAATTAGCTCCAAAGCATACTCTGGGCATATAAGACAACACTGAGAATAACTACAGGTGATACTACCTACATATTAGCTTTCGGAAAGAAGGCAGTGGTCCCAATAAAAATTAGTTTCCACGTTAACGGGTTCACAATTTTGACTCACCAAAGGGTGGCCTTATGAGGAGGTTAGATTTAGACCAAGTGCAAGAGGTCAGAGAGCACGCAACACTTTAAGTGGCATCCTACTAACATAGAACTACTCGATTCTACAATATAAGGGTAAAATCGAGTAGCCTACAAGAAGTGGACTATGTCTTGAAAAAGGTCATACAAAAGGGAAATAAAGTGGAGCCTAACTGTCATGGTCCATATAATATATTTACCGTCATCAGATAAAAAATGTACATGATTGAGACTTTAAAAGGGATCAATTCAAAAATCCATGGAACAATGATCATCTGGGGAAGTACTATCAGTAATGAAATATAAAGTGTCTTCCTAGCATGTAATATCTTTCGATGATAAATAAAAGTTCCATTTTGCTTCAAGAATTCTGTCAATTCTATTTTTTTTATTTTGTGGGTATGTGACATGTACATATCATAATATCATTGATTGAACCAAATACTTCAAGTATGACTTCGTCTATAGATAGGTCACGAGTAAGAAGTTTTAACTTCATGCACAATCCTCATCTTAGGATAGACCGTGAATAAGAAGCCTTAGATAGTATGGAATATCCACTATAGTCTTATGGATGAAAAGATCCGACCATAATTGGCAATATTTGGCTGACTCTAGTAACCAATGCCGATACTTGGTCAAGACACCAAGATCCGTCCATACGACCTATAAGTTGGCACCAGCATTGGTCAAACCAAAGTTAGGAAAACTCATGTTCGTCCAAAACTAGTAGCTAATTAGGCAGATCAAGTTGGAAAAAAGATGCCCACATGATCATAAGACTAAACTATTAGTAGTATTATCCTAAGTTCTAAAGAAGTTATTAAGTTTACATGGTCAATAAGCCAAATACCGCAATAAGTCCATAAGACTATAACTAACTTGATTGAACACATACGACCACATTTAGTTGGGCAAAATTTCTTGAATATAGTCAAATGCATATAAATATCTTTAAAAAGTAGCACGATCAATGAAAACAAGAGCAAGCCATAGCGAATGAAGGAATAATGGTTACAAAAAGAAAGGTTTATATGTTCTATACAAATATAATAAAAAAAAGTAGTTAAGAACACAACACTCCAAGATCAGGGTAGAGGATGATCGTCGCCCATCATAGGATTGGGGGCATCAATGATGACAATATCCTCGATAGGGAGCAGAAGAACCTCATTGGTAGGGACTTGGTTAATATCAATGGTTTTCTCATCCTCAGAAGTGGACTCCTGCTCCATCTGCTCTGCAATGAGCACTATAGCCTTTGCATCATCGTCCTCCCATTTCTTGACCTCAGCAGCTATATTAGGGTAATACTTCATAACCATATTCTTAAGTTCCTCACAATCATCAAGGAAGAAGGCCAAGTTGTCAATGTTATAATCAATAGATGATTTATACTTCTCTACGATTGCCTCTTAATCCTTGGCTAAAGCTTATTCGACTTTCACGATCTTTTGGTTATCCATCTCCCATGCCTAGTTAAACGATGCCAAATCATCATTCGCCTTCTTTAAAGCCTCTTCCAGTCTTCTTAATTTAACAAAATATGTATTGGCCAGATTTTTCAGCTTGGGACCTCCTCCTCAGCCTGGCTAAGAGAAACTATCTCAGCAATAACATCTTCACCCTTCTACTCCAACTCCGTATAAGTCTTCTTTAAATTATACGCTGTCTCTCATAAGCTACCCTTAAGCTTAGTGTTCTCTTTTTCCAATGAATCTATGGTGTTTATCGGCTCTTCATAGGCCATGTGATTAATAATAATCTTCTCCCTCAAAGTAGTGGTGGATAAGTGGTTAGGAAAAGTAATAAAATTGATAAAAATACAAGATGAAGACAAGTTCGATAAAGTTAGCATTGCCAAATGCTGCTGGACCAACCTCCACAGGGCATCTGGATCGTAGGATTTTAGGAACTCAAAATCTTTATTATGATCGTGGTAGCCATAGAAATCAGTCGCGTTGTTCATATGCTGAAAGATGGAATCAGGGTCCCATTTAAGATTCTCTATGGTGACTAGATGAGCAGGATAAAACTTAAAGTCCTACACCTTCTCATAACGAGAAGTTGATCCTTGTGCTCAGAATAGGCGATAAGCGAGCCTTCCTTATATCTACACCCTTTCAATAACAACCACAACTCCAAGAACCTTAGTTACTCCCTACGGCCTCGGATCCTATAATGACATCTTGCCCTCACTGTAGCATGAACAGGGGACATGGGGGCTTTACGTTTGGCTTTAGCCTTATCAGTAGCTTTAATTTCGATCATCCTCCTCAGCGTCAGCCCTTTTTTGAGCATCCACTTTATTTTTAGCTTTAGCCTTAGCATCGGCCTTCCTTTTTTACTCGGCCTCCATCTTCTTACAACGGGCCAAATCCATTTGCATCCGATTAAGATGCCTAGGGGTCATTTCGTATATGGAATCGGAGAGATGATCCGAAGATATGGGAGATGGAACTGCACAGATGAGTGTGTAAGAAAATGCTAACGAGCAAAAAATCTTTTCAATAAAAAATAAAGATGAGCAGAAAAGTAATTACTTATCTCAGCTTTGGCCTCAAGCCCTTGATAAGATTCTACCTCTAGGTTGGTCTCAAAAAACACCATATCCTGCACAGAGATGGCTAATTCAACTGGACAAACTCCATTCAGATGAGTCTAATATCTAGCGCTTATAAATTTTGACGCATAAAACAAATCTTCAAACTTGAAGTCGAGGCACACAATAAGTCTCCACCAAGTACTGCACTACGGCTGGAAGTTTTGGAGCCTTGTTCACTGAAATAAGGCATAGAGAAATCAAAACAGTGCATCTAAAAAATAAGTTGTATGTAAAAAATAATAAAATGTACCTATTCAATTAAGACCATCCCATTCACATGGGACCTTATAAGACCTATCCTTCACTTGGCTCCTAAACTCCCAATCACCCCATTAAACACATACTGGCCCTTCCAACTATGATTACTAGTTTGGATGACCTTAACCACCTTCAGATGTGATTTTTTGGCAGAGAAGTAATAACAACCAGGGGCCTTAACATTATTTATTAGGTCATGGACATATCTGAATATATCCCTAGTAAGATCAAATCTAGTCTAGGACTTGCAAAACATCATTTCCCCTAGGATAGTCCTATAAGCATCAGTGGGAAGCTGAGTAAGGGTGACACCATACCCATTGAGAATAGACTTAATGACGGGGTTAAGGGGTAAGTGAAGTTCGACTTGTAAGGCCCACATAGGACAAAAAATCTCATCTGAACATGAGATGCTATAAACTCTCTCTTCACTAGTGAGCAGCCTAGCGAATATGATAATGGGAATACTATATTTTTTCCCTTAGGGCATCCAATTTGCCTTCAAAAATATTTCTAGCATACCACCTGGAATCAGTGGTTGAGGGGTCGTAAGAAGCTAAAGAGTCTCCTTGATCATTCCCTTCATTAACTAGTTCTTCGTCCATTGTATCCTCTGTAGGAGAAAAGGATAGAATAGCTCCCCCTGACATTGCTCTGTCAGATATTGCTCCATCAGGAGAAGAGTCTAAGTCTATGGTAGACATGGACACAATATTCACCAAACAATCAATGCCTCCCTCTTGTTTTCCTAAATGAACCACTTTAGGCCCTCAAAGTCAAAACCCTTAAATCTTTATCTTGTAGGAAATGGTGCAGAACCACAAGAAGATGTTGCCCTAGGCATGTAATTAGGATTCCCAGGCTCGTCTTCGGGGTAAAGAACCTGCAAGGGCTTTAGAAACCTCCCTTCCAAAACATCAGGATAGTCAACGTCCAGTTCAGATAAATACTCCAACCATCTATACACGTGAGGTTTGTAGCTCATCAAGGTCAAGGTATTGTGGAAATTGGGGGCTACTAAGGGAGAAGCTAGGATTTTATAGTTTTGGACCACCACAACCCCGAAAGCCCTAAAATGGCTAAATCATAAGCCAACTAACTCAATGGCCACCAAAACCATTAACCTTCCAAAAATTAGCACTAAATAGTATGCAAAACATGAATTAGAGGGGAAATGAACAATGACAGCTATGAAGAACTTACAAGGGAAAGGAAAAAAAAAAGCCACGAAAACTTAAGAGGTCAAGCGATGCATACCTTTAGATCCTAATAAAAGTTGAGGATAGATAGAGGGAATCAGAAAATTCACCTGAAATTAAGAAACCTCATCGGAGAAGATGAAACGCAAATAACCAAATGAGTTTTCTCTCTATCTTAAAAATGCTTGGAAAGTTTGAATGGTATGGAGTTCAAACGATGGGGACTTTAACCTTTAAACACTTTGTGTTTGGCTACAAAGTTTGGTTAATCATGATAGATGATGTCACATTAGAAAAGGCAACATATGTTGTAGGTTCAGTTTACAAGCATGCACATCACCCCAAACGCTCATAATGATTACTCCATGAGTCAATTGAAATCACATGACACATGGCTATCATCTTCCCACTTTAAAATATTACAAAGATCATCTTCTCACCGTGCATAAAAAAGAATCCAAGATAACCATATTCATCAAAGCTGACAACACTGTGCTGATTAACACTTCATCCATTCCTTTGACCTAATAACCACTCTGAAGATTCATTACTCTAGAGAACCTGTTATAAGATCCAGTCATGAATGAAGTCTTGTGGGCTTTTATTGTTCATTAAATATATGAAATTTTATCATCAACTTAGAAGATGACACGTGTCCCTAAAAGAACAAATGATATGTTTCGCTCAGGAGAATATGATTGGCTCAGATATAAATGTGCTCAGTCTGGTAGTATAGCTAACTGTTCCATTACTATTAACTCGGTGTTAATTAACAATGCTTATTAGCCCCGTCGATATTTTTCTTTCCCCTGTCACATCATGTGGTGTAATACTAGCAGTTATGTTTATCCCACCTTCACATGTGAGGAGATTGATAAATATTCCACCTTTATTGTGATGTAACAAACTCATCATTATCTGGATTTTGAAGCATACATGATATAACTTCCTAACCTATAAATTCACTCCACCCATCCCACTACACACTCTCTTTAATTACTACCTGTAAATAGCGCTCAATCTCACATAATAAGGGATCGATAAATACTAAACAGTTGTACACAAAACCCTATAGAGAAAATGGAGAGAACTTGTAATCCATCATTTTATGATTATTGTCCATTGAAATACCACATACACAACACCTGTTTAAGTAGGCACCGCATTGAAATGAACCACATTAATCTCTGGTTTTCTTTTTATCTCTCATCCCTCTCTAATCTTCCTTAGATTGGCCAGTTAGTAGTAATATTTTCTTTAATTATTATTATTTATTACCAGTAGTTATTTTTCTAAGACTCACAAATCCCCATACTAGTTTTAAATGATAACATGGTGCTGAGGGTGTTGAAGTACGACGGCTACACTAGTTGTGACTTCCTGAGCAATAACGGCAACCATGTCGATGGGTGCTGGTAGTGGTGCGTGCTTTTATGCCTGCTAGTCTAACTCAGTCTCTCAGTTGGCAACCCTATCTATAGTTATCCGAACTCTCTAACCTCATGTGTTTTTCATCTGAAAATAAAGTAAGAAATTCGTATAATATAAGAATCATGTCTAGAGAGTATAAATCAACCTAACAATAGGGCTCCAATATAAAAGAAAAAGGTGCAAAATGTAACGGGAATCTTAAGGAACCTAATCCATAAGAACTTGAGATGCTTTGTTACCAACTATAACACCCATATTTCTGTACATATCAGGTGGCCAAGCCTCAATACTGAAGATATGGGACATCAAATAATTTATACCATTCTTAGCATTAATGATAGATAAATAAATAAAGTGAACCTTCCACAAAAGTAATATATAAATTACGCAAATAAATAAAAAGATATAATAAATATGACTCTCCAAAACTATATCATATAACCGGATAAGACTCTATAATACTGAACAATCTCCAAATTGAATCAATAAATAATTTTGGAATGCACTATGAACCCATAGACAGTATTTGTGAATAAATAAGAATAAATTAAGAGTCTACTACAAATCAAAATATGTAATACCCACATTTTTTATTTAAGTCAATTGTAAAGGGTATTTCGATAATTTTATAAGATCAACGATAACCGAATTTATACACGTGTGTGTAACAACTTTAAGTAAGTAAAATAAGGATTTACGTATTCTACCGAAAAGGATCCAAGATTCAAGATATCAAATTTGTAGAAAGTTGGGACTTAGTGAAAAAATTGCAAAATTTGAATTTCAGATCAATCCGACGAGGTCGAGTCTACAAGCTGATCCTTTTCTTTGATTTGTCAATTTTTTAGTGGCTTAGTTTGTTAAGTGTTGAGTATTGTCCGGATTTTCTTATCTCTTAACTATATTTAGCTAAGTGAAACTTACCTTTAAGTGTTGGTAAGTTTATTTGATGGTTGTAAATTGGTTTAAGAGAGAGAGAGAGAGAGAGAGAGTTCATCTCTCTATTTTTCCTCTAGAGAAAACTAACACTATTCTCTCTCATAAATCATTTTAAATGGTTGTTCATTCATACTTTCCCCTACACTTAAAAGGCATTACACCCCAAATCAGCCTCATAATTTATTAAGAGTTTAGATAGTGTTGTAGTGGGTTATTGGTGGAGTTAGAAGGTTTTTTTAAGTGGGTATTTTAAGAACACTTAGAAGCATTTTTTATGGAGGTTGATGATGGGTTTTGATGGAGTCTTGGTGTTGTATTTTTAAGGGAGAAATTAAAGTAAGCTAGAGGAAGATTAGTAATCCCCTTAAGGCCACCTTAGGAGGTGGGGGGTTCCCTCTTCATAGGCGTATCCACTATTATTAGAGCTTATTTAATGTGGAGAAATCTATCTTGTGACATTTGCTATTAAATTCAACTCTTTAAAGCATGATTACTATATATATATATATATATATATATATATATATATATATATGTGTGTGTGTGTGTGTGTGTGTGTGTGTGTAGGATTCAAGCATGCTACTATATTAGTTGAATATAATAAGATTTCATATTAATATGCGTTAAAAATGGATTTAAACAGTAGTTTCAAAGATGCCAAATTTTTAGTAAATATATTGAAATAAAAATGTTGAAAATTTATTATATGTGTTGAATAAGAGCTTTTAAGTAAGAAAATGTGTTGGGTCTATTTTAAGAATATTTGAGTACAAAATACATATTTTCATATGAATATATGGGTAAAATAAGTGTTAAATGGATTTCATGGCTTAAATGCGAATGTTACTTAAATGTGTATCAAATTGGTTTTATACATGAATTTATGGCACTAATAATTTCATAAATTATTCTACACAAAATGATGCTACTTTGTGTTAAGAATGATTAAGAAACAAGGTTTAATGTCCTTTAAAATAAAGTTGATTATAATGCATAAAAGTTGACATGATGAATGTTGGTATTTGGGCATAAAAATAAGTAGAAACCAAAGTAATGGGTGAAACTAATAATTTTGCAAAGTAGACTTTAATGTTAATAAACATAAGGTTCTTTCCCAAAATGTAGTGTGTATGTTGACATTTTTAACAAATTGAAGAATATTTTAAAAATGAAAATTTTCAAGTGCGTCTCTTTTAAATAAAAGTAAGTTAGTTTACAAAGATACCAAGCTTGAATGATATGTTTCCTTAAATGTGGTGTTATTTTATGTTAATAAATGTTGGGTTACATTTACGGATTTTTAGACACCAAAATTATGATTTTATATGTAAAAGTGTTATAAAGTCACTTGTTGTAATTTTAGGCTAACTAATAACATGGTCAGATGATGTTTACGGTGAAATTATTATTTTAAAATTTTTAAGACAATGTTAGACCAAATAATATGACTTTAAATTTTAAAAAAAATATAAAAATATTGTTAAACATTTTTAAGAAAACTTTGTTATACAAGATGAACACTAAATGATGAAAATGGTTCTTAACTTGGAGATTGAATGAAAATTTTAAAGTAAAGATGTCGGTGATACATCAATGATAAGTAATAAGGACTCCGACAAAAATGATCAAGTGTATAATAAAGAAGGCAAGGTGGTATTTACCTTGGGTAAAATGGTTGAGTTAATGTTAAGGGACGAAAAAGAATACTTTATTTCAAATAAATAACGACAATAAGCCAAGTATTTTTTATAAAATGGCAACTAGACCGCAAGTAAATGGAATTAATATAAGTGAAAGATTTTTCACAAAGGAGTACCGAAAGATAATTATTAAGGGCCCGGATCCCTAGGGTGAAAGAGACAAGAAAACTGGTCAGTAAATCATGGGCCGCAATATTTATGGCAGAGGATGAAAGACTATAAATATATATGGGGTTACGATTAACTCCAAGATAATAAAGGAATACTTGAAATTGGTTAAAATCTGAAAATGGTAAAAGAAAGTAAACAGATACAAATGTAATTATAGGTAAATGTTTAAAATTGACAATAAAGGAAATTTAATGTGAATTCAATAAAGTCCAAGGAAATAATTAATTGGAAGTATCGGTAATGATAAAGTGCGAGTAAATAAATGGCTTAAAGTGGCACAAACCCAAGTTTATAGGGTAATATGTTATTAAAGGTGTACTTTAAGGGTAACAAGGTTAAGACGTATGTATATTTATCTTAAAACACAGGTTGTGTGTGTGGAAACCATAATTAAATAATTTGGTGATTTTTATGAATTGAAAATCATGATCTAAGAAGGTGATAAAGAATGATTTTCTTAAGTTGACCGGGTTGGGTTAATGGCATTAAAGGTGTTGTGTGAGTGTTAATGGAACAGGTGTAATAGGGGTTAATGTAATTTAACCGGAACAAGTAAACATTTTTATATAAAATAAAGTTTTGCATAGATAGTTATATATTGCATGGGCATTCTAGTTATCTCTATGTTATAACATATGTTCTTTCTCTCGTTTGTTTCGACATGGCATTTGGTTAAGAACCCCAATGGGCATTGGCTTACACCCTTAATTTCTTACGGCATAATAAATACAATCCTATATTTCAGAGAATTTTATAGTGTGTGTTCCTTACCCTCTTACATTGGTATATCTTATTACATGAACATTGAAGTCAATTTAATGGGTTCTAAACTTGTTATATTGTGACATATTGATAAGAATGGAATTCCATGATAAATATAGGAACTTTAATTAAATAAAAAGAACTAGAAACATTATATAGGATTATTTCACATCACTTCACACTCACGTAGCCGAAGCGGTCCAGGATGACCCATGGATTACCCATAGATCTAGGTCAAGCATTATAACTTAATATCAAAGCTTTAGGTTTCAAGTTTCGTACGAGAGTTATGAGAATTTGTGAGGTCGATATTGGATTTTTCAATCATCCAAGTTCAATTTGGGCTTAGCTTTGTATGGTGAGTGGGAACTCGGGTTTGTGCGTTCATGCATTTGAGGCAATGGAGTCAAGGAATTTCGTCAAACAATAAAAGCTCTTTCACTGATGACGATAGGTTAAGTGTAATCATCGTATAAGTTTTCAGCATCCTAAGTTAAGATGACAAGTGGGTACGCGTATTCCCCTAGAATAGTGTGGTAACATTGGTGTTCTGAGTGAATGGGGCACGCCCCATATCGCATAGCAATGGCGTGTAAACCATATTTAGTGTTGAATAAAGTTTACTGATGTTTAATGGTAAATTACATGGGGAAAATAGTTACAATCGCAGATTGGGAGACAAGAGTAGTGCAGTGAAAGCTTAGTGGCTCCTTGTTAGGAGTCATTAAGTGTTGTAATACCCCATAATTTTTAATGATTTTAAAATGGGATTAATTAGGATTAATGGTGAGATATTTAAAATTAATCCGAATTCAAATATCACTCGAGAGTAAAGTAATATATGATATAAGTTGAATATTACTTAGTGATTAAAAGTAATATATGATTATGACATTACATGATTTTATATAAAATTATCACGAGTAATGAATACGACAATTTTGGGAATTAAGTCGGGACGCGCATGTGAGATGTGTCGGGACTAAAATTAAATGAATTCAAACTAAAATATTTTTATGTCATCAAATGGTCATTTTGACTGCACCAAAGTGTCCGAAAGCATTTAAATAGTCAAAAAAGTCTACTTAAGTGTTTGATTTGGGTCTCGGGGCATTTTGGAGCCGAATAGATACCCCAGAGGGGAGTTTTAGTCATTTTGCATGGAAGGTGAATAGTACCCACGAATTTTAGAGATTTTATATAATTTGGAGAGTTGGTAACAATAAGGTTCATTCACCAAAAATAGAGGAAGAGACTTAGGGAGAGTGAGACACTTCTCTGGAGAAAGGAAAAGCCTCCTCTAGGAAACCAAGAATCAAATGCCATCCTACACCATCACCGCCACCGGAAGTTGGCCGAAAAAGTGAGAGGAACACCAGTAGACAAAACTTCCTCAAAGGTTCAAACCTTAAATTTAACGGAAAGTAACTTAATCTGTACAAATTAGCATGTATAATTCCCATGTTAGAATAGTTATATAATTCTGAGAAAATTTCATGATTTAGAGATAAACCACGATGATGTTAATGGAATCATTGATTTGTGAATTATGTAGAATACCTTCTTCTGATTATATATATTAAACTATGAATTTGGAAGCAATGGATAAAGAAAATATGGGTTTTATATGATGTTCTTGGAGAAATGATAAAAGAAGGATTTTCTGGAAATTAGGAGAAATAGCTTGTTTAATCCAAACATATTGATGTTTTAGGATTGTTTAATGATTGGAAATCATTTATATATATTGTCATATCATATGCAATAGACTATGAGGAGTTTGGGACTTTAAAACATGTGAATTGATGATGAAAAGATGGCTAAAACCGTAGGCAAATACATGAAGAATCATGCACATACGTGATGGATCGATCGATCGACTCAAGAATGTCGATCGATCGACTAGATCGATGGATCGATCCCTCCCTTCGATGGATCAGCCCCTCCTAGATTTTGAAAATTGTTTTGTCATAAGGTTTAATTAAATCCCATCTTGTATAAATCTTTTGTGGTGACTAATTGAACATTTTGGGACTTATGGAAAGTCAGTATGGTGATAGGTAGAACTCGAAAAAATGTTAATAGAAGGAATTAATCCTAGGGAACGAGAATAATGGGCTAAAATCGAATCAGTAAGTATCGAAGAATAAACCCAATCGAAATAATTAAATTTGGAAATTATGATGACATGGACCAATAGGGATTAAACTTATACCTACTGAAATTATATGAGAAATATTTGATAACATTCGAGTGTTGAGAAAAGCTCTGAAATACTCTTTAAGATGTAAAGTTATAATCCATAAATACGTAGGATACTCGAGATATAAATGTACTACGTAAGGGAATTATTGTGGGTTATACGAATGCCCTATTGATATATATATATATATATATATATATATATATAGGTGGAATAAATACCTATAGTATGATTTAATTTATGTATGACATACCTACGCTACTTGCTATAGAGGTGGAGGTTTCACATTACGCACAACCTTATCTCGATTGGACCCATTTGGGGGAATTTAGATTCGTACACTGAGCATAGGACCTTGGATACGTGCTGTCGGTATGAATGATAGTTTCGATGGTTGAATGGGAGCGTAGGTATGTACATGACCCATTTGGCTGGAGAGTATGATCACCTCCAATATTTGTGTTATGAGATTTATGGTTCGTGAGAGATGCCGAACCAATTGTCCATTATGTAGTGAGTGATGCACCAGGACATGATAGCAGAGTACGCATACACCCCAACCGTGTCTAGGGAGTGTCATATATATATATAGTATGATGTGATATACTGTGTGATTTAGTGGATAAAAAGTGAATAATAAATTCTAATTGAATTAAGTAAGTGAATACTTAATATTTAAAGACCTAATTCATCTTAAAGAGAAATGAACATGTTTAATTAAATAAAGTATTGCGTGGGAAATACGGGATAATGAGAAGAGATAGGAAGATAATTGAGAATCTAGTTTATAGGAGTAATAAGGTGCGTTAGGCGTGCACACTAGAAGAGATGTGATATTCTCAAGTGATAGACGAGAACTAACATGTACATAATACCTACTTAATTGCACTTGTTAAGCACTTGCTATTTTTAAAATCTTTTTCAATCGGGCTCTGACCCATTTACTTGCATATTCTCTTCTCTACTATATCTATATTACCAGGCACCCAGCATCAGGGATGCCTGACTTAGAGGATGGATATTTTAACGAGTTTCTGGGGATGCTGCTTTAGATTAGACGCATTCGTTTTCTTGATTCCTATCTTCATAGTATTTGGCTCATGTAGGGCATGTCGCTGAGGATTTAGTTATTTCATTTCCGTTCCAGATATTGTATTCATTTTATATTAATACTATTATTATCATTTTGTTATGGATGATGATATTGAGATATTTCAACTGGAGAGTTTATTCTAGTTCCATTTTTACTTGTTGAATTTTAATTCAGTTGTGTTGGGTTGTTACTTATATTATTCAGTGTGTTGGTATGGATTTAATTAAATTAAAAGATGAAAAAGATTTTGACACTTAGCTTAATTAATTATTAGGTGAGTTAGTAAGAGAAATTATTTTTCGACAGTGATGCTAAGAATGAACCAACTGGATATTCTTATTTAATTTAATACAGGACTGATCACCCAAGATTTAATTAGGCGGGATGTCACATGTGGTATCTATGCATCAGGTTCTAGTGTCCTTAGGGTTTTTACGATTTACTCTGCTTCCTGCTTAGCATCCTTTGATATAGATCCATATCATAAGGATTGTTGTATTCATAATTACGCCTTTACGACTTCAGGTATTTTTGCGATATTTTAAATGCTGATAAAATTGTAGGATTCATCAACATCTTTTGGGTAATCTTTCATTACATACCTATGAAGATGTATTGAATACAGTGTTGCTTCACTGCCAAGATCACCGCCTTCATGCTAAGGGAAGCAAGCGGGGGATTGAGTCCAGTCAGAAAGGTAAGAATAGGGAAGGTAGTGTCAGTGGAACATCATCAGTCCAGGGTTAACAGAAGTAAGGGGAGCCTAATTTTCAACCTGGGGATTATGCTAAGTGACTTAGATCGGGAGTTTTTTAATTTGGCAGGGAGGTAATAGGCAGGGCCACTAGGGCAATCAGGGGAAATAGGGACACCAGGGCCAACAGGGCCAAGGGAGAGGTGGAAATGGTCAGTAGGGCTGAGGTCAATAGGGTCATAATGGGGGACAGTTTACGGGTAGATGCTTCACATGTGGCAAGACTGGCCACAGGAAGCAGGATTGCCCAAATAAGGGCAAGATACCCCATCAACAGGGTGCTCATCAGGATCCAAATATGCCTATGTTTCCAGCTGCCCTTTCAGCACCAGTATAGGTACCATCCTTACCTGCCATTGCTCCCGCCGCCCCACCACAGCAAAGGAAGTTATAGTATGGGCGTGTGTACAACGTCCATTCGGCAGCAGTTCAATAGCCACCACCCACAGTTAAGGGTGTGTTTTCTATTTCTGGGGCTATGGGATGTATTTTTTTTATACAGGGGCTTCACATTATTTTATAGCCACTATATTTTCACGGTCCACGAGGTTGTTAGACACGGACGCAATACTTTTACTTTTGTAGACTCACCGATGGGTAGTGGGATGCCTATTTTCTTTATATGCCAAGGTGTGAGTATAGAGATTAAGAGTCTAATTTTACCAGATAATATTCTTGTGTTAGACATTTTCGTATATGATGCTATTATTAGTATGGATTGTCATGTTGCTTATAGAGCCGCTATTGATTGCTTTGGTAGGATCATTATTTTTTCTATCCCAGGTCAGGAGAAGTTCTTAGTGGCGATGCCTCGCCCCGAGGGAGGGTCGTCCACTCATTTGTATACATACAGGAGGAGAACTCCACGGGAGTAGTGATTCTCCTTGATTATATTCCTGTTATAAGGGAATTCACATATGTATTTCAAGACATACCAGGGTTATTGTCGAGTATGGAGATTGAGTTTGTGATTGACTTAACATCGGGAACTCGACCGATAGCCCATGCCCCCTACCATATGGCTCCTATAGAGATGAGGGAGTTATGGGATCAGATTGAGAAGTTGTTAGGATAAGGTTTCATTCGTAGGATTACCTCACCTTGTGGTGATCTAGTCTTGCTTGTGAAGAAGAATGATGGAACCCTACGTTTGTGCATGGATTATCAGGAACTTAATAAAGTCACGATCCGGAATAAGTATCCATTACCCCGCATCGATGATTTATTTGATCAGCTGAGAGGAGCAGCATATTTCTCGAAGATAGACTTAAGGTTTGGATATCACCAGTTACGAATCAAGGAGAAGGATTTGTCAAAGACTTCTTTTCTGACAAGATATGGATATTATAAATTCCTGGTTATGCCATTCGGGTGGACAATTGCGTCGGCTGTATTTATGGACTTAATGAATAGGGTGTTCAAAGAGTTCCTAAATTATTTTGTCATTGTTTTCATAGATGACATCCTGGTTTATTCACATACCAAAGAGGAACATGTCGAGCATTTACGAATGGTCCTACAGACACTACGTGAGCATCAGTTGTATGCCAAGTATGAAAAGTGTGGATTTTGGCTCCGGGAGGTGTAGTTTTTAGGGCATATAGTGTCAGAAAAGGGGTTTAGTAGTGGATCCTAGAAAAGTATTAGCGGTGAGGGAGTGGGGACACCCCACGACACCTACCGAAATTCGTAATTTCTTGGGATTAATTGGTTACTATAGACAGTTTATCAGGGGCTTTTCGAAGATTATGGGTCCGATGACAAATCTAACCCATAAGGGTATAAAGTTTATTTGGGATGATGCGTGTCAGTTGGCATTCACTGAATAGAAGGATAAATTAACTTCAACACCCATACTAGCATGGCCCAGGCCAGGAGTGTAGTACCTAGTATACACTAACGCAGCGCTACAGGGACTTGGTGGAGTACTACAGCAGGAAGAGCAGGCTATAGCTTATGCCTCTAGGAAGCTTAAGACTCATGAAAAGAACTACCCTACTCATGACTTGGAGTTAGCATCAGTCATATTTGCCCTTCGAATATGGAGACATTATTTGTTGGGTGAAAAATTTCGCCTATTCATGGATCACAAGTCATTAGAGTATTTATTCACTCAGAGAGAGTTGAATATGCGACAACGTAGGTGGCTTGAATTCGTGAAAGATTATCAGTTTGAGATGCACTATCCCCCAGGGAAGGCTCACGTGGTAGCAGACGCATTGAGTCGGAGGCCTGAGGGTGAACTAGTCGCAGTGTGGAAGGTTAAATGGAAGGAATTGGACCATTAGGATGCCGATGATAGGTCGTTTATGTCAGTTATGATCGTTACTCCTCAGATTGTGATGCGAGTAGTACAGGCTCAGGCAGCGGATCCATTTTGTCAAGAGAAAATTCGACAGCTTTTGGCCGAGGGATCAGAGTCTTACTCAGTGAGTTTAGATGGAGGCTTGCGCTTTAACAGCAGACTGATTATTTCGAAAAGGGAATATTTATAGCACACAGTTATGTTTTAGTCATATGCATCCCGATTTGCAGTACATCCCGGTGGGGACAAGATGTACCAAGATATGCGGCGACGATATTAGTGGAGTGGGATGAAGAGAGACGTTATTGAGTTCGTCTCTAAGTGTGCTACCTGTCAGTTAGTGAAGGTGGATCATCATAAGCCAGTCGGGTTGCTTCAGCCACTAGAGATTCCAATGTGGAAATGGGAGAACATTTCTATGGATTTTATCACTGGGTTGCCTACTACTTAGAGGGGTCACGATTCCATATGGGTGATTGTGGATCATTTGACTAAGGTAGCTCATTTCTTATCGGTTCGAACTGATTTTTTGATGGGGTCGTATGCACAGCTCTTTATAGCCGAGATAGTGATGCTACACGGGGTACCGCTTGATATTGTGTCCGATCGGGACAAGATCTTTGTCTCCATATTTTGGGAGAGTTTTTACGAGGCCATGGGTAATGAGGTGAGATTGAGTATGGCCTATTATCCGCAGAAGGATGGGCAGACTGAGCGTACTAATCAGATGTTAGAGGATATATTAAGCATGTGTATTTTGGATTTTAGAGGGAGTTAGGAGCATAACCTTCCACTGGTGGAATTTGCGTATAATAATTCCTAGCAGTTTACCATTAGTACGACCCCATTTGAGGTGTTATATGGTAGACCTTGTCTCTCTCCTGCCTGTTGGTTAGAGGTGGGGGACAACAAGTTACTTGGGCCGAAAGTGATTCAGGACACATCTGCCAATATCGATATGATCAGGAGTCGCATTCGGGTAGCCCAGGATAGACAGAATAGCTACCCTGATGCCAAGAGGTTATTTAAGGAGTTTAATATGGGGGATCGGGTGTTACTGTGCGTGTCGCCTATGAAAGGAATCATGAGATTCGGGAAGAAAAGGAAATTGGCTTCGAGATATGTAGGACCATTTCCCATTATTGAGAGGGTCGGACCTGTCGTGTACCGACTTGGACTGCTGGAGCACTTGCATCGTATACATGATGTTTTCCATATTTCTTTACTGAGGCAATATCTCCGAGATGAGTTGGCTTACACTCATATTGTGTTGGAG
This sequence comes from Sambucus nigra, assembly GCA_949130495.1. Taxonomy (NCBI): domain Eukaryota; kingdom Viridiplantae; phylum Streptophyta; class Magnoliopsida; order Dipsacales; family Adoxaceae; genus Sambucus; species Sambucus nigra. The sequence continues at coordinate 337,991,653 of OX422213.1, read as the reverse complement.
GAAGTTGATTTACAGCCAGATAGTTCTTATAAGGAGCGACCTGTAGCGATCTTAGACCGCAGTGAGAAATTATTGCGATCAAAAGTAGTTTCTCTTGTCCGTGTTCAATGGGAACACCATAATGTGGAGGAGTATACTTGGGAGCGCAAAAATGATATGCGCGATAAATACCCAGAGTTATTTCTACCAGGTATTTTTTTCTTTTTTCGAATTTCTGGATGAAATTCTGTTATTAGGGGGTAAGTATGTCATACCTCGTAATATTTAATGATTTTAAAATGGGATTAATTAGGATTAATTGTGAGATATTTAAAATTAATCCGGATTCAAATATTACTCGAGAGTAAAGCAATATGTGATATAAGTTGAATATTACGTAGAGATTAAAAGTAATATATGATTATGACTTTATATGATTCTATATAAAATTATCGCGAGTAATGAATACGACAATTTCGAAAATTAAGTCATGACGCGCGTGTGAGATGTGTCGGGACTAAAATTAAATGAATTCAAACTAAAATATTTTTATGTCATCCTAATGGTCGTTTTGACTGCACCAAAGTTTTCGAAAGCATATAAATAGTCAAAAAAGTCTACTTAAGTGTTTGATTTGGGCCTGGGGGAATTTTGGAGCCGAATAGACACCCCGAAGGGGTACTTTAGTCATTTTGCATGGAAGGTGAATATTACCCACGAATTTTAGAGATTTTATATAATTTGGAGAGTCGGTAACAATAAGGTTCATTCATCAAAAATAGCGGAAGAGACTTAGGGAGAGTGAGAGAGTTCTCTAGAGAAAGGAAAAGCCACCTCTAGGAAACTAAGAGTCAAAGGCCATCCTACACCATCACCGCCACCGGAAGTTGGTCGAAAAAGTGAGAGGACCACTAGTAGACAAAACTTCCTCAAAGGTTCAAACCTTCAATTTAATGGCAAGTCACTTAATCTGTACAAATTAACATGTATAATGCCCATGTTATAACAGTTATATAATTCTGAGAAAATTGCATGATTTAGAGATAAACCATGATGATGTTAATGGAATCATTGATTTGTGAATTATGTAGAATAAACCTTCTTCAGATTATATATATTAAACCAAGAATTTGAAAGCAATGGATAAAGAAAATCTAGGTTTTATATGATGTTCTTGGAGAAATGATAAAAGAAGGATTTTCTAAAAATCAGGAGAAATAGCTTGTTTAATCCAAACCTATTGAAGTTTTAGGATTGTTTAATGATTGGAAATTGTTTATATATATTGTCATATCATTTGGAACAGACTATGAGGAGTTTGGGACTTTAAAACATGTGAATTGATGATGAAAAAATGGCTAAAACCGTAGGCAAATACATGCAGAATCATGGCCATACCTGATGGACCGATCGATCGACTCAAGAATGTCGATCGATCGACCCCTCCTGGGTTTTGAAAATTATTTTGTTATAAGGTTTAATTAAATCCCATCTTGTATAAATCTTTTGTAGTGATTAATTGAACATTTTAGGACTTAAGGAAAGTCGGTAGGGTGATAGGTAGAACCTAGAAAAATGTTAATAGGAGGAATTAATTCTGGGGAACGACAATAATTGGTTAAAATTGAATTAGTGAGTATCGAAGAATAAACCCATTTGAAATGATTAAATTTGGAAATTGTAATGACATGAACCATTACGGAGTAGACTTATACCTATTGAAATTATATGAGAAATATTTGAAAACATTCGAGTGTTGAGAAAAGCTCGGAAGTACACTTTAAGACATAAAGTTATAATCCATAAATACGTAAGATATTCGAGATATAAATATACTACATAAGGGAATTATTATGAGTTGTGCGAATGCCCTATATATATATATATATATATATATAGGTGGGATAAATACCTATAGTATGATTTAATTTGTGTATGACATACCTATGCTACTTGCTATCGAGGTGGAGATTTCGCGTTGTTCACGGTCTTATCTTTATTGGACACATTTGGGGGATTTAGATTCATACACTAAGCATAGGACCTTGGACACGTGTTATCGGTATGAATGATAGTTTAGACGGTCGAATGGGAGTGTAGGTATGTGCGTGACCTATTTAGTTGTGGAGTATGCTGGCCTCCAATACTTTTGTATGAGATTTATGGTTCGTGAGAGACGTCAAACCTATTATCCATTATGTAGTGAGTGATGCACCAGGACATCATAGCAGAGTACGCATACACCACAGTCGTGTCTGGGGAGTGTCGTATATATATATATAGCTGATAAAAAGTGAATAATAAATTCTGAATTGAATTAAGTAAGTGAATACTTAATATTTAAAGACCTAGTTCATCTTGAAGATAAATGAACATGTTTAATTAAATAAAGTATTACGTGGGAAATGCGTGATAATTAGAAGAGATAGGAAGATAATTGAGAATATGGTTTAGGGGAGTAATAAGGTACGTTAGGTGTGCACACTAGAAGAAAGGTGAGATTGTCAAGTGAGAGCCGAGAACTAACATGTACATAATACCTGTTTAATTGCACTTGTTAAATACTCGTTATTTTTAAAATCTTTTACAATCGGGATCTAACCCGTTTACTTGCATATTCTCTTCTCTACTATATCCATATTACCAGGTGCCCAGTATTAGGGATGCCCGGCTTAGAGGATGGATATCTTGACGAGTTTTTGAGGATGCAACTTTGGATTAGATGCATTTGTTTTATTGATTCCTATCTTCATAGTATTTGGCTCATGTAGGGCATGTCGCCGAGGATTTAGTTATTTCATTTCAGTTACGGATATTGTATTCGTTTTATATTGATACTATATAATTATCATTTTGTTATGGATGATGTTATTGAGATATTTCAACTTGAGAGTTTATTCCAGTTCCATTTTTACTTGTTCAATTTTAATTCAGCTGTGTTGTGTTGTTACTTATTTTATTTCAGTGTGTTGGTATGGATTTAATTAAATTAAAAGATAAAAAAGATTTTGACACTTACCTTAATTAATTATTAGGTGAGTTAATAAGAGAAATTATTTTTCGACAGTGATGCTAAGAATGAACCAATTGGATCTTTTGATTTAATTTAATAAAGGACGGATCACTCGGTATTTTATTAGGCGGGGTGTCACAAGTGCCTTGGCTAGAAATTAGTTGTTGTGTAAGGATAATGATAATAGTTAAGAAAGGTTTACATCGAGGTTGAATCTCGTCATAGGTAACTTCTCTACGTGGATAAGAAGTTGGATATGCACTTTGAGTATAGTATGGAAATGAGCATCAAGGGTTTAGAGTTGATAGATTGCAAATATCATGGAATAATTATTCCATGGAGTGTCGGTTGTTGAGGAGACTTTGAGATATAAGTCCTAAGTGGATTCCAATACATATTTGCATAAGTTTGGTTTTTCTCAAGGGACATGTATGGTGGTGTATTTTTGAATGAGTGCATAGTTATTAGAATAGGTTAATATTAAGACAAGACTCGTGTAGAGTTAAAGTGTCCCTGCATCGAAGTAGTCATGTAATTTTAAGAATTAAGCTATTGTCTAGGCAAGAGACATCTATTAGGTCAATTAGATGCATAATATTGCAAAGGCACCCCGGGATAATACCATTTAATGTTTAAGACTCATCAATAGGTTAAGAAGTCATGTGGCTTCACCACCTTAGAAATGAGGAAGGACTTATGTTGAAAGGTGATACTAAATGATTGAGGTGAAATCATTAGGATAATATAGTTGGAAGTTACTAGTCTTTAGGAAAAATTGTAGAATGTACAGTCTTAAAAACTTACATCCAAAGGTTACTTAAGGTTCTCATAGAGTTATCAAGTTTAGCGATACTCGTCTCCCATTATGTTGGCAAAACCTTGGGCTTAGTGTCATGCTGAATATGATTAGTATAGAATGAAAGATTGTTGCGATTTTGATGAACTCTATAAGTAGTTTAAAAAATTTAGACTTGGTAATGTTGCAATGGTGTCTTAGAATAATACCCATGAATGGGTGGCAGGCATAATTATGCTCCTGGTGTATGCACGTTAGAGAACTTATGATAGATCACGATAAGGGAATGAGTGGATTCTTATCATTCCCTGTATGATTGGTAGCAATTGGGAAATGCATAAATAATCCATCAAAAAAATGATCATCATAGTAAGGGAGTTTTTGGTCACCGATTGCTTAAGTTCTAACGTTATTAAGGATCTGAGTATGTTCAATCGGGTGATTCATTAGCCTTAGTGATCGTTTGGATGAATGAAAGGAACAAGTTTTGTTCTAAGGAGGGAAGTCCAATGTCGTGACTTCCCATTAGCGGCATGCTAACATTCTTCATGTGAGTTCTCAATTCACGGTTTAAATCGTCAAGGTTAATCATTCGGGTTGAAATATGTATGTTCAGTTTATGGCTTTAACAAATATAGTAAAGGTAAGTTATAAGATTCGATCACATAAAGATGAGTTCGCAACTAGCAAGATAATATTTTGATCACATATAGATGATTCTGTAACTAGCAACATAAGGTTCTATGTCTGTCGATGGGGTTTCAAGTTTCGGGTGGAGTAACCGTTCACTATAGTATTTGTCATTTTTTATCTGTACCGGTAGTCGGGCGTCATTGCACGGTAGTTATTTGGAACATGGAATAGTTTAGCTCAGTGTTAATTCAGATTAGGTTAGGTATGGTTGATGCATCGCGGTAACTGGGTGCGCTTTCTATATGACCATCTTTTTTGGATTCAACGAGTGTCGTGTGTGTGCGCGCATAGTCACATGGGTTGTTAAGTCCTAGCATATATAATTTATAATCTAAGATCAAAAGTTGTCTGTATTACCCTATAGGATATGGTTACAACGACTGTTGTGGGATTATGGCTTGAAGGTTATGATTGATAAATAAATACCCAAAATTAAGAAGGATGTCATTCACTATCGTGTGTAGTGGACCATTCTCATGTCTCTATTGGGTAAATCCATAGGAAGTCCCAACCTAATTGAATAATGAAAATCCTCACATAAACATAAGGGGAAATCTACACAATCATAACATCGTGTAATAACATACTAGGATTTTCATGGTGGATTAAGACTCATAAATCTCCCACTCGCAACATGGTTGACTAACTAAATATATGATCATGATATATACCTATACGAGACCTATATCATTAACTAGATCCACAGTCCATGGTCTCGAACAACGTCCCCATTATATCCCTTCCGATATATGCTTCACGAATAAATAGTCGTATATGGTATGTCCAGAAATAGCACACAAAGCATATATACACTAATATGCATAATCGAATACAATATACCAACCTAATAATACGAAATGTTCCAAACGCATCTCGAATCCAGTCTCAGTCCCTAGAGCTGAGATTCCTCAAAATAAATCCATAGGGTCACCATCCTAATGTCCCAAACTAAGGAGTACTAAAATTCTGTAAGCCTAAATTAATTTCCCTGGGAAAACAAAACAAAATCCAACCCCCACTGCCTGTCATGTAGACTCATGATCACAAATTGGTACAAGAGCAGTTGTAGTCCTAGGGGAGTGGTCATGGGCTCTACCCCCACAGTTCCAACTTCATCCTACGCTGTAAAAATGACATAGTATTTCCAATAACACATAAAATAACCCAATACGATTTTTTAATACACCTCATCTCCATTTAGATATTTTAAACCTTCATAATAATCTGAAATCATCTATAAAGGTCCTAAATAAGTTTTCAACATATTAATATCATAACCTAGATCATATTTATCATTGCACGGGTTAAATCTACACTTACAACATGTGTTTTATATATATTATTCTTAACTACGAGATTAATCAATAAAAACATGTATTTAATCATTAAAGTATCTTCTAAATGCGTTTGTTTGTCTTAATAAATCATCCCTAATAATATTTATAACAAATCTAAAGAATACTGATTTTCAATCAGATTTTTAATAGATCTAACAAGTCATAATCATATAATCATCATAATATCCAAGGTACAACATATTTATGCATGAAGTCCAACCCTATCACATGTCTAATCTCAAAATAGATGATAAGGGAAATTAATTATAAATTATTTACATAAAATACATTAGTAAAGAAAGTTGATTCTTTCCTGGATATGGAAGATGAAGTCTCTTTTATTGATTCATCTAAGTGCTCCCCAAGTTCTCCAAAAAATTCCCTCATTCGATATCTCAAAAGTTTATTTATTTCCTATGTTACAACCCGTATATTTTAACATTAGCTTTGATCATTTATGACATTAATAAATACAACTAGTAAAAATAATTTAAATATCATTCTGAAAGTGTATGTTTAACACCTCGCATATTTTGCCATTGAGGGTGATCAGGGTCCGATGTTAAGATATGTCGGACGCTAAAATTAAAATACCATTTTTAGAATGAGATAGAAATATGAGATATTTAAAAATTTTCCATAAGATATAAATTTAATTAATCCACAATGATAAACCATTCACCAATAAATAGATCCATCACCATGCTAAAACTCTAAAAACATAGAACTCAAAAGATATAAAGTCAACTATATAAAATCTCTCCAACTAAAAACCATAAATCAACTATGATGTATAATGATCCATTAAATCCAATACAATTGTCTCTTAAATAAAAACAACAAGAAAGGAAACTAAACTATGTAATAAAATAAATCTTCAGATGTAAGTCCGCTAAACTCCAAAATTATACAACTACCTAGCTACCTATCGTGAAAGGTTAGTCCACAACAATGGATCAGGGCCCACCGTAAGAATACTAACTACTCTTACCAAATGTAGTCCATGAATCCATTCAGAAGAATTATAAGAGATAAACACCATAATAGAATATTTTAATAAACAAAACAATATAATAACGATGCGGGTAATGCAAAACTATAACAACTACCCACATAAAGTAAACCAACTATACTACCCAAGTCCATTTATGCTTATTTGAACATTAATTAAATCTCCATTCATCATCTTTCTAAATTATGTTTATCTTTCTCAATATTTATAAATTATCGATGCAACACAATTATAGCCAGTTTGCCTTTCTATTGGCCCTACACACAATCATAGTGCGTCGAACGTCTCATCATATCAAATCCACATACATCACTATAGTCCGTCGGCCCAAATTCTTAGCTTACACATACCATGATAGTCCACACATAATACACGTCTATATAGCTAGTTCGCCTAGGTCCTACGCACATCGTAATGGATAGTCAACACCACACACATCACATACTCGTGGTGCCAACATAAAATTATCAAAGTAGCCAAGACAATGTAAGTCCCACACATACAGTGTATCCGGTCAACCCATAACCACACATATAATGGCGCAATATCAAATTGTCTTTAATATTCGTTTATCATCTTAGATATTAATTATCTTTTCATTATCATGTTTTCATTATTACAATTAGCCATAAAAAATAATCTGGGCATCACATCAAATCCATCCATAGTCCTATACCTAGAGATCACCGAAACCATAAGTATTACCTAGTCCCTCACATAAGAAAATATTTAAGATCATAGCCACCCCTAGTCTCACACCTAGGATAAAACAACATAACGACGTACCACCTAGTCCCATACGTAGGAAGCCCCTTAAGGTAAAAGTGAACACTCCCTAATCCCATAATTAGAAAGGATTAACAACTATTAATACACCTACCCGCTAGCCTCATACCAATAAAGTATCACTGCAATAAAGAAGGTGAAAATACAACTACTTACGTAAATCTCAAGTCCCAATGGTTCCATTTTATTAACATAAATGAATTTAACATTAATTAGATTCTTTAGTCCAATCGCAAATTCCATTATTTCACATATTATAAAAATTCGATTTCAAGTGAAACAAACCAATTATATCACGAGATAAATGAGTTCTACAAAATATTACAACAAGTTGTCCAAATTCAATACGTATGATAATTAATCGAATTAAATCATAAATCGATTTGAACATGCGAACTAACAATTTTGAGTAACATATTGACATAGTCTACACCATAATAATCATCCACACGATTTTATTAATCAAAACATAATATCTAATTACATATATTATTTAATATGCGATTCATCCCCAAACCCAACAATAATAAAGTCTAATAATCTAATCATATGGGATTTCAAGTACTAAAACTAATTTCAGTAGTTTATGAAAATAAATTTATAATTAGGTCACCACTTTCCCTAATAAAGTTATGAATCATCTTTAGAAAACATTCTTATTTAATGTTTAGGCAACATTTACATTAAATAATACTTAAGGTGGAAAATAAAGATATTCTTTCCTGAAAATAAGTGTTCTGAAGATTAGAGTGTACCACTGAGTTTGTCTCGCGAAAATAAGCAACTTTGCTTTTGTGGCCATCCTTAAAATATTAGTGTAAAGCCTACCAAATTAATGTTGAAGCTTATTTAATGGTGTTAAGGGTGTAAAATAGTAGGTTTGTGTGTATTTTTGTTGTGTTGGAATATAAAGCATGCGTGTGAAAAAATAAGCGTCTGAGACTCCTTTAATAAAATAGTGGAACCGACCTTAAAAGACTCCCAATGAAAACAAAACACCCGCTTAATCAAAATAACCCTTAAGCCAAAAGAAAAAACAAATCAATGAGGACTCCCCCCCCCCCCCCCTCCCCGACCTCGTTACCTAGTCGAGATAGCGAATGTCTTAGGCCACTATAGCGGGCCTACGTAGCGGCCTCCCAAACCTCATATTCTAGAATCTTAAAAATTCCATGAAATCAAACCCGTTTATCTAAATTAAATTATTTTCTTGGAGTCTAAGCTGAGAAAGCAGGGGTTATAAGGATTCACTTGTATCTTAGGCCAAACACACAAAGATTCACTTTTTATCAAATTTTATCTTGTTTAGATTAAAGTGAACATGCAACGGTGATGTGAATCCAAATTCCAAACCAAAATAGAATGAATAAGAAATAGAGAAAAAATCCCTTTGAGAAAAACCTTTGATTCAGCACGGTTAAAGATAAGACAGACACGTAATGACTTACAAAATACTTAGAGATCCACTAAGTATAATGCAAAAGAGTCTTTGTATCTTCAACAGAAAATGATGCAGTCCAGCACCGCCCACAGGAAGCATATCTTCCTTCAGTATCCACCAATCAGTCTTTTGAATATGCAATTACCATGTTCTTCAGTCGTAAAGCCTCGAATCTATAAATCAACAGTAGAGAAAATCTATACAAGGGTTTAAAACTTTCGATTGTGCTCTTCTTGGTTTGGAAAAGTGATCCTCAAAGATTCAACGAGTTTGGATGAAAAAATTATAGAGTTTGATCATAAAAAGAACTCTAAAAAGGCTTGTTTAAAAGTCTAATCTTGTATCTCTATTTATTGGGAAATCTGTTGCAAAGAGATAGGGATTAAAGATTTTAAAAAGATTTGATTAAAAATAAAAAACATGCATACTCATTCGAATGAACTGCCACCTCATTCGAACAATGTACCCAATCTCGTTCGAACAGCTTTCGGTAATACTTCAAACAACAATCCAGAGCTGACAAAAAAGGTGAAGCTTCATATCTCGTTCGAATACAGTAACCTCATTCTAACGAACAACTGAATCTCATTCAAATGACATGTGAGTTCGTTATAATGATCCAACGAGTTTTTCAAAAAATTCTTTTAAAAATATTTTGAAAACATTCTAAATTTAAACTCTTTTAAAAACGGCCCCTGAAACTTTAAGGTTTTATCAAACCAATTCATAACACTTCTTGAATGATGTTATAACGAATGATCTTCATTCTTGTAAATGTTACCAACTTCTTCTTTTCGAATAATTGAAAGTGGTCATGAAAGTGAAGCGCATGATAACGGTATAAGCCAAAAATAAAATAAAATAAGCAATTATAAATTTTGCTCTTACAAATACCTCCTTTGGCTACTCCGGTACAAAACACAAACCGAAGCCAAAATTGCCCCCTAAAACTAATACAACTAATGCCCTCCCAAACCAAGAAATGAAAACGCAGAAATGTATAAGTCTTCAACTGAAAATATTATTCTTATGTAGCCCATAAAATCATCATCAATATGGAATGACCTGCAGACATGAGAAAAAAAAATACCGTGACGTGTATGAGTCTAAAGAAAAATAAACTTTCCCTCTCAATTTGTTCCCCACCTTTTCGTTCGTAATAGACAAAGGGTAATAAACTAAGCATAAATAATAAGCATTACACTAGTCCCAAAGTAATAACATCACAAAGATAAATAATTAAACACATGCGATGAATTTCCAAAAGGATTTTAACCAACAATTTATTAAAAATTTTCAATTTTTCAAAGAATAAATAGTATATCTATAAAGAGTACATAAAGGTACAAAAACAATAAACCATGGAATAACAGTAAAATATTTGGATCATGAAAATGAAATGTAATTGTGTGAATATTTTCCATAGGAATTCATAATATAAGTGCACGAAGTAAATGAGATACTTCTAAACAGAGAACTCAATTTCAACCTGAGGTGTAAGAATGTTGAAGATGAATTAAATTGATACGACATATGAAAGATGCCATGAATTTAAATGCTTCTCAAATCAATAATGCAAAACTATTTAATATTTTTTAAGAGAGTCCGTTGTGCGAACTCATTGATCTTCTACTTTATAACACCATTAAAATCTCACATAGTTAAGAATTCACTCTCAAAATTTTGAAGATATAATTATGATCATGTTTAGCAAAGCATCAATGAAAAATAAAATTGGACTTGGCACTTATGTTTTTGTGTGCCATTAATTTTTTAAGCTTTTTTTTACAAATGGTGTCTTTTAATGCGAAGATAATTTTCTCTTTTGTAGCCCCTTTCCATTGCTTAACATAAAATAATTTTTTTTGAAAACGAAATTTGGATAATGGTTCTTACAAGCACAACTTATCTCTAGTACATTTGGTTAGTTATAAAACACTATTAAGATGAGAACACCGTATTCGACACATGATATGCAAGTACATTATTCATAAATTCGTGAAAGTGTGCAATAAAGGAGATAAAAAGTCTAACATGAATAAAGTAATCATCAATAAACAATGAAATGCTAGCCATGAATTATTAAGCACACTAATGCACATCCATATATGGTGAAAAACAAAAATACAAAAATCTTTTTGGATTTTTTCAAGATTTTTCCAAAAGTAAAGAATAAAGAAATTTAGAAATACAATATAAATACAACCCAGTAATAAGGACAAAATGTATGAACATGATGATCATCCTATACTAGATAAAGTACCCAAACTCAATCAATGGAACAAAAACCCAAATACTTCCTAAGATTCTCGAATCTAAGTGAATCTAAAGGTTTCGTGAAAATATCGGCTAACTGGCATTCGGTGCTCACAAAACTCAAGGACACTACTTTCTCCTCAACGAGATCACAAATAAAATGCTCACATAACCTAATGTTTTTCGTTTGGGAATGTTGGACCGCATTACGGAATATATAAATTGCACTAGTATTATCATAAGGTCATTGTGCCTTAGGTAACCCCATAATCTTCTAGCATTCTCTTCATCTATAGAGTTGCGTGAAATAACACCCAGCGGTAATGTACTCAGCCTGTGCCATGGATAAAGATATGGAGTTTTGCTTCTTGCTCAACTAAGAGATAAGATCACTACCATAATAAAATCATCCAACCGAGGTGATGCTATAATCATCAACATCCCTGGTCCGATCATCATCCGAATACGTGGACAATCGGTGTCAAAGGAATACCAAATATAGTAGGAAAGAGTGCCACTCAAATATTTGATAATACATTTAAGTGGGAGCAAGTGAGACTCTTTGGGGGACACTTGGTAACGCGCACAAACTCGAACGTTAAGGGAAATTTCAGGAAGAATAGCGATAAAGTAGATAAAACTACCTATCATGATCCTATAAAGAGTTTCTCTACGTCCTTACCTAATGTGTCTTTGCTAAGGTTAGTCGATGTACTCATAGGAGGTATGTAAGTGCTTAGCGGAGTCTATACCAAAGCTCTTTACTAGGTCCCTATCATAGTTGGATTGAGATATGAATATCCCATCCTTAATTAAACGCACTTGGAGACCTAAGAAGAACATAATCTCACCAACCATGCTCATCTCAATCTCACTTTTCATCGCCTCCTCGAATGTGTGAGCATGTTGTAACATGCGGATCCAAATACTATATCGGCCATATAGACTTGGGTAACCAATATAACACCATTTTATCTCCTCATAAATAACATCTTATACACCCCCCTCTCTTAAATCCATTAGCTAAGAGATAAGAAGTGAGCCTCTCGCACCAAGCACAGGGTGCTTGCTTCAAAACATACAAGGCCTTCTTAAGATAAAAGACGTGTCCTGAGTGACTTGGGTCTTTGAACCCCTTTGGTTGTTCCACGTACACTTCCTCCTATTGAATTACATTTAGGAAGGAAATCTTGACATCAATTTGATATAACTTGAACCGTATATGACATGCTATAGAGAGTAGTGAGCGGACGGACTCAAGCCTAACAATAAGAGCGAATGGCATGTCAAAGTATACACCTTCAATCTATGTGTAGCCTTGAGCAACCAACCTAGCCTTATTACTAACTAGGTACCATTATCATCCATTATATTCTTGTAAATTCACTTGGTACCAATAACATTAGTATCATTAGGCCAGGGGACTAACTCCCAGATATTATTCTTATGAAACTAAACCAACTCATCTTGCATATCGAATATCAAATGCTCATCCTTGAGTGTTTCTTTCATATTATTGGGATCGACTTAGGACATGTAGTAAAAGTAGCTAACCACATTCTTAAGTTGAGTGAAACTCTTAACACCTAGTGTGGGATAGACAAGTTTAGCATAAAGGTCATGACTCTTTTGAACCCAAGAGGGTCGATCATCTAAATCAAGAGTGGGGTCCACCAGGGTGGTTTGAGGAGCAATGATGTCGCTACCGGGGGTGTATCATTCTCCTATTAGAAGTTAGGATCAACAAACGCAGGCAGCTCATCATCTCTAATCGTGATGTTTATTAACTCCAAAACCTTAGATCTTGCAAGGTTATAGACCCTGTAAGCCTTACTTAATGATTAATATCCTAAAAATATCCCCTCATTGCTTCAGGAGTTGAACTTTCCTAAATGCTCTCTATCTCTCAAAATGTAGCAAGGACTCCCCAAAACTCATAAATATGATAGGTTGGGTTTCTTCCGCATCCGTAACTCATATGTCATTTATAACGTGTGTGCACGAAGATATACCCTATTCACCATATAACATGTGGTACAAATCTTCTCTGCCCAAAAATGGCTAGGCACGTTTCTCCTAAGGAGCATGGATCTAGTAATCTCTTGAATTATCTATTTTTTCCTTTTAACTGTCCCATTTTGTTAAGGAGTACGAACGATCGAAAACTCAAGTTTGAGGTACACTCCATTATAATAGCTATCCACACTGTATTTTTTTAAATTCAGTGCCATTGTCACTAAGCATATGATTAATAGTGACCCCAAGTTGATTTTGTAGGACACGTCACTTAGTTGTTGGGAACTCAACTGCATCAAACTTTTCTCTAAGAAACCCTACGATAAAGAATCTAAAAAATTCATCGGCCATGACGAGAATATAACTCTGCCCACCAATGATCTGCCTACGTGTGGTGCCCATTACATCCATGTGTGTTAAATCCAACACACGAGAGGTGGTAATGGAATTCAACTTTCGATGGGGACTTTGAATTTATTTTCCTTATTGGCAAGGACCACAAACCGAGGAAGTTGGTTTCCCATGTGATGGTAAGCCATGGACTAGGTATTTCTTCACTAATATTTCAAGATCTCTAAAGTTCACGCGACCTAGTCATTGATGCCAAAAGTAAAAGAGGAATAGGGAAAGATCTCATAACAATTGTCATCGATCCTCGCTCCTTGCAGTAATATTTCACCAGATTGATCATACACATTACACTCGGACCAGTCAAACTTTTTCAAAAAATTTACGTCTTAAAGCTGGATTATGCTACTTAAGTTCACTTTCAACCCTTCGACGTACAACACATTGTCTAGCTTAGGAAATTCGAGTATCTCAATGCAATCACATTCTATAATGCTAGACCCACGCCTATCTTTAAAGGTGACTTCACTTTCTATGCGATCCATAAGGTCGGTAAAATATCACTTGTCACTCGTCTTGTTCCTAGAGCACCCACTATCAAAATACCATTGTGAAGTAACTGTAATACCCCGTATTTCTGTGTATTTTTATTTAATTAATCTGAGGAATTAATTAGAAAAAATACGTTTTAATTAAATTACGCGAGTGAAGTAATTTAATGTGACTAGAAAATAATTGTGACTATTAAATACTAATCGAGAGATAGATACTGATTAATATCGCATTATGATATTTACTAAGTGCGTATAGTATATAATCGATAATTATGATTATACGACATAATGAGTGATATGTGCGTATTTCATTTTATCTCACCAGGAGTCGCGTGTAGAACACTTTGAGGTGAGGAATGAAAAATATATTTTAAGTGACTTGGATGATAATTTAGAGGTCAATAATGATTTCGGATGGGTCGAAATAGTCGCAATAGTATACCCAGGAGTATAGTTTGGGTCCCGTATTAATTTTGGACCAAACCGGCACCTATTAAGGGCATTTCGATCATTTTTCAAAATGAGGTTAAGGGACTTATGAAATTTAGATCCTTATACCTGATATTTAGAGATTGGGTTTAGGTATCATAACACAAAAGATTAGAGAGGTCATTACAGAAAAGAGAGAACCATTTTCACAAAGCCTAAGAAGAGGATTGTGAAGGTGGTGAAGGGCTTCTTTCACCTCAAGGCAATTGGAAAGAAAGTGTAAGGACACAAGTCTCCGATTAAGTCTTAATGTTTTGTTGGATCAATTTCGGACAAAAATATTTGATTCATAGGGTAGTGTTCATGTGTATCCATCCAAACCTATGACGTGATAGTTGAAGACGTAGCGGCCAAGATTAAAGCTTCATCAAATATCGAGTTTGTTGTGCCTCATTTCTACGTCAACAACACATGTTCCATTTACTCCTAAGGTATGAATGCATTACATAGTTATATAGGACCTTGGAACAAGTTTTATTGGGTGTACTTTTGTTTTAAACTGAGGTTTATTTTCAGAAGGTTTCTTTAAAACTTTAAAATAAAGTTTCTGGGCTAAAAATCGAATTTTAAACATTCTTGAAAGTCGTTCGAACGATTTTTTCGTTCAAACGAGAATGTCGTTCAAAAGAGTTTGCCAATGATATTTCACTTATGGCCACTGGAACTTCGTTAGAAGTATCGTTCTAACGAGACTTCATTCGAACGAAAATCTCGTTCGAACGAGATTTCTGGCAGGAATTTTTTTGGCAGTTTTTACCCATGTTCCCACATTCCTTTTCCCACTAACTCTTGACAGAAGTTATATGTACGGGAACCAAGTTTGAAAAACCAACTTTTGACATTTTCTAAACGTCTTTTTTTAGAGAAAATTTTGAGAGAGAAAAATTGCTAAGTTCAAAAGTTCATGTGTTTAAGTGTTTGCTTTTCAAGAACATTATTCCAAAAACACTTATGTTTACACCCATAGTTTGTTTATTCCAAGTTTCTATATAAAATATATTGCTTGGAGTGTTTGGCACCGGGTTTACTCTACCGAGTTGAAGAGTTCGTTAGGATTTACTTCTACATCCCTCAAAGAAGAAGTCTCGTTGTTTTGCTGCGGCATTCTCACATGGTGAAAGGCACCATGTATGGTTGATGGTTACTCCTAAAGCCTCATTGGTGGATTCCAAGGTTCCGGTGGAGTACGAGATTGTCAACTAAGCGAAGGTTGGTACAAGAAGATGCATCAGGGGCTTGAAAGGAGTCGAGTCGAGTTGAGTAAGTCATTTGTCTTGTGCTTGTAAAAATACCATACTTAGTGGACTTAAGGCTAGGGCCGTTCGAGGTTTTTTCCCATTGTGGGTTTTTCCTCGTACATCGCGGCGTAGTGTGACTGATTTACTTTTATCTTGAAAAATAACTTAGAAGCGCATGCTTAGGATAATTCAAGATAAAATTTGGTTTAATTATTACACTTTATTAAATTAGTGCTTAATTTTATTTGGGTAAAAAATTAATTTAATTTAAGTCATTAAATTTATTTGATAAAATTTGATTTGGCCTAATTTGTAAAAATGAATTAATATTGTTAAGCAAATTTCTAGGACTTGAGTTAAATTAATTTGGTTTAAGTGAAATTAAAATATGTGTGTGTTTAATCTTATTTCACTTGGTTTAATTTTAATTTGAAAGAAATTAAAATTTGTTGTTTATGTACTTATTTTATTGAACCATCTCGCTTCTGCATCTTTAAAAGGAAATTAACTTTTTGAAAAAATTTAAAATTGGGGGTATTTGTGACTTCAAATTGGTATCAGAGCATTGATTTAGAAATACTCACATTTTCAGAAAGATTAGAGGAAAAGCAATCAATCATCAACAAAGAACAAAGAAATCATTTCAATCAATCTAAGTCAAGTGTTTATTGCAAATCGAATTGATGAAATAATAC
The DNA here is from genome assembly GCA_949130495.1 of Sambucus nigra. Lineage (NCBI taxonomy): Eukaryota > Viridiplantae > Streptophyta > Magnoliopsida > Dipsacales > Adoxaceae > Sambucus > Sambucus nigra. The sequence continues at coordinate 337,975,000 of OX422213.1, read as the reverse complement.
CCATGTGTAGGGATTTCACGATTTTAATTGATTCTATTTAAAATCTTTGATGAAAAGTATCAATTGATCACATGTTTGGGTAGAATTGCATGTAGTTAGTGTTTAGATCTGTAGAGAATCATAAATTATAAGAGTTTTGATTGTTACTATGGATTTTAATCTGGGTTTTAAATTGAATGAAATGGATGAAAATAAAACTAGATTTATAAAAGAGTTTGGGGTTTGATTCATTCTTGATTGATTTCAGTGAAGTTTTAATGGGTTTGAAACATTAGAAATCATCATAACTCATGTAGAAATAGTTAGGAATAATCGAATGTGAATTTGGTGAAGAATTATGTGGTTTAGGGTGAATCATATGGTGTAAACACTGTTGCGAAACAGAGAGCAGAAGTTGCAGCAAAACGGACCGGTCCGAACCTGGGAAGCCGGATCGGTTCGATGTTCTGAAATTTTGAAATTTACCTTTTTCTCTTGTATTCTTAAATGGACGTGGTGGAAAATCCTTAGGCACTTGTGAAAATAATATTGGGAGACTTATTATGTTATAGTCGACCCACAATGGGAGTACAAGTTCGTCTTAGAAAGAGAATTAAGATGGTATAGGATTGGTTAAAGAAATCCTTAATTAACCTGAGAGATGGATAAAGAATTACGAGAATCTAATGAAACTATATACATGAGTAGAGTAAAGATGGTAGCTACTGAATTTATATAAGGAGGGGGTAACTAGGACCCTTAGGGTTGTGTAAACACTCTTATATATACGATAGTGAGATAAATTATAAAGTAAATAGTACGACGAATATATGAGAGATATATATGACGTACTAACACGTATTATCGGGTTGTGTGAATACCTAAAGTATACTATATATATATTGGTGATCGAGGTGTGATTCGGAGCCAATATAAATCATTATTGTTGATCGAGGGAGGATTCCGAGCCAATAACCCCTAAAATGTGATACAGGGAGGTGACTATATAGTATGTGTTTATAGTATAAATTATGGGCAAAATATATATACGTAATGTGTGCTTAATTCTATATTGGGGTCGATGATAATACCGGACCAGTATACATATGTATGACCTTTACATTGGGGTCGAGGAATTTTCGGATAAATGTAAATGGTAGGATTATTGGAGTCGATGAATTGTCGGACCAATAAATCCTTAAAGTATATACTGTGTGTGAAATATATACTTCTTGATATTCTTCTTATGTGAGAAAGTAGGCTTGTAGATGATATATATATATACACTAGCAGAATGCCCGTGCCTGAAGGCACGGCGAAAATTTTCAAAGTACATAATTGCAAAATGAAAAAAATTTCATTCCCCAAAGTATTGAATCGTGTATAATTTGAGTCAGTTTTTTTACCACACATACGTGTAAACAATTTAGAAAATTTAAGAAAAGTTTGCTTTGTTTATACGACTCCACCCTGTTTAAGAAAAAAAAATATTCCAACAAAAATAATACTCATAGCAGATTATCATGCTCCTACAGTAGGCACCACCCAAAAGTGAAAATTTTCCCAAAGTATTTAATCGACGATAATTTAAGTGAAAAAGTTTTTTTAAAACCCAACTAAGTGTAAATAAATTAGATAATTTGGACGGGGATTCCTTCGTTTGAACAACTTTTCACCTTCTTAAGAAATAAAAATACTACAACAACACTTCATTAAACCATTGCAAAACCTCAAAAGCCAAAATTTAATAGCTATAATTGCACATCATACGTTCAAAACAATCATATGGTTCCATTTACTTAGTATACATACGTTAGGAAGACACGTCTTACCACCAATGAATCTCCTCTAATTTTATTCTTGGTACACCATCTTTTATTCTTGATACACCATCTTGTATAATAAAACTAAAAAAATAAAATTGTTCGAATGGATCTCCTCTAATGCTTCGCCCCGAAGCGATAGCTTCTAGCTAGTTCAGCGGATAAGATAGCTGCGCTCCAACTGACACAAAAATGGGACAGCAGTGGTCTGTCGACAATACATTGGAATCCTGAAGCACCACTACGAACGCTATCGCACGTCCGCCTGCGGTGCAGTAAGGCACCACCCTGTTCTTCTAGCATCCAACTCCGGCATGTCCGCTTAGTTATCCTCATCAAGCCACTTGTTTATTCTTGGTACACCATCTTTTGCCACATGCCATTCTTACGCCATTTACTGCATTGACCATAATCCTACATAATGTATACTGAAATATGTTAGCAAAGCTGATATCAAACAGAGTAAGAAATTTATTTGATGTATTGAGAAACCAAAATTGCAATAAAAGCATGTAGTGATCAAATGAAGACACAAATAATTGATGAAATCAATTAAGAAAAACCATAGTCAAAGAGTCAAAGCTTTCCCTCGTCAGCACAATCTACATCAATAGTGGACAACAAATTTTAAGAGGACAATTCGAAGGAAATACTCTTCAGTCAATGGAAATGGATCGGAGATGAGATGGTTAATACCTTTCATCTGGTGATCTTCACAATGATGATTCGCTTAAATAGCACTACAAAAGTGTTTATCTGGTTGGGGTTGTTTTCATTCAGTCCATCTCCATGGATTACACTACTATGGATAATATGTAGATTGAGAGAGTGAAACTCTGTAATTTATAACAAATGGCGGAGTTGCATTAATCATCAACAAATTGAAACTAAAAAATGAAGCAGTGTAAGCACATCGACGATAATGGAAGTTCACATCAAACTGGCCAAAATAGGACCCCAAACTAATGAAAATAATAACGGGATCGGCAGCTAAAATATCTCTGGCTCTTCCACTGTCCGTGCTCCCTTTTCCCTAAATGGGACCGAAGATATTTTTCCCCTTTTGCCATTCAAACAATATATGATAAAGATGTTGGTATATCCACAAATACTTGACATGTCCACCTACATTATTTCATCAGTAAATAACAATGAATATTGATATATATATAACTAAGACCATATCCAACACTATGGTCACTTCGCCTTTCCACATAACTTGGGGAAGCGATTGGAGAGCCATATATAAAGTAAATTTTCCAAACATGTGGAGTACTTAAAATCGACGCGTGCTGACTCGCATTGAAAAATGCCCTTAAGTGGCCGGGACGGTGTGCATAAAAAAATCCTAGAACGCCGATTGATCCCCGCCTAAAAAGTGGAAGTCTTAGAAGGACGATTGGTACTTTGAGTGAAATTCAATCCAAATTAAAGATAGAATGAAAAGGGGTATTCAAATTCCAACTTCCTCATGTCAAAATGTCAGGAAAAATAAAGGTGTAACGATAAAAATCATACATAAATATCATCGCAATCAGTAAAAATATCCACGTGGATTGTAAATATCTTCGCGATCAATAAAATATTATCACCATTAACAATTTCCCACTCAAGTGCAAAAAATGTGAGTTTTTAGACCAACATATCTTCCTGGTCATTGCTAAAATCAGTAAGTCCGTTCTTCTGGTGCAACTAAGATCCATTATAAATTAACATATCATATTCTAAGCTCTGTAAGAAATCTCAAATAATAATGAGATTCAACTTCCCTAACATGCAAGCCACTCTACGTAATGAGGTTGTACTGAAGATGTAAGATCTCAGAGCTAAGTAATAAGTAATAATTATATAGACATGCAAGCCAATCATTAACGAAAGATGCTGACTTTACATAGACATGAACACATCAATCTGTTATACGAATGAAACCAAGTAATAAGTGCCAAATAATAAACTCCAAACACCATATCTTAATACTATAAATTTATGATAATATAGCGAATTGTTGACAAACTAAATATATATATATATATATATATATATATATGAATCACTTTAGACCGAAAAATGGACAGAATAGCAAAACACCACTGATTCAAAATTGAAATCAGCATACATATTTACATGCAAACAGAGTACAACGCAAATATATTTGAACAAATCAAAATACAACATGTCAATGAATACCCTAATGATAACTCTATGCAATTTCTTCAAAATACAGCGGACATGTCACCATTTGGTGACCATATTGGTGGGGCGGGTGAGAATTAAAGTATAAATAATTTAAAAGAAAACGTTGTCAGAGGGAACAAACTTATGATATTAAATGAATCAGGTAATAATTAGTCTTCGATATAAGAAACCCATAACAGTGGAGGAAATCATATGACCATCAATAGTAATTAAGCTAATGAAATTATAATGGATATAGGATCCATAAGCTAAGGACATTTTGTCACCTTATTGAATCCTATTAGTCATTTAGGAATATTGATGAAATATATACACAGAAGTAGGTAAGGATTTGATCCAATTTAAGTAACTGGACATATGAGACATGGATATTACCTGAAGCAGAGATACTATTTCACTTCGTTGATATTGCGACATCATTTTGGGAAATAACGCACTAAATTAACATAACTACAAATGTAAACATTGAACAAAATTAAAAAGAATAAAAGCTTAGTTCATTTTATGCAGAGTTCAATAATATAATGTTCAAGATCAAAGAGTAAGCTTTTAGAAAATTCATAGATTACACAATGTTAACAGTGTTGGCAGCTAATACATGTTGAAGTTCACACAGAACAATTGTTTATTGAAGGACAATTGTTTATTGAATGTACTAAATTGTTCGTTGAATATACAATTGTTCATTGAATGTACAACAGTCCCTCGAGGGGTAGATCTAAGATGAAGGATAATTGTTCATTGAATGTACTAAATTCAACCTTTAAAAATGTAACTCGGTTCAAACAAAATGTAAAAATACTTGAGAAGTGTTTAATTTCAACCTTTAAAAATTCACCACTAAGAGCAGTTTGTAGGCTAATTAACCTCAACACTGAGTCTTAATAATATTGGAGTCCTCCATAAATGCAGTCCCTATTGGGACACTATGCCCTCGGCCTACAAAATATCATCTCCGATTATTCGACTATATCAATTATTTCTCCGACAAATATCAGTTGACGTTGAGCATGATTCTGATTTGGATATCATCTTCCCCTATTCAGAAAGAAATGAGTACGAATCTGACTTGGATATATGTTATTTGGGAATCGGAAATACAAAAAATCTTGGTACTTCAATAAAAACTCAATGAAATAACAAATGAAATTTGATAGAACTCACACAGAGAAGAAACGCTCGCAAAATTGATTTCATATAACTCTAATCCTATTTAGTGAACATTTGTGAAACTTGTGGGGGTATAACTCTAATACTATTTAGTATTGGGGGCTAACTATAAAGCGGACTTAAAAAGTTAGAATTCATTCTTCAACACAAACATGGGAGAAATAAGTACCCGATCCTTGCTGAGAAGAGCATCCCAATCATTCTCCTATAGATATTTTCTGGCGATAGAGTAGCTCAAAGCAATCCAATAGTTCAAAACGCCTAACCATATGATTCGAATCGGCACCATTATCTCCAACAAAATAGAATCAGAAGTTGATTTACAATTGTACATCATATTCCTAAGTAAAATAAAGTTTAAATTGTTACCTTAAACTATTATGTTCACTGCTATACAGTCCTGAACTATGAATATTAACTCCCTAAACTATTTCAAAATGTGATAAATAAGTCTATGTGACACTAAAATACACCTTTTAGCTACGTTTTTAGTGACACGTAAGGACATTTTGTATTCTTTATAATTGAATAGGGATTTTATTAGCATTTGTTCTTACAAATGAATTATTGACGAAAGAAAATTGAAATGGGATAATATTGCTTAAGGTATTATGGATATGCTCACTCATGCTCCAAAATTTTCCTGAGTAATCTACGGATAGGTGATTTGCATATTTTTGGAAACTGAGTATTTTTAAGTATCTCTATAACATCTGAATTCTTTCTTAGTTCGTCTCCTTCTTTCTCTCCAGACACCAAGAGGCTGCAGATGAAATAAAAGCTTATCTGGAATAAAGAAATACTCATAGAAATACATCCCTAAAACAAAACAACAACGTGTAAACAGAAGTTGCATCACCAGCCAATTGAGATTAGTGTCTCTAAGTAACACATCATGCCATCAAATCTCAACTTGTAACCAATATTTACATCATAGACCAAAGAAGAAAAACATTGTGTTTGTACAAATTTCACAATCTGATCAAATATATTCATACACAACATATTATATAGATGTTCATTCACAACAATCGGATCAAACATTATAAGAAAAGGAATTGTATAAGCAAATAACTCTTATGGGACAATTCGACTAACCAAATTTGTACAACCCAAAATTTTAGTTAATATCAAGGATTAGAACACCCGTACTTGATAATGTAGCATGCATGTTATATATATAGAACATGACTTAATTTTCTTTATCAATGATATAATATAAATGATACAAACAAAACAAAAACTACAAATGAATCAGCATACATTCTAATGAAATCCCACTTTTAATCGGCATACATAACACCCAAAATAACGGATTGTGTTCATTCATCCTTTGTGTGTATAAGCTACGATCATTATGTTCACTAACAAATGTTAAGAACAATGTATATAAGCTATAAATCAGTAGCGATTATAAATGTTCAACGATCAGATCACGATTGTTGAATCAACAAACACATACCAGAGTGTTACCCTAAAACCTAAACCAATGAACCTCAATTAAACCCTAACTTCATCTAAAACCATTTAGTAGATGTCAATAAAAAAATATCCTTCACCAAAAATATATAAATTTGGGGTATTTCAATTTATACAGTTGTACGTTAAAAAGAATAGGGAGAAAGAGATATAAGGGCACACCTGATTTGAAAAACCAAATCAACAGAAATATAATCAACAAATCATTACCTGCAAAATGAAAACACGAAATATGATAATAAAAAAGAGAAGATGAAAGCCCTATTATGAAACCATATCCATAAATGATTTTCACCTAAACATTGAACAAAGCACCATAGGTGAATTGATACTCACAATGTATAAAATAATGAATACATAATTTTTATTATTAATAACTGCAACAAATAAAAGAATATCACTCCATCTTTAAGGAGCAACACGAACAACCCAGAGAGAGAGAGATCACTATGTGAGAGAGAGTGCACCATGAGAGAGAGAGAGAGAGAGAGAGAGAGAGGGAGAGATTTTATGATTTTCTGGTTGTTTGATAGTAGAGAGTACAATGCGTTGCGTGTGAAAAGAGAGAGTGAGATCAAAATGGGCATAATACACTTTTACCCTTATTTTTCAATTTTGAAGAAGGGGGGAGATAAATTAAAGTGAGTTAAAAGAGGGGGAATCTAAATATTTAAGGGTAAAAAATTGTAAGAGGAGTATTTTAATCTCAACCATTGGATTGTTGCTTTGTTGGTTAAATAAGGACCCCTACTTAGCTTATCAACTTACGAAATAGTAACCAAAATTCTACTCCTTATTAGATAGATAGATAGATAGATAGATAGATAGATAGATAGATAGATAGATAGATAGATAGATAGACATCTAAATGGTAAATTAAGTAGAAAGAAACTTAATTTCATGAGTAAAAATAGATTGGGAATATCTATAGTAAATTAAGTAGTTAAACTTAATTATGGAAGTTGAATGATGTTAGATATGAAACGCTATATGAATTAAGTAGTGAGACTTGATTATGATGATGAAATTTAACATATGTGAATGTTATATAAGAAATAAAGAACATACGAGAAATGTTAATAATGAAGCATGTTATATGGGTGGTACGGGAGAGTAGACTTGATAAGATCGGATATATACTTTAGTCGAGATAGCTTAGGTTTGATAGCTAGACGGGCTAAGTATAGAACGTTAGGCCTGCACATTAGATGAGAGGTGAGGAAACTCAAGGGAGTGTGCGTAAACCTAACATGTGTAATAAATAACAAATTTTAATTGCGATAAACCACTTATTAAATTATTTGAGTACTAAGTCTTGCTATAAAAATATTTTCAAGACCTTTTAGGTGTCCAACCATAGGGATGCCATACTTGATGGTTTCATTCCAGGAACTCGGAGGTGTAGCACTGTGGATGCTGACAGGATTTTGAGTAGCCGATTATTTCGTTCGGATCTGGCATAGGATCTCACTCTTCTATATCCTGTTTGGACATGTGGTCCGTTGTTAGTATTATAGTTTTAGTTTTATATCAATTTTAATTTGCAGTTTGGACTTAAATTATTACATGGTTTTGGTTGTTTTAGCTGATGGTTTATTCGGCATGACTTTAATTCATTTACATATCATGATGGTTTGGATTCTAGTATATTGTGAATGTTGTTTCAGTTTTTGAACTATTTATTTATTATGTTTAAATAAAAAGATAAAATTTGGCACCGATTATTTTGAATACTAGGTGGTTAGTAAGTTTTAAAAAGTTTTCGACGGTGATGCTCAGAATGAACCTGATGAGATTTCTGTTTAATTTAATATAGGCAGAGTGTCACAGATGGTATCAGAGCATCAGGTTCTAGTGTCCTTAGGATCTATACAACTTACTACGTTTTCAGGGTATCCTTTGATTGATATAAATCCCTATCATAGGATTGTTGTAATCCTTTACGTGCATGGTTTACATTCTCCTGCTATAGTGTATAAGTAATAGTGAATCTTTTATGCGTACGGGTGTACTTCGTATGCCGATTTCACAGAGAACGACCAGTGAGGGTCGTTTGGAATGCAGCAAGAGGCGGGGCTCAGTTGGAGTTGAAGAATATTTTGGGGTTGATGACCGTAGTAGATGTCACCCCTATTATTGCTCGGGATAATGGAGCTATAAGGATTGCTAGAGTGAAACATATATTGTTGTACCGTTATAGCAGGGAATGGTGCTAAATTAAACTCACCCAGTGTGGTTACGATGGGAGAGAGTCGGATGGGTCTTTGAAGAGGACCACCCATTAGAATTTTTTTAGATGCGAATATTGTTCGTGTAGCCAATGGATGTAGAATACCCAGAGGCTTTGGAATATAGCAGGAAGTAATAAATACTCGAAAGTGAATTGGGGTAAAATTTCGCTTAGATCATAGGAGCAGTGTTTTAATGGTGGGAGTAAATCACCACATTTGGTACAATAGAGAAAAGAGACTTTAAGGTGGGTAATGGACTCACGAGAAGAGTCACCAACACTTAAAGCGAAATTCTGCTTGGACGATTGATGTGGATGGTCATGATGTTTTGCTTTTGGCAGTATTGATATTAATGCTTCCTTACGAAGGGAGCTAGAAGAATTGAAGAATTTAGTCAGGGATTAGCACTGGATGTAACAGTGCTATCGAAACACCGAAAGGGGGAGACCCATAAGGGGACCTATTTAAATAATTCAAATAACTGAATTCCTACCATGTGGCAGTGGATTCAGTTGGGGCTGGTAAGGCCAGTAGTGTGTTCCTTAGAACCAGCAAAGCTAAGGGAACAATGAGGGTGATCAACGGAGTCGTGGATACCAGGGTTCAAGAGAAGGACAACATTAATATGGTTAGTATGGACAGGAAGAAGGAGCTATATGAAGAGACATTTTATGTGGAGAGTAGGATCGCATGCGTTGATTTTGCCCAAAGTGAGGGACAAGAGTATAGTGCCTAGTTGGGGAAATGATTAAGATAGTTTGGTTCAGTTCGGATAGGCGTGTCATGCCCAAGAACCATTTAGTCCACAAACATTATTAACAATTGGAAGAATGAGTTTTATCCTCGGGTTAGTGGGGTAAGTTTTATGTGATACGAGAGAGTCACAATATTCTATTAGCACTAGATTTGCATGTGAGACGAGTATAGTGGGTATATCATTGATAACACTATAATGTGTATATTGTTGCCTTTGTATAGTGGGGATCTCTTTAGTACTACCCGCAAGGGGAGCGAGTGCAGGCATAAGGAGTAAATATATGTTGGAATTACTCGTTCTAGTGATGTAACATACGAGTGTGATATTATCTTGGGTATGGACTGATTAGCGATGTGGGTGGAACGATAGATGGTGGTTATAGCAAGGCCACCGTGTCTAACGTTCCAAGGCCGGATGTGTTGTTTGACGAGGCCTCTCCTGAAAGAGGGTCGAGCTCGCATTTATATTATATTATGGTAGATACTTTTGAGAGTATGGTTGTCTCAAGATATTTGATCCCAGTGTGTATGGACTTTATTGATGTGATTTGTGGTATATTGGATTTACTGTTGAGCGGAGAATTTAGCTTACTATTATATTTAGCACTCAGAACTTGTGATAGGGAGAGCGCATTATTATATACCTCCTTTAGAGACGTGGGAGTTAAGATTTATATTTATATGTCTATGAGACAGGATTTTGAGAGTTCAAATTATGAGTTTGAGTTTTATGGAATTGGATTATCGCAAATGCTGAGTGATAGAGCATTGGGAAAGTTCCTTGTTTGAATGTTATTGTGTGATGCGATACGCATGGACCTTGATGAACATCGTGAGTAGAGAAATGTTGATGGATGCTAGGGCATCAGTTTCGAATGTCAATCAATGAATGTGTAGAAAAAACACTCTAATCTGTGAGTGATTGTATATTATAAGGCATGTGGGTCCGGTAGTGCCGGGCGAGAGCATTGCAAATTTTTCTTCTCACCATGAGATGAAGGGTGGAACGATGTTAAGGAGAAATAAATTTCGATTTATGGGGTGGTTGAGTATACCCATGGGTTATAGCCATGTCGAGAATACGAGGCCAGTTTTAAGTAAAGTGTGTGTGACATTTGCAATGTTGGTGCATATTTGCGCGAGTATAGGGTGTATGGTCGCCCTGGTTAGTTGATTTATAAATCGTCTGAAATAGGAGGACGTAGGAATCAATGTGTGGAACATATGCCTAAGGGAAAATATAGATAAAGTCGAAATGGTATGATGGATTGAATGTCGTGTGAAAATGAAGATAATCTAAGTATTTGTGTGCAATGAGAGTAGCACACCGAGATGGGTTAAAAAGATGTATGAGGACATTCAAAAGATATTTCTTGATAAAGAGGAGGCCGAATATTTCCTCAATCGAATGTTGAGAATGACTTGCACATAAATAGGATGTTGATGACAATGAGGAAAAATAAAAAGACCCAAGAAGTGTGTTAGTTGCAAAAAGTGCATGGGCTGTGACTTTTGGCATACCGGGGGAAGAAGGCGAATATAAGGTACCACATAATTTGAGATATTATAAGTGGGAATTGGTGTGGGGTGAGACGTAGTGAGATTGTCTTCGAATGTAGCACTCATAGATGGAAATGAGTTGGTTCGATATGAGATACTAGAAATTTTGTACCAGGCCGATGATTCAAGTGACGAAATGGGTAGACAGGTTGATAAAGAAGGATTTGCATTGGTGTAAGGTGCCTCCCAATATTGTAGTGAAATGGGATGAGATCCTGCAATCCCATCTCTGATAGGGATTATCAGGATGCGATGGGGACGAATTTTTGTTTTGGGCATATTGTATCACCTATAGCCCGATGATTAGACGAGAGGTGGTTTATTATACCGGTTGATGCGAGCAGTGCGTGCGATGCCTTATAGGGTAATTGAGGGGATAAATTGTTATTGGTAGAGTTATATGTAATAACTGGCACCGGTTTATCAGGCTCGAGTTACCTCTTAAAGTTTTGTGGGTAAAACCCTGTCATTCACCCTCTGGTTGATTTGAGGTGAGGGGATAACTAGATCTTTTGGACTGGCCATGTTTTGGAGTCAATTGTTGAGAGTGGAGTGAACCACAAGCTATTTTGGGTGATTTTTCAATGTCGTAAGAGTTACATCACCATGAATAAAAGTTCTAAACACTGACATGAGTGGTCAGAGGTTATCGTAATTTCTCCCATAAAGGGAGTTTTGAGTTACGGTGAATAAGGGTAGTTGGCACTTAAGGAGGTATGACCTTTTCTTTGTATGGAGACAATAGAGACAGTATTGAGATCACATGACTGATGGAGCGTATCAGTACGTAGTAAATTGAGATATCTTGTTGATAAACTCGGGCTAAAGTGATTAAGCCTTTTGGTAGGTGGGTACCACTAGCAACTGTATAGTGGAGTGACCCTTATGTTATTATGATTAGAATTTCGATACCAGAGGATGTCGTGATGTTAAAGATCCTAAGTTTTAGTACCAGTCTTGCCCTAATTTGGAGGAGGAAATTCCTTTGTAGGGGGGAAGTATGTAATACTCCGTATTTTTGTGTATTTTTATTTAATTAATTTGAGGAATTAATTAGAAAAAAATATATTTTAATTAAATTACGTGAGTGAAGTAATTTAATGTGACTAGAAAATACTTATGACTATTAAATATTAATCGAGAGATAGATACTGATTAATATCGCATTATGATATTTACTAAGTGCGTATAGTAATAATTGATAATTATGATTCTACAACATAACGAGTGATATGTGCGTATTTTATTTCATCTTATTGGGAGTCGCGTGTAGACTATTTTGAGGTGAGGAATGAGAAATATATCTTAAGTGACTCAGATGATAATTTAGAGGTCACAAACGATTCCGGATGGGTCTAAATAGTCGGAATAGTATACCTGGGAGTATAGTTTGGATTCCGGGTCAATTTTGGACCAAACCGGCACCTATTAAGGGCGTTTTAGTCATTTTTTAAAAAGAGGCTAAGGGACCTACCAAATTTAGAGCCATATATCTAATATATATATATATATTGGGGTTAGGTCTCATAACACAAAATATTAGAGAGGTCATTAGAGAAAAGAGAGAACCATTTTCCCAAAGCCTAAGAAGAGGATTGTGAAGGTGGTAAAGGGTTTCTTGCACCTCGAAAAAATTGGAAAGAAAGATTGGAGGAAAAGCAATCAATCATCAATAAGGAACCAAGAAATTAGATCAATAAATATAAGGCAAGTGTTTATTGAAAATCGAATTGATGTTATAATACCCATGTGTAGGGATTTCATGATTTTAATTGATTTGGTGAAAAGTATCAATTGATCACAAGTTTGGGTATAATTGCATGTAGTTAGTGTTTAAATCTGTTGAAAACATAAATCACAAGATTTTTTTATTGTTATTATGGATTTTAATCTGGGTTTTAAATTGAATGAAATGGATGAACACATAACTAGATTTATAAAAGAGTTTGGGGGGTTGATTCATTTTTGACTGATTTTGGTGAAGTTTTAATGTGCTTGAAACATTAAAAATCATCCTAACTTATGTAGAAATAGTTAGGAATAATCATATGTGAATTTGGTGAAGAATTATGTGGTTTGGGTTGAATCATATGGTGTAAACGCTGCTGTGAAATAGAGAGCAGAAATTGCAGAAAAATGGACCGGTCCGGTCTTGGGAAGCCGAATCGGTTCGGTGCTCTGAAATTTTAAAATTTCCTTTTTTCTCTTGTAGACGTGGTGGAAAATCCTTAGACATTTGTGAAAATAATATTGGGAGATTTATTATGTTATAATCAGCCTACGATGGGAGTACGACTTCGTCTTAAAGAGAGAATGAAGATGGGAATGGGAATGGGATTGGTTAAAGAAATTCGTAATTAATCTGAGAGATGGATAAAGAATTATGGGAATCTAATGAAACTATGTATATCAGTAGAGTAAAGATGGTAACTACTAAATTTATATAAGGAGGAGTTATGTGAACAGTCTTATAGATTCGATAGTGAGATAAATCGTAAAGTAAATAGTACGACGAATATGTGGGAGATATATACTACGTACTAACACGTATTATCGGGATGTGTGAATAACTAAAGTATATTATATATATATATATATATTGGTGATAGAGGTGTGATTCCGAGCCAATATATATCACTTTTGGTGATCGAGGGAGGATTCTGAGCCAGTAACCCCTAAAATGTGATAAAGGGAGGTGACTATATAGTATGTGTTTATAGTTTATATTGTGGGCAAAATATATATACATAAAGTGTGCTTAATTCTGTTTTGGGATCGGTGATTATCCGGACCAATACATGAAAGCTCGATTTGGGGTCGATGATTATCCGGACCAAATTTGAGGATGAATAATATTAGGGTCGATGATAGTGTTGAACCAATATACATATGTATGACCTTTACATTGGGGTCGAGGGATATTCAAACCAATGTAAATGGTAGGATTATTAGGGTCGATGAATTGTTGGAACAATAAATCCTTAAAGTAGACTTGTAGATGATATATATATATATAAATGGTAAATTAAGTAGAGAAAAACTTAATTTCCAGAGTAAAAATAGATTGGGAATAGCTACAGTAATTTAAGTAGTGAAACTTAATTATGGAAGTTGAATGATGTTAGATATGAAATGATATATGAATTAAGTAGTGAGACTTAATTATGATGATGAAATTTAACATATGTGAATGTTACATAAGAAATGAAGAACATATGAGAAATATTAATAATGAAGCGTGTTATATGGGCGGTACGGGAGAGTAGTCTTCATAAGATCGGTTATATACTTTAGTCGAGATAGCTTGGGTTTGATATTTAGGTGGGCTAAGTATAGAACTTTAGGCGTGAACATTAGATGAGAGGTGAGGAAATTCAAGGGAGTGTGCGTAAACCTAACATGTGTAATCAATAACCGCTTTTAATTGCGATAAACCACTTGTTAAATGTTATCAAAAGTTTTGAGTACTAACTCTTGCTATAAAAATATTTTCAAAACCTTTTAGGTTTCCAGCCACAGGGATGCCATACTTAATGGTTTCATTCCAGGGACTCGGAGGTGTAGCACTGTGGCTGCTGATAAGATTTTGAGTAGCCGGTTATTTCGTTCGGATCTAGCATAGGATCTCACTCTTGTACATCCTATTGTGACACCCCGCCTAATTAAACCCCGGGTGATCAGTCCTAAATTAAATCAGAACAAGTTTCTCAGTTGGTTTATTCTTAGCATCATTGTCGAAACTTTTTATTTACTAACCACCTAAGTGAAATTTGACTGGTGCCAAGTTTTATCTTTCATTAATTCAAAGAAATACTCATGAGAAAAAAATCATTAACAATCACAAGCTAACTGAAAACCAACCATCACATATAAATAAGAAACTGGCCGAATAATCATCGGCTAAAATCCAACACAAATGTAAAGACAGATAATAATGGATCTCAAGAAATAAATACTAAATAAAATCATGAGCAACATGCTTGAATATTTGATAAAAAAATCCCTACACTAGGAATAGAATTAATAGAGGCGCCTATCCAAATCCTGCAACATCCACATATGTTGCAGCAGCGAATCCCTGGAATGAATCAAGACTAGCGTCCCTGTGGCTGGACACCTAAAAGGTTTTGAAAATATTTTATAGCAAGGGTTAGAACCCAAAACATTTTGAAAATATTTAGCAAATAATTAACTTGCGGTAATATAAAATGCATGAATGCGCTTCATATTTAAGTTAGTGTCACACTCCCTTGAGGACATACTCACCCCTCAACTAATGTGCACACCTAACGGTTACTTTAACCCCGCCTAGTTGTACTACCCCGTACAACTAGTCCTAGTATAATCCTACCTTGCCTTTCTACTCTAAACCAAGTATTATTAATGCATGATTTATAAGTTATTTACCGCCTTAACTTAGTTAATCATCTTTACTTGAAAGGCATATAACATTTACTAGTTATATAAATAATATAATTTTCTCCATGCACTTAAACTTCCCGTATATAATTATTCACCCCATCATGTACGTACAGTTATCTTACAAAAATCCCACATGTTGAATGTCAATATAACTCATATATAATTAGTACAATTCACCACATGTATTTAATGACCCGTATATAACTATTTATCCCCTTATATACGTAGAACCATATTACAACATTCACACATATGTTGAATATAAATGTAACCCATCCTCCCGAGTAATAACTCACCGGATGTATTCTCCAAAGTTCTATCACACTATGTGTACTCGCATAACCTAGTTACCTCAAGTCAGAATGGCTCACTAACTTGGACAAAAACATAAATAATGGAGGCGGTCATATTCCTTCCCTGAAAGTGAGATAAGCCCCTCACCCATATAAGGGACGCTATGACCTGGGGATATACTCGATTTACTCCTCAAGCTAGGGGATTCACCCACATCATGCAACCTCCTCCGATAGCACTAGAGTATATATTAATAATATCTAATCACTAATATTTATATGCACACACCATATATATACTATCACACACCGTATATATATATAAGTATAAAATATACCGATTTTATCTTGTACCGAGTCCGTAACACTAGCCTATATTTAGTATCTTGAGTTTATGGTCCAACTCTGATTATTAATTAATTTACACATTAATTAATATAATACTTTCCTGAGTCTATAGTCCGACTCTAAATAAATTAATTTATCTCTTAATTAATTTATTACCTTGGTGTCACTTAACCAATATACCCGGACTCGCTCACTTGGTCCGTATTTTAATATTTTCCAGAGTCAATATTCCCATTCCAAATTAATCTACTCCTCCCAATAATTAACGCCTTGGTATCATTCAACCAATCTACCTGGACTCGCTCACGTGGCTCAAAATTAAATATCACCCGAGTCTAATCCCCGACTCCAAATTAATTAGTTTTCCTCTATAATTAATTTAAATGAGTAGTGTTGCCCTACTACTATACCCGAACTTATTCACCCAGTCCATTATTTTATTTTTTAGAATTTATTTCTCAAAATTCATTCGCAATGTGTCGCACTTAATTCCCCCACCACTCTCAATTATACTCCCTTATAATTGTTAAGAGTTAACTCCCATAATTAATTTGTTTCCTCTTAATTATGCTAGGGGAATTTGCAACTAAAATTTTTACCCATATAAATTCCTAAGCCAAACTGCTGAAAAACCTGAATGGTCGATCGATCGAATAGGTGGTCGTCTTCTCCACCTCGTTGTTTCCTCCATTAACGAAATTTTCTAATTTTTACCCTCTCCCTTGGTATAACCCAAGCATAATAAATATCATGACTATATAAGAACATGATCAGGGCCTCTCATAGAACCTCAAATATAAATTTAATTTCACAAATTTCTACCTTTCTGATTTGGGGAAAATCTCGAGTTTTTACTCGTTAGGTTTCAATTTCATCTACTTACCCCAAATTCGTCCATAATTGTTACTGGTTTTTTCACATGTAAATCAAATATCCTTACAGAACCATGTCACATCATTAATTCCCACATTAAATCTCATTTAAATGTTCCTTTTATAAAAACCCCATTTTATACCCAATGTACCCCAAAACGAATTTATGACTTCACGTCACAAAAATATGAATTGATTAACATCAATTAATATCACAACAAGTTAACCACTTACCTTATGGGTTCGTAGGATCTGATCCGAGGGTGTGATTTGCAAGGTTAATGATGAACTCCCAATTGGTTCCCTGTCTTGTCTCTAAAAGATTCCAATTTACAGTGTAACCACTCTCTATGGGTTCCTCTCAATACCCTAGGTTCTCTCTTGTGTTTTCTTCCATTTTCCTTTTCTCCTAAATTGGGTATTAAAGCTAAATCCCGTTTTTAGCCTAATGGGCAAAGCCCGAGTGATCCAAATACTTCCGTGTGGGTCCGGTTATGACTAAAAACAACCCGTGACCCATTTACTACCCCCGAGTACACTTTTTCGACTATCTCGGCCCATTCGAACTCAACTATACACTCAGAATTGACATCCGAATTAATTTATAAAAATCCCTATCTCACACCCAAATTAGTCTATACTGACTCCCGGCTAAGATAAATAAATGCCACGTTACTAATACACATTATAACATAAATAAATTATTACTATTCACTTAGTAATTAAATTTCCCTAAATATTAACCATTCACTCTCCGATTAATATTTAAATAAATATTACCATAATTAATTCAATTAAATTACGACGCATAAGTAATTTAAAATTTTCTGAATTAATTAAATATTACATGCATAGAAATACGGGGTGTTACACCTATTTGGACATGTGGTCCATTGTCGGTATTGTTGTTTCAGTTTTGTAGCAGTTTTACTTTGCAGTTTGAACTTGGATTATTACTTGATTTTGGTTGTTTTAGCCGATGGTTTTTTCGGCATGACTTTGATTCATTTACATATCATGATGGTTTGGATTCTAGTATATTGTGAATATTGTTTTAGTTTTTGAACTATTTATTTACTATTTTTAAATAAAAAGATAAAATTTGGCACCATGTCTTTTGAATACTAGATGGTTAGTAAGTTTAAAAAAAAATTCAACATTGATGCTAAGAATGAACCGGATGAGATTCCTATTTAATTTGATATAGGACTGATCACCCGGCATTTTATTAGGCATGGTGTCACAATAACTTGAACCTTGAGAGCAATGCGAACAACAAGGGCTTTGTCGTCTTGCTTAGGTACCCAAGTGGAGGTAACCTTTTATTTGCCTTTATCATTATTGGCTATATTCATAGCTTTGGAAGCATTCTTAAGAAGCATAAATATCCTTTGAAATTCTTCCATTAAGCTTTGAGATGTTGTGACTAGGAACTCAACTCGCTCCCTAAGACTAGCAAAGTTTTTATAGCGTTGTGCGGGAATATGTTTACGTTGAGTTCTTCCTAACTTGTATCAAAATTCCATAAGGTGACCTCTCCTTTTGCAATGAGTGAGAACATAGACTTGTTTAGGTCTACCTTAATTAACTCATTTAGGTCGAACTCCCTTTGGTGGGTTTGGTCGAGTCCCATATGGATCCACCACAAACATAGGAACTGGCTCAGGTACGATATGACAAGTGGATGCACCGTCGTAACTTATTCATCACCTCTCCCTAAAACCTAAAGTGTGACCAAGGAACATATCACTACCTTCTTCTATGTATCCTCTATAGTAACCTTGACCTCCTAGGCACGTTAAAGATCGTTCTCAAGTTGGGATACAAGGGATTTAAGTTTCTCATGAGTCTCAAATGAAGCTTGAAGATCTCTCGTAAGACTAGCCACTTTATTATTCAAGTCACCATTTTTCCTCTCCACTAAAACAACTCTCTCTCCTAAAGAAACTCTCACCGAGGTCTCTCTCTCTCGACTCTTTCAATTATTTCTCTAGGGATAATACTTTAAGCGCTAAAATTTCATTTTTACTTTTTATTTTAAAAGACTCGGCGTAAATCTTAGCGTGTAGGCTCGTCGAAGTCCACTTTCCCCCTCACTCAAAACATCATATCCCCCCCTCTGTCTCTATCTGAAATAACTAGACTCACTGTTAAGGTTATCATCTTTACAAACTTCTTCATCAGCATGAGGTGTACTGTATGTACTAACATGATTGGACATGAATGCGGTGAAGTTACGTCCATGTAGTGATTCAACCCCAAAATCCACTGAATCTACCTCGCTATCGCTAAGAGTGGAATTGTGTGTGTATTTGCATTTGAGTGGAATTTTGATAAGTACCCATTTGATTACGTTAGTTTCATGTCAGGATTGTACCAAATTTCTAGTACATTTCAGGATTGTACTTATATAAATATTACTCCAAATTTCTAGTACATGCCAGAATCGTACCAAATTTCTAGTATATGTTAGGATTCTACTTACATAAATATTAATTCAAATTTCTTGTACGTGTCAAGATCGTACTATTACTTAATATATTTTATTTGAGATGGAAAATGATTATATATTGAGCTCATATAGGATTGGGACATGACACATGTCATATTTAGGTTATTTAGGTTATGAATAACTTAAAAATAAATAAAGTAAGGGAGGAGGATGTGTAGTTATTTATTGTAGGACAAATTTGGTTAAATCTTTATTTTTCGTAGACTTGTTGTTTACGTTGTTATTGATTATACTTTTCAGGACCTAAGCTTCCACTTTCCCCTCATCACAAATTCATCTACATGTTCCCTTGTTCCGTTGCTGCTCTTCTAGGATGTATGTGTCGAGCCCGCGTGTTCACTCTTTTATTTATATTTACTTTCAGTCGTGTCGAATTTATAGTAGTTGTTATTTAGAGATTTATTTTTTATTGAGACAGTAGTATTTCAGCATTGGATTTTATTAGTGTCATGACTATAGTATCAGAGGTTATATGGGTTTACTCTTATGCATGTAGTCATTTATTATTCTTATGTAGTTAGTTTTAATTTCATCAAGCTTAGAATGATATTTAATTATTTAAACTCGTGTAACTGTTTAATTTAGACTTGATAAATCGAGTTTAAATTTACAGGGTTTCACAGTTGGTATCAGAGAATTCCACGTTCCACTGTTATAGGGATCTTGAGTATGTCCATTATTTTTCGTGTGGAATTGTTTGATAATTTAGAGCTTTTCATATAGATTCTCATACTCTATTTTCGTACGTTTACTTATAAGCTTTTGTTTACAATCTTTCAGATGATGAACACACGACTAAGCATGACTAGTATTGATCGCGAGTGCCGATGCAGCGACAACAACACCCACACCCATAACAGCAGGGGCATGTTCTAACTGTAGGACCAACCGACTTAGCCGCCATTATTGCTCAAACCATAGCACTGATAATGGTGACATTACATCAGGAGCAACCATTTCATGGAACTTGTTTTACTTTTGGGGAGCATGGTGACACCTCTAGGTAGTGACCTATGAGTTTTTATAAGGGATAGCAGGGATAACCTTAGGTACACCAATAAGATCTTCCAGCCCCATAACAGCGTCAGGCATTGTCATTAGTGCCATAGTACCATGCATTGCCTAAACCTAGGGATCAGGCATAAGGTCTCCCATTGTTTCATTATGGAAGTGCCTTTAACATCAATCAGGTAAAGTAGCTAGAACAACCTTAGGCTATTATGTATGAGTACTTTAAATAAGAGCATCCCATTCTTTTACTATTTTATGTTTGCTTCGATGTCGGGTATGTTAGAGATATCCACCGATATGTCTATGCTCGTAGATACCCTAGTGGGTAGGGTTATTGCCTTACATTATATTTATAGAGACGTGGCAATTGAGATCAGCTGAGTATGGTTTTTAACCAACTTGTTATTTTTGGACATGTCTAAGTATGACATTATAGTGGGAATGGATTGATTATCAATGTACCAAGCACAAATTGACTACAAAGGGAAGGTGATCATGTTTTTAATTCTCGGGCAGGAGATGTTTATTATTTCTATGTCTAGAATTGATGGTAATTCTAGCACACACTTGTATTATATAGATACAAGTACATTATAAAAGTTCATCGTGTCTTTAGATTCTATCTTAGTTGTCCAGGAGTTTACAGACGTATTTAATGAGGTATTAGGACTACTGCCCAATAGAGAGATATACTTTTGCATTAATTTAGCACCAGGCACTAGGGCCATTACTAGGGCTCCATATCAAATGGCTTCATTGGAGATGCGTGAACTCCCATAGCAGATTCATTAACTTCAAATCTAGGGGTTTATACTGAGGAGAACATCTTCGTGGGGAGACCCAGTTTTATTTGTTAAGAAGAGAGATGATTTTCCCTGATTATATAAATTATCGGGAGTTAAACAAAGTCATGATATGAAATAAATATCCTTTATCATATATCAATGACTCGTTTGATCAGTTGATTGGAACAACATTCTTCTCCAATATTAATTTGCACTCAGGATATCATTAATTGCGCATTCAGGAGGACTTCGAAGACATCCTTCTTGACACGTTATTGATCATATGAATTTAGGGTTATGCCATTTGGGTTGACCAATGTGCCGGCGACGTTTATGGACCTACTGAATCAGTTATTTCGTCCATATTTGGATCAGTTCATCATTATATTCATTGATGATATCCTAGTTTATTCACATTCATATGAGGAACACACATAACATTTGGGGATGGTTTTACAGATTTTTAGGGAGAACAAACTGTATGCCAAGTTCTCTAAGTGTGGATTTTGGCTAAGGAAGGTGCAATTTTTGGGGTACGTAGTATCCAAGGCTCGGATTTTAGTGGATCTTAGTAAGGTATCTATGGTTTTGGATTGGAGATAACCCTCGACACCTACAGATGTTCAGAGATTTTTAGGTTTGGTAAGGTACTATAGGAGGTTCATTTATGGGTTTTCAAAGATTGTCAAGCTATTGAATCATCTCATTCGGAAGGGAGTACCATTTGTATGGAGTGCCGACTATAAAAGAGTATTTGAGGATCTTAAGGAGGGACTCATGTCCAGATATGTCCTTATTTTACCACGGTGTGTGTGTGTGTGTGTGTGTGTGTGTGTGTGTGTTTGGAGTATATGTTTTACACATATGCATCACTCTAGGGGCTAGGAGGTGTATTGATGCAGGAGGAGAAACCTATTGCTTATACTTCTCGTAAGCTTAAGTCTTACGATGGTAACAATCATACTCATGATTTAAATTTAGTAACCATAGTTTTTTCCCTTCGTATTTAAAGACATTACCTGTTAAGTGAGAAGTTCATGCTGTTATCTAATCAAAAGAGTCTCCAATACTTTTTCACTCAGCGAGATCTGAATATGAGACAGTAGATGTCTCAAGTTTATGAAAGAATACCACTTTCGATTCAGTACCATCCGAGGAAAGTGAATGTAGTACCAAATGTGTTGAGTTGGATATCTGTTATCACATTAGTAGTAGTATGAGTAGAATATGAAGATGATTTATCTAACAATTGGGTGGCACGGTGGATTACCACGTGAGAAATGGATTTAGTAGATGCCTTATTGACAGTTGTGATGGTCACACCTACCATCGTATCACGGGTGATTCAGGAATAGGATATGGATTCTTTTTGTTAAGAGAAAGTGTGAGAGATTTTGGTTGGTGCAATTCCTTCAATGAGAACATACGGAGGACTGAGATTCTAAAGACGACTTGTAGTGCTCAGGCATCTAGAGTTATAAAGGGTAGTTTTCTCAGAGGCGCACAGTTCACATTGCACGGTGCACCCGGGAAGGTACAAAATGTACCAAAACATAAGGATATCTTATTCGTGGACCGATATGAAGAAAGATAGGGAAAAGTTTGTATCTAAGTGTACCACATGTCAACTTGTAAAGGTGGAACACCAACGACCAGTAAAAGAGTTACAGTCATTAAAGGTTCCTGAGTAGAAGTAGGAAAGCATATCTATGGAGTTTATTATGGGATTGCTTATGTCTCAGAGGGTCCGTGATTTTATATAGGTCATCGTCGATAGATTGATGAAGGTGGTTATTTCTTTCCGGTGCGAACTAATTTCACCTCAGAGCCGTATGCCAGTTTATTCGTGGCAGACATTGTACAACTTCATGGGGTACCGCTAGACATTATGTTCGACAGTGACAACACTTTCATCTCCCCATTCTGGAGGGATTTTAGGAAGCAATAGGGGTATAACTTAATATGAGTGTGACATTTCACCTTAAAATGGACGATCAGACTCAACGAGTGGACTAAGTTTTGGAAGACATGCTTCATGCTTTTGTGTTGGATTTCAAAGGGAGCTGAGATCAACACTTACCCTTGGTGGAATTTTCCCACAATAATAGTCATCAACGGACTATTGGTATGGAACCATATGAGGTATTGTATGATCGACCATACCATTCACTGAACTATTGGTTAGAGTCAGTGGAGCACAAAATATTTAGACTAGACATCATTCGAGACACCTCAGAGAAGGTGACAATTATTTGAGAATGGATGAAGATAAATCAAGACCGACAAAAGAGTTATGCAGACAAGAGAAATCGTAAATTGGAGATTCGAGTTGGGGACCAAATACTAATGAGAGCCTCCTTATTAATGGTGTTGCTCGATTTAGGTCCAAGGGGAAGATGGCTCCCAGATGCATAGGTCTCTATATATTACTTGATAGGGTGGGCCCGGTGGCGTATCGATTAGCCTTACACGATCATTTTCAGCGGGTGAACAACCTCTTTCATGTGTCCATGCTGAGGAAATTTTTGAGGGACGAGTTGGCTTATCAGTATATCGATCTCGACGGGATTGAGCTACAACCCGATGCGAGCTACGAAGAGCGACAATAGCGTATCCTTGATCAGAGAGAGGAGACACTGCGATCAAAATTCATACCATTAGTTAAAGTCCATTGAGGACATCACAGTGAGGCTGAGTTTACATGAGAGCCATAGGACGACATGCGGGCGAGATACCCAGAGTTATTCGAGTTAGGTATAAATTCGAATTTCAAGAATAAAATTCCTTGTTTAAGGGGGGGGGGGGGAGTAAATTCAATACCTTGTATTTTAATGACATTAAATTAAATTATAAATTATTATATTTGCCTGCGATGACATGAACATCACTATTTAGATTTGTCATATGTTATATGTATTACATAATTTAAAATTTAAATCAAACTAAATTCACGATAAGTCATTAACTAAATATATGAAATGACTGTGTATTATGAATGACTATGGAATAATCATAGACTTGGTATCAAGGGTTTCCTTATTTAAATTATCCCCTCGATGCCGAGTTCCATTGATTGTGAAGTAATTTTTAATAATACCATGTCATGATAAATTAATAAATAATTTAGTAATTAATATGGACTAGTGACGATTAAACTAATTGGTGGTTGTATCTCATAACTGAAATGGACATTTAAGACATTTAGTTAGTCCAGTGCGGACTTAAAATAATGGGTTTTAAGCCCTATGGATTAGTACTTGGCTTGGGTAAAGTTTAGGGTCTATTGAATTAATATTTGGGCTCACTAGGTTTAAATTTATATAGGCCCTATATCTAATTTTGTGGTCAAATGGTTTAAGAGATCATTAGGGTTAATTTAACTTATCTTAGAGGTGAGAGAGAGGAACCCTAAAGTTAGAGAGAGGAATCACTCAAGATGAGAAGATAAATTAAGGGAAATTAGCTTGGATGCATCCCTAAATCATAAGGCAAGTGTACTTTGATTAACGATTTGATTTAGAGTTTGAGTTACAGTGATAAGTACCCATTTGATTTTGTCAATTTCATATTTAGAATTATGATTTGGATTAAGTTAGTAACTAATTAATCTAAGAATTGAACCCTTAAACCTTTGTTCATAAGATGAGAAAATTAGTGTTGAATCCCATGAAATTAGATTAGTTTAGGGAAAACTTTTGTTAGATATGTAATCATAATCATATAACATTGAAATTTTGCCTGTTTATTAACGAATTGAACTAAAATTGAACTCAACTTGACAATTTATAAAATTAGGGTTTTTGAATATAAATATGAAATTAAACATCTAAATCTTGTTATTTCGAGTAAAAACATTTAGATGTAGACTTATAATTGTATTATACCATTTATAGTTGTTGGGGATGACTTGTTATTGATAAGAGGCTATTATAATGAA
Organism: Sambucus nigra; assembly: GCA_949130495.1. Classification (NCBI taxonomy): domain Eukaryota; kingdom Viridiplantae; phylum Streptophyta; class Magnoliopsida; order Dipsacales; family Adoxaceae; genus Sambucus; species Sambucus nigra. Next base: position 337,949,626 of record OX422213.1, on the reverse strand, counting down.
TTGGGTATTGGGTTGGCCTCCATTTTTAGAGGTTTAAAGTTTTAGAAAAGTTATAGGGGTCGAATCGATTCACAAGGAGAGCGAATATATTTGGTTACTCGGATGAATCGATTCTGATCAGGGCCAAATAGATTTGGATGGGGCAAAATATAAAGTATTCTTTAAGGATTGGGTCGAAACCTAATAAACTTAAACTGTAGATTTAATTCTTTTGTTAAAAGAGATTAAATTAATTTAAGAATTCAGACTTATGGATTTTTAATCCGCGATAAATTAGATTTATTATTATGCGTCTTTAGGTATGAGTAGACCGTTCATTTGTACATGTCAGGATTGTACCTAATTTTTAGTACATGCCAGTATTGTACCTAATTTTTAGTACATGTCATGATTGTACTTATATTAGTATTAGCCCAAATTTTTGGTATATGTCAGGATTGTACCCAATTTATAGTACATGTCAGGATTGTACTCATATGGATATTAGTCCAAATTTATGATGCATGTCAGGATTGTACCAAATTTTTAGTACATATCAAGATTGTGCTAATATAAATATTAATCCAAGTTTCTGGTACATGTCAAGATTGTACCGAATTCCTAGTACATCTTAGGATTGTACTACATAAATATTAATTCAAATTTCTTGTACATGTCAGGGTCATATTATTACTTAATATATTTTACTTGAGATGGAAAATAATTATATATTGGGATCATATGGGTTTGAGATTAAACATGTTATATTTAGGTTGTTTGGGTTGAGAATAACTTAAAAATAACTAAAATATGGGAGGAGGATGTGTAGTTATTTATTATAGCCCAAATTCAATTAAATCTTTATTCTTAGTAGACTTATTATTTACATTGTTGTTGATTATAATTTCAAGACCTAGGCCACCACTGCCGCCTCATCACTTATTCATCTACCTAGTCCCTTCTTCAGTTGATGCTCTTCTAGGATGTAGGTGTCGAGCCTGCGTGCTCACTCTTTTATTTATGTTTACTTTCAATCGTGTCGAATTTATAGTAATTATTATTTGGAGATTTATTTTTTTATTGAGACAGTAGTATTTCAGTGTTGGATTCTATTATTGTTATGACTATGGTATCAGAGGTTATATAAGTTTACTCTTATTAATGTATTTATTTATTATTCTTATGTAGTTGGTTTTATTTTCACCATACTTAGAATGATATTCAATTGACTAGACCAAGTTTGGTAGAACCTGAGGGAGTTTTTAAGCAGAGTCTATAGAGGGAGCTTATTGATCATAATTATAGAGGGAAATGAATCGGAGGATAGAGATCAATGTCCCATTAAGCTCAGACTAACTATTGTAAGCACAAGGGTAAAACCCAAAGATGGATCGAATGATTGATTTAAAGTCATTGAAAACCTCATTGATATGCATTATAAAATACATCTATTTTGGCGCCAAAACCTGTCCATTTTTTTAGAAATATTTTTTCATTTCCAATCAGGGTACAATTAGAGTTGACATGTCTCTTCGCAACATGGTTTGGACTGTATTATAGGTTTGGCAGGTGTGAAGTATGCCACCTGTCATCATTTTGTCTAACACAAAATGGCTGGTCCGTGGCAATTTTCCTCGCAGTAAATGCTTTTGACAAGTTTGGTTTGGATAAAATTTCTTCGTAGTAAATGCTACCATTGAGATTACTCCCCTAGGATTCTATATAAGAAAATATTTTATAAGCATTTAAAAGAATTTTAAAAGTTAAAGCATAAACATTTTGTGGAAACACATTTAAAGCATTCTTCATTTTGTGAAAACACATTTGAGCATATAAGGAGCTTTTATTCCACTTTGCCCAAAAGCATTATTCACTCATCATTTGCATTCAATATAATGACCAGATAATGATGTTTAGCCTTGCGTGCAGGTGTGCTTGGCGGGCTTCTTTGCTCTCCCTCTGAAGCAACTCTCTTGATATTCATTTTTTCATCACCACTCTTGTATTTATTTCTTCTTCTTATTATTATAGTGTTGATGATATTCCACTTTTATAAGCATCATTGTAATACTTATTGTTCTATACCATTAATAAGAGTTATGCCTCATACTCATCATTAAGTAACCCAAATTTGACTACTCTCTTTACAAACAAAATATAATAAAAAACTTTTTGCAACAGTTGAATTGTTTCGCGGAGGATGAACCCCTTCCAAAAAAGTGCTAAAAAGTGGTTGCACGACAAACCATATGGTGCACGAGCGTACGATTTTCCACACCCTCCTATGACAACTCTAAGACCATCCGCAAGACATGTGTATTTTTGTACACTCAAAATGCTCAAATACGTTTTTCTCCCCCAAAAGTTGATTTGCTCATGGGCAATAAGCAAAACAATGCTTTCGTGGCAAGTGAAGTGACGTGGGAAGAGTGAAAAAATAAAAAAAAAATAAAAAATGCTAAAAAACGATAAAAGACAAAAAGATTTGGGGGACAAATGAAGTTGCGCGTGAGCGTAGTTTTTCTACTTTCGAATTTGCAACCAATTTTGCTTGTCTAGATGATTTTTGCAAATATGTCGATGGTTCTGGAGAGCAAAAAATACAAAAAGAGGTTGACAAAAATAGCATTTTGAAAATATATCGACGACTCTCGACACGATCTAAGAGCAAAATAACATTAAATTATCACTTTTCACCTAAATGTAATTTTGGTTAATGATTTGTAATATTTTGAATAAAGTTATTATGCAAAATAATAATATTAGAATGGGGGTGAAGTCAAACATAATACTTACTTTCCTTATATTTTGATGGTTAATGATTCATAACAAAAATAATTCTTTTCGGATTTTGTTTCATTTTTAAAATTTTGTGATGGGATTTCATGTATTTTTTAAATTATCTTATTCAAGGGACCGTCAATTTGGATTGATATTAAATGGGCAAAAGTGGCGTGGACGACCTAATGCGCTTGCAACACAGCTGTTGCTGTAGCTGTGACGTGTAAATACTTATTTCTTTGTCCGCTTTGATTGTTGGGGGGGACCGGCAACAAAAATCCCAACACTGCAAAAATCACGTACTCAAATCACAAACCTTGAATCCTTTATTTTCCAGATCAGAAGAAAAAAACTGTTGAACTAAATTAAACCCTATTAAATCCTCTTACCTATATTCTTAACTAGTAGTATTATGATCTCGACTTCATCTACTGATCATCTGTGCAAACACACACAGACGTACTTATATATCATCTAATCTTCGATCGGACCTATTGATTACTGGACAAGCAAAGGACTGCAATAAATGACCTAATTTGTTGAATATATATTTACATGTTGTGATGGAGGTGAAGCAATTTTGGTGAACTGGATCTGAAACCCTAAAACATCAGATTTCCAAATCTGGAACCATATTTCCATCATTCAGAGGTAACTGCTCGTAATTCTGATTACAAAATCTCCAGATCCAGTTGGGACTTGCTCTATTGCAATTTACAAATGACATGGACTCTTTTACCTTAGGCTTCATCTAAAAGACTTGACTGTTAATTTTTTTAATTTTTTATTTCTTCCTCATTTCTGAAAGGGGGAAAAGGGTATAATTTCTTGGCTGTTATCAAGTCTAAAGGTGTTAAAAATAATTACTTTGACTGATTTACTGACTACCAAGTTGGTTTGAGTTTTCTGCAGATTCTTCAATTAGTGGTTGATTTTGAAGGGCTGTAATTAGGGTAGAAAACTAAAAAGTTTGTATTATATTCATTATTGTAAGATGCATGCGAGGCATCGTAGTCCTGGGAATGGATATAGGTCTAATTCTATGGGAATGGGTAGTGTAGCCCCCACCTCTAGGATTTCACCTGAAGGTTCAGTTAGAGGCCATGGGATGTATAGCCCTGCCTACCGAAACTATAATCGTGGTTTTGGCCGTGGCCAACCAAAGCCTTTTCAACCGCCACAACCTCCACCACGCAGAGGTGACATTTTTATGGAAGCAGGACGATTAGCAGCCGAATATTTGGTTTCGAAGGGAGTATTACCACCAAACGTACTTTCAGGGAAGTGGCAGAATGGTAGTTTGAAGAGCCAGATGGGTGATTTTCAGGGTTTTAGGCAACAAGATGGAGATAGTATGAATCTTCCAGTAGAGGGCCGAACATCGTCTCTTTCTCGCTTGGGAGATTCCAGTCCTGATATGGGGTCTAGTAGGAGAAGGTTCCCTGATGAATATAACGTAATGGAGTCGAGAAATAATTCGAGAGGAAGGAAAAGAATGGGATCATTTAAAAGTTATGGCTCTGAGTGGAACCGAGAAATTGGAAGAAGTGAGTCATGGTCTGAAAGAGCCAGGCCTTCTCCGGATAAGGACGCCAATGATGATGCTTTTTCTGCATATCAGAATGAGCAGCAATCTGGCAAAGATGGTGGTAGTGTGGTGCCAAATTCGCGCCGTAAGGAAATACTTCAAAAAAGTGATGCTGCATTCAATTCGGAGATTTCCTTGGAGAAATACCAGTTACCGAATGATGTGGTATCGAAAGCCAGTTCTTCTAGTATGGGGAAAGATCTCCCTTCGGAGCCTGATGTGGAAGCCACAGAGAGCTCTGCTGGCGTGAAATTCTTAAATGCGGTTATTGTAGATATGAAGAATGACAGTAGTAATGATGGAATGGAGAAACAAAGTGCCACAGAGGACATACCCATCCAACACTGTGCAGATGAGGATGATCCTGCAAGCAAGAAGGGCAGCGATTTGCTAGGATTCTGCAGATTTGCGAAAGTGCCTACTAAAACCCGTTCTTCGTTGACGACAAGGGGTTCAAAGATTGACCCGGTTTTAATTACTGAAGATGAAAACGCACACGAGGGTGGACTTCCTACAGAATCTAAAACATCTATTGGAAACATCTTGGTCGAAGGCTCCTCAGTTAGTGTTCCACCAAGTATAGGTCAAAGTTTAAATTGCACCGTGCCTGAGATTTCTAAACGATTACCTGAGGAGAGTGCTGGGGAACTGGGCCTGGAAAATACAGTTGGGCAAGGAAAGTGCACAAGGTCTATATCTTTTCTGGAGAGGTCTTTCATGATTGAGCAAGAATCAAGTGAAGGGCCGCCGGGGTTTGGTAGGTGCAGCTCCATGGTAATGGAGAGAGGTGAGAAACGAGCGTCACAACACGGTGATAACAATGAGGGTACTAAAAAACCTCGAGAATGGCTTCCCTCAATAGATGCTCAGATGATTGACTACTCACACCTTTCTAACTCAAGGGAAGAGCAGCAGATTTCACAAGAGGGGATGATTTCACCTCGTCAGGACGTGACTATGGCCATAGATCAAAAGAATTCAATAGATATTTCTTTATATCCCCAAGGTGATGCCGAACCGCACTTTGCGTTTGCAGAAGAGAAGCAGCTATTTCCTGGCTCATATAAGATTTGCGATCTGAATCTTATGGAAGCTTCTGATGTCACTGATAACCATGATGCTGACCCGGTTCGTATTTTTCCGTCTATTCCACAAAGTAACAAAGAAGAAGCACCAGTTGATATTGATTTGTCCATGGGTAGCAACTGTGAGGTATCAGATAAATATGGAATGCGTAGAGCCGATGGCAGAGAGGTTGAGGTCATTGATTTGGAAAGCGATTCTGTGCAAGAAGGCAAGGCTTTCAGTAATTCAGAGCTAAAGTATGTTTCCTTTATAATCTGCTTATTTTGATTCATTAATTTAATTCATGTGCATTCGGATGATGGTATTATCGCTGTTGTGAGTCTTGTGACTATCATTTCAGATTCGAGTTCTCTCTTTCTAAGAACTCATCTATATTAATTGCTTACTGACTCTGATTACTTCTATAAAAAGTATATATTTGATGTGCATCCAGAAGGTCTCTTATAAATTTATAATTTTCCAATTGTACAGGGATGAAACTGTATTTTCAGGACTGGAGAGCTTTCCTAGCCATGCACAGAATGTCAATGTTAATCCTGATGGTCAGGATGGATATGGACTCATGATATCGGAGTTGCTTGGTAATGAAATCCCGAATTGTGCTCCCGTTCCGCCAGACATTAATACTCTGCAAAATGAGATGGGCATCCATAATGGAGAGGTACCAATAAGAATTGTTCAAACTGGTTTAATATTCAACAGGAAACTTTCCAGCGTGTTTATTTTGTGGCTTAATACTCATTCGTTTCGCATTAAGAAAGGCCCGTTTGGTTTGCGATAATATCTGGGTAGCTTGTGATTACGGGTAATGTGATTATTATTAAATATTTTTACCAGGAACTTGTATCCATCTGCCCCTTTTGGTTAAATAATGAAATATTAATTAGAATCAAAATCTAGTGTTTGGTTCATCCACGGAAAGTGGTGAGCTAGTAAGAATTCATCAAATTTTAGTAACTTGTAATTTTTAATTGACACTCGTCTTTATAAAATAATCATATTTAGGGATTCCATGCAAGAGTGAGAATCCCACCAGTTTTGGATGATTCATAATCTATTTTCTCACAAACTGAGTGATCTGATTATTCGGGAATCACTTTCCCATGTCATTTAAACTGCAACCAGATGCATCAATCTTGCACTTCCCTAGGAATATTGCAATGGAACAGATTTCTCCCTAACTTTACAACGGAGAAAACTGGTTCAATATTTAACAGGAAACTTTCCGGCATGTTTATTTTCTCCCTAGCTTTCTAATTAATATAGGCCACATTTATTTTGCGGTAATATCTGGGTAGATTGTGATTATGGGTAACTAGCATGTAACCCGCGCGATTCGCGGGCGTATTCTAATATTTTATAAAATATATAAATAATTAACAATAAATACATAAATTTAAAAAAATATTGTATAGTAAGACTATTTATTAGGAAAAATAAATTAAAATTTTAACTATATAATGTTGTCGATAAATTTGTAATAATAGAACAAATGAAAACAAACCTCCATTGTCTAAGAGAAATTATGGATTTTCCTTGTTGTGAACCTTAGCCTTCGTTGCAAGGGATATTTACATTAACATATAATAATGAGATAATGTAATATTTGTAAGTGTAGAGTATATTAGAGGTACATTTAGCAGGAGTTATGGATGAAATTAGCTAAAAGAAAACACGACCTGATCAAATAAATAAAAACACAATCATAAAATGAACAACTTCAAATAAATCACATACTTCTTATCACAATTAGCTCTGTTCCCAATTGTTATTTTTTTAAATCAAAGATCCAATTAAAATAGATACTTATTATTTCCATCAACTCAAACAAATATCACATGTCAACATTAAAAAAGAGGTTAATCTCCAAATTCCACAACAAAAGCAATTCACGTCTGAACTCCACAACTGAGTCCCCCTTCTTGCAAAATCATTTCCCCTTCGAGCTTTCCAACGCCTCTTTCGCTGACTCCACGTGCAAATCCCTAGCGGAACACGCACAAAAAATTGGAACCAAACCCATAAAAATAAGATTATTGATTAGACTCCATTTTATAACTACAAATTAAATATTGATAAGATTTCAGAATAGAGAAAGAAACATGCAGTGAAACAAATACACATCTTGATACTAATGAGTGGGAAAAATAATTTGGGGAAATGAAGCGTCGGTTAAGAGAACAGGGCGTTTCAAAGGGCGTGGAAAAAAACTAACTTTTATTCACAACTGGACACGTGGATGATGTACCTGACCTTAGTTACCGTATTCCAAGGCTCAAAAACATCTTTAGGCTCCATAATTTGTCCTTCACATTAATAATAAAACAAAAGAAATAGAAAAATATAATGAAAAAAATCAAAGAACATAGACTTGAACAATATTTTCCCATCACAAAGAGAAACAATCTAAGATTTGGTAATTTAGTATTTTCTAATTGCAGTTTCTTCATTCCTTGTGTCATATATGCTGGATTGAGGAAAATGTGTGATGTTGTCTTATAGAGGTTACTTATGCATACAATTATTCATTATTACCATATTTTCACAAATTTTAGCTTCGTGACTGAACAGTTCATTAAATAAATAAAAGCAAATATTCAAAAATTGGTTTTTAACTAAAACAATTGACAGTCAGGACAAATCTATTGTATGGGGATTTGGTTTCAAATTTAAAAGATAAAAAAATTACAGTAAAGAATCCAAGTTCATAATGTTTCAAAAATCAAACAAAAAATGAGATTACCCCAAATTTTTTGTTCAAAAATTACAGACACTTCTTCTTGTCTTATTTTGCCACCATGCGTTCGACCACTCACCTTATCGATGCGTGCTAATGATCCGTGAACCTTTGCAGTTTCTTCATTCCATGATGGAGAGAGGAAAATGGAGATGTGAGTTTATAGATGTTTTCTTTTTTAATAGCTTAGAAGTGAAAAAAAGAATCGGTTAAAGGAGTTTGGGATGGCTAAAAGGTCAGAAGGAAAAATGAATGGTTTGAAGGAATTAATGAGGACGTGGTTTGGGAAGATTAAGAATTTTAGCGTAGAGCGAAGCATTTTTTCGAAAATGTTAATGCATTTATTTATTCAGTTCTCTTATTAACTCTAGTGTAGCATTTATTTATTCAGTTATCTTATTAACTCTAGTGTAATAATTGTCATTACTATTGTATAAGTATTATAATATAGATATGATTATTAGTAAATATTTTACCAGGAACTTGTATCCATGTAAAAATGAATAACTAGATAGAATCAAAATCTAATGTTTGGTTCATCCATGGAAAGTGGTGAGCTAGTAAGAATTCCTCAAATCTAGTAACTTATATTTTTTAATTGACACACGTCTTTATAAAATGAACTTATATAGGGATTCCATGCGAAAGTAAGAATCCCAACAGTTTTGGATGATTCAGAATCTAGTTACTCACAAACTGAGTAATCTGATTCCTCGGGGTTCACTTTCCCATGTCATTTAAACTCCAACCGGATGCATCAATCTTGCACTTCCCTAGGAATATTGTAATAGATCAGATTTCTCCCCAACTTTAGAACGAAGAAAACAGGGCCCTATATATATATGCATATATATATGTTCGTCTGCATTTGGTGGCTTACTTATTGTTAGCTTTGAGAATAATGTATGCTATGAAGTGTCTTAATGCATTTTCTCTCCTTTACTATTTCAGGGGATTCTTGGTGATGATGATTCGATATATATGTCGCTGGGAGAAATACCAATAAGTATGCCAGAAATTTAGTTTAATGGTATTATTGTTTTCTTTGAATCTACAGTTTGTGTTGATCTGCCTAAGGTGGTGTTTGGATGGCCTGTTAGCGTGCACACTTATATTTTTCCCCGAACAGGTGCTATCTAAACCTCTTTGGATTACCTATTATTGTGATATAAACACGAAACTACTCTAAACTCTAATTAATAATTCAGTGATTGCAAACGAGGGGCCAAAGGCTAGTAGACTAACCGGAGCGAGTCCTAATTTTACTAGAAGAAGCAATAACAGGAAATTGAAGATAAACAAGGAATACTTAATCCTAATAGTCTAAGGATCATCTAAAAGATAAAATAAAATAAAAAACAAATTTATTCAGTCTCCTCTCTCTCTCTCTCTCTCTCACAGCTGGGCCAAACCTCCTCTACACATGCCACATCACTCTCCCACCATTGAGCTCGCCATATGATGGGGAGGAAATCAGGGTCAATAAGTTGAAAGGTAACTTCAGCGAGCCATGTACCAACGAATTAGGTAACGCGTGCACAGGGTAGTTGGTGTCTGGACAGATCCTTGTAGGCTGCGTAGGAATGCTAAAACTGGAATTGAGTATTTTCGTGAATGGCAGCTATGCGGGATGCCAATTCTTAAGCCGATTGACTCGTGGGCACTGTGGGAGGAAGATTAACCACGTTGTTGTACGCAAACTCGGCTCGAGTGATAACGAAGTCTTGTCTAGGTTGTTGGAGGCCAAGCTCTGGTGGGGATCTCAAATTTTCCTATTAACTACCTCGGTTTCTCCTTATGGAAGGCTATCGAGAACTGTAAAGTGCAACGGAGGAGGTGCCACAATGTCTGTTGCCCAAAAGTGATCAGTGAACTTAATATTCCGGTCCGAGGTAATGTTGCGAGGCTCTCCACGGAGATCAACAATCTCTCAAAAGTACAGGCGTTAATTGTCCATCTACGTGGGATGAAGTGGGCCGTTTTTGAGAATTGGTCAACCACCACAAAAATAAATCATGCTTCTTTGTTGTATTTGAATACCTACAATGAAATCCTTCGAAACATTGCTACAGTCGGGGGCCGGGCCAACATCGGAGAGTTGCCCTTTGTGGTCTAACAAGTGTAATACTGGCGAATGAAGGTCGAGGTGTGTCGACGGAGAGTTAACCAATAAAAGCGATCTCGGAGGGATATGAGTTTACGAGCGACACCCATGTATACTGGAAGATGGTGTCGACCGAAACTCAGTATTGGGCACTAACATCAAATTTGTGGAATGAGATCCCGTGATGAATGATGAACCGACTGTAGACTGCAGCGTCCATGGAAGTTATGGAGACGGGACACGGTGGTGGGAGTTGGCCATAACATGAACCTTTGAGTCATCAACTCGAACCCCACCCCTCACACCACAAACCCTAAGGTGGCCTACGACACCATAAACAAACACTTCATAAGGTGTAGGTGGAACTGCTATTTTTGGAGAGCGACGCGAACTTGCTCGACATGGACTATATGTTCGTCCGCTGCTCTTCTATAAACCAAAATGTTGTCAAAGCTTATGGCGACGAACTTCCCCCAAAGGGGTGGAGAAGTTGGATCATAATTCGTATAAATGTCGCAGGTGCATTGTCCACTCACACATACCGTCTTTTGTCTTGAAGGCGGTCTTTCACTCATCACCAGACTACATATGAATCTGGTGACTACATATGAATCTGGTGATACCCTCTCATAAGCTCTACTTTGAAGAAATCCATAGCATCGTGTAGATGAAGCATATCCTTAAGGCGGGGAATTGAAATTTGTACTTGAAATTTATGCACATTCCTGAACTTCCTTCATTATTTAGCATCAATAAATCGGGCACGACACAGGGAGACATACTCTTGAGGACTAATGTTTGCTTGTTCTCGGCTGGGGCCATCCGGTAATTTGGGAGGTTGGGTAAGGATGCTCCGTGAATAAAGTTAATAGCGTTCTGTATGTCCTGCAGTGACAATTGACCATGGGGTGAGCATATATCTTGAAAAGTGTCGAGAGGGGAGTGGAGAGCTGAGAGCATCTCTGAGCCATAGGGCTGACTAAGGCGTGGCATATCCCTGCCTCCTCACGACCCAGTGACAATTAAGGTTGCGTGTTTGGGGGCCTTAAGTCCCGCATTGGGTTTAGCCGATATTGTTATTACTGATATTGCTGTTACAGATGCTCAAGTGTATAGTTGTTATGGTGGCTGTCATGAATATTCTGGTGGTCGTACGTTGGACAAATATCCATTCTAAGCACAGTATACACGACCTCATCCATGCAGGTGCCAATGATAAAGGTACCCGTCACTACTTATCTGGGATAACTGCCTTACCACCGTCCAACCTGCAAATGCGGCAAGGTTGGACGAGGGGTTCTACGAGTTGGTGTAGCTTGGTAACCATCTCTGATGTGACGAGGTTATATATGGAGCCAATATCAATAATAACGGTACATAGTCTCCCTCTTGACATGCATCGTGTGAAAAACAACACGTGGCGGTCCTAATCTTCTTTGGTAGGTAGCGTAATAGGTGCGTTGAGGGAATAATGTAGCACGAGGGTGGGGTCATGGTGACTGGGGTGGGTGGCCACTGCTGGGGTTGGGACCGCAAGGGTGAGGCGGCTTGGTGTCAGCGACCCTCGAGTTGTCAGCTTTTGGAGTGGGGGTTGGGACCGTCTGAGCCGGGTAAGGGTATAGATACTAGGGCCAACCCGTTAGGGTTCATGCTCCTTCAGTGATGTCGTTGGGTTCAGTGGCAGTAGTTTACTGAGTAGTGAGAATGTTTGGGCTGGGGGTTGGGCTAGGGGTTATGCTAAGATTTCAGCACCGAACCTAGGTGCGGTGCGGGAGCTTTTGCTGGATGAAGGTTGCACGACAACGGTGTTGGGCCTCGGCCGCGGCTAGCAACTTTTTCGTGTGGGAGGGATGCTATGCCTAGTGAGGTTGAATCGGCGTAGGTCTAGCGGTGGCTACGATCTTGCAGCGGCACTCATCGGGTGGCCTAGTCGGCAACACCGTGTGCTCCGGGGCAGGTTTTTACTCCGTTGGGGTGGTGGAGTGGGGCACTTACACCCTTTGTTAACGTATCACCATCCATTGGCCATCGCTACGATCTATGTATTTTTTATACCACTTTAATGTCAACATGAAACAACTTTAAACTCTTGGTTGCAAATGAAGGCCTTAAGACCTTATTGTAGAAAAATCTACGGTAGTCTAGATAATCTTAGATCTTAGATAAACTAGGGATAATAAATACTAATCCTAATAGCCTAAGGATAATCTAATAAATGATATAAAAAAAGTAGAATTATTTTTTCTCTCTCAGTTGCTCTCCCCCCCCCCCCACACACACGCACAAAAAAAAAAAAAAACACAAACACACTCACCACATCATATTGCGTCTTTATAAGGTATTGACATAATGTGAAAGCGGACTTATTTATTATTTATTCTCTTTTTTTGAGTGTGTTGTGGATTAAATCTGTTTTTCATTTACAACACCATGCCGAAAAATTCTCATTACTTGTATACAAAATGAGACATAGTACCAGTGTTTCATATCAGCTTCAACCTGACAAAGGCAAGTCAAATATACATTTTAAATTAGGAGAGTTAGCAAGAATTTTCGTTTATAGGACTTACACATTTTACTTTTCACGAGCGTCGAAGTATTTGATATGTGGTGGGTTTGCCCTCTCTCTCTCTCTCTCTCTCTCTCTCCCCCCTCCCTTTTTAAGTACTGCTGCTAGGAAATGTAATTCGAATCAAATTATCCCTGGGGATCCACCTTTTGTTAGATATTGGAAATAAATGAGATAGTAGATCATATAAAATGTACCTGAGAACACTATTTCTCTAGTGTTGCAGCTGCTGGAGATCACATGATCTTGACTGTGGCCTTTTTTAAAATTTTTTTTTTTGCAGCAAGTTTCGATTGGGAAAAGTCGTTTTTTTGGGTAGATAATAGAATGAACGATTAGTTGAAGCACAGTAAATAACAAATATCAGGAATCATTTAGTGTTCGAATTGCTTTTCTGGTTGTTGGAACCTGGAATTGCGGTTTTGTTTTTACCGTGCTTTCCTTGCTTGGCGCCATGACTTATAGGAGAGGTTTGGTGGATTTATTTGTACTTAGTTTAATTTCAACTCTTTATTTCGCGTGTATTTTAGGTTATTCCCCTATTTTAGTGAGTATGTTAGGTAGAGTTGTAGATGGTAATATTCCTTTGGAATATTTTTAATGTGGCCTCTAATCTTTTTATCCTTTTAGTTTGTAACTAAGCCTATAAATAAAGCCCTTTGGCCAACAATTATAGATACTTTTACCTATAGAGGTGAATGAATTAGAAAACCCTATAATCTGAAAATATGTCATTGTATTAATTTCCATTTTCTTACATCAAATTGGTATCCGAGCAAGCCGACATAGTTGTATAGCCATGCCCCCGGTGCCTTGGTCAAATGACATCACCACTGTCACCAACCCTCAAACCATTGCAAACCAAAATATTTGGAGGTCCAACCCCTCGGTGGCTCTGGTCGATCCTCACCGATGACCAACGATCCCGACAATCACCCTTGACCATGACCACCTCCTAACCACAACAGCCACGAGAACCTTACAAACTCTAGTTCTACCCTAGGAATACGGACTCGACACACAATGCGGGATACGACACGACACGACTCGAGACACGAGATATGCGATTTGTCCAAAATGTAGGATACGAATACACTAGGATGCGTAAATCATTGTTATTTAAATAAAATAAAATTGTTCTAACAAAAATATAAAATAAAAATAAAGATGACATCCGTTGCATAAAGATAATATCAGTTCGATTTTTTTTATTAGGGTCCTTTGCATCACAACGGGCTCTTTTTAATGGAGCTCATTGCACAAAAAAATGTTTTTAATAAGTAGGGTCCAGTTGTCTTCCAGAATATAACAAGTACAGACCAACTGTCTTCCAAAATACACCAAACCAAAACCCTAGCCGATGCACAATAGCAACTTTATCACTCCACATCTTAAAAAATAACGCTGCTACTATCTTCGTTAAAAATAAACCAAAACCCTATCTGATTGACTATTTTAGCAGATCAACAGCAGGTAACAAGAAGAGCTATGATGATCAAAGGTGGTGTGGTGACCGATCCCCAAACAACTGCATTAAACCCGAGTTTGTTGACCCTCTCTTGTTAAACCTAGATCAAATTAAAATGACGATATTCTGTTTTACACAAACTAGTTTGTCGAGTCTCAGCAAATCCGTGCGTATCAAAGTGTATCCAGTGCATTAAAAAAATCAAATAAGATAGGATACTCTCTGACTCGCGTATTGGAGCATATCCGGATCCCTTACGAATCTGAGTCCGACTCTAGTCAAATGAAAAGTTGTGGCCTTGGGAAAATGTCCGTGCTTCATAGGTTCAACCTGTTTCATCCCCATCGCACCATCGTTTCCCCCATTGAAGCCCTCCGGTGGCTCTCTCCCGCTTCATTTGACGGTCGGTGACCTCCGGGCGAACTCCTTTGATGAGCTGATACGATCGCAAGCCCCCTGAATCATGTTGTACCCACGAACTATATTTGGCCCACCAACCTGATCTACCGCAAATAAAACTCTACTAGATTTTCCGTCCTTGGACACCCACCACCGAGGATGCGCAAGCCCCACTAGAGCTCCTGTAGGGCCTGCCAGAGTGAAGTCAACCTCTATAAACATCATGCAGTTCGGATTGTGTTTGCCAACTAAGGTGGTGACTTGTGCCAAAGATCTTAAGGTATTTCCAAAATCAATTCCTCCTTTTTTGACTACTATTCTACCCTGCCTCTGACATTCAAATATCTTCTAAAATTTCCCCCCTGAAATTTGTGAACTCCATTCCCATTTTGAAAATTACACCCCCGACCCCCAACTTTTCAGAAAAATAACTCAACCCTCCTCTTAAACTACTAAAGTACATTTCAGCCTCCAATTCACACCCCTACTTTCTGAAATTCCCCCAAACCCACTTTTTAACTTCCCTGGGACAGCCCATTGCCTATGGTGCATCAAATTCGGAGGCATGTATAATGGTTTGAGCTATGTTGAGTTAATTAAGGAAGAGACGAGGGAGTTCATATCACTGAGAGACTCTCACGAACATTGCGTGCGCAGTTGATTAGTGGGAATGAAACACTCTTATTGGTATGACGAGGCCATGGGATACCGGTTCGGACTCATCACACTTGCTCAGTATGAGGAATGGCGTTTAAGGATTGAGGAGTGACTTGAGTCTGGGTTTACGATGCATTTATTCAAGCTCGGCGAATCCCTTGATGCCTCCGCTTACCATCTGCATTGGATGAGTCATTATCTGCTGTTGCTTCCAAATGACTTCCCGCCCTTGCATGGCTCCGATATACTCTCTAGGTGAGCTTGTTGTTGGTAGGGACCATCCTGAATATTTTATTGGAGATTTCTTCGACATATTCATTGAGGATTGTAGCGATTGTTGGGATTACTTGGACCAAATTTCGAGATTTTGAGGTGTTTTCTCTTGGGGACTTCTTTCCCATCTTTTGGGAAAAAGAAGTTGGATTCGGTATTTGAGATTTCTTTGATATCTTTGCCGAGTATGGCTGGACAACTCGAACGAACTTACGACACGCTACATTATACTGTGATGGTGACTTCTTTCATCTCTAAAGGAATGAAGTTGGTTTTGTTGATGTTGATTTTTATGACGGTAATTTTGGGATGGATTTGTCAATTTGTGTGGATGTGAGGGTTCCCGAATATGTGGACCTTATTTGGGATGATTTTGAATCCTGTTTTGACTTGTATATTGGCTTTCAGAGTTGAAGATGTTGATGATGTTGCCCCGATCCATATGTGTCGTCGATTGCCCCCTCCTATGAGCGAGCATGATCTCTCTTATTGTGGAAAGTCCTGGGTTGAGTTCGGGCTCTCGGGCCTTGGATTAGATTTGTAATGGATGGTCCTCACCAATTTGTTAGCATGAATGACAACCGCTTTAGATGATAATTTCACCTTAGGGGAGACAAGGGATGAATGTGCGGCGATGATGGCCTCTTCTCTCGCTTCAACGCTGAGGACAATCTTTCTTTAGTGAGGGAAGGTGATATATATGACATAAACTAAACGTCAAAGGCCCGGAACAAAACAAACACCAATTCTAGAGAGAGAAACTAAGAATACCTTATATTCAAAAATGGAGGAATGTCCTCAAATGAGGAGTACATGGGTATTTACATGCCGGGGATTACTTACTAAGTAATTGTCTAAAAGACTAAAAATGACAAGTATTAACAAAATATACCTAATTAGTCCCAAACATGCTTGGAAACCAATTAAAGTAATAAAAGAACTAAAATAAAAGGACAATTAATATGGGATTCTCATCACTTTTTCCCCCTCAAAAAGAGTTCGTCCATGAACCCAGAGGGGAATGCCCACCGAGTCAGGCTCCAAAATGGTAATCAATGCATGGCGAGGAGGCTCGTCGGACTCATGAAGATACTCCCGGGGGGGGGGGGGGGGGGGTGCTCCATCGATAGGTTAGGGCGGCATCTGGGCAGGTGGTGGATGAAGAGGAGGGACATGCTGGGCTAATGGAGGTGCTGGAGGGCTGCGGTGATAATGTGGACACATGCCAATCAAATTGCCAAGCTCACCACAATAAAAGCACTTACAGTCCCGTAATGGTGCGAAGTGATAGCGCCGGGTGGGGAGGAGGTATCCACTCCAAAACGCTGTGGTGGGTGTCCCTGGTGTCGCAGGAAGAGGAGTCGGAATGAAGTAGGGAGAGATCATGGTGGGGAGGTGTATGATGTGATGGAGGAGGTGGGTGGGGGCACAAACATAAGTCAAGGGGTCAGGGGCTGGGGAGGTGTATGATGTGATGGAGGAGGTGGGTGGGGGCATAAACATAAGTCAAGGGGTCGGGGGCCTGAAATGCCAAAATATCCACGGAGGTCATAAGGTTGCCCACGGTGGTCTAATGGGGTGGGAGGATCATATGGATGGAAGGGGTCAGGATTGGGTGGCCTCCGAGGGACCCGAGTTGATGGCCGAGAGTTTCGAAATTTCCGAATATGCCGAGGAGGCCAGAATTGTCAATTTGCCGAGTTTGGCTATTACCGGGGTAGGCGAGGTGTTCGGGTTGTCCGACAGTTTGCCCGAGGAGATCAGAAGATGGGCCGGGAATGAGGGGATTTACGAAGCGTTCGGGTACCCGGGTTTGCCTAGGGGTTCGGTGTGGCCGGAAAAGCCGAGGAAATCGGATACTTTGATTTCGCGAGGAGGTCGGACCGGCTTGAATGCCGAGGGTTTCGAGGATTAAAGGGATAAAAGAGAATAAAAGAACTAAAATAAAAGGAAAACTGATATGGAATTCCCATGAGTATATGAGAAGTTATGAGGATTTGTACGTATTTTTTGTAATAATTGTAACTTTTTTATATTTGTTTCTTTTTTAGGTTTTTTCCCTATGTTAGTTAGTACAAAAATGCTATTCAGACTGAATTTTTGACCGAAAGTGAATGGATCGAATTAGGTGGTGGATTTCTATTGGTTGGTTTATGGGGTCCACGCCAGTGGGACCAAAGAATCTACCAATAACACGCTGCCACGTGTAATTTCAGTCGAAAATTTAGTCAAAGTTTCGGGCACAATAGAAGTGCTCTTGTTAGTATGTTAGGTAGAGGGTAAATATTCCTTTGGAATATTCAATATTCTTAATGTTCCATTTTTAGTCTTTTTACCCTTTTAAGTTATCTTGCCTAGCAAGGTAACTAAGCCGATAAATAATGGCCATAAAGCCCTTGGCCAACCTTTGTAGATGCTTTGACCTTTAGAGATGAATGATGAATGAATGAGAGAAACCCTATTTTCTGAAATTTTTTGTTGTATTGATTTCGTTCTGCTTACATCATCCATGCTTCGAATATCCCATGGATAAAGTAGGTTGGAAATGTTTAAGTGTGGACTTTCTACTTTCGAAATGAGGAGAGTGGGAAAGGGTCAAATGTCTGGATAGAGACAGGTAGGAAAATTGTTGAAGCCATGGTCAATTCATCAACAAACATGCCTTTTTAAAGTAAATTAGTTCAACATATCTTTGGAAAGAATGATCAATTAGTCGGGATGCGTTTATTAGAAGTCAAACTTATCTTACATAATAAACATGTCAGTGTGGGAAGTGTCTTTTCTAACATTGAAAGAATGGTTCAGGAGCGCACATGCAAATGAAATAAAATCATCAAGAACAGAGATAATATGGAATTAAGCAAGAAATGGGGTATTTCAGAGCTGATCTTTACCTGATTTTCTGTAGAATTGTATGTGCTGATGCTTGTTTGGTGCTTTGACTTTCTCATCCAAGAGTATATAGCTGGTGGCTTTTGATTCTTGGGTTGGAATGGGTCTTTGTCTGAGTTGTGGTTTCCCCCTGTTGAGTGGTGTTGTTGCTTGCATGTGGTTTTCTTGAGTTGGATCTGTCAGATTTTTGAATGTTAGCCGTGGCATCATCTTATGCTTGATTTTGAATGGGCTATGGCTTTCTTGGTCTTGGATTGGAATGGGCTTCTATGCTGGTTTCGTTTTGGAGGTTTTGAGCTTTCTCATCCAAGTCTTGTATGGGTTTTTTTCGGATTTAGATTGGAACGGGCCCTTTTTTGTTGATCTTCTTGGGTGGCTTTTATGGAGTCAGGTGGTTTTGGATTGTTTGATTATCTGTTTCTTTCATGCGTTGATTCAATTGGTTTGATAGTGTTTTTAGGGTTTTCCCTTTTCTCTTTATTTGGTGGAAGATAATAGATTCTTTCGAGTCTTGTTGATTCATTTTATCCACTTGTTCTGTGTTTGTGGCCGACGGTGGTGTTGAATGTTGATTTCTGATTGGTTGTGGCTGCGGTGGAGAATGCATGCGTCTTTGCTTGGTTTTTGTGTTGACGCGTGGTTTCTTGTTTGACGCACGGTGTTAATTGTGGGTTGTGTTGTGGGTCGGATTTTGGAGCTTGTCCATCTCTTTTGGGCTTGTAGTTTGTTTTGATTGGGTACTTCCAGGCCTGCGTGCCTTGTTTGGTAGATTGTTTTTTCTTGTTTGATTAGATCTTTCGTGGGCTGGGTTGTTTGTTTTCCTTTTCGGTCTGTGAGCCTTGTTTGGCAGTTTGTTGCCTTGTTTGATTTTATGGGCTTTCCTTTGTATTCTTTTTGGTTTTGCCTTGGTTTAATGAAACCACATTTCACCGAAAAAAAACTTATTACATTCAAACTAGTTGATCATATTGTTAACTTCTAACCAAGAGACCCGAGGAGATAAATAATCCCATCATACCGCTTTTGGCTAAGCTTATTATTCTATTCATGTTGAACTTCCGACTTTTAATGACGAATAACCTAGGAATTCTAAGTACACTTGTTTTTATTTCCCCCCCGGGTTCCTTTATGTTAAGGCTCAGATGAAGAAATACAGAATAAAACAACCAACCAACATAAACTAAGCTAATTCTAAGGTGACCTGCACCAACAGAAACCCCCACCAGAAGATGGCTAATATCATGTGGTCGACCTTCCAACAAGTCCATTTCAGCATTTTAGCTTACTCCTTCCTTTTCTAGGCAGTAGGCAGATTGTTTTCCTTCACGCAGAATATACTCCTTCAGTCATGATAGAGTTGCATTCAGACGTTAAGGCAAACATATGTTGGCTTGTTTTGTTCCATAGCTAATTAATTTACCATACATATCTCCAAATGAAGATGACACTGCATTGATCAATGTTTTTGAGGTCAATATTTTGACCGGTTATGTTATGGACTGCTTTTTACTGTAAATATTTGTATGATAGATTGACGTCTTGATGTTACTTCTGGGTTTTTCTGTCTTTTCACAATGCTTCTTATATTTGAAAATTTTAATCAATATATAAGTTTCTTTAATCTTCAAGAGCTGTCGCTAAATGCTTGTTATGCTGTAGGTTTTTTGCGGGTTTGGGAGCAGCAGCCCACACAGGAATATGAGAAACCCTTTTAAACCATCACGTATTCAGTTGTCGGCCAAACTTTTCAGTTGTGTTATTTGGTATGTTTAGTATTAATCATGACAGTCCTTAGGTCCAGATGTGCAATCAGTAGCACTATTCTAGTGCCACTCTTGTGTTTCTTTGGTTTGATCTCGCTTATAATGGATGCGAGTACAAATGTTTCCTTTTGTAGGGGGTTTAGAGATGTTGAATGATTTCTTTATTTTCCTTGCTGGTGCCACTTATTGTTGTATGGTAAAAGTAGATGTAATGGTTAAATTGTTCCTTTGTTACCTATTTGACGGCGTGCAACTATTAGAAAATAACAGTAGCTGAAGAGATGTAAAATGAGAAAACTGCATGAAGACATGATAATTAAAAGATTAGAATTTTATAGGATTATTTTCATTTTTGGGGTCCAATAGTTATGTGTATTTATAGTTTGGTTTCAAAGTTTTGCATATTTGAACCTTTGGTGCTATCTTCACTCCTGGAATGCTTTGCAAAAATATTGAAAAGCTCTGTAACTCATGGGACTCCCCAAAATGGAAATTACTGGTGTAGCTACTAACTAGGTGCAAAGTGCATTCGATAACAATTAATGGATCAGCCAAAGGTCTTGAGTTTGAAACCCCACATGGATACCAGATTTTATGCTGAGAGTGTGCTAGGGTGGTCCTGGCACAATGTTCCCCTTGATTAGCTCGCATGGGGGAGTCGAAAGGGCTTGTTCGGGATTATAAAAAAGAAAAAAAAATAGAGTGGATATATACAGAGAAAGGATCAAGTGTTGTTCTAGTTTGAGGTCCAATTTTTTAAAATAGTAAAAAAAATATTTTGGCTGATTTTTTTTATGGTTTTTAAACATTCAGTAGGACCATAAAAAATTAATCAACTCAAAATGAATTTTTTTGTTATTTAAAAAAATCGATCAAACCGTGTTAGTTTTTAAGCTGTTAAAAATTGACAAAGTTTGATCCATTTTTTTAAAATAGTAAAAAAAATTCATTTTGAGTTGATTTATTTATATGATCCTACTGAAATGTTTATAAACAATAAAAAAAAGTCGGTCCAAAAATATTTTTTTTACTATTTTCAAAAAATGGACCTCATTTAGGGACGTCAAATTGGGAGATCTCATGATATCCGAACCCGATATATATGTATATGGAAAATGATAAATTGTGCCTTTAGGGCACATGTTTTGAGCCCCAAAATAGTAAGTATTAGAGCTCCGCATGAGTATCTGTTCCCTATTAAATATATGTTGAACTTTATCCCTGCTATTTTTAGTATATATATAGGGAAATGATTAAGTGAGGTCCCAGTTTGAGGACCCTGAATGAGGTCGATTTTTTAAAATAGTAAAAAATATATTTTTGGGTTGATTTTTTTTATATGATTTTTAAACATTTCAGTAGGACCATAAAAAAATAATCATCTCAAAATGAATTTTTTTGCTATTTTAAAAAAATCGGTCAAACTGTGTGTCAGTTTTTAAGTTGTTAAAAACTGACAAAGTTTGACCGATTTTTTTAAAATAGTAAAAAAATTCATTTTGAGTTGATTATTTTTTTTATGGTCCTACTGAAATGTTTAAAAACCACAGAAAAAAATCAGCTCCAAAATATTTTTTTTACTATTTTAAAAAAACGAATATCATTCAGGGTCCTCAAACTGAGGGACCTCACTTGATCCTCTCTCTGAGAGAGAGAGAGAGAGTAGCTTAAGGATTGGTCCGTGCGGACCAATATATCTCAAAAACGAAAAAATAATAATTTTGAGTTGGTTTTTTTCAATGGCTTTTAAACATTTCAAGGTATCCATATAAAAACAAACAGCTCAAAATAATCTTTTTTAATATTTTATAAAATTGTCATGTTTTGATCAATTTGTTTAAAATAGTAAATTTTTTTATTTTGAACTGATTTTTTTATGAGTACTTTGAAATGTTTAAAAATCATAAAAAAAAATTAACTCAAAATTATTTTTTTAAATATTTTAAATAAATTGGTCTGCACAAACCAATCCTTAAGCTGTTCCGCATTTGATCCTCTCCACATATATATATATATATATGGAGGGGGGGGGGGGGGGTCACAAATGAACCAAAATAATGAACTTTTTAATGAACCTAATAAGACATTCAAAAAATAACTCTTAATTCCTTATCGTAGTGGGTCCGCGCTAGCGGTAACGGACACTCGTGTTTTTTTAATACAAACACATCCTTATCCCCCCCACCCCTACCAACCCATTATTTGGTTGAAACTCTTCATTGTTACTGTCTTAATGATACATATTTTCGGGTAATGGGAGGTGTTTCTGAGTTGGTGTTGAGGCGGGAATAAGGTTGTCAGCGGCACTGGACAGGTTTGGGTATGGAGGTTTGAGTCAACTGGGTTCGCTTTGGGTTTTACGGCTATCGGAATCTGGGTCTGAAGTGGGTTTCTAACTGGGTTCGTTAGTTGTTGGTTGGCCGAGTTTTGTAGCTGGGGATGGGGTTGTCTTGAGATCGCTGGCTGGGGGATAAGGTCGGGGTTCACTGGTGTGAAGGGTATGACAGGTGGCTATGGTGTTGGGTTTTATGGCCGCCGGATTGGAAGTGGGCTGGATATGGCAGGGTCTGATCCGGTGTGGGTTTGTGGCAGCTGGGTCGTATGGCAGATGTGGTGGTGGTCGGGGTGAGGGGCAGGGCTGGCAATTTTTGACACGATAATCCGTTTATGGTAATAATTCGAACTTGACACGATTAACTTGTATAGATTTAAGAGTACCCAAAACTTATACTCAAATAAAAATCAACGCGACCCGAAAATGACACGACTAACCCGAATTGCCACCCCTGAGGGGGTGGGGGTGGGTGTTAAGGTGGAAATAGGGTCAAAATGGGTTTTGTGTCACACGCGTGTCCGTTGCTGCTAGCGCGAACCAATTACGACAATGAATTAAGGGTTATTTTTTAATGTTTTATTAGGTTCATTAAAAAGTTCATTATTTTTGTTCACCTGTGATCCCCCCCCCCCCCCCTCTCTCTCTCTCTCTATATATATATATATATATATATATATATATATATAAAACTCGCCTAGGCCCGTTTAGGATCCGCCTAGGCTTGTGGCTTGAGAGAAACGTCCCGCATTAAGCTTTTGATGCCTTATGCTTGGTAAAACCCTAAATGCGCACTTTTTCTCTAAAAACAACAATGCTTTAGTGAAACGATATCGCCTTTTAAAGATTTTTTTACAGACCGGACCATTATCTCATCAAAACTAATCAAATGGTATTTTAATTTGCAAATATTCAGACATATTTTTATGATATGTACAATTTTAGTATTTTAATAGCCTTTTATGGTTAAAAAATATTAAAATATACTAAAATGGCTTAAACGCCTTTTCACGCCTAACGCCCACCTAGGCTTCTAAGGCTTAAGGCTTGACCTCCACGCCTCGATCACTTGAAAACTTACAAATTAGAATATTCTTACACTTAGCAAAACAAATCTATCTAAATTAAGAAAGCCCCTAATCAATTTGGGCAGATCATGAAAGTGACTATAGTTCATAGAAGATTTAGAACCAGAAGCTATAGAAGCTAAACCATTTGCAACAGTGTTATTCTCTTTACAAATATGCTGAATAATAATTTGATGTGAAGACTTCAATTGGATGATCTCCCGGATAAATCTTTTGATATACCAAGGCACAAGCCATTTACCCTGAATCATATTCAAGGATGTTAGAGAGTCAGTTTCAATTAGAAGCATACTGAAACCAATCCCCAAACAAACTTTGATACCTTTAAGAATAAATCTCAACTCAACTTCTAAACTTGATGTCAGACCTATGTACTCATGCATTGCTTGAATCATATCTCCCTTAGGATCTCTAACGATAATCCCTATCTCACTATATCCTGGATTACCTCTACTTGAGCCATCAACCTTAAGTTTTATGGCATTAATAGGAGGGTTGATCCATCTAATGATAATAAATTTATGTTGTTTAGGAGACACTTTGATGTTGAAAGTAGATATCATCTCTTGATGATTCCTACGTACAAAGCTCTCAAACTTCAGAATAACAGCGTTCTCAGAAACCAGAGATGTAGTGTTTTTTTTTATGTTAACTTCAAATGACATAGAGACATCTTTAAATATTTCCTTACATCTAGCTTTTCAAATCTTTCAAAATATTGTCATAGGAAGGATTTTAAGAAAGAATTTCATGTAATCTTTTTTAGATTTAGTAAGCCACCAAGACATAAGGACTGCAAAAATGAATGAGTCAAAAGATCTCGCATCAAATAGATTGTTGAATGAAGAGATGATTTCTTGATTCTTTCTGCTTATAAAAACATTGACATCTAGAAACATTGGGGATACAAATATTTTTGATATTAGGATCCAAAGGAAGATTATTGAAAAGAAGTTTCCTAGAGAAAATGGAAATCTTAAGTGGGACTAGATTAGACCAAATGTTGGAAAAGATAAAGCTTTTAAGTTTAGGAGGGGAAGAAATTTGAACATCAGACTTCAAAGTAAATCCACCAGAAGTGGATGGCTTCCATATTATCTCATTGTCTATTGAAGTTGAATTTTCTTGGAAAAGTTCTTCTGCTTCCTTTATTCTCCTAAACATAACAGATCCAACTTGGCTTATGGCATTCTTGTATTTATTCCTTATGAAGGAAGCCCAAATGCCATCCGAAGTATGAAATCTCTAGGCAGATTTGATCCCAAAAGCATCACTGTTGGAATTTAGATCTCTAACACCTAGGCCACCCTCATCAGTAGGCTTGCATATCTCAATCCAATTAACCCAAGCATGCTTGAATTCCCCAGAATCATTAGATCCCCAAAAGAATCTACTAAGAATTCGGTTGATCCTTTAAAAGATAGCTTTTGGAGGATTTAAAGAGGCAAGAGTATAAATTGGAATGTAGGATAATAAATGTTTAATCAGAGTTATCCTTCCAGTTGCAGAGAGGTATCTAACTTTCTACCCTTTAATTTTGGATCTAATGTTAACAAGAAGATCAGAAAAATCTCTAATTCTTCTTCTCCCTTTGAAAAGAGGACAACTCGGGTATTTGATAGGAAAAGACTTAAATGGGAGGCCAAGCCATTGGGAAATAGTTGATCTTCTAGCAATAAGAGCCTTTGGATTAATAGAAAAAGACTTTTTCCTCCTATTTATAAGCTGACTAGAAGCCTTCTCATACGATTCCAAGAACTTCATATGACAATGAGACTTCTTTTGCCTCCATTAATGAAAATTATAGTATCATCTGCAAAACAAAGGTTAGTAATAAGAGGACTACCCGAAGGGTGAGAGAATGGGACAACTTTTTAGGATAAAACAAGGTTTTGCAATCCTTTATACAGAGCCTCAACCATAAGGACAAATAAATATGGGGAGATTGGATCTCCCTGCTTTAATCCTCTACTGGAGTTGAAATAAACTGCTACACTTCCATTAATAATGAAAGAAAACCAATTTAAAGAAATGACTCTCCAAATGAAATCTGTGAAAACTTCACAAAACCTAAATCTTCTCTAGACTTTGACAAGAATAACCAATCCACCCTATTATTAGCTTTCTCCATATCCAATTTGATAAGCATGTTAGAACCATGGAACTTCTTGTGGATCATATTAGCCATCTCATGAGCAAGCAAGATATTATATTAAAAACTTCTCCCCTTTATGAATCTACTTTGAGATGGAAAAGTAAGGAAAGGTAGGTAAGAAGTGAGTCTATCATTCAAAAATTTGGAGATAATTTTCACATTGAAATTACTAAGGCTTATTGGTCTGAAATGAGAGCAAATGTATGGATTTGATACTTTGGGAATCAAAACAATTGAAGAACTAGACCAACATTTTGGAATTTGGGCACCAAGAAAAAAAGAGAATGGCTATACAAAGATCCTTTCTAATAACTTCCCAACACTTCACATAAAACATACCACCAAAACCATCAGGATCTGGAGTACTATCTTCATTATGGTTAGATAATGCATTGAAAATTTCAATTTCTTTAGGAAATTTACTGTGATCAGAGTTCATATCATCAGTAACTAATTTTGGAATAACTTTTAGGATATCCTCATGACCTGTTGTAGGAGCAACACGCCATCTATCATTAAAAGGATAAATGAAAGTTTTCTCAATCTCATCTTTACTAGACCTCCAATTACCTTCTTAATCTCTAATCTTATGAATAGCTATAACAACCACCTTAGCCTTCATAGTAGAGTGAAAGGTTTTTGTATTCATATCTCCCTCCTTAAGCCATTTAACATTTGATTTCTACTTCCAATAAATTTATTCCAAGGCTAAAGCTTGATCTAGCTTAACCTTAGCCTGATGCAGCTCCATCCATTGATTTGCTATTTGATACAATTCAAATTCAATCTCCTTCTTAAGAACCTCATCCTCCAGGTCTTGAATATTCTGAAAAATATTTTTAAAGGTGTGATTATTCCATTGCTTCAACACTGCTTTATGCTGCCTCATTTTAAGGGAAAAGTTTCTTGATACGCACCCAAAAGTGTATACTTTATACCCCGAATAGACGATTTTTAATTACTAATTCTCGACAAAATTGGGTCTTATGCGCGTAATTGTCTATTGTCCAGACTTGATTGCAATTGCGATGTCCAAAGCTCTAATTCGAGACAAATTGCATCAAGAAGTGGCAAAATCCACTCTCCCGTAACCCTAGCGTACCCCAGATCAAGTCTAAACCTACCCCAAACCCAATGTGTGTTGAGTTTGTACCTTTATTAAGTTTTAAAATTTTATTTTGAGTCGTTTTTATTTTTAGGGATTATTTGCAATTTTTATATTTAGTGTAATTTTATTTTTATTTTGATTAGTTTTTAATCTTTATTTTATTTATTTTCTTTTATTTTAGTAAGATTAGTCTTTTATTTTTATTTTTACGAGATTTTTAACTTTTATTTTTTTAGAGTTTTTTGTTAAATAACTTAGAAATTTAATTTTTAGCTTTTAATTTAATTTTTATATTTTGTTTTGTAAATATGTTTATTATGTTTTTTTAAGGTACACACACACACACACATATTATCCCATACACTCACTCACACCCAAACAACTCACACACACCCTCACCCAAACCCATACACCTCACTTACACACTAACAACACCTCACCATCTTCAACCTCTCACCCAAACAATTTCCTCTCACCTCCATAATTAAACACCCAACACAACCTCCATCCCCCAAATCAAATCCCTATACCTGCTTCGATTCTAACTCAGCAGCCTCCCCAAATTTGGATGCCCTGGAACCCATTTCCACCATTAACAAAACGCACAAACACTTTTTCTCTCCTGTCAAAACCCATTCCCTCCTTCCAATCCCACGAACCTCCAATCTAAACCCTCCTACCCGCAACCGTAACCAACAACTCTGAAACCCCCTCCGGCGACCTATACCATTAACCCGAAATCGGTCGGCGATCTCAATTCGGCCATGCTCGATCATTTACCTCCAATCTAAACCCTCCTACCCGCAACCGTAGCCATGCTTGAATCTCTCAATTCGGCCATGCTCGATCATTAAAAAACGAAATACTTTTTTTAGAGTATTTTTTATTTTAATTTTAGTTTTATTTTATTTTAGAGATTAGTGTGAAATTAAATTTGTGAGATTCAAGTTGAGTGAATTTTTCATTTATATTTTTGTTGATCACTCACTTGGAGGGTTGTATGCTTCTCATTCAAGGATGTAAGTCAATTGAATTCAAGAGATTGGTTTGATTGTTCTTCTCTCTACTCTTTTGTATTAAATGCTTATTGAATATTTGTTTATCATGTTTGATATCTTGGTAGGCTGAATCCCCTTTCAAGGGGTGGGGTGACCCATTATTTGATGTTGATCCTAATTTAATTAATTAATTTAAATTAAATGTCCATTTGATGATTAACTTTGCACTCTTACATTTTAATTTATGCCTCTAGAGAGGTAAATGATTTTCAACAGAAAATCGAAATTCTTGTTATAATACCCATTTTAGATTCGAACTAGAGATAAAAGTTTCTCAAGTGTGGTATTATTCCTTTAATTTCAACTCTAAGCTTACTTTTATGATTTAAACTAATTTGATAAATCGATCCTAGCGGTGATTTATTAGATGATGTTGGAATCTACATTTCAAGAGTTGTAAAAGTGTTAAATTTAATTTTCTAAAATGTTATTGTCAAAATTACATTTGCAATGATAGTTGATTTGTGATTTTGTTACTAACTTGGGATTATTAATTTTAATGAATTAATTAATTATGATTAACTAGTATATATGGTGTCATCCTATCCCTTGTTACTCCTCACTTTTATTTCCTTACTCATCTCATATTTTAGATTTTTATTTTAGTTAGATTTACTTAAGTTCTTCTCTTATTTTTTAGTTAGCCTTCAGATCTTTGATTTTAGTTTAGTCTTATTTCACCACTCCTTAAAATTGTTTTAATATTGAAAAAGCTAAAAAAAAATTAGAAAAAGTAAAAAGTAAAAAAAGAAAATAAAAATTGAATTACATGTGTTTTCCTTTCGTTTCACTCCTTTGATTTGGATTGATACCTCACTTACCACTATATTCTACTTTGTTATATATTTTTATAGGTAATTGAAGGTTTTGATTAACTTGGTTAGTTTCAACAACGACATCCACACAAAAGTCAAGTTATCATTTCTCATTTGAGAGGTATGATCATATGAGGACCATGAATTAACAACAATATCATAGAAGGTACAATGTGAAAACCACATCTTCTGAAATTTGAAAGGTCTAGGACAAAAATCATCAACTGAGTTTATTGGAAGAAGGAGGGGAGAGTGGTCACTACAATTTTTGTCCAAGTGAGTAATGTTTATGTTGTTAAAGGTATCCTTCCAGGTGAGATTACAAAGCCCCCTCTAGCACGAGATGCCCTATCTTCAATTCTAAAATTACTCAAGGTAAATCTGGAACCACTAAATCCCAAATAATAAAGGCCATACTGATTAATTATATCATTAAAGTCCTCCACTGCAAGAAGATCTATTAGGTTCCCACCAAAATTCTCTTCTTAGTTTGTGATAACATTATAATCTCCAATAAAAAGATGAGGGATTTCTTGATTGAAAGACAAAATATATAATTCCCTCTAAAGCTCAACTCTTTCCTGCCTTGTGGACTTAGCATATATAAGACTTATCAAAATATCTTTAAGCAAATCTGGGTGTGTGACTTTGAAAGTAAGACTTTGCTCTCCATCTTTGGTGATCTTAACATGAATTCCAAACTTCCAAAAGAACCATATCAGATTGGAACAATTACTAACCCCCTCATCATAATTCCACTTAGAAAAATACTGCTGCAACTTATTTATTTTGGTCTTAGGTTCAAGAATGGCAATAGCAGGAAGGTTGAATTTTTTAGAAAGATTTTGCACTTTTCTACAAGTGGGAGAGTTTGATATTCCTCTAGCATTCAAACAAATTAAATTTATCATTGAGAATTAGAGGAAAAAGAGTTAGAGTTCACCTTAGAAGATGTTCTTTTAATTCTTTTGAATAGAGGATCAAAAGGCTGTTTAATAGACTCAATTGAAAAGATTGGACCAGGATTATTTTGAGGGACATTGAAATCTTGATTCTTCTTCTTAGGTCTTTCCTTCTTGGCCTTTGAAGTGCTCCACTTTCTATCAACTATGGAAGCAAATATGATCAATTCTTCCTGCATTATAGTACCTGAAGCGACTTTAAAAGTGTGTCTCTAACGTGTGTGAATACGGTTTAAGTTAAACCGAGTATCGAACACAGGGACTAAGATGAAGAATCGTGACGATGAATAGGGAAGATGAGTATCCTCGAATTGACTTTAGAAAAATAAAGGAAAAGATAATGAGTGA
This sequence comes from Sambucus nigra, assembly GCA_949130495.1. Taxonomy (NCBI): domain Eukaryota; kingdom Viridiplantae; phylum Streptophyta; class Magnoliopsida; order Dipsacales; family Adoxaceae; genus Sambucus; species Sambucus nigra. The sequence continues at coordinate 337,919,464 of OX422213.1, read as the reverse complement.
AGAGTGCACTTTTGTTCAAATTAAGAAATTATTTAATTAAACACAGTTTTTCAATTAAATCCTAAAACATGCATCTAGATGATTTATCAAATAAAATAAAGCATGTGACACAAAATATTAGGAAAAATCCCCGAAGGGAAAAACCATATTATTTTCACTATAATTTGTAAAAACGGTTACACGGGCTATAATAAAAATAAGTGTGACATACGAAATACCCATAGGTGTCGGTTTCGATGTCGTCGGCTGGAATCTCTCGCAAGAACTCCAGATGGGCAGCAATGAAGAAGATACCGGCTTGTCCACAAAATACTCGAAATGAGTAAACTTAACTTCTTGAAGGTTTATATAAATGCACATAATAAATGGGAGAGAGTTTTCCTTTTATAAGAAGGAAAAATAGCCTAAAAACAAGTTTATTAAAAGAGGGCAGATTCTAGGCCGATTTTTTCTCAACATGCTGGAAAAGGATTTTGACCATCAAGTAGTGGTGATAGAATATTGATACAAAAATTGAGGTCGGCGGCATCGTTCGAATGACATAGGCTGTCGCTTGAACGAGGACACGTGTCATTCGAACGAGTTCGCGCGACATGCTTATGTCGCTCGAACGACATGTGATCTCGTTTGAACGAGCACGCTTTCCAAAAAGTCCACTTCTACATAGAAAAAAATTCTGCAATTGATAAAAAATAATTTAGACTTAAAAAAATATTTTCTAAAAAATTCTCAAATATTTATGCAAATATAAACAACTCCAATAAATCATTTTACTGACAATGCGTCGTGGAGTAGTGGGAAACAGTTGAGCAGCACGTCGCATGTAGCATGATGCACGTGTGAAGATGAAGGATGCATGGATTCGGAAAAAGACCTTCGTGGATGATCGTGATGACATGCCGAATGTAGCGGTATCAGACATACAAAATGTGATATAGGGAAAACAGAAAATTTCTAGATTCTACCCGGACATTTATAAAATTATGTCCTTACAAATCTCCCCCTATGTGTATGCCGGTACATACATAAAAAATCCAAATCATGCAATCTCCCAAAAACAAATGACATATCTTCAATCAAACTTTAACATCTTCAAATCTTCAACACTTCAGAAACTCCCACAACTTTTCTTATCAGGGTGTGCAATCAAATAGATATCAACTTTGAACCTACACACATGAGATAAAGTAGATACCCGTGACACGCAACAGTTTGAAATATAATGATATGCAAAAATCAAAGATCAATTAAGCTTAAGCAAATCATAGATAAATCAACAAGAATTTCTTCTCCCCCATAATTCATTCTCCCCCGTTTTATGATGTCCCCAAATAGACAGATATGAGAAGCATAAATATGGAAAATGTCACAAAATGACTCTTCTATCTATTTTCTATTGTTTAAAATTTTTAAATTTTTTACACAAAATGTACAACAAAGAATAAAAAAAATCTTCTATTTTTGAAATTTTAAAATTTTTTACACAAAGTATACAACAAGAATCACACCATGAAAGAACATAAAAACAACTTAGTCGATGATAGTGTAAATGTAGGGGTGTGATCGCACGATAGGTAAATAAACTCAATCAACCATATGTGCACGATGCATACGTGTACTCCTAACGAATGAACATTAAAAGTATCCTTAGGTGTAAAAAAATGTTGAATTTAGATGACATCGTCTTAATCAAATCAACAAATCGAAGTCCAAGTGATTTTCACACCAATAACGTCCAAAACTATTTAGCATTTTTTCAAGATGTTCAAGGACGTGCAAACCCGTTTAAATTTTCCAACCAAACTCCCTCAGATATATATTTTGAATAGAGGTGATCTAAATTCTCAAACTTTGGAGAATTGATGGTGAAACCTAATGGCCAATATTTGGCATGTATTGCTTTTTATTGACTTTAAATTTTTTCGGGATCTTTTAACCTCTTCGGACCCCAGATAATAAAATTCCTCAATTTTTTAGGTCCATTTTAACGGTGGCTTTAGCGCAAAGGATAGATAATTACCTTTTGTAGCCCTTCGCCATTTTTAAAATACCACACAATCTCACCAAACGATTTTTACAGGCACACCTTTCTTATCAAGTTTTATCACGCTTGGTTCATTTTAAGGACGTGATTGAAGTGAAAACACCCAACCAACATGTGACAGGACAAGCACAATAATCAAACAAATCTGTGCATGTATGCAATAAAGGAAATCACGAGTCAAACATGTAGGAAGTAACACTTAGGTACATCTTAATGACTCCAAACATTATAAAGCACAAAGATGACAAGATATATTGTCTCGAAACAATATCAAATAGTCACATAAATAAATGGAATGAAATTGTGACTTGACTATCTTAAATGCTCATCCATAAAAGGTGAAAATAAAATACAAAAATCTTTTTATTCTTTTCTAAAATTTTTATAAAAAGATTTTTTTTAAATATGAAAAAATAATAATACACATGATACAGTCTAGAAATAGAAATCATATGATATGAACATGACAAAGCATCCTATCTAAAGACTTCCTAAGACTCTCGAATCTAAGGACATCTAAAGGTTTCATGAAAATATCGGCTAACTGACGGTCGGTGGGTACATAACTCAGGGATATGACTTTCTCCTCAACTAGCTGTCGTATAAAGTGCTCGCATATCCTGATGTGCTTTGTGCGCGAATGCTGGACTAGATTGCGGGATATGTGTATAGCGCTCGTGTTATCATAGGGAATGGTCATGGTGTCCTGTGAAATCCCATAATCCTCCAGCATCTATTTCATCCATAAGAGTTGCGTGCCGCAACTCCCGGCGGCGATGTACTCAGCCTCCGCAGTGGACAAAGAGATGGATTTTTGCTTCTTGCTTAATAAGGAGACAAGAGAAAAACCAAAATAAAAACACCCACCAGAAGTGCTCTTACATCCATCTACATCCCCGACCCAATCAGCATCTGAATAGGCGGACAAATGGTCATCGGTATCAAAGGAATACCAAATACCGTATGAGAGAGTCCCACTCACGTATTTGATAATACGTTTTAGAGCGAGTGAGTGTGACTTTTTTGGGGATGCCTGATATCGCGCACAGAGTCCAACACTAAAGGCTATGTCGGGATGACTGGAAGTCAAGTAGATAAGACTACCTATCATACTCTGATACAAGTTTTTCTCTACGTCCTTGCCTGAAGTGTCCTTACTAAGCTTGATAGAAGTACTCATAGGTGTACGAGCATGCTTAGCGGAGTCTAAACCAAATTTCTTCACTAGGTCTCTAGCATACTTGGATTGGGAGATGAACATCCCATCCTTTAGCTGACGAACCTGGAGACCAAGGAAGAAAGTTAGCTCACCTACCATGCTCATCTCAAACTCACTTTTCATCTCCTCCTCAAAGTGATGAGCATGCTGGGAGCACGTGGATCCAAAGACTATGTCGTCCACATAGACCCCGGCAACCAAAATAGCACCGTCATCACTCTTGACAAAAAACGTCATATCAACTCCCCCTTTTTTGAAGCCACGGGCTAAGAGATAGGAAGTAAGACTCTCGTACCAAGCACGGGGTGCTTGCTTCAAACCATACAAGGCTTTCCTCAGAAAGTAGACGTGCTCCGAGTGCTTAAGATCTTCAAACCCTTTTGGTTGAACTACATAAACGTCTTCCTGTAGAATGCCATTTAGAAAGGCACTCTTGACATCCATCTGATATAACTTGAAGCGCAGATGACATGCGATGACGAGTAGTAAGAGGACGGACTCAAGCCTCGCAACAGAAGAAAATACCTCCCCAAAGTCTACACCCTCAATCTATGTGTAGCCTTGAGCGACCAACCTAGCCTTATTTCTGATTATGGTACCATTTTCATCCATTTTATTCTTAAAAATCCACCTGGTACCTATCACGTTAGTCTCACTAGGTCGGGAGACAAGTTCCCAGACATTATTCTTTTTAAACTAAAGTAACTCATCCTGCATGGAAGATATCCAGTGTTCATCCTTAAGTGCTTCTTTGTGATTCTTGGGCTCGACTATGGATGTGTACCAAAAATAACTAACAATGTTCTCTAGCTGAGCATGAGTCTTGACCCCTAAAGTGGGATCGCCAACAATGGCAGAAGGATCATGACTCTTGCGAACCCAAGCAGGTGTGTTCCCTAACACATGAGAAGGGTCCACAAAGTGTGGGTGAGGGATAAGTAAGTCGCTGCCAGAAAAGTCCTCATCCTCACACTGAAGGCTAGGGTCAATAAACGTCGAAGGTTCGTCATCTTGCACGGTGACATTTATTGACTCCATAACCTTAGAGATATTCAGGTTAAAAACCTGGTATGCTATACTATTTGATGAATATCCTAGCAATATTCTCTCATCGCTCCGAGAGTCAAACTTTCCTAATTAATCTATATCCGGTAGAATGTAGCATTTACTCTCAAAGACACAAAAATATGCAAGGTTGTGTTTCTTGCCAGTCCACAATTCATAAGGTGTCTTAAGTGTGTGTAGACGCAGGTAAACCCTATTCACCATATGGCATGTAATAGACACTGCCTCTGCCCAAAATCTCATAGAAACCTTACGACTTAGAAGCATAGATCTAGCCATTTCTTGAATAGTTTCTTTCTCTCAACAATCCCATTTTGCTGAGGAGTCTTCACAGTAGAAAACTCATGTTTGATTCCTAAGATGTCACAGTAAAGATCTACCTTTGCTTCATTAAATTTCGTGCCGTTGTCATTACGTATCCTATTAATAGTGACTCCGTGTTAATTTTGCAGGACACGGCACTTAGTCGTTAAAAACTCTACAACATCGGATTTCTCTCTAAAAAAACTACAATCGAATATCTGGAGAAATCATCTACCATCACGAGGATATACCTCTTACCACCCAGACTCTTAGTATGAGTAGGACCCATACGATCCATGTGAATCAACTCAAGCACACGGGAGGTGGTAATGGAATGCAACTTCCGGTGGGGGCTATGGATTTGTTTTCCCAACTGACAGGGTCCATAAACCGTGGAAGTTGGCTTTCCAAGAGATGTTAAGTCACGTACTAGGTTCTTTTTAGCTAAACATGTCAAATCTCTAATGTTCACGTGACCTAGATGTTGGTGCCACAGATCCATAGGAGTGATCATGGCACTATTGTAGACAAGTGAGGATGCGGGCACAGTTCCATAGAAATTATCTTCTTTCCTCACCCCTTGCACTAAAAGTTTACTGGCTTGATTATAGACATTACATACGTCCCGATCAAACTTTACGGTAAAGTCAGCGTTGCATAGCTAGCTAATGCTGAGAAGGTTTGCCTTCAAACCTTTGACATAAAAAACATTCTCCAGCTTAGGAAATCTTGGTAACTCTACTGTACCTCATCCTACGATGATGGACTTGCTCTCATCTCCAAAGGTGACTCTACCATCCTTATACTCCTCTAGGTAGGTAAAAAGTGAAACATCACTTGTCATACACCCACTATCAAAATACCATTGTGAGGTATTAAGTGGTTTGATAGTGACATGAACAACAAAGTCCTTTTCGTCTTTCTTAGGTACCCAAGAAGTGGTAACCTTTTGTTTACCCGTGTTTTTGTTGGTTTTAGCCGGGATGCGATAAGAATTCACTAACGACAAAGAGATCATTATGAATTCCTCCAAAAAACTCTATGAAGTGGCGGCTAAATCTTAACATGCTCTCTCAGACTAGTAAAATCATTAGAATGATGTGGTGGAGCAATAGTACGTCGTGTTCGACCCAAACTATAGCAAAAGTCCCTGAGATGGCCTTTTCTTTTGCAGTACGTACAAAAGAACACAGTCTTAAGAGGACTTGGGTTTGCTTTCCTAGGATGAACTCTTCTTCGTGGTATTTATCGATGGCCATATGGAGTCGTAGTAAACTCAGGAACTGGTCCAGGTGCAATTTGGGTCATGGGGGCACCATAAAAACCTATTCCCTGCCTATCACCAAAACCTAAAGCGGGGTCGAGGAGCATCTTTCCCATCTTTCTAGATCTGTCCTCGATCTGAACCTTGACTTCCCGTGCTCTCTCAAGATCATGAGTAAGATGGGAAATAAGGGATTCAAGTTTCTTCCGAGTCTCTAGGGAGGAATGGAGCTCACTCGTAAGACTAGCCACTTGTTTAGTCAAGTCCCCTTTATCTTTCTCAAAACCTCTTTCTCTCTCTATCCAAATAGTCTCTCTCTCTCTCTCTCTCTCTCTCTCTCTCTCTCTCTCTCTCTCTCTCTTTTATTCTAAATCATCCTCTAAAGCAGTGATCCTAAGAACTAGCTCTTTGTTACGCTTTTTGGTTTTAAATGACTCATTATATAACTCAGCGTAGGCGCATTAAAGATTACTCTCGCTCTCACTTGCATCGTCCTCCCCCTCACTCATATCGTTCTCACTGTCGAGGAGTCCCTGTGAAGCAACATCCTCTATGTTGTGAGGAGCACTAGAAGCATGACTAGCCATGAATGCGGTGAAGTTACATTCATGCGGTGACTCATCTCCAGAGTCCACCGACTCGACCTCACTGTCATCACTAAGGGTAGCATTAATGACAGCTTTATCCTTATCTTTTGCAAGTCTGTTCAGCCTCGTAGCACACTCAAAAGCTCTATGACCCTTACCGTCGCACTCATAGTCACCATCTTTCTTAGGAGGGTATTTAAAATCTTTTTCATTTTCCTTATTTTTCTCAAAAATCTTTTTATCTTTGAAATTACCATTTTTCTTGAATTTGGGAATTTTCTTGAAATTTTTAGCAAATAGGGTCAAATCATCTAAATCAAAATCACACTCAGAATCTGACGTTTCTATCTCCCTTTTTCTATATGACTCAACTCTCTTTCTTACCGATCCCTTACTTTTTCTATCTTGGGCATTAAGTGCAATACCCTTATCTTTAGGTTTGTAGGATTTAGGAAACATATCAATTTCATATGTTTGTAAGTCTCCTACAAGTTCCTCTAATTTAAGCGTGTTTAAATTACCAATAGAATTTCGCACAGTGACTTTAGGGATAAAACGCTTAGGAAGTGATCTTAGAATCTTTTTAACAACTCTAATATTAGGAATGTGTTCACCAAGATTAAAGCTAGTGTTAACAATATCAGATAACCTAGCATAAAATTTATCAAAACATTCAGTCTCAAGCATGGTGATAGTTTCAAATTGAGTTGTTAAATTTTGCAGTTTAGACTCTTTCACATCATTAGTTCCTTCATGGGTAAGTTGCAAAACATCCCATGCCTCTTTTGACGTGGTGCACGTCATAATCCGTCGGAACTCGTCAGGTGTGACGGATCGAGAAATAGCACTTAAACCCTTAGAATTAAAAGATGACCATTTAAATTCATCTTCAGTCCATTCAGTCACAGATTTTAAATTAGTCACGTTATTAGCAGTGACAGAGGTAGGTGTCCACCCTCTTTCAACCAAAATCCAAACACATTCATCAATGGCTTTTAAAGAAGATTTCATGCGGGCTCTTCAGTAAGCATAGTTTGTCCCGTAAAAAACTGGCATTTTATTATATAATTTTTCCATTGAACACGCCCTTTTTCAAAAATCAATTTTTTAGAAAATTTATATCATAGAAAAAATTTGCGGAAAATTACACCGTATAATTGTGTAATTGGCTCTGATACCAATTTGAAGAGTGCGCTTTTGTTCAAATTAAGAAATTATTTAATTAAAGACAGTTTTTCAATTAAATCATAAAACATGCATCTTGATGATTTATCAAATAAAATAAAGCATGTGACACAAAATATCAGGAAAAATCCCCGCAAGGCAAAATCATATTATTTTCACTATAATTTGTAAAAACGGTTACACAGATTATAATGAAAATAAGTGTGACATACGAAATACCCGTAGGTGTCGATTCTCATGTCGTCGGCTGGAAGCTCCCGCAAGAACTCCAGATGGGCAGCAATGAAGAAGAGACCGGCTTCTCCACAAAATACTCCAAATGAGTAAACATAACCTCTTGAAGGTTTATATAAATGCACATAATAAATGGGAGAGAGTTTTCCTTTTATAAGGAGGCAAAATAGCCTAAAAAACAAGTTTATTAAAAGAGGGCAGATTCTGGGCCGATTTTTTCTCAACATGCTGGAAAAGGATTTTGACCATCAAGTAGTGGTGACAGAATATTGATACAAAAATCGAGGTCGTTGGCGTCGTTCGAATGACATAGGCTGTCACTCGAATGAGGAAACGTCTCGTTCGAACGAGTTCGTGCGACATACTTATGTTGCTTGAATGACATGTGATCTCGTTTGATCGAGCACGCTTTCCAAAAAATTCCGCTTCTACATAGAAAAAAATTCTGCAATTGATAAAAAATAATTTAGACTTCAAAAAATATTTTGTAAAAAATTCCCAAATATTTATGCAAATATAAACAACTCCAATAAATTATTTTACTGATAATGCGTCGTGGAGTAGTGGGAAACGGTTGAGCAGCATGTCGCATGTAGCATGATGCACGTGTGAAGATGAAGGATGCATGGATTCGAAAAAAGGCCTTCGTGGATGATCGTGATGACGTGCCGAATGTAGCGGTATCAGATATACAAAATGTGGTATAGGGAAAACAGAAAATTCTTAGATTCTACCCGGACATTTATAAAATTATGTCCTTAGAGTGAGTTTATGATTATACCTATTAACTGATGCAATATGAATTAAATTACATGAGAGAAAATGGAGATATAGTACACTCCTCCGAATCGTTGGTGTTCACGTAGAACATAAAAGATTCAAAAAGATAATTCTTCATTCAAAGAGACATAAAATACTCTCTAAGTATTTGACATATGAGGACTTAAGTCCGCACACAATCAAATCAAAAATTGTAATTGACGAGGATGAGAAGTTACCAAAACGCCAATTACAGCCTTAAACATTTCGGTTACCTAGGGCAAACGAAATTAAAGTCCTACAACTTTTGTATTGATAAAGTTCAAACCTTCGGATGAGAAATTATTTTTTCTTCACTTTTAAATCTACATGTGGTACCTAGGTTGGGTTCATATACCCTAACCCGTGATTAGACACATATTCTTCATATTTATCCCCTTAATTTCGGTATTTTTATGATCCCGTGCAGTGTAAATAGCTTGGTTTTGTCTCGTATTTATGCTACTAACCTATTTTGGAAAGTATTTTGTGTTTTGTGTATTTCTCATGTGCTTTATAGGTATTTCATTCAAATTAGTGTGAAAGAGAACGCAAAACAGTGAAAGAAACTAAGAAATGGAGAGGTGAAGGGCATTTTCATACTTTTGCAGCCTTAGTCCGGAGGTGGGGACAACTATAAAGTTTAAGAGATTCCAATTACAAGAACACTGGAAAAAATGACACCTCAATTCGAGCTACGGTGAGGAAGTTACGAGGTTTTGAAGTTGCGAGATAATGAAGAGAAATTGACCAGAAAAACAGGACCGATCCGAATGGAACCAAACCGATCTGGTTGGAACCAAACCGGTCTGATCAGGAAAAAAAGAACCGACTTGGTACCAAATGGATCCGGTCCGGACCGGTCCGGCTGTGCGAATTCCTGGCATTAATTATGAAGCTCAAGAGGTGCATATATTGGAAAATATTGTACAACTCATCAATTCTAGTTGTCAAATTCCTGCTACTTGGTGCTATAAAAGACCAAGCCCTACCTCATTCCAAATAGAGTCGAATTTTAGAGAGTAGAATAGAATTTTAGAGAGAGGGAGTGGAATTTGAGAGAGTATTTCTAGTTTTTCTTTAGAGTAGATAATTTCATCTTCTTAGAGAAAACCCTAGTTTGTAAGTTTGAAGAAGAAGAATTTTTCTGAATTCAAGTTCATCTCATTTCCCTATTGCTGAATACAAGTATCAATTTTTCATTCTCTTATTTATTCTCTATTTTATTTTCAATTCAATTATCAATTGTTTTGCAATTTGTTACCAATGTTTGCTGGATCCATAATTTCATGTATTGGTATGAATTTGTTTTCTAGAAAAATCATGTCCAGCTAAATTCTCAAGGGCTGGGGTACATGAATTCATTCTGAGGTGAATTACCCATGTAGAAAATAGAGGGTAAATTAAATATTGACCGAATCGTGTATGGAAATTATACAAACTTAGCCGATCTTTTAATACCTCTTGCCCTAGGTACTTGGGATGTTTAAGAATGCTATGCAAGTGTAATTTTCCATTCACCACTTTGTATTTGCCTTTGATTTCATATGATGCGGGCAAGATCCTTCATATATGTAATGCTTAGGATCTATAAAGACTGGATTTAGTCAAAATTTCAATTTGTAATTCTAGTATTCTATACGGTAATTTACTAAGTTTTGAGGGATTATACCCCACCCTATTTTCTCTCATTTTCAAATCTAATCTCTTTACTAAGGTTTTTGTGCACATTTTATTTCATCACCAATTGGAAATTTAAACCCATCAATCATCTTTTTCTTTTCTTTTATTTTAACATCAACTTTAGGATTAAACTACCTTACCTTTATCATCACGTTCACACGTCCTAATTCCCTGTGGATTCGATACCCAGACTCGCCACTATACTCCTTAAGAAGTGTAGTTACAAGTTTAGGTTTTTTGTATTGAGGTTGGAAGCCGATAACAACGACTAGCGTATTACACGGACGCTCGGTTTTTCCACTCGATCAAAATGGAGCCGTTGTCGGGGAATTAGGTAGACTTTAGGTTAGGTTGGTTAATCCTGAATTTGACCTTTTAAAAAAAAATTCGAAAAATGTGTGTCACGTTTTTGAATTGCCCACTTTGAAATGTCTTATTTTAACTCTTTTGGTGGGTTTAATTGTTATGCTAATAGTGAGGAGGAGAATGAACTCACGATTTATGAACATTGGATCAATATCACTAAAGATGAGTCTCATAAATACAAGCCTAGTGCTAAGGCAATCCAAATTTAACAAAATCAATTGCTTGAAGAAGAAAGACTTGAAAAAGAATATCGAGAAAAAAATCGTTATTGGGAGCAAGAGTTAGATGCATTATTTGAACCCAATGAGGATTTTTCTTCCGATAGTTTTGAAGATGAAGTAATTTTTCAACCAAATGAGGAATTCGAGGTGCTAGAACCAAGGAATCCTACTTTGGAAGAACTCTTGCTTGTTATAAAATAGCAATCTGATGACCTTGCTGCTACCGAGTTGAAAATTACAGCAACTTGCAAGGAGTTTAATAATTATTTGGACAAATTAGAGAAGGTCGAGACTTGCGCTTTTGAGGGTGAAATCATTGAGATTGATCCAATTACTTTTGAATCTCAACGTCTTATAAATATTTCAAAACCTATTGAGGTTGAAGATCATTTGTCTCCTTGTGTCCCCACTATTACCGAACCATTAAATCCATCACAAGAACTGGATGAATGTCTTGAGGATGTTGATCCGATTCTTGTATGTGAATGTTTTTTTGAGATGCTTCATCTTATGGGCCATACACTTACACGTGTCACTCCACCAGATCCAACTGAAAATTTTGGGGGAGAAGATTTTGAGGACAAGGACTCAATTTTTGAATTGTTTTCCAAGATAGATTCTTCCTTTTTGTGTTCCCCGCTTCCCATACTATTTGAAAAATCTTTGGAACGTGATTCTATTTTTCTTGGATACCAATGGGACTTGTCCCCCTGTGCACTCAAATCCCTCATTATCCCCCTAAAAATTTTAATTGGTGATGGTTCATTTTTTTCATCTCACACATGCCTTCCGTTTTCCAAACGGAATTCTTATTTTTTGGGCGGCATGCTTTCTAGTGAGGGAACACCATTAATCCCTCAAAGTCAAATTGTATTTTGGGTGGACCCTCAAATTTTTCGACTTCTAGTGTATGATTTATTATTCATTCAAATTTTAGGTTGTAAATAGTTAGTTTTTTATTACTTCTTTTTCTATTTTAATAGTCTAGTTGCGATAGTTAGAGTTTTAGTTATTTTTTCTTATATTTTTTTTCTATGCTTGGTTCTAACATGTTTTATAGATTCAATGGACTCGCACTCATCGGAGATCGCTCCATTTGGGTAATATCTTTCTTTTCCTCTCTTTATGTTGTGTTCTTAATTCACATTGAGGACAATGCAACATTTAAGTTAGGGGGTGTGGGATATTCTTCCCGTTTCTTGTTTAGATTCATTGATTCGATCACATGTTCTTTCCAAGTGTGTTTTTTAGAAATTAAAAAAAATTTGAAAAAAAGCCAAAAATATTTTTGTTCAAAATAAATAAAAATTGGAATTTAAATTTTTCAAAAATGTCACCTTTATTCTATTTAAAGTCTCAAATTATTAAATCTCAATTGCACTAAGCCAAAATTGACTGAAGATGGAAATTGAAAAAAAATTGACGACTTAACGAATAAGTGTGGAGATTGATCAAACCCGGTGAGATTTCGAGCCTTTCAATTTTTTATTAGTTTTTAAATCAATCCGAGTTTATGATTAACTCAAAGTTCTTTTTAGCATTTTAATAAGCCGTTGATGATCTCAATCCTTTATTTTGATCGGTTATGGGAAATGTGTGAAATGTTTTCTCGAAATTCGTGCTAAATATATCTCTAAACTTAATTAATCTTGAGATGCATAAGGTAATGTGATTAGCGATTCGGACAATGAAGTAGTCCCTCGTTTGTTACCCACAAATATTAGCCATAAAAAAAAACTTGTGAAAAATTATCCCTTTACAACCCAATTTGAGCCTAATATAATCTTTCCCTTTCGTTTGATAACCCGAAAAACCCAAATAACTCGAAATTGTGAAAAATTAGAAATTCATCAAGTAAGTCCAAAGTGTGTAATAAAAAAGGGGTAAGAAAAAAAAATAGCAAGAAAAAAATGAAAAAAAAAAAGAAAAAAAAGAAAGAGAAAAATGAGCAAATGCCCGAAAAATCACAAATAGACATCATCAGAACATTTTCCAATTCCGAACATTTTGTCTATTCTCATTTTTACCCTTTACACTTTTTAACTCGAAAAGTCCTAACCGAGTCTGAATGGAGAAATTAATTACTGCATGGAGAGCTAAGACATGAAAAGATAATATGAGAGATTAAAATGGTGTGATTAAGAGATGATGTTTTCCGTTTCCTAATAAGTGTATTCCAATGATGAGATCTTTTCACCATATATTTCCTTCTTTTCAATTTTGTATGCGTGAATTTGTGTCCGTTATATTTACTCTTTATATCATGCATACCGAGAGAAAATAGCCACAATCTGAGTGATTCTTTTGTGAGTGCATCCGTAAGAATTGGAATCAAAACGAATTTTCGAAAAGTAACGTAATGCTCAATCGGTGGAAATTTGAGGTTTAATTTCTGGCTTTGCACACACACACACTATGGTTTGAGACATTTGAATATGAATTTATAGTGATTATTTTTCAAAAAGTTTCAATTGTACAATTTTTAAGTATTTTGATATTTATTTGAGTCATTAAAGAATTTTGTGGGTATATTCACTGCAAACCCTCACGAGACAAAACCCGTCCTACTAGGGTAACCTAGGGGTTTAAAGGCTTATTGCATATGCTCAATGCAATCGCTTGCCTGCGAAAGTGAAATTTTATTTTAATAAAGGAATTTTCAAGAGTTGAATTTTGGTTAGATTCATTTACATTGCTCGGGACCCGCAAAGTTCTAAGTTAGGGGGTGTGATTAGGCACATATTCTTCATATTTATCCCCTTAATTTCGGTATTTTTATGATCCCGTGCAGTTTAAATAGCTTGGATTTGTCTCGTATTTATGCTACTAACCTATTTTGGAAAGTATTTTGTGTTTTGTGTATTTCTCATGTGCTTTATAGGCATTTCATTCAAATTAGTGCGAAAGAGAATGCAAAACAGTGAAAGAAACCAAGAAATGGAGAGTTGAAGGGAATTTTCATAATTTTTTAGCCTTAGTCCGGAGGCGGGGACAACTAGAAAGTCGAAGATATTCCAATTACAAGAACACTGAAAAATGGCACCTTAATCTGAGCTACGGTGAAGAAGTTACGAGGAAGTTGCGAGATAATGAAGAGAAATTGATCAGAAAAACAGGACCGATCCGGATGGAACCAAATCGATCCGGATGGAACCAAACCGGTCCGGTCAGGGAAAAAAAGAATCGATCCGGTACCAAATGGATCCGGTTCGGACCGGTCCTGCTGTCTGAATTCCTGGCATTAATTATGAATCTCAAGAGGTGCATATCTTGGAAAATCTTGTACAACTCATCAATTCTGGCTGTCAAATTTGTGCTACTTGGTGCTATAAAAGACCAAGCCCTACCTTATTCCAAATGGAGTCAAATTCTAGAGAGTAGAATAGAATTTTTGAGAGAGGGAGTGGAATTTGAGAGAGTATTTCTAGTTTTTCTTTAGAGTAGATAATTTCATCTTCTTAGAGAAAACCCTAGTTTGTAAGTTTGAAGAAGAAGAATTTTTCTGGATTCAAGTTCATCTTCTTTCCCTATTGTTGAATACAAGTGTTAATTTTTCATTCTCTTATTTATTCTCTATTTTATTTTCAATTCAATTATCAATTGTTTTGCAATTTGTTACCAATGTTTGCTAGATCCATAATTTCATGTATTGGTATGAATTTGTTTTCTAGAAAAATCATGTCCAACTAAATTCTCAAGGGCTGGGGTACATGAATTCATTCCGAGGTGAATTACCCATGTAGAAAATAGAGGGTAAATTAAATATTGACCGAATCGTGTATGGAAATCATACAAACTTAGCCGTTCTTTTAATCCCTCTTGCTCTAGGTACTTGGGATGTTTAAGAATGCTATGCAAGTGTAATTTTCCATTCACCGCTTTGTATTTGCCTTTGATTTCATATGATGCGGGCAAGATCCTTCATATATGTAATGCTTAGGATCTATAAATACTGGATTTAGTCAAAATTTCAATTTGTAATTCTAGTATTCTATACGGTAATTTACTAAGGTTTGAGGGATTGTAGCCCACCCTATTTTCTCTCATTTTCAAATCTAATCTCTTTACTAAGGTTTTTGTGCACATTTTATTTCATCACCAATTGGAAATTTAAACCCATCAATCATCTTTTTCTTTTCTTTTATTTTAACATCAACTTTAGGATTAAACTACCTTACCTTTATCATCACGTTCACATGTCCTAATTCCTTGTGGATTCGATACCCAGACTCGCCACTATACTCCTTAAGAAGTGTAGTTACAAGTTTAGGTTTTATTTATTGAGGTTGGAAGCCGATAACAACGACTAGCGTATTACACGGACGCTCGGTTTTTCCACTCGATCAAAATGGCGCCGTTGCCGAGGATTTAAACCCATCAATCATCTCTTTTCCATTCAAAAGCAAATACAAAGAACTCGTTAAAAATTTAGCCCAGTATGGTGTAACTACTATTAAATATGAAATCTACGATGCATGAATCATTCCTACGTAAAAATTGCAATCAAATATGTAAAATAAAATTTTAACTGAGAAATAATGAATCACAAACAAAAAATATGAGAGAAATTGATTGCACTAAAGGAATCTTACTTGTATTGAAGAAAAATCTTGAATTCTATGCCAAAAGATGAATAATTGTTGAACAAAATGAATCCTAGGGTTCTTGCCTTCAAGAATCTTTGAAAACTATCTAAAAAACCTCCTTCTAATGTCTGGCGATACAATAAAAATATAACTCTCATGTTTTTTCAAGTGTTTGAACCATGCACAACAGTAATTTTGAGCTTAAAAAAAAAAAATCCGCCCAGCCGAACCGATTCGATTTTTTTTCTTTAATGGGACGAACTGGTTCGACTAGTATAGTATAACAGATCGATCCAGACTCTTGTTCTTCGGTTCGATTTTCACATTCCAGTGAGGGGGACCGGTTCGCTTTATTGGCTATCTGTTCGGTTCGCTGGCATTTTTCTTTCTTCCTTTTTTTCTTGATTTCTTCTCAAATTTGAAGCTTCATAACTTTTCACCCGGGACTCGAATTTGGATGCCGTTTCTTCCTACATGCTTGTGCACTTGATGTCTTCAACTTTTCTTTAGGTTCTGTGTCCGAATTCCTGGTGTAAAATTACTATTTTTCCATTGACTTATCTTTTTTTCTTTTTTTCTTTCTTGATCTTGAGTTTTCTCCTTTTCTACACTTGTATAAAATACCTAAAAAATGTAAGAGAAAAACATGAAACTCGATGATATGAGATATATCATCTTAATTTATATCACATAAGATGATAAAAGCCTCTAAATTATGGGAATAAATATAAATAATTTATGCCTAATCAATCCCCCCTAACTTAGAACTTTGATCGTCCCGAGCAATGTAAAAGAATCAAAGCAAGGTACTTGAAAAACATATGTTATCAGGATAGAATACCTCTTTTGTGGTCAAGCAATTTCATTTAGCATATGAAACAATCCTTTAAACTCCTAAGTTACCCTAGTAGGACGAGTGGTGTCTCGTGAGGGTTAGCAGTGAATATACCCACAAAATTCATTTTTGACTCAAAGAAAAATCAAAATACCTAAAAATTATACAATTTAAATTCTTCTAAAATAGTCATTGTAAATTCGCATTCAAGATTCTCAATTTGTAGTGTGTGTGTGTGAAGCCAAAAATTAAACCGGTAACTTCCACCGATTGATCAATATGTTACTTTTCGAAAATTCGTTTTGATTCAATTTCTCACGAATTCTCTCACAAACGAATCACTCGAAATGTGGCTATTTTCTCTCCGTATGCGTGAGTCATAAGAGTAAATAGAATGGACATAAGGTGCGAACACAAGTTCGAAAGACGAAAATTTTTATGGTGAAAAGATCTCTTCATCGAATTATGGTAATTGAAAAACGGGAAACATCGCCTCTTATTCGCACCAATTTATCTCTCTCATTATCTTTTCGTATTTTATCTCTCCACGTAGTGGTTAATTTCGCAATTCGGATTCGGTTAGGACTTTCTCGGGTCATAAGGTGTATTGGGAAAAATGAGAACGGTTGGAAAATTCAAAATTGAAAAAATCTTCTTATGATGTCCGTTAGTGCTTTTTCTAGCTTTTGATCATTTTTATTGTTTTTCTTCTATTTTTCACATTTTTCTTTATATTTTTGTTGAGCATTTTTCTCTTTTTTTCCTTTGCCCCCTTTTATGCACTTTTGGGACGTATTTTCTAAATTTTTCAATTTTCACAATTCTGGGGTAATTAGTTTATTTGGGTTACAAACGAGAAGGGAATTTTTTTATTGGGCTCAATTTGGGTTGCAAATGGATAATTTTTCACAACTTTTTATGGCTAATATTTTTAGGTAAACAAACAATGGCCTACTTCATTGTCCGAATTACTCATTATTTTACCATATGCCTTTCGAGAATAATTTAGTTTAGAGTTATTTTTAGCGCATTTTTCAAGACAACATATTGCTGATTTCCCATAATTGATCAAAATAAAGGAATTAAGATTCTCAAAAAATTATTTTTCAAATGTTGAATTGAACTTTGAGTTAATTATAACTCGGATTGATTTAAAAACTCACAAAAATAGATAGGCTCAAAATCTCATCGGGTTAATTAATCTCTAGCCTTATTTGTAAAGTCGTCAATTTTCTTTCAATTTCCATCTTTGGTCAATTTCGACTTTGTACATTTGAATTTTTACAATTTGAGACTTCAAACAAAATTTTAGTGATATTTTTGAAAAATTTAAATTCCAATTTTTATTTATTTTGAAGAAAAATATTTTTGGCTTTTTTAAAAATTTCAATTTTTTTTGGAAAAATTTCAATTTTTTTTGAAATTTTGAGCATTTTGAACTTTGTGAAGTTTTAAAGCGCTTGTGTACCCCCCCCCCCCCCCCCCCAACATAGATTTTCGCAAAGCCCCTATGCAAAAGGACTAAAATATAAATAAAAAGAGAGATCATATAAATGAACATATGCCAAGATTCAATTTTTTATTATTAATAAACAACGATTATAAGTAAGAAGAGAGAACGTAGTTATGTGTAACAAGATTAGACAATAAAGAGCCAAAAATACAAAGAACTATATAAGGAATACTAAAACAACCAAAATAAGGCCTATTGTGGGGGTTGATGAGATGGGCCAGGGGCACCAAGATCATAGAAGTAATCCAGGAGTGGCACATCCGAACTCACATGAAATTTGTACATTTCGTTTTGAAGCCGCATCATCATCCTAGTGTCTCCTTGATAAACCTGTTGGTCCACTCTATATTCGTGTATAAACCCTTGGAGTTCGATTGCGTCGATTCGGCGAGACAGGTCCTCCCCTTGGGATCATAATTGGGGTCCGCCTCTTCGTCATGCTCTTCCTCTTACTCCTCTTCTTCGTCCTCTTTGTCTTCCTCCATATGATCCTCCTCCGCCGCGACTTGTAGAACGCCCTTTGCTGCTCACTCCTAGTGCAAGACTCTTGCCTAATAGGCTTTGGAAGGCGGGGAAAGGTTCGGGAAGGGGGGGTCAATGCCGGTGTCGACGAGGATGGAAGTGATGATTCGGGGATATGGGAGGGGGCTTTACTTTTATGATTTATAGTCGCGTGAAGAATGTCGGCGTAGAAAATGCGTGCAATATGGATAGCGGCACGTGGATCAAAGAGGTGGAACATGAGGTTGGCTTGGCGAGGACACATCATCGAGTCGTTTGATATTTGGTGGATATTAACGTAATTGATATGGAAGGCGATGCGGGCTTTTTTGTTAAGATCCCCCACAGGAAAGTTCTCCTAATCACACTCATGTCCGGGAGCAATGTGAAGGATGCACCCACCTTTCGAGATATGAATGACGTTAGTGGGGTTATCATACCGGTTTGGGCTTGAAACTCCCATGGCTCATAACTTTTGGATTAGAATTTTGAGCGAGAAGGGAATTCGAGTCCCTTCAACATATGCCTCCGCCTTGAACTTGCCCATGCGAACGAGGGTGCCATGGAAGAATCGCACTCTGTCCCCCCAAACAACCGGCTGTGGCTCCTCTAAGTAGCGGCACCACCCCCTTGGCCGAAAAATATTGGTGACTGAGGGAGGGAGTTCATCCCACTTAACCTGTCTATCGATATGCAATTTGCGGACTGAGTTGAAATTTTTTCACACCAAATGTGCTCCTGGCACGAGCAAAAATCCCCGTTCTCGTCGAGAAGGATGTTGGTGGATTCGTATTTGATGGGGCGTGATCGAT
Source organism: Sambucus nigra (assembly GCA_949130495.1). Taxonomy (NCBI): domain Eukaryota; kingdom Viridiplantae; phylum Streptophyta; class Magnoliopsida; order Dipsacales; family Adoxaceae; genus Sambucus; species Sambucus nigra. Next base: position 337,900,248 of record OX422213.1, on the reverse strand, counting down.
TTACTATGGGAAAGGGATTTAAATTTCTGGGGAGAATTTGAGATTAGAAGAAGAGTTTGGGGGTGTGAAGTGAAGTGGAGGATGTAGGGTGAATTTATAGGTGAGGTTGTGTATGCCTGTGTGTGTTTGTGGGGGGGAGGGGGGTTAGGAATTGGAAGGAAATGAAATGGAGGGAAAATGGGATGAATAATGGAGGGAAAAAGGATTGGGAATATGAGGGAAAACGGATTTGGAGAGAAGAATATGGAGGGATAGAGTTGGAGGGAAAAGGGGGATGATCATTGGGAAAGGCACTACCGAACCAGTCCGATTCCTTTTTTATTTTGTTCGATCCCAGCAGCGAACCAAATCGATGGCCATTGAGACAAACCGGTCTTACGCTCTGTTACTCCCTCCTACTTTATTCTTCTAAACACTTTAAGCGTTTTCTTCTTCCTTTCTCGATTTTCCAAACACTTCCAAAAATGTCCCTACGCACGATTTATCTCCGTAATACACAACAACTCCCCTCGTAACACTCTACACTATCTCGTGCTATTCCTTGGCGTTCATCTCTCTCCAAACTTGTTTCCTACGACCTCTAACGACCCTAACCTAAAACTAACTAATGTACACAAGATTCACCCCATACGCATCGGGGGTGCGACGACCTCTCGATTCATTCTCAATCAACCCCATAAATGGGGTTCGACTACCAAATGGTGTCGACTTCTTCAACACACGCCTTTAAGTATGGCCTTAGGCTTTGTCCATTAACTTTGAATGTGTATCCCCCTTTTGGATCTTCCAATTCAACGGCTCTGTGGGGGAACACTTATTTCATTACGAATGGACCCGTCCACCGCGAACGCAATTTTTTGGGAAACAAGTGTAGACAAGAGTTGTAGAGAAGCAGTTTTTTCCCCGAATAAAACTCCTTGCGTCGGATAATTCTATCATGTGCGAGTTTCATCCTTTCTTTGGATATTTTAGCATTCTCATACGCATCATTGCGCATCTCTTCCAACTCATTTAAATGAAGCTTGCGTGCTTCACCGACTTTGTCCAAATTATAGTTCAACCTCTTGATTGCCTAATAAGCTTTATATTCGAGCTCCACGGGGAGATGGCAAGGCTTGACATATACAAAGAGAAATGGGAACATCCCGAGAGGGTTCTTATATATGTAACTATAAGACCATAGCACATCGTTCAATTGGAGGGACCATAGCGCATCGTTCAATCAGAGGGACCAATCTTTCCGATTACGATCGATGGTCTTTTCAAGAATGTTCTTGATTTCACAATTTTCTAGCTCGGCTTGCCCACTCATTTGGGGGTGATAAGTCGTCCCAACCTTGTGAACGACTCCATACTTTCTCATAAGTTTTTGAAACGTCCGATTGCAAAAGTGCTTACTGTTATCACTAATAATTGCCTTTCGAGAATCAAAGCGAGAAAGTATGTGTTCTTGCAAGAACTTAGTCACCACCTTGTTGTCATTAGTCTTGGTAGCTGTGGCCTCTACCCATTTTGACACATAATCTACCGCAAAGAAGATGTATAAGGAAACAAAGGAGGGAAGGAAAGGGAACATAAAGTCAATACCCCAACAATCAAATATCTCAATGAGGAGTATGGGGGTAAATGGCATCATGTCTCAGTGGGTAATGGCTCCCATACTTTGTCATCTATCGCATGATTTACAATACACATTAACACCTCTAAAGATTGTGGGCCAATTGAGATCTCTTTGAAGAATCTTAGCGGCCCTCTTATTTGTCAAAAAATAGCCTCTACATGCTTCTGTATGATAAAAACGGATGACTCTATGTGTCTTGTCATCCGGTACACAACGTCGATGACTTGATTCGCATAATATTTGAATAGAAATGGAGCGTCGTAGAAAAACATACTTGACTAAGTAAGAAAATTCTCCCTCTCTTGCGGTGTCCAATTGGGAGGAACAACTCCCGTGACAAGATAATTAACTATGTTCGCAAACCAGGGAGGGGAGAAGTGGCAGATAACCGCTCATCCGAAAAATATTCATCTATGGGTAGGGGATCACTAGGCACATCGGACGAAAGCTGGGACAAGTGGTCGACGCCGACGCTTTCTACCCCTTTCTTATCTTTTATGGAGAGGTTAAACTCTTATAAGAGTAATATCCATCTTATGAGGCGCGGCTTAGCATCTTTTTTGGCAAGGAGATATTTAAGCACCCCATGGTCGGTAAAGCAAGTGATAAGCATACTGATGAGGTAAGAGCGAAACTTATCAAGGGAAAAAACTACTGCTAGCAATTCGTTCTCTGTGGTTGAGTACTTGAGTTGTGGTTCAGTTAAAGTACGAGTAGTGTAGTAGATTACAACTTTTTTATCTTTTCTTTGGCCCAAAACAACCCATTTAGCATAATCACTCGCATCACACATAAGCTCGAATGGAAAGGACCAATTCGGAGCTTTCATAATGGGAGCGAAAATAAGCATGCTTTTCAATTTATCAAAAGAACTTTGGCATGCTTCATTCCAGTCAAAGCGACATCCTTCATAAGAAGGTTACTCAAAGGTCTAGCAATAGCACTACAAACTTAATAAACCTTCTATAAAAACCTGCGTGGATTAAGAAAGAGCACACATCCTTTAGTGGTTTAGGTGGGGGAAGCTCGGTAATGACATCTATTTTTCCCTATCAACCTCAATTCCTTTAGATAACATTATGTGGTCACGAACTATTCCTTCGATAACCATAAAATGACACTCTTCCCAATTTAATACCAAGCTCTTTTCCACACACCGAGATAGCACCTTTTCAAGATCCACAAGATAAAGGTCAAAAGAGGGGTAAAAAAAACTGAAGTCATCCATAAATACCTCAATACCTCTTTCAACCATGTCGTTAAAGAGACTAAGCATGGAGCTTTGAAAGGTCGCGGGCGCATTACACAATCCAAATGACATACGTTTGTAGGCAAACATGCCAAAGGAACATGTGAAAGTCATCTTCTCTTAATCAAGCACATCCACCTCAATTTTATATTCGGAATAATTGTCAAAGAAGTAATAGTATGGGTGTCCCGCTACTCTCTCTAGCATTTGGTCGATGAATCCTTCCTAGTGCCTGCATTGAGTTTTCGGTAATCAATGCAAACACTCCACCCGATGGTTTTACGTTGGGGAATTAACTCACCCTTGGCATTCTCGACCACAGTCATGCCTGACTTCTTCGGGATGACTTGGATAGGACTCATCCATTTGCTATCCGAGATTGGGTAAATGATCCCCGCGTCCAATAGCTTAATGATCTCCACTCGCACTACCTCTTTCATAGTGGGGTTCAATCGCCTTTGCATTTCTCTCGAGGGCTTCGTGGCCTCCTCGAGGTGGATTTTATGGGTACAAATCTGTAACACCCCGTATTTTTAATGATTTTTAATTATGGGATTAATTTAATTTAAAATAGGAAATTAATCCGGAATAAAAATAAATATTAATTAACGAGACAAGGATAAATATTTATTTATGTGAATTATATGGAATATTACTTAGTGAATGAGTAATAAATAATCAGGAATATATTAAAGTTGTCGCGAGGAAAAATACTACAAGTTACAATAACTAGTTGGGACGCGCATGTTAGTCGCGTTGAGACTTAATTTAATGAAATAAAAAGTGAATTATTTTTAAGTCATCCAAATGGTCATTTCGAGTGAGCCAATTTGTCCGAAAGGGTGGAGATAGTCAGAAAATTCTACCCGGGTGTTTAGTTTGGGTCCCGGGGTACTTTTGAGCCAAACCGGCACCCCAAAGGGGTATTTTGGTCAATTGTATTTTTGGAGATAATACCTACGAATTTCCTAAGTGTATATCATCTGATAAGAAATGGGATTTGGGGTTAGAAACTTGTGAAACACATAGAGGCCATTAGGGGAGGAAGGAGAGTCACCCCCTAAGGCTAGAACCACCATTCTTACACCCCTTGCACCACAAACACCGTCGTTCCATAAATCGAAGGAAGATGAACATAACCATACCCATCATCCATGACAGATAAGACCTACTATTAAAGGCAAGTATTTAAACATGCAAATTTATATCATGTATGATAACCATGTTAGTATAGGATGAATATTCACATGATTATGTAGGAATTGGGTTAATATTTGGAGAATTAAAATTTATTCTCGGATGATATTCATGTTAGATTAAACTTCTTGATGCATGCAGAACAAAATTCAAGAATTAAGTTTGCCCACATGTGTAAAAATTCTGGGTTTTGTACGTGTTCTTGAACAAAAGGATGAACTAGCGTTTTTAAAGAAATAAATTGGAAGTATAAAAATTTATTGATATAAATTGATGATTCACAAATTCTTGTACGTTAGAAATCACCCTTACAAGTTAGTTTAATGTTTAGGATTATTGTTTGGGAGTTTGGGAATGAATCTTGGAGTTTTAGAGGTTAAAAATGGAGGAGAAAGGGGTTGACGAATAAGGAAGACGCACGTACTGTAAAGCAACATGCCCTATATCTGAGAGGACAGATCGACCGGGGTCCTAAGGGCGGTCGACCAGGGGTCTGGACTGCTGGGCATGCAGGCTGGTGAGGGGAATTATATATATATATATATATATATATATATATATATATAGAGAGAGAGAGAGAGAGAGAGATCCTCCAGTTTGAGGACCCTGAATGAGGCCCATTTTTTTAAAATAGTAAAAAAAATATTTTGGAGCTGATTTTTTTCTATGTTTTTTAAAAATTTCATTAGGACCATAAAAAAATAATCAACTCAAAATGAATTTTTTAACTATTTTAAAAAAATCGGTCAAACTTTGTCAGTTTTTAACAACTTAAAAACTGACACAGTTTGACCGATTTGTTTAAAATAGCAAAAAAGTCATTTTGAGCTGATTATTTTTTTATGGTCCTACTGAAATGTTTAAAACCCATAAAAAATAAATCAACCCAATTTTTTTTTTTACTATTTTAAAAAAAATGGACCTCATTCAGGGTCCTGAAACTGGGACCTCACTTGATCCTTTCCATATATATATATATATATATATATATATATATATATATATATATATATATATATATATATATATATATATATATATATATATATATATTATAATTTACTATTTGGGAGAAACTTTAAATGTGAATATCTTGGTCATACGAACTCGGATTTGTACGTCGTCCACGGCCACGCATAGCTAGTTTAATGGAGTACGTTGTCAAAATGATTAAATAATTTAGGCATAAATTAAGAAAGGTATAAAAAGCCATTGAAGTTGTAAATAGTAATGTAGCCTTCCCAAAATTGAAACATAAAATTATAGGGACCTAATTAGACCAATAAGAACCTATTAGAGTATATAGGAGATGAGGAGTATAATCCTATAGTGAGTGTTACTCGTGTGTGTGTGTGTTGAAGCTGATCTAACCAAGAAGATTTCGAAAAGAGTATGGATTAAATGTGGTGAGAAAGGTTTCTGAAAGGAAGTGCAAGCTGAAAACATGCGAAAGTATTGTCAAAACTGTTCCAAGAAAGGCATGGCGAAGATTCTTTCTTGTTTTTAGAAAAAATCCATGATGGAAAGACTAAGAAGAAAAATGATCCAAAGCCAAAAGTGATGTGGAGGAACAAACCCAAGCCAAGTAATGTAGGAGTTTTGAAGGAAGTTGAAGATAACATGAACAATGCTATTGATGATATTCAAGAAGACAAGGAGCACGGAGAACTGCCTATTCAAGAAGAAAATGGTGATAAAACTTTTCACAGCACTTCAAACCCCAGCCAAAACAGTTTTTAAGAACTTAACTTAATCCTATCAACCCAAATCCATTTACTCACCAATAAATATTTCAGCCAAGAAAAGTATCAATCATCCAGCCAATAAAAGAAATATGTCGAATAAGCAAATGATGAAGCCCTTAGCCAAAGAAACATTCATTAAAAACCTAACCAAATCCAAGATTTCATAACCAAAATCCATCATTTGAACGAAATCTACTTCTGTCTAGACTTTAATATTTGTTTACTATGGCCTGCTCCAGTTTTCTGTGACCACTTGATCTATTTGAATAGCCTTTTCTAACTGCGAGGTACTTGCGTATTATCTAAGTATGTTATAGTTACCCCTCCTAACTGTGGGCTACTTGCATATTATCTGAGCAAGTTGATGCTTTTAGATTTGCCCCACTAATTGTGGGTACTTGCATATAATCTGAGCAAGTTAATATTTTTTTAGAGTTGTCCCCTCTAACTGTGGGGTACTAGCATATTATCTGAGAAAGTTATTATTTTTAGAGTTGTCCCCTCTAACTGAGGGGTACTTGCATATTATCTGAGCAAGTTAATGTTTTTAGAGTTGTCCCCTCTAACCTTGGGGGCATTTATTATGCACATTCATTTCTTAGGAAATAGCTAGGAGAAAAAAGTTAACTTTGACTATAATTTAGAAATAAAAATGACTATTTTCTATAGAAATATTGTCCCCGGTCTGTGGGGTATTTATTTCAAGCAACTTGTTAGGAACCCTTTTTTTTCTTCTTTCTTGAAAAAATTAGAGTAGGGGGTGTAGCTCCCTTTCTCCACAATTTCTGTGAACTGGTCTAGTAAACTTTTCTTTGAGAACAGAGATTAGAACTTGTTCTCTAGGCAATCTTATTGTAAAAAAATATATTTATTATTTTTTTTATTACTTGGAGGATGTCTTCCCACTAGTCTGGTCATAAGGCTAAAAGCATTTGTATATTATGTCTAGAGAGACTTTGCTCAATATACTTTTCTCTTAGGATGGATGTACCCTCAAGTGTAATGAGCAAAGTTTTCTTTATCCTGGACCCTCTTCTAGGCTAGTAGAGTGTGTTTATAAAGAAAAGTATTATGATGGATCTACCTCATGCAGTAGGTAAGCAAATAAAATAATAATAATCATGAAATGATAAAAAAGAGTTGCTATTCATTTCTTTTCATTTTGTGTATTGTTTATAACTTATAAGGTTGTGTTGCTCTATCATTTTTACAAAAAATAACTTTTCTGGCATTAGAGCAAGCCGCCCAAATTCTTTGATAGAAATGAACTGGATACAGTCACTATTTGGCTCCAAAATTTGGAAATAGCCCGACTTGCCTACCCCTCTTACCACAAAGGGACCTTCCCAATTGGGTTTGAACTTTGACGCCAACATGCTGCGGAGGTGGTGAGTGGATGCTCATCGGACCAAGTCTCCCACATGGAACTCTCTAGGCTTGAATAAATTTTCATAGGCTCTGGATAGCTGTTGGGTGTAGACTTTAAAGTTATCTTTCGATTTGTCTCTATTCTCATCCAATGCCTCTAGATACACATGTCGTGGATCAGGGATAAGTTCGTTGCTTAGAGTAACTTTGGCTGAGGGTATTGCCAACTCCACTGATAGGATAACTTCAATCCCATTTACTAGTGAGAATGGGGTAAACTCGATCGGCTTTCTTTTTGAAGTGCGATAAGCCCATAGTACCATGGGTAACTTCTCAACCCATGGACCCTACATGTCCTCTAAAGGGTCTTATTGGTGGCCTTCACTTGGCCATTGCCCTTAGGGTAGGAGATGGTTGATTTGTTATGCACAATCTTGTACTTTTCTGTGACAAGGGATATCTCCTTGCATACGAATTATTTCCCATTATCTGTTAGAATTACCTTGGCTATACCAAACTTTCATATGATATACTCCTTGATAAACTTGGTTACCACTTGGGTGATCACCCTTCTTAACGGAATGACCTCTACCTATTTGGTGTACAATTTTGTAGCCATAATAATCAAAGCTTTTGCCATGAGATGCTGAATTGATTTTTCCAACCAGGTCAAATGCCCATGTGTGGAAAGGGTAAGGATCTACTAGGCTTTGTAAGCTGACTAAAGAGGCATGTAACATATTGCCATGCACTTGATAGGCTCTGCATTTCTTCACATAACCAATGAATTTAGCCTCCATGATTGGCCGGTAGTGCCCTAGTGTCATCAGTTGATCAAATAATTTGGTACCTCCCATGCGAGAGGGCTCATGAGCTTCCTTAAACACTCTCCTTGTATCTTCTTTGGCTATAAATTTCAGTGCCTTCTCATTATATCATTTCCTATAGATCTCTCCTTCTACTAAGTAAAAATCACCTACCCTCTTTCGGAGATAAATTTTATGTGCTCTCTCCGTGGGTAACTCACTTTCTTTCAGATAGGCTATGTGTAGTTGCCTCCAATTCTCAAAGTCCTCCATAAAATTAACTTTTGCTGGCTGGTCAAAATGGGTTTGTCACTTTAAATGACCTTGTTATAGATGAGCGGTGGGATAATAGTAGCCCTCCGCTACAACCGCCGATAAAGAGGGATATCAGTGTCCCCACAATGCTTTTCATGCATCTCTGCAACCTCTCTGTAGATTTATTTTCTACAACACACCTTGCGAAGAACCCTCTAGGGCTCTTGAAGTAAATTATTCCCTGTAGTAGGTGGTAGTTAGACAATGCTAACATCTTCATTATCCCTTATATTCTTTTAGATGCTTCACAACCAGGTGCCTCCAATATTTCGACTCATTGCTTGGAAATAAAGAATTCACTATAGTTGGCACTGTTCTCCACCGTACTGTGATTGTTTCTTTTGTCTCATCAATGTCTAATTTTTGCTTTTGGCTCATCCATGTCTAACTTCTGGGCTATTATAGCTAGCGCACCAGGGTTCCTATTCCTTATTCGTGCATTCCACTCAACGGTTACGTCCAGGAACTGTCCTAACAACTTCTGGATGATGTATAAGTTAACATGTTTGAGGGAGAACTCCCCATTAACCTGTTTCATCACCAGGTTAGAGTCCCCTCGTATGCATAATACCCTAACATCTCTTTGAAGTGCTTCCAACATTACCAAAATGAGAGCCTCGTACTCAGTCTCATTGTTTGAGCATTTAAAGTCTAACTTAAAGGAGAGGGTAATCTTCTCCTTACTATTTGAAAGAATAATACCCTCTTCTCCTGTTCCTTGAGCACTAGATCCATCAAACTCCATTTTCCACGTCTCCATCTCTTCTACCATACATGCTTGGAAATTCTCCCTAGGCAACTTTTCACAGGGGGCTTAAAATTTCCACTTGGGAAATGGGCCAGCAGATCCACTACCCCTTGACTTTGATGGATTTAGGCACTATGCACTCTAAATCTTACTCGAACAAAATTAAGAACCATCTTGCTACTCGCCCTACCGGGACCGTTTGTGCCTAGGGATACTTGATAGGGTAACACTTAGTGACTATATGGACTGTAAATGCTAGCAGGTAGAGTCTCAACTTTTGAGCCACGAAGACTATGGCAAGACAGTGTCTCTCCATATTGGTATATCTAGATTCTGCACCTGAGATAACAATTGATAAGTAATACATCGACTTATCTACTCCTTCCTTCTCTTGAGTCAGCAATTATGGATGTTTTTGTTGAAGTGAGGTAGAGTAGCAGTGGTGCCCCAGTTTTCGACGGGATCATCGTGGATAGAGAGGCAAAAATTTCTTTGATCTTATCAAAGTCTTTCTTTTGCTCATCTCCCCAGGTCCATTTGTCTTTGTCTTTCAATAAGGGTGTGAATGAGTGGGTAACCTCCATTAGCACTGGTATGAACCTTCTTAGGTAGGAAACCTTCCTTAAAAAGCTCTTAAGCTGCTTTTGACTCTTCGAAAGTGGCATCATCATGATGGCTTTCTTCTTTCCTGCATCAACTATCACCCCTACCTATTCACATCAAACCCCAAAGAGTTCCCTGTAGTGACCCCAAAGGCACACTTCGAGGGGTTCATCCGCATCTAATACCTATGAAATCTCTCAAACACTCTCTAGAGGTCTTGTATATGCTTGCTTTCTTTTTTGGACTTCACCACCAAATCATCCACATAGAATTCTGGTATATCATGAAACAATTATGGAAAATTTCCATCATGGTCCTATGATACGTGACCACGACGTTCTTAAATCCAAATGGCATGACTATATAATGGAAGTTTCCCATTAGCGTGCGAAAGGCAGTGTTCTCTGCACCTGTCGGGTCCATCTTAATCTAATTATACCAGACATACCCATCAATAAAACTATACATCTCGTGGCATGTGGTAGCGTCAACTAAACTGTCTATACTAGGTAGGGGAAACTCATCCTTAGGGCATGCCCGATTTAAGTCACGAACATCCACATAAATATGGATTTGGATCCTATCATTCGTCATCACAGGTATAATGATGAAGAGCCATAAAGGATGCTGGATAAGCTTGATGAACCCTATCACCAATAGTTTCTCTACTTCTTCTTTTATCTTTAGGTCGAGGTCATCTTTGTACGTATGTGTTGCTTGCCTGATTGGAAGAGCATTGGGAAGATAATTTAATATGTGGGAGCTCACTTTTGGATATATTACTGACATCTCTATGTATTTCCAGACAAATACATTGGTGAACTCTTTGAGCAAGTCGATAATCTCTCCCTTCTACTTTGGGTTTAGACTCTTAGAAATTAAAATGGGTCGAATTTCACCCCATTCTACTCCCAGGTTGATTTCCTCTAACTCTTAAAGCTCCTCCCTAGGTCCATCTTGCATGCACTCTGGAGCGTCTTCTGGTTCTTTGATATGTTTAATGATGTGGGATTCGTCAACCATAAAGCATTCTAATGTCGGGTCGACGCTCTCATCCTAGAATGACACCCTCCCAGACCATTATAAATGGTATATGACTTTCTAATTAGGTAGGACCACCTTCTTGCAAGTTCGAGGAGGTTTGGCTACCTCCTCCACCTTCCTCTTTACTTTTCTATGTGCGGGATAACCCTCTCCCCCAAATGATCATGAATAAATTTATTTGGTTGGGAACCTCCTCTAACCACTCGCCTCTCCTATAACTTTCTTATAGAACTCTTCCTTTCTTCATCCAATTCTATGTAAAATGCCACATCCACTAGATAGACCTCCTCAATAGAAAAAGGGTTTCAGTGTTGCTTTGATTATGATCTCTGTTCCTCGGATGTTGGATTTTGCACATTGGTGGTAGGTGGAGAGTACTATGCCATGGGTATGAATCCATACCCTTCCAATGAGAAACTGGTAGCTGGTATTAGCATTGATGATGTGAAACTTGATATGGGAAGTGGAATTCCTCAACTTTATTCCCACGTTCACATATTCGAGGGATTTTATGTCGGCATTGTCAAATTCTGAAATCACTAGTGGCACAAACACTATCTTCTCTTGATCAATCCTCATTTCGTACAACGTACTGGTTGGAATAATATTAATATACGCCCCTCCATCCATCAATGCCTTAGGGAAGGAAATTCCATTAATCATAGCTGTCACATACAACGGGCGATTGTGGAAGTAAGTCACCTATCTATCTGCCTCAGAAAAGACCCCTTCAGAAGTCTATATTTTGATCAACCTCCCAATTAGTCCCTACTAATTAAGTGAAGTTATAACTACTCTGGTGTCATACTTTACTCCTTTTTCAGTCAACGAACCAGTTGAACTTAGGACTCCTCGCTATAACTTCACATTCAAAGTCTAAGTCCACTTAATATGTTTAGGCATTACAAATGTATTATGCCTCAGATGTTCCCCCTAATCTAGAGCAATTATGACATCGAATTTTCCTTCTAGGAGGTTCACTTGCTCTACTTCCTCACCTCCACCAACTTCTTGGTCAGTAGTGAAGAACCATTCCTCGCGCCTCCTCTCCAGCTTAGTTCTCTATTTACTATTTCGTGCTAGCCTTTCTGGCCCTTCGCATATTTTCTCACTACCTTCCCACTCCATCAAATCTTGAGCTTCTTCTTCATCATACGCTACTACCATATTGGTAGTGGCATAATTATGAGCTAGAAGTGGGTTCTCATTAAAATCTACAAGAGGTATCTACAACGTACCACTGACAACCTGCTCGCTAATGATCCTCCTTAAATAGTAATAATCTTTGGTGGAGTATTGGACCCTACGATGTAACTCATAATACTTAGGATTATCTTTCTTAGCTTCTATTTGGATTTCCCCATTCAAGTGAGGGGGACCTGCTACCCCTTTTGTACTAATATATGATAATAATCCATACTTTCCGCTACGCTGCAAGGTAGCAGTGGTGGGGCATCCTCTACGAACTTTATCTTGTTACCTAGGTTGTTGTTCTTAGATCTAGGGCCTCCTTTCTTTCCCTTTCGATTTCCATCCATATAGTTTATTGCTTTCCTTCTCGAGACTTGAAACCTTCCAGAAGTCAGTGGTACTTGTGTCCTTTAACTTGAGGACCTAGGCTTGATTATCATGGCTATATTACAAGCAACCCTGGTAAACTCTCTAAAGGTTCCATCTCTAGTATCATTAACAAAATGGAGATCTTATTCCTACAAGTGCCCCTTGACACATATTTGAAGCATCCTTGCCTCCACTACCTCCTTGTGGACATCCAATGCCCTCTTGCAAAATCACTTGATATATTGCAATAACTCCTCACTCGTATTTTGCACCTCTTATGCTAGGTGTCTCAACGTGAACTCATTATTTGTTATAAAGAACTTTTAGAGGAATTTCCTATTCATTTGCTCCCATGTGGGGATGTTGTTGTATGTCAAGTGGGAATACCACGTGTAGGCCTTCCCTATAAGAGTCTTGGAGAACTCCTTCAACCTCAAGCTTTTGTCCTTTCCATGCACTCCTAGGTACTCAACGAACCTTTTCACATGCTCTCTTGGATTCTCCCCTTTTCTATTGAACTTGACAAATTTTGGTGGAATATACCCCTATGGGTATGGTTTGTCATTCACAGCCTGTGGGTAAGGGTCCTGCAGCTCCTCGTATAGATGAGGTGCTTCTCTCTAAGAGGAAGAGAGAAGCTTCCTCACCTCATCCATAGTAAAAGCTTTGGAGGGGGATTTATTTAAACTCATGCCTTTTACTGATGGTGAACTTGATGGTACCACAACTTGCTCTGACACCATCTTCTGTGGCGGAGCTACGTCTACCGTAATCGCTGCTGGTGTTACATTGCGTTAACCCAAACTTTCCAGGTCTATATTATTTTCTTTTAAAAACTCAAAAAACATTCCCATAAGGCTCATACCTATCATCGGAGCTGCTGTCGGTGAGCTGGGCTGCCCTCCCCGAGGAGCAGGTGCCTTACCTCTAATCACCACCACATCCTCCTGAGTGGTCTGATCACTTTGAGTTCCATTTCCAGGTGAAATGCCTTCAAAAACTAGCTGCTTAGAAATATTGAAACCTTTTTTGTGCATGAAAGTGAGGAAACCTCGCCAATAGAGTCGCCAAATGTAGGAGGGTAGTTTGATCGAGGTCTGTTAAGTTACTGAAATGGATGAGGCATGACCCACTTCAATGAAATCTGCCTTCAAGGTTTTCAAGAACTTCTAGAGTAGCACTTGTTAAAACCTTATCCTTTTGGTAAAAATGGAACCAAAGTAAGAACTACTCCCTACAAGAAGATGAACTTCACATTAATAATAGTAACCTTTCTCAAAAGGAACTCCTGATAATGATAGCTGTCAGTCTGGACTGAAGGAACAAAGCACTTAGCACTAGAGAGAGAAGGGAAAGAACACTAGGTGTCTGGTGTGATTTTGACAGAGTAACGGTATGACTTAAGTTCTGATTTTGACTTGACCTTACCCAAGGGTCATATTTATACTTGGGAACTAGGGCTGAGTTGGAACTTTTGGGTGCCAAAATTGAGGGGGTTAGTGAAGGACAAGGTCTGTAATGTACCATTTTTCCCTACTTGTGTGCAGCCGTCTGTCCTCTCTAACAGGTGCCACCTGGTGAAAACCAAAGTCAAAAATCAAATATGCCTATGCTTGTAGACAAAATATCTGATTTGGTAAATATCTTTTGAAATGGTAATTTATTGTACATACTTTATAAGATTGAGGTGGGTGTCAAGGGCCACCTCCTCTAAAATATTTTATAAACTTGAGAAGGGTCTCAAAGACCACCTCCTCTAAAATCAGTTATAAACTTAAGGGGAGATCTCAAAGGCCACCTCCTTTAAAATGTTTTTATGAAATGTTTATTTCTTGTGAGCAACCTCGTGGTTGCTCACTTCAGTTATGACTGGGTGTGACTGTACAAGGACTAGGTGACTCCTAGGATCTTTCTACTAGTATTCTCTCAATCTTAAAGTGCTAAGTTATTGATCTTGCTCAATAAACCTTGTTCCTCAGCTGATAAGACAAAACTCCCAAGAGATACCAACTTGCCTTTTTGAGCCCTTCTTTCTCAACTAGGCTATCTGTAGAAGAAAGTAACGTATCAGTACTTTAATAAATATTTAAGTAACAAATATTTGGGAGGAGGTCACTCTAGGTGGAACTCCTCCCCCACTAGTTCTTTTAATTAAGTCATTTGAATTTCTAGGACGAAGAGCTCCTCGCCCAAACTTTGTTTATGTAATCTTTGAGATCCTCGTCCAAATTCTATTTATGTTCTCTTTGGTCATTTTGAGACGAGGAGATCCTTATGGTGGGCCTCCTCGCCCAAATTTCCTTTATGAGATTTCTGAGCTTTTGGGGACGAGGATCGCCTCTTGGTGGGCCTCCTCGCCCAAGTTTCCTTTCTATGGTTTTTGAGATTTTTGGGACGAGGATCCCCTCTTAGTGGGCCTTATCTCCCCAACTTCATTTCTGTGTTTTTTGAGCTTTTTGGGATGAGGATCCCCTCATGGTGGGCTCCTCGGCCAAATTTCCTTCCTGTGATTCTTGAGAATTTTGGGACAAGGATACATTCATGGTGGGCCTCCTCGCCTAAACTTCACTTTTATGATTTATGGGCTTTTTGGTATGAGGTCCCCTTTATGGTGGGACTCCTCGCCCTAATTCTACTTTTAGGATTTATGAGCTTTGGGAACGAGGATCTCCTTATGGTGGGGCTTCCTCGTCCAGTTGGGTCTTCTTTTGTCTTAGCCTGGGCACTTTTTTTTTTTTTGGGGGGGGGGGGGGAGTTGCTCGTGGTGAGCCCCCTAGCCATATGGGCCTACTCGACTAATTGTTTGGGCAATTGAGTGTGCACCTCGCTACAGATTGCATTGAGTTGGGTCAAGTAAATAAGTAAAATTGGTGTATAATGTGATAAGGGTGTAAGGACAAATTTCTAATTGAATAAATTTATTTGTATTGACTTAATTCAGGACCAAATATTTTGAGTCATAGGTTAGGTTGATGCTTCCCTTTCAAGACTTCGTCATATTCGAATGAAGATGTAGAGGCCAACCTTAAGAGATTATATCATCATGTCAAGTTTCATGTTCATTTCTGTATTCATGTGTAATACCCCATATTTTCATGGCTTTTAAATTTAAGGATTTATTAAATTTAATTGAGATAAATTAATTTAATTTTAATCCGGAATGTTGTTTTAAATATTTACTAGCGTGACGAGAGTTAGTAATTATTGGAAATTTGTTATTTGTTGAATGTTACTGTATGAGTATAGTAGTATATGAGATTTATTTTTATAATATTGTCACGTGTGAATAAAATGACAATTATGGAAATTTAAGTCGGGACGCTCCTGTATCGTGTCGGGACCAAACGTTGATTTATAAAAGTGAATAAATTATAAGTTGCTCGTATGGTCGTTTTGAGTGCGCCAAAGTGTTCAGAAGGGTTGAGATAGTCAGAAAAGTGTACCCGGGGGTTTAGTTTGGGTCTCGGGACGTTTTTAGGCCCAATTAGTACCCCGGGAGGGCGTTTTGGACATTTCGCAATTATGGGTAATTAAACCTAAGAATCGCATAGGGTTATATCAGATGGAAAGTGTCATATTTTAGGGTTAACACAATTAAATACTAATGACGGCCATTGGAGAGGAAGAGGAGAAGCTCTCCAAGGAGTTCTAGGCCAAGAACACCTCCGATTGCACCGCCGTCACCACCAACGCGTAGATTGCGCGACGGGGAACACAACCACACCAAAATCGTCCACAAATCAGAACTGAAATTTTCCAGGCAAGTATCTATCTTGCTTTTATCAAGTTAATGTATCCTTTTATATTAGTCTTAGGTTGATTAGATTAGTATTCTTGAAGAAAAACATAAATTGGAGACACAAATTGCATGTTATAATGTGAGAGATCATATTTCTGAAAACCCATTTCACATATAGAGGTTGAGCCACGAAATTCCATGATATTAGAGATAGAAAATCTAGAAAAAGAATGAAAGAGATTAAGTTAAAGGAAATATTAGGGTTCATAAGAATTATGTAGAGTTTGCCCCTTTTCAACCCATGATTCTGGAGGAAAATTCGCATGTGTTACGTAGGAAATTGTTTAAATGGGTATACAACACTTATAGTATAATTGATTGGAAGTTTGGGAATGTAACATGATGATTTGGAGGAGTTTGGGGTGAGAATCCCGTAACTGGGTTGGCTGCAGAATCTGCATAACTGCTTGATCGATCGATCGAGCCCAGAGCATCGATCGATCGAAGGTTCGATCGATCGACCCCCTTTCATCGATCGATCGACCCTCCTGGGAAAACTTCATTTTTTGCTCGTGTTAGCTTAATCCGATTTTATGCATAGTAAACCTTGATTAGGGTTGCTAGAATATAATGGAACATAAAGAGGACCAGTAAGGTCAAGAGAAATCCCATAAAGTGGAACTTTAATACGAAGGGAAATAAAGGATAAACGGGGAGACTTTCAGACTTAAGGAATCATACGTGTGTTGAGTAAATAATCAAAAGATTTAATAAGTTGGATTAGAAGGCGAGAGAGGACCTACAGAAATTGTACTTAAATAAAGAAAACACTTCGAGTGATAAGAAGTGAGTTTAGAATAAAGTAATTACGAGAAGAGAAAGGAATGAGGTCGTTATACGATATAATTGAGAAAAACGTGTAATAACGGATAATGATAATTTTGGGTCGTGAGAGTACCTAATTTAATAATGTGGATGTGATTACATATTTATATATGACGGTGTGTTTGTGCATATATTATTTCTGTGTAAAAATCGTACCCGCGCTACTTGCTATCCCTGAGGTTACCACGCTGGGACAGTCTTATCTCGATGTGACTTTATGGGGGATATTGACTCGTACCCTAGAAGATAGATATCCTAGGTACAGGCTATCGAATCGGTAGTCACGGTCCTAAGAGACGTGAGGGTATGTACTGACCTCTTGGACTTGGTCCTAAGAGACGTTAGACTTTGCTAAAGTGAATATCATAACCATAATTCCATGTGTTAAAACTTATGGAGAATAAGTTAGAGAGATAGATGGGGCTCATTAGTACGATAGATGTGCGCACTAGATGAGAGGTGAGAATTCTCAAGAGAGTGTCGCTTACTAATATGACTGTTGCATTAGCCAGTAGCATTTTAAATACTTGCTAAACTATTTTTAAAACGGTTCTCCATTCGGGCTCTGACACGTTTGCTGTTACTTCTTCTCTCTTGTGTCTATATATATATGTATTATAGGTGCCCAGCCACAGGGGTGTCTTACTTAGGATTCTTTGGATGGAACGCGCTGTAGCTTTTGTGGGAGTTGCAGGCTATTGCTTAGACGACCTCATTGTTGACTCTACTTCTAGTTCAACTTTATCCAGTGGGGGCATGTGTCGCCCTTTTCCATTATTTAGTTGATATTATCAGAGACTGTAATTCTTTTTACTTTCAGCATCTTTATTTCGGGATTTATTACTGTCAGGATGTTTTCCTTTAGTGTTGTAAATGTTGGGATTATTTATTGATGGTTAAATTCTTGAATGTTTATTTCTATTCTCATTCTTAATGTGTGAATCTTAAAAATGTAAATGGTTAAAGGTTTTATGATTGGATTTAATAGAATAAAAAATAAGGTTTAAATGATTTTGACACTTAGCTTAATTAATTAGGGTGTTTAAATTGGAAAAGTTTTATTTTTCGACAGTGATGCTGAGAATGAACCAATTGTTCACCTTGAATTAATTTAGTAAAGGAGTGATCGCCCGGTATTTAATTAGGCGGGGTGTCACATCATGTTCCTAAGGATCTGTCAGGTATGAATGCGTATATATCACGATCCTTAGATATTTAATTTTCGGGTGTTATCCTTTTAAAAAAAATAAATGGTTTTTAAAAAACATTTTATCCTTTTTATATTTTTTTAGAAGAAAAATATTTTTTCGAGATTTCGTTATGACGAACCTGAGAAGGCTTTCTAATGAGTATAGGTACCTCATTATCTCCTAGTTCAAACAAAACTTCTAATGAGACATTTTTCACCGTGCGCTCGGATCTCATTGGATATGTTATTGGAATTGTGTTTCAACGACATGCTATACTTCATTTTAACGAGTATCAATATCGTTCGAACGAGTATGCAAAATTTTTTTTATTCAATATTTATCAAAATGGTTTTTCGTCCTTATCTAATTTTAATAAACCTCCTATAAATAGGAGTGCGGAGCAACATTTTTCTAAAATTCTTTTTCATTATTTTAAAGTAACCAAACTCTCTCAAAAATCTCTCCAAACCCTAATTTTTGCCCAAGTAGTTTAGGATCTAAGCTTCATCTTATATATGCTTTGAAGATCTTATTTGGAGAACTCTAACAGATTATGTGTTCTCATATGTAGGTGGTAATTGATCCTGGATCGGTGGACATCGAGGCATGTGTGGACTAACACGATGTGGCACTTGCGTGGGTGCATCCTGATGTTGTCACTATGGAGCAGCAGTTGAAGTTTAAAGACACGCTAAGGTTTATGAGGGTGTTGAGTCGTTGAGTAAGTCATTTTTCAATTTGTGTAAATTCGTATCATGGTGAATTGTGTGGTTGAGTCGTCTCAGGTTTTTCCCATTAGGGTTATCCTCATACATCGATGTGTTGTGCGGTTGATTTATTTATTTTATTTATTACCACCTTGGTACATATTTTAGGTTAAGATAAAATTTAGTACATCGGTTTATCAAAACAACTTGATTTAATACGAGTGCATACTTTTTTTTAGGTTAATTTGGTTTAATTTTAACATTTAATTTGAAGATTGTAAAATTGACTTTGTTGTTTAGACATTCTCTCCGTATTGCCTTTAGAATCCTTCAAATTGGTATCAGAGCAGGAACACTAAGTTTTTGTGTTAGATCCTTGGTTTAGGCATTAACTTTTGTGGTTTTTTATTTTGAGGGTCACTCGTTTTCTAGGGCATCGATGTTTGACGGGTGTAATTACGCATACTGGAAAATGTGTATGAAATTTTCACATAAGGTAATAGATGATCACGTATAGAAAACGATTCTTAATGGTTGGTCCCCACCCACAACCTTAGCCGGAGAGTATAGAATTCCCAAACCCACAGAATCATGGAGTGGGGAAGATCATAACTTAGTGAACTATTATTCTCGAGGTTTAAATGATCTATTTTGTTCAGTCGCACCGGGGGAGTTTCGTCACATTATGACATGTGAAACATCTAAAGAAGCTTGAAACATACTCAAACTCACACATAAAGGTACTAGTGTTGTTGCAGATTCTAAACTGAAAAATTTCACTACTCTGTTTGAAACCATTAAGATAGAGAATAGTGAGACCTTTAATGAGTTCTATGCTAGATCATTTGATATTATGAACTCATCTTTTAACTTGGGAGAGAGAATACTTAAAAACTGAGTAATCAAGAAAATCTTAAGGTCCTTGCCTGAAAGATTTGATTCAAAAGTGACGGTTTTGAATTCCTTGGGTACTTTGGACTCTATAAAACTTGAAGAGATTGTAGGTGAGCTTAAAACTTATGAGCCTGCCATGTTTTCTTTCAAAACGAATAAAAGGACAAAGGCATTGCTTTGAAAGCTCAGGAGGAGGAAACACTTGTTTCGAATGACGAGTCTGACACCGTTTATGATGATAAGTCCATGTTTACTAAGAAGTTTAGGAATTTTTCAAATCTTAAAAATAATCAAAAGGTGTGAAGAAGTTCGAGAAAAAAGAAGTATAATTAGGTCGGTCAATTACTTAGAAATCATAATGATAACCTTAGGATGGCTGAGTCAGATAGATGCTTTGTGTGAGAGGTTTATGGACATAGGCCAGTTGAGTGTCCCACTAAACTAAGGTAAGAGGATAAAAAAACTGAAGGTGTATAATGTCACCCTTAGTGATAATGATCTAAAATAGGGATTCGATTCCCCTATTGAGTGCAACTATACCACATTTTTGGCTAGTCATAAGAGTTTTAATGGCACTTTTGAGGCCGTTGTTTGTGATTCCCAAGTGAACGGAGAAGAAGACGTTGATGATGAAGAATAGAGGAGGAGGAAAATGAACTATAAGGTCCCTTCCATGAATTGTATGCGAAAACATTAAATGTGAAAAAGGCAAACTTGGAGTTAGAATATAGGTTGAAGGAGAGTGCCATAGGTGATAATAATGCTAAATTCATTAAGGACCTTAGGGCACGTGAGAAGACTCTTTTAGAGAACCTCAAGTATGTTTAACACTAGACAGATAGCCTTTGTATTTTGATGGAGGTTTTAAAGAATCATCTTCTTGAGTTTGAAGAACCTAGTCATTTACTTGAGTCTAGGATAGTGAAGCTAGAAGATAGATTAAGAGAATTGAGTAATGTCAAATTTGATTTAGAATTTAGGTTGAAAAAATTGGATAAAATGTTAGGCACCATCCAAATCAAAGATGACAAGTGTGGGATTGACTTCAACACTCCAAATGATTCTGTTAATAGATCCAAGACAATACTTTTGAGAGAGTCTACCGTTGCTAAGAACGTTGAAAAGGGTCAACCCTTAGGTAACACCTCTCTCCGTGTTTACACATGCACACATTGAGGTAGGAAAGGTCACCTTAGGCTCCTTTTCTTTGATTTTAAAGATGATACCAGAAAGTCTAAGTATAGAGTCACCAATGTTCCCAAAGCCCTAAAGCATTATGTTTCTCTTATGTGGATTAAGAAATCGGATTTGAAGACTTTACATGATAGACTCCTTGATTCTCTTATGCTTGCACATGATACTTATCATATTATATCTAATGATTGATTGTGTTAACATGTTTACATACATTAGGATTTGTACTTCACAATATACTTGTTTGCTATTTGTATGTGGTTTGGGTCTTTCATATTTTAATTTTTCTTTTATTGGGCTATATTGAAAAATGCAAAAAGATTTTATTTGTCTTTTGAGTTATTTTTGTAAATTGGTATCATTTTAAAAATATTTAAAAAATCAAAAAGATTTTTTTATTTATGTGTAGTTTAGTTTTACACATTTATTATGCCATATTGGCATTTTTGAATTCATTTAATTTCATGTTTTCATCTGTCTAGGACACTTGATTATGACTTTGAATTCTTAGTTTATTCTTAATCATGATTACATGGAGTTATTCGACTTTGATTCGCTTAATGGATTCCATTTGTATATGCCTTCATACACACATATGCACGAACTCTTTTGAACCTAATATTAACATGTTATATTTGAGCTATGTGAGATGCTATCTCATCAATCTTGTCATTTACATACATTGTGACTATGGAGGATTTGTGTATGTAAGAACTGTTGTCCGTGAGTTTGAATATTTTTTTATTAAATCTATGAGGATGCACATGAAAGGGATATTAAAGGAGAAAATCTCCTTTACAAGAAAGACACCGTTGTTAAGAGCCTAAAAAATGAGAGGCAAAAGGAAAACTTAAAAGGTCAACTAATTTGTTTAATTGATTTTCGAAAATGGAATCTTAAAAAAAATGAGTGAAAAAGGATATTTTCCAGCTTTTGAGGGTGTTATAGTTGAAAATCAACGGGTTTGCACGATGAATCCCAATTATGCTTATCATATCATGATTATATTGATTTGAAGAATCATTAAAATTCTAGGATTGTGTGTATTATGGTTGTTTGTTCATAGAGTTCACTTTATCTATCACTTGAGGTTAAATCTTAGTTTGATAAAGTTTTCGGTCAAACAAAACTCCTTGGACATGTTTGAGTGATTGGGTCATTATTCATTTGTATCTAGTTGATGCCCATTTATTCCATCCCAAATGTTTAGACACATCGATATTATGCTAGTGTGTAAAACTTTTGTGTTTTATATCAGTTTTGTAGTTGTTTATACCTATATATATGTTCATGTGTGCCATTAGTATATTTTTCATAGTTATGCATATTTATTGTTTTGTTTTAAGTATTTGAGTTTGCATTTATTACATGTTTGCCATATGCTTTATAATCGAATTCTATTAGCATATGATATCATCATATTGGTATCTCTTGTTAATTGTTTGCATTGATATCTCATGGTTTCTTATATATTCAAGTTGGTATCATATTTTCATCGATATTGGTATGAATTGATCATTGTGTGGATTGTTTCTTCTTTTGTTTCCATGTTGTGTTTGTTACACTTTACACCATTGCATAATATTTTTCTTTCGTCCATTTTAAATTGGTATAACTTGTTCTCACATTTAGGGGAGAAATAGTTTATGGGGGATATATATTTATATGATTTCTTTCTCTGTCTATTCCTAAACAAAAGGGGGTAAAAATGGTATCTTTCACTTTATCTTTAAGAAGAAATCTTTATCTTATGGGAGACATGTTACCTAGGTAGGGATTGTTAGACATAGGGGAAGTTTTATTTTTATGCAGATTTTATACTCATTATATTCTATTTGCATTTAAAGGTGTTTTTAAGTGTACAGGTTTACAACATGTGAAAAAGTTTACAAGCTAGCAAAGCAACTCAGCATGTGCTTCTACCAAGCATTTGTTCTTTTTCCTTTTCACGACACCAAAATACGAATTGTCACGGTCAAAAAGCTTAACAAGACGCCCTTGTCACGGTAAAAAATGATGATAAGTTTTGGGGTGACAAAAATAATTATCACGGACATATCACGATTAATGTCCGTGACACGTTTTTTCTTGTCACCGACTTTGTCCGTGACAAGTATGTGACAAAGAAAAACGTATCACGGACTTTGATCGTGACATGTCCGTGACAATTATTAACTCTTCATAGAAATTTCACAGTCAAAGTTCGTGACAAGTTTTTCTTTGTCACAAACTTGTCACGATCAAAGTCCGTGACAATACCAGGCATCATTTTAAAAAAACTGTTGGGCAGTTATGGCCACTGCCATTGCATAGCATTCTATTTTAACTTGTTACAACATACATATATATATATATATATATATATATATATAAAACATTCATTCATAAGATCTAAAGCCATACAATATCCATTCAATCATTATATCATTATATCAAACAATAAATAACAAATAACATCCAATATATTCAATACTCAAAGTTGTTGTTCTTAATCATAATAAACAAATAGTAGTCTTACAAATAATTGTTCAATCGTCATCACTTTGAATGAGGAAGGTAGACCATACTATATAGGAATTAAGATAACCCCCAATAGTACTAACACCGCATTGCTCGTTCAACCACACAATTTCATTATATTTTCCCATGTACACATCCGTGACACGAATTTGTGCCTCGTGCGGTTATAACAAATGATTATGCACCATAGTACTAGGATGCGTGTTCGGGTCCCTCAACCCACTGGATATTCTATCGCCATATCGTGTGTCTACTATATACACAATAGGCCAACTAATAGTTGAAACTAGCCTTGGGATGCGAGGTATGGGTGGGTGTGGCCAATATGTCATATGTAGATGGGAGGGGTATCGGTGAGAGTGAGGGTGAGGGTGAAAAAGACGGAGCTGTAGTCCCCTCCTCCACCACTTTCTCTTTGCCCTTCCTCGATATGGACCCAACTTGGACTTTAAGAGCACCTTGATATACTCGAACATTTTACTCATCGTTCGCTCTAGGTTTTCTAACTTCTCGCCGTGCTTGGTCGACAACTCATCCACCTTGCGAGCCAGCCCAGCATTACTCGATGTAATCCCAACGAGCTTTGAATTCCCCACCTGAGAGCTCACCCGCAGAGTACGACACTTGTGATCTCGACCAAACACTTGGCTGAGTGCATTCGTAACAAGAGATGCCTTGTCGAAATCACTTTGGGTGTTGTACACCTCCTTAAACTTTTCCTAAAACAAAAAAAGGTACACAGTTAGCTAAATTAATAAAAGAGTATGTGATTATAAATTTTAATTTTTATAACATAATTAGTATTTTAACTTACAATAGTGGCGACCACAGTCAGATAGACCTCCCCATCCTTCCCCTTCTTCGTTCGAATTGCTACATAGGAATTGAGCCTATGTGGCTCACCCCCATGGCCACTCCCTGTCTCCTGAATAAAATAATGCAAAATTATTAAATTAGTATATAATTATAACTAAATAGAATAAAATAAAACTAAAATCAAAGAGCATTGAAAACTTATCATCCTGTGCTCCACCTCGGCGTAAGGCGTAAATCTGGAGTAGTGTACGTCTACCTTTTTGGCTCGATTTTCCCTCCCTGATTGACGAGAGGACAATTGCCTCTCTGATACCTCATTATTGACAAACTGTTGCCATATTTCCAATGAGATTGGCTCCTTCGAGGCTACCATGTCCCTAAGTCGCAAGATGAACTCCCGGTCCTAGCCAAAGTACTGTATGCGCATGTTGTTCTTCCACGTTTTGTACTGATCTCTTAATTGTTTCAGTGTGGTGTCGCGTAAATTTTGGGGCAAGCCGAATTGTTCCTGTCAAAAAATACAAAACAAAAAGAAAGTGAGTTAGTAGTATTTAAATTATAAAATATAAATATAAATATAAATATAAATATAAATATAAATATAAATATAAATATAAATACAAAATAATAAGAAAATGAGCAAATACTTATAATGCCCCCCCAGATGGCCATCTTAAGCTCGTAGGGCACCTTCCTGTAATTCGTGTACCTGGGGCCAATAATCATCTTCATCAACTCAAGGGCCTAGCTTGTAAAGTCATCTTTGTTTCCACCACAGTCCCTAATTTTCCCCACTTTGGGGCCCTAATGCTAGACAAGCCTTGCTTGCCCCCGCTTCCCTAGCTCTTTGATGTAGACATTTCCTACAAAAATTGTTGTTATTAGTAGAAACATATATATGTGAAAATTTTCAATTCCAAATGAATAAAATAATTAAATTGATTAAAATCCATATGAATTAATGCATTGGAAGAATACAAGTTAATGACATTATAAGAATACAAGCCCATATTACAAACCAAACTAAGCATTGTTTCAAATAACTGGAATACTTATTACATACCCCATCTTAACAAATGTATTTCAACTATTTTCCACTCAAACACCTTACCATTCCTACATTTAGCACATAGACATGGGAATTTTTCATTATTACGACATCTCTTTACGTATTTCATAAATTCATTAGAACCTTTATGAAATACATCCCCTAGTCTATTTGTCTCACCCATCCATTCTTTGTATGGAGGATATCCCATAACAACTACTTGAAACAATCACCTATTATGGGTAATAAGCGTATATTCATGGATTAATATAAATAAAAGTTTCAAACTTTGTTTTCCATTAAATGTTTTACTTAAAGATTGACATTTCATCTTTCGGTGCTATAATATAAAAACAATATAAATTAATTTCATTGTTAGCCCAAGATGCATTATGAATCCTATTTCCTTCATCTCCTCTAAAGAGTGAGAGGTCATATCCCATTCAAGGTTGCATATTTCTATAATACACTTATCATCTCATCTATATTGTTCCAATTTGATGAAAATTCGGCAGCATATCCCCATAGTTCTTCAAGTACACGAAATAGATTCACAAGTTTTTGTGTTATTTCAATTTATCAATTGAAATAACACTTAACACTGCATCATCTAGTATGTACCCAGAGAACATAAAGAGATGACAACAGAACTTCCCCCAAAAGTAACAAGTGTAATCCACTAAGAAAATTATTATACATAAACTATGGTGTTCCAAACTGTCCAAACGAGATAATTCGAGAGATCTCATTACAGGGGTAATGACTCTCGAACGGGTCTAAGGGCTATTGAATGCACACACATAAGAACTAGAAGGCTAATATCTATGCACACTATCTGTAACTTAAGATGCTTATACTTATGTATAAATCAAAACTATAGACTTTATTAGGTAATTGACACGAAACACTCGTACAGTTGCTTCCCATTAATTACCAAATAAAGTATATAGTGTTGATGTATACATAATTATGTTTCATTTCTGTTTAATTTTTTAATTGATGTTTTAAAATTTAGATTGCCCACCATATTTTATTTATATTTCCATGGTAAGTATATTTCATTTATGTATTATTTATTTCCATGTCACTATTCGAAAGAATCACAACCCTAAATATTAGAAATGTCTAAGGCATACCAAACCAATGGCCATCTAAATGTTCAAATTCACTAGTTAACAATAATTCAAGAACCCAAAACAACAATATGAAAGTAGATATAAATTGAGATTCATGCATTCACGTTTATACACCCACACGCATATATATATATATATATATATATATATATATATATATATATATATATATATATATACAGATCTTGAATAATAAAAATAGATCTTAAATAATAAAGGTTCACAACAAGAAATTATACAAGTCAACTTCAACAATAAACCAACTGGCTTGAATAACAAATTAATAAATCTGAAAAACAAATGAGACGAGACTAACCTTCAAACAAAGAGAGAGAGAGAGAGAGAGAGAGAGAGAGAGAGAGAGAGAGAGAGAGAGAGAGAGAAATTTGACTTAACTCTGCCCCGGAGATTTGAGAGAAACAAATAAGCACCTTTATTCTAACCAAAAAATCAAAATATCCACAAGTAGAATAAAATGAAATAATAATTAGTAACACACACCCTTTAGACGAGAGAAGGGTAGGACACAATAAAAAATAAAGTGCAAATTCATAGATTTTTGAAAATGAAAAATTAGCAAATATAAGGTAAGATACGATCAAAATATCCTTAATGCTCATTCATAATTTACACCACTCTGTGAAATCTATGTTATTTGGTACAAAATGTTTATTAAAATATTATCCAAGGTGGACAGAAATTAATAATTACGCTTCATACATAATTAAGCCTATTTTTTCCCACTATACATTTTATACAAAATTAATAGTGCCAAATATGTAAAGCCAAGTCAATATAAAAATAGTGTTAAATATGTAAACCCACTATACATTTTATACAAATTAAACCCATTTTTACCTACTTATACTCAAGTCAATATAAAAATAGTGCCAAATATGTAAACCCATATACATGAAGGATTCAAGAAATGCAACACAGTCAATATTATGAATTTTTTTTTGAATATTAGATATTGCTATGGCACACTGAAAAACTTAATGAGAAAATTAGATATGGAAATATCTATGCCTCACTGAAATGCAACACCCATGGCTATGCCAGTAGAGGAGGAGAGAGAGGGAGGTTGAGGTGTAGGAGAGAGAAGCAATAGAGAGAGAGAGAGAGAGAGAGAGAGAGAGTAGTAGAAGCAAAGGAGGGGGTGGGGGATAAGGGGTCGCCAGAGAGGAGGAGGAGGGTGGAGGGAATGGTCACTTTAAAAGGAGGGTTTTTGGTTTGAAATCGCGTGAGAGAGATACAATTTTTGGTTTGTTGAAAATGACAGACGACTGTAATGGGATGGTAGGGTTTCTAATTTTATGGGTTGTCATAGTCGTGTCAAGGTTCTTGATCGTGACAACATCTTCATGTTGTAAAGGTCAAAAACCTTGACACGACCGTGACATGACTGTGACAACATGTTGTGACAGTCGTGTCACGATCAATGATTGTGTAACAAACTCGTGTTTTGTTGTCATAATTTTTTACCGTGATAATGCTAACCGGATGAAGAGCCACATTTTATATATTTTGGTGTAGTGTTTGGGGTTGGGAATCGAGTCTTTTACAGAGCTTTATGACCCACTGCAAGTGCAAATATTTTAGCTTAGGCTTTTTATTTGTTTTATTTGCACATTGGCATATTTGACATATTCTGTTACAAACCGATACGCAATGACATGATTACCGAACCTCAACATCTCCAAGTTCGAGACTCCACTACATCTCAAGAAGATATAAAAACTTTCAGGAGTTTGAAATTATCCGTGCATCACAATTAACTTGGATTTATCTCATATTTATGCTACTAACCGTACTTGGGGATTATATCATGTTTTTTGTATCTCTTATGTGTTTTAAATGTATTTCATGCAAGTTAGTGTGAAAGAGAACTCAAAATAATGAATAAAACCAATAAACGGGGAATTGAAGGGGATTTTTTTATAATTTTTAGCCTTAGTCCGGAGGTGGGGATAACTAGAAATTGAAGAGCTGGAAGTTACAAGAATACTGGAAAAAATGGCACCCCAATTCAAGCTATGGTGAAGAAGTTATGCAAGTTCGAAGATTGAGAAAGAAATCCAAAATCCAAAATAAAATAGGCAACCAAGGCAATACAAAAATACAAACCGTACTCCAAACCGTTTCGTACCCTAAACTGGTTCGCATGTACCTCCAACCGATTCGGGGTAATTGACACGCGAAAATAACTTATTTGTTGTTTTGTTTTAAGAGTTGTATGACAGTTGGACTCTTTAAAAAACCGCCATGTAATGTTATATCTTGATATTAGACAGAGTTTTAATTAGTTTTCATAGAGAATTAGAGTTATAAAGACTTAAAAACCCTAGTTTTAATTCATGTACTAAAGTTACATAATTGTGGGTTAATTCTCTAGGTTTTAATATCAAGTTTGTCCTCTCTATCTTGTTCTTTCATATTCTCTATCTTTGCATGTTTTTAATTATTTTTCTGGGATTATAAAGTTCCGATGAATGTTTACCAATAGTTTAATCATGATTTCCAACTCATGAAACACTAGGGATTTTGTTATTTGTCACGTAGCTATGTTAGGATAAGTATTTAGAGGGTTGGGGTACATGAACCCAACCTAGGTGTTACGAATTGATTTAAAAGTGAATAAAATGTAATTATGAATTCAAAGGTTTGATTTTTATCAAAATAAATGCCGTAGGACTTTTAATTCCGTTGGTCCTAGGTAACCAAAATGTTTATGGGTGCAATACGAGTTTTGGTAAATTTCCTTTCTCGTCAAACACAATTTTTTATTTGATATTGTGAGGAGTAAAATCCGCATATGTTAAATGCTTAGAAATTATTTTATGTCTGTTTGAATTGAGAATTAGGTTTTTGAATTTTTTATGTTCTAAGTAATTATCGACGATTTGGGGGAGTGTACCTTAACTCCATTTTCTTACATTTGATTTAAAACCACTTAGTTGTTATCTTATGCATAGTTAAGTCACTAGTTTAATTAGTTTCCTTTAGTTAATAAAAAAAATTTCAAAACAATCATCTTTTCCTTTTTTTAGGCGACTGTAAGGTTAATCATTTTTCCTATTCATCGTCACGATTCATAGTCTTAGTCCATGTGCTAGATACCCCCGTTTTTGTTGGATTATTATTTGAGAGACCGGCTTACACCTAAGACCTTATAAGCACGCACTAGAGACACTTTTAAAGTCGCATCAATGTGAAACTAATGTTTTGACCAATTAACTCATTGAGGAAGAGAAAAATATTAGTTAAAAATATCTATTAAGAAAAGATGCTGAAAATTTTCACTATTATTAAAGCTTAGAGTAATTTCTTCTTGAATTTTTCTTGTTAATTGATCTCAACCTTGGTTTACTCTTTCAGTGGTGTTATTTGTTTATGTTTTTCATGTGATATATGATCTTATGTTTTTTGGTTTATAATCCTCATCATGTTATTTTCCTCTAAGATAATCTTTTCTTGGTTATGAACACTTATCTTATATCTCATAACATTTGTGAATGCAAAAATCTTCTTACAGAGTATGCTACATTAACTTTATTTTATCAACATCATGTGCTCTTATGCTTCAATTGATTCTATTTTCTTTATTCTCTTTTCTTTGTCTACTTCCATGACAAAAAAAGGATAAGTTCATACTGAAAAGGGGAGTTTTCATATATAGAAGGAGACTTGAATGGTGTTTCGTATGATATGATAGTATATAATTCATATCTATATATCTTTTGACTAACTTTTGTATATAATGGATTTTTTCACATATTTGTATTTTGATGAAGTTTTCTAGTGTTTTTCGAGAAATCTTGCTCCAAGTATGTTGAAGAAATATATTTTACACTACACCAAAATGGGAAAATTGGAACCCTTTCAGCAGCTAGCCTTGTCACAGTCATTGACCGTGACAAAAAACACGCATTTTGAAAAAACCCTTTCCCCTCCTTTTTTCCTCACCTTTTTATTTCCCTCCAATTTATCTCTCTCTCTCTCTCTCTCTCTCTCTCTCTCTCTCTCTCTACTTTCTAGTTAGTTTCTCTCTCTCTCTCTCTCTCTCTCTCTCTCTCTCTCTCTCTCTCTTCCATTTATGTATGTGTGTGTGTGTGTGTATATATATGTGCATGTGTGTATGTGTGCGTGTGTGTGTGGTGGGGATGGGGTGGGGCTGTGTGTGTGTGTGTGGTGGGGGCAGGGGGTGGGGCAGGGTGTGTGTGGTGTGGGGTGGGTTGTTTGTGTGTGTGTGTGGTGGGGCAAGGGGGTGGGGTAGTGTGTGTGTGTGTGGTGGGGAGGGAGTGGGCTATTTGTGTGTGCGTGTGGTGGGGGAAGGGGTGAGGGGGAGGGGGTAGGGATGGGGGGGAGGGTGGGTTGTGGGGTAGGGTGTGGGGCTGCGCGTGTGTGTGTGTATGTGCGCGTGTGTGTATATGTGTGTGTAGTGTGTGTGTTTGTGCGTATGTGAGAGAGAGGGAAATGATGAGGGGGGTGTGACGGGGTGTGGGGCTACGTTCATGTGTGTGTGTGTGCATGTGTGGGGTGGGGGGGATGGGGGTGGGGCAAGGGGAAATGGGGCGGGGGTGGGACTTGTTAATTTTTTATTAAATTTTGATTGCTTTATTATATAATTTCCCTCATATGAAAGTAGTGTCCCTTGTAAAAGAATTGATTGATTATTAATTTTTTTAGTAAATTAATATATGAAAGAAGGATTGCCCCTCATTGTAAATTAGTAAATTAATAATTGTATACTTTAATTGTTAGTTTAATTGATGAAAATAATTAATTGAGTAGATGAATTAGAAGGAGTACGGGATACACATTTGTTGTTGACATTGCGGTTGGATTATATTGGATCGATGTTGGGTTGGTTAATTTTAAAAGTGGTATGACCATTGGATTATTGTCCATATGAAGGTGGGATTTTTCAACTTTTTTTGAAAATTACTTTGTATAACGAACAATATATATATAGTATGATAATTAAATGAAACATACTTGAAATTACATATAGTGCGCATAGATACTAGCCTTCTAGTTCTTATGCGTACGCATTCAATAGCCCTTAGGCCCATTCGAAAGTCATTACCCCAGTAATGAGATCTCTCGAATTGTCCCGTTTGGACAGTTTGGGACTGCATAATTTATGTATAATAATATTCTTAATGGATTAAAGTTGTTACTTTTGGAGAAAGTTCTGAAGTCGTATCCTAATGTTCTCTGGGTACATACTAGATTGACAAGTGTGACTGTTATTTCAATTGACCAATTGAAATAACACTCACATCTGCCAATCTATGTCGTGTACTTAGAGAACTACGGGGATATGCTGCCGAATTTTTCTCAAATCGTAACAATGTGCATGAGCTGTTAAGTATATTACAGAAAAATGCGGTCTTAAATGGGATAGGACCACTCACCTTTTAGAGTAGATGGAGGAAATAAAAATTTCTATTATCAATTGAATTTGAAATTTAAAAATTGAATATAAATAAGACATAATTAAATTAAACATACTATAAATCTAAGTTTTATTTATACTAATCCATGAATATACGCTTCTTACCTTTAATAGGTGGTTAGTTGTGGTAGCTGTGATGGGATATCCGAAATACAAAGCGTGGATGGGTGAGACAAATAGAATGGGGGATATGTTTCGCAGAGGTGCTAATGAATTTATGAAATACGCAAAGAGATGTCATAATGATGAAGAGTTTTCATGTCCGTGTGATAGGTGTAAGAATGGTAAGGTGTTTGAGTGATAAATGGTTGAACTACATTTGTTAAGATCGGGTGTACAAGATAGTTATCGATTTTGGAGTTTTCACGATGAATTGAAAGTTCCTTTTGTCCCTGACCAATCTTCACAACAACCTTCAACAAGTAGGATAGATGTAGAAGGGGATGACGTAGATCATAATATGTTAAAGGATTTAGTTGATGATGCGTATGGAGTTTATGAAGCAGAGGAGAATGAGGTTACTGATGATGTACAAGGTTCAAGTGACCGTGAATATATCACGATAAACCTTGACGATGACTACCAAAGTTTAAAATTTAAGGCGACCCAACCATTATACCCTAGCTGTGAGAAAGATAAAAAAACTTTACATGCCATGGTTGGTTTGCATAGTTTGAAGATGCAGTACGGTTTGTCTAGAAATAGCGTGACAGGAATTCTGAAATGGATGAAGGGCTTACTACCCAAGGAGAATACGCTTCCAAATAGCTATCCTGTTATGAAGAATAGTTTGAAAGGTTTGGGAATGAAGTATAAATAGATTCATGCTTGTGTGTATGACTGCATACTATACCGAAAGGAGTATGAAAATCTCGATTGTTGTCTGGTATGTGATGAACCTAGATATGTCCAATCTACTAGTAAGGAAGGCACAAGCTCAAAAGTGCCTCAAAAAGTGTTGAAATATTTTTCCGTTGGGCCTAGATTAAAGCAATTTTTCATAGTACCATAGATAACGAAGGCAATGACTTAGCATGCTAGGGCAGAAGTAGGGGGTAATATCATACGTCATCCTATTGATTTTAGAGCTTGGAGGATGATGAATTATGAGTGTCCCGATTTTGCTCGAGAACAGCGTAATCCATTTGGCTATATCAACAGATGGTTTCAATTCATTTGGAAATCTAAGCACCAATCAGAGTGTATGGACAGTGATCCTAGTCCCACTCAACCTCCTTCCTTCACAGTGTATGAGACCTGAATGTTCGATGATGGCTTTGTCGATACCTAGTCCAAACACACCAAGTGATGACATCGACGTCTACCCGTCTCCTTTGGTTGAAGAATTAAATGAGTTGTGGGAAGAGGATGTGCAATCATTTGACTCTTTTAGAAAAGAAGAGTGTACGCTGAAAGCTATGTTGATGTGCACAATTCATGATTTTCCAGCTTATGGGACATTATCCGATTGTGTAGTATATCGTTATTTGGGGTGTCCTACTTGTGGAGAGGAGACTGAATCTCTTTGTCTACCCTATAGCCCAAAAAATGTATACCATTACCATAGGAGGTTTGGGGTGTCCTATATGTCCATTAATTGTGTTTGATTTCATTAATGAACTGATTCATTAATTGAAATATTTTAGCTCTTGTGTAAAATCTGAAATTGAAGCATTTCACAAAAAACATGAAATGAATCCATTTTAAATAGGAGTCACATAAAGTTCAATTGGCTGCTCCCCCCCCCTTCGCCCTCCATCTCTCTCAATTCTATTTAAAAAAAATTTTCTCATTAAACCTTAACATTAATTTTAAACGGGTTATTACACTTAAGCCCCCTAACTTTACTCCTCTAACATTTCACCTCCTCAACTTTAACTTTTTCCAAATCACCCAACATACTTTCACTACCAGTGCAAGATGCCCAAAACATTAACTCCGTTTGGGGTGTCCTACGTTTTTAGGTTGTAAGCATTTGTAATTTTAATATTATTATGCCTTTGGACGGGCCTCATGTCATATTTGATAGGGATTTCATTATATTGGTTGTTATGTTTTGTCAATGGAATATAGAGATGGGGAGATTGTAAGATTGTAAGATTATTCATATCCTTATTTGTACCCTCATATGTTGTTGGCTTATTCCAATTTTCCCAAACACTTTGGGTTCCAAACTTACCTCTCTAGAAAGCTTCGTCAACATTCAAGAATTTGAAGCCAATTTTGATCATCCTCGTTACCTCAAGTATCACATTGATGAAAGGTATATTAGGGAATTCCCTCTCACACATCACATATTTTTCCAAAACTATTTCAAAATCTCTTGGAAAAAATAATGTGTGCATATATTAGTTGTTTTTTGCTATCTTAATCTTGTTTGTATTGAAATGTTTAAAAAATCTAAAAGAATAAAAATGAGCGAAATTGACTAGTTTCGATGCAATGACAATTTGCATTGTTGAAGAAAAAATGGACCAAGTTTTTTCGGCAAAAAAATCCACAATTTGGCGTGAGCACTTTATCTCTGAAGCATTGCTGCAATGACATCTTTTGATTCAGTGAAACATCCTTTGATGTCGGCCAAGCCTTTTGAAATGAATCTTCTAAAAACCTCCGTATAGACACGCGACTTGAATTGCAGTACATTCGCTCCAATAATGCTTATGTTTGCTGTAGCAACACCTCCTGCGACACGTATAAATCCACAAATCTGTTATAAGAATCTTTGAGTATCTTTTGTATTTTTTCTCAGGCATGCTTTGAATGTTCCCTTTAGCTTCTTTTAGTATTTGAGAAACTCATTTGTGTTGTTTTCCTTATTTAAAACATCATTGCAGTACATTTCAAACAACTCTCATATATGCCAAGAGGAAAAATGTAACAAACCTATTTATATTTTATAAATAATGCCGAAATATAAGGTAATTACCTCAGCAACCCTCAAAGTTTCAAAATTACCTAAATATCCGAATTTTTTTTAAAACATATTATCTAAACCATACCATACCCATATAACCCAAACTTACACATAAAACCTAATAATAATAATAATAATGGTATTTTGTATCAACTACATAAAATAACCGTTGAAAATTACACATTTACTCCCTAAATTTTCAAAAAAGTTCATAATTGACCCTAAATTCTTCTTATATATTACCCAAGGACCCAAATCAAAATTTAAACTATTTGCACTTCACCCGTGGACATTTTGATCAGCTGGCTACCTTATGAGAAGTTGTACCACAAGGGATACACATGGTACCCATGTCCTCCCACATGGTACCTTCGTGACTTAACCAAACCGTGGTAAATTTCCATCTCCTTTTCCACCAATCCCTTCACCACTGAAAAATGCAAAGTAAGTTTCTAACATTTGGGTATTTCTTTGAATTTATGTAGCATTTCTGTTTTTTCATTTGTTTAATTTTCTAGGCTTATTAATAAGTTATAAATATGAGTTACATATAAGTTCTAATGTGAGTAATGCACTGAAAAGGCTTGAATATCAGGAACCTCCATTAAAGCTTGAGCTTTAATGTTGGAACGTATATTCTTGACTTTGAACTAGTTTCAAAGTGAGATAACTCAAGCCTTGGGTATAAGGAACCAAGGTACAAATCTTAATTCAACCCAAAATAAGTTTTGATACCCCAAACCAAAGTTTTAAAGTTACAGACATGGAAATTTTAGAAACAAAATTCATGAGCTATGGTAGACCAAAATCTTTTAAACCAACCTAGTTCGACTACATTTTCATCCGAGATCATGAATATCACCGTGATCTAGCTCGAATCATAGCCTAAGACTATGAATGCTAAAGTAAAACTTACACAATTTTTATAGAAAATGTATAGATTGAACGAGTTAACCTCAGTGCTTGAAACCAATATGGTTGGAGTCCTTTAAAAAAATTTGACATTTTTCATTCGGAATCAACCTACATGGTATTCTAGAACTATTCAAATTTAAAGTCAGAGTTTTCAAACCTTAAAGTCAATAAAACGAAGGTATGAGATAAAGTACAGTACAGGTGCGAGAGTTAAGTCAAATTAAGGTGCGTCTTAACTTTGACCCAGCGCGTGAGCGTGCGTCTCCAATCAGAAAATTCTAAGATTTTTTCCAAAAAAATTATTTTATTTTTCTGGCCAAAATGCTATATTACATCACCCTCTTTGGTTTCCTAAAAAGCACTTTCTCGAGAAAACTGTTTTAAAGAATTATTAAACCTAACTTTTAATTGTCATTATAACCCATGAAAGTTTTTACTATTTCAAAACAACCCGAAACTTTAAATATAAGTCCCTTTTCATAATACAAATAAATGTCTCTTATCTCCAATTCCAAAAATGAATGAAAATAAGGAAATTATTTAAAAAAACCTAAGCTTTTCATAATTACAAATTTAATCCCAACAATAAATTTTACACTATTAACAATTTGTTTTTCACCCCAACATTCACATAGAAATTCATTTCTCTTCCATACTCTAAACATTTATACAATCCATGATTTCAGAATACCCGGTTTAACCCCCTTGAAAATGAAGATCAATTACAAATAACCCATACTTAAAAAGTTGGTGATTCTATTTCAATATTTTTTTTAATCTTAGACCCTTGAATTAATGTATTTATTTATCTCACTATGTGATTGCCCTTGAAATCTTGTTCTCATTTATGAACTTTTTTGTGTAGTTCACATATACTGTGAATATCGATTAATTCTTTATCTGAGTAAACCCTAACCCGATAATTTCATGCAACCCATGATTTCATTTAAATCTAGTAGCATACATTACACTTTAGGTAATAGACTTTCGGTATACCCACGAAAGCGCTATTTGGCTCGTAGGACTCAAATGTTGAGTCCCTAGTTTTACTATTACTTACATATGAGTGTCGCTCTAGTTAGTGTGCCTAGTTGGTAACTTCCCCAAAGGTTTTGGTTTGATTATATCCAAATGTTTAATATGTTATTATTAGAGTACTGTTACGTCGTTGAAGCCTATGTAACCGATAATTATGGCTTATCCTATTATAGTCTGAACCCTTTCGTTATGACTTGATAAAATACTTATCAAAAGAAGTCCATATAACCTATTTCATTATTGTTGATATCTCATTTTGTTCCCATTTATTATAACCGTGACATAATTTTGGTACTTCATTTACTATCAAACATACTCGCATATATACACTTATTATAGAAATAAAATTATATACTTGACAAAGTTTTCCTTATTTGTTTCACTTCCAGATGGAAAATGAACTCAAAAAGGAGAAATACCCCCACCCCATGGATTTTTATTCAGTTTTATCAAGGAAAACATTTTTGATAACTTATGTGTGGGCGGTAACTAGAAACGACGATAGCACCGACTAGAACACTTTCACCACACCTTACCAACTTATGTGACCTTCCTATCCCCCTGTTATTTATGTGTTATGATACCATTTTGTTTATATACTTGAAAAAGTTTTCCTTATTTGTTTCACTTCCAGATGGAAAATGAACTCGAAGAAGGAGAAATACCCCCACCCGATGGATTTTTATTCAGTTTTATCAAGGAAAACATTTTTGATGACTTATGTGTTGGCGGTAACTAGAAACGACGATAGCACCGACTAGAACACTTTCACCACACCTTACCAGCTTATATGACCTTCTTATCCCCCGGTTATTTATGTGTTATGATACCATTTTGTTTATATTTTTTGGACACTCCAATCTATGTTAAAAGATGTTATGCATGTAAATAAATAAAGTTTTATTTTCCTTCCACTTAAATAATTATTATTACTTTAGCATTACAAGATATAGAACATCAGGTGCGACAAAAAATACATACATAGTCTTTTAGTGTGAATTCTTTTTGTTTTGCCTTTCTAAGGAGATAAGAACACATTTTTGAAAAAAGATGCATTTTTGAAAAATATACTTCATTTTTTATCACCTTGTCTTATTTTCATTTAATCACCTCTCTTTAGAGATGTTGATTAATTTCAAAGAAGTCGAAGATTTTATTAACAACTCATTTTCATAAAACAAACTTCTATATACTTTCGGTCTTTCCCCCACCAAGAAGTATTGTGATATTTGAGGTTCTCTTTTGGGGTCCATATCATGTGGGATATCCAAAGTTTGAAGATGAAGAATTTAAAATATTATTGAAGTATGTGTTGATAATGAGATGTTGATATTGTCCATCAGTATATAACAGTATTATTGAAGGTTCTCTTATGACTGTTTTTAAGAAAAAACCTGTTTTGGATTGCCTATCAGCAAAGAGCCCGAGGTGCTGTGCCGACATGCAAGTCTAGGACCATGCCAATCAGCACCCCCTTGGCCCTATAAATAGAGGCCATGACCTCACTTTGAAAAGCACCCCTGAAAACCTCTCTCACTAAGTCAAAGAACATTCTCTCAAATTCAGAGTTGTTACCTTTCATAAAAAAATCATTTTTCCACATTCCCTTCCATCACTTTCTTACCTAGATTATTCCCCCAACCTCTCTATACCACTTTCGTACCATTGCAAGATAAGCATATCTACATCTCAAGGTCAAATTCTCCATCCCTTTCTCTAATTCTTCCATTTTAGTATTATTTGCATTATTTCTAATTTAGCATTTTTGTTCTGTTACATCACATCCAGTAATCTGTATTCTTTTTTAGTAGTGTTTTCACATGATCTATTTTCATAACGAATCCAAAAAGAAGAAAAAGTGAGTTTATCCATAAATTCTAAAAGAGGAATTTCCATTTCACACTCTCACTCTTAAAACACATTTGATCTATACACACATATAAGAAAAATCCCCTATTTGGATTTATGGATTGAACCCCACCCTCTTCTATTTTCGAACTACGTGGACCTTTATAAATTCATAGTATCACATGCTTGTGTTTCGTCTGATGAACACATTTGCTCTTCCATAGTGACTTGTGATGTGGAAAATCCTCACATAATACTTTGAATTATTATTTTTGAGAACAATCCTATGGATGAATTCACTCCATCTCTTTCCTTCATGCGGGTTGAATGATTCCATTCTCCACCATTTATGTTATACACATCATGTAGTCTAAAATGAGAAGAATAACATTTCCCATGAGAGACCAAAAAGATGGGATGGATGACTAACACCTTCCCATTCCGTAACATAGACCCCAGACCAACAAACTATTTGGGTTCACTAGCATCCACATTGGCCTTGATGACATTGTCTCGAGGTTAACACATTCTTTTGCATGTTTTGAGCAAAATGGTCTTGCGACTCTATCTTTACATATTATCCCCCACAATGACGATGATCGAGCACCCCAAGGAAAGGCACAACCCGTGCGCGCACTGGAGGGAATCCAAAACCCTGGGATGGCCACAACAATATGAGATATACGAACATAAAATACATCTAACGTTTTAGATTCAAGCATGAGAATAGTCTCAAATTTTGTGGTGAGATTTTGAAGCTTAGAATCTTAAACAATATTGGTACCCCTATGTGTGAGTAAGAGGATATCCTAAGCTTCTTTAGATGTCATACACGTCATGATGAAATGAAATTCATCGTATGTGTCTAAACTAAACTCACCTTAAGTGATGATGCTAGAAACACCACCACCAGATAAGGTGTTAATAAGATCAAAATAGTGATAACAATGGCGGCACAAGAGCATATATGTATATATGTAGAAGGAGATGAGGAGAAGAGGATGAACATTTGAATGTAAGTGTTTTAGCCAATCTAGCCTACGTCCACTGTGAGTGTGTGTGAGTAATATCACTGAATGAAGGCACTAATGGTCATGGATACAATCTCTTAAGCTTTCTCTCTCTACTGTGCAAATTGATAGAGTTTTAGCTAGGGTTGTCATTCTCGATCCTTTACAATGTTGAGGATGACCTCAATATATAGTGTTTGGGGGGTGTAATGTACCCCCCCAAGCATGCAATGTGCATGTTCATGGAGATCCAGCCAGTGTAAGGATGACACCTGGCTGA
Organism: Sambucus nigra; assembly: GCA_949130495.1. NCBI lineage: Eukaryota > Viridiplantae > Streptophyta > Magnoliopsida > Dipsacales > Adoxaceae > Sambucus > Sambucus nigra. The sequence goes on along the minus strand of OX422213.1, from coordinate 337,860,394 downwards.
TCTCAACTAAGTAATGATGACCTCAATATTCCCTCACGTGGAGGGAATGATTCAGTTATAACGGATTTGTCTAAGTGTTCTAAGCCATACATGTGCGCGTAGATGCTCGGATGTCTTTGCTTGGCACCAACCTCGGCCTGAATGAGTACGAGGTTTGTGAAGTACCACCCTTGCCTTGGCTGAGAATTATATGATGACATTGGCAGGGATGCCAGTCGAGGTTAGATATTCAGAACGTCATCCAAGGATGACGTTGTCTTGAAGCTTGATGTTGAGCCTGTAAGGCCTTGTAATCTTTGGTGAAACTTATAACGTCTTCTATGGCCGATGTCCATAATTACCTCGAATAATGCCCCACCAAGGTGATAATTATAAAGTCGGCTATGGCTGACCTGATGGATAACTGACCCAATGAGTCATGCAGACCTCGACTGATGCCCAATCATGGTGGTACTTATAATGTCAGCTGTGGCCGGCCTGGTGAAGGACGACATCACTGGTATGTAATCCTGAGCTATTATTATCTCGGCCATCATCCAGGCTGAGGTTAATGTCTTTGATATGGCAGGTGCACTTTGGCCATATCAATCACCCCTAGCCCTTAGTTACCTATGTGAATAGGCGACTAAGGGGTATGCATGTCCGAGGCTGTATTTTTCTTATGTACTAACATTTCTTTGACATGTGTTAACTTCTGAAGTGGGTAGCGTGCCTGACAAGTGCAATGATGATGATTGGCTTTTGGGATCCCAAGGCAATGATGGGACTTGGGATGCGTGAAATTAGATTTGAGGGTTTAAATCCTTTTCTTTCTCTTTCTTCTTCATTTCTCTCACTTTTCTCGCCTGAGCCTTCTGTATTCTCTCTCTCTTATCAAGAACTTAATTCGAGGCTGTTTGTGGATTTCTTTTTCTCAATCTTCCTTCTTCTTCATTTCACATTCACTCAGGTATCATTCTTAACTTACCTTGGTATTTTTCAGCCTTGTTTTTCCATTTCTTCCATTTTTTGACGATAGTTTGAGTTTTTCGGCAGCACTTTGAGTTTTTCTGGTGGATCTTTGAGTTTTCTAGTGGCTCTTATTCTTGAATGTTCTTCATTTGAATTTGACCAAAAACCAGGTTTTGATCCTTAGTTTAAGTTGTCCCCCGTTATTCATTTGTGGTTTAGATTCCAAGTGTAGGGTCACCTTCTTTATGCTCAGGCCTCTTATAAGCTCATTAAATATTTCCCCTCTCTCAGATAGAAGACCTTTACAAAAATTAGGCAGATCGAATTAGCCCAAGAGGAAGCTCGTAGGGCTGAGGCCTTCCCCCCCAGGCCTATCTTCCCTCCACCTCTGAAGGTGATATGTCCTGAGCCAGCCGAGCCTGCTGAGCCAACAGAGGATCTAATAGACCCCACTCCCATATCTGAGTCATCCACCTCGGACCCTATGTCCACTGATTCTTTCCAAGAGGCCATGGACTTCTCTATTAGGAAAGATCAGGTCCCTGATCAAGCCGAGGTCCAAAGTCGTTCCTCGTCCCACATCGGTGTTAGCACTTCACGAACTTCTTCTGATGTCGAGGTTGTGGGTTCGAGCGTGGCTATTCCACCACCCATCGATTCCATTCCCCTATCAGCCGCCACAGGGTATGAGTTCTCTCAGAGGTTTCCTAGAGGTATTCCTACACCTGCCTAGGCTGACATTGCCAGGGATGAGGATGATGGTCATGAGAGTGACGTTGATACCTCAGAGGCTGCCGAGATAGAGAGTAATGTTACTGATTATGACCTCTTAGAATTTAGGCATCTCTATTTTATAGGTCCCTCCATCACACTTAGGAGACCTTTGAGAGGTGAGAGAGCCTTTGGTGGCCAAGATGGAGAAATCTGTGTGTACGAAAAGATGTTTAAGCTGGGATTTAGTTTCCCCATCCATCCTTCGATCAAAGCCATACTTTCACATATCAACATTTCCCCTTCACAATTATCCCCTAACGCCTAGAGGGTGATAATTAGTGATATTGTCCTTTGGAAGGCAGTCCACCACTCAGACCTTCTTGATAGGGTCTTCACCGGATGCTATATCCCATCCTCTACTAGAAACCACTCCCGCTACTATCACTTCCTAGATAGGAAGTCGGATAAGAAGATGCTGCTGGTTACCTAGACCTCCAATTACAATGGGAAACCACGGTATTTCTTTTCCTTAGGGGCATGGGAATTTGGTCCTTGTGCCACCTCTTCATCTTGGAGCCGAGGGTACCCCTGAGGTGGGGAAAGGTGTCACTTGCTGCCAAGGCTGACCCTGGGCTTAGCTAGGATAACTTACAGAAGGTTAAGGATCTTCAAGATTAGGGGGAGCATGGTTGGTTAGTCAAGTATGAACATCTGATGACCCCTATTACCTCTCTGAGACGGGCTTAGGAGGGATTCATCTTACCGAGCTTCGTAAGTGTTATATTTTTACAAGTTGTACCTTTGAGTTTTCATACCTCTGATTTATTAACTCAGATGTTTCTCTCTACAGAACGCCCGGAAGATATCTCTGACGAGCTCTGGGAGACGTCAGCGCCAAGCCTTGTTAAGCTGATGAAGAAAACAGGGCATAATGCAACCCCTCCTCCACCCGAGTAGAACGTTGGTACATCCAAAGCCGACGCTACTAAAAAAAGGAAACCCCCCATTGACTCGGAAGATCAGAGGCCGAGTAAGAACCAAAAAGGAGACTGTGCTATCCCAATCTCCTCTGATGACGCACTCGCTGCTCATCTGGAGCAGATGAAGATTAGTGATATCCTAATAGGTCATGGTCTGAAAGCAATGGATGCCATCGTCTCTACGATGACCGATGCAGATAAGCATTTTTACGCTCTATATATACCCCTCTACTGGCCGAGTTTTACCGTCACAGGTCTATCCAGGTAAAAACTTTTACTTTATTCCGAGTGTAACCTAGGCTTTGAATGGGTTAAGGCTTGACCTCATACATATAACTTTGTTTTTTAGGGTCTGCTCTCTATGCATCAATTCATTGACTGGACCCTGAGGAAGTTGCCCCTTATTGAGAAGGGAAAAGAGTCCGAGAAGGTGGAAGCCTCTTTAAATGCAGAGGTTGAACACCTAAAGATATCCTTGGCTGAGTCTGAGAATAAGGTGAAGTAGAGGGATATGGACATAGCTAAGCTTAAGAAGGACCACATCTCTGTTTTGTAGGCAAAATATGACGTTCTTCAGGCAAAGGTTGATGCTGTGATAAAGGCTGCCCTCGAGGATGCCTCTGAGAAGATCTTGGCTGATTTCAAAGTCTCTGACCAGTTTATAAGCTTTGGCTTTGAATATCTCGAAAGAGGTATTAAGGCAACTGGGAAGTGGGCAGCTTCAAAGGAGAAAGAATCAGGGAGCTTATCTGTCTCAGACTTTATTGGTCTAGGCTTTACCGATCCTCGCTTTGCTCATGCCTTGCAAGAGATTGAGGAGGAAGATGCTTCTCCTACAGAGGCTGCGCCATTGGAAGCTACATAGACTGGGGATGTTAACCCTCGAGATAACGGAGTCGAGGTTACCAACGTCGGCCAAAAGGACACCACTGTGGCTGCAAACCCTTAAACCTTAATTTATGAAGCTTAACTTGTAATTTTTTTTTATTTTTTGTCTTTAGTTTTTGTAAACTCCGACAGCATGCTTTGTTACAATATTTGCAGCTCTGAATGTTTCATGTAACATCTAAAGGTCTGAGGTCATTGGATTATGATGTTAACCTCATAAACTTCACCAAATTAATGATGTTTAAATTTTGAGGTCATCACACTATGATCTTTCTCCTCAGACCCTGTCACCAAATTATGATGTTTAAGGTCTGAGGTCATCATACTAACATGTTACCCTCACAAATTTCACCAAATTAATGATGTTTAAGGTCTGAGGTCATCATACTATGATGTTTCTCCTCAGACCCTATCAATAAGTTAATGATGTTTAAAGTGTGAGGTCGTCATATTAAGATGTCACCCTCATAAATTTCACCAAATTAATGGTGTTTAAGGTCTGAGGTCATCATACTATGATGTTTCTCCTCAGACCCTATCAACAAATTATGATGTTTAAGGTCTGAGGTCAACATATTAAGATGTTACCCTCATAAATTTCACCAAATTAATGATGTTTAAGGTCTGAGGTCATCACACCATGATATTTCTCCTAAGTCCCTGTCACCAAATTATGATGTTTAAGGTCTGAGGTCATCATATTAGGATGTTTCTCCTCATAAATTTCACCAAATTAATGATGTTTAAAGTCTGAGGTCATCATACTATGATGTTTCTCCTCAGACCCTGTCACTAAATTATGATGTTTAAGGTCTAAGGTCATCATATTAAGATGTTACCCACATAAATTTTACCAAATTAATGATGTTTAAGGTCTGAGTTCATTATACTATGATGTTTCTCCTCAGACCCTATCACTAAATTATGATGTTTAAGGTCTGAGGTCATCATATTAAGATGTTACCCTCATAAATTTCACCAAATTAATGATGTTAAAGGTCCGAGGTCATCACACTATGATGTTTCTCCTCAGACCGTGTCACCAAATTATGATGTTTAAGGTTTGAGGTCATCATATTAAGATGTTACCCTCATAAATTTCACCAAATTAATGATGTTTTAAGGTCTGAGGTCATCATACTATGATGTTTATCCTCAGACCCTATCACAAAATTATGATGTTTAAGGTATGAGGTCATCATATTAAGATGTTACCCTTATAAAATTACCAAATTAATGATGTTTAAGGTTTGAGGTCATCACAGTATGATGTTTCTCCTCAGACCCTATCACCAAATTATGATGTTTAAGGTCCGAGGTCATCATATTAAGATGTTACCCTCATAAATTTCACCAAATTAATGAGGTTTTAAGGTCTGAGGTCATCATACTATGATGTTTCTCCTCAGAACCTATCACCAAATTATGATGTTTAAGGTGTGAGGTCATCATAATAAGATGTTACCCTCATAAATTTCACCGTATTAATGATGTTTTAAGGTCTGAGGTCATCATACTATGATGTTTCTCCTCATACCCTGTCGATAAATTATGATGTTTAAGGTCTGAGGTCATCATATTAAGATGTTACCCTCATAAATTTCACCAAATTAATGATGTTTAAGGTCTGAGGTCATCACACTATGATGTTTCTCGTCAGACCCTGTCACAAAATTATGATGTTTAAGGTATGAGGTCATCGTATTAAGATATTAACCTCATAAATTTCACCAAATTAATGACGTTTAAGGTTTGAGGTCATCATACTATGATGTTTCTCCTCAGACCCTGTCACCAAATTATGATGTTTAAGTTCTGAGGTCATCATATAAGATGTTTCACCAAATGATCTTTAACCTCATAAAATTATCACTAAAGCATGATGAGACAAAGTATTGACACAGGAACTGCTCTTTTCATTAACAATCTCTTCATAAAATGATACATGTATTACAAGAAAACAACTGCAACATCATATGTAATACTTCTTCAGGTAATCATCATTCCATGGGTTGGATAAAGGTTCCCCTTCGATATTTTCTAGCCGGTAGGTACTGGGTACAACCTCATCGACTACTTTGTAAGGGATATGCCAGTTTGGGTGGAGCTTGTTTGTCTTCTGTAACGTCTTCTTCAGCACTAGGTCTCCTACAGTTATAGGTCTTAATTTCACCCTTTGATTGTAGAACTTCGCTATTTTCTACTGGTAGGGCCTGTCTGATCTCAGAATCTTCCCTTCTCTCCTCAGTTAGATCTAAGTCAAGTCTTATTTCTTCCCCATTCCTCTGAGGGTCATAGGTCTGAATTCTGTGGGTGGGGAGTCCTACCTCTATAGGTATGACGGCTTCTAAACCATGGGCCAACATAAATGGGGTTTCCCCCATTAGTGTCCTTGCCGTTGTCTTGTAGGCCCATAGCACTGCATAAAGCTCTTCTGTCCATCTTCCCTTGGCTTTTTCTAACCTCTTCTTAATCCCATCAAGGATTGTTCGGTTCGTGACTTCAGTTTGTCCATTTTCCTGGGGTCGGCTAGGAGAGGAGAAGAACTTCTTAATCCCCACTCTTTCACAATATTTTTCTAAGGAAGAATTCTTGAACTCGGTTCCGTTGTGTAAGATGAGGGTGTTTGGAAGGCCATGTCTGCATATGATGCTCTTCCAGATGAATTGTAAGGTCTTTTACTCTGTAATCGTGATCATCGTCTCAGCCTCTACCCACTTGGAGAAGTAATCAATTACTACTATTAAAAATCGATAATTGTTAGCATCTCTTCATAATGGTCCCACCAAGTCAATCCCCCATACTGCAAATGGCCAAGGAGAACTGATTGACGCCATAGGTTGATGAGGTTGATGAGGGATAGTGGATAATCTCTGGCATTTGTCACACATCTTCACGTAAGCAGCTGCATCTTTGGCCAAGGTCGACCACCAATATCCCTGCGTAATTATCCTCTTGGCTAAAGGTCTTCCTCCTATGTGACTGGAGCAAGAACCCTCGTATACATCCTATAGGACATGGGAGACCTCTATGGGATGGACACATCTGAGGAGAGGTACTAGGAAGCCTTTTTTATACAGGAAATATCCTATTATTAAGAACTTGTTAGCTCTGTATCTCAATTTCCTCCTTTCTAACTTCGATTATGGAAACTCTCCCTGTTTTATATACCTGATAAGGGGGTCCATCCATGAGTCCCCTAGATTCAAGTTGAGGCAAGAGTTGGCAACATCTTCTTCCTCAATGGTCGGTTTGAGGAGGATCTCGACTGGTACTATCCTTCGGATGCCTATCCTTATTGCTGATGCCAACCTTTGTACTGCATCTGCACGACTGTTGTCTTGTTGAGTTACCCTCCTCATCTTCACCTCTTAGAAGCCTTCTAGCGTCATTCTTTCCCTTTTCTGGTATTTCACCATCCTTTCGTCCTTGGCCTAATATACTCTAAGTACTTGGTTAACAACTAACCTTGAGTCACTGTGTAGTACGAGTTGGACAACTTTAAGGGCTTTTACCAAGGAGAGCCCCGCTATTAGCGCCTCATACTCAGACTCATTATTTGAAGCCTTGAAGTTAAACCTGAGCACATATTCAATGTCGGTACCATCCGGAGATGACATTATCAACCCTGTGCCGCTTCCACTCTCGTAAGAAGACCCATCCATGAAGAGGTTCCAAATGTCTTCATTTGAAGATAAGTTCCCTTCTGACAGGGTCCCTTGCTGGAAGAGGTACCTGTCTTCCTCATTCTCGATTACTCCTTTTCTGTCTTTCTGGACACAACCTCTTTCGGGTTTCGAAAGACATTGCTGTTTGATCCCTCTGCAATATCTAGGCTATTCTCAATCTCACCCTCCTCCCATGTGAACTCAGCAACAAAGTCTACGAGTGACTTCCCTTTGATGGACACCCTGGGTTGATAAACAATGTCATACTCTCCCAACTCGATGGCCCAGGTCATCAATCTTCTTGACTTCTCGAGCTTGTGGAGGACTTGCCTTAGTGGGGAGTCAGTGAGGATGACTATAGATTGAGCTTGGAAATAGGGCTTCATTTCCCTAGAAGCGTGTATCAATGTGTAGGCCAAATTCTCCATTCGAGGATAGTTCTGTTTAGACCTTTAAAGGGCCTTTCTTTTTAAGTATACATGCCTCTGTACCCCTATCGTCTTCCCATACTATGGTTGCACTTATAGCCGACTCTGACACTGCTAAATAAACATAAAACTTCTCCCCAGAATGGGCCGAGATAAGAGTAGGGGAGATCCGAGGTAAGACTTGAGCTCCTTAAAGGCCTTGTCTCATTCCTCATCCCATTAAAAGGCCTTTCTAAGGACTTTGAAAAAAGGAAGACACTTATCCGTAGCCCTGGATACAAACCTGTTTAGCACAATAACTCTTCCGATTAACCTCTGAACGTCTTTGATGGTCCTGGGTGTCTTCATTTCAAGTAGAGCCTTGACTTTTTTGGGATTGTCTTCTGTTTCCCTTTGATTAATGATGAATCCAAGAAATTTCCCTGACCCTACTTCGAAGACACACTTGGCAGGATTAAGCTTCATCCTGTATAAGTCAATGGTGTCAAAAGACCTTTCCAGGTCGGCTTCATGAGTGCAAGCCTTCAAGCATTTTATCAACATATTATCTACATATACCTCTGTGGTCTAGCCGATCTGATCTTCAAATATCTTATTTACAAGACATTGATACGTGGCCCCTGCATTCTTCAAGTCGCAGAGCATGACCTTATAGCAATAGGTCCCCTTATCTGTGATGAATGTTGTCTTCTATGAGTCTTCACCATCAATGAAGATCTAGTTGTAGTCTGAATATGCATCCATGAAGCTCATAAGTTTATGCCCTATCGTGGGATCTACCATCTGATCAATTCAAGGTAAGGGATAGCTGTCTTTCGGGCAAGACTTGTTCAGGTCAGTGAAGTATACACATATCCTCCATTTTTTGTTAGCTTTGGGCACAATAACGGCATTAGATAACCATTCTGGTTATATGACCTCCCTGATGAATTATGCCTCTTCCAACTTTATGACCTCTTCTCTAATGACATCATACTTTTCCCTGGAGTAAACTCTTTATGTTTGTTTGATTGGCCTAGCATCTTCCACCACATTGAGTTTATGGCATATTACCTCCGGGTCGATGCCAAGCATATATGCGTGTCTCCAAGTGAAGACACTCTGCCTCTTCTTCAAAAATCTTATCAGCTCTTCCTTGATCTCAGGTTTTAGGGCCTTGCCGATTCAGATGATTTTTTCCGGTTCGTCATCATTGAGGACAATGGATTCTACCTCTTCTACGAACTCTCCTTTCTATAATTTTGTTTCATCCCTAGGATCAAGTGTATCAATGTTATATGTGTTTATTTCCCTCTTATGGGTTTTCTCTCTTCTACCGAGTTGAAGTAGCATTCTCGTGCCGAGGTCTGATCACCCTTCACTTCCCTTACCCCATAAGGGGTCAGGAATTTAAGCATTTGTGGACCGTCGATGGCATGGCCTTAAATTCCTTAATGGCTAATCGTCCTATGATGAGGTTGTAGGCCGAGAAGATGTTTTCATCCATAATGAAAAAATTGATCTTTCGGGTTAACCTCTTAGGCCACTCGTCTCCCATTTGTACATCCATCTCATACATGCCCAATGGATGAACCTTTTCACCACTGAAGCCCATCAACGAATGATGATAGGGTACCAGCCTAGCACTGCTGAGGCCTAGGCTCTTAAAATAGGGCCAGAACATCACATCTGCTGAACTTCCTCCATCTACGAGGATTCTCTATACCTCACATCCATGCACTCTTGTTGTAATTACCAAAGGGTCATCATGTGGTGCAAAGATACCTTTGAAGTTGAGTCGGGAGAATCCATCTATAAGTCTATCCATATCTACCTTTTTTCTCTTCTGTTTACCCTCTAAAGACGCCAGATTCACAACCTCTACTCTGGTCACTGACTTAGCCTCTGCCACATGAGCCTTACGATCGGCTACTTCGGAGCCACCCCCTGCTAGTCTTCAATAAATGGTGTTAACACCGAAGGAGATCACACCAACCCTCTTCATAGGGGTATGGTCATCTTTTAGTGGGAGGTCTGGATCCTCCTCATCATCTCCCTCTGATTCATCATCTCTTCTCCCTGGGGGATCATCTCGACATCTGTCGTTTCTCTTCTTTTTAGGGTCATCTCTTCCCCTTTTAGGAGATTTACCATTAACATACTTCTCGATCTTTTCGAATTTTAACATCTTCTCAATTTCATCCTTCAAGGCGAATCACTTGTCTGTCACATGGCCATGGTCTTGGTGGAACTCACACCATTGGTTCTTATTCCTCTTATACGGAGGAGCCTTCATATTCTCTGGCCATCTCAGGGTCCGATCATTTTTATTTCATTGAGGATGTGTTCACAGCTCACAGTTAGAGGAGTATAGTGTGCAAACTTATCGTCTGCAGACCTCTTTTTCCCCTTCTTTCTTCCTTTCCAACTTCCCGCTACCACTATCGTTCTCATCCTCATACTTTGCGGCCATAGCCTCTTCAGCATTGATGACCTTTCCTACAGTTTCCAGTAGTTCTTCCATGGACTTGGGAGGGTCTTTTGCAAGCTTCCACAATAACTTTCCTTTCTGGAGTCCTCCAATGAGGGCATTCATAGCAATATTCTCTTCATAATATTCAACCTCTAATTTTTCTTTGTTGAATCTAGCAATGTAGTCTCTTAGTCTCTCGTTCTTGCCTTGTTACGGGTGAGTTGTCTTCTTTTGAGGTCTTACCCCAAAACAGAAATTATGATTGAATCATTTATCCAAGCCCTTAAAGTTCTCAACAGAGTTCTTCGAAAGAGAGGTGAACCAGATGTGTGCAGCTACTGTTAAAGTCCCAAAGAAGGCCCAACACCTAATCTCATCTAGGATTGAATAAATGTCCACTGCAGACGGGTACATCTCAATATAATGCACAGGGTTGGTACTACCATTATACCTAGGAGGCACCATAGGAGGTTTGAACTTGGCAGGGGTTGTGAAGTTCACTATCCTTTCCAGGAATGGGGAACCTTCTGAGAAACCTCTTTGTAGTGGGTCTCGGCTTTTGATGAGGTCCCCTATCTTCTCTTCAAGATGTTGAATGGAATCATTCCATGGATTTGCAACGTCGGCCTGATCGAGGTTGTCCCCAGCCACCTCTAAGGGGTGAACTGAGGGTTCCCCAGTCGCTACACATCGTTGGATATTTAAATCTTCTTGATCCCTGTCTCGGCCTTGCTGGGGTCAGCCATGATGAGGTCGATGTTCCCCCTCTTCCCTTTGAGAGCCAGCGAAACTTCGTGACCTGGATAACCTCCGTTTTAGGTCATTAACTATGCCAAGACTTTGAAAGGCTGACCCTCTGCTCAAACGATCAAAACTTGAACCTCTTTGTTGGATACGCCCATCTCTTCTGCCCTCACAACCTCTGCTCTGCTGGATAGGACTTACCGTGTTATTTAAAACCTCATACGGCTCCCAACAATCTTCTGGAGCATCTTCTGCCTCTATATCGTCATACCTATCCTCAAGGAAAGGGTTTCCTTTCCTCCCCAGATGTAAAAGCTTATGGTCACCAACGTCCCTCCGCCACTGGGGGGTAGGTTGGTCCTTTTGCGGTGCCTAGGGTGGTCCCCTGACTTCAGGATGGGTTTGAAAAACCGCTAGAGTAATCATTTTCGGTGAGAACCTAGGTGGCCTCATCATATTTTGACTGAGCTCTGCAAATTTCTCCTTCATTTCTTATTGCGTTGCAGCCAAGGACTTTAAGGCTATTTCCACCTCAGCCTTTTCGGACTGGGATGGTGCCTGGTTGGAGCTAGGTCCTCTAGCACCGGATGGTGGTGGCAGCTTCGGTGCCATATGTTAAAACTAAAGAGCTTGTAAAGAAGGTGAGCTTAATACCTTAAAGGACCTCTTTCAATGGTGAAATAGCTCCACATAAGGGGTAAGGCCTGGTTCACCACCAGAGTCTCCGGTGAGGTTAAGATAGGAAAGGAAGATTTATGTCTTCTAATTCCCACAGACGGTGCCAAAATGATGATGCTAGAAACAACACCACCAGATAAGGTGTTGATAAGCTCAAACTAGTGATAACAATGGCAACACAAGAGCATATATGTATATATGTAGAAGGAGATGAGGAGAAGAGGATGAACACTTGAATGTAAGTGGTTCAGCCAATCTAGCCTACATCCACTGTGAGTGTGTGTGACTAATATCACTGAATGAAGGCACTAATGGCCATGGATACAATCTCTCAATCTTTCTCTCTCTACTGTGCAAATTGATAGAATTTTAACTAGAGTTGTCATTCTCGATCCTTTATAATGTTGAGGATGACCTCAATATATAGTGTTTGGGGGGTGTAATGTACCCCCCCAAGCATGTAATGTGCATGCTAATGGAGATCCATCTAGTGTAAGGATGACACCTGGATGATCTCAAATAAGTAATGACGACCTCAATATTCCCTCACGTGGAGGGAATGGTTCAGTTATAATGGATTTTTCCATGTGTTCCAAGCCATACATGTGCACGTAGATGTTCAGATGTCTTTTCTTGGCACCAACCTCGACCTGGATGAGTATGAGGTTGGTGAAGTATGACCCTTGCCTTGGCTAAGGATTATATGATGACCTTGGCTGGGATGCCAGTCGAGGTTAGATATCTAGAATGTTGTCCAGGGCCGACGTTGTCTTGAAGCTTGATGCTGAGCCTGCAAGGGCTTGTAATCTTTGGTTAAACTTATAACGCCACCTATGGCCAATATTGGCGATGATTCTGATGGATAGACCATCTCCATAATTACCTCGGATGATGCCCCATCGAGGTGATAATTGTAACATCGACTGTGGCCGACCTGATGGATAACTGACCCCGTGAGTCATGCAGACCTCGGCTGATGCCCAATCATGGTGGTACTTATAATGCCGGCTTTGGCCGACCTGGTGAAGGATGACATCGCTGGTATGTAATCCTGAGCTATTATTACCTCAGCCATCATCCAGGCCGAGGTTAATGTCTCTGATCTGGCAGGTGCACTTTGGGAATATCATTAAATCCAATTTGTGACTAGCTTGAGACTAATGGCATTGCCATTAGTCACAATAGGAGGATTCCACCTCCTTTTAACAATAATCCAAATGCGTTTATCGATAAATTTTCGAGATGATCTCATCCAAGCTTTCTAATAAGCATAATTCATGAAATAAAAAAGGTGTCCTATTGTATTAATTCTCCACATAACGAATATGATTCATCTAAATAACTTGGATAAACAAGATCTAATACTGATTTAAAAAGACCATATTTTACGCTCAAAAGTAAAATTCTTAGATTAAGTCAGAAAAAAGTCAAGTTAATTGTAGTTAAATTTTACCATTATTAATTAGGTGAAATTAAGCATAAAATATATTAAATCAAAATCTAACAAATAAACAAACAACACGAGATGTGAGGGAAAAAACCCTTTCAAAAAAAAAAAAAACTTTTCAACAGTGTTATAACTAAGGTATTAAATATGACACAAAGATAATTACAGACTTACACTCCATTATGTATCACATTTATGTCTTATTCCTTGTTGATAATGGAAAACGATACAGATCCAATAATGCCACACAACAAGATCCACTTGCCTCGGTGTCCACCGATCAACCTCTAGAAACTGTTTTCCTATCTTTCGTAATGAAGAATGCACTCCGCAGGGATTTGAATAAAAGATGTGTTATTTTGAGTTTGACACAGTTATAAAAAAATATCCAAGGGTTTTGTATTTAGAAAACCAAAGTGTTTGATCACAAAATAGAGATAAAAAGCTTACAAAGAAGTGAAGGTTTGTACCTCTCGAAGAGATAGACTTCAAAAATTGCATTTGAAACCCAGTAAAAAGTAATATTTTTCAGGCTCGTTTACATGAAATGTACCTCAGTCGAATGACCTAAGCAAACTCTCTTTAACAATATATAACAAGAGATAAATTAATGATCTAGGGTAATGATGAAAAATATCTCATATGAAGTTTCATTCAGCCGACTGATATCCAACATGTTGAAAAAACTCATTTGAACGATACTCAATATCTCGTTCTATTGACATGCCTTAAAAATAATATTTTTATTTACAAAAAATTTCATAAATATTTATGTACCAAACACTTTTAATTTACCATTGAACCTCATATACTTTCTACAAATCAACTATTCGATCTTTGATTGTCACATTCAGTCACTAACTGGTCTTTAATTTAAGCTTTGGGAATATACATGATGGTGTGGCGGGGTAACGGAATACTCCAAATGATAAACATAATGAGCAAAACATAAATTCTTCTCTTATAACATGTTTTCTATCTTTTTTACATCACGTGGTGTTTTTTAGGTGTTCAGGACTTACAAGACCCGAAATGGTAATATACTTTGAATTGAACAAGTAGTACGTCTTTATCGAGTCTTGTGAGTATTGGGGTGGATTGCTTGATGCATCATAATTTTGATCTAGTAATTATTTATTTTTGTCCATTTATGGTTTTGAAGAAGACTTGCCAAGGGGAAGATTTGCAAGGACATGTTTTAAACTCTTTCGTGCTTGAGTTGTGTTCAATTTATTCTAGAACAAACCTTGGTGTCATAATGTCTTTATATCAAGTCTATAGATTTGTAAAGTTACACCAGGTGAAGATAAATAGGCAAAAAACCATGACAAAGATTACCGAACTGAATTGAACATATTGATTCTTTATTGGAGATTTGGTAAAGGTAATCATTTTTAAGTTTGTATTTTTTTAGTGTGATTTATTGCTTGAAAGTGAAAAAGGACTTTAATGAAAACAAATTTGAAAAAGAATTTTTAATTTTTTTAAAATAAAATTTTGTGAAAGGTCATACTTTAATGACCTCGTTCGAATAAGGTCACCCTCAATCAAATAAGGTTTCGAATAAGTAACTAGTTTTCAAGACAATGGACCTCGATCGAAAGTGGACTTCAAATTTGAATCCATCGATCAAATTTTGTTTTGAATGAGGGAACAATCTTTGCAAAAAAGGACCCTCAATAAAAAATAAATCAAACATGAACTCCTCATTTAAATGAGTAACTTTGTCTAAGAAAGGGTGTTTAATTGGTTCTCTTTCAGTGCTAAACCATTTAAACACCTTTAAAGGTATATTCAAAAGTATGATGCCCAGTTTTTCCATCCAATCAAATCACACTGTAGGTTTATAAATTCCCTGAGATCTTCAATATTCAAGAAGATGGAACGTTGGATAACGGTGAAGTAATTGTCACCAACCTTGATTGGTGGATACCCAGACCTTGGAGGTTATGTAGTTAATTCCTAAACTAAAGCGGATATTACTAGTATGGGCAGACTCAACGAAGCATAATGTAGGAGACTAGAATCGTGGCATGTATCGATGCTGTAGATGTAAGTCATGTCTAAAACCTTATCTAATTCTGTAGATTTATTTCAATATTTGTTTACTTGTAAGTGGGTTGGGGCAAATGTGTTTTTTCCCGTGAGGGTTCCACTTTAAATACATGCATTCATTATGTTTGTTTTCTTCCAATATTTCCTTCGTCTTTTAATTTAGAATCATAAATTACCATAATTGGATCTAATTGATTGAGTTATATTGGAACAAAATAATTTTTCTACGTAAATTGAAAATTTGGTATCAATTGAATTGTCTCGTGTCGCATTGAAAAAATATCACTTTTTGTTATTATGAGTTATTTTGAGGACAAAATTAATTTTTTAAATTAGTTAAGTAACTGAACTTAGATCATTTTAGAACAAATGTTTTTTCAAGTTCCTTGACGAAAAACTCCTTCAGACTTGCCCTCAAGGTGAAAAAAAGATTCATGGATCAAGATTAACATGACAATGTCACTCATGACACTGCATTGAGTACATCAATTTAGGATAAACATTCATTGGACTATAATATATAGGCTTTCCCATATGGTTAAATAAGTTTTTTAATTGAAAATTATTTTAATTTAACATTGTGGTTTTCAATTTCCAAATACATTATGAAATGTACTCTTCATATAAGATTTATCTTTAAAAATTAAAATTGCATATTTAAAAGAGTTTCTTATAGGTTGAATAACGAGTCTTCTTTGGAATATCAAATAGACACTCCATTGACATTTTGTATCCTTTAGAGATATCCTCACTAAATATTGACCCCAGCAAAGACATCCTTTATTTCAAAGGAAAATGCCCATACTGGCTCTGGAGTCTTTGTATAATTACTCCAAATTTTGTTGAAATTATTTGCAAACTTCATCATTGGTGTAGGAGGGTAAGGGTACTAGTGTTTACGAATATGATGAATTTAGTGAGGTGTGACCCACTCTAATGGAAGCTACCTTCAAGTTGTTCGAAGTTTCAAGAGTAGTAAGAAGATGAAAACTAACTTTTTTTGGTAAAATGGTAATTTTATTATTATTGAATGAAGAAGACAATGATTATCTATGAACTTTTCAGTAACAAAAAAGGATAAAAGGGATCACTTGGAAGTGACGATTCTTGGAAGTGAAAAGACAAGCACTTCAAGTACCAAGGAGAGAGCATTGAGAGAATAATTTTTGAGTCTATTTGTGCAAAGTAGCCGTGCTTCACTTATGGTATATCTATTGAACTTGCCCAAGGGATCTATTTATAGGTAAATACTAGGGCTATTGTGTCATATGCGCACCAAAAGGATATTCTTTGAGACAAAATCCGATTTGTAATTTTTATCCCATTTTATTGTCTATCGTCCACTCTGACATACGACATCTGGTGCAACCCAAAGTCAAGAGGAAAATATGTCGACTGTAGTGCCAAAAAGTACAAATTGGTTATTATTTTCTCAAACGGTAACTTGGTAAACAATATTTTTGAAAACTTACGAGTGGCTTGAAGGCCACTCACCAATGTCTATCTTAAAAAATACTTTTTTAGCAGTGCTTTGGCTACTCACCTATTTGACTAAGTGTGAACTTCTCAAGTGTTTGAATGACCTCTTAGGCCCCTCCTATTAATATTCTCTCTTTCCTAAGGTAATGACGTGGTTGGGACTTATATTGCATAACAAGACTTGCCTCCAAATCAAAACTCCCAAGGGATCCTAACTAGTCACCTTATCGATCCCTGTTCGCTCGACTAAGGCTTCTCACTAAGCATTATTATGTATAAGAAATTATAAGAGGGGAGTCATCTTGGGGACAGGGTTATACCACAAACGGAGGCGTAACCTCTATTAATATGGTGATAAATCACTTAGAAGTTATTGCTAACAATGATCTAACAAACTCCAATATATTTATAGCTCAAACAATCAACTTTGATATCACATAATCACTCGTGTATAAATTAGACTTTAGCAATAAATGAACCTCTAAAGTAACTCAGTTTAGAGGGAGATAAAGGCAAGAAATCTAGGACATACCCCTGATATCTCAGTATAAATGGTAGTAAAAGTTGTGGTATCGTGTTAATAGTGGTGAATAATACGCTTTGGTTTATAATAACTCCTATTTTCTCTCTCTTAATATGAGAAAAATATATCAAATATGAAAGAACTCTCCCTAATTAGATGTGGATAAGAAGCCTATATAGTCGCTCAGGTCATTCGAGTGGCCTGATGCTCAAATTAATGTGAAAAGACATCCGTAGTACTTTTTTTCACTACCACTTACTGTCGTTCACTGATTTTTGACAAGAAAGATAAGTTTGATATTGAGTGCAAGGCTTTTTCTACGTAACTCACCACTAAATAGGATCCTATGATTGTGGCTGACGAACTTACTGATACGGAAGCTTAGGGTTTTATAACCCTAGAAGAGACTCTTCATTTTTGTCTGCACCGTGGAGACTTCCCTCACTCTCAAATATATTTTGAGAGGCCAGGAGGTTGCCCAAAGTGTTTCTCTAATTGGTACAGTTATAATCAAGATACCTACATTGAGGTCCTTTCTAAGGTTGGTCTCAACCGTTCGTTTTGGTTTGGGGACTTTATTCTGTCCAAGCATAAGCCTACATTATAAATATTAGTTTCTCATTGGAACATTATTCCACACCTTCATTGCTACTTGGGGTGAGTTTACAATCACCTTGAAGATGTTTGTGAGCTATTGGGACTTAAGCCCACTGGGGTTTCATTTAACTTTGATGAAGCTTTGGATGACGAGGAGATTGGTGATCGTTCGGATTTGGAATAAATCTTTTGTAGTCGCGTTGATGGCTCCAACAAATCACTTTTAATCCTTTAATCAACTACTCCTTCCACATGCTTCCTATGGATGAAGGATCCTCAGCTGAAGTGACATATGGGAAACACAAAGGCTCCCCCTTAGAGTTGCATGCCTATATTCTTTGTGGTTTTTCATGCTTCTTCATATATAGGAAGCCAAATGACCAACCAAAGATGTATTTCATCAATATTTATGTAAGGCTAAAGCGGGTAGTCAAGCTTCCTGTAGCCTCTCTAGACATGGTTTCTCTCTACACTTGTCTTAAAAGGACACACTTGGATATGGAGCGTTCGTTAGGCATGTATAACATTACTAACTTTGTCAATTATTTTCTTTTGAATAGTTTACTTTTTACAAGGTTCCCAAATATTTCCCCTACTAAGGTTCCTCTGGCTGTCAATGCCTTCAATCCCCATCGACTTTTGCATCGGAATAAAGAATAAAGCCGCAATGATATATCCCTATGATTTATCGACACTCCTTCATCCCCGAGCCTTATAGTGAGAAGTATTTTTCTCACATTTGGTATTTCTTCCTTCAAAACCTCATAAAATTGAAGTTGAAATGAAAGACATGATTTCAGAAGATCCCTCCCTTGCTGTTCTACTCGTGTTAACCCCCGACTTCTTCCCATATTTTATATAGTGGGGAGCCACCTCTGAGCACTACAACCCAAACATGTTTCTTTCCAATTTGTGTATGATTAAGGTGCCTTTTGCCTAGTTTTTCAGAGTTATCGTGATAAGGAGACATTCTTACAAGCCTGCTCAGATTGAGGAACTTAGTGTCAAGCTCACAACCCTTAGTCTCAAAATAAAAGGTGATGTGACTTGTAATTTTTTTATGCACTATTGGTCAATGCATTTTTCTATGATTAAGGAGTTCATTCAAAGTCCTCCTATTTACTCCTAAGTCCAAATGTTTTTCCCAATAAACTTCGTCTTAAAAAATATCTATTCTAGGGGTTGAGTTCTCTCTAAGAACCACCCAAAAGGAACCCCCAATTGAGCTGCCGCCTCATGCCCCCAGTAGTGATATTCCCCAAAAGAGTAAGGAAAAATCTCTTGCCCCTAAGAGACTTTCCACCATCACTCCTGCCGAAGACCCCACCAGTGAGGGGGCTTCCCAACCACCTCGTAAAAAAACAATGTCAAGCAAGGATTGTAAATCCACTAAGTCAAAATCAACTTTTACTTCATGAGATCTTGTTGACATTCCCCTTGAGGTCACTCGCCTTATGAATGAGGAATAGGTTGATGCTGTTCATATTGAGGCCAATCGTGTTTTGCAGGCCTTTCGGGAAGTCGATCCCAACTTGCTTAATTTGCCTCCTCTCCCCCCAACTTCTGTCACTCCATCTCAGGTGGGGACAAATGTGACACCCCGCCTATTAAAATAACGGGTGGCCAGCCCTCTACTAAAATAAAACATGAATCTCAAATGGCTTATTGTTAGCATCAAAGTTGAAAATCCAATTAATTACTAACCACATCTTATTTAATCACGCCGTGTGTTAATTTTAAACTTTAATTAGTATAAATAAAATCATTCACCATCAACTATGCCAAATAAATAATTAAATCCACAATCGCATAATCATATCATAATACTGGAATCTGATAAAACACATTAATCGAATAAACCATCGGTTTACAATCAAATACAATAATTCATTACAACTGAATTAAATAAAACAAAATAAAAACTAACATTGGGCAACATGCCCGGATAATAACTAACTGAATCCTAACAAGAATCTCAAAGATAGAAAATGACTAAACAATCCCCACAACACTGCACAACTGCTGCAGCTCCGATGAACTGGAAGTGATAATCATGCTTAACGTCCTTGTGTGGGAAACCTAAAAGTTTTTTTGAATATATTTTGACACAGGTCAAAGCCCAAATTTTTTTGAAAATATTTTGCAACTGATTAAAATGCATAAATAAATATGTGTGCATTCTTCCATATTTAAATTGGTGTTGCACTCACATGAGATAATACTCACCCCTCCACTATAATGCACACCTAATGTATGCATTTTAACCCCTCGTTATGCTATACTGCCTAATTAGTCTCCAATATCCTTAAGTCGACACGCTACCCTATGTCACGTGTATTTTAAAATTAATTTTTCCATCCATTTAATAATTATAGTTCTCATTCATAATTAATTAATTCATACTAGATAACTTTCAACAATTGTAATTCTCAGTTATAATTTATCAATTCATTCTAAATAACATTCACTAGTTATTAAATTAATATTCACTCTTTAATATCTCTTGCCCTTATATATTTCTCCGCACACATATATACATAGTTCAATATCGCATAAAGCATACATATATATAACTCTCTACATATGTATAACCGCCATACCTTGGAGTAATAACTTACTGGATGAGAATCTCTAAAATGCTATCATGCACCAGGGCTTACACACATCATCTTGGGCCACTGGGTTGGACTGTCAAACCAAACCCTTATAAAATCGTAAACGTATTGGCGTCGGTCATAGGTTCTTCAATAGTGACTCATAACCATACCCAAATTACCTCACTTCGAACTTAAACCTCGAAGGGCACATGCGTGGCACTATGACTTGAGGTCATTATTTAGCCCACAATTTTTTACCAGGGAAGATCACCCACATTGGGCAACCTCCGATGATAGCATTAGAGGAGAATGTTCACATAATTATATCATGCACACATATATAATAATATTTACAAACATTGTCTCTATACCTGTATATATTTTCTCAATAATTCCCGCTAACCATGCCTATTACTCGTGGCACTCGCTCAAACTTTTTCGAAAATCATTTCCATTCTCAATGACTTAATTATCCACATAATTAATTAATTGATTCTCATAATATTAATTATGAACATGTACAACTCTCAATTAGGCCTATCCCTATTTTCCTAAATTTTTCATTACAAATTCACTAATAAATCCCCTATTATAATTCACCTCAAATACTCTAAATTTCACCTTGAATAAACATACCCATTTATCTAAGCTATAATATCAATTAATATAATTTTTTCAGAAGTATTAAATTATCCTCGGACATCATAATTTAATTTTCAAATTTAAATTTTGAACATTTTTCATCAAATAAGCCAAACTGTACCTAGCAGGGTAGCTGAACAGAGTCAACATATACAATTGTAGGTTTATTTTAAAAATGCATAAAATCAGATCCAAAAATTATCCGAATCACCAATATAACTTTAGATTTGGATTCTACATGAAAAATTGAGTCCCACAATTTTTCTCAAATATCTTTTGAAAGCCCTCAAAAGAAGATCTACAACTGCCTAAAGTGACTTATCTCATTCCCCTTGTTTTTGCCTCTTTGAGTTTCGTTTTTGATAAGTTTCAGCCACAAATTCATAACTCCCAACATATAATTCTTCAATAAGATTCAATTTCCAGCAATTCTAAGCATGGATTAGATTTATTTTGAACATAAATCTCCCTACATATGATCATTTTATGTATTTTAGAAGAAATCTCTACATATGTTAAAAGTGTCCCTATCTCATAACATTTCATCAATTTCAATCTTCAAAATTAATATTCCATCAACCAATATGAGATTCAAGTTCAAGATTTCAATCCTAAATAATCACATGTGTATTTTTTCTGAAATTATTTATCAAACACCAAATGAATATGAATCCCACCCAAAATAAATTCCCAATCATGATATGAATTAAAATTTAACGTATAAATAAATAACAAGAAAACTATTTTCTTTATGATTCGTAGTGTATGATTTCATTGTATATGATAACAAGAAATCCCCAAACTCTTTCACAAATCCTCCCACTTGAATTATCCTTTAATTTCTTTGGCTTTTCTTGAAACTTTGATATTTTCTTACTTTTCTCTTGACTTTATATCTAGCCCTTTGGTTTCTATCAAATAACCTTTTATATTTTATAAAATGATGGGTTGTTTCTCTGAAATCTTTATTTTATAACACAAATCCCGTTTTTATCTCTTCAATTCTCATTAAAAAGACTAAAACGTCTATCAAAATTCT
Source organism: Sambucus nigra (assembly GCA_949130495.1). Lineage (NCBI taxonomy): Eukaryota > Viridiplantae > Streptophyta > Magnoliopsida > Dipsacales > Adoxaceae > Sambucus > Sambucus nigra. The sequence goes on along the minus strand of OX422213.1, from coordinate 337,838,512 downwards.
TACACTAACACCAGTTACTTAATTGTAACTATTTTGACCAATTTCGGATGAATCGTGCACTCAGAATCATCATCCGAGCCCCCCATCATTTATTTACCATCTTATTTGTAACACAACCCCACACGTGCGTCCCGAATAAGATACTATTAATCCGTCACTTTTACTCACTAACAATGTAATATAAAATAATACAATTTCATTTACTTATCACACAAGTAAACATAATATCACATTAATATTAATCCATTTCTCGCAAATTAATATTTATATAAATTCACTTTATTTGTCAAATTAATTAAATTATTGTGACACGTATAATTTAAATTTTCTCAATTCAAGTATTCTCAAATTATGGGGTGTTACACACTTCCCCCCATTGCAAAGGAATTTCATCCCCCAAAACTTCCGATCCTTACCTACATAGCATCTGAGAGTACCCAACATCATCTTTTGGTAACATTTTAGTACTTCCACTATACATTGCTAGTGGTACCATCGTGACTGAAGGCCTAATCACTACTGCCCTAGATTATTAACATGTCTATCCAAAACTTTCATATTGTTATACTCCATCATTCTTAAGGTTTCACTTATATAATGATAGGCAAAACTATCATGAATCCGCTAACAATGTTCCAATCATCTCCATATTAGGGAAAGGACCAGCTTTTCTAGGTGCAAACTTCTCTTCCTATCAAATTACATAATTCCTTTGATAGGGTACACCCACAATAATTTCTGACCACTCACATCAGTCTTTAACTCTTCAGTTCGTGTCGATATAACTCTTACAACATTCCTGAACTATACGAACATGGCTTCGATTAACTCAATCCCTTTGGGAGAATCTAAATTACATCTAGCCCCGAAAACTTGTTATCTATTCACCGTTAACCAACCCCAAGGTGGATGACAAGGTCTCCCGCCTCAAGTCTCAAAAGACGTATTTTTAATAATGGATGGTATAAGTTATTGCACATAACTCTACCAATGTTAATTTCTCCTCTCAATTACTTTAAAGTTTAAAATATTCTCACATTCTTCAACCTCTTAATCACCTCCACTGTTTACTTCTTTCACTTCATCCCCATCACCTCCTGATAAGTCCAATCAGAGATATGGCTTAAGGATCTCATCATTATGATAACAATTGATAAGCACTCAAAAGTGTATAATTTATACACTGAATAGATGCATTTTAGTCGCTCGTTTTTAATAAAAATGGCTTTATGTTCGTATTTATTTATTTCTAAGGTCAATATGCAGTTGCGGTACAAATAATGCTAAATCACTACAAATTGCGACACAAAAGCGGTTAAAACAGTGCAACAAATAAATCAAAACAAGCCACGAAGTCAGAGTCCCATTGAGCTTGCCCAAAATAGTTTTGATGTCCTGAACCGTGTCCCGAAACCCTAACCTAATCCTAAATCGAGCCAAGTCCAAACCCGACCCAGTGTGTGTTGAGTTGTACCGTTATTATTTTTCTAGATTTTTTTATTTATTTTGAGTCGTTTTATTTTTAAGTTTTATTTTAGATTTATTTTGAATTTTTAGGATTTATTTTTATTTTTGTTTTTTCTTTTTATTTAGTAAAATTTTATTTTTTACTTTTATTACTTTTTAGTTAATTTATTTTTTAGGATTAGTTTTTAGGAATTTATTTTCTAGTTTTATTAGATTTTTTTTTAATTTTATTTTACTTTTATTAGGATTATATTCTTTTTTTAGTTTTAATATAGTTTTATTTTTATTTTCATTTTATTTATTTATTTAGTGTCTTTTAATTTTTATTTTGAGATGTTATTTTTTTTAGGTTTATTAGATTTTAAGTTTTTTATTTTAGTTTTAGTTTTATTTTTTAGGTTGTGTTAAAACTCCTTCCCCGTCCTACCCGAGCCCAAACTCGCTTCTACAAATCCGAACCTAGCAGCAGACTCATTTCGATTTGCTTAGACCCTACCTCCAACTCGCTACGATCTCAACCCGATGCCAAACTCGAAATCAATCCACCTGCCATTGCAATCCCAACAAAATAGGACACAATCCCAATCCAAATAAAATACCAATATCTCCTCTAAACACAATCATGGGACTTTATAAAAAAGGGCACTTGCTCACTTTTGAAGGGGACTCTCATCAGCAAAAAGAAAAACACACAGGGAGAGATGGGAGAGACAGAAGAAAAGAAAAAAGGGTAGAAAAATAGTCAGAAAAAAAGAAAAAAAATATAGTTTTAGGTTTAGAAAAATTTATAGGTTCAGTTTTTGCTGTTAGTTTTGTAATCGAGTCGAATTTTTGTGACAAGTTTGGGACGCGCTTTCATGCACAATTGACACACGAAATTATTGCGTATTGTATTTCTTTCTCTTATTCATTAATTTATTTTTCTTTAATTGTGTTTGTGCTAAATCTTTGATTATGTCTGGCCAAACACCCCTTTCAAGGGGTGGGATGATATGCGTATGTTGAGTTATTTTATTTGAATAATTGTTCATTGATGTTTTCTACGCTAATTAAATTGGGAAAATCGCACATTAATTTATATAACGAGAGTTAGTAAATTAATGTTGAAAATTAATATTTGATTTTTGGGTTTGACTTAGAGATAAGTATTATTCTTAAATTTAAATATTAATTCTGTGTATGCAATTCAGAGATTAGTACAAATTTTAATAAATCAATCTTGGCGGATATTTTGTTGAAATGAGTGTGAATCTTAATTTATTTGTTGTGACTATTCCTGATTTAATTACTGAAAAAGATAAAATTGAATTTAGGATTGTAACGAGAGTTAAATTTTAAATTCAATATTATTTCGAACTATTCAATTGAATAATTAGGGTATTAAATTAAATTGACTACGCGGTGTAATCCCACTTCTTGTTTCTTCTCATAAATTCTAAACTAGATTACTTTTTAAATTTTCGTAGTCATTTTAGTTTCATAAATTTTCGTTTCCTCCCTTGAAAATTATTTTTAAATATAAAAATAAAAAAACATTTAAAAAATTTAAAAACACAAAAAGATTTTTAATAGAAATTGGAATTGCAAGTTTTCACGATAACCGTTTCAATGCTAGAAATTGGATTGATACCCGAATTTGCCACGATACTAAATTTTTAACAAGTTTTGTAGGTGATTTAAGGAATTTGTATACTCGAAGTTTGACCGGAACGACATTCCAAATCCATATCCAAGGAAAACACAAACTAAGAGTTATCAAATGGCGCCATTGCTGATTTCTTGAAGATTGAAGCTCGTGAAGATTTGTAATTTTTTTTTCTTTTTATTTTTTTATTTTTTTAGTGTAGTTATTCCTTTCCATCCCTCCTTAGACTGGTTGTTTAGGTTTCTTGAGGCCTTGTAATTCATTTGGGGTGTATTTTGACATCATTTTATTTTTGTAATATTTATTCATAAAAATAAAAAATAAAAATAAAGAGCGAAAAGGGAAACCGGACGAGGTAGAGAAAGGGCGTCCAAAGGCAAGGATTTATAAGCCTCTTTACTTTGGGTCGGTAGAACTCCCGGGGATGACTGAAGTAGGCGTACTTCCCCCCGGTCGACTCAACTCGGTCTTCACGCCACGCATGTAACAACTGTGGGAGGTAAACTCTTTATCACTCTCGAAACTCCTGCAAGCGAGTCAATTTTTGTGTGCTACTTGCTCCTAATTGTTTTTCATTTCGGTATTGCACTTTAATTGGATGGTTTGATGAATAAATTTACCTAAGACCTATAGTCGGTCATTGCAACGAGTTAGGATTTCATTACCCACTCAATCACATCTCCATTTGGTTGTTACCCGTGCTATCACTTATATTAAAATCAATAAACTAACAAGACAAGTAGGAATAGTGTTCATTAGGACCCTTTCGGAACGAGACCCTCGTAGGATACTCTAGTGAGTCCTTTCCACCCCTGCAAATCTTCATTCAACTATCTTAAGACTTTTGTCGAGGAAAACTGGGTTTTAAGTGAGGTCGCCCAGTAAAACGGGTTTGTGCTTTGTGACACCCCGCCTAGTTAACCCCAGGTGATCAGTCCTAAATTAAATTAGAACTTGTTTCTCAGTTGGTTCATTCTTAGCATCATTGTTGCCCTTTTTATTTACTAACCACCTAAGTGAAAAAATTAGACTGGTGCCAAGTTTTATCTTTCCTTAATTTCAATGAAATACTCATGCGGAAACAAAATAATGTAAACAATCACAATTACTGAAATTCACCATTCAAAATTTTAATTAAACTGACCGAATAAACCATCGGTTCAAAACCAACAAAAGTAAGGCAGATAAAGATAAATCTCAACAAGTCTGACATAAATTAAATAAAGCTGTGAGCAACATGCTCGATTAACTGAGAGGAAATTTGAAAACGCTAGGACCCCCAATTTTTAAATTCTACAAAACAATTTTCCTTTAAATGAGGAATAGAGATGGTTCAACAAAACAACATGCAAATAACAAATTTTAATTTCTTTCAAATTAAAATTAAACAAAAGTGACCTTAAATTAATCAAAAAATTGATTTTCACTTAAACAACTTAATTTAACCCAAGTCCTAGAAATTTGCCTAACAATAAATATTTATTTTGCGAATATAGGCCAAACCAAATTTTATCCAATAAAATTAATGACTTGAATTAAATTAATATGTACCCAAATTAAATTAGGACCAAATTAAATATACCAATTTTATCTTTTTAGCTAAGCATGCATCTAATGTGATATAGAAAAAGATAAAATAAGTAAACAAACACTACGCTGTGATGTACGAGGAAAAACCCACAACGGAAAAAAAACCTCGGATGACCCTAGCCTCAAATCCACTAAATACGATTTTACAAGTACAAGATAAAAAAGACTTACAATACTCGACTTGACTTCGTCCAAGCCCTGACGCTCCTTCTTGTACACACCTCTACCTAGCGAATAACCACGGAGGTCCACCGCGGTCTCGGAATCCATCGATTGGACTTTTTCTGGTCACCGCCACCCGAACAAGGAGCCTTTCTCAAAGTGAGTATGTCACAGCAAACAAACTTCTTCTTTGTGGGATGTAGAAGTAAACCCAAACTTCTCTTCTTTTAAGTGTAGAGAAAAACCTGGTGCTAAACACTCAAAGCAAGGATATATATTAAGGAACTTGGAATAAACAAACAAATGGGTGTGTATGTGTTTTTTGTGAATTTAATCCATAAAAATCAAACACAAAACATGGAACTATTTCTTGGAAGATTTTCTCTCTCTCCAGTCTCTTGGAATGTGAAAAAGTTGCTTGGAAAAAGTTGGTTCCCGCACTTGATAATTCTGTCAAAAAGTAGTGGGGAAAAGGTAGTGGGAACATGGTGAAAATTACCAAAAATGCCAAAAAAAATGTTCCCGCTAAACTCGTTCAAACGATTTTTTCGTTCGAATGACTTTACTAACGATGTTTCAGTGCAAAAAAAAATCTCGTTAGAAGTCTCGTTCGAACGACCTGGCAATCTTGTTCGAACGAGATTGCAGTTCGTTCGAACGACATGAAAATCTCATTTGAACGACGTGTCAGAAAAAGCAATATTCATTTTAAGTCCAATAATTTTTATGAAACATTCCAAAAACATATTTTTTGAGTAAACCAAAGTCGTTAAAATTATTTATAAAAAATTATAAATAACACCCAATAAATTTCCAAAGATCCTATATATATAAAATGCATTCATACCTTAGGTGCATTGAAACCAATGCTGTTGACGTAGAAACGAGGCACACTAAACCCTACATATGATGAAGCTTTATACTCTTGGCCGCTACGTCTTCAACTAACACATCATAGGATTGGGTGGATACACTTGAACACTATACTATGACTCAAATGTTTTTGTCCGGAATTGAGCCAACACTACAGTTAGACTCAATCGGAGACTTGTGTTCTTACAAATCTCTCCCTTTGGCAATTTCGGGACAAAAACCAAAACAAAAATACTGAAGGTCTGTCAAGCTCTACTAGACTTAAAAAAAATATCCCACCTGAAATAAAATTACATAGCTTGACTCAAAAACCCAAAAATCAATATCTTTGCCGATGAAAGTTTCCATTTAGAAGAATTCCTGCACACTTAAGCAAACTATCAAACGCATAGGGAATAAGAATATTAATTGCATATAAAATAAATACTCCCCCTAAATTAATTCTCCCCTTTATCAAATAAGCGACCTACTGAGAAAGACGTCTCCCCCTAAGATAAATCTCCCAAACTAAGAGAAGATTACAATAGGATTAGATACCATTTCTCCCCCTATCATTCTCCCCCTTTTTTCAAGAATAGACAAAGGATATCACTAATTTAGACACGATGAAGCTTAGAGTGATAATAACATGAAAGCATATGGGAAACAAAATCATAACTAATCCATACAAATAATAACAGATACCAATGAAGATGCAAAAACAACGATACCAATGTGATACATAAGATACTAAGCATGTGATATCAACAACAATATTCAACAAGATAGATACCAATTATGAATTTGAAGCGTAGATGGACTAGAAAGCAAGGCAAAGAAAAAATACCATATATAATGAATATCACTAACACACATGCACATATATATAGGTATGGACACCATACATCACACAAAGTTCAATAAGCTTTTCACACTTGTATGGCAAAAATGTGTCATATGGAAACAAAAGTGTAGGGGTGTGAACTAGAAATAATTAAATTTAGACCCACTCACTTAAAACACGTTCACGGAGTTCTCAATTGATTGCAAATTTCATCACATTTGAATATAACCTCATGTGACAATATAGATTGAACTCAATGAACAAACATACACAATGCATACAAGCCTAGAATTTTAATGATTCAACAAACCATTAAAGTCATGATAGTGAAAGTACAACTAGGATAAACAGACATTGTGCAAATCGTTGATATACCATCCAAACTCCCTCAATTTAAGCATATTATTTTAATCTTTTGAAGAATAAATCAACTAAACAAAACAAGCCTTGGTAAATAGTTTCTTTTAGTGCCATTATTCTTTTACGCCTTTGGACCACATATTTATTTTAGGTCCAAGCAAACGGTGGCTTAATCGCAAAGGATGATTTTCCCTTTCGGAGCCCTTCCCCATGAACATTCATATATATCATTTTTTATCGCTCAATTCTCACGTGCAACAAATTTTAACATGCACTAGTCCTCCTAGGTCACATAACATGAAGATGAAAAGATTGGTAGAAGAATACTTCACAAAGCTCAAATATACACGTGAAGTTATAATTTCAAGTGAGCTCGTGCATATGTGAATTGAGGCATATAAAAATAGAATCCATTATATCAACACAAAATCCAACTACTCCATGTAAGCATTGTAAAGAACATTTTAAGGATTGACAATCTAAACCAAAAGTTCAAGCCACATGGAAGCAAAAAAGAAGAGATTCAAACACAATTATATGCCACATAAAGTGTGTTAAACTAAAATACACACACACAAAAAAATCTTTTTGAGTTTTTGAAATTTTTAACCAAACAAATAAAAATATTTACTCAAAAGACAAACAAAAATCATTTGAATTTTTCATTAAGCCTAAATTACTAAAAAGGTAAAACACAAATGAGAGACAAAAATCTTTTTGTATTTTTCATTTAATGCAAACTAAAATGAAAGAACTATAATAAAAAAGATAAACAACAATCATAATTCTAGCATGTGATAAAGCATGAAGTATAGACTAGAACAATGATTAAGAAGCATACAAATAGCATGATAATTTATCATGAAGTACAAAGGCTAAAGTATGCAAACAACTAACACATTCAACCTTTAGATTTAGCAAGGGAGGAAGCATGTGAAAGTAAACGAGAATAAAAAATATCTTGTAAAGCTACCAAGTCGGATCTCCTAACCAAAACTAACGAAGAATGACGATCACGGGGTGTAGGAATCTTGGCTACCTTGGTTTCCTTACGTTGGGATTTTCTAGGACCTCGTTTAAGATCAAAACAAAATTTCCTAAGATGACCTTTTCGACCACAATGTGAGAACCTAAAGACTCGGCAAAAAGACTTTCCTAAGGAATGATTTATAAGATTGTTCCTAGAGGATTCTCCCAAAAATTGGTTTTGGCTTTAAGAGTTGACTCTTTACAAGTATCAAAGCCTAAACCACAATTGTCATTTTTTATTTGAGTCGTTCCTAATATTTTGTCTAATTTCTCTAAACGACACTCCAAATCAAATTTGACTTTGCTAGAGTCTTTTAATTTATTTTCTAAATCTAAAATGTGAGAATGTAATAAAATATTGCGCTTTTCAAACGCGAGAAGATCCTTTTTCAAGGATTCCATTAAACCTTTAAGGCTATCTCTCTCGCCTTCTACATATTCACACTTCTCACGAAGAGCTATGTCAGTGTCCTAAGGTCTTCCACTAACGCTTTCTCATCAATGACCTTGACAAGCTCTCTTAAAGTAGATTCTAACTTCAAATTGTTTCTTTTTAATTTCGTAAATTCTTTATATAATTATTGAAACGTAATTTAAAGTTCACTCACATCAACCTCATTTTCACTTTCACTTTCACTCTCTCTTTCTTCTCCACTCTCACTACCATCATCTCTTTGGGATTCACAAATTATGACCTTGGAAGTGTCATGTGTTAAAATTTCATCACTAAAGGAGTGCTCACTTTCACTCACATGACTTGCCATAAAATCCACAAAGTTGGGCTTAGTGGGGGAATCGGGTCCTTCTTCCTCATCACTATCACTAAGGGTTGCATTATAAGAAATTGGTTGCTTACCCTCTCTCCTTAGTTTAATGGGGGTATTCTTTCGCCATATGGACATAACCCTCACAACCATAACACCTATTTGATTCGTCCTTATTTAAATTTTCATTAAAATTTTTAGGGATCTTCTCGGCTTTATCATGCTTAGAATTTTCAAATTTCTTAAAATCATTTTTAAATTTATCTTTGTTAAATTTAAGAAATTTTTGAAACTTCCCAGCAAACAAGCCACATCTTCTGAGGTACTCTCACTTTCACTCTCTACTACTTGTTTTTCCTCCTTTCGAGCTTTCAAAGCAATGCCCTTATCTATTTTCTTTTCAGTTTTAGAGAGAAACATGTCTAGTTCATAGGTTTGTAAATTACCTACGAGCTCTTCTAATTTCGTAGGGGCTAAAGTGGGTAAAGAGTTTATCACGATCACCTTAGGATAAATCTATCGGGTAGGGACCTTAAAATTTTTTTTACTACACGGTTGTCGAGTATTTTCTCTCCCAAATTAAAAGATGAATTAACTATATCGGAAAGTCTAGCATAAAATTCATCAAAAGTTTCTTTTTCATTCATTTTGATGGTTTCAAATTGAGTGGTGAGGTTTTGGAGTTTAGAAGATTTTACAACACTAGTTCCTTCATGAGTGAGTTATAAAATATCCCAAGCTTCTTTAGCGGTTTCACACGTCATAAATTCATAATGCGTCAAAATTCATAATGCTTCACAAGTTTTAATTAATAATGTGTCGAAATTCATCCAGCGTGACAGCGCTAAACAAGACATTTAAACCACGGGAATTAAAATTTGCAAGTTCAAATTCATTATCACTCCATCTATAGGTGGGTTTGGGAACACGTTCATTTTAAACTAAATATGTAGGTTGGTACCACCAATTAACGAATGACAACCAAACCATCTCATCGATAGACCAAAGTGCCGATTTCATGCGCGCTTTCCAGTACGCGTAATTAAAACCATCGAAAATAGGAAATTTTGAAAATGGAAAAAATTCCATTTTAGTCAAGAATATTTAAAAAGATCTTAAATGCAATAATTTAGCGAACCGACTCTGATACCAATTTGAAAACGATAGGATCCCCAATTTTTAAATTCTATAAAATAATTTTCCTTTAAATGCGGAATAGAGATGGTTCAACAAAACAACATGCAAACAACAAATTTTAATTTCTTTCAAATTAAAATTAAACAAAAGTGACCTTAAATTAATTAACAAATTGATTTTCACTTAAAAAACTTAATTTAACCCAAGTCCTAGAAATTTGACTAACAATAAATATTCATTTTGAAAATATAGGCCAAACCAAATTTTATCCAATAAAATTAATGACTTGAATTAAATTAGTATATACCCAAATTAAATTAGTACCAAATTAAATATAATAATTTTATATTTTTTCCTAAGCATGCATCTAATGTGATATAGCAAAAGATAAAATAAGTAAACAACCACTACGCCGGGATGTACGAGGAAAAACCCATAACGGGAAAAGAACCTTGGACGACCCTAGCCTCAAATCCACTAAGCACGATTTTACAAGTACAAGACAAAAAAGACTTACAACACTCGACTTGACTCTGTCCAAGCCCCGACGCTTCTTCTTGTACACACTTCTACCTAGAGAATAACCACGAAGGTCCATCGCGGTCTCAGAATCCACCGATTGGACTTTTCTGGTCACCGCCACCTGAACAAGGAGCCTTTCTCCAAGTGAGTATGTCACAGCAAACAAACTTCTTCTTTGTGGGATGTAGAAGTAAAACCAAACTTCTCTTCTTTGAAGTGTAGAGAAAAACCCGGTGCCAAACACTCCAAGTAAGGATATATATTAAGGAACTTGGAATAAACAAACAAATGGGTGTATATGTGTTTTTTGTGAATTTAATCCATAAAAATCAAACAAAAAACATGGAACTGTTTCTTGCAAGATTTGATCTCTCTCTAGTCTCTTAGAATGTGAAAAAGTTAATTGGAAAAAGGTTGGTTTCCGTACTTGATAATACTGTCCAAAAGTAGTGGGGAGAAGGTAGTGGGAACATGGTGTAAACTGCCAAAAATGCCAAAAAACTGTTCCCGCCAAACTCTTTCGAACGACTTTTTAGGATGTTCGAGTGCGAAAAAAGAATCTCGTTAGAAGTCTCGTTCGAATGACCTGGCAATCTCGTTCGAATGAGATTGCAGTTTGTTCGAACGACATGAGAATCTCGTTCGAACGACGTGTCAGAAAAATCAATAATCATTTTAAGTCCAAAACTTTTTATGAAACGTTCAAAAAAAATATTTTCTGAGTAAAACAAAGTCATTAAAATTATTTATAAAAAATTATAAATTACACCCAATAAATTTCCAAAGCTCCTATATATATATATATATATATATATATATATATATATATATATAAAATGCATTCATACCTTAGGAGCATTGGAACCAATGTTGTTGACCTAGAAACGAGGCATATTAAACCCGGCATATGATGAAGCTTTATACTCTTGGCCGCTACGTCTTCAACTAGCACGTCATAGGCTTGGATGGATACACTTGAATGCTATCCTATGACTCAAATTTTTTTGTCCAAAATTGAGCCAACACTACATTAAGACTCAATCGGAGACTTGTGTCCTTACAAAATTTCTATACCAGAAGTGAAAAGGAATGAGGCGTCTCTCAAAATCCCGCAACATCCACATGCTGCAGTAACGGATCCCTGGAATGAGGTCAGTCTGGCATCCCTGGGGCTGGACACCTAAAAGGTTTTTAAAAAATATTTATAACAAGGGTTAGAACCCAAAACATTTGGAAAATATTTAGAAAATGATTAACTTTCAGTAATAAATATATATGCATGCTCTTCATATTTTAGTTAGTGTCGCACTCCCTCGAGGAAATCCTCACTCCTCCTCTAATGTGCACTACTAATGCCTTAATTATTTTTCCTAGTTATTTATCCCATAACTAGATAATCGATATAACCCCTTGCAACCACCGTACTCTAACCGAGTATGCAATATTTATGATTTCTAAGTTATTATCAACATTAACTTAATTAATCATTATCCTTTTTAAATTCATATAAATTTCACACTCGTTATACACATAATACAACTCACAGCTTGTATTAATTTACCCGTATATAATTATTTATCTCATTATATACGTATAGTCATATTAGAACATTCACACATATGTTGAAATAATAAATAATAATGAACATCCTCCCGAGTAATAACTCGCCATATGTATATTCTCTAAAGTGCTATCCCACTAGGTATATTCACATAACCTAGTTACCCCAAGTCAGAATCGCTCACTAACTTGGTTAACAACATAAATACTGGAGGCGGCCATATTCCTTCCCTGAAAGTGAGATGCCCCTCACCCATATAATGGATGCTATGACCTGGGTATATACTCACCCTATTCCTCAAGATAGGGGATTCACCTTCTACGCACAACCTCCCCTGATAGCACTAGAGTATATATATATATATTAATAATATCTAGCCACTGATATTAATGCACACACCATATATATATATATATATACTATCACATACCGTATATATATGTATAGAAATAAAATACCTCGACTTTACTGTGTACTAAGTCCATAACACAAGCCTATACAAGTTATCATGAGTTTATGGTCCAACCTTGATTATTAATTAATTAAATTACTTTTGGTATCGCCCAACCAATATATTCTGACTCGCTCTCGTGGACCGAAAATAAAATAATACCCGGGTCTAAATCCACGACTCCGAATTAATTAGCTTTCAATCTAAATTAATTTAAGACCTTGGTATCGCTCAACCAATATACCCGGACTCACCCACTCGATCCGTATTTAATTATTTTAGAATATTTTCCCCCAAAATTAACCATAGCGTGTCACACATAAATTCCCTCTGAATCCCAATTACTTTCCCTCATACTTAATTAGAATATATGTCCTATATTTATTTCTCATTAAATAGGGTGTGGGGGTGGAATTTTAATTAAATTTCCCTTATATACTAAAACTAGCCGAACTGCCAAAAATCCCCAACCATTGATCGATCGATCCCAGCCATCGATCGATCGATCGATCGAACATGTCTTCTTCTTCTTCTTCTTCTTCTTCTTCTTCTTCTTCTTCTTCTTCTTCTCCTTCTTCTTCTCAGCAAGCCTGCTTCTTCCATGGATGAAAACCTTAAATTATTAACTCCTTCTACAGTCTAAACCAATTACTCTCATCAACATATTACACTAAAAAAATCATAAGGAACCCCCATCAAGTCCCAAACCCCGGTTAATTTCCGTTCTCTCCTAGTTTTCTAAATTGGGGAAAACCCGGGTTATTCGTCAATTACATCACTACACTAATTTATCATCTCAAATTCGTTCATCATTCTTTAGGGTTTTCAACATCTGAACTGTACATCCATATTTCAGATTATATAACGAATCTCTACAATAATTTCAATCAGAAGATTTATTCACAAAACCCCCATTTTTGTACCCTCTTTACCCAAAACGAATTTTGGTTCCCACTTCACATAAATATGAATTGTAATAAAATTAAATGCTACAACATGTTAACCACTTGCCTTATGGTTTCGTAGGGTCTGATATGGAGTTGTGATTCTCAAGGTTGATGATGAAATCCCCTTTGGCTCTTTCCTTTGTCTCCCAAATTGGTTCCCAATGCCTTTAACTGCTCCTTAGGGTATTCTCTCCCACTATAGGTTTTCCATAATGAAATCATCCGTTCACCTTTTCCCTTTAATTAAGTAATTAGGCTTAATCCCATTTTTAGCCTAATGGGTCAAGCCCAAGTGACCCAAATACCCCCGTGTGGGCCCGGCTATGCCTAAAAATGTCCCGAGACCTATTTACTATCTCCGGGTACTCTATCCCGACTATCTTGGCCCTTCCGGAATCAACCGTGCACTCAGAATTGGCATCCAGATAAGTTTATAAAATTTATTATCTCCCACCTAACTTAGTCTGGAACCGACTCCCGGTTGAGATAAGTAAACTCCACGTCATACATATTCTTTAGACGTAAATTAAATATTACGATTCACCTAGTAAATTTCTTTCCCATAAATATTAACCAATTACTCACCCAATTAATATTTATATAAAAATTCAACTAGTAAATTACTTTCCCATAAATATTAACCAATTATTCACCCGATTAATATTTATATAAACTTCCATAATTAATTCCATTAAATTACGGCACACTAGTAATTTAAAATTTTCCCGAATTAATTAACTAATAAATGCAAAAAATTATGGGGTGTTACATGCTTTCCCCAGCGTGGTACCGGATAGTTGTTTGTTGTAGTAGCTAGTGTGGTAAGACTTAACTAGTAAGCCTCTTGTCTCTCGGGAAGAAAGTAGAAGCACACTTTTACCGACGAGGACTAAGATTCCGTAATTTTCTTGCCCGCGGACTAATTAAAATTGACTGCCCACTCACTTAACATGAAGATAATAATTTGGCTATGTGCTCGTTTGGACTTGTTCCCTTTGTGTACATGTCTAAATTGTTGCTTTAGGTAGTCCAATTTTTTCTCCATCTGTCAGTTTTTCCTACGTAAATCCATTGCTCATTTTTCTCTCTTTTCTAAATTATTTTTTCCAATAATAAAAAATATAAAAATATATTCTATTTTTTTACCTCATTCTTCTCTCCCACCACCACAACTATTTTTCATTTTTCCTTCCTAGATTTACAAAAATCCAAAAATATTTTTCATTTTTTCTTTCAAAAAAACCCAAAAATATTTTTTCGTTGTTTTTATGCCAAATTGGCACCTAATTGATCATCGCTTAACACGTTCCCCTAGTGATCCATCTCTAAATTACCCCTTAGGTGATTGTAATCTTCTCATTGATTTTCCTCCTTATCTCCCCGATCCGTGTTCATCTTCATTGGAGATGCCTAGTTTTCCCACTTCCCCTGGTTATGTTATCTCACCCATCATGGACGACGAACGCGCTTTAAGGGACTACTTTACCCCGATTTTGACCACTCTGCCTTCATGCATCGTTCTTTCTCCCATTACGGCCGTGCAATTTGAAATTCCCCCCACGACTATTTCTATGTTGCCCAGTTTTCATGATCTTGAATGCGAGTCTCCTTATACTCACTTGCGGAAATTTCGCACTGTGTGCGCTGCTTTTAAAAATCAAAACTTAGACGAAGAGAATGTTCGTCTTCGGTTGTTTCCATTTTCTCTTCACAATAATGCATCCATGTGGATCCATTCCTTGCCTCCGGATTCTATCCTAACTTGGGAAAAAGTTGTCAAGAAGTTCATGTCTAAATTCTATCCCATGAGCAAAACAAATGAAATACGCCAAGCAATTCAGGATTTTCGACAAAAGCCTACTGAACAGTTTTGTGAAGCATGGGGCCATTTTCAAGACTATATAAATAGTTGCCCACATCATGGTCTCGAGAAAAGTCGCTTAGTCCATAGTTTTTACAATGTTCTTATCCTTTCTTCTCGCACCATGAAATTCATGCATTTAACTCCCACTACCACCTATAATTTTCTCCTTGAATTAGGCGATGACTCCGAAGATTGGGAGGGCACCAATGCATTTTTGAGATCCAACCCTCCACGTGTAGGGAACACTTCAGAGGTAAAAAATGATCCTGATTTTAAAACTTTTCTACACAACTTACACTCATTGACGCTCCCAGTTGTACTATGCAACAAAATGTTTGACTTTCTAACCAAGCAATGACTATCAACAATTCTAGTCCTTCTTCTTCCAGTGTCTTCTTAAGTCAAGATCATTTAGCTCATTTGTGCCCCCTCCTACAAGATGATCCCGAACCCACCATGACCCAAGCATGTGCCTTTGATACCACTAGAAAACCTGTTCCGAAATCGTTTACTTACAATCCTAATAATAGGAATCACCCATATTTCTCTTATAAGTACGAACACAACAACATGTTGGTGGCCCCCTGGGTTTCCACACAACCCACAATGACAACCTCGCCCTCCGGTCCAGTATCAATCTACTTCTTACCATCAGCCCCACTTTCCATCTTCCTTTATCCCCCATGGTGTCTACTCTTAGCACGGGAAAACAAGTTGATAATGGTGTTCATGCTCCCCGTGATGTCCCACACCCGCCCATCCCATCTGTAGAGCCTCTCCCTACGGTTACCCCACCATCTAAATCCCCTTCTCACACTGAGTCCAATCCTCCTAAATCCACCTCTGTTTATGTTCCCAAAGCACCATTCCCTCATCTGTTAGCTCCCACTAAGAAAGCCCAGCAATTTGATGAGATAAAAAAGTCTTTCAGAATGTTTACATTAACATTCCCTTCATCCTTGCGATTCAACAAGTCCCTTCGTATGCTAAATTTTTGAAGGACTTATGCACTATTAAGCATATGACCAATGTTCCTCGTGATGCTTTCCTCGCTGAACAAGCTACGTCCCTTCTCCATAATAATGTTCTAAAAGGCGCGAGGCGTGGTCGAGGCGTAGAGGTCAAGCCTCAAGCCTTAGGAGCCTAGGTGTAAAAAGGCGTTTGTCCTTTTTTTATTATTTTAATTATTCCAAGGCTAGTAATATAATAAAATAGTACATACCTTGAATTTTGAAAATATATCCATATGTTTGGTAGCCATCTTTCTCACATTCATGCTCCATAACCAATATTTGTCAACTAATCCTTTGTTTTTTTAAAAAAAGGTGTGCCTTAAGCCTTTTACTAAGAATAAGGGATATTAAGGCGTAGGCGATGCGTTTCTCTCAAGCCTCAAGCCTAGGCGGGCCTAGGCGGAGCCTAGGCGGGCCTTTTAGAACAGAGATAATGGTGTTGTTAAGTATAAAGACTTTGGTCGTCCATCTGTCTCTTGAATGTTAGGCGATAAGTTCACTACTAGTTCTTTACTTGATCTTGGGGCTAGTGTTAATTTGTTACCTTACTCCCTCTACCTTGAGTTAGGTTTACAAACATGAAACCTACACAAGTTACTCTTCAACTTGTCAATCATTCCGTGAAAGTACCTAAAGGAATATTTGAATATGTTTAGGTGAAAGTTTAATACTTTTACTATCCTATGGATTTCATTATCTTAGACACTCCTACGCCCGACCTAACTAATTCTCCTATCATATTGGTCGCCCATTTTTGGCCATTGCTAATGCCATCATCAATTATCGTGACGGGTCCATGAATCTCTCTTTTTGAAATATGACTGTAAAAGTCAACATCTTCCACCTTATGCAACAACCGAATGATGTCGATTCTATTAATGACGTGTGTGTAATTGGCTCCTTAGTTGACGAAATGTTGGACCAAACTTACCCTGTCGATCCTCTCCAATAATGTTTGGCTCATTTTGGATCCGACTTTGACATTGATTTCTCCATATCTGAACTCAATGCCATGTTAGATTCCACTCCGTTGATGGACACTTCCTATTAGGATCCTCCATTCAAGCCCCTCTATGTTGATATTCTTCACTCTGAACTCCCTGCCACATCAGATTCCTCCACTTTATGCACCGAGAACTCTCCAGACTATGTTTCCGCATCTGAGTCTGATGTCACTCCTGTGCCACCTACTAGTTTAGAGCTTAATACCTTACCTCCCGAGTTGAAATATACTTTCTTAGGCCCCAATAACCACCACCCTGTCATCTTTGCTTTGGACTTGACCCCTAATCAAGAAGAGAAATTAGCCCACACCCTTGCTCATCATAGCACTGCTATAGGATGGAACATTTTTGACATTCACGGTGTGAATCCCAATGTTTATAGTCATCACATTCATTTAGAGGAAAATGTCAAACCTTCTCGTAAACCCCAACGTCGACTCAACCCTGCTATGAAAGAAGTCGTGCGTGCGAAGATTTTAAAATTGCTTGATGCTGGTATTATCTTCTATATCAGATAGTCAGTGGGTCAGTCCCATTCATGTTGTACCAAAAAAAGTCTGGTATCACCGTCGTTCAGAACAGTGACAATGAGTTTGTGCCCACCCGTATGCAAATGGGCTGACATATTTATATTGACTATCGAAAGCTAAATGCTGTCACTCGTAAGGACCATTTTACTCTTCCCTATATTGACCAAATGCTCGAACGTTTACTAGTCATGCGTATTACTGCTTCCTTGACGCCTATTCAGGATACAACCAAATTCTAATTGCCCCTGAAGACCAAGAGAACACTAGCTTCACCTGCCCCTTTAGAACTTTTTCCTACTCTCGCATCCCCTTTGGCCTTTGCAATGCACCCACAAATTTTCAACGGTGTATGCTTAGCATTTTTAGTGACATGGTAGAACGTTTTCTTGAAATATTTATGGATGATTTTTTTGTGTTTGGTTCTTCCTTTGAGCAATGCCTTTCTCACCTCACTATGCTCCTCAAACGTTGTCAAGAAAAGAAATTGGTCCTCAATTGGGAGAAATGTCACTTCATGGTCAAAAATGGAATTTTTTAGCTTTCAAGCCCACCTCCTGGTTGTCATCGCTCGATCACTGGTCCGCTTACTGTGCTATTTCAATGCTTCGGGGAATAAGATGTCGAAGGAAAAAATAGGAAGAAGGCTCAGTTTACTTGGCTCAGTTCCTAGATACATGCACTCTTATCCGCTAATTCCATTCTCTTGATCTACTCAGAAGTCGAAAAAGGCAGTTGCCGTGTTGCTTGAGTTTTCATTATATTGGTTGAACGAACTTATTCATAATTTGAGTCGTGAATTACGGGAAGCCTTTCATTCTACTACTTTTTAGGTCAACCACTACATAGAAGCAATAGCGAAGCCAATCCGTATAAAGGCGAGCAACCCTTATAGCAATAGCAAACGGCCTACTTATAGCCCTATTTTACTTTCCTCTTTCTCCGGGCTGGGATTTTTATTGCTTTTTGATCAAATTTTCCCTACTTTGTTAACAAAAAGAAAAGAAGTCTTCCCAATGAATTTGTTTCAGGGGATGGATAAGGGCTTCCCTTCGCTCTTAACTGAATAAGGCAGGTTCAGCAACAGTTGAGGAGCCAACCTGCTCGATAATAATTCCATAAACACCGAGCGAAGACGGTGACAACCTAAATAGGAATAATACAACTCCGAGGCATTCCAATAGAAAATAAATTCTAGTTATTTATGCGGCTATCAATGGATGATGGACAAAGAAGTTCCCTACCTGAAGCTTGTGCTATCGCAGTTACCCGTCTGCATTGGAAGGAAGATGAAAATAGGCATAATAACCGCCTTATTCCAATCATGCGTATCAACGCATTTCCCCATCTTTTTTGCTTGTGATCCAATTTCCCTTCTAACAAGACATTGAAATGTGATCCAAGTGTATCGAGCTTTCATTAATAGAGATGAAAAGCATAAAATCTGAATCTGAGATCTTGAGATATCGAATCATAGCTATGTAAAGTAGCCCATGCGCTAAGATGTGATCTCTTCTCCTCATTTTCAGGTTGGGGGCTGTCATAGAGGAAGCAAAAAGTGGGATCCATAAGAGCCTCATTGGCAAAACTGAGATCGGTCCCTTTGCTTGCTAACGACTGGAACTTGTACTTGTCCCCGCCCTTTCTATTATCTAAACGAATCGATTGTATTTCATCCTTTGTTCCCCATAGCAATTGGGGATCAAAAAGTTGGGGCTTTTGACATAAAAAATCCTATCCGGCTTGTCTTTGCTATCGCTCATGACTTGTATTATAGTCGTAGTCTTGTAGTCAGCCTGGGATGCCTCCACTTCAAAGCAAAAGCAAAGGCTAGTCACGAATAGACTGACATAAAATTCAAGACTTCCATTACATTTATCATTATTGGGATCTTTTTCGCTTCCCTTGAATCAGCTGTTGAGGAATGAACTGAGCCGCATAGTGGAATGCCATTAACTAGGGTGGATTTTTTTAAGATTTGAATATGAAGGTTCATAAACCAAAGCTCTTTACGATCCAAAGTCAATCTCTGTATGGTTCTTTTCTTTGTTCACTCAGAGTTCCATCTTTTTGAAAGAGTTAGATCACTTCCTTTAATGGGAGTGTTATGGTAAAGAACAAGAAGAAAACAAAAGGAGAAATTTGTTCAATAGTCACAAATGGAGCCTGCACAGGTTGAAAGAGAAAGAGAAAGAGAAAAATCAAAGTACCTCCCAAAAGAAAAAAATGAGAGGCTAAGATCCATTCTTTTTGCATGAAAGGGTACGAGATAAAGTGAAAAGATAAGAGAATGGCCACAAGATAAGAGGCCGATCCAGAATAAAATATATACCTATCGCTGTCATCATAGGTGGGCTCGACTCCTTCTTTCTCGTTTAGTTGCAATGGATCTTCCTTATTTTGATTGAAGCATCAAGCAATGCAACCCGGTTCTACTTGACTAAGCTCGTGCTCGTCCAAAGAGGGAGTTTGCTTTACCCAACTCCATTTTTAATAACAAGGAAGAAACCCTCGACCCGACATTCATTAGTTTCAAATGAAGAGTCCCCTGCCCTAGTAAGAACCTACTCCTATAAAAAAGTGAGACTTTACTAAACACCGCTGATCAGTTCCGAAGTAGCAAGACAAGTGAATGAATGTGCTGTAAGCGGTAGTGAATACTCATTCCATGGAGACAAACCCCTCCGACGGAAACGTTAGTTTTTGAGTTTCATCCATCGCTGCTTGCTCATTTCCTTGGTCCTTCGCAAGAATGGTTTGAGTCTCGTACAACTCATCTTTAAGTACGTTTCTATTATGAAAATCCACTGATGGGCGGTGTATAAGATTCCCCGGGCGCCGACATACGTCTTTTTGGCCATTTTGTGCTTATGAATAGGTGGCATACAAGCCTTTTGAAAAAGCTGGAACCCCCGGATGGTGATTTTCTCAATTAAAATCAAAATAAATTTCCTTTTTATTTAAACTCAAAAGATGATGCGGAAGCGGTATAAAGGTGATGGTTCAACTTTCAAAAATTAACATAAACAAAAGTGAATAATTAATGAAACATACCAAATTAATTATTACTCACTTAAACCGTTTAAGTCCAATTAATTAGATCCAAGTCCTAGAATTTACCTAAGTCATAATTTTCAATTATCCAAAATTAGGCGAAACCAATTTTAGCAAATGACTTGAATAAACCAAATTTACCCAATATTTAATTTAGTCCCAAATTAAATGAGTGATAATTAAACCAAATTTTATCTTGAATTTATTCTAAGCATGCGTTCTAAATTATGATGCAAGAAAAACTAAACAATATCACACTACGCCGAGATGTACGAGGAAAAACCCAAGACGGGAAACAACCTCGGACGGCCCTAGCCACAAGTCCACTAGATATGGAATTACAATTACAAGACATATAGACTTACAACGACTGACTCGATCCCTCTCAAGCCTCGACGCTTCTTCTCGTAGAAACCTCTTCCTAGCGAACAACCTCGGAACACCACCGCGGTCTCGGAATCCACCGATGGGACTTTATATGGTCACCGTCACCCAAGCATGGAGCCTTTCTCCGTGTGGGTAGAATCTCAACAAAAAGTCTTCTTTGTGATGGGGTGTAGAAGCAAACCCGAAACGTCTCTTCTTGAATTCGGTAGATAAAAACCGGTGCCAAAAACTCCAAGTAAAGATATGTATATATAGAGCTTGGATAAACAACTATTGGGTGTAAACACTAGAGTGGTATATGAATTTTTCTTTGAAAAAACAACACTCAAAACTTGAACATTTTCCTAAACTATTTTTGCTCTCAAACTCTCTCTAGGAGATAAACAAGGTTGGAAAAGTTGATTAGAAAAATGTGTTTCCCGTCCTTAATAAGTCTTGAAAAAGTTGGTTAAAAACCAAGTGGGGAAAGTGGGTGAAAACTGCCAAAAACTGCTCAAAACTGTTCCCGCCCTGGCGTCTCGTTCGAACGAACTTGACTCTCGTTCGAACGAGACTTCTAACGAGCGACCAGCCTGGGCTCGTTAGAAACTCGTTAGATATCTCGTTAGAACGACCAAACTCGTTCGAACGACATATCGAACGACTGACCAGTTTAGGGTCGTTGGAAAACTCGTTCGAACGAAAACTTGTTCGAAAGAAAAAATCGTTCGAACGAACCTTGGTTCGAACGAAAAAACTCGTTCGAACGATATTTCTAACGAACGACCAGAAAGTTTGTAAAATTCGATTTTGGCCCAGAAACTTTTATATACTTATTTTAAAGTTCTAATTGATTCTTTATGAAAATAAAATGCATTTTTTATTACACCTAACACCCAATAACTATTGTTCCAAGCTCCTATATAAATATAGTTACATTCATACCTTGGGAGCATGGAACCTTAGTTGATGACGTAGAAACGAGGCACGCAAACCGGCATTTTGATGAAGCTTTATATTCTTTGCCGCTACGTCTTCAACACACACTTCATAGGCTTTAGAATATTACAATCAAATACATTCCTATGAATAAATGTTTTTGTCCGGAATTGAGCCAAAACTATATATGGACTCAATTGGAAATTTGTGTCCTTACACCTTTTTCTAACCATACAAGCTACACAAGCCAGGTGCTGGAATTACAGATTCTGCTATGGAAGCTTTTGAGTGATTGAGCATAAAGACAAGAAAGAGGAGTTTGAGGAATATTACATCTGATCCAAGATTCAGAAACTTCATTCAGCACCTGTACATCCACAATGCAATGGTCAAACAAAGATTACTAATAAAACTTTTCTCGATGGTTTAAAGAAAATATTGGATGATGCTAAGGGGAACTAGATCAATGAGCTGCTCAACGTCCTTTGGTCTTACAGGACTACACCTAGAACATTAATAGGAGAGACTCTGTATATGCTTTCTTTCGGTGGTGAGGTAGTGGTACCAACTAAAATATGCCGATCGACTCGCAAGATCTTGAATTTTGATTCCACTAATATTGATCTAATGAGGAGACTAGATCAGGATATGGTTGAAGAAGTTAGAGAGGATGGTACAATTCGGATGGCTTCTTACCAACATAGTACTTCTAGGTTCTACAACTAGAGGATCAAGCTGACCAACTTGAAACAAGGAGATTGTATCCTTAAGAAAGTAATTCAGAATAAAAACAAGTTTCAGTACAATTGGCATGGTCCATACTGTATCTCGATAATTATCCGACAAGAAACATATCACCTAGAAACACTAGAAGGCTAAGAGTTTAAGAATCCCTGGAATGCTGACCATCTTCATAGATATTACCAGTAATTTCATTTTTGATGTAATAAGTTATTCAATTTAATGAAGTTGCATTTTTCTACAAATTTTGCTCCCTTTTATGTTTTATTTTTCCATGTATGGTGTGATACCACCACTAAAAGTTTCTTTCTAGTTTTAGTTTAAACTTTTCCAACTATAAAAAAATATAATTTTTTGATTCAAACTTTCCAACTTTTCCAATTATTCAAACCTTTTCAATTTTAAAAAAAGTTTAGTTTATAATTCTTTCTAGTTAAAACTTTTCCAACTTCTTAATAGTTATTCTTTAAAACATCATGTATGATTTTATCTTCGACAAATCTAGAACTAGAAGTTAGTCAAGCCTCATCTATAACTTAAAGTTAAACATAAGAGGTTTTACTTGACCAAGTTAAACACATGAATAACTATACATTCCTAATCTAATTGGTCGCCACTAATAACTAATGCAAAAAATTAGTTCAACAAAACTAATAACAGTTTTATCTAAGTGCATTAATTGAATCTAAGGTATTACTTAGTCGACAAGCTGATTAACTAATCACATAGTAGGTTACCTAGTCGACAAGTTGTTTAAAACTGATCACAAAGCTTAAATAAAAAACAGAAGTAGAACACAAACATACTTATTGAAAAATAAGTCCATTTTATCCCAAACACTTGGTGTTATGATAAAAAAATAAAGAAAATACGGAGTTTATCCTACTGGACTCTTACCTTAGGCTTTTCTCATCCCAATAGGAGTCTCATTAAGGGTGCTCGACACAGTAGTAGATCTAAAATCCCTCATTTTGGTATGTCTACCACTACTTGATCGATCTAGTAAATGTTGGGGGTGAACATATTCATCTTCTCCTTCCAAGCCATAGTGCCTAATATACTTTTCGATAAACTCTGAGGAATGGAATCATGAGGAATGCAACTAACATCAATCTTAAAAGAAGGATCAGGATAATCCAATATTCTTAGAGCATGTGAATAGCACAGTTCAATGCCTTTAGGAATCTTTAGCAGGCTGAGCAAGTTCAACTAACCTTATTTATACCCTTTATTCTCAGCCTTCTTCTTGTGTTAATCCAAGTAAGTCAAGGCTTCATCGTACCCATTCATCCAAATAGCCTTGGGTTACTTATGGAAGTGGAAAATTAGTCTGTCCACCCTATCTTGGAGTTTCTTGATAGCCTTGTCTTTTTCCTGGAGTAGGGTAGCTTAGTCGGCAAAAGCCTTTTTAGTTCTTTCTTCATCAACAGTTGCCCAAACAACCATGGCTTTCCTGGAAGACTGGTTAGGTTTAGTTTTCTTCTTCTTTAGGTTCTCTAACTCCTCCAACATCCTGGCATTATCAATTTCCAAGAAAGATATTTTTTATTAGGAATAATATTGGTTAATTTCCTTAGACTCTCAAATTCGATCCCTAAGGCATTATTTTATTTCTCTAGCAATGAAATAATTACTCAGGCATTTTTAGTTTTTGGTTCAACACCAGCTCCTTCTTATTTAAAGTAGAAGTAATATCTTGCACCTTTTTCGGAAAGCATGAACCTTCACTTAAGTCCTTGTACTTAGCTTTATAATCATAATGAAAGAAGACAAAAGAAAGTTTGTTTTCTAGTTGCAGTTGTTCTATCATTTCATAATAGGCAGTGTTGTTCTCCACTGCTCTATTCAGGAGGCAATACAGATGGATATAAGCATATTTCACTTGGTCGGAAGATTCTGGGTAGAGTAACCCCACTAATTCTTGTTGAGTTAATGCCATATGACCATCCTCATGAAGAATTTTACACCCCCTTAGTAGGTTGGATTCAACAGAAATTATTACATTTTTCTTTGCATTAAACTGTAAGTTTATAAATATAAGCATATGGTCCCAACTAAGAAAAACAAACAGTACAAATAGTAATGAAGCTACTAAACAGTCAACATCACAAGAAAGTGGGAAAATTTGAGCAAAAATGTGTCATTTCATTGATAATTTAGAAGTTATAGAGTTGATCACATTACAAAGAAAAAAGAATAAGAAAGGGGAAATACATAAGGGAAAAAGCAAAAAAAAATGGCTAAAAGGTCCTAAACCTTCTCCTTCTCCTTGTCCTGGTTAGTAGAAAAAAGGTCGACATTGACTTCAGGCACCATGGAGGATTACCTAAAACCCTCTTCATAATCATTAAATTCTTCATCCAGGTTAGGAGGAGTTCCTGGGTCATGTATCTAAAATAACTCAAAGTTTACCAGGGTGTCGACCTCTTTCAAAGCCTCTGAATAATCTTCTTTGAGGGGAAGCTTCATAGCATAATTTATCTGAATGACTGTTATAGAAAAGTATTTCTCCCATCCCTTGTTGGAAGCCTCTTATTTATCAATCTTACTCTTCGACTTCAGATCATTGTTGTCAGAAATCAGACTGAAAGATTTATCTTCAACAGCCTTTGCCATGTGCTCAGGTTCATCAATTTTTTCTCGGCCTATGTAAGTTGGTCATGGGCTATTTTCATTGGTCTTCTGTAGCATTGGCCTTATCTTCAGCCTCTTTGACTTTGCCCTCCAAGTCTTCCTCTCTTTCTCTACGGACTCCCCAGAAGCCTTTAAGGATTTCTACAAACCATCAAAAGCTTCCTCCACATCAGTCGAGGAGGACTTTAGTTGGTCATCTTTCTCCAGCATTTGATTAAAGTCTACCAGGAACTGAAAGTGAATGAGTTTGTTACATTAGTCAAGAAGAAAAGAACTAAATATTAATAAAAAAGTTATTAATTTACTAAGGCCAAAGTTTGGGCAGCCCTCTCAGTTATTTGGGCTCTGGTCATGGGGGCTACAACCGACCTATCTGCTGACAAAGTACCATCCTTTATTAAACCCTTGGCCAGCCCAAGGTTGATCGCCATAGAGGCATCTTCAATTCTTCCTTACCTGGAAGCAAACTTCTTGGACAACTCAACATATTTAGCTATCTCAGTGGACTTTTTGGCTAGTTCTTAATGTCTAGACAAACCTTCACTCAACCTTTTGAACTTAGGTCCTTCAATTCGGGCCTCCTCAGTTGTAAGAACTTTAGTTCTCTTCTTAGTAACCTGAGACCTCTTATTAATCGTGGTATTCTTTTTTGAAGTAGTGAGAGGAGATCTAGATCCTGCCAATAAATTGGGTATTTTTCTCTTCATAATATCTGAAGTAGGTGAATTGAGGATAGTGATGATGTCAAGAGATTCAAATGAATAAGAAGTCCCTCTTTGAGCTAAGTCTACTCCAGCTGACTCAACAACACAAGAAGTGGACACATGTTCCTCTTCCAAGTTGATGGGTGGCTGAGGCAAGATAAGGGCGGGTCGGGTAATAAAAGAAGTGACAGAGCTTTTGTACTATAATAGAAAAGAAGAATTGGGGATGATATTCTCCTGATCATTGATGAATAGAAAACAAATACTTGAGATCATTGATATTGACTTCACCCTCCTTATGTCACTTCTTTTTGCTTACCTCTGCATATGAAAAAAATAATTTAGTTACTCAAAAAAGTTTTAATCAATCATTGAACAAAAGAATAAGTTGAAAATAGAAGTATGACCTATGCCATGCCCTTCCTGGGGCATATATGCCCAGTGTATTTTACCCCCTCAGGAAGGGGGGCATATTTCCAATTCTTCATGATAACACCATAATCCCAATAGTCA
Source organism: Sambucus nigra (assembly GCA_949130495.1). Lineage (NCBI taxonomy): Eukaryota > Viridiplantae > Streptophyta > Magnoliopsida > Dipsacales > Adoxaceae > Sambucus > Sambucus nigra. The sequence goes on along the minus strand of OX422213.1, from coordinate 337,811,822 downwards.
TTCTTGGAATCTAGCTGGTTGACCACCAAAGACCTATTGGCTTACTAGTCTTCAAGTAGTAAGTAATATCTCCAATAGTTCCCCCATTTATAACAGAAACATTAATTCAGGAATCCAAATTTGGGTCCCATAAATTTCATTCAACCTATTTACTCCATTCATAACCCTCCATATGTTGGTAGCTACTCTTGATCAAACAACATCAAAGTAGTAACAGAACTGAATGAAAAGTGGTTTGGGGGAAAAGTAATGCTATGCTCCACATTTAACATAGTGGGAATCTAGTGACCCTCATCTAGAGAATGCACATAAATAGGCCCATGGGAAATTTCTAACCCTCCCCAATTGGGAATTTTCCTCTTCTACCTAAATTCCTCTAAACAATTCTCATCTACGATATACACCATGACTAAAAGGCAGGAAAATGAACGAAAAGAAAAGAAAGGTAGCTGGCAGAGATTACAAAGATAAAAAAATGACAGTACGTAGCGAGTAGCAAATAATGGAAACGAAAGGCTTGAGAAGGAAAATAAAAACTAAGTGAAAAAGGTTTGAGGTAGTGAAATGGAGGGAAAATCATAACCTTTTATAGGTTGCCTCAAAAACAAAAATAAAATGATTGAACTGCACGAATGTTTGCATTACCGTCAACTGCACCCTTCCCAAAGCGCAAAAAGAACAAAATACCCTTTGGTAATTTTAAAATGTTTGAATTATTTACAAAATTCCATTCTCAATAGTACCAGTTAAAAATTTTACAAGTTCGGAAGGTCGAATTTCGACCAACTCTCAAATGTCATATCGAGCGACCCTCTAAATGAATACTCCATACTTTCGATCAATCATCAAGCATGGATCATTATGGGATATTGCTGTATGTTAAAATTACTCTCCTACGTGGACAAATGAAAAGTAGACACATGTTCTCCAATGTGGCCACTTAGTCATCTTAGACAATTTCAAAGACACCTAGTCGGAAAAAATGCAGACCAACTCCTAGAAAATGAACGCATCAGGAATATCAAAAGCTGCTCAGATGGAATGGCGAACAACACTAAATTTTAAGAGTCTCATTTATTGTACATAGATGTAATTGCCTGGAAATAAAAAGGAACTCCATCTCTTGGTTTCTTAGCCAATATAAATACTTGTTATTCCTTTGCTCAAAAGGGGATGATTCCATCTAGCACAAGCACACCCTATACTGATCTATTTTAACCCTTCAAAATAAAACCAATAGTAGACGTAGGATTTTTGTAGCTGAACCACATTAAAAACCGTCTCTTATATGTTTATCTAGCTTGCTTAAATTTATTTATCTCTGATTATAAAAATTGGACCTCCTTTATTTTCATACATTAACACTTGGGAATTGGGTTAATCTATATGTGAATTGGAAATAATGAATGCTATGAGTAAAACGGTATAATACTAGAGAATATTATTATATGTGTTTATCGAGGGGATTATTGTTTTTCCCTATGTTGTTGGCATTAAGACTTGGATTTTAGTTAGTGTTTGTTATTGGAAGGATAATTGTTGTGAGTTATTGATATTTAACTTATGTGTGATAATTGTTGGTTATTTAGTGTCGATGAGTGTTGATGAGATATTTGTTGTCCAATTGTAAGAAAAATGGTATTTTTCGGGTTAACTAATGCATATATGATTTATAGATTTGTCTATTATCATTATTTATCAATGATACTTTAGTGATTGAATAATATATATCGTTTATGAGATTTTGTTGTTAGATAAGGGTTGTTGATTATGTGGCATATGTTGATGGATATATAATGTTGATTAAAGGGATACGACCTTTAGGATTAGTTATGGTTGATATTTGAGGGCATGATATTTGGGTTATGTACATGTAGGGTTTGAAATAAAGGAGATGGTTTTTGATGTTAATTGTATTATCATGAATATTTTAAATGAGACTTTAATGTAGTAGTCACTATTTATGAGAATTGTTACGACATGTACTGATTTGATTAGGTAATCATAGAGGGAGCTATGAGTTTCATGTTATTGATGTGTATTGAATTAATTAAGTCAAGGTAATGTATTTATAAGGTTAAGTTTAGAGTTTGTCCACTCTCGATGACCAGCTAATATAGACAAAACTGTACTGGAGGGTCTTTCTTTAGATTTCATTTATGAGACGTCTTATTCATGAAGTCTAGAGAAGGTAAGAGTCTGGAGTTTAAGTTTAATAAGTCATGTACGTCATTTATTGGTTAATATTATATGTTCCCCATAAGTTACTATTGATATGTGTAGCTTTTGATTATATTCTATTTATGAAGGATGAGAAGTTTGAGGAATACGCGAAGTGACTTGATAGTAAATAAAGAGAATAATAATGAGGGAATATTTTTTGGTTTCATATATTTTGGTAATAATGATTAGAGTTATGTTCCTTTGTACATAGAAAGTTTGGATAGTAATTTGATTTAACTCAATGACTGGGCAATCTACAATGAAGTGTATCGAGGCTATTTATTTTTATTTTATTTTTAAGACAACCCATGCATATAGTATAAAGAAGGATAAGACATAGGGGTTAAAGGGGTGAAAATTGTGTAGTGTTTTTTATATAAGTATTTAATTGATATGTGATCAATATATTATCTTACAGACCACCTAATGTAGGCAAACATTTATTGGAGGATTCCTTATTTTTATTTCATTTATGAGGTATCCCATGCATAGAGTCTAGGGAAGGTTGGGGGTTTGGAGTTTAGGATGTCTAAATTATTTTATAAGTTTTTTAATGACTATGTAATTATTCGGTATATTATCGATTGGATATGGAGTTATCATTTATATAGGGCTTAAATTTGCTCACCACTTTTTCGGTTATCGGTGGTTTTGCATTGCTATTAATGCTGGTCTGGTGTCAACACGCTATGGATATATCATATGTGCATGACCTACACTTTCTAACTATAGTAACGGTTTAAATGGACTTGGTTTATGAGCATGTATGAGATCATAAGGGGGACCTACTGGATATGTAATGATATAAATATGGTTATGTATGCTAAATGTGGTTGTAGACATTCATATAATGGTAATTTTAGAATAGTGTATGATGCTATAAGACTCTGGAGAGGATGATATATTATAGTGGTGAATAAAATGAATGTAATATAGGGTATAATATGTTCTTTAGGGGCCATGTGAGAGGTCGATTAATTAGAATGAAGTTAATGAGAGAAAAATGACATACATAAGATAAGAATGAGGTAATTGGCTAATGCATTATTCAATATGATGATTTATAATGACGTTTGAAGGGAATATAAGTGAAATGTGAAATGATGCGACTAAATTAAAGTTAAAAGATGTAATTAACATATCATGAATGTGGAAAGTAAGTAAAAGGTTTCTAAGGATGCTTCGAGTTTGAAAAAACTCCCGAGGGGCCCCCAATTTTTATTTTCTTTAAAAATATATTTCCTTTTTATGAAATAGATGCGGAAGCGATGTGATGTTTCAACTTAAAACAAATTTTAATTTCTTAACAAATTAAAATTAAACCAAGTGCAATTAAATTAATCCATTAAAAACATTTTCACTTAAACATAATTAAACCAAGTCCTAGTATTTGCCTAAGTCATATTTTTCAATTTAATTAAATTAGGCCAAACCAAATTTTAACATATTATATTAATGACTTGAATTAATTAAACATGAACATTACCCAATATTAATTTGCACCAAATTAAACAAGTAGTAATTAAATTAAACCAATTTTATCTTTTTACCTAAGCATGCGTTCTAGGTGATAGTGCAAGATAAAATTAAACAATTTGTCACTACGCCACGATGTACGAGGAAAAAACCATAACGGAAAACATCCTCGGACGGCCATAGCCTCAAATCCACTAAGTATGGAATTTACATTTACAAGAAAGATGACTTACTTCCTCAACTCGAACCCTCTCAAGCCTTGACGCGTCTTCTTGTAACCACCTCTACCTAACGGATAACCACGGAGCTCCACCGCGATCTCGGACCCACCGATCGGACAATAGGTACACCGTCAACCACACATGGTGCCTTTCACCATGTGAGAAAGCCGCAGCTAAACAATTCTTCTTCTTTGAGGGATTTAGAAGAAAACCCAAACGATCTCTTCAATTCGGTGTAGAGACAAACCCAGTGCCAAGCTCCAAGAAAGATGTATATATATGAACTTGGATAAACAAAACAAAGGGTAAAAACTAGAGTGGTAAATGAATTTGTTTTTGAAAATTATCACTCAAAACATGAACTTTTTCTTATAAAAGATGAACTCTCAAAACTCTCTCTAGGAGTTAGTATGGTATGAAAAAGTTAAAATAAAAGGTTGGTTTCCCGCACATAGATATTCAACAAAAAGTTAGTGGAGTAGACAAGTGGGAAACATGGGTAAAAACGGCCATAAAATTTTTCCGCCTGAAATCTCGTTCGAACAACATTTTTCGTTCGAATGAAACCTCGTTCGAACGAGGCTTCTAACGAAGTTCCAGTGTGAACTCGTTAGAATATCATTGGAAATCTTGTTCTTATAGCCATCTCGTTTGAACGACATTTCAAACGAAGTTCCAGTGGCCAATATGGGAACTCGTTGGCAAACTCGTTCGAACGACAATGTGGTTCGAACGACAATCTCGTTCGAACGACACTTCGAACGAACTTACAAAAAGTTCTAAAAATTTCATTTTTAGCCCAGAAACTTTATATAAAAGTTTTTAATAGAAAACTTTCTAAAAACAAAACACAGTTTTAAAAGCTAACACCTAATAAACTTGTTCCAAGCTCCTATATATATATAAGATGCATTCATACCTTGGGAGCATGGAACAACTGTTGATGACGTAGAAACGAGGTACATAAACTCGGAATTTGATGAAGCTTTATATTCTTTGCCACTACGTCTTCAACTAAACACATCATAGGCTTGAGTAGGTACACTTGAACACTATCCTATGATATAAACATTTTTGTCCGAAATTGAGCCAAAACTATATTAAGACTTAATTGGATAATTGTCTCCTTACAGAGTTGAATGTTATGTGATATCTAGTATCAGTTGTTAACCGAATAGTTTATTCGACATAAATGTTATTAGTGTTGGTTAATGAGTTGATAGATGTAACTGGTTTATTATTATGTGGTTAGTGCTAGATTTATATTTATACTCTTTATATTATATGAAACATTGAAAGAACATGTTGTTATTATAATAGTAAACTATGATGTACTATCTGGTGAACATGGATAGACATTCTTAGAATAATTATTATTGTTCTTAAAAAAAGACTCTACTATAGTATTTATTTCATTTGGTACTTTTGGATGGGTTACGTTACCCATTTGGGAAATGTAGCTAGTATTCACATAGCTGGTCTTGTCCCGTTGTATTGACTAATATCTCTAGTTAGTTTTGATATTTTCGGATAAAATATTATGGAGATCAAGATAGAATTTGGAGATTTACCTTTTATGAATTATGTATTTTCCTTTCCATCATGTATTTCATATGAGACAATTTTAGATTTAGGATTCGCTTGTGACTCCACAATTGTACTTGGGATAATTTTTTGAGACACTTGTATGTTATTAAACTTTGGAGGATGTTTTAGTTGAACTTTATATTTGATGGTTACTCATATTGTTATTGTTCGTATCTCATATCATTATAAAAGTTTTAATCGTCTCATTTTTCATAACATGCTAAAAATGATATTTTAAGTTATAAAAATATGTATGTTTTAGTATTTTGGCTTGATCAGCCATGATATTAAAATATACGGGTTGGTAAAATGCATGTACCAAAGTAATCATACAATTTACATAACATTATTTATCAAATGAATCCTTTTCTAACATTGAATATGTGAATAGTCGTACTTATGAACCAGATATAATTTCACAATACTTGAATAAAAAATAAGTTCACATAGTGAATAGGATGATCATATAACTTAATTAAAAAAAAAATTAATACACATATTTTTTCTTACATTTTTCTCAGAGAGATATCATATGTGCACATACATTGATAAAATAAGCACATAAACACGTGACATACAATGTTATACTAATTCTCACCAATTTTAAAAGAAATTATCCATGATTATTTGTAAGGGAATTTTTTTTTCCATTGCCCCTAGCATCAAGGATTTGTCCATAGAGCCTAGTTTACATTGATTATGGCGCATCCCTTTATATTCGTCAAGGCATTTGATTTCACAAGTTCAAGAAGAGGGATCCGAATATCAAGCATCTTCAACAAGTTTTATGAGATGAAGTATATTTGGTGTGGATTTAGTTTTGTGTTTTGTAGATTTTTTTACTAAGTAGTTGTATTTCTCTAAACCGATTTTGATCAAAACGAGGTATTTTAAAACATTTTTTCAAACAACATTTTTCTCAGTTTACTGTAGGCAGAGTTTTAAAGTTTCATTGAGATTGTTCAAATGAGATCTCCATCTCGTTTGAACGACATTATAAGGTCATTAGAGGTGTGATTCAAGAGTAGAATAAGAGAGAGATTACTATTTTAGTGTTTGAAGGTCGTTAGATGGTCACTTCTAACGAGATTAACATCTTGTGTAAACGACATTTTGCTTCCTCAAAATTTGTGCCTGCTTATAAATACCTGCTTCGTGAAGATTTTTCTTTAAGACTTTTGATTTAAGAAAATTGCAGACTTGATGCATTAAGTCTTCACCTTTTTAGGGCAAAAACACTTTTTGTTGTACACAATCAATCCATAATACTTTTGTGAATTATCTTTGAAACCCAAAGCACTTTTATGTTGAAGTTACCCTTGTAGAGAATGAGTCCCTACTACTACTCTTATGGATCTTACGGAAATTATTGTTGATGACTGCGATCATTGTGGGTTCTCGAGGGAATTCATTACTGAAGGAAGATTATGATCTTTTTAGTTCTCGTGGGAACTATTTCTGAAGAATAAGGCAGTAACCTGCGAGGGGATTATTAGGAAGATTTCTTTAATTATATATTTGTAAGTTGCATTTTGCAAAAATATTAGTGTAATAAAAGGTTTTTCCCTTCGGGATTTTTTCGTGAAATTGTGTTTCTTTATATGCTTGATTTGAATCACATAGTTGCATGCTTAGGGTTTATTAAAAATTGGAATTTGTTTGTGGAATTGGCATCTAATTAAATAAGTTTAATCCATCAAAGAATCGCTCACTCTAATTATTTAGATTAGTTTTCCATTCCATGACACCTAAATGTACCCAATAAAAAAATACCTAGGATGGGATAAATATATGTAGATATGCAAAGTCTATAGACAACGCATGAAACTAACTAACTTGGTAAAGGGTGAAGTGTCTATGGGATTAAGTGGAAGCTCACAAAAAATTTGGGTTTCCTCTATAGTAATGTTCTTCACAACCCTCTCATACCTATCCTTAGATTGATATTTAGGAAAATCCGATACCAACCAAAGATCTATGATCTCATTGTATTGGGGTTTTAATGTTTTATATTTTTTATGAAATTTATTCTTTGTTAATATATCATTGTATTATACCATGGAAATACAAATTAGGTTTGTGATAATGCCCTATATATTTGTTCATTTATGTATAGTCAATTTTTAATCATACTCGGTAGTAAATCCCAACGAGTAAAGTTTGACTTACTCATAAAACATAACATTTTTTGTTTTTGAATAATTTAATGGATCACTACCTGGACACAAAATTTATATCCCTTCGGTAAAGTAACGTGTAAAATTTTAATAGTTTATCTTGAGTATGGGAACCTATCTGATGGTCCAAGAACATGTTTGATAGTTCAATAAAGATTTTTCAAGTAAACTAGGAATGTTTTGAATATGACCAAGGGTGAGAAACTGGTTTAGGATTATATTAAACTTTCATAATGTCACGTGTTGAAAAAGGTATATTTATTCTTAATTTTGAGAGATAATAGTATCAAAATATTCACATTGTTACCTCAATTATGTATTCATGAGTGGTATTCAATTTATTGAGTCAATAAGACATGTAAGTTTATCATTCAATATGTGGATTTTTCTTATATCATGTCCTATAGTAATTTTATTCCAAGAGATTTATTTATGATTTTAATACCCCCTCCGTAAACATATATGTTTATTTTCTATAATAAACTTGATCAGTGGATTGTTTCACGATTCGATATATATCAAATATGTTATGTTTGAGAGTCAAGAATGATAATTTTTCAGTGACATTTGATTAATGGAAAATTGAGTTTGACTAAATAATTATAGATATATTAGTGCAGGGAATCATATTATGTACTATCTAACTTTGCAAACAATGTCTCTCTATTCATATGAATTTGAGATAATCAAATTTGAGTGCAGTTGTAGTTATTTAGTGCAATTAATTTCAACTCAATAAAAAGGAAATAAATTACAAAGGTTAATTTGAAGTTTCCGTATTTCTATTTTCATGCAAATTTAATTGTTTTCTTTGGGTCCACCATATAGACCTTATAAAAAAAGAAACCATGTTTCCTCAATTTCCTAAAAATCCATTATATAGACTCCTGCTCATATATAATGGATAATGAGGAGGTTTTTCCTAGGCACATATATACAACATACTGAAAATAGATAGTGTAGTGGCTAGGTATTAGAGGGAGAAAGATATTAATATAGTTTGAGAGGGGAAGAAGAAAATGATAGGGATCTTTTCAGTTCGACAATATCCAACTATTGTTTAGGTTTCCACACTCTTTTATCACTTTAAGGATCATATACCGACAGGATCTAGTGGAGAATGGTTGTTCCAACAACCATACCACTCTAGCATGAGCACTGATCATCTTATGATCCTAGTCTCATTGATGTAAGTGATTGTTGTGATAACAACTTGCATGAAAAGTCATGAACGCTAATCAATCTTATTCTCACTTAAGTGGATGATAGTTGTTCTGATGATATGTGTACATATTCATTATTTAATCTAAGTTAGACTGACATGAAGAACGATTATTTTGACATTTAGTCTACATCAATCCGACCATTGATCACCCTTTTAATAATAGTCTCAGACGTGGAGGTTTATTATTCTATAAACCAAGATAAACTAGTACGAGAACTATTGACCCTTTTTTTGGGGGAGGGGGGCACAAAACCTCCATGTTGATTAGAAACTAGAGAAACATCCTCTCTAAAGTGGAATTTGCAAGATCTTGGAAAACTTATTAAAGCAAAAATCCTTGTGTGTGTGTGTGTGCGGGGGGGGGGGGGGGGGGGGGGGGGGGGGGATTACAAAAAGGAAAAATAAATAAATTTGGGATTTTTTTGTGACACCCCGCCTATTTAAATACTCGGCGATCAATACTTTATAAAAATAAAAAATAATCTCATTTGGTTTATTCTTAGCATCACTGTTGAAAACATTTTAAAAGTTTACTAACCACCTAGTATTCAAAAAGTCGGTGCCAAATTTTATCTTTTTATTAACAACAACAACATGTGAAAGTAATTATAATAACCAAACCATCCACTCAATAATAATAATCTGAAACAATAACTAGATAAATAACTGAAATAAAAATAATACCTAATACACCATTGCTTCCTAGTACGAAAATCCAACTAACATCTAATGAAATCAAACTGAGTCCACATATACAAAATCTAATAAACTGAATAAAAGAAGTAGTTGAAGGGGAAAAATGCCCAAATGAAATAATTGAACCACATCCTACTCTAGGAATGAAGTAACTGAAGTGACTAAATCCAAATCCTGCAAGCATCCACAAGTGCTGCAGCTACGCATCCCCTGAACAGATAATCAATCTTGGCATCCTTGAGGCTGGACACCTAAAAGGTTTTGAATATATTTTTCATACGATTTGGAGCCCAAGTAAAACCATTTGTAAATAAATAGAAAGTATTTGTCACAAGTTTAAAAATAGTTATTGATTACACATGTCAGCTCAACAAACACTCCCTTGAGATCCTCACCCCTCAACTAATGTGCACGCCTAACGTCTCCTACCTAGCTATGCTACCTAGCCCGAATAGGTCCCATCAATAACTAACTAACCACAAACAGGTTTATCTCCCCTATTTCGCCCATACAATATGCCACAATATACCGTTCATTGTCACTAAGTCTATAATTACATTTCTCTTTAACTTATCTGTACCGCCCATACAGTACTCTATTACTCTTATTAATAATTAACATCTCCCTCATGTTATTATTAAATCCAAGTTAACATTTCACATATGTTATCGTTCAAACCTTTTCATTAAGTTTCTCTACTTAAATTTTAATTTTAGATATATGTTATCTATATTTCCTTCTATTTACACATTAGTAGATGTAGCCTTGTTTAGATACACACTATCTAGTCTCCCTACTCTCATGCATAAGTCGATTAAATATTGCTTTAGATATACACTATTTAGTATCCCTACTATTACACAACAGTAAGATATTGTCCTTGTATATATATATATATATATATATATATATATATATATATATATCATCTACCAGACTGGCCACCATGATGCATACTTGCGTACTCTACTATTAAGTCCATGTACCTCTTGTACCAAATTAAGGACTATCGGTTCAGATGTTACCCTCCAACCATAAATCAAATAAAGACATATTGAAAGCGAGCATAGTTTTAAGTCTTTGGGATACGCACATACCTAACGTACCCAAATAACTTGCCAGTCCCACTAATACACACACATAGTGAGCCGCCCTAAATTCTATGTTCTGGGGTGCTAATCCAGACCTCACTGGCATCGTCAAGGTGGGATCGCCCATTGCGCGAAACCTCAGTGATAGCAGGAAGCCTAGCTATGTTCAAGCAAGAAAGAATACATTAGGTATACACACGACCTATAGATATGTATGTTCAGTATAGGCATACACACAACTGATAACTATAACCTGTATAATTATACACTTTACCTATAAATATAATCAGTATAGGTATACACTTAACCTATGATAATAACCCATACGTAGTATTTATTCATCGAATACTTACCATATCATTAATTCACAATACCAATTCACTATCGTATATTCCTTAGTATTATTCTCTACCCGCAGGGCCCATAGTTATCCATTAAGTTAATTTAGTAGTTATTAAACTCATACCCTACGGGTCTAAATCCTAGGTTTTCTCATAAACCCCATGACTCATCCTTATTCTCTCCAGTTCATTATGTTATAACTTAAGCTCGATAAATTTTCAACTTGATTCCCTCATTGATAGCTAAGCCTCAACCCTGACAAGGCCTACTGTAATTCTTAATGTCATCCATAATAAGTTAAGGATGTCCCAAAAATTCCCTCTTGTAATCATTCACAATTTATAAGCTAAAATATGGAAAATTGGCAACTCTGGGCAGACCAAATTGATTCACCTTTGGGGCGACTCGATTCGAAAAGTAGCATGTCTCTTCTTCTTCTACGTCGTTATGTTTTTCACCATTAAAGTTTTAACCCAACTTCAAAAAACTCGATAAAACTCTAATCCAACATTACTAAACATCATTTAAGTATGTAGGGGTGGTTTTTAACGTACATAATACACGAAAACGATATGAAAATCATCTAAGAACCAATCAATTCATTAATTCATTAAAAAAACAAATTATATGTTCTTTATGTATTCTGATCAAAATACTTAGAATTACTTCACGTTCTTCATCATATAACATATGATTTCGTGATACTCATATTAAGGATTAATTCTACATGCAAATCCTACCCCAAGGAATGTGTATAAATCATGGAAAACCTCAAGATTCAATTTAAATAATCAAATATAAGACCCTACTCTACATGGGAATTATAACTCTTCAAAAACAAGCAAGATAAACACTAGCCTTTGGTCTGATAGATCTAATTTCATTTGATCATGATGGATTTGTTTATCTTCCCTTCCAATCCACAATCCAAAGTTGATGAAGGTGCAAGAATAAGGTTGAAGGCTTCAAAAATCCTCAATTAAGATTTAAGAATGTCTTCTCTTACTTCTCTAATGACCTATCTTAATTTTCTATTCTTATAACCCTAGCCTCTCCAAACTATATGCCGATAAAGACTTTGGAAATTTGTAGGTCTCTTAACCCTAAGTTACCAAATGATCGAAATGCCGTCTAACGGTGTCGGTTTGGTCTAAAATCGCCCCGTGACACTATTTTGACTATTTTGACCCTTTCAGAATCAATCGTGACCTCTAAATCGTCATACGAGTCACTTTATACAATTATCTTATTTCCTCCCCAAAATACAGCTGGCGCGGATTTTAAATATACCGAATAAATTTAAATTCTAAATACTCGAATGATATGAATTATCTTATTTAAATAAATTCCAAATCACCAATTTAATTAAATTCTAAATCACCAGTTTAATTAAATCCTATATCGTCATAAATATGGGGCATTACATACTTCCCCCCTTACAAATGAATTTCATCCTGAAAATTCGGATAAGACTCGCAGTCCAAGTTTTCTACATTACCTTAATATTGTACTCTTAAGATAACTACATATATTTATACCTCTCCTAATAGCGGATAATATTAAAAATAATTCAACTACCTAGGGAGCCCATACACCCTATACCCATGCATAACTGCACCAATGTTTACCGAGTCCACTAACCTTAAAATGTAATATAAATATCAACTTACAGTTATATCTACATATATGAATAATAACCAAGGTACTAAACCCATTTCCTAATGACTAAACATCTCCCCACTTACAACATTGCACCAAGTTTCATGTGTGGAATGTCTTGCAAGGCAAAATCCAAAGAAGGAACCCCCTGATACACTACTACCTAAAATTTTCAGTCGTAGAGCGTTAGGCCCTCAGTCCATAGCGCGTAACCCTACTCTTGACATAAAGTTATACTCATCCACTCCCATGTTACAAAAGATAACATACATCACGTCGCTCTTACTATCACTAGTTTTGTGAAACACCCCGTATTTTTGTGCATTTAATATTTAATTAATTCAGGATTTTAAATTACTGGTGTGTTGTAATTTTAATTGAATTAATTATGGCAATATATATATTTAAATATTAATCGGGGAGTGAATGGTTAATGTTTAGGAAAATTTATTTACTAAGTGAATAATATTAACTTAATTACGTCATTCCGAGTATTAATGACGAGGTATACACTTATCCCAGCCGGGAGTCGGTATAGACTAAATTGAGTGTGAGATAAGGATTTTTATAAATTAATTCGGATGCCAATTCTGAGTGCGCGGTTGAGTCCAGATGGGTCGAGATAGTCAGAAAAGAGTATCCGGGGGTAGTAATTGGGTCTCGGGGTATTTTTGGGCATAGCCGGGCCCACACGGGGTGAGTTGGGCCACTTTAATTAAGCCCATTAGGTGAAAAACGGGATTAAGGGTTTTTAACCTAATGGGAGATTAGGAAATCAGCAGCCAACACAACTCCAAACCTAGGGTTTGAGAGGGGATTTGGGGGAAAGCAAATCAAGAACAAATTGGGAGCTTTTGGAGCCAAATTGAGGGACTCCGCCAACGGAATCAGACACTACGAACACTTCCAGGCAAGTGGTTAACTATTTTTGATTCTTAAAGCATGATAATCAATTTATATTATAGTGATGTGGGTATGAAAATCCGTTTTTGGGTGTAAATCCGTTTTTGGGTGTAAATGGGTACAAAATGGGTTTTTGTTTTTGAAATACTTGAATGAGATTCAAAGTAAGATTTAGATGGGTGATTGAAATCTGAATATGTATTTATGATTTGAATGAGAAATTCAGAATATAAAAGAGTGGAAATCGAATCTGGAAATTGGGATTTAAAAACAGATAATTAAATTTTAGTGAGAAAGACCCATTTCGAAAATTAAGAGATAATTAGAGGGGTTGATTAGCTTAATGATCTCTATGATGAGTAGGATGTAGATTGACCATGTGTAGAGGATGGGATGATGTGATTAGAGGTAAATTATGGTTTAAAAACCTTGAAATTCGTTAATGGTGGAAAACAGGGGGGAGAAGCGCTATAACGAAGGGGTCGATCGATCGATCGTGGGCATCGATTAATCGACGATGGGAAATCCTGGGCAGTTCGGCCTTGGGTGAAGTATAAGGGGAAAATTAATTAAATTTAACTCCCAAGCATTTATTTAGTGATAAATAAATATGAAACAATTATTCCTAGCAATTATGGGAGAAAGTAATTGGGACTAGGATGAATTTAGGTGGGGCATTTAATGGATGAAATTGAGAGACTTTATTCCAAATAGTGAGGTACGGATCAAGTGAGTGAATCCGGGTATATTGGTCATGCGACCCTAAGGTAGTGAATTAAGTTTGGAGATAAACTAAATAATTTTGAGTCGGAATATAGACTCGGGTGAATATTGAATTATGGACCAAGTGGACGAGTCCGGGTATGTTGGTTATGTGACACCAAAGTATTAAATTAATTATTAAGAGAGAGTAATTAATTTGGAGTCGGAACATAGACTCGGGAAAATATTAAAATAATAAGAGTGTATTAATTAATTTAATTGGAGTCGGTTTGTAGACTCGGGTAGGATTAAATTAATAAGGGTGTTAATTAATTTGATTAGAGTCGGTTTGTAGACTCGGGTAGGATTAAACTAATGGATGGGATAATTAGTTTTATCAGAATCGGATTGTAGACTAGTGAAGGGGTACTTATTAATTAATGTGATAATTAATTATATTAGAGTCGGACCACAGACTCAGAATTTGGGTTAATTAATTTAAGTGTAAATTAATTGTATTAGAGTCGAACCACAGACTCGGATTGGTATTAAATTAATATGAGTGTTAATTAATTTAATTAGAGTCGGGCGATAGACTCGGGGAAAATATTATATTAATTGAGGTGTGAATTAATTATATTAGAGTCGGACCATAGACTCGGGAAGAGGATAAATTATTAAGTGAGAAAATTAATTACATTGAGTCGGACCATAGACTCAGGAAATTACCGGCAGTGTACGGGATTTTGAGTATACGATAAAGCCAGAGTTTATATTATATATATACGGTGTCGTGATAGTATATATATACGTGTATTTATTTTGCGTGATACTGAATACCAGTGACTAGATATTTATTAAATTTATATACTCTACTGCTATCAAGGGAGGTTACGCGATGTGGGTGAATCCCCTAGCTTGAGGAGTAGGGCGAGTATATCCCCAGGTCATAGCGTCCGGTATATATGGGTGAGGGATTTATCTCACTTCCAGGGAAGGAATATGACCGCCTCCATTTCGTATATTTTGGTCCAAGTTGGTGAGCGATTCTAACTTGGGGAAACTAGGTTTTGTGAGCACACCTAGTGAGATAGCATTCTAGAGGGAATCATACGGTGAGGGTATACTCGGAAGATGGATACGCGTATGATATATGTGTGGATGTTAGTAAAGGTACGTATAATATGGTAGTAAATATTATATGTAGGTGATAATACAGTGCGTGATGTATTTACCTTATATAACTCGGGTTACAGTTATATGTTGTTAATTAATGAGAAACTAATTAAGTTAATCATTTGTGGTAATAATATAGTGTGTGATGTAATTACTTTATATAACTTGTGACACGGTTATATGCTGCTATTTAAGAGGAATTAATTAAGTTAATTGTGAAATAACTTATAATTCAATAATCATTATACTCGGGTTAGAGTAGTATGGCAAGGGAAGGTTATACCAGTACTAGTTGGACGGGGTAGTACAACTAGGTGGGGTTAAGGTAACCGGTAGGTGTGCACAATAGTGGAGGGGTGAGAATGTCCACAAGGGAGTGCGACACTAACTTAAATATGAAGCGCATTCATGCATTTTAAATTACTGCAGTTAATTCACTTGCTAAATATTTTCAAAATGTTTTGGGTTCTAACCCTTGCTATAAAACTATTTTCAAAACCTTTTAGGTGTCCAGCCACAGGGACACCAGGATTGATATTCTATTCCGGGGACACGGAGCTGCGGCATATGTGGATGCTAGCAGGAGTTTGGATTAGACTCATCATTCATTCATTCATTCCTAGAGTAGGAATCTTGTATCGGTTTCAGATTTATTTAGGGCTTGTCGCCCAGACTTCTCGGTACAGTTTTCAGATGTTGAATATTTGTATTTGGATTATTTCTTTGGTGGCCGGTGATTTATTCGGCTTGTTGTGTAATTATGATTCAGTTCTTTTTCATTCAGTTGTGTGAATGGTTTATATTTTCCGCATGTATTGTTTTGTTTAATTAAAAAGTTAAAATTGGCACCAGTTTTTGGAATACTAGGTGGTTAGTAAGTTTTTAAAAAAGTTTTCGACAGTGATGCTAAGGATGATCCAACTGGGATTCCTGTTTTAATTTGGTATAGGACTGATCACCCGGTATTTTATTAGGCGGGGTGTCACATTTTGTAGCATGAATAAATCACTAGTTATATCTCTCCGCTCAATAATAAGCCAGTATAACCTGAATCACATCAATAAATGTCCCTACTCACCGGGATCAAATATAATAATACAAACACATCCTTATAAGTTTATTCAACACACTATAACATATATACATGTATAGATAGGCTATACTCTCTTCCAGATGACACCTTGCAAAAATAAATCATACCCTGGAATAGTGAACAAAAAGTCCTACTATGATAGTCTCCCATTGCTTGAACTATCACTAATCAGTCGAACTCAAAAGTAATTTACTCTATTCTCATAAATCTAGAAATCAGTAGACTAACACGTAATGTTAACATCTTCTTAGTTCACACACACTCATAGGAGATACCAAAGAGTCCTGCTACCCCCACGGTAATTAATTATATATACATAATAAGGCTATTACGGCCAACGCACCCACTAAATCCAACTCATTCTCAAATTCTAGTTATCATAATATTACTTCGTGACATCTTCGTGTCAATAAAAATCTACCCCATGCTCATAAGATAATAAAGACAATTTACCTCCAAGTGCTAGTTACATCGCCTGGTCTATGGGTTCCTGAACATAATCCTTCTGTCCGAGCTGGCCCATGATCTACTATAATGGTTGTACATCTTGAACCTTATCATGTGGCTTCCCTCTACCTCTCTTAGGGAAATCTCTCTTCCTGTGGCCTGTCTCTCCACAACCAAAACATTTTTGAGAAAATTTTCCCTACCACTAATCCTGTCCTTGCTGGCTTCCCCCACCATTCCCTTGAGCTCGGCAGCCTTAAGGAATGAAATATTGCTACTGGTGCTGAGGGCCTTGCTGACCCGACCTGGACCCAACACTTTTGGGTCTATAACCCTCGGACTTAAATATCTTCGTCTTATTCCCCTAGTGAAAATCCCTCTCCTGCTGTTGTTGTGCCCCACTGGCATTACTCTCATCATACCTTCCACTCTTTTGTTATACTTCATGTGCAAGCGCTCATCCTGAAAATGAAGCAGCACTGCATTGATAACCTTTGTGCATATCTATAATGCCGAATTAACCAGAAAGTTTTGTCGGATTTTCCAGTCAAGTCCATCCATAAACTTACGCATTATCTTTTCTTCATTATTTACCTCATCTTTCATGAAATATGTTGATCGAGTGAACTCTTCCTTGTATTCCTCTACGGTCGAATCTCCTTGAGAGGTGTTGAGAAACTGCCACCTCATCTCTGTCTGAATAGCAAACTAACAATACTTGTAGTAAAACTATGCCCATAACTGCCCGATGATCATCACATCTCTCTACTCTACGGTGGTCACAGTATCCCTCCACTGTAAAGTTGCACCCACTAGCTTGAATATCTCTAAGAACTATTTCTAAATGTAACTAAACTCACTCATATGCAGGTGTAACTGCATTTCCTTCTTCCACCGACTGGCCACTACATCTGAATTACCTTGAAATTCTGGTGGTTGGTCTTGAACATCAAGTGCCCTTAATGGCTATGGTTGATTATGTAGAAAGTGTCATGCCATTACAATCATTGCCATGTTAACTGCATGTGCTATGATTTTGGCCCCCTATGCGGTCATCACCATTCTCGACGGTGGCGGTGGTTGTTGTACCATTGGCTCTTGTTGAGCATCTCTCACCTCATCTCGCATTACTACTCTACCCGACGTCCTCTCTTAGGCGACATCTGAAATGAGATTTGAAATATGTAGAAGTTCAACATCAACTACAAAGTAATCAACAGAAGAATGTAAATACGCATACGAAATAAGGAATACCAAAATCCAATAATAGGGCCCTACATCAAAGAACACTAAGTTAAAACGTAGAAAGCCGCACAAATCCTAAGGACACTAGATATTGATGCTCTGATACCATCTATGTAATACCCTGTATTTCTGAGGATGTAGGATTTAATTAAATTGGTGATTTAGGATTTAATTAAATTGGTGATTTGGAGTTTATTTAAATCAGAGAATTCATATTATTCAGGTATTTAGAATTTAAATTAATTCCGTTTATTTAAAATTCTCGCCTACCGTATTTTCAGAAGTAAATAAGATAATTGTATAAAGTAACTCAAATGAAGATTTAGAAGTCACGATTGATTCCAAAAGGTTTGAAATAATCAAAATTGTATCCTGGGGGTATAGTTTGGGTCCCGGTGCGATTTTAGACCAAACCGACGCCGTTTGAGGGCATTTTGATCATTTGGTAACGTAAGGTTAAGATACCTGCGAATTTCCAAGTTCTTTATTAGAATATAGTTTGGAGAGGTGATGAGTGCATTATTTTGTATATTTTATACCCAAATTTATACTTTGTTAGTCCCCTTTTAGTGTATTTAATAATTTTTTAGGACTATTTTATTAAAAGGAGGAAAAAATGAGAGAATAATTGAATTCTTATTGAAAATGGAAAATTTAAGTCAAAAATGGGCACTTCGATAATTTTATAATATTCTTGTGCTAATTTGTGAAAAAAGTTGCCTAGTGAAATTTTTGCAGATAATGATGGAATTTGGTGCAAATTGATGATCAATTCAAAAAAGGCGCGAAAATGCTGATTTTTACGGTCGTTCGAAAAAATACTGTTTTTACAAATCTTAAAAAAGTCGAAAATTTTTATTCTCCGATTTGGACGAAACTCGGCATGCGTGTTCAGGAAGAAAAGATAAGAGTTTTCGAGTGGGGAGAAATTCCGTCCCTTATCATGATCCAAAGATTAAAGAGGTGGAGAGATAGCTACCAACACTATTCGGCCAATCAGAAAGAGTCCCACCACAACTCAAATACCTCACCACTTGTCCTATAAAAAGGACCCTTGGGCTCATAATTTCAGAGACAATTAGAGAGGACTTTCGTGGAGGATTTCGGGGAGCAACTTTGAGTAATTGTAATCAATTTGAGGGCCAAGTTTTTATCATTTTTTTAGAGGATTCAAGATTGTTGTGAGAGAACTATTTGTAAGTTTGGTTTATTAATGAAGATCTCTACTCATTCTTGCAATTTCTCTTTCATTATGGTAGCTTGATTCTTATATTAGGAGTAGGGTGAAGTTTATCATAGTTAACTAATATTGTCACGTTAATTTTATCGTTGTTTATTCCCTACTTGTTTTAATTGTTATTAAAGATTCGGTATTCATTTTAAAGAGACACGAGAGTGTGTTTTAGAACCTTCAAGATTGTTTTGTCAAATCAAGTTTTGAGATTTAAAAATAGTAATTTTTGATGGATTATGCTTGCACTTTGATCGTTTTGATAGTCCATGCTTAAATACATTTGCGAATTTTAAAACTTGTATTTTCTAAGGGAATAGGGATTTTAGCCATCTATTAGAGACGTTAAAAATATTTTGATCATAACCGTCATATTTTCCGAATTAAACACGGCGATAGTCGGTTTAATTTGAGTTATAAAAAGGGAATGGCAACATTAAATTAGTGTGCAATATTAGTTACGTGATAAATGGACCCCGAATCCTAATTATTTCCTAATTGTTTACAAATCTCTTGCGTTACTCTCATTTATCGTAGTTGCTTTTATTTTGTATAATTTATAATTATTCTCTACCCCATTTGATCTAGTTGGACAGTTGTAATTCTTTTAATAATTAAAATTGACAAATCCTCGTGGGTTCGACCCGTACTTACACTCGCTATTCTATAATAGCCCGTGCACTTGCGGTATTTTATAAATTGACAACAAGAGGCTAGGGTTAGAAGAATAGAAAACTAAAAGAGGCCATTAGAGAAGGAATATAAGACATTCTTGGAGCTTAAGAGAGGATTTTTAAATCCTTCAACCGTATTCTTGCACTTTCATCAACTTTGGATTGTGGATTGGAAGGGAAGACAAACAAATCCATCATAATCAAATGAAATTAGATCTGTTGGAACGAAGGCAAGTGTTTATCTTTCTTGTTTTTGAAGAGCTATAATACCCATGTAGAGTAGGGTCTTATATTTGATGATTCAAATTGAATCTTGAGGTTTGGATGATTTATACACATTATTTGGGGTAGGATTTTCATGTAGAATTAATCCTTCATATGAGTAGTGTGGGTACCCGAAATTAGGATGATGGGCCTGGACGAGTAACCCAATTTTGGAGGCCCAAAGTCCAGACCTCCCGTCTTCCAACTGATTACAATCCAGTCTCTTCTCACGTTCCCATTAAGGGAGGTTCTGGGGAGAGATGAAAAAGTGGGGGAGTCCAACACCCCCACTTACTAAAATGTACATGTATATATTGAACCCTAGGTCCGAGGCAAAGGAAAAGTTGTATTCTCTGTAACCACTCTCCGGAGTATATAGAAATAACACTGACTGCACCACCGTGGACATAGGCACTTCTTTACTGAACCACGTACATCCTTTGTTGTGTGATTGTCATTTTACCTTCTTTATTCTTGCTTGGTGATTGCTTTTCTCTTATCTATTTGTGTTGCATAATAAGTGTCACCACAATTGGCGCCATCTGTGGGAAATGTTTATCTTCCCTGAGAAAAGCCCACACCAAAAAAGGAGTTTAAAATGTCTGGTCACAGTAGCAATGCTCCCCAGGCAGGGGATATTCAAGAACCACCTATTCCTCGCAGGATTAGATCTTAAGTTCTACGATCAGATCGGAGAGGTCGATTAGAAAGGCCAGCCTCAGAAGAAAGCCAAGGACCAGCGAGGTCCATGCAGATATCCAGACTGATAGATGCATACGAGGCAAGGCTCCACGAGCAGAGGGAGTCTTCTCGCAGACACGAGGTTGAGAATGCTCGCCTAAAAAGAACACTAGAAAGACTGCAGAGAGAGCTTCATCATGATACCAGGAGACGTCCATACCGCACTCCTAGCCCTCAGGCGACGAATCGGACGACGACCTTTGCGAGCAACTGCGAGAAACTGCGAAAATCTCACCGTTATCAGAGCCCTACTTATAGTAACGAGAACATATGAAATCTGGTCCGCAGGGAGATGTACCAACATCCTGCCCACCATGGTACCAGATCGACCCGAGAACTCGCTAGGCGAGCTCTCAAAACCCAGATGAAATCACCTTTCACGAGGGAAATTGAAGAAGAAGAAGCCCCCAAGAAATTTTCCATTCCAAGGTTCAAGATTTATGACGGTAAGACTGATCCCATTGATCACGTCAGGTAGTACTGACAGACCATGACCCTCTGGAACCACTGAGACGCACTAATGTGTCGAATTTTTCCCTCGAGCCTGAATGACGTAGCACAAAAGTGGTTTAAAAGGCTTCCCCACCGATCCATCAGGAGTTTCAAATCACTGGTCGAGCTCTTTACGACCCGATTCATTACTAGTATCTCCTATCCTAAAAGGATGGATGCTTTGCTGACAATGAAGAAAATGCCTCAAGAGACCCTCCGAGACTACATGAAGAGGTAATGGGAGTTATTCAACGAGGTCGAGGATTGCTCGGAGCAAATGGTAGTGGCCTCTTTCAAAATTGGGCTGCCTAGCTCTTCCCTTCTATACCAGTCCCTGATGAAGAAGGAGGCTATGACTATTGACGACCTAATGGCTCGCATCGAGAAGTATGCTACGGTGGAAGATGTCATCGCCTCAGTACAGGAGAAAACGGTCGAGCTAAACTCACTACCAAGGGTAGTGAAAAAACAAAGAACCAGAAGAAAGGAGGAAAGAATGGGGACAAAAATGGCTCCAAAAACGGTGGCAACAATGACACGTCGAAAGCATTCCAGGCGGTCAACACCATCTTCAAAGAACCAATTTACAAAATTCTCGCAAAAATCAGGGACGAGCCATTAGATGGGAGGAGATCCCTCGAAGAGGAACAATGCGCTGAGATGCGACTTTCACAAAGAGGGTGGACATAAGACTGAGCATTGCAAATATTTTAAGTCCCACCTCGAAGAGCTAGCCCAATCCGGGCATTTGAATGAGTTTATGGAGAAAAAGGCAGAGAAAGTGGCTTCCAATAGAGAGGCGAAACCTGACAATGTGCTCGAAGATGACGCGGGACATGAGTTCGCGATACTTCATGGGGCATCTGATGCCAAGAATATCCAAGGAAATTCAACTCGGATCGAGATGAAGAAAATTACAACGGTGATGCAAGCTTTTCAGATAGATCCATCAAAGTCACAATCAGGAAAGCGTCGACGAGTGGATGACGTCAACTATAATAAGCATATTATTTTCACAGATGAAGATCTGGTGGGAGTAAGAACCCCACATCATGATGATTTGATCATTACCCTCAGAATAGCTAACTTTGACGTCAACAAGTTGCTCGTCGACTAAGGAAGCTCATCCAAGGTAATGTATCTCGACCTATTCAGAAAAATGAAGTTAAGCATCACCGACCTGAAGGAGGATACTATCCCTTTAGTTGGCTTCGCTGGAAAAATAACTATGCCCTTGGGAAAGATTGTACTGCCAGTTCACGTGGGAAACGTCTCCAAAATGATTGAATTTTTGGTGGTAGACATCGACTCGCCATACCAGGCCATCCTCGGCAGGGGATGGCTACATGCAATGAAGGCAATCTCCTAGACCTACCATTAGAAACTCAAGTATGTAACCGAGCGAGGAGTAATGGAGATCCACGGTGATAAAAAAATGGCGATAAAGTGCTTCATAGCAGCCATCCGACCAAGGCCAGAGAAGAAGGCAGAAAAGCCCAGCGAGAAAGTTAAAGAAGGCCTGACACCTTCTAAATAGCAATTAAATCACGGAAGACCTGGAGTAGAGGAGACCATGCTCCTCCCCTCTGAGAGGGTTGTCGAGGACCTAATAGAGGTTATGGCTGGAGATAACGACAGTAATAGAGTCTTCTTGATTAGAGCATCTCTCACTGACCAGGAACAGAAGGAATTGACAACTCTGCTGAGACGCAACGTAGATGTTTTCGCATGGAAACCATACGAGCTACCTGGGATCGATCCTAGTATGGTCTGTCATCAGCTGCACGTCGATCCCGCCTTCAAACCAATCATGCAGAAGGCACAATGAACTGCACTCGAGAAGGCAAAAGAGGTAAAGAAAGATGTTGAAAAACTACTGGATGCGGGATCCATACGGGAAGTACAATTCCCCAAGTGGTTATCCAACCCAGTAGTAGTTCCAAAAAGCAACGGGAAGTGGAGAGTTTGCATCGACTTCACTGACCTCAACAGAGCATACCCTAAAGACAGTTTCCCCCTCCCCAAAATAGACCAACTGGTGGATGCCACTGCAGCTCACGAGCGAATGAGTTTTCTGGACGCATACTCAGGTTATCATCAGATCCCCTTATATGCCCCAGACCAAGACAAAATAGCATTCATTACGATAGTTGGATTATACTGCTACAAGGTAATTCCCTTTGGGCTCAAGAATGCAGGGGCAACCTATCAGCGGCTGGTCACTAAGATATTTAAGGACCAGATAGGAAATACCATGGAGGTCTACATCGATGACATGCTCGTCAAAATAAAGAAGAAAGAAAACCACCTCTCAGACCTGTCAAACACCTTCGAAATCCTCAGGAAATACCGAATGAAACTTAATGTGAGCAAGTGTTCCTTCGGTGTCCAGTTAGGAAAATTTCTTGGATATTTGGTCAGTAAGAGAGGCATAAAGGCTAACCCAGACCAAATCGATGCAGTTAATAGGGCCTCCTCGAACAATTCGGGACGTACAGAAGCTCACTAGTATGCTCGCTGCCTTAAATCGCTTCATCTCTAAATCCTCCAAGAAATGTAAGCCTTTCTTCCAGCTTCTAAGGGGAACAAAACGGTAGAGTGGAGCCCAGATTGCTCACGGGCACTGGCTGAGCTCAAAGCTTACTTAAGCTCTCCACCACTGCTTGTTATACCATGGCCAACAGATTCTTTGTACCTATACCTCTCTGTTTCTAGCCACACTATCAGTTCTGCATTAATGTGCGAGGTGGCACGAATCTAACACCCTATTTATTATGCGAGAAAGACCCTACTAGATGCCGAACAGAGGTACCTACCATTGGAGAAGCTCTCCTTTACACTAGTAGTGGCTTCGAGAAGGTTGAAGCACTATTTTGAAGCCCACACTATAATCATCCTTACATTGCACCCCCTTAAAGAAATCCTGAGGAAAGCGGATTTGTCGGGCAGACTGTCTAAATGGTCAGTCAAGCTCGGGAGATTTGGTTTCCAGGGACAGATCCTTGCTGATTTCATAGCCGAATTCACGGGCGAGGAACCTTCCAACTAACCTCAACCAGCAAAGCCAAAGGAGAACCACTCTACAAAGGAACCCTGGAAACTGTTTATTGATGGAGCCTCCAACTCAAAGGGGGAAGGGGTAGGCATTATCCTTATTACCCCAGAGAATACAATCCTTGAACAAGGAATTAGGCTTTGATTTGCAGCCTCCAACAACGAAGCAGAATACAAAGCCCTAATAGTCGGCGTCCAGAAGGCGCGCACTTTGAGAGCAAAGTATTTATAGGTGTTTGGCGATTACCAATTAGTCTCCAATCAGATAAGTGGAGACTACAACACAAAAGATAATAGAATTGCAGCTTACCTCGCCTTAGTGAAAAAACTAATGGCGAGATTTGAAGAGATCACTGTCCAGAAGTTTCCCAGAGGGTAGAATAGTCGTGCTGATGCCCTAGCAGCCCTGAGTTCGGCAGTCGACTCGGACCTGAAAAGAACCATCCCCATCGATTTCCTCACTCATCCGAGAATTAACCGTGATAGCAAGCCATCAGACTTGGGACAGGTACTCCAGGTGGGATCAGATCCCGGCTGGATGGACCCCTTAAGGGGATATTTGAAGGATGACACACTCTCGAATGATAAGAAGACCGCCCACCAGATCAGAGTCAAAGTTGCTCGCTTTCACTTATCTCCAGAGGGCAACATATATAAGAGATCTTTCCCCGGACCCTACCTTCAATGCGTTCACCCAGAGAATATCGAGCAAGTGCTACATGAGCTTCACGAAGGAGTCTGTGGAAGCCACATCGGAGGAAGGTCTCTAGCTTTTCGAGCAATGAAGGAAGACTATTGGTGGCCATATATGCAAAGGGACTCTGCGATGTATGTTCGCAAGTGCCTGAAATGCCAACTTTACGCTCCTATGGTCCACCAACCTGCTAGCGACCTAAAATCACTGTCCAGCCCATGGCCATTCACCCAATGGGGGATTGACATCTTGGGACCACTTCCTACCGCCACCGGAAATCGCAAATATCTGTTGGTTGCAACTGACTACTTCACCAAATGGATCGAGGTAGAACCCCTGGCGAACATTCGAGATGAATATATGATAAGATTTATATGGAGAAATATAATCACACATTTTTAGCATCCCCAGAACAATCATCACCGATAATGGAACGCAGTTCGAGAGCAACTCCTTTCAGAGTTTTTACGACGAGCATGGAATCAAACACTATTTCAGTTCGGTGGCCTATCCTCAGAGCAATGGCCAAGCAGAGGCTTCCAATAAAACTGTGAGTGACAGGTTAAAGAAGTGATTGGAACGAGATAAAGGTGCATGGGTAAATGAATTACCACATGTTCCATGGGATTACCTAACCACTCCCCGATGAGCCACATGGGAAACCCCATTTTCACTGACATATGGGATGGAAGTAGTCATCCCATTAGAAGTAGGCTTACCGACTATGAGGTCCAACCTTATCGACCAGGGCCATAATGATACAGCATTGCTTGCCGAACTCGACATGGCCGACGAGAGCCGAGAGCTAGCCCTAGTAAAACTAGCGAGCTATCAGCAACAGCTCGCGAGGAACTATAATAAGAGGGTCAACCCAAGGACATTCCGAGTTGGGGACTATGTCCTAAGGAAAGTCCTAGGCAGTGCAGTGAAGCCATCGGACGACAAGCTGGGGCCAAACTGGGAAGGACCCTTCAAGATAATAAGAGACAATCTGAAAGGCATCTATCACTTGGAAACGATGGAAGACAGAGAAATACCATGATCATGGAATGCAGCCAATCTCAAGAGATTCTATTTTTAGATCTTTCTTTTATTCTTTTGTTATGGAACTGGAAGTTCATTTTCCTTGTCATTAATGAAAGTTATTTAAACGGTTGCATTCTGATAAGTAACAGCTATGTAAGCTTTATCGCAAATCTTTTTCCAAATGACAGGCACATTGATCATTACGCCATAGTAGGGGAGTGTCCCTCAGGTTATCGTTATGAAGCACAAAATACCTCCTAGCATTGCCCCTGGCAATATATGAAGCACTAAAGGAGATCCTTAGGCAATATGGCCAAATTTATACTGGTTATCAAACCTTCTTTGGTTAAATAAAATCCTGATCGGATAAAGCATCCAACACAGGTGTGTCCTCGCCAATTGCCACACTTAGGCCTAAGGGAGTGTGACGACACGACCTAAAAGGTAAAGGGTTGCACAATGGTATCTAGATATTATACTGGACTGGGAGGACACTTGCGTGATAATACAAATTCAAAAGATCATAAAGGAGGAAAAATATAATACACTTGTTTAGTCGGCAAATTAGCCCAAAACATAAATTTTATTAATCAACTATAGTTACAACAAGTACAGTACATGTTTAGTCGGCAAGCTCTCCCAAAGCATTTACACTACAAAAAATACACAGAGTAACTACTAGCAAAATTCTAATGAGGATGAGGCCTCTGAGCAAGGTAATCAGCCACTTGGGCTCTTCGGCCATCATCGGGGTAAGGGGCTAGCCCCTCCTCAACTTCGTTAGCATCCGACTCCAACAACTGCCGAGGGATGGAATCGATGGGTATCCACTGATCATCTCTCCTAAAGGGATTGGGCATCCAAGTGGAGGGGGAGATCTCATGGCGATACCAGAGCATTAAGTTCCTTGGAACTTGCATCTGCCTCAATGCACTCAACGACCCCCTGATGAAGGCGAGCTCCTCAAACTCTGTCAGCCTAGTCAGAGCATCTTGCCAACCCTGGTCGTTACCATCGACCCATACTCGCCGAGGTCCTTTTTTAAATACGTGCCGCAAATGAGTAACTTCCCTCTGGAGCCCAGCAGCAATCACATACACTCACTGAACATCATCACGAAGCTCCTCCATTTCTCTAGCTGAACCTCTGGTGTTCTTGCGAGCTCGCGGAATGACTGGAAGAGAAGAGCCATGCAATATGGGAGGGACATCGCCCTGAATAGCTCTAGCTCGTGATGAGGAAGAACCTCATAATACTGCTGGAGCAGTTCTCGGCGCATGCTCCCTAAGCCGCGAGACCTCTCTCCTCAAAGCCTCATTATCCTGTTGAAGAACTTCCCCAACTTGATTGATCTCGAAAGCCTCTAATAGCTTCGCTCTCAGCGCGTTAACCTCCTCTTGGACTGAGGCACCAATATCCTCCATCTCTTGGAGCCTGTCCTTCAGCTTGGCGACCAGGTCAGTTTTCTCTATAAAGCGCTTATTCCTCAATCGTAGAGATTTGCAAATCCTAACAAAAGTGTGACGAACTTCGGAGCTTACATCAAGCCCAAGCATCCTTACCAATTGAGAAGTGGCAGGAATATAATCATCAACATCAATCGACTACAAGAAATGAAAGGGCAAGGGAGAGAAAAAGACAAATCAGTGCACTGAGAAAAAGAAACCTTTTCATTAATAAGGGTTAAAAGTACATCGAGCAGCAAAAAGAAAAATTATAAACAAAAAAAGCAAAAGTACAAAGTAATCCTAGATAATAACTAGTTAGCAACCTCAGGCTGCCCAGAGATAGATGGATGCTTTCCCTTGTCAGTGACAGTAAAAGCACCCCCCTCAGCAGGGGCAACCTCTGTTACCTGTGCAGAAGGGACCTCGGCAGGCAACGTCTGGGAGACAGGCTCAACGCCTTCAAGAGCAGGGGCAGGGGAATTTCGTCCACTGTCGGCTTCGGACCCGAGTCATGCTCATCAAATAGAGGAGAGTCGATATCAACACTAGCAGCTAAGAGGGCCTTGTTCCAACTAGGGCTGTCAATGGACCGGGTCTGGACCCGGACCCGATCCGGCCCCAACCTGAATTAACGAATCTGAGCAAATTTTATAGAACCGATTATCCGATGACCCGATTAGTTAATGGACCGGATTTGGATATACATGACTCCGATCCGATAAGGACCCGACCCGAATGTGTATATATATAATATAATAAATATATATTTATATATAATATTATATATATATATATAGTCTTACATATAGTTACTAAATATATATATATAACTAACTTATATATATATATATATATATATATATATATATATATACATACATATATATAACAGTTATATATATATATATATAAGTTATATATAAAAACAGTTTTACATACATATTTACATACATATATACATAAGTTATATATTTATATAAAAACAGTTTTACTATATATATATAAGATAGTTTATATATATATATATGTATATATATAAGTTATATATTTATATAAAAACAGTTTTACTATATATATATATAATATATATATATATAATATATAATCGGGTTGGGTATTCGGGTCGGGTCTACGGGTCCTTAACGGATCCGGGTCTGGATCCATTTTCTGAGACCCGTCGGGTAATCGGGTAAGACCCGATCCGTTAAAAATATACTCGGATCGGATCTGGATATACCCAGATCCGATCCAGACCCGAACCGTTTACACCCCTAGTTCCAACCCTTATTGAAGTTCAGACGGCTGATGTAGCCTATCTGAACCTCAGCGTCTTCATATGCAGTAGTCCACCCGGAGTTTTATGAATCCTCCTTGATGGTGGCTGCCTCGGACTCCTTCTCCTTTAAGTACTCGGTCAGCACCTTATTCTCCTCTGTGACAACCAGCTTTCTCGAGCAAACCAGGTTGTAGGCTTGTCGCAGCTCTTTCAACTCTTTAACTACTGTGTCCTTCTCCCGGTTGGCTGTAGTAAGAGCCAGATCGGATGATATCCGAGCAGCATCAATTGCCTTAAAACTAACCTCGAGATCTGTACCCTTTAACTTCAAGGTGGTATTTTCTTTCTCCAGCTCACCATTTTTCTTCACCAGCTCATTGCGAGAACGATAGAGCACGGCAAAGTTGGTCACAAACTGTAGAAAGAAGAAGACATTAGAAGAAGGAAATAATAGAATTCATTAAAACATTGGAGAAAAGAAATAGTCTTACCAAAGCTAGCCTCTGGCTAGCCTGTAGGGCTAGTTGATCAGACCCCAGCGCCCTTTGGAGATTAGCAGGAAGAACTGCTCTCTTGAGCAGCGTGGGGGCCAACTGAGGAGAAATTACAACTGAAGCCCCCTCAGTCAAGGCAGACACCGGGACTAAGGCTTGCCCAGCCTTCATCCTTGCCTCCATCTTCCTCCTCTCTTCCTCCTTCTCCCTCTCCATTCTTCTCCTTCCCTCTATCCTCTTCTTCTCCTCCACTTTCTTTCTCTCCTCTTTTTTTTTTCTCTCTCTCTCTCCCTTACTTGCTCTTCTTCTTTTCTCTTCTTCTCCTGCTCCTGAGCAGAAGACCGAGAACCAGTAGCCACGGCCCTAGAGCTAGACTTCTGCTTCTTCGACCTCTGAGCGAGAATCACGTGATCTTCATCATCATCATCCTGAAATAAATTCTATTTGGAGGAACCATCTCTTCGCTCGAACTAATAGATGTGCTCGACGACTCTCGAGCTTCAGAAACTTCCCCACGTTCAGAGGAACTACTACTACTGGATATCCTTTCACCTAAATTGCTTACAACACCACCTGCGATATCACTTTCAGAGCTGCTCTCCTGCTCGTCCAAATGGATAGGATCCGTAGCAGTCTCTTTAGAGGTATCAAACTCAAGGATACTGTCCACAAGCCTTGCTATAAAACTGGAGCCAACATTTTTGTATTCATGCAGAAAAGCAGCAGACTGGGGATGTTCGCCGTCACCCAAAGGCTCCCTGATATTCCAAGCCTTGACCAATTCAGATAGACGAACCTCGCTGAGACCAGGTTCCAAATTCTTCGACCTCGCTAAAGAAAAGACATAGAAAAATAAAAAAGATCACAAATCAACAAAAATTAGAAGAACAAAGCAAAGTCTACCTATGTATTCTTCCCCATAAAAGGGAACAGAGAACCTATCAGACCTCGACCCTTCAAATTGGGGAGAAAACTACCAGTTCCTAGCAAAGAAACCTTCTTGCCAGTAGTCCTTATGGGAATCAGGTAGGTTTACCACCAATACCCTGTCAGGGCTCCTGTCTTTGAGGTAAAGGACACCAGAACTAGTTCAAGAAAAAGAATAGCAAAAACAGACCCCGACAAGCCCTAACCTAGTGCCATACAACTGATTTATTCTATGGATGCCATTAATTATCTTCCAAACATTGGGAGAACACTGTGCAAGAACAATATTAAAGTAACCAAAGAAGTGCAAGAACAGATTGTTGGGAGGGAAAGTGATTCCCCCTTGGTAAAGCAACAAAACATGGATCTAATGGGCATCCTCTATCTCCCTAACATTTCTAGGGGGGAAGCGTAACACTCAATATCTACCCACTCTGGGATGTTATAAAACTTCCTAAATTTAGAGACCGACCTATTCCCAATCTTCGCCATTAAAAAGCCCTAGAAAAGTATAAATTCAAAGAAAAAGTACAAAGAAAAGGCACAGGAGACTTACAAGATGGAAGTTCAACTCGAACGATGAAGAATCACGAGCCCAAATAACAAGGAAGCAATGATAATGAAGACTGAGAGAAGAAAGTACGACTCACTAGAGCTCACAGGGAAGGGAAGAATGCTGGGAAGATTGAAACGACGGACGGAAAATGACCGTTCTAGAAAACTTTTAAGTGTTGCTAATTATAGTGCACAGACCTCGAAGCAGGTGCCGCCAGAATCAGTTCTCCAACTTTTAAAGAGTTGCACGGTATACGAAACAACCATTATGGCAAATCATTTAAATTTATTGAGACCATAGCATGGCCCAACAAAATTTGGGGCAATTGTGGGTACCCGGAATTAGGATGATGGGCCTGGACGAGTAACCCAATTTTGGAGGCCTAAAGTCCAGACCCCCCGTCTTCCAACTGATTACGATCCAGTCTCTTTCCACGTTCCCATTAAGGGAGGTTCTAGGGAGAGATGGAAAACATGGGGGAGTCCAATACATACACTTACTAAAATGTACATGTATATATTGAACCCTAGGTCCGGGGCAAAGGACAAGTTGTATTCTCTGTAACCACTCTCCGGAGTATATAGAAATAACACTGACTGCACCACCGTGGACGTAGGCACTTATTTGCTGAACCACGTACACCCTTTGTTGTGTGATTGCCATTTTACCTTCTTTATTCTTGCTTGGTGATTGATTTTCTCTTATCTATTTGTGTTGCATAATAAGTGTCACCACAAGTAGTATGAAATCAAATGTTATCTGATGAAGAATATGGATGAATTCTAGGTATTTTTATGAGAATACATGAGAAACATAAGATCTAGAGTTTTTGATGAATTAATGAATTGATTGGTTCTTGGATAAATTTCATATAGTTTTGATGTATTATGTACATTATAAATCACCCGTATTTATTTAAATGATGTTTAGCAATCTTGTATGAGAGTTTTATGGAGTTTCATAAAGTTGGGTTAAATCTTTACTTGTGGAAAACAAAACTACGTAGAAGAAGAAGAGACCTGCTACTTTTCAAATCGATTAGGCCCAGAGGCGAATCGATTTGGCCTCCTCGGCAAATACATTCGGTCTACCCAGAATTGCCAATTTTCCTTATTTTACCCTAGAAATTGTGAATGATTATAAGGGGGACATTTTGGGACATCCTTAAATTATTATGGATGACAATAAGAATTATGGTAGGCCTTGGTAGGGTTGATGCTTAGCTATCAATGAGGGAATTAAGGTGAAATTTTATTGATCTTTAGTTATAATGCAATGGACGCGAGGGAATAAGGATTTGTCACGGAGGTTACGAGCGAACCTAGGATGTAGACCAGTAAGGGATGAGTGTAATAACTACTGAATTAACTAAAGGGGTAACTATGGGCCCTTCAGGTATAGAATAATCCTAAAAAATATACGATAGTGAGTTAATATTGTGAATTAATGATACGGTAAGTATTCGATGGATAAATACTGCGCACGGGTTATTATTATAGGTTGAGTGTATACCTATATGGATTATATTTATATATGGAGTGTATAATTATACGAGTTATAAGTATCGATTGTGTGTATACCTATACTTAATATACATATGGATAGGTTGTGTGTATACTTAATATATGCTTTCTTGTGTGAACATACCTACGCTACTTGCTATCATGGAGGTTCTGAGTAGAGGGCGATCCCACCTTGACAATTCCAGTAAGGTATGGATTAGAACATAGAACTTAGGGAGGCTCACTATATGTGTGTATTAGCTTGATTGGAAGGTCACTTGGGTACATTAGGTATGTGCTTAGCCCAAAGGATTTAAACTATGTTCACCTACAATATGTAGTGATTTGATTTATGGTTCGAGGGTGACACCCGAACCGATAGTCCTTCATTTGGTATGAGAGGTACATAGACTTGGTAGCAGAGTACGTAAGTATGGATCACGATGGCCAGTCTGATAGATGTTAGATTATATATATATATGGGTGAATCACTTACTATTGTGTGATAGTAGGGAGAGTAGATAGTGTATACCTAAAGCAATGTTTAATTTAGTTATGCGTGATAGTAGGGAGACTAGATTGTGTATATCTAAACAAGGGTAAATATACTAATGTGTAAATACTAGGAGAGATAGATAATGTACATCTAAAATTAGATTTTAAGTAGAGAAACTTAATGAAAAGGTTTGAAGGTAACATATGTGAAATGTTAACTTGGATTTAATAATTACATGAGGGAGATGTTAATTATTAATTAGACTAATAGAGTACTGTACGGAAAGTACGGATAAGTTAAAGAGAAACGTAACTAAAGACTTAGTGGCAATGAAGGGTATATTGTGGCATACTGTATGGGCATTACAGGGGAGCTAAACATGTTAGTGGTTAGTGTGACACCCCGACTAATTAAATACCGGGTAGCTACTCCTTTATTAAATTAATTCAAAATGCCAAGTTGGTCCAGTTAATAGCATCACTGTCGAAATCATTTTAACGATTACTAACCACCTAGTATTTAAAAAGTAAGTGCCAAATTTTAATTAAAGTCTGATTAACATGCAACAAGTGTAATAAAGAATAATAACACCATTCACCATAAAGAAGTAAATATAATAACCATCACATAAAGTAAATAAAGTCTGGAGGAAAAACTCCTCACTACAAATCCCACAACTGATAAGTAAACTGAATACTAAATCAATACATGCCAAAGTCTGAAAGCTGTAATGGAAATGTAACTCTAATAGAAATGGGCAACATGCCCTACAACTGATAGATAATGAATCTGAAATCCAAGTGATAGAAGCGTCTACAAGCAAATCCCTGTATCTTCCACAAACAGCTACAGCTCGTCACCTGAATGAGTATCCTATGCATGGTTTCCTTGTGGTTGGGCACCTAAAATGGTTTTACAAAGAAAAATAGATTTGAAAAGCAAACGGGTCAGAGCCCGAATGTGGAGTTATATTTAAAAAAAACTGCAAGTGCTTTAAAAACATTTAAAACATTAAATGCAAAGTACATGTTAGGACGTGCACTCACATGATATTCTCACCTCTCGTCTAACTGTGCACTCCTAACGTAAGTACCCATCTACAACGACACAAACCACTAGCTAAGTGACATCATATCTAGCTAGACTGTCATAGGTCCTACCCTTATTACTCGGTTCTATTAATATTATAACGCTCGTAATTAAGTAGGGGTTTAACGTAAACTCAGATGCTCAATATGCAATATATATCACTATCAGTTAACTCGTTATGTTTCTCGAAACAATACCGTAATAATTTATTCAACATTAACATGAAGGTTCCCATTAATCAAGTGTATATTAATCACAACATAAATATACAATACAAGCACCCCGAGAACTAAGCTGTGGTGCGCACATACTCTGCTATCCATCCCGGTACATCACGTACATAAGGATTACATATTCCGAATCTCTCAGGAATAGTTCACAGATAACAACATCACAAATAATGGAGGCGAACACAGTCACATCACATGGGTCACGCACATACCTACGCTCCCACGATCAGCGGACTTATTAATATCCCAATAAGTCTTTCTATGACCTATGTTCATCAAGGTAACCAATCTAAATCCGGGCAACACAAGGATTAGAGGGCCCTAAGCGAATGCAAACCTCCCGTGATAGCAAGTATGGTAGGTATGTCATACACACAATTTATATACCAATACTAAGTAAACACACGTCTTTAGTAATCCCGTAGTTTAATCGTAGTACATATCGCATTCTCGTACTAACTTATAATTATCGCAATTTATACTATTCCGGTTTATAATCATACGTGCCATAATTTATTCTCACGTCGTAGTAGACACTCACGTCTCAACCCTAACCGTCCATTTAATATAACTCTCGTATAATTTCCTTCTCATAAATACCCAAAAGTCCCAATTCTATCAATACATCATCATCGGAATGTTATCTATAACCTCGAACAAGTTTACGGGACTCCAAAAATCAAAACAGTCCAAAAAGGCCCAAACTGTCAACTCGTTAGAAGTCTCGTTCGAACAAGGCTGTTCGAACGAGATTCCATTGTCGGCTCGTTAGAAGTCTCGTTCGAACGAGACTGTTCGAACGAGATCCAGTTCGTTCGAACGAACTGTACCTTCTAACGAGATCTCATTCGAACGAAGTTATCGAACGAGGTTCCCTTTTGTTAGAAGCGACTGGTCAATTTGTTAGAAGCTCGTTCGAACGAGTTCGTTCGAACGACCTGGGAATGGTTTCTAACGACTGACCAGTTTCGTCCCAGATTTTCTAAATCTCGTTTTTTCACCATTATAACTCCTCAAATCTCTTCTAAACTAAGTCCCAACAATCGTTTTAAGGTCTCTAAACAACCCTAAACATATTATAATCACATCCTAACACGTTTTGAAGGATTAATCCATCCTAACATCAACCAAATTTACAAATTTCTACACTTTTTCCCAATTTTTCAAGAACATGAACCCTAACTTTTTGAATCATGAATTAACCCAATATAAATCCGTTTTACTTTCTTCCAATCACAAATATCATGAGAATACTCATCTACCTATCATTCTACATGCAATTCTCCTCAAGATTTTTAAGTTCTAAGTTCCAAACTACATGGGTTTTCATATTTCACCAAGAACAAACATAAAATTTGAATTATCTAACATGCAAGGAACATTCTCTAAAATTAAATGGAATTAAGTCACTTGCCTTGATTCGATTTCTGATTTTGGTGTTGGTTTGGTGAAGATTTCTGCAGAATTTCTTCTCTTCTCCAAGCTTCTTCTCCAATGGTGGCTTAAGGTGGCTAGGGTTTTCTTTGGGAAAGTTGGAAACCTAAATGATAACCTCCGTAGCTTAAAGGGTTAATATGGGTTGGTTAGTGGGCTTAGTGGGTTAAATCCACATCAGATTAAAACTCTCAATTTTCGTCACTTTTAATTCCTCAAAATACAAAATTACCAAAATACCCTTTATGATGCCGGTATGGCCTAAAAATACCCCGGGATCCAAACTACACCCCTGGCTAGTGTTTTCTGACTATCTCGACCCTTCCGGACGCGTTGGCGCACTCAAAACGACCATACGGATAATAGAAATAAAAATCATTTTTATAATTAAAATAATATACCATGACGCGGCGGTCACACG
Source organism: Sambucus nigra (assembly GCA_949130495.1). Taxonomy (NCBI): domain Eukaryota; kingdom Viridiplantae; phylum Streptophyta; class Magnoliopsida; order Dipsacales; family Adoxaceae; genus Sambucus; species Sambucus nigra. The sequence continues at coordinate 337,775,510 of OX422213.1, read as the reverse complement.
CGCCCCAACAAAATTTCTAAAATGTCGTATATAAATCTCACGACAAATTTTGCATAATTCAATATTCATATAACATCATATATGCACAATATAGTTAAATACCAACTCACATCTCGCTAGTATTTTACCCGGATTAATTTCTAATTAATACGCATTTAATTAATTAATCCCAAAAATAAATATAGCCAAAAGTACGGGGTATTACATACTTCCCCCCTATTAACTGAATTTCGTCCCGAAATTCGAAACTAGAAAGTACCTGCTAAAAATAACTCTGGATAACGTTCGCGCATCTCATCCTCGCGCTCCCATGTGGACACCTCGACATTGTGATGTCGCCACTGAACACGCACTAACGGAACTATCTTTGACCGCAGTTTCCTCTCGCTTCGGTCCAAAATAGCAATCGGCCCCTCCTCGTAGGAGTATCCGGCTGGAGATCGATGTCCTCCACAGCAATGTGAGAATGAGCCAAATTATCTCTAAGGTATTTCCTCAGAGAGGAAATATGGAACACATCGTGAATCCGATGAAAATGCTCCGGTAACCCAAGTCTATACGCATCCGGTCCGATTCGCTCAATAATGGGAAATGGCCCACATACCTCGGTGCCAACTTCCCCTTCTTCCCGAAATGCATAATCCCCTTCATAGGAGACACTCTGAGCAAAACCTGGTCCCCCACTTGGAACTCTCTGAAAAATCTCTTCGCATCAGCATAACTCTTCTGCCTGTCTTGAGCTACCCGAATGCGACTCCGAATCAACTCAATCCTTGCCGAAGTATCCTGAATCACTTCCGGCCCAAGTAGTTTGTTGTCCCCCACTTCTAACCAACATGCTGGGGAATGACAAGGCCTACTGTACAATGCCTCAAACGGAGCCATGCCAATAGTGAACTGATAGGAGTTGTTGTAAGCAAACTCAACCAGTGGAAGGTACTGCTCCCATCCACCCCTGAAGTCAATAATGCACATGCGTAGCATGTCTTCCAACATCTGATTTGTGCGCTCGGTCTGCCCATCGGTCTGTGGATGATAAGCCGTACTCAACCGCAATTCCGTGCCCATGGCCTCCTGGAAACTCTCCCAAAACCTCGAAACAAATATCTTGTCTCTGTCAGACACGATATTTAGGGGCACACCGTGAAGTCTCACAATCTCTGAAATGAAGAGCTGGGAATACTGCCCCGCAGTGTAGTCAGTCCTCATGGGTAAAAAGTGAGCGACCTTGGACAACCTGTCCATAATTACCCAAACGGAGTCGTGACCCCTCTGCGACGTAGGCAACCCCGTGATAAAGTCCATGGATATGCTCTCCCACATCCACACCGGGACTTCCAACGGCTGTAGCAGTCTTGCTGGTCTCTGATGATCCACTTTTACAAGCTGACAAGTGGCGCATTTCGAAACAAACTCAGCGATATCTCTCTTCATACCGCTCCACCAATACTGACGTCTCATGTCTTGGTACATTTTATCCCCTCCGGGATGTACCGCGAACCGTGAGCCATGTGACTCTGCCATCACGTCGTGTCGCAATTCCTCTCCTTCCGGAACCACCAATCTTCCATTGAAGCGTAATCCCCCATCTGAGCTAACGATATAGGATTCGGCTCCCTCTACTAGTAATCGAACTATCTGCTCCTGACAGAACGAGTCATCAGCTTGTGTCCGTACTACCTTCGTGACAATCTACGGTGTAACAGTCATCACAGACATGAAAGATGGGCCACTGCATCCTGGTGTCCCAATTCCTTCCACTTAGCCTTCCACACCTCTGCCACCTCATCTGCTGGCCTATGGCTCAACGTGTCTGCTACCATGTTAGCCTTTCCCGGGTGGTACTGGATGTCGAACTGGTAGTCCTTCACAAACTCAAGCCACCTACGCTGCCGCATATTCAATTCCTTCTGCGTGAACAGATACTGTAGGGACTTGTGGTCCGTGAACAGTTAGAACTTCTCCCCTAAAAGATAGTGCCTCTAAATCCGTAGGTCAAATACCACTGCCGCCAACTCCAAATCATGCGTGTGGTAATTCTTCTCATGAGTCCTAAGCTTAAGGGAAGCATAAGCTATGGCCTGTCTCTCCTGCTGCAATACACCTCCAAGCCCTTGCAAAGACGCATCGGTGTAAACCAAATACTCAACTCCCGGTCTCGGCAATGCTAACACAGGTGCTGAGGTCAATTTATCCTTCAATTCATTGAATGCCAACTGACAGGCATCACTCCAGATGTATGGCACACCCTTACGAGTCAGATGTGTCAAAGGACCTGCTATTTCCGAGAAACCCCGAATAAACCTCCTGTAGTATCCTGCTAGACCCAAGAAACTACGAATCTCCGTTGGTGTCGTGGGTTGTCCCCACTCCCTCACCGCTGATACCTTCCCCGGATCAACAGATATTCCCTGTCCGGAAATAATGTGTCCCAAAAACTGGACTTCCTTCAGCCAAAATCCGCACTTCTCATATTTTGCATACAACTCGTTCTGACGAAATGTCTACAAAACCTGCCTCAAATGCTCGGCGTTCTCCTCCTCTGTCTGGGAGTAAACCAGTATATCATCAATAAATACAATGACAAACTGATCTAGGAAATCCCTGAACACTCTGTTCATCAAGTCCATAAACACTGCTGGAGCGTTGGTCAAACCGAAAGGCATAACCCGAAACTCGTAAGAACCATACCTCGACAAGAACGCAGTCTTCGAGACATCTTCCTCCCGGATACGTAACTGATGGTATCCCGATCTCAAATCAATCTTCGAGAATAAAGAAGCTCCTCTCAACTGGTCGAACAAGTCATCGATTCGAGGCAACGGATACTTATTTCGTATCGTGACCTTATTCAACTCTCGGTAGTCCACACACAATCTCAGTGAACCGTCCCCCTTCTTCACAAACAAAACTGGAGCGCCCCAAGGTGAGGTACTCCTGCGAATAAAGCCCTGACCTAACAGCTGCTCTATCTGATCCCGTAACTCCCTCATCTCAGCTGGAGCCATACGGTACGGTGCGCGTGCTATAGGTCTCGTACCCGGTAGCAAATCTATAACAAAGTCTATCTCTCGACTGGGGGGTAAGCCTGGTATCTCCTGAAACACATCCGAATACTCTCTGACTACTAGGATAGAATCTAAAGGAATCACTACCTCCTTAGAGGTATCCTCCTCAATGTAATACAGATGAGCGGTCGATCCTCCCTCTGGGCGAGGCATCGCCACTATAAACATCTCTTGCCCCGGAATGGCAAAAACAATGCTCCCGCTGAAGTAATCAATCATGGCCCAAAAAGCTACGAGCCAATCCATACCGATAATCACATCGTGAACATGCATATCTAATACTAACATGTTTGCAGGTAATACTAAACCACCAATCTCTACCCCCACTCCCCGACATATAAAGAAAATAAGTGACCCACTCCCCAATGGTGAGTCGACACACGTCACTGTGCTCTCTGCCGTAGCTAACAATCCTAAAGCTTTCGCGAAGTGTGTAGCTATAAAACAGTGTGTAGCCCCCGTATCAAATAACACCCGACCCATAGTGCCATGGATAGGAAACGTACCCTCAATCGCGGGCGGTTCCTGTGGAACTGCAGCCTGGTGGACGTTGTAGACACGTCCATACTGTAGCTGCCCCTGCTGAGCTGGGACTGCTGGAATGGGTGGAAATGCTGCCATCTGTGGCGGTGCGAGAAGAGCGGCGGGAAACATAGGCCTCTGTGGCTCCTGGCGAGCACCCTGCTGCTGCTGCTGTGGGGCCCTGCCCCTATCAGGACAATCCTGTCGCTTATGGACAGTCTTGCCACAAACAAAGCACTTCCCTGGGAAGTTCCCTCCTCTCTGCCCTTGCTGTCCCCGGCCCTGGTGGCCGTTACCGTTCCTCCCTTGGCCCTGCTGGCCCTGGTGAAACTGCTGCCCATTCTGCCCCTGTTGGCCCTGATGGCCGTTTGGACCCTGATGGCCCTGACGGAAACCTCCATGTCCCTTCCTGTAGTTCCCTGACCGGAACCTCTTATTATCCCCATGCTGGGAGCCCTGCTCATTCTGTCTCTGCCCCTGACCAGATTGTGCCCCGCTGGCACTATGTCCTCCAGTCCTGCCCTGATGGCTAGACTCCCCCGACCTCTTACCCTCGGCCATATGAAAACGGTGGTCCTGGCAGTGTAACAATGCAGCGTTAACCACATCAGAATAGGTGGCCAACGATAGGTTCCCTAGCAGATGCTGACGGATCCTCCATGTCAACCCGTCCGTGAACTTCTCAATCTTCTTCTTCTCTATTGGTATCTCATCTGGAACGATATTCAATAGATTCGTGAACTCGGCCTCATACTCAACCACAGTCTTACCTTCTTGCCTCAGATTCATCAGTTTCCTCCTCATTTCCGTGTGAACAGCTGACGAAAAGTACTTGCGGTCAAACCGCACCCAGAAGTCCTGAATAGTGAGAGTATCCCTCTCCTCCATAGTGGTAATAGACTCCCACCACTGCAACGCAGATCCAACTAGCTTGAAAGTAGCTAGTACATGCCTCTGGACATCCGTGCACTCATACATCCTTAAGTGCCTCTGCATATCCTTCCTCCACTGGCTTGAGACTACCACATCTGAGCTACCTGCAAACTCTGGCGGATGCGCTTTCTGAAAAGCGTCACGTACACGCTCCCAAGCAGACGGGAATGCATTTGCCTGAACTGGCGCGGTAACCGGCGCCTGCGGTGGTGCCTGCTGAACAACGGCAATGGCGGCATTTATCGCTTGGGCTACTATAGCTGCAACCTCAGCGGCGTTCATCATGCCCTGAACTGGAGCGGGCTGGGGTTCGGGCATTGAATCCCTGGGAACTCGTCGTGTACGTCGTGGAGGCATCTGAAATAAGAACAAAGTTTATAAGTTCGTTGTTTATAAACTTAAAATAGCTGAAGAACAAAGCATACACAAAAGAGTACAACAGTCCTAAAATTTAGGGCTCTATATCAAAGAAACTTAGAGGAAACATAATAAGCCGTCAGATCCTAAAGGACACTAGAACCTGATGCTCTGATACCACCTATGACACCCCGACTAATTAAATACCGGGTAGCTACTCCTTTATTAAATTAATTCAAAATGCCAAGTTGGTCTAGTTAATAGCATCACTGTCGAAATCATTTTAACGATTACTAACCACCTAGTATTTAAAAAGTAAGTGCCAAATTTTAATTAAAGTCTGATTAACATGCAACAAGTGTAATAAAGAATAATAACACCATTCACCATAAAGAAGTAAATAGAATAACCATCACATAAAGTAAATAAAGTCTGGAGGAAAAACTCCTCACTACAAATCCCACAACTGATAAGTAAACTGAATACTAAATCAATACATGCCAAAGTCTGAAAGCTGTAATGGAAATGTAACTCTAATAGAAATGGGCAACATGCCCTACAACTGATAGATAATGAATCTGGAATCCAAGTGATAGAAGTGTCTACAAGCAAATCCCTGTATCTTCCACAAACATCTACAGCTCGTCACCTGAATGAGTATCCTATGCATGGTGTCCTTGTGTCTGGGCACCTAAAATGGTTTTACAAAGAAAAATAGATTTGAAAAGCAAACGGGTCAGAGCCCGAATGTGGAGTTATATTTTAAAAAAACTGCAAGTGCTTTAAAAACATTTAAAACATTAAATGCAAAGTACATGTTAGGACGTGAACTCACATGATATTCTCACCTCTCGTCTAACTGTGCACTCCTAACGTAAGTACCCATCTACAACGACACAAACCACTAGCTAAGTGACATCATATCTAGCTAGACTGTCATAGGTCCTACCCTTATTACTCGGTTCTATTAATATTATAACGCTCGTAATTAAGTAGGGGTTTAACGTAAACTCAGATGCTCAATATGCAATATATATCACTATCAGTTAACTCGTTATGTTTCTCGAAACAATACCGTAATAATTTATTCAACATTAACATGAAGGTTCCCATTAATCAAGTGTATATTAATCACAACATAAATATACAATACAAGCACCCCGATAACTAAGCTGTGGTGTGCACATACTCTGATATCCATCCCGGTACATCATGTACATAAGGATTACATATTCCGAATCTCTCAGGAATAGTTCACAGATAACAACATCACAAATAATGGAGACGAACACAGTCACATCACATGGGTCACGCACATACCTACGCTCCCACGATCAGCGGACTTATTAATATCCCAATAAGTCTTTCTATGACCTATGTTCATCAAGGTAACCAGTCTAAATCCGGGCAACACAAGGATTAGAGGGCCCTAAGCAAACGCAAACCTCCCGTGATAGCAAGTATGGTAGGTATGTCATACACACAATTTATATACCAATACTAAGTAAACACACGTCTTTAGTAATCCCGTAGTTTAATCGTAGTACATATCGCATTCTCGTACTAACTTATAATTATCGCAATTTATACTATTTCGGTTTATAATCATACGCGCCATAATTTATTCTCACGTCGTAGTAGACACTCACGTCTCAACCCAAACCGTCCATTTAATATAACTCTCGTATATAATTTCCTTCTCATAAATACCCAAAAGTCCCAATTCTATCACTACATCATCATCGGAATGTTATCTATAACCTCGAACAAGTTTACGGGACTCCAAAAATCAAAACAGTTCAAAAAGGCCCAAACTGTCAACTCGTTAGAAGTCTCGTTCGAACGAGGCTGTTCGAACGAGATTCCACTGTCGGCTCGTTAGAAGTCTAGTTCGAACGAGACTGTTCGAACGAGATCCAGTTCGTTCGAACGAACTGTACCTTCTAACGAGATCTCGTTCGAACGAAGTTATCGAACGAGGTTCCCTTTCGTTAGAAGCGACTGGTCAATTTGTTAGAAGCTCGTTCGAACGAGTTCGTTCGAACGACCTGGGAATGGTTTCTAACTACTGACCAGTTTCGTCCCAGATTTTCTAAATCTCGTTTTTTCACCATTATAACTCCTCAAATCTCTTCTAAACTAAGTCCCAACAATCGTTTTAAGGTCTCTAAACAACCCTAAACATATTATAATCACATCCTAACATGTTTTGAAGGATTAATCCATCCTAACATCAACCAAATTTACAAATTTCTACACTTTTCCCCAATTTTCCAAGAACATGAACCCTAACTTTTTGAATCATGAATTAACCCAATATAAGTCCGTTTTACTTTCTTCCAATCACAAATATCAAGAGAATACTCATCTACCTATCATTCTACATGCAATTCTCCTCAAGATTTTTAAGTTCTAAGTTCCAAACTACATGGGTTTTCATATTTCACCAAGAACAAACATAAAATTTGAATTATCTAACATGGAAGGAACATTCTCTGAAATTAAATGGAATTAAGTCACTTGACTTGATTTGATTTCTGATTTTGGTGTTGGTTTGGTGAAGATTTCTGCAGAATTTCTTCTCTTCTCCAAGCTTCTTCTCCAATGGTGGCTTAAGGTGGCTAGGGTTTTCTTTGGGAAAGTTGGAAACCTAAATGATAACCTCCGTAGCTTAAAGGGTTAATATGGGTTGGTTAGTGGGCTTAGTGGGTTAAATCCACATCAGATTAAAACTCTCAATTTTCGTCACTTTTAATTCCTCAAAATACAAAATTACCAAAATACCCTATATGATGCCGGTATGGCCTAAAAATACCCCGGGATCCAAACTACACCCCCGGCTAGTGTTTTCTGACTATCTCGACCCTTCCGGACGCGTTGGCGCACTCAAAACGACCATACGGATAATAGAAATAAAAATCATTTCTATAATTAAAATAATATACCATGACGCGGCGGTCACACGCGTCCCAACAAAATTTCTAAAATGTCGTATATAAATCTCACGACAAATTTTGCATAATTCAATATTCATATAACATCATATATGCACAATATAGTTAAATACCAACTCACATCTCGCTAGTATTTTACCCGAATTAATTTCCAATTAATACGCATTTAATTAATTAATCCCAAAAATAAATATAGCCAAAAGTACGGGGTATTACAGTTAGTTATTTATTGATGGGACCTAGTCAGGTTGGGTAGCATATCTAGGTAGGAGACGTTAGGAGTGCACAATAGTTGAGGGGTGAAGATGTCAAGGTAGTGTACGTTGAACTAATATGTGTAATCAATAACAGTTTTTAAACTTGTGATAAATACTTGCTATTTATTTTAAAACAGTTTTACTTGGGATTTGACTCGTATGCAAAATATGTTCAAAACCTTTTAGGTGTCCAGCCACAGGGACGCCAAGCTTGATGATCTATTCCAGGGATGTGTAGCTGTAGCACTTATGGATTCTAACAAGAGTTGGATTTAGTCACTTTGATTACTTCATTACTAGAGTATGATGCAGTTTAGTTATTTCATTTGGGCATGCCGCCCCTGTAGCTATTTTTTTTATTCAGTTTATCAGACTTTGTATTTGTGGACTTAGCTTGATTTCATTAGATGTTAGTTGGACTTTTGTATTAGGACCTGATGGTTTATTCAGTATTATTTTTATCCAGTTATTTATCTGGTGATTATTTTAGATTATTATTATTGCATGGATGGTTTGGTTATTGTAATTACTTTTTCATGATGTTGTTGTTTAATAGAAAGATAAATTTGGCACCGACGTTTTGAATACAAGGTGGTTAGTAAGCTTTTCAAAAATAATTCGATAGTGATGCTAAGAATGAACCACATGAGATTCCTATTATATTTTTATAAAGGATTGATCACCCGGTATTTAAATAGGTGGGGTGACAAATTTATCTCAACGCCATTACATATAAAGTGATCTAACTTATTGAAAATCCAAGTTTTATCTACCTTGCAAGAACCTTTAACCAACATGGGGATATTATTGAATTCTTTATATATCAACAGAGCCTTTAAACCAATCCCTACATTTTTAAATTAGTGAAACACCATTTTTTTATTATTTGAAGCAGTGATTTAATGCGAAATAAAACTATTAAATAATTGATAATATTTCATCAAGACAAGCTTTATATTTCCATGGAGGTATTGTATGTAAAAATTACGCTCCCACGTGGACCAATGAAAAGTAGACACTCGTCCTTCTGTGGGTCTACTCAACTAACTTGCTCGATTTCTGACACACCTAGTCGGTCTGAATGCTGACCAACTTCTCAGAAATGAACCATCAGGAATATTAAATTTTAGCAGGATGGAATGGAAACATCACTGAATTTCAAGAGTCTCATTTATTATACACACATGTAATTACCTGAAAATATAAAGGCATTCCATCTCTTGGTTTCCTAGCCAATATAAATACATGTTATCTCTTAGCTCAAATAGGGATGATCAAGCAGAAGAACACCCTATACTAAGCTAGTGTAACCACCAAAAACAATACACAATAGACGTAGGCTTTTTAAAGTTAAACCACATTAAAAATCCGGTGTGCTTGTTTTTCTTGTCTATATTTAATTATTTTTTATTATAAATTGGGATCTCATCCATTTTAGACATCATCAGGAGGCATCCAACACTTTGATAAGATTTACTACCATAAAATAGTCTTATACAAATTTCATAAAGTCAACTTGATACTTTAGACAAATTTTTAGCTCCATACTCAATCCCATGTGCTTAGCATTAGTGTTAGATGAAAAACCCTTTGAATTGGCATAAGAAATAACTAATTGTCATCTACCATCTCTAATTATACCATACCCTCTATTACCATTTGAATCTCCATTAACATTTAGTTTGTACCAAATTTTGTTGGGGATATAACAGTAAATGACTTTGACTCACTTTTGCCTTGAGAAACTAGAAAAATCAAACAACTTTTAGTCGTCCATCAAAAAACTGAATTCAATTATGAAATATTATACTTTACAGATATTAAAAATGAGAATGATTGATTAAAAAGTAATGTTATGATGATTTACTTTAACATCATCAAAGTAAGCCATATTTTCCCCTTCTAAATCTCTTAACAAACAACACTAGGAATAAATTTACATAGGAATATCAAATAGTCTTTGTTAGAGCTTTATACTACCAACTCATTAAGAAAACTGAATTATTCTTATTATAGTCAAGCATCAGACCCATTAGATCATAGAATAATTTCCACACTAACTTAATTATGTTGTAATTTAGGAATGAATGATTATGTGATTATATAATTGACATGCATAATAAACCCAAAGCATTGAATATTTGTATTAAATGGAAGACAATTTTTAGTAATTATCCACATGTTGATGGATATTTTCTTTGGAATGTGAGGATCCCTGATGTTGGACAAAAGTATAGAGGAAGTGAAATGTTTTTTTTATCCATGTTAATAGTAAAAGAAAAATTAAAAGTAACTGAATTAGAAGGTTTCCGTGTCCATTGATCTCCTATATATCCCATTTGTTTGACACACAATTCTTTTAGCTCCAACATTCTTCTCTATGTCAATAACCCTCAGCGATTATTAATATTCAAGGTATTGTACTTATTTTTTATAAAATCCACCCAGAAGGAATCCTGAGTTGTATATTTCCAAAACAATCTCATACTTGAAGCTGTAGAGATCAAACTAAAGTCTGTGAAGCCAAGACCACCTTCAATTTTATCTCTACACAAATAGTACCAACTTATCTATCGCTATTTCCACCCTTAAGATTCATTTTCCCCTGAAGAATTATTAAACATTGTATGAATCTTTTTAATAACTGCTTTAGAAGGTTGAAAAAAAGCCAAAAGGTAAATATAGTTTCATGATAGAACATATTGAATAAGAACAAACTTTTCTCCATTAGACAAAATCTTAGATTGCCATCCCTAAATACTTCTTCTCAAAGAAAAAATAAAAGTTTCATGAAATTTAATTTTGTTCCTTCATTTAGACAATTGACCATATAAGTATTTGATTGGTAGTTCTTTGTAATTTAGGCTTGTACTTTCTGCAATTGACATTCTTCACCTTATGGACTGCTTTGGATTTATAGTGAAACCTCTCTTTTGATGATTTATTTTATGCCTAGATACTGAAGCATACTTCTTCAAAAGCATCATTAAGTTTCGTATGATTCTCTTATCACGTCTAAAGAACAACACTAAATAATCATCAAATTCTTAGTGGGGAATAAGGGGTCTACCCCTTGGGAGATAATATGGTTTGATTTTTCCCATTTTCATCAAACTATCGAATCCTCTACTCAAATATTCAAGTGCATTAATAAAGATATGGGCATAGGGGTTACCCTTGTCTTAATCCTCTGGATGACTTAAAAATCCATTAGACAGGCCATTTATTATGATTGAAAACTAATTATTTGAAATGAAGTTCCAAATAAAATAAACCCATCTTTCCTAAAATTCAAACTTCTCAACACTCGGATTATGAAAACCCAATTGAACTTGCCATAAGTCTTTTTTCATATCAATTTTAATCATAAAATTACATCCATGAATTTTTTCCCCTAAGATATAAACCATATTACAAGACTAGTACCGCTAACGTGGTTGATAATTTTTTCTAATTACATGGAAACACTGGTTCAGGAACTCACAACCCTTCGATCTTAGTCTCAATAATGTGGACACAAATTGTTTTGATAATCTTGATGAACCAACACAAATGGTTATTTCCCATTAATGTTAGTCTCATTGACATGAATGAAAGTCATTCCAACATTCCAGTTGCAGTAGCATGAGTGTTTATTGCCCTTTGATTATAAGCTTCCTGACATAGACAACAATGTTGAAATATTTTAATATTCTAATGTGGGCTTACATATTAAATAGCAATTGTATTTGGGATTCTATTCTTATTGGTATATTTAAGTGATCTAATTATTATAGCCCACTAAGACACTTAAAATGAGTATGTGCTTCGTACTGTGTGGTTACCCAAGAGTCAATTATTGGTTACTCAAGAGTTGCGATTAGTTAAGAGTCACCTAATTATAATTTATGGGTATCTAATTAGATGCCTATATAATGAAGTGATCTAGTACCCAAGAGTAATTCACTCACACACTTTCCTCCACATTTCCCATATTTGACAGAGAACTCATAGAGAGAGGGATTAGTTAGTGGAAGACCTTTATTCCCCAAGTCTTATTCATTATTATGGATTCAGGTACATAGTTATAACATTAGTTTTATTATGTAATTTTGATAATATAATATTTTGATTGAGATTCTATAAACAATTTCATTCCCGACAAGTGGTATCAGAGCTTCTTCATATTAGATTATTGGGATTGATTTTGTGATTACAATTTGGAATAATTTTGCTAGAATTCCCATACATACGATCTGGTGAAGATACATATGGCTTTTATAATTCTATATAGAATTTTATATATGATTTCAGATGATTTTTTTATAATCATAATCCCAAAATTAATTAATAGGATTTTGGGCAAATTTAGACGACAAAATAATTTTGAGCCACGTTTTTAGAGACATATTTCATTTTCTTGCTCAAAATTTTATGAAATTTTTATGGTCACTGTGACACCCCGCTTAAAATAATAACGGGTGGCCATCCCTATACTAAAATAATCAAGAATCTCAAGTGGATCATTCTCAGCATCTACTGATGATACTAAAACAAACACAACTAACTACCCATTACTACAAAAAGAGGGTGCCAAAACATTTAAAACATACAAAGAAATAACCAACTAACAACATAACAACTGCTGAAATGATACAAAACACACACATATGCTACATAGAAAGAAGAGTACAACCAAACATACAAAAAGAAAATACCCGAATATGCTGTCGGGTCACAGACAATACAAAAATCTGAGAAGGAAATATAAAAGTGCTACATCTACGACACTTGGGTATAAACCTGATATACAAACTGAATCCTAATCTAGATACACAAAAGGTAGGAAACGGCTACATCAAAAACTAGTACATCAATGGCTCCACAAATACTCTGAATAAAATACATCAATGGCTTCCTTGCGGTGGAACACCTAATATAATACAATATATATAGCAAGAAAAAATATAAACGGGTCAGAGCCCGAGATGTAAATTTTTTTATCAAGTTCATTAAAATGCATAATAATTATAAATGCATTATGACATGATTAAAGTGGTCGCACTCTCCAGAAAATCCAACTTACCTCTCAACTAGAGCGCGCACCTAAACGTATGCACATGATCCTCAAGTAACTACCCAACACTATCTAGGGGCAATGTAATCCAACCTACATCCAAAGTTTATATTCTTTTGAACTCCCATCTAAAACATAACCATCAACTTCCAATTCTACCATAATCCCCAAATGTGCGTCACTTACTTTACATACAAATATACATATACATATTTTCTTACTAGAATTTCTTGGATTCTAGTTATTTACATCAATGAGTTAATAGCATCAAAATTCTAAGGACTAAACTTCTCCCAATTCTCAATACTGCACTGCGTTTCATGCGTGGGACGTCTCGCAAAGCGAAATCCAAACAAGGAACCCCCCAATACACTACTCCTTGGCAGTATTGAATATCGAGATTCATTATGCCCTAAATGCATGAGGCATATAACCCCAAATTATTCTTTTATATAAATAATTATATATTCTCAACTCTCAACAGTCCACGGCGTTTCGTACATGGGACGTCTCGCAAAGAGAAATCCAAATAAGGAACCCGCCTCGATACACTACTCCTTGACACTGCCGATTGTCGAGATACACTAATATAAATCTGAGTACTAAGGACTAAACTTCTCCTCAATCCCAACATTGCATTGCGTTTCATGCGTGGGACGTCTCATAAAGAGAAATCTAGACAAGGAACCCCCCGATACACTACTCCTCGACACTGTTGGTCATTGAGGTCCATTATGCCCGCGATACCCAATGTATTATATATACTCATATAAATATTTTACGTATCATATTCACTTTAATATACTCATCACAATTTACGTCTGGATAAAATCTCCCGAAATGAGATTCTAACTTTATTCTTATATCTCTTTACACTATAGATAGATATATGATATCTCATCATCATATATAGATAATATACTATACACACTAGTATAATGATAACCATCCAAGCGAGCTATAACTCGAGGATGCAGTTCTCGATGCTATCATCTTCCAGGGAATCCCTCACATAACATCCTGGGTACCAATGGTCGAAATCTCACACCGCTTTGGTAAAAACAAAATCACAATGTATGGGAAGCGGTCATAGTTCCTCCCCAAAAATGAGATGAAACATACCCACCACGTCTCACCCCTAATAAAAAAAACACAATAATAATGGACACTCTGACCTGGGGACTATACGAACCCTGCTCCTCAATCCAGGGGACTCACCCACATTGCACAACTTCCCATGATAGCATAGAGGGGGTATGCCTCACATAAATATACATATATCATTCACACTAGATATACATATACAATCACATCATAGAAATGTATACCATCACACAAGGTATATATATATATTACTCCATATAAGTGTACACACTCTTTTTCTGTTCGTATGCGTAAATGAAATAATTTCATTTATAAGTGTATTACTCTCGATATACTATTCATTGCTAACTCACATAACTTCCCCACTTAGTATATACGGTACGATTTCTCACTTGAATCTCACCTATCACTTCTATTATGATTAATCTCCCAAATCAAGAATCATCAAGGATACTCCCTATATATGTGTGCACATCAATCAACAATCATTATTCCTCAAATGTTAACCTCAACACTAGGAGTATTTTCTACTAAATTGATACGATAACTTAAATTCGCACTCTCTTGAAATCAATCACTAATACCCCAACATATACATCAAATCGTCTATTAATTTTGCTCTCATTCCCTTAATGTGAGTGACATTACACAATCAATTCCCTTTATTAAATAGCCCCAGATATCATCTCACACTTCTAAAGTCATTGGTCCCTTATATAATCACTTAATCTTCTATGATACAATAATTTGGTAGGTCCATAAATATAAACCCAAATGAAAGGAGATAAACTTAAATTCCCAAACTTGAGCCAAAAACAGAGGCCCGATCGACCGGTCCCCTAACCGCAGTCGATCGCAGTTTTTAATTATGCCTATAAATGAAGACAATGTGCTTCTCATTTGAGGCGCAGTCGACCGCCCCCTGGCCACGGTCGATCGTCCCTACCAGATACCTCGGCCAACCTCCATTTTTACTAACTTCTAACTTTCCAAAAACTCCAAAATACCTACTTAAAACCCAAATTCTTCAACCCAAACATACTCATAACATTAAAACTCATCAAATAACGCAACCCAACTAATTTACAACATCAAATTCATCATAAACACATCAAGTGTAAGATTTAACTCAAAAATCTAGGTTTTAACAATTTATCCCAAAATCCACAATTTTATCCACAAATCATGAAATAGAAGATGCACAAGAATTATTTAGCAAGTTTAATCACTTCCCTCAAAGTTGTAGAGTCTGATTCTCCCTCGAAATCATGAATTTTAAGGAAACTCGAATATTTTCTTCTCTTTCTTTTCTTCTTTTCTTCTTCTCACTCTTTCTCTCTTTCTTTCTTGGGCTTTCTCTTTCTCTGAAATGAGAATGTCTTCTCACGTAGGCTTTTAAGACTTATCTCCAAAATACACACTTTAAATGATAAAACACACTTTAAATGACTCTGTTACTCCAATTCGAGTCAAACGAACTTAAAAATTTTGGAACCCAAATAAGACGCGAGTACAGTCATTTCGAATATCTCGACCCTTTCGGAATCAACCGCGCATTCAGTGTCACCATTCGAATTACTTACTAACATCATCAAATTTTGACCTCAATTGCCAATTTAATTATTCTCCAATTAAAATAATATAATTTCTTCAAAATATAATTAATTTATTGTCCCAAAAATCTAGGGGTATTAGAGACTTACCCACTTACAAGAATTTTGCCCTCGAAAGTAAGCTAAGCCGACCACTCCAAATCTCGGCTAGTTCTTACGACACCTACCCTCACGATCACGATACTTATTCCTCCCTCTTCTCACCACAAATCATTTTAATTTATAAAACCAAATCTGACAACTAGGTCGCCCATACACCCTGCATTCGAGCTCTACTCGTATGAACATAACTCGGTATCACTTAGCCTCAAATCCTATAGTAACTCGAAATAAATTAAACCATAATATCATACTAATAATAGAAGAACGTTTTGAAATGTCCAAAGATTTAACTCCTCTCAATTCCTGACATTCGCTACTTTCATGCGAGGGAGGTCTCGCAAGCGAAATCCAAACAAGGAACCCTCCCAATACACTACTATGTAGTTCTGTCGTGGATTGAGAGTTAGTTAGACGGGACTGGAGTTTTAAAATATTTTTGTGTAAATCATTTTTCATATTGCACCAAGGCCTATAAAAATATTATTTTGAAAACGTTTATTTTAAAAATAGTTTATGTCTTTCGATATTCAAATAAAATACCTTATGCCCAAGATACAAGGTGATAATAATTATCATACTCTAAATAACATATAGTTCTCAAAACTAGCATAACTATTAGCTAAATCCTTCGTTCAACAATAATCCACTAAACTCTGAATCTTTTTAGTAATAATAATCGCTTACATCAAAATAAAATATTGCCATACACTAGGCTCTTCCATGTCTGGAATATAACAAATATATAAGTCTAGCACAACTATAAAACAATACCTTTACCGTTACTTCTCAACACATTTTAACAATTCCTACACTCAAAACGAAATCATAGCTCTCTACTAGGGTAACACAAAACAATCTATTCTCCCCGAAAAGATATCATCTAAGAGCCTCACTTGCTCAATCTACCCTTCCGGGTCATTCCATACATAATAGGGTTATAGCACTAACCACTCATTTCAATTTTACATACGATACTCCCAAATCCTCATAAAGCATAATCCTAATCACAAAGGAAAGATAATTTACATCATACCTCTCTAGTCCGACTACATATCTTCATCGATGGGTTCTCACTCAAAGTCCCCCGGCCTAAAATGGCCTCGAACTTGCTGTAGGGGTTTCACATACAAAACTTCCTCAAAATGTGGTCCTCTACCTCTTTTAGGACAATCTCTCTTCCTATGGCCTAATTCTTTACAAAATAAACATCTACTCGCAAATCCTCCCTGCTCATCCTGAGGAACAAAACGTTGTTGCAACCCTAGATAATCCTATTCACACCCTTTTGGTTTACTAGCATTCTTCTCTCTAGACTTACTAGATGCACCCGAATCTCCAAAGTTCTTATCCCCTTGCTGATGAAGATGATATTCTTAACACTGTAACAATGCCGCATTCACTACCTCAACAAAAGTCACTAACGCTGGGTTCCCTAACAAATGCTGTCGAATTCGCCAATCTAAACCTACCATAAACTTCTCTATACGCTTATCCTACGTATTTACCTCATCGGGCACTAAATTCGCCAATCGAGTAAATTCCTCTTCATACTCGGCCACCGTTCGATCACCTTGAAACACATCTAACAATTTCCTCCTCATTTCCTTTTGAATCGCGAAAGGAAAATACTTTCAGTTAAAGAGTTCCCAAAAATCTGATATGGGCAATGCATCTCTATGTTTCGATGCGGTGATTGACTCCCACCAGTGGATAGCTGCTGTTGTTAACTTAAAAGTGGAAATAAATTTCTTCTGCACCTCGCTACATTCAACCATGCGAAGGTGCCTCTATACATTATTCTTCCAACGATTTGCAGCCATGGAATCATCTCCCCTTGAAAATTATGGAGGATTCCCCTTCCTAAAATCTTCCTGTACTCTTTCCCACGTAGACAACCCTGGGTGGGCTTGGGCTGCTTGAAATGCAGGTTGATGTGCCATCACAGAAATGGCAACAGTTACTGCTTATGGCACAATATTGACAGCTTCAGTTGTGGTCATAGTTCCTTGAAGCATTTGGTGTTCCATACTCTGAGTCCCTCTACTTGTCCTGCCTGGACGACCTCTCTTCGGTGGAATATGAAACAAGAGCAAGTTTATCAGAATGCCTTTCAAATGATTACACATCACAGAAGAAAATATAGACGTGTGAACACAATATTTCTAATAATAGGGCGCTACATCAAGAATACTTATGGAAGATTTCAGAAAACCCACACATATTCTAAAGACACTAGAACCTGATTCTCTGATACCACCTGTGACACCCCGCTTAAAATAATAACAGGTGGCCATACCTATACTAAAATAATCAAGAATCTCAAGTGGATCATTCTCAACATCTACTGATGTTACTAAAACAAACACAACTAACTACCCATTACTACCAAAAGAGGGTGCCAAAAAATTTAAAACATACAAAGCAATAACCAACTAATAACATATAAACAACTGAAATGATACAGAACACACACACATGCTATATAAAAAGAAGAGTACAACCAAATATACAAAAGGGAAATACCCGAATATGATATCGGGTCACAGACAATACAAAAATCTGAGAAGGAAATATCAAAGTGCTACATCTATGACACTTGGGTATAAACTCGATATACAAACTGAATCTTAATCTAGATACACAAAAGGTAGGAAACAGCTACATCAGAAACCAGTAATAGTCTGCATCTGCTATGGCTCCGGGAATACTCTAAATAGAAGACATCAATGGCTTCCTCACAGCGGAACACCTAATATAATACAATATATATAGCAAGAAAAAATATAAACGGGTCAGAGCCCAAGGTGTAAAAACATATTTAGCAAGTGTTTTAAAATGCATAATAATTATAAATGCATTATGACATGATTAAAGTGGAGTCTCACTCTCCAGAAAATCCAACTCACCTCTCAGCTAAAGCGCGCACCTAAACGTATGTACATGATCCTCAAATAACCGCCCAACACTATTTAGGGGCAATCTAATCTAACCAACACCCAAAGTTTATACTCATTTGAAATCCCATCTAAAATATAACCATCAACTTCCAATTCTACCATAATCCCCAAATGTGTGTCACTTACTTTACATACAAATATACATATACATATTCTCTTACTAGAATTTCTCGAATTCTAGTTATTTACATAAATGAGTTAATAGCATCTAAATGCTAAGGACTAAACTTCTCCCAATTATCAGTATTGCACTATGTTTCATGCGTGGGACGTCTTGCAAAGCGAAATCCAAATAAGGAACCCCCCCGATACACTACTCCTTGACAGTATTGATTATAAAGATTCATTATGCCCTCAATGCATGACGCATATAACCCCAAATTCTTATTTTATATAAATAATTAACTATTCTCAACTCTCAATAGTGCATGGCATTTCGTGCGTGGGACGTCTCGTAAAGTGAAATCCAAACAAGGAACCCCCCGATAAACTAATCATTGACACTCTCGATTTTCAAGATACACTAATATAAATCTGAGTACGAAGGACTAAACTTCTACTCACTCCCAACATTGCACTACGTTTCGTGCGTGGGACGTCTCGCAAAGTGAAATCCAAACAAGGAACCCCCCTGATACACTACTTCTTGACACTGTTAGTCGTTGAGGTCCATTATGCCCTCAGTACCCAACGTAATATTTATACTCATATAAATCTTTTAAGTATCATATTCACTTTAATATAATCATCACAATTTATGTCCGGATAAAATCTCTCGAAATGAGATTCAAACTTTATTCTTATATCTCTTTACACTAGAGACAGATATATGATATCTCATCATCATATACATATAATATACTGTACATATTAGTATAATAATAACCATCCAAGTGAACAATAACTCGAGGACGCAGTTCTCGATGCTATCATCTTCCAGGGAATCGCTCACATAACATCCGGGGCACCAATGGTCGGAATCTCACACCGCCTTGGTAAAAACAAAATCACAACGTATGGGAACCGGTCATAGTTCCTCCCCAAAAATGAGATGAAACATACCCACCACGTCTCACCCCTAATAAAAATCACACAATAATAATGGACGCTATGACCTGGGGACTATACGCACCCTTCTCCTCAAGCCAGGGGCCTCACCCACATCGCAAAACTTCCCATGATAGCATAGAGGGGGTATGCTTCACACACACACACACACACACACACACACACATACACACACACACACACACATATATATATATATACAATCATATCATATAAATGTATACCATCACACAAGGTGTATATATATATATATCACTCCATATAAGTGTACACACTCTTTTTATGCTCGTATGCGTAAATGAAATAATTTCATTTATAAGTGTATTACTTTCGATATACTATTCGTCGCTAACTCACATAACTTCCCAACTTAGTATAAACGATACGATTTCTCACTTGAAGCTCACCCATCACTTCTATTATGATTAATCTCCCAAATCAACAATCATTAAGGATACTCCCTATATCAGTATGCACATTAATCAACAATCATTATTCCTCAAATATTAACCTCGACACTAGGAGGATTTTCCACTAAATTAATACAATAACTTAAATTCGCACTCTCTCGAAATCAATCACTAATACCCTAATATATACATCCAATCGTCTATTAATTTTTCTCTCATCCCCTTAATCAGAGAGACATTACACAATCAACATTATTTATTAAATAGCCCCAAATATCATCTCACACTTCTAAAGTCATTGGTCTCCTTATATAATCACTTAATCCTCTATGATACAATAATTTAGTACGTCCATAAATATAAACCCAAAAGAAAAGGGATAAACTTAAATTCCCAAACTTCAACCAAAAATAGAGGCCCGGTCGACCGGTCCCCTAACTGCGGTTGACCACGGTTTTTAATTAGGCCTATAAATGAAGACAGTGTGCTTGTCATTTGAGGCCCTATCGACCGGCCCCCTGGCCGCGGTCGACCGGCCCTACCAGATACCTTGGCCAACCTCCATTTTTACTAACTTCTAACTTTCCAAAAACTCCAAAATACATACTTCAAACCCCAATTCTTCAACCCAAGCATATTCATAACATTAAAACTCATCAAATAACTCAACCCAACTAATTTACAACCTCAAATTCATCATAAACACATCAAGTGTAAGATTTAACACAAAAATCTAGGTTTTAACAATTTATCCTAAAATTCATAATTTTATCCACAAATCATAAAATAGAAGATGCACAAGAATTATTTAGCAAGTTTAATCACTTATCTCAAAGTTGTAGAGTCTGATTCTCCCTCGAAATCACGAATTTTTTGGAAATACCAATCTTTTCTTCTCTTTCTTCTCTTCTTTCCTTCTTCTCACTCTTTCTCTCTTTCTTTCTAGGGATTTCTCTTTCTCTCAAATGAGAATGGCTTCTCACGTAGGCTTTTAAGCCTTATCTCCAAAATACTCAACTTTAAATGATAATACACACTTTAAATGACTTGGTTACTCCAATTCGAGTCAAACAAACTTAAAATATTTCGGAACCCAAATAAGACCCAAGTACAGTAATTTTGACTATCTCGACCCTTTCGAAATCAACCGCACACTCAGAATTGCCATTCGAATTACTTTCTAACATCATCAAATTTTGACCTCAATTTCCAATTTAATTATTCTCCAATTAAAATAATATCATTTCTCCAAAAAATAATTAATTTATTGTCCTAAAAATCTTGGGGTATTACAATCACCTGGAAACATCTAAATAAAAAAACCATTATAAACAATGGGCACCACCCTATCTCGGAGATTTGACATCATTTAGACCCCTAAAAACGTATTTTTGCTTCAAAATTTGACGTCGTTTAGAACCCTAAAATCGTTTAAACCCCTAACAATGGGCACCACCCTATCTTGGCGATTTAATGTCAATGCTAATAACTATCGCTTCAAAATTGATTTTTCAATTCCGTAAATTGGAAAGTGATCCTGAAGAGATTATTTATGTTATTGTAGTGATGACTCAAAAATTTCCATTCTTGGAAAAATTAATTATTTACCTGTATTTTATAGTATAAATCACTACATATATTTTTGTATCATTAAATATTTGTTTTAATATTCATATTATGTATTATTTGATATTGACCAAAGGTTCAGTATAAAGTTTTGAATATTAGATATATGATAAAGTGTTCATATGGTTGATGGGAGGAAGAAGAATCATATCAGGAGAACATATGTTTTCTAAAATATTTGGATTCATTATTTTTTTATGGAACCAAAGTCAAGCTCCCATTTTTGGTAATTTCTTAATACCTTTTTGTCTTATATCTTAAAATAAATTAATTTAAGTAATATGTTGCCAAAGTTACCTCTATTGCGTAGATTAATTTATTGTTGTTTGTACCAATAATAAATATACATGCATAAATAAATGTGTAATGATTATAAAGTTTCAATGTGGATAATAAATCAGACCAAATGAAGGTTGTTGTTTGATCGAATTTATCATCAACATTTTATTTATGTGCTAAGAGTACCACTTACAAGTTTATGTTTATGTCCAAAGACTAAATGTTTATGTTGTGCTAGGTATCTTAAAAAGGGCCCACCATTATAGTTTCATAAAATTTATGCCCTGCGTTAATTCTTTTGATATATCTTGACGTGAATTTTAGTTTGATCTTATGTTATTTATTTGTTCTCTGAATTAAGTTATTTCTTTTGTTACTAATATCACTGCTAAGATGAACTCAATTCATGTGCTTAACGACACAAACTTTAAGAACTAGAAAGAGAACATTCTGACGGTTCTCGATTGCATGTATTTAGACTATGCACTAAAGAAATAACAACCTGATCCTCTTAGGGAGAAAAGTTCCATTAAGGATAAAGAGAACTTTGAGAAGTGGGATCATTCTAATCACTTAAGTGTAATGATGATAAAGCGTAATGTTCCATAATCATTCAGGGGTAGTATGTCTGATGAGGTAACGAATATTGAAAGTTCTCATATTGCATCTACCTCATAGAGTAATAAGTAAAAAAAGCAATAATAATAAAAACTATAGTTGGAGCATCACAACCTAAAATTACACAGAAGAAGCATGAATTAGAATTTACCTATTTATTTTGTAAGAAACATAGACATCTGAAGAAGGATTATTCTAAGTACACCGCTTGGCATGTAAAGAAAGCTAGACTTCTCACTTTTCTTTTTATGAAGTTAATTTGGCTTTTATACTTAGTCATACTTGGTGGGTTGATTCTGAGACTACTACTCATGTTGGTATTTCTATACAAGGTGGCATGTGGAGCTGACCGCCAAGTGATGTTGAAAGATTCATATATGTGGGAAAAGGAAAAACAATTCTAGTTGAAGCAATTGAGAATTTTAGATTATCTTTTGAAACATGTCATTTTATTGAATTAAGAGAGACTTATGTATTAACATCTTTCAGATGGAATTTGGTCTATATTTCTGTTTTGGACAAATATGGTTTGTTTTGTTCATTTGGAAATAATAAAGCCAATTTTTGTCTTAATTCTACTCTTTTCGCACCTGGTTCTTTAATTGATAAATTATTTATGTTGAATACTTATGCTTCATTTAATGAAACCTTAGAAACAACTAGAAAAGGCACAAAATGCAAATTGACTAATGAGAATTCCACCGCCTTATTATAGCACAAACGTTTGAGTTATATCTTCCAAATAAGAATTGAAAGGCTTATATCAGACGAAATACTTGAACCCCTTAATTTAACAAACTTTAATGTTTTATTGCGTGTATAAAGGGTAAATAACCCAATATTCAAAAATTAAATGCTAAAAGGAGTTATGGCATCTTAAAATTGACACATACTGATATTTGCCTTCCATTCCCTACAACTTTATATAATGGTCAACGTATTTTATCACTTTTAAATACGACTATTCTCGTTATGGGTACTTATATTTAATTCATGAGAAGTCACAATCCTTGGATTTTTTAAGGCCTTCAAAGTCGAAGTTGAAAATCAACTAGTCAAGAAGATTAAATTTCTCAAATTTTGTAATGGTGGTGAATATTATGGTAGATATGATGGATCAGGTGAACAATATTCAGGACCTTTTGCCAAAGTCCTATCATCCCATAATACACAATGAAAGGGTAACCTAGCGTGAATAGTGCTTCTGAGAGACGAAACAGAATGCTTAAGGAGATGATAACAAGTATGATTAGTCTTTCTTATTTTCCAGTATCACTCTAGTGAGATGCTCTTAAGACTGCAATATATACTCGAAATAGAGTACCTAGTAAAGAGGTAGCTAAAACCCCTTATGAACTATGGATAGGCTAAAAGCCTATCATTATGAATTTACACATTTGGGGATCTGCAGTTGAGGCAAGTCATTATAGACCAATTGAAAAGAAACTAAACTCAAGAAATATTAGTTGTTATTTTCTTCTGTATGCTAAACGGTCGAGGTCTTTTAAGTCTATGATTTCTCAACTAAGTCCTTTTTCATGATGGGAAATGCGATGTTTCCCGAGGTTATTGAGTTGGAGGGGGAAGATGTGGTTAATAATAAGAATTATGTCTTTGAATAGGAATCAATTCTTCTTTCGAACATTATTCAACCGGCTGATAGTGTTCAAGAAGACAACAATAAGGACTTCCCTACTCAAAGTCAAAGAGTTACTACAAATAGTATACATGGCCTAAGGATAATTCCAAGGCTCCGAGGTATTATTACTTTGCACCCAGTAAGTTATATATGAGAATGATCAAGGGTGTTCATATGAACAACCATGGTTGGAAAAACTAGTTTGTGTTTATGAAGGGAGATTGCAAGTTCAGAGCACATGAGAGAAGTCATTTTTATAGTGTTCATAGCGATTGGGGTGGGCCAAACAAAATTAGTATATATATGTTTTTAATTTTCTTAAGTTTTTTTCTAACTGATATTGTTCTAATATTCTTGTTTAATAATTTTGAGTGAAGAAATCTACCATACTCCCTCTACATTGCATGACGAGGTTGAATGTTTTTGTGTGTCTAATCCCCAAAAATTTGAGGATATTTTACCTGTATCCAAGTTCATACGACTGTCATACACACTCCTCCTGGTGGTGATCCTCCTCAGGAGATATCGATTCCCTTAGTATCATTGGGCTTACTTAATCCGAATAGGGTGTTAAGGCTGACCTTGAAGCAGGTGAGAAGATTATTGTGTATCAAATCATCTTTCGTTAATGCATTGTAATATGACTAACTGTTGAATTCTTGTGCAAATTGTACTCTCACTACCCCGGGTTTTATTATTGAACCTTCTTATGGAATGGCCCTTTAGTTTGTTGATCATTCTTTAATATATTTTACAAGATGAAAAAACTTGAGAAGGAGGAGAAGAGGAAAGTTGACACTAAGGCTAAGGTAAATAAGAAGGAAAACACCCAAAAAGGGGGGAGGACGAGGATAGAAAGCAAGTTGAGATTAAAGCTTGGAGGAAAGCCGAAGCTAGTGCTCCTACCTGGGCTAAGTCTAAAGGGAAAGCTCTTGTCACTTCCAATCCTCTTATTTCTAGTGACAAAAGGCCCCCTCGAGGACCCAAAACCTAAGATGACTCTAAAATACTAAGGGTGAGTGAGGCGAGCCAGTTGGGTATTTTGTGGATATGATTCAAATTTTTGGACGTCCTCTCACCGGCTCGTGTATGCGTAGAGGTCATATTCCTAATATGGAATGGTGGATGATTTTATATTTGATCCTGACCATCATGTCACCTCCAAAGACCTAAAAAAGGACCCCAAATCCATCTTCCACCACATGAATAATGCCACTAATTTGTTCAACTAGCATGAGGATAATAAATGCTTTCATTTTTTGAGGGGCTATGACTCTGATGCTCTATGGAAATTAGTTCAATATCATCTGTTAGTGGTAAGGTCTCTAAATTTGTGCTCACTTATCTCCTCCAAATAATTTTTTACTTGTTAATCCCTTTGTATTTTATTTTAGGGTGTAGTAGTTGCTACTATCCTCAAAGCTCAAGTTGTGACCAAACACCATGCCTACAAGGATCAGACATAAACCACCATAACTCTCACTTAATAAAAACACCCATGTGAAGGAAGAACTGAAACAATATGTCGATGAGCTCAAGAAAATCTGTGGTGAGATTAAAGAGAGAGATTACCAGTTGGTCCCCAAAATGTTGTTTCTTAGCAAGGAAGAAGATGAGAATTAAAATTTAAAGGACTAGGTTAGCACTCATTCCATCAAGTTCTAAAGCTATGAATTTTCACTTAAAAGCACAATCATGGATCTCACTATGTATAAAACATGAGATTGATACGCCCAACCAGGAGCTTGCTAAGGTTAATCCAGAGCACGTAAAATCTAATGAATCTCTAGTTGAGCCTGAGGATATTGGAGTGGCCAAGTTCAAAATGTATGTAAATTACAATAATGAGACTGTAATTTTTTTATGGCTACATATAACTCAAGAAGAGGGTTATGAGATATAGCCTATATATTACAGATGTTATGGGAAAATGGGAAGTCTAGTATGAGAAAGCTATAACCTTGGACACTGAGTACCTGATGGAGATGGATGAGTCTTCCACATAAGAAGACGAGATTGAAAAACCGAACAAGCCATTTTTACAGAGACTACTCTTCCTATGGATCTAGAAGTTTCTTGAGAGATCTCTAGGGATGATTCACCTATTTCCACAATTCCGCAAGTCAATCCATAGGTCATAAAACTACTTAAGTTTCTCCTAGAACTAAAAATGCTCTTAAGGCTTAAGAGTTTCTGAATTTATATCCTTGTGAATCCTTTTGTATTCTCCTTTCAATATTTGTAATAAACACTTACCATTATTATTTATTTAACTTTGAGATCAAATATGATTCATTTCTTATCTGTGCGCATTTATTTGTTTTGAATTTTGGCTAACTATTTTAATTGGTTATGTTTTTAGCCACCACTTGTAGTTAGGTGTTTATGCAAGAGTATTTTTAATAAGTAAATGTCTTCGTATCTCATCGACCTTCCTCTTAGTACTAGTCTTATAGACTCCTGGTGGGATGTTTTACACCTTCCATGTCAAGTTACTAGTTGTTTAGTGTCGAGATAGTCTTGCTAGTAGTTTAGTCTTATGATTGTGTGGTCGGATCTTGTCGACCTAATATGCTTTACTAGCTACTAGTTTTAGAGGAACGTGAGTTATCCTGACTTAGAATCTACCAATGCATGTGCAATATTACTGGTCATATTTGTAATGACCCCACTTTTATATATAGTTTGTTTTTACACTCTTGTGTTACTTATTATCTTATAAATGTTGTATTATTAGATATGTGGTATTATTAGCTATCAATATAACAAACCGTATTTTTAAATTACAAAGAATCAACTCTAAATTGGATCAAATCGAAGTCTTATGACATATCTTAAGGCAAATAATAAGTTTTGGGGTAGAAAATATAATTTCATGAAACTTTAAGGACTAAAATAAAAATATAAAATGGGCCATTTTGTAAATAAAATATTTTCAAGTACCTCTAAGAAATATTAAAAATATATAGTGCGAAATTATCAAAATACCCTTCATGTGTGAAATGACCTTTATACCCTTATCACCTTTCCACCACGTGCTAGTCAATTCCACCTTCCACATGTTATCTTTAGAGAGAAAGCTAAAACACTTGTCATCATTTGGTGATATTAACACTGCAAGACCACTCCGGATCGCGACACCTCGGTGTTGAATCACCACTCCAAAAAGCCTAGTCATTAGACACGTGTCAACATCGTAATACTTTTGGAAACCTATAAATAGGGCCTTAGGGTTCATTTGAAACTCACACCAATTCCTTGAGAATTATAGTAAGAAAGAGTGATAGAAAGCTTGGGAAATATCTTAAGAAGGAGTTCTATAATTTCGAAGAAAGAATTCATTTAGTAGGTATGATTTTATTTAAATATTATAATGTATTTTTATAGTTTTAATTTGGTGTTTTATAGCTTTGCTTAGTAGTTATGCTGGTAAAATACACTAAGGACTTCACTAATCAAAACTTAAAGTTTAGAAGAAATCCAAGTTGATTTTATGTAAACTTGTTTGAAATTGTATATATGCTTTTAAAAATGATTTTTTAAAAGTAATTACTCGTTATTATGGAATCCCATTTAAGTAATTCCAAAGTCAGGTCTGGTGTAATTCTGTCTAGACAAGATGGTATTTAAGCGGTGCCCCTGTGACCCTCCATCTCTACTGGGAACCGACTGATTAGGAAGAAATATGAATTGAATCCTTTAATTACGATCAATAAGTTTTAAAAGTTAAGAAAATGGTTTTTAGTAATCCTTTGAAACAAGTTACTGTTAAAATACAATATGTAGACTGGACCTTGTTTAGAACATATACTTAAACCTTTATCGTATTTGTTACATTAACGTGCGATCGGAGACTCATTATCTATAATTTGACCTTTATTTTAGGTGAGTACTCTATGCAATTTCTTGCGCATTTTGATTATATTATATTATGCAAACTATGTATATTTTGTGAAATGCTTTTAATCTCAAAATGCTTATGATACCGACGATTTCGTCGTTTGTTATATGTTTATATCTCTCCATATAAAAATTTGATTTGAATTCTTAAATTTATGATTCGACCCATGGAAACTCTCTTACTATATTGGCCTTGACTACCGGGTGGAAATACTTGGGTGGTACCTTCCCAGCTTGTTTATCGCTAGTGTGCCCTAAATAAAGCGTTGTTCCAGAAACCATGATTATTTGTCTGTGATGTTACCGGGTGGAAACATTTGGTAACACTATCTGTCTAGGTATTAGAGCGTACACGACCACTAAAACTAAATAATTGACACATGCTCAATTGTTTTATCTGCTCTGTTCTGAACTATTTATTCTGAATATATATATATATATATATTGTCATCTACTTTATATATATTATTTAAAATTCCTATCTTTATGTATATACTTTATGTTCTAAATTGAATAGGTATCAATTTTCTGAAAAACCCTGGAATGTCTGGAGATTGAATCTCATTCGGCTTTTAGCTGACGTTGTATAAATAACCATTTTTCAGGAAATAATTAAGCTCGTGGATGGAACGAAAAAGTACTATGTTGAAGATTTAGCTTTTAAAGATCTTTTTGTTACCTTAAGTAGAAGTTTGTTTAATTAGATCGACCATGTTTAGCTCTTTGTGTCAAGTTATAACTCGTTGATATTTTAATACAAATAAAGTCCCCTTTAGAAAGTTCTGATGATGTAATTCCTTCACTTTCATTATTTTACGATTCATGACTATGTGATTATACTTCCTCTACATATATTTTAAAAGAAAAATTTTAAGGCCGGAATATTGGATGCCTTGGTGGCATGTCAAGACACTCGTTCCCTACTATTTTCGGGTCGGGGTCGTGATAGAGGTGGTATCAGAGCATAGGTAATGAACCCATAGACTACTGAGCATATGTTTCGAATGTTATAGATTTTATGTTTCCATCCTTAGGAGATAGTATTAAAAATCTAATTTATGTGATAACCCTCCCTATGTGTTATATTATTTATAATTGGTCTTTTAGTTTTCAATATTGATATAGTATAGTGGATCTTACGTTTGTCCATGACTGTAGAAAATGACCAAGAGAAGATCATCAATGGGAACTAGTGATTCGAGTATAGAAGGACTGGAAGGTGCATACAAGGCAATTGAAAGTCTAGCAAAGATTGTGGAACAACAGGTGAACAATAGAGTACTAATGAACCTTGAACTAAGTAGATGTACTATTGAATAGTTCAAGAAGTTGAATCCTCCATCTTTTAAATGTACTCCTAACCCCACCGAGTCAGAAAGTTGGGTGATGCAGATGGAAAAGATACTCGATGTTCTTAAGTGTATCGATGAACAAAGGGTGTCATTTTCAACATTTATGTTAGAAGGGGAGGCTGAACATTGATGGAGAATGACTAAAAGAATACACGGGGAAAGGAATAATTACATAGATTGAAATGATTTCTTAGTAATCTTATGAGAAATATTTTCCCAAAACGATGATAGACGAAATGGCAGCTGACTTCATGAGTTTGGTGCAAGGGAATATAACGGTTAGTCAATATGAGGCAAAGTTTACTGAGTTATCCTGTTTTGCACGTCATGTTGTAGCAACTGATGTTTTAAGAGAGAAGAAGTTTGAGAGTGGGTTAAGGTTGAATATTCGTAGTCGAATTTCCATCCTGAAATTAACATCATATATTGATGTCATGACTAGGGCTACAATAGCTGAGAGGGATGGTGAGGAGTACAATCGAATTAGAGATGACAAGAGGAAGTTTGGGGAACAAAAAGGAAAGAACCTGAATAATAGAAATTTCTTTAGGAACACATCCAATGTTGGGGGATTTAGTGATAACAAACATTATAATAACCAGATATGTCAGCAATGTTGAAAGATGCATGGAGGACGACCTTGTTATAAGGATTCAAGAGCTTGTTTTAGATGTGGAAAAAAAGGACATCAGATAAAAGACTGCACAAACCCAGCAAGGGTTCCGATAAAGCCTTCAAGTGCAAAGAAGGATCAAGACAGACAGGGTAGAGTTTTTGCACTTTCTGATACCCAAGCTTCTAATGTGGTAGTGTCAGGTACACTTTCTATATGTGCACAGCCTTTTAAAGTTTTAATAGATCTTGGTTCCACCCATTCGTTCATATCTATACATGTATTAAATCGCTTTTATAAATTGCCTAAACCCTTGAATCATAACATACACGTTTCTACTCCTTCGGGTGAGTTATTGATGGGTAAATTAGTATACAAGGCTTGCCCCATAGATATTGATAGTCATAAACTATTTGTTGATTTAATAGTTTTAGACATTAAATATTTTGAAGTCATTTTGGGGATGGATTGGTTTGCATCACATCATGCAAACGTAGACTGCTTTGAGAAGAGTGTTACTTTCCAAATTCCTCACCAACCAAAATTTAGTTTTGAAGGAACTGGCATCATATCTCCGATGTGTATTATTTCTGCAATGCAAGCCTATAGTTTTCTTAAGAAGGGATGTCAAGGATTTCTTCCAACTGTTACTAGTTTGGAGATGATAGAGCCTAGATTAGAATATATTCCTATTGCTAAGAAATTTATGGATGTTTTTCCTGATAATTTACCCGGTCTACCTCCTAATAGAGAAATAGAATTTACCATTGACCTTATTCCTGGAACTATACCAATCTCAAAACCACCATATCGTCTGGCACCTTTAGAATTAAGAGAGTTAAAAGTTCAATTAGAAGACCTTGTAGATAAGGGTTTTATCAGACCAAGTATATCACCTTGGGGTGCTCCAGTATTATTTGTGAAAAAGAAGGATGAGACAATGAGACTGTGTATAGACTATCGTGAACTGAATAAGGTAACCATTAAGAATAAATACCCCTTACCTCGTATAGATGACTTGTTTGATCAATTAGAAGGTGCACAAGTTTTCTCTAAGATTGACCTTAGGTCAAGCTAACATCAATTGAAGATTAAGGATGATGATATTTCAAAATCAACTTTTCGTACTAGATATGGTCACTATG
Source organism: Sambucus nigra (assembly GCA_949130495.1). Classification (NCBI taxonomy): domain Eukaryota; kingdom Viridiplantae; phylum Streptophyta; class Magnoliopsida; order Dipsacales; family Adoxaceae; genus Sambucus; species Sambucus nigra. Next base: position 337,743,937 of record OX422213.1, on the reverse strand, counting down.
AATTTCTCGTAATGCCATTTGGACTAACTAATGCATCAACTGCTTTTATGGATATGATGAATAGAGTCTTTAGGAAATATTTGGATCAATGTGTTGTTGTTTTCATTGATGACATTCTCATTTATTCTAGCTGTATTGAAGAACACGAGAAGCATTTAGAGACAATATTACAAATCCTTAGGAAAGAGAAATTATATGCAAAATTAAAGAAGTGTGAGTTTTGGATGCCTAGTGTTTCTTTACTAGGACATGTCATATCCAAAGAGGGAGTGTCAGTTGACCCTCAAAAGATGGAGGCTATACTAGATTGGCCCAGACCAACTAATGTGAGTGAGATTCGTAGTTTCCTTGGATTATCAGGTTATTATCGAAGATTTGTTGAAGGATTTTCTAGCATTGCCAAACCTCTATCTAGGTTAACACAAAAGAAGGTAAAATATGAATGGTCTGAGGAAGCAGAGAAAAGTTTTCAAGAACTTAAGAATCGATTAGTGACTGCCCCAATTTTGACTATTCCTTCAGGTACGAAAGGATTGGTGATTTATAGTGATGCTTCAAAAATTGTTTAGGATGTGTGTTAATGCAAAATGGAAAAGTAGTTTCTTATTCCTCAAGACAATTAAAACCACATGAATAAAATTATCCAACCCAAGACCTAGAATTAGCAGCTGTAATTTTTGCTCTTAAGATTTGGAGACACTATTTATATGGTGAGACTTGTGAGATTTATACCGATCATAAGAGTTTGAAATATATATTTGCTCAGAAAGAATTGAACATGAGACAAAGGAGGTGGTTAGAATTGATGAAGGATTATGATTTGAATATTCATTATCACCCAGGAAAAGCTAATGTAGTAGCTGGCGCTTTAAGTAGGAAGCTTACACCAAATTCAGCATGTTTTATTACAAACCAGGAGGCTCTATTAAAGGATTTAAGAAATATGGAAATAGATTTTTGTATTTATAGTAAAGGTGGAACGATTGAAAACTTACAAGTACAACCCATATTAATGGAAAGGATCAAAATTGCACAAGTAAATGACCCACAACTGAAGAAGATTAGAGAAGAGGTTATTGAAGGAAAGCGAATGGAATTTGCGATATGGGATGATATATTGAGGTTTAGAAATAGAGTGTGTGTTCCACATGATGCCCAACTAAAGAGGCAAATTTTGGAGGAAAGTCATTTCTCGAGATTCACGTTTCATCCCGAAAATACCAAGATGTATAGAGATATTCAAGAAGTGTTTTAGTGGAATAACATGAAAAGGGAGATAGAGAAATTTATATCTCAGTGTTTGGTTTGTCAACAAGTAAAAGGTGATCATCAGAGACCATCAGGATTGCTATAACCACTGCCTATCCCTGAGTGGAAATGGGAACATATCACTATGGATTTTGTGATAGGTTTACCAAGGGGTTCAAGTGGTAATGATTCTATTTGGGTAATTATTGATAGGCTAACTAAATCAACTCATTTTCTTGCCATTAAGATTACCCATTCTTTAGAAAAGTTAGCTAAGTTGTATGTGAAGGAAATTATTAGGCTTCATGGAACCTCAATTTCAATTGTTTCTGACCGTGATCCTAGATTTTTGTCTCGCTTCTGGAAAAGCCTAAAAGAAGCCATGGGAATAAAATTGAATTTTAGCACTGCTTTTCATCCTCAAACGGATGGATAATCAGAGCGAACTATCCAAACCTTAGAGGATATGCTTAGGGCATGTGCACTTGATTTAAAAGGGAATTGGGATGATCATTTACCATTAGTGGAATATGCATATAATAATAGCTATCAAGAAAGTATTCAAATGGCTCCGTATGAGGCACTCTATTTTAGAAGGTGTCGTTCCCCTACATGTTGAGTAGAAGTTGGGGAAAGAAAATTGTTGGGACCAGAATTGATTCAGATCACAACAGAGAAGGTGAAATTAATACAAGACCGACTTCGAACCGCTCAAAGCCGTCAAAAGAGTTATGTTGACAATCGACACAGACAGTTAGAATTCCAAAGAGGAGATTATGTGTTCTTGCGAGTATCGTCTGCAAAGGGAGTAATACGATTTAGGAAGAAAGGGAAGTTGAGCCCAAGATACATAGGACCTTTTGAAATCCTTGAAAGAATAGGAGCTGTTGCGCATAAAATAACCTTACCACTGGAACTCTCTAGTGTACATAATGTGTTTCACGTATCAATGATAAAGAAATATGTCCCAGATCCAAAACATATCTTAAGTCATGAGCCTCTTCAAGTTAGAGAAGATTTGTCGTACATTGAGCATCCAGTAGAAATTTTGGACCATAAAGATCAAATATTACGAACCAAGGTTATTCCACTAGTTAAAGTATTATGGAGGGATCATTTTGTTGAAGAAGCAACGTGGGAGCAGGAAGATGAAATAAAGGAGCGATATCCATACCTTTTTGGAAATCAATGTAAGTAAAGTTTGGGGACCAAGCTTTTTATAAGGAGGGTAGGATGTAATGACCCCACTTTTATATATAGTTTGTTTTTACACTCTTGTGTTACTTATTATCTTATAAATGTTGTATTATTAGATATGTGGTATTATTGGCTATCAATATAACGAACCCCATTTTTAAATTACAAAGAATCAACTGTAAATTGGATCAAATTGAAGTCTTATGACATATCTTAAGGCAAATAATAAGTTTTGGGGTAGAAAATATAATTTTATGAAACTTTAAGGACTAAAATAAAAATATAATGTGACACCCCGCCTAATTAAATACCAGGCGATCACTCCTTTATTAAATTAAAATCAAGGTGAACAGTTGGTTCATTCTTGGCATCATTGTCGAAAAATAACTTTTCCAATTTAAACACCCTAATTAATTAAGCTAAGTGTCAAAACCATTTTTTTTTAGACATTACTTTCCAAATTTTATTTTATGTAAACCAACATTTAAAACTTTACGAAATTCAATATCAAAGAATCCCACCACAAATTATCTTGGAACATAAAATCCAAATAATTTAAACATTCAACAACTAAATCCCAACATTTAAAACTTAGAGTAAAACATCGAGACAGTAATAAATCCCAAAGTGACAATACTAGAAATAAATGAATCATAATGTCCAATAAAATAACCGAATAATGGAAATGGGCGACACATGCCCAACTGAATAAATATGATAAGAGTGGAATTAAATAAATGAAGTAGTCTAAGCAAGAGGCCTGCAACTCCCACCTAAGCTGCAGCGCGTTCCTTCCAAAGGATCCTATGCAAGACGCCCCTGTGGCTGGGCACCTGTAACATATACATATATATACAAGAGAGAGAAGAAAATGCAAACGGGTCAGATCCCAATTGTGAAAATGATTTAAAATTTGTTTAGCAAGTAATTAAAATGTTTATAGGCCAATGCAACAACATATTAGTGCGACTCTCCCTTGAGAAATTCTCACCTCTCTTATAATGTGCACACCTATTGCACTAACCTTCCCAATGGTCTAAATTATCTTATCTTAGGTTGCTCGTAAGATTTAGATTGTCAATTTCAGCTGGTTAAGAAGTAAATTCCGTTTAACATTAAAGTTCTCATTTAAGCTTCATTTACTAACAAAGTCTCTCAACTATATATTAAGCTTTTCAAACACTTTTTCCGAAATTGAAATAATTATTCATATCTTACTTACCATAAACACAATAGGTACTTCCCAAATTCTAGAATTTAATATATATATATATTAAATACTCATATAATATATATATATTCTAATAGCACCCCGCATAATAATTATGGTGCGGTCATACTCTGCTATCCAGTCCCCGTATCTCTCGTACTAAGGGAAATACAAGTTCGAAATCACTCTCGAACTGTATTAACACAAACAAAAACAATATTGAGGCGAAGCATAGTTTCCAAGTCCAAGAGGTCAGTACATACCCTTACGTCTCTTAGGACCGTCCGACTATCGATCCGATAGCCCGTACCTAGGATTCCTATCTTCTAGGGTACGAGTCAATATCCTCCATGAAGGCCCATTCGAGATAAGACTATCCCAGCGCGGTAACCTCAGGGATAGAAAGTAGCGTGGGCATGATTTTTACACGTATATAGTATATGCATAATCACAGTCATATAAATATACTCCTATTACCATATCAACTTTAGGTACATCTCATAACCCATAATTATGACATTTGTCCTTATTATTCGTTATTTAATTATCACTTATAACGGTTCGCCTCTTACTTTAATTTGTGGAATTATCCCAACTTATTACGTGACACCCATGGATTCCTCTCCTCCCAAGTGTAATTTCAGTAGGTACTCATTTATTTTTCCAACGTAACTACCTTACGCGTCTCCCTCTTTATTACATAGTTCCATCGTCACTTATATGTAAACATTCTTGAAAATGTAAATCTCATCTTACATTAAAGGTTTCATATTTTTTTTAATAAGTCCTACTGGTCTTTGTTTTCTCCCAAAATATTTTAATAAGGATGTCCAAAAATTATTACTCATATAAATTGAAATCAACTAATTAGAAGGGGAAATGTGAGTCTGCCAGGAGGGGTCGATCGATCGATAGAAAGGGGTCGATCGATCGAACCTTCGATCGATCGAAGCTCTTAGCTCGATCGATCGATCAAGCAGGTATGGCGAATTTTGCAGGAAACCAGTTACGGGTTCTATCATCCAACCTCACCCAAATTCATATTTTTCATTCCCAATCTCCCAGAAATTTGTACTACTATACATCTTCTACGTAAAGCATGCGAATTTTCATCAATAACCATGGATTAATAGGCCAAAAACTCATATTAATCTCAAGAACCCTAGAATTTCTTTAACTTGGTTCTAATCAGTATTTTTCTAGAATTTCTACTTCTAATTCATCATAAATCCGTGATTAAACTTCTACATATGAAAAGAGTTTCCAGATTATCATTCATATCATAACTACATGCGATTTTCCTATCTCTAACATGGGTTTTCTTCTTCCAAACTCATCCTAATCACCCTAGACTGACATGAACGATGCATTAACGAAAATAAGCAAGATAAATACTTGCCTGAAAATTTTAGAATTCTGATTTGTGGCTGATTTTGGTGTGGTTGCGTTCCCCGTCGCGCGATCTACGCGTTGGTGGTGGTGGTGGTGCAATCGGATGACTTCTTGGCCTTGGATTGCTTGGAAAGCTTTCTCCTTCCCTCTCCTATGGCCGTTCTAAAGTTTTGATTCTGATAACCCTAAAGGACTATTCCAAATGGCTGATATAGCCTAATAATTTTCGTGGGTTTAATTACCCAAAAATGGAAAATGTCCAAAATGCCCTCCCGGGGTGCTAAATAGGCCTAAAAATACCCCGAGACCCAAACTAAACCCCCGGGTACACTTTTCTGACTATCTCGACCCTTACGGACACGTTGGCGCACTCAAAATGACCATATGGATAATTTAAAAATATTTCACTTTTATTAATCAACATTTATTCTTGACACGACACAGACGCGTCTCGACCTAAATTTCCAAAATTGTCATTCTATTCACTCGTGGAATTTAATAGAACCAATATTATATATTACTTTGCTCATTAGTAATATTCAACAAGTTTACCATAATTACTAACTCACATCACGTTAATAATTAAAAAATGATTAATTTTCGGATTTATATTAAATTAATAACTCACATTAAATTTAATACATCCCCAAATTTATAAAGCATGAAAATATGGGGTATTACATATAAAATGGGCCATTTTTTAAATAAAATATTTTCAAGGACCTCTAAGAAATATTCAAAATATATAGTGTGAAATTCCCAAAATACCCTTCATGTGTGAAATGACCGTTATACCCTTATCACCTTTCCACCACGTGTTGGTCACTTTCACCTTCCACATGTCATCTTTAGAGAGAAAGCTAAAACACTTGTCATCATTTGGTGATATTAACACTGCAAGACCACTCTAGATCGCGACACCTCGGTGTTGAATCACCACTCCAAAAAGCCTAGTCATTAGACACGTGTCAACATCGTAATACTTTTGGAAACCTATAAATAGGGCCTTAGGGTTCATTTGAAACTCACACCAATTCCTTGAGAATTATAGTAAGAAAGAGTGATAGAAAGCTTGGGAAATATCTTAAGAAGGAGTTATATAATTTCGAAGAAAGAATTCATTTCGTAGGTATGATTTTATTTAAATGTTATAATGTATTTTTATAGTTTTAATTTGGTGTTTTATAGCTTTAATTAGTAGTTATGATGGTAAAATACACTAAGGACTTCACTAATCAAAACTTAAAGTTTAGAAGAAATCCAAGTTGATTTTATGTAAACTTGTTTGAAATTGTATATATGCTTTTAAAAATGGTTTTTTAAAAGTAATTGCTCGTTATTATGGAATCTCATTTAAGTAATTCCAAACTCAGGCTCGGTGAAATTTTGTCTAGACAAGATGGTATTTAAGCGGTGCCCCTATGACCCTCCATCTCTACTGGGAACCGACTGATTAGGAAGAACTATGAATTGAATCCTTTAATTACGATCAATAAGTTTTAAAAGTTAAGAAAATGGGTTTTAGTAATCCTTTGAAACAAGCTACTATTAAAATACAATATGTAGACTGGACCTTGTTTAGAACATATACTTAAACCTTTATCGTATTTGTTAGATTAACGTGCGATCGGAGACTCATTATCTATAATTTCGACCTTTATTTTAGGTGAGTACTCTATGCAATTTCTTGCGCATTTTGATTATATTATATTATGCAAACTATGTATATTTTGTGAAATGCTTTTAATCTCAAAATGCTTCTGATACCGACGATTTTGTCGTTTGTTATATGTTTATATCTCTCCATATAAAAATTTGATTTGAATTCTTAAATTTATGATTCGACCCATGGAAACTCTCTTACTATATTGGCCTTGACTACCGGGTGGAAATACTTGGGTGGTACCTTCCCAGCTGGTTTATCGCTAGTGTGCCCTAAATAAAGCGTTGATCCAGAAATCATGATTATCTGTCTATGATGTTACCGGGTGGAAACATTTGGTAACACTATCTGTCTGGGTATTAGAGCGTACACGACCACTAAAACTGAATAATTGACACATGCTCAATTGTTTTATCTACTCTGTTCTGAACTATTTATTCTGAATATATATATTGTCATCTACTTTATATATATTATTTAAAATTCCTATCATTATTTATATACTTTTGTTCTAAATTGAATAGGTATCAGTTTTCTGAAAAACCCTAGAATGTCTCGAGATTGAATCTCATTCGGCTTTTAGCTGACGTTGTATAAATAACCATTTTTCAGGAAATAATTAAGCTCGTGGATGGAACGAAAAAGGACTATGTTGAAGATTTAGCTTTTAAAGATCTTTTTGTTACCTTAAGTAGAAGTTTGTTTAATTAGATAGAGCATGTTTAATTCTTTGTGTCAAGTTGTAACTCGTTGATATTTTAATACAAATAAAGTTCCCTTTAGAAAGCTCTGATGATGTAATTCCTTCACTTTCAGTATTTTACGATTCATAACTATGTGATTATACTTCTGCTACATATATTTTAAAAGAAAAATTTTAAGGCCAGAATATTGGATGCCTTGGTGGCATGTCAAGACACTCGTTCCCTACTATTTTCGGGTCGGGGTCGTGACAATATTGATAGATCTTGCCATCTTAATCATGCATCAACATTAATTACCGGATAAAACTGAATTTGCAAGGGTCTATCCATGCATTAGTCAGTTATGGTGTTATCTTGTGGTCCATATGACTACACCGTATTTCCTAGATTTGGCTAAAATTCTTAACTAAGACTTATCCAACGATGACACCATGCATGAAGTATGATTTTGCTCGTGTATTTTGATATGCTCGTTTAAAGATCTCTTCCTCTTAGGCTTTTTACACATATCTCACACTGGCGATATAAACATTGAGTAATGCATAAATGTTTGTCATGATAATATATGTGGAGGAGGACATTCTAATTCTCACTCATCTTTGAGGACTTGTATTTTAGTGTTTTAAACTGCAATATGCACTTTATCACTTGAAATACTTCTTCAGGTTCTCTACATTTCATGAATTCTTGAACTTCTCACTTTTAAGATTTTGATCCAATAAGTCCCAGGTCACACAATGGCAGAAATTTTTTACAAGTCATGCTAATTTGGTTCTAACTTGTTTCCTTTTTTGGATGACCTTTTTAATCACGTCATCCCCTTCCTTCAAAGTGCACACTTTTAACATTTTATTGTAATACCTGAGGTGTTTCATTCTCATTCACTCACTTCTTCTACTAAATTCAAATCCATTCTTCTCATCAAGTCACTTTTTGGTGATTGAAAGTTTAGTACTCAGTGACTAGGTATTCGATCTCCGTTGGCACTACTACCTCTGTGCAAAATGAAAAATATAGATATTGTCTCACCTTTTCCATTCCTTAGAGTGGTTTGGTAAGACTATAGTACACTCTAAAACTCATTGATCCAATTCCCTTTGGCATCATTAAGTCGTTTCTTTATTTCATTCAAAAGGGTCTTGTTTATGACCTCCTTTTTTCCATTGCACTGAGGGTGACCATGTGCTGAGTGTAATTTTTGGATCTTCAAACGTATACAATAATCCTCAAACTCACTATTATCAAACTTCATACTATTTTACGTGATGAAGGTGTAAGGTATGCTATATCGAAAAATTATATTGTTCCATGAAAAATGGAATACCTTTTCGTAAATCATCTCATCTAATGGCTCTGCTTCAACCCACTTAGTGAAATAATCTATTGTAATAACTAGATACATGAATATACCCATTTTCTTCATCCATGGATGACTAGATAAATCCTCACATGGTAAAAGTCTGAGGTGATTTGATCGGCCAATGTTACCTCTGGTATCTTATATATCATGACATACCTATCACATTTCTTTGCGTAGTTAGAATAATATGCATTCATTGTCGGCAATTGCATCCTTAAGTGTAAAATCTCTTCACCAATAAACTATTTGTCAAGTGGGATCCACATAAGACTTAGTGGAATTTTTTAACCAAATCATGAACTTTGTTAGGATGAAAACATCTGGGTTATGACATAACAAATGTAATACCCCGTATTTCTGAATATTTTATTTCTGAATATTTATTTAATTAAATCAGAGAATTAAATGAGAAAATACAGCTTAATTTAAATTACATAAGAGTAGTAATTTATAGAGTTCTAATTAAAATTGTAATTTTGGAATATTAATCGAGAGATAGATACTGGTTTATATTGCCTCATTATATTTACTTAGTGCCAGTGGTAAATAGTTGCTTAACGCGTGTAGACCGTGTTGGGGTGAGAACAAGTAATATTTTTAAGTGACTCAAATGATAATTTAGAAGCCACATATGAGTCCGAAAGGGTCAAATTAGTCAAAATAGTATACCGGGGGGTATTAGTTGAGTCCCGGGGTAATTTTGGACTAAACCGGGACCGTTCGGGGGCGTTTTGGTCTCTTAACATGAGAGGGTATGGAGACCTACGAAATTGAGAGCTTTATATCAGCCGTATGATGGAGGGGTTAGGGTTAGAAAGCCCATGAAAACACACCATAGCCATTAAAGATAAGAGGGAAATCATTCTCAAGGCAAAAGGAAGAATTGGGAAGGATTCAAAGGAGATTTTCACTATCAACTTGTTGGGGAAGAAGGATTGAAGGATGAAGATCATCAATCATCAACAAAAACCACGAAATCAGACCCTACTGATCATAAGGCAAGTTGTTTATTGCAAAAATTATAAAGTTATAATACCCATGTGTAGGGTTTTTGAATAGTTTTGTTTAAATCATTATCTTGATTGGAGAAAGATGATATTTATACATGTTGGGATAGGAATCGCATGTAGAATGATTTACCTTATGTAGAGGATTAAGATTCAAATTAGACTTGATGATTTTTCGGATTAAAATCTGGATTTTGAATGATAATATGGGAAGAACACCATAACTAGGGTTTCAAGAAATTTTGGGTTTAATTCACTATTTCTTTAAAGGAATTGGAGTTTGTGATGTATTTGTCACGTTAGAAATTGTCCTAGTATACGTGAAAACATATTAGGAACATTGGGTCAAAGTTTGGTGGACTATAATGGAATTTGAAGATTTATTAATGGAGGAAAAGATTAACAAAGAAGACGAACTGTGTCTGTCCCTGTTCGATCGATCGATCGATCTCGAACTATCGATCGATCGACTATGTCGATTGATTGAACCCAGCAGCCGATCGATCGATGCAAGCTGTTTTTCCCGAGTTTTTCGTATTTAAGTCTTCGTTGATTTTCGGGAATGAATGAGTATCCTAGGGTTTATAATATACTTATATGGGAGTGAGAATAAGACCAATAGGTATATTGTTGAGGTCCGATAAGGCCATTGGGTGTAGGGCTTGGATTATGGACCGAGGAGAATAATCCAATTTAGTAGAGTATCGGGGACTTCGGAAATTGAGTTACGGGGCGAAGTAAATTCAATTTAAGTAATAGACCAGTAGGGTAAGCAATAACTACTGAAATTATATGTAAGGGGTAACTAAGACCCTTAGAGTTATGTGAATACTCAAATAAATGCGATTAATGAGATAAATCATAAAGGAAATGTTGTACGGCAAATTTATAAGATTTAAATATTACGTACGTATATAATTAATAGGTCGGGCGTGTACCTACTGAATTATGTGATCTTTTAGGTTAAGAGATTGATACCTAAATTAATTATGTTAGGGTCTATGAGACATTCCGAACTAACATAAAGTTATTATATGTTTGGGGTCGATGAGAAATGCCGAACCAAACCTTGAACTGGTGTCGCTATGGAAGAGTCCCGAACCAGAATATGTGTGTATATATATATTGTGAAAATAGTTGGGGTCAATGGATAATTCCGAACCAACTCTCACTTGGGGTCGATGAGTCATTCCGAACCAAGAGATCTTTATTTGTGTATATAAATAATTGGGATCGATGTATCATTCCGAATCAATTCTTACCTTGGGGTCGATGAATCATTCGGAACCAAGAGTCCTTTACGTGTATAAAAAGGGAAAAATAGTAATGACTGATACTTAGTATATATATTTTGTGTGAAATATATACTTGATGGAATTCTACTTCTGTGTATTAGTAGATTGATATATATTATGTATTTAAAGATACATACTGAACTGGTAAGTTAAGTAGTGAAACTTAATTACGAAATGCACCTTTAGATAGAGAAAATCTATTTAGTAATTCAAGTAGTGAAACTTAATTACACAAGTGGGAAGTCAACTATTGTGAGAATTGTAGTAATTTTTGTAGTGAAAGTAAATGAGAAGTATTGAAAAATAACATAAATGAAATGTTACCTGAGAATTAATTAACATACGCGAGATGTTAATGAAACGGTTGTACTGTATGGGCGGTAATGGAACTTAAGTATAGATAAGTTCAGATGATTACTTAGTCCTAGATAGCTTGGAAGATATGGCTAGGTAGGCTAAGTGTAGAACGTTAGGTGTGCACCAGAGATGAGGGGTGAGTAAACTCAAGAGAGTGTACGAGAGCCTAACATGTGTAATCAATAACCGCATTTTTATATTGTGATAAATGCTTGCTAAATATTTTCAAAATGTTTTGAGTACTAACTCTTGCTATAAAATATTTTCAAAACCTTTTAGGTGTCCAGCCACAGGGACGCCATGTATGGTGATTCCATTCCAGAGACTCGGAGATGTAACACAGTGGATGCTTACAGGATTTTGATTAGACGATATCTCTCATTCAGATCTAATACAGGATCTCACACTATTCTATGTATGGACTTGTGGTCCGGTATTAGTCTCAGATGTTAGTTTCAGACTAGTGGTTATTCTATTGTTGTTTGGGATTTTTAGCCGATGGTTTATTCAGGAATTACTTTTGTTCTGTTGTACTTTTACTTTGTTGTTTGAATTATAGTACATGATTATTTGTACTTTGTTCCACATGGTTGATTTATCTGTTTTAAGAAAGATAAAATTTGGAACCGGTCTAATTTTACTTAGGGGAGTAATTAAAAAGTTTTCGATAGTGATGCTAAGAATGAACCATTTGAGAAACCTGTTTTAATTTAATAAAGGCCTGATCACCCGATGTTTAATTAGGCGGGGTGTCACAGATGGTATCAGAGCATCAGGTTCTAGTGTCCATAGGATTTGTACGGCTTACTACATTTTCAGCGTATCATTTGATTGATATAGAGCCCTATCTTAGGATTTTTGTACTCCCCTACGTACGTAGTTACGATCTCCTGCTATTTAGTAGATGTAGTGTTACATATACGAGTTCGATTGGGCATGGTATGTCAAACATGGCGGTAGAACCAGCATTGGCGTTGGAAGGATTGCAGGAGGGAGGAGCTCATCATGAAGCTTGGAGCGTTCAAAGATGGAAATCATAGGAGAGATGACCGTTGTTGAGGTCACTCCTACTGTGAAATGGAAGTAGATGCTACAAGGGTTGTTGAGGCATAACAATCATTTTCCAAGTGTCGCGACGGCAAAGGGGGATGCTAATCTAGACCCGCCCAATGTAGTGATAGTGGGAGGGAGTCTGTAGAAATTTTTGATGAGAACGAGCCGTAAAATGTGATAAAAGGGCGACTGCTCATGTTAACTAATGGAAGTAGTGTGCCCAGAGGTTTCGGCATTTAGGGATAGAGTAGATATACCCAAAAGTGAAAATTTGAGTAAATTTTTTAGGCAACGTGGCGGGGATACCAATCACCGCATCCGGACCGAGGGTCCGTATACAAATAAAGAGACCTTACGTATAGTATAATCGCAAAGTTCTCTAATGTTGATTCAGAAGAGAAGAGAATGGAAATACCGGAACCCATCACGTGAAAACCAAGTAGAGGCCAATCGTGAGAAAGAAATTTATCCGTTGAAGTGAACTTGTACCGATGAGATATGTATAAGGGAAGAAGAGCCCTTGCGAGAAGGGACTCTCGAGTTGTAGTTCACAATTTTGGTAAAACTCTTCTTGGATGACTTATGTATATGAAGGCAGTATGGTACTTCTTACAAGGTTGGGGTAAATGCTCCTAGGGGGTGAAGTTAAGAGAGTTTAAAGATTTAGTCAAAGAGTAAGACTAAATGTAATGGGGCTGGTGCAAGCCATAAGTGGAAACCCACTAGGGGATTTAATGATTAGACTCTAAGTTAGGACTATTAAGTCCCATAGTGCGTTCCTCTTGGTCAGCAGAACTAAGGGAACCATAATGATAGTGTTCAGGATCGAGACTACCAAGTCCGAGAGTAGGGGTACCCAAACCGATCAGTATGGCCTGGAGTCAGGAATTTTTGAAAAGATGTCTAGTGTGGATTCTAGGGCCACGCGTTTTATTTTAGCTTGAAGTTATTTGAAGAAATAATAACTCCAATAAGTTTTGCATTCCGGAGAAGACAAGCGTGTTATGTCCGAAAACCATCTGAACCACCAGAGCGATGGATAAGGAAGTATATGGGTTTTAGCCTCGAGTGAATGGGGTATGTGATGATACCTCACCTGAAAGAGGGTCGAGTTGTCATTATTCATCAATAGGTGAGAGACTTCAGATATTACGAATGTCTCATAGTAATTGATTCCGGTGTGTAGGAACCTAAATGATGTGAATCAATGTATGTCGTATGACTGCTGAGCGGAGAGATCGAGCTCGCTGTTGTGCTAAGGACTTAGTGATAGTATAAGCGCAGTGCCACTTGACTCCTTTAGAAATATTGGAGTACGGTTGCACATATTATCGAGGAATGGAATTTGAGTATCTTGACTATATGTTGTTCTGATAATGCTCCGAAATAATGCATGAGGAGAAGTCCCTTGTTTAAGTTCGGTTGCGAAAGGGGATATGGCTGAAATTTTTATGCACGACAGGAGAAGAGACATTGTTAGATGCTAGGGCATCAGTGGGGCCGATAGTGTTATGGAGAAACACTGAAAGGCTTACCTCAACATGAAGGAATAAGTGGGACTTTGTGGGAAAGGATTTGATTTTTGGTCTATAGGGTATTGAGAATACCCACAAGATTGTAGTCACGTCGTGTAGACTAGGCTAGAGTTGAAGAAAATCATGTTACGAGTGCGACATTTGTAATGTTTTTGCAAATGTACCCGGAGAAAAGGGTGTATGGGCGCCCTAATCAATTGGATTCCTTAGACATCTGAGATAGAGGGATGAGAAAAATTATTTTGTACGCCGGTGGGGAAATTAGGAGACAAGTCGTATCGATGAAATGGGTTGAACGTCGTGGGAGATAGACGATGATCCAAGATTATATGTGCTGAGAGATCCAGCACACCCTATGGGATGAAAGTCGGTGGGAAGCCGTTCAAAAGTTATCTCTTAATAGGGGAGACCTAACTGTTGTGAAGAAGTAGCGCAAGGTGCTACTTGACTGAGTGTTGAGAGTGACTTACGTGTTACTAAAATCTTGATTCTTATAAAGTAACCAACCCCAAAAGTGCGCCAATTATGAATAGTGCACGGATTGTAAAGTATAATATAACCGGAGAGAAAGGGGAATAGAGTACCACTGGAGGAAAAATGACGTAAGTGGGAAGCAATGTTGAGGAAGAGACATGGTGAGATTATCTCCAGACGCACCACTACTTGATAGAGAAAAATAAACTCGAAATGAGAAACCGAAATGTGGTAGTCAACCTACATTTCCAATGATGGAAGGAGGAGACAGACTTATAAATTATTGATGGGCAGTGAACATCATAATTAAACCAACAATTCGTTGGGATAGCGGAATGGGTTGACCGGGATGGATTAGTATGTAAGTTGAAAGGGAAGAGTGCACAGTGCACGGTGCCGCTCTACATGGTTGTGAATCTGAATGAAATCCTAAAATCCCATCCTGTGAGAGATGGTCAGGGGGGAATAGAGATAAAGTTTTATTTTGAGTATGTTGTGTTACCTACGACTCAAAGTTAGTGAGAAAGAATGATGATACGCCCTTATGATAGTGGAATTTTAGAGATGCCCACTAATTAATTCATAGGTTGAATGTATGCCTATATGAGCATATTTATAGGTAGAGTGAGTGCCTATATGGACTGTACATGAGGATTAGGTTCGTGGGTACCGATTACGAACAATACATGTACTTTGAGGTGTGGTTCGAGGAGACATTTCGAACTTTTAGTCCTTAACGCGTGATATGAGGACATTCTATTGGAGTGTGACATTTTAGGGTATATGAAATGTGTAATATATGGCTCACAAATTGTCAACTCATGTGCGATGAGATATATATACATATATTGGTGCTCGAGATGTGATTCCGAGACAAGTAATTAATCACTCTTGGTGATCGAGGTGGAATTCCGAGCCAATAACCCCATAAGTGTTATAGAAGGGGGGTGGTTATAAAATAAGTGTTGATATTATTTGTTATGTGTAAGATATATATACCTATTGATTTTCCTACTTATGTACGATAGTAAGTGTGCTTAATCTCTGTATTGGGGTCGATGATGTTCCGGACCAATACATGAGGGATCGATTTGGGGTCGATGATTTTTCGAACCAAATCGATGATAAATATTGGTATCGATGGAAGGTCTGAACCGACATGTGAATTGCATTTACCTTGGGGTCGAGGGATTCTCGGACCAATGTAAATGATAGGATTATTGGGGCCGATGATTTTTGCCGGACCAATTTTCCTTAAAGTATATATTGTGTGTGAAATATATACCTTATACTATTCTACTTATGAGTGATAGTAGACACTTAGATGTTATATATAAAGATATACATCAAATGGATAAATTAAGTAGAAAAAAAAACTTAATTTCAGGAATTAACGTTGGATTGGGAAAATCTAAGGAGAAATTAAGTAGTGAGACTTAATTATGATATATGCAACATGGGTAACATGCGATAAGAATTTATAATGAAGCAAGGCATGTACTTGGGGAGACCATTAGGATGTTATGATTTGGTATTGGATATTCGAGGATGCAATTATATTTAAGGTCCTTAGCCTTAATACCAGCCTTATCCTAATTTCGAGGACGAAATTCCTTTGCAAGGGGGGAAGTATGTAATACCCCGTATTTCTGAATATTTTATTTCTAAATATTTTATTTAATTAAATCGGAGAATTAAATGAGAAAATACATCTTAATTTAAATTACGTAAGAGTAGTAATTTATAGAGTTTTAATTAAAATTGTAATTTTGGAATATTAATCGAGAGATAGATACCGGTTTATATTGCCTCATTATATTTACTTAGTGCGAGTGGTAAAATAGTTGCTTAACGCGTGTAGACCGTGTTGGGGTGAGAAAAAGTAATATTTTTAAGTGACTCAAATGATAAGTTAGAGGTCACAGATGAGTCCAAAAGGGTCAAATTAGTCAAAATAGTATACCCGGGGGTACTAGTTGAGTCCCGGGGTAATTTTGGACTAAATCGGAACCGTTCGGGGGCGTTTTGGTCTCTTAACATGAGAGGGTATGGAGACCTATGAAATTGAGAGCTTTATATCAGCCGTATGATAGAGGGGTTAGGGTTAAAAAGCCCATGAAAACACACCATAGCCATTAGAGATAAGAGAGAAACCATTCTCAAGGCAAAAGGAAGAATTGGGAAGGATTCAAAGGAGATTATCACTATCAACTTGTTGGGGAAGAAGGATTGAAGGATGAAGATCATCAATCATCAACAACAACAACAACCATGAAATCAGACCCTACTGATCATAAGGCAAGTTTTTTATTGCAAAAATTATAAAGTTATAATAACCATGTGTAGGGTTTTTGAATAGTTTTATTTAAATCATTATCTTGATTAGAGAAAGATGATATTTATACATGTTGGGATAGGAATCGCATGTAGAATGATTTATCTTATGTAGAGGATTAAGATTCAGATTAGACTTGATGATTTTTCGGATTAAAATCTGGATTTTGAATGATAATATGGGAAGAACACCATAACTAGGGTTTCAAGAAATTTTGGGTTTAATTCACTATTTCTATAAAGGAATTGGAGTTTGTGATGTATTTGTCACGTTAGAAATTGTCCTACTATACGTGAAAACATATTAGGATCATTAGGTCGAAGTTTGGTGGACTATAATGGAGTTTGAAGATTTGTTAATGGAGGAAAAGATTAACGAAGAAGACGAACTGCGTTTGTCCCTGTTCGATCGATCGATCGATCTCGAACTATCGATCGATCTCGAACTATCGATCGATCGACTATGTCGATCGATCGAACCCAGCAGTCGATCGATCGACGCAAGCTATTTTTCCTGAGTTTTTCGTGTTTAAGTCTTCGTTGATTTTCAGGAATGAATGAGTATCCTAGGGTTTATAATATACTTATATGGGAGTGAGAATAAGACCAATAGGTATATTGTTGAGGTCCGATAAGGCCATTGGGTGTAGGGCTTGGATTACGGACCGAGGATAATAATCCGATTTAGTAGAGTATCGGGAACTTCCAAAATTGAGTTACGATGCGAAGTAAATTCAATTTAAGTAATAGACCAGTAGGGTAAACAATAACTACTGAAATTATATTTAAGGGGTAACTAGGACCCTTAGAGTTATGTGAATACTCAAATAAATGCGATTAATGAGATAAATCGTAAAGCGAATGTTGTACGGCAAATATATGAGATTTAAATATTACGTACGTATATAATTAATAGGTCGGGCCTGTACCTACTGAAATATTTGATCTTTTAGGTCAAGATATTGATACCTAAATTAATTATGTTAGGGTCGATGAGACATTCCGAACTAACATAAAGTTATTATATGTGTTGGGGTCGATGAGAAATGCCGAACCAAACCTTGAACTAGTGCCGCGATGGAAGAGTCCCGATCCAGAATACGTGTGTGTATATATATATATTGAAAATAGTTGGGGTCGATGGATAATTCCGAACCAACTCTCACTTGGGGTCGATGAATCATTCTGAACCAAGAGATCTTTATTTGTATATAAATCATTGGGGTCGATGTATCATTCCGAACCAATTCTTACCTTGGGGTCGATGAATCATTCCGAACCAAGAGTCCTTTACGTGTATAAAAAGGGCAAAATAGTAATGACTGATACTTAGTATATATATTGTGTGTGAAATATATACTTGTTGGTATTCTACTTCTGTGTATTAGTAGATTGATATATATTATGTATTTAAAGATACATACTGAACTGGTAAGTTAAGTAGTGAAACTTAATTACGAAATGCACCTTTAGATAGAGAAAATCTATTTAGTAATTCAAGTAGTGAAACTTAATTACATAAGTGGGAAGTCAACAATTGTGAGAATTGTAGTAATTTTAGTAGTGAAAGTAAATGAGAAGTATTGAAAAATAACATAGATGAAATGTTACCTGAGAATTAATTAACATACGCGAGATGTTAATGAAACGGTTGTACTGTATGGGCGGTAATGGAACTTAAGTATATATAAGTTCAGATGATTACTTAGTCCTAGATAGCTTGGAAGATATGGCTAGGTAGGCTAAGTGTAGAACGTTAGGTGTGCACCAGAGATGAGGGGTGAGTAAACTCAAGAGAGTGTATGAGAACCTAACATGTGTAATCAATAACCGCATTTTTATATTGTGATAAACGCTTGCTAAATATTTTCAAAATGTTTTGAGTACTAACTCTTGCTATAAAATATTTTCAAAACCTTTTAGGTGTCCAGCCACAGGGACGCCATGTATGATGATTCCATTCCAGAGACTCGGAGATATAGCACAGTGGATGCTTACAGGATTTTGATTAGACGATATCTCTCATTCAGATCTGGTACAGGATCTCACACTATTCTATGTATGGACTTGTGGTCCGGTATTAGTCTCAGATGTTAGTTTCAGACTAGTGGTTATTCTATTGTTGTTTGGGATTTTTAGCCGATGGTTTATTCGGGAATTACTTTTGTTCTGTTGTACTTTTACATTGTTATTTGAATTATAGTACATGATTATTTGCACTTTGTTCCGCATGGTTGATTTATCTATTTTAAGAAAGATAAAATTTGGCACCGGTCTAATTTTACTTAGGGGATTAGTAATTAAAAAGTTTTCGACAGTAATGATAAGAATGAACCATTTGAGAAACCTGTTTTAATTTAATAAAGGCCTGATCACCCGATGTTTAATTAGGCGGGGTGTCATAACAAATACTCATATGAACAGTTTTCCTCCTTCAACCACGTATATTTTGACTTTATAGTGGACTCGCTTTACCTCCTTTGGATATCTCAATGCTATGCTAGTTTCCAATTACGTGAAAATAGGATCCATCTAAGATGGCACCAAATATAACTCCATTATTATCATAAATTCCTCTCCAATTTTGTACTGGAACAAGATCTTAACTGGTATTGTTCTCTGAAGCTTAGTTTGAGTTGATGATGCTAGATGAGTAAGTTCATTGACTCGACCATTCTCAACTCTTAGGATTCTAATCATTTGTATGGCCGATAACCGTATCACTAATGTTTTATCCTTTTCCAAATACTCCTCTATAGACACCTCTTTGGATTCATAAATGCCAAAGACTTGCTTCCGTACAAATTGAGAGTCATTGTATGTCGATAACTACTGTATCCCCCGTGATAGAGATAAACCTAATCTTATGACTAGGGATTCGTACTCGACCTGATTATTGGATGCCTAAAACTTGAACCTGAGGTCATACTCAACATTTCCCCCACCATGTGTGTTGATGATTAGTTTAGCTCCCATATCACCGGAACATGGTGAGGTGTCTAGACATAATTTCTACATAGGAAGTTCATCTTCAAAATTTCCTTATACTAAACATCCATATTTTAATTTCTTTTTCATCTTCTCTGATTCATGGGCCCCTTCTTCCTATCGAGCCGGTGACTCTGGTATATCATTAATCTAGTCAATTTTATGTGTTATTGAGCTTTCTTTTGTATAAGTCTACTCAATTAGCTAAACTACTGAGCTCTCTTTCATAGAAGTCTACTCAATTAACTTTATTATTAATCGTTCTTCTACAAAAATATACTCTGTTGTCATTATTGTTAATCTCTCTTCTTTAGAACTATACCCAGTAATATTTTTTCATATAAGGTTGACTACTGCATGGCCTATGACTGTCATTATGGGTTCATACATTATGTCATAATATGTTAGTTTTACATCCCAAGCCACCAGTCAACCTAATTTCCTAGGTTTATGAATAGCTTATCATAGAGTAAAGTCTGTATAGACGATACGTGTATGTGGTTGAATGTACGACTTCATTATACGAGAGGCTTCAATCAAAGGCAACACCAACTCTCTAGCCTAGGGTACCGAATTTCATCTCCACTTTAGACCTTACTATTATAGTATACATGATATTTCACATCATCTTCTTGTACATCAATGCCAGACTGAATGTTAACTTTCATATATCTAATTACTTCCCATATGGGACTTGCCATGATCCCAAATGCATAGATCTAATTTACTTCTTTAATTATATGAAGGCTTCTTCACAGTTTTTGTTCTAATTAAAGGTGTTTTTGAGAACCTTAAAAAATGGAAGACATCTATCAGTGGATCTTAAAATAAAAAGTTTTAGTGTTTCTACTCGTTCCATCAACCTTTTAGTCTCCTTTTTTTCTCGGGAGACTACATGTTCATCATTGCCCGGATCTTGTCAAGGTTGGACTCTATTCCCCTATGTTCGATGAGTAACCCTAAAATCTTTCCTTCATTAACATCAAACACATATTTCACTAGTTTGTCTTCATTATGTACTTTTCCAAATGGTCAAACATTTGGTCGAGGTCATTAAAGTGATTAGATACTTAATTCATCTTTTAATGGGATATCATCCATGCATACTTCCATGTTCTTTTCGATCTAATGTTCGAAAACATTATTCAATTACCTCTAATATGTTGTTACACGATCATTTATCCCAAAAGGAACAACATTGTAGAAATATTTACCTCAAATAGTGATGAGTTATGTAATCTCCATCTCTTCAATTTTCATCCTAGTTGAGTTATAAAATTGAACAGCTCACGTCGATAGTTGAATTAACCAATTTATCAATCCTAAATAGAGGATAATGATCCATATGTAAGTCTCTATTAAGATTTGTGAAAAAATATAGATGAGTCCCCTTTCATTTTTCTAACCATGGCCACATTTTCTAGGTACTTTACATTTTCTACGAAATATGATTTTCTCAGCTTGTCAACATCCCTCTTGCCTAAGGACTTATAAAAATATCGGATCATTTGATTTATATGACAATCGAATTTCAATAAATAAATGATTATGGTGGGTCTACAAAGGCGAGTCAAAGATATCATACCTTTGCAGTTCCTTCTATCTTGATTCATAGAAATTTATTATATTTCGTGTTACACGGACCCGTTTCGTAAATCTAACGGTGTGGCAACCATGAAATAGGAATGATTTTTGAAACATATTAATAGCGTTAAAATAAGTTATTTTGCTATTTTTATATCATTCGACTTTAAAACCCATAGAAAAATTTCAGCCCTATCCGATCAATAATTTTCAAGTTATGGTCCCCAAACCTTCATATCCACGAATCCCAAAGTATTATATCGGGTTAATTTTTAATATAATACTTTCTTGAATATTTAATCAACCTTATTCATTAATTCTTGATTCAATTCCAGATCTAATTCATGATATCAGTCCTTGTAAATCATTATTTTGGAAAGAAGCATGAAGCAAGAAGAACAACTGATCTCCAAATGACTTAACATGTCTCATGCCTCTTCGTCTATGTATCAGGAACCCGTGGTTTCGATTTTTGAATTTTTGGACTCTCCAATTATTCGAAATCGATTCTACAAGATGAGAGGTTTGAAGGATAACTTGAGATATTCCATGCTATTCCTATAAGACAATACATATCATTGATGAGCGGGAAAATGGAGAATGATACTACCACTCCTTTTAGTTGTGTTTCTAATCTATAATTATCCCCACTTATTAGGAGACAATGGGTTTCTTATACAAGCTAACACAAGGACCTCCAGAACAAATAGCGACTAACTTCCTACAAAATTAGGAATCCTGATTAAACTCTATGATTAATTCCATAGTTCTATAAATTCTTATCCATTCCATTAAAGAATAATAATCGAACTCTATTCTATTATCTCAAAATTATATTTTTGGTCTCCTCGTTATTAAATTCTTAATAATCTCCCCATGACAATATTATAGATACCCGCCAACTAAATTAAATTACTTACAATTATATTTTATCGACCTCTTATAAACTTCTTGAGACCATCCTCTTAAGTTATTTGATATTTAGAATAACTAAATCCACCAGCCATATTTGACATAATCAAAATTTATAATCTACATTAAGAGGGTATCATCAATATCTATATCAAGATGTGGATTCCACTTATAATTAATTTTAACCATACACTAATCACCATTACCCAATCTACTAATCTTATTGATCCATAAATAAATCTCACTCAGTTGGTCAAAGTAATGAACAATCGATGCACTTTTCCATCAATTATGTTCGGATAAAGAACCTAAGCACTCATAATAACCATGAGATGTACATTATTTTATGTAGTCACTATAAAAACAATTGTCCCAAATTGGTCTCACTCAATACATACAAAGTGTACTAACACAATAAGTCAAAACTATAAAGTTTCTTGTAATCAAGATATAGATAAAAAATATTGTTCTACAGTCTCCATCTAAGAATATGAACCATACTTATATTCTATAAGAATCTATGATTTGAGCTTTCGAACCTAGTTATACACACCAAATCATCTACTATTTATAATAAGAGACACATATGCATAATTATATAAATAATATGATTCAAACTTTACTTGTGAAGACTCTCATTATATAGACATACT
The DNA here is from genome assembly GCA_949130495.1 of Sambucus nigra. Classification (NCBI taxonomy): domain Eukaryota; kingdom Viridiplantae; phylum Streptophyta; class Magnoliopsida; order Dipsacales; family Adoxaceae; genus Sambucus; species Sambucus nigra. The sequence continues at coordinate 337,720,971 of OX422213.1, read as the reverse complement.
AAAATTAACTAGTCACCATGAATTTTAATATAATTGCCCAACACTCCTGGATGGCCATATTATTCTCGTGGATGAACACTTTGCGCTTCGGTCTAATAGGATTCGTGTCCTTTACTATACTGAGATCATATCAAAAAACTTCTGGATCTATCTCAGACATATCTTTATGGCTCCACGCAAACACACTCTCTCAATGCCTAAAAAATAAACCATTTTATCTTGAAGGTAGGATCTAATGATGAACTAATCTAAACAGTCCTATTAAGGTGTTTTTCATCAAGAATAATTAAATCATCCTAGTCCACAACCTTTCTTGGGACCATCTTACCTTTATCTCAAGGATTTAGGGTGGTCAACTTATTTTTCTCTTCCCACTATATGGAAGTGTAGTGGCATTACTGCACTTTAATTTGGTTACCATTGACTACACCAACTCTATAATGTGTATGGAATTATAGGCACTAATGTATAGTGGAATACATGACTTCAAATTTCTTTAGACTGAGCCTATCAAAGATAATATAATAGACTTAGTGAACATTCTCATCTATGATAAATAAATATATTGTCTCTGTTCGTAGGTTGGCCATGTTTCAATCACAACCTGAAGCTTAATTTTTCCAAGTATCTTTCATTCTCAACTTCTTGAAGCAACTATATAGCATAAAATTAGCTTAACGACTATTGTCAACCAGAATCCTCGTTACCTAACTTTCATGCACCATCATTGTGATGATCAGAGGGTCGTCATGTAAATAAGGTATACCTAACAAGTCATATGTATAAAAACCTACAATGAGATGATCATTGTTGTCCGTACTAAGACGAGTCTCCACGTCTTTATCTAGATTGATCTACTAGATATTGGTGCAAGAATTTTCCTCATTGAGGTAGGCATTCCTCTCAGTTAGTTGATATCCACCATTGGTGTCACCTACTTCTATAAAGTGACACTTAAGAGATATCATGGTGACTTCATGCACATGTTCTTTAGGCTTTTGTCAAAGATCTGGATCATCCTTCGAATCGTGATATCGGCCTTTTTTTATCATCAACCTTTTTACAAGGAGACTTTGATCATCTCCTGGGTTTCTAATCACCTTTCTAAACTAATCGACCACCTTTATAAACATACTTCATTAGTTTGCCTTGTGTGATGATATTTTTAATCTCATTATTCAAGGCCAAGTAATTATTAGTGTTGTGGCTATGATCCTTGTGGAATTTAAAGTATTTTCTCTTGTCCCTACGATTTGGTGGAGCTTTCAACTTACCCGAACATTTTAGGTCATTCATTACTTGAATCTCATCGAGGATGTGCTGAATGACTAAGGTAAGAGGGGTATACTCATCATATTCTTCGGCTCGTCGGCCTTCTTCTTATCCATAGACTCTTTCGTATTCTCCGAGCCCTTACTAATTTATGATATCAGAAATGATACCAACAAGTCAATGTAATTATATAAACTCAATCCAGTATTACAATGGAGTATAGATAGATATGTAAATATAGAAGGATGTGAGACAAATAGGCGATAAAATAGTACACAAGTGGTTTTGCCTATATAAGACTACTCCACTGTGTGTGTGTGTGTGTGAGTGAATTCCACAAAGAATGGTCTCTAATGTCCTTTGGATACAGATCACTCATCTTTTTCTCTCTATGCTACCATTTCAGCAAGGTTTTAGTAGTGTTTCGAATTAAAATCCTTCTCATGGTAAAAGAGTGTGAGTCTTTATATTGATGGCATGGTGTAGTGTGCACACCATGCATTCACCGGTCATGTGTTGTATGTGGCATCCAGTGATGAGATGCCACCTGTCCTTATCATGAATAGATAATGATGATGAAATATCCTTCACACATGAGGGAGATACTATTATAATTATTTTATCCACGTGTTAAATAGGTCCTACTGTGCTCCATCCCATGTGCTCTTCCACGATTTTATCCACGTGCACTCTCCCACATGTTCTCCATCCCATGCACTTTTCTAGGTGTTAAATAGTTCCTACTATGATGGAGGATTCAGCCTAGTCGAGTCAGAGATCCACAAGGTCCCGCTGGTCTCCAGCTGATAACTATTGAGTGGGGCCTTGGCTGATGTACGTCAGGTCGAGACAAGCATATGGCTAGACTGAGGAAGTCTCAATCGTTTGGAAGGCAAACGAGATGATAAAAGTAGGTTTATGGTGATGGAACATGGTCTCGACCTAGGTACATGGACGAGATTGAGATTACTTCTTGTTATATTTCTTACGTTATGTAAGCCTTATAAGGCGAGCCTAAGCCGAGATAGTCCAAGGCAGTGACTAGGGTACATTTGGGCATATCAATCACCCCTATCCATTAGCCTTCAATGTATGGAGGTTGAGGGATAAATGTATGAGTTCCAATACCGACGAGACATCTCTCCCATATTGGGTGTGAACTAGTTAACATTTATTAATAAATGACACTTGTCATCTAATCATGGGCTTAGCATATTGCCCAATAAGTGATTGTGGCGTGTGCATCCTAGTAACTTTGCCCTAACGATAGCCCTTTGGAAGTTGAGTCCCATCATTGTTGATATTTAAAAAAATTTTAAACTTTCTCTTTTTTCTTCCTTGTTTATTCACGTGCACACTCTCTCTCTAGAACCAATTTTTCCAAAGTAACTCTCCCTCTCTCTCTCTCTCTCTCTCTCTCTCCCTTGCTTCTTCGAGCGCTTCTCCGGCCATCTCTAGGTTTTTTCTTGGTTCTTTCGAGCGATAAACTCTTCCAGGTACTCCATATTCCCCTTGTTGTCTCCTTTTCCATCAATTTTACCCTATTTCAAGAACTACTATTTTTTCGATGACTATTAAAAATTTTTGACAAGTTTTTTTTGCCAACTTTAGGGACTTTTGAGGGTTGATCATGGTGGTTTTTGGGTTCGATATAAGATTTGGGGTCCCCCTATCATTTTTTCGATCTATTCTTCCATTCGCGAAGTTTTTGAGATAACTCCGATCATCTTCTTTATGGTGTTCTTGAGCCTATTATATAAAATCATTTTATTTGGTCTTTTTTATCCTTTGCTCAACACGGTTAAACTTGCAAGTTGTTTGGTCATTTTAGGTCTAAGTTGAAGCTCGTCCTTTGAATGGTAAGGAAACTGTACGAGTTGTCTGACCAATTCCCAAACTCTGGGGAGAGTATCTTTAGTGACATCTGTTAGTATGAGGCCAAAGATGAGGCTAGATGCCAGGTCGAGGAATTTACTTAATGCCCAATATTCTCAATTCCCCTTATTGTCCTTCGTCCTCTCATAGTTGAGAGATAAGACGATACTCCAATATCTCGTCCTCCTACAGTTTTTGTAAGTTTAGATAAGATGATCGTGACCTCGTCTGTGAGTGATCATGCTATTGACATCTCATCTTTAGATGGTTACAGTGATTCATGGTCTAGGGTTTCGGCTAGGGTCTCGACTGAATCTAACTTTTTTGCCTATGGTATGAGAGTGAGAGGCGCTCGTAGTGCTGAGACGGGAGTAACAAACTCTAATGAGATAGAGGTTCTTTTTTATGACTCTTATACAACCAACTGTGCAATCTCTTAGTTTGATGATTCATACTAGCCTACGATGAATCACTCCTTAGGGAGACGAGAGTCACCATTGCGCATCCCCCAATTCAAATAGATGTCCTCGTCTCGCCAATGACTGAGGGGGAATTTCATAATAGATTTCTAAATGAGGTACCGACCACCAATTTTGCCAATGCAAGAGACGAGGTCGAGGAACCATTGGATTACAATTATGCTCAACTATTTTAGAGCTCCATGGGTGATGTTGACCTCTTTTACTGGAGGCACATGCACGGAATAAACTCTAATATCATGATGATAGCTCCTAAAGAGTTTGAGAGAGATTTTAAGGAGTTTGTGGTGTATGAGCAGATATTCAAACTAGGATTTTGTCTTCCTATACATCCCTTTATACGTGACATCCTTGTAAATTTAGACTTAGCCCCTGCTCATCTTTCTCCGAATGCTTGAAGAATCATAATCAACTTTATTCTTCTTTGGAAGTTTTATCATGACGTCGAGCTTCCCGTTAGAGTGTTCAAGCCATGCTACAATGTCTCCTGCATGAGTGATCAACCTGGTTACTACTACTTTATGGCCAGGAAGGCGACGATTAAAGTTATATTCATCAACTAGACATTCAACCATGATTAGAAGCCAAGATATTTCTTCGTATCTGGTACACGGGAGTTTCTCACAAATAACATATGTTCTAGCCGAGATTAAGATGATTATAGTTCAAGATGAGGGTTTTGGTCTTGTTAAATATGAGGACCTCATGACCCTTGACATCCTTGATGATATGGAACTTGATGTTAGTCCTCTTACTGAAATCCATAAATTTATTTTTCAGTTTATATTGTAACCTCATCCTTAATTATAGTTTTGGCTTTGACATTTCTTATGTTCAACTACAAGTTTTGCAAATCGTCCAACCAGTGTTCCTGAAGCACTTTGGAAGATGGTGGCCCCCAATCTTACAAATATGGTTAACAAGTTTGGGAAGAAATAAATAGCATCGAGTAGCCAGTAGAAGAAGAGGACTGTGGGAAGCCCCAATCTAGCTGACAAGATGAGAAAAAGAAAGGAATGTGTGGAGGACACTGTTACCCAATGCTAAGAAAAATAGAGTCGTAGGGGTAAAGGAACCGATAGGGTGATTCCCATCTCTACCGATGACACCCTTGCTGCTCATCTTCCTCAGCTAAAGCTTAATACCAAGAGTTTGATTAGGAGTTCCAGGAATTCCATTGACTATGTCACCACCTTAATATCTTATGCTAATAAGAATTTTCTCTACTCCATGAACTCTCCTTTCTTACTAAATTCGTCCTTCATAGGGCCGTTCAGGTAATTTCTTGAACTTTGGGAGTTTTTAGTTTTCCTAGTGTTGTCTCATACTAAATTAATTCTTCATATTTTTACAATCTCTACTTACCATCTATCGCCTGGAGACTTGGTTAAGAATAAGATTCCCTTAATCTGAAAGGGAAAAGACGTTGAGAAGATGGAGAAGGGTCTGAGTGAGGATCTTCAAAAGGCAACGTCAGTTGTGCAGGATAAGAGTCGAGAGTTGGATGATTAGAAAGCTGATCACGTCAAGGCCCTAAAGGAATTCATCGATAATAAGAAAGTTAAGATAGATTCTACAATCAAGGTATATTTAATTTAGGCAAGTGCATAATCCATGGCCAAATTCAAAAAGTCTAACGAGTTTAGGGGCTATGCATTTGAATACCTTGAAAGAGGGATAAAAACTATTAGTCGATGGGCCACCCTAAAGCATGTTGCCTCTAGGATTCTGACCCCCAGGACTTTAAAGGTCTTGATTTTGCCGATGACATGCTTGGTACGGCCTTGGTCGATGTGGAAAAATATTGAGAATGCCCCTACAGTGGTCACCGAGGGAGACTGTGGCTGAGACATCTGATAAGATGGAACTGAACCCAGCCAGCGGTGGTGACAACGACGAGGACCACACTCAGCTCCCAGCCAACAACACTGTTCTTCCTCCATAATAGACCATATTTAAATATACACTTTGAATGATTTAATTTGTTTGGGTGGCCTCTTGTGTCCATATATGCCCTTTCTGATGTAACACTTAACAATTTTTGGAATAATTTTTTATTGGAACAATGATTTACTTTGTCTGTGTACTCCTTAAATATATTTGCTAGAATTTTTTTTTTAAATCTTTGAATAACTAATGCTTGTGTTGTTTATTATGTCATCTCTTCTTGTTATGTCATTTTTTTTATCTTAGCTATGCACTTTCTTTGTTTGGCAAAAGCTACTGATGTTTTAATAAGTAACCATAATTAAATGGATTATTATCTGAGATCACCAGTTAAGAATTTTCTTATCACACATCGTATCATCCTAAGATAAATATAACCAAATAAGTTATTCAATGGAAAAAGTCCCGTCTCATCATTTGGACAGTGTATGGTTGAGAGCTAACTCGTCCTACACTTTCGTCTCGACCGAGAGAGTATTTCACCAACTTAATGATGTTAAGATAAAACATAATGAAATGATTTTTGAATTTGAATTCACCAAATTATGGTGTTACATCACAAGTTCACTCTCTTAGTTTTGAGAGTGTATAGACGAGAGCTACCTCGTCCCACACTGTTATCTCGACTAAGAGAGTTTTCACAAAATTAATGATGTTAAGATATTATTCCCCCTCTTAGTGTTATTAAGAAGCCATGGACTAGGTTAGCTCTATCCGGATTGTCATGTCACTAAGAGAAAGGTAATGCTACTTCACCACATAAGTGATGTTCCATAGTTTAGGATGAACTGAAACATATAATCTGAACTACTCATGCAACAAGAATACGAGAGAACACTTGAATTTTTTTATGCATAACTTTTCTTCTTGTAAAATGATATAATGATAGAAGAAACTTATACATTTTCCTACTGATAATACTTCTTTATATGATCGAAATTCCAAGTATTGGAGAATGGCTATCCCTCTAAATTCTCGAGCCGATATGCAGGAACTACCTCTTTGGTTACCTAATAGGGACCATGACAATTAGGATGGAGTTTATTCATATTTTGATAAGGCTTATTCTAAACCAAGTATCCTACGGCTAATGGTCGGGCCTTCACTTTTTTGTTGTAAAATCTGGCAGTTCTCTACTAATAGGCTGTCTATCTAACCTATGCATCTTATCTCCTCTCTTCAATGAGGTCTAGATCCAACCTCCTCTCTTCAGCATTTTCTTTTGGGTCATAGGTCTGAATCTTATGGCTTGGTAAGCCCATTTATGTAGGGATCACTACCTTTGAGATGTAGGAAAGCATGAAAGGGGTTTCTCCTATCGAAGTTCTCTTTGTCGTCCGATAGGCCCACATGACAGCATACACTTCATCAGTCCAAATAACCTTGGCATCTTCTAATTTCTTCTTGATCCCGTCTAATATGGTTTTGTTAGTTACCTTTGATTATCCATTTGCCTGAGGTCGACCTGGAGTGGAGAAAAACTGCTTGATGTCGACCCTCTTACAGTAGGCTTCCAAAGAATCATTTTTGAACTATTTTTTATTGTTCGAGATCAGGGTATGAGATAGACCATATCTATACATGATTTTCTTATAAATAAACTTGAAGTTATTTATCTCAGTGATGGTGATAATGGCCTCTGCATCAATCAATTTTTAGAAATATTCTATCACCACTATAAGGTACTTGTATTTTTCAGTTGCCCTAGGCAAGGGTCCCACCAAATTAATTCCCTAGATAGAAAAAGTTCAGGAAGAGGTAATATAAGATAAAGGCTGATGAGGCTGATGGGGGATTCTAGTAAACCTCTGATACTGGTCACATCTCTTGACGTAACGGGTCGCATCCATAGCCAAGGTTGGACACCAATACCCCTGGGTGACCACCTTTTCACCAAGGATTTCCCTCCTATATGACTGGTGTAGGAACCTTCATGTATATCTTTCAAAATGTATTTCACCTCTGTCGGATGGGAACATCAAAGTTGAGGGAGGAGAAATCATTTCTTGTATAAAACATTCCCAATGATTGATAATTTAGCTGCTTTATATCTGAGCTTCTTTCTTTCCAACTTTGAGTCTAGTAGATCATCATCTTTTATATATCGGATGATGGGATCCATCCAATATTATCCTATCTCAAGACTTAAGCAGAACTTAATAATGTTGTCTTCTTCTTCGATGGTCAGCCGATATAAAATCTCGACAGGAGCCAATCTTTTTATCTCGGTTTTAGTTATTGATTCCAATCTTGCTAACGCATTGTCTCTGCCATTGTCTAGCTGAGGGATCCTTTTGATATTTATCTTATTGAAGTTTTTCAGCATCACTTTTACCTTGGATAGATACCTGGCCATCCTTTCATCCTTATCCTCATACACTCCTAGGATTTGGTTTGCTAGAAGTTTGGAATCACTGTGAACTAATAACTGACTTACATTCAATGCTCTGGAAAGGGAAAGACTGGCAAGAAGGGCCTCACACTCAGATTCATTATTGGATGACTTAAACTTGAATCTCAAATCATACTCTATATCAGTCCCATTTGGAGCCGACACTATCAAACCAACTCCAATCCCTGCCTCATAAGATGAACCATCAACAAAGAGGTTCCACACAGTACTTTCTTCAGAGAAATTGCCTTCTCCCAAGGCTCCATTCTTGAACACAAATCATTCTTCTTCATTCTTAACCACTATTATCATGGTCGTACTTGTTTCAACCTCAACCGAGTGGAGGTATGATTTTTTTAGCTCATCTGCTGGATCAGCAATCACCTCTGTATCATCCTCATCCAGTGTGAACTCGGCTACAAAATCAGCTAGAGCCTGCCCCTTGATGGACATTTCCAACTGATAGATAATATCAAATTTTCCTAAATCTATAGACCACGCCATTAACCTACTCAATTTCTTAGGTTTATGGATGACCTGCCTAAGAGGAGAGTATGTTAGGACAACCTTGGTATGGGTTTGGAAGTAAGGTTTCATATTTCTAGATGCATGGGTGAGAGCATAAGACAACTTTTACATTTTTGGATATATCTTCAAGGGCACGAACCTATTTCTGACATGGATTATGCACACCCTCATCATCTATCACAATCACTACGTTGATGGTTGATTCTGACATGGATAGGTACAGATACAACCTCTGTTCTTCAATAGGTATTGACAACAAGAGTGGGGATTCGAGGTAGACCGTCAAATCCTGTTTCCCTAAATACGAACCTATGCACTGCTGCCACTCATTCGGTCAAACTTTAGACTTCTTTTACGGTCTTAGAAGTTTTCATCTCCACTAAATCTTTGATTTTTTTAAGTTACCTTTTATCCCCATTGATTGGCAATAAAACTCAAAAACTTACCTTCTTTGACTTTGAAGAAATACTTTGAAGGATTTATCTTCATACGATATTAGTTCATCGTGTAAAAGTGCGCTCCATGTCATCCACATGCATCTCGGCCTTGAGGCTCTTAGTAAGCATGTCATCAATTCACACTTCCATGGTATCACCTATCTGATCCTTGAACATTCTATGTACTAACCTCTAGTATGTAGCCCCGATATTCTTGATCTCGAAAGGCATTACTTATTAACAGTATGTACCTTTGTCCATGACGAACGAGGTCTATTCGGTGTCGACTGGGTCCATGAATATCTGATTATAGCTAGAGTAGGCATCCATAAATATCATCAATTCATGACCACCCTTAGAATCAACCATTTGGTATATTCTCCGCAGAGGGAATTTGTCTTTGGGGTATTCCTTATTCATGTATGTGAAATCAACACACATCCCCCATTTGCCGTTACGCTTCGGAACGATGACAACATTGGCTAAGCATTCTGGGTAGATAACCTCTCTAATAAATTCAGCTTTATCCAACTTCCTGGACTCATATTTTATAACTTCGTACTTCTCTCTAGAGTAAACCCTCCGTTTTTACCTGACTAGTTCGACTCCATCGGCCACGTTCAATTTGTGGCAGAGGACCTTCGGATAAATTATCGGCATGACTTCGCAACTCTAAGAAAAAATGCTTTGTCTCTTCTTTAGCAACTTAATCAATTCTTCTTTGATCGCCCTTTTTAGGGCCTTGTCAACTTGGATGGTTTTTTTCGGCTCGTCCTCGTTGAGGATGATGGATTTTACCTCCTCAAAAGCTTCACCCTTTTTAGCTTTATCTCGTCTCTGGGTAAAGAGTATCTATGTTATAAGTAGTGATGGCCCTCTCACCGGGAGAATTGAAGGAGCATTCACGTGCTTAACCTAGTCACCCTAAACTTCCCCTACTCCATAAGGTGTCGTGAATTTTATCATTTGGTGAACTATTAAGGTCACGACCTCAAACTCTTTGAGGGATTCTCATACCATAATGATGTTAAATGTTGAATATATGTTCTTATCCATAATATATAAACCAATCTTCCTCGTGAGATATTTCGGCCAAGTGTTTCCCATTATAACATCCATTTCATAGATTCCAAGAGGCTGTACTTTCTCTCCATTAAAACCAATCAGAGGTTGGTGATACAGGATAAGTCTATTTTTTCTCAATCCTAGGCCCTTGTAACAGTCCCAGAACATCAATACCCTTGGTACCTCATACCCATGTACTCTAGTGGAGATCACCAGAGGGTCATCATGTTGGGCTAGGATCCCTTTAAAATCCAACCATAAAAATATAAATATCAAAGTGTTCATATCAACTTTTGTTCTCTTACCTATTTTCGGCTCAATATCTTTTGAGTGCACCACTTTGTGCTGTGGGAGAGCCTTGTATTTTTCTAAGTGAGCTTTCCTATCAACAATATCCTTTCCACCACCTCCAAGTCCTCCGAAGATCATTTTCAACCCTAAAGAGATCATATTTAGTCGACCTTTAGGATCAATGATAGGAGGAGGAAAATCTGGGTCAGCCTCATCATCATCTGAAGCATCATCACCTCTATTTCTCGGGGTGTCTGGTCTACACTTATAATTCCTTATTTTTCAGGTGTTGTCTTGGCCACCCTTCGAGATATTCTTCTCCACATACTTTTTTAACTTTCCTTACTTCAACATCTTCTTGATGTCATTTTTCAGAGCAAAGCATCGATCAATGGTATGGCTATACTTTCGTGAAATTCACATCATTTTATTTTATCCCTCTTATGAGGAAGGTCTTTAAGATTTTATGTTCATCTCAGGGACCTATCATTCTTGATCTCATTAAGAATCATTTCTGGTGTGGCAGTCAAAGGGGTATAGTCAGTGAACTTATTATTTGTCGACCTCTTCTTGTTGTCTTTGCCTTTTGACTTCTAAAACTTATTGTAAATGATTCTTCCCTTCTTATTGTCTCCCTTATAAGCCATTGATTCCTCCACATTCATGACCTTCTCAGCCGTAGCCAAGAGTTCAACCATGTTTTTTAGAGGATCTTCGACTAGCATCCAGAGGAGCTTCCTTTTAGCAATCCTCCTATCGGAGCGATCATAGCAATACTCTATTCATAGTCTTCAACCTCTAATTTCTCCTAGTTGAAGCGGGATATGTACTTCCTTAAGGTATCGTTCTTTCCCTTCTTACCATACAACAGGTGTGTCATCTTTTTCTTGGGCCTCACTCTGAGGAAAAAAATTATATATGAACCTCTCTGCCAACTGCTTGAAATTTTTAATAAAGTTTTTGGGGAGAGAGGTGAACCACACATGGGCAGCTCTTGTAAGTGTGTTGGAGGAGGACCAGCATCTCAAATTGTTCAAGACCGAGTAGATATATATTATATATTGATTCATCTCAACATGATGGATAGGGTTAGGGCTCCCGTCGTATTTTTGTTCGACTACCAGCAACTAGAACTTCATCAGGGACAGATAACTTATAATCCTTACGACAAAGGGGGAGCCTTCAGTATAGCCCCTCTACAAAGGGTCTTGGCTCTTTAATATATCCCCAATATTGTTTTCCAATCATTGTATGGAAACATTCTAAGGCCTGTCGACCACAGTAGCTATCTCTCAATCGTTTGGAGCAACATTATCTATAGCCCTTTCTCTCTCCGTCGAGTGCATTGAGGGTTGCCTGCTAGCCGTTCTTTATTGAATGTTGACCTCGCATTGTTCCTTATCTCATCCTCATGAGGATCTATGATTATCACATCTATCGTTCCTCATATTACCAGTGATACTTCAAGATCCGGAGAGACGATTTCTCAGATCACCTCCTATGTCCAATCTATCAAAGGTTGACCCTCTTCTTAGCCTATCTAAAGCTAATGCATATGGTGGACAGTCTCAACTTGGCCTTCGATTGTATTCTCTACTGGGATGAAGCATACATATAGTGTCTTCAGAGATCCAATAAGACTCCCTGTATTCCACATCATCCACTTTGTCATAATGGTCATCCTCGAATTCTTGACCTCGCCTCCCTAAGCGTAAATGCCTAGGGTTAGACACATCTCTATGTCTCTATTAAGGAGGGATATCTTTGGACGTGAGAGTTGTCGTCTTATCTCCGGTGCTGGTACCACTTATCAGGGTGTTCTGACTAAATGCAATAATTTACTCTTGGATCTTTTACTGACTAGTTTCCAATGAGCACAACGTTGCTCCCACCTCAGCCATTTATGACTAGGGGACTTGTCTAGAGCTTGGACCAATGCTCGGAGGCAATTTAGAGTCCATATCTTCGGTGTACTAGAAGAGATAAAAATTGTAGAGAAGCTTGAGAGGCTTAACATGAACTCTTTTAATTGTGATAAAGGTCCACTTGAGCGAAGCTGGATCACCTCTAGAGAATTCGGCGAATGCAAGCTAAGTAAGGAGGAGGAAAAAGATACACTTCATTCACATAGACGGTGCCAAATTGATGATACCACAAATTGTATCACCAAGTCAATGTAATTATATAAGCTCAATGGAGTATAAACAGATATGTAAATGTAGAAGTAAGTGATACAAAGAGGAGATAACACAGTATATAAGTCGTTCATCCTATATAGGCCTACTTCACTATGTGAGTGTGAGTGAATTCTAATAAAAAGGGCACTAATGGCCTTTGGATACAGGTCACTCATCTTTCTCTCTCTATGCTGCCATTTTAGCATGATTTCAATAGTGTTTTGAATTAAGGTCTCTTTCAAGATAGAAGAAGGTGAGTCTTTATATGTTGCTGGGGTGGTGTATAATGAACCCCATGAATGCACCAGACATGAGTTGTATGTGGCATCTAGGGATGAGCTACCACCTTTCCTTTTCATAAATAGATTATGATGATGAAATATCATTCACACGTGAGGGAGATGCTGTTGTAACGATTTTATCCATGTGGGGCTCGAAGCCCACGTACACTCTCCCATGAGTGCTCTATCCCACGTGGTTTGCCAGGTGTCAAATATGTCTTGTTGTGATGGGGGCATCTTCATGGCCTAGTAAGAGACCCCTAAGGTTCTCTTAGTCATATACTGATGACTACAGAGTGGGGCCATGGCAAACGTACATCAGGTCGAGATGATAATAAGGCTAGACTGAGCAGTTCTCAGTTGTTGGGAAGGAAGACGAGATGATAAATGTAAGTTTATGGCATGTAACAACCTGCCTAATTAAATATCGGGTGATCAGTCCTTCATTTAATTAAATTAGAATATCCAGTTGGTTCATTCTCAGCATCACTGTCGGAAATAATTTCTTCATTAATCATCTAATAGTTAATTAAGCTAAGTGTCAAAAACTTTTTCCATTTTTAATTTAATTAAAACCATTCCATGACACTGAATAATAATATACAACAACACATCATAACTGAATTAACTATAACCAGAATAAATGTGACTGAAATAACTCTCCAGTTAAATTATAACTTTTACACTAAATAAAACTGATATCCACAATGCTTACATAAATAATTACAACCTCTAGAATCCTGGGTTACAAGACCTAAATGAAGTAGATGCTACAGATGAGTGAATCAACAGAAAGAAGTGTCTAAATAAAATCTGCATCTCTGCTAGTAGCTATAATCCGTCAGAACATACATAATCTATGTTGGGAATCCCTGCTGCTACATACCTGATGTACAAGATATAGTAGAGAAGAGAATATATAAGGAAACGGGTCAGAGCCCGATTGTAAAAGATCTTTCAAAAAATAGACAGTGCTTAACAATTACAATTAAGCATTTATTATGTACATGTTAGTTTCTCGGGCTCTCTCTTGAGAATTCTCACCTCTCATCTAGAGTGCACACCTATCGTATCTTATTATCTTCCTAGTTAAGGTTCCCTCATAACTAGCCTTAATATCACTATGATTCTAACCCATATCATATTCTTGTATTTCCCATATAATATGTATATTAATCATTTCTGTTCACTTTTCTTTAATATGAACTAATCTTATTACATCTTTGGGTTTAAGTGTTCACTTACTTAATACAATTCAAACTTCATTATTTACTTCTATCTACAACATTACATAGTAGATAAAATCAGAATTTATATTTTTAATCGACAATATCACACAGAAGATTACATCTCTATATCTGCAATGTCACCCAGTAGATTACATCACCATTTATATATATAATGTCACACTAATTATATATATACTAATACGGAACCTCCCCAGTCACAACTGAGGTGCATGCATATTCTGCTATCATGTCATGATACATAATGTCACTGTATAGAGGGCTAATGATTCAGTGTCTCTCACGAATCACATAACATAACACAAACATATTGGAGGTGAGAATAATCCGCACCTAAATGGGTCACGCACATACCTACACTCCCATTCAACCGTCGACACTATTATGTACACCGATAGCACGTATATAAGGTCCTATGCCCAGGGTACGAATCTCGAATCCTCCCAAATGGGCGCACAGGACAAGACGGTCCGAAACGCGAAACCTCCACCATGATAGCAAGGAGCGTAGGTATGTCATACACAAAAATGATAATATAGGTATTCATCACACCTATATAAATATAACATCCATAAGGCATTCACACAACCATATGATAATTCCCATACGTAGTACTTTTATCTATCAAATCCTACGTATTAAAGATTATGACTTGACTTCTTTATTTTATATTCCCGAGCCTCACTCATTACTCGAAGATTAAATAAGTATTCCTTAACCTATTTCAGTAGGTAAATGTATACACCCTACTTTTCCATGCCATCATAACTTTCGAAATTCTAAGAATTAAACTCATCTTTAATTAGGTGTAATTCTTGATAACCCTTAATTCATTCTTAACCCTTCATTCTATCTCTTAGGGTTAATCCCACCTATTTCTAAGGTTATATCGGTAATTAATAACTCTCTTACAACTAGTCCCAACATTAATTTATCATTTATCAAATTTAAATCCCAAGTAACATAAGTCTTAATAATAACTCATTTAATTAACACTCGTTAATATCCCCTCATTCAAAAATCCCAAAAATAATATTAATCTGGGCCTTACCTATGGCCTGCTGCCCTTCCCTAAGTCCCATTATGCTCAAATAATAATCACAAAAGATTCCTAAAAGTTTTGGGTTTAAATCAAGGATTAAAAAGAAACAACTTAATCTTTTCTGGGGAGGTCGATCGATCGATGATCTTCGGTCGATCGATCGGTCACCCAGATATCAGCCCAGATTCTGCAATTTTTATTCAATGGGTTTCATACTTTTTAATCATCAAAACCTTTATCAAATAATCCCAAACTCCCCAATATTCATTCCATATGATAAACAAAGATATATAAATTATTTCTTATAATCAAACCACCTAAAATCATCAAGAAGGTTGGATTTAAAACATATTATATCCAGAAAAACTCATATTTTATATTTATCCATGAACATCATATAAACTCAAATTTTTCTTCACCTAATGATTCCCAATTAAATCTCTTGAAATCCAGATCATATACCATCATATATGGATAAGTTCTAACATATCCAAAATCATTTAAACATCATTAACATGAATCACTTTTCTCAAATTCCATTTTATTCTTAAGAACTCTAATTTTTGACTTTATCATCAATAAAAGTGTAAATTCCAGATTTCTTCACAAGATAATATAAAATTCATGGAGTTTATTCTATAATCAAAAGACATCACTCCTAGATAATATCCATATCAAATATCTATTTAAAATTATCACAAATTTGTCTTTGGTCATGCAACTTTTCAGAATTTCCTAACTATCCTAACATGGACAATATAAAAGCTAAGATTGCAATAATTAATCACTTACCTCTAATTATTAGGTCTGATCCATTGGGGATGATACTCTACTAGTTGTCCTCTCTTTTTTTGGCCAACTTCCGGTCGTGGTGGTGGTGGCTCTTGGTGGTGCAAGGTGGTTGTC
This sequence comes from Sambucus nigra, assembly GCA_949130495.1. Lineage (NCBI taxonomy): Eukaryota > Viridiplantae > Streptophyta > Magnoliopsida > Dipsacales > Adoxaceae > Sambucus > Sambucus nigra. The sequence goes on along the minus strand of OX422213.1, from coordinate 337,705,032 downwards.
CTTTGGTTTCCTAGAAAAGTCTTTTTTCCTCCCATAAAAAGTCTCTTAATCTCCCCTATAAATTTTCCTCTTATTTTTGGTGAATGAACCTAAGCTCTCTAATCTCCTCACTAATATAATAAAAATCAATTTTCGTGTTTACTATTTGCCTCCCTTGCAAAATGACTGAAATACCCCTTCGGGATGACCTTTCGGTTTCAAAGTGCCCCGAGATCCAAATCAAACACCTAAGTAGACCTTTTCGACTATTTGAACCTTTACAGACACTTTGGCACAGTCCAAATAACCATTCAGATGACATAATAACATTTCACTTTTATTTCATTTAAATCTAGTCCCGACACGACATACTCATGCGTCCCGACTTAATTACCTAAATTGTTGTACACATAATTCGTGACAATATGTAAAGTCCTAATCAATTGTAAAGTCATAATCATATATATTACTTTAATCACTAAGTAATATTAAACATAAATCACATATTACTTTATTCTCGAGTAATATTTAAATCCGGATTAATTTCCAATTATATCACAATTAATTCTAATTAATCCCATTTTAAAAGTCATTAAAAATACGGGGTATTACATACTTCTCCCCTTACAACAGAATTTCATCACGAAATTAAGAAAAAAAAATATGACAGGCAAGAACAATTATGGATAAGTATTGCACATCACATACTTGTGCTCCCAAGTAGACTACTCTATACCGCCTGTTGATGCAAAAAAACTGGACCGAATCCCGTTTTTATGATCACAGATAAATAGATAAAAACAATCCAATCAAGCACATGATAGACAAAGATTTTTAAAGTGGTTCGGCTATGAATAAAGCCTACGTCCACTGTTATTTTATTCCCTGGGGTTTACAATAGCACCATAGGGTGTAGAGAGAGAAAAGAGGTGTATCTTGTGTATGGTGTTTCTAGGTTATCTCGGATCTCCTCCCTTTTGGCTAAGGGAATACATGTATTTATAGTGATGGGAGATAAAGAGATTCATTGTATGTATTGATGCAAAAAACTGGACCGAATCCCATTTTTATGATCACAGATAAATAGATGAAAGCAATCCACAAAGATTTTTAAAGTGGTTTGGCTATGAATAAAGCCTACGTCCACTGTTATTTTATTCCCAGGGGTTTACAATTGCACCATAGGGTGTAGAGAGAGAAAAGAGGTGTATCTTGTGTATGGTGTTTCTAGGTTATCTCCGATCTCCTTCCTTTTGGCTAAGGGGATACATGTATTTATAGTGATGGGAGATAAAGAGATTCATTGTATGTCGACATTTATGTCTACATTCAACGAATCTAATTGTTGAATTGCTTGGTATGCTATGTGTTGTCATCTATTAATACAGTATACATGTACATTAAGGCTCATTAAATGCGCTATCATCTTCATTAATGCACATTAAATGCATAGTTATCCTTTGATCTTCCTAGTTGATATGCCGAGCAACTCTCCTCGGGTGCCGACTAACACTCCTCGGGTGCCGACTAATTCTCCTCGGGTACTGACCAACTCTCCTCAGGTGCCGACTAACACTCCTAGGGTGCCGACCAACTCTCCTGGGGTGTGGAATATTGGCACGTAGGATGACATGTGTCCTTTTCTTATTGGTCCTCGTAGATGGAGAATTTTTGTGTTAACAGAAGCCACCAATGCTCCATGCTTGATGGTTTACTTGAAAGGATGGAGTATTTATTCTGCAGTGTTGCTCGGTGCTCGTGAAATTCTTGATCTACCTTATTGATTTGTTCAACATAAAGTGCATTATCTCTTGGACGACATATGATGCAGACTGATCGATGGTTACTAATATTTCTTTAGAGGAACTCCATGTGCTATGTATCACCCCTGGGAATTTGGATGCAACCATGCCATAGTATGCAACTTGTAGCTTGTCATAATCTTCAAGTATGTTGATTGGTTTGCTAGCCGACCAACTGCCTCCTGTGCCGAGCAACTGAGTGCTAACTTCACGTGCTTGATTCTTTTGATTTATGATCCTCTGAATACTTTGTCGAGTAACATACTAGCTTTGAACCCAACTCTTCAATCTGATTAGTACCAAGCTAGTGGTGGACTTCGAAACATTTTCATACAACTTCTTCTTCAATGTTGGTCGGGACAGTAGTAGTAAAGATCTCAGTGTTGTAGATGCTAAATTTGACTTCTGAACTTCAATAGTATGTGCATAATAACTCCTGAATATGCCTCCTGAACTTCTGAATTCCTCATGAACTTTAATATACCTCCTGAACTTCAATAGCCTCCTGAACTTCAATATCAAAAATAATTCCTGAGCAAGAAAAAATAACTCCTGAATGATAATTAGTCGGGGCCCCGGCCGTGTGAGTTTGTGGAGTTGAATTTGATGCTCGACTGCATGATGTTATAATAATGTGCCACCGAATGAATAAATATATCTGTAATAAAAGCCCCCAAGTGTGGAATGTGAACTTTGAATGCTTTTTGCTTGATCGCTTTCACATACTCATAAAATATTTCCGACCAGCTGTAGTTGACAACTTCTTATTTCCGACCAACCTGAGTTGACATTTTTGGGAATAGATTTACTTCCTAACCAACATAAGTTGGCTTTTTTAGGAATATATAGTTTTACTTCCCATAGGAATACATTTACTTCCTAACCAACATAAGTTGGCATTTTTAGGAATACATAGTTTTACTTCCCGTAGGAATACATTTACTTCCTAACCAACATAAGTTGGCATTTTTAGGAATACATAGTTTTACTTCCCGTAGGAATACATTTACTTCCTAACCAACATAAGTTGGCATTTTTAGGAATACATAGTTTTACTTCCCGTAGGAATACATTTACTTCCTAACCAACATAAGTTGGCATTTTTAGGAATACATTTCCTAACCAACATAAGTTGGCATTTTTAGGAATAGTTTTACTTCCCGTAGGAATAAATTTACTTCCTAACTAACATAAGTTGGCATTTTCAGGAATACATAGTTTTACTTCCCGTAGGAATACATTTACTTCCTAACCAACATAAGTCAGCATTTTTAGGAATACATTTTTGATAATAAATGATAGAGACTTCCTCGGAGCTGACCAACAGATTGTTGGGAATAAGATATAATAAATGCTGGAGACATCCTTGGAGCTGACCAACAGATTGTTGGGAATAAGATAATATATGTTGAAGACATCCTTGGAGCTGACCAACATATTGTTGGGAATAAGATAATATAAATGTTGGAGACCTCCTTAAAGCTGACCAAGAGATTGTTAGGAATAAGATAATATAAATGTTGGAGACCTCCTTGCTGAAATAAGAATAGAATATGCATCCAAATAGATATAAAGAATAATTAAAAATAATAAAATGCCTCGTTGATCTATCGAGGTAGAATTATATAATGCCGAACAAGAATAAGATCTTCCAGAACATAAGAATATGGCCGAGAACGTTGTCAGGCCTGAATATAAATAAGAATTATCCCACCAACTATCCGTTGGGGGTGAAATACAACGAATGTTGTATTTCTCCTTAAAGCTGAATAAGTATCTTGTCGAGGCACAATTGCATAATGCCGAATAAGAATAATATTTTCCAGAACATAAGAATATGGTCGAGAACTTTGCTGGGCCTGCATATAAATAAGAATTACCCCGACCAACTATCCATTGGGGGTGACATATAATAAATGTTATAGTTCTCCTCGGAGCTAAATATGATAATAAGTATCTCGCCGAGTTTCATGTTGAGATGAATATAGAATATGAATCCTAAGGGATATATAGAATAATTTGTGCTTGAGCCGATATCTGGGCCTGAATATAAATAAGAATTGCCCCGACCAACTATTCGTTGGGGGTGAAATATAATAACTGTTGAAGCTTTTCCTCGGAGCTGAATATGATAATAAGTATTTCGCTGAGCTCCATGAAGAGATGAATATAGAATATGAATCCGAACGGATATATAGAATAATTCGTGCTTGTGCACAAATCAAAGCAATAATAAAATATATAGTTCCTTATTGAGGTGAAATTTCATAATGCTGAGCAATGATAATAGTTTCCAGATTGTTTTCGAGCATTCGTCGGCGTTGAGTCTTGTACCTGTAAAAATTAATATCTTGCTCTACCATTTGTGTAGGCTGAATTGATTAGTCGTGAGAATAATTTACTCATCCAATCAATATATGATATGTATATGCTTGAGAAATAAAAATATTAATTTCAAAAAATGAAATAATATATATTGGCTGATATGTCGAGGCACAATTGCCTGATGTCAAGCAATACTACTTTTCCAGCGGTTTACGAGAGCTTTCATCGGGATTGAATCTCGTCCCTATGAAATTTTAATAAGCTTCCCGAGCACCTGTCGAGACTAGAGAAAATAATTATTATCATGAGAATAATTATTTAGCCAAACAATATGTGATGTGTATTAGCATAAAATAATAATAATTTCAAAATATGAAATAATATTTTTCTGCCAAATGTGTGTGAGATGGACAAATTTTTATCAGATATGCATCATAAATAAGACGTAGAGTTTTTTGTAAAGTTATTTAATCTCCAACAACTAATCAGGTATAAGTTGCTGTTTGAAAATTATTTATCACTTGGTTTTAAAGATATTTTTGGGGTGATCACAAGTTAAAAAAGACTTAAGCCCCCTGTTTGTCCCCGAGCTGAACTCGTGTTTAAAGAAATATCTGGGGTGCTTCGCATTTTTTAATACCCCAGGATTCTACTGCTTCCGACAAACGGCATGGATGTTGCCGACCAACATTTAAGGATATCTCAAGTTATAGAATATATGGTGCCGACCAAGAAGCAAATGGTCCCCGACCAGCTGAGCAATTTCACCGATTAACAAAAATGGTGCATTGACAGCACCGAACAACATTATATGTCACCGACCAAAAAGTGGATGGTTGGATAGTTGCCGACCAGTAAATTGAACCCTCCGAACAAGACTGAGATGTCGCCGATCAAGAAGTAGATGATCGTCGGCCTGCAATTGGTTCCACCGAGCTACAATATCAGTCTCCGACCAACAATAAGATACCTCGTAGTTGGATAAAATTATTTCAACGTTGCTGATGGATCTTCACATCTTATCTCCAACAAATAAAAATGGTCTGGTTAAGCTTCCCTTTAATAAAAGATGGCCCAAGATGATGCCGACCAACAATATGGATGGCTGACCAGAATATCTCGAATCCTTAGATAAGAAAAATAACATTCTATGTAAAATCTAAGCATTAAGAATGTTAATTAAATGAATACTCATCTAATCCACTAGATCGTGTGATTTCGACAAAGAAACCCTGTGATGTGATGAACGAGGGGCCACCATATCAAATTTGTGACCAGAATCTTGATATGATCATGATTGTTTTACGGATCCTCTTTTACAAGAGGTGGGTAATGATTTTTCAGGTGAGAAAATTATTTTTTATATTGACCCCTTCCTATTCCCTATTTGGAGAGATAAAAATATGCTGAATGAGCAAAGTTATTACCAAATTTATATCAAAATCAATCAATGAGACTTTATTGACCTGGATGGCATGTGAACCAAATTAAGTATATAGCTCATAAAAATGAATGCAAAGAAACTCAAACTTGAAGAGAGAGAAAATAGATCTAGGTCATGATTTCCATGAGAAAACTTTTTATTGTCTTTAACCTTTTCCCATTCTTTAATTAAAAATATGATGGGAATTTGAATAGTCATCAAAGATCTTACAAAATTTATAATGAAAATTATCAAATCTTACCACCGTCCTATATATTGGTATATGTAATCATTTAAAATATTTATTCCATGGTATAAAATTGAAACTTGAGAATCAAGCAAAAAGTTATGATTTATGAAATCCATTATTTTTCAGATTTCTAAATAAGAATTAATCTAATAGTTATGATTTTAAAATTATGATATGCAATATTTTGCAGATAAAAATTGGACAATTAATTTATGAATATAAACATAAAAATCATGATTGAATCAAAAGATCTATGTATAATATATAATTGATTGTACGTAGAGAAAATAAAAACTTAGCTTTTGATGGAGAACAATGCTTGTAACACGTTCCCACAGACGGCGCCAATCTCTTGATGCAAAAAATTGGACCGAATCCCATTTTTATGATCACAGATAAATAGATGAAAGCAATCCACAAAGATTTTTAAAGTGGTTCGGCTATGAATAAAGCCTACGTCCATTGTTATTTTATTCCCAGAGGTTTACAATTGCACCATAGGGTGTAGAGAGAGAAAAGAGGTGTATCTTGTGTATGGTGTTTCTAGGTTATCTCCGATCTCCTTCCTTTTGGCTAAGGGGATACATGTATTTATAGTGATGGGAGATAAAGAGATTCATTGTATGTAGACATTTATGTCTACATTCAACGAATCTAATTATTGAATTGCTTGGTATGCTATGTGTTGTCATCTATTAACACAGTATAAATGTACATTAAGGCTCATTAAATGCGCTGTCATCTTCATTAATGCACATTAAATGCATAGTTATCCTTTGATCTTCCTGGTTGAGATGCCGACCAACTCTCTTCGGGTGCCGACTAACACTCCCCGGGTGCCGACCAACTCTCCTCGGGTGTCGACTAATTCTCCTCGGGTACTGACCAACTCTCCTCGGGTGCCGACTAACACTCCTCGGGTGCCGACCAACTCTCCTCAGGTGTCGAATATTTCCAGGTAGGATGACATGTGTCCTTTTTTGATTGGTCCTCGTAGATGGAGAATTTTTGTGTTAACACCTCCCATATAGTACGCTATCGAATACCCCCAATAATGAACACCTCACTTATGCTCATTTTAACCCCAAGTTACCCTAACATGTAGATTCTTGTCCAAGCCTTACATTTTAAGTTTCACTACTTATACTTTATTCTAGATATTCACTATCTAACCTTCTACTATATGCACTTAAATAGATTAACCGTTCTTTAGATAAATACCATCTCATCTTGCGATTATCATACACAAGTAGGTTAATTGTGCAGTATATATGTTACACACAATATATACTATATGTTTCAAATCATCTCTACTCTTTGGAATAGTTCCTGGTTCCTCACTTTTATCCCACAAGTAGGAGAAACAATAATACTTGTCGTACCATACTTCAACTGGCACCATACCCACAGTAACTTATAAGAGTTATAGTACACCAACTTCACTAGTGGAACGTACGTCTCTTGTCTTCCCTTAAGATTCAATATTGCAAACATAATTTATCTTCCAACATCAGATTTTTCCGCTTAGTCTACCCATTATTCTGCGGATGATAGATCATACCCAAACACAACTCGATACCATTCCTCATGAAAGTTCTTCCAAAATCGGGAGACAAAATCTCATCCTAATTGGACACAATATTAAACGGTATTCTATCTAACCTCACTATCTTAGTTATTAAGATAAAACCATATTGTCTCATAGTACGATTAACCCTAACTAATATAATGTGATCTACTTCAGTCAACTAATCCACTATCACCCATATAGTTTCGTAACCATATTCGTGATAAAATCCTTCTGAATACTCTCCCAATACTACATAGAAATCCCTAATGGTTGGAGAAACCTCTGCTGGTTTCTAATGGTCCACCCTAATTCCAACAGATAGGTGACTCGCTACAAGAGGAATCTAGCCAAACATCTCTTCATTTAAATGGTATTTCCATAGTCATATATAACCTGGTGCATTTTTTATTCTATCGACTATATCTCTAATCGTCATAAATGACCGGACATTCAAGTCCCGATATCTAAACATCTATATTTATTTTCCTTATCCCATATCTCCAAAATGGGGAACAATATCAGATTCAATAACCTGGGGTGCCCATACACCCTATATTTCTCCCATTGTTTCATAAATAACATATACTCTTCTTAAATAAATTTTTCGCTCACTTGGCATACTGATATGGTAGGGGTACACTTAATCACTCTACCAGTGACATCATTATTTTATTCATATTGTTACTAGGACTAGGAGGCTCTTAAGTCATAATAGAATTATCAACTCTAAATTTATGTTTGTATATTTAAAATGACTAAGGTATGAACTTATGTACTACGACCAAACTTCTCTCCCACTCCCGACGTTCGCTAGTTTCATGCATGGGATGTCTCATAAAGTGAAATCCAAATAAGGAACCCCCAATACACTACTACTTAACATAGTCGATCGTCAAGATCCGTAATGGCCCTCAGTCCATAATCTGTACCTTCCCATAATTTCTTTATGTTGACATAAAATTCTACTAGTGCATGCTTATATATCCCTAAAAATAACATAAACCATGTTGCTCTCACTATCCCAAATTCTTGGGGCTATATATAATGAGCTATTTCTCACTGTTCGATAAAAACATAATATATCTTAAGTCACGTCAGTAGTATAAATTTCTACTCACACATATAACTAGACAACATTTTCACTAAGGTCTATGATATCATGAAATATAGGCCCAACCCTATTTCAGTTGGCGCCGCACAAAATTAATTTTACTCTCCCCGAAGTATCCAGCACGATAGTCTTATCACTCAATCTACTATCGTAAAACATTTGGTAATTTATCACTACATATTACCATAATGAGTTCTATTATGCTAACTCAAAGCAATAGAAACTTATAATAACAAAATATACTCTTAGGACCCTTTCGGTTCACTCACTTGCGATACTAAAAAGTCCCACTATCAACGAGAAATACTTTTATAACCATACTATTGATATTATCGTTTCCACTAACCTTAACTCGCATGTGAATTTAGGGTTTTCAATTTATACATGTCAATTGTGACACACCATGTCACTAGAATTAATCCTTTATTCACAAGGATGAAATAAAACTTCAGCAGTCTCTCCTAATCACGTAGGGTCCTTACATGCACTTCTCCTGGTCAAAACAACTCACGATCACTTACACCAGTTATACATCTAGGATTTCATCCTATAGTTGTAACCATCCATTGTGGACAAATTATTCACTCATGTGGTTTACACACCCATTATTGAAACGTTGGCCTACCATATCTAGGCCTCAATTATGGTCTTACCGACCTCCCTTATTCTTCTTGGACCCCGTCGAACTTGAAAATACGGTATGCTATAATTATCGAGGACTCCATTGGTCCTATTTAAACCTACCACTCTTGGGTTATAAATTTTTTGGGCCTAATTCTCTTGACCCAATTACTCCCTTATAAGTCTCACTCCTTGATAAGCACCTAAAAATGTACATTTTATATCCCAAATAGACGATTTTTAGTTGCTAATTCTCGGCAATTTGGGTCTTATGCGCTTTATTGTCTATTTTGTAGGTCGAATGCACGTTGCGGTGTTCAAATGCATATTTCAAGGTAATTGTGAAAATTATGGAGCTAATTACCCTTTTCTCGTATCCTAGCCTACCCTAAGCTACCTAAACCTGTCCCGAACCGTGTATGTTTAGTTTGTCCCATTTTATTTTATTTGTGTCATTTTATTTTTAGGGTTTATTTTTTAATTTATTGAGTCACATATATATTTTTAGAATTTTTATATTTTTAGCACGTCGTGTATTAGTTTTTATATTTTCTTTTATTTTCTTATTTTTAGTTAGTTTATTAGTATTATTATTTCATTTTTTATTTTATTTTATTTTTATTTTTTAATTTATTAGTTTTTATTTTTATAGTTTTTTATTTTAGTTGTGTTTAGTTTTTTTTAGAGTTTGTTTAGTGTGTCATGTCATGTCGTGTCATGTCATTTTTATTTTAGTTGATTTTTATTTTTTAAGTTTAGTTAAATTATTATTTTGTTTTATTTTATTTTTATTTTTAATTATTTTTAGGGTTCATAAGTTAAACACACGCACTACCCCTCACGCCCCAATACCATACACACTCACTCTATTTCATCCACACCCTAACTTCCTACACCTTCACACACCCAACTACTCCCTCCATCATCTTCAACCTCAACCTCTTTCTCTCTCCTCTTACCAACAACACAAACCTCCATAACCACACCACCATTAAACCCATTTCTCTCTTTCCTAACTCAACCCCGAAAATCCGACCTCTACCCCGATCCCCTGTTGCAACCCACCTCACGACCACAAACCAATACCCTTGTCTTCTCCCAACTTGATTTAACAAAATTCATTTCTCCCCTTTTTCCTTGTACCCGACTTTCTACCTGCACAAACCAAAGTCAAAGCCAACCAAATAAACAAACCAAAGCCAAATAAAATACCCACATGCCTTTTAACCGATGTGACTTAAACCCCTTTTAACCCATTTCCAAAAATACCCCCAATTCCTTTTAACAAATCAAATTTTTTATTCCCTCACACCTCACAATACACATGCACTTGTGTGTGTCATCTAAAATACCCTCTTACACCATAACCACATGCACACCCCACCTATTTACCCAATTTACCCCCATCCTCCATGCCTACTATTTAAAGAAGAAGAAGACCCATTTAATAAGAATCTCAAATTTAGTTTTTAAGGTTTGTGTGAAAAATGTCTCTGCAATCCTCTTTAGAGAGTATTTTCATTTTTAGCAAATATCTCAATGTAGAGGAGTGTAGTGAAATTTATTTCTAGGATGAATTCTACCCCACCCATCTATAATGAATTTGTGCATTTTTAGCAATTATTTCATAATAGATTGATGTAGTAAAATTCATCCCTTATGGGAGATAAATTCTAATCCATTCCTTTATGTTGAGATTTTGCATTTTTAGCAATTATCTCAACATAAAGTTAAGAATTTGAATTTATTTCTTTGGATGTGCTCTAATGTATAATTTTATAATGTTAGGATTTGCATTTTTAGCAAATCTCTTTTATTATTTAATTATCTATTATGAATTCATCCATTACCCTTTTTTTATATTTTTTTTTGTAATTTTTATTTTAGATTCAATAAATTCATTAGGAAAGCTAAAAACCCCATCTAGGGTTTTAGAGAGAGAAATACCATTTTAGTGTAGGTTTTTAGATTATAATTTTTTTTTAGATAGTGAGGGAAAAATAAATTATTGTGAGGATTAATTTGAGTGAAATTATTGATGTAATTTTGTTTGGATCTTTCAAATTGAGGGATGTTAATTTCAACTCATGGATTGAAGTTCCATTAAGCATCAAGAAATTGGGTTTGATTGTTCTCTTCTCTTCTCATTTATTTTATGCCTTTGATTATTAATTTGTCAAATTCCGTACCATGTTAGGCTAAATCCACTTTCAAGGGGTGGGGTGAACCCCTATTTGATGTTATTTTAGTTTAATTAGTTTGATTACTTGAAAACTCCATTTGGATGTTAATTTTGATCCCTCACCCTTAAATTTACGCCTCGAGAGAGTGTAAATGATTTTCGAGAGAAAATCGAAATTCTAGTTATAATACCCATTTTAGATTCGAACTAGAGATAGGGGTTTCTTAAGTGGGGTTTTATTACTTGAAGTTCAACTCTAAATTTATTTTCTAATATTTACATAAATTTTAATTGATCCGTCCTAGTGGGTGATTAATTAAAAGGAGTGTAAATCTATTTTCTAGAGTTGAGGGGTGTTAAACTTAATTTTCTAAACGGTTACTATTAAAATTATATTTGCAACGAGAGTTTATTTGTAATTTTGATATTAATTTGGGAGAATTCAATTAATTAAATTAATTAGTTAGAAAAGCTAAAATTTGTGGTGTAATCCCACTCCTTGATTGTTCTCAAATTTATTTACCTCATTTATCTCATATTTTAGTGTTAGACTTTATTTTCAATTTTAGTCACTTTTTAGTTTGTAATTTGATCTTCCTTATAGTTTAGTGTTATTTCACATCCTCACCCTAATTGTTTTAATATTTGAAAGATCTAAAAAAAAATAGAAAAAGTAAAAGCCCAAAAAGAAAAGAAAATTGAATTACAATTGAGTTTGTCTTTAGCTTACCCTCTTGATGTGGATTGATACCCTTACTTACCTATACACTTTAGATTGTTATATTTTGTAGTTAATTTGAGGATTTTGATTAACTTTTCTCGCAAAAACGACATCCATCGAAAAGTCAAAGTTATCTAATGGCGTCGTTGCCCGGGATATATAAAAGTTTTGACGATCAAATGGCGTCGTTGCCATTCTTAGGATCGTGAAGCTCGGAGCGAATTTCAACTTGTAGTTCATTTATTTTTCTCACTTTATTATTTTTTGTACCATTTTTATATTTTTAGAAGGCTTGTATTAGGATTATTCTATTTTTTCCTTATATTGCGGTGCACAGAGACACCATTTATTTTTCATTTAAATTTGTAATAAAAAGAAGACAAGCGTGATAGGAAACAGGACAAGGTAGAGAGAGGGCATCCAAAGACGAGGAAAATAAGCCTCTCTACCTTGGGTCGGTAGGACTCACGGGATTGACTGAGATTGGCGTGATCTCCCCCCGGTCGACTCAAAATTTTCAGCACCCCACGGTGTAAAAACCGTGGGAGGTACATTTCTCAAACACTCGCACATCTCATGTTAGCGAGTCAATTCTTGTGTGTGATTACGTGCTCTTGTGTGATTTTATTCTTGAATTTATTTTCAAATGGTGTGGTGAATTAAATTACTAATACCTACACCCGGTCACTCACGAGAAGGGATTTCATCACCCCACTCACTCGCTTACCATTGTGTGCTACCCTAGCCATCATTAAATTTAAAATCAATCAACTAGGTAGCCCACTAGGAGAACGTTTTTGCAAAGGCGATCACTAAGATAAATTCCGTGAATTTTTATCCCCCGCGAACTTAATCAAAATTTAACTACCCTTTCATTAAATTTAAAGATAAAAATTGGCTATGTGCTAGTTAGGATTTATCCGTGACTTGTGTCTGTCCAATTCAATTTTTTGGCAGTCGAGTTTTAGTAAGTTCGTGCAAATTGAAAGAGTCCACCTATTTTTCCCACTCTTTTCTTCCAAAAAAATCCAAAAATATTTTTTCCTTTGCTTTCTCCAAAAATATCCAAAAACATTTTCTTCCTTTGTGTTTTTTAGAAAAATCCAAAAGTATTTTCTTTCCTTTTGAAAAAAAATTTAAAAAATCCAAAAATATTTTTTTTCCTTGGTTTTCTCCAAAAAAATCCAAAAACATTTTGTTCCTTTTTTTTTATCAAAAATCCAAAAATATTTTTTCGCACTATTTTCTTCCAAAAAAAATCTCAAAACATTTTCTTCCCTTATTTTTCTAAAAAATCCAAAAAAATATTTTTTTCCTTCTTGTTCTCCACAAAAAAAACCAAAAATATCTTCTTCCTTTATTTTTATAAAAATTGAAAAACATTTTCTTCCTTTCATTCTCTAAAAATCCCAAAAATATTTTCTTTCTTTTTAAAATTATTCAAAACCCACAAAAAAAGAGAGAAAATCTTTAAAATAAAAAAATAAGGCCGTGATAGGTGTTTCTTCACCCTCACCTTTGTCAATTTATCCAACAAGACTGAGGGTTCAGTCTTTTTTTGGGGTGATTCTCATCACCCAATTTTTCTGTCGCCCCGTGCTTCCCTAGTTCTTATCTTTAGAGTGAGACTGGATCGGTGTTGCCGAAGACAACTTAGCGCTACCAGGAGGTAGCCCGTTGTTTCTTGTACTAGTCTTATCTTGTTTGGAGGTGGTGTTTCACATCACCCAATGCTTACCATGTTATGGACTTGTACACATTTTTTTCACTCACTTCTTATTCAGGTTTATTCTTAGTTTCATCTGTCCACTTCATTAGCGGTTCATTTTGGTAATATATTTCCTACCTTATTCTCTTAAATTTAAAAATCATTTAACCTAACATCGATGACGATGTTCCTTTTTGTTTGGGGGTGGAAAATTTTATCAAAATCATGCCTCTTTTGAAAAAATTTGATCTTAAAACCTGATTTTTAAAATTTCATGCAGTTTCTTTCATCTCAATCATTGATGTGAATTTTCAATCATCCATCTTTCAAAGTCTAGGAATTAAGCTAGAATATATTATTTTTTCTAAATAGCTTATATAATACGTCCCAAGGCATATTGCACCATGAATTTATAGACTCAACAAAATTTTCACACTTATCAAGTCACTACGATTTAGAGTTGGAGAGTACTACAATTCTTAAGAGAACCTTAAGGATCACTAGTGGAGACTTTAGCTTGTGAGATCTATGACTTTCACCCTTTCAGAGTGTTTTACGAAATATCTGAGTCGTGAGTTGATTCAACTTTATTTGGTTCCGCACTTTAAATCATTGTATGATCTCATTATTCTTCACTAAATTTTTGGCTTGATCACTGAGAACGGCATCACTTTCGAGTTGTAAGAAACACATGTCTTGAAGTTGTCCCGATCACCATACTTTCACCCATACACCAACCAAATTCCATTTTCTCATACATCCATACACCTTCCATTTTCCATATCATCACCATATATCATACAACCCATTTTCATATCAATTCCATTTTCCACCCACCATGTTGAAAAAGGGAAGAGTGTTGAAAGTAAAAGGAGAAGAACCGTCAAAGAGAGTGTTTGCATTTTTAGCAAATATCTCTCCCAAACGTTCGATTCAGATGGAGAAAAATTAAATACAAGTCTATGTTGGGGTTATTTGTATTTTTAGCAGATTTATCTCATACATTGATGCATATTTAGAAAAGAAAAAAAGAAAAAAAAGAGAAAGTAAAAAACGAGAAGATCTGTCATAGAGAGTGTTTGCATTTTTAGCGAATATCTCTCCCAAAGCCGATTCAGATGGAGAAAAATTAAATACAAATCTATAATGGGGTTATTTGTATTTTTAACAGATTTATCTCATACATTGATGAGTATTTGGAAAAGAAGAAAAAGAGAAAGTTGCAGTCAAGAAATAAAGACATTTGTTCGTCAAAGTGTAATACACTCTTCTCAAATATCCACCATCCATTCATCATATCATCATCCCATCCTATCCTACCTCACATCCATACTACATATCCCATTTATTTTTCCCCTCACCCATAAACATCCATATCTCCCCTGGTGTTCGGGCAAATGAAAGTCAACGTGGTGAATAACTCGACGTTTTCACTATAGTGATTAGCATTCTTTCACGAGATCACTTTTCTTTCTAAACATACGTTATTTCTTATGTGTGTGTGAGACATTTGAACTTTCTTACATTTACTCACCTCCTCACATACAAGAGAGATACACTAACCCAAATCTCGACAGATCGTTTGAGAGAGATATATCCGTGAGATTTGAAGTTGAAGCATTGATTTCAAAGAGACTATCTAGTAATTACTCTCGTGATACTCGACCCGTTTTGACTAATTCACACTACAAACGTTGAGTTCTAGGAAGGATGAGCCTTGTGTATCTACTTAGCTAAACTTTTTACGCTTCTAGCTTGTATTTCTGAAAATATTTTTCTTGTGATGGATTGTGCGATCATTGTACGCCTAATAAGAGATTGACTTCCTTTCAATAAATCTTTTTAAATAAAGAATTTTTTGGGTATATTTCCTGCAAACCCTCACGAGCCACAACTCATCCTGTAGGGCAACCTATAGGTTTAAAGGCTTGTTGCACATGCTAAGTGCAATCGCAAGTGCCAGCGAAAGTGGTACACTTTTGGCTTCTTATCTTTATCTTTCTATTTATCTTATTGTTCGAGGACTAGCAACGCTCTGTTTGGGGGTGGTGTGATAAGCACCCAAAAGTGTACATTTTATACCCCAAATAGACGATTTTTAGTTGCTAATTCTTGGCAATTTGGGTCTTATGCGCTTTATTATCTATTTTGTAGGTCGAATGGACGTTGCGGTGTTCAAATACCTATTTCAAGGCAATTGTGCAAATTATGGTGCTAATTACCCTTCTCCCGTATCCTAGCCTACCCTAAACCTAATTAAACATGTCCCGAACCGTGTGTGTTTAGTTTATCCCATTTTATTTTATTTGTGTCATTTTATTTTAGGGTTAATTTTATTTTATTTTATTGAGTCACATATATATTATTAGAATTTTTATCTTTTTAGCGCATCATGTATTAGTTTTTATATTTTCTTTTATTTTCTTATTTTTAGTTAGTTTATTATTATTTCATTTTTTATTTCATTTTTATTTTTATTTTTTAATTTATTAGTTTTTATTTTTATAGTTTTTTATTTAATTTTTTTTATTTTTTTTAGAGTTTGTTTAGTGTGTCGTGCCATGTTATGTCATTTTTATTTTAGTTGATTTTTATTTTT
The DNA here is from genome assembly GCA_949130495.1 of Sambucus nigra. NCBI lineage: Eukaryota > Viridiplantae > Streptophyta > Magnoliopsida > Dipsacales > Adoxaceae > Sambucus > Sambucus nigra. Next base: position 337,688,741 of record OX422213.1, on the reverse strand, counting down.
CAAGTTTAGTTAAATTATTATTTTGTTTTATTTTATTTTTAATTTTAATTTTTTTTTAGGGGTCATAAGTTAAACACGCGCACAACCCCTCACACCCCAATACCATACACACTCACTCTATCTCATCCACAGCCTAACTTCCTACACCTTCATACACCCAACTACTCCCTCCATCATCTTCAACCTCAACCTCTTTCTCTTTCCTCTTACAAACAACACAAACCTCCATAACCACACCACCATTAAACCCATTTCTCTCTCTCCAAACTTAACCCCCGAATCCGACCTCTACCCCGATCCCCTGCCCAAACCGCAACCCCCCTCACGACCACAAATTAAGACCCTTGTCTTCTCCCAACTTGATTTGACAAAACCCATTTCCCCCCTTTTTCCTTGTACCCCACTTTCTACCTGCACAAACCAAAGTTAAAGTCAACCAAATAAATAAATCAAAACAAAATAAAATACCCACATGCCTTTTAACCCATGTCACTTAAGCCCCTTTTAACCCATTTCCAAAAATACCCCCAATCCCTTTTAACAAATCAGATTTTTTATTCCCTCACCCAAAACACCCTCGCACCTCACAACATAAATGCACTTGTGTGTGTCACCTTAAATACCCTCCTACACCATAACGACATGCACACCCCACCTATTTACCCAATTTATCCCCATGCTCCATGCCTACTATTTAAAGAAGAAGAAGACCCATTTAATAAGAATCTCAAATTTAGTTTTTAAGCTTTGTGTGATAAATTTCTCTACACTCCTCTTTAGAGAGTATTTGCATTTTTGGCAAATATCTCAATGCAGAGGTGTGTAGTGAAATTTATTTCTAGGATAAATTCAACCCCACCCCTCTATAATGAATTTTTTCATTTTTAGCAATTATTTCAAAATAGATTGATGTAGTTGAATTCATCCCTTATGGGAGGTAAATTCTAATCCATTCCTTTATGTTGAGATTTTGCATTTTTTAGCAATTGTATCAATATAAATTAATGATCTAGAATTTATTTCTTTAGGTGAGTTCTAATTGACAATTTTATAATGTTAGGATTTCATTTTTAGCAAATCTTTTTCATTATTTAATTGTCCATTATGAATTCATCCACTATCCTTTTCATTTTGTAATTTTTATTTTAGATTCAATAAACACATGAGTGAGGGATTGTAATTGAGAGATTGTTGATGTAATTGAAGTTTTCATTTCAATTCAAGGCCTAAATGGGTTTGATCTATTCCTCTCTTATTACTTTTATTTTAATCATCTCATGCTTCATTTGTTTATCTTAAATTTTTTTGGATGATGATTATTGAGGGTTAATCTCCCATTTATGGGATGAAATTTTGAAGCCCTCATGAGTCCAATTTTGTTAGTTTACTTATTAGGACCATTTTGTTTATCTCACTTTTCGTAAATGAACTTTTACTTCTTAATTAGTAGTTATAAAAATTAGTATAGTTAATTAGTTAAAAAAAATCCCTTGAAAAATCCATACAAAAATATAAATAGCAAAAATATAAATATAATAATAAAATGCAAATGAATATATATATGTCCTCTCCACTTTTGTGTTTCATCCTTAGATATGGATTGATAACTCACTTACCGCTATATTCTAGTTTTGTTATACTTTTATAGGTTTGTGAAGATTTTTTATGGAAAGAGGAGTTGCAACAATGACGAAAATACAATAGAGATGCAATTTTTTCTCTCTATCACTCCTCCAGTTGTTATGCCTAATTGGTATGGTTTACTCTTCCCAAAATTTATCGGTCTCACTACGCAACGTGGACACATTTAACACTTAGTAGTCTCTCTCTCTATACATAGGTTAATTTCCCTTATTATTCCCTCATTACTGACCATTTGAGCATCCTCCTCTTGGACCTATCAATCTTAACTCCCATTTTATATTCCCAATATTCTTTTAGCTCTACGGGTCCTATGGAATACATTGTTGACCACACTAATCTTGGATGATTTCATCACCACTAAGTAGGGCTCATGTCACTTTAAATAGGTCCCCTATTGGGTAAACCTTCCGGTGATGTTTCATTAACAATATTGAATTCAATCTTATCCTTTGGCTAGGTTTCCTAACCCTTCTAGCTCCCCTTCATTTGGAAACGTCATCAAATTTCTTAGTGACGTTAATCCTAGTCGTCTTCATCAGATTTCCACTCACACTAGAGTATTTCCCTCACGATTCCTTTCACATAATGAACTCTATTTACCTTCTATGTACCCCATTCTTCCTAGGTTAAGGAGTTCGTTAAACAAGTTACTTCTTTATTTCTTGACCATAAGAGATAATTTTTGAAATTCCATTCGTATCCTGATTAAAACATCAAATGAACGATTTCACTATCGAAACATACCTAAAATTCTTATTCCAGCTTCACACATGTTCTTTATATGTGATGTCTAAGTCTCATCACATAAGTGTGTTCTTCCTATAAAATTTTTACTAGAAAATTTTTAAATCCTAGGTCTTACTACACTTCAACCTTCACAATTGTCTTTGAATTTCTTCCTCCACAAGAGTCCTTCCGACTCCCTCACCTTTCACATACAGTGCTGGGTGAGTTAAGAACGACATAACCATCAACTATGATGGTGCTTGGGAAACTACAGCTCCCAAGCGACTTCCTTAATGTTCTTATCCCAATAAACAATTATGATGGTTTCTATCACCAAAACCATTTTAAAAAATACTCTATATCTCTGGCTGAGTCTTCCTCCTTTTTTCCTTCTAACGACTCTTTCTAGTCATCCTAATGTGTTTGGCGCATGATGCTCGACTGAACTCGTATAAGCATTACATCTCACATACATCATGGCAGGAGAACGTAAGTCAAAATATGCAGAAGAATTCAACATCCTAATCATAGGGTTCTACATCAAAGAACGCTACACTGAAATGTAGTAAGCTGCACAGATCCTAAAGACACTAGAGCCTGATGCTCTGATACCACCTATAACAACCTGCCTATATAAATATCGGGTGATCAGTCCTTCATTTAATTGAATCAGAATATCCATTTTGATCATTCTCAGCATCACTGTCGAAAATAATTTATTTATTAATCACCTAATAGTTAATTAAGCTAAGTGTCAAAACCTTTTTCCATTTTTAATTTAATTAAAACCATTCCACGACACCGAATAATAATATTCAACAACACCTCACAACTGAATTAACTATAACAAGAATAAATATGATTGGAATAACTCTCCAGTTAAATTATAACTTTTACACTAAATAAAGCTGATATCCACAATGCTTACATAAATAATTACAACCTCTAGAATCCTGGGAGACAAGCCCCAAATGAAGTAGACGCTACAGTTGAGTGAATCAACAGAAAGAAGCGTCTAAACAAAATCCGCATCCATGATAGTAGCTATAATCCATCGAAACATCCATAATCTATGCTGGGAATCCTTGTTGCTGGATACCTGATGTACAAGATATAGTAGATAAGAGAATAAGCAAGGAAACGGGTCAGAGCCCGATTGTAAAAGATTTTACAAAAAATAATAAGTTCTTAACAATTACAATTAGGCATTTATTATGTACATGTTAGTTTCTCGGACTCTCTCTTGACAATTCTCACCTCTCATCTAGAGTGCACACCTATCATATCTTATTATCTTCCTAGTTAAGGTTCCCTCATAACTAGCCTTAATTTCACTATGATTCTAACCCATATCATATTCTAGTATTTCCTATATAATATGCATATTAATCAATTCTGTTCATCTTTCTTTAATATGAACCAATCTTATTACTTCTTTGGGTTTAAGTGTTCACTTACTTAATATAATTCAAACTTCATTATTTACTTCTATCTACAACATTACACAGTAGATTAAATCAAAATTTACATTTTTGATCTACAATATCACACAGAAGATTACATCTTTATATCTATAATGTCACACAGTAGATTACATCACCATTTATATATATAATATCACACTAATTATATATATACTAATATGGAACCTCCCCAGTCACAGCTGCGGTGCATGCATACTCTGCTATCATGTCCTGATATATAATGTCCCTGTATATAGAGGACTAATGATTCGGTGTCTCTCACGAATCACATAACATAACATAAACATATTGGAGGCGAGCATACTCCCCAGCCAAATGGGTCACGCACATACCTACACTCCCATTCAACGTTCGAAACTATTATGTACACCGATAACATGTATCGAAGGTCCTATGCTCAGGGTATGAATCTAAAATCCTCCCGAATGGGCGCACATGATAAGACCGTCCACAACGTGAAACCTCCACCCCGATAGCAAGCAATGTAGGTATGAATCTAAAATCCTCACGAATGGGCGCACATGATAAGACCGTCCACAACGTGAAACTTCCACCCCGATAGCAAGCAATGTAGGTATGCCATACATACAAATAATAATATAGGTATTCATCACACCTATATAAATATAACATCCATAAGGCATTCACACAACCATATGATAATTCCCATACGTAGTATTTTTATCTATCTAATCCTATGTATTAAAGATTATGACTTTACTTCTTTATTTTATATTCTCGAGCCTCACTCATTACTCGAAGATTAAATAAGTATTCCTTAACCTAATTCAGTAGGTAAATGTATACACCCTACTTATCCATGTCATCACAACTTCCGAAATTCTATGAATTAAACTCATCTTTAATTAGATTTAATTCTCGATAACCCTTAATTCATTCTTAACCCTTCATTCTATCTCTTAGGGTTAATCCCACCTATTCCTAAGGTTATGCCGGTAATTAATAACTCTCTTACTATAGGTCCCAACCTTAATTTATCATTGATCCAATTTAAATCCCAAGTAACATAAGTCTCAATATTAACTTGTTTAATTAACACTCGTTAATTTCCCCTCATTCAAAAATCCCCCAAATAATATTAATTCGGGTCTTACCTATGGCATACTACCCTTCCCTAAGTCCCATTAGGTTAAAATAATAATCACAAAATATTCCTAAAAGTTTTGGGATTAAATCTAGAATTAAAAAGAAACAACTTCATTTTTTCTAGGGAGGTCGATCGGTCGATGGTACTGGGTCGATCGATCGATCACCCAGATATCAGCCCAAATTTTGCAATTTCTATGGGTTTCATAATTTTTAATCATCAAAACCTTTATCAAATAATCCCAAACTCCCCAATATTCATTCCATATGATAAACCAAGATATATAAATGATTTCTAATAATCAAACCACCTAAAATCATCAAGAAGGTTGGATTTAAAACATACTATTTCCAGAAAAACTCATATTTTATATTATCTATGAACATCATATAAATTCAAATTTTTCTCCACATAATGATTCCCAATTTAATCTTTTGAAATCCAGATCATATACCATCATATATGGATAAGTTCTAACGTATCCAAAATCATTAAAACATCATGAACATGAATTAGTTTACTCAAATTCCATTTTATTCTCAAGAACTCTAATTTTTGACTTTATCATCAATAAAAGTGTAAATCACATATTTTGTTCCAAGATAATATAAAATTTCTGGAGTTTATTATATAATCAAAAGAGATCACTCCTAGATAATGTCCATATCAAAGATCCATTTAAAATTATCATAAATTTGTCTTTGGTCATGCAACTTTTTAGAATTTCCTAACTATCCTAACATGGACAATATAAAAGCTAAGATTGCAATAATTAATCACTTGCCTCTAATTCGTTGGGGATGATACTCTAGTGGTCTTCCTCTCTTTTTCTAGCAAACTTCTGACAGTGGTGGTGGTGGCTCTTGGTGGTGCAAGGTGGTTGTCCTTTGGTTTCCTAGAAAAGTCTTTTCTTCTCCCATAGAAAGTCTCTCAATCTCCCCTAACCCTTTTCCTCTTATTTTTCGTGAATGAACCTAAGCTCTCTAATCTCCTCAATAATATAATAAAACCCAATTATTGTGTTTACTATTCACTTTCCTTATAAAATGACCGAAATACCCCTATGGGGTGTCCTTTCGGTTTCAAAGTGCCCCGAGACCCAAATCAAACACCCAAGTAGATTTTTTTTACTATTCGGATGACATAATAATATTTCACTTTTATTTCATTTAAATGTAGTCCCGACACGACATACTCACATGTCCCGACTTAATTACCTAAATTATCGTACACATAATTCGTGACAATATATAAATTCCTAATCAATTGTAAAGTCATAATCATATATATTACTTTAATAACTAAGTAATATTAAACATAAATCACATATTAATTTATTCTCGAGTAATATTTAAATCCAGATTAATTTCCAATTATGTCACAATTAATTCTAATTAATCCCATTTTAAAAGTCATTAAAAATACGGGGTATTACATAGCGATGGCACATGGTCTCGACTTGGGTACATAGATGAGATCGAGATTTCTTATTTCTGGATTTCTTACGAGAGGTGAGATCTATATTTTCGTCGTGAGCCGATCTAGTCCCAAGTAGTGACTATACTTCACTTGGGCATATCACTAATGTTAGATTTAGCATGTCTCAACTCTTTTGCTAACATTGGCTCTTCAGGATTCATAATTTTCCCGACCTTGGCCACAACATCTAATATTTTTCTCGATAACTCTTTGGGCAGTGACTAATACAACTTCCTAGGAAATAAATTGCTCATTATTACTATGATTATTATTCTCATGACAGTCAATTACCTCAACCTTATCAATATTAAAGCATGTAATAAAATCCTTAGTCATTTCATTTATTTTTTGACAAATGCTTAACAAGTTATCCAATTTCTTATCAATTTTTATATCAAACTAGAAATTATTGATGAAGAGATTACCTACTTTTGGAAGTTTAAGATCTTCCATATTATTAGGTTGTTGTGCCAAATTTGAGTCGATTTGGTGAAGGTACTGAAAAATGTTTTGCAACTCATCTCATTAGGGATGGAATAAATGTCGATAACATCTTGGTACTATACTACATGCATGATGAGATTGAACTTTCCATCTTATTTGGGGATGATAACAGATGGTTTAAACTTTAGGGTCATTGGATAACCCATAATTGATGTTGTAAGTGTTGATCCATGAAAAAAATTGCACTGCTAAGGGTTTTTCATCTTTATAATCTCACTAAGATGGTAATCTAGGCATTAGATAAACACTTCCTAGGGTTTTTCCTCCTTCTCGGTCTTAACTAACACTGTATTTCCTTCTCGAACTCGACTTTTAGTTATAATCTCTTCGTAAGAAGTCTTCTTGGATTTAGCTGACCCACATATGTTTTGTATTGAACTATTTGGGAATTGATCTTTATCGATCTCAGTTGTCCTTGGTTTATATATAAACTCCCTAGAATCCTTCGAATCTCTATGTTGGTGGGCCCTCACTGCGCTTAGACCCAATCGATCAGAGGTAGATCCTCTACTGAGCCTCTCCAAAATGCTTGAGCATTCTTGTAAGTAAGTTTGTTCATCAACTTATCCACCAAATTTTATTGTAGATGTTTCTTGTAGGCCATACTATCAGTTATCGTTCTCTGATCTAGAGTATCTGGACATGTTACCTTCCCTTCCAAACCTAGATCCAACCATCTAGGAATTTCCAACAGCTGTCTTGTGGTGTGTCTGCCTTCTTTAACTTTACAGGGTTATAGTAGGTATCTATCATCTTCCATTAGAGATTTATCCCCTATTGGGGTAACTGGGTTCCCTTTGATCTTATTTAACACTGCTAGAATTTTCTACGTTAGTTGTCTAATTCTCTCTTGTATAGCCTCTTAGCCCTTAGCCAAGCATTGTAATGTTCCTTGCAAATCACTCATAACTATAGGTGTGGAAGGTGGAATTTGCTCAGAAGCTCTATTACTTTCTATATTTTTGCACATCTTTATATAATTGCAAGAAAAATATAGTATCATAATATAAAAAATATAATACAATAGTTGCGATATTTAAAGTTATCGAAAAAGTGAATTTAAATTGGGAAAACCTAAATCCGATAGTATATCCAAGGAATTAATGAGAATATAAAGGAATTTGAATATAAATGGAATTTAACCCAATAAAACACAGATTAATCAGATTAAAATTCACTATTTTCTCATATTTGGGTATGCTTCAGTCGCAAAAATAAATAATGGTGGAAAGAAACAAATAGATTGCTGATTTCCGGATATGGTAGCAATCTGTTAACATTTAAAACTGGTATATATATTTGGTCTTATCAGATATATATCAACTATAAACATTATCATATAAAGATATAAAATCGTAGAAAATGTAATCTACATCAAACAATAGATAAACGTGAGAGAAAAAGAATAAAACTATATTCATGTGGTTCATCTATAAGTGTAGATGGCAAACTCCATGTATGAATAGAGGTTACAAGAAATGCAGTTCTCTCTAGAAATCGACAACATAATGATATAAAATCACATGGGAGAATATTTTTGTGTCTCTTCACATGTGTTGTACTTTTGATGCCACTCAATGAAATAGTGCAAGACAGTCTTGACGGTGTTGTATAATGATGTTAACCGCTATGATCTTATTGGGGTAAATCCACAATCTGTGATTACGAGGCCAAAGATAATTGCCCTGGTTGACCAAGTTGGTAATTGAGCTGACCTTCTTACTAAGAAATAAGAGTCTAGTTATAATCTTGTAATTGGTCCATGGGTAATACCTTATTTATGATACAACAGTGTACAATCTTATAATTGAAGTTGTGTTAAATTATGATTACTCATTGGATTCCTATCCTAAAATTATTATAATCTAAATTAGGCAATTAAATTAACAATTTTTAGAATTATGTAAATTGGAAAAAATAGGTTACAATCAACATTATTATAATAATATAAAATTAATTTGATTAATCATAATTAGAGTAAAAAAATTTTAATTGATGATAAGGTTATGAGATTTCATATTAGATAATTAAGAGACCTTATTAATATTGTGGATTAATCAATAATTCGGTTGGGTTGGGATCAAATCACTTATTAGGATTCTTGGGAGAAGAATTTCAAATTATATCTTACATCTATGTAATATTAACCTAAACCATTATCAATTGTTAGGATTGTTTTTGGAAGGATTATACATCTAGAAATTTAAGTTTAGAGACTCAATATTTTGGGTCAATAATCCTTATAGGTTGGGTAATCACTGTGTGATCATGTATGAGATCATATACTAAAGAAATTCGCGTATAAAAGATATTTTGGATATTGACATAATTAAATTGGTGGGCAGTTGTAATTATTTAGATGATTTAAAGATGATTAAATAGAAAATAATATAAATTACAGGGCGTAATTTAGAAGTTTCATATTTTTGTTTGGAAGAAAATTTAATTGTATAGCCTTGGAACCCTATTATATTCATTAATAAATAAGTTAGCGCAAAATTCGCTCATTTCTTAGATGCCCTCAATTTTACTTATTTTGCTTTTTACACATATATTTGCATCCCAAACCTTATTCAAATGATAGATCTTTTCATGTATTACTTCTAATTATAAAGGAATTTATTTCTATATAGAACCCTTCGTAGGATGTGAGCTTCCCATAAGGTCCTATCATGACATTGTATCATTTAAACGAGGTCTTATCTCATTCAAAAGATATGTTTATCTGTTAAGAAATGTGTTTTACATTAATTCCATTATGTTTCATGTATAAATATCTTTTGTAAACTTAATTCCCGAGTAAGATAAGAAGATTTTACAATACTCAATCTCAAACACAGAGTGGGGGGAATCTCTTGGAATGTACATGAGAGAGAGATAGAGAGATAGAGGTGAAAAGAGAGTGAGAAAACTTGTTCGAAATATAAAGGGTTAGAAGAAATAGGAGAAACTTCACAAGTTCTTTAAATCTAAATCTTGGTACAATCTCCACACGCCTCAATTTTTTAATAAGTTCATAAGCTAGAATATCTTTTGTGACGACCCGGATATGATTATGATAAATCGTGTTTAAATCATGATTATCATATGGGATCGGGATAATGTGTTATTAGAATATATAATGTTAAGTTATTGTAACTTATGAAATATTGAATTAGTCACAAACACAAATTTGTGAAGTCTTCGGTAGGAATGGTCAAGTTCGGGACAAGTTTTGGCCACTATAATATGATAATTGACTTGAGGTGAAAACTAGATAGTTATATATATATGAGTTAAGTTTTTATGACAACAAACGATGTGTAAAACAAAGTTCCGAGGAAGGAGTTATGCTGAAGTTACGAATAGGGGGTAAAGTAGTCATTTAGCTTTAAAAGGATATTTTGTCCTATATGGAGACACATGTCATATTTTGATTGGACCAAGGGGAGGTGACTTATGCTGACTTTAAAACCTTGAAATGAAATCCCCCTTCAGATAAAATCATGCATGAGAGAGTTTGGCTTGAGGAGAGAGAATCGGGAAGCTCGGGAAGTAGAAAGTGAGGAAAAAATTTGAGAAAAATTCTTAGGAAATTACGAAAAATTCCCTACGATAAATCTAGGCATAAATCTTGTTATTATTTTGGTATTATTGATTTAAATGATATAAATCATTGATTTTTTTATTGAAATTTCATACCTTGGTGTATATGTACATATAGATGCATGTTTAAGCAAAGTTGAACGTGTAAATCATGTATATTGCTTCGATTGGAAACCATCTATATTCAAACTTCTATAATTTTTTGTATATTTATTGGAATTTAATAATTCTAATTGGAGATGAAAATAGACTAATATATTTATAACATATCCTACAATTATGTGAAAATACAAAGAAATGAATCTTTGGTGATAGTTTGAAGTTCAGGTATAAAATCTTCCCCCAAAGAGTAAGTATGCACACCATGTGTTCGATGTTTTGCTTGACATAGCAAATGAACCTTACAAAAATATAAAACTTTAAATTTTTATTTTTAATTATGTTTATTGATGTTGCATGAAATATCATATAAAGTTATGATACAGGAAAATTATGAAAATTCTTGGAAGTTAATTACACGATAAAGGAGCCTATAGGGCAGATTTGCTATGTAGAAATGGTCATATCTTTCTTTTGGAAACTTCAAATGACATGTTGTATTTTGGATTGGTAACCCAATATGTTAAGGATAAAACTACTAATAAGAAATTAAAATACATTTGGCCTATGATTTGGGTATGGTAAATATCTTACCATGAAGTTAGATTAGACTTCATTTACGATATATGATTTGAATGGGATTATATGATGCTTATGAATTGGGTTAAGTTTAATTTATTATTTGGATTGTTAATATCCTTATGAAGATACTAATATTTTAAGAATTTATATGTGAAAGGTAATAAGAACCGGTTGAACAAGTGCCAGACAAATGCACGGGAAAACACATGAAGTGGACAAGGTGAGTATACTCACTGGAAAGAGATGTATTATACATAATTATGGAGATTATTTGAATATCATTCACAGGTAATATGTATTACACATGGTTAAAGATATGATCTGAACATCACTCACGGGTGATATGTATTACATATGGTTATGGATACGATCTGAATATCACTCACTGGTAAGATGTATTATACATGCTTATGGAAATGATCTGAATATCACTTATTGGTAAGATGTATTTTACATGGTTACAGATATGATCGATATAATATTGAATATGAATTTTTTCATTTCGGTTTACTGAAATGGGAAGTTACTCCCCGACTCAGAATGGGGGAGATTTATCTATTAAAGACAAGGGGTTACTCCTCGACCAGGAATGGGGAAGAATGTCTATCGCATACAGGATATGTGAATCATGATTCAGATAAGTTGGTCATTCTTTATGAATGAGATGGATAAGTATATAATTTGTCATTCTTTATGAATGAGCTGGATAAGTATATAATTGGTAATTCCTTATGAATGAGCCGAATAATTATATAAGTGGTCATTCTTTATGAATGAGTCGAATATGCATATAATTGGTAATTCTTTATGAATGAGACGGATAAGTATATAATTGGTAATTCTTATGAATGGGCCGGATAATTATCATATATCATCTTGGGGATATGATTTATTGCCGTTAACTTTATGCAATAGTGTAGTAGTGATGCATTTGCTGAGTTATTTTATGAATGATTCCTATGTTTATATTTTTCAGGTATTGTGATATCACTGCCAAATCTAGGAGGTCGGTGGGGTTAGCAATGAATGCATAAAACCATGATTTTGGTCAAACGTAAATGGGGTAATTTAATCCCACCTATCTTTTCAGTAAGTTTGAATATGCATAATTACCTTAAAGTTGTCAAAAGTTTTAGTTTTATTGATTCATGTTAATAAATGGAAATGGATACTCGTGTTTATGGTTTGCTTAAGGTAATTATGATTTGACTCACTTTAACTTTCAAACTTAGTTATAAGTAACTCAGTTGGGGTGTATCAACTTTGGTATCAGAGCCTAGGTTTAAAGGTTCGGGGGGGGGGGGGGGGGGGGCTAGATTTGGCAATGGAAGTAGAAATTATTTTGAATCATAAGAAAATTTACTTTATTGACTAACATTTGTTAGTTATACATATATATTGTTGTATGGGATATGAAATGTAAGGATCTTGCAGGAAAGGAAATGAGATGTTAAGGTTTATTCAGGAATGACAACGAATACAAGTATTTTTATATGAATCATTGCATTGTTTTAATATGTCATTGAAGAAATTTTTTAAAGATAAAAGGTGGTAAGAATGATTGTAAAGTATTGGAAGTTATATCGTCCTATACTGGTATATGTGGACTGAGTCGTGTTACGTACTAAGCCATGAATGGGTGCACTCCTCATCTGTATGGGAGAGTGATGTACAGGAACCCCTATCCTACTAAAGGATAAGAAGTGAGAAGAATTATTGTTATATGATTATAATGGGACTTGAATTGTTAGAGGGTGAATAAAATGAAGGTTCACATAGTAAAGGTGAACTGAGAAGATTAGTAGTTGTATATGTTAAAAGTTAATATGTGAAATGGTCTGAAATATAATTTATCACAATCGATCCGAACATAGGTTCATAATGGATTATGATAAGTAAAATAAAGAGTAATGAGAGATGAGATGTACTTCTTTAATAGTATGAGTATATGCAGTGGATATGACTTTTGTGATGTTTTGCAATGCATATAAGAATAGTAAAGTTGAGGCGAGGTGGCTAGGAGTTAGAAGTTTAAAAATATTGAGGAGTCCTTTTAAGAATATGTGTTGTGTATAAGTGTGGGAAAGATGAAAAACGTTGCAAAAGCCGTTTAATACAAGATTAAACTATATAAGCAACTCCGAGATGTTTTTTGAAGAAACCCTTTTCTTTTGAAAAATAAAAATTATAAACAACAAGATGTGTTTACAAAAACTTATGTACGAGAGTAATCAAGACTTTGTAATCAGTTTTTAAAACTAAGATAGTTTTAAAAATCAGCACACTATAGACAGAGATGAGGAGATGAAGATAATAAAAAACACACAGTTTTTAACGTGGTAAAACCTCTCCTAACAGAGGAAACATCCACTGTGACTTCTAAGTCACAAAAGTAAAAAATCCACTAACAACAAATAATAGTTACAAACAATCCAACATACATGCACACAAATCAACCTATTCTAAGTTTAGGAATATACCCCACTGGGTGTCCTTCTAACTTCTCATAGATCTGATTGTTGATGATGTTCTTCCAGTTTGATAACTTCCTTTGCTTTAGCTTCCTTATGTCGACTCAATAATCTTTGATCTTATTCACAACACTTCCAGTGTAGTAGTGTGTCAAGTGTTTGTGAAGTGATTCCTATCAACATGCATGAACTCACACACACTTAGTTTTACAGATAGTCCTAGAAAAATTACATATAAAGACTATATGCTGTGATTTTGTTTTCTTTCTTTCTTACAGAACTAAAAACCTTTTTGACCTTTAATATAACCCAGATTCCACGGATATCTCGCTTCTAAATCGGTCAAGATCTTAATCAATATCGGTTTTAAAAATATTTTTGAGATTGAAAATCTCCAAGTGTGAATCCAACTAGGTCGAGGTTAAGTTTCGTAAGAATAGAAACCATAAAACATTTTCAAAACTAAATCAGTAAAGATTTTCTTAAATCAAGAAAGAAATATGCAGATCTAGTGAAATATAACATGCAGAGTGTAGATCTATAGTTTCTATGAAAGAGAAATACAGATCTTCACACGAATGTTTAAGTTGTAAACAAGATCATAGACAAAGACGTTACAACTTCAATATGAACAAACCACTCTCTCTCTCAAACACTCAAGGTTGTGTTTGGGGTGTTATAAAAAACAAAGGTTTGATTCAGAGTTTGAAGTGTTTAGGGTTAGGGTTAGGGTTTGGCTAACACAATTTCTTTTCTCTCTCTTCTCTCTTTTCTTTTCTCTCTTCTCTCTCACTTCTCTCTTCTCTCTATTTTTTTCTCTCAGAAATGACGAATGCCCAAAAGTCTTGAAAGGCTGAGAAGTGGAGGGTTTATATAGGAGTGAGGGAAGATTCTGGAATGACGAAGGCAATCAAGGGCTGAGAACAAGTCTTTCTAACTTTGACTTGATCCAAGGGTTATGAAATAGCGGTGGTTAAGATGATTGTGATTGGTTCATAGGGATAGCACCAGGATTGATTAAAAACACATGCAGACCATCGATAAGTTTTAATCCAACGATCAGCAATGCACCATCCAACCCTCTCACATAACAAACACAAACAGATACATCAGGCAAGTGACAAGTGTTGGCTTGTGAGTGGCTTATAAAGGTGCGTTAAACTTAATTACAGGCAGCACCCTGAAGTCTCTAGCGCATTTACATTCTACCCAAACAAACATTCCAATGAAAACTGAAGTTTTCAAAATAGAAAATTAACCCCACAAATATTATAAACACATTTTTATTAATGAAAACATTATTTTAAAATTGTTTAAAAATGTTTAAAAATTCCCAAAAAATTATTAAAACAACATTTTAAGGGGAATTTAACACACACTCAATTTAAGCAATATATACACATGTATGCACTTCTAATTGTGTGTAGTGTGATTCAATTTATACCTTCTTGGATTATTGAAGAGGATTAGAGAGAATGATTCTGAGGTTCTTTGGATTCTAGGAGAGACAACCAATTTTGTCACTATTTCCAAATTAGTTGAGCACTTATACAATATAGACTTAAGCAAGTCAAAGGTATAAGGTGCTTCAATCTCCCCCTTTGGAAATATGAGACAAAATCTCCTTTGAGTTAGCTTAAACTCTTAGGGAACCAAAAAATAAATAAAACCTAGTCTTATAAAAAAGATACTATCTACCCCTTTCCTAGAAAGTCAAAAATTACATTACTCAACTATTTACAAATTTGTACACTAGAAATGGTAGACAATCAGTAGAAGAGATTCCTGCAAATATGCACACTAAGATCAAGCAGTTTAGATGAAATGTGAACAAAACATTGAACTCGTAAGACTCAAATTTCTCCCCCATTTTGTCTCAAATGGACAAAGGGTAAAAATTAAGGTCCTCAGAGTTTAATCAGCACATACCATACCTATAGAATTACGCAAATAACGAAATCTGTTATAGTCTAAAGGTTTAGTGAACATCTCTGCAAGTTCAAGAAGTTCGCGTATAAAATGATGCCTTATTTTTAATATGCTTAGTTCGCGAGTGTTGAACTGGGTTTTTAGATATGTTAATGGCGCTTTGATTGTCACAATATAATTGTAACTGATCTTCTTTAATCCCATAATCGCTTAACATTTGTTTTATCCATAACAATTGAGCACAGCAACTTCCTGCAGCTATATATTCGGACTCAGCCATAGATAAAGATGTGCAATTTTGTTTTTTGCTACTCCAACCTACTAAATTATTGCCGACATAATAACAGGCACCTGATGTACTTTTACTATCATCAGTACACCCAACCCAATCAGCATCAGTATACCCTATGATGGTGCTACAGGTATCATTAGTGTACCTAAGTCCAAGATTGAGAGTGCCTTTTATGTACTTTATTATACGTTTTACACACGATAAATGTCTCTCTTTAGGGTTATTCTGGTAATGAGCACACAGACATACAACATACATTATGTCTGGTCGTGAGGCAGTTAGATAGAGTAGGCTACCAATCATACTACGATACAGTGTGGAATCAACTGACTATCCATTTTCATCTTTACATAATTTAACAGTAGTACTCATAGGCGTTTTGGCAACTTTAGTATTATCTAAACCAAATTTCTTAACAAGATCTAAGGCATACTTGGTTTGAGAGACAAATAGACCATCAGAATTCTGTTTCACTTGAAATCCTAAGTAAAGTTGTAGCTCCCCCATAAAGGACATGTGAAACTCCTTATGCATTATAGCAGAAAAAGATTTAACTTCAGAGTTTGAAGTAGACCCAAAAATGATGTCATCTACATAGACTTGGGCTATAATAATGTTTTTGTCAAAATGTTTGACAAGGAGAGTCTGGTCATTTCCTCCTCTCTTAAAACCCTTATCCAACAAAAAGTTGGAAAGGCGTTCATACCAAGCTCGAGGAGCTTGTTTTAAGCCATACAAAGCCTTTTTTAGACGAAAGACATGGTCAGGGTATTTAGGGTCAATGAACCCTTTGGGTTGTTCTACATACGTTTCTTCGGACAGAATTCCATTGAGGAAGGCAGACTTGACATCCATTTGATAAAGTGTAAATTTTAAGTGACAAGCTATGGCGAAAAGAAGTCGAACAGATTCAAGATGAGTGATAGGGGCAAACGTCTCGCTAAAATCTATTCCTTCTATTTGTGAGTAACCTTGAGGAACTAGTCTAGCTTTGTTTCTAAGGATTATCCCATTTTCATCAGATTTGTTCTTAAAAATCCAACGTGTCCCAATAACTTTTTTGTTTTGAGGCCGCGGTACAAGATACCAGACATCGTGAATGACAAATTGTAAAAGTTCTTACTGCATAGCAAAAATCCAGTGTGTGTCATTCAATGCTTCATTAACATTTTTCGGTTCCACTAGGGAGACGAAACATGCATAATTAGCATAATTTCTTAACTGGGATCTAGTACGAACTGGCTTATTAGGATTACCGACCACGTTGTCAATGGGATGATCTTTAGAGACCCAGCGAGGTACTTCTGGACTCTCAATAGGTAAAGAGTCATCTATTTCTGGTGAATCAGTTTTGAAATCATTTTCAGATTCAACCACAATAGGTGATTCAGATATCTTATTTTCGACAATAGTGCCGCTTACAATTACATTTATCGATTCCATAAGGGTCTTAATACGCAGATTGTATATACGATAAGCACGACTGTTTGGAGAGTATCCTAAGAAGATGGTTTATCACCACGCATTTCGAATTTAGATAGATGTTCTCTGTCTTTATAGACATAACACTGACTTCTGAAAGTTCTTACATATTTCAGATTAGGCTTCTTACCGTACCACAACTCATAAGGGGTTTGTTTAGAGTTTTTCCTAAGGTAAACCCTATTAATGATATGACATGCAGTTCTAATAGATTCTACCCAGAAGTATTTAGGTAGAGATTTGGAATGCAACATGACACGTGCCATCTCTTGAAGAGTTCAGTTTTTCCTTTCAGCAATACCATCCTGCTGAGGAGTCTTAGTGGCACTGAATTCGTGTTTGTAACCGTTGTAGTCACAATATTCAACTATTCCTATGTCTATGAACTCTCCCCCTCTATCGCTACGAATGCGATTGACTTGTGTGTCCTTCTCATTTTCAATTCTTAGTAAAATTTTCAAAAAATTCTGAAACGTGTCAGATTTTTGTTTCAAGAAGGCAACCCAAGTGAATCATGTGAAATCATCAACCATGACAAGGATATAACTGTGTCCACAAAGACTAACAGTTCTAGAGGGACCAATAAGGTCCATATGGATGAGATCTAGAGGTCTAGAGGTGAGAATGTCTTTAACCTTTTTATGCGAAGTCTTAACTATTTTTCCTTCCTGGCAATGACCACAGACAACACTTGAAATAGGTTTAATTTTAGGAATTCCTCTAACAATCTCTTGACTAGACAATCTACCAAGGATATCATAACTTAGGTGACCCATACGATTATGTTAGATTTCATTGTCATCCATTCTGACAATATTACAGGTTTCAGAACCAGTCTTGACAGTATAACAATTGTCAGGTGTTCTAAATCCGGTAATAATGCATTTACCTTTATCATTTAGAATTTTACAATTGTTCTTTGAAAAGGTAACTATATGGTCAGAGTCGCAAAATTATGATATACTTAGGAGGTTGGCCTTAAGGCCTTTAACTAAAAGTACATTTTCGAGAGTAGGTATTCCCTCTTCTTTTAAGGTTCCTTTACCTATGATCTGGGATGAAACTCCGTCACCAAAAACTACTTTGCCTCCAGCAAATTTGGTTTTGTTTAAAAGTTTTGTTTCATCTCCTGTCATATGTTTGGAACATCCTGAATCTAAGTACCAACCAAATGAAGTGTGTTCAGCTTTTAAGGAAGTGATAACAATGTTACACTTCATTTGGGGTAAAAGATCATCTTTTCTAACCCAAATAGCTCTAGTTTTAATTTTGCGCAAGTTTGCCCTCATTTGATAAAATTTTCGAGAAACAGCTTTTTGTCGAAAAACATTTGGGCAACAACCTGATTATTGTGAAAAATTTGAGCTTTTGGTTTAGGAAAGTTTCCGGGAGCCTTTCTCTTAAATGAACTCTTAGTTTTGGTCTTTCTATTTCTGTAGTTAGATTTCTTATCAGGTTGTTTTGGAAGGACATAATGGTTACGGTTTTGCCTAGAATAGTTAAAGTTCTTGTAGACAGAAGAGTTGTACACATGCGTGTTTAGATGCCTAGCATAACAACCTTCAAAGGAATGACCATAAATGTCACAGTAGGAGCAATATTGATTGCTCGAGGGATGAACTTCCTTAGGAAAACTTCTAAAGATGGGTTTAACAGCATTCTGTTCAGAAGTCCTATTCCTAGGAGGTATGGTCTTATAGGTAGAATCAGCCTTTCTGATCAAAGGACAGACGTATTTAGTCTTAAGTGCAGTGTCAGCCTTAGAATTACTAGACTCTCTAATG
The DNA here is from genome assembly GCA_949130495.1 of Sambucus nigra. Classification (NCBI taxonomy): domain Eukaryota; kingdom Viridiplantae; phylum Streptophyta; class Magnoliopsida; order Dipsacales; family Adoxaceae; genus Sambucus; species Sambucus nigra. The sequence goes on along the minus strand of OX422213.1, from coordinate 337,669,572 downwards.
TCTTTCTGTTGTTGCTTTTGATCAAATTCCTCTTTAATAAAATGAAAGTCTGGACATGTTTCAATTGGTCTTTTGCCCCCAGACACAAACTTAATAGGTTTAAGATTTGTAGTTTGTGGTTTGTTCTTAGGGCAAAATTCAATACCAGTTCTATCATCAGAATTGGTCTTGGAGTCAACAACAAAGTCAGTAAAACAATTTGAATTGTTTTCAAACTTAGAAATTTTTTTGAAAACAGTAGCTGTCTTTGTTTTTGCTTCCTCCAGTTCTAATAATGTTCCCTTATATTTCATTTCCAGGGTTTCATTAGTTTTAGTCAACTCTTTTAATCTTTGATCAAAAGTTTCAATTTCAGATTGATGAGTCAGACACTGGTTAGTGTACTCTTCAGCATTCAACTTCACAATAAGACTTAGATCATCTAATTTCTTAGTCAGGTCTCTAACAGTCTTCTCCAGTCTAGTGCCCTTTTTAAGAGTTTTAGCATACAAAGTATGGATATCAGGGAGGTCATCTGTGTCTGAGTCGCTAAGTGAAGTGTGTGTAGTGACCCCTAACGATTCAGTTTTAGTACTCACGCACCCATTTACATCGTCGTTATCGAGATCACTTTGACTCACACACACGGAACTAGAACTAGCAACATTTTCAGATAATAAAGCATCTAGGCCAGTCAAAGCAGTATTCACACAAGCAGGAGTAGGAGCATCATTATCACACACAGGCATATCATCATTGTAAATGATCTTAGCATAAAAGGACATGCAAGGGTAAAGTACATTTGATGACTCAAGTTCCTCTTCATCAGAGTCACTTGAATCATTCCAAGTTTTATAGACATTGGCTCTATTGTGTGTGTTGGCTTTATTCAGATTAACTCTGCAATCATGAGCAATGTGACCTAGTTTCCCACATCTAAAACATTCAATCTTTTTAAAGTCTCTAGTGGGTCTGGAGTTGTTGTCCTTAGGATGTTTGTCAAGACCTCTCTCATGAGGTTTGGGATAGGATAATTAGGCTTGCCTTGTTTAGTTGCATGTTTGTTTCTAAATTTAACAATTTTCTTAAATTGTTTAGACATTAAGGCAATCTGATTATCTAGTTTGTCTATATCACACTCCTCATCAGAGTCAGAGTTGATAAAATTAGTCTCAAGTTTAGATATCTTAGAGGCAAAACTCAAGTTAGAGTTGGGTTGTTTTCTTTGTGAATGATTTAATTGTTTCTTAAAGTCTAATTCCATTTCCACAGTCCTAAGTTTGCTACTGAGTAACTCAGGGGTAAGGTTTTAATCACTCATTTCCTCAATAGCATACCTCTTGCTATCAAACTTTTGTGGTAATGATCTTAGAATTTTAGAGACAATTTCATTCCTATCATATGTTATACCATTAGCATGCAACTTAGTAACTATATCAGTTAAGTTCATGTAAAAGTTATCAAAAGACTCAGAGTCAGACATAATCAAAGAGTTGTACTGCTGGGTAAGCATTTGAGTTTTAGCAGCTTTAACTCTCGAGTCTCCTTCATGGGCAGTGATTAATGTGTCCCAAGCTTCCTTAGAAGTGGCACAAGATGAGATTCTCTTGAACTCATACTCATTAATAGACATAAAAATGGCATTCTTGCCTTTATTGTTATTTCGAGAAATGGTTTTCTCTTCTTGGGTAAACTCACTTAAGATTTTCCTTACCCTCTCATCACTTCCTTCAGTGGCTGGTTTAGTAGGATAAGTGTATCCATTTTCAATAATGTCCCAGACATCATCTCCTAAAGTCCCTTGGATGAAGGCAACCATTCTTATTTTCCAGTAAGCAAAGTTGTTTCCATCAAAGAGTGGAGGTCTGGACAGATTACCAAACCTTTCATTCTTCTCGTCCATAGTTAGGTTTTTCAGAAAACGATTTCAGAAACACAAGATATTTTTGAAATAAAAGTTAACAGGGTTCTGATACCAATTGAAAAACGTTGCTAAAGCCGTTTAATACAAGATTAAACTATATAAGCAACTCCGAGATGTTTGTTGAAGAAACCCTTTTCTTTTGAAAAATAAAAATTATAAACAACAAGATGTGTTTACAAAAACTTATGTACGAGAGTAATCAAGACATTGTAATCAGTTTTTAAAACTAAGACAGTTTTAAAAATCAGCACACTATAGACTGAGATGAGGAGATGAAGATAATAAAAAACACACAGTTTTTAACGTGGTAAAACCTCTCCCAACAGAGGAAGCATCCACGGTGACTTCTAAGTCACAAAAGTAAAAAATCCACTAACAACAAATAATATTTACAAACAATCCAACATACATGCACACAAATCAACCTATTCTAAGTTTAGGAATATACCCCACTTGGTGTCCTTCTAACTTCTCATAGATCTGATTGTTGATGATGTTCTTCCAGTTTGATAACTTCCTTTGCTTTAGCTTACTTACGTCGACTCAATAATCTTTGATCTTATTCACAACACTTCCAGTGTAGTAGTGTGTCAAGTGTTTGTGAAGTGATTCCTATCAACATGCATGAACTCACACACACTTAGTTTTACAGACAGTCCTAGAAAAATTACATATAAAGACTATATGCTGTGATTTTGTTTTCTTTCTTTCTTACAGAACTAAAAACCTTTTTGACCTTTAATATAACCCAGATTCCACGGATATCTCGCTTCTAAATCGGTCAAGATCTTAATCAATCTCGGTTTTAAAAATATTTTTGAGATTGAAAATCTCCAAGTGTGAATCCAACTAGGTCAAGGTTAAGTTTCGTAAGAATAGAAACCATAAAACATTTTCAAAACTAAATCAGTAAAGATTTTCTTAAATCAAGAAAGAAATATGCAGATCTAGTGAAATGTAACATGCAGAGTGTAGATCTATAGTTTCTATGAAAGAGAAATACAGATCTTCACACGAATGTTTAAGTTGTAAACAAGATCATAGACAAATAGGTTACAGCTTCAATATGAACAAACCACTCTCTCTCTCAAACACTCAAGGTTGTGTTTGGGGTGTTATAAAAAATGAAGGTTTGATTCAGAGTTTGAAGTGTTTAGGGTTAGGTTTAGGGTTTAGCTAACACAGTTTCTTTTCTCTCTCTTCTCTCTTTTCTTTTCTCTCTTCTCTCTCACTTCTCTCTTCTCTCTATTTTTTTCTCTCAGAAATGACGAATGCCCAAAAGTCTTGAAAGGCTGAGAAGTGGAGGGTTTATATAGGAGTGAGGGAAGATTCTGGAATGACGAAGGCAATCAAGGGCTGAGATCAAGTCTTTCTAACTTTGACTTGATCCAAGGGTTATGAAATAGCGGTGGTTAAGATGATTGTGATTGGTTCATAGAGATAGCACCAGGATTGATTAAAAACACATGCAGACCATCGATAAGTTTTAATCCAACGATCAGCAATGCACCATCCAACCCTCTCACATAACAAACACAAACAGATACATCAGGCAAGTGACAAGTGTTGGCTTATGAGTGGATCATAAACGCGCGTCAAACTTAATTACAAGCAGCACCCTGAAGTCTCTAGCGCATTTACATTCTACCCAAACAAACATTCCAATGAAAACTGAAGTTTTCAAAATAGAAAATTAACCCCACAAATATTATAAACACATTTTTATTAATGAAAATATTATTTTAAAATTGTTTAAAAATGTTTAAAAATTCCCAAAAAATAATTAAAACAACATTTTAAGGGGAATTTAACACACACTCAATTTAAGCAATATATACACATGTATGAACTTCTAATTGTGTGTAGTGTGATTCAATTTATACCTTCTTGGATTATTGAAGAGTATTAGAGAGAATGATTCTGAGGTTCTTTGGATTCTAGGATGGACAAACAATTTTGTCACTATTTCCAAATTAGTTGAGCACTTATACAATATAGACTTAAGCAAGTCAAAGGTATAATGTGCTTCAAATGATCCTAGTCGGATTTGAATAGTAACAACTGATTTGGGTGGATATTGAGTTGTATTTGTCATTGTGCCAATGTGCTATCACTAAGGATATGTCATATAAAAAATATGGTTGACATTATAATGAGTCACTAGAAATATGTATAAGGATAATGTGCAATGTGGAATACTATAATGTGATACATTAAGGTATTTGTACAGGTCACTTGAAAGAAATAAGACATAATAATTAGAAAAGTTTTATGGGGCTGGTAGGCATGGTCAAGGTTTTAAGTGGTGATGTCACGTTCAACATCCAGGTTATGAAAACTGGTAAAGTTAGTAAATTAATGATGTTGCATAAGACTATCATGTTATTAAGGATTGGGGTAAGATTATAATTATAAAGTAATTATGTTGAATAAAAGACTTGTTAAGGTCATTGTATGTTTAGTTAAAGTCAAACACATGTATTTGGTACTAAATGGAAGATGAGAAGATGGCATATAATAATCTAGTCTTGTAATATGATATTTATGAATTTAAATATTGAATGGAAATTGGAGAAAGGAAATATAAGAAGTTAGTCTTGTAATAAAATATTTATTATTTGAAATATTACACGATAATAAGGATGGACCATAGGAATGAAGGTATGAAGTAATATATGAGTTGGGAATTGACTTTCATTTATAAGAAATCATTAGATGATTATTATTACATATAAGTGATAAATAAAATAAAGATTATATGAGAGAAGATTTGTCGAGCATGAGGAAATAGTATTCCCAATTGGTTGGTAAGTGAAATTCATCCTAAATTTCGGGGACAAAATTTTCTCAGGGGGGAAGGTTGTGACGACCCGAATATGATTATGATAAACTGTGTTTAAATCATGATTACCATATGGGATGGGGATAATTTGTTATTAGAATATATAATGTTAAGTTATTTTGTTTAGTCTAATCCTACCTTTATAACTTATGAAATATTGAATTAGTCATAAACACAAATTTGTGAAGTCTTCGGTAGGAATGTTCAAGTTCGGGACTAGTTTTGGCCACTATATAATGATAATTGACTTGAGGTGAAAACTAGATAGTTATATATATATATATAAGTTAAGTTTGTGTGACAACAAACGGTGTGTAAAAAAAAGATCTGAGGAAGGAGTTTTACTGAAATTACGAATAGGGGGTAAAGTAGTCATTTAGCTTTAAAGGATATTTTGTCTTATATGGCGACACATGCCATATTTTGATTGGACCAAGGGGAGGTCACTTATGTCGACTTTAAAACCTTGAAATTAAATCCTACTTCAGCCGAAATCAGGCATGAGAGAGCTTGGCTTGAGGAGAGAGAATCGGGAAGCTCGGGAAGTAGAAAGTGAGGAGAAAAATTGAGAAAAATCCGTAGGAAATTACAAAAAATTCCCTACGATAATTCTACGCATAAATCTTGTTATTATTTTTGTATTATTGATTAAAATGATATAAATCATTGATTTTTATTGAAATTTCATGTCTTGGTGTATATGTACAAATAGATGCAAGTTTAAGCAAAGTTGAAGGTGTAAATCATGAATATTGCTTCGATTGGAAACCATGTGTATTCAAACTTCTATAACTTTTTGTATATTCATTGGAATTTAATAATTCTAGTTGAAGATATAAACAAACTCATATATGTAAAACATATCCGAAAATTATGTGAAAATACGAAGAAATGAATCTTTAGTGATAGTTTGAAGTTCAGGTATAAAATCTTCCCCTAAAGAGTAAGTATGCACACCATGTGTTCGATGTTTTGCTTGACATAGCAAATGAACCTTAAAAAATATAAAACATTAAATTTTTATTTTAAATATGTTTATTGATGTTGGGTGAAATATCATATAAAATTATGATACAGAAAAATTATGAAAATTCTTGGAAGTTTATTGAATGATAAAGGAGCCTATATGGAAGATTTGCTATGTAGAAATGGGCATATCTTGCTTTAGGAAACTTCAAATGACATGTCATATTTTAGATTGGTAACCCAATATGTTAAGGATGAAACTACTTCGAAGAAATTAAAATATATTTGGCATGTGATTTGGGTATGGTAAATATCTTACCATGAAGTTAGATTGGACTTCATTTACGATATATGATTTGAATGGGATTTTATGATGCTTATGAATTGGGTTAAGTTTAAGTTATTATTTGGATTGTTAATATACTTATGATGATACTAATATTGTAAGAATTTATATGTGAAAGGGAAGAAGAACCGGTTGAACAAGTTCCAGACAAATGCACGGGAAAACACATGAAGTGGACAAGGTGAGTATACTCATTGGAAAGAGATATATTATACATAATTATGGAGATGATTTGAATATCATTCACAGGTAATATGTATTACACATGGTTATATATATGATCTGAACATCACTCACGGGTGAGATGTATTACATATGGTTATGGATACGATCTGAATATCACTCACTGGTAAGATGTATTATACATGCTTATGGAAATGATCTGAATATCACTTATTGGTAAGATGTATTTTACATGGTTACGGATATGATCGATATAATATTGAATATGAATTTGTTCATTTCAGTTTACTGAAATGGGAGGTTACTCCCCAACCCAGAATGGGGGAGATTTGTCTATTAAAGACAAGGGGTTACTCCTCGACTAAGAATGGGGAATAATGTCTATTGCAGACAGGATATGTGAATCATGATTCGGATAAGTTGGTCATTCTTTATGAATGAGATGGATAAGTATATAATTGGTCATTCTTTATGAATTATCCGGATAGGTATATAATTGGTAATTCCTTATGAATGAGCCGGATAAGTATATAAGTTGTCATTCTTTACGAATGAGTCGGATAAGTATATGATTGGTAATTCTTTAGGAATAAGACTGATAAGTATATAATTGGTAATTCTTATGAATGGTCCGGATAAGTATCATATATCATCACGGGGATATGATTTATTGTCGTTAATTTTATGCAATAGTGTAGTAGTGATGCATTTGCTGAGTTATTTTGCTCATGGTTCCTATGTTTATGTTTTTCAGGTATTGTGATACCACTGCCAAATCAAGGAGGTCGGTGGGGTTAGCAATGGATGCATAAAACCATGATTTTGGTCAAACGTAAATGGGGTAATTTAATCCCACCTATGTTTTCAGTAAGTTTGAATAAGCATAATTACCTTAACGTTGTCAAAAGTTTTAATTTTATTGATTCATGTTAATAACTGGAAAAGGATACTCGTGTTTATGGTTTGCTTAAGGTAATTATGATCTGACTCACTTTAACTTTCAAACTTAGTTATAAGTAACTGGGTTGGGGTGTGTCATCTTTAGTCTGTCTACATCTTCATAAAATTTTATTCTTCATTAGAGTATCGACAAGATCTATGATGGTACTGTAACAAAACTCCTAGATCGAAAAACTTTGTTTTGTTTCTTAAAACAATATGAATAAAAAAATGTATGATCAAAATTTTAAAGTCAAATCCATTAGAATAAACATAGGTGGTAGTTTCCTAATAATTGTCTTAACAACCATTGAATATGGTATCTTCTCGCACAAATTATAATGAGAGTTTGGAAAGATTTAGATTTCAGCGTAGAACTCATCGAAGGCCTCATTTTCATGCATCTTCAATAACTCAATCCAGGTGGAAAGTAGTTGGAACTTTGAGACCTAAAAATTATCGATACCCTCATAGGTGACTTGTGGAATGTTCTTCTCCTTCTTTAACATAGTATGCTCTAGATATTCAGTGTATCCCTTCTTGGGTGATAGCATAAACAATCACATTTAGCCCCTAAAGTTATGGTTGTCTAACTAGTGATCATCCGTAATCAATATTATCTTAGGTTTGAGGACATTAATATCCCCTTCCTTGGTCTTTGTGTGTTTCCACCCCTAACATCGGTTAATCATATCCTTTCATCTTGGTATTTCAAAAGAAAAATTCATACTTGATTTCCAATATACATAATTCCTACCAACATTAATAGGTGAACTTGTGATCGACTAATCCTGAATAGACATGCACAGGGTACTCATGGTAATGAACCAATCTAAATCAGTTTTACAAATCTATATGCCCTAGGTATCTAGTCAAATGAATTAATTACAACATCTAGTAAATATAATTCCTTTTATATTGAACCCAAACATCAATTTTAATGAATAAAATTAATTCGTGAAATTTTCATGGGGTGATTAAGAATTTGAATATAGAAGATATGAAAGCAAAACACAAATAATACACAAAGGATTTTTCAGTGGAAACCCTCAGGGGAAAAATCACTTTCCCTCATTAGCCTAATAAGTCCACTAGTACTATGAACTTCGGGTCTTACAATAAACAAACATGACTTACATATACGATAAAGATCAATACCATGAACTCTCTCACTTGAGTTATGATCTGATGCCTCTACTCGTAGTAGAATCCACATATCCCACATCTGGACTCAATTTTCATCGACCCTAGATTATTGTGTAAAAATAAAACAAATGCGTATAATATATTGTCTTTAAATAGGCTGAGATAAAATAGGGCCATAAAAATATTATTGTGTTTTCACTATGCCAAATATTGGAAATGTTAATGATTTTGGATCATCACAAAGATTTAGGGTCACGATTATGGTCCGTGATGAAATTGAGGGTGATCATATTGGGGGTTCGATCCAAAACCTTGACCGTAGTACAGGATCACGACCTCTTTCGTAACCCTAATGCTAGGGTCTTAGTCAGGGTCCAAAATGGTCACAATTCAAAATCGTTACCTAAACCATAAATGTATTTTTTTGTTCATGGTCTAGAACCATGACCACCAGTCGTAATAACCTATTGTGAACTATGGCTGGCCACGGTGATTAATTGTGATTTCCCATTATCCCATACCTCCCGCGGTCACGATTTTTTATTGTGACCATCCTTTAACCCATTGAATTAGTGTCGCGTACATGGTCATGGTTTTAGACCGTGACAATTATTAAATTTAATTAAAAATATTATTTTTATTTTCTTGCTTCCCTAAAAATTCCTTTACATATTTTCAAACATGTACAATTCCATTATTGAACTGATTAATAAATCAATCTAAATGCAATAATATGAAATCTAAGAAGACATCAAATTAATTATATTAATCCATAAAAAAATATTATTAAAATCTTCAATGTGTTCCTTCCCCCAAGCATATGAAAAATGGTCAAAGTATTCTTTTTCCTAGTAGACCTGCAAATATTTTAAAATGTTCCAAATGGTAAGAAGGCACATAAATCCCAAAATGTCTCTGAGACCCCTACTTAACCACAAATGACATAAAATTCCACGTAGTTTATAAGATGAGGGAGGTTGGGGTCTAACCCATAATCCAATTTCTATTGATTTATGAAAACATACGTGAAATGTGTTGAAAGTGTAGAAAATTTTGAAAACACTCAAAATTTGGAATTGTAATTTTTCAATATTTTATTTATGAAAATCGATGTGAATGTATATATGATAATAAAGAAAGTGGGATTAGTAATATAAGTATAATAAACAAGATTCAAACAGAATAATAAACCTAAAATATGGAGAGAGAAAAAAAGCATCTAGAGTTCGTAGCCATACTAGGATGTAACCTTGTTAGGCTTGAATTCTCGAATGACTTCGACTGATTAGACCCATAAGAAACTATACAAGTATACTCAATGAAAAACAGTTTTGTATTCTAATTATAATGAACTACAAAACCCAAACGTTTATCTTAAAAAATCTATTGAGCATAGTTCATTCATGTGAGAGACAAAGGGTGAGTATAAAAAAGAAGAAAAAGTAGAGAAATATGTCTACGTAAGAAAGAACTCGAATATTAATTTGAATTTGGGGCACCTATGTAGCCAAATAAACTGGAATGCGAGTACAAATTGTTCCATCTTAACATAAGATTGTAATGATGACATACTACGGGTAATTTGGCTAATGCATTCAATTATCCAAACAGTGAAGCAAAAATCTTTCTAGCATTAACAAAGTGTTATTCAAGGGGATTAAACTTATTATGGCATCGAGAGAGGTTTATTTGATGTTGCACGGAACTCATCAACTAAAGCACATGACATTAGTATATAGTTTTGTATTGGACAAATTATAGTCATACATAACCTTCTTCTGGTGAAGTCCTTAAGCCCGACAAATAGTTTGTATTTCACCAAATGATCTTTACAAATTTTGAATGCAATTAAGTTTTGTTTAGAAAAAATGGTATTAGTTTTTGAGGTGGTACCCTTAAACCTTTTGCCAAATACAACTAAGCAAGTTCACCAAGTGCTCCCTATATTTATAACAAGACATGACATAACCTTTTCATGACTTGAATAACATCGATTAGTTACACATAAAAACTAATGTTCAAGGGTACACGTACAAAAATAAAATTAAGTTTGGGAGAATCCAAGGTAAATATTAATTTTTTCCAACCAAGCTTAGTTGTATTCCCAATTTTTTGAACCCATCAGGTGAAACACATGCTATTATTCGGTCCTATAGCATTGTCAACAAGAAGGTTGTGTTAACTACAATTCGGATAAGACTATATCGTGGACTAATAGTCTCCATTTAAACTGATGGGTTCCTCACAAACTCGATTACAACCACTCTTGACACACCAACAAGGTTAACCCCCTAGGAACAACACTTTTTCGATCCTAGCAAGATTTTGAGTTCACTATTTATATTAATGAACACATTAATCATTTTACTAGTACACTAACTTCTAATTTTGTGTTGTGTTATCATGTTGTGTATTCAGACCAGTTGTCCTCATTTATGCACTTTTAAAAATGACTCAAATCTTGATTTAACTTTGGAATGACTACGTAGCAAAATAAACTAGCATCATAGTCCATGTATTTCTATCACAACACAAAATTAGAATGTCACTTTCCTATTGTCCTTCATTTTACTAGGATCTTTCGAATCCTACATAGCTTTTCTCTTTTGGTCGCTAAATTAATGGTATTTGTCTAAAAATATTCCTCAAAGTCGCAGCCTTCACTATCTCCTCAATTTCATGACAAGAAAGACGATCAGATTGCACCCTATACTCGTGACCGATAGGTAAAAAATTTAGACTTCTCATTCCTAGAAAAATGACTATTCAGCTGAAATCTACGATGGTTGGCATAATGTATCTTACTAGTATTATGTAGTCAAATGGAATCAATTTCATTCTCATGGATGGGACATCCACAATAACCATGAAATATTCATCTGGACAAGGTCGAATAGGTAGAAAACTCGTCTATATCCCAAAATTACATTGGTTTATGTTTGAAATTTGCACCCATATAAGCGCTAAACATCTTATCTTTCATCCTAATGCTCATTATGACCTTCAATTAATGGGGATAAGAAAATTTCACTATCATCCCTGGGAGCCTTTGGCCTAGTTATTAGCAATGATAATAAAATGAACTTTTTTTATCAGGCATAGTGTTAGAGGGACACTAAAAGGTGCCATGAGAACTAACCAATAACTTTGATTAGTTCTTAAAGTATCCAAAGGATTAAACTCGTTGGTTGATAATCCAAGACAAACATTTTGTGGTTCCTTTTCGAATTTAGGGTATCAGACATTTGAATTTTACTATATAAGGGAATAAATAGGATGACACATGACCTTTTTGACCCACCTCGTCTTGAATTTGCAATGTCATATCCTTTTCTATCCATTGTGCATTGAAAAATATTATAAACCCTGGACCGAGGAAAAAAATACTTCAACACCTTATGTGGAACTTGCGAGCACTTTCAAAATTTTGCGGGTTTGTTTTTCCACTATAACAAATCATATATCTTGGATAATTGCATACATGACCCTCATAATTCAATTCATATTCATGGGGGTAAAATATATTGTCATGCATACATGAATGTATTGATTTATACCTCAAACTCATACCCTTCATTTTCTTTTTCAAGGTCGAATGACTATCTGGTAGTGTGTTCTCTTTCTGTAGAATAACTTTACCCTCGTTATGAATTATGGTTACAACATTACTTGACAAACTTAACTGACTCTCTAATAAATTTAAACCAATCATTGCATACAATAACAAGTGATCTTCATCCCAATGTTTATATATAGGTCTAGTCATATCGACTTTTAACTATATATATTCTCGATCTTTAGGTAATTCAGCATCAACTTGTTTATTGACTTGGTTGTAATGCACATTATTCCAATCCATATCATTGTGGCTTTGATAATGGTGGAATCTATAAGCATCATCAATTAGTTAGGTTAAAGGATGATAAGTTGGTCAATCATTTATTACTTCCACCTTATCATGTATCGATAATTCTTCCAAAACAATATTGTACGGTATTTTACCCATATAATATCCATATCATATATTCCAACCTAGAAAATTAAACTCAATGCCATCCAAAGATTTAAATTTATGGTTCATACAATGGGTGCACAGACATGGGATCTTATCACTGTTAATATTTATATCTCCATATTTAACAGATTCATTAATGCCCTTTACGTGATTATCTGGATTCTATTAATAATGATATCACATTTGACAATTGTTATTCTAAGGCTAATCAAGTTTACCAAATCCACTCACGTAAGGATAGAGGTCCTACCTCACAACTTTTGATCTCTGCCAGACCACATTAGGGATCCAAAGAATATGACTTCAATGTCAAAGGGGCCACTATATTATACCAAACCATAGTAACCTCCTCACACTACTAGGGAACACCTTCGTTTGAACTTACCTATAATATTAGGCTCAGGCACCCCAAAACCAATGCCCATCATCTTTTATGATAATAATGGATCTCTTTCAGGAAGAAAATGGACTCTTAAGGTCATGTAAACCATAACCCAAAAGGGTAATATCATAACATACCTCAAGATCTTCTCAAGACCAAAAACGTGGCATGCTTAGGCTTCTATAGGTCTAGCTAAACACCTATAGGATGTTTGGGTAAGCCAGTGGAAAGTAGATTACTATTCCACATACCGCGACTATTGAGATCCACTGGCATTGAACTCCCATTTCTATTTACTGCACCTAGAAACTACCTTACCAATAATTCTTCCCCTTACTGGCATCGTTAGACCTTAGAGACACACAGTATTGTTGTCACGGTTCACTCATTATCTTTCTAAGTATTTTCATATAAAAAGGGGCATCTTGCAAGGTTCAAGGAAGGCAATTCATGTTCAAATTATTTGATTCCTAGAGAACCAAGAGTCTTATGATATATAAGTTTTCACTCATTGTCCCCGATTATAAGAAAAGAATGATCTAGAAAGATCTCTATGGGCCCTCTAATGAACATAAACAAAATTCCTATCAAGGAAATGTTATCACTTACCAGGGATCAATATCATGGTATTTCCTAGGTTATGTGGCCCTAGGACAATGAGATTAAGAAGATGCAAGATTGGTTAGGGAATTTTCTCAACCAGTACAAGATGCTAACTCCCAACACTATTGAGCTATCTCTCTAGAAGACATTATATTTGTTCTCCAATGGCGTTAAGCATTATGATCTTCCCTAAAAGTGGAAAATTCCTATTATTGAACCATTTGATGGGTAAAAAGATCTTATAGACCATATGGAGGCCTATAGATGACTCATGCTCCTTTCAGACACCCCGGATGACGTATTATGCAAAGCCTTTTTGGCTACTTTGAGAGGAATAACTAGGCATTGGTTTTCCAAGCTCAAGACATGAACCATTAGTAGTTTCACTGAGTTGGAAAGGTCCTTTATTATCCATTTCATCAGACCACAGAAGATGATGAAGCCCATCACTTCCCTCCACCATTTAAAAAAACTAGAAAATAACTTCGATAATATGCTAAGAGATTAAACCAAGAGCCTCTAGAGTTTGATTATCTAAATGATAGAATTCTTGTCGCTTCCTTCATCTTCAAAGACTTGATGGGATAGTTTAGTGAGAAACCTCCAAGGTGAATAATTGATCTCCTAAAAAAAGTTGAGAAATATATGAATATTGAGTAGATAATCTTAAAAATACAAACCATAGCCTCCCCTCAATTAGGAAAGAGTAAAGTCATATTCTCCCATCTTGGGGAGACCTTGAAAATAACTGAGACCAAGAAGAAAAAAAGAGGAGGTAAAAATAATGGACCTCTAAAGCTAAGGACTACACTCAGCTGACTACCACCATTAAAATAGTCTTTATAGATGTAGAAGCCCAATATTTCCTGTCGGTTCCTATCCCATGAGGTCCACTGATGATCGGAGGGACCAATCAAAGTATTAAAACTTACATAAAGACCACTTCCACAACACTAGTGAGTACTTTAGGATTAAATAGGCCATCGAAAGGGTGATTGAAAGAGGGCCACCTCAATGAATTTATGGCTACAGACGCAAGAAGATATCTGTGCCACAACAAAAATAAAAATAATAAAAATAAGAATTATTTCCCATTGATTGATTTCCATAATATTTTTAGAGGTTTTGTTGTAGGTGGACTCTCTGCCACATCCAGAGAGACCCACCCCAGGATCATCAAACATAAAGGAATGTATGTCAACCATGTGGTCTCCCTCACATCAAGCCTCCAAAGGAGTTCTAATGATAATATTTCTATAAACATACCTCAGAAGGGTCCATCTGGATCATGACGTCCCTTTTGCAATCACAATGATCATGGTAAATGCAAATATAAAGAAAGTCCTCGTGGACACCTCAATTTTCAATCGGTGTGTGGATCCTATATCCCCCGTCTCTAAAAATACCCTTAAAATCACTACCCAAAAAACCCCCAAAAATAAAATATTGGGGAGAAAAAATTCAAATAATAGAAAAAATGAAAATTCCATAACATGCTCTGGTGGTCCTTTAATTGCGCGATTAAAGGTCCCATCCTTTTTTATGTGCGGCTAAAGAGGTTTGACCGCACGATCATCCTTTGGTATGTAATCGTTACTAGATCTATTGAGATCGTGCCCCCACCCCTTTTCACCATGGATATGTCATCTCCTTTAACTGTGCAGTTAAAGGACCCCTTTGGCCACGTGGTCAAAGTCATTGCCCAAACCCCTATAAAAGGAGGTCCCCACAACCTTCCAAAGTACCCCAAAACCTAAAATTAATTTCGTTTTATAACTTTGTCAGTCCCGAGCACCTAAAATACTCCACCCCGTCCTCAAAAGCCTTGAAAAAAGTTTGTATTTCACAAACAATTCTTCCCCTTCAGAGAAATTCATTTTTCAAAAAAGTCACTTCCTCTACAGTCCCAAACGAGGTTCGTACTTCTAAAAACATTCCTCTAAAAAAATTGAGTCAAGTCTCTGCACACATTTCAAGAAATTTGATGCTTGTAAATGATCCTCTACCTGACTAAAGGATCTATGTCCACCTTGGGAACCTCAAGTGGGTACATCTCCCTCGAAAAAATTTCTTCACGCTACAAGGGTAAGTAAAATCTACCCAAATCTCGAGACAAATACCCCATATATATATTGTGATAAATTATCCATATCTTTTTATCTCATTTAGCCCAGTCCCCATTTAGGGGACTGGATATACACTTTACAACATTTATATTTTAAAACCTGATTTTTAACCTAACACATCTATTAATTAAATAACATGCTCATATGTTAAATAAATCTTAATAAAAAGCCACAAAGACTAAATACAAAATTGAACACATAATTTTTTAAACCTCTCTTAGGAAAGTGTGAGTGAGTAAAGTTAGCCAGAAACTTTGTACAAGACAATGTCTAAAATACATCTACTCCCACTACTTCTCCGAGCGAATAAAGCCATCCCCACGATGGAAATCTGTGTTTTCATATCAATACTTCAAAAACATCGGTTTTTAATTAATTTATTTTTAGCACATAAATATATCAATCCAAGATAACATAAATGATATGTTAATTACTGGGCTTCATAATTACCATAATATTGTATATTATATAATAGGTATCCTATCACTTATATCCATAATTATGTTTCCATTTTTTGAACTAGGTTGGCTTTGATCCTAAGTATCCATAGCAAACTAAACTCCAGAATCCCAAGCCTCATAATACACCTCTTAACGTTTTATTTCATAGGGATTGTTCCATCCCCAGTCCAAACTGCCCTTCATTTCATAGTTCATTCCAAACCCAAAATGTGGTGTCTTGCTCGATTTTTTAAACATAAAATATCACATATTTTATAATATTACCACTGTACACCTCCAAACTAGTCTAAATGTCAATACCTACCAGTTAGTGATCACTCGATGATCATAATTTTTTTTGCCCTGGTTAATGAGTTTGAGTCCACTCCCATTATGACCCTCCACCAAAGATACCCTTTGTCTCACTGATAGCTTCCCCCATTTTAAGACAAGTCCTACACTTTTATATGCATCACATTAGAATACATGAATAACCAAACTGCGTAGGCTTGGTTCTCGTGGATATTTAAGTATGTAAGAACAATACCATCTCATTAGTACAAGCCTCGATAATATGTCTCATTATATATTGTGCTAACTGATATGCTCCCATATCCTACTCCTTATATTATCGCTCTCACATAATGCAAATGACATATTAAACTATCTCAAAGCCTTGATAGCTTGTTCCCCCACCCCCCATACAAATGAGAAAACACATATACATATTATACACAATTGAAATACATAGGGTTTCATCCCAAGTCTTCTTGGGTATGTAGGCACGATACAAAGTCCTTCTTGTGAGCTTAAGACTCGACAATATATCTATCGATATGTTGTCACAACAAAGATACATCCAAATCACATATTGTCTTTCTATCTGTCCTCAAACCTTCAATGAGAAATCAAACTATGTCAAGTAGTGATTTCTCGTGCATACAATTACATACATATTAAGAGCCATACATTATACAAGCCAATATTTCTCATAACCTTTCATATATACTAATGACCAACCGTTATACAAGTAAAGAATCATACACAAACACCCATGTGTTTCTGCATCGATCTAGTGACATTCCTACATCAATGATATTGTTATCGTACCTAAATACCCATCTACGTTTAAGGGATTCTAAAAATAAGGTCTCTAAAATAGTTCTAAATATAACTAAAATGTAACCAGATAATGTAAAGAGTGATAATAAGCATATAATTAAGGAATCATAAAGAATAAATGGGATGACTAATACCTTCCCCACACATAACCCAGTTTTCACAATCTTACACCAGGAATTTTTGGACCGATCATAGACTGAAATCTACTATAGGATTATCCCGAAAGGGCTAACCCAAATCTTTTATTTATTTTTGTATAAAAAATGGTGACTCTGAATAAACAAACCTCTCATTGCACAAAAACTACAGTTAGGACTTAAACAATAATAACCATGGGCATCCACAAAAAACTGGATATTGCATTAAGCATCTTACGAGGGAAAAGTCATTCAACACATATCGAATAGCTAACCCAAATTCAAAGGGAAGTAGTGTGCCAGGAGACAAACACCCTCATGCATCCATCATTTAAGCATAAAGTTTTGTTTTAAGCTCATCATGTGCTCGTAATGCCAGAGTCCTGATTAACATTGGGATCTCTGGAAACATCATGTTATTATATTTTTCCTAGGCTATGGAACTTTATGTAAAGCACATGCAACCTATTACTAGTCCTCTCATCTTATTCAACTGGAAAGTAGACATATTAATTGGGTTATGTCATTATCTCCCTCACCTCTTATTCCAAAGATTGTTTCATAACCATGTGAAAGAAGTTCATAGTGGTGTATTTTCCCTCAACTTATAATTTTTTATAGGAAGACCATCGCTAAATGACTTAGATACTATTATCGCAACACGAAGGTTGGTGATGAAGTCGCAACACCCAAAGGAGTGGGAGAAGTGTTTGGGAACCATAAAAAAGGTTGAGAACTTTACAATACTTCCATGAAAGAAAATAAAAAGTCATCAGAGACCTCGTATAATGTGCATATGGTCACAGAAATCTCAGAGGGGGGATTAAGAGCCCCGATAAAGGTTTGCCTCCTCTACCACCAATGCCAAAGCTCCCTCTAAAGATTCTGGGCATGGAGATGTTAAATGTGGACACTTTAGATGCAAAATATTAAGATAAAGAATAGAGAGGCTAACCAGTAGTTGCTATAATCATTTTTTGCATTAATTCAGAGGATCCAGGCAAAGAAGTGTAGATTGGGGTTGGTTTAAACTCCACCTTCATGGAGGAGCTCACAAAGTTCCTAAAAGTAAACAAATGTGTTTTTGATTGGATCGATTAAGATATAATTGGAACAGATCCTGATGCCATAGTCCACCACCTCAGCATGGATCTAAACCACATGAAAGCCCGCTAAAAGAAAAGGTAATATGGACTAGAGAGGGATAATGCTAATACTTTGGAGGTTGATAAACCGTTGACGACCAATTTCATCAGAGAGGTCAAGTACCCATAGTGGTTTTCTAATGTGATCCTTATGCCAAAAGCCAATAAAAATAGAGTATATGCATTGACTTCATTCTCCTCAATAAAGCATTCCCACCAAAACTTCTACCCTTTTACCTTAGATTTACCCTATGGTGGACTCTACAACAGGTCATAATATCCTCTTATACTTGGATGCTTATTTCGGGTAAAACAACGTTAATTATGGAACGTTTCAATGAGCAAAAGACCTCATTCATTAAGAACAAAGGTACCCACTGATACAAAGTTATGCCTTTCAGATTAAAGAATGCATGTGAAACATATTGGAGGTGGTAAAATCCTTTTTCAAAGACCTCGTTGGAAAATTCAAGGATTTTTATGTTAAAGATATGTTGATTAAAATCTTAGAGGCTCGGAACTATGTGCAGAAGTTCAAAGATAAGGTATACATCCATAGGAGGAACGAAATGACCCTAAACCTAAATAATTGTGCTTTTGGGGTTGCTGGAGGCATGTTCTTGGGATTTATGGTCACATACGAGATATAGAGGCCGGTCTAGAGAATATTCAAGCTATGATGGTGATGAAGTTTCCAAAAACAGTCAAAGAGGTACAAAATCTAATGGGGAGAGTTTTCTCCCACAATCATTTCATCTTAAAGTCCACATACAAGTGATTTCCTTTCTCCAAAGTACTTATGAAGACCTTCAAGTGGACTCATGATGCCGAAGTAGCATTCTTGAACCTCAAGAAGTACCTAGGGTCCCTTCCTATGTTATATCAGACCATCACTATGGAAGAATTTTACTTCTACCTTGCTACTTCACTAACTTCCATAAGCTCAGCTCTCATCTGAGAGGAATTTAGTGTACACTACCCTATTAAATTTGTTAAATGAGTTGTATAAGAGCATAAAACAATGTATCCAGGGAAGGAAAATATTTCCTTATGCTTTATCATTACAGTCAAGAGTTTGAGGCCCTACTTAAAATTCCACACCATTGTGGTCATTATCGATCAGCACCTCCAACATACCCCCCATAACAATGATACCTTAGGAAGTCTTGTCAAGTGGTATGTGGAGTGGGTGACCATATCATAAAGTATCAATATCAAAGCTTCATCGAAGGTTAATCCTTAGATAATTTAATTACGTAGTTCTGCAACCTTGAATAGGTGTAGGAAGAAGCTACGATCTCTAAAATATAGACATCGAAGGCAAAGGGTCCAAAGATATCATTATTCCAAGCCGTAAACCTAACTATCCAACATTAGTCTTAAACATGTATGGATCATCTAACATATCCAAAAGTGGATCTAGACTTAACTTGATAACCCCATATGAAGGTACTTCTTCTCTTGCTTATAATTTCTAATTCAAAGTCGCTAACAATGAGGCAGAGTATGAAGCCTTAGTGGCAGGCTCAGGCTTGGCCATCTACTTAAAAACAAAATAAGTAAATTTCATTAGCATCTCTCATATAGTGATTAATAAATTCACTGAGGTTTATGAGGCCAAAGGAAATAGGATGGTAGGATACATAGAAATTTTCAAGCACCTCATCCAGAGGATCCCAAGATTTTATCATCAGATGGGTCCCCCGAGTAAAAAACATTAAAAGTTGGCCATATTCCATGAGTGTCCTCATTAGAAATAGTGGACCCACTGATCTTGGTTATTACTTTAGACCAACCAAGAATCACCCAAATCTAGACCAACACGTTAAAGGTTGACCAAAGCTCGAACTGGACCAATCCTATAAAATCCTACCTCAATGATGGAATACTTGTCGAAGATAAGCTTCAGTCTAGGTGGATAAAGTCTTTAACTTCAAAATACTAGATGGATAATGGGATATTATTTAAGAATGGGTACTAATCACCACCTTAAAGATGCTTGATACCATGAAAGGCCTCCAAGAAGGTATATGTGGTTCCCATATAGGCCAAAAGACCTTAGTCTAGAATGTAGTAAGGAAAGGTTACTTTTGGCCAACATTTTAAAAAGAAACCAAGGATCTAGTTTAACGTTATGATAAGTTTCAGAGGTTTATCTTTGTTCTAAAAAAGGGGACAAAGAAATTGTCCCTAATCTTAGGTCCATGGCATTTATGTTAGTGAAGAGTGGATCTAGTAGGGGCTTTCTATCCTAAGAAAAAGCCAAAATAAGTTATGCATCATTGTATTAATTACTTCGCTAATTGGACTAGGGATGAGTCCTTAAACAACATCACAGACAAAAGTACTACCAACTTCATTTGGAATAACATCATTTGTAGATTTGGCTTACCACAATCCATCTTCTATGATAATGGAAAGTAGTTTGACCATATAACCTTCAGAGAGTTTTGCTCACACTTTAGCATAAGTAATTAATACTCATATTTAAGTCATTCTTAGACCAATGCCCATACCGAAGTAAAAAACAAAACAAAATCTTGAAAAGGATGTTAGAAATGACAAAGGGATATAGGTTTGGATATTCCAAGTATATTATGGATCTACAAGACCATAGTTTGTGGTTCAATATGAGAGATTCCAATCAACCAAACCTTAGGCACAGCGGAATTATTTCAAACAAAGGTTGAAGTGCATGCAGAGAGGGTAGCTCAATTTGAATTAAGGACTAATAATAATGGTCTTAAGAAGTCTTTGGATGAATTAAGAGAAAGGAAAAATATTATGCACTTATTAGAAATGTTGTATAGAAGCAGAGGGTGACCTCCTACTTTAATAAAAAAAAAGGTATGTTATGGAGAATTCAAGGTAGGGGACTTGGTCTTGAGAGTGTTTACCCTTGCTATAAAATAAGAATGAAGGAAAGTTATTACCTAAATGGTAAGGACCCTATGCAATAGTCAAAATAGTAAGGCCATAGTGTTACTACCTCGAATACATGGAGGGATACAAACTGCCACATCGTAAAACATAGAGCACCTCTAAATATATTACCAACGATATTTTTCTCTACTTGAGTAAAATGAATAGAGGCCCTTTGTTACCTATGTTTCATCAATGAAATTTTGAAATTATGAGTTATGAGGATTTAATCATTGGCTCCAACTTAAACATAAAGTCTAAGGGTCAAGTGACAATTACAAGGCTTTAATCTGCTATAGGTTTAATCAAAGGTCTAGGGACCCACATCAATTTGCAAGGCTCAAATACTTATATATAAACACATGGTTGAGATCCCATGGGCCTTTGGACAATGACTCTTGGAGTTTTAAGGCTCGACTCCCAAAGTCTTTAAGGTCTTAAAAGACCTAAAAAGAGTTGAAAGGATTTCATCGTTGGCTTGATTTAAACATGAAATGGTCGAAGACCAAAAAAAACATTGAAGGAATTACTAAGTATTTCATCATTCATTCCACCTAAACTGACTAAGTTCTAAGGAACCAAAATAGTCAACCTAAAATAACCCTTTTGCACCAAGAATTTTTCCAAAAATAAGGAATTATACAAAATTGCAAAACAATGATATCCTAATATAAAAGTTCCAACCCCATTTCTTGAAAAAGACTAATTTTAAAATTAATAATCCTTTTTCCACCACTGCTAAAATTTTGAGACTTAGAAAAAGTTCCACTTCTAAAAGTTCCAACCCTATTTCAAAATTACAGTTTTATAAAAATGCGAAGTCCCAACTTTATAAGCAAATGTTGATAGGTATCAATACCCTTGGTGGAACCTTAAACTTATGCCACTTGGCTTTCATCGAAGTAGGCTATGATACTAAGGTCTTTGAACCCACATTGGATCTCAAAATTAAAGAATTTCTAAGTCTAGATGTCGTATGTCCCTTTTCTGGGAATTTATATTTTAAATTTCTTAAGTTTATAGGTTTTAAGACCCTTTGTGGGACTTCGGGTTCAAAAATTATATGTTAAGAGGTCTTATGACCCTTTGTGGCACTTTAAATTTCACATTCTCTACGTCAATAGTTCCTTTGACCCTTTGTAGGTCTTTAGGTTTCAAATTTCCTAAGTTCATAAGTTCTGACCCTCGATGGGACTTCAAGTTTCAAATTTTCTAAGTTCAAAGGTGTTATGACCCACTATGGGAGTTCAAATTATAAATATAAGGTCTTAGGACCATCAATATATTTACCTCTTTGGCCTTCATTACCAAAAAAATTTAGGGGTGAAGTGTTTATATGCAAAAATTTTGAGGCTTCGATCCTAAAAAAGTACAAGGACAAGGGATTTTATGGTTATAAGGTCTTATGAACCATTTGAAGGCCTATGTCTTAACTTCAGAAATTGCACAAGTATATTGTTGAAGTCTTAATACTCTCGGGTTTTCTTTAACAACTTTGTTGATCAAGTTATATTTCTTTACCAAAATATCTAGGGGATAACGTGGTAAATTATGTACAAAAATTCATTTGAAAAGAAAAAATAAAGCAAGTATGAAAAAAGAAAGCCATTGCAGAAATCAAAACTGCAAAAACCAAGATGTTTTCATTTATAAAGAAATCTAGGAGATTATAATAAAAATTCCCCAATGTAAGGACATTATTTTTATTATTCGTTATCAATTGAGTATGTCGTATACCGTTACAACCGTCGAAGAATATTTCAAGATCATTCAAAAATCAAGACGAATCCGAATATCAAAGTTCTTTAACATTCAAGCCTCTGCAAGTTTGACATTATTTTTATTGTCCATTATCAATTGAGTATGTCGTATACTGCTACAACCCTCGAAGAATATTTCAAGATCATTCAAGCATCAAGACGTATCCGAATATCAAAGTTCTTCAACATTCAATCCTCCACATCTTTAACTTTGGTAAGGTTGTGTTTTTAGTCCTTAATGGTTCACTAAGAATATTGGTATAACGTTTATGAAATAATTTCTAAGTGTTGAGGCAGATC
Organism: Sambucus nigra; assembly: GCA_949130495.1. NCBI lineage: Eukaryota > Viridiplantae > Streptophyta > Magnoliopsida > Dipsacales > Adoxaceae > Sambucus > Sambucus nigra. The sequence goes on along the minus strand of OX422213.1, from coordinate 337,646,295 downwards.
GAATTAAAATATTATATTTTTCTTCTCTCGTTCGAGCGACATACAAAGGTCGTTCAAATGACATCCCCTGTCGCATAATGTGTCGCTCAAACGACACGTGTTCTCATTCCAGCGATGCTGATTTTTCATTCGAGCGAGCTGATGCCTTTAGTTTTTCTATAAATTGGTTTTTCCAGTTTTGTTTTTGTTCAGTTCAGAAGACATGAGATTACTGTTTTACAAAAATTTCTATGGTAGAAACATTTTTCTTCTCTTTTAGGGCTTTAATCTCTTTTGTTTTTCAATTTACAAGATCCCGATAGTTTATGTGAGTTGTTTTGGAAGCCAAGAACACATATTGTGCCAAGTTTCTCTTGTAGAGAAGGTGTCTAATTATTATCTAGGTGCTCTTGAGGGGAGTACTGGGCTGAAGATGATTGTGTGTCAATAGTGAGTGCTCGTGGGTATTCCAGGGTTGAATTGGGGTTGCAGTTCTTGCTGACTCTAGATTGTGGTCTATGTGGATTTTCTGCGGTTAAATCAATGTGGATTTTATTGTAATTATAAGTATTATAGTGAAATAAAAGGTTTTCCCCGAAAGGGATTTTCTCTTGAATTCGACGAGTTAGCAATTTGTGTTTATGATGGTTTGACACACACACACACACACACACACACACACACACACACAAGTAGTTGCATGTATGGGACTAATTTTATTTTGTTTCAAATTGACTCTAGTTAAATAAGTTTAAATTAGGAATTTGTGAATTCGGTTTAATCATTGTCACATGGAACTCTACAAATTGGTATCAGAGCTTGTTGTGCTAAGTTATTATATTTGATCCGTTTTCCGCAAAATTATGTGATATTGATTTTTTTAAATCTGTTTTGTGAAAAATCACAATTTTTTCGATTGAGCACTTATGTAATTAAATTCCCCCTTGATGACACGAGTCAAAATTTTGGTGATTTAAATAGTTTAAATTTAACGTTTGCTAAAAGAATTAATTTTTTGGATAAAGAAAATTCTCGTTTTAAATCCGCGACGGATCTTTTGCAAACAGTTCAAAATCAAAGATATTTTTATATTGAGATATTTGTTTCTTTAGACCATGACTTTAAAGGTTTAGAATTTTTGAAAAAGGAGAGTGATGATAGAGTCCTATTTTTAGAAAAAGAATTGGAGGACTTTAAAAACTCTAGAATTTGTGTTTGTGCCAAAGTGGATAAAAAAATTTACTCCATGAGTTTGTGGCATGTGAGGAGACTGTTAGGGATAGGTGCGCATATTTTAAGAATGAACGTGATAACCTTCTAGGAGTTATTGAAAATTTAGAGAAGGAGTCCCTAAAATTGGAAGAGTCTAATTCTTTGCTTGAGTTAAAAATTTTGGAGATAAAAAATGTTTTGACAGACTCTAGTAGTGTTGGTAGCAATGGTAGTGGATCATTGTGTTCTTATGTGTCAAGTGTTAAAGCCAAGGCCATTATTTTTTTTAGAGGGTTGACAAATTCCAAGGACATTAGAAAAGATCACACTTTAGGTAACATTCCACCCGTTTACACATGTTCACACTGTGATAGGAAAGGTCACCTTAGGAGATTTTGTTTGATCTTGGAAAAGGTTATAGGATGTCGAAATCCAGTGTTCCCTTGATTCCCAAAATCCCCATGCATCATTGCACACCTATTTGGGTTATTAAATCACTTTTAGAGGCACTAGATGTTAGACTAGTTGATTCTCGGTTGCTTTCACATGACTCTTGTCTTGCTATATCATGTATATGATTGTGTTCTCATGTTTGTCATATGCTAGTTGTGCTTCATGATATATTCTTACTAGTGTTATGACTTGTGTTATTCTTTTTGTATTAGATTTTTTTGTTTTAGAAAAAATTGAAAAATCCAAAAAGATTTTATTTTGATAAAATTTTTGGAAAAAGTTAAAAAGAGTTTTTAGTTTGTTTTTTCACCGTATATGAATGGGAATTTAGGATGATTGAGTAACAATTTCATTCCATATCCATGTGATGATTTGATAGTATTTTTTATATGCGTCATCATTTCATTTTTGTGCTTTATAATGTGTGGAGTCATTAAGATGTAATTTGTTATTACTACCTATATGTTTTACTCATATGTTCCTTTGATGCACACTTGCATGGATTTTCTTGATTATTGTACTTGTTTATCACATATTAGTCGGAGTGTTGTCACCTAAATTATGTCTTTAAAATGAATCATATGCGATAAAACTTGACAATGGAAGTAGTGCACGTAAGAACCGTTTACCGCGAGGATTTAATTATAATAAAATATGGTGAGTGAATCACGGGAAAGTGCTACAAGAGTACAAAATTAAATTGTCGTGGAAGCCACCATTTAAAAGAGCCCGAAAAAATTTAAAGTCAATAAAAAGATAAATATGCCAAAAAAGGGGCCACCTCAAAAAGAAAAATATAATGATTATTATTTATGAGGGTGTTTGGATGGAAAGAAATGAAAAATGAGTTTGTACGTCTTGACAGCGTCTTGAAAAATCATTCATAGTTTTAGACGTTATTGGTAAGGGAATCAATTTTGACTTTGATGTGTTGATGGGTTGAGTTGATGTCATTTAAATTCAAAGAAAATTTAACACCTAAGAATGATTTTGAGATTCATTAGATAGGAGTAAACGTATAAATCGTGCATATATGTTATGTTTGATTGCGTTGATTAGCCTATTGAATATGTTCACACTAATACATTCCGTATCCATGATTTGACTGTCTTAGTTTAAATTCATGGTGTGTGTTTTTTTTAAAATTATTTTTGCATTTTTGGTATAAAAAATTGAAAAATCAAAAATAGTTTGTGGAATATTTTGAGGATTCCTTTGCATGAGCGTAGTTGGATTCATATTTTCTATACATTTTTTCGTGACAAATCCATGTTTATTTTAGTTTATTCATTTCCTTGTCTATTTCGGTCAAATAAAAAGGGGGAGAACGAATTATGGGGGATTTTTTGCATTATGGGGGAGATTTGAATATATTTCTTGATTTATTCTTATATCATTTCAAATTCGATACGTCATGAAGGTATTTACTTTGTTTCATGTGTGTAGGTACAAAAATTGAAAACCATATGTTTCACACCCTGATGAGAAAAGCTTTGAGATTTGAAGATTTAAAGTTGAAGTTTTTTGAATAAAAATTTGAGACCTACATGTTTAGTACATTTCCCATTTTGGGTTCATAGGAGGGTATTAGATTTGTATAGCCATTTATTTTTTATAATTGGGATGTTTTTATTTTGTACATGCATAGACATATGGGGAGATTTATAAGGAAATTATTTTTATTGTCCGTTATCAATTGAGTATGTCGTATACCTCTACAACCATTGTAGAACATTTCAATATCATTCAAGCATCAAGACGGATCCGAATATCAAAGTTCTTCAGCATTCAAGCCTCCGCAAGTTTAACTTTGGTAAGATTGTGTTTTAAGTCCATAATGGTTCGCTTAGAATATTTGGATAAATTTTATGAAAAATTCTCTAAGTGTTAGAGCGTAGTTTTTCATCAGAAAATATTTTCTAAGTGTTGAGGCGGACCTGATCAATATATTAAATTTCTCTTCTCCCGTTCGAGAGACATACAGGGTTCATTCAAACGACATCCCCTATCGCGCAAAGTGTCGTTCAAATAACACATGTTCTCGTTCCAGTAATGCTGATTTTTCATTCGAGCGAGTTGTCGCCTTATGTTTTTCTATAAATTGTATTTTCTAGTTTCGTTTTTGTTCAGAAGACCTGAGATTACTGTTTTACGAAAACTGCTACTGCAAAAACATTTGTCTTCTCTTTTAGGGCTCTAATCCCTTTTGTTTTTCAATTAACAAGATCCCAATAGTTTATGTGAGTTGTTTTGGAACCTAAGAACACATGTTGTGTCAAGTTTCTCTTGTAGAGAAGATATCTACTACTAATATAGGTTCTCTTTAGGGGAGTACTGCGCTGAAGATGATTGCGTGTCAATAGGAGTGATCGTGGTTATTCCTGGGCTGAATTGGAGCTGCGATTCTTGTTGACTCTAGGATGCGGTCTATATGGGTTTTCCACGGTTAACCCATTGCGAATTTCATTATAACTGTAAGTATTATAGTGAAATAAAAGGTTATACCTGAAAGGTGTTTTTTCATGAATTTTGCGACTTAGAAATTTGTGTTTATGATGGTTAACATGCGCACACACACACACACACACACACACACACACACACATACACAGATAGTTGCATGTTTAGGGGCTGATTTTAATTTGTTTAAAATTGACTCCAGTGAAATAAGTTTGAATTAGGAATTTTCGAATTTGGTTTAATCGTTGCCACACAACACCCTACACAGAACTAGCGAGAGATCTAAAAACCAAAGTAAATCATAAAAGACTTGTTAAAGCTTGGGATTGATAGGGGTTTTCGTTAAGGGGGATTCACTTTCCTATTGTGAAGGGCTTGACTAGATATAAGAGTAGAAGGATTTTTTTAGGCTTCTTCTTATTGGACAAAGAAAGTAGATGCTCCATTAAAATAATCACCGCTACTACTCTCATTATTTGATCTCTCATCACCAAAATGGGAGGGGGGGCTTCATTAAAAAAACTAGAGACATCTCCTTCATGTATGATTTCTTAGACCTTAGCCTAGTATGCCTCAAACCCATAGGACTACTGGAGTAAAACATATTTTATAGAAGGCTCAGACTCAAGATAAGCATCTTAATTTCTCTTCGTCGTGGCGTGAATTATACCTTTTAGCTCAGTGTTCCACCTCAAGACCTCATCACACTCCTTTTCCATCTCATGATCTTTAGAGGTCAACTAACCCTTCATAAAATTGAGATAAATAACCTGGTGCTTCAAAACATCCATCTCCTTTTGAGACTGAAGAATATTTTACTGGCCATTTTAAAGATTCAGGACTTGGCCCTGAAGTGGATCCACTATTTGTTCAAGACGAGTTAAAATATGGGCCTCCTCTATCTTCGACAAGGAATGTTAAGTGGCATCCAAGAGGGAAACACTACCCCTAAGAATCTTTTCATTGAGAAGTTGTTTCTATTCTAGCGAGGTGATTTTGGAAGATAGACCAACCCTCACATTCTCTAAATCGGCCGCGTTTAGATGTTGCCTAGTATTTATCTAATTCAGTCCTAGTTTGATGAGGTCACAATTATCATCTAGCTTCATGGCACTATTCCACCCTCTCTAGCCTTCAACATCAGTCATGAGGGCTTCTATCAAGTGTTTATTCTGTGAAAAACTAAGAATAACATGACAACAAGATGGAAAAAGTAACATCGCGAACGAAAATTTAAAGAGAATGAAAAATCATCGTATCTGATTAATCATGATTATTGCATTAGAACCCTTAAATTTATGCATTCTAGCATTCTCACGTGCATTAATCCCAAAACTTATGCTCATTAACTAGATAATCTCTATTTTCATTGTGTATATCTTGTGCAAAGTTTAATTTAGCTTGTATAGGTGTTGGTAATTCTAGGCATGAAGTTTTGTAAATTTTTGAGAAAGTCTTATCGATAAATGAAACGTCAGGGGTAGTTTTATAATTTTAAAATGTGGTGTCTAGGTAGAGGAATAGCCTGTACACGTGGCCTCATTAAGTGTGCTTCGCATGGCTGCTGATCGCGTATCAATCTGAGTAATAACAAAGTTTCTATGGCGATACCTGTTTGACGCCTCTTGTTAAATTGGAGCGAGGGACTATTTCCCTCATACCCTTGGCAAACAGCAGGACTCGAATTTTTGGAAACTAACTGGAACCAAAAACAAGACCGAGTCGGCTCTCTATTTGTCATCGTAATTTTTCTTTTCTTTTCAATTTATTTTTATTTTCTTACTTACTAGTTAAGGAAATTTCATTTTTGTAAACCAAATACTTGTTATTTTTAAGTGTAAATAAGATCTTTTGTCTTACATTTTACTCTAGTCTCTCACCTAGGGGTTCAATGAAAGCTTTCTTATTTAATTTCTAAGTGATAAATAGTTGGTTCTAAGTTATTGCATCCTAGTTCTTGACTAGATATTGGTGTTTTAAGACTTTTTTTATAACAAAAGCCTTGTTGTTACTCCCTTAAATGTTATATTATCTCTTATTATCTCTTGTTCTCATGATGAATGTTATAGCTGCTATGAATAACTAATTCTTCTAAGTTATGGATCAAATCCCATCATGGATGATAGATATTCAAACTTAGGGTTTGATTTTTATTCATTTTAATTTAAACTCGTGTGGTGAAATTGGAGTATCATAGTTTTTTAACTTCCATTGTCAAGCAAGGATTGTTTTTGAATATTTATTACAAACTCAACCCATATGTCACCATAGCTAAATAAAACCTAAATCTTTCATTGTTAAGTTCCATATCTACATGGTTGATGTTTTGTCTTAATTGGATATGATCTACTATAATCTTAATGATCCCAAATATCTTTTCTTTACTTTAAATAACAAGTTTAATAGTTTGTTTTATCATAATAATCATCTTTTACTAATTCACACTTACTTTAGCGCATGCTAGGATATTTTTTAATTGTAATTCACCCCCCGAAAATATAATTATCATCATTTTCACTTTAATTTTTTAATGTATAGTAGCTTTAGATAACCCAAACTTGTTCTTATCTTAGTGTCAAGTCCCTACGAAAATTGATCCCTTACTTTCCCGATTATTACTTATTGCGATTCATTTGCACATGAATCAAAAATAATTTTTAGAGCATCATGTTTTTGGAACCGTTTCTAGTGATTGGAAACAAATTTGGGTTATACGAAGTTCCTATACACGATTTTATTCCATGTGGTCACCGTGACAACACGATTTACAAAACAAATCCAAAACTTTCACAAATGCAAAATGTGAATGACAATAGTCAAAATACCATAATGGAATATCCTTCATCAATCAATCATTTGGATTATTGGAGTGTATCTCCTACGCCTTACACTTTCACACATTTTGCGCCAATTACTATTCCACCACCATAGGAGATAATGTTAGTGAGAATGGTAGCCTAGGAGAGGTTGATCTTCCATATCAGCCATTGAGAGAACTCCCACAATCAGAGAGGACCATCTCTTCATCGTGCATTATTTTCCTCTATAATAATGCATAATTCTATTTTAGAGATGGAATGATAAACAACCACCTATTTTTCACGGTATGGAAAGTGAACAACCTTACCAACATGTATGGGAGTTTGAGGAAGTGTGCACTACTTTTAGTGACCAAAACTTAGAACCCCATGTAACATGCCTAAGACTCTTTCCCTTCTCTCTCAAGGACAAATCTAAAACTTGGCTTTGGTCCTTGTCTCCAATTCTATTGGGACTTGGCGCGACATGCAAGCCTAATTCTTGAAAACATTCTCCTCCCCCCCCCCCCCCCCCCCCACCAAACCAATTATTTTAAAGGAAAAATTCAGTCCTTCACCCAAGGCGATAATGAGACCTTTGAGAGGAGTTGGGAGTGGTTCAATGATTTCATGAGTAAGTGCCCCCACCATGGTTTTAAAAAATAGAGACTTGTTTCCATTTTCAATAATAGGCTTACACTCAATGACAAAATAATGGTGGAGACCTTATGCTTTGGGTAATTCTTTAGCTTGGAACCAGATGATGCCAAGGCACACATTAAATATTGTGTTGAGACTAAATCTTGAGACACATCAGACCCAAACAAACATAATCTGCAATATTCATATCTAACCTCCTAAATCCACGGGGTCTATCACTTAGCCGATGCGGATGATATGTCAATGAGATTTTCTCAACTAACAAACAGTGTTGGGGAAATGAATATAAAAGGTTAGTATTCCTTCATTCCAAATCCATCTCGTATTGATGAGTCATGTGCAATTTGCGACATTAATGATCACTCTACCAAGGATTGTCCCACAATATCGACCTATAAGGTGATTCTCCACTATCAAGCTAATGCAATGGCTACTTACTAAAAGAAATATATGAAACTTCTTGGATAAGGGTACAATCCTTCATGGAGAAACTATCCCGATTTCAATTATGGGAAGGACTAATATACACAAAATTCCCTGCATCTAAATTATCAAGGTCTACCCTCACCACCAAATTATCAACTGTCATATTTACAACAACCTCCTCATTCATTGAAAATTCAAGAGTATCCAATGGGATCTCCTCCTATGAATAGACCTCCCTATGTTCCATAACACAGGAAACATCTTGACACACTTCAATATTTTATAAGTTCTTAACTTACTGTGAACATTCAAAGCGTGCAAAAATTTATGGAAATAAAATCTTTAGTTTCTAAGTTGATTAGATAATTAAGTGTTCAAGAGAAGGGTAAATTTTGCTCACAACCTCAAAGTCCTTGTCTTATCTATGACTTAAAAGAGGTTATCTCAGACTGCAATCTAGGCATCCCTTAAATTTTATTTGGCCTTACTGTCACGGGTAGTAACTCTAGCTCACTCGGCCTACCGCAGTTGACAACGTTAGTTAACACTATGTACTGATGGGCATTATGTAGTGGGTTTGACGTCATCAACACTAAGTAGACAGGAATGAAGGATTTAAGGTTTATTATTCCTCCATTATTAAGGGGCAACATGTCCCCAACACATTCTCCCATTAAAGTATGTAAAGGTGAAGCTGCCTGATCTACAAAGTCGTGACAAAAATCAACCTACATTCCTTTTTATTGGTGTACACAAGTTTTAGGCTTTAACATTGTGGCGTCGTCTGTGGGAACATATTGACAAGCTTTTTATTTCTTTTTACCTACATTTTCTCCCAAACTCCAAAACACCCTATTCTGAGCTTACTATTGTTTTATTGATCTCCATCCCATTTGGTCCTCTCCTTATCTTAAATATTTTTACTACTCCGTATTATTATTTCCTGTAGTTAAGTTTTCTACAAGTACCATAAAAATGGGTGAGAACCCTGAGGGTAGTAGGGCCTCTAAGGAAGCTTTAACTTCCACGTGTAAAGGCATGAGTGACATTCAGGGAATATTACAGAACATGGATAGAGGCCAAGAGGCTATGCATGAAAGCGTTAGGAAATTGACAGAAAGTATCCTAACCGGGCAAAGGAGGTACAAAGAGAGACCTATTTGACTAGTAGGGGTGAAAACTCATATTAGAGGAAAGAGATGCCACCACCAGCACTATATAGATAAAGAAGAAGAATATGCCATGATAGAGAATTAGAAAATCCCAAATGACTAGATTGGGGCCCACATGGAGAAACTAATAGGTCCATATATAATGAATTTAAGCAAGATCACTGATCCTACCAACTTGAAGAATTGTCCACAATCAGAATAGTGGGTATGATGATGATTAGACTAACCCTTTTAAGCACCGAAGAATTTTGGAAAGGCTTGGTAAGGGTCCCCATTTGATCGTTTGGGACCAAGAATTAAAAGAGCCCGCCATTACAAAGGGATGAAAGTGTAAATAGAGAAACCAGGAAGGGATGAGACTAGAAGGGTTGAACTTTCATATAGGTCTAGGCTGAGTATTCGAGGGTTAGCTAAAGTCGAGAAGACTTCCCCGGAAGATATCTCTGTTGAAAGCCAAGGAGGATAAAAAAGGTAGTGTATTTTGAGGCTGGTAAGGAAGAGAAACCCTATAAGGGATAAATTTAATGTCTGGAAGATTGTCTAAGAAAGGTCATGAAGTTCAAATGCCCTCTACAGAGGGGTTTCATATAAGGATGCCCCTTTATATCATCGATCATGAGTTTCCAATGCACGTGAAGTTCTGACTGGCTGTTATCATTCCCAAGTATTATGGCATATCAGATCCAATGTTTCATATTGAGTAGTACTAAGCTACCTTAAATATTTTGTATGTCCCTGATGAGATGCATTGTCGATCATTTTCTAGTACGATCACTAGTTTGGCTCAAATTTGGTACAATAACCTACCAAGGGGTCAAATTTATAACTTCCAACAACTAGTCGATCTCTTTGTCAATAATTTTTATTTCGGATCGAAACTGGGCAAAAAGTTTGCCCATTTGTTAAGCATTCTTTTGAGAGTGAGAAAAACAATGAGGGAATTTATTACTTGATTTAACATCGAAAAATTGGATGTCATCAATTATGACATAAAAATGGCAATTGCAGAGATCATATGTGGCTTACGACCAGGAAAGTCATTTTTTTATCTAGCCAAAGAACCACCAAACATAATATCTAAGCTATTAGCTAAATCGGGCAAGATTATGAATGCTGAAGGGCCATGGAAGAGAAGAAGTCTAGCCATCCTAAGGACAACCTCAAATAAAGATCATAAAGGATGGAGTTCGTGGATAGAAAAAGAAGGACAAACCAAGGAAGCTTGACAAGGATACCCTGTTAATTTTGGGGATGCACCACATCCTTAGGAGATTCGAGGAAACAACAACCTGAAATGGTCCAAAAATCTTAAATATCCTCTTAATATGAGAGATAAAACAAAATACTATGAGTTCCACAAAGATCATGTTCATGATAGGGATAACTACCTCGCCTTGAAGAATGATATTGAGATTTTCATTATGTGGAGCAAACTAAAGAAGTATGTAGATAATAGAGACCGATCAAATAGACATGGTGATTAGAATACCCAATGACGATCAAAGTCCCCTTCTAGGAAGGTTAACGAAAATAAAAGAGGTCATAACGATGATATAGAGGATGACCCTGACCTGATTAAAAAAATAAAGAGTCGATACATGAGTTCAAGATGATCTTTTGGGTGGAACTTCATAGCAGGAGGAGATGCTAGAGGTGGAGATGGACTAGTTGAGAGAGAAGCCTGCCTGAATGAGGCAAAGTCTTGTGCTCTTGTCTGACAACTTAATTTGGCTGAGCGAATTTCATCTCGCCCCAGGAAGGTAAAATGAGATCATCTTATAGTTGGTTTTACCAAAGATGATTTATCTAGTGTGCTATATCCGCACAATGACCCTCTGTACTTCACCAGGGTTAGGAGCATGAATACACGACACGGAAGGACATAAAATTAACACGATATGTCATTTTCGTGTCGGGGTTTTTATAAAAAGTCTTATCATGTCGTGTTCATGTCAAAATTATGAGTCATGTTATCGTGTTAATCGCATTTTAATTTAGGATATCGTGTCTATTTATGTTTTATTTAGTGTGAAATTTTACAAAATCATGTTATTCGTGTTATGTGGTATTATGTCATTTTTATTTGGGTCATTTTCATGTCAATTAAAAAAACATGAATTCGTGTCGTGTCGTGTTCCTGTCCGAAAAGCCCTTGTCGTGATGTGTCATGTCATGTCAGCTCAAAACACGACCCAAAAAGATGAATTGCCACCCCTAACTATGGTAGTACACAATAGTAGGGTTGGAAGAACCCCACTTGATAACAGTAACTCAGTAAATGTCCTTTTTTACAAATGCTTACAGAATCTAAGGCTGAAAGATAAAAAATTAAGGGCATATCATAGACATCTGATAGGATTTTGGGGAGAGATTGTGTTCCCTTTAGGAACCCTAGAATTGGAAGTTATGGTCGACAATTGGCAAACTTGTCAAAGTGAAAAGATTCGGTTCTTCATTATGGAAGAGAACATATATTCGGCTTATAACATTATTTTTTAAAGAGTCGAATTCAAGAAATTAAAGGTTATTCCATCTACTATTCACCAGTGCCTAAAGTTTCCCACCAGTTATGGGTACATGGGAGGCAAGTAGAAGCTCGCGAGTGTTATTACACATTGGCAGAAAAAAGTGAGAAGAAGAAGTTAACTATAACTTATTTAATCAAGACATTAGTTCCTTAAAATGAAGATAAGCTAGTCAAAGGCCAAGTAAGTGAGGGAATAAAGAAGATTATGCTTGATGATGAACATCTAGAGAGGACGGCCCAAATCGTCTCATCACTAGATCCTACTCTTAAAAAGTAATTATCTGAGTTTTTAAGAAAGAGAAATAATGTGTTCTCCTAGAGCCAGGAAGACAGGACCGGCATAAATCCAGATTTCATTTACTATAAGCTTAGCATAATAACAGATATTAAGCCGAAAAAAAAATTATGTTTTAGCCAAAAGAAGAATATGGCTATCAAGGGATAAGTTATAAAAGGCAGAATTCATTATAGATGTGAAATATTTGGAATGTCTTTCGAATGTTATCATGGTATGAAAAAAGAACGACAATTATCGTAAGTGTGTAGACTTTACCGACCTCAGTAAAGCTTGTCTAAAAGACCATTATCCTATACATAGAATCGATTAGTTGGTTGATGAAATAGTGGAGGATATGCACCTTAGTTTCATGGAAACCTATATTGGATACAATCAGATAAATATGAAGCCGAAATTTTGAGAGAAGACCTCGTTTATAAGCATCTGAGGCACATACTATCACAATGTTACGAACGATCAGATAGATAAAATAATGGAAGTGTATATGGATGACATGCTAACAAATAACAAGAAATATACTAACCACATCAGTGATCTTGGACGAACATTCGACTAACTGTAAAAGCACTAAATGAATCTCAACTCGATGAAGTTTTCTTTTGGATTCAAGTAGGGAATGTTCGAGGGTTTTATAATCAAACAGATAGGTATAAAAGCAATACCATTCAAGATCCGAGCACTAATGGACAAGTAATCTCCCTTGTCAAGAAAGATCCAATGATTGGGAGGGTGAGTTCTAGCACTGAACAAATTTATGTCTAGGGCCACAAAAAAATGCCTTCCAATTTTCAAGGTTCTAAGGATTTCATTCAAATGGGATGATGAATTCAAAAAATCCTTTCTAGAATTAAAAGAATGTGCAGGGTCAGCACCATTATTGTCTAAACCAATTCAAGGTAAATATTTTTTTTCTTACTTGGTAATTTAAGAGTCATTTGTCAACTCGGCACTGGTTTGATAAGAAGATAGTCTGTAAATGCTAGTTTACTACACTAGAAAGGTGTACCTTCCAAGATAAATCCAGTTCCCTAAACTGGAGAAGTTAGTCTTGGATTTTATTAAGGCATCGGAAGAAAGAAACCATACTTTTAGGTGCATACCATTGTCGTTTATATAGACCTTTTCCTACACCAAGCCGTTCATAAATATGAGCAATCATGTAGACTAACGGCTTGAGACCTAACTTAAATGAATTAATAAAGTTATGATAAAGGATAAAATGGACAAGTAATGAGAAAATTGATTAATGTCTGTTAGGTAAAAAATGGTAAGTGAAGTGATTGAATGGGTGATTAAATAATATAAAGAGGTTTAACCCATGAGTAACACAAGAGTGTGTTCATATAGGTTTTTCGAAGGAAAAATATATATTTTCTAACACGACATTTGTGTGTGATAAAAGGGTGATTTTTAAAGAGAATACTAACGTGGAATGGTACAAATAAAGTGGGTGATTTGGGTGAAAGAAATTATTTTCCTTAAATAAAATGTATTTTATTTAAGTATTTAACCGAGTGTGTTAAATTAAGGAATAAATGTCAAGTCATGTAAAAGGGAATGTCTTTTAGGGGGTTAAGGTTAATTAATCGGGATAAATAACATTTTTGGAATTAAAATAGTTTCATGCATGTATATATATATATATATATATATATATATATATATATATATATATATATTAGTTTCATGTGCAAGTAGATATGCATGTTAGAGTTTCCTTTTTGTCGTTCGGTTCTATACTGCATTTTGTATATTTGCCACTGGGCATTCGGCTCACTCTCCCATCTTTGTTATGAAATGTTGGGTGAAATTTTGTATTTTGAGAGCATTATACACGTACGTACTCTCTTTTATTTTACGTTAGTAGCTCTGTATGGAAGGATTCTGGGGATGCTTCCCACGAGTCCCTCACGTAGTTTAATTTTAAATGGGAACCACATGCTAAACAAGTGAAACAGTAATTACATGATCATACGAGAAATCATCCACTTGTTGTGATCATACGAAAGTCAAGTGTAAAATACATAATAATAGATAGAGGTAGTACAGAGAGAGAAAACACAAGATATAGAGTGGTTCGGCTATTAAAATAAACCTACATCCACTTTGTTGCCCCATTCTCATTATATGTAGTGTAGTACAGGTTTACAATGACGTAATAGGCGTACATTGTAGAAGAGAGAATAGAAAACATGTTTGTGATGATGCCGGGAGTGATAGAGAGATGACCGTGATGTCGGTGAGTAACACCCAAGGTGTACCAAGGGGTGTAGAGAGCGTAGTGATCTCCAAAGTAGGTATTAGTGCTAGAAGTGAACCCGAACCTTATCTCATGGTGTGAACCTCTATTAATAGGAGGTGTAGGTGCTATATTATTGTTATAAATGTAGAGGGTATGGGGACATATATGTTGGAAGGTAGGGGCCGCACCCTCTAACATGTGAATGAGAGGGGGCCGCACCCTGTAATGTATAAGGCAACACCCTATAGTGTATGGCTACATCATGTGTGTAAAGCTGCGTTAGTAAGGCTTCGGCGCATGCCTATCATAGTCCATCCGCGACAGGGGCCTATATTTTCCATATCAATAAGCCCCCAAGTCGTAGTGCCAAGATATAACGATTAGGTTTGCGGCTGAGTAGTCTAGTTTTCTCTTCTCAAGATGTCGTGATAATTCAAACGTGATGGTTCATCTTCCCATTGCCTTTTATATAAATGGAAACTGGTCGTGGCCTTCATTAAATTTCCAAATCCTTGAGATCATATCGAGAACAGACCTCTACAATTCCATTATCTTGAGTTTTTCGACGAGCCTTAGGTGGTGTCTTATAGTGCCTGGTGACTGAGCAGTTGGTGGTTCAAGGCCAAGCAACGCCCAAATCTTCCTTTCTCGTTGGCTTCCAGGTAACAAATAAAAACTTCCTCTTGACTGTTATTCTTTATTTCTATTTATATATGAACCATATGTATCCACTTTCTTTTGCTAAATTATATTAAACAACTAATTTCAAATTGAATGGATTTTTCTAATATTCATGCTGAAATGAACTCACTTTACTGCTACATTAAATCGATCTTCAATGAATGAAATAAATTGTTAAATCCTTGTTGACCCAATAAATGAAACTTTTCTGACTTGCATAGGATCAAATTTGTTGGCCTTAGTGTAGTGCAAGTACTGAAAATGTTCCCTCGTGTTCTTGATGTTCTTGAACAAACCTTTGAAAATCTAGGGCTTCGATCTTTAGGTTAGGCGACCTTCAGTGTTAAATTATTTAGGAGTTTGTCCATGGCAGGTAGCATATTATTGTGCTATTTATTTGTGGCCTCATGTCAATACTTGTAATAAAATACCCTTTTATCCTTAGGGTTTAACTTTAGGCTAGTAGTCGTGGCTTTTTGCCAATGAACTAACGGACCGCGGCATATCTGGACATACCCAATGTCTGTTTACCCAAAATAATGTGTCGCGGTAGTAGTTGTAATTCATAGGATTCCAAAGCCAAACACTTTGTAAGCTGAAATTATTAAAACTCTTATTTTGATTCCAAACTTGTTATTACGTTGCTCCTGTCACAGCCTCACCTAGCACCAAAATTTATGATTTTTATATCTTACTGCAACCATATGAGTTGGAATCCTGACGAATTTTTAAGGATTTTTGGAATAAATATTTTGAATTTTTTACTCCCAAACTCCCTTCTGTGCATCCTTTAAATACATTTGGGCCTTACATGCTCAAAGATTGCCCAAATTGTGTCGCTTTGGATTTTGACTCCGTGGATTCAACTTGTAGGAAAGAGATCGAGGTAATGGTAGAGGAAACCCATTCAAGCACCAACCCTGTGGACATTTATGACGCGGTTCGTGGGCCTTCATAGTCCAGGGACGCACCTGTTGGCCCATCGAACAGAACTGAGAGACCTCATGTAACCTTAAATTTCTGCATCATTATGACTCAGGAGTGGGTTAATCAAGTTGCTAAGGCATTTGAGTTTCCTGAAAATTTGATCTGCTCAGCACCCACCGCAGAACAAAGGCCATGCACTGCTCTTGCTGATGATGGGGTCTACTTCCCCCTCCACGTGTTTGTATATGGGCTATGGCTACCTGTTCTAGTCCCAATTAGGAGAATTTTCCAGGCAATTAAGTTAGCCCCAGCCCAACCAGATCCCAATGGATGGAGGGATATTCTTGCATCGATAGTGCTGTGGAAGAATAAATTCAGGAGATACATAACTCCCGCAGAGTTTTTCTATTTTTACCGCCCAAAGGAAAACTCTGTGAAATTTGTGTGGTATTATTACTTTACCATCCACAGTAATAATAAAAACCTTTATAATGGGAGGCTCACCAGTGTACAAAATTGGAAGGGCAAGTATTTTTATATTTCTGGAGAAGGGTAGGAGATCCACATAAATGAGACTGAGAGGGAGAAATCCTTCAGTATGTTATGACAGGGGGGTCGCCCCTCCAAGCTAGGTAAATAAGGCTGCAGCCCCCTTTGAATTGTGTCCGCGTCCTATTATTTACAGTTATATTTTCCATATTATTTCCTTTGCTTTTGTACTAATATAAAACTTTCTATGCATCTCTTGAGAATTTGCCCCTTAGTGAGCTGCAGGAGAGTAGAATAAGAGGGGCTGCGGCAATAAGTGCTAATGAAAAAAAAATTAGCAACCTTGTGACTTAAGCCTTAATTTTTTAGGGTGGTTACTTCACTAACAAATCTCTGCTAAGAGTGATGGATGTGGATGGTATTAATCCCCTACTCTATTGATGCCGCAACGGTTATTGTCAGACCTTTAAATTTTAAGTTTGCTTCATTTCTTCTTCATTTGAGGAGATAGATAGGGAGATCTTAGCAACTCAATTGGCAGAAATGGATTAGGACGCGACTGCCCTCACCAACACAGCCAGATAAAAGCAGAGGAAAAGGGTCATGTCCAAGCATCCTGTCGCACCCACTGTGCCTACCACATCCACTTTGGGCGATCAAACAGATCCTGTTGCGCCCACAATTAAGGTTGAGGAGTTTGCTCCTCAAGAAAGGCCTGAAGGCCAATTTGATGATGACATCGTTAGTTAATTGGTCACGACAAGCTTGATGTCTGGGACTGAGTTACATCATGTCCGTGGCACCTCATAAAAAACACTTACACAAATTCACCCCCTCCTCAAATATTAATGGTTGTTAATGCCAACCTAGATCCTCCCCAAATCCATGCTAGTGTTGGCCACGTTGGACCTAATGGATAATTAAGGAGACCAGATCCCCAGTCATCCTGGGACACAACTGCCAGGACAGTCCAAAAAATGTGGAGGGTTCGTGATAATGTGGACTTTGACCATCTGGTAGAAGAGGACCACAAAGACCTGGAGGATTATTCCCTCCACAGCTTGCTGAGAGTAACAGGAACTTCACCTTTTCAATAATTATCTATTTCTTTAGCTCAAGTTTTGTTTTCTAACATTCAATACCTTCACAGGCCGCAGATGTTGTGATGTCTCAAAAAATTAAGTATGAGTGCCTTTACAAATTAAAGGAGGTCGCGAAAAGGTTCCATTTGACAGACTTGGATAATGCCAAGAAGTCTTCCTTTAAGGTTGGCAAAACGTCTGCTACCGCGGCATTTCAAACAACTCAAATGGACCTCGATGCTGCTATCAAGGCTAGGGAGGAAGCATAGCAAAAACTGACAACCGCCACAGCCTCTTTGGTAACTGAACAAGCAAAGGTTGCGAACGCTACTAAACTTGCCTCTAGCCTTGAATCCCAGTTGAAGGAGCTCCAAGAAAAATTCACACAAAAAGAGACTGATCACAGTACGTCCATCAAGCAGATGGAGGACTCACACTCCGCAACCCTCCAACAGGCCGCAGAAACTACCGTGGAAAACTTAAAAAATAAAGAGACTTTTTCCTCACCAGCAATGATAAGCACCAAAAAGTGTACATTTTATACCCCGAATAGACGTATTTTAGTTGTTAATTCTCGACAATAATGGTCTTATGCTCGTAAATTTTCAATGTGCAGGCTTGATTGCAGTTGCGGTGTCAAAAACATTATTTCGAGGCAATTTGTAGTCAAATGGATCTAATTCCCCATTTCCGAACCTTACCCGAGCCTAAACCTCCCCGCCCCCCATGTGTGTTTAGTTTGTGCCTTTTTATATTTTTTTTAGATTTTTAGTTAGAGTCGTTTTATTTGTAGAGTTTATTTAGAATTTCTAGGTTTTATTTTCTATTTTATTTTTATTAGTATAATTCTATTATATTTTGATTTTTTTTAGTTTTTAGTTTTTATTAGGATTAGATTTTTTAGCATTTCATTTATTTTTTTATTTTTTTTATTTTTTACATTTTTTTAGGATTTTTGTTTTAGTTTTATTAGAATTTTATTTTTATTTTCATTTCTTTTTAGTTTCATTTTTTATTGAGTCTTTATTTTATTTATAGATTAGGAGTTTATTTTTTTAGATTTTAATTTTTAATTTAACAATTTTTTTTAGTTAGTTAGTTTACATTTTTTTAAGGGTCATAAACTAACACACACAAACACACACCTAAACTAACACACTCACACACACTTATCCTACACCACGCACTCATCTCACCCACACCATAATCCTATACACCTCACCTCACACGCATCCAACCCCTCACCCACATCCTACTCATCTACACCAAAACAAATCCAACTTCATCTTCAACCCCATCTCTTTCTCTCTCCTCTAAACCACCATTAACCCACTCACTCTCTCCTCATTCCTCCATTAACAAATCACACACCAACAATTCTCATATCCATACCCACCTTATTCCAACCATGGCAGTCATCCTAAATTAATAAACCACCTCACTCATTCCCTGAAACATCTATAAAATCGTCGGATGGTCATGACCCAAGCGGCGACCTCACCCCTCCAAAACCCGGTGAGCCACCTGCTACCCCCTGTAGAGCGGACCTCAACACCCCTAAGCCGCGACCCTCCTTTCTACAGAAGACCCACTTCCATGAACCTCAAACCCATCTGACCTCACCCCATTTTAACCCAAGTCAAACCCATTTTCAATCTCAACCCGGTTTGAACCTTCCAAAGCCAAATACCCATTTCTTTTCTTCCATTCATATCACGATTTTAGCTGCCACATACAAAGCCAAACCAAGACAAATAAATTAACCCACATAATCCCATTTAACCCATGTGTTTTAAAACCCTTTAACCCATTTTCCCTTTTTACCCCCAACTACCATCTTTTACCCCAATACCCAAAATGCCTAATAAATAAATATGAATTTTATTCCCTCACCACTCATCCACATGACCTCACACAACCCATGAACATTTGTACATTTCCCTATTTTCACCCCATGTGCACACACCCCATGCTCTTGCACCTTAATTCTTCAAACTATACCCCCATGCCCATGCCTACTATTTAAGGAAGAAGAAGACCATTTTGAAATGAGTTTTTTTATCATATCAATTTTAGAGAGAGAAACACCATTTTTTAGTTTAGTTTTTATTTTACTTTTTTTAGATTAGTGAAAAAAATAAATTACTGAGAATCCATTTTTGAGTGTAATTGTTGATGTAATTTTGGTTTGATTACACAAATTGGAGGGATGTAAATTGTAAATTCAAGGATTGGAGTACAATTTCACCCAAAGAGATTTAGTTTGATTGTTCTCTTCTCTACTTTTATTTTAATTTCCTAGTTTATTCGATTATCATGTTTAATATCATGTTGGGATAAATCCCCTTTCAAGGGGTTGGGTGAACACTTATTTGATATTATTTTAATATAATTAGTTTGATTACTTGAAAATTCCCTTTGAATATTAGTTTTGATCCCTCACCCTTAAGTTTATGCCTCGAGGGGGGGGGGGGGGGGGGGTAAATAATTTTTGATAAAAAAATCAGAATTTTAAGTTATAATGCCCATTTTAGATTCGAACTAGAGATAGATGTTTCTTAAGTATGGTATTATTCCTTAAATTTCAGCTCTAATTTTATTTTCTATGATTTATACAAATTTTAATTGATCGATCCTAGCGGGTGATTAATTAAAAGGAGTGTAGATATATTTTCTAGAGTTATGGGGGAGTTAAACTTAATTTTCTAAAAGATTACTATTGAAATTACACTTGCAACGAGAGTTGATTTGTAATTTTGATATTAATTTAGGAGAATTCAAATAACTAAATTAATTAATTAAAATAGCTAAAATTTGTGGTGTAATCCCACTCTTTGAGTGTTCTCCCATTTATTTCCCTAACTTTATCTCTTATTTTTGTGTTAGACTTTATTTTTCATTTTAGTCACTTTTTAGTTTGTCGTTTGACCTTCATTTAGTTTAGTGTTATTTCACTTCACCTCACATCACAAAATTGTTTTAATATTGAAAAAGCTAAAAAAAATAGAAAAAGCAAAAATCCAAAAAAAAAAAAGAATTACAGTTGAGTTTATCTCTAGCTTTACCCCATAGATGTCTATTGACATCCTTACTTATCGCTCTACACTTTAGTTTGATATTATTTTGTACGTATTTTAAGGTTTTGATTAGAGGACTTTCAAGCAACGATGAAATATACCGAAAAGTTCCTTTATCAAACAATAATGCGTACCTCCATGTCTATCAAGATTTAAGATATAGGGCGGCCAAAACCTTCGCAGATGCCAAGGACCAAGTTATGTCCTGGAGTGTCGGTGATGCAAAACATAGTGCCTGTGTGGCTGAGATGAGGGCTGCGGCAGATGAGAGAGAAGGGAAGCTGATGGAAGAGGATGCGACTGATAATGAAGAAACTGAGATGGCCGCAGAAGGAGAAGAAGGAGTTGTTGAAGATGATGCTCGGTCTTAAACCTAGGAATTTCTCCTTTTTGTGATGTACACTGGGCTGCGGCCCATAAATATTTGAACACGATTTTGTTAGGTAAATACAAAGTAAGCCTAATTTCATACACTCATATATATATATGTTAAGTTTGTAAGAAAATACAATGCTTATGTGGTAAAGACAACACTTCAGATTTAATAGAAATATAGACTAAGGTGGGGTAAAACATGTGGCCTATTGGTAAAGGTTGCATCCTCTAAACATTTTTTAGGAATTGCTACAGGATCCCTTGCCTCAAAAGCCTTTCAATTTAATTCTTTAGGGAGTGGCATGCATCGGTGTCGTGGCTATGGTATGTATGGAACTTGCTCCACTTGGCCCGATCCCTTTTACGAGGAGGAGTCTTTAGCTTCTACTGCCACTTCAACAACTTATCTCCCTTGATGAGTTCAAAGATGTCTTCAATTATGCAAATCAAAAGGGTGTAGACCTCAAAGTATTTGGTCCAGGGCTGCGGCCCCTAGGATTGTAGCTTCTATAGCTGCGGGCACTACGGATTGGAAACTAACTTTGGGTGCCCGGACCTCTAGCATAAGAACCCTCTGGGTTAAGAAGTTGACATGAGTCTGGAGTGAGGCATGACTATCATACAGATGATTAACGTGGTTATACAGTTGAGCAATCTCATTCTTCATTTCTCTGCTTTGGCTGGACTCTCCCTCCATTATCTGCTTTGTTAGTCTTTAAAAAAATATATAATCTGAGACAAAACTATTAGGAGTGAATAATCACAGAATATAAGATGAACCAAATATAAAGTTGGGATGCAGTGTTTGTATCGCTGGATGATTTTACTACTGAGGTCGCGGCTAGTAAGGCATATATGTGCATTGTTGCTGCCTTTGAGTGGAATTCACCAAGGTTGAACTTGAGTCTACCTAAGTCCATTCCCTGATGGTTTAAATCTGCTGTAAACCAACTGCACTAATAGGGGCTGTGGCAAAAGGGCAGTTAAACTACCAGGCCACATCCCTTCTTGGGCAGGAAGGAGCAATTCCCAGAATTGGAGACCAGAAACTGAGTTTTTCACACGAAACATGTTGAGAACAACCTCTTGTTGCTTAATAATGCCACAATCATGGTAGGAAACCCTAGACCATAGGCTGAGAAAGTAGAAAACGAGCAAATAGATCTCATCCCTAGCTACCCACCTTTGCAAGGCTATTGCCTTTTGCAATTTTCAGCGGTATCTTAGCGAGGTGGCATCATTGAGGTATGTACAAATAGATCTAAGGTCATAAAAATGAGACCCATGGATAGATCTGAATAGATACGATACCCATTTGAGGGCGTGTATACAAAATACGAGTTTAATAACCAAAATACACCCATGAGATAATGATCCAAAGGATCCCCATGAATAAAATAAGGTTGTAAGGACATTTTTGTCCATTATCATTTGTTATGTCATACGCCATTACACCGTCGAAGAAATTCAAGGTTCATATCGTCATCAATGGATCCGAATATCAAAGAAGAGGAGGAATTAAAAGTCTGACAAGCCGGACCGATTTGCCCAGGAAAAAGAACCGATCCGACCCCGGACCGGTCCGCCCCTGTACCGGACCAATCCGATTGCTGAAAAGCCAGTACACCCCGGACTGGTAGCGAACCGATAAATCCCAATATAAAATGAACTGATCCACCTCAGACCCGAACCGGTCCGCCTGGGATAAACTCAAACAGATCGTGTTCAGATTTTTTAGGCTAAAAGTTTCTTTTATAAACCCACTACGGGGAGTTTATTTCTAAGACTTTTTCACACGATTTTCAGAGTTCATAAACTCAAAAGTCTTCATCTTTTTGAGTTCAAAACTCATGGTTTGATTCACACAACCTCTCATACATTTGTGAATAACTTTTGGTAACCCTAGAACACAAACCTTTGCTGTTCAACCCTTGTGAAGAATACCGCTCTTTTTCTTCATTGCTGACCTACTGGAAAGGGATATCTCCAGCCGCTGACTACAGAATCCGACACCTGAGGGTAATTCTTAGTCACTTGTATTTTCGTTGTAATTCAAAATTATATGTTACAATATTATAATGGAAATAAATGGTTTTGCCCCTTTGAGGGATTTTTCCTCACTTATGTGTGTTTGATTAATCTTCATGATCTACTTCTTGTTTCAATCACACCTAGTTGCATGTTTAGGGTTTATTTGGGTTAAACTGAATTTAATTATATAATTTCTTATTTGAACGCAAGCGCCTAATCTTTCAAATTGTTTTTAAGAACCCAAAATATATAAAAACAAGATTGAAATACCTCATTTTCCACAGACGGTGCCAGATTGATGATACGAGAAATCGTCCACGTGTCGTTCTCGTACAAGCAAGTCAAGTGTAAAATACATAATAACAGATAGAGCTAGTAAAGAGAGAGAAAACACAACATATAGAGTGGTTCGGCTATTAAAATGAGCCTACGTCCACCTTGTTTCCCCATTCTCATTATAGGTAGTGCAGTACATGTTTACAATGCTGTAATATACGTACAATGTAGAAGAGAGAAGAGAATACATATCTGTGATAATGTCGAGAATGCCAGAGAGATGGTTGTGATGCCAGTGAGTAACCCCTAAGCTGTACCAAGGGGTGTAGATAGCGTAGTGATCTCCGAACTAGGTATCAGTGCTAGAAGTGAACCCGGACCTTATCTCAAGTGTGGACCTCTATTTATAAGAGGTCTAGGTGCCATATTGTTCCTGTAAATGGAGAGGGGATGTGGCCAACTATGCTGGAAGGTAGGGATCGCACCCTGTAACTTGTGAATGAGAGGGGGTTGCACCCTGTAATGTATAAGGACACACCCTGTAGTGTATGGCCGCATCATGTGTGTATGGCTGTGTCAGTAAGGATTCGATAAGTGCCTATCATGGTCCTTCCACGATAGGGGCCTATATTCGACATATCATTACGTAAAACTGGACTAAAAACATTATTTAGATTGTTTCATTTCACTTCACACCTAACACTCGGGTTAGACCGGGTTGACCACGGGTGACCCATAAATTTGGGTCGGGTCTTTACATCTTTGGTATTTATAATCAATTGAGTATGATTAATTAAATGTTTTCGAATCAAACTCTCAATTACATATTGTTAGCCCATAGTGGGGATGTGATCCTAATCTCATTTTTGTAATTTAATTTAGTTTACTTATTGCCTAGTGTTACTTATGTTCGCACCACATCATCTTTTCGTTTCCACTTTTCTAAGTGCTAAAAGTGAGAAAACTACCTATGTGGATAAAATAAACCAAATACATGAGTAAAATGTAAAATATGTAATGAACTATATGAAATGGATAAAAATAAATTTGAATCCTAAAATTATTTTGGAATGCCTAAGTAGCCAAAAAAGGGCATCAAAGTCCATATAGTTCGCATATTAAACTAGGGCGCATCTAAATCATAATACTAATTTAGGGCGTCTTTCTTGATTTATGAAAAGAAGATGAAATGTGATAAAGGGTAGATAATATGGTGAGAACACTCTAAATTGAGAATTATGGATTAAAACCCCTTTTGGGATTTTTATTTATGAAAATACATTTGGGATTATATATGATAATAAGAAGGTAGAATTGTTAGAGCTAAGGATATAATGTAAAAACTATAAAGAGAAGGAAAACATTTATCTTAGGGTTTTGGACTTTCAATACGTTTCAAAATCTGTTTGGAAGACTTGATTTTATGATTTTTAGTGTATGAATGATGGTGGTGGAGTGGTGTTTAATTGTAAGGTAGGATGATGTAAGAAAATATATGATAGAATGTGTGAAAAAAATGATATATGCTAAAATCAGAATAAGTGTCACACTGAAATCGAGGTCATATACAAGTCAAGTCAGATTTTCCTTAAATAGGGAAGCTCTAAATTAAAAAATGACAAGTACGCCCCCCGACCTACCTATTGGAAGGTTAGCCAGAGTTTCCTGCCAAGTAAACCCTACATGCTTATAGGTAGCTTAAGTGTACGGTCTATAGGTAAGTCTCATAAAATTATTTTTTATCTTATAACTTTCATTCAAAGGTTTTATTCATGCACGTTCAAGATAATTGGAAATAGGATTTAGAGTTTTATGATATTGTAAAGGACAAACTATTGGGTTTGAGAGTCGGATAAAGTAAATGAGCATGGGGAAATAGATGGTGTTCTCTAGTTAGGGTTTAAAAAATGATTAGGGTCTGAGATTGAACGGATTTTATTTGACCCTATGGAGGAGTGTACGGGTGTTATGGTATGGTTTTTATAGATCCCCTTGATAACCAAGATTAGGATAACTAAAAGGCCATTGGAAGATAAATACGCTACATAAGTTATGATTATTGTGTCTCTTTGTGTCGTAACCCAAACGAGGATTGATCCACTAAGGGAGTGAATGATGTGATATAGTTTATGAAGAGGATTAGGGATTTAGTGAGATCCCAACGTGTGTCATGACAATACTGGGTTCCTATTTGATTCTTACTACTGAAATCATATTCAAGGATTACAGTATGATTATGAGGGTAGATGTTTTATTGTGATAACTCAAAATGTGGATTATGTTCTGATTGTGAGGGGAAAAGTTTTATTATGAGAACTTAAAGTTTATGTGAGGATTGTAGCCAAATTTTGTGGCACGAGGTCTAATTCTAAGGACCTAAAGTATGTATATGATCAACATAGGGGTCACATCCTAATTCTAAGGACCAAGGTGTAATTTTGAGGGTATCAACAAATATGTGAATTGCAACCTGATTATAAGGGCTAAGGTCTAAATTTGAGGACCTTAAAAGTGTTTGCAACCAATATGGGGATTACAGCCTAATTCTGAGGTTCAAGGTCGAAATATGAGGACCTAAAAGTTCTATACCAATACAGAGATCGTGGCCTATTTTAAAGGGCTAAGGTCTAATTTTGAAGAGATAAAGAGTTCATACAATAAATACGGGTATATTGGCTTAATTATTTGGGCAAATGTCTAATTTTGAGGGCCAAAAGAGTGTATGTGTTTTAATATGGGGATCATATCCTAATTCTGAGGGACCATGATTAATTCTGAGTGACAATGTTTAATTATGAGGAGTTACAGAGTACATGCGACCAATACCCAGATCATGAATTTTGTTAGAGACAGTGTACAATTTTGAGGACCTAAGGAGTGTATTTTACCAATATGATAGTTGTGGATGAATGTTGAGGGCCAAGATACAATTCTGATGACCTAAAGAGTGTGTGCGACTAATAAAAAGTACCACCTAATTTTGAGAGTCAATGTCTAATTCTGAGGACTTAAAGAGTGTATACGACCAATACGCGGGTCGCGGCATAATTTCGAGGGCCAAGGTCTAATTTTTAGGACCTAAATAGTGTAAATAGGCTTTATAAAAATATATGAAAATATCTTGAAAGGTTGTGGATTTTTTCAAGATGGTTGCATAATTTTCAATGACTTTTGAATTCCTCTGTAACCTTATATTTTAATTATTTTATGATTCATTACATTTTTATGGATTTTGAGTTTTTAGGATTTTTTTGTTAATATGTGGGAATTTATAGATATTTACTTTTGAATTTTTTATGGAATTTTGTAACGAAAGTCTGGCAGGGCACTCAAATAAAGGGGTTACAAAGATTAATAGGGGCACATTCTAATAGGCATTCCCCCTTCCCTGCTGATTAGCATATCCCTTATAATCCCATGAATAGGGAGAGGGAAAATGGCTTTCTACACCTAAATTTATTTAGAAACTAATTATCTCTCTAGAAAGAAATTATGTTTAGGAGTTTTTGTTTTATTTAGAAGAAATTTCCTTTGTGAATGCACCCCATGATGATGTATGGTCTAACATTAATGGGATGACATATGGTGTGAGGCTGGAAGGCGATGAGAACATGTATCAAAGTACGAGATCGGTGGGGGATACTTGATTCCTCATAAAAGAGCCTATGAGTCATCGCTTGAATTTTGTGCAAACCCCTAGTCATTATGTACGTGATTTTCTTTTTAAGTTGTCTTAATTTTTCTTTTTATTTTTATTTTGAGATGAGTATTTATTGTTTTTGGATTTTAAAATTTTCTTAGACTTATTCAAGGTATGACTCATAGGTGGGAATTTATTCTTCAAATATTCGTTCCTCATAGGTCTATTAGTGGGAAGAGTGTGTGGGTGCATCTCCCCACACATGTTCAAAGGATGGTGTGGGCAGTGAGCTTTGGCGACTTTGTGAATTCTTTGGATGAGATACCCTGATCCATTGTCATTATGTGCACTGTAGGAGAGATGTTATGAGATACTGCTATAGGGCTTAAAAAACTAGATCATTTCATATACGTTATAATTGTCTTTTAATAAAAAATGGCTATGAGTGATCTATACAGGACATTCAATATCTCATACCTTCCTGGTTCCTTATGGCTTGAACTTTAGAGATTTGATCCCTTGCATCTTACATCGATACATGTCGTAAATCTAATGGTGTGTAAGCCACGAAATCAAAATGATTTTTTCAAAGATCATAACAAGGTCAAAATGAGATCTTTTTTATTTTTAAATATTTCGGCCTATGAAACCGACTGAAAAAATTCCAGCCCTATCCTATCAACAGTTCTCAAGTTATGGCTCTGAGAAGTCGACACAATGAGGTGTCACGAATTTATTTGGACTGATAAAATTTTGTGTTCTTGAATTGTTTCATCCCCAAACTTTCATATCCATGAATCCCAAAGTATTATATCCAGGTTTATGTGTATTATTACACTTTCTTGAATATTTGATCAACCATTTTGATACATTCTTGATTTGATTCCTGCCTAATTTGTGCGGTCATATTTTCTTCATGAATTACTGTTTTGTAAAGATGCATGAAGTAGGCAGATAAAAAAAATCTCCAAATGACTCAAACATCTCGCCTCTTCTTATATGTATCAGTAACTCGTGTTTTCAATTTCATAATTTTTAGACTCTCCCATCTTCTAAAATCGATTTTACTAGATGAGAGCTTTAAAAGAGACCTCGAGATATTCTATGCTATTCCTTTAAGACAATACATGCAATTCATGTGTGGGCACCAAGGATCACAAAACTACTACTCATTTTAGGTATTTCTCTAATCTATAATGATCCACACTTATTAGAAGCTAATGGATTCCTTAAATAGGCTAGCACAAGGACCCACCGGAGAAGTACGAGACTAGCTTCCTATAAAATTAGGAATCATTATTAAACTTCATAATTAATTTAATAATTATATAAATTATTATTGCTTCCACTAAAGAATAAAAATTTCACTCTAGCCTACTATCATAAAATTATAATTTTGAGCTCCTCGTTATTAAATTATTAATAATCTTCGCACATTAAGATTATGGATACCCATCAGTTAAATTAAATTACAGACAATTATATTTAATTGACCTCTTATAAATCCCTTAAGATCGTCCTCTTAACTTATTTGATATATCGGATAACTAAATCCACCGGTCGGGTTTGACATAATCAAAACTTATAAGCTACATCAGGAGGGTATCATCAATCTCTACACCAAGATGTGGATTCCATTCATAATTAACTTTCACCATACACTATTCGCCATTATCCAATCTACTAAGATTATTGATCCATAAATTAATCCTACCACGGGTGAAAGTAATGAAAAAGTTATGCACATGTCCATCAATTATGTCTGTATTAAGATCTTAAGAACTCATAATGACCATAGGATGTTAATTATCTCATATAAGTCAATATGAAGACAATTATCTCAAATTAGTCCCGCTCAATACACATAAAGTGTACTATCTTCATAAGTCAAAACTATATCATTTCACGTAATCAAGATAGATCTACTAAAATATACTACTACAATCCTACCGACGGTGTGTCCATCTCCATATAAGATTGTGAACCATACTTATATTCTACAAGAACCGATGCATTAATTTTTCGCGTGTAAGCCGAACTCTACACACCAAATCATGTAATATGTATAATAAAAGGTACTTATGCACAAATATATAAATAATATGACTGAAACAATACTTGCAAATATTCTCATTAAATAGATATAGTAAAATTCACTAGTGAACCATGGCTTCGATTACACAACCCCAATAATCTCCCACTTATACTCAAAGATATGGAACCAGGCATCTAGCAACCATACCTCACACCTAAATTAAGAGGCTTACCTATTGTAAACCAATGAATTTTCAACCAGTAGAAACACCTTTTTATATAATTTCTTATACAAGGTATACTATAAACTGTTTGGAATCTTAAATTTGATTGAATACATTAGTTAGTGACTTACAAATTACTTATCTCTTTATTTGGCAATCAAATATATATTCATTAATCCTTTTCAGTTACTTGATTATATATTTTACTAACACCAATATTATATTCTAGAGTCATACAAATTCTGAATTTGAAAGAGCATAATTCTTTCCTGGAATATCACATAACAACGTCTTAAAACAATAATATATATAATAATGTAGATAAATCCAAGTACATTCTCTCTATTGATCGAATGATAATCTGATCCTAAAAATTTGATGGAATTTTCTAATGTTTTCATGTCGAACTGCTTGGACTACCACTCTCTAATTGTATGACATATCCCTACATCGCATGTAATAATAAATATTTCCATACATCTACTATCTTGAAACACCATAATTCTTATGTCACTTGTACACATTGAGCACATCCAACCATTTATCAAAATCCTGGATTTTATAACCTCTCTTACTAGATTCACTTCCAACTGACGAGTACGACCCCATATTGGTGAATATATATGATACCAGATATAAAAAAAAATTCCTAGAATTCTATGAATCCTTGTGAAGGAATACTTTATTATAGTTACATGATTCATCATTTTCTTCTCTAGGGGTCACGGCGGGTGATAGTCATAAGAATAAGAAATGCTCCCAGTACGACAAAGTTAACTCCTTATGGGTGTAAAAATCGTGATGCATTTATATGTTTTTATTATTATTAGAAGTCACAATCCTACCAATTCTTAAAGAATTAAAATGGCATACTCATTTATTTGTGATGTTTCCACTTACACTGGTGGTATGAAATAAGTTCACACAAGCCTATTAAACCTTCAGTTTTTTTTAACAATGTTTTTAGGAATGTGGTATAGAATATACATTCAAACAATTGTCCTTGTTCCAATTTGTCAAGTTTTCTCCTAACAGAAGTGTTGCATTACCCATCATATAAAGTAATGGAATTAAGTTTGAAAGATATCCACTTTTTTTCATGGGAGTAAAGAAAATTAACTTGGATAACAATCTTGACATATTCATGTCTATATCTTGTGAATAATTATTCATGAATCTTATCATGTCCAAAAGAAACCCGATTCTATTTGACACCAATACTAAAAGTAACTTGTGGAATTATATTCATAAATATAATCATAGCTACTCATATGTAATTTATAAATTCCTAAATAGGTCGTTATAAAATTACATCCCTAATAAATCATTTCTAATATTTATGTAGCTTTAATTCATCCTCATCATTTTCGATCAAAACCATATTCAATAACTAGAAGCGCCTCCACTTTTAAGGAATATAAGAACCCATATTCTACCAGTTTAGAATCCATTATGATAAAATAACCTAGGTATTTGGTGTTGTAGATATATTATCGTTTATAAAGAAGATCTTATCATTTTAGGATGAATCATGGATATTATTAAAAAAACTACAGTGTACTAAATATGAGATTTATTTTAATGATTACCCACTTTAGTACCAAAGATGGATATATTGTTTATTTCCATTAACAACATATATATGTTATTATATTAAAATAAATATCTTTTCATAAAAATAATAAAAGCTAGATTAAAGTTCCTTTTATTCTTATATACTTATAAGTAATCATTTAAAATTAATCTCTAATTGTCAAAATTTAAACTCACGTTCCCACTACAATTACAAATTCCCAATAGCAGATAAATTCACCTGTCACTAGTTGACTGGTTTCATAGAACCAATAATAAATGGCTCATGTGTTTACAATCCAAATCACTGCAAAATAAACCACTAAAGACTATTCAACCTTTTGAAAATAAAATGTATCTATCTTATTCTTTGAATAACCTAATTTATTAACACTTACAAGTGTTTTGCCCTCTTTTAGTTAATTCACTTGTTATTATGTAATTCACAAACTGTGTTTGAAACCTAGTCCTTACTTGAATTAAGACAAACTAGTTTTTTATTTGACTTTACCTTCTATGCACATTTTGACTAAGAAATGAAGTAATTTTGGTAACATGAATACTTATTTATTGAAATTTATTTAAATTTAGATTATTATCTTTTCGAAATTGTTTTATTTATCTGTTGGTCATTGGAAAATGATTTTGGAAAACTTTTCAATCTATTGTTATTTTAACTTATATTTTAATAACACTTTTGGGTTTTCTAGGGTTATTACATTATTAATTGAATAAGATATATAAAATTCCATGTTTGAATGAGATTGAATAGATTCTTAAATCTGGAGAAATGTTCAATGCAAACGTATTAATTATTATTACTCTAACTTGATTACAGGATAGATTCATACACGGATCATTAAGATTTATAAAATGAGTAATATTAGTATTAGTATAGATTGTCATTGTATTTTAATGGTATGTACGTCAAGTTTCTATTAGATTGTAATCCCCATTAATTAGCTTATAAATTTTAATGGCTAGTGGATTACTTTAATATGGCATAAAGAAAAGAAGTCAAGCAGGGCAACGATGAAATTAAGAAGTTGAAGAAATTGAATCGTTAATAATTAAATTTCACTAACAATATTTGTGAACAGAATGTAGGAGAATTAATATGTACAAATATCTTAAGGATTTGGTATGTTATATAATAATGACATGCTCAAATAAACCTAAAGGGTAGGCGGATATGTTTAATTAAAAAATTTGCCCATTTGTTCACCAACTTTAATTTTCTTATCAATTATAACAATCGTAGCAACATGATCAACTAGATGTAGTGATAAGAGACATGTAGATAAAAAAATCAAAGTTTCAATTAGCAAATCTAGGTCAATTACACTAGATGCAATATCTTAAAGTCAATTTTATGGATTAGCCTAGATATAAGTGTAGTGTGTAATAAGGATGAAATACAAAACATATAAAATATACAAAACAATCCATGACAAATATTTTATGAGGAAAAACTCCCACCAAGGGGTAGAAAACCTCATTGAACTCTAATCTCCCATTAAACGAGGAAATATTTTATACAATTTAAGAAAGTAACTCTATTTAATGCACTCACAAGAAGTTAATATGAACATTAAAATTTCGCCCATGGATTATAAATGATCCATCCTCAGCTCCATAGGATAAATAATTGAGTACATTACCATCCTTAGAGTCCCATCATCCCTTGAAGTCTTCAGTATCTCGAGACACCTCCTATTTAGATCATGGAGTGTAGATAAACAATTCAAATATGGAATGATTTAGATTTAATTTCGTTGTAACACCCTGTATTTCTGAGTATTTAAAATTTAATTAATTCGGTTATTTTAAATTACATGTGTGACGTAATTTAATTGAATTAAATATTATTTGTGAAATAAAATATAGATCGGGAGAGAAAAAGACTAATATTTATGGGATACAATTACTAAGTGAGTAGTACATAATTATTTCACTTCGTAGCGAGTGATAACGACATGATTGTGTTATATCTCAACCGGTAGTTGCGTGTAGACTATATGAGGTCAAGATAGAAAATTATTTTATAGTGACTCAGATGGCAATTTCTAGGTCACGATTGATTCTGGATGGGTCGAGATAGTAAAAATAGTGTACTCGAGGGTAGTAATTGGGTCCTGGGGCCTTTTTAGACATAATTGGGCCCACACGGGGGTATTTGGGTTATTTAGACTTGGCTCATTAGCCTAGTTTAGGGATTAGGGATTAAAACCCTAGGTCTAAGAGTTTGAGGAAACCACAGTTCATATTCTAAACCCTAAAAATTGAGAGAATAAATAATGAAGAAAAGAGGAAATCTTTAGGAGCCAAAATCGAAGGGGATTTGGGTGTGCTATCATCAATTTGTCTTCTAAAACGTGTAATCAAACCCTATTAACATAGAAAGGCAAGTGATTAACTTGCCTTCAATTTAATTTGCAAAAATTCATGCTTATATCATGGTAGGTGCAAAAAAAATTCATTTTGGAGAGGGCTCTCACATGAAAAGGGGATTTGGGCATGAAATGGATCGCCTATGTTATTCAAATGATAAATTGATGATTGTAGACAAATTATATTGAGTAGAAATTTAAATATTGCAGAGATATACGGGTTAATACTCTAAATTCAGGTTTTATAATTTAACCTAGTGATATGTTGGGAGATTTTAATATAAGCCCTTTGATTTAACTAATTGTGATTATTATCTGTATACTTGATACTTAGATGAATTGTTGATGTTATAATCATCCCTTTTAGTTAGTTATATCATTGATGAAGGTTTATGATCATACCAATAAGTTTTGAGATGAATTCGGGATGAAAAATTCTGGTTTGGGTTTATTGTATTGGGACAGTGAACCGGTTCGCCAAAGGGGTCGAATTGGTTCGAATTTTTGGGCACACGAACCAAACTAGTTCGGTTCTCGGGTAGTTCTGAGTTTGGGTTGTTTGATGGTTTGGGTGATTCCTGAAGAGCTTAAGGAAGTCAGAACAAAGCCGTATTAAGTGAATCAAATTTGGGATAATTAAAAAGTGTAAAAACTATGTGTGCAATATCAATCAAGTTCGTATTTCTCTAATGGATTCAAACACACTTATTTAATTCGGTATCTAAATTTGAACAAATCAAATTCAATTTTATTCAGATCCTATGCATGAATCTAAGTGTTCAATCAAATCAATCAAATCATGCATGTAAAATGAAGACGGCAGATTCTCGAAAAAAACCTTTCGAGTAAAACCCTTTAACACTTTGAAAAGTTTACAAGACCATTGACTTACATACAACCTGATCATATCCCCAAAGTGTAGTGCGCAGTGTCATCATCAAACCTTCAAAGCTACTCCTCAGCCTGCAGTCCAAGTCATCCACACACAGAGATCCGCGCTCGGTATCTACAGATCAACAGTGAGTTCCCTATAGGAATCATAAGGTATGGAGATGCCTTATCCACAGAGGTTGAACAATAGCATGGTTGTTCTTCAGGTTCCAAAATAATTTACATGAAGATATTGGGATTTTTTGAATTGAAAATAAAAAGGGTTTTAAGCCCTAAATGAAGAAGCCAAAAGTCTTCTGCTGATATGTAGTGTTTGCAGAACGAAAAACGTGAAAAACTTCTTAAGAAAAATGGAGTTGAAAAGTCCAATTTATAAAAGAATTAAGGCAGTGGTGTCGTTCAAACGAGAGACGATGTCGTTTGAATTATCACTCGACATCAGGTCTCTTTTGAGCGACAAACGATGTCGTTCAAACGACATCTGTTTTTAAAATAATTTTTCTTTTTCTTTTTCTCGATAAATGCACTGCCTCACAAACTCTGAAAATTAAAATTTTTTCACGAAAAACATGTAAAGCTCTTCTCCAACACTTAGAAACTATTTTATGAGAAATATCCCAATACTCTAAGTGTATTATTAAGGTACTCTACAACAAACCTTACCAAATTTAATCCCGCGAAGGCTATTTGTTGAAGAACCTTGATTATTCGGATCCATCTTGATGTGAATGTGATCTTGAACTACTTCGACGGTGTAGCGGTATACGACATACTAATTGATAACGAACATAAATGTCCTTACAAATCTCCCCCTATATTTATGCTGGTACAAAATAAAAAATATATGAATTATCAAATATCCAATGACGTATACAAATCTACCCTCCCATGAACCCAAAACTGAAAAGGTAAATGACGAGTCTTCAAACGTTTTCAATCTTCAACAAACATCAAACATTCTTTGTCATTATAGGGGTGTGAAAAAATGATCTTCAATTGTACCTGCACACATGAGAGAAAGAAAACACCTCGTGATGTATGCAGTTTGAAATGATATTAAAGCTTAAACGTGTAAGCATAATCAAATCCCCCGAAATTTAAACTCCCCCATAAAATCATAATTCGTTCTCCCCCTTTTTATTTGTCTGAAATAGACAAGGAATAGAATAAAACACATGAATCAAATCGAGGTGTCATAGGAAACAAAGAAAATAAACTATTTTTGAATTTTTTCAAACAAAAATGGAAAAAATGATGTTACAAAAATCCCACACCATGAATTTACACTGAGACAACCAAATCATGGATACAGAATGAATGGGTGTGAACACACTCAATAGGAAAATCGACTCAATCATGACATGTGTGCATGATGCATACGTGTACTCCTAACAAATGAACATCAAAATAGTCCTTCGGTGTAGAATTGTTGAATTTAGATGAAATCGTCTTTGTCATATCAACAAATCAAAGTATAAATGATTTCCACACCAATAACGTCCAAAACTATGTAATGCTTTTTCATGACTTTCAAGGACATGAAAACCGTTGAAAATTCCATCCAAACTCCCTCATTAAAAGATAATGATTTTTATTTTTCTTATGAGGTGATGAAACTAAAATCTATTGGCCCCATTTTTCGCATATATTTCTTTTTATTGCCTTTCAATTTTTTCAGGATATTTTAAACTCATTGGACCCGGATAATTTTCAATTCCTCACTAAACGGTGTCTTTATCACGAAGGAAAAAAAATTAAATACCTTTCGCAGCTATTTTTCTCTTAGAAAATAAATCACACAACCTCACAAACGGTTTATATCATGCACTACTTTTTGTCAAGTTTTATCGCATTTGGTTCGTTGTATAGACATAATTGAGATGGAAACACTCAACCAACATGTGATGTACAAGAATAAAAGTCAAACAAATTCGTGCATGTGTGCAATAAAGGACAAGCAGATTCAAACATGTAGGTACCAACACTATATCATCTTGAAGACTCCAAACTTTGTAAAGCACATAGATGCCAAAATATATTGTCTCAAAACACTATCAAATAGTCACATGGATATGACATGAAGTTGTGACTTGGCCATTCTAAATGTCAATTCATATAAGGTGCAAACAAAATACAAAACTCTTTTTAGATTTTTCAAATTTTTCTCAAAATAAAATCTTTTTGTATTTTTTCAAACACTGTTCAGATTCATCCTAGAAGAACCAAAAAAATATAGCAATATGAACTAGGGGAATGCAAATAGAAGAGACAAAATTCTTCAGGGTTCGTCCGAACGAGACTCCTTGTCGTTTGAACGATATAGGATATCGCAAGAAGGTTTAGCACGAGATGGATTCTCGTTAGAATGTGAAAAGAAAATTTTCCCAGTTTAATCAGAATGCATTTTTGTCTAGTGAGAAAATTCCATAAAAACAGTTCCCTGGAATGGGAAAATAGATCCCAAACAGTGCTTAAATAGTAGCAAAAAAAATAAGAAAACAATGTAAACTACAAAATCATACATACTAGCAATAGGCACAATTTGTCATCATTTAAATCATCATATGCGAGCAAAAAGTCTAGACCTCATCCAGTAGGTGAGGGGGAGTTTCTCAAAGACGGTGACGTCTTTTGAAACAAATCCATCAATTCATGTGAAGTCTTGACCAAAAACTTCACTTGTTCTCGAATAAGTGTAAATTCTCTATCATTATGTTCAAGCAAAGTATCATGGGTGGGTGCATGTTTGCGAACATGTGTAGGAGTAAAGAATGACACATAACCCAATTTAAAGTAAAATTCCCTAAGGTGTCCTCCCTTTTTGCAATGGGAGAAAACATAAACCGGCCTAGGTACACCTCTCGCGACAAATCTAGGATGTGCTCTCCTAACAGGTATGGGACACCTAGATGGGTTGGGTCCCGTCACTAAAGTGGGAACCGGCTCGGGTGCATAAATAGATCTGGATACACCGTTATGAACTTTTCCTAAACTCTCACCACCACCCAAAATGGGATTGAGAACCATCTTTTCAACTTTCTTAGATGCGTTCTCTAAAGGGACCTCCCGAGAAAGTTTAAGATCACTCTCGAGTTGGGATACACGTGTCATTAGACTAGACACCGTGTCGATCAAGTCACACTTTTTCCTCCTAAAAACTTCTCTCTCTCTTTAAATCTAAAATCCAACGACCTAAATCTCTATTATATTTTTTTGTTTTCAAGGTCTCGATGTATAAATCATTAAAATCTTTGTAGAGCTCACTTTCATCTTCACTCTTAAACTCGCTCACATCTCCACTAGAACCACTTGAGTCATCACCGTCACTATCATCGTGAGACAAAGTGGGTGTTCTCACACGACTAAAAAAATCTACACACATCCCATATGATAAACCTTTACTGGAATCATCTCCCTCATCTTCCTCATCACCCTCACTATTACTAAGTGTGGCAGGCATAGAAATTTCTTTGCCCTTTCTCCTCATCCTAGTAGGACACTCTTTAGCTATTTTCCCTTTACCCATACACTCAAAATACCTAATCTCACCCTCCTTATCCCTTTCTTTGGCCTCCTCTTTCTTTTTATTTTTCTCAAAAGATCTCTTTTTATTGGAAGAATTTTCTTTAGACATTTTAAGAAACTTTTTAAAAAAAATTCACAAGTAAGGCCATGTCAAAATCAAATTCGTCCTCAGACTTGGACTAAAAAAAACTCACTTTTTCTTCTTATCCCTCTTCCTCGAAACATCCTCACTCAATCTTGACTATGACCTAAGTTCAATCCCTTTATCCTTAGGTTTGACAGTTTCGGGAAACTTATGTATCTCGTCAGTTTGAAACTCACCTACCAACTATTCTAACTTAAGTGCGCTCCAATTTCCCATCGAGTTTAAACAGTGACTTTTGGAATAAAACGTTTTGAAAGGGATCTCAAAATTAATTTCACAACCTGCGTTTTATCAATTATCTCACCTAAATTAAAACTAGTGTTGACAATGTACGACAAATGTGCATAAAACTCATCAAAAGTCTCAGACTCTAACATAGTAATGGCATCAAATTGGGTGAATAGATTTTGCAATTTTGAATCTTTAAAAGAGGTTGTACCTTCGTGTGTCAATTTTAAAACATCCCATGCCTCTTTAGACATGGTGCGCGTCATAATAAGGCAGAATTCGTTGGGAGTTACGGCTCCGGAAATAGCACTCAAACCATGGGAATTAAAGTTAGACAATTTATAATCATCCTAAGTCCAGTTTGGCATAGGCTTTAGAGAGGTGACATTATCAACAGTCACGGTGGGAGGAGTCCAACCATTTTCAACCAACAAACAAAATCGCTCATCTATGACTTTTAAAATAGATTTCATGCGTGCTTTCCAATAGGCATAATTATCATCGTCAAAGATGGGCACCCGATTATATAATTGATCCATTGAAAAACTTGCGATTTTCAACAAAATCAAAAATTTCAAATAAATTCAATATCATAGAAGTTTGCGAAAAATAGGAGTACCCGATAAATTGGCGTAACCTGCTCTGATACCAATTTGTAAAAATGATGTGTGCAATATCAATCAAGTTTGTAATTCTATAATGGATTCAAACACACTTATTTAATTAGGCATCTAAATTTGAACAAAACAAATTCAATTTTATTCATCCCCTATGAATGCATCTAAGTGTTCAATCAAATCAATTAGATCATGCATTTAAAATAAAGATAATAGATTCTAGAAAAAAAACATTTCCAGTAAAAACCTTTTAACACTTTGAAAGGTTTACAAGACCATTGAATTACATACAACCTGATAATATCCCATAAGTGTAATGCACGGTGTCTACGTCAAACCTTTAAAGCTACGCCTCAGCCCGCAGTCCAAGCCATCCACATGCAGAGATCTATGCTCGGTATCCATCGATCAGCCGTGAGTTCCCTCCAGAAATCACAAAGTATGGAGATGCCTTCTCCAGAGATGTTGAACAATAGCATGGTTATTCCTCGAGTTCCAAAACAATTCACATAAAGATATTAGGATTTTGTGAATTGAAAACAAAAAGGGTTTTAAGCCCTAAATGAAGAAGCCAAAAGTCTTCTGCTAATATGCAGTGTTTGCATAATGAAAAATATGAAAGACTTCTTAAGAAAAATGGAGTTGGAAAGTCCAATTTATAGAATACTTAACGCGGTGGTATCATTAGAATGAGAGACGAAGTCGTTTAAAGTATCACACGACATCCGATCTCGTTTGAGCGACAAACGATGTCTTTCGAATGACATCTGTTTTTAAAATAATTTTACTTTTTCTTTTTCTCGATAAATGCATCGCCTCAAAAACTCCAAATATTAATTTTTTGACGAAAAACATTTAAAGCTCCTCTCCAACACTTAGAAAATATTTTACAAAAAATATGCCCATACTTTAAGTGTATTATTAAGGTAGTCTAAAACAAACCTTACCAAAGTTAATCCTGCAAAGGCTATTTGTTAAAGAACATTGATTATTCGGATCCATCTTGATGTGAATGTGATCTTGAACTTCTTCGATGGTGTAGCGGTATACCACATACAAATTGATAACGGAAACAAATGTCCTTACAAAAAGAGTGTTAATTCACAAGGGATTTTAGGTAAGATTATATTGGTTTAGAATAGTGAGAAAAGGTGAGAACTTAATAAATGAATTAAGTGAAATAAATTTGTATATATTAAGAGTAGGGGCCAACTGGGTGAGTCCGGGTATTTTAGTTGGGTGAAACTGTCACACCCCGCTAAATTCTTGTGTCTGCCGCCACAAAAACTAAGTCGGGTCCGAGTAAATTAAATATCATCCTTAGCATGTGACAGATATGAGACATAAAACTTTAATCCATAAGATGAATTATTTTAATCAAACCCAAATATGAATGACATCCAACTGATAAAAACACCAAAGTGAGATCAAAATCCATCACACGTGATCTCCGAATATCTCAATAATTAAATAAATAAATCCAACTAAAATCTTAAAACAACTTTGGAACGAAAGGCCCAATAAACTCAAAAATAGTCTCGTGAATAATATGACGGAATGGAAAGAGAAATCTAACTACTAAAGCAATAAATTAATACAGCTTCACATCCAAAAGATCTCCAATGAATCTTATGTATCAACTCCCAAATAAATTCTGAAAAAGATTAGTCAACGCATGAGTCAGAGCAAAAGCCCCGATCATGTAAAATGGCTACTCCTCCCAGATAGGGTCCTTAAACCCAGACAACAGTTGTAATACCCCGTATTTTACGCGATATTTATTTTTGGGATTAATTAATTAAATGAGAATTAATTGGGAATTAATCCGGATAAAATACTAGCGAGATGTGAGTTGGTATTTGACTATATTGAGTATATATGATGTTATATGAATGTTGAATTATGAAATTTGTCGTGAGATTGATATACGGCAATTTGGACATTTTATTGGGACGCGTGTGACAGTCGCGTCAGGATATAATTATTTTAATTATAAAAGTGAATTTAAATTCTATTAACCGTATGGTCGTTTTGAGTGCGCCAATGCGTCCGGAAGGGTTGAGATAGTCAGAAAACACTAGCCGGGGGTTTAGTTTGTGTCCCGGGATATTTTTAGGCCATACCGGTAACATAAAGGGTATTTTGGTAATTTCGTATTTTTGGGAATTAAAAGTGACGAAAATTAATAGTTTTTATCTGATTGGGAATTGACCCACTTAACCCACTAACCAACCCTTAATGACCCAATAAGCTACGGGGGTTATCAGATTAGGTTTCCAAAACTTTCCCAAAGAAAACCCTAGCCACCATTGGAGAAAAGCTTGGAGAGAGAGAGATATAAGGGAATTCTGCAGAAAGAGAGAGAGAACTTCTTCAAATCGTCGTCAAAATCAGAAATTGAATCAAGGCAAGTGATTTAAATTACGTTTTTTTGCAGTAAATGCTTCTTCCATGCTTAGACTATCCAATAAATCAAATTGTTCTTGGGAGTTTAATAAAAAAACCCATTTTAATTGGACTTAGAACTTAAATTTTGAGAAGAAATTACATGTAGAATCGTATAGTGATGATTACCCTGATGTTAGTATATATCGGATGTAACAAAAACGGATCTAATTTGAGTAAATTGATGATTATAAATTCTAGGGTTTATGTTCTTGAAAATTTGGGGAAAAGTGAAGAGACTTGATGATTTAATGATGTTTAGGATGAATTGATTCCTTAAAACACGTTAGTATGTGACCTTGATATGTTTAGGATTGATTAGAGACCTTAAAACATTGTTGGGACGAATTTTGGTTGAGATTTGAGGTGTAGAAATTGGTGAAAAACGAGATAGGATTTCTGGGCTTGAATCTGGTCTCTCGTTAGAAGACCTACCCAGGTCGTTCGAACGAGCTTCTAACGAGTTGACAGTTTGGGGTTCTAACGAGAGGGATGTTCGTTCGATAATCTCGTTCGAACGAGATCTCGTTAGATAGCCCAGTTCATTCGAACGAAATCTCGTTCGAACAGCCTCGTTCGAACGAGACTTCTAACTAGCTGGCAGTTTAGGCCTTTTTGGCCTGTTTTGATTTTGGGAGTCCCGTAAACTTGTTCGAGGATAGAGATAACATTCCTTTGATGGTGTATTAGTATACTTGGGACATTTGGGATATAATGAGGAGTAAATTATATAAGTATGGATCGAATCAAATAGACATTATGAGCTGAGATGTGAGTGCCTACTACGTCGTGAGAATAAATTATGGCGCGTGTAAATATGGACCAGGATTATATAAGTTGTATATATATTAATCTGGTACGAGAATGTGATAAGTACTACGATTAAACTACGGTGATTACTAAGATGCGTGTTTACTTAGTATTGACATATGATTTGTGTGTATGACATACCTACCATACTTGCTATCACGGGAGGTTTGCGTTCGCTTAGGGCCCTTTAATCCTTGTGTTGCCCGGATTTAGACTGGTTACCTCGATGAACATAGGTCAGAGAAGGACTTATTGGGATGTTAATAAGTCTGCTGATCGTGGGAGCGGAGGTATGTGCGTGACCCATGTGATGTGACTGTGTTCGCCTCCACTGTTTGTGTTTTGTGTTATCTGAACGATTCCTGAGAGATTCGGAATACATGATTCCTTATGTACGTGATGTACCGGGATGGATAGCAGAGTATGTATGCACCGCATCTTAGTCTCGGGGTGCTTATATTGTATATTTATGTTGTGGAAAATATACACTTAATAAACTGGGAACTTTCATATGGTATTGTGTGTATAACTATGGAATAATAAAAGGGATGATCTATAATGAGTTGTATTACTTTTATGTGAGAACCTGAATTTATATTAAGCCCCTATTTAATTGCGAGCGTTATATTGTTAATGGAAACTGAGTAGTAAGGGTAGAACCTATGGCAGTCGAGCTAGATACGATGTCACTTAGCTAGTGGGTTGTGTCATTTTAGATGGGTACTTTCATTAGGAGTGGACAGCTAGACGAGAGGTGAGAATTTCATGTGAGTGCACGTCCTAACATGTACTTTGCATTTAATGTTTTAAATGTTTTTAAAGCACTTGCAGGTTTTTAAAATATCTCCACATTCGGGCTCTGACCCGTTTTCTTTCAAATCTATTTTTTTTGTAAAAC
The DNA here is from genome assembly GCA_949130495.1 of Sambucus nigra. NCBI lineage: Eukaryota > Viridiplantae > Streptophyta > Magnoliopsida > Dipsacales > Adoxaceae > Sambucus > Sambucus nigra. The sequence goes on along the minus strand of OX422213.1, from coordinate 337,603,711 downwards.
CATTTTAGGTGCCCAACCACAAGGACACCATGCATACGATACTCATTCAGGTGACGAGCTATAGTTGTTTGTGGAAGCTACAGGGATTTGCTTTTAGACGCTTCTACCATTTGGATTCCATATTCAGTATTCTTCAGTTGTAGGTCATGTTGCCCAAATTCTATTAGAGACTTTTCCATTTCAGTTTTCAGACTTGGCATGTATTGATTCAGTATTCAGTATTTAGTTATTCTTTTCAGTTGTGGAGTTTGTTATGAGGAGTTTTTCCTCCGAATTTATTTATATCGTGTGATGGTTATTCTATTGTTTTCGTTATAGTGAATGGTGATATTATTCTCGTTTTAAATCTTTCACTGCATGTTAATCAGACTTTAATTAAAATTTGGCAACTTACTTTTTAAATACTAGGTGGTTAGTAATAATAAAATGTTTTCGACAGTGATGCTATTAGCTGAGACAACTTGGCATTTTGAATTAATTTAATAAAGGAGTAGCTACCCGGTATTTAATTAGTCGGGGTGTCACAATAGTGTTATATATATCGACTATAACAATAGAATCTTTTAATTATGATATTATTAATCATCAAAAATAAATTACTAATTACCCGCAAGATTTCTGTAAAAGCCAAACCAATATTATTTTAATTAACCCACCTTCCCAACAATGTTAAATTTACCTAATTTAACCTTGAAGAAAATTTTCCAACACCCCCCTCCCCTTTCAAGTCTGCCGTCTGATCCGTTTTTATCTTGCGATCCTCGCGATATGGCAAGGTTCCATACACACATGCATCTCCTTGCCAAGTCTGCCGTCTGATCCGTTTTTATCCTGTGATCCTCACGATATGACAAGATTCCACACACGACATAAATCATCCTCTGACTCGTTTAAACTGTCGATCCTAGACACATTATGTTGCCAATAAATTCTAATATCCCTTTTAGTCCTACAATATTAATTTCCAAAATTTCTTACACTCATTAATCAAATTTATTCCCCCCCCCCCCCCCCCCTTAAAAGGGATGTGAAAATCCTCAAAATACCCCTTAGTCCTAACTAAGGGTTCTCAAAACACAAATTCGTCCTATCCTATGTAAATGATGATTATCAAATTTCACTCCACCTAAATATCAATCCTAGGCTATCGTAACAATGGAATAACATAGAAAATCACCCCTACCCCAAATTATATAACCCGCATAGACTCACACTAACTAGTTCCATACCTAATTATCATAAATCACAACTAAGGCCCACTCACTAGTCCCATACCTAACAACTAAGGCCAACTCACTAGTCCCACTCACTGCATGTTAATCAGACTTTAATTAAAATTTGGCAACTTACTTTTTAAATACTAGGTGCTTAGTCATAATAAAATGTTTTCGACAGTGATGCTATTAGCTGAGCCAACTTGGCATTTTGAATTAATTTAATAAAGGAGTAGCTACCCGGTATTTAATTAGTCGGGGTGTCACTGGTGGTATCAGAGCATCAGGTTCTAGTGTCCTTTAGGATCTGTACGGCTATTATGTTTCCGCTAAGTTTTCTTTGATATAGAGCCCTATATTTTAGGACTGTTGTACTCTTTTTGTGTATGCTTCGTTCTTCAGCTATTTTAAGTTTATAAACAGCGAACTTATAAACTTTATTTTATTTCAGATGCCTCCACGACGTACACGACGAGTTCCCAGGGATGCAACGCCCGAACCCCAGCCCGCTCCAGTTCAGGGCATGATGAACGCCGCTGAGGTTGCAGCCATTGTAGCCCAAGCGGTAAATGCCGCAATTGCCGTAGTTCAGCAGGCACCACCTCAGGCGCCGGTTGCCGCGCCAGTACATGAAAATGTATTCCCGTCTTCTTAGGAACGTGTACGTGACGCTTTTCAGAAAGCGCATCCGCCAGAGTTTGCCGGTATCTCAGATGTGGTAGTCTCGAGCCAGTGGAGGAAGGATATGCAGAGGCACTTGAGGATGTATGAGTGCACGGACGTTCAGAAGCAGGTGCTAGCTACTTTCAAGCTAGTTGAATCTGCACTGCAGTGGTGGGAGTCTATTACCACCGTGGAGGAGAGGGATACTCTCACTATTCAGGACTTTTGGGTGCAGTTCGACCGCAAGTATTTTCCGTCAGCTGTTTACACCGAAATGAGGAGGAAACTGATGAATCTGAAGCAAGAGGGTAAAACCATGGCCGAGTATGAGGCCGAGTTCACGAATCTGTTGAATATCGTTCCGGATGAGATACCGACAGAAAAGAAGAAGATTGAGAAATTCACCGACGGGTTGACATGGAGGATCCGTCAGCATCTGTTAGGGAACCTTTCATTCGCCACTTATTCTGATGTGGTTAACGCTGCTTTGTTACACTGCCAGGATCACCGCTTTCATATGGCTGAGGGCAAAAGATCGGGAGAGTCTAGCCATCAGGGCAGACTGGAGGACATGGTGCCGGTGGGGCACAATATGTTCAGGGGCAGAGACAGGGTGAGCAGGGTTCTCAGCAGGGGGATCAGAAGAGGTTCAGATCAGGGAATTACAGGCACGGACAGGGAGGTTTCCGTCAGGGCCATTAGGGTCCAAACGGCCATCAGGGCCAACAGGGGCAGAATGGGCAGCAGTTTTAGCAGGGCCAGCAGGGCCAAGGGAGGAACGGTATGTAACACCCCGACTAATTAAATACCGGGTAGCTACTCCTTTATAAAATTAATTCAAAATGACAAGTTGGCTCAGTTCATAGCATCACTGTCGAAAACATTTTTATTATTTCTAACCACCTAGTATTTAAAAAGCAAGTCCAAATTTTAATTTAAGTCTGATTAACATGCAACAAGTGTAATGAAGAAATAAATAACACCATTCACCATACTGAAGTAAAACGAATAACCATCACAATAGAGTAAATAAAGTCTGGAGGAAAACTCCTCACTACAATCCCATAACTGAAATGAATAACCGAAACTGAAATAAAACATGCTAAAGTCTGAAAACTGAAATATAAAAGATGTCTCTAAAGAAATGGGCAACATGCCCTACAACTGATAGATGGTGACTCTGGAATCCAAAAGATAGAAGCGTCTACATGCAAATCCCTGTAGCTTCCACAAGCAGCTACAGCTCATCACCTGAATGAGTATCCTATACTTGGTGTCCTTGTGGCTGGGCACCTAAAAATGGTTTTACAAAGAAAAAGAGATTTGAAAAGCAAACGGGTCAGAGCCCGAATGTGGAGTTATATTTAAAAACCTGCAAGTGCTTTAAAAACATTTAAAACATTAAATGCAAAGTACATGTTAGGACGTACACTCGCATGATATTCTCACCTCTCGTCTAACTGTGCACTCCTAACGTAAGTACCCATCTATATCGACCCATACTACTAGCTAACTGACAACATAACTAGCTAGACTGCCAAAGGTTCTACCCATATTACTCAGTTCCATTTAACATAACAACGCTCGTAATTAAATAGGGGTTTAACATGAACTCAGTTACTAAATATACCATTGATATAACTATCAGTTAACTCATTATATAACTCGAAATAATACCGTAATATTTTTACAACATTAACATGAGGATTCCCATTAATTTAATGTATATTATTCACATCATAAATATACGATACAAGCACCCCGCAATATAAGCTATGGTGCACACATACTCTGCTATCCATCCCGGTACATCACGTACATAAGGATTACATATTCCGAATCTCTCAGGAATAGTTTACCGATAACAACATCACAAATAATGGAGGCGAACACAGTCACCATCACATGGGTCACGCACATACCTACGCTCCCATGGTCAGCGGACTTATTAATATCACAATAAGTCTTTCTATGATCTATGTTCATCGAGGTACCAGTCTATATCCCCCCCGTAGGCACACAAGGATTAGAGGGTCCTAAGCGAACGCAACCTCCCGTGATAGCAAGTATGGTAGTTATGTCATACAAACAATCCATATACCAATACTAAGTAAACACATGTCTTAGTAATACCGTATTTTAATCGTAGTACATATCGCATTCTCGTACTAACTATAATTATCACAATTCATACTATACCGGTTTATAATCATACGTGTCATAATTAATTCTCACGTCGTAGTGGACACTCACGTCTCGACCCAAACCGTCCATGTAATACAACTCTCGTATGTAAATTTCTCCTCATAAATACCCAAATGTCCCAATCCTATCATTACTATATCTACGGAATGATATCTATATCCTCAAATCAGTCTACGGAACCCAAAAGTCAAAACAGTCCAAAATGGCCCAAACTGCCAGCTCGTTAGAAGTCTCGTTCGAACGAGTGTTCGAACGAGTTTGGACTGTCATCTCGTTAGAAGTCTCGTTCGAACGAGGCTGTTCGAACGAGATCCCAGTTCGTTCGAACGAACTGTCCCTTCTAACGATATCTCGTTCGAACGAGATATCGAACGAAATCCCTACTCGTTAATAACGACTGGTCAACTCATTAGAAGCTCGTTCGAACGAGTTCGTTCGAACGACCTGGGGTCTGCTTCTAACGAGTGACCAGTTTCGGCCCAGATTTTTCCCTAGTTCGTTTTTCACCATTTTTACTCCTCAAACCTCTTCTAAAATTCGTTCCTACAATATATTGAGTTCTCTAATCATCCTCAAACATGCCAAGGTGCTATACTAACATCATTAAAGGGGTTTAATACCTTCTAAACATCATTAAATCACAAGGTTTCTACATAAATTCCCAATTTTCTTCAAGAACATAAACCCTAGATTCTTCTCATCAAAATTTTCCAGATTTTAATCCGTTCATACATCACATAGATATGAAATCTCTGAATTAAATCTTCAAACAATGTTTCTACATGCAAACCTATCCCAAAATTTAAACAACAATCTTCCAATTTCATGGGTTTTCTTTTAACTCTTATATAAGATTAATTAACAATGTTTCTAACATGGAAAAAGCATTCACTGCATAAGGAATGTAATTTAAATCACTTGCCTTGGTTTGATTCCGGATTTGGTGTTGATTTGATGAAGAATTTCTGCAGAATTTCTTCTCTCCAAGCTTCCTCTCTAATGGTAGCTTAAGGTGGCTAGGGTTTGATTTGGGGAAAACTTAGAAAACCTAAATGACAACCTACGTAGCCTTCTAGGTTAATATGGGTTGGTTAATGGGCTTAATGGGTTTAATCCACATCAGATTTACATCTCTAATTTTCGTCACTTTTAATTCCTAAAAATGTAAAATTACCAAAATACCCTTTAAGTTACCGGTATGGCCTAAAAATACCCCGGGACCCAAACTATACCCCCGGCTAGTGTTTTCTGACTATCTCGACCCTTCCGGATGCGTTGGCGCACTCAAAATGACCATACGGATTATAGATTTTAAATTCACTTTTTATCATCAAAATATAATACCGTGACGCGGCGATCCCACGCGTCTTAACAAGATTTCTAAAATGCCGTATATAAATCCCACGACAAATTTTATAATACCAAGTACATATATAATCATATATGCACCTAATCAAATACCAATTTGCATATCATTAGTATTTATAACCCGGATTAATTTCCAATTAATACGCATTTAATTAATTAATCCCAAAAATAAATATAGACAAAAGTACGGGGTATTACATACTTCCCCCCTAATAACTGAATTTCGTCTCGAAATTCAAAACTAGAAAGTACCTGCTAAAAATAGCTCTGGATAACGTTCGCGCATCTCATCCTCGCGCTCCCATGTGGACTCCTCGACATTGTGATGTCGCCACTGAACACGCACTAACGGGACTATCTTTGACCGCAGTTTCCTCTCGCTTCGATCCAAAATAGCAATCGGCCCCTCCTCGTAAGAGCTATCCGGCTGGAGATCGATGTCCTCCACAGCAATGTGAGAATGGGCCAAATTATCTCTAAGGTATTTCCTCAGCGAGGAAATATGGAACACGTCGTGAATCCGATGCAAGTGCTCCGGTAGTCTAAGTCTATACGCAACCCGTCCGATCCGCTCAATAATACACAAAACGGCCCCACATACCTCGGTGCCAACTTCCCCTTCTTCCCAAAACGCATAATCCCCTTTATCGGAGATACCCTGAGCAAAACCTGGTCTCCCACTTGGAACTCCCTGAAAAACCTCTTCGCATCAGCATAACTCTTCTGCCTGTCTTGAGCTACCCGAATGCGACTCCGAATCAACTCAATCCTTGCCGAAGTATCCTGAATCACTTCCGGCCCAAGTAGTTTGTTGTCCCCCACCTCCAACCAACATACTGGGGATAGACAAGGCCTACCGTACAACGCCTCGAACGGAGCCATGCCAATCGTGAACTGATAGGAGTTGTTGTAAGCAAACTCCACCAGTGGAAGGTACTGCTCCCATCCACCCCCGAAGTCAATAATGCACATGCGTAGCATGTCCTCCAACATCTGATTGGTGCGCTCTGTCTGCCCATCAGTCTGTGGATGATAAGCCGTACTCAACCGCAATTCCGTGCCCATGGCCTCCTAGAAACTCTCCCAAAACCTCGAAACAAATATCTTGTCTCTGTCAGACACGATATTTAGGGGCACACCGTGAAGTCTCAAAATCTCTGAAATGAAGAGCTGGGCATACTGTTCCGAAGTATAATCAGTCCTTACGTGTAAGAAGTGAGAGACCTTGGACAACCTGTCCACAATTACCCAAACGGAGTCGTGACCTCTCTGCGATGTAGGCAACCCCGTGATAAAATCCATGGATATGCTCTCCCACATCCACACTGGAACCTCCAATGGCTGTAGTAATCCTGCTGGTCTCTGATGATCCACTTTTATAAGCTGACAAGTGGCGCATTTTGAGACAAATTCAGCGATATCTCTCTTCATACCGCTCCACCAATACTGTCGTCTCATGTCTTGGTACATTTTATCCCCTCCGGGATGTACCACGAACCGTGAGCCGTGCGATTCTGCCATAACATCGTGTCGCAACTCCTCTCCTTCCGGGACTACCAATCTCCCATTGAAGCGCAATCCCCCGTCTGAGTTAACGGTATAGGATTCGGCTCCCTCTGCTAGCAATCGAACTATCTGCTCCTGACAGAACGAGTCATTGGCCTGTGCCCGTACTACCTTCGTGATAATCTGCGGTGTAACGGTCATCACAGACATGAAAGATCGGGCCACTGCATCCTGGTGTCCCAATTCCTTCCACTTAGCTTTCCACACCTCTGCCACCTCATCTGCTGGCCTGCGGCTCAACGCGTCTGCTACCACGTTAGCCTTACCTGGGTGGTACTGGATGTCAAACTGGTAGACCTTCACAAATTCAAGCCACCTACACTGCCGCATATTCAATTCCTTCTGCGTGAACAGATACTGTAGTGACTTGTGGTCCGTGAACAGCTGAAACTTCTCCCCCAAAAGATAGTTCCTCCAAATCCGTAAGGCAAATACTACCGCTGCCAACTCCAAATCATGCGTGGGGTAATTCTTCTCATGAGGCTTAAGCTTACGGGAAGCATAAGCTATGTCCTGTCTCTCCTGCTGTAATACACCTCCAAGCCCTTGCAAAGACGCGTCGGTGTAAACCAAATACTCAACTCCCGGTCTCGGCAATGCTAACACAGGTGTTGTGGTCAACTTGTCCTTCAATTCATCGAATGCCAACTGACAGGCATCACTCCAAATGAACGGCACACCTTTACGAGTAAGATGTGTCAAAGGACCTGCTATCTCTGAGAAACCCCGAATAAACCTCCTGTAGTATCCTGCTAGACCCAAGAAACTACGAATCTCCGTTGGTGTCGTGGGCTGTCCCCATTCCCTCACCGCTGACACCTTCCCCGGATCAACTGATATTCCCTGGTCGGAAATAATGTGACCCAAGAACTGGACTTCCTTCAACCAAAACCCGCACTTCTCGTATTTTGCATACAACTCGTTCTGACGAAGTGTCTGCAAAACCTGCCTCAAATGCTCGGCGTGCTCCTCCTCTGTCTGAGAGTAAACCAGAATGTCATCAATGAAGATAATGACAAACTGATCTAGGAAATCTCTGAACACCCTGTTCATTAAATCCATAAACACTGCTGGAGCGTTGGTCAAGCCGAAAGGCATAACCCGAAACTCATAAGAACCATATCTCGACAAGAACGCAGTCTTCGAGACGTCCTCCTCCCTGATACGCAACTGATGGTATCCCGACCTCAAGTCAATCTTCGAGAAGAAATAAGCTCTTCTCAACTGGTCGAATAAGTCATCGATTCGAGGCAACGGATACTTATTCCGTATCGTGACCTTATTCAACTCTCGGTAGTCCACGCACAATCTCAGTGAACCATTCCTCTTCTTCACAAACCAAACTGGAGCGCCCCAAGGTGAGGTACTCATGCGAATAAAGCCTTGTCCCAACAGCTGCTCTATCTGATCCCGTAGCTCTCTCATCTCAGCTGGAGCCATACGGTACGGTGCGCGTGCTATAGGTCTCGTGCCCGGTAGCAAATCTATAACGAAGTCTATCTCCCGACTGGGCGGTAAGCCTGGTATCTCCTGAAACACATCTGAATACTCCCTGACAACCGGGATCGAATCCAAAGGAATCACAACCTCCTTAGAGGTATCCTCCTCTATGTAATACAGATGAGCGGTCGATCCTCCCTCTGGGCGAGGCATCGCCACTATAAATATATCTTGCCCCGGAATGGCAAAAATAATGCTCCCGCTGAAGCAATCAATCATGGCCCTATATGCTACGAGCCAATCCATACCGATGATCACATCGTGAACATGCATGTCTAACACTAACATGTCTGCAGGCAATACCAAACCACCGATCTCTACCCCCACTCCCCGGCATATAAAGAAGATAAGTGACCCACTCCCTAATGGTGAGTCGACACACGTCACTGTGCTCTCTGCCGTAGCTAACAACCCTAAAGCTTTCGCGAAGTGTGTAGCTATAAAACAGTGTGTAGCACCCTTATCAAATAACACCCGACCCATAGTGCCATGGATAGGAAACGTATCCTCGATCGCGGGCAGTGCCTGTGGAACTGCAACCTGGTGAACGTTGTAGACACGTCCATACTGTAGCTGCCCCTGCTGAGCTGGGACTGCTGGAATGGGTGGCAATGCTGCCATCTGTGGCGGTGCGGGAAGAGCGGCGGGAAACATAGGTCTCTGTGGCTCCTGGCGAGCACCCTGCTGCTGCTGCTATGGGGCCCTGCCCCTATCAGGACAATCCTGCTTCTTATGGCCAGTCTTGCCACAAGTAAAGCACTTCCCTGGGAAGTTCCCTCCCCTCTGCCCCTGCTGTCCCCGGCCCTGGTGGCCGTTACCATTCCTCCCTTGGCCCTGCTGGCCCTAATGAAACTGCTGCCCATTCTGCCCCTGTTGGCCCTGATGGCCGTTTGGATCCTGATGGCCCTGACGGAAACCTCCCTGTCCCTGCCTGTAGTTCCCTGACTGGAACCTCTTATTATCCCCCTGCTGGGTACCCTGCTCATTCTGTCTCTGCCCCTGACCGGTTTGTGCCCCGCTGGCACCATGTCCTCCAGTCCTGCCCTGATGGCTAGACTCCCCCGACCGCTTGCCCTCGGCCATATGAAAATGGTGGTCCTGGCAGTGCAATAATGCAGCGTTAACCACATCAGAATACGTGGCCAACGATAGGTTCCCTAGCAGATGTTGACGGATCCTCCAATTCAACCCATCGGTGAACTTCTCTATTTTCTTCTTCTCTGTTGGAATCTCATCTGGAACGATATTCAACAGGTTAGTGAACCCGGCCTCATATTCGGCCACTGTCTTGCCCTCTTGCTTCAAACTCATCAGCTTCCTCCTCATCTCTGTATGAACTGCGGACGGAAAGTACTTGCGATCAAACCGCACCCAGAACTCCTGAATCGTAAGGGTATCCCTCTCCTCCGCGGTGGTAATAGACTCCCACCACAGTAATGCAGATCCCACTAGCTTGAAAGTAGCTAACACCTGTTTCTGAATATCAGTGCACTCATGCATCCTCAAATGCCTCTGTATGTCCTTCCTCCATTGGCTCGAGACTACCATGTCTGAGCTACCTGCAAACTCTGGCGGATGCGCTTTCTGAAAAGCGTCTCGTACACGCTCCCAAGCAGACGGGAATGCATTAACCTGTGCTGGCGCGGCAACTGACGCCTGAGGTGGTGCCTGCTGAATCACGACAATCGCGGCATTTACCGCTTGGGCTACTATAGCAGCAACCTCAGCGGCGTTCATCATGCCCTGAACTGGAGCGGGCTGGGGTTCGGGCATTGCATTCCTAGGAACTCGTCGTGCACGTCGTGGAGGCATTTGAAATAAGAACAAAGTTTATAAGTTCACGGTTTATAAACTTAATATAGCTGAAGAACGAAGCATACACAAAAAGAGTACAACAGTCTTAAAATATAGGGCTCTATATCAAAGAAAACGTAGCGGAAACATAATAGCCGTACAGATCCTAAAGGACACTAGAACCTGATGCTCTGATACCACCTGTAACACCCCGACTAATTAAATACCGGGTAGCTACTCCTTTATAAAATTAATTCAAAATGCCAAGTTGGCTCAGTTCATAGCATCACTATCGAAAACATTTTTATTATTTCTAACCACCTAGTATTTAAAAAGCAAGTCCAAATTTTAATTTAAGTCTGATTAACATGCAACAAGTGTAATGAAGAAATAAATAACACCATTCACCATACTGAAGTAAAACGAATAACCATCACAATAGAGTAAATAAAGTCTGGAGGAAAACTCCTCACTACAATCCCATAACTGAAATGAATAACCGAAACTGAAATAAAACATGCTAAAGTCTGAAAACTGAAATATAAAAGATGTCTCTAAAGAAATGGGCAACATGCCCTACAACTGATAGATGGTGACTCTGGAATCCAAAAGATAGAAGCGTCTACATGCAAATCCCTGTAGCTTCCACAAGCAGCTACAGCTCATCACCTGAATGAGTATCCTATACTTGGTGTCCTTGTGGCTGGGCACCTAAAAATGGTTTTACAAAGAAAAAGAGATTTGAAAAGCAAATGGGTCAGAGCCCGAATGTGGAGTTATATTTTAAAAACCTGCAAGTGCTTTAAAAACATTTAAAACATTAAATGCAAAGTACATGTTAGGACGTACACTCGCATGATATTCTCACCTCTCGTCTAACTGTGCACTCCTAACGTAAGTACCCATCTATATCGACCCATACTACTAGCTAACTGACAACATAACTAGCTAGACTGCCAAAGGTTCTACCCATATTACTCAGTTCCATTTAACATAACAACGCTCGTAATTAAATAGGGGTTTAACATGAACTCAGTTACTAAATATACCATTGATATAACTATCAGTTAACTCATTATATAACTCGAAATAATACCGTAATATTTTTACAACATTAACATGAGGATTCCCATTAATTTAATGTATATTATTCACATCATAAATATACGATACAAGCACCCCGCAATCTAAGCTATGGTGCACACATACTCTGCTATCCATCCCGGTACATCACGTACATAAGGATTACATATTCCGAATCTCTCAGGAATAGTTTACCGATAACAACATCACAAATAATGGAGGCGAACACAGTCACCATCACATGGGTCACGCACATACCTACGCTCCCATGGTCAGTGGACTTATTAATATCACAATAAGTCTTTCTATGATCTATGTTCATCGAGGTACTAGTCTATATCCCCCCCGTAGGCACACAAGGATTAGAGGGTCCTAAGCGAACGCAACCTCCCGTGATAGCAAGTATGGTAGGTATGTCATACAAACAATCCATATACCAATACTAAGTAAACACATGTCTTAGTAATACCGTATTTTAATCGTAGTACATATCGCATTCTCGTACTAACTATAATTATCACAATTCATACTATACCGGTTTATAATCATACGTGTCATAATTAATTGTCACGTCGTATTGGACACTCACGTCTCGACCCAAACCGTCCATGTAATACAACTCTCGTATGTAAATTTCTCCTCAAAAATACCCAAATGTCCCAATCCTATCATTACTATATCTACGGAATGATATCTATATCCTCAAATCAGTCTACGGAACCCAAAAGTCAAAACAGTCCAAAATGGCCCAAACTGCCAGCTCGTTAGAAGTCTCGTTCGAACGAGTGTTCGAACGAGTTTGGACTGTCATCTCGTTAGAAGTCTCGTTCGAACGAGGCTGTTCGAACGAGATCCCAGTTCGTTCGAACGAACTGTCCCTTCTAACGATATCTCGTTCGAACGAGATATCGAACGAAATCCCTACTCGTTAATAACGACTCGTCAACTCGTTAGAAGCTCGTTCGAACGAGTTCGTTCGAACGACTTGGGGTCTGCTTCTAACGAGTGACCAGTTTCGGCCCAGATTTTTCCCCAATTCGTTTTTCACCATTTTTACTCCTCAAACCTCTTCTAAAATTCGTTCCTACAATATATTGAGTTCTCTAATCATCCTCAAACATGCCAAGGTGCTATACTAACATCATTAAAGGGGTTTAATACCTTCTAAACATCATTAAATCACAAGGTTTCTACATAAATTCCCAATTTTATTCAAGAACATAAACCCTAGATTCTTCTCATCAAAATTTTCCAGATTTTAATCCGTTCATACATCACATAGATATGAAATCTCTGAATTAAATCTTCAAACAATGTTTCTACATGCAAACCTATCCCAAAATTTAAACAACAATCTTCCAATTTCATAGGTTTTCTTTTAACTCTTATATAAGATTGATTAACAATGTTTCTAACATGGAAAAATCATTCACTGCATAAGGAATGTAATTTAAATCACTTGCCTTGGTTTGATTCCGGATTTGGTGTTGATTTGATGAAGAATTTCTGCAGAATTTCTTCTCTCCAAGCTTCCTCTCTAATGGTGGCTTAAGGTGGCTAGGGTTTGATTTTGGGAAAACTTAGAAAACCTAAATGACAACCTACGTAGCCTTCTAGGTTAATATGGGTTGGTTAATGGGCTTAATGGGTTTAATCCACATCAGATTTACCCCCGACTAGTGGGCTTAATTTTCGTCACTTTTAATTCCGACTAGTGCACTAGTCAGATTTACCCCCGACTAATGTGCACTAGTCAGATTTACCCCCGACTAGTGCACATTAGAAAATTAATGGGCTTAATTTTCGTCACTTTTAATTCCTAAAAATGTAAAATTACCAAAATACCCTTTAAGTTACCGGTATGGCCTAAAAATACCCCGGGACCCAAACTATACCCCCGACTAGTGTTTTCTGACTATCTCGACCCTTCCGGACGCGTTGGCGCACTCAAAACGACCATACGGATTATAGATTTTAAATTCACTTTTTATCATCAAAATATAATACCGTGACGCGGCGGTCCCACGCGTCTTAACAAGATTTCTAAAATGCCGTATATAAATCCCACGACAAATTTTATAATACCAAGTACATATATAATCATATATGCACCTAATCAAATACCAATTTGCATCTCATTAGTATTTATAACCCGAATTAATTTCCAATTAATACGCATTTAATTAATTAATCCCAAAAAATAAATATAGACAAAAGTACGGGGTATTACACGGTAACGGCCACCAGGGCCGGGGACCGCAGGGGCAGAGATGAGGGAACTTCCCAGGGAAGTGTTTTGTTTGTGGCAAGACTGGCCATAAACGACAGGATTGTCCTGATAGGGGCAGGGCCCCACAGCAGCAGCAGCAGGGTGCTCGCCAGGAGCCGCAGAGGCCTTTGTTTCTCGCCGCTCTCCCCGCACCGCCACAGATGGAAGCATTGCCACCCATTCCTGCAGTCCGAGTTCAGCAGGGGCAGCTACAGTATGGACGTGTCTATAACGTCCACCAGGCAGCAATTCCACAGGCACCGCCCGCTATTGAGGGTACGGTTCCTATCCATGACACTATGGGTCGGGTATTGTTTGATATGGGGGCTACTCATTGTTTTATAGCTACACATTTCGCGAAAGCCTTAGGATTGTTAGCTACGACAGAGAGCACAGTGACGTGTGTAGACTCACCATTGGGAAGTGGGTCACTTATTTTCTTTATATGCCGGGGAGTGGGGGTAGAGATTGGTAGTCTGGTATTACCTGCAGATATGTTGGTATTAGATATGCATGTTCACGATGTGATTATCGGTATGGATTGGTTCGCTGATTATAGAGACATGATTGATTGCTTCGGTGGGAGCATTGTTTTTTCCATTCCGGGGCAAGAGATGTTTGTAGTGGCGATGCCTCACCCAGAGGGAGGCTCGATCGCTCATTTGTATTACCTAGAGGAGGATACCTCTAAGGAGGTAGTGATTCCTTTAGATTCGATCCCTGTCGTCAAGGAGTATTCGGATGTGTTTCAGGAGATACCAGGCCTACCCCCCAGTCGAGAGATAGACTTTGTTATAGACCTATTACCAGATAGGAGGCCTATAGCACGTGCACCGTACCGTATGGCTCCGGCAGAGATGCGAGAGCTACGAGATCAGATAGAACAACTGTTAGGTCATGGCTTTATTCGCAGGAGTACCTCACCTTGGGGCGCTCCAGTTTTGTTTGTAAAGAAGAGAGACGGTTCACTGAGGTTGTGTGTGGACTACCGTGAGTTGAATAAGGTCACGATACGGAATAAGTATCCGTTGCCTCGAATCGATGACTTATTCGACCAGTTGAGAGGAGATTCTTTCTTCTCGAAGATTGATTTGAGATCGGGATACCATCAGTTGCGTATCAGGGAGGAGGATGTCTCGAAGACTACGTTCTTGTCGAGATATGGTTCTTATGAGTTTCGGGTTATGCCTTTTGGTTTGACCAACGCTCCAGCAGTGTTTATGGACTTGATGAACAGAGTGTTCCGGGATTTCCTAGATCAGTTTGTCATTGTCTTCATCGATGATATTCTGGTTTACTCCCAGACAGAGGAGGAGCACGCTGAGCATTTGAGGCAAGTTTTGCAGACACTACGTCAGAACGAGTTGTATGCAAAATATGAGAAGTGCGGGTTTTGGTTGAAGGAGGTCCAGTTTTTGGGACACATTATTTCCGACCGGGGGATATCTGTTGATTCGGGGAAGGTATCCGCGGTGAGGGAGTGGGGACAGCCCACGACACCAACGGAGATTCGTAGTTTCTTGGGTCTAGTAGGATACTACAGGAGGTTTTTTCGGGGTTTTTCGAAGATAGCAGGTCCTTTGACACATCTGACTCGTAAGGGTGTGCCGTTCATTTGGAGTGATGCCTGTCAGTTGGCATTCGATGAGTTGAAGGATAAGTTAACCTCAGCACTTGTGTTAGCATTGCCGAGACCGGGAGTTGAGTATTTGGTTTACACCGATGCGTCCTTGCAAGGACTTGGAGGTGTATTACAGCAGGAGAGACATGCCATAGCTTATGCTTCCCGTAAGCTTAAACCTCATAAGAAGAATTACCCCACGCATGATTTGGAATTGGTGGCGGTGGTATTCGCCCTACGGATTTGGAGGCACTATCTTTTGGGGGAGAAGTTCCAACTGTTCATGGACCACAAGTCCCTACAATACCTGTTCATGCAGAAGGAGTTGAATATGTGGCAGCGTAGGTGGCTTGAGTTTATGAAAGACTACCAGTTCGATATACAGTATCACCCAGGTAAGGCTAACGTGGTAGCAGACGCGTTGAGCCGTAGGCCAGCAGATGAGGTGGCAGGGGTGTGGAAGGCAAAGTGGAAGGAGTTGGGAAACCAGGATGCAGTGGCCCGATCTTTCATGTCTGTGATGACCGTTACACCGCAGATTGTCACGAAGGTAGTACGGACATAGGCTAAGGACTCGTTCTGTCAGGAGCAGATAGTTCGATTACTAGCAGAGGGAGACGAGTCCTATACCGTTAGCTCAGACGGGGGATTACGCTTCAATGGGAGATTGGTGGTTCCGAAAGGGGAAGAATTGCGACACGAGGTGATGGCAGAGTCGCACGGCTCACGGTTCGCAGTACATCCCGGAGGGGACAAAATGTACCAAGACATGAGACGGAAGTATTTGTGGAGCGATATGAAGAGAGATATTGCTGAGTTTGTTTCGAAATGCGCCACTTGCCAGCTAGTAAAAGTGGATCATCAGAGATCGACAGGACTTCTACAGCCGTTGGAGGTTCTGGTATGGATGTGGGAAAGCATATCCATGAACTTTATCACGGGGTTGCCTACGTCGCAGAGGGGTCACGACTCCGTTTGGGTAATTATGGACAGGTTATCCAAAGTCGCTCACTTTTTACCCGTAAGGACTGACTACACTACGGGACAGTATGCTCAGCTCTTCATTTCAGAGATTGTGAGACTTCACAGTGTGCCCCTAAATATCGTGTCTGACAGAGACAAGATATTTATTTCGCAGTTTTGGGATAGTTTCCAAGAGGCCATGGGCACGGAATTGCGGTTGAGTATGGCTTATCATCCGCAGACCGATGGGCAGACAGAGTGCACAAATCAGATTTTGGAGGACATGCTACGCATGTGCATTATTGACTTTGGAGGTGGATGGGAACAATACCTTCCATTGGTAGAGTTTGCTTATAATAACTCCTACCAGTTCACTATTGGCATGGCTCCGTTTAAGGCGTTGTACGGTAGGCCTTGTCGTTCCCCATCATGTTGGTTAGAGGTGGGGGACAACAAACTACTTGGGCCGGAAGTAATTTAGGACACTTCGGCAAGGATTGAGTTGACTCGGAGTCGCATTTGGGTAGCTCAAGACCGGCAGAAGAGTTATGCTGATGCGAAGAGATCTTTCAGGGAGTTCCAAGTGGGGGACCAGGTTTTGCTCAGAGTATCTCCTATGAAGGGGATTATGCATTTCGGGAAGAAGGGGAAGTTGACACCGAGGTATGTGGGGCCGTTTCCTATTATTGAGCGGATTGGACCAGTTGCGTATAGACTCGGGTTACCGGAGCATTTACACCGGATTCACGATGTGTTTCATATTTCCTCGCTAAGGAAATATCTCAGGGACGATTTGGCTTATTCTCACATCGCTTTGGAGGAGATTGATTTACAACCTGATAGCTCCTACGAGGAGGGGCCGATTGCTATTTTGGACCGAAGTGAGAGGAAGCTGCGGTCAAAGATAGTTCCGTTAGTGCGTGTTCAGTGGCGACATCACAATGTCGAGGAGTCCACATGGGAACACGAGGATGAGATGCGCGAATGTTATTCAAAGTTGTTTTTATCAGGTACTTTCTAGTTCGGAATTTCGGGACGAAATTCTGTTATTAGGGGGGAAGTATGTAATACCCCGTATTTTTGGTGATATTTATTTTTAGGATTAATTAATTAAATGAGAATTAATTGGGAATTAATCCGGATAAAATACTAGCGAGATGTGAGTTGCTATTTGACTATATTGAGTATATATGATGTTATATGAATGTTGAATTATAAAATTTGTCGTGAGATTGATATACGGCAATTTGGACATTTTATTGGGACGCGTGTGACAGTCGCGTCAGGATATAATTATTTTAATCATAAAAGTGAATTTAAATTCTATTAACCGTATGGTCATTTTGAGTGCGGCAACGCGTCCGGAAGGGTCGAGATAGTCAGAAAACACTAGCCGGGGGTTTAGTTTGGGTCCCGGGATATTTTTAGGCCATACCGGCAACATAAAGGGTATTTTGGTAATTTCGTATTTTTGGGAATTAAAAGTGACGAAAATTAAGAGTTTTTATCTGATTGGGAATTGACCCACTTAACCCACTAACCAACCATTAATGACCCAATAAGCTACGGGGGTTATCAGATTAGGTTTCCAAAACTTTCCCAAAGAAAACCCTAGCCACCATTGGAGAAAAGCTTGGAGAGAGAGAGATAGAAGGGAATTCTGCAGAAAGAGAGAGGGAACTTCTTCAAATCGTCGTCAAAATCAGAAATTGAATCAAGGCAAGTGATTTAAATTACGTTTTTATGCAGTAAATGCTTCTTCCATGCTTAGACTATCCAATAAATCAAATTGTTCGTGGGAGTTTAATAAAAAAAACCATTTTAATTGGACTTAGAACTTAAATTTTGAGAAGAAATTACATGTAGAATCGTATAGTGATGATTACCCTGATGTTAGTATATATCGGATGTAACAAAAACGGATCTAATTTGAGTAAATTGATGATTATAAATTCTAGGGTTTATGTTCTTGAAAATTTGGGGAAAAGTGAAGAGACTTAATGATTTAATGATGTTTAGGATGAATTGATTCCTTAAAACACGTTAGTATGTGACCTTGATATGTTTAGGATTGATTAGAGACCTTAAAACATTGTTGGGACGAATTTTGGTAGAGATTTGAGGTGTAAAAATTGGTGAAAAACGAGAGAGGATTTCTGGGCTTGAATCTGGTCTCTCGTTAGAAGACCTACCCAGGTCGTTTGAACGAGCTCGTTCGAACGAGCTTCTAACGAGTTGACAGTTTGGGGTTCTAACGAGAGGGATGTTCGTTCGATAATCTCGTTCGAACGAGATCTCGTTAGATAGCCCAGTTCGTTCGAACGAAATCTCGTTCGAACAACCTCGTTCGAACGAGACTTCTAACGAGCTGGCAGTTTAGGCCTTTTTGGCCTATTTTGATTTTGGGAGTCCCGTAAACATGTTCGAGGATAGAGATAACATTCCTTTGATGGTGTATTAGTATACTTGGGACATTTGGGATATAATGAGGAGTAAATTATATAAGTACGGATCGAATCAAATAGACATTATGAGCTGAGATGTGAGTGCCTACTACATCGTGAGAATAAATTATGGCGCGTGTAAATATGGACCAGGATTATATAAGTTGTATATATATTAAGCTGGTACGAGAATGCGATAAGTACTACGATTAAACTACGGTGATTACTAAGATGCGTGTTTACTTAGTATTGACATATGATTTGTGTGTATGACATACCTACCATACTTGCTATCACGGGAGGTTTGCGTTCGCTTAGGGCCCTTTAATCCTTGTGTTGCCCGGATTTAGACTGGTTACCTCGATGAACATAGGTCAGAGAAGCACTTATTGGGATGTTAATAAGTCTACTGATCGTGGGAGCGGAGGTATGTGCGTGACCCATGTGATGTGACTGTGTTCGCCTCCACTGTTTGTGTTTTGTGTTATCTGAACGATTCCTGAGAGATTCGGAATACGTGATTCCTTATGTACGTGATGTACCGGGATGGATAGCAGAGTATGTATGCACCGCAGCTTAGTCTCGGGGTGCTTATATTGTATATTTATGTTGTGGAAAATATACACTTAATAAACTGGGAACTTTCATATGGTATTGTGTGTATAACTATGGAATAATAAAAGGGATGATCTATAATGAGTTGTATTACTTTTATGTGAGAACCTGAATTTATGTTAAGCCCCTATATAATTGCGAGCGTTATATTGTTAATGGAAACCGAGTAGTAAGGGTAGAACCTATGGCAGTCTAGCTAGATACGATGTCACTTAGCTAGTGGGTTGTGTCATTTTAGATGGGTACTTTCATTAGGAGTGCACAGTTAGACGAGAGGTGAGAATTTCATGTGAGTGCACGTCCTAACATGTACTTTGCATTTAATGTTTTAAATGTTTTTAAAGAACTTGCAGGTTTTTAAAATATCTCCACATTCGGGCTCTGACCCGTTTGCTTTCAAATCTATTTTTTTTGTAAAACCATTTTAGGTGCCCAGCCACAAGGACACCATGCATAGGATACTCATTCAGGTGACGAGCTGTAGTTGTTTGTGGAAGCTACAGGGATTTGCTTTTAGACGCTTCTACCATTTGGATTCCATATTCAGTATTCTTCAGTTGTAGGTCATGTTGCCCAAATTCTATTAGAGACTTTTCCATTTCAGTTTTCAGACTTGGCATGTATTGATTCAGTATTCAGTATTTAGTTATTCTTTTCAGTTGTGGAGTTTGTTATGAGGAGTTTTTCCTCCGGATTTATTTATATCGTGTGATGGTTATTCTATTGTTTTCGTTATAGTGAATGGTGATATTATTCTCGTTTTAAATCTTTCACTGCATGTTAATCAGACTTTAATTAAAATTTGGCAACTTACTTTTTAAATACTAGGTGGTTAGTAATAATAAAATGTTTTCGACAGTGATGCTATTAGCTGAGCCAACTTGGCATTTTGAATTAATTTAATAAAGGAGTAGCTACCCGGTATTTAATTAGTCGGGGTGTCACAATAGTGTTATATATATCGACTATAACAATAGAATCTTTTAATTATGATATTATTAATCATCAAAAATAAATTACTAACTACCCGCAAGATTTCTGTAAAAGCCAAACCAATATTATTTTAATTAAGCCACCTTCCCAACAATGTTAAATTTACCTAATTTAACCTTGAAGAAAATTTTCCAACACCCCCCTCCCCTTTCAAGTCTGCCGTCTGATCCGTTTTTATCCTGCGATCCTCGCGATATGGCAAGGTTCCATACACACATGCATCCCCTTGCCAAGTCCGCCGTCTGATCCGTTTTTATCCTGTGATCCTCACGATATGACAAGATTCCACACATGACATAAATCATCCTCTGACTCGTTTAAACTGTCGATCCTAGACACATTATGTTGCCAATAAATTCTAATATCCCTTTTAGTCCTACAATATTAATTTCCAAAATTTCTTACACTCATTAATCAAATTTATTCCCCCCCCCCCCCCCCCCCCTTAAAAGGGATGTGAAAATCCTCAAAATACCCCTTAGTCCTAACTAAGGGTTCTCAAAACACAAATTCGTCCTATCCTATGTAAATGATGATTATCAAATTTCACTCCACCTAAATATCAATCCTAGGCTATCGTAACAATGGAATAACATAGAAAATCACCCCCACCCCAAATTATATAACCCGCATAGACTCACACTAACTAGTTCCATACCTAATTAGCTTAAATCACAACTAAGGCCCACTCACTAGTCCCATACCTAACAAGTGTACTATAACAATGGGTGAAAACTAATTACCTACACTACCCAACATTTCTGAAATATTATCATATTTCCATAAAGTAACACAATTACAAATTATAACAACATTCATAAAAACACTAAATTCCTATTTAAATAATTTTAATCTAAATAATGGTGTAAGGACACAAATTTCCTATTGAGTCCCTTGTTGTTTTGGCTCAAATTCAGAAAAACGTTTGAGTCATAGGATAGAATACTTGACCATCCTTCAAACCTATGAAATACATGAGTTGAATACGTAGCGGCCAAGACTTATAAAGGTTCATCATTAACGAGTCAAGTGCTATGTTTATACGTTATCAACATCATATTCCATAGTCTCCAATGGTATGAATGCAATTCTATATCTATATAGGGATACTTAGAATATATTTATATTGGGTGTACTTTTATTTTAAACCAAGGTTTATTTTCAGAAGGTTTCTTTAAAACTTTAAAATAAAGTTTCTGGCTAAAAATGGAATTTTTAAGCTTTCTGCTTTTTCGTTCGAAATTATCATTCGAACGAGGTTTGCCAATGACTTGCCATTAGAACCTTATTAGATAATTCGTTCAAACGAAATGTCGTTCGAACGAGATTTTGGGGGGAACAGTTTTTGGCAGTTTTTTGGCACTTTCCCACTACTTTGTCCCACTATTCTTTCACAGAATTTAATGACTTCGAGAACAAAAAATTTCTAAGAACTTTTTCCATCTCCTAGAGAGTATTTGAAAGATTAATTCTTTCATAAAATGTTCCCTTGGTGTTGGTTATCCAAATTGATATATACAAAGAACAAAACCAAGTTTACACCCAATTTCTTGTGTTAATCCAAGTTTCTATCTATCTATATATATATACATCTTGCTTGAAGAGTTTGTTTGCCACTGGATTCATCTCTAACGTAAAAGAGAGTTTGGGTTTGCTTCTGCATCCCACAAAAAAGAAGTTTGTTTGCTGTGACATACCTAGTTGGAGAAAGGCTCCTTGTTTCGGTGACGGTGACCAGAAAAAGTCCGATCGGTGGATTTCGAGACCGCGGTGGAGCTCCATGGTTATTCGCTAGGAAGAGGTGTATACAAGAAAAAGCGTCGGGG
Organism: Sambucus nigra; assembly: GCA_949130495.1. Classification (NCBI taxonomy): domain Eukaryota; kingdom Viridiplantae; phylum Streptophyta; class Magnoliopsida; order Dipsacales; family Adoxaceae; genus Sambucus; species Sambucus nigra. The sequence continues at coordinate 337,581,587 of OX422213.1, read as the reverse complement.
CTTGGACGGAGTCAAGTTGAGTGTCGTAAGTCTTACTGTCTTGTATTTGTAATTTCGTACTTAGTGAATTTGAGACTAGGTCTGTCTGAGGTTTTTTCCCGTTGTGAGTTTTTCCTCATACATCGCGGCATAGTGGTTTGCTTTTTTTATCTTTTGTTAAATTCACCTAGAATGCATGCTTAGGTAAAAAGATAAAATTTGGTTTAAATCACTACTTGGTTAATTTGGTGCAAAATTACTTTGGGTATATTTTAATTTAATTCAAGTCATAACTTAATTTGATAAAATTTGGTTTTTCTAATTTGCTAAAATGAATTAGTATTGTTAGGAAAATTTCTAGGATTTGAATTGAATCAATTTGATTTAAGTGAAATTAAAAAAATGTGTGGATTTAATATTATTTCACTTGGTTTAATTTTAATTTGTAAGAAATTAAAATTTGTTATTTGTGTGTGTTTAATTGATCCATCTCGCTTTCGCATCTATTTAAAAGGATATTGAATTACTTTTTGTTGTAAATATTTTTAAAATTGGGGGCCTCGTGTTCCAACAAGTTGTATCAGAGCGGGATCGGTAAATTATTGCTTTTAAGATGCTTTAAATATTTTTTGACAAAAATGGAATTTTCACTGTTTTCAAAATTTCAAATTTTCGATGGTCCTCTCATGCTTGCACCTGACTTTTCTCTTGCCATATCTTATGTGTAACTGCTTGCATGTCTTACATACTATAGCTTTTGTGCTTAATGATATATTTCTTTGCTAGTTGTATGTTTTGTTTATCATTCTTCTACTCTATGCTTCATTATCAACCACATGCTATAATTATGATTTTAGTTTATCTTTCGTATTTTATTCTTTCAGTGTAATTTGCATTAAATGAAAAATACAAATTGATTTTTGTCTATCTTTTTAGTTATTTTTTGTGTTTGGTGAAAAACTTTGAAAAACTCAAAAAGATTTTATTTTGTGTGTATTTTGGTTTTACACACATTTTGTGGCATATGTTTATGTTTGAATCCTCATTTCGCTTCCATGTGAATAGAACTTTGTGTTAGAATTTTAATCCTTAAAATGTTCTTTATCATGCTTACATGGAGTAGCTTAAGTTTGACTTGCGTAATGGATTAACTTTTTTATGCCTTTACACACATGCATGAGCTTTTTGAACCTTAAGGTCACATGTTATATTTGAGCTTTGTGAGGTGTTCTCCTATTAATCTAGTCATCTACATACTATGACCTAGGAGGACTAGTGCATGTGAAAATCTGTTTCACGTGAGATTTGTGAGATATAAAAAATAATTTGTATAAATGTGCACGAGGAGGGGGTTCGAAAGGAAAAATACTTTCCTTTGCGAGTAAGACACCATTTGGAATGGAACTAAAAGAAATACGTGGGCCAAAAGCCTAAAAGAAAATATGGCATTAAAAGAAAAATAATTTTCTAAGGCCTAACTTGTTTAGTTGATTTATTCATTCAAAAGAATAATATATATGCTTATTGAGGAAGTTTGAATGATATATCAACGGTCTTCACAATGCCCATTTATCCTAGTTGCGTTTTCAATGTCATGACTCTATTGGTTTGTAGAATCATTAACATGCTAGGTTTGTATGCATCGTGTTTATTTGTTCATTAGTTCACTTTATTCTGTCACATATAGTCTAAATTCTAGTTGATAAAGTTTTGCAATAAAATGCGAACTACGTGAACACGTTTAAGTGATTGGGTTTTAATTCATTGGTATATTGTTCACACCCCTTCACTTCCATTTCCATATGACACATTTATGCTATAAGAGTGTGAAAAACTTATGTTATTTAGTTTTATGGCATTTTGGTGTTTATATCTATATGTGTGTACTTATGCTTAGTTTGAATATATATATATATATATATATATATATATATATATATATGATATTTTTTCTGTTTTTGAGTCTTTGCCATGATAGCTAGTTCATTTATGCTTGTACTTCATTTTTGGTATCTATCTTGTTGCGAATTTTGTTTCGATATCACATGCTTAGATTACTACAATCAATTGATATCTTTTGTTATCACATCATTGTTGATATTCGTATCTTTATGTGGATTATTTGAATTTTAGTTGCCCATGTGCTTTAATGTTCTCATCACTTTCTGCACAATTGCATGTTTAGCTTGTTATCCCATTCTATTAATACCTTGTTTAGTTTAGGGGGAGTATATGCTTTAATTAGGGGAGATAAGTTATTTTTTTGATTCTTTAGCCTTTTTCTATTCCTGAACAAAAAGGGGGAGAATGATAGGGGGATAAATTGTATTTAATCCTATTATTATCATATCTAAGTTTAGGAGATTTAACTTAGGGGGAGTCACACTCTTCTTAGGTAGATCATTTGATAAAGGGGGAGAATTAATTAAGGGGGACTCTTTATTTAAATTGCATTTAATATATTAATATTCCCTATGCATTTAATGTGTTGCTTAAGTGTTCATCTATTGTAAAGCAGCATATATTTAAAGTGGCAAAGCGTTTAATTCTAAAGTGGTATTTCAAGTCAAGCATTGTACTCTTTATTTTGGGTGGGATGTTTTCGAGTCTAGTGAGTTTGACGACCCTTTAGGATTTTTGTTTGGTTTTTGTCCCAGAATATCCAAAGGGGGAGATTTGTAAGGACATAAATTTTTAATTGAGTCCCTTATTGTTTTGGCTCAATTCCGAACAAAAATGTTTGAGTCATAGGATAGAATACTTGACCATCCTTCAAGCCTATGACATGCAAGAGTTGAAGACGTAGCGGCTAAGATTTATAAAGGTTCATCATTGCCGAGTTTCAAGTGCTATGTTTCTTCGTCATCAACATCATATTCCTTAGTCTCTAAAGGTATAAATGCATTTCTATATCTATGTAGGGAGACTTGGAATAGGTTTATATTAGGTGTATTTTTATTTTAAACTAAGGTTCATTTTTAGAAGGTTTCTTTAAAACTTTAAAATAAAGTTTCTGGGCTAAAAATGGAATTTTTAAGCTTTCTGGTTTTTCATTCGAACAAGATTTGCCAATGACTTGCCACTGGAACCTCGTTAGATAGTTCATTGGAACGAAAATGTCAGTCGAACGAGATTTCGAAGGGAACAGTTTTTGGCAATTTTTTTGGCACTTTACCACTACTTTGTCCCACTATTATTTCACAGAATTTAATGACTTCGGGAACAAAATTTTTCTAAGAACTTTTTCCATCTCCTAAAGAGTATTTGAGAGCTTAATTCTTTCATAAAAATTTCTATTGGTGTTTGTTATTCGAATTGATATATTCAAAGAACAAAACAAAGTTTACACCCAATTTCTTATGTTAATCCAAGTTTCTATCTATATACATATACATCTTGCTTGGAGAGTTTGTTTGGCACCGGATTCATCTCTACCGTAAAAGAGAGTTTGGGTTTGCTTCTACATACCACAAAGAAGAAGCTTGTTTGCTGTGACATACCTAATTGGAGAAAGGCTCCTTGTTTCGGTGACGGTGACCAAAAAAAGTCCGATCAGTGGATTCCGAGACTGCAGTGGAGCTCCGTGGTTATTCGCTAGGAAGAGGAGTATACAAGAAGAAGCATCGGGGCTTGGATGGAGTCAAGACAAGTGATGTAAGTCTTACTCTCTTGTATTTATAATTTCGTACTTAGTGGATTTGAGGCTAGGTCTGTCCGAGGTTTTTTCCCGTTGTGCGTTTTTCCTCGTACATCGCGGCGTAGTGATTTGTTTATTTTATCTTTTGCAAAATTCACCTAGAATGCATGCTTAGGTAAAAAGATAGATTTTGATTTAAATCACTACTTGGTTAATTTGGTACAAAATTAATTTGGGTATATTTTAATTTAATTCAAGTCATCACTTAATTTGATAAAATTTGGTTTGGCCTAATTTGCTAAAATGAATTAATATTGTTAGGCAAATTTCTAGGACTTGAATTGAATCAATTTGATTTAAGTGAAATTAAAAATATGTGTGGATTTAATCTTATTTCACTTGATTTAATTTTAATATGAAAGAAATTAAAATTTGTTATTTGTGGGTGTTTAATTGAACCATCTCACTTCCGCATCTATTTAAAAGGATATTGAATTACTTTTTGTTGTAAGTATTTTTAAAATTGAGGGCCTCATGTTCCAACAAATGGAAACCAAGAACACATAAATATTGATTTTCAGAAATATAGCTACATGAAAGTCCTATCATAGTCATTATTTTCTAGCACAAATAATTAATTCTCTAGGGTTCTCACATGAAATATCAAAATTTACTTTTAAAAGGGCTCCTCTACATGCACATGACCATAGCAAAATAGACTACACAAACATAACCCAAAGAATAACAAAGTTATAAGTATTCGGTAACATTAATTTTTCATGCAAAACAATCCCGAAATTTATCTCTTCAATATTTATATTCATAACTTATTTTAGAAAACATGAGTTTAATGGAGGCTACAATCAAAACACATAACACTAAAGGAAAAGAATAGGGTCAACATTCCTATGATGAGTTTGACAAAAAAATCTGATTATATGTAAGTGTTCCTCTAAAAAAAATGGACCAAAAACTCTTATTGAACCAACTTAGGACAGATTAGCCTTGGCCTTCAAAACTGAGCTTGAAAAGTAATTTTAATGGTGGTTAGGGTTTTGAGGTAGAAGATGATAGGAAAAAGACAGTTTTCTGATCTTAGGGTTTTCACAATTGGGTGTTTTAAAAACTAGCCCCGTAAATTTAATTATATATAAGTGGATGATTATTTAAAAGTAATCAAATTCATCAAAAAAAAGGATTGCAGCATACGAAAACTGCTGGGATCAATCGATCGACCCTTGGCATTGATTGATCGATCGCCCAGAAAATCTGACAGTTCGGCTTAAAAATTTATAAGGGACAAATATTTAAAAAAGCAGATAAACTTCGTTTTAACTCCGATTTCAATTCCGCTTGAAGTTTTATTCTTCTGAAATCGTAACCAACCTATTTAACCAATAAAAATTATAAAATTATAAATTTTATTTTTCCCAAATTTTCCAATTAATTAAATAAATAAACTAATAAAAACACGGAGTGTTACATACTTCCCCACTAGCAAAGAATTTCAGTCTCAAAATTAGACGAATCATACACGTCAAGCACAAATTGCGCAAAACAAATTAAGGCTCATATATGCCTACCCATACCTCGATCGGGCGCCCATACACCCAATCCTACACGTTCGTATTCCCACGATAAAATACAATATATATAACTCCTATATATAAGTATCTAAGAAAGTAACGACATCTCACGCTCTCTACTCGGATCGTCACTCGATCCTATCTTCAACAATCATCATGAATGCTTAACTCCTCAAGTCAAATTACATTGCTACATTAATATTAGAGGTACCCACAATTCAAACCAACGATTTCTCCAAAATAAATCGTTATCTCCAAGATTAAATTCTGAAATTTTTATCTCCAAAATTAAATGCTAAGGATTCTCAAATCAAGATCTATATCTCTAACCTTAATGCCTACAACATCCTTAAAAACACAACTCCCTATCTCCAAGAATCACATCTAACACGAATGTTACACCCTCTACCTTAATGCGTACGAGTCAATAAAGGAAATCAAAGATCGGTAACGTGGAAGCTAAACGGACTCACAACCTATGAGACCTAAAACCATGCTCTGATACCATATGCCACACCCCGCTAAATTATGGCATCGTTCGCCACCAAAACTAAGCCGGGTGCGAGTAATATGAATATCATCCTTAGCATGTGACAGATATGAGACATAAAAACTTTAATCCACAAGATAAATTATTTTAATCAAAGCCAAATATGAATGACATCCAACTGATTAAAAACACCAAAGTGAGATCAAAATCCATCACATGTGATCTCCGAATATCTCAATAATTAAATAAATAAATCCAACTGAAATCTTAAAACAACTTTGGAACCAAATGGCCCAATAAACTCAAAAATAGTCTCATAAATAATATGACAGAATGGAAAGAGAAATCTAACTACTAAAGCAATAAGATTAATCCAGCTTCACCTCTAAAAGATCTCCAATGAATCTTATGTATCAACTCCCAAATAAATCCTAAAAATGATTAGCCAACGCATGTGTCAGAGCCAAAGTCCCAAGCATGTAAACTCGCTACTCCTCTCAAATATGGTCCTTGAACCGAGACAATAATGCTATATATATCGACTATAACAATAGAATCTTTTAATTACGAGATTATTAATCACCAAAAATGAATTACTAACTACCCGCAAGATTTCTATAAAAAGCCACAACAATATTTTTTAATTAACCCACCTTCCCAACAATGTTAAATTTAATTAATTTAACTGTGAAGAAAATTTTCCAACACCCGTCCCCCTTTGAAGTCTGCCTTCTGATCCGTTTTTATCCTGCGATCCTCACGATATGACAAGGTTCCACATACACATGCATCCCCTTGTCAAGTCTGTCGTTTAATCCGTTTTTATCCTGTGATCCTCGCGATATGACAAGATTCCACACATGACACGACATAAATCGTCCTCTGGCCCGTTTAAACAGTCGGTCCTAGACACATTATGTTGACAATATATTTTAATATCCGTTTTAGTCCTGCGATATTAATTTCCAAAATTTCTTATACTCATTAATCAAATTTATTTCCCCCGCCCTTAAAAGCGATGTGAAAATCCTCAAAATACCCCTTAGTCCCAACTAAGGGTTCCCAAAACACAAATTCGTCCTATCTTAAGTAAATGATGATTATCAAATTTCACTCCACCTAGATATCAATCATAGCCTATCGTAACAATGGCATAACATAGAAAATCATCCCCCACCCCAAATTATATAACCCGCATAGACTCACACTAACTAGTCCCATACCTAACAAGTGTACTATAAAAAGGGGTGAAAACTAATTACCTACAATACCCAACATTTCTGAAATATTACCATATTTCCATAAAGTAACACAATTACAAATTATAACAACATTCATAATAACACTAAATTCCCATTTAAATAATTTTAATCTAAATAATGGAAACCAAGAACACATAAATATTGATTTTCGAAAATATAGCTACATGCAAGTCCTATCATAGTTATTATTTTCTAACACAAATAATTAATTCTCTAGGGTTCTCAAATGAAATATCAAAATTTACTTTTAAAAGGGCTCCTCTACATGCACATGCCCATAGCAAAATCGACTACACCAACAAAACCCAAAGAATAACAAAGTTATAAGTATTCGGTAACATTAATTTTTCATGCAAAACAGTCCCAAAATATATCTCTTCAATATTTATATTCATAACTTATTTTAGAAAATATGAGTTTAATGGAGGCTATAATCAAAACACATAACACTAAAGGAAAAGAATAGGGTCAACATGCTTGTGATGAGTTTGACAAAAAAATCTGATTAGATATAAGTGTTCCTCTCGAAAAAATGGATCAAAAACCCTTCTTGAACCAACTTGGGACAGATTAGCCTTGGCCTTCAAAACTGAGCTTGAAAAGTAATTTTAATGGTGGCTAGGGTTTTGAGGTAGAAGATGATGAGAAAGAGAGAGGTTTATTCTCTTAGAGTTTTCACAAAATGGCGTTTTAAAAACTAGCCCCGTCACATTAATTATATATAAGTGGAAGATTTTTAAAAGTAATCAAATTCGTAAAAAAAAAAGGATTGCAGGGCATGAAAACTGCTGGGATCGATCGATATACCCCTGGCGTCGATCGATCGATCGCCCAAAAAATCTGACAGTTCGGCTTAAAAATTTATAAGGGACAAATATTTAAAAAATCATATAAAATCCATTTTAACTCCGATTTCAATTCCGCTTGAAGTTTTATTCTTCTAAAATCGTAACCAAACTATTTAACCAATAAAAATTATAAAATTATAAAATTTATTTTTCTCTAATTTTCCAATTAATTAATTAAATAAACTAATAAAACACAGGGTGTTACAGAAGCTACATTAATTATCTAATTGAGGTGAATTTAAATAAATTTAGACTCAGGGAATAGACATGGGGATTTTGAGCTAGTGCTAAGGGTGTTAGGCATGGTCTTAGCCGGAATTGTTTTTAATTATATATATACATGGAAATAGAGATAGTGTATATATATATATATATATATATATATATATATATATATATATATATATATATATATATATATATATATATATATGTGTGTGTGTGTGTGTGTGTGTGTATTATAGATACTGGTGTGCATTATTTTTTGTGGGAAAACATGCCCCTCTAATACTATCATGGGTGGTTACGCGATGTGGGTGAATCCCTTGGCTAGTGAATCGAGGAAGAGTATGGTCCCCAGGTCAAAGCGCCCGGTATTTTGTTGTGTGATTTATTTTTTGAGGTGAGATGGTTTGGGTTTGATTCGGTCTCACACTCAATATGATCGCCTCCACTACGTTATGATTTTATTATATGTTTCGGTGTGAGTTAACCGACTTATGGTAACCGGATTAGAGTTAGTATACCTCGAATATAATAGCATTTTTTAGAAAAGCATTCGGGGAACTATTACTCGGTAGGATGGTTATTATACTCGACATATGTGTGATTGTTGTAGTATATTTGTACATAAATAATTTTGTGGATAATTATATACGGGTTAAATACATAAAGTGTGAATGTATTTTATATCTAACTGGCATGAATGTTATATAATTAATTAAAGTGGAAATGATTAAGTTAATGAGTAAAATAACTGATGAGTCGAAAGCAGGAAGTACTTGGGATAGAGTATAACGATACAAGATTTTCAACAGGAGTAGTTATATGGGGTAGAATAACTAGTTGGTTTAGAAGGTCAGCATTAGGTGCGCACAGTAGTTGAGGGGTGAGTAATATGTCAAGAGAGTGCAATACACGCTTAAATATGAAAAGTATTAATGAATATTTAATTGTTGCATCTTAATTACTTCATAAATATTTTATAAATGGTTTTGGGCTCTGACCCGTGTCAAAAAAATTCAAAACATTTTAGGTGTCCATCCATAGGGAAGCCAAGCTTGAGGAATCATTCCAGGTATGTGTAGCTGCAACACTTGTGGAGGCTTGTAGTATTTTGTGTAGACGTTTCAGTTATTCATTCATTGACTAGTATTTTGACGCAGTATTTTATTTGGTCATGTTGCCACTTAAGTTGATACACTTTTTGTTTTATTTATCAGATGATGTATTTGGATTTAACTTTATTTATATATACTTATGGTTTGGATTTTTGCTTGGAGCTGATGGTTTATTCAGTATTCATTCTTTATCTATCTATCGAGTGATGATTCAGACTCTTATATCTGTGTTGATAAGTTATGACACTTCTATTTTTAGCATATTGTTTCATTAATGAAAGATAAAATTAACACCGAATTAATTTAACATAGGTGGTTAGCAAATTAAAAAAAATGACAGTGATGCTAAAAATGAACCAAATGATATTCCTATTTATTTTCATAAAGGACTGATCACCCATGATTAAAATAGGATGGGTGTCATAGATGGTATCAGAGAATCAGGTTCTAGTATCCATAGGATTTTTGCGGCTTACTACAATTTTATCTTAGTGTTCTTTGATATGGAGCCATATTATTAGAACTATTGAATTCATAATTTTGTATTTGAGATTACGTTCTCTACTATTATATATGTATTGACTGTGAACTCATACAATTTGATCTGATTTCAGATGTCCCCCAGGAGTGGATGATCAGTAAGGGTAGCGGCGACAGTCGAGGAGAGATATGCTCAATATGAGTTACATGCAGTGCAACCACAACTATCGCAGAGGATAGTGACGGCAGCAGAGGTGGCCTGTATTATGGCACTGAAAATTAAAGCCGATATGAGTTCCATGAACTCTTCTTTCCTCAGTCCCAGCCACCACAGTATATAGTGGAACCAATTGTCCAGGACCACCTTGGGATGCTAGATTGGTAGAGATTGAGGGAGGCATTTCAGAAGGGCCACCCACGAGAGTTTCAATGTAGTTCTTACGTGGTCTTATCTTGCCATTGGAAAAAGGATATTTCGTGCCACCTTCGAATGGTTGAATGTAAAGAAGTGAAGAAATAGATGTTGGCCACTTTTATACTTGTTGGAGAAGCTTTTTAATGGTGGGAATATGTCACCACTACCGAGGAGGGGCATACTATGCCCATTGTTAACTTCAGGGTGAGGTTTGAACACAAGTTATTTTCACCAGCTATTGAGATAGAGATGCCAAAGAGGTTTAATGAGGTGGTTCAGGGTGAACGTTTCATGGATGAGTATGAGGAGGAGTTCAAACATTTGGCTAATTTTGTGCCCAATAAGGTGAATAGTGAAGAGAAGAAGAAACTGAGGTTTATGGATGGGCTAGCTTAGAGGAACAGGTAACACTTTATTAGCAACCCCGCATTAAGGACTTATATTGATGTTGATTATACTGCACTTCTGTATTTCCAGGATCATCACTTTTATCTGAAGGGAAATAAAATAGGGGGTGGGCCTAGCCATCCAGGTAAGGCAGGTAGGAACGGTGCTAGTGGAGCACTACAGTAGCAGTCAGGTATATAGTTGGGATATGATTCTCTGTAGGGAGATTAGACCAAGCGATTTAGATATGGAGGTTCCCACCTAAGAGAGGTTTTAGGCAAGGCCAGTAGGTTCCTCAACAGCAGGAGTAGCATATTCCCCAGGGTTGTCATGGCTAAGGGAACAATGGAGGAGGCCAGTAGGGTCGAGGTCACTAGGGCCAATAATAGGGTTAGCCTCGATAGGGCTAGAGGCAGGGGACTTCCCAGGGCATTGCTTTGTTTGTGGGAAGATGGATCATATGAAGTGAGAGTGTCCATAGAGTGGTAGGGGACCACATCAGTAAGGTGCCCAGTAGGGTAGTAGGCACAGTTACCCTCGAAAGCACTAGCACCACTAGCTCAACCAGTACAAGGGCAATTACAATACGAATGTGTCTATAACGTCTGAGATGCAGTCATATAGCAGTCCCAATAGGCACCACCTATCGTAGAAGGTATGTTTCCTATTCACGGGATTGAGGGTAGGATTTTATTTGATACAATGGCATCACACTCCATTATAGCCACCAAATTTTCATGTGCGACCAGTTTATTAGAGACATCCAGTAGTCTCATTATGTGTGTAGAGTCACCTTTAGGTAGTGGGTCGCTTATACACTCGATCTTTAGGGGTGTGGATATTGATGTGGGGAGACTATGTTTAGTCGCCAACCGTTTAGTGTTAGATATGGAGGGCTCCTATGTCATTTTAGGTATAGATTGGTTAATGGGATACCGGGCGATGGTGGATTATTTTGAGAGGACCATTATGTTCCCTATTCCAAGGAAGTAGATATTTCTAGTGGTTATGTCTCTTCCTGGGGGAGGGTTGAGCACACATTTGTATTACATTGATGACAAGACCTCACAGGATGTGGTTGTCTCCTTAGACTCGATTTCAGTAGTGAGCGAGTTTGAGCATGTGTTCCATGAGATACCCGAGATACTACCCAATCGAAAAATTGAATTAGTTATTGACTAGCATTAGCTATGAGGTCGATCGCTTGGGTGCCTTATCTCATTTCCCCTTTAGAGATGCAGGAGTTGAGGGAGCAGATTCAACTTCTTTTGGGGCAGGGTTTCATTAGACGGACTACATCACCGTGGGTTGTGCCAGTGTTGTTCTTCAAGAAGAGGGATGGATCACTTCGGCTATGTATAGATTACAGGGAGTTGAACAAGGTCATGATTTAGAGTACATACCCGCTACCTCGGATCGATACATGTTCAAATAGATGAGGGGAGCATCTTACTTTTCCAAGATAGATCTGAGGTCAGGATATTATCAGTTACGCATTAGAGAGGAGGACGTTCTTAACACTTATTTTTTAACATGGTATGGGTCATATAAGTTTAGAGTGATGACATTTGGACTCACCAATGAACCAGTAGTGTTCATAGATCTTATGAATTGAGTTTGCAGAGAGTTCCTTGACTAGTTTATGATCATATTCATCGATGATATTCTGGTTTACTTTGGTTTTGAGGAGGAGTATGCATAGAATCAGTAGATGGTTCTACATACGTTACAAGATCACTAGTTGTATGCCTAATTTCAAGAAGTGTGGATTTTAGCTTTGGGAGGTGCAATTTTTTAGCCACATTATGTTTGGCAGGGGTATTATTTTTTATCCAATTAAGGTATAGACGGTGAGAGAATGGGGATATCCCACAACACCGATTGAGGTTCACAGTTTTCTAGGGTTGGCTAGATACTATCGTCACTTCATTAGGGGTTTCTCAAAGATTTTGGGTTCGTTGACAATCCTAACTATAAAGGTGGTGTCGTTTATTTAGGATGACCATTCTCAGTTAGCTTTCGATAAGATAAAGGAAAAATGAACCCCAGTGCCTGTACTTGCATTGCCTAGGGGAGGAGTTGAGTACGGTGTTTACACAGATGCATCTTTGTAAGGACTTGGGGGTGTACTACAGCAGGAAGAGAGGAATAAAGATTATGCATCTTGCAAGCTTAAGCCCCACGAGTAGAATTAACCTATAAATGATCTTATGTTAGCAGTGGTTTTATTTATCTTGAGGATTTGGAGGTATTGTCTTTTGGGGGAGCAGTTTACCTTATTCACGAACCATAAATCACTTCATTCGTTGTTCACGCAGAAGGATCTGAACATGAGGTAGAGGAGATGGTTAGAGTTAGTGAAGGATTACCAGTTTAATATGCAGTATCATCATGGGAAGGCTAATGTGGTGGTTGATGCATTGAGCCGGCGACCTGCTGGGAGATAGTAGAGCTTTGGAAGGTGGAGTGAGGGTGGGGAAAGAACATGCAGGGAATCATTATTGCCATGAAAGAGTTCGCCACTTGTTAGCTGATGAGGTGGAGTATTATTCGATTAGTTTTGAGGGAGGTTTATGCTTACGTGGGAGACTCATGGTTCCATAGGATAAGGATTTGACACATGCAGTGATGTCAGAGTCATATGGACTGAGGTTTGCCGTACATCTCGGTGGGGATACAATGTACCAGGATATGAATAGGAAGTATTGGTGGTTGAGGATGAAGCGGGATAGAGCGAAGTTTGTCTCGAAGTGTGCTACCTTCCAGGTAGTAAAGGTAGACCGCCAAAGACTGACGGGGATACTGTAGCCACTCGATAATCCAGTGTGTAAGTGGGAGAGTATCTCCATGGATTTTATTATTGGGTTACTGATATTAGCAAGGTCATGACTCCATATGCGTGATAGTAGATTAATTGGCTAAGGTGGCCCATTTTTTACCAGTTTGTATGGATTTTGAGATGAAGCAGTATGCGCAGTTATTTATTATTGAGATAGTGAGGCTGCATGGAGTTCTGATTAATATCCGGTCGAATCAGGACAATATTTTTATGTCCCATTTCTGGCAGATTTTTTCAGAGGCTAAGGGTACGTATTTACATTTGAGTAGAGCGTATCATGTACAAATATATGGGCAAATAGGGCTAGTTAATCATATGTTGGAGGATATGTTGAGGATGTGCATACTTAACTTCAGGGTTGGATGGGAGAAGTATCTTCTACTGGTGGAGTTTGCGTATAACAACTCCTCCCAGTTCACCATCGGAATGGCACCATTTGTGGCACTGCATGAACCGCCTTGTCATTCACCCACTTGTTAACCAGAGGTGGGGGAAAACAAGAAATTGGGGTCAAAGATGATTCTAGATGCTACTGCCAAGATTGAGCTGATTCGAGGGCGTATCCATATAGATCAGGACAGGCAAAGGAGTTATGTCGATGTACATAGGAGACACATAGATCTGGAGGTTAGTGACCAGGTTTTGGTATGGGTGTCTTTGTAACACCCCGTATTTCTGGGCTTGTATTATAAAATTGGTACATGTATTTTAAATTAACATGTGTTGTAATGTAATGGAATTAATTATTATGTGTGAATTAAAAATATTAATCGAGAGAGACGATGGTTAATATTTGGGGAGTAAGATTACTAAGTTAATCGTAAATAATTATTTTACGTCCTATCATGTTATAGTGACGTGGCAGAAATATATGCCAATTGGGAGTTGTATGTAGACTAATTGCAAAAGGGATAGGACTTTATTTTCGAGTGACTGGGATGGCAATTTAAAGGTCAAAATTAATTCGAATGAGTTAAAATAATCAGAATATTATACTTGGGGGTTGTAATTGGGTTTTGGGGCCTTTTTAGTCATAATCGAGCCCATACGAGAGTGTTCAAGTCACTTGAGCTTGGCTCGTTAGCCTAATTTTGGGAATTGGGATTTAAAATCTAAGGTTTGTCATTTGGTGTAGTAGTATAACATATCTCAAAACCTACGAATCAAAGGAGAAGAGAGTAGAGGCCATTAGAGAGGAAAAAAGGGAGTTCATGGAGGTGAAACGTCTTTTTCTTCAAAGTTGTTGTCGAAATCATGATCGAAAGCAAGGGACGAATACTTTCATCACATGGAAAACGAATTTAGACCTGCTACTGATAAGGCAAGTGTTTATCTTTCATGATTTTATGAGTTATAATACCCATGTTGTGTAGGGTTTCAAATAATTGAATTAAATGATGTTCTTGAGTTGTAAAGATATATAACTTGTGAATTGGAATAGGATTTGCATGTAGAATGAATCCATATCTATAGAGGGCACGAAATCAGAAGGTATATGATAATAACCATGAAAGAAATCTTGGTTGTTTGAGGAACATCTGTGAAAAAACATAAAAACTAGGGCTCTGATAAATATTGAGTTTTGATATATTCTTGGACAAATTCCGAAAAGATTTATTGTGTTAATAATGATAAAAATGATCCCAATACATATGAATTATTATTAGTAATGTTAGTTGGGAGTTTTGGAACCTTGTATGAAGATTTGAAAATATGATAATGGTGAAAAACGTAACTATTTAGAGGAAGAAGAGACCTACTACTTTTCTAATCGATTATCCCTTGGGCGGAATCGATTCGGCAGGCGAATCGGTTTGGTCCCTTAGGCAAATTGATTTGGTTGATCAGAATTATGATATTTCCCTTTTTAATCCATGGATTTGTGAATAATTTATGGGGTGATTTTCTGGGTATTCCTAAACCATAGTGGTGGACATAATGAATTTCAGTAGGTCTATGAGATAGTTTAGGCTAAGCCAAAAATGGGAGAATTAAGGCTAGAACCCATCGAGGATTGTATGGACATTAATCAAATTCACAAGAATAGAATGGATCACGGAGAGATGAGTGAACCTATTAGCTACTGAAATTTAATAAGGGGTAACTAGGGCCCTTAGAGTAGTGAGTGATACTCGAGAATAAAAAATCAGAGGTTATATTTGTAATTGTTTGTACGTTCAGTATGCAAGAGATATATACTAAGTATGAACTTATATGATAGGTGTGTGTATACCTATTAAATAATATCCATATAGAGGTTCTGGGAATACTTATGGTTGTGATTTAATTATAAGTGTGAACATACATACGTTTCCTGCTATCCGGAGGTTTTCGCGCAGAGGGCGATCTCACCTTGACAATTCCAGTGAGGTCTGGATGTGTTCCCCAGAATTTGGAACTTATGGGACCTCACTATGTGTCGTGCATTAGTGGGACCGGAATGTCGCTTGGGTACGTTAGGTATGTGCATATTCCAAAGTCTTAAAATCATGTTTTCTTCCTCTGTGTGTTAATTTATTTTGGATTCGAGGAAACATGAAGAAAAAATAGTCCTTGATTTGGTACGAGACGTACATGGACTTGATAGCAGAGTACGCCAGCATCAAGGGCAAAAATAAAGGAGGTGAGCCTAGTCAGTCGAGCAAGGTAGAAAGGAGTGGTGCTAGTAGGAGTAGTAGAAGTTAGGGAGACATCAAGGGTAGGATTGTCGGCAGGGGGATCAGTCTAAGAGGTTTAGATCTGGGGGGACATCTACCCGATGGAGGTTACAAGCAAAACCAACAGGGTCCTCAGTAGTAGAAAGTTCCTCAGTGTCGTCGGGGCCAAAGGAATAATGGGGGAGGCCAGTAGGGACAAGGCCATCAGGGCTAATAGCAGGGTCAGCACTATAAGGGCCATTAGGCCCATAGATAGAGGGAGTTCCTAGTACAATTCTTTATTTGTGGACATACGATCCACAAGAGGAGATATTGCCTATAATAGGGTAGAGTACCATAGCATCAGGGTACCCTGTAGGAGTAGTAGGCACGGAGACCACCTGCAGCACCAGCCCCACTTCAATAGGGGTAGTTACAGTATGGATGTGTCTATAACGTTCGAGATGCCTTCATACAGCCGGCCCCACAAGCCCTTCCAACAGTAGAGGGTACGTTTACTATCAACAAAATTAAGGTTAGGATTCTTTTTTATACTAGGGCATCACACTCTGTTATAGCAACTATATTTTCACGAGTTATCGGCCTATTAGAGGCAGCTAGAAGTCTCCTTATATGTGTGGAGTCACCGTTGGGTAGTGGGTCACTTATACACTCGATCTCTAGGGGCGTGGATATCGATATCGGTATATTATGCTTAGCCGCCAACCTTCTTGTCTTAGATATGGAAAGGTATGGCGTAATTCTGAGTATGGATTGGTTAGTTGGATATCGGGAGATGGTAGATTATTTTAGGAAGGCCATTGTGTTCTTGATTCCAGGGAAGGAGATATTTTTAGTGGAGATGCCTCTCCTTGAGGGAGGTTCGAGTACCCATTTGTATTATATTGAGGAGGAGACCTCATAAGAGGTGGTTATTTCGTTACACTCGATTCCAGTGGTGAGGGAGTTTGGGGATGCATTTCAATAGATATTTGAGCTGTGACCTAACCAAGAAATTGAGTTTGTTATTGACCTATAATCGGGTATGAGGCCTATATCCCGAGCGCCTTATCGTATGGCCCCATCTAAGATGACGGAGTTGAGTGAGCAGATTTAGCAGCTCCTGGGGTAGGGTTTCATCATACGGAGTACATCATCGTGCAATGCACCGATTTTGTTCATGAAGAAGACGGATGGATCACTTTAGTTGTGTATCAATTATAGGGAGTTGAATAAGGTCACGATTTGGAATAAGTATCCACTTCCTTATATCGATGATATGTTCGACAAGCTGAGGGGAGCAGCTTACTTCTCCAAGATAGATCAGAGTTTTGGTTATCATTAGTTACGTGTCAGAGAGGATTAAGTTCCTAAGATTACTTTTCTTACACGGTCTAGGTCATACGAGTTTAGGGTGATACCATTCGAGCTCACCAATGAGCTAGTAGTATTCATGGATTTTATGAACGAGTTTTAGAGATTTTCTTAACTAGTTTATGATTGTGTTCATCGATGATATTATGATTTAATCTCGCTTTGAGGATGATCACGCCGAGCATTTACGGATGGTTTTTATAGACACTACAGGATCACCAGTTGTATGCTAAATTTAAGAAATATGAGTTTTAGCTTCAGAGGTCCACACTGTGTTCGACAGGGGTACATCAGTTGATTCAAGTAAGGTATCGATGTTTTATTCTGGGTTTCTTGAAGATTACAGTCGACTAATGAATCTGACTCGCAAAGGGGTGTCATTTGTTATGAAAGACCAATATAACTTTTCCTTTGATAAGGTAAAGAACCAATTGACCTTAGTACTTGTACTTGCACTACCTAGGGGAGGAGTGGAGTACCGTGTCTACACAGATGTATCCTTCAAGGGACTTAAGGGTGTATTATAAAAGGAGGAGATGGTTATTTCTTATGCATCTCGCAAGCTTAAGCCCCATGAGAAGAACTACCCCATGCATGAATTGGAGTTAGCCGCAGTTGTATTTACCTTGAGGATTTTGAGAAACTATCTGTTGGGGGAGAAGCTTACCCTATTTACAGACCATGAATCTCTTTAGTATCTTTTCTCACAGAAATATATGAACATGAGACAGAGGAGGTGGTTGGATTTTGTGAAGGATTACCCTTTTGATATTCAGTATCATCCTAGTAAGGTTAATGTAATGGTAGACGCATTGAGCCAACGGCCTGCAGGGAAGATAGAAGAGGTTCTGAAGGCAGAGTGAAGAGAGCTATACAACATGATAATGAGGTTGCCAAATCTTTCATGCTCATATTACCTGTCATGCTTGAGATTTTTATGAGGGTGGTGAGAGCATAGGTAGGGGATCAGTATTATCAGGACAGAGTTTGCCAATTATTAGATGATGGGGAAGAGTTATACATGATCAATTTAGAGGGAATTATACATTTTAGTAGTAGACTCATGGTTCCATAGGATAAGGATTTAAAGCATGCAGTGATGTCAGAGTCTCATAGTTCCAGATATACGGTACATCCCGATGGGGATAAGATGTACTAGGATATGCACAGGCAATGTTAATGGTCGAACATAATGAAGTTTATCTCAAAGTGTGCTACCCGCTAGGTAGTGAAGGTAGACCATCATAGATCGACGGGTATATTGTAGACACTCGAGATTACCATGTGGAAGTGGGAGAGTATCTCCATCGATTTTATTACTATGTTATTGACGTCGCAGAAGGGTCATGACTCCATATGGGTGTTAGTGGATTGGTTGACTAAGGTGGACCATTTTCTTCTGGTTCGTATGAATTTTGAGACGAGGCAGTATGAAAAGTTGTTCATTACTGAGATAGTACGATTACATGGGGTTCCGATTAATATTATGTCTGGTCGAGACAAGATCTTTGTGTCCTATTTCTGGGTACTCTTTCAGGATGCTATGGGTACGAATTTACAGTTAAGTACAGTGTATCACCCATAGACAGATGGGAAGACATATATAGTTAATCAAATTCTAAAGGATATGCTGAGGATGTGCATACTCGATTTTAGGGGAGGATGGTAGTAGTATCTTCCTTTGGTGGAGTTTGCATATAATAACTCCTACCAATTCACCATCGGCATGGAACCATTTGAGGAGTTATATGGTCATCCTTATCATTCACGATTGATGGTTAGAGGTGGGGTAAAACAAACTATTAGGTCCAGAGATGATTCAAGACACCACTGCTAAGATTGTGTTGATTTGAGGGCTCATCCGTATAGCTCATGATAGGTAGAAGAGTTATGATGATATAGATAGGAGCCACATAGAGCTTGAGGTTGGTGACTAGGTGTTAGTGTGGGTGTCTCCAATAAAGGGGTAATTAGGTTCGATAAGAAGGGGAAGCCAACACTGAGATATATGGGACTTTTTTCGATCATCGAGAGGGTGGGACCAGTGGCATATAGACTGGGACTACCAGAGCACTTAGATTGGATTCATGATGTGTTCCACGTGTCATCCCTAAAGAGGTATCAAAGGAGAGAGAGAAATTTTTGGCATGTTATATTAGAGAAGATTGACTTGCATCCAGATATCTCATACAAGGAGAGATCGGTGGCAATACTTGATCGTAATGAGCATAAGTTGCAATCTAAGGTGTCCTGTGGCACCCCGACTAATTAAATACCGGGTAGCTACTCCTTTATGAACTTAAATCAAAATGCCAAGTTGGCTCAGTTAATAGCATCACTGTCGAAAACATTTTATTATTACTAACCACCTAGTATTTAAAAAGTAAGTTGTCAAATTTTAATTAATGTCTGATTAACATGCAGTAAAAGATTTAAAGCAAAAATAATATCACCATTCACCATAACGAAATAATAGAATAACCATCACATGATTTAAATAAATCCGGAGGAAAAACTCCTCACCACAAATCCCACAACCGAAATAAGTAACGAAATGCTGAATACTGAATCAATACATGCCAAAGTCTGAAAAACTGAAATGGAAAATCTCTAATAGAATTTGGGCGACATGCCCTACAACTGAAGAATACTGAATATGGAATCCAAATGGTAGAAGCGTCTAAAAGTAAATCCATGTAGATTCCACAAACAGCTACAGCTCGTCACCTGAATGAGTATCCTATACATGGTGTCCGTGTGGCTGGGCACCTAAAATGGTTTTACAAAAAGTAGATTTGAAAGCAAACGGGTCAGAGCCCGAATGTGGAGATATTTTAAAAACCTGCAAGTGCTTTAAAAACATTTAAAACATTAAATGCAAAGTACATGTTAGGACGTGAACTCACATGAAATTCTCACCTCTCGTCTAACTGTGCACTCCTAACGTAAGTACCCATCTAAAATGACACAAACCACTAGCTAAGTGACATCATATCTAGCTAGACTGTCATAGGTTCTACCCTTATTACTCGGTTCCCATTAACATTATAATGCTCGCAAATTAAATAGGGACTTAACGTAAATTCAGGTTCTCACATAAAAGTAATACAACTCATTATAGATCATCCCTTTTGTTAATCCATAGTTATACACACAATACCATATGAAAGTTCCCAGTTTATTAAGTGTATATTTTCCACAACATAAATATACAATATAAGCACCCTGAGACTAAGATGCGGAGCACACATACTCTGCTATCCATCCCGGTACATCACGTACATAAGGAATCACGTATTCCAAATCTCTCAGGAATCGTTCAGATAACACAAAACACAAACAGTGGAGGCGAACACAGTCACATCACATGGGTCACGCACATACCTGCGCTCCCACGATCAACAGACTTATTAACATCCCAATAAGTCCTTCTCTGACCTATGTTCATCGAGGTAACCAGTCTAAATCCGGGAAACACAAGGATTAGAGGGCCCTAAGCGAACGCAAACCTCCCGTGATAGCAAGTATGGTAGGTATGTCATACACACAAATCCTATATCAATACTAAGTAAACACGCATCTTAGTAATCACCGTAGTTTAATCGTAGTACTTATCGCATTCTCATACCAGCTTAATATATATACAACTTATATAATCCCGGTCCATATTTACACGCGCCATAATTTATTCTCACGACGTAGTAGGCACTCACGTCTCAGCTCATAATGTCTATTTGATTCGATCCATACTTATATAATTTACTCCTCATTATATCCCAAATGTCCCAAGTATACAAATACACCATCAAAGTAATGTTATCTCCTTCCTCGAACAAAATTTACGGGACTCCCAAAATCAAAACAGGCCAAAAGGCCTAAACTGCCAACTCGTTAGAAGTCTCGTTCGAACGAGGCTGTTCGAACGAGATTTCGTTCGAACGAACTGGTCTATCAAACGAGATCTCATTCGAACGAGATTAACGAACGAGCATCCCTCTCGTTAGAACCCCAAACTGTCAACTTGTTAGAAGCTCGTTCGAACGAGCTCGTTCGAACGACCTGGGTAGGTCTTCTAACGAGTGACCAGATTCAAGCCCATAAATCCTATCTCGTTTTTCACCAATTTCTACACCTCAAATCTCAAACAAAATTCGTCCCAACAATGTGTTATGGTCTCTAATCATCCCTAAACATATCAAGGTTATATACAAACGTATTTTAAAGAACCAATTCATCCTAATCATCATCAATCCATCAAATCACTACACTTTTCCCCAAATTTTCAAGAACATAAACCCTAAAATTTATAATCATCAATTTACTCAAATTAGATTCGTTTTTGTTACATCCAACACAGATTAACATCAGGGTAATCATTTCTATACGATTTTACATGCAATTACTCCTCAACATTCAAGTTCTAAGTCCAATTAAAATGGGTTTTTATTAAACTATCAAGAACAATTTGATTTATGTAAATTCCTACGCATGGAAGAAGCATTCTCTATAATAATTGAAATTAAACCACTTTCCTTGATTCAATTTCTGATTTTGACGACGATTTGAAGAAGTTCCCTCTCTCTTTCTGCAGAATTCCCTTCTATCTCTCTCTCTCCAAGCTTTTCTCCAATGGTGGCTAGGGTTTTCTTTGGGAAAGTTTTGGAAACCTAATCTGATAACCCCCGTAGCTTATTGGGTCATTAAGGGTTGGTTAGTGAGTTAAGTGGGTCAATTCCCAATCAGATAAAAACTCTTAATTTTCGTCATTTTTAATTCCCAAAAATACGAAATTACCAAAATACCCTTTATGTTGCCGGTATGGCCTAAAAATATCCCGGGACCCAAACTAAACCCCCGGCTAGTATTTTATGACTATCTCGACCCTTTCGGACGCGTTGGCGCACTCAAAATGACCATACGGTTAATAGAATGTAAATTCACTTTTATAATTAAAATAATTATATCCTGACGCGACTGTCACACGCGTCCTAATAAAATGTCCAAATTGCCGTATATCAATCTCACGACAAATTTTATAATTCAACATTCATATAACATCATATATACTCAATATAGTCAAATACCAACTCACATCTCGCTAGTATTTTATCCGGATTAATTCCCAATTAATTTTCATTTAATTAATTAATCCCAAAAATAAATACCGCCAAAAATACGGGGTATTACATACTTCCCCCCTAATAACAGAATTTTGTCCCGAAATTTGGAACTAGAAAGTACCTGATAAAAATAGCTCTGGATAATGTTCGCGCAGCTCATCCTCGCGTTCCCATGTGGACTCCTCGACATTGTGATGTCGCCACTGAACACGCACTAACGGAACTATCTTTGACCGCAGCTTCCTCTCACTTCGGTCCAAAATAGCAATCGGACCCTCCTCGTAGGAGCTATCAGGTTGTAAATCAATCTCCTCCAAAGAGATGTGAGAATAAGCCAAATCGTCCCTGAGATATTTCCTTAGCGAGGAAATATGAAACACATCGTGAATCCGGTGTAAATGCTCTGGTAACCCGAGTCTATACGCAACTGGTCCAATCCGCTCAATAATAGGAAACGTCCCCACATACCTCGGTGCCAACTTCCCCTTCTTCCCGAAATGCATAATCCCCTTCATAGGAGATACTCTGAGAAAAACCTGGTCCCCCACTTGAAACTCCCTGAAAGATCTCTTCGCATCAGCATAACTCTTCTGCCGGTCTTGAGCTACCCGAATGCGACTCCGAATCAACTCAATCCTTGACGAAGTATCCTGAATCACTTCCGGCCCAAGTAGTTTGTTGTCCCCCACCTCTAACCAACATGCTGGGGAACGACAAGGCCTACCGTACAATGCTCAAACGGAGCCATGCCAATAGTGAACTGATAGGAGTTGTTGTAAGCAAACTCCACCAGTGGAAGGTACTGCTCCCATCCACCCCCAAAGTCAATAATGCACGTGCGTAGCATGTCCTCCAACATCTAATTTGTGCGCTCGGTCTGCCCATTAGTCTGCGGATGATAAGCCGTACTCAACCATAATTCCGTGCCCATGGCCTCCTAGAAACTCTCCCAAAACCGCGAAACAAATATCTTGTCTCTGTCAGACACGATATTTAGGGGTACACCGTGAAGTCTCACAACCTCTGAAATGAAGAGCTGGGCATACTGTCCCGTAGTGTAGTCAGTCCTTACGGGTAAGAAGTGGGCGACTTTGGACAATCTGTCCATAATTACCCAAACGGAGTCGTGACCCCTCTGCGATGTAGGCAACCCCGTGATAAAATCCATGGATATGCTCTCCCACATCCACACCGGGACCTCCAACGGCTGTAATAGTCCTGTCGGTTTCTGATGATCCACTTTTACTAGCTGACAAGTGGCACATTTCGAAACAAACTCAGCAATATCTTTCTTCATACCGCTCCACCAATACTTCCTTCTTATGTCTTGGTACATTTTGTCCCCTCCGGGATGTACCGCGAACCGTGAGCCGTGCGACTCTGCCATCACCTCATGTCGCAATTCTTCCCCTTCCGGAACCACCAATCTCCCATTGAAGCATAATCCCCCATTTGAGCTAACGATATAGGACTCGGCTCCCTCTGTTAGTAATCGAACTATCTGCTCCTGACAGAACGAGTCATTAGCCTGTGCCCGTACTACCTTCGTGACAATCTGCGGTGTAATGGTCATCACAGACATGAAAGATCGGGCCACTGCATCCCGGTGTCCCAACTCCTTCCACTTTGCCTTCCACACCCCTGCCACCTCATCTGTTGGCCTACGGCTCAACGCGTCTGCTACCACGTTATCCTTACCCGGGTGATACTGGATAACGAACTGGTAGTCTTTCACAAAATCAAGCCACCTATGCTTCCACATATTCAACTCCTTCTGCATGAACAGTTACTGTAGGGACTTGTGGTCCGTGAACAGTTGGAACTTCTCCCCCAAGAGATAGTGCCTCCAAATCCGTAGGGCAAAAACCACTGCCGCCAACTCCAAATCATGCGTGGGGTAATTCTTCTCATGAGGCTTAAGCTTACGGGAAGCATAAGCTATGGCTTGTCTCTCCTATTGTAATACACCTCCAAGTCCTTGCAAAGACGCATCGGTGTAAACCAAATACTCAACTCCTGGTCTCGACAATGCTAACACAGGTGCTGAGGTCAATTTATCCTTCAATTCATCGAACGCCAACTGACAGGCATCACTCCAAATGAACGACACACCCTTACGAGTCATATGTGTCAAAGGACCTGCTATCTTCGAAAAACCCCGAATAAACCTCCTGTAATATCCTGCTAGACCCAAGAAACTACGAATCTCCGTTGGTGTCATGGGATGTCCCCACTCCCTCACCGCGGATACCTTCCCCGGATCAACAGATATTACCCGGTCGGAAATAATATGTCCCAAAAACTGGACCTCCTTCAGCCAAAACCCGCATTTCTCATATTTTGCATACAACTCGTTCTGACATAGTGTCTGCAAAACTTGCCTCAAATGCTCGGCGTGCTCCTCCTCTGTCTGGGAGTAAACCAGAATATCATCGATGAAGACAATGACAAACTGATCTAGGAAATCCCTGAACACTCTGTTCATCAAGTCCATAAACACTGCTGGATCGTTGGTCAAACCAAAAGGCATAACCCGAAACTCGTAAGAACCATATCTCGACAAGAACGTAGTCTTCGAGACATCCTCCTCCCTGATACGCAACTGATGGTATCCCGATCTCAAATCAATCTTCGAGAAGAAAGAAGTCCTCTCAACTGGTCGAATAAGTCATCGATTCGAGGCAGCGGATACTTATTCCGTATCGTGACCTTATTCAACTCACGGTAGTCCACACACAACCTCAGTGAACCATCTCTCTTCTTTACAAGCAAAACTGGAGCGCCCCAAGGTGAGGTAATCCTGCGAATAAAGCCCTGACCTAACATCTTCTCTATCTGATCTCGTAGCTCTCGCATCTCTGCCGGAGCCATACGGTATGGTGCAGGTGCTATAGGTCTTGTATCTGGCAATAGGTCTATAATAAAGTCTATCTCTTGACTGGGGGGTAGGCCTGGTATCTCCTGAAACACATCCGAATACTCCCTGACGACTGGGATCGAATCTAAAGGAATCACAACCTCCTTAGAGGTATCCTCCTCTAAGTAATACAAATGAGCGGTCGAGCCTCCCTCTGGGAGAGGCATCGCCACTACAAACATCTCTTGCCCCGGAATGGCAAAAACAATTCTCCCACCGAAGCAGTCAATCATGGCTCAATAATCAGCGAGCCAATCCATACCGATAATCACATCGTGAACATGCATATCTAATACCAACATGTCTGCGGGTAATACCAGACTACCAATCTCTACCCCCACTCCCCGGCATATAAAGAAAATAAGTGACCCACTCCCCAATGGTGAGTCTACACACGTCACTGTGCTCTCTGCCGTAGCTAACAATCCTAAGGCTTTCGCGAAATGTGTAGCTATAAAACAATGTGTAGCCCCCGTATCAAACAATACCCGACCCATAGTGCCCTGGATAGGAAACGTACCCTCAATCACGGGCGGTGCCTGTGGAACTGCTGCCTGGTGGACGTTATAGACACGTCCATACTGTAGCTTCCCCTGCTGAGCTGGGACTGCTGGAATGGGTGGCAATGCTGCCATCTGTGGCGGTGCGGGGAGAGCGGCGGGAAACATAGGCCTCTGGGGCTCCTGGCGAGCACCCTGCTGCTGCTGCTGTGGGGCCCTGCCCCTTTCTGGACAACTTTATGGCCAGTCTTGACACAAATAAAACACTTCCCTGGGAAGTTCCCTCATCTCTGCCCCTGCGGTCCCCGGCCCTGGTGGCCGTTACCGTTCCTCCCTTGGCCCTGCTAAAACTGCTGCCCATTCTGCCCCTGTTGGCCCTGATGGCCGTTTGGACCCTGATGGCCCTGAAGGAAGCCTCCCTGTCTGTGCCTGTAATTTCCTGATCTGAACCTCTTCTGATCCCCCTGCTGAGAACCCTGCTCACCCTGTCTCTGCCCCTGAACAGATTGTGCCCCACCGGCACCATGTCCTCCAGTCCTTCACTGATGGCTAGACTCTCCCGATCTTTTGCCCTCAGCCATATGAAAGCGGTGATCCTGGCAGTGTAACAAAGCAGCGTTAACCACATCAGAATAAGTGGCCAACGAAAGGTTCCCTAACAGATGCTGACGGATCCTCCATGTAAACCCGTCGGTGAATTTCCCAATCTTCTTCTTTTCTGTCGGTATCTCATCCGGAATGATATTCAACAGATTCGTGAACTCGGCATCATACTCGGCCACGGTTTTACCCTCTTGCTTCAGATTCATCAGTTTCCTCCTCATTTCCGTGTGAACAGCTGACAGAAAGTACTTGCGGTCGAACCGCACCCAAAAGTCCTGAATAGTGAGAGTATCCCTCTCCTCCACGGTGGTAATAGACTCCCACCACTGCAGTGCAGATCCAACTAGCTTGAAAGTAGCTAGCACCTTCTTATGAACGTCCGTGCACTCATACATCCTCAAGTGCCTCTGCATATCCTTCCTCCACTGGCTCGAGACTACCACATCTGAGCTACCTGCAAACTTTGGCGGATGCGCTTTCTGAAAAGCGTCACATACACGTTCCCAAGCAGACGGGAATGCATTTGCCTGTACTGGCGCGGCAACCGGTGCCTGAGGTGGTGCCTGCTGAACTACGGCAATTGCGGCATTTACCGCTTGGGCTACAATGACTGCAACCTCAGCGGCGTTCATCATGCCCTGAACTGGAGCGGGCTGGGGTTCGGGCGTTGCATCCCTGGGAACTCGTCGTGCACGTCGTGGAGGCATCTGAAATAAGAATAAAGTTTATAAGTTCACTGTTTATAAACTTAAAATAGCTGAAGAACGAAGCATACACCAAAAGAGTACAACAGTCCTAATATATAGGGCTCTATATCAAAGAAAACTTAGCGGAAACATAATAGCCGTACAGATCCTAAAGGACACTAGAACCTGATGCTCTGATACCACCTGTGACACCCCGACTAATTAAATATCGGGTAGCTACTCCTTTATGAAATTAAATCAAAATGCCATGTTGGCTCAGTTAATATCATCACTGTCGAAAACATTTTATTATTACTAACCACCTAGTATTTAAAAAGTAAGTTGTCAAATTTTAATTAAAGTCTGATTAACATGCAGTAAAAGATTTAAAGCAAAAATAATATCACCATTCACCATAACGAAATAATAGAATAACCATCACATGATTTAAATAAATCCGGAGGAAAAACTCCTCACCACAAATCCCACAACCGAAATAAGTAACGAAATGTTGAATACTGAATCAATACATGCCCAAGTTCGATAAACTGAAATGGAAAATCTCTAATAGAATTTCGGCGACATGCCCTACAACTGAAGAATACTGAATATGGAATCCAAATGGCAGAAGCGTCTAAAAGCAAATCCCTGTAGCTTCCACAAACAGCTACAACTCGTCACCTGAATCAGTATCCTATGCATGGTGTCCTTGTGGCTGGGCACCTAAAATGGTTTTACAAAAAGTAGATTTGAAAGCAAACGGGTCAGAGCCCGAATGTGGAGATATTTTAAAAACCTGCAAGTGCTTTAAAAAAATTTAAAACATTAAATGCAAAGTACATGTTAGGACGTGCACTCACATGAAATTCCCACCTCTCGTCTAACTGTGCACTCCTAACGTAAGTACCCATCTAAAATGACACAAACCACTAGCTAAGTGACATCATATCTAGCTAGACAGTCATAGGTTCTACCCTTATTACTCGGTTCCCATTAACATTATAACGCTCGCAATTAAATAGGGGCTTAAAGTAAATTCAGGTTCTCACATAAAAGTAATACAACTCATTATAGATCATCCCTTTTGTTATTCCATAGTTATACACACAATACCATATGAAAGTTCCCAGTTTATTAAGTGTATATTTTCCACAACATAAATATACAATATAAGCACCCCGAGACTAAGCTGCGGTGCACACATACTCTGCTATCCATCCTGGTACATCATGTACATAAGAAATCACATATTCCGAATCTCTCAGGAATTGTTCTGATAACACAAAACACAAACAGTGGAGGCGAACACAGTCACATCACATGGGTCACGCACATACATGCGCTCCCACGATCAGCAGACTTATTAACATCCCAATAAGTCCTTCTCTGACCTATGTTCATCGAGGTAACCAGTCTAAATCCGGGCAACACAAGGATTAGAGGTCCCTAAGCGAACGCAAACCTCCTGTGATAGCAAGTATGGTAGGTATGTCATACACACAAATCATATATCAATACTAAGTAAACACGCATCTTAGTAATCACCGTAGTTTAATCGTAGTACTTATCTCATTCTCGTACCAGCTTAATATATATACAACTTATATAATCCCGATCCATATTTACATGCGCCATAATTTATTCTCACGACGTAGTAGGCACTCACGTCTCAGCTCATAATGTCTATTTGATTCGATCCATACTTATATAATTTACTCCTCATTATATCCCAAATGTCCCAAGTATACTAATACACCATCAAAGGAATGTTATCTCCATCCTCGAACAAAATTTACGGGACTCCCAAAATCAAAACAGGCCAAAAGGCCTAAACTGCCAGCTCGTTAGAAGTCTCGTTCGAACGAGGCTGTTCGAACGAGATTTCGTTCGAACGAACTGGGCTATCTAACGAGATCTCGTTCGAACGAGATTGACGAACGAACATCCCTCTCGTTAGAACCCCAAACTTTCAACTCGTTAGAAGCTCGTTCGAACGACCTGGGTAGGTCTTCTAACGAGTGACCAGATTCAAGCCCAGAAATCCTATCTCGTTTTTCACCAATTTCTACACCTCAAATCTCAACCAAAATTCGTCCCAACAATGTGTTATGGTCTCTAATCATCCCTAAACATATCAAGGTTATATACAAACGTATTTTAAAGAACCAATTCATCCTAATCATCATCAATCCATCAAATCTCTACACTTTTCCCCAAATTTTCAAGAACATAAACCCTAAAATTTATGATCATCAATTTACTCAAATTAGATTCGTTTTTGTTACATCCAACACAGATTAACATCAGGGTAATCATTTCTATACGATTTTACATGCAATTACTCCTCAACATTCAAGTTCTAAGTCCAATTAAAATGGGTTTTTATTAAACTCTCAAGAACAATTTGATTTATGTAAATTCCTACGCATGGAAGAATCATTCTCTATAATAATTGAAATTAAACCACTTGCCTTGATTCAATCTTTGATTTTGATGATGATTTGCTGAAGTTCTCTCTCTCTTTCTGCAGAATTCCCTTCTATCTCTCTCTCTCCAAGCTTTTCTCCAATGGTGGCTAGGGTTTTGTTTGGGAATGTTTTGGAAACCTAATCTGATAACCTCCGTAGCTTATTGGGTCATTAAGGGTTGGTTAGTGGGTTTAGTGGGTCTATTCCCAATCAGATAAAGACTCCTAATTTTAGTCACTTTTAATTCCTAAAAATACAAAATTACCAAAATACCCTTTATGTTGCCGGTATGGCCTAAAAATACCCCGGGACCCAAACTAAACACCCGGCTAGTGTTTTCTAACTATCTCGACCCTTCCGGACACGTTGGCGCACTCAAAACGACCATACGGTTAATAGGATTTAAATTCACTTTTATAATTAAAATAATTATATCCTGACGCGACTGTCACACGCATCCCAATAAAATGTCCAAATTGTCGTATATCAATCTCACGACAAATTTCATCATTCAATATTCATATATCATCATATATACTCAATATAGTCAAATACCAACTCACATCTCTCTAGTATTTTATCCGGATTAATTCCCAATTAATTTTCATTTAATTAATTAATCCCAAAAATAAATACCGCCAAAAATATGGGGTATTACAGCACCCTTGGTTAGAGTTCAGTGGGGGTACGACAATGTTGATGAGTCAACATGGGAGCAGGAGAATGATATGCGTGTGCAGTATCCAGAGTTATTTAGTGCAGGTGCATCCAAATTTTGAGGGAAAATTTCCTTTGTAAGTGGGGAAGTATGTAATAGCCCGTATTTCTGGGCATGCATTATTAAATTAATTTAGGTACTTTATATTACATGTGTGACATAATTCAATTTAAGTAATTATTATGTGTGAATTAAAAATATTAATCGATAGGGATAATGGTTAATATTTGTGGAATAAGATTACTAAGTGAATAGTAAATAATTATTTACGTCCTAGCAAGCCATAGTAATGTGGTAGCATTATATCCCAACCAGGAGTTGTATGTAGACTAATCGGGGTAGAGATAGGACTTTATTATAGAATGACTAAAATGGCAATTTTGAGATCATGGTTGACTCCGAATGGGTTGAGATATTAGGAATAGTGTATATGAGGGTTGTTATTGGGTTCAGGGCCTTTTTAGTTATAACTGAGCGCACACGAGAGTGTTCGGGTCACTTGGGCTTGGCCCGTTAGCCTAATTTCAGGAATTAGGATTTAAAATATAAGGTTAGTCATTTGGGGCAGTATCATAACATATCTTAAACCCTAACAATCAAAGGATAAGAGAGGAGAGGCCATTAGAGAGGAAGAAAAGAGAGTTCATGGAGGTGCAACGTCTTCTTCTTCGAAGTTGTTGCCGAAATCGTGATCGGAAGTAAGGGAGGAACACTTTCATCACTTACAAAATGAATTCAAACCTACAACTGATAAGGTAAGTGTTTATCTTGCATGATTTATGAGTTATAATACCCATATAGTGTGGGTTTGATATAATTGACTTAAACAATGTTCTTGATGTGTAGATATATAGAACTCATGAATTGGAATAGGATTTTCATGTAGAATGAATCCATATTTGTATAGGGGACAAAATCAGATGTTATATGATAATCACGAAGAAAGATATCTAGGTTTTTTATGAACATCTGTGAAAAACATTAAATGTAGGGTTCGTATAAATATTGAGTTTTGATTTGTTCTTGGGTTGATTTCTGAAAGATTTATTGTGTTAATAATGATAAAAATGATCCCAATACATATGATAATGGTGAAAAACGTGACAGCATAAGGAATAAGAGACCTGCTACTTTTCGAATCAGCTCGGCCCCTTGGACGAACCGATTCGATTTTCCCAGAATTATGATATTTCCCTTTTTATGCCCAGAATTTGTGAATAATTTTTGGGGACATTTTTAAAGTATTCCTAAACCATAATGGTGGACATAATTTATTTACGTAGGCCTATGAGATTGTTTAGACTTACCATCGGGCGTATTATGGAAATTAATCAAATTCACGAGTATAGAATGGATCACAGAGAGATAGGTGAACTTTGCTTTTGACCAGTGGGGAGTGAACGGACTACCTATTGATATTTAATAAGTGGTAACTAGGTCCCTTAGAGTATTGAGTGATACTCGAGAATATAAAATCAGAGGTTATATTTATAATTATTTGTACATTGAGTATACAAGAGATATATACTACGTATGGACTTATATGATGGGTTGTGTGTATACCTACTGAATAATATGCAAATATAGGTTATGTGAATACCTATGGTTTTGATTTAATTATGTGTGTGAACATGCCTACTCTGCCTGCTATCTAGTGGTTTTTGCACAGAGGATCCCACCTT
Organism: Sambucus nigra; assembly: GCA_949130495.1. Lineage (NCBI taxonomy): Eukaryota > Viridiplantae > Streptophyta > Magnoliopsida > Dipsacales > Adoxaceae > Sambucus > Sambucus nigra. Next base: position 337,549,620 of record OX422213.1, on the reverse strand, counting down.
GACGATTCCAGTGAGGTCTAGATGTGTGCCCAAGAACATGGAACTGAGGGCCTCTTATTATGTGTCGTGTATTAGTGGGACCAGTGTGTCGTTTGGGTACGTTAGGTATATGTTTATCCCAAAGGAATAAAACTATATTTGCCTCCAATGTGTGTGTCAATTGATTTTGGGTTCGAGGAGACATGTCGAACCAATAGTCCTTTATTTGGTACGATAGGTATAAGGACTTGATAGCAGAGTACGCTAGCATCACGAGGGGACATTTTGGGGATGCTATAGTTTTATATATTATAATTGTGTTAAATATATACAAATGTGATATATCTACTAATGTGTGAAAGTGGAACAGATATATTGTGTATATCTAAAAGTACTTAAGCAGAGAAACTTATTTCATTGACTCAATAATAATACGTGAATAAAAATTTATTATTAAGACAGGGGTTGCATGTCATATGGGTAATACGAGTGAGCTACACTTATTGAGGTTATTTAGATACGTTATCTAGTTGGGATGGGTATCATATCTAGATAGGTTACATTAGGCGTACACATTAGTTGAGAGGTGAGGATCTCAAGAGAGTGTATGTGGAACTAAAACGTGTATATAATAACTGATTTAAGTTGTGATTTAAACACTTGAAAAATATTTTCAAACTGTTTTCTTGAGCTCTGACCCATGTCAAAATATTTTCAAAACATTTAGGTGTCTAACCATAAGGATGCTAATCTTGATGATTCTATCTAGGGATGCCTAAATGCAATACTTGTGGAGGCTTGCAGGAGTTGCTTTAGATTCTTCAACTTATTCATTATAGACAGGATTTCTCTAAATATTTCATCTGGTCATGTTTCCCCTCATACTATTTAATTTTCAGTTTATTTATCAGACCGTATTCAGATTAGTTATTTATTTTAGATTGTAGTTGGATTATTTATTTTGGGAACTGATTGTTTATTTGGTATTATTTATTAATATATATGTTATGTGATTGTTCAGATTATTATTGTGTGGATGGTTTGAAGAAATGAATTTATTTCCACATGTTTTTGTTATAATGAAAAGATAAATTTTGGCGCCATCTTCTTTTAATATAGGTGGTTAGTATTTAAAAAGTTTTTTAATAGTGACGCTAAAAATGAACCAAATGAGATTCCTGATTATTTTGATAAAGGACTGATCAACAATAATTAAAGTAAGTGGGATGTCACAGTCTTCTATGAAGGCAATCATGAGATTTGACAAGAAAGGGAAGATAGCACCGAGATATGTGGGATTATTATTAATTATTGAGATGGTGGGACCAGTGTCTTATAGGCTAGGTCTACTAGAGCACTTACAATGGATTCACGACGCGTTTCACTTGTCATCTCTAAAGAGGTACCGAAGGAGAGCGATAGCATTTTGGCATGTTCCATTAGAGGAGATAGACTTGCATTTAGATATCTTTTACGAGGAGAGACCGGTAGAGATACTCGATCGTAGTGAGCGTAAGCTGTGGTCTAAGGTGGTTCCCTTAGTTCGAGTTCAGTGGGTGCACACCAACATTAATGAGTCGGCATAGGAGAGAGAGGATAACATGCGCGAGTAGTGTCCAGAGTTATTCACCGCAGTTACGTCCCAATTTCGAGGGCGAAATTCCTTTATAAGGGGGAGTATGTAACACTCCGTATTTCTGATTATTTAAAATTTAATTAATTCTATTATTTTAAATTACACGTACGATGGAATTTAATTTAATTAAATGTTGTGTTTATTAAAATATTAATTGGGAGAAAACGATTAATATTTATGGGATAAAATTAATAAGTAATAGTAAATAATTATTTTACATCATAGCGAGTGATATCGACGCAATTGTGTTATATATCAATCAGGAGTCGCATGTAGACTATATGAGGTCGAGATAGGACATTATTGTTGAGTGACTTGGATGGCGATTTTCAAGTCACAATTGGTTTTGAATGGATAAAGATAGTCATAATAGTGTACCCAGGGGTAGTAATTGGGTCCTGAGGCCTTTTTAGACATAATTGGGCCCACACGGGGGGATATGGGTTATTAAGACTTGACCCGTTAGCCTAATTTTGGGATTAGTGATTAAAACCCTAAGTATAAAATTTTTAGGCTGACACAAATCATATTCTAAACCCTAGAAATTGAGAGAAGAAAAAAGGAAGAAAAGAGGAGATCTTTAGGAGCCAAAATCAAAGGGGATTTAGGCGTGTTATCATTAATTAATCTTTTACAACGTGTAATTAGACCGTACGAACATAGAATGGAAAGTGATTAACTTTCTTTCAATTTGATTTTTAGAAATTCATGTTCATATCATGGTAGGTGTAGACAAAATTCATTTGGGGAGGGCTCTCACATGAAAAGGGGGATTTGGGGATGAAAGTATCTCTTATGTTATTAAAATGATAAATTGATGATTGTAGACAATCCACATTGACCAAAAATTTAAATTTTGTAGAAATATATGGGTTAAATACTCAAAATTTTGGTCTTGGAATTTAACATCGTGATATGTTGGGATATTTTAATATAAGCCCTTTGATTTAATATATTGGGCTGACTAGCAATATACTTGATACTTAGATGAATTACTGACGTTAGAATCATCCCTTTTAGTTAGGTATATAGATTGATGAAGGTTTGTGATCATATCAATAAGGTTTAAGACGAATTTAGGATGAAAAAGTCTGGTTTGGGTTTGTTGTCTCAAGGCAATGAACCGATTCACCAATTGGGTCGATCTGGTTCGGATATCTGGGCACACGGACCAAGCCGATTTGATACTCTGGCAATTCTGAGTTTTAGATTATTTTACGGTTTGACTGATTTTCGGAGAGTTAAGGAAGTCAGAAGCTAACCGTATTAAGTGAACAAAATCTGGGATAATTTAAAAGAGAGTTAATTACCTTGGGATATTGGGTAAGATTATTTTGGTATAGAAAAGTGAGAAAAGTAAGAACTTAAGAAACGAATTAAGTGAAATAAATTTGTAAATAGTTAAAGTACAGGATGACTGGGTGAGTCCGGGCATTTTAATAGGGTGAAGCTACATTAATTAACTAATTGAGGTGAATTTAAATAAATTTAGAGTCGAGGAATAGACTCGGGGATTTTGGGCTAGTGCTAAGGGTATTAGGCACAGTTTTAGCCGTAATTATTTTTATTTAAATATATGTATACACACACGCGCGCGTGCGAAAATAGAAATAGTATATACATGTATGTATACTTTATACATATCAGTGTGCATGATATTTATGTTCTCTGGTGCTATCATGGGAGGTTGAGCAATGTGGGTGAATCCCCTGGCTAGTGAATGGAGGGAGAGTATAGTATTCATGTCATAAAGCCCTGTATTTTGTTGTGTGATTTATTTTTTGACGTGAGACACTTTGAGTATGATTCGGTCTCAATTCTGGGGGGATATGACCGCCTCCACTACATTATGATTTTATTACCCATTTCGGTGTGAGCTAACCGGATTATGTTAATCGGGTTAGAGTAAGTATGCCTGGGATATGATAGAATTTTAGAGAAAAGGATCCAAAGAGATATTACTCGGAAGGATGGTCATTATACACGACATGTGTGTGATAGTGTATTTGCACGTATATAATTGATAATTATATACGAGTTATATATATAAAGTGTGAATATATCTTATATATAACTTACATGAATTTTGTATACTTAATTAACGCGGAAATGATTAAGTTAAGGTGTAAAATAACTTATAAGTCAAAGAGAGGAAGTACTTGGGATAGAGTAGAGTTATAGAAAGATTTATAACATGACTAGTTAGATGGGGTATTATAACTAGTTGGGTTAGAAGGTAAGCATTAGGTGCGCACAGTAGTTAAGGGGTGAGTAATATCTCAAGAGAGTGTGACACCCGCTTAAATATGAAAAGTGATAATGGATATTTAATTCTTGATTCTTAATTATGTGCTAAATATTTTTCAAATGGTTTTAGGCTCTGACCTGTATCAAACATATTTTCCAAAAAATTTTAGGTGTCCAGCCACATGGACGCCAAGCTTGAGGAATCATTCCAAGGATATGTCGCAAGCAGGATTTGTTATAGATGCTTTCGTTAATCATTCTTAGACTACGATTTTGACTTGGTATTTCATTTGGGCATGTTGCCCCTTCAGTTGATATACTTTTAGTTTTATTTATCACACGATGTATTTGGATTCAGCCTTATTTTTATAGACTTATGTTTTGGAAACCGATGATTTATTCAATATTCATGAAATACCTATTTATCATGTCATGATTGAGCCTCTTATATTTGTGTGGATGAGTTATGATACTTCTATTTTTCGCATGTTGTTTCATCAATAAAAGGTAAAATTGGCATTGGCTTAATTTAACATAGGTGGTTAGAAAATTAAGAACATTTTCAACAGTGATGCTAAGAATTAACTAAATGAGATTCATGTCTATTTTGATAAAGGACTGATCACTCGTGATTAAAATAAGCGAGGTGTCTCACTCGTCTGAGTGGATCTGACTTCAATTCACTTTTAATTCCTCACAATCCATAGATGAAGTATATATCTAGGTGTTCACTCATTTTTAAAGGAACAAGTGAATTTAAATAAAGAGAAACCATTAGAATGCTTTCAACCTCGAAAATACTCGTTAAGATGTAGAGAAGAAAGAGAAACTCGAATATTTTGAAAGTGGAGAGAAAAGACCTATTTTTCAGGGTTTTTTAAATGTTATGGGTCTGTCATGCGCATGAGGGATTATTATCACTATCCGCATGGTTTCATCTTGTGTTTCAAATAAGGCTTAAAATGGACAACCGAGCGAATAAATTTGGCACAATGTGCAAGATTTTAAGAAGAGATTTTCAAATAGACTAAAGTGTGTAGGGCCATGTTCACGTGACCAAATAGGGACGGTGGAAATGGTTTATTAAGGCAATATTACCAAAACCTTTTAATTAAAAAACCATTTTGGAAAATTTAGGTCTTTCGTAAGGTTATACACAACATTCTCTAAGATCAAAATCACTTGTTAAAATTTTAAAAATGCTTTTATAAAAAAAATTCGTGAGCTCATAGCCAAAGTTGTTCAATTATTAAATCATAATAAAAGAATATGTTTTCAATATTCAGAAATGGAAGTCTTTATGATGTTGAGAATTCAAGCAGAACATTATAGTCCAATGTTCATGAAATTACTGAACGAGCCTCGCTCTCTACACAACACCTACAAGGTTTTAAGCCTCTTATCTTCAATTAAGAAAACTCAAACACTTTAACATGAAAAATAGATGGCTAATATATATGTAAAAAAAATTGACATTTTCAATCTCCCCCTTTGGCTATTATATGGAAACCCAAAACTCAAAAAATATCTTGAATACACCTACCAAACCTCTCTCCACATTATCCATGTAATGAGAGTAGTAGGACATAATACACATGAAATCAATAGGCAAACAACACTAAGAGTGCGTATTTTGTACCAAAATGTAGACTCACCAAAAATTATTTATGGAGACCCGCTCAAAAGTTATATTTGCACACCTAAAAGTCTATGCTAAAAAATTACCCAAATTTTATTCAACCAACACAAGTTTTGTCTTATTTAAACATGTTGGTGATAAAAGAATTGGAAGAGGTAAATAATAGTAGACAAACAAACGTATGAGAACAAAAACCCACTATCATGACAAATCTTGAGCCAATGCAACAATCTCATTAACCTTGGAAAATACTTATTGAAACACTCCTGCCGGGCTAACTCATAGCTTCATACTTTGTCCACCAAATTATGGTAAGCCAGAGATTCGTATCCATAAATGAAAGATCTCAACATCTTGATGTCATGAACCTCATGAATGATGTTTCGCAAACCTTTGTCTTCAAACTTGAGATATCAAAAATGATATGAATCCCTAAAGAGAATCTCAAATATCACAATACTTATCATTGGGAGAAATGATCGGAGTGTATAGAAACTTTATGTAGTGAAAATGAGTTCTTATGAAAATCTTCATCTTATTTGATATTAATTCACCTATAAAAACAGAGGTGATTAAATACAAAGAAACGAAGTAGAAAATATGAACTAAATTTAAAAAATGGGTTCACTCTTTTTCATAAGTATGTACGTATATCCTTTAAAAGGAAGAAGAAAAGAGTGCACACAAAAAGCTCTTTAGGTTTTTTCCTTTTGAAAGATATGAGAGATGTTTTAAAATGAAGAGCATTGCTGGTTTAAACATGTGGGTTTATCCATTTCCAAGAAAAGCCAAAAGACATATATCTTATATAAGCATTTGTGAAAGAGATGTTGTGGGCTAAAAATTCTTATCAGAAAGTAAAAAGGTGATTTTTGCATAAAAATCTAAAGTATCCTCAAATATCTTTATGGTAAATTGACAGATTTGGGCTCCACGTCAGAGGTGTCTCTATAGCGAGGAAGCTTGTTACTGGAGTGAACCTGCAGTGAAACAAGTTGCGCATATCTTTAGAGATATTTAACAAAGCCTTCAAAAAGACTTGTCGACCAATGAGGAAGTATCATTGAAATGAAATGCGTCATTGTGGCAATGTTGTAACAATAAAATTGTTCATGCCTACTTCAACTGATTTTCCTAAAGAGACTTTCCCCTTTTCTATTCATTTACGCAAATCGACACTACTGAAAAATTGGTAAGTTTTGCTCAATTTTGCTTTTTTTTTTGAGATATTTTTGTATACAAAAAAGATAAAGATAGCAAAACCACCAGTTTTAAAAACAGAAATTTTTTACCAAGTGATTTTGAAATAGATTTGAAAAACATGTGACTTGTGTGAGGAAATTCTCTAATAGACCTTTCATGTAATAATGTGATATATGAGGTAACAAGGATGATCAAAACCATTCTCAAAAATCTTGAATGTTGATGATGTTGTCTAGAGAGGTTAATTAAGAACCCAATATAGTTTGGAAAATTGGAATAAGACAACTACCTAGGACGTGACAAATGATTATGTGAATACACTTACAATCTCCACCTTTTTATATTTCATAAACAAAACAAAATAACCTAAGATTCGAGGAAAATAAATAAATTTCCTATTAACTATGAAACAAGGCCTAACCAAAGGCATGACAAGATAGATTACAAGTGCTAGTAATCGAAAAGAAAGAACATACTTCTTCAAATCACTTGGAGCAATATTTCCTAAAACATATTTCGAAAACATCATCAAAATGCCAATGTGTGAAGAAATCCATAATATGCTAAAGTTAGTCATAAGAGATATAGATATGAATTAAATCCTAACTACCATATAAAACAACACTCAAGTCTCACCCTATATATGAAAACTCCCCCTTTCAATAAGAACTTCTCCCCCATTTTTTTAGGGAAGTAGACTAAGAAAAGTAACAAGAAATGAGAATAAAATAAAGCATAAGGATCACATGAAGTCAATAAGATAAAGTTAGGGTGTCATATTGTACAAAAAGATTTTTTTATTAATTATTTCTATATGCAATACATGGTGAATAAAAACTACAAAAACTTCATTTGGATAAGGAAAAATATAGATTAAAGTTTCCTACTTACCAACTGTTCTGAGATATATGACAAGTGTTAATAACCAAGAAACATGATGAGGTTCATCAACTAAGGACATAAGATAATATCTCACATGAGCAATAAGAAAAAAGGGAAATCATTTGGAGAATAAAACCAATCTTGAGTTCAATTAAGAATAATAGTTCAACACAAATGAGTTAAAGCTTCAATAATGGAGAAAATGTCCAACACCTTTTGAGATATTTTTAACTAACACTTTTTTCTTCCTCAATGAGAAATCTAGTTAAAGCCTTTAGTTTCACATCCTTGATGTTACTTAATTCTTGATGGATCTTTCAAACATTGCCTTGTCCAAAATGTTGTTTCATGTGGTGGCTTTCATAAATTTATTACTAAAATGGGATGCAATTTCCAATATCCAATGGTAGCATCATCTAATCAAAGTAGTATCCCTAACCACATCATCACCCATGATTATTATATAGCCTTAACATTTTCAATTCCTTCAAATCATTCTAAACTTTCACATATACACATTCGAGCATAATGGACTTTCTCTCATAAATATTCAAAGCCATGATTTATTTGTAAAATATTAGACAATTTTTTCATTAGTAATAAAGTGTCATATGTATAATGTGTAGTGCATATGAACATTTGTTCCCAGTAATAAGTTCATCAAAATTTATAAGATATTCAAATAAAATTATAAACTTTTCTTATGATGCCCAAAGTCACTTTTATCACAATAGAAGGAAAAGGAATTTAAAAATAACCGTTTGATATATAACGATATGGTATGGACTATATCATCTAAAGAGAATATAAATAGTTATACTCAATAAATCTTTTATGGTAACGAATAGAACTAACTCTTATCAAAAACCACAACATGGAATAGGATAGAAAATCCAACCAAATAAAGAAAAAGAAATCTTGAACATGTTATCCAACCATTCAATCAAAAATGCAAATACTTAATGATGACCTAAGAAATTCATATATAGTCCAACTAAGAGGTTTAGTGAAATTATCTGCTAATTGAAGATCGGTATAAACATATTCTAAAGACACAACTTTTTCTTCAATAAGATCTCAAATAAAATGACGTTGAATGTCTATACGCTTTGTTCTAGAATGTTCAATGGGATTTTTTGATATATTAATAGCACTAGTATTGTCACAATATATAACCGTGGAATCTTGACCAATATTATAATCCTCCAACATTTGTTTCATCCAAAGTAGTTGAGCACAACAACTTCCCTTCGTAATATACTCTACTTTTGCCTTCGAAAGTGAAACATAATTTTGTTTCTCGGTGTGCCAAGAGACTAAAGAGATTTCAATATGGAAAAATTCACCAAAGGTACTGCTTCTCCCATAGACATAACTTTAACAATTGGCATCTGAATAAGTCGATAGGGATGTATTTTTATTCTAAGGATACCAAATAATGAAGTTCTTAGTCCCATAAACATACTTTATAATGCATTTGACGGCTTTCAAGTATGACTTCAAAATATAATATGCGACTCCTTAGGAAAAGATTTGTAGTAAGTGAAAATTCTACATTGAGGGATATATCATGATGACTAGCCATTAGGTATAACAAACTACTAATGTGCTATGATAAATTATCATGTCAATATCGTTTCCATTGACATCCTTGCCAAGATTGATGGAGATACCCATAAGGTAACGTTTAGGCTTGGAAGAGTCGAGATCAAATTTCTTTACAAGTTCCTTTGTATATTTACACTTTGAAAAAAATTCCACCATTCATTTGCTGCACATCAAGACCAAGAAAAAAGTGATTTACCTGACCATTCGCATCTCAAATTCTTTTTGCATAGTCGAGGCAAAGTCTTGAGAATGATCTTCATTTGTGGAGAAAAAAAAATATCATCAATGCATACTTTGGAAATTATAATTTTTTCCCACAAGACCACTATAATAAGGTTTTGTCCAAATTCTTTCTTTTGAAAACTTTCCCAAGAATATATGAGGTTAATATTTCATACCAAGTCTAGTTTCTTGTCTAAGGTCATACAAATACCTTTTTAGGTGATAAACATGTGTTAGGAATTTGGGATCCTTAAAAAGCTTTGATTGTGATATATAGACTTCCCCTTGGAGATTTCCATTAAGAAAGGATCACGATGGAGCTTGAAGTCTAAGTCATATATTATATCTAATAATAAACTTACCAACTCTAACCTATCAATGGGGCCAAAGAATAATCAAATTCAACACCTTCAATTTCTTTGAATTCTTAAGCCACAAGCCTTGATTTGTTCCTTAAAATGGCACCATATTCATAACACTTGTTTTTTAAGATCCACTTAGTACAAATAATATGAACATACTTAGGCAAGGTGATAAGAGTCCAAACTTTGTGTTTAGTTAATGTATCTAATTTATCTTGCATAGCATTTTCTAATATTCATCTAACAAATACATTCTTGGGTTCGACTGTAGAAGAATAACAAAAAAAAAGTTAATTTCCTTTAGGATTTGAGATCTAGTCTTTACTCCAACATGAGGACTAGCATTTATCTTATAAGCATCATGGTATTTCCTAACTCGAATAGTCCATCTCCTACATTCACAACCTCAATAGGTGGTGGAGCAACCTTTTCACACTCATACGCTTCTTTTTCTCCCTCCTCTTCAGTATTTAGGAAAATGGAATATGTGTATTCACAATCATTCTCTTTAAATCAAATGAATCATTGTCATCAATGACGAAGATAACGGTTTCCATTACATCTTATAGGCATAACTAAAAAAAGATAGGCATGACTATTAGTGGAGTAGCCATGAAAAATTCCTACTTCACTTCTAGAGTTAAGATTTATCAAGTATTGCCTATTGTTGAATATCTAGCACTTACTTTCAAACACCCTTAAGTGTTTTAGTGTGGGTTTATTTTCCTTTCAAATATTATAAGGTTTTAGTTAGTACCATACATCCCTTGACTCGATTTGCGATGTGACAATTTGTATGAAAAGGTTCTGCACAAAGCCTCTTTAGAAAAATCTTGCCAATCAACATGGATCTATACATCTCTTGAATAGTTCAATTCTTTCTTTCGACTATTTTAATTTATTGTGTCTTTGTGGGGATAAAAATTCATAGTTTATTACAACTTCACTACACCATTCTGATATGACGGACCCTTAAATTTCAAAACGGGGTCAATACGGACTCTTTTGATAGGGCGTGCCTTTTTATATTGAAGTTATTTCACTTAGGAATAAAAAAATCATTAGCGTTGTACTTTAACTACAAAAATTCTACAAAAGTGAAGCTAGAGAAGTCATCTACAATCAAAATAATGTAGTGCCTACCATATGTGCTTTCCATATGCATAGAACCCACATGGCCTATATGTAAGAACTCAAGAACATGAAAGGTAGCAATAACATTCAACCTCCTATGTGGATTACAAATTTGTTTTCTAATTTGTCAAATACTAAACACACAAGAAGAAGTTGATTATAAAGGACGTAAATCATGAACAAATTCATTTCTACAAAGACAACTAAGATCTCTGTAGTTCACGTGACCAACCTTCTTATGCCAAAGATCTGCCACGTCTTCCTTAGCACTATTAAAAACCATAGTCGGAGATACAATGATTATGCAACAATTCTTTATGAATCTAGTACCCTTTAAAATGAATTTACCCTTCGATTCAAGGACTTGTCATTCCTTTCTTTAAAAAGCACATTGTCACAACCGTCACACATTTGACTTATGCTAAGCAAGTTATACTTTAAGCCTCCACTAAAATAACATTATCTAACCTAGTAAAACCGTTATTTTATATGGTACTCTTCTTAATTATGTTAGATTTGTTACCATATCCAAAGGTAACCTACTTGGACTTCTTCCTAACCAGTTTAGAAAATAAAGCATTATTCCCAGTCATATACCTAGGACACCCAGTATCTACATACCATTGTAAATCATTTTGGGCAACTAAGGAAGTGTGATTAAGCGACACTTTTCTTTTTTTGTCCATATAGCTTTGGTCTTGATGTTCTTCCCTAAATCGTTTAAATTGTTGTCAATACTTTTTAATTTTGAAGGTTTCTCAATTTTTGACAAAATAGTGTTAAATTTGTCAAAAAAGGGAATTAAAATCATTTTTCAACGTAGAAAATTCATCCAAGTGATGTTTCTTATTCACCTTGGAGTTTTTCATAGGCCTATAGCAATAATATTTTAAATGACAACCAGATTTGCAAAAGGTGCAATGAAACACAAAATGACTTCCAATTTTCTTCAAGGGATTTGAAAGAACCATGTTATTAGGTGACGATGAAAACTCTTTAGATACATAAGTCTTTTGAGAAGATTTCACAAAGATATTTTGTCCTTAGATTTATATTTAACATGAGGGTTTTTAAAACCAATACCTCATTTACAAACATAAGATGTAGTATGTGCTAAAAGAAAATTTTTCATCCTCCTGCATATATCTTCAAGGGTGACCTTGAAATCCTTAGCCGACACTAACTCATTTACAAGAGAGGTTATTTTCTTGTTTAAGGAATATTTGAATGCACTTGAGAATGTTTGAATGCACAGAGGTTCAACGTCAGATACTAGATGCATTTAATCTAGTCGAGGAAGGTCTACAGTGGTGGGAAGCTATTACCACCATCGAGGAGAGCGATACTATGGCTATCCAGGACTTATGGGTGCAGTTTGACCGTAAATACTTTCCCTCCATCATTCAGACTGAGATGAGGCGAAAGCTACTCGATCTAACCCAGGAGGGGAGGACAGTGGCAGAGTATCAAGCATAATTTACTAAGTTGACTAATTCGGTTCCAAGTGAGGTACCTACTGAAGAAAAGAGAATTCACATGTTCACAGATGGTCTGAATTGGAAGATTCGCCAAAACTTATTGGCCAATCTTTCATTACATACTTATGTAGATGTTCTTAATGCTGCGATGCTTCACTATCGGGATTATCTCTTACATGTTAAGGGTGGCAAGTGGGGAATTGAGTCGAGCCAGTAGGGTAAGACTAGTGGAGGCAGTTCTAGTGAGACACAGCCACATCAAAGTCAACAGCGCCAGGGTGAGCAGGGTTCCCAATCGGGGGACTATGATAAACGTTTATGATCCAGAGGATTTTGATTTGGGGAGGGAGTCAATAGGTAGGGGCGACAGGGCCATCAGGGGAAAGGGAAAGGTGTTAACGACCAGCAAGGTCGGGGACAACAGGGGCAAAATAGGGGAAAGCTTACTGGAAGATGTTTCATGTGTGGCAAGACTGGCCATAAGAGACAAGATTTCCCTAATAAGGGAAAATTTCCTCAGTAGGGAGCTTGTCAAGAGCCACAGAGACCAGTATTTCCACCAGCCTCCCTCCCAGCACTAGCTCATGTGCCAGCATTACATGTTATTCCAACTACTCCAGCACATCATGGATAATATGGGTGTGTGTACAAAATCCATCAGGCAGCAGCTCAGTAGCCAGTGCCCGTGATTGAGGGTATGTTTTCTATCTATGGGGATATGGGGCACATTCTATTTGATGTGGGGGACTCACATTCATTTGTATACACTAGATTTTCACGGGCCACGGGGTTGCTAGACATGGCCGACAACACTGTTACTTATGTAGACTCACTGATGGGTAGTGGTACACCTATTTTCTTTATATATCGTAGTGTGAGTATAGATATTGGAAGTCTGATTTTACCTGCAGATTTACTCGTATTATACATGTCCGAGTATGATGTGATTATCGGCATGGATTGGCTTGTTTCATAAAGGGACATGATTGACTGTTAAAGCCATAGTATTATTTTTGCTATTCTGGGACATGAGATGTTCCTAGTGGAGATGTCTTGTTCTGAGGAAGGTTCGTCTACTCATTTGTATTATATAGAGGATGAGACCTCTACAGGAGTATTAATATCTCTTGATTAGATATCGGTAGTCTACGAGTTTTTGGATGTATTCCAAGAGATACCCTTGATTACCTCCCAGCAGGGAGATTGAGTTTTTGATTAATTTAGTGTTGGGCACTCAGCCTATTGCTCGTATGCCTTACCGTATGGATCCAGCATTGATGAGGGAGTTCAAGTATGAAATAGAACAACTTTTAGGGTAGAGGTTTATCCGCATGAGTACATCACCTTGGGGTTCCCTAGTGTTGTTTGTAAAGAAGGGAGATGGTTCTTTATGGTTGTGCGTGGATTATCGGGAGCTTAAAAAATCACGATATGGAATAAGTATTTGTTGTTTAGAATCCATGACTTGTTTAATCAGCTGAGAGGAAAAACTTACTTCTCGAAGATAGACTTAAGGTTCGGTTATCATCAGTTGCGTATTAGGGAGCATGATGTTTCCAAGACTGCATTTCTGATGAGATATGGATCGTATAAGTTTCGGGTTATGCCATTTGGGCTAACCAATGCGCCGATATTATTTATGGACTTTATGAATAGAGTGTTCAGAGAGTTCTTAGACCAGTTTGTCATTATTTTCATAGATGACATCCTGATTTATTCTCAGATTGAGGAGGAGAATGCCGAGCATTTACGATGGGTCCTACAGACACTACGTGAGCATCAGTTATATGAAAAATACGAGAAATGTGGATATTGGCTTTAAGAAGTACAGTTTCTTGGGTATATTATGTATGAGATAGGAATATCGGTGGATCCTAACAAGGTATCAGTGATAAGAAAGTGGGGACAACCCACGACACCAACAGAGATGCGTAGTTTCTTAGGATTGGTCGGTTATTATAGACGTTTTATCTGGGGTTTCTAAAAGATTGTGAGTCAGATGAAAAATCTAACTCGTAAGGACGTACCATTTATTTATGATGATGATCGTTAGTTAGCATTCGACGAGCAGAAAGATAAGTTGACTTCAGCACCCGTACTAGCACTTCCCAAGCCAGGAGTGGAGTACTTGGTTTACACTAATGCATCATTACAGGGGCTTGGTGTAGTACTACAGCAGGAAGAGAAGGCTATAGATTATGCCTCTAGAAAGATTAAGCCTCATGAGAAGAATTACCCCAACCATGATTTGCAACAGTCATGTTTGCTCTTCAGATATGGAGGCATTATTTTTTGAGGAAATTTTTTACCTATTCACGGATCATAATTCACTGAAGTATTTGTTCACTCAAAGGCAATTGAATATGCATCAGCGCAGGTGGATTGAGTTCGGGAAGGATTATCAAATTGAGATACATTACCACCCGAGAAAGGCTAACATAGTAGCAGACGCATTAAGCCGAAGGCTGGTCGGTCAATTGACCGCTGTGTGAAAATGCAAAATGGAAGGAATTGGGGCATCACGATGAAATTTCCCTATCATTTATGTCAGTTATGACTATTTCACCTCAGATTGTGGCAAGGGTAGTTCAGGATCAGGTAGCAGATCCATTTTTTTCAGGAGAAAATTTGATAACTTTTGGCCGTGGGAGCAGAGTCTTACTCAGTGAGTTCAGATAGGAGTTTGTGCTTCAACGGTAGATTGATTGTTCCAGAAGGTGTGGATGTGCGGCATGTGGTGATGACAGAGTCGCATGGATCTCGATTTATGATATATTCCGATAGGGATAATATGTACCAGGATATGCGACGGTAATATTGGTGGAGTGGGATGAAAAGATACATTATTGAGTTTGTCTCTAAGCGTGCAACTTTTCAGTTAGTGAAAGTCAATAATCAGAAGCCTACTGTGTTTCTTCATCCATTAGAGATCCCAATGTGTAAATAGGAGAGAATTTCCATAGATTTCATCACGGGGTTACCTACTTCTCAGAGGGGTCACGATTCTATATGGGTGATTGTGGATCATCTCACTAAGGTAGCTCACTTTTTTCCAGCTCGGATTGAATACTCTACGGAACAGTACGCCCAAATTTTTATTGCTGAGATAGTAAGGTTACATGAATTACCTCTTAATATTATGTCCGATCGGGATAAGATTTTTGTATCCCGATTTTGGGAGAGTTTTCATGAGGACATGGGAACTGAGGTACGATTGAGTACGCCCTATCACCCACAAACTGATGGGTAGACGATGCGTACTAACCAGATTTTGGAGGATATGTTACGCATGTGTATCCTAGATTTAGGGGGAGGTTGGGAGCAATACCTTCCACTAGTGGAGTTCGCATATAATAACTCCTGCCAGTTCACCATCGGTATGGCTCCATTTGAGGCATTATTTGGTAGACCTTATCGTTCTCCCACATGTTAGTTAGAGGTAGGGGAAAACAAGATACTTGGGCTAAGGATGATATAGGACACATCTTCCAGGATTGATATGAATCGTAGTTGTATTCGGGTAGCCCATGACAGATAAAAAAGCCACGCCGATACGAAGCGGATTCTTTTGGGATATCAGTGTGGGAGATCAGGTATTGTTGCGGGTATCTCCTATGAAGGGTATAATGAGATTTGGAAAGAAGGGGAAACTGACACCCAGATATATAGGACCATTTCCTATAATTGAGAGAGTTGAACGGTTGCTTATAGATTGGGGTTGTCGGAGCACTTACATAGGATACATGATGTGTTAAATATTTCTTCGCTGAGGTGATATCTCTAAGATGAGTTGGCTCACACTCATGTTGCATTAGAGGAGATCGATTTGCAGCTAAACAGTTCTTATGAGGAAAGACCGATAGTGATCTGGGACCATTGCGAGAGATGATTGAGATCGAAAGTAGTTCTGCTGGTGCGTGTTTAGTGGGAGAAACATACCATTGAGGAGTCTACTTGGGAGCGTGAGGATGAGATGCACGACAGATACCCGAAGTTATTTTTACCAGGTATGATTTTATTTTCCAAATTTCGGGATAAAATTCCGTTATAAAGGGGAAGTATGTAATACTCTGTAATTTTAATGACTTTTAATATCAGATAATTTAAAAGTTAATGGTCCATATCAAAGGGGATTAATTGGAATTAATTATGAAAAATTAATTGGGATTAATCCGAATTGAATATTGCTAAAGATCTAAGTAATATACATATGATTTCGAATATTACTTAGTGATATAAAGTAATATGTGGATATGATGATTTTTAATATTTTTGTGAGTAAATAATACGACAAAAATGGAAATTACGTCCGGACGCGCTTATGGTCATGTCTAGACTAAAATTAAAGGAATAAAATGACATTTATTTTTAAGTCATTCGGATGATCATTTTGAGTGCACCGTTGAGGCCGGAAGTGTCGAAATAGGCATAAAAGACTACCCAGGGGTTTTATTTGGGTCTCCGGTCAATAGGAGGATGAAAGAACACCCCGAAGGGGCATTTGAGTCTTTTTGCATGGGATATGAATAGTACCTACTTTTTTTTATAATTATTTCTAGCCTTCGAGACTTGTTATATATGTAAGTTTAGAATTTATTTAAGGTTCATTTCATCAAAACACAAAGTGTGGTCTTTTGATAGAGAGTAAAAAGACTTAGATAGAAAGTGAAAGGTTATCTAGAGGAGAGGAAGATTTACTTGGAAAGGAAGAGTCACCTAGAGAAAATTAAGGGTTCAACCACAATCTCTACACCTTGCAACACCATCGGATAGTCATCCGAAAAAGGAAGAGGAGGTGTTAAACACTTGTCTTCTCCAAAGGTTCAGACCTACACATAAGGCAAGTGTAACTCTTTCTTTATTTTGGTCCTTATATTATCCATGTATGAATAGGATTTTCTTTTGCATTGATGAACTTATGAATTTGGGATTAAAATGATTGATAAATCAAGTTTAATGGATAGTAAAATTCATGTAGTTGGAGATTTATACATGTAGAGGCTACGAACATGAAAATGGATAAGTTTTACACACACACACACACACACACACACACACACATGTGTGTGTGTGTGTGTGTGTGTGTGTGTGTGTGTGTGTGTGTGTGTGTGTGTGTGTGTATTGAAGTTATGAAAGTGATGATAGGTATTGCATGTAGATGAATCCTACTCATGTTCAATATGGAAATTTGGTGATTTAGATATGAAATGATAGTTCTCAATTCTAGGTTTTTAAGAGGTATAAAAATGGAGAATTTAGATAAGTTGAATTTTTAAGGATTTAATGGGTTTGATGATGATACCCTTATGAACATATGGATTTGATGTTTCTCTTATGTAAAAATCACTCTTGAACATGTTAGAACAATGTTAGAATATCTGGGTTTTGGGTAGAATATAATCTATGAGGGTTTGGGTGTAAGAACATGAACAAAAATGCAGAAAACTGAGATTGAAGACGATCTGGAATGACGTTTATCTCGTTCGAATGAGACATACTGTCGTTCGAACGAGATGCCATATTGTTCGAACGGGAATTCTGGACTTTTAACGAGATTTCAGAAAGTCCTATTTTTTTCCAGAAAAGTTTAGAAATTGGTAATTTGACCCACGGTAAGATTTGATAAATTTTGGTACATTAACAAGGAGTGAGGGACTTGGGTTAATGCTGGAAAATTATATGGAATTGAGGAATGAAATTGTGTGAGAGATATCTACATAATAATAGATTAAGAGATGAATAATGATCATGGTCAAGTACGGGTTAATATTGGTGATATATATATACACACACACACACTAAGGTATGCCCGTGCCTGAAGGCACGATGATAATTTTTCAAAATATCAATCTGGGTCAAGTCATAAAGTGGTATATTACGGTATCAATCGTGGTCAATTTTCCTAAAGGCACGACGAATTCCAAAGTATTGAATTGACTAAATTGTTTTATAAAATAGTTTAGATTATAATTAAAAAATGCACATTATTTAAAAATATTGGACATAATTTCCTTTGTTTATAGGACTATTCACATGTTTCAAGGACCAAATAATAACCCAACACCACTACTAAAAGTCCATCCAGTACATCACATAACAAAAAATAATCGATTAAACATGATTTTCATATAACATTTTGGATATCCACCTTGACCCCATCTACAACACTACTTGTAAGATAGCTATGAAGATAATTGTAAAAATCATAAATCTTTTAAGGTTCTATGATAAAAACACCATATTTCTCCAAGCTTTCCATGGATATATCTCTAAGTTTCCCAATGTTATCGGGGGACTGAATTGGATATGAAATCTTGGCATTATATTTTTTTCACTGTTTCAGATGATGGATGGAATCCTCCTCAATAACTGACCAATACATGCCATGCATAAACATATATGCATCATAAAGGTGAATTTGAAGTTATAAGCATCACACATAAGTATATATATATCAATAAAGGAAAAGAAAAATTGAAGTAAGTGCCTATGTCCGGAACCCTTTAATTTATTGTGTTACTTGATATTGACTAATTTGGTGACAAACCTATAAGTCAATAGAAGACAAATTTGATTAGTATATTGATAGAATTGGCAAACAGAGTTTCGTATGGGAGAGCATTCACCCTTTCTCCTTTGATCAAAGCTCTTGTAATGAATGTTATGAGGTATTAAATCAACACCTAAACTTATGTACATGAATGTTATGAGGTAATGAACATTAAGTCCGAACCAAAATTAAACAAAGATAACCCTCAAATAGGTAACCCTCAAACAAAAATTAAACAAAGATAACCCTTAAATATTCCACTAAAAAAAGATAATCCCCAAATTATCCACTAAATAGTTAACGAAGTAAAAAATAGAAGAAGGGAGAAACTTGAAACTTACATTTCTTCATCCAAGTTTTTCACTTGTTTACCTGTATTTTATCAACACAAAAAATAATTAATGGCAACACCTTCTTTCAGAACTTCTTTAAAAGAAAGAGAGGAGAGGAATGAAAAGCATCAGACGTGACAACACTAAACATTCACCGAGTATTTATTGTTTGCAGATGTTCTAAGTTAAGAGGGGTATCTTGAAATTTAATAAGTTTTAATATTGCCTATGAATACTACTACTAATACTAATATTATGACTACTGACATTAGAATTTTTCGAAGTCATAAGGGTGTAGGAAAAGTTACATCTAAAAATTCTTGTATGCATTAACCTTTTATAATATAACAACCAACAAATAATTCTTGCATGCAGATTGCAAACAAAAAACAAATACACATTATTAAGCAAAAAGAAACCTACAAAGATAGAATAAAGAAAAAAATATAGTTTGTTT
The DNA here is from genome assembly GCA_949130495.1 of Sambucus nigra. Taxonomy (NCBI): domain Eukaryota; kingdom Viridiplantae; phylum Streptophyta; class Magnoliopsida; order Dipsacales; family Adoxaceae; genus Sambucus; species Sambucus nigra. The sequence continues at coordinate 337,529,891 of OX422213.1, read as the reverse complement.
GTAGACCTCTTAAGTCTTCTACACTCTCGATAGACTGGATTGCAACCCCTACGACGTTTAGAGGCACTGGTGCAACTGTTAGTCAAGAGGTCAGCTGTTAATAAACACATCTAGATAGTTTCTAAGATGGAAGAGAATCCATAAAGAGAGAAGCGACTTATCTTGTTATCTTACTATTGTTTCTTTACAGAACCAAAATAAAGGAGAGGGGAAAACAAAATGCCAAAGTTATTAATAAATACAAGTTAAAATAAATTTTAAATTGCATTTAAAGCAGAGAGTTTGACAAAACAAAAGACAGCTGAAAACATTAGTACATGCTAGTATTGCCCCTTGGAGATGGATCTCAAAAGAATTGGAACTTCTCTCTTTTCAACTGACACTGTAGAGTTCACCTAAGAACCAAAGTCTCTCCCTCTTTGGCCACCACAAAATGCATATATTGTTTAGGCAAGAAATACCATAAATTCAGAAGAACAATAAATCAAATTCAATCATCCAGTTACTTGAAATTTCATGAACTTACGTTTATTTCCTCGCATGGATAAGTATTTAATATTGCTATCAAATTTGTGACACCAAACTCGTATTATACAACGTCACAATAATGCACACCATCACAATAATGTACATCATCACAATAAAAAAATAAAGTAAGAAATTTGAGCCCCTCTAGTGTTCATAATATCCCTCTAGTGTGTGACTATAAAGTACACGAAAAGAATATATCATTCAATATCAAACAATAAATGGAAATTGCATAAGGAATTCCCTACCACTGAATTCACAATAATGTTTGATTCATGATACAATCACACTAACATCTAGTCCCATGAAAAATAGAAAAACAATACCAACATACATGTATATATATATGGACATTGAAAACCACACCCATGTTTTGATGACTGTAAAATGAAATTCAAAATTGGTAAAACCATAAGTATTAATAGACTTCAACGTCGTATAAACATTTAAAATGACTCAAAACAAAATATAAAACATAATACCTATTTGGTTATTTTATAAATTCTTTTGCACTTTATAGTTAAAAATAACTCAAAGCTAAATGTAAACCAGAATGCATGTTGGGTTCTTTTAAATAATATTAAATGGGACAAATAATGCACAACAAAGAAAAATAATTAGGGCGTCAAACAATAATGCCCCTACATTTTATCACAATAATAAAAAAACATGTTAATTTTTAAATACAATTATTTTGTGTATTAATTTTTACATGCTTTTGTGTATCTCACGTCGTTATTATTAATAGTAAATTCAGTCCAAACTATTCTAGTAATATATTGAGGGTGTTTCCTTTGTGATTTTGAAATACAATAATTTTTTAACTGAAGCTAAGACTTAAAAAATAACCTCTCAGACCTCCCATATAGGGGGCTCCAGACAGCCACATGTTAGGATAAGCCTGTCTCTGCTTATAGATATAATACTTATAGATCAACGCACAAAATGTAGGAATATGTCAAAGTATTTATGTGAGGGTTAATATACTCTTATATATAGACAATCAAAAGTACAATAATATAATTTGGTGCGAAGGGAAATATTGGTATAAAAAAGTTCTACTTAACAGAATACAACATTCAATTATTTTTGGGTGGCGAAAGTCTGCTCTTGAAGAGAATAATGACTAAAGTTTAACTATGTCTAATAAATGGTGGGTCATGGCCAGAGTCACAACAATCCTATAATATGTAATTACAGTACTACTATATTAATGGACATGGAGGAAATTGACTAATCTATAGGAGGTAGTCAAAAGTTATATTCGGTATTCAGTAGGTAATGGGGGGGACATTCTATTATGGACTGATTAACTAACACCCCCGAGACCAAGTGTCAATAGGTTTAAGCCTAAAATTGTTCATGATATTGTGAGTTCTTTAAAAGCAGAAGTTAGTTCTTTCATCAGGGTAAACAGAGGTGGCCTATGACTGTGTTTGTTGATCTTAAGGAAAATTTAGTCATATAATGAGAAAATAAATATGGAATAGGTGAAAATAGTAATGTAGATCCTAGTAGGAATGATAAATACTCTAGTGCTGTAGAATATGAAGCATTTTAAAAAGGGGCACTTTATATGCTGAAGCCAAATTTCATTGTTCATATTGTATTCACTAACGACACAAAACTAAAGTGACAATATACAGAAACAAAAGCACTCCTTACCTTCTATAACAATGGAATATTCTTTAGGCTTCCAAATTCACAGCTAAAACCTACAAAAAAATTGAGAAATGTAAATGCAGTCCAAAACACTCCTTATTGCAAAAATTGATAAAAGTTATGCACTAAAATTTTTATTAGCTCATACTACAAAAAATATTATATCCTACAAATAAACGGGGTTCAAACCAAAATTAAAATATACTAATGGTGTATCTATTTGGAGTTAAGTATAGTAGAATTCTAGAGGCAGTGTCACTTCTGAGAAAACTTCAGTTTCCTTTGAAAATAACCTCAAATTGGATGCTATGTAGCATGGACTTATAAATGTATCCAAAAGATTGTACCAGTTGCATATAAGTTCAGTAGCCAGCATAAAGGCACGCCCAGTTTTTAGGAGTCCTTGCTCGCCGCATCTCCATTTGGAAATGAATGTGGAATTCCTGTTGAAACCAGTTAGAAGTGTTCCATCTTAGAATGATCAAAACAAAACATCCTAAATAATAAAAATAATAGTTTTTAACTGAAAAACAGGAAAAAAATCGATCTCATATAAAATTTAGAAGAGATGATCACATATCCTCACTCTCATAACAGATATGCTATGATTTTAAGGTTACATATCCCACAATAAAGGTCATGTGCATAAGAACTAACAATGACGATATTTAAGTTAAATAAAATAGTGTAGTACAATGGAAAAGTTAGATTAATAACTTAATGACTAAATGAAAGATTTATAGGGCGTAATTATTGAATGTTAATGAAAGCTTAATTACACTATATATCATTGTAAAATGATTACCCTAAGAATACCAACACTCATGAAAATGTTATGCATAACAGCTTCCTCTCATCAAAACATCCTTTGCATTAAGAAAGATGATCACACAAAAGAGTTTCTTTTAGTACGTTAATATATCATATAACAGTAGCTGATCATACTCACCCCTGATACGATTCACCTCTGCTCTAAGAGCATCATTTTCTTCTTTCAGAACTTCAGCTCTCTGGGCCAGGTCATCACATTCTTCTTGCGCAACCTGTATTTGGCAGCAGATTCCCTGTTGGACTATTTTCGTATCTATTTTAAGCTCCCTTTCTTCCTAAATCCAAAGTTGAATAACTACACTGTGTGATACAAAGGATGAAGCAAAGGAGAAAAAACTATGCATGAAATAAAAACATATAATAATCAACATCGTTAGCTTTTAATCATTAAAATGTATTCAAAAACCACCTAATAACATTCACCAACTCCACTTAATTAACATGATCAATTATTTTCATCATAGTTTGGAAGTAATTGCAGCATTAATATGATCAAACAATCTAGTTATTGGGTGTTTCATACACACAACATATGTAAAAAAACGTACAGTAATGACCATTTCCCCTTTATGTAAACAAGTGTTTCATTATCCAATCTGTCAAAAATAACCATCAGCTTGATATGTTTATTTTACAGGTTTATCTTTATTAATTTCATCATCCTCATAACCATCATCACAATCCATCTCATATGTGGCTTGGTGTCTCCTTTTTCGGATGTCGGAATCAATATCTTCGATTATTTCATATCTAGCCTCTAATTTTGACTTTGGCACAATTGATCAGCAATCATACTAACTAGTTCTCCCGACTGTGCGAGACTTCAGAGGTATTTTAATAACACACTTCAAAAAGGGGAAATAGAAACGTGAATCGAGACTATATAAAAGAATAAAAATTCAAAACTCAAGTCCATCGATCCCTTTAGAAAAGTACTTAAAAAATGGAGGTGAAACTAATAAATGCATGAGTTTTCATAACTATTTTCAAAATATAAAAGTCAACGAATATAAATTAACATACATGGAATATAAATTAACATACATGGCTCTCTATTTTCGAGTTGAAATCAAATGGACACACCCCGACCCGATTAGGGCTTTGAGTTGGTCTTGGATCCAACCTCCTAGAAGTATCAATAATGTCTTGGGACTTTAAGTTTGTCTTGGACCCAACCTCCTTTGCTCTATTTGAATATGTCGATGGGGACTTCGCCTCGATGAAATAGATAGATTTCTGCGCAAAGGTAGCGTAAAAATTGTAAATGTACACTTTCTAAAACATATACAAATTGTAAACAACCTGAATCCAGAGTTTGTAAATGTACGCTTAATGTATGTTAACAAGACAGTTAATAAAGTCTACAATGATTACTAGAGTCCAGAGTTGGGAAACTATGAAGCTATATACATGAAACCCACAAAAATTATAATGCACCAACCCAGGCCCCGCTGTTGAAAAACCATCAGGCAAGAGCTCCGCGGCTTCCCAGACCACCGTTCCACTAAAATCGATGGCCCGCAAAAGTAGTGATGGTGTCCCACCATCGTCGATGCTTATAGGATCTCCAATCGGGTCCTATCAAAATAATATTAAATCAATGGTTTTAGTCACGAATAAACTAGTTAGTCACGAATAAGATTTTGAATCAACAATGTTGCTCTTCGTAACTGGCTAGTCACAAATAATGATGAAGCAAAGCAATACAGATGAGTTTGTTGTTTAATGGTTCGTAACTGGTTAGTCTCTATGAATCCTATATCAACACATGTTCCTAATGGTTTTGGAGTCATTTTGTTCAAGAAATATTGGCACATTGTTAGCCCAGGTGTTTGTAAAGAAGACTGATTTGTTTACTTTAGACCAATTGCCCTTACCAGTTTTATTTTCAAGGCAATCCCCCAAATTCTTGTAAATTAGTGTCGTGCACTGTTGTAAATAAGTCCTCACGCATTCGTTGGTCGGGTCATACACTGTTGTAAATCATTCCTCACGTAATCGGTCATGTGTATAGACATTGTCTCAAGTTCTACTTCAAGATGGCAAATATTTTCCATTAAAATAGTATTTATTATTTATGATACAAAGAAATTCATTGGCAAAGGCCTAAAAAGCACCAAGTAAGAATAGAAAATTTTGCATAGACATTTCTTCAAAGACTTACCAAATAACTGTGAAATTGGAAGTATTTATTCCTCAACTTTGAGCTAGACATTAGAGAAATGTCAACAAGTACCTTAACAAATGAAAATGTTCTATAAAAGTATCATAAGTGAAAATGTTCTAGTAGATAGGTTAACCATCAAACAATTATCAATAAATGTATAACAGCAAATGATCTTTTTGAGATAATAACCCCACATAAAACCGTCAATTCATATAAAAACGAAATGAATTAAATGATTGTCAAGAACACAACATGATAAAAGCTCAACCTTTATAAGTATAGTATATAGTTCCATTTATTAATCATTTTAATTTAAGTGTTAACTTTACCCACAATTTGTGTTAACATAAAACAGGGCCTAAAAAACAACAAAAAACCTATATGCTATTAAATGTGAATACTCTATTCAAATGACCATATATATATATATATGAGAGAGTTAAAAACACCATAAACACAAACTGGAGAGACAAAAACCAATATCCAAAAAAAATTAAAGCTAAACAAAGAGAAACGAAGATATACCTCAGATCTGATGTACAAAAAGTCATTTACATCTGCATATAAATAATAATAATAATAACAGCGAAATACGAAAAATATTGTTAATTACACAAAATCGAACCAAAAATACACAAAATCGAGTCAAAACACATCTATATAAAATCTTAGAACAAATTGAAGGTGTGGAAAAAACTACCTATAGGAGCATGTGTGTGAGAGAGAGGTGGATGAGTGGGAGGGGGGGGGGGATGAGGGAGAGTACCACATGAGGGAGAGGCACGAGGTAGGGTTTGGGTGAATTGGGAGAGAGGAGATATGGGATGGAGGGTTTGAACTTGTTTTGTATGGTTGGAGAGTGTGAGAAAGAGTTTGACTTGGGTATGTTTAGTACTTTACCCCTGATTTTGAAGTTTGAATAGAAGGGGAAAACAAATTAGAGTGTGTGAAAAGAGGGGGAATTCAAATTCGTAGGGGCAAAGTAGGAAGTGCAGGAAAAATTCAACAAAATGACATCATGAGCCAAACTTGTGACATACATAAGTTTACTACAACTTATTATATATATATATATATATACGCACACACACACACACACACACTAGCGGAATACCCGCTCCTGAAGGCACGGCGAAAATTTTCAAAGTACGTAATTGTAAAACGACAAAAAATTCAAAAGTATATAATTATAGAACAGCAAAAATATCGTTCCCCAACAACACAAAGTGTAATTTTTTTTTAAAAAAATGGCTATAATCTCTTTCGTTTATAGGACTATCCACCCTGCTTGACAAATAATAAATAGTCCAACAACATTCTATCAAATAGTCTATATTTATCAAATTTGGACAGAATTCCATTTGTTTATAAGACTATCCACCACCCTCTTTAAGAATTAAAAAATAGTACAACAACATTACAACATACAAAATAAAATATTATTTCATTCTCTAAAAGGAAAAATCAAACATTGGCAAAATGTTATACCAACAACTGACTATAATACATAAATAATTAATTAAATATGGATCGGCATAACTAATTCCGCAATAATCTCATTGAATCGTCCAACCATAAATATCACTACCTGTGACAAAGTACCTGCACATTATATTGAATCGTCAGTATAATTACTCAGTGAGAATATAAAACAAAAACAATGGTTAATATACAACATCCAAATTTCCAAAACCTGAATTATATGTTATTGAGAAGCACACCTAGTCTTAGACAAATTAACAATATATCTAGAACCTGAATTAGAAGTGAAAGGATAAACCTAGTATATCTACTAATTCGTGATAAAAAGGAGCTCATGATGAAACATAAAACACCAAGATGAATATAATGCACAGTGAGTAAACAAAAGGCGTATAGAAAACCATTTGTACATAAAAAATAATGAAATGATAAGAAATCAAAAATATGGAGCCTCAAACAGTACATGATCTAAAGGTGTAGAAAGGGCTATTTTACGCAAAATATTTACTATTTTTATAGCTTTTCGATTGTAAAAGGAGAGCCAGAGAAATACAAACTATTCATTTAAGCTTATCCGGTCTTGGACCAGGCACTGGAGGTGGTGATAAATAATTATTGAATGCCTTTGCTAATAGATAGTGTAGGAGGGTAGTGAGACTAGGGTCTATGAATAACTAGAAAGGGTGAGGCGTGACCCACTCCAATGGACGCTGCCTGCAAGGTCTTCAAGGTCTCCTGATGCAACTTCTGAAGAAAACTTCTCCTTCTGGTAACAATGGAACTCAAGCTTCAACTCACTCCCTGCAAGAAGATGAACTTTCACAGTAAAAATAGCAATTTTCTCAAGGGAAACACCTGAGAGTGATGGCTGTCAGTGGGGAGTGAAGGAACAAGGCACTCAGCACTATGAGAATGAGCAGGGAGAGAATACTTAGGTAGGTCTGGTGATATTTTGGCAGAGTAACAGTGCAACTTCTATTGTCCCCCTCTTGACCTTGCCCAGAGATCTATTTATACATGGGCGTTAGGGGTGAGCTGGCATTTTTGGGCGCCAAAATTGAGAGAGTTGGTGGGGAACAATGTCTGAAGTGTACCATTTGTCCCTACCTGTAGGCAGCCTACCTGTCCCCTCTGCAGGCGCCACCTGGCGCCGACCAAAACTCAAAAAGCACATATGTCCCCTAATGGAGACAAAATAGCAGATTTTGGTAGTTATCTTTTGAAACGGTAACTTGTGGTGCAATTTTGCAAATCTTGAGAGAGGAGACCTTAAGGCCTCATCTCCTCTAAAAGTGTTATTTTTCCTGAGAGGGATCTCCAGGACCCCCTCTTCTGGAAAAGTCATTTTCTTGTAAAGAGTTTATTTCTTGTGAGTAGCCAGCTCTTTGGCTGGTCACTTCACTTGTGACCAAGTGTGCAGTGTGTGTAGTCTCGAGTGACTTCTGGATCTACCTACTAGTATTCTCTCAATCCTATAGTGCTAAGTGGTTGAGCTTTCTCAACATACCTTGTCCCTCAGCCGCCAAGCCATAACTCCCAGGAGGTCCCAACGCGCCTGTTCGAGCCCTGCTTGCTCGACTAGGCAGCCTATACAAGAAAGTAAAGTGTTAGTGTTATTGTTCATTTAGAGACTGATGTTTCATGATGGGGGGTTGTTCGCGATAGTTACTCCCTCAATATGAGTTTCTGTAAAAAAAAAAACCTGTAGCAGCACTTCTCGAATAACATTTCTGTAGTGACCCTTGCAGTGGCGCTGAGTCTTGCAGTGACGCCGACTCTCTCAACTGTCATTACTGCAGTGGCCCTTGAAGCAGCACTGGCACTTGAAATGGCGCCGACCCTTGCGGCGGTGCGGACCCTTGCATCGGTGCTGGTATTTGAAGTGGCGCCGACACTTGCAGTGGCGCCGACACTTGCAGTGGCGTCGATACGTGAAGCGGTGCCGACGCTTGAAACGGCACTGACACTTGAAGTGGCGCTGAGGCTTGAAATGGCGCCGACCCTTGCGGCGGTGCGGACCCTTGCATCGGCACTGGTATTTGAAGTGTCGCCGACACTTGCAGTGGCGTCGACACGTGAAGTGATGCCGACGCTTGAAATGGCGCTGACGCTTGAAGTGGCGCTGACACTTGAAGTGGCGCTGACGCTTGAAGCGGCACTGGCACTTGAAACGACGTTGACGTTTGAAGCAGCGCTGATACTTGAGGTAGCACTGACGCTTGAAGCGGTCGCTCATACCTGGGGCAGCACCGATCCTTGTCGCGGCGCCGACGCTCAAAGCGGTGCCGACGCTTGAAGTGGCTCTGATACTTGGGGTAGCGTTGACGCTTGAAGTGGCGCTGACACTTGAAGCGATCGTTGATACCTGAGGCGGCGCTGACCCTTGTCGCGGCGCCGACGCTTGAAGCGGTGTTGATGCTTGAAGCAGTCGCTGATACCTGAGGCGGCGCCGACCCTTGTCGCGGCGCCTACACTTACAGCGGCGTTGACGCTTGAAGCGGTGCTGATGCTTGAAGCGGTCGCTGATACCTGAGGCGGCGCCGACCCTTGTCGCGGCGCCGACACTTACAGCAGCGCTGGCGCTTGAAGCGGCGCTGACGCTTGAAGCGGTCGCTGATACCTGAGGCGGCGTCGACCCTTGTCACGGTGCCGACACTTGAAACGGCGATGCCGCTTGAAGCGGCGCTGACGCTTGAAGCGGTCGCTGATACCTGAGGCGACGCCGACCCTTGTCGCGACGTCGACATTTAAAGCGGCACTGATGCTTGAAGCGGCGCTAACACATGAGGCGGCGCCGACCCTTATCGCGGTGCCAACACTCGAAGTGGCGCCGACGCTCGAAGTGGTGCTGACGCTTGAATCGGCGCTGACATGTGAGGCGGTGCCCACCCTTGTCGCGGCGCTGACGCTCAAAGTGGCGCCGATGCTCGAAGTAGCGCTGATGCTTGAAGTGGCGCTGATACTTGAGGTAGCGCTTACACTTGAGGTAGCGCCGACCCTTGCGGTGGCATAGAGACTTGCTGCGGTGCTGACGCTTGCGGTGGCGTTGGCCCTTGTAGCGGCGTAGAGACTTGCCGCGGCGCTGACACTTGCGGTGGCGCAGGCACTTGCAGCGGTGCCAGAACTTGCTATGTCTTTTGGACTTCTGGGTGACCCTCGTGGGTACCTCTCGGATGTTATTAATAAAAAATCATTTTTATTTTATTTTTCTTTTTTTATTGATAAACACCCATCTACATTAGCCCCTCGTGCAAAGATTTTTTGGTTGGGTAAACTAAAAAAACTATGTACGCTATAAATCTGATTTCAACAATTATGTACACATATATATATTTTTTGAGGGACCCTTGGATCATTAACTGCGATGTCCCTTTATCCGAGGTTTAAATTTTTTTTTTTGAGAACCCACGTGTCAGTGTGGGAACTGTCATCTCATCATTTGGGAAAAAAAGGTCATCAACTTTTTTGCCTTCTTGCACGTTTTCCCATTTTGGTTCAAAAAACATAAGCCCCTTTTCTTGGGCTCCTTCATCTTCTTCAATAAAAAAATATAAGGCACTTTTGGGTTTGTAGTGAGAGAGAGTGAGAAAGGGATTTTTAAAACACCATAGCCACCCATCTCCTCATTTTTTCTCTAACTTTTACAACTACCATAGCCTCTCATCCATGGATTCTAAACCAAAGAATGCCTCTCCAAATGTAAGCAACTCTAAAATCCCCAAGATTCTAAGCTCTATACCTTCTTCATCAATCGTTTCCAACGATTATATGGCCGAAACTGCTATCGTCGGTGATCCCTTGTCCCGTCCGACCATCGGCGTCGGTGTTTTATCCGCTATACCCGCCTTCTCAAATTTTGCATCGAGAACCCTCGAGGGTTCCTCGCCCTCCACGTCGGCGTACGCGACCTTCTGTTTGGGTTCCTCTGCGACGAGGAGTGTCTCGTCCGAGGCTTTGCTGGCGGGGGGGGGGGGGATATCTCGACTGTAGATGGTATGCGCGAGGGACACGGTGTCTCGACTGAGGATTTACTGCCGGCGGGGGGTATCTCGACTATTCGGGTTCTGCGTGAGGGACACGGTGTCTCGACCGAGGCTTTACTGCCGGCGGGGGGTATCTCGACTATTCGGGTTCTGTGTGACGAACACGGTGTCTCGCCCAATCTGGACGCGAGTTTGAGTTTCTTGGTTGGGACGGCTGCCGTCAAGGGTTCTTCGTCAGTAGGTCCCCCATATGAGGGTCTCTCGCCCCGTTTAAGACCTCGCGATGCTGATATTTTTCGGCGAGACACGTCCTGCTCCATTCGAGACCTTGCGTGTTCGGGGCCAGCGCCTCAGATCTCCTCGCCTCCTATATCTGCGTATGAGGGCATCTCGCCCATGACGATCTTTTTTAGAAGTTCTCTGCGTGAGGGGGTCGCGATGAAGTTCTCCGATGTGTCCTCTACAGGTGTCTTAACGCGCCATAGCGCTGGCAGCGGTTCCTCGCGTGCTGGCACGAATGTGGGGAATACTTCCTTGTGTCCCGTAGCTGGGGGTCTCTCGCTCAATCCATTGTTGGCGTCTGGGGGCGTCTCGACCTTGGGTGTCTCGGTGCCCACGATCTTTTCGGAAGTTTATCCAGTTGGTTTGGATAAGGGTATCTCGAATTTTTCTGGCGCCGAAAGTGGTTCCTCGCGCGTTGAGATAGGCGCGGGGAGTTCTTTGTCTATTGAAGATGAGTTTGGAGGAAGGGGGTCTCGACAGGTATTAGTGCTGACGCCAGAATTTTGCCCTCGGGTGTCTCGATGCCTTTGACTGTTTCTAAAATGGGTATTTTAGCTTATGGCAGCATGGTGACCTCTCGTCAGCAGTCGGGGGCCTCGAGACTTCGTCTCGCGTCCACGGGTCTCTCATTCGTGGAAGGGGGTGTCTCGACATTTTGTCACCTCGGGGGTTCCGTGACCCAGGGTGTCTCGCCGACTATTGGTGTTACGGAGAGCGTGCTACTGACCAGGGGTTCTTCACATGATTTTACTGGGGTTTTTGCCTCTACTTCTTTTTTTGCGACAGGGGACCCCGAGGGTCCCTCGCTCGGAGTCCCCACTAGGGTGAGTTCTTTTCTTGAGCCAATGGCTCTGGGTAGTTCATCAACTACGTCAACTTCTTCTCAGGCATGGAAGGACTATATGCGCATTTGTCAAGGGCGAGACTTTGGTATTTATAGTCGTGCTCCTTTTTTTGGTCCTGCTGACAGTTTCATGATTTCACTTTCTGATTTTGGGGAAAAAATTCGGGTGCTGTTCTCGAACGTTCTCATGCGGGGTTAACTGAGTCTGCAGATCTTCTACTATTTCTTCGGATTCCATCCTCCGAGTCCGAGTTGACCGCGGTGATTTTCCTTATTCCAACGTTGAAGTTAAAACCCCGGGTGAACCCACAGAGGAGTGGGCCAGCTGGGTTGATTATGTTCTGAGCGTTCCTGATTATGTGGCTATTCTTAGGGAGGTGGGACTCTTCACCGCCGTCAACAGCCTGAAGTCCTGCACCATATTTGAACACGGTTCTTCGCTCAATCTCTTATTATCTCGGTGGAGTATGGAGTCTCACACCTTTGTCACGGGCTGAGGGGAATTTACCATTAGCCTAGAAGATATATGTGAGTTTTACGCCCTTCCTTTCTTTGGGCAGCAGGTCTTTTCTGATGACTGCGAGGACTCCCTAGAGCAGGAGCTGGTGGGGGAGTTACGATCAGCTCTCGGAGAGTGCAAGAGGTATGTGGCCATAAATATAACTGGTCATTCCAAGCATTCCTTTTGCCAAATGGCAAAGATACTGGTTCAGAGACTTTGAGTAGTTGCAAAACGGGGAGACTTCTCGTGCAACCCCCAGATCCCAGGATGGTCCTAAGCTTCACTCTCCTGCACATTCATCCGCTTTCCTCGTTACGTTCCTGACTCGGTTCCTTCTACCAGGTAAGCCTGAATATTGTCCTCGCGAACTTCTTTTTAGATTGGCTGTACGATTATCTCACGGTAGATCGGTACCCATGGCTGCCCTGACCTTGGGTTCTTTTTACACCTGGATAGACCGAGCACACATAGATGTAGAGAGGTCCTGCGGTCGGTATGATGTTGATAATCATGTCAACGCCCCTCTCTTGATGGCCTTTTTGTTTGAGCATTTCCCCCACTTTACTTCAGGGGCTCACGCTTGTCATAGCGACGCTGCGAGACTTCTTCGGTGGCATAAGAAAACTCTTAAGCAGTCTCTGGGAATGTTGATTGATGATATCAAGGAGTTTCAGTTTCGGCCTTGCACCAGGCGCCCTGGGGGTACTTTCAGCTGGCTTTCTTTCCCCGGCGACGGCGGGACCTTCTATTGCCCTTCAGCAGTGGGGTCAGTTTCCACGTGTCCTTATATTAATGTGGTGACGATGCTCTTACCATGTCACCTTCCTTCTTGGACCGAGTTAGGTCTGTGTGCTGAATCTTATCATTTCGAGAGGGCAAGACGACAGTTTGGTTATGATCTGGGCATTCACACTCCTCCTCTTCCTACCTACAGCAGTCATTCTGAGGCATTCTCCAAGGCGTGTGCTAGCTTTACTCTTTAGGGATTATTCCGCAGAGTCAGTGGTTTGGGTGGTCTTTATGTGCCTCCCTACGATTATCATCCTTCATTCACTTCATCTTGGTTCCTTCTTTGGCAGCAGCAGGTTCGTCTTATTCAAGAATGTGTAGTTGGCCCTCCTCATGAGACTAACCCCATTAAATATACCAGAGCTCAGTTTTTGGTCAGGCGGACGCAGAAAGATCCTTGGTTTCTTAGCACCACCTCTACGCCACCCTTGGAGCAGGCCATCCCTATTTTAGTGAAACCTCTCATTGACGAGTCACTTCCGCCTCCATCGACTGAGCTTCCCCCTGTGAAGTCTAAAAGCCAACCAAAAAGCAATGGGAAGGCGGGCACCTCTACTACCAGCAAAAGGAAACACCCTGACGCCGATGTCTCCAATTTTGTTCCTGCTACTACTGCTTCTTCTCCTGTGAGGACCCGGGTTGCGAATAAAAATAAAGGAGATGGCGTTTGCCTAGCTGCTTCCTCTACGGTGGATCAAGAGTCCAATACTGGCAACTTTGGTGCAGGGGGAACTTCCCAAGTAGTGAAAGGGAAAGGTTACTCCTCACCGAGCCTTACTTCCCAGGAGACGCGGGTCGCGTCTATTCCTATTGCAGAAGGTAATATATCACAACATCCTTTACTTAGTGGAACCAGTTCTCACGGAGTTCCTTCATCTCCCTCCCCTTCATTGGAAGAGGAACTAGTTGATTATGGAAGCACCCCTTCCTATGACGACCATAGTTCTTCTTCGGGTGATATGGGCGGCCTGGGTTTCCATAGAGAAAGAACTACTAACACTTATTATTTGTTATCAGTCTCCAGAGAGTCTTCTAGCGATGATGAGGCCTCCCGTTCTCCTGGGGGGGTCGGCCCCACCCATCTCCCTTATAACCAGACTACGCGCCCTGTTACTGTAAGCGTTCTCCCTTTACTTGTCTATATTTTTTTTCATATGATTTTCTTTCTTCCCCTCATTATATATATATATATATATATATATATATATATATATATATATTTCATTCAAAGCATTCTGTTATATTTGTGCAGGCCATTTCCGTAGAGGCAAGTAGTTCTCCTCTTCCCCCACTACGACCGACGCCCTTTCAGCGGGAGAGGAACTCCATGCTCATTTCCTCCCGAGGCCTGTTTAGAGAGGTTTGTTGTCTCCTTAATTCATTTAACATCTCCTATAATTTATTCGTCTTCTAACTGCCTTTTGGTTGCGTACACTGTCATTTCCTCGCAGCTTTCGTCCGTGCACTTTACTGTCACCAGGACCACCCCTGTGGCTTCCCCTTCTCCTCAGGTATGCTTTGATATTTTCAAAACTTTCATTGCGCCATTTTCTTTTTTACTTCTTCCTTTTATTTACCCATTTATTATGCGTAGATAGTTGTGTCTTCGGGCGTTGCCACACCATCTTCTCTTGTCTCGGCGGTGGGCACTTCTGCAGTTGAGCCCCTGGGATCCTCTTCATCTGAGGTACGTATATATTTTTTCTTTACCTTTGAATATTTGTTTCCTCTTAACAGGATTCCTAATGGATCTTGGACTTTCTTCTCAGGGAGGGGCTCCTCCCTTAGCTGGCGTTATCGCCCCGGGCTTATCCTCTTCGGGGATAATTTCTATCCCTAGGGTCCGCGTATCTATGGACGGTAGACCTTTGGTTCAGGCGATTTCTCGTGGCCCAATATTTATCGTGGCCTCAACCAGTGAGCCCACACTTCAGGTCAGTCCTTTATGTTGAAGCGATGGGATCTCCTTTTCCTCGAACATGCGATAAACAACTTATTTTCATTCTTTGCAGGCTATCAGTACAGCCCCTACTGCGCCGACCGTCTTTTTTCGCGCTTCCCTCTTGGATGGGGTTCAAATATTCTTTTATTTTCTTAGTTCTATTTTCTTATCTGTCCAGCCTGTACTTATCGTAGCCCTCTTTTACTTTGTCGCAGTTATCCCTTGGCGCTGTTTCGAGTGCGGCTCCTGCCACTGCCGTTTCAGCAGCCCCTATACATGGGCTGGTTTGTCCTGTTGTTGTGCCTCTTCAGGTAGCTATCTCTACGGTGCCCTT
The DNA here is from genome assembly GCA_949130495.1 of Sambucus nigra. Classification (NCBI taxonomy): domain Eukaryota; kingdom Viridiplantae; phylum Streptophyta; class Magnoliopsida; order Dipsacales; family Adoxaceae; genus Sambucus; species Sambucus nigra. The sequence goes on along the minus strand of OX422213.1, from coordinate 337,514,545 downwards.
TTGAGGAGCTTCCCTCACCCTCTTTTTAATTGAGGTATTTATCGTTCATGGAATAACTGATTTGTTACCTGTCTCCCTTTTTTGTCACTCGCAGCCTCACCTACCTCTCGCGGCCTCTTTCGTTGAGATTGTTCTTCCGGAGGTGCCTGAGGTTGAGTTAGCTTCTTCGAAAGCATTGGTCACCGAGGCAAACCCTTCTGGAGCATCGATCAATGTTGTTGCCCCTACGGGAGCCCCTTCTCCTCCTTCTATGACCGTTACGGAGGGTGTTGTTCAGGTGCCGTGTATAAGAGTATCTACTTTCCTCCTTCTTGCTTATACTGTGCAAGCATTCTTATTTCACCCTTGTCTCATTGCTTCCAGGTGCATGAGAGTACTCCAATGACTACAGAGTCTGGCAGTGGGGCCGCTGCGAGAGAGGTATTAGACTGGCATACCTCCTCCTTTTACTATTCCCCTATTTTCTTCTTGCATATACTGTGCAAGAATTCTCATTTTACCCTTGTCTCATTGTTTCCAGGTGCGTGAGAGTACTCCGACGACTGTGGAGTCTGGCAGTGGGGCAGCTGTGAGAGAGGTATTAGACTGGCATACCCCCTCTTTTTACTATTCCCCTCTTTTCTTCTCGCATATACTGTGCAAGCATTCCCATTTCATCCTTGTCTCATTGTTTCCAGGTGCATGAGAGTACTCCGGTGACTGTGGAGTCTGGCAGTGGGGCAACTGCGAGAGAGGTATTAGACTGGCATACCCCCTTTTTTTTACTATTCCTCTACTTTCTTCTTACGTATACTGTGCAAGCATTCTCATTTTACCCTTGTCTCATTGTTTCTAGGTGTATGAGGATACTCCGATAACTGTGGAGACTGGTAGTGGGGCAACTGTGGAGGGAAATCACAGTTCTGAGTTCACTCCTTTAGTCGGTGACGCTGATTCTGGTGGGGAGTCTTCTTTTCTTCCTTCTGAGGCGGGGTCTCGCCACTCCGAGGGCGATGATGAAGCCCAGGATGCTGCGACTATTTCTAGTAGGCTATGGCATGAGGAGTTACCAGGCCGCTTTAGGGTACATGAGCATCAGCTCTTGGATCTCATCTTGGAGCACCATCCCGAGACGTTCACTTCTCAGAGTATACTCCAGGTTGACAGTCTTACGGCCTTCAACCTGAGGGATCTTGCCAGCCATGTTCATGAGTTCTTGGCTACCTCCCCTGCTAAGCTGACTAGCTCTTCTATCTTGCTATTCTTGGATGCTCTCCATGACTTACAGCAGTTCTATCATTTTCGTTTGGATTGGCTTGACGCAGGGGTTCACCCCTTTCTGAGTGTTCCTTTCCAAAATATAGTGAGGTTTCACACTTCCCGGCAGTCCATGGTTGAGCAACAACACGCTGAGGCTACGAGGATCCAGAATCAGATCGCCCTACTGCAGGTGAAGCTTGCCAGACTCGAGTCTGGCGATGAGGAGGATGAGGCTAAATTCGTCAGGTTGGAGAAGAGTTTCTGCGGGAGGCTGGTCCGTCATATGCTGGCGCCATCGCGCGTGATGATTTATTTTTTGTGGTTTCTAGCCGATAGGCTACTTCTTGCTTTGTAGTGATCAGAATTCTATGTGTACATCACTTATCATTCTTGTATGAGACACTTTGTTTCTTCTGCACTTTCTTTTTCTTTTGTTCTCCCTTTATGCTGTGGGTGTTCTTTTTATGTGACTTGCTCTAATTTTCTGTGAGCATTTAGTCTACTGGTGGCTACCCCATATACTGCGAGGTATTTTCATTAATATGAAAAGTTATGTATTATCATATTGTATATATTTTTGAAAATGCACCTCTTGTAGTTGTGAGGTGTTGGCATGTGACTTTCTTGGGTTGCCCCTCCTGTCTGTGGGGTAATTCCTGCACATTACTGCTTATAGTCATAGAGGCTAGGTTGGAGAGGAGGGTGACTCCTTCCCCTTTCCGGAAGCCTGATTTTATTATAAAAAACTGTATTAATTTAAGTCTGGGGGACTTTGCTCAGTATACTTTCTCTTAGGATGGACCTACCTTGCAAGTGTAGTGAGAAAAGTTCCTGATCATTTTTTTTTGTACTCTCTTCTAACTTAATAGGGAGTGCATATGTATGTATAAATGAGTAAGTAGAGAAAATGTCAACAATGATCAAAAGTGTTGCTATTTCATTTCTTTACCTTTGTGTGCTGTTTACAGTGTAGTATTTCTCTAAAAAAAATTTACAAAAAAACTTTTCTGGTATAGGAGCAATCCTTGACGTCCATTACAGACATGCAAAACACAAAAAAAACTTGTTAGTTATTACTAAGCATAGTACCTCTTCAGTCACTTGCAGTTGATGGACTAGAGTCAACCACTCTCTGGTTCTGATATTTGGCAGTAGCCCGACTTCCCCACTCCTTTGACAACAAAAGGGCCTTCCCTGTTAGGTTTGAATTTTGATACCGACATGCTACGGAGATGGTGAGTTGATGCTTGCAGGACTAGATCTCCCACCTGGAATTCCCTAGGCTTAACCAAGTTTTCGTAGGCCTTGGACAGTTGCTGAGTGTAGACTTTGAAATTCTCTCTCGCCTTGTCTCTGTGCTCGTCCAGTGCCTCCAGTTTCACATGCCTTGGGTCTGTGATGAGCCCATTGCTAAGAGAAATTCTGGCTGAAGGTACCGCCAGTTCCACTGGTAGGACAGCTTCAGTCCCATATACTAGAGATAAGGGAGTGAACCATGTTGGCTTTCTTTTCGAAGTACGGTAGGCCCGTAACACCATAGGAAACTTCTCATCCCATGCTCCCGGCATGTCTTCTAGCATTTTCTTCAAAATATTTATCAGGGTCTTATTAGTAGCTTCTGCTTGGCCATTGCCCTTAGGGTAGGATATGGTGGAGCTATTATGCACAATCTTATACTTGTCCGTGAGGAGGGCCATCTCTTTGCATAAAAATTTCTTCCCATTATCCGTTAGTATCACTTTGGGTATACCAAACCTACATATGATATACTCCTTTATAAACTGGGTTACCACTTGGGCAGTGACTCTCCTTAAAGGAATGGCCTCCGCCCATTTGGTGTACAATTCTGTAGCCACAATGATAAAAGCCTTGCCGTGAGATGCTGGGGCGATCTTACCCACCAGGTCGAACGCCCATGTGTGGAAGGGATAGGAGGTTGCCAAGCTTTGTAGGCTGACGGAGGGAGCATGCACCATGTTTCCATGCACCTGGCATGCTCTACACTTTTTCACATATCCAATGGAGTCAGCCTTCATGGTCGGCCAATAGTATCCCAGCGTCATCAGTTGATCATACAGCTTGGCGCCTCCCATGTGGGAGGGCTCATGAGCTTCTTTCAGTACCCTTTCCACTTCCTCTTTGGCTACGCACCTTAGCGCCTTCTCATTGTAACCTTTCCTATATAACTCTCCTTTGACCAGGTAGAAACGTGCTATCCTTTTTCTAAGGTAAATTTCATCCACTCTCTCGGCGGGCAGCTCCCCATCTTTTAGATATGCTAGGTACGGCTGTCTCCAATCTTCGAAGGCTTCCACGAAGTTAGCCTCCATCGGCTGGTCAAAATTAGCTTGGCACTTTAAACCACTTTGTTGTAAGCGGGCTGCTTCTACGCTCATGGCGGGCCAAAAGTACCCGCTTCGCTGCAATCGTCTGTACAGGGGGATATCCGTATCTCCACAGTGCTTCTGGTGCATTTATATTAACCTCTCCTTGGCTTCTTGCTCCCCTACGCACCTTGCTAGGAACCCTCCGGGACTCTTGAAGTAGAGAGTTCCCTGCAGTACATAATAGTTGGCTAACTCTAATATTTTCATTGTCCCTTCCCTGGTTTCAAGTTGCTTCTCCACCAGATGCCTCCAATCTTCCGGTTCGTTACTTGGGAATAAGGACCTTACAGTAGTAGGTATCGTTCTCTGCCTCACTGTGATGGTTGCTTCTGACTCTTCCATGTCCAACTTTTGTTCTATGGTGGCCAGCGCATCAGGGTGCCTGTTCTTCATTCACGCCTGCCTCTCCACAGTTACTTCCAAGAACTTTCCCAGTAATCATTGGATGATGTGTCTATACGGTGCTAAGTTGGCATGTTTAAGGGAAAACTCTCCATTGAACTGCCTTACGACCAGATTGGAGTCTCCTCGTATACACAGTACCCTGATCCCTCTTCTGAGTGCTTCCAACATCCCTAGAATGAGGGCTTCATACTCAGCTTCGTTATTTAAGCATTTAAAATCTAACTTGAAAGAGAGGGTAATCTTCTCCTTCCAATCTGATAGTATGACGCCGGCCCCACCTGTTCCTTGAGCACTGGAACCATCAAACTCCATAAACCACTTCTTCACCTCCTCCGCCATGCATGCTTGGAAACTTTCTCCGGGTAGCTCTTCACTAGGCGGTTCGAAAACCCCGCTCGGGAAGTGGGCCAGCAGATCTGCTATCGCCTGGCTCTTAATGGCTTTAGGCACTACGCTTTTTAGATCATATTCTGACAAGATCAAAAACCACCTTGCCGCTCATCCCACGAGTATAGTCCACGCGAGGAGGTACTTGATGGGATCACACTTGGTGACTATGTGAACGGTGAAGGCTAGAAGGTAGTGTCTCAACTTCTGGGCTAAAAATATCAGCGCCAGTCAGTGCCTCTCAACGCTGGTGTATCTCGATTCTGTTCCGGATATTACTCTTGACAGGTAGTAGACCGGCTTTTCCATTCCTTCCTTCGCTTGCGCCAAGAGGGCCCCTATCGACCTCTCTGTAGAAGTGAGGTAGAGCAACAGCGGCGCTCCGGCTTCGGGGGGAATCATCGTGGACGGAGAGGCTAGGATTTCTTTAATCTTCTTGAACGCACTCTCTTGCCTCTCTCCCCAAACCCACTTGGCTTTGTCTTTTAGTAGAGGTGCGAACGGATGAGTTACTTTTGCCAACGCAGGTATAAACCTCCTCAGGTAGGATACCTTTCCCAGGAAGCTCTTAAGTTGTCTCTGACTCTTGGGCAGTGCCATCATCACAATGGCTTTCATCTTCACTGCATCCACTTGCACTCCTTGTCTATTTACCACAAAACCTAAGAATTTCCCTGCAGTAACCCCAAAGGCACACTTTGAGGGGTTCATTCTCATCTTATACCGATGACACCTCTCGAATACTCTCCTGAGATCCTGAATGTTCTTGTTTTCTTTCCTAGACTTCACTACCAAATCATCCATATATAATTCTAGTATATCATGAAATAAGTCGTGAAAAATTGCCATCATGGTCCGCTGGTATGTGGCTCCAGTGTTCTTCAATCCGAAGGGCATGACTGTATAGTGAAAGTTCCCGAACGGTGTGCGGAAGGCAGTCTTCTCTGCGTCGGCGGGGTCCATTTTAATCTGGTTATATCCAACATACCCGTCCATGAAGCTATACATCTCATGTCCCGCGGTGGAATCCACTAAACTGTCTATGCTGGGTAGTGGGAATTCATCCTTAGGACACGCCCTGTTCAAGTCGCAAAAGTCTACACAGATTCTGATTTGGGTCTTGTCTTTCTTTGCCACTGGCATTTTGCTGGACAGCCATATGGGGTGCTGAATAGGCTTGATGAACCCTGCCGCTAGCAACTTCTCCACCTCAGCTTTTATTTTCAAATCAAGGTCTGCTTTATATGTGCGTGTGGTTTGCCTTACCGGAAGGGCGTTGGGAAGGATGTTCAATCTATGAGAGCTCACTTCTGCTTCTATTCCTGGCATCTCCGTGTACTTCCAAGCAAATACATCAGTGAACTCCTTAAGTAGCTCAATGAGCTCTTCCTTCTACTTCGGTTCCAGACACTTGGAAATTAGAATGGGTCTACTCTCTCCCTCTTCTAACCCCAACTTGATTTCCTCTAATTCCTGCAGCTGCTCTCTGGGTCCGTCTTGCATGCACTCCGGCGCCTCTTCTGGTTCTTCAACATGCTCAACAATATGGGATTCATTAACAATAAAACACTCGGCCGTTGGGTCGATGCTCTCGTCCCAGAACATCGCCTGCGCAGACCGTTATAAATGGTAGATGACTTTTCCATTGGGAAAAACCACTTTCTTGCAAGTTCGAGGAGGTCTAGCTACCTCCTCTACCTTCCTCTTGCCTTTTTCTATGTGGGGGATTATCCTTTCCCCTAGACGGTCATGAACGGATTTTTTCTGCGGGACCCTTCCCTCAGCTACCTTGATTCCTGCTAGCTTTCTTGTAGAGACCTTTCTTTCCTCGTCCAACTCGGTGTAAAAGGCCGCATCTACCAGGTGGGCCTCCTCAACGGCGAAGGGTCTCTGCGTGGCCTTGATCACTATCTTTGTACCTCTAATATTTGCCTTCGCGCACTGATGGTAGGTGGAAGGCACTACGCCATGAGTGTGCATCCATACCCTTCCAATGAGTAATTGGTAGCTGGTGTCAGCGTTAATAACATGAAATTTGATGTGGGAGGTTAAATTTCCCAACATAATTCCCACATTCACGTATCCAATTGACTGCATTCTGGCGTTGTCGAATCCGTAAATTACTAGCGGTACCGAAACCACCTTCTCCTGGTCAATTCCCATTTCATATAATTTACTGATGGGCATGATGTTAATGGATGCTCCTCTATCCATCAACGCCCTAGGAAATGAGACTCCATTAATTATGGCTGTGACGTACAACGGGCGATTGTGGAAGTAGGGCACCACCCTATCCACTTCTAAAAACACCACTTCAGAGGTATACTTCTTAATCATCCTTTCGATTAGCCCCTGCCAATTTAGCGAAGGGTCTCCCTACTGCTGCACCGCCTCCAAGACTTTCCTCGTGATGGACACCCTCGTGTCATACTTCACCCCTATCTGGTCGAAAAACCACTTGAACTTGGGGCTCCTCGCTATGGCCTCACATTCAGAATCTAAGTCTACCTCGTACGTCTGGGCACTGTAAACATACTCCGCTTTAGAGGTCCCTCCCTCGTCTAGAGCGAGGATGACGTCTACCTCGCCTTCTCAGAGAGAGAATTCCTCAACTTCCCCTCTCCCACTTTCATGATCCGGAGAGAAGAACCACTCCTCTTGTTTTCTTTCTAGCTGAAGTCTGCTCAGTGACAGATTTTCTAACTCCTCGCATAACTGCTCGCCACTCTCCCGCTTCACCAGACTTCTCGTAGCTTCTTCGTCGTAGGCAACTACCATGTTGGCAGTTTCGAAGTGATGTGTAGGAAGTGGGTTCTCGTTAACGTCCACAGGGGGTATCTGCAAGGTACCGCTGGCCATCTGCTCACCAATGATCCTTGTCAAGTAGTAACAATCCTTGGTAGAGTGCTGCACTCGTTGGTGCAATTCACAATACTTCGGATTGGCCTTGTCAGCTGCAGTGGGGGTCTCTCCTTTTAGGTGAGGAGGTCCTGCTACGTCTTCTCGCACCAAGGTGCGGTAACAATCCATGGCCTCCGCTACGCTGCACGGTAGTGGCGGCGGGGCATCTTCCCCGAATTTTCTCTTATTGCCAGGACTGTCAGTCTTGGCCCCAGAGCCTCCCTTCTTCCCTTTTTTACTCCCGTCCACATAGTTAACCGCTTGCCTCCTCGCAACTTGAAACCTCTCGGGAGTCAGTGGAACTTGTGTCCTTCAACCCGGGGCTCTCGATTTGATTATCATAGTTATGTAGCCGGCGGCCCTGGTGAATTCTCTGAAAGTTCCATCTCTAGTTTCGTTGATCAAATGCAGCTTGTACTCTTCCAAGAGTCCTTCTACACATATCTGCAGCAACCTGGCCTCCGCCACATCCTAGTGAACATCTAAGGCCCTCTCGCAAAATCGCTTAATGTAGTGCATCAACTCTTCTCCTAGCTTCTGGACCTCTTGCGCCAGGTGCCTCAGTGTAAATTCATCCTCCGCTATAAAAAACTTCTGAAGGAATTGCCTGTGCATCTCTTCCCAAGTAGGGACGCTGTTAGGTGCCAAGTGGGAATACCATGTATAAGCTTTCCCCGTGAGAGTTTTAGAGAACTCCCTTAACCTCAGGTTCTTGTCGCCAGCGTTTACTCCCAGGTACTCGACGAACCTCTTCACGTGCTCTCTAGGGTTCTCCCCCCTACCGCCAAACTTGATAATTTTTTGTGGAATATACCCCTCAGGGTATGGCTTCTCACTTACTTCCTGGGGATAGGGGTCTTGTAACTCCTCGTATAGGTGGGAACCCTCTCTTTGAGAGGAGGGGAGGAGCTTCCTCACTTCTTCCATAGTAACAGTCTTAGAGGGTGATTCCTCCAAACATCTGCTTTTAAGAGATGGAGAACCTGTTGGCGCTAGGACCTGCTCCGGCGCCGCCTTTCGAGATGGAATCGTCTCTGCCGGAATCGTAATAGGAGTGGCTACCCCTCCAGAAGGGGCAGCAGCAGGTGTCACACAACCTTGACCCAAGTTTGATAGATCTACGTTGTTTTGCTTTAAAAAGTCAAAAAACATTGCCATAAGGTTCATACCTGCCATTGTCGGCGAACTGGTATGACCTCCCAGAGGCGCTGGCGCCTTGGCTTCGATCACCACCACTTCTTCCTGAGTAGTCTGGTCACTGTGAGCTCCATTACCAGATGGAATGTCCTCAAAAATGAACTGCTTAGAGACATTGAAACCTTCTTTGTCCATGGAAATGAGGATACCTCCCCAACAGAGTCGCCAAATGTAGGAGGGTAGTGAGACTGGAATCTATGAATAACTGGAAAGGGTGAGGCATGACCCACTCCAATGGACGCTGCCTGCAAGGTCTTCAAGGTCTCCTGGTACAACTTCTGAAGAAATCTTCTCCTTCCGGTAACAATGGAACTCAAGCTTCAACTCACTCCCTGCAAGAAGATGAACTTTCATAGTAAAAATAGCAATTTTCTCAAGGGAAACACCTGAGAGTGATGGCTGTCAGTGGGGAGTGAAGGAACAAGGCACTCAGTACTATGAGAATGAGCAGGGAGAGAATACTTAGGTAGGTCTGGTGATATTTTGGCAGAGTAACAATGCAACTTCTATTTTCCCCCTCTTGACCTTGCCCAGAGGTCTATTTATACATGGGCATTAGGGGTGAGCTGGCATTTTTGGGCGCCAAAATTGAGAGAGTTGGTGGGGAACAATGTCTGAAGTGTACCATTTGTCCCTACCTGTAGGCAGCCTGCCTGTCCCCTCTGCAGGCGCCACCTGGCGCCGACCAAAACTCAAAAAGCACATATGTCCCCTAATGGAGACAAAATAGCAGATTTTGGTAGTTATCTTTTGAAACGGTAACTTATGGTGCAATTTTGCAAATCTTGAGAGAGGAGACCTTAAGGCCTCATCTCCTCTAAAAGTGTTATTTTTCCTGAGAGGGATCTGGAGGACCCCCTCTTCTGGAAAAGTCATTTTCTTGTAAAGAGTTTATTTCTTGTGAGTAGCCAGCTCTTTCGCTGCTCACTTCACTTGTGACCAAGTGTGCAGTGTGTCTAGTCTCGAGTGACTTCTGGGTCTTCCTACTAGTATTCTCTCAATCCTATAGTGCTAAGTGGTTGAGCTTGCTCAACATACCTAGTCCCTCAGCCGCCAAGCCATAACTCCCAGGAGGTCCCAACGCGCCCGTTCGAGCCCTGCTTGCTCAACTAGGCAGCCTGTACAAGAAAGTAAAGTGTTAGTGATGTTGTTCATTTAGAGACTGATGTTTTATGATGGGGGGTTGTTCGCGATAGTTACTCCCTCAATATGAGTTTCTGTAAAAAAAAACCTGTAACAACACTTCTCGAATAACATTTCTGCAGTGACCCTTGCAGTGGCGCTGAGTCTTGCAGTGACGCCGACTCTCTCAACTGTCATTACTGCAGTGGCCCTTGAAGCGGCGCTGGCACTTAAAACGGTGTCGACCCTTGCGGCGATGCGGACCCTTGCATCGGCGCTGGTATTTGAAGTGGTGCCGACACTTGCAGTGGCGTCGACACGTGAAGCGGTACCGACGCTTGAAACGGCACTGACACTTGAAGTGGCGCTGAGGCTTGAAACGGCGCCGACCCTTGCGGCGGCGCGAACCCTTGCATCGGTGCTGGTATTTGAAGTGGCGCCGACACTTGCAGTGGCGTCGACACGTGAAGCGATGCCGACGCTTGAAACGGCGCTGACGCTTGAAGTGGCGCTGACAGTTAAAATGGCGCTGACGCTTGAAGCGGCGCTGGCACTTGAAACGATGTTAACATTTGAAGCAGCGTTGATACTTGAGGTAGTGCTGACGCTTGAATCGGTCACTCATACCTGGGGTAGCGCCGACCCTTGTCGCGGCGCCGACGCTCAAAGCGGCGCCGACAATTGAAGTGGCGTTGATACTTGGGGTAGCGTTGACTCTTGAAGTGGCGCTGACAATTGAAGAGGTCACTGATACCAGAGGCGGCGCCGACACTTGAAGCGGTGCTGACGCTTAAAGCGGCGCTGACGCTTGAAGCAGTCGCTGATACCTGAGGCGGCGCCGACCCTTATCGCGGCGCCGACACTTACAGCGGCGCTGACGCTTGAAGCGGTCGCTGATACCTGAGGTGGCGCCGACCCTTGTCGCGGCGCCGACACTTACAGCGGCGCTGAAGCTTGAAGCGGTTGCTAATACCTAAGGCGGCGCCGACCCTTATCGCGGCGCTGACACTTGAAGCGGCGCTGACGCTTGAAGCGATCGCTGATACCTGAGGCGGTGCCGACCCTTATCGCGATGCCGACATTTGAAGCGGCGCTGACGCTTGAAGCGGCACTGACACGTGAGGCGGCATCGACACTCGAAGTGGTGCCGACACTCGAAGTGGCGCTAACGCTTGAATTGGCACTGACATGTGAGGCAACGCCCACCCTTCTCGCGGTGCCGACGCTGAAAGTGGCGCCGATGCTCGAAGTAGCGCTGATGCTTGAAGTGGCGCTGATACTTGAGGTAGCGCTGACACTTGAGGTAGCGCCGACCCTTGCGGTGGCGTAGAGACTTGCCGCGGCGCTGACGCTTGCGGTGGCGCTGGCCCTTGCAGCGGCGTAGAGACTTGCCGCGGCGCTGACACTTGCGGTGGCGCAGGCACTTGCGATGGCTTTTGGACTTTGGGTGACCCTTGCGGGTACCTCTCGGATGTTATTAATAAAAAATAATTTTTATTTTATTTTGCTTTTTTTTATTGATAAACACCCATCTACAGATAGCAATATTTCTTTTCTTATAGCCCAGGATTTATCCATTGCATTAGATTAAACCCTCCATGTTCTTGGAGAATGGCCATAAAATTCACGGGGAACAAAGGCTTCATTCTGGCAGCCTTTTTTCGTGCTTGAGCCACGAAAACCGAGACCCCAGGGGAAATGAGGATCTAGCACAAAGCAGTAGGGAGTGCTTCTTATCATCTTTACTGCCATGGTGGTTATGGTAGACATGGGACATGAGTCGTGGGTTTGCAGCAACTGGTGATGAGAGACAACCGGGGGTGACAACTGGTGGTGAGGTGACACGGTAAAGTTAATAACTCCTGCACGCTTCATTAAGAGAACTTATATTGGAAATAAATTTCAAAAGGATGACATTATAATACAAAATCATTAAGAGAACTTATCGCACTCATGAATAAAATCAAGTAAGAAACCCTCTGAAAACACATAACTCCATTCATTTTAGGAAAAAAATTCCCCAGTTCTTTGATATGAACTTAGGCCCCCAATTTTTTTAACCCCTAAATGAAAAACCTACATATATGGAAAAAAATGTAGATATATGGAAAACATACATACATATATGATTAAATAGACACGTGGATGTTGTGTCGGGTTAGGAGTTGTAGATGCTGGTGGTGACAAACCTTGGTCGGTAGTCCCTTAATCATTATAGCAAAATAAGTAATATATAGTTTCGCCAAACATTTAAAAAAATGCAAGGAAACTTCCATGGAAACTTACTAACCAAAAACAACTATAAACGTGAGAGTCAAGCATTAATTTGATGAAATATGGGTTTCCAGATTGTAGATTGCTTTGAAGCTTCTCCGAACACTTCATTGCATGCATTCTTTCTTCATATGAACCAGTTTTAACTTTGTCCAGAGGTCTCTCAAGATAATTCAAAAATCCAAAATTATTGTAGTTAATCGTATAATTTAAACGAAGAAGGGAAATATTGATTTAAAAAATAATGAATTTAACCTTGCCCATGATGAATGGAACGTTGATCTCTTTCGAATTGTTGGAATGTCTATGTCAACCTGTGTATAAAGTAAACTAATATGTAAATGATTATTAGTTGCTCAAGAATAATACACATAAGAAACAAAATATAATTTACGTGTCCTTGAAAGAATTTCTCCAGCCTACTTTGTTTAAGCAGAAAGAGTAAAAAAGATAAATAATGAGAAAGAAAGAGAACATTAGCTCTGCACTCAAACTATATTTCACACAATGTCCATTATCCATTCATTACATAACACAAATAATAAAGAGAAAATGGAAGGGGATATGAAGTAAGTACCTTGGGCATGTGGACTTCGACACTGGGGAATCTGTTACACGATTAATTGGAATTGCTTCATGTGATCCTCTTATCTCTGCACCTTCTGATCTTATTTGCATTAATCAACAGAGGTTTCATCAATTAATGGATCAGACAAACCTAAGATAACGCAATCTAAGAATCTTAATTAGGTAATATCTACAAATTAAGAAATTTAAATAAATTCACGAGGTGCAAGGGATTAATTCTGAAAGCCTTTTTTCCCGTGCTTAAACAACAAAAATCGAGACCCCGGGGGATTGTAAGAAACTGATAAATTAAGAAACTGATAAATTAAGAACTGAGCATAGATTTTGCATACTGAAGCATGTTCAACCCCTATTTTATGATGGATAATCACACCTCAACACATGTTGAGACAGTGCACATGTTCAACCCCTAGCTCTGTAGCATATTATATAGTCACATTTTGTGGATCAATATATCAAATGTAATTCACATAATTAAGGAAATTTTATTATGAGATAGTTACAAATCACATATAAATCAACCATCTACCAAGTCTTTATTGTCTACATGCATCTTGTTTTCCTTTTGTAGGACTTAACAAACTATTTTTATGGGTGGGCATTGGGTTACCATCGAATCTATAATATACTTCGAGATGTAGCGGATGTTCGTATATGGTATTTGCCTAAAGTCGTAACTATATATTCTTTGAGGTTTATTTTAGACCGGTTACATGATGAATAATTTGATCAGTTATTGATTTTTATAATTGTTTAAACCCATAAAACTTATCATACTCATAATTAACGAACACGGTCTCATTATTGATCAACACTACTATTTTTTTTGTCAAATTTAAAAAACAATGCAAAGTTATAATTATTTAACTTTTCTAATTCCCAATCAATCAAATTTTATAAAATTATAACAATACCACTCCCCTTCTCAAATCTTGTAAAATAATTAATAGATCTAACACAAGCATATGTTAAAACTACTATGGCTTAGAGAAGAGATAAAATGAATACCTGATACATAAGTTTAATACGACTAGATTTCCATCACGAATGATTTCGAGCACTTCATTTCCATCGGATTTCATCTAGTAAGTGACCATAAGGTTGATATGGCATCTTTTAATGATATCGGGGTTCCTACTATTTTCTCTGGAGAAGGGTGGGATTTAATTTTTTCCACTATGGGTCCTGTCTATTTAGACATGTTTAGTGAGTTATATTATAGAATGATGATTGGGGGTTGGGTCATTTCTTCCCGGGTGCTAAGTGTTGCATCACAATCACCCTTGATTCTATTGCATCAATACTGCATCTTCCACGCGTCCCTTCTATTATTGATCGGTCATTATTTTACAGATTTTCCTTCATAGAGTTTTGTTTCCCGATTATAGGATAATGAACACGATTACCAATTCTTCTTTGATGCCTATATGCCATTATAATGAAATCTATATATGTTAATAACATTTGTATAATCAAAATGAGACTGTAAATCATATTGAGATTATGAATCAAGTATGAGAGCACTAATATCACTTAAGATTAATTTATAGGTCTCGTATAATGAAATTAGTTGTCACTAAACAAATTTCACAAATGCCTAAACATAAAGCAAGTAGTTGTGATTGTAAATTAGAGGCATGATATCATGTGGGGCATGTTCCTATTAGTGAGTATCTATAATTACAAACTTTTATATAATTGCCCATGCATCAACAATGTGGATAATAAAAATACAAATTGTTCTCTTATCATCCAATATCTCTATCATTGTCAATGAATCAAAAAGAAGACAATTAACAATAAAATCAGTATCTATGATTCCAAAATTTTATACCATTGCCACTTAATCAATATATTGTTTAATAGAAATAAAAATGGGTATCTAATCATCCAAAGTTTTTACTATTTCCAATGAATCAAAAAGATAATAATAATAATAATAAATAATACAAATGGGTACCAATCACCCAACCTTTCTACCTCTAAACAATAACTACATTTTATCTATTTTGCAAATTCACACCTACAAACAACATCAATGTACCAATAATACAACAGTTATAAAATGAGAAGGAAAAAATCTTTAAGCAAACAAAATTAGTAAAAACTAATTATTGAACCTTTTAATTAATCGAAATAATTAAATACAAACTGTATGTAAAAAAATAAATAAGTTACTCACTTGCACATTTTGTCAAATACCTAGTATTCAACTTCTCTAAAATACAGATGTGTACAACAACATTAAACTCAAATCTTCCCATCAAAAAATACAAAAAGAAAATGGTTCTATGTAATAGAAAAGGTGAATTATTTGTTCAAAAAGAAAATGTAATAGATTAGATTCAAATCTATCAAATAAAACAAACTGAGTACCTTTTAAGAGTAACTTATCTCATTTAGGGAATGAGAGCAAAGGGAACTTTCTCCTCAATTGAAAAATCTTCCGATGACAAGCGATAACGTATCACGCTAATGCTTCACTTTATGTAAAAAATGAAGCATTTAGAAATTGACCAATTCATCTGGACCAAAATAAAAACTTCTATTCGTAAGAAAAACCCATTTTTGCAAGCTTGACCTATCTCGAACACCAATGTTTCTATGGCCTTAGAGTTCAAAAATAAGCGATCGATGAGTGGGATGCCTTCAGCTTCGATGACATATAGTTTGGGGTTGTGTTCAATAGCTTGCAGGGTGTTGCTTAGTGTTTCGTGGAGAGAGAGAGGGGATGGTGCAGTTGCATATTATTGTCCATTGATGGACTTGAAAGATAAGGTAGCGAGTGGATAAGAGGGAGTGGGTGAGAGATTGGATAGGAGGTGAGAGAGAGGGAGACGTGAGTGATTGAAGGTTATGCTAAAATTGGGTAGAATTTCAAATTAAAGGTGAAATAAATTTTGGGTGTAATATAGTACACTCTATTAATGTATGAGTGAAAATCCAACCTTTCATCTAGTTACGGATGGTTTTGATGATTCAATCCTAACCTCTACTTGTGTTATCTTTTTATTGAATAGTGTCAAAACTTCTACTCGTTAATATATATATATGGGTACTTGGGATTATGTGTGTGATAACTACATAATAAATATACTATGATAATCCTGTTTAACAAGTACGGGTGGTATTCGATAAATACAACGGGTACTTGGGGTAGGGTGAAATCCTAATATGCTATTGGTCGAGTGCGTACCAAATTTTATATAAGTTGATGTGTATACCTATTGATTATTGATTTATGTGTATGACATGCCTAGCCTACTTGCTATCGACAGGAGGTTTGCGCGTAGAGGATAGCCATAACCTGATGAGCCTTCTGGGGGATTTTTTACTTGTTACCTTGGGACATAGAACTTAGGGATTGAGCACCACTTTTATGAATAATGGTGTGACCGGTAATTTGGGTGCGTAGACCAAAGGCTTAGGAATATGTTCACCTCCAATATGTGTATTTTAATATTTATGGTTCGAGGGATACACTGAAATAGCAGTCTTTTTACAGTGACGAGATGTATTCGGACATGATAGTAGAGTTTGTGCGCACCGCAGCTGAGCCTCGGGATGGTGTATTGTATATATATATACATATATATATATATATATATATATATATATATATATATATATATATATATATATATATATATATATATATATATATATATATATATATATATATATATATATATATATATATATATATAAAATAGAGTGAATGTTTATATATACTTGTGATAGTGTTTACTGTGTAAATTAAGTTTACACGAGAGATAATGAAATCTAAAATGAATTAAGTAAGTGAATACTTAATTCTATTGAATTGAAAAAGGTCTTATCCATGTTAAAGAGAAATTGTATATATATGTATTACATGTATTGCGAGAGAAATACGTGGGAAAGATATGACTATGGTTAGTTGGCACTAATATAAACTAGTTAACATGGGAATAGTAACTAGTATAGTTTTAAGGTATGTTAGGTGTTCACTCTGGATGAGAGGTGAGGATCTCTAGAGAGAGTCTGATAATCTAACATGTATATAATAATTATTCAATATTTATTTTATTCACTTGTTGTTTTCTAAACTATTTTTACATCTGGCTCTGACCCATTTTAATGCATATTATCTTCTCTTTTTTATCTCCTATATCAAATGTCCAGCCGTAGGGACGCCAATCATAGAGGATTAATATTTTTGACAAGCTATGGATGCTATGGAGTTTTGAACTTTGTTTAGACGCTTTCATATTCATTAATTCACACTATGCAGTTGATCTTTCATTTAGGGCATGCCGCCCAAGAGGATTCAAGTATATCCATTCTATCCCAGTCAGATAATGTATTATGTCAGTTTTTGATACATTTTGGCTTTATTGGAGTTTATTGTATTGAGATATTTAACTGGAGATTTTTATTCCAGTTGCATTTAATTCAGTTTTGATATTAATCATTTGTTATTCAATGTGTGAATGGATTATGTTAAATGGTTTATGTTTTAAAAGTGGAATTTTTAATTATATTAAAATTTGAAAAGTTTAAACACCTGCTTAATTGTATATTAGGTGTATAAAAAAATGTTTTTCGACAGTGATGCTAAAAATGAACCAACTTTAAATTATGTTTTAATTGGGTATAGGACTGATCACCCGGTATTTAACTGAGTGGGGTATTACATCATCCTCGTTCTTTTGATCACATACTTGTCAATACTTAAGCTTTATCTGACTTTGCATTTGTTTCTTGTAGTCTGTTTGTGCCCTGGATTTCGTCACCAAGTGGATGGATGGTAACCAACAAAAATTTAGTGAGGATGAGAGGGAAATTCAGGCTGAGGCCGACCTCAGGGCCCAGATAGCTGACCTCAAGGCCAAACATAAACGGGCCATAGACGAGCTCAAGCCTCAGCATAGCAACCAACTGAAGCTAAAGGATGGCACCATCAAGGAAATGGATGAAGCTTTAAAGAACCAAGACACAAAATTTGAGGTCGACCTTGTTGAAGTAGTCAAGGTTGTCGGGTTCAATGTTGTTATATTGTATAAGACCTTAGATGAGTTTCAAGTCTTCGACCTGGAGTACTTGGAAAGAGGGATCAAAACGGCCTACCGATGGTTCGTTTTAAAGTTCACTGACACAGTATCTTCCATCTGACCGTCCTTGGAAGCTGCCGACCTCGAAGACCCTCTTATGATTGAAGCTCTATCACATGTTGAGTCTTTGGCCACGGCTGAGGTAGAAGGGACATCGGTTGACCCTAACATGGATGAGGGAGGCAATACTAATGCGTCGACTGTTTCAGCTACTAGCGGGGCCAAGGCAGCCGGTCGTACTACGCCAACACAATAGGGTGGTTATCTATGGCCAATACCCTTATTTTTGTAATGCTTTTGAATGCCATAAACTCTTTTATCATCTATGTAATTTTTATTTTATGAAATGAAGTCTTTCATTACTCTCTTATCTATATTTTCTCTTTCCTTTTCTTGCATGCCTTAATTATGCGGTCGCATTGTCCTCCAAATGTTTGAATTTTATAAATTAACCATAAACTGCTATCGTCTCATCCATGAGCTATCATCGTTATCGAGGGAGTAATTTCACCAAATCAATGGTGTCTTTAAATAATATCCTCGTACGTTATTTAAAATTTGCATCCACCAAATTGTGGTGCTTTAGGCACAAGTCCTCCTTCGTCTTTGTTTAGAGTTTATGGAGGGTCATCCCATCCATACACTATCATCTTAACTGAGGGAGTCAGTCCACTAAATCAATGATGTTTAATAATCAACCACAACTAAGTGATTTTATAATTTTCATCCACCAAATTATGGTGTTTTAGGCATAAGTCCTCCCTCGTCTTTTTTAGAGTGTATGGAGGGTCATCCCATCCCTGCACTGTCATTTTAGCCGAGGGATTCAGTCCACCAAATTAATGATGTTTAATAAGCAACCACAACTAAGTGATTTTATAATTTTCATCCACCAAATTATGGTATTTTAGGCATAAGTCCTCCCTCGTCTTTTTTGAGAGTGTATGGAGGGTCATCCCATCCATGCACTGTCATCTTAGTCGAGGGAATTAGTCTACCAAATTAATGATGTTTAATAATCAACCACAACTAAGTGATTTTATAATTTGCATCCAACAAATTATGCTATTTTAGGCATAAGTCATCCCTCGTCTTTTTGAGAGTGTATGGAGGGTTATCCCATCCATGCACTGTCGTCTCAGTCGAGGGAGTCACTTCATCAAATTAATGATGTTTATTAACAATAAGTTCCCTTCGATGTTGTTGGCAGTCCATGGATGAGGTTGACCCCATCTGGACTGTCATATCATCGAGGGCGACTTATGCTTACTCCACCACGAATGATGTTCTATAGCTTAATGCAAACAAATATCTGAGTAAATAAATAACATATGAGGGCAGACTTGAACATCTTGAATTTCATTGGATTTATTTGATTTAAATCCACATACTCATGTATCACAATAAAATGTAGACAAGGCAGTAAAACTATCATCTCGTTGGTAATATTTCTTTAGGTTATCGGTGTTCCATAGGTTGGAGAATGGCTCCCCCTCCAAGTTTTCCAATCTATACATACCTAACACCACCTCTTCAACTACTTTGTATGGGACATGCCAATTTGGGTGAAGCTTATTGGATTTTTGACATGTCTTCTTCAGTACCGAATTTCCTACTTTCAACGGGCGATCCTTCACCCGCTTATTATAGAATTTTACAATTCTTTGCTGGTAGGCAGGTTGCCTAACTTTAGCATCTTCTCTTCTTTCTTTTATGAGAAATAAATCAAGCCTCTGTTCATCATTATTCTTCTTAGGGTCATAGGTCTGAACCCTATGAGTATAAAAACCTATTTATGTTGGTACGAGTGCCTCTGATCCCTAAGAAAGCATAAATGGGGTCTCATGGGTAAGAGTTCTCTCTGTTGTTCTGTAGGCCCATAGGATAGCTTACACTTCTTCAGTCCATCTCCCTTTTTCATCTTCTAGATTCTTCTTGATTACATCGACGATTGTTCTATTTTTTACTTATGTCTTCCCATTTTCTTGGGGTCGGCCAGGGGTGAGAAGAATTTCTTGATGTCAACCCTTTTGCAATACTTCTCCAAGGAGACATTTTTTAATTGTGTTCCATTATTAGAAATCAGGGTGTTGGGTGGGCCATATCCACAAATGAAATTTTTCCAAATTAACTGGAAGGTCTTATGCTCCGTGATTGTAATCATCATCTCAGCCTCCACCCACTTTGAAAAGTAATCTATCGCTACGATCAGATAATGATAATTATTCAAAGCTCTGGGTAATGGTCTTACAAGATCAATTCCCCATACCGCAAACATCCAAGGAGATGTGATTTAGGTCAAAGGTTGATGAGGCTGGTGGGGAATGGTAGCAAACCTCTGTCACTTATCACACTTCTTGACATATGTTGTGGCATCCTTGGCTAAGGTCGGCCACCAATACCCTTATGTAATAATCCTCTTAGCCAAGGATCTTCCCCTAATGTGACTAGAGAAGGAATTTTCGTGCACGTCTTCCAGGATATATGCTACCTGATATGGATGGAAAAATCTGAGTAGGGGAAGCAGAAACCCTTTCTTATATAAAGTGTCACTTATGATGGAGAACTTGGCAACTTGATATCTCAACTTCCTCTTATCGATCATGAATTCTGGTAACTTCCCATCCTTTATGTACATAATGAGGGGATCCATCCATGAAGCTCCTATGTTCAAATTCAAATAAGACTTTGCGTCACTATCCTCTTCTTCAATGGTCGACCGATACAGGATTTCTACCGACACCGTCCTTCTTATCTCCGTTCTTATGGCTGACGCCAGTCTTACAAGTGCATCAGCTCGACCATTGTCCAGCTGAGGTATCCTCTCTAGCTTCACATCTTTAAAACTCTTCAATACTAACCTTACTCTTTCCAAATATTTGTCCATCCAATCATCTTTTGCCTCATATGACCCCAAGAATTGGTTCACCACCAATCTTGAATCACTGTGAACTAGTATCTAGCCCACATTTTGAGCCCAAGATAGGGAGAGGCCTGCTATGAGATCTTCATATTTGGACTCCTTACTGGTGGCCTAAAAAATGAAACTCAACACCTATTCAATATATGTCCCATCTGGTACCGACACTATCAAGTTTGCATCACTATCTCTCTCGCAAGAGGAACCATCGACGAAGAGGCTCCACACTACTCCACTCTCAGAGAAACTACCTTCTACTAAGGCTCCATTCTTGAATAGGTACCATTCATCTTCATTCTCAGATACTTTCCCTCTTGTTAAACTTGTCCTGGCCTTGTCCAGGAGAGAACTTACACATTCACAGACGGTAGTCTTAAAATTTTCATTGTCGGCCTAGTCCTAAGTGAACTCGTACATGAAGTTTGTTAATGCTTTCCCTTTGATGGCCACTCTGGGCTGATAAATAATATCAAACTTTCTAAACTCTATTGCCCAAGGCATTAGTCTTCCCAACTTCTCAGTCTTGTGGGTGACCTGCTGAAGTGGAGAGTCTGCTAGGATGACCATTGTATGAGCTAGGAAGTATGACTTCATCTTCCTTGAAGCATGAATCAGAGCGTAGGTTAATTTTTTCATCCTAAGGTACCTCTGTTCATCCCCCTGGAGCACCTTACTGTTTAAATATATTATCTTCTATATTTTATCTCGTCTTTTAAAATGGCAGCGCTAATAGCCAACTCTGATACTGCTAGATATAAATAAAGTTTTTCCCCATGGACTGGCCGTAAGGGATAGATGAGGTAGGACTTCAAATCTTGGAAGGTCTTATAACATTCCTCATTCCATTTGAAAGCTTACCTAAGAACATTAAAAAATGGAAGACATTTATCGGTGGCTCTAGATACAAACCTGTTAAGTGCCTCTACTCTCCCCATCAGCCTCTACACATCCTTGATCAAAGTTGGAGTCTTTATCTCTAGCAAGTCCCTAATCTTAATTGGGTTGGCCTCTATCCCCCTATGATTTATGATAAAGCCCGAGAATTTACGAGCCCTTATGTTGAATACACTCTTTGCAGGGTTGAGCTTTATCCTGTACTTTTCCATTGTGTCAAAGGTTTGTTTAAGGTCAGACACATGGGTGTCAGCCTTGAGACTTTTAGTAAGCATATCATCAATATAGACTTCCATTGTTTTCCCAATTTGATCCTCAAACATCTTATTGATAATCCTATGATAGGTGGCTCCAACATTCTTCAAATCGAAGGGCATAACTTTGTAATAGTAACTTCCCTTATCGGTTGTGAAGACAGTCTTCTCCTCATTGGCCGGGTGCATGCTTATCTGGTTATATCCCGAGTAAGCATTCATGAAACTCATAAGTTCATGGCTTCTGTGGCATCAAGCATCTGGTTGATCCTTGGCAGAGGAAATAGATCCTTAGGGAAAGCCTTGTTCAGATCGATAAAGTTTACACACATTTTCCCCTTCCCATTACCTTTGGAAACTATGACAGTGTTGTCCATCCACTCAGGATATATCACTTATCTTATGAAGTCAACCTTTTCCATATTCTTTACCTCTTCTCAGATGACCTTATATTTCTCCCGAGAATAGATTCCCTCTTCTGTCGTATCGGCCTAGCATCATCAGCCATAATAAGTTTATGCCAAAAGAGTTCACGATCTATGCCCGACATATCCTCATAACTCTATGCTAAGATACTCTGTCTCTCTCAAGAATTTGATCAGCTCTTTCTTGATATATCCTCTCGGGGCTTTGCCGACTTGGATGATTTTTCTCGGCTCATCCTCATTGAGGACAATGGGTTCTAACTCTTCCGCGGCCTCCCATTTCTTCAATTTGGTTTCATCCCTGGGGTCTAGGGTGTCAATACTGTAGGTCATAATTGTTTTCTTATGATATTCCCGCTCCTCAACTAAGTTGAAGTAGCATTCATGTGCCAACACTTAATCACCTTGGACTTCCCCTACCCCATAAGGGGTAGAGAATTTTACCATTTAGTGTACAGTAGATGGCACAACCTTAAATTCCTTGAGGGCCACTCTTCCCGTGATAATGTTCTAAGTCGAGTATGCACTTTCATCCATCACAAAGAAATTAACCTTATTTATTAGCCTCTTAGGACAAATATCTTCCATTCTAACGTCCATTCCATACATTCCTATTGGGTGCACATTCCCACCTTTGAACCGCATCAGATAATGATGATAAGGGATGAGCCTCTTTTTGCTGAGTCCTATACCTTTGAAATAAGGCTAAAACATGACGTCGATCGAACTTCCCCCATCGACCAATATCCTCGGTACGTCATACCCATGCACTTTAGCTATGATCACCAAAAGGTCATCCTGAGGAGCCACGATTCCCTTGAGGTCAAGTCTTGAAAATCCCACAATTAAGGTATCAATATCAACCTTCTTTCTCTTTTCTGAATTTTTTCTTACTTCGATCGAGTAAATGACTTTAACCTTGGGAAGACACTTAGCCTCGGCCACATATGCCTTACGGTCAGCCACTTCTGTACCACCCCTGCCACTCCTTCGCAGATCATCTTCACATCAGACGAGATCATATGGAGCTGACCCTTTAGATGATCGTACTTTGGCGACAAGTTGGGGTCATCATCATCATCGTCATATGAGGCGTTATCCTTTTTCCCTGGGATATTTTCTCTACACTTATTGGACCTTCTTCTTTTAGGGCCGTCTCGTCCTTTTTTCAGGCCATCACTGCTCACATACTTCCTTAGCTTTCCATCCTTAAGCATATTTTCAGTCTCATCTTTAATGGCAAAACACTTGTCCGTTAAGTTCTCATAATCTTGGTGAAATTCACACCATAAGATTTCATTCTTTTCATGAGGGAGAGCATTCAGCATTTTTAGCCATCTTAGGGATCAGTCATTCTTGATCTCATTCAATATATGCTCACACCTGATCGTAAGAGGAGTATACCCAACAAACTTATCATCAGTTGATCTTTTCTTTCCATCTTTACTCTTCTTCTGACACTTTCTCCCACTACTACTCCCCTTCTCATCCTTATACTTAGCTGCCATAGCTTCCTCAGCATTCATGACCCTACTCGCCATTGCCAATAGCCATTTCCAATATCTCAACAAGCTTCCAAAGTAATTTCCCTTTCTGCAGGCCTCCTGATAGCGCTGTCATTGCAATACTTTCCTCATAGTACTCAACTCCTAATTTCTCTTTATTAAACCTCGCGATGTACTCCCTGAGACTCTCATTATTCCCCTACTTAACGTACAATAGGTGAGCAGTCTTTTTCTAGGGTCTTACCCCAAAGAAGAAGTTATGGCTGAATAGTTCTGAGAGTTGATTGAAATTTTCAATGGAGCTCTTTGGGAGTGAGGTGAACCATATATGGGAAGCTCCAATCAGAGTGCGTTATAATGCACGACACTTCAACTCATCTGAGACAGAATAGATATCTACAGCCGACTGGTTCATCTCTACATGGTGCACATGATTGGTACTCCCATTATATTTTGGAGTAAACACCGATGGCTTGAATTTAGTAGGGGTTGGGAAGTTAACTATTTTCTTCACAAAAGGAGAACCTTCTAAGTATCCCCTCTGTAGGGTGTCACAACTCTTAAGGATGTCTCCAATCTTATTTTGTAACCTTTGAATTGAGTCATTCCAAGGCCTCTCGGTCGCTTCAATAATGTTGGCATGTCTAATATTATCCCCTTCTACCTTAACCAGCCGAACTGAGGGTTCCAATGCTACTGACTTGTGTCGGCTATTTACCTCTTGTTGGGCCACGTCTTGGCGACAATAGAGTCAGCCATCTACCCCCACCCTCCTTGAGCCAACATTGCTCCTTAACCTGGACAGCCTCTCTCTCATATCACCAACTGGTATGATCCTTTCAAAGGCCCTACTTAATCGGTCAAACGATGAACCCCGTGGTCGGGCATCAGGACTCAGCCTCCTATTATGACCCCGAATTCCTTGGATGGGTACTACTATATTCCCAGATACCTTGCATGGATCCCAGTAATTAACTTGAGCATCTTCAGCCTCATAATCATTATAAAGGTCCTCCGGTCATCCTCAACCTTGCGTCCCCAGCCGTAAATGCCTAGGACCAGTAATGTCCCTCTGCCACTGAAGAGGAGGTAGAATGTTTTGAGGTTCCTGGGGTGGTCCCCTGGACCTCTAATGATGCTCCCCAGTTATCATAGTAATCCTTTTCGACAGGGCTCCCGCTGGCCTGATTACCACATTTTGGCTGAAGGCAGCCAGCTCCTCTTGTATTGCCTATTGGCTCGTTACTAAGGATTTTAATGGTCCTGCCACCTCAGCCATTTTTGTCTAAGGAGGTGCGTCGCTGGAACTAGGACCACCAGTTGGTGGTAGTGGTGGTGGGAATTTTGATACCATGTGTTAAACCTTAAAGACTAGTTGTAATTGAAGAGAAAAATATTTGTAGCTCAACAGGAACTCTTTTCAATAAGGAAACAGATCCACGAGAGGGGATGACTAGTTTACCACCAGAGACTCCGATGAGGGAAAGCTAAAAAAGGGAAAAGATGATGTTTCTCATTCCCACAGACGATGCCAGGCTGATGATACCAAAAATAGTATCACCAGGTCACATATGTATGAAGCTCAAATAGGTATACAACAATGGGAATAATCACATAGAAAATCAATAAAGAAGGAGATGAGGTGAAGAGGATGAACACCTAAATTTAAGTGCTTCGTTTGTAGCCTATGTCCACTGTGTGTGTGAGTGAAATCCACTAGTAAGTATGGCTCTAATGGCCTAGTTACAACACAAGTTTTCTCTCACTCTTTTGTATACAAATGAGCAAAGTTTTTTTTAGGGTTTTTATAATCGATTCTTCACAATGAAGAAGATGACAGATATATATAGTGCTTAGGGGGTATAATGTACCCCCCAAGCATGTTGTATGCATGAATGTATTGCTCTTAGCCAATCCAGTGTGGACATCTGGCCCTATCACATGTAAGTCATGATGACTAAATATTCCCTCACATGAGGGGATGATCTGGTAGTAACGGTTTTGCCCATGTGTGGTCTTTGTCCCATGCGCACTTATCCACACATATCCCAAACCACGTGCCATGATGATGTCACCCTCGGCCTACACCCATTGGTCGAGGAAGAGACTAGGAAAATATAGGATGTTGAAACCATCGACCCAGTTGGTGATATAAGGTCGGCCTTAGTCTTGCATTTTCATGAGGACAAGGCCAAGGTATTTTACTGAGCCGACGATCAACACTTGTCAGTTTCTAGGTAGCTATGAATCGTCCTACCAGCGGGGTCGAGGCCAATGATGATCCTTTGGATGACCCACAGATGGTGTGACACCCCGCCCAATTAAATATAGGGTGATCAGTCCTCTACCAATTTAAAATAGGATATTAAGTTGGTTCATTCTCAGCATCACTGTCGAAAAACTTTTTAACATATTAATCATCTATTATAAAATTAATCTAGGTGTCAAAACATTTCCAATTTTATAAAACCAATTAAATTCATTTCTTTCCATCTTAAAATATAAACCATTCACCACACATAGGAATGTAAATAAATACTGAACATGAATCAAATACTGAAATAAATAAGACTGGATAAAACCTCCCAGTTCAAAACTCCAAACCATACAATAAACTGAATACAATATCTCTGATGAAAGAACTAGAAGTGGGAGACATATGCCCTAAATAAGAAGTCTAGATGAAACTGAATGGAAAGGATAGATGCGTCTACTGCAAGGACCTACAGCTTCCACAACAGCTGCATCGCGTCAAGCAATCCAAATCTTTAAATCTGATACTCCTGTGGCTGAGCACCTGATATAATACATATATATAGTAAAAGAGAGAAGAGATATAAGAAACGGGTCAGATCCCAATGTGTAAAAAATGATTTAGAAAGTATTTAAAACTGGTTCTTAAAACAAGTCTTATACGCATGTTAGTTATCGAACTCTCACATGAGTTTATCACCTCTCGTCTATTGTGCACGCCTAACGTACATCTAATATCCCCCTAATTATACCTCCCAGTCTAACTAGTCAGAAACCATACTAATACTAACTATGCTCACTAGTAGTATTCCCATATCGCCCATACAATACGCTATTCAGATAGTTTATTTCACATACTGAATTACATTATTTACTATTTGAATGGTTAATCTTTTATTCACTAAGATTATTATGCTCCTCATTTTCATTTTATCTACTAGTCTCATAAAGTAGAAAGTTACCCAAGTACACTCATACATATATATAGTCTCATCATCCCTATATATATACACTAATCCTGCACTCTTAGGTTAAGACCACTTGGTGCAATGAAATGATTATTATTATTAACAAGTCTACTAATTTCACTCATTAGCAATATTCACAAGTCCATATATATATATACTAATCCTGCACCCCCGGCTAAGCCCCATTAGTGCATATCTCCAAAAAATCATGCATCCCCCGGTTAGCACCCATTAATGCACCTATCAATAATAATTCAACACCCCCAGGTTATCACCCATTACTGCGCCTAACAATAGAATATTGCATCCCCGGGTTAGCACCCATTAATGCACCTATCAATAATAATTTATCACCCCCGGGTTATCACCCATTAGTGCGCCAAACAATAATCATCTTTGTACCCCCGGGTTATCACCCATTAGTACACTTAATAATAGAGTTTCTGCACCCCCGAGTTATCACTCATTAGTGCTCTTAACTATAAGGTTCTTGCACCCCCGGGTTATCACCCATTAGTGCTCTTAATAATAATATCACATAATAGGCATACACACATCCTATTACAATTTATAGGTATTTCTCCAACCTACATATATACTCTTCATACGTATTTTAACCTCATTACTACGTATAGTAAAAATAATTAGATTACTATCTCTCTCATAATATCCAAGGTACATTCTCTCTATATCGAAATAATTAAAGTATTAATTACCACATACTTTTCCCAAAATTTCTTCTTATTTGAATTTACTATTTTGTAGTTTCTCTCACTCCAATAAACCAATAAACTCCAAACTGGGCTCTAAACAAATTCCCAGAAATTCACCCTGTAGTTTGAACCAGAATGACATGTGGTTTGAACCAGAATGACATGTCATTCGAACTAGAATGACATGTCATTCGAACGACTTCCAATGTCATTCGAACCACTTTGCGCGAGATCCCCATCTCGTTTGAACCACTTCGCGCGAGATTGCACTGTTCGTCTTCTTCACCAAACTTTAGCGTTTTTCACCATTTTTAAACCTAAAAACCTCTAAGATTCAATTCCCAACAACTCATCATCAATATCCATCAACCCTTAACAGGTTATAGATCATTTCTATCATCCTAGGATCCTTAATTCGTCATTAATCATCATAATTACATAAAACCCCTAAATTAGTTCACATGAACCCTAGTTTCCAAAATTCCAATTAAAGAATCTAATCAACCCCGATTCGTTCATAAATATATAATCAGATTCCGTGATTAATCCTCTAAATACATGAAGGAATTCCAACCACTAATTAAACCAGTCCTTAATCATAATCTAAATCTCCAATTTTCACCCAATTAACATATAAATCATGATTAATTCCACCTATACTAACATGAGCATGATTATTTCCAAAAGAAAGAAAGTAATAAACACTTGCCTCGAATATGATGGTCTGATCATTGGTGATGTTGGTACATACGCGTTCCTCTCTTCTCGATATACGCGTTGGTGGTCACGGTTATGCAAGGTGATGCCAAATGAGTCTTCTCTCTTGGAATTTGGTTCTCCCTCACACCCTTCATGGCCGTTCTAACTTCCTGTCACTTCTTAACCCTAATGGACTTTCTTGGCAGATATAATAAATCCCAATTTTCGTCCATTCATTTAACCCAAAAATACAATTTACCATAATGCCCTCTCGGGGTGCCGGTTAGGCCTAAAATCGCCCCAGGACCCAAACTAAGCACTCGGGTATACTATTTTGACTATCTCGACTCTTCCGAACTCAACATCGCACTCTAAATGACCATACGAGTTAATAAAAATAAATTCTCTTTTTATTCCATTCAATTAGTCCCGACACGACTCACACGCGTGATAGACTTAAATTACCAAACTGCCGTATTTCTCACTTCTGATAATTTATCAAATATCATAATTCCATATTACATATCACACGGTAATATTTAATAGTTCACAACAATAAGTATTAACCCTTGGCACGCTAGTTAATAATTATTTTAATCCGGATTAATAACAAATTAATTTCTCACATTTTAATTTAATTAATCCAACAACAATAATTAATTGCATACGTATTCCCATAATAATAATTAATCACATGATTATTTAAATCGTCAAAAATATGGGGTATTACAGATGGGTCAAGGCTTAGCTTAATTATCCCCTTGTCGTAGGCCGTGTACACTGTCGGCTAGGACGGGGGTATATTTTGGCATATCACTCACATTGGGTGGTCATTCTTGGACACATGACCCTGGGGCTAATACTCAACCTATTGGTATTCCCCAAGAGAGATCACCCATTGCTCGCAGCCTCCGTTGATTGAACTAGAGTAGTATTCTTGCAAAATCATATTATACAGACAGATATAATGATACACATATATTGTCTCAATACCCGTATATATATATATATATATATATATATCTTCAATAAATCTAGCCAACCGCGGATATCCCTCGTACCACTAGCCTAAATTTTGGGTATAAACCATACTCTAAATTATTAAATATTCACTTATTTAATCAATTTATCACTTAAAAATAATATTATGAACAAGTAATAAACTCTAACCAACCCGTATCCTTTTCCTGTAGAATTTTCTCCAAAATTCATTATTTAATTCCCCGATTATTATTCATCTCAAAATAATCCAAATCTCACCCCAGATATATCCTAATTATCCTAAGGCATTTTATTTATGTTGAACAATTTTTCCAAAAGTCCTAATTCATTTATGAACATAAATTTTAACCCAAAATTGAATCACGAACCCAAATCCCTCAAATAAGAAGAATTGGATGTAACAAGGCAACCAAACTGTTCCGCTTGAGGACGAATTGATTCTCCCCTGCAAAACATCCCAGTTCTTCCTGAACTCAAATTTTAACAAGGTTTCCTACAATTCCATTCACCCATAAACCCAATTCCACCAATAATTTTCATTATCTATAAATGTTAAACATGAGTCTACTCAATTTCATATTTTACTCCATTTAAGCATCATACAAATCATGGGATTCAACAGTTTAATGAAGAACTTAATTATTTCTTAATTAAATCACTACTAATCTTCAATCTTTCTTATTCAATATTAAATATTTTTATTTTGATTAATCCTAGAATTTATATGGAATAATTATCACTTTCACTTTTAAGAATTCATTCCCAAAATCCAATATTTTCACATGTGAATCCCACCCAAAATAATTGTCACCAAGTCTAATATGAATTGAATTATACACATAAAAGACTATGGAAGTTAATCAATTGACTTAAACCCTTGTAGATTCTGAATTTGTTCTTTGATGATGCTAATCCAGTCAAGAAATCTCGCATAATTCTCTCTCAACTGATCTCCTCCTGAGTCCCTTTGGTTTCCTCTTGAAATTCCTTGAGCTTCCTTCTCCTTTCCATCTACCTTCTCTCCAATCTCTTGGTATAATACCTTAGACTTTTGATATGATAATATGTGTACCTCCCTTCTTTAAAATCCTTTTATCTTCCCGTAATCCCGAAATTAGGTTAAATCTTAACATTAAAATGACTTGAATACCAATCTAAAAAACCCTCGAAACCCAATCACTACCCCACGGGGACTTAATTTTGACTATCTTTATCCATTCCAGATCAACCATGTGCTCAAAATCATCATTGTAGTCATCCATCATCAATTTACCATAATATTCTCAACATGACCCCACATGCACATCCAAAATAAGATTTAATCAACCCGTCGATTTTAGTCACTTACAACGTAATATAAAATAATCCAATTTCATTTACTTATCACACAAGTAAATATAACAACAGGAAAATATTAATCCATTTCTCTCTAATTAATATTTATTTAAATTCACTTTTTTGCAATTTAATTAAATTACTGTGACACGTGTATTTTAAGTATTCCTAAAAATATGGGGTGTTACATACTTCCCCCTTGCAAAGGAATTTGTCTCCGAAATTTGAATATGCCTGGTATTCAAAATTTTGGATCCTTACGTGCATGGCATCCGAACGTATACAAAATCAAATCATGAAAAACCTTATGGTGCCTCAACTATACACCCACTAATGGTACCATTTCTACAACCCAAGATTAATGGTGTGTCAGTTCAAATCATTTCATACCAATATATTCCATCATTTTTATGGTCTCTCCCGGAGGATGATATGCAAGAACATTGTGTATCACTAACAATTATCTAATAAGCATGCTTATACCACACCAGATCTATCATCATAATCTTGGGAAAAGTCCCCACTTCCCTGGGTGCCAACTTCACTTCTTGTCAAATCACATAATTTTTTTAATAGGGAACACCCGCAACAATTTATGACCACTCACGTCACCCTTTAACTCTTCAGTTTGTGATGACATAACTTTAAGACATTTCTGAACTTTATAACAATAAATTTGATTAACTCGATCCATGATGGAGGACTCTAAATCATGTCTAATCCGAAATACTTGGTGTTTCCCACTTTTTTGTTAAACTAGAGGGAGGATGACAAAATTTCAATCACAAAGCCTCAAAATGTGCCTTGCCATGGTAATTAATCCTCCCAATTACCTTACAATCCATAATATGCATCTATCGCATTCTTTAATATTTTCGTCACCCCTCAGTTCTACCCCCCCCCCCCGATATACGGTAATACATATCTCTTTAATCATAATGTTTGCCCCATTGGATACTGATAACCCCTATCAGAGGTGGGATTCTAGGATCTCATATTGATTCACAACAATGTTAGGCGACACCTTGTGCCGAATTATTCCCCTTTTTTTATGAAACGATGGACACATTTCCCGTTAGTGTAACTTTCTCAAATTAATAAAAATTGTTCTCTCTCAATCAACCCATTTCACCAACCCGAAGGTAATATTAAATGTTTCACGATATTGGTAACCCAACAATAAACTTAATCAATCTACTTATCCATTTTGTCACTAGAAGCATCAATCCTTAAAATATTTCTGGTGGATCGCCTCGAGTTAATCATTTTGCCTCTACGAGTGGTGCACCTGGCGACAACTTCACTATGTTTCACTCCACCCCAAAGCACCGCTCACTATCCCATGTTGCATGGTACCTCTTACTCCCCTTCCTATTTACGCCAAAACTCGTGACCCACGCGTCTGCTCCAAAACTGCACACTTCCTAAGTACTTTTTGCTTGGTAGAAATTGGCATCCTATTTATGTTCCATCCACCCTGAGAATTCGACTGAATAAAAATCCTCTCTACTCACCCAAACTATTGTACCCTCCCTTAGTAAGAGAGAGATCCCTCAACCGTGTCTCCATAGTCTTTGAAACCATATCGGGTGTGATAGCTCTCCTTATTGTGTTTGTATATATATATATATATATATCCGAACTATCTCCTTCCTCAACCAAAGTTCAGACTATCTTACTTTTCCAAATATGATGCTATTGTCCCACAGGCATATGGTTCAACACATTTACTATCATATCCCCTTATCCCAGACGATTTTGACAATCAAATCATCTAGGGGGACCATACACACTATATATCGTGCATATTTGCACAAAAACCATAGACGTAACATATTTATCATAAAATTGGTCACGTATGCTTAGCGTGGCTATACCGTAAGGTTATACTCTATTACCCAACTAATCATGACTAAATTATCCTCAAGACTGTCCCACCTATCCATTAGTTGTGTAAAAATTTCCCTAGTACTTCCTATAGAGTACTACATGGCTCCACTACTCTTATATTTTATAATATCTCTCAAGTCAATGTAATTTCTCCACGCGTACAATGATCATCGTTCAAAACTGATACTCTAGCATCCAATAACATCTTCCAGCTCCTGAAATTTATTAAGGTTCGTGTATGAAACTTCACGCATTTGAAATCCAACTAAGGAATTTCTCCAATGCCCTATCATCTGGCATTGTCCATTATCGTGGTCCTTTGACCCAAAGCACATAATCGGGACACTCAAAATCCTATCTCTATATGTATAAGTTTAAACTTAGACTCCCATATCTCTAAAGGAGTCTTACAATATAACAATTGCACTATCGCTAAGTCCCCGACATTAAATCAATAACGAGTTAAATCTCTATGCTCGGTGGTAAACCCGATCTACCCTGAATCACATCAGCACAGTCCTTGCACACCAAAATCGAATAATATGAACAACGATACTCTCCAAAGTCTCCACTATAATATTGTATATATGCGGGCTCGATCTCTTTTGGATGAGACATCACAAAAACAACACATCATGCCCTAGAACAGCAAACACGATATCAATGGCCCCAAATCAGACCCTATAAATAAGGGTCCCCACCAACCTTATAAAGAACCCCAAAATATGACATTGATTCAGTTTCCAAACTTTCTTAATCCCGAGTCCCAAGATACTCGAGCTCATTTTTAAAAGTCTCAAACAAAGTTCGTACTTCAAAAAAATTGCTTTATTCCCAAAATACATTTGTAGTTTTGAAAAGTCTCCTCCAAAAGAAAATAAATCCAAACCTTTCCATTCATTCCATGAAATTCAAGACATCTAAATAAGTCCTTGCTTAACTAAATGGAGCTCTTCCCACCTTGGGCATCTTAGGTGGGTACACTCTCCCAGGAAAACTTCGGTTCACGTTATAAGGGTAGGGAAACTCTATCCAAATATCAGGTCAATATATTGCGAAAATATCCATATATGTTAATCTCTTTTAGCCCGACCTTATCTAGGGGGCCAGGTATGCACTTTACATCATTTATATATTAAAATCTAATTTTTAACCCAGCACCTTTGTTAATCGACTTATCATGAGCATATGTTTAAACAATTCTAATCAAATTCTACAAGCCCTAGATAGAAACGTGAAAACATACTTTCACAACTATTCTCAAGAAAGTGTTAGTGAGTTGAGTTAGTCCAAAACTTTCGACAAGCCAAAGTTTAAAATCGTACTACTCCCCCGCTTCTCCATATGAACAAATCCATCCCCGCGGTGGCAACCCGAATATATGTTTTCATATCAAATACTTGTCAAGTGTCTTCCTTTGATTGATTTATTTAACATATAAATATATCAATCTAACACAACAGAAATAATATATTAAGTAGTGGGATCCATAAATATCATAATGATGTATATTATATATATGCTATCCCATCGCCTACACTCGTAAA
The DNA here is from genome assembly GCA_949130495.1 of Sambucus nigra. Taxonomy (NCBI): domain Eukaryota; kingdom Viridiplantae; phylum Streptophyta; class Magnoliopsida; order Dipsacales; family Adoxaceae; genus Sambucus; species Sambucus nigra. Next base: position 337,480,547 of record OX422213.1, on the reverse strand, counting down.
TATATCCCATTTGTTATAACTACGGTTGCTTTGATCTCAAGTATCCTTTGATATGTAGGCTTTATGCCTAAATAAACTTTTCAATATCAAGCATCATAATATTCCCCTCAAAGTATTATTATTAGGGATGCATCCATACCCAATCCAAACTCCTCCCACTACTACCTCTACATCCAAAGTGACAGACGTTTAAAACACTACATCCGTAGCATTGCACCTCAAAACTTATCTGAAGGACAACCCCTTCCGGCTAGTGATAATTTGACAATCATAACAAATTGTTTTGTTGTCGTCATGTTCGATTCTACTCCACTTATTAAACACCACAGAACCTAACCTCTATCCTAAAGATAGCTTCTCCACCTCTTAAGCTGAGTGCTACACTTGTACACAAATCTATTTGGAACACATGAACATTTGATATACATAGGGTTTGATCTCGTGTTTATAGAAGAACACAAGCGTAATATTGAGTCCGTCTCGTGATCATAAGCCTCAAAAATATATATTGTGATATATTTCCCTCCACAAAGATGCAATCCTCTCTAACCTCTCTCGTACTCTTTTTCACACATACTACAAAGGATATATTAAACTATTTCAAAGCTATGATCCCCCGCGTGACCCCATGCAAATGTGAAAATGTGTAACACACTATATAACCGAATTATGTACCCATCGATACCCCAGTATTCTTAGGTATATATGCAAAATTATGAGTCCCACGCATGAGCACAAACCTCGACAATGTATCTTCTGATATGTTACTACAGCAGAGATGTAACCATATCTCACCTTACATTTTTAACTCTCCTCAAAACTCAAACGAGATAATAAATTATTACAAGTAGATATTTCTCGAACCCTTATGCATATTAATGGGAACCCATTAGCCAAATCAAGCTTTATCGCACACTTACTTACATGTTAATAGATAATGTTAGATAAGCATGGAGTCATACATAAGTACCTTTGTGTACCTGCATTGGTTAAGTTGCATTCCTACACCTCTCACTGATACTATTTTCATATCTTTTAACCTATCTAAGTTTAATGGATTCTCAACTGAAGGTCTCCAAACCAGTTACAAAAATAATTAAAATGTAAGAAAATAATGTTAAGATCGATAATAAGCATATAATTAAGGAAGCATAAAGAACAAGTATGGTGCCTAAGACCTTTCCTACTCGTAACCTTGTGCCCAAACCCTCAGAACAAGAATCTTTCGACCAAACACATACTTAAACCTGCCTTAGGATTAGACCTAACCGGATTGTTTTTGTATAAAATAGACTAGCAACTCTGAATAACCAAACAAGGAACTTATTTTAATAAATTCACTTAGTCCTAAACCTAAAACTGGGGTATGAAAGTGAAACCATATATGTCGTTAAATACCTTATAGGGGAAGTCAGTTTGACCCTCGTTGAACAAATATACCATCTTCGGGGGAAAATTGAAGATTGGGCGACAAGCACCTGCAGGCATCCACTGTGAACACACACAATTTATTCTTACCCCGAGCGCATCACTGCTGAGGGACCATTAGGCCACAATGGCGACTCCGGTGGGTATAAATCAAGAGAACTATACTATCCTTATGCTTCCATCCTAATATTTTTAATATCACTTCCCTTTATAACTACTTTACATACATTTTATAACTATTTAGCGGCCTTAGTTTTAGAGACCCTCAAAACGTAGATGCATGCTTACGTCCAGATGTACAACATTGTATGTAAAAGTAAAGATTACCTGTGTGCATCATGTAATGCATAGTATTGATTTCTATATTATTTAAACACTCTGCCATCGAAGCCAAAAGCTATTAGCTTAAAGGAAATTCATACATTCAAAAGTCGCTCCACTGGAAAAAGAGGCTCGCATTTTAGAAAGTAACTTTTCCACGAGGGAAGTTTGCAATTTAGAAAAATTTATTTTTTGAATGAATTGTCTACTGAAAAGTCACTTCCTCAAAATGTTAGATGCCGATGAATTATCACTCCTTTCACCCACTCGTATGGTATATCAATCAACTTATCTCTTGATCCTAAAGTCTGAGTGATTGGAAACGTTTGAAGTTTGTTCAGTACTGGGGTATATCAAATAGGCTTTTATAGTTATTCGATACTAGGGTAAAGCAGTTTCACACGTACCTTAAATATTTCTCAGTCCAAGTAGTTGAGTACATTGTGATAGATGTCAATTAAAAGAGATCCACCGATCATCGAGTCATATCTCACTTTTGTATAATGAAAAAACATCTAGGAACACAACCTATTGCACAAAAAAGAACAGATACCTATAAGACATTCACTTTGATGAAAATATTCAAAAATAATTATCAGGCGGACAAAGGCTGGTCCAAAACCACTCAGATTCCAAGTTGAGTGTCTTCCCATTTTTTATATAAGATAAACAATATGAATCCTCAAGTTATCGCCAAAAAAAATTCCCTTTACTTTGGATTACCTAACCCACATTTTATTTTGAGAAAATAATAGACCATAGTATATTACTTCCTTGCTCCTCGCATAAAAAATGAGAGCACACCCATGTTACCTAAATCCAATGGGACTCTATTCAGTTCTTCCCCTTAAAAGTTACTAACAAATAAAAAATACCTTCCACATACAGTTAAATATTGATAAAATAATTGCATTGAAAAAATTATACATATATTAGTCCTTCTCCCTTATGTATTGTCTTTCTATCAGTACTTCTATTTGTAAATTCATGAATGAAAATGCCTTGACTTTTTCAGCAGTTGTTATCACCAATAGAGAAAACGCACAAAGTTATTACCTTAAAAATGATTACGTGCTCCATGCAACTGATTAGTTTATATTGGCAAGCTAGCAATCCATGACTGTCAAGTCTTCTCCAAAGTACGCTCCATGGACCAAGTTTTGAGACAACTTTATAAAATCACTGCTTCATAGAATACTATCTACTCTAAGATCAAGAACTGGGCTTAAATAAGTCCGTCTATAAGAGGCTAATGCTACAATCGAGCTATGATGGAAGGTACTTCATCCCGCATTATCAACACTAAAACACTACATGCGATGGTTATGAGAAGTCATACGAGTTAATCCCCAAGATCTGTCTGTACTAGTCCTAGCACCGTTTCCCTTGCTAATGTCAATACCCCTTATTTCCAAATACCATTTTCCCATATGGTACTTTGAAACATGTTTGCAGTCACTTGATTACCACCCACCACTTTCCATAGCCCCCTATGAACCAAATCTATTGATCTCCCACCAGCCAATGAAGTCATTCCGAACCTCAAAATAAGGACATAATGCATGTCCAATCCAACTAAGTCCTCTTTAAGAAGCCATTAGCATGATGAAAACTATCGACGATCTCATTAACATCAATAATATGGCTCTCTACCCTAAAGCCCAGTTGCCAAAAAAATTCCAAATGTTAATCTTCGACACCTACAAAGGACTAGAATCCCTAATAACATACCTATATCACTACCATCTTTAAAACAGGTCAGAAACTTTGGCTTAGGAGTTAAGAGAGAATTTTCTCCTCCGTTATGTTCAGAAGATCCCTTACCTAGGTTATGGTGCTTAAATGTGAAGGGACCAACAAAACATGGGATGGTGTATATTATACTTTCCTGAAGCGATAAGAATACCACAAAGAAATTTGAATCACCCCTAAAGACATGGAAGTACTTAAGTAAGAGGAGGAAGAGATAGTTGACACTTTTATGACTCACTTAAGAGAAAAATCTGGTCAGATAGTCAATTGCCCTTGAAAAATGGTCAGTTAGAGATCGTGATTATGAAGCTCTAGAAAGAGGTAGAAAACCCGAATACGCATTTCTTGCAACTAATTAGTTTTCATCAGTAATCTCCCCACTCATGATTATTAAGTCTTCTCTGAAGTATGATCTAAGGATAAGTCATTGAGATAACTTGATAAAATTATCACTTCGCAGAATACCATGCAGTTTGAGATCAAGAACTGGGCCTAGAACAAGTCCATCTATAAGAGGAGAATGCAACAATTGAACTAGGAGAGAAGGTACTTCATCTCTCTTATCCTTAACACTAGAACACCACATATGGTGGCTACCAAAGTCGTACGAGTTAATCCATAAGATCCACCAGCACCAGTTCTAACACTGTTACCCTACTAACATTGACGCCCTTTATTTTGAAATACCATTTTCCCATATGGTATTGAACCATATTAATAGTCACTCGATTACCCACACACCGCCTTCCATGGAACTTTTTGAACTAAATCTATAGATCCCCCACCAGCCAATGAAGTTATTTTTCCACCTCTAAATAAAGGCATAATGCATGTCCAATCTGAACTGCGTCCTCTTCAAGAAGCCATCGGCACAATCAAAACTATTAACGATCTCACTAACATGAATAATATGGATCTCTACCCTAAATCCTAGTTGTTAAAAAAATTCAAGATGCTAATCTTCAAAACCTACAAAGGAGTAGGCTCCCCAACCACCTACCTATCTAACTACAACCTTTAAATACAGGTTCGAAACTTAGGTTCAGTAGTTTAAGAGAACATGTTCCCATCCACTATGTTCGGAGGATCCCTTACCTAGTATATGGTATTGAAATGAGAAGGAAGCAACAAAATATGGGACTTTGTATGTCATAGTTTCCTGAAGCAGTAATAATACAACGAAGAATTTTGCATCACCCGTAAAGACATAGAAATACAAAATCAAGAGGAGGAAGATATAGTTTACACTTTCATCACTTTCTTAAGAGAAAAATATGGCTAGATGGTAAACCGCCCCTGGAAAATGATCATATAGAAATCGTGATCATGAAGATCCATAAAGAGGTACAAAATGTCTCAAGATAACTTGGATACCCTATTTCAAAGCATTCAACCACATAGGATGAAAGATCAAGGAAGTTTGGTTATCAAAGATACCAAATCTACTAAGGAACCTCATTGAGCTTCAAGTTAGCTTTGCGCTCGTAAAAACTCACCTAGGTCTTTAAGACATCATATCACCATCCTCGTGGTCAATCTGGAACTAAGATCGTACCTAGTTGACAATACCTCCCAAGCCGTGGTAGCCACCGCTTTACCTTTCCATCTTGGCTCCTCTCCTAGAAACTACTAAGCAGTTTCTCCTAAAGAGTTTAGTGCCCGAAGAAAAGATCTCACAGATCTTTAAGCTCTCCTTATATGAGTGTATGCTACCCTGAAAATCAATGGTCGCTTAAAACCCTTCAATTCTAGTCCACCTTTCATTCCCACACAATAATTAGCGGTGAAACACCCATTGTGAGTTCCACTAAGGACCCGATCACATTGTCGATAACTATTAGTCCCTAACGTACCTGATTAATGTCAAGTGCCTCATCCTGTTAGAGCCTAATGTCACTAAAAATACCTTCCATATCATACCAAACCTGGAACCAATGCCCTGTCAAACTCTCCCATTCCAAACTCCAACCCATCCACTCTGATAGTCCCAATTCATCATAAACGGAGGATAATGACACATTCTTAATTCAAAATATCCACCCCTCTAGGCGCACCATCACCCCTAAAAGTCATCACCGAGACTAAGCCCAACATCGACATATGACATTTCTCATCATGTCCATGCAATTCTTAAAAACTAACCATTTTAACCCAGAGTAACTTGTTATCATGTAATTCATGCTCTTAAAAGATCCAGGACACCTCACTCCTTCTCCAAAGAAAAATATCACTCGGTCGAGTGGGAGGAGATATACGATGAATCTCTCTAAGCCATCGAGCATATATCCTTAGCCAAAATAATATAATACATTGGATGGGGAGGATCCACTCCTACAGCAAACCTATTTTCCCTCACAAATACATGAACTAACAACGGGGCCCATTCACCCACTAAATCTAACACAATTTCAATCAACTTTACTAAAAATAGTTGGGCCACCACTTCTTCTAGTTACAGACATAGGGACCTATAATTCATATTCCACGATATCCTAGCCCTTCGAGGTTGATAAGGTAAAAAGACAGAAAGATCAGAGAAGAAGATCACATCACGTGAAATCATCAACATTTGTTATACGAAGGATAAGAAAGAGTCAGGTCCTAGACACAGTCTGAAACGCCTAATTAAGGGCTAACCCTAGACCAATAGCTTATTTACAACAAATAGAAACCCCATATAGGGTTGTATGGTCATTTATATCTTCAAGGAGAATAATTTTCATACCATAGACTCCCTGAACCATCGTGGAATGAAATAATAATTCCTTGTAATTATGGATGGAGATCCTCCATGAGGAAGGATTGTACGTAAACGATGGGAAGTTCCACGAGATCAACCAGAATGAGCTCAACATATTATGGGTCATTGAGGGAGGTAAGAATGTCCTCGAACTAGAAATTGAATGCAGATTACCAAATTCATTTCCCAATGAATTTTCCCAAGTATCCATGTTAGGTTTTTCAGATCTAGGCCCTATAGAATGCTTCCAAAACTAGTAGAATTTCTTCTTCCACTCTAGGTATCACTACTGAAAAAGGATGATTAATAAGCATCCATTAACTCAATCTTGACCTCCTAGTACTAGACTCAACAACAACACCCACTTAAATACCATCTTCGATCAAGATTTAGGATACAACCTACCAACCCCCAGGGGAATATTAGTGGAATGAAGGAAGCCTCCTGATCTTTCTACAAGCCATCCCATAGGCACCCCCCAAAACTGATCCTACGGTATTCCCAACAAAATATCTCACTACAAACTATGAGGGATAAATAGTCCAACTCAAGGAACACCACCTTCCTCGGCAGACTGTATGTGCTAAGGTCCCAGATCCCCCGAAGACCACTCTAAGAATCCCCCCAAAAGAATGAGCCTATCTTATCACCAATATTGTGGGAGATCTAATACTTAACAACTAGACTTTAATAAAATGCATCCCAAGATTTGTCATCCAGAGTCCCTTTGATTCTGTCATATTAGAAAAAGAGTCCCCCTTTATACCCTCACATAATATATCCATTCATAAAGCAGACTTTTCGTTATTATCCATGTTGTCCTTCCTCCCTTTGATGGTATAATAAATACTGATATCTTGTATTTGCTTGCATTTTTTGCACGTTATAATTATTAATCCAATGATGGAATAGAACTCACACCTAATAATGATAACTTTGTGGATCTAAATGCTTAAAACACTTGTAAAAACTTGACCGAAGTAAAAATATACATATATCTCCTAATGAGGATGACACAATAATCATAAACTTAGTCACTCCCTAAAACCCTAAAAGGTTACAAATAGGGTCCTATCGGATGATAACGAACAAAAGGATCTCATTGATCTCTTCACCAACTTTGGATATGTGTGCACATGGTCATATGCCAAACTATACATTGACCTCAATATTATCATGCATGAAATATCCTTTCTCCCTAATGCAAGACCCATAAAGAAAAGACTCCATAAGTTGGTACATGAATGGTCCTTGAAAGTTAAATAAGAAATAGAAAAGTATCTCAGCATCAGTATCAAATGAGTTATCAAATTCTAGCTAACAGCGTACCAGTACCCAAAGAAAAAGAAAAAGTTTGAATGAGCATAGATTATAAGCATCTCAATCTGGACTATCCCAAGAATGACTTCCCTTTACCGCACATTAATTTATTCGAAGATAGTGCAACCAGTAATGTTCTCACGTCCTCTGTATATGGACTTATCAGCTATAATCAGGTAAAGATTCACCTTGATCACTAAGAGAAAACTAGGTTCATTACCCTCTAGGGTTCGTATTGTTATACAATTATGACCTTTGATCTCAAGAGTTCCAGTGAGACTAACCAAAGAGCAACTACAGTCATCCTAAATGACCTCATACATAAGAAAGTGCAGGTTTACATAAACAACATGATCATCAAAAACAAATACAAAGAAGGACGTGTTACACAATTTCAAAGATTCTTCCAAAGACTACGTCTCTTTAAAATGAGGCTAATTCCTCAAAAATAGGTCTTCTAAGTCACCAAAAGGAAAGTGCTCGGATTCATTTTCAATATGGAAAGAATCGAGGCAGATGCACAAAGATCAAATCCATATGGGAAATGTCATCTACCAAAATAGAGAAATGGGTTAGAGGGTTATAATATCATATATAGTTTATCAGTCAATTCATGAACCAGTTTACCACCGTCTATAAACCCATATTCCAAATAATCAATAAAGCTTCACCAAAATAATGTAAATCTCAGTTCCAAGAAGAGTTCCAAAAGATATAAGAGTATGTCACTCACCCACTAGTGTTGGTACCCCCTAATTAGGAAAACCTCTCCTGCTCTATATGAACATTACGTATATGGATACTGAAACCATGATGACCCAATATGTAAAGAGTTCTCGAAAGTAATGTTTCAGCTACAATGTCAGTAAAAATTTAGTCTCCTATGAGCTCAAATACATAATCTTGGAAAATGTTTGTCTATCTTCCGTGTGGATTTTTGCAAGCTCCCTCATTACATGATGTCCTTCAGCATAAGACCCAACTCCAGTTTGTATCCCTTGGAAGACCTCTTTGACAATCCTGTTCTCTCAAGATGAATTACCAAATGGCTACTAATGCTATCTAACTTCGAGATAACATATGTCATATACACAACCACCAAAGGATGATCTATATCTAACTTTCTTGCATGATAACCCGTCATAGATGAAGAAGACCAATATGAGGAAGAATTCCTCGACAATTATCTTTTTACCCTAAATGATAGAGAAACTTAGAAACTATACTTATACGAGGCCTCCATCAAAAGGGAATTTAGAATTAGAATGATCCTGATATCTCCCATTCCCACTTCTTTCAAACTCATGTACGAATGCATCGATAATATGGCCGAGTACGAGGCTTATATCACGGGTCTCAAAATTGACTTAGAAATGGGAATGAACAACTTAAAAGCCTATACATATTCTATCATAGCCATAATTAAAATATTAAGAAAATGGAGAATATGGGACGATAAACTGCCCTAAAAAGAATAATCATCACAAACATTCCATTGTGTTCCCCCAAGAAGACGATCGACTGAGCAAATACTTTTTAGTAGTCTCGTCTCAAGGAATCTCGACTCAAGAGAGACTCATTCAGGCGACCAAACAAACTCCAATCATACCTCATGAATAGGGAACAATCTTATCTCGAGCAGCATCAGTTTGCTAACCTAATAACCTTAATTAGAGATGGGTTTGTTAGTCTCAAACAACAACCTAGTCTTGTCTTAAAACCGTTAATAAATATCAATAACTTCCATAAGGGAATATTATTCATAATGATATCTACCATCATATCTAAAGTTATCACTCTCGCATTGGCCATACCCTCAACTAGGCATGGAGTGTATACTTGGGGGTGATACTGGTCACCCCCAAGCCAATATAATGCACCTAGTTTCTTCTTTATCAGGGAACTTTTCTTGAACCATTTATATTTCGGAGAGAGTGTGACAGAGAGACTGTATGTCTTTTATATCTTTTAAGCCCTTGTGATAGTGAAAACACATTTACCTTGCACAATCAACATAGTCCAATGGTTCAACCACTTATATCCATATGTTGATCTCTGTAAGCTCAAACGCATACTGAATCCATGGCATGATCCCAGTATCATCATTTTGGTTTTATATATGGGAATATTTTTAGCTTTTTCCTCACTCATCTTAGATTGGATTCTATATTTCTCATCCATATCCATCATTGTTAGAATTTGATCACCATCAAAAGTGCTTGAGTGTATGAGTTAATCATCTCTTATCTAATCCATCCAATTTTCTGGGTCTTTGGACCCTTATTTTTATTGTTGTTATTCTTTCACTAATCGGATATGTCTTTAGACCCATTGTCCAATATCGGGGGCGGTTTTAGCTAACCACCCCAGCCGTCAGATATGGCCGATTTGGCGATGGTGATCAGGTCTCTTATGTCCAGCTAATGACATATGCAACACTATTTCTTGGTGTTCATCCAAGGCAGTATGAGACGGATCCAAAAGGATCCAACTATTAATCTCAGTACTCTGTTCTCTAGAGAGGCCGTGTAACCAACAGTCAGCGAATCACCCCCAACTACTAATAAAGAAGCCCAACACAACCTTAGATGAAGACACGCGTCTCCTCCATCACAGTAAGTGGGTTCAAGGAGGGCTAGACAAATTACCATACAGAGAGGAGTACTATTTGGAAAGGTACTAAACGTCAGATATGTCATACCGACTATGCGCCACCCCAGCTCCTACTTATCATGGGAAAAGTGTTTAGAACACCCCTCAGAGTCGTTAGAGGGACAACATTCTCAATAAGAAAAGTATGGAATTAGCGTTTGATCGTATCTGCCCAAAGGGGGATTATAGCCGAGACATTATCCCCAAAAGCATCTATAGGACACGTATCAGTGGACATCTCAACAAAGATTGGTCGAGACATCACCCAAAGTAGAGGGAATTCATAGAAGTGAACAACGAATAGAGGAACCCAAACAAAAGGTATGCTTATGAGGTATCCTCAGAGGTGGAAGGATCGGGTGATAGTTTATCTCTAGATGAGAAACCATGGAATAGATTAATCTATATGTTAGAAAATAACATCGGTTACATCATTCAGGGTCGAGATCGGCATCCATCGAGGGTACATGGATGTTTCTCCTTTTATACTAAGCATCGGTAGTTATCTATCTCCTAATAAGTTCTAAGCTCTAGTCATAAATCCCATGTATGATGGGAGTACAAACCATGTCCATCACTTTAAGATATATCAGTCGCCTAGCCATATATATTCCACTCGAATGAGATAAGATGTCGAATTTCTCTAACACTCTCACCGGTGCGTGCCCATGTGTGGTATACTGGCATGCCTAGAGTATCAATAGAGAAATTAAAATATTTATCTAAAAAATTGATTCATGACATCGGTTTGGGCATGAATCTAGTGACATGCATGTCTCACTTTTTAAACATACGATAAGAAAAAATGAGACCTTAAGAGACTTTATTTCTCGATTTAACAAATAAAAATTAGAAGTTAACGACTAAAATAAATACATCCTTGATAGCTCTCATCAGCGGTCTTCAACCAGAAAACTCAATTGGAATGTCTCTAAAGATCCTCCAAAGTCCATGATAGAACTTTTGCCTAAGGTCAGAAGAATCATGAACATGGAGGAGGCCATAGCGGTTAAGAGCGAAGATAAAAAAAAGGTCGACAGTAACAAATTTGGCAAGGAAGAGATAAGGAGAAAGATAAGAAAGGAAAAATGAAGTCCAATTATGAAAATTTTGCTAAGTACACTCCATTCACTGTCAGCCCCTATCACATACTGAATGAGATCAAAGACTTGATCTAGATTAAAAAGCTTAGGGCCTTGGCCCATTAAAGTAACAAGAACAAATGTTGTGAATTATGTTAAGATTAAGGACATAGAACTGATCAGTATTATGCCATGAAAGATAATATTGAGAAACTGCTGAAATAGGAAAAATGAAGAAATATATGAATAATAAGGGAGGCCACAACGGGAGAAAAAAGTGGAAATCTTTGTCAACAGACAATAGGCTAAAGAAAAAGGAGTGTAAACAAACTATAATAACAAAAAATCATATGATGAAGAAGATCATCTGAAAAATATAGGATCGCCAAAGGGTACCATTTAATATGCGATGGTTGTTAACTTTGAATATTTAAAGCGAGTTGTAAAAGGGAGGTTATGGTGGAAATTCAATTATTAATTAATGAAAATCATGTGTTACCTATCATATTAAGTTTTTCCATTTTAATTTATTATAGTCGTGAAATCCCCCTCTCGTCATGATGATATTACTTGGAGTCTCGAATCCAAGGTGTGTATCATCTTTCGAGTGATAGGAAATAAAAGGCTCAAGCCACTGGGAAAGACGTATCGTCCAAATATCTCCCAAACTAAACATCATTATTGTTATGGTGAAACTAAGGCTCAGGCCCACTGTAAAATTCACCCCATCCAAATATATCCTAAACTAAACATCATTATTGTTATGGTGAAACTAAGGCTCAAGAGCGTTGTGAAAGGCGTCTCGTCGAAATATATCCCAAACTTAACATCATTTTTTTATGGTGAGACTACACATCACTTTGGGGTGAATATATATGTGATTAAATTTCTCTCGACGGTATTTGAGTTTTTCGAGGTCTCATCTTCAAAAACATTGTCCTCAAAACCCTAGGAGGTGGGAAAAATTGAACATTATTTTAATATGATGAAGATGAAAAATCATTTTATGGTGAATGATTTATATGTTGAACTATATCTCTCGGTGGTATGAGAGTTTTTTTAAGTCTCATCTTCAAAACAAGTCTCATAGAGAAAACCCAAGAGATAAACAAATTAGACATCATTACAAATTTTGGTGAAAACGAGGCTCACGCCCAATACGAAAGACACCTCATACAAACATTCTATATAAACTTAATTTTATGGTAAAGACCTAGACATCATATGGCATGGTGAATCCAAAATCAGACATTACACTTTGTAAAAATAATGTAAAAATAGTTGCAAAATTACAAAGAAAAATGTAGTTGAAAGACAGAGTACAAGAATTATAATGGGACCATTATTCAAAGATAGAAACGAAAATAGCTATTATAAAAAAAAAGGCATCAGAGACCACAGATGGTCTCCCAATAAAAAGATGAATGAAAAGGTGTAAGTGTTAGCCCGTATCCCCTCGGTAACAGTGGGCTCGAGGTCGATCGGTCTCTCCTGACTTTTAATGATGACGTCTCCCTCACCAGTTTCTTCCACCGCATCTTCCTTGACTACTTGGGTCATATCTTAACCAGCTACCTCCTGATCGGCAGCACCAACAATGTCAAATTTGACTTGCACCTTCTGAAGAGTATTAATTCTCTTGTAGTTAGAAAAGTTAAAGGATTTGAGGATCTTTTCTAGATCAAGTTACTTAGCGACAATATCACCAAATTGATTAACAGTCTGCCAAGCAGCCTTGCTAGATAGATAAATCATTTTAGTTATACAAAGCCTTGACAACACCCGGCTTGATGAAGTCATTCTCAAAATTATGTTGCTTTTTGATGTTAGCCTCCAGGTTAGTTATTTTGGCCCTATAATTCTTCGTCGGATTGTCTTCTCGTTCTTTGTGTCAGTATCAAAGTTCCAGTGTCTCCTCATCATAAGAAGCTTTTTGATCTCTGAGTTGCTTCTTAAAGTCAAAGAGTTATGACTTGGCCTCATTATCAAGATTAATCTTCAACTCGGCTACACCATCCATTGATAAAGGTTTTCAAGGGAAAGGACAAACTGCAATAAAAAAGGAGTAAAATTTAATGCAATAAATTCAAGACAAGACTAATACTTAACAGAAATAATAAACTACAAAAATGATTCGTACTTGACTTCCCTTGTTAAAATAAAATCCAAATAACCTTTAAAGATCCTGGGACACAATGTATCGACTGTTACAGTTTGGGTTTACTGAGGGAATGGCCTCTCTGAACTTAACCTAACTCCCCAAAAGTGAGTTAAGATTTAGGGCAAGGTGCACCATATGCGCAACTGCCATGACATCATTAGATTTGGGGAGACTGGGGTCAAAGGGTCATCTCGACTAACCCTATTTCCTTTTTTTCCTATTATTTTTGGGTTGGAGCATCCAAGGTCCCACCAACCTCCTTACTATTCATGGCCCCCACATTAGCTCTAGGGCCGGTAGTTATGACTTTCTATCGATTTTATGTCGGTTGAGCGTCCTTACCTTGAAGACGAGATAAGATATTACCAGTCATGGGAATTGTCATTTCCATAACTCTATCAAAGAAATTAGCTAGGCGAACTATAAAATTTCAAAAAACATTAGTGTCAGCCTATGAAAAAATCAGAATGATTGAACGTCGACAGTAAAGTTAGAGAATAAAAATATTTCAGTTCACTTCTGAAGTGTTTCTAGGGGGTCTACCCCCATGACAGTGTTTTGAAGGAGTTCAGGGTTCATGAATTCCTTAAACACAATAAATCATTTAGTCCCCATCAATTGATTAATGTTTTGCCTTATCTCAGTGTTAAGGGTTGTGATAAAATTTATTCAATACCATAATACAGTCCCATTAATTATGCACTTTCACTTTAGTTAGGTCAGAACATTGACCCTAGACAAACTCCCAGTCTTTGTAGATGAAAAATTAATTAGGCTTCCAATTGTGGTTGGAGGTCTGATTAACATGGATGAGAATGCGATATGGACAACGTGCTACAAAGTGGTGGTAGCAAGGATGGAATTTGATTGAGACCGCAGTGTAACACACACGGAAGACATCAGTAGGAAAGTCTTCATCTTATGCAAGCCTCCACAAATGAGATGACCCATAAAGGATACTAAAATAATTCAAAGCCAATTGGGATAGATCAACACCAATTGAAAAAATAATGGCCCTAATGGTCAAGTTGAAAAGGATGTGAGAGTTGACCTTAAATATCTGCACATAGAGAACAATTTCATCAATATTTTTGGGGTAAAAAGCACACTCATCTTCAGTAGGATAACTAATTTTGATAGAGGATTTCATTCCATAGATGCACAATCAGATCAGTCTTTTTACTAGGCTACACGTGTGTTCTTCACATATAGATCCTCTGTTTCCTCCTCCTCAATGACATGGGCTTTCTTGTGAGGGTATCCGATTATGAACTTGGCCTTAGTCATATCCATCACAGGCTGAGGCATTAGTAGGGGAGGGTAATATGATCCCCAATCTCATCCCCAGACTCATTGTTTGAGACATCATAGATTTACGTCTCAAGCTTTTCTTATTGACGAGAGGAAGTGTTGTTACGACCCCTGCTTCTATACTTTGCATAGTCTACCATCTTAGATTCACTTGGGTTAGGCACATTCACATTTATGAACTCCTCAAAAGAGTCGACATCATAATTTATTCTATCATCATGAAGATCCAAATGCTATGAGGGGCTGTAACCCTTATAGGAAGACAACATTGAGTTACTATTAACGAAAATCACAATTGAGGGTTGAAGTGTGGTTCGGTTGGGGAAGGATAGGTTAGTTATAAAATAGTTTTTTATATGGATAAGGGTGTCAGCATCAACGGTACAGAGGACCTTGGTCATCGCAAAGGAGCCTCATCCTCTTACCTTTCTCTTGTGATGCGATTATGCAAGATATAAATATCTTGAGAAAGCTCGTACAAGGCATAATGCATAAGAAAAAATCCTAACATTTAGGGATTACAATGGTTAAAGATTAAATTTGGTAAGTAGAATGGTTTTTTGACCAAGAACAATAAGAACACAAGGAACATAGTGTGCCCAATTTCAGGTGACCCTTGTCGAAGTTGACACCGAAATACCCAAAATAACCCCAAAATTCCCTAAAAACTTCAATTGTTCCACCAAACCTACTCCTATAATCGTAAAGGAATTAAACCTCCACACTCAGTCCACCACAAGAGGGTTGGAACCACGATAAATACTCATGGGAGTAACTAAAAATGACACCAAAATTTGTAAAACTTGCAAATCTCAAATTAAACCTTAAAATGAATGGAAAGAGAGGATGGGGGTATCTAGAAGGAAAAAAGATGGCCTGACAAGACACAAACCACACTGAAAGAAGGAAGTTGGAAGTAATCTAAGGAAGACATCTTAGAGAGAAAAATTAAAAAGGCTTGTTCGTTCTTTGTTTTATGAGAAATAAACTGTTGGGATGTTTTACGTTTTAAAGTAGCATGGTATAAAATTCGAATGGGTGTGATGATTAGGGCATTTCCCCCAAGACCAAGTATGACGTGTGGTTGTGTGCATGTGCCATGTTTGTATAGAAAATTGTGTCTCCACTAAAAAATCCTATCAACGGATGACGGTTGCACCACTTAAAAAAATTGATATGACCTAATAGGTGAATCCAATATGATTGTTACACCTGACCTGACTCTTAGATACTCATAGATGCAACCTATGAACCACTACTAAGACGAAATGAACAACTAGAACATACTTAAACCTTAGCCTCCTACTGACATTGAAGGCTAAAGTCTAGGGGTAATTGATATACATAAGTTTGAACTCATATGTACGATGTCCTGAAATGATTAATCATCACATGCATACCATCAAGAAGACCATTGTCTACTAAATACTCATTAACAGTCTCATCTGAAGGAGACTTGTCTCAAGGGAACTCATGCGAGAGACTAGCCAAATTCCAGTATTTTCTCGTGAAAAGGTAATAATCTCGTCTAAGGCAATATCCAAGTAACATAAATTATAGATGATACATTAGTCTCAAATGACTACTTACTCTCATCTCGGCCTGCAGCACAGCACATCACAAGTCCCCATAAGTCTCAACTTGATCGATATCTTTGAACTCAAACTTGTCATACATGCTTAGGAAGCATGGCACTGGCATTATGGACACACCACATTAAACTGATACAAAATATCAACAACCCATGTGAGGAAATATTCTTCATAATGACATCTACACTCATATCTACAAATGTCACTCTCTCATTGTCCATGCCCTTATCTATGCATGGAGAGTATTCTTGGGGGTGATACTAGGCACCCCCATGCGTATATAAGGCACCTAGTGTCTTCTTCTTTTGGGGTAAATTTTTGTCAAACTCGCTAAAACTCCACTATATTTTAGAGAGATAAAGAGAGATATTGTTTGTCTTATATTTCCTTTAAGCCCTTATTATAGTGAAAAGACTTTCACCTTGCACACTTGACATAGGCCAATAGCGAAACCCCTTATATCTTTATTTTTATCTCAACTTTTCTCTCATCTCTTCTACTGATTTGTTCTTTACTTGAAATTTCACTATTGTTGTACAAGTTCAAACTCAAGTTGACATCATCCTAGTATTATCACTCTCCAACGAGTAAATAAAAGTTGTCTCTCTCCAACAAAAAAGTCTAACAAAGACAGGGAACTTTTCCCATGTGTATATGTATCTTTTATTTTTAATCTGTCATATACATTTTTAATAAAAGTTCTTAGACTCACTTTTGTCCCATACATATATATACCCCTTATAGTCTTTTATGTTTTTCGCCTACGTATGTAGTGATTTCAACCATTTTAATGAAAAGAGATTAGGCTCATTTGGCCCATGCACACACTATTTATTAATCTAATGAATAAGTATATACAAAGAAATGAAAAGTAAAAAATACAAACCATTCCTCATTCAAACAAAGTGTTCTTATTTTATACATGATGTATGATGAGAATCCCTCTACACGTCAAAATGTGTAACGAGGATTCTTCATGTTCCTCCTAAAGAACATACTACTTTAATACAACAGGGCCTTGTCCCAACCAAAACCCACAAAAAAACACCTTTGGGGAGGTTACATCAAATCCCACCAAAACGGTTACCCCAAAATACTACCCGACTAGACTATCAGGCACGGGGCCGCTTCTATGATGACTACCTCCATAATACCCATCTGAAACCCCAGTTGCTTGGACCTTACAATAGGTATGAACACACCATCAAGATATATCGAACCATCCAAACACTATATAAGACCCGTAGACAGCCTCAAGCAATCAGTAGAAGAATCCACTTTAACTTTCGTAGTCAGTTGGCATAAAGCCAAGTGCGCAGATGACCAGCGCGTCAAAATCTCCCCCTACTAGGAGGCATCAACTAATACCTACTGAAACTTTGCGAAAACACAAATTCAACCAAATTTAGAAGTAAAAAAGCACAAAAGACATACAAAGTGCAAATTTTTAAAAACTCGCATCATTTACAAAGAGGGTAAGGTCTAGAAATGATGTTATCATGCCAAATGTTAAATTGCGTTGACTAATATGCATGACCTAGTCCTCCAAATAAAGGACCACCATAAAAAAGAAAGTAGCACAGGAAGAGTGCAATGACCAACTAGATGGAGTCATAAAACCCAAAGAAAGTGAAGTGTCATCTTGCATGATTAATGGGATAATCAGCACCGAAGAAGAAGCTCCCGTCCCCAGTGAGGGACTACCCAACAACGATAGAAAAAATAGGATGCCTGGCATCCCGAAAATCTAACAACTCCCCATAACCATGATATATTTAATGAATGCAAGATCACAAAAAGGACGAGTATAACATATATCTAAGGAAATTATTAGTGACGGTTTAGAAGTAAGCATCAGTAAAAACCGATTGGTGATACTTTTTGAAAATGGAAACACAAGTAATCATATAATAGGTTTTGCCCACTTGAATAAATGACCGAACACTTAAATATTCCAAAATAGCTAACTGAATGGTTAAACCCCTTGGCCGACTTAACCAAACCTTTAACCATTTGATAAAACCCTCACAATTTTTTTAAAAATCACACTTTAACCTCCAACATTTCCCTACCTATCATATCCATGCCCCCATACCTCCCCTATATGGGCAAAACCCATTTTTTTATCCTTTTAATTTCGATAAAGAGTGTCCTCCTTGACATGCTTAGTCGACCGTCGTGGTGCACAACCAGATTTTAAACCGAGATATGTGTCGCTTTAAACAATTCGATAAACTATACCAAACTGTAGGCTAATAATATTATAAAAGTTATCAACCCAAAAGGGAAGCCAAAGGGTTCAACACCCAAAGTAAAGCCTACAGGGGCCAATTTTCAAGAACAAAAAATTATAAAAAGAAACCAAAAAGGCTTCTTGGGACCTTTAATTGTTCAATTAAATGGACCTTCCACTATTCGATCAAATCCCCTTTCCAAATGATTACCAAATCAAGACAAATATCTTCCAAGCCATTTACTTTCACCCCACCCCATATCGAAAAACTTTGATTGTTCGGCCAAAGGCCCTAGATCAGACCATATAAATAAATGTCCCCACCAACCTTTAAAAGCACCCCGAAATCCAATGTTGATTCAGTTAACTTTCTTAATCCCGAGCGCTTAAGATACTCGAGCACCTTATGAAAAGTCCGGAGAGATATTTTTGCTTCATCAACGTCACTTCATTCCCCAAAGATGTTTGTACTTCTAAAAATTCGTCTCCTAGAGAAAAATTACTCAAAACTTTGTGTGCATTATGCAAAATTCATACATTTCCAAACGAAGCTCTGCCTGACTAAACGGAGCTCTTCCCAACCCAGGAACCTCAAATGTGGACATTCCCCCGAGAAAAATTGGTTCACTTTATAACCCTATATAAATTGTGATAAACTTTCCATATTTTTTTATTTCTCTATCTCTTTTAAAGTGTCCAATATTTAGGGGACCGAGTATGAACTTTCTAGTGTTTATACTTTAAAGACTGATTTTTACCCATCACCTATGGACAATGCTCATATGTTAAAAAATTGCTTCTATATGCCAAGATGACTAAATGTAAGCGCAAATATTTTAGCTTAGGATTTTTGTTTATTTTTATTTGCATTTTGGCATATTCGGCATATCCTGCTACAAACCAAGCCGCACTGACTCATCGAATTGAATACCAATATCTCCAAGATTGAAGACTCCTCTTCATCTCAAGAAGGTATAATTCTTTACGAGTTTGAAAATATTCATAAAGTTATTTGGGATGTAAATTTTTATTAAAAAGCGAGCTTGTTTTTTTGTTTTAAAAATATTTTTTAACCACGTTCAAACGAGATCAATTTCTCATTCAAACGACTTTGGATTTTCGCTGCAAGGGTCGTTAGATATTTCGTCCAATGAATATCTAACGAATGATAACTATTTGAATTGGTTAGAAACTCAATAGAACCTTATTTTAGCGAGATTTCTTTCTCATTCAAATGAACTTTATTTTTGTTCAAACGAAATTGCTATCTCGTTCAAATTACTTCTATTTTCATTTGAACAAATCTGCCACCTCGAAATTTTTGTAGCATCTACAAATACCTATTATGAGTCCAAATTTTGTAAGACTTATGTCGAAACATTTTTTTTCCATATCTGTTGCAAAAGTTTTCACTATTATGTTACCAAAACACATTTTGATTCACACTTTACATCCCCAAATAGTTTTTGTGAATCGTTTTAAGACCCTTTAAAGTTTTGTATCATGTATACACTCTTGTGGACAGAGTTATTTGGAACACCCCGCTTAATGAATTATCGGGTGATCAGTCCTTTATTAAATTAACATCAAGGTGAATGGTTGGTTCATTCTCAGCATCACTATCGTAAAATAATATTTCTAATTTGAACACCCTAAATAATTAAGCTAACTGTCAAAAAAAATTTAAGCCTTATTTTAATTTTATTAAATTCCAATATGAAAACCTTTATTAATAAGCAACAGTTTAAGGATCCATGAATACTAAGGATGGCAATTAACACACAAGAATTAAACCATGTATATAATCCAAACCAAGTTTAAGAACCATAAATGAAATCATCCTCGCAATAGTTAACCCCCAAGGAGTAATGAATACTGGAAATATAAATGAACACAAATCTCTGACAAATCCAAACGGAATAGGAAATCGGGCGACACATGCCCTAACTATGAATAACTAAATTAGGAACGGAATCAATGAAGAGGTCGTCTAAATCAAAGGCCTATAACTTCCACATAAGCTACAACACGTCCAATCCAAAGAATCTATGAAAGACGCCCCTCTGGCTGGGCACCTATAATACATACATATACATATATAAGAGAGAAAGAAAAGACAGAAAAACGGGTCATAGACCGAGTGTAAAATTGTTTTAAAAATAGTTTAGTAAGTATTTAAAATGCTTACTGGCTAATATAACCACCATGTTAGTGCGCGACACTCACTTGAGAATTCTCACCCCTCATCTAATGTGCACGCCTACCATACTACTTGTTGATACCAAAATTAATGTGCTGATGTGGACGAATAAGATGAAGACACGTGTCAATCTACATGGCACAATAGCAACGAGGAAGATCGTTTCCCGACCAACCGTGCTTCCTTCCGAACAACGAGAATACACCGAGAAACTCTATCACACCGAGGAACTCTATCATCCCGAGATACTCTAAGTACTCCGAGGAACTCTTGATCAACAAGCAACTAAGGCGGTCCGAACTGCATCTCGGCCGTATCATTAATTATCAGACGGACAACTGTTCAACTATCCATTGTATTCTTGACGCACACGTTGCATTAAATGTATTACCCTTTCATATGTAAATCATTTAATGTATTGGACCTTTCATGTACAGCCTCAAGGCTATAAATACATTGTATCTCCCTCATTCAAAGGGACCGGAATTTCTTGAGAGAACTTGTAATCAAGAATTCCACAAACACTCAGCAATAACATAACAGTGGACGTAGGCTTTATTCCTAGCCGAACCACTTTAAAAATCTTTGTCTTATTTATTTATCTGTGATTGAATAATTAGAGCAATCTAGTTTTTTACATCAACAGATTGGCGCCGTCTGTGGGAAACGACTGTTATTATCGTTTTTCATAAAAATCATTTATCACCAATGGCTGATAATCCAGAATCCAGTAATCGAAATGTTGGAAATACTGGAAATCTTCCAAATCCATCTGCATCCCCAGATCTGGCTGGGATTATGACGAATCTGGCTCAAGGACAAACCGCCATGCAAGAATCCATGAGGCGACTCATTCAAACTCTTCAGGGCGGTGCACCTACCTATTCAGGGCAAAGAAGTGATCATAGGCAATCGCAATCTAGACGCACTGGGTCATATCGCAATGAGGAGTCTAATGATTTCTCTTATCAACCTGGGCGAACTTCATCAATACGGGCTTCGGATACAGATCAACGTATCACTCTCTCTTCGGAGAGAACTAGCGCTTTGGAGAGGTTAAGTAGAGTATCTCCTTTCAGTCGGTTAGGACCAAGGAGGAACATGAGTCCACCTAGGGCTCCATCAAGAAGTTTTTGACCACCACCAGGTTTGAGAGAAGGATCTGCGCAATCGCGACCAACCACTCGTCGAGATAAATCTCAGGAAGCTACGTCAGAGCAATCAGTTGCTCGGACTAAACGGCCCGAGGAAGGGAATGAAGCATGGAAAGGTTCCATTCAACGATTGGAGGATAGACTGGGAGAAATGGCTAAGGCAAGAAATCCCTTACAGAGAACTTTTGTTCAAGGAACACCTTTTGTGCAAGTCATTGTGGATTTCCCTACGCCGTCGAAATTCAAAGCACCCGTAGTGACTCCCAAGTACGATGGAAAGACAGATCCCGTACTTCATATAGAACAATACCAAGCTGCTGCAGATATCTACGCTGTTCCCGACGAGATGAGGTGTAGAGCATTCTCGGGAACTCTTACTGGATCTGCACAGATATGGTACAATAATCTTCCTCGGGGTAAGATTTCAACTTTTGTTCAGTTAGCCGAGTTGTTTATTGGCAATTTTTGTTTTGGAGCAAAGCCGGTAAAGCGAGTAGCACACTTGCTAAGTGTTAGACAGAAATCAGGTGAAAGTACTAGAGATTACATAACTCGTTTCAATAACGAAAAGTTGGAAGTCATAGATTATGAAGAAAAGACAGCAATCACTGCTTTGATGAGTGGTTTGCTGCCTAACAAGCTGTATTACACTTTGGCTAAAGATCCACCTAAAAATATGTCGGAGTTGATGGCAAAGGCGGCCAAAATCATGAATGCCGAGGAGGCTATGGCTGCGAAGAAGAATATGGATAAAGAAGTTAAAGTGGAGGTCGACAATTCTAAGAAGAAAGATCAGAAAAGTAATGGTGGTGACAAATATTCCAAGAATAACAGGATGAAGTTGGAAGCCCTAAAGAAGTATGATAATTATACTCCATTGAAAGTGGGTATTAATCATGTTTTGGAAGAAATCAGGAATAACGAGGAAATCAAATGGCCAGAGAAACTGAAGACAGATCCCGACATGAGGAATAAGACCAAATATTGCGAATTTCACAAAGATCATGGCCATATGACCAAAAATTGTATAGCCCTTCAGAACGAGATTGAAACACTCATCCGAAGAGGAAAATTATCAAAGTACGTAGATCGTAGGAGTGAGAGGAAGAATGATGATAGAACTAGAGAGAGATCTAGATCTCCTCGTCGTGCAGAGGAGAAAAAGAGGAGGGACCATGAAGAGGATCCAGATGATGACCCCGATCTTCCCAAGAAGCCAAGGAAACCTGAACGAGAGGTATTTTCCATACGTTTTGGGTCATTTGATTGTAATGTTATTACAGGAGGAGATGCAGGAGGATGAGACCTTACTGCAGAAAGAAAAGCTTATCTCGGAGAGGCTCAAGCTTGTTCATACATTCAGCGAATAAACCTGGCCGAGGATGATCGTCCGAGGAAAGTAAACAAAGAGAAGCTAGTGATTGGTTTTTCAAAAAACGACCTGGCAGGTGTTCTCTACCCTCATGATGATCCGCTGGTGATCAAAATGAGGATGAAGGATGTGGTCATTTCAAGGGTGTTAGTAGACAATGGTAGTTCAGCAGACATCATGTATTATTCATGCTTTGATAGCTTGAATTTAAAATTATCTCAGTTAGAACCTTATCACAGACCCCTTCTGGGTTTTGCTGGCGAGAAAGTTTTCCCACTTGGGACGATCAAGTTGGATATACTCATTGGAACTTGGCCTGCTTGTCGAACGGAAAGAATACGCTTTTTTGTAATGGATAAGAATGTGCAGTCCGCCTACAACATCATCATGGGAAGAGTTGGATTGAAGAAGTTCGAAGCAGTTCCATCTACAGTTCATCAATGTTTGAAATTCCTAACGAATTTTGGAGTAGGAATTATGAAAGGTGATCAAAAAGTAGCTTGGGAATGCTATTATTCGTCGGCCGAGCAAGAGGAACTTGAAGAGTTACAGAAAAAGACTACTACTTACCAAGTGGAGGAAAGCACAGAAATTGAAACTCTTGACCCTAGGGATGAATCTCAACTCGTAAAAGGACAGGTTGTGGAATCTACAGAAATTGTTATCCTGGACGACGAGCATCCTGAACGAATAACTCAGATAGGGTCGTCGTTGGATTTTTCAATAAAACAGGAGTTGATAACTTTCTTGAGAAACAGGAAGAATACTTTTGCTTGGAGTCATGAAGACATGCCAGGAATAGATCCAAACTTCTTATGTCATGAACTCAATGTGAATAAGGAGATCAAACCTGTGAAGCAAAGAAGAAGAGTGTTTAGTCCCGAGAAGAACCAGGCCATACAAGAGGAGGTCGAGAAACTCCAGAAAGCCCAATTTATTGAAGACGTGAAATATCCAGATTGGTTGGCGAATGTGGTGATGGTAAAGAAGAAGAACAACAAGTGGAGAATGTGTGTTGATTTTACTGATCTCAACAAAGCATGTCAAAAAGATCATTTTCCATTGCCCAGAATTGATCAACTAGTGGATGCTACTTCGGGACACGAGCTACTCAGCTTCATGGATGCTTATTCTGGCTACAACCAAATCAAAATGAAACCTGAAGACAGGGAAAGTACTTCTTTTATTACCCCAAGGGGAACTTATTGTTATAATGTTATGCCTTTTGGTTTAAAAAATGCAGGTGCAACATATCAGCGGTTGATGAACAAGGTATTCACCGAACAAATCAGCCGCAATATGGAGGTCTATGTCGACGACATGCTCACCAAAAGCAAGAGAGCTGCAGATCATTTGGTTGACTTGAGTCAAACTTTTGATCAACTGGATAAATACCAGATGAAGCTTAACCCGACGAAATGTACCTTTGGAGTACGAGAAGGAATGTTCCTCGGATACATCGTCAACCAACGAGGTATTGAAGCAAATCCAGAAAAGATCAAAGCTCTTTTAGGGCTGCGATCCCCGACGACGAAGAAAGAAGTGCAAAGTCTTACCGGACGAGTTGCAGCACTCAACAGATTTGTATCCCGAGCAACTGATAAATGCCTCCCATTCTTCAAAACGCTACGAAAAAGTTTTGAGTGGACTGATGAATGTGAGAAAGCCTTTCAAGATCTGAAGAAGTATTTGGGAGCCCCACCATTGTTATCTAAGCCAATAAATGGAGAGAAGTTGTACTTGTATTTGGCAGTATCAGAAAATGCAGTTAGCTCGGCGTTGATCAGATTGGAGAATGGAGTCCAGAAGCCAATTTATTACACAAGCAAGGCCTTCCGAGGTGCGGAAATCAGATACCCAAAGCTGGAAAAATTGGCACTGGCATTAATTGAAGCAAGTAGAAGAATGAGACCATACTTCCAGGCCCATACCATCATTGTGTATACCGACATGCCGTTAAGACAAGCCCTTCACAAGCCAGAAAAATCAGGAAGATTGATGTATTGGGCAATAGAACTCGGTGAATATGATATTGTGTATGAACCCAGATCATCGTTGAAAGGGCAAGCCGTGGCAGATTTTATAGCAGAGTTCACATACCCTGATACCCCCGAGGAGCAAAAGATGCTTGCTGACCTACCTGTGGACGATACAGGATCGACAGACACAGATCCAAACCAACCAAGGTTGGTAAAAGGACTTGTGGATGTAGAAAAATCATCATATTTAAATCCCGACCAACTCCGGTTGGTGGAGGGGCACGAACAAATGATCGACGAGGAACGAAGGATACCCGGGGATGATGAAATAAAACAGATGATATTTCACTGAGGAACTCTAACAGATAAGAAATTTGAAGACGAGTTACATACATGGAGATTATATGTAGATGGATCATCTTGCACGGCTGGTTATGGAGCAGGGATTGTTTTAAATTCTCCAGATGATATTGACATGGAGTACGCCTTGAGATTCCAATTCAAGGCTTCCAATAATGAAGCTGAATATGAGGCTATGATAGCAGGTTTTCATTTGGCGAAAGTTATGGAGGCACGTCAAGTAATTGTTTTCAGTGATTCTCAGTTAATTGTGAATCAAATGATGGGAATATATGCAGTGAAGGGAGAGTTAATGGTGAAGTACCATGCAAAAGTGATGGAATTGTTGAAAGAATTTGATGCTATTCAATTGGTGAGGATACCGAGAATGGAGAATGCCAGAGCAGACGCATTGGCCCGACTAGCGTCAGCTACGCGCACCGAGCTGCGAAGAACAATACCAATTGAAGTATTAGAAAGTCGGAGCATAGAAGAAGATCTGACGATGAAGATTATTACCCTTGATTTAGGACCATCTTGGATGGATCCTATCAGAGCATACATTGAAGAAGGAGTACTACCGGAGGACAAACTAGCTGCCAAGAAATTGAAGTATAAAGTTGCTCGGTATGTGTTAACTAATGGTGTTTTGTATAGACGAGGAATTATGGCAGGTTTGCAGAGATGTGTGCATCCATCAGAAGTCAAAGAATTGATTGAAGAAATCCATGAAGGATCTTGTGGAGCTCATGTAGCAGGTCGGACCCTACTGCAAAGGGTGATGACACAGGGATACTATTGGCCGACGATGAGAGCTGATTGTATAGCTTATGCTAAGAAGTGTGACAAGTGCCAACGTTTTTCTTCCATCCGAAGAACTCCACAGGCATTGTTGACACCCATAACATCACCTTGGCCATTTGCCAAGTGGGGGATTGATCTGGTTGGACCACTGCCGACGACCCGAGGAAGGTTCAAGTATCTCGTCGTGGCAGTAGACTATTTTACTAAGTGGGTGGAAGCTGAACCACTAATTGATATGACGTACGAGAAGGTGTATCAGTTCATATGGAAGAATATCATTTGTCGATATGGTCTCCCCCACGCTTTCATCACAGACCATGGAACACAATTTGATAATGAAGAATTTGCTGCCTATTGTCATCAGTCAAACGTTTTGAAGTTTCATTCAGCACCAGGCCATCCCCAAAGCAATGGGCAGACTGAAGTGACGAACAGAACATTACTAAATGGGTTGAAGAAGAGGTTAAGTGAGGCTAAAGCAAATTGGATTAATGAGCTACAGTCAGTTTTGTGGGCTTACCGAACAACTCCCCGAGCAGCAACAGGAGAATCACCATATATGCTAGCATTTGGAAGTGAGGCTGTGATACCTGCCGAGTTGGGCCTACCAACACATAGGGTGTTAAATTTCAATTCTCCGATCAGTGATTTGATGAGAAGGATGGATTTAGATATGCTCGAGGAAGTTAGAGAAGAGGCAGCCATTAGGAATGCTGCTTATCAACAACGAACAGCTCTGTTTTACAACAAAAGGGTAAAGAAATGTGATTTAAAAGAAGGGGATTATGTGCTAAAGAAGGTCATTCAGAAGCAGAATAAACTAGAAGCAAACTGGCATGGACCTTATCGAGTTACAGAGGTTGTTCGACCAGGAACTTACAGAATATCAACTCTAGAAGGAGAAGAATTTAAAAATGCATGGAATGCTGAACACCTGCGCAAGTATTATCAATGATGTCCAATGTAAAGCATTTCTCTCATTATGAATAAAACGAAGATGTTTCACCATTTTTTCCTTCTGGATGAAAGTTTTTCGGGGAATACTAGTGTAATACACTATACAACGAAGGAGCCGACCTCCTTTGGTTAGGAGGACAGCTCTTCGGGGCAAAAGTGCTCTAAGGAGCCAACAAATGCAGCTCTTCGGAGCAAAAGTGCTCTAAGGAGCCAACCTCCTTTGGTTAGGAGGACAGCTCTTCGGAGCAAAAGTGCTCTAAGGAGCCAACCTCCTTTGGTTATGAGGACAGCTCTATTGAGCAAAAAGTGCTATAAGTAGCCAACCTCCTTTGGTTAGGAGGACATGCTCTACGGAGCCAAAAAAATGCTCTAAGGAGCCAAAAGCTTTAAGGAGCCAAAAAGTGTACACCAGCAGGATCAACCACGGTTGGTAAGATAAAAATATACTCTCATATTACAACTTATGTTGGTCGGGAGGTAATATTGTTACAATGAGTTCTTTGAAGAACAAAATGTTTAAAAAATACACCAAGTATAGTTGGTCGGGGATAAAAACCCAATAACTGTAGTTGGTCGGCGAGGACAACTTATTGATCTTAGTTGGTCGGACGCAATTTTATAATCAAACCAAGTATAGTTCGTCGGAGCTGTATTTAGTCGACAAACATTATTCACCCACCTTGGTTGGTTGGAAACAGTTTGAACATTTTTCTCATTACTTTATTATTAAGTGATCGAGAAACATTACTAATACTTGTAACCTTTTATTAAGTTACTTATTGAACAATAATACTGTTAGCTTTTTAATAGATACATAGATACATATGTACAAATATAAATGTGCTTGATAAAACAAAATTGGCAAACAGAAAATGAAAATCTTTTCATTAATCTGGAATAAATTACAAATTACAAAATTGTTACATGGACATTACTATTCTATTGGTTTTTTGCCCTGTGCTTTAGAAACAGGTTCCTCGCCGGCAGGAGGGTCTTCTAGGCAAAGGGGAGAATTGATGAAATTAACATCTCTGAGCATTCTGACGTTCATAACAGAAGGTGTATCCAAAAGATGCTCAGGACGAGATAATTCAGCTTGGGAGTGAAGGCTATAATCACCAAGATATTTCGAAATTAGACTGCGAGGAATGGAGCGAGCTGGAATCCATGCCATATCCAATTTGAAAGGTGGTACAGGCAGGTCTAATAACGATGGAGCATGATAGTCCCATAAAAAATGCCCTTGCTCCAACTTTAATATACCCAATGCATTTAACCATCCTTGCTTGTAACCTTCATTATTAGCATGTTCAATGCGAGCATCCAGATGAACGAGAGCTTCATTGTATCCTGCCATCCAGAATTCTCTTGGCTGTTTATGGAATTGAAAGGTTAATCTATCCAATTGTTCATGAAGGCTTTTGGCAAAGAGATCTTTGTTATGCAAGGCAGATTTCGTTGATGCCAGCTGATCTTCCAGAGATAGATTTTTATTGGACATTTCAGTCAGAGCACGGTCTTTTACTTTCAACTGGAATGCTTGAGTTTCCAGAGTAGACTGAGTGCGAGCTTCCTCAACATTTTGGCTGACTCTTCCTCGCCCCCGAGAACCTCTTCCTCGTCCCCGAGCAGTTCAAGAAATAGCAGATCTTCTTAAGTCCTCCAGCTCTTGCCTCAGTTTGGCATTTTCGACTTCTAAGAACGAGAAGCCTTCATCAGTGACTGGTATTAATGCAGTAGAGGATGAAGCAGCAGATTCATACTGAGCTAATTTCTTCTGCAAATTGTTATTTTCTTGCTCCAGGATCTCAGCGATTTGTCTACAGGCTTCAATTTCACCTTTTAGGGTCCTCTCCCTAACGTCATACCCAGCAATGATCTTCTTGTGGCCTGTTTCTGAAGAGAGCTATTGGTATCTATTTTCATAATCTTCATGTAATAAAGCCATTGATTCGTTATGTTGATTTTGAAGATCCTTTAAGGAATCATGAAGCTCTTCAATCAACTCATAGTAAGCGACATTGTTGGCCACTGCTCGGTCGAGTAAAGCTTTCAAGTATTGATAAGCTTCAATAGCCTGCTCTGAAGCACCGTGACCAAGGATATCAATAATTTCCGATGTACTAAGATCTGTATGACCAGCCTTATAGTATTGATGACATTGCTGCATCAGCTCGGTATCATGAGAAGAGATCAATTCCATTCTAGCAACAAACTAATGACAAGAAAAAGACAACAATCAACAAAAACAAGTTATCAACAACAGAGATGAGCAAAGATATATTTTATTAGATCATCAAAAAGTTACATCGTTCGATTACAAGGAAATACAGAAAGGCTGCCGAACAACTTCACACCTTTTCCTTGTCCCCCAAGACTTTCTCGGGAGGCTGGGACGAGGAGCTCGGTTGCTCGGTGATAACTACAGCTTGATCGGTAGGAGTCTTCTCGGGAGGAGGAGGCATGGAGGAAATGTCCTCGGTGGCAGATGGTTGAGAGGCAGAAACTTGATCACCCATAGCCATGGAAGATTCATCTGAAGCAGGTTCATCTTCTTCTTCTTCTTCCACAATTGGTGGAGGAGGACCAGGGAGATGCCGTTGGAATAGCTCAGAATCATCTTGGACTTTTAGCTCTTGCAGAGCAGCTACCCAACCATCATAGAAGTATTTCAACTCCCCATATTGGACTTGGGACGTCATTGCAGCTATCCCTCTCTCCCATCCTTTCTCCCAACCAACACTGAAATGTTTCTTGATTGCAACTTTTCTCCTCGATTTCTCCGAGGAGAGCTTCACCTCCAGTTCCTCTTTCTTAACCTTAATATCTCGCAGAGTAGATATTTCTTCTTCTGCCTTCTTCAATTTATCATCAGATTCCTGATGTTTAACTTCCAAATCTTTAATTTTCTCCTCCAAATTCTTGGAGGTTTCAGCCATCTTCATCTTATCAGCCTCAGCCACAGCCAATTTTTTCTCCCAAACAGTTTTCTCCTCGATGTACTGTTGGTGAGACTCCTTCACAGATTGGGTTAAACCCAACAGAGCATCGTCAACATCGGACGAGGAAGTGGAAGCTTTAATAACTTGATCTTTCTTCACGATGGTATTGAAGCAGTTCACCAGCTGAAAGATAAGAAAAATAATAGAGTCAATACAAATACAAGAATTCAAGAAAAAGAAAGAAAGATCAAAGGTATGAGAAATTTACTGAAGAAAGATGGCGAGCAGCTAGGGATGTCAATGTGTCCCTAGGAATTTTTTCATCAACCCCGAGAACCTCGGGTATAACTGAGCTCGTTGAAGAACTCGGAAGAATAATTTTTGAGACACCACTACCACCAGCGGGTAGAGAAGATGCAGTTCCAGCGAGATTAACTGAGGATGATTTCCTCAATCTCTTCAAAGGACGATCAGCAACATCAACCAAGGAAGAAGTCTTGGTCGGAGAGATGGCAATTACATCAGCAGAAGCATCCTTCTTGCTCGGGGCCACTGGGGGCTTCTCGGCAACTTTGGAGGAACCAGCATCTACTTTTTTAGTCCCCTCTGGGATATCAATTTTGCCTTTCTGGGCTCCAACAGCAGAAGAAGTGTCACCAAATTGAGCAGGAGGAGCTCTTTTCTTGCCCATTCTCTGAGATAGGGGGATATGAGAATCTGAAGATGAACTTTCTGGTGTTGAAGCTGGTTCAACAGGGCGAGCAGTATAAGAGGTTGTGTAACTCTTATACTGTAGTAAATATGAAGCAGATCTAATATGCTCGTCAGCAATGGTCTTATGCAAATTCCAGATAAGTTTCAAATGCTTGATATTCACTTCTGACTCTTTTGGAGTTTTTCTTTTGCTATCAACTGCAAACAAATACATAATAGAATATCAGTCATACATTTTGTCAAACAGGATGAAAGCATAATTTCATAAGTAAAATAAAATGAAAAATAAACCTATCCCATTGCCGTATGGGGGGCATCTGGGACCGTTGTATACTTCATTCCCAGATAAAGGCGCATGTTGCCAATTTTTTATGACCAACCCATGCTCAAAATAATCCCTATTTGAGTCAGGGAGATTAACTACAAGAGCCCTATTCAAATACCTAGTTTTCAAATAATAAATATTATCTAGAACGGCCCATTTATAACAAAACATAATTTCAGGGATCCCAATACGAGTCCCATGAGTTAAATTTAATTTGTGCACCCCGTTAATTATTCTCCATGAATTGGGGGCTATTTTTGCAGGAACAAGATCAAAATATTGACAAAACTCAAGGCATAATGGGTTTGGTGGAAAGGAAAAACCGCATTCAGCAACAAAAAGACTGGGGAACCAATGTCCCTCAGCCAATCGAAAGTAATCTAAAGGCTCAGAAAGAACCTCTAGAGTTACCCACGAAGGAATGGAAAAATCAGAACGGAATTTCTCAACAGATTCCACAATATAAACCATATTGAATAAAAGAGATACAGAAGAAAGAAAGAAGATCTTACAGAAAGAAAGGAGATGTGTTGACAACGAACGGAAACAAAGATGAACGCACAAGAGAAGAAGAGAAGAGAAAGCTTGAATGCAGAGAATGAAAAACGAAGACGACGGTATGGTTACCAAAGAAGTTTAAATACTTTGCATCGGGAAGCGGCGAAAGAAATGATTACCAAAAAGAAACTACTAAACTTCCGGCGGCTAAAAGGACAAAATTTGCACGAATATCAAAGCGCTTTATCAAAAAGGCGGAAACTGCGAAATAAGAAGGAAATTTGAATACAATGTTCCTGAAACCCGGGAAGTACATTTAATATTGCCATATACCGAGAAAGAATGTTCCATACTCTTCAGAGTTCAAAATATGAAACATTGGGGGCTTCTGTTGATACCAAAATTAATGTGCTGATGTGGACGAATAAGATGAAGACACGTGTCAATCTACATGGCACAATAGCAACGAGGAAGATCGTTTCCCGACCAACCGTGCTTCCTTCCGAACAACGAGAATACACCGAGAAACTCTATCACACCGAGGAACTCTATCATCCCGAGATACTCTAAGTACTCCGAGGAACTCTTGATCAACAAGCAACTAAGGCGGTCCGAACTGCATCTCGGCCGTATCATTAATTATCAGACGGACAACTGTTCAACTATCCATTGTATTCTTGACGCACACGTTGCATTAAATGTATTACCCTTTCATATGTAAATCATTTAATGTATTGGACCTTTCATGTACAGCCTCAAGGCTATAAATACATTGTATCTCCCTCATTCAAAGGGACCGGAATTTCTTGAGAGAACTTGTAATCAAGAATTCCACAAACACTCAGCAATAACATAACAGTGGACGTAGGCTTTATTCCTAGCCGAACCACTTTAAAAATCTTTGTCTTATTTATTTATCTGTGATTGAATAATTAGAGCAATCTAGTTTTTTACATCAACACTACTGATCACATAGGTCTATCTAACTTATCCTCCCATAAAGTTCTATCCCGAGAAGTACTAAGGCCATAATATTTAGTTTTAGAAAACCATTCTCTTACATATTCTTATGTTGCTTAAAACCACTTAGTACCGTTACAAAATTCATGAACACTTGTTATAAATCTGAAGCATTTATTCATTACTTAACTACTTATGCACATAGTATAAAGTTTCCATATATAAGTATATATATATATACACATACTATAGTCACCCCACATAAATCTATGGTGCTGTCATACTCTACTATCAAGTTCCCATATCATTCGTAATAAGGGAAATACTAGTTCGGAATCACTCTCGAACTGTATTAACACAATACACATAAAATGGAGGCGAAGCATAGTTCCAAGTCACTAAGAGGTCAGCACATACCCTTCACTTATCTTAGGACCATCTGACTATCATTCTAAGATAGCCTATACCAAGGAATCCTATGTTCTAGGGTACAAGTCAATATCCCCCATAAAGGTCCAATCGCGATAAGACTGTCCTAACGCAGAAACCGTCATGATAGCAAGTTGCCCGAGTATGATTTTTACACAGATACATAATATATGCAGAGTCACACAATCATATATATATATATATATATATATATATATATATATATATATGTAATATTCATATTTTCCAAATTTGGTGTGCCCATGACCCATAATTATAATTAGCCGTTCTTAGCACAAATTACTCAATTATCCCACATAACGAACTTGTCTCTTTTATTCTCATTTATATATTATTCCCTACTTACTTCTCATCTCTCGAAGTATTCTCTCTCACTAAGTATAATTTCAGCAGGTATACCCTCACTTACCTTCTGGTCTAAATCTTTTACGAGTCTCAATATTTTAGTAAACGTGCGCATAATTTCCAATGTATGAATAACTCCCCGTTAATCCACAATCTCATCCTATATTAATTTCACTCAACGGAGTTTACTTAGACCCTGCTGATCCTCTTCATGAACCATTATACTATTTAAAAGATATTCAAGGGTTCCCACGTGTTTTATCCGAATTAAATAAAAAGGGACAAAACATGCAGTTTTCCAGGAGGGATCGATCGATCGATACTCTTGCTCGATCGATCGATCAAACAGTTCTTGCCCAGTTTTCTGCTATTTTCAACCTATGGGTTCAACCATTCTAACCCCTCCAAACCTCTATAATTTTATCCCAAACTCCTACCCAAGTTATCCAAATGTATAAGCAATGTATATAAAGAAGTTCTAATGTAACAAAATCAATAAATCCACAATGAATCAATCAAAAAGGGGTTTAATCCCAGATTTCTTTATAAAATCAAATTTTGCATGAATTATCACAAACCTCTATTTTAATCCAGATTTTCGTCCCAAATATCATAATAAATTTCTGGGTAAGTCTCTACATATGAGCAAGATTTCAGACTACATGGATTCTCCCTACAATGTATATAAATTCTCTTCCAAAACATATAATTCTTCAATTAAAACATATGATTTTTATTCCTAGACTAACATGGAAGAAATACCAACTAGCAATAAGCGAGATAGATACTTGCCTGGGATTCAAGGATCTGATTTGTTGATGAAAAATGTATGGTTACGTTCCTCGTCGTGCGATATTTTGGTGGTGGTGGCGATGCAATCGCATGAGTTCTAGGCCTTGGATTGCTTGGAAACTCTTCACCTTCTTCTCTAATATCTTCACCTTCTTCTCTAATGGCTAGGCTTAGGTTTAGTGTTTGTTAAACCTAAGATACAACTCCAAATGGCTAATATACTAAGAAAATTCGTGGGTTTAATTACCCATAAATACAAAATGTCTATAATACCCTCCTGTGATGTCAATTAGGCCTAAAAATGCCCTAAGACCCAAACTAAACCCTCGGATACACTTTTTTGACTATCTCGACTCTTTCGGACACTTTAGTGCACTCGAAACAACCATACGGGCGACTTATAATTTATTCACTTTTATAATAATAATAATTTAGTCCTGACACGACACAGGCATGTCCCGACTTAAATTTCCATAATTTGCCACTTTATTCACTCGTGATAACTTTAATAAAATCAATCTCATATATTACTTTACTCATTCAGTAATATTCAACAAATTCCCAATAATTACTAACTCACGTCATGCTAGTAAATATTAAAAATAAATTTCTGAATTATTGTTAAATTAATATCTCAATTAAATTCAATAAATCCCCAATAATTAAAAGCCATAAAAATACAAGGTATTACATACTTCCCCCTAATACTAGAATTTCATCCCGAAATTCAGAAACTAAGGCATAGCTGGTAAAAATAGATCTAGATACTTTACAAATAATCAAAAGGGACTTTCGGCTAAGGAGAATTTATATAGTCCTCCCCGCTTCACAATAAGCTCATTTATCACTTTCAATACTATCAGTTATAGAGTCACACCTTAATAACGACACTTCACATTGTGCTCTAATCTGTTGATATATGCATAAGACGAGCCTACACATCGTTGGCCCCCATTGTCTCAATATTATTGGGAGTCCGCACCTCACTACATAACAAATACTCATATTTATCTAATCACAAAACTCTCTTTATCATCATTCCACCCTTCGATTGGGTGATAAACCAAAACTTCCAATGTTTCCTTAGCACACAACTGGCTCCACTGGCCTTAAATCATCACTTAACTCTAACTTACATTCATAATTACCGGCTCTTATGATGACCGAGGTACTAGACTCGTGGAGTAATGACCAAACATCTCTCTACTTCCAACCTTAAGCTATGTTTCGTGAGTGGAATGTCTCGCAAATAGAAATCCAAACAATGAACCCTCCAAATACACTACTACCTAGCAATGTCGGTTATCAAAATTCGTTGGGTCCACCGTCCATAACCTATACCCCTCTATTTCGTCTTCTGATAGAAATCTACATCTCCTTTCGCAATTGAACTGAAATAAGGAACTTTTTACTAATTGCATTATTGCTCGGTATTGGTGGTAATCACCTTCCATAAACCTTGTACATATACAATTGGGACTCTCAAAATCCCATTCCCAAACATGTGAATATAATTCTTGACTTTCACATTCCAAAGGGATAAATATAACAATGCACTCCTCTTAGCACTAAGTCCTGAACGTTACATATAATAATAAGTGAAATCTTTTCGCCCAATGATAAACCCAATACAAATGAATCATAATAACAAAGTACTTAAAAACCCTGGGATTAAACATTTTCTGTACCACTATACCCTTCGAAGTCGCTATAATATATATAAAATGAATGTGGGCCCAACCCTCTCGCAGGCGAGGTTCTGTCAGAACAAAACATACTTCACTAAGGAAACAACCCCGATAGCCTTGCAATCACTGCCCACTATTGTTTTAACCGTTTTTATAAGACCGTGATTAGTATAATATCGTACTCCCATATCACATCACTAATACGAGAAATATCAATAAAGAATATAAATCACTAATAATGAACCCATTTTTCCTACATATGCCCAAGCATTTGAATGTATTATCTTCGTTGACACACATAGTTCCCACATTTTTAGAACTTCTATTGATGACTCTCCTCAATTTTCCATTTGACCCTCTCCCAAGCGTACCATATTGGGTGAGTCTTATTAGGCTTCCCTTTTGATTATAGCAGCCTTTGGAAATCGTACACTGCGTCCTAGACGTCTTTACATGCCTGGCCTCTCGTGACCAAATAGTGGTGACTTCGACTACGGTCATCATCCTCGAATATACTTCACGACCTCACTAAGCCCTGCCTCAGCTATCCCCCAAGGGTCCTCATCTTCCATACTTCCTGTTCGAACACGTCCAAATGTAAATAAGATTCACTAATATATGCGTGATAGCAGGAGAACGAGATCACACCAAATAAATCAACAATCCTAAACATAGGGCTCTATATCAAATAAAGCTACACTAAAAGCATGATAAGCCTCACCGATCCTAAAGGACACTAGAACCTGATGCTCTGATAGCACCTATAACACCCCGCTTAATTAAATACCGGGTGATCAGTCCTTTATTAAATTAACATTAAGGTGAACGGTTGGTTCATTCTCAGCATCACTATCGTAAAATAATATTTCCAATTTGAACACCCTAAATAATTAAGCTAAGTGTCAAAAAAAATTAAAGCCTTATTTTCATTTTATTAAATTCCAATATGAAAACCCTTATTAATAACCAAAAGTTTAAGAATCCATGAAAACTAAGGATGGCAATTAACACACAAGAGTTAAACCATGTATATAATCCAAACCAAGATTAAGAACCGTAAATGAAATCATCTTTAGAATAGTTAACCTCCAAGGAGTAATGAATACTGGAAATATATATGAACACAAATCTCTGACAAATCCAAATGAAATAGGAAATCGAGTGACACATGCCCTAACTATGAAGAACTTAAAGTAGGAACTGAATCAATGAAGAGGTCGTCAAAAGAAAAGCCCTGCAACTTCCACATAAGCTACAGCACGTCCAATCCAAAGAATCTATGCAAGACGTTCCTGTGGCTAGGCACCTGTAATACATACATATACATATACAAGAGAGAAAGAAATGACATAAAACGGGTCAGAGCCCGAGTGTAAAATAGTTTTAAAAATAGTTTAGCAAGTATTTAAAATGCTTACTAGCTAATATAACCACCATGTTAGTGCGCGATACTCTTTTGAGAATTCTCACCTCTCATCTAGTGTGCACGCCTACCGTAGTACTGATCACATAATTCTATCTAACTTATCCTCCCATAAAGTTTACCCCGAGAAGTACTAAGGCCATAATATTTAGTTTTAGAAAATCATTCTCTTCCATATTCTTACTTTTCTTAAAACCACTTAGTACCGTTACAAAATTCAGGAACACTTGTTATAAATTTGAAGCATTTATTCATTACTTAACTACTTATACACACAGTATATATATATACACTATTGGCACCCCACATAAATCTATGGTGCTGGCATACTCTTCTATCAAGTCCCCGTATCACCCGTACTATAGGAAATACTAGTTCGGAATCACTCTCGAACTATATTAACACAATACACATAAAATGGAGGCGAAGCATAGTTCCAAGTCACTAAGAGGTCATTACATACCCCTCACGTCTCTTAGGACCGTCTGACTATCATTCTCGGATAGCTTGTACCAAGGAATCCTATATTCTAGGGTACAAGTCAATATCCCCCGTAAAGGTCCAATCGAGATAAAACTATCCCAGCGCGGAAACCTCCATGATAGTAAGTAGTCCGGGTATGATTTTTACACAGATACATAATATATGCTCAGTCACACAATCATATATATATATATATATATATATATATATATTCATATTTTCCAAATTAGGTGCGCCCACAACCCATAATTATAATTATCCGTTCTTAGCACAAATTACTTAATTATCTTGCATAACGGATTGTCTCTTTTATTCTCATTTATAATTTATTTCCAACTTACTTCTCATCTCTCGAAGTATTCTCTCTCACTAATTATAATTTCAGCAGGTATACCCTCACTTACCTTCTGGTCTAAATCTTTCACGAGTCTCAATCTTTTAGTAAACGTGCGCACAATTTCCAATGTATGAATAACTCCTCGTTAACCCACAATTTCTTCTCTAATGGATGGCCTTAGGTTTTGTGTTAATTAAACCTAAAAGACAACTCCAAATGGCTAATATATACTAAGAAAATTCATGGGTTTAATTACCCAAAAATACAAAATATCTATAATACCCTCCCGGGATATCAATTAGGCCTAAAAATGCCCCGAGACCCAAACAAAATCCCCGGGTACACTTTTCTGACTATCTCGACCCTTTCGGACACTTTGGTACACTCGAAACGACCACACGGGTAACTTATAATTTATTCACTTTTATAATAATAATAATTTAGTCCTGACATGACACAGGAGCGTCCCGACTTAAATTTCCATAATTTCCATTTTATTCACTCGTGATAGCTTTAATAAAATCAATCTGATATATTACTTTAATCATCCAGTAATATTCTATAAATTTCCAATAATTACTAACTCACGTCACGCTAGTAAATATTAAAAATAAATTTTTGAATTAATATTAAATTAATATCTCAATTAAATTCAATAAATCCCCAATAATTAAAGGCCATAAATATATGGAGTGTTACATTCTCTACAGCAGATTTTTGTTCCCAAGATATCTCGGCTGAAGAAGGAAAAAGGATTAATCGATAGATCCTGAAGGTGGACCCTTACTTGTGGATGACTCTAGACTGAGCCATTTTTTAGAAGTTTTGAAGACACTGCGCGTTATATTTGTGGGTGATATTAAGTAGTTTGTAAGTCGATAGTCTTATAAAACTCTTTAAAGCGCTGAAATATAGGTTTTTCCTAAAAAGGGATTTTTCCTTATTTTTCATGTGATTGTTGATTTTATTTATCTATTTTATCTCCTAGATGCATGTTTAGGATAAAAATATAATTTGGTAAATTGATTTTCACAAAAAAGGTTTAATTAGGTTTTAAATCGAAAATATATAAATATAGAATTTCTTTTTATGTGCATCCTTGCTGAGCACTTTTAATTCCGCACTTTTGAAGTGGTATCAGAGCTTCCACCCTTACAAGTGGTATTAGACTTTAATTATCGCATTCTCAAATTGGTATCAGACCGGGTTGCACTAAGTTATAGTGCAAGATCCTAGTTTTAGTTTTGTTTTGGGTGGTTATTTTTTTCTCCTCTCTTGGACTTGATTTTTTTTCTCTTGATGGATAGCCATAATGAAAATTTATGTCATTTGAATTTAAAGTTTGCTAAAAAATTAAAGTTCTTGAAAAAAAATATTCTTTTTAAAACTACAATCGAACTTTTGTAAATCGTTCAAACTCAAAGGAATTTCTTTCGTGAGGAGCTTGTGGACTTGGATCATGATTTTAGAAAATTTGAAGTTCCCAAGAAAGAGAGTGATTATAGAGTCTAATTTTTTGAGAAAACTTAGAAGACTCTAAAATTTCTAGGGTGAGTTTACGTGCCAATGAGGTTAATGATAGATTAATTTATGATATTAGGGGGCACGAGTAGACTCTTAGGGATAAATTTTCTAGCATTGATGGGGTGAGATAACCTTATAGAAATGATTGAATATATGAAGAAGGAGTCCCTAAAACTTGAAAAGTATAATTCTTTGCTTGAGTCTAAAAGTTTAAAGCTAAAAGATGATTTAAAGACTCGAGTAGTGTTCATAGTGATGGAATTGGTTCCCATGTTTCTAATGCTTCTATTGTTAAAGCCAAGACCGATATTTATTTTATAGGATCAACCGCATTTGAGGAAGTTAGAAAATTTCAACCCATAGGTAATATTCCTCGTGTTAACACAGGTTCGTATTGTGATATGAAAGGTCACCTTAGGCTTTTTTGTTATGATCTTGGAAGAGGTCCTAGGAAGTTGAATTCTAGTGTCACCTTAGTTCCTAAAACCCAATGTGTTATATACACATCTATTTGGGTTAGGAAATCCGTTTTTGATGCGCTAGATGATAGACTAGTTGACTCCCGCATGCTTTCACATGATTCTTCACATGCAATATCTTATGGAAGATTGCTTGCATATTTTTTATTGTCATACTCTAGTTGTGCTTTACGATATATATTTTATTATGTTAGGACGTGTATATCTTTTTTATTATATTTTTCTTTTATTGAGTCATATTGGAAAATATATAAAAAGATTTTGTTTTGATAAATTATTTGAAAAATACAAAAAGATTTTTGGTTTTGTGTATTTTAGTTTTAGACATTTGGTATGGCATATTGGTGTGTTTGAATCCAATTCACCCCGTACTTTTCATATAGCTAGGTTATTTGGTTATGACTTTAGATACTTAGATTTTTCTTGTCATGTTTACTTGGAGTTGTTTCAAACTTGATTTTCTTTATGGATTCGGCTTCATATATGCCTCCGTACACCCATGCACGAGCTTTTTGAATGTTAACTTCACATGTATATTTAAGATTTATGAAATGTCCGCCTCTCAATTTTATCATCTACAAGTTTTTATAACTATTGGTGATTTGTGCATGTAATAACCGTTTCCCGTGCGCGATACTGTTTAATATTGAAAAAATATGAGTGTGCAAGAAAAAGGGCTACGAAAGGAGAAAATCTCCTTTGTGTGAAAACCATCATTGGCAAGAACCCAATAAAATATTAAAGGCAATAAAAATATAAAAATTTCCAAAAAAAGGGACAAATTAGTTTAGTGTGATCATTCAAAAGCAATATCTTCAAAAGAATTAATAAAAGAAAAGAAAAATAAATGTGATATATGTTTATCTTTTGAGGGAGTTTAACTTAACATCAACGAGTTTGCACAATTAATCCTAGTTATGTTTATTTTGTCATGACACTATTGATTTGTTGAATCATCAATATTCTAGGCTTGTGTGTATTGTGCTTGTTTGTTAATTGAAGTTCACCTTATAATGTCACTTGAGACTGAAGCTTAGTTTGATAAAGTTTTGTGATCCATTAGAACTTCTTGAAAATATTTAAGTATTTGTGTTATAATTCATTTGTATCTAGTTCAGGCTCATTCATTCCATCCCACATGTTTAGAAACATCGATACTATGCTACAGTGGAAAGCTTATGTGTTTTGTGTCGAGTTTTGTGGTCTGGTATACATATATGCGTGCCAAATTTTCTTTGGTATATTTTGCATATAATATATATGGTATCGTGTTTTTGACTCATTGCGATTTACATGTAGTCCATGTTTATCAGATGCTTCATTGTTTATATTATTTGTTTTTTAGTCGTTGTGTTGTATTTGTAAGATTTACACATTTTTTTAAAAAAAATTTGAAAATTTTCATAAATAGGTGTTTGTGTTTTCCTTTGAGATTATTATTACATGTGAGTTATTTACATATCTTGGTGATGATATATTACTTCTTCTATGTGATGCTTTATACTTCATGTTTAGATTTTACTCGTTTTTCTATGCCGGACAAAAAATGGGGAGAACAAATTACGGGTGAGATTTGATGATGTGTTTGATTTATAGGGGAGATCCGTTAGGAATTTTTTATTTTATTTTTTATTTCAAACTCGATGCATCACATGATATTTTCTTTGTTTCATGTGTGTAGGTGTCCAATTAAATCTCATATTGTATCACATAAAAACAATGTTGTCAAAGAGAAGAAAAAGTGAACATTAAGGACAATGTTTTCTTATGCCAGTCCATTTCTAGGGTTTGGGATGGATATTAGGTATTTGTCATAGGTATTTTTTTGTAATTTGGGTTTCGGTTAGATTTTGTACTGGAATAGCCAAAGAAGGAAATTTGTAAGCACAAATATTTTATCTTAGGATTTTTATTTATTTTATTTTCACTTTGGCATATTTGGCATATCTCGTTACAAATCGACTCATACTGACCCGTCGAACTGAACACCAATATCACCAAGATTGAAGACTCCTCTACATCTCAAGAAGGTATAAATATTTTAGGAGTTTGAAATTATTCATAAAGTTATTTGAGATTTTAATTTTTATAAAAAAAAGGGCGAATTTTTTATTTTCAAAATATTTTTTTTAACCTCATTCAAATGAGATCAACTTCTCGTTCGAATGACTTTGGCTTTTGGTTATAAGGGCCATTAGATATTTCATCGAAAGAACATCTAACGAAAGAATTCTATTTAAATTCGATAGAAACTCATTTAAAATCTTGTTCTAATGAGATTGC
The DNA here is from genome assembly GCA_949130495.1 of Sambucus nigra. NCBI lineage: Eukaryota > Viridiplantae > Streptophyta > Magnoliopsida > Dipsacales > Adoxaceae > Sambucus > Sambucus nigra. Next base: position 337,437,907 of record OX422213.1, on the reverse strand, counting down.
TTCCGCATTCGAATGAACTCTATTTTCGTTCAAATGAAATGGATTTCTCGTTCGAACGACTTCTATTTTTGTTCAAAAAAATTCTTCGCCTCGAAATTTGTGCAGTGTCTATAAATACCTATTTTGACTCCAAAGTTATTTTGACTCCAAAGTTCAAAAGACTTTTGCCAAAACGTTTCCTACATATCTATTGCAAAAGTTTTCACTTTTTATGTTGCAAAAGTTTTCACTTTTTGATTCACACTTTACATCCCCAAATCATTTTGTGAATAATTTTGAAACCCTAGAGATTTTGGTATCAATAATACACTCTTATGGATAGATATCTCTACAGTTAATTTTGGGACTCAAGGGATCACAGAAGAAAAAAGCAAAAAAAGGTTGAATCAGTGGGTATCGAAGGTGGACCCCTACTTGTGGACGACTCTAAACTGAGGCATTTTGTTTAGAAGTTTTGAAAACATTGCGTATTATACTTGTGGGTGACATCAAGTAGTCTGTAAGTCGATAGTCTTGTAAAACTCTTTAAAGTGGTGAAATAGAGGTTTTTCCCTAAAAAATGATTTTTTTTTCTTTATTTTTCGTGTGATTTCTAATTTTATTTATCTATTTTATCACCTAAATGCATGTTTAGGATAAAAAGATAAATTTGGTAAATCTTTTTTTCACAACAAACGTTTAATTAGGTTTAAAATTCAAAAGATAAAAAAATAGAATTTTTTTTGGGTGACCATCCTTGGCGAGCACGTGTCATTTCGAACTTTCGAAGTTGTATAAGAGCATCCACTCTTACAAGTGGTATCAAACTTTAATTACCGTATTCTCCCTAAATACAAACTTGATAATATAATTTTTAAAACCATTCTGAGGAAAGTGATAGTGAGTTTATTCAGTTTAAAACTTTACTCGAGCCAAAGTCTAAAATCTGATTACTCCCACCACATCTCCAAATGAACAAACCCATGCCCGCGGCAGCATCCCAAATACGTGATTATATATTAAACAATTGTCAAATGTCAACCTTTGATTAACATATTTTTAACATATAAATATATCAATCTAGCACAACAAACGTGCCATATTAAGTACTAGGATCAACAAATAATGTAATGTTATATATTGTATACTCAGTGTCATGTCGCCTACACCTATAAATATATCGCATTTGTTGGAACTATGTTGTCCTTAATCTCAAGTCTCCTTGGGTATGTACATATTATACCGAACTAAACTCGTGAATACCAAGCATCATAATATGTCCCTCAACATATTATGTCTTAGGGATTCATCCATCTTAGTCCAAACTTCTCCACTTTTACCTCTATCTCCATAGAACTCGGTGTTTAAAACACTACATCCTTAACATTACACCTCCAAACTAGTCTGAAGGACAACCCCTTCCGCCTAGTGAGAATTTGACAATCTGTAATTGAAAGATTTATAATTACTTGTCATCAATTTTAATTTATCTTATCCCATTAAACTCTATTCCACAATCAAAACATTCTCAGGACTTCATGTGACGACAGGTCAGTGACCATACATAACAATAGAAGATCGTTCATCACTACATTTATTGAACAAGGTTTATGAAGCTGTTTCTTGTGAAAAATATTTGTTCGGGGGTATTTTTAAAGAGTTATGAAAATTTTAAAATATTTTTCCAAAATGTTTTAAATGTTTTTGAAAATTTCGCTAAGTCATTAGAATGACATTTATCGTTCGAACGAGTTCATATAACTCATAAAAATGCTTAGAACTTCATTCGAACGAGATTAATTATCGCATCATTTGGCAGGCTCTGGATCTAATTAGATCAGTTGTTTAATATATTTATAATGACAAAGAGTACTTCATTCAAACGATATGTACCTTCATTTGGACGAGTATGAGAAAAAAAATTGTTAGATTTTAAATGTAATCTTTCATGCCTATTTCTTGGAGACACTTCTCCCTATAGATAGAGATGTGGACCTGCATTGTAATTTAAGACTTTTATACATCTTTCAATGATGAAACTCTTATTATTGTTCCCTTATATGATTTGATATCACTTTTAAAAACCATGAAGAACACAATCCTTATTTATAACCTTGTAGGGTTGATTCTCTACTACTAAAGATAGGAATACTAATTCCTCAGGATGATCAGTGGATACCGATGTAAAAAGATATTTCCATGGGATGGTTGGATAAACATTATTTGCTATGGATGACTTGGATTAAAGATATTACTATGTCGCTTAGTTTATCTCTAAGTTTTTTAAGTCTGTAGAAGCCTATTTGTACCTAGTTTGAAATAGTGTTAAATATAGGTTCTAACCGAAAAGGATTTTTCCTCATGTCCTATCTTCTTTGGTTTTTGGTTGGTTCTTTTGGATTCAATTTAGATTCAAATATCTTGGATGATCACATAATTTAATCAAGATAAAATTTGGACTAAATAGGTTTTGTTATTTATGTGACCTGCTTTATGAAATATATATATACAATCGAACCACTTTATTGCATTTTTTAAATTGGTATCAGGGCTTATTTCTACAAGTTACTTATATGAATCTCAATGGTTATGTGGATAACTCATAAAATAGGCTACCTTTATTTGATGGTAAAAATTATGCCTACTAGAAAGCTTGAATGAGATCGCCTCAAAATTCGATCGGCGAGCGTGTTTAGCTTACAGTTGAAAGGGGATGGACTTCCCCTACAGTGATTGCTGATAATGTTGTTAGTCTCAATACAAATCGCTAATTAGAATGAAGATGATCTTAAAATGTGCAATTTTAACACTCAAGGCTTAAGTATGATTTTTGGTGTTGTCACACTCAAAGAATTTTGTTGTATCATAATGTGTTCCACATCTAGGGAATCATGACATATCCTCCATCTCATAATCGCAAGTTCCAATTTTGTGAAATCTTCTAATCTTTAGAACCTCACTACACAATTTGAGATAATTAGATGTTTAAATCTGAAATGGTTGATGAATTTTATTCTCGATTGTCCGATATTATAAATTCATGTTCTAATTTGGGTGAGAGAATTCCTCAAACGAGAGTGGTTAAGAAAACTTTGAGGTCTCTCCTTCCTGTTTTTATGCTAAAGTTATCGTTATCAAAACCCTTGGGAATTCTAGATTCTCTTAGGTTATAAAAGCTCGTATGTGATCTTCAAACTTACAAAATAAATATGTTCTCCGAAACCAAAAGGAAAAAAGAAGGAATAGACTCAAAAGTGAAAAGAAAGAAAGAAAAGGATTTTGACTCCGATTTTGAAATCAATCTAGATGATCTTGCCCTGTTTGTAAAAAAATCAAAAAGTTTCTCAAATTAAATAAAGAGAATTCTTCCAAAGTAGAAAATAAAAGTTTTGAGAAAGACAAATCTTAGAGCGGGGAAGACTGTTTTTGAGAATAATCAAAACAGAAATAGAGTGGAGAACTCTAGGAAAGTTGAATCGGAGAGATTCTATGAATGTGAGTGGAAAGGATGTAAATCCCATTACTATCTCACTAGGATTAACAGACACGGTAAAGGCAAATCAACATATAATGACACTCTAAGCAATAGTTATGTCGAGTGGGTGGATTATGCGATGAATCATCACCTAAACCTAATTTATGTGCATTCATGACACTTATGTTAGTACTTCTAATATGTCCCACACTAGTGAGGACATTCCTAAACATGATAGTCTGGACAATATGTCGAACCATTTTAGAGATAGTGAGGGTGATACACACTTATGTCTAACTTTACAAAGACTTTTTAAATAAGAAAAAAGGAAAATAAAAATTTGACTCTTAGGGTATTGGCTTTAGAAAAGTATTTGAAAGTTTTGAGAGATTGTGAGGCGTCTGTGAGTCAAATCGAAAAGTTGAAAGTTCCTTTGTGTGACCGACTTATTGGGGTAATTTGGGAAAAGCGTGACTTGACTAAAAAATGACTAGTCTTACGAGTGATCTTTAATTATAATTGGAGACTCTTGATATACTTGAAGCCCATATTTTCCAACTAAAGAAAGATCTCAAATGTGTCTAAGAGGTCAAAACTAATTTAGAAGAAATATCTACGAAGGTTGAAAAGATGTTCATCGATCTCACGTTAGGTTTTAACAAGATGCAAGGGATAGGTTACGATAGTGCATTTACTTCCATTACTGCACCCGAATCGGTTCTCAAGTTTGTGATGGATCCTTATGGGCCTCGACCTAACCCACCAAGGAGTGCTCATCCTAGGCATTTTAACCATGGTAAACCTAAATATGTCTATGTTTAAACCATTGAAAATAAATAGGTTGCCTTTGGGAATTTTGTTTTAGTCTAGGAAGAGTTTCTCACACATGTATTCCCCACACATTCTCCCATATGAGTTGACACACTTGTTCCCACACATTTTCCCACACATCGCCATAGAGATTTTTGTAGTCTTTGAGAGCACATAGATTTTTTATTCAAGACCTATCAATGTTTAATGGAGGAATTTCAAAAGCTGTTTACTCCTTTTGAGAACACTTTTTAGACGAATAATTGACATTAAGACTTGTATCAAATATAGGGTGATTATTGCTATCATTTGTCCTATTACTAGATTGTATTTTTATGCTTGTATCTTTAAAAAAAAAAAAAAATCTTTTCGAAAAAGCTTCAAAAATTGTCAAAAAGATTTTATTTTTGATAAAAAATATAAAAATATTCAAAAATATTTTTGTATTTTATTTTACACCATATATGGATGCGCATTTAAGATATTTGAATCACAATTGCATTATGTCTATTCATGCGACTTATTCATTGTGTTATGAGACTTGACTTCGTTTCTTTTATGTGCTTAATAGTGTGTGTTTAACATTTCATTATTCTTTGGTGATAACTTCCCTCATGCTAGACATGTTATATTGCCTTTATTGCACACACGCACAGACCTTTTGAATATTATACATGCTTTTCATATGCCGGATACAATGTTCTCATCACAGTCATTCTTAATAACGAACAAAATGTAATAGGAACAAACTGTGCTTGTAAGAACTATTGCCCAAATATCTTTTCCCAAAAAATTTAGTTTTTTTAAAGTGAAAAGGGGCTATGAAATAAACAATCTTCTTTGCATTAAAGTTCGCCATTGGCAAGAGCCTATAATATTATTTCAGCACATTAAAACAGAAGTGTCAATGCTAATTTTTTTATTTCATTAATACTTCACTATCATGAGCACTATGATTCCTTCGAAACTTTTGAGAGTATGCTTAAAATGTGAGATTTTGAAGGTGTTATAAGTTGAAGATAAATGTATTTTCATAATAAACTCCCTTTAAAATATTAAATAGTTTGGCATTATTAGTTTGAGAAGCATTAAAATTCATGGCATTTTGCATCAGTTGATTCAATTTCACTGCGTTCAATAATTTCACATCTAATGTTGATTTGAGTTCTTTCTTTAGGAGTATTTTGTTGACTTCATGCACCATTTCTTCATATGCTTATGTCGATTTTCCCATTATTTAAGTTCACACAATTTTTTTCCACCTCCATGATTTGGATATTTTTGTCCTACTCCATGATGTGACTGTTTGTATTCGTACACATATGTATTTTTTATAAATATGTACTTTTTATACTAACACAATTAGAATTTTTTTCAAAAATAGTTTGTTTCTTTGTTGAAGTTTCATCATATGTCCTTAACTATCTATCCTTTGTGATGTCATTTTATATTTTTTCACATGATGCTAACATTTGAGGAATAGTTTCTAACTCTTTCTCTATTACAAATAAAACAAGGGAGAACATGTTGAGGAGGAGTTTTGTGTTTTATTTAAACTCCATGTGTCGTGATAATTCTTTTTCTTCATGTGTTCAGGTCTTTTTCGCCTTGATGATTTCATGAACTACACTATGAAGATATTTAGATAAAGATAAAGTCACCTGTCTTTTCCTTCTTGGGTTTGGGAGGGCATTAGTTCAACTTGTCTTAGGGGTTATTTGTTTTCGAATTTTATTTTTACTGGAATAGCTAAAGGGGTGATTTATATGAGCAAGATTTATATTTATCAACATCCGTTTTAATTTGGCTTATCCCGTTACTCCTCATTGAACCATCATGAACATTCTTGAGAGTTCAAGTGAAGACAAGTTAGTGATCGTGCACAACAACCAAAGATCAATCAACACTACATTTATCAGAGAATTTTTGTGAGGTTTTTTCTGTTAAATTTTTTTGTTCATGGGTATTTCTAAAGAGTTTTGACAACTTAATATTTTTCCAAAATGTTTTAAATGTTTTTAAAAAAATTCTAAGTCATTAGAATGAAATTTAGATGCCAATCGAACGAAATCCTATACCTCATTAGAACTTTTGGAATGAGATTAATTGTTGCATCTTTTGGCATATTCTAAAATGTAGTTAGATCGGTAATTTGATACACGTTTGAATAAGAAATGGTGCTTTCTTCGAACGATATGTACCTTCGCTCGAATGAGTACGCCAAAATATATTTTTTAGTAGATTTCAAATGCAATCTTTCGTTCCTATCTCTTAGAGATTTTTCTCCATATAAATAGAGATGTGGACCTGCATTAAATATAAGACTTTTAGATATCTTTTAGTGATCAAACTCTTTTATTTTTTTCAATGCAAACCCCTTGGATTATTTGAGATAACTTTTCAAAACCACGAAGAATATAATATTTGTTCATAACCATCTAGACTTGATTATCTATTACTGAAGATAGGAATACTGAATCCTTTAACTGTTCAGTTGATACGTAAGCAAGATGATCTTGTTGTGGGATGGTGCTAGGTCTGCATCATTTGTTATAAACAACTTGGATTGAAGATATTAATACATCGTTTAGTGGAGTTCTAAATTTTGTAAGTCTGTAGATGTCTTTATGTAAACAAAAGAGACTTTTACTCATCCCCTATCTTTATTGATTTGGGGTTGGTTTTCTCGATTTCAATTTAGATTCAAATATCTTGGATGATCACATGATTAAATCAAGATAAAATATAGAGTAAATAGGTTTTGGTGTTTGTGTGACCTACTTTACAAATTATACATATAACTGAACCACTTTATCACACTTTTCACAAACAGAAAAAATTATGAATTTGTTTGTTCATTGGGGTCCACTCCACTTCTAAACCTCTACCAAAGCGACCCTTTGTTCAATAGATAGATTCTTCACCTCTTAAGCCAAGTCCTACACTTTCACACACATCAAGTTAGAACACATGAACATCGAACCTACGTTGGTTTTGATATCATGGCCATACGAGTACATATACACAATACCGAGTCCTTTTCATGAGCATAAGCCTCTACAATATGTATCATGACACATTTTCCCGAAATAGATGCAATCATATTTCACCTCTCCCATACCCTTTTTAACACATACTACTAATGATATATCAAACTATCACAAAAATGTGAGTTCCAACACACCCCCATATAAACTTGTAAACACATATGCACACTATACACAACCAAACCATGTAATCTTTGATGCCCAATTCTTCTTGGGTAAGTAGGAGAAATAACAATTCTTTCTCGTTAGCACAAACCTCGATAAAGTATCTCCTTATATATTGTCCCTCTATCGCCTTACCTTACTATCTCCCCTCAAACCTCGAATGGGATACCAAAATATCTCAAATCGAGCTTTCTTTCACCCTTATACATATTAACGGCCACCTCTTACTCAAGTCGATCTTTCTTGAAAAGATACATACTATCTAACGGCTACCCGTTATGCAATCATGGATCCATACAAAAGATCCATTGTTTATATTCGTTGATTAAGTTATTCTCATATACGTCTCACTAATACCATTTTCATACATAAGCAACTATCTATGTTTAAGGGATTCTCAACTAAAGGTCTTTCAACTAGTTTTAAAAATACTTAAAAAGTAATTAAATAATATTAAGAATGATATTAGTCATATATTGAGGAAGAATAATGAACAAGTGGGGTGCCTAACACCTTCTCCACTAATAACCTAAAACCGAACCCATATAACAAGAATCTATGAAAAAAATTATAAACTTAGACTTGCCTTAGGATTATGTCGAAAGGGATAACCCGAATATTTTGTTTATTTTTGTATAAAATAAACTAGTGACTATGAACAACCAACAAAACACCTTATCTCACGGAATGCACTTAAGCCTAAGACTAAAGCGATGGGTATAGAACTCAAACTGTATATAGAGTCAAACAACTTCTAGAGGAAAGTCACTTCAACCCACGACAAACTAATAGCTCAACCTCAGGGGGAAAACGGTTAATAGGGCCTCCATTATAAACATACAAAAGTTCTTCTCCCCTGGGCGCATCACCTCTCGGGGACAATAATTCTATAGATAGAAATAATAACAATGTATAAGCAACACTAGAAAAGAAAATGCTAGTATACATGTGAAACATCCACTACTATAAATAAGGTACTCAGTGGAGGCCATCATGAGTATGAGAAACATACAAGACCAGTGATATCAAAGAAAGAACTAATAGATACGATATACTAAACATGTAAGCATGTCAACCAAGATATATGATATAAATATATCTAACTAAAAGAGAACGTAAGATCAATATATATGGCAATGATAAATGTCAAAATCGAATGGATAACCAAAAAATCAATATAAAACCAACCAAATGTATCATTATCCACATACATTATAAAATAATCCAAAACTGAATTGGAGTAAGACAACCAAATATCCAATAAAATATCGAAAGTACCAATAAAAAGGTACATAAATTTATCAAGAAAATAATAGAAGAGATAAATAAAAATCTCTTATACTCATTGGTGCACTTATTAACGGTCTCGTTAACCTCATAATATTCATCATCATCCTCACAATCATCATCAGTTGGTCAAGGATAAGGAGTATGTGAAGGACCGGGTGCAGGTGTAGGTGTAGATGTAAGAAAATTAGGTGCAAGTCCAGTAAATCTCAAATAATGTTCAATAAAAGTGGCATTGTACTTCAGAGTAGATGTAGCTCTATCTACCTCATTGAGATGAAATACAAATTGATCATACATGTCAGTTATTTGAGCATCCATCCTCTCAAAGACATCCATAATAAATGCAAAGTGAGTATCAGAACACTCTTGTAATGGTTAATGAGCACATGGATCTAGTGGTGGTACTAAAGATGGAGTTCTCCTTCAGGATAAATGGGATATGCAATAGGTCACCTAAAAGTATTGCCAATGGATTATGAAGTACTAGTACTTGATATCGGTACTATAATTGAAACAGAACATCTGAATAAATAATCTAAGAACCTAATGAATAAAGGTATTTGGTAATCATATGACTAAAAGTCAAAGCTTCCTGAAATGCATATGAATAAGCATATCGCATAACCTCAAGAATCAGTGAAATAGAAGATTAAATGACGATAATCCATTGTATTAATCAACCTACCAATGGCATAGGGGAAACCCTATTAATTACATTGAGGCGTAAGGTTATAGATAATAAAAAATAAAGTACATAATACTTTTTCCTCAAGGTAATATGAAGAAATAATCTCCCTACTAAAGATACCTGTCGACTTGGACAACTAATTTTATGTAAAAAGGTTATCAATTAAATGAGTACACTGAGGATGAACTAAACCTTGAAGACTAAGATGTGATGTAGGCATATCCTTCATAAGAACATACTCATAATCATGTACATAAGAGGTAAAAATAGGAGGTTCAATGGTGGTCACCATCAGGTTCGTATAAAAATAGTGAACAATAGTAGCATTGGCCAATGAGTGTAACCGCAACAATTATGAAGAAATGAGGTCCTGAATAAGGGATATACAAATTACACCCCCATCACTACGCACTAGATGACCTATATAAACATATCTCTTTGTCCTAATGGTTTAAACATAAATGTAGAATACCAACGAGCGCCATTTTTAGAATCTTATCCTAGAGGCATATGTTATCATCTTAAAGACAGTAATCGAGGCACTCAGGTCTCTGTTCATACATATTAAGTATGTGCAAGTTATGGTGGTAATGCTCTCGAATGTAGAGACTCATCGGGAGAACACAAGGGTCTAAGTGTCACTCTCTTTCATGAACAGTCTTTTCATGATCCATGACATCATGAATAGGGTATAAAAAGTATCTGCAAACATAAATGTGATAAAGATTAAAAAGTGAATAGGAAACACAAAGATATGGAAACCAAAAACCCTTTAATATCAACCTTAAAGCACAAATCAACATCTTGTAAGACGGATACAATCAAAATAAACTCTAACAGAAGTAAATTGACAAACAAAAAATCAAAAAATGATGACTTAATAGACTAAATGCTAAATAAAAACCAATCAATGTGTAAAACTATGATTTGCATAGGAAAATCCTCCAAATGCGATCTAAACACCTCAAGAAATGATCAAGTATTCAAAAAATTTGATATTGGACCTTTTAGCTCTGGTTGCATTGGATTAGAAATATAAAAAATGAGCCCTAATTTTTCTTTTTTAGGTCAACCTCATATGATATCCATGCGAACAATTTAATTATTTGCGTGCATATGACTAGTTGTTCGTAATATGCTATTTTGACAACGTGTGAATAGTTTTAGTTAGAACACATAATCAAGAAAACTTTCCAAAAAAAGATGAAGTGTTGAATCCCAAAAACCCAAACTTTCAAAATATGATATGAATGTATGCAAATTCATGTAAAAGCATTCATATATTACATGTTGAGAATAATTTTGAGATCAAATGCACAAATCAAATAAAATCATGTATACATATGTATAAATACGACTCTAATATGAAAAGTGTGATTGTGATTAGGAATTTCATGATAAACATGATTTGATAAACAAATATCCTTTAAATCTTGATTAATGACATGATTTGAGACATCATTCAAAATAAACATCAATCAATTCAATAAAAATGTCAAAGTTCATTTAAAATGAAATCAAGTAATTTTGAATCCTAATCAGGTATGATTTGTGAACAAATATGGGTCATAAAATCAAAAGAATACACATTACCAAATCATAAGAATTACACGTGATTCTTTAGCTTATCATTTAATTAGTATCCTTTTAAGGTCCCTTAAATGGTAGTCTTTATCGATATATCTCCCCAATGATGCTCAATCCCAAAAGTTTATACATAAGTATGCACTACAAAATTTAAAATTTCCCTATCATATTTTCTTGACTTAAATTTTCTGGCTTTGGATATTTTCATCATATGTTGGATTTTTCCATAGTGGCTTTCATACATACATTGGTAAACACCTATTGAAGATTCTTAAATTCAAGTCAATGTTATTTCACCAATGGAATCCCAATCTGTATACAAAAATGTCTCATCAACCAACTCCACCAAGAATAATATAAATCACACATGCTTTCAAATGGGACATAGAAACATTGCAAACACCAATAGGAGATATAGGGATTTAATCATGATTTTGTTAAGAACTAAATGCAAAACATGTATCTATAATCATAGGAATCAAGTGATATGCAAGTGAATTTGTAGAGTGAAATCATAACCAACGATTTCAATAAATTTGACTTTCATTATTTGTCAAGTGATTTATAATTTATCATTCATATGAGCAACATTTGCATCAAAAAGCAAAGAATCCACACTTTAATCATTATTCAAGTTATGTTCGCTCATCAAATCTATAAATGAAAAAACTTAATCATATAGTCGTCAAAATAAATAATATGGAAATCCTTTCGGCATTTTTACATTAACAATTATGCAATATTTATATACATATCATGTAAGGAATGAAACAAATACGAAAATGAATGATAAATCAAAAAAGCATGAAAATTCCTCACGAAATATGAAAAATGATTCAAATGAACCTTTCATCCAAAATAATTTGATCCCACCAACTCAATGGATACCTAGGAAAGGGACTTATCAATAAGACCTTATATATCCTAAGAAAACTACCACCTAGGCACAATGAGTGAAACATCTCTTGGATCCTTAGGAGGAAAAAAACAACTTCCATCTTAGTAACCTTCTTTTGAGGAATCTCACTCTCAACTTTACTCCTCGGAGTATTTCTAGAAATACCTCTCATGTGCTTAGGTACCTATATTTTATTCCGTGTAGTATTCTTATGCCTATTCCTTTGAATTAAAGTAAACATTCAAGTTCTAGGGAAATCTCTCCTAGCCTCTGTCCTTTCTTTGACGAAAAATTAAACTCTCTCAATCAATATTCTAATTTCACCATTAAGTGAGCTATTAGGATATCTTTGAAACACTTTCATCCTATTATTCATGAACTTTTTATTAATTTCCTTCGAGCTATAATCTTCATTTAAATGTCTTTATAACCTAAAAAGGTACAAAATTGAACATTCCTTCTACAACTTGGTTTAACTCGAGATCTTATTTCAAATTTATCAAGTTTCTTCCTTTAAAACAAAAATGAGCAACATGGTTCAATTTCCCACAAAATAATCAAACAATGTCATTTTTCATAAATTTGTACTTAGGAGAAATTTTCTTCTTTTTCAACATAAGATATTCTTTCCTGCCCCTCTTTTTCAACGCAAGAAGCTGTCTCAAATTTTAATTTTAAAACAATAACTTTATCTTCTATGGTTCAACATAACCAATATCATGTTTTTCATTTTTCATTTCATAATGAATCATCAAAATGTTATCTAAACATTTGTTCTATCAATCATCTCAATCTTAAAGTCTTTGGTATGTTCTATGAGAATGTGCCTCTTGGCAATAGCTACACAAATAAAAATTAATTCTCATAATTCAAGAAAAAGGTTCAATAATTTATTATTATCATAAGGGTTTTACTTCTAAAAAGTCTAGGTGATAAGATATTTCACTAGATTTTATCCTAAATTATATCTTCTTATTTAAGACAATGATTCAAAAAGATGCGAAAAAGTAAAATAATCATAAGCCCGGATATAGGAGGGAAAAATTCACTAACGGGAAAAATGTTATAGATATTATAACTAAAAGACAAAGAATTATAACCACACTATTCTACGACCTACTAGACACTATTTTACACCAAATTTTCTGAGGAGAGCATCGATCGTTAAATTACACTATACAACTGCCACTGATTTCAATATGCGACCAATGCCTTCAAGTATCTCACCAAAACATTCCTCTTTAAGGTTGAAGAAACTAGTTTCAATAATAGAACCTTTAAAAAACCAAAAATATACACCAATGACTTTGAGGGAATCCTAAAGATATGTGTTGGGTTATTTTCAAAGTTATGCTGGTCTAAATCTCAAAATGAATTTTTTAAGCCAGGGAAGAGAAACAATTTACTCACGAACATAATAGTATAAAAAGAAATTTTTTTAAACGAACAGGTGAGTAAATAAATAACTAAAGTTTTCATAAAAAAATACTCAATAACAATGGTTTAGAGAACTCAAAGAAGATGAGTGATAAAATGTTCTCTCAGATATATGAAATGTTATAATTAGTAATTTCTTTTTCAAATCTCTCACTCATAGTCTCAAAGAGTATGGAAAAACCAACTATATATTCTTTTGATTTGAAATGTTTTAAAGTCTCAAATGCTAGGTGCCACACCCTTATGGAGTCAGGTAGTCATTTCAAAGCCTAATTCATCCATAAAGTTGTACTTGAACCAAAAACTAAAAAGATCTTGTGCAAAAAGGCGCTTTTGGCACTATCAAACACACTTCAAAAGAGTGACGCTGCAGTGAGGAATATCCTTGTTATGGAAAGCTAAAGTGATAATACTGATCTTGCAAAACACCTGAGATTTTGTACAGGACACAAAAATCTAGCAACGCAATGTAACACCCCGTATTTTTATTTATTATTTTAATTAATTAATTAGAATTTTTGAGAAAAATAAAATTTTCAATTTAATAATTTTTATTGGCTAAATATGTTGGTTATGATTTTATAAGAATAAAACTTCAAGGGAAATTAAAATCGGAGTTAAAATGGATTTTATATTGATTTTACAATTTTTGTCCCTTATAAAAAAAATTTGGCGAACTGTCAGATTTTAGGCATGATCGATCGATCGATGCCTAGGGGTAGATTGATCGACCCTCCCAGAAAACGTGACCAGCAAGTTGTTTTTAAGAATTTGTGTAGGATTAGGACTCCTAATCAATACATAACCTTGTTAATCCGTGAGAGGACTTTTTATAATCATTTTTTCTTCGATTTTTCAACAGAGAACAATTCCAAATATTTTTCCTCTCACCCATAATCATCAACCTTTTTCATTATCAAGCTTTTTGACACAAGTTTTGGGAGGCTTAATTTGGGTTTAATCAAGTTGGTTCAAGAACACTCTTTTGCTAATTTTTCGCAAGGAATCCAGATTTCTAATCAAATTTTCAACACGATCTTTACAGGCATGAATACTCTATTCTTTTCCTTTATTATTATGCATTTTAAGTGTCGCCTAAACACTTAATTACATGTTTTTGTAAAAATAATTAGTAACTTAATTAGAAAAGGTGGATACTAATTATGGGGTTGTTTTCATTAAATCTTTTAATCTGAGTAATATTCATAACCCTTGGGTACGTAGGATTCATGAGTGATTTTGGATTTTATTGATGTAGGTTGCATGTAGAAAGACCCTAGCTTTAAAATAAATGATTTTTGGGTGCGTATAACTCCTGTAATACATGTAGAGACAATAAAATTTGGTTTTTGAGGTATATATGATGAAAAGTTTGTATATTTAATTTAAAATAATTAAATGAGGTTATTTGGGTATTATTGACATTGTGATAATTAAATTAAAGATTTAATTGAATTGGACTATCATGCCTAGTTTTATACGTTGATTAATTATTCTTGTTGGTATGACTTGTTGGTATTATTAAATATCATTGTGACGACGGGTTATTTGGTATTATTGCACCCCCTATATTTTAGAATTCCTTCTAGGAATGGGACTAGTGAGGGAAATTTATCACGGTTTTATTATGTTGGGGGTGGGATGAATTTTATTACTTTATCATTGTCACGCTAGTCTAGGTATGAGACTAGGTTATGATTTATGACAGAAAATCCTCCTATACATAGGTTAGGACGTATTGATAACTTGGGGACCCTTAGGTATGGGACTAAGGGGTATTTTGAGGATCTCACATCTATTAAAGGGTGGGGTGTTTATAAATTGTGAATTGTGAAATTGAGAACTAATACCTAAGATAATAAGACGGGTATTAAAATGTATGGGCGACATAATCAGCTAGGGCCGACAGTTTAAACGGCCCAGCCGGCGTTTTATGTGATGTCGTGTGTGGAACCGTGTCAATCAACGAGGGCCAACAGTTTAAACGGGCCAGCGGGCGTTTTGACAAGGGGATGTGTATTTTGGTGGAGAAATCACCCGAGGCGGGAGGACCGCTATAATGAATTTTGGTGAATTATCACCCGAGGCGGGAGGACCGCCATACCTAATAATTATTGAAGTAAGAACATAAATAATTGAGAAATTTGATAATTTGGGTTAATTAATAAAAGATTAACTCCGCGGGACTTGGGAATTTAAAATCATATTGGTGTGCCTTTATAAATGGGGATTCCTGCGGGTAGTTAGTGATTTATATTTATTGTGTTTAATTATCCCGTTTAATTTAAAAAAAATTATTGTGATATTTATTACGTATAATGCTACTGTCTGGATTCACGGATCCTATTTCAGGGGAGTAGTGTGTATTCTTGCTCGGGGCTTTGGCTCTGACCCATGCGTTGACTAATCTTTTTTAGGATTAGAATTGGAGAAGCTGCAAAAAAATATTTGGAGATTGTCATTGGAGGTGCAGATGGAGCGGATTTACTTTGTTATTTTGTTTTAGCTTAGACTTTCCTTTCAGTTGTATTTCATTATGAGACTCAGTTTAGAGAGTTATTGGGCCATTCGGTTCTAAAGTTGTTATGGGATTTATTTCAGTTATTCGGAGTTGGATCTTTATTCAGATTTTTAATTAATCAATATTGGAGATTGGATTTTCGAAGTTAGCATGTGATCGATCTTTTATCGCTTAGTTGTTTATAATCATTTGAGGTTGATTCAATTATTTATCTTATGGACTGATTTATTTATGTCTCATATATGTATCATGCTAAGAATGGTATTTTATTTACTCACACCCGACTTAGTTTTGGTGGCGGCCGACGCCAGAATTAGGCGGGGTGTGACACGCAATTTTACTGCAACGAAGAAAATCTTCACTGGAGCATCGCTATAGGGAAAATACTTCTCACCGAAATGTTCTGGGAATTTGTCCAGTACCTTAGCAAATTTTGATAATAAGTTTTTGGCAAACCCTAGATAAGTTTGTCCCAGCCAAGAACATTCATACTTAAAATACACATAAAGATGCAATTCTTTATGAAAATAGGTTTATGAATATGAAAAGTATATTTGCATTGCGTATTTCACAAATTTTCAAAACCAATATTATTTAAAAATATTTATCAATTAAGTGAGGTGTGAATCTAAGTTCGCTAATTCTTAAACCTTTCCTAAGTGGTGTCCGTACGGTTCGACATTGAGTGAATCGAGGATGTTGATGAAGTATTGTGGTGACCTTATGGATAGAGACTCAAACATGTTTTGGCAAGGAATTTCGACACTCTGTCAGTAAGAGCATATCAAGTATATATACTCTTACATTCTCCCCCTTTTTCCATTTTCGAAACAAAAAAATCGAATCAAGAAAATCTAGAATTTTATGACTCGCCTAGCCAAAGGAAAATACAAAAATAGAATATTACATTATTACAAGTAACTAATCACTACTAGATATTAAGCCATCTTTGGGGATCAAAAGAATCTCTTGCACAATACTTTATTGTCACACACTAGCAAACTCATCAAGATACCAAGTGAAGATATAAGACAAGAGTACGATAAATATGAACATGTGGATATACAATTTAGAACATGTCAGCACAATATTTATCTAAACTAATTCCCCTAGAATATTCAATTCCTCCTGTTAAAACATGATATAACAACAAATATCTCTAAGAAACCTTTTATGAATCGATAGATATACTTTCCCTAGATATAAACTTCGTCCCTTTTTGTCTTGGAAAGCAACAAAGGAAAAAATTAAGGGCATATTGGGATTAAGGTCTCAAGACATTTTAAGAGAGTAAAACATGTTAATAAAAACAATAAATAGAGAAGAATCATATAGTGAGTGAGCAATTAAAATGTAGTGTAGGCAAGATATAATCATAAGAATAATAGGCCTGATATTAAGAATTTTAACTATACATGGAAAGATATAATATACGATGATAAGGTACAAATAATTCTAAGAAATGCTAAGCATTAAAAGTTAAGAGTTACAAGGATTATATTACATGTGAACATTACAAATAAAAAATACAATAAGTTAAAAACAAACCAATAAATCTCAAAACATAAAACAAATTGCCTCAATTATTCATCTTCAACCTCTTTATAACACACACTTCAATAATATCATTGTGAGCATCTTTCAAGTCATCCCTGGAATTTCGTACATGAGTATCAAAGGTGTGATAAAAGTCATCATAGAAGGAAGAACTCATTGAACTAAAGGAAGAAAAATGATTCCTATAGTTACCGAAGATGGGTTGCAAACTAGAACGCAATTCAGTAGATAATCGATAAATAGTAGAATCCAACTCATTTTTAATTAAGAAGTGTATAATAGGTGCATTAAAGTAAAGGAAGGATGAGGAGTTGGTTAAGGAACAACATGAGGTGATGTGGGTGTGACACTGTAATCATCAAGCTGAGAAATAGGATGTTAATAAGTGTCAGTGGTCAACGCATATTGTGATTTTTCCTCAACACCATCTGGAAGAGCAAGAACCCCAAACTCTAAAAGAAAGCGCACGATCCAATTATCGAAGGTCAAAGTGCGGGTTTTCTTATTATCCTTATTGTGAGGAACGATCAAATCACACAAACACATACGATCACCGGAATTAATGGAATACAACAACTATGCATGTTTAAAATATACATTATGGGGGTGGTATGTGCATAAAATACAAGAGGATAATACAGTATTCAGAATATAAAAATCATTTGCGAGAAATTCTTGAGGAAAACTCTATCCAGTCCAAGACTCCCAATTGTTGTCACTAAAAATCGATTACATTTTGGTTACAAGGTCACTACTAATTGATTTGTAAGGATATATGGGGAAATAATCTTCTGGGACATGAAAGTGGTTTCTTGTCCACTTAGAATAGACCTTCACTTGAATTCCATTCACTTCAACTGTTAGGACTCTAATGCTTAAGTTATCCTTACTATGCATAGGAGTTAAGTTAAATTCTCTCACCAATTTGGGGTAACATGGTTTGGTTTGAGAAAAAAGTCCAATACAATTTCTTTCTCCCATAAAATAAGGTACACGAGTGACCGAGAAAGAGTACCCATCAACTGTTATCTCCCAATGCTTAGAACGCGTCAAGAAGATCTCACTAAATCTGGAATAATTGGAGGAAGTCGATGTGCATGAGAGATATTTCACAACATAGAGTATGACTAAAAACACACACCAAGATATAAATCACAAAAATCTCCTAAGAAATGGATGTATAAATCAAGGATCCTGCACTAAAGATGTGAGAAATAGTCTCATAATTGACAAAAAGTGTCATTACCTATAAAATCTAACACATAAAAACAAGAGTATATGAACCCCAAAAATACGGTAAAGCAAATCTATACGCACCAAAAGATACTCAAGGGAATAAATATTAACTCAAGATAAGTAAAACTCATCAATCATACAAATGATTTCATCAAAACTATTATGACCAAGTCCTATATCTAAAAAGGAGTAAATCTAAAAATCTAGGAAGAAGAAACCTACCAAGTGGAAGATTAATCTACTAAAATGAGGTAATGGACACCTAAAACAACTTCGAAGATGATTGTTGGAACGAAGGCAAGAGATGAAAGAGAGTTTGAGAGAAAATAAGGTCAACTTTTTCTCAGATCTCGATCTGAGAAATTTTAACTAACCCATAAGTTATCACTTCAGAGAAAGATTAATCCTTGTTCGCAGATGCTTTGCTCCAACGAAGAACCAGTGAGAATAAGTTTTCAACTTTCTACAACAAATAAAATATGCAAGATAAATCATACACACAAGGAAATGCACACATGATTTCTTAGCTCTAGGCATATACATTTTTCTCCCAAAAATGTCATTTAGAATGATAAAACAAGCTCCAAAAGACTATACACCGAATTTTGGTTATGTCAAATATTCTAAACAAAGAATGGTTTAGCATTCAAAGGCTTAATGTTAAATTAAATTCATATAAGAGATAAATTGATTCTCTAAATAAAATTTATTTGGTTTATCCCATTACACCCCACTACACCTTCTTGGTTACACCCCAGTACACCTTCATGAAACTTCCACATATTCGAAGACAAGAAGTTGATGATATTTGTAAGATTAAAGATCATTCGTCACAACAATATTCAGAAATGTTATGAAGTGGGTTGGTAAAGACTTTAAACATATGGGGGTTATATTTTAAAATAAGAGTTTGCATTAAAAGTTTTCAAAATGTTTAAAATGATTTGGCATTTTTTTTTAAACTCGCTAACTCATTAGAACGAGTTTTGACATGTCATTTTCACTAGTTACACTGTTTCATTAGAACTAGGTTCCTTCGTTCAAATGAAATCTCAAACATCACCTTTTTGGAAAGCTCTAGAATGTCGTTAGAAGTTTTGTTAGATATCGTTCGAACAGGATTCGGTATGTCATCAAAATGATTTCTTCACATTCAAATAAAATCTAAAGCGATGCCTTTTTGGAAACCCTAGAATATCGTTCATAATTTCATTAGAAACACGTTCAAATGAGAAAAGGTACGTCGTTCGAACGAGGTACCAAGTCATTCGAACGAGCACTTGATTTTTTATTTTTTAAACAAATTCGATACAAATTTATAATGCCTATCTTTTTCAATAAACTTTCCTTATAAATATATATGCGGGATTAGAGTTTTAAAGAACTTAATTTAGACTTTCAATAATACCTTTTAGGGTTCATTTTGTGATCAAAATCAACCGTTTTTTATCCAAGTCCCTTGGAGTTTTAAATATCACTTTATAAAATCAATAAAAACATATCTTAAGTTTAAGATCCTTTGTAGAGTTCATCTCTACTACTCATTTGTGGAGTTGAGGCTCTACTATTAAAGAAGAAGGTTGATAAGTGGATATCGAGGGAAGACTCTTATCTGTGGATAGTGGTAGACTGTGTCATATTCTATAGACAATTTCAAGACCCGATGTGTTATAATTAGTCATTCGAAGTAGTTTGTAAGTCAATTGTGTTCGTCAAACTCTTTATAGTGGTGAATACAAGGTTTTTCCCGAAAGGGATTTTTTTTCTTACTTCATTTCATGCTTGGTTTGATTGTGTGATTGATTGGGGTTTTAATTTGGACTTGATCATCGCATGTATACTTAATTGCTAATTAAGATAAAATTTAGGCAAAATTAAATTTGTGTGTGATTAGACTAAGATACGAATAAATCCATAGAAAACCCATCTTGTGTTTTCTAAAATTGGTATTGGAGTCTGTTGCACAAAGTTTTTGTGTGGTCCTTGAAAATTTTGATTTTATGGATAATTTATACAATACGGTACCTATTTTTAATGAGTCTAATTGTGCCTAATGGAAAGCTAGATTCAGGCCTATTTTAAAATCTATTGATGAAAGAGTCCGGCTTGTTTATGAAAGAGGGTGGACACCATCTACGGTGACCAAGGACGATGTCATAGGTCTAAAACCTATCACCGCTTGGACATAAGATGAATTTAAATGGATTAAATTTAATACACGCGATTTAGGTGCCATTTGTGGAGCCGTCACCCCTGATGAGTTCCTCTGCATCATGACGTGCACCACATCTAAAGAAGTGTGGGACATCCTCTAACTCACCCATGAGCATATTAACACTGTGAAAGATTATATGCTTCAAAACCTCACCCCCACAGTTTGAGACTATTACCGTGCTAGAGTCTGAGTCGTTTGATGAATTTTATGCACGATTGTCTGATATTATTAACTATAGTTACAATTTTGGAGATAAAATTTCTCAGACGCGTGTAATTAAAAATATTTTGAAATCACTTACAACTTGTTTTATCCCTAAGGTCACTGTTTTTAATTCATTAGAAATTTTAGATAAGCTTAGGTTAGAAGAACTCATAGGAGACTATCAAACTTATGAAATCAATATGTTTCCCAAAACTAAAAAGAAAAAGAAAAAGAAAATAGGGATTTCTTTGAGGGCCCAGTCTAAACAGAAGAAAGAAAAAGTGTGTGATTATGAGTCAGAATTTGATTTTGAACTTGATGATCTTGCCTGATTTGCAAAAAAAAATTAATAAATTTCTCAAATTTAACAAAGAAAATTCTCCCAAAGAAAAGATTTTGGGGAAAAATAAAGATGTGAATGAGGCTAATAATGTTTGGGAGAAATATGAGGTGATATGTTTAGAATGTGAGTGAAAATGATACAATACCCATGAGTGACCCACTAGGCTAAAGAGATAGGGAAAAGGAAAAGTTGCACATAAATCCACTCTAAGTGATAGAAACATCGAGTTGGAGGATTCCAAGGATGAATCACGGCATGTCCCTAAATTTTTTTTTCATTCATGGAAAGTCACATGAGTACTTCTAGTTTATCCAATGCCAATGAGGATATATCCAAACATGATATCCTCGATGATTTTTCAAATCATTCCGGAGAGAGTGAGAGTGAGGAAAAAAAATTGAGTGAGGGAGAAGGTGGACTCCAAAAAGCTTTTCTTAACTTTACATTAGGACTTTAAAAATGAAAATGCAGAATAAATATTTGTCTCTTAGGATGTTTGATTTATAGAAGAAAGTTAAACTTTTGAGAAAGTGTGAGGCGTTGGTGAGTCAACTCAAGAAAGTAAAAGCTTCTTTATGTACCAGTTGATTGTTGTAAGTAGGGAGAAGTCCGATTTGACCAACAATATCTCTAGTCATATGACAGATCTTCAAGATTTATTAGGGACTCGTGAGAAACTTAAAGCCCGTGTATCCCAACTTTGATTGATCTCAAATGTGTTCGGGAGGTCAAGGTCACTTTAGAGGACATATTTAAGAAGGTTGGAAACATGTTCCTCAATTTCGCGTTAGATAATGTTGAGAGGCAAGGAATAGGTTATGACGGTGCATCCACTTCCAAATCCACACCCGAATTGATTTTAAGTTTGTGATGGATCCTTATAGGCCTCGACCTAACCCACCAAAATGACCTAACCTATTAAGGAGAGCTCTTCCTAGGCGTTTTGAGCAAGATAGACCCAGACATGTTTATGTTTGTTCCTATTACAAACAAAGAGGCACCTTAAAGAATTTTGTTTTAAGATAGGAAGAGTTTTTCACATGCATGTTCCTCGGTATGCTCACACACAAGTTCTTACACATATTCCTGCATGGACTCCCACACACGTTGCGCACACATTCTCCTATAGAGATTTTGAGAGTTTTTAAGAGAAAGTGGGGTATTTAGTAATTACTTCACAATGTTTGATGGAGAAATTTGATAGGATGTCTTCTCCTTTTGAGAACTCCGTCAATCATAATGATTGAGGTCGAGACGTGTTTTTAGAATAAGGTATTTTCGTGTTCATATCTTATATCTCGATTGCTAAATTTTATTATCATTATAGTCTTTCTTTTTTATATATTTACAAAATTCCAAAAATATATTCTTGATTTTTATAAAAAAATATGAAAAGAAATCCAAAAATGTTTTGGTTTTTAAGAAATAGTTTTAAAAAGTAAAAAATATTTAATTTTGATAATTTTTTTAAAAAAGATAAAAAGATTTTTATATGTTCATTTTTCACCATATATGGATGAACATTTAAGATATTCGGATCACTCCTACATTACATCCATTCATAGAATTTTTTTGTAGTGGTTTGCGATATGGATTTGTTTCGTAAGTATGCTTCATAATGTGTGGGTTACATATCTTTGATCATTAATGATTACTTTTAAAATGTTAGACTCTCTATCACCTTTATTGCACACGTTCACATACTTTTTAAACATTGTACTTGCTTATCATTTGTCAAATACGATGTTCTCATCTCAATCCTGCTTAATGACAAAACAAATGTAGAAAGAGATAAGTTGAGCCCGGATTTCATTTTTCGAAAAATATTGATATATGTTAAGCAATGGAAAGGGGCTACACAAAGAGTAAAAAAATTTATGCGTTAAAATCCACTATTTGCAAAAGGAGGTTATAAGATTAATGGCATAGAAAAGTAGAGGTGACAAGGCTATTTATTTTATATTCATTGATGCTTCACTGCATATAAGCATTATGATATCATTAAAATATTTTAGAGTGAATTCTCATATATGTCAGATCTTGAGGGTGTTATAAAGTATAAGATTAAGGGTTTGCACAATGAACTCTCTTGAAAAGCATTAAATAATTAAGTGTTATTGTTTCGTGAATCATTAAATTCATGGCATATTGCATAAGTGGAATCAATTTCATTTGAATTCAACATTCCACACCTAAGGTAAAAATTGAGTTCTTTGTTTATAAGTGTCTCATGACTTCGTGCACCTATGTTATGAATGTTTATGTTGATTTTTCTATGAAAAATATTCACACAATTTCATTTCGTTTTCCTCATTCGAATAGTTTAGTGTTATTCCATGGTATTGTGTATTTCTGTACCTATATGTAACTCCTATACATATATTTGTTTTTATACTTGAAAATTTTCAAAAAGGTATACCAACTTCGGGTCCCTACGTTTTTCGCTCTTAGATTGTCATTGCATGTGATTTATGGATTATATTTGTAATGATATCTTTGCTTCTTCATGTGATATTTATTATTCATGGTTAGATTAGGAGAACAAGTTGAGGGAGATTATTATTTTTATTTAAAATTTGTACGCATCACGGTATTTCTTATTTCATGTGTGTAAGTCTCTTCCTCTTTATGGATGATGATCTCATGGGCTACACAAGATAAA
Source organism: Sambucus nigra (assembly GCA_949130495.1). Lineage (NCBI taxonomy): Eukaryota > Viridiplantae > Streptophyta > Magnoliopsida > Dipsacales > Adoxaceae > Sambucus > Sambucus nigra. Next base: position 337,413,793 of record OX422213.1, on the reverse strand, counting down.
GATAAAATTATCCCATGGACAATAATTTTCAATAAAGACTCACACATTTATGAATTTTTATTTCTTAATTTGTGAGGGCGTTAGTTGTATTAGTCTTAGGGGTCAATCTGGCTTCGGTTGGTGTTTTCTACTGGAATAGCCAAATGGGGAGATTTGTAAGAATAAGTTTTATAATTGCTTCATTTATTTTTTATTTGGCTTATCCCTTTGCACCCCACTTCACCTTTATGATTACACTCTACTGCACCTTCATGGGGAGATTTGGAAGATTGAAGTTTGTTCGCCAAAATAATATTCAAAAGAGCTATAAGGAGGGTCGATAAAGACTTTAGATATTCAGGGGTTATAATTTAAAATAAGATTTTGCATTAAAAGTTTTTAAAATGTTTAAAATGATTTTTTTAACTTTTTTTAAAAACTCGTTAACTCGTTAAAACAAGTTTTAATAGGTCGTTCGAACGAAATCTGGAATGTTGCATTTTTTGTCTATTCTGGAATGTTGTTCGAAATTCAATTGGATATCATTTGAACGAGATTGGGCATGTCATTAAAATGAGTTTCTCATGTTCGAACGAAATCTAAAGTGATGCCTTTTTGGCAGATCTAGAATGTCGTTTGAAGTTTTATTGGAAACATGTTCGAATAAGAAAGGGTACGTCATTCGAACGAGCACGCGATTTTTATCTTTTAAACAAATCTGATCCAAATATATAATGCTGATATTTTTGCAACAATACTCCTTATAAATAAGATGTGAAGTTAGAGTTTTGAAAAATTTAGATTTTTAAGAAGCCCTTTTAAAGTTCCTTTTGTGATCAAACTCTACCTTTTTTCCATCCAAACCCCATGGATTTTTAAATATCACTCTATCAAATCAATAAGAACATATTCCAAGTTTAATAACCTTTATAGATTTCATCTCTAATGCTGATTTCTGGAGTCGAGGCTTTACTTTTAAAGAAGAAGGTTGATCGGTGGATATGGAGGTAAGATCACTTCATTTGGATGGTATTGGACTGTTCTATATTCCATAGAAGGTTTGAAGACCCTATGTGTTATACTTATTCTTGCTAAGCACTCTATAATTCAATTGTATCTGCCAAACTCTTTATAGTGCTAAATACTAGGTTTTTCCTGAAAGAGATTTTTCATTACTTCTTCGCATGCTTGGTTTGACTGTGTGATTGATTAGTATTTTAATTTGGACTTCATCATCTCATGGACACCTAACTGCAAATCAAGATAAGATTTGAGAAAATTTTAATTTATGTGTGATTAGCCTAAGATACAAATAAATTCATAGAAACCCCATCTTGTGTTTTCTCAGATTCAAAGGCATAAACCTGATAGAAAAGGGAATAAAATGAGAATTAACCCATAAAATTTAGAATTAAGATAAATGTTTGAACTCATTTTTGAAAAAATTTAACTTATGCAACAAAGATAAAGCCTGCTTTTTCCTTCAAAACAAATAAAATTTTCAAGTACCATTTTTTCTCCCTCAAATAGCGATTTATGATTAAAACCTTTATCGTATTCTTGATGTTACTCTATTTTTGGATAGATAAAAATCTTTGCAACATCTCTTTTTGATAAAACTTTAAATGTGGCGGCTTTCGCACATTAATTACAAAGGGTGGGGAACTATATCTAATTTTTCAAATATAGTTTTCATGATCTCTAAGTTGTATACCTTACCACGTCATCACTTATGACTTTCAGGAATATATATTATTCAACTTCAACCATGATGATAAAACTCTCATACACAAAAAGGATTAATAATGACTCCCTTTCAATAAAACGTTGCATAAAAAATTTGATTTCGGTAGAACTAGTCAATAAATCCCTTAGTATATTTTGCAGGTAAATGCTCAAGTTTATAGTGAGGTGCAAAGTGCATGAGTTGTGACAAATACTCTAAAATATAAAGATTAATTTAGCAAGGCATATAAAGTTATAAAGTTTTAAGCATTGAGTTTAAAAGTCGTAAATAAAATCGTTAGTACAATAACTAAGCATGTAGGTTTGCATTTAAGCACATGGGATAAAATAATACCTAACAATCATATAAGACCAATATTCTACAAGGCTTAAATCTAAAGGTACGAACAAGCGAAGAACATATCTAAAGAATGAAAAGAAAGGTAGAGATAAATCAAGAAGCCTATCATACAGAGTAAACTAAACACTCTAAGACACTTAAACCAAAAAAATCTTATTTATTCTTAAAGGAAGACCAAGAACTTTCTTCAACTCGTTCTTATAGAGATTCTAGCTCTGCTCTATCAATAACATGTTTCTTAATCCAACCCGGTTCAATATTCAAATAATTGAATTTAGAATCCATCTTAAGAATTGTGGAAGGATCAACCATTTTCCCCTATCCCTCCCCTTTAGAAAACCTTGTGAGGGGATTCCACCTTCTTCTTCTTCCCTTTCCTATCGACCTTTCTATACTTATCAAATTCACCTAAAGACAACACAGGTTGAAGTAAAACAAAAAACTACATAAGTTGTCCTAACCTATGGAAATGTGTACATCTATAGGGGTTGGGACAATAAAGTTGATGGGGAACTAGAATTATTTCTTCCTAAATATAAAAGAAAAACTCCTTCAAGTGTTCTTCCTTAGTTTTTTTAGGTATAGTGTTAGTTGAAGATTCACCAGTGGTATCTGGAAAAAAGGATTGGGATTCTAGGGTATCTTGGATAAACAAAGATCTATCATTACTTAAAGAGGGAAATGGGGCAGGTACTAAGCGGATTTGGCAAAACTCGAATCTTCCCCGCTAAGAAATTTATTGCATCGAACTCGAGACGAGTTTTACTCCTGAATACCTGACCCGCTCATAATACGTAAACCCTCCCTCGCCCCATTTAATATATATATATATATATATATATATATATATATATATATATATGAAGGAATAAGATATGAAAACCCTTACCTTGTATTTGATTTAGATACTGACTCGTCGAGATCCATCGATTTCACCATAAGAATAACCAAATATAAAAGGACGATATCATTGTGGATATATCAATTAGAAGCCATCACTGGGACGCCATCAATTGGAGGGTGGTATTTCCATAAGCACATTATTAGTGGCTAAGAGGAGGAAAGATGAAGGTTAAGTATTAATGAAAATTTTAGTTGAAGTCTTGTAGAAGATGAAAAGGATTTGGCTTTAGGTAATTATTATTTGTGAATATAAATTAGCTTTTGAATATTTACTCTGTGTAATTCGTGTGTGTGTGTGTGTGTGCGTGTGTGTGTATAGGTGGTCACGTAGTATAATAGGATTAAAATAGTAAGTTTGTGTGTTTAAATGTTTTGGGGTGAGTTGGAGATATATTAACAGAACCGAACCCACCCTGAACTCGAGGTGGGATTTTACATTAAAACTCGAACCCACCTTATTAGTTAAATTTGGGTAAAAAACCCCGCCTCGTTAGGGGCAGGGCAGGTAAAATTTCCACCCCTATCACTAACAAATCTGATTCCACATTTATAAGAAGCGAAAAACTTGGATCCAAAGAGAATCCTATCCAATTTTTTATACCTATCCACCAAATTTAGATTACAAGTGGACGCATATCGTAGTTTGGCCTCAATTAAAGATACTTGGTTCTCTATAGATATTCTTGAGTTTTTACTCTCATATAAGGACATCCAAAGAAACTCAATCCCGAGACGAATAAAGTCATTATAACTTCCTTCAATATCTGGTTCACAACACACCACATGTGGATACTTAAAAAATTCACACTACTCTCACTCACCAAAGCCATTTGATTCTCAACATTAAATAGCATGGTGTAGAGCTCTTATTATGACTTTGAAGGTTTATATACTCTTCATAAATTGTAACATGATCTGCTTAAAGATAATTTTGTTCTTCATCCTTAATAGTGCCCAAAGAGGGGTTAGAAGAAATCATTTCTTCACTAGTCAGATGAGGAACTTCAAAATCCTCTAAATCACCCAACTCATCGAATTTCTCTCTGGCCATAAAAGCAGCATAATTGCATTCTTAAGGGTCATCATCATCATCACTAAAAGATTCTCGATAAGCGTATTTACCACCACAATGACTCAAATCCAACAAACATTGCTTTAAAATATTCCCTCGACCACCACACATAAAATACATGATGGGTTTTGGAGATTAAACTTTCTCTTCTACACTTCCTTGATCACTTTCAAATCTAGGTGAGCAATTCTTAGCTGAATCTTTTAATTGAAAATATTTTTTAAGTTCTTTCCAAACTTAATAAGAAATTCCATACGATCTTTACTAACATTAAGGGAACTGAAATCAAGAGATGACTTCTTAGCCTTGAAAGATAGATTTTTCTTAAGCTTATGCATTCCTTGGTGATAAGAAAAATTTACGTTCTAGGTTTGGAGATAGACAACCAATTTATCTACACGCATTGGCATCAAAATCCAAGCCCTAACATCATTAATGAAATCCAATTTGCCATGTAACCTAGTTGGGAGAGACCATATGATTTTATAAAAAAATTATCATGTTTAATGGTCTTCCCCAAAGCAAAGATGGAGGTTACTATGTCGTTCATCTCGACATAAAACTCATTAAAAGTTTCATTCTCCTTCATGGTGAGAAGTTCAAAATGGATTGTAAGACATTGAATCTTCGAATGCTTCATAGTGGAGATGCCTTCGTAGGTCATTTGTAAAATTTCCCATGCCTCATTAGATGTCATATATGTGGATATACGTCTAAATTCACTCGAGGAAACGTAATAAAAAATATCATTGAATACCTTCATGTTACACCAACTCTCCTTTAAATCATTGTTGTTCCAACTAGATCTAATATTCTTTACTTGGACATCATTGACAACAATATTGGGACAAGTCCATCCCAGAAGTAAATTATTCCATATTTAGTTATCCATATACATCAAGTAAGGTATCATACGGACTTTCCAATATGAATAATTACTACCATAAAATGGAGGAGGTAAAAGCTTGAACTTTCATCCATTGTACACAAAAGGATCTAAACCTAGCTTATTATACCTAAAACTTAGAGACCCCTCTCTAATACTAGTTGATAGTGTGCCTCTCGATGAAAGTTACCCAAATAAAAATTTATTTCGATAATTTAAGAAAAAATTTACTAATTTGTTATTATCAAAAGGGTTTAAAACTATAAAAGTATACATGAAAAAAATATTTTACTGGTTTTTAGAATCCTAAATTTTATCTTTTTATTTAAGACAATGATTTTAAAAATACAAAAATAGTAAAATAAGCACAAGACCGGATGTACGAGGGAAAAACTCACTAATGAGAAAAACCACGGGCTGATAAGAATGAAATATGCACTATGGTAGAGATATTGCAACTAAAAGATAAAGGATTACAACTACATTATGCTATGACTGATGAGACACTCTTTCACACCATATTCTTCGAGGAGAGAGCCAATGAGTGATGTGTGTTGTACAACCACCTCCAATATTAGTCTCCGACTAATGTCATAAAATCTCGCGCCAAAACTTTCTTCTTTAAAGCTAAAGAAAGATTTTACAATATTGGAACCTTCAAGCAACCAAAAAATATACAATAATTATGAGGGAATCTTAAAAAATTTTGTTAGGGTGTTTGTAAACTTATGGTGCTCTAGATCTCAAAATTAATTTTTGAAGCCAACGAAGAGAAAACATTTAGTCATGAACAAAATAATTTAAAAATAATCATTTTTATAAAGAAAGGTAAGTAAATAAATCTCTAAAGTTTTCTTAAATAAAAACTCAACAACAATGGCTTGAATAACTCAAAGAACATGAGTGAAAAAAATGTGCACTCGAATATATGAAATATGTTGATCTAAAAGATATTTTTTCAAAGCTCTCAGTCTTAGGTTGGGAGAGTATAGAACACTCAACTATATAGCCTTTGGATTTGAAAAGGTATAAAGGCTCATATTCTAGGTGTCACGTCTGAGTATTTACTTCAAGGTTCAAGTCAGTCGTAAAGTTTTACTTGAATCAAAAATAAAAAGATTTTGTGAAAAATGCACTTTTAGCACTATCCAACATGCCTAGCAAGTGCGTCGATGTCCTCTGTTGTGGTGATCTGAAGCAATAACACATGTCGCCTGGAAGACAAGAAATTTTGAACGAGATAAAAAATTCCAACGATGCATTTTCAATGCAGAGAAGAAAATCTTCCCGGGAGCATCACTGTGGCCAAAATATTGTTCATGGAAATGTGTAAGCAATTTTTCTAGTTGGCCTTAGAATATTTTGAGAATAAGTTTTTGAAAAACCCTAACTACGTTTGTCCCAACCAAGAACATTCATACTTAAAAATAAACTTAAGATGCAATTCTTTATAAACATAAATACGTTTATCTATATGAAAAGTTTATTTGCATTCTGTATTTGACAAATTTACAAAATCAAGATTAATTAAAAAGATTTTTCAATTATAAAAACAACTCAAGTGAATTATGAATCTAAGTCTGATAATTCTTATACTATGATAACCCATAAAATTTATAATTATATTGATTAGGTATAGCACAAAAATCACAAAAATGAATAATATTTGGTAGCTTTCTCAGCATCATGAAATAAATAAAACTAAACAAGTAATACTGAGACATATATAAATATAAAATATGATAAAACCATCTCTGATACCATCCAACCACCAATAAAAAATAAAACCAATTCAAGAATATAAATTGCATCTCAAAATATAATAATCATATCTAACTATAAGTGTTACATGTACAATCTTTGGCTTCGGACAACTAACTATAGTGAAATATAAAATGAATATAAAGGAGTACATGAGGAACACTTCTCAATATCTACATTCTAGGGATGATGGATATATTGTTGATAGAGATACTCCTCAACTAAATCGTCCCAAGCCTATAATAACGACGACCTAAGAACTGTAAAAATAGATTCAACAACAATGTAAATAATAAGTTTACAAAGAATAAGAATTTAACAGAAGTTAGGTCAGAATAATAATACATCACCCTCCCATTTTTAATGTATTTTAAGCCATTTTAGTTACCCAACACAAACAACCTATAAATAAACATGTAGTTCTACTCCCACACCCATATGTGACCCATGTGATTAGAGTTCTTCTCTTCAATATGGTTTACATTCTTAGTCTTAAACTAACCTACTGTATTAAGATTATTTATCTACGATAATCTCTTATCTTAATCACACCTCCCTAACTAATGAAATTATCGCTAAGAGTATCTAGGTACGATACTAAACACACATCTCAATCCTATAAGTCCAGAGAAATCTCATGCCACTAATGTAGTTTATACGTCTCCAGTATACTTTGTACATAAATCCTGAGTCATAAGTTTGTATTTATACCTATATAGTATAAATCATATACATCTCCATTACACGATATAAAATGGTACGATCAACTCAAGTTTTGTAACACAAAATCATATAAACCAGAGGAAAGGCAATATCTACATCTAACCTCCATATAATCACAATCCTCGAAACATAAAGGTAAATGGGTTACACTCTATCCTAAAAATAAAAGTACGAAGGCCTAACCTTATTACATTCGGGGATCACTCGTATGTACTAGGTATAGTTATAGGACATTCCAACCCTATAAACTCATATTATCATCAGCATAAGGGAAATCACTATGAATTCACACCAAACGTGCGAGACCCATAACCAAGGTTGTGAGAGAGTATCATCCCATTAGTCCCACTCAGGAGACGATCACTTTCATTATGTAGGATAAGGGTTAAATAAATAAGACCTAGGTAGAGCCCATTGCATAATCGGCAAATATCACACTCGGTCAACGTCATACATGCACAATCAAATCCCTCCTAGTATGTTCACCTTGAACACACACACACCCTTGTATAATGGAACATAAAATAAGTAAACGAGTACGACCCTATGCAACCACGATAATTAAACAAGTATAAACTCTACTCAACCGAGTTACACATAAAGTCTTTTAATCAAATTAGTTAATATGCACGTTAACTATTATCGGTTATAGATAAAACTACTCTAAATATCGAAGGCTCTAAAATCTAGATATTAACACACCCGAGTCATACTGATGGCTCTTAAATAGACGTATCAACACATATAACTCATACCCAAGGTTCTTAAATCTATGTATCAATAAACCTAACTCATATGATAACTCGCTCGATATATTCATTTCCCTAAAGTAAGATTTATGAAGTTATTTTGAAATCTCGTAGGATATATGCCACCCTTAAACACCTCATGATATCAATAGATATCCAAATCATTTACCCGATACTCAAATCCTCCAAGAGTATTTATAGAAATTTATTTTACTCTCAAAGTACTAAAATAAAATATCAAGTCTAAATTAATAATCTTAAATCAAACTAAGGAAAAACATTTAAATCTTGAGAAAGTCATTCGAACGAGATGAAGGATTCGTTCTAAAAAAATACGCAAGTCCTTCAAAAAACATTCCTCACTCATTCGAATGAAACTAACCAATCTTTTTAAGGACCTCCCAAGTCATTCCAATTAGATTCTACATCTCGTTCGAACGAGAAGCTTATCTCATTCTATCAAGAATGACGCAAATCACATTATTCTTCAAACTCAACCTCCATTAATAACATCAAAACCTAATTTAAAAGAAACTTTTCAAATTTATACCCATCCTCTTTTAGGTATAAGGTCCACAATAAAAATACTAACCTAAATCCACTAGTTATAGTGTAACATCCGTGCTCGAGATTTATACTTCGGTCCTTGTAATTTATATGACCTTGGGACATGAACTATATATTACGAATGGATGTTAAGTTTGAGATATAATTATGGCATTTATGTAATTTAAATTGGAGTTTTAATGGCCAAAAGTCGATAACAGAAGTTTTAGCCGCTATTTGAAAGAAGGTCACTGTCGTTCGAAGGAAAAAGAGCTTGTTATTTGAATGAGGTTAGAACGACCTTCTAATGATAAGGACATATTTGTTTTCCATCATTCTCTAGAATCTCATTAGAATGCCCTCGTTCGAACAAAGTGCTTTGTCATTCGAACAAGGGGTATTTTCCCATTCGAACGAGGTGGGTCTTTTTACCCCTTTTGACCCCACGATTTACTCTCGTTAATATCTCTTCATAACTCTCGTTCAAACGAGGTCCATGTCATTAGAAGGAGTAGATAAGAATTCAAAAATATACACATTTTAATATGTTATCATGATGTGGGGCATTGGATTTACGGAGTTATCGAGCTCTTAGTGGCTAAGATCAAAATATGGGTCTAACCAATTGTTAAATGGTTAAGTTCTATGGGTTAAAATAGAGGTAAGAGGGCAGAGAGAGGCATTTCTCATAAGAGTTTTGGAGCTCTCTCTCTCTACCTCTCTCCCACCATCTCCAATGTTTCCCCTTCCACTCCAAGCATTTTCCAGGCTATTCCAAGGAAAAAACCTCATTTCAATCCTAGTTAAGGAAGAAGTTGCATAGAAGAAGCCATTGTTTGATCCCTTCAAAAAGTTAGAGATTTCTTAGAGCATGGGAGTTTATAGGAGCTTTCAAGTCATTCCCTTTAAGTTTCTCCTCTTCAAATCAAAGGTAGGATTTTCCTCCAACTGTTTTCAGGATTAAAAACTGTTAGGATGCATGGTAGAAGGGTTTATTTGCAAAAATATTTTCTAGTATGTTTATTTAAAAGTTTTCTAGCAAAATGGGGATTTTGATGAAAACGAAGTTCAAAATGGCTTTTGATGAACAAATTATATTTTAAACTTGGAAAAATGAAAAAATAAACATGAAGGTATAATCCCAGGTTAATATCACGTTTAGTTGCGTATTTAAATGTTTCTACGCTTGAAATTCTCCCCAAAATGCTTAAAATATTGCATTATGTTAAATAAGAATTTATGGACATGATATGTGGAAATAGAATGGGTTTCTTGATGAAATAAGGAAGTTGGAAATATTAACCCTAAATATGTTGTAGAATTGAACAAGAAATGATATGTAATGTCAGATTTGGGTATATGGGTGAAATGGATATTTTGTAAAATGATCTTTATGACATTAAATATGTTTCTTGAAACGAAATATGAAGAAATGGGATTTTCTTAGAGAAATGGGATAATGAATGATTTTCAGGTCATAAAATCATAAAAGGGCATTTTTAATGTAAAAATGACGAATTATGATGCCATGATGAAAGAAATGTGTTTTTCATAAGGTTTCGGTAAATGAAGGGTAAAAATGTAATGTTGATAAAATTACAAGGTCCTAGTTGTGGGATATCCTCGTTTGACCTTATCGATCGATTGATGAAAAATGGATAAAGGAATAAAATGGCATGAGAATGGTGAAAGTAAAAGAATAATGTGGGCATTGGTCAAAATATTAAAACACGTTAATATGGAGTCGGATGATGCCGAGAAATAATTAAGAAGGGCATAGAACCCTAGGGTAAAAGAATAAAAATCACTAGCTAGAGCATATGGTAGCATAGCCAGAAGTGTAGAGCCCGTAAAAGTATGCGGATAATTGGAGGATTTTAAGAAAAGAGAGTGGAAATGAAAATAAACTTGGTTATGCTTAAGGAATGTAAATAAGACAACCGACTGAAATGGATAAAATGGAGACTAAGGAATTAAATATGATTAAATAGTCTCTAGACTCGATATATGGGGTATGAAATGGTTGAGTGTGAGTATGATCATATCGCTTGGGTGTATTGAATGGTAGTTTCCTTAATACTAACTAAATTATTAAACATTTTAGAAATTATTTAAAATACATGTAATATGTATAGTATTTTCATTGAAAACCTATACCTTAGTATTTTCCCCCCTACTGAACATTCTCTCACCCATGCTTCTTATGTTAACACCCCCCCACCCCACCCCAGTTACATCAAGTAGGGATGTTAGCAAGTACGCTGGTAAGGACCGTGAGGGTAATAGTCGTCGTCAGAAGCTCTGCCATATTAATTTAAATTATCTTTTAAAACATTAAATTTGGAATATATAAATCATTTTATTAGGGCCTTTGGCGAGATGATGTAATAATAAGGGACAACTATGATTATTTCTTATTTATTTAGCTTTGATGGATCCAATGGATTTTCATAAATGAACCTTGTCAAATAATCTAGCTACTTTAAGTGATCACTTGTTTCCCCAAATTAAAACCATTAATTTAATCCTTAAAAAATGGTATAATTAAAGGTTTTTTTCTTAAATAATAGAATTGGACTTTTCCCCTCCCCTTTAACTCCTTGTCTCGATGCAGGTTGATCCGAAGGTGGCCTAAATAGAAGTCAAGGCATTACAAATGCTATCAGAGAGATAGTATTCTTGGGTGTGATGGAAAGTCTACGATTTCTTAGTACACTTTCTTTATATGTTTCCATCATAGTTACTACTTTAATTACTATTTTAATTTAACTGCTTCTTCTATCGCTTTCATTTTTTATCATTGTGTATTGAACTCTTCTTTCTCGTGTAGATGACTACATGCCCTAGTAGGGCTAGCGGCTCAGGGAACAATGAGCTTAGATGCTTGGAGTAGGTTATCCATCAACTTACAGACTCCCTCTAGCAACAATAGAGGGCCAACCATAGTGAAACGATTGAGATCATTACTTCGGCCTCCATTCTGAAGGAGTTCAGGAGGTTGCACCCACCCACCTTTAATGAGTCAGCAAGCCTAGATGTTGCAGAAGAGTGGCTTGATGAGATCACTTGGGTTATGGAGATTCTTGAAGTGCCATCTAGGTACAAAGTCAAGATAGAGACCTTCTACCTCATAGAGCAGGCACAATTCTGGTGGAACACCCACTCCTCCAGTGACACAGAGACAATAGAGTGAGATAGCTTCAGGGTCGCATTCCTATACCAGTAATTTCCATAGGCGTTCATAGACGCTAAGAATGGTGAGTTACTTTATCTGATTAAGGAGAAAACGTTCATGAATGAGTACTAGGTCAGATTGGAGAGCTTGTGTAAGTATGTGGATGTTGTGCAGAAAGATGATGTGAAAAAGACAAGGCTATTGTCAAAGTCTTTAACCTCAGTATTCGGTGGATCATGGTAGGTTCAGATCTATTGATTTTCAAAACATTAGTGAATAAGTCCATCAAGATAGAGTTGGAGGCAAAGGATGGCAAGGCCATTAGGGAAAAAAAAGAGGGAGCCCAATGGGTCCGAGGGCAATGGTCACAAGAAGTATAGGAGTGGGGTTAGAGGCTTATTTACAAAGTTGAAGGTTTCCATAGGGGTTAGTTCATAATCCACCAAGTGTACCAGCGACCAGAATTCAATGGCCCCTACTAAGAGGACTTGTTTTACATGTGGGTCCCCCAGTCACTTTAAGACGGGTTCCTCTCAAAGAGATTCAAGTAATCAAAAAGGAAGTAAGTATACTATCAAGTATATATTGGACAGAAGTTTAAGATATATGAGTCCTACCCAATAGCAATAGAAATAATAGTTTTCCTCGAGCTATCATCAGCTAACAAGGCATAGTGTGGATGGTTCACATCCAAGCCAGGGCCAGAGTAGTCACAGGCTAGTTCAGGTGCTCGATGGTTATAGCAACAGGTTAAACCCTAGACGTGCCTACACCATGTCACAGTCTGCATCCCCTTTTGGTGATCCATCCGTGATGGAAGTATGATTTTCTTGTTCAGTGCATGGATAAAGGAACTTTTTTATTCAAGAGCATCAAAATCGTTTATCTCGAGCTTTTTGACATTCTGTTTGGGGTAAGAACTAGATCAGTTTTACACACCTATCTTTATAGGACTTTTGGTTGGCAATGACATAATTCCTTATATGGTATGTCGTAGTTGAGTAGTTATGGATAAAGGCTATGTTCTGGAGTATGACTTGATTCTCATGGATATGGATGGGTGCAAAGTGATCATCGGTATGGATTCGCTGTTGATTTTTTATGCTACCATCGAATACTATCATCATAGTTCCATAGTATCTCTTCTAAATGAGTCTCTCCCATATTTCAGTTGAGAGAAGGGTGTTGGTTATCCTTACAAGTTTTCCACCGTGCATGAGAAGAAATGGTACTTTGGTTGGTTAAGTAGTATGGTGGCTGAGGATAAGACGGATGCTATATTATTAGACTGCCCAGTGGTGTGGGAGTTTTTTGATGTGTTCCTAAATAATCTTCCTGGTTTACCCCCATATCGAGAGGTGGACTTTGCTATAAAGGCGTATAAGGGAATCTCGACCATCTCTATACCACCTTATAGGATGGCTCCAATGGAATTGTATAAACTAAGGGTTCAGTTGGAAGAGTTGACCAATAAGGTATTTATTCACCCTATTATGTCTCCTTGGGAGATCTAATCCTCTTTGCTAATAATGACAACTACCAACAGTTTTACATCGATTACAAGCAATTAAATAGGGTAATAGTGAAGAATAAATAACCTATTCCCCGTACCGACTATTTACTCGACCAGTTGCAAGGTCCGACTAGGTTCTCAAAAATTAACTTCTAGTCTGGGTACCATCAGTTGTGTGTTAGAGAGGAGGACATTCCTAAGACAACATTTTGGACTCAATATGGGAACTTTGAGTTTCTAGTGATGCCCTTTAGTTTGACTAAGACCCAAGTGTCATTCATGGATTTGATGAACTACATCTATCACCCTTACTTAAACCGGTTTGTAAAGGTCTTTGTGGATGATATACTGGTCTCCTCGGCACTGGATGTGGACCACGAGGATCACCTTCACATGACTTTACAAGTTCTCTTGGAGAATAAGTTGTACTCCAAGATTAGTAAGTGTGAATATTTTATGGATGAGGTTATGTTCTTTGTCCATATGGTGTTCGGTGAGGGCATTTCTATTGACCCTTCTATGGTTGAGGCCATTTTTAATTAGAATAGGCTAAAGACAGTCACAGAGGTGCACAGTTTTCTGAGTTTTTCCAGTTACTACTGTAAGTTTATACAAGGTTTTTCAAGCATTGTGTTGCACCTTACCATGTTAACTCGGAAAGATGTGAACTTTGAATGGTCCGAGAATTATGAGTCAACCTTTCAAGATTTGAAGTTTAGGTTGACTTTTATGCCCGTTATTATCCTTCTAAGACATGTAAAGGGTTCCACCCTGTATTATGATGCTTTTAGGTCAAGACTCGGAATTGTATTGAAGCAGAATGATCAAGTAGTTGCTTATGCGTCCCGTCAGCTAAAGGTTCACGAGAGGAACTACCCAACCCATGACTTTGAGTTGGTCATTATGATGTCCGTACTTAAGAGATGGAGGTACTACCTATACGGGGAATAGTTTGAGGTGTTTTTTTGTCATAAGAGCATCTAGTAAATTTTCATGCAACGTGACTTCAACTTTCTTCAGAGAATATGGATAGAATTTATGAAAAACTAGGACTTCTCCTTTGAGTATCATCTTGGCAAGTACAATGTTGTGATTGATGCTCTTAGATGAAAGTCTAGCCTAACTCTGGTAGCGATGAAGTGTCACCGAGCAAAGATATTCGGTGAACTGTAAAAGTTCGATTTGCATGTCTAGTGGGGTTATGATAGGACATACCTTTTGGGTGTAGTATTCAGGCCACTCATTCAGCAAAAAGTTTTAGACACCAAGTCATGTGATCCTAAATTCGTACTTTACTGTGACCATAGTCAGAGCGGTTAAGTGTTTGATAATCTTACTATAGATAATGATGGTGGTGTGCAGTTGAAGGGAAAGTTTATTGTCAAGATGATTGATAAGCTTCAGGACGAGGTGATGGCAGAAGCCCATCACTCATGCCTCGGTATATATCCGAATGATATGAATATGCATAAGGACCTATTTAAAAATTTCTGGTGGTTTGATATAAAAAGTTATGTGGAAACGTATGTGGTCAAGTGTTTCACTTGTCAGAGGTGAAGGCTGGACATAGGAGGCCACCAGGGTTGTTACAACCACTACTCGTAGATGAGTGGAAGTGAGAGCATATCATGATGAAATTTTTCACAGTCTTACCATGGTCTGAGCGTGGTCACAATGCGGTATGGGTTATAGTGGATCCGCACACGAAATTGGTGCACTTCTTTTTTATTAAGTTCACGGACAGCATGCCTAAGTTAATGAGATTGTATGTCTAGGAGATAATCTGACTTTATGGTGATTCGCTCTCTATTGTTTCGGATATGGATCCTCAATTTGTGTCTCGATTATAGAAGAAGTTACAATAGGAGTTAGACATTGAATTGAATATGAGTACTGCGTTTCACCCTGAGATAGATTGAATAATCGAAACGAACCATCCATGGTAGACATGTTGAGAGGTTTAACACTTGATTTTCATGGTAATTGGGAGTAGAATATGCATCTCATATATTTCTCCGACAACAACAGTTATTAGGTGAGCATTCAGATGGCTCCATATGAGGCTCTTTATGGGAGGTCGTGTTGCTCTTCAATTTTTTGGACTGAGGTGGGTGAGAAACATCTCACAAATTTGTATTTGATCAAAGAGCAACGGATCATGATGACTCAGAGATGATAAATAAATTACGTTAATAATCTACGGATACCTCTAGAGTTTGAGGTGGGTGACCATTTGCTACTCAAATTTAGAACTAGGACTGACAGTCACCAGTTCTGCCAAAAGGAGAACCTTTCCCCTAGATATATGGGCCCCTTTGAGATCTTATAACGGATATGGGATATAACGTATCGCTTGGCACTACCTCCACAGTTGTCACAAGTTCATAACATGTTCCACGTCTCTTTATTGAAGAATTATCTTCATGACCCTTGGCATGTCATCAATTACAACTGCATTGAGTTGGAGGAAGATGTTACATTTCAACGTGACATGTATCCATCTTAGATCATGAGGACAAAGTCATGAACAACAAGGCCATTCCTTTAGTGAAGGTTCTCTGGGAGTTTCAAAGTGTTGAGGGAACGACTCGGGACCACGAGTTGGAGATGTGTGAGAAGCACCTAGAGCTCTTTGCTCTACTTGGTTGTTCTGATTTTGGGGAGAAATCACCTAAGGAGGGGAAAATGTAACATCCATGCCTGAGATTTGTTCTCGAGTCCTTATAATTTATATGCCCTTGAGCCATGAACTGTATATTAAGAATGGATGTTAAGTTTGTGTTATTATTATGGATTTTATGCAATTTAAATTGGAGTTTTAATGGCCTAAAGTTGATGACATAATTTTTAATCATCATTCTAATGAAGGTCATTATCATTAGAAGTAAAAAAGAACATGTCTTTTGAACGAGGTTCAAACGACCTTCTCACAACTAGGACCTATTCATTTTACATCATTCTCTGGAATCTCGTTGGAACGCCCTCGTTCGAATGAGGTGTGTTTTCATTCAAAAGAGGGGAAGTTTCCCATTACAATGAGGTGGATCTATTTTCCCCTTTTAGCCTTACGATTTTCCCTCATTAGAACTCTCATTACTGATAGGTGATATCATTCGAACGAGGTCTAAGTCATTCGAACGAGCGAATCAAAAATTGAAAATCTACACATTTCAATGTGTTGTCATGGTGTAGGGCATTGGATTTATGGTGTTGTCGATATCTTAGTGACTCAGAAGAAAATATGGGTTTAACCATTGGTTAAAGGGTTAAGTTTTGGGGGTTTAAATGGAGGTAAGAGGGTAGACATAGGCATTTCTCATCAGATTTTTGGAACTCTCTCTCTCTCTCTCTTTAACCTCCACCATTTTCAACACATTCCCACCATTTCCAAGGTTTCCCCTTCTAGCCCTAGAATTTTCCAAGTTCTTCCAAGGCTAAAACACCCAATTCAAGCCTAGTTAAGGAAGAAGCTGGGTAAAAGAAGCCATTGTTGGAGCCCTTGAAGAAGTTGGATCTTTCCAGTCATTCCCTATAAGTTTTTCCTCTTCAAATCAAAGGTAGAGATTTCCTCCAAGTGTTTTCAAGATTAAAAGCTATTAGGATGAATTCTAGAAGGGTTTATTTTGCAAAAGTATTTTCTAGTACAAAAATGGGATTTTTGATGAAAACTAAGTTCAAAATGGCTTTTGATGAACAAATGATATTTTAATCTTAGAAAAATGAGGAAATAAGCATGAAGATATAATCCCATGTCAATATCATGTTCAGTTGCATATTTAAGGGTTTCTAGGCTTGAAATCCTCCAAAAAAGGCTCAAAATGTTGTATTATGTTAAATAAGAATTTATGGACATGATATGTTGAAATAAAATGGGTTTCTTGATGAACTAAGGAAGTTGGAAATATTAACCCTAAATATGTTTTAGAAATGAAGAAGAAATGATATTGAATGCCACATTTGGGTAAAAAGGTGAAATGGAGATTTTGTAAAATGATCTTTATGATATTAAATATGTTTCTTAAAAAGAAATATAAAAAAATGGATTTTTTTTGGAGAAAATGGATAATGAATGATTTTCAGGGCATAAAATCATGAAAGGTTGTTTTGAATGTAAAATTGATGATTTATGATGCCGTGCTGAAAGAAATGTATTTTTCACAAGGTTTCGATAAATGAAGGGTAAAATGTAATTTCAATTAAATTAGAGGCTCTTAGTGGTGGGACATCATCATTTGAACTTATCGGTCGGTTTGTGAAAAATGGGTAAATGAATGAAATTGCATGAGAATGGTGAAAGTAAAGGAATAATGTAGACATTGGTAAAAATATTAAAACACATTAATATGGACTTGGATGAAACCGAAAAATATTAAGAAGGGTTCATAGCCCTAAGGTGAAAGACCCAATATCATTGGCAAGAGCATATGGTAGCATAGCCGGCAGTGTATAGCCCATTAAAGTATGCGGGTAATACTAGGATTCTGAGAAAAGGTAATGGAAATAAAAATGAACTTGGTTATTCTTAAGGAATGTAAATAAGACAACCTAATGAAAGGGGAAAATGGAGACTAAGGAATAAAATATGATTAAATAGTCTCTAAACCCAGTAAAGGGTGGTATGAAATGGCTAAATGTGAGTATAAGCACATCGCTTTGGTGCATTGCAGGGTAATTACATTGATACTAGCTAAATTGTTAAACATTTCTGGAATTATTTAAAATACATGTTATATGTATAGTATTTTCGTCGAAAAGGTGTAGCTTAGTACTTTCCACCCTACTGAGTATTCATTCACCCCTACGTTTTTTGTTAAAAACCCCACCCCGACCCCGGGTACATCAAGTAGGGATGTTGGCAAGGACATCGATAAGGACCCTGAGGGTAATAATCATCGTTAGAAGCTCTAATATATACATTTAAATTGTCTTTTTAAACATTTGATTTGGAATATTTAAATCATTTTATTCGGTCTTTAGGCCATGTGATGTAATAATACAGGGACAATTATGGTTATTTTTTATTTATTTAGCTTTGATGAATCCACGAATTTTCATAAATGAACCTTATCAATTTGTCTAATTACTTAAAGGGATCACTTATTTCTCAAATTGAAACCCGTAATCCTTACAAAATGGTATAATTAAAGGGTTTTTCCTTAAAGAATAGAATTAGGCTTTCTCCCTCTCCCTTTAACCCCTTGACTCGGTGCGGGTTGATCCGACGGTAATCCATATCCATGTCGGAGCGTTACATATAGGTGATTAAATCATGGTTTATGTATCAAATTCAGTTTATGTGTTTACGAGCCCTAAGTTTATCAATTTAAATAATTCAACTCAGGTTAGCTAAATTACAACAGACTTTCGTAGGATTTATCAACATGATTCAAAGGGTAACAATATATATCATATCACAATTCAAATCATGGAGTTTCTCAATACTTTATCTTAGTTTATTAATAAAAGATTAAGGTTTAATATCATTATTAAACATATTTAAAAATTAATTAATAAATGATTAAATCGGATTTGTAAACATATAATTTAGAATCCAATGGACAACTACTTCCATAGAACAATTCTAGTTAAATTTGTAGACACAATATTCTAGGACCCCTAATTCTCTCCATAGGTCCCTTGAACCTCCCCCATTCACTACAAACCCTAGGTCATACTCTGAGTACCGATCTAGTGGCCATCGGGCACTCCCGAGTCCCCTTTGATTCCGATAAACTCCACCGTCAGAGATAAATCTCAATGAATCTTCGAAGGGTTTCGAATCCCCTTTCCAACGGCACGCCACATGCACAAATCGACATAACGGTTCGGACGAACAGTCCATTTTACAATAGAAAATCGATCTAGAAGCCACCAGGCATTCCTAGGCCCCAATTTCACCCTAATTAACTCCATCGTTATAGAGAAATCTCCATGGATCCCCCAAGGACTCCGAATCCCCTTTGCAACAGTATGCCCCGTGCACGAAATGGCATAACTGTTCGAATGAACGATTCGTTTTCCCCCAAAAATTGATTCGCAAGCCACCAAATTCTCCCGAGCTCCATTTGACAAATATCAATTCTTTATCTCGAATGAGACTGAATTAATGTTAAAAGTTCACTAAATACCCTTTCTAACGGTCCACCCCATGCATGAATCGGCTTCATGGTATCGACAAACGACCAATTTTACTCCAAAAGGTCACCAGGTGCTTCCGGGCTTTGGTTAACCAAATTCAACTCTTTGAACCAAGAAAATATCTTTGGAACATCAAAATACCTCAGATACCTTTCCAATGGTTCACCCAATGCATGATTCTAACTTACAGTTTGGATGAACAATCCATTACCATCTAATGATCTTCCGTCCAATGGACCAAAGGGAACTTTTTAGCCCCGTTTGACCCAAAGACAACTCCTTAACCCGATAGAGGCCCAAGTAATCTTCAAGGTATCTTAATTACATTTCTAACGGTATGCCCCATCCAAGATTTGGATTTACGAATTGCATTCTATGACCGTTTTTCTGAAAAAATCTACACGAGATTGTCGATTGGCATGACCATTTTCCTGTCAATCAGTAGTGTGTCTAGGGTCACCTTCCGATTGTTAGGGCTAGGAATATTCCAATCGGAAATCCTCCTACCCTATATAAGGAGGGAATGAGATCATTTCTAAGGTACATCTCAGATCCATAAAGATCAGTGAGCTCAAAACATTCTTCTGCAATCAACAAAGTTTCCTTGTGTGAAATTCCTTTCCATCTTTCATTCCCATCATTTTCATACCCAATTTAGCAAAAAATATCCTTCTTTCTCATCCAACATTCATCTCAACTTTCAAGGGATCTCTTCAAAGATCAAGATCAAGTCTCCAAAGAAGGTCCGAATAGCCCTTTTCTCTCTCTAAATTTTTTTTATTTCCGCATTAGTTCTCTAAATTCTCAATTTACCCTTTACTTTTGATCATACACATTAATATTTCACCCTTTATTAGTTATATTGCAGATACTTTATTTTCTATAAAAAAAAATAATACAAAGAAAAAGAGGGTTACGCATAAATTCCGACGGGATTATTCAACACTTTTTCTCAAAGCTAAAAATACATTTTCCACACACAAACATATAATAAAATTCCGTTTGAATCTATGCGATAGGCCACACACTAATTACGTGGATTTTGATTTCTTTTGTAGGCTATGTAGGTGTTTCGGGCTAAAACTCGAGACTCAAGTCCAATTTTTCAATTTTATTATTTTTATATTTTTATTTTTCCATTATTTTATCTATACATTACTCATATATGTCATGCTTGTGATTTATATTTCCGTTTTATCTAAAAAATGTTATTGTTCCATTATAACAATCAGTATCTCGATAAGCGCGCACATCATACTTTCTAATTATTATTTTGGGAACATTCCTTTGGATGATCCCACTCCATATTTTCCATGATATGAGTCGAACGATTCTGATCTCCATATATATATACGCGTGCACACATTTCACAAAAAAATTAAGGAAAATAGTAACATAAGCGCATGAGAGATCGAAAAAGCAGGATGGGTGCCTAATAACTCCCCATTCTGTAACTTAGACCCCGAACATCAGAACTATTGATTTTATAAGCATTAGTTTTATTTTGATGTCGCTCTCTCGAGGAGGTGACATGTTCTATTTCCTGTTTTGTGCAAAATATGCTGGTACCTCTATCTTTTTACATCACACCACATCGACGACGGTTGAAGCACTCCTAAAAAAGGGCGTGAGATCTTCTCTCCCTCTCCATCCAAACACCCCGATATGGGAGGAAAGATGTCACACCCTACTTTTTGGTATTAATAAACAAGAAGTACACATAAAATAATGAATTAAAGTTAAGGTGCAATAGCATAACCTTTTATTTGTTATTAATATGTTACATAAAGAGGTACCACATCAGCGGTGAATTACACGTTTCTAGTACACACAATTACATAGAAAGTTGAAAAAACGCCACTCCTTGTTCCCGTCTGGTCTAATCTCTTGCCCATACGGTCACATATGCAAACAAGAGACCGGTGTTTGTCTCTAGTAGGCAAGAAATACTATTTCCTTTTTCCTGGCTCATCTGGAGAAGGAAGGAATTGCACAAATATGTTAAGTAGATTTTACCAATTCTATAACAATGATATAGATGTAAATGAAAGTTGGAAATGTGTATAGAATTAGTGTTTGAAAAGGCTAAAAATAATAAGCTGATAATTTCATACTTATCAGATTATGAACATTAAATGTTTGAAATTCATAATTTCATAGTAACTAATCCATTTAAGAAAATACAACACATTTCGAGTTAAATTAGAATCATGGTTGAAGAAAATCAAGGAATTTGAACTAATAATCCCATACTTACTAGTTCACTAAGGGATATGAAGGTAATTAAGCCATCAATGTAACTTTATCATAAATAATCCCAAACCCTTTGGGGGGAAAGTAACGTCTTATGCTCATAATTAAAGTGGCACTCATATGTATGTAGCAATAATCAGGGATCTCAATCATCTAAGACCAATAGGCCAAGTAGAAAGTTTTTTGGGATAGCACGTCAATCTACTTCCTAGTTAATACTGATGCTTATGGTAAAATATAGCACAAAAGTGCAAGGGCAAACTAAATCAATAGGGTAATAATCTCAGTTATTAGGTGAGAATGGTTAAAATTTGATTCTAAGTTAAATACTGGTGATAAATCAAATATTGATGATGTATAACCAAATATATAGTATAGCAGTATAACAAAATGCACATACTCATAGTCAATGTGGCTATCACAGAGTGATATCAATAGCAGTATTTCAAATACTCAGAGTATAATACTCAAATGGTAGGAAAAAACTACTTGCTTTGGGTATTTTGTTGACATGTGGTCCCATAGGAATATTTGATACTTGGTTTTCTATTATACAAGTGGGGCATAGAAGTATTAGGTGTTAATAAGTCAGTTTTCCATTTAAAATTGTCTTTAATAAAGTTTTAGGGGTATACGTGTAATTTATTTTGGGACTTCAAAATAAGTATCGTAACCTCATTTTTGAACTTTGATGCAAGAGAGTTTTTCTCTTAAAATCATTTGATGTATGTAGGGGCAAAGTTTGGGGTAAAAATTCCAAAGTTGGAAAAATTACTTGGGGTTAACTTGTAATTTTAATAAAGTTTCTTTAAGTAAAAACCTCATTTTTGCATAACTTGAGCTATGAATATCCAAACATGGTCATTTCTTATACCATTTTAATAAGAAAATTTAAATAAAAATTTTGGAAAAAAAATTAGATTATTCTGATTGGCCATGCGCCCTCACGCGCGGGGTCAAAATTTCTAGGAAAAGTCTTTATCTGCCTCCTCTCGAGGTTGACTTTTTAGGGTTTAAAATTTTGACTAGGGTTTTCTCCTTATGTGTTATACAATTGGAGATGATTTTTTAACCAACTAAACCTATTTTTTCATGAGGATTTCAAATATATAAATTTCATGGTTCGCATCTCAGTATATCTTAAGTTGTAAAACTGTGTTTTTAGGAAATTTTGACTTAACATTCGTGGATTTACAGAGTATGGAAGTGTATCTTATGAATTGGGTTGAGTTTCTGCTATTAATGGGAATAACTTGGTTTTGTTTTCAAAAAATTTGATGGATTATAGATTGAGAATTTCGAATTTGCAGGTTTTTGGTTTTAAAAACACTTTCGATCGATTAGGCTTATATATGAACTTTCATGGGGTTTCACCATTAAACTTGATATCATGAGGTTCTAAGGAGTCTATTCATGTCTTTAAATTGAAGTTTGAGTCACTGTAATGAATTTCACCCTTAAAGCTCAATCTTTAATGGTGTTCCTACTGATTTCTTCTAATTTAGGCATTATGACACGTAAAAGCTTGCATGTTTCTTGTGTTCTAGCTATATTAATTATGCAGAAAACTACTAGTATTAAAAAAATTTCATTTAATTAATGAAATGAAGGGTTACCTGAATTGAGTGAAATTTTGAACTTTGAGAATGAACTGTGGGACGAGTTTTTACTATGCCTAACGTGGGGTATTTATACTACGTGGAAAGGAGAGTTGATTGGTTGATAAAAGAGGTGGATGTGAAGGAACTTATTGTGAGTTTTGTATTGGGTTCAAATGGTTTCACATGGTTCCATAAGGTTTTACCATGTGTTACCATGTGATTTTCACATCCATTGCTGATGTGGTTATTTGAGTAGGCTAAGGTAACATTAAAGTTTGGTTTTAGATCCTTTCGACTTTAGGTAATTGAAATTATGCCCATAAAAGTGTGTTTTTGATAAATTTTAGGGATAGTTTGGTAATTTTATAAATTTTCTAGGATTAAAACTATAATTTCATATCAATTGGGGTTAAAACGTTTAGTTTGATGTTGGGTTGAGGCTTAG
This sequence comes from Sambucus nigra, assembly GCA_949130495.1. Classification (NCBI taxonomy): domain Eukaryota; kingdom Viridiplantae; phylum Streptophyta; class Magnoliopsida; order Dipsacales; family Adoxaceae; genus Sambucus; species Sambucus nigra. The sequence goes on along the minus strand of OX422213.1, from coordinate 337,389,963 downwards.
GGGTTCAATATATCTTGTTTTATTTTATTTTGAAGTTTTGGGGAATTTTTTATAATAAATGGGAACTTTAATGTTGAAAAGTTAATAAGAAAACTTGTAGGTTTTGAAACATAGGTCATTTCTTCTTTGAAAGACTTTTGAATTTACTCATCGTATGGGGGTTAAAATCGAGGTCGCAGGTTATATTAAGGTTTAAAAAATCTCGATTCGTACAATCTACCTACCAAATAAAATTCGTCCTTGAATTTAACTTAAAATAAGTTGGGGTATTGATCCTTCAATGATTCCTTTGGTTCCCATGTATCTTCTTGTTGATTCTGGTGTTCCCAAAGTAGTTAAAATGAGGGGATTTCTTTATTCTTGAGATACTTCACTTGGCAATCAAGTATTGGGATAGGACGTACCTCAAATTCAAACATCTTGCCATGTGTTAGTATGGGATGAGTCTAATATATACTGACGTAACTGTGATACATGAAACACATTATGGATATTTGATAATTCCACAGGTAACTCTAATTAATAGGCTACGGATCCAATTTTCTTAGAAATTGTGAAAGGTCTAATATATCGGGGTGTTAATTTTCCTTTATTTCTGAAGCGTAAAATTCCTTTCCTAGGTAATACTTTTAGAAATACCTGCTCCTATTCTTGAAACTCCAATGATTTTCGGCAATGATCAGCATACTCTTTTGTCGATCTTGAGTTGTCTTTAATTTCTCTCAAATCTATTGTATTACATCGGTGGTTTCCTGAATTATTTTCGTTCCAAAATGTTTACTATCTCCGAATCATATCCAATATACCGGGGATCTACAAATTCCACGGTAGACACCCTATTATGTTACCCCTTAAACTCTCCTTAGGTCCCTGGGACCTCCCTTCATCACTACAAACCCAAGCATTCCCCGAGTACTGACCTAGAAGCCATCGGGTACTCTGAGGCTCCATTTGGCCAAAAGTCAAAGTCTTCAGCTCGACCGAGACTGAATGAATCCTAGAAGGGCCCTAAAACCCTTTCAAACGGTCCGTCCCGTGTGCAATTCTGACTTACCATGCGAACGAATGACCCATTTTCCCCCAAAACCTGACCTAGAGGCCACCGGATGCTCCCAGGATCCGTTTGACCTAATTCAACTCTTCAGCTCGACTGAGACTGAATGAATATTCAAAGGGCACTGAAACCCTTTTCGAACGGTCCACTCCGTGCGTGATCCTGACTTACGGTAAGGGACGAATGATCCGTTTTACTCCGAAAGGTCACCGAAGGCTTCCAAGGCACGATTGACCAAAGTCTGTTCCTCGAACCAGATCAAACTTTTTGGAATGTGGAAGTACATATCCTAACCTTTCCAACGGTCCACCCCGTGTGCGATTCATACTTACTAAGCGAACGAAAGATCCGATTGCGTCCGACGATTCCCCGTCCAATGGACCGACGAATGCTTTCGAGCCACATTTGACCCAAAGTAAACTCCCTAACCTAGTAATGGTACACAAGACATTTGAAGGTCTCTGAATTAACTTTCCAACGGTCTGACTCGTGCGTGATTCGGATCAATGGTTTGTGCTTTGCGGCCTATTTTCCGAAAAGGCCTAAAAGACACTTCCAAACGGCAGGTCTCAGACCCTGCCTATCGGTAGTTTGCCTAAACGCACCTGCCGATTGGCAGGAACAGGGCTATGCCGATCGTCAATGCCCTGGGCCTATAAAAAGGAGGCCTTGGCCTCATTGCAAAGGGGGACCAGATCAGAAACAAATCACTCTCAGCAAATCTAGAAAACCTCTCGCGAAGTCAGTGCAATTTCCACATCCAAATCCCTTTCCAACCTTCACCTTTCAACATCCTTTTCATCAAACTTGGTGAATTAACCACTCTCCATCATCATCCAAGTGCAAGGGATACTCTCCAACATTCAAGATCAAGCTCAAGATCTTCAAGAAGGTCCAATTTTCTTAATTATCTCCATAAATTCTCATAAATTAGCATTAACTTGTTTTATTACTTAGCACTTTTATTCTCTCATCTCACATATCCTAATATACGTTTTATTTAGTATTATTTCATATCTCTTATTTTCATACAAATAAAAAATCAAAACACAAGAAAAATAGGGTTTGCTCATAAATTCCAAATGGGAATTCTTACACTTTTCTCACAACTAAAACACTTTATATACACATACACACACATGCAAATAAGAAAAGTCCCCGGTTGGATTTATGGGATAAACCCCACCCCTCATTTTGCATGCGAACTACGTGGACTTTGATGCCTCTATAGGCTACGTAGGCATCTCGAGGTAAAATTCGAGATTCGAGTCCGATTTTTACTTTTTCTTTCAATCTCCTATTCTCTCTAAATTAAATTCTCCTAGATTACATATATATATACATATATTTGTTCTTAGTGGAGTATTATTCCGCATGCATTATCGTTCCATCATAACGGTCAACGTAAAGATAACCGTGCTAATCTTATTTTCTACTATTTTTATACCTTCCTACGGATGACTTGCTCTACCTTTTCCATGGTACAAGTCGACAATTCCTACCTCCACTATATATACCCATGCACACATATCACAGGGAAAATAAAGGAAAATAGAAAAAAAACCATAAGAGACCGTAAGGGCGAAATGGGTTCCTAACACCTTCCCAATTTGTAACTTAGCCTCCGGACCTTTTTCGAATCATTTTGGCTTCGTATGCATCAGTATGTCTTTGGATTCTGTCCTTCAGGATGGCTCCCCTTATTTTATTTGTTTTGAGTAAAATAGACTAGCGACTCTATCTCTCTACATTTTTCACCTCACCCAAATGACGTCATCCGAAGCGCTCCCGAGAGGTACGCGCGGGACTTAGGATCCTCCACCATGCTCCTGCCCTCCGCGAGGATCGGGGATGGCCACAGTGGTGACTCTATTGGGGATTTTTATTGCTTTGAGGGCTAGACTCTATTTACATGGTGTTAGGTTTGTTTATATTTTCCCCATTTTTACATGTTCCCATTTTTCCTGTATATCCCATGCTTACGCTTCTATTCACACACTTGTATAAAGTTCTCCATGTACACTTCGTACCACGTGCACCTAGGATCACATATATCCACATGTTACACGCATCACCCATACTTGGTATAACATTTGTACTTGTACTTTGCTCCCTGTTTGGCATAATTAAGAAAGATATTCGCATAAGATACTAATAAGAGAATCATGCTTGATTCACACGACATCACCAAAGAGCATTGTTATTGACCAAATTTTTACCCAGTAACTGGAGGGTCATTTCGTGATGGGCGCTGGTCCGGCAAGGCGCAGTTAGCCTAGGCGATATGACTCTCACCTTCCATTGGCCAAGTGATATGCCCGTTTATACCCTGAGCCTGGGCGGGGATTACCTCTAGTACGGACAACCCTACGAGGGGACGACCCTTCAGTAGGCCCCAGCTGGCCACCACCAGACTCCAGACGACAGTACGAGGGGCCGACCCTCCACCAGACTCCAGACGACAGTACGAGGGGCCGACCCTCCACCGGGCTCCGGACGACAGTACGAGGGGCCGACCCCCAGGCTCCGGACGACCCTACGAGGGTACGACAGTACGAGGCCAGAACTAAGCCAGACTCGCTACCGGAAGGAACTTTGCCCTCGGCCTCGGCTCATAGGCCAAGGGTGACATCCTGACAGCGCGTGGTTTGGGAGACGCGTGGAACAGTGCGCGTGAGGCTCATATGACACGTGGCAGACCGTTATAACCGAATCACACCCTCACGTGAGGGAATATTGTGTCATCATTTGGCATCTACAGGTGTCAACAGGGGGTTGGCTGGATCATTATTCACATGCACCATGCTTACCTGGGGGGGGGTACACTACACCCCCCAAGACCTATATATACTTGTCACCTACAACCCTACAGGGGATCGATCCTTGAACAGTAGCCCTAGATAAAACTCTGCTTGCACACACAGTAGAGAGAGGGAGAGAGGGTTATGTGCATTGTATCCAAGGCCATTAGTGCCCATACTTAGTGGATCACACACTCACAGTGGATGTAGGCCAATTTGGCTGAACCACTATATATCGTTGTCTAATTTCCTCTTATACTCATCCCCTTCTATACACTTACATACTTATATACTTACATCTCTATGGCTGCCATAACTACTACTGTTTGAGCTCACCATCACTTACCTGGTGGTGCTAAATCTTAGCATCATCAGTTTGGCGCCGTCTGTGGGAACGAGAAGACATCTCTTCCTTTGTACAGCTTGACCTCACTGGGCACTCTGGTGGTGAACCAACACTCCCCCTGAGAGGAGGTGTTTCACCATTGAAAGAGACCTACTAAGGTTCCCAAGCTAACCAGTATTTTCTTCAGTTTAGCTCTTCATAGCTCAAGCACATGGCACCTGAGATGCCACCGCCACCACTTCCCCCGCCGGATGATGGGGGAAGACCCAGTTCCAGTCAGCCACCACCTCAGTCTGAGATGGCTGATGTGGCAGCAGCCCTAAAGTCTCTGGCAGCCAGCCAGCGGATGATGCAGGAGCAGTTTACAGCTCTGAGTCAGAATATACTGAGACCACCAGGGGTCTCACCTGAGATGATTACTCCGGCAGCAGCTCCAGGACATCATGAGGCCAGGGGACCACCCCAGGCACCACATAAAGACCTGCCACCCCCTCAGCGGCGTAGGGATGTTGCTGACCCCCGGCGTTTACGCCTGGGGAGGCAAGGAAACCCTTGCCCAGAGGACAGGTATGATGATCTGGAGGAAGAAGAGGCTCCAGTAGAATGCTGGGAGCCATATGAGGTCTCCAACAATACAGTACGACCCCTCCAGGACAGTAGAGGAAAGTGCGGGAGACCAAACCATGATGATCGCCCAAGAGGCTCTGCTTTTGACCGTCTGAGCAGGGGGTCGGCATTCGAGAGGCTGGGCCCAGTGAATGACCTGCGAGACAAGTTGTCCAAGTCAAGAAGCGCAGCGAGATCTAGGAAAGAAGCAGAAGGCCGACCCCAAAGACGGGATGACGGCCAAAGGGAAGTAAATAGCCGACACAGGCCTGCCGTAGCGGAGCCCTCCATCCACCTCCGAGAGGCAGCAGGGGATAACATCGGCCAGGCCGACCCTGTGAGGCCCTGGAATGACTCAATACAGAGGTTAGAGGATAAGATTGGCGACATACTGAAGAGCCGGGACCCTCTTCAGAGGGGATACACCATGGGCTCACCCTTTGTGGCAAAGATCGTCAACTTCCCCACGCCATCGAAGTTCAAGCCTCCCGTGGTCACCCCAAGATACGATGGGAGCACCAACCCTGTCCACCACGTGGAAATGTATCAGTCGGCGGCAGACATATACTCTATCTCAGATGAGATGAGGTGTCGTGCCTTCTCTGGTACCTTGACAGGGGCTGCGCATGTTTGGTACACGTCTCTTCCAAAAAATTCTATTGGAAACTTTAAGCAGTTGGCAGACCTGTTCATCCACAATTTCTGCTTTGGGGTGAGGCCACAGAAGAAGACCACACACCTGCTCTATGTTAAGCAGGGAAAGAACGAGACTCTGAGAGACTACATAGCCAGATTCAATAAAGAGAAGCTGGAGGTGGAAGACTATGAGGAGAGCATAGCTATGACAGCCCTGATTGGAGGGCTCCAAAAGGGGAAGCTATTATGGAAGCTTGCCGAAGACCCTCCGAGGACGATGGCTGAGCTGTTGTCAACAGCAGGGAAAGTGATGAACGCCGAAGAGGCGATGGCCGCAAAACATGAAGACGAAAAAGGAGGTGCAAGTGGGAATAAATACCCCAAGAAGAACAAAGAGGGGAAGAAGAGGACCATGGATGATAAGTTCGCGGGGTACACCCCTCTGACGGTCAGCTGTGAACAGATCCTCAATGAGATAAAGAGTGACCGGACACTGAAGTGGCCTGAGAAGCTGAGGGCAGCCCCCGGCAAGAGAAACAGGAACCTGTGGTGTGAATTTCACCAAGACCACGGCCACGTAACAGACAAATGCTTTGCTCTGAAAGATGAGATTGAGAAGATGCTGAAGGAAGGGAAGCTCAGAAAGTACGTCGACAAAGACGACTGCAAGAGGGGCCGAGGGGACGACCCCAGAAAGAAGCGAGTCGATGCTTGCAGAGAAGGTCCTCAAAAAAGAGGGGACGACCCCTCTGATGATGAGGACGACCCCGACCTGCCGCCGAGAGACGACCACGGCCCTGTCAAGAGGCTCAATATGATCTCGCTCGGGGTGGGAATGATCTCCGGGGGACTTGCAGGAGGAGGGTCTGAGGTCGCCGACAGGAAGGCCCATGTCGCTGAGGCTAAGGCAGTGATGAAGACGGTGCACTCAACCTCCGTAGAGGTCAAGTCAGAAAAAAGGAAGAAGGTTGATATGGACACTTTGATTGTGGGATTTTCAAGAATGGACTTCAAGGGCCTATTGGCCCCGCATGATGACCCTCTCGTCATCACCACCAGGGTGCACGGGTGCGAAGTGCCGAGGATCCTGGTGGATGGGGGCTCATCCGCAGATGTGATGTTCTGGCCATGCTTCAAGGCCTTGGGCCTCAGTCGTGCCAGACTTGTCCCCTACCATCATCCATTGATTGGGTTCAGTGGGGAGAAGGTTCACCCCCTAGGAATATATGAGGCTGATGTCAGGATGGGGGACGAGTGGCCGAGATGGCTCACCAAGAGGGTCAGTTTCTTTGTGCTGGATGAGCATGTGTTTTCGGCATACAACATCATACTGGGACGTGTGGCCCTCAAGGGGTTTGAAGCTGTGCCGTCTACGGTCCACCAGATGGTTAAGTTCCCTACCCCTTATGGGGTGGGGGAAGTTCAGGGAGACCAGACGACAGCGAGAGAGTGCTACTACAACTCCGCTGAAGAAAGGGAGGCACACAAGAGGGCTACAGCCACTTACAACATTGATACCCTAGACCCCAGGGACGAGACGAAGCTCAAAAAAGGAGAGGCCGCTGAGGAGGTAGAACCCATCATCCTCGATGAGGATGACCCGGGAAAAACCGTCCAAGTTGGCAAATCTCTGAAGCCCAGTATCAAGGAAGACCTCATCAAACTGTTAAGGAGAAGGCGAAGCGTCTTCGCGTGGAGTCATGTAGATATGCCAGGGATCGACCCTAAAATCATGTGCCACAAACTCAATGTGGTAGAGGGAGTGAAGCCGGTAAAGCAGAAGAGGAGGATTTACTCTAGAGAAAAGTATGAGGTCATCAGGGATGAGGTTAAAAAATTAGAAGACGCTGAATTTATCAGAGAGGTCATCTACCCTGAGTGGCTGTCCAATGCAGTCATCGTCCCAAAGGCCAACGGCAAGTGGAGAATGTGCGTGGACTTCACAGACCTCAACAAGCATTGTCCCGAAGACAGCTTCCCTCTCCCCCGCATCGACCAGATGGTAGACGCTACCGCAGGCCATGAGCTCATGAGTTTCATGGATGCCTACTCAGGGTATAACCAGATTTTCATGAACCCCGAGGACTCAGAGATGACCGCCTTCATCACTGACAAGGGGACATACTGTTACAGGGTAATGCCCTTTGGCCTAAAAAATGCGGGGGCAACGTACCAGCGCCTCGTAAACAAAATGTTCGAAGACCAAATTGGGAAGTCTATGGAGGTTTACGTAGATGACATGCTGACTAAGAGTCTGAAGGCAGAGGATCATGTGGCAGACCTGGAAAGGACCTTTAATACAATGGACAAATACAAAATGAAGCTCAATCCGGCCAAGTGTGTCTTCGGGGTCGGAGCGGGGAAGTTCTTGGGATTCATTGTCAATCAAAGAGGCATCGAGGCCAATCCTGAAAAGATAAAGGCCCTTATTGAGATGAAGACCCCCAAGTCCATTAAAGACGTTCAGAGGCTCACAGGGAGAGTGGCTGCCTTGAACAGATTTGTGTCAAGGGCTACAGACAGGTGTCTACCATTCTTCAAGATCCTCAGGAAAGCCTTTGAATGGAGCGAAGAGTGTGATGAGGCTTTCAAGCAGCTGAAATCATACTTAGGGTCTCCCTTGCTGCTGTCACGACCCGTGGAGGGTGAACGACTGTACGTGTACCTTGCTGTCTCAGAATCCGCTATCAGTGCAGCAATCGTAAGAGACGAAGATGGGATACAGAAGCCCGTATATTTCAACAGCAAGGCACTCCAGGGGGCAGAGCAGAGATACCCGAGGATGGAGAAGTTGGCCTATGCCTTGATCCATGCCTCAAGGAAGATGAAACCATACTTCCAGTCCCATACTATGGTCATCCTTACTGACTCTCCTCTTAGGCAGGTCCTACACAAGCCTGAAAAATCAGGAAGGCTAATGACCTGGGCTATAGAGTTGGGGGAATTTGACATTGTGTATCAGCCTAAGACAGCCATTAAGGGGCAAGCTTTGGCAGACTTCGTGGCTGAGTTCACATGGGAAGAAGATGAGGCCGAGGGTGAGACCCTCGGGAAGGCAGATACAGAAGACACACCCGCAGAAATGGCTGAGACGAGCACCGCTGGAAGGAAAGTGACTGAAAACGAAGAGGGAAGATACATCTTTAGACAGGGGTCCCTCTCTGAGGGAAATTTTTCTGAAGGAAAGACTCCGTGGAGCCTCTTCGTTGACGGGTCCTCCTGTGATAGCGGAAGTGGTGCTGGACTGATACTATCAGCACCCGATGGCACAGACGTCGAGTACGCCCTGAGGTTCAATTTCAAAGCCTCCAACAATGAGGCTGAGTATGAGGCCTTGATAGCTGGCCTCTCCTTAGCCAAATCCCTTAGTGTCAGCCAAATTTTGGTTCACAGTGATTCAAGGCTGGTGGTGAATCAGATACTAGGAGCCTATGAGGCCAAAGACGAGAGGATGGCTAGGTATCTTGATAAGGTGAGGTCATTGCTAAAAAACTTCAAAGAAGTGAAATTCAAGAGGATACCTAGGCTCGACAATGGCCGTGCTGACGCACTTGCAAGGTTGGCCTCAGCTACTAGGACAGACATAAGGAGGACAGTCCCGGTAGAAATTTTGCTTCGACCAACTATCGAAGACAACGAGGGAACACTTGGCATTTGCATGAATGTTTCTCAAGAACCTTCATGGATGGACCCCCTGATCAGATACATTAGAGGGGGAGAGATGCCAGAAGCAAGCCAAGAGAGGAAGAAGCTGAGATACAGGGCTGCAAAGTTCGCTGTCATCGGAGACACGCTGTACAAAAAGGGGTTTCTGCTCCCCTTACTTAGGTGTGTGCATCCCTCAGAGGTCCCTTCCATTTTGCAAGACGTGCATGAAGGGTCGTGCTCAAGCCATATTGGGGGTAGATCCTTGGCAAAGAGGGTGATCACCCAAGGCTACTGGTGGCCGACCTTAGGAAAAGATGCTGCCGCATACGTTAAAAAGTGTGACAAATGCCAGAGATTTTCCACCATCCCTCACCAGCCCCATCAGCCTCTCACCTCCATTACATCCCCATGGCCATTTGCAGTGTGGGGGATTGACCTTGTAGGACCCTTACCGAGGGCAGTCAATAACTATCGGTTTCTCATCGTAGCAATTGACTACTTTTCAAAGTGGGTAGAGGCTGAGCCAATGGTCACGATCACAGAGCAGAAGACCTTTCAGTTCATTTGGAAAAATGTAATATGCAGATATGGTCTACCCAACACCCTCATCTCGGATAACGGGACTCAGTTCAAGAATGCCTCTCTGCAGAAGTACTGTGAGAGGGTAAGTATCAAACAATTTTTCTCCACCCCAGGCCGACCTCAGGCCAATGGGCAAACCGAAGTTACGAACAGGACAATCCTAGATGGGATTAAGAAGAGGCTTGAGGAGGCAAAAGGAAGATGGGTCGAGGAGTTATATGCAGTGTTGTGGGCGTACAGGACGACAGTAAGGACCTCTACTGGGGAGACCCCATTCATGTTGGCTTATGGGTCAGAAGCAGTCATCCCCACCGAAGTCGAGTTTCCCACTCATAGGGTCCAAATGTATGACCCCCAGGGAAATACAGAAGAGAGGAGACTTGACCTAGACCTGATTGAGGAAAGAAGGGAGGATGCTGAGATAAGGCAAGCTTCCTACCAGCAGAGGACCGCAAATTTTTACAACCAAAGGGTGAAACAGAGGCCTATCGCAGTGGGAGACTTGGTTCTTAAAAAGACTTGGCAGAAACCCAACAAGCTCCATCCTAATTGGCATGGCCCATATAGGGTCATCGATGAAGTTGTCCCGGGGACCTACAGGCTAGAGAACCTGGAGGGGGAACCTTTCTCAAACCCCTGGAATGCAGATCATTTGAAAAAATACTACCAGTAGTGTTGTAAGGTCTTGATAAGCCATAGTTGTAATAAGCATTGTTTCGACAGAACACATTGAAGATTAATGAGAAGTATCAGTGTTTCCCTCATCCAGTGGTTATCAGTTCTAGTATACATGCAAGGAAGTTGATCCCTCGGCTATAATGGGGACCAGTGGAGGGGACGACCCCTCCACTCTCCTCAAAAAAGACGAGGGAAGACTACATTAAAATCCATTAAATTGGAAAGTTGATCCCTCGGCTATAATGGGGACCAGTGGAGGGGACGACCCCACCACAGTCCTCAAGAAAGACGAGGGAAGACTTTGTTAAAAACCATTGATTTGGTAAGTTGATCCCTCGGCTATAATGGGGACCAGTGGAGGGGACGACCCCACCACAGTCCTCAAGAAAGACGAGGGAAGACTTTGTTAAAAACCATTGATTTGGTAAGTTGATCCCTCGGCTATAATGAGGACCAGTGGAGGGGACGACCCCACCACTGTCCTCAAGAAAGACGAGGGAAGACTTTGTTAAAAACCATTGATTTGGTAAGTTGATCCCTCGGCTATAATGAGGACCAGTGGAGGGGACGACCCCACCACTGTCCTCAAGAAAGACGAGGGAAGACTTCAAAATCCATTAAATTGGAAAGTTGATCCCTCGGCTATAATGGGGACCAGTGGAGGGGACGACCCCACCACAGTCCTCAAGAAAGACGAGGGAAGACTTTGTTAAAAACCATTAATTTGGTAAGTTGATCCCTCGGCTATAATGGGGACCAGTGGAGGGGACGACCCCACCACAGTCCTCAAGAAAGACGAGGGAAGACTTTGTTAAAAACCATTAATTTGGTAAGTTGATCCCTCGGCTATAATGAGGACCAGTGGAGGGGACGACCCCACCACTGTCCTCAAAAAAGACGAGGGAAGACTTAAAAAACCATTAAATTGGAAAGTTGATCCCTCGGCTATAATGAGGACCAGTGGAGGGGACGACCCCACAACTGTCCTCAAGAAAGACGAGGGAAGACTTTAAAATCCATTAAATTGGAAAGTTGATCCCTCGGCTATAATGAGGACCAGTGGAGGGGAAGACCCCACCACTGTTCTCAAGAAAGACGAGGGAAGACTACATAAAAATCATTAATTTGGTTCATTGAACCCTCGGCTATAATGAGGACCAGTGGAGGGGACGACCCCACCACTGTTCTCAAGAAAGATGAGGGTAGACTTTATTTAAAAATCATTAATTTGATCATTTGATCCCTCGGCTATAATGAGGCCTGATGAGGGGACGACCCCACATTGGTCCTCAAAAAGACGAGGGAAGGGATAGTATCATCATCATCAACGAAGAAGCAAATTTGCAAGGAACAAACCATAACAGAATTAAATATGGGAGACAGTTGTGAAAGGAAGAGACGATGGTATTAATATAGAGCGTCAAGTGTTTTACAATATACAGAACAAAAATACAAAAACAAGGGTATGGGCTACAGGCAGCCACCCTAGGGGACGACATCAGAGGGCAGAGCCTCAACATCAATGGGAATGGCCTCCTCAGTTACCAGCACCGGATCATCTTCAGATGTGCCGACCCCCTCGATCTGGACTTGGGCCTCCACTTGATTGAGGGCCTCGGCAATTAGGGGGTCGTCCAGTTGAACACCCTCCAATGATGGGCGAACAGAGGAGACGACATCACCAAATCTGAGGACGACCCACCGGCAGGCCGTCCTAATCCCCCTTTCAAGATATTCAAGGCCGAAGCCCTGAAATTCGTCTGAAATCTTGTATGCCTCCACAGCGTCAGTCTCAGCTTTCTTGATGGCCGCCTCCAGATCAGTCTTATGACGGGCCTCCAGGTTGATCAGAGCCTCATCCTTGTCCTTGATCAACAAGTCCTTGTCTTTGAGCAACAAGTCCTTGGCCTGCATATCGGCATCATGCTGCCTCGTCAGCTCATCAAGGACTCTAGCATGCTCAGTCCTTGTGCTCTCCAGCTCGGCCCTAGCAGTGTCCAACTCTGTCCGTAGGTCAGCCTCTTGTTGAATGGCCCTCTCAGCTTCATGGAATTTCTGTTGGTTCTCAGCCATCCACTTGGTGGCAGAGGTGAAGGCACAGACAGACTGCAAGAAAAATGAAGATGCGTCAAGGGGAGCCGAGGGAACACAATGAAATTAAAGGTCAGGACCAATACCTGAGCAAGGGAGTGCAGACCGTAGTCATACACTTTGGCCGGAGGCATCTGCGCCAAGAACTCGAAGTCGGAGGCCGATGGTGCAGAGAACATTGAAGCCTTTGCTGCCCTCAAGTTGGCAATGAGAGATGAGGGGTCGGCCCTCAGATGGGACAGATTTTGAGACCAGAAGGCCCCCATGCTTGATGAAGAGGTTGCTCCTTCAGAGGCCTCGGCCCTGGCCCTCGTCTTAGGGTCAGGACGAGGCTCGACAGGAGCCTCAGGCTCCTTCCTTTTGTGACTAACAGCTGTCGGCTCAACAACTGTCGGCCCTGAGGCCCTTGTCTTCTTAGGAGCTTGCTGAGGCTCCTTCCCCTTCTTCTTTGACAGACCAGCAAGAAGGCTTGGAGCAGTCATATCCCAAAGATAATCTGACACGCCTGCAGGACGACCTGAAAAGGATGCGATGAATCAGAAAAGTTCAGAGATAAAGAGAGAACACTTCAAAAAAAAGTAAAGATGGGAAAATGTTCAGTATAACTCACATAGTTCTGTCAGAGGGCCGACCCTCAGACCAGCTTCTTTAAGGAAGCGAGGGGTCATCAAATCTTCGAACTTTGGGATCTCACCCTCTCTCCCTCGTCCCCTCAGATACTCAACAATATCCCTCTCCTCCAAGCTAAGTCCGGGGTCTGACCTAGCTTTCATGGAAGGGTTAGACCATCTGTAAGGAACCCTCGGAGCATCGGCAGAAGGGGACGCCTCGGTGGAGCTCTCCCATGCCCCAGATATGAAGAAGAACCTTTTCTTCCAATCATGATTGGAAGTTTGAGCTACGTGGAGCAGCTTCTTCTCAGACCTTCTCGCTCCCAGGTGATAGTATCCGGGCTGTTTAGATGAAGAGGTGATATTGTAGCAGGCCAAGAACACGTCGGACGAGGGCTCATCGGTGAAAGCATTTTTCCACAAAGAGATGTACCCCAGAATCGTCCTCCATGAGTTGGGTGGAAGTTGAGAGGGGGAGACGCCCAGAGCCGACAGAATGTCTACAATGGCAGGGTGGAAGGGAAGTCTGACACCTACTTTGAACATTTGCTCGTAGACTGCAACCTCTCCCTCTTCACCCTCAAAAACCCTCTCAGCCTCAGAGGGCACCCTCATAGTTACCTCAGAGGGCACTCCGTAAATATGCCTCCATATCAGAAGGTCCCTATCCCTAACAGAGGAGATAAAAGACGAGGCATGGGAGGTATCAACCTCATCATCTGTATCATCGTCCTCATCCTCCTCATCACCTGCAGGAGGACCCTGAGGAAATGCCATTTGGAAGGCGTTGGGGGATAGGGTTGTCACAGGGACAGCCTCAGAGGGGATCGTACCCTCGGCCTCTCGGGAAGGGCTAAGGTCAGGTGAGTCCCTTCTACCAGAAGTTCCAGCACCAGTTGGAGAGAAGGCTCTCTCATCCATTTCGCTTTGTTTGGAAGTGTCGGCCGGACGAGATGACGACCCACAAGACTCAGAGGGTTCAGATGGTCTTATGGTGGCAAGAGGAATGGGAAAGATGGGTCGTACCCAATTAGGGTCGGCCCCTCGTCTCCTCTCTTCCTCCTCCTCTATCCGTCTGATCTCGGTAAATAGCTTCTCTCTCAAGGACGGGAATTCAGACACCAGGTTGTAAAGCCTCCTAAGCATTAAGGGGAAGACCCTACACTTAAAGAAATTATACTAGACTTGGCTAATTCAACCACAAACACTTGGGAGATTGACCAGGGTTGACCTTTGGATTAAATAAAGAACTCAAGGGTTTTCGTCAAGAACGTTCGAAGAACTAGTGACTGGAGAAGACACCGGAAAAAGCTATGGGGGAGCTCTAAGAACCAGACGACCTACGACCCTAAAAAACAAACAGAAATGAAGGCAAAAGAAAACGCGTGGTGAAAGAGGTTACCTGATGAGAAGAGGGCAAGAACGCTGCTGAAACCTGGGAAATCGGAGGCTGAAGTGGCAATGGAAACTGGTTCTAGAGAGAGAATAACCTTGGGCGCGAAGAAGAAGAAGATGAAGAGAGATTTTGAAAATCTTTTAAATACTTTGGTAATGAGTGGACCCATTTACCAAAGAAAGCTATAATTAGGGCACAAGGCCCCAAGCATACTGCACAGCCGCCCTGCCTTGGAAACTGGAACGCCAATGAGTATCTGCACAGGTGTCACTCACCTAACTGATCATACCTGCATCTCATTTAAAACACTATCCCTCAGCCATCTCAATGACACCTATGGCTAAGGGCTGGGGGGTGATTGATATGCCCGTTTATACCCTGAGCCTGGGCGGGGATTACCTCTAGTACGGACAACCCTACGAGGGGACGACCCTTCAGTAGGCCCCAGCTGGCCACCACCAGACTCCAGACGACAGTACGAGGGGCCGACCCTCCACCAGACTCCAGACGACAGTACGAGGGGCCGACCCTCCACCGGGCTCCGGACGACAGTACGAGGGGCCGACCCCCAGGCTCCGGACGACCCTACGAGGGTACGACAGTACGAGGCCAGAACTAAGCCAGACTCGCTACCGGAAGGAACTTTGCCCTCGGCCTCGGCTCATAGGCCAAGGGTGACATCCTGACAGCGCGTGGTTTGGGAGACGCGTGGAACAGTGCGCGTGAGGCTCATATGACACGTGGCAGACCGTTATAACCGAATCACACCCTCACGTGAGGGAATATTGTGTCATCATTTGGCATCTACAGGTGTCAACAGGGGGTTGGCTGGATCATTATTCACATGCACCATGCTTACCTGGGGGGGGGTACACTACACCCCCCAAGACCTATATATACTTGTCACCTACAACCCTACAGGGGATCGATCCTTGAACAGTAGCCCTAGATAAAACTCTGCTTGCACACACAGTAGAGAGAGGGAGAGAGGGTTATGTGCATTGTATCCAAGGCCATTAGTGCCCATACTTAGTGGATCACACACTCACAGTGGATGTAGGCCAATTTGGCTGAACCACTATATATCGTTGTCTAATTTCCTCTTATACTCATCCCCTTCTATACACTTACATACTTATATACTTACATCTCTATGGCTGCCATAACTACTACTGTTTGAGCTCACCATCACTTACCTGGTGGTGCTAAATCTTAGCATCATCACCAAGTACCTTCGACGTATATCAAATGGTTCCCCCTCATCGTACCGCTTGACCGAAGTCATGACGGGAGGTATATCGCAGGGAACTCGTTCACGTATGCCGAGTATATCGAATTCGCTCTCACATGTACCGTCCCCACGAGGTATATAGTGAGGCAATTCACATACACTCAGGTATATCAAATGGCTTGTCCACACGTACCAATTGCCCACAAGAGCAAGACGTATATCGTGGAAGTCACGCCAAAGGGGGGAACCCTTTCCTATTCACGTAACCAAACTGCATACCCATATAGAGGTGTCAAGCCTAGGACACACATGTTAGATTATCGATTTTGACCCGAAACTCTGCCGAAATTTTGGGTCGGCCTACTGCCAGAATTTTTGTGCATTTTTTTCGTGAGCCTGGTCACAAGTCCAGCCATAGCTTTGTATATATTACAAACCCAATTTTTCCAGGCTCGGGTCCCGTCCGGCATTTTATTTTGCATTTAGGAGAATTTAATACAAGTAAGAACATAATAATTATAATAATCATGCTGAGATCCGTCACCCAAAAAAATCCAAAAACATTTCTCCCTTATTTATCGAAAAGCAAAAAAAAATCTCCTCTCTTTATCAAAAAGCCAAAAATATTTTGTCTTCCAATCTAAAAAAAACGTCAAAAAATATTTTCATTCTTTCTTTCACAAATAAATCCCATTTTTGCGCCTTATCAGGTCAATCGCAAACCCTTGGCCTGGCTCCTTATTGGCTTCGGTCTTCAATTAAATCACCCCAGAGCTCCATTTGTTCTCCTGTTACTTCTCACAAGTCCGATATCAATTCTCTTTCCATGGAGAACACAGATCAAGTCCTTGTTGTGCAGTCGGATCTGATGACAGTCCTAGCTCAGCTCGTGTCTAAATTGAGGTTCGAGAGATGCAACAAAACTAAGTTCCCATTCCTCAAGAGCCCGAGGCCCTATTCCCACGTGCTATGGATCCACTCGAGCCTATCTGGGTTCTTAAAGAATATCAGCACGCTCCACGTGCCCCTCCTACTAATGGGCCACCGCCTGCCCAGCTTTTGATGCTGAATCTTGCCCAGCATGGGGCTAACTTGCCTATGATCATTGATTCGAAAGAGGAGGAATTGAACAAGGTCAAAGAAGACCTCAAAATGCTCACCAAGAAGTTTCACCAAGTCAGAATCTCGAGGAATTACATGGACTACACCCACATGTCTCCTTATCCTAAAGCGAGGTTACCCGAGTAGTTCAAGATGCTAAATATCGAGAAATTCGGAGGAAGTGGACCCCCGATTGTTCATCTCCATAGCTATCACTGTTCCATGACTCTACTAAGGGCTTATGAAGAGATGATGGCCCAATTATTTCAACAAACTCTGAAGGATAGCACCCTCCAATGGTTTTTGTCTCTCGAAGAATCCTGAATTCGTAGTTGGGAGGATGTGGCCCGAGGATTCATGTCACAGTACAAATACAATGAAGTGCTTGAGGTCACCTGCTGTTATTTAGATTTGCTCAAACAGAACTCTGGGGAATCAGTTAGTAATTTCATAGCCCGATGGAGGGAAAAATCAGCTACCATGACTAATCTTCCTTCCGAGGAAGAACAAGTCAGCATAGTGAAGATGAATTTCTTACCCCATGTCCGAGCAACCATGGGAGGATAACACTATCCCCATTTCCGAGATCTAAGAGAAGCAGGAGTAGAAATCGAGGAAGGTCTTGCCAAAATAGAAGTCGAACCAAAGAAGGTGTCCGGACAGTTGATCCCTAGGAAATATGATAAACCTGCCAGTGCTACAGTCTCAACCATCAACAACATCTCTCAACCAACCACATCATGGGTACCAGAAAGTCGCCCTGTCCCGGGACGAAAGGAATACACCGAGCTCCATGATCCCCTCTCCAAAGGTTATCAAGCCTTGTTGAGCTGAAACCTTATCAAACCCTTGGATCCTCGTCCATTGCCAAATCCACTCCCAAGAAACTTCAAGGTAGATGCCCATTGCGCCTTTCACCAAACAGCTGGCCATACCACTGACCAATGCTTTCACCTCCAAAATGTAATCCAAGGTCTAATTTACCAGGGTACCATCGCCCCATTAGCAAATTCTAATCCGAACACTACTCACAACCCACTCTCAAATCATGTCAATGCCATCTTCTTAGAAGAGAACTCAGAATTTGATCCTTAAACTCAAGTCACACCCATATACTCTCCTAAACCTCTCCAAATTTTCCCATATTTCCTCTGACACCCTGGTAGCCTCGCTGATTAGGCACTGTCACTCCTTACCAGAGCATGCATCGCCATCCGCACTCGTTTCTATAATGGAAGCATGGAATTATCAAAAGTATTAAACCAACTCCTAGAGTTCGAGATGAAATTGCCCTCACAGATGATCATTGATTGCCAAAGGTTCAATTCGCTATTCTTGGAAGCACGAAAATGGGCATGAGAGTCAGATAGTTGGGTAGTACCTACCGATGAAGTCAGCTTGGATGATGTCATCTAGATTATGGCATAATTATTCAAACGAACCAATAACATTTGCAGTATCACCGAGTTATTCGATGCTTTAAAGCTACAAGGGAGCCTGGTCCCTTCACCCTTAAACATCCCACCGATTGGGAAAACCTGTATGAATAAGTCGTTGAAGTTGTGGGATGTATCGACTTTATATGGAAAGACAGAATTGTTGCCACCGGATGGGGGGAAGAATTCAAAGATTCAAATGAAGAGCAAGCTTCAGAAAAAACTGGCCCGGTAGCCAATATGTGTAGAATGATATCATTTGAAGAACTTCTCAAAGAAATAAACAAGGTGGCGAAACAACCCAAGGTTGATGAGGAAACAGGGTTCATGTTCTTCCCTTCTTCAGTAAATCACATGACCAGATCAGGGAGGCATTACTAGATCCCAAGCTCACTACCAGCCAATGATAAAGGGAAGGGCGTCGAAAACCTTCCTATGACAGAGATGACCCTCGAGGAAAGCAAGATCCTCGATCAACTGAAGAAAACTCAAGCTAACATCACCCTATGGGGTCTTTTCATGTCTTCTCAGCTGCACAGAAATGCTTTGATCAAGTTTCTCACTGGACCCACAGTTTCTCCTTCTACCACACTAGAAGAAGCAATAAATTTGGTCGAATCCCTGACCTCTACCCGAATGTTATCCTTTTTTTAATAAAAATCCCCAAGATTGGGCCAAACCACAATCATGCACTCAATATCTCCATCAAATTTATGGCGAAGGTCGTGATACTCTCTCTTGTCGATAATGAATCCGCCTTGAAAGTATGCCCACTGAGAACTTTCAAATGTTTAGGACTGAAAGAAAGTGACCTCTCTCCAACCTCCATTGTTGTGCTTGCCTACGATATTACCATTCGGGAGGTGATGGGACCCATAAAGCTTGTAATGGGGGCTGGACCTATAAACCCTGTGATCGAATTCCAACTTATTGACATCCCAACTTGTTTAAACCTATTACTTGGATGACTTTGGCTCCACAGTATCAAGGGTGTGTCTTCCTCACTCCATCAGAAATTGAAGTTCTTCACTGACGGACGGGTCATCACCATTTTGGTCGATGATGATAACACTGAGGGTGCAAGTACGATCAGTCCAATTCTTGAGATATAACATGAGTAAAATGATCTGATCCTATCAGGATTTTAGGTTGAACCACTTCTACTCCCGGCATGGGACAACTTTAAAGAAAGGGTTTGTCCAAAATACAACCCTCAGGGCAACGTCAATGTGATTCATATGTTCAGAAACATGCACTTCATGCCCGGACTAGGGCTAGGACAAAGACAGTAATGCATACTCAATCCCATTGAACTGAAGAAAGATTTCCCTTCATGTGGTTTGGGGTATCAACTGTCAGAATAAGAGCTCAAAATGATCCACCAGTCTCGACCAAAGAGAGGACTAGACAACATCCAGACTATCCCAGGTGACTCCTTGAATGGACGATTCATCAAAGAGGGCAAAGACTTGCCCTTTTACGGCTTTCCTGAACTATGGTATGACCATACAGACAAGAAGATGAAGCCTAGAATGGAGATCTTTTTACAAGATAGCTACCCATGGGCGGAGACTTCCCAACACCATGTACAATCGCTCATCAAAGATACCGAAGAGACTGAGGAAAGTGATCCGAAGATTCCTTCAACTTACAGACACTGGGGCTAAAACTCTGCATGGTTCACTCAGTCACTACATCACTGGATCCGTCCCAACTGATTAAAGCTACTGATACACCTCTCCTCAACTGGCATGTTGTGACAGTTCTACCTGCTAAAATCTCCCTTAATCCTAATGTTTACCCCATTTCTTCTTTTGTTGTCTATCCTTACTCAAATGTAATCGAGTCCTCTTTTGATGAGTTTCTCAATGCTATTTTTCCTATTAATAAAATAAACGAAGATTTTGAGTATCTTATTGTGCCTTACATTAACTATGTAGATTCTAATCAAACTTTTGATGATGATTATTTTGAAAATGAACAATTCTTAACTGGTCTAAATAAGGTTAATAATAAATAACATAATCGTGTTCAAGTTAATAAAGAAGAGAGTGTTGTTATAAACCTCAGTTCTAGTAGCCAACTGCGCGAGATTAGGATAGGGGCTACCCTCGACGAGCATGAGCAAGCACAACTCGAAGAATTTCTAAAGAAATTCGTGGATGTCTTCGCATGGTCCTATGACAATATGTCCGACATTGATTTCTGAAATAGCTCAGCATGAGATTCCCACTCTCCCAAATTACAAATCGGTTAAATAAAAGTTGAGAAAGCTCTGCACCGAATGGTCTCTCAAAGTCAAAAAAGAGGTGGTCAAACAGTTGAGCGTAGGCTTCATTCTTGTGATCGAATATCCCACATGGCTAGACAACATACTGCCCGTGCCAAAATTAGGAGGAAAGGTTCGGATGTGTGTAGACTATCGGGATTTGAACAAAGCCTCTCCAAAGGATGATTATCCGCTACCCAATATCGACATGATCATGGACAACATAGCCAGTCATGATCTTAAGTCATTCGTCGACGGGTTTGCCAGATACAACCAAATGAAAATGCACCCAGACCATCGAGAAAAAATCGCATTCGTCACCCCATGGGGAACCTTTTGCTACACTGTTATGCCATTTGGTCTCAAGATCACTGGGGCTACCTACTAGAGGGCTGCCACAACCATCTTGCACGATCTGATTCTAAAATAAGTTAAGGTGTATGTGGATGATATGATTATCAAATCCAATACTAGAGAAGGTCATGTTCCCTCTCTCCGAAAGTTCTTCAAATGACTATGACGGTATCAGATGAGACTCAATTCGCATTACAAAGGGAAAACTCTTGGGATTCATGGTCAGTGAGAAAGGGATAGAAGAAGATCTTGCCAAGATAAAAGACATACTTGAAATGCCCCCTCCTCAAACAGAGAAAGAAGTTCGAGGTTTCCTTAGGAAATTATAATACATCAACCGGTTCATCAGCCAGCTAAACTCCATCTGTGAACCTATCTTCAAACTCCTCCGAAAGGATTTAACTAAGGTTTGGAATGAGGCCTTCCAAGAAGCTTTTGAACGAATCAAATAATATCTGACCCAACCCCTAGTACTCACGCCACCACAGCTTGGTATCCCTTTGCTCCTATACCATACCATAATCGACACTGCAGCAGGGGCTTTACTAGCCCAATACCTTGAAGATTCCAGTAAAGAAAGAGCCATATATTATGCCAGTCCTAAATTGGTCGGGTATGAGGTCAACTACACTTCTTTGGAAAAGGCATGTGTCGCACTTGTCTGGGTCACCCAAAAGCTGCGGCACTATATGATCGCCTTCCCCATCAAACTTGTATCCCAAATAGACCCCATCAAATACCTGCTTGAGAAACCTGCCTTGTCCAACCGAATGTCCCGATGGTTGATGCTCCTAGCCAAGTTCGATATCATGTACGTCACACAGAAAGTCATGAAAGGAAGGTCCATCTCTGACTACCTCGCTGAATACCCCATGGATGAGGCCGATGTTTGGATCTCCGAATTCCTAGATGAAAACATCCTCTACACTGCCCAGGACAATCTCCGAAGGCAAATGTTCTTTGACGGCGCTGCCAACAAAAAGGGATATGGCATTAGGATACTTCTGATCGCCCCAGATGACTCTCACACTCTCATCGCCATCAAGATGGATTTGCCCTGCACCAATAACATGATTGAGTACGAGGCATGCATGGTAGGCCTCAAAGTTGCTCTCAAGAAAGGTATTCAATGCCCAGACGTGTACGGGGATTCCGCCCTCATCATCGGTCAAGTTCTCAGAAAATGGAGAGTTAAGGACGAGAACCTCCAACCCTTCCATGCATGCCCACTTAGAAGAACTAGCCTCCCAATTCCAAGACATCACTTTCCATTACCTACCTCGAGCAAAGAATAACCTAGCCAATGACCTTGCTACCTTGGCCCCCATAGTTGAAATGTCCAAAGTAATAATAATGACCCACTTCCTTATTTAAAAGCAAGATAAACCAACCCACTACTACCACATCGAGCTCGTCACCACAGAAGATCCCGAGATAGCCAATTATTGGTACTATGATATTTGGCACCTCCTCAAGCGTGGTAGGTATCCCGAGGGTTCTAAAAAGAAGGATCGGGAACCCCTTCAAAGATTGGATTCCCAGTACATCATCTATCATAAAGCACAGCTCAAAAGGAACTTCGATGGAACTCATCTGTACTGTATCGTAGGGGCTGATATTGAAAAGATAATGCAAAAGATCCACAGTGGGGAATGCGAACCCCACATGAACGGTCACATGATTGCCAAGAAAATCATTCGACAAGGCTACTAATGGACCACCATGATCCACGATTACACCGCCTATGTCCGAAGATGACTCAAATGCCAACAATTATCCAACCTTCAGCATCTGCCTCTGCACGAATTATACAACATAACTTCTCCCTGGTCGTTCTCCACCTGGGGTATCGACATCACAGGGAAGGTTACACTGAAGGCTTCCAATGGGCATGAGTTCTTCCTAGTTTCCATTGATTACTTCACCAAATGGGTAGAAGTTGAGTCGTACGCAGTGCTGAACGCCAATAAAGTGGCCAAATTCATCACAAAAAATATCATCTGCCGATATGGGGTCCCACACAAGCTAGTATCAAATAACGGTGACATTTCGAGGCAAAAGTTATAGAAGTGGTCAACGAGTATGGGATTCACAGACACAAATCTTCTCCCTATCGACCTCAAACCAATGGTGCAGTTAAAGTCGCCAACAAGAACCTCAAAGCCATCATCAGTAAGATGACCGAAAGCTATCAGGATTGGGACGACCGGATCCTATACGCCCTTTGGGGCTACCGAAACTCAATTTGAACCTCTACTGGGCTACCCCTTACTCTCTAGTCTATGACATGGAAGCAGTCTTACCCATGGAGATGGAAATATCCTCATTACATGTCATGCTTGAAAGCAAGGTCAGTGAAGAAGACTAGTGCCAAAGCCGTCTTGACGAGCTGACCTTCCTAAACGAAAGGAGATTAAAAGAACTATACCATATACAAGGGTAACAACGTCGAATAGTGCGTTTATTCAATAAGAGAGTCAAGGACCACGGTGTCCGAGAAGGGGACCTAGCCCCAAAGAGATAATAGAGCCCATCTGGGACCCAAGAGGGAAATTCAATCCCAATTGGAGCAGTCCCTACATTGTTAAGAAGATCTTGTCTGGCGGTGCTGCCATGATCACTGATTTAGATGGGGAAGTGATGGCTCATCCAGTCAACCTAGACCATCTCAAGAAGTTTTACCCTTAGCCCGAAATATCAGCGCACTACAACTTTTCTCATCTCCCTTCTATTCTATAAAAAAATCTCTTCATTTCCCTCTACCCAGAACTACGTGGGCTTGATCCTTTGCAAAAACCATTTTCAAACAAAGTAAAACTTTTCAAAAACCCCAGAGGTACGCAGGCAGCTCATACACCTTACATGATCACGGCCCTTTCTTTTTCACAAAATACTATTCTTTTCTTATCTCTGAGAATGACAGTCCATTCTAACATATACTTGAACAAAAGGATTATGTATGCCTTAGCGATCGGTATAGATAATTAAAACAATACAAAACTCATCAAAAGGCACAGCTAGATGATCAAAAACTTGTTTATTTAACGAATAAGAAATTTCGGTACAGATTACATAAGAAAAAGAATGGATAACTCCCTTCCCCCTACCTTCCTAAAAAAGACAAAATAAAATCCCCACATTTATTCCCCATTACATAAAAAACTCTCCAAGAGTCCTACCCACAGCTACCAGAGGAGCCTGCTCCGTCATCATCATCTGCATCCTGGGGTCCCTAAGCTTCCCCTGCCTGAACAGAGTGCCGCAGGATCTCCATGGACCGATAAGCCCGAATCAGCTTCAAAAAAACTACAACACCTCCCTCCATGGTATTAAACAAAATAAGCCACCTTTGTCCAGTCTCTACTGCCAACATCTTGCTGACTACTCTCCTCTACAACCACTTCATATAACCCCCAGGGATATGCCAAACTCTCCCAACAGACGGAGCGAAACGGGTCAACGGACGCCGATTCTCCCACAAACAGCCAAGCCATATATGCAGACACTCAGTAAAATCTTCTATGGGAAAGAATTCTAGTGTTCGAGGTGTCATGACCTGCTCCCAGCCAAATTAACGCAGAAGACGCCAAGGGAAATAGAAATCGGTCTATTTGAGACAAACCAACCGAATATATGGGTATTCCCCCAGCTCCAGAATAGGCAGCAACTATCCCCACCAAGGCACTGACCAGCACAGATTTAGAGCCCCGTGCTCCACAAACCAATTCTCCCACCTCTCAATATTCGAGCCAACGCTGATGAAATAGCATGAAAAGAAGTTGAGTACAGTCGATAAAGGGTACTCCAGAGGAGTCACCAGACGGAGTCTCTCAGACAACCACATGAATAGCATCACGGGGCTACCCATCAGGATGTCAGAATGACCTTCTCACCAGGCATCCAGGCCATTCAAGGTCTCCTCCAATATCACTGCCGCATGATTGTGATGGTATGACATCCAGGAAATAATGGATACAAGTTGTGGGTCCACCAGCAGTTCCCCAATCACCAGCAAAAATTTTGATACTAAGCCCAGAACAATGGCTCCGGCGTATCCAGCATCGCCATCCTCCTGCAAATGCACGGACTGTAACACCGTCGAAAGGGAGATCATTCCTCCAATAACCAATGGTCTGGCCACCGAAGGCGAAATACAAAGAAGCCCGGCCAATAAATCCCTAGGAGAACAGGAAAATTCGGGTAAAGCTCCGGTAACACTGGGATTTATCCCCGGCATGGAAGAAAATTCCTCGTATGTAGGAAAAATTTCATCCAACCCAAAGCGGAATACATGGTCTTCAGGATACCAAAATTGTGCCTCCACCATCATCATGTTCCACTTAATGGACCGATTGCGCCACAAAAAGACTCGACGCATGTTGAAAGCATCGTAGTCAACATTATAAGAGCACATTGCTTCTAAGGCTTCGAGGTAGTTAGCAAACTCAATGCTACCAGAGAGAGCCATCTTCCAAGACTAAGAGATAGTAAGTAAGTAATTAAGTAAGTAAGTAAGTAAGTAAGTAAGTAAGTAAGTAGTTAAGTAAGAGTGTGAGGGTATGATGAAAACACTCCATCCTTTACCCCTTTTCATACTTGAGAACCCTCACAAAAGACATAACCCCTGAAGAAATCGAAAGAAATCCTACCCCACAAAGTATAAGAGGCTGAAGAGGTCACTAATCAAAGCTTTGAATTGATGGGCCTAGACTTGACTGCTGATAGGCAGGACAAGGGGCTTGCCGGTCGGCAACCCCCTATTTATGGAAATTTTCCTTTTTCCTCTTTTGTCAAAATCCGAAGCTCAACAAAAATAAATTGATATTCTCAATAGAATTTCAAAAATCCTCTTCCACCCCTATATACTTTATCATTTTTAAAACCTTCCTTCAAAATCCCAAAAATATCTCTTTTTACGGTCTCATCAGCAAAGTAAAAGCGCATGTGCATGCTTTCACTCATTCATCATTAACAAAAGATAATAAAAAAAATATCCCATTGCATTGTATATATATATATTCTTCTGTGTTAAATCAATGTTGCACGAAATAAAAGAAAAGAAAAAACAACTTGACTCAGCCCGAACCCACATTCTCTCTCTCTCACCTACCCTTAACCCCTCTCTCTAAGAGCATCCACCCCTGCGATGTGCGCTCTTTCCCCTAGGGCGAGACGATGCACCACCACTACCCGAGCTAAAATCCTCCCCGAACGAAGCAGATGGCACCAAGCAAGAAGGAATCGGGACCGCATCCCGAATATGGGCAGTCGCCGAAGATATCCAATCTCTGATATCCCTCAGCCAAGTAGTCGACACCCGAACATACTACAAGTAAAAGGCAAAATTAGTATCAAAGAAAAAAGGATCAAAATAGAAAAGAAAGACAGAGAGGAATAGGAAAAGATATACCTCAGGTCAAAGAACCTCCTATGTCAGGCCCAGCTCCTCCGATCCACCGCATGAGGACGGTGCAACATGGGGACCATCCCTCCATTAGCTCGTCGAATATTGTATGAAGGGGTATGCAATCGAACAAAGGGAACCTCTGAAGTCACCACCACCGCAGATGCCGACAGACCACCGTCGCTATGGGAAGACCCCACCACCCGACTCGAACCTTTAGGACGAATAGGTAAGGCATCATATATTATGGGCGCCATCAACCAGCTCATCACAACTTCCAAATAGTCATACGGTGCAGCCGTATCAGTATACAACAGGTAGGACTCGCCAATCATCAACGCGATCCTCGCATCCTCTGGCAGTAGCCTCTCCCGCCTCATAGACGTAGGAGGTCGCGCAGATGGCACCACCACCTCCTCTGCAATCTGTCGAACCACCCTTTCCCCAAGATACCAAGAGTGGCCAAACTCATGCGCCAGCAAATGCCTCATTTGCGCATTCACCCTGGTCACCCCCGTATCCTGAATGGTTGTCCCCCAAGGATAAAAAGTCACCTGAAATCCCCAGCAGGCATAAGTCAATACAGAATCATAATGTGCAAAAATCAAGGCGAAAGGAAAGAATCTTACCCCACCATTGGTCAGGCCATTCAAGACCTGACGCACCACCTCCAAAGAATGAGATCCCTTTGACTGTCGATTGGCTTTCCGCCATCGATACAATCGATAGAAGTCCATAACAGTTTCGTCCTTTAAAGAGATCAGCGGGGTATTACATCCAATCACCTCATAAAACCACGTCTGTCAAAGACAAGAATTCACAATAAAAAAGAGACGCGTAAGGAAAATGCGAATGCATGAAAAGAAAATATGCAAATTAAAGAATACCTCAAGAAGATACGTGGCTCCAGTAAAAGTTTACCGACAGCATTGACTAAATGCGTCCAAAGAAAAATAAAGGGTCGCCAAAGTCAGGCTCCCCCAATCACAGAGAGGGATGTTAGAAAACATCCTCAAGTACTGTAAGAAGCACAAATGGACGACATCACCGCTCAACGCCACCATGAAACCTCCCAGCACCAATAATATGAACAACCGGGCCATCTGCCTCACCTATAGCCCGTCCTCCAAATCAACCTCCCTACTCAGCAAATCATCCTTCACCAAGGATAGCAGGATGGAATCCCCAGAAACTATCCCCCCTACATCGCTAAGCACCGCCTGCACCTCATTCGGCCTCACCTGTAGAGATCGATCCACATCTATCTTCTCTTCATCACAATCTATCCCTAGTAGCTGCTGCACGACTATGGAAGTCATGGTCATCTCCCTAAAACTGAAATGGAAGGTATGGGTAGTATCCCATCACCTCTCCCCCAGAGCACACAAGACCGCCGTCGAACGAGGCATCTCATTCAGCGCAGATGCCAACCTCTCAAAACCCGCTGAGGATACCACCCAATGCACCACAGGTGGAAGATGCTCTCAGACATCCTTAAGCCCCGTAGTCCCTCGGGCACTCATGTTCTTCAAAGAGATATCGGACTTTCAAACGAAAAAACCTAGTTACAAATTCCCGAAAGAATGAAAAATCACCAAAAAGAGAAGAATGCCAAAAGTCAGGTTCCTTACATAACCGCCAGCGTTCACCACCCTCGAAGAGCGATGATGCAATGGCTCCTGTAGCAAGGTCTGCTCATCCGTAAATGGCTCGAATGAGTCACAGGAGTTCTCACTCCCCAAAGCAAGAGGCTCCCTAGCCCTCCACTCCACGTTCGCCCAGTCATCAACAGTCAACCATTCCTTATGTGCTGCAGTGCTCACAAAGGCGGCCATTTCTTAAAGATCGGAATGCTAGAAAGATTTGTAAAGGAAAATCGCAAAGAGAAAGAAAGCAAGAAACTGTGAAAAATGAAAGGAACTCTCCCCTTTATATAGGATGCCAAGGGTCATGCCGATCGGCATTGACCCCCACCCACCGATCAGCACTGACCCCTTACCTTCCCGAGGTAGTCCAAAAGTCCGTGCCACTACCGAATGGCACCCCTCATACCATGACGATCGGCACCCCCTTAAAATTTAGTACAAAAATTCCCAGAAAATACCAAAAAGCCCTAAAAAAAAGTCTCAAAAAATTCCTAAAAATCCTAGGAAGGATTTAGAACGTTTTCACAAAGAATATTTCGCACTCCCTCAAACTGAACCCCTATTTCCCCAGTTGAACTCCTAAAAACCAAGTAAAACTCCTCCCGATAATGTCCCCGGAGGATCTCTAAAGATCACCCCATATACCCCAAAGGTCTCAATTTTCCCCAAGCAGTACATCCAAACCCTGGGCCACCTAATCACCTCCCTAGTGGAATTTTGGCTATTCCTTTAGAGGATGCAAAAGATTTCCCCAGCAATCGGCTCCCCAACCCAAAATAAAACTACAAGATAAATCTCCCTAGCATAGTTCCCCAAGAACATCTCCACTTAAGCCCACGGAATTGGCTTCGACCCGCAGAAATGGTCATCTCATCTTTAAGCCCGCACAATTGGCTTCGACCCGTAAAAATGGTCATATCACCATTAAACCCGCAGAATTGGCTTCGACCCACAGAATTAGTCACCTCCACTTAAGGCCGGAAAATTGGCTTCGACCCGCATAAATGGTCATCTCATCCTTAAGCCCGCAGAATTGGCTTCGACCCACAGAAATGGTCATCTCACCTTTAAGCCCGCAGAATTGGCTTCGACCCGCAGAAATGGTCATCTCAACTTAAGCCCGCATAATTGGCTTTGACCCACAATAATGGTCATCTAAACTTAAGCCCACAAAATTGGCTTTGACCAATAGAAATGTTCTTCTCATCCTTAAGCTAGCAGAATTGGCTTCAACCCGCAGAATTGGTCATCTCACCTTAAGCTCGCAGAATTGGCTTCGACCAATAGAATTGTTCATCTCATCCTTAAGTCCACAGAATTGGCTTTGACCCACAAAATTGGTCATCTTAACTTAAGCCCGCAGAATCGGCTTCGACCCACAGAATTGGTCATCCCCAACACCTCCTTAGGAATTCACCTAAACTTTTCCTTCAAACCATCACTAGTATTCCCCCTCAGTCCCTCAGAGTTGGCCTCGACCCTCCGAATCGATCATCCTCCCTCCTTAGGTCCTCAAAATCGGCCTCGACCCTCTGAATTGGTCATCCTCCCTCAAAAGCATCATGCGGTGTATATACGTCGGTTATCGTTTATTCCAAACTCACCCGTCGAAGGACTCTATAGACACCCCATTTTGTTACCCCTTAAACTCTCCTTAGATCCCTAGCACCTCCCTTCATCACTACAAACCCAAGTCATACCTCGAGTACTGACCTCGAAGCCATCGGGCACTCCCAAGCTTTGTTTGACCAAAAGTCAAAATCTTCAACTCGAATGAGACTGAATGAATCTTTGAAGGTCCCTGAAACTCCTTTCCAACGGTCTGTCATGTGCATGATTTCGACTTACCATGCGGATGAACGACTCGTTTTCCCCCGTAACCTGACTTAGAGGCCACCGGATGCTCCTAGGTTCCATTTGACCTAATTCAACTCTTCAGCTAGACTGAGACTGAATGAATCTTCAAAGGGCACTAAAACCACTTTCCAATAATCCACTCCGTGCGCGATTCAGACTTACGGTAAGGACGAACGATCTGTTTTACTCCGAAAGGTCACCAAAGGCTTACAAGGCCCGGTTGGCCAAAGGTAACTCCCCGAACCAGATCAAACTCTTTGGAATGTCAAATTAAATCCTCTAACCTTTCCAATGGTCCACCCCGTGCAGGATTCTAACTTACCATGCGGATAAACAATCTGTTTGCGTCCGACAATTCCCCGTCTAATGGATCGACGAATGCTTCCGAGCCACATTTGACCCAAAGTTAACTCCCGAACTTGGAAGCGGTTCAAGGACTTTCGAAGGTATCTGAATTACCTTTCCAATGTTCTACCCCGTGCGTGATTCAGATCAATAATTTGTGCTCTGGGGCCAATTTTTTGAAAAGACCTGAAAGACACTACCAAACGGCAGGTCTCAGACCCTGCCTATCTGTAGTGTGCCTAAACGCACCTGCCGATTGGTAGGAATAGGGCTATGCTAATCAGCAATGCCCTAGGCCTATAAAAATGAGTACTTTACCTCATTGCAAAGGGGGTCCAGATCAGAAACAGATCACTCTCAGCAAATTCAGAAAACCTCTCTCGAAGTCAGCGCGATTTCCACATCCAAATCCCTTTTTAACCTTCATCTTTCATCATCCTTTTCATCAAATTTAATGAATTAACCACTCTCCATCATCATCCAACTGAAAGGTCTACTCTCCAACATTCAAGATCATACTCAAGATCTTCAAGAAGGTCCAATTTTCTCAGTTCTCTCCTTAAGTTCTCATAAATTAGCATTAACTTGTTTTATTACTTAGCACTTTTATTCTCTCATATCACATATCCTAATATACTTTTTATTTAGTATTATTGCACATCTCTTATTTTCATGCAAATAAAAAACCAAAAAACAAGAAAAAGAGGGTTTGCTCATAAATTCCAAACGGGAATTCTCACACTGTAAGGACATTTTTATCCATTATTTATTTGTATGTCGTACGTCGTTACACCGTTGAAGAAATTCAAGATCATATCTACATCAAGGGATCCGAATATCAAAAGCATCTTCATCTTGGAATATCATATCTGGTAAACTGAACTGATCCGCCCATTTCAAAAAAGAACCGATCCACCTCCGGACCGGTCTGCCTCAAGTCATACCGATCCGCTATGCTCCAAACCAGTAAACCCCGGATCGATGGCAAACAGAAGAGGCCCTGTTAAAAAATGAACTGATCCTCTATCGGATCGGTCCGGCATCAGAAGCGGACTGATCCGCTTGAGATAAAATCGCACAGATCTGCTCGAGATTTTTTTGGCCCAGATTTCCTTATTTAAAACAACTTCGGGGAGTTATTTTCTAAGACTTTTATAGACGATTTTAAGAGTCCTAAATACTCTAAGTCTTCACCTTTTTTAGTCCCAAGACTCATGTTTTGATTCACACAACTTCTCATACCTTTGTGAATCCACTTTGTAACCCAAGAATACAACCTTGTGTTTGTTCAACCCTTGTGGAGAAGACCGTCCTTCTTCTTTATTGCTTCCCTCCTGGTAAGGGAAAGTTCCATCCGCTGACTACAGAACCGACACCTGCGGGTATTTCTGTGTCACTGTATTTTTACTGTAATTTGTGTAACCGTTCCTTATAATATTGTAGTGAAAATAAAAGGTTTTACCCCTTTGGGGATCTTTCCTCACATGTGCATGTTTGAATGTTCTTGCATGTTTCATCATCTTATTCAATCACACCTAGATGAATGTTTAGGACTTAATTGATAAAAACTGTGTTTAATTAAATAATATCTCTATTTGAACGCACGTGCACTCTCCTCAAAATTGGTATCAGAGCAGGTTACGCTAATCTATCACGTATTCCTAATTTCACGCAAAAAATTTCTAAGATATCAATTTTCCAAAAAATTGATTTTTCAAAATGAGTGTGTTCATAATGGAGAAGTTATATAATAAAATGCCTGTTTTTTACGGGACAAACTATGCATACTGGAAAGCCCGCATGAGATCCGCATTAAAAGCCATTGATGAACGTGTCTGTATTTTGGTTGAAAGAGGGTGGACACCTCCCTACGTCACTCTTGAGAACGTGATAAATTTTAAACCTGTCACTACATGGACTGAAGAAGAGTTTAAACGGTCATCTTTTAATTCTAAGGGTTTAAGTGTTATTTCTGGGCCTGTCACACCTGATGAGTTCAAACGCATATTTACGTGCACCACGTCAAAAGAGGCATGGGATGTTTTGCAACTTACCCATGAAGGAACTAATGCTGTGAAAGAGTCTAAACTGCAAAATTTAACAACTTAATTTGAAACCATCACCATGCATGAAACTGAATGTTTTGATGATTTTTATGCTAGGTTATCTAATACTGTTAATACAAGCTTTAATCTTGGTAAACACATTCCTAATGCTAGAGTTGTTAAAATATTCTTCGTTCTCTTCCTAAGCGTTTTATCCCTAAAGTCACTGTACTAAATTCTATGGGAAATTTAAATACGGTAAAATTAGAGGAACTTGTAGGAGACTTGCAAACTTATGAAATTGATATGTTTCCTAAAACTGCTAAGCCTAAAGATAAGGGAATTGCACTTAATGCCCAAGAGAGAAACATTGAGGGATCGGCAAGAAAGAGGGTAGATTCATCTAGAAAAAGAGAGACACATACGTTAGATTCTGAGTGTGATTTTAACTTAGATGATTTGGCAGTATTTGCTAAAAATTTCAAGAAAATTCTCAAATTCAAGAAAAATGGTCATTTTAAAGATAAAAAGAAGTTTGAGAAAAATAAGTTTGAAAAGAAAAATGGCAAAGATTTTAAAGATCCTCCTAAGAAATAAAGTGAGAGATGATTTGAGTGCGATGGTAGGGGTCATAGAACTTTTGAGTGTGCTACTAGGCTGAATAAAGAAAAGGGCAAAGTTGTCCTCAATGTTACTCTTAGTGACAAAAGTGAGGTCGAGTCGGTGGATTCCGAAGATGAGTCACTGCATGATTGTAACTTCATCGGAATTCATGGCTAGTCATGTGAGTACTTCTAGTGCTCCTCATGACGATGAGGATGCTGCTTCAGAGGGACACCTCGACAGTGAGGTCGATGTGAGTGAGGGGGAGGATGACACAAGTGAGAGCGAGAGTGATCTTCAACGCGCCTACGCCGAGCTTTATTCTGGGCCATTTAAAACTAAAAAAGCGTAACAAAGTATTAGTTCTTAGGATCACCGCGTTAGAGGAATATTTAAGAAAAGTGAGAGAGAGAGTCCTCCACCTGCACTACCTTAAGAGAGAGAGAGTCTGCCTGTGTTGAGAAAGAGAGTTTGCTTAGAAAGAGAGAGTTGTTTTGAGAAAGAGAGAGGGGACTTGACTAAACATGTGACTAGTCTTATGAGTGAGCTCTATTCCTCCATGGAGACTCGAAAGAAACTTGAAGCTCTTATAGCCCAGCTTACTCATGATCTTGAGAGAGCACGGGAAGTCAAGGTACAAATCGAGGACAGATCTAGGAAGATGGGAAAGATGTTCCTCGGCCCCGCTTTAGGTTTTGGTGATAGGCAGGTAATAGGTTATGATGGTGCCTCCACGTCCCAAATTGCACTTGGACCAGTTACTGAGTTTACTACGACTCCTTTTGGCCATCGTCAAAAACCTCGAAGGAGAGTTCGACCAAGAAAAGCAAACCAAGGTCCGCCTTTGACTGTATTCTTTTGTACATATTATAAAAGAAAAGGGTACCTCAGGGATTTTTTCTATAGTATGAGTCGGACACGATGTACTATTGCTCCACCACAGCATACTGATGATTTTACCAGTCTGAGAGAGCGAGTTGAGTTTTTAGCTACCACATCCCAGAGTTTGATGGAGGAATTTCGACGGATGTATTTACCGTCAGTGAATGCTTCTCACATTCTGGTTAAACCAACAACAATAAAAGTAAACAAAAGGTCACCACTGCTTGGGTACCTAAGAAAGATAAAAAGGCCTTTGTTGTTCATGTCACTCTCAAAGAACATAATACCTCACAGTGGTATTTTGATAGTGGGTGCTCCAGACATATGATTGGTGATGCCTCATTTTTTACTTCTCTTGAGGATTATCAGGATGGTAGAGTCACCTTTGTAGATGGTAGCAAGTCTAGCATTATAGGACGTGGTACTGTAGAGTTACTAGGATTTCCTAAGCTAGAGAATGTTTTGTACGTCAAAGGTTTGAAAGCAAACCTTCTTAGCATTAGCCAGCTGTGCGACGCTGATTTTGCCATAAAGTTTGACCAGGATGCGTGTAAGGTTTATAATCAAGCCGATAAACTTTTAGTGTGAGGGGTGAGGACAAAGGATAATTTCTATGGGAGTGTGCCCACTTCCTCACATGTCTACAATAGCGCCATGATCACTCCTATGGATTTGTGGCACCAACGTCTAAATCACGTAAACGTTAGAGATTTGAATTGTTTTGCCAAAAAGGACCTAGTACGCGGCTTACCATCACTTGGAAAGTCAACTTCGACAGTTTGTGGACCCTGTCAGTTGGGAAAACAAATTCGTAGCCCCCATAGGAAGTTGCATTCCATTACCACCTCCCGAGTACTTGAGCTGATTCACATGGATATTATGGGTCCTACTCGTATTGAGAGTTTGGGTTGTAAGAGGTATATCCTCGTGATGGTAGACAATTTTTCTAGATACTCGATTGTAGGTTTTCTGAGGGAGAAATCCGATGTTGTAGAGTTTTTAACGACCAAGTGCCGTGTCCTGCAAAATCAACACGGAGTCACTATTAACAGGATACGTAGTGACAACGGCACTAAATTTAAGGAAGCAAAGGTATATCTTTACTGTGATAACATTGGGATCAAACATGAGTTTTCTGTTGTGAAGACTCCTCAACAAAATGGGATTGTTGAGAGAAAGAATAGGACGATCCAGGAAATGGCTAGATCTATGCTTCTAGGTCGTAAGGTTTCTAGGAGATTTTGGGCAGAGGTAGTGTCTACTGCATGCCATACGGTGAATAGGGTTTACCTGCGTCCACTCACACTTAAGATGTTATATGAATTATGGACTGGAAAGAAACCCAACCTTGCATATTTTCATATTTTTAGAAGTAAATGCTACATCCTACGGGATAGAGAGAAATTAGGAAAGTTTGACTCCCGAAGCGATGAGGGAATATTTCTAGGCTATTCATCGAATAGTAGAGCGTACCGGGTTTTTAACCTGAAGAGCTCCAAGGTTATGGAGTTAATAAACATCACCGTGCAATATGACGAACCTTCGGCGTTTATTGATTCTAGCCTTCAGTGTGAGGATGAGTTTGTTTCTGGAAGTAATTTACTTGTACCTCACCCACACTATATGGACCCTACTCTTGTGCTAGGGTACACACCTGCTTGGGTTCGCAAGAGTCATGATCCTTATGCCATTATTGGTGATCCCACTCTAGGGGTCAAGACTCGTGCTCAGCTCAAGAATGTTGTTAGCCACTTTTTCTACACGTCCAAAATCGAGCCCAAGAATCACAAAGAAGCACTCAAGGATGAACAATGGATATCTGCTATGTATGATGAGCTGCTTCAGTTTAAAAAGAACAATGTCTGGGAACTTGTCACCCGACCTAGTGAGACTAATGTGATAGGTACCAGGTGGATTTTTAAGAATAAAATGGATGAAAATGGGACCATAATAAAAAATAAGGCTAGGTTGGTCACTCAAGGCTACACAGAGATAGAGGGTGTAGACTTTGGGGAGACATTTGCTCGTGTTGCGAGGCTTGAGTCCGTCCTCTTACTACTCAACATCGCATGTCATTAGCGCTTTCAACTATATTAGATGAATGTCAAGAGTGCCTTTCTAAATGGCATTCTATGGGAGGAAATTTATGTGGAACAACCAAAAGGGTTTGAAGACCCTAAGCACCCGGAGCATGTTTACTATCTGAGAAAAGCCTTGTATGGTTTGAAGCAAGCACCCCGAGCTTGGTACGAGAGGCTTACGTCCTATCTCTTAGCCCAAGGCTTCAAGAGAGGGGGAGTTGATATGATGGTGTTCATCAGAAGAGATGACGGTGATATTTTGGTTACCCAGGTATATGTGGACGACATAGTCTTTGGATCCACATGCTCCCAGCATGCTCACCACTTTGAGGAGGAGATGAAAAGTGAGTTTGAGATGAGCATGGTAGGTGATCTTACTTTCTTCGTTGGTCTCGAGGTTCGTCAGGTAGAGGGTGGGATGTCCATCTCTCAATCCAAGTATGCTAGAGAACTAGTGAAGAAATTTGGGTTAGACTCCGCTAAGCATGCATGAACACCTATGAGTACCACTACCAAGCTTAGTAAGGACACTTCAGTCAAGGACGTAGATCAAACCTTGTATTGGAGTATGATAGGTAGTCTTCTTTACTTGACTTCCCGTCGTCCCGATATAGCCTTTAGTGTTGGAGTCTGTACGCGATATCAGGCATCCCCGAAAGAGTCACATTTACTTTCTCTAAAACGTATTATTAAATACGTGAGTGGGACTCTCTCATATGGTATTTGGTATTCTTTTGATACCGATGACCGTTTATCCGCCTATTCGGATGCCGATTGGGCCGGGGATATATATGGTTA
The DNA here is from genome assembly GCA_949130495.1 of Sambucus nigra. Lineage (NCBI taxonomy): Eukaryota > Viridiplantae > Streptophyta > Magnoliopsida > Dipsacales > Adoxaceae > Sambucus > Sambucus nigra. Next base: position 337,353,462 of record OX422213.1, on the reverse strand, counting down.
TAGGAGCACTTCTGATGGGTGTTTCTATTTTGGTTCTGCTCTTGTCTCTTGGCTGAGCAAGAAGAAAAATTCCATCTCTTTGTCCACTGCGTAGGCGGAGTACATCGCCGCCAGGAGTTATTGCACGCAACTCTTGTGGATGAAGAAAATATTGGAGGATTATGGGATTTCTTAGGAGACCATGACTATTTCCTGTGATAACACAAGTACGATACAGATATCCCGCAGTCCAACATTCGCGCACAAAGCACATCAGGATACGCGAGAACTTTATACATCAATTAGTTGAGGAGAAAGTCGTATCCCTGAGTTTCATACCCACCGATCGTCAGTTAGCTGATATTTTCACGAAACCTTTAGATGCACTTAGATTTGAGAGTCTTAGGAAGTCTTTGGGGATTTGCACAGTTGATTGAGGAGTTGGTCTGTGTCTATGATAGTATACTTATTCATGTTCATATCATATTCTTCCTATTGCTAGTTTGTTTTATATGTATTATTGCTTTGTTGTACAGATATTTATTTTTTTGAAAAATACAAAAAGGACTTTCTTTTATTAAATTTTTGAAAAACCCAAAAAGATTTTTGTATTTTTTTTTGCACCTTTTATGGATGAGCATTTCTGATAGCTGAGTCACAACTTCATTCCATTTATACATGTGGCTGTTTGATAGAGATTTTAGACGCTACAACATTTCATCCATGTGCTTTACATTGTTTGGAGTCTTTGAGATGTGATAAGTGATATCTTTCTATATGTTTGACTCCTATCTCCTTTATTGCACACATGCACGGCTTTATTTGATTATTGAACTTGTCTATCACATATTAGCTTAAGTGTTTCCATATCAATTTTGTCTATACAACTAACAATATGCGATAAAACTTGACAAGATTGGAATGCATGTAAAAATAGTTTTGGTGAGACTGTGTGTTTATTTGAAAACGGGGAAGGGATACGAAAGGTTCATTTAGCCTTTGCGATTCTAAGACACCATTAAAAAGGACCTAAAAATGGAGGAATATTATTATCTGGGGTCCAAAGAGGTTAAAAGAGCCCGAAAAAATTAAAGGCAATAAAAAGCAATATATGCCAAATATGGGCCATTAGGTTTCACCATCAATTCTCTAAAGTTTGAGAATTTAGATCGCCTCTATTCAAAATATATATATCTGAGGGAGTTTGGTTGGAGAATATAAATGGGTTTTCACTTCCTTGAAAGTCCTGGAAAAGCATGAAATAAGTTTTGGACGTTATTGGTGTGGAAATCACTTTGATTTGTTGATTTTATTGAGTCAATGTCTTGTATTTCCAACTCTTTACACCAAAGGAAGATTTTGAGTTCATTCGTTAGCTAAAGAAGTTTGGACTTATTTCTATAAAATGTTTGGATTGATCCCTAACTATTTCTCTTGCAGATTTATGCTTCTATCTTGGTGGATGATTGTAAACAAAAAGGATTATCAAAAAACCATGTTTGCGCTTATTCCTAAGATTATTTTTCGGTAGCTTTGGAAGGCTAGGAACAAAAAATTATTTGAGAATATTAATTCCTCGTCAACCTTCATTATACATCAAGTGATTAAGATCACAACTTCTATTCTTTATAACATTAAGCATTATGACAAAATCATCTCAGAAGATATACAAATTGTTAATTGTTTTAACAATAAAACTCTTCCCAAAATTGTCCAAATTATCAAATGTGTATGGTTTAATCCTCCTCTAGGCCACTTTAAATTAAATATTGATGGTGCCTCTAAGGTCAACCCTGGTCCAATTAGTATTAGAGGTGTTATTAGAGACTCTGCAGGTACATTTATTGCAGGTTTTGAGAAGACAATTGGTTTTCATAACTCTTTCTTAGCAGTAGCAATGACTTTAAAGGAAGGTCTTCACTTAGTGTCTCTTTTACTTATTCAAAAGGTGATTATTGATATAGATTGCAAATTCCTCATGGATGTTGTTCAAATCAAATGGAAATTACTCATGTTTGGAGAGAAATAAATTCAGTAACAGATTTTCTTGCTTCAAGGGATGCTACAAACAACATTGATTATACATATTGGAAATTTGAAACTCTTCCTCAAGTTGCAAAAGGCCTCCTAAATATGTATAGTCTACATCTTCCATAAATAAGACGTAGAATAAAAAAAAACTAATGGGAATTTGATAAATCCCTAAGTTTGGTTTTAGTTGAAGTTTTCATTAAATGTAATAAGGTTAACATAAAACCCCGTATTTCTTTTATTCTTCTAGATTATCGGACCCAGCCTCTAGAAGTAGGATTGCTTGGGTATATTTGAGCCATGGAGAGGTCGTTTCTCCTTTATATTAATAAAATTTATGGGGGTTATGTCCCTCTTTGATAAGAAAAAAAAGACTTTTCCTCCATGTGGCCTGGGTTATCAACCATCATATAAGAACTCAGAATGCTCCGCCAACCTTGATTAAAAAGAAGGATATAAAGTGCTAAGCCTGTCTCAGAAGATTCCTTGAATGGACGATTCGTCAAAAAGGTTGAAGATTTCCCCTAGTTTAGATTTTTCAAACCATGGTAAGATCATGGGGATAAGAGATGAAGTCGAGGATGGAGATCTTATTCTAAGTCAGTTACTCCTGGCCCGGAGATTCCCAACATGATGTGCATTTTCTCGTTGATAAGACTACAGCTATTACCGAGGTTTTCGAAGGAAGTAACTCGAAGGACTCATTCAATTTGCAGACACTTGGGCCAATATTTTTGCATAATCCACTCAGGCGCTACATCATCGGATCCATCCATCTTAATCAAGGCTTCTGATACACCCCTCCTCAACTTGAAAGCGATACCAGTATCACTTGCTGAAATGCAACCCAACCTAGATGTTTATCCTATTTCTTCTTCTTCCATTGTTCATTATTCTGATCACAAAATAATTGAGTCCTCATTCGATGAGGTTCTCAGCGTTGTTTTTCCCAAGAATGAAATAAACAAAGATTTTAAGTATCTTGATGTGCCTTATATTAATTGTCTTGATTCTGATCAAACTCTTGATGATGATGATGATTTTGCAAATGAATAATTCTCAAATGATCTAAATAAGGTTAATAATTAACAACATAATCTCATTCAAATAATGAAGATGAAACTATTATTATTAATATCGATTCTAGTAGCCAACTGCACGAGATTAAGAAAGGGTCCACCCTTGACGAGCATGAGCGTGTGCAACTCAAAGAACTGCTTAAGGAATTTATGAATGTCTTCGCATGGTCCTAAGACGAAATGCCCGATATTAATCCCGAGATCGCCGAGCACGAGATTCTAACTCTCCCAGAACGTAAATCGACCAAACCTGTTGATACCAAATTTAATCTGCTGACATAGACCAATCATATGAAGACACGTGGCTATCTACATGACAACAACAAGCACTTCCGAGATGATCACACGATCCGAGGAACCATGTTACTCCGAGGAACTCATACGCTCCGAGGAACAGAACTCTCCGAGGAACTCTTTATCACCGAGAAGCTCAAGCGGTCCGAGCAACTCAGGCGGTCCGAGCTGCACCTCGAAGCAGGATACCAACAGTTTAACTGCTCATTAAATGCTTATCATTCAGACGCACACGCAAAAAGGGCATTAAATGTATTACCCTTTCATATGTATATCATTTAATGTATTACCCTTTCACATTACAACCTCAGGGTTATAAATATATTGTACAAACCTCATTGTAGAGGACCCCAAATCCATACCGGAATTTCTTGATAGAACTTATAATCGAGAATTCCTAAACACTCAGCAATAAAGCAACAGTGGACGTAGGCCATTCTCATAAGGCTGAACCACTTTAAAATTCATTGTCTCATTTATTTATCTGTGATTAAAAAATTAGAGTAATCTAATTTTTTATATCAACAGATTGGAACCTTCTGTGGGAAACGACTGATAATATCATTTTTCATCAAAAATAATCCATTACCAATGGCTAATATTCCTGAATCCAGCAATCGAAACGCTGAAACCCCTCCAAATCAATCTGCTCCACCAATTATTCCAGATGACTGGAATAATGGCAAATCTGGCTCAGGGCCAGACCGTCATGCAAGAAACAATGCGACAACTCATCCAAACCCTCCATGGCGGTGCATCAGCCCATTCCGGACCACGAAGCATTCAAAGAAATACCCGTGCGCCTTCTTCGCGTACTAGGCATACTAATTCATATAGCAATGAGGAGTCTGGAGATTTTTCTTATCAATCTGGACGAACTTCGTCAGTACGGGCCACAGATACTGAACAACGTGTCACCCTCTCCCCAGAAAGGACCAGCGCATTGGAAAGATTAAGTAGGGTTTCTCCTTTCGACTGATGAGGCCCTAGGAGGAACAAAAGTCCTCTTAATGCAGCGTCGAGGAGCTTTCGACGACCATCAGATTTAAGGGAAGGATCTGCCCAGTCTCGACCCGCTGCTCGTCAAGATAGATCCTATGACCGACCAGCTGCTCGTTAAGATAAATCCCAGGAAGCCACTTCAACGCAATCAGTTGCTCGAACCAATAGGCCCTAGGAACGAAATGATGCATGGAAAGGATCTATTCAGAGGCTGGAGGATAGATTAGGGGAAATGGCTAAGGCCAAGAACCCTCTACAACGAACCTTTGTTTGAGGAACACCTTTTGTCCAGGAAATTGTTGATTTTCCAACACCATCAAAGTTCAAAGCACCTGTTGTGACTCCCAAGTATGATAGAAAGACTGACCCTGTCCTTCATATAGAACAATACCAAGCTGCAGTCGACATCTATGCTGTCCCAGATGAGATGAGATGCAGAGCATTCTCGGGAACACTTACCGGATCTGCTCAAATATGGTATAATAATCTTCCTCGGGGTAAGATTTCAATTTTTTTTCAATTGTCTCAGTTATTCATTGGGAATTTCATCTTTGGAGCAAAGCCAGTTAAATGAGTAGCACATTTGTTAAGTGTTAGACAAAAAGCTGGTGAGAGTACCAGAGATTATATAACTCGTTTTAATAACGAGAAACTCGAAGTCATTGATTATGAGGAGAAGACAGCAATTACCACTTTGTTGAGTGGACTATTGCCAAATAAGTTATACTACACTTTGGCCAAAGATCCACCTCAAACCATGTCGGACCTAATGGGAAAAGCGTCCAAGATTATGAATGCCGAGGAAGCTATGTTTGCGAAGAAGAATATGGACGCCAAAGAAACCAAGGTGGAAGGTGATAAAGTTAAGAAGAAAGAACATAAGAACAATGGTGATGACAAACAATCCAAAAATAGGTCGTCATGGGAAGTCTAGAGGAAATTTGATAAGTACACACCTTTGAAGGCAAATATCAACCACGTTCTGGAAGAAATTAAGAACAACGAGGAGTTAAACTGGCCAAAGAAAATGAAAGCAGACCCTGACACGAGGAATAGGGAAAAATATTGTGAGTTCCACAAGGATCATGGCCATATGACCAAAAATTACATAGCTCTTCAGAATGATATTGAAACACTCATCCGATGAGGAAATCTAGCAAAGTATGTTGATCGGGGAGGCAAAAGAAGAAACAACGACCGAACTAGAGAGAGGTCTAGATCTCCTCGTCGAGGAGAGGAGAACAAGAAGAGAAACCATGAAGTTGATCCAGAGGATGACCCCGATCTTCCCAAGAAACAAAGGCAGCCAGAACGAGAGGTATTTTCAATACGCTTTGGGTCATTTGACTGTAATGTTATAATAGGTGGAGATGCAGGAGGAGGAGACCTTACTACAGAGAGAAAAGCTTACCTCGGTGAGGCTCAAGCTTGCTCGTACATTCAGCGAATAAATCTAGCTGAGGAGGATAGCCCGAGAAAGGTGAACAAAGAGAAGTTGGTCATTGGGTTCTCAAAAAATGACCTCGCAGGTGTTCTATATCCCCACGATGATCCACTAGTGATCAAAATGAGGATGAATGAAGTTATGATTTCAAGAGTACTGGTCGACAATGGTGGCTCGACAGACATCATGTTCTACTCGTGCTTCGATAGTTTAAATCTAAAGTTATCTCAACTGGAGCCTTACTACAGACCCCTCATCGGTTTTGTTGGCGAGAAAGTATTTCCACTTGGGACGATCAAGTTGGATATATTCATTGGTACGTGGCCTGTTTGTCGGACAGAAAGAATAAGTTTCTTCGTAATGGATAAGAATGTCCAATCATCGAACAATATCATCATGGGAAGAGTAGGATTGAAGAAGTTAGAGGTTGTACCATCTATAGTGCATCAATGCCTAAAATTTCCAACAAACTTTGGAGTAGGAGTTGTGAAAGGTGATCAGAAAGTAGCTCGGGAATGCTATTATTCATTCGCCGAGCAAGAAGAATTGGAGGAATTAAAGAAAAAAACTACTACCTATCAAGTCGATGAAGGTGAAGAGATTGAAACATTGGATCCTCGAGATGAGTCGCAACTCGTGAAGGGTCAAGTGGTGGAAGCTACTGAAAACATCATTCTGGACGACGAGCACCCTAAGTGAACTACTCAAATAGGTTCGTCGTTGGAAGCCTCATTAAAACAAGAATTAATAACTTTCCTTAAAAGCAGAAAACAAACTTTTGCATGGAGTCATGAAGATATGCCAGGGATAGACCCAAACTTCTTATGTCACGAACTCAATGTGAATAAGGAGATCAAGCCTGTGAAGCAGAGAAGAAGAGTATTTAGTCCCGAGAAGAATCAAGCTATACAGGAGGAAGTCGAGAAGCTCCAGAAGGCTTGTTTTATTGAAGATTTTAAATATCCAGACTGGTTAGCCAATGTGGTGATGGTAAAGAAGAAAAACAACAAGTGGAGGATATGTGTAGACTTCACCGACCTCAACAAAGCATGCCTAAAGGATCACTTTCCATTTCCCCGAATTGATCAACTGGTGGATGCTACCTCGGGACACGAGTTGCTGAGCTTCATGGATGCTTATTCTGGTTACAATCAGATCAAAATGAAACCTGAAGATAGGGAGAGTACTTCTTTCATTACCCCTAGAGGAACTTATTGTTATAATGTTATGCCTTTTGGTTTGAAAAATGCAGGTGAGACATATCAGAGGCTGATGAACAAGGTCTTGGCTAAACAAATCAGTTGCAATATGGAAGTCTATGTTGACGATATGCTAACGAAAAGCAAGAAAGTTGCCGATCATCTAGTTGACTTAAGTCAAACTTTTGACCAACTACGTAAATAGAAAATGAAGCTGAACCTGATGAAGTACATATTTGGAGTACGAGAAGGCATGTTCCTCGGGTACATCGTCAATCAGCGAGGCATTGAGGCAAATACTGAAAAGATCAAATCTCTATTAGGTCTGCGATCTCCAACGAAGATGAAAGAGGTGCAAAGTCTTACAGGACGAGTAGCAGCACTCAACAGATTTGTATCGCGTGCAACTGATCGATGTCTCCCATTCTTCAAGACGCTCCGAAAGAATTTTGAGTGGAATGATGAATGTGAGAAGGCTTTTCAAAAATTGAAGAAATACTTAGGAGCACCTCCACTGTTGTCTAGGCCGGTGATGGGAGAAAAATTGTATTTATACCTTGCAGTGTCCGAGAATGCAGTTAGCTCGGCGTTGATCAGGGTGGATAATGGAGTGCAAAAACTAATTTACTACACAAGTAAGGCCTTCCGAGGAGCAGAAATCAGATATCCAAGGCTGGAAAAGTTAGCACTGGCGTTAATTGAAGCGAGTAGGAGAATGATACCATACTTCCAGGCTCATACCATAGTAGTATATACTGATATGCCATTGAGGCAAGCCCTGCATAAGCCACAAAAATCAGGAAGATTGATGTACTGGGCAATAGAGCTCGGTGAATATGATATAGTCTATGAACCCAGATCATCGCTTAAAGGGAAGGCTGTAGCAGATTTTATAGCGGAGTTCACCTATCCTGATAGCTCCGAGGAATAAAAGTTACTTGCTGATCAACCTGTGGATGTTACAGGATCAACAAACACAGGCTCAGACCAATTCCGATTGGTAAAAGGGCGTGTGGATGTTACAAGATGTGATGCAAAGATAGTTGTGAGGAATCCGGACGAGAAATAAGAGTTGCTTGCTGATCAACCTGTGGATGTTACAGTATTACCAAACACTAGCTCGGACCAACTTCGGTTGGTAAAAGAGCAAGTGGATGTTACAAGATCATTGAATTCGGGCTCAGACCAACTCCGGTTGGTAAAAGGGCAAGAAGAAATGATCAACGAAGAGCAAGAAAAATCCGAGGAGGAAAGGAAGCAGCAAATATTTCACCGAGGAATTCTGACTGATCAAAAATTTGAAGACGAGTTACCTATATGGAGACTATATATAGATGGCTCATTTTGCACTACAGGATGCGGCGCGGGGATAGTTTTGAGCACTCCGGATGAGGTCGATATGGAATACGCCTTGCGTTTCCAATTCAAAGCTTCCAACAATGAGGCTGAGTATGAGGCCATGATTGCAGGACTTAGTTTGGCAAAAATTATGGAGGCGCAATAGGTCATTATTTTCAGTGATTCTCAATTGATCATAAACCAAATGATGGGAGTATATGCAGTTAGAGGAGAATTAATGATCAGATATCATGCAAAGGCAAAGGATCTGGTGTCAGAATTTTCTGCTATTCAACTGGTCAGAATACCAAGAATGGAGAATGCGAGAGCAGACGCCTTAGCTCGATTAGCATCAGCTACTCGTACCGAGCTACGACGAACAATACCAATTGAAGTTTTAGCTGGTCGGAGTATAGATGAAGATCTGGGAATGAAATTTATTACCCTTGATTTAGGACCATCTTGGATGGATCCCATCAGGGCATATATTGCGGAAGGAGAATTTCCAATTGACAAGTTCGCAGCCAAAAAATTGAAGTTTAAGGCTGCTCGGTATGTATTAACTAACGGTATTCTTTATAGATGAGGAATTATGGAAGGTTTGCAGATATGTGTACATCCCTCCGAGGTAAAAGAATTAATAGAAGAGATCCATGAAGGATCCTGTGGAGCACATGTAGCAGGTCGGACGCTTTTACAAAGGGTGATGACGCAGGGATACTACTGGCCGACGATGAGGGCTGATTGTATAGCCTATGCAAAGAAATGTGACAAGTGCCAGCGCTTTTCCTCCATCCGAAGAACTCCACAAGCATTGTTGACACCCATAACTTCCCCTTGGCCATTTTCCATGTGGGTAATTGACTTGGTTGGGCCATTGCCAACGACCCGAGGAAGGTTCAGGTACCTCGTCGTCGCAGTGGATTATTTTACTAAGTGGGTAGAAGCTGAGCCACTCATTGATATGACGTACGAGAAGGTGTACCAATTTATTTGGAAGAACATCATTTGTCGATATGGTCTTCCCCATGCTTTCATTACAGACCATGGAACACAATTTGATAACGAGGAGTTCGCGGCCTATCATCATCAATCAAATATTTTGAAGGTCCACTCAGCACCAGGCCATCCTCAAAGCAATGGACAAACTGAAGTGAAAAACAGAACGCTGCTAAATGGCTTGAAGAAAAGATTGGATGATGCGAAAGAAAATTGGATCAATGAGTTACAATCAGTACTTTGGGCTTACCGAACTACTCCCCGAGTACCTACTGGAGAATCACCATACATGCTGGCATTTGGAAGTGAAGCTGTCATACCTGCCGAGTTGGGCCTCCCAACACACAGGGTACTGAATTTCAATTCCCCTGTCAGCAACTAAATGAGAAGGCTAGATTTAAACATGCTCGAGGAAGTCAGAGAAGAAGCAGACATCAGAAATGATGCATACCAACAGCGAACAACTCTATTCTACAATAAAAGGGTGAAGAAGTGCGACCTGAAAGAAGGAGACTATGTGCTGAAGAAAATAATCCAAAAGCACAACAAACTGGAGGCAAATTGGCATGGACCATACCGAGTTACAGAAGTTGTTCGACCACGAACTTACCGAATAGCAACCCTAGAGGGGGGAGGAGTTTAAGAATGCATGGAATGCAGAGCACCTGCGCAAGTATTATCAGTGATGTATATGTAACACAGTTCCATCAGTATGAATAAAATGAAGATATTCTGTTAAAGTATCTCCTTTTATTGAGAATTTTTTGGGGAATACCAGTGCTACACACTACTCGGCAAAACTCGGCAAAGCTCCAGACTGCTCAGTAAAATATTCCTAAAAATGCCAACTTCGGTTGGTTAGGAAACAACATATTCCTAAAAATGCCAACTTCGGTTGGCTAGGAAACCAAATATTCCTAAAAAGGCCAACTTCGATTGGTTAGGAAACCAAATATTCCTAAAAATGCCAACTTGTTTGGCTAGGAAACAAAATATTCCTAAAAATGCCAACCTGTTTGGCTAGGAAACAAAATATGCTCGCAAATGCCAACTTATGTTGGTCGGGAGGTAAGATTACATCCAGAAAGCGATAAAAGTCTACTAACTATGGCTGGTCGGAGATAAAAACCCACCAACTGTAGTTAGTCGACAAGCAAAATTTACCGATCTTGGTTGGTCGAAAACATTTTATAGGTAAAATTATTTCAAAAAGACTAACTATAGCTGGTCGGGGATAAAAACCCACTAACTGTAGTTGGTCGACATGGAGAATCTAACAACCTTGGTTGGTTGGAAACATTTTAAACAACATTTTTATACTCATTACTTTATTATTAAGTGATCGAGCAACAGTATTAATACTTGTAACTTTTTAATTGTTACTGAGTTGGTTGACAAACAACACAATATTGTTATCTTTTTAACAAATATGCACAAATATAAAGTGTTTGATAATTAGAAGACAAAAGCAATCAAGATTTGCAAACAAAAATGAAAATCTTTCATTGAATTCAAAATAAATTACATTGATAATAAAATGAAAAGTACATTGATATTGAAATGCCAACTAACTATTACATCAAAAATTCCTATTCTACTGGTCTCTTCCCCTCTGCTTTTGACACAGGTTCCTCGCCAGCAGGCGGATCATTTAAAGACAGAGGAGAATTGATGAAGTTGAGATCCTTCAACATCCTGACATTCATCACGGATGGTTGATCTAAGAGATACTCGGGACGAGATACCTCGGTTTGAGAATGTAAATTGTAGTCACCGAGATACTTTGAAATTAATCTCCGAGGAATGGCCCGAGCAGGGATCCAACTCATGTCCAGTTTGTACGGTGGCACGGGCAAGTCGAGCAGCCCGGGATCATGGTAGTTGCACAGATAATGACCTTGTTCGAGCTTCAACACACCTAAGGCATTCAGCCAGCCTTACTTTTAGCCCTCATTGTTGGCATTCTGGATACGATCGTCCAACTGGTAAAGTGCTTCGTTATATCCAGCCATCCAGAACTCCCTGGGCTATTTGTGGAACTGATATGTTAGCCTCTCCATCTGCTCGTGGATATTCTTTATGAAAAGCTCCTTATTCTCCAAGACTGACTTCTGCGCAGAGAGCTATTTTTCCAGGTCCCTAATCTTCTTTGACATATCAAATAATGCCTGGTTGTTCACCATTAATTGGAAAGCCTGGTTCTCTAAGGCAGACTGAGTCCTCTGTTCCTTGATAAGAACCCGAGCTGCTCTTGCTCGTCCCCGATGAGCTCTTTCTCGACCACGAGAAGATGAAGAGGTGCCAGAGCTCTTCAAAGTCTCCAACTCTTCCCTCAACTTGGCATTCTCAACCTCTAATAATGAAAATCCCTCATCGGTAACTGGGATCAAGGCACTAGAAGTGGAAGCTGCAGACTTCAATTGTGACAGCTCCTTTTGCAGGTTGTTGTTTTCCTTTTCCAGCAACTCAGCAATCTGTCTACATTCTTTGACCTCGCCTCTCAAGGTTCTCTCCCTTACATCGTACCCAGTAAAAAGATTCTCATAGCCCTTGTAGGCAATGATCTGTTGGTACTTCTTCTCGTACCCCTCATGCAACAAGGCAGTGGATTCTTTGTATTGAAGCTGAAGGTCTTCGACGGTGCTGTGAAGATCCTCGATCATTTCATAATAGGCAACGTTATTAGCCACTGGTCGATCGAGTAGACACTTTAGATATTGATATGCTTCAACTACCTGTTCTGAAGCATCTTGACCGAGGATGTCTACAACTTGTGCTGCATTCAAGTCTGTATGACCAGCCTTAAAGTATTCATTACATTGTCGCAGCAACTTAGTATCATGGGCAGATAGTAATTCCATCCTGGCCAGAAACTAGCAGAGAAAGAAAGAGCAATCATAAATAAGAAATATAAGCAGAGTATGAATAGAAAATAGACAACAGTATGCAAAAAGTTAAAGTTTTATTAGATCATAGTTCAGAATTACATATTCTGGGTTATATTTGATAAAAAGAAAGAAAATAAAGATAAACACGAATAATTCTACACCTTCACCTTATCTCCCAAAACCTTCTCGGGAGGCTGGAATGAAGATGTAGGTTGCTCGGAGGTAATGGATAGTTGCTCGGGCAGCACTGGAAATTGCTCGGAGGAATTGACGATCTGCTAAAGTTCCTCAGCAGCGGGCTGAATGGCTGGGGGATGCTCTACCATCACCATAGAAGATTCTTCTGAGGTAGCTTCATCCTCTTCAAGGTCTTCTGGGGTTGGAGGGGAACCAGGAATGTGTTGTTGGAAAAGCTCAAAAGATTCATCAACTTTCATTTCCTGGAGAGCTGCAACCCATCCATCTCTGAAGTACTTCAGGCTGCCATAGTCCACTTGTGATACCATGGCAGCCAACCCTTTGTTCCACCCCTTTTCCCAGCCAGCGTTGAAGGACTTCTTCACAGCTATCTTCCTCTTCAATTTCTCCGAGGAGAGCTGCTCGGACAGCAGGTTCTCAGCAGCCTTCAATTTATTTTTTGCCTGCTCTTTCTGCCGACCTACTTCCCGAAGCCGAGCCAACTCCTCCTTGGCAGCCTTGAGTTTATCTTCAAACTCTCCAACAGTGTTGAGCTTCTCTTCAAGCTCCTTATTAGCCTTCTCCAAGGCATTTATTCTCTTCTCCAACTCCTTGGAGGCATCAACAGCTCGAGCTTTTTCTTGCTCGATGGAGGCAAATTTCTTCTCCCAGACAGCCTTATCAGTGGCATACTTCTGGCGAGAGTCTTCCAAAGACTTGATAGCCTCTTCCAGAGCTCCCTCCACACTGGAGGAGGAGCATGAAGCTTTAATTGCTTCATCCTTCTTCAAGATTATGTTAAAGCAGCTCGTCAACTGTGAACAGAAAAAGAAAGCAAGTTAGAAACAGAAATGACAAAGGAAATATGAAAAGTTCAAAGTAAGAAGACTTACAGAAGCAAGGTGATGAGCATCTAGTGAGGTGACCATGTCCCGAGTAAGGTTTTCTTCAGTACCTTGGACCTCGGGAATGATCCAGGACTTTACCGAGTTCATGGCAGAGCTCGAGGGAACAAAAGTTGGAACCCCAGTTCCAGTAACTGGGGGCTGAGTGATGGTATCAGCCAAATTGACCGAGGAGATTTTCTTCAGCCTCCTCGGGGGAACAGGAATGGATTCAACCAAGGAATAACCCTTGGTTGGTGATATCATAATCACCTCTCCAGGAGCAGCAGACCTGCTCGGAGCCACTGCGGGCTTCTCAGCAACCTTCACAACTGCAGCAGCTGAGGAAGGTGCATCATTTTTCTTCGTCCCCTCCCTTGGGACATTAATCCTACTCCTTTTTGCCTCCCCAGAACCGGAGGCAGTTTTATCAAATAGGGTAGGAGGTCTTCTCTTCTTCATCCTTTCACTTAAAGGAATATGGGATTCAGGCGATGAGCTTGTGGAAGCTGGTACTGGCTCTGATTCACTTATCACTGGACGAGCAGTGAAAGAAGTGGTGTAGCTCTTGTACTGGAGCAGATACGAAGCCGGCCTAATGTGATCGTCGGCAACACTCTGATGCAGACTCCAGATAAGTTTCAGATGTCTTACATTAACATCTGCTTCCTTTGGGTACTTTGTTTTGTTATCAACTGCAAATAAACAAACATTGAGATATCAGTGGCACATTTTATCAAACATAAAAGAAACATGATTTCAAAATAAATAAAATGAAATAAAAATAACCTATCCCATTGCCATAAGGAGGGCATCTGGGACCCGGGTAAACCTCATCTCCAGTTAATGGAGGGTGTTGCCAATTCTTTATGGCAACCCCGTGTTCAAAATAATCCCTATTGGCATCAGGGAGATTGACTACTAAGGCTCTATTTAAAAATCTAGTTTTTAAATAAAAAATATTATCATTAACTGCCCATGTATTGCAGTACATGATTTCTGGAATTTCTATACGAGTTCCATGGACTTGATTTAATTTATGCACCCCATTAACTATTCTCCATGTGTTGGGGGATATTCTTGCAGGAACGACGTCAAAATAATGACAGAATTCCAGATACAAGGGATTTGGTGGAAAATAAAATCCACACTCAGCAATAAAAAGGCTAGGAAACCAATGTCCCTCAGCCAAATTGAAATAATCAGAAGGCTCAGAAAGCTCTTCCAAGACAACCCAAGAGGGAATGGAAAAATCAGAGCGAAACTTTTCAAGAGACTCAACAGGGTAAACCATGATGATGAATAAAAGAAATGAAGAAGAAAGAAGAAGATCTTACAGAAAAAGAGTAGAGCTGTTGACAACGAACGATGGAAGAGATGAACACACAAGAGAGTAGAAGACAATGAAAAACTCGAAAACACAAATTTGAAAAGTAGAAGACGATGGGAGTATCTGTGAAGTTTAAATACCTTGCCTTGGGAAATGGTGAAGTAATGATTACAAAAAAGGATGATTACGTTACCGGCGGCTAAAAAGATGAAAAGTGGCACAAGAATCAGAGCGGGCAACAGCGGCTAAAAAGATGAAAAGTGGCGCGGGAATCAAAGCGGGCAACAACGGCTAAAAAGACGAAAAGTGACGCGGGAATCGAAGCACGCAGAAAAGTCCAAAAAAGCATGATTCTACGAATTGGAAAGGAGAAATAAATACAAGGGAAACGCTCCTAAAAATTAGGAAGACTATTTAAAGCTACCATATTCCGAGAAAGAATGTTCCATACTCCTCAAATTTCGAACTATGAAACATTGGGGGATTCTGTTGATACCAAATTTAATCTGCTGAAATGGACCAATCACATGAAGACACGTGGCTATCTACATGACAACAACAAGCACTTCCGAGATGATCACACGCTCAGAGGAACCATGTTACTCCGAGGAACTCATACGCTCCGAGGAACTCTTTATCATCGAGAAGCTCAAGCGGTCCGATCTGCACCTCGAAGCAGGATACCAACAGTTTAACTTCTCATTAAATGCTTATCATTCAGACGCACACGCAAAAAGGGCATTAAATGTATTACCCTTTCATATGTATATCATTTAATGTATTACCCTTTCACATTACAACCTCAGGGCTATAAATACATTGCAGAATCCTCATTGTAGAGGACCCCGAATCCATACCAGAATTTCTTAATAGAACTTATAATCGAGAATTCCCAAACACTCAGCAATAAAGCAACAGTGGACATAGGCCATTCTCATAAGGCTGAACCACTTTAAAATTCTTTGTCTCATTTATTTATCTGTGATTAAAAAATTAGAGTAATCTAATTTTTTACAGCAACACAGAATATGTGACAGCTTTTCACCAAATGGTCGCTCAAGGCTAAGGAAAAGGTGATCAAATAGTTGAACGTACGCTCCATCTCGGTGATTAAATATTCCACATGGTTAGACAACATTGTACATGTGCCAAAATTGGGAAGAAAACTCTGCATGTGCATTGATTACCAAGGTTTGAACAAGGCATCTCCAAAAGATGATTACCCACTGCCCAATATAGACATGATTTTGATGTAAAAAATTAAATCACTCTAATTATTCAATCACAGATAAATAAATGAGACAACGAATTTTAAAGTGGTTCAGCCTTATATGAATGGCCTACGTCCACTGTTATGTTATTGCTGAGTGTTTGGGCATTCTCTATTACAAGTACTATCAAGAAATTTCGGTCTCCTTGAATGAGGGTCATACAAGGTATTTATAGCCCTTAGGCTGTACATGAAAGGGTGATACATTAAATGACATACATATGAAAGGGTAACTCATTTAATGCTCTTCAAGGGTAGGCGTAAAGATGATAAGCATTCAATGAATAGTTGAACTGTTGATTATCTGGCAATCAATGATGTGGTCGAGATGCAGCTCGAACCGCCTTAGTTGCTCGTCGTTTAAGAGTTCCTCGGAGAGCTGGAGTTCCCCGAAGAGCTAGTGTTCCTCAGAGAGCTGGAGCTCCTCGGAGTATACTTGTTGCTCGGAGTGAGTCTGACTTGGTCAGGGAAATGAACTTCCTCGTTGCTATTGTGCCACGTAGATTGACACGTGTCTTTTTATTATTCGTCCACATCAGCATACTAATTTTGGTATCAACAGAAGCCCCCAATGCTTCATATTTCAAACTTTGAGGAGTATGGAACTTTCTTTCTCGGTATATGGCAATATTAAATGACTTTCCTGGGTTTTAGGAGCCTTTTCTTCGTATTTGAATTTCCTTCCAAATTCGCAGAATCCGCCTTTTTGCATTTTTATAAGCGCTTCGATCTTCGTGCACTTTTTGTCCTTTTAGCCGCCGGTAGCGCAATAGTTTCTTTTTTGTAATCATTTCTTTCGCCGTTTCCCAAGGCAAATTATTTAAGCTTCGGAGGCAATCCCATCGTCTTCTACCTTTTTCAATTTCTGCTTTCGAGTTTTCTATAGCTTTTCTCTCTCTTGTGCGTTCATCCCTTTCTTCGTTTGTTTATCAACAGATCTCCTTTTTCCTGTAAGATTTTCTTCCTTCTTCTTCATTTCTTTTTATTCACCATGGTTTATATTATCGAATCTCTTGAGAAATTTCGTTCTGACTTTTCTATTCCTTCTTGGGTAACTTTGGAGAATCTTTCTGAGCTTTCAAATTATTTTAATTTGGCTGAGGGACATTGGATGGGATAAGGGGTGTAGCAACAATGATGACCCAGGTGCAGTATGGGAGTTTAAAATACTTCCGAGATGGTTGGGTTGCTGCCCTGCAGGAACTGAAGGTTAGCGAAGACTCTGAACTATTTTAACAACATCTTCCTGGCCCCCCTCCTGTAATTGAAGATGAGGAAGAAGACGAAGCTGCGTCCGAGGAGTCTTCAATGATAGTAGGTGATCAAGTCCTTGCTCCACAACCCAATCAGACAGCCACCGAGGAGATCTTGTCTTTGCCTGCTCCTCCTGAACAAGTCTCAACTTCTGCCAATCAACTCATTGTTCCCACCGAGCAACCAAGCTCCTCGTCCCAGCCTCCCGAGAAAGTCTTGGGAGATAAGGAACAGGTGTGAATTTGTTCGGTATTCTCTTTCTGTTTTTCTTTTACTTGTACTCTGTATTCTGAACGATGTACTCCTTTTGATGATGTAATAAAATTACCTTTTTTGTTCCTCTACATTGTTGATGCTCTGTCTGCTTTTTTATTAACTCTTGCCTTCTCTTCTTTATTAGTTTATGGCTAGAATGGAATTGATGTCTGCCAATGATACAAAATTGATGCAGCAATGCCATGAATATTATAAGGCTGGTCACACAAACGTAAGTGCATCAGAAGTTGCCAACATCCTTGGTCATGATGCTTCAGAGCAGGCTGTCGAAGCTTATCAATACTTGAAGTACTTACTTGATCGAGCTGTGGCCAATAATGTGTCTTACTATGACATGATCGAGGAGCTTCAATATACTTTAGAAGATCTTCAGACTCAGTACAAGGAATCAAATGCCCTTTTGCACGAAGGGTATGAAAAGAGGTATCAATAGCTTTCTGCCGAGACAGGCCACAAAAAGATCCTTGCTGGGTACGATGTCAGGGAGAGAACCCTAAGGGGTGAAGTTGAAGCATGTAGACAGATTACCGAACTGCTAGAGCAAGAGAATAACAATTTGTAGAAAGAGCTAGCACAGTATAAGTCTGCAGCTTCTTCTTCAACAGCTGTAATCCCAGTGACTGACGTGGGATTTTCATTTTTAGAGGTTGAAAATGCCAAATTAAGGCAAAAGTTGGATACCTGGAGAAGGTCGGGTGCCTTTACTGCTACTCGGGGATGAGGAAGAGGTTCTCATGGTCGAGGAAGAGCTGCTCAGAATGTTGTCGAGGAACCAAGTTCTCGACCTGCTCGGGGAGGATCAAAAGCTCTTAGTCGTAATGTTGAAGAGGCTCGTACTCGATCAACGTTGGAAAACCAAGCATTCCAATTAATGGCTAAGAACCAAGCTTTGTCTGATCTGTCCAAGAAGGTTAGAGAACTGGAACAACAGCTTTCTTCAAAGAACTCAGTATTGAAGACTAATGAACTTTTCATCCAAAGTCTTAACGAGAAGATTGCAAGGTTGACATTTCAATTTAATAAACAGCCCAGGGAGTTTTGGATGGCTGGATACAACGAAGCTTTATTCCATTTAGATGATCGTATCCAGAATACCAATAATGAGGGCTACAAGTAAGGTTGGCTGAATGCCTTGGGCGTGCTAAAGCTCGAACAAGGGCACTACCTGTGGGACTATCATGATCCTGGGGTACTAGACTTGCCTGTGCCACCTTATAAATTGGACATGGAATGGATCCCAGCTCGTGCCATTCCTCGGAACTTAATTGCAAAATACCTCAGTGACTATAATCTTTATTCTCAGATTGAGGTATCTCATCCCGAGCATCTACTGGACACTCCTTCAATAATGAACGTCAGAATGCTCCGAGATATTAACTTCATTAATTCTCCCCTTTGCCTGGAAGATCCTCCTGCTGGCGAGGAGCCTATTTCAAAAGTAAAAGGAAAAAAACCAGTAGAATAGGAAATTCTGATGTAATAATTAGTACACAATTTAATATCAATGTAACAAATTTGTGTAATTCATTTTGAATTTAATGAAAGAATTTCATTTTTGTTTGCAAATTTGTATTGCTCTTGTATTTGTCAAACACTTTATATTTGGGCTTGCATAACTATATTGTGTTGTTCACCGACCAACTTAGTAAAAAATTACAAGTATTAGTAATATTGCTCGATCACTTAATAATAAAGTAAATAGTATAAAAATGTTGAAAATTATTCCAACCAACCAAGGTTGTCAAATTGTGCTCGTCGACCAATTATAGTTAGTGAG
The DNA here is from genome assembly GCA_949130495.1 of Sambucus nigra. Classification (NCBI taxonomy): domain Eukaryota; kingdom Viridiplantae; phylum Streptophyta; class Magnoliopsida; order Dipsacales; family Adoxaceae; genus Sambucus; species Sambucus nigra. The sequence continues at coordinate 337,334,241 of OX422213.1, read as the reverse complement.
AGTTTTTATCCCCGACTAATTATACTTGGTAAATTTTTGTCTTTTTCATAAAATGTGCCCGACCAACCCATGTCGATGATTTTTCCTCGTCGACCAACTACAGTTAGTGGGTTTTTATCCCCAACCAACTATACTTGGTTCAATTTGGAATATTTGTTCTCCGAGGAACTTTCGTATTTTCTGTAATAATCTTATCTCCCGACCAACATAAGTTGGTATTTGAGAGTATATCTTGTTTCCTAACCAACCGAGATTGGCCTTTTTAGGAGTCTCATGTTCTCGCTCTTTTACCAACGGGAGTTGGTTTAAGTTCGAACTATCATGTCCACTAGCTCTTTTACCAACCTGAGTTGGTCACGCTAGTGTACGCCTCCTAACCAAAGGAGTATAGTTTGTTCTCGCCCTTTTACCAACCGGAGTTGGTCGTGGGTTTGAACTATCATGTCCACTAGCTCTTTTACCAACCTGAGTTGGTCACGCTAGTGTACGCCTCCTAACCAAAGGAGTATAGTTTGTTCTCGCCCTTTTACCAAACGGAGTTGGTCGTGGGTTTGAACTATCATGTCCACTAGCTCTTTTACCAACCTGAGTTGGTCACGCTAGTGTACGCCTCCTAACCAAAGGAGTATAGTTTGTTCTCGCCCTTTTACCAACCGGAGTTGGTCTAGGTTCGAACTATCGTCTTCTTTTTACTGCCGAGCAGCGTTGTGTGCCGAGCAGCGTAGTGTTAAACACACTAGTATTCCCCGAAAAACTTTCAATAAAAGGACAGAAGATTATGAAATATCATCGTTTTATTCATATTGATGGAACTTCTTTACATTTTACATCACTGATAATACTTGCGTAGGTGTTCAGCATTCCATGCATTCTTAAATTCCTCTCCTTCTAGAGTTGTTATTCGGTAAGTTCCTGGTCGGACAACTGCAGTAACTCGGTAAGGTCCATGCCAGTTTGCTTCCAACTTATTGTGCTTTTGAATGACCTTCTTTAGCACGTAATCTCCTTCTTTTAAGTCGCATTTCTTCACCCTCTTGTTGTAGAACAGAGCTGTTCGTTGTTGGTAACAAGCATTCCTAATGGCTACCTCTTCTCTAACTTCCTCGAGCATGTCCAAATCTAATCTCCTCATCAAGTCGCTGACTAGGGAATTGAAATTCAGCACTCTGTGTGTTGGAAGACCCAACTCGGCAGGTATTACAGCCTCACTTCCAAATGCCAGCATTTATGGTGATTCTCCAGTTGCTGCTCGGGGAGTTATTCGGTAAGCCCACAATACTGACTGTAGCTCATTAATCTAATTAGCTTTAACCTCACTTAGCCTCTTCTTCAAACCATTTAGTAATGTTCTGTTCGTCACTTCAGTCTGCCCATTGCTTTGAGGATAGCCTGGTGCTGAATGAACCTTCAAAATGTTTGACTGATGACAATAGGCGACAAACTCCTCGTTATCAAATTGTGTTCCATGGTCTGTGATGAAGGCATGAGGGAGACCATATCAGCAGATGATGTTCTTCCAAACGAATTGGTACACCTTCTCGTATGTCATATCATTCAGAGGCTCAGCTTCTACCCACTTAGTAAAATAATCCACTGCGACGACGAGGTACTTGAATCTTCCTCGGGTCGTTGGCAGTGGTCCAACCAAATCCATTCCCCACATGGCGAAAGGCCAAGGGGAAGTTATGGGTGTCAACAATGCTTGTGGAGTTCGTCGGATGGAGGAAAAACGTTGGCATTTATCACATCTCTTAGCATAGGCTATACAATCAGCCCTCATCGTTGGCCAGTAGTATCCTTGTGTCATCACCCTTTGCAAAAGTGTCTGACCTGCTACATGGGCTCCACAGGACCCTTCATGGATCTCTTCAATCAATTCCTTCACCTCGGAGGGATGCACACATCTTTGCAAACCTGCCATAATTCCTCGTCTATACAAAACACCATTAGTTAGTACATACCGAGCAGCTTTAAACTTCAATTTCTTTACAGAGAGCTTATCCTCCGTCGATTCTCCCTCCTTAATATATGCCCTGATGGGATCCATCCAAGATGGTCCTAGATCAAGGGTAATAACATTCATCGTCAGGTCTTCATCTATGCTTCGAGCTTCTAATACTTCAATTGGTATCGTTCTTCGCAGCTCGGTACGAGTAGCTGATGCTAGTCGGGCCAGTGCGTCTGCTTGTGCATTCTCCATTCTTGGTATTCTGATCAACTGAATGACATCAAATTATGCTAACAACTCCATCGCCTTTGCATGATACTTGACCATTAATTCTCCTTTAACTTCATATGTTCCCATCATCTGATTCACAATTAATTGAGAATCACTGAATACCATCACTTGTTGCGCTTCCATAATCTTTGCTAAATTAAGACCTGCTATCAAGGCTTCATACTCAGCCTCATTATTGGAGGCTTTGAATTGGAATCGCAAGGCATATTCCATGTCAATCTCGTCTGGCGTTTTCAAAACAATCCCTGCCTCACAACCTGTTGTGCAAGATGACCCATCTACATATAATCTCCATGTAGGTAACTCGTCTTCAAATTTCTTATCTGACAGAGTTCCTCGATGAAATATCTGTTGTTTCCTTTCATCCTCCCCTGGTATTTTTCGCTCTTCGTCGACCATCTCTTCTCGCCCTTTTACCAACCGGAGTTGGTCTGGGTTTGAATTTGATGATCTTTCTACATCCACAAGCCCTTTTACCAACCAGAGTTGATCTGGACTTATGTCTGTTGATCCTGTAACATCCACAGGTTGGTCAGCGAGCAAATTTTATTCCTCGGGGGTATCAGGATATGTAAATTCTGCTATAAAGTCTGCTACAGCCTGCCCTTTTAATGATGATCTGGGTTCATACACAATATCATATTCACCGAGCTCTATTGCCCAATACATCAGTCTCCCTAATTTTTTTGGATTATGAAGGGCTTGTCTCAATGGCATGTCGGTATACACGACGATGGTATGGGCCTGGAAATAAGGCCTCATTCTTCTACTTGCTTCAATTAATGCCAATGCCAGTTTTTCAAGCTTTGGGTACCTGATCTCTGCACCTCGAAAATCCTTACTTGCGTAATAAATTGGCTTCTGGACTCCATTCTCCATTCTGATCAATGTCGAGCTGACTGCATTCTCTGATACTGCCAGGTACAAGTACAACTTTTCTCCCATTACTGGCCTGGACAACAGTGGAGGTGCTCCTAGATATTTCTTCAAGTCTTGAAAGGCTTTTTCACATTCATCATTCCACTTGAAAGTTTTCCGAAGTGTTTTGAAGAATGGGAGGCATCTATCAGTTGCTCAAGATACAAATCTGTTGATCACTGCAACTCGTCCTGTAAGACTCTGCACCTCTTTCTTCGTCGTTGGAGATCGCAACCCTAAAAGAGCTCTGATCTTTGCTGGATTTGCCTCAATGCCTCGCTGGTTGACGATGTACCCGAGGAAAATTCCTTCTCGTACTCCAAAGGTGCACTTCGTCGGGTTGAGCTTCATTTGGTATTTATCTAGTTGATCAAAGGTCTGACCTAAGTCAAATAGATGATCATCAGCTTTCTTGATCTTTGTCAGCATATCGTCGACATAGACCTCCATATTGCAACTGATTTGTTCGGCAAAAACCTTGTTCATCATCCACTGGTATGTCTCTCCTGCATTTTTCAAACCAAAAGGCATAACATTATAACAATAAGTTCCCCTAGGGGTAATAAAAGAAATGATTTCCCTGTCTTCAGGTTTCATTGTGATCTGGTTGTAACCAGAGTAAGCACCCACTAGTTGGTCAATTCTGGGCAATGGAAAGTGATCCTTTGGGCAAGCCTTGTTGAGATCAGTGAAATCAACACACATTCTCCATTTATTGTTTTTCTTCTTTACCATCACCACATTTTCTAACCAGTCTGGATATTTCACATCTTTAATGAATTGGGTTTTCTGGAGCTTCTCGATCTCCTCTTGTATGGATTAATTCTTCTCGGGACTAAACACTCTTCTTCTCTGCTTTACAGGCTTGATCTCCTTATTCGCATTGAGTTCATGGCATAAGAAGTTTGGATCTATTCCTGGCATGTCTTCATGACTCCATGCAAAAGTTTTCTTTCTGTTTCTCAAAAAAGTTATCAACTCCTGTTTTATTGAAACATCCAACGATGAACCTATCTGGGTTACTCATTCAGGGTTCTCGTCGTCCAGAATAACATTTTCTGTAGATTCCACCACCTGTCCTTTTACCAGTTGGGATTCATCTCTGGGATCCAGTGTTTCAATTTATGTACCTTCATCCACCTGGTAGGTAGTAGTCTTTTTCCTTGACTCCTCAAACTCCTCTTGCTCGGCAGACGAATAATAGCATTCCCGAGCCACTTTCTGATCACCTTTCACAACTCCTACTCCAAAATTTGTAGGGAATTTCAAACACTGATGTACTGTAGATGGAACTGCTTCGAACTTCTTCAAACTAACTCTTCCCATGATGATGTTGTAAGCTGATTGCACATTTTTATCCATCACAAAGAAGCGTATTCTTTCTATTCGACAAGCAGGCCAAGTTCCAATAAATATATCCAACTTGATCGTCCCAAGTGGAAAAACCTTCTCGACAGCAAAACCCAGGAGAGGTCTGTGATAAGGCTCCAATTGAGATAACTTTAAATTTAAACTGTCAAAGCATGAGTAGTACATGATGTCCGCCGAACTACCATTATGTACCAAAACCCTTGAAATCACTATTTCTTTCATCCTCATTTTGATCACCAAAGGGTCGTCGTGAGGGTAAAGAACACCTGCAAGGTCATTTTTTGAAAAACCGATGACCATCTTCTCTTTGTTTACCTTCCTCGGGCGATCCTCTTCAGCCAAATTTATCCATTGAATGTATGAGAAAGCCTGAGCCTCACCGAGGTAAGCTTTTCTTTCTGCAGTAAGGTCTCCTCCTCCTGCATCTCCTCCTGTAATGAAATTACAATCAAATGACCCAAAATGTATGGAAAATACCTCTCGTTCTAGATGTCTTGGTTTTTTGGGAAGATCAGGGTCATCATCTGGATCATCTTCATGGTTTCTCTTCTTTTTCTCCTCTGCTCGACGAGGAGATCTAGACCTTTCTCTAGTTTGGTCATTATTTCTTCTTTCGCCTCCACGATCAACATACTTTGCTAGCTTCCCTCTTTGGATGAGTGTTTCAATCTCGTTCTGAAGAGCTATACAATTTTTGGTCATATGGCCGTGATCCTTATAGAACTCGCAATATTTCTCCCTATTCCTCATGTCAGGGTCTGACCTCAGTTTCTTTGGCCACTTTACTTCCTCGTTATTCTTGATTTCTTCCAAGACATGATTAATACCCATTTTGAAAGGAGTATAATTATCGAATTTCTTCAGGACTTCCCATGACGATTTATTATTCTTGGAATGCTTGTCACCGCCATTCCCCTTATGCTCTTTCTTCTTAGATTTGTCGTCTTCCACATTGGTTTCTTTATCCATATTCTTCTTCACAGCCATAGCCTCCTCGGCATTCATGATTTTGGCTGCTTTTTCCATCAACTCTGACATAGTTGTAGGTGGATCTTTGGCCAAAGTGTAATACAACTTATTAGGCAACAACCCACTCATCAAGGCGGTGATTGATGTCTTTTCTTCATAATCTATGACTTTCAGCTTCTTGTTATTGAAATGAGTTATGTAATCTCTAGTACTCTCACCAGATTTTTGTCTAACACTTAACAAGTGTGCTACTCTTTTTAATGGCTTTGCTCCAAAACAGAAATTGTCGATGAACAATTCGGCCAACTGAAAGAAAGTTGAAATCTTACCCCGAGGAAGATTGTTGTACCATATCTGGGCAGATCCAGTAAGAGTTCCCGAGAATTCTCTGCATCTCATCTCGTCGGGGATGACATAGATGTTGGCAGTAGCTTGATATTGTTCTATGTGTAGAACAGGATCTGTCTTTCCATCATATTTGGGGGTCACAACTGGTGCTTTAAACTTTGACGGGGTAGTAAAACCCACAATGGCTTGGACAAAAGGTGTCCCTTGAACAAAAGTTCGTTGTAAAGGATTCTTCGCCTTAGCCATTTCTCCCAATCTATCCTCCAACCGCTGAATGGAACCTTTCCACGCATCATTTCTCTCCTCGGGCTTGTTAGTTCGAGCAATTGATTACTCTGAAGTGGCCTCCTGAGATCTATCTTGACGAGCAACTGGTCGTGATTATGCTGATCATTCTCTGAGATCTGATGGTTGTCGAAAACTCCTCGACATGGTATTAGGTGGACTCCTATTCCTCCTAGGGCCTAATCGACTGAAAGGAGACACCCTACTCAGTCTTTCCAAGGCACTGGGTCTCTCTGGAGAGAGAGTGATACGTTGATCAGTATCTGTAGCCCTTATTGACGAAGTTTGCCCAGGTTGATAAGAGAAATCATCAGATTCCTCATTACGATATGACTCAGTATGCCTGGATCGTGAAGAAAGTAAATATGTTTGCCTCTGACCACTTCGTTGTCCCGAACACGCAGGTGCACCGCCATGAAGGGTCTGTATGAGTTGCCGCATTGTTTCTTGCATGGCGCTTTGTCCTTGAGCCAGATTCATCATAATCCCAGCCAGATCTTGAGGTGCAGAGGGATTTGGAGGATTTCCAGCATTTCCAGCGTTTCGATTGCTGGATTCCGGATTATCTGCCATTGATGATGAATGATTTTTGGTGAAAAACGATAATAACAATCGTTCCCACAGACGGCGCCAATCTGTTGATGTAAAAAATTAGATCACTCTAATTATTCAATCACAGATAAATAAATGAGACAAAGAATTTTAAAGTGGTTCAGCCTTATATGAATGGCCTATGTCCACTGTTATGTTATTGCTGAGTGTTTGGAATTCTCGATTACAAGTACTATCAAGAAATTTCGGTCTCCTTGAATGAGGGTCATACAAGGTATTTATAGCCCTTAGGCTGTACATGAAAGGGTGATACATTAAATGATATACATATGAAAGGGTAACTCATTTAATGCTCTTCAAGCGTGTGCGTCAAGATGATAAGCATTCAATGAATAGTTGAACTATTAATTATCTGGCAATCAATGCTGTGGTAGAGATGCAGCTCGAACCGCCTTAGTTTCTTGTCATTCAAGAGTTCCTCGTAGAGCTGGAGTTCTTCAAAGAGCTAGTGTTCCTCAGAGAGCTGGAGCTCCTCAGAGTATACTTGTTGCTCGGAGTGAGTCTGACTTGGTCAGGGAAATGAACTCACTCGTTGCTATTGTGCCAGGTAGATTGACACGTGTCTTTTTATTATTCGTCCACATCAGCATACTAATTTTGGTATCAACAGTGGACAACACGATCGGTCATGATCTCAAATCGTTCATTAACGGGGTTTTATGATACAATTAAATCAGGATGCACCCTAATCATCAAGAAAAAAATCGCATTCATCACCCTCTGGGAACCTTTTATTACATGGTTATGCCATTCAGTCTTAAAAATGCAGGGGTTAACTACCAAAGGGCTTCCATGATCAAATTCTCAAAGAAGTCAAGGTATGCATGGATGATATGATTATCAAGTCTAAGACTCGAGAAGGTCATGTTCCCGCTCTTCGAAACTTCTTTGAACTATTGCAATGATACCCAATGTGACTTAACCCACAAAAATGTGTTTGTGGAGTCACCAAAGGAAAAATTTTGAGATTTATGGTTAGCGAGAAGGTGATTGAAGAAGATCCTGCCAAACTGAAAGCTATACTCGAGATGCCATCACCCCGAACGAAGAAGTTTGTGCATTCTTAGGAAAATTACAGTATATCAGCCAGTTCATCAGCCAGATGACTTTTATTTATGAACACATCTTCAAACACCTTCGAAGAGATTCTACCAAAGTCTGGAATAAACCTTGTCATGATGCCTTTAACCAAATTAAGTAATATCTAACCTGACCTCTAGTACTCATGCCACTGTAGCCTGGTCTCCCTCTACTCCTATACTTGACCATAATAGATACCTCAGTTGGGGCTCTGCTAGACCAATACCTTAAAGAATACCACAAAGAGAGGTCCATCTACTATGATAGTCACAAATTGGTCGATTACAAAGTCAACTACAATGCCTTGGAGAAGGAATGTGTTTCCCTTGTCTAGGTCACCCAAAAATTATGACATTACATTCTCACTTTTCCTATCGGACTTGTGTCCTGAATGGATCCTATCAAATATCTTCTCGTTAAACATGACCTGTCTTGTCGGATGGCTCGATGGTTAATGTTGCTTGTCGAGTTCGATATTGTGTATGTCACTCAAAAATCCAAGAACAGGAGAGCCATCTCTGACTACCTTGTTGACTACCCTATGGAATAAGTCGACGTCTAGATTTTTGAATTCCTAGAGGAAGACATCCATTCCACCTCTTAGGAATACCTCTGGTGGAAAATGTTCTTTAATAGTGCTGGCAACAAGAAAGGATACAACATTGGGATACTCCTAATCACCCCTGATGATTCTCACACTCCCATTGTCGTCGAGTTAGATTTTCCCTACTCCAATAACGTGAATCAATATAAGGGGTGTATAGTAGGCCTGAGAGTAGCCCTCAAGAAAGTAATTTATTGCCTAGATGTCTACGGGGATTCATCCCTCATCATCGGCCAAGTCCTTAGAAAAGGAAAAGTCAAAGATGAAAAGCTTTTACCCTTCCACTCCCACCTAAAAGAGTTATCCTCCCAATTTCGAGATATCACCTTTCACTACTTACCCCGAACAATGAATAGCTTAGTTGATGCCCTTGCTACTTTAGCCTCCATGGTCGACATGCCCGAAGGACTAATGATGTCCCCTTACCTAATTTAGAAACAAACTAAACCAAACCACTGTTAAGACATTAAACTTATCACAGAAGAGGACTCTGTAATGATCGAGTGCTGGTATTAAAACATTTAACGCCTCATTAATCGTGGTAGGTACCCCCAAGATGCCAATAAGAAATACCGAACAACCCTTAATAAACTGGCTGCCTAGTACATTATCTGCGATAAAGCACTATTTAAGAGAAACTTTTATGGAACCCATCTAAACTGCATGGCAGGGGATGACATTGAAGAAATGATGCAGAAGATCCACAACAAGGAATGCGGACCCCACATGAATGGACATATTCTCACCAAGAAAATTATCCAACGGTCTTACAATTGGACTACCATGGTTCAATATTATACCGCCTATGTTCGGAGATGCCTTAGATTCTAACAATTTTCCAATCTCTAACAGTTGCCTCCGTGGGAACTATACAACATGACCCCTCCCTCTTCGTTTTCCACATGGGGCATCAATATCATAGGTAAAGTTACACCCAAAACCGCCAATGGGAACGAGTACATCCTGGTTGTCATTTATTACTTCACTAAATGGGTCGAAGCCAAGTCATATATAGTGCTGAATGCTAAAAGGGTAACCAAATTCATTCGAATGAACATCATCTTCCGATATGGGGTTCCCCATGAAATAATATGAGATAACGGGTTATATTTTGAGGTAGAAGTCACAGAATTGGTCGACGAGTATAGGATTCAGAGACATAAATCATTTCTCAACTGACCAAAAACCAACAGTGCAGTTGAAGCCTCCAATAAGAACCTCAAAGTAATCATTAGGAAGATAATCGAGATTAAGCCAATCAGATTCCTTACGCCCTCTGGGGTATCGCACTTCAGTTGAGCATCTACTCGGGATACCCCTTACTCTCTAGTATATGGTATGGAATCATTCCTACCCATTGAACTATAAATACCTTCACTATGCGTAATGCTTGAAAGCAAAGTCAACGAAGAAGATTGACGTTAAATCCGTCTTGACTAGTTGTCGCTCTTGGATGAAAGTAGCCTAAAGGCTCTAGATCATATACAGGGGTACCATCGCTGGATAGTGTGATCATTCAATAAGAAAGTCAAGGACTGTGGTGTTCGAGAAGGGGCCTTAGCCCTCAAAGAATCATAGAATCCGTCTAGGACCCCAAAGGGAAATTTAAGCCAAACACATCGTAAAGAAGGTCATATCTGGTGGAGCTTCTATGCCAACTGACCTTAACGGAGAAGAAATGATGCATCCAGTTAACCTAGACTATCTTAAGATATTCTACCCCCTAGTCCGAAATCTCAATGCGCTATGACTCCTCTCATCCCCTTTCTATTCTTAAAAAAATTCATTTCCCTCTACTTTGAACTATGTGGGGCCTGATCCTCTAAAAACCTTTTTGGTTTCAAAAAATGAAACTTATAATTTTTTTTAAAAACCCCAGAGGTACGTTCGCAGCTCATATGCTTTACATGGACATGTCCCCTTTCTTGTTCAAAATATTTTTCTTATCTTATCTCTGAGAATGACAATTCATTTTATCATTTACATGAACAAAAGGACTATGTATGCCTTAGCAATTGCTATAGATAATGCAAATGTACAACTCATCAAGAAGTACAACAATATAATTAAAATCTTTTATTATTCCATTATGAGAAAATATAGTACGGTTACACGAAATGTCGGCGTAGGGAGCCAAAAGACTACCCCCGCCAACCTAATTTTCCTAAAAATAAAATCAAACCAAATTACTCCTAAACAAACTAACCAAACCTCCCAATTTATTCCCATAACCAACCAAACACATAACCAGCTTCACAAAAGACCTTACCCACAGCTACCAGAAAATCCAGCTCCATCACCATCTACATCTTGAGGTCCCCAAACTTCCCCTGCTTGAATAGTATGTTGAAGGCGCACCAAGGAACGATAAGCCCAGACCAGCCTAGGTGAAAACACTAAGCCTACCTCCATGGTGTTTGTGGGTACCCGAAATAAGGATGATGGGACTGGACGAGTATCCCAATTCTAGAGGCCCAAAGCCTAAACCCCCATCTCTTATTCGATTATTATCCAGTCTCTTCCCAGGTTCCCATTAAGTGAGGTTCTTGGGAAAGGTGGAAAACGTGGGGAATTCCAACACTCCCACTTACTAAAATGAACATGTATATATTGAACCCTAGGTCCGGGGCAAAGGACAAGATATATTCTCTGTAACCACTCTCCGGAGTATATATAGAAATAACACTGACTGCACCACATTGGACGTAGGCACATCTTTGCTGAACCACATACAACCTTCGTTGTGTGATTATCATTTTATATTCCTTACTCTTTCTTGGTGATTGCCTTTTTCTTATCTATTTGTGTTGCATAATATTTGTCACCACAATTGGCGTCGTCTGTAGGAAGCGTTTAGCTTCCCTGAGAAAAGCCCACACCAAAAGAAGGAGTTTAAAATGTCTGGTCACAGTAGCAATGCTCCCCAGGAAGGAGATATTCAAGAACCACCTGTTCCTCGCAGGATTAGATCTGAGGTTCGACGTTCAGATAAGAGGGCTCGCTTAGAAAGGCCAGCCTCAGAAGAAATCCAAGGACCAGCGAGGTCCACGCAGATATCCAGACTGATTGATGCATACGAGGCAAGGCTCCACGAGCAGAGGGAGTCTTCTCGCAGACACGAGGCTGAGAATGCTCGCCTGAAAAGAAGACTAGAAATACTGGAGAGAGAGATTCATCATGATACCAGGAGACGCCCATACCGCACTCCTAGCCCTCAAGCGAGCAAGTCTCGCAGCCGAGGAAGGAGTCCTAGGCGAGGATCCCAAAAGGTTGAGGGACACGAATCAGACGACGACCTACGCGAGCAGCTACGAAAGGCTCGCCATTACCAGAGCCCTACTCACAGCAGTGAGAACATACGAAATATGGTCCGCAAGGAGATGGACCAACATCCTGCCCACCGCGGTACCAGATTGACCCGAGAACTCGCTAGGCGAGCTCTCAAAACCCAGATGAAGTCACCTTTCACGAGGGAAATTAAATAAGAGGAAGCCCCCAAGAAGTTTTCCATTCCAAGGTTCAAGATTTATGACGGTAAGACTGATCCCATTGATCACATCAGGCAGTACCGACAGGCCATGACCCTCTGGAACCACCGGGACTCACTAATGTGTCGAATTTTTCCCTCGAGCCTGCATGACGTAGTGCAGAAGTGGTTCGAAAGGCTCCCTTACAGGTCCATCAGGAATTTCAAATCCTTGGCCGAGCTCTTTACGGCCCGATTCATTACTAGTAGCTCCCATCCCAAAAGGATGGATGACTTGCTGACAATGAAGAAAATGCCTCAAGAGACCCTTTGAGACTACGCAAAGAGGTACTGGGAGTTATCCAATGAAGTCGAGGATTGCTCGGAGCAAGTGGCAGTGGCCTCTTTTAAAATTGGGCTACCCAGCTCTTCCTTTCTATACCAGTCCCTAACGAAGAAGGAGGTTATGACCATTGGCGACCTAATGGCTCGCATCGAGAAGTACGCTAAGGAGGAAGATGTCACCCGCCTCAGTATAGGGGAAAACGATCTAGCTAAACTCACTACCAAGGGCAGTGACAAAACTGAGAACCAGAAGAAAGGAGGAAAGAATGGGGGCAAAAATGGCTCCAAAAATAGAGGCAACAATGACGCGTTGAAAGCATTTCAGGCGGTCAACACCGTCTTCAAAGAACTAATTTACAAAATTCTCGCAAAGATCAAAGACGAGCCATTCATCAAGTGGCAGGGAATTGTCCCTCCTCAGGTTGTCGTTATGAAACAAGAAAGTCCTCTTGACATTGCCCCTAGCAATATATGAAGCCCTACAGGAGATCCTTAGGAAATATGGCCAAATCTAAACTAGTCACCGAACCTCCTGTGGTTAAATAAAATCCTGATCGGATGGAACATCCAACACCAGGTGTGTCCTCGCCAATTGCCACACTTAGGCCTAAGGGAGTGTGATGACACGACCTAAAAGGTAAAGTGGTGCACAATGGTATCTCGATGTTATACTGGACTGGGAGGACAATAGAGTGATAATATAAACTTAGAAGATCACAAAGAAGTAAGAACTTAGAGAATATAGTGCACTTGTTTAGTCGGCTAAATTATCCCAAAACATAAATTTTATTAATCCACTATATTTACAATAATGGTGATACATGTTTAGTCGACAAACTCGCCCGAAGCATTTACACTACAAAAGATACACAGGGTAACTACTAGCAAAATCCTAATGAGGATGAGGCCTCTGAGAAAGGTAATCATCCACTTGGGCTCTTCGCTATCATCAGGATGAGGGGCTGACCCCTCCTCAACGTCGTTAGCATCCGACTCCAGCAGTTGTCGAGGAATGGCATCGATGGGTATCCACTGATCATCTCTCCGAAATGGATTGGGCATCCGAGTAGAAGGGGAGATTTCATGGAGATACCCGAGCATTGAGTTCCTTGGATCTTGCATTTCCCTCAATGCACTGAAGCACCGCCTTCAGCAGGGGTAACCTCTGTCGACACAGCAAGGGGAACCTCAGCACAGATTATCTGGGAGACAGGGTCAGTGGCTTCGATAGCGGGGGCAGGGACTTCATCCACAGTCGGCTTCGAACCAAGGTCATGCTCGTCGAATAGAGGAGAGTCGATATCAACACCAGCAGCCAAGAGGGCCTTGTTCCATCCCTTCTTGAAGTTCAGACGGCTAATATAGCCTATCTGAACCTCAGCATCCTCATATGCTATAGCCCAACCAGATTTATATGAATCTTCCTTGGCAGTGACCGCCTCAGACTCCTTCTTCTTCATCTCCTCAGATAGCACTATGTTCTCTTCCACGACAGCCATCTTGCTCGAGCAAACCAGGTCGTAGGCTTGTCGCAGCTCTTTTAACTCTTTAACTGCTGCGTCATTCTCCCGGTTGGCAGTAACAAGAGCCAGGTCGGATGATATCCGAGCAGCATCAATGGCTTTAAAGCCATCATCAAGCTCTGTACCCTTCAACCTCAAGGCTTTATTTGTTCCTCCATCTCACCATTTTTCTTCACCAGCTCATCGCGAGAACGATAGAGCACGGCGAAGTCAATCACAAATTGCAGAAAGAAGAAAACATTAAAAGAAAGAAATGATGGAATTCATTAAAATATTGGAGAAAATAAATAGTCTTACCAAAGCTAGCCTCTCGCTAGCCTATAGGGCTAGTTGATCAGACCCAAATGCTCTTTGGCGATCAGCAGGAAGAACTGCTCTCTCGGGCAGCGCAGGGGCCAACTGAGGAGAAATTGAAACTGAAGCCCCCTCAGACAGGGCAAACATCGGGACTAAGGCTTGCCCAGCCTTCGTCCTTGCCTCCATCTTCCTCCTCTCTTCCTCTCTTCCCCTCCCCATTATTCTCCTCTCCTCTATCCTCTTCTTCTCCTCCACCTTCTTTCTCTCCTCTTCCTTTTTTCTCTCTCTCTCTCCCTTACTTGCTCTTCTTCTTTCCTCTTCTTCTCCTACTCCTGAGAAGAAGATCGAGAACCAGTAGCCACGGCCCCAGAGCTGGACTTTTGCTTCTTCGACCTCTGAGCGAGGAGTGTGTGATCTTCATCATCATCATCCCGAATTAAATTCCTCCTTGGAGGAACCATATCCTCGCTTGAACTACTAGATGTGCTCGATGACTCTCGAGCTTCAGAAACTTCCCCACGTTCAGAGAAACTGCTACTACTGGAGATCCCTTCACCCAAATTGCTTATAGCACCACCTGCGATATCCCCTTCAGATCTTCTCTCCTCCTCGTCCAACTGGATAGGATCCACAGCAGTCTCTTCAGAGGTATCAAACTCGGGGATACTATGCCTTGCTATAAAACTGGAGCCAACGTTTTTGTATTCAAGCAGAAAAACTGCAGTCTGGGGATGCTCACCGTCACCTAAAGTCTCTTTAATATTCCAAGCCTTGACCAATTCAGAGAGACGAACCTCGTTGAGAGCAGGTTCCAAATTCTTTGACCTCGATGAATAAAAGACATAGAAAAATAAAAAAAATGCAAATCAACAAAAATTGAAAGCACAGAGCAAAGTCTACCTATGTATTCTTCCCCATAAAAGGGAACAGAGAACCTATCAGACCTCGACCCTTCAAATTGGGGAGAAAACTTCTAGTTTCTAGCAAGGAAACCTTCTTGCCATTAGTCCTTATGTGAATCAGGTAGGTTTACCACCAGTACCCTATCAGGGCTCCTGGCTTTGAGGTAGAGGACACCAGAACTAGTTCGAGAAAAAGAATAGCAAAAACAGACCTCGGCAAGTCCTAATTTAGTGCCATACAACTGATTTATTCTATGGACGCCATTAATTATCTTCCACACATCAGGCGAACACTGTGCAGGAACAACATTAAAGTAACCAAAGAAGTGCAAGAACAGATTGTTGGGAGGGAAAGTGAGTCCCCCTTGGGAAAGCAACAAAACATGGATCCAATCGGCATCCTCTATCTCCCTAACATTTCTAGGGGGAAGCGCAGCACTCAATATCTACCCACTCTAGGATCCCTACTCACAGCAGTGAGAACATACGAAATCTGGTCCACAAGGAGATGGACCAACATCCTGACCACCACGGTACCAGATTGACCCGAGAACTCGCTAGGCGAGCTCTCAAAACCCAGATGAAGTCACCTTTCACGAGGGAGATTAAATAAGAGGAAGCCCCCAAGAAGTTTTCCATTCCAAGGTTCAAGATTTATGACGGTAAGACTGATCCCATTGATCACGTCAGGCAGTACCGGCAGGCCATGACCCTCTAGAACCACCGGGACGCACTAATGTGTCGCATTTTTCCCTCGAGCCTGCATGACGTAGCGCAGAAGTGGTTCGAAAGTCTCCCCCACGGGTCCATCAGGAATTTCAAATCCTTGGTCGAGCTCTTTATGTCCCGATTCATTACTAGTAGCTCCCATCCCAAAAGGATGGATGCCTTGCTGACAATGAAGAAAATGCCTCAAGAGACCCTTTGAGACTACGCAAAGAGGTACTGAGAGTTATCCAATGAAGTCGAGGATTGCTCGGAGTAAGTGGCAGTGGACTCTTTTAAAATTGGGGTACCCAGCTCTTCCTTTCTATACCAGTCCCTAACGAAGAAGGAGGCTATGACCATTGGCGACCTAATGGATCGCATCGAGAATTACGCTAAGGTGGAAGATGTCACCCGCCTCAGTATAGGGGAAAACGATCAAGCTAAACTCACTACCAAGGGCAGTGACAAAACTGAGAACCAGAAGAAAGGAGGAAAGAATGGGGGCAAAAATGGCTCCAAAAATAGAGGCAACAATGACGCGTTGAAAGCATTTCAGGCGGTCAACACCGTCTTCAAAGAACTAATTTACAAAATTCTCGCAAAGATCAAAGACGAGCCATTCATCAAGTGGCCCAAAAGGATGGGAGGAGATCCCATGAAGAGGAACAATGCGCTGAGATGCGCCTTTCACAAAAAGGGAGGACATAAGACTGAGCATTGCAAAGCTCTTAAGTCCCAACTCGAGGAGCTAGCCCAGTCCGGGGATTTGAATGAGTTTTTAGATAAAAAGGCAGAGAAAGTGGCTGCCAATAGAGAGGCGAGACCTGACAACGTGCTCGAAGATGACGCTGGACATGAGTTCGCGATAATTCACAGGGCATCTGATGCCAAGCAGATCCAAGGAAATTTACCTCGAATGGAGATGAAGAAACGTACAGCGGTAATGCAAGCTTTTCAGATCGATCCAGCAAAATCACAGTCAGGAAAGCATCGACGAGCAGATGACGTCAACTATAATAAGCATATTGTTTTCAAGGATGAGGATCTGGTGGGAGTGAGAACCCCACATCATGATGCTCTGATAATTACCCTCAAGATAGCTAACTTCGATGTTAACAAGTTGCTCGTCGACCAAGGAAGCTCGTCCGAGGTAATGTATCTCGACCTATTCAGAAAATTGAAGTTAAGCGTCGTCGACCTAAAGGAAGCTACTGTCCCTTTAGTTGTCTTCGCTGGAAAAATAACTATGCCCCTGGGAAAGATTATACTGCCAATACGCGCGAGAAATGTCTCCAAGATGAATGATTTTTTTATGGTGGACATCAACTCGCCATACCAATTCATCCTCGGTAGGGGATGGCTCCATGCAATGAAAGTAGTCTCCTCGATCTATCATCAAAAATTCAAGTACGTAACCGAGCGAATAGTAATGGAGATCCACGGCGATCAAGCGATGGCAAGAAGGTGCTTCATAGCAGCCATCCGATCAAGGCCAGAGAAGAAGGCCGATCAACCTAGCGAGAAAGTCGAAGAAGGTCTGACACCTTCTAAATAGCAATTAAAGTACGGAAGACCTGGAGTATAGAAGACCAGGCTCCTCCCCTTCGAACGGGTGGTCGAGGACTTAATAGAAGTTACGGCTGAAGATGGTGACAGTAATAGATTCTTCTTGATTGGAGCAGGAACAGAAGGAATTGACAACTCTGCTGAGACGCAACGTAGATGTTTTCGCATGGGAACCACACGACCTGCTTCGAATCGATCCTAGTATGGTATGTCATCAGTTGCACGTCGATCCCACCTTCAAACCAATCGTGCAGAAGGCGCGACGAACTCCACCCGAAAAAGCAAAAGCGGTGGAAAAAGAAGTTGAAAAACTGCTGGATGCAGGATCTATACGGGAAGTATAATTCCCCAAGTGGTTATCTAACCCAGTAATAGTTCCAAAAAGCAACGAAAAGTGGAGAGTTTGCATCGACTTCACCGACCTCAACAGAGCGTGCCTTAAAGACAGTTTCCCCCTCCCAAAAATAGACCAACTGGTAGACGCCACTGCAGTTCACGAGCGAATGAGTTTTCTGGACGCTTACTCAGGGTATCATCAGATCCCCTTATATGCCCTAGACCAAAACAAAACAGCATTCATCACGTCAGTTGGATTATACAGCTACAAGGTAATGCCCTTTGGGCTCAAGAATGCAGCGGCAACGTATCAGCGGCTGGTCACCAAGATGTTCAAGAACCAGATGGGAAACACCATGGAGGTCTACATTGATGACATGCTCGTTAAAAGCAAGAAGAAATAAAACCACCTCTCAGACCTGTCAAGCACCTTCAAAATCCTCAGGAATTACTGAATGAAACTTAACGTGAGAAAGTGTTCCTTCGGTGTCCCATCAGGAAAATTTCTTGGATACTTGGTTAGTAAGAGAGGCATAGAGGCTAACCCAGACCAGATCGATGCAATTAATAGGGCTCAACCTCCTCGAACAATCCGGGAGGTACAAAAGCTCACTGGTATGCTCGCTGCCTTAAATCGCTTCATCTCTAAATCCTCCGAGAAATGTAAGCCTTTCTTCCAGCTTCTAAAGGGGAACAAAATGGTAGAGTGGAGCCCAGATTGCTCGCAAGCATTGACTGAACTCAAACCTTACTTAAGCTCTCCACCACTGCTCGTCATACCACGGCCAATAGATTCCTTGTACCTGTATCTCTCCATTTCCAACCACACTGTCAGTTCTGCATTAATGTGCGAGGTTGCACGAATCCAGCATCCTGTTTATTATGCGAGCAAGACCCTACTAGACGCCGAGCAGAGGTACCTACCACTGGAAAAGCTCGCCTTTGCACTAGTAGTGGCTTCGAGGAAGCTGAAGCACTATTTTGAAGCCCACACTATAATCGTCCTTACATCGTACCCCCTCAAAACAATCCTGAGGAAAGAGGATTTATCGGGCAGAATTTCTAAATGGTCAGTCGAACTTGGGCAATTTGACATCCAATTTCAACCAAGGAACGCAATCAAGGGGAAGATCCTTGCTGATTTCATAGCCAAATTCACGGGCGAGGAACCTTCCAACCAACCTCAACCAGCAAGGCAAAAGGAGAACCACGTGACAGAGGAAACTTGGAAACTATTTGTTGATGGAGACTCCAACTCAAAGGGGGCTAGGGTAGGCATTGTCCTCATTACCCCAGAGAATACAATCCTAGAACAAGGAATTAGGCTTGGATTTGTATCCTCCAACAACAAAGCAGAATACGAAGCCTTAATAGCCGGCCTCTAGAAAGCGCGCACTTTGGGGGAAAAGCATTTACAGGTGTTCGACGATACCCAAATAGTCTCCAATCAGATAAGTGGAGACTACAATGCCAAAGATGAAAGAATGACAGCTTGCCTCGCCTTAGTGAAAAAACTAATGGTGATCTTCGAAGAGATCAATATCCAGCAGTTTCCCAGAGGGCAGAATAGCCATGCTGACGCCTTAGCAGCCCTGAGTTCGACAGTCGACTCTGACCTAAAAAGAACCATCCCAATCGATTTCCTCACTCATCCAAGCATCAGTCGTGACAGCAAGCCACCAGACTTGGAATAGGTACTCCAGGTGGGATCATCTCCCAGCTGGATGGACCCTTAAGGGACTATTTGAAGGATGGCACACTCCCGGATGACAAGAAGACTGCCCACCAAATAAAAGTCAAAGATGCTCGCTTTCACTTATCTCCAGAGGGCAAATTGTATAATATATCCTTCTCCGGGACCTACCTTCAATGCGTTCACCCAGGGAATATCGAGCAAGTGCTGCATGAGCTTCACGAAGGAGTTTGTGGAAACCATATCGGAGGAAGATCTCTAGCTTTTCAAGCAATTAAGGGAGGCTATTGGTGGCCATAGATGCAAAGGGACTCTGCGATATATGTTCGCAAGTGTCTGAAATGTAAATTTCATGCTCTTATGTCCCATCAACCTACTAGAGACCTAAAATCACTGTCTAGCCCATGGCCATTCGCTCAATGGGGAATTGACATCGTGGAACCACTTCCTACCGCCACCAGCAATCGCAAATATCTGTTGGTTACAATTGACTACTTCACCAAATGGATCGAGGCGGAACTCCTAGCGAACATCCGAGATGCAGATATGATAAGATTCATATGGAGAAATATAATCACTCGTTTTGGCATCCCCAGAACCATCATCACCGATAATGGAACGCAGTTCGAGAGAGGCTCCTTTCAAAGTTTTTGCGACGAGCATGGAATCAGACACCATTTCAGTTCGGTGGCCTATCCTCAGAGCAATGGCCAAGCCGAGACTTCCAATAAAACTGTGATTGACGGGTTAAAGAAGCGATTGGAATGAGCTAAAGGCTCATGGGTAAGTGAATTACCACATGTTCTATGGGCTTACCGAACCACTCCCTGACGAGCAACAGGGGAAACCCCATTTTCACTAACATATGGGTTGGAAGAAGTCATCCCATTAGAAGCAGGCTTGCCGACTATGAGGTCCAGCCTTATCGACCAAGGCCACAATGATTCAGCATTTCTCGCGGAACTCGACCTAGACGACGAGCGCCGAGAGCTAGCCTTAGTAAAACTAGCGAGCTATCAGCAACAGCTCGCGAGGCACTACAATAAGAAAGTCAACCCAAAGACATTCCGAGTTGGGGACTATGTCCTAAGGAAATTCCTAGGCAGTGCAATGAAGCCATCGGACGGCAAGCTAGGGCCAAACTGGGAAGGACCTTTCAAGATAACAAGGGATAATCTACAGGGCGCCTATAACTTAGAAACGATGGAAGGCAGAGAAATACCCCGAGCATGGAACGCATCCAATCTCAAGATATTCTATTTTTAGATCTTTCTTTTATTCTCTTGTCATAGAACTGGAAGTTTATTTTCCTTGTCATTAATGAAAGTTATTTAACGATTGCATTCTGATAAGTAACAGATATATAAGCTTTATTGCACATCCTTTCCAAATGACAGACCTCTTGACATTACCCCTGGAAATATATGAAGCCCTACAGGAGATCCTTAGGCAATATGGCCAAATCTAAACTAGTCACCGAACCTCCTGTGGTTAAATAAAATCCTGATCGGATGGAACATCCAACACCAGGTGTGTCCTCGCCAATTGCCACACTTAGGCCTAAGGGAGTGCGACGACACGGCCTAAAAGGTAAAGTGGTGCACAATGGTATCTCGATGTTATACTGGACTGGGAGGACAATAACATGATAATATAAACTTAGAAGATCACAAAGAAGTAAGAACTTAGAGAATATAGTGCACTTGTTTAGTCGGATAAATTAGCCCAAAACATAAATTTTATTAATCCACTATATTTACAACAATGGTGATACATGTTTAGTCAACGAACTCGCCCGAAGCATTTACACTACAAAATATACACAGGGTAACTACTAGCAAAATAATAATGAGGATGAGGCCTCTGAGCAAGGTAATCATCCACTTGGGCTCTTCGTCCATCATCAGGATGAGGGGATAACTCCTCCTCAACGTCGTTAGCATCCGACTCCAGCAGCTGTCGAGGAATGGCATCGATGGGTATCCACTGATTATCTCTCCGAAAGGGATTGGGCATCCGATTAGAAGAGGAGATTTCATGGAGATACCCGAGCATTGAGTTCCTTGGAACTTGCATTTCCCTAAAGCACCGCCTTCAGCAGGGGTAACCTCTGTCGATACAGCAAGGGGAACGTCAGCATAGATTATCTGGGAGACAGGGTCAGTGGCTTCGATAGCGGGGGCAGGGACTTCATCCATAGTCGGCTTCGAACCAGGGTCATGCTCGTCGAATAGAGGAGGGTCGATATCAACACCAGCAGCCAAGAGGGCCTTGTTCCATCCCTTCTTGAAGTTCAAACGGCTAATATAGCCTATCTGAACCTCAGCATCCTCATAGGCTATAGCCCAACCAGAATTATATGAATCTTCCTTAGCAGTGACCGCCTCAGACTCCTTCTTCTTCATCTCCTCAGATAGCACTATATTCTCTTCCATGATAACCAGCTTGCTCGAGCAAATCAGGTCGTAGGCTTGTCGCAGCTTTTTTAACTCTTTAACTGCTGCGCCATTCTCCCGGTTGGCGGTAACAAGAGCCAGGTCGGATGATATTCGAGCAGCATCAATGGCTTTAAATCCAGCCTCAAGCTCTGTACCCTTCAACCTCAAGGCTTTATTTGTTCCTCCATCTAACCATTTTTCTTCACTAGCTCATCGCGAGAACGATAGAGCACGACGAAGTCGGTCACAAATTTCAGAAAGAAGAAAACATTAAAAGAAAGAAATTATGGAATTCATTAAAATATTGGAGAAAATAAATAGGCTTACCAAAGCTAGCCTATAGGGCTAGTTGATCAGACCCCAACGCTCTTTGGCGATCAGCAGGAAGAACTGCTCTCTCGAGCAGCGCAAGGGCCAACTGAGGAGAAATTGAAACTAAAGCCCCCTCAAACAGGGCAAACACCGGGACTAAGGCTTGCCCAGCCTTCGTCCTTGCCTCCATCTTCCTCCTCTCTTCCTCTCTCCCCCTCCCCATTATTCTCCTCTCCTCTATCCTCTTCTTCTCCTCCACCTTCTTTCTCTCCTCCTCTTTTTTTTTCTCTCTCTCCATTACTTGCTCTTCTTTTTTCCTCTTTTTCTCCTGCTCCTGAGCAGAAGATCGAGAACCAGTAGCCACGGCCCCAGAGCTGGACTTTTTCTTCTTCGACCTCTGAGAGAGGAGCATATGATCTTCATCATCATCATCATCCCAAATTAAATTCTTCCTTGGAGGAACCATCTCCTTGCTTGAACTACTTATTGTGCTCGACGACTCTCGAGCTTCAGAAACTTCCCCACGTTCAGAGGAACTGCTACTACTGGAGCTCCCTTCACCCAAATTGCTTATAGCACCACCTGCAATATCACCTTTAGATCTGCTCTCCTCCTCGTCCAACTGGATAGGATCCACAGCAGTCTTATCAGAGGTATCAAACTCGGGGATACTGTCCACATGCCTTGCTATAAAACTGGAGCCAACGTTTTTGTATTCAAGCAGAAAAACTGCAGTCTGGGGATGCTCACCGTCACCTAAAGTCTCTTTAATATTCCAAGCCTTGACCAATTCAGAGAGACGAACCTCGTTGAGAGCAGGTTCCAAATTCTTTGACCTCGATGAATAAAAGACATAGAAAAATAAAAAAAAATGCAAATCAACAAAAATTGAAAGCACAGAGCAAAGTCTACCTATGTATTCTTCCCCATAAAAGGGAACAGAGAACCTATCAGACCTCGAACCTTCAAATTGGGGAGAAAACTTCTAGTTTCTAGCAAGGAGACCTTCTTGCCATTAGTCCTTATGTGAATCAGGTAGGTTTACCACCAATACCCTGTCAGGGCTCCTGGCTTTGAGGTAGAGGACACCAGAACTAGTTCGAGAAAAAGAATAGGAAAAACAGACCTCGGCAAGTCCTAATTTAGTGCCATACAACTGATTTATTCTATGGACGCCATTAATTATCTTCCACACATTAGGCGAACACTGTGCAGGATCAATACTAAAATAACCAAAGAAGTGCAAGAACAGATTGTTGGGAAGGAAAGTGAGTCCCACTTGGGAATGCAACAAAACAGGGATCCAATGGGCATCCTCTATCTCCCTAACATTTCTAGGGTGAAGCGCATCACTTAATATCTACCCACTCTAGGATGTTATAAAACTTTCTAAATTCAGAGGCCGACCTATTCCCAATCTTCGCCATTGAAAAACCCTAGAAAACTACAAATTCAAAGAGAAAGTACAAAGAAAAGGCACAAGAGACTTACAAGATGGAAATTCAACTCGAACGATGAAGAATCACTAGCCCAAACAACAAGGAGGCAATGAGAATGAAGACTGAGAGAAGAAAGTACGACTCGCTAGAGCTCACAGGGAAGGGAAGAATGCTGAGAAGATTGAAACGACGGAAGAAAAATGACTGTTCTAGAAAAACTTCAAGTGTTACTAATCATAGTACACAGACCACGAAGTGGGTGCTTCCAGAGTCAGTTCTCCAACTTTTGAAGAGTTGCACGATATAGGAAACATCCATTATGACAAATCATTTAAATTTATTGAGCCCAAAACATGGCCCAACAAACTTAGGGGCAATTGTGGGTACCCGAAATAAGGATGATGGGCCTGGACGAGTAGCCCAATTCTGGAGGCCCAAAGCCTAGACCCCCCGTCTCTTATTTGATTATTATCCAGTCTCTTCCCACGTTCCCTTTAAGGGAGGTTCTTGGGAAAGATGGAAAACGTGGGGGATTCCAACACCCCCACTTACTAAAATGAACATGTATATATTGAACCCTAGGTCCGGGGCAAAGGACAAGATATATTCTATGTAACCACTCTCCGAAGTATATATAGAAATAACACTGACTGCACCACCGTGGACTTAGGCACATCTTTGCTGAACCACGTACATCCTTTGTTGTGTGATTGTCATTTTATATTCCTTACTCTTGCTTGGTGATTGCCTTTTTCTCATCTATTTGTGTTGCATAATAATTGTTACCACGGTGTCAAATATGGCAAGCCCTCTCTACTTAGTCTCCTCGATCTCCTCGATCAACATCTTAGACACTACCCTCCTCCACATCCATTTCATGTAGTCTTTAAAAATATGCCAAACTCTATCAATATATTTGCAAGGATGGGTCGACGACCGATGACTCTGCCATAAATATCCCAACCACATGTGCATGCCTTTTATCAAATCCTCCATAGGGAAGAAATCCAGAACACGAGAAGGCACAATCTAATCCCATCCATCTTGATGCAAGAACCACTAAGGAAACTAAAAGGAGGTCTGTCGAAGGCAAACTAACTAAACATAATAGTATTCTCCCATTTTTAGAATAGGCTATAACTCCCCCTATCAGGGCATTGACTAGCGCAGACATCGAGCCTCGTGCACCACAAACCAGTAAACCCAGTTCTCGATGTTTAGGCCAAAGCTGATGAAATAATAGGTAAAGAAATTTAGCATAACTACCAATGGGTATTCAGTGGGACTGCCAAATAGAATATCTCAGCCACATGAACAGCATGATCGGGATAGCTCTCAAAAAATCAGAACGACCTTCTCGGTAAGCATCTAGATCGTTCAGGGTCTCTACCAGTATCACTATAGCATAATTGCAATGATATGACATCCACGCAGTAATGGAAGCAAGTTGAGGGTCCATCAGTAGGTCCTAGTTCACTAATAGTAGCTTCTAAGTTAAGCCAAAGGTGACAGCTTCGGCATAGCCTGCATCATTGACATCTCATAGATGTATAGAGTATATCACAAGTGGGAAGGAGATCATTTCTCCAGTGACCAGTGACTAAGATGTCGAGGGTGAGATATGGAGACATTCTTCCAATAGTGCCCAAGAAGACCGAGAGAATTCGGGCATGGCCATTGCCATGCTGGGAATTACCCCCAACATAGTAGAAAACTCCTCGTAAGTCGGGATGACCTTATCCAAGACAAAATGAAAGACATGATTCTCGAGGTATCATAATTTTACAACCTCTATTAGCATGTTCCAGTCGATGGGTTGGTTTCACCACAGAGAAACCTGACGTAGGTTAAAGGCATCATAGTCTATATTCTACGAATACATAGCCTCTAAATTCTCGAGACAAGAGGCAAATTCTACACTTATGGGAAGGGATATTTTGGAAGATAATAAGACACAAGCAAGAAATAAGTAAGAGAAGGAAAATGTGGATGGGTGAAAAAAAACTCTCCACATTACCTCCTTTTATGCTTGAAGAACTTGCCTAAAGACAAAGATCCTGCAACATTTGGATGGAACTCTACCTTATCAAGGACAAAGTAAATGAAGTGAATGTACTCAAAACCTTAAGGTGATTTGACGAATTGACCAGCCGATAGACAGTAGGATAAGGGGTATGCCGATTGGCATCCCCCCATTTTTAGAAAATTCCATTTTTCTTTTTTCTCAAAATCTAAAACTCAATTTTTATCCATAATTTTTCTCTCCTTATATTTTTAACTCGTCCTATTTCAAAATAAATTATCTTTTTAAGTAATTCTGATCCTTTTTACGGTCTCAGCAAATAAAGTAAAAAGTGCATCTAGATTAAGTCATTTAAAGCGAAGATAAATAAACAAAACCCCATAAATTTCATATATATGTGTTTCCATCGTTACATCTCTTGTGTAGAAAAAAGAAGATGAAAAATAACATGACTTAGCCCGATACGCCCCAAAACTTTTTCTCACCTTTATTTTTTTCTCTATCGCTCCCTTCTACGATCCTCTGTCCCTGTGATGAACACTCTTCCCCCAACGACGAGATGAGGAGCCTCCGCTACCCAATCCAGATCCCCTCTCAAATGAGGTAAATGGCACAAAATAGGAAGGAACGGGAATAAAATCCCGAATATGAGCTTTCGCGGAAAACACCAAGTCCTGAATATCCCTTAGCCAGGTAGTCGACATTCGAACATGCTGCAAGAAAAATAAAAAGAGAAAGTCTGAAGCGAAAAAAGAAATCAAAAAAATAAAAGACGAAGGACAAAGTTATACCTATGGCTAGAGAACATCTTCCATCATCCCCAAAACCTCTGAGTCCATCGCGTTGCAGCGATGATGCATACTTACTGACCCTCCCCCGGGTAGTCTGATGTTGTAAGAAGGAGGCATAAGTTGAAGAAATGGAACCTCTAACAACATCACCGCTACTGACGCCGATGTGGGAGACCCCACTAGCCGACTCGTACCCCTTCCTGAAGCCGTAGGAGGCGGAGTCATATTCACTATATCGTAGATACATGACGACATCAGCCAACTCGTGTCCGTATACAAAGAATAGGGCTTGTCTCGATCATCGCCGCCACTCGAGCCTTCTTCGACATCTCTCGGATCCACCTCATATATATCGAGGTAATCACTGGTGGGATCGCCACCTCATCCTCCACAATCTATCGAACTACTTTCTCTCCCAGATACCAGGATTAGCCAAACTCATGCGCCAACAGCCGACACATTTGTGCATTCCCTCCAGTCACCCCCAAGTGCAGGATGGCTGTCCCCTAGGGATAGAAGGTCACCTACATTTTTCCAGGATAAATTCAGTACTTGCACAAAGGAAATGAAGAAAGGGATTCAAAAGAGAAAAGAAAAAATTAACATGGTCACTCGTCATGGAATTCAAGACCTGATGCACCGCAGTCAAAGCGAGAGAGAATTTGACTGTCGGTTGGACTTTTGACAAGAAAATGCATAATGAATAATGCAAAAATAAAAATACCTCCAAAAGATACGTGGCTCCAGCAAAAGTCTGCCTACAACATCGGTTAAAAGCATCTAAAGATGAATAAAGGGTTGTCAAAGTCAGTCTCCCCAAATCAACAAGAGGGATATTCAAAAATACCCTCAAGTATGGTAAAAACCACAAGTGGATGACGTCGCTGCTCGACGCCACCAAAAATCCTCCCAATAATAAAAGAATAAATAAATAAGCCATCTGACGAACCTTCAACCCATTGGTCTTGTCAACCTGTTGACTTAGCAAAACCTCTCGAAGAAGAGATATAAGGATCGAGTCCCCCAAGACTATCTATCTAACATCACTCGGTGCCACCTCCACCGTCGTCGGTGTCACTCTCAGGGTCCTTTCCACCTCTATCTACATCCCCTCGTAATCTTACCCTAACAGTTGTTGTATCTCAATAGGAGTCACTACAATCTCCCTAAAATACAAATGTATAGTGTGGGTAGTATCCCACCACCTCTCCCCCAGAGAACATAGAACGGCCATTGAGTGGGACGTCTCATCTAATGAAGATGCTAGATAAAAGAAACCATTAAATGCACCACTCCAGGAAGGTCCTCGGGAGTAAAGACTTGTCGGAGAAATATCAGTCTGTCAAACCAAAAGAGATACCTTTGGTCAAAATTTGAAGAAATAATAAAATAAAAAATGAAAGTTCGATAAGGAATACCAAAAGTCACACAGTACTTACATAACCCTTAGGTTTCCTCACCCTAGATGATCGATAGTGTGCAGGCTCACGCAGAAGAGTACGCTCATCAGCAACAGGCTCAAACAAATCAAAGGCATTTTCATTACCCAATGCTAAAGGCACCCTGGACCGCCACTCCAAGTCCGCCCAATCGCCAACACCTAGCCATGCCATGTGAGTTTTGCTGCTCAAAACATTCGCCATTTTCTAAACTGAAATGAGGAAAGGATGCAGGAGAAGATTGCAGAAGATAAGAAAGCTAGAAGTTGTGAAAAAATTAGAGAACTCTCCGATCGGCACTTCCCTTTCCCCTTCCCAAGGCAATCAAAAAGATCATGCCACTGCCATTTGGCAACTCCTATAACCTACCAGTCGGCAGCCCCCTAAAAATTAGTACAAAAAATTGCCAAAAAATTCCTAAAATTACCCAATAAATACTGGAACATTTCTTCTCTAAGAAAATGATTTTTCAAATTCCTCAAGTTTCCAACCAGATTAATACCACATTTTTATCCCAAGCTTAAAAAACCCTAAAAATTAGCGCACCCATTACCCCTCCCCGACGGAATCTCGGGAACTTCATCTTCAGTAGAAATCAAGTGCCTCCTCTACAGAGCTACCCATTTTCCAGCAGAAATTCCCGAATAAAACTTTTTCAAAAAAATTCCATTTTTTCCAAAATCTGTCCCAGCAACTCATTCCCTAGCGGAATCCCAAAACCTCAAGTTATCAACTGTCTCCCTAAGTTGAATTTCTAGACTGAGATTTTTAGTTCTTCTCAAAAGAGATAATCCCCGAATAGATGTCTATTCCCCAGTAAGTCTCCAAAAAATGTAAAATTAAATTTTTTTTAGGTAAGCTATTCCCCACGCCTCCACTTAAGGTCCTCAAAATTGACCTCGACCCTAAGAATTGGTCGCTCCCACTAATGGTTCTCAGAATTGACCTCGACCCATCATAATTGGTCGCTCCCACTTAAGGTCCTCAGAATTGACCTCGACTCGCAGAATTGGTTGCTCCCACTTAAGGTCCTCATAATTATCTCGACCTTCATAATTGGTCGCTCTCATTTAAGGTCCTCATGATTGACCTCGATCCTCAGAATTGGTCGCCTCTACTTAAGGTTCTCGGAATTTACCTCGACCCTATGAACTGGTCGCTCCCACTTAAGGTCTTCAAAATTGACCCCAACCCTCAGAATTGGTCGTCTCTACTTAATATCCTCAAAATTGACCTCGACCCCCAGAATTGGTTGCTTCCACTTAAGGTCCTCATAATTGAACTCAACCTAAATCTGGTCGCTCCCACTTAAAACCTTAAAAATTGACCTCGACCCTCAAAATTGGTCGCTCCCACTTAAGGTCCTCAGAATTGACCTCGACCCTCAGAATTGGTCGCTCCCATTTAAGGTCCTCAGAATTGAACTCGACCCTCATAACTGGTCACCTCTACCTAAGGTCCTCAAAATTGACCTCGACCGTCAGAAAGTTCCTCATAATTGACCTCAACCTTTAGAATTAGTCGCTTCCACTCAAGGTCCTCAGAATTGACCTCGACCTTTAAAAGTAGTTACTCTCATTTAAGGTTTTGAGAATTGACCTTGATCCTCCACTTAAAGTCCTCAAAATTGACCTCGACCCTCAGAATTAATCTTTCCACTTAAGTTCCTTAGAATTGACCTCAACCCTCATATTTGTTCGCTCCACTTAAGGTCCTCAGATTTGACCTTAACCCTCAGAATTGGTCAATCCCACTTAAGGTCCTCAGAATTTACCTTGACCCTCAGAATTGGTCGCTCCCACTTAAGGTCCTCATAATTGACCTCGACCCTCAAAACTGGTCGCTCCTTCTTAAGGTCCTCAGAATTGACCTTGAGCCTCAAAATTAGTGGATCCTACTTAAGGTTCTCAGATTTGACCTCGACCCTCAGAATTTTTTATCCCCATCATTACCTTAGGTCCTCAAAAATGGCCTCGACCCTCTGAATCAGTCATCCTTATCCCTTCTTGGTCCTCATAATAGACCTCTTTCCAAAACACCATGTGGTATTTAATCTATGACTAGCTCACACGTTGAGGGGCTCTATATATACCACATTTTAGGATCCCCTAAGTCTCTTCTTAGGTCCTAAGAACCTCCCCCATTCACTACAAACCTTATGTCATACTCCGACTACCGATTTAGTGGCTATCGGGCGGTCCCGTGCCCCATTTAACTCTAATTAACTCCATCATCAGAGCAAAATCTGAATGAATATTTGAAGGGATCTTAATCCCCTTTCCAATGGACCACCTCATGAACGAATTGACATAACGGTTCAGACAAACGGTCCATTTTACCATTGAAAATCGATCTAGAGGCCACGAGGCACTCTCGGGACCCAATTTGACCCTAATCAACTCCATTATCAGAGAAAAAGCTCAATGGATCCTCAAAGGGAACTAAATCCACTTTCCAACGGTCTTCCCAATGCAAGAAACGGCATAACCTCTTAGATGAACGATCCATTTTCCCCCAAAAATTAATTCAGAGGCCAATGGGTGCTCCCAAGCTCTGTTTGACCATGGTCCACTCTTCAGCTCGAACGAGACTAAATGAATCTTCAATGGTAACTAAATAATATTTTTAAAGGTTCACCCTATGTGAAAATCAGCCTTGCGGTACTGATGAACGACCCGTTTTACACTGAAAAGTCACTGGGTGCTCTTCGAAAATAAGTGAAGCTCTTTGGAATGTTGAATTAACTCACATAACCTTTCCAACATTCAATCCCGTGCATGATTATGACTTATGGTTCGGACAACGATCCATTATCGTACGACGATCTTTCGTCCAAAGGACCAACAGGAACTTTCGAGCCTCGTTTGACCCAGAGAAAACTCCCAGACCTAGGAGCGGCCCAAAGGACTCTTGAAGGTCTCTGAATTAACTTTCTAATGGTATGCCTCATGCACAATTTGGATTTATGGATTATGTTCTGTGATAATTTTCTGAAAAAATCTACATGAGACTACCGATTGGTTGTACCATTTCCCTACCAATCGGTAGTGTGTCTAAGGTCACCTACTGATTGGCAGGTCTAGGGATATGATGATCAGTAGTCCACATACCCTATATAATGAGGGCATGAGCTCACTTCCAAGCCACACATCAGATCCATCAATATTAGTGATCTCAGCAATATTCTTCTGCAATCAATAAAGTTTCCTTGTGTGAAATTTATTTCCATCTTTCATTCTCATCATTTTCATACCTAATTTAGCAAAACGTCCCATTTTCTCTTATCCACAATTCATCTCAACTTGCAAGGGATCTCATTAAGGATCAATATCAAGCCTCAAGTCTCTAAAGAAGGTCCAAATATCCCTTTTCTCTCTCTAAATTTCTTCATTTTCGCATTAGTTATGTAAATTCTCAATTTAGCTTTTACTTTAGATCATACATATTAATATTTCACCCTTTATTAGTTATATTGCACATACTTTATTTTCAATAAAATTAAATAAAACAAAGAAAAAGAGGGTTACACCTATAAATTCTGACGGGATTATTCACCACTTTTTCTCAAAACTAAAACTACTTTTTCCACACACACACACATAATAAACTCTCATTTGAATCTAGGGATAAACCCCACCCTTGTTCCATATGCGAACTACGTGGATGTTGATGACTTTGTAGGCTACGTGGGTGTTTTGGGCTAAAACCCGAGACTCGAGTACAATTTTCCAATTTTCTTATTCGTATATTTTCATCTTTCCATTATTTTATCCATACATTACTCATATATGCCATACTTGTGATTCATATTTACGTTTTATCTAACAAATATTATTGTTTCATCATAAGGATTAATATCTTGATAAGCGCGCACATCATATTTTCTAATTATTATTCTGGGAACATTCCTTTGGATGACCTCACTCTATCTTTTCCATGATATGAGTCAAATATTTCCGATCTCCATTTATATATACATGCGCACACATTTCACGAAGAAATTAAGGAAAATAGTAACATAAGCCCATGAGAGAACGAAAGGGAGGGATGGGTGCTTAATACCTCCCCATTCTATAACTTAGCACCCGAACCTCTGAACTATTAGTTTCATAAGCATAAGTTTGTATTTGATGCCACTCTCTCGAGGCGGTGACATGTTCTTTTTCCTGTTTTGGGTAAAATAGGTTGGGGACTCCATCTCTTGACATCACCCTATATTGATGACGGCCAAAGCACTCCTAGAAAATGGCGCAAGACCTTCTCTCCCTCTCTAAGTGCGAGTGCTAAAAACCCAGAGACGGGAGTAAAGAGCCAAAGGATATATGACCACAAAATTCTTAGACGATGTAAACTTGCCTGTGGATTGATTAAGGAATCAATCCCGAAATCTCCCAAATTTCATCATCTTTGTGTGGCTTTTCTCTTCTTAGGCTTCTAGGGTTTCTTAATGGTTCTAACATGTTTTAGGTTATGTCTAATGGCAACTTAAATTAGCTTCCCATGAACTTAACCCTAGGCCCCATATGGGCCTCAACCCAATGAGCCCAAATACCACTCCAAATGGTTAAAAAGTCAACACAAGCCATATATTAACCCAATAGATTTTAAATCTATTATTTTAAGTAAAAAAAATGAGCATTCTTACCTTCCTAAAGGTTAACTCAGATTATAACAAATTCTATTAAATTAATTATCACCTTAACTTAAGTTATAAGTCGATACAAGTTAAAGTAATTAAAATCTAATTATTAATTAATTTAATGTGACTCGGTACTATAAGAAACTACTTCACAATCGGTGGAAGTTGATACCGAGGATATAATCTAAACAAGTAAACTCTCGATTCCTAGTCTCTGACTATTCCATAGTCGTACATAATACTAAATCACTTCCAATATATAATTAATGCATAATTGTGTATTACCTATGATTTCAACATGAATTACATAACACATATAAATTATAAATAGTGGCATCACATGTAATAGCACGTGCACGTAATTAATTTTCATAATTAAATAAGGCATATAAAATACAGGGTATTACATTCCTCCCCTATTAAATAAGGAATTTTTTCCTCAAAATTCGAATTCTTTATACTCTTATTCAAAAGTCTGAGAGAATCTTTCCCGTAGCATCCTTTCCCTACAATAAAGGGATATAATCATTCTTAGACCTAAAGCACACTAAGGTCTCTCTAGTTGTAAGTGTCATCCAGCTAATACTCTAAACCAAAATAGTCTAACCATTGAAATGCCAACTTGTTCCCTAGGAACTCCTTCCATCGTGAACATATTGATTGTGATCGAGTAAAGTCAAATGACATCGGCCTCACCTTATCCAAAAGTAGGAAAAAAGAACTTCACATCAGGTTGCTAACTTCCTTTAGGAACCTAAACTTCACGATGCCCTACGATGGAGAGATTATTAGCAATACCTGACCTCCCTCCTAATGCTCTAAACTAATATTTCGCTCATCTCCATACCTCTTTTTCCAGCTCCGACAATATTCATATTGCCTATATTGAACACTGCCTCCTATGAGGTATCCAGAACACTTTTCCATACAATAACTTTCTAACTCTTTGCTCTTAATCACATTGGTCAATCTTGATCAAATCATCAAAATGCTCCATATTCCCCTTTGGAACCTTTGTACTTTATGAGAAAATCAAAGGATCTATTGTCTCACTTTTACGTTGAAATTACAATCACAGAAACTCTTCAAACATCTCCACTACTCCACCTTAACTACTGGTAAGAGCACTCTTAAAAAATTACACTAATAACTACTCCACTTTGACCACCAATGCCTACTCTTTGACTCACATTACATTAGGTTACCCTTTAAGTGTACAATAAACCACATTTCACGTGCCCTGGTAAAAATGAATTCTTATATCTTGGAACCCTTTTCTCATAAATAATATCCCATGGAGAATAAAACCTACTACTATTTTCTAATGAAGAAAGAGAACTCCTCCCTATTACAGCTTACATACTATCTCCTAGTAAAAAGTTCAAAATCTGGGTTGGGTATCACAATTAGTATCAGAGACGGCTTTATCTTATTCAATATTTATTTATCTCTCGGTATATTACTTGTTTAATTTTATTTATTTCATTATGGTGAGAATGTTACCAAATATTTTTTATTCCCATAATTTTTGTACTAGACCTAATCAATATATTTATGAATTTATGGGGTGTCACATATACTTCATTAAGTTGTGTACTTGAGGTTTGGCATTGAGTGAATCCAGGATGTTGATGAATTTTTTCGGTGACTTCTTGGAAAAATACTCAAACATGTTTTGACAAGGACTTGATACAATCTATTTTATGGATAATATCGAGCGTACTATACTCTTACATTGTAAGTCTATTTTTAATTTTTCAAAATCAATTCTTTAAATTTCCTTTTGAAGTTAAATAATTCATTTTCTTTCGAAGTAGTCCTATTTTGGTTTTTTAAAGAATCATTCTCATTTTTCAAAAATCAATAATTTCTTTGAGTTTCAAATATTCCAATTGAACACTTTCTATTTTCTCATCTTTATTATCGTGTTCATATGAAGTTTTCATTTCATTAAAAATATTGATGTTTAACTTCTTCAACTTTAAACATTCTTGATAGATTTCATCAAAGGCCTCATTAATATCATTAAATTCATCATCACTATCATCTAATGACATAGGATTCGAAGCATGTCAACCCTTGCTACTACAAGAAGACGAATCACTAAGTGACTGATGACTAGAAGATTTGTTCCTATTCTTACTCATAACACTATCAAGTGACGTCATATCTTAACTTACCATTTCACTCTGATTAAGTATACCCATAAAAGCAATATCACTTCCACTTTCTTTACTAGAAGTGTCTCGTCAGAATCAGTCTCTAAGTCACTTAAAATATCTTTGTAGACCTTTTTAATGTTGTTTACTTCCTTATTTAATCTTTAATTCAAAAATCAGATGAACAACATTTATGTGATGTTCCACTCCACCACAACCATAACAATGGTTATCATATTTCTCCTTGTTTCTCTTAGAATCACTCTTCTCACTATAAGAGTTATGTTTAGTATATTTGTAAGGTTTAGGATCAAATTTTATCCCATTGTTGAAAAACTTGATATTATTTTTATAAAACTCACTAAAGCTCTTTACATATAATATGCCCACTTTAACATTCTCTTTAGGCTTTCTTCATCCTTTCTTGACACACGCCCCTTAGATTCAACCATAAATGTTAAATCCTTTTTAGTTTTCGACACACTCACATTTTCTCTTTGATCGTAAATTTGAAGTAACTTAATAAGTTTTCCTAAACTACAAATGTCAGGGTATCTAATCTCATTAAGGGTATGAATTTTGGTAATAAATCTAAAACTTATCGTGCTCAATAACTTCTTGACGGCCTTATTCTCGAGAATTTTCACACTAAGATTGAATGAGGCGTTTATTACTTCGATTAACCTAGTGTGGTAGTCATTATATGTTTCTTTCTCACTTATTCACATTGTCTCAAACTTAGTCGCAATGCTTTTTAATTTAGTTCGTTTCACGCTAGAAGTTCCCTCATGTGTCACACGTAATATAGCCCATGCTTCTTTTTCTAACTCATAATTAAGAATATGATTGTACCTTTGTGTAACACGGACATAAAAAAAGCATTCAAAGTGATCTTATTGTATTACAATTCACAAATTCCTCATCCGTAAATAAAACTCTTGGTTTGTCAACTCTCATTCCATTCTTTTCAATCATAGTATAATTCAAACCTTATTCAAAACTCATTCATACTCTATCATGTTTGGGTCTCAAATGTGTGCACATATTAACCTTATAGTGTACATTTTTATATCCATACAAGTACGGTGTTCTATTTATGGATCTACCTTATCTAATCACAAGCACAATAAAGCTACGAGCAATGAACAATAATTAGAAACACGCAACAAAGCAAAATCAAATTCTAACACATTCATGCTTAGAAAAGAAACTGATCTGATACCAATTAAGGACTCAAGTGTGTTTTATGATAGTTTTATACTCAAAATAAACCTAAAGGGTAGGTGGATGTGTTTAATTACAAACTTTGATCATTTTTTTTCTAATTCCAATTTTCTTATCAATTTTAACAAAACTAGCACAATTATCAACTAGGTGTAGTAATAAGAGATATGGATATTAACAAATTATTGTCTCAATTAGGAAATGTAGGTCAGTTACACTAGATGTAAAATCCTCAAGTCAATTTTATTAATTATATAAGTGTAGCGTGTGCTACAGATGAAGTAAAAAGCATACACAACATACAAAATAATCCACAACACGTATTTTATGAGGACCCCCCCCCCCCCCCCCCACACACACACACACCCCAAGGGGTTAAAAACATCGTCCCACTCTAATCTCTCATTCATCTTTAAAACATTTTGTACACTGTAAGAAAGTGCCTATCTCTAGTTCACTCACGAGAAGTTACATATGAACATTAAACTTCCCCCCATTGATGATGATCGATCCATTCTAAGATCCATGGGACAAACAAGGTATTACATTATCCTTTTTAGAGTAGCATCATACCCTGAACTCTTTAATTGCTCGAGAAACCTCATATTTATATCTTGGAGTGTAGATCAAAAATTCAGATGTAAAATTGTTTAGATTGAAATTAGACTAGGTGGATCTAACTTCAAATAACTCTAAATTCCTCATAATCCATAGATCAAGTATAAATCTGTGTTTTCACTCAATTTCAAAAGAAACAGGTGGATTTGAATTAAGAGAAGCAATTAAAACTCTTTCAACCTCGAAAATACTCTCTAAGGTTCAGAGAAGTAAAGACGAACTCATAAATTTTCAAAGTGAACGGAAAAAGACTTATTTACAGGATTTTTTTAGAATTTTGGGTTCATCATGAGCATGGGACATAATTATCACCATTCACACGATTTTTGCCAATATTTAAAAACGGGTTTAAAGCATGAAACTGTGCGTATAGGGTCAATTCGTCACCGTGCAGAAGGTGTAGATTTAAAATAGTTTAAAAATGTGCAGAACACTGTTCCAACTAGGGATCGTGTAAACGATTTAAGTTAGTGATCCCAAATTCCTCAATTAAAAAACATTTTGAAAAATAAAATTCTTTCCCAACGTTATAAACAACATTTCTCTAATATCAAAATTACTTATTCAGATTAAAAATACAATTTTGTAAAACGTATATGTGTGTGTGTGTTCATGGAAATTGACATTCAATAAAAAATATAGTTAAAGGATATTTCTTCAAAGTTCCCAACATAAAACTTTGTGATGTAAAGAATCCAAGTAGATCCTTAAAGTCAAATATTCATAAAGTCTAGTGAACGAGACTCGCTCTCTACACAACTTTTACAAGCATTCAATCTATTTGGCTTGAATGAAGCAAAACTCAAATGCTTTGACATGAAAAATAGCCACCTAATATATATATATATATAAGACACATAGTAATAATTTTGAGATAATTAATTAGGGTGCAATTACAATTCTTTCGCCAAATGAATTATAATTATATAAAATTTGCCGGTAAATTAGAGAGTATAATTTTTAATTCCATATTTTATATGGAAGGAAATCAAATATTTTTCATTCAGCTTCCCACTATAATTATATATGCAAGTGGAATTATAATTCTCTCTCTTAATTAAGTCATAAGAGAATCAATTATAAAGAGTGGGGGAGAGATATATGAAAGATTGTTCTTCTTGATGTGTTCTTGAATATCAAGAAAAAATGGGCCAACTCACAACTGCAGACCTAATCCATTTTGGATCATTTGGGGGAACATCACAAGGTGATCATGGAGTTTGATATATTTAATTTTTAAATTCTATCACTCCAGAATATTTAGATCCCAAGAAGGATGTATAGTTTCAAAGAGGATACCACAACCATTTAAATTAAAAACATCGAGTTGACCAACATCACACTTTTTTTGTCGGAATTTTTTGCCTTCTACCAACTTGGTGGTGGAAGCCTTGACCAAAGAAGCATCCAAGATTTTGAACCCAAGATTTATTATTATAGGCCTTGGTAGAGTTAGATTTATAAATATGGTGTTCACAATAGAAAGTGCACAAGAACTAAACGAGTTACGTAAGGTCGTTAAAGGAGAAGCCCAAATAAGAAGCTTATAGATAAGAGATATTTTACAAATTATTTTTCATAAATTTAGGCAACTTTTTTTTGGAATATAATTGTTTCCCCAAAAAATGAAAATAATTTGCTGGAAATTTCACCCCCAACTCCTCTTTCTTACTTCGAACATAGTAAAGAAATAATGTGGAAGATGATGAGATAAAGAGAGGGAGGATGAAATCAAATGATCGCGAACACCTTTACTTTGTGAATAATGAACCTACGATCAATCGATGAGACCGTCCAACATTTAAATAAAAAGGACAGGAATAAACTAATAGAACACCACCACTTCTTACTATTTAATATATATCCCCCCCCCAAAAAAAAAAAATGAGAATGTGCACGATTCTAATGGATTGATCTATTTAATTAAATGCCTCCAAACACAAATCCAATTTTTACCAAATTTTAATCTTTGATTAAATTAGGTTTGCATATGATGATCGTTCCAAACATAGAAAATAAACTACGCATTCAATCACAAACAGATATGAGGAAATATACCTTTTTAGGGAAAAGCCTTTATTTTTGCACTTTAGATAATGTAACAAGATAGCTTACTTACAAAACTCTCTAAAGAAAACCACTCAGATATAAGTAGCCCATAGTTGGTGGTCCACCCTTAGTATTCACCAATCAACCTTTCTTCAGCCTTCTCTTGAGGAGTGATCCCTCAAGTCAGAAGGTGAGACGTAGTGATGTCTCTCCATAAGTGTCGATCAGGTATGAAACTATTTAGGGTTCCAAAAGGATTCACAAGTATATTAAGGAGGTTGTTTTGTGATTCAAAAGTGTGTTTCAATCTCAAAGTATTGGGGACTTTTACAGCATATATACAGTTTGCAATTTATCAGAAGTCTCTACTAAAATCTTTTTGAAATAGGTATTTATAAGTCGTGCATAAATTTCGAGGCAGCGAAATTCGTTCGAAAGAAAATAAAAATCGTTAGAACCGAGAATGTAATATCTTTAAGACAAAAACAGATTTCGTTCAAATGAAAATCCAATCTCATTAAAACAAGCTTCTAACGAGCTTCAAACTAATTCAAACAGAATACCCTCATGGGATTTTGTTCGAAGAAAATATCAAATGAGCTTTCAAATGAAATTGCCATTTTGTTCAAATGAGATATGCTTCTTGCTTGAACAATGTAAAATCAAAAGTAATTTATAACTTAGAAAATTCTTGCCTTCATTTTTATAAAAAAAACTTTATAAAAACACCTAAATATAAATGTAAATAAATTTAACATCCTAAACGATTTATACCTTCATAATGTGAAGAAGTCTTGAACTTCAGAGATGTTGGACATTCGGTTCATTGTGTTAGCACGTCCCGATTTGTAATGGGATACGCCGGATGTGCCATTGTGGAAAATAAAATAAATACTAAGCGTAAGCTAAACTATTTGTCCTTACAAATATCCCCTTTTGGCTATTCTAGTACAAAACTTAACCGAAACCCAACTTACAAAAAAAATCCCAAAAATTCTAATACCCTTCCTAAACCCTAGATAAGGAATAGCACCGAAAAATAAACTTTGGCTTCGATCTCAAGTTATTCTTCTTGATATTCCTTTGATATTATTGATCTTATCATCAATACTCAAGGTAACATAAACACGTAAAACTAAGATAAATTCCCAAGATGCATAGAGTTTTACATAGCAAATACAAACACATGAATCTCAAAAATCAAACTCCCCCTTAATTTGTTTTCCCCTTTTTGTCCGAAATAAACAAAGGAGTAGAAACTAAACATGACATATAGAGAACATCACAGATAATAATAAGATATCATCACATTAAAATATAAATGATAAACATGGAATGATAATCTTAAATCCTTCAAAAACTATTTTTGAAAATTTTTAAGTATAAAAGCTTACAAATACCACACACCATGGAGAAACACAAAAATACCCATATCATGAAAACATAATGTAGGGGTGTGATAATATTCCATAGTTTAATCAACATAGACAAACATAACACATGTGCGAGAAGGATAGAGATACCATTAATGAATGATCTCAAAATTTACCTTAGGTGTAAAAGGGGTGAACTCGTGTGAAATTGACCAGACCTAATAAACAAATCAAGACCGTAAGTGATTTTCACACCAACGATGCTCAAAACTATGTGATTTTTTTTTTAGATTTATATAGTTTGTGCAAACCCATTGATCTTCGATTTGACTCCCTTAAAATCTTCCATATAATAATAATACTCTCGATTATTTTGTAGAAATTAACGCTCATT
Organism: Sambucus nigra; assembly: GCA_949130495.1. NCBI lineage: Eukaryota > Viridiplantae > Streptophyta > Magnoliopsida > Dipsacales > Adoxaceae > Sambucus > Sambucus nigra. The sequence goes on along the minus strand of OX422213.1, from coordinate 337,294,081 downwards.
TGTAGTGAAGCATCAATGTTCTAAATCTGTCCTAACACTTCTATTTTAATGCGCCATTAATCTTTTTGGCTCTTTTCATTGAAAATGGTGACTTTTAACGCAAATACTTTGGATCTCGTAGTCCCTTTCCATTGATTAATATTTAATAAAATTTTTGAAAAAATGATTGATATCCGGGAAAGGGTTATTACATGCAAAAAAAATTATCTTGCTTCTACATTTGGTTCGCTTTAAAGCAAAATTGATAAGAAAAATCTATGATTGACATGTGACAGGTAAGTGAAATACTAAGATAAGTTCATGCTCGTATGCATTAAGGGAGACTAGGAGTGTAACATGGAGCAAGTTATCATTAAATCATATGTTAATGACTCCACATATTATAAAGCGCATATATGAAATGATGTCACATCTCAAAACACTAAAAAATAGTCACGTGAATATGGAATGAATGAATGATTCAGACATCTTTAATGTCCATCCATATAAGGTGTAAAAAAATACAAAACTCTTTTTATCTTAAAAGAAACCAAAAATCATTTTGAATTTTTCAAATTTTTTTAGAAAAACAAAACTCTTTTTGGATTTTTTAAAAATATATCAAAATAAAAAATATAAGTATAATGATATAACAATATAGCAATAGGCATGTAAAATATGAACATGAAAAGCACCTTATGCTAGAAATAAGTCTCAACCTTAATCATTAGGCCTGGAGGATCTCTCAAAAGGAGATGACATCATAAGAAATTCCTCCATAAAATTTTGTGAATTTTTAACTAAATACTTTACTTTCTCTAAAAAAAAACTCTCAAAATATCTCAAGTGATGTTTCGGAGCATGCAGAGTATCATGAGTGGGAGTGCGTTTGGAAAATCATGTAGGAGCTCATGGGCGAGCATATCGGGGAACATATCTATAAGACAATCTCCCTATCTTGAGACAAAACTCTCTAAGGTGACCTCACTGTTTGAAATAGGAACAAATATACATGTGCTTGGGTCCACATTTCTCAAAAGGTCTAGGACCAGCTCTCCTAGGTGGGTTAGGTCGAGGGCCATAAGGATCCAACACAAAATTGAAAACCTACTCGGGTGCAGCATGAGAAGTGAATCCACCATCAGAACCTATTCATTGCCTCTTAACGTTACCTAATAGGGGAATAAGGAGCATCTTTCCAACTGTTGGAATGTAGTGTGACTGGGGTCTATAAATAATTGGAACGGATGAAGTGTGACCCACTCCAATGGACTCTGTCTTCAAGGTTTTTCGGAGCTTCTAGAGCAGCACCTGGTAAAATTTCTCTTTATAGTGAAAATGGAACCAAAGTAAGAAATACTCCCTATAAGAAGATGAACTTCACTACAATAATAGTTACTTTTCTCAAGAGAAACTCCTGTGAATAATGGTTTTCAGGGTGGAGTGAAGGAATAAGGGGCACAACAATTGAAGAGAGAGCAGTGAGAGAACACTAGATGTCTGGTGGAATTTTGACAGAATAATGGTATGACTTGAGTTATGATTATAACTTGACCTTGACCAGTGGTCCTATTTATACATGGGAACTAGGGCTGAGTTAGCACTTTCTGGCACCAAAGTGAGGGGGCGATGAGCGACAAGTTCTGTAATGTACTAGTTATCCCTATCTGTGTGCAGTCGCCTGTCCCCTCTGACAGGTTCCACCTGGTGGAATCCAAATTCAGAAACAATATATGTTTGTGCTTGTAGACAAAATATCTGATTTGGTAAATATCTCTTAAAACATTAACTTGTTGTATAATCTTTGTAAACATGAGGAGGGCCTCACGAACCACATCCTCTAAAATATTTTATAAACTTGAGGATAGGTCTCAAGAACCACCTCCTTTAAAATCCTTTATGAACTTGATGATAGGTCTCAAGGACCACCTCCCCTAAAATCATTTTATTAAGTTGTTCATTTCTTATGAGCAACCTCTTGGTTATTCACGTCAGTTATAACTGGGTATGACTGTGTAAGGACTAGGTGACTCCTAGGGTCGTTCTATTAGTGTTCTCTCAATCTTAAAGTGCTAAGTGGTTGAACTTGCTCAACAAACTTTATTCCTCACAAAAATAAACTAAACTCTCCAAAAATTACACTGCCAAACTACACCAAAAATAATAAAAATCATCTAATCTTCATGCTCTAAAATCCTCAAACAATCCGTAGTGTCCAAAACCACGCTGACCTACCACTAAAATAAAAATATGGGGAAGTACACAATATGACAAGAATTGATTTTTAAAAATAATAACGGTGAATAAAGCGCAACAATACGAATCCGCATATACGAATCAAATGCAATACTCAAGCATTGTACCAATTTTAATTTTTCAACATCAATGGATCAACAGGCCTCACCTCACCTCACCCAAGCTTCGTAAAGCCTTATCGTGGATACTGGACTTTTAGACTATTGACGGGTGTTCATTCCCCGTGCCATATGAAAATCTCATGACACCATGCCCATCAACAAATACAATATCTCTGTGAATCAATAATTTAGATTCAAAAAATATCGCATAGGATTCCAATGAATGCCACAATTCAACATGAGTGCAAATAACACATGAAACAAATGAAATACTCTAGAGAGAATTTAGGAGCATATTGTGTAAGTCTCGTACCTTGAAATCATCACATGAAAGCCATAAATATTCTTTCCAAACATTTTGATTCTACTACTGTGATCCTCTCACGAAACCAACAAAAATCACTCTTGAACAATCTTGAGAAAACACAATTAATCTTGACAAATATTGAGTTGAAAGTTATGACGAATGGGGATAGGGTTTAGATATTGAAAGGGAATAATTTTGGATAAGCCTTCTAGAGGAAGTCTTGTAAAAAAAGGATTTGAAGAACCTAGCCATGGATTAGTTTTAATTTATAACGATTAGGAGTTCTAATGCTAATAGAATTATATTTAAACTAAAAAAAATATGCCCGTTAGTAACCGCCCGGAATGGTGACAGACTTTTTTTTAAAATTCCCTTTTTAACTACCATTTTTTACAAAAATTAAAAATTACGGGTTGTTACATACTTCCCACTAGCACAGAAATTTCATCCTCAAAATTCGATGAATCCTAATGCTCAAAGCGGTTCACCAACGTCTACCCAAGGACCGCGATTAGGCACCCATACACCCAATCCTACACGCGTGAATTTATACTTGATTCTATCTCCCAAAAATCATCACAACACTAAAGTCCTCAAATCAATTTTAAACGTCCTCATATAAAGATTACTAATCCTAACCTTGATGCCTACCACGTCCTCGGCAAAAAAATCCCAATCTCCAATGAAACACATCTAACCCGCATGCTAGACCCAAGGGTTGTTCTATACCTAATCTCTGATACCATATGTAACACCTCGTGTTTTACACGGGGTGTTACAATTTGCATACTTCCTTTCGCGAAACAAAGGTCATGTTTTGTTATTCCAGACAATGTTTGTTTTCCTCTCCATGCCTTCCTTCTGGGGTTGTGTCTTCCTGTTGTAGTGCCTATCTAAAGGATATTTCATGCCATGAAGTTGGCCCCAGCATAATTGGATTCCAACTGCTGAAGAGCCATTCTTGTTGGTTTAGTGCTTTGGCAAAAGCACGCCAGCGGAGTTCTTCCAATCTTTTAGTCCGAAGGAAAACTCCAAAAAAATTCCCATATTATTAATATTTTACATTGCGGAGTGGTAATAGGTATTTGTACAATGATCTACCTACCAGTCTGAAAAACTGGAAGGGTAAGTATTTCTTTGTGTCTGGGGACAATTGGGAAATCTACCCAGAAGAAATTGAAAGGGAGAAATCTATTAGAATGCCGCAAACTTGGGGATGTCCGTCCAAAAAGGGTATACATTGTCCATAGCCCGCACTAACCCTTGGAATTTTTAGTTCATACTAATGCAACATTTTCTCATACTGCAGACATTAACAACCTGAAACTTAGTGAAATTAGGCGAAGAGGGTTGAGGACGTTGCCCTTTTAGTTGATTCTAAAAATAAGTTTTCTGAGTTGGTCACTTCCACCTCCTTTCTTGAGCAAGGATACTTTGCATCCAAGGACATTCCTAAAAATATGACTGCAGAAGGTAAAATTTCATTCTTCAAATATTTTTTCTGCAACGTCTAAATTCTTTTCGCAAGCTCCTCACATCTTTTCACAATTTCTAGTGAGGAGATTGATCGTGATCTGGAAGCCTAATTATTAGAAATGGATGAAGATGTCGTAGCCCTCAACCAAGCCCATAGAAGAAATGGGTAAAAGAGGAAGAGGGAACAAAAGAGGCAATCAATTCAAGCAAGCCAACGCTGACTGCGACAGTTTGTTGTGTAAGAGACTGGAGTTGGTCCTCCAGCAAAAAAGTTTGCACCACTGGAAACTATGCTGCGGAAGGGGAGAAGTAGGTGGATGATGACATTACTGACCATCTTATTATGGTAGGACTAATGTTCCCTGGGGGCTTCCAAGGTGGGAACAGCCCCTACATATTTCTCTTTTTGGATCTCCTCCGTTGTCGCCGCGAAACATAGTGCTAATTAGTTCCAATCTCCTCCGCACCTCGTCCAAACTTTGTTCTTGTAACTTTTAAATATTTAGGGACGAGGAGCCACTTGTGGTGCGCCTCCTCACCTAAATTTCATTATTGTGTTTTCTGAGTTGTTTGGGACGAGGAGCCCTCCCTAGTGGGCCTCCTCGCCCAAGTTCGACCTTTGTGAATTTTGGACATTTTGGGACGAGGAGCCTTTCCTGGTTGGCCTCCTCGCCTAATTTTTAATTTTGCAAACTTTGGGTAAATTGGGATGAGGAGCCCTTTCTGGTGGGCGGCCTCACCCAAGTTCAATTTCTGCGAACTTTGGATAATTGGGGACGATGAGCCCTTCCTAGTGGGCCTCCTCGCCCAAGTTCAATTTTTGTGAACTTTGAGTTTCTTGGGATAAGGAGCCCTTCCTGGTGGGCCTCCTGGCCATAGTTCTATTTATGTGAACTTTTATTTTCTTGGGACGAGGAACCCTCCCTGGTGGGCCTCCTCGCCAAACTTTACTTTTGTCCTGTCTAGGGCATTTCTTTGGGGGGTTGATCGGGGTTAGTCCCTCCACCAATTGGGCTTACTCGTCTAACGGTTTGGGCAATTGGGTTTGTAACCATCTACACCAACTGTCTTAAATGTTTCCTCTAAAGTGACTTTGATCTCTCGCGCACGTTCGAGATTATTCTCGAGTTAGGATACACAAGCTTCAAGTTTCTCACAAATATCTAATGAAGAATGAAGATCTCTTATAAGACTAGCCATCGTGTTGGTCAGATCGGTATTTTCCCTGACTAAAATGATCAACTGCTCATATAAAGAAATCTTCACCTTCTCGAGTTTACTCACCGAGGCCTCACACTCCCTTCAAACTTTCACCTCTCTCACTAAATCTAACACCCTACGAGATAAATCCTTAGTAACCTTTTTCATTTTCAAAATCTCGGTGTAAAAATCACTAAACGCCTTTTGGACACCACCTTCTCCCACACTCAAAATATCATCCTCACTCTCACTAGAATGACTCGAAACATCATCGAGGCTTTCACGTTAAGATATTTCCTCATCGGCGTGGGACAAACTAGAAGTGTTAAGGTGACTATCCATAAACACAAAAAATGGTTCAGGTGGTGATTCTCCCCCTGAATCAATCGGTCCACATCACTATCGCTAAGAGTGTCTTTATTCGTAACTTTTATGCCCTTTTCTCTTAAGCCGAGTGAGACACTAATGTACCTTATGCCCTTTACCCTCAAATTCATAACACATAATTCCTTCCTCTATCTCTCCCTTGCTCTTGTCCTCATTTTTTTTTCTCAAAAATATTTTCCTTTGAAGAATTTTCTTAAGAAAATTTGGGAAACTTTTTGAATTTTTTTGCAAAAAGGGCCAAGTCATCAAAATAATAATCAACTTCAGATTCAGACTCACAGACTTTTTATTTCTTCTTTTTCTTTGTATGAGTCTTTAAAGCAATCTCTATATCCTTAGATTTAATAGTTTTAGGGAACATATCAATCTCATATGTTTGAATATCTCCTACAAGTTCTTCTAACCTAAGAGTGTCTGTGATCCCTAACAAATCTAGCACGGTGACCTTAGGAATAAAGCGGGCAGGGAGAAACCTCAAATTTTTTTTAACAACTCTCGTCTCAAGAATTTTCTCACTCAAATTAAAACTATAATTAACTATGTTCGATAAACGTGCATAAAACTCATAAAAATACTCGGACTCTAGCATGGTAATGATCTCAAATTTGGTGGTCAAAGTTTGAAGCTTAGATGACTTTACAGCATTGGACCCTTAGTGTGTGAATTGTAGGGTATCCCAAGCATCTTTAGATATAGTGCACATTATGATGTGGCGAAACTCATCAGGGATGATGGCTCGAGAGATGGCACTCAGTCCGCGAGAGTTACAATTACTCCACTTACACTCATCCTCTGTCCATGAAGAGACAGGTTCAGGGCCAATGACGTTATCAACGATGAAAGTGGGTGGTGTATACCCTCATTCACAAACTAATCAAACATATTTAATGGATTTTGGGGCTGAAGTCATCCTAGATTTCTAATATGCATAGTTGAAGCCATAAGAAATGGGCATTCGATTAGATAAATTATCTATTAAAATCCGCCCTTTTTCAAGATCAACAATTTAAAAAAAATAATATCAAAAGAACTTTTTCAAAAAAAGATCCCTTATTATTTTTATGTAACTGGCTCCGATACTAATTTGAGAGAATTAATATCAACAGAAAAAAAATCTTAGAAAAATTAGGATCACACGATAGATTAGTGCAACCTGCTCTGATACAAATTCGAGAGTGCACACGATCTTAATAGATTGATATATTTAATTAAATGCCTCCAAACAAAAATCCAAATTTTACCAAATTCTAATCATCAATTAAATTAGGTCTGCATGTGATGATTGTTCCAAATACATAAAAAAAACTACGCATGTAATCACAAACATATATGAGGAAAATCTCTTTTCAAGGCAAAACTTTTATTTCTTCACTTTAGATAGTTTTACAAGACGACTTACTTACAAAACTCTTTAAAGAAAACTACTCATATCCAGAGTAGCCCACATGTGGCGCTCCACCCTAGGTATCCACCAATTAGCCTTTCTTTAGCCTTCTCTTCAGTAGGGATCCCTCAAGTCACAAGGCCATCATTAAAGATCTCTCTCCACACGTGTAGATTTGGTATGAAACTATTTTAGATTTCAAAATGATTCATAAGTATATTAGGGAGGTTATTTTGTGAATCAAAGGGTGTATTGACAAAAAAGGATTGAAGACTTTTAAAATAGATATGAAGTTTGCATTTTATCAAAAGACTCTGTCAAAATATTTTCGAAACAGGTAATTATGGGTCATACACAAATTTAGAGGTGGCAAAATTTATTCGAATGAAAATAAAAGTTATTTAAACGAGAATGTCATCTCGTTAGAATGAAAACAGAGTTCCTTCAAATGAACTCCAATCTCGTTAGAACAAGCTTCTAACGAGGTTCAAACGAATTCAAACAGAACACCCTCATTGGATGTTCGTTCGAAGAAAATATCAAATGATCTTTCAAATGAATTGGCATTTCGTTCGAACGAGATATGCTTCTCGTTTGAACGAGGTAAAATCAAAATTAATTTTTAACCTAGAAAATTTTTGCCTCGATTTTTATAGAAAAAACTTTTACAAAAAACTCCCAAATATAAATGTAAATAAATTTAAAATCTTAAAAAATTTATACCTTCATAATGTGAAGAAGTCTTGAACTTTGGAAATGTTGAAGATTCGATTCATCGTGTCGGCACGTTTCGATTTGTAACGAGATAGGCCAAATGTGCTATAGTGGAAAGTAAAATAATTACTAATCCTAAGCTAAACTATTTGCCCTTACAAATCTCCCCTTTTGGCTATTTCGGTAAGAAACTTAATCGAAACTCAAATTACAAAAACAAATTCCCAAAAATTCTATTCCCTATAAATGGAATGGAATGAAAAATAAAGTTTGGCTTCAATCTCTAGTTGTTCTTCTTAATCTTCTCTTGATCTTCTTAATGTTCTCATCAATACCCAAGGTAACCTATACACATAAAACAAACACAAATACCTTCGATGCATAGAGTTTAATATAGCAAATAAAAACACGTAAATCTCAAAAATCAAACTCCCCTTTAATTTGTTCGCCCCTTTTGTCCAAAATAGGCAAAGAAGTAGAAACTAAACATGACATATAGAGTGGATGATAAGAAGATATCATCATAAAAAAATAGAAATGATGAACATGCAATAATAATTTCAAAGGCTTCACAAACTTTTTTTGAAAATTTTCAAAATTTTTAAGTATAAAAGTTTACAAATACAACACATCATGCAGAAACATGAAAATACCCCAATCATGGAAACGGAATGTAGGGGTGTGAACATATTCCATAGTTTAATCAACATAAACAAATATGACACTTGGCTAAGAAGGATTGAGATACCACTAAAGAATTATCTTAAAATCTATCTTAGGTGTAAAAGTGGTGAACTCCTGTGAAATTTACTTAGCCTAATCAACAAATCAAGACCATAACTGATTTTCACACCAATGATGCCCAAAACTATGTAATATTTTTTTTAAATTTATATGGTTTGTGCAAACCCATTGATCTTCGACTTAACTCCCGCAAAATCTCATATATGGAAATAATACTCTTGATTATTTTATAGAAGTAAATCCTCATTTGTAGCAAAGCATCAATGTTCTAAATTTGGCCTGGCACTTATGTTTTTATGTGCCGTTAATATTTTTGGCTCTTTTCATTGCAAATGGTGACTTTTAACTTAAAGACTTTGTCTTTCCCAGTCCTTTTCCATTGTTTAATATTTAATTAAGTTTACGAAAAAATGATTGATATCTGGACAATAGTTCTTACATGCACAATTTTTTTAACTCATTTTTACATTTGGTTCACTTTAAAGCAAAATGGAGATGAAAACATTACGATCGACATGTGACAAGTAAGTGCAATACTCAATGTTGACGCAAAAATTATCCATCTATGGGGACCAATCAGAAAAGGACACATGTCATCCTACGTGGCAATATTTGGCACCCGAGGAGAGTTGGTCAGTACCCGAGGAGAGTTAGTCGGCACCCGAGGAGAGTTGGTCGGCACCCGAGGAGAGTTAGTCGGCATCCGAGGAGAGTTGGTCTGCATACCAACCAGTAAGATCAAAGGATAACTATGCATTTAATGTGCATTAATGAAGATGACAATGCATTTAATGAGCCTTAATGTACATTTATACTGTATTAATAGATGACAATACATAGCATACCAAGAAATTCAACAATTAGATTCATTGAATGTAGACATAAATGTCTACATACAATGAATCTCTTTATCTCCCATTACTATAAATACATGTATTCCCTTAGCCAAAAGGGGGGGAACCTAGAAACACCATACACAAGATACACATCATTTCTCTCTCTACACCCTATGGTGCTATTGTAAACCCCTGGGAATAAAATAACAGTGGACGTAGGCTTTATTCATAGCCGAACCACTTTAAAAATCTTTGTCTCTCATGTACTTGATTGGATTGCTTTTATCTATTTATCTGTGATCATAAAAACGGGAATTCGGTCCAATTTTTTGCATCAACAGATTGGCGTCGTCTGTGGGAACGTGTTACAAGCATTGTTCTCCATCAAAAGCTAAGTTTTTATTTTCTCTACGTATAATCAATTATACATACATCTTTTGATTCAATCATGATTTTTATGTTTATATACATAAATTAATTGTCCAATTTTTATCTGCAAAATATTGCATATCATGATTTTAAAATCATAAATGTTAGATTAATTCTTATTTAGAAATCTGAAAAATAATGGATTTCATAAATCATAACTTTTTGCTTGATTCTCAAGTTTCAATTTTATATCATGGAATAAATATTTTAAATGATTACATATACCAATATATATGACGGTGGTAAGATTTGATAATTTTCATTATAAATTTTGTAAGATCTTTGATGTCTATTCAAATTACCATCATATTTTTAAATGGGAAAAGTTAAAATCAAGAACAATTTCTCTCTCTCGATAATCACAATTCTGACCCAGATCTGCTTTAAAAGTTCTCATCAATTTGATTCATAAAAAAATAATATATATATATATATATATATATATGTGTGTGTGTGTGTGTGTGTGTGTGTGTGTGTGTGTGTGTGTGTGTTTATATTCAGTGTTAGACAATTTTCATCATGAGCGTTAAGCATCTATGACTCATCTTGAAAATGTTCTGGGCAAACACGTTTATGTAATGAGTTACATCAAGGAAAAAGATTTGACATATGTTGATTCACATATTTCACATCTTCTACAAGGGAGTAAAAATTCAAAACCATTCTTTTTCCTCTTGGATATTGATCATATTTTCTCTTAGATCTGATGATTTCTATTGGTTATCTCTTAGATCTAAGAATTTTGATTTGTTACGATTTATTAATTCTGATAAAGATTGATTTATTGGTTCGATGATGGATTTTTGGTATAATTTTCGTAATGATTTTTATCATCCACCGTATTTTTTATCTCCACAAATGGAAAATAGGAAGGAAACTCAAAATAACCTTGTCTCTCCTGAAAAACCTTTACCCACTTTCGTAAAGAAGATGAAAAATGAACAGTCGCTTAAGAAAGGGCAATGGAGAAACTTTCCTAGGAAGATGAAGAAATTTTGGATTTATTAAATTCATATCAATCGTTTTGACTTCAACCTTCTACAGCAACAAAAATAATGAAAATGGGCGGCATAAAAAAAATAACCTACAATTCAAGGACGATCATCCACCTCACAACTTGGTTCGGCTTCAGATCAACAAAAAATTTCAATCCCAGGATTATATTACTCTCCGATTCAAAGTCTGTTTGCCTTGGGCTCAAAGGTCCCATGAATCTCCAACTACTGTTTAGCATCAATTGTGTGAGGATGAAAAATCCAGAAGAAGGTCGCCGGATGAGTATTTCTGGTCGATGAAAAACTATGTGAATTTTTGCTCTACTTAATCGGAATAAAGAAGTAATCTCCTCGGTATATCTCATTGACAAGTATTGTTGGTCGGTAGATTCGCCGGACTATTTTATTTTTTTTGTTGGTCGGCGGTCATTGTTTTTACCAATTACCTCCCCTACCAATGCGATCACAGTACCAAAGTTTTGTTCACTTGCACTGGGTGATAGGCAACTTGAAATTTATGTGGTCTCGACCTCCTATCTGTTGGTCGGTGGGGAATTTCCCTCTGACTGATCCGCGACACCAGGTATTATACAAGTTGAGGGGTTCCCAACCTCTTATGTGTTGATCGCCAACATGTATGTCCGATCGACAACATCTATATTACTGATCTATAGCAAATGACAAGACCCGTTTGGAACATTTGGGTCTCAATAGCTGATTATGTTCATTCATATTCCACAACTTTTGATGGGTTGGTCGGCAGCATTTTTGTTGGTCGGCACCATCTACTATTGGTCGGCGACATCTGGTCGTTACCCGACCAAATTTTTTTTATATGAGCATCCTTGCTGGTCGGTGGTCATTTGCGAAGAAAACATGAAACAACTTCACCAAATTTTCCAATCAGGGTCAACAAAATCTTCTGGTCGGAGGCACCTGATTCTAGTTGGCATCAGTTATATATTAGTCGGTGGAGGTCTTCACCCAGGTTGAAATGCCTCCCGACCAACTAAACTAGGTGAAATTTTATTTTTCAGAGACATCTAATGGTGGTATGCAATTGGTTGGTGAACCTATTTGTTGATCGAGAATTTCACCAGACCATTTTTATTGGTCGGTGGTAGGCTGTGAAGATCCATCAGCAACATTGGAGTAGATCGGCAACACCTCGGTGGTTGTTTCAAAACAAGAACATCTGGTCGACATCTACTTTTGATAACAAAGAAATAGTTTGTCAACAACTTAAAAGGCCAAAGTTGGTTGGAAACAAGTTTTAGCCAAAATAAAGGCTTCTTGATCGTATGTACATGGTCGGCAGATCAAAACGAAGGCATCCCAACACTGACGTCACACGATGCTAGTCGGCGATACCACTGGTCAGAGATGGTTATCACCTATTGAGGAGAAATGCTGGAATGGAGGGATGACAAATTTATTTGCCCAGATTATTAATTTTGACAAAGTCAAAATTATTACCATTGCTACCTATTTATTTTTCTCACACTTCTCTAACAAAATAAATGTTTTAAAATTAAATAAAATATATCTCTGAACTTTAGCTTAGAATAAATTTTTCGATCCCATATTTGAGCATATATTTAAAAATAAAATTATTTTATAAAAATCCCAAATCAAACCTTATGACATCTAGTTGATAAAAAATTGCTCACATTGACACACATTTGGCACAAAACATTTTATTTCATATTTTGAAATTTTTATTGCCTTATGTCTGAGCTGATACATATTATATGATATTTAGCTGAAAAATTTTGCTAATGATAATTTCTATGAGAATCAATCTCAACAGGTATTCGAGCAACTTATTAAATGCCTCAAGTACAAGATTCACCCCCAACAGTTATTCTTTTATCATGTATTATACATCAAGAGGAGCTCCACGACTTACTATTTGTTGGTCGATGGCATCTATTTCTACTCGGCAGTTCTCATACACTTGGTCGGCATCAAGTCGGCAACAATCCTCCACCGAATTTCAGTTTACCAATTACAGTCATCAACAAATAACTGTTGAAAAATTTCTGGCATAGGTCGGCTGTAAATGGTCGGGGCACCTCATAATTGTAAGTATGGCTGAATGATTATTGGAGAGCTACTACAACAATAAACATCACCAGCACCAATTGTGTTGGTCCACTATATATAACTAGTCGGAAAAATCAAATGTTGGTCGGAGGCATTTCATTATGATCGGTGATGGATATTATGCAATTTGAGGAGTTCCCGAGCTCACATTCGTTGATGGACTAGATCTATTTCTACTCGGGATGTACCTATTGTTGGTCGGCGTGTATATAGTTGGTCTAGAAAATCAATTGTTGGTCAGCAACATCTCAACCTTGGTCAGAGACAGTAGAAAGCTAATACCATAATTGAAAATTGACGATTCCTTTGGTTCTCTCTTTTTGATTTTGACAAAATCACTACTTCGCTGCCAAAGGACAAGACTATCCCCTTATTCTTATCCTTATCCTTATCCTTTATTAATTCAAAACATGAAATTCCTAATTGAAAATTTGCATGGAGAAAAATTAAAATGCATACTTGGTTATTTTCTAATCCACGGAAACTTTATGTGAAAATATTCCAAGACCAAAAAATTATATTTGAGCATTTATTGAATTTCAAATAATTCCTAAAGTGATAAATAATTTCTAAAAAACCAATTTATATTTGGTCTTTTACTTAAAATTAAAATGCCTAGCATTTTTATTAAAATTTGCTCATGAAATACATGTGTGGCACAAAAATATTATTTCATATTTTGAAATTTTTATTATTTTATGCTGATACACATCACATATTGTTTGGCTGAATAATTATTCTCATGATAATAATTATTTTCTCTAGTCTCTACAGGTGCTCGGGGAACTTATTAAAATTTCATAGGGACGAGATTCAATCCCGATGAAAGCTCTCGTAAACCTCTGGAAACTAGTATTGCTCGACATCATGCAATTTTGCCTCGACATATCAGCCAACATATATTATTTCATTTTTTTGAAATTAATATTTTTATTTCTCAAACATATACCTGTCATGTATTTATTAGATGATTAAATTATTCTCATGACTAATCAATTCAGCCTACACATATGGTAGAGCAAGATATTAATTTTTACAGGTACAAGACTCAACACCGACGAATGCTCGGAAACAATCTAGAAACTATTATCATTTCACCTCAGCGAGGCATTATATATTTTATTATTACTTGGAGATATCGGATCAAGCACAAATTATTCTATATATCCCTTGGGATTCATATTGTATACTCATCTCAACACGGAACTCGGCAAGATATTCATATTCAGCTCCGAGGAAGAACTATAACATTTATTATATTTCACCCCCAACGAATAGTTGGTCGGGGTAATTCTTATTTATATTCAGCATGGAGCTCGAAAAATTTCTTCTCTCTATATATATTCAGCTTCAAGGATGTCTCCAGCAATTATTATATCTTATTCCCAACAATCCATTGGTCAGCTCCGAGGAAGTCTCCATCATTTATTATAAAAAATCCACCAACTCCGGTTGGTCGGGAATAAAAAATTTTCCAGAAATACCAACTACGGTTGGTTGGGAAGAAAACCCACCAACTCCGGTTGGTCGAGAATAAAAAATTTCCCAAAAATACCAACTACGGTTGGTTAGGAAGAAAATCCACCAACTCCGGTTGGTCGGGAATAAAAAAAATAGCCCAGAATCACCAAATACGGTTGGTTGGGAAGAAAATCCACCAACTATGGTTGGTCGGGAATAAAAAACCAACCAACTACAGTTGGTCGGGAATAAAAATCCACCAACTACGGTTGGTCGGGAATCAATCTCCATCAACTCCGGTTGGTCGAACAGCAGACAGCAGGTGGAGCAAATCTTATTGTCTATGCAAAATAAGAAAATTTGTCAAATAACATACTTCAAGGTTGAGAAAGCATTCAAAATTCATATTCCACACTTGGGGGCTTCTATTACAAATTCTGTTGTTCATTCGGTGGCATATTCTCATAACATCATGCAGTCGAGCATAAAATTCAACTCCATAAACTTACATAGTCGGGGCCCCGACTAATTATCATTCAGAAGTTGTTTTTCTAGCTCGAGAATTAGTTTTGATATTGAAGTTCAGAAGGCTATTGAAGTTCAGGAGGTATTCAGAAGTTCAAGAGGTGCATTCAGAAGTTCAGGAGGCATATTCAGGAGTTATTATGCACATGCTATTGAAGTTCAGAAGTCAAATTTAGCATCTACAGCACTGAGATCTTTACTACTACTATCCCGACCAATAATGAAAAAGAAGTTGTATGAAAATGTTTCGAAGTCCACCACTAGCTTGGTACATTGAAGAATTGGGTTCAAAAGCTAGAATGTTACTCGACAAGGTATTTAGAGGACCATAAATCAGAAAAATCAAGCACGCGAAGTTAGCACTCGGTTGCTCGGCACAGGAGGCAGTTGGTCGGCTAGCAAACTAATCAACATACTTGAAGATTATGACAACCTACAAGCTGCATACTATGGCATGGCTGCATCTAAATTCCCAGGGGTGATACATATCACACGGAGTTCCTCAAAAGAAAGATTAACAACCATCGATCAGCCTGCATCATATGTCGTCCAGGAGATAATGCACTTTATGTTGAACAAATCAAGAAGGTAGATCAAGAATTTCACGAGCACCGAGTAACACTGCAGAATAAATACTCTATCTTTTCAGTAAACCATCGAGCATGGAGCATTGGGGGCTTCTGTTGACGCAAAAATTCTCCATCTACGAGGACCAATCAGAAAAGGACACATGTCATCCTACGTGGAAATATTCGGCACCCGAGGAGAGTTGGTCAGTACCCAAGGAGAGTTAGTCGGCACCCGAGGAGAGTTGGTCGGCACCCGAGGAGAGTTAGTCGGCATCCGAGGAGAGTTGGTCGGCATACCAACCAGGAAGATCAAAGGATAACTATGCATTTAATGTGCATTAATGAAGATGACAACACATTTAATGAGCCTTAATGTACATTTATACTGTATTCATAGATGACAACACATAACATACCAATCAATTCAACAATTAGATTCATTGAATGTAGACATAAATGTCTACATACAATGAATCTCTTTATCTCCCATCACTATAAATACATGTATTCCCTTAGCCAAAAGGGGGGGGGGGGGGGGGGAACCTAGAAACACCATACACAAGATACACATCATTTCTCTCTCTACACCCTATGGTGTTATTGTAAACCCCTGGGAATAAAATAACAGTGGACGTAGGCTTTATTCATAGCCGACCCACTTTAAAAATCTTTGTCTCTCATGTGCTTGATTGGATTGCTTTTATCTATTTATCTGTGATCATAAAAACTGGAATTCAGTCCAGTTTTTTGCATCAACACTCAAATAATCTCATGCTTGTGTGCATTAAAGGAGACAAGGAGTTAAATATGTAGGAAGTTATCATCAAATCACATCTTAATGACTCCACACATTATAAAGCACATATATGAAATGATGTTACATCTCAAAACACTATGAAACAATCATGTGGATATGGAATTAATGGGTGACTTAATGTTCATCTATATATGGTGTAAAAAATATACAAAAACTCTTTTTGTCTTTCTCAAAAAATTTATCAAAATAAAATCGTTTTCCCTTTTCACCATTTTTTAAAAGAAACCGAAAATCTTTTTGTATTTTTCAAAAAATTTCAGAAAAACAATAATGTTTTTGGTTTTTTTCTAAAAATATATAGGTTATAACACCTCGCACACTCTAGCGTCGATAGCCATCAAACTACGTCAGGTATCACTAAATAAAATATCATTCTCAGCATGTGACGAAAATATAATACATTTAAAAACTTTAGTTCCATAAGATATAATATAAAAAATTTATCCAACAAATATAAACATTCCTGCAAATTAAAATCCATCACCATGCTATCTCCAAAATCATTCCAACTCCAAATTATTAAAAACTCAAATGAAATAATCCAGCTATAAATATCTGACAGAAATCATAAATAACTGTGGAATCTATTAGCCCAACCAGTCCATAATGAAACTCTAATAATAAAAACTACGGAATGGAAAGTAAATCTAAACTACTAAAGAAGATAAAATAAATCTCTAGCTTCACTTCAAATATCTACAATCACTCTTATGAAGCTACTATGGCACTATACGTGAAATGTTAGTCAACATAATGGGTCAGATCCCACCGCATGAATACTAGTTATTCCTTCCAATAAGGGTTCATAAACCTAGACAATAGTATTTTACATGATAAATATATCAATATAGTATTTTAAATTAAATGAGATATATATTAACAAGCGGAAAAAAAATAAACTACCACTATCTACCCACATAACTAAGTTACCATATTATTTAAACCCAATTATTCCATTACAACTTTAATTCAAACATTAGCTCTTATTCTTACTTAATTTAATTATCCAATTATTCTTATTCATGCGACACCACTATAGCCAATCAACCTAATTATAGGTTATACAGATACTGTTAGCGTGCTTAAGATTGTTCACATCATACCCATTCCCCTCATTATACCTAGTCAACCCAATTTCGTTAGCTCTGCATATACTCATGAGGTTCCACGCATGACACCTCACTATATCCAGTTGGCCCAATTATCGTTAACCCTGCACATACTTGTTACACAAACACACACTCCCATTATAGCCATTCAACCTAATTATCGTTAGTTCTGCACATACTCGTGACGCAAATTTATTTTAATACCCGTTTATTATCTCAGGCTTTAATTATCAATTTTCTCAAGTTCTCATTATTTTCTATTAACCTCAACCTTTAATCGGGCATAAATCCTCAAACCACCCCGAGTTCCATACCTAGAGGTCTCCAAAACACAAGTATATCCTAACCTATCATCTAGGAAGAATACTTACCAATGGTTACTACCTACCCTCATACCTAGGCTAACGATTCAACGGAAACGGCGTATAATTCAGTCCCACCCCGAAATTATCCATCTGTAAAAATCCACACAAAATAGTCCCATACCTAGAAAGCATTAACAACAACCAAGGTCTATATACTAGTCCTATACCTAGCAAGCAACATAAAAGTAAGGTGAAATCATGACTATCCCAAAAATTCCTTCATCCCCATGGTATTGAATATCAACGCAATTAACAATCACATAAGGCATATTTTTAACCTATCACGATAATTCTTCCAATTAATCACAAGATTACTATTTATTCAATTTATGCCTGCTTAATTTTAATATTAATAAAATAATTCATTTTTTAACATCATATATAATTTCCATCAACATGCATCTTTTTAGGGCATACAACAATAGATTTCTATTCCACAAGCAACACATAAATAACATGATTTTTACAAGTCAAATTCAATTTATAAAGTTCATATGATTTATTCTTACGTACAAACACCTATATATTCTAATAGAATCACAATCTCTAATCTAAGCAGGCAAGAGTTTTGAGTCTTAATTTGTATTAGAGTTTTTAATAAAAACAATCCCAACTTTACTTTCACTATCCCTAATTAGTATCTCTAATTTATCTTAAGAAAATAATGATTATTAGTGTTTAAGCAATATTTAAAATGCATAGTACTAAAGGTAAACAAGAGAAGTATTCATGCATGTAAAAATTATTTGTAAAATCTGATCGGATGGTTGCGGTACACTCGAGAAAACAAGAAAGATGCGAACTTGGACGATCTTGAGAAAACTCAGTTTAGATCTTCAAAACTTGGGTCAACACTTATTTTTAATGGGGTTTAGGTTTTATAGATGAGAGCAGATAATAATTTGGGAGGCTATTGCCTTTTGAGAAAGGTTAAAAGTGCTTATAAAAGACTAAACCCTTCCATTATATAAAGGAATTAAAGAAAGAGTCCTGATCAAACACAAACACACAAAAGTACATTTCGGATGATCGAACCATTGGTATTCATTGAAATCTTAGTATGTTGAAGTTGTAGGCGAGCACAAGCCGCTGTCCAAAACTCAGCTTGATAAGACATTATTAAGGTGGTCTGCATCACGTTTTAGAGTTCGTGCCTTAGGATTTCTTCAAAGGTTGGATATGTTCTAGCTTAAGGCGAGATAAAGTCGTGTAAGAAAAATCACCTCGATCGGTCATTATTATAGTTATCCGCATCACGTTTTGGAGAACTAACAATAGGATCTTTTATCCTCCTTAGGTCAGATCCTCCCCTGATTTTTATATAAAAAGTTATAATTTCCAAATTTTAATCCATATTTAAATTCCACTTAAAACCTTATTTTTATATTAAAAAAAATGAACATTTTTACGTACCAAAATTAAATAGATTCCAGAAAATTATTTTTCTGAAATTTTTAATTTAATAAAGATTTTTACGGCTAAAAAATCACAGGGTGTTACATACTCCCCCACTAACACAGGAATTTCATCCACAAAATTCGATAAACTATAAATGTTAAATCGTTCAAATAAAATATGGCTTGAACATGCCTATCAGTAATATGCCATGATTGGACACCCACATACCGAATAACACACACACCTACCCCATGAAAAAAAGATACCATATATATCATAACCATATATAAAAACATAACTATAAAAATAACGGCGTATCACGATCCTGTGACACACCGCCTACTCTAATACTGGATGATCATTTCATTATTAAATTAAACAGGAACCATTAATGGTTTCGTTCTTAGCATCACAGTCGAAAACCAATTTATTTTACTAATACCCTAATGGCCCGGTGTCAAAATTTTAATCTCTTTATTACCGGGCAATAAATTAAACTAATAAATCACATTCACCATTTCCATACACATAGTAATAAATGATAAAATAACGAGATGAATAAATATGTCTGTAATAACACTCCATATGAAAACTTCCCATAATAAAAATTCAATGTCAATACTGGAAATAAAATAAAAGTGCAATTCTCTAAAAATAATCACTGGCTAGAGATGGGCGACATGCTCGGCTGAGATTAATAAATGATACGTAGGAACGGATAAATGTGGAGCGTCTACTACCGAGATCCTGCAACTTCCATCACAGATGTAGCACGTCAAATGAACAATATCATAAGTTTGGCATCCCTATGACTGGGCACCTAAAATATTTTTACAAAGATAGATTTGAAATGGGTCAGCGCCCAAGTAAAATAGTTTCAAAAAGTTTAGCAAGTATTTAAAATGCGGTAAGAGCACATATTGTATACATGTTAATTCCACATGCTCTCACTTAAGGTCCTCGCCTCTCAACTATTGTGCACACCTAACGTATACTCCTAAACCTTCCTAGTTATGGTACCCCGCCTAACTAGTTCAAACCAAGTCTCGTCCAATCTAATAATTCACTGTGCCCACCTGTATGGCCCATACAATACATTATTAAGTTTTCAAGATCAGTTATCCATCAAAATTACTAATTAATTATTAAGTTCCCACACACTTAGATTATTTTAGATATCACTCTCTATCTCATCTACTAGTGCACTCGTAGTAGATTAAATTACACTTATATATATATATATATATATATATATATATATATATATATATATATATATATATATATATATATATATTTATATATATATATATATATATACCATGCTTATAATATATACGAATAAGACATCCCTCGGTAGAGGCTTGTCATGCAGGCATACTCTACTATTAAGTCTTGGTGCATCACGTACTAAATAAATGACATCGGGTTCGAAATCACTCTCGAACCATACATTCACAATTCATAAAAAATGTAGGCGAACATAGTTTTAAGCCTTTGGGCTACGCATACACCTAACGCACCCAAATGATCGGTCACACCCTTATTCACACAAGTGATGTTCACTCCCTAAGTTCTATGTTTTGAGGTGCAAGTCAAAATCCCCCTAATGGGCTCATCAGGATAAGACTGTCCATGAGCGGAATGTCTCATGATAGCAAGTAGCCTAGATATGTTTACACATGCAAATTCACACAATAGGTATTCACGATACCTATATATAGATATAATTTCAGTAGGCATACATATAACCTATAATATATCCACACGTAGTCTTTATAACCATCGAATATTCTACATATCATTACTTTACCATAATACTTCTAATCGTATAATCCCGAGTGTTTCCCAATACTCAAAAAGGTTACCAATCGTCCCTTAAGTTAATTCAGTAGATACCCCATTCATACCCTACTGGTCTAGGTCATAAGTCCCATCGATTTCTCGTGACACGATATTATTCCCCGAATTAGGTTTTATTACTCAATTAAACCTAATTAACTTTAGCCCTAAAATTCCATCATGTGATTAAGTCTCAATCCTAACTTTTGCCTACTGGTAATTAAAATATCTCCCATTATATTTTAAACTTACAATAAAAATTAACCCGATCATTTCCCATGAGTTCTAAACAAAAGATGGAGAATTTGTCAATTTTTGGGAAACCGAATCAATTTGGTGAAGGAGCCGAATTGATTTGCCTATAGCAGGTCTCGTCTTCTTCCTTATGACAGTTATGGGTTTCACCATTTTTAACCCTCAAAACCTTCGTGTTTTAATCCCAATATCCCAACCAAGTACACCAAACATCATACTAACATATACGCATGATTTCTAACATAATATAATTATTAAATCATCAAGAAACACATTCAAATTGAATTAATTCAATATTGAATCCTAAAAACCCTATATCATTATTTTTGTTCGAGAACTTCCACAAGAATCTAGATTTCTTCACAAGTTCCTATCACTAATTCATCAAATTCTTTCTACATACATAAGGAATTAAACCTATCACGATTCGTACCTAAGAGCATGATTTACATCTTCAAATTTAAGGCTGAAATTCATGAATTCAAGAGGTTATTCATCTTACACTAATATGGATGGTATATTTATTCAGAATTTAACAAGATAAATACTAGACTCAAATCGAAGGTCTGATTTTCTATAGAATTGTGGTGTGGTGTGGTTGGTATCCTTTTATCTCGATCTACTCTCTAGTGGCGGTGGTGATGCAAAATGGTTTGGGAATGGGAACTCCTCTCCTTCCTCCCCTAGTAGCCTCTATGTGATTTTCTAACTCTAACCCTAACTTCCTCATCACATATACTGGTATAAACATGTAATTTTTGTAGGTTTCTTTTCCTTTAAAATCTAAAAGACCAAAATACCCCTCTAGGGGGCCGGTGTGGCCTTAAAATACCTCGGGAACAAAACCAAATCCCAGTACACTTTTCTAACTATTTCGACCCTTTCGGACACACTGGCGCACTCGAAATGATCATTTGGATGACCCATAATAAAATTACATTTTAACTCATAATTTTAAGTCCCAACAGGACTGACACGTGCGTCCCAACTCATTTACCGTAGTTGTCATATTTCTAACTCACGAAAATCATAATACGTTCTTATTAATTTATTACTCATTGACTAAGTCATTTTCAATACAGATAAATATCAACCCTTGTCTCGCTATTTTACCTCGGATTAATTTCCCATTTTTAATTTAATTAATCGTAATATAAAAATCATTAAATGTACGGGGTGTTACATACTTCACCCTAATAACAAAATTTCGTGTCGAAATTCGAAAAAAAATACCTGGTATGAATAACTCTGGATATTAGTTACGTATCACATCCTCGCGCTCCCAAGTACACTCATCGACATTATGGTGCTCCCATTGAATACGTATAAGTGGAACTACCTTCGACCTCAATCTCCTCTCACTACGGTCTGGGATAATAATTTGCTTATCCTCGTATGAAATATCAGGTTGTAAGTAAATATCCTCTAATGCAATGTGAGTGTGGGTAACTCGTCTCGGAGATATCGCATCAGCGAAGAAATGTGAAATACATCATGAATCCGATGCAAGTGCTAAGACAACCCGAGTCTATATGAAACTATCCCAATCCTCTCAATGATAGGGAACCCCACATACCTTGGTGCCAACTTCCCTTTCTTCCCAAACCTTATTATCCCCTTCATAGGAGATACACATAGTAACACCTGTTCCCCCACACTAAACTCCAGGAAGAACCACTTGGCATCGGCATAACTCTTATGTTTATCCTGTGGTACCCGTATACGACACTAAATTAACTTAATTTTGGCCGAAGTATCCTGAATCAACTCTGGTTCAAGTAGCTTGTTGTCCCCTACCTTTAACCAATAAATGGGCGAACGACAATGCCTATCATACAACGCCTAGAATGGTGACATGCCAATATTAAATTGAGAGGAGTTATTATACTCAAACTCCACGAGTGGAAGATACAGCTCTCAACCCGCTCTAAAATTAAGGATGCATATCCGTAGCGTATCTTCCAACATCTCATTCATCCTCTCTTTCTAGCCATCCGTCTACGGGTTATAGGTCGTACTCAATCACAACTCTGTACCCATGGCCTCCTAAAAACTCTCCCAAAATCAAGACATGCAGATCTTGTCCCTATCGTACATAATATTAACTGGCACCCTATCCAATCTTTTTCTGATGGTCCACATTAATCAACTAACAAGTGGTACACCTCAAGACAAACTCGGTAATGTCTCTCATCATACCACTCCACCAATACTATCGTCTCATATCTTATCCCCTCCAGGATGTATAGCAAATCGTGATCCGTGAGACTCTGCCATCATTGCATGTCGCAAGTCTTCCCCCTCTAGGACAATCAATCTCCAGTTAAAGCATAAGCCTCCATCTGAACTCACTGAGTAAGACTTTACTCACCCGGATGGAAGTTATCGAATATGGTCCTGACAAAATGAATCCGATGCCTAGGCTTGTACAACCTTCGTGATAATCTGAGGTGTAACGGTCATAACTGAAATGAATAACCTGGAAATAGAATCCTAGGGTCCAAGCTCCTTCTATTTCGCCTTCCAAGCTTCAGCTACATCCCCCACTGGCCTACGACTCAACACGTCTAACACTACGCTAGCCTTCCCCGGGTGATACTGGATGTCAAACTGATAATCTTTCACAAATTACAACCACATATGCTGATGCGTATTCAGCCATCTCCGAGTGAACAAGTACTGTAGTGAATTATGATCCGTGAATAGGATAAATCTCTCCCCTAACAGGTAATGTCTCCAAATCCGTAGCGTAAACATAATTGTCGCTAACTACAAGTCGTGGGTGGGGTAATTTCTCTCGTGAGGCTTATGCTTGAGGGAAGCATAAGTTAAAGCCTGATCCTCCTATTAAAGTACACCCCCAAGTCACTTTAGGGATGCGTCAATAAAAATAAGATATTACACTCCTGCTCCGGGAAGAGTGAGTATGGGTGTTGAAGTCAACCTATCCTTCAGCTCATCAAAAGCCAACATAAAAGCATCATCCCAGATAAACGGTACCCCTTTGCAAGTCAAATTGGTCAATGGACCCGTAATCTTTGAAAATCCCCGAATAAATTGTCGATAATACTCGGCTAACCCCAGGAAACTCTGCACCTCCATCGGTGTCAAGGGCTATCCCCACTCCCTCATAACTAACACCTTACTAGGATCCACCGATATTCCCATGTCTGATATAATATGCCCAAAGAACTGTACCTCATATAGACAGAACACACATTTCTCAAACTTAGCGTACAACTAATGCTCACATAAAGTTTGCAAAACTCTATGCAGATGCTTTGTGTGCTCCTCCTCCATCTGAGAATAAATCAGGATGTCATCAATGAAGACAGTGACAAACTGATCTAAGAACTCTCTGAACACCCTATTCATCAAGTCTATAACCACAGCTGGCACGTTAGTTAACCCAAACGGCATATATCTTGCAGAAAATCCATCTTATATACATATTGCTCCTGGATACGCAACTAGTGATGTTCAGATCTCAAATCTATCTTAGAAAAGTATGTGGCTCCTTTAATCTGGTCAAATAAGTCATCGATTCGAGGCAATGGATATTTATTTCGTGTCATGGCTTTATTCAACTCCCGATAATTGACACACAGGCATAGAGATCCATCCCCCTTCTTTACAAATAGCACTGGGGCACCCCAAGACGAGGCACTCCTAAAAATAAAGCCCTGCCCCCAAAAGTTGCTCGATCTAGTCCCGTAGCTCCCTCATCTCCATAGGATTCATATGATAAGGTGCATGAGCTATCGACCGAGTGCACGGTGCAAAATTAATGATAAACTCTATCTCATAGCTAGGTGGTAATCCCGGTATCTCCTCAAACACATCTGCAAACTCACATACAATCGAAATCGAGTTTAGGGAAATAACTACCTCCTTAGGGGTCTCCTCCTCTATATAGTATAAATAAGTGGATAATCCCCCTTTGGGATGAGGTATCGCTACTAAGAAAATCTCCTGGACCGAAATCGCAAATATTATGCTCCTATTGTAACAATCAATCATGGCCATATATGTTGCTAACCAATCCATGCCAATAATTGTGTCATACTCTGACAAATCTAATACAAGCATATCAACGGGAAAACACAAGTCTCCAAATGTCTATATGTAATACCCCGTATTTTTGAAGATTTAAATAATTATGCGATTTTTATTATTTTGGGATTAATTAAATTAAAATGTGAGAATTAATTATATAATCCGGATTTAAATTGAATATTTACTAGCGTGACGAGAAGTTAGTAACTATTAATATTACTATGAAAATAAGTAATATGGAATGACGATTTTTATATAATTTGTCGTCATAAAGAAATGCGACGGTTTGGTATAGTAAGTCGGGACGCGTGTGTGAGTCGTGTCAGAACTAATTAAGGGAAGTAATAAAGTAAATTATTTTTAAGTAACTCTTATGATCATTTCGAGTGCATCGTTGAGTCCGGAGGGATCGAGATAGTCAGAAAACTCTACCCAGGTATTTTATTTGGACTCCGGGACATTTATAAGCCAAGCCGGCACTCGATGGGGGTAGTTTTGTAATTTGAATTTTTGGAAGAATTAAATGGACGAAAATTATAGATAAATTATATCATCTATTTGGGGACAATTAGGGTTAGGATAAACCAAAATCAAGAGAGAGAGCCACAATGGGTAAGGGAGAGCAGTTTCCAAAGGAGGAGAAGCTACCTTCACAACCTTGCACAACCACCACCATCATCGTGTAGATCGGAACGCGAGGAACGCATCCATACCAATAACATCAACGGATCAGACCTTTGAAATCGAGGCAAGTGTTTATTGCTTGTTTTCTTTAGCGATAATTATGTTCATGTTAACCTAGGTTAATAAACCTTTGTTATGAAAGTTAATTTGGGTGAAATTGGAGAACTATATCATTAATTAGGGCTAAATTGATAAGGATTTGAATACCATATGTAGATAGGATGATGCCTACGAAATTTGGATGATAATCATGAACAAATTTGAGTTTAATTTAGAGGTTATGCATATTGATTTAAGAACTAGGGTTCTTGACAATAAAATTGGGGATTTCTGATTATATGAATGATTGATGATGATTTAATTATTATAGGTTGTTAGAATTCATTTACAAAGGTTAGGATTCGATTTGGAAATAATTCATTGGAATTTGGGATTATATTTTACAGGCTTTAGGGTTGAAAAATGGTGAAAAATGAGGCTATCAAAGGTTGAAGACGAAACAGCGCCAGGTCGCGCGAAGTCGTTCGCGCGAGATGGGTTGTCGCGCGAAGTCGTTCGAACGACATGTGGAAGTCGTTCGAGCGAGATGCTCTTCTGGTTCGAGCGAGATTTCAAATTTTTAAGAAATTACCTATTTTGCCCCTATGTTAGTAAATGGTTGATTTGAGTGAG
Organism: Sambucus nigra; assembly: GCA_949130495.1. NCBI lineage: Eukaryota > Viridiplantae > Streptophyta > Magnoliopsida > Dipsacales > Adoxaceae > Sambucus > Sambucus nigra. Next base: position 337,267,414 of record OX422213.1, on the reverse strand, counting down.
GAAAATTAGTGTTCGATGAACCCAAAATAGTGCAGAATTATTGAGAGTTATTTAGGGGTAATTATTTCAAATATTCGTAACGGTGAGATTTCCTTGGAGATTATGAGAGAGAGATAATCATAACTGTAAATGTGTCGAAAGTATTAAGTGATAAATACTTACGATTTTAATTCTAATGATATGGAACTTATAAGAATAAAAGTTAGTGATTACGTTTGGGTTTTCTTATGATTATGTATTAAGAATTTTTGGGTGACATATTATCCTTAGAAATATATTACGAGAGTGGGAATATAATAACTTAAAAATACGTTGATAGTATTTAGTGATAAAAATACTACGTATGGAAAATGACACTTGGTTGTGTATACTGTTTGATTGGATGGGTTGTGTGAATACCTATTGCTTGCTAGTATTATGTGTATGACATACCTAGCTGCTTGCTATCACGGGAGGTGGTGTAGAGACAGTCTTATCCTGAGGGAATTTTGACTTGCATCTCAGAACATAGGACTGTGAAGACTTACTTGTGAGTTGGTATGTTGCTGACTATGGGAGCGTAGGTATGTGCGTGACCCATAAGTATGTGAGCTATGTTCCCCTCCATTATGTGTGTTTTGTATATATGGTTCGTGGGAGACTTTCGAACCAATAATTCTTATTTGAGTACGAGATGTACCGGGACATGATGGCAGAGTATGCAATGCACCACAGGTATAGCCTTGAGGTGCTGTGTTAGTATATATATAAATAGTGGTGATAATTTATATATACATGTGTTATACTTACAATGTGATATTTGTGGGATATTAAGATTGGGTTAATGCATATATATAATGGTGAAAGATATATATATATATATGTTTTTGGTATATCTAAAATGAGAACATATAAGATTATTAAGATAGTGAAATCTTCAGTAATGTAGATAGTGAATACTTGGCTTTAGTGTGATAACACTTATTTAAAATGATAAACATTGAGATCAAATACGGAATACTACTACGAGGGGTAATTAAATGGATAATCCTATCACCTAGTTAGAAGTGTCAGATGGCTAGGTTGGAGTAGATGTACGTTAGGCGTGCACACTAGTCGAGAGGTGAGAAACTCATGTGAGAGTTCTAACTAACATGCATATAATACTTGCTTTAATGCAGTTTTAAATAATTGCTAAAATAAATATTTTTACACATCGGGATCTGACCCGTCTCTTGCATTTCTTCTCTCTTTTGCTATATATATATATAAATGTATTAGTACAGGTGCCCAGCTGCAAGGACACCGGTTCTAAATACTTGGATGGTTGCCGAGCTGCAGCTGTTGTGGAAGTTGCTGGTTATTTGAGATTAGATGCTTCTCTCATTTCATTGAGTTTCTAGTTCAGATATCTCAATTAGGGCATGTGTCGCCCATTCTCTTTAGCAGAGTTATACTCAGTTTCCCTTGTAGTTCTTCTCAGTTGGTTTGAGTATTTATTATGGTTTGGTTTGTAACAGTAAACTGGAAGGTTTTATCCAGTCTTATCTATTCAGTATTTGATTCAATCGGTATTTAATTCTTATGTATGGTTTATATTTACATGTTCAAAACTTATTAAATTAATCGATTTAAAGTTTAATTGGAAAAATTTTTGACACTAGCTTAATTAAATGTTAGGTAATTAATTGGATTTAAGTTTTTGACAGTGATGCTAAGAATAAACCAACCGAACATTTTGTTATAAATTTTATAAAGGACTGATCACCCGATAATTAATTGGGCGGGGTGTCACAGGTGGTATCAATGCATCAAGTTCTAGTGTCCTTTAGGATCTATACGGCTTGTTACATTTCAGCTTAGCGTTCTTTGATGTAGAGCCTTATTCTAGGATTATTGTATTCCACTGTGTATGCGATTTGCGCTCTCCTGCGATTTAGTTTAGTGAAGTCAATTCATATGCGAGAGTGATTGGACTTCGTACTCCGAGAAATATGGGACGAACAGCGAAGGCCGTTAGCGGGACTGTAGGAGGAGGAAAAACAGTTGAGAGTTTTGAAGCATTCGGGGAACGGTGATCCCGGTAGAATTCACCAATAGTAATATCTAAGTATGACGGGTCAATGGAAGGAGTTAATCTAAAGGCGATAATGTAAAGTAGAGTGCAGTGACACTCATAATTTTAAATTCATAAGAAATTTTCTAGCTCAGAGAAATAGCAAGGAGTAAAAATAGTTAATCACACTGAGATATTGGGTTCGGGTTGACCATTTAAATTTTTCCATCTTCTGGTCAGACAGAAATATAGAAGAGAAGTTGAACTTATCAGTAGTAGGTCGGGTAGAGGTCGACCGTAAAGGATGAGTTAACTTGGTGAGCTAACTTCGTGACTGAAGTAGAAGTCAGGGAAGATAAAAAGGGTCCGTAAGTTGAAAATGGACACATGGGTAGAATGCCCTAGCGTGAATGGGAGGTGTGAATAAGGTGACTAGTGTCAATGTCATCAAAGTATATGTTTACTAGAGTATGTCAATGCCCCAGAAGAAAGGGAGCCAGTCGATTTGTAATACCTAGCCGAAGGGCAAGGTTGAATTCAATAGTGTTAGTAGAACATCACCAAAAAGTATACCCAGTGAGGGGAAACCTATTTAAATGATATGATTAAATCTTAATGTAATGGTGATGGATTCAGTCAAGACCAGCGGGTCGATCATGTGTTCCATATGCCCTGTAAGAGTGTAAGGAACAACGAAAATAACAACTAGGAGTTAAGACTACCAGGTCCGAGAGAAGGACATCCCAACAAGTCTAGGAGGACCAGTGAAAAGGAAATTACCCTGTATGTAGAGATAAGGGTTACCAGTATTGAATGTGTTCACATGAGAAGTGAAATTGATAGTATCGGGAATAATAAACCATGCCTGTAAGGCATAAGAGTTGGATAAATGAAATATCCAGTGTAAAAATTAGGGCAGGAGAATTAGGCTCGGGAATTAATAACCTGAGAGTAGTGGGCATAGGCAAGACCAACGTAGTCCTCAATAACTGTAGCATATCGTATTTCGGGGTCGACGGGGCCCAGGGAAAAAAAAGGGAAGGCCAGTAAGGCCATATTTGAGACCTAGAGATATGGGGTCAATGTATCAATATGGGGTGGGTAAGCTAATGAGTGGAATCCTAAGGGAAACACTAATGAGTGGAATCCTAAAGGTATAACGAGTGGAATCCTAATGGGTAAGCTGTAAAATAGAATAAGAAGGGAAACACTAATGAGTGGAATCCTAAAGGTATAACGATTGTAGATAATGATGGGTCACGAAAAGCGTGTGCGGGGACCTTACGATCAGGCAAGACTGATGACGCTTCGTTTTATCCTTGTGAATAAATGATGAGTTCTAGTGACGTGGGTGTGTCTCAACATATGTGAATAGTTAACACTAAGGGTTCGAGTGTGCATCCGGTTTAGTGGGTACGCTGGCGATAACAGCCTTATTATGTAAATGACTACCATTTGGTAGCGAGATTTTCGTGCCACATGCGGGGAGGGGCAAGTGTGGACACTAAGAGAAATTGGTATATGGTATTATCTAATGATTCGTGCTCCTTTGAGCGTTATGATAGTAGAGCACATTATTATTATATTTTATGGTTACTGGTTATCGATGGTTTGAACAGTAGTAAATTGTGTAATAAGACTATTGTACTAAATTTCAAATTTTAAATATATGGTTTTAGAGAGGCATCACCTGAAAGACGGTTGAGCCTGTTCATGTGCTATATTGTATTGTAGACTTCAGTGAGTATGTTGTCTTACTATGTTGATCCCGACAAACATGGACGTTTTATTGATGTGATTCAGGGTATATTGAATTATTGTAGAGCGGAGAGATATAGATCATAAATTATATAGCGCTAATAACTCGTGATAGTGAGAGCCTTGCGTTGTATACTGTCTTTAGTAACATGAGAGTGGACGAGTGGACTTCTTATGTCGCAAACGGGAATTCGGGAATATATGTTATGGATTAAAGACTTAACAGATTCCGATGACCAGTAGTGTTAGGTAGTAGTGTATCAGGGGGTTCCTTGTTTGGATTTTGCTTTGTGAGACATCCCACACATGAAACTTAGCGAACGTTGGAAGTTGGGAGAAGTTTTCCTTTAGTACATGGATTTAGTATCATAATGATTACCCATATATTTAGTTATAACCGTGAGATGAGGGTTATATTACAAGTTAAGGCCGATAGAGCCGTATAAGAATAATATGTGATAATGTTATCAAACGTTGACACCACGAGCATACCGGTAGGACAACCTAAGATATGATTAGGTGGAAAAGGTAGGGTGACTGAGTAGGACCTTACCATATAGTCATGCCAAGTATGTGGGGAAACACTTGTTATTAATATAAAACGTGTAGTACGGTGGTGCGGCAATGCACAAAGCATAGGGTGTATCGGCGCCCTAGATATTCGAGTCATAAATTTTTCTTCCTTAAGTCAAAAATTGTGAGACAACGCGTATTGCGAGAGATAATTGAATGTAGAAGAGTGTGACTTCAGGATTTAGCTATTTGATGGGTTATGGAAGTTAGGACCATTAATTCCCAGATTTTTCCACGAGGATGGTATAGGAGGAATCCGATAAAGTTAAACTCGGGGAAGTTGAGACTTACTTGATAAGACATAGAGAGAAAATGTTTCATAAGAACCTGAAGCTTAGAGAGAGGGGGAAGGACTTGCGACATGCAGTGATGACACGATCGCCTGATCCATAGATGTGGATGTAGTTATAGGAAAGGTAAAATGCATATCGATATAAAGCCATAGTAGTGATGGCTTAAGCAAAGAAAGACATTTCTGAGCTCCAACTGAAAGCGGACCATCAGGAAATAATAGAGTTCCTTCAGCATTAGGAATTCCTTGGTAGTAATGGGAAAGTGAATCCCTGAACAATTACAAAGTTAATTACTTCGCAATGGGATCATGACCCTATGTGGGTCGAGAAATTAAAGTAGCTCACGTTATGCCAAGTTAGGACAAAATCGTAAAGTGTAACAGTAAACCCCAATCATTATTCCTGGGGTAGTAAGGTTATAGGGGGTACAAAAAGAGTTTTTTGTCCGAAAGAGTCATGAGAGTTATGACTCGATTATTGGGAAGAGTTCCGGGAGGCCTTAAATATCACGACGGGAACATATTCGGCCTAACACACTGGCAGGCGGACGGTAAGTCTGAGAGTTTTAGTTGCACATTGCGAGGTATGTTGTATCTCCAATTATGGGAAGGTTTAGTGTAATATCTTCCACTGGGGGATGACTCCCCTCAATTTAGTATCGATAGAATCCCATTCGAGTCATTATATAGATAAATCCTTGTTATCCTTGTGCTTATTGGATATAAGGAAGGACAATAATCTACTAGGCCCAGAGAAATTTTAGGGCCCGTTAATCAAGGTGAAAATGATTAGGAGTTGCATTATTGCATGTTTGAATGGGGAAATTGGTACCGAGTGATGTGGGATATTTCCCTATTATTGTTAAGTTTGAATCGGTAGCGTACAGGCTTAGGTTCCATAGCCCTTTGTGGAGGCAGTATGGCGAAAATGTGTTAACATTTCTAGTATGTATCGTGTGTAAGACAAATTTGTATATATCTAAATATCAATTAACCTACTAGTGCGAGTAGTAGGAGGCCAGATAGTGACTATATATAAGTTAGGTGGTGAAACTTAAATGGTAAGGGTTGGAGAGTAATTAATTAGTGAGGTGTTCATTATTAAGGGTATTCGGTAATGCACTGTATGGGCAGTACTGCATAAATTCATGAGATGTGAAGTAAATACCCGGAGTTTTCCTTACCAGAAATGCCTTATTTTTCAAAATTCGGGATGAAATTCCATTATTAGGGGGGAAGTATGCAATACCCCGTATTTTCGAAGATTTAAATAATTATGCGGTTTTTATAATTTTGGGATTAATTAAATTAAAATGTGAGAATTAATTATTTAATCCGAATTTAAATTGAATATTTACTAGCGTGACGAGAAATTAGTAACTATTAATATTAATGTGAGAATAAGTAATATGGAATGACGATTTTTATATAATTTGTCGTGATAGAGAAATGCGACAGTTTGGTATAGTAAGTCGGGACGCGCGTGTGAGTCGTGTCAGAACTAATTAAGGGAAGTAATAAAGTAAATTATTTTTAAGTAACTCTTATGATCATTTCGAGTGCGTCGTTGAGTCCGGAGGGATCGAGATAGTTAGAAAACTCTACCCGGGTATTTTATTTGGACTCCGGGACATTTTTAAGCCAAGCCGGCACTCGATGGGGGTAGTTTTGTAATTTGAATTTTTGGAAGAATTAAATGGACGAAAATTAGAGATAAATTATATCAGCTAATTGGGGAGAATTAGGGTTAGGATAAACCAAAATCAAGAGAGAGAGCCACAGTGGGTGAGGGAGAGCAGTTTCCAAAGGAGGAGAAGCTACCTTCACCACCGTGCACAACCACCACCACCATCGTGTAGATCAGAACGCGAGGAATGCATCCATAAAAACAACATCAACGGATCAGACCTTCGAAATCAAGGCAAGTGTTTATTTCTTGCTTTCTTTAGCGATAACTATGTTCATGTTAGTCTAGGTTAATAAACCTTTGTTATGAAAGTTAGTTTGGGTGAAATTGGAGAACTATATCATTAATTAGGGCTAAATTGATAAGGATTTGAATACCATATGTAGATAGGATGATGCCTACGAAATTTGGATAATAGTCATGAACAAATCTGAGTTTAATTTAGAGGTTATGCATATTAATTTAAGAACTAGGTTTCTTGACAATAAAATTGGGGATTTTGGATTATATGAATGATTGGTGATGATTTAATGATTATAGGTTGTTAGAATTCATTTACAAAGGTTAGGATTCGATTTGGGAATAATTCATTGGAGTTTGGGATTATATTTTAGAGGCTTTAGGGTTGAAAAATGGTGAAAAACTAGGCTGTCAAAGGTTGAAGACGAAACGGCGTCAGGTCGCGCGAAGTCGTTCGCGCGAGATGGGTTGTCGTGCGAAGTCGTTCGAACGACATGTGGAAGTCGTTCGAACGACACGCTCTTCTAGTTCGAGCGAGATTTTGGATTTTTAAGAAATTACCTATTTTACCCCTATGTTAGTAAATGGTTGATTTGAGTGAGGAAAATTAGTGTTTGATGAACCCAAAATAGTGCAGAATTATTGAGAGTTATTTAGGGGTAATGATTTTAAATATTCGTAACCGTGAGATTTCCTTGGAGATTACGAGAGAGAGATAATCGTCATTGTAAATTCTTCGAGAGTATTAAGTGATAAATACTTACGATTTTAATTCTAACGATATGGAACTTATTAGAATAAAAGTTAGTGATTACGTTTGGGATTTCTTATGATTATGTATTAAGAATTTTCGGGTGACATATTATCCTTAGAAATATATTACGAGAGAGGGAATATCGTAACTTAAAAATACGTTGATAGTCTTTAGTGATAAAAATACTATGTATGGAAAATGACACTTGGTTGTGTATTTTGATTGGATGGGTTGTGTGAATACCTATTACTTGCTAGTATTATGTGTATGACATACCTAGCTGATTGCTATCATGGGAGGTGGTGTAGAGACAGTCTTATCCTAAGGGGATTTTGACTTGTATCTCAGAACATATGACTGTGAAGACTTACTTATGAGTTGGTAAGTTGCTGACTATGGGAGCGTAGGTATGTGAGTGACCCATATGTATGTGAGCTATGTTCCCCTCCATTATGTGTGTTTTGTATATATGGTTCGTGGGAGACTTTCGAACCGATAGTCCTTATTTGAGTACGAGATGTACCGGGACATGATAGCAGAGTATGCAATGCACCACAGGTATAGCCTTGGGGTGATGTGTTAGTATATATATAAATAGTGGTGATAATTTATATATACTTGTGTTATACTTACAATGTGATATTTATGGGATATTAAGATTGGGTTAATGCATATATATAATAGTGAAAGATATATATATATATATATATATATATATATATATATATATATGTATGTATGTATGTTTTTGGTATATCTAAAATGAGAACATTTAAGATTATTAAGATAGTGAAATCTTCAGTAACATAGATAGTGAATACTTGGCTTTAGCGTGATAACACTTATTTAAAATGATAAGCGTTGAGATCAAATACGAAATACTACTACGAGGGGTAATTAAATGGATAAGTCTATCACCTAGTTAGAAGTGTCAGATGGCTAGGTTAGAGTAGATATATGTTAGGCGTGCACACTAGTCGAGAGGTGAGAATCTCATGTGAGAGTTCGAACTAACATGCATATAATACTTGCTTTAATGCAGTTTTAAATACTTGCTAAAATAAATATTTTTACACATCGGGATCTTACCCGTCTCTTGCATTTCTTCTCTCTTTTGCTATATATATATATGTATTAGTACAGGTGCCCAGCTGCAAGGACACCGGTTCTAAATACTTGGATGGTTGCCGAGCTGCAGCTGTTGTGGAAGTTGCTGGTTATTTGAGATTAGATGCTTCTCTCATTTCATTGAGTTTCTAGTTCAGATATCTCAATTAGGGCATGTGTCGCCCATTCTCTTTAGCAGAGTTATACTCAGTTTCCCTTGTAGTTCTTCTCAGTTGGTTTGAGTATTTATTATGGTTTGGTTTGTAACTGTAAATTGGAAGGTTTTATCCAGTCTTATCTATTCAGTATTTGATTCAGTCAGTATTTAATTCTTGTGTATGGTTTATATTTACATGTTCAGAACTTATTAAATTAATCGGTTTAAAGTTTAATTGGAAAATGTTTTGACACTAGCTTAATTAAATGTTAGGTAATTAATTGGATTTAAGTTTTTGACAGTGATGCTAAGAATGAACCAACCGAACATTATGTTATAAATTTTATAAAGGACTGATCACTCGATATTTAATTGGGCGGGGTGTCACACTATACTCATACCCCAACAAATAAAGAATATTAGTGTCCCGCTACCCAGTGGTGAGTCTACACACGTGACTGTACTATTGGCCATGTCTAACAACCCTGCGGCTCGTGTAAATTTGGTGTCTATGGTCGAGTGTGAAGCCCCCGTGTCAAATAAAATGCACCCCAAAGTACCATGTATAAGAAATGTACCCTCAACTCTAGGTGGAGCCTGTGGAACTGCAGCCTGGTGGACCTTATATACATGCCCGTGTTGTAACTATACCTGCTGAGGTGGGGCTGCTGGGATGACAAGTACTGCAGGCAATGCTGGTACGGGTGTTGGTATTGGGAGGGCGATGGGGAAAATAGGCCTCTAGGGCTCCTGATGAGCGCCCTATTATTGAAAAACTCTGTCCTGATCAGGGCAATCCTGTCGCTTATGGCCATTCTTACCACATATGAAACACATGCCTCTAAAATTTCCTCCCCTCTAGCCCTCCTGGCCTCGGCCCTGTTAGCCACTACCACCTTTCCCCTAGGCCTGCTAAAAACGTTGTTGGCATGACTGGACCTATTGACCATGATGGACATGCATAAATCCACACTGTCCCTACCTGTAATCTCCCGAACGAAATCACTCAGCATCATCCCCCTGATGGTGACCCTGCTCACTCTGCCTCGGTTGACTCTGAGTCAATTTTTCCCCATTGGCACTGTTACCCCCTGTCATGCCCTGCTGGTTGGACTCTCCTGAGCATTTGCTTCCCTCAATATGTAAGCGGTGGTCCTAAAAAGTCAATAGAGCAGCATTTATCACATTTGTATATCTTTTTAAAGCAGGATTAGCCAACAAATTTTTACCGATCCTCCAGGTAAGACCATCCACAAACAACTATAACCTCTTCTCTTCTGTACTTAACTCTTCGGGAACAAAGTTTTCTAGCCTACTAAATTCCTCCTGATACTCTATTATAGTCCTACATTTCTGGGAAACGTCTAGGAATTTCAACCTCAACTCAGTCTGAATGGTGGATGGGAAGTCTTTGCGATCAAACCGCTCATAGAACTCCAGAATGGTCATGGTGTCTCTATCCTATGTGGTGCTAATGGGCTCCCACCACTGTAAGGCTGCCCCACTAGATTTAAAGTAGCAAGTATCTATCTATGTACATCAATGCACTCATACATCCTCAAATGCCTCTAGATATCCTTCTTCCATTGGTACGTCACAACTACATCGGAGTGAGCTCCCCTAAAACTCGGGAGGATGAGCCTTCTAAAAGGCATCTTTGAATCGCTTTCAGGAAGAAGGAAGCGAGTGTACAAGAGCTGGATCCATAACTTCAGGTTAGGGTGGCACCTGTGGTGCCTGTTGAGCAAAGATAGTTAGAGACTCATTGACTGCGTCTACAACTATAGAGGCAACATCAACAACATTCATGGTCCTCGATGCCTAAGCTAGTCGCATCTCGAGCTGAGCATTTGAGGTGGCTCATGGTGCACATTTGGGAGGCATCTAAAATGCAAGAGAATTTTCATAAGTCCACAGTTCAATATACCTTAAAATAGTTGAAGACATCAATGCATTATCATGAATACAACAATTCTAATAGCTGAAGACATCAATGCACATTTGGGAGGCATCTAAAACGAAAGAGAATTTCCATAAGTCCACAGTTCAATATACCTTAAATAGCTGAAGACGTCAATGTAATATCATGAATACAACAATTCTAATAGTAGGGCTCTACATCAAAGAACGCTACGTTGGAAACGTAACAAGTCCATATAGATCCTATGGATACTATAACCTGATGCTCTGATACCATCTATGACACCCCGCCTATTCTATTCCTGGGTGATCAGTCCATTATTAAATTAAACAAAAATAATTAATGGTTTCATTCTTAGCATCACTCTCGAAAACCAATTTATTTACTAATACCCTAATGGCCCGGTGTCAAAATTTTAATTTTTTTTTTTAATAGGTAATTATTTAAACTAATAAATCACATTCACCATTTCCATACACATAGTAATAAATGACAAAATAACGAGATGAATAAATATGTCTGGAAAAACACTCTAGATAAAAAAAAAACCCAATACAACAGCCCATAATAAAAATCCAAGGGCAATACTGAAAATAAAATAAAAGTGAAATTCTCTGAAAATAATCACTAGCTAAAGATGGGCGATATGCCCGGCTGAGATAGATACATGTTAAATAGGAACGGATAAATGTGGAGACGTCTACTACCGAGATCCTGCAACTTCCATAGCAGCTGCAGCACGTCAAATGAACGAGCTCCTAAGTCTGGCGTCCCTGTGGCAAGGCACCTAAAATGTTTTTACAAAAATAGATTTGAAACGGGTCAGAGTTTAAGTAAAACGATTTGAAAAAGTTTAGCAAGTATTTAAAATGCAGTAAGAGCGAATATGTATACATGTTAATTCCACATGCTCTCGCTTGAGGTTCTCACCTCTCAACTATTGTTCACACCTAACATATATTTCTAAATCGTCATAGTTATGCTATCACGCCTAACTAGTTCAAACCAAGTCTCGTCCCAACTAATAATTCATTGTGCCCACCTGTATGGACCATACAATACGTTATTAAATTTCCAAGTTCAGTTATCCATGAAAATTACCAATTAATTATTAAGTTTACACATACTTATATTATTTGAGATTCCACTATCTATCTCATCTACTAGTGCACTTGTAGTAAATTAAATCTATTCGCCTATAGCAGGTCTTGTCTTTTTCCTTATGACAGTTACGGGTTTTAAAAATTTTAACCCTAAAAAACTCCGTGTTTCAATTTCAATCTCCCAACTAAGTACACCTAACATCATACTAACATATAAGCATAATTTCTAATGTAATAAAGTTATTAAATCATCAAGAAACACATTTAAATTGAATTAATTCAACATTAAATCATAAAAACCCTATATCATTATTTTTATTCAAGAACTTCAACAAGAATCCAGATTTCTTCACAAGTTCATGTCACTAATTCATCAAACTCATTCTACATGCATAAAGAATTAAACCTATCATGATTCCTACCTAAGAACATGATTTACATCTACCAATTTAAGGCCTAAATTCACGAATTCAATAGGTTATTCATCCTACACTAACATGGATGGTATATCTATTCAGAATTTAGAAAGATAAATATTTATAAAAAATTGAAGGTTTGATTTTCTGTAGAATTATGGTGGGGATGGTATCCCTTTCTCTAGATCTACGCTCCGGTGGTGGTGGTGATGCAAAATGGTGTGGGAATGCCCTAGGAACTCCTCTCCTTCCTCCCCTTGTAGCCTCTCTATAATTTTATAACTCTAACCCTAACTCCCTCATCACATATGTTGATATAAACATATAATTTCATAGGTCTCTTTTCCCCTAAAATTCAAAAGACCAAAATACCCCTCCGGGGTGTTGGTGTGGCCTAAAAAAGCCCCAGGACCCAAACTAAACCCCCGAGTACACTTTTCTGACTATTTCGACCCTTTTGGACACATTGGCGCACTTGAAATGACCATTTGGATTACCCATAATTAAATTACATTTTAATTCATAATTTTAAGTCCCGATACGACTGACATGCGCGTCCGACTAAATTACTGTAGTTGTCGTATTTCTCACTCATAACAATCATAATATGTTCTTATTAATTTATTATTCATTAGCTTAGTAATTTTTAATATAAATAAATATTAACCCTTGTCTCGCTAATTAATATTTATTTTAACTCGGATTAATTTCTCATTTTTAATTTAATTAATCCCAATATAAAAATCATTAAAAATACGGGGTGTTACAGATCCCCTTCGATCTCCAAAAGTCATCGTAGCGCTAAGGTACTCAAATCAAATCACTTCACCACATCGATACTAGAAATACCTAACATTTGCACTAGCGATATTCAAAATAAATCTCATATCCAAAATCAACTCTAAAGATACTCACATCAAGATTACTACTTCTAACCTCAATGCCTAACATGATCTTAACACAAAATACCATATCTCCAAGAAAGACAACTAAAACGAATGCTCAATCCAATATCTTAGAGAGTACGAATCAATAAATAGAATTAAAGATCGATAGCATGGAAGCTGTAACGGACTCATAACCTACTAGACCTAAAACCATGCTCTGATATCATCTGTAACACCCCGCACACTTTAGCTTCGTCCACCGTTAAACTACACCGGGTATCACTAAATAAAATATCATTCTCAGCATGTGACAAAAATATGAGACATTTAAAAACTTGAATTCCACAAGAAATAATATTCAGATTTATCCAACAAATATAAAAATTCATGCAAAATAAAATCCATCACCTTGCTATCTCCAAAATAATTCCAACTCCAAATTATTAAAAACTCAAAGGAAATAATCCAACTATAAATATCTGACAGAAACCATAAACAACTATGGAACCGATTGGATCATCCAATCCATAATGAAAGTCTTATAATAAAAACGATGGAATGGAAAGTAAATCTAAATTACAAAAGCAGATAAAATGAATTTATAGATGCACTCAAAATATCTCCAACGCAGCTACTCCAGCATTATACATAAAATGTTAGTCAACGCAATAGGTTAGAGCCCACAACATGAATACTAGCAACTCCTCGCAATTAGGGTCCATAAATCTAGACAGTAACATTATACCTGATAAATATCCCAATAGAGTATTTTAAATTAAATGAGATATATATTAACATGCGAAAAAAATAAACTACTACTATCTACCCAAATAACTAAGTCGTCACATTATTTGAGCCCAGTTATTCCATTACAACTTTAATTTAAACATTAACACTTATTCTTACTTAATTTAATTATCCTATTATTCTTATTCATGCGACACCACTATAGTCAGTCAACCTAATTATCGGTCCTTCACATACTCTTGGCGTGTTTAAAGTTCTACACATAACAGCCATTTCCCTCACTATAGTGAGTCAGTCCAATTTCTTTAGCTCTACATATACTCGTGAGGTTCCACGAACAATACGTCACTATAGCCAGTTAACCCTTACATACTCGTGATGCCAACGCACACCCACATCGCTATAGATAATTAACCTAATTATCGTTAGTTCTACACATACTCACGACGCAAATTTATTTTAATACCCATTTATTATCTTAGGCATTAATTATCAATTTTCTCAAGTTCTCATAAATTTCTATTATCCCTACCCTTTAATAGAGCATAAATCCTCAAACCACCCCTATCCTCGTGCCTAGAGGTCTCCAAAATACAAGTATATCCTAGCCTATCATCTTGGAAGAATACACACCAATAGTTACTACCTAGCCTCACACCTAGGCTAACGATTCAATGGAAACGATGTACAATTTAGTCCCACCCCAGAATTATCCATCCGTAAAAACCCATACTAACTAGTTCCATACCCAGAAAGCGTTAACAACAACCAAGGCCTATCTACTAGTCCCATGCCTAGCAAGCAACCTAAAAGTAAGGTGAAAGCATGATTACCCAAAAAATAACGTCGTCCCCGCGACATTGAACATTAACGCAATTAACGATCACATAAGGCATATTTTTAACCCATCATAATAATTCTTTCAATTAATCACAAGATTACTATTTATCCAATTTATGTCCGCTTAATTTTAATATTAATAAAACAATTCATTTTTCAACATCTAATATAATTTCCATCAACATGCATATTTTCGGGGCATACAACAATATATTTTTATTCTAGAAGCAACACATAAATAACATGGTTTTTACGAGTCAAATTCAACATATAAAGTTCATATGATTTATCCTTATATGCGAACGTCCATATGTTCTAACGAAATTCCAACATCTAATCTAAGCATGCAAGAGTTTTGAGTCTTAATTCGTATTAAAGATTTTAGTAAAGTAGTCCCAACTTTAGTTTCATTTTCCTTAATTAGTATCTCTAATAGATTTTAAGAAAATAACGATTATTAGTGTTTAGGAAATATTTAAAATTCATAATACTAAAGGGAAACGATAAAATAATTTATGCATGTAGTAAATCATTTGGTAAATCTAATTGGATAGTTGTGTTCCTCTCGAGAAAATAAAAAAGACACATTATTGGATGATCTTGAGAAACCTCAATTTATATCTTCAAAATTTGAGTTTAAACTTATTTTTAATGGGATTTAGGTTTTGTAGATGAGAGGAGATAATAATTTGGGAGGCTAATGCTTTTTGAGAAGGGTTATAAGTGTTTTAAAAAGTCTAAACCCGTCAATTATATAAAGGATTTAAAGAACGAGTCCTAATCAAACGCAAACACACAAAAATATATTTTGGACGATCAAATTGTTGAAATTCACTGAATTTTTGATATGTTGTAGTTTAAGGCGAGCTGAAGTCGCTATACAAAAATTAGCTCTATCGGACGTCATTAAGGTCATCTGCTTCACATTTTAGAATTCAGACCGTCGGATTTTCTTGAATTTTGGATATATTTCAAGCTGAAGGCGAGATAAAGTTAATAAAAATCAACTCAATCGGACATCGTTAAGGTCGTCTGCATCACATTTTAGAGATTGGACAGTCGAATTTCTGATCCTCCTTAGGTCGGATCCTCCTCTAATTTTTAAATAAAAAGTTATAATTTCCAAATTTTAATCCCAATTTAAATTCCACTTAAAACCTTATTTTTATATATAAAAACCAACATTTTTACATACCAAAATTAAATAGATTCCAAATATTATTTTTTCAAATTTTTTAATTTAATAAAGATTTTTACGGCTCAAAAATCATGGAGTCTTACATAAGTATAATGATAGTAAAATCTAGTAATAGTCATGTAAGATATGAACATGAAAAGCACCCTATGCTAGAAACAAGTCTCAACCACAATCATTAGGCTCATCCTAAGAAATTCCGCCATCAAATTTTGTGAATTTTTGACTAAATACTCTACTTTCTCTCAAAAACTCTCTAAATCTTTCAAGTCATGTGCGGGAGCATTCAGAGTAACATGAGTGGGAGTGGACGTGGTAACTCTTATAGGAGCCTTTGGACGAGTATATCGGGGAACATACCTATAAGACACTCTCCCTAGCTTGAAATAAAACTCTCTAAGGTGACCTCTTTGTTTGAAATTGGAATAAACATACACGGGCTTGGGTCTGCCTTTCTCAAAACGTCTAGGACGAGCTCTCCTAGGTGGGTTAAGTCGACGGCCATAAGGGTCCAACACAAACTCGGGAACCTGCTCGGGTATGTCGTGGGAAGTGGATGTACCATCATAACCTATTCATTGCCTCTCAACGTTACTAAACACGGGACTGAGGAATATCTTTCCAACTTTCTTATATGTGACCACTAAAGTGACTTTGACCTTCCGTGCTCATTTGAGATTACTCTCGAGTTGGGATACACAAACTTCAAGTTTCTCATTATCTCCAATGAAGATTAAAGATCTTTCGTAAGACTAGCCACGGTGTTGGTCAAACTGGTCTTTTTTTGGCTTAAAATGATCAGCTGCTTGCATAAAGAAATCTTCATCTTCTCGAGTTGACTTACCAATGTCTCACACTCTCTCAAAACTACCACCTCTCTCTCTAAATCTAGCACCCTAAGAGACAAATCCTTATTAACCATGTTTATCTTTAAAGTCTCGGTGTAAATATCACTAAACGCCTTCTGGAGACCACCTTCTGCCTCACTCAAAATATCATCCTCACTCTCACTAGCATGGCTCATAACATTATTGAAGCTTTCATGTTTAAAGATTCCCTTATTGGCATGGGATAAACTAGAAGTTCTAATGTGACTAGCCATGAACGCAACACACGGTTCATGTGGTGATTTTCCCTCTAAATCAATCGACTCTATGCCACTATCGCTAATAGTGGCTTTATTTGTAACTTTCTTGCCCTTTCTCTTAAGCCTAGTGGGACACTTATGTGCCCTATGCCATTTACCCTCATATTCATAACACCTAATTTATTCCTTTATCTCTCCCATGCTCATGCCCTCATTCTTATTTTTATTTTTCTCAAAAATATTTTCTTTGGAAGAATTTTCTTTTGAAATTTTGAGAATATTTTTGAAATTTTTCGCAAAAAGGGCCAAGTCATTAAAATCAAAATAACCTTCAGACTCAGACTCATAAAATTTTTCTTTCTTATTTTTCTTAGTTTGATTCATTAAAGAAATCCATATATCCTTATGTTTAATAGTTTTAGGGAACATATCAATCTCATATGCGTAACACCCCGTATTTTTGATGATTTTAATTATGGTATTAATTTAATTTAAAAGTTGAATTAATTCAAAAAATAAGAATAAATATTAATTAGTGAGTTAGGGATCAATATTTGCTGATGTGAATTATATTGAATATTACTTAGAGAATGAAGTAACATCTGATTATGAATTTATTTAAAATTATCGCAAGTGAGAAATACGACAGCTATGATAATTAAGTCGGGATGCACGTGTCAATCGTGTCTAGACTCTATTTAATGAGGTATAAAGTAATTATTTTATAGTTATTTTTATATGGTCATTTCGAGTGCGCCATTGAGTTCGGAAGGTTTGATATAGCCAGAAAAGTATACTCGGGGGTTTAGTTTGGTCCCAGGGCACTTTTAGGCCATATAAGCACCCCGGAGGGGTATTTTGGTCTTTGTAATTTTGGGATAATTAAACCTATGAAAATTGGAGAGTTAATATATATGATAAAAAGGAGTTAGGGTTAGAACTTGATAAATGGTAGAGAGGCCATAGGAGGAAGAAGCGAGGACACCCCAAGGCCAAACCATACCATTCTTGCACCAAGATAACCATCGTTGCGTAGATCGGGAGGAGAGAAGAACATCCATAACCATCTTCTTCAATGGATCAAATCTACACATAGAGACAAGTGCTTAAACTTGCAAGTTTACAAGTGCATGACATATCCATGTTAGATTAAGATGATTTTTATATGAACACCACATGTCTTGGCTTAATTTGGAGATTATAAAACATGTTCTTGGTTAGATTTTGCATGTAGACTGGATCTTTATATGTTGGGAAAGGAAATCAGATTATAGAGAAATAAAATAGTGTAATAAATATAGACTTGCTTATGTATGAACATGGAAGAACATAAATCTAGGGTTTTATCGATAATTATGGAATAATTAGTTCTTGGGAGAAATATTTAATGTTTTGGATGATATTCTTACGTTACGAAGGATCCCTATAGGTGTGTTTAATAATTGGGAATCTTAAATTTAAGTTTGGAGAAGAACTAAGTATTTTAGGGGAATTAAAATGGTGGAAAAAATGCAGCTTTTGAAGGTTGGGGACGAATTGGGTAGAACTCGTTCGAATGACCTGGGGAAGTCGTTCGAATGAGATTACCAACGACATATCGAATGAGAATTCAGAGTTAAGTTCGTTTGAAGTTCATTCGAAACAACTCGTTCGAACGATAATTCTGACGACATTTCAGAGTATAGTTCGTTCGAACGAAATTTTAGGCACTTCCAACGAGTTTTTCAGACATAGAGAATTTTATCCGGATGAGTTTCAAACTTTGTGACAGAGACGGAATGCCATGCGATTATTATTATTATTAAAAATTAGTGTAAAAGATTTGGGTTAACTACTATGAAATATTCTTAGGGTAGTGAATCATATTTTTTTAAGTTACGATAGAGAGAGTAATCGTAAGTTAAAGAATATTGTGAGTATTAGAGAGAAGTACACTATGTAAGAATTTATATATGGGTTGTGTGTATACCTACCGATTTTAATAGGTTGTGAGAATACCTACAGTATGATTTATTAGGTGTATGACACACCTACGCCGCTTGCTATCCGGAGGAGGTTCGTGATGTGGACGGTCTTATCATGAGGAGCCCATTGGGGGGGATTTTAGACTTGTATCCAGAACATAGGACCTTGGACACGTGCCATTTAAGAGTATGATAGTTTTGAGTATTGAATGGGAATGTAGGTATGTGCGTAAGTCATTTGACTGGGGATTATGTTTGCCTCCACTTGTGTGTGATTTGTATTTATGATTCGAGGGTGACACCGAACCGATTGTCCTTACATATTACAAGATGTATCGGGACTTGATAGTATAATATGCATACACCGAAGCTGAGTCTAGGGGTGCCATATTAATATATATATACTGCGTGAATTTAGTGGATAAGAAAGATAGTGAAATCTAATATACCCTAAGTATGTGAATACTTAACCTTAGTTGTGAAAACTCTTACTCGGGATAATAAATGTGGAATTTGTTCAATAATATATTATGCGGGAATACGAGCGAATATTATGAGTGATAATTTAAAAGGCTTATGATTATAATCTTGTTAGGTGAATAATAGTAACTAGAAAAGGGGTTAGAGGTACTCTAGGCGTGCACAATAGTTGAAAGGTGAGAATCTCAAGTGAGTCGAAAAGCTAACATGTATATGGTATCTGCTTTTCAGCATTTTAAATACTTGCTAAATGTTTTCAAACCATTTTACACTCGGGCTCTGACCCATTTCTTGCAAATATATTTTCTTGCGTATTTTATTTTAGGTTCCCAGTCACAGGGACGCCAGGCTTAGACTATCAAACGATTTGGTGTGTTGTAGCTATTGCAAAAGTTGCATGTCCTCGTTATTTGACACATCCACTTTATTCTGATACAGAGACCTTTTCATTTAGGTCATGTTGCTTAATTCTAGTCATTTCTTATTTAAATATTTAAACTCATTTATTCCCGTTATTGGATTTAGTTTTTATTCAGAAATTATTATGTTGGGATTTAGGCTAGTGTGTTTTATCCAGTCTCAGTTTATTATTCAGCTATTCATTGTTTATCATATGGATTGAATGTGGTTTATTATTTAATTGGAATGGTTGCATGTGGATTTAAAAAAATTTAAAAGTTTTTGTCACTAGCTTAATTAATTATTAAGTGATTAACAAAATAAATGTTTTCGACAGTGATGCTAAGAAGGAACAAACTTGGTATTATGATATAATTTAATAAATGACTGATCACCCAATATTTAATTGGGTGGGGTGTCACGGGTGGTATCAGAACATAAGGTTCTAGAGTCTTTAGGATCTGTGAAACTTATTACGTTTCAGCTTAGCGTTCATTGATATAGAGCCTTATTATAGGATTATTATATTCCTCTACGTATGCGATTTACGCTCTCCTGAGATTAAGTATAGTTAATCCAACTTATATGCGAGTTCGATTAGGCTTCGTACACCAAACAATATGGGATGACCAATGAGGGTCGTTAGACGGACTACAGGAGAAGAGGTATAGTAGGAGCTATGGAGTATTCGGGGAACGATGATCGCGTTAGGATTCACCAAAATTATTAACTAAAAAGATGATAAAAGGGACAAGAACTCGGGATAAATGACTTTCCAAACGTTGTCGTAGATAACAGTAGTGCAAATTCACACTCACCCATTGTAGTCAACAAAGGAGAGAGTCGGGGGAACTCTTTCGAAGAATCACCTATAAGGATTTGAAGAAGATATGAAGTGTCATGGGCCAATGGTAGGAGAGAATCAAAAGGCAATGGTGTAGGGTGGAATGCAGTGACACTCAGAATTAAATTTTGGGCCAAATTTTTAGCTCATAGGAGCAACATAGAGCGGTGATAGCTACTCACTACGTATAAAGCAGTATATATATAATTAAACAAGACATTGGGTGTGGTTTGACCATAATATCTTCCATCTACTTTAAGATAGAGATGCAAATGGAATTATGAACTTATCACAAGTAGGTCAGGTAAAGACCGATCATAAAAGATAAGTTAATTTGTTTAGTGAACTTCGTAATCGAAGAAGGGGATACGGAGAATAAAAAGGGTTCGTAAGTTGAAAATGGACTCGTGGTTAGAATACACAAGCATAAAGGGGAGATATGGATAAGGTGACTAGTGCCGATGTTATCAAAGTCGTACGTGTACAAGGATACATCAACGCTTCCAGGAGAAGGGAGCTAAGAGGATTGAAGAATCTAAATAAAGAAAAATATTCAATTTAAAGGTACCAGTGAGGCATGACAAGAGGGTATACCCAGTAGGGGACCCACTTAAATGCTTTAGATCATTTAAATTCTTACCAAGTGTAGGTAGATTTAGTCAGGGCCGTCAAGGCTAGTAACAAGTTCCATCGGGCTAGCAAAATAAAAGGGATAACGGGGGTAGCGATCAAGGCGAAGACTACCAAGTCAAAGATAAGGACACCCCGATATGGCCGCGGGGCTAGAGATAGAGAAATAACACATGAAGGTGTCCTATGTATAGTGAGATAGAACCACCTGCACTAAACTGATACATAACGAGAAATTGAGAACAGTCAGACTGGGAAAGTAAATGCAAACGATGCCAGTGGAGTATAGTAACAACATAAGGGAAATTCCCAGCAGGACAATCGAGCTAAGAGATTCATACTCAGAGGTTATCAGCCTGAGAAATCATTGCGATCAGGTAGGACTAACAAGGTCCTACACAGTAACAACAACATTCCTATTCCTGAAGACCATCAGGACCGAGGAGATGCGAGGGAGGCCAGTAGGGCCAGGGCCAGAAGTAAGAGAGTTTATTTAGCAAGTTGTTACGGTTATGAAGTGACGGGTTGCATGAAGAAGGATTTCCCAAAGGAGGACAAAGGGTAACCACAAGATGAGATCTTATAGATGCAACCGTTACAGCTGAACAATGGGTCAGTTTCGGTACGAGAGTTATGATCTAGGACCCGTGACCATGCAAGGTAAGCGATAAATGGAGACAGGGTAATTGCCTTATCCTTATAAGTAGGCAATCACGTTTCGGGTAACATGAGTGAGTCACAATAATTGATTATTAATAAAAAATTGAGTGTGCATCAGGTTTAGTGGGTGCGCTGGCGGTAGTAGCCTTGCTATGTATATAATTACCATTGGGTAGCGAGACTTTTTGTGCCACCTTCGAAGAGGAGCAGGCGTGGACACAAAGAAATTTTTTATATTACGTAGTGATTTTTGCTCCTTTTGGGTGTTATAATAGTAGAGCATATTATTATTATTATTATTAATATTATTATTATTATTATTATTATTATTATTATTATTATTATTATTATTATTATTATTATATTGTGTAGTGATTGGATAGCAAGGGTTTGAGCGATAGTAAAATGTGTGATAAGACTATCGTACTCGTTATTTTAGGGTTAAATATATTATTTTACGAGGCATCGCCTGGAAGAGGGTTGAGCCTACATATACATTATATTGTATCGTAAACTTCGGTGAGTATGTTGTCTTATTATATTTTATCCCAGTGAGTAGGGACGTTTACTGATACGAATCAGAGTATATTGATTTATGGTAAAGTGGAGAGATATAGCTCGTTAATTATATAACGATGAGAACTTAGTGATAGTGAGAGCGTCGTGTTAGAGGTCGTCTTAAAGATATGAGAGTGGACGAGTAGACTTTTATGTCTGCAGAAAAAAATTTGGGGGTACATGTTATGGACGAAGGGCTTAACGGATCTCCACGACCAGCAATGTTAGATAGTAGTGTATCGGGGGGGTCCTTATTTGGATTTCGCTTTGCGAGACATCCTACGCATGAAACTTAGCGAACGTTGCAAGTTGAGAGATGTTTTGCCTTTAGTAAGGGGTTTAGTACCGTAGTTATTAAAAGTATATGTATATATAACTGTGAGTTAATAGTTATATTATGAATTAAGGCTGGTGGAGTCGTATAGTGTTAAAATGAAAAAATGTTACTAATCGTTGACCCCACAAGCAAAACAGTGGGATAACCTAAGAGATAATTAAGTGGAAAACGTAGGGTGGCTGAGTAGACCTTACCAAATAGTCATGACAAGTATGTGAGGCATATTTTGACATAAATGTAACACGTCTAGTATGGTTGTGCAGAAATACACAAAGTATAGGGTGTACAGGCCCCCTAGTTAATCCTATCTTCAATAACATTTACGGGGAGCGGATGTGAAAAATGTAAGAATACACGTAGACGTATGGATAGATTTGAAGTAGAACTAGAATGAGACAAAGGGCTAACGAAGTTGCTTAGTGAGATAGGGAACACTACACCAAAACACGCCATTAGTAACACAATTTTACCGTTACTAAAAATATTAGTAACATAATTTTTTCGTTAGAAAAAAGGCGTGGGGCACAAAGCTAGTAACGGAAAATTTTGTTACTAATAGTAACGATAAAATTTAAAATTAGTAACAGACAATTCTGTTACTAATAGTAACGGTAAAATTCAGAATTAGTAACGAAAAATTATGTTGCTAATAATAACGATAAAATTCTATTACTAATAGTAACGGTAAAATTCAGAATTAGTAACGAAAAATTCCGTTGCTAATAGAAACAGTAAAATTCAAAATTAGTAACGGTTAATTATGTTACTAATAGTAACGGTAAAATTTTGTTACTAATATTAATACATATTTAAAAAAAACAAGATCCAATATCCTAATTATTCTTACCACACTATTTAAATCCTAAGAACATATACAAAAATAGTCTACAAAAACAAGGGCATTATATTCAACATTTACATTTAGATAAGCCTTCACTCTTTATTTACAAAAGAAACTTAAATCAAATAAATGAAACATCGTAATAAAATCGCCTCGAAAGTTGCATTATTTTAATAAAAGCATCCAATATAACGTCTTAATACAATCATCCCCAAATGAGATATTTTTATATTATAACAAATCAAATGAAATATAAAAAAGAAGTCCGTTGTTGTTGACTATCAACTTTCATTCTATTATCATCGTCATCAACGCCGCAACCCGCAACGCTAGAAACTTGATGAGGATCCAAAAATGACATTATGTCAAACAAAATAAAATTATCATATTAGTTATAATATCAACATTTAGTCATACAAAATTAATTTAGTACAAAAAACTATCCGCCAGCAAAATTAATTGCACTAGTATGTGAACTTAAAAGTAGGAAATTTCACATCAGCACTTAAAAAGTAGGAAATTTCACATATAAACAAGTATGTGAACTTATAATATCACACTTTCACATCAGCACACAACACGTGGTTTCCAACACAAATTCAATTTTTTTTGGTACAACTAACACTATCGTCTTACGAACATCCTGCACACATGCACACATGCCGATTTTCGAACTTACCGCATGCAATATAATAAGATCCCATATGATGGAGTGAAAATTAGATCCCATAATACTATCATCTTACGAACATCCTGCACACATGCCGATTTTCGTTATTTAATGATAAATTCCACTTCCACAAATGCACATAAATGACACTACAACACTGCACGCATGCCTATTTTCGTTATTTGATGATAAAAGGAAGAGACAAAAAAAATCACAAATTTTTTAAGGAACAAGTTTGATTCACAGATTGTAACTTTACTCGAATCAAAATTGGCAAAAATAATTGAGAGAGGCCCTCCTCTTTTGCACAATCATCTTCCTCGCCCCTAAGAAGGATGCACTAATCAGAGGAACAAAACCAACCGAACATTAAAAAAGGAACGTAGACAAACACAATTAATATGTAGTAGCGTCCCTCGAGATCTTAGAGGTTAATTGGCATACAAACAGGTGCGTAGATGACCAACGCATCACTATCTCCCTCAAATGGACAGCATCGACTACTACCTGTTGGAAATTTATTAAACAAAAATTCATTCAGATGTAGGGAATGAAAAGGGCACAAGAAAATGTATAAGGGTAAAAACAAAAATGAAAACCCACATCGTTTAAGAAGAGAGAAGGGTCCAAGGTCGGCATCAACATACCAAAAGCAACTTCGTGTTGATGAATATGTATAAATTGATCCTCGCCATGGAAAACTGTTGTAAATGTCGACGTAAAAACCCAGGAGTGCACAACAACCAACCTGAGTCTTTGGTCGGGAAGGAGCAACAAGACCCAGAGAGAGTGAAATGGTGTCCTTTGTAAGGGGCACAAAATGAGAGACCCCTGTCCCCGTAGGGATGCTACTTGACAATGATAAAAGGAAGGAGACATACGTCATCCCAAAGCTTGAATTGTTTCCCCTATCTATGATAGTACGATAGGATCAGAACCATAAAAAAATGGGTGTGAAGTGTGTTGAAACAGAATGAGCTGCGGCGGTCTGAAAATAAGCATATCGCTATAAGTCAGTGGAACAAACTTTCCCAAAACAGAAATAAGCATATCTCTATATGGATCCCTAAAGACAGTTAACTTTTACCATTATACCCCTAGTACCAAAATCTAGTTTAATAAAAGCCATGAGATACTCCGGGATCTGTTTTCCCCGGGTTTAAAAGCCATGAGTGTAGCTCCGGGATCTGTTTTCCCAAGGTTTAAAAGCCATGAGATACTCTGCATACTAGTATTCAATTTGATTATCATTTTAGTTTGTCTAGTTTGGATTGTAAAGTTTCTCATTGTTCTACTATTAGGTTATCTTAGAAGCATTATAAATAGAAGGTATATGTATGTTAAAAAGTGATTTGGGTTTCAAATAATTAAGGCAACTGGGGAACACTTAATTTGGGCCAAATCCTTTGGTCTGGTAGTGGGAACACAAAGCCAATGTATGCATCCATATAATGGTACTAGGGGTGTGGGCTGCAATGAGTGAGGCAGCTGCTACTGCATAACACCAGATGGAAGCCAAATGTTAGGTACTCAGCCAATATGCTCCAACACAAAAAAGGGAACAATTTTAAAAATTCATATTCAAAGAGTTTGATACCCTGTTGCGTCGACTTAGACCTGACAACGTTGTATTTGTGAAATAAGACTTTTACATCTTTTGTATGACCTTATCCTTATGTCGACAGAACTACTATTCAGAAACATAATCATTGCTATCCAAACATATACCTCCCCTGCAGAAAAAATATCAGCAAATATAAAACCAACAAATTTACTAATCAATTAATACCTTACTGAATTAAGTAGCTAGATTACAAATTTACTAATTAATTAATCACCCGTGCGTAGTCATCCAGTGTATCTATCCTACTAGTCGCCAGAAGTTGCCGTGGAATGGCAGGCACCTGTGATTCATCAAAATTCTGAGTTAGTTGTTATGGAGTGACCAATAAAGAGTCTATAAAATCATGAGACTCCTTTGAATCCATATGATGGTCATCGTCTGGCACGTGATTCGCTAGATGCCACTCCAAAACCTTGAAATTTATGAGGTAGATACAAAACTAACGAATAATTAGGTCAGTTTCCACATATTAACATGTCTTATCTGCACTGATTCGTGTCTAAATGCACTAAGTATTATTCAAATAATAGTATTATTCAAAGAAAACACAAACAAATGCACATACGTACAAGTCAAGGTATTATAAAAAATATAAGTTGAAATACCTACAATTAATAAAGAAAAAATAAATGTACATCATTAATATAAAGAAAAAATATTTATGCACCTGAGATGACCGCATCAGATCGGACTAGTTCCATAAATAAGTGAGAACAAGAACGGGGGTTTCATGCTTAGATAACGGGGTGGACCATATGAAAATAAAATAAGTATCAATGAAAAAAAGGAATAACAAGTGACAAATGAATAAACAATGGTATTATAGTTTACCGGCATCCCAAAGTCCCCGATGGTAGTGGCTCGACGCCCTCAGCAGGTGAAGGCTTAACGTGCTCAAGTATCTGTCGCTCTAGTGCCAAATGGGATAGACGCTCGTATTCCCATAACTGTGAATGAAAACAAACTTTAATTACGTATAATTATCTTACTAATATGATACCATTTAAAACTCAAAATTTGTAATGTAAATGTCTTGTACCTGATACTTCGTTTTATGCAACCACTGACACCTGCATTGCTGCTGAGAACCGCAACAACCTTCATCATTATTATTTGTGATCTAAAGAAATGATAATAAAAATTACATATCAGTACGATATATGGGTATGTGTTTGTTTGTGTGTTGTTGAAATCCAACCACGGGTAGAATAGTAAGACATACTATTGAATGGAATAAAAGTTAAATGAAATTCTGGTGTCCAATATTTTGAATTTTTACACTGAAAACCTATATGCCACTATTAATGATGTTGCTGCAGAATCTGTAGCAGACCACATATATGCCACTGATATAGATGAAGATACAAATGGTCACACTCATATTAAAGAGCTCATCATATTCTTAAGAATAATTGAAAACAAACTGAACAAATATCAAAAGGAAGGAGCAGAATCCTAAAGAATGTAGAAGAATTGACAAATAAAGGTTAACACCGACTTAAGTATCCAACAACACAGGTCCAACTTTTAGTCCATCTTGAAGATAAGCATCAATCTCCAGTACCAAAGGTTCAACAATCTATACAAAAAAATCAAAGAGGGACTTCCATGTTTCTGCAGTCAAAACACTTGAGCAATGACCCTTCTCTGGAACTACACTACTTCTCCCAAAAGAGGTTTTCAACATATGGCCAGCAGTATTATCTTCTGGATGTCTACCTCCACTATATGAAACTCCCTTATGTTTTTTAACGCAATTAAAAAACTAACGGAATAGCTCTCCTAGACCAACTAATGCCAATGCATTTTTTTCAGCCATAAAATTTTCCAGGTGTCTATGATAACTTCTAATAACCGTTTTCGGATCCTTTGCTATTCCGTCATCAGAGGTTTTGTACTTGCTTATACTCTATAAACTCATAAATCCATCAATATGAGTTGAATGGAATAATCCCTGAGACAAAACTTCTTCGACCAACTTCAATAAATTTATTACCCATCCAGAATCAATGCCCTGAGTATTATGACGTAACATATCTAGCAGATGCAACAGAGGCTCAAAAAACTTATCTATGAAATCACGAAACCCATTTTTTTATGTTGGATGGACCCTAAAAAACTTGGTGAATGGCTCGAGCACAACACATGAAAACTGCAGGGAAAGGTTGCTCGATTTGCCACGTTTAAGCTTTCCAGTCAACACTTTCTGAACAAGCTCGAGCACTGCATCAATGGTCAAAATCCATAAATCTAAATTTTCATTGGAAACCCCGTCATGGGATGAGAATACAAAAGAAATGCAATCGTGCACAATAGTGTGCAATTCGAACTCTTCGCCACTCAAATCACTAAGGTGAGGATGAGAGGAGGAAACACACAAACGCGACAACGCATCCCTCGCAATGTAATGAATAACCCTCAGAAAGTTCCATGAAAAGCTCAAAGAAACATGCAATTTCAAAGAATCCTCCAAGCAAAAACTATAAATCACCCAGCATCTATAGTTTAAATAAGACTCAGTAACTCCAGAATGAGGTTTATTCTCTTGAGCCCAAAATTTCATTTTTTATGATTTCTAAAAATAATAAAAAAAATACGCCACACAGGATAGACTGTATGTTTTATAGTTCAATGCCATTCGCAAATTATAATCTTTAAAGAGTATGGATAAACACAAACATAGATATAGTGATGAATTTTAATAAAAATACTAACTTTTGAAGATGATAATATCTCTGAATAAATCAAATTGCACAACATCATTTGTAATCAAAGGCTTTTAATGGGGAAATAGTGGATCATATGCTGAATAAGACCCACCAATCACCAGAAATTTACTACCTACACTAACACATGATCCACTATTTAAGCAAGGAAATATAAAAAGAAAGAATTCATACGTGTAATTGGCCAAAGGGCATAGCTATTGAACTTGTTGCAATCACCCAACTTCATTAAGTATAAGTATCTAAAGCCACCTAAGCATGCCCTCCATTCCGCATCCATAGATCTCTCACCTCTGACATCAATAACCTCCGTGCTATATATTTAAAAACTCTGCATAACAAAACTATATTACTCCTATTACATCAAAATATCAACATTCCAAGCCAATAACTTAAAAAGGATTGCCATGAATAGTAATGGTATAGCCTTTGTACAACTGTACAACTATAAGACGATGTCCAACAACTTTACAATGGTTGAATTTAATTTAACAACCACGTACAAACATACCCATAAGTAAACAAATAGATATCAGTAAACAATTATTTGATATCCTCATACACTTGGGTTATTAGACAAGACGGGTTCCAAGATGAGAGGAATATAGATAGACTATGTGGGGGTCTCGTTTACGTGCTTGTGTGAGTATGGATTATTTATGCCTTTGGGCTAGGATGAATTGTACTTTTTCATCATTTACAAATAGTAATGTTGTCATTTACACTATTTAGAACTCGATTACTACTCAAGAAAACACCATGGGGAAAATACAAGAATTAACTTGAAGCATTTCCAATATGGGTCAAACAACCACATAAGAGACGTCGCAATGACTTAGAAATACTTATAACGATTGGATATGAACAATTTCTCATGCTAAAGCAATTAAATTAAAAAAACTAGTTCAGTAAAAAGATATCACTATATACTGAGTAAACGTAACATCAATACAAAAACTTTCCAACAACAAAGAAATCAAAGATAACAATATGCATTAGTGTATGCATACACATCAATATCTTGATTTGAATGAAATCTAACTGTTATATTACAACTAAGTATCATGTATATCATAGTATATATACAATATGAACAGAATCACATATTAGTATATGAGTATTGGAAACTACATACATACAAAGTATATAACTAATTCACATATACAAACTAGTACATTTGTAGATAGTTTATACAACATGCACAGTTCGATAGTAAGATAACAATGGCATTGAGTAGAGAAATTTAGCTGGTAGTGCAATGGCTCTGGCTCTGCTCCAAATCCTCACAATAACTGATTGCACATATTGAAACCAATGAGAAATAAGTTTTCTAGTTAACAATTAATTAGTCCAAGTATATCAATACCGTGAATTAATAAGCTACACATTAGTTACAAGAATTAGTAGTCCAAGTAATTCAATTATAATTAGTAATACAAATCAAAAAATTAATTCAACCACAATTAAGTGTTCTTTTTCTTCATTATCTATAAAATGACAAAATATAACTCCACGAAAAACACCCATATCAATTCCTTGATCCAGGCAACCATAGTCACACTAGTTGCTAAATCTTCTACTTAAATGGAATATAACATGAGCTACTCTTTACTCGTCACCCATGGTCTGGATTTCTTTTAATTTCATTTTTTTAGCTTAAAGGATGTACAGGTACTATTGAGCTAAAAAGATGTACATACGCTATCTGAAAAATTCAAAACCTATTTTTTCCAATAATATGAGTGCTTTAATGATGAAGTATGTGGATATATAAACTTGAAAAATAATTAAGTTATAGATTACTTCAAATTTACCCGGATGAATTAAAAATAACTTCATTAAATCAAAATAATTAATAGAAACATGAGCAAAGGAATACGATACAGAACCGAAATATTATTCAATAAAGATTTTAACAATATCTCAAAGGATCTATTGAGTGAAACATGGAAATAGACTAATGTTGTTTCATATTAACTAATAAATAGTCTAGAAAAAACACAGAACAACTGATCTAACTCTTGAAGTAGAGGCTTACTCCAAATCTTGAAACCCTAGGTCATGCGATGGTGTTTGAGAAGTGCTCTTGAGTCTGAGAAACCGTAGGTGACGTCATGGAATTTGAGGTACGAGGAGGGGACGTGAGTTTAAGAAACCATGGGTGCGCGAAGAGGTAAGAGAAGAGGTGAAGATTTTTTAGAAGAAGGTTTTTCGTTTGGGTGAGAGGGAGTCGGGATACGTTCTCTAGTTTTGGGGAGGGAAAATTTCTTTTCATTTTTTATGTTCGTTTGTAAAATATTTAATTAGAATTAGTAACACTTTCATTAAATTACTAACGGTATTATAGGGTAAGAAAT
Organism: Sambucus nigra; assembly: GCA_949130495.1. Classification (NCBI taxonomy): domain Eukaryota; kingdom Viridiplantae; phylum Streptophyta; class Magnoliopsida; order Dipsacales; family Adoxaceae; genus Sambucus; species Sambucus nigra. The sequence continues at coordinate 337,236,525 of OX422213.1, read as the reverse complement.
AGTAATGGTACAATTATGTTAATAATCATTAAATTAGACCGTTACTAAAAGCTTGTTTTGCTGTAGTGGAAGTCACTAGAGACCAAAGAGTAAAAGGATAAGAAGTGATTATAGTAATGGAAAGTACAAGGAATGTACAATGTAAATTCTCAAGAATAATCAACAGTCACTCGGTGCAGAGGAGTAATAAGACGAGAGCTACGTTATAATAAAATTTAAAAGAATTTGAAGTAGGTTACTAGCAGTCAGGTATTATTATAGATATCTCCCACGAAAAGTTGGATCACGAGTTCGAAGGTAGTGTATAGACCATCGGACTAAAGAGTACCATTAATGAAAGGACTCGAGGGGCAACATAATGTTCCAAAAATATTAAAAGAGGTGTAAGTATAGGTGTGATGAGAACAAATGGTGAAGGGGGTTAACACATGAGAATATTGAAAAAAAATTCTTTAGTAGACAAAATACTTTAGCGGTGCGTAGAGAGGCTTCTATTAGTGACAAAATGGAAATGAAATTTCAAAGTGTAGTGAAAGCACCAAGGTGAATTGTTAAATTAAAATGATGGAATATTTTGATATGTGATAACTAAAGAGAATTAGTCACTAGAATGGAACGGTAATGGAAGACCTTAGGATGGAAGGATGTCGTTAGTAGAGATATAGGGATAACAGGAGAATGACACTGAGATAGTGAAATTTCATGGGGTGCCACTTGACATTGTGTTCGATCCAGATAAGATTTTTAAGCCTCAATTTTTGGGAGAGTTTTCAGGAGGCTATGGGTACTGAGTTGCGATCGAGTACGGCTTATCACCCACAGACGGATGGACATATATAGAGGACTAATAAAATGTTAGAGGATATGCTGCGGATATGTATCCTTGATTTTGAAAGAGGTTGGGAGAGGTATCTTCCACTGGTGGAGTTCGCGTACTATAACTCCTATCAATTTACTATTGGCATGGCTCCATTTGAGGCGTTATATGATAGACCTTGTCGTTATCCTACTTGTTGGCTAGAGGTGGGGGACAATAAGATACTCGAACCGAAATTGATTTAAGATACTTCATCCAGGATTGAGATGATTCGGAGTCGTATACGGGTAGCTCAGGATAGACAAAAGAGTTACGTAGATGCTAAGCAATTCTTTCGGGAGTTCAACGTGGGGGACCAGGTGTTGCTATGTGTATCTCCTATGAAAGAGATGATGATATTCGAAATGAAAAAGAAATTTCATCAAGGTACGTTGGTCCATTTCCTATCATTGAGCGGATTGGTCCAGTTGCTTATAGACTTGGATTGCCGGAGCACTTGCATAAGATTCATGATATGCTTAATATTTATTCATTGAGGAGGTATCTCCGTGATGAGTTAACTTACACTCATATTGAGATAAACGAGATTAACTTACAACCCGATGATTCATACGAGGACAGGCCAATAGCTATCCTAGATCATAGTGAGAGCAGATTGAGATCGAAGGTAGTCCTACTAGTGCATGTTCAGAGGGGGCATCATAACGCCAATGAGTTTACTTGGGAGTGCGAGGATGAGATGCATGACAAATATCGAGACTTTTTTACTCCAGGTATAATTTGATTTTCAAATTTTGGGACAAAATTTTGTTATAAGGGGGAAGTATGTAACACCCCGTATTTTTGATGATTTTAATTATGGGATTAATTTAATTTAAAAGGGGAATTATTTCAAAAACTAAGAATAAATATTAATTAGCGAGTCAAGGATTAATATTTGTTCACGTGAATTATATTGAATATTACTTAGAGAATGAAGTAATATGTGATTATGAATTTATTTAAAATTATTGCAAGTGAGAAATACGATAATTATGATAATTAAGTCGGGACGAGCATGTCAGTCGTGTCAGGACTCTATTTAATGAGGTATAAAGTAATTATTTTTTTGTTATTCATATGGTCATTTTGAGTGTGCCATTGAGTCCAAAAGGTTTGAGATAGTCAGAAAAGTATACCTGGGGATTTAGTTTGGGTTCCGAGGCACTTTTAGGCCATACCGGCACCCCAGAGGGGTATTTTGGTCATTTGTAATTTTTGGGCAATTAAACCTATGAAAATTGGAGAGTTAATATATCTGATAAGAAAAAGGAGTTAGGTTTAGAACGTGAGAAACTATATAGAGTCCATAAGAGGAAGAAGAGAGGAGACCCCAAGGCCAAATCATACCATTCTTGCACCAAGATAACCATCGTTGCATAGATCGGGAGGAGAGAAGAACATCCATAACCATCTTCTTCAATGGACCAGACTAACAAATAGAGACAAGTGTTTAAACTTGCTAATTTACAAGCATATGACATATCCATGTTAGATTAGGATGATTTTTATATGAACACCACATGTCTTGGCTTAATTTAGTGATTATAAAACATGTTCTTGGTTAGGTTTTGCATGTAGACTGGATTTTTATACGTTAGGAAACGAAATCGAATTATAAAGAAATATAATAGTGTAATAAATCTGGACTTGCTGGTGTATGAACATGGAAGAACATAAATATAGGGTTTTATTGATAATTATGGAATAATTATTTCTTGGGAGAAATCTTTACTGTTTTGGATGATATTCTTACGTTAGGAATGATCTCTATAGGTTTTTTTAATAATTGGGAACCTTAAATTTAAGTTTGGAGAAGAACTATGTGTTTTGGGAGAATTAAAATGGTGGAAAAACACAGTTTTTGAAGGTTGGGGACTAACTTGGTAGAACTCGTTTGAATGATCTGGGAAGTCATTTGAACGACCTCGTTCAAATGAGATTACCAATGAGATATCAAACGGGAATTCAAAGTTAATCTCGTTTAAAGTTCGTTCGAACTAACTCGTTCGAACGACAATTCTTACGAGATTTTAGAGTCTAGTTCGTTCGAACGAAATTTTGAGCACTTCTAACGAGTTTTCAAAAATAGAGAATTTTGTCCGGATGAGTTTCAAACTTTTACTACACCAAAATGGGAGATTTGTGAGTGATGTTAGCACTCACAAATGGCCTTTATAACTGCTATTTACCGTCATAATTTAGGGGGTGACAAAAGAAAATTTATAACTCCTAACAGCAGTCACAATTTTTTATAACCCCTATGACTGGTGACCCCAATTTGTAACTGCTATTCGTAACTGCTGTCAGCAGTCACAAATATAACATTCGTAACAGCTGTGAGTAGTTACGAATGTTATATTTGTGACTGCTGACAGCAGTTACGAATCATATATTTGTGACTGCTGTTAGCAGTTACAAAATTAATAGTAGTGAGTGACAAATTTGTGACTCCTATTAGGAGTTACAAAATTAAATTTGTTAAATGTTGTAAAAGCTATTACAAATATCTTTATATTTTCACAAAATGATGAAATAATGAAAGTAAAATAAATATCATGATAACAAGTCTAAAATTTTTGACAACATTTCATTTATATTTCTCATATTCCAAATATCCAGTACACATAAAACTTGTTAAACTTAATTTAACATCAAACAACCCCTAAGTGGGCGCCAAGTACAAAATGAACATAGAATAAAAAAATAAACTAAAAAAATTAACGACACAACACTTCGATGACATGGAATGCCATGAACATGTAATAAATTATTCTAAATCTAGACCAGGAGTCACCACGCAGTGGATATGATTCGTGAAGTCTAGGTATATCAGCCGTGGGGGGTATTGATGCGGTGACATCCTCCCTCGTGTACTCGGAGTATGCCTGTTGAGCAAGTTCAATGGACTCAAATTTTTTGAATACGGCGCCTCGGTATCCATTAACTTGTGCTTGTGTTGCTTGCCACGAAGTGTAAACACCTGGATTTAGGCCTTTGAATACTACGTATGCCGGATATGCCATGTGTATGCCTGGAAATAATAAAATGTGATTAATATATATATATATATATATATATATACACACACACATTAGCGTATGCCCGTGCTTGAAGGCACGACGAAAATTGCAAAAAAAAATCGTTACCCGACAATAAAGTGAAATAAATGTACAATATTTCTATTCTAATTTTAAAAAATTTGGGCAGAGTTCCCTTTATTTATAGGACTATCCACCCTGTTTAAAAAATAAAAATACTCAACAACAGCAATACTACAATACTCGAGGTCCATATTGAACCTCATTTCAACCACTTCATCAATTTAACAATAATATTGACAACTATTGAATAGGATGTTGAATCAAGAACCGCACACATCACCGTCAAGAACCTCACGCATCACCGTTCAACTACATAGTAATCCCAAAACTTTGAATCTACAAATAACTACAAAGTAATCTATATAAGGGGTGGTGATGGATATGATAGGAATGATACAAACAAACAACTTCTCCAAAGTTGGGTAAACATATATGAATTTCATTACCATCATCTTACCTTTTCTCGTCATTAAATGATAGCTTCACTTATATCTTACCTACTCCTTCACCTGAAATAAGACATGTGAATTGATAATTTAAAATGATAGCACAACTTAAACCAAAAACCATCCATTTTACTTGAATACAAAAATCATTGTAAAACAGAAGCATTCTATGCATATGTGACAATTTATAGGTATATAAAAACCATTCTTGAATATTTTCAATGAAGTCCCCCAGACTATTAATACAACAATCAAATAAACCTTATGAAATAGTAATTCACATTGGTGCGCTCTAAATAAAGCTTATGATTCAAGTGCAAATCAATCGCAAAGCATTATAAACCAAACCCTAAATATTAAGTTCAAGCATCCAAGGTGGGATTATGATCCCCAATCATAAGTCTAGCTGCTCATAATTGAAACTACACTACACATGCTAGTTAACAACATAATTAAGTTAGTTATCTAGTTTAAACACAAACCAATATAAGAGATGGAATTAAATGCAAATTAAAGCTAGTAGAACAAGTAGAGAAGAAGTAAATGAGTAATTTCATTAATAATCACAAGTTGTGTACATGGGGCACAAAAACCAAAATTAGAAAATAGACTAAATGTACTCTCTCTTCCCCACACCACTACACAACTACAAAGTTACAAACCCAAAAATCAAAATAATGAACCACAAAAGTTAGCAGCAGAGAAAGCGGGATGACAACGCCCTACATATGGTTCGAATGGCGGCTCGAGGACTCGGGCGCGGTGGGGTCACGAGGGGCATAGGGATCATAAAGGTAAGGAGGCACAGCAGCCTCGCCCCCACGAATATGAGCAAACAAATCCATCTGTGACCGGGCAATCATGGAAGTATCTCGCTGATAGTCAGCCCGTAAGGATGCGAAGTTTGCCATATAGGTGCCCCGAAACTCAGTAAAATTAGCCTGTAACTCATCCATCCGCACCCCGAGATATGTAATGGGGTCAATAGTAGGAGGCACAGGAGGTGGGACTGGATGAGGCACTTCCGGAATATCCGGCATAGGAGCATCAGGGGCATCAGGAGCATCCAACATACGCCTTTTCCTCCTCTCCCAATAATCTTGCCCCAAGCTTTTAGAAACGGTATTATCATTAAACACCTCGGGCAGCCTAGGTATCTTGTCGCTGCCCAAGACCTCACATCAGGCATCCCTGCAAATCCGGGAAATCAGTCGCGCAAAAGGAAGAGTTGTGGTTCCCTTCTCGCTATAGGCAGCATTCACTATTTGATGCAACATGAGGGCGGGAAGACTGATGACCGTGTCATCCCCTAAAAGACTGTATAAGAAGAGGTCCTGCTTGTAACGGAGGAAAGCCTTGGTCTGAGTTGGAATGATGGAATTAACGGCGATGAGATGGAGGATACGATGTACATCGGGCATGCCCGAAGTAGGGAAAGTCTCCCCCGCCCAAATCTTACCGGGTGCAAGACGCTCAATAAGTACCTCTTGTGGAAGCTGAGGAGCATCTGCGAGGACCGGGTAATGATAGAGCTCGGGGTTAGAATCCCCACTAAGGTGCGCATCCAAGATGGGCTTAGAAATAGTAATCCGCCTCCCTCTCACATACGCTTCATACGTGCCGTCGCGCGTAGATACTAGAGAAGCATAAAAATGGCGCATGTGGTCCTCGTTGACCTCCCCTCTCATGAAAAGATGGGCCTCCCAATTGAATTCGGATAAATACCGTCTTACAGAAGTCGGCATCTCATCTAAAATCACCTCCTTCTCAATAGCAATCGGGCGACTGGTTTTGAACATGGCCCGATACCACTCCATCTCATCCTTGGAACGAAAAGATTCAAAACCAGCGCCTCCCCGTCCAGTAACCGCATTAGATGATGGCTTGGTGATCGAAGGAACCTACAAAACATTAATTCAATACACACACCATAAGTGCGATGCATAAAATCAAAGTAACGTGAAATTTGGGGAAACTAGGTTCGGAGGGTGCGCGTTTGGAAAAATTGGTCGAGTAGACGTAACCGACGCACACCACACTCAAACAAGGATAATTCAACAAGAATGTGCGATAAAAGGTGCGAAGATGGAGCTTTAGCGCACAAAACCTTCACATAGGCATTTTATCAAACATATAGCGTGCAATGTATAGAAAGTAGGGTGAAAATGGCATTTTCAAAGTGAAACAACCCCAAAAAATACAACTTAATCATCAAAGCAACATAAAAAAGTTGTATTTGTTGGATTCACATCCCAAACAATGAGAAAATATGAAGTTTCCTGCAGAAAATGTGGATTTTACAAGAATGCATTTAACCCTACTTTTATACAAAGAGCACTAAATAAGATTTGAAAACAATTTAAGAGGGTTGAATTAGTAACCTTAGATGAGGATGCACTGGATGAGGAAGCCATGAGGGTGAAAATGAATAAAATAAAGGAAATGATATGGGAGAGGAGGAGGTCTTCGGCTAAGGGAGAAGAGAGAATGAGAAGTTGATTTGCTGATTTTGAGGGTATTTTAAGTGACCAGGTGAACCGAATCGATTCGAAACTCTTGAATTCAACACTATCTAAGGGCGAATCGATTCAGTGATAAACTGAATCGATTCGGATGTAGAGACCTGACACTTTTGGTTTTTCGAATCGATTCGAAAGTACCCCGAATCGATTCGCAAACCCTTAATTGGCTACTGGAAGGGGTCGAATCGATTCGGTGATAAATCGAATCGATTCGGATGCTGGGATCAAACTTTCTGCTTTGCTGATTTCCTAAATCTCATGAAATTTGATCATTGGGCCACCTTCAATTGGATTTCTTGGACCCATATGGTATATCTAATGTATGTAACAGGTCCGGAACCAAAAAATGCAACCCCACACGTGTCGGGGGATGCTCGGCACCAAAATTGAGAATTTATCGAACCCAATCACCCCTGCTAACGGCGCTGCTACGTACGATGTTCGGTTATAAATCCGTAGATATAATTAGGACGTAATTCACAATGTGAACACCCATTCTTCCGACTTTGTTCCAACTAAAGTTCACACACTTAACAATTATGTCGGGTTCTAGATCGGAAGACATTCAAAATAGATTACTAATTGATTCAAAACAGATTACTAATATTTAAAATATATTTCAAACACTACTAATTGTTCACTTTGACAATTTGTTCAAATTTCTCAAGACAAATTACTCTGGATCACTTAAGGATAAGACAAAGCAACGGCCAAACCACCCAAGATTTCTCGACATCCTTAATAGTGTCCGCCCCATGACTTCGACGATACAACGGATGATTCTCTTCTCCTGGCTCAACACTACTAACGTAAACCTTACGTTCAAATATCAGCAATTGATGGCCATGCACCACCGTTACAGTAGCAGCTGAAGCAACAACTTGTCCACTTGCAATCTTTCTCTGATTTGAAAAATCTAATAAATCGACATATGGATCATGTGGAGGATCAGTTAAATCTCCAAAGTTTGGCTCAGTTGACGGGGGGGGGGGGGGGGGGTAGGAATGTAATCATGGGGACTTGAATGCGGAACTAGAGTGTAATCATGGGGACTTGAATGTGGAACTGGAGTGTAATCATGGGGACTTGAATGTGGGACTGGAGTGTAATTACGAGGACTTGGACGTGGGACAGGAGTATAATTGCGAGGACTTGGATTTGGTATTTTCAATCCATTCGATTCAAAAGCATGGTAACTGATGATTTTAGAAATGCCATATCCTCATCATGTTTTTCTTCTCGTGTCTTTGCTCTAGTCAACTGTGATACTATAGGAGCAATTGCCTTAAGTTTACTTTTGGACACGGGTCCAACACCACGAGTCTCCCCCCTAGTATCTTTTCCTCTAAAGGCAGTCAATGCATCTGTATCACTACTGTTTTGGCTTGAAGAACCTTGACTACTTCTCAGCTCACACAATTTTTGCTGCAAAATTATTTATGAATCGATTAAAACTATTGAACGACAAAACTTGAAGGAATGTAATTATTACAACTGAGATTACGAAACTCACCATATCATCAGCTACCTTTGGGTGAAACTCCCCAGTTTTCCACCTCCGACTTTCGAGATACACTTCCGAACGATCAACAGGTCGTTTATTGTTAAGCACCTATAAATTAATTTTCCATTAACTATTTGAGCAAGACATATAATATATATACACATTTAAATAAGAAAGGGTTTATACCATCTCCTCGGTTTTCTCATCATACGACATCCGACCAAGACAATGGACGTCAGTCTTTTTAGCCATGTTCACCCGGCCCTGGTGTCGTTGTTTTAATTTTGCCTCAGATGCTTCGCGCGAGACGTATTCAATCCACTCACGAACAAGGATATGCTCTTTCTCCGGTACTTGATCCTTCAGGTCCTTTATCCCATCACTATCCAATCCCTTAAAATAAGTCGTGCGGAGGTTAATTCTAAAAGTCTTCAATTGAATACCAATGGCTTTCATGGACCCCTCCTTCAGGTCGGCCGAAAGATTGAACTCTTTCATGAGCGTATCCCACAAGTCGTCCTTTTTTACTTGCTCAACCGTATCCCAACTCTCATATTTTAAGCCAATACAAGATTTTAACAAAGATAAGGCTCGAGCTTTAAAAGGATTCTTGCCAACTATTGGCAAACCAAATAGGTTAAGGGAAACGTTAGCACGAGAATCAATGGCAGAATGTTCATTATGACTTGAACTTTCTGGCCTGGATGATGGAATTGTATTCTCGGACGCCATTTTCTGCATTTTTATATTTATGCATTAGTTCATATGTTAATACAAGAGTAAGGAAATAATATAAAAAATTTAATATAAGTTATACCTTTTTATCATATTCTAAAAGTTTTGATAACTGAAACCAACATAACATGCCACAATTAAACATCTACTCCTCTAATGCGTTTAATAATTTCTTTAATTCTGGGTTGTCATCCAGAATAGACTGAATCTCGATAGGTGCCTCTATATCGTCTACCGATGTAGTCAAGCGCTGAGGAGAATGTAAAACAATAGACCATGGATCATTGTTGGGGATCTTTGCATAAAACACTTGCTTTAAGTTTTGAAATGCACAAAGGAATGACTCATCATTAACATTGTCTTTACTCTTCAACTTAGCCAAATCAACCTTCACCATGTGGGTGTCAGGATCGACCATACATGCATTCTTGTCCTCCACTCTCACCCAATCACAGTAAAATACAGGTATACTGAAAGATATATAATCTAATAGGATAATTTGTTTTCTAATCCCATAATACGTCATCTCAGCTTCTATCAAGTTTTTATCTTTAGCGCTTGCCCTGAAATGAGTTAATACTTTATATGAAATGCCGCTGTTTTGTTTTCCAATGAGTTTTAACTCGTGTGTGCTTGAAGAGAACACAAAACCATTGACACGATATTGTCTAAACTCCTTGGCTACAAAACTAGGCCCATTTGCTAGACATGCAAGCGTCGTCGATACTTCACCAGCTTTCAATAACTGAAACCAAGAAAGTATTTGCATTGTGAATATATTGCAAAGACAGTAAATAAAAGTGAGGTATTAATGTAGTCACCTCGGAAGCTACCCAATGCCTAAAGTCATTGTCTGCGCTCGCGCCTCCCTTCCTCCTCTTGGCATGCCCGCACTCATTATATTGCCTAGGTTAAAACACTAAAAATATAAAATTCTAATGAATATAACATCGAACATATTACATTATTTTACAAAACACTTTAAATAAACTCACATTTTCCATTTATCTATGTCTTCATGCGTCTCGAATACATATCGAGCCACCTGGTTATATTGTGTACTTATTAGCTTCACTACCTTACCTTTCCCCAGGGCCTCCTCATCAGCAAAGTCTTCTAATTCATCAATAAAGCGTTCACGACCTCCAACGTTTGGGTTAGGCATATATTCCTTTGCATACAAGGAAGCCTCTTCCATAATGTACTCCTCAGCAATGGACCCCTCAACGTACCGTATATTCTTAACGTAATCTTTAAAAGTTTTCATTAATCGTTCGAACAGATACATCCATCGGTACCTTACTGGTCCACATAAAAGTGCTTCATCGCACAAATGCACTAAAAGGTGGATGCTTATGTCAAAGAATGAGGGAGTAAAGTGCTTCTCCAAAACACATATAGCCTCGACCAAAGTTTCTTTCGTTGCCATTATGTGCGTCCTGTTGACAAATTTCTCACACAAGAGGGAGAAACATAAGCTAATTTGTAGAATGGCCCTTCGAAGATCCCTGTGTTTCGAAAAACAGTGTCCGAACAACAGATGGATAAGTTGCATTATCACATGCCAATCGTGGGACTTGCACTTTTTCAAATCTTTTGTTGCGACGCAGACAATCCTGCGTAAGTTGGATGAGAAATTAGAAGGGACCTTCAAACCCTTTAATGTTTCTAAGAACATATTTCTTCCTTCAATGCTCAAAGTATAAGATGCAACTGGCATATGCTTTTTTCCAGTGTTTGTATCTTTTTCAACCATAATGATCTTTTAATCTTCAAATCACGAAGATCTTCACGGGCTTTTTCTCCATCCTTGGAATGAGAACCACCAATGCATGTGCTTACGAGATGCTCAATGATATTTTTCTCAGCGTGCATTATGTCTATCACATGTCGGACAGGATGTTCCTTCCAGTATGGAAAATCAAACATTATTGATCTCCTGGACCACGCCGTCTTCACATCAACATCCTTTCTTTTACGCTTTTGGGCCAAAATTATGGGGTGTTTCCCCCTCAACTTTTGATCAACCTTTAATGACCTTTCTTCAATTTCCAAACCAGAAAGTCTTGGTGGATGTGGTCACGTCTCGGTGCCTTCTGGGAGAAAATTGCTTCGTATTGACCTGAATTTGTGACTTTAGGGCAGAAATCTTCGATGACTATGATAAAAAAGTTTACCACTTTTCTTAAGCCAGCTGGCTTCAGTCTCCTCTCCATATATAGGACAACCTAGGTAACCATGTACATTGCACCCAGATAAGGTCCCATAAGCAGAAAAATCATGAATTGCCCATATCAACATAACTCTCAAAATGAATTCCTCCTTTTTGTATGAGTCGAATGCTCTCACACCTTCAACCCATAACTCATTCAATTCATCTATTAGTGGCGCTAAGAAAACATCAATGTTACTACCCGGTGCTTTTGGACTTGGTATCAACAACGACAAAAAACTCCTTTCTCATGCACAATGACGGGGGCAAATTTAAAGGCGCCGCAAACACAGGCCATATACTCTTATCTGTGCTCAATTTGCCAAACGGGTTAAACCCATCGGTTGATATTCCGAGGCGAACGCTGCGTATTTCTATAGCAAAGTCCGGGTATCGCTGATTTGCAGATTTCCACACAGATGAATCAATCAGATGTCGCATGAGATTCTCACCCACCTCCGTTCGACCATGCCAAGTCATTGCCTCTGCTATCCAAGGTATAGTGTAAAGTCTCTTCAATCGAGGACCTAAAGGGAAATACTTTAACACCTTTTTAGGTATTTGCGTATCTACTTTCAACAAACGTTTATTATGTACTATCATCTTTTGTTCATATCTAGGTTCCTTACATACAGGACAAGCCCGTTAGTCCTTATGCTCCTTATAGTATAAAATGCAGTTATACTTGCAGCAATGAATTGATTTGTATTTCATACCCAAACCTTTCAAATTATCCTTCATGATCGGATAATTGACTGGCAGTGTATTTTCTTTGGGGAGCAAATCTTTCGCCCAGAGGAGTATTGCCGTCACACTTTTTCCCGACAAGCCAAATTTGCTCTTTAAGTTGTGCAACCCAACCATGGCATATAACTTTGTGTGGTCGGAGTTGGAGTTATGGTATAATGGTGTTGCGGTTGCTGCTTTTAACCGTATATAATCCTTAACTTGGTCCGTATCGTTGCCAACATGATCCTCACATCCTAAAGCATTCCCTCTACTATCTTGCTTTTCTTGTGCTGCGTGCACTTCATACGTATCATTTATGAGATCGTTTAACGTAGCATGTACTAACGGGTCACCATTTGTGTGAACGGTTTCATTGACAAGTATTTCTTCTGGAATATACTTAAATTCCCTCTCCCCATGAAAATGCCAAAACGTGTAGTCAGCTTGCATACCCCAATGAAACAAATGTACTTTTACATCTACCCCTTTCAAGCCTTTCCCATTTTTACAACGATTGCACGGGCATGGGATAATATCAGTTTCGAGATTCTTCGTTGCATAATTCACAAAGTCTTTAACCCCATTAACGTATACTTGCCCCACTCTACAACTTTCACCCATCCACTCTTTATATTGTGGAAACCCCATTAATTCTACAATACAAACAAATAGAATCTCAGTAAATTATAAAACTAAATGAAGTTTGAGCTAATATTTAGAACATAATCTCTGACTTATCATTGCACTAATACTACCATTGCATTAAAACTCACAGGAAAACCCAACCAAGCACAAAATGTCAAAACTTCAACGAGCACAAAATAATGGTTATTTAATTAATTTTTAGATAAAATAAATATGAATAGTATAAAATGATTATTGAAAAAAATCTAACATATTCCCAAACAAGATAATATTCAAAAAACGAAAGAGGTTAAACGATGTGTAGATATACTCACAACAAAACAATCAGATTTGATTATATTTTGTCTAGAGAACGTTGACCACAAATCTCGGGCAAAACTCGTAATATTAAAAATCCATTTGATTATATTTTGTCAAAAAAATATAATGTCTAGAGTTTTTGAATAATATTTTGTCAAAAAAATAACCTCAATACAATTTCTAGGGCTTATTAACATAAAATACAATTTGTATATAGATACACTCATAAACACACATATAAACAGAAATCTATACATATACATACATACACACACATGTAAACATAAATTTATACATACACACACACATATAAATAGAAATCTCTACATACACACAAATATACACACATACCCACACATAATAAGAATCGAAATTAGGCTTTAGACATAAATTATACAACAAAAATACCCAAAAATATACCTGTTTGATTCACAGAACTTAGGGTTTTAGATTCTCAAATGCTTCTTCACATCAACGTCTTCTTCACAGCTAAGACAAAATTTCATTTTTGGCAAATGAAATAATAAACGAAATTTATGTTATTTATGTGTGTGTATGTATAAATGAAATTTTCGTTTTTGCCAAAATTTCGTTTTTGGCAAATGAAAGAGAGAGGGAAATTAAAGCGGGAGCTCTTCACGTAAGATAGAGGGAATGTGAAAAATTTTGTGACTGCTAATAGCAGTCACAAATTTGTGACCGCTAATAGCAGTCACAAATTGAGTCTAAGATCAAAATTTGTGACTGCTGGGAGCAGTTACAAATTTATGACTGCTAATAGCAGTTACAAATTAAGTCTTAGTTAAAAATTTGTGACCGCTAATAGCAGTTAAAAATTTGTGACCGCTAATAGCAGTCATAAATTAAATCTAAGACTAAATTTTGTGACTCCTCATAGCAGTTATAATTTCGTGACAGCTCATAAGAGTCATAACTTATGTCTACTAATAAGCTTGTGACAATTATAAATTTGTGACTGCTTATAGGAGTCACAAATTAATTATATGATAACATTTGTGACTCCCATTAGCGGTAACAAACTAATGCACTCAATTTTTTTTTAATCAATTAATTTTATCACCCCTAATGGCAGTCACAAATCCCGGGAGTGACTAGTTTGTCACCCCTATTGGCAGTCACAAAAAGGCAGTCACAAAATTAACATTTTGGTGTAGTGTTTGCAACAGAGACAAAATGCCATACGATGCTTATTATTTAAAAATTAGTAGTGGAAGATTTGGGTTAACTACTATGAAAGATTCTTAGGGTTATGAATCATATTTTGTAAGTTACAATAGAGAGAGTAATCGTAAGTTAAAGAGTACCGTGAGTATTAGAGGGAAGTACACTATGTATGAATTTATATGCGGGTTGTGTGTATACCTACTGATTTTAATGGGTTGTGAGCATATCTATAGTATGATTTATTAACTGTATGACATACCTACGTTGCTTGCTATCGGGAGGAGGTTCGCGATGTGTACGGTCTTATCCTGAGGAGCCCATTGGGGGGATTTTAGACTTGTACCTAAAACATAGGATCTTGAACACGTTCTATCTGAGAGTATGATAGTTTCGACGGTTGAATGAGAACGTAAGTATGTGCGTGACCCATTTGGCTGGGGATTATGTCCGCCTCCACTTGTATGTGATTTGTATTGGTGACACCGAAACGATTATCCTTACGTAGTACGAGATGTACCGAAACTTGATAGTAGAGTATGCATGCATCGCAGTTGAGTCTGGGGGTGTCGTATATATATATATATATATATATATATATATATATATATATATATAACTTTGATCTTCACACTAGTAATTTTTTGTCAACAACTAAAGTAGTAAGACACATAATTTCAGTTACAAAAATATTATTAAGTATACGCTTTCTCAGCTAAAAAAGAGAGGCCAAAAATAGAACGAAATAATCTTACAATTATTAGTTTTTTTTAACTTAACCCCCTGTAATCATGTCGTAGAAGATGAAGAACTAGATATAACCCCCTAAACATGGATGGACATTACTCTCCGTTAAAAAAACCATTAATATATAATTTGACTTAACTCATTCCTATTTTTTCGAACGAGAATGACTTTTTCTTCTTCACCTCATCTACTTTCCCATCATCTTCTTTCCCAAATTCAAAAAAAAAACCTTAGTTTTAAAACCTTAAATTTGAAAGAAAATGCAATTGGATAACAAGAAGCTTGAAGCTTCACAAAACGAGAACTACATAAGTATCGCGATGCATATGTGTGGTACTATTATTGTGAGTTGAATCCGATTACCACTTAATAATGTTTATGTACTTTATAATCTATTTAAATGGAGATTTTTGGAGTTGATTTTGTCTTCAATTTTTAAACTCTTAAGTTCAGTTTTCTATTAACATTGTCCCATCTATTTTTTCTGGAGACCTCAGAGCTATATTTATGTTTCGTTGTAATATCCCAAACTTTTGAGAACTGGGTCTAATTAAATATTTGGTTTAACTCATTAAAATGATTATTGAAGCAAAAATTTAAATTAATCAACAAAAAAATTAATTTAAATCAATTTGGTGATTTTTGACTAATTAAATGAAGATCATGGCCATTTATTTAATTAAGTGATAATTTAGGATTTTGTTTTATAAATCAGGGGCATTTGAATATATGTGGACTTTTATCTCCCTAGACTTCATTCCATATCCCGAGTAATTTTAAGTTTTTGCTTTGTTTCTTAGAATAAAAAAAAAAGAATGGGAGAAGTGGAATTTATGGATATTTTTAGTATTTTTCTTTACTTTTATATTAAAGTAAAAAACATAGTTCTTATATTTTTACATGATTTTCTTAAGGTAATATGAACTAATGTCTCGTCCTTTGCTTAAATCATTAAGTTTTAGACATGTGTGTTCATTTATTTGTTTTTTTCCTGGATGAGAGAAAATGATTTTATGAATATATATGGGTTTAGAATCAACACCTTACCACCTTAAAAGGTTATCATTTTCAAACCGTATTTTAAGATGCAAATATAGAATGCAATTTAGTAATAGATTCTGTTTTTACCATGTAATGAACATGTTAGTGGAAACAAATACTTGACTTCAAAATTTTATTATAAATAAATTAGACAATGAACAATTAGGAGGTTGGTTACATATCTTTGAGCTCTTATTGATACTATTTTCACGTATGAGTGGCTCAATTCATCTATCAATTTAAGATTTTATTTCAACTCAAAAATATGTTGTATGTTAAATTATCATTTATTTTTAAGTCCACCATTAAAAACTTAACCCATGAAAATAATTTTACACAGATTACATGCTAATAGTGATTAAAAATCTAATAACACATTTATTTGATTTTTTGAGTTGTAATAATGACATGATTATCATTCTTACTTTGATTAGTGGCTTTTACCTTATCTTGAGATGAGATGTTTACATGACCTTTCAATGAGCCGTGACATTTAAATTCCAAAGCTCCTTGTAAGGGGTATTGTGTTATTTCATTGAAATATTAAGCTGGAATGTGCTGTTTTTGGAAAAATCAGGTCTTCCAAGTTCAATTCACCCAAATATCAAATTACTTGAATCTCGACATTGGTTATGATTGTCAACAAAGGAATTTTGTCGTTTTACGTAGACGGAGCGTGTCTCTGTGTAATTCAAGGAAAGGAGGGGGGCCAAAACCGACATTTGAAACGTACATGATAAAAATCCGGAATAAAAATGAATAAAAAATAAAGACAGTAGGGTTGGTATAGGATGACAGGACAGCTTTGTAGAGCAACACATTTCTCTCTCTGTGTATATCTCATTCTCTTTCTTTTTCTCTTTCTCTCTCTCTCTCCATCTCTCACTCACGCATATTCACATATGGGAGGTGAATCGTGCTGTTTAATGGTACAAACCTGCTTTTTGGTGGAGAGAAGAACCTGATGCCCCCTTTTGATGTGTGAGTGGGTGGTGCTGTTTTCTCAACTCTAGATCTCTCTTTCTCTCTCGTTTTCTAATCTAAATATATCCGATATTTTCACCCTCCCATTTTCTGTCTAATCTGTCTCAATAAAGCTTTTACAGCACCTCTGTATGATCATTTATTCTTTCATTTTCTTTTGCTCTCCAAAGCAGGTTTATTTATTTTTTTCTTTCTTTCTTTCATCTCTCTCTTCCAAGGGTCTCGGGTTTCTCGTAGATTTTTATTTCTTAGAAGGGTATGGAGAAACCCAGCGTGATTTTATCTTAATATTTTGCTTCTATGGGTTTTCTTTTTTCATCCTTTTTTTTATTTCTCTATTTTGTAGTAGAAATGTTTAAACGCTCAAGGTACGGCATGATTTTATGATCTCTTCGAGGGTTAGACTTGACTCTTGAATTTCCTTTCTCTAATTCGCGTCTTTCTTTTTGATCAAAATAGACGAAATTTAGTCTCTGTGTTTACATCTGAGTTTGCTATGGTGTTGCCCTACTGTTCACGAAGATGACCAAAGATTTGATTTTGATTTCTGGGTTTCTTTCTACTTCCATCATTACTTTCAACTATGTATTAAATCTCTTTGGTGCCCTTTCTTTTGGGTATAAAGATTTAGGCATGAGATTTTTTGTTCATCTTGGAGACCATTTAATTTTATGCCCTTGTTATAAAACCATCATGATTTGCTTTCCATACAAGAGTATGCAAGTGCTTAGAGGTTTCCTGTATCGTGAAGCTTGATAAATTTCTTGTACTCTTCCTCCGGATTTTACCCACATAAAATAACGCTTCACGAAGTTTGATCTTTAGTGGAATATTTAGTTGTGGGGTTTATTTTTAGGCAGTTTTGTTCTTTCCTTGTTTAGCTGGGCTCTCCAAGAGTTTTATGACGATTTAATATAGAAAGAAGGCTTCAAATATACTCATCCTTAGCACATAAAATAACGTTCTAGAGGGGTCTAGCATCTTCTTATGTCCTTGTTTTTATGTGTTTAGTCTTATAACTCTTGATCTCACGTCCATCTTCTCACATCTTACAGGCTGCTGGATATGAAGAAAAGGGTCATCTTTCAAAGCTGAGTTTTGTGATCTGTTGTGCTAAAAACCAGCGGTGGATTTTGGTGCATATTTTTGTGAGAGGCCAACTGTTATGCTGAAGGCTAAGTATAAGATAAGAGGCAGAAGTTGTGGATACAAGAGTTCTTGTGACTGTTGGGAAGACAGCACAAGAGGGAGAAGCTTATTAGCAGATGTTATCCATTGAAAAGCCTCCACCAGATCCCCCATATCCTTGTGAAATCTCACAGCTGAAAAGTAGTGATGAGAAGGCTTCTGAAAGTAAGCTTGCCTTACAAGAGGTAGATCTGTTCAAGTCTGGCCTTGATGACAAAAACCCGCTCCCCAAATTCTCCATAAGGTAAAATAACAGCGTTATTTTCAACCCTCTTCTGCTTTTACTTTGATTGATTTTTTCACGGCTCTCTCACTCTTTTTTACCACTGGGGATCGTTCAAGTTATTCCAGATTTTGTTTGGTCAGATCCACCATCTATTGGCTCTAATTTACTGTTTTTTTTCTTGATTTTCAGCTTATGAAATGAATCAACAACCCTATTCTTTGCAGTTTGTTTCCTCTTCATAACCCTTTTCTTTCCGTAATCAAGGCTTTTAATTTGTTCGTAACAACCTCAGTTACTCAAGTTTCTGTCTGATATTCTAATTTCTCAGTTCTATGTGATTTTATGTCAGTTTATAGATGACATGAATGTATCACAGAAGCTGCTTAGGTTGCTTATAGTCTTTAAGAGTTCATGGTTTGATAAATTTCCTTTCTTGAGTCTCCTTGTAATGTTGGGGTCTCCATTTGGTTGATGTGTTTATTTTCTCTCCCCTAAAACCGTGGTCCATATGTTTTCTACTGTTGACATACAATAATTGGAGGGCAGCGATTCAATTGTTTTTCCTTTTGGTCTAAACACATCAAGATTAACTTAAATCCCTAATTAATGCTTTGAGTTTGTTGTGTGTTTGTTTTATTATAATCTTAACCAGTGTAAACAATTTCGGTTTCGTGCTGCAGAAATTATGTTTTTGGTTCCCGGAGAAAGGATATCACCACAAATTGGCCATTTTCAGAGAAAAATCTGCAACTTTGTTTGAAACATGGCGTGACAGACCCGTTACCACCGTTTCATCCACATGATTCAGTGAGCAGAATTCAATCTGTTCAGGGAATATGCACAACGATTGAAAATAGTATGAGTGGCCAAGAAACTATAATCTGTCAGAATGATGAGCTTTCAAGGTGTAGGCAAGGTGATCAGTTTGTATCAGTTACTTCTAACACTGGCCTTGGATTGTGTAAACAGAATCTAGAAGTTGAATCAGTTCCCACTAATTCAAGTCCTTGCTCGGTAGAAAAAATCCAACCCTCATTGAAGAAGTGCAAATTGATAGTGAAATTGAGTAACACGGTTGATTCTAACACAAACGAGGATATTACAGCAGTTAACAATTATATGGCTTCGGAATCGAAACTGTGCCCCGTTTGCAAGGCCTTCTCATCGTCTTCGAACACCACCTTGAATGCTCACATAGACCAGTGCCTTTCTGGGGAGTCAACTATGAAGTGGACTGCTGATTCTAAGGCAATAAAGCATATTAACAGAATAAAACCGAGGAAGACGAGATTGATGGTGGATATTTATGAAACGGCTCCTTACTGTACTCTGGAAGAGCTTGATAGAAGAAACGGAACAAATTGGGCTACAAACTCGAATTTTCCTGTTGTTGAGGAGATTGGTTTGCAAGAGCAAAGACTTTCGACTGTTAATCTTGAGGACACAGACCATGAAGGTGCGGTATATATTGATACCAACGGCAAGAAAGTTAGGATTTTATCCAAGTTTGACGATGTGGCATCGGTGTCAAGAGTAGGAGATGATTGTGGACCTCAAAAACCTATGAAGGGAGAGAAAGAAAGCAAATTCAGTTTAACCAAGAAGAGGAAAACACCTCATGGGCAGAAACAGCAGAAGTTCCTAAAACTTGCTCCCCATAGCAAGACTTTCATCTCTTCCAATCCTTCTCATAATTTTGAGGTAGATCACTTTTACTTCTTGTTTAGGGTTCTTCCTCTTTACTTATAGTGATTATAGTTCATCTTTCTACCTCTGGTTACTTTTTTCTACTTTGAGGCGGGGGTAACTTGTTCAGTTGGCGGTTTTTGCTTTTATAATTGGAACCATAATAAAGAAAAACATATACCTAACAAGTTCTATGTTTAAAATCATAAAAACAAAAGCCATCCATGCTTCATCTTGCAAATGATTATAGTTGTGTGATTTGGGTTAGATTCATATTCCTTTAACATATGAACTTACATATTTGTCACGGTCATTGACCTCAGTTTAATTCTTAGAATTGAGTTAGAGAACATTGTTATGTAACTTAGAATTCTAAAATTGTATTTTTTATTGTATCCTCTCTTCTTCACTATATGTACCATTTTTTTTAATTTAATATTCATCCACATGGCTTTTAATCTGTTCATCAGCAGATTCATGGCTGTGAAGAAAGAAATTTTGCCGTTCAACAAAATTGTGAAAAAGAGGAGCAGCACACACAACGTTGCAAAAACGATGGAGAGCAGACCAAGCTTGATGACTTAGGAAGTGTACGACGAGGGGTACGCTCTAAAAGAACTGCTCTAGTAAAAAAGATGGGTAAAGAGGACTATCAGCAGTTTTCAAGATATAATGTGACAAAGGATTTGCTAGTTGACAGTGATCAGTCATCATTAGGCGATTCATACATTAAGAGAAGCAGTTTTCTCAAAACTCCAGACTCATCTGATAATCCAATTTGTTCTCCTGAAAGCAGAAAGAGAATGAAGACCTCATCATATGAACCCCTAGTTGGCAATTATACAGAGAAGCAGCCTCCTTTTAAAAAAACAGTGGGGTTTTCCTCGTCGGGGTCTCAAACCAGTGGCTATGGGAAGAGATCACTGATATTACCAAAGAGAAACTCTAAGCAGTTGGGAAAAGAAGGCAACTCCGTGCATGATAGTCGCAAGGATCGTCGTAACCACACAGAAGATTTCGCATCTTCTCTGAGCAACAAGGCAGTTGAGATGAATGCAGGCTCGGTCAAAAACTCTGATGCTACTGTTATGAGCTCAGAATTGCCGTGGGGTCCTCATGCGATTCCTTTGAAAGGTAGAAGGTTCTCATCTTTGAGGAAGAATCTGTTGTCAGATGCCAAAGTAAGTTTCAAGAGAAAATGTTCAGCACTTAAGAAATCACGGGTGCATTCCATATCGAAACGACATGAAAATGTAGTACTGCGGCCACTGAAAGTGGATGAATCATCTGATATGATGAAGGATCCTGCTGAAGAGCAATCTAGAACGGAAGAGATTGCTGACAAAATGTCTCTCAGCAGAACCAGTTTCTTTAAAATCAGAAAAAAGAGAGCAGCAAGAACCTCTAGAAAGGAGGAACCCATTGTTTTGAAGTGTACTCCATTATCATCACAATGTTATGACACATTTGATGATGAAGAGTCTTCTGGAAAAGAGGTCCAAAATCCTGGGGATCACATGCCTGTCGAAGGAAGTT
This sequence comes from Sambucus nigra, assembly GCA_949130495.1. Classification (NCBI taxonomy): domain Eukaryota; kingdom Viridiplantae; phylum Streptophyta; class Magnoliopsida; order Dipsacales; family Adoxaceae; genus Sambucus; species Sambucus nigra. The sequence continues at coordinate 337,214,882 of OX422213.1, read as the reverse complement.
TTATGGGTTTGAGTGAATCACTAGACCCCGAATATGACTTGCAGCGGCGTATGGAAGATTTTCAAGGGCATTTCTGTGGAGACGAAGGTCGAATGTGTTCAACTGAGCCGAGTCTGGGTGATAAGAAACAGATGTTTTCTGCAGATGACGGGAATAGGCAAAACAGTCACATGGCTGCAGAGTTAGATTCTATTGATGGTCAAAGAAATTACTTTTCTGAGGTTGATGCGATATCGATTCCGGGGCCTCCTGGATCGTTTTTGCCAAGTCTCGAGGATATGGGCTCAGAAGATCTACAAGGAAATTCATCGTTAACCACCAGCAGGGTCCACTCTTCAGAGGATCACCATGTGGTGGATAGGAATTCGTCAGATTCTCCTGTTTCCGCCACATCAACCATCTCTAATCCCACCTTTGCAAGATCTGATTCTTCCAGGTCTTCAGAAAAGTTACCTGTGGGACCTCACGCCAATCAAGGTGAGATTAGGCCAGATTTCTCAGGTGCTGGAATCAGTCAAGATGAGTTGAGAGTCAATGCTATATTCCCTGAAAAGAAACCTCTCAGTTTAAAAAATGATCAGCGGTGCTGTTGCTCACGGAAGGAGGGCGCTTCTCACGGTGTTGCTTCAAATTTTCAGGAGTCGCAACTTTTAAGGCGACGAACGACGCCACTGCCTGCCAGCAAAAGACTTAGCACTTTTAACTCTAGCCCGAAAATGTTTTCTCTCAGCAACTACTCGATCTCAAGACCCGAAAATGATGTTCTTCCTGCCATGAAATCTTCAATTGAAGGACATGTTCCTATCAAAGTTTTGGCTGATACTGATGTTAAGTTCCCAGTTCGTGGTGACTGTGATTCTGCTAGCCCGGCTGCTTCTAATCCTGTCCTCAGGCTAATGGGGAAGAATTTAATGGTGGTCAACAAAGATGAAATTCGCCCAAATGTTCACGCAAATCCTCAAATTTACACTACTTCTGGTCTCTCAACTGGAAATGTTCTCTCAACTGGAAATGTTCAAAATGAGGATTATTGTTCGTTTCGTCAAGTGGTATCTCAAAGTCCTAGTATTTTTGGTCAGAGTAAACATGACACAGTGGCACAGCCTTTTGAAGTCGGTTTGCCAAATAATTTCAGAAGCCACACCCTTGATTTTAAGACACCACAAGAAGTGATGTTCTTGGAGCGGCAAGAGTACAAGGGTGGATACAGTTTGCCAACTGAACAAAATAGGCCCGATATCAGACTGGATGGTCCGCTGACATACGATATGGAGAAAGTTGTAACCAGTCCTCGGCCACCCATGAAAGAGATCGTCATCATTGATGATACCCATGGAAGCAAAGCTGATGCAATGTACAGCGATGTAATGAGAAGTGGGGTATCGTCATCTGGCATTTCAGTTCCAGTGGCTTCTGAATATCATTCAAGGCATGCGAATCCATTTTACGGTTCTTCTCCCTACTGTGGATCACCAGTGGTGCACAAGGCAAGCCTTGAACAGCCACCTTCAAGGGGAGTGAATGCAAGTCCTGTTAAGTGGAATTGTACTACTGAAGGTCCCAGCGCAGTTCATCCGAGTTCTTTATCAGCATCCTCACCCTCGACAGTTCCTCCAAGGTCTATTTTATATTATTCTTCAAGCTTTTCATAATGGATGAGCTTTTCTTTTCCTTGGGAACAGCCATTTTAACATGGCATGTGTAAATGCTGGGTTTGACGTAAAAAATTGAGCTGAAATCTGGAGACTTTTACCCAACTTACTGCCAGAAACTTTGATATCTAGAATTACTATCAATAGCATATATTATGCCAGTTTGATGAAGAAAGCCTGCAGAGTTCATCAGATGAGTTCTTAACCGTGTTTCTCTTTTTATGTAGTGTTTGCTTATAATTTAAAAGTGTGGAAACTAGAGGTAAATTAATTAATCAGGTTTTGAGGCTTCTGTGTTCGAAATAATAATACTTCCTGGAGGCTATAATGTATAAGCAAACTTTAAATAATAATTTATCTTAAAGAACAACCCTTGTAGTCTATAACTATAATTAGGCTACTGCTTATTTTCCTACTGTTACCTTTTGGATTAGTGCAATCCTATTTTTGAAGTTTCAGTTTTCATTGTTAACTTGTGCATGATTGTAAGATACAGGCTGAACGTGTTAATTGCATGTTAATCTTTACACAAAAATATTAATATATACTTGGATCATATGATCTCAAGTTGTATAATATCTATAAAATTACTTACGAGTAGTTGCATGTTATTGAAATTGGATGTTTTAGCCTTTCCAATTTTATCGCTCTTTGGACCGTTTTCTTAAAGTCAACCTATATCTTATTTTCTGATGTATGGTTGCATGAAATAATGGCTGTACTTGTGTCATCATGACAAATATCTCATAGCTGAGGTGGTATACATGTGCATGTTTTTTTTCAATCACAAACCTAGAAGAAAATCAAGTGACCAAAAATAAACTCGCCATTGGAACAAGAAATATCATAATTATTATAGTTCTCAATATTTCCTTTTGTTTCTAGAGGTGACTTGCACGATATTGGTGATGCCAATGGTGTTGGTGGAGAAACCGTAATCACAAAATCCTGTGCCGTTACCTCTAAGGCATTTAATATATATAGTTACAAATAGTAGCCATGTTAATGTGGTTTAAGTTATAGTACATGCTGTTGAATTTTCAAAGATGAAGCCATCTCATAGTTCCATTGGTAGACAATTTAAACATTAAAATAGTGGTCCCCTGGAGAGTTTCGACGAAGTCAATGAATCTAGAAAGCAATAAAAAATGCATTTGTAGAAGCCGGCATTAAGGTGGAGGCTTCTTCCCTCTTGTAATTGAAGCCTAGCTTCCTTGTGTTTTATGCAATCAACCTTCCAATTCTGGTTTCACTGACCTATCTCAAAGTGTGTGTGTGTGTGATTATATATATATGTAAGTATATATGTATGTGTATTAACGTGTGGGGTCTTGTGGAAGTCATGCACTAAGGACTCATGAAGACACATCCGTAGTATTTGGTTATTTTCCAGCCTTTACTTTTATATATCTTCTCTTTTGCTCATCCTTTTGGTTATCCCAAGGATATCATATTTGCATAGCAACTAGTCCATGAAAGGTTTTAAAGAGGATGGAACAAGCATTGCTAGTACATGAAATAGAGCCGTTACAATAATTATATAATGAACAGTGCGAAACAATTGTGTACTGACCCAAAAAAAAAAAAGTATGTGCGTTAGAGAGAGAGAGATGGTCAAAAGGAAAAGATGAGTAGAAGACAAAAATTACTGTTGCCGTTGGATTACCAAAATCTTTGGGCATCACATAATATTACGAGCACTCAGCATGTTATTGCTTATACTCCACTTTTATGTGTCTTTTTCGTTTTCAAAGGCAAAATTATAAAGCATCAAATATCAAAAAGTTCCTTAAATATGTTTTAATATAAATTTAGTTCAACTGTTTTATTTTATATTAAAGTATTTTATTTTCTTATCTTTATAGGGCGCGCCAACGGTATATTAAAGTCTTTTTGGCATGATGAGGGATTTTTTGGTGCAAAATAAAAAAGTTTGGACTATAAATGCATCATGTATTAAAAAAAGTTAACTATTTGATATATGCCCCAAATATAAATTAAAGAAAACATTTTATAACTATTGCCTTTTCTAAAACAAAAATGCTACTGGATCCGAATTTGGCTGAAAGTGTATCTATCGAAATAGGTGGATGATTTTTATTGGTTAATTTATGAGATTCACGTCAATGGGATCACAAAACCCTCCAATAGCATGCTGCCTCCTCATTTCTCTCTCGAAATTTCTACCGAAATTTCAGTTACCGTAGAAGGACTCTTTATAAAATGCTATCGCTAATGATAAAACATTGTTTTTAAAATTTAAACTTCGGTAAAGAAGTATAATGCCATCTATTCATGAGTTTAATAAGTTATTTATAAAGTAGATTTATATGGTGATAGAGAACACACTGGGGGCTTTGGTGATTGGAATGTGTATGGTGGAGTTTGCATGGTGAAAGCTCGACAGCTTAATAACTCAAAGAAAGACTGAATGCTCGAAAGTGGGCCACTGTTTGTCCCACACCTCATCTCCCATTATTATGCTATTGCTGCCTTTCAAACACCCAAACATTAAAATAATGAAAAGTTGTTGTCTTTCTATGACGAATAGGAGAGATGAGAAGCCTCCAGGAATCTTATACAGATTATCCTCTTAAGTTTCAAAAATAACAGTAAAGTCCCATTAAACTGCATACACAAGTGCTAATTGACCTTTTCTGCCCTTGATTTAAGTATCAGGTTATCAAATAATTCTCCTTGTTTCGTAGTTAATAATATTTGAGATGCACTAAATCCAGAAGGATAAAAAAAAGATTACTTTTAAAAAATATTATATGTGGGATTAAGTGGTTAATGTCAAAATGATCATTATTCAATATGTTTCACTCCGAAAGATGTAGCAAATCAGTCCACAATGCGAGATTGATTTAAATAAAAATTCACATTCTTCTTCTAGAGTAAAGACCACACGTAGTTGAACAAGAATTTCCAAATAAATCAGAATTTATGAATTGACACGGAAAAATCTTTTGATTTTGTGAAACAATTTGAAAAAATTTCTTGGAGGTCCTTTTTTTTTCTTGAAAAATATGTAGTAGAAAATGATAATTTAGTAATTTCAAATTTTTGCCACACAATTAAATTATTTTTTACACATAATTTGCTATCAAGAACTATATTTGGTAATATTTTTAGCAATCACTGAAATCTTAGTAAATTGAAGCCAAAACAAATAACTTAATGAATTGAAGGCGAAGGTATTGTCAAAACCTTTTTCCTTTATCCTTTTTTTAGATCTTCAATTATCTTTAGAAATTATGATATAAAAAGTAAGTTTGTCAAATAACAATATCTCAGCTTCTTTAGGATATAGATATAGTGAATTTGAAGATCTCATCTTTAAATTGCCAAAAAAAAAAAAAAACATAAAACAAAGGCCTGTGTGAATAGTCCATCACCAATAGATTTTGGACGTTAGCGTCCACAACGTAGAAAAATAAATGCTAAGTCCGTCGTCAGTTCAAATGCACCGTTGCCACCTACTTAAAACACAACACAGTGAAAATCGAGCATTTAGCTTTCTAGGCGAATACGTATTATGCACTAAAAGTCTCACTCTTCAAAAACCTTATACCTCCCCTCTTTGCACACTCTACCTTCATCCACGCAGAAATACGAAACACAAAACACGTTTTTTTTTCGTGCATACATTAGTCATGAAATCAAAACCCTAACTATCACATTCAAACCTAATCATTGGGAATTTTTTTTGATATTGAAACATGACATAAATGATTTTCGATTTTGTATATATATATACATATATATATATATATATATCTATATATATATATATATATCTATATATATATATATACACCTTCATTTACGATCAAACACACATGAACAATGAAAATTAGATGACTTTATAAACAAATATTCTGTTACACTACATCAATTTTAACTCCTTGTGCTACATATTTATTTTCTTATGAGAGTACATGTGATTTACAATGTCTTAGTCACTCTTTAACATTTATTATTATTATAAAGTGTATGAGAAATACAAACCATAACCAACATACTTGCAAAATTACAAGAAATTTCATGCAATTTATACACACGTACTTGCAAAATTACAAGAAATTTCGTGCAATTTACACAAACTTTCATCACATTTACTCTGACATCTTTGTTATTCAATCTTTGCACATATTTATATCAATTTTACGAATGTATTTTTCTTTAATTTACACACAGTTTCATTGATATCTCTTCTGTTCGCTCTTTAAATATATTACATGTGATTTCACAATATATACACCTTGTTCTCTTTGCATTGCAAAAATAATGTGCATAATACCAACACATTGTTAAGATAAGTACATGTGGCTTTCTTACGAAAGTTATGACAAGGTACACGTGCCTTTTGCTTTATATTTATTTTTTGAAATTTGATATTCTTATATTTCCTATTATATCTCCATAGAATAAATGCAAATGTAACAAAGTACACATGAATTTTCAAGTGTATAATTATCAACACACCACTTTATCGAATGAATAAAAAAATACACGTATTTGGACGTGTTATAATATGCATGGTCCCATACTCGACATTCTCCCACTACACACAAATTTTGTCACTACACATAGAAATAAATGATTTTGCATGCGTTATTCCTCCATTTTTCCAACTTGTAGACTTTACTAAGAAAATGACAACAGAAGATAGAAGAACAATTACAAAGACGAGGGCTACAAAAAGACACAAGCTGTTAAGGAAAAAAATATGAGAAGCTGGTGGAAAGGCATGTAAACAAGAATGATCATTACAAGTGAAATGTGTACTCATTCTATCACACTCACAACAATATTAAGGGAAACATTTAAGAAAGAATACATCTCAATGCTACAAAAAAACCATTTTGGATACTCTTCAATGCCTACCATGTTGTCAATTTGAAAGAAACCAAATACTATAAGTGGAACACCAACATCCTTGAGATTGAAAAACTCTATGATAAGAAAACTAAGAGCTTCAAGTTACACAACTCAACAAAAATTTCCTCTATCAATCTCAGCCATATTTTTAGTATACCTAATGAGGTTTGATAATACCAAATATGACCTCTAACTTTAAACCTTGGGAAGAGGTCCCAAGTCTAGAGCGAAGATCAAAATATGAGGAAAAAACCTCAAATTAGGCAAATGAGTCCTAAAGGCTCCTCAAAGGTTGTGTGAAACTTGACACACCTTCGTACAACCTCAACCCTAACCAAAATATCTTGAAGTGATAAGAAAAGGTCTTATCAATCCTACACAACACTTTTATAAGACCAGGAAGCTCATCAAGGCGATCGTAGTCCTATTTGGAAGATCCATACTCCATGAAAGTCATTGCAGATGCCCGATGAAGCCTCCTCCCATGAAGAATCTACTTCAATCTCCATCCCCACACGACAATAGGGTATAATCCTCATGTTTATGATCGAAACACCTATACCATAAACCTCACGCTCAAGAGTTTATGCAAACATCCATACCATACTTAAGCGACTTAGACTTAATTTAGTTTAGTGAATCCTAAGTGATTAATAACTAATTACAAAAACCAATCGATTTATTACTAAAAACCCTTTTCTCATTACAAATACCTCTAATAGTCAAATAGTCCATAAATACCTTCCAAAGCCTAACGGTGGTCACAATTGTACTATTCATCCTTATATAGAATACATAAGAGAGAAACACCTTACAAGTGGACATATTTAACTTAACATAGAGATTGGACTAATATACAACGTTATGCATGTCAATTTAACTTAAGAACACCTCTTCCTCCTCCTAGGAACCATATTTAATGAGTCGGGGTCTTAACCGATTTTGGTACCATCAGTTTCGCACCATTTGTGGAAACGACTGTTCTCTAAGGTCATTTATACTACATAGCTCAGCTACTGCACTTTCCCCGTCATAAAAATCAACTCTTAGTTGACAAAGAATACGAAGTCAATGGAGGCCCAATAAAAGTAGCTATAAGACCTCTTACTCCATCATCAACATCTCAACCCATTCAAGGAGAGAAAACATGAAATAATCCTAAAAAGAAGACGGGTAAAGCCATGATGATGGCAACCTATAATCTCTCCCTCATCCTCAAAACTTCTAAGTTCGCATCCCAATAAATAAAATGTTATTCCTCCCAAGTGGACACTCATATGGAGGGTCTAGGGTGGTCGAACCTTGGGATAAAAAGATAAATAATATAAAAGATTGACAATGTAGATTTCTTAATTAATATCAATCATAAACACCTTAAACCATTGAGTTCTCATTACACGATATCCTCTCCCCTTTCTCTAACAAAGTTCAGCATTATGCTCTTACTCTAAAGTAGAGATGCCCATAATAAAACTATCTGGAGGGACTAAGGACCCCATCGACCATTGTGAATGAGACGGGGTCCCACTATATGTGTGCTGTTTAGGTGAAAATAATTTTTCATTTTAAAAACTTTTTTTTAATTTTATTTAGCACCACTTGTGTGAACTGAACAAATTAAGCCAATTTTATCTTCTTAATCCCTTAACATGCATCTAGTGATATAAGTAGGATATAGTAAAGAATTCTCACAAAACACGCCGATGTATGAGGAAACCACTAAGGGAAAAACCACGGACGACCCGAGCCAAACAATCACTATGATACGATTTTGCAAAGGAAGATTACAGTCTTACTCAACGACTCGATCCCTATAAGTCTTGATGCCTCTTTTTTTATTCAACCACTCCTCCACAGTGCAACGCATGAGTCCACCTATTCCAGGTCCACATCACACGAGTCCACATGTACCTCGACATCCAATGATACAACCTCAACAACCGTCAATCAACAAGTACGGAGTCCACCGCATGCAATAAGTTCTTAAAATGATGAAGAATGAAATAATAATGCAACCACAATATCTCTATTACATTTGGTTATGTAAAAATTGGATCTTGTAAACACAAAGGATGTTTATAGCTTTAGAAACCTTTGGTAAAAAAATGCAAAAAATGTATTGGCTCTATTCTGTTCTGTATGTTTTGCCCACTTATTTTTTTAAGCAAAAGACGCCTTAAATAAAATCTTTGAGTCAGTGTGTCGTTATAACGAAAATGTGATGTCGTTTGAACGAAATGACCATCTCGTTGGAATGAAATGACCACGTCGTTTGAACGACTCCACGATGTCGTATGGACGACTTATAATGTGATTTGAACCAAATAAAAACCAAAGGAATGTTCATACGACTTCTAAACATGAAATAACTCAGAAAAATAATTTTTAAAAACATTTTAAAATCATATTTAAATAAAATAAAATCCTTGAAAAAATTTACTGAGTATCCATCAACTAATATGCATCCATACCTGAGAGAATCTCGAAAAACCAATGTGAAGACGCGAAGCGTGCACCAAAACTACGCCATGATCTATCTTTAAAGCTTGGCTGTTACGTATTTAACACAACATCATAGGCTTAATGGGAATCGTGACAAGTAATATATATCCTATGACTCAAAATGATTTTTTTCCGGAATAATGCCAAAACATACAAATTGACACCACCACAATGAGTACAAGTGTAAACACGACGATGAATTTTACCTAAATGTGAATCTTTTTTAATGTTCCTAGTTGTCTCTCTCACATGATTGGTGTTGGCTTTGGTAATAGGAGCAATACAATCATCAAAGCCTATACCACACATATCATCCTTGATTTAGACGGTGCCTAATATCTTATAAAACTTTTTCGACCTAATCTCCAAATAAAACTTAACCTTACTCGAATCTCTCAATCTCACAAATCCTAGACTCGAGCAAGCGTCTAGAATCCTCAAACTCTAGAATCTCCTTCTTCATATACTCTATTAAATTATGAAGACTATCTCTCTCACAATCATCATAATCTAGTTTATCCAGAAGAGTCCACTCTCGTGCCCTAAGATCCTCAATCAATGCATCTGTTGATGTAAAAAATTAGATCACTCTAATAATTCAATCACAGATAAATAAATGAGACAAAAGATTTTAAAGTGGTTCAGCCTTATAAGAATGGCCTACGTCCACTGTTGTTTTATTGATGTTTGTATGGGAATTCTCGATTACAAGTTATCTCAAGAAATTTCGGTCTGGGGCTCCCCCCTCTACAATGAGGATTGTACAATGTATTTATAGCCTTGAGGCTGTAATGTGAAAGGGTAATACATTAAATGATATGCATATGAAAGGGTAATACATTTAATGCCCTCTTTGCGTGCGCGTCCAAATGATAAGCATTTAATGAATCAGTTGAACTGGTGGTTATCCAGCTATTAATGCTTTGTTCGAGATGTAGCTCGGACCGCCTGAGTTGCTCGGACCGCCTAAGCTTCTTGGTATTCAAGAGTTCCTCGGAGAGGTTTGTTCCTCGGAGTATGTGAGTTCCTCGAGTAAGCAGTGTTCCTCGGGGAACTATGAGTTCCTCGGGTAAGCAATGTTCCTCGGGGAGCTAGTCTTCCTCGCTGTAGTTTTGTTCCTCGGAGCGTGGGAGTTCCTCGGAAGTGTTTGCAATTGTCATGTGTCTTCATATGATTGGTCCACGTCAGCGGATTAAATTTGGTATCAACAGAAGCCCCCAATGTTTCATAGTTCGAAATTTGAGGAGTATGGAACATTCTTTCTCGGAATATGGTAGCTTTAAATAGTCTTCCTGATTTTTAGGAGCATTTCCCTTGTATTTATTTCTCTTTCCAAATTCGTAGAATCATGCTTTTTTGGACTTTTCTGCGTGCTTCGATTCCCGCGTTACTTTTCGTATTTTTAGACGCTGTTGCCCACTTTGATTCCCGCGCCTATATTTAGTGCCCTTTTAGCCGCCGGTAATGTAATCATCCTTTTTTGTAATCATTACTTCGCCAGTTCCTAAGGTAAGGTATTTAAACTTCACAGACACTCCCATCGTCTTCTACCTTTTCAAATTTTCATCTTCGAGTTTTTCATTGTCTTCTACTCTCTTGTGTATTCATCTCTTCCATCGTCTGTCGTCATCAGCTCTACTCTTTTCCTGTAAGATCTTCTTCCTTCATCTTTATTTCTTTATTCACCATGGTTTATCCTGTTGAGTCTCTTGAGAAATTTCGGTCTGAATTCTCCATTCCTCCTTGGGTTGTCTTGGAAGAGCTTTCTGAGCCTTCTAATTATTTCAATTTGGCTGAGGGACATTGGTTCCCCAGTCTCTTTTTTGCTGAGTGTGGATTTTCTTTTCCACCAAATCCTCTGTGTTTGGCATTCTGTCAGTACTTTGATGTTGTTCCTGCACGAATAGCCCCTAACACATGGAGAATAGTTAATGGGGTGCATAAATTAAATAAGTGCATGGAACTCATATAGGAATTCTAGAAATCATGTACTGATATAAATGGGCAGTTAATGATAATATTTATTATTTAAAAACTAGGTTTATAAATAGAGCCTTAGTAGTCAATCTCCCTGATGCCAATAGGGATTATTTTGAACATGGGGATGTCGTAAAAAATTGGCAACATCCTCCATTAACCGGAGATGAGGTTTACTAGGGTCCCAGATGCCCTCCTTATGGCAATGGGATAGGTTATTTTTATTTTATTTTATTTATTTTGAAATCATGTTTGTTTTATGTTTGATAAAATGTGTCACTGATAACAATGTTTGTTTATTTGCAGTTGATAGCAAGAGAAAGTGCCCAAAAGAAACAGATATCAATATAAGGCATTTGGCACTTATCTGGGGTTTGCATCAAAGGATTGCCGACGAGCACATCAGGTCGGCTTCGTATCTGCTCCAGTACAAGAGCTACACAACCTCCTTCACTGCTCGTCCAGTGATCAGTGAAGCGGAGCCAGTACCAGCCTCTGCAAGTTCTTCGCCTGAATCTCATATTCCTTTGAGCAAAAAGATGAAGAAAAGAATAAGACCTGCTCTGTTTGAGAAAAATGCCTCCGGTTCTGGGGAGGTAAAAAGGATTAAGATTGATGTCCCAAGGGAGGGGACAAAGAAGACTGATGCAGCTCCTCCAGCTGCTCCTGCTAAAGTCTCCGAGAAGCCCGCAGTGGCTCTGAGCAGGTCTGCTGCTCCTGGAGAGGTGATTGTGATATCACCGACCAAGGATTCATCCTTGGTTGATTCTGTAACTGTTCCCCCGAGGAGGCTGAAGAAAAGCTCCTCGGTCAATTTGGCTGACACCACTACTCAGCCCCCAACTGCTGGGACTATAGTTTTCACTTTTGTCCCTCCGAGCTCTGCCACGAGCTCGGTGAAGTCCCGGACCATTCCCGAGGTTCAGGGTAATGAAGATAATCTTACTCGGGACATGGTTAATTCTTTGGCTGCTCGTCATCTTGCTTCAGTAAGTTTCTTTACTTTGAACTTTTCATATTTTCCTTTGTCATTTCTGTTTCTAACTCGCTTTCTTTTTCTGTTTACAGTTGACGAGCTGCTTTAACATAATCCTGAAAAAGGATGAAGCCATTAAAGCCTCATGCTCCTCGTCCAGTGTGGAGGGAGCTATGGAAGAGGCTATCAAATCTTTGGAGGACTCCCGCCAAAAGTATGCCACTGATAAGGCTATCTGGGAGAAAAAACATTCCTCCTCCGAGCAAGAAAAAGCTCGAGTTGCTGATGCCTCCAAGGAGTTGGAGAAGAAAAAGAATGCCTTGGAGAAGGCAAATAAAGAGCTTGAGGAAAAGCTCAAAGCCGTTGGAGAGCTGGAAAATAAACTCAAAGTTGCTGAGGAGAGGCTGGACCAGCTCCAGGAAGTAGGTCGGCAGAAGGAGGAGGTTGAGATTAAACTGAAGAATGCTGAGAACCTTCTGTCCGAGATGCTTTCCTCGGAGAAGCTGAAGAGGAAAGCTGCTGTGAAAAAGTCCTTCAGCTCTGGCTGGGACAAGGGGTGTGCTGCCATGGTATCTCAAGTGGACTATGGCAGTCTAAAGTACTTTAGGGATGGATGGGTCGTTGCCCTTCAAAAATGAAGGTCGACGAATCATCCGAGATCTTCCAGTGACATATCCCTGGTACCCCTCCTACTCCAGAAGAATTAGAAGAGGACGAAGCTACCTCTGAGGAGTCTTTAATGGTGATGGGAGATCATCCCCCAGCCATCCAGTCTACTGCCGAGCAAGTCATTTCTTCCTTCGAGCAACAGTTGGTGCTCTTCGAATAACCCATAGTTCCCTTCGAGCAACCTGCTTCCTCTTTCCAACCTCCCGAGAAGGTTTTGGAAGATAAGGAAAAGGTTTAGTGTTGTTCGGGCTTACTTTTATATTTTTCTTTCTTTGTCAAATGTAATCCAGCACTTGTAATTATGAATATTATGATCTAATAAAACTTGAATTTTCTTGCATACTGCTGTTCAACTTTCATTCATACTCTGCTTATTATTCTTATTGATGATTACTTTTCTTTCTCTGCTAGTTTCTGGCCAGGATGGATCTTCTATCTTCCCATGATACAAAGTTGTTGCAACAGTGCAATGAGTACTTTAAGGCTGGTCAAATAGACTTGAGTGCTGCACAAGTTGCCGACATCCTTGGTCAGGATGCTTCAGAACAGGCAGTGGAAGCATATCAGTACCTGAAGTGTCTGCTTGATCGAGCGGTAGACAATAATGTGGCTTACTATGAAATGATCGAGGATCTCCAGTGCACCCTCGAAGACCTTCAGAATCAATACAAGGAATCAACTGCGTTATTGCATGAGAGTTACGAGAAGAAGTATAAGCTGATCGTTGCTGACAAGCGCTACGAGAAGCTTTTTGCTGGTTATGATGTAAGGGAGAGAACCCTGAGGGGTGAGGTCGAGGAATGCAGACAGATTGCCGAGCTTCTGGAAAAGGAAAACAACAACTTGCAGAAGGAGCTATCACAGTTGAAGTCTGCAGCCTCTTCTTCAACAGCCCTAATCCCAGTAACCGATGAGGGATTTTCATTCCTAGAAGTGGAGAATGCCAAGTTGAGGGAAGAATTGGATACCTTGAGGAGGTCGGGCCCTTCCACGTCTCCTCGGGGACGAGGAAGAGCTCCTCGGGGACGAGCAAGAGCAGCTCGGGTTCTTTTCGAGGAACAGAGGACATCATCTGCCTTAGAGAACCAGACCTTCCAACTAATGGCGAAGAACCAAGATTTGTCTGACATGTCAAAGAAAATTAGGGACCTGGAAAAGCAGCTCTCCGCACAGAAGTCAGTCTTGGAGAATAAGGAGCTTTTCATCAAGAATCTCCACGACAAGCTAGAAAGGCTAACATACCAATTCCACAAACAGCCTAGGGAATTCTGGATGGCTGGATACAATGAAGTACTATTCCACTTGGATGATCGTATCCAGAATGCCAACAATGAGGGCTATAAACAAGGCTGGCTGAATGTCTTAGGTGTGTTGAAGCTCGAATAAGGACACTATCTGTGGGACTACCATGATCCTGGGTTGCTCGACTTGCCTTTTCCATCGTACAATTTGGAGATGGAATGGATCCTTGCCCGTGCCATTCCTCGGAGCTTAATTTCAAAATACCTCGGTGACTACAATTTACATTCTCAAATTGAGGTATCTCGCGCCGAGCATCTTTTAGATCGACCTTCTGTGATGAACGTCAGGATGCTGAAGGATTTGAACTTCATTAATTCTCCTCAGTCTTTAAATGATCCGCCTGCTGGCGAGGAACCTGTATCGAAAGCTGAGGGGAAAAGACCCATAGAATAGGAATTTTTAATGTAATAGTTAGCATACATATCAATGTAACTTTCATTTTATTATCAATGTAATTTATTTCAAATTTAATGAAAAACTTTCATTTATGTTTGCAAATCTTAATTGCTATTGTCTTTACATTTATGCATATCTGTTAAAAAGATAATAATAGTGTTGTTCATCGACCAACTTAGTAAAAAAGTTACAAGTATCAGTAATGTTGCTCGATCACTTAATAATAAAGTAATGAGTATAAAAATGTTTAAATTTTTTCCAACCAACCAAGGTTGTTAAATTGTTGCTCATCGACCAACTATAGTTAGTGGGTTTTTCATAAAATGTGTCTGACCAACCAAGGTCAATAAATTCTCCTCGTCGACCAACTGTAGTTAGTGGGTTTTTATCCCCGACCAACCATACTTGGTACAATTTGGAATATTTTCTCCTCGTCGACCAACTACGTTGGTACAGTTTGGAATATTTTCTCCTCGTCGACCAACTACGTTGGTACAGTTTGGAATATTTTCTCCTCGTCGACCAACTATGTTGGTACAGTTTGGAATATTTTCTCCTCGTCAACCAACTATGTTGGTACAGTTTGGAATATTTTCTCCTCGTTGACCAACTATGTTGGTACAATTTGGAATATTTTCTTGAGCAGTCTGCCGAGCTATGCCGAGTAGTGATGGAACTGTGTTACATATACATCACTGATAATACTTGCGCAGATGCTCTGCGTTCCATGCATTCTTAAACTCCTCGCCTTCTAAAGTGGCTATTCGATAAGTTCTTGGTCGAACAACTTCTGTAACTCGGTATGGTCCATGCCAGTTTGCCTCCAGTTTGTTATGCTTTTGAATTACTTTCTTCAGCACATAGTCTCCTTCTTTCAGGTCGCACTTCTTCACCCTCTTATTGTAAAACAAAGTTGTTCGCTGCTGGTAAGCAGTATTTCTAATGGCTTCTTCTTCTTTGACTTCCTCGAGCATGTCTAAATCCAGTCTTCTCATTAAGTCACTGACAGGGGAATTGAAATTCAATACCCTGTGTGTTGGGAGGCCCAACTCGGAAGGAATGACAGCTTCACTTCCAAACGCCAGCATGTATGGTGATTCTCCAGTTGCTACTCGGGGAGAAGTTCGGTAAGCCCAAAGTACTGATTGCAGCTCGTTGATCCAGTTTGCTTTTGCATCGTCCAATCGTTTTTTCAAACCGTTTAGCAACGTTCTGTTTGTCACTTCAGTTTGTCCATTGTTTTGAGGATCGCCTGGTGCTGAATGAACCTTCAAAATTTTTGACTGATGACAATAGGCGGCAAACTCCTCGTTATCAAATTGTGTTCCATGGTCTGTGATGAAGGCATGAGGGAGATCATATCGGCAAATGATGTTCTTCCAAACAAATTGGTAAACCTTCTCGTACGTCATATCAATGAGTGGCTCAGCTTTTACCCACTTAGTAAAATAATCCACTGCGACGACGAGGTATTTGAACCTTCCTCGGGTCGTTGGCAGTGGTCCAACCAAATCAATTCCCCACATGGCAAATGGCCAAGGGGAAGTTATGGGTGTCAACAATGCTTGTGGAGTTCTTCGGATGGAGGAAAAACGCTGGCATTTGTCACACTTCTTGGCATAAGCAATACAATCAGCCCTCATCGTCGGGCAATAGTATCCCTGCGTCATCATCTTTTGCAAAAGCGTCCGCCCTGCTACATGTGCTCCACAAGACCCTTCATGGATTTCTTCAATTAATTCTTTCACCTCGGAGGGATGTACACATCTCTGCAAACCTGCCATAATTCCTCGTCTATATAAAACACCATTAGTTAGTACATACTGAGCAGCTTTAAACTTCAACTTTTTGGCAGCGAGCTTGTCAATTGGCAATTCTCCCTCCTCGATATACGCTCGGATGGGATCCATCCAAGATGGACCCAAATCAAGGGTGATAAAGTTCATCATCAGATCTTCATCTATACTACGACCAGCTAACACTTCAATTGGGATTGTTCGTCTTAGCTCGGTGCGAGTAGCTGATGCTAGTCGAGCTAGGGCGTCTGCTCTCGCATTCTCCATTCTTGGTATTCTGACCAGCTGAATAGCGGTAAATTCTGACACCATCTCCTTTGCCTTTGCATGATATCTGATCATTAATTCTCCTCTAACTGCGTATACTGAAAAACGTCGCTAATGCCGTTTAATACAAGATTAAACTGTATAAGCAACTCCGAAATGTTTGTTGGAGAAACCCTTTTCTTTTGAAAATAAAAATTATAAACAAGATGTGTTTACAAAGAAACTTATGTACGAGAGTAATTAAGATTGTGTAATCAGTTTTTAAAAATAAGGCAGTTTCAAAAATTCAGCACACTTATAGAATGAGATGAGTAGATGAAGATAATCAACACACAGTTTTTAACGTGGTAAAACCTCTCCCAACAGAGGAAACATCCACGGTGACTTCTAAGTCACAAAAATAAAAATCCACTAATAACAAATAATAGTTACAAACAATACAACATGCAAGCACACAAATCAACCTATTCTAAGTTTAGGAATATACCCCACTTGGTGTCCTTCTAACTTCTCATAGATCTGATTTGTTGATGATGTTCTTCCAGTTTGCTAACTTCCTTTGCTTTATCTTCCTTACGTCGACTCAATGATCTCTGATCTTATACACAACACTTCCAGTGTAGTAGTGTGTTAAGTGTTTGTGAAGTGATTCCTATTCACATGCATGAACTCACACACACTTAGATTTACAGACAGTCCTATAAAAATTACATATAAAGTCTATATGCTGTGATTTTATTTTCTTTCTTTCTTACAAAACTAAAAACCTTTTTGACCTTTAATATAACCCAGATTCCACGGATATCTCGCTTCAAAATCGGTCAAGATCTTAATCAATATCTTTTTGAAAACATTTGTGAGATTGAAAATCTCCAAGTGTGAATCCAATTAGGTCAAGGTTAAGTTTTGTAAAAACAGAAACCATAAAACATTTTCAAAACTAAATCAGTAAATATTTTCTTAAATCAAGTAGTAAATATGCAGATCTAGTGAAAATGTAACATGCAGAGTGTAGATCTAAAGTTTCTATAAAAAAGAAACAAGATCTTCACACGAATGTTTAAGTTGTGAACAAGATCAAGGACAAAGAGGTTACAGCTTCAAAAGAACAAACCACTCTCTCTCTCAAACACTCAAGGTTGTGTTTGGGGTTAAGTGTATACGAAGGTTTGATTCAGAAAATGAAGTGTTTAGGGTTAGGGTTTGGTTTTGGGCTAACAGAGTTTTCTTTCTCTCTCTTCTCTCTTTTCTTTTCTCTCTTCTCTCTCACTTCTCTATTCTCTCTATTTTTTTCTCTCAGAAATGACGAATGCCCAAAAGTCTTCTAAGGCTGAGAAGTGGAGGGTATTTATAGGGCTGAGGGAAGGTTCTGGATGTTCGAGGGAAATCAAGGGCTGAGATCAAGTCTTGCAAACTTTGACTTGATCCAAAGGTTATAAAACAGCGGTGATTAAAAATAATTGTGATTGGTTCATATGGATAGCACCGGGATTAACTAAGAACACATGCAGACCCTCGATTAGGAATGATCCAACGATCAGCAATCAACCATCCAACCTTCTCACAAAAGAAACACAAATAGGTACACCCGGAGGATGACAAGTGTTGGCTTGTGAGTGGCTCTCACACGCGCGTCTATAATAATTACAAAAGGTACCCTGAAGTCTATAGCGCGTTGAGATTCTACCCAACCAAACATTCGAGTGAGAAATGAAGTTTACAAAATAGAATATAAACCCCACAAATTTTATAATCCCATTTTATTAATAAAAACATTTATTTAGAAAAAGTTTAAAAATGTTTAAAAAATATGTAAAAATTCCCAAAAAATTATTAAAGCTCCAATAAGGGGAATTAAACACACACTCAATTTTAAGCAATATGAACACATGTATGCACTTCTAATTGTGTGTAGTGTGATTCAATTTATACCTTCATGGATCATTGAAGAGGATTAGAGAGAAAAGATCTGAGGCTCTTTGGATTCTAGGTTGGACAACCAATTTTGTCACTATTTCCAAACTAGTTAAACACTTATACAGTATATACTTAAGCAAGTCAAAGGTATAAGGTGCTTCATATACTCCCATCATCTGGTTTACAATCAGTTGAGAGTCACTGAAGATCATAACTTGTTGCGCCTCCATAACTTTTTCCAAATTAAGCCCTGCAATCATGGCCTCATATTCAGCCTCATTGTTGGAAGCTTTGAATTGGAAATGCAAGGCGTATTCCATGTCGACCTCGTCCAGAGTGGTCAAAACTATCCCAGCGCCACATCCTGCATTGCAAGATGAGCCATCTACATATAACCTCCATATAGGTAACTCGTCTTCAAATTTCGAATCAGTCAGAGTTCCTCGATATAATATTTGCTGCTTTTTTTCATCCTCCCCAGATTTTTCTCGCTCCTCGTCGATCATTTATTCTTTCCCTTTTACCAACCGGAGTTGGTCTGGGCTCGAATTTAATGATTTTGTAATATCCACTTGCCTTTTTACCAATGGAGTTGGTCTGAGCTAGTGTTTGTCAATCCTGTAACATTCACAGGTTGATCATCGAGCAACTCTTGTTCCTCGTCCGGAGTTCTCATAACTATCTCTGCACCACATCCTGTAACATCCACACGCCCTTTTACCAATCGAAATTGGTCTGAGCTTGCGTTTGTTGACCCTGTAACATCCACAGGTTGATAAGCGAGCAACTTTTGCTCCTCGGGGGTATCAGGATAAGTGAACTCCGCTATGAAATCTGCTACAGCCTGCCCTTTTAGTGATGATCTGGGTTCATAAATTATATCATATTCACCGAGTTCTATTGCCCAGTACATCAATCTTCCTGATTTTTCTGTCTTATGCAGGTCTTGCCTCAATGGCATATCAGTATATACTACTATGGTATGAGCCTGGAAATATGGCCTCATTCTCCTACTCACCTCAATCAGCGCCAGTGCTAATTTTTCCAGCCTCAGATATCTGATCTCTACTCCTCGGAAGGCCTTACTTGTGTAGTAAATTGGCTTTTGTACTCTATTCTCCACCCTGATCAACGCCAAGCTAACTGCATTCTCGGACACTGCTAGGTACAAGTACAATTTTTCCCCCATCACTGGCCTGGACAACAATGGAGGTGTTCCCAAGTATCTCTTCAAGTCTTGAAAAGCCTTCTCGCATTCATCATTCCACTCAAAAGTCTTTCTGAGTGTCTTGAAGAATGGGAGACATCTATCAGTTGCTCGTGACACAAATCTGTTGAGTGCCGCTACTCGTCTTGTGAGACTCTGTACTTCCTTCTTCGTCGTTGGAGATCGCAACCCTAATAGAGATTTGATCTTTTCAGGATTTGTTTCAATGCCTCGATGATTGACAATGTACCCGAGGAACATGCCTTCTCGTACTCCAAATACGCACTTTGTCGGGTTCAACTTCATTTGATATTTATCTAGTTGATCAAAAGTTTGACTTAAGTCAACTAGATGATCGACAGCTTTCTTGCTTTTTGTCAACATGTCGTCAACATAGACTTCCATGTTGTCACTGATTTGTTCATCAAAGATCTTGTTCATCAGCCTTTGATATGTCGCACCTGCATTTTTCAAACCAAAAGTCATAACATTATAACAATAAGTTCCCCTAGGGGTAATAAAAGAAGTACTCTCCCTGTCTTCAGGTTTCATTTTGATATGATTGTAACCAGAATAAGCATCCATGAAGCTCAGCAACTCGTGTCCCGAGGTAGCATCCACCAGTTGATAAATTTGGGGCAATGGAAAGTGATCCTTTGGGCATGCTTTGTTGAGGTCGGTGAAGTCCACACACATCCTCCACTTGTTATTTTTCTTCTTTACCATCACCACATTAGCTAACCAATCTGGATATTTAACATCTTCAATGAAACAAGCTTTCTGGAGCTTCTCGACTTCCTCCTGTATAGCTTGATTCTTCTCGGGACTGAATACTCTTCTTCTCTTCTTCACAGGCTTGATTTCCTTATTCACATTGAGCTCGCGACTTAAGAAGTTTGGGTCTATCCCAGGCATATCTTCATGACTCCACGCAAAAGTTTGTCTTCTGCTTCCAAGGAAAGATATCAATTCTTGTTTTAATGAGGCTTCCAATGATGAACCTATTTGGTAGTTCGCTCAGGGTGCTCGTCGTCCAGAATGATATTTTCAGTAGCTTCCACCACTTGACCCTTCACGAGTTGTGACTCATCTCGGGGATTCAATGTTTCAATTTCTGCATCTTCATCCACTTGATAAGTAGTGGTCTTTTTCTTTGATTCTTCCAGTTCTTCTTGCTCGGCGGATGAATAATAGCATTCCCGAGCTACTTTCTGATCACCTTTCACAACTCCTACTCCAAAGTTTGTTGGAAACTTTAGGCACTGATGTACTGTAGATGGAACAACCTCGAATTTCTTCAATCCTACTCTTCCCATGATGATATTGTACGATGATTGGACATTCTTATCCATCACGAAGAAACGTATTCTTTCTATACGACAAGCAGGCCACGTACCAATGAATATATCCAAGTTGATCGTCCCAAGTGGAAATACTTTCTCTCCAGCAAAACCGATGAGGGGTCTGTGGTAAGGCTCTAGTTGAGATAACTTTAGATTTAAACTATCGAAACACGAGTAGAACATGATGTCTACCGAGCTACCATTGTCGACCAGTACTCTTGAAATCATAACCTCCTTCATCCTTATTTTGATCACCAACGGGTCATCATGAGGATATAGAACACCTGCAAGGTCGTTCTTTGAGAACCCAATGACCAACTTCTCCTTGTTCACCTTTCTCGGGCGATCTTCCTCAGCTAAATTTATTCACTGAATGTATGAGCAAGCTTGAGCCTCACCGAGGTAAGCTTTTCTTTCTGCAGTAAGGTCTCCTCCTCCTCCTGCATCTCCCCTTGTAATAACATTACAATCAAATGACCCAAAGCGTATTGAAAATACCTCTCGTTTTGGTTGCCTTGGTTTCTTGGGAAGATCGGGGTCATCATCTGGATCAACTACATGTCCTCCTCTGCTCGACGAGGAGATCTAGATCTCTCTCTAGTTCGGTCGTTGTTTCTTCTTTTGCCTCCCCGATCAACATACTTCGATAGCTTTCCTCGTCGGACGAGTGTTTCAATCTCATTCTGAAGAGCTATGCAATTTTTAGTCATATGGACATGATCCTTGTAGAACTCGCAATATTTCTCCCTATTCCTCGTGTCAGGGTCTAATTTCATTTTCTTTGGTCAGTTTAACTCCTCGCTGTTCTTAATTTCTTCCAGGACGTGATTGATATTTGCCTTCAAAGGTGTGTAATTATCAAATTTCCTCAAGACTTCCCATGACGACCTATTTTTGGAATGTTTGTCACCACCATTGTTCTTATGCTCTTTCTTCTTAGTTTTATCACCTTTCACCTTGGTTTCTTTGGCGTCCATATTCTTCTTCGCAGACATAGCCTCCTCGGCATTTATAATCTTGGACGCTTTTCCCATCAGGTCCGACATGGTTCGAGGTGGATCTTTGGCCAAAGTGTAGTACAACTTGTTCGGCAGTAGTCCACTCATCAAAGAAGTAATAGCTGTCTTCTCCTCGTAATCAATGACTTAGAGTTTCTCATTATTAAAACAAGTTATATAATCTCTAATACTCTCCCCAGCTTTTTGTCTAACACTTAACAAATGTGCTACTCATTTAACTGGCTTTGCTCCAAAGAAGAAATTCCCAATGAATGACTCGGCCAATTGAAGAAAAGTTGAAATCTTATCCCGAGGAAGATTATTATACCATATCTGAGCAGATCCGGTAAGAGTTCTCGAGAATGCCCTGCATCTCATCTCATCTGGGACATCATAGATGTCGGCAGCAGCTTGATATTGTTCTATATTAAGGACAGGGTCAGTCTTCCCATCATACTTGGGAGTCACAATAGGTGCTTTGAACTTTGAAGGTGTTGGAAAATCAACAATATCCTGGACAAAAGGTCTTCCTCGAATAAAGGTTCGTTGTAGAGGGTTCTTGGCCTTAGCCATTTCCCCTAGTCTATCCTCCAGCCTCTGAATAGATCCTTTCCATGCATCATTTTCTTCCTCGGGCCTATTGGTTTGAGCAACTGATCGCGTTGAAGTGGCTTCCTGGGATTTATCTCGATGAGCAGTTGGTCAGTCATAGGATCCATCTTGACGAGCAGCTGGTCGCGACTGGGCAGATCCTTCCCTTAAATCTGATGGTCGTCGAAAGCTCCTCGACGATGCGTTAAGAGGACTTTTGTTCCTCCTAGGGCCTAATCGATCGAAATGAGAGGGCCTACTTAATCTTTCCAATGCGCTGGCCCTTTCTGGGGAGAGGGTGACATGTTGTTCAGTATCTGTGGCTCGCACAGACGAAGTTCGTCCAGGTTGATAAGAAAAATCTTGAGATTCATCATTGCGATATGAATCATTACGCCTAGTACGCGAAGAAGGCGCACGGGTATTTCTTTGGATGCTTCGTGGTCCGGAATGGGCTGATGCACCGCCATGGAGGGTTTGGATGAGTTTTCGCATTGTTTCTTGCATGACGGTCTGGCCCTGAGCCAGATTCGCCATTATTTCAGTCAGATCTGGAACAATTGGTGGAGAAGATGGATTTGGAGGGGTTCCGGCATTTCGATTGCTGGATTCAGGAATATCAGCCATTGATAATGGATTATTTTTAATGAGAAAATGATTTTACCAGTCGTTTCCCACAGACGGCGCCAATCTGTTGATGTAAAAAATTAGATCACTCTAATGATTCAATCACAGATAAATAAATGAGACAAAATATTTTAAAGTGGTTCAGCCTTATAATAATGGCCTACGTCCACTGTTGTTTTATTGCTATTTGTATGGGAATTCTCGATTACAAGTTATCTTAAGAAATTCCGGTCTGGGGCTCCCCCTCTACAATGAGGATTATACAATGTATTTATAGCCTTGAGGCTGTAATGTGAAAGGGTAATACATTAAATGATATGCATATGAAAGGGTAATACATTTAATGCCCTCTTTGCGTGCGCGTCCAAATGATAAGCATTTAATGAATCAGTTGAACTGGTGGTTATCCAACTATTAATGCTTTGTTCGAGATGCAGCTCGGACCGCCTAAGCTTCTTGGTATTCAAGAGTTCCTCGGAGAGGTTTGTTCCTCGGAGTATGTGAGTTCCTCGAGTAAGTAGTGTTCCTCGGGGAACTATGAGTTCCTCGGGTAAGCAATGTTCCTCGGGGAGCTAGTCTTCCTCGCTGTAGTTTTGTTCCTCGGAGCATGGGAGTTCCTCGTAAGTGTTTGCAATTGTCATGTGTCTTCATATGATTGGTCCACGTCAGCAGATTAAATTTGGTATCAACAACATCATTATTTTCTACGACACGTTCTTTTAAACTAGCATGTAATTTAAAGTTTTCCTTCTTCATGTTCACTGTTTGCTTATACAATTCATGGAAGGAAACTTTTGACTCAATTTCCTCCACATCTCCACTCTCTTTACCCTCACTCACTTGTGACTGATAAACTATGGCCTCGGAAGTGTCATTCACATGAGTATCTTCATGAGAAGATTTATCGTCATTGCCCACATGACAAATCATGAACACGGTGTAGTTGCGCTCAAAGGAGATATACTCTCCCTCTTCTAGTTAACTATCACTAAGGGTGTCGTTATATGCAATCGTGAAAAACCTGGGGTGGTCCCTTATGCGTGTATTTCAAATCAAACCAATTTTTACAAAAAAATATTCAACTTTTAATGTGCACCAAACCAAGTTGTGAAAATCCAATTCTTACTTTAAACCAATTTTATCTTGATTAATCCTAAACATGCATCTAGTGATTAAAGAAAGTAAAGTAAAGTAAAGAATACTCACAACGTCAGATGTACGAGGAAAAAACTCAAAACGGAAAACCAACTGGGATGGCCCAATCCATACAATCACTATGAACAAAGGTTTTACAAAGATAGATTAACCTTACTCAATGACTCGATCCCCACGGGTCTTGATGCTCCTTCTGATCTTCTATCATTCTTTAATAGTGCCCACGCAGAAATTCTGTCTTCCACGATTCCTGTCCACAACACTCGACTCCACGAATGTCTCGGTGTCCACCGAATGGCTTTGATTCGTCTACGATGTCGAACAAGAAGTCCTTCTCTTTTCTTCACCGCAAAACCCTGATGTTGAAGTGTTGAACAAACCTTCTTGGTGCAACAAGATCACATAAACATGTAATAATGATAACTCGGATCTTTGCAAACTCTAAGGATGTGTTTAAGCTTTTTAAACCTTAGAAAACATGTGCAAAACTCGTACTGGATTGTAAACTATTTTTCCAGAATGCACACTTACGAAACTCTGACAAAAACACTCTTTAAATAGGAATTAAGTGCCGCCTCAAAAATAGTGTCGTTCGAACGACATTGCCACGTCGTTTGCGCGACATAAGCATCTCGTTTGAACGAGACTGCTTGTCGTTTGAACGAGCCCGCGTGTCAGTTTGACTTTTTGTTTAAAACGTCTCTTCCAAAAGAGATCCCAATTAGTCAAACTCTATTTCGATCTTATCAGAATAAAACGTAGTGTAAACTATTAAAACACTTTTTAAAAACATTTTAAAATATTTTTCTTATAAAAATACATCCTTATTTTTTATAAAAATAATTTCGAGCACCATTAATTATACGCATTCATACATGTGTGATCTCAGAATGCAATTACCTTTGAAGACGAATAAACTTGCACCAATTAAACTTCGACATCATTAATTCTTTAAAACTTTTCCGCAACGTTTTTAATTTTCTTCAATACGTCATAGACCAAGTGGGATCGTGACAAAATAAAATCTCCCTATGACATATTACAAACACAGTTTTATTCACGAAATTAAGTTAAACACAATACAGGAACTCAGTTGGAAATTTATGTCCTTAAAAATCAGTTTCTTGCCCTCCTTCTTAAGTCTAGTGGGGCACTCCGCTACCCTATGGTCATAACCCTCACAACCAAAAGACCTATCTTACTCATCCCTCTTATTATTCTCACTTAGATTATTAGGGACATGATCGATCTGTTGTTCTTGAATTTCTTAAGTCTTTTGGCATGTTTTGATTGGTTTTGGAACTTAAGAAAATTTTTGAACTTATTTGCTAACAAGACTACATCTTTAAAATCGTTGTCGGATTCATCATCATCTTAAACTTTTGTTTCCTCTTTTCTAACTTTCAAAGCGATGCCCTTTTCTTTCTTTAGCACTTGCTTGGAGGTAAACATGTCAAGCTCATAAGTCTATAGGTCACCTACAGGCTCTTCTAGTTTCATTGAGTCAACAAAACCCAAAGAGTTTAAAACGATCACCTTTGGATCAAATATAGAGGGAAACTACTTTAAGATTTTCTTTATGACTTGGTTGTTGGGTATTTTCTCTCCCAAGTTAAACGATGAGTTGACAATGTGGGATAATTTAGCGTAAGACTCATCAAACGTCTCACTCTCTAGCATCTTAATCGTCTCAAATTGGGTGGTCATGTTTTGGAGTTTGGATGCCCTAACAGCGCTAGTTCCCCGTGAGTAAGTGCAAGGACATCCCACACCTCTTTCGACATTTCACACATCAGAAAACGATTATACTATTCCGGGGTGATAGATGAGGAGATAGAATTTGAACCTTTGGAATTATATTGAGAAAGTCTGTGTTTAACTTAGGTCTATGGCTCAACAAGTTTTAAGTGTGTGTCCTCACCTTATCTCATGACTGGTGGTGTCCACCCTTTTTCTACCGCTAACCAAACACGCTCATCTATAGCCTTAAGTGCACACTTTATATGTATCTTCCAATAAACATAATTCGACCCATAAAAAATAGGAGTTCTAAAACCTTCATAAAAATTCATACCTAAAGATATACGGGATCACTCACACAATAAAATAGTGTTTCTAGCTCTGATACCAATTTGTGAATGCGACGGGGTCCCACTATGTGTGTGCCCTTTAGGTGAAAACAAATTTTCTTTTAATTTTTTTTTCCAATTTTATTTAACACCACTTGTGTGAACCGAACAAATTAAGTCAATTTTATCTTCTTATTCCCTAAACATGAGTCTAGTGATTTAAGCAAGATAAAGTAAAGAATTCTCACAAAACACGTCGATGTAAGAGGAAACCACCAAAGGAAAAAACTCCAGATGGACCATGCCAGAAAATTACTATGATACGATTTTACAAAGGAATATTACAATATTTATCAACGACTTGATCCGAACAAGTCTTGATGCCTCTTCTTCTCTTCAATTGCTCCACCACATTGCAACGCAGGAGTCCACCTACGCCATATCCATAACACATGAGTCCATGCGTACCTCTATATCCACCAATACATCCTCAATAACCATCAATCAGTAAGTACGAAGTTCACCGCATGAAACAGGTTATTCGAATGATGAATAATGAAACAATGATGTAAACACAAGATCTCTATGACGTATGGTTATGTAAAACTCGAATCTTATAAATAAAAAGGATGTGTTTAGATTTGGAAACCTTTGGTAAACAAATGCATAAAATGTATAGGTTTTGTTCGGTTCTGTATGTTCTGCCCACCTATTTGTTTGAGCAAAAGACACCTTAAATAAAAACTTTGAGTCAGCGCGTCGTTCTAACAAAAGCGTGACGTCGTTTAAATAAAATCACCATCTCGTTAGAATGAAATGACCAAGTCATTTGAATGACTCCACTATGTCGTTTGAATAGCCTAGAATGTAATTTGAACCAAATAAAAGCCAAGGGAATGTTCATACTACTTCTAAACATGAAATAACTCAGAAAAATCATTTTTAAAAACATTTTAAAATCAAATTTAAATAAAATAACATCCTTAGAAACAATTACCGAGTATTCATAAACCAATATGCATCCAAACTTGGGAGAATCTATAAAAACCAATGTGAAGACATAAAGCGTGCACTAAAACTATTCCGTAATCTATCTTCAAAGCTTGGTCGCTACGTCTTCAACACAACGTCATAGGCTTAATGGGAATCATGACAAATAAAATATATATTATGTCTCAAAGTGATTTTTGTCCGGAATAATGCCAATACATACAAATTGACACTATTTGGAAATTTTTTCTTACAACCATATCAAGACCTATAGGTCTTTGATAATGCTATAAGATACTTTCAATGAAATATTCCATCGAAAATTCCTGGATACTCTAAGGGGGATTACTAGGCACTCAATTGCCAAACTCAAATCTAGGACCGTAAAAAACTTTAGAGAGCAAGCAAGATCATTTGAGGGAAATTTTATTGGGACTCAAATTATTATCAAAACTACCACATCACTCCTTAATTATAGAAAGAAGTAGGATATACCCTAAGAGAATACATAAAGAGATTCATCTAAGAGGCCCTCCAGGTAGATAACCTCAATGATAGTATATGTGTGTCTTACTTTAATACATGTCTCAGCTTAGAAGATCTATTGATATTAATTAGCAAGAGATCACATCCTTCTATGGACGATCCCCTCGAGAGACCTTAAAAATGTATGAATGCTAAAGATTTTATCTCATCTAGTATGTTAGACGTCTTTCCCTCACTTTTGCCTCCGTAAGGAAAAAAGAAGGATGTATTCTCTCATTTATAGGAAACAACAACAATCAATGAAGAGGCCAAGGGTAAGTAGGGGAAGAAAAGTGGAGCCCGAAAGCCAAACACTTCACTTTTTACACCCATGATTGAAGAGGTTTTCTTAAGGTTGAACCATAAAACATCTTCCTAATTTAAACGTGAAGCCTAATGGAAACAAAAAACGCTCCAAGAAATTGATGAGCCCTCTCTTCAAGAACCCTCCAAGAACCTAAGGAGAATTCTCTTTCTCCTCTAGCGTAACAATGGTGATGCCTGCTACGGACCATATGATTCCTCCTAAGCCACCTGATTCTGTGTGGACTAAATCATTCGCAAGTGTCCTCATGAATCAAGAACCAAAAGATCTGGCACTGAAGAATCCAACCAGTTTTAAGGGAGAGCCTGCTGTTATGTTCTCTCAAGAAGACATTGAAGCCCTAGCTGAACCATTTAAACATTCAGTTGTGGGGAAATTTTCTCATGGAAGACCCCCAATTGATTATATTCGGAAAATATTTCAAACCTTTTCCTTGAAATCAGCATTCTCGATCGGGCTTCTTGATTCAAAACATATCCTGATTAGATTAACTAGTGAGGAAGATTTTGTTAGACTTTGGCTAAGAGACATCGGGTATATTGGGAAGTATCCTATGCGTACTTTTAAGTGGACTACTGAATTTAAACCAGAAGAAGAAAGTCCCATAGTCCCTATCTGGATTAATCTACCGAACCTTCCATTACATTTCTATGCAAAATCAGCCTTATATTCTATCGCCCAACTTGTGGGAAAACCTCTTAAATTAGATGCATCTACAGCATCTATTTCCAGACCAAGTTTGGCCAGAATTTGTGTTGAAATAAACATCTTGAGAGAGAGAATTAACAGAATTTGGATAGGAAGTGGCAGTTCTGGTTTTTGGCAAAATATAGTTTATGAAAACTATCCATCTTTCTGCGAGTTCTGTAAAAAACAAGGTCACTCTGAAAGTAAATGTATGATCAAATTCCCTCAATTAAAGCCTAAGAAAGATGTGGTAAAAGTGCAATCCAAGAAAGGGGAAGATCAAGAAGCGCCCAAAGATACTGTTACAAAGGCATCTGCTGAACAAGAGCAACACACGGTTACTGTTGAAAATCAAATTGAGGTCTATATTCCGGGTATAGCAGATAAGGTGGACCCTAACTGTTCTGATTCTAGAGATGAAGGTAATCAACCTGCTAGAGTATCTAATAGGTTTCAGGTCTTACAAGAAGACAACATGTCGATGTCTGAAGAGGAGAACCAAGAGTATCAAAACATTTACTCAACTGATGGGGAGAAAAGAGCGCAGGAGGGGCTGCTGTATTCTCAATATCTGAACGCTGATGAGACCTACATTGTAAACCAAATAAATCTCTCACCTAAAGCTTCTAAGATACCTGCTGCTATGAAACATCCAGCGTGTATGAAAGACAATGTATCAGATACTGAAGTCTCATTCAAAAATTCTCCTAAGATTGAGGAATTACTGAGGTTTGCAAGATGGTTTGATGTCAAATGGCAGGGTATTCAGAAAGATAAAGAAGAAAAGGAAAAAATAAAGAAAGGCCCATACATATCCAATGCTCATTCTAAGATATCAAAACAAGTAATTTCTACTAAACAAGCTCCTTTTGATCCTCTATTCAAAAGAATCACCAGAGCAGCAGGTAAGTCCTCTTCCTCAAACTTTAATTCTACTGTCTAAATGCTTTCTTGTGCTGGAACATTAGGGGGGTAGCTAATAAACCAACTAATAGAAGATTGAAAAATCTTATCAGGAAATACAAACTCCCTGCAATTGCCCTTTTAGAACCTAAAGTAAATATTGATAAAATAACTAGATATAAATTTAAGTGGAATTTTCCTAATAGTGAGTCTAATATATCTAACAAAATATGGTTCTTTTGGCAAAATGACTTAACTGTCAATATAATCCATAACATTGACCAACTGCTTTGTCTTAAAATAAACTTTGTTTATTTGAATTCCACTATTTTGGTGGCCTTAATATATGCCAAATGTACTGCGCTGGACAGGAAAAGTTTATGGTCTGATCTCTGTCAGCTAACCTTTCAAAATTCTGATTTGCCTTGGCTCATTATAGGCGACTTTAATGTTGTCTCGAAGCAGGATGAAAAACTAGGTGGTTCTGATATAGATTTTCAATCTATGGAGGATTTTAATGACATGATTACTACTTGCGCTTTGACTGATCTTGGCTACACAGGCTCTAGATTTACCTGGTCTAATAATCGTACTCATGGTACTATATTTTGTAGATTAGATAGAGGTTTGGTTAATATGAATTGGCTTAATAATTTTCCATCCACTACTATCTCTCATTTACATAAGGCATGTTCTGACCATTGCCCTCTTCTTATGTCTATCAAAAGTAAATGTGATGAGATGCCTAAACCATTCAAGTTCTTATCTATGTGGTGTATTCATTCTAATGTGAAAGATATTATTCAGCAATCGTGGAATTGTGATGTTAATGCCCCTCCGATGAAACTCTTCTCTATTAAACTTAAAATACTTAAAGAGAAACTTAAAATTTGGAATAAAGAAGTTTTTAAAAATGTTTTTCAATCTGTGAGTGATCTAGAAGATGAAGTTTTGATTAAAGAGCAGGCTTTTGAGCATGATCCTTCGGCATCTTCTAGATCTGAGTTATTTAAAACTAGAGCTAATTTGCATATTGCTCTTCAAAGGGAGGAAAGCTTTTGGTTCCAAAAAAGTAACAAAAAATGGCTTAAACAAGGGGATATGAATACTAAACTATTCCATGCTTCTGTTAAGCTCAGTCACAGAAGATTGAACATTACCAAGATTAAAGACTCTCAAAACAATTGGATGGAAAAATAAGAGGACATTGATAGAGTGTTTGTATCTCACTTTCAAAACATCTGGAAATCTGATCTTATCAATATTAATAATAATTTCCTAAATATTATTGGTAAAGCTATCACTGATGAGGATAATAAATTCCTGACTGATTTCCCATCTGAAGAAGAAATTCTTAGTGCTATAAAAAACATGAATATTTCTAGTGCTCCTGGCCCTGATGGTTACGGGGGAGAATTCTATTATAAGTTTTGGGACATCATAAAGCATGATCTAATTAAGGTCATTCACTCTTTCTTTGCTGGAGCTGAAATTCCTAAAAGCTGGACTGCTACTAATATTGCCCTTATCCCCAAAATAGATAATCCTATATATTGCTCTCAATTTAGACCTATAAGTTTATGTAACTACTCTAATAAAATTATTTCTAAGATTCTTAATGACAGGTTAGCCGATATTCTTCCTAATATCATATCCCCTAACCAATCTGGTTTTGTTAGAGGGAGAAGCATAAACGATAACATTTTGCTTGCTCACGAGCTATCCCAAACTTTAGGAAAAAAAGTTCGTGGTCATAATGTTATTATTAAATTAGACATGGAAAAGGCTTATGATAAAGTATATTGGCCTTTCCTATGTCAAGTTTTGAGAAAATTTGGGTTTAGTGAAATGTTTATAGACATGATTTGGAGGTTAATTTCTAATAATTGGTTCTCTATTTTCATAAATGGCCAAAGTAAAGGCTTTTTTCAATCTTTTAGAGGGCTTAGGCAAGGTGATCCTTTGTCTCCTAGTTTGTTTATTATAGCTGCTGAATGTTTTAGTAGAAATATCGATAATTTGTTCAAAAATGGTAAAGCTACTCCTTTCTCCCATCCTAGGAATTGTAACTTGATTTCTCATTTGGCTTATGCTGATGATATTATAATCTTTGCTAATGGGTGCAAGAAAAGTTTACTTGCTATTTCCAAATTAATTAAAAATTATGAAAAAACCTCCGGTCAGTCTATAAATGTCTCCAAAAGCTCTATTTATATTGATCATAATCTCTCCCCGGCTATTAGATCTAAGGTGGGAACTAATTCTGGATTATCTATTAAATATTTGCCTATGAAGTATTTAGGTTGTAACATTAATAAAGGGAGGATGAAGCTGTCTCATTTCTCTGATCTTATGCACTCTATAAGAGATAAGCTTAATTCTTGGTCGTCTAAGTTGATATCTCAAGCAGGTAGGGCCACTCTGATTAGAAGTGTTCTGATATCTATCCCTATTCACATCATTTCTGTTATTAGCCCCCCTAAAACTATTATTAAAAGATTGCACAATATCTTCTCTAAATTTTATTGGGGTGGTGTTAATAAAGATAAACCTTACCAATGGTCAAATTGGGATAAATTGTGTTTTCCTTTTGAAGAAGGAGGTTTAAATTTGAGAAGTATGGAAGATATCATTAATGCTTCTAGCATGAAATTATATTGGAAGTTTTTATTTGATAAAGGTATTTGGGCTTCTTTTATGAGATCTAAATATCAAAATAGAATGTTTTCGAAGTCTGGATCCTCTACTATTAGAAGAATTAAATCTATATCTAGCATGGCTGATGATCACATAGATTTAGAAAATCAAATTTGGATTCCTTCATATTCTGGAGATTTCTCTTTGAAAGATGCTTTTCAAATATGTAGGAAATATAATCCTATTTCTCTCACTTGGAAAATAAATTGGGCTATAGATTGTCCCACAAAAATTTCTAATTTTATTTGGAAACTTCTGAATAATTATGTGCCTTTTGAGAAGGAAATCCAAAAAATTGGTATAAGACTCGCTCCAGTTTGCAGGGAATGTTTAGCTAATGATGATAGCGATAAACATGTTTTGCTTGATTGTAATTTAGCTAGAAAAGTATGGCAATATTTTTGTCATCTATTTAAAGTTTCTCCTAAGTATACTTCTTGCAGGGCTATGCTGTTATCTTGGTGGATGATTAAAAATAAAAAAGACTTTCTTCAAGTTCTTTTTGTCATAACTCCTAAAATTATTTTTTGGGAATTATGGAAGGCTAGAAATAGATTGGTTTTTGAAAACTCTAAGTCTTCTGATAATTTAGTCATAAATCAAATTATTTTTTTAGCTTCTTCTGTTCTACAAAATATAAAAATCTATGATAGTCCTATATCTGAAGATTTTCAAATCACAAGTCTATTTCAAGTTCACATTAGTCCTAAAGTTGTTCAGATAATAAAATGTGTTTGGTATAATCCCCCAAGTGGAGTGTTTAAATTAAACATTGATGGTGCCTCGAAAGGAAATCCGGGTAATAGTGGTATTGGAGGGGTAATTAGAGATTCCAACGGGAATTTCATTGTTGGGTTTGAAAAATCTATAGGAGTTCAAACATCATTTATTGCTGAAAGTTTGGCCTTTGTGGAAGGTATGAAATTGGTTACTCAATTAAATATCCAAAAAGTGATAGTGGAATCTGATTGCAAGCTATTAATAGATGTGTTATTGAAAAAGGCTAAACCTCCTTGGCAAGCTCGAAAGATTCTTCGAGAATTCCAATGTTCTGATGAAGTGATTTTTAAACATATATGGAGACAATCAAACTCAGTTGCAGATCATTTTGCTTCGAGGGCATCTCTGTTTAACACGAACTTTATATACTGGGATCAAAATTCTCTTCCGAGGTTGGCTAAAGGATTACTTAAGCTAGATAGGCTGCACACTCCACAAATAAGGCATAGAATCTTTAAATTGTAAATGGGGATGAGATAAATCCCCATATTTATTTCAAGTTTTTCATGTAATGGGGTTATTATAAATCCCCATATTTATCGCTTTCTAGCTAGAGTATTGGACCCAACCTCTAGTTTTTTTTTTAGTTTGATTGGGTTTGTAAGCTTTGGAGAGGCTTTTTCTCCTAACTTTATTAATAAAACGTGTGGGGGTTCCGTCCCTCTTTGCTAAAAAAAAAAAAAAAAAAAAAAATGAGATCCTTAAATGGAAAGGATAAATCCAAATACCGTGGATTCCAAAAGGACCATGGGCATAACATAAATGATTTTTTCTGCCTTAAGGAGGCAATATGACAATGATAGGTAGCACAATGCACACATGTTATGGGTTGACTAAATCTAATTAAATAATTAAGTAGTTTTAAAAAGTAATTAGTCCACACATAAATTTTGGTTCAAACTGAGTCCATTCAACTAAGGTTAATTTTATCAATATTATTAATTATAAAATTGCACCTAGCCCCTTTTAAGTATTTAGGACTTGTGGGTCAACCCCTCAAAAAAATGCCTGATAAACTCACCCCCTTAATTAACAACCCATTGTAACTAACCCCATAAATCGGGTTCTCTCTCATTTTGTATGTGAAATGACTAAAATGGCCCTCGACCAGATATTTTGTACACTACAATTACCTTCTTACCCATTACTTATTTGAGAAATAACTAGTTAACCTTTTCATGTTTCAAAACCCATATCTCAGCTAACATTCGTCATTTGCAAAGACAGAAAACCTAACCCATTTCATCAAATCATTTCAAAATTTTGCATAAGAATTATGGATCATTTCGTGCTTTAATGGCTATGTTTAAACACTTTGAGGTGAAACCCTAACCTATATGACTGATTTTTACTTTGGGTTGTGCTAATTTGAGTTTTTATTACTAAAGTTAGCTGAATCTTAAAAAATGCTCAAATATATGTTATTCTTACAGTTTATTAGGTATGGATGTTGTTCAAATAGGTATATTTGTTGAATGTTTGAGCTTTGAGATTAGGGTTTATTTTTCATGCATGTTTTTTGGTTTACGTTGTTCAAATATGATGTTGTTCTTACGGCTATGGTTTAGTAGTTATATATGTTGAAAGGTTGAGCTTTGAGCTTAGGGTTTCTTTATCTTGCATGTTTTTTGGTTGAATGTCAACACAAATATGAGTTCTACTACATGGTTTTTGGTTGAATGTCATCATACATATGATTTATACCAGTTTTATAACATCGCGGTCCCCATTTATGACTGAATGTAATTTTTCTCATTTTTGTTATTTTATGGTCCACTTTTCTACTATATGTCCCCCATTATTCCACATTTTTAGTTGTTTATGTAAATTTTAGTCACCCTATTTGGAGCACCATCTTACATTTTGTTATTTACTTTTTTTTTCGCAATAAGGTGATGTGAAAATTACAATTAGGGTTACATATAGGGAAAACTTTGCTAGAGTTCCGCCACTTACCTATCTAGCGCGCGTGTGTGTGTGTGGGGGGGGGGGGGGGGGGAGTTAAGATGTAGTTGTGGACTGAGAATGAATGCCATTTATTTAACTCAATGACATTGTTACTAAACTGGGATACCTTCAAACTTCTTGGAAATACTATTAGCTCCAGTCTGGGTATGATTTTGATGATGGTCTTATGGAAGTTAGCAATGACGTAGAAGTATTCGATACATTTAATCAGTTAGTTCCAGATAAAAATGTTAGTTTATACATTGTTCACCAGCCAGTAGAGCAGCCTAAATTGGTTGATATAAGGGTAATACCTGTTGGAGAGGTTGAAAGTGGGACTCAGTTTAGTGAAGGTGACAATGAGGATTGTGACTACTCTAAAAGTGAGATTGAGTTTAGTAAAGATGATCTTCATAACAGTGATTTTAATGAGAATGAGAGTTTAGGCCAGGAGGATAATCTGTGTGGAGGGTATAATTTGGGTCAGGAGGATAACCCGAGTGGAGAGTTTTGTAATTAGAGTGGATGATGAAATTTTAAGAGATAAAATAGATAGGGACAATGAGGATGGAGGTGTTAACTTTCCCAAGATAAATATAGACATGGATATAAAAAATCCAAAGCTAGTGTTAGGTATGATATTTTTAAATGTGAGGGTTTATAGGGATGTTCTAAAACAACACTCCATTATTAATGGGTATGAGTTCAAACACACAAAAAATATAGGGGAAAGGGTGACCGCCGTGTGCCAAGTTAGTTGGGGTGGAGAATTCATGATTAAAAAATTCATGGGACTCTAAATTTTAAAATTAAAACATGGAGAGGAAATCCACACACATATAGAAGAACATACACCAATAAGTGGGATGATATAAATTGACTTTCAAAATAGTGATTTGACAAATTAGAAGATGATCCTAATTGGAAACTTGCGTCAATTAAAATGTCTATTAGGAGGGATTATATGTTTAATGTTTCAGACCCCCCAAGTGCATAGGGCTAAAAAGAAAGCAATTAAAGAAATAGAGGGAATCCATAGGGGACAATATTTGAGAATGTGGGATTATTATGCAACTATTAGGATACAAAATCCAGGGAGTGTAGCAATCTTAAAAGTGGATAGAACTGATCCTAATTAGCCAATACTATTCTTAAGGTGTTTTGTAATGCATGATGCATAAAAAAAGTTTTTTTCGCTGGGTGTAGGCCTTTAATAGGTCTAGATGGGTGTCATTTGAAAGGTTCTTTCGGTGGATAATTATTGAATTCTATTTCTGTAAGCAAAAATAATCAAATGCCCCATCTGACTATTGTTGTTGTTGAGGCTGAAACAAAAGCTATTTAGGAATGGTTCCTAAAAAATCTTGTGGATATAATTGGAAGGCCTAATGAAAAGGGATGGACATTCATTTATGATAGGAAAAAGGTATTGCTTTGTATTAATATCATTTCATGCTTTTGTCGGGCTTGGTTGAGTGTTTTACAAACTTATACCCTGGTGTAGAGCATAAATATTGCCTTAGGCATCTATATGAAAATTTTAAGCTAACATTCAAGGGGAAGGAATTGAAGGATCTTGTGTGGAAGGCTGAAAATGTGTTGACATTATAGGAGTGGCAAGAGCAAATGAAAGTCATCAAGAAGGTGGATGCCATAACACATGAATGGCTTTAAAACATCAGTCTGGTTGTGCGGACTAGGTCACACTTCTCCTGTTAGTTCAATAGTGATATGTTATGTAATAACATAAGTGAATCATTTAACCAATACATCAAAAAACATATAGATAATCCAATAACAACTATATTAGAGGGAATTAGGAAATAAATTATGATTAGGTTTCAGTACTAAAGAGAGAAGATAGAAAAATACGAGAATAATTTATATCCTAAAGTTAACAAATAGTTAGAAGAAACTAAGGTTGAAACTAAGGATTATTAAGTCATTTATGCAGGGAATAGAGTGTTTGAGGTTTCAAGCATTTCTAAAAAACTTATTATGGATATAGATAAGAAGAATTGGACTTGTAGGAGGTGGAACCTAACTGGCATTCCATGTGTGCATGTTGTGGAATCAACTCTTGTACACAAATGAGATATGAAGTATTATATTTCTGATTATTATAGGAAGGAGACATGGAACAAGGTTTATAAGTCCATAATCTATCCCATACCTGACCAGTCTATATGGGAAAAGGCACTTTATTATCAAATTTTACTACTACCCCTTAGGTGACCACCGGGAAAACCCAACATATTGATCCATTTAGGGTGAGGATGTTACACCCTAGTCTTACATGTTCCAGCTATGGTGGGTATGGGCATAATATTAGTGCTTGAAAGGGGATTGTAAAATAAAAACCAAATAGGGTGGCACCAAGAGGTGGAGGCAATGCAGTTTGTGGCTATGGAAGGAATGTTATTGTTGTTGGTGGTGGAAGAAATGATATTAGAGGAGGGGGAAGAAATGATGTTAGAGTAGGTGGAAAAAAGGAGGATGGATGGGAGGAAGGGATGTAATGGTAACTTGATCCTATTTATCTTTGTTTATACTATATAGCTTTTTGAATATCTCCAGCTGCTATCTAACTTGATGCTATTTATTTGTGCTGCTACTATATAACTTTTTAAATGTTTTCAAGTTGTACTCCTTTGAATCTGGAAGTTCATCTCAAAGTGATGTTGATTAAGGTATAAGACCATGTGTTGTGATAAGAAAAAAATGTCAAGCTTATAGTGAAAATGAAAGTCAAGCATCTTATGTAAATTCAAGTCAAGTGCTAGGAAGATCAATAAGGTTAGGGGATGTGATATTCTCAACTCAAGGATCCACTACTTGATTGTCAAGACCTTATATATTTTTTGATTAGTCAACTATTGTGTTAGAAATGTAGAAAAGTGTTGGGGAACATTTTTATTGTTTATTGTATTTATTGTTGATGTTGACCGATCATATTTTGTACCCCATAGAAAAGGTAAGCAATCTACAAATGTGTTTAAAATGCATGATGTTCATTAATTTATTTCATTACTTCCATTACATCACAATTAAGAGAAAGAAATTATATAACTTCATCATTCATTACATTATGGAATGATCAAACACCAATACAGTGAAGACACATAAAATAATCCATTTCTTTTTTTCATTGCTTTTCTTCATGTCCTCCAACATGTTCTTCAGTTGAATGTTGCTTTCCTCCAATTTTTTTTATATATTTCTTCTTCCATTTAGAATTAGTAATTTTTTCACTTTTGTATTTCTTCTCCAAATACTCAAACCTTGAAAGAAGAAAAACAAACCTTGAGAGAAACCTTAAAAGAAGAAAAACAGAGCTTCAATGACACTAAAGAGCAACTTTTGAATGTCATGAATGAGAAAAGTGAGTGGGGTTTGCTTATAAAGGAGTGGAAACGCCCAAAAGGGTATTTTAAACACAATAAATTGATATAATGTGGTCTAGGGCTATTTTAGACACTTTTCTACAAAAAAGCTGAAACCCAGATTATGGTTTTATTTGTAAAGAAATGATAGTTAAGGGGGTAAGTCTATCAAACATTTTTTTAGGGCGGTGACCTGTAAACCCGAGATAGTTGAGGGGGGCTAGGGTTAATTTACTCTTAATTATATCTAATTTTCATGTGAGGTGGTTTGTAACAAATAAATTGCAAAAATAAATGAAATCATACACAACATCATATTTTTGAGTGAAAATCCATGCGGGAAAAACACTATGAGCACCCTCCCAAAATTCCACCAATGTTAATAAATGTTCAAGATTATTAAAGACAATAAGACACAAATTATGGTATATAACCAATACATTTCTATGAATCTTTAGTCTGCATTCTAACCATTAACCTCAGACCATACTAGCTATACTTTCCCTTTGTCATAGTTTCTTAATAACCAACCATAACCCGTATGTCTTGGTATCCACCGGTCTATGGTGCAACTTTATCCCGCACATAAATATCCTGCTATGATCCTTAGATGGATCTAGTCATTAATGGTGTAAAACAAATGTTTTTTAAACTCATGTCAAACAATTAGAATAAGATTATTGCTCTCAAGTAAAATAAAAAAAGATCAAAGCAATAGATTCTCTGATAAAAAAAATGTGTATTGTAGAATGACTTAATATGGCCTTTAATATGCTGCAAAACACCCTAGAGGCACTTAAGAAGACACCTAGGGTTTTAGAATCTCATTTGAATGAGAAGGTTCCCTCCTACGATGTGGACATCATGTGAGGTATCCCATACACAAAGTCTACAACTCATACTAGTCTCTCATACGATGTTAGCTTCGCACGACGGAGCCTTGTGGCTTTACTAAGCTCTCATATCGAGTGAGCTTCGTACGAGGAGACTTTGTTTCTCATACTATTCTCTAATATGAAGTACTCATCATACTAGAAAATAAGGATATAAAAATAACCTCGTAAAAATCCTCGCACCTCGTTAGAACGAGGCCCTTGTATGATCTCTCGTTCGAATGAGAGATTGAGAAAATTATTTTATAAATAAAAAATGAGGGCCTTCTTTGTGGTATTCTATGCAGTTGAAATATTTTTAAAAAGAATAAAATCATCCCGATTATTGTAATTAGAATTATAACATAACGCAAAAATTATTTCACATACTTGTGAAAGTCTCATTGGCAAGTGCATGAAAATTTATGCTATCGATGATCTAGATAAGTCTTTTAGTCTTCAATTTTTTCCGACGTGGAATCAACAACTGTAAATCTACGCTTACTCTAAAATTGGAATTATGTCAATTAGAAGGATATCCTTATAAATATTCCCCTTTGAATATTTTGGGATAAAACCAACGATAAAAAGGAGAAATATCCATAAAGAGTACGAATAAAAAATAAACTTTTACATCATATATGCCCAATAAAAGCCCCACGACTGACACAATATGAGAACCATCTTTGATTCATCTTGAATTTTGTAAATCTTATCTAAGGAGTGGTGCAAACAAAATATGATATTCCCCCTAAATCGTTCAACCACTCTACACAACATGTGATTTATAAAATATATAAAAGATTAATATATATGTGGCTATCCCGGGGGCGCGCGATGTTCGCTCTTGGGGGAAGGAGGAGGATCCCTGGAGAAAGAACTGCGCCGTGGTCTCACCCTTATCTTCGAAAGGTGTTTCGACCGTCGCCGATGTGGGGTGAATGTAAAGAGATGGAGTCGTCAACCTATTTTTCTCAAAACAAGCAAAAGAACATGTAGCCACTTCAAGAGAGCGGCATCAAAGATAAACTGATGCATACGAAACGAATAGATTGGAGGTCCGGAGGCTAAGTTACAAAATGGAAAGGTGTTAGGAACTCATCCCGCCCTTTCGGTATCTCATGGGCAAATGTTAATATTTTCCTTTATCCCTGTGAAGTATGTATATGTGCTTATATAATGTGGATTGGAATCGTTCGGCCCATAACATAACAAAGGTAGGGTGAGGTCATCTACATGAATATTTCCAAAATAATAATAAATGTAGAAGATAGAATATGAGCATTCATCGCGATATTGATCGTTATTAGGAAATGATAATATATGTATGGGATGAAAGGCGAACAAGCATATTATATATATGTGATTGATAATTATGAAAATGAGGGATTTTGAGAAATTTGGGAAATAAGAGAAGTTGGAAAATTAAAAAATTGGACTCAAGTCTCGAATTTTAATCCGGGATGCCTACGTAGCCTATAAAGGCATCAAAGTCCATGTAGTTCGAATGTATGATAGGGGTGGGGTTTATTCCATAGATTCGAACGGGATTTTATTATGTGTGTACGTGTAGAAAATGTGTTTTTGGTTTTGAAGAAAGTGTGGTGGATAATTCCGTTCAGAATTTACGAGTGTAACCCTCTTTTATTTGATTTTTTTATGGAAAATAAAGTATGTGCAATATACTAATAAAAGCGTAGATGTTAATATGTATGAACTAAAGTGAAACTAGATTATGAATCTATTGTAACTAATGCAAAAACAAGAGATTTAAAAGAGAGGGGGGAGGAATTGGACCTTCCTTGAAGCTTGAGCTTGGATCTTAGATGAAATCCTTTGAATGTTGATGATCGTTGATGAGAGAGAAGGATATTTACCGAATTGGGTGTGAAAAGGATGGGTATTTAGGCTTGAATGGAATTTCTCATATGGAACTTCGCTGATTTCAAGAGAATGTTGCTGAGATCACTGATGCTGATGGATTTTCTGCCCCTTGGGAGTGAGGTCATGATCCCTTTTATAGTGTAGAAGGTGGGTACCGATCGGACTACCCCAAGGTGTGCCTATTGGCAGGTCACCCTTGACACTGTGCCAATAGGTCGGGTTCAGGACCTGCCAATTGGCAGTCTCGTGCAGACTTTTCTGGTAAATGATCGTAGCACACAAACCATTGATTCGATTAATGCATGGGGAATACCATTAAAAAGGTATTTTAGAGACCTTCGAGAGTCCTTTGGACCACTACCGGGTCTAGGAGTTAACTTTGCGTCAAATGTAGCTCGAAAGCACACATCGATCTTTTGGACGGGAGATCGTCGGACGGAAGCGAATCGTTCGTCCGTAAGGTAAGTTAGAATCGCGCGCGGGACTAACTGTTGGAAGGATTGTAAGACGTACTTCGACATTCCAAAGAGTATTACTTGGTTCAAAAATTTAACCTTGGTCAAATGGGGCTCAGAAACGTCCGGTGACCTCTCGGAGTAAAAAAGGTCATTCGTCCATATGGTAAGTCAGAATCGCACATGGGGTGGATTATTAGAAAGGGAATTCAGTTCCCTTTGGATATTCATTCAGTATCGTTTGAGTTGACAAATTGATTTTGGTCAAACGGAGTCCGGGAGCACCTGATGGCCTTTGGATCGATTTTTGGGGGAAAACTAATCGTTCATCCGAACGGTTATGATGTTTCATGCACAGGGTGGACCGCTCGAAAGGGGTTTCAGTGTCCTTCAAAGATTCAAAGATCTTTCACTCTGATGGTGAAGTTGATTGGGGTCAACTCAGGGCCTGGGAGCGCTCGAAGGCCTCTGAATCCATTTTTGGTAGTGAAATGGTCCATTCGTCCGAACCGTTATGCTGATTTGCACACATGATAGATCGTTGGAAAGGGTATTAAGATCTTTTTAAAGATTAAAAGAGCATTCAATCTGACTATTGAGTTTACCAGAGTCAAATGGGGCCCGAGGGCACTTGATGACCTCTAGATCGGTACTTGGAGTGTGACCTAGGTTTACGGTGCAAAGGGTAAGTAATAGGAGCCTAAGGAGAGACTTAGGGGGTCCTAGAATGTGGTTTCTATAAAACCCCTCTATGAGTGAGCTTGGAACAAGTGATGGCCGTCGAATAGACACCACATGATGGAGGGAGGTCATTTCTGTGAACCTAAGGGATGTGGATGACTGGTTCAGAGGGTCGGGGTCAATTCTAACCTAAAAGAGGTGAAGACACAACTTTGAGGTCAATTTTGATCTAAAATAGGTGATGATTAAGGACCGAGGTCAATTCTGACCTAAGTGAGGTGATGATCCAGGACCGAGGTCAATTCTGACTTAAAAGAGGTGACGACTGAGGTCAATTATGACCTAAATAAGGTGATGATCCAAGACTGAGGTCAATTCTAACCCAAAAGAGGTGATGATCGAGGACTAAGGTCAATTCTGACCTAACTGAGGTGATGATCCAAGGCCGAGGTGAATTCTGACCTAAAAGAGATGACGACTAAGGATCGAGGTCAATTCTGACCTAACAGAGGTGAATATCTAAGACTGAGGTCAATTATGACCTAAAAGAGGTGACAATCAAGGACCGAGGTAAATTATGACCTAACTGGGGTAACAATCGAAGACCGAGGTCAATTCTGACCTAAAAGAGGTGACAATCGAGGATCGAGATCAATTCTGACCTAACTGAGGTGAAGATCCAATACCGAGGTCAATTCTAACCTAAAAAAGGTTACGATCGAGGTGAAAGGTCAATTCTAACCTAACTGAGGTGAAAATCAAAGATCGAGGTCAATTCTGAAATAAAAATAGGTGTACATTTCCTTCAAGAAATTTGAGGACTCGACTGGGATGCGGATTGGATTTTAGGTTCCGTTGGGGAATAGTGAATGATCCGAGGATTTTATAGCTGGGGAAAAATTTAAAGTATACTTTAGAGACGTTGTTGGGGAGAATGATTCTATGGAATTCCACTGCGATGTAAAAAAGATGTTTTCCTTGGTGAACAAGGTGCTAGAATGGATTTGGCAATTTTAGGAATTTTCTAGGAATTGTTTGGAATTTTTTGGTATTTTTTTGGACTTTTTATACGAAATTTTAAAGGGTGTATTGATCGGCATAGATGGAGGCATGCCAATCGGCATTGGAATGGCCTTTTAGGGTATCTCGAGCAAGTGAAAGGACCAATGCTGATCGGTGGGTGGAAGGGTCTACCGATCGGCATGACCCTTAGCCTCCTATAAAAATGGGGCAGGTTCTCCTCATTTTTTACCATTTCTTCTCCGTCGAGGTCAGTGAGCACAGC
Organism: Sambucus nigra; assembly: GCA_949130495.1. NCBI lineage: Eukaryota > Viridiplantae > Streptophyta > Magnoliopsida > Dipsacales > Adoxaceae > Sambucus > Sambucus nigra. The sequence goes on along the minus strand of OX422213.1, from coordinate 337,171,140 downwards.
GGTGCCTCCCGACAGGATCTTCTTCACATTGTAGGGGCCGCTCTAATTGGGCTTGAATTTTCCTCTGGGGTCCCAGATGGGCTCTACTATTTCTTTAAGGGCTAAGTTCCCCTCTCGTTCACCGCGGTCCATGACTTTAATGTGTAAGAATCGCGCTATACGGCGATGGTACCCTTGTATGTGATATAGATCTTGCAATCTCCCATCATCCAAGAGGGACATCTCGTAAAGACGGCTTTGATACTAGTCTTCTTCGCTGACCTTTCTATCAATCATAACACACACCAAAGGTATTTCTAGATCCATGGGTAGGACTATTTCCATGTCGTAGACTAGAGAATAAGGGGTATCCCTAATAGAGGTTCAAATTGAAGTGCGATAGCCCTAGAGGGCGTAAGGGATCCTGTTGGCCCAATCATGATAACTCTCAATCATCTTGCTGATGATGGCTTTGAGATTCTTATTGGCTGCTTCGACTACTCCGTTGGTTTGAGGTCGGTATAAAGAGGATTTGTGTCTTTAATTCCATACTCTTCGACCACGTCCGTAACTTCCACCTCAAAATATAACCCATTATCTGATACCAGCTTGTGTGGGACCCCATATCGGTAGATGATATTTTTTTTGATGAATTTGGCCACTTTCTTGTCATTCAAAACTGTGTATGACTCGACTGCGACCCACTTGGTGAAGTAGTTAATAGAGTCTAGGATGAACTCATGCCCATTGGATGCTTTCAGTGTAACTTTACATATGATGTCGATGCCCCATGTGGAAAATGGCCAGGGAGAGGTCATGTTAAACAATTCTCGCAGAGGCAAATGTTATAGGTTGGATAACTATTGCCATTTGAGACATCTTCGAACGTAGGCTGTGCAGTCCTGAATCATGGTAGTCCAATAGTACCCCTGTCGAATGATCTTTTTGGCAAGCATATGACCGTTCATATGGGGTCCGCATTCCACGCTGTGGATTTTCTACATCATTTCTTCAATGTTAGCCCCTGCGATGTAGTGTAAATGGGTTCCATTGAAGTTTCTCTTAAATAATGCTTTATCACAGATAATATACTGGGCGACAAATCTGCGAAGAGTTGCTTGGTCTTTCTTATTAGATCCTTGGGGATACCTATCATGTTTGAGGAAGCGTCAAATATTGTAGTACTAGCAGTCAAATATTTTAGGTTCTTCCTCCGTGTTGAGCTCAATGTGGTAGTAGTGGGTTGGTTTGTCTTGTTTCTAGACAAAGAAATAGGCCATGGTTATTGCTTTGGGCATGTAAATCATGAAGGCTAAAGTGGCAAGGGATTCAGCTTGGTTTTTTTTGCTCAGGGCAAATAGTGGAAGGTAATCTATTGGAATTAGGAATCTAGTTCTTCAAGGTGGGCACGAAAGGGTAAGAGTTTATCGTCCTTGACTTTCCATTTACTGAGTACTTAATCGATGATGAGGGCTGAATCCCCATAGACATCGAGGTATTGAATTCCTTTCTTAAGGGAAACTTTGAGGCCTACCGTGCACGCCTCATATTTAGTCATGTTGTTAGTGCAGGAGAAATCCAATTTGATGGCAATAGGAATGTGGGAGTCATTAGGGGCAATTAGGAGGATTCTAATTCCATATCCTTTTTTGTTGGCACTGCCGATTAAGAAAATTTTCAATCAGATATCTTCTTGGGAGGCGCAAGGGATATTCTCATCTCGGAATTCAAAAATCCAGACATCGTCTTCTTCCATAGGGTAGTCAGCAAGGTAGTCAGAGATGGATCTTCCTTTCATGGTTTTCTTTGTGACATAGGTGATATCAAAATCGGCTAGGAGCATCAACCAACGTGCCATTCGACTAGATAGGGCATGCTTCTCAAGTAGGTAATTGATTGGATCCATTCGTGATACGAGTCTAATGGGGAAGGCGAGCATGTAGTGTCGTAACGTTTGGATAACCCAGATAAGAGCGACACATGTTTTTTCCAAGGCTGTGTAGTTAACTTCATAACCATCCAATTTTCGACTGGTATAGTAGGTGGCTTTATCTTTATAGGTTTCTTTAAGGTATTGGGCTAGCAAAGCCCCGACTGCAGTATCGGTCACGGTTAGGTATAGGAGTAAGGAAAGACCAGGCTGCAGTGGCATGAGCATCGGAGGTAGGGTTAGGTATTGCTTAATTCGATCAAAGGCTTATTGGTAAGATTCGTACCAGACTTTTGTTGAATCCTTTCGGAAGAGTTTGAAGATGGGTTCACATATGGAAATCAATTGTCTAATGAATCGACTGATGTATTGTAATTTCCCTAGGAATCCTCGGACTTCTTTCTCCATTAGAGGAGGTGGCATCCCAAGTATGGCTTTAAGCTTAGTAGGATCTCCTTTTATCCCTTTCTCACTGACCATGAATCCCAAGAGTTTTCCTTTGGTAATGCCCAAAACACATTTTTGTAGGTTAAGTAGCATTTGGTATTGTCGCAATCGTTCAAAGAATTTTTAGAGAGTGAGAACATGACCTTCTCTAATATTGGACTTGATAATCAGGTCATCTACATAGACCTTGACTTCCTTGTGTATCAGATCATGCAGAATGGTTGTGGCAGCCCTTGGATAGGTAGCCCCTGTGTTTTTTAGACCAAATGGTATGATAATGTAGCAAAAGGTTCCCCAAGGGGTGATGAATGCGGTTTTCTCTTGATGATCAGGGTGCATCTTGATCTGGTTATATTCGAAAAACCCACAAACGAATGACTTGAGAGCGTGACTAGCTGTGTTATCCACAATCATATCGATGTTGGGTAGCGGGTAATCATCCTTTGGAGAGGCCTTATTCAATTATTTATAGTCGACAGACATGCGGACCTTCCCTCTTGATTTTGGCACGGGTACGATATTGGATAACTATGTGGGATACTCAATTACTCGAATGAAGCCCACGTTCAATTGCTTGACTACTTTTTCTTTTACTTTGAGTGGCCATTCGACTGGGAGCTTTTTTAGTTTCTGTTTGACTTGTTTACATCCTGGCAGAGTTGGGATCTCATGGTGTGCTATCTCAGGGTCAATACCGTGCATATCATTGCAGGACCATGCAAAGACATCCACAAATTTCTTCAGTATTTCTTCGAGTTGTGTGCGCTCCTGCTCATCAAGGGTAGCCCCTATTCTAATCTCACGCATTTGGATACTAGAATCGAGATTAATGATAATAGTTTTGTCTTTATTAACTTGAACGCGGTTATGTTGTTTATTATTAACCTTATTTAGATCAATTAAGAATTATTCATTTGCAAAGTCATCATCATCATCAAGAGTTTGATTAGTATCAAGGCAATTAATGTAAGGCACAATAAGAAACTCAAAATCTTTATTTATTTCATTAATAGGAAAAATAACATTGAGAACCTCATCATAGGAGATCTCGATTACATTAGAGTGAGAGGAAAAAACTAAAGGGGAAAGGGGATAAACATCAGGGTTAGGTTGAATTTCAGCCGGTGTCACAGGTGCAACATGCTAGTTGAGAATAGGTGCATCAACATCTTTGTTGAGGTAGAATGGATCAGATGATGTAGTCCCTGAGTGGATCATACATAGTGCCAGCCCCAATATCTGCAAGTTGAAAGGATCCTTGGAGTCACAACCCTCAGAATTCCTGGTATCATCTATGGTCTCTTCAGTGAGTGGTTGTACATAGTGTTGGGAACTTTCGGCCTCCGAGTAGCAGTCTTGAAAAAATATCTCCATTCTTGGTTTCATCTTCTTGTCTATAGGGTCATACCAAGGTTCAAGGAAGCCGTAGAAGGGGAAATCTTCACCCTCTCTGAGGAATCTTCCATTTAGGGAATCTTCGAGATAGTTCTGGTGCATTCTAACTTTCTCTTTAGTCGAGGTTAATAGATCAATCTGAGTTCTTCTTCTGATGGTTGATAGCCTAAGCCACAGGGAGGAAAGCCCTCCTTTAACACAATAGGTTCAGTTATCCCTTGTTGTCTTTGCCCTAGCCCCAGTCCGGGTATAAAGTGCATGTTCTTGAACATTTGGATTACATTGACGTTTCCATAGGGATCATATTCTGGACAAACCCTATCTTTGAAGTCATCCCCTGCTGGGAGTAGGAGTGGTTCGACTTGGAAGCCTGATAGTAGCATATCGTTCAACCCGTGTTGTATCTCGTGTATCAGATTACTAGTGCTTTTATTCTCGGTGTTGTCACTGTCTCCCAAGATAGTGATGACTTATCTGTTGTCAAAGAATTTTAATTTCTGATGAAGGGAAGAAGACACCCCTTTGATGCTGTGGAGCTATGGTCGTTCGAGTAGCAGATTGAAATAGGCTGGGATGTTAATGACTTGGAATTCAATAACAAGATTTATAGGGCCAACCCTGAAACGGCCTTTTAGTGTGTACTTTAGGTAAAAACAACTTTGTTCCAATTTTTAGTTAAAACCAATTTTAACTTCTTAAACCTTAAACATGCATCTAAGTGATTAAATCCATTCCATGAATAAATCATGCGGGAAAAGAAGCAATTTTAGGAAAAATCCCCAAAGGGAAAAACCTTTTTATTTCACTATAATTTGTAAGACACAACTTACACGGATTATAATGAATTAGGGTGACATACAAAATACTCGCAGGTGTCGGTTTTGATGTCTCGCCTGAAATCTCCCGCAAGAACTCCAGGTGGGAAGCAGTAGAGAAGAAGATGGATTCTCCACAAGTTACTTCATAAGGGCTCCCTCTACAATATCTCTCCCATCTCTCTGATTGTAGAGTTCTCCCCACAAAGTGCAACACGGTGTAGTGAATGAATTATCTTCCGGTAAACACGTTCAAGATCACTAAGTTTGGAATTGAATAATTTGATCTTGAATAAACATTGGATGAAGAGAAAAACTATATGGGAATAAGTTTTCGAAACTGTTCTAGCTTTTTAAACTTTCGCAGATACATTTTTTATTTAAAACTGAGCAGCACAGAGTCCAAGAAAATGAAAACACAAAATCAAGGCGGCTGGTCATTCGAGCGAGAAGTGGATCTCGTTTGCGTGACATAGGGATGTTGTTTGAACGAGCCACTGTTTCGTTCGAGCGAGCTAAAGTGTTAAATTAATATTTTTTCTTTTAAATAAATCCTCGAATTTTCTTTAAACTTTTTGCAACTCAGAAATATTTTTAAAATATAAAAAGATTTAATTCCCAATTATTTAAATCACCTAGCATTTGATCAATATACAAAATTACTCAAATGCTTATAAGTATTCATACACGAGTGATCTTAAACATATGCAACACCTCTTGACTTGAAATCTTCTTCAATGCTTTAAATTGCACATTCGTGGACTTGAACTTTGTCGTAGGCTGAATTAAAATCCATATTTAAAACTAGCCTAGAGTTAATTTATTTTGTCCGGAATTAAGCCAATTAAAACAAAAGTACATGATAATAATTATGTTCTTACAAATCTCCCCCTTTGGCTATTCCGGGACAAAACTAAACAAAATGCTATATGCTGTAAACAAATACATGTCCTATCCCAAAAATCAAAATGATAAAAATACGGGACATAATGAAACTGAATAAACGGCAAGCATCTGAATCTGATTGTCTCTGACTGGAAATCATCTAAATCTGTCTTTGAATGTGATGTATCAACAAATATTTGAATCTCTAAAAACAATACCTACACACACGAGACATAAACAAATACCCAAGTGAAGTATGGAGGAATAAAACAAATATAATATCATAATAATGACCCCCTACATCACATATCTCTCCCCCTTTTTGCATGGAATAGACAAAAGGTGGGACAAACACACCAAATCTAGCATGAATATATGAGAATGAATAACACGGTTAGATAAAAAGTATCAGCGTAACAATGAATAGTAAAATAGCAGTGTCTGAAGCATAAAGGGAGAATCACTAAAACTGTAAAGGAAACTGTACATCCATGTCATAAATAAACCAAGAGTGATAAAGCTGTCCATAAAAGTAAATCATATATGAGAATAAATAAATACATCAGGAATCTCAATGTCTCAGATACAATGAAACAAATACAGCTAAGCATCGACAGGAGCATCATAATCATCATCAGTGTATGTAGATGAAATATGACCTAGTCCAGAAGATCCTGCACCTTTCAGCTGCTCTCTCTACCGCACCTCATAAAAAAATGCCGTCATCCTGGATTCATCACGAACACGTGCTTCGGCCTCAGCATCAAAATTACCCATGATAGAGTCATATATCATGTACTAAGCAACTACCTGTGCCTGTAAGGTAGAAACCCCTTCCTCAACAGGATGAGTGGGAGCAGGAGTGGGGGGTGGTGGCTGAGAAAACTCGAAGGTGCTCAGGATAGTGTGATCACCAGGATGACAGGGATCAACATCGGAGAAGGCTCCCTCAGGGGTAGAGCACTAGCTCTCGCTGCCTATGGAAAATGACTCTCAGAACAAGAGAAAGTATTATGATTAATAACGACAGGCGAAGGGAGACACTGATCACCCTCTAAAACAGGAACCCGGATTGTAGTGCAAATGATGGAGATGAGAAACCCATACGAAAGAGCAGGGCGGACTGGAGTGGAACCACTGACGGTAACAGACGATATAACGTGAAGCATGACCGTCGGTAGATAGATATCCCACCTCTGAGAGATGTGATACATGAAATAGAAAATGTTATATCCAATCTGAGTATGATTTATCCTAGGATAAATGGATGCTGACACAAACCTATTAAGTACACGAAAGGCAGGAAAAAGCTAGCGATGGTACATAGTAGTACTTGCCTGGTGAATCTCCCAGAATTAATGACGCAAGATATCATCATAGGTAGGTCCATCATTGGTATAACGAGGAAACATAGCGTCAGGGACACGAGGAAGGTGCAAAAAGGGAGCTATGAGATCTGCTGTGACGAGAACAGGAATCCCTCATATAGTAGAAAAGATCCCCTCAGCGTGGGGAAGAGCGTGAAAGAAAAACTCTCGGATAATGTCTGGATAGACAATACCATGAGCCTCAAACATATAATCCCATCCCCTATCAGACAACCAGTGCATAATGACTAACCTCTAAAACTCAGAATAACGAAATTCCCTCTCCTGAATAACAGACCGAATGTGGAGACCCAATAAGCAGTAATGATCATACACAACACGAGTGGCCCACCTCACAGGAGAGTACGGGGGCCTACAGTCCTGAGCTCTCTGAGCTCGAGCTGAGGGTGGTGGTGCGTCGAGTTGGCCTGTTGAGGCACCACGACGTCTAGGTGCCATAACAAAAGGGTGTAATGTGTGATGAGTGAAAGGGAACAGCCACCGGGGAACACACATACACCTAAGAACCTATATCCGTACAACAATCCATCCAAACCACCGCGAACACCAGCCACAACAACAAGCAAAATCAGAAATAGCAACCAAATTTTTACTCAAACAAAATGATTTCTGATAAAAAATCAAGAGACAATAATGAACAAAATTACCTCGAAATCACCAAAAAATGGGAACTGCTCGTCGAAAAATAAGAGTTGTAGGATTGTGTTGAACACAAAATCGTCGAAGAACAACTCTATGGAAAATTCATACGCCGGAGAAACAGTGCGAGGAACACACATCGGAGAACAAACTGAGAACGGTGGAGAATCAACCAAAAAAATTGGCTGTCATTGATCTTTATGAGCAGGTTCTGTCATCAGAAAACTTAGGAGCAAGAATGGTGGATGGTAGAATAGGGCTTGGCAGTCGTCGGAGAACAAAGGAGCAAGAATGGGAAGAACTCAAAGCTTCAAAGTCAGCAATGGAGGAATAAGGACTGCTGTCGCTTAAGTAGGGAAAGGGTATGAGTGAACGAAGAGAGAATAAATGGGAACGACATGTTTAAGTGAAACCCTAATCTCGCTTGATGTCGCCCAAACGACTTGCATATGTCTCTTGAACGATCTTCCCATGTCGCTTGAATGACATGTTCGCGCGACAACTGATGTCATTCGAACGATAAAATTAAAATTTCCAGAAACACCAAAAAATAGTCAGTATTTGCCCAGTGAAACAATTATCCCAAAACTGTACCTGGAACACAGAAACAGACTGCAAAACAGAAAACAGTGTAAAAAGCGACCAACGGGAAATACATGTTAACATGGTACCAATGTGCTCAATCATTAATGTGGATTGTATGGGCGTGAACTACAACAAATGAGTCATCATTAAAATACGTCGAATCGATCAAAAAGTTCTAATTAATAGCAAGAAATCATCAAACTTCATCAAATCCACGCGTGTCAAAATAAATGTGAGTTTGATGAACTAAACTTAATCAATATGCATACAAGTCCGGATTGTTGACGATTCTACAAATAATAGTGTCATGATACGATGTTTCAACATAGGATTCATGGTGCAAACCCGTTTAAATTAATTTCTAACCAAACTCCGTCATATATATGAAAATTTTGAGATCTTTAGAAATATCTATCAATCTCAACTTAGAGAAAGTTCTACTGGTCCCAATTATTGGCATATGAATTTTATTGCCTTGATTTTCTTTTGGGCTCTTTTAAACAGTGGTTTTCACGATGAGTCAATTTTATGCTCTCGCAGCCCTTTCCCGTGAACACTCATCATTTTTTAAGATCAATTATCATGGATAACGGTTATTATAAGCACACCTCCTCCTTAAGTTTACTTGCACATAGATGACAAAATTGAGATAATAACGTCTCACCAAACTCGAATATGCAAGAGAAGTCAAACATTCATATAAACTCGTGCATGGGTGCAAGGATGGCATAGAAGAAAAGTCGAATCAAAATGCATATCAACTTCGAAACAACCCCATAGTGCAAAGGTTAAGATCATTCTAGGCATCAATAATAATGAACAAATGTCCTATCCACATGAATAATGAAAAGAAAGGGGGGGGGTCAAGCACACTAATATCCCATAACAACCATGTAACCTCACGACTCAAAAACCAAAAAACTTCTTGTATTTTCAAAATTTTTTATAAAAAGCAAAGTCTTTTTGTATTTTCAAAAGTTTTTTTAAAAAAAACAAAATCTTTTTGTATTTTTGATAAAACTCAAATACATAACAAAAACTAGAAACATGCCATAACACTAGACAAATATAACACAAGATGTAAATACTAGTGTATGACAAACCAACGAACAACCTCAATCGAAAGATGAAAGATGAAAGATAAGGAGAACCATGAGCAATGATGCGAGAATAACGAAGCCTAATACCTAGCGCTTCTAAATCTGACTTCCTAACCCAAGAAGGTGTGAACCGACAAGAAGGGGCTTTTTCGGCTTTCTAGGAGCGTTCTTAAGATCGTAGCAAAATCGTCTAAGATAACCTCCCCTACCGCAATGAGGGCAAGAGTAGATATGGTGAAGAGCGTGCCTATAGTCTGTTTATACCTCACGTTCCTAGGTGGCTCTCTCCTACGGTTCCTAGGTGGCTATCTTGTTTGCACGATTTTGGTTTTGGGAGCATAAAATTTATCGATTACTAGCATAAAATTTTTCTCCTTATGGGTCACTATCACTAAGGGTAGAAACACGATTTATCGATTTATTAAAATTCTCCTTAAGTTTAGTGGGACACTCATCTATCCTGTGACCAAATCCTTCGTAGCAAAGACACTTTCATAATCACCCTCACTAACCAATTTTTTAAGAGCAGTTTTCATGTGTGATTTCCCATTATATGATTCAAACAAATGAATTCTAAAATCATCAAAACTATCGAAAGGCATACCAAAAGACACGGGATCACAAACACAATAAGATAGTGCAACAAGCTCTGATACCAATTTGAAACGGCCCTTTAATGTGTACTTTAGGTAAAAACAATTTTTTTCCAATTTTTAGTTAAAACCAATTTTAACTTATTAAACCCTAAACATGCATCTAAGTGATTAAATCCATTCCATGAATAAAGCATGCGGTAAAAGAAATAATTTTAGGAAAAATACCCGAAGGGCAAAACCTTTTTATTTCACTATAATTTGTAAGACACAACTTACACGGATTATAATGAAATAGGGTGACATACGAAATACTCGCAAGTGTCAGCTTCGATATCTCGGCTGAAATCTCCCGTAAGAACTCCAGGTGGGCAGCAGTAGAGAAGAAGACGGCTTCTCCACAAGTTACTTCATAAGGACTCACTCTACAATAGTGCGCATCTCTCCGGTTGTAGAGTTCTCCCCACAAAGTGCAACATGGTGTAGTGAATGAATTATCTTCCGGTAAACACGTTCAAGATCACTAACTTTGGAATTGAATAATTTGATCTCGAATAAACACCGAATGAAGAGAAAAACTGTATGGGAATAAGTTTTCAAAACTGTTCTGCCTTTTTAAACTTTTGCAGATACATTTTTTATTTAAAACTGAGCAGTACAGAATCCAAGAAAATGAAAACACAAAAATCGAGACGGCTGGTCGTTCAAGCGATAAGTGGATCTCGTTCGTGCGATATAGGGATGTCGTTTAAACAAGCCACTGTTTCATTCGAGCGAGCTACAATGTTAAATTAATATTTTTTCTTTTAAATAAATCCTCGAATTTTCTTTAAACTTTTTGCAATCAAAAATATTTTTAAAACATAAAAAGATTTAATTTCCGATTATTTAAATCACCCAGCATTTAATCAATATACGAAATTACTCAAATGCTTATAATTATTCATACATGAGTGATCTTAAACATATGAAACACCTCTTGACTTGAAATCTTATTCAACACTTTAAATTGCACATTCTTGGACTTGAACTATGTCGTAGGCTCAATTAAACTCTACAATTAAAACTAGCCTAAACTTAATTTATTTTGTCCGAAATTAAGCCAATTAAAATAAAAGTACATGATAAGAATTATATTCTTACAAACCCCTATTGAAATCTTGATAGATCCCATTACCTCCTGACGGGTGTTATCGTAGCATGTACGATAGCAGACGTTGGAGCAAGGTTCCTCAGTTTTAATCCTAAAAAGTTTAGAGTTCTTCGTGGGCACACATTCAGAGCTGATCGATGGTCGACGAGAGAGAGAGGAACGGTTTTCCTCCTAACTTTAACAAAAATATTAAGAGCGTGATTATGGTTGGGACCAGTATTAGGGATTTCCTTTTTAGAAAAGGAGAGCATTCGAGTAGATATTAAGGATCCAACTAGGTTCACTGCTTCTTCTGGCATGGTTGAGGACGGAACTGAGGGTCTTGTGAGTATCTTGATTAGGGCATTTTGGTGTAGTTAGGAAGGCATGTAAAGTCCCCATAGAGTGATGTTAACTTGAGTTTTCTCTAATTGATCAAGGACCTTACTTTCTTTAAGGGTCATTTCTAGAATAGGGAGATTATCAGCACCTTTCTCTTTATCGCTTGCTGATGGTTATAAGTTTGAGTTCTAGTAATGTCTCCCCGACCTGGTCATGTGGTTTACGGAAGATGGGAAAAATAAAAACCTTGTTTCTTTATCGACATCGGGTTGCTCAGCTACCCGGTTGATCTCTCCTAGCATCTCCTTAATTGATATCACTTCGCATAGGTTGGCTATCAGACTAGTCTTTCCTGAATCTGGCTCTTCATCTGAATCCTTGAAATCGCCCCCCAATCCGGTGGCAACGATATTGTCTTTCCATGAAAAGTTAATACACTCTATAAATTCTTTGGCCTCTTCTTATAATTCTTCTCATTCAGCAGGGATATGCAGGGCTAAAGGGACCAGGTGCCCTTATAATTTCAAAGCGTCGAGCAACTCGAATATGCGACAAATATCACCAGTCTGTCGAAACAAATCTGCCATGATCTGGACTAGGTCATCTAGACTAACTTCGTTGGCTGGCACTACCCAGTTGTCTAACTCTCGGGCCCACTTTTTAGATTTTAAGAACAAACCACTGAATCTTTGATAGTAAATGGTCATCTGGGAGGGAAATTTTAGCCCGAACTCTAGGAGTTGGTTCAGCACTTTTGATAATTCCATATTTTTACCTCCAGAATGGGTACGAACATCGATGCATGCTCTGGTGAGGAATGATACGGTTTAATTAGCAAAGGTGGTAGCGTGCAAGGGGAAATATGGGCATGTTTGGAGAGGTTTAGGAGAGTATATGGGTATAACTAGTGATTTACTTGGTATGATTTGGGTAGATGGGTCGAGTTCTAAGTCTTCTTCTAGAAAGATTGTGTTTGCATGATTTCAGAGTGGATTATGGGTAGTGTTTGGTTTAGGATTAGCTGGTGGGGAAATGATACCTCAGTTAATTAGGCTTTGGATTGTGTTTCGAATATGGAAACATTGGTCGGTGGTATGGCTAGCAGTTTGGTGAAAGTCACAATGGGCATCAGGTTTGAAATTTTTCGAAAGTGGATTTGGTAACGGACGAGGGTCCATGGGTTTGATCAGGTTTCAATTCAAGAGATCCTGGTAGAATTTGGATAGAGGAGTGTGAATCTCGGTATATTTCTTTCGAATTGGGTTTGAGCGACTTTTTGGTGCCCACGAAGCAACAGGCTGAGAGATGTTATTGATAGTAGAGACTGTGGTACTAGAAGGCTTTTCAAACTTTCAAGGAGCAAACTATCCAGAGGTTTTCTTTGGTTCAACTTCTATCTTGGCAATACCTTCTTCAATTTTAACTCATGCATCTCGGAGGGCTCGGAAGTAAGGGTAGTATTGTCCTCCCATTATTGCTCGAACATGAGGTAAGAAGTTCTTCTTAACAATGCTAACTTGTTCTTCTTCAAAAGACCGATTGGTCATGGTAGTTGCTTTTTCTCTCCATCTTGCTATGAAGTTACTGAATGATTCCCCACGATTTCTATTTAGGTAGCTCTAAGTCACGATTGGTAACCTCTAAATCCTCGTTGTACTTTTACTGTGACATGAACTCATGGGAAACATCTTCCCAACTGTGGATTTTGGATTCTTCAAGGGATAGGAACCAACGGAGGGCGCTATCTTTCAAGGTTTGTTGGAACATTTGAGCCATTATTTCTTCAGAATCCCCTAGGAGATTCATGGATCGGTGATAGCTATGGAAATGAAAGATCGGGGGTCAATTGCCTCCAAACTTCTCAATATTGGGCATGTTGAATTTTTGGTAACCTAGCTTTAGGATAGGGAGACATGTGGGTGTAGTCCTTGTAGTTCCCAGATATTTTGACCTGGTCAAATTTCTTGGTAAACATATTGAGGTCTTCCTTGACCTTATTCAATTCTTCTTCTTTCGGATCAATAGTTACGGGTAAATTAGCCCCGGTCTAAGCAAGGTTTGGCATAGGAAGATGGGCTGGTGGCGGCCCATTAGCAGGAGGAGTACGTAAAGCATGATGGCAATTTTCAGGAACATAAGTAGGATCGAGTGCAGGCAGACCTATTATACAAGGGAAAATTACCTTAGGATCTTCGAATATAGGGACCCAGTTTCTTTGCATCTCATGAACCTTAGTTTGAAGGTTGTCAATTTTAGCAGTGAGCTGAGCCAGAACCGTCAATAAATCCAGCTGTACATTTGGCACTTGATCCGTGTTCTCCATGGAAGGCGTGTGAGTCTCGAACTTGGATAAAGTAAGGGGACTGACAGAACTTTGGGGTGGTTCGAGTGAAGACTTAAGCCAATAGGAAGCCAGGACAAGGGTATGTGATCGACCTAAGAAGGAGAAAAATTGGAATTTATTTTCAAAAAAGAAAAAGGGAAATTTTTTATTTTTGGAAAAAGAGGAAAATATTTTTGACATTTTTAGGGAAGATGAGGACGAAAATGTTTTCTTTTTTTTTGAAGGAAAAGGAGGAAAAATATTTTTGGTATATCTAATAAAAGAGGGAGAAATGTTTTTGGACACTTTTTGGGAAAAAGAGAGAGTAAAAGACTAGCGACAGGTCTCAGAATGAATATTATGTTTATTAGGTTCTCACTTATGTTAAGTTCACCTAAATGCAAAATGAAATGCGGGACATGACCTGAGCCTGGAAAAATTGGATTTGCAACATATGTAAATCTAAAGTTGGACTTGTCATAAGGCTCACGGGCAGGGTCTCGTTTTAAAAATTGCACAAAAATCTGGGCAGCAAGCTGACCTGGAATTTCGACAGAGTTTCGGGTCGAAACCGGTAATCTAATATGTGTGTTCTAGGTTTGACACCTATATGCGGGTATGCAGTTGGTTGGGTGAATTAGAAAGGGTTACACCCTTTGGCGTGACTTCCATGATATACGTCTTGATTTTGAGGGCAATCGATACGTGTGGACAAGCCATTTGATATACCTAAGTGTATGTGAATTTCCTCACCATACACATTGTTGATACAAAAATTAGTTAGCTGACGTGGACCAATTATATGAAGACACATGTACTCCTACATGGCATGAAATATACTAACTAAGAAACTCATAGTACAGAGCTACTCAATGCACCGAGCTGCTCAACATGCCGAGCTACTCAACATGCTGAGCATCTAATCAGGAAGATCAAACGACAAAAACAGATTCAATGAACATTCTTATCATGTACAGATGTATATGTCTATTAAATAACGACATATTGTCTATTCATACTGAGAGTCCAAGGGGATTTAAATACTTTGTAACACCCCCATTAGCGGGGCAAGCTTCCATAAGAGAACATACTGAAGATTAAGGCCAATAGCCAGCAATACAAAACAGTGGACATATGCCATTTTCCTAAGGCCGAACCACTTTAAAAATCCTTTGTCTTAGTTATTTATTCATATTTATCTGTGATTAATTAATTAAATCAAATCTAGTTTGTTACACCAACATATTGGCTCCGTCTGTGGGAAACGACTATACGTAGCATTTTTCACCCAAAACCCCATCCAAAATGGCCGAAATCCCAGAATCTAGCAACAGAAATAATGACGGGAGTCCTCCTAACTCGTCCACCCCTCCAAACGCAAATGATATCACATGCATTTTGGCTAGTTTAGACATAGGGCAAACAGCCATGCAAGATACTATGCGATAATTCATCTAGACATTTCAAAATAGAGCTTCCATCCAGTTCGATCAACGAAGTGTCATGCCACCACCATCTTCACGAACCAGATGTCCTGAACCTCACCGTACCGGAACCTCAAGCAATCCATTCTATCAGCCCGACCTGACATCTCCTATAAGAATTGTAGAGTCTTAAGAAAATATCACCTTGACTCCAGAACGAACGAGTGCTCTGAAAAGGTTGAGCAGAGTCTCCCCATTTGACCATTTGGTCCCCAGAAGGAATGAAAATCCTCCTCGGATTGCGTCGAGAAATTCTCAACAACCAAATGAGTTAATGGAAGGATATACCCAATCATGTCCAAATATCAAGCCTACAGCTCGCCTAAAAATTTCACAGAAGGAGTACTCAACACGATCCGTTGCTCGTACCCATAGATACGAAGCTAGAAAGGAGTCACGAAAAGGATTTATTCAGCGATTGGAAGATAGGTTAAGAGAAATGGCCAAGGCCAGGAACCCTCTCCAAAGAACTTTGTCAAATGGGAACCCTTCATACAAGAAATTGTGGATTTCCCCACACCATTGAAGTTCAAAGCTCCTGTATTTACATCGAAATATGATGGCAAAACTGATCCCGTCCTCCACATAGAGCAGTACCAAGCTACTGTAGATATCTATGCGATTCCCGATGAGATGAGGTGTAGGGCATTCTAGGGGACTATCACTAGATCTGCTCAAATATGGTACAATAATCTTCCTCGGGGGAAGATTGATACTTTCCATCAACTGGCAGAGCTCTTTATAGGAATCTTCTATTTTGGTGGAAAGCCAGTCAAGAGGGTAGCACATCTGTTGAGCGTAAGGCAAAGGACCAGAAAGAGCACAAGGGATTATATAACTTGTTTTAATAACGAGAAATTGGAAGTCATTGACTATGAGGAGAAAACTGCTATTACAACCCCCATAAGAGATCTTCTACTAGACAAGCTGTACTATACTCTAGCTGAGAATGCCCCTAAATCTATGGCAAAATCGATGGCTAAAGAAGCTAAGATTATGAACGCTGAAGAAGCTATGGCTGTGAAGAAGAATGGTGAGATAAAATTAGAGACTAAAGTTGAAGGTAGGTCTGAGAGGAAAGATCATAAGAAAAATGGGGGGAATAAGCAGTCGAAAGGCAAGGAAACATTGGAGCACTTGAGGAGATATGCAAATTATACCTCGCTAAAGGTGGATATAAACCATGTATTAGTAGAAATCAAGAATAGCAAGGAATTAAATTGGACTGGATAATTGAGGACAACTCCTGAAAAAAGAGATAAGTCCAAATATTGCGAGTTCCACAAGGATCACGATCACATGGCCAAGCAATGCGTAGCTCTCCAAAATGAGATAGAAGCACTCATTAGGCGAGGGAAGCTGAACCGGTTTGTTGATCATCGAAATGATGAGAAAACAAACAACAGAGCACGGTAAAGGTATAAATCTACTCATCAACTAAGGAATGATAGGAAAAGGGATCATGAAGATGAACCAAAAGAAGACCCCGATCTCCCCAAAAAGCCAAGACAGCCAGAACGCAAGGTATTTTTAATCCATTTTGGTTCATTTGGCTGTAATATGATAACAGGTGGAGATGCAGGAGGTGGTGATCATATCGCTAAAAGGAAAGATCACCTCGATGATGCCCAAGCTTGTTCCTATATACAGTGGATAAATCAGGCAGAGGAGGATCGTCCGAGGAAGGTTAACAAGGATAAACTGGTCATCGGTTTTTCCAAAATTGATCTGAAAGGAGTCTTGTATCCTCATGATGTCCCTTTGGTTATCAGGATGAGGATGAAAGATGTGATCATCTCAAGAGTATTAGTGGATAATGGCATCTCGGTGGACATCATGTTCTACCCTTACTTTGATAATTTGAACCTGAAACTCGCCCAGCTGGAACCGTATCACAGGCCCTTTATCGGTTTCTCTGGTGAGAAAGTTTTTCTTCTTGGAATGATCAAGTTGGATATTATGATTAGTACCTGGCTTGCCTTTAGATCGGAGAAGATATGATTCTTTATAATGGACAAAAATGTCTAATCGGCCTACAATATAATTATGGGAAGAGTAGTCCTGAAAAAGTTTAAAGGAGTGCCATCCACTGTACACCAATGTTTAAAGTTCCCTACCAACTTTGGGGTGGGACTTATGAAGGGAGATAAAAAAGTAGCTCGAGAATGCTACTACTCATCTGCCGAATAAGAAGAGTTGGAGGATGCCAGGAAGAAAACCACCACTTACCAAGTGGATGAGTCTGAAGAATCGAATATTGAAACACTAGACCCCAGAGACGAATCAGAGCTCGTGAAGGGTCAAGTCATGAAAGCAATATAGAGTATTATTCTGGACGATGAACGACCAGAAAGAACAACTCAGATTAGCGCTTCACTTGATCTGATAATAAAGAAAGAGTTAGTAGCGTTTTAAGGCATAGAAAGCAAGCTTTTGCGTGGAGTCACAAAGATATGCCGGGGATGAATCCATCCTTCCTCTGCCACGAACTCAATGTTAACAAAGAGATCAAGACGGTGAAGCAACGTGGAAGGGTCTTTATCCCAGAGAAGAACCAGGCTATTCAGGAGGAAGTAGAAAAACTACAAAAGGGTTCTTTCATTGAAGATGTTAAATATCCTAATTAGTTAGTCAACGTGGTGATGGTAACAAAGAAGAACAATAAATGGAGAATGTGCGTGGATTTCATAAATTTGAACAAAGCCTGCCCGAAAGATCACTTTCCTTTGCCTAGAATAGATCAACTGGTCGACGCTACTTCGGGGCATGAATTGTTGAGCTTCATGGATGCTTATTCCAGCTACAACCAAATTAAGATGAATCCAGAAGATAGGAAGAGTACCTCTTTTATTACCCCACGGGGAATATATTGTTACAATGTGATGCCTTTTAGTCTTGAAAATGCAGGTGCTACGTTCCAGCTGTTAATGAACAAGGTGTTCACAAAGAAAATCGATAAAAATATGGAGGTTTACGTCGATGACATGATGACTAAGAGCAAGAAAGCTGCTGAGCATATAGCTGACCTGAGAAAAACATTTGACCCGTTGGAGAAGTATCAAATGAAGCTGAACCGGACCAAGTGAATTTTTGGCGTACAGGAAGGCATGTTCCTTGATTATATTGTAAATCAACGAGGTATTGAAGAGAATCCTGATAAGATAAAGGCCTTGATAGAATAATGATCTCCAACCACCAAGAAGGAAGTACAAAGCCTTACGGGGTGTGTAGCATCTCTCAATAGGTTTATCTCCCGAGCAACTGATAGATGTCTTCCATTCTTTAAGGTGATTAGAAAGACCTTTGAATGGAATGACGAGTGTGAGAAGGCATTCATGGAGTTGAAGAAATACCTAGGGACACCTCCTTTATTATCTAGGCCAGTGTTGGGAGAAAAGTTATACTTGTACCTGACTATCTCAAAAAATGCAGTCAGTTCAGCTTTGATAAGAATAGACGGTGGAGTGCAAAAACCGGTTTACTATACGAGCAAGGAATTTAGGGGAGCAGAGATCAGATATCTAAAATTGAAGAAGTTGGCATTGGCATTAATTGAGTCAAGCATGAGAATGAAGCCATATTTTCAGGCCCATACAATAGTGGTATATACTGACATGCCGCTCAGAAAGTCTTTAC
Source organism: Sambucus nigra (assembly GCA_949130495.1). NCBI lineage: Eukaryota > Viridiplantae > Streptophyta > Magnoliopsida > Dipsacales > Adoxaceae > Sambucus > Sambucus nigra. The sequence goes on along the minus strand of OX422213.1, from coordinate 337,152,467 downwards.
ACAAACCAAAAATATTCGGAAGACTAATGTATTAGGCAGTGGAGTTAGGGGAATATGACCTTATCTATAACCCAAGGTGTTCTCTCAAAGGACAGGAAGTGGTTGATCTCATCCCTGAATTCACCTATCCAGATACCTCCGACCAAGAGGAGGCTGATGTAGAGCAATCCACAGATGCCAGAGGATCATCAAAAACTATCCCTGATCAACTCCAATAAGCAAGCCTTCCGAAAGGGATAGTGACCGAGCAACAAGAATCCTTTGATAAAAGCCTCGAGTTAATAGATGAAAGGAAGCATCGAATATTCCATCAGGGGACTCTATCAGACTAGGGATTTGATAATTGTATCCCTATATGGAGTTTGTATGTTGATGGTTCTTCGTGTGCAACAGGTTGTGGAGCTGGAATAATTCTTACTAGTTCAGATGGGATGGACATAGAGTATGCTTTGCGTTTCTAGTTCTAGGCTTCCAACAATGAAGCTGAGTATGAAGCCGTAATTGTGGGACTCAGTTTAGCTAAATCACTGAATGCTGAACAAGTCACGGTGTTTAGTGATTCACAACTAGTGGTAAATCAGATGCTCAGGCTATACGCAGCAAAAGGAGAATTCATGTCTAGGTATCACACTAAAGATATAGAGATTATAGCCAACTTAAAAGCTGTCCAAATGGTTAGAATACTAAGACTGGAGAATGAAGGGGATGATGCACTAGCTCGATGAGCCTCAGCTACATGTACCGAGCTATGAATAAAAATTCCTATTGAGATACTGGTTAATCAAAGTATTAATGAAGATTTGATGGTCAAGTTTATCACTTTGGATATGGGACCATCCTAGATGAATCCCATCAGGGCTTATATCGAAGAAGGCATTTTACCAGCCGACCAACTTACAACCAAGAGGTTGAAGTTTAAAGCTGCTAGATATGTCTTGAATAATGGAGTTTTATACATAAGGGGTATGGTCGCAGGTATGTAAAGATGTGTTCACCCAACGGAATTTTAAGATTTAGTGGAAGAAATACACGAAGGATCTTGTGGATCTCACGTAGCAGGTCAGACTCTTTTACATAGAATAATGATGCACGGATACTAATGGCCAACAATGAGCGTTGATTGTACAACTTATGCTAAGAAATGCGACAAATGTCATCGATTTTCTACTATACGAAGAACTCCTCAGGCATTGCTAATGCCAATCACTTCTCCTTGGACATTTTCCATATGGGGAATAGATTTGGTTGGGCCTCTGCCGACTTCAAGAGGATGATTCAAATATCTGGTGGTTGCTATTGATTATTTCATAAAATGGGTAGAAGTTGAGCCTCTCATCGATATGGCATATGAAAGGGTCTATCAATTCATCTGGAAGAATATTATTTGCAGATATGGTCTGCCACATGCTTTTATCACTGATCATGGAACCTCATTTGATAATGAGGAGTTCACAGTATACTGTCTACAGTCTAACATCTAAAAGGTCCATTCTGCTCCAGGTCATCCCCAAAGTAACGGGCAAACGGAGGTAACAAACAGAACTTTGTTGAACAGGTTAAAGAAATGGCTGGACGATGTGAAAGAGAATTAGATTAACGAGCTGCATTCTGTATTGTGGGCTTACCAAACAACTTTCCGAATAACAACTAGGGAATCTCCTTACATGTTATCCTTTGGAAGTGAAGCAGTCATACCCGCTGAACTAAGCCTACCTACTCACAGGGTGCTTAATTCAACACTCCAATAAGCGATTTGATGAGACGCTTAGATTTGGACATGCTCGAGGAAGTCTGGGAAGACGCATCGATCCAAAATGCCGCTTATCAGTAATGGACTGCTATGTTTTATAATAAACGTGTTAGGAAGTGTGATCTCAAGGTAGGTGATTATGTGCTCAAAAAAGTCATTCAGAATCATAACAAGTTGGAGGCCAACTGGCATGTGCCTTATCGTGTCACAACAGTTGTTCGCCCTGGAACCTATAAAATAAAAACATTAGAAGGGGAAGAATTAAAAAATGCATGGAATGCAGAGCACCGGCGCAAATATTATCAGTAATATAGATTCACCTGTATTCAATTCTTTCAATATGAATAAAAATGATAATTTCCCCATATTCTTTTTAGTTCAAATTTTTTTGGAGTACTAGTGCTACACACTACACAAAAACCACCAACTAAGGTTGGTCGGCATATCAACAACCACCAACTAAGGTTGGCCGACATCCAACAATGTTGGCACAACAATCATATAAGGCAAAGCCTGTTTGATTATGGGTGACCTCAAGGGGCATTTAAAACTAGGAAAGAAGATGGGTAAAATATCCACTTCCTAGGCACCAAGTCAATCTATATAAGATTTCTACAACTAAGCAGGAACATGGGATAAAAATCATTCCATTGCTTAGGCACTTATGGGTGATAAGTCACTACAACTAGGCAAATAAATGGGGCAAAGTTTCATTGTCTAAGCAATCAAATCAAATCAATACAGGACAAATTGTCCCTTCATAGATACATACATTCATCAAAATATAGCATGATAATGAAAACATCTTACAATTTATTTCCAAGGAAAGAAAATTACAAAACAAATGAACTTTTCTTCATTATATGATCAATAACGAAATACAAATGTCCTATTCTATTGACTTTTTTCCTTCAGATTTAGGTACATGATCCATTCCATCTGGAGGATCATCTAGAGCAAAGGAAGAGTTCATAAAGTTCAAATCTTGCAGCATCCTGGTATTGCTCGAACTTGGTCGGTCAAGCAAATATTGAGGTCGGGATATCTCAAAATCTTCATGAAAATAGTAGTCACCAAGATACTTGGAGATCAAACACTAAGGAATTGAACGGGCTAGAATCCAGCTGACATCTAGCTTAAAGGGAGGCACAGGCAGATCAAGTAATCCAGGCTCATACCAATCCCATAAGGAATTTCCTCTCTCAAGTAACATTACAGTCAAGGCGTTTAACTATCCCTATTTTTATCCCTCATTATTTGATTGTTTCAACCGAGCATCAAGATGGCATAAAGCGTCATTGTATCCCCCCATCCAAAACTCTCTAGGATATTTTTGGAATTGATAAGTCAATCTCTCCACATGTTGATGAATATTTTCACCAAATTCTCTTTACTCTCCAACACAGAACTTTGATTATAAAGATGCTCAGTAAGACTTTGAATTTTCTGGGACATTTTAGCCAAGGCTTGATTTTAACCTTTAGTTGAACAACTTGATTTGCTAAGGCTTATTGAGTCCTCGTCTCTTCAATACTGCTCTGACCAGCTCTTGCTCTGCCACAAGAGGAAGATGCAGGTCTGGCTCTTTTCAAAGCCTCTAATTCTTCTCTCAATGCAGCATTTTCAATTTCCAAAAATGAAAAGCCCTCATCACTTATTGGGACCAGAGCTCTAGAGGAAGAGGCGGATTTCAGTTGTCTCAATTCTTCTCTCAAAGCATTATTTTCTTCTTCCATCAACTTAGCGATGTTTCTGTGATCTTCAATCTCAAGTTTTAGGACACTATCTCTTATTATGGGTTGAAATGAACTTGTCATAACCCTGATCAACACTCAACTATTGGTACTTTTTTCTCATAACCCTCATGTAAAAGAGCAGTGGCTTCTTTCTGCTGCAATTAAAGTTCTTAGATCATTCCTTGAAGATCTTTAATCATTTCATAATAAGCCACATTATTGGCCACAACCCGATCAAACAAGCACTTTAAATATTGATACGCAATAATTGCTCGCTCAGAAGCATCAAACCCCAAGATTTTGACTATTTATGCCCCAGGGAGGCTGTACGACTAGCTTTGAATTAATCATTACATTTCATCATCAGCTCTATATCATGAGCTGACAAGAGTTCCATCCTGGCAATAAACTAGCAGGGAAAAGTAAAATTAAATAACAACTGTACGCTTATATTGAACAGGTAAAGGAGAAAACTCAAAGTAAATGACAAAGTACATTTTATTTATCAAAAGAAAAGAGTGTACAGGCTAAAGGTACAAGATGAAAAGGAACCGAATAACTTTACACCAAACAAGACAAGTAAAGAACCGAATAACTTTACACCTTCTCCTTATTCCCTACAACATCATGAGCCGATTTGATAGAAGGAATTGGTTTCTCGGAAGGCAATTAGCATTACTCGGTAGAGGTTGTCTGCTGAACATGCCTAGAGGATTGAGGGATGGTAGCAACAAGTGTTTATTCTATTATTAACATAGAATATTCATTAGATTCAGCTTCTTCTTCTTCTTCTTCTTCTTCTTCTTCTTCTTCTTCTTCTTCTTCTTCTTCTTCTTCTTCTTCTTCTTCTTCTTCTTCTTCAATAGTAGTAGGAGGGCCATGAGTATGTTTCTGAAACAGTTCAGAATCATCAGGAACAATCAACTCCTTCAAAGATGCTACCCATCTATCTCTGAAATACTTTAAACTCGCATAATCCATCTGGGAAGAGACAAAAGCTAAAGCTTTGTTCCATCATTTTTCCTATCCAGAGCTAAAGAACTTATTCATAGTAGCTTTTCTCTTCACCCTCTCCGATGAAATTTTCTCCTTTAAACGCTCCTAAGCAGACTTCACCTTCTTCTCAAGGTCTTTCTTATGACGTTCAACCTCTTTAAGCTTTCCATCAGCCTCCAACTTACTGGAAACGATGACTTTTAATTTCTCCTCCACCTCTTTGAAAGCATTTATAGCTTGTTGTAGAGCTGTATCAGCTTTATAGCGAGCTGTAATTGCCTCTTACCGAGCTATGTCAGCATCTTTGGCCGCTTCAATAGCTTATCATCGAGCTATCTCAGCAGATTGGATTTTATTTCCCAGGCAGCCTTATCCTCCTCGTACTTCTTCTGGGACTCCATCAAAGACTTTGATAACCCAACAAGGGTTTCCACCACTCCACTGGATGAGGTTGAGGCTTTGATAGCTTCATCCTCCTCCACGATATTATCAAAGTAAACCAAAAACTTTAAGAAGAAGAAGGGAACAAATTAGAGCATGAACCTTATAATAAAGAATCAGATGAACAAACATAATGACACTTATTGATGCAAGGTGTTGGGCTGCCAAATCGATAACTTTGTCCTGAGGAGTTGAAGTTTCAACAGATCGACAATTAGGAAGATTCCCCGACCTGATCAATTTCTTGGCCAAGCCAGGAGTAAGGTTAGTTGGAGAACTAGCCCTTAAAGAAATCCATAGGTTTTTCAGCAAGGCCCCTTCTCAATCTCCTTAAATGAGAAGCTTCAATCAAAGGTGCCATCTCTTATTGAATGAGGACAACCCCTTCAATCAAAGGTGTTACCTCTTTAGGGGCTACAGGGGGCTTCTTGCTAATATCTTTAGCAAGAGGAACAATATCCTTTTTCTTAGTTCCTTCAGCTGGAGCGTCGTCTTTGTTTTTATGTGCCCCTTCAGTACCAGGAGCAGACTTGGCAAAGAGGTTAGTCACTTTCCTCTTCTTCGTCTTCAGGTCAGCAATAGAAGTACCCAAATCAGAAGAATATTCTTCAGTAAATGAAGAAGATGCCGGAGCTTGCTTAAGGTCAATCACCAAGGGAGGAACAAGAGGACGAGTAATAAAAGAAGAAGTGGTGTTCTTGTATAGTAGCAGATAGGAAGCGGACCTCACGTATTCCCCAACTATTGCTTGATGCAACCCCCAAATAAGTTTCAAATCTTTTATATTAACGTCACTCTCTTTTGGGGATTTCCTTTTACCGTCGGCTGTAACAAACAGAAAATAAGTCTCAGTGACGCATTTCATCAAATAAAAATAGAGCTAAATTGAAAAACTAAAAACAACCTATCCCATTGCCATAAAGTGGGCATCCAGGACCTTGATACACATCATTCCCTTTTAACGGAGGGTGTTGCCAATTTTTCATCACAACCCCATGTTCAAATTAGTCCCTATTAGCATAAGGGAGATTGACCACTAAATCTCTATTAGAATACCTAGTTTTTAAATAAAAGGTGGTATCGCTAGTAACCCATTTATAACAGTACATAATTTTAGGAATTCCTAAATGGGTTCCATGAATTTAATTCAACCTATGTACTCCAGTAACTACCCTCCATGTATTTGGAACTATTCTTGCAGGAACAATATCAAAATATTGGCAAAATTCCAAACACAAGGGATTAGGCGAGAAAGAAAAACCACATTCAACTACAAAAATGGAAGAAAACCAATGTCCCTCAGCTAGAGAAAATAAATCAGAAGGTCAAGGAGGTTATTCCAGAATAACCTAAGAAGGAATCACAAAATTAGCCCTAAAATTATCTAATGATTCGATAAGGTAAACTATGGTGGCTAAAGTAAAGAAAGAAGAAAGAAGAAAGAAGAAAGAAGAAAGAAGAAAGAAGAAAGAAGAAAGAATAAAGAAGAAAGAAGAAAGAAGAAAGAAACTCAAGGATTCAGCTAAGGCGAATGACATAAGGAACAATCGTAAGAAGAAAAAGTGAGAAGACAAAGAGTTTGGAAATCTAAAAGGCAAAAGGTAAAAGACGACTTGATTCTATCGCCTTTAAATGCATTGCTTAGGGAAACGAGAAAAATAATGATCACTAGAGACGATAATTGCGTTTCCGACGGCTAAATGATGAAAAAGACGCAAATACCCAAGCATCTGTCGAAGATTCAAAATATTTACAAGTTTGCCATTTCGCGCTCAAAATCATTAAAGGTCATAAGTGTTGTAGATCTGTAATTTAACAAGACAGGGTAAACATGCCTGAGCAACTTCCGGGCATAATGTTCCACACTCTCATATCCAACCTTAACTGTGAAACATTAGGGGTTTCTGTTGATACAAAAATTAGTCAGCTGATGTGGACCAATTATATGAAGACACATGTCCTCCTGCGTGGCATGAAATATACTTACCTAGTAACTCATAGTACCTAGCTACTCAACGCACCGAGCTACTCAGCGTGCCAAGCTACTCAACATGCCGAGCATCTAATCAGGAAGATCAAACGATAAAAACAGATTCAATGAACATTCTTATCATGTACAGATGTATATGTCTATTAAATAACAACATATTGTCTATTCATACTGTGATCCCAAGGGGCTATAAATATTTTGTAAAACCCCCCACTAGCGGGTCAAGCTTCCATAAGCAGACATACTAAAGATTAAGGAAAATAGCCAGCAATACAAAACAGTGGACATAGGCCATTTTTCTAAGGCTGAACCACTTTAAATATCATTTGTCTATTTTCTTTATTCATATTTATCTGTGATTAATTAATTACATCAAATATAGTTTTTCACATCAACATACCTCTTGGGGACGGTACGTGTGAGAGAGAATTCGATATACTCGATGTACGTGAACGAGTTCCCTGCGATATACCTCCCATCGAGAAAGAAATGTGCCACAGTCTCACACTCTTCTCTTCGAAAGGTTCTTCAGCCGTCATCGGTGTGGGGTGAATATAAGGAGATGGAGTCGTTAGCCTATTTTGTTCAAAACAGCAAGAGAACATGTTGCCACTCTGAGAGAGCGGCATTAAAGACAAAATGTTGCATACGAAATCAATAGATCGGAGGTCCGAGGGCTAAGTTACGGAATGGGAATGTGTTAGGCACCCATCCCGCCCTTTCGGTTTCTCATGGGAAAGTATGAATATTTTCCTTTATCCCCGTGAAGTGTGTGTATGTGCTTATATAGCGTGGATTGGAATCGTTTGAATCCACAGGAATATTCCTAAAATAATAATAAATGTAGAAGATAGAATATGAGCGTTCATTGCGATATTGATATTAATTGGGAAACGATAATATATGTATGGGATGAAATGCGAAAAAGAATATTATATGTATGTGTATGATAGTTATGAAAATGAAGGGTTTTGAGAAATTTGAAAAATAAGAGAAGTTGGAAAATTGGACTCGAATCTCGAATTTTAATCTGGGACGTCTACGTAGCCTATTAAGTCATCAAAATCCATGTAGTTAGAATGTAGGATAGGGGTGGGGTTTATCCCATAGATTCGCACGAAATTTTATTATGTGTGTACGTGTAGAAAATGTGTTTTTAGTTTTAGAGAAAGTGTGGTGGATAACTCCGTTCGGAATTTACGAGTGTAACCCTATTTTATTTGATTTTTTATGGAAAATAAATTATGTGCAATATACTAATAAAATCGTAGATGTTAATATGTATGAACTAAAGTGAAACTAGATTATGAATCTAACGTAACTAATGCAAAAAAAAGAGATTTAAAAGAGAGGGAGGAGGAATTGGACCTTCCTTGAAGCTTGAGCTTGGATCTTGGATGAACTCCTTTGAATGTTGATGATCGTTGATGAGAGAGAAGGATATTTACCGAATTGGGTGTGAAAAGGATGGGTATTTAGGCTTGAATGGAATTTCTCATATGGAACTTCGCTGATTTCAAGAGAATGTTGCTGAGATCACTGATGCTGATGGATTTGCTGCCCCTTGGGAGTGAGGTCATGGATGCTATTTATAGGGAAGAAGGTGGGTGCTGATAATCCTACCCCAGGGCGTGCCTATTAGTAGGTCACCCTTGACACGGTACCGATAGGCAGGGTTCGAGACCCGTTAATTGGCACTCTCATGCGGACTATTCTGAAAAATGACCGCAGTGCACAAATCTTTGATCAGAATCATGCAAGGGAATACCGTTAGAAAGGTATTTCAGAGACTTTCGAGGGTCCTTTGTACCTCTCCCGGGTCTGAGAGTTGACTTTTGGTCAAATATTGCTCGAAAGCGCATTTCGGTCTTTTGGACGGGAGATCGTCGGACAGAAACGAATTGTTCGTCCATATGGTATGTTAGAATTATTCACGGGGTTACCATTGAAAAGGTTGGGACATGTACTTAGACATTCCAAAGAGTTTCTCTTGGTTTGGAAAGTCGGCCTTAGTAAAACGTGCCCCAGAAGTTTTGAGTGACCTCTCGGAGTAAAATGAGTCGTTCGTCCGTATGGTAAGTCAAAATCGTGTGCGGGGAAGATAGTTAGAAAGGGTATTCAGTTAACGTCAGAGATTCATTCAGTTTCGTTCAAGACGACGAGTTAATTTTGGTCAAACGGAGCCCGGGAGCACTCGGTGTCCTCTAGATTGATTTTTGAGGAAAAACTGATCATTTGTCCGAATGGTTATGTTATTTCACGCATGGAGTGGACCGTTTCAAAGGGGTATATAGGACCTTCAAATATTCAAAGATCTTTCACTCTGATGATGAAGTTGATTGGGGTCAACTCGAGGCCCGGGAGCACCTAATGGCCTCTGAATCCATTTTTGTTAGTGAAATGGTCCGTTCATCCGAACTGTTATTCCGATTCACACACATGGTAGATCATTGGAAAGGGTATTAGGAGCCCTTGGAAGATTCAAAGATCGTTCACTCTGACTATAGAGTTGGCCGGAGTCAAATGGGGCCCGAGGGTGCCCGTAGGCCTCTCGATCAGTACTCGGAGTGCGACCTAGGTTTGCGGTGGAAAGGGAAAGTTCTAGGGGTCTAAGAAGAGACTTAGGGGGTTCTAGAATGTGGTGTCTACAATATATATATATATATATATATATATATAGTACTGCTCTTCTGCGGACCAGTCTCCATTTTAAGAGTGCGGACCGGATATGTGTCACATGACGGTGAGCCCAGAAAAGAGAGAGAGAGTGTGCTTATAATTTCGGCGCTAATTTTTAGGCGCACCGTTAGGTGACACATGTCCGATCCGCATTCTTAAAATGTGAATTTGTCCGTACAAGATAATTATATATGTATGTGTGTGTATATATATATATATATATATATATATATATATATATATATATATATATATATATACATACACACCTTGTTTAACTGCTTTTAACCTTGGGTAAACTGCTAGCTGATAGACTATAAACCCGTGTGACGGCACTATTCATGAATATTTAACTTGGAATTATGAATGAAATATTTAACCCTGCAGACCTCCAAGACCAAGTTAAATATTTTTTCACAGTCTTTAAAGTAAATGAACATAATTCCCAATTTTCAGTTTTACTTCTGTTCTGTAGTAAATACAAAGTTCCATGGATATTCAAATGGTAATATTCAATACAGCAGTCAACAATTGTCCGGTGATTTTATGTTAAATGGAGGGACTCTTTCAATCAACAAAGGATTATTAATGCTGTCCAAATGGAGTTTCGTTGCCAACCAGTCATTTCAATCCAAGCAGTTAAGAAATATAGTCAAGGTTCTATGGGTACTGCATTAGCCAAGTCAAAAAAGTCCCAACAGTCAAAGATTTAGCAAAATAACTTCTTCTTCAAGCTGAAGTCGAAGAGGAAAATTATTGTTACCCCACCTCTTCTGCCGAGTCAACAAATAGTCACCAAGTTAACACATCAGATCCATATTCGAGTTCATTATTCCAAGATGCCCAAGATCCTTGCAGTTTGTAATGAAATTTATTATATTTTTACAGGATAAAATTTGGTCAAAATTTAATGATGAGTTACTATTCATGAGCAGTAAAAATATTCCTCGACATGTTACTATTCATGAATAGTGCCGAATGATTAAAATATTCCCCGATAAGTTACTATTAATGAACAGTGTCGTCGTACGTGTTTACAGTCTATCAGCTAGCAGTTTACCCAAGGTTAAAATCAGTTACCCAAGGTTAAAACAGTTTACCCAAAGTTAAAATCAGTTATCCAAGGTTAAAGCAGTTTACTCGAAGTTAAAAGTTTGTTACCCAAGGTTAAAGCAGTTCACCCGAAGTAAAAGCAAATGAGTTTCAACTATAAATATAGCATTCAGTCATCCATTCAAGGCAGAGTCCAATTTCCTATCTCACTATTGAAAACTCGCTCTCTATCTCCACCTATCTATTGTTCTCTCAATTTTCATTCTTATCATGTATTAAACATTATGCTTTTAAGTTCATCCGGTTCAACCAACTATATTAATAAGTAATCTTTGTAAGTTTACTTTCAGTTATTGTAATTTTAGTTTTCAATTTTTAGTATTAATTTCTGTTTTTATTATATGCGCTGCTTCCCCTTTTGCAACTGTATTAGTCAGTAATCTTTGTAAGTTTATTAATCAATAATATTTGTAACTTTACTTTCAGTTATTATAATTTCTGTTTTCAATTATTAATATTAATTTCTATTTTTATTATATGCGTTACTTCCCCTTTTGGTATCAGAGCTAAGTTCCCAATTATTGTGTTTGATCTATATTTTCAGTTCTCCTTTAAATCCAAGTTCTGACCGATTTGATTCTTACACCCTTCGTGTTTGATCATCCCAACTTTCTAGATCACCTGAACAGTAAATTTGGTATCCAAACAATAAGACCCAAGAGAGTGGCTGGAGCGGATAGGTTTGAGAGGGTATGTATTGAAACATTTTGAGAAAATAAACATGAAAATTGTAATAAGAAAATAGGTTCCTTTAAAAGCTTTAAAATGAATAGATTATTTATATCAAATTCTTTGGCTAGTTCTAGCTCTAGGTCTTCTTTAGCTTTTCCCCCAGACATAATAAATGAATAAGGACCTTTTTATGAAGAAGTAAATTTAGATTTAAATGAACAGTTTACCCAAAGTTAAAATCAGTTACCCAAGGTTAAAGCAGTTTACTCAAGTTAAAAGTCAGTTACCCAAGGTTAAAGAAGTTCACCCGAAGTTAAAGTCAGTTACCCAAGGTTAAAGAAGTTCACCCGAAGCTAAAGTCAGTTACCCAAGGTTAAAGCAGTTCACCCGAATTTAAAGTCAGTTACCGATGGTTAAAGCAGTTAGTTACCTAAGGTTAAAGAAGTTCGCCCGAAGTAAAAGCAAAGGAGTTTCAACTATAAATAGAGCATTCAGTCATCCATTCAGGGCAGAGTCCAATTTACTATCTCACTACTGTAAACTCTTTCTCTATCCTCTTATATCTTAGATATGCTAGACATACTAATTACAACGCTAGTATTTTAGGAATGATGGAATCAAGCCTTTTTAATTGTCCAATACATTTTGATTGTTTTCCTGATTTTACATTAAGTTTAACTGACCCTCACATATTAAAAACCATGACACTAAATATTAAAACATTTAGATATGAAATGTTAGAAGGAAGTAAACCACTTTCTTTAATTTACAGAATTTATTACAAATGTTTAAGGACAAATCTAAATGTCCACGCTTTAGTAAAAAGTCCAAAAGACAAAACTCTACTCAAACAAAGCAGTACAAATGATGCTAATATTCAAGTCCCTAGGTCAATAAATTGGAAAGATATTAATTTACCAAACGATTGTTTATTAAAAAATGAAAATCATCCCCGAAAAGTGTAAAACAATGCTATTAATCTTGAACAAATCCAAGAATACCTTGACGGATCAATTAGAATAAGTTTTGATCAACTACGATTTAAAAATCTCCATATTAGAGATGATAGTAAATCTAGAGATGATAGTAAATCCCAAACAAGTTATTTAACAAGAAAAGACGATGATCTAATATCTAGAGATAATCTTAAGTTAAAAGAAATTGATACAACTTCCCGAGTAAGTAAACCTTGTTATACAACGACCTCAAATTTTAATAGTGATGAAGATCAACATTCCCCCACTCAAACAGATTTTGAAACAGGTTCAGTAAATCACCAAGTATTAACAATTAATAAAGACTATAAAATTGACATGATCAAATTAGAAAAAGATTTTGAATCAAAAGAAAACCGTACTAAACGACAAGCATATGGAGAAAAGTACTCCCCAAGAGAAAATGATAAAATAATAAGAAAGTGGAAAACTTTAATGAATAAAATAAGAACAGACATAAAGTTCTTTGACTATTTAGATAACTATTATCACAAAATAAATGTCCTAACAAAAGAAAAATGGAAAAAATAAGATAAAACTACAGTCTCGTCTAGTTATCCTCCACTAGAAACCATTTAAGTAAATCACTTGGGAATAGAAGTAGTTGCTACACCCTTTAAAGTTACTTCAACTAATGATGAAATCAAATAAGTTATTGAACAAAATAATTACACTAACCAATACCTGAATACTTTAGCAAAATAACTAGAATCCATTGAAAATAAGTTAGACAAATCAAACCTAGCATATAAAAGAGAAATACCTTTAATTCAACTTTCGGAGGTCCGGAAAGGAATAAATTTACAAACAAAGTCTGAGAAAACTCTAGATAAAATAGAAAAAATGCTTAAGATATCAAAGAAGAATCATCAAAGACTATTACAACTATCAACAAAAATACCTATATTAACCAAATAGACTCATTCCAAGAATCTACTACAGACAAAGATATCCAGACTATTGAAAAACAATTTACTAATGTTGAATTAAGTAGAATAAAAAACTCCAGAGTAACTTTAACCACCTTAACAAAAAATTGGTATACAAGACCAATGTAACACCCCGTATTTTTGTTGCATTTAATATTTAATTAATTCGGGAATTCAAAATTACTTGTGTGTCGTAATTTTAATTTAATTAATTATGGCAATTTATATTTAAATATTAATCGGGGAGTGAATGGTTAATATTTAGGGAAATTTATTTACTAAGTAAATAGTAATAATGTATTTACGTCATTTCAGGTATTAATGACGGGATATGTACTTATCACAGCCGGAAGTCGGTATAGACTAATTTGGGTGTGAAATAAGGATTTTAATAAATTTATTCGGATGCCAATTCTGAGTGTAAGGTAGAGTCCAGATGGGCCGAGATAGTCAAAAAAGTGTATCGGGGGTAGTAAAAAGGTCACGAGACGTTTTTAGACATATTCGGGCCCACACGGGGGCATTTGGGTCACTTGGGCTTGGTCCATTAGGCAAAAAACGGGATTAAGGCTAATTAAACAATTATAAGAAATAAAAGAACGGCTGATGTGAGTGTTAGGAAAAAAGTTAGTGGGCTAGGAAACCCTAACAACAGTTAAAGGCAAACTTGGGGATCACAGGATAGCCAAAAAGAGTCATCTTCAACCTTGGGCATTCAACTCCAAAATCAGACTCTATGAAACCTGGGCAAGTGGTTAACTTCCTATAGCATTTAAATTATTTTTCAATTCATATTCATGTGATGTGTGTAATCAAAGAAATTTTTTAGGGATTTAAAGGGTATAAACATGGGGTTTTGCAAACCATGAATCTGATTTCTAAATTGAGTAGAAATTCATGTATAATCTGAGTTGTGTATTTATATCTGGTAAGATGTGTAAACCCGGATGAATTAGAAATGAATTGGGGATACAGAATTGATATTTAAATGGGTAAAAAGATTAAATTGGATTTTACCCCAAACTTGTGATAACAGTGAAGGAAGTGAATTAATTGATGTTTTTGGACTTTATGGAGGTTCCTCATAAAGGTTTTTGATGTCTATTGTCGATGGGAAAGCTTGGTTTTCATTATAGAAGAAGTTAGGGTTTAGAGGTATTCAGCCATGGCTGATACAACCAACTTGGGGAAGACGAGGACCTGATCGATCGATCGATCGAAGGTGGACCATCGATCGATTGATGGTCTGAAAATTTTGACAGCTTCGCCCAGTTATGTATATAAAAGGAAAATTTTATTATATAACCTTTCATGTTTTAATTATTGAGAAATTAATTAGGATTTGAGGTATATTTTGTGTGGCACATCATGATTAAAAATTAATTGGGGTTTGGAGGAAATTAGGTGTGACACACAAGAGTTAAATTTTGAGAATTTTAATTTAAAATGGTTAAATACGGATTGAGTGAATAAGTCTGAGAATATTGGTTGAGCGATACCGAGATGTAAATTTTATTTAGGTGAAGGCTAAATAATTTAGAGTCGGGGATTTAGATTCGGGTGATGTTATTTCGAGCCACGAGAGTAACCCCGAATATATTGGTTGGGGCGATACCAAAAGAAATTAATGTGCAAATTAATTAATAATTAAAGTTGGGCCATAAACTCATAATAAATTGGAATAGGCTTGTGTCACGGACTTAGTACACGGTGTATTCGGGATATTTTAAATTCATATATATATATATATATATATATACGGTGTGTGATAGTATATATATGGTGTGTTCATTAATATCAGTGGATATATATTATTATTATATACTCTAGTGCTATAGGGGGAGGTTGCGCGTAGTGGATGAATCCCCTAGCTTGAGGAGTAGGGCGAGTATATTTCGAGGTTATAGCGTCCATTATATGGGTGAGGGGCATCTTACTTTTAGGGAAGGAATATGACCGCCTCCAACATGTATGTATTTAGCAAGTTAGCAAGCGCTTCTGACTTGGGGTAACTAGGTTATGTGAATACACCTAGTGGGATAGAACGTTAGAGAATTTATATCCGGTGAGACTTTACTCGGGTGGATACTACTATTAAATGTTATTCCAGTATGTTCATGAATGCTGTAATATGACTATAGGTATATAATTAGGTAAATAATTATATACGAGATAATTAACACAAAGCATGAGTTGTATTATATGTATAACAGATATGAAAGTTATAGGATATTAAAGGGAAATGAGTTAATTAAGTTGATGTTGATACTAACTTAAAAATCATAATTAAGGCATACTCAGTTAGAGTAGGGTGGTTGCAAAGGGTTATATAATTTATCTAGTCATGAGAATAAGAACTAGGTAAATTTAATTAAGGCGTTAGTAGTGAACATTAGAGGAGGGGTGAGGATGTCCTCAAGGGAGTACGACACTAACTAAAATATGGAGAGTATGCATATTTACTTATTACAGCAAGTTAATCATTTGCTAAATATTTTTCAAATGTTTTTGGGTACTAACCCTTGCTATGAAATTTTTTAAAAACCTTTTAGGTGTCCAGTCATAGGGACGCCAGGCTTGACTAAATTCCAAGGATTCGTTGCTGCAGCATATGTGGATGTTGTGGGAGTTTGATAGACGCCTCACTCTTTCATTCCTAGTATAGAGACTTCTTATTAGACATTTCGAGCATGTCGCTCACAGTTCATTTAGTTTTTATCAGACATGTTGAGATTGTTTACTTGTCTTCATTTTATATTTGTTGGGTTTGGGCCGATGGTTTATTCGGTCAGTTAATTAATTGTGAATGATTGTTTCAATTAATTGTGATTATTGTGATATTTTATTTCCGCATGAGATTTTCATTTAAGTTAATGAAAGATAAAACTTGTCACCAGTCTAATTTTCTCACTTAGGTGGTTAGTAATTAAAAAGGCGACAATGATGCTAAGAATGAACCAACTGAGAAACCTGTTCTAACTTAATTTAGGATTGATCACCCGGGGTTAATTAGGCGGGGGTGTCACAGATGGTATCAGAGCATCAGGTTCTAGTGTCCTTAGGATTTGTGCGTCTTACTACGTTTCAGCATAGCATTCGGTTGTTATAGAGCCCTATTATTAGGACTGTTGATTCATTTTTTTTCACTTGTGAGATATCGTATTTACTCTATGAACATTTTTGTATAAATTGTGTACTTATACAATTCAATCTATTTCAGATGCCACCAAGGAGACAGTGAGCGGAGAGGGCTAAGGCTAGGGATGAGGACAGGGAGGATCAGGAGCCACAGGTACCGCCACCCCCACCCCCACCCGAGTTGATTTACACTACTTAGTTGGTAGTGAAAGTGGACTAGGCGGTCGAGACAGCGATGCGAGCTATGGAAGTTCACTTTCCATAGCCCCATGTACCGCCTCCAGTGGCACTAGCAGTTCAGGCTCCAGTGGGGCCACAGTTTTGGCAGCAAGTTAGGGAGACCTTTCAGAAGGGTCAACCACCTGAGTTTCGGGGTAGCACCGATGTGGTAGAGTCTTGTGACTGGAAGAAGAACATTCAGTGCCATATGTGCATGCTAGATTGTACCGATGTGCAGAAGCAGATGCTTACTACCTTTCATCTGTCGAGGACAGCCTTACAGTGGTGGGAGTCAATTACCACCGTTGAGGAGGTGGGTTTGATGATGATAGAAGAATTCTAGGTGCGGTTAGATTTAGTAAAGGCTGAGATGAGGAAGAAGTTTAGTGATTTAGTGCGCTTCCATGATAAGGGGAGCAAGAGAGTGGGAGAGCCAAGCCAACAGGGCAAGGCAGTTATTAGTGGTGACACGAGTGGTACTCAGCAACAGACTGGCAGTCAGCAGGGGAATCAGGCTAAGAAGTTTAAGCCTGATGGGTTCCGACCGGGAGGACAGGGATTCAAGCAGGGACAGTCGGGCCCGAATTAGCAGCAACAGGTTCCTCAGGGCTGTCTGGGCCAAGGGAACAATGGGGGAGGCCAACAGGGCTAGCCACATCAGGGCCAATAGGGCCAACGACAGGGGGATGGTCAGAAACACTGTTTTGTCTATGACCATCCAGGACACTTCAAGAGGGAGTGCCCACAGAGGGGCAGGGGTCATCAGTAGGAGGCCCAACAGGGGCAATGGGGACATATGCCACCAGCAGCACCAGCCCCACCCACCCCACCGCAATAGGGGCAGATACATTACGGGCGTGTGTATAACGTCTGAGATGTTCCTAATCCTCTAGCGCAGCAAGCACCGCCAGCAGTTGAGGGTATGTTTCTCATTCATGGTTATGAGGGTAGTATTATTTTTGACACGTGAGCATCACATTCATTCATTAAATCTAATTTTGCTAAACGGGCCGCATTACGAGAGACCTCGGGTAGTCTTCGAATGTGTGTGGAGTCACCAGTAGGCAGCGGGGCTTCGATTCACTCAATTTTCCGGGGAGTGGACATTTGGATTGGGAGGCTTAGTTTAGCAGCGAACCTCTTAGTGTTAGATATGGAGGGGTACGATGTCATCCTGGGAATGGATTGGTTGGCCGATTATCGGGCGACTGTGGATTGTTACAAGAGGACAATCATGTTCTCCATTCTAGGACAGGAGATGTTCTTGATAGCAATGCCGTTACCCGAGGGAGGGTCACGCACGCACCTGTATTACATCGAGGAGGAAACCTCACAGGAGGTGGAGATTTCGTTGGACTCAATCCCGGTAGTGAGGGACTTTGAAGATGTGTTCCAGGAGATACAAGGGTTGCCACCCAGCAGGGAAATCAAATTTGTAATAGATTTTTCATCGAGGACGGGGCCAATTGCTCGGGCCCCATACCGTATGGCCCCTTCAGAGATGCATAAATTGAGAGACCAGATTCAGCAGCTTCTGGGTCAAGGTTTTATTCAGGGGAGTACATCGCCGTGGGGTGCACCGGTGTTGTTTGTGAATAAGCGGGATGGTTCACTACGGTTATGCATGGACTATAGGGAGTTGAACAAGGCGACGATACATAATAAGTATCCGTTACCTAGAATTGATGATCTATTTGACCAGTTGAGAAGGGCGTCTTATTTCTCTAAGGTCGACTTGAGATCAGGGTATCATCAACTACGTATCCGAGAGGAGGATGCTCCTAAGACCGTTTACCTATCGCGGTATGGATCATATGAGTTCAGGGTGATGCCATTCGGGCTCACCAACACACCAACAGGGTTTTCATGGAATTTCTCGATCAGTTTGTCATAGTGTTCATTGATGACATCCTGATCTACTCGCGCACCGAGGAAGAGCATGCAAAGCATCTACGTATAGTTTTATAGACACTGCGAGATCACCAGCTCTATACCAAATTTGGGAAGTGTGGATTTTGGATATGGGAGGTATAGTTTCTTGGCCACGTGGTGCAGACCGGGGTATTTTAGTGGATCTGAGAAAGGTATCGGCGGTGAGGGAGTGGGGGTAGCCCACGACACCGAACGAGGTGCGCAGTTTTCTAGGATTGGCCGATTATTACATGCGATTCATCAAAGGATTCTCAAAGATTGTGGGACCTTTGACGAATCTGACCTGGAAAGGGGTACCTTTCACTTGGAGCGATCATTGTCAATTAGCTTTCGACGAGCTAAAGGACAAGTTGACATCTGCACCCGTACTTGCTTTGTCGAAGGGAGTATTAGAGTATCGGGTTTACACTGACGCATCCTTACAGGGACTTGGGGGTGTGCTTCAGCAGGAGTAAAGGGCTATAGCTTATGCATCCAGAAAGCTAAAGCCCCACGAAAGGAATTACCCCACTCACGACCTAGAGCTAGTAGCGGTCATTTTTGCTTTGAGGATATGGAGACATTATGTTCTGGGAGAGCAGTTCACGTTATTCACGGATCATAAATCACTTCGGTATCTCTTCATGCAGAAGGATCTGAATATAAGGAAGAGGCGATGGCTAGAATTTGTGAAAGGCTACCAGTTTGATATTCAGTATCATCCTAATAAGGCTAATTTTGTAGCAAATGCATTGAGCCGGAGACCGACTAGGGAAATATCAGAAGTTTGGAAAGCAAAGTGGTTAGAGCTTCGATATGAGGATGTTGTAGCCAGGGCTTGCGTGTCAGCATTATCCATCACACCTGAGATCATTATGCGGGTTGTGAGGGCTCAGGCAGAGGATCAGGTCTACCGAGATAGGGTGAGCCAGTTGGTAGCTAAGGGAGAAGAAGGTTACTCGATTAGCTCAGAAGGAGGCTTTTGCCTAAATGGGAGGTTAATTATGGCAGAGGATGAGGAGTTAAGGCACGCTGTTATGACAGAGTCCCATGGGTCAAGATTCGTGGTACATCCCGGTGGGGATAAGATATACCAGGATATGAGGAGGCAGTATTGGTGGGAAGGAATGAAACGAGACATATTAGAGTTTGTTTCAAAATGTGCCACGTGTTAGCTTGTGAAAGTTGACCACCAAAGACCATCAGGGATGCTACAGCCACTGAAGATTCCCATGTGGAAGTGGGAGAGCATATCCATGGACTTAATTATAGGGTTACCTATATCACAGAGGGGTCACAATTCCATATGGGTCATTATGGATCGATTGATTAAAGTGGACCACTTCCTGTCGATTTGCACAGACTTTGAGACGATGTGATATGCGCAGCTACTCATAGCTAAGATTGTTAAGCTGCATGGGGTACCGGTTAATATTATGTCTGACAGAGACAAAATCTTTGTGGCCCACTTTTGGCATAGCTACATGGCACCATTCGAGGCACTATACATGAGACCTTATCGTTCACCCGCTTGTTGGTTAGAGGTGGGGGATAACAAACTATTGGGGCCAGAGATTTTTTAGGAGACGTCTGCCAAGATTGAGTTGATCCGAGGGAGGATTCGGATAGCTCAGGATAGGAAGAAGAGTTACGCTGATGCTTCACGGAGACATGTGGAGTTAGAGGTTGGGGACCAGGTATTAGTCCGGGTGTCCCCTATGGAATGGGTGATGAGGTTCGGCAAGAAGTTTAAGTTAGAATCAAGGTACGTGGGACCTTTACCTATTATCGAGAGGATGGGACCAGTAGCTTATTGGCTGGGATTTCTAGAGCACCTTAAGAGGATACACGACGTGTTCCATGTGGCATCGCTGAAGAAATATCGCAGGAGCGAGAGGGACTTCTGGTACATTCCCCTCGAGGAAATTGATTTACATCCAGATATCTCATATGAGGAGAGACCAGTGGCTATTCTGGACCGTAGTGAGCAAAAGTTACGATCCAAGGTTGTTCCACTAGTTAGAGTATAGTGGGGTCATCACAACGTTGATGAGTCTACCTGGGATCGGGAGGAGGATATGCGGGAACAATATCCAGAGATTTTCACCACAGGTACGACTTAATTTCGGGGACGAAATTCCTTTGTAAAGGGGGGAGTATGTAACACCCCGTTTTTTTCATGCATTTAATATTTAATTAATTCGGGAATTCAAAATTACTTCTGTGTCGTAATTTTAATTGAATTAATTATGGTAATTTATATTTAAATATTAATCGGGGAGTGAATGGTTAATATTTAGGGAAATTTATTTACTAAGTGAATAGTAATAATGTATTTGCGTCATTTCGGGTATTAATGACGGGATATGTACTTATCTCAGTCGGGAGTCGGTATAGACTAATTTGGGTGTGAAATAAGGATTTTTATAAATTAATTAGAATGCCAATTATGAGTGTACGGTTGAGTCCGAATGGATCGAGATAGTCGGAAAAGTGTACCCGAGGATAGTAAATGGCTCACGAGACATTTTTAGACATAGCCGGTCCCACACGGGGGCATTTGGGTCACTTGGGCTTGGCTCATTAGGCAAAAAAGGGTAAAAAATTATAAGAAATAATGGAACGGCTAATGTGAGTGTAGAAAAAAACTTAGTGGGCTAGGAAACCCTAACAACAGTTAAAGGCAAACTTTGGGATCACAGGATAGCCAAAAAGAGTCATCTTCAACCTTGGGCATTCAACTCCGAAATCAAACTCTATGAAACCTAAGGCAAGTGGTTAACTTACTATAGAATTTAAATTATATTTAAATTCATATTCATGTGATGTGTGTAATCAAAGAAATTCATTTTGGGATTTAAAGTGTATAAACAAGGGGTTTTGCAAACCATGAATTTGATTTCTAAATTGAGTAGAAATTCATGTAAAATTTGAGTTGTGTATTTGTATCTGGTAAGATGTGAAAACCCGAATGAATTAGAAACTAATTGGTGATACGGAATTGATATTTAAATGGGTTAAAAGATTAAATTGTATTTTACCCCAAACTTGTGAAAACAGTAAAGGGAGTGAATTAATTGATGTTTTTGGACTTTATGGAGGTTCCTCATAAGGTTTTTGATGTCTATTGTCGATGGGAAAGCTTGAATTTCAGTATAGAAGAAGTTAGGGTTTGGAGGTATTCGACCATGGATGAAACAACCAACTTGGGGAAGACGAAGACCTGATCGATCGATCGATCGATCGAAGGTGGACCACCGATCGATCGATGGTCCGGAAATTTTGACAGCTTTGCCCAGGTATGTATATAAAATAAATTTTTTATTATATAACCTTTCATGCTTTAATTATTGAGAAATTAATACATGAGTTTAAATCTAATTAATTGTGAATAAAATTAATTAGGATTTGAGGGAGACTTTGTGTGGCAGATCATGAATAAAAATTAATTGGGGTTTGGAGGAAATTAGGTGTGACACACTAGAGTTAAATTTTGGGAATTTTAATTCAAATGGTTAAATATGGATTGAGTGAACAAGTCCGGGAATATTGGTTGAGCGATACCGAGATGTAAATTTTATTTAGGTGAAGGCTAAATAATTTAGAGTCGGGGATTTAGAGTCAGGTGATGTTATTTCGGGCCACGAGAGTAACCCCGAATATATCGGTTGGGGCAATAACAAAAGAAATTAATGTGCAAATTAATTAATAATTAGAGTTAGGCCATAAACTCATAATAAAATGGAATAGGCTTGTGTTACGGACTTAGTACACGGTGTAGCCGGGATATTTTATATTTATATATATACGGTGTGTGATAGTATATATATGGTGTGTGCATTAATATAAGTGGATAGATATTATTATTATATACTCTAGTGCTATAGGGGGAGGTTGTGCGTAGTGGATGAATCCCCTAGATTGAGGATTAGGGCGAGTATATTCCCTGGTTATAGTGTCCATTTTATGGGTGAGGGGCATCTCACTTTCAGGGAAGGAATATGACCGCCTCCAACATGTATGTATTTACCAAGTTAGCGAGCGATTCTGACTTGGGGTAACTAGGTTATGTGAATGCACCTAGTGGGATAGCACTTTAGAGAATTTATATCCGGTGAGACTTTACTTGGGTGGATACTACTATTAAATGTTATTCCAATATGTTCGTGAATGCTGTAATATGACTATAGGTATATAATTAGGTAAATAATTATATACGGGATAATTAACACAAAGCATGAGTTGTATTATATGTATAACAGATGTGGAAGTTATATGAAATTAAAGGGAAATGTGTTAATTAAGTTGATGTTGATAATAACTTAAAAATCATAATTAAGGCATACTCGGTTAGAGTAGGGTGGTTGCAAAGGGTTATATAATTTATCTAGTCACGAGAATAAGAACTAGGTAAATTTAATTAAGGCATTAGTAGTGCACATTAGAGGAGGGGTGAGGATGTCCTCAAGGGAGTACGACACTAACTAAAATATGGAGAGACTTCTTATCAGATATTTGGAGCATGTGGCTCATAGTTCATTTAGTTTTTGTCAGACATGTTGAGATTGCTTACCTGTCTTCATTTTATATTTGTTTGGTTTAGGCCGATGGTTTATTCGGTCAGTTAATTAATTGTGAATGGTTGTTTCAGTTAATTGTGATTATTGTGATATTTTATTTTTGCATGCGGTTTTCATTTAAGTTAATGAAAGATAAAACTTGGCACCAGTCTAATTTTCTCACTTAGGTGGTTAGTAATTAAAAAGGCGACAGTGATGCTAAGAATGAACCAACTGAGAAACCTGTTCTAACTTAATTTAGGACTAATCACCCGGACTTAATTAGGCGGGGTGTCACAACCAACACCCCCAGATAGCAATATGAAGAAAGAAATATACACAATCGATTCTCGATTTCATCGGATAGACTTTATGAATGGAATATAGATGGATTATCTGAACAAGAAATTTTAAATAAAATTCAACACATATCTGTGGTTGCCAACAATTACCTAAATAATTAAAACATTCCCCAATTAGAAATAGTTGAGCTTTTAACAACAGGATTCACCGATACATTAAAATCTTGGTGGGATAAACATCTTACCGAAGAATCAAAGGAACAAATTAAATCTTCTGTCCAACAAGATGCTAATGGCCTCCCAATTTTTGATGAAAGCATTGGAATTGAAATTCCAGATGGAGTTAACACTCTAGTTTTTACAATAATAAAACATTTTTTAGGAACACCGAGTAATATAACCTCAGGAATTCATAATCAACTAAGTAACCTTAGATGCCCAACTTTGAATCTTTTTAAAGTATTATTAAGACTTATCTTGTTTTATGTATTCATACCACTTTCTTCATTGGATAATAATTTTTAAAATTTTGAAAGGTATTGTGATTTTAATTCTCAATTTTCTATTTTTCCAATTAAATCAATTAATAATTCTTCCCGTTCTTCTTGTTTAGTGATAATATTGATAGTTTTACAGCAGTTGTCTTTGCATCCTAATTTTATATCTGGAGAACTAGAGTTTGTACCTGATTCATAGTAACTTGATGCTTCATAATAAGTGTTTTGTTCACCTTCACTAGAAGAATTTTTAATTCAAATTTTTTGTATATTTCTTGTGTTACTTCCGATGATAGTTGTTTACTAGTTAATGGTTTGACTGCTACTTGTATTAATCCTATATGTAGGAAATTGAATTCATTTTTTCTTTGTTTTGTAATAGCTTCCCTAGTTAATAGTTGAATTCTATCGTGTTCTTTATTTAAAGCATAAACATCTTTAACACTTTTAACATTGTAATTAGTATTAAAGGATGACTTTAGGAAACTAGTTTTGTAAATTTCTTTTGTTGGGACTTTGGGAATATTCCAATCATTTAAATATAAATTTACTGTAATACCCCGTATTTCTGAATATTTCTATTTAATTAAATTGGAGAATTAAATGCGAAAAGAAGATTTAATTTAAATTACGTAAGAGAAGTAATTTAATGCGATTTATAAAAAATTATGATTATGGAGTATTAATCAAGAGATAGATACCGATTAATATTGCCTCATTCTATTTACTCAGTGCGAGTAGTAAATAGTTACTTAACGCGTCTAGACCGTTTTGGGGCGAGAACGAGTAATATATTTTTAAGTGACTCAAATGATAACTTAGAGGTCACGGTTAATCCCGGAAGGGTCGAAATAGTCAAAATAGTATACCCAGGGGTACTAGTTGGGTCCCGGGATGTTTTTGGACTAAGCCGGGATCGTTCAGGGGCGTTTTAGTCTTTTAAAATATAGGAGTGAGAAGACCTACGAATTTAATAACTCTAAGTCAGATTATAAGAGTTGGAGGCTAGGGTTAGAGAGAATAAAAAACAGACCATAGCCATTAGAGAGAAGAGAGAAACAATTCTCAAGGCAAAAGGAAGAATTGGGAAGGATTCAAAGGAGATTTTCACCACAAACTTGTGGGGAAGGAAGATTGAAGGCGAAAAAAATTCAATCATCAACAACAATCACAAAATCATAACCCCTCTATCAAGGCAAGTGTTTTATTGTAAATTAAATTCAAGTTATAATACCCATGTGTAGGGAGTTTTAAGAATTGGTTAATTCTATTGAAAAACCATGAATTAAATGTTTGAATTGATCACATGTTTGGGTAGGATTGCATCTAGAATGAATCCCTACGTAAATGTAAAATTAAATTTGAATATATTTGATGATTAACATAGAATCTTTACGAGTTCTTGGTTGAAGAAGACGAATCTTGAATGACTTAGGGTTTAATTGATGAACACAAGATGCCAATCTGCCAGAATTTTTGACGTAACTTTAAACGTATTCCATTTTAACTTTACTTCGAATTAGAGTGTGAAACATACATCCCTGGAAAGGTATATCTCTTAGCTATCCAATGAACTTCGAATCGGGTCAATCGGAGTTCTGTAGAGGGAGAAATCGAAGTTTTACTAGAGGGTGTTTAATCTGCCAGCATAGTAATCTGTCAGAAGTTTGACGTGATTTTAAACGTGTACGATTTGAGTTTTACTTAAAATTAGAGTGTGAATAAAAAATTTATGGAAAGGTATATCTCTTAGTGATGATGTTAAGAATTAGCACCACCAGGTGAGATGTTTGCAAGGTCAATATATTAGTAACAATGGTAGCACAGCTATATAAAGAGATAAGAGAAGAGGTGAGGATATGAGGAATCAACACCGAAATATGAGTGGTTCATCCAATCTGGCCTACGTCCACTGTGAGTGTGTGAGTAATATCACTGAACAAAGGCACTAATGGCCATAGGTACAATTCACTCAAGCTCTCTCTCTCTCTCTACTGTATCTTTAGACAGAGTTTTAGCTAGGGTTTTAATAGCAGGATCCCTTTGCATGGTAGGGGATGATCCCTATATATAATGCCTAGGGGGTGTAATGTACCCCCCATGAATGCAATGAGCATGTGTGTGGTATCCTCAACAATGTGGGAATGCCATCTGTCACTGTCACATGTAAGCAATGATGATGAAATATTCTCCCACATGTGGAGAATAATCTTGTTACAACTGATTTGTGCCCAGGTGTCCTTATCCAAATGTCAACAAATGCTCGGCAGTCATGTTGGCGAATGACCTCGGCCTGGGAGAGGCCGAGTTGTAAAGGCTTGATATCCGTTCAATCCGAATAACGTCATAAGGAGTCTCAGCCTGATCTCAGCTGAGACATTATGCTGGGTCGGCCCCAGCCGAGGTAGGGATAGTCCCATGCTGGTGATTACTAAGGCCTCTTATGACCTCATCCCAAGCCGAGGTTGAACCGGTTCCATGTTGAGGGTCGTCTCCCTGTCACCTCGGGCCACCCTTGGCCGAGGTTTCCATACCCAGAGTGCTGTTGATGCCTGTGATGCGCGCAGTGCCCCCTTGGCTGTGTAGATGGTAGTGTCGGCCAGAGCCGAGGTATGTCTCGCCGAGGGATGATATCGTGGGCCCTTGCCCCTCATAGGGTCGATCAATGTCTTGGCCATCATCTTGGCTGAGGTAGGTATCTCTGGGCCGAGGTTATACTTGGGGATATCAATCACCCCCCAGCCCTTAGTCATATGCGAGAGAAAGTGGCTAGGGGATTGTCTCACCTCCGAGGCCTGTCCGTCCCAAGGCTAACACCTGCGCAACACCTGTCCCAGGCCAAGGCGTGCCCACTTGGTTTGCGCGTGCTGTCAGTTGTCCCTTGGGTTTCCCAAGGCAGTGATGGGCCTTGGGAAGTGTGCCCAAGTATTTAAGGGTTAAATCCCACCACTTTCTCTTTCTTCTTCATTCCTTTCTTTCGCGCGCATAGTTTCTGCAAGTTTTCTCTCTAAGGCTTCTTCACCCCATCGCTCTTTCTGCAGTGGATTTCCCCTAGTTTCTTGTGAGATCTCTTCATTTCATCCATCAACTCATCTTCAGGTACCTTTCCCTTTCCATTTCCTTTGTTTTTGGCGTTTGATTTGAATTTTCCGGCGAGATTTTTGAGTTATCCGATAATTGTTTGAGTTTTTTGACAAGTTTCATTGATTCAGGCGACCTGTGTTTACTTGAAATTTCTTAGTTTGATCTTCAAACCCCTTTACTTTACAAGCCCATCGTGTTAATAGCTTTAGGAGTTTTCCTTAAGTTTAGGGTCGTTCTAAGTCTTGGGTCGTCCTCTGATGCTCAGACCCTTGTACCAACTTCTTGAGGACTTCCCCTCTCTCAGAGAGAAGACCTTAGAAAAAATTAGGCAAATAGAGAGAGCTCAGGAAGAAGCTCGTAGGTCTCAGGAGTTCCCTATTAGACCTCTCTTTCCCCCACCTCTGAAGGTGGTATATCCTGATCCTCTTGAGAACTTTTATCAAACAGACGTCTCTGCCAACCGTTTGCCGATGTCTGAGTCTGAGTCCTCCACCTAAGACCCCATGTCTGTAGACTCTTTCCAGGAAGCCATGGACTTTACACCTCGGCCTGGTCAGGCCCCTGACCAGGCCGAGGTCTCCAGCCGAGCCTCATCTCAGAATGGTTCAAGTACCTCAAATTCTTCTTCAGAGGTCGAACTTGTTGTGCCAAGTGTGGATGTGCCACCCATTCTAGATGTCATTCCTTTGTCGGCCGTTACAGGGGTAGAGTTTGCTCAGAGGTTTCCTGGTCATCCGTCTGCTCCAGCCGACGTTAAGCTTGACGACGATGATGAGGATGCCGAAAGTGATGTTGACGTCTCTGAGGCGGACGAGTATGAGAGCACAGTAACTGAGGTGGATATGTTGCACTTCAGATACTTATACTCCATCAGTCCCTCAATCAAATTAAGGAGACCTCTGAGGTAAGAGAGGGCTTACCACGACCGAGATGGAGAAATCTGCTTGTATGAGCAGATGTTTAAGTTAGGGTTTCGTCTACCCATTCACCCTGTCATTAGGTCCATTATTTCCTTCATCACCTTGGCCCCCTCGCAGCTCTCTCCCAATGCTTGGAGAGTTATTATAGGGGCCATCATCTTGTGGAGGGCAGTCCACCACTCTGAACTCCCGGTTCAGGTCTTTGCTGGTTGTTACGTCCCTACCTCGGCCAAAAATCATCCGAGCTACTATCACTTCGTGGCTCGGAGGCCTGAGAAGAATATGCTCTTGGTCACTCAGACCTCGAATCACAATTGGAAACCCCGACATTTTTTTGCCTCAGGGCCATGGGAATTTGGCTCATCTGTTCCCTCTTCCACTTTTGAGACGAGGGTACCCCTCAGATGGGGTAAGGTCACCATGTCTGCCAGGGCCGATCCTGGCCTAAGTCTTCAGAACGGAAAAAAGGTGAAAGCCCTACAAGACCAAGGGGCACATGTTCTGTTCGTCAAGTTCGAACATCTGCTGACCCCCCAGTATCTCTCGGGGACGAGCCTAGGTGGAAGTCCCCTTGTTGACTTTGTTAAGGATTTTACTTTTTGTTCCAAGTCTAACCTCTGATCATTCATGTTTGATTTCTGACTCTTATCTTTTCACTTTTGCAGAGAGACCTCCAGGTGTCCCGGACGAATTGTGGGAGATGGCAGCTCCAAGTTTGGCTAGACTTGCAAAGAGGACTGGTTTGAACGCTCCTCCTCCAGCTCCCTCAACATCTAAGTCCAAGAAGAGGGCCCCTAAGGTCCTGGCCTGTGAGGATCAGAGGCCGACCTCAAGACAAAAGAGGGCCTCAGACGCTGCGATCCCCATCTCAGCCGACACCCTGTCGGCTCGTCTGGACCAGCTGAAACTTACCGATAGCGTGGTCGGCCACAGCAGACAAGCCATGGACGTACTTGCCAACATGATGACCGAGGCCGACAAGCATTTTTACAGGGCCATGGAAACCCCTATGATGGTTGAATTCGGCCTTCACCGAGTCGTCCAGGTATAAATTGTTCCTGTCAGAATTTTGTAAGTGCAACGTCTGATTTTTCTCTCACCTAACCTCTTCATTTACTGTGCAGGGTGCGACTTCCATGTACCAGCTATCTAATTGGGCCATAAGGAAGTTGCCTCTTATTTATAAGGGGCAGGAGGCTGAGAAGGTCGAGAGTGCCCTGAAGGCCGAGGTTGACCGTCTGAGGTCTGAGTTACAGAATGCCGAGAATAAGGCCCAGACCTCTGAAAATAAGGCTCAGGGTTTGGAAAAAGACATCTCTGCGCTCGTCCAAAGCCATGCCCAGGCCCTGAATGATAAGGATGACGTTCTGCAGAGGAAGGTCAATGCGGCTGTGAAGGCTGCCCTTGCAGATGCCTCAGAGAGAATAATTTATGACTACAAAGTCTCTGAGGAGTTTGTGGGTTTTGGTTTTGAGTACCTCGAAAGAGGTATCAAAGCCACTACCAGATGGGCCGAGGTCAGAGAGAAGGAGGTTGGCACTATAAAGGCCTCCGACTTTGTGGGCCTCGGATTCGCCGACCCTCATTTTGCCCAGGCACTGCAAGAGATAGAAGACGAGGCTGCTGCCCCTGGTCAGACTGCTACTCTGGAAGTGACTGATCTCGGAGGGGTTGACCCTTCTGATGATGTGGCTGAGGTGACCAATGCTGATCAGGTCAACCCAGCCGAGACTGTCAATGCTCCCCCCTCAGACCTTTAACTTGTAACAAATTTTTGTTTTGTAAATTGTAATTGAACTTGATTTGTAACCCCCCTGAATGTTATGTAATCTCTTCTTTTTACTGAATGCCAATCTTCTTTTATTTTGACCTCTGAATGTCTCTGAATACTATATGATCTCTGAATGCTATATGACCTCTGAATGCTAAGAGGTTAGCCTCATAATAAATGTCACCAAATTAATGATGTTAAGGGTCTGAGGTCATCTAACCCAGGTGTCTGAGCTCAGACCTCGTCACCACCGAGTGATGTTATGAGGGTCTGAGGTCCTCACCTAAGAGGTTAGCCTCATAATAAATGTCACCAAATTAATGATGTTAAGGGTTTGAGGTCATCTAACCCAGGTGTCTGAGCTCAGACCTCGTCACCACCGAGTGATGTTATGAGGGTCTGAGGTCATCACCTAAGAGGTTAGCCTCATAATAAGTGTCACCAAATTAATTATGTTAAGGGTCTGAGGTCATTTAACCCAGGTGTCTGAGCTCAGACCTCGTCACCACCGAGTGATGTTATGAGGGTCTGAGGTCATCACCTAAGAGGTTAGCCTCATAATAAGTGTCACCAAATTAATGATGTTAAGGGCCTGAGGTCATCTAACCCAGGTGTCTGAGCTCAGACCTCGTCACAACCGAGTGATGTTATGAGGGTCTGAGGTCATCACCTAAGAGGTTAGCCTCATAATAAATATCACCAAATTAATGATGTTAAGGGTCTGAGGTCATCTAACCCAGGTGTCTGAGTTCAGACCTCGTCAACACCGAGTGATGTTATGAGGGTCCGAGGTCATCACCTAAGATGTTAGCCTCATAATAAGTGTCACCAAATTAATGATGTTAAGGGTCTGAGGTCATCTAACCCAGGTGTCTGAGCTCAGATCTCGTCACCATCGAGTGATGTTATGAGGGTCTGAGGTCGTCACCTAAGAGGTTAGCCTCATAATAAATATCACCAAATTAATGATGTTAAGGGTCTGAGGTCATCTAACCCAGGTGTCTGAGCTCAGACCTCGTCACCACCGAGTGATGTTATGAGGGTCTGAGGTCATCACCTAAGAGGTTAGCCTCATAATAAATATCACCAAATTAATGATGTTAAGGGTCTGAGGTCATCTAACCCAGGTGTCTGAGCTCATACCTCGTCACCACCGAGTGAGGTTATGAGGGTCTGAGGTCATCACCTAAGAGGTTAGCCTCATAATAAACTTCTGGTCTTAAAGAACGAAACAAGAACTTGATATGGAAACTGATCTTTATTAATAACCTCCTCTTAGTAAGATAGTATATTTTCATAAAATTCTATACATCATATGTAATATCTCTTGAGATGGTCAACATTCCACGGGTTAGTGAAAGGTTCTCCTTCTAGTTTTTTTAGCCTGTAAGTGCCAGGCACAACCTCTTCCATCACCTTATAGGGGCCATGCCAGTTCGGGTGTAGCTTGTTTGCCTTCTGTAGTGTCTTCTTTAGAACTAGGTCTCCTACTGCAATGGGTCTTGACTTCACCCTCTGGTTGTAGAATTTTGCTGCCCTCTGCTGGTAGGCTACTTTTCTGACCTCTGCGTCTTCCCTTATTTCTTCGATGAGATCCAGGTCTAGCCTTCTCTTCTCCCCATTGCTGTCGGGGTCGTAGGTCTGAACTCGATGAGTTGGCAGTCCTACCTCCGTTGGTATGACTGCCTCTGAGCCATGTGCCAGCATGAATGGGGTTTCTCCTGTGGGTGTCCTTGCCGTAGTTCTGTAAGCCCATAGCACATCGTAGACCTCTTCTATCCATCTCCCCTTCGCGTCTTCTAACCTCTTCTTGATTCCATCCAAGATGGTTCTGTTCGTGACCTCGGTCTGGCCATTTGCTTGAGGTCGACCAGGAGATGAGAAGAACTGTCTGATCCCCACACTTTAGCAATACTTCTCCAAGGAGGCATTCTTGAACTGGGTCCCATTGTCCGAGATGAGCGTGTTCGGGAGGCCATATCTACATATGATGTTCTTCCAGATGAACTGGAAGGTCTTCTGCTTTGTAATGGTTATCATCGGCTCTGCCTCTACCCATTTTGAAAAGTAGTCAATGGCAATTATCAAGAACCTATAGTTATTGACAGCTGTTGGCAAAGGTCCTACTAAGTTAATTCCCCATACCGCAAATGGCCATGGAGAGGAGATCGACGTCATAGGATGATGAGGTTGGTGAGGGATGGTGGCGAACCTTTGACATTTGTCACACCTCTTCATATAATCTGCTGCGTCCTTAGACAGGGTAGGCCACCAGTATCCCTGAGTGATGATCCTCTTGGATAAGGGTCTTCCCCCAATGTGGCTAGAGCAAGAACCCTCAAGAACCTCCCTTAAGACCTGGGGTACTTCCGCGGGGTGCACACATCTGAGGAGAGGCAGTAGAAACCCCTTTTTTTGTACAAGACGTCTCCTACCAATGAGAACTTTGCAGCCCTGTATCTCAACTTTCTTCTTTCCATCCTGGACTCAGGTAGCTCCCCCTCTCTTAGGTATCTGACGAGCGGGTCAATCCATGAGTCTCCCAGGTTCACATTGTGACAAGGGCTACACACCTCGTCCTCCTCGATGCTTGCTTTTCCTAAGACCTCGATTGGAATGGTCCTTCCCAAATCTGTCTTCATTGCCGAGGCCAGTCTTGCCAATGCATCAGCATGGTTGTTGCTCAGCCGAGGCACTCTCTTCAGCTTTGCTTCTTCAAAATACTCTAGCAATCCTCTTACCTTATTTAGGTATTTGACCATCCTTTCGTCTTTGGCGTCGTATGCCCCCAGCACTTGATTGACAACCAACCTCGAGTCGCTGTGGAGTAGGAGCTTCTTTACTCGAAGAGTTGTTGCTAATAAGAGACCGGCTATCATGGCCTCATACTCAGATTCGTTGTTGGAGGCCTTGAAGTTGAATCTCAAGGCGTACTCAATGTTGGCGCCATCTGGAGCCGAGAGTACTAGCCCCGCGCCACTTCCATTGTCACAAGAAGAGCCATCAACGAAGAGGCTCCATACGTCTGTATCTGATGAGAAGACCTCTTCTCTCATAACCCCCTTTTCGAAGAGGTACCGATCCTTTTCATTTTCTTCTACTCTGCTCCGAGCTTAGCTTGGGATAACCTCTTCTCGGCCTCGGAAGACGTACGGGGCAGTCTCTTTCGAATCTCGGAAGACATTTCGGTTCATCTCTTTGCCACCATCTAAGCCCCTCTCTGTCTCGGTCTCTTCCCAAGTGAATTCTGCGACAAAGTCTTCCAAGGCCTGCCCCTTGATGGCTGTCCTGGGCTGGTAGGTAAGATCATACTCTCCTAGCTCGATGGCCCAGGTCATCAATCTTCCGGACTTCTCAGGCTTGTGCAGAACCTGCCGTAGTGGTGAGTCGGTGAGGACTACCATGGAGTGAGCTTGGAAGTAAGGCTTCATCTTCCTAGAGGCGTGTATCAGGGCATAAGCCAACTTCTCCATGCGGGGATAGTTTTGTTCAGACCCTTGAAGGGCCTTACTATTAAAGTACACAGGTCTCTGAATCCCATCCTCTTCCCGTATGATGGTCGCGCTAATGGCTGACTCAGAGACTGCCAGGTACACAAACAACCTCTCCCCTGCGATGGGCCGGGACAGCAGCAAGGGAGACCCCAAGTAGGACTTCAGTTGATCAAAGGCTTTTTCACACTCTTCGTCCCACTGGAAGGGCTTTCTCAGAACTTTAAAGAATGAAAGACACTTGTTCGTGGCTCTGGAAACAAACCTGTTCAGGGCCGCCACCTTTCCAGTGAGTCTCTGAACATCCTTGATACTCCTAGGAGTCTTCATGTCGAGTAATGCCTTGATTTTCTCCTGGTTTGCTTCAATCCCCCTCTGATTAACGATGAACCCCAGGAACTTCCCGGCTCCTACCCCGAAGACACATTTCGCTGGGTTGAGCTTCATTCTGTAAGAGTCCATGACATCAAAGGTCTTCTCAAGGTCCGCTACATGAGTACATGCTTTTAGGCTCTTCGTTAGCATATCGTCCACATACACCTCCATGGTCTTACCTATCTGCTCCTCGAACATCTTATTCACAGGACGTTGATACGTTGTCCCCGTATTTTTCAGACCAAAGGGAATCACCTTGTAACAGTACGTCCCCTTGTCAGTAATGAAGGCTGTCTTCTCAGAGTCTTCGGTATCCATAAATATTTGGTTATAGCCTGAATAAGCATCCAGGAAACTCATAATATCGTGCCCTGCCGTTGCATCCACCATCTGGTCTATCCTGGGTAAGGTATAGCTGTCTTTCGGGCAAGACCTATTCAGGTCTGTGAAATCTACACACATCCGCCACTTTCCATGCATGATGACTGCATTCGAGAGCCACTCTGGATAAGTAACCTCTCTTATGAACTCGGCCTCTTCCAACTTCTTCACCTCTTCCCGGATGACCTCATACTTCTCTCTGGAGTAGATCCTTCGCCTCTGTTTAATAGGCCTAGCATCTCCGTCCACGTTGAGCTTGTGGGTCATGATCTCAGGGTCGATACCAGGCATGTCTGTGTGACTCCACGCGAAGATGCTCTGCCTCCTCCTAAGGAAGTTTATCAGCTCTTCCTTAATCCCTTGCTCCAGGGCTTTGCCGACCTGGACGGTTTTTTCCGGCTCGTCCTCATTGAGGATGATGGATTCTACCTCTTCCGCGGGCTCGCCCTTCTTCAATTTTGTTTCGTCTCTGGGATCAAGAGTGTCAATGCTGTAAGTAGCAGTTGCTCTCTTATGGGCCTCTCGCTCTTCGGCCGAGTTGAAATAACACTCCCGCGCCGTGGTCCGGTCCCCTTGCACTTCCCCTACCCCATAAGGAGTTGGGAATTTTAGCATCTGGTGGACCGTTGACGGCACGACTTCAAACTCTCTGAGGGCCACTCTTCCGATGATGAGGTTGTAGGCCGAGAAGAAATTTTTGTCCATAATAAAAAAGTTTATCTTCTTGGTCAGCCTCTTAGGCCAATCATCACCCATCCGTACATCCATTTCATACATGCCCAATGGGTGTACCTTTTCACCACTGAAGCCTATCAATGGGTGATGGTAGGGCACCAGCCTTGCCCTGCTAAGACCCAAGCTCTTGAAATAAGGCCAGAACATCACATCTGCTGAACTTCCCCCATCTATGAGGATTCTCCCTACATCGCACCCATGCACCCTTGTTGTTATGACTAAAGGGTCATCATGGGGGGCTAAGATGCCCTTGAAGTCGAGTCTGGAGAACCCCACTACGAGGGTGTCCATGTCCACCTTCTTCCTCTTCTGCACTGCGTCAGAAGACGTTAGATTCACAACCTCAGGTTTGACCACTGACTTGGCCTCCGCTACATGAGCTTTCCTGTCGGCTACCTCAGAGCCACCTCCTGCGAATCCCCCACATATGGTGCTAAGACCAAAGGAGATCATCCATACCCTCTTCACTGGGGTGTTGTCATCCTTAGGTGGGATATCCGGGTCATCTCCATCATCACCCTCTGAATCATCATGCCTTCTAGCCGGGACATCGCCACGGCACCTGTCATTTCTTCTCTTCCTAGGGTCTTCTCTGCCACCCTTTGGGGCCTTGCCATCCACATACTTTCTCAGCTTCCCGGATTTTAGCATCTTCTCAATCTCATCCTTCAGAGCGAAGGATCTATCTGTGACATGGCCGTGATCCTGATGGAACTCACACCAGAGGTTTTTATTCCTCTTATGTGGTGGGGCCTTTAATTTCTCTGGCCACCTCAGAGCCCGGTCAGCCTTGATCTCATTAAGGATGTGCTCACATCTCACAGTCAGAGGAGTGTAATGAGCGAACTTGTCATCTGTTGACCTCTTCTTCCCCTCTTTCTTACCCTGGGACCTCCCAGTGCTACCATGGTTCTCCTCCTCATATTTGGCGGCCATTGCCTCTTCCGCATTCATCACTTTCCCTGCGGTGGACAACAGCTCTGCCATAGACTTGGGGGGGGTCTTCCGCCAGCTTCCACAATAGCTTCCCCTTCTGGAGACCTCCTATCAGGGTGGTCATGGCTATGCTCTCCTCGTAATCCTCTACCTCCAACTTCTCCTTGTTAAATATTGCTATATAGTCTCTTAGGCTTTCTCCCTTAGCCTGTTTGACATATAGGAGGTGGGTAGTCTTCTTCTGAGGTCTTACCCCAAAGCAGAAGTTGTGGATGAACTTCTCTGCTAGGCCTTTGAAGTTCTCGATCGAGTTCTTTGGAAGAGAGGTGAACCAGCTGTGCGCTGCCCCTGTCAAGGTTCCTGAGAAGGCCCTGCACTTCATTTCATCGGGTATTAAGTAAATATCTGCCACCGACTGATACATCTCGATATGGTGCACTGGGTTAGTGCTTCCATCATACTTAGGCATCACTGTAGGAGGCTTGAACTTAGCTGGGGTTGGGAACCCCCCTATCCTAGCTACAAACAGGGAGCCCTCCGAGTAGCCCCTCTGTAATGGGTCCCTGCTCTTGATGAGGTCCCCTATCTTCTCCTCGAGACGTTGGATTGAGTCATTCCAGGGTCTTCTCTCTTCAGCTAGGCCGAGGTTATCCCCTGCCACCTCCCTACGATGGACAGAGGGTTCCCCAGCCACAATACGCTGACTATTGACCTCTTCCTGCTCTCGGGCTCTTCTCTCCAAGGGTCGGCCTTGATCCGACCGAGCCTTCTTATTCCCTCTTTGAGAGCCTGCCACGCTCCTTGACCTTGATAGCCTCTGCCTCAGGTTATTGACCGGGCCTAGCCTCTCGAAGGCCGAACCTCTGCTCAACCTGTTAAAGGCTGACCCTCTCTGCTGGGCCTCATCTCTTCCTCGACCGACACATCCTTGACTCTGCCTATCAAAGGCCGACCCTCTTTGTTGGGCCTCGTCTCTTCTTCGGCCGACACATCCTTGGCTCTGCCTAAGGGGTCGTATGGTGTTATCTGACACCTCATACGACTCCCAGCAGTCTTCCGGGGCCTCTTCAGCTTCTAGGTCATCATACCTGTCCTCTAGGCAAGGGTTTCCCTACCTCCCCAGGCACAAGCGCCTAGGGTCAGCAACGTCCCTCCTCCACTGAGGTGCAGGTTGGTCCTTCATGGGCGCCTGGGGTGGTCCCCTGGCATCGGGATGGGGCTGAACTGCCGCCGGAGTTATCATGCTCGGGGAGACTCCAGGTGGCCTCATCAACATGGTTTGGCTGAGCTGGGCAAATTGCTCCTTCATGGCTTGTTGTGTTGCAGCTAAAGATTTCAAAGCTGCTGCCACCTCCGCCATTTCGGACTGGGGAGGAGCCTGACTGGAGCTAGCCCCTCCACCTCCGGGCGGCGGAAGAGGCGGTGGTAATTCTGGTGCCATGTGTTAATAATAAAGAGCTTGAACAGTAAGTGAGCTTAATACCTTAAAGGACCTCTTTCAATGGTGAAACAGCTCCACACAAGGGGTGGTTCCTGGTTCACCACCAGAGTCTCCGGTGAGGTAAAGCAGAAAAAGAGGAAGAGATAACCTCTCGATTCCCACAAACGGTGCCAAAATGATGATGCTATGAATTAGCACCACCAGGTGAGATGTTTCCAAGCTCAATATATTAGTAACAATGGTAGCACAACTATATAAAGAGATAAGAGAAGAGGTGAGGATATGGGGAATCAACACCGGAATATGAGTGGTTCAGCCAATCTGGCCTACGTCCACTGTGAGTGTGTGAGTAATATCACTGAACAAAGGCACTAATGGCCATAGGTACAATTCACTCAAGCTCTCTCTCTCTCTACTGTATCTTTAGACAGAGTTTTAGCTAGGGTTTTAATAGCAGGATCCCTTTGCAAGGTAGGGGATGATCCCTATATATAATGCCTAGGGGGTGTAATGTAACCCCCATGCATGCAATGAGCATGTGTGTGGTATCCTCACCAATGTGGGAATGCCATCTGTCAATGTCACATGTAAGCAATGATGATGAAATATTCTCCCACATGTGGAGAATAATCTTGTTACAACTGATTTGTGCCCAGGTGTCCTTATCCGAATGTCAACAGATGCTCGACAGTCATGTTGGCGAATGACCTCGGCCTGGGAGAGGCCGAGCTGTAAAGGCTTGATGTCTGTTCAATCCGAATAACGTCATAAGGAGTCTCGGCCTGATCTCAGCCGAGACATTATGCTGGGTCGGCCCCAGCCGAGGTAGGGATAGTCCCATGCTGGTGATTACTAAGGCCTCTTGTGACCTCATCCCAAGCCGAGGTTGAACTGGTTCCACGTTGAGGGTCGACTCCCTGTCACCTAGGCCCACCCTTGGCCGAGGTTGCCATACCCAGAGTGCTGTTGATGCCTGTGATGCACGCAGTGCCCCCCTTGGCTGTGTAGATGGTAGTGTCGGCCAGAGCCGAGGTATGTCTGGCCGAGGGATGATATCGTGGGCCCTTGCCCCTCATAGGGTTGATCAATGTCTCAGCCATCATCTTGGCCGAGGTAGGTATCTCTGGGCCGAGGTTATACTTGGGCATATCACTTAGCTTTCCAATGAACTTAGAATCAGGTCAATCGGAGTTCTGTAGAGGGAGAAATCAAAGTTTTACTAGAGGGTGTTTAATCTGCCAGAAAATTTTATGATTCGTTAGGCTGCGAGAAAATGTAAGATATTTAATTTTAAGCCTCAAATGCCTAAAATTTTATAGGGGAAGTGTTTGGGACCTTGATGAAATATATTTTTGAAATAATGTTATGTAAGTAGGTCTATTATTGAGCATTAGACTTTAATTTTGTGAGAGAATTAAAGTGGAGATTCATAGGCTTGATTGTGACGTATTCTAATTTGAGATGATAAGAATATAATTACGAAAAAGCACGAGCGAGCTTAAATTTATTGGTTCAGTATGTTAACAAGGGTAACTACTGAATTGATATTACGTTAGGGGTAACTAGGGCCCTTAGCGTGGTGTGAATACTCAAATAAATGCGATTAATGAGATAAATCGTAAAATGAATATAGTACGGTAAATATAAGAGAATAAAATATGACGTACGAACATGGTTGATAGGTCGGGCGTGTACCTACTGAATTGTATGAACTTTTAGGTTAAGAGAAGTATACCTAAATTAACTATGTTAGGGTCGATGAGATAATTCGAACTAACATAGGGTTATTATATGTTTGGGGTCGATGTAAAATGCCGAACCAAACCTTTGAACTGGTGGCATGATGAAAGAGTCCGAGCCAAAATTTGTATATATAAATAATTGGGGTCAATGTATCATTCCAAACCAATTCTTACTTGGGGTCGATGAATCATTCCGAACCAAGAGTCCTTTACGTGTGTAAAAAGAACAAAATAGTAATGACTGATATTTAGTATATATTGTGTGTGAAATATATACTTAATGATATTCTACTTCTGTGTATTAGTAGATTGATATATATTATGTATTTAAAGATACATATCAAACTGGTAAGTTAAGTAGTGAAACTTAATTACGAAACGTAACGTTAGATAGAGAATATCTATTTAGTAATTTAAGTAGTGAAACTTAATTACCAAAGTGGGAAGATAGAAATTGTGATAATTGTAGAAATTTAGTAGTGAAACTAAATGAGAAGTTTTGAAACATAACATAGGTGAAATGTTACTTGAGTATTAATTAACCTTCGCGAGATGTTAATGAAATGGATGTACTGTGTGGGCGGCACGAGAAATTAAGTATAGATAAGTTCAGATGATTACATAGTCCTAGTTAGCTTGGGAGGTATGACTAGGTAAACTAAGTGTAGAACGTTAGGTGTGCACAAAATATGAGGGGTGAGTGAACTCAAGAGAGTGTACGAGAACCTAACATGTGTAATCAATAACCGCATTTTATATTGTGATAAACGCTTGCTAAATATTTTCAAAATGTTTTGAATACTAACTCTTGCTATAAAATATTTTCAAAATCTTTTAGGTGTCCAGCCAGAGGGATGCCATGTATGATGATTTCATTCCAGGGACGCGAAGCTGTAGCACAGTGGATGCTTACAGGACTTTGATTAGACGATATCTCTCATTCAGATCTAGTGCAGGATCTCACACTATTCTTTATATGGACTTGTGGTCCGGTATCAGTCTCAGATGTTTAGTTTCAGACTAGTGGTTGTTCTATTATTATTTTGGGATTTTAGCCGATGGTTTATTCGGTAATACTATTATTATTTTGTACTTACACTTTTTTGATTGGGTTATAGTACATGGTGATTGTTATACTTTATTCCGCATGGTTGATTTATCTGTTTTAAGAAAGATAAAATTTGGCACCGGTCTAATTTTCACTTAGGGGATTAGTAATTAAAAAGTTTTCGACAGTGATGCTAAGAATGAACCATTTGAGAAACCTGTTTTAATTTAATAAAGGCCTGATCACCCGATGTTTAATTAGGCGGGGTGTCACAAATGGTATCAGAGCGTCAGGTTCTAGTGTCCATAGGATCTGTACGGCTTACTACGTTTTCAGTGTATCGTTTGATGGATATAGAGCCCTATCTTAGGATTGTTGTACTCCTTTACATACGTAGTTTACGTTCTCCTGCTATTTAGTAGATGTAGTGTTATATATATGAGTTCGATTGGGCATGGTACGTCGAACATGTCGGTAGGACCAGCATTGGCATTGGAAGGACTGCAGGAGGGAGGAGCTCGACATGAAGCATGGGGTGTTCGAAGATGGTAATCATAGGAGAGATGACCGTTGTCGAGGTCACTCCTAGTGTGTAATGTAAGTAGATGCTGCAAGGGTTATTGAGGCATATCAGGCATTTTCCAAGTGTCGCGACGGCAAGGGGGGATGCTAATCTAGACCCGTCCAATGCAATGATAGTGGGAGGGAGTCTGAAGAAATTTTTGATGAGAACGAGCCGTAAAATGTGGTAAAACGACGACTGTGCATGGTAACCAATCCTCCACGAGAATAATTTTGGTAAGGTTGTGTTTAAGTACATTAACGGTTCATTTAGAGTGTTGGGATATATTTTCTAAAAAACTTTCTAACTGTAGAAGCATAGTTTTTCATCAAAGAATTTTTTCTAAGTGTTGAGGCATAGTATTTTTTGGCGAAATAATTTTTTTAGTTTTTTCTATCTCGTTTGAGCGATAGGATGATCTCGCACGAAGTCTTGTATAAGAGAAAACCTGGTTCGTTCAAGCGACATACCTATTTCATTCGAGCGATGCGTCTCCTTAAGTTTTCCGTATATAGCATGTTAAACCACTCCATTTTTGTGAATAAGACCCGATGTTTTAGTTTCTGTAAACGCTGCATATCGGCAGAATCCATTGTCTTCTTAATTTAGGGTTCAAATATTTTTGTTTTCAATTCACAAATCATCCCAATCTTTATGTGAATTGTTTTGGAATCTAAGAACACAATTTTGTGAAGTTTCTCTTATAAAGAAGATCTCTACTGCTGATCTAGGTGCCACTTGGGGGAGGTGCTGGACTGACGTGACTGTGTGTCAAAGTGAGTACTCGTGGGTGTTCCTGGGCTGACTGAACTATGATTCTTGTGGAGTTGCTGTGGAATTCCTTTGCTGATTCAAGTTGCGGCCTATGAGAGTTTGCTACGGTAAATTATTTGTAGATTTCGCTTATAATCATTGTCAGTATTATTAGTGAAACAAAAGGTTTTCTCCTTCGAGGATTTTTCTTAAAATTTGTGAGTTAGAAATTCATATTTTTTTGTGTTGGCATGATCCACTACACCTAGATGAATGTTTTTGGACTGAATTAAATTGGATTAAAAATTAACACTAATTAAATTACGTTAACTTGGAAATTTAGATATTTGATTTAATTAAGTATCACACCGCGTATTTTTCACAAATCAGTATCATAGTAGGTTACACTAATTTACCGTGTATTCCTATTTTCTCAAAAATTATGTGATATTGATTCTTTTTTTGAAAAATATATCTTGTGAAAAATCGCAATTTTTCCAATGGAGCTCTTATATAATCGGATGCCCATTTTTGACGGGTCTAATTATGCCTACTGGAAAGCACATATGAAATCACAGTTAAAGGCCATTGATGAGCGCATTTAGATAGTTTGTGAAATAGGCTAGACTCCTCCCACTGTCACCGTAAATGATATCACTACTTTCAAACCCGTGACATACTGGACTGAGGTTGAATTTAAATGGAGTACTTTTAATTCACATGGACTGAGTGCAATTTATGGTGCTGTCACTCCTGATGAGTAACTTCCGACATATTATGACGTGCACCACGTCAAAATAATCATGGGACATTTTACAACTTACCCACGAAGGCACAAATGCGGCCAAAGAGTTTAAAATTCAAATTTAACTACTCAATTGGAAATAATTTCCATGCTTGAGACTGAGTGTTTTGATGAGTTTTATGCACGTTTGTTTGATATTGTCAACACTAGTTTCAATCTTGGTGAACACATTCCTAATGCACGAGTGGTTAAAAAGATTGTAAGATCGTTGCCAAAACGTTTTATCCCTAAAGTTACTATTTTAAATTCCTTGGGTAATTTGAGAAATTTAAAATTGGAAGAGCTTGTAGGAGACCTACAGACATATGAGTTTGGCATGTTCTCTGACACTATCAAACCTCAGGATAGAGGAATAACACTTAGAACCCAGTCTAGGAAGGGAGAAGAAGTGTCTAAGAGAGAGAAGAAAAATAAAGTGGGAGTTTGTGAGTCCAAGTCAGAGGACGAGTTTGATTTTGATATGAACATGGTTGCGAAATTTTTTAAAATTTTTCTCAAGTTTTCAAAAGAAAATTGTTCCAATAAAAAGTTTTTTGAGAAAAACAAAAAGAAAGACGAGGCCAAAGAGAGCGGTGAAAAAGAGAGTGAGAAAGAGAAAGAGGAAGAAGAGAAGTGTTTTGAGTGTGAGGGTAGGGGGCGTAGAGATTTTGAGTGTCCCACTAGGCTAAGGAGAAAGGGCAAATAGATTGTCATTCTAGCCACTCTTAGCAATAGTGAGAAAGAGGTGAAGGATTCCGAGGATGAGTCTTCACATGGGAAATTTTTCTCCTTTTTATCTAGTCAGGAGAGAACACCTAGTTTGTCCCACGATGAT
This sequence comes from Sambucus nigra, assembly GCA_949130495.1. NCBI lineage: Eukaryota > Viridiplantae > Streptophyta > Magnoliopsida > Dipsacales > Adoxaceae > Sambucus > Sambucus nigra. The sequence goes on along the minus strand of OX422213.1, from coordinate 337,109,682 downwards.
GAGGATAATTGTGCACGTGAGACCCTCAAGGAGGATGATAGTTTGAGCTTTTTGAGTGAAGGAGAAAGCGACTGTGGGAGAAAAGGTGATAATGAGGTCCAGATTGCGTTTAGAGATTTTTATGCTAAGACATTTAAGATTAAGAAATTAAATAAGGAATTAGGTCTTAGGGTGAAAGATTGAGAGTTTGAGAATGTTTGAGGTGAAAGAGAGTCAAATCGAGAAGGTGAAGGTTTCTTCTAGTGAGCAGTTGATTGCTTTAGATCGAGAAAAGAGTGATTTGACCAACACGGTGTCTAATCTGACGACACGTGTATCCTAACTTGAGAGTGATCTCGAACGTGCCTGGGATGTCAAAGTCACTTTAGTGAACGCATTAAATAAGGTTGGAAAGATGGTTCTCAATCTCGTTTTGGGATATATTGAGACATGAGGAATAAGTTATAACGATGAATCCAATTCACACATTGCACCTGATTCGGCTTTCAAGTTAGCAATAGATCCATATGGATTTCAATCTAGACAACCTAGGTGTCCCATTCTCAAGAGAAGAGTGCATCCTAGACGTTTTGAGAGAGGTGGTCCTAGGCCCGTGTATGTGTGGACCCATTGCAAGAATAGATAACACCTTAGGGAGTTTTGTTCTAAGTTGGGTTATATGTCACATTTTGCTATTACACGTGTTCACACATGCACACCCACACATGATGCTCTAGATGATTACACGAGAGAGTTTTCATATCTTAGGGAGCAGGTAAAATTTTTAGTCAAGACTTCACATGACTTGATGGATGTTTTTCACTGGATGTCACCACCTTTGGAAAACTCCACCGCACCTAATGGTTGAGGTTTAGACTTGTTTTCTAGCATATGATGATTTTCATGATGATATTTTATACTTATTGCTAGTGTGTATCATTTTTGTAGTCATGTTTTCCATTTTTGATATACTTTTTAAAAAACAAAAAGATTTTTGTTTTTGAAATTTTTTGTGAGAAATACAAGAAGATTTTCATTTTTTTTAGAAAAAAATTGAAAAAGCCAAAAAGATTTTATTTTGATAATTTTTTTGAAAAAGAACAAAAAGAGTTTTGTATTTAATTTTACACCGTACATGAATGGACATTTAGGATGATCGAGTCACAATTGCATTCCATATCCATGTGACTGTTTGATAGTGTTTTGGTATGCGTCATCATCTCATTTTTTTTTACTTTACAATGTTTGGAATCATTGAGATGTAATTTGTTGTTACTACCTACATGTTTGACTCATGAGTTCGTTTAATGCACACTTGCACGGATTTGTTTGACTATTGTTCTTGTCGATCACATGTTGGTCGATGTATTTTCATCTCAATTTTATCTTTAAAACGAATCAAATGCGATAAAACTTGACAATGAAAGTAGTGCATGTAAGAACCGTTGTTTGTGGGTTTGTGTGATATATATGAAAAACGGGGAAGGTCTACAAAAGGTACTCATTTATCATTTGTGATTAAGCCAGCGTTTAAATCGGACCAAGAAAATGAGTGGTACAAAAACAGAAGCCAAGGTCCAAATAGGTTGAAAAGAGCCCGAAAAAATTCAAAGGCAATAAAAAGAAAAATATGCCATAAAGTCGGCCAATAGGATTAAGTTTCATCACCTCAAAAGAAAAATATAAATCATTATTATTTATGAGGGCGTTTGGATGGAATATAAAATTGGTTTGCACGTCCTAACAAAGTCATGAAAAAGCGTACATAGTTTTAGACGTTATTGGTGTGAAAATCATGTCTGACTTTCATATGTCGATTTGATTAAGACGATGCCATATAAATTAACATTTTCGACACCTTAGGACAATCTTGAGATTCATTAATTAGGAGTACACATATTCATTATGAACACATGTTATGCGTGACTGCATTGATTTTCCGATCAAATTGTTCACACCCATTCATTCCATTTCTATGATTTGGTTGTCTTAATGTAAATTCATGGTGTGTGTTTTTTAATAAAATTATTTCAACATTTTTGTATGAAAAATTGAAAAATAAAAAATAATTTGTTGAAGCTTTTGAGTTACTCCTTTGTAATGATTTTCTTGTCGTGACAACTCCATGTTTATTTTGGTTTATTCTTTTCCTTCTCTATTTCGGACAAATGAAAAGGGGGAGAACGAATTATAGGGGAGTTTTTCATTATGGATTGATTTATTCTTATATCATTTCTAACTCGATGTATCACGAACTTTGTCTCATTTGTGTAGGTATAAAATTGGAGATCATTATTTTGCACACCCCGATGAGAAAAGCTTAAAGATTTGAATTTTTTGAAGTTGAAGATTTTGAAGGAAAAAGTTTTAGACTTACATGTTTGGTACCTTTTCAATTTTGGGCTCATGGGAGGGTATTAGATTTGTATAGGCATTTTGATTTGATAACTTGGATGTTTTTATTTTATACTAGCATAGACATAGGGGGATATTTGTAAGGACATTATTTTATTGTCCTGTTTACATTTATGTATGTCATATACCGCTACAACCGTCGAAGACTTATTCAAGATCAATCATGCATCAAGACGGATCCGAATATCAATGTTCTTCAACATTCAAGCCTTCACAAGATTAATTTTGATAAGGTTGTGTTTAGTGACCTTAACAGTTCACTTAGAGTGTTGGTATATTTTTTCTAAAAAATTTTCTAAGTGTAGAAGTGGAGTTTTTCATCCAAGAATTTTTTCTAAGTGTTGAGGCGGAGTATTTTTTGGCAAAATCATTTTTTTATTTTTATGTCTCGTTCGAGTGACAAAGCAGCTCGTTCGAGCGATAGGATGATCTCGCGTGAAGTATCGTTCGAGTGATGCATCTCCTTAAGTTTTTTTATATAAAGCATGCTAAACCATTCCATTTTTGTGAAGAAGACCTGACATTTGAGTATGTGTAAATACTACATATCGGAAGAATCCTTTGTCTTTTTCATTTAGGGTTCAAATCTTTTTGTTTTCAATTCACAAATCATCCCAATCTTTTTGTGAATTGTTTTGGAACCCAAGAACACAATTTTGTGAAGTTTCTCTTATAGAGAAGATCTATATTGCTGATTTAGGTGCCACTTGAGGGAGGTGTTGGGCTGACGTGACTGCGTGTCAAAAGGGAGTACTCGTGGGTGTTCCTAGACTGACACAACTGTAGTTTTGGTAGAGTTTCTACAGAATCCCATTATTGATTTAGATTGCGTCCTATGAGAGTTTGTTGCGATAAATTAATTGCATATTTCACTTGTAATCATTGTGAATATTCTTAGTGAAATAATAGGTTTTTCCCTTCGGGTTTTTTTCCTAAAATCCACGAGTCATCAATTCATATTTGTTTGTATTGGCATGATGCACTACACCTACCTTAATGTTTTAGGGCTTAATAAAATAGATAAAAAATTCACACCGTTTAAATAAGGTTAACTTGGAAATTTACGAATTTGGTTTACTCAAGTATCACACCGCGTATTTTTCACAGCTAGTAAATGAGGTGTTGGCCAAAGGATCATGAGCGCCTTATCTATATTGGAGATATGAATTAATTTATCAGAGGGGGTGCATTGCTCTGTCTAGACATGGATGCCTGATAACTAAAGGGAGGAACGTGAGCGGCCGATCTATGTTAGAGATATGAATCAATAAAGGGAAAAATATCCACCCCCTCTTGGGATTGTATACATTAACCTTAGAAGCAACCAGAATAGTAGTCAGAAGGATCCTGTGAGGAAGAGAGAGATGAAGTTTTCCTCTCGCATCATTCTAGATAATGGCCATTTAATAAAAAGTGATAAATGGGAGGATAATGGATGGACCAAAGGAAATGAAATAGAGGAATCACACATGCTCATGGTAAAAAGTACAGTGGTATTCTATAGGGAGAATATTTCTAAAAACTATGTGGTTCTAGATATTGAAAATGGGATACTAGTTATTTTCTTGAGTACCTGTACATTAGTGAGATGACGGGGGTCCCAAAACATAGACATCAAGACATAATGAATAGAATACACTCCTAAGTAAGACATAAAAAGATTTTTGAGTGGACCCTTGAAATACTAAACACATTGGAAATTATGTTTGTAAAGATGATGACATGAATGCCATAAAAATATGACACCAAGAACTCCCTATAAAGTCATGTAAAAAAATAAAACTCTTGCCCCAAATCTATGTAAGCTAATATTGTAAGCACAAGTGTGGAATCCTAACACTGATCTCAAACCATCTAAGAATGGATGGCCCCTCAAGATCATCAAAATCAACACAATGATCTATCACCACTCACATACAAAAGTACTAAGTTGAAATGTACCCTTTATTATATTCTTGGACAGGCCATCTCAAGGAATCATAAAATAGAGGAGTTTCAAGTGGAGCGATATTTCTTTTGGATTTCTTGGCCATGGATACTCACACTAAGAAAAAAAGTAGTGTAAATGACTAGGAGTCTGGAGCTATAATTGATTTTGTATAAGGTTTCATTATAGTTTTGTTGGTTACTTATCGTGTAAAAACATTGAGTCATGCACAAATCTATCCAAAAATATTGATTCATTGATAAACGTTAGATACTGAGATTCTTGTTCATTAGAATATATGGACAATGAAATTGACGTTCGTACATATTCTTTATGTTAAAGCTTCAGGTGGAAATTTTAAAGATTGAAGATTGTTATTGTCTAACATTGTATCTAATAGAGTAAATCATACTGTAAATGATATACACAATAGTTAAAGTATAAATAATAGAGTAAAAGAGAGATAAAGAGTGATAACACAACATTTAGGGTGGTTCGGTTATGAAAACAAGCCCACGTTCACTATGAAAACCGATTCTCACTAGATTCATATAATAGTACAAGTTTGATGGTCTTATAGGAATACAAGAGGAGAGGAACAAGTAAAATGTGTAAACATACACGTTCTGTGCAGTGGAGGTTGTGGCCTTATAGTGTAGTCAAGGGGGAGGCCGTGGATGTAGATAATATAGGCTACCGAAAAAGGTGATAGAAGTGTGGACTCTGGTGTAAAGATAAGCTAGCGAGAGTTAGGAAAAACTTCATTAACCCAATCCCCCCCCCTTGATGAGGAGGTGATGACATCTATTTATAGTGGTTTGTGAGGGCATCACGTGCATAGTGTATGTGCCTTATGGATAAGTATTTTTGATGTGGAATCTTTTTAGAAGGTGGACAACTGGAAAGCCATTAATGACATGTAAGGTTAAAAAGCCTATACAACTGGGGATGTGTTGAGGCCGAGGGGTCGTAACCTATCCAAGGCTTAGTAGTAACTCTCTAATGTAGTCGTGTCTTAGGGTTCGTGACCTGTCTATGCACTAGTCCATGTTCTTGAGTATATAATGGGGAAAATAGAGTATGGTCTGTAACTTGGTTAAGTACCATGCTATGGCCTTTTTATAGGCTGAGGCCTTTTGTCAGCACTTGCATATATCTTCATTCAGTTTGCATGGATGTTTGTGCTATACATCTTTTATCTACTGGTTGACATATTTTGGGTATAACATAAGCCTTCCAAGGATTATTGGAATTAAGGGATTTATTGATGGTTTTTTTTTATGTCCATGGATCGTTACCTTGGAGCTGAAGCTTAATGTTAGGTGGATAAAACCTTAATAACACCGTAGTATATTGTTAAGGCATTCCAAATTCAATGACGTTTTGACCTTTTGTGACCTTATATATAAATTGGTCGAAGCAGTGGCCTCATTCACATTTTCGATACTTGAGAGCAAAAAACCATTGGCGATTATTGGCATCAAGGAAGGCAATTTTTTTTACGATTGTTCTCTTCGAATCTTATGTTAGTTTCTTTCATCTCTTCTCAAAATTTCTTATATGTATTGTTTATAGTTATGTTTACTTTCAATCATTCACATTAATTTCACCAATAACTCTCGGATTTTTTGCTATTTAAAATCATCCAAAACGTAGAATTTAGGTTTTTGTGGGTTTCAAAGTAGTTTTGGGGTAAATTCTTGGATTAGAGTAGTTTTTGATATATATCGAGCTTTGAATGATATAGGCGAGTAGTTTTAGTTTAGTTTAGGGTTGAAATTGGTCGACTGATATCAATTTGGGGTTAGTTTTAGCCATGAATACGAGTTGGTGTTCTTGGCATGTTGGTGGATAAACCCTAGGGTTTCTAGGTTTGATTCACCCCAACCGTGGACATAGACTGATGACTGTGGCCTTATTGATTTGTTCATGTCCTTGGACTTACCTTTGAACTATTTAGAGCTTTGGCTTTATCGTGGTCTTGTACTATTAATTTTATCGTTCTTGAACTTGGGTATTTGTTCGTCCTAGATGTCGTTTTCTCCTATTGGCCATGGCCTGGGATCAGAGTATTTTTTGGTCATTAGTTTATGTGGATATTATTATTTCCTTGGAATTTGAACATTTGTAACTATTCTAAGAATTGAATGTGGCCACGTCCTTAAAAGTTATGCTGTGATATTTTAAAGCTATCTCGCATTAATTCATAAGTGTTCGTGGCCTATAGGTGTTCTTGAGTCATGCCGTAGTCTTTGACCAAGTCCCTTCGGTTCTAGAATCCATCTGTGTTTTTTTGCAACCTTTTTATTGAGGCCATGGTCTTTGAAACTTACGCACCCTTGGTATTTTGTTCACAGTGGTTCTGTCCCTCTAATGGTGGAGCTTTGCCTACTTTTACATATTACTGCTACGGCTAAATTACAAGAGTGTTTAACCTATATTATGATCGATTATGAGTTCCCGAGGTTTTATGACTGTAAGGATCAAATGGAGGCTGCAGAGGATATCTACTGGATCCACAAATAATCAAGTTCCAGTTAAGATAATAATCGAGGCCCCAATTGGGAAGTTTATGCTGCAAAAGTAAGAAATGCTAAAGGTGGGCCGTCCAACAACGATATTGATGGAGATACCTGAACCCTAAATTATCCTTGTATAATTAACGATGATTGGTTAGATCAACTGAATAAATTTTATGAATTACATGAGGGGACCATATGTACGTTGCCTTTGTGGACCAATGATCATTTTTCGGGGTTCCTAATGATGGAGCCTGGTTCCCTTTGCACGACTTTCTTCTTGCAATGAAGCTTCCTGTGGTAGTTAACATGAGGAATATTTTGAAGGTGATGAATCTAGACCCAACCCAAGTTGAACCTAATGGGTGGAGGGAAATCTTTGTGGCTTTGGTTGTTTGGCAGAATATATTCTCGAGGGATATTGCAGCCACAAAGTTCTTCAATTTTTATAGGACAAAAGAGAACTCTGTAGAACATAAGGATTGGTAGTAGGTACATCATTAAGGGACGACCTTCCAAAACCAAAAATTGGAAAGGCAAATATTCATTTATTTTTGGCAATAAGTGGGAGACACACGTCGATGAGAGAGAGAGAGAGAGAGAGAGAGAGAGAGAGAGAGAGCACATAGGATTCTGCAGCCCTGCGATGTCCCCCTAAATAAGGTAGAATAAATTTCATAATAATGCCATGGAATTATCTATCATACTTAATATAATATTGACGTCAATTATTTTTATAGTCCGTACAAGTTTGGACCCCATAGAGCATAAAAGGAATATGATTAAGGATACAATCCTAATTTCTGAAAAGAAGAAGTACTTTCCTGCGGTGGTTAATCTTACGGTCTTAGCTATTATATTTACCACATTCCAACTATGAAGCAAGTATCAAAAGGTAATGAATTTTTACTTCAAAGACTGCGACCTATTTTTCTACTATCATTTCCCTCTTGAACTTTTTCTTTGTTTGTCAATTCTTGTGCAGGTTTCTCCGTGTACAGAAATCCGTTAATGGAGATTGATAGGGAATTTCTTAATTTCTAATTACATGAGATGGAGTAGGACGTACAAACATTAAATCAAAATTCGTGGAAGGTAAAGGGTAGAAAGAGAATGTGGGCGGCAAACAAAGGTGCTTCTTCGATAGCTGATGTCCCCATTGGGACCCAGATTGAGGTTGCGAATGGTGATTTGAACATACCACTTTCTGAAGGGGAGAAGAGTAAAGAACTTACACACTCTAGGCATATATCTATCATAGAGTCGCCCCCATGGTCGTCTCTTTCGGTGAATGCAAACATCACAACTCCATAAAGTAAGGTCTTTGCTTCTCTTCCTCTAGGATCCAACTTGTTCATCGGATATTACTGCTATTGTAATGGCCCTGACCTGGGTTTAGGGCATCGTTGGGTCAAAACGCACCAAGTCAAGGAGTTAAAGTGGCAGGGGAAAAGTCCAATTTTACTACTTAAGAAGTATCATTTTAATTGCACCATTTATTAAAATATTAATTTACCATATTTAGTTGAAAAAAGGGGTAGTCACTTTCAGTAATTAGGTAAATTTACAATATTTATTTATGAAAAATACGGTTTAATTTACATTAATAATTAACTAAGAAATAAACCATAATCATCCTTGTGTTATTACAAAACATAGCCAAAGTTCCGATTAAAATGTTTAAATATAATTACAGGGCTTTTAACGACGTTGATTACCCACTGGACTCTTACCGACGTCCTTTCCGACGTCCCAACTCGAAGTACCTGGGGTGGGGGTGGGGGTGGGGGTGGGAGTTTAAACATAAAAAACAGGGGTGGGCGAATCCTCAGTAGGGTGGGTAATACTAAGCTATACGTTTTCTACAAAAATACTATACATATAACATGTATTTTGATCAATTCTGAAATCTTTTAACAATTTAGAAACTATTAATGCAACTACTATGCAATGCATCCGAGTGATGAGCTCATACTCACATTTAACTATTTCAGATCACCCTTTACCGGGTCCAGAGACAATTAACCTTACTTTATTCATTAGTCTCCATTTATTTCATTTCATTAGGTTATCTTACTTATGCATTTTCGAGAAAAACCACTATCAATTCCATTTTTCATTACCTTTTCTCAGAATTTTCTAATAACCGCATACTTTAACAGGCTCCAGACCGCTGGCTATGCTCTCATACGCCCTGGCTAGTGATTTTTTATCTTTCACCATAGGGCTCCAGGTCTTTCTTAATTACTCCTTGTGTCATTCGAGTCCATATTATTGTGTTTTGACATTTTTGCTAATGTCCACATTATTTCAACCCTTTTATCATCATTTCTATGATTTATTTCGTCATCTCAACTTATCAGGGTGCCATTTTATCCACTTTATCCGTTTTCACTAAAAACCGATCGATAAGTTCTAACGAGAAAACCCAACTCTTAGGAACCTCAATTTTATCAAGATCACCATTTTTCCCTTTCTTTCACCATAACTTTGTGAAAAACACATTTAATTCATAATGGCACTAAATCCCAACATTTTCCTATTATGATTTTATGTCAAAAATCATGTTTATCATTTTATGTTTTACCACATAAAATATATTTTGTCATCCAAGACAATTTTTAACCCAATCCAAGACTTGCCCTATTATTAGATGTAACTTCAAATATCATTTTCTTCGTTTTAATAATATTTATAACACATATTTAGGCCTGTTTTTACATTTAATCTTTTCTTCATGAAACCCATTTCATCATAATTTATCAAGTCTCATATGCCATTTTCTATATTACTATAGGATTCTTCACATGTCAATGAGGATTTCAGGTCTAGAAATTCCTCAAAAATGCACTAAACAAGATATAAATAATGGGTTTACATTTTTCATGTTTTCTTCCATATTGCAAGGTAAAATGCCATTTTATTCATGAAAGACTCATTTAGGGTTTGTCTTCTTTAAAAACTCATTTTTTGCAAGACTTGAATAATTTAACAAATATCAATATTTTTGGCATTATATCATCCCTAACATGCATCCTGCACATTTCTTTCAAAGCTAGAACCTTGAAATCACAGGAAGAGGAAAACCCTACATAAAAGATTAAAGATGATACAACTAAGAAGATGAAGATGGACATTCCTAGCTCAAAAACTCACAAAAAGTTCTTCAAATGGTCTTAAAGTTTTCCTTCTAGCTTGGCTCTACCCACTTATTCCTTGACAATTGCTTAAGGATGGACAACAAGATTGAAAATCATGTATAATGGTGTACTAATGTGGTCTCAAGGTGGAACTATGGTGGAAAATGGTAGGAGAAGAAAATGGACTCTTGAAAGTTAGAGAGAGATGAAATATGCTGAAGAAAAATGGCGAGGAAGACTGATTCGTATCGAATATTGCATATTTCCGCCCGTTATCTTTATGCATTCTAGCACTTTTACGGTCCTAAATGCCTATAATTATGCTCATTAACCAGACAACCTTGGATTTGAATATATACATACTTTTCAGGGGTTATTTGTGCTTTTGTAGGTATTGGAACGCTAAAGGTGAGGTTCGGTTGCATTTCGGAGAAGTTCCGTCGTCGAATGCTACTTCAAGGTCAATTTGGTCTTTTCAAACTCACTATTTTTTATGGAATGAAGTTATCAGCATGTATATCATCAAATTATCTCTCTGTGGCCACTAACCGTGCGTCATTCTGACTCCGTATGTGGAAGTTATGCCCATTTTCGGAAGGTTTCGGTATTTTCTTCTACTTCAAGGGCATTTTGGTAATTTCATACTGCATAATTTGGAGGGTTTCAAAATAGAATCATGTAGATAATTGAATTAGCTTCGCGTCGGTTCCGACCACGCCTCGTTTCGATTCCGTATGAGGGAGTTATGGCCGTTTTCGTGCAACGCGTCAAAATTCGTTCGGAGTGGAAAAGTGGGCTGTCAACAAACCAAGGCAAATTCCAAAAGTGAGGTCGACCGGTCCCAAACATGAGGTCGACCGGTCCCATCAGATATGGACGAAAATTGACTTATTTTGTGTTTTTTGGCTTGGTTTTGTTTGGGGTTTGTTTTGGGGTATAAATAGAATGTTGGGGGCTTTTCTTTGGAAGAGATATTTCATTTTTAGGTTAGTTTTTGGGGATTCTTTGTGGAGCTTCCCTCTCCTCTCTTATCTTTGGGTTTACACCCATTTGTGTATGTAAGTATCACTATTCATGTTCTTCTCCATTAATGTAATGTCCATTTTTGTTCTCAAGCTTTGTAACTTATATTTCCATGCTTTCCATTTATTTCTTGCTTAGATAAATTGTAGTGTAATTTAATTAGGTGATTTAATTATTGTTGTTTATCATGCTTAGTGGATAATTTAGTTTAGGTTGTCTTGGATTGAACTCACCTAGGGTTGACGTGTTGCTTTGATTTGGTGATGGAGTTTACGGGTCTATTTCGAGTGTGTTGACCTAGTTATTACGCCTAGGGGATTTGACGGGGTATATCATGTATGCTCCGTGCTTATGACCTTGCGTGCGTAATTTTCGGGGTATTTGTTGAAACCAAAATCGTATTAGAGTTTTATGCAAATTTAGGGGCGTGACAACCCTTGATTTAATTAACTGTCGAAACGAGACGCATTTGTAATAAATCATCGACCCATGTAACCATTTTATACTAATTAACTCGGGTGAGGGATATTCGACGCAACCTATAGTTTTTACTCACTTTCTTAATATAGCTTTATTTTCCCTCGCCTAGATTACTATTTCCCTTTTATGCATCTTTTCCCTTTTTGTGTATAATCATCTTTTACACTTTTATTTTAGGAGTATTAAATCACTTAAATTCTAACATCTCGTCTCTGTGGATTTTCGATACCCGACTTACCGCTGTGCTTGCCTCGCAAGTGTATTAGTAACTTAGGTTTTTGTATTGAGTTGGCGAAACGAAAACATTGACTGTGCACTTTACACGCGCACACTTTTCACACTTAATCAAAATGGCGCCGTTGCCGGGGATGAGTTTGTTTTAGACTTTATTTGAATTAGTATTTCAAAGTATTTTCTTTCTATTTGTATTATTTGCTAAATTTTAGCAGGACTTCCACATTTTAGCACTTGGAAACGCTCGAATTTCCCGCGCGCACCTATTTTGTGGAATTCGCCACTTGAGCCATTTTTGGGGTAAGCATGTCTTATTCCAATTCTTTCGGTAATCCTTCTTATAATTCTCAAAATTCTAGGCCTATGACTTTCGGTGAATACTTAGCATCCCAAAGTAAAACAAATTCAAATATGACTTTGGGCGAGTATAACGAAAGTCAAAACTTAGGTTATTGGAATTTTGATGATGATGACAATGATTTTGGGCCTTTACCTCCTTATAATAGGAATTTTGAAACGAATTGCAATAGTTTTCAAAATTCCTATAATAATGAGTTTTCGTTTAAGTCCGATGGTAATTTTCAAAGTTCCCATTTTCATGTATCCGCACCTCGACCTATGACTTTCGGTGAGGGTTTGCGTATCTACGAAAATGAGAAAATTGAAAATCGTTATCGGGAAGAAAATCGTTCGTGGGAACATTTGTTGGATTTATTATTTGAGTCCGACGACGATTTTGCTTCCGAGACTTTCGAGGTCGACGAATGTTTTGAGCCAAATGAGGTACTTGTGCCAACTTTGGAACAAGCCATTCTAGACTTTGCCCATTGCGTAATAGATATCGAAAGTGAGGATGATAATGACGTAATATCTATTTGCAATGAAATGATTTCTTCTTTGGCTCCCAAAGAAGAACATTTCATTGAAAATGATATTATTTCCTTTGAAATTCCAACTTCATGCGATGATGATTCATCTCATGAGTTTGAATTTCTTTCATCCCCATTTTCATTCTCTATTACCCCACCGAAACAAGTACCCGATGATTCGGTTTCGAACTTTAATGTTTTAAACCTTATCACCGATGAGGAGTACTTGCTCGAGTCGCCCTCCACGATCGCATCTTTGCCTTTGTGTGCGCCGCCTCCCATTCCAACTTCAAAATCCTTGGGAGGATATTCAGCTTTTCTCGGTCCCCACTTGTTTTTGTCACCCGTTCAATCCACACCCCCCATCGTCCCACCAAAACTTTTAATTGGCGATGGTTCATTTCTTCCGCCTTACACATGCCTTCCGTTGTTAAAACGGAATTCATATTTTTCGGAAGGCATGCTTGTATGTGAGGGTACACCGGTTATCCTCCAAAGTCAAATCATTCTTATGGTGGACCCTCAGCTATTTAGACTTCTAGTGTAGAGTTAGTGTGAAGTCTAAACAGTAGGTTGTATATAGTTAGCTTTTTATTTTTTCTTTCCTTTTTAATCTAGTTTAGTGTAATTAGTTAACTTTTTGTTATTTGTTTTTGCTATGCTCGGTACTAACTTGTTTTGTAGATTCTTTGGACTTGTTCTTATGGGGATCGCTCCACGTTTGGGTAATATCGCTATTTTCCTCTCTTTGACTTGGTTCTTAATTAACATTAAGGACAATGTCAAGTTTTAAGTTAGGGGGTGTGAGATATTCTATCCATTTCTTCATTTAGTCCATGTTTTGGCTCACATGTTAGTTACTTAGTATGCTTTTCTTAGAAAAATTTAAAATTTTAAAAAGATTTTCTTTCTTTTTTCTCCTTTTTTGGGCATTTTGCCTTTGTTTTCGATGATAAATTTCAATAATTGCCCGATCCAATAGACAGCCCAATGATGCATGTTATCGATTTTAGAAGTTATTAGACTTTAGTCTTGATTATTCATATTATGAATAACTTCATGAATTGAACTTTAATCCCATGAGCACATGCACTTTTATGGTTATATTGATTTGGTTTATGATTTTTATAACTCGGTAATCTTTTGTTGCATTGTATATACTTACACCGAGTAAGCTTTGTACCTTTCGTCGTTTGTGAGTGTTATACACTATTCTTTTCGCATTGAAAATGTTGAATTCGTTGGTAATCTCACTATTCTTTCATTTGACCGTTCATTAATTGAGTTCATACTTGAAATGTGTTACTTGAGCATGATTTTCATATATTGTTTTGACTCGAGAATTGCGTAAAATTTGCGAAATGATCATAGGCCCACTATGAAATATCACCCATAATAGCCTTGACCTCACCCTTATATGTTTACCCTCGTTAACCTCTTTGAGCCTAAATATAGCCTTTCGTTTCATAACCCAATTCCCATAACCAACTCTAAATTGGAGTTATAAACCATACATATCTCTTTCCATACCTTTGTTTGGAATTTTACTTCGGATTGAATGTTGTTGTTGTGATGTCGGTTGAAATTGAGGCATATGAGAGTGAGAAAAGTAAGTAAAGAAAGATGTGAGAAAGTGAAGAAAAAGAGAAAGAAAAAAGCAAAAGAAAACAAAAGAGAAAATGAGAAAATGAAGAAAAGAAAAAGAAAAAGAAAGTTTGTATATGTTGTATATAGTTCGAATAATCTTTGATTACTCTCCCCGATGATATATTCAATGCCTTTTTGGAACTGGTTTTCCAATTTTGATATTGCCCGCATCTTCCCATTATCCCGAGTTTTCATTCCGAACACTTTGAATTCGTACATATATTTCTTCGTTTCGTACCTTAGCCATACCTACATTGTAACCCTATTAAAGTCCTATGTGATCTTAGGTTGATGTAATTTAAAAGTTTAAATAGTTTTGATGATCTGTTAAAATGCATTTCGCCTCCTTTAATTAGCGGTATCTTTCATTGAGATTACAAATTTTCATTTTATATATAGCATTCTTCTTTTATGACATGTGTGCGGCCTAGTTTCCATTTACATTTACTCTTTAGCCCGCATGTTCCGTGTGTTACCTCCCTGTTTCGAGTGAATTCGCTTGATGAGTGTAATGCCCATGAGGATTGAATATATGCTTGCTTTAATGATTATCCGGTTTATATAAGTTTTTCGCCAAATCACACTTTGCATGTGCTCGCTCCCCTCCCACATTTTAAGGTTTCAATTCTATGAGGTGCATTCTATAATGTTAATAATTTGGACTTTTGTGTGAATTCATTCACTTTGCTAATAATGCATATGAAATCCTTTTCGCCATTGTTGGGCTTGTCGCACGTTGGTTTGGGCATATTTTGAGGAAACCATATGATGTTTGTGGGTATCATCCCTGAAAACCCTCACGAGACGACACTCGTCCACTAGGGTAACCTAGGGGTTTAACGGCTTATTGCATATGCTAAATGCAATCGTGTTCCCTACGAAAGTGGCAATTATATTTCGATGCATATATACGTCTTGTATTTCCTTCTGTGGACTAGGTTTGTTTGTTTCATCACTAGGGACTAGCAATGTTTAAGTTAGGGGGTGTGATTCGTATCGAATATTGCATATTTCCGCCCGTTATCTTTATACATTCTAGCACTTTTACGGTCCTAAATGCCTATAATTATGCTCATTAACCAGACAACCTTGGATTTGGATATATACATACTTTGCAGGGGTTATTTGTGCTTTTGTAGGTATTGGAACGCTAAAAGTGAGGTTCGGTTGCATTTCGGAGAAGTTCCTTCGTCGAATGCTATTTCTAGGGCAATTTGGTCTTTTCAAACTCACTGTTTTTTATGGAATGAAGTTACCAATATGTAGATCATCAAATTATCTTTCCGTGGCCACTGACCGTGCGTCATTCCGACTCCGTATGTGGATGTTATGCCCATTTTCGGAAGGTTTCGGTATTTTCTTCAACTTCAAGGGAATTTTGGTAATTTCATACTACATAATTTGGAGGGTTTCAAAACAGAATCATGTAGATAATTCAATTAGCTTCGCTTCGGTTCCGACCACGCCTCATTTCGATTCCGTATGAGGGAGTTATGGCCGTTTTCGTGCAACGCGTCAAAATTTGTTCGGAGTGGAAAAGTGGGGCAAATTCCAAAAGTGCGGTCGACCGGTCCCATCAGATATAGACGAAAATTGATTTATTTTGGGTTTTTGGCTTGGTTTTGTTTGGGGTTTGTTTTGGGGTATAAATAGAATGTTGGGGGCTTTTCTTTGGAAGAGATATTTCATTTTTAGGTTAGTTTTTGGGGATTCTTTGTGGAGCTTCCCTCTCCTCTCTTCTCTTTGGGTTTACACCCATTTGTGTATGTAAGTATCACTATTCATGTTCTTTTCCATTAATGTAATGTCCATTTTTGTTCTCAAGCTTTGTAAGCTATATTTCCATGCTTTCCATTTATTTCTTGCTTAGATAAATTGTAGTGTAATTTAATTAGGTGCTTTAATTATTGTTGTTTATCATGCTTAGTGGCTAATTTAGTTTAGGTTGTCTTGGATTGAACTCACCTAGGGTTGACATGTTTCTTTGATTTGGTGATGGAGTTTACGGGTCTATTTCGAGTGTGTTGACCTAGTTATTACGCCTAGGGGATTTGACGGGGTATATCATGTATGCTCCGTGCTTACGACCTTGCGTGCGTAATTTTCGGGGTATTTGTTGACACCAAAATCGTATTAGACTTTTATGCAAATTTAGGGGCGTGAAAACACTTGATTTAATTAACTGTCGAAACGAGACGCATTTGCAATAAATCGTCGACCCATGTAACCATTTTATACTAATTAAATCGGGTGAGGGATATTCGACGCAACCTATAGTTTTTACTCACTTTCTTAATATATCTTTATTTTCCCTCGCCTAGATTACTATTTCCCTTTTATGCATCTTTTCCCTTTTTGTGTATAATCATCTTTTACACTTTTATTTTAGGAGTATTAAATCACTTAAATTCTAACATCTCGTCTCTGTGGATTTTCGATACCCGACTTACCGCTGTGCTTGCCTCGCAAGTGTAGTAGTAACTTAGGTTTTTGTATTGAGTTGGCGAAATGAAAACAACGACTGTGCACTTTACACGCGCACACTTTTCGCACTTAATCAAAATGGCGCCGTTGCCGGGGATGAGTTTGTTTTAGACTTTATTTGAATTAGTATTTCATAGTATTTTCTTTCTATTTGTATTATTTGCTAAATTTTAGCAGGACTTCCACATTTGAGCACTTGGAAACGCTCGAATTTCCCGCGCGCACCTATTTTGTGGAATTCGCCACTTGAGCCATTTTTGGGGTAAGCATGTCTTATTCCAATTCTTTCGGTAATCCTTCTTATAATTCTCAAAATTCTAAGCCTATGACTTTCGGTGAATACTTAGCATCCCAAAGTAAAACAAATTCAAATATGACTTTGGGCGAGTATAACGAAAGTCAAAACTTAGGTTATTGGAATTTTGATGATGATGACAATGATTTTGGGCCTTTACCTCCTTATAATAGGAATTTTGAAACGAATTGCAATAGTTTTCAAAATTCCTATAATAATGAGTTTTCGTTTAAGTCCGATGGTAATTTTCAAAGTTCCCATTTTCATGTATCCGCACCTCGACCTATGACTTTCGGTGAGGGTTTGCGTATGTATGAAAAAGAGAAAATTGAAAATCGTTATCGGGAAGAAAATCGTTCGTGGGAACATGAGTTGGATTTATTATTTGAGTCCAACGACGATTTTGCTTCCGAGACTTTCGAGGTCGACGAATGTTTTGAACCAAATGAGGTACTTGTGCCAACTTTGGAACAAGCCATTCTAGACTTTGCCCATTGCGTAGTAGATATTGAAAGTGAGGATGATAATGACGTAATATCTATTTGCAATGAAATGATTTCTTCTTTGGCTCCCAAAGAAGAACATTTCATTGAAAATGATATTATTTCCTTTGAAATTCCAACTTCATGCGATGATGATTCATCTCATGAGTTTGAATTTCTTTCATCCCCATTTTCATTCTCTATTACCCCACCGAAACAAGTACCCGATGATTCGGTTTCGAACTTTAATGTTTTAAGCCCTATCACCGATGAGGAGTACTTGCTCGAGTCGCCCTCCACAATCGCATCTTTGCCTTTGTGTGCGCCGCCTCCCATTCCAACTTCAAAATCCTTGGGAGGATATTCAGATTTTCTCGGTCCCCACTTGTTTTTGTCACCCGTTCAATCCACACCCCCCATCGTCCCACCAAAACTTTTAATTGGCGATAGTTCATTTCTTCCGCCTTACACATGCCTTCCGTTGTTAAAATGGAATTCATATTTTTCGGAAGGCATGCTTGTATGTGAGGGTACACCGGTTATCCTCCAAAGTCAAATCATGCTTATGGTGGACCCTCAGCTATTTAGACTTCTAGTGTACAGTTAGTGTGAAGTCTAAACAGTAGGTTGTATATAGTTAGCTTTTTATTTTTTCTTTCCTTTTTAATCTAGTTTAGTGTAATTAGTTAACTTTTTGTTATTTGTTTTTGCTATGCTCGGTACTAACTTGTTTTGTAGATTCTTTGGACTTGTTCTTATGGGGATCGCTCCACATTTGGGTAATATCGCTATTTTCCTCTCTTTGACTTGGTTCTTAATTAACATTGAGGACAATGTCAAGTTTTAAGTTAGGGGGTGTGAGATATTCTATCCATTTCTTCATTTAGTCCATGTTTTGGCTCACATGTTAGTTACTTAGTATGCTTTTCTTAGAAAAATTTAAAATTTTAAAAAGATTTTCTTTCTTTTTTCTCCTTTTTTGGGCATTTTGCCTTTGTTTTCGATGATAAATTTCAATAATTGCCCGATCCAATAGACAGCCCAATGATGCATGTTCTCGATTTTAGAAGTTATTAGACTTTATTCTTGATTATTCATATTATGAATAACTTCATGAATTAAACTTTAATCCCATGAGCACATGCACTTTTATGGTTATATTGATTTGGTTTAAGATTTTTATAACTCGGTAATCTTTTGTTGCATTGTATATACTTACACCGAGTAAGCTTTGTACCTTTCGTCGTTTGTGAGTGTTATACACTATTCTTTTCGCATTGAAAACGTTGAATTCGTTGGTAATCTCACTATTCTTTCATTTGACCGTTCATTAATTGAGTTCATACTTGAAATGTGTTACTTGAGCATGATTTTCATATATTGTTTTGACTCGAGAATTGCGTAAACTTTGCGAAATGATCATAGTCCCTCTTTGATATATCACCCATATTAGCCTTGACCTCACCCTTATATGTTTACCCTCATTAACCTCTTTGAGCCTAAATATAGCCTTTCGTTTCATAACCCAATTCCCATAACCAACTCTAAATTGGAGTTATAAACCATACATATCACTTTCCATACCTTTGTTTGGAATGTTACTTCGGATTGAATGTTGTTGTTGTGATGTCGGTTGAAATTTAGGCATATGAGAGTGAGAAAAGTAAGTAAAGAAAGATGTGAGAAAGTGAAGAAAAAGAGAAAGCAAAAAGCAAAAGAAAACAAAAGAGAAAATGAGAAAATGAAGAAAAGAAAAAGAAAGAGAAAGTTTGTATATGTTGTATATAGTTCGAATAATCTTTGATTACTCTCCCCGATGATATATTCAATGCCTTTTTGGAACTGGTTTTCCAATTTTGATATTGCCCGCATCTTCCCATTATCCCGAGTTTTCATTCCGAACACTTTGAATTCGTACATATATTCCTTCGTTTCGTACCTTAGCCATACCTACATTGTAACCCTATTAAAGTCCTATGTGATCTTAGGTTGATGTAGTTTAAAAGTTTAAATAGTTTTGATGATCTGTTAAAATGAATTTCGCCTCCTTTAATTATCGGTATCTTTCATTGAGATTACAAATTTTCATTTTATATATAGCATTCTTCTTTTATGACATGTGTGCGGCCTAGTTTCCATTTACATTTACTCTTTAGCCCGCATGTTCCGTGTGTTACCTCCCTGTTTCGAGTGAATTCGCTTGATGAGTGTAATTCCCATGAGGATTGAATATATGCTTGCTTTAATGATTATCCGGTTTATATAAGTTTTTCGCCAAATCACACTTTGCATGTGCTCGCTCCCCTCCCACATTTTAAGGTTTCAATTCTATGAGGTGCATTCTATAATGTTAATAATTTGGACTTTTGTGTGAATTCATTCACTTTGCTAATAATGCGTATGAAATCCTTTTCGCCATTGTTGGGCTTGTCGCACGTTGGTTTGGGCATATTTTGAGGAAACCATATGATGTTTGTGGGTATCATCCCTGAAAACCCTCACGAGACGACACTCGTCCACTAGGGTAACCAAGGGGTTTAACGGCTTATTGCATATGCTAAATGCAATCGTGTTCCCTACGAAAGTGACAATTATATTTCGATGCATATATACGTCTTGTATTTCCTTCTGTGGACTAGTTTTTCTTGTTTCATCACTAGGGACTAGCAATGTTTAAGTTAGGGGGTGTGATTCGTATCGAATATTGCATATTTCCGCCCGTTATCTTTATGCATTCTAGCACTTTTACGGTCCTAAATGCCTATAATTATGCTCATTAACCAGACAACCTTGGATTTGGATATATACATACTTTGCAGGGGTTATTTGTGCTTTTGTAGGTATTGGAACGCTAAAAGTGAGGTTCGGTTGCATTTCGGAGAAGTTCCTTCGTCGAATGCTATTTCAAGGGCAATTTGGTCTTTTCAAACTCACTATTTTTTATGGAATGAAGTTACCAATATGTAGATCATCAAATTATCTTTCCGTGGCCACTGACCGTGCGTCATTCTGACTCCGTATGTGGAAGTTATGCCCATTTTCGGAAGGTTTCGGTATTTTCTTCTACTTCAAGGGAATTTCGGTAATTTCATACTGCATAATTTGGAGGGTTTCAAAACAGAATCATGTAGATAATTCAATTAGCTTCGCGTCGGTTCCGACCACGCCTCATTTCGATTCCGTATGAGGGAGTTATGGCCGTTTTCGTGCAACGCGTCAAAATTGGTTCGGAGTGGAAAAGTGGGGCAAATTCCAAAAGTACGGTCGACCGGTTCCATCAGATATGGACGAAAATTGATTTATTTTGGGTTTTTGGCTTGGTTTTGTTTGGGGTTTGTTTTGGGGTATAAATAGAATGTTGGGGGCTTTTCTTTGGAAGAGATATTTCATTTTTAGGTTAGTTTTTGGGGATTCTTTGTGGAGCTTCCCTCTCCTCTCTTCTCTTTGGGTTTACACCCATTTGTGTATGTAAGTATCACTATTCATGTTCTTTTCCATTAATGTAATGTCCATTTTTGTTCTCAAGCTTTGTAAGCTATATTTCCATGCTTTCCATTTATTTCTTGCTTAGATAAATTGTAGTGTAATTTAATTAGGTGCTTTAATTATTGTTGTTTATCATGCTTAGTGGCTAATTTAGTTTAGGTTGTCTTGGATTGAACTCACCTAGGGTTGACATGTTTCTTTGATTTGGTGATGGAGTTTACGGGTCTATTTCGAGTGTGTTGACCTAGTTATTACGCCTAGGGGATTTGACGGGGTATATCATGTATGCTCCGTGCTTACGACCTTGCGTGCGTAATTTTCGGGGTATTTGTTGACACCAAAATCGTATTAGACTTTTATGCAAATTTAGGGGCGTGAAAACACTTGATTTAATTAACTGTCGAAACGAGACGCATTTGCAATAAATCGTCGACCCATGTAACCATTTTATACTAATTAAATCGGGTGAGGGATATTCGACGCAACCTATAGTTTTTACTCACTTTCTTAATATATCTTTATTTTCCCTCGCCTAGATTACTATTTCCCTTTTATGCATCTTTTCCCTTTTTGTGTATAATCATCTTTTACACTTTTATTTTAGGAGTATTAAATCACTTAAATTCTAACATCTCGTCTCTGTGGATTTTCGATACCCGACTTACCGCTGTGCTTGCCTCGCAAGTGTAGTAGTAACTTAGGTTTTTGTATTGAGTTGGCGAAATGAAAACAACGACTGTGCACTTTACACGCGCACACTTTTCGCACTTAATCAAAATGGCGCCGTTGCCGGGGATGAGTTTGTTTTAGACTTTATTTGAATTAGTATTTCATAGTATTTTCTTTCTATTTGTATTATTTGCTAAATTTTAGCAGGACTTCCACATTTGAGCACTTGGAAACGCTCGAATTTCCCGCGCGCACCTATTTTGTGGAATTCGCCACTTGAGCCATTTTTGGGGTAAGCATGTCTTATTCCAATTCTTTCGGTAATCCTTCTTATAATTCTCAAAATTCTAGGCCTATGACTTTCGGTGAATACTTAGCATCCCAAAGTAAAACAAATTCAAATATGACTTTGGGCGAGTATAACGAAAGTCAAAACTTAGGTTATTGGAATTTTGATGATGATGACAATGATTTTGGGCCTTTACCTCCTTATAATAGGAATTTTGAAACGAATTGCAATAGTTTTCAAAATTCCTATAATAATGAGTTTTCGTTTAAGTCCGATGGTAATTTTCAAAGTTCCCATTTTCATGTATCCGCACCTCGACCTATGACTTTCGGTGAGGGTTTGCGTATGTATGAAAAAGAGAAAATTGAAAATCGTTATCGGGAAGAAAATCGTTCGTGGGAACATGAGTTGGATTTATTATTTGAGTCCAACGACGATTTTGCTTCCGAGACTTTCGAGGTCGACGAATGTTTTGAACCAAATGAGGTACTTGTGCCAACTTTGGAACAAGCCATTCTAGACTTTGCCCATTGCGTAGTAGATATTGAAAGTGAGGATGATAATGACGTAATATCTATTTGCAATGAAATGATTTCTTCTTTGGCTCCCAAAGAAGAACATTTCATTGAAAATGATATTATTTCCTTTGAAATTCCAACTTCATGCGATGATGATTCATCTCATGAGTTTGAATTTCTTTCATCCCCATTTTCATTCTCTATTACCCCACCGAAACAAGTACCCGATGATTCGGTTTCGAACTTTAATGTTTTAAGCCCTATCACCGATGAGGAGTACTTGCTCGAGTCGCCCTCCACAATCGCATCTTTGCCTTTGTGTGCGCCGCCTCCCATTCCAACTTCAAAATCCTTGGGAGGATATTCAGATTTTCTCGGTCCCCACTTGTTTTTGTCACCCGTTCAATCCACACCCCCCATCGTCCCACCAAAACTTTTAATTGGCGATAGTTCATTTCTTCCGCCTTACACATGCCTTCCGTTGTTAAAATGGAATTCATATTTTTCGGAAGGCATGCTTGTATGTGAGGGTACACCGGTTATCCTCCAAAGTCAAATCATGCTTATGGTGGACCCTCAGCTATTTAGACTTCTAGTGTACAGTTAGTGTGAAGTCTAAACAGTAGGTTGTATATAGTTAGCTTTTTATTTTTTCTTTCCTTTTTAATCTAGTTTAGTGTAATTAGTTAACTTTTTGTTATTTGTTTTTGCTATGCTCGGTACTAACTTGTTTTGTAGATTCTTTGGACTTGTTCTTATGGGGATCGCTCCACATTTGGGTAATATCGCTATTTTCCTCTCTTTGACTTGGTTCTTAATTAACATTGAGGACAATGTCAAGTTTTAAGTTAGGGGGTGTGAGATATTCTATCCATTTCTTCATTTAGTCCATGTTTTGGCTCACATGTTAGTTACTTAGTATGCTTTTCTTAGAAAAATTTAAAATTTTAAAAAGATTTTCTTTCTTTTTTCTCCTTTTTTGGGCATTTTGCCTTTGTTTTCGATGATAAATTTCAATAATTGCCCGATCCAATAGACAGCCCAATGATGCATGTTCTCGATTTTAGAAGTTATTAGACTTTATTCTTGATTATTCATATTATGAATAACTTCATGAATTAAACTTTAATCCCATGAGCACATGCACTTTTATGGTTATATTGATTTGGTTTAAGATTTTTATAACTCGGTAATCTTTTGTTGCATTGTATATACTTACACCGAGTAAGCTTTGTACCTTTCGTCGTTTGTGAGTGTTATACACTATTCTTTTCGCATTGAAAACGTTGAATTCGTTGGTAATCTCACTATTCTTTCATTTGACCGTTCATTAATTGAGTTCATACTTGAAATGTGTTACTTGAGCATGATTTTCATATATTGTTTTGACTCGAGAATTGCGTAAACTTTGCGAAATGATCATAGTCCCTCTTTGATATATCACCCATATTAGCCTTGACCTCACCCTTATATGTTTACCCTCATTAACCTCTTTGAGCCTAAATATAGCCTTTCGTTTCATAACCCAATTCCCATAACCAACTCTAAATTGGAGTTATAAACCATACATATCACTTTCCATACCTTTGTTTGGAATGTTACTTCGGATTGAATGTTGTTGTTGTGATGTCGGTTGAAATTTAGGCATATGAGAGTGAGAAAAGTAAGTAAAGAAAGATGTGAGAAAGTGAAGAAAAAGAGAAAGCAAAAAGCAAAAGAAAACAAAAGAGAAAATGAGAAAATGAAGAAAAGAAAAAGAAAGAGAAAGTTTGTATATGTTGTATATAGTTCGAATAATCTTTGATTACTCTCCCCGATGATATATTCAATGCCTTTTTGGAACTGGTTTTCCAATTTTGATATTGCCCGCATCTTCCCATTATCCCGAGTTTTCATTCCGAACACTTTGAATTCGTACATATATTCCTTCGTTTCGTACCTTAGCCATACCTACATTGTAACCCTATTAAAGTCCTATGTGATCTTAGGTTGATGTAGTTTAAAAGTTTAAATAGTTTTGATGATCTGTTAAAATGAATTTCGCCTCCTTTAATTATCGGTATCTTTCATTGAGATTACAAATTTTCATTTTATATATAGCATTCTTCTTTTATGACATGTGTGCGGCCTAGTTTCCATTTACATTTACTCTTTAGCCCGCATGTTCCGTGTGTTACCTCCCTGTTTCGAGTGAATTCGCTTGATGAGTGTAATTCCCATGAGGATTGAATATATGCTTGCTTTAATGATTATCCGGTTTATATAAGTTTTTCGCCAAATCACACTTTGCATGTGCTCGCTCCCCTCCCACATTTTAAGGTTTCAATTCTATGAGGTGCATTCTATAATGTTAATAATTTGGACTTTTGTGTGAATTCATTCACTTTGCTAATAATGCGTATGAAATCCTTTTCGCCATTGTTGGGCTTGTCCCACGTTGGTTTGGGCATATTTTGAGGAAACCATATGATGTTTGTGGGTATCATCCCTGAAAACCCTCACGAGACGACACTCGTCCACTAGGGTAACCTAGGGGTTTAACGACTTATTGCATATGCTAAATGCAATCGTGTTCCCTACGAAAGTGGCAATTATATTTCGATGCATATATACGTCTTGTATTTCCTTCTGTGGACTAGTTTTGCTTGTTTCATCACTAGAGACTAGCAATGTTTAAGTTAGGGGGTGTGATTCGTATCGAATATTGCATATTTCCGCCCGTTATCTTTATGCATTCTAGCACTTTTACGGTCCTAAATGCCTATAATTATGCTCATTAACCAGACAACATTGGATTTGGATATATACATACTTTGCAGGGGTTATTTATGCTTTTGTAGGTATTGGAACGCTAAAAGTGAGGTTCGGTTGCATTTCGGAGAAGTTCCTTCGTCGAATCCTATTTCAAGGGCAATTTGGTCTTTTCAAACTCACTATTTTTTATGGAATGAAGTTACCAATATGTATATCATCAAATTATCTTTCCGTGGCCACTGACCGTGCGCCATTCTGACTCCGTATGTGGAAGTTATGCCCATTTTCGGAAGGTTTCGGTATTTTCTTCTACTTCAAGGGAATTTCGGTAATTTCATACTGCATAATTTGGAGGGTTTCAAAACAGAATCATGTAGATAATTCAATTAGCTTCGCGTCGGTTCCGACCACGCCTCATTTCGATTCCGTATGAGGGAGTTATGGCCGTTTTCGTGCAACGCGTCAAAATTGGTTCGGAGTGGAAAAGTGGGGCAAATTCCAAAAGTGCGGTCGACCGGTGCCAAATATGAGGTCGACCGGTCCCCTCAGATATGGACGGAAATTGACTTATTTTGGGTTTTTTGGCTTGGTTTTGTTTGGGGTTTGTTTTGGGGTATAAATAGAATGTTGGGGGCTTTTCTTTGGAAGAGATATTTCATTTTTTGGTTAGTTTTTGGGGATTCTTTGTGGAGCTTCCCTCTCCTCTCTTCTCTTTGGGTTTACACCCATTTGTGTATGTAAGTATCACTATTCATGTTCTTCTCCATTAATGTAATGTCCATTTTTGTTCTCAAGCTTTGTAAGCTATATTTCCATGCTTTCCATTTATTTCTTGCTTAGATAAATTGTAGTGTAATTTAATTAGGTGCTTTAATTATTGTTGTTTATCATGCTTAGTGGCTAATTTAGTTTAGGTTGTCTTGGATTGAACTCACCTAGGGTTGACATGTTTCTTTGATTTGGTGATGGAGTTTACGGGTCTATTTCGAGTGTGTTGACCTAGTTATTACGTCTAGGGGATTTGACGGGGTATATCATGTATGCTCCGTGCCTACGACCTTGCGTGCGTAATTTTCGGGGTATTTGTTTACACCAAAATTGTATTAGACTTTTATGCAAATTTAGGGGCGTGACAACCCTTGATTTAATTAACTGTCGAAACGAGACGCATTTGTAATAAATCGTCGACCCATGTAACCATTTTATACTAATTAACTCGGGTGAGGGATATTCGACGCAACCTATAGTTTTTACTCACTTTCTTAATATAGCTTTATTTTCCGTCGCCTAGATTACTATTTCCCTTTTATGCATCTTTTCCCTTTTTGTGTATAATCATCTTTTACACTTTTATTTTAGGAGTATTAAATCACTTAAATTCTAACATCTCGTCTCTGTGGATTTTCGATACCCTACTTACCGCTGTGCTTGCCTCGCAAGTGTAGTGGTAACTTAGGTTTTTGTATTGAGTTGGCGAAACGAAAACAACAACTGTGCACTTTACACGCGTACACTTTTCGCACTTAATCAAAGACCCACCTTCACTCTCTCTTCTTATAACCCAAAAATAACCCATAAAACCTTTTAAAAACTTAATCCTACCAAACCAATCACAGTTTTGATCATATGGGACCAGAAGTCGACACGTCATCAAATTAAGGGCCCAAAACGTGACAACACACAATGGCAACTCGAAATAAAAGATATATGATCAGGTCGTTCGAACGGGATCACACTTCATTCGAACGACATACAAATGAGGATAAAAATCTAAGGCAACAGAGCTTTGTTTGATCTTGATTAGAAACCTATTTCAAACGAGATGAGCTTCTCATTTGAACCAAAAGGGCTTTTTTTCGAACGAGATTGGGATCTCGTTCGAACAACTCTCATTCTCATTTGAGCCTTAAAATTTCTCCGAAATTCCAAATTCTCCCAATTAATTTCCAATAAATTCCATAAGGACCACACAAATATACAATAACCAACAACCCTCCATATACAAATATGATTCGAATCCTAAGGTTTCTAAATAATTAAAATATTATAAGGAAAGTGATAAAATTGAGGTCACGGGTATTATAGCTATCGTGATCCCATTAATGAGGGTGTTTTTTCCAATTTGCTGACCTCAAACACTTTTATGAGGAATATGCCAAGGATTAGGAGGAATCCTAGATTTATTATCTTCCTAGGGTAAGTTTGGCTATACCTTGGTGACTTTTTCCTAAGTTGTCTTCTTTGACTAACTTCTTCTGCTTTCTTTGCTCAGGGCTACTGAGGCTGATATGAGCCCTAGGGAAAAATATGAAGACCTCTATATTCTGCTTAAGGTTCCAAAGTCTACACATCTGGCTAAAATAAAAAAACCAAGGCCTCTTTTTTCAAACCCGGGAAGGCATTTGCGACACTTCTCTTAAAGCCGCTCAATTCCAGGTTGAAGCTTCTGACAAGGATAAAAATAAGGTAGAGGAGAATTTCAAGTAGGTCATGAACACTCTAAAGGTTTCTGAGGGAAAGTTTTAGAGGCCGTGAAACAGGTCACCACCAGCTAAGATAAGGCTATAAGCATTGCAGTCCAACTTACCCTCTTTATCTAAGAATCATGCCTATGTCATAAAAAAAGTTGTTGTTTAATATGCCGAGGCTATCTAGAAGATGGTCGATGAACATGCCGTGACATTAAAGAAAACTATCGAGGATGTCGTGGATAATTTTAAGACCTCCAGAGACTTCTTTATTTACCAAAACAAAGTCTAAATTGCGACTATAAGGAGATGAGGCACATAGTTGCCAAAAATAATCCTGAGTCGAATGAAACTATATTTTCTTGGAGATTCACTAATATCGAGTATGACTAGTGTACGAAGGAGATAATATCGACTAGTAATCTTTCTAGGAAGAAGAAGGAGAAGGCCATAACAGTAGCGCTTGAAGCCGAAAGAACTAAAACTGGTTTGTAGGATGAAGACGATGATGGCCAAGGGGATGCTGAGTTTTAGGGTTATTCCTTGTTATTATTTCACATTTTGATCGTAATCATAATGTGATACACAATGTTTGTATCTGACTATGATTTATTAGAATGATGTTTCAATGTTGCATCCATGTATGCCTTATTGCTTTGCATATTTTATATTTAAATTGTAGACTATATACTAGACTTTCTTACTTGCTCTTTTGTCTTTAGTGACCTATATGCCTGGCTATCTCCACTCTGTAACATTATTAGAATTACATATTGATTTCTTATAGCTGCAGTATTAGTTTTTGGAGTATATTCAATTTAATTTATAGGTTTGATTATGGATACAACCTTATTATTGAGATTCCAAGTCTTTAGACAATACTCCATGGACCTAAGGGGTACAGTAGACCCAATGGCTTTAGAGAATACTCCATTGACTTTAGGGTTATAGTGCCCCCAAGGCTTTGAGCATGACCGGTATTTGAAAATGTGATATTGATTTTAATTATGGCTTCAACCTTACTAATGCAATCTTATCTAAAATATTTAGATAACACTTCACGGACCTAAGGGACGTAGTGGCCCCAAACGCTTTAGAGACTACTCTATGGTCCTAAGGGTTACAATGGACCTTAAGGCTTTAGAAATGATTATTTTTTATAGATGAAGACATTAGGATGATGTATTTAATGGTCTTTCATTGCTAAAATGATCTTCAATCTTTTTAAATCTTTAAAGAATGCGGAGGTATTATTTAGGAGCCTCCCTAGGGTACTGAGGTAATGTTTTACAAGACCCTAGGGTTTCTGAGGCTATGTTTTTCAATCCCTCTAGGGTTTATTGTGCTACTTAAGAGTCGGTACTGAGTCTTTGATAAAAGACTCACTCCAATCAAAGAATCACCATTATAGAGGATCCAACCAGAACCACTAGTATAATGTTCTTTTTAGTTGGGATCTCAATGTTGACTAGGTAAGATTTTGTATGACTTAGATTTATCCATTGGAGTTAAATCTGGCTGTCTTTCAGTTTCTAGGTTTATGGGCACCTCTGCCTCCATGGTCGTTGATAGGGTTATTAGTCATTTTTGCCTCCTTAGTCGCGACCTTCTTGGTCCTAGACTTTTGGGCACCTCTGCCTCCGCTTCCATTGATAGGATTATTAGTCATTTCTGCTTCCCTAACTGAGGTCTTCTTGGTCCTAAATTTTTTGGCATATCTGCCTCTGTAGCTATTGTTAGGGTTATTGGACATTTCTGCCTCCTTAGACACAGTCTTTTTATGGTCTGGATAACCATTGCCTTAGTTGTTGTCTTAAAGTGTGATTGTTGCTAAGTTTATCATTAAACCCTTTGAACAAGAATTTATAAAATCATTAAAGTAAAATTCTAACTTTTTATTGATATATAATCTTTGTTTTTCTATCCAGACTATGGCTTTGCAGTGATTGTAAAACTACAAAATAAATAAAATTCTCCCCCAAAATTCAGTAGGACAACGTCTGCATTCTATTTAGGTTAGAGGCTGCAGCCTTCGTGAATCATTGTATCATTCCTTTCTTAACAAGCCACTCAAGCTCATTAGATAGGCTTAGACACCTATTGGTTATGTGGCCAATGTATTTATGGAAATCACATGCTTGCTTTTATCTCTCTTACTTACAAGATATTTCAGTTTTTGTGGCCATTTGAGAAGGTTCTCTTCTTTGATGCTGGCCAAAATAGTTTTCAGGTTGGAGTTTATAAGGGTTAAATACTCATATTTCCTTTCTTGACTATCGTCATGCTTCCAGCTCCATCCTTTCATTAATTATGTCGTATCCTTCCTCTTAGAGTTGCAAACTCAGTCTTTATCTTGGAATCTTAGGACTTCATTGTGATAGTGAAGACCATGGACTCAAGCATAAGAATTCTATATTCTAGGAGGTCAATATGGGCTTTGATTAAGGACTGACCCTCATACAGATGGTTGATGCACCTCATCTAGTGGGCCATGTCTTTAGTCTTCTAGGGGTTTGATCCTAAGCTGCCTTCCATAATCTTTATTTTTAAATCGTTGGTTCTTTAAAAAATATTTCTCTGAGACAAACTGAACACAGTGATAAATCCAAGGGTGATAGAGTAATAAGATTCACACATTGAGAAGATAGTAATAATGGGGTGCAACTATTTCCATTGAGGTCGCAACCTATCGAGTCAATAAGGAATGAGGTCATTGCTTTTGTTCTTTATAAGGAATTTTCCATTACAATTGATATGATGAACACGGTTTTCTCATGAGATGGTTCCATCTGGAAAAAAGTTTATCAAGTACATTCCCTTAGATGGAATAGTAACTTAAAAGTTAGTAAAAGCATCTTAATCTATCTTGAGTGGTTTACCTATCTTAAGGCAATAGCCTTGACGGATATTGCTCATAGAATCATTGATTTTCAATCTTACAACCTAGATTTATGAAATTTAACTTGGCCCATAATCCATAAAACATGTTATAGGAGTTTTAATCATTTTGTGTCACCTTTGGTCTAATATAAAACAATTCTTTAATTATAAATTCTAAATATGCCATAAATAGAAGAATTGTCCTAAGCTATTAGTTGGAGGCCGCGATTTTTAGCACGACAACATGTATAGGTTGCAGACATTAGGGGGCAGAGCATAAATTATAACTAAAATTTCCCCAAATGTGATTTTTCACTCAAGAATTAGACTAAAAAGTCTTTAAGATGTTGAACCTAGGCATAATAAGTCCTTATGTGCAAAATAACATAAGTTTAGCAATATATACTTAATATATAGGTAATAACATGGAAATAAATGCCTAAACATTGAAGGAAAGTAGAAAGTATGTGCATCCTTAGCTCCTAATTTATAAGGATGTGGCTTGTCAAGTTGCTTAGCCAGGTTTAGACATGGAAACATCACTGGAGTAGATGGATTTGTCCCCAAACCTCAAGATTGGTTTGGGAAACATATTTGAAAAGACGGAGATACCATAAATGGATTTATATGAAAATATAGGTCTAACCACCAAAATATAATCCATAAGACGTAGATATAGAGATCCTTAGACGAAATAACGCATAATAGACTCGATTTACAAGAAACTCGATAGAACTCCTCATTTTCCACAAACGACACAAAATTATTATTGTCTAAAATTGGATTTACTAGAGTAAATCATATCGTCAAAAGCTATACACAACAATCAAAGTATAGAAAATTGTGTAAAAGAGAGATAAAAAAAGATAACACGAGATTTAGAGTGGTTCGACCATAAAAACGATCCTATGTCCACTAGGAGCATGATACTTATTATATTCATCTAATAATACAAGTCTAGGGGTATTAGAGGCATACAAGAGGAGAGAAACATGTGAAATGCATAAATATACACATTTTGTGCAGCGGATGATATGGCCTTATAATGTAGATAGGAATGAGGTTATAACTATAAATGATTTAGGTTGCCGAAGTAGGTGACTAGAGAGTTGACTCTGGTGTAGAGAGAAGCTGGAGAGAACTGGGCAGAACTTCATTACCCAGATCTTCTCCCCTTAATTATGAAGTGATGGCATCAATGTATAGTGGTTGGTGAAGGAAACACGTGCATATGATCGTATCTTGTGGATAAGTATTTTTGAGATGGAGTATTTCTAGAAGGTGGATAACCAGCTTGCTATTGATGACGTGTAAGGGTCCGTAACCTATACATTTAGGGACGTGCAAAAGTTGAGGGGCCACGACCTATCCAAGGCCTAGTTGTGCCCCTCTAATGCAGTCGTGTCTTAGGTCTGCGACCAGTATGTGTACCAAGCCATAGTCTTGAGTATATAATGGGGAAATAGGAGTATAATTCGCATATTCGTTAGGTATTGTGCCGTGGACTTCTTTGTAGTCTGAGGCCTTTTGTCAGCACTTGAGTATATCTTCATTTAGTTTATTTGAACGTCCATGCTACATGTCTTATGTAAACTAGTTAACATATTTTAGGTAAAAATGATGGAGCTTCCACACGGAAATTTTGAAGATTAAAGACTAAATCCTTTTGTAGCTGTTTTTGATTGAATCGTGCCAAGGCTAATACACACACGCACATGATTATACTTTTGTGAACTGATGAGGTGATTTCTTTTCAAAAATTCATTGCCTTGTATTCTTGTTTAGGTGAATCCTGTATTCTTCCTAAAAGCATGCACATGATGAGGTTTTGGAACCGTGCACATGAAAACATTTTCCCTAAAATAGTTTGCATGGTTGCAAAGCCTCACTATGCACACAACATACATGTTATTAGGCTATTTTATATTGTATCATAAAAGCGTGTGCACGATTGGAATTCTTTCCATGTGCAAGACTGTTAGACTTTAAATGTGACTTTTCCACTGTCCAAAAGTTTGTGCATGCAGGACTTTTTATCCATGAGCACAACGCTACCAGATTTAAAACAAGTCTATAAATAGTAATTTTTCCCTACCAGTTTTAAAGATCGTTTTTCCTAAGTACTTCTTACACATATAGAGATTTTTTTAGGCAAGTGATTAGAAAAACACCTTTTAATTGTTAATTTCACTTGATTAACACAATTTGAACAGAAAACCTTAGGTTTATACTTAATTCATGAATTGTGAGATTTGGAAGTGTTTTGAGTTGAAAAACCACAAAGCCTATATTTAATTCTCTATATTCTTATATGAATCTGAACATATATGCTCTAAATCTAAAATTAGGTTAATTAGCTACTGGGAAGTTAATTTACGGCGTGATTAGAGGATAGAGAGTGTGACTTTTATGATTGATTGATGGACCTTTAAGTGGATCACTCATTTAAAAAGGGGAGAGTTTCAAAGTCCATAGATAACTTTGTGTTAAGGAATAAGAGGCACGTACCTTCTTTCATTTGTGTGAAATTGATTGTTAAATTGAATGAGAGACTAGGATGAAACGAGGTTTTTACACCCATAGGTGGTGTTTTTCCTAGTAGATCTTAACTTATGCCATTTATGTGGTTATTTGTTGCTTGTACACACGTTGCTATCACACACGCGCTCGCGCGCGCACAGACACACTATCACTTAAATCTAAGATTGTATTTTACATGATCCATTTCTATATTTGACTTACGTCTTGCATCTAGTTATTTCACATAATTAACTTATATTTGTTCCTAATTTGCTTAATTGACTTCGATATAATAGATCTCTCACATAGATGCTTGTTAACTAATATTGATCTAAAAATTGGCAAAGAAATTTTTGAAATTGGTAAAAATCTCATGGAAACCTATTCATCGCCCTACTAGGTGTATTTGAGGTGAAAACTTTGTCTAAAACACACCACCCTAAATTGGTATGAGAGTAGTCGATATTTATAAAAAATCATGTGATAGAGTTGATTTTGTTTATTTGTGTGTTTTTAGTTGTGTTCTTTGATCTTAGATCTAGCTTGAGGTTGTGTTTAGATCTTGTTTGTTTGTGTGTTTTTAGTTGTGTTCTATGAATCTTCCGCCTTATTTGGATGGATAAAATTATGGCCATTATAAATTCTAAATCCATAGTCATTTAAAGTCTAAGAATGAATGTGTGTGCATGAGTGTACAAAATGGGTGGAGTAGTACCATGATTGAATAATATGGTTCTAGGATGAAGAAACCAAGAGTAGTTTGATTGGATGTCGAGTTTGATGCTTGAAATTATAATCCAGTTACATTAAATGCTATATTTGCATCAGTTATCACATAAGAGTATAAAAAATACTCAATTATGAAATCGGAAATGAAGCTTGGGATATTTTGAGAGTTACTCATGAGGGAACTTAAAGTTTTAAGATAACGAAGTTGCCATACATTCTGGATCTGTTTGAAACCATGAGAATGAATGGAAAGGAGATCTTCAATGATTATTATACTAGATTGACCAAGGTAGTTAATGCCCCTTTTAATCTAGGAGATAATGTAATGACTCATGACCTTGTTCTTTTAGTCAGAGACCGTTGAGTCACTTATTCTTTCCAGGTCAAATTTTAAAACTTTAATCTGGGGAAAGATTACTATGCCACGGATTTTAAAAAGCCTCGGCCTTATCATCAGAGTTAGTAATGCACAATACAAAAGCCTCAGTTAAATATCATCACATTTTAATAACGCACAATACGAAGAGGTCATTGAACCAAATCTAAATTCCATTGATAATCTCCATTATCTCTAATACAATCTTAAAAGATAATAAAATGTTTTCACATGCAATCCTTTTCATAAAACTTAAAGACGATAATAGTTATAATGAAATATAAATATAAGGTATTCTTAAAACTCCTAAAGCAATAATAATCTTCGTATCCAACTATACTCCGCGGCTTCTAAAACTCTACTCTTAAGCCACTAAATACTCCGCGGTCACTTATCCAGAAAAAAACAGGAATATAGAATGGATGACATCAAATAGCTCAACAAAGGTTAAATTATAAGTCCTTATCCACCTGCCAGTGTTAGTATTTGCAAAAACACTATATATACTAGCAATGATTTGCAAAATAGTACAAATAAGGAGAGGTATGCAATAAAATCAAATATGAAGGAAATAATGTTATTTCCCAACCCCTAAGATTACCCCTATAGCCTAAGGCTCGATATCCCTTAGATAACCACTCTTCTACTTTCCTCAAGGCCCAATCTCACTTTCTTCTCCTTGTCTTTCCCCAAGGATCAATCTCCCTTGGTTCTCTCTCATAGTCTGCGAACTTTATTTATTACCATGGACATATGATTCTCCCCGGACTTATTTCTTGATGTTTTGACCTGGTCACACAATATGTCATGGCCTCCCTACCTACCCAATTCCATAATGGAGGATACATGATCTTCTATTAAATATAAAACCTTATCCAAGCTCTACCAAGGTGCAAGCCCCATAGTTAACCTAGACTTAATCTCCCTAGGGCAAATCATTTTGACATCAAGAACTAAAGAGGCAGCCCTCTCTAAATAATAATACCTCAGCCTGGACAAATAATCCTTCAACCTTGGCACTGAATCTTCTTTCAAGTAACCCATTATACACAATATAATACTGAATAAAAGCCCGTGACCTTATAGAAGGAGTCAGAATATCCGATCTTTAAACAACAAGAGTATTTTGGTAAGAAAAGTGTTTAAACTCTAATTGTCTTATAACACAAAACAAAACCTCATAAGGTCAATAAAAATATACTCAAAACCTCATTGTCATAAACCGACCCACAATCTCTAAATAAGAACAATAAATGGTAAACCTCTAAAACACTGATTTGAATGAATACAAATAGTCCCCGAACCTAAAACCTCAATGATCAGTAAATAATATGGCCTTTAAACCCAGAATACGATAAACATTAAACATCCATGGACTAAAACCCAAAAAACTCGGATTACATGTTAGGGCTCTTTTCTTTCAATTGAAAACATGGACACTAGGGTTTTAATAAGAAAGAAAATGATTATGAGTCATCCCTTAACTCAATCGACATGTTCTAATGGACATTGCACTATCTTCATCTTGAAATACCTCTTCTTATGGTGAATAATAAATTTCCACGAGCTCCAATTCGATTCCACCTATTCCTCTTTCAAAATATCGCTTTCTCTCTCTAAAGTGGGATATTAGGGTTTTAGCATCTTTGGGAAGTGTGACAAGGGTTTTTATTCATATGAATTACTAGAGAACCTGGGGTTTCCACTTACGTCATCACCTTTCCACAAATACCCCTGTAAAATGTTTCTAGAACCTCCAAGACTTATTTCTCAAGTTATGACCTAAAAAGGTCACGTCATCATCTATCATGCTGAGCCTTTGCAAGTATACATCACTAAATTCCATGGACTTCTTCCATAGGATGTGGTTTTACTTAAAATATTCATCCTTTAAGTTCAAGTGTATGATCTTACTGCTATACCACTATTCATGGATATGTCCTAAAGTCTCTAATTGTGACGTATGTTACTGTCTATGGACTTTTCTCTAGGTTGTTTCATTAATAACAAAACTCTATTTGTGGATGACTTCCTATATAGACATGACCTTATATAGTTTTAGGGTCATTAAAATCTCCCCAACTTAGGAAATTGCATGCTTGGAATTTAAATACTTCACATAGGCTAGATATCCGTAGAACCTATCTTTTAACAGAAAAGCTTCCTATGAGGTTCACTACCCCTAAAACCAACTTGATACTCTCCAGGTTTACATAAGGTAATCTCCTTATTAGCATAATATATCTTAGCAAAGTGGGTGGTTAGTCAATCCATACCTAAGATCACATCAAGCTCTTCCATTTATAAAGTAATAAAGTTAACTTCAGACTATTTTCCTATGTCCACAAAACATACCCTAAATATGGATGCAATATCTGAGTGAAATCCGATTGGGGTGTCAATCATTAATGGAAGGTTTAAGATCTGAGTCCGATCATTTAACTTCTGTGCAAAAATAATGGATACAAAAGAGTGCGTGGCATTGGAATTAAAAACTACATATGCATTTCTAATATTAATAGTAATAGTACCTGCTATGACATCCTCATCCTTTTCAGTATCCTTGGCAAATAGGGTAAAGACTCTCGCCCGAGCCTGATGACTTTTTACATCCTTCTTTTGTAATCTACAATCCTTGAATTTATGGCCCGAATTGCCATAGTTGTAGAAAATTCTTTATAATGGCCAAGATTTGGCAAAGTGACCCATCATTCAAAATTTCAAAATAGGTAACTTTTGCGGTGTCAACCTTCTCATGTTGCTTGCCTTCCATATCCCCATAATTATAATATTTCTTTGTTGCTTCTCCTCTTTCATTTTTCTTTGCTCCCTTAGACTTCAACTCATATTTAAAGTCTTGCTCTATGATCCGAGCTTCCTCAACTAACTCTGTATAAGTCCGCAACATCAACCCCACAACCCTGCTGTGAAGTCCACATTCCAAGATCCTTTCAAACTTCTTGGATTTCTTCTCCTCAGTATTAACCGTTGTGGCCATCCTATGATTTTTGTAGATAATGGGGGTAAATTCAATCTGAGTTCTCCCTGAAGGAAAAAAGTTTCTAACTCGTGGAGAATGCGTCACAGTAGATATTAGATTTCCAACACTTGTGCCGTATTCGCGGGCTCCCATGGATGTAAATTGGTCGTCATCGAAGGTGTGAAAATATAGAAAATGAAGTCGCCAACATATTTTTCTTAAAACAGGAAAAAATGTATCCGTCCGAGAAGAAATGACATCAAAGACAAATTGATGCATATGAAACGAAATAGATCATGGGTTCGAGAACTAAGTTATATAATGGGAAGGTATTAGGCACCCATTTTTCCCTTTCTGTCTCTCATGGCTATGATAATATTTTTCTTTTTCTCATGGCTATGTGTGCAGAGTGAAATAAGGATAAAGAAAATAATATAAAAGGTAGACAAAATATGAGCAACACAACAGATCCCAATCTATCGCAAAGAATGGAAAATGCATGTCTGACAGAGTCGTTAAAAAAATAGACAAGACTGTGCTACATGCAATACACTAGATCCTGATCCACTGTGATTAAATGAATATACATGTCTGATGGGATTGTGAAATTTCAATAAAATAGAAATATGAAAATATAATATAATGTGATCAACACATCGGATCAGGATTCACAATGAAGAAGTGAATATGTATGTCTAACTGGGTTAGTAAGAACATATAAACTACTACTACTACTACACACACACACACACACACACACACACACACACACACACACACACACACACACATATATATATATATATATATGATACTAATAAAAGTGAAAATTATGTGAAAATAAGTAAAAGGACTCGAGATGCCTACGTAGCCAAAAATGGAATCAAAGTCCATGTAGTTTGAAAACACATAAGAGTGGGATTTAACCCCTGAAACCAAAAATAGAACTTTCTCATTTTTCAATTCGTTGAAAAATGTGTGGAAGTGGAGAAAGTGTAGAAAAAAAGGGGAGGAAATTTCTAATTTCGGGTTTAAGGATTAAGCCATCTTTTTGACTTTTTTAGTTTTATGAAAGTATATTTTTTTGTATATAACTAATAAAAATGGATTATGACGGGTGAGAAAATAAAACCAAGGCAAAGGAAATGGTAAAAGTAATAAAATGTGATAAGTGACACTAGCTAAATGAGCTAGAAAAGGATATAATTAGACCTTCTATGAACCTTTGCTACTAATTTTGGAGTGATGTAGGGTGGTTTTTAATGGTGGTGAAATAGGTAATAAAGGTGGGATGAAAGTGATGTAAGGAAATATGGAGAGAATGCTTGGAACATGATGTATTTTAGAAAACAACACACTGATTTCGAGGCAGAAGCTCATCAGATTTCAGAAAGGGTACCTTGAGAATGAGCTCACGACCTCTTTAAATTGCAATTTTTAGGGTATGTGGCATCCTAATCAGCATATAGGTGGTATCCGAATCTCGGGGTAAGAAAGGTACCCCATGTTAATAGGCAGAGGGACAAGGGTGCCTATAGGGAGTCCAAAAGGGACTTTTTCTAGAAAAATAGGCATAAAATGAAAATGGCAAGTCCCAATTATACATGGATGTGACCATTGGAAAGGGTATTTAGATCCCTAAGAAATTTCATTGAGCTACTCTCGATTCCGAGAGTTGGCTAAAGTCAAACGGAGCTTGAAAGCACTTAATGGCCTCTGGAATAGGGTTTGGAGTAAAAAGGCAAGTACAGGAAAACTGTAAGGCCAATTCATTTACGGTATGGACTTTTAATATGGGTATTTAGAGACCTATAAAATTACATTAAGCTACTTTCAATTTCAAGAGTTGACCAAAGTTAAATAGAGCTTAAACGTTCCCGGTGGCCTTTGGGTCAAGGTTTGGAGTATGATCTATGGTCCGAGGGTAAAAGGAATTGTGTTAGAGACCTAAGGAGGTGCTTGAAGGGTACTAGAATAGGGTGTATACAGAGTCCGTTAGCGAGCGAGCTTAGGATAAGTAAAGGTCACTGAAAGATAGATAATTTATTGCAAAGTTTCGAGTGTTAAGGGTAAAGGTCTGGTTCTAAGGGCCTACGGAGCATAAGCGACCAATGCAGCGGGTCGGGGACTCTACTGGGGATTTATGGTAACCTCCTGGGATTAAAGAGTTATAAGTGATAGATCCGATGGGTAAAAGTCAATTCTACGGGCCTAGGTCAATTCTACGAACCTAAAGAGCAAAAGATACCTAATTCAGAGGGTCGAGGCTAATTCTGCAGGGCTAGGTCAATTTTTCGGACCTAAAGAGTGAAGGAGACTTGATTCAGATGGTTGAGGCCAATTATGTGGGCCTATGTCAACTTTGTGGACATAAAGAATGAATGCGACCTGATTCATAGGTTCAAGGCCAATTTTGTGAGCCTAGGTTAATTCTACAGACCTAAAAAATGAAAGCCATCTGATTCAGAGGGTCGAGGACAATACTATAGGGCTCGGTCAATTATATAGACTTAAAGAGTGAAATCCACCTAATTTAGAGGGTCGAGGTCAATTTTATGGTCCTAAGTTAACTCTATGGATCTAAAGAGTAAAGGCGACCTGATTCTGAGGGTCGAGGCCAATTCTATGGGCCTAAGTCAAGTTTATGGACCTAAAGAGTGAAGGCGACCTGATTGAGGGTCGAGGCCAATTCTATGGGACTAAGTCAAGTCTACAGTCTTAAAGAGTGAAGGCGACCTCATTCAGAGGGTCAAGAATAATTTTTTGAGTTCAAAGGATTGAGATTTATTTTTAGTGATGATGTGGGCTTAATAAAACTTTGATTGAATTCTATAAGAATGATTCTTGTGATTTTTATGGATTTTAAATATTTTAACCCTTTTGGGGGAATATTTTTGTAAATGGTTTAGGCAATCATTGAATTTGTTTTGGAATTTTTGTGATAAAAATTAGTGGGCTTGCCTATGGGCATTGGCAGGGTTGTGCCTATCAGCAAAGGGCACAAACTCCTAGGCTTTTTGGGGATTTTGAAAAGGAAATTCCTATAGGTATGAATAGGGGACTGCCAATTAGCATATCCCCATGTCCCTTATAAAAAGGGGCGAGGGTTTTTCATTTTTCACATCTCCAAAAAAATAACTTCTTTCTCCTTCCCCCTCTAGAAATCGGTCTTAGACATCATTCCTTTGAAGTGACCTATGGAAGGAATAGACAATCATTGAATGGACCGGATTAGAATTGTGAGATGCTGAGGTGCTGGTGCTTGGGAGCGATAATGCGTATGATATATTCGAGATCGTGATTCACAATAGGGTCTTGCCGAGGGATCCTGGGAATCACCGATCCTTGAGGGTGAAGAAGCCAGACGATTATGTGAGTGTTTGAATTTATTTTTGACTTTATTACTGGGCAATTAAGGATATTTCTTGTATGAAAGTGGATGTTTCTTTATCAGTCATTCACTCTTGGGGTTTGACGGGGATTAATAAGGTGTGGGAAAATATCTATGGGGCGGTGAAGTTGATGGTAAGGGCTATTAGGTTTAGTTCTTTAGAGGCAACCTTGGATGAGATAATATGATTTTCAACAGTGTTGTGTGCTTTGGGTAAGAGGTGGTGGGACATTACTCATACATTCCATTTTTGAGTGGGGGAGATGACCATCATTTTTATGAATGTGCATTAGTTGAAGGGATTGGAGTGAGAGG
Organism: Sambucus nigra; assembly: GCA_949130495.1. Classification (NCBI taxonomy): domain Eukaryota; kingdom Viridiplantae; phylum Streptophyta; class Magnoliopsida; order Dipsacales; family Adoxaceae; genus Sambucus; species Sambucus nigra. Next base: position 337,068,813 of record OX422213.1, on the reverse strand, counting down.
GTTCGTAGATAATAGTGAATCGAACACTACGTATTTTTGAGATTCAGATTCAGACGGCCTTGGGGGATATAGAGTATATTATTTCTAGGGAATTGGTTAGGATATCGGTGTTAAAGGACACCTTGGTGTCTAGGAAGATTGATGTTACTGATGGGAGCAGGTGAGGCAGCCATCTCATTTGCTTATTTATCTCTTACTTGGGGATTTGTGGTGGAAATGAATGATGACGTTGTCCTTTTATGGTTTCTTCCTTTTCTGTAGGTTATCTGTGAGATTTATTTGTACGACTGGGGGAGTGATAGAAAAAACTTTTGCGTGTAATTTTCGTCGTTGCTTGAAAAGTTCCTCTAATTAAAACCTCAAATACCTACAAATATATAACAAACTTAAGTGTAGAGGTAAGTAAGGGTATCAATCCACTTCAAAGGGGGTAATATAGAGACAAATTCAATTGTAATTCACTTTTTATTTTCTTTTTGGCCTTTTGTTTTTTCTATTTTTTTTAGCTTTTTCAAATATTAAAACAATTGGGTGAGGTGAGGATTTAAACTAAACTAAACGAAATGTGATATGATAACAACTAACTATAAAGTTACCAAAATGAAAAATAAAGTCTAAACTAAAATAAGAGATAAAGTGAGGTAAATAATTGTGAGAACAATCAAGGAGTGGGATTACACCACAAATTTTTTATATTCTAATTAATTAAATTAATTAATTGAATTCTCCCAAATTAATATCAAAATTATAAATCAACTCTCGTTGCAAATGTAATTTTAGTAGTAACCTTTTAGAAAATTAAGTTTAACACCCCACAACTCTAGAAACTAGATCTACACTCCTTTTAAATAATCACCCGCTAGGATCGATTGATTAAAATTCATGTAAATCTTAGAAAATAAATTTAGAGTTGAAATTCAAGTTATAATACCCCACTTAAGAAACCCCTATCTCTAGTTCGAATCTAAAATGAGTATTATAACTAGAATTTTGATTTTCTCTCGAAAATCATTTACCCTCTCTCGAGGCGTAAATCTAAGGGTGAGGGATTAAAATTAACATTCAAAAGGAATTTTAAAGTAATCAAACTAATTAAACTAAAATAACATCAAATAAGGGTTTTCCCCCACCCCTTGAAAGGGGATTAGCCTAACATGATATTAAACATGATGAACAAATAATCAAAGGCATATATAATAAAAGAGTAGAGAAAGAGAACAAATCTTCAATAAGTTTCCTTGAAATTGACAATTTGAACTCTATCATCTCCCATACAATTCAATTACTCACAATTAAATCTCACCAAATCTCTAAAAAAATAAAAACAAAACTATTTACAAAATGGTATTTATCTCTCTATAATTCTCTCTCTAAAAATTCCTATCTAAAAGCTTCCTTTTTCCAAATGGGGTCTTCATCTTCATTTATAGTAGATGCATGGAGCATGAGGGGTAAAAATGGGAGGAGATAAGAGTGTATGGAATATGGAAGGTATGGGTGAGGGTTAATTTAGGAATTAATGGAGGGTGAATGTGGTTTGGGTGTCAGGTCATGATAGTGGGGAAAATGAGGGTAATTTTGGAATTGGGGTTAAGTTGTTTAGTTGGGGGTAATTTGGGTAAAATGATTTAAGTGGTTTTAAAACATGTGGGTTTATGTGTATTTGGTTGGCTTTATTTTGCTGAGATGAAATCGTGCTAGGCTTTGGAGGATTGGGAAATGGGTTAAAGGGTTGGAGGTTTGGGGTGGAGATGTTGGGTCAATCGGATTAAGTTGGAGGCGGGTTAGTCTTAGAGGCCGCCGGGTATGGGGTGCCGGCAGAGGTTGGCTAGTTGGAATGGGTTCGTCAATTCTGAGTTCCGGTGGCAGGAGGTAGGAGATCGCCGGGGTTGTAGGAGGTTTGGTGGTCCGGACGCAGGAGCTGCAATCGCCGACGGCAATGGGGTTTTGGTAGTGGGTTGGATAGGGGGTTCCGGGTATGGTTCTGCTGGAGAAGGGTTGAGGGTGCACGCCAGCGCAGAAGGTCACGCCGAGGTTTAGATCGACCGGAGGGAGGTGAGGGGGGCAAGGGTTGCCAAAAGTGTCAATGACTGGGTCTGTCTCCAGCGGGTACGGGGCTGGCAGGAGATGGCTCTGCCCGGAGCTGAACGAGGCAGGTGGGTCAGAGATGTGGGGGTTTATTGGTTTGGTTAATGGAGGTTAGTGGGTTTAGATGAGAGAGAAGAGAGGGTGAAAGGTTGAAGATGATAGGGGGTGTATTTGGTTGTGTTGAGTGTAGGATAGTGTGGTGTGGGTGAGTGTTGGTAGTAGGGTGTAGGGGAAGAATGATGTGGATATGTGAGGTGTTTGTGTGTATGGGGGTATATGGGATAATGTGTGTGTGTGTGTTTGGAACCAATGAAAATAATGAAAATAAAAATAACTAAAATCCTAAAAAAATAAAATTAGTAAAAACTAAAAATAAAACTTCTAATCTATAAAGTAAAACTAAAATAAAAGAAAATAAAATAAATAAAACTAAAAACCTAAATAAAAATATAGAAACTAAAGATCTAAAAAAAATAATATATAATAAAATTAAAAATAAACTCCTAAAAATTAATCTTAAGAAAATAAGATAAAATAAAATAAAAACTAAAACTAAAAACTAATAAAACGAAAATGAAAATGAAAATAAAATAAAATTATAAAAAGAAAATAGAAAATAGAAAATAAAAACTAGAAATCATAAATAAATCTAAAATAAAATGACAAAAAATAAAAATCTAAAAATATTAAAAAGGGATAAACAAAACACACGCATGGTTTAGGTATGTTTAGGGTAGGCTAAGGTTACATGATAAGGGAATTAACTCCATTAAAACGCGCAGTTGCCTTGATATATAGCTTTTGACACCACAAACGGACGTTTGACCTACAAGATAAACATTTAAGCACATAAGACCCATATTTTCGAGAATTAGCAACAAAAGTACATCTATTTGGGGTATAAAATGTACAGTTTTGGGTGCTTATCAGGGAGCTTCACCCTAGCATCCCTTTATCATTCTCGGGATAATTTTAATAGGTTTCGTCGATATACTTTTAGGGGGGAGGCAAGTACCTTCAAGAGGTAACTTTTTAGATACCACTCTTATTTTTCTTCTTTTCCTATTAATCTTTGTAATTTGAGAAAAAATTTCGTTACCTTCTATAAATGTGGTTTTATGAGGTGAACGGGAAAAATGTTGGTTAGTGTCTTCGAAGGTGAGTGAGGCGAGTGAATTACTGAGGATGTGCTGGTGGAGGAGGTCGAATGGGAAGTTGAAGGAGTTCCGAGATTTGAAGGATGTGATGGTGGTGTTAAACACCCAAACGAGTGATCAGTTTAGGCTCTATTTTAGTCCCCTTTTTTGGGCTTTGTGTATTTTTTTTTATTTTTTAAAATTTTTGATGACTTATTTTTATTTGGGAATAAGTGAAATTCTATCTTTAGCATTTGGCCTCAGGGGCTGCGAGGTTTACGGGTATTCATGCTTAGATGCGGAGAATTATGGTGCAAGAGTTTGGATACACCTGGTACCTTGTGAAGAAGGTGGAGAGGTAGAGGTTCCACCGTTAATATCTCCTGAGCATATGAGGACGACGAAGGAGATCTTAGATGAGGCAAGGGTGACAATAATGGCCGGTGAGTCCTATATGCTCTAAACGGATGTTGTTGTTAGGTATTATTATCTAGATTTTGCAACTAATTGGTTAATGCCTCCATCTATCTATGATATGGATGGTGTGCTCCCACAATCGATAGGATTTGAGAGGGGTAACAGTGTACCGTTACCTTCATCACGTAGCTCGTGTAGTGGTGCAACTGTGACAATAGAGGATATTCCCGTCTAGCACCTTTTAATTCCTTCTTACCACATTCAGTTAGGTGGAGCACATGTAGGCTTAGTGCCTCATCATCCCCAGGCGACGATAGATAATTTCACTCCCCTCTCTGGGGAGGTTATTCAGAGGGTGGTATGATTTTACTATTCAGTTTACATTTTTATTTCTTTATTTATTACTGATTTTCTTATCTTTACTTAATTTACTCTTTTGTAGAATGCTCGTATGTCAACATCTTGGCAACAGGTTGTTCGAGATTATTAGGATTATGTGTCTTATCACATGAGTAAGGTGGTTAGATCTTGTATGGATTCACTAACAACTTTTGAGGGGTGCGAGTAGAGTTCTGGCTCGGGGAGCAGAGGGTCCATTGCTCGCAGTGTGGGAAGAGAATTTGTTGATATCCTTAAGGTGATGTTTATCTTGTAGGCTTTTGGAAAGCTTGGGCTTCGTCCCGATAATTTTGGTATTTTTTTATTTTCTTCTTCTTTATTCCTAAAAATGTAAAGGCAACGATAAATACATATATGATGTATTTTTCATAGTTTATATTTAATTTTCCACTGGGGTTTTGCTTATGAAAAATTAAGAAAGATGTTTAAAAATTAAAATATGTATTTTTTTTTGAAATTTTTCTAGGAAGAAATACCCGGGAAAACCTTTGTAAAAAGGTCCTTTTTGATAGAAAGGAGATTATTTGAAAAATGAAAAAGGAGGAAAAGTAGATAAAATACCAAAATAGGGGGTGTGTCGATTGACCTACCCTTGCCCTGCCTATTAGCATACTGGTCAGGTTAAAGTTGCTTTTTTAGCCATGATTGTCCTTCTCCCGCACTTTTGTGTGTTATAGCAGTAAACTGATTCCTTCATCTTTTATAGAGGATTTCAAGTATAAAATGAGACTTTAGGGTGGAGTTTAATCACACCTTAACTTCTTACTTTCTCTTTGTTCTATAAAGTTTCTTGTTCTTCTGAGATGGAGGTTCCTGTGATTGAGGATTTTTTTGCTTATCTTGAGGGGTTGGAATTCATGTGTTTGTATAATGTTAAGTACAAGGCCTTCAACTTGCACTCGCTTACTTTGTGGCATAATCGTCCTATTGACTGGAATCTTTTGAAAGAAAATTTGTGATTCTAGTACCCAAAAGATCATATGTTTCGCTTTATCTTTGACTAGGTATGTCCCAGTTATGAAGAATTTTCTGCTATGTTAGGTGTCAACCCAGTGTTACTTATCCCGTTCTCCTTTGGTGTTTCTAGATAAATTGTTGCGTGTCTCTCCTTCTGCTTAACGATCGCTATTGCATGTGGGAAATATCAACCTTCAGGCAGTGTTGAATTCTGTGTGCCTGAGAGACTATACTAAAAATGTCTTGATATCACCATAGCCTTGGGATTGACTTACAGGATGCTCTTGATGACTTGTGATACGTCGACAGATGCTCCGGTGTCCATAATCGTGCTATGAATGTCTTATCATCACAATTAGGCCTATATTATATTCGCAGATACACTAATTGTCCTCGATGATTGGAAAGGAGGTTGGGTCAACTTTTTACGTGGAAGCCCAATGATGCCGTTTATGTGGTTATCGGAGACACTTCGCCTGGGGGTTGCCATTAAATATCATCTGATTAGTGTCTCAAACTTCTTTACTCGGTATTTTCTCAATTTCGTTCGCTATATAGAGAATTGGGATAACTGGATTGTGGATTAAAGGGCTAGGCACCTTCGTTGGTCAGTGTTGTGGTGGGGCGAACTACAACGTGTCATACAATTGGGCAACTATCATTATGTTTAACTGGTAGGCCTTCAACAATTTTTTTTGTACTTTCCTTGATGACTTCTGCATCAAGTGGGTTGGTATAAAATTATCCCCTACACATAACCAACTTCCTTCCTATGGTGAATTTGACTAAGTCTTTAAGATGTACTTTGGGGCCCTTGTGGCAGTGCCATAGGCTTGCTACCCATCCATCCCAATATATTGAGGAACTTGGGTTTATATCTGGGGATTATTTGAGGTGGTTATGAGGGAATGTGGTCATGAAGATTTGTGCCGAGGAAACTAGACATAAGTGGATTGCGATGTTTGATGCTCAGGAGGAGGGCATTGTGGTTTCGTCCAAGATGATCAATGCATACCGTCGCATGGAGCGCATAAGGAAATGTTGTCAGTACTCGGACTCTTAGGGTATTTTGGGGATTGATTATGATGGTTGTGATGATGAGGCAGTCCTATCTATTAGTTGAGGTAGGTTTTGGGAAGGTTTGGAACAAGTGTGGTTGTAGGTGTACTAATGTTTTGGGTAAGTTAGGCAGTAGGTATGGTATGGTTATAAAGGTATTTTGGGACTTTCTTATCATTGATACGTTAAGTAATTGTTGTGTTTTGTAATAAAATAATGAAATAATATTTTGATATTTCTTGTTGTAACTTTTGAAGAGTCTTCTTTTTATCTGAATTATCTATACTAATATATAAAGCATATATAATCCTTTTGTTCATTTAAACAATTAGAGAGAGGACAGTTTTCTCAATAGGAGAAGAGAATAGCATTTTATGAAAAAGAAAGGACCGTGCCTAAAGTGTCTTTAAGTGCTGCATACGTAACTCCGCGGGGAGTGAAAATTATTTTCTAAGTTTTCTTTTGAAAAGGCGATTATGAGAGGATCAGGTCTTACATGGTTCTAAAAGAGCGGAGAGAAGATTTTTTTAGAATAGAATGGAGTTGAGAAGAGAGTAGGACTAAGGGTACAATTTCTTAATACGGTCCACATTAACTGGGCATGCCACCTTTTCATCATTATGGTTTGTGATCATCGAAGCTCCACCAGACATAATCTTCTTCATGATGTATGGACTTGGTCCAGTTAGGTTTTAATTTTCCTCTCGGGTCCCACATAGGTTATATATTTTCTTTGAGAGTAAGATCTCATTCTTGAACACCGTGGTCTTTAACTTTCTTATTGGATGATCAAGCAATGCGAATATGGTACCCTTATATGTAGTGTAAATACTTTAGTTTTCTTTAATCCAAAAGTGTGAGTTCGTCATAGCGATTTTCCTGCCAATCGATTTTGCAACTTGACTTTTGAGTAGAACTCGTAGAGGGTATCTCAAGTCTATGGGTAGGACTACTTCCATATCATATACCAAGTAGTGGTGGTAACTCTAGTGGGTGTTTTGATAGAGGTGAGGTTTCCTTAAAATGCATACGGGATTCGATCTGCCCAATCGCTGCAACTTTGAATCATTTTACTAAATATGGATTTAAGGCTTTTTTTAGAAGCTCTGACAACCCCATTGGTATGTGGTTGGTAGGGAGAGGATTTGGCCTATGAATCACATACTCGTCGACTACTTCTTTGACTTTAGCGTTAAAATGGATCCCACTATCTAATACCAACTCATGAGAAACTCCATAACAACAAATGATATTTATTTTGATGAACTTCGTCACTTTTTTTGCATTTAACTTCGCGTATGATTCGGCTTTATCCTATTTGGTGAAATAATCCATGGAAACTAGGATGAATTCCTGTCTGTTTGATTCTTTGGGAGTGAATTTCCCAATGATATCAATGCCCTAAGTTGAGCAAGGGCAAGGTGAAGTCAAGTTCTAAATATTGGCCAAACAGCTGGCATTTGAGTCACTTTTGACATAAGCAGTGCAATCTTGGACCATATTGCTCTGGTAATATCCCTAATGGATGACATTTTTAACAAGCATATGATTGTTCACATGGGGAACACCTACCCTACTGCGATTTTTTTTCATTATGTCTTGGACATTGACCCCTACTATGAATTCTAAATGTATTCCGTTAAAATTTCTCTTTAAAAGTGCTTTATCCCAAATGACGTACTAAGCATCAAGTCTGCGAAGAGTCTCGCAATCTTTCTTATTAGCCTCACGGGGATATTTACCATGCTTAGGGAAGTTCCAAATATCATAATACCATATTCCAACTAAGGCTGGATCTTCTTTTGTTGTGAGCTCGAGAATGTAATGGTGAGTGGGTGCAGACTATTTTTGGACTAGAAAGGGAGCCATTGTTATTCCCTTGAGCATGTCAACCATAGATTCCAAGGTTGATAATACATAAAAAAATGTTTCTTGATCAGTCAAGGTAGTGGAAGGTGATATGCTCATATTGAGAGGCAATCTCTTTGAGGTGAGTGTGAAAGGGTATGAGTTTCTTGTCTTTGACTTTTCACTTTCAGAGGACATGTCCTATGATGAGAGATAAGTCTCCATAGACATTAATACTCCCAATTCCTTTATTAAGGGAAGTCTTGAGACTTATAGTACATGATTCATACTTTGTCATATAGTTGGTGTGGGGAAAGTACAATGTAATGGCTATGGGAGTGTGACAATCATCAGGGGCGATTAGGAGTATGCCAATTGCATATCCCTTCTTGTTAGAAGCTCCGTCAAAGAACATCTTCAATGTGAACTCTTCATGAGAAGTATAAAGAATATCTTTATTTGTGAACTCAGAAATCCATACACCGGCCTCTCCTATGGGATTGTCAATAAGGTAATCCTTTATTTACTTTCTATATGACATATGCGATGTTGAATTCAGCTAGTAACATCAACCAATGATCCACATGATTGGACAAGGAAGTATTTTCTAACATGTATCTCATGGGATCTATTTGGGACACCAAATTGATGGGGAATGCAATCATGTAATGCTGTAGCTTCTGAGTGAACCAAACTAAGGCTACACACTCATTCTACAATGCAATGTAGTTTACTTTATACCCTTCTAGATTTTAACTAGCATAATATATGGACATTTCTCTATGTGACCCTTCGATACATTGGGCTAACATAGCCCCTATCACAATGTCAGTTTTTGTGAGGTATAAAAGAAGGGGAAGAATGTACGATAGTGGCATGAGGACCGAAGGTCAGGTAAGGTAACACTTGATCTTTTCAACAGATTATTGACATGACCTGTTCTAGAATTTAGTCGAATCATTTCATAGGAGTTTGAATATAGGGTCGCGAATTGAGGTACTCTAGTTTATGAACTGACTGATGTACTGGAGTTTTCCTAGGAAGCCAATGACTTCTTTTTTCATCAAAGGTGGCAAAATTTTGAGAATTACTTTAAGTTTGTCAGGTGTTAATTAGACCCCTTTCACACTGACCATGAGGCTGAGGAGTTTGCATTTTTGTGATGCCAAAGATGCATTTTTGGATTGAGACGCATCAGATATTATAACGGTTGCTTAAATAATTCCCTTAAGGCGGGAATGTGACCTTGTCGGGCTTTGGACTTGATGATCATGTCATCAACATAGACTTTGACCTATTTATGGATAACATCATGAAAAATGGTTGTAAATTTCCTTTGGTATGTAGCTCTAGTGATTTTGAGACCAAAAGGCATTGCGGTGTAACAAAATGTTCCCCATGGGGGTGATAAAGGCAGTCTTCTCTTAGTGGTCAGGATGTATCTTAATCGGGTTGTACCCGACAAAATTGTCGATAAATTATTTGAGGGCATGACTGGAAGTGTTTATCAATAATCATGTCGATATGGGGTAAAGGGTAATCATTCTTTGAAGATTATTTGTTCAAATCCCAATTGTTGACGCATATATAGACTTTTCCTCCCATTTTGGCACAATAACTGTCATACCTGCGATTCTATGTTTGGTGATACTAAAGTAACATTAAAAATTTAAGGGGAAGAAAAGTAAAATTTATTTATCTGGATGCATAACATCTTATTACATAGATTATAGTTTTTGTAAACAGCGAAAAAGGTCACTCGGAGTCTTTATAACATTGAAACAACAGGGGAACTAAAAGGTCACATAAGTTGGTAAGTTGTGGTAAAAGTATTCCAATGGGTGCTACCATTTTTTATTATTATCGCCCACACGTATGTAACTAAAAAAAATTTCCTTCATAAAACTGAATAAAACTAAAGAGGTGCGAGGGGGTATTTCTCTTCTTTGAGTTCATTGTCCATCTGGAAGGGAAACAATTAAGCAAAACTTTTCCAAGTTAGAATTTTATTTATATAACAAATGTATATATGTGAGTCTGTTTAAAATATCAAAGTTATGTCATAGTTATAGTAAAAAAACAAACTCAGATATCAACAGTAATGAAGCAGGGTATATAGAGTTTGTTGATATTTGTAAGAAAAGTAGGGTGATTATAACTCGATAAGTTTGTATAACGAGTCATTAGGGTAAATTTCAGACTATAATAGGATAACCCATAATTATTGGTTATAGAGTCTTCAAGGGGGTATCAATACAATTATAGTAACATCTAAGACCTTTGTATATAATCAATTCCAAACCTTTGGAGATATAATCAACCCAAAATCTTTGAGAACAGTAACCAGCTAGGCACACTACTAACTAAAGTGGCACACATAGGTATGTAGCAATAAAAACTAGGCACTCAAACATCTGAGTCCTACTTGCTAGATTGCTCTTTCGTGGGTATACCGAAAGTCTAGTCCATGAATTATAAGGTATGCTACTATGATTAATTGAAATTATAAGTTGCATGAAATTATCAAATTAGGGTTTAATCGGATAAGGATTGATTCAATATTCGCGGTATATGTGAATTATAGAAAAGAGTTCACAAATGAGAACAAGAGCTCGAGGGCTATCACTTAATGATATAACGAAATATAGTAAATTTAAAAGTGTAAGATTGAAAATAGTAGTGAAATAGAATCACTTACCTTCTTAATTTAGAGTTATTTGAAATTGCTCGTCTTTTTCACGGGAGTAAACCGGGTATTCTGAAATTATGGATAGTATAAATGTTTAGCACATGAAAGAGAAATGAAATTATTCATAATAATTGGAATGAAAAATAATTTTGGTTTCAATGTAATATTTAAGGTTGGGGTTTAATATATAATTATGCAATTTTGAGAACTTTTATCTTATTTTTCTTTTTTCCAATCATTTTTGGACTTGGTATTTAGAGACAATTTTGATGTATTTACGATAGATGACTTATATTTAAAATTTGGGGTTGTTTTAAAATAGTTGAAAATTTTAGGGGTTTAAAGTGAAATTTAAAAGTTGGGTTTAAACTTTAAAATTGTTTTCTCGAGAAAATACTTTCTCCGAATCCAAATAGGGTGATATAATACAACAATTTGATTAAAATTTTAAAATAATTTTTTTGGGACAAGGTTAGAATTTTCAGATTGGAGACGTGCCCTCATGCGCTGGGTGAAAGCCCATACGCATTGGGTTTGACTCCAATATTGCGCGTGTAATACAGTTCATCTCTTGCCTTCGATTTGTTGACTTTAGGGTTTGATAACTTTGACCCTAATTTCAAACAGTTTTAGAATACCATTTAGGTTGATTCCTGAAGGAAAATTGTCTAATTTTTTTGAGAGGAATCCAACTATATTAGTTTCAAACATTTAAGTTAACTTGTTCGAGCTATTGCTTTTCTGTAAATATGGCATAAGCTTGACTTCAAGATTTTTGAGTTTAGACTATGATGCGAGCTTGGTGATTTTTGTGATCTATGATCAAAATGTAGTCGAATTAGTTTGGATTAAATATTTTGGTTTACCATAGCCCTAAATTTGGTTTTTGAAATTCCTTGGTCCGTAAATTTCAAACTTCGATTTGGGGTATTAAAACTTATTTTAAGTTCAATTAAGCTTTGCACCTAAGTTCCTTAGACCCAGAGCTTGAGTTCTCCCACTTTGAAATTGGTTCAAAGTCAAGAGTACATGTTCCACCATTAAAGTTCAAGCTTTTAATAGAGGCACCTGATATTCAAGCCTTTTATGTGCTTTTACAACATTGAAACTCACATGTAAACTCATATTTCTACTCTAAGAATGGTCAGAAACTTAAACAAATGAAAAGAAACAAAAATCCTACATATAATTATAAAGATACCAAAGTGTTCAAAATTTTCTGTGTTTTTCACTGTGACTGGGTACGTTTTTACTAGGGTAAAGATAAGCTTTTATAGTGCTGGTTAGGGAGAAGGGATTTATTGAAAACGAGGTGTAAGTTTGCCTTAGTTAGGTTAAGCTAGGTTTTACAAAGGTACCATCTGGGAGGACACGAGTAACATGCGTATCCCATGTGGTACAACTTCACATAGGGCAGGCACCTATCTAAATTGATGAGGGGTAAAGTGAAAATAAGTTATGTTTTGATTTTGGTCCTTGGGTAATATATACAAATGAATTTAGGGACAATTATTTAATTTTTTTAAAAGTTTAAGGGGTAATTCATAATTTCCCAAACTTTTTGGGTAGGGTTGTGTAATTGATGCAAAGTATATTAACTTTGATGAAGCTTTGTGTTTAAGCTTGGGTCCTAATGGTAGGGTAGGATGTAGATAATGGTATTAATTTTTCCTATGGGTGTTTTGGTAATTTGTAAGGTCTAAGGGTATATATGGTGATTATTTTATCTTTGAGGGACATTTACCACACTTCGTTGGGTTGTTATATGGACAATGTTCACAATCCATATAGGATATTCAACAATACAGATGAAGCCTATGTTCAACTATTTGACCACTTCATATTTGACTTTGAGGGACCACTCAGTTAGGAGCTTTATAATTTTCTACTTGATTGGGTTGCTTTCAAGATGAGTAGGAATTTCATACTGCATATTCTCTGGGTTGATGCCGAGCATGTAGCTATACAAGCTTGTGAAGATGTCCACGAGTTCTTTAAAGAGTTCATAAAATTACGTCTGCTCATGCTCATTGAGGATGAACCCTATCCCAATCTCGTGTGGATTGCTACTAGAATTGAAAGTAATAATATAGTCTCATCATCATTAGTTTGAACGTGGTTATGATGTTTAATTTTTTATTATTGAGAACAGTTAAGAATTGTTCATTATTAGATCATCTTCAACAATTGTTTGATTAGATTTAATGCAATTAATAGAAGGCAAAATAAGATACTCAAAATCTTCCTTCATCTCATTAGATTTTTTTTTTGGAAATACAACATTGAGAACCTTATCAAAAGAGGTCTCGTTTACATTGATATCAATAACAAAAAAAGGAAGGACATATTCGGGTTAATTTGTAGAGGGTAAACATCAGGGTTTAGGCAAGCTAGAGCTGGGTTGATTGGAACACTGTGCTAGTTGAGGAATGTCTTTTTAGGAGGGATAATTTTTTATAGACGGGTGAGACGATTTATCCATGGTGTGGATAATGGAGAGATCCAACCCTACTGTGTTAAAACCAAACGACTCACCGCTGTCACTGCTTATGGAACTTTCCATGCCTGCAGATTTTTTATCTGCAGATTTGATGGTCAGGGATCACCTCATGCGTTGGGTCTTCAATCCAGGTGATCTGGTCTTAAAAGAAGATTTCCAACCCTAATTTCAATTTCTTATCAATAGGGTCGTACCACTGTTTGGAGAAACTGAAGAAGGAGAAATCCTCACCTTTCTTTGTGAACTGCCCATTTAAGGAGTCTCCTAATATGGCCTCTTTTCTTTTCAACACCTTCTTTCAATCTGGATGACGGAGGGCCATGAGTTCAGATGGAGATGGTTGGTAACCCAAGCCTCTAGGGAGAAAAGCTTCTTTTAGAACTATCGATTCAATAATCTCCCGTTGATGGTGACATAGCTCTATTCCGAGCATAAAATGCATATTCCTAAACATCGCGAGCATATTGACGTTGCCATGCAAGTTTTTCCCTAATCATGCTCTAAGATTGATGTTATCCTCTGTTGCGACATAAAGGGGATCAATCTTAAAATCTCAAAGGAGTATGTCATTAGCCCTATGCTGGATTTCCAAAACAAGGTAACTTGTGTTGATGGCATAGTGTTATCGACATCCTCGATGATCATGATGACCTAATTATTGACAAAGAATTTCATCTTTTGAGGGAGGGAGGATAGAGGACATAAAATCTCAAAATTTCTAAATTCGAAGGTCTTAGGACCCTTATAAGGATTTTAAATTTCAAAATTTCTTAGTATGGAGGTCTCAGGACCCTTATAAGGTTCATATTTCTATATTTCTAAATATGAAGGTCTTAAGACCATTAAAATAATTACAAATTTCACAATTTCCTAGTCGTGAGGTCTTAAGACCCTTATAAGGACTTCAAATTTGAAAATTTCTAAATATAGAGGTCTTAGGATCCTTATAAGGATTTCAAATTTCAAAATTTCTAAGTTCAGAGGTCTCAGGACCCTTATAATGTCTTCAACTCTCAAAACTTCCAAATCCAGAGGTCGTAGGATCTTTATAAGGATTTAAATTTCATAATTTCTTAGTCTGGGAGTCCCAGGACACTTATAAGGACTTTATATATAAATATTTTGAAATACCGTGGTCTTAGGACCTTTATAAGGATTTTAAACTTTAAAATATGTCGGTCCGGAGGTCTCATGACCCTTATAAGGACTTCATATTTGAAAATTTATAAATTCATAGGTCTTATGACCATTATAAGGATTTCAAATTTCAAAATTTCTCAATCAGGAAGTCTCAGGGCCTTTATAATGACTTCAAATTTCAATTTTTTTTAAATCTATAAGTCTTAGGACCCTTATAAGGATTTCAAATTTCAAATTTCTTGGTCTAGAGATCTCAGGGACCTTATAAGGACTTCAATTGTTAATGTTTCTAAATTCCAAGATCTTAGGACCACTTATAAGGATTTTAAATTTCAAAATTTCTCAGTCCAGAGGTCTCAAGACCCTTATAAGGACTTTAAATATCAAATTTCTAAATCAGGTGGTTTTAGGACCCATATAAGGATTTCAAATTTCTATATTTCTCAATCCGAAGATCTCTGGAACCTTAAAAGGACTTCGAATCTCAAACCTTCTAAATCTGAAGGTCTTAGGAGCCTTATAAGTATTTTAAATTTTAGAATTTCTCACTCTGGAGGTCTCAAGTTATGAGTCCTTCAAATCTAAAATTTCTAAATCTAAAGGTCTAAGGAACCTTATAAGGTTTATATATTTTAAAATTTCTCAGTTTGGAGGTCTGAGGACCCTTATAAAGACATTCAGTTTGAACATTTCTAAATTCAGAGGTTTCAGAACCCTTAAAAGAATTTCAAATCTCAAAATATTGTAGTTCGGGAGTCTCTAGACCCTTATAAGGACTTTATACTTCAAACGTTTTCATATTCGAAAGTCTTATTACCCTTATAAGGATTTTAAATTTCAAAATTTCTTAGTTCGTAGGTCTCAGGATCCTTACAAGAACTTTAAATCTCAAAATTTCTAAATCTAAAGGTCTTAGACCCTTATAAGGATTATATATTTTAAAACTACGCAGTCCCGAGATATCAGGACCCTTATAAAGACTTCAAATTTGAAAATTTATAAATCTAGAGGTCTTAAAGATCTTATAACAATTTCAAATTTCAAATTTCTCAGTTCGAAGGTCTCAGGACCCCTATAAGGACTTGAAAAATCAAAATTTCTAAATTCGTTGGTCTTAGAATCTTATAAGAATTCGAAATTTCAAAATTTCACAATCCAGAGGTCTGAGGACCCTCATGTGGACTTAAAATCTAAAAATTTCTAAATTATAAGGCCTTAGGACCCTTATAAGAATTTCAAATTTCATAATTTCTCAGTTTGGAGGTCTGAGGACAATTTTAAGGACTTTAAATCTCCAAATTTATAAATACGGAGGTCTTAGGATCCTTATAGGCATTTCAAATTTTAAAATTTGTCTTTTTAGAGGTCTAAGGACCCTTATGAGGACTTTAAATTTCCAAATGTTTAACTTCGGAGGTCTTAGGACTCTTATAAGGAATTTAAATTTCAATATTCTCTAATCCGGAGGTCTTAAGACCCCCATAAGGGCTTCAAATTTCAAAGTTTCTAAATCCAAAGGTCTTAAGACCATTTATAAGGATTTCAATTTTCAAAATTTCTTAGTCTGGAGGTCTTAGGACCCTCATAAGGACTTCAAGTTTCAAAATTTCTAAATCCGTAGGTCTTAAGACACTTATCAGGACTTACATTTTTGAAATTTCTCAGTTTTAAGGTATTAAGACCTTTATAAGGACATCAAGTCTCAACGTTTATAAATTTGGTGGTCTTAGGAGCCTTATAAGGATTTCAAAACCCAAAATTTCTCTGTTTGGAGGTCTCAGCACCCTTATATGGAACATAATTTCAAAAATTCATAACCTAGAGGTCTTAAGACTCTTATAAGGAATTGAAATTTGAAAATTTATAAATTTGGAGATTTTTCAGATCTTATAACGATTTCAAATTTCAAATTTCAAATTTGTCAGTCTAGAGGTCTTAGGACCCTTATAAGGAATTAGAATTTGAAGTTTTCTGAATTCATAGGTCTTATAACCATAATAAGAATTTTAAATTTCAAAATTTATCAATCTAGACCCTTATAAAGGCTTCAAATCTCAAACTTTCATAATTCGGAGGCCCTAGGACACTTATTAGGATTTTAAATTTCATAATTCCTTAGTCTGGAGGTCTACAGACCATTATAAGGAGTTCAAATCTCCAAATTTCTAAATATGTAGGTCTTAGGACCCTTATAAACATTTCAAAATTTAAAATTTCTCTATTCGAAGGTCTCAGGACCCTTATGAGGACTTCAAATTTCAAAATTTCTAACTCCAAAGGTCTTGGGACCCTTACAAGGATTTCAAATTTCAAAATTTTATAATTCGGAGGTCTCAAGAATCCTATAAGGACTTCAAATTTCAAAATTTCTAACGCTAACGTTCTTAGAAGCCTTATAAGGATTTCAATTTTCAAAATTCCTTAACTTGGAGGTCTGAGGACCCTCATAAAACTTCAATTTTTGAAATTTATAGATCCGTAGGTCTTAAGACAATTCTAATGATTTCAATTTTTGAAATTTCTCAGTCCGAAGGTATTAGGACCGTTATAAGGATATTAAATCTAAAAAATTCTAAATCTGGAGGTCTTAAGACCTTTATACGGATTTCAAATTTAAAAATTTCTTAGTCTGAAGGTGTCAGGACCCTCATAAGGAGTTATAATTTTAAAATTTCTCACTCCTTCTTAGTCTGAAGGTGTTAGGACCCTCATAGGGAATTATAATTTTAAAATTTCACACTCCATTGGTCTTAGGATCCTTTTAAGGATTTTAAAATTCAAAATTTCTCAGTCCGGAGGTCTCATGAACCTTTTAAGAACTTTAAATTTGAGAATTTATAAATTCAGAGGTCTTAGGATCATTATAAGGATTTTATGTCTAAATTTCTTAGTGCTAAGGTGTAGACACCACATTTTAGGACCCCTTAAGTATCTCCTTAGGTCCCTAGCACCTCCCCAATTCATTACAAACCCTAGGTCATACTCTGAGTATAGATCTGGATGTCATCGGGTGATTTCGAGCCCCAGTTGACCAAGGTTAACTTTCTCAATCGAGCGAAGCTATTTGTAATATCGAATGAGAGTAAATGAATCTTTGAATTCAACTGAATACCCTTTCCAACGATTCTCTCCATACACGAATCGACCTTACGATATGGACAAATGACTAATTTTACTCCGAAAGGTCACCGGACGCTTTTGGGCCCTGTTTGACCAAAGTCAACTCTCCAAACCAAGAGAAGATATTAGGAATGTCTAAGTACCTCACATAACCTTTACAACAGTCCACCCCGTGCTCGATTCTGATTTACCATTTGGACGAACGATCCATTATCGTCCAATGATCTCCTATACAAAAGATTAACGAACTATTCTGACCACCGTTTAACCCCAAGTCAACTCCCAGACCCGGGATCTCCCTAAAGGACTCTTGAAGGAAAATGAATTACCTTTTTAATGGTATAACCTATGCGTAATTTGGATCAACAAATTGCATTCTATAACCATTTTTCAAAACAATCTGCACGAGACTGCCGATTGGCAGGTCCATTTCCTTGCCTATCGGTAGTGTGCCTAGGGTTACCTACTAATTGGCAGGGCTATGGATATACCGATCAGCATCCCCTTACCCTATAAATATAGGGAATGACCTCACTCCCAAAGAACACCTCAAATCCATCAATATCAGTTATCTCAGCAACATTCTCTTCCAATCAACAAAGTTTTCTTGTGTGAAATTCCTTTAAATATTTCATTCCCATCTTTTTCAGACCCAATTTATCAAAATCTCATTCTCTCTCATCCAACATTCATCTCAACATTCAAGGCAGTTCATCAAGGATCAAGATCAAGCTTCAGTTCTCCAAAGAAAGTCATAAATTCTCCCTTCTCTCTTTTTAATTTCTATATTTTTGCATTAGTTACAAAAATTCTTAATCTAGCTTTTACTTTAGTTCATACACATTAATATCTCACTTTTTTTATATTAGTTATATTCAACATACTTTATTTTCTATATAAAACCCAAAACAAACTAAAAGAGGGTTACACCTATAAATTCCAATTGGATCATCCATATCAATTTCTCAAAATTGAAATACATTTTCTACACACACACATATAAATTCCCATTTGAATCCATGGGATAAACCCCACCCTTATGCTGCATACGAATTGCGTGGACTTTGATGTCTTTATAGGTTACCTAGAAATTTTGGGCTAAAACCTGAGACTCGAGTCCAATTTTCTCATTTTCACATTTGTCAGCTTTTCATCTATACATTATTTTAGTAAACATTATATTTGTGATCATTATTGGCATTTTATCCTAACATATATTTTCATTTCATTACGATGATCAATATCTCGATATACGCATAAATTGTATTTTCTAAGTTTTATTTTAGGAACATTCCTATGGATGACTTCACTCATTTTTTCCATGATGTGAGTTGGGGGATTCCGATCTCCATTTATATATACACGCACACACACTTTATGGAAAAATAATGGAAAATAGTAACACAAGCCCATGAGAGACCTAAAGGGAAGGATGGGAGCCTAGCACCTTCCTATTTCGTAACTTAGCCCCAAAACCTTCAAATTATTGGTTTCGTAAGCATCAATTAGTCTTTGATGCCTCTCTCTGGAGGTGGTGACATATATTTTGCCTATTTTGTGCAAGATAGGCTGTCGACTCCATCTCCTTACATTCACCCCACACCAACGACGATCGAAGCTCTTTTAGAGAAAGAGGGTGTGAGACCTTTTTTATCCCCCTCTTTTCTCCCCCATGAAGAGAGGAGAGAGGAGAGATCTCGAGATTTCCACAGTGGTGACTCCTCAGGGGACCTTCTTAAGAGATCTAGACTCTGTTTGCACGGGTGTTATTTTTTTTGCTTGTGTGCGTATGAACCACCTGTATGTTCATTTTTTTCTCCTCTATTATTTCTTATACATATCTACCTAATGCTTATACCACTTCTCACTCACACACTTGTGGATAGTCCCCATGTACACTTCACACTACTTACACTTAGGTTCACTTATATCCACATGTTACACACACCCCTTAGAATATCCATGCTTAAATGTCAGTAGCACACACCTCCACTTATCACACTTTCATATATCCATGCTCACTCACACTTATCACACACCACTTAGAATATCCATGCTTAGGTTCACTACCACACACTAACTCATAGATAGTCACACCCCTCACTTGCGCACCCATTCTTAGTGTCATCTCCATGATAGATTTACTTTTCATGCCACTTGTACATTCTTCCCTATTAGTATAGTGCTCACCATGCTAAATAAAATACTCTCTTAATAATATATTAATCAAGAATCATGCATTTTGCACACTACATCACCAAAGAGCATCACTATTGACCAAATTTTTGTCCTGTAACTGGGGGGTCACTTTGTGATGGGCACTGATCTAGCAGGTCGTAGTTATCCTAATATCACCTTCCTTTGTCCAAGTAGCTTCGACGTATATCGAACGGTTCCCCCCACATCGTACAACTTGACCGAAGTCATGACGAGAGTTATATTGTAGGGAACCCGTTCACGTACACCGAGTATATTGAATTCGCTCTTAGACTTACTATCCCCACGAGGTATATAGTGAACCAAGTCACGTACACTCAGGTATATCAAATGTCTTGTCCACACGTATCGATTTCCCTCAAAAGCAAGACTTATATCGTGGAAGTCATGACAAAGGGGGGAACCCTTCCAATTAACCCAACAATTATACACCCTCATATAGGTGTCAAACCTAGGGCACTCATATTTAGTTTGCCGGTTACTACCCAAAACTCTGTCAAAAGGATAGGTCAGCATGCCACCCAAATTTTTGCTCGATTTTATCCTTTTCAAAATGGGACCCTCCCAATTTTTCTGGGCTCGGGTCCCGTTCGGAATTTCTTTTTGAATTTAGGTAAACCTAATACAGGTGATAACATAATAATAATAATAATAATAATAATAATAATAATAATAATAATAATAATAATAATAATAATAATAATAATAATAATAATAATAATAATAATAATAATAATAAGAATCATGTTGAGACCCTTTTTCCCATTTTCCTCTTCCTTTACCAAAAGTGTCAAAAACATTTTCCCCCTCTTTTATCAAAATACCAAAAGCATTTTCCCTTTCTTATACCAAACATATTTTCCTCCTTTTTACCCAAAATTTTTTTCCTCCTCTTTTCTAAAAATGTCAAAAATATTTTCCTCCCTTTCCAAAAATAAATAAATAAAATAAACAGTTTTCCCCATTTTCTTTCAAAAATAAATTTGATTTTTTTCTCCTTCTCAAGTTAATCACAGAACCAACCCTTGGCCTGGCTCCCTATTGATTTCGATCTTTCGTCGAACCGCCCTAAGGCTCCGTCAGTTCCCTCACTATTTCCTCCGAGTTCGAAATTCACCTTCATCTACTTCTCATGGAGAATGCCGATCAAGTATCGAATGTGCTGCCTGATTTGATGACTGTTGTAGCCCAGCTTTGTGTCAAGATATATAACCTTCAAATTGAGGTTCATGAGATGCAATGAAATCGGGTTCCCGTTCCTAAAGGGCCCAAAAATCCTTTTCTCTCTCGCTATGGGTCCGACTGCACCTGAGACTATTTGGGTCCCCAAGGAATATTAGCATGCTCCACACGCCCCTCGTGCTAATGGGCCACCTCCATCTCAGCTCCCTATGTCGAATCCTTCCCAGTCAGGGGCTAACCTACCCCTGACGGTTGATTCAAAGGAAGAAGAGTTGAACAAGGTCAAGGAAGACCTTAAGATGTTGACCAAGAAGTTTGACCAAGTCCGAATCTCCTGAAACTATATAGATTACAACAATATGTCTCCCTATCCTAAAGTAAAGCTAATAGAAAAGTTCAAGATGCCTAACATTGAGAAGTTCGGGGATAGTGGACCGCCAATTGTTCTTCTTTGAAGTTACCACTGAGCCATGACTCTCCTAGGAGCCTCTAAGGAAATAATGGGCCAAATGTTCCAAAAGACTTTTAAGGACAATGCTCTTCGCTGGTTCTTATCTCTCGAGGAGTTTAGGATTCGCAGTTGGGAGGATGTTGCCAATGAATTCATGTCACAATACAAGTACAATGAAGATTTGGAGGTTAGTCACCATGATTTAGAACTTCTCAAACAGAAATTTGGGTAATCAATTAGTCATTTCATAGCAAGGTGGAGAGAGAAAGAAACCACCATGACCAACTGGCCTTCCGAAACCAAATCAGTATTGTGAAGAAGAATTTCTTACCCCATATTCGAGCGACGATAGGAGGACAATATTACCCTCATTTATAGGACCTATGAGAAGGAGGAGTAGAGATTGAAGAAAGTCTTTCCATAGCAGAAGTTGAGACAAAGAAAGTATAAGATCAATTAACTCCTAGAAAGTATGAGAAGTCTACCAATATCACAATTTCAACCATTAATAACATCTCTTAGCCTAACTTCACAGGATCTAGAAATACACCCTAACCTAGTGAAAAAGGAATACACTGAGCTTAATGCTACCCTCTCCAAATCTACCAGGCCCTTTTAAGCCAAAATATTATCAAGCAATTAGACCCCCGTCCATTACCAAACCCAATTCCCAAAAATTTCAAACCAGATGCCCATTGTGATTTTCACCAAAGTGCCGAACAGACCACTGATTAGTGTGCCCACCTCTAAAATGTAATCCAAGGTCTGATTGAATGGGGTATCACCGGATCACCAGCCAATCCTAAACCAAACACTACCCACAATCCACTTCCAAATCATACAAATGCCATTTTCCTAGAAGAAAACTCAAAATTTGATCCATCTACCCAGATCGTACCCAGTAAATCACCCATCATACCCACATATTCCCCTAAACTCCTTCAAGTTTGCCCGTATTTTCTCCTACATCCTACCTATTTTGCTAATCAATCTATGTCACTTCTTACAACAACATGCATTGTTATTCGTAATTGCTACGGAGGGAAATATATGGAATTATCTGTAATATTGAACCAAATTTTAAAGTTCGGGCAGAAATTGCCATTAGAAATGACCATTGACTTCCAAGGATTCAGTAAACTGTTCTTGAAATCTCAGAAGTGGGATCAGGAGTCAGATAATTGGATGGTACCTACCAATGTAGTCATCTCAGATGATGTCTCCCAGATTATGGCAGACTTATTCTAACAGATCGGTGAAATTTTTAGTGTGTTCGAGATACTTAATCTTTGAAACTACAACGGCGCCTGGTCCCTTCATTTCTACATCTCCTCGCTATGTGGGAGGATTTATACGAAGAGGCCATTAAGGTGGTTGAATGTATTAACTTCTCGTGGAAAGATGATGCTATTACAACAGGATGGGGGGATAAATTCAATAGTTCAGATGAAGGACAAAGCCTAGACAAGACTAGCCCAATAGTCAGTATTTTTGGAATGATATCATTTGAGGAGATGCTAGGAGAAATCAACAAGGTGGATGAACAACCTGAGATAGATCAGGAAATAGGTTTCTATTTTTCCCCTCTTCTATGAAACATGTGATTAGATCAGGGAGGCATTACTAAGTTCTAAACCCACAATCATTAGCAATCGACAATGGAAAACGTGTTGAGAAACTTACTATGCCAAAAATGACCTTGAGGAGAGAAAGATATTCAATCAATTGAAGAAAACCCAATCTAACATCACCCTATGGGGACTCTTTATGTCTTCTTAGCTGCAACAGAATGCTTTGATCAAACTACCAATCGGACCTACTGTCCCTCTTTCCACCATGCCAGAAGAAGGTGTGAATCTTCTCAAATATCTAACCTCTAGTAGAATTCTCTCCTTGTTCGAAGAAGAAATCCCTAATATTGGTCCAAATCACAACTATGCTCTCAATATCTCTGCAAAAGTCATGGTAAAGACCGTCCCACTTTTGCTTGTTGATAATAAATCAACCCTTAATATTTGCCCATTAAGAACCCTCAATTTCTTGGGACTGAAAGTGAGAGACCTTGCTCCAACCTCTGCTACGGTGCCTGATTATGATAATAATCATTGAGAAGTGATGGGTTCCATAAAGCTTACGATAGGGGTTAGACCTATAAATCTTGTTACTAAATTCTAAGTCATCGGTATCTCGACTTATTTTAATCTGTTTCTTAGACGACCATGACTCCATAGTATCAAGGGTGTGGCTTCTTCCTTCCATTAGAAATTGAAGTTCTTCGCTAATGGGAAAGTCATCACCATCTTAGGAGATGATGATAACACTGAGAATGCAAGCATCAACAATCAAGTAATAGAGATACAACATGGGGAGAATGATATGATTTTGTCAGGTTTTTGAGTCGAACCGCTATTGCTCCTAGCAAGGGATGATTTTATGGATAGAGTGTGTCCAGAATACAACCCTCATGGCGATGTCAATGTGATATAAATGTTTAAGAATATGCACTTCATTCTCAGACTATGGCTAGGATGATGACAATGGGGAATACTTGAACCCATACTACTGAAGAAAGCCTTTCCTCCTTACATATTGGGTTATTAGCTATCAACAGAAGAACTCAGAATGCTATGCTAACCTCGGTTGAAGAGAAGTCTAGAAAGTGAAAAGACTTTCTGAAGAGATTCCTTGAATAGAAGATTCAGAGAGAGGGTGAAGATTTCCCCTTTTGCATCTTTCCTGAACCGTGGTATGATCATCTGGATAAGAAGATGAAACCAAGAATGGAGATCTTTTTCGAAGACAACTACTCATGGGTCGAAAGTTCCCAACATCATGTACAACCACTCATTGAGAAGACCATAGTTTCTACCAGAGATTCTGAGGGAAGTGACTCCGAGGATTCATTTAATTTTCATACATTGGGGCTAACACTCTGCATGGTCCACTCAAGCGCTACATCATCAAATCCATCCCGCCTGGTCAAAGCTGCTAATGAACCTCTCCTCAACTAGAATGCTGTGCCAATTCCACCTGTTGAAATAGAACCCAACTCCGATGTTTACCCCATTTCCTATTATTTTGTTGTTCCTCCCTATTCTGATGTAATCGAGACATCTTTTGATGAGGTTATCAATGTTGTTTTTCCCAATAATGAAATAAATGAAGATTTTGAGTATCTTGTTATGCCTTACAATAGTTGTCTTGATTCTAATCAAACTCTTGATGATGATGATGATGATGATTTTGTAAATGAACAATTCTTAACTGATCTTAATAAGGTTAATAACAAACAATATAACCGCGTTTAAGTTAATAAAGATGAAACTATTGTTATTAATCTCGGTTCTAGTAGACAACTCCACAAGACTAGGATAGGGTTTACCCTTAACGAGAAAGAGTGCGCACAACTCGAGGAATTATTGAAGGAATTTGTGGATTTCTTCGCATGGTCCTATAATGACATGCCCAATCCCAAGAAAGCTGAGCTTGAGATTATAACATATACAAAGTGCAAACCGATCAAACAGAAACCGTGAAAGCTCTGCACCAAATGGTCGCTCAAGGTTAAGGAAGAAGAGGTCAAACAGTTGAAGATGGGTTTCATTCGTGTGATTAAATATCCCACATAACTATCCAATATTGTAACTATGCCGAAATCTAGAGGAAAGGTTCTCATGTGTGTTGACTATCAAGATTTGAACAAGGCCTCTCCGAATAATGAATACTCACTACCCAATATCGACATGATTATGGATAATACATCTAGTCACGCTCTTAAGTTATTTGTTGATTGTTTTTTCGGATATAATATGATCAAGATGCACCCGAATCATCAAGAGAAAACCTCATTCATCACCTTTTGGGGAAATTTCTATTACACATTATGCCATTTGGTCTAAAAAATGCATGGGTTACCTACCAAAGACCTGCAAGAACTATCTTATATGATCTGATATACAAAGATGTTGAGGTATACGTGGATGATATGATTATCAAGTCTAATACTAGGGAAGGTAATGTTCCCTCTCTTTGAAAGTTCTTCGAGCAACTACGATAATACCAGACGTGACTTAACCCATAGAAATATGTTTTAAGAGTTATCAATGGAAAGCTCATTGGATTCATGGTTAGTGAGAAAGGGATAGAGGAAAATCCTTCCAAATTGAAAGCTATACTCTAAATTCCACCACCCTGAACAAAGAAGGAAGTTTGGGTATTCCTTGGGAAATTACTGTATATCAGCTGATTCATCAGCTAGTTGAATTCTATTTATGAACCCAACTTCAAACTCCTTCAAAAGGATTGAACCAAATTTTGGAACGAAGCTTGCCAAGAGGCTTTTGATTGAATCAAGAAATATCTAACTCAGCCTTCGGTACTCATGCCACCACATCCCGGTCTTCCCCTACTCCTATACCTGATCGTAATAGACATCGCAACTGGGGCTTTGTTGGCCTAATATCTTGAATAATCTCATAAAAAGAGAGCCATCTACTATGCCAGTCGCAAGTTGGATGGGACTTCCTTGGAGAAATCATATGTCGACCTCGTCTAGGTCACCCAAAAATTATGGCACTATATGATCGCCTTTTCCATCAAACTTTTGTCCCTATCAAATACTTGCTCGAGAAACCTACCCTATTTAGCCGAATGGATTGTTGGTTGATGCTGATAGATGAATTTGATATTGTGTATGTCACATAGAGAGCCATGAAAGGAATATCAATCTCTGACTACCTTGCTGACCACCCTATGGAAGAAATCGATGTTTGGATTTTCAAGTTTTTGGATGAAAATATCCTTTGTACCTGCCAAGAAGACCTCCCATGGAAAATGTTCTTTGATGACTCCACGAACAAAAAATGGTATGGCATTAGAATACTCCTAGTTTCCCTTGATGACTCTCACACTCCCATTACCATCAAGCTGGATTTTCCCTGCACCAACAACATGACCGAATACGAGGCATGGACGGTAGGCCTCAAAGTCGTTCCTAAGAATGGAATTCAATACCTAGACATTTACGGGGATTAAACTTTCATCATTGATCAAGTACTCAGAAGATGGAATTTCAAGGATGAGAAACTCTTACCCTTCCATGACCAGCTAGAAGAGTTATCCACCCAATTCCAAGAAATCCCCTTCCATTAGTTGCCCCGAGAAAAAAAAATTAGCCAATGCCCTTGATACCTTAGCCTCCATGGTTGACTTGACCGAAGGAATAACAATGCCCCCTTACGAGTCCAAGGGCAAGATAAAAAAACCCACTATTACCACATTGAGCTCATCATAGAAGAAGATCCTGATATAACCGATCGTTGGTACTGCGACATCTGGTGCCTCCTCAAGCACGATAGATATCCCAAAGATTCTAACAAGAAATATCGAGCAACCCTTCGCAAACTGGCAACCCAATACATTATCTGCGATAAAGCACTATTTAAGAGAACTTTCGGTGGAGCCCATTTACACTGCATCACTGGGGCTAACATTAAAGAGATGATACAGAAAATCCACAATGAGTAATAAGGACCCCACATGAATGTTCATATGCTCGCCAAGAAAATTATCCGACAGGGTTAGTATTGGACTAATATAGTTCAAAATTGCACCACCTATGTTCGGAGATGTCTTAAATGCCAGTAATTCTCTAACCTCCAACACTTGCCTCTACGGGAATTGTACAACATGACTTTTCCCTGGTTATTCTCCACATGAGGCATCAATATCGTAGGGAAAGTTACACCCAAAGCCTCCAACAGGCTTGAATTCATCTTGCTTGCCATTGATTACTTCATCAAATGGGTCGAAGTCGAGTCATACGCCATTCTGATTGCCAAAAAGGTGTCTAAGTTAATCCAAAAAATATCATTTTCCGATATGGGGTCCTACACGAGCTAGTGTCAGACAACATATTACATTTTGAGGCAAAAGTCACAGAAGTAGTCAATGAGTATGGGATTTAGAGACACAAATCTTCTCCCTATCGACCTCAAACCAAAGGTGCAGTTTAAGCGGCTAATAAGAACCTGAAAGAAATCATTAGTAAAATGATTGAGAGTTTCCAATAATGGGTTGATCGGATACCTTATGCCCTCTAAGGATACTGCACTTCAGTTCAAGCATCTACTGGGGCTACCCCTTACTCTCAGGTATGCGGCACGAAACAGTCCTACCCATTGAGCTAGAAATTCCTTTACTATGAGTCATGATTGAAAGCAAAGTCAGCGAGGAAGACTGGCATCATAGCCATCTTGACAAGCTATCACTCTTGGCCGAAAGGAGACTGAAAGATCTATATCACATACAAGGGTACCATCGCCGCATAACATGATTATTCAACAAGAGGGTCAAGGGTCGTGGTGTCTAAGAAAGGGATTTAGCTCTTAAAGAAATTATAGAGCCCATATGGGACCCTAAAGGGAAATGTAAGCCCAATTGTAATGGCCCATATATTGTGAAGAAGATCATATTCGGTGGCGCCGCTATGCTCACCAACCTCGATCGGGAAGTGATGGCTCGTCCAGTCAACTTGGACTATCTCAAGAAATTCTTCCTTTAGTTCAAAATCTTTATGCACTATGACTCTTCTCATCTCCTTTCTATTCCAAAAAAAATTCTTCATTTTCCTCTACTTTGAACTACGTGGGTCCTGATCCTATAAAAATATTTTTACTTTAAAAAATGAAACCAATTTTTTTTCAAAACCCCAGAGGTACGTAGGCATCTCATACGCTTCATATGAGCACAACCTCCTTCTTTTTTATTAAATGCTATTCTTTTTTAATCTTTGAGAATGACAGTTCATTTTTGTCATTTAAATGAGCAAAAGGATTATGTATACCTTAGTGATTGGCATAGATAATTAAAATGCAAAAGCTCATCAAGAGGCACAACAATATAATTACATTTTTCTTTATTTCATTTATGAAAATTCCGTTACAATACATCGACATAAGGAGTCAAGCAACTTCCCCCGCCAACCTAACCTTATTGTCCTAAAAACAAAAACAAGCCAATCTACTATTGAACAACCTTTCTAAAGTTATTCCTACAAGCAAAAAACCAGATACATAAGCAAACACCATGCAAAAAGCTTCACAAATAAAAACTCCCAAGGGATCCTACCAGCAACTTCCAAAATAACTAGCTCCGCCATCATTTACATTTTGGGATACCCAAACTTCCCCTGCTTGGATGGAATACTAAAAAATCTCCATGGAACGGTAAGCCCGGATCAACCTAGGGAAAATAACAACACCTCCTCCATAAACTTTTCATGTAATCCGCAAAAACATGCCAGACTTGGCCAACAGATTGGGAAGGATGAGTCGATGGTCGACGATTCTCCAATAAAGAGCCCAGACACATGCATTCTGTCAAATCCTCCATTGGAAAGAAGTCTAGTGTCCAAGGTGGAAAACTTTGTTTCCTAATAGAATTATTATAGAAGCCGCCAGGAAAAGTCAAAAGAAGTCTATCGGAGGAGGCCAACCAGCCGAACACACGGGTAATTCCACAATTCTAGAATGGTCTGCAACTCTCCCCACCAAGGCACTGTCCAACTCAAACCTCGAGGCCCATGCTCCAGAAACTAGTTCTATAAGCTCTTAATATCAAGACCCAAACTGATAAAATAGCGAGTAAAGAAGTTTGGCATAACTTCCAAGTGATATTCAGGAGGGACCACCATATGAAATCTCTCCGATAGCCATATGAACAGCATAACTGGGCTACCACTCAGGAAGTCAGAAAGGCCTTCCCACCAAGAATCTAGACCATTTAGGGTCTCCATTAGTATTACCTATGTAGGATTATAATATTATAACATCCACGAAGTGATGGGTGTAAGTTGTGGGCCTGCCAATAGGTCCCCAGTCACCAACAGTTGTTTTGAAGTTAAGCCAAGGATAACGCTCCAACATATCCCACATCACCAAAATCCTACATATGCATGGAATGTAGCATAACTAGGGGAGAGATCAATCCTCCCATAATCAATGACCAAGCCGTTAAGGTTGATATATGGATAAGTCTTGTTGACAACTCTCGAGGAGATCGAGAAAATTCAGGGATGGCCACCTTAACATTGGGATTTATTCCCAGCATGATAGAGAACTTTTCATAAGTCGGACAGACTTCATCCAAGACAAAACAAAATATATGGTCCTTGGGGTACCAAAATTACCTCGCCACCATCAGCTTGTTCCATTCAATAGGCCGGTTGTGCCATAATGAAACCGAACACATGTTGAAAGCATCATAGTCTATATTATATTAACACATACCCTCTAATTTTTTGAGGTAAGAAGAAAATTCAACACTTCGGGGAAGAGCCATATTATAAAATGATAGGACAAGAGTCAAGAATTAATAAAAGAAGAAAATGTGGATGGGTGAATAAAATACTCCTCCATTACCCCTTTTTATACTTAAAAAACTTAGCCAAAGGTAAAAGTCCTGCAAATCCCAGAGGAAACCCTGCCGAATCAAGGACCAAGTTGTTAAAGAAAGTGAAATCAAAGACTTGGGGTTATTAGACTTAAATGACCCTCCAATAAACAAGACAAGGGATATGCCGATCGATAACCCCCTATTTTTAGAATGTTCACTTTTTCCTTTTTTGTCAAAATCAAAAACTCGATAAAAATAACTTTTATTCTAAGGAATTCAGAATTTCCTTCTCCATATATTTTTACTCATCCCGTTTTTAAATAAATTTTCTCTTGAGTCATTTTAAATCCTTTTTTACAGTCTCAACAAAAAAGTAAAAAGTTCACGTGCAATAAGTCACTAAAGCAAAAATTAATAAAATTCCATGTCATTGCATATATATTGTTTTATTACATTTTACCTTCCAGGAAAACACAAAAAACAAAGGGTCTCCTCCCGAATCCCCCAAAAACATTATCTCTTTCTCACCTTCTCTTCATTTCTCTCTCTTATGTTTCTTTCTCTCTCTCTCTAAGACCCTCCGTCCCTGCGGCATACGTTCTTCCCCTGATGACGAGATGACAAGCCTCCGCTCCCTAATCCAGACCCTTCCCTAGGTGATGCTGGCGACATCAAGCAAGAAGGAATTGGGATCAACTCCAAAATATGATTAGTCGTAGAAGCCATCTAATCCCTAATATACCTCAGCCAGGTGGTTGGGAAAAATAAGGAAACAACAAATCAATCAGTCTTAGGAAAAGAAGAAATAAAAAAGATAAAAGTCAAAGAAATGAAATGACATACCTCCGGCTGAAGGACATCCAATGTCAGCCCCAGAACCTCTGGGTCCATCATGTTGGGGCGATGCAACATACTCATCGATCCTCCATCAGATCGTTTGATGTTGTAAGAGGGAGGATCCAGCATCAATGAAATCTCTAATGTCATCGCAACTACTGATGTTGATGCGCCACTTGCACTATTGGTAGACCCCACTAACTGACTCGTGCTCCTACTAGAGACCGCAGGGGGGAAGAGGCATAACATCATATATGCTGTGTGGCATTATCCAGCTAGACTCAAAATCCTGATAATCATAGGTCTCCACTGTGTCAATATACGACGAATAAGGCTAGCCGACCATTTCGTCTAACCTTGCTTCCTGTGACATCTCTTACTCCCACCTCATATACCTCGGTGGACATGCAGGTGGAACCATCACCTCGTCCTCCACCACCTGCCAGACTACTCTCTCCCCCAGGTAACAAGAGTAGCCAAACTCGTGCGCAACAAATGACGCAACTATGCATTACCCCCGGTCACCTTTGTGTTCTGGATGGCCGTCCCCAAGCGATAGAAGTTCACCTGAAAGATCACCACTGTAAAATTAATATCTAAAAATATCATCAAGGAAAAATGATCTCAAGAGGGAATGAGAAGTTACCCGATTGCTCATCAGTCCATTCAAGACCTGACGCACCACTGCCAAATAGAGAGACTGCCTCGACTGTCGATTGGACTTCCGCCACCAATATATACGGTAGAAGCCCCCAATCGACTCATCCTTCAAACATATCAAGTGGGCATTAAGCCCAATCACCTCATAAAACCAAGTCTCCAAAGGATAAGGGTCACTAATAAAAAGAAAGCAATTAAGGAATCAAAAAGGAAAATGCATAAAGGAAAAATACAAAAAAGAAATTACCTTCAAAAGATATCTAGCACTAGTAAAAGTTTGTCAGGACATCTGAGAGCATCCTCAATAATGGAAAAAATCACAAGTGGACGACGTCGCCACTTGTTGCCACAAAAAATCCTCCCAGCAATAAAAAAATGAATAAACGGGCCATTCGCCACCCCAGAAGTTAGTCAATCTCATCTATCCATCGATTCAACAAAATCTCCTTCATAAGGGACAAACGGATGGAGTCCCCTGAGACTATGCTCCCCATATCACCTAACGTCGCCTCCACTGCCACTAACATCACCCGCAAAGTTCGGTCCATGTATATCTGGGCCCCCTCATAGTTCAACCCAGTAGCTACTGCACATCGATAGGAGTCACTGTTATCTCCCCAAAACCAAAATGCATAGTATGGGTGGTGTCCCACCACCTCTTCCCAAAAGTGCAGAGAACAACTGTCGAACGAGGCATCTCATCTAATGAAAATTCCAAACTACTGAAGTTGGCTAATGAAACCACCCAATGCACCACCAGAGGTAGGTGCTCCCAGATATCCTTGAACCCCATCGTCCCTCAGTAACGTAGGCTGGACATAGATATATCATTATATCAAAGCCAAAGGAAAGACCATTGTCAAAATTAAAAAAAGAAAGAAATATCATTAAGAAAGAAATACCAAAGGTCATCAACACTTACGTAACCACTAGGATTCACCACCCTAGAAGATCGATTGTGCGCAGGCTCACGCAAAAAAATATGCTCATACGTAACTGGCTCGAACGAGTCAAAGGCATTCTCATTTCCTAGCACTAGGGTACCTTGGCCCACCACTCCAAATGCGCGTAGTCGTCAATATTCAACCATGCCATATGGAACGCACTTCTTGAAAAATCCGGCATTTCTTAGTTTTGAAGGAGAAAAGAATTCTAAAACAGTTTGCAGAGAAGAAAAGTAGAAGATAGAAGATCTAAAAGATGTGAAAAATAAAGGAAATCTCTCCCCTTTGTATAAGAGGCTAAGGGGAATGCCGATAGGCAATCCACGGCCACCACTACACCAAAATACTATTTTTATGACTGCCTTCTTGTAACTACTAATGGGGGTGACAAACTTTATGACTTACATTCTGAGTCACAACATTATTTGTTAATGCGATTATGAGTTATAAAATATTTGGGTAATGAAAAATTTGAGTTAATTGGTTTATCAATGCCAATGACAGTCACAAATCTTACCGTATAATTAATTTATGACCGCTTTAAGGAGTCACACATTTATAACTGCCATAAGGAGCCAGAAATTTATCACTAAGCTTAAGTTATGAATCTTATGAGTAGTCAAAAACTTGTAACTTCTATGAGAAGTCACAAATTTTAGATTTGTGACTGCTATTAGCTGTCACAAATTTCTGACTGTTCGTAGTTGTGACAAGTTTTGGCTTTAGACTTAATTTGTGACCGTTCTGAGCGGTCAAAAATTTGCGACTGCTTATATCCGTTACAAATTTTGGTGTAAGAGTTAATTTGTGACTACTATTAGGGGTCACCAAAATTTTGGCCTAGATTTAATTTCCCTCTTCTCTCTCCTATGTGGTCTTCAATCTCCCGTTCCCTCCTCCATCCCTCCACAATCTCCTGCTCCCTCTTCTCTCTCCTATGGCTAAGGTTAACAAAGCTTCATGAGTGATTTTTTTAAGCTTCAATATCGATTAACCAAACTTTGAAGTTAGATAACAAAGCTTCATCTCTCTCTCTCTCTCTCTCTCTCTCCCTCTTTACTGTAAGAGAATTTTTTAAGCCCCCCCTCTCTCTTCATTATAAGCGACAAAAACATATCCTGCTATGTGCATTTTTTTAGTTTTTTAATTGTGTCTATGTTTGTTTTTTATTGCATATAAATTTTGAGGGTAACAATTGTATGTTTATGTGCATTTTTATTTCATATAAATTTTCGATTTAGGTTTGCTTATACTCTTTTTTTTTTAAATAAGTTTCATGTTTGCGTGTTTTTTATAAATTTCAATTTAGGTTTCTTTTCTAGGGATTTTAGTTCTTAGGCATTCACACATACACATCTAGTGACAAAATAATAAGGTTTTCTAGGATCTATGACACATACACATTTGATTGCTATGGAATTAGACACACAACTTTTTTGTTCGACACATTTTGCTGTGGAATTAGACACACGTTTAATAAGAATGATGCATTTGGTTTTAATAATCTCTGATTGCATTTGGAATGGGTTAGGGTTTTGCAATTTTCAGTTGATGTTCTTATGTTTAATTATGATACATCGGTGACCATAGTTTCCATTATAGAGAGATTATATTCAACAAATTATTAATTATGCTTTTGGTTGCCCATGTTTCTGCCCTTTTTTTCTCTCTTAAAGATAATAATAAATTGTGTGATAGCATGTTGTCATCTCTTACTCTTTTTTTGCCTTTTTGATTTTTTTATACGTTGATTTTGAGATTTTTTAGTGAGAAGAAGATTAATTTGGACTATTTTGAGATTTTGTTGAATGAAATAAACTTGATATATTCAAGACCCCCTTCACACTTGTTTATTGTGTCTATTATTATGTCTATATCATTTTCAGTTGTCAAAGTTTACTATATTATTATTTTTTCTACTACAACACTTTTTTCATATAAATGTAGCTTAAAGTCGTCCAAAATTTGTGAAGTCATGTATTGAGTGATGCATAAAACACATGTATAGTAAGAGGAAATTAGAAAGGGTTAAGTTCGTGAAATTTTGAATGATTATGATGAACTCGGGAATTAGACACGAAATTGTAGCATTCTCCTATCGATTTGGTTCATAGTCTAAGGACCCACTTTTGGAGTTCAAATTCTTTAACCCTTTTTAAAAATGGGTATTAGTGATCCTTTCACATTATTAATATTAACATTAAAAAGAATAAGATTTATTGTCATCTTAAATTAAAATTAAAAATTTTATTTTGTATTAATTAAAAATACACTCAATCAATGATCAAAATTGACTCTTATTGACTAACATAGATTATTTATTAAAAAGAATGAAGCATTTTGTTATTTTCTCTTTGTTTCTTGATTATTGCTACTAATTCAATGCTATAATTCATGTTTTATTTATTTGTTGCTGATTCAACTTTTGTTCATTTGGGTATTGATTCAAGTTTTATTTTGCAATTTGTTATAAGGTTTCAATGTTTCAAGGTTTTCTTCCAATCGATTCAAGCCCCAATCAGGTATGATGAAAGGAAATGCTATTGATTATTGCTATTGATTTTATACAGTTGTCTTTTTTTTGGTTGTGATTCTGCTGAATGATGATTATATTGTTGTGTAGGATTCTTTAATTGTTATGGACTGGTGAATTTGAATAAGGTGGGAATTGAGTTGGTTGGCCCTAGGAATTTGTAGTGTTTAGGGTTCCATAAAAAATATCCCATGTTTCTTTGAATTGGTTCATTCGTAAATGCTACTGATTGAATATTCTAGTGTTTTATTTGTTTGGGTATGGATTCATATTTGCAATTTAATGACCCAATTCATAATTAGTAATTATTAGTTCAATCGAACACCCTCACCACACAAATTCGAATCACTGTATATTAATTCTCACTGTTAAATCAGAATTGGATGGAATTCCTAAGCCTTTTAGATTGATTAATTCCTGGACTAAACATGATGATTTAATTAACCTTGTCTCAGAATTTTAGAATGGGTAATTGGGAGGAGAAGCTCTTTTCATTTTTTCCACTAAGCTCAGGAGACTGAAAAATGTTTTAAAAATTTGGAATGCAAACATGTTTCAAAATATTCATCAAAGAGTTAAAACTGCGAAAGATTCCTTAATCTTAAAGGAATGTGATTATGATCGTGATCCAACTCCGGAGAATAAGATGGAGTTTTTTAAGGCCAAACCATTATACAATAAAGAATTGGGGATCGAGGAGGAGTTTTGGTGTCAAAAGCCATTAAAAGGCAAGGGTAAAATGGGCTATTGATGGGAACTAAAATATCATTTTTTCTCATACTATGTCTCGAGCAAAAAAATCAAAACTTCATATATATAGTATAAAAATCGAAGAATTGGTCCAATGTCAGTGGTCAAAATAACATTGAGATGGAGATTGTGAAGCACTTTGAAAGGATTCTCACTAAGCCAATTGATATTCCATTGGATTTTAATATTTTGGATGTCATGCCAACTATTATTTCACAGGAGGATAATAATATGCTCTCAAAATTCCCAAATCTAGAAGAAATTAAAATCACTGTCTTTGGGATGGATAAAAATAATGCAGCTGGGCCGGATGGTTACAATGGTTGGTTTTTCCAACATTGTTGGGAAACCATTAAAATAGACCTTCATAAAGCTATTGTTTATTTTTTTCCAGGTAAAGTTCTTCCCAGGAGCTAGGCAGCTACAAATGTAATTCTCGAAAAATAGGCAAGGGGCGTTGCGCCTGCCACCGACTATCTCGAAAAATAGGCAAGGGGCGTCGCATCGGCGCCCGGATGCTACGATAAATACGCAAGGGTTCCTGCAACAAGCTGGACGTGTGCGATTAAATAAGCTAGTCCAGGATACTAGACTTAGGTTAACGACATGGAACATAGGGACTATGACAGGAAAAGGGATGGAGTTAGTAGATACCATGATAAGAAGAAAAGTTAACATAGCTTGTTTACAAGAAACTTAATTGGTCGGTGAGAAAGCTAGAGAAATAGAAAATATAGTATTTAAATTATATTATACAGGAAAACATATAAATAAGAACGGAGTTGGAATAATAGTAGATAAAAACTTTAAGGACGATATCGTAACCGTTATTAGGAAAGGTGATAGACTTATACTTGTAAAATTGGTATTAGGTGAAAACATAATTAATATTGTTAGTGCTTATGCACCTCAAGTAGGATTAGATGAGCACACTAAAGTATAATTTTGGGAACAAATGGATGAACTAATTCAAGAAATACCCCTAGGTGAGAAAATCTATATAGGTGGAGATTTTAATGGCCATGTAGGAGAAGATCATGTAGGATATGAGATAGTGCATGGAGGACATGGTTTTGGAGATAGGAACGACGGGGGAGAGTCTATCTTAGATTTTGCGATGGCTTATGATTTTGTACTAGTAAATACATGTTTTAAAAAGAGGCTTGTACACTTAATAACTTATAAAAGTGGAATACATAAGAGCCAAATAGATTTTTTCATTACTAGGAAAGGAGACCAATTAACGTGTAAATATTGTAAAGTTATCCCAGGAGAGAGCTTAAACTCACAACATAGGATAATGGTGTTGGATATAAATATTAAAAATCAATCCCGAGTGCGAAAAGTGAAGATTAACCCATGAACTAGGTGGTGGAATTTAAAAGGAGAGAAATTAGAACTATTTAAAGATAAAGTATTAAATGAAGCAACATGGAATTGTGAAGAAGAAACTAACATAATGTGGAATAAGATGGCCACATGCATTAGGAGAATATCAAAAGAAATTCTTGGAGGATCAAAAGGCAAAGGGCCACAGTCTAAAGAAACTTGGTGGTGGAATGAAGAAGTACAAAATATAGTAAAAATTAAAAGGGAGTGCTTTAAAACATGGCAAACAAATAGAAATGAAGAGAATTTTGAGAAATATAAATGGGCTAAAAAGGAAGTTAAGAAAGTGGTAAGAGATGCTAAGTTAAAAGCGTATGATGATCTTTATACAAAATTAGGAACACAAGAAGAGAAAAAAAGTATTTATAAGCTTGCTAAACTTAGGGATAGGAAAACAAAAGATTTTAATAATGTTAAGTGCATCAAAAGTGATGATTCGAGAGTCTTAGTCAAAGATGATGAAATTATGGAAAGATGGAAAACTACTTTGAGAGGTTATTAAATGGAGATAATTAGAGTACATTAGATAAAGAGAAACTTAGGGAGACTCGAGAAGATATATTTTTTCGTAGAATTAGGACAACAAAGGTCAGGATTGCTCTAAAAAAGATGAAAACAGGGAAGGCTTTAGGACCAGATGGTATCCCTATTGAGGTTTGGAAGTGCTTAGGGGAGGATGGAGTATCATGGCTTAGAAAATTATTTAATAGAATTTTAATGACTAATAGGATTCCCGATGAATGGAGAAAAAATACTTTAGTACCTATTTATAAAAATAAAGGGGACATACAAAGTTGTTCAAATTATCGTGGTATTAAGTTAATGAGTCATACAATCAAACTTTGGGAGAGAGTGATTGAATATAGATTGAGATTTAACACAACAGTATCTGAGAATCAATTTGGGTTTATGCCTGGGAGGTCAACAATGGAAGCAATCTATTTATTGAGGAGATTAATGGAGAGGTATAGAGAGAAAAAGAAGGATCTTCATATGATTTTTATAGATTTGGAGAAGGCGTATGATAGGATACCCAGAGATATAAAATGGCGGGTTCTATATAAAAGAGGAGTGACTCGCAGATATATTGACGTGATCAAGGATATGTATGATGGTGCGATGACTACAGTAAGAACATCAGCTGGAGAAAGTAGTGAATTTTCAATTACGGTAGGGCTACACCAAGGTTCAGCATTAAGTCCTTATCTCTTTGCTCTTGTTATGGATGAGTTGACTGGACAAATACAAGATGAGGTGCCATGGTGTGTACTATTTGCAGATGATATTGTTTTAGTCGATGAGACTAAGATGGGGATAAATGCTAGGTTGGAATTATGGAGAGAAACTTTAGAAACAAGAGGATTTAAAACAAGTAGAACTACTACAAAATATGTGGAGTGTAATTTTAGTAGTAATAGGAGGATAAATGGAGATGTGGTGAAATTGGAGGGTCAAGAAATACCTAGAAATGATCATTTTCGTTATTTAGGATCGATTGTACAAAAAGATGGAGATATTAGTGATGATGTTACGCATAGGATTAGAGCAGGCTGGGTTAAGTGGAGAAGTGCGACCGGCGTTCTGTGTGATAGGCGTATACCTTTGAAGTTAAAAGGAAAATTTTATAGGACGGCCATTAGACCCGCCATGTTATATGGGACAGAGTGTTGGGCAACCAATAAACAAAATGTACAGAAAATGAGTGTGTCGGAGATGCGAATGCTAAGATGGATTTGTGGTAAAACTCGAAAGGATAAAATTAAAAATGAACAAATTCATGAAACGGTAAAAGTAGCTCCTATAGAAGATAAATTGAGAGAAAATTGACTTAGATGGTTTGGACACGTCAAGCGTAGACCAATGGATGCTCCTATAAGGAAGAGTGATTTAGTTAGTATTGATGGTAACCCAAGGGGTAGAGGTAGGCCTAAATTAACTTGGCGGGATATTATAAAAAAGGACTTGATATCATGTGGTTTAACAGAAGATATTGCACTGGACATAATGGAATTGAAAAATAGGATTCATGTAGCCGACCCCAAATAATTGGGAAAATGCTTTGTTGAGTTGAGTTGTAACAAAATTATTACAAAAGTCATGAATAATAGGCTTGGACAGTTGCTTCAAAAAATTATTTCAAATTCTCAAGAAGGTTTAGTCAAAGGTCAGAACATTATGGATATCATTTGGATGGCTCATGAACTTATGTAAAACTTCAACAATAAAGTATGTGGGACCAATGTTCTTATCAAATTGGACATGTCAAAGGCGTATGATAGGGTATCATGGCTATATATTATCAAAGTTCTTCGCGCATTTGGATTTTCTGAAACATGGATTGATTTAGTTTGGCGTGCCATCTCTAACTGTTGGAATTCAATATGTGTAAATGGCAAAGGTTGTGGATTTTTCAAATCTAACTGTGGTGTTCGTCAAGGTGATACTCTCTCTCGAAGCTTTTCATAATTGTCATTGATATTCTTTAAAGGGGTTTACATAATCTTATGATTC
Source organism: Sambucus nigra (assembly GCA_949130495.1). Taxonomy (NCBI): domain Eukaryota; kingdom Viridiplantae; phylum Streptophyta; class Magnoliopsida; order Dipsacales; family Adoxaceae; genus Sambucus; species Sambucus nigra. The sequence continues at coordinate 337,029,592 of OX422213.1, read as the reverse complement.
AAGGTCGGGTGAAAAAATTCTCAATTCCTCCAGGTTGTGATATTTCTCTTTCATTTGCTGATAATTGTCTCATCTTTACAAATGGTGATAAAATGAGTCTTTTATGTTTAATTTTTTTTGAACCAATATGAAATTACTGCCGAACAACTAATAAAAATCTCCTAATCCTCCTTTTCTTGTCCTTCTCTTACACCTACTGTTTGTTGTTACATTATCAAGTCGGTAACATGTTTTGTAGAGAGAAAACTTCCTATAAAAAATTTAGGCATTCCGTTGTATACTGATAAGAAATCTGCTCATCTCTTTGGTGCATTGGAGACTACCTTGACGCTTAAGGTTTAAAAATGGCAGGGGAAGATTTTGTCACACACGGGGAGACTCACGCTGCTTCATTCTGCTCTAAAGTCCATGAGCTTCCACATTTTTTGTGTCTTAGATCTTCCGGTCTGTGTTATCCAAAGATTAGAAAAGAATTTTTCTTCACTTATATGGGGTGCCTAGGGAGACAAATTGAAACATAATTGGGTTAACTGGAATCATATGTGTCTTCCTTATGCATAAGGTGGTGTTAGGGTAAAATGTTTAATTGATATTATAAAATATTATTCTTGCAAGCTTTGGGATTGTTTTCATAAAGGTAGAAATATTTGGTTAGATTACATGCATAGGAGATATAGATCACTAACTGAAACTGATTTCCATGGACCGCCTTCCTTTTCTTGTCCAATATGGCGCAAAATGTAAAAAGTGTGGGATTTCTATCATGATAATGTGGACATCGATAACCTGTTAGATTGGAAGCCTACTTCGGATGGGGTTTTCACTATAAAATCTGCATGGGCTTGGCTCATAATAGGAAATGAAATATTCTCTATTTCTCAGTAATTTGGAATCCCAGAATTCTTCCAAAAGTCACTTTCTTTATGTGATGTCTTCTGCTTCACGCATTACCATTAGATTTAGGTTTGAAGAAATTTCACATTTTTTTTAGCTTCAAGATGTAGATTCTGTACCAATCCAGTGGAGGAAGATTTTGATCACTTATTTGTCTATAGTCAACTTGCACATGACGTTTGGAATCATTTTTCGAGTCTTATGGGGTATAGATTTATTTTTCCTCTCTTAAGAGATATCTCATGTCTTCGTGCTTAAATTTAAGAGGAAAAAAATATCAAATCTTTACTCTCTATTATTATCCTATCTTGCTACATTTGTTGGAGGATTTGGCGCTCTCAAAATAAAGTGGAATTTAAAGGTGAGATACGAAAGCTTCCAAGATTATAGACATGGTCCATGAAGATGTGAGAATGGCTTTTAAAGCTAGACCTTACAAAGGTGTACAATCCAGATATTTATTTAGTTTCATCTGAAATTTTCTATCACGTGCTTTGAAAGCCGTCGGTGAAAGGTTTTTCTGCACTTATCTTTTAATAAAGTTCCCCTTTTTAAAAAAAAATATTTAATTTTGTATGAATTTGATTATTTGCATTTTGGCAACTGTTAATCGGATTAATAAGTTGGTTGGATATGAATTATATAAAATTCAATCTTCTTAAATATATATCACTACTCAAACATATGCCAAAATATATAATAACTAAAACACTTGTGCTACACATATATGTACGTATGCTATTTTTCATATTACAGACATACTCATTTAGTTTTATAATTTATCGAGTTTGTATTTGTTTGTATCACAATATAAAGAGTGGATGGGTGAAAGTTTTAGAGTGGGGCAAGTATAATTTAATGGGGGTGAAACACTTTGTGAATTATCCAATGAATAATCTCAAAATTTATATTATCCCATGCCCGTGCATTAGTTATAGAAATGGTAAATGTTTGAAAGGAGCAGATGTAAAATTACATTTGATTCAGTGGGGTGTGCAAGCTGACTACATATTTTGGAAATTACACGGGGAGAGGGATTTTGCATATATTCCAGAAGAAATACTTTTCACGGAAACGATTCACACAGATAGTGATCCATTAGCAAAATGATAGGTTAAACAATCTGATAAATGATACATACAAAGTGCACGTAGCACAAGAAAAGCAAGATAATAGAAGGAATGGTTTAGGTTGTGAGGATCATGTTGACAATGATATTTACTGATGATGCTTAGATTTAGCACCACCAGATAAGTGATGATGAGGTCAAACAGTAGTAACCATGGTAGCCATAGAGATATGTATGTATAAGTATATAAAAGGAGGAGAGTATAAGAGGAAAAAGATAACGATGTATAGTGGTTCAGCCAATTAGGCCTACATCCACTATGAGTGTGTGATCCACTAAGTATGGGCACTAATGGCCTTGGATATGCACATAAGCTCACTTTCTATCTCTACTGTGTGTACAAGCAGAGTTTTAGCTAGGGTTACAATTTATCGATCGATCCCCTTGTAGGGTTGTAGGTGACAAGTATATATATGTCTTGGGGGGTGCAGTGTACCCCCCCAAGTATGTATAGTGCATGTGAATGATGATCTAGCCAATCTCCTATTGACACCTATAGATGCCAAATGATGACATAATATTCCCTCACGTGAGGGGGTGATATTGTTGTAACGGTCTTTCACGTGCCATATGAGCCTCACGCGCACTGTTCCACGCGTCTCCCAAACCATGCGCTGTGATGATGTCACCCTCAGCCTATGATATGAGGCCGAGGGCAAAGTTCCTTCTGGCAGTGAGTCTGGACTAATTTAGGTCTCATACTGTCGTACCCTCGGAGGGTCGGCTGGGCCTGATGAGGGGTCGGCCCCCTGGAGGGTCGTTTGGGCCTGATTAGGGGTCGACCCCTTGGAGAGTCCTCTAGACCTGATGAGGGGTCGGACCCTTGAAGGGTCATCTGGGACTAATGAGGGGTCGGCCCCTTGAAGGTTCGTCTTGGTATGATGAGGTGTGGGACCCTTAAAGGGTCATTCGGACCATGATGAGGGGTCAACCCCTTGAAGGGTCATCTGTGACTGATGAGGGGTCGGCCCCTTAAATGGTCATCTGGACCATGATAAGGGTTCGGCCTCTTGAAGGGTCGTCTGGGACTGATGAGGGATCGGCCCCTTGAAGGGTCATCTATGACTGGAGAGGGGTCAGCCCTTCGAAGGGTCGTCTGGGCCTGATGAGGGGTCGGCCCCTTTGAGGGTCGTCAGATATATGTTGAGAGGTCATCTTGACCCCATCTAGGTGCAGGGAGCCCTCGGCCTGGCCGAGGATATATATGGGTATATCAATAACTCCCCAGCCCTTAGCCATCGATGTTGTTGAGATGGCTGAGGGATAGTGTTTCCTTTGAGATAAGTGTATGGTCAGTTAGATGAATGACACCTGTCGAGCTAATGTGACACTTAGGCATATATCCATTATCGTTCTAGTTTCCTAGGCGTAGCGACTACACACTTTGCTTGGGACTTTATGCCCTAATGATACCCTCCTCGTGGGCTGTGCTCTGCCTTGGTTAATGGGACCACTTATTAGCAATATATTTAATAATTTTTGAAGTCATTTACCCTTCTTCTTCTTCTTCTTCTTCTTCTTCTTCTTCTTCTTCTCACCTCAACTCTCTCTCTCTCTAGCTTCTCAACAGCTTCCATAGCTATTTCTGCAACTTTTTTGTACCAAGCTCCATTCAGCTGTTGCTTTCGTCTTTAGGTACTTTTCTTTGCCATAAATCCCATTTTTAATCTTCGCTTTTATTGCATTGGGGTTGATGCCCCTTATAGTGTTTCTAGGGTTTTCTTTTGTTTTTCGGTTCCTTCTTCGGTAAGTCAAGTTCTTCTCTTTCTTGAGTGTTCTTGATCAAAACCTTTTCCTTACTTTGGTTTTAATCCAAAAGTCCAACCTAGTCAACTGTGAGATTGTTTGTCGTTAGTTTATTCTTCTAAGTGTAGGGTCTTCCCCTTGATGCTTAGGAGGCTTTATAATTTAGCTGAGGAATTCCCCTCCCTGAGAGAGAAGTTCTTCGTAAAGATTAGAAGAATAGAGGAAGAGGATGAGAGAAGACGAGGGGCCGACCCTAATTGGGTACAACCCATTTATCCCATTCCATTAGCCACTATCATAACATCTGAGTCATGTGGGTCATCTTATCGTCCAGCCGAGAGTCATTCATACGAAGGGGATATGGATGAGGTAACATCGTTGCAAACAGGTGTTGGTCCCTCTGGGAGGAGAGAGACATATGATCTAAGCCCAAGCCGAGAGGCCGAGGGGGTGGTCCCTTCCGAGGCTATCCATGTGAAAACTTTATCCCCCCATGCCTTCCATATGGCCTTTCCTCATGGACCTCTGACAGGTGATGAGGCCGAGGGAGAGGGGACTAAGGATGATGGTGAGGATTCAGACGTTGACCAAGTTGACACCTCTCACGCCTTGGCTTATGTTTCCACCGTTAGGGATCATGACCTCCTGGTGTGGAGGCACACATTTGGTGTGCCTCTCAACATAAGTAGGAGGGTCCACTCTGAGTATGAGAAAGTCTTTGAGGGTGACGAGGGAGAGATCACTGTATATGAACAAATGTTAAAGGTCGGTGTTAGGTTCCCTCTGCACCCTGCCATAGTCAATATACTGTCAGCCCTCGGCGTTGCCCCTCTCAACTTCCTCCTAACTCCTGGAGGACTATCCTCGGCTATGTCTCCTTATGGAAGAATACCTTCACCGATGAGGCTTCAGCCGATGTGTTCTTGGCTTGTTATAATATCACTTCCTCGTCCAAACAGCCTGGGTACTATCATCTGGGGGCGAGGAAGTCTGATAAAAAACTCCTCCACGTGGCACAAACCTCTAACCACGATTGGAAGAAGAGATTTTTCTTCATATCTTGGGAATGGGAATTTTCTTCCGAGGCTCAACCTTTAGACGATGATCCAAGGGTTCCAAGGAGATGGTCTAACCCCTCTATGAAGGCTAGGTCAAACCCCGGCCTTAGTCTGGATGAAAAGGATATAGTTGAGTATCTGAGAGAATGAGGGAAAGAGGGTGGACTTGTAAAGTTTGAAGATCTGATGACCCCTCGGTTCCTCAAAGAAGCTGGTCTGAGGGTCAGCCCCTTGATAGAGCTATGTGAGTTATTATTATTTTTTGCCCATTCTCTGATTTTTCTAAGTGTTTCATCTTTGCCTCTGCATTTCTCTGATGTGTCATCTTCTTTTCAGGTCATCCTGCAGGTATCTCTGACCATCTATGGGAAATGACTGCCCTAAGTTTGCCGTCTGGTCTCGGCAAGAAGAAAGGCAGACAGACTTAACAGGCTCCAAAGAAGTCGAAGGCCATGGGGCTGGCACTTGTTGATTCGACTGCTGACAGTCATAAAAGAAAAGAGCCCGAAGTCCCTGCTGACCCTCAGCTGGATTCTAGGACGAGGTCAAGGGTGGAGGCATCTGAGGGGACTGGTTCCTCTTCCAGCATGGGAGCCTTTTGGTCCCAAAAATTAGCATTTTTGAAGGATGAGTCGTCTTCCCTAATAGCCAATCTGAGGGTGGCCAAAGCTTCTATGTTCTCTGCCCCCTTGGCTACCGACTATGATTTCCTGTCGAAGATGCCCCCGGCCAAGGTGTATGACTATGGTCTGCACACTTTGGCTCAGGTATTTATTTTTACTTCACTTAGTTTGAATTTTTCACCAACTGTTTCCTCGACCTCTTAACAAGTGTCTTTTTCTGTGTAGTTTGTCTGTGATTTTACCTCGGCCACCAAGTGGATGGCTGAAAACCAAAAAAACATTTCATGAAGCTGAGAGGGCCATTCAGCACGAGGCTGACCTGCAGATAGAGCTTGAGACTACAAGGGGTGAATTGAAGAGTGCGAGGAATGAATATGCAAGGTTCCTGGATGAGCTGACGAAGAAGCATGATGCAGACCTGAAGGCCAAGGACTTTCTTATTAAAGAGAAGGATGAGGCCTTGATCAACTTGGGGACTCAATTCAAAACTAAGCTTGAGGGGGTTGTAAAGAAATCCAAGGCCGATGCTGTGGAGGCCTACAAACTCTCAGATGAGTTTCAAGGCTTCGGTCTTAAATACTTAGAGAGGGGGATTAGGACGGCCTGTCGGTGGGTCATCCTTAAGTTCGCTGATGTAGTATCATTTGTCCGCCCCTCTCTTGAGATAGTTCAATTGGATGAACCCCTGATTGCTGAGGCTTTGGCTCAGGTGGAGTCCCAAGTGCCCACCGAGGGTACCAGCACATCTGAGGATCGGCCTGTCTTGGTCATAGAAGAAACCCTCATAATTAATGTTGAAACATTGCCCTCCGACGTTGCTGAATAGGGTGGTTGTCTGTAGCCTATACCCTCTTCATGTAACCAATCTTTTTGTACTCTGTTTTTTTGAACAAACATTAACTGTAATATAATGGCTCTTGTTGTCTTCTATACTTGTCTCTTGCTCTCTTCCATACTTGTCTCTTGTATGATTTGCATTGTGATATTTTTTAAATTAACAATATCACTAACCCTCCCTCGTCTTTCTTGAGGGTGAATGAGGGGTCGTCCCCACCATTTTCCCTCATCATAGCCGAGGGTGGTTTTCCACCAAATTAATGATGTTTTCAATTAAGTCCTCCCTCGTCTTTGTTGAGGGTTAATGAGGGGTTGTCCCCCCCATTTTCCCTCATTATAGACGAGGGTGGTTTTTCACCAACCTAATGGTTTTTAACTCCCCCCTCGTCTTTCTTGAGGGTAAATGAGGGGTCGTCCCCACCATTTGCCCTCATTATAGCCGAGGGTGGTTTCCACCAATCTTAATTGATGTTTAAAATTTTGAAGTCCCCCCTCGTCTTTCTTGAGGGGAAATGAGGGGTCGTCCCCACCATTTTCCCTCATTATAGCCGAGGGTGATTTTTACCAACTTAATGGTTTTTCAAGTCTCCCCTCGTCTTTCTTGAGGGTAAATGAGGGGTCGTCCCCACCATTTGCCCTCATTATAGCCGAGGGTGGTTTTTACCAACTTAATGGTTTTTCAAGTTCCCCTCGTCTTTCTTGAGGTTAAATGAGGGGTCGTCCCCACCATTTGCCCCCATTATAGCCGAGGGTGATTTCCACCAACTAAATGGTTTTTCAAGTCCCCCCTCGCCTTTCTTGAGGGTAAGTGAGGGGTCTTCCCCACCATTTCCCTCATTATAGCCGAGGGTGGTTTTTACCAACTTAATGGTTTTTCAGTCCCCCCTCATCTTTCTTGAGGGTAAATGAGCCCCACCATTTTCCCTCATTATAGCCGGGGTGGTTTTTACCAACTAAATGGTTTTTCAAGCCCCCCTCGTCTTTCTTGAGGGTAAATGAGGGGTCGTCCCCACCATTTGCCCTCATTATAGCCGAGGGTGGTTTTTACCAATTTAATGGTTTTTTAGTCCCCCTAGTCTTTCTTTAGGGTAAATGAGGGGTCGTCCACACCATTTGCCCTCATTATAGCCGAGGGTGGTTTTTACCAAATTAATAGTTTTTCAAGTCCCCCTCGTCTTTCTTGAGGGTAAATGAGGGGTCGTCCCCATCATTTGCCCTCATTACAGCCGAGGGTGGTTTTTACCAACTTAATGGTTTTTCAAGTCCCCCCTCGTCTTTCTTGAGGGTAAATGAGAGGTCGTTCCCACCATTTGTCCTCATTATAGCCGAGGGTGGTTTTTACTAACTTAATGGTTTTTCAAGTCCCCCCTCGTCTTTCTTGAGGGTAAATGAGTGGTCGTCCCCACCATTTGTCCTCATTACAACCGAGGGTGGTTTTTACCAACTTAATGGTTTTTCAAGTTCCCCCTCGTCTTTCTTGAGGGTAAATGAGGGGTCATCCCCACCATTTGCCCTCATTATAGCCGAGGGTGGACTTAGCGAGCATCACCTCAATCACACTAGAATTATAGAACACAAAATTAGGGATCAATGTGGCAATCTCATTAACATTCCAAGTGTTATGTTAGAGAAACACATTCATTACAACTGTGGTCCGATAGGCCTTTACAAAATTATTGATAGTATTTCTTCAAATGATCTGCATTCCAAGGGTTGGAAAAGGGTTCCCCTTCTAGGTTTTCTAGTCTATAGGTTCCAGGGACAACTTCATCGATGACCCTACATGGGCCGTGCCAATGTGGATGGAGCTTGTTGGGCTTCTACCAAGTCTTTTTGAGGACTAAGTCCCCCACTGCAATTGGCCTCTGCTTCACCCTCTAGTTGTAAAACCTTGCAGTCGTTTGCTGGTAGGCAGCTTGCCTTATCTCGGCATCCTCCCTCCTTTCCTCAATCAGGTCTAAGTCCAGTCTCCTCTCTTCCATATTTCTTTTGGGGTCTTAAATTTGGACCCTGTGAGTAGGAAACCCAATCTCGGTGGGGATGACGGCTTCTGAGACATAAGCTAGCATGAATAGGGTTTCTCCGGTAGAGGTCTTTGATGTCGTCATGTAGGCCCAAAGTACAACATATAACTCCTCAACCCATCTTCCTTTTGCCTCCTTAAGTCTCTTCTTGATCCCATCTAGGATTGTCCTATTTGTAACTTCTGTTTACCCATTGACCTGAGGTCGACCTAGGGTAGAGAAGAATTGTTTGATACTCACCCTTTCACAGTACTTCTCTAGAGATGTATTCTTGAATTGAGTCCCATTATACGAGATGAGGGTGCTGGGGAGAACATATCTGCATATAATGTTTTTCCATATAAACTGGAAGGTCTTCGGCTCTGTGATCGTTAGCATCGGCTCCGCCTCCACCCATTTTGAAAAATAGTCAATTGCTATGATGAGGAACCGATAGTTATTGATGGCCCTAGGCAAGGGGCCTACTAGGTCGATCCCCCAAACTGCAAATGTCCATGGGGATGTAATGGAGGTAAGAGGCTGATGGGGTTGGTGAGGGATGGTGGCAAATCTTTGACATTTATCACACTTTTTTACATATGCCGTGGCATCTTTCCCCAAGGTCGGCCACCAGTACCCTGGGTGACCACCCTCTTCGCTAAAGATCTACCCTCAATGTGGCATGAACATGACCCCTTGTGCACGTCTTATAAAATGTGTGGGACTTCAGATGGGTGCACACACCTAAATAAGGGGAGCAAAAACCCCATTTTGTACAACGTGTCTCCGATGACAGTGAATTTCACCGCTCTATATCTCAGCTTCTTCCTTTCTTGCCTTGCTTCTAACATCTCCATCTCTTTAATGTATCTGATCAGAGGGTCCATCCATGAAGCTTCCTTAGAAACATTTAGGCAAGTGCTAAGTGTTCCCTCAGCATCTTCAATAGTTGGTTGAAGCAAAATTTCCACTGGGACCATCCTCCTGATATCTGTCCTAGTCGTCGAGGCCAACCTAGCAAGGGCATCAGCTCGACCATTATCAAGCCTAGGTATCCTCTTTAATTTTACTTCTTTGAAGATCTTCAATAGTGACCTCACCTTTTCAAGGTACTTGGCCATCCGCTCATCCTTAGCCTCGTAGGCTCCTAGTATCTGATTCACTACTAGCCTTGAATCACTATGGACCAAAATCTGGCCGACACTAAGAGACTTGGCCAAGGAGTGTCCTGCTATCAGGGCCTCATATTCGAACTCTCTATTGGAGGCTTTGAAGTTGAACCTCATGGCATACTCAATGTCTGTGCCGTCAGGTGCTGATACTATCAGTCTAGCTCCACTTCCGCTGTCGCAGGAGGACCCGTCGACGAAGAGGCTCCACACGGCCTGTTCTTATGAGAAAGGTCCCTCGGTGAGGGACCAAATTAAATAGGAATCTCATCTAGTTCATTCTTAACATCACTGATGATTTTTTTTTAATTACCAATCACCCAGTTTTAAATCAAGTTGATGTCAAATTTTATCTTATAAATTAAATCAAACCCAACCAACATACTAGGATGTAAGGACACAAATTTCAAATTGAGTCCTTTGTAGTTTTGGCTCACTTCCGGACAAAAAACATTTGAGTCATAGGATAGAGTTCAAGTTTATCCATTCAAGCCTACGACGAGTTTGTTGAAGATGTAGAGGCCAAGATATTAAAGCTTCATCAAATGTCGAGTTTAATGTGCCTCATTTCTATGTCAACAAAATTGGTTCCATTGCTCCTAAGATATGAATGCAATATGAATATATATATATATATATATATATATATATATATATATATATATATATATATATATATATATATATATATATATATATATATAGGAGCTTGGAACATTTTATATTAGGCTTATTTTATTTTTAAACTGTTGTTTATTTTCAGAAAGTTTCATTAAAACTTTAAAGTAAAGTTTTTGGGCTAAAATTCAAAATTCAAACAATCTGGAAGTTCGTTCGAAATTGTCGTTAGAACGAGTTTTTCGTTCTAACGAGAATGTCGTTCGAACGAGTTTGCCAATGAGTTCCCATATTAACCACTGGAACATCGTTCGAATTGTCGTTCGAACGAGAATTCCAACGAGATTTTTAACGAGTTCACACTGGAACTTCATTAGAAGGCTTGTTCGAACAAGACTTCGTTCGAACAAAAATCTTGTTCGAACAAGATTTGGTGGGAACAGTTAATTGGAAGTTTTTGAGCATTTTTTCCCACTTTTCCACTTATTTTCTCACTAACTTTTTACCTAAATATCTAAGTGCGGGAACCAAGTTTTTTAACTTAACTTTTTCATACTATTCCATCTCCAAGAGAGAGTTTGAGAGCATAATTCCAAAAGGAAAAAGTTCGTTGTTTAAGTGTAGTTTTTTCAAGAAAAATATTTTAAACACTTGTTTTACACCCAAAGTTTTGTTTATCCAAGTTCCATATATATATATATATATATATATATACCTTGCTTGGAGTGTTTGGCACTGGTTTGATCTCTACCATTTGAAGAGATGTTTGGGCTTGCTTTTAAATCCCACAAAGAAGAAGAAGAAGTTTTTTGCTGCGGCATTCTCATATGGTGAAAGTCACCATATGTAGTTGAAGGTTGCTTTCTAGTTCCTCATTAGTGAATTCCAAGGTTCCGGTGGAGTCCGAGATTTTCAACTAAGCAGAAGTCGGTACAAGAAGGAGCACCGGGGCTTGAAAGGAGTTGAGTCGAGTGTTGTAAGTCTTTCATGTCTTGTACTTATAAAATACCATACTTAGTCGACTTAAGGCTAGGGTCATCCGAGTTTTTTTCCCTTTGTGGGCTTTTCCTCGTACAACGCGGCGTAGTGATTTATTATTTATTTCATCTTTCGCAAAATTCACCTAGAACGCATGCTTAGGTAAAAAGATAAAATTTGGTTTAATCACTACTTATGTTTAATTTGTTGCTACATAATTATTTGGGTAAATGATTACATAATTCAAGTCATTAATTTAATTTGTTAAAATTGGTTTGGCCTAATTTGGTAAAATTGAAAAATATGACTTAGGGAAATTTTAAGGACATGGGATAATTAATTGTGTTTAAGTGAAATCAAATTGTGTGTGTGTTCCATCATATTTCACTTGGTTTTAATTTTAATTTGAAAAGAAATTAAAATTTGTTAATTTGTTTTAATTTGAACCATCTTTCGCTTCCGCATCTAAAAAGGAGATTATTACTTTTTGAAGTAAAAAGAATTTTTCAAATTTTGGGGCCTCGCATTCTAACATAGGAAAACAAATTAACTATTACAAGAAAGAAACTAACCATACCACAAAATAAGTACAAGAGTTTGTTGAGCAACGTCGACTATAAGCAATTCACAAAGTGCAAGTATTAAAGAATACCGATACATGCCAAAACTGAATATAGAAGTACAAACCCAATAGTACAATTAAAAAAGGCCCTATCTAAGGATAAAATGAGACAAGCGTCTAAACAAAGATCTCGCATCAATCCACATATGCTGCGACAGCGCACCCTGTAGGAAGGATCAGGCCTAACGCCCCTGTGGTACGATACCTAAAAGGTTTTTGAAAATATTTTATATCATGCGTTAGAACCCAAAACATTTAAAAATACTTAGCATGTGTATTTAAATGCAAGAAATTAAAATGCAAGTGCTCTTCATATTTAACTTAGCGTCGCGCAGTCCCTTGAGTATACCTCACCCCTCAACTAATGTGCACGCCTAATGAATTATACATAATACACCTAGACACTCTCCCCATAACTAGCCTTGTCCCATTTATTATGCTAATTGCCCCACTATTATACCCCAAGTGAATATAATACATTTCTATGAGTTATTATTCACATTAACTTTCATACATTATCATTTCTCACTTTAAATAATACACAATTCCCACAAGTTATGTTATCTATACATTTCACACCATATATATATACACACACACACACGCACACACACACACACACACACACACACACACACACACACACTAGGGTATGCCCGTGCCTGAAGGCACGATGCACATTTTTAAAAGTCTACGTCGTTTATAGGACCATACGTCGTATTTAATTCGCAACAATAATAATAGTCCATCTTGGATCTTGTATACACATCATAGTTTTAAGTAAAAAAAATTACAACACAGCTAAGTGTAATAAATAAATATTTTGTATATTATAAGCATAAATTTTCAAAGTATTGAATCGTATAAATTTAAGTCGTAAAATTTCAAAGTATTGAGTCAATTATTCATTTTGTTTTGCATGTTTCAATGTCCACATGGATTATTAATGTCCAACATTTTACAAAACGGTTTCAATAATGATATTAAAATCAATTGGAATTTAAATAAGGCATTCATTAGAATTTAGAAAAAAGATCCAATAATGATACTTACGACATCCATTGGAATTTAGAAAACTATGTACTCCACGTAGTCTGTTCCAATTATTCTAATGATACTAAAACACTTCTGTTGAATAACGTAGACATTCCAACAATTCCAACAATTCCAACAATTGAATCACATAGGAAACATGTATGATGTTTCCAAAAATCTGGTAGCAGTTAGTCCATTCCAACAGCTCTCAGAAAACATGTCCATTACAATTGAATCACGGACATCCATTACAAAACACCATACTCAAATAGATACACTGAATCACATAAATAAAAAATAAACTATTACATATGGAGTACATAAGACTGGTCCATCAACTCCACGACGCTAAACCGAAGGAAATAAACTGAGCAAACATTAAAAAAAATTATATAACTGTCATATGGAGTACATAAGACTAAAAAAGTATAGCACATTTTGGAGGGAAAAAATAAATAAATTGCAAGAAAGAATGGTAGAAAGAGTGATCCATGTCCATATAGAAGATTGAGTTCAGAATGAAACATATAAGAACCCAAATTACTCCTACAAAAAAAAGGAGAAATAAACTATTGAAAAAAGTATAAGCATAGTTTGAAAGCAATCTTTACCCAGAACTTTGTTCATTACATTATTTTTCAATAAACTATTGAAGAAAGTAGCTCTAACTTTGTTCATTACATTATTTTTTACATCAATAAAATTATTATAATCACCCTTTTAAAAGTACATCATTAGATATGGGTATAAAAATAAGATTTAAAAAAATATATTTAGTACATAAATAGTTGGGGATGTTGTTGTGAGTGGTTTGAAAGGAAAATTCCAAGTTTGTAAACTAAAATATTAGAATCCCCCAATTGCAATCAATTTCAAATGACAACCATAAATTTTTCTGAAGAAGAAAATTTAAAGAAATTTATATTATGAAGTGAAATTTATATTATGAAAATTTAAAGAAATTTTTCATCTCATATCAATTTCTCATATCTGTGATCAAAAGCTTTAAATTTAAAATAGGAAAAAAAAGGAAGAGTGAGTGTTAGAATACCTCATGAAACAGAGGTTTATTACAAATGAGTATACCATGGATCTATAACCTATAATGTACTCATTAATCTAGGCAGGGAAAACACTTTTCCACTTCTTTGTGTCCTCTAGTATACCGTTCCAATTCCTTATAAAACTGAAAAGTCTGTTTGAAAAAGGTACGCAAAAATGGCAATTGACATTGGTTTCTTTTAATTGAACATCAAAGACAAAAATCAACTCCATTGGTATGGGCACTTGGAAGTCTAATCATGGTCTCGTTAGCCAAGTTGTTCAAGCTTCCATCAAGCTTGGATACCTCTGTATTGATTGTGCTCAAGTATATGGCAATGAGAAGGAGAATGGTTCAGTTTTGAAGAAGTTGTTTAAAGATGGAGTGGTGAATCCTGGAAAAAAAAAGATGGAGTGGTGAAGCAGGAGGAATTTTTCATTACTGTCCATGCCCCCGAAGATATACTTGTGGAATTAGAGAGAACTTTGAAAGACTTGAACCTTGACTATGTTGATTTGTACCTTATTTATTGGACTGTTCGGCTTAAGAAGGGGTCTGTTCGCTTCAACCCTAAAAAGTGAAAACCTTACTCCAACAAATGTGCCTAGCACACGGAGAGAGATGGAAGCACTTTATGATGCTGGCAAGGCTCGAGCTATTGGTGTTAACAATTTCTGTAAAAAGAAATTGGGAGATTTATTAGATGTGGCATGCATCCCCCTGCTGTAAACCAGGTGGAGTGTCATCCTTCATGACAACAGACCATACTGCAGCAATTATGTAAATCTAAGAGTGTTCCCCTATCCAGGTATTCACCTTTGGGTTCTTCTAGTACAACATGGCTCAAGAGCGATGTCCCCAAGATCCAATTCTACTTACAGTTACAAAAAAATTAGGGAAGACTGCAGCACAGGTTGCCCTCCCAAGAGCACGGATCAAAGTGTGCTTCCCAAGAGCACACATGAAGCATGGATCAAAGAAAACTTTGATATTTTCGGCTGGTCTATTCCTGATGATATAAGATGGAACCTAAAATCATTAACAAACAAATGAAATCAAAGAATAACAGAAGAATATCATCCATACTCACCTAAAATCATATAGAAAAATAATTTTTATAAATCTTTGATACAAGATTAAGTGAATTAAAACTCATAAGCAAGATTAAACCAAGGAAACTTAGCCAAGGCAGTACATTTAGAGAGTTGGGCAAGATAATCCTCACAGATAAAGGTGCTTAGCTTGGCAAAAAATACAGGTCCAATAATCGGTTCAGCAAGTAAGTACTAATGATGCATTTGGCCAGTACACCTTGTCAATGCCGATAACAGAGTTGGCAGCTGCAAGACTCGTGACTATGGGATAGACAATGACTTTTTCCTCGTCAAAAATCATTCTCAAATCAAATACTTTCCATCTAGGCCCTGTATGGCTGCAACGACCTCTTCTAAAGTACCCATATCTGAAATACAAACATAAAAAATCAGTGTCTAAAGAGAACTTGTAACAAAAATCTAAAAAGAAATACCCAGTGTCTAAAGAGCACTTGTTAAGAATATAGTACAGGACGTTTGGATTCTTATTCACAGATCAACACAACACACTTAAGAGCTCATTTTCATATCATCTTTAATTCGGTCATCTTTAATTCGGTAAATCAATTTAATTCTTCATTACACGATTTTCGACAAATAAGTTCTCGAAAAATCATGCCCATAACATGAGTTTTCAATCATCATCGAGATACATAAATATAAAAAAATTCACATTCACATTATGTCAAACACCTAAAGTGCAACATATCAAAGGCAACGCTTGAGGAAAAGGTATGCAACAAATAATGATATATTTCAAGAATTAGTGCAACGGGTGAAATATTTGACCTTTAGTTAGGATTCACTTCATCATCATAATTCCTAAGCATAAAGTTGGGCTAGTAATACTTACACACTACATGCGTCATTCTTGAAGTAAATGGGCAGTTCACTCTATCCTTTTTTGTTCCGAATATGGACGCCAAGTGTTCCTCCATTTTATTATAACACCATTTTCTCTCATTATGTTACAGGTTACTGCTAGCCTGATTAGTGGGAGCAAGAGTACCGTAGAACTCGAAGTGTTCTGCCATTCTGAATATCGATACCAAGTAACTATGTTAAAATGTGTAGCATAGCACTACAAAATTTTAGGAGATAAAGTTCATTGGAAATAATATCCAAATATCACCTATTCTCCACTTATTTCCATAAACCATCAACATAAATACACCATGCTTGCTCAGTATCTTCTATTTTCAGACTTGTGTACCTGCAATATTACCTGCATAGAAAGTTGCCTAAAACTTATGAATTATTTATTGGGGATCCTTTTGAAAGACAACTAATTGTGCAAGGTCGGTTAGCGCTAGACAACTACCAAAGATAGCCGAATCATATCAAAATACCCACCGTATGCTTACCTCAAGTTATCAGAATAAGGCGATTCTGGTTACTACTCTAGTCAGGTGATAAGTATCACCCCTAATGGAGAGCAGAACACCTGATGGAGAAAACATCAATGCATCAATAATAAGAAAACAAACACGCCCTTGTACATGCTACAATAATTACATGTCTTTTTACATGATTTATGTTCTTATATTGACAACAAAAGTAACGACCTTATGGGGAACATCCATATCTGAGCATTCCTAATTGTTTCTCCAATGATTTTAACATGTAAATGCCAAAACGAAGAAAATCAAGACAAAAGGTCAGTGTCATCATATATACACAGCACATACACTATGGATATGTATACATTCACACTAAAACATGGGAATAGGGTAATAGTTACATAAATTTCAACCCCTATGTAAATGGTTTCTGAAAGAGAAAGAGTATACATAGAGAAAAGAAACCAAAGTTGCAACGCAATGATCATCGGCCATTACCCTAGTGATCAATAGTAAATTCTCATTCAGCAAGAGGCAAATGTATCCAAATTTTTTTTAAAAAAATCTAACTTAATGAACGAAGATAGAGCAAATCATGAAAACATCAAATAATGCTCCTTACTTCAATGAGATCAGTATAACAATGCTGAAAATAATGAAAACATCAAACAATAGTTGCAAGTGCCCCCAACATAAATTAAAAATTACATCAAAGTACGCATTGTAGGTAAAATGAAAATGAAAATTATATCAAAATAAAACGAATAGAGATAGAGAGATTACCAGATTTCATAACGGTTAGAGGATTTAAGAGTCGGGTTTACAAAAGAAACCATAAAATAATATTTGAGTTCAAAATTCCTAATTTGAACCATGAATTTGCACCAAAATAGAGAAAAAAATCTAAAAGAAGATAGATACAGTATACATAGAGAAAAGAAACCAAAGTTGCAATGCAATGATCATTGGCCATTACCCCAGTGATCAATAATAAATTCTCATTCAGCAAGAGGCAAATGTATCCAACAAAATTTAAAAAAAAATCTAACTTAATGAACGAAGATAGAGCAAATCATGAAAACATCAAATAATGCTCCTTACTTCAATGAGATCAGTATACCAATGCTGAAAATAATGAAAACATCAAACAATAGTTGCAAGTGCCCCCCAACATAAATTAAAAATTACATCAAAGTAAGCATTGTAGGTAAAATGAAAATTCAAATTATATCAAAATAAAACGAATAGAGATAGAGAGATGATCAAATTTAATAAGGTTAGAGGATTTAAGAGTCGGGTCTAAAAAAGAACCCATAAAACAATATTTGAGTTCAAAATTCCTAATTTGAACCATGAATACCTCAAAATTGATTACAACTCCCAAAATCAAAATTCAAGTACCATATCCAAGTGGGAAGCATGTAGATATAGAAATCAATATCTACTTATAGTGTTCAACCTGCAAAACATTGCACAAAATCTGAGTTAGAATTTTAAAAAATACATATTTTGGAGAAAAAAAGAGAGAGAAGAAATACAGAATCACAACATTACCATTGAAAAAAATACTGAATAAAATAAAACCTTAAAATCCTGAACAAAACCCTCAATATTTAAGCCAAGAACACACAAAGCCCAAAAAATTCCCCAAACCCTAGAAACACACGAAAATTGATTTTCAGAAACCATAACCCCTTCACTACCATTTTATTTAAATCCTAAATGCAAAAATAACATATCAATATTATAAAACTCAAATCTTTCTCCAACTCAAAAAAAACGAAACAAATTTTCAGAAACACGGTGTTACCTAGTAGACAATCGCAGTGAGGGTTGGAGTTGCTAAGCGTAGCAACATAGAGGATGAGAGTTTTTCCGTTGAGAGGGAGGGTGAATAAGGGGATATGGGAGTGAGTTTTTTGTGTGTCGAGTTGGAGGAGGGTTCATCTTTGGTGGATTACAAAAATATCCTCTTGTTTGAATTAAAGTAAAATTCAAGAATGAAAAAAGTGCGGGAAAAGAAATGTTACTGGGTTAAAAGAGTAAAAGACAACAATTATATTGAACATATAATAAGGTGTGGTAAGGTATAGAGTATTATTGTGTAAATTTTAATCTCCATCCTCCATTTTAGCCTTGTTGGCATCAATCTTAACCAAAAAGTGTCTTCCAAACTTATGAATAGTGAAAACACCATTGCTCCTTATTATATATACTAGCGGAATGCCCGTTCCTGAAGGCACGGTAAAATTTTTCAAAATATGTAATCACGAAAAGACAAAAATTCCCAAAGCATGTAACTGTGAAATGGAAAAAAAATTCGTTCCCCCAAAAAAAGTGTGTAATTTAAAAAAAATGATCATAATATCTTTTCTCTTAACAAATAATAAATAGCCCAACAATATTGTTTATTTTATAAAATATTGAATCATAAGTAATTTAAGTCGATTTTTTACAACCCAATGTGTAAACAATTCAAAAAATTTGGGTTGAATTACCTTTGTTTATAGGACTATCCACCCTGTTTAAGAAATAAAAAATATTCAACAATACTTCATTGAAACATTACAAATCGCCAAAAGCCACAATCTAACAGTTACAATTACATATCAAAAGTCCAAAACGACTCTATTCTTACATCTACTTGCTTGTCATAACAACATAAGCAGAAGACAAAGGACTTAATCTATTGAGTCCATGCTTTTAAAAGCACTAAACTGAATATCATAATCAACCCCAAAACATAAGGATTTCTATTACATTACAAGCCCCCGGTTCTACAATACCATAGTTATATAGTTTTGGAAACTCTAGTTATAAAAAAAATTGAGTGAGAGTGTGTTCTTGGGAAAAGAGTGGTATTTTGAATTAAAGAAGAATTTTTGGAAGGCTTTGGCTGGACAGTAACCTTAGGCTGCATTTGTCCAGGAAACGTCTCTTTGGCCGGAGAGTAACCTAAGTGGAGTAACGTCTCTTTATGCTAGGGCTGCCAAGCGTACCAGAGAGTGCATCACTCCCTCCTTCTCATTTCTACATGGCCTTCTTAGCCATTAGTTTCCATTTTGAGAGCATGTGATCTCCTCCTACAGCAGCCTGGGCAGTAACATTTGCAGCTGTCGTCCACATCTTGTCCTCCTCCACTTTATTCGCCAGCACCTGCAGGGAATTTTAAAAAAATGAAAAAAAGTAGTAAATTAGAGAAAGGGCTGTTATAAAATTTCTTAATTGAGTGAAGTCTACTTAGTTTTTCTGTTTCACAAAAAAATTCCCCTGCGAAAGAGAAAATTGGATAAAATATTATATGAATTCAAAGAAATGAATTCATATCTTTCGATAAAATTTCCCCTTTTTCCCGTGTAACGTAGATGCGTGAAATGAATTCAAAGAAAGAAAGAAACCCGTGGATGAAATATCAAATGAAAACGAACTTGGTATACCTCAAGGATTGCGTTGATTCCAAAGTCGACGGTGATTTAGATCGAACCGAAAAAGGAGCGTTTGCACCTTCAATAAGATTTATGAAGTACTTGTAATTTTAACTTGATGAATATGAGCAGCAGCAAGAAGTCCACATAAAACAAATAACACTATTACATAATATATATCTCCAACAGATTTTATATTGAATAATATAGTGAAAATTGAAATTGAAATAAAACAGAGGGAAAAACCCACAGTTGTGCATAGTAATGCACAACCCAAATACAATATGCTAACATAGTTTTAATAGCACCATAAAATATACCACAGTACTTACCTAAAAATCAACAATCGCCAAATTGGTGGAACATGTTTGTTACCGACTTCATCCTATTATTTATGATTTATATAAATAACCGGAGAATATCAATTCTAATTGGAACAACAACTTGTTCTTCTAACTATTCTGTAGCAACCAAACATGTTTTAGTTGTTCCACTACCTGAAGTTTGTTGAATAAATTAAACTCACATACGTTTGAAAATAAAAATAATTTCTTTAATGATCCTTCACGAAACCATAACAATCCTTCACCAAACCACTACAAACCACCATAAATGTCACCACCACTGACTCTCACGACACACCCGCAAGTATTTTGAAACTGTGTGTTTTGAGACTATCTCCTATATCATTCTTTCTAATTCGCAAGTATTTAATATTTCTGAAGATAAAAATAAGAGCATGACATCCTTAAATTTAGTCCTCTCATTATCAGCTTTGTCACAGATGGTGGAGAATATATCGCTAGGAATAAAACCTCGAGGGAGGTCCCTAAACCATTCTGGAACACTACAAAATGTATTTTTGCAAAATCTTAAGGGTAGTTAGTGAAACTTACACTAAAGAATAGATCATAAACACATTCTATGAAAGGGGAAAAAATAAATAAATAAAATGATGCCGACTTACCTTTAGAGTGAATAAGCCAAAAAGATTCGATTTGTGTGCAATTTTTTCCTCTGATAACGACTTTGCGATGTCAAGATTGTTGATGAAGAGCTCGTACATGCCCATGCTGAACACCAACATGACTGTTCCTAGAAAACATTGAAGCCTCATTTATAGCGGCATCATACTAAGATGAGCAACATCATACCAAGCCTATTCACATTTTCAGAATGTAAATGAAATTAAATGATATAGAGGTAATTGATTATACCTTCTCCCATTTTCAGAATGTATATGAGCTCTGTATAAATTTATGGATTTACTTATAATTGAGAGGGCCTTTATCAATATAACAAATTGAAAAAACATGTTAGGCCAAGACATATATATTTAACGTTAGTATAACATAGAATGTCCGTGCCTGAAGGTCTAGTCAGCATAGCTACTTAGTTGCATTATCAACATAGCTACTCAAATGTTACAGAAAATTAAAACCCCCAAATAACACTAAGTTATGCCTCAATGTATCAAATAAAGAAGTCGCAACTCGTAAGGTGAGGAAAAGATATATTTCAAAAATCTTGAATAATAATGTGCACCAAATCACATAATACTTAAACTTAGGCAGGAACACATTACCTGGTAATTAAGAAAAATGAAACCAACCACTCAAATCAACATCATCCAAGGACAAATTTCCAGATTGTACAAACAAAAAAAAATCATGAAAACTATTTGCAAAAAATGAGCTAACCACTATGAAATAATAATTGGTCGTAATGGTTATAAGCGATAAGAAAAAACATATCAAATTTATAGACAAATACCTGTTCAAGATTGAATCTGCAAAAACATTAAAGAAAAGTGTTACAGACATATCAAATATAAAAATGATCATAAATAAAAATTCATCTTTTTCACTTTCGGGGACATAATATCATGTTGTTGAGGTGCGTCACAAATGAGATCAATGGACAATGTAATAGAAATGGACGAAGATGGATGAAAACTTCATTATAAATAGGATCTCAAGCATGTCACAGTAGTTTTAATGAAGTTCAAAAAGGGTAATTGTAAAAATCTTTTAAATGTTCACCAAAGCAAATTTCATAGACTAACGGTCGTATTTTGAATATAGTAACACAAATTTTTAGATTATTTTAGTGTCTACAAACATAAATATTTCTAATTACCCCTCAACTTTCTTTATCTCTTAAACATAAAAAAGTGCAAAATGGGACTCAAGCACATAATAGTGAAGCAATGGGGTTTAATACCTTTCAAGTTATGGCCCATGCTGTCATGAATGGTGACTACGTTATTGGCACTGATTACTCCATATCCTTCACGGTAAATGGTGATAGACGATGGTGACACAGTTTGCGCATTTAGATAAAAACATATGGAATTGTTAGATGTAACACATATATTTGAATCATTGATCTCCCATTGGAATTGTTAGATGAGTAAATTTATAGTCCATACACTACCATTTATAGATACATTTCATATTGCTCTAAAGATCAATGACAAATGTTCTTGCACCTGAAAGTAATTTGTGTGAGATATATTAAAATCAAGTTAGTAAAGAGAAAAATGTAAGTAAGGATGTTATCATAGAGGACATGCGGATCTAATATGGTGTATCTAAAATTATATACAAAAACTAATGTCACGGTTGTAATTTTTGCTCCAGTTGTATCGAGTCAATGACACACTTTGTGTCTTCATTATCGGGACGTCGTTATCTCAACGACACACCGCTAGAAATATCGAGTGTAAAAGAGGGGTATTAGCTCATGTAAGGTGCCAATGAAATTAGGCAAGTGTAAACGCCTAAATTTTTATGGTCGCATATGTCACAGTAATCTTCATAACATAGGTAACTATATATATATATATATATATATATATATATATATATATATATATATATATATATATATATATATATAGAGAGAGAGAGAGAGAGAGAGAGAGAGAGTTAAACTCCCTAACATACCTCATTAAATATACCTAAAAATACATGATATTAAATGTACGTGTATATAATTTATGATGTATGTATGTATGTATGTATATGTATACATTCATGTATCATGTATGTATGAAAGTTTTATATATATATATATATATAAACTCCACAACATACCTCATTAAATATACCTAAAAATACATGTTATTAAATGTACATGTATATAATTTATGATGTATGTATGTATGTAGGTATGTATACATTCATGTATCATGTATGTATGAAAGTTTTATGTATGTTTATATGTACATACATATATATACACACACACACACACACGCATATGTATGATATAAATATACATATTTGTCAATTTTGTCAAATTTTCAAAAAACTGTATTTAAAAACAACTTTACCAAACGCACACCAATAATTATAAACACAAAAAACTGAATTTTAAAACAGTATTTAAAAACAGTGTTTAAATCGAATTTTCTTAATAGAGAACCAAACAGGCCCTAAGTGTTTAAAATTAAACTAATTTGTACACATTTAAAATAACATAACTGTTTAAGATTACAAACTAAAGATATCAATATTCTTGGCATTTTAAAATAACATAACTGTTTAAGATAGGTAAAGGGGGAGAGAGGGGGTGGGGTAATACCATGACAGTAAATAATCAGTAAAATAAAACATATTATTGGCATTTTAAAATTACAAACTAAAGACACTAATATTCTCAAGCCTCGAAACTAAAATCATCTAATGCAAAAATACATAGACTTTAAAACTAATATGGATAGGAGGTTGTAACCAATTTTTCAAACCCCTATATTGCCTTTATTATGAAACTAAAATGCTATAAGAACTAAAGAAATAATAAAAGTAAACATTCTTCGTGACAAAACCCTCCTTATACCTGAACCATTTGTTATCAGTGTTATACCTGAACCAAATCTATAGAGTTGTTGGATCAAAGTTGTTATCTTCTCTCTTACTACCTCCTAAGATGTATACTTTAAATGATACATAGTTAAAGTATGTATCATTTAAAGTATAACACATAGAACAACAGTAACATGTACGCAAGTTAGTTACAACCCTTTCAGCGGTATCCTTTAACTAAACGAAATATGGGATGAACAACAGTAACATGTATGTAAGTTATTTAAAGTAAAATGCACCCTCAATTGCCTCCTCAGATGTATAGTTATATAAAAAATAGTGGGGATATATTCAATGGTGGATAAATTGAGAATATATTAGCCATATGGTGTGATATCTAAGGTTTAATTGACGAAACCGATACAGTAATGGTTTTTTAGTCGAAAAAAAGAATAAATTTCATTTTTTGAAATTAATAGCACAAAATTTCCAAATTTTGGCAGCAAAAACTGGAACAAACTTTAGAAATCCTCAATAAAGCCTGATCCAATTTAATATTCCAACATTGTGTCGGAAGATTAGATTCAAGGCCATAAAATTATAAACAAAAACCACGCTAAAATAGAAAGGTTCAAAAAGTTCTACACAGACCTTAACTCCTTAACCCATAAGTAGAACCATACACATATGCATACAAACAAACTATACACAAATAGAAAAAAATCCTCTGAATTAGTGAATGCCTCAAGTTCTATTAGAACATATACTTTAACAAAGATGTGAACAGAGTCCCAAATCATTTGAAGTAGTTCAACACCATAATTCTGCCTATTTTACACAAAAAAACAATAAAAATAGAACTGCCCCATGAGGCGAATGGAAGCACAAATCCGATGCAATTTTAAAAACATACCATTGATAAACTATACACAAATAGAAAAAAAAATCCTCTGAATTAGTGAATGCCTCAAGTTCTATTAGAACATATACTGTAACAAAGATGTGAACAGAGTCCCAAATCATCTGAAGTAGTTCAACACCAAAATTCTACCTATTTTAAACAAAATAAAAATAAAAATAGAACTGCTCCATGAGGCGAATGAAAATACAAATCTGATGCAATTTTAAAAACATACCATTGATAACATGGTGGTGATGGTCTTTGCAAGCATTGTCTGACCAAACATCCTGTTAAATTCAAACCAAAAATAAATTAAAACAAAGATCATTTTAATTGCTTTTCACAAATATGGAGTTGATGCTTCCCACCAAAAATTCAAACCAAAATGTTAAATGGGTAAAGATAATACATATGACGAATAAGAGAACGATCGTAACAATGATTATCTTCAACACTCTAAATCAAAATGATAAATAGAGTCCAAAAATATAAAGGTGAACATTACACCAAAGTGTAGACTTATGAACATTACAAAGATGAAAACCATAATAGTACTAAATATATGGTATGTTTTTCGGAACCCCAAAGACATCAGTAGAACTCTAGACATGAATATAGATCCATGAATATATAACTGTTTTAATGTAGGAAAAAATCTACTTTACCAAAATAAGGTTCGTTACAAATCTTCAAAACCACATAATCTTCAAAACCTAATATGATAGAATCAGAACTACTAAATCCATCCAGTCTCTGACTTGTTGAAAAGTTAGTAAGAATCAAAAGGAAAAACAATATAATCAAAGCATAGGAATGTAAAATTAGAATAACCACGTATATTAGATTTGCGCATTTTGTAACTTTGGGTGTGTTACCAGCCCATATATTAGAAGTAAAATGATACCAATGTTTAAACTAACCTTGTAAATAGCAGCTTCAAAATCTCCACCCAAGCCATTTGAAACCTAAAAGAAAAAACTAAATCGTAATCCCTAAAATCGAATCCATAGAACTTAAAATCGAATGCATAGAACCCTAAAATCGAATCCATTCAAAAATTACCTAAGAGAAGAGGCGAATAGGATAGAGGAGACGTGGCAAGGAGAGAGGTTCGGCGACTGGGGTTGAGGCAGGGTGAGTAATTTTGTGTGAGTAGGTTTTGAGGGAATGGGAGAAAGTGAGAAAGAGAGAGAGGGTGTGCGTGTGAAATAAGGGTTGGGAGAGATAGAGTGAGTTTTGGTAATTGGTATTTGGCTGCAAGTGTGTAATTTCCTATTTTATCTGTCTATTTGAATTTTGGGTAGGAAGAGGAAACGAAAAGAAGGGTTAAAAATAGGGGGAAACCAAAAATTTTAACGGCAAAAATGGTAAAAGGGGTATTTTAATTTCAACCATTGGATTCTTGCATTGTTGGATTAATCCTAGCCCCTAATTAGCTTATCTTCTTATTGAATAGTAACCAACATTATATATATATATATATATATATATATATATTCTCGTATATAATTATGCACTATATATACGTATCATATCTCAACATTCACACACCTGTCGAATATAAATGCTATCACCGAACGCATAGGAGGCGACCATAGTTCCCCCCGAAAGTGTCCACTTCATACCATAACGGCCCCACCCCTAAATACGGACGTTATGGCCTGGGAAATATACTCACCCTGCATTCGTTAGCTATGGGACTCACCCACATCGCGCAACCTCCTATGATAGCATTAATATTGGTATGGCTTTACTATATATATTATTCACACCAATATATATATATATATATATATATATATATATATATATATATATATATAATCCAAGCTACCGGAGTATTATGCCCATACCCAAGCCTAAAATATTTAAGTCTATGGTCCGACTTCATTTCAATTAATTATACACTAATTAATTTATCATTATTTTTGTGTCAACCTACTAATTATGCCTGAACTCTCTCTCTCTCGCGGCCCAAAATTCAATAGTTTCAATCCATCCTTCAATTTCATGCAATCAAGTCTAATTACTTAAACAACAAGATTACAATATGCTAAATCATGAACTTACATCTTCAATTTCATGCAATCAAGTCAAATTAATTTCAAGGTTAAGTATGCACAAATTAAACCCTAATTCAATACTCAATTTCATAATTCAGTTAGGGCAGGAACTGTAAATCTCCAACACAATAGGTCTGAATCAGGAGAATTACAGAAATCTGGCAGACATAACAGGTGGTCCAAATGAAGACCCCATCGTTCGAACGACAATGGATCTCGTTTGAATGAAATACCAGGTCGTTCGAATGACCCTGATAGTTCTCCGTCTCTCTCTTCTGCTAAAAACCCAGTCCACCATTAACAAGTTAAAAAATACATTCTGCAGAGATTTCTTCCCCCAAAGCATCCCATGATTCATCCTAAATTCATTCTTTTGTTATAACAAATCTAGACCTAACAATTTCATTAATTCAATCATCAATTTCATCGATTCTCAAAACCCTCACATATTTATAACTCCCATTAAAAAGGAAATCCCCAATTTGCTCAAGAACGAACCCTAGTATTCCATTGAATTACATCTCTTTTAATATGAAAAGATAGATGCAATTTAATAATCACAATTTAAACCACTTTTCTCAAAATGAAGATCTAAGATTTTGAATGATGGTGTTGAATTATAATTGAAACAATCTTTCTAAGATTCCCAAGTTCCTTTTCTTTTTGGATCTCCCTTTAAGACTTTTCCCTTTTTAGTCTTCTAATGTATTTTAAGTTTCCTAAGCCTGACATATTTGGAGATAAAAACCCCATTCACGGTTTTGGGCCTATGGGCCTTATAAAAAGGGCCCATACTCTCTATATGGAGCTCAAATATGTCTAGTTAGGCCCTGACACCCAATATATGCATATAACCACTCATTACGGACTATTTCGACCTTAATGGACTTAATCGCGCACTCAAAATCACCATCCCAAAATAAATTTCTAAAATTAACTCTCACTCGTTAACTTATTTAAATATATTCACTTTTAAATATTCCCATTAATTAATTCTCATTAATTTACGAAACAAGTCAATTATTAATTACAGAATTAATTAATTAAAAATAATAACCCAGAAATTACGAGGTGTTACATACTCCCCCCTTACAAGGGAATTTCGTCCTCGAAATTCATATGTACATGCGGTAAATAGCTCTGGATACTGTTCCCGCCCGCATATTCTCCTCACGCTCCCAAGTAGACTCGTCAGCATTATGATGACTCCACTATGATCTAAGATTGTTACTGGCCTCTCCTTATAAGAAATATTGGCTCCAAATCTATCTCCTTAAGTGGAACATGCCAAAACGCCCTTGGACTACTCTTATATTTCTTCAACGATGTGTGAGACACCGTCTAATTAAATACCGGGTGGAAACTCCTTTATTAAATTAAAACAGAATCCCAAGTTGGTCCAGTCTTAGCATTACTGTCGAAAATATTTAATTAGTTACTAGCCACCTAATATTTAAAAAGTGAGATGCCAAATTTTATTCATTAAATTAACTTGCAACTAAGTAATAGATAACCAACCATTCAACATTCACATAAACAATCTCATATGAACAACTAATGTAATGAAATAAACTGAGTCTGGAGTAAACACTCCAATAATAGTCCAAATGGCAAAATAAATCTCAAAACATGAGTCTGCAATAAATAATCCAACAAATGAAATAAAATGAAAGTCTAAAAACTGTTGTCTCTGAATAAGATTCGGCAACATGCCCTAACTGTTATGAATGAATCTGAAGGAAGCAAAGATAGGTGTGGAGGTGTCTAATAACTAGGTCCTATAACTTCCATACCACTTGCATCACGTTAACCGAATGGAACTCCTATGCTTGGCATCCCTATGGCTGGGCACCTAAAAGTTAAAAAAATAGATTTGGAAGTAAATCGATCAGAGCCCGAGTTGAAAGTATTTTTAAAACAACAAGTGTTTAAATTACAATATTAAACAACACATCTAATAAAAATGTTAGACACATGACCTCTCTTTAGATTCTCACCCCTCAACTATTGTTCACGCCTAACGCATCTCCTTAATTCCATCTAGTTATGCTACTGCCTGACTAGTCTGTTCTAATCCTACCAAGACGGTCTTATTTTAGATATCCACCAGTATTATTCAAATAAATTATGCTCATAACTCACACGTTCATTTATTAAATTGCTTATCTTTAATATTAGTTAAGTTCAAACTATTCTCAACCCATTTAAATCTCTTAGTCATTCGCATCTACTAAGCAACAGTGAACTAGTCACAAGTACATATATAAATCACTCTCAGTATATGTATATATATATATATATATGTGTGTGTGTGTGTGTGTGTGTGGAACCCCTAGGCTAAGCTGTGGTGCACCCATACTTTGTTATCGAATCTAGGAACATCACGTATATAAGGATCACGCATTTCGAATCGCTCAGGAACCGTCTCAATACAAATCATACATATTGGAGGCGAACATAGTTCACATACCCATGGGTCATGCACATACCTTTGCTCCCATGGTTAACTAACTTATCAACTCACAAATAAGTCTTCAAAGCCCTATGTTCTTGAGGTACCAATCTAAATCCCCCCGACGGCATAAAAAGATAAGATGGTCCTTTCTCAAAAATCAACCTCCCGTGATAGCAAGTATGGTAGGTATGCCATACACAAAATAATCCATATACTAAGTAATCATACACTTAGGTAATTTTCATAATAATATAGGTATATTCCAGACCTATATCATAAGTATCATACGTATCATAGTATCATCTCATTTATTCCACGTAATATGTTTAGCATGATAACCCTCGTCGTAAAATTTTGGGTACTTAAACCTAACCTAAAAGCCAAGTTTCTCGCTAGTCTCCAAGGTTATTTCAGTAATTAAGGTCCCCCCTACCACTGTCTCTAACCTTAAGTTATTCTTCGTACAAATTAAATACAAGTTCTCACAAATTACCATCGTAATTCACTCGTTGGGCATTTGTAAGCTCACCGGTAAATCCTAAACTAACTCAATATTTTTCGAGCTTCAATTACACCCCTAGAAGACTTCCCTAAGTACCAATATGCTAATTCAATCTTCACTAAAGAGTTCTAAAGGTTGAGGGACAATCAATTATTTAAAGGGAAAAAGTCACAATTTTCAGAGAGGTCGATCGATCGAAGAAATGGATTAATCAATCGAACAGTCGATCAATCGACATTTTTGAGTCCATCGATTGAAAGATCAGTTATTTGCCCAGAATTCCTTTAACAGTTACGATTTCTCCCATTTTTACACCTTCAATTATCCATTACAACATCCCAAACTCCCAAATAAGTATACTAAACTTTAAACCAACATATCTACACAAGTTTTAACGTTCAAGATTGATTAAACTATCACAAAATGTCGATTTCTGGTATCAAAAGTCATGAATATTACAACAAACCTAATTCTTCAATAATCGTCATAAATATCAATTTAATTTCATGATTTCCTAACCCTTAATTTATAAATTCTTTCATTTAATATTGCCAGAAGATCCACTACATGCAAACCTATCCCAATTCAATAATTTAGTCTCCAATTTCACATTATTATAACTATTCATAATTTGTCTTCAAATATAAATTATCATGTAAAATATATGCCTTAAATCATTGCAAGATAAATCACTTTCCTTGAATTAGAGGTTCTGATATGAAGATGTAGGTTGATTCTCCCTCTTTTTTCGGTCACAAATCCGACGGTGGGGGTGGTAGCGTACGGTGGTTGTTTGGCCTTGGAAAACCATTGAAACTTCTCATTTCCTCGGACGTTGCTCTCTCTTGTTTTTTACAGTTAATGGACCTAATAACCCTAAGTGTTGGCTGATATACACAACCTAATTTTCGTAGGTCACTATTCATCAATTAATAAAGTGACTAAAATACTCTCCCGGTTGCCGATTTGGCCTAAAAATACACCGGAACCCAAACTAAACCCTCGAGTAGACTTTTTTTACTATCTCGACCCTTTTGTACACTTTGGCACACTCGAAATGACCATACAGATGATATAAAAATAATTTATTTATAAATCCATTAAATTGGGTCTTGACACGACGGACATGTGCGTCCCAACTTAATTATCCAAACTGCAGTATTTTTAACTTGCGACAATATTAATAATATCTTAACCATATATTACTATGCTCACTTAGTAATATGAAACATCATTATCATGATCAAATACTAACTCTTGTCTCACTAATATTTAAATCCGGATTAATTTCTAAAAATTTCCCATTTTTAATTTAATTAATTCCATAATTAAAATCAGTAAAAATACGGGGTATACACGATGCAACATGAAATACATCGTGGACACGCTGAAGATGATTGGGCAAACCCAAATTGTATGCTACCTATCCAACTCTCTAAATTATGGGGAAAGGGCCCACATACCTTGACGTTAACTTCCCCTTTTTGCCAAATCTCATCACCCCTTTCATAGGGGATACCCGCACTAACATCTGATCCCCGACCTCTAACTCTACATGTTCCTATTCGAATCCGTGTAGCTCTTTTATCTATCTTGGGCTATACAAATACGCTCCTGAATTAACTTGATCTTAACGGACGTAACTCGAATCATCTCCCGCACCCAAAGCTTGTTGTCCCCCACCTTCAACCAACAAGCTGGTGAGCAACAAGGCCCACCGTACAATGCCTCAAATGGGTCCATGCCTATAGTAAATTGGTACGAGTTGTTATACGTGAAATCCACCAAAGGAAGGTACTTCCCCCATCCTCCCCCACTTCTAATTGCGAATTATTTGTAACAATTGGATTAATTAACAAGGGCGCCCATACACCCTGTACCCATGCTTAACCACATGAAATGAAACCCAACTTTTACCAACACTTAAACCGTAATATAACTTAAATCCCACAATTATAACATTCCCAATACCCCTCCACGGCATAAAATTATACATATCCATTCTTATGTAAAAAGACAACACCTACTACCGCGCCCTTACTATCAGTAGTTTCCTTGCGGGAACGTAAAACCCGAGCTATATCTTTTTGCTCGATAATAAGTCCAACCACTCGGAATGACATCAGAAATGTTCCCATTCATCGAGATTTCAATTTTAACAATATTAGTAAATCATTATGCGACACATTTTATCATACATTACCATATATATACGCTAGACCCTATCTCAGGTGATACCTAGCAACGATAATTCATACCCTAGTATCGCTAACACCCAGTCTTACTATGGTTATTCACTATAGCCCCAACTATAGTTATACAGTTGAAAGTTGGAAAAACATTCACACTACTCCCATAATCTCGAAAGTAGAAATCTCTCGTACAATGAAACCATCCTCTTCGTATAACCCCCACCCTCACGTGGTTAACACCAAAGAATCCTCTCTATCCCATTGTACTTAAATATATATATATATATATATATATATATATATATATATATATATATATATATATATATATATATATATATATATATTATGGCTATTACGGCCAACACATCCACTAATATCCATCTCACTCACAAATCCTAGTTATAGCACACCATAGGTTGTGATGCACTCATTGTCACTTCAAAACACACCCATTCTTAATCATTATATAATTCGGGGGACAACTTATTCCCATTCCTCCTGAATATACCCAACATCGTCGCATTTGCGTCTTCTCCACGAATCTGCTAAGTATCTGTACAATAGAGGCTCTGGCTCCGCCCAGGGTGCCCATACACCCTATATCTCATGCATAATTGCGCAAACCTTTGATCATCACTTTCGTAACCATATTTGTCTCAATTTCGTCCCTCTCATTTCTCTACGTGGATATATCCTCCAAATACTTTTGATGACTTTGCTCATCACTATTCAATTCTCCCTTGCATTACCCCACCTTTATTATCGATGTGAAATCCTCAAAATACCTCTTTAGTACCATACCTAAGGGTCCTTGTGATGGAAAAAGCGGCTAAAATAAGCCACACAAAACACATCTCAATATGCATAACATATAAACTTGTGGTGCCAAAACTTCGCAGTGTTTCTTTTGCAATACCTTTAGGCTCCACTAGCCCTATCACTTAATGGCTTTACACTCAACGTATTTTCTCCACACATTCGCTAATTATCATTAAATACAATGACCTAAATTCCAAGGTCGTCTCCACACTTTTGACATTTTATCTAGGCTTATGCATATATCACTTCCTAGCAAAACCCAAAAGAACTTTTTCCCCAATGTACAATTCCTCAGCAAGTTGGTCCTAAATTTCCATAGAACCCAAATCATATCCCCTGAACTCTCAAACCTTGCCCCTATACTCATAAGTCTATCATGGACTCCCGCGTATCTAAAGGAGTCATATCCCACTATGCTCGTACTATCACTAAGCCCTCATCGCTAAATATTAATAACAAGCTAAATCTCTCCGCTCCACGGTAACCCTACATCACTTGAATCTCATCAGTAAAAGTCCTATGCACCAGGATCCAACATAACTAGATAACTTCACTCTATGAATACTAGTTCACATAATATTTCCTCTATGATATTGCTTAACCCTCTTCCAGGCGAGACATATCAAGTGAATATACATCCGACACTGAAATAAAAAACACGATAGCCTTGCTATGATCGCCCGCCATTACGAACTAGTTCGTACCCCAGAGAAAATGATACCTTAATTATAACCTCTCAAAGGATCTAGTCCTCAATAACTACATCATCTCAATGTACCCATTATTTCTTTCAAGTGAAACCGAAGAGTACCCCGATACTGCATGGTAAGAATACACATACTAGTAATATTAACGATACTTCCTCTAAATCCATTTCTCACCCGAATCTAGTATGAATACGTTATTGTGACCCATTGTATCACATAAAAGGTACCCCAATAATCTCAGAATAAGAATTGTATTTTCAGTTACTCATAACATTCCTGCTCAATGATTATTGGACATTCACTCGCGTCCTAACCAAACCAAAAACTTCTCCAACAGATGCTCCTACTTGGCATCTGGATCCTGTCCCCTAACTCACTGCGAATAAAATCCACCCATGTGTTTCTATTTTTTTTTTACAAATAAGACACCTTTCTATTCTATTCCCTTTTCTCCTTCCTGTGGCCCCACCGAACATGTTGAGGTTTTCCTTCTCACGGACCTGGTAGTCTTAACCCTATTGGCTACTCCAAATGTCCCTTTGGATCCGCTGATCCAATAGATGGGTTACTGGCCTTGATGGTCCTAAGTAAACACACCATAACTCCTTAGAGATTTCATTCATCTCGATCATTAATTCGGGTCCTCTACTGGGTATCCCTTCTTTTGATGCCTCAAGAGCACCAAACATTCAATCTTACTCTTCTGATAGATTGTTCAACTCCCTTAGCTCCCCTCTCTCTAGAGCATTGATACGAATGTTAATATACAACCTTGATGATAACGACACTAGTCATCCTAGCCAGATCTCCTATCCATGCTTTTATATACTACCCATGGGTTTATTATCAACTAACAAACCCTAGTTGATTCTTCCTATCCCTCTCATTGGTTATGAAGTTTATGAATTTTGTTAACTTTCCTTCATTTTTGGCCATTGCCCGATCCTGTTGAAAACTTACCGAAGTTTCCCTGATCTCTCAATTTAACCTCTAGTGAGAAGATTCATAATACTCCGCACACCAAATCCCTTGTTATTCATGGTACTTATCCATGAATGTGGTGACTGTATCCCATCACCCCATACTGCTTCAAAGAGAAAACTTCCTTGCCAGAAATTTTGACTTAAGTGACACTACACTCCCCCACAAGTAATCCTAATTGGATGTTCTCTACCCATTGGTAAATCACTCTTCCGCACCTCCCTCGAATCCTAGCGGATTGTTATTCTGAAATAAAATTTTCTTTGACCTACACCCCTTACCGTCTACACTCGGGGTTTTAACTTTTCACCATCATCCTCGCCAACTGTTCTTAGGGCAAATACTGCACCCCATCGGTTTCGCCAACTTCAATTATTGGAACAATTATCATGGTGACTCCTATTGCGTCATTATTTCAAGAATACCCCATGGCTCCTGTTGAGTCCTCCCTCCTACAATCCTTCTAACATCTCACATTGTTTGTTCTAAAATTGTTTGATCTTCTACTCTCGAATGAAACCGTATATAAATCATATGAACTATACCCTATAGTAGGAGAACGTAAATCGCATACGTTGAGGAACATAACAATCCTACAATAAGGCTCTATATCAAAGAACGCTACGTTGAAATGTGAAAATCCGCACAAATCCTAAGGACACTAGAGCCTGATGCTTTGATACCATCTCTGACACCCCGCTTAATAAAATATTGGGTGATCAGTCCTATACCAAATTAAAGAGGAATCTTATCCGGTTCATTCTTACCATCATTGTTGAAAAACTTTTGAATTACTAATCGCCTAGTTTTAAATCAAACTGATGTCAAATTTTATCTTATGAATTAAATCAAACCCAACCAACATAGTAGGAAAACAAATTAACTATTATAAGAAAGAAACTAACCATGCCACAAATAAGTACAAGAGTTTGTCGAGCAACATCGACTACAAGCAATCCACAAAGTGCAAGAATAAAAGAATACCGATACATGCCAAAACTGAATATAGAAGTACAAACCTAATAGCACAATTAAAAAAGGCCCTATCTAAGGATAGAATGAGACAAGCATCTAAACAAAGATCTCATAGCAATCCACATAAGCTGCAGCTGCGCACCCTGTAGGAAGGATCAGGCCTAGCGCCCCTATGGTAGGACACCTAAAAGGTTTTTGAAAATATTTTATAGCAAGCCTTATAACCCAAAACATTTGAAAATATTTATCAAGTGTATTTAAATGCAAGAAATTAAAATGTCAGTGCTCTTCATATTTAAGTTAGTACTGCGCACTCTCTTGAGTATACCTCACCTCTCAACTAATGTGTATGCCTAACGAATTATACATGATACACCTATGCACTCTCCCCGTAACTAGACTTGTCCCAAATATTATACTAATTCATTACACCAAATTTGTTGAATTGTCACAGTCATTGACCGTGATAATTTCAACTTGTAAAGGTCAAAGACCGTGAAAATTCTAGGGGTGACTACTCTTGTTGTCACGGACTTGTCACAGTCATTGACCGTGATAAGATTTGTCATAGTCCGTGACTTTGACAAATCCTTGACAACTTTTAAAAAATTATCACGGTCAATGATCGTGACAAATCTGGGTAGAATTTAAAAAAAAATATGATGGGCAGTTTGGCCACTGCCACTGCCCAATAGTATATTTGTACCTATTATAGAAAAATTGTACCTATTTAAACAACATATATCCATATAAAATAGAAAGAATGCACCAAATCATTGCATATATAATTCCATATCCAAACCAAAATTTAACAAATCAAAATAATACAAATATAATCCAAGTATACAAATAAGATAGATACAAATAATGTCACGTGGTAGGTTTAAGGAGGAAGTATGGCCACGCGATATACACATTGAGACACCCCTGAATATACATCACGCCGCATTGTTCACGCAACCATAATGGCCAGTTATCCTTCTCGGTTATCACATGCGTGACGAGCACCTTGGCCTCAATGTCTTGAAGCGCACGTCCATGAACCAACATACCCTAGACGCTATTGCGGTCCCTCGAACCCCTCCCTATCCGCGTGCCATCAATTTCATTGAGTATAAATACGCTCGGCCAACCAATTATTGTCTTAGGTCGCTCGACGGGAGCCAAGTAGGGGACTGGATCATCAATCGGTGAGTCTGCATGTGTCGGCGGTGAAGTAGTGAAGTCTATGTCCTTTCCCACATGCACATCCACATCATCATCCATGTCCTTATCCTCGTCCTCTAAGTAGGGGACTGGATCATCAATCTGTTAGTTGTAAAGTATTATTTTAATGTAACATTATACAAACAGTCATTTTCATTATAATTATCTCGTGTGACAACCATAACCTAAAATCGTTGTCTGATTGTGACATTGTTTTTCATCTTTTATTGTTCTCACAAGCTTCATATTTTCTACATAAAATTAATGTGACGAATGTATTACAAAATTAATCATGTATAAAATAATCTAAAATAATGTAAAACTTAAAATAATTTAAACTTACTTTTTCCATTCTTCGACATCTTCATGTGTGTCAAATAGATAATGAGCTACTTGTTCATGTTGCAAACTCGTTTTCCCATGACATGACCACCCTCATCGATGAACTCATCAATGTCATCAACTCTTCTCGTGTAAGGCATATATTCCCGAGTATATATTGATGACTCCACGGTGGTGTATTCCTCTATAATTAATCCTGCAATATATCGCGTATTCTTAATGTAATCTTTAAAAACTTTCATCAATCTTTCAAACTAATACATCCATCGATATCTAACCAGACCATAAAGAAGTGCCTCATCTCATAGGTGTACCAACAAGTGAACACTTATGTCAAAGAATGTTGGGGGAAAGTACTTCTCGAACACAGAAATCACTTCGGTCACCGCCAATTTTGCGGCCACTATGTGTTCTCGATTGACTACCTTCTCACACAAAAGTGAGAAGTAGATACTAATTTGCATAATAGACCTCTGAAAATCCTGGTACTTGGAGAAACAATGCTTAAGCAATAGAGGAACCAATTGCATGATCACATCCTAATCGTGGGACTTACACTTATGTAAATCATTGGTAGCATAATTCACAATCCTTTGCAAGTTCGACAAAAAATTGGATGGAACCTTCAAATTATATATTGTTTATAAAAGCACCTTCCTTTCCCCACTCGTCAAAGTAAACGCACCAGGGGGAATTATTATCCTTCCCCTACTATCTTATTTCAACCATAGTTATGGCTCAAGTTTCAACGATTTAAGTTCTTTTCGTGCATTTTCTCCATTCTTCGAATGACTCCCCCCAAGGCATGTGCCCATAATATGTTCAGCGAGACTCTTCTCTGCATACATCACATCCAATACATGGCACACTGGGTTATTCTTCCAATAAGGCATGTCAAATAAAGTTGACCTCCTCGACCATGCCTTTCTTATCTCATTTTCATTCCTAGTTGGGGTCTTCTTATGCTTGACATTATTAAATTTAGGATTCTTACCTGGCATATTAGGGCCATAATCAGAAGATTTACTCTCAATTTATGAACCTGAAAGTTTTCTCTGTAGTAGCCTATGTTCAACCCCGCCCGATAAAAAAATGGAACCTTTCTCAAATCTAAAACTATGAGCCGGGGGTAAAAAACTCATATGGAAATGGTATACATTTTTTGAGATAGCGGGGAGATGAAGAGATTCAGTCTCCTCTCCATAAATATGACACCCCAAATAACCATGTACTACACAACCGGATAATGTCCCATAAGCTGAAAAATCATGAATTGCCCACATCAGCATAGCTTTCAGCGTAAACTCTTCTTTTCTAAAAGAGTAAAATGCTTTCACACCATCTTCCCATAACTCATTTAATTCTTCTACCAAAGGAGCCGGGTAGACGTCGATGTCATCACTTGGTGCCTTTGTCCCAGGTATCAATAAAAACAGCATCGAAAATTCAAGTCTCATACACTATGAAGGAGGGAGGTTGAGTGGGGCTAGGATAACTAGTCATACACTCTGATTAGTGCTTAGATTTCCAAATGGATTGAAACCATCTGTTGATATAGCTAAAAGAATGTTATAATGTTCTCGAGCGAAATTGGGATACTCATAACTCATCATCCTCCAAGATGTAGAATTAATAGGATGACGCATAAAATTATCCCTTATTTCTGCCCTAGCATGCCTAGTCATTGCCTCCGCTATCCATGGTAATGTGAAAAATTTCTTTAATCTATGCTCAATGGGAAAATATTTCAACACTTTTTGAGGCACTTTTAAGCTTGTGCCTTCCTTGCTAGTAGATTGGACATATTTAGGTTCATCGCATACCGGACAATTATCGAGATTTTCATACTCCGTTCGGTATAGTATGCACTCATACACACAAGCATGAATCAATTTATACTTCATTCCCAAACCTTTCAAACTGTTCTTCATAACATGATAGCTATTTGGAAGCGTATTCTCCTTGTCTAGTAAGCCTTTCACCCAATTTCGAATTCCTTTTACGCTATTACCAGACAAATCGTATTACGTCTTAAAACTGTGCAAACCAACCATGGGATGTAAAGTTATTTGATCTTTCTCACAGCCAGAGTATAATGGTCGGGTCGCCTAAATTTTAAACTTTGGTAGTCATCGTCAAGGTTTATCGTGATATCTTCATGAACACTTGAACCTTGTACATAATTAGTGACCTCATTCTCCTCCACTTCATGAACTCCGTACGCATCAAAAACTAAATCCTCTAACATATTATAATCTCTATTGTCCCCTTCTACATCTATCCTACTTGTTGAAGGTTGTTGTAAAGGTTGTTCGGGGACAAAAGGAACTTTCAATTCACCATGAAAACTCCAAAATCGATAATTATCTTGCATACTTGATCTTAACAAATGCAATTCAACTATTTTCCACTAAAACACCTTACCATTCTTACACCTAGAATAAGGACACAAAAACTCTTCATCATTATAACATATCTTTGCGTATTTTACAAATTCATTAGCACCTCTACGAAACACATCCCCCAATCTATATGTCTCCCCCCATTCACTCTTTTTATTTAGGATATCCTATCACATCTACTACAAACAATTACCTATTAAAGGTAAGAATTGTATATTCGTGGATTAGTATAAACAAAAATTAGATTTATAGTATGTTATAATTAATTATGTCTTATTTATATTCGATTTTTAAATTTCAATTAATAATAGTAATTTCTATTGCCTCCATCTCCTCTAAAGGGTGAGTGGTCCAAGACCGCATATTTTTGTAATATAATTAACAACTCATGCACATTGTTACGATTTGAGAAAAAATCGGAATCGTATCCCCATAGTTCTCCAAGTACACGACGTAGATTGCCAAGTGTGAGTGTTATTTCAATTGACTCACACTTTCCAATCTAATATGTACTCAGAGAACATTAGGATACGACTACAGAACTTTCTCCAAAAGTAACAACTTTAAGCCACTAAGAATATTATTATACAAAAATTATGCAGTCCCAAACTTTCCAAACGGGACAATTCCAAAGATCTCATTATAGGGGTAATGACTCTCGAACGGGTCTAAGGGCTATTGAATGCATACGCTTAAGAACTAGTAGGCTATTATCTATGCGCACTATGTGTAATTGTAGGCATATTTAATTTAATTATGATAAGTTCTTGGTCATGCCACTCTCGAACGGGTCGTGACACAAAGTAATTTTAGAAAAAAGTCGAAAACTCCCCCTCCCCCATTTTGACAATAATCTAGTGGTCGTGCCACTTCCAAAATTAACCAACTCAAGAAATTAAGACAATATATTTATTTACGAATT
The DNA here is from genome assembly GCA_949130495.1 of Sambucus nigra. Classification (NCBI taxonomy): domain Eukaryota; kingdom Viridiplantae; phylum Streptophyta; class Magnoliopsida; order Dipsacales; family Adoxaceae; genus Sambucus; species Sambucus nigra. Next base: position 336,989,700 of record OX422213.1, on the reverse strand, counting down.
TATTAGTGTGAATTAAATTAAGTATTTTAAAAAAAATCTAACAATCAACTTCCATATCCAATCACATCCGTCTAATATAATCCAACAGCAATAATAAACCAACAAATGTGTATCCCATACTCCATCTAATTCATCTACTCAATTAATTCAACAATAACAATTTCATACCTAAATAAAAATACACAAACAATATTTATAATGTCCAATCAACATTAACAATTAATTTCAAGTCCTAAACTAAACATTAATTTCAAATCCTAAATCAACATTAAAATTAATTTTGAGTCCTAAACTAAACACCAAATAATTTCAACACACACATATACAAACATGCATACACACCCCACCCCCTGCACCCTCCCACCACCACCCCCTACCCCACCCCTTGCCCCACCACACACACACACATACACCCACCCACCCCTACACACACACATCCCCCCCCCCCCCCCACGCACACATAAATGCCTCCTCCTGCCCCATTACACATACACACACACATAAATGTGTGCACACAAACCCACCACCCCCTTCCCCTTCCCGCCCACCACACACACTCATATACAAACACACACATACACACATAGATAAAAATGAAAGAGAAAGAGAAAATAAAAAATACCTTAAATCGTAGAGCGAGCGAGAGAGAGAGAGAATGGGGGAAAACCAAAACGGTGGGGAAAAAAAGAGGGGGGAGTTTTTTTACTGACAAATTTGTCACAGACCTGTCACAGTCATTGACCGTGACAACTTTGTAAGATTATCACGATCAATGACCGTGACAAGTACGTGACAACTGTACTTGTCACGATCATTGATCGTCACGAACTAGTCACGGTCATTGACCGTGACAAAAAAACGAGTATGTTTTTTGTCACGGTCAATGATCGTGACAAGGGTGGCCGAATCAAAAGTGACAATTTGGTCTTTTTGGTATAGTAATTTCCCCACTATTATACCCCAAGGGAATATAGTACATTGCTATGAGTTATTATTCATATTAACTTTCATAAAGCATCATTTATCTCTTTAAATCATATACCATTCCCACAAGTTATGTTATTTATACATTTCACACCATGCTATATATATATATTTCACAAGTTATATATATATATATATATATATATATATATATATATATATATATAATAAAGTATAAAACTGATATATGTCACAAGCTTGCTTGATGATGTCATCATTATAATTTTTTTTCAGTTCCAATTTTACCCCTTAAATATTTTCTTCCCCCCCTTTTCTTTCTCACTAATTAATTCCCTCTCTCTCACTTTAATTCAAACACAAGGTTATTTTGGTAAATACACATGAAATGCTCACTTTCTCACTACACTCTCACGTAGAGTCACTGTTGATCTATGTGCAACCCATTTCTCATTTTCTCCCACTCTAAACCAAATTTACTTTTTGTGCTTCTTTCTATCCGAGGTACCCATTCATCTCCATCGGAAAATCCTATCCCGACGGCATAATTTTTTGGGTGTTATGGAAATAGTTTGTCCGACATATGAGAAATGGTTTACATCACTAATTTTGACCTTCAAGGTAGTGCAGGTGGCGTGGTATTCATTGTTAACTTTTTTCCCATAAATATTTCTCCATTATTCACGTATTTCTTTGCTTTTCCTTCGTGCTACAGGTGGTATTCACTCTACAGATTTCAGGTAAATAAAAGTAGAGTTTAGATTTTTTGGATTTTTGAAACTCTAATATGATTTTTGTGTTTAATTTTTGAAACTATAATATTTGTCTCTTAGTTGGTTCATAGCCCCATTATTGTAATTGGAGACTCTATGTTTGTACAAAACTCACATAGTGTTTCTCTTTTCTCTCTTTTCATTTATTGTTTTTTTTTTCTAAAGATTAGAGATTAGTTGTTGATTTCTGAATTTGTGAGTCCATTTTCCCCCAACATATATTTTGTGTTAAAGTAACATCATGGGTGGGTTTGAACTTCACAGTGGGATTTTGAAGTTTTTATGTTTGTTATTATATCTTTAGAAGAGTGGCCACATGTATCTATAGCTATTTGATATGTAAACCTGGATTTCTTCCTCTTTCATATGTTGATTTATCTGCCCATATGTTATTTTGTTGGCTATTTATTCATTTACTATAACAGACTATTTTGAGACCTTAGGATTGGCAGGTATATTATTATTTATCCATCTTATATTTTGAGACCTTATTTTGTTGGCTATGTTTTGGAATATCACATAAGCAAAGAGAAAATATGGCTACAAGTTTCATAGTTTCCATTTCTTTCTTTTTGGAAATTTATGGACACTGTTTAGTGCAAATTGTTGACTACTCAGCAAAGATCTACAACTATTGCATACTTACAGTTTATTCAGTGCTTCAATATTTCTATTTTGGTCCTCAAACGTTTTTAAATGGTATGTTAACTAGGGTTATTTCAATATCTATGGTGTTTTATTTGTTATATTAAGTAGATCTAAATGATCTTAGTTTTCTCTCTCTCTCTCTCTACTATCTATTTTCTCACTTTGCTTTGTATTTGGAGAAAATCTAATTTTGTGCCCAAATTGTATCTGGTTTGTCAGATTTATATGGTTTATATGGTTGACCAAATTTATATGTTTCAAATGATTGTGCAGATGTTGGAAAAATTGAGGGTGTTTGAGCATATCTAATAAGGAAAAAATGTTTCCTTTCGTGAAAGTTGAGTATCTCGATCGAGATTAGAGACCCAAAAATGATGAATCGGATGTGTTTGAAGTTGCGTATGCGTAAAAGAGACCCAGGTTAGAGACTCAAAAATTACGATCGTGGAGTTGGATTTGATTAATAGGGCAATGTCATCTTCTTCTGTAATAACACCAGAAGATCTTTTTGAGTCTTTGATGAACGATGGTACAATCGATGCTAATAGAATAAAGATTATTAATGAGCTCAGGAGCTAAAGAATAACACAATAAAATTGGTGCAGCAGAGCAAGGTTCTTAATACCCTTGGTGCAGAGAAGTAGACAAGGAGGGAGCTGTTTGATGCATTTTGATAGGAACTTGAAACTCCAGTGCTTGAGAAGGCATGAAAATCAGTGTGGGGGTTAATATTGGACGATAAAGGATTGGGAAAAGAAATCAGTGAAACCGTTGAAAGAGTGTTTTGTCGATTAAATGAGCATGAAGCTTCGTTGTTTCAGCGATCAACCAATGAAGTCAAGCCAGAGAAAGATAGAGGGAACCTGAGCTTGTTTAGGCACATATTCTTCACATTTATCCCCTTAATTTCAGTATTTTTATGATCTCGTGCAGTGTAAGTAGCTTGGATTTGTCTCAAATTTATTCTACTAACCCCTTTTGTCAAGTATTTCATGTTTTGTGTATTTCTCATGTGTTTTACAGGTATTTCACGCAAGTTAGTGCGAAGGAGAGCTCAAAACAGTGAAAGAAACCAAGAAATGGAGAGTTGAAGGGCATTTTCGTAATTTTACTGCATTAGTCCGGAGGTGGGGCCAACTGTAAAGTTGAATATTTCTAAATTACAAGAATACTGGAAAAAACGGCACCTCAATCCGAGCTACGGTGAAGAAGTTACGATGTTTTCAAGTTGCGCGATAATGAAGAGTCTAGATGTGCGGATTTCTGTAATTAATTATGCATTTAATGCAGTGCAACTCTTGGAAAACTTGTGCCACAAGCGAAATTTGATGCCAAATTCGTGCAACTTGGTGCTATAAAAGACCAAGCCCTACCTCATTTTCAAGGGGAGTTGCTAGAGAGAGGCTAGGTTAGGAGTAGGTTAGAAGTGCTAGATTAAATTTTAGGGTTAGATTTTGAGAGCAAATTTTCTATTCCTTCAAGAGTTTTCATGAACCCTAGTTTGTAAGAAATTATGGATTCCAATTCCATTTTTGTTTCTGAATTCAAGTAATATCTTTCCATTCTCTATTTTTATTATTTGCAAATTATTTCCCATGTCTTGTAGATCCATAATTTTGTGTGTGAATTTATTCTTGAACCAAATCATGAGTAGCTAAATTCCCAAGGGTTGGGGTACATGAACTCAATCCAAGGCAAATTATTTATATAGAAAATAGAGGTTAAATTAAAATATTGATTGAATCGTGAAAGCACCGCTTTATATTTACCTTTGATTTCGTATGGTGCGGGCTTGAACCTCATATACGTAATGCTTAGAATGTATAAAGACCGGATTTAGTCAATAATTTTAATTTACAATTCTAGTATTCTATATGGTAATTTGTTAAGGATTGAGGGATTGTACCCTACCTTATTTTCTCCCATTTGTCAGATCTAATTTCTTTTGCACTTTTCAGTTTGTTTTTCTTAAGTAATTTTTTAATATAAATTTTCCCAATTTTTAATCATCTTTTCGTTTCTTTTACGAAATCATTTCAAGATTTAATATTTTTCTTATTACTATTTGGCAATCTCGATCCCTGTGGATACGATCCCGACTTACTGGGTTTATTACTTGAGCGACAGGCTTGCACTTGAGCCTAGATTGTACGCACTTTTGAGACAAATATTAAGTCGCGTCAAGTTTTTGGCGCCGTTGCCGGGGATTGAAATTGTTAAATTTTTAAGAAAGTTATTTTATCTACAAGTGATTTTGAAAAAAAAAATATATATATATATATATATATATATATATATATATATATATATATATAACAAAAATTGAAAAAAAAATGGGTGTCACGTTCTTGAATTGCCCAATTTGAAATGTCTTATTTTAACTCTTTTGGTGGCTTTAATTGTTATGCTAATAGTGAGGAAGAGGAGGCACTCAAGACTTATGACCATTGGATCAATATCACTAAAGATGATTATATTAAATACAAGACTAGTGCTGAGAAACTCCAAATTTATCAAAATCAATTGCTTGAAGAAGAAAGACTTGAAAAAAATATCGCGAAAAAAATCGTTATTGGGAGCAAGAGTTAGATGCATTATTTGAACCCAACGAGGATTTTTTTTCCGATAGTTTTGAAGATGAAGTAAGTTTTCAACCAAATGAGGAATTCGAGGTGCTAGAACCAAGAAAGCCTACTTTGGAAGAACTCTTACTTGATCTAAAAAAGCAATCTGATGACCGTGTTGTTCTCGAGTCGAAAATTATAGCAACTTGCAAGGAGTTGAATGATTATTTGGACAACTTAGAAAAGGTCGAGACTTGCGCTTCACCTAATACTTTTGAGAATGAAATCATTGAAATTGATCCAAGTTCTTTTGAATCTCAACCAATTATAAATATTGCAAAATCTACTGAGGTTGAGGATCATTTGTCTCCTCGTGTCCCCACTATTATCGAACCATTAAATCCATCACAAGAATTGGATGAATGTCTTAAGGATGTTGATAAGCTTCTTGTATGAAAATGTTATTTTGAGATGCTTCATATTACGGGCCACACATTTAGACGTGTCACTCCACCAGATCCAATTGAAAATTTTGAGGAAAATTTTTTTGAGGACACCAAGCAAGAGAGAGAGCTAGAGGAGTTGAGCCTAGCAGAGTTTGAGCGCGAGTTTGGACAGGTAGATGCAAGCCTTACTGATGAAGTCCAATCTTTCTGGGCCTCAATTTGTCATTTGGACGAAAGTGAGTGGGACAATAGAATTGATGCATTCCTCCTTCCCAAACCTTCATCCATACCATTTGAGTCTTCGAAGGTACTTGAAGATACGACTCAAATATCGTCCGACTTAGAGACCAACACACGTGCTACGCAACAAGAGGATCATTTTCCGATTTATGAGGACAAGCACTCTATGCTTAAATTGTTTTTTAATATGGATTGTTCCTTTTTGTGTGCCCCTCTCCCCATACTACTTGAGAAATCTTTGGAACATGATTCTATATTTCTTGGATCCCAATGGGACTTGTCCTCTTATGCACCAAAATCCTTCATTATCCCCCTAAATTTTGTAATTGGTGATGGTTCATTTTTTAAACTTTTCACATGCCTTCCGTTTTTCAAACGGAATTCTTACTTTTCGGGAGGCAGGCATCCTAATGAGGGTACACCATTAATCCCTCAAAGTCAAATTGTATTTTGGGTGGACCCTTAAATTTTTCGACTTCTAGTGTATGATTTATTAGCCGTTCAAATTGTAGTTTGTACATAATTAGTTTTTTTTCTTTTTCTTTTTCTTTCTGTTTTTTATAGTGTAGTGTCATTAGTTAAAGTTTTTGTTATTATTTTTGCTATGCTTGGTTCTAACATGTTTTGTAGATTCAATGGACTCGCACTCATCAGGGATCGCTCCATTTGGGTAATATCTTTCTTTTCCTCTCTTTATGTTGTGTTCTTGATTCACATTGAGGACAATGCAACATTTAAGTTAGGGGGTGTGGGATATTCTTCCCATTTATTGTTTAGATTCATTGATTTGATCACATGTTCTTTCCAAGTGTGTTTTGAAAAAAAAAATGAAAAATTTTGAAAAAAGCCAAAAATATTTTTGTTCAAAATAAATAAAAATTAGAATTTAAATTTTTCAAAAATATCACCTTTGTTCTATTTAAAGTCTCAAATTGTAAAATTCTCAATTTCACTAAGCCAAAATTGACCGAAGATGGAAATTGAAAGAAAATTGACGACTTTACGAATAAGTGTGGAGATTAGTCCAAACCCGGTGAGATTTCGAGCCTTTCAATTTTTTATGAGTTTTTAAATAAATCCGAGTTTATGATTAACTCAAAGTTCTTTTCAGCGTTTTAATAAGTCGTTGATGATCTCAATCCTTTGTTTTGATTGGTTATGGGAAATGTGTGAAATGTTGCCTCGAAATTCATGCTAAATATATCTCTAAACTTAATTAATCTCGAGATGCATATGGTAATGTCATTAGCAATTTGGACGATGAAGTAGGCCATCATTTGTTACCCAAAAATATTAGCCATAAAAAGATGTGAAAAATTATCCCTTTGCAACCCACTTTGAGCCAAATAAAATTTATCCTTTCGTTTTATAACCCGAAAAACCCAAATAGCCCGGAATTGTGAAAATTGAGAAAATTTATCAAGTAAGTCCAAATTGAGCAATAAAAAGGGGCAAGAGAAAAAAGAAGAAAAAAAAAAAGAAGAGAAGAAAAAGAAAAGAAAAAAGAGAAAAATAAGCAAATGCCCGAAAAAAAAAGCTCTAATGGACATCATAAGGAAATTTTCCAATTCCGAATAGCCCATGTATTCTCATTTTTACCCTTTACACTTTATGACCCAAGAAAGTCCTAACCGAGTCCGAATGGCAAAATTGGTTACCGCGTGGAGAGCTAAGACATGAAAAGATAATATGAGAGACTAAATGGTGTGAATTAGAGGCGATGTTCCCATTTCCAAATAACTGTATTCCGATGATGAGATCTTTTCACCATAAATTTCCTTCTTTTCAATTTTGTATGCATGAATTTGTGTCCAGTATATTTACTCTTTATATCATGCATACCGAGAGAAAATAGCCACAATTCGAGTGATTCGTTTGTGAGTGCAATCCGTAAGAATTTGAATCAAAACGAATTTTCGGAAAGTATTGTAATGCTCAATCGGTGGAAATTTGAGGTTTAATTGATGGCTTTGTACACACACACTACGGTTTGAAACAGTTGAATATGAGTTGATGGTGATTATTTTTTCGAAAAGTTTAAATTGTACAAATTTTAAGTATTTTGATATTTATTTGAGTCAATAAAGAATTTTGTGGGTAAATTCACTGCAAACCCTCACGAGACAAAACTCGTCCTACTAGGGTAACCTAGAGGTTTAAAGGCTTGTTGCATACGCTAAATGCAATCGCGTGCCTGCGAAAGTGAAATTTTATTTTAATAAAGGAATTTTCAAGAGTAGAATTTTGGTTAGGATTCATATACATTGCTTGGGACGCGCAAAGTTCTAAGTTAGGGGGTGTGTTTAGGCACATATTCTTCACATTTATCCCCTTAATTTCAGTATTTTTATGATCCCGTGCAGTGTAAGTAGCTTGGATTTGTCTCAAATGTATTCTACTAACCCCTTTTGGCAATTATTTCGTGTTTTGTGTATTTCTCATGTGTTTTACAGGTATTTCACGCAAGTTAGTACGAAGGAGAGCTCAAAACAGTGAAAGAAACCAAGAAATGGAGAGTTGAAGGGCATTTTCGTAATTTTACATCCTTAGTCCGGAGGTGGGGCCAACTAGAAAGTTGAAGAGTTCTAAATTACAAGAATACTGGAAAAAACGGCACCTCAATCCGAGCTACGGTGAAGAAGTTACGATATTTTGAAGTTGCGCGATAATGAAGAGTCTGGATGTGCGGATTTCTGTAATTAATTATGCATTTAATGCAGTGCAACTCTTGGAAAACTTGTGCCACAAGCGAAATTTGATGCCAAATTCGTGCAACTTGGTGCTATAAAAGACCAAGCCCTACCTCATTTTCAAGGGGAGTTTCTAGAGAGAGGCTAGGTTAGGAGTAGGTTAGAAGTGCTAGATTGAATTTTAGGGTTAGATTTTGAGAGAAAATTTTCTATTCCTTCAAGAGTTTTCATGAACCCTAGTTTGTAAGAAATTCTGGATTCCAATTCCATTTTTGTTGCTGAATTCAAGTAATATCTTTCCATTCTCTATTTTTATTATTTGCAAATTATTTCCCATGTCTTGTAGATCCATAATTTTGTGTGTGAATTTATTCTTGAACCAAATCATGAGTAGCTAAATTCCCAAGGGTTGGGGTACATGAACTCAATCCAAGGCAAATTATTTATGTAGAAAATAGAGGTTAAATTAAAATATTGATTGAATCGTGAAATCACCGCTTTATATTTACCTTTGATTTCGTATGGTGCGGGCTTGAACCTCATATACGTAATGCTTAGAATATATAAAGACTGGATTCATTCACCGCTTTAGATCTATCTTTGATTTCATATGATGCGGGCTATATCCCTCATATATGTAATACTTAGAATGTATAAAGACCGGATTTAGTCAATAATTTTAATTTAGAATTCTAGTATTCCATACGGTAATTTGTTAAGGATTGAGGGATTGTACCCTACCTTATTTTCTCCCATTTGTCAGATCTAATTTATTTTGCACTTTTCAGTTTGTTTTTCTTAAGTAATTTTTTAATATAAATTTTCCCAATTTTTAATCATCTTTTCGTTTCTGTTACGAAATCATTTCAAGATTTAATAATTTTTCTTATTACTATTTGGCAATCTCGATCCCTGTGGATACGATCCCGACTTACCGGGTTTATTACTTGAGCGACAGGCTTGCACTTGAGCCTAGATTGTACGCACTTTTGAGACAAATATTAAGTCGCGTCAGAGCTCTTCATCAAGTTTAAGTTGCAGCAGCAGCAGTGAGGTACCCAAGTCCAAAGTTCAATTCCCGTGTTTTTGGTATTTTCCTAGCTTAGTTCACGGAGTTATTATACAGTGGTGGTTGCAGGTAGGTGATAATCAAACAATATGTAACCGACTTCTTATATTTGCAGTTGGTAATGGCTTCGATACGAAGATCAACTTAACTAACGAACCGAATGGACCGAAGATGGGATAAATGATGAACTATCATATCATATCTGTGATGGAGTATCCGAGGTACTTTCCTTTTACAAAAACAAGTCAGAATACATATGATGGAAAATTGAACCAACATCTTTTATTTTGATAATTGGAAGCCACGTTCATTCGCATTTTATTTTTTAATATGTGTTATTGTCTTAAGAATACCATGCACTATAATTATTTTCGAGAAATATTGATGTTACTTAAACTTAGGGCCCCTTTCACATGAATGTATTTACACCTGAGACGCCAATTACAAGAGTCACCACATATATTTTGTTGACTTGATACATGATAAAGAAGGTCCAGTACTCCAGAAGCATGGGGTGATTTTATTCACCAGCAATCCATCTCCCCACACAACGGAAAGGCACCCATAATACCGCAGTTTATTCATTGACTAATATCTCAAGTTATTCTTCAGTTCTATTTATTTCCTTTCCTTTTATTTTCTATTATTATGAAAATTTTCTTTTCCTATAGTAAAATATGAAGACTAAATATTTAAATTTTAAGTTTTGTTCTACATTTTGATATACGGGACTTCAATAGAATCAGAAAAAGAACTTAATTTCCGAGGTTCAAATAGACTAAGACAAGGTTCAATGGGTGTGATTATCGCAGATAAGATTGCTGCAATTGAATTACTATTCAAAGTAGTAATATCATTTTTTTGTAAATTTATTTATTCTGTTATACTTTGTTCCATCTCTATACACTTTATTTGTTCATTTGTTTTAGAATTTAAAGATTTCAAAAACTAAATGTTTTCTTCTTGATTTGTTACAGTGTTTAGCGTACGCTTTGTTCAATCGGTAGAAACCATCCCAAGGTGATTACCACCCCAAGCGGACGCTTAGTTTGAGCATGTTTGATGGGAATTATTTAATGCTTTTGATGACAACTGTTTAGTGAAGAATCAAGTATTCTCAAGTGCACTGTATGAGATGTCCCTACATTTTTTTGTACTACTCAATACTCATACATTCCATCGAGAGAATGAAGATGGAAGTTGGAACCTTCAGACTTTTCGAAAGGGATTGATCTGCTGAAATGATATTGCAGTGAGCACGATACATCCAAAATCCAATGGTTATTAATATACCAATAACGCTGGTGTAATCCAAGTGATGATCTTCATGAGTGCCGGGAAACTCTGTAGCATCGGTCCAATCCCAGTGATTGAGGTTCCAAGAGACCCTCGAACTAAGCAGTTATCTTTGTATGTGCTTATATCATCCATCCAAAAATCAACAGAAGTAGCCACATTAGATAACGACTATCAGGTATAATAAAAGGATGCAACTTGAGTTTTATAGCAGTTGTGGCCTAGGTTGTTACGAGGCGAGCAACTAAAGGGAATGCTCCATCTTTAATTCAGACTGGAAAACATTTTGATGTAAAGGGAAAGCAAATAGGGTCTGAAGAATTCATCGCGAGTCATCTACATATTATTGGTGTAGTATGTATTCTCCGATTATGTTCTATTTGAGATTTGATTATACTATGCTTTGCCGTTGAACCACTGACTTTCCCTCATCTGTAGCTACTTCAAATTTCCATTGACTTATAAGTAGATGTTTTTTTTCTGGTTTTTCAAAAAGGCTCCATTGTTTGGGAGAAATGAAATTAGTTTCTTTCAATGATAATTCAGCTAGGATTTATATCTTAAAAAATAATGACCCCTTACTTATCAGTTATTAGTTCCAATTTTTGCTTTATATTTCCAGTTCTCTATTAAGTAATAAACTTTCTCCTCCAAATTTTTCAATCCGTGAGAATGTTTTGTATTTTTATTTCAGTTACAGGTTGGCGGATGTACCGTAGAGTATGCACAGGAATTGTCATAGGCATGGACAACATCGGAAGAAAAAAAATATGATTGTGCCATCCAAAGGAAAATAAAGCATTTGATAGATATGATGTTAGTTTTGCGAGGTCCACGACACTATTGGTGTTGATGAACTCATGACAGGAGCTGATGGTAAGTGTTAACAAATCTACTCCGTGGGGAGTTAGTGAGTCTTGGTTTCCAGATATCTAATTTTCTTTTTAATTTTTTTCCTAGGTTTCGAATTAGTTTTAGTGATTATATATTATGTTGTTTCAAATTCTATTTCTTCCTCTCTCTTTGGTGATTATATATAATGTTTGTTTTGGTTTTGCAAGTACACATTTGACGTTTATATTTTTTTGGTAGATTGCAATTAGTGTGGTTTTAGCACCACTGTTTTATCATTGGTCTCCTAACAAAAACACCTCCATTCTTCCCATCACATACAAACTAAGGTAACTCTAAATTTCTCTATTTGAGTTTCTTCTTTATATTTCTTTGTACTCTTCTTTATCTTGCTTTGAGTTTTGATGTTCATTTGACAATTAATAGATTGATATTTTCTTATTTTTTCACTAAACTTATTTGTCTATTTCAATGATTTTTTTTTACCTTTTTTATAGGAAGAATGGATATTTTTTACTGCATTAGTTTATGAAAGTCTTAACATTTTTTATCCTTATTAGAATTGTTATCTAGCGATTTGATTACAGTGATTTCATACATTTGACCATTCTTTTGGATTTTTCTGTGATTATTGGAAGCTTTGGTGTAGAGAAAATGAATAATGAAAGGTGAACTTTGAGAAAAGATGAATTGAAATCCAATCTCTATAGAAGTCAATAGACAAGGTGATTTTGCCCCATGCCATCAAGCTCAAGAGTTTGGAAGAAGGCCATCCTGTCAAGCATCTACAAACTCAATGTGAAAATGTGCAGAACAGAGTGAGTGAAAATTTATCCATAAAAACAGAGCATACATTGAATGGAAATATCAGTATTTCCCTTGATGATTATATGATTATTTCAGAATTTGTTCATCAACTACCACTGTGTATTAATATAAAATCTAGGCTATTTGATGAATTAATTACTGCATTTGATTAGGACGATCTTTAATTAAAGGTGTTGGTTTACTTTTTTTTATCAATAAGTAGACAATATATTTTGATGTAGATATTAATGGTACTATACATGGATGATTTAAGATTAATTAACACAATTTATTAATGTTAATTAGGGCTAGATTTGATATTAACTTAGGAAATCAATCTTTATCTTAGTTGTTGTTTCAGTGTGCAAGTTTTATATTGTTTATATTGGTAGTAAGTGAATTGGTTGTTTATATTGTTTAGATTAATGCAACACTTCGAGGGGACTCTCATCACCAAGGAAAGATGTACTACAGAGACGACATGTATTCAAGACATATGATGATGGTAGAACTGCAACACTTCGAGTGATCAGCCAGAAATTTTGTAGACGCTTGACCAACTACCTAAGACAGTTCTGGATCTGTTGCAGGTTTTCAGAAATTCGATAATGCCTTGGACGATTTGCAGAGGATTTCTATGATCTGCCCATAAGCGTTCACATAGTCTTGAGAAGAGAATGATGTCCGGATTGATTTACATTCACAACAACAATTCGGTCCAACTGAAAAATTGCTAGCACTCTCGAATCCACAAACTTCCTAAGTTCTATCAAGCACCGAATTTCAATGCGGATTCTCCCACGATTGGGTTGATATAACAATTGCGATCCTCACAACTCAGTGAATAATATTTAGTTGTGTAGCACTTTAAGTCAGTATTGGACTAAATATAATTATTTTCTTTGCGCCATTTGAGTGACTTATAGAGTTGGCAAAAAATTCATTTGTGGCAAACGGGAATAAATTGTTGGGAATCTCCGAAGTTCTGAAATCCATTTTCCTTCCCCTACCTGTATGAGAAGAAGGGGGCGGAAGTTTGGGATGGATGTTTCTTTCTTATATCGAGATTCATTTAACATGTACTGTAATTTAAAGTAATTGAATGTAAGTTTCACTCTTACATCGTGGAAGTAGTTGAATATTTTAGAGGTAGAAAATACATTTGAGATGAGATGTTTGTTATGTTTGTACATACTAATATTTATAATGATATGATTTTGGGTGTTGAGCAATATAATTTTAACATTATGCTTTTGGATTTTTGTTGTTGTTGTGCTTGGAAGATAAGCCCTTGAATTATCGTACTTTGGAAATTATGTAATTACGTACTTTGAAAATTATCGTCATTTTGCGATTATCAGCGTGCCTTCAGGCACGGGCATACCCTAGTATATATATATATATATATATATATATATATATATATATATATATATAAATTCCCCTATATAATTTTGCACTATATATACGTATCATATCTACATGTCGGATATAAATGCTATCACCGACCGCATAGGAGGCGACCATTGTTCCCCCCAAAAGTGTCCGCTCCATACCGTAAAGGTCCCACCCCTAAATACGGACCCTGTGGCCTTGGGAATACACCCACCCTGCATTTGCTAGCCAAGGGACTCACCCACATCGCGTAACCTCCTATGATAGCATTAATATGGCTATGGCTTTACTATATATAATATTCACACAAACATATATATATATATGTATATATATATGTATATATATATATGTATATATATATATATGTATATATATATATATATATGTATGTATATATATATATATATGTATATATATATATATATGTATGTGTATATATATATATATATGTATGTGTATATATATATGTATGTGTATATATATATATATATGTATATATATATATATATGTATATATATATATATATATGTATATATATATATATATATATATGTGTGTGTGTGTGTGTGTGTGTGTGTGCTACACATCAACATATATATAGAAATCCTGGCTACCGGAGTATTATGCCCATACCCAAGCCTAAAACATTTAAGTCTATGGTCCGACTTCATATCAATTAATTATACACTAATTAATTTATCATTATTTTGATGTCACCCTTCCAATTATGCCCCGACTATCTCTCTCGGCCCAAAATTCAATAGTTTCAATCCGTCCTTCAATTTCATGCAATCAAGTCTAATTACTTAGACAACAAGATTACAATATGCTAAATCATGAACTTACATCTTCAATTTCATGCCATCAAGTCTAATTAATTTCAAGGTTAAGTATTCCCAAATTAAACCCTAATTCAATACTCAATTTCATAATTCAGTTAGGGCAGGAACTGTAAATCTCCAACACAACAGGTCTGAATCATGGGAATTGCAGAAATCTAGTAGACAGAACAGGTGGTTCAAACGAAAAGCCCTGTCGCTGGAACGACAGTGGATCTCATTTGAATGAAATACCAGGTCTTTCGAACAACCCTAGTATTTATCATTCTCTTTGTTATGCTTAAAACTCAGTCCGCCATTAACAAGTTAAAAACATACATTCTGCACACATTTCTTCCCCCAAAGCATCCCATGATTCATCCCAAATCAATTCTTTTGTTATAAAAAATCTGGCCCTAACAATTCAATCATCAATTTCATCAATTCTCAAACCCCCTACAGATTTATAACTCCCATTAAAAAGGAAATCCCCAATTTGCTCAAGAACAAACCCTAATATTGAACTGAATTACACCTCTTTTAATATGAAAAGATATATGCAATTTAATAATCACAATTTAAACCACTTGCCTCAAAATGAAGATTTAAGGCTTTGAATTAAGGTGTTAAATTGCAATTAAAACAATCCCTCCAAGATTCCCAAGTTCCTTTTTTTCTTTGGCTCTCCTTTTATGCTTCTCCCCTTTTTAGTCTTCTAATGTGATTTAAGTTTCCTACCCCTTACATATTTGGGGGTTAAAAACCCTAATCACGTTTTTGGGCCTATGGGGGCCTTATAAAAAGGGTCCATGCTCTCTATGTGGAGATCAAATATGTCTAATTAGGTCCCAAAACCCAATATATGCTTATAACCACTCATTACGGACTATTTCAACCCTAACGGACTCAACCGTGCGCTCAAAATCATCATCCGGAAATAAATTTCTAAAATTAAATCTCACCCATTAACTTATTTAAACATATTCACTTTTAAATATTCCCATTAATTTACGACACATGTGAATTACTAATTATCGAATTAATTAATTAAAATTATTAATCCATAAATTACGAGGTGTTACATCTGTCACGACGAACATGGAAACTTCTTCACATTTTGAACCTCCCATTGCAAGGGTGTTCACTTGTAGCTCCCGAATTTAAGTTAAACAAAAACTTTTGCTTGTGCGAAATTAAGTTAAAGATGAATACAAACCAACGTTTTCTTTTTGAAAAACTATTTTCTATTTTTAAACCACACCAAGATGTGACACAAACTAACTTAACCAAATTTTATCTTTTTTAACCCTAAGCATGCAACTAGTGATTAAAGTAAGTAAAATAAAGTAAAGTAATACTCACAATGCCAATGTACGAGGAAAACCACAAATGGGAAAAACCTCAAACGACCCAGGACAGACAATCACTATGATAATAGTTTTACAAAGACATATGATAGTCTTATACAACGACTCAATCAACCCACGAGACTTGACGCTCCTTTGATCTTCTACTAATCTTCAAAGTGCCCACGCAGAAAGTAACATTCTTCTACGATGCTCGTCCACAACATTCACCTCCAGGAATGCCTCGGTATCCACCGATACGGCCCTGTGTCATCTAGGATGTTGAACACAAAAGTAACCTTCTTCACTTCTCCACCACAAAACCAATAATTATTAAATATTGAACAAATCCAACTTGGTGCAACAAAGATCACATAAGCATATGGTAATGATAACTCAAATCCTTGTAAACTCTAAGGATATTTTTAAGCTTTAACAAACCTTAGAAAACTGTTGTAGAAAAACGTGTTGTTAGTAAACTGATTTTGTTCTGCACGCCCTTCGAGGAAATTGGAACACTCCTATTTATAATTATTTTAAGGCGGTGGCTTCTCATTCGAGCGAGGTACTAGGTCGTTCTAACGACAGTAGCTCTCGTTCGAACGACATCGTACGTCATTTGAACGACGTCACCCAGATTAGAGTCCAAACCAAATCAATCTCTAATTCGTCCTTATCATCTCTAAACCCCCTTAAAAATACTTAAACCCTCGTAAAACACTTATAAACCCCCTTAAAAATATTTTCTTTAAAAAATAACATCCTAATTTTTATAAAATTAAATTCTGAGTTTTATTAATATTATGCATTAATACCTGATGAGTGCATTATTTTGTATGAATTATGCCCAAATCTAGGCCTTGTTAGGCCCATTGTATCATAAATAATGAACTTTTAGAGTCGTTTTCATAAAATAAAAGATAAATGCAAGTTTGAATAAAATTCTAGTTAAAAATACAATATTAGTAACCTGAAGGGGTGAAATCATAATTTTTCAAACTTTATGAGCCTGAAAATGATTTCTAAATTTTTATCTAGGAAAATCAAAGTTCTCTCTTAAATTAGGTTGAATTCTGAATTACAACGAGCAATTTTTGAATTTCGGAGGATAAAATGCAATCAGGGATAATTCTGTAACTTTTTAAAAATATTTATGACCCTAAATTCGAATAAATTATTTTTATTTTAATCTTTACAGGTACCCCAAAAATTTGGACAACAAAAGAGTCGATGTGCAAAAATTGTCAGGATACGTCGCGACGCGACACGACATGGTTAACACAGCTGTACCAAATATTTTTCTATAAAATTGTTCGAGTATCCGTTGATGCCATTCCATAGCTTTTCAGAAAGGTCTTGACAAGACTCACAACTTTGAAGTTTGAAACGAAAATGAGATTTTGAAGTTTTGAGGGTCAAAAATGCGATTAAAGCTGATGCTGTGAATAGTGACAAAATTGGGGATAATTATTTAAAAAAAATACTGCTCAATTATCTCCAACCCTTTCCAAAACTTCATGAGATAATTATCAGCTCAGATACAACCAATCAAAGATGAGTTCCACCAAAATCTTAATTCCTCACCCTAAACCTATAAATATGACCCTCGGGTTCATTATTTGGGGAGAAAAAAAAATTAGAGAGCCATTTGAGATATAATTTTGGTAGTGTTATTTTGCGGGTATATTTTCTTTGAGGGCCAATAATTATTTTGTGGGAGAATTTTTGTCAAGATTTATTGTAAGACACGATTATTGTAAGTTTATTTCATTAATGAGAATTAATATTCATCCTCTCATTTGTATTTTGTCTTCAATTATGCAAGTTTATTTTCTTAACTAGAACTAGGAAAAATTTATCATGTTTGATTAATATTGTGCATGATTTAAATTCGTCTTTATTTCCCGATACGTTCTAAAGGTTTTAAAAATTCGATATTTATTTAAAATGACATGCGAGTGTGTTTTAAACCTTCGATTTTGTTTGGAAAAAAAATCATATTTTTATTTTGAAGTGTGAATTCTTTTTGATGGATTATGCTTGCACTCGTTTGTTTTGATAGGCCATGCTTAAAGACTACACTTTGAAATTTAAAAGTGAACTTTTTAAGGGAATAGGGATTTAAGCCGTCTAAATTTAGAGACGTTAAATTTTATTTTGAACTTAATCGTGTTATTTTTCGAATTAAATACGATGAGAGTCGATTTAATTTGAGTTATAAATTGGGAATGACGAGTTTAAATTACTGCTTAGTGTTAGTTAAACGTGATAAATAGATACAATGTCCTAGTTTTCACCCTCATTTGATTATATCTCTCATAGTTATATTTTTTTGAATGTTTGCTTAGTTTAATACTAAATCTCATCTCCAAACCAATTTAGTTTAGTTGGAAAGTGACAATTATTTTGAATAATTTTTTTAAATATATTCTCATGGATTCGACCTGTACTTACACTCACCATCTATAATAGCTCGCGCACTCACAACATTTGATAAAATTGACAACAAGTTTTTGGCGCCATTGTCGGGGATTTATTAGAATTTTAAAAAAAGTTATGACTTTTGGACTAGTTTTTCCTACTTTTCGCATTTTTGTTAGTAAAAAAAAGAATAAAAAAAAGTAAATAAAAAAAATTAGCAACTAAAATGTCTGTTTTTTTAGTTTAAAAAAAAAGAAAAAAAAAACAAATTTAAGCATTGTTTTCTAGGTAATAGTAGATTTAGAACTAGTTTAAAAACAAAAATACAAAAAAATTGAAAAAAAATCCAAAATAAATTTTTTTTCTGGAAATTTCCAGATTCGTTTTTCAATAAGTAAACTCTAAAAAAAATTTAAAATAAAAAAAATGAAAATTCAAAAAAATTATTTTTATTCGCATTAATAATTCATTTTTTTCTAAATTATTAAAAAAAATGCTTCATAAGTGTTCTTTGTTTTTTTCAACTAATACGTGTGTCGTATTAATTTTTTTCTTTTCTTTAATTTTTTTTTTGCATGTCTCATTTTACGTTTGGTGTAGTTGCTTTTGCTTTTTTATAAGAAGCACGTTAAAAAAAAGTGAAGAAAATTTCAAAAAAGTGTTCAACGGTGCACAAATGTGAAGAAAAAAATTGTGCAATCTTACCACAAGAACAAGGAACTCTCGGGGACGACTGAAACGTAGGCGACGTTTTCCTCTGATCGACGTCAACTAAAACTTCGGTCTGACGTAAACAAGTGACCGTAAAAAGTCCACGCCGGAGGTACGCTTTTGTGTGCTCCTGCGTGGTTTAGTTTCATATTTAATTTAGCGCGTTGCATAAATTGACTTAAGGGCAAAATTTGTGTGAAAGATAAGGTGGGGATTTCATCACCTTTTCTTGGCCCGAAAATCACTAATTAACCAAGCATTTGCATATTCCGAGCCATCACATTTAATTTAAAATCAAGTACGCATTGATCTTAGGATATCACATAGCTCATAGGAAAACTTCTTAATGAGGCCAGAATTAAAAGCTACTCCAACGCAAACTTGTCAAATCGATCCCATTTGACCTTGTCTAGGATTGATTGTTTTTAATGTGTCTTCATATCGACTACCTACCTGAAGGAAAAGGGGGGAGTTGAGGCGATGATCGTAGCTGGTCGTCTTTTAAATTCTCCCTTGTCAGAGAGTAGGAGCTGTCTAATTAGGGAGATCAATTTGGAGACCCCTGTTGTCGTCGATTAAGCTCGACAAAACTAGATTTTAAAATTGAAATTCCCCTCACCTAAATTAGATAATTCAATTTTCTTTGTGTTAGACAAGAATTACGTGGTTTGAGTCAAATATTTTTTTTATAATTTTCTTCACATAAAAAAACAAAAAAATAAAATCGAGTGAGCTCAGTATATGGGAAGTTGGGTTCAAGATCATACCGGTCGTTTGTTGAGTGTGGGGTCTAGCATTCCTGTTACTTATGTAGGTAGATTTTTTACATTCACCGAGGTGGGAGACGAGTTAGCACCACGTGTCCTTAAAGATTACCTTTACCTGACTAGGCCTAGTCAACCTTCGTGTATATGTCTACCCGAGCACTCTACAAATATTTTCAATTCCACTCGGGAACAATCCAATTGTTTCCCGTGTTTTGTAGCATTAAAAAGAGGAATCATACCTCCATGTGCGTGAGTTTGAATAAATTTTTGGTACCATTAAATACCAACAACTCACTGATGAGATTGTGAAACTTAAATTTTTCCCGTTCTCATTGAAAGATAAAGCAAAGAGTTGGTTTAACTTCTTAGAACCCGAGTCCATAACCACATGGAGTCAAATGAGTGTCACCTTCCTACAAAAATTCTTCCCCAACCAAAAGACGGCGCCAATACATCACGCCATCAACACATTTAGCCAAAGGGAGGGAGAAGCCTTATGGATGTATTTGGAGCGATTCAAGGACTTGCTATTGCAATGTCCACAACATGGAATTGAGATGAAATGCCAAGTCCAAATTTTTTATGAGGGGTTTGATCGTAATACTCGAACTATGCTAGAGTCTCTATGCAATGGTGATTTTACTAAAAAAAAGTGAGGTTGTTATTCCTAGAAGCCATAGAGAAAAAGTTCTAGCAATGGGAACCCAATAGATAATCTAGGTCCACCATGTCCATTGAGGGTTTTGCTCGCCAAGTTGAACAAAGTTATGATTTAAATGCCAAAGTGGCCACACTAGCCCGACGTTTAGAGGCTTTAGAGACGAGCAAAGAGGGTAATCGAACTGCATCTGCAGCTGTTCAACATGTAGGTTCCCCTATGTGTATACTTTACGATGCATTAGACCGCTTAGTCGACAATTTCCCCACCCTTTTGGCCCATAAGGCACTCACCGAGCAAGACAATGCCCTCTACAAAAATAGGACAAAGTATGACCTATATTCCTATGCATACAATTCGGGATGGCGAGACCACCCCAATCTTTCATGGTCCAAGGGTCAATACTAAGGAAGTGGAGGTCAATATTTTGGTAACCCACCCTCGGGTTTCCAAAAGAATGCCATCGCACCCTCGAATCCCTCATCCCAAAAGATCGAATATTTAGATGATTCGATGAACCTTCTTGCCCAAAGTACCCTTCAATTCCATCAAACCACTCAAAATGTTCTCCAATCCACCCAACAAAGTATGCATGCGAACACTCAATCCATTACTAAACTCGAGGTTCAAAGGAGCCAACTAGTGAACTCGTTGAGTGAGAGGAACAAGGGAACATTCCCGAGGTTGTCCGAACCAAATCTAAAGGGTAATATGCCTAGGGGTCAATTTGTTATTCAAGTTGACATGAGCACGTCACACACCCAAGAGCAAGAGAAAGCCATTATCACGCTTAGGTCCGACAAGGAAGTAGAGAAAAACATTTCACCACCTATTGAGAATGAATCCGAGAAAGTTAAGGAGAAGAAATATCCACCCGTGGATCCAACTTCCTGCTCACCCTCACCTTTCGATCCATCTATCGAGACCTATATCCCAAAAGATCCGTTTTCCCAGTGTTTTTGCCCCAAAAGAAAAAGGCACAAGTTTATCAGATGTTTGAGGTATTCAAGAAAGTACAAATCAATATCCCACTGCTTGATTCTATTCAACAATTTCCATCCTAGGCCAAATTTCTGAAGGACCTTTGTACCTTTAAGAGAAGCACCAACGTACCCAAGAAAGCTTTTCTAGCCGAGAAAACAAGCTCAATCATTTCTTATTGAACTCCCATCAAGTATAAGGATCCTCGTTCTTCGACAATCTCTATAAATATAGGGGAGCACCTCATTAAGAAATCCCTTCTAGATTTAGGAGCAAGCAAGAACCTTCTACCATACACCTTGTACGAGAAACTAGGTTTGGGAGAGTTAAAGCCGACTAGGATTACCTTGTCCTTAGCCGACCGTTCTATGAAAATTTTGAGAGGTATCATTGGGGATGTCCTAATTAAAGTGGGTGACTTTATATTTCTCATCAATTTCGGTGTCTTGGACACCTAACAAGTGCAAAATCCTCTTTCACAAATCCCTATTATTTTGGGTCTCTCTTTCCTCACCACATCTGATGAAGTCATTAGGTGTCGTAGCGTACAATTAAATATATCCTTTGGGAACATGACTATGGACCTTAACGTGTTCAATTTGGTCAAATAACCACCCAATGATGATGACCCCGTCGATGTCGACATGATTGATAATATCATCCAAGAAACTTTCGAGCAAACTTATAATGACGACCCTTTAGAAACATGTCTTGCATTTTTTGGGTCCGAATTTAATGTCTAAGAAGTCAATGACCTCCTCGACTCCACCCCTATTATGGATGTAGTAAGTTGGAAGTATAAGCCTGAACCCCTCTCACTTTCCACGTCAGCTATTCCACCCTCGATTGAGAAAACTACCGAGCTTGAATTGAATTCCCTTCCTGAAATGCTCGAGTATAGGTTCTTAGGCCTTATGAATCCTTGCCTGCTATCATCGTGTCTGAGTTGGACAAAGAACATGAAGGGAAACTGTTATATGTTCTCAAAGAGCACAAGGAAGCCATAGGATGGAGCATATCCAACATTAAGGGGATAAGTCCCTTGGTGTGCATGCATAGGATACACTTAGAAGACAATGTTAAAAATTCTCGTGAAGCCCAACGTAGACTTAATCCCAATATGAAAGAGGTAGTTCGAGCCGAGGTGCTAAAATTGATCAATGCATGTATCAGTTACCTTATATCTGATAGCCAATGAGTTAGTCCCATTTAAGTGGCCCCTAAGAAATTTGGTGTTGCGGTGGTGAAAAATAACGATGATGAGTTAGTACCCACTAGGATTCAAACCAGTTGGAGAGTGTGTATTGATTATAGGAATTTGAACGCTGTTACATGAGATGATCACTTTTCTCTTCCTTTTATAGACCAAATGCTAGAGAGATTAATCAGCTATCCATACTACTGTTTTCTTGACAGTTACTTTGGCTACAATCAAATCCCCATCGCTCTCGAGGATCAAGAAAAAACCACTTTCACGTGTCCATTTGGTACATTTTCTTACCGACTCATGCCCTTTGGGTTATGCAATGCACCCTCTACCTTTCAACGGTGCATGATGATTATCTTTTCGGATATGGTGGAGCATTTTCTCGAAGTCTTTATGGATGATTTTTCTATATTTGAGTCCAGTTTTGATGAGTGCCTCCATCACCTCACCCTCGTTCTGAAGTGGTGTAAGGAAAAGAACCTTGTGCTTAATTGAGAGAAGTGTCACTTCATGGTCAATCAAGGCATATTGCAAGGTCATATCATTTCTAAAAAGGGTATTGAGATATATAAAGCTAAAATAGATCTCATTGCTAATCTCCCACCCTCTAAAACTATGAGTGATATTCGTTCATTCTTAGGACAAGATGGTTTCTATCGGAGATTTATTAAGGATTTTTTCAAAATCTCTCGACTCTTGTGCAATATTCTTGCTAAGGACACACCCTTAGATTTCACAGATGAACGCCTTTAAGATTTTGAAAGGCTGAAAAAGGAATTGACTTCTGCTACTATTATGAGACCTCCGACTGGAGTTAGCCGTTTGAGATAATGTGTGATGCTTTCGACTATGCCATAGGTGTGGTTCTAGGTCAGCGTAATGAGAAACTTTTTCATTTCATCTACTATGCCCGTAGGACTCTTAATGATGCGCAATTGAAGTATTCTACAACTGAAAAAGGGTTCCTCACTATTGTTTTTGCTCTTGAGAAGTTTAGGTATTACTTAATAGGATCCAAAGTTGTCATTTTCACCGATCACTCGACCTTGCGATACCTTTTGTCTAAAAAGGATGCTAAGGCCTGTCTCATTAGGTGGATCCTATTACTGCAAGAGTTTGACCTTGAAATTAGAGATAAGAAAGGGTATGAGAATGTAGCGTCTGATCACTTATCCACATTAACAGTTGAATCATTCGATAACCTGTTATCGCTAAATGAGTCCTTTCCCAGCGATTAACTAATGCTTGTTTCTCAGCTTTCATGGTTCGCTGATATTGTGAATTATATTATGACGGGTGAAATGCCTCTGCATTGGCCTAAACAAGATCGTTCCAAATTTTTAAAGGAAGCCAACCATTTCTTTTGGGAAGACCCGTATCTTTTGAAGTATTGTGTAATACCCCGTACTTTTGACTATAATTATTTTTGGGATTAATTAATTAAATTGCGTATTAATTGGAAATTAATCCGGATTATAAATACTAATGAGATGCGAATTGGTATTTGATTATGTGCATATATGATTATATATGTATTTGGTATTATAAAATTTGTCGTGAGATTTATATACGGCATTTTAGAAATTTTGTTGAGACGCGTGGGACCGCCGCGTCACGGTATAATATTTTGTTAATAAAAGTGATTTTAAAATCTATAATCCGTATGGTCGTTTTGAGTGCGCCAACGCGTCCGGAAGGGTCGAGATAGTCAGAAAACACTAGCCGGGGGTATAGTTTGGGTCCCGGGGTATTTTTAGGCCATACCGGTAACTTAAAGGGTATTTTAGTAATTTGGTATTTTTGGGTAATTAAAAGTGACGAAAATTGAGAGTTGTAATCTGATAAGGAGTTGACCCAACCAACCCTTATTAACCCAAAAAGCTACGGAGGTTTATTAAATTAGGTTTTCATAAGTTCCCCAAAGCAAACCCTAGCCACCATAGCTTTTTGGAGAAGAAAGCTTGGAGAAGGAGAGAGAGAGAGAGAAATTCTGCAGAAATTCTACACCGAATCCACACCAAATTCAGAGACAAACAAGGCAAGTGACTTTATTCCATTTAATTTCTGAGAATGTTTCCTCCATGTTAGAAAATTCAGATTTATGGTTTGTTCTTGAAGAAAATATGAAAACCCATGTAGTTTAGATCATAGAACTTGAGAAATTGTGAAGAGAATTGCATGTAGTATGATAGGTAGATGATTTCCCTTATAATAATTGTGATTTGAAGGAATTAAAACGAAATAAATTCTGAGATTTGAGGATGATATAAACCTAGGGTTCATGTTCTAGAGAAATTGGGAAAAGTGTAGAAATTTGTAAATTTGGTTGATGTTATGATGATTCGATCCTTGAAAACATGTTGGGAGATGATGTAAATATGTTTAGGATGAATTAGAGACCCTAAAACGTTATTTGGATGAACTTTGGAAGAGATTAGAATTGATAAAAATGGTGAAAAATGATTTTTGGAAAAATCTGGGCCGAAACTGGCAATTCGTTAGAAGCAACCCCCAGGTCGTTCGAACGAACTCGTTCGAACGAGCTTCTAACGAGTTGACCAGTCGTTATTAACGAGTAGGGATTTTCGTTCGATATCTCGTTCGAACGAGATATCGTTAGAAGGGTCAGTTCGTTCGAACAGCCTCGTTCGAACGAGACTTCTAACGACCTGACAGTCCAAACTCGTTCGAAGTCTCGTTCGAACGAGACTTCTAACGAGTTGACAGTTTTGTCCTTTTTGGACTGTTTTGATTTTTGGAGTCCCGGAAACTGGTTCGAGGGTAGAGTTAACATTCTTTGATGATGCAAGGATAGATTTGGGACTTTTGGGTTATTGAGAGGAGTAAATTATATACGAGAGTTATATCCAATAAGCCATTTGGGTTGAGACGTAAGTGTCTACTGTGATGTGAGGATGAATTATAGAGCGTATAATTACAAACCGGAATACTACGAATTGTGATAATTATAGTTAGTACGAGAGTGCAATATGTACTACGATTAAAATATGGTATTACTAAGACATGTGTTTACTTAGTATTGGTATATGGATTGTGTGTATGACATACCTACCATACTTGCTATCACGGGAGGTTGCGTTCGCTTAGGACCCTCTATTCCTTGTGTGCCTACGGGGGGGATATAGACTGGTACCTTGATGAACATAGGTCATAGAAAGACTTATTGTGATATTAATAAGTCCGCTGACCATGGGAGCGTAGGTATGTGCGTGACCCATGTGATGGTGACTGTGTTCGCCTCCACTATTTGTGATTTGTGTTATCTGAACTATTCCTGAGAGATTCGGAATATGTAATCCTTATGTACGTGATGTACCAGGATGGATAGCAGAGTATGTGTGCACCATAGCTTAGATTGCGGGGTGCTTGTATCGTATATTTATGATGTGAATAATATACCTTAAATTAATGGAAATCCTCCTGTTAATGTTGTAAAAAAAATATATATATTACGGTATTGTTTCGAGTTATATAATGAGTTAACTGATAGTTATATCAATGGCATATTTAGTAACTGAGTTTACGTTAAACCTCTATTTAATTACGAGCATTATATGTTAATAGAACCGAGTAATATGGGTAGAACCTTTGGCAGTCTAGCTAGTTATGTTGTCAGTTAGCTAGTAGTATGGGTCGTTATAGATGGGTATTTGCGTTAGGAGTGCACAGTTAGACGAGAGGTGAGAATATCATGTGAGTGCACGTCCTAACATGTACTTTGCATTTAATGTTTTAAATGTTTTTAAAGCACTTGCAGGTTTTTAAAATATAACTCCACATTCGGGCTATGACCCGTTTGCTTTTCAAATTTCTTTTTCTTTGTAAAACCATCTTAGGTGCCCAGCCACAAGGACACCAAGCATAGGATACTCATTCAGGTGACGAGCTGTAGCTGCTTGTGGAAGCTACAGGGATTTGCATGTAGACGCTTCTATCTTTTGGATTCCAGAGTCACTATCTATCAGTTGTAGGGCATGTCGCCCATTTCTATTTAGAGCATCTTTTATATTTCAGTTTTCAGACTCTAGCATATTATATTTCAGTTTCGGATATTCATTTCTGTTATGGGATTGTAGTGAGGAGTTTTTCCTCCAGACTTTATTTACTCTATTGTGATGGTTATTCAGTTTACTTCAGTATGGTGAATGGTGTTATTTATTTCTTCATTACAATTGTTGCATGTTAATCAGACTTAAATTAAAATTTGGCAACTTGATTTTTAAATACTAGGTGGATAGTAATAATAAATGTTTTCGACAGTGATGCTAATAACTGAGCCAACTTGGCATTTTGAATTAATTTTATAAAGGAGTAGCTACCCGGTATTTAATTAGTCGGGGTGTCACAGGTGGTATCAGAGCATCAGGTTCTAGTGTCCTTTAGGATCTGTACGGCTATTATGTTTCCGCTACGTTTTCTTTGATATAGAGCCCTATATTTTAGGACTGTTGTACTCTTATTGTGTATGCTTCGTTCTTCAGCTATTTTAAGTTTATAAACCGTGAACTTATAAACTTTGTTCTTATTTCAGATGCCTCCATGACGTGCACGACGATTTCCCAGGAATGCAATGCCCGAACCCCAGCCCGCTCCAGTTCAGGGCATGTTGAACGCCACTGAGGTTGCAGCTATAGTAGCTCAAGCGGTAAATGCCGCGATTGCCGTGATTCAGCAGGCACCACCTCAGGCGCCGGTTGCCGCGCCAGCACAGGTTAATGCATTCCCGTCTGCTTGGGAGCGTGTACGTGACGCTTTTCAGAAAGCGCATCCGCCAGAGTTTGCAGGTAGCTCAGACGTGGTAGTCTCGAGCCAATGGAAGAAGGACATACAGAGTCATTTGAAGATGCATGAGTGCACTGATGTTCAGAAACAGGTGCTAGCTACTTTCAAGCTAGTGGGATCTGCATTACAGTGGTGGGAGTCTATTACCACCGCGGAGGAGAGGGATACCCTCACGATTCAGGAGTTCTGGGTGCGGTTCGACCGCAAGTACTTTTCGTCCGCAGTTCATACAAGGATGAGGAGGAAACTGATGAGTTTGAAGCAAGAGAGCAAGATAGTGGCCGAATATGAGGCCGAGTTCACTAACCTGTTGAATATCGTTCCAGACGAGATTCCAACAGAGAAGAAGAAGATAGAGAAGTTCACCGACGGGTTGAATTGGAGGATCCGTCAGCATCTACTAGGGAACCTATCGTTGGCCACGTATTCTGATGTGGTTAACGCTGCATTATTGCACTGCCAGGACCACCGTTTTCACATGGCCGAGGGCAAGCGGTCGGGAGAGTCTAGCCATCAGGGCAGGACTGGAGGACATGGTACCAGCGGGGCACAAACCGGTCAGGGGCAGAGACAGAATGAGCAGGGTACCCAGCAGGGGGATAATAAGAGGTTCCGGTCAGGGAACTACAGGCAGGGTCAGGGAGGTTTCCGCCAGGGCCATCAGGGTCCAAACGGCCATCAGGGCCAGCAGGGACAGAATGGGCAGCAGTTCCATCAGGGCCAGCAGGGCCAAGGGAGGAACGGCAACGGCCACCAGGGCCGGGGACAACAGGGGTAGAGGGGAGGGAACTTCCCAGGGAAGTGCTTTACTTGTGGCAAGACTGGTCATAAGAAGAAGGATTGTCTCGATAGGGGCAGGGCCCCACAACAGCAGCAGCAGGGTGCTCGCCAGGAGCCACAGAGACCTATGTTTCCCGCCGCTCTTCCTGCACCGCCACAGATGGCAGCATTGCCACCCATTCCAGCAGTCCCAGCTCAGCAGGGGCAGCTACAGTTTGGACGTGTCTACAACGTTCACCAGGCTGCAGTTCCACGGGCACCGCCCACGATCGAGGGTACGTTTCCTATCCATGGCACTATGGGTCGGGTGTTATTTGATACGGGTGCTACACACTGTTTTATAGCTACACACTTCGCGAAAGCTTTAGGATTGTTAGCTACGACAGAGAGCACAGTGACGTGTGTCGACTCACCATTAGGGAGTGGGTCACTTATTTTCTTTATATGCCGGGGAGTGGGGGTAGAGATTGGTGGTTTGGTATTGCCTGCAGACATGTTAGTGTTAGATATGCATGTTCACGATGTGATCATCGGTATGGATTGGCTCGTAGCATATAGGGCCATGATTGATTGCTTCAGTGGGAGCATTGTTTTTGCCATTCCGGGGCAAAAAATGTTTATAGTGGCGATGCCTCGCCCAGAGGGAGGATCGACCGCTCATCTGTATTACATTGAGGAGGATACCTCTAAGGAGGTTATGATTCCTTTGGATTCGATCCCGGTTGTCAGGGAATATTCGAATATGTTTCAGGAGATACCAGGCTTACCACCCAGTCGTGAGATAGATTTCGTTATAGATTTGCTACCGGGTACGAGACCTATAGCACGTGCACCATACCGTATGGCTCCAGCTGAGATGCGAGAGTTACGGGATCAGATAGAGCAGCTGTTAGGGCAGGGCTTTATTCGCAGGAGTACCTCACCTTGGGGCGCTCCAGTTTTGTTTGTGAAGAAGAGGGATGGTTCACTGAGATTGTGCGTGGACTACCGAGAGTTGAATAAGGTCACGATACGGAATAAGTATCCGTTGCCTCGAAACGATGACTTATTCGACCAGTTGAGAGGAGCTTCTTTCTTCTCGAAGATTGACTTGAGGTCAGGATACCATCAGTTGCGTATCAGGGAGGAGGATGTCTCGAAGACCGCATTCTTGTCGAGATATGGTTCTTACGAGTTTCGGGTTATGCCGTTCGGCTTGACCAACGCTCCAGCAGTGTTTATGGACTTGATGAACAGAGTGTTCAGGGATTTCCTAGACCAGTTTGTCATTGTCTTCATTGATGATATTCTGGTTTACTCTCAGACAGAGGAGGAGCACGCCGAGCATTTGAGGCAGGTTTTGCAGACACTTCGTCAGAACGAGTTATATGCAAAATATGAGAAGTGCAGGTTTTGGCTGAAGGAAGTCTAGTTCTTGGGTCACATTATTTCCGATCAGGGAATATCTATCGATCCGGGAAAAGTATCAGCGGTGAGGGAGTGGGGACAGCCCACGACGCCGACGGAGATTCGTAGTTTCTTGGGTTTAGCAGGATACTACAGGAGGTTTATTCGGGGATTCTCAGAGATAGCAGGTCCTTTAACACATCTTACTCGTAAGGGTGTGCCATATATCTGGAGTGATGCCTGTCAGTGGGCATTCGATGAATTGAAGGACAAATTGACCTCAGCACCTATGTTAGCATTGCCGAGACCGGGAGTTGAGTATTTGGTTTACACCGATGCATCTTTGCAAGGACTGGGAGGTGTATTGCAGCAGGAGAGACAGGCCATAGCTTATGCTTCCCTTAAGCTTAAACCTCATGAGAAGAATTACCCCACACATGATTTGGAGTTGGCAGCAGTGGTATTTGCCTTACGGATTTAGAGACACTATCTTTTGGGGGAGAAGTTTCAGCTGTTCACGGACCACAAGTCACTACAGTATCTGTTCATGCAGAAGGAATTGAACATGCGGCAGCGTAGGTGGCTCGAGTTTGTGAAAGACTACCAGTTCGACATCCAGTACCACCCGGGTAAGGCTAACGTGGTAGCAGACGCGTTGAGCCGCAGGCCAGCAGATGAGGTGGCAGAGGTGTGGAAGGCTAAGTGGAAGGAATTGAGACACCAAGATGCAGTGGCCCGATCTTTCATGTCTGTGATGACCGTTACACCGCGGATTGTCACAAAGGTAGTACGGGCACAGGCTAATGACTCGTTCTGTCAGGAGCAGATAGTTCGATTGCTAACAGAGGGAGCCGAGTCCTATACCGTTAGCTCAGACGGGGGATTGCGCTTCAATGGGAGGTTGGTAGTTCCGGAAGGGGAAGAATTACGGCACGATGTGATGACAGAGTCGCACGGCTCACGGTTCGCGGTACATCCCGGAGGGGACAAAATGTACCAAGACATGAGACGGCAATATTGATGGAGCGGTATGAAGAGAGATATCGCTGAGTTTGTCTCGAAATGCGCCACTTGTCAGCTTGTAAAAGTGGATCATCAGAGACCAGCAGGATTGCTACAGCCGTTGGAGGTTCCGGTGTGGATGTGGGAGAGCATATCCATGGATTTTGTCACGGGGTTGCCTACGTCGTAGAGGGGTCACGACTCCGTTTGGGTAATTATGGACAGGTTGTCCAAGGTCGCTCACTTCTTACCCGTAAGGACTGACTACACTTCGGGACAGTATGCCCAGCTCTTCATTTCAGAGATTGTGAGACTTCATGGTGTGCCCATAAATATCGTGTCTGACAGAGACAAGATATTTGTTTCGAGGTTTTGGGAGAGTTTCCAGGAGGCCATGGGCACGGAATTACGGTTGAGTACGGCTTATCATCCGCAGACCGATGGGCAGACAGAGCGCACCAACCAGATGTTGGAGGACATGCTACGCATGTGCATTATTGACTTCGGGGGTGGATGGGAGCAGTACCTTCCACTGGTGGAGTTTGCTTACAACAACTCCTATCAGTTCACTATTGGCATGGCTCCGTTTGAGGCATTGTACGGTAGGCCTTGTCGTTCCCCAGCATGTTGGTTGGAGGTGGGGGACAACAAACTACTGGGGCCGGAAGTGATTCAGGATACTTCGGCAAGGATTGAGTTGATTCGGAGTCGCATTCGGGTAGCTCAAGACAGGTAGAAGAGTTATGCTGATGCGAAGAGATTTTTCAGGGAGTTCCAAGTGGGCGACCAGGTTTTTCTCAGGGTATCTCCGATGAAGGGGATTATGCGATTCGGGAAGAAGGGGAAGTTGGCACCGAGGTATGTGGGGCCGTTTCCTATTATTGAGCGAATAGGACCGGTTGCGTATAGACTTGGACTACCGGAGCATTTGCATCGGATTCACGATGTGTTCCATATTTCCTCGCTGAGGAAATACCTTAGAGATAATTTGGCTCATTCTCACATTGCTGTGGAGGACATCGATCTCCAGCCGAATAGCTCCTACGAGGAGGGGCCAATTGCTATTTTGGACCGAAGCGAGAGGAAACTGCGGTCAAAGATAGTTCCGTTAGTGCGTGTTCAGTGGCGACATCACAATGTCGAGGAGTCCACATGGGAGCGCGAGGATGAGATGCGCGAACGTTACCCAGAATTATTTTTAGCAGGTACTTTCTAGTTTCGAATTTCGGGACAAAATTCAGTTATTAGGGGGGAAGTATGTAATACCCCGTACTTTTGACTATAATTATTTTTGGGATTAATTAATTAAATTGCGTATTAATTGGAAATTAATTCGGGTTATAAATACTAATGAGATGCGAATTGGTATTTGATTATGTGCATATATGATTATATATGTATTTGGTATTATAAAATTTGTCGTGAGATTTATATACGGCATTTTAGAAATTTTGTTGAGACGCGTGGGACCGCCGCGTCACGGTATAATATTTTGTTAATAAAAGTGAATTTAAAATCTATAATCCGTATGGTCATTTTGAGTGCGCCAACGCGTCCGGAAGGGTCGAGATAGTCAGAAAACACTAGTCGGGGGTATAGTTTGGGTCCCGGGGTATTTTTAGGTCATACCGGTAACTTAAAGGATATTTTAGTAATTTGGTATTTTTGGGTAATTAAAAGTGACGAAAATTGAGAGTTGTAATCTGATAAGGAGTTGACCCAACCAACCCTTATTAACCCAACAAGCTACGGAGGTTTATTAAATTAGGTTTTCATAAGTTCCCCAAAGCAAACCCTAGCCACCATAGCTTTTTGGAGAAGAAAGCTTGGAGAAGGAGAGAGAGAGAGAGGAATTCTGCAGAAATTCTACACCGAATCCACACCAAATTCAGAGACAAATAAGGCAAGTGACTTTATTCCATTTAATTTCTGAGAATGTTTCCTCCATGTTAGAAAATTCGGATTTATGGTTTGTTCTTGAAAAAAATATGAAAACCCATGTAGTTTAGATCATAGAACTTGAGAAATTGTGAAGAGAATTGCATGTAGTATGATAGGTAGATGATTTCCCTTATAATAATTGTGATTTGAAGGAATTAAAACGAAATAAATTCTGAGATTTGAGGATGATATAAACCTAGGGTTCATGTTCTAGAGAAATTGGGAAAAGTGTAGAAATTTGTAAATTTGGTTGATGTTATGATGATTCGATCCTTGAAAACATGTTGGGAGATGATGTAAATATGTTTAGGATGAATTAGAGACCCTAAAACGTTATTTGGATGAACTTTGGAAGAGATTAGAATTGATAAAAATGGTGAAAAATGATTTTTGGAAAAATCTGGGCCGAAACTGGCAATTCGTTAGAAGCAGCCCCCAGGTCGTTCGAACGAACTCGTTCGAACGAGCTTCTAACGAGTTGACCAGTCGTTATTAACGAGTAGGGATTTTCATTCGATATCTCGTTCGAACGATATATCGTTAGAAGGGTCAGTTCGTTCGAACGAATTGGGATCTCGTTCGAACAGCCTCGTTCGAACGAGACTTCTAACGACCTGACAGTCCAAACTCGTTCGAAGTCTCGTTCGAACGAGACTTCTAACGAGTTGACAGTTTTGTCCTTTTTGGACTGTTTTGATTTTTGGAGTCCCGGAAACTGGTTCGAGGGTAGAGTTAACATTCTTTGATGATGCAAGGATAGATTTGGGACTTTTGGGTTATTGAGAGGAGTAAATTATATACGAGAGTTATATCCAATAAGCCATTTGGGTTGAGACGTAAGTGTCTACTGTGATGTGAGGATGAATTATAGAGCGTATAATTACAAACCGGAATACTACGAATTGTGATAATTATAGTTAGTACGAGAGTGCAATATGTACTACGATTAAAATATTGTATTACTAAGACATGTGTTTACTTAGTATTGGTATATGGATTGTGTGTATGACATACCTACCATACTTGCTATCACGGGAGGTTGCGTTCGCTTAGGACCCTCTATTCCTTGTGTGCCTACGGGGGGGATATAGACTGGTACCTTGATGAACATAGGTCATAGAAAGACTTATTGTGATATTAATAAGTCCGCTGACCATGGGAGCGTAGGTATGTGCGTGACCCATGTGATGGTGACTGTGTTCGCCTCCACTATTTGTGATTTGTGTTATCTGAACTATTCCTGAGAGATTCGGAATATGTAATCCTTATGTACGTGATGTACCAGGATGGATAGCAGAGTATGTGTGCACCATAGCTTAGATTGCGGGGTTCTTGTATCGTATATTTATGATGTGAATAATATACCTTAAATTAATGGAAATCCTCCTGTTAATGTTGTAAAAAAAATATATATATTACGGTATTGTTTCGAGTTATATAATGAGTTAACTGATAGTTATATCAATGGCATATTTAGTAACTGAGTTTACGTTAAACCTCTATTTAATTACGAGCATTATATGTTAATAGAACCGAGTAATATGGGTAGAACCTTTGGCAGTCTAGCTAGTTATGTTGTCAGTTAGCTAGTAGTATGGGTCGTTATAGATGGGTATTTGCGTTAGGAGTGCACAGTTAGACGAGAGGTGAGAATATCATGTGAGTGCACGTCCTAACATGTACTTTGCATTTAATGTTTTAAATGTTTTTAAAGCACTTGCAGGTTTTTAAAATATAACTCCACATTCGGGCTATGACCCGTTTGCTTTTCAAATCTCTTTTTCTTTGTAAAACCATCTTAGGTGCCCAGCCACAAGGACACCAAGCATAGGATACTCATTCAGGTGACGAGCTGTAGCTGCTTGTGGAAGCTACAGGGATTTGCATGTAGACGCTTCTATCTTTTGGATTCCAGAGTCACTATCTATCAGTTGTAGGGCATGTCGCCCATTTCTATTTAGAGCATCTTTTATATTTCAGTTTTCAGACTCTAGCATATTATATTTCAGTTTCGGATATTCATTTCTGTTATGGGATTGTAGTGAGGAGTTTTTCCTCCAGACTTTATTTACTCTATTGTGATGGTTATTCAGTTTACTTCAGTATGGTGAATGGTGTTATTTATTTCTTCATTACAATTGTTGCATGTTAATCAGACATAAATTAAAATTTGGCAACTTGATTTTTAAATACTAGGTGGTTAGTAATAATAAATGTTTTCGACAGTGATGCTATTAACTGAGCCAACTTGGCATTTTGAATTAATTTTATAAAGGAGTAGCTACCCGGTATTTAATTAGTCGGGGTGTCACATATTGTCTCAATTAAATTATTCGAAAGTGTGTACCCGATCACGAGATTCAACGCATAATCTCTTTATGCCATGACCAATCCTGTGGAGGTTATTTCAGTGCTAAAAAGACTGCTACAAAGATTTTGCAGTGTGGATTCTATTAGCCCACCATTTTTCATGACTCGAACGATTACAGTAGGAGCAGTGACCATTGCCAACGATTAGGAAAGATTATACGTAGGAACATGATGCCCTTAAATCCCATTATGATTATCAAAGTTTTTAATTGTTGGGGC
The DNA here is from genome assembly GCA_949130495.1 of Sambucus nigra. Classification (NCBI taxonomy): domain Eukaryota; kingdom Viridiplantae; phylum Streptophyta; class Magnoliopsida; order Dipsacales; family Adoxaceae; genus Sambucus; species Sambucus nigra. The sequence goes on along the minus strand of OX422213.1, from coordinate 336,954,564 downwards.
ATTGGTTTTAGGGGTCCATTTCCAAATTCCTACGGTAATCTCTGCATTTTTTGGCGGTTAATTATGTGTCTAAGTGGGTAAAAGCCATACCGTGTAGGACGAGAGATCGCCATGTGGTAGTCAAATTCATTTGATTTTTCTCTCGTTTTGGTACGCCTCAAGCCATCATTAGTGATCAGGGAACCAATTTCTGTAATCGATCCTTCGAGAGTCTCATGAAAAAGTACTCGGTCAAGAATAAAGTAGGATGTTCTTTTCACCCTCAAACTAGTGGTCAAGTAGATGTTTTTAATAAGAAAATTAATCAAATAATCGAGAAGAAAGTGAATCCACACCGAAATTATTGGTCCTTAAGGTTATTGGATGCATTGTGGGCTTATCGCACTCCCTACAAAATGCCACTTAGTATGTAACCGTACAGGCTTGTTTATGGAAAAGCTTGTCAACTTCCGGTAGAGTTAAAACATAAGGCCTGTTGGGCCATTAAGACCTTCAATTTTGATTTACCTGTTGTAGGAGAGGTCCAAAAACTCCAACTCAATGAGTTGGAAGATATTAGGAATGATGCGTATAAAATGTAAAATTGTATAAAGAGAAAATGAAAATGTTCCATGACAAGTCCATCCTATGGAAGTCATTTGAGCCTGGATAGAAAGTTCTCTTGTACAATTCTAGACTGCATCTCTTTCCCGGTAAGTTGAGGTCTAGATGGTACGGTCCCTTTATTATTAGGACAGTCTACCCACATGGGGCGGTTGAGATAGAGAATCTTAAAAATAGTGAATTTTTTTAAGTTAATGGTCAAAGGTTGAGGCCATATTTGGAATTGCGAGATCAGGAAGTAGAGTACATTATCCTCCAAGATCTCGTGTACCAAGAGTGAACATGAAATTGGGCCATTGTTGTTGTATTATAGTTTTTGTTTTACATGACTTGTGCGCTGGAAAAAAGTCCCTCATTACGATAATATCTTTAATATCTTTCCCGCCTTTTCAATTTTATGTATTGAGGACAATGTAGAAATTAGGTTTGGGGGTATTGAGGTCATTTTTCTTTTCTTTGAAAAAAAATCAGAAAAATTTCAAAAATCCAAAAAGATTTTCAATATAATTGAGTTTTGAAATTTCTTAATATAAAATTAATTCATGGATCTCTCATCTTATGAAATTTTTACACATTAGCCATATAATATGATCAAAAATGGATATTGAGGTAAAAGTTAATATTCTTAATGAATAAATGTGGAGATTTTAACCTGGTGAGATTTTGTGCCATTCATCGTTTTCGAGAGATTTAAATCAATTCGAGTTAAAATAACTTAGACTTTCCTTCAGTGGTAAATTCGTTGATGATCTCAAATTCTTTGTTTTGTTCGATTACTGAAAACAAAAAGTCAAAATGTGAATTTTAAAGCACTAGAATTCTTAGTAAGTCATCTTGAGACACAAATCAACTTAACGAAACTTGAGAAATGAGATTAGGACATCGCTTGAAAGCCTAATATTAAGCCTAAAATCCAACATTTTTACATTATTCCGTTGTAAGCCTATTTGAGCCAAAAAGAGAATACGTTTTTTTGTTGAAAACCCATTATTCTACCTAACTCCAACTGGGAGTTTAAAGCCCATATAAAGAAGTCATACCCGTTTTCTAAAAATACTAGGGTGGAATTATGGTAAGAAAAAGGCTAAAAGAAAAGGAGGTTGCAAGAATGATGTGTGAAAAAGAAAAAGGAGAAGAATGAAAAAAAAAGAAAAAAATGTGAGTTGAAAAGAAAAAGGAAAGAGAATAGAATAATGGAGGTGAGGAAAAGTTCCTAAAACTTAAAATAGCGAAAAACCTCTATGTTCTCGGAAATTTTGAACTCCAAAAACCATTATTTCTAGCCAAACTCGAGCCTATAATATAACCAAAGAAAGTTCTAATCGATCTCAAGTGACGTTAGTTATAGTGTGGAGAGAAGATAAATAGGATCTATTGTGCGATTCAACGATTTAAATAAGTAATCAATTTTTCATTCATGAGATCATCTTCATCCATTATAAAAAAGTATTTTTTTATCATGTATATGTGAAATTTGTTCACTTAAGTTCCTTTTATTCACATATACCAAGAGAAAATAACCCATTTCTGAGAGTTCGATTGTGAGTGCATTCCGTGAGATTTTGAATTCAAAATGAACTTTCGGATAAGAAATGTAACGATCAAATCTTTTGAAATGGCCAGTTATATTGGCTATAGACACACACACACACACACACTCTATAAGTTGAGATTGAAAAGTGAAGTTTACTATATTTATGAAGTTTGCATTCAAACTTGGTTATATTACTTTCGTGTCTTTTGTATTGAGTCAAGTTTTTGAATTTTGCGGGTATATTCATTGCAAACCATCACGAGACAAAACTCGTCCACTAGGGTAACCTAGGGGTTTAACGACTTATTGCACATGCCAAGTGCAATCGTGATTCTTACGAAAGTGAGTTACATTTTAAAAAATTTAATTTTACTCGAGGACTAACAAAGTTTAGGTTTGGGGGTATTTGACGAGTGCGTTATTTTGTATGAATTATCCCCAAATCTATGCCTTGTTAGGCCATTTGTATTATAAATAATGAACTTTTAGAGTCATCATCATAAAATAAAAGAAAAATGCAAGTTTGAATAAAATTCGAGTTAAAAATACAATGTTAGTTACCTGAAGCGGTGAAATTACAATTTTCCAAACTTTGTGAGTCTGAAAATGATTTTTAAATGTTTATCTAAGCAAAATAAAGCTCTCTCTGAAATTTGGTTGAATTCTTAATTAAAATGAGCAATTTTTTAATTTTGGGGGCTAAAATACAAAGATGGGTAATTCTGTAATTTTTTAAATATTTATGACCCCAAAATTTGAATTAACTATTTTTATTTTGCATTTTTGCAGGTATCCCGAAAATTTGGACAATAAAGGACGATGTGCAGAAATTGTCAGGATACGTCACGACGCAACACGACACGGTTAACATAGTTGTACTAAATATTTTTTATAAAATCGCTCAAGTGTCCATTGAGTCCGTGACATAAACTTTAAAGTTCAGACGAAAATGAGATTTTGAAGTTTTGAGGATAAAAAATGCCATTAAAGCTGATGCTGTGAATAGTGACAAAATTGGGGATAATTATTTTAAAAAAAGACTTCTCAATTATCTCCAACCCTTACCAAGACCCCATGAGGTAATTATCATGTCAAATACAACCAATTAAAGAAGAGTTCCAACAAAACCCTAATGCCTCACCTTAAGCCTATAAATAGGACCCTTGGGATCATTATTTGGGGAGGAAAAAACTTAGAGAGCCATTTGGGAGATAATTTTGGTAGCGTTATTTTGAGAGTATTTTTTCTTTGAGGGCCAAGAACTATTTTGTGGTAGAAGTTTTGTCAAGATTTATTATAAGACAGTATTATTGTAAGTTTTTTTCATTAATGAGAATTAATATTCATCCTTGCATTTGTATTTTGTCTTCTATTATGCTAGTTTAATTTCTTTACTAGGACTAGGTGAAATTTATCATGTTTGATTATTATTGTACATGATTTAAATTCGTCTTTATTTCCAAATATGTTCTAAAGGTTTTAAAGATTCGGTATTCATTTAAAACTACACGAGAGTCTGTTTTAAACATTCGGTTTTGTTTGGAAAAAAATCATATTTTTATTTTTAAGTGTGAGTACTTTTTGATGGATTATGCTTGTGTGACACCCCGCGATCCGAGATAAGGGGTGGCCAGCCCGATACTCAAACATAACAGGAATCATGGACGGATAATATCCTCAGAATCAACAATATAAACTGAGTATACGGGAAAACCACCCAATAAATCAGAAAACGGGTTGCCAAAAAGTTTAGAAATTTAAAAATGCGATTATGAAAATTAAATTTAAACAACCCAATCTGATAAGCAAGTGGAATTCCACAAAAATATATATATATAATACAACTAAAACGAATGTATACAGATGGACCGAATAAGTTGTCGGTCCACAGCTACATAGAACACCGTACAACAATTTAAATATCTTACATAATACATTCATTAATGACGTACAAATGTTTGGGCCACACACCCGAGTGAAAAGACCCGATCATATCTAGAACACAAGGATGAAAGCGTCTACTACAATGACCTGTAATAACCCGCAAAAATCCTACAGCTCGTCGAAAGCAAAGGAATGGAAAAGCCAAAACGGGCGTCCTTGCGGGGGAGCACCTGAGCGGATGCAATCATATATACAACAAGGAAAGTAAACCGGTCAGGGTCAGGTTCTATATGATCACCAGAAGAATAAAAATCATGATAGAAATGAACAGTTATGCATGAATGATGAGGATGATAATATGACAATGACATGCTATTTACATTACACTTTAAGTAATTATGAAATGAAAAGTCGTATACATAACGAAATAAAAGTAAATAACTTAAATTTAAAACGTTTCCTCATTTATCAAATTTCCATTATCTTTTATATTCCTTAATAGGAATAAAACCATTTATTAACTTTCATAGTCAATTTTATTACCATTACATCTTTCCATTCCTTAATAGGAATATCATAAATATCAAGTGCTCTTTATGGCACATATCTCATTAATCTCATTTCCTGTGCTCTTTATGGCACATGTCATGCTCTTTATGGCATATATCCATCAAGTCCCACTTGATGCAGAAAAGTTATATTCACATACATATAACGATTCTAAGACCGCCCCTCCGAGTTTCCCCACTGGGCGCGCCCCTAAATGACCATCATCTTCCAGGGCCTATCTATATAAGACAACCTGGTGTCATAACGCAACGTCGGGAAGCGGCCATATGCCTGCGGGAAAGTCAGGAACACACCCGAAATCCCCTAACCAGCGCAGAAAACATATAAAAACCCCGCATATGGCCTAGGACTATATCCACCCTGCATTCACTAGCCAGGGGGCATCACCAAGCGCGCGAACTTCCCTTGTGATGTCATTTAGAGAGGTGTGTAATCAGTAAATTATCATTTACCATTTTAAATCTCATTTTCACTTTCAATTACCATTACCAAATTCCATTTCAAATATCCATGTGTTTGGTTCTTTTTATTCGAACCTATCATAATTAAACAAATGGGTTCATTTTATTTGAATCCATCATCATTAACATAGTTTGGGTTCATTTTAGTTGAACCTATCATCTTTAAGCATTTGGGTTCATCATACAAACCTAGTTCCCATCGAATATTATCATTAATATTCCTCAATTTCAAGTCCCAACTAAATCTCCAAATGATCATTATGATCCTACAAGTCTCCAAAGTTCATATAACTTTGATAATCCCTCAAGTCTCCAAGTTAGGGCATTTAACTTCCTAACTTCTAAAATTTTTAATAAAAGAAGTAATGCCTTAACATTACTTTAAACCTCCCCGGAATAAACCCCAGATGATCCCATTTCTAGTTTAGGGTAGCGAACAAACTCAACTAATATTCTAGGACTCTAAGCTTTACTTCATTCAAGAAGGTTCCTAGGTCCTAATCCTAAAGAAGAAGGATGAAAATTAAAAGGAAAAAGACCCAAAACTGCTGGAACCGAATCGATTCGCCCCAAGGGCCGAATCGGTTTGCCCTAGCGAATCGATTCGCTCTAAAAGCGAATCAGTTCGGACAACAAAATTTAGTTTCTGCAATTTCCGAATCGATTCGGCCTTAACCCGAATCGATTCGGATACACAGACTTGGGAAACTGCATCTATGCGAACCGATTCGCCCAAGGGGCCGAATCGATTCGCCCCTGCGAAAATGCCAAGAATGGCTATGGAGTCTTGAACTCTAAATTTTCCTTAAACCCAAAACCAACCCAAACCAAGATCATCTTCCACCACCAATACATAATAAAAGCCTCTAGCTACCATTGTATGCAAAAATTATCATCCAAATCAATGTCTAAGGGTTAATACCCAAATAATCTAACAAAACCCTAAAATGGTTAAACACAACAAATTCACAACTATTAACACTAATTATTCTACTTAAATCAGATAATAGCAAGTAGATAACTTGCCTTGATGTAGAAAATCAAACTTGATTTGGTGGAGGCAATCAATCCAAGCTTGAATCTCCAAATCTCTCAATTTCTCCCAAAGTTCTCTTCCTCTCTCTTTCTCTCTAAGGCTCAATTGTGTGTAATGGAAGAATAGAAATAGGATGGGGGACTTAAACGTAGCTTAAGTCTAAAAATAACAACTTAAGTGACTAATACGCAATAAAATAACACGCGACAACACTTTAAAGCCAAAACGAGTCAAAAGTGATCGAAATGCCAAAATGCAATATGGCACTTATTCTGACTGTCTCGCACCTACAGGGACTAACTTCACCCTCCAAATTATCATTTGGAAATTTTATAACTCATTTTAAGTTCCGATTTCTCATTAAACCAAAATGTCATTTTAATTCTTATGACACAACAATTTACCACATGGATATCTTTACCTACTCATCAGGTAATCATACAACATTTTAGTAAATATTAACCTTTTTCATATTAAATTAATATTTACTCACATCCATCATTTTATAATTAATTACTACACCTAGTAAATAAATATAAAATATGCTATCAAACGTGAGGGTTGTTACATACAACATTTTAGTAATTACTTGCATCGTCTTACGTTGGACCTTTCCTTTATATGATAAGGTGGGTTCGGTAGCTTATCAACTTGTTCTATAAAGTAGTACAAGGGATGTGATGGTGCCTTTAGGCACATTTCTTTCGAAGATTTTGGGATGCAACTTGCCGTTCCTTATGAGGAGTAATCGGTTGCTATTTTAGAGCCTGGAGAGTGGAAATTTAAAACCGTCGGTAGTACCTTTGGTTATGGTGCTTTGTAGACACCATAATGTCGAGAAGTCGACATGTGATCACGGGGATGACATGCGGAAATGGTATCCGCATTTCTTCTTGTGAGATATGCCTGAATTTTGGGGGCAAAATTCCCTCTTAAGGGGGGGAGTATGTAACAACCCTCACGTTTGATAGCATATTTTATATTTATTTACTAGGCGTAGTAATTAATTATAAAATGATGGATGTGAGTAAATATTAATTTAATATGAAAAAGGTTAATATTTACTAAAATGTTGTATGATTACCTGATGAGTAGGTAAAGATATCCATGTGGTAAATTGTTGTGTCATAAGAATTAAAATGACATTTTGGTTTAATGAGAAATCGGAACTTAAAATGAGTTATAAAATTTCCAAATGATAATTTGGAGGGTGCAGTTAGTCCCAGTAGGTGCGAGAAAGTCAGAATAAGTGCCATATTGCATTTTGGCATTTCTGTCACTTTTAACTGGTTTTGGCTTTAAAGTGTAGTCGCGTATTATTTTATCGTGTATTAGTCACTTAAGTTGGGATTTTTAGACTTAAGCTACGTTTAAGTCCCCCATCCTATTTCTATTCTTCCATTACACACAATTGAGCCTTAGAGAGAAAGAGAGAGGAAGAGAACTTTGGGAGAAATTGAGAGATTTGGAGATTCAAGCTTGGACTGATTGCCTCCACCAAATCAAGTCTGATTTTCTCCATCAAGGCAAGTTATCTACTTGCTATTATCTTATTTAAGTAGAATAATCAGTGTTGATATTTGTGAATTTTTTGTGTTTAACCATTTTAGGGTTTTGTTAGATTATTTGGGTATTAACCCTTATAGATTGATTTGGATGATAATTTTTGCATACAATGGTAGCTAGAGGCTTTTATTATGTATTGGTGGTGGAAGATGATCTTGGTTTGGGTTGGTTTTGGGTTTAAGGAAAATTTGGAGTTCAAGACTCCATAGCCATTCTTGGAAATTTCGCAGGGGCCAATCTATTCGGCCCCTTGGGCGAATCGATTCGCATAGATGCAATTTCCCAGGTCTGTGTATCCGAATCGATTCGGGTTAAGACCGAATCGATTCGACAATTGCAGAAACTAAATTTTGTTGCCCGAACCGATTCGCTTTTAGAGCGAATCGATTCGCTAGGGCAAATCGATTCGGCCCTTGGGGCGAATCGATTCGGTTCCAGCAGTTTTGGGTCTTTTTCCTTTTAATTTTCATCCTTCTTCTTTAGGATTAGGACCTAGGAACCTTCTTGAATGAAGTAAAGCTTAGAGTCCTAGAATATTAGTTGAGTTTGGTCGCTACCCTAAACTAGAAATGGGATCATCTGGGGTTTATTCCGGGGAGGTTTAAAGTAATGTTAAGGCATTACTTCTTTTATTAAAATTTTTAGAAGTTAAGAAGTTAATTGACCTAACTTGGAGACTTGAGGGCTTATCAAAGTTATATGAACTTTGGAGACTTGTAGGATCATAATGATCATTTGGAGATTTAGTTGGGACTTGAAATTGAGGAATATTAATGATAATATTCGATGGGAACTAGGTTCGTATAATGAACCCAAATGCTTAAAGATGATAGGTTCAACTAAAATGAACCCAAACTATGTTAATGATGATGGATTCAAATAAAATGAACCCAGTTGTTTAATTATGATAGGTCCGAATAAAAATAACCAAACACATGGATATTTGAAATGGAATTTGGTAATGGTAATTGAAAGTGAAAATGAGATTTAAAATGGTAAATGTTAATTTACTAATTACACACCTCTCTAAATGACATCATAAGGGAAGTTCGCGCGCTTAGTGATGCCCCCTGGCTAGTGAATGCAGGGTGGATATAGTCCTAGGCCATATGCGGGGTTTTTATATGTTTTCTGCGCTGGTTAGGGGATTCCGAGTGTGGTCCTGACTTTCCCGCAGGCATATGGCCGCTTCTCGACGTTGCGTTATGATCCCAGGTTGTCTTGTATAGATAGGCCCTGGAAGATGATGGTCATTTAGGGGCGCTCCCAGTGGGGAAACTCGGAGGGGCGGTCTTAGAATCGTTATATGTATGTGAATATAACGTTTCTGCATCAAGTGGGACTTGATGGATATATGCCATAAAGAGCATGATATGTGCCATAAAGAGAACGGGAAATGAGATTAATGATATATGTGCCATAAAGAGCACTTGATATTTATGATATTCCTACTAAGGAATGGAAAGATATAATGGTAAGAAAATTAACTATGAAAGTTAATAAATGGTTTTATTCCTATTAAGGAATATAAAAGATAATGGAAATTTGATAAATGAGGAAAGGTTTTTAATTTAAGTTATTTACTTTTCTTTCATTATGTATACGACTTTTCATTTCATAATTACTTAAAGTGTAATGTAAATAGCATGTCATTGTCATATTATCATCCTTATCATTCATGCATAACTGTTCATTTCTATCATGCTTTTTATTCTTCTGGTGATCATATAGAACCCGACCCTGACTGGTTTACTTTCCTTGTTGTATATATGATTGCATCCGCTCAGATGCTCCCCCGTAAGGACGCCCGTTTTGGCTTTTCCATTACTTTGCTTTCGACGAGCTGTAGGATTTTTGCGGGTTATTACAGGTCATTGTAGTAGATGCTTTCATCCTTGTGTTCTAGATATGATCGGGTCTTTTCACTCGGGTGTGTGGCCCAAACATTTGTACGTGATTAATGAATGTATTATGTAAGATATTTAAATTGTTGTACGGTGTTCTATGTAACTGTGGACCGACAGCTTATTCGGTCCATCTGTATACATTCGTTTTAGTTGTATTATATATATATATTTTTGTGGAATTCCACTTGCTTATCATATTGGGTTGTTTAAATTTAATTTTCATAACCGCATTTTTAAATTTCTAAACTTTTTGGCAACCCGTTTTCTGATTTATTGGGTGGTTTTCCCGTATACTCAGTTTATATTGTTGATGTTGAGGATGATATCCATCCATGATTCCTGTTATGTTTGAGTATCGGGATGGCCACCCCTTATCTCGGATCGCGGGTTGTCACAGCTTGCACTCGTTTGTTTTATAGACCATACTTAAAGACTACACTTTTAAATTTAAAAGTGAACTTTTTAAAGGAATAGGGATATAGGCCGTCTAAATTTAGAGGCGTTAAATTTTATTTTGAACTTAACCGTGTTATTTTTCGAATTAAATACGACGAGAGTCAATTTAATTTGAGTTATAAATCGGGAATGACTTGTTTAAATTATTGCATAGTGTTAGTTAAACGTGATAAATGGATCCAAAGTCCTAGTTTTCACACTCATTTGATTATATCTCTCATAGTTATATTCTTTTTGTGTGTTTGCTTACTTTAATACTAAATCTCATCTCTAAACCAATTTAGTTTAGTTCAAAAGTTATAATTATTTTGAAGAAAAAATTAATAAACCCTCGTGGCTTCGACCCGTACTTACACTTGCTATTCTATAATAGCCCGTGCACTTATGGTATTTGATAAAATTGACAACAATACTTGAGTGATCTCAGAACACAATTAAACTTTGAAGACGATAAATTTACACCAATTAAACTTCGGCATAATTAATTCCTTGAAGCTTTGCCGCAATGTCTTCAATTAATCTTCAACACGTTATAGTCTGACAATAAAAATCTACCTATGACCCAAATGTTTTTTGTTTCGAGAATAAGTCAAAACTATATAAGACTTAATTGGAAATTTGGTCCTTACAAATATCCCCCTTTGACTATTTCGGGACAAAACCAACAGTGAAATGCCTAATCCGGACCGTCAAGCCGTATGACGACAAAATCCCATCTCATAAAATCTAAATATAAAATTACATCATCAGTACAGGATAAAACTCATAAATAATAGACCGAAAAGCATGAAACTGTCTCTTAGTGTCTGAATGTGATGTAAACTTGAAATCTCGAATTTCTTTAAAATACCCAGTGAAGTATGGAGGGACAAATGACATAAATCAATATGAAAACTCAAATTAGAATAATTTGTTATGTGAGTAAATATGAAACCACTTTGTGTAAACATGATACCAATATGTGCAATTGTGAAAAACAAATAAATCAGGATAATAAGTTCAACACGCTAAAAACTCGCAAAACTCCCCCTAAATCATAGACATCTCTCCCCTTTTTCTCTCGAATAGACAATCCGGTGAAAAGATAAACACATCTAGCACAATATAATACAAAATTGATTAAATAAACTTAAAGAATAGCTACATGAAACAAACCGGCTAAAAATGATCAATCGATGTCAAATAAGTATCCAACAAATAGGAAAATCACATAAAGAATATATCAAATCCATGGAGGATTGATTAAACTAATTAATGCAGCATAAATATGTCAACGTTCAAAGTGAACTGCATAATCAGAATATCTAGAAGTATACCGGTACCAAAATATGAGCAGTATGCAAAAGGGTTTTGAAACAAAAATCCACCAGAAAAGTCAACTGGTCAAACTGATCATTCGAACGAGCCAAGGACGTCGCTTGAATGACAAGCTACGTCACTCAAAAAAAAATCGATGTTGTTAGAACGACAACAAGAAACTTTCACAATTTCTCCAGAATATTAAACAGAGTTACCCAGTGGAAAATTTTCCTGAAAATTCTAATTGGAAGTGGCTCAAAACTGCAAAATAATGCTAAAATAGTACATAAACTAAGAAAACTCAAAACAAACAACATAGTACCGATGTGCTCAAACATGAAACATGGAATGTATGGGCGTGAACTACAACAAATGAATCACAATTCTAACACATCGAAATGCTTAAGAAGCTTTGATTCATAACAATCAATCATCAACCTTTATCTAAGCCAAATGTGACAATTAAATAATGAGCTTAATGAACTAAACAAACATCATGCACATGAATCTGGAATTTTAACGATTCTATAAAATAACATCATGACACGATTTTTAGCGTTAAGATTCTTTATGCAAACCCGTTTAAATTTTAAATCCATCCAAACTACCTCAAATATATCATATTTTCCTTTTTAATGAACTAAAATAATTTGGCCCGTTTTTGGCATATGATTCTTTTTATTGCCTTATGATTTTTTCTAGCTCTTTTAAATGGTGGCTTTCACGACGAGTCAATTTTACACTCTTGCAGCCCTTTCTTGTGAACACTCATCATTTTTCAATTTAATCCTTACGGTAAACGGTTATTACATGCACATTCCCTCATTAATTCTACTTCCACATAGATGACAATATTGAGATAAGAATGTCTCACCAAACTTATATATGTAAGAGTAGTCAAACATCCATATAAACTCGTGCATGTGTGCAATCATGGAATATCAACAAAGTAGAATCAAAATCCATACCAACTTCAAAACAACCCCATAATACAATGGTTAAGATCATTCTAAGCATCTATAATAATGACCAAATGTCCTAGCCACATGAATAATGGAAGGAAAGGGGTTCAAGCACACCAATATGCCACATCAACACATGTTAACTCATAGCAAAAACAAAATTGAAAATCTTTTTGTCTTTTTCAACATATTTTGACACAAATAAATGCAAAATATTTTTGTGTTTTTCTTAAAAATTTTAAAACCAAAAATCTTTTTGTATTTTTCAAATAAGATGACATAAATGAAATATATAATACAAAATGATAAACATGTCATAATACTAGCAAAGTATATATCATGGATGCAAAGAATATAACACTATCAACCTTTAGGTTTAGCATGAGAAGAATCAAGTGCAACCAAATAAGAACCATGAAGTTTTATCCCTAAAGCCTCTAAGTCCGATTATTTTCTAACCCAAGTAGGTGTAACAACACATAGGGGTTTTGGGAACCAACACGACTTTATTCCTAAACTTCCTAGGAGCATTCCTAAGGTCATAGAAAAAACATCTAAGGGGACTTTCCTACCACAATGAGAACAAGTGTAAACATGATGGGAATGATTACCAAAATATCGGCCTCTCCTCACATTCCTAGTGGGCTCTGTCACACGATTGGTATTGGGTTTGGGGGCAGGAATAACTCTCTTTTCGTAGACTATACCAAACCTATCTCTCTTGACTTAGAGGATGCCTAACTTCCTATCCAATATCTCTAACCTAGACTCTAAGTTATACGAGTCTCTCAAACTCTCCTCCCACTCCTTAATCATAGACCCAAGTAGATGTCTAGACTCCTCAAACTCTAGCAACTCCTTTTTTAAATCCTCCATAAAACCTTTAAGGACATCTTTCTCTTTTTTAATGTACTCTAGCTTTACCCTAAGCTTCTTTTCTCATTACCTAAGATCCTCAATCAACGCATCATTATTTTCTACACCACGCTCATTCAACTTAGCTTGCAATTTCGAATTAGCTTTTTCACCTTCATCGTGTCCTCAAACAACTCTCAAAATGAAACTTGTAACTCACCTACGTCGATCTCCTCATCCTCACTCTCATCACCCTCACGCTATTGGGAAACACTCTCAACAGCCTCAGAAGTGTCATGCATATGAGTATCCTCGGGGGAAGATATATCATCGTCACTGTGGGTACCCTGAATTTAGCACCATAGGCCTGGACGAGTAACCTCTCCCTAGCGGCCCAAAGCCCAGGCCCATCACCTTTGTATTAATCCAATTACCCCACGATCCCATGAGGAGAAGTTGTGGGGGAACGCGATCCCATGTAGAGGAGATGGCTAATAAGAAGGAACCCATCTCCCCCACTACTCCAACACATACATGCATAAATTAAACCCTAAGTCCAGGGCAAAGGACAGGTTGAATTCTCTGTACTTATTCTTCAAACTATAGAGAAATAACACTGACTGAACCACCGTGGACGTAGGCACATATTTGCTGAACCACGTATACCCGTTGTTGTGTGATTGGCATCTTATTTATCTTTTCTTGATTGTTACCTCTTTCATATTTATTTGTGTTGCATAATAATTGTCTCCACAATTGGCGCCGTCTATGGGAAGCGTTTATCTTTCCCTGAGAAGAGCCCACGCCAAGAAAAAATCTAAGATGTCTGGTCACAGCAGCAACGCTCCTCAAGCAGGAGATATTCAGGAGCCACCCGCTCCTCGCAAGATTAGGTCTGAAGTCCGACGTTCAGATCAAGGGGCTCGCTTAGAAAGGCCAGCCTCAGAAGAAAGTCAAGGACCAGCAAGGTCCACTCAGATATCCAGATTGATCGATGCATACGAAGCAAGACTCCATGAGCAGAGGGAGTCTTCTCGCAGGTATGAGGCTAAGAGTACTCGCTTGAAATGAAGACTGGAAAAATTGGAGAAAGAACTACGTCCTGATACCAGGAGACGCCCCTATCGCACTCCTAGCCCTCAGGCGAGCAAATCTCGCAGCCGAGGAAGGAGCCCTAGGCGGCAATATCAAGGGTTCGAAGGTGGCGACTCAGACGACGACCTCCGCTAGCAACTGAGAAAAGCTCGCCGCTATCAGAGCCCTGCTCGCAGCGACGACAACATACGGAACCTAGTCCACAGAGAAATGGACCAACATCCAGCCCACCGCGGCACCAGGTCAACCAGAGAACTCGCCAGGAGAGCCCTCAAGACCCAGATGAAATCGCCCTTCACAAGGGAAATTGAAGAAGAAGAAGCTCCCAAAAAGTTTGTTATTCCAAGGTTCAAGATTTACGACGGGAAGACTGATCCCATTGATCATGTCAGGAAGTACCGGCAGGCTATGACCCTCTGGAATCACCGAGATGCGCTGATGTGCCGTATTTTTCCCTCGAGCCTTCATGACGTGGCCCAGAAATGGTTCGAGAAACTCCCTCACCGTTCCATCAGAAATTTCAAATCCCTGGCCGAGCTCTTTACGGCCCGGTTCATCACCAGCAGCTCCCATCCCAAAAGGATGGATGCCCTGTTGACAATGAAGAAAACTCCTCAGGAGACACTCCGAGACTACGCGAAGAGGTACTGGGAGTTATTCAACGAAGTCGAGGACTGCGCGGAAGAGGTGGCAGTGGCTTCATTCAAAATTGGGCTACCTAGCTCTTCCCTCCTTTACCAGTCCTTGACAAAGAAGGAAGCAACCACCATTGATGACCTGATGGCCCGGATTGAGAAATACGCAAAGGTGGAAGATGTCACCCGCCTTAACGTAGGTGAAAACGGTCGAGCCAAGCTCGCCACGAAGGGAAGTGAGAAGGTTGATAACCAGAAAAAAGGAGGAAAGAATGGGAGCAAGAATGGCTCCAAGAACGGAGGGAGCCCTGACGTTGCAAAGTCGTTCCAGGTGATCAACACCATCTTCAAAGAACCAATTTACAAAATTCTCGCGAAGATCAAGGATGAGCCGTTCATCAAATGGCCCCGGAAAATGGGAGGAGACCCATCGAAAAGAAACAATGCGCTGAGATGCACCTTCCACAAAGAGGGAGGACATAAGACCGAGCACTGCAAGGCTCTTAAATCCCACCTCGAGGAGTTGGCCCAATCCGGACATTTGAATGACTTTGTAGAAAGGAAAGTAGAGAGAGTGACTGTCCACAAGGAGGCAAAACCCGACAACGTATTGGAAGACGACACCGAACACGAATTCGCAGTAATCCATGGATTATTCGATATTAAGAAAATCCAGGGCAACTCAGCTCGGATGGAGGTAAAGAAGCTGACAGCAGTAATGCAAACTTTTCAAATTGATCCAGCGAAATCACAGGCAGGAAAACGTCGGCGAGCAGAGGACATCAACTACAACAAGCATATTGTTTTCACGGATGAAGATCTTGTGGGAGTGAGGACCCCACATCACGATGCCTTAGTCATTACACTCAGGATAGCCAACTTTGATATCGACAGGCTGCTCGTCGATCAAGGAAGCTCATCCGAAGTAATGTACATCGACCTGTTCAGAAAATTGAAGTTGAACATCGCCGACCTAAAGGGAACCACTGTTCCTCTGGTCGGCTTCGCTGGAAAAATGACCATGCCTCTGGGCAAGATAGTACTACCAATGCTCACTGGAAATGTTTCGAAAATGATCGAATTCTTGGTGGTCGACATCGATTCACCGTATCAAGCCATCCTCGGCAGAGGATGGCTTCATGCAATGAAGGCAGTCTCCTCGACCTACCACCAGAAACTCAAATATGTCACCGAGCGGGGAGTGATGGAGATACATGGCGACCAGGCGATGGCGAGAAAGTGCTTCATAGCGGCCATCCGACCAAAGCCAGAGAAAAAAGCCGTTCAAACCAGCGAGAAAGTGGAGGAAGGTGCAATCCCTTCCAAATAGCAGTTAAAATATGGAAGGCCCGGAGTGGAAGAGACCAGGCTCCTCCCCTCCGAGCGTGTTGTTGAGGACCTGGTAGAAGTAATTGCTAGAGAAGGCGACAACAGCATAGTCTTCCTGATCGGGACCTCACTCACTGACCAAGAGCAAAAGGATTTTGTTAACCTTACTCAGAAGCAACATAGATGTTTTCGCTTGGGAACCCTATGAGCTGCCAGGAATCGATCCCAATATGGTCTGCCATCGGTTGCACGTCAATCCCACATTCAAACCGATCGCGCAGAAGGCACGACGAACTGCTCCCGAGAAGGCCAAAGCAATAGAATAAGAAGTCGAAAAACTGCTGGATGCAGGATCCATATGGGAAGTGCAATTCCCCAAATGGTTATCCAACCCAGTGGTAGTTCCAAAAAGCAACGGGAAGTGGAGAGTTTGCATAGACTTCACTGACCTCAACAAAGCCTGCCCCAAGGATAGCTTCCCTCTTCCAAAAATAGACCAACTAGTAGACACCACTGCAGCTCACGAGCGAATGAGTTTCCTGGACGCATACTCAGGCTATCATCAGATTCCCCTGTATAGACCAGATCAGGATAAAACGGCGTTTATCACGACGGTTGGTTTATACTGTTACAAGGTCATGCCTTTTGGGCTAAAAAATGCAGGGGCAACCTATCAGCGGCTGGTTACTAAAATGTTCAAGAATCAGATGGGAGACACGATGGAGGTCTACATCGACGACATGCTCGTCAAGAGCAAGGAGAAGGAAAATCACCTCTCGGACCTGTCAAGTACCTTCGAAATCCTCAGGAAGTACCGAATGAAACTCAACGCCAGCAAGTGTTCCTTCGGTGTCCAGTCAGGAAAGTTCCTTGGGTATTTGGTCAGCAAGCGTGGCATAGAGGCTAATCCAGACCAGATTGATGCAATTAAACGGATACAACCTCCTCGCACAATCCGCGATGTACAGAAGCTCACTGGAATGCTCGCTGCTCTAAATCGTTTCATTTCTAAATCATCCGAGAGATGCAAGCCCTTCTTCCAACTCTTAAAAGGAAGCAAAACAGTAGAATGGACCCCAGGTTGCTCGCAAGCATTAGACGAGCTCAAGTCCTACCTAAGCTCCCCACCACTGCTTGTCATACCACAGCAAATGGACCCTTTGTACCTCTACCTCTCTGTATTCAGCCATACCATCAGCTCAGCGCTAATGTGTGAAGCTACAGGGATCCCACATCCAGTCTATTACGCGAGCAAAACCTTACTAGACGCCGAGCAGCGCTACCTGCCATTGGAAAAGCTCGCATTCGCCCTAGTAATGTCCTCGAGGAAACTGAAGCATTACTTCGAAGCTCATACGATCATTGTCCTTACATCACACCCCCTCAAGGCTGTCCTAAGGAAGGCGAATTTGTCGGGCAGACTGTCTAAATGGTCAGTCGAGCTCGGCCGGTTTGACATCCAATTTCAACCAAGGACAACTATTAAGGGTCAAATCCTTGCTAACTTCATAGCTGAATTCACAAGCGAAGAACCCTTCGACCAGCCTAAGCCAACAGAACAAAACAGCCAGGCTACAGGGGGAAGCTGGAAGTTATTCGTTGATGGAGCCTCCAACTCAAAGGGGGCAGGAGTAGGAATTGTTCTCATCACTCCAGAAAATACAGCCCTCGAGCAAGGAATCAGGCTGGGATTTGCAGCCTCCAACAACGAAGCAGAATACGAAGCCTTAATAGCAGGTCTCCAAAGGGCGCAAACTCTAGGAGCAAAGCATTTACAGGTATTCGGAGACTTGCAACTAGTTTCCAATCAGATAAGTGGAGACTATAACGTGAAGGACGAGAGGATGACAACCTACCTCTCCTTGGTAAAAAACTTAATGACGAACTTTGAAGAAATCAACATCCAACAGTTTCCCAGGGGGCAGAACAGCCACGCTGACGCCTTGGCAGCCCTGAGCTCGGCAGTTGATTCCAGCCTTAAAAGGATAATCCCTATCGATTTCCTTAGCTGCCCAAGCATTTACCCCAACTGCGAGCTGACCAAAGCGAAACAAGTACTCCAATTGGAACCAGCCCCAAGCTGGATGGATCCCTTAAGAGACTATTTGAAGAACGGAACGCTCCCAGAGGATAAGAGGACTGCCCACCAGATAAGAGTCAAAGCTGCTCGCTTTCACTTATCCACGGGTGGAGACTTGTATAAAAGATCTTTCTCCGGCCCCTACCTTAGATGCGTCCACCCAGGCGATGTCAAGACAGTGCTTCACGAGCTTCACGAAGGAATCTGCGGGAGTCACGTCGGAGGAAGGTCTCTAGCCTTCCGAGCAATGAAGGAAGGTTACTGGTGGCCATATATGCAAAGGGACTCCGCAGTATATGTCCGCAGGTGCCTAAAATGCCAGCTTCACGCCCCCATGGTCCACCAGCCCGCCAGCGAATTAAAATCCCTGACCAGCCCCTGGCCTTTCGCCCAGTGGGGAATGGACATCGTGGAACCACTGCCCACCGCTGCCGGCAATCGCAAATACCTGTTGGTCGCAACTGATTACTTTACCAAGTGGATTGAGGCAGAACCACTGGCGAGCATCCGAGATGCTGACATGATGAAGTTCATATGGAGAAATATAATCACTCGATTCGGGATCCCCAGAACCATCATCACTGATAATGGAACACAGTTCGAGAGTGTCCCTTTTCAGAACTTTTGCGACCAACACGGGATCAGGCACCACTTCAGCTCGGTAGCTTATCCTCAAAGCAACGGACAAGCTGAGGCATCCAACAAAACAGTGATCGCTGGGTTGAAAAAGCGGTTAGAGCGAGCAAAAGGCGCGTGGACAACCGAGCTACCACATGTTCTATGGGCGTACAGAACGACTCCTAGGCGAGCCACAGGTCAAACGCCATTCTCACTAGCATATGGTATGGAAGCGGTCATCCCATTAGAAGCAGGATTGCCTACAATGAGATCCGACCTTGTCGAACAGAGTCAGAACGATCAGGCTTTGCTCGCTGAACTCGACTTGGCCGACGAGCACAGGGAACTTACAGTAGTAAAACTAGCGAGCTATCAGCAACAGCTCGCGAAGCACTACAACACAAAGGTCAATCCGAGGAAATTCGAAGTTGGGGACTATGTTCTAAGAAAGGTCCTGGGCAACACAGTGAAGCCATCAGACGGTAAACTGGGCCCGAACTGGGAAGGACCTTATGAGATAATTAGAGACGATCTGCAAGGTGCCTATCATTTGAAAAGGATGGAGGGCAGAGAGATACCACGAGCATGGAACGCAGCTAATCTCAAGAAATTCTACTTTTAGGAGTTCCATTGTTAGATATTTTATTGTACTCATTATGGGAAAAGACAGTTTACTTCTCTATTCATCAATGAAAATCTCTCAGTTGATCACTCTCTAAATAGTAACAATTATATCTTATTGCACATCCTTTTAAAATCACAGGTATAATGGTTCATATAGCAGGGGAACACCCCTCCTCAGGTCATCGTCATGAAGCACGACAGACCTCTTAGCATTGCCCATGGCAATATATGAAGCCCTACAGAGCATTCTTTGGCATCAAACCTACTTTGGTTAAACAAAATCCTGACCGGATGAAGACATCCAATAACAGGTGTGTCCTCGCCAATTGCCCCACTTAGACCTAAGAGAGTGTGACGACACGACCTAAAAGGTAAAGAAAGGGCACAATGGTATTCTTAATACTGGACTGGGCGGACACTCACATGACAAGATAAAAAAGATTGTGAAGCTGCAAAAATATAAAAAAGATTGGATAAACACGTTTAGTCGGCAAAATCGCCCAAAACTCAAACTTTCCATTAAATCTTTTATATTTACAAACAATAATAGTACATGTTTAGTCGGCAAAGCTCGCCTAAAGCATTTACAATTATTAAAAAAACAAAAAATCAAGAAGGTGGAAGCCTCCGAGCAAGGTAGTCAGCAACTTTAGCTCTCCTCCCATCATCAGGAGCAGGATCGAACTCCTCCACGATCTCATTTACGTCCAACTCCAGTAATCGTCGGGGAATAGCATCGATGGGAATCCATCGATCATCTCGCCTGAATGGATTGGGCATCAGAGTAGAGGGAGACATCTCATGCCGATACCACAATATCGAGTTTCTCGGGACCTGCAGCTCTTTGAGAGCACTCAACCACCCCCTGATGAAGGAAAGCTCCTCGAACTCTGATAATCTTGTGGGAGCATCCAGCCAGCCCTGATCATAGCCATCTGTCCACACTTGGCGAGGGCCCTTCTTGAATAGATGCCGCAGTCGGGTGACGTCCCTCTGGAGCCCAGCAGCAGTCACATAAGCTCGTCGGACATCGCCGCGCAGCTCCTCCATTTCCCTCTCACGCTGCTACTCAACTTCCCTACTCCTACCCCGTGTACTCCTACCAGCGCGCGGGAGGGGAGGCTGAGCAGCCCGCGACGAGGAAGAGCCCTGTAGGACTGCCAAAGCGGTGCTCGACGAATGCTCCTTAAGCTTCGAGACCTTCCGCCTCAGGTCGTCATTCTCCCGCTGAAGAAACTCCACGACTTGGTTGATCTCGGTGGCCTCCAGTAACTTTGCTCTCAGCTCGCTAACTTCTTCTTGCACTGAAGCTCCGATCTCTTCCATTTCCTGGAGCCTGTCCTTCAATTTGGCCACCAGCTCGGACTGATCCTTATATTTCTGGTTCTTTGACTTAGCAAACCTGCAAAGCCTAGCAAAGGCCTGGCGAACTGCAGGGCTTACATTAGGACCCAGAGTCCTACCTAATTGGGAGGTAACAGGAATATAGTCATCCACATCAACCAACTACAAGTAAAAGAAAGAGAAGAGAAAGAAATCAGCATAAACAAAAATAAAGTCTTTTCATTAATAATGAGCAAGGTTACATCAGATCAAAAAAGAAAAAAGTTACAAAGAAGCCCTATCACTTAGTAACCTCGGTGGATGGACCCTCGTCCTTATCAGCATCAGCAGGGGCATTACCCTCTGCAGGGGTATCCACTGCCTCCTCGACCAAGGGAGCATTAGAAGGAGTCGCCCGAGAAACAGGATTGGTGCCGTCAGCAGTTGGGGCTGGGTCCTCATCCACGACTGGCTTTGGCCCTGGATCATGCTCGTCAAAGAGTGGGGATGCAACATCCACCCCAGCGGCCACGAGGGCCTTGTTCCACCCTTTCTTGAAGTTTAGACGGCTAATATAGCCTATCTGAACCTCGGCGTCCTCATACGCAGTAGACCATCCAGAATTGTACGCATCTTCTTTAAGAGTGGCTGCCTGGGCTTTCTCCGCCTCCAGCTGCTCGGCAAGAACCCTGTTCTTCTCCGCAAAGTCCAGCTTGCTCGAGCATACCTGATCATACGACTTCCTCAGCTCACCGAGCTCCCTGACAGCATTATCTCTCTCGCGAGCAGAATTAACAAGGGTCGAGGCAGATGAAGCTCGAGCCGCGTCAGCAGCTTTCAGATCGGCCTCCAGCTGAGAACCCCTGGCCACCAGAGTAGACTTCTGCTACTCCAGCTCGCTGTTCCTTCTCAATAGCTCGTCGCGAGAGCGATAGAGCACAGCAAAGTCGGTCACAAACTGCAAAAAACGAGAGAAGGATTAGAAAGAAGAAACCATCAAAACGGATTAAAAGAAGTTAGGAATTAGAAAAGGAACCTTACCAAGGCAAGCCTCTGGCTATCTTGCAAAGCCAGTTGATCGGACTCCGACGCCCTCTCACGATCTGCAGGGAGGACTGCCCTCTCAAGCAGCGCAGGGGCAAGCTGAGGAGAGGTGGCCACCGAAGCCCCCTCAGGCATTGCAGATACTGGGACCAAAGCTTGACCAGTTTTGGTCCTCAGTTCCATCTTCCTCCTCTCCTCCTCCTTTTCTTTATCCCTTCTCTTTCTCTCTTCCACCTTTTTCCTCTCCTCCTCCTTTTTCTTCTCTCTCTCTCTCGCCTGCTCCTCCTCTCTCTTCCTCTTCTCTTGCTCCTGAGAAGAAGTCCGAGAACCAGTAGCTATGGCCCCGGAGGCAGTCTTCGATTTCTTGGACCTCTGGGCAAGGAGCACATCATCATCATCATCATCATCTCTGATTAAATTCTTCCTGGGAGGTATCTCTTCACCAGAACTGCTGGAAGTGCTCGAAGAACTGCTACTGTCAACACTGCCTGCACCCAAATTACTAACACCTGCAAGCTCACTCTCCGAGCTGCTCTCCTCTTCGTCCAATTGGATGGGCTCAGCAGAAATCTCTTCGGAGGAGTCGAAGTCCGGAACACTATCCACAGGTCGGGCTATGAATCTTGAGCCTGTGTTCTTGTATTCAAGCAGAAAAGCAGCAGACCTAGGATGCTCGCCGTCACCCAAAGGTTCCCTGATGTTCCAAGCTTTCACCAGTTTCGAGATACGAACCTCGCTGAGAGCAGGCTCCAAGTTCTTTACCTTCGCTGTAAAAGAAAAGGCAAAGAGAAGTTAGAAAAATCACACAGTCAGTAAAGGTTGAAACAATAATACAACATCTACCTATATATTCTTCCCCATAAAAGGGAACAATGAACCTCTTAGACCTCGACCCTTCAAATTGGGGGGAAAGTTGCCAATTCCTGACAAGAAAACCTTCTTGCCAGTAGTCCTTATGGGAATCAGGTAGATTTACTACCAATACCCTATCAGGGCTCCTAGCCTTAAGGTACAGAACACCTGAACTCGTTAGAGAAAAGGAGTAACAAAAGCAGACCTCGGCAAGCCCTAACTTTGTGCCATATAATTAATTTATCCTATGCACGCCGTTCACTATTTTCCATACGTTGGGCGAACATTGTGCAGGCACAATACTGAAATAGCTAAAGAAGTGCAGAAACAGATCATTAAGAGGGAAGGTAAGTCCCCCCTGGGAGAGCAACAGGACGTGAATCCAATGTGCATCCTCTATATCCCTAACGTTCCTAGGAGGCAAGGCACAACACTCAATCTCTACCCACTCAGGAATACTATAGAATTTTCTAAACTCAGTTACTGAGCTATTTCCAATCTTCGCCATTGGAAAAATACAAGAAAAACTACAAACCAAAGAGAAAATGCAAAGAGCGCGAGAGACTTACAAAACAGAAGATCAGGTCAAATGGCGAAGAAGCAACCAAAGTAGAGATCGAAAACAGAAGGTACTAAGCGCAAGAGCTCTCAGAAGATAGAAGATTGCTGGAAAAGTCTGAAGCGACGAAAAGAAATGCGCCTTATTCCAATGAGCCTTCAAGTCTAATCATAGCGCACGGATAGCGAAGCGGGTGCCGCCAAAGTAACTTCACAGTTTTCAAAGAAATCAACCATAACAACTGATTATTTAAATTCATTGGACCTGTAGAAACGGCCCAACAAATTTAGGGGCAATTGTGGGTACCCTGAATTTAGCACCATAGGCCTGGACGAGTAACCTCTCCCTAGCGGCCCAAAGCCCAGGCCCATCACCTTTGTATTAATCCAATTACCCCACGATCCCATGAGGAGAAGTTGTGGGGGAACGCGATCCCATGTAGAGGAGATGGCTAATAAGAAGGAACCCATCTCCCCCACTACTCCAACACATACATGTATAAATTAAACCCTAATTTCGGGACAAAGGACAGGTTGTATTCTCTGTACTTATTATTCAAACTATAGAGAAATAACACTGACTGAACCACCGTGGACGTAGGCACATATTTGCTGAACCACGTATACCCGTTGTTGGGTGATTGGCATCTTATTTATCTTTTCTTGATTGTTACCTCTTTCATATTTATTTGTGTTGCATAATAATTGTCTCCACAGTCTCTCACATGACATGCCATAAATGCAACAAAGTTACACTCAATGGGGGAACTCTCTCCCTCTTCCGGTTCACTATCACTTAAGGTGGAGTTGTATGCTATCGGTTTCTTTCCCTCTTTCTTAAGTCTAGTTGACTCTACCTTGTTGTTCTTGAATTTCTCAAACTTTTTAGCATCTTTCGACTGCTTTTCAAATTTAAGAAACTTTTTGAACTTCTTTGCCAACAAGACGACATCCTCAAAGTCAAAATTGGAATTATCATTCAAACCTTTAGTTTCCTAGTTTAGAGATTGCAAAGTAATGCCCTTTTCTTTCTTTATCAATTTCTTGGAGGTAAACATATTGAGTTCATAGGTTTGATGGTCATCTACAATCTCTTCCAGTTTCAACGAGTTAAGCATACCAAGGGAATTCATAACAGTCACTTTTGCATCAAACCTACTCGGTAATGATCTCCAAATTTTCTTAATCACTCAGTTATTGGGATTATTCTCACCTACTTTAAACATTGCATTAATAATTGTAGATAACCTAGTGTAAAACTGATCAAACATCTCAATCTCTAACATTTTAATCGTCTCAAACTGTGTAGTGAGATTTTTTCAATTTAGTCGCCCTAATCGTGCCCGTGCCCTCGTGAGTGAGTGCAAGTGTATCCCAAGCTTCTTTCTATGTTTCACAAGTTATGATCCTATTATACTCTTTAGGCATGACATGTGAGGAAATAACGCGCAGACCTTTTGAGTTATACATTGCAAGCCTATGTTAGTCTCAGTCTATTACTCAACGGGTTTCAAACTAATGACCTCACACTCTCGTGTGAGATGTGGTTTCCAACCTTTTTTAACCGCTAAGCACACATGCTCATCAATGGATTTTAATGCTCTTTTCATTCACATTTTCCAATAAGCATAATTAGTGCCATCAAAGACAGGAGTGCGAAAACTATCATAATTTCCAAAATTCATCCTTACAAGCAAGAAGGGATCAAACACAATAAGAATGTATTTCTAGCTCTGATAGCACTTTGTAGGTTTCGAATTTGACTTAAACAAAAACTTTTGCTTGATCAAAATTAAGTTAAGGATGAATACAAACCAATTTTTTTCTTTTTGGAAAACTCTTTTCAATTTTCTAAACCACACCAAGATGTGACACAAATTAACTTAACCAAATTTTATCTTGTTTAACCCTAAGCATGCAACTAGTGATTAAATCAAGTAAAATAAAGTAAAGCAATACTCACAACGCCAATGTACAAGAAAAACCACAAATGGAAAAAATCTCGGACGACCCAGGCCAGAAAATCAGTATGACAATGGCTTTACAAAGACAGATGGTAGTCTTATACAACGACTCAATAAATCCACGAGACTTAACGCTCCTTTGATCTTCTATCAATTTTCATAGTGCCCATGCAGAAAGTAACATTCTTCTACAATGCTCGTCCACAACAGTTACCTCCACGAATGCCTTGGTATCTACCGAGACGGACTTGTGTCGCCTACGATGTTGAACAAGAAAGTAACCTTCTTCACTTCTCCACCGCAAAACCAGCAATGTTCAAGTGTTGAACAAACCCAATTGATGCAAGAAAGATCACATAAACATATGGTAATGATAAATCAGATTTTTGTAAATTTTAGGGATATTTTTAAGCTTTAAAAAAACTTAGAAAACTATTGCAGAAAAACATATTGTTTGAAAAGTGATTTTGTTATGCACGCCTTCGAGAAAACTGGAACACACCTATTTATAATTTTTTTTAAATGGTGGTTTCTCATTTGAGTGAGATACTACGTCGTTCTAATGACAGTATCTGTCGTTCGTACGATATCGTATGTCGTTTGAATGAAGTCTCCCAAATTAGAGTCCAAACCAAATCAATCTCTAATCCATCCTTATCAGCTCTAAACGAAGTGTAAACAAGTAAAACACTTATAAGCCCCCTTAAAAACATTTGGTTTAAAATAACACCCCTGTTTTTATATAATTATATTTCGAGTTTAATTTACATTATGCATTCATACCTGAGTGATCTAGGAATGAAATTAAACTTTGAAGACGAGAAATTTGCAACAATTAAGCTTCAGTATAATTAATTTCGTGAAGTTTTTCTGCAACATCTTCAATTAATCTTCGACACATCATAGTCTGTGTGGGATCGAACAATAAAAATCTACCTATGACCCAAATATATTTTTTTTAGAATAAGTCAAAACTACATAAGACTCAATTGGAAATTTGTTCCTGACAGCACTCATACACAAGTTCCTCTCGCAAAGGGTTCTATAAAAATCATAACAAAGAGTAGATTGTTAGTCTCATAGCCATTCAACATTATTACAACAAATTGTGATCTCTCACACTTTGGATGTCTCGAAATTAAGAATCATATCTAAACTTTACGCCATATTTTATTTTATATTCCTTATTTATAATTGGGAAATACTATAATACTAAATCAAATCATGCCAAATTACACACCATTTGACTAAAAACTTTAACTAAATGCCTTTGTATCTTCACTTTCTTTTTAGTCGCATACATTCTAAATGGCATAAATCGCTTCTTGTAGCTAGACACAAAGCTTTATCCCAATACTTCAAGTAAGGATGATTTACATTCTCGTTGTCTTGAATGATAATACTAAAAATGTTAAGGGGTTTATGAACTTTTTAATGGGGTTAATTAACCATGTGCCTCTCAGTTCTTTAGCTTGAGTTTTTTTATATTAGGGCTTTGATTATCTCCATCTCCATCCTTGGCGCCAAAGGAATGTTAAGGATTCAATCTCAATTCGGGAAGGCTGTTAAGAACAAATGGATCAGGTTTGATTAGGTTAGCACTAGCATTTGGTCATCATCCAAACTTCACCGTGTAAATGAACAAAAACATTTAAAAATTTGTTTGAATCTTGTTTATTGTCTACTTAAGAGTGGTATTAGTCATTTATTCACATATTTTATGTACTTAAGAGTGGTATTCTTGAAACATGTATGTCTTTCCACTACATGTTAATTTTTTTTGGTCTTCTATTCTTTGGGTTTCTTCTGCATAATTTTTATATAAAAGTTATATAACATAATTATTCTATAAAAATTGTATAATAGTTAATTATATGTTGTTAATCTTGACTTGCAAAGTTAGTGTACCACATAAAATATTTCTTGAGTAAACTAGGCTAGTTCATAAAATCATGTTTATTTTTAATTGCACCACTGTCTTAAAAGATGTTGATGGAAACAATTTTGAATACAATTATATTTTATTGTTTACAGGTATACACATGGCACACCCGACATACGTAGTATTCAAAGGCCTAAATCCTAGTGTTTACACTTTGTGGAAAGCAACACACGCACAAATCAATGGATACCGAGGCCCCATATTCAAAAAAATTGAGTCTGTTGAACTTTATCAGTAGGAGTACTTTAAGTACAAGAGGGAGGATGTCACCGCACCAATACCCCCTATGGTTGATATACTTAGACTTCATGAAGTGTATCCACCGCGTGGTGATCCGTGGTCTATACTCAACTCAACAAAGCCTTTTCCGAATTATTTGGGGTCAGCTACATGAATCCTATTTTTCCATTCCATTTTGTCCAGTGCAATATCTTTGGATAACCACATGATATCATATCCTTTTTTATAATATCCCGCCAAGTTAATTTAGGCCTACCTCTACCCCTTGGGTTACCATCAATACTAACTAAATAACTCTTCCTTACAGGAGCATCCATTGGTCTACGCTTGACGTGTCCAAATCATATAAGTCGATTTTCTCTCAATTTATCTTCTATAGGAACTACTTTTACCGTTTCACGAATTTGTTCATTTTTAATTTTATCCTTTCGAGTTTTACCACAAATCCATCTTACCATTCGCATCTCCGACATACTCATTTTTTGCACATTTTGTTTCTTGGTTACCCAACACTCTGTCCCATATAACATGGCGGGTCTAATGGCCGTCCTATAAAATTTTCCTTTTAACTTCAAAGGTATACGCCTATCACACAGAACGCCAGCCACACTTCTCCACTTAACCCAGCCTGCTCTAATGCTATGCGTAACATCATCACTAATATCTCCATCTTTTTGTATAATCGATCCTAAATAACGAAAATGATTATATCTAGGTATTTCTTAACCCTCCAATTTCACCACATCTCCATTTGTCCTCCTATTACTACTAAAATTACACTCCATATATTCTGTTTTAGTTCTGCTTATTTTAAATCCTCTTGTTTCTAAAATTTCTCTCCACAATTCCAACCTAGCATTTATCCTCATCTTAGTCTCATCGACTAAAACAATATCATCTGCAAATAGCATACACCATGGCACCTGATCTTGTATTTGTCCAGTCAACTCATCCATAACAAGAGCAAAGACATAAGGACTTAATGCTGAACCTTGGTGTAGCCCTACCGTAATTGAAAATTCACTACTTTATCCAGCTGATGTTCTTACTATAGTCATCGAACCATCATACATATCCTTGATCACGTCAATATATCTGCGAGTCACTCCTCTTTTATGTAGAACCCACCATATTATATCTCTGGGTATCCTATCATACGCCTTCTCCAAATCTATAAAAATCATATGAAGATCCTTCTTTTTCTCTCTATACCTCTCCATTAATCTCCTCAATAAATAGATTGCTTCCATTGTTGACCTCCCAGGCATAAACCCAAATTGATTCTCAGATACTGTTGTCTTCAATCTCAATCTATATTCAATCACTCTCTCCCAAAGTTTCATTGTATGACTCATTAACTCAATACCACGATAATTTGAACAACTTTGTACGTCCCCTTTATTTTTATAAATAGGTACTAAAATACTTTTTCTCCATTCATCGGGCATCCTATTAGTCATTAAAATTCTATTAAATAATTTTGTAAGCCATGATACTCCATCCTTCCCTAAGCACTTCCAAACCTCAATAGGGATACCATCTGGTCCTAAAGCCTTCCCTGTTTTCATCTTTTTAGAGCAATTATGACCTCTGTTGTCCTAATTCTATGAAAAAAGTATATCTTCTCGAGTCTCCCTAAGTTCCTCTATATCTAATCTACTCCCATCATCTCCATTTAATAACCTCTCAAAGTAGTTTTTCCATCTTTCCATAATTTCATCATCTTTGACTAGGACTCTCGAATCATCACTTTTGATGC
Source organism: Sambucus nigra (assembly GCA_949130495.1). Taxonomy (NCBI): domain Eukaryota; kingdom Viridiplantae; phylum Streptophyta; class Magnoliopsida; order Dipsacales; family Adoxaceae; genus Sambucus; species Sambucus nigra. Next base: position 336,925,368 of record OX422213.1, on the reverse strand, counting down.
ACTTAACGTTATTAAAATATTTTGTTTTCCTATCCATAAGTTTAGCAAGCTTATAAATACTTTTTTCCCCTTCTTGTGTTCCTAATTTTGTATAAAGATCATCATACGCTTTTAACTTAGAATCTCTTACCACTTTCTTAACTTCCTTTTTAGCCCATTTATAATTCTCAAAATTCTCTTCATTTCTATTTGTTTGCCATGTTTTAAAACACTCCCTTTTAATTTTTACTATATTATGTACTTCTTCATTCCACCACCAAGTTTCTTTAGACTGTGGCCCTTTGCCTTTTGATTCTCCAAGATTTTTTTTTGATATTCTCCTAATGCATGTGGCCATCTTATTCCACATTATGTTAGTTTCTTCTTCACTATTCCATGTTGCTTCATTTAATACTTTATCTTTAAATAGTTCTAATTTCTCTCCTTTTAAATTCCACCACCTAGTTCGTGGGTTAATCTTCACTTTTCGCACTCCTGATTGATTTTTAATATTTATATCCAACACTATTATCCTATGTTGTGAGGTTAAGCTCTCTCCCGGGATAACCTTACATTCTTTACACGTTAATCGACCTCCTTTCCTAGTAATAAAAAAATCTATTTGGCTCTTATGTGTTCCACTTTTATAAGTTATTAAGTGTTCAAGCCTCTTTTTAATACATGTATTTACTAGTAAAAAATCATAAGCCATCGCAAAATCTAAGATAGACTCTCCCCCGTCATTCCTATCTCCAAATCCATGTCCTCCATGCACTATCTCATATCCTACACGATCTTCTCCTACATGGCCATTAAAATCTCCACCTATATAGATTTTCTCACCTAGGGGTATTTCTTGAATTAGTTCATCCATTTGTTCCCAAAATTGTACTTTAGTGTGCTCATCTAATCCTACTTGAGGTTCATAAGCACTAACAATATTAATTATGTTTTTACCTAATACCAATTTTACAAGTATAAGTCTATCACCTTTCCTAATAACGGTTACGATATCTTCCTTAAAGTTTTTATCTATATTATTCCAACTCCGTTCTTATTTCTATGTTTTCCTGTATAATATAATTTAAATCCTGTATTTTCTATTTCTCTAGCTTTCTCACCGACCCATTTAGTTTCTTGTAAACAAGCTATGTTAACTTTTCTTCTTATCATGGTATCTACTAACTCCATCCCTTTTCCTGTCATAGTCCCTATGTTCCAAGTCGCTAACCTAAGTCTAGTATCCTGGACTAGCTTCTTTACCCACACACGTCCAGCTTATTGCAGGAACCCTTGCATATTTATCGTCTCATTCGGGCGCCGATGCGACGCCCCTTGCCTATTTTTCGAGACACCCGGTGGCAGGCGCAACACCCCTTGCCTATGTTTGAGACACCCGGTGGCAGGCGCAACGCATCACTTAAGGGGAATGCCCTAGCATTAGCATGTATATTCATAGGAATCATGTTCATAAGGATCTGACAAAGTTTTACGCTGGCTGTCTGCTACCTAACGCAACCCTCCTCCTTTTTTCGGGCTTGGGACCGATAGTGTCAAAAAAATAAGAAGTTAAGAACGACACAGGCGCAGTTATCCGTGGTCTATGTTTAGAATTATTTGTTACATGTTCATGACATTTCATGTCATCGAAGTGTTGTGTCATTATTTTTTATTCTATGTTCGTTTTGTACTTGGCGTCTAAAATTGGGTTATTTGATGTTAAATTAAGTTTAAACAATTTTTATGTGTACCAGATATTTGGAATATCATAAATATAAATGAATATTGTCAAGTTTGTTAGACTTGTTAGATGTTCATAATATTTATTCTACCCTCATCATTTCATCATTTTGTGAAAATAACAAGATATTTGTAATAACTGTTTCCACATTTAACAAATTCAACTTTTGTTACTGCTAATAATGGTCACAAATTTGTCACTACTGTCAATTTTATAACCACTAATAGAAGTTATAAATATGAGATTTGTAACTGCTGATAGCAGTTATAAATATTATATTCGTAACTACTCACAACAATTATAAATAACAGTTACAAATTAGGGTCACCAGTTGTAACTCTCATAGGGATTATAAAAAATTGTGACTTCCATTAGGAGTTACAATATTTCTTTGGTCACCCCCAAAATTATGACGGTAAATAGAAATTATAAAGGTCATTTGTGACTACTAACAACACTCATAAATATTCCATTTTGTTTTAGCGCACATATCGATTGACACTGTCTCTTCACCTCACTGAGGTAGCCCAAAAGACCGCGCCACTGCCTTTTGGCACCCCTACACCCTACCAGTCAGCACCTCCCTGAAATTTTGTACAAAAATTCCCAAAAAATCCCTAAAATTCGTAAAATTACCAAATAAATTGTGGAAACTTTTTTACCAAAAAAAATATTTTTTAACCTCTCAAATCCCCAATGGGATTAATACCGAATTTTTCTCCTAGAATCATCTTCCCCAATGGATTTCTCAAGTTCATGTGTATATATCCCCAACAATGTCTCCAAGTGACACCACATTAATCGAAGAATATTCCCTAGCAGGGCTTCACCCAATCTTCGGATTAATATCCTTTGCCCAATGGAGTCTCCCAACTCCCCCCTCCCCCAAAAAAAAAAAAAACTATAACCCCCACAACTTACTTAAGCCCTAAGAATTTTCTTTAACCCACAGAATTGGTTGCCTCTACTTAAGCCCTCGGAATTGGCTTCGAACCTCAGAATTAGTTTCCTCTACTTAAGCCCTTAGAATTAGCTCCGATCTGTAGAATGGGTCACCTTTACTTAAGCCCTCAGAATTGGCTTCGACCCTCAGAATTGGTTGCCTCTACTTAAGCCCTCAGAATTGGCTTTAACCCTTAGAATTGGTCGCTCCCATTTAAGGTTCTCAGAATTGACCTAAGCCCTCAGAATTGGCTTCGAACCACAGAATTGGTCACTCCCACCTTAAGCTCTCAGAATTGTCTCTGACCCGCAGAATTGTTCACTTCTACTTAAGCCCTCATAATTGACTTTGACCCATAGAATTGGTCACCTCTAGCCCTTAGAATTGGCTTCGACCCTTATAATTTGTCGCTCCCATTTAAGGTACAAATAATTGACCTAAGCCCTCATAATTGGCTTTGACTCGAAGAATTGGTCACTCCCACATTAATTCCTCGGAACTGGCTTTCACCCGCAAAATTAGTCGCTTTAACTTAAGCCCTTAGAATTGGCTTCGACCCGCAGAATTGATCACCGCTACTAAAGCCCTCAAAATTAACCTCGGCCCTCAGAATCGGTCACCCCTACTAAAGACCTCAGAATTGGATTCGACCCTCATAATTGGTCACCCCCACTAAAGCCCTCAAAATAGTCCTCGACCCTTATAATTGGTAACCCCTACTAAAGCCCTCAGAATTATCTTTTCCCCTTAGAATTGGTCACTCCTACCCTAGGTACTCAGAATTGACCTCAACCAACAGAATCATCCATCACCAGTATTTCCTTATATCCTCTAAATTGGCCTCTACCCTCTGAATCGACCATCCTCATCCTTTAGGTCAGCAAAAATCGACCTCTTTCCAAAACATCATGTGGTGTCTATTCGATGGCTTTTACTTGGTCTAAGCTCACCCATTGAGGGGATCTATAAAAACCACATTCTAGAACCCTTAAGGCACTCCTTAGATCCCTATAACCTCCCCGATTCATTAAAACCCTAGGTTATACTCCGAGTATTGATCTGGATGTCACCGGGCGCTTTCGGGCCACAAATTAACCAAGGTTAACTTTTCAAACTAAGAGAATCTCTTTGGTGTGTATAAGTACTTCACATAACCTTTCCAACATTCTGCCTCATGTGTGAAACGGCATAACCGTTTAGACAAACGGTTTTTTCCCCTCAAAAATTAATCTAGAGAACACTGGGCGCTCTTGGGCTTCATTTGACCAAGGTCAACTCCTCAGCTTGAAAGAGACCGAATGAATCTTATAAGGGCACTAAATACACATTCCAACAGTACACTTCATGCATGAATCAGTCTTATGGTATGAAAAAATGACCTATTTTACTTCTAAAGGTCACAAGGCGCTTCCAAGCCCCATTTGACCAAAGTTAACTCTCCGAACTGTGTGAAGCTCTTTAGAATGTTGAAGTACCTTGCATAAACTTTCCAACGGTCCACCCTATACACAATTCTGGCTTACCATCCAAATTAATGATCCATTACCATCGACTATATCCCTTCTAAAAGACCGATGAGCGCTTCCAAGCCCCATTTGAACCAAAGTCAACTCCTGGACCCGATAGCGGAACAAAGTACTCTTGAAGGTCTTTGAATTAACTTTCTAATGGTATGTCTCGTGCTCAATTTTGATCAATGGATTTCTATCTATGACCATTTTTTAGAAAAAATTTACAAAAGACGACCAATTGACAAGTCCATTTTCGTTCCTATTGGTGAGGCTAGGACTATGCCGATCTGCACCCCCTTACCCTATAAATAGAGGGCATAACCTAACTCCTAAAGAACACCTCAGATCCATCAATATCAGTGAACGCAGAACATTCTCTTACAATGAGCGAAGTTTCCTTAAGTGAAATTCCTTTCAATCTATCATTCCCATCCTTTTCATACACAATTTATCAAAATCTCATTCTTTCTCATCTCAACATTAAAGGGAGTTCATGAAGGATCAAGATTAAGCTTTAATTCTCCAAATAAGGTCATAAATCCTTCTCTCTCCCTTTAATTTCTTTATTTTTGCATTAGTTACATAAATTCTTAATTTATATTTTACTTTAGTTCATACACATTAATATCTCACCTTTTTCTTAGTTATATCACACATACTTTATTTTCTATAAAAAAAAATCCAAAACAAACAAAAAGAGGGTTACCCTTATAAATTCCAATGGGATCATCCATCATAATTTCTCAATATTAAAATACATTTTCTACACACACACATCTAAATTCTCATTTGAATATATGTAATAAACTCTACCCCTACGCCACATATGAAGTATGTGGACTTTGATTCCTTTATGGGCTACGTAGGCATTTTGGGTTAAAACCCGAGACTCTATTCCAATTTTCTCATCTTCACATTTGTCACCTTTTAATCTATACATTATTTCAATAGACATTATATTTGTGATCCTTATTGGTATTTTATCCCAACATATATTATCGTTTCATTAAAATGATGAATATCTCGATAAACGCATAAACTGTATTTTCTAAATATTATTTCAGGAACATTCCTATGGATGACCTCACTCCATCTTTTACATGATGTGAGTTGGGTGATTTCCATCTCCATTTATATATACACGCACACACACTTCATGGAGAAATAAAGGAATAATGTAACACAAGCCCATGAGAGACCGAAAGGGCGGGGTGGGTGCCTAACGCCTTCTCATTTTGTAACTTAGCCCCCGAACCTTCGAACTGTTGGTTTCATAAGCATCAGTTTGTCTTTGATTCCGCTCTCTCGAGGCGACAACATGTTCTTTTGACTATTTTGTGAAAAATAGGCTAGTGACTTCATCTCTTTACATTCACCCTACGCCGGCGATGGCCAAAGAGCTCTTAGAGAAAGCGAGAGCCAGACCTTTTTCTCTCCCTCTTTATCCCCCCATGAGGAGGGGAGAGAGAAGATAGATCGGGATGGCCATATGCGGTGTTAGGACCCTTATAAGGACATTAAATATCTAAATGCGTACTTCTTAGCACCTTTATAAGGATTTTAAATTTTAAAATTTCTCAGTCCAGAGGTCTCAGGACCCTTATAAATACTTTAAATCTCAAACTTTTAAAATTCGGAGGTCTTAAGACCCTTATAAATATTTCAAATTTTATAATTACTTAGTCTAGACGTCTTCAGACCCTTAAAAGGACTTCAAATTTGAAAATTTATAAATTTGTAGCTCTTAGGACCCTTATAAGGATTTCACATTTCACAATATCTCGTTATGGAGGTCCTAGTACCCTTATAAGGACTTCAAATCATAAAATTTCTAAATTCGGAGGTCTTAGGACCCATATAAGGATTTTAAATTTCATAATTACCCTATTCTCAAGACCCTTATAAGGACTTCAAATTTGAATGTTTCTAAATTAAGTGGTCTTTAGACCCTTATAAGTATTTCAAAATTTAAAATTTCTCTGTTTGGAGGGCTCAAGACCCTTATAGGGACTTCAAATCTCAAAATTTCTAAATTCGACGGGCTTAAGAATCTTGTAGGGATTTTAAATTTCATAATTTCTTAGTTTGGGTGTCTCAAGAACCTTACGAGGACCTTAAATCTAAAAATTTCTATATCCCTTAGTCTAAGGTCCCCTATAAGGATTTCAAATTTTCAAAGTTCTTACTTTAAAAGTCTCTAGAACCTTAGAAGGACTTCAAATTTGAAAATTTACAAATTTGTGTGTCTTAGGACCCTTATATGGATTTCAAATTTCAAAATATCTCAGTCCAGAAGTCTCAGGACCCTTATAATAACTTCAACTTTTAAATTTTCTAAATCCATAGGTCTGAGGACCCTTATAAGAGGATAAACTTTCTAGTCTTCCTTGGTCTACAAAAGCTCTCTTTGAATATATGAAAGAATCGGATCTTCTAGTATATGATCCCCTAAAGTAGACCTTTTGTGTGGGCAGTTCAGCAGTTGAGTAATTTATGATTTAAGAAAAATATGATAATATCTCTCCACACCCCTTCATAAAAATGTAAATAGTACTTTACCTCTCCCTCTCTAACCCTTAATTACATTTCTTGCAACTTATAACACTACATTTATAACTATATGTAAGTGCTTCAAGTGGGCTTGGGCTAAATTGGGTTTTATAGAGTTCATGCCTACAACTTGGTTAAATAGACTATATTATGAAACCAAGACTATAATTAAATTGGCTTCCAAATAGATACTTAGAAATCCCAAATGACCTCCTATTTTTGTAAAATAAAAAGGACACAAAGAGAATATAAAGGGAGAGTGATTTGCATTTCATTGGTATTACATACTCAAGGGGTATAACCCTATTTATTGTACAAATCATATTATCCCCAGAGACCCTTTAGTAACAGTATAGTAACAACATGCTAATATGCTACTTTTGGACATAATATATATCTGTCATCCTGTTTAGGATTATATGGATATTACAATATGAATAGACCGAAGACCATGTGTATAAAAATGGAATTCTTAATATATGTTAAAGAATTTCAGGACTTTTCAATCCATTTAACTCATGCATACGAATTTAACATAAATTGTGCTCGACTTACAGGCGAGAAAATAACTAATTAACCCAAGGTCTTCATTTGGGAATTACTTATTTAAATATTTTGCATTTCAATTGATCTCTTTCGGAGCACATCCTTAAAATGATATTTGTATAATGGAACATTTTCATATATCATTGTTTCCATACCTTTCCTTAGACAAATATTTAATAAGACGGTTATACCTATATCCTTCTGGATTACCTGTTGTATAATGAACGTCTTTGTGTATTTGAGTACGTACTCCTTATCTTTTCTTAAAGTAAAGAAAATCCTTTGGGAATTTTCGTAAGTATTATTTATCTAAGTTTCGTATAAACAATGAGTTATAACATTTAAGAGTTTTGTATATAATAAATTTCAAAAATTGCTAAGATAGTTAGATATATGGAATTTATTTACAATTGTAATGGTATGGTATGTTCGTATATAATCAATCTTCATTTTCTACAAGAAACCTTCTCCCACAAGTTGTGCACTTTTTAGCGTGTTTCTTACTTCGCTTTCTTATAAGCACCAATTCGTAACCTTCAGGGTTAATATTTTATGGGTTTTGTACTATAGGTATGAATACACCACGTATATTAACAGACTCAAATTATGCTATCATGGTATTTTCTCACTTTAGCCAACATATTCTTTATTAGCACTCATTTATAATGCATGGATGTCTAGTATCATTACCCTTTAATTTTTGTGTAGCTACGACATATCTAATTATTTCATTAATGAACATCTCTAGCGATCCCACTTTTCTCTTGTATATGTTTAAAATTTAGAGATCTAATTTAATATTAGGTACCTTTTATAATGCCTCGTACTTTTATGTCATTTATTTGTTTAGAAAGTAATAAAAAAGAATTTATAATTACTTGGGATATTGGGTAATTTACATTGTGCATGATTATATGATTTGTTTGTACCGCATTATTTGCATATTCAGTTGATAATTAAATGTGCATGTTATATGAATTATTTGTAATGCGCGTTATTATAATTAATAAATGAAACTAATGAGATGGACTATAGGCAGTTAATGCTTAAAATAATTAAGTGTGTCATTTTATTTTACGCTGAGAGGTTCTACCATCCGATTAGAGGTATAGCTATTTTTAGTGGACTCCGGGGTGATATCAAGGGCCATTTTTGTGTTTTAAGAACCTTAAGATGGTATCAGGGGGTTGGTATACCCTTAAAGGGATCTTGGCCTATTTTACGTAGCATTCTGGGCTATTTTAAAGGCCCAAAATTACGCCTCATTAAGAGATGATGGAATTAGAGTTTTTAAAAGGGGTAAGACCTTTTCATTAATATTATATTTCCAACTAAATAAAACCATAACAACCATAAGAACCGGGAGAATTAGAGAAAGCATGTAGAGGAGAAATCAAGGGGATTTAAGAGGGTATTCTTCAATCTTTAAACCTAAGGCAATAATTTTCTTACAACATCATTAAATAATATGTACTTAATTTAGAATCATGTTTTTCCCATGCCGATTTCATGTTTTGGATTATGTTTGGAGATTTAACTCTTATTATCTGAATTATGTTATTGTTGGGACTAATTAGGACTAGTCATCAATTAATCTTATGTTGAATGTTGATATTTTGGTGATTAAACTTGAAATTGATATAGTGTAATAACTGGAAACCATGTTAGAATCCATGTTCTAGGATCAATTCTTGTTTTTGAATTGAATCCATGTGTTAACTTGAAGGTTTATTAGGAAATCGAAAAAGAATTGTAAACCATTTATGTTTTAGGTAAAGAGGTGACCCTTATTTATCAACCCTTTAAATTAATTAATTAATTTGTTTATGATGATTAGGAATGAATGTAACTTGTTCCCATATTTAGATTTAAGTCAAATATTTCTAATTCGAGGTTTAGGATCTCTAGAACTTGTTTCATGGAAGTTGGGAAAGAAAACCATTCATTTTGAGGCAAATTTGGGTATACTGACTGATGCGAATCGATTTGGACCTGAGAGTGAATCAATTCGGCCCATGAGTTGGATCGATTAAATTTTGGTAAGTGGATCATGAAGTTATATTTAGTTGATTCGAGTCCATAAGAGGTTATGTATTTGGTGAATGGTTGATATAATGCATAAGTGGGGATTTATAGCATGGACCTGAAGTCATAAATTATTATAATTATAGTTGAGAATAGTTACCTATAATATAATCCAACCTTGTGGGAATTACGCTAAATTGGATGGATGCGTGAGAGGTACGATATTCTATGGGTTCGTTACATATATTGTGTGTTGTACATATATGTATTCTATAATTTTGTGAATATACCTTTACTCATCATGAATATCTTGATTGGGGGTTCTCATTGGACATAGAGACTGTATACCATGCACCGACTGAGATGTGTTGGGTGTAATGGAGGTCATTATTTTAGATCATGCGTCCAAGGGTGTCACCCCTTCCTGATAAGACGAGGTTGGTTGATCAGATCCATTAGCGGGGTTGAGTATGGGCCCGTTAGTTGTCCTATTCCGTTGTGATCATACCTATATTTATTTGTGTGTTTTTTCTTATGCCGGTTAGGTGATAGACTCCAACCGACTTACCGATAGAGTAACGAGATAGACACCAAAGGTAGTGGCCTTACTATGATGTAATAGCTATTACGGAATAACTAATAGAGTCAAAATATAGACAATCAATAATAAACTCAATGTTACGTAAAATACATCGCGTGCTTTATTTTTATCCTTTGGGAGTGACATTGTGCGGTTAGTACAGGGGTTGTATTCATACATGCACTGATAGTTACATCCCTATTATATGATAGTTAGTTATAATTGATCCATTATGATACCGTAGAGACTTGTTATCATAATATGACTTGGGTTGGGTAATGCACATAGTATTGCATTTAGATGAGGGGTGAGATACTTATTGCATATGAGAGACAATGGCTGACATCTATTGTAAATCAACTACATGATTAATTATTACTAATGAAATTAATGCTTGAAACTTTAGGCCTCTGACCTAAAATTATAAAAAAAATATTTTCCAGGTTTACTTAGGCAGGATCAAAGATTAGCCTTGTAGCTCCACTTTGCATAGAAGATTTATGTCTTTTGATTCGAGCATAGGTTGCTATTTATTTATATTTCAGTTGATTCCATTTCAGAGTTTTGTATGGGAATAATCCCATATTTATTATTCAATTAGATTTTATTCAGAGTCATGATGCATAGATATTGCTTATGTCAGTTGGGTTGAGACTTATTTATTCATGTGATTATGTAATTTTGGTTCTATTTCGCATGTGTGGATGGTTTAGTTACAATTTTTACTTCATAGTTTGATGCGGAGAATGATATAGATTGTTCAATAAGCTCGATCTTCAGTGTATTATCCCTGTTGACTTCACAATTGATATCAGAGAATTTAGGTCTTAGTGTCCTTAGGATTTGTGTTTCTCTAGTTACTTTCTACATTGCATTCTTCCATATGTAGAGACCTATGTTTAGGAATTTTTTCACTCTTTGATATTTGTTTCTAATATGAACCTTGTTTCTTTCATATGGAAAACACTCAGTGTGGCAGACCACAACTCATGACCAATGAGGTTGTAAAGGTCATGGCTCAGTAGGAGCCATAGTCATGATCACAAAATCCGTCAGCACCACCCGCAGCTATGACACCAGACATATCTGCTATAGTTACTCAGGAGGTATCTATGGTGATGGATGGCATATTACAGCACTTTCAATTGCAACCGCCACCATTTCCACCACCACAGTAGGTGGTGTTACCAGCTCAACCACATGTTTTCGTCTTGGAGAATGGGAGGACTTTGCCGAAGGCCACCCACCAGAGTTTGTTGGAAGAACTGATATTACTGTAGCGTGCCAATGGAAGAAGGATATTCAAATGCATTTGAGAATAGTTGTGTGCACAAAAGTTCATAAACAAATGTCAGCTTTGTTCAGCTTGGTAGTAGAGATCTTATGGTGGTGGAAGTCAGTCACCACATTGGAAGAGCAGGAAAGGATGACTATTATTGAGTTATGGGGAAAGTAAGATGGCAAGTATTTTTCACCCGTAGTGAGGACAGAGGTGAAGAGACGATTTGTGGATCTCAAGAAGGAAAACTGTACCATAGCAGAATATGAGGAATTTACCTCGCTATCATTATTTTCCTTGGATGAGGTAGAAATCGAGGAAATGAAAATGCAGATGTTTGTGATGGGGTCAACCTAGAATATCATCAAGTCCCTCTTAGGGAACCCGAGTTTTACCATTTATATGCAGATGGTGAATGCCACCTTACTACATCGTTACGATCATAGGTCATTTTAGAAGAGTAAGGGCGATAAAAGGCCCAATTCAGATTCATCAATCCATCAGGGCAAGTCATACAGGAGTAGTACGCATGGGGTTTATTAGTTTAAGGGGTCCCAATAAGGAGATTATTTTCAAAGGCATATGGTATCGATGATTGGAACGAAAAGGGTCATCAAGGCCAAGGTCACCTATTCTAGTATGACCATTAGGACTAGGGACAACAGACAACTAGCATAATAGTAGGATAGACATCATTTTTAGGGCCAATGTTTCACCTATTGAGCTATAAGACATATGACGAGGAAGTTCACTCAGGGAAATAATGGGGCATAGGAGCAAGGGGTCAGTGTGGGTATCACGCACACAGGGGTGTGACACCCTGCCTAATTATATAACGGGTGATCAATCCTTCATCCAATTAAAATAGAAATCACATATGGATCATTATTAGCATCACAATTGAAAACTACTTAAAATTTAACTAGCCACTTAGTATTCAAAATGACTGATGCCAAATTTTATCTTTTTATAAAAATATAACAACAAGTGAAATAACTATCATAAAGAAACCATCCATGCTGTAAAATAATTTGAACTAAACACTAGATAAATAACTAAAATAAAATGGTACCGAATAAACTATCAGTTCTCAATATAAAATCCAACTGAACATCTAATGAAATCAAATTGAGTCCACAAATACAAAGTTTGATAAAGTGAATAAAATAACTAACTGAAGGGGCGATATGCCCAAATGAAATAGCTGAGTTGAATCCTACTCTAAAAATGAACTAACTGAAGTCTTTAAGTCCAATTCCTGTAAGCATCTACATGTGCTGTAGCTACACATCCCTAGAACAGATCATGAAACTAGGCGGCCCTATGGCTGGACACCTAAAAGGTTTTGGAAATTTTTCTGCAAGTACGAGTCAGAGCCTAAGTAAAAACCATTTGAAAACATTTAGCTAGTATTTAAATTGTAGTTTAAATGAACAGTTATTAGATACACATGTTAGGGTGCGCACACTCACTTGAGTTCCTTAGCTCGCATTTACAGTGCGCACCAAACTTCCCACGTAGTCAAGCTAACTTCAATCTAACTAGGTCTCAAGCATCTAATTAATCGTACACATGTCTAGCTCTCCCATATCGCCCATACAGTACATTACCTAACAACTAATATTTAACATTCCTCTTATGTTATTATTATGATCCTCATGTTAAGTCTCACCCTTAATTTCCTTTAGATTTACACTATTTATCTTTTTGACTATTTACTCTTAAGTAGATTAAACATTGTTTAAAAATACACTATCTAGTCCCCCTTACACATAAGTAAGATTAAACTTTGTTTAGATATACACTATCTAGTCTCCATAATATCACACATAAGTAAGATTAACCATCCAAGAGAATATATATATATATATATATATATAATATCGCATCTCCCGGACCAGTCATAACGATGCGCACTCGCGTACTTTGCTATTAGTCCAAGTACCTCTCATACGTAACCATGGACTATTAGTTCAGAATGTCTCCTCAAACCATCAACAATATCACACATATTGAAGGTGAACATAGAATAAGTCTTTATGGCTGCGCAAATACTAACGTACCCAAACGAGTTACCGGCATCACTATTTCTCTCACATAGTTATTCACTATGAGTACTATACTCTGGGGCACCAATTCAGACCTCACTGAAATTGTCAAGGTGGGATCACCCATTATGTGAGACCCACTGTGATATCATATAGCGTAGGTATGTTAACATACACAAAAGTATATAAGGATTCACACAATATGTATTCACACAACCTATATATACATATAACATTAGTATAGTTTTACACTCAACCTATAATATATGTTATTTACATAGTATATATAACTCCCGAATATTCTACATATTATCAATTTACCATTATATTACTCATTGTATTTTTCCCTAGTTTTATTCTCTACCCGAATAGTCCTCATCATCCTTTAAGAATTTTCAAAAGTTAACACCTCACCATTCTACTGGTACTAATCCCTAGGTAATGATTTATTCATCCCGTAACCCAATTCATAAATTCTTGATACACAACACAATCGGTTAAATCTCGTAGGCCCTAGTATAATTTTATCATCATTGTGAATAAGCCTAAGCCACAACTATAGGTCTATTGAAATTCCCAAAGTCCTTGTATAGTTCATTACTCATTTCGTAGTTGTTTTAATTTTTGACTACATATTTCGATATTGGACGCCCTTTCCTAGAAAAATCATAACTAATTCAAAATAATAAAAAATGATGAGCCCAGTGCCCACGCAATCGTAATGAAAAGATGTACAAATTTCATTTTTTAAAATAGGTAAATCGAACCAGTTCGGCCTCAAAATCATATCGGTTCACCATACCAGATCTGCAAACCTTCTTATTCTCTAACTCATTTTCCCACCATTTTTGACACCTTAAACCTTCATGGAACCTCAGTAAATTTAAAACCAACATAACTAAGCACTAAATACATGTATAGGAATGATTTTGCAACATAAATTAATCATTAATTCATCACGAACATAATCAAAGAATCGATAATCCTCTAAAACTACATAAAAAGCCAGTTTCTCACGTTCTTCATATCTTTTAGTCAAGAACCCTGATTTCATTCACATAACTCATTCCAAACCCTCTGATGTCCTCTTTTAGTCAAGAATCACTTGAATCTCTCAAGAACCCTTCCTTGAACTTAAAAAATGGCTTCTCCTTCTTCTCTACAGTCCTCTTTTTATTTTATATCATTCCAGCCCTAGACTCTCCCAATTATATACTAATAAAGGCTTTGTAAATTCGTAGGGCTCTTTACCTTATTTTACCAATTGACCAAAATGCCCTCCTATGGTGCCAGTTTGTCCTAAAATTGACTCGGAACCAAATTATAACCCTGGGTATACTATTTTGACTATTTTGATGCTTTCGGAATCAACTATGACCTCTAAATCGTAATCCGAGCCACTTTATAAAATTATCTTATTTCCACCCCAAAATACAGCATACATGAAATTAAAATAGATCGAACTATTTAAACTCTAAATCACCAAATTAAATAATTTTTCCGAATTAAATAAATCCCAGATCACCGATTAAATAAATGCCAAATCTTCAATTTAATTAAATTCTATATCCTATGAAATACGGAGTGTTACATACTTCCCCCCTTACAAAGAAATTTCGTCCTGGAAATTCAGATAAGACTAGTACTCTTAGGTTTCTACACTACCTTAATCACATATTTTGAAGAACAATACACATACTTTTATCTACCCTAATTTAAGATTAACTACCCAATGCGCCTATACACCCTATACCCTTGCATAACTGTACCAATATTACCCGAGTCCATTAGCCTCAATTTACAATGTAGTTATCATCCCTCATATATAACTAAAACGTACAATAACTACGGTACTAAACTCATGTTCTAATGGCCAAACATCTCCCCCCTTTCAACTTTGCTCTATGTTTCATGTGCGGAACGTCTCGCAAAGAAAAATCCAAATAAGGAACCCCCCGATACAATACTACCTAACATTATCGGTCACCGAGATCCTTTAGGCCCTCAGTCCATAGCACGTACCCCAAAATCTCCATCTCTTGACATAAAAGTACACTCATCCACTCTCATGTTACAAAGACAACATATTTCACAACACTCTTACTATCACTAGTTTCTTAGTGCCAATAAATCGCGAGCTATATCTCTTTGCTCGATAAAAGCCAATATACCTTGAATCACATCAGTAAACGTCCCTACTCACCGGGATCACATACAACCATACAATTATATTTTTATAAGTCTATCATGCAACAAATTATAACATATATACACATATATATAGATTATACCCTCATTCAGGTGATTCTAAGAAAAACATATCATACTCTGGGACATCGACCCCAAAATCCTTCTATTGTAGAATACTCTTACACAAATCATCGCTAACCAGTCAATGCTCACAAAATAGTCTACTCATTTCTCTTAATTTTCAAAAGCAATCAACTAACACATAATGCAACCATCCCTGTAGTGTACACCTCCCTCTCTCATAGGTGACACCAAAAGTCCCTTCTACTCCCACGGTAATTAATCATAAATATACACAATAAGGTTATTATGGCCAACACCCCCACTAAATCCAATTCACTCACGAATTCTAGTGCTAATAATCTTACATCGTGATTCCCCCATGTCATTAAAATATACCATGTGCTTGTAAGATAATAAAGACAATTTACCTTTAAGTTCTAGCTGCATCGTCTGGTCGACGGGCTCCTGATCGTAATCCTCATGTCTGAACTAACCTATGACCTACTTCAATGGATGTACATCCAGACCCTCATCATATGCTTGCCCCTTACCTCAATTAGGTCAATCTCTCTTCCTATGTATGTTCTCTCTATAAACAAAATATCTCCCAACAAATCCTCCCTACAACTGATCCTCTCCTTGATGGTCTTCTTCGCCATTCCCTTAGACCTAGCGACCCTGACTAATGAAATGCTATTGTTGTTGAGGGCCCTACTGAACCTGCAGAAACCCAACACTCTCGAATCGATAAGCCTCAAACCGAATCCTCTTGGCCTGGTTCCCTTGCTGGAGATCCAACTCATGTTGTTGTTGTGCCCTACAAGAACCGTTCCTATCTACCTCTCCGGTCTCATTGGACCACCTCACTCTGTTGCTATACTTCATATGAAATTCCTTATTCTAGAAATTGAGTAGCTCCGCATTAACAACATCCACATATGTCTCTAATGCCAGATTACCCAACAAGTGATGTCGGTTCTTCCAAGTAAGTTCGTCTATGGACTTACGCATTCTCTCCTCTTCAGTATTTACCTCATCTTTAATCAAATTTGCCAATCGAGTAAATTTTTTCTCTTATTCATCCACGGTCATATCTACTTAAGACACATTGAGAAACTATCACCGCATCTCTATCTGAATAGAGAATGGAAAATACTTGCGATCAAACTGCACCCGAAATCCCCTATGGTCATCACATCTCTCTCCTCTGCGGTGATCACAGACTCCCACCACTTTAAAGAATTGTTTCTGAGTGTCACTGCACTCCATCATATGCATGTGGCACTCTATGTCCTTCTTCCACTGACTGGACACTACTACATCTTAAGCACCCAAAAACGCAGTTGGGTGACCCTTCAGAAATGCTTATCATGCCCCCTACCAATTGAAAAGCCCCGGGTGGGCCTGATCGTAGAGTACCACAAATAACTGTGGCTGATTCTGCAAAAAAATGTTATGCCATGGTGGTCATCACCGCATTAACTGGATGTGCCACAATCTCGTCCAGTTGCGCGATTTTTATCAATCCCGGTGCTGGTTGTGGCTGAGGTACCTTCTGCTCTTGATGAGCCCCTCTCACCTCATATCTCACTGACGCTCTAGCATGACATCCTATCTTAGGCGACATACGAAAATTTATAAAAAATGAGTTGTATGAGTTCATAGTTCATACATTAATAAAAGAAGAAGAACGTAGACGCGCGTACTGATCGAGTGCGAATCGTGTGCTCGTGTAGAAGCAATGTCATTGTTTTCGATTCACCACATCAAGACAAAAACAAAAACTATGACTACACTTTTTTGATGGAGTATAACGGCCAGTCCGAGTATCGAGAATCCATGAGGAGTGTTCGAAAAATTATATTTGATTTATCACTTCAAAAATAAAATTACAAAAGGTGATAAGGGTGTAAAAAGGGAAAAATGGAAAATAAGAAGTTAACTATGCTAAATAAGAATAATAAAATGAGGGTAGGGTCACATACCCGCCATGGGCTAAACACGCATAGTTAGAATTTTGGTTCGAAAGAATTTAACCAAGAATATTAAATTAATTATAAACATCACCCATGAAGGAATTTAATCCAAAAATGTGAGATAAAACATTTAATAAAAAATGGTCACACGTGGATTAATTTCGGAATATCGCTTTAAACACTAACGTTGCGTGACATAGAAAGTTAAAAATATAATATTCTAACTTTAATACAAGATCTTTCAATTAAATGCAATTTTATCCAAAACCAAACTTTCGGAGCTCAACGCCCATTAATGGAGGAAACACGATCTCAACACTTAAACTAACTTCTACACATGATTATAACAACAAATAAAACTAATTAACCAATGAAAAAAAGAAATAAACTAACAACAACTAATTAATAAAAGCAAGAAAAAAAGTAAATAAAGCATGGAACAAGAGAAATAAACTATATTAATGGAGAGCGAAGATGAATAGTACTTACATACACAAAAATGGTGAAACCCTTAGAGAGAGAACCTCCCAAAGAGAAACCCCCCAAAACTAAACTTAGAAGTATAAAAAAGAAGTCCCCTACTTAATACAATGTTTTTTTACTAAATATCCAACCAAAAACCAACTTAAAAAAGTGAAATTTGTGGACTTTCTTGCATTCTGAATAGATTTGGCATTTGGCTGAATCGATTCGCCTAAGCAGGTGTGCAACTCTGCAACTTGGATCAACAATATGAAAAATACCGCAACTTCTTCGTTATAACTCAGAATTAGGCACGGTCGAAGGCAAAACGAAGCTAACTCACAGGAATACAACTTCCAAGAATACATTAGGCCAAAAACCTAAATAATGAAATGAATAAAATGCCCTTGAATGTGATTATGAAGACAAAACCATCCTAAAAATGCAAGAACTTCTTCATTGTACATCGGAATCATGTACCGTCAGCGTCCATGCGAAGAGAAATCAAAGGGATTAAACTTTCGTGAAGAGTTAGGGATTAAAAACAGAATGTTGAAATTACTAAAATTCCCGCGAAACTACAATATTCAACAAAACTTTTTCGAGAAGCGACCAAACTTCACACTAAGCACTTTAATACCTACAAAAGCTCAATTATACCTCATATAGCTTGTAAACATATAAAACAGAGGTTGTCTGGATTACGAGCATACATATATCAATTAAGGTACTCGAGGGGGCTAAAATGCATAAGTATAAGGGTGAATAAATACAATATGCATGCTGAATCACACCCCTAACTTACACATTGCTAGTCCCTAGCAATGAAGTACAAAATAAGAAGAACTACAAGTAAAACACAAAAAAAGAGATATGTTCATAGGGAATATATCCCACTTTCAAGAGAGAACGATTGCATTTACCATATGCAATAAGCCGTTAAACCCCTAGGTTACCTTAGTGGACGAGTGTTGTCCCGTGAGGGTTTTTAGGGATGAACCGCACAAAGATCAAAGTTTCCTCAAAATATGCCCAATTAACATGCGATAAGCTCAACAATAACGAACAATATTTTAACATGTTATTAGAAAAGTGAATGAATTCACATGAAAGTTCATAGTTATTAACATTATAGAAGGAACTTCATAGAATTGAAACCTTAAAAGTGGGAGAGAGGTGAGCACATGCAAAGTATGATTTGGCAAAAACTTAAATAAACTGGATAAGCGTTATAGCGTGCATAAATATCAATCCTCAATGGATATTAAAATCAGCAAATTAATTTAGTATGAAAATGGAGGTAATACACGGGACATGCGAACATAGAGATTAAATGAAAATGGAAACTAGGATGCTCACATGCCACTAATGAAGAACGCTATATATAAGATGAAAAACATGTAATCTCAATGAAAAATACCACTCATTAAATGAGGAGAAATGTATTTTCACAGATTATCACAACTATTTAAACTTTTTAATTGAAATCACCCTAGGATCACATAGGACTTTATAGGGTTGTAATGTAGGCTAGGCTCGGGCTATGAAATAAAGGAAATATCTAAGAATTCAAAGTGTTCGGGATGAAAACTCGTGATAATGGGAAAATGCGGGTAAATCCAAAATTGGAAAACAAGTTCCCTAACAAGCATTAAATATGACAATAGGAGAGTAATCAAAGTTTATTGAACACTATATAAAACATATACAAACTTTCTCTTTCTTTTTGTTTTCTTCTTTTTCTTATGTTTCTTTTGTTTTTCACTTCTCTTTTCTTTATCCATACTTTCTTTTCTTCACTTTTCTCACTCTTTTCATGCTTAATTGCAATTGCAAAGAGAGAACATCATTCAATCCCAAGTAACATTCCAAACAAAGGTATGAAAGGTATTATGTATGGTTTATAACTCTAATGTGGAGTTGGTAATGGGATATTGGGGTTATGAAATGAAAGGCTATATTAAGGCTCAAAGCGGTTGATTAGGGAAACATTTAAGCTTAGGTGAAGGCTAATATGGGTGATATAGAAAATATTGCCTATGATCATTTCCTAAAATTTACGCAATTCTCGAGTCAAAACAACTTTGACAATCATGCTCAAGCAACACATTTAATAAATGAACTCAATTAATGAACGATCAAATGAAAGAACGGTGATATTACCAACGAATTCATCATTTTCAAAGAGGAAAGAATAGCGTATAACACTCACAAATGAAGAGAGGCCCAAATCTCACTCGGTGTAAGTATATATAATGCAACAAAAGATTACCGAGTTATAAAAATATTAAACCAAATCAATATAACAAGAAAAGCGCATGTGCTCGTGGGATGAAGTTTAATTCATGAAGTTATTCATAATATCAATGATTTGAGGACTAAAGTCTAATAACTTCTAAAATCGAGAACATGCATTGTTGAGTTATCAATTGGATTGATCAATTATTGAAATTTCTCATTGAAAATAAGGGCAAAATGCCCACAAAGGAGAAAAAAGAAAGAAAATATTTTTGAAAATTTTCAAATTTTAACAAAAAGCACGCTTTGTAACTAACATGTGATCAAATCCATTAATTAAACATGAAATGGATAGAATATACTACACCCCCTAACTTAAATGTTGCATTGTCCTCAATGAGCATTAAGAACACAACATAAAGATAGGACAAGAATGATATTACCCAAAATTGGAGTGATCCCCGATAAGCACGAGTCCAAAGAATCTACAAAATAAGTTAGTACCGACCACAACAAAAACATTAACAAAAAATTTAACTAAATACACTAGACTAAACTAAAAGGAAAGAAAAACTAAAGAAAGAAAGAATAAAAAATTAAATATTTATAACCTAATATTTGGACTTCCCACTAACTATACACTAGAAGACTAAATTTTTTAGGATCCACCCAAACAACAATTTGACTTTGGAAGATCAACAGTGGACCCTCCCTCGAAATAATGCCTCCTGAAAAATAAGAATTTCGTTTAAACAACGAAAGGCATGTACAAGGTGAAAGAAATTAATAATCGTCAATTATTAATTTTTGGGGGACGATGGGGGATCTGAATAATAAGGGTGACAAGACCACATTGATATCCCCAAGGTTTTTCAATTGGAAGGGGAGGTGGGGCTAGCCCAAGTGAATAGCCCATGAGATGAAGCATCTCAAAATAACATTCTCATTCAAGAATTAAGTCAAAGTCCTCAACAGTTTCAACCGATTTTGTGATAAATTTAATTGTTCGCTAATAGTAGAAAACTAAGGAAATGAAGGACTTTAAACCTCAAAAGAATTTGAAATATTTATAAGAGGTTGAAATTCAAAAGTTCTTGGATTAATCTCAAATGAATTCTTCCTCAAAAAATGGTGGAGGGGAAAAGAAAGTTTCAACCTCAACCGAGATTTTTGAAAAAGAAATCATCTCATCGAGTTGGACATTTTTTATATATCCAAGCATAAGAAATTTCTAATTCATTATTCAATTCCTTATTCCCACTTTGCAAAGTCTGTTCCCAAGAAAATGAGTGATTTCCTAAAAATCTTGATTTTCACGTTCAATTATTTCATTCTTAATACTTTGGAAGCTTTCACGCATAGTCTTAGGAGTGTAACTTTGAGAACTATTATCATAACAATTAAATCCATCAAAACAGTTAGGATGAGACATTTGAAAGTGGGCACTTCAAAAACGTGACAACACCAAAATTTAAAGTTTCCCAAAACAATTTAGTACAAGTCAAAAAGAAAGAAAAAAAGAATATATAATATACACACAAAGTACTAAAAAACTAAAATCCTAAAATGAACCACTCCCCGACAAACTCCATTTTGATCGAGCGCAAACTGTGTGCTTGTGTAGAAGCATTATCGTTGTTTTCGGTTCATTGCCTCAATACAAAAATCTAAACTATGACTACACTCTTTTGAGGGAGTATAACGGTCAATCCAGGCATTGAGAATCCACAGGGAGTGTTCGATAGATTATAATTGATTTATCACTTCAAAAATAAAAGCGTAAAAGGTGATATAGGTGTAAAAAGGGAAAAAGGAAAAATAAGAAGTTAACTATGCTAAATAAGAATAATAAAGCGAGGCTAGGGTAAAATCCCCGCCATGAGCTAAACACGCGTAGTTAGAATTTTGGTTTGAAAGCATTTAACTTATATTATTCAATTAATTATAAACATCACCCATGAAGGAATTTAATCCGAAAATGCGAGATAAAACGTTTGATAAAAAATGGTAACACGTGGATTAATTTTGGAATATCGCTTTAAACACTAACGTTGCATGAAAAAGAAAGTTAAATGGATAATATTTTAACTTTAATAAACGAGGTTTCAATTAAATGAAATTTTATTCAAAACCTAACTTTCGGAGGTCAACGCCGATTAATGGTGAAAACATGACCCCAACCCTTAAACTAGCTACTACACATGATTATAACAACAAATAAAACTTATTAACCAATGAAAATAAGAAATAAAAAGAATAACTAATTAATCAAAGTAAGAAAAAAAGTAAATAAATCATGGGACAAGAGAAAGAAACTATATTAACAGAGAGGAGAGATGAATAGTACTTACATACATAAAAATGGTGAAACCCTTAGAGAGAGAAGCTCTTAAAGAGAAACCTCCTAAAACTAACCTTAGAAGTGTTAAAAAGAAGTCCCACACTTAATAAAATATTTTTTTACTAAATACCCAACCAAAAACCAAATTAAAAAAGGAAAATTTTGGACTTTACGGCATTCCGAATAGATTTGGCATTTGTCTGAATCGATTCTCCTAAGCAGGTCCGCAATTCTGCAACTTGGATTAACAATACGGAAAATACCGCAGCTTCTTCATTATAACTCGAAATTAGGCACGGTCGAAGGTTGCACGAAGCTAACTCAAAGGGATACAACTTCCAAGAGACATTATGTCAAAAAAGTAAATTATGAAATGAATAAAATGCACTTGAATGTGACATTGAGTATGATTTTGAAGATAAAACCATCCTAAAAATGCCAGAACTTCTGTATTATACATCGAAATCATGCACCGTCGGTGGATGTGCAAAGAGAAATCAAAGGGCTTCATATTTTGTGATAAGTTGGGGATTAAAACTCGAATGTTGAAATTACTAAAATGCTCCCGAAGCTATAATATTCAACGAAATATTTTTGGAAAAAAACTAGACTTCACACTAAGCACTTTAATACCTTCAAAACCTCAATTATACCTCATATAGCTTGTAAACATATAAAACGAATGTT
Source organism: Sambucus nigra (assembly GCA_949130495.1). Classification (NCBI taxonomy): domain Eukaryota; kingdom Viridiplantae; phylum Streptophyta; class Magnoliopsida; order Dipsacales; family Adoxaceae; genus Sambucus; species Sambucus nigra. The sequence continues at coordinate 336,902,209 of OX422213.1, read as the reverse complement.
TTCTAGTTAATGATCATAAATATATGAATTAAGGTACCCGAGGAGGCTAAAATGCATAAGTATAAGGGTGAATAAATATAGTATTCATGTCTAATCACGTACGTAAGAGAATACAACAATCCTAGCATAAGGGTCTACATCAAAGAACACTAAGCTAAAACGTGAAAGCTACACAAATCCTATATACACTAGAACCTAATGCTCTGATACCATCTGTGACACACCACCTAATTAAATACCGGGTGATCAATCCTTCATCCAATTAAAATAGATATATCATCTGGATCATTCTTAGCATCACTGTCGAAAGCTTTTTAAAATTTAACTAACCACCTAGTATTCAAAATGACTGATGCCAAATTTTATCTTTTTATAAAAATATAACAACAAGTGAAATAACTATCATAACCAAACCATCCATGCATTAAAATAATCTGAACTAAACACTAGATAAATAGCTGAAATCAAATGGTAGCGAATAAACTATCAGTTCTCAATATAAAATTAAACTAGACATCTACTGAACCAAACCGATTCCACAAATACAGATTCTGATAAACTGAATAAAATAAATAACTAAAGGGGCGACATGCCCAAATGAAATAACTGAATTGTAGCCTACTCTAGGGATGAAGTAACCAAAGCATTTAAGTCCAAATCTTGCAAGCATCCACATGTACTGCAGCTACACATCCTTAGAAGAGATCATCAAACTGGGAATCCCTGTGAATGGAAACCTAAAAGGTTTTGGAAATTTTTTTGCAAGTACCGGTCAAAAACTAAGTAAAAACCATTTGAAAACATTTAGCAAGTATTTAAATTGGAGTTTAAACGAATAGTTATTAGATACACTTGATAGGCTATGTACACTCGTTTGAGTTCCCTAGCTCTCATCTGTAGTACGCACCTAACATCCCACCTAGTTAAGCTAACCCAATCTAACTAGGTCTCAAGCATCTAACTAAGCATACACTAGTCTAGCTCTCCCGTACCTCCCATAAAGTACGTTACCGAACAACTAATAATTAACATTTCTCTTATGTTATTTATTATGATCCTCATGTCAAGTTCTCACCCTTACATTCCTTTAAATTTGCACTATCTATCCTTTCTACTATTTATCCTTAAGTAGATTAAGCATTATTTAGATATACACTATCTACTCCCCCTTAATATAACAAATAAGTAAGATTAAACATTGTTAAGATATACACTATCTAGTCTCTTTACTATCATACATAAGTAAGATTAAACATTGTTTAGATATACACTATCTAGTCTTCTTACTATCACATATAAGTAAAATTAAACATCCATGAGTATATATATGTCACACTATATATACATATACATAATACCGCGTCTCCCGGACAGGTCATAACGATGCACACTTGCGTACTCTGCTATCAGTCCAAGTACCTCTTATACCTAATCATGGGATATCGGTTCAGAATGTCTCCTTGAACCATCAATCAAATCACATATATTGGAGGAGAACATAACACTAAGTCTTTGGGGATGACCACCTTTTCGGCATCATTATTTTTCTCTCATCGTTATCCACTATCAGTACTATGCTCTGGGTGCACCAATCTAGACCTCACTAAAATCATCAAGGTGGGATCTCCCACTTCACAAGACCCCCGTGATAATGGGTAGCGTAGGTATGTTAACATACACAAAAGCACATGAGGATTAACACAATAGGTATTCACACAACCTATATATACATATGACATTAATATAGGTATACACTCAACCTATAATATATATTTTCGTACGTAATATATATATAACACCTGGATATTCTACATATTATCAATTTACCATTATACTACTCATTGTATTTTTCCTGAGTTTTATTCTCTCCCTGAAGAGTCCTCATCACCCTTTAAGAAAAATAGGAATTTAAAACCTCACCATTCGGCTGGTACTAATCCTTGGGTAATCATTCATTCTTCCCGTAACCTAATTCATAAATTCTCAATATGCAATGCTGTCGGTTAAATATCGAAGGCCTCTTCCCGTAACCTAATTCATAAATTCTCGATACGCAGTGCAGTCGGTTAAATATCGAAGGCCCGAGTCTAACTTTATCATCATTATGAATAAGCCTAAGCCTCTACTATAGGTCTATTGAAATTCGCAAAGTCCTCATATAGTTCATTGCTAATTTTATACCCCGATTTAATTTTTGACTACAGATTTCGATATCGGACACCCTTTCGTAGAAAATCATAAATAATTAAAAAAATCAGAAAAAGATGAGGCCAGTGCTCATGCGATCGTAAAAAAAATATCTACAAATTTATTTTTTGTCAAATAAGTAAATCTTATCGGTTTGGCCTCAACACCGAACCGGTTCACTATACCAGATTTGGGAACCTTCTTCTTCTCCAACTCGTCTTTCTTCCATTTTGACACCTCAAACCTTCATGAAACCTCACCAAATTTCAAACCAACATAAATAATAACTACATAGATGTATATGAATGATTTCCAACATAAATTAATCACTAATTCATCACGAATTTAATCTGGAATCGATTATCCTCTAAAAGTACATAAACCCTAGTTTCTCATGTTATTCACATCTTTTAATCAAGAATATAGATTTCATTCACATAAATCATTCCAAACCCTATGATTTTGTATCACCAACATATATAAATGTCAGTACATGAAATCCTACTTCAATTCATGGATTATACCCCCACCCAAAAAAAAAATTCATATAAATCTTCCAAAAACACATAAATCGAACCCTATTCTACATGGGTATTATAACATACTTAATATAAACGCAAGATAAAAACTTGCCTCTTAATTAAAGGTCTAATTTCATTTATTAATGATGAATTTTTTGGTCTTCCCCTTAAATCCACTCTCCAATGATGTTTGTGGTGCAAGAATCACTTGAATCTCTCAAGAACCCTTCCTTAAACATAAATAATGGCTTCGCCTTCATCTCTAATGGGAATTTTTTGTATTCTATATTTTAACCCTAGCCTCTCCCAATGAGATACGGATAATTTTTTTTGAATTCATAGGTCTCTTCACCCTATTTGACCAAATGACTAAAATGCCCTCCTACGGTGCCGGTTTGCCCTAAAATTGCCCCGGGTCCCAAATTATACCCCCGGGTATACTATTTTGACCCTTCTGGAATCAACCATGACCTCTAAATCTTCATTCGAGTCACTTTATAAAATTATCTTATTTCTACCTCAAAATACGGCACACGTGAAATTAAAATAGGCCGAATTAATTTAAACTCTAAATCACCAAATTAAATAATTTCTTCGAATGAAATAAATCCCAAATCACCAATTTAAATAAATGCTCCAATTTAATTAAATCCTATATCCTCTAAAATACGGGGTGTTACAAGGGGCAGGGGCAGAAATTACAAGCCCCGCTAGTTGTTGCAGTTCCAGCACTTCCAACACCACACGCCTTGCCTCAGGGGCAATCGCAACAATTATAGTATGGTAATGTGTATTATATCGTACATAGAGAGATATTAGATCCAACACATTCAGTAGAGGGTATGTTTCCTATCTTTGGGCATGTAGGATGCATTTTATTCGATACTGGTGCATCACATTCGTTTATTAGTGCTAGCTTTTCTCTGTCATCGGGATGGTTGACTTAGAGTCAGATATAGTACATTAAATAAACTCACTCTTGTATAGAGGGGCACCCATATGTTCATGTGTATAGGTATAAGGGTAGAGATTGGTAGATTTAGGTTTACAATATACCTACTTGTTTTAGACATGTCAGAGTATGACGTTATCCTGGGGATGATTTGTTAGCCACTTATAGATCTTATGTGGATTATTTTAGGAGGTCCATTATCTTTTCCATTATGGGGCAAGATATATACTTTGTTTCAATGCCACGTCTAGAGGGAGGGTCGAGCACGCATTTATACTATATTAAGGAGGAGACTTCTAAGGTAGCTATCATTTTATTAGACTACATTTCGGTAGTCAGGAAATTCTCAAATTTATTTCAGGAGATTTTGTGGTTACCACCGAGTATCTTGATCGAGTTTGTGATTAATTTCGCTCCCGGTATGAGATTTATTACCCACGCACCATATTGTATGGCTCATTTGGAAATAAGAGAGATAATATATTAGATGCAACAATTACTGGGTCAAGGATCTATACTTTTCCTTAGGGTGCTCCAGTTCTATTCGTGAAGAAGATGAATGGATCATTGAGGTTATGTATTGATTATAAGGAGTTGAACAAGGTCACCATATGGAAAAAGTATCCGTCACCCCATATCGACGGCCTATTCATCCAATTCATATGTGCTTCATACTTTTTGAAGATTAGTTTGAGATTGGTGTACCCTCAGTTGAGGATTTAGGATTAGGATGTTTCGAAGCAACCATTCAAATTAGATATGGCCCTTACGAGTTCATGATTATGCCTTTCGGGTAACCAATGTGCCAGCAGTGTTTATGGACCTAATGAATAGGTTGCTTGGGGAGTTTTTGGATCAATTTGTCATATTGTTCATAAATGACATATTGATTTTTTCTTGAACTATAGATGAGCATGCTTGACACTTGCAGATGCTCTTACAGACACTATGAGACCATCAAGTCTATGCTAAGTTCTAGAAGTACTGATTTTGGTTGAGGGAGGTTCAGTTCTTGGGCCACGTCTCGTCTGAGATGGGGATATTAGTTAATCTAGGGAAGCTTTCGACAATGAAGGATTAGGGAAAACCCATGTCACCTACAGAGATGTGCAGTTTTCCTTATTTGGATGGGTACTACCATCAATTAATTTAGGGGTTCTCTAACATATCTATGTCTTCGACGGATTTGATGTGGAATGGCGTACCATTTATTTGGGATGAATTCTGCCAAAAGGCTTTTGATGTACAAGTGCAGAACCCATTAGGCACTTTCCTAGGGTTCGTGTAATTTGGATTGCTAATGTAAATAATAATAATAATAATAATAATAATAATAATAATAATAATAATAATAGTAGTAGTAATAATAATAATAATAATAATAATAATAATAATAATAATAATAATAATAATAATAATAATAATAATAATAATAATAATAATAATAATAATAATAATAATAATAATAATAATAATAATCATTTACTTGTGAAACGCTCTCGAATGTTGGAATATTGCTTAAGTTGTCGTAACAAAGGGAACCGGGTGATCCAATGCCTAGTGAGGTTCCAACACAATAATGGAATATAGAAACTAATAACATAAAGAAACGATGAAATATCAAACATACAATAACTAGATAGTATATGTATCAATTATGTTTTATTCAAAAATATTTCCCTTACGTTGGTTAAAAGCCATTGTCCTTTATGTTCAATACTTAATCGTTCCATTATAGTTATCATCCCGTTAATCCTTTACCAACACATTACCATGTTCATTTAATTTACTCTTTAATCTGTTATGCCATGTATTTATCAGTTCTCTCATCTTCATAATTTCCCATAATTCGACTTTGTAACATTTTAACTCAAATTATCATATCCGTATACCATTATTTACTTTTGTTCTTTCTTAGAATTCTACTAATTCCATGTCATTAATATTCTTTTAACCTTGTTAGCCTTTAAAGAGCGCTATGCTCTAAATTATCTTTTCAGTTTCTTTATCAAAGTTCACCAAATCCCATTTTTGTATAAGAAATTGCATCGACTTCCACAAATACCTCAATATGCTTCCTTGGATAGTTATTTTGGGTCTAAGCTGAAGTCTCACCCTACGGATCCTATCCCTCATTAAATGTTTTTGGTTGCTTCGAGTATTTTTCCACTTGTTACATCGCTGTAACAAACTTTTTTAAGTGCACCATTTAGTACCTTATGTTATTCTAACCGTTTTACCCGCCCCGAAGGCCAAATCTAAAGTAGATACCACCTTATAATCCTTGTTATACACTTGAACGCCTTTTACCATTTAGTCCTTATTACACATTTTTTATGTATTAGCAACATCTTTACTTTTAAGAAGTCTTACTCCATTTCCATGTGCAAGTACCATTTCAATCATTTAGTGTTCATTTAAAGTCTATAACAAACTCCCCTTTTATCACAAATACCTTGTTTGGGGAAAAAGTCACAATTTCAACATCTTTGGGGTTCATTTGGTAAATTACTTATTTTTAAGTCTTGGTTAAAGTTCATCAATTTGAATTTCAAATGTACAAAGATTTACAATTTGAACCCATATTTACTACATTTCTCTTTATGGCCCTTAAAAATGTTTAACAATATTTTATATGCTCTTTTACGTTAAAGTCACCTTATTTAATGTAAATAACATTATGAAGATGAACATAATATTTTTCATATAAATCAATTCTTAAATGTGCTCAAATATATTGCAAAATGATAATATATGACTTTCCTTAATGTTTCACACATGGTATATCAATAACTGTTCATACGGATCTGAAAAAGGTTTTACGTTAGCTGTCAACTACCTAATGCAACCCTCCTCCTTTATCTGGGCTTGGGACCGACAGTATCCAAAAAAATAAGACGTTAAGCGCAACACAAGCGGAGTTACACATGTTATATCAACCCTGTTGATTAATTATTTCTCAATATGAAATAATATATTTTTACATTATTTTTACTCATCACTTTCTTGAGGATATAACTCTAATATCCCACATTTTTGTAAGCATTGTTATGAATACATCCACTTTTAACACGTTATTGGGATTTTTATTTTATAAAAATCTTTACTTTATACACTAAAAAATTTATAACTTGAAACTATATTCAAGACTCACTTTTACCATTTCAAATTTTGCAAAATTATTCCATAATTTCATAATTTTTCCCATTTTAAATTCTAAAAAATTGATAACTTGAAAACCATACATTAAATCCATTTTTAACACTTGATTTCACATAAAATCATACCATAAATTCCATTTGTAAGTAGCTCGTATAACATTATGTATATTTTCATAAACATATATACCTAGCATGAATAACAAATTTCAAATATATTGTGACATAAAATAAACACTACCTCAGATCACTAAATCCTCTACATTTGTGTAGAAAATGTGCTCCAAGAATTGCACGAAACCTTGAAGAAGATCCATCTAAATAAACAACTTCAAACTCCATGGAAATATCCTTATAAACTTCATTAAATACATATCCTCAAAGTAACGTATGTGGATTTATGCTTCCAATTCTCAAATTATCATAGACATATTTTATGGGTTATTGTAGAGAGAGAGCGATAATGGGTTCTCATTATCTCATGTGTTTGATATTTGGAAAAAACTAGAAAATGCATTATCTCCACATCTTTTATCGATTGGAAAACTCAAAGGAGGGGGAGAGATATAAATAAATATATGATAGGTAGGATTTATAAAGTGTTATAACATGAGATGATCTAGTAGCCACATTTCGTCCATAGGAAGGATAATTACTCAAGCCCTATCTTATTATTTTTCTACAAACGCTAAGTTCAAATTGCTAAAAACTCGTCCCTTTTTGACCTTACACGATTGGGACCCCACATGTTCATTAATACCAAGGACTTTAAGTGTGTAAAGCTTGAGTATTATAATAAATGTACAACTCTTAATTTTCCATGACAACTACAACTAGTTGTCTCCTTTGAAGTTTATTACACTCATATGATGTCTTGTACTTATAGATAAATAATCAACAATACCAATTTATTTATCTAGTTCATAATAGTACTTGTACATATATATATATGCATATCTGATGATAGCTTACTTAACACTTAGTATATGAAGACTCTTACCACCCCCCCTGACTACCCTCAAGAAATAATAGAGGTCCCAAGGCGGACCTTTGACCTCAGACAGACAAATGCTTGGTCCCAAGACCTCCATTGATATCCATAAAAGAGTATAGGTCTATAGAAGACCTCTGTCATCCTTCTTGCATCCCATAAGGTCTAGTGATTCCAACATGTCATCTCACCAAGCTCAGTGACCACAACACCGGGGTTATACCAAGTCTGATGCCCATAATAGACCTCAATTTGAGGAGACACGACCTTCCCAAGTTTCCCAATCCTCAACACTCAGGTGCATCATTGTGTAACACCTAAAGGTCAACCTATGTCAGTCACATAACAGTTCTTGAGCTCCTAGGCCTCTGGAAAAATGTCATCTGCAGTCTGCCGGGTAGGTGGAAAATAGAACACTATTCCACCTACTGCCACTACTCAGTTCCACTTGCATTGAAAGTTCCCATCTACATTTAATGCTATTAGTAATTACCTTACACCACCTGCAAATCATTTTACCAACACTCCACCACCTTTCTAACACTGTAATACCTCAGAGGCAACACAGACATACTGTGATAGTCTAACCATTCTCTCTTCAAGAGTTTTCATATAAATAGAAGGCCGATGAAGGGTCCAAGGTCAACGAATATCGATAAATCCAAGAGGTTAATATCATAAGACTTGTAGAGAACATAAGGGTTTTAGCTTATATATGTGTTACCCTTTGTTCATTATGCTTTCAACCCAATATTGAGAGGATAAATTTCTAACTTGTATCACTACTAGTTATATTATACTTTGTATATCTTATAGATACCTAAACCAGTAATCAGTAACCCTTAGAAAAGTCTATCAGTTACTTCCTAATGTACTTTCTATTCTTGATGAAGGTAGTAAGACCTTAGACTCTCTTGACCAAATCTTAAGAGGTGACTTAGATTATAATAACTCTCTTTTATGATCTAATAAACAATGTAACACCTTTAACAGTGCATTTAGGACCCTCAACTGAGGTCCGAACCACTTTAAATGACATACCTCTCCTCTCACCCGTATGAGGTCCGTTTGGGAGCATAAGGGGGTCTGAAGTCACATACGATTTCAATACCCATCAATTTGGCATTGTTAGTGGGATGGGCATGTTCCATTTCTTTCAAATACCCATCTTACTCTATTAAAGATGCCAACCAATGTCATTTTGGATCTGTTTTGCAAAAAAATGGAAGCCCAGTAAAAATATCCCCCCTAAAAATAATAGGGAAAAAGTTGCTTAACGTGGATACCTTAAATCCACAAGATGAAGAGAAAGAATAACGGGGTGACCTAGATGAAGCATTGATCACCGTATGTATTAATGAGGAGGATCCATCCAGAGAAGTTTAGATTGGGGCTGGCCTGAGCTCCTCCCTCAAAGAAGATCTCATCCAGTTCCTAAAAGAAATAAAATACGTCTCCACTTGGAGCCACTCCAGTATAATTGGGGTGGATCCTAATATGCCCCATCACTTTTGTGTGGACCTAAATCACAAACTAGTTCAGAAAAATAAGGGGTTCTTTGCCTCATAAAGGAACAATGATGCCTAAGAGGAGGTTGACAAACTATTATCAACAAACTTTATTATATATGTCAATTATCCAGAATAGCTTTCTAGTGTGGTGTTTATGCCCAAACCAATAACAAGTTGAGGATGCACATTTATTTCAATGATTTCAAAAAATCATTCCCTAAGATTACTATCCTTTACCTCAGATTGGGACCTTGGTATACTCAATAACAGGACATGAAATCATTTCCTTCATGGATAACTACTTAAGGTACAACCAGATCAGAGTCGCCTATTCAGATGAGGAAAAGACCTCCCTCATTGTAGATAAAGGTACTTGTTATGATCTCAAATTGGTTTTAAGATTTTGTCTTAGCTTGTCGACATCCAATCTGAGATAAGAAATAATGAATAAGAAGTAAATAAAGGTAAGTAAATATATAGTCGGGAATAAGAAGAATGACATACATATTTACGTAGTTCAGTCCTCAAGAACAAGCTTTTGTTCACAGGTTACCTTTTAGTACTAGGCTTCAATTAATCGAAGGTCCTAGAATAGTACAATCACTCAATCTCTCTATTTAGGCAGTTAGAATGTAAGAATATATATATACTAGTGTATGCCCATGCCTGAAGGCAGAGTGAAAATTTCCCAAGTGCATAATCATAAAACGACAAAAAATTCGTTCCCCAACAAAACAAAGTGTCATTTTGAAAAAATTGGTCATAATTTCGAAAGTCGTGGGCATCATGACTCCAACTCCCATGCCTATAATAGTTCTTACATTGTCGCAAAGCGACGAAAATTTTCCAAGTAATTGCAAAACGGAAAAAAAGAAATTCCCCAACAAAATAATATAGATCGATTCAACAAACAATATAGATCCATCCAACAAACATAAAGTTGAGCAATAAAAAACTAAAACTAATTATAATCAGAACACAAACTAAAAGAAATAACATGTTCATAAGATCACTGAAAGAAAGGGCGTAAAATGACAAATAGCTTTCGAGAAACGTATCCACTATTATCGTGACATGCTGAAAATACACAATTTCCTAAATAAAGAATACAAAAACATGAATATTTGGTTTATGTATGTTGTTCTAAAATAATCCTTGATGTATTAATGTATTAAAACAAAAGAAAACGGAGAAGAAAAAACAATGAACGTGAAATTCAATGTATTAATGCACTAATGTAATAATGTACTAAAGAAAAATTAATGAACATAAAATTCAGCGTGTAATCTATTTTATCTGCATCTGTTCACCGAATATTAGTTGAAAGTTTTAACATAGCTTGAAAAGATCTAAGTCCCAAAAATCACAATTATAAACATAACCAAAAATCACGCTTAGCATCAATCCTCTGCCTTACCCTCTCCACTTGTTTGCATTTTTTCATTAATAATGTCTCCACTTCCGCACACTGCTTCAGCTTCAGCTTTAATCTCTTCAACTGATGATTTACAATATTAGCATATAGCCTTTGAATTTTGCGTTCTTCGTGATTTGTAAATAGAAACAGAAACTTATAATAACACAAACATCAATGTATTTGTATTAAAGAAACATTAATGAACTAAATAGGAGGTAAATGAGTTTGAACTAAATAGTAGGACCCCAATCTTCATCTTTGCAGATTTGTTCATTCGCGTGAGCATCATGTCCAAACATTTCATCTTATAATTTTCTATAATCAAAGGCTCTTAGTTCTTTTTTACCACTTAAAAAATCACAATCACTTGTGGCATCAGAAATTTGCTCCATGTTCAGGGAACATTTCACCCTTGAGTGACCATAAATTGTTGGAACTGCTAACTGATTCATTCCCTTTATCTTTAGACCCTTCCTTGTTGTAATTGCAAATACTTTCAAAATTATTGGGTAAAGAAGCATCTTCCTCAAAAATATCCTACCAGTTGATATCTACAGAGAAGTGGGTCCCGATATGAGGATTCATCGCATCTTGTATTGTGATCTTACACTCGCAAAATTTTCAAAATGATATATAGTTTTCAAACATTGGAAACATGAAAACATATACTTTAAAAATGGTATTAAACAATCCAAAAACCTATTAATTTTAACATTAAATTGTTCAACAGATATACATGATAAGTAAATGCAATATGAAAACATGAAAACTTATCGATGCTCGGGACTGATGCAGGGAATCGTCATGCCCGTTGAAGATGTATTTGGGCTGTAAATATTGAGTCAATTTCCTGTTTCAAAAAAATATATAGATTGTCAAAGTTATCAATCTTAAAGTAATAAACAGTCTAATTTATATAAAGGAAAATTAAAGTAATGCAGAGAAATGAACAAATTAGATCTAAAGAAGAAAATGCATGCTCAAATCAACAACATATCAATAACATCATTTTACTATAAAGAAGAAAATGCTAACTATAGTAGCGAATTAACGCTTGAGCGAATTAACAACACACTATAAATAAGAAAATGCATACTATAGTAGGGAATCAGCCTAAAAACATCCCCCAAAGTACATATAAAAATAAGGATTAGAACATTAAATTTAAAAAAACACAAGAAAAAGAAACCAAACAGAGAGTGATGGTACATGAAACCAAATCCAAGACCATCATTTAGAAATAAAAAATCAATAACATACTATAGTAGCAAATTAACTCTTAAGAAACAAATCAACAACATCATTTTACATCAGGAAATCATAAGACTAAAAATGAGATTCCATATTTTCTCAGATTTCTCAGATTTGAAATTCAGACTCAGATTTCAGATTTCTCAAATTCATATTCAGATGTGTTTATTAAGATACATAATGTGTTTATTCTCTTTGGTTTGTTTCGATTACAAATCTTGGGCAGTAATTGACTTATAATCCATTTTGATAAAAAATCTTTGATTATAAGATACAAATTTAAGAAACAACAATAATATCACAATAAAGAACAAATAATATAATAATAATATTTTAAAAGCAATTAAAACCAATATTTTAACAACAAAGAACCAAACAGAGGAAATAAAATGGGGCTGGGATATTATTTAGACCGAATAAAACATATATGTGTAGGGGTAGAACTCATCTTATAGAAACAAAAGAAGACTCGTGCACCAGATTTCTAGCCATTTAAGCAAGTAGCGATTGGTTCGGTCTTAATAGAGAAAGGGTCTCGTAGACTTGGAAGCGTAAAGCTAACTATTAGTGGAGGGTAAATTCTAGGGTAATGACCTGGAGGATAAAAGGGTAAGGGCTGGGAGTAGAATCAAGTCTTAATCATAAACCTTTCAAAGAATGTGAATCTTAGGACCAAATGAAATTTATCAAGCCAAGCCATAAAAAATTTGGTCTCAAGTAAATAAAGACCAACCAACTAACTTCACATAAGTATTGGTATTTAGCAACAGTAACTTCTAACAATTTAACCAACACATTAAGACTCAATATGGAAAATGCTGAGACTACATAAGCTTAAATGCGATAGAACATACCAACAGTATCGAGAGCTCAAAAAATCGAATAAAAAATACATACCTACAAAATGAGAGAACAAACAACTTGGGAAATCATGAATATTTTGTAGCTAGAAATTAATATGCAGTAAAAAATTATTACACAATCACATAGAATACAACTCTATCAAGTTTCTATAACACCAATAGGAATTGTTTTGGCAGACATATAAAGTTTTAAAAATATATGTATTGATTAATATAAAATTTTAAACGGGTGAAATGAAATAATTGGTATCCAAAAAATCAATTTAAAACCATACCTAAAAGATGATAGCTAGAAAATAATTCGTTCATGTTACTAGTGTAGATGGGGGGAACTGAAACATGGACTAACAAAAGGCCTTATGTGGCTCCAAAAGGATCTGTTTCTCGGCATGCCATGCCACCATCTTAAAATTTATCAATGGAAAAATCTTTTCACATACTCCCATCTTTTCACAACCTCCATAAGCTTAGCTGTAATAATTTTGTTATCAATTTCCACATCAAACTCATAAGCCACATATAGACCCACCAATGCATCCCTTAAATCGAAATCATATTTCTTAAAATCCTCCGCTTCAAACCCTAACCCCTTCACTATCGTTTCCTTCAAATCCTATAAAACACAAATAACTAAATCGAAATTATACATCTGACCGATGATAAAGTAAATATAAAAAAATGCAAAATTATGAATAGAAGATAGATATACTTATAGATAAGACTTTAGGGTATGGAGAATTGATGCCTGGGATGAGATATATAACTTTAGCTCAATAGTTTTCTGCTATCAATTAACAATCAAACTAATTTACCTGGAACACGTCATAAGTGCCATTTTACATCGGGCTCAACAATGTTAGAAATTCATTATTGTTCCGTATTTGCTTCAATATTTGTTATTGTTCCAACAAATTTTAGATCAACATCAACATTATCAAGCCATGCCTCCTTGATCTCATTATCCTCGTAATACACTTGTACAATAGATATGTCACGAAGGAGAGACTTAGGGTGGGAAGATTCTAGAATGTGGTGTTTACACTCTCACTCTTAGTTTAGAAGAGTAAGTAGCGCACTAACTTATAGACTTTGATTTGAAAAGAGTTAAAGGCCTAAATTCTAGGTGCCACACTCTTAAGGTATCAGATAGTCAAATTCGGGTCTAAATCACCCAAAAATGTGTACTTGGGACATTAACCATGAACATATTTTCAAAAGATCTTGTGGAAATGAGACTTTTAGTACTATCAGCTACGTGTCATCATAAGATCATTACAGCGAGACATTGAGTCATTGCGACGAAAGTGAAGTGATCCAGGTCGCGCTAAAGTTTAAAAAAATTTCACGACGCAGACAACCAGTGAGACAATGTCGTTGCAGTGAGTAAGACCATAGGTGTGGCATAACTACTACGAGGACAATTGTGCTATTGTCCATCCTTTTTGTAATGGATATGAAAATGCCAGCGACGATATTTCACTTCACAGAGAAAATCCATCGTTGTGGTGAAGCTGAGGCGAGGCAGGTCGCACATGCATCCAAAAACTTTTGTCCAGTTTTTCCATATAATATTTTCCAAAATATGTTTTGAGGCAAACTCCAAATATGTTTGTTTCTCAAATGAACACACATACTTAAAATATATAAAAATATGCAATTCTTTATAAAATATATTTTTCTATAAGAAAGGTATATTTGCATGTGTATTTGACAAAACTACAAAACCAAGGTTAACTGGAAATATTTATAAAGTAGATTAACCAAGGTGAATCTAAGCCCTCTAAGTCTTATAGCTTTTCCTAAGTGGTGTACTTGAGGTTAGCCATCGAGTGATTCTAGTTCATCGATGAAGATTTTCGGTGACCTTTTAGACAAAGACTCAAAAATGGTTTAGCGAGGAATTTAGACAATATATTCTATGGTGCACATTGAGTATGCTATACTTTTACAATATCCCCTTTGTTAAATTCTGTGACAAAACATAAAAAGGAAAAAAGTACAAGAAAATGAAGGAAATCTACTATTTTACGACGCGCCTAGCCAAAGGTAAATACACAAATATAAAATTACATTTTTTGCAAGTAACTAATCATTAAAAGAGACTTATCCATCTTCGTGAATAAAAAAGAAGATCTTTGTAAGGACATTTTTGTCCATTATCAATTTTTATGTCGTACGTCGTTACACCGTTGAAGAAATTCAAGATCGCATCTACATCAAAGGATCCGAATATCAAAGCATCTTCAACATCATAGCCTCAGCAAGAACGAACTTGGTAAAATTTTGTTTTTACGTTCCTTAAAGTTCATATTTAGTATTGGGAAATTTTTATAAAATGTTTTTTTATAAAAATAAGAAGTGTGTGTTTTTCAAGCAAAACGAGGCTTTTAAAAGTTTTTTAGGTTTCTGGGAAGCCGGACCGGTACGCCTCTATATCGGATCGATCCGCCACCGGACCGGTCCGCCCCTCAACCGGACCGATCCGCTTGCTGCAGATCCAGTAAACCACGGACCAATTACGAACCGAAGAAGCCAAAATTTAAAAGAACCGATCCGAGGTCGGACCGATCCACTCCCAAGCCGGATCGGCCCGCCTGGGATAAGTTCGAAGAGTTCCGTGAGATTTTAATCCACCAGCTCTTATTTTCTATATATATTCCTACTTCGTTGGTGTATTTTTTCAAGTCTTTGAGAAAACATTTTTAAGAGTACAAACACAACAAGACTTCAATTTTTGATGTGTCAAACATCTTTTTGATTCACACACAAAAATCCCAATTACTTTTGTGAATCTTTTTGAACCCTAGAACACAATTTTGTTATTGTTCAACCCTTGTGGAGAAGCCGTCTCTCTTCTTCATTGCTGACCACCTGGAGTTCCTGCGGGAGATTCCAGCCGACACTGTTTCTAGCCGTTGCTTTGAAGGTTTACCGAAGACAATGTGCGTTACACTTGTGGGCGATTATCAGATTGTATGTAAGATAATGGTCTTGTAAATTGTTCAAAGTTCTATAAATAAAAGGTTTTTCCCTTCGGGGATTTTTCCTTAACTTTGTGTTGCTTGCTTTATTTGTTTATGGGTTGACAATTGCACTTTAGATGCATGATTAGGGGCTGAAATTAAATAAGTGTGCTATATTAGAAAGTTACGAAGTTAATCAATTATCACACGTAATTCTCACGTTCTCAAATTGGTATCAGAGCAGGTTGCGCTAATTTATCGCGTATTCCTTTTTTCGCAAAATTGTGTGATATTGATTTTTTTTGAAAAATCAGTTGTGTAAAAATTCGTAATTTTTCAATGGAACGCCCATTTAATGAGGAGCCTATTTTTGAAAAAGTTCACGACCGTGCTGAAAAATTAAAAAGTTTGAATTTGAAACTTTGCAAAAGAATTAAATTTTTGGAAAAAGAAAATTCTCTCTTTAAAAGTAAGATTGAATATTTGCAAGCGTTTCAAACTCAAAGTGATATTTGTCGTGAGCACTTTGGTAATTTGTGTACTAATTTTGATTCTTTAAAAATTGCCAAAAAGAAGAGTGATGAGAGAGTCCTAGTTTTAGAGAAGGAATTAGAGGACTTAAAAAATTCTAGGATTCCCGTTTGTGCCGTCGAGGATAAAAAATTAATCGATGATTTTACGGCAAGTGAAAAGACTCTTAGGGATAAGTTTGTTTTAATTGAGGGTGAGCGTGATAAACTGTTAAGTTTAATTGAAAATAAGAAAAAGAAAGAAAAATTTTGTGAGTCCGATTCTGAGGGAGATTTTCATTTTAATGATATGGCCTTGTTTGCGAAAAATTTTAAAAAATTTCTCAACATGAACAAAAATAATTCTTCCAATAAAAATAATTTTCTTGAGAAAAATAAAAAGAAAGAGGAGGCCAAAGATAGTGACAAGGAGGATGAGATCAGGTGCTTTGAGTGTGAAGGGAAAGGGCACAAAGCTAGATAGTGTCCTACTAGGATAAGGAGAAAGGGGAAAGATACTGCTATGCCCGCCACTCTTAGTGATAGTGAGGGTGATGAGGGTGATAAAGGAGATAAGTCTGATAAAGGTTTGGGACATGGGATGGTTGTCGCCGTTTCTAGTCGTGTGAGCACACCCACTTTGTCTCACAAGAGTGCATACGAGAGCGATAATAGTGATTTGTGTTCTTCGAGTGAGGGAGAAAGCGAGGAGGAGAGTGGAGACGAAAGTGAGCTCCAAAAATCTTTTAGAGATTTGTACACCGAGACCTTGAAAACAAAAAAGTATAATAGGAATTTAGGTCGTCGGTTTTTAGATTTGGAGAAAGAGAAGGAGGTTTTGAGAAAGGAGAAGTGTGATTTGACCGACACGTTGTCTAGTCTGACGACACGTGTATCCCAACTCGAGAGTGATCTTGAACGTGCCAAGGAGGTCAAAGTAAATTTTTTGAACTCACCTAAGAAGGTTGAAAAGGTGGTTCATAAGGGTAAAGGTGAGAAGTTTGGAATAATTCATGACAGTGCTTCTACTTCCAAATTAGCACCCGAGCTGGTTCCCACTTTAGTGTTTGATTCACGTGAGTCTCACCCTAAACCACCTAGGCGTCCCATTCCCATTAGGAGAGTGCGTCCTAGAGTTTTTGAGAGAGGTGTTCCTAGGCCTATTTATGTTTGCTCACATTGCAAGAGGAGAGGACACCTTAGGGAATTTTGCTTTAAGTTGGGGTATGTGTCACGTTTTGCTTCTACACGTGTTTCTGGCACATATGCACCCACACATGATACTTTACATGCTCCTGGAGACTACATGAGAGAGTTTGCACATTTAGGTGAGCAAGTTAAGTTTTTAGTCAAAACTTCACAAGAATTGATGGAGGTTTTTCATAAGCTTTCACCACCTTTGGAAAACCCCTCTGAACCTAATGATTGAGGTTTGACTTGTTTACTAGTATAGGGTGATTTTCATGATGACATTGTTTGCCTATTGCTAGTATGTATCATTTTGTACGTTTTATTTTTTTTGAAAATTTTGAAAAATACAAAAATATTTTTGTTTTTTTTGGTTGCACCGTTTATGGATGGACACTTAGGATGACCGAGTCACAACATTATTCCATTATTTTCATGTGACTATTTGATAGTGTTTTGAGACAATAGGTCAATTCATCCATGTGCTTTATAATGTTTGGAGTCATTAAGATGTAATTAAGTGTTACTTCCTACATGTTTGACTCATGTTTCCTTTATTGCACACATGCACGGATTTGTTTTATTATTGTGCTTGTCTTATCACATGTTGGTTGGGTGTTTTCACTTCAATCGTGTCCTTAAAATGAATCAAGCGCCATAAATTTTGATAAGGAAATTGTGCATATAAAAACCATTTTGTGAGTTTGTATGTTTTGTTTGAAAAACGGAGAGGGGTTGCGAAAGGTAATTATCTATCCTTTGCGCAAAAGCCACCATTAAATTGGACCTAAAAATCGAGGAACTTTATTATCCGAGGTCCAAAGAGGTTAAAAGAGCCCAAAAAAATTGAAAGGCAATAAAAACAAATTCATGCCATTTATGGGCCATTTATGGGCCATTTAGGTTTTCGCACCAATTCTCCAAAGTTTGAGAATTTAGATCACCTATAAAAGAAAATATATATGAGGGAGTTTGGTTGGAGAATTTAAAACGGGTTTTCACGTCCTTGAAATGCTTGAAAATACGCTACATAGTTTTGGACGTTATTGGGGTGGGAATCATTTTGACTTTGATTTGTTGATTTGCATAAGACGATGTCATCTAAATTCAACAATTTTTACACCTAAGGATACTTTTGATGTTCATTCGTTATGGGTACACATATGCATCGTGCACATATGATTGATTGAGTTGATTTACCTATCGAATGTGTTCGCACCCATTCATTCCATTTCCATGACTTGGTTGTTTGAGTCTAAATCCATGGTGTGATTTTTGTATCATATTTGTTCAAATTGGTATCTTATTTTTGTACAAAAATTTGAAAAAAATAAAAAATAGTTTGTGCATTTATTTCTAAGCATCTCCTTGCAAGAGCACGTTTACCGTATTATTTGATGCCTTGTTTTGTATACCGTGACACCCCGATTTTGCTTATTTGATTCATTCTTCTCATCTGTCTATTTGGGGACATCATAAAAAGGGGGAGAAAGAATTATCACATTATGGGGGAGTTTGAATTTTGGGGGAGTTTTTGAGATATAGCTTATGTTTTTATCATATATTGGTATCCATGTTTATCTCATTTCAAACTCGATAGGTCACGTGGTATTTGGTTTGTCTCATGTGTGTAGGTATGATGATCAATATGTTGCACACCCTGATGAGAAAAGCTTTGAGTTTTGATGATTGTTGAAGATTGAAGAACAAACGATGAATATTTATACATTTGTATCTTTCCATCTTTAGGGTTCATGGGAGGGTAGATTTGTATAGGTCATTAGTTGATAATTCGGATATTTTTTATGTATGTACCGGCACAGACATAGGGGGAGATTCGTAAGGACATTTTTGTCCATTATCAATTTGTATGTCGTACACCGTTACACCGTTAAAGAAATTCAAGATTGCATCTACATCAACGGATCCGAATATCAAAGCATCTTCAACATCATAGCCTCTGCGAGAATGAACTTGGTAAAATTTTGTTTTTACGTTCCTTAAAGTTCAAATTTAGTATTGGGAAATTTTTATAAAATGTTTTTTTATAAAAATAAGAAGTATGTGTTTTTCAAGAAAAATTAGGCTTTTAAAAGTTTTTTAGGTTTCTGGGAAGCCGGACCGGTCCGCCTCTATACCGGATCGATCCTCCACCAGACCGATCCGCCCCACAACCGGACCGATCCGCTTGCTGCAGATCCAGTAAACCATGGACCGATTGTGAACCGAAGAAGCCAAAATTTAAAAGAACCGATCCGAGGTCGGACCGATTCGCCCCCAAGCCGGACAGGTCCGCCTGGGATAAGTTCGAACAGTTCTGTGAGATTTTAATCCACCAGCTCTTATTTTCTATATATATTCCTACTTCGTTGGTGTATTTTTTCAAGTCTTTGAGAAAATGTTTTTAAGAGTACAAACACAACAAGACTTCAATTTTTGATGTGTCAAACATCTTTTTGATTCACACACAAAAATCCCAATTACTTTTGTGAATCTTTTTGAACCCTAGAACACAATTTTGTTATTGTTCAACCCTTGTGGAGAAGCCGTCTCTCTTCTTCATTGCTGACCACCTGGAGTTCCTGCGGGAGATTCCAGCTGACATTGTTTCTAGCCGTTGCTTTGAAGGTTTACCGAAGACACCGTGAGTTACACTTGTGGGCGATTATCAGGTTGTATGTAAGTCAATGGTCTTGTAAATTGTACAAAGTTCTAGAAATAAAAGGTTTTGCCCTTCGGGGATTTTTCCTTAACTTTGTGTCGCTAGCTTTATTTGTTTATGGGTTGACACTTGCACTTTAGATGCATGATTAGGGGCTGAAATTAAATAAGTGTGCTATATTAGAAAGTTGCGAAGTTAATCAATTATCACACGTAATTCTCACGTTCTCAATCTTGTTATAGAATTTCTTGTCACGCATTATCAAACACATCAAGGTACCAATATGAAGAAATATGACAGGAAATATGATAAATATGAATGTGCGAATATATCATTTTGAACATATAAATATCATATCTATCTAAAATAACTCCCCCTCAAATATACAACCCCTCTCAAGAGACATGATATAGTGATAAATAAATCTAATTAGCTGAATATTCTTTAACAACTATACTCCCCCAATCTAAAAACTTCTACCCTTTTTGTCATGAAAAGCGACATAGGAAATAACTAAACACATAGTAAGATCAAGTTATCACGGAATTTTAAGAGAGTAATACATGATAATAAAATAAATAAATAGATAAGAATCATATAATGAGTGAATAACTAAAATGTTAGTTTAGGAAAGATATATTCATGAGAGTAATAGGAGTCAAATTAATAATTTAAACCAAACCAGGGAAGATAAAATATATCCAGCAAATATAAGACTAATGCTAAATAATGATAAGCATTCAAAAGTAATAGAATTATTTTTTGGTATGTAGGAAAAATACAAGAGAGCACCACCATGTTTAGAATAAAAAAGTCCTTAGCAAACAATACATGAGGAAAAGTATTTTCATCCAAAGAATGGTAACAGTTGTCGCTCAAACGAGTCATAACATCCCAGTAGCTAGGTTCATTAAAAAACAACTCGTAAGGATATTTAGGTATTTTTCTTCTCAAACACCAAAGTGGTTGCTTATCCACTGAAAATAAAGTTTCGCTCGAATTACACAAACTTTGGCACAAAGTAATTTACTACCTTCATTATCCTTACCATCCACAAGAGTCGAATAAAATTCTCTCACAATGTTAGGGTAACATGTTTTGGTTTAAGAGAAAATACGAATCCCATCTCTTTTATCTAAGAACTCATACAAAAGGGAATAAAAAAATGAATCAAAATTAATTAACCTCCCCCAATGCACATAACGTGTGGTGAAGAGTTTAATAAATCTCGAATGATTAGTGGAAATCGAGGCACGTGAGCTTGATTTTGGAGCCATAACGTAGCCTGAAATCACATATCAAGACACAAGCATATAAATCCTAGGAGATATGGAATGAAAACAAAGTATTGTATACTAACACTATGAGTATACAACCCTATAAATCTAAAGAAAAAGATACACAAACTAAAATCTTACTCCAGAGATTTAATCAAAACTAAAGATAAGTAGAAACTCATCAATCGTAGATAGGATTTTGTCGAAATCTATCAAAAAAGTTATCACCAAGACCAAAGTATAAAAAGGAGTAAATAATAAAGTCTATGGAATAAAAGCTTACCAATATGATGATTAATATACTAGAATGAAGTAAAGGAAACCTAAAGAACTTTCAAGATGCTAAAATAGGAGGAAGGCAGGAGGTATCTCTAAGGGTGAAAGACGTTTTGAGAGAGGAAATGGGTAAAAGTTCTAAAATAGTCCCGATTTGGGTATTTTAACACTCCAAGATGTTATCTCTATAGCGATCAAGTTTCTTAGGCCGCGCAAACATCGCTGCAATGAAGCTCCGACGACATAGGTCGCACCAACTTCCAGAGACCAAAAACTTTACAAAAACAGCACAAACCAAAAGGAAATATACATAAATATTCTTATATAAAAACAAGGTACATTTTAATACCTAAAATAAAATTTTGAATGACCAAAAAATTTATAAATAGATCATATAATGGTTCTTGGTTATGCCAAATACTTTATATAAATTATTGTTTAGCAGTCAAAGTCCTATGGTCAAATTAAGGCTAAAAAAAGTTAAATGATTCAAAGTCATAACTTGTGATAGAAAATAAATACAATCAACATTAACCCTTAAAATGGAAGAATGAAGATCAATATTTGAACTCACTTTTGAATTTTTTTGATTTTATGCAATAAAGAGAAAGCCGCATTTTTCCTTGAAAACTAAAAACATTTTTAACTAACATATTTCTCCCTCAAATAATGATTTATGATTTAAATTTCTAAGTCTAATATCTTTGATTTTACTCATGTTTTGAATGGATAAAAATCTTGGAGACATCACTTTTGATAAAATTTTGTATGTGGCAGCTTTCGCTCATTCATTACAAAGGGTAAGGAACTATTTTCAATTTTTCAAAGGTAGTTCTCACAACCAAAAGTTTCCGCCCTTACAAGATCATCACTCATGATCTTGAAAAATTACACAACTTATCAAAACATCCCATAAAACTTTTAATTTACTATAGAAGAATAAAACAAATCCCTTGATTATATTTTTCATGGAAATGCTCAAGTTTATTGTGCAGTGTAAAGTGCATGAGTTATGACAAATACTCTAAAATAAAAATCTCTATTTACTAAGGCATTTCAATCTATAAATATTTTAAACACGTAGTATTAAAATCCATAAATAAAATCATTTTTATAATAACTAAGTAGGTTTGCATTTAAGTTAATGGGATAAAATAATACCTAGCAAGCATAAAAGATCAATATTGTATAAGGCCAAAAAAATATAAGGGTATGAACAAAGAAAAGATCATATCTAAATAATAAAAGTAGTAATACAGAGAAATCAATATGCCTATCCAAACATAGTAAACCAAATACTCTAAGACACGTAAAGCACAAAAATCATATTTCTTTTTAAACAATAACCAAGATTTGGCACATATTTCTAGGGATTCTAGATCTCCTCTATGAATAGTTTGTTTCAAAACCCTATCCGAAGAAAGTATAAAGGAATTTAGTCTAGTAACTGAATTAGGAGGTGCATGAGGATCGACCATTTTTCCATTTCCCTTCCCTTTGGAAGAAACTTTTTCATGGGCTTCCAGTTTCTTATTCAATTTACTATTTAGTTTTCCACCCTACTCAAAATAGCCTAAATGTGACACGGGTGAAAGTAAAAGACAAAACTATGCAAGGTGTCCTAATGTGTGCAGATAAAGAGTTGTGGGTCGACGAGTCGATGGGGTTCTTTAGTTGTTACTTTCTAATTCTAAAGCAAAACTTCTTCAAGTTTACTTCCTTGTTAAATATGAAAACATGAAAGTCACCTTCACATGGATTTATTCATGTATATAATGAGTAAAAGATTCACCAATGTGAGATGGAAAACTGGCTGGGATGCTAAGAAATCTTGGTTATAAGTAAAACCATAACTTTCAAAACTGAATCCTCATTTATTCGAGGTGGACAACATGAAAACAAAAAGCATCTTATTCAATTTTTGAGACCTACTTCCATATTCATCTTTAAAGTGGTCGCGGATAGTATCTTGATCTCAAGCAAAGAGATTTAGTTTGCTAGGTATAATCTTGATTTTTCATTATCGTGTAGGGAGATCCTAAGGAACTTAATCTCCATATGAATAAGGTTAATGAAACTTCCCTCAAAATGTGGTGTGCTACTAACCACATGTGGAACAACAAAATACTCGCTATAGCCATTTAGTTCTTTAAATTGGCTTACTTGGTGGAGTTTTCCATGTAATGCCTTTCGAGGTCTATGGACTCCTCGTAAAGCCTAACATATTCCACTTGAAGATCCTTTTTCCTCTTATTCCTAAATATTACTCAAAGAGGGACTAGGAATAGTCATTTCTTCACTAGGCAGAAGTGGAACGTCAAAATCCTTTAAATCATCTAACTCATCAAATTTCTCTCCCTCCATAAATACGATATAGTTTTTTTCCCAAGAGTCATTTTCAGAGTCTGAGTCATCATCACTAAAAGTGTCTTTATAATCATTTTTTCCACCATCATGAATCAGATTTAAGGGACATTTCTTGACATATGCCTTCGACCACCACACGTAAAACACATAAAGGTCCTCTAAGATTCATCTTTGTTTTATCCAATTATTTGACCAATATAAAATATGATCAAATACTTTGTGCGTACGCCTCTAGACTAAAATAGTTTTTCTTCTTCTTAGAAAACTTAGTGAGGAATTCGACATCATCCCCATTAACATCATGGGAACTAAAATTGGGAGATGCCTTTTTTTCTTTAAAAGATAGATTTTTCTTATTCTCTTTAGTTGGCACTTCTTGGCAATAAGACAAATTTGCCTCGTAGGTTTGGAGAGAGCCAACCAATTCATATACATGCACTCGCTTTGTAATCAACGCTATAACCTCTTCAATGTCATTAAAGTTTTCATGAAACATAGGTGAGAGAGACTGTACTATTTTATGCACAATCTAATTCTCTTTAACGGTCTTACCTAAAGAAAAGACGGAGGTAACTATGTCATTTAGCACATCAGAGAACTCATCAAAAGTTTCATCCCCCTTAATGGTTAGAAGTTTGAAATTTATGGTAAGTTGTTGAAGCTTAGAATGCTTCATGGTGGAGGTGCCTTCGTAGGTCATTTTTAAAACATCCCACCCTCTTATGCGCTACGTCCTATTTTTTTTCTACTATAGATAGATTCCTACCCGCATGACTGTTTTCCTATCTCAATAATAACAATAAGATAAGAAGATAAGAAAGGAAGGGCATTTTCTCTTCCTACACAGAATATTCATTAGTCTCACTTCTAGAAGAATGGGTGCTAATCGGGTTATAGTAGTCTTAGAGCCTACCTCATATGGATATAACTTTAAACTAACTTGGAGATATGCAGTTAAATATAACATTAAGTTCTTTCATGTTCCACCCGTTCTCCTTTAAAAAAATTCGTCCCAACTAAATCTAATCTTATCAACCTAGACGTAATCAATAATGGTTTGGGATAAGTACATCCCATAAGAACACTATTATATATATGATCATCCATAGATATTAAATATGCTATCATACAAGCTTTACAATAGGAATGACTTCTACCATCAAATGAAGGAGGTCGGAGGGTTGAACTTGCATCCATTTCACAAAAAATGATATAAACCTAAGTTTTTATGCCGAAAGCTTGGAGTTCCTCTCTGATACCCGTTGAGAGTGTGCCTTTGGATGCTAGTTACCTAAATAAAAATGAATTCCCCTAATTCAAGAATTTTTTTTATTAATTTATTATTATAAAAGGGATTAACAATCCAATAGTTTATATGACAAGATATTTTACAAAATTTAAAAATCTTCAAGTTCTATCTTTGTATTTGAGATAATGATTCTAAAAGATGCGAAAAGAGAAAAACAAGCACAATACGATATATATGAGGGAAAGCCCCTCTAACGGGAAAAATCTCATGCCGACAAGAATGGCATATACACCATGGTAGAGTTTTAAAATTAGAAGAAATAGACTTATAACCTCACGATGCTACAATCGAATTCTACGTACATTGCACAACTGCGACATGTTTTCGTTCGTAACCAATGCCTTAGAATCCTTTGTCCAAAAAATTATTCTTCAAACTCTAAGTAACTTTTTATTATTTTAAGACGAAATCATTAAGCAGTCAAAATGCTACACCTAGTATTTTTTAGGGAATCCTAGAGATATGTGTGTTGGGGTGTTTACAAAGTTGTAGTGCTTTAAATTTCAAAAGGTGTTTTTTCAAACCAAGGAAGAGAAAATACTTACTCACTAATGGAGATTATATATTGAACAATGGTTTGAAAGAACTCAAAGAGTAGGAGTGAAAAAATGTCCTTTCAAATATGTGAAATGTTTTTACCAATAATTTTTTTTCTGGATCTCACTCTTGGTGTGGAAGAGTAAACAACACATTAAATTATAGCCTTTTGATTTCAGAAGAGTTAAAGGACCAAATGATATGTGTCACACTCTTAAGGTCTCAAATAGTCACATCAGGGTCTAAGTCACCAAAAATATTATAGACACGCTAACCAGGAATAACACTATGAAAGATCTTGTGCAAGGGTGATTTCGGCACTGTCAAACGCGTGTTGCCGAAGGGTCGCCTCACTTTTTCAACCAACGAGATAGTGTTGCTAGAGATAGGAAGGCCATCGTTGTGGTGAAATTATTGTGAGGCAAGTCATGCTATTGTCCTTAGGTTTTTTTTCATGGACATGGTAATGCTTGCGACAAGATTTCACTGCATGGAAAAAAGTCATTATTGTGGCGAAACTGTGACGAAGCATGTAATGCATGTCTCCAAAAATTTGTCCAGTTTGTTTTACATGATTTAAAAATATATATTTTTAAGGAAAAATCCATGTATGTTTATTTCTCTCATGAACACACAACTTAAACTATACAAAAACATAAAATTCTTTATAAAGTAGTTTTTTCTATATGAAAATTATTTTGCATGTGTATTTAACAAAATTATAAAGCCAGGGTTAATTAAAAAGATTTATAATTATAAAAATAGATTAACCAAGGTGAATATAAGCCTGTTATGTCTTATACCTTTTCCAATGTTGTCTACTTGAGATTTAGCATTGAGTGAATCCGGTTCGTTGTTGAAGCTTTTTGATGACCTATTAGACCAATACTCAGACATGTTTTGATAAGGAATTTAGACAATATATTTTATGAAGAACATACAGTATACTATACTCTTATAGGCAAGTTTTTGTAAGAGAAATCGATGCAGTCCATGCATGTCCATGTATCCTTGGCCAAATGTGTCAACCCACAATAAGATGCGCAGCGAAATAGTCAACTTTACATAACAAATACAAATATGTTACTATTAGTATTATCATAATGATATATTTCCCTCCTTAAGAATGACACCTACCCTTTTTTTTATCCTAGTGAACACCAAATAACTGCCAAAACATCAATGCCCTCTCTTAGTTGTCACTCATAAAACACTTATTTACCTATTGTTAAAATAATGCAACTTGACTTGAACCTCAAGAATAAACCCACTCAACTCACTAAGATCACCATATGGATTGAGACACAAGTGACCGATGTCGAAGAACATTTTTATCTATATGCCCATCTCGTAGCGTGACTATATCACTATGAATTTCATTATCATAATGCCATCCTATCATATACTTTATAGGAGTTTAAGACAACATGACTTCACTTGAGTTTCATGCTAATTATGGCAATTAATGTCGACACACTTGGAAAGATCGTGGTGTCCGAACTGCATTTAACCATTTAAATTATATTTCTTAGTTTCCACTTATTGCATGGGACATACAAAGGGCTTACTTATTCATATCATCGAAATTTGACAAAAGTGTGATGGCATGCACACAATGTGATGCCACTTGCCATTACTACCCATGATTGGATATCACTCCTAAATCTTAAAAGGGACGTTACCAAAACTTTTTCTTGTTGAATATTCACAGTCCAGAATGTTCGCCAATGACTTACCCTTGTTAAATCACTACGCAACTAAAACGGTTTATGAGCATTTTAATTTCAATGTCCAAGACATTCCTAACATTAAGTTACCCAACACTGATGTACCTGGTTAAGTTTCCTAGACTACACAAACTTTATCCTTCATCATAAGCCCTTTTCCTCAAATAGGCAAAGATGGAAAAACTATAATTTCCTAGCTCTCTAATGATTCATTATCACTAAAATTGTCTTAACCCCAAAGTCATTGCTTGTAACACTCTCGCTCGAAATGCCTATATAATTAACATCATTCGTCGATAATAAGAAACTCTCTAAAATATTGAAAATCCTACAATAAGAGGAACCTCAATGATCACCTGAGATATACTTCTCTGTTAAATGATAATACCGTCATTAATGAGATTTCGAGCAAACCAAAAAGATTCTACTAAAAATTTCCCTTGGCCTACAAATGCAACATATGTGTTTAACCAACGGATGAACATCCTTTCAACACCTAATTTGGTGCAGGATGACTCACTATGATTCTACACTTTTCGTAGGTAATGGGCACCTTTCAAACTAGGTACCGGACCCCTTTAGAATATTTTTTAACTACACCTATAATCCGCCAACATTAACTGTTAGTGCGCATTCTCGTGCTATTACCAGCACTTACCCATGTTCTGAAACACGTTGAGATATCACCTATGTCAAGACACGACCATGTTACTATTATTTCCTTTATAAAAATTGGGTGCCAAACTAAGACACCTATTTTGGGGGTTATGGGCCCACCATGTTTCCGCTGTGCAACTCTGATAACTTAATTCCACAAAAATTTTCTTATTTTTTCTATGGTCCCATTTTCCATTGAAAACCTTAAGACGTTACTCGATGCCAATCAAGGCTTAAACTCCTTTTACTACTCGATATGGGTTGTCACCCACTTTCTAAACAAAAATATCATTGTTAATACACATTTTTAGGGTTAGCACTCACCAAGACATTTGTTATTCTACTTGAGGATGTCGGTGAGACAATTCAATGACTAAACTCCTATCATTAAAGTTAACGAAGAAACCTCCAACCATGTTGTAATTCTTAGTTCTATCGTTGCGGTTATACGCACGCATAAACCTAAATTCCTGCTCACTTGACAAGGTCGAGCCTAAAGCCAAACTTTTGATGATAAAAAATAAAAATATGACCTCATGACTACACAATACTCTTGTCCAAAATTTAAACTTAAAGATCTAGTACCAAGTTGTAATTCCCCGACACGAATGGAAGGATCATGCGCGGGATAACTTGAACCAGTCTGGATACGTTAAGTGTGGAGTGATGTGAAACAACCTAGATATTGTTTCTAGTCCAATTAATTTAATAAAATTAATTGAGTGGGTACGCAATTCCATATTCTAGGTGTCTGATTAAATAAGAACAAGTGCCATTAGGCACTTCCCTACGGTTCGTGTAATTAAGGTTGCTAATGTAAATAGTAAGAATCACATACCTGCAAAATGCTATCAAAAGATGAAATATAGCTTAACCTACCGTAATAAAGGGAACGGGGTGAGCCATAGATTTATCAATTTTCTTAGCTTCAAAATTTCCCATAATTTGACTATGTACCATTTAAACCTGAATTATCTTATTCGTATGTTGTTATTTACTTATGTTCTTCCTCAGAATATTACCAATTTCATTTAATTAATCTTCTTTTGCCTTTTTTATCCTTTAAAGAGAATTATGCTCTAAATTATCTTTTCAATTTGTTAATTGGTGTTCACCAAATTCCATTTGTGTTTACGAACATACACCAACTGTCACAAATTCCTCAATATGATTCCATGGTCAGTGGTTTTAGGTCTAAGGTAAAGCTTCACCTAGGACCCTGATCCCTCCTAAAACTTTCTCGATGCTTTGAGTATCTTTAACTTTTTACATCGTTCTAACAAACTGTATTACGTTCACCAATTAATACCTTATATTACTTTGACCATTTTACATGGCCTAAAGGCCAAATCCCACGGTAGAAACTACCTTGTCATCCTTGTTATACACTCGAACGCCTTTTACTATTTAGTTCATATTGCACATTTTTCATGTATTACCAACATCTTTACTTTTATAAAGTCTTTTTTCATTTCCAGGTTCAAGAACCATTTCCATCATTTAGTATTCATTTAAAGTATTGAAGAACAAGGTCCCCATTTAATCATAAATACAATGTTTGGGGCGAAAGTTATAATTTCATCCTATTTGGTGATCATTTGATAAACTACCTATTTTATGTCTTACTTACACTTCATTAATTTATATTTTTAATTGTTCAAAGATTTACCATTTGAACCCATATTTATTACATTTCACTTTATGCCCCTTAAAAACATTTAACAACAATTTATAGGTTCATTTGCCTTAAAGTCACATTATTTAATGTAAACAACATTACAAAGTATTAACATACTGCTTTCATGTAAATCAATTCTTAAGCGTGCTCAAATAGATTACAGAATGACAATATGTGGCTCTCTTTCAATTTTTCACACATGGTATATCAACCCTCTTAATTATTACTTCTCAACAAGAAATAATATATTTTTACATTATTTTTACTCATAACTTTCATGAGGATACAACTCCAATATTCTTAAATTCATTGGGAAATTATGCAAAGCATTATAGTCCCGTATTTTTGTATGAATTTTCATGAAAACATCAACTTTTAATATGTTAGCAGGATTTTTATTTCATAAAAATCTTTACTTTATACACTGAAAAATTTATAACTTGAAACTATATTCAAGACTCACTTTTACCATTTCATTTTCTGTGAAATTATTCCATATTTTCATAATACTTCCCATTTTAAATTATAAAAATTTGATAACTTGAAAACTATACATTATTCCCATTTTTTACCCTTGATTTCACATAAAATCATACCAAACATTTCATATGTAAGTAGAATGTATAACATTATGTATAGTTTTAGATGCATATATACCTAGCATGCATAATAAATTTTTAGAATATAATGTTCCATAAAATAAGCCCCGCCTAAAATGATTAAATCCTCCACATTTGTGTAAAACAAGTGTGCACTAAGAATTCCATGAAAGATACAAGAATCTCCATATAAATATCTCCCTTCAAACTCCATGGAAATATCCGTCTAAACTTCATTAAATACACAACTCCAAAATACTACAAAAACCTTCAAAAATATTATAGTATCCTCTTAGTATTTACTAAAATAAATGTATGTAGGTTTGAGTTTCTAATTCTCGAAATGTCATAGACATATTTTCTTTTGGATAGTTTTAGAGAGAGATAGCGGTTCTCATTGTCTCATGGGTTTCATAATTGAAACAAAATCAACAAATGCCTTATCTCTACATTTTTGGTCTGCTGAAAACTTAAAAGAGAGGGAGAGATATAAAGAAATATTTGATAGGTAAGACTTGGAAATTATCACAATTTGAGGAGATTTGGTAGTCGCTTTTTGGCCAGAGGAAGGTCTTATCGCCCAAGGCCTGTCTTTGTATTGCTCTCAGATGTTAAATTCAAATTGCTAAACACTTCTCCCTTTTTAACCTTATGCAACTAAGACCCCACATATGCATTAATACCTAAAACTTTAATTTTGTAAATCTTGACTATTATAAAAAATGCATAGCTCTCAATTGTCCATGATATCTATAACTAGTTCTCTCCTCCTAATCCCATTCCACTCCAATGATGGCTTGTATAACCAGCTAAACAATCAATAATACCAATACATTTATCTAGGTCCTAGTAGTACTTGTACATATTTATATACTTTATCTTTATACAAACTCGGTAAAAGCAACACTGACTAGGGCATCCCATAAATGCACACACATTTATAAATATATATTATAACTAACATGTAACCCGCACGATGCATGAATGCTAAACCAATATAAAAGGATTAATATAAGAAAGAAAAATTAGAAAAGAAACATTTTACTCTATAAATGATCTGGTTAATAGAAACTCAATTTTAAAATGTGTTAAAAGTGCAATGGCCATATGACTTCTAGACTTTGTGTTGGCACATCCAAAACCGTATTAAACATATCCTTCATTGCAAATTTTCCCCTATATTTTCATAAATACATTCTCTACTGGGAGTTAACAAACGTAATGAGCTTAATCAAACATATTTTCACCCGAGGAACGAAATTTGTAATCTAATAATATAAGGTGAGGTGTAAAAAATATAACCTCCGTAAATTACTGAACATGCTCAAACTTGTTAATATATCTTTAGAAAAGTACTTAAAATGTGAAAACATAATTATACCCAATTTATAAATTAAAAAGTTAAAAAGAAAAAAACCAATAATCACAACATTTCTCTAAGACCCTTGTAAAGAATGGAAATTATTTAAAAATTCAAATATCTTCATGTGGTGAGAAATATACATTATTACATTTAAAAAAATATTTAATTAAATTATGTAAAATAACTTACAATTTGTTGGTACAATGAGATGAATTACTTCAGAGCACCCATGTGAAATAATAAAGTTTTATTATTGAAGTTATAAATTTTAAAAGTGTCATAAAATAAATAAGTAATCATTCTTTCGTATTAAAAATATATATTTTCGTTCTAAATAAATAGTTTGAAAAGACTAAATAGCTCTAATGTATAGAGATGTTGGATTGAACCAATTCCTATTATTGGATATAACATATTACTAGAGAGAGAGAACATGAGTAAACCTAGGATTCAAAATGGACCTCAATTAATAGTTTAGAAGTATTTTTCAAAGTGGACCTACCAAAAACAATACAACAAAACTTAAGCGAAAAGGTTAAAAAGTCACATAGATATAATTTTTCATCACATAAAACATCACAAAAATCCCTATAAATACAAAACTTGGTGTTTGTGACTTTCACTTGTTCCACCCCTATAAATATAACACTTTTTTCCACTTCTTTTGTCACCATACAAAATTCTAAACTTTCTAAACAGACAATTGACCTACATTACTCTCTTTACCCCAAATCCAATTTAATCCAGATTAAAATAGTTATCTTGTTGATCCTATCCTTTTTTATTTACCTCGTTGTTGTATTGGCACAGGATAGCGCAATGTCACCAACTCCGTCATCGTACACCAGAGCTAACATTTGTTGTATTAGCGCAGGATAATGCAATGTCAACTACTCCATTCCATCACTGGATGACGTAACGACATTTTACCCACTGATTACTACCACCATTATCAAATGAAAAATTCATATTCCATAACACATCAATATATCACAAAACGTAGTGACTTGCTTATCCGTAACAAATTAGAAACCAAATATATCAATCTCAGATATAAATTATTTTATATGAAGAAAAACAAATCGATAGAGACAATACAGTACACACCCAAATAACTATATATACACTAAACAATTTAACCATATTACTTTGATTTTACTCCTTAATTATATAACAACCATGCTTTGTTTAATTTCGTTCACCGACTGCTGGAGTCGTAAGAAGAGATTGGGCGTCGGGTGAAATATGGTTAGGGATGTTAACAAGTTGTTTCCAATTTGGTGAGACTTCTACCATCTTATATAAACTTCATATTTAATAACATACAGTAAACCGCCTCTATAATTTGGTGTGCAATCCCTTATATAAAAGACGGGAAGATATAAATAGGAGGAAGATAATCATAAAAAATACTAACATCTAAATAAAAAAAGTACAAAACCATCACCTAAATGCAAGGTTTTCACCGAGATAAAGGGAATCCATATGGGCGGTGAGTTCAGAATAAAATAATTAAAAACCCGATCACCATACGAAAATCCTAAAATCGAAAGAGAAAAAATGTCAAAGAAGGAATTGTGCGGGGGTAATTGGGAGAGAGATCATAGTAGTAGAGCAAATGCACACAAAACTTGCTCTTATATAGTTTACAACTTCGATATATGTACTAACACTGCTTACCGGCAATTATGCCCTAAGAAGATAAAAAGACACTATATTTTGGAAATGTAAAAGGCTTGTTAATCTAAAATGCATAAACTTAAGAAAGAGAGAAAAAGTGAATGGGTTATTTAATAGTGGATGAAAGGGCGGATACCCACAAAGCATAGAGAAATTTAAATACTGGTAGAAGCCTCTATGTAGAAGACTGAATGAAATGGTCGAATAAATATTGCCTTATGTTTTAGAATATTTATATAGCTATATGTATAAATATATGCATACTAAATAATCTATGATTTTGAGACAATTACATGCCACAAAATAAAGTTGCACATACACATAAGTTGTTTTCTCGCAAAATAATTTCTTGCTCGAAATATTTTCTTATCAAAACAATAACTTTATTAAAATAAGGTTTATACCCCATGAATTAAAATAACCTTAAAAATATGTTTGCCACACTTATTATATAATATTAATAGAATACAAGTGGTTCACGTACTTTTATTTCATTGTTTAAGGATAAGTATTATTTTTGCCAATTATTATCCTTTTTATTCATTCACATCATGCATGCACCAAGCCAAGCCTGAACACGGCATGAAATTTTGAGTTCGTTATATTCAACCTCTATGTACTACATATAAATTTTTTCATGAAATTTTTTACCTGGAACGCTCTCTTAAAACATAAATTATTCTTTTTAGCACTTGTGTAACCCATGCAGTGCAATGCACATAACTTTTTTACTTAAGATTGTCACGCTGCCCAAATATTTCACAATTAAATTATTTATTAAAATCATGGATATTACAAATATGATCTCAATTTATTTTTATTATTAGATCTTTAATTTTTTTAGGACTTTGTTAGTTTAAGTTAAATAATCCATTGTTGTTATCCACTCTCTTTTGTAAATAATTTGTGGCTAGATCTCAAAACCTGTTATTTAGAAGTGCCATCAAATCTACCACCTCTGTTTCCTTAGGGAAATATAAAATACTCAAACAATAATACTCCATAAAAAAGAAGATCACTAAAAATCAGGAAAGGATGTAATCCCATACGTTGGGGCTCATCCTGGCATTGGTTAGCAAAGCATAGGAAGGGGTGTCTAATCCACACATCACAACCATAAGAGGTAGACTAAATACACCCGAGAAATTGATGTATGATCCCAAAAAGTAAGGCCCACTTAATATTACATGAAGGAACACTAACGAATCAAGCCAGATAAACATGGGATACAAAGAGGAGGATCAAAGAGAAAAGGTATCAACGGTTAATGAAGAATATGTTGAGGCTGAAGATAGTTGAGGTTTAAATACTACTCACATGTGTTTTGTATAACCTCTTCCATTCCAAAAATACTACGAACTATATGGACTAGGCACCCTACACAATAGAGATTAAGTACTTTCACCAAGATCACAAAACTCTCATCATTAGACATGCTAGGTCCAAGATGTCATGCCCCTCATGCCTCATAGTTAGTGTGATATGAGGCACATTCTTGAGGGAGGGATGTGAACATAGACCCCCAGGGGTTAGACATGTGTTGGACCCCTAGACTTGTCCTATACTCAAACTAATAGGAGTCGAGGGGAATCTAGGAAAGAAGGGTGGGGATAACCACCCTCAAAGCAAGAAACACTTATCTCAATCTACTAGGAAAGAAGCTTAGGTATCTAATCGAAAGGAAAAAATCCACGCGGGGGGACGGGGGAGGGGGGGGGGTGGAAGGGTATTAATTTTTCCAAGAGATTATAAGTTATCCAAACCTTGCATAATTTAAACCCCTTATGGTAAAACCTAAGTATAATGGAAGATATAACCCTAACCCTCGACTCGAGATGGCCTAGTTAGAGACTTAAATACACTAATGGAAAACAAAATGAGATGTAGTTACTTAGGTCGTGAGCCACACCACGACGGGAAAAAAATTATCGCAGCCCAAGTCAGCGACCTACACAGTGACAAAAAAAATGGTCGCGGCCAAAGTCCGTGACCCCTAACCGTGACGAAAAATGGTCGCAGCCAAAGTCCATGACCCACATCGCCACCATTTTTTTAAAATAATTTATCGCGGTGTGGGTTACGAACTTTGGCCGCAACCAATTTTCGTCATGGTTGGGGGTCATGAACTTTGGCCACGACCATTTTTATGCACGACAAAAAAAATAAAAATGGTCATGAAAAAGTCCATGACCATATTTAACTATAATAAAAAAATAGTTTTTTGGGTCCAATACTAAAATTGAGGGTCTCGTGACTGCGCGATCGGTTACTACATGTTACGTTGGACTCGCACCAAGTGTTACAAATATTTATTATTGGCAAAACAACATAAAATATTACAAATTGCGAATCGGGAACGTTGTTAATAAACTAATATATATACAAACTTAAAAATATACGTCTTAATAATTCACATACCAAAAAAAAAATTGGCCAGAGTTTCCTCTATTTTCTAGACATTTCAAACCCTCTTAATATAAAACCTGCTTATTATAAAGCCCGCACAGCCATAAAATTTAATAATCAAATTATAAAATCTCGCACGATCATAAAACTAAACAATAAAACTATAAAAGCCCGCACGATCGTAACACATAAAAAAACATAATCATGAATGTCATCAACATTATATAAACAATCTTCATGATGTAAACCATTGCCTTCTTCATGTGTTCCACGTGCACAAAAGCAAACGATACAATGTTATCCTACAAAAAATAGGATATCAAAAAGAAATTATATCAGTAATAAGGTAGTTAAAAAAAATCCCATTCAAGCTGAAAAATTGCATATACGAGTTAAAATTATCAACATATCAGTTCCTATGAGTTACATTGATTCTGTATGAGGTTTTGGTGCCTCTCACGGGGCCGTTCGGGGGATATTTCGAGGTTTCACCCTCTAACGCCTTATTTTTAAGCTCAAGTCTAGATATTTAAAAATTATCATCATATTCTCAAACCATAAGTCCCATGATCGCGTAGTCAGTTCCTACGAGTTACATTAGTCCCGTGCGAGGTGTTGGTGCCTCTCACGGGGTAGTTCGGGAGTTGTTTCGAGTTTTTTCCATCTAACGCCATGTTTTTAAGCGTAAGTCCACATATTTTCAAATTATCATTGAATTCTCAAATCGAGAGTCTCGTGATTGCGCGGTCAATTTCTATAAGTTACATTGGCCCCGTGCGAGGTGTTGTGCCTCTGATGGGGACGTACGGGGGTTATTTTAGGTTTTCACCCTCTAACGCCATGTTTTTAATCCTAAGTCTATATATTCCCAAATTATTGTCATATTCTCAAACCGGGAGACCCATGGTCACGTAGTCATATCCGGCGAGTTATATGGGTCCCATGCAAGGTGTTAGTGCCTCTCACGGGGCAGTTTAGGGGCTGTTTCGAGTTTTTTCCGTCGAACACCATGTTTTTAAGCCTAAGTCCTTGTAATTTTAAATTATCATCGTATTATCAAACCGGTAGTCCCATAATTGCACAATCAGTTACTACGAGTTATATTGGTCCCTTGCGAGGTGTTGGTGCCTCTTACGAGGCGGTTCGGGGGCTGTTTCAAGTTTTTGCCATCTAACGCCATGTTTTTTTAGCCTAAGTACTCATATTTTAAATTTTTTATCATATTCAAAAATTGGGAGTCCCGTGATTGCACAATCAGTTCCTACGAGTTACATTGTCCCGTGCGAGGTATTGGTGCCTCTCACGGGGCCGTACAGGGGCTATTTCAGGCTTTCAGCCTCTAACGCCATGTTTTTAAGCCTAAGTCTAGATATTTTCAAATTTTCATCATATTCTCAAACCAGAAGTCCCGTGATCGCACGGTCAGTTCCTACGAGTTACATTGGTCCTGTGCGAGGTGCTGGTTCCTCTCACGGGGCTGTACGGGACTATTTTGGGTTTTCACCCTCTAACGCCATTTTTTTAAGCCTAAGTTTAGATATTCTCATATTATCATTGTATTCTCAAATCGAGAGTCCCGTGATCACGCGATCAGTCCCTACGAGTTACATTGATTCCACGTTAGGTGTTAGTGCCTCTCACAGGGCCGTTTGGGGGCTGTTTTGGGGTTTCACCCTCTAATGCCTTATTTTTAAGCCTAAGTCTAGATATTTATAAATTATCATCATATTCTCAAACCGAGAGTCCCTTGATTGCACAGTCAGTTCCTACGAGTTACATTAGTCATGTACGAGGTGTTGGTGCTTCTCACGGGGTCATTCGGGGGCTGTTTTGAATTTTTATCGTCCAACGCCATGTTTTTAAGCCTAAGTCCTTGTATTTTCAAATTGTCATTGTATTATCAAACTGGGAGTCCCGTGATCGTGCGATCAGTTCCTACAAGTTACATTGATCCCGTTTGAGGTGTTAGTGCCTCTTACAGGGCTGTACGGCAGCTATTTTGGGTTTTCACCCTCTAACGCCATGTTTTTAAGTCTAAGTCTATATATTCTCAAATTATCATCATATTCTCAAATTAGGAGTCCCTTGATTGCGTGGTTAGTCCTTATGAGTTACATTGATCCCGCGTGAAGTGTTGGTGCCTCTCACGGGGCCCTTCGGAGGCAGTTTTGGGGTTTCGCCCTCTAACGCCTTATTTTTAAGCCTAAGTCTAGATATATAAAAATTATCGTCATACTCTCAAATGGAAGTCATCATTTAACATTGTTATTATCATAACAATTTAATATATGCATAAAAGAGTGACGAAATGGGATTTAATACCTTGCAAGCAAGGGCACATAATGCCATGAACACTATTCTTGTCGATCATTCACTCCATATACTTTACACAATGGATCTAAAAGAAAATTACAAATACTATTTAGATAACGGTTCAGACAAAAAAATGCACACATTTAGAAAGAATAGTAACATGTTTATCAAAATTTCATATTATACTTTCAAAATCACCTACCCTAACCCATTAGCTAAAAGACATATTATACTATCAAATACATAACACGTCATCTAGGAAACAACCGGTGACAATCCTAAATCTACCTTTTCCTATCTGACTCATCCATTTCTAAAGTGTCTTAGACCTTTTAACCATAAACACAGGTAGAAAACCTTCACACAGTACAATTAAATCATCACCCAATACCTTTAAACAAAACAACCACCAATACCGTAAAATTGTCACCATTATCATTACATAAGATAATAGGAATGAATACTCAATATTCTAATGAACCATCTACAATTAACAAAAAATCCTCTCAACATAGGTCACGATGTCTATCACTGAACATAACATAACATGAGGCACGACTTAATTTTTTTAAAATAAAGAACAGTTCCAAATTCGATAAATCCAAATTTTCAAATATAATCTGTAAGAAGCACTTAACTCTAACATATTAGTTTTGTATGTCAAGTGTATGTGAAGGGCACTTATCAAATAACACAAAGATGTAAAAAACAACATATATGAGACACATAATACATAATGCCCCCTAACATAAACAATATTACAACAGATTTCAACAAAACAAAAGATTCGGTATAGAGGAACTCAAGAGCCCTGATAAACCTCCAATTGTTATTCTTAAATATCCTAAGTTTCCACTCTATTAATGTGAACCCCACCTTGTGAGAATGGATCCATGTATATAATACTTTAGACAACGCAGGTAGTGGAGCATATAAGCATTGGATATATTAAGAACAAACACAATTCACAACATCAAATAATGAGATAAATTACGAGGCAATGGTGGGAGGACTTAGAAATATAAATTGATTCACAACTTAGAAATATATCTAATTTATGATAGACCTCAAAACTACTTACAGTGGAAAAAATCGTGATACATGACACCAATGCGCAATGTTACTCACTATAAAAACTCGTGATACATGAACTTCATTATCCATTGCCTTCAACCTCTCCATATCTACAAACAAAAAAAGATCATATAATATCCAAAATTTACAAAAGAAAATCAAATTAAAAACCCATGATTTAGAGCACCTATATAATTTCATTAGAGTAACCACATAGAAAATCCCAAATCATAAAACCATATAGGTAAAACAACCCATACCAAGTATTTTAAAATCATCATAACCCTGTAGTGGAGATACTTGATCATTATAACCCATAACAAGTATTCAAAAACATCTTCTACGAAATAGTTACACAAATCTGAAAATAAAGAATTCGAATCAATATATTATGAAGTCCACATAACGCATACCAAGTATTCAACAACATCTTCTAAGAAAAAAATGATTCAAATAATAAAATGAAACCATTGAAATAAGACTTATGTTGTGCCCAATGAAATGTCATGTAAGAGACCCACACGTGTCATGGCATGTTCTCACAACACATATATGTAAATGGTTATATAAAACATACAGTAAAACCTAGATTATGAATAAAGTGAGACATAGAAGTTCTCTATCAAAAGTCATACAAAATAAGAATAATGAAGTCCACATAAACATTATTAAACATAATTAAAACATATCTTTGCAAGGATAAATTACAAGATCTTAGTGTTTTAGCCTAATCACTGTGGAATAGAGACAACATTAGTAAGAAACAACAGAGGAATAATGAAATAAACAAATACATGTAAAAGAACATAGGAATATAATACATGTGAAAGAAAGTATAATTGTCCACACCATCAATCATGTTAATTCCTCAATGAAATATTCCATATACAATAGGATAATTTTGCATAAGCCAAACAATATCTAAACAAAATGGTTGCCAATTATAAAAATATTGTAAAAGATTTATCTCGGAACTAAGAAAATACCAAGGGTTTCTCATTTATTTGCACGATTCTTTGATTTAGCATAATCGTCATATTCTCATATCAAATCCCATCTAAACCCAAAGTAGCAACTGCAAAATAATCAAATAAAAACATAAATATAAAATTAGATCTACATAGGAATCATACCAATGGTAAATAAAATAAGAAATTCATATCTACATAATGAAACTAAGGGTCAATAAACTAAGAATCCCTAAGAATCATAGCATATATTCAGAGCACTATATCAAATCCCATCTAATTTTTATATTTTTTTAACCTTTTCTCTTTATTTCCACTTGACTTCCTTTAAAATCTTAATCTATAAATAAGAAAAATAACAACATATCCTTAATAGAGGCACACGAAAGTTAAAAAGCAACAAATCAAACTGAGCAGTATAAAATCAAATTTTTTAGGGTTATTTTTAGTTTTATGCATCTTTTTTGCCTAAAAAATAGGAAAAAAATTGAGAAACAAATCAATAAACTAAACTAATAAATTAACTAATAAAATTTCATATAATAGCCAATTTGAGCAACGAATTTCAGCAGCAACTCAAATTGAACAAATCAACAACTTAAAATTTCATCAACAACATTAAATAAGAAAACAAACTGAAAAAAAATGTACCTGCTTCTTGCTGCTCTGAGCACCATCTGTGTGCGGAGGAGAAATCAAGCACCAACAAAACCCTAAAGACCCTAACATAAGCAAGCAACCTCCGATGTGTATGTTTTTTCCTTTGTTTGACAGTAACGAAACCCTGACGACTGCGTGCAGAGGAAGGGATGAGTAAGGCACCGTCGGTTTCATTGTGATAGGCTCCGGTTTCATTATGATAACCCATGTTTGGGATAGGCTCTGGTTTTGTAGGGGATTTCGTTATGAGGGTTTCGTTTGGGGGGAAATGAATGAAATGAAGTAAGCGCGGGTATGAAAGAAATGAAGTAGTGTTTTTTTTCATATTGAACATGGTCACGGCTCCCCACTAGGGAAACCTTTAATGAAACCATATCAACCCATTAATTTGCGTATGATCACGACCCATAGTCATGACCCACATCAAGAAATGGTCACGGCCCCCAGCCGTGACTCCATATATGTATGTTTTCTCCTTCGTCACGCCTATGGCCACGGTCCAAGTTCGTGACCCATCCACGACCAAGATTGGAGGGAATTTTGACGTAAATTTGGCGCTAAGATGGTCACGCCCTAGTCATGGCCCAAGTCCGTGATCCACAGTGGTCAGGGATTTAGTCCGCGACCACTTTCAGAGCATCCATTATTTAGTATGGTAATGAATACGGTCACACCAAAAAATGAGATGATTACGGCCCATGTCCACGACCAGCTGGTCGCGGACTTGAGCAGTGACAAACTGGGCATAACCATTCGCATGATTTAGTGTAGTGTTATTGCCATGAATAAAATAAGGAACCCCTTAGAGACTTCATACCTTGATTCAATAAGGAAAATTAGAAGCGGTGGGTTATGTTGAGAAGATTGCAATGACATCCCTCATAAATGGTCAACAATTGGGGCCACTACCTTGTCCCATTTCAAAGGAACCTCATTATTATGAACAATGTAGTTCCCCGACCCAAATTTATGGGTTACTCGTGATCAACGTGATCCGAATTGAGCCATTAGGTGTGAAGCGTAATGAAACAGTTTATATAATGTTGCTACTCCAGTTTTATGTTAATTAACATTTCACTTGTATAGCATACGATTCTAGTTTCAATATAAACTACATAAAGAACCCATGGGGAGAATTCCGAGTCCAATTAAACAGAGATACTAATGTAAACAAATAAATTACACTTACCTGTACAATGCCCTCAAAATATGAACTTGCACCCATCCTATTGTAAGAAAGCGAGGGTGTGAGCGTATGCCCAGTGGGAATATACAAAGCAATATAGAAACGAACGACAAGAATGAGTACTCTCACGCTACAATCACATGCATGCGAATACATACATATATATATATATATATATATATATATATTCAGATACATTAATCGCTTTACTTTCAAAAACCTTTCTTATCGAGGTTAATTTACCTTAATCTGGCAAACACGTCCATTATTTAAACTTAGCATCTTCAACTTTACTTAACATACCCGGTCAACACTTGAAGCCACTACACTTGATTTATTCTAACCCATTCCATTATCGAAATCATGGATTTTTATTCCGTTAAAAACATACTTTAGTATTTTCATTGAAAAGTATGATTTCAACACATGCATTCACCGTATTCGAAAATACTTGTTTATTATTTGAAAATATTTCAATACATACTTATGCAAATTATGGGTTCAACAACTTATGTTACTTAACCACCCATTTTCCAACTTTACTTTACCCTTTTTGCATTAACTTATGTGCATTAATATATTTACACTTTTGCCCATTTTCCATAAAATTTCCATTTTGGCAAGAAACTTAAAAATATTTAGACAACTCATTCCATATTTCATTCCATTAATATCCACTGTTTTCTTTTACTAGAAATACAAAAACAAATATTTTTTCTTATATTTTTATTCCATAAAAATGCCCATTATTTCTTTTACTAGAAAATACACAAAACTAATATTTTCTCACATTTTTATTCCATAAATATTTCCATTATTTCTTTTACTAGAAAGTACAAAAAACTAATATTTTCTTACATTATTATTCCATAAAAATATCCATTCAATAATAACAAGACAAAAATATACACCAAGTAGAGTCTTAAATAAGAAGAATAGATCATCCCACCACAAATGAAGCCAGAATAAGTGGAAGGCTTGAATGATCAAGGAAGATGACAACCCTCCACTTCCTAAGGTGGCCTCAAGAGGGGTTGTCTTGCACCAAAAGGTTTGTCTCCAAGAAACCCCATCAAAACCCTCAACAAAAACCTCCAATAGTATATTCATCGTCTTCCCAAGAATACCCCCTTCAAATAATCATGAAGGTTTCCAGCAACACTTCTAATTTCATAAATTTATTTTAACAGTGGGGAGGCTATCTCTTTTGTGGTGTGAGTATAGTCATTATATTTAAAAAACTTGGATGGGTTATAGACTGTGGAGAGAATTGTTCGAGAGTGTTGAGAGAGAGAGATGGAGGGGACGATTTTTGTGTGGCTTACTACCCAAATCCTCTCTTATAATCCAAGCAATGAGATGTTTACCAAATTAAGGAAACCTTATCCTCACAAACCGTTCCTATATCAGGTATTGAACCCTTCATAAATTGACAGCACACACATCGTGTGGTTGGTATTGTTGTCAACATTATGGCACGTCAATTTCAATTCATCTCTCTCTCTCTCTCTCTCATATTATATTAACTCAAAGTCTCACAACACCCAAAGAATCCCATTAGACTGTAATAGGTTTTAACCCACCAATAAGCATCCGACAGAGCATATAGTAGGTCTAAATTTCTCATACGTCATTCGAACGATCGGAGATGTTGTTTGAATGACATCATCCCTCACTTTAATGACATTTTACGTGCGACATCGCTGGTCACTTCTAGCGTAATCCTCTATAGTTCGAAGGATCCCCTTTTCTATCATTTTTCTTTATTTTCTCTTTTTCCTTTAGTTTTTCAATTATTCACACACACACACACACACACACACACATATATATATATATATATATATATATATATATATATACTCCATGTACCATCCATAATCCAATAATTCTCTATATATTCAAATTTGTTACCCACAAATCCCTATAATTATGATTAGTTCCTCCGCATATAAAATCTATATAAAACATAATTTATTTATCGGGGCATGATATTACAAACTTCCCTCCTTAGGGAATTTCGTCCTCGAAATTCTTGGTTCATCACAATTTACAACCCAGTCACCTATGACCAGTTTTAACTACTAGGGTATCCTCAATGTTACGGTCTAACCAAAGGACTTCAATTTCATAGGCCATCATTGCTAACATAATCATAACAACCCTAAGGTCTTATTGCAAAATTTCAATCATGTCTAACACGTCTACCTCAACAAACCTTTAGATGGTCGATATTCACCAAATATCTCAACTGTGACGATGAATCTATTAACATGGATTATTCCTACGTTTCCTTAAAAAATCTTAGATCATGCTTAGACTAGGTTGATACCAACTCAACACCTCTCATTACATAAATCAATGATTTCTACGACAATTGCCTTATCTCACACTCCTACCTAACTGATATTTCTTAAGACATCTATGTTCTAACACAGGGTCACCTTGTGTATCACAACATGAGCATACACAAGTAATCATCTCCTCGATCCCCAAAATTTCAAACCAAGTGCGACACTACCACCTAATATGTTATCAGGTTCCAATCTTTATAATATCCTCAATTCACAACCTCGGGACATTCGACCAAGTTTCCACTAGTTATACCGGATAACTAAAAATCATGTTAACCCAAAGAAATTAGTAACATATGAAAATTATATGCACGAACGCGAGACAACACGAGCACACA
The DNA here is from genome assembly GCA_949130495.1 of Sambucus nigra. Classification (NCBI taxonomy): domain Eukaryota; kingdom Viridiplantae; phylum Streptophyta; class Magnoliopsida; order Dipsacales; family Adoxaceae; genus Sambucus; species Sambucus nigra. Next base: position 336,857,267 of record OX422213.1, on the reverse strand, counting down.
AACTAGTGTAGAATAAAGGTGCATCTGAAGAAGGGGGTACTCACATACCATGATGCATCATCCGTAACCAACCTAACCCACATCACTGCTGAGCCAACGCTTTGCTATACCTGACTGAAAACTGATTAACAACTTCTTATTACTGAGGTCAAATAAGGCACAAGAATACAATGAAATCAAAAAATTTCCAAGCCACAAAAAATGATTTCATTCTGACAACGAATCGTGACACACGGTGTACGAACCCACGACATACACTTAAAGCCTCTAACTCTTATCGATACTTATTAAAGACCTTAGCCTTGCCATGTATCCTGGTCTTCTCTCTTAACCCTGATGAGTTATAACCATGAATCGTATGTTCATGCCGGACGAAAGGAATACAAAATTAATTTCTTCGAGAAAATGCTAGGTTTCCCTCCTTAGGACTAATGCTACCTACCCATTATTGGTAAACACAACTATCCCAAATTAAGGTGAAGTCACTTCTCTTGACACTCATTAATATTTACTGACATATCAATGCTAGGCCTCCAAAGTTTTAACATGTGGTAGTTAACCTCGATTTTCAAGATCGCTCTCTTTAAGTAAAACACTATGCTCACATAATTTCAAACACTCAACTCATGAATCATTGCTATAACCCTTAGCACTGCCTACATGATTCCAAATTATAACCATCCTAATGGCTCATAATCATTCTAATGGCATCTCAACTTTCATGCATCATTTATGCCTAACTATTTCCCTTAACAAAATTATTACTAACCATACATGTAACACATAAAGGTGCTATAATTAGCCGAACGGCTCATCCCGAGTGCTATCTATAAAGCCATAATGAACACCATCATATCCTAAGTCTCCCAGGTGCACCACCTAGCATTGATCACCTTATTTATCTTCGAAATTATCCTCGAAGGTCATATCATGACACATAACTATAAGCAAAAGCCGCAGCACTAACTCCAAGGTAATGTCACAAATTGGCATGATCTAACCGTACTACAACCATCAATGGTCTACCAACATCTATGTAAACTTCAATACAATAATGATTCCCAATGCCTCATGGGTGACGACACCATTACCATTTATTTCTCTAAATAGCATACACATCTCAGTTTCCCTATTACTAGGGAATGACTACTACCGTATTAACATCTCATTTAGACAAACCTTAGTATATATCTTCAACAAAATTATCAATAAGATTTAACAAGCCTACATACTTTAGTCTTTAATGAGCATTTAACCACTACGATCGAATTGTCTCATCACGTAAATGTCATATTACGTGCTAATATACCAATTCGCACAACTATATATTTTGGTAGGACACGGGATGCTGGGTATTGCCTATAAACACCAAGGCCCCTGATCATAAATTCCACAAGGGATCCTACTTCTCAATGCCGTACTATAATCATCAAACTATAAATTAATACCATCTAAGTTTGGTTGGACACAGGATGTTTGGTATTTCACAAGAGGAGGCCCACCCTAATGACGCCACTAGAGGTCATATTCTAAAACATCACAACTCATCATTGTGACTTACGTAAACTCTTTCCATAAATGGCCCGTAACTCTAGTCACGGTTAATAAGGTACATTCATCGACTAATAACCACTAAGACATTCATCCACCATGATAACATTCTATCAACTAAGACTAACTTATCCTCTAGCGTTGGCTCACGCAAATTTATATGCTCATCAAATTTACCACCAATCATGGAATAGGATCGAATTTGCCTAATTATAACATTGATATAGACCCATTATATGTGTCGCACCTAAGGCTACATATACTTAGAATCACGATTTTCCTTTTACATAATTTTGACACTCTAGCAATCAATCCCCACCGTTGGTTATTCACAATTTGGTGCTATTACCCAATGGGCGATAGCTCATTCTATCTACATCTTCAAAGGCTGGAACACAAAACACCCTACACTGCGAACCTCGGTGTCATCCCTTATTGGCTTACGTAGGCACCCGTGAATTATTAACACACTTAATCAGACACACATAAGCGATTTATACAACTAACCTGAACGTATGCCACTTGGCACTAATTTACTTGTTGTACTAACCTCTTTGACTAGCGTAACTGTCCCAAACCATCATCGACATCAAAAAATCTAGTACCTACCTCACCATGTCACTCCCGAAAGAAACCTTAAACCTAGAGCTCTGATACCATTTGTAACGCCCGACTCGAATTTATGGGTTATCCGTGGTCAACTTGGTCCGAATAGAGTCGTTAGGTGTGCAATGCAATGAAGCAACCTATATAATATTGCTACTACAATTTTATTTTAATTAACATTTCACTTATTTAGCATGTGATTCCACTTTCAAGATAAACTATGTGAACAACCCATGGAGAGCCCCCCCACCCCCCCCCCCCCCCCCCACCCCGAGTCCAAGTAAATAGAGCTACTAACGTAAAAAAATAAAGTACACTTACCGGTATAACGCCCTCAAAATATAAACCCGCATCCAACCTGTTGTATCAAAGCGAGGGTGTGAGCCTATGCCCAGTGGGAATATACAAAGTAGTATAGAAACAAATGACAAGAATGAGTACTCACACGCTACAATCATATGCATGCGAATATATATATATACCTTTGAACAATACATTTTCAGATGCATTAACCGTTTTACTTTTGAAAATCTTTCTTGTGAAGATTAATTTACCTTAATCTGGCACATACCTCCCTTATTTAAACTTAGCATCTTTTACTTTACTTAACGCACTCGGTGAACACTTAAAGTCACAACACTTGATTTATTCCAACCAATTCCTTTAACGGAATCACCCCTTTTTATTCTGTTAAAAGCATACTTTAGTATTTTCATTGAAAAGTACCATTTCAACACACGCAATCACCATGTTAGAAAATACTTATTTATCATTTGAAAATCTTTCAATACATACTTATGCAAATTATGGGTTCAACAACTTAAGTTACTTAACCGCCCATTTGCCCACTTTACTCTACCCTTTTTGCCTTAGCTTATGTGCATTAATATATTACACATTTACTTGTCCATTTCACCTTTTTTCTAAACATTTATGTCATTCATTCAAGTTAGGTTGTATTAACACGTTTTACCATGCAAACCATTTCTTGACATGTTCCTTATTCCTTTATCTTTTCTCTGAATCTTCCTTTACTACATACTTACACTGGCTCCACACCGATGGCTATGTGCATCATATGCTTTGGCTAGTGATTTAGGGCTTTTCACCCAACGGCTGCGGGCACTTCTTGCTTATATCCCGATTTCATCTGAGTTCTCATTAATGTGTTTAACATTTTTCACATGTCCACATTATTCCATTTCTTTGCTTAACCCGTCTAAAGTCAAAACCCAGACTTAACCGTTTGTTTTTCCATTAACACTTCGAAAATTATTTCTTTTCTTCTTTAAGTCCCTCACCCACACACATGTGATTTATACGAAAAATTATTCACGCTTTAGGACTTAATTCATTTTCACACATATTAGTGTAAAGACATTTCTTAATATTTTTATTCAATAAAAATGTCCCACTTTAAGTAAATTACGAATTTACCCTTTTGTCTACCAAACTTGCAATTTAGTTCCTTAACAAGTGTTATTTTTTGAAATGGTTATTAAGTCTCCAACTTAACATGTAAAACACTTTAACAATTTTAACACTTGTTAATATCACACTTTTCCCAACTTTCACACTTGTTACCTTAACACCCTTAACACATAAAGTATCACCATTTACACAAGACTACTTTTTATTTCTTAGAAATTTCCATTTCTTTCATTTAGCACATGTAGTCTCATAATCTACATTATTCACATTTTCAATATCCTTTTTTCTACACAATTGGAAGACTAAAATTTCCTTTTGTCTTATTTCATGTTAAAACCCAACAAAATTTTCTGTAAACTTGCTCACAAATTTATTATCAAAATACTACAAGTTTATATGCATAAAAAAGTTGACTTCAAATCCTAAAATTCTACTAAATGGGTTAAACATACATTTCATTCTAGAAATTTATATCATGTGCGACAACCATGATTTTAAAGTCATGAAGACACTTTATTAATTTTCTTAAAACTCAAAGAATAACCATTTGCTATAAAATTTCCTTTTTGTAAGAAATTTAAAAATATTTAATCCATAAATATTTTGACAACATCATTCCATACAATATCCATTATTTTCTTTTACTCGATATACATAAAACTGATATTTCTTACATTTTTATTCCATAAAATTATCCATTATTTTGTTTACTAAAAAAATACACAACTAATATTTTCTTATATTTTTATTCTATAAAAATGTCCATTATTTGTTTTACTAGAAAATCCACAAAATTCATATTTTCTTACATTATTATTCCATAAAAATGTCCATTATTTCTTTCACAAGGAAATATACATTTTGTTCATGATAATCACACACTCAACATTCAATAATAAAAAGACTACAATATACACCAAGTAGAGTCTTAAAAAAAAAGTAGATTATCCCGCCTCAAATGAAGCCCAAATTAGTGGAAGGTATGAGAGATCAAGGAAGATGATAACCCCCAACCTCATAAGGTGGCCTTAAGAGGGGTTGTCTTGCACCACCAAGTTTGTCTCCAAGAAACCCCATTAAAACCATCTACAACAACCTCCAATAGCATATTCATATTCTTCCCAAGAATAACCCCCTTCAAATACTCAACAAGGTTTCCAGCAACACTTCAATATTCGTAACTTTATTTTAATAGTGGGGAGGTTATCTCTTTTGTGATGTGACTATAGTCATTATATTTAAATAACTCGGATAGGTTACATATCGTCGAGAGAATTATTTGAGAGTGTTGAGAAAGAGAGAGAGAGAGATGGAGGGGACGATTTTTGTATGTGGGTTACTACCCAAACCCTCTCTTATAATCCAACCAATGAGATGTTTACCAAAATAAGGAAACCTTATCCTCACAAACCGTTCCTATATCAGGTAAACTACACCAAAAATAACAATTTGACACACCCTGATATTAAAAATCTTGCACAGATTAAAACTGCACCAAATTCTAGCACGGTTATATGACAATCTAACACACTTTAAAATAGTGCCAAAATTTGGCATTGTTTGCCAAAATTGATTACATTTAAACTAAAATATAAAATACCCTAAATTGAGCACTTTGATTTCTCGCGGCTCATCTCTCTCTCTCTCTCTCTCTCTCTCTCCGGCCATACTAGATTGGGTGCATACTAGATTAATACATGTCATGTTTTGTGTTTTGTGTTTTGTGTTGTGTAAATGTTGGGTTTTCATTTTGTAACCTACGAATTAAAGAAACTGATTTTGGTTTCAAACTAAGTTTGTTATCTTATTTATGTTTAAGGTGTACATTTGGTAATTTATCTTTCTTTATTTTTGTAGGTTGAAGAATCGGGTATTCCATTCCCACGCCGAAATTTTGGGTTTGTTTCTCTCTTGTGTATTAAGAGGTAAGTTATTTTTTATGCTTCTTTTGTGTATTGAATGTACTATGTTTGTTCTTTTATATTAAATTAAAGATGAGTAGGCATGACAAGATGTATTAATTTTATACTACCATTATTTTCTCCTCATTACAAAGGTTTATTTTATTATCTAAAATGCTATTTTCACAATTTTATACTACCATTATTTGCTCTAAGTTTTTTTATTTTTGCATTAAATCTTCACTGTTAAATCTCTCTCTTAGAGTGTGTGTTTGTTATCTGGCCTAAATTTGATGTTTTGTATATATTTAGACATTTGGTATTCTATTTTCTTGATTTTTATTTGGATGTCTTAGCTAAGTTGAGGGATTTTACAATTTTTTGTTTTCTTTACTGTCCCGTAGGTGTTTGACAATATATGCAAGTGACACATTAGGAGGAAATTTTTTATACTATGTGAATTTTGTATTTCTTTTAGGGGTGTCTTGAAATAATATTAAAATTTGGAGTGTAAGTTAATACATGAGATAAAATCTAGGTTAAATTCAAACTTTGGGGCGTAAATTAATACATGTCTTAGCTAAGCTACGTTTATGACATGTTGTTGCGATTGTTTTGATGACAACATCCTCACACAGTTTAGCCTCACAGTGTATCTTTGATTTGAACCATGAATATTATGTTTTCTTTTTAGTTTTTAGCATAATATTTGGGCTTTCAAACATGGTATTTTGGTACTAAGTAAGTGTAGATTTGTGTTTATTTACTATTGAGTAAGTGTACAGTTGTGATGGTGTATTTTATAGTTACAATTGACATTTAGTGTTTCAAGTAAATTTCATTTGTCTATTGACATTTGAATTTGTTACTTTTTTATGCTCAGTGCTAATGGAGTGCATTGTATTTTTTGCAAATGTCGGAATAAATAATGCCGACATTTATAAAAAAAGTTATGAATTCCCGACTGCAGCTACGCCGACTTATTAAAAAAACGTTGGGAAATATTTTCCCGACGCTTTTTATATATTTTTTTTACGTTTTTTAAACGTCATCTCGTCCTAAAATTCTTGTAGTGATAATGTATTTCGTTATTTCTTTAACTTTCTTGCATCATGTTTTCTTTTCTTCGAGTTTTGGTATCGGTGGAATTTGATTTTTCACGCTATACCTCATAAGCTATCTAAAACCTTTTTGGTGATTGCTAAGAAAGAGAGGTTCAACTGTGTTGTAACACATATCATCATCATTCCATCGATCTATTAATTTATATGTGGATCAAGTAGAGTAATTGGTCCTTATTTTTTTTTATATCTACTAAGTTTTGATGTAATTCCTATTGATTGTTTATTCAATTACGCGAGTCTTATATCGTGGAAGCTTGATAGAGTTGTCTCTTGTATTTTAGGTTCGTGGACTCTTTGAATCACTTGAAATCGAGTATATAATCCATACAGGACACTCTAGTGGTTTAGATATATTGTTTCATAAATGCTCGCCATCAGTATGGGGCTAGAACCACCACATATGGGCACATGATCAATTTATTGTTATGATGCAGAAGGTACCTAAGACCCTCACTTATACTTTTCTACTTTATGCAACTGGTTTCACTGATGGAAACTTACTATTATCATGAGAAAAAAATAAGTGAATAAATTAAATATATTTTCCTATAGTATACCACTGACATATATCTTGCTTATGCTCTATTACAGACCTATTCTCAAGATGCGTTATTAACTTCATATTCCTCCTCAGGAAATTCTTACTTTCAAATGATAAGAGTTATTATTCTATATTTTTTTTAAAGTTACAATACATGTTTTTAAACTAGATAATAAATTGATCTTAGGTGGTATTGAGCTTAAATATTTTCCATAAGCCTATAGCCTCGGGGCATTTAATCATCGCCCCTCCTTGAGGAGGAGACGCCCCTAACACCAATTTTTAAGGCATTGAGCTTCATGACATAATCAATGATGCATATCTCGATCCTTTAGTTTTACCAATGTCTATATTCGGTTTTAGGAATAAGATAATTACATTTAAACGTGCATTTTTTTTTTGTTATTATAAGAATATTAGTTCATTGTCTCCATATAGGCAAATAAACCTCTTGTTTCCAAATTTTTAAAAGAAAGGTCTCCCTTGCCTTTTATGTGCGCATATACTTATTTACACACTCACATAAAAGCTTAATCTAGTTTTAGTTGGTGGAATCAAATAATTAATATTGACAAGCAGTTTAGATTGTCATGATATGAGCAAGAAAACAATGAATGATAATATTATGAAGGGACAATTATACATACATAATGTATAGGCTATGGTTGTGGTTAGGAAATAATAATTTTAGTTGTATTGGATGATATAGGTAGATATGATTTTCATTTTTTAGTTATTTATTAACTCTGAAGTTTTTCTTAAGATGGTTAGTCCAATGAAGTTTTATTTTCTCATTGGCTTTAGATGGTTCTAGCTATAATCCAATATTATACAAAACCAAATATATATATAGAAGCAGAATATTAAGAAACGAGGGGGAGATAGGGTGGGGGTAAATGGTGCATGTTGATATGTAGTAGACATCAGAAAAAGTTAATATGAGCTAGTAATGTCACAACTCTATTTTTGAGGGTAATAAAATGGTCGTAGTATGACTTATTAACACCGTTGTACTTGTTTATATATTTGTTCATGTCCACCTTTTCCCTTCTCTTTTTCCTTTACAATTGATTCTCACACTATGATGATTCCTTTTGCGTGTTTTCAAGTGTGCTCAGTTCCTTGATTGATTATTGTCCCATATGAAGCGACTCTAACATTCGTAATAAAGTCTTATTCACTGGTTTACAATGTTTTAAGACTTCACAAAGGGGGAAAATTATAGCATTACAAACATTTAGGGGCACCTGATTATAAAGTTAGAAAAATATTGAGAAATGATTCATGTATATGAGAAGTTGGAAAAAGATAGCAATGGCTTGGTGATATATTCTCTTACTTTTCAGGATTTCCATACGATCCATTAGAATCATGAAACCTCTCAAATACTCACCTTGGGAAAGGGACCATCCGCATTTGTGTATATCTTTATCGGCTTAATTTTCAGCATATTCTACTCATTTCAAGTTGTTTTTTGTTCACTCAAACTGCATTTCACATTTTTCTTCATGCAGTTCAGTCTTAAGAGAGCTCAAGAAATACCAAAAGGATTTATCCAACTGGTGCACTAACATTTATGATGACCATTATAAAGTTCAGCTTTTCAAACACTAATCATTTTCATTATCTTCCAATCTAGAGATAGCAGTTATCAAGGTCTTCATTGTCATGTTTGATGTCCCACAACAATCATTGTATTGTTATTAAACAGTACGTAGTGTTGTGGATAAAAAATATTACCTCTTGAGAAAATGAATACATTTGTGAACTCGTAGGGTGTGTTTAAGAATCACAATTACAACTATAGCCTCAAGAGTTCCTCAAACAAAATGATATGTGCATAATTTTGTTGTGAATTATAACCAATACCGAGTATATAAGTAGTGATTTCAAATCGAGGGTGGAGAGAATTGGGGTAAATGTGTACAACTCAACTTAATAGAGTAATGGACCTATATCCTGCATATACTAATACTATTCCTTGTTTGGTAAATAATTTCTCCTCAACAAAGTTTTATTCTAAATATAAGGTTAGGTGCATGATACAATAAACAACATCATAAATGAATGGGTTATTTAGTGATTCAGACTGATAAATGGCGTGAAATGTCAAAATCGTAATATTTCCTGAAGGAATGTCAATTTCTCTATGAAATTTGTTTTTATTGTTCAAATTAAGAGCATGCGATAACTGATACAAGTACCTAAACTCTAGATGATTTACATTTTTTATTCATTCTCCCTCTCTGTTAGTTTGCATATAGCATTCATGGTCCTACTATGAAGATAATTGTAAATTCACTTGTTGAAATCTGTAAGAAAAGCTTCTCACGGGGGACTATTTGATGATTTTCATTTTGAGTATATGTCAATTCATTAAAGAAAATGGAAATCACTTTACATCCACCTAATTTTGTTTCTATAGCTGAATTATAGACTATATTCACATTTGAACAGGGTTAAGAGGGAAAATCGAGGATTTGGTATGAAAATTCATAAAGCGATCGCACCATGATCATTGTCAGCTAGTGATGCTGCTGTTAACCTTTTAGTCATTCCAAGGCTTGACGGGGAAAAGCAATCACCCCTCGAAATATTGGTATTTTTTTTGGTATGCAGACGTAATCCTTAAATTGTAACGTATGCATAACATATATAATTGTTGATTAGTAGTACATCATATTTGTAATAGTATTATTTATTAAATTGATACGTTGGTTGGTGTGCAAGCTGGTTAGACCATATATAGATATATGACTTTTGCATTGTTTTAGGTTAATCTCATTATTTTTTAATATATATTTTGTACTAGGTTTTTAATCTATATTTTTAATCTATACGTTGTATCCGTAGTGTTTAGAAACATAACAAAGTGTAGTTTATCATCTTCATTGCATATTTTCACAATGTCATTGTGATGGTGGGAAATCAACATGCTTTCTTATTTTTAGATTGAATTGCAATTCGATGAGGGAAGTGTGGCAATTTTTGTCATGACAATAATTATCTTTTGGTGGAAGAGAATAATATCAATGTTTCTAATTCTACTTCTATTTAGTCTTTTGGAAGATTTTTATTTATATATCTTCCATTTTCTGTGTTTGTTTATACACTTACATCCATTTCTATTAATTTTACTTGTAGGTTTGGCAGTGTGATGTTGGTCCCCACTGGGTTTTAGTATACTACCTTGCACGAGAATCACTATTCCAATTTTGCCCCTCATCAGCTGTAGGTATTTACCATCTCCGCTTTAACAGTTATAGTCTGAAGATAACTTTAGCGATTGATTCACTGGGTTCTCTCAAATTATAGTCTGCGGATAAAGGGTTTAGGTCTGCTAGGCTCGGGGGGAAATAAGGAAGTAATGATTGGGCAGTGACCATCCACTCCATGTGTAACGACAGTGGCTTGGGACTCTAGGAAAGTATTCAACCAATCATCATTATGCATAATTGTATCAATTTTATATTGAACATTGCACACTTCCTCGTGCTTCTTCTCCTAAGTGAACCAAAACCCACTGAATGGCATATATGAAAAAGGAGAAACAAATATTTTTTTTAAAATGAATAAAGGGCAACTTAATCATGATTTTCATAGTAGGATTATGGTTGAATCCATATTTATGGTAGAATCTCTAGGTCTTAAAAGAATATTCTTGTGCATTTATATGTTCTTAATCTTTGTATGGGCAGTATTGAACTCATTTGCATTGCAATGGGTCGTGTACCTCAATATTATTTCCAAATGGTGGTAGGTAAATTTATTGTGATATATTCATTAAGAATGTGAACGAATGCAACCTTTACTGATTTGAGTTATGAGGGGCCAAGACTTACGTGGTGTAATAGACATGAAGGCCTAGCCAGCACTTTCGTGCATTTGTACAGGGCTCTTGGTTACTCTACTTTCCATATGTCTTGGTTACTAATATGTCTTGATTACAGAATGGAGACTCTACTTTCCAAATGTCTCGGTTATAAATATTCCGTGGACTTCTTTGGATCATTGCCCGATCCAAAGATCCAAATAAGTCTTTTGAATGTCTCGGTTAGAAATATTCCATGGACTAATATGTCTTTGGATCATTGCCCGATCCAAATAAGTATTTTGAATCTCAAACTAAACCATTCTGCCTTTTAGCAATTTGGTTTTCACACCCACATTTTGACGACATTTTGACCAACACTTGGAATAATGAGGCTGATTTTAATGAGAATATCAGAGCTTATACCAATTATGCTAAATGGTGGAATAAAAATGTTTTCAGTAATTGATTCAAAATAAAAACAAAGAAGAGTAGCGGCAACCCACTATTATACGAAGGACAAGGAATGTAATTGAATTGATTATCTCAAAATTAAAGGAAATTGGGTGGATGACCTACCAAAGCAAAGCAGCGGCAGCCCTGCCGAAGCAGAGCAGTGGCACTCTTGTAGTGCCACTGTTATATTAAGAGTTATATAACATTTTCCCATGTTTATGATTGTATAATTGTTGCAATCTTGTAGTGTTTGTCTTTGTTTCTTATGAAAATCAAGCTTATGATTGCCTTCATATGTTCAACATTACAAAAAAACCCACTTTTCTTTTTCTTCTTCTTAAAGTTGGGAGTGTGACCTACCTAGTTGGGGCCACTTTTCACTTTGAGAGCTTGGATACCTGATTAGTGTCGAATCTTATATTTATTCTACTCCTACATTGGCTTTTTGCTACGATCTCTCTTATGCTAATATGGTTATTCTGATCATGTTCTACAGGATGTATTGTTTCCTTATTACTATTTTTGGTAGGTTATTATTGTCTGTTTGCTTATGGGTTCGCTTATTGGATCTAGTGGTTTAAAATTCATCGTGAAATGGTGCAGGTATGTTGTTTGAGTAATTATGGATCAAACAATCCAAAGTTTGGAATACTAAAACTTTCAACTCCAATTCCATTTCTTTTGCTATTATCATATCGTGTTAAATTCTCGTGACTTCGTCTAGAAGTGCTTACCCTCATAGCTACTTATGTATCCACATAATGATTGTATGGACTTATTAACTTCCACCCCGAGCTTTTATTTACAATAACCCCTCTTTTTTAAGTTTTAGATATATTCCCCAAAGCATTAGTAAATATAAGTGTCATTTTGAGGGCCCTCTATTACTTTATGTGATCTTTAGAGATGTTTTTGTGAGTGTATCTCAAATTATTATATAAGTGAGGGTGTAATACGAAAGTTCAAATAGGGTGAAAGTAAAAAAATTATTCATAAGTTGATCTATGTTTTCCTTTTGTAGATTGTATCTAAGATACGCAAGACGATGGAATCTGTAGTCTTTCTTGAAATTGACACACCGGTTTCACAGGTTTGTAAATTTCTTTATGTTCATGTTCGATTAATTCATCTTGTGGTTATAGTTGTCTGATAAAAGGAGCTAGAAAGATTAGAAAACATACTCGTAAGAGGAACAAAAACCTCGCATGGGACCAATATAACTTGTAAGAATTGACCGTGTAGTCACGGTTTTCCTGGTCAATAATTTGAAAATATCTATATTAGGCTTAAAAATAAGCCGTTAAAGGGTGAAAACCCAAAACAGTCCCCAAACGGTCCCGTAAGACGCACAAACATCTCGCATGGGACCAATGTATCTTCTAGGAACTGACCGTGTAGTAACGGATCTCCCGATTTGAGATTATGATGATAATTTAAAAATATTTTGATTATTCTTAAAACACATGTCGTTTGGGGGTGAAAACACAAACCAACCCCCAAACAGTCCCGTAAGAGGCACTAATACCTTGCACGTGGTGAATGTAACTCGTAGGAACTGACTGCATAATCACGAGACATATGATTTGAAAATAGTATGATAATTTAAAAATATCTAGACTTTGCCTTCAAAACATGTCGTTAGTGGGTGAAAACCTAAATTATACACTTAATGGCCCCGTAATAGGCACGAACACCTCACACGGGGCCAATGTTACTAGTAGGAATTGACCGTATAGTCACGGATATCTCGATTTGATAATGTGATGATAATTTGAAAATATCTATATTAGGCTTAAAAATAAGCCGTTAAAGGGTGAAACCCCAAACAAGCCCCCAAACGGCCTCGTAAGAGGCATGAACACCTCGCATGGGACCAATGTAACTTGTAGGAACTGACCATGTAATCACCGGTATGCCGATTTGGGAATATGATGATAATTGAAAAATATTTAGATTATTCTTAAAAACATGCTCTTTGAGGGTGAAAACTCAAACCAGCCCCCAAACGGCCTTGTAAAAGGCACTAACTCCTCGCAAGGGGCCAATATAACTCGTAAGAACTAACCATGTAGTCACGAGACATATGGTATCAAAATATGATGATAATTTGAAAATATCTAGACTTTGGCTTAAAAACATGTCGTTAGTGGGTTAAAACCTAAACTAGACCCCAAATGGCCCAGTAAGAGGCACGAACACCTCGTATGGGACTAATGTAACTCATAAGAATTGATCGCGTAATCACACGTCTCTCGATTTGAGAATATGGTGATAATTTGAAAATATCGAGATTAGGCTTAAAAATAAGTCGTTAAAGGGTGAAAACCCAAACCAGCCCCCAAACAGCCTCGTAAGAGGCAAGAACACCTCGCACGTGAAACTCATGGGAATTGATTGGGTAGTCACAGTTATCTCGGTTTAAGAATATGAAGATAATTTAAAAATCACTAGATTAGTCTTAAAAATAAGACGTTAAAGGGTGAAAACTCAAACCAGTCCTCAAATGGCCAGGTAAGAGGCAATAACACCTCGCATGGGACTAATGTAACTCATAAGAGCTGAACACGTAGTCACAATAATTTTAATTTGAGAATGCAATAATAATTTTAATTCGTATATGCAAATTTTCAGCTTAAATAAGATTTTTTTTTTAAAATTACTCGGTTACTAATATCATCTCCTTTTTATAGCTTATTTTTTTGCAGGATAACATTTTGTCGTTAGCTTTTATCCACGTGGAACGCACGAAGTCAATGGTGTACAATAAAGGGATTATTTATTTAATGTCATTAATATTCAGGATTATATTTTTGTGTTATGGTCGTGCGGGCTTTTGTAGTTTTATTGTTAGCTTTTATAGCCGTGCGGGATTTTGTAATTTTATTATTATATTTTATGATCGTGCGGGCTTTACATTACGTAGGTATTATATTAGCAGGGTTTAGAATGTCCAGAAAATAGAGGAAATTTTGTCCAATTTATTTAGTCTGTGAACTTCTAATACTTGTAATATTTTGAAGTTTGTATGTACATTAGTTTTTCAACAACTTTCGAGATTCGCAATTTGTGAATTTTTTTATTTTCAAATAATTAATTTTTTTTCTTTGATCCAAAAAATTTGGCACAGTTCAAAACCGTACAAAAAGTGTATCAAATTTTGGCACGATTTTGAACTGTGTCAATAGAGTACCAAAATGTACTCAATCTGTCACAGTTATAAAGTGTGCCAGAAATATCAAATTTTGGCACAGTTTTAAAGTGTGCCAGAAGCATTCCTGTTTGATCAAATCTGGCACACTTTTAAACTATGCCAGAAAAAAATGGTCATTTTGGAACACCTGATTTTAACATAGTTCAAAACCGTGCCAGATTACTATTTTCGGTGTAGTAGTATTGAACCCTTCATAAATCGACATCACACACATTGTATGGTTTGTATTATTGACATCATTATGGCACGTCAATTTCAGTTCATGTCTCTCTCTCTCTCTCATATTATATTAACGTGAAGTCTCACAACGCCCCAAGAATCCCATCAGATCGTCGTAGGTTTCAAACCCACCAACGAGCGTCCGACAGCGCATATGACAGGACTGAATTTCTCACACGTCGTTTGAATGACCGGAGATGTCGTTCGAATGACGTCATCCCTCGCTCGAATGACAATTTATGCGACACCGCTTATCACTTCTAGCGACATCCTCTGTAGTTCAATGCAATCCCTTTTCTATCCTTTATCTTTATTTTCTCTTTTTCCTTTATTTCTACAATTATTCACACACACACACACACACACACACACACACACATATGTGTATATATATATATATTTATTTATTTATCTTCCATCATATATAATCCATGTACCATCCATAATCCGATAATTCTCTACATAATCAAATATGTTACCCACAAATCCCTATAATTATGATTAGTTCCTCCTCATATAAAATCTATATATAACATAATTTATTTATCGGGGTGGGATATTACAAAAAAAAATTCCTAACAAAAGTTATAAAAGGCAAAGTGTTAAGGAGCAATGGAAGAAAATAGAGGACTATTTAAAGAAGTAATATTAAAAAAATATGCTTAGAGCATAGATAATGGGGTGAAAAATTCGAAGACAAGTCGGAGAATAAATTTGCAAGTACACCCCTCTCATCACTAAAATTAATTATGTCCTTAATAAAATCAAGGATGGTAAAGATATTAGATGGCTAACAATAATAAAATCTCGACCATATAAGAGGGACAAGAACAAGTATTATGAGTTCTGTAATGATCATGGGCATGACACAAATTACTATTATGGCCTCAAGTTTGAGATCAAGAAACTTATTAATATGGGTAAACTGAAAAGCTTTGTAAACGAGAATGAACTACCCAAAGGAAAGAGAAAGAGGCAAGGATCACCCTTTATGGATTAGTCTCGTAAGAAGATCAAAGATGAATATTTAGAGGATGATAGTAAAGATGATTGACACTTTCCCGAGAATCCCCAAAACCCCAAAAGAGATATGCATATGAATTCACTCATCCTAGATATGATTTAATGAGGAGTTGTTGGGATAAAATAGAGCACCTATATAGGAAAGCCAGCATAGGAGAGTCCAGGGATGGATCTATGTGCACTAATATAAATTCAGTCATCCTAGGAAATTGAACACCAATTAGATGATTGTTGGTTTTTTCGGCTTGCTTCAATAGCATCCACTACATCAAAACTACCTTTTAGTAATAGACTTTTTCTTTAATTATTAATAGTATTAGGCCATTACTATTTCTTACTATAAATTAACGTTACTAATATATTATATATGTTACTAATTTTAGTTCAGTCCTTTAAAAGTGAATATTAAAAAGGGAAAATGAAATCTTCACTCCTATCCAAAACAAAAGACTCGACACACAAATAAGAAAAAGAAAAATCCTCATCACATAAGGTTTCTCATTCAATGCTCAAATCTCTTCTGCCATCATCCAACCACTACAAGATCAATTGCTCAAATTAGCTATCCTCCTTGTGTTATGATGTTGTTTGCATGACAATGAAGGGGTGATAATAAAGAAAGCCCAGTTTCGAGGCATGATTTAGCTAATGATGTCGGTTAAGATGTTCTCGAGAAAGAGAAAAAAAAATCTTCCTCTAAACATTTTTAGGCATTTCCTGCCATTCACTTATCTTATTTTCGTATTTATGTGTAGCGCTGAAATAAAAAAGAATATGGTGTTACTCTAAAATTTTGATAAGCTGTCAATTATTTACATAAAAATATTGTAAAACTTCCTTTTGAAGTTGGGCTTTTGAGGGGACTCATCACATTGGTTACTATGAAATATGGTACGAATTTGACTAAAATGTATTTGATATACATAGAGATAATTAATACAACGTAGACAACGCTAAAATACGCAATGGGTGATTTGTACAAGTACTTCAGCACATTTAGTATTAGTCTATTTATTAGCAATCTTAACCCGCAACTCATCCTTAGGAATGTGATGTTTTGAACATTTTTTTATAATTGATGATGTTCTGGATACAAGAGATTAGAGTATCAATAGAATCAAAATGAGTACAGTTACAATTCAAGATTATTTTATATCTTTGTGATTCATGTACCGTGTCATATTTCACTCTCGGCTAAGTGTCATTTTCATTCTTCATTTGCTCCTGGATGTAGTCAAAGCGTCTATTGAGTTCTTTATTTCTTCTCAATTCCATTATTCTAAAGATGCGTTTGATTACAATGTGGAGAAAAGATTTCAAAATATTTCATGTTTGTAAGAAGTTGGAACATGAAAAGGAAAGATGTGGCATTTGTCACATTGTGAAATATTGCTCACGTATAATATTTTTGCAATCCATGACCGCAATAGTTAAAAAATGAGTAAATAGAAGTGTTTTCCTTTGGGAACAAATGTAATACTAATTAAGATATTATTGGTTTGTTTTGTCTTAAAAACCTTGTCTATGTAGATTCTATAGTAATCCACATGTGGATTGATCATAAAAACGTTAGGAGAGGGAATAGTAATTCAACCCAATTATGTAATTAAAAGTGGTCAATCGTCATGAATGTCTCGTTTTTAGTGCAGGATTAAGTAATAAAGAAATTTTTAATAGCTAATGGTGATTCTTCAACTTTTGGTAATTAACAATAACATTATCTTTTGTTCTAAAACTAGTTAGAACATTCTAAATGAGGTTGAGGAGCTATCAACAAATTCACCTGAAGTTGGCACTAAAATCACTAATATGGTTATGAAACAGGAGACAAAGAGTGGTAGTAGTGGGGCATCCTCACCGAATGTACATCTTTATGGTATTTTTACACTACTGCTTCACTCTTGGTCATATATTTGCATAATAAGAAGCCACTATTTTGATGTTTATGGTAGTTACTAGAAATATTTTTAGTTTAGTGCACACATGTCCTGTTATACATTTGTTTGTTCAACTTTAATACATCCATTCAACTAGTAAAATATGGTGAAATAGTTGACTGTTTATTTTCTCAGTTGGCCTTCTCTCAGTAATTTGGTGAAATGGGTTCATTAAATCCCCATTTGGTAAGTTTCTCGCTATCAATTAGTAAATTGTAAAGGAAGTGATAACAAAATAGGCCAATTACTCATTCCCGGACCAAATGGATTTTATTAGCCTGGTTGTGAGATAATGAATGCTTTATTTAAATTCCATCCTAACTGAATTCTCGTATTTGAATCGAATGTCATAAAAACACTACTAAATGTGAGATGTATTTGACTCTAAATTCTATTAGTAATGTGAGGCGCATTTGAGTTTCGATTTTTATCTTTTTAGAAGTGTATACAACACTGAATGTACATTGAAGTAATGCATTTAGATTTCTAAAGTACAATATAGATCACTGTTAAATGTGCATTGTAGTTTTCTAAAACTAACAAATCAAGCATACAATGTGCAGTGTCGATATTTGCAACTATCATTCTAAAACCATATAGTGAGTCCATTTCGATTTTTAATTTAATTTTCTATATGATTGCTTTTGTTGATTACCAAACAGGACATTGGATCTATATATTGATTTACATTTAAGTGCAGAATTTCCATAAATTTTGGATGCTAGAGTCCAAAAGTATCCTAATGTTGGAAATTAATAATTAAAGTCCAAAATTAATTTTTAATTTCATATATATTAAATTCCAAAATTATGAATTTCCCATTTATGTGGTCTTAATAAATAACGAATAGTTAATTAGGCACATGATAAATATAAATATTAAAGGATTGGGTTGTCTTAGTGGGAATAGTGGGAGACTTGAAATAAAGTCCTATCTTGACTAGCAATTCGACTCTCTTCCCCTTATAAATAGAGGAAATGTACACCATGTAGGGTTATCTCATAACAAACTATTTCTGTGGTGGGAGAGAAAATCCGAAATTCCCTTTATTCATATATTCTCATAAAAATTCTGGGCACATAAGAAGACAGTTATGGGTTGTTCTTAAGGGATTCTAAGGAGCAATTATTAGGAGCCTTCAAGTCACATTTTTTTCCAATCAACTGCAATGGACAATTGTTGGCTTTTCGATCATAGTTATATCGAACAATGAATTTTGTGATGCATGAAGATAAAGACATCCTGGATTCATGACAAAACTATTTTTAAACATGATGTAACATTATGCTTTATATCTGATTTTATGATAATAAAACAGTCTTGATTAACATATGGTATGAGAGCCTTCGATTTATTATCTCATGCTGTCCATGTATGGAAATTTTCTTATAATAATATTGATCTTTTGCATGTTGGTAATCTGGAATTTTGAAAATCTGGAAATCTGGAAATTTGAAACAAGCAACTAATCTGAAATTAGTATTTCAAAATTTTAGATTTACGTGTTTGTGTGGAATTTAGAACGAAATTGTAGAAAACAATCCTTAATTTTATGATAATTGTCCCATTACTGAGAACCCCTTTATTCATGTTATTAGAGCCTTAATCTCTCCTAAACATGATTCATATGTTTCAAGTCTATTTAGTAATATGAAAAATGCATATATTAATATTGATAAGAAAACCAATCTGTTTTTAAGATTAATTGAATTAAAACTGTGATTTGAAGCAAAACAGATTTTGGGGTAGATTTTTTTTTTGCCGCACTGAATAGTATTTTTGGAAAAATTTGGTGCCAGATTGACTTGAAACTTGGTGGGTTGACTGGAAACAATACAACGATCAAATTTTACGGCCTTAGGCCAAGATGTAACGTGTTTTTCGACGATTCGAGTCCGTTAAGGTCCTCAAAACCCCATTTTTGTGATTTTGGAAAATAATCTTAAGGCTTATAACTCTCGATAAAAAATTGATAATGTTCCACAAAAAGATTTAGTTTTCTGGCGTATTTTACTTCAATTCTACGGTGAAAACTCATTTCGCCCATTTTTAGCAAAATTCATGTTTTATGTGTTTTTCCTATACCTGGGCAATTTTGTTTTTGAGGCATTAAAGTTATTGTTCGTATGTTGATGATTACTTGTAGATTACATATTATAGTTAATATTAATGCATGATTAACTATATTTAAGTAGAGACATGTAAAGAATTATTCATTTAAGTTAAAGTCAAATGCCAAACACACGCTGAGACTGTATGTACGAATATTACACTTACATTCATTAAAGTTTATTCTAATGTTCGTTATAAAATTGTATTGAGGTACAACACATGATAATATCTGGATTAAATAACGTTAGAACTGTTCTCGTGAAAATTGAATAGTTGACATTAAGTCCATTCATCATGGTATAAAAAGTTTAGGCAACAAACACAGATACCAAAATTATGGGACCTTGATTAATAAACTAAAGGGTGGTATATCTTCATAATCTAGATAATATGTGATGACTAATACAGATTTCGTGATATTTGGACTATTTAAGAAATATGCCAAAATTTTATATAGCCAACAATTCGGTATTCGACCCTTGCAATTATTGTTGTTGTAAAATTTAATTTTTGAAAATTATTATTAATTTGCAGTTCCCCTTCACCTGTATTCGCATGCTCGGTCCCATTCCAAATTTGATGGAACTAATTTTTCTGAAAGGAATAAGAAAATTGAGTTTTACCTATGGATTCTTGATCTGGACATGGCAATTATGTGTGATGAACTCGCTGTTATTACTGATACTAGCAGCGAGGATGAAATTGATGTCTATGAAGCATGGTCTCGATCCAACAGGTCGGCCCATATATTTATGCGAATGTGTGTTACGGCTAACATTAAGACCTCCTTACCTGAAACTACAAAAGAGAAAGAGTATTTAAACAACATTATGGAACGCTTTCGCACTGCTGATAAATCCCTTGCTGGGAAATTGATGATTGACCTGACCACTATGAGGTTCAGTGGTACTTGAACCACGAATGAGCACATTAATAGAGATGAACAATTTGGATTCTAGACTTAGAGTTTTGGGTATGACAGTGGATGATTCTTTTCTCATTCAATTCGTCCTAAAATCCCTACCTCCTGAGTATGGGCATTTCTAAATCAATTACAACACTATTAAAGATAAGTGGAATGTAAACTATTTGCAAAATCATGTCAGTACAGGAGGAAGGCGGACTCAAGCAACATAATGACCATGTGACTAAAGGACAAGTGGAAAATCTCACCGTCAAAGGAGTTGGTTTTAAGAAGCAGACTGGGAAGGGCATTAATAAAGGTTTTGGACCGTCTCATCAAGGTGAACCATCATCTGTTGTGAAGAAGGAAAAGAATGGCAAGTGTCACTTCTGTAAAAAGAAGGTCCATTTATAGAAGTATTTTCATAAACAAAAGGCCTATTTCGAGAAAAGGGTAAGCCTTTTATTTATGTTTGTTTCGAATAAAACCTTATTGATGTTCCTTTCTACACTTGGTGGATTAATTCTAGTTCTATGTATCATGTTTCTAATTCGATGCAGGGCTTCACTTCGATCCCCAAATAAATACAAATGATTATTTTCTCTACATGGGCAATAAAGTGAAGGCTAAAATAGAAGCTATTGGAGTTTTTCTCCTGACTTTAAGTTCTGAATTTATTTTAAAATTGCAAGAGACTTTTTATGTTCCCTTAGTTTCTAGGAATTTAATTTATGTTTTGAAACATTCTTTAGACATTTTTTGCGATTGAATTTAAGGATAATAGTTTTGGTTTTAATAAAAATTCTATTAATGTTGGTTCTAGATTTTTATTAGATGGTTTATATCAATTGAATCTTGAATTTTTTTTTCTGAAGCCTTTGTAACCCTGCAACCTAATATTGGTACAAAACGTACACTTAATGATGAAAAATCTGCTTATTTGTGGCATAAAAGATTGGGGCACATATCCTGGCCAATGAATTGAAAGGCTTATTAAAGATGGAATGCTCCATAACCTGGATTGAGCCAATTATGATGTATGTGTGGACTATATTAAAGGGAAACATGCCGAATATACAAAGAAAGAAGCCACAAGAAGCACCCAGCTACTTGGAATAATACATATAGCTTTATGTGGACCTTTTGATATTCCATCCATTGGTGGAGAAAAATATTTCATCACTTTTATAGATGATTTTTCATGATATTGCATTTTGTACTTGTTGCATGATAAATCTCAGTCTGTGAATGTTGGCGAAATATACATAAATGAGGTTGAGAGGCAAATAGGCAAAAGGGTTAAAATTATTTATCCTGATAGGTGTGGTGAATATTATGGTAGACATGATGAGTCGGGCCAACGCCCGGACCCATTTGCTAAACTCCTTTAAAAATTAGGTATTTGTGTCCAATACACAATGCTAGGATCCCTTTGGCAGAATGGTTTAGCCGAAAGGTGTAATCTTACCTTTATAGAAATGGTTTGGAGTATGATAAGTAGGACTCAATTGCCTACATTTTGTGGACACATGCCTTAATGACCATTGTACACATCTTAAATCGGCTTCCTAGTAAGTCAGTTTCAAAAACCCTTTTTAAACTTTGGAAAGTATGGAAACCCAATTTAAGGTATTTACGTCTGTGGCGTTGGCCAACGGAAACTAGAATTTATAACTCTCATAAAAAGAAATTGGATCCTAGAACATTATTGTATCATTTCATTGGGTATTCAAAAAGTCAAAGGGATATAAATTATATTCTCCTAATCATACTACTAGAATTATAGAAACTAGAAATGCTAAATTCATTGAAGAAGGTGAAGTCAATGGGAGTATGAAAGAAATGGAGGTAATCATTCAAGAAGTTAGGTTAGGGTACAAATTCCTATACCCCGAGTTCATAACATACCTACTGTTCCTAATGTAGTTATTAAGCCGGTCATTCATCCAATCAATAACAATGAACATCAAGTGAATGATCAACCAAATGAACAACCATATAATGAGACTATAGCCAATGAACATGTTGGATCACCGTAGGAAGTGCCATTAAGAAGATCTCAAAGGGAAAGGAGATCGGCAATTCCAGATGACTATATGGTATATCTTCAAGAGGCCAAATTTAACATAAGGAATATTAATGATCCAGATTCTTATGAAGAAGTTGTAAATAGTGATGATTCGGATAAATGGATTAATTCCATAAATGAAGAAATAAAATCTATGAATGACAACAAAGTCTGGAAATTAGTTGAATTTCCACAAGGATAAAATGAGTTGGGTGTAAGTGGATCTTTAAGACCAAACTTGACTCTAAAGGAAATATCGAATTACATAAACCTAGACTTGTTGCCAAAGGTTTCGATAAACGAGAAGGCATTGATTATAATGAGACCTTCTCTCCGGTTTCAAAGAAAGACTCATTAAGAATCATATTAGCTTTGGTGGCTCATTATGACTTCTTTAACATACATACCATGTTCTATAAATGGGAGTATAGAAGAAGAAGTCTACATGGCACAATCACAAGGCTTCATAAAGTAAGAAAAGGAAAACATGGTATGTATGTTAAAGAAGTCGATATATGGTCTAAACCAAGCTTCTCGTCAATGGTACATTAAGTTACATAATTACATTATATCCTTTGGGTTTAAGAAAAACACAATTAATCGGTGTATATAACTGAAGCTCAGTGGGGTCAAGTTTGTGTCTTTAGTACTATATATTGAAGACTTTCTTATCACCGGAAGTGATCTTGGTGTATTGACTGAAACCAAGAAATACCTTTCTGAAAACTTTTAAATGAAAGACTTAGGTGAGTCATCCTTCGTGATCGGGATAGATCACGAGGAACGTTGGGATTATCTCATAAAGCTTACATTAACAAAGTTTTAGAAAGATTCAGCATGCAAATTTGCAATCCCGTTAATGTTCCACTTCAGAAAGGCGATAAGTTCAGCTTAAGTTAATGCCCCAGAAGTGATTTAAAAAGGGAGCACATGAAAGGCATACCTTAAACTTCGCTTGTAGGGAGTTTGTTGTATGCACAAGTCTGTACTAGGCCAGGCATTAGTTTTTCCATTGAGATGCTAAGAAAATATCAAAGCAATCCGGGGATTTATCATCGGAAAGATGCAAAGAAGTGTTGAGGAACCTGCAAGGGACCAAGCATTACATGCTCATATATATATATGAAGGTTGATCACCTTGAGGTGATTGGTTATTCAGACTCAGATTTTGGGGGATGCCTTGACTATGGGAAGAGCACTTCGGGTGGGTTATGTTTTCCTTATGGATGGAAGAGACATTTCATGGAAAAGTGTTAAGTAGAGCGCAATTGCATAATCTACTTTGTAGGTTGAATACATATCTAACTTCGAAGCTACAAATCATGGATTATGGATGCGAAACTTTATTTCATGACTTAGAATTGTGGGATCGATATCTAAGACGCTGAAAATTTATTGTGGTAATGTCGCAGCAATCTTCTTCTCGAAGAACGATAGGTATACTAAGGCATCTAAGCATATTGAAATGAAATACCTATCAGTGAACGAAGAGATTCAGAAACAAAGAGTGTCAATTGATCACATTAGTACGAGTGAGAACATGGTAGATCCTCTTATGAAAGGACTATATCCAAAAACCTTTATGGAACATGTCAAAGAGATGGGTCTCGATTATTTAGATTATGATTACTATTTAGCTTAGTTGTTTGACACTATCACTTGAATTCAATAAAAGTGTTTTTGATTTCTGTTATTTCTGTCTTTTGTGAATGCATTCATATGATTATGAATTATTGTTTGACAGAAACAGTCCTTATTCAAAAGGACATTGTGAGGCCATTATGATACCCGATATTAAAGGCTTAATTGAATGAAACGTTGATGTTGTGGTACATGGAAGGAACCATACTCCAGAATAGCATGGAATCGCCATGACTCACATCCGTGAATCGTTTGATTTAACAAACTATATTTATCAGTTATTGTGCACCTTATGGTACCTAATCTAATTATAAGGACAATTAAGACCAAATGGGAGACTATTGGACTTAATAATTAAAGTCCAAAATTAATTTTTAATTTCATATATATTAAATTCCAAAATTATGAATTTCCCATTTATGTGGTCTTAATAAATAATTAATAATTAATTAGGCACGTGATAAATACAAATATTCAAGGATTGGGTTGTTCCTATCTGTTAGTCACTTGATGGTTGATGGGATTAGTGGGAGACTTGAAATAAAGTCCTATCTTGACTATGATTTCGGCCCTCTTCCCTTTATAAATAGAGGAGCCCTACACCATTTAGGGTTATCTCATAACACACTATTTATGAGGTGGGAGAGAAAATTTGAAATTCCCTTTGTTCATATTTTCTCATAAAAATTATGGGCATATAAGAAAAGTCTGGGTTGTTCTCAAAGGGATTATAAGGAGAAATTATTAGGAGCATTCAAGTCACATTTTTTCCAATCAACTGCAATGAATAAAGGTTGGTTTTTCAATCATAGTTATATTGAACAATTAATTATGTGATTGCATGAAGATAAAAACATCCTAGATTCATGACAAAAAAAAAATTAAGCATAATGTAACATTATGATTTATATCTGATTTTATAATAACAAAATAGTCTTGATTAACACCTAAATCTTATGGAGATTTTATTTTGTTATTTTCCATGTGTTGTATCATTATTCTTGTACTCGATAATAAGAATATAAAAGATTGTTTAAATAATATATTTTAATGATAACAAGCATGAACAAGAAGTGTCCATAACACTCAGATTATGGAAACATTATGAAATACGTCTATGTTATTTAGTAGAATTTTTTTATATTGCCTTAAGCTTGGTTTCAATATCAATCCTGGAAACCATCTTTGTTCATCTTTGATTGATATCAATTTCAGATTTAAGTTGAGCTTATACTCATTATTTAATATCAAAGCATGCAAGGTTACATGGGAGTCTCATATTAGCATAACGTTTGATCACAGGCTCTTGTAATATTCATTATTTTGTCTTTTGTAGGTTGTTGGATCATATATAAAGTATTCAATAGCCAGAAGCATGATCTTGTAGCGTACTGGTACGACATTTGTGGAACATAAGAATGGAGTTCCAAGCAATGTAGCCTTGTGTTGAGCTCGATTACTTATAAGTTTTGATCAATGTGAGTTATGAAGTGCAATGGAAACTAAAACATAAAATAACTAGAAGTGCATAAAAAACTAAAGTCCATTATGAGGCAACACAAAAAATTTCCCAGTTACATTAAACATATAACATATGGGCAAACTAGTTCAGAAGTAAACACTTTGACCGTTAACCAATTTACTGCTACAAATGAACTTCAGAAAATTCAGTCCTTTACTATAATCTTTTGAGTTAATATTTTTGCATCGAGAGAGTCACTCAAATCCTTTTACCTTAGATACTCATCCTCTTTCATACCTCATTTTTGTTCATATGTTAGGGTTGTACTTACATTTTTCTATGATAGTCCAGGGTTTTAAACCTGTATAATTTTTAAATTGTGGGAGGGGAAAATGGTGAGTTTCCTAGTTTGATTTAATGTTGGTGGAACTAAAAGATGCAGGGAATAAATCATTAAAGTAGTTTGAAAGATTAGAAAAAGAAATTGCAGATGTTCAGGAGCTAAAAAATAAGATGAGCATCATGATTGTAGATAAATACTTTGGTAAGCATCCCAAGCTAAAGAAGAAGTTCGATGATGAAATTGGAAATGATTAATGGGGTGACTAATGTTTGCACATGTTTTTGGGACTACCTTCTTCAAGTGAAACAATACCTTTTTGAGTTTTTCCCTATTTATTTCCATTTTTAGAAAATAAAAAGGTATAGAGTCATATTTGGTTTGGTTGGTTTGGTCAAGTATTTTGTAAATTTTAACTACAATGTGATTCACGAGTTGGCTACTTATAGTAATTGTAAGGAACTTGGAAAAACTACATGGCATTGAACAAATTATTTCTTCTAACATAAAAAGAAAGGACTCTTAGAGATATGTTGTTTCTATTCAGAAGATTTAGATTTACAACGAGCAAATTAGGGACCTCTTAGTTACCGACAGTTTTAACAAGTGACGCCCTTCTTTTATTTTTTTAATTTTTGTCCCACATAACTGTGTGATGAATATAATTCAATTTGGTATTCAAATATTTCTTTTTTATATATATAAAATAATGTGAGAAATGATAATTTTCAATACGTTCAATTTGCATCAAGGCTTAAAATGGACTCAGTATACCAGATGAATGCCTCTTCAGTGCGACATCACCACATTATGTGTTGGAGATTTTATAAAATAAGTGAGTAAGAGTTTTGGGTGTAAGATCTTAAAGATCTTGTCCCACATTGGAAGTGTGTGGAAGAGGTGGGAAGCTAACCCAAATATAAAAAGGGATAGTGTCCCACATTGGAAAATGTACAAAGCTAAGTGACACCACTAAGCTATAAAATGAGTGGGCAACCTTTGAGTCCCACATTGGAAAAATATTAAGAATTTGTGCACTTAATAAGTACAAATGAAGGATGAAGAGTTAATAAAACTAGAATTTAAGAGGCTATTCAAGAGACCTCATTAAGGTACGAAGCACCGTACACACATGCACCCGCGCGCTTGAGCACGCGGGTGCGGGTGCAGGGCAGTCGGCTATAGAGGCGCTAATGGCTCACTTTGCACTTTGCATGCCGGGATTCGTTCGGGTCGGATCGCGATAGCCCGGGCGCGGTCACTTTTTGGTAGGTCCGTGTAAAACCATTTCGGTATTACTATACCTGTTCGGTAATGGTTTAAGACTGTTGGTAATTAACAGTCATACCATTTTGAAATTAAGTAAAGACTGTTAAAACTTAACAGTCATGACCCCTGAGATGAAGCCTTTCATTTCCTATAAATAAAGGCATCCTATTTCGAAATTGCACATAACAAATATTACCCAGTTCCGAAATTTCCAACCCTTGCTATTACTCTCTTACAATTTTCAAGATATATAAATTATCTTATTCTGTTTTGTGCACATAAACAGAATAAGAACTTGATTGACTGCTCTTCATTGCTGCATCCAAAGGTTGTCTTAGAATATACAAGTTGCAGGTAGTTCAAGTTTCTTCATTGTATCTTGAGTACGGATTTGAAGATTCCCGTTTGTATACCGAAGTTATTCGTGTGGGGAAAATACTGTATTTAGGAAAGTGACATCACGCCTTGAAGTTTTCTAGTATCTATTCAGAAGTTACATTTTTGTATTGAAGTTGACATTACTGCGATCTATAAAGAGTTCCAATTCAGTATTTGCATTCATATTATCCAACAATCTAAATACAGTATTATCAGAAATGGCCGACTCTTCCAAATCACTTCGACAAATAACAGAAGGCTTTGTTAAGTTGGACCGTTTTAATGGAGATAATTTTCTGCGTTGGCAGAAAAAGGTTCATTTTCTTTTAACAACATTGAAGATTGTATATGTCTTGTCACAATCGAAACCAAATGAAGATGAAGATGAAACTGTGGAACATACTAGGCAATGCATAAAATGGGAGGCCGATGATTACTTTTGTCGTGGTCACATTCTCAATGCACTTGCTGACAATTTGTTCGACTTGTACCAAAATGTTGGAACTGCAAAAACTTTGTGGGAAACATTGGAGACCAAATATCTTACGGAAGATGCTATAAGTAAGAAGTTCCTTATCGGTCAGTTTTTAAGATTTAAAATGCATGATAATAGGCATGTGCTAGAACAATTTCATGACATCCAACGCATCATAAATCATTGCAAACTGAAAAAATTAAATATGGATGATAACATAATTGTTGCTGCCATAATTGAAAAACTTCATCCTTCTTGGAAAGATTATAAGAAAGAACTCAAACATAAAAAGGAGGATCTTTCACTTAAAGAATTAGAGACACATTTAAGATTTGAACAAGAGTCTCAAATTCTAGATGGTAAAGAGGAACAAGAAAATTATGTTTCTAAGGTCCATGTGGCGGAGGAAGGAAATGAGCAAAAATATGGCAATCATGGAAAAAATAACAAGCGAAAGACTTTTTCAAATAATTCTAAAGCAAACAAAAAGAAGAAAGGAAACTGTTTTCATTGAAACAAACCAGGTCACTTCAAGAAGGATTTTCGTGAGTTCAAGAAACTAAAGGAAAAAGGAGGGACATCAGACACAAAGCAAAAATTTGGTGCTACGATATCCGAGGCTAATATGCTTGGAGAAAACAACTCTTGGTGTGTTGATTCTAGTGCTACAAGGCATGTTTGTAAGGACAAGAACTTGTTCTCTGCCTATGAAACAGTAGAAGGTAATGTTCTCTATATGGGAAATTATTCTACTACTGCGGTTAAAGGAAAAGGGACAGTGGATCTCGAATTCACTTTCGAAAAAATCCTTAGCCTCACCAATGTTTTTCTTGTTCCTGATGTTAGGAGAAATTTAGTTTCTGGAAGTCTTCTTAACAAATTTAGCTTTAAGCTTGTATTTGAGTCAGAAAAATTTATTCTGACTAAGAATGGTACCTTTGTAGGCAAAGGATATTTGTATGAGGGCATGTTTAATCTCAATATCAATGAAAATGATTCTTTTGCTTATATCGTTCAGTGTCTTTCATTATGGCATAGTCGTTTAGGACATGTTAATACAAAGAAAATTAACTTCATGGTTAATTTAAATTTAATTCCTAAATATGAGAATGATATGAATGAAAAGTGTAAAATATGCATGCAAATAAAAATAACAAGATTGCCTTTTCCAAAAATAGAAAAAACTACATCTTTGTTGCAATTAGTACATAGTGATGTTTGTGATTTGCATGGAACACCTACTAGAGGTGGTAGTAAATATTTTGCTACATTTATCAATGACTTCTCAAAATATTGTTACGTATATCTTTTAAACTCTAAGGATGATGTGCTTAATAGATTTAATACATATAAAAATGAAGTTGAAAATCAATGTGATACTACAATAAAATGTCTTAGATCTGATAGAGGTGGTGAATATCACTTTCCTCAATTTTGTGAAGATATGGGAATTATACATGAAGTTACTGCACCTTATACACCACAACAAAATGGAGTAGCAGAAAGAAAAAAATAGAACACTAAGTGAAATGGTTAACGCTATTCTTTCTTATTTTGGTTTAAGTAAAGGGTTTCGGGGAGAAGCTCTTTTAACTGCGTGTTATATTCTGAATAGGATACCTGTTAAAGATAATAAGAAAACTCCTTACGAATTATGGAAGAATAGAAAACCTAATTTTGTTTATCTTAAAGTTTGGGGTTGTAGAGCTATTGTAAGACTACCTGAAACTCAACTCAACTCAACTCAACAAAGCCTTTTTCCCAATTATTTGGAGTCGGCTACATGGATCCTATTTTTCCATTCCATTCTGTCCAGTGCAATATCTTCGGCTAAACCACATGATATCATGTCATTTTTTATAATATCCCGCCAAGTTAATTTAGGCCTGCCTCTACCCCTTGCGTTACCATCAATACTAACTAAATCACTCTTCCTTACAGGAGCATCCATTGGTCTACGCTTGACGTGTCCAAACCATCTAAGTCGATTTTCTCTCAATTTATTTTCTATAGGAGATACTTTTACCGTTTCACGAATTTGTTCATTTTTAATTTTATCCTTTCGAGTTTTACCACAAATCCATCTTAGCATTCGCATCTCCGCCACACTCATTTTCTGCACATTTTGTTTCTTGGTTGCCGAACACTCTGTCCCATATAACATGGCGGGTCTAATGGCCGTCCTATAAAATTTTCCTTTTAACTTCAAAGGTATACGCCTATCACACAGAACGCCGATCGCACTTCTCCACTTAACCCAGCCTGCTCTAATCCTATGCGTAACATCATCACTAATATCTCCATTTTTTTGTATAATCGATCCTAAATAACAAAAATGATCATTTCTAGGTATTTCTTGACCCTCGAATTTCACCACATCTCCATTTGTCCTCCTATTACTACTCAAATTATACTCCACATATTCTGTTTTAGTTCTGCTTATTTTAAATCCTCTTGTTTCTAAAGTTTCTCTCCACATATCCAACCTAGCATTTATCCCCATCTTAGTCTCATCGACTAAAACAATATCATCTGCAAATAGCATACACCATGGCACCTCATCTTTTATTTGTCCAGTCAACTCATCCATAACAAGAGCAAAGAGATAAGGACTTAATGTTGAACCTTGGTGTAGCCCTACCGTAATTCAAAATTCACTACTTTCTCCAGCAGATGTTCTTACTATAGTCATCGCACCATCATACATATCCTTGATCACGTTAATATATCTACGAGTCACTCCTCTTTTATGTAGAACCCACCATATTATATCTCTGGGTATCCTATCATACGCCTTCTCCAAATCTATAAAAATCATATGAAGATCCTTCTTTTTCTCTCTATACCTCTCCATTAATCTCCTTAATAAATAGATTGCTTCCATTTTTTACCTCCCAGGCATAAACCCAAATTTATTCTTAGATACTAATGTCTTCAATCTCAATCTATATTCAATCACTCTCTCCCAAAGTTTCATTATATGACTCATTAACTTAATACCACGATAATTTGAACAACTTTGTATGTCCCCTTTATTTTTATAAATAGGTACTAAAATACTTTTTCTCCATTCATCGGGCATCCTATTAGTCATTAAAATTATATTAAATAATTTTGTAAGCCATGATACTCTATCCTCCCCTAAGCACTTCCAAACCTCAATAGGGATACCATCTGGTCCTAAAGCCTTCCCTGTTTTCATCTTTTTTAGAGCAATCCTGACATATGTTGTCCTAATTCTACGAAAAAATATATCTTCTCGAGTCTCCCTAAGTTCCTATATATTTAATTTACTCCCATTATCTCCATTTAATAACCTCTCAAAGTAGTTTTTCTATCTTTCCATAATTTCATCATCTTTGACTAGGACTCTCGAATCATCACTTTTGATGCACTTAACGTTATTAAAATCTTTTGTTTTCCTATCCCTAAGTTTAGCAAGCTTATAAATACTTTTTTCCCCTTCTTGTGTTCTTAATTTTGTATAAAGATCATCATACACTTTTAACTTAGCATCTCTTACCACTTTCTTAACTTCCTTTTTAGCCCATTTATATTTCTCAAAATTCTCTTTATTTCTATTTGTTTGCCATGTTTTAAAGCACTCCCTTTTAATTTTTACTATATTCTGTACTTCTTCATTCCACCACCAAGTTTCTTTAGACTGTGGCCCTTTGCCTTTTGATTCTCTAAGAATTTCTTTTGATATTCTCCTAATGCAAGTGGGCATCTTATTCCACATTATGTTAGTTTCTTCTTCAGTATTCCATGTTGCTTCATTTAATACTTTATCTTTAAATAGTTCTAATTTCTCTCCTTTTAAATTCCACCACCTAGTTCGTGGGTTAATCTTCACTTTTAGCACTCGTGATTGATTTTTAATATTTATATTCAACACCGTTATCCTATTTTGTGAGGTTAAGCTCTCTCCCGGGATAACCTTACAATCTTTACACGTTAATCGGCCTCCTTTCCTAGTAATGAAAAAATCTATTTGGCTCTTATGTGTTCCACTTTTATAAGTTATTAAGTGTTCAAGCCTCTTTTTAAAACATGTATTTACTAGTACAAAATCATAAGCCATCGCAAAATCTAAGATAGACTCTCCCCCGTCGCTCCTATCTCCAAAACCATGTCCTCCATGCACTATCTCATATCCTACACGATCTTCTCCTACATGGCCATTAAAATCTCCACCTATATAGATTTTCTTACCTAGGGGTATTTCTTGAATTAGTTCATCCATTTGTTCCCAAAATTCTACTTTAGTGTGCTCATCTAATCCTACTTTAGGTGCATAAGCACTAACAATATTAATTATGTTTTCACCTAATACCAATTTAACAAGTATAAGTCTATCACCTTTCCTAATAATGGTTATGATATCGTCCTTAAAGTTTTTATCTACTATTATTCCAACTCCGTTCTTATTTCTATGTTTTCCTGTATAATATAATTTAAATCCTGTATTTTCTATTTCTCTAGCTTTCTGACCGACCCATTTAGTTTCTTGTAAACAAGCTATGCTA
This sequence comes from Sambucus nigra, assembly GCA_949130495.1. Taxonomy (NCBI): domain Eukaryota; kingdom Viridiplantae; phylum Streptophyta; class Magnoliopsida; order Dipsacales; family Adoxaceae; genus Sambucus; species Sambucus nigra. The sequence goes on along the minus strand of OX422213.1, from coordinate 336,824,278 downwards.
ACTTTTCTTCTTATCATGGTATCTACTAACTCCATCCCTTTTCCTGTCATAGTCCCTATGTTCCAAGTCGCTAACCTAAGTCTAGTATCCTGGACTAGCTTCTTTACCCGCACACGTCCAGTTTGTTGCAGGAACCCTTGCATATTTATCGTCGCATCCGGACACCGATGCGACGCCCCTTGCCTATTTTTCGAGACACCCGGTAGAAGGCGCAATGCCTCTTGCCTATTTTTTGAGACACCCGGTGGCAGGCGCAACGAATCGCTTAAGGGTAATGCCCTAGCATTAGCACGTATATTCATAGGATTCATGTTCATAAGGATCTGACAAAGTTTTACGCTGGCTGTCAGCTACCTAACGCAACCCTCCTCCTTTTTCTGAGCTTGGGACCGGCAGTGTCAAAAAAATAAGAAGTTAAGCACGACACAGGCGGAGTTTAAGACTACCTGAAACTAAGAGAAAGAAATTAGGAAGCAAAGGCGTTGATTGTATTTTCATAGGTTATGCACAACATAGTAAAGCCTATAGATTTTTGGTTAGTAAACCTAATGATTCTGTTGAGGTTAATACAATAATTTAATCAAGAGATGCAATTTTTTATGAACAAATATTTTCTTCTATTCCTAGGATAAATAATTAAATAGAAGTAAACACTCCTTCACAGTTACCTGAAACTCCACCAGTACAACAAGAAGAGATTAGAAAAAGTAAAAGACCTAGGAAAGAAAAAATCTTTGGTCCAGACTTTGTAGTCTATCTTGTTGAAGGAACTAGAGACACATCTTGTAATCAATATGCTTTGACTCTTATCATTGAAACATACCCAAAAACTTATAGTGAGGCAATTAAGTCTGAAGATTCAGAATTTTGGAAAGTAGCTGTAAATGATGAAATGGATTCAATCTTGGAAAATAAAACTTGGAAGTTAGTAGACTTACCTCTAGGATCTAAACCCATTAAGTGTTGATGGATTTTTAAAAAGAAAATGAAAATAAATGGAACAATTGATAAAGTAAAGACTAGATTGGTTGCTAAAGGTTTTACACAAAAAGAAGGAAATGATTATTTTGATACATATGCACCTGTTGCTAGAACCTCCATTATTAGAATTTTAATTGCATTAGCATCTATATATAATTTTGAGATTCATCAAATGGATGTGAAAACTGCCTTTTTAAATGGTGACTTAGAAGAAGAAATTTATATGGAACAACCTGGAGGGTATGTTATGCATGGACAAGAAAATAAAGTATGTAAGCTTAATAAGTCCTTATATGGCCTAAAACAAGCACCTAAACAGTGGCATGAAAAATTTGATAAAGTCATTATTTCTTATGGTTTTAAAATTCATGAATCTGATAAGTGTGTTTATAGTAAATTTGCTAATGGTAAAAGTGTGATGATTTGTTTATATGTAGATGACATGTTAATTCTTGGTACTGATTTAGAAAGCATTAATAATACAAAGAGTTTTCCGTCTTATAAATTTGATATGAAAGATATGGGTGTAGCTGATGTCATATTAGGAATGAGAACAATAAGGAAAGAAAAAAATATATAATTCTCACTCAATCTCATTATGTTGAGAAACTTTTAAAGAAATTTAATTAGTTTGATTGCACACCTGTTAGTACTCCTTTTGAACCACAGCTAAAGATGATCCCTAATGCTGGTAGAGCTATTTCACAATTAGAATATGCAAGAGTAATTGGTAGTTTAATGTATGACATGACATGTACTCGACCTGATATGATGTTGGTAAATTAAGTAGATATACTAGTAATCCAAGTTTATTGCATTGGCATGTTGTCAATAAAATATTAAAATATTTAAAAGGAACCATGGACTATGGTATATACTATAGTCAATATCCTTCAGTATTAGAACGGTTTTCTGATGCCAGTTGGATAACTGATCGGGAGGATCATTCCTCAACAAGTGGATGGATTTTCACTCTTGGTGGAGGAGCTGTATCTTGGGGTTTAAAGAAACAAACATGTATAGCTGATTCTACTATGGCAGTTGAGTTTGTAGCATTAGCTGCAACTAGTAAAGAGGCAGAATGGTTAAGGAATTTATTGATCGAAATTCCAGTTTGGCCAAAACCAATGCCTCCAATATCTATACGTTGTGATATTGAGTCTACACCTTCCAGAGCTTATAGTAAAGTGTACAATGGAAAATCTAGACATATTGGCCTGAGATATAGTTATGTCAGACAAATGATTACAGATAGTGTAATCACAGTGGATTATGTAAAATCAAGTCAAAATTTAGCTGATCCTTTTACAAAAGGTCATGCAAGAGGACTGGTGTCTAAGACATCAATAGGGATGGGACTAAAGCCCATTAATAATAATCACAATTGATGGAAACTCAACTTGAAACTTGATATATTCAAGTCTCAAGTTCAATGATTAAAGTACATCATACGACGTGATTGTAAGCACTATAAAATTTAACATCCTAAGGATAAGTTCTTAGAACACGTAATGAATAATGAAAGAGGATGAGCTTAACCTTAATAGATTTATGGTGTTTTAAGTTACATGGACACCTATGATAATCTACCTATATGAGTGTGGAAGTGGTGCCGCTTCCTATGAGAACTGGGCTTGACTCTAAAGCACTCATGAAATCAAGGTACATACACAAGGCCTAATACATGTGTCGGCTTATATGGATAATCAATGACTAAATATTTGTGTGTGTAGACAAATTCGGTTGATCAATATGGATTGATAGTTCAAAGACAAGTCTACTATACTTTTATGGTTAGCCTTGATGGATCGTCACAGGGTATTGGTTCAAGTGATGAGACACCAATACTTATACACAGTCTTACAGACAATCAAAGATTTACAAAACTTATTTTAAAAATGGTGGAGGAATGTTGGAGATTTTATAAAATAAGTGAATAAGAGTTTTGGGTATAAGATCTTAAAGATCTTGTCCCACATTGGAAGTGTGTGGAAGAGGTGAGAAGCTAACCCATATATAAAAAGGGATAGTGTCCCACATTAGAAAATGTACAAAGCTAAGGGTCACCACTAAGCTATAAAAGGAGTGGGCAACCTTTGAGTCCCACATTGCAAAAATATTATGAATTTGTGAACTTAATAAGTACAAATGGAAGATGAAGAGTTAATTCATCTAGAATTTAAGAGGCTATTCAAGAGACCTCAATACGGTGCGAAGCACCGTACACACATGCACACGCGCACGCTCACTCGCTTGCGGCTGCGGGGCAGTGGGCTATAGTAGTGGTGCACTTTGCACTTCGCATGCCGCGTGCCCACAGTGGTAGCGGGTTGCCAAGATTCGTCTGGGTCTAATCGCGGTAGCTCGGGCGCGGTCTCTTTTTTGTAGGTCCGTGTAAAACCATTTCGGTATTACTCTACCTGTTCGGAAATGGTTTAAGACTGTTGGTAATTAACAGTCATACCATTTCGGAATTAAGTAAAGACTGTTAAAACTTAACAATCATGACCCCTGAGATGCAGCCTTTTATTTCCTATAAATAAAGGCATCCTATTTCGAAATTGCACATAACAAATATTACCTAGTTCTGAAATTTCCAACCCTTGCTATTACTCTCTTATAATTTTCAGGTGATGTAAATTAACTTATTATGTTTTGTGCACATAAACAGAATAAGAACTTAATTGATTATTCTTCACTGCAGCACCCAAAGGCTGTCTTCAAATATACAAGTTGTAGGCAGTGCAAGTTGCTTCATTGTATCTTGAGTACGGATTTACAGATTCTCATTTGTATACCAAAGTATTCGTGTGAGGAAAATACTGTATTTAAGAAAGTGACATCACGCCTTGAAGTTTTCTAGTATCTATTCAAAAGTTACATTGTTCTATTGAAGTTGACATTACTGCGATATATAAAGAGTTCCATTTCTGTATTTTCATTCATATTGTCCAACAATCTAAATACAGTATCATCAGAAATGGTCGACTCTTCCAAATCACTTCGACAAATAACAAAAGGCTTTGTCAAGTTGGACCATTTTGATGGTGGTAATTTTCTGCATTGGCAGAAAAAAGGTTCATTTTCTTCTAACAACATTGAAGATTGTATATGTCTTGTCACAATCTAAACCAAATGAAGATGAAGTTGAAACCGTGGAACAAACTAGGAAATGTACAAAATGGGAGACTGGTGATTACTTATGTCGTGGTCACATTCTCAATGCACTTGCTGACAATTTGTTCGACTTGTACCAAAATGTTGGGACTGTAAAAGCTTTGTGGGAAACATTGGAGACCAAATATCTTACGAAAGACGCTATAAGTAAGAAGTTCCTTATCGGTCAGTTTTTAAGCTTTAAAATGCATGATAATTGGCCTGTGCTAGAAAAATTTCATGACATCCAACGCATCATAAATCATTGCAAACTGAAAAAATTAAATATGGATGACATTGTAATTGTTGCTGCCATAATTGAAAAACTTCCTCCTTCTTGGAAAGATTATAAGAAAGAACTCAGACACAAAATGGATGATCTTTCACTTGAAGAATTAGAGACTCATTTAAGAATTGAACAAGAGTCTCGAATTCTAGATGGTAAAGAGGGATAAGAAAATTCTGTTTCTAAGGTCCATGTGGTGGAGGAAGGAAAGGAGCAAAAATATGGAAATCATGGAAAAAATAACATGCGAAATAATTTTTCAAATAATTCTAAAGAAAACAAAAAGAAGAAAGGAAACTATTTTCATTGCAACAAACCAGTTCACCTAAATAAGGATTGTCGTGTGTTCAAGAAACTACAGGAAAATGGAGGAACATCAGTCACAAAGAAAAAATTTGTTGCTATGATATCCGAGGCTAATATGCTTGGAGAAGACAACTCTTGGTGTGTTGATTCTGGTGCCACAAGGGATGTTTGTAAGGACAAGAACTTGTTATATGCCTATGAAACAGTAGAAGGAGATGTTCTCTATATGGGAAATTCTTCTACTGCTGCGGTTAAAGGCAAAGGGACAGTGGATCTCGAATTCACTTCCGAAAAAATCCTTAGCCTCACCAATGTTTTTCATGTTCCTGATGTTAGGAAAAATTTAGTTTCTGGAAGTCTTCTTAAAAAATTTGGCTTTAAGCTTGTATTTGCGTCAGACAAATTTATTCTGACTAAGAATGGTACCTTTGTAGGCAAAGGATATTTGTATGAGGGCATGTTTAAGCTCAATGTCAATGAAAAAGATTCTTTTGCTTATATCGTTGATTGTCTTTCATTATGGCATAGTCGTTTAGGACATGTTAATACAAAGAAAATGCATTTCATGGTTAATTTAAATTTAATTCCTAAATGTGAGAATGATATGAATGAAAAGTGTAAAATATGCATGCAAATAAAAATAACAAGATTGTCTTTTCCAAAATTAGAAAAAACTACATCTTTGTTGCAATTAGTACGTAGTGGTGTTTGTGATTTGCATGGAACACCTACTAGAGGTTGTAGTAAATATTTTGCTACATTTATCGATGAATTTTCAAAATATTGTTACGTATATCTTTTAAACTCTAAGGATGATGTTCTTAATAGATTTAAGACATATAAAAATGAAGTTAAAAATCAATGTGATACTAAAATAAAATGTCTTAGATCTGATACAGGTGGTGAATATCACTTTACTCAATTTTGTGAAGATATGGGAATTATACATGAAGTTACTGCACCTTATACACCATAACAAAATGGATTAACAGAAAGAAAAAATGGAACACTAAATGAAATGGTTAACGCTATGCTTTCTTATTCTGGTTTAAGTAAAGCGTTTTGGGGAGAAGCTCTTTTAACTGCGTGTCATATTCTGAATAGGATACCTATTAAAGATAATAAGAAAACTCCTTACAAATTATGGAAGAATAGAAAACCTAATTTAGCTTATCTTAAAGTTTGGGGTTGTAGAGCTATTGTAAGACTACTTGAAACTAAGAGAACGAAATTAGGAAGCAAAGACGTTGAGTGTATTTTCATAGGTTATGCACCACATAGTAAAGCCTATAGATTTTTGGTTAGTGAACCTAATGATTCTGTTGAGGTTAATACAATAATTGATTCAAGAGATGCAATTTTTTATGAACAAATATTTTCTTCTATTCCTAGGATAAATAATGAAATAGAAGTAAACACTCCTTCACAGTTACCTGAAACTCCACCAGTAGAACAAGAAGAGATTAGAAAAAGTAAGAGACTTAGGAAAGAAAAAATCTTTGGTCCAGACTCTGTAGTCTATTTTATTGAAGGAACTAGGGACACAACTTGAAATCAATATGCTTTGACTCTTAGTGTTGAAACGGACCCACACACTTATAGTGAGGCAATTAAGTAGGTAGATTCAGCATTTTGGAAAGAAGCTATAAATGATTTGATGGATTCAATCTTGGGAAATAAAACTTGGAAGTTAGTAGACTTACCTCCAGGATCTAAACCCATTAAGTGTAGATGGATTTTTAAAAAGAAAATGAAAATAGATGGAACAATTGATAAATTCACGGCTAGGTTGGTTGCTAAAGGTTTTACATAAAAAGAGGGAATTGATTATTTTGATACCTATGCACCTGTTGCTAGAACCTCCACTATTAGAATTTTAATTGCATTAACATCGACATATAATTTTGAGATTCATCAAATGGATGTGAAAACTGCCTTTTTAAATGGTGACTTAGAAGAAGAAATTTACATGGAACAACCAGAAGGGTTTGTTATGCCTGGAAAAGAAAATAAAGTATGTAAACTTATTAAGTCCTTATATGGCCTAAAACAAGCACCTAAACAATGGCATGAAAAATTTGATAAAGTCATTGTTTCTTATGGTTTTAAAATTTATGTATCTGATAAGTGTGTTTATAGTAAATTTGCTAATGGCAATGGTGCGATGATTTGTTTATATGTAGATGACATGTTAATTTTTGGTACTGATTTAGAAAGAATTAATAATACAAAGGGTTTTATGTATTCTAAATTTGATATGAAAGAGATAGGTGTAGCTGATGTCATATTAGGAATGAGAATAATAAGGAAACATAAAAATATAATTCTCACTCAATCTCATTATGTTAAGAAAATTTTAAAGAAATTTATTCAGTTTGATTGCACACCTGTTAGTACACCTTTTGAACCACAACTAAAGATGATCCCTAAGACTGGTAGAGCTATTTCACAATTAGAATATGCATGAGTAATTGGTACTTTAATGTATGCCACGACATGTACTCGACCTGATATTGCATATGCTGTTGGTAAATTAAGTATATATACAAGTAATCCAAGTTTATTGCATTGGCATATAGTCAATAAAATATTAAAATATTTAAAAGGAACTATGGACTATGGCATATACTATAGTGGATATCCTTCAGTATTAGAAGGGTTTTCTGATGCCAGTTGGATAACTGAGCTGGAGGATCATTCCTCAACAAGTGGATGGATTTTCACTCTTGGTGGAGGAGCTGATTCTTGGGGTTCAAAGAAACAAACTTATATAGACGATTCTACTATGGCAGCTGAGTTTGCAACATTAGCTACAACTAGTAAAAAGGCAGAATGGTTAAGGAATTTATTGATTGAAATTCCAGTTTGGCCAAAACCAATGCCTCCAATATCTATACACTGTGATAGTGAGTCTACACTTTCCAGAGCTTATAGTAAAGTGTACAGTGGAAAATCTAGACATATTGGCCTGAGACATAGTTATGTCAGACAAATGATTACAGATAGTGTAATCATAGTGGATTATGTAAAATCAAGTAAAAATTTAAAAGGTCTTGCAAGAGGACTGGTGTCTAAAACATCAATAGGGATGGGACTAAAGACCTTTAATAATAATCACTATTGATGGAAACTCAACTTGAAACTTGGTATATTCAAGTCTCAAGTTCAATGATTAAAGTACATCATACGACGTGATTGCAAGCACTATAAATTTAACATCCCAAGAATAAGTGCTTAGAACATGTAATGAATAATGAAAGAGGTTGAGTCTAACCTTAATAGATTTATGATGTTTTAAGTTACATGGACACCTATGATAATATACCTATATGAGTGTGGAAGTGGTGTCGCTTCCTATGAGAACTGGTCTTGACTCTAAAGCACTCATGAAATCAAGGTACAGACACAAGGCCTAATACATGTGTCAGCTTATATAGATATTCAGTGACTAAAACATTTGTGTGTGTAGACAAATCTGACAAATCAATATGGATTGATAGTTCAAAGAAAAGTCTACTATACTTTCATGGTCAGCCTTGACGAATCTTCACAGGGTATTGGTTCAAGTCGTGAGACACCAGTACTTATACACAGTCTTACAGACAATCAAAGATTTACAAAACTTATTTTTAAAATGGTGGAGGAATGTTGGAGATTTTTTAAAATAAGTGAGTAAGAGTTTTGGGTGTAAGATATTAAAAAGCTTGTCCCACATTGGAAGTGTGTGGAAGAGGTGGGAAGCTAACCCAAATATAAAAAGGGATAGTATCCCACATTGGAAAATGTACAAATCTAAGTGTCACCACTAAGCTGTAAAAGGAGTGGGCAACCTTTGAGTCCCACATTGGAAAAATATTAAGAATATGTGCACTTAATAAGAACAAATGAAAGATGAAGTGTTAATTCATCTAGCATTTAAGAGGCTATTCAAGAGACCTCAATACAGTGTGAAGCAACGTACACACAAGCACACACGCGTGCGCGTGCGGGGCAGTGGGCTGTAGAGGCGCTAGTGGCGCACTTTGCACTTCGCATGTCGCGTGTCCGCAGTGGTAGCGGGTTGCCGAGATTCGTCTGGGTCGGATCGCGGTAGCTCGAGCGCGGTCACTTTTTGGTAGGTCCGTGTAAAACCGTTTCGGTATTACTGTACCTGTTCGGAAATGGTTTAAGACTGTAGGTAATTAATAGTCATACCATTTCGAAATTCAGTAAAGACTGTTAAAACTTAACAGTCATGATCCTTGAGGTGCAGCCTTTAATTTCCTATAAATAAAGGCATCCTATTTAGAAATTTCACATAACAAATATTACCCGGTTCTGAAATTTCCAAACCTTGCTATTACTCTCTTACAATTTTCCTGTGTTCTAAAAGGCGCGCCTAGGATTGAGGCTTGAGAGGAACGCGTCGCCTACGCTTTATTACGCCTTATTCTTGGTAAAGTCTTAAGGCGCACTTTTTTTAAAAATAAATATGCCTCTGTGAAATGATATCGCCATTTAAATGCTTTGTTTACAAATCATACCAATATCTCGTCTAAAACAATCAAAATACATTTTATATACTGATTATGGAGCATGAATATGAGAAAGATGGCTACCAAACATACGGATATATTTTCAAAATTCAAAGTATGTATTATTTTATTATATTATTAGCCTTAGAATAATTAAAATATTAAAAAAAGGAAAAATGCCTTTTTACGCCTAGGCTTCGCCTACACGCGCTAAGGCTCCTAAGGCTTGAGGCTTGACCTCTACGCCTCGACCACACCTCGCGCCTTTTAGAACCTTGCAATTTTTAGGAGATATAAATCATCTTATCTGTTTTGTGCACATAAACAGAATAAGAACTTGATTGACTGTTCTTCACTGTTGCATCCAAAGGTTGTCTTCAAATATACAAGTTGCAGACAGTGCAAGTTGCTTCATTGTATCTTGAGTACATATTTGCATATTCCTGTTTGTATACCGAAGTTATTCATGTGGGGCAAATACTGTATTTAGGAAAGTGACATCACGCCTTGAAGTTTTCTAGTATCTATTCAGAAGTTACATTGGTGTATTGAAGTTGACATTACTGCGGTATATAAAGAGTTCCATTTCTGTATTTGCATTCATATTATCCAACATTGTGTTATGGAACTAATGAACCTAGGACATAAGAATCGTGCAGTTAGGGAAACACCTTTGAATGGCCGCAATATTCCTTCTCATGGATATTTATGATAATCTAGTTATTCAAATGAGGTGGAGTTATTACTCATTCATGAAAGAGCTTTCAACCAAGATTATCATGATTCAAGTTTGAGTAGTTTTACTTGTTTCATGTACCTATATCACTACACTTTACTTAAAATATGTTTTACTATACATATTTCAAATATATTTATGTCATTCATAAATTATGGTTATTTATTTTTTATAATTTTGTCTAGGATCTGATAATGCATTCATTTGAGCAAGATGATAATGGAGCATTTCCTCCATCTCAGCTAGTTCTTGAAGATGTTGTCCCATTGATAGTAGAAATATAGGTCACTCCCAAACTAGTTAAAAAAAAGATGTTTGGGTCCCAAAATCTTAACGTGGTCTAGCATCCAAAGGTTAAAATATTTTTTTTTGTAGCATACCCTGAGGTGTCCGGGCCAGTGCAGTGTATGATAGATTTTCTATTTTAAGAAGATGGCCGCCCCGTTGATGGCAAGAGCATTGGAAGAAAAGTGGTTGATACAGCTGAAAATACCTTTTTTAGCTAGCTAAATTTTGTAACGAACTGTTACTTTAAGTCTCATTTCCTTCCTGTATTCAACTCGTGGCTAAAAATAATATTTATTATTTTTAAAACCTAATACCCTATTTTTGAATTAATTGGTTTAATATTTGAATTAGTTTATAATTATACATCTTATATGTATTTTAACTTAAATAATTTTTATATTAAAATTTTAATGGTTTTATTACATTTCAGAAATTATAAAATATTTTTTAGAATTTTTTATTATTTTTTCTAGATTTTAAAATGTTAAAATTTACAATTGATTGAACATTTTTATTGTTTAATTAATTAAGATTTAAAAACACTGAAATGACAGTGTTTAATGTTTTTTGTGTCAATCCGCGTGAAGCTTTCTGGACTAATGAGACTAAGGCATTTGACACACGCGGCATCATCACGCCTGTGTCTGTTTGACTTCTGCACGCCGAAGAGTTTATTTGGGGCATTTTGTCTATTATGCCCTCAGTCAGGGGATGGTTTTGACACATATATCCCTAAAATATCTTCTTTTACATGTTGTCATTCTTAACCCTCAACTCCCTTGGTCTTTTAGCCATTTTACTTTTTATTTCTTGGATGTACATTCGTATCAACAGGAGGTGCTTTCTTGAGCCAAAAATAAGAGACTTTGGGTGATTCAAAAATTAGAGATTGCTTTCAAAAGGCAACGAAACACTGCATAAATTCTCCCATTTTCTCTCTCTAAAATTCCTATATGTTCTAAACCAACTGTTAAACAAAAAATATTACTTATCCCTAATTAATTAAATTAGTTTAATTAATGTACATTTTAGATTAACTTAATATATTGATTTTGATGATTCCAAACATATTCTTATTAATTTATTCAATAGATATTTCTTATTGTATGATACTTTTAATATAATCTTATTCATATACTATGATATTTATTATATTATATATTACTCGCATTCATGACATTTTGCCTTGATTATATATTTATTCTGTCTAAGTTATACAAGTTTATGTTTAAGTTTTATTTTTCTCAACACAACATGCCTCGACTCTACTCAATGGCATACCTCAGAAAAGGTATTCACGTGTGGTGCACATTTGCACTTGGCATATTAGGCGCACATGCATATTTCTTGATCTATAAGTTCTAATTATGTGTCTTATTAATTATGAGCCTAACCATATTTTTTATGAGATTACATTTTTTTTGGCACCTCTATTTAAAATAAAGTTTCCTATTTTAAAATAATTTTCGGAATTTTTTTTAGAAACAATGTTTTATTTATTAAAATGTCATTTGACTACTCTCTTTGCTGTTACGATTTGACATGACCAACTTACATAAAATGGTCTCAACCATTAGATTTTTAGGAGCATTATTATATAGGACGTAATTTTTTTAAATCTTTGGTTTATATGAGGTGTCTTGACCGCGATGTGACATTAGCCGGACATAGCCTTTGCCATGCCTTAGCTGTAGCTCCTCTAGAGTTGGCGTTGGAAATATTCATATAACAGGTGTAGCTCCTCTAGAGTTGGCGTGTTGTCATGCCTTAGCTGTAACCTTAAAGGTTCTTGGGCCGAGAGTCTCTCTCTTAAAGACAGTCTCGGATGTTGACCGTATAGACCTGCTGCATCATCTTGTCCGATCTGACTACCTGCCGTGTCAAAGTTATCTTGCACATATATATACTTTCGGCCATTTAATGAGTTTAGTACCCTTATTTTCAGACTTGACCGAATGGTTATGTTATAAACTGAATCTGATGTGAACAACAAATCCTGTTACCTTACTCGTCATCAAATTTGTCGTCCCATCAGTTTTTGCCCCCCCTTTAGTCCTATACATATAGTTTTAAGTTCTATCGTTTAAACCTTAGTTCCTCCCATAGGTAACTGAGATGACGAGACCATACTGTTATGGTTTTTAGCAGATGATAGCATTGTACCTGCTTATATTCATCAACTCCGTACCCGAGATCGCATGAGGTGTAGACCTGTCATAGTTTGCTTTGGCAAAAACCCTCGAGCCATGCGTTTTATCAGTATGTGTCCTTGACAGTTTTCAACTGATATTTTATCCTTTACACAATGGTATATTTTTTATTCCGGACTAACACTTCACCTAAACATATCAGATTTGTATTTTATCTCTTGGTCTAACATAATTTTTTTTACAGGAGTCATTTTTAGAAATCTAAAGTGCTACTTTCAGTCTCATATATTTTCAGATTACCATTTTTATGCTCTAACAGCTATATTTTTTATGGAGAAGATAAAAATAAGATTTGCAGATCAGATTGGAAGATTTTCTTTTTGCTACTCCATCTCAGAAAATCTGGAGCATTTAATGCTCAAAATGAATGTGTCTAAACAGCTAGTTTTTGGAAGACACATTTAAAAAGATTTCAAGTGCTGCATTGAAACACAGATGAACAAGACAGAATATGAGCAAGACTTGAAACATATTGAGAGCATTTATTCTACTACTCAGCTACACATTCAAGAGAGCAATAAATTCAAATTATCTGCTCAATCATTAAAGGAGAAGACTTGTGCCTACTTCAACATCATTTATTGAAGTCTGATTAAAGAAGGAGAAACTCAGATTACAAATTGTATTTTAAGGAGTTTCAGTTATTGTATCCTGTACTACAAAAATTCAAAATTATTGTGAAGCCTTGTTGAAGCTTCGGTTGTATGCGGTGATTTGATCCTACCCGCAAGTGGATCAAGTTTAGTGAAGCGCAAAGGAGACGGAGGCTCTAGGCGCGTGGACGTAGGCCGGGATTTGGCCGAACCACGTTAAATATCGGTGTCATTTATTTTCGCACTATTATTTATTTATTTGCACATGCTTGCTAGAGTTAATATTCTCTGCACAATATCTTGGAAATAAATTAATTCCGAAATTTGACTAAATTAATTTTAAGGGTAAAATAATTAATTTTTGAATTAAATAATTAATTTCAGAATTTTATTTAATATCAAATACGAAAATTAGTTTAATATTTCTAGTGTATTAAAATCTGTATCTCTAGTTGTTTATAATCTGTTGATTGCATTTATTTGATATTGTTGAACTTATTCTTTAATAGTTTTATTAATCTGAAATTTTATCTAAAGTAATTTAAACTTAATATTTTTCTGAAATCTTAATTTGACTTAAAATTTTTGTAAAAACTCAATTCACCCCCCTCTTGATGTATTATCTGGGCAACAATTGGTATCAGAGCAGGTACTCTTCTTTTTGATTTAACAATCTTGAGTTAAAGATCAATGGCATATGTTACTACATCACTTGGTGAAGGTCAATCCATTTTTAAACCTCCTCTATTCTCTGGAAAAGATTATAGTTATTAGAAAAATAGAATTAAATATTTTATTCAGTCTCATGATTATGAAGTTTGGAAAGTTATTATGAATGGTCCCTACACTCCTACTAAAATAGTAAATAATGCTTCTGTCCCTAAAGATGAAAATGAATGGAATGATGCTGATATTAAAAAAATTCAAATAAATGCTAAGGCTATGAATATTCTGCACTGTTCACTTGATGTAAATGAGTACAACAGAATCTGTTGTTGTGAAACTGCTAAAGAAATTTGGGATAGACTAGAAATCACATATGAAGGAACTAGTCAGGTCAAGGAAGATAAAATTAGCATGCTTGTTCACAACTATGAACTTTTTAAAATAAAAACAGATGAAACTATATCTGACATGTTTACTAGATTTACAAGTATTATTAATGGTTTGAAATCTCCTGGAAAATCCTATACTGACTCTGAATTAGTAAGCAAGATTCTCAGGTCATTACCATCGGCTTATATGACAAAGAAGCTGGCAATCAAAGAAGCCATTCGAGAAAGACCTATCTCTCTTGATGAACTATTGTGTTCATTAATCACTCATGAAATGGAACTCAAAGAACTTGCTGAAGATGAAAAGCCTAAGGCAAGCAAAACCATTGCTTTCAAATCCATTGAGGAAGAAGAAGATAGTAAAGAAGCCGATGATGATGAAGATGGTGACATAGCACTTCTTACAAGAAAGTTTAAAAAATTTCTTGCCAAAAAGAAGGGATGGTCAGGAAAACACAAAAAATTTCTCTTCAAAGAAGGCACATGAAGGAAAGTCATCCTCCAAGTTTGAACCAAAGTGCTATAACTGCAAAGAGTTAGGACATATTAGACCTAACTGTCCAAAGGCCAAGGAAGAGAAAAATGACAAAAGAGAGAAAAGAAATGAAAAGTACAAAAAGGCCATGAAAGCTACAACTTGGAGTGATAGTGGTGAAAGTAGCAACGATGAAGATTCAAGTGATGGAGAAGTTGCAAACCTTTGCCTTATGGCAAAAGATGATGAGGTATCTTCTAACCCTAATTCAGATAGTGAATATGAAACATCAAATGATCATGATGAACTTCAAAATGCTTTTGATGAACTCTATTACAATTTTGATGAACTTAAAACTAAATATATAAATCTTAAAAAGATACATTCTTCTTTATCACATGATTATGATTCCCTCCTTGAAAACATAGAAATAATAAAATCTGAAAATAACTCCATAAAATCTGAAATGGCAAAACTTAAAACTAAAGAATCTTCCAGTCATGTTTCTGAAAATGAAACCTTAAAACTTAAAATTAAGGATTTAACCTTGTGCCTTGAAAAGTTTGTAAATGGAGAAAATAATTTAAACCTATTACTTGGAAACCAAAGGTGGATGTATGATAAGGCTGGAATTGGATACAATGAAAAACAAAATGAAAAAAGTTTTGAAAATTACTCCAAAAATATGGGAAATTCTTTATGTACATATTGTGGAAGACATACCCATTTTTCAAACTTTTGCAAATATAAATTCTCCACCAAAGTGGCATGGGTTCCTAAAGGGACTCCTATGTTTGCTAACCCATATGGACCCAACACATTTTGGGTACCAAAAGAAAAATTATTTAAATGTCCATTGTAGGTTTGTCTTAAAGCTGGATCGATCAAATCAAAATGGTTTTTAGACAGTGGATGTTCTAGACACATGACGGGTGACAAAAACAAGTTCTCGAGCTTAATAGCCAAAGATGGAGGTCTAGTCACATTCGGAGACAATTCCAAAGGCAAAATCATTGGCATAGGTAATGTTGGTAAGGATCCTTCTCCTTGCATTGAAAATGTTCTTCTTGTTGATGGTCTTAAACACAACTTAATTAGTATTAGCCAATTGTGTGACAAAGGTTATAATGTGCTATTTAAGGAAGATCTTTGTCTAATAAAAAATGCTAAAGATAATAATGTTGTGTTTATTGCTTCTAGACATGAAAATGTGTATACTCTTGATTTTGATAATCTGTCACAACAAGATGTAAAGTGTCTAGCTGTCCTTAATGATGCTTGTTGGTTATGGCATAGAAGATTAGGTCATTCCAACATGGAACAACTTAATATTCTGTCCAAAAATGAGTTAGTAAGAGGGCTGCCCAAAATAAAGTTTGCTAAAGATAAATTGTGTAGTGCATGTCAGTTTGGTAAACAAACTAAAACATCATTTAAAAAGAAAAGAGACATTTCAACAAAAAGGCCTTTAGAATTACTACACTTAGACTTGTTTGGTCCTAACAAGGTGGCTAGTCTAGGTGGAAAATATTATGCCTTTGTTATTGTTGATGATTATTCTCGATTTACTTGGGTTTTCTTTCTTGTACATAAAAGTGACACACAATCTATCTTTGCGAAATTTTGTAAGAAAATTCAAAATGAAAAGGGGTGCAATATTGTGTTCATAAGAAGTGATAGAGGAATTACTACAATTTGAGCGAAATAATGTTTGGTCACTTGTTCCCTCACCTAAAGATAAAACCATTATTGGAACTAAATGGGTTTTTAGAAATAAAAAGGATGATGGCGGAGTAATTATAAGAAATAAAGCTAGACTTGTTGCGCAAGGATACAACCAACAAGAAGGTATTGATTTTGATGAAACTTATGCCCCCGTAGCTAGATTAGAAGCTATTCGCATGTTACTAGCATATGCATGTTATAAGAATTTTAAATTATTTCAAATGGATGTGAAAAGCGCTTTCTTAAATGGTTTTATTAGTGAAGATATCTATGTTAAGCAACCTCCCGGTTTTAAAAATCACGAGTTTCCAAATCATGTTTATAAACTAAATAAAGCTCTTTATGGATTAAAACAAGCTCCGAGGGCTTGGTATGACAGATTAAGTAGATTTCTACTTGAAAATGACTTTGTGAGAGGAAAAATGGACTCCACTTTATTCATAAAAATTCATAACATAGACATGCTCCTTGTACAAGTATATGTTGATGACATTATTTTTGGCTCCACAAATGAAAACTTATGTAAAGATTTTTCAGAATTTATGCAAAAAGAATTCGAAATGAGTATGATGGGTGAGCTAAAATTCTTTTTAGGTTTGCAAATCAAGCAATCCAAAAATGGGGTTTTTATCAATCAATCCAAATATATTAACGATCTTTTGGTAAAATATGGCTTAGAGCATGGTAAAGCTCTTGGTACACCAATGAGTACCTCTATTAAATTAGATATTGATGAAAAAGAAAAATCCGTTAATACTACATTATATCGTGGTATGATTGGTAGTCTATTATATTTAACCGCTAGTAGACCCGATATTATGTTTAGTGTATGTTTATGTGCACGCTTTCAAGCCAATCCTAAAGAATCTCACTTAAGTGCTGTAAAACGCATTTTTAGATACTTAATTGGTATTAAGGATTTAGGCCTATGGTATCCTAAAAATACTTCTTTTGAATTAGTTAGTTATTCCGATGCAGATTTTGCGGGTTGTAGAATTAATCGAAAAAGTACTAGTGGCACATGTCATTTCTTGGGACACTCCCTAGTATCTTGGTTTAGTAAAAAGCAAAATTCCGTTGCTCTTTCCACGGCCGAAGCTGAATATATTGCCGCCGACAGCAGTTGTGCTCAAACCTTATACATGAAGCAACAATTAGAAGATTTTAAAATATTTTTTCACAATACTCCGATTTTTTGTGATAACACTAGTGCCATATGTTTGACAAAAAATCCTATATTGCACTCTAGGACTAAACATATCGAAATTAGACATCACTTTTTACGCGACCATGTTCAAAAAGGCGACGTTCGCATAGAATTTATTTCTACGAATCTTCAATTAGCGGATATATTTACAAAACCATTATCGGAAGATCGGTTTACCTTTATCCGTCGTGAACTAGGTATGGCATGTTTAAATGACATAAAATTATAATTTTTTTTGGACCCCACTGTTATTGTGTCATATCTGGCCATTCTTCTATAAATACATGTGAGGTTACTCCTCTTCATTCATACCATGAAGTCGTTTTATGTGGTGTGGGTGGGAAAATCTCCCGGCATTTACACTACTTGGGGAGAGTGTGAACTTCAGATTAAGGGAGTTAGTGGCTCTCAATGCAAAAAATATCCCTCATTTGACACCGCAATGCTTGCGATCCGCTCTTCTCCACCGCATGCTCCGTGGGTAAAACCACCATCTTGGCCTTTCGTTTTACCTCAAAATATGCACTCACATGCTCCTACTCCTTCTAATGAAAATGCTACATCCTCATCTTCTCAAAACATGGCTGAAAATTCTGTTAAAGTTGTTGTAGAAGGCAAGAAAATCACTATTGAGGGAAACGCTAAAGATGTGTGTCATGTAGTTAACAACCTTAAGTTGTAAATTTCTTATGAAAATGTTGTTGAACTTCCTTTTGATGAGTTAGGCATTATTTGATGCTATTATTGTCTATCCACTAAATCAAATCGATGCTATGTAAGAATATTATGTTGCATATGTGCTTAAAGAAAATTCTTAGTATTCACATATGTCCCTTACAATTTATGGTTATATCCCATGCTTGAATTATTTTTTGATAGGGGGAGATTTTGCTTATCCTTAACACTTGCTTTATATGATATATCTTTTTGATAATGTCAAAGGGGGAGAAATATTTATGATTCTTTAATTGAGCTTAATTTACAAATTTTATGGATTAATGTGAATCATTGTTTGTCATCATAAAAAAGGGGGAGATTGTTAAACAAAAAATATTACTTATCCCTAATTAATTAAATTAGTTTAATTAATGTACAGTTTAGCTTAACTTAATATATTGATTTTGATGATTCCAAACATATTCTTATTAATTTATTCAATAGATATTTCTTATTGTATGATATTTTTAATATAATCTTATTCATATACTATGATATTTATTATATTATATATTACTCGTATTCATGACATTTTGCCTCGATTATATATTTATTCTGTCTAAGTTATACAAGTTTATGTTTAAGTTTTATTTTTCTCAACACAACATGCCTCGACTCTACTCAATGGCATACCTCAGAAAAGGTATTCACGTGTGGTGCACATTTGCACTTGGGATATTAGGCGCACATGCATATTTCTTGATCTATAAGTTCTAATTATGTGTCTTATTAATTATGAGCCTAACCATATTTTTTATGAGATTACATTTTTTTTGGCACCTCTATTTAAAATAAAGTTTCCAATTTTAAAATAATTTTCGGAATTTTTTTTAGAAACAATGTTTTATTTATTAAAATGTCATTTGACTACTCTCTTTGTTGTTACGATTTGACATGACCAACTTACATAAAATGGTCTCAACCATTAGATTTTTAGGAGCATTATTATATAGGACGTAATTTTTTTAAATCTTTGGTTTATATGAGGTGTCTTGACCGCGATGTGACATTAGCCGGACATAGCCTTTGCCATGCCTTAGCTGTAGCTCCTCTAGAGTTGGCGTTGGAAATATTCATATAACAGGTGTAGCTCCTCTAGAGTTGGCGTGTTGTCATGCCTTAGCTGTAACCTTAAAGGTTCTTGGGCCGAGAGTCTCTCTCTTAAAGACAGTCTCGGATGTTGACCGTATAGACCTGCTGCATCATCTTGTCCGATCTGACTACCTGCCGTGTCAAAGTTATCTTGCACATATATATACTTTCGGCCATTTAATGAGTTTAGTACCCTTATTTTCAGACTTGACCGAATGGTTATGTTATAAACTGAATCTGATGTGAACAACAAATCCTGTTACCTTACTCGTCATCAAATTTGTCGTCCCATCAGTTTTTGCCCCCCCTTTAGTCCTATACATATAGTTTTAAGTTCTATCGTTTAAACCTTAGTTCCTCCCATAGGTAACTGAGATGACGAGACCATACTGTTATGGTTTTTAGCAGATGATAGCATTGTACCTGCTTATATTCATCAACTCCGTACCCGAGATCGCATGAGGTGTAGACCTGTCATAGTTTGCTTTGGCAAAAACCCTCGAGCCATGCGTTTTATCAGTATGTGTCCTTGACAGTTTTCAACTGATATTTTATCCTTTACACAATGGTATATTTTTTATTCCGGACTAACACTTCACCTAAACATATCAGATTTGTATTTTATCTCTTGGTCTAACATAATTTTTTTTACAGGAGTCATTTTTAGAAATCTAAAGTGCTACTTTCAGTCTCATATATTTTCAGATTACCATTTTTATGCTCTAACAGCTATATTTTTTATGGAGAAGATAAAAATAAGATTTGCAGATCAGATTGGAAGATTTTCTTTTTGCTACTCCATCTCAGAAAATCTGGAGCATTTAATGCTCAAAATGCATGTGTCTAAACAGCTAGTTTTTGGAAGACACATTTAAAAAGATTTCAAGTGCTGCATTGAAACACAGATGAACAAGACAGAATATGAGCAAGACTTGAACCATATTGAGAGCATTTATTCTACTACTCAGCTACACATTCAAGAGAGCAATAAATTCAAATTATCTGCTCAATCATTGAAGGAGAAGACTTGTGCCTACTTCAACATCATTTATTGAAGTCTGATTAAAGAAGGAGAAACTCAGATTACAAATTGTATTTTAAGGAGTTTCAGTTATTGTATCCTGTACTACAAAAATTCAGAATTATTGTGAAGCCTTGTTGAAGCTTCGGTTGTATGCGGTGATTTGATCCTACCCGCAAGTAGATCAGGTTTAGTGAAGCGCAAAGGAGACGGAGGCTCTAGGCGCGTGGACGTAGGCCGGGATTTGGCCGAACCACGTTAAATATCGGTGTCATTTATTTTCGCACTATTATTTATTTATTTGCACATGCTTGCTAGAGTTAATATTCTCTGCACAATATCTTGGAAATAAATTAATTCCGAAATTTGACTAAATTAATTTTAAGGGTAAAATAATTAATTTTTGAATTAAATAATTAATTTCAGAATTTTATTTAATATCAAATACGAAAATTAGTTTAATATTTCTAGTGTATTAAAATCTGTATCTCTAGTTGTTTATAATCTGTTGATTGCATTTATTTGATATTGTTGAACTTATTCTTTAATAGTTTTATTAATCTGAAATTTTATCTAAAGTAATTTAAACTTAATATTTTTCTGAAATCTTAATTTGACTTAAATTTTTTGTAAAAACTCAATTCACCCCCCTCTTGAGTATTATCTGGGCAACACCAACCTTTAAGAGTTTACCTTCATATTTTCTCACATCCAAACATCATATCATGAGACTTGAGTGTTTATTTTTGTATGTAATATTTAAGGGTTGTTGGTTGTGTGATTTTCTGATTTTTGGATTTGGTGGTCTTTGTAAGTTTATTTGTTAAACTTTCTAGGATTTGAAAGGGTGCTTAATCCTTCGTGTTTGTCCTATCCAAGGAGTTTGGAGACCAACCTTCTTCATCCTTCGTTTGACTTGTCTCTTGGATCTACAATTGGGTTTAACTATAACTTTAGTTTATGTACAATGGTTTGTATAGATATATAGGGCTTATATGGTTATATTCTCTTAGAACTAAAAGCTATTTTTGCATGTTTCGAATCTCTTCTGTTTTGAGTCAAAACTCTGTGTTTGCATGCTTTTAAAATTTACTGATTTTATATCCATATTGTTTTAGAGCTTTTATGGTTTTGATCTTGTTTTAAGGACGTTTGGGACCTCCATATTTTTTAACTCCCAACTCTTGTTTGAACAAAAAAACAAATCATTTTAAAATCCTAATCTAGATATTTGTTCTTTTTATACCAGATCTACATTTATGTGTTGATTACATATGCAAAATTTGGATGCATGTTAATAGATCTGTTGACTTGAATCCTATTTTTCTTTAATATATTTGAATTGTTGGAATTGAAATTTCGTTTCGTTATTATTAGTGTGTAAAGTTGTGGGACACAATATATCAATTGGTTTCTTTACACAAAACTATTTTACTTTTAGGTTTCTTCATCTCTATTAATTTTAAATTATTAAAGAAGGATTTTTATATGTCTAATGATTTAGTGTTTACAATCGTTGTTGTCTTGATTAAACCATACATTATATTATTTTTTGCTATGTTCGGCTTCATTGGTAATCTGGTTTTAAGTGTTAAGCTCTGAGTATGTGATTCCTAAGTTGTCACTGACTTGTTTTTCGTAGTCAAATTTAGTAGTGGTGGGGTTGTGTGGTCTGAGCCATGGTATACGATTTGTATTGACTAGACTATTTCATTTACATATTGTAATATATAATTTGTACTTAAACATTTATTTTAGTGGACTTGGGTGTGTGTGTGGGGTCCTGAAACTAAGGGAGACGGGGTCTTCCAATGAGCTAGTTTCCTCATGAACAAATATTGTATATTTACTTCTTATCGTCATCCCATTCTAATTAAAATAATATTTGTTATAAACAACATCACACCAACTAGTACACTTTCGAGTGTGTGTGTGTTTTCAACTATTAAATTTAAAAAGGTTTCTGCCAAAGAGTTAAAAGAGTTTTTAATTAATCTTAACAATGTTGTGTATTAGATTATTTACAAGTGGTATCAGAAAAACATGATTATTTTTCCTCAAATTTCTTTATTTACTCTTTAAGATCCTGAATCTTTTAAAACCTATTTTCAAATAGAAGACCATAGTGGTAGTTCAGTGCATCCTCCCATGTTTGATGGTGCTAATTTTTCTTATTGAAAAGTAAGGATGGTTGCACACATCCAATAGCTAGGTGATAAGGTATGGGACATGGTTGAAATATTTTTTACTATAGATATTAAACCTATTGGTGAAGGTGATGCTCAAATGTTTACAAGAAAATTCCTTTCCGAATGGACAAGAGAGGATAAACAAAATTCACAATATAGTAATAAATGCATAAATACCATTTTTCAAGCTACGGGTTAGTCTGAGTTTAACGAGTCTTAGGCTGAACTGCATCGAAGTCACCTTGGGACATTATAATGTCTACACATAATAAAGACACTAGGGTTTAAGATAAATCATAACTTTTATTACATTTATATGACATAATGTTCATGAAAGACGATGAAAAGTTTGATGATTTTTATCTTAGACTGTAAGGCATAGTTAATAATTCACATGTTAATTGAATTGTGTATACTGATTGTGAATTCTATCCTAATATACTTAGGTCTTTACCTTCTAGTTTTTATATGAAGATACATTCTATAGATGATATGGATGATCATAGTATGACACCTCAACTACTGTGTAGTAAAATTAAAATGCATGAATTGCAAACTACCTTAAATAAAAATCAAAGAGGCAAAATACATGCATAGACTACACAACCATTTTAGTTTTTAAATATAGTGCAAATAGCCATGCGTTTGTATCTTCAATAACTAATTTAGATGACTCTTATATCTCCCTTGAGTCATTAGATAATGAAATTTCCCTTTTATATAAACACTTTAAGAAATTTGTTTAATATAGGAACAAATTTTCTTCTAGAGAAGGCCAACCTAGTTATAGTAATAGGCCTCATGAAAAATAATATGAAAATAAAACCTTTGAAAAAAAGACACTAATAAAGATATTAGTCAAATTCAATGTAGATAGTGTAATGGATTTGGTCATTATGCTATTAAATCGTTTTCAGAAACAAAATGACAATCTTCAAGTAAGCCCCGTATATCTAAAATATGGGATGATAGTTTGGATAGTGATAGCAATGAAGGGTAAAATAATTTTGTGGTATTTACTTATGTGTATGTTAATGATTTTGTAAATGAGTTTGATAAGTTGTCTACCATGTTTGATAATTCTAATCTTTTTGTAGTCAACTATGTGTTATTTATTGACAACGATTCTTTACATGTTAGGACTCATGAACACAAACATATTATTGCCACTGTTTCCAAAACTTTATATGATTGTAACTTGAATTTGGATGATGAAACTAACTTATGTAATTAATCATACCCTATAATTTAATCTTCTACTAATGATTGTTATGATGATTTGAATTTTAAGAAATTGTACAAATTAACTTTAAAAAAGTGCCCACACTGAGGCAAATTCAATTCTAGGTTGCTATCTAAAATTGATGTTTAAAATAACCAAATTCACCAAATATCAGATGAATCAGCTGTGCAAATGGAAGATATTGAATCTGATCATCTTTTACTTACGAAAAAAAATTCAAAATTGAGTAAAAATAATCACTTGTTAGAAGATAAGAAAAAGTCTGTCCTAAACGATTTCGACGAATCTCAATCTGAATTAAAAGAAACTTTGAAAAAATTGTATCATTACATCACCTACTGCCTTTTGGTTAAATGCTTGGTTTATTATGGAAAGGCTCATATGGACAAGGAAGGAATTGGTTTTAATGGAGAAGTTTTTTTCTGAAAAACTTTGTAAACTCCATTGAAGATTGTCCAGAATCATCCACTATTCGTATGTCTATTCTATATTTGAAAAATTAACATTGGATTCAGGCTAACTATTTTGCTAAGCAGATTTATCACTGTAACTACTGTTCCGAAATTGGACATTTAGAAAAATTATATTTTAAATGAATAAATCTTAACAAAATAGGTTCCAATGTTAATAGGGCCAGAATGCCTTTTAAAATAAAACCTGTTAATAGGGAGTTGTATCATCGTGATTTTTGCCGTAAACCTATTCACTTAAAGGAATTTTGTTATAAACGTTTAAACATAAATAGAAATGGTAGGAATACTAACAGACCCAAGGCACATATAAATACCAAATATGTTAA
The DNA here is from genome assembly GCA_949130495.1 of Sambucus nigra. Classification (NCBI taxonomy): domain Eukaryota; kingdom Viridiplantae; phylum Streptophyta; class Magnoliopsida; order Dipsacales; family Adoxaceae; genus Sambucus; species Sambucus nigra. The sequence goes on along the minus strand of OX422213.1, from coordinate 336,799,685 downwards.
GAATCTCACACCTACTAAGCCAGTGCCTTTAAAAACTGTTTTTTTCCCTGAAAACTAAGGCAAATTAGATTAGGAAAAACAATTTAAGCTACCAGTTGATCTATAATGTTTTCGTATCAGCATTAAATGCTATGTATAAAAACTCTTATTGGTACTTAGATTCAGGTTACTCTAGGCATATGACCGAGGACAATTCAAAATTTTCTTCCTTAAAAACTTTTATTCGAGGAAATGTGACTTTTGGAGGTGGTAAAATATCCCGGATCATAGGAAAAGGAACAATTATGGCTGATGGGCTACCTAACTTGAAAAAAGTTTTACTTGTTGAAGGACTTCAAGCCAACTTGCATAGTATATGAAAATTTTGTGACACATTTTACACTGATAACTTTTCTAAATCTGAGTGCAAAATTGTTAATTTAGAAGGTAAAACTATTCTTTGTAGTGAAAGAACGCGTGTTAACTATTATGTCGTCATTCAAAACAAAGATGTTGAAAATTGTTTATCCGCTAGCTTAAATGACTTAAACGTGGCATGAAAGACTAGGACCATTAACTATCATGACTTTTTAAGGTTAACTAATCAACAACTTATTCGTGGTCTACCTAAAATTTCCAAAGCTATATACTCTATTTGTGGACCGTGTCAAGTTGGCAAGATGCACGAAGCCCCTCATAAGGAAGTAAAAGATGTTTTAACCTTTAGAATTACTTCACATGGTTTTAGTGAGTCCCTCTAGGACTACAAGTATGTGCGAAAATTCTTAAATTCTTGTCATTGTTTATGATTTTACTAGATTTACTTGGACAACTTTCATGAAAGAAAATCGGACACTTTTTAAAATTTCATAAGAATTCTTTTAAGATTTGATAAAAAAAACATATTTAATTAACGAGAATTTGTAGTGACAGGGGTGGATAATTTCAAGATACGGGTGAGGTAGAATACTGAATAGGTAATAGGTGCCAACACAAATTTAGTGCACCTAAAACCCCTCAATAGAATGATATAGTGGAAAGAATGAACCGAACCATACAAGAAATGTCTTGTGTCTTCACGCTAAGAATTTACCTAAATACTTTTGGGTTGAGGTACTCAAACTGTTTGTCATGTTATAAATCGTGTGTATTTATGAAAAAATAGCAAACAGACTTCTTCTGAAATTTGGTACAATAGAAAACAAAATATGAAATATTTTACGGTCTTTACTAGCAAATTCTATGTCTGTAAAGATAAGGAACACCTTTCCAAATTTGACACGAGGGGTGATAGAGCTATCTTTTTAGGTTATTCTCAAAGTATTTGCACGTATTATGTGTACAACCTAAAAACATTGTTATGGAAATATATAGTAGAGCTCAAACAGGCATAATAATGGCAGAAAATAAGAGTGAATATATAGTAGAATGAGGTGAGGATAAGAGAATGGAAACTTGTATGTAAGTGGTTCAACCAATCTATCCTACGTCCACTGTGTGTGAGTAATATCATTAGATGAAGGCACTAATGCCAATAGATACAAACTCTCAAGCCTTCTCTCCCTAATGTGTAAATTAACAGAGTTTTAGTTAGGGTTGTAGTTCTGGATCCTTTTACAAGGTGGAGGAGGACCTTTATATATAGTGCTTGAGGGGTGTAATGTACCCCCCAAGCATGATATGAGCATGTGCATGAGGATCAAACCAGTATGAGAATGACACCTTGCTGATCGTATATAGATAATGATGACCTCAATATTCCCTCACGTGACGGGAATGATTCAGTTATAACTAATTTGTCCACATGTTCCAAACCTTAGATATGATTGTAAATGCTTGACCATATGTCCTTGACTGATGTAACCTCGGCCTGGATGAGTACGAGGTTGGTGGAGTCAGATGTAGTTTCTTTGTCTTGTCTATAATTGTGATGACCTCAGCGAGGAAGGCTGGCCGAGGTTAGGTATGATGTAGATGTAACATCGGTTGAGGCCGATGATGATGTTGGAGGTTGATTGAGCCTGTGAGAATCTGGTCACCTCGGCTGATGAAGAGCCAAGGTTGGTGTATGAGGTGCCAACCTTATGAGATACGACCTTGCTGATAGTTGTTATAAGCATCTTGTTACCTTGTCTATGAGACCAGGCGAGGTTAGTTACTCTGAGTAAGATGGTTCACTTTGGGCATATCAATCACCCCTAGACCTTATTCTTCTATGTAATGAGATGACTAAGGGGTATGTAGTTAAGGTCGAGGCTGGGCCTCTTTTGGTGTCTTGGGGCACGAGGTGGTTCCTTAACACATGTCACTCATCAAAATGAGTAGCGTGTCTCCCAAGGTGTGATGTTTTTGACTTGTATTTTGGGTTCCCTAGGGCAATGATGGGGCCTTGGGACTCGCCCGGTAGGTTTAAAAACCCTCTTCTCTTTCATCATTCTCTTTCTTCTTCTATTTTCTCGCCTAAGCTCTCTCTACAACTGCCATTTCCTTCGAACCTCTATTGTTAGCTGCCATTGAAGGTTTCTTTTGCTTCATAGCCTCTTCTTCTCTTACCCATGACTATCCAGGTACATTTTTTGAACTTTTTTCCATTTTCAACCGTTATTTTTCATTTCTGAATTTTTGGTGAGCTTTTGCATTTTTTTACGACGGTTTCCACCAGTATTGGTTGTTGTAAGTCTAGGATAGCAGTGGTTGAATGGTTAAGGGACAGTTGTACGTACCTCCGAGGTTATTTCAGTCGAAAATAGCCATGTTTAGGTTTATCGGTGGCCTTTCGATTATCTTCTTCGGCAACCTAGTTTTTGAGTGTTCTTAGTGAAAATCTTTCAAATTCCTAGTTTGATCTTTAGTTTAGATTGAACAATTTGTTTCCCTGTTTGCAGTTTTGAGTCTAAGTGTTGTGTCATCTCTCTTATGCTCAAACCCTTGTACCAACTCATAGAAGAGTTCCCATATCTTCATGAGAAGACCTTTGAGAAAATTAGGCAAATAGAGCTAGCCCAAGAGGAAGCTCATAGGGTTGAGGCCTTTCCTCTCAGACCCATCTTTCCTCTACCTCTAAAGGTTATTTACCCTAAGCCAGCTGAGCCTGCTGAGCCTGTAGAGGTTCTTAAGGATCCCATACCAATGTCTGAGTCATCTTCCTCAGACCCCATGTTTGTAGACTCTTTTGAAGAGGCTATGGATTACTCTCCTATCAAGGTGAGGTTCCTAAAGAAGTCAAGGTTTTGAGTCGTGCGTCATCCCACCAAGGTGCTATCAGCTCACATAGGTCTTCTGATGTTGAAATCATTGGGCCAAGTGTATCCATTCCCCCCATTATTGATGCCATTCCTTTGTCAGCTTCCACCAAGGCTGAATTTGCTCAGAGGTTTCCTAGTGGTGTCCCTTCACCTGACCAGGCCGACATTGTTGGGGATGGTGAGGTTGGCGAAGAGAGTGATCTTGATATTTATGAGGCGACCGAGATTAAGACCTCCATCAGTGAGTATGACCTTCTTACTTTTTGGCAGATATATTCCATAAATTCTTCCATCATCCTTATGAAACCTCTAAGGGATGAGATGGCCTTTGACGACCGAGATGGAGAGATTTGCTTCTATGAGCAGATGTTCAAGTTGGGCTTTCATCTTCCTATTCACCCAACTATCAGAGCTATACTATATCATATAAATCTAGCCCCTTCCCAATTATCCCCTAATGCCTGGAGGGTTATGATTGGGGCCATCATCCTTTAGAGGGTTGTCCACCACTCAGACCTTCCAGTTAGGGTTTTCACTGGTTGTTATGTGCCCTCCTCTGCCAAAAACTATCCTAGTTATTACCATTTCTTAGCAGGAAATCAGAGAAGAAAATGTTGTTGGTTACCCAAACTTCACACCATAACTGGAAATCTCGATATTTCTTTACTTCCGGGGCATGGGAATTTGGTCCAAATAAGGCCTCTGGAACATCAGTTCCAAGGACCCCTCTGAGATGGGGGAAGGTCTCCCTTTCTGCTAAAGTCGACCCTAGACTTAGCTAGGACAATTGCCAAAAGATTAAAGATCTTCGCAATCAGGGCGATCAGGGTCATCTTATAAAATATGAACATCTGATGACCCCCTATTACCTCTCTCAGACAGGCTTGGGGGTGGTCCTTTGGGAGAGATTTGTAAGTCTTATTTTTTCATGAGTTATACCTTTTACTTTGTATATCTCTAACTCACTAACTTAGAGGTTTGCTTTTGTAGAGCGTCCAACAAGTATATCAGACGACCTTTGGGAGATGTTTGCTCCTGGTCTTGTGAAGCTGATAAAGAAGAGGGGTGGCAAAAATGTACCCCCACCTGTCAGCAATAAGAACGTCGGCACCTCCAAGGCCGATGTTATAAAAAGAGGAAGTCCACGGCTAACCCAGAGCATGCGAGGCAAAGTAATGCTCAGGCCTGGGATCGTGCTATCCCCATCTCTACAGACAATGCCTTATCTACACGTCTAGCTCAGTTGAGATTAGTGAAACCTCATTGGCCACAGTTTGAAGGCTACCCAAGTTATCGGCACAGTAACGACTAAAGATGATAATCATTTCTTACGCTCTTTGGACGTCCCGTTGTTGGCCGAGTTCGCTCTCTATAAGTCAATTCAGGTACCAATTTTTTCTCATTCGATCACTTGCTCTTCACAAGTGTAACCTCGGCTTTTTAGAAATTATAGCTCTTATTTTCTTACATATGATCTTCTTCTGTAGGGTGTCTTATCCTTCCATCGCCTCGTTGATTGGACTCTAAAGAGGTTGCCCCTTGCTGAGAAGGTTCAAGCCTTTTTGAATGCAGAGGTTAAAAGGATGAAGGGGGTTGTTGTCTAAACTCAAGAAGGACCACGACTTAGCCCTGAAGTCCAAGGATGATGCCCTTTAGTCTAAGTTAGATATTATTTTCAGCGCTATAGTTGAAGACGTTGTTGAGAAGACCATTGAAGACTACAAGGTCTCAGATGAGTTTATTAGTTTTGGCTATGAATGCCTAGAGAGGGGTATCAAAGCAACTGGTAAATGGGAAGCCATTAGGGAAAAAGAGTTTGGGATATTGACCGCTTCAGACTTTGTGGGTCTCTGCTTTGGAGATCCTCTTTTTGCTCAGGCCTTATAGGAAGTTGAGGAGGCTGACGCTGCTCCAATCGAGACTACTCCTCTAGAGGTCACTAAGACTGAAGATGCTACCCACCATGATGATGGATCTGAGGTGACAAACATTGGCCGTGACGAAACCACTGTAGCTACAGAGACATAGGTCCTTTTTTATGAATCTTTTAAAAGTTGTAATTTTGATTTCCCTTGTCTGTATCTCTTATTTTTGTAAATTTGTGATGGCATCTTGATGCCTCTGACTTGTAACTCATATTTTTAATGATAAATCATTAATCCAATCTTCTCCAGATTCTGTTGCTTCATACGATGTTATGCTTGAATGTCTTTCCTCTTAAACTCTCACCAAACTAATGATGTTAAAGGTCTGAGGTCACCAATCGATGATGTTTCACCTCATAGGCTTTTCACCAAACTAATGATGTTAAAGGTCTGAGGTCATCAATCTATGATGTTTCACCTCATAAGTTTTTCACCAAAATAATGATGTTAAAGGTTCGAGGTCATTAAATTATGATGTTTCACCTCATATTTTCACCAACTTAATGATGTTTAAGGTCTGAGGTTACCACATTATGATGTTCCACCTCATATTTTCACCAAATAATGATCTTTTAAGTCTGAGGTCACCAAATTATGATGTTTATCCTCATATTTTTTCACCAAATTAATGATGTTTAAGGTCCGAGGTCAGCAAATTATGATGTTTATCCTCATATTTTTCACCAAACTAATGATGTTTAAGGTCTGAGGTCACCATATTATGATGGTCCACCTCATATTTTCACCAACTTTTGAGGTTCGAGGTCACAACATTATGATGTTTAAGGTCCGAGATCACCAAATTATGATGTTCCACCTCATATTTTCACCAACTTTAGATGTTTAAGGTCTGAGGTCACCATATTATGATGTTTACCCTCATGTTTTCATCAACTTAATGATGTTTAAGGTCTGAGGTCACCAAATTATGATCTTAATGATGTTTAAGGTCTGAAGTCACCATATTATGATGTTTACCCTCATATTTTCATCAACTTAATAATGTTTAAGGTCCGAGGTCACCAAATTATGATGTTCCACGTTATATTTTCACCAACTTAATGATGTTTAACAACAGAATAATACAAGTATCAATATGACATTGCTATCTTTTCGTTATCATCCTTTGTATAAATCGGTATATGTATTACAAAACGATAAGAACAACTGCAACATCATATGTAATACTTCTTTAAGTGATCGTCATTCCAAGGGTTGGAGAAACCCTTGAAGTTCACTAACAACGAGGATCCTCCGAACTTCACTACCATGTACCCTTGTGGTGATTACTAAAGGGTCATCGTTGGGAGCTAAGAAACCCTTGAAGTCAAGTCGTGAGAAGCCAACCATGAGGGTGTCCATATCTACCTTCTTTCTCTTCACGCACTTAACCTCCATAGATGCCAAGTTTAAAACCATGGCTTTAGTAAATGCCTTAGCCTCTTCCACATGAGCCTTTCAATCTCCTACCTCTGAACCACCTCCTGCTAGTCCCTCATAGATAGTATTCATACTAAAAGAGATCATACCAGCTGTCTTTACGAGGGCATTATTGTCTTTTGGTGGGAGGTCAAGGTCATCATCATCACTTGAGTCATCATCTCTTCTGGAAGGGACATCTTCCCAATATTTATCATTTCTTTTATTTTTGGGGTCGTCCCTTCCTCCCTTAGAAGCTCTACCATCCACATACTTTTTGAGATTTCCAGACTTTAACATCTTCTCTATCTCAACATTCAGGTCGAAACACTTGTGAGTTAGATGGCCGTGATCTTGGTGGAACTCGCACCATAGGTTCTTATTCCTCTTATGCAAAGGGGCCTTAAGCTTTTTCGGCCATCTCAGGGATCAATCATTATTTATTTCATTGAGGATGTGTTCATAGCTCACGATTAGAGGAGTATAGTGTGCAAACTTGTCGTATGCAGCCCTCTTCTTTTTATCCTTCTTTCTTTAAAATTTCCCACTGCTACTTCCATTCTCATCCTCATACTTTGCAACCATTGATTTTTCTGCATTCATGACCTTTCCAGCTGTTACTAACAGCTCGGCCATAGACTTAGGAGGGTCTTCAGCAAGCTTCTAAAGTAGCTTTCCCTTTTGAAGTCCTCGAATGAGGGTTGTCATGGCTATGCTCTCTTCGTAATCTTTAACCTCTAACTTTTCCTTGTTGAGCCTAGCGATGTAATATCTGAGGCTTTCATTATTTCCCTGCATTACATAGAGCAGAGGGGTTGTCTTCTTCTAAGGTCTTACCCCAAAATAGAAGTTATGTATAAAACGTTCAGCCAAACCCTTAAAGTTATCAACGGAATTTTTTGGAAGAGAAGTGAACCAAATATGTGTAGCTCCCGTTAAAGTGCTTGAGAAAGCTCGGCACCTCATATCATTAGGGATTGAATCAATGTCTACTGCAGACTGATACATCTCAATGTGATTCACTGGGTTGGTACTACCATCATACTTTGGAGACACCATCGGTGGTTTAAATTTGACAAAGCTTGGAAAGTTAACAATCCTTTCCACAAATGGGGAGCCCTCTGAGAATCCCCTTTGTAGGGGGTCTCGGCTTTTTATGAGGTTCCCTATCTTCTCTTCAAGCCTTTGGATGGAATTATTCTAGGGTCTTGCAACGTCGGTCTGGCCGAGGTTATCCCCAACTGCCTCCAAAGGGTGGATCGAGGGTTCCTAACAGCACGACAACGTCAGTTGTTGACTTCCCCTTGGCCACAGTCTCGACCATGTGTGGGTTGACCATAATGAGGCCGATGTTCGTCACCTCCACTTTGTGAGTCGGCTATGATCCTTGACCTAGATAGCCTCTGCCTTAGATCATTAACTTGGTCAATCCTCTCAAAGGTCGACCCTCTGATTAAGATATCTAAAGTTGACCCTATTTGTTGTGCATCACCACCTCGTCTCTCACACTGACCTCGGCTCTGTAGTATATGACGTATAGTGTTGTTTGAGACCTAATACGGCTCCCAATAGTCTGCAGGATCATCTTCTGCCTCAATATCATCTTACCTATCCTTAGGTCAAGGTTTCCTTGCCTCCCTAAGCGTAGACGCCTAGGGTCAGCAACATTCCTCCTCCATTGAGGAGTAACTTGGTCCTTTCGCAATGCCTGGAGTGGTCCCCTGGCCTCATGATGTGGATGAGTAGCCGCTAGAGTAATCATCTCCGGTGAGACCCCAAGTGGTCTCATCATGTTTTGGCTGAGCTAGGAAAATTATTCCTGCATCACTTGCAGAGTGGCAGCCAAGGACTTCAAGGATGCTTCCACGTCAACCATCTCGAATTGGGATGGTGCATGTCTGGAATTGGGTCCTCCAACACCCTATGGTGGAAGAGGTGGTGGTAACTCCGGTGCCATATGGTTATACTGAAGAGATTTTAATGAAAATATTAGAGAGCTTGATACCTTAACGGATCTCTTTCAATGGTGACACAGCTTCACACCAAGGGTAAGGCCCGATTCACCACCAGAGTCTTCGGTGAGGTTAAGCAACAAAAGAGGAAGAGATGAATCTTCTCGTTTCCACAGACGGTGCGAAAATGATGATGTTGTAAATAGCACCACCAGATAAAGAGGTAGTAGAGCTCAAATAGGCATAACAATAGCAGCAAATAAGAGTGAATATATTGTAGAATGAGGTGAGGAGAAGATGATGAACACTTGTATATAAGTGGTTAAGCCAATCTGGCCTACGTCCACTGTGTGTGTGAGTAATATAACTAAATGAAGGCACTAATGGCCATAGATACAAACTCTCAAGCTTTCTCTCTCTATTGTGTAAATTAATAGAGTTTTAGCTAGGGTTGTAATTATGGATCCTTTTATAGGGTGGATGATAACCTCAATATATAGTGCTTGAGGGGTGTAATGTACCCCCCAAGCATGCAATGAGCATGTTCATAAGGATCAAACCAGTATGAGAATGATACCTGGATGATCTTATATAGATAATGATGACCTCAATATTCCCTCACGTGAGGGGAATGATTTGGTTATAACTGATTTGTCCACGTGTTCCAAACCTTACATGTGCTAGTAAATGCTCGACCCTATGTCCTTGACGGATATAACCTCAACCTGGACGAGTATGAGGTTGGTGGATTCAGAAGTAGTTGCTTTGTCTTGTCTCTAATTGTGATGACCTCGGCCAGGAAGGTTGGACGAGGTTAGGTATGAGGTAGCTGTAACGTCGGCTGAAGCTGATGATGACGTTGGCGGCTGATTTAGCATGTGACACTCTGGTCACCTTGACTGATAAAGATACGAGGTTGGTGTATGAGGGACCGACCTTATGAGAGACGACCTTATTGATAGTTGTCATAAGAATCTTGTCACCTCGGCTGTGAGATTGGCCGAGGTTAGTTACTCTTAGTAAGAGGGTGCACTTTGGGCATATCAGAATCTATTAATATTGTTGTAAATGATAGTGTTGCCCATCACTTAAAAGAAAATGAGAACATCCTACCAATTGGTAGTATCGAACGTGAAGATTTGAAAAAATAGTCCAGAGATAGTGATTCTAACTCTCTACCACCTGATGAACCCGATGTTCCTAACTAGGTTAAGGTAAATCACCCGAAGAAAAACATCTTAGGAGATGTTAGAGATCCCATAAGGACCAAATCTCAATCTATAAATTGGTTATTTTATTCTTATGTGTCTTTAGTTGAACCTAAACGTATAGTTTAGGCTTTAATAAATGAGTCGTGGTTGCTTTCCATGCAAGAAGATTTGGGACAATTTGGACTACATGATGTGTGGTATTTAGTGCCTCATCCCACTCACACTAACATAACAGGAACAATATGGATATTTAAAAATCAGTGTGATGAATCTTCTAACGTCTTAAGAAATAAATCTAAACTAGTTACACAAGGATATTTTCAAATTTATGGAATTTATGTTGATGAGACCTTTGCTCTTGTTGATAGATTAGAATATATTAGATTGTTACTTATTGTCTCTTTCCACTAAAATTTTAAACTCTATCAAATGGATGTTGAATTTTCATTTTTAAATGGCAACTTAAATGAGGAGGTTTATGATGAACAACCTAAAGTCTTTCTCGATCCTTTCTTTCCCAATCATGTTTTTAGACTAAATAAAGCCCTGTATTATTTAATGTAAACCCTCGTGATTGGTATAAAAGGTTAGAAACTTTTCTAATGGTAAACGACTTTAATCAAGGGGGATTAGATCTACTAATGTTCGTCAAACGTAACACAAATTATTTATTAATCGCTCAAGTTTACATTGACAATATATGTTTTGGGTCCACCTCTCCCACGAAAACTGAAAACTTTGCTAATATAATGAAATCTGAATTTCAAATGTCTATGATAGTGGAATTACAATTATATTTAGGCCTCCAAGTAGAACAAAAATCAAACCATATTTTTATTTTGCCAATCTAAATATGCGTTAAATTTAATTAAACATTTTGGTTTGACTATTGCAAAAATTGCTAGAACTCCTATGAGTCCTCTATCAAACTTTCTAAAGACATATCCAGGAAAAAAGATAAATGTTACATTATATCATAGCATGATAGGCTAACATGTGTGTTTGTGCTAGATACCAATGTGAACCTAAAGAGTCCCACATACATGTGTGAAACGCATATTAAAATATGTAAGTGAAACACTAAACTATGGTATTCTCTACACTTTTGACATCGACTCTAAGATAATTGGGTATATAGACGCCGACTGGGTATGTTGTACCGATGATAGTAAAAGAACCTCAGGTGGTTGTTTTTACTTAGGATGCAACCTTGTCTCATGGTTCTCTAAAAAGCATAAGTGTGTTTCACTTTCATCGGCAGAAGCCGAGTACATTACCACTGGTAGCTATTGTACTCAACTTCTATGGATGAAACAAATGTTAAATGACTATGGTTTAAATGAATCTTCAGTCTTGATTCTTTACGATAATCAAAGTGCAATAAGTATTTTTAAAAACTCGATTTTTCATTCCCGAACAAATCATATTAAAATGAGAGAACATATTATTTGAGAATTAATCGAGAAAAAAGAAATAAATATTAAATATCTTAATATGAAAAATCAATTAGCAGATTTATTAACAAAACCTTGAAACAACAATCGTTTTGGAACACTTCGAGTGTCTATTGGTATTTTTGCCTACCCAACTTAAATACTTGTTAGGATTTTTTAAGTAATTTTTTAATATCTCGTGGTACTAACACCTTGTTTGTAGGATTTTTCCTTACCCTTTATCCATTTGAGACAAACAAGAGGATAATTTGAGACTCATAGACTCCTGCTTTAAGTTTTATTATTGTTTATTGGGGATATTAATGCGACTATTATTTTTTATTGTATGCATTTGAGTCTCCTAGAATCCATGTTGTTAGTTGAGTTTGTACTCTTCTCTTTTAGAACACATGTTGTTAGTTAAGTTTGTACTCTTCTCTTTTAGGATACATGTTGTTAGTTGAGTTCTATATTTTTCTCTTCTAGGAATTTTGTGTATAGTTGAGTTATGTATTTGCTTGGGCATATTTCTTTTTGGAGTCTCAGTTTAGTTTGTCTCAAAATTGGTCAAAGGGGAGATTGAAAATACCTCTCATTTAGTTGGCTCAATTTTGTGACAAACTATTACTTTCACTCTCGTTTCCTCCCTGTATTCAACTCGTGGCTAAAAATAATTTCTTTAGTATTTTAAAAACATAATATCCTATTTATGAATTAATTGGTTTATATCTAAATTATTATTCTAATTATATATCTTATATGTAATTTAACTTAAATAATTTTTAACTTAAATTTTAATTATTTTATTCTATTTTAGAATTTATAAAATATTTTTCTGACTTTCTTATAATTTTTTTCTGGACTCTAAAATGTTAAATTTTACATTTTTTTTAAAACATTTTTATTGTTAAATTAATGCATATTGAATAACATTGAAATGACAATGTTTAATGTGTTTTGTGTTAATCCGTGTGAAGCTTTCTGGACCAATGAGAGTAAGTCGGTTGACTCATGTGGCCTCATCACACATGTGTCTGTTTCATTTATACACGTTGAAGAGTTTGTTTGGGACATTTTGTCTATTATGCCTTTAGTTGGTGGCTTGTTTTTATGCATGTACCCCTAAAATATCTTCTTTTTTGCTTTGCCATTCTAACCCCTCAATTGCCTCGGTCTTTTACACATTTGCCTTTTTATTTCTGGTATTTACATACGTACCAACCGACAGTTTCTTGAGCCTATAAATAAGAGGCTTTGGGTGCTTCAAAATATAGAGTTTTTTTTTTCAAAAGGCAATAAAATGCAGTAGAAATTTTCTCACTTTCTCTCTTTAAAATTACTACATGTTCTAAACCAACCTTTGATAGTTTACCTTTATATTTTCTTATATACAAACACCATATCATGAGAATTGAGTGCTTGTTTTTGTGTGTAAGATTTGAGGGCTGTTAGTTATATAATTTCTTGATTTCTGGAGTGATATATATATATATATATATATATATATATATATATATATATATAGGGGGGGGTTATATTGTTATATTCTCTTAGGATTAAAACCTATTTTTTCATATTTCGAATCTCTTTTGTTTTGAGCCAAAACTCCATGTTTGCTTACTTCTTAATTAGTAATGGTTTTAGATTCATACTGTTTTAGAGATTTTATGGGTTTGATCTTGTTTTGAGGAAGTTTGGGACATGCATGTTATTTTAACCCCTAACTCTCGTTTTAACAAAACAAATTTCTTTTAAGACCCTAATTTGGATATTTGTCCTGTTTAAACAAGAGCTATGTTTATGCTTTGATTACATCCTCAAAATTTGGTTGGATGATAATATATCTATTGATTTGAATCATATTCCTATTTAATATATTTGAACTATTGGAACTTCACTTTTATTTCATTAAAGAAAGTGTATAAAGTTTTGGGACATACTATCTCAACTATTTTTTTACACAAAACTGTTTTACTTTTAGGAATCTTCATCTCTATTGATTTTAAACTACTAAAGAAGGACTTTTATATGTCTAATGATTTAGTGTTTACAATCATTACTGTCTTGATTAAAACAAACCTTATAGTTTTGATGTGTTCCTCTTCACCCGTACTCTAGTTTGGAGTCTGAAGCTCGAGTGTGTGATTCTTAAGTTGTTACTGACTTGTTTTGTTTAGTCAAATTTAGTAGTTTTGGGGTTGTATAGTTTGAGCCTTGGTATACTATGTCTATTGGATATATTATTTCATTTACACATTGTAATCTGTAATTTGTATTTAAATATTAGTTTTAGTGGATGTGGGGGTGTGCGTGGTTCTGGAACTAAGGGGTCCGATGTTTTCTAGTTAACTAGTTTCCTCATGAACAAATATTTTGTACTTACTTCTTCTCCTCATCCCATTCTAATTCAAACAATATTTGTTCTAATGATCATCACACCAACCAGTACACTTTTCAGTGTGTGTGTGTGTATTTTCAACTATTGAAATTTAAAAACTTTTTTACCAAAGAGTTAAAAGAGTTTTTAAGTAATCTTGACACTACTGTGCATTAGATTATTTTCAAGATTTCATGAGATCTACGACACAGAGTTAGCGAGAAAAGACTTTACCTATGACGGACAAAAGAGATTATTTATCGTTCGTGCTCTTCCATAAAACAAGCTTGAGTTCGTTGTTGTGGTTGAGGATGTTACATTAAATAGTATATGTATTTGATTTTGTTCATGTAATTACTATTTGGGTAAATTACAAGACCCTACGATCTAGCACGCATTAGTTCCATGTGTCTTTTTGAACACTTATAAAAAAAACTCATTAAATTATTCAATTAATTTGTAATTTCCCAAATACTACTAGAAAGAATCATTTTCTATAAATAAGGGGGGGTTTATAACATTTCATAATTTAGGGGTTATTTTTATTTTGTTTGATGATGGCGGTGGGTGGTATTTTCTATTGGAGTGATATTCTAGTGGATTCTTTCATTTTTCCATTTGTTTTTTCATGTGGCTCTATATTATAATAAGTTTTTTTGTACAGAAATAATGGAAGTATCAGTCCAAGTGCTCAAGGAAGTCCAATGAAAATGATCAAAGAAGATTACGACGGCCATATCAATCAAAGACTTTTAAAGTTGAGATAAGTTTACTGCCAAAATTCCCGTACATGCCATTGCACTTGCATTACGTGGCCAGGTAATTGGAGAAGTATCAAGAAGCCTTGAGGGTTCTAGATATCATTATGAGGCAGCATGCTGCAAAGCAGTATGTTATACCTGGTTCCCAATTTTTTACGGTTCGAGTCTCCTTATAAATATACTGTGTGTGTATTTCACTTGTATGGTAAAATGCAGGGGTTTTATACTATTTTGTCAATCTTTCATCCACAATGATCTGAAGAACTTTGTTAATGTTGGAGGTGGTGTTCTCGGTTGTCGAGGATTCCATTCGAGTTTTCAAACCACTCGGAGTGGTTTATCTTTGAACACTGGTGGGAGTGGTTTATCTTTCAAACCACTGATTACACACACACACACACACACACATACATATGAGAATGTTCACCTACATCATGCTCTATACATCATGCATGCATCACGCTTAATTACATGCCCTAAATTTTTTTTTTTCAAATTTTATATTTTTCTTTTGAAATTAACCTTCCAATCAACACATATGAAAAAAATTAGGTCAAAATACATTTTGTAGTTATTTTTAAAAAATTTTGGATTTTTTAAAAATAGTTACAAAATGTATTTTGACCTAATTTTTTTCATATGTGTTGATTTGAAGGTTAATTTCAAGGAAAAAATATAAAATTTGAAAAAAAGGTTTTCTAGGCTCTAAAATTTGGTGTGATGTAGGTGAGCCTTCCTCTCTCTCTCTCTCTCTCTCTATATATATATTAAATTATGTACTTTTAGGACTTAAAATAATATTGATTATGGACATGGCCGGTCCTGGCCATGTGCCAAATGGGCAATGGCACATAGCGCATTTTAGAGTATGCACCTATATATGTATATTTTAGGGGTCCAAAAATATTTTATGTATATTAAAAATGTTAATTTTTAAAATAAGTTTAATTTTTTAAAGGCCCATTTTTTTAACTTCCCAAAAACAACAATCTGTACAAATAATGATTCAACTCCCAAAAATCTCACCCAACTATATGCGCCTCTAAAAAATAAGTTCAATTCTTTAGGGGCCCATTTTAGGTATTTAATATCTTTGTACAATATTTTTTTATAAGCGCTCTAAATTGATTTTCGTACGGGGTACTCCCAATCTTAAGACCGACCCTGATTATGAATATAGGACAAGAACATTTCGTTTCCATTTTTAGTCCCTATTTTCAAATTAAAGGAACACGTGGCATGCTGTGATTGGTTGACGTTGTATGAATATGGGTTCGCGCCAGCGGCTTTATTCAAAAATAGGGATTAAAACTATAAATAAAAATTTTGTTATCGTATTTTCAAAATACATATTACAATAGGTCATATATTTACAAAGCCTCTCTCTCTATATATAGAGAGAGAGAGAGCGGCTCTCATGCATACCGCTGAGCAGACCATTTTTGATAAAATAGTAAAAAAAAATATTTTTGATCTGATTTTTTTTTAGTTTTTAAACATTTCAGTAGGATCATAAAAAAAAATTCAACTCAAAATGATTTTTTTTGCTATTTTAAAAAAATCGATCAAACGTTGTCATTTTTTAACAATTTAAAAACTAACAAAGTTTGACCGATTTTTTTAAAATAGCAAAACAATTCATTTTGAACTGATTATTTTTTCGTGGTCCTACTGAAATATTTAAAAGTCATAAAAAAAATCAGCCCAAAATTATTTTTTTTACTATTTTAAAAAAATGATCTGCACGGAAGAAGGTAAACAAATTAAGTATGCATGAAATTCTTTCTGTATATATATATAAGTTTTAGCTTCTCATTGTTTTCTTACTAAACTAAAATGATTTCGTCCTTCTCTATCAGATGATGTATCTACAATAATGATTATCCAACTTGGGCCTGTAGTGGATTTTCTAATTTCCATATCTTTTTTTTTTTGGTGATAACAGGAAAAGAAACCAACAGCAACCTAAGAAAACATAATCAAAAGGAGAAACCCTCTTCCTCAAGCTCTTTGTCCACCATTCTCATCAGTTCTTCGGGAGCTTCATCATGTTCCTTGTACAACTCTTCCGCTTCTTTCGCAATTTTAACCATGCAGTCAGCCATGAAGTTACTAGCCCTTGGGATATGCACCATATTAGCCTTGAGTTCTTTGATGAGAAACTTGCAGTCTGCAATTATGTTAGCCAGCAGGTGGTTGGAGGTGCAATCTTGTTTACATAGGTTAACGGCTTCGAGGCAGTCATTCTTCAAACAAACACTTTTCCAATTCTTTTTGAGAGCGATGTTAAGACCGTGATATATTCCTTCCAATTCCGCCCGTAGAGGGCTTGCTGTGCCTTGAATTTTTCCGGTAAAGCCCACAATCCAATCTCCATCATCATTTCTGGCAATCCCTCCAAATGAACCAATACCACTCCTATGATCGAATCCACCATCAGTTTGGATAATGTATTTACCTGCATTGTAAATTGGATCGCTAATTAGTATTGGATGGTTTTCTCCACAAACTTTTGCACGTTTAACGTTTTGAGCTTCAAGAGTGTAATTAACATTAATCATAATTAAACGGGCAATTGTTTGAGGAGACTCATCAGTGCAATTAAAAATGAGGTTGTTTCTTGATTTCCAAATGTGCCATAGAGCGATAATAAAGATTTTGTACCTTTCATTTTTGGGATCACCCCAAATATTTAGTGTGATCCACTCGTTAACATTACCTTCGAGATTTAGGTCAAGGGAAATATCGAATCCAAGAATGCTCCAAATCTCCCTCGCGAACCTGCAATCTTTTAGGAGGTGGATGGTATCCTCAATTGCCCCACACCGAGGACAATCGTTAATGGTTGTAAGACCTTTACGGAGACGTTGTTCATTGGTGAGGAGTTTTCCATGGAGAGTGGTCCACAAAAAAGTGATGAGTTTTGGGGGAATATTAAGTTTCCACAACTTTTTCCAGTTCTCCCAGGGTTGTTCACTATTTCCAACAAAAGTGGCTTTGTAGCAAGATAATATAGTGAATTTACCATTTTTACTCGGGGCCCAAGAGGGTTTGTCTTCTTGTTGGCAATTTCGAGGGAGGGGGATGTTCCTTATCTCATTTATTATGTTTCTATTAAATAAGTTTTCAATTTTATTTATATCCCAATTCCCATCATTACCAATTAAGGTTTCCACATTAGCATTATCGCAGTTTCCGATTTGCTCATCGGGTTTTATGATTTTATTCCCAACCCACCAATCCTTGAGGATACTTATATTTCTCCCATTTCCGACATTCCATTTGGTATTATTTATCAAGGTTTGCCGACATTTATAAATACTCCTCCAAATATGTGAAGACGTAGTCCTTTTTTTCCAAAATCTGGGGTTTTGCTCAATTTTATATTTATTTCTTAAAACATTAGCCCAGATGGAATTATCATTATTCACAAGTTTCCATCCAACTTTGGTGATAGAAGCATGGTTGTTTAGATGGCTCTTTCTCAACCCTAAACCTCCGTTACAATTGGGTTTGCAAACTTTGTCCCAGCTAACAAGGTGGATTTTTTTTTTCTCATTGATCTCCCCCCAAAGAAAATTTCTATTGAGTTTGTCAATCTCATTACAAATTTTTACAGGAAGTAAAACATTTTGCATGTTATAATTAGGGATGGTGGAAGTCACAGTCTGGATAAGGGTTTTTCTACCCGCAAGGGATAGCATGTTGGCTTTCCATCCCACAAGTCTTTTTTGAACTTTTTTGATGATATCCTCAAAGTGGGATTTATTTATTCTACCATGTATAAGTCTATTACCAAGGTACACACCTAGATCCTTAGTAATGCTCATACCAAAAAGATGACTGACATTAGAAGCTTCCATTTTTGGGATATTGGGAGAAGCGAACACTTTAGATTTATTGTAGTTAATTTTCTGACCAGAGATATGGCAAAATTCCTCCAAGGTTTCAATAACCACATTACAAGAAATATTATCGTTTTCAGTAAATAATATAAGGTCATCTGCAAAGAATAGGTGGGTTATGGGTGGTCCCGTAACGGACGCCCTAATACCTTTCCACTTCTTGCAATTAACCTTATCCAATATCATAGCAGATAAATAGTCCATGCACATAACAAAAAGGTATGGGGATAGAGGATCCCCCTGACGGAGGCCTCTAGTAGGATTAAAATTAGGGAGAGGGGTACCATTCCAGAGAATAGCAGTGGTAGTGTTCTTAACACAACTCATGATGAGTTTGCAAAAATCTTTATCAATATTAAACCAAAGTAAAACTTCCTCAAGGAAGTCCCACTCCACTCTATCATAAGCTTTTTCAAGATCGATTTTCAGGATATAACCCCCTTTTCTTCCTTTTAAATTCATTAAGGTGTGGATAATCTCTTGAGTGACAATAACATTATCAGAGGCTTGCCTTCCAGGAAGGAAGCTAGCCTGATGGGGACTAATGTTTCTACATAGGATGGGTCTCAATCTATCAACTATAATTTTAGCAAGAATTTTGTAAGAAACATTGCAAAGTGTGATAGGTCTAAATTGGGTTATGTTCTCCGGGTTTTCAACTTTAGGTATAAGAGTAATATAGCTGTTGTTAAGAGCTTTAGGAAATTCATACTCCCGGATGCATTGCTGATAAAAATAAAATAAATTGACCGCAATGGTTTTCCAAAAATGTTGATAGAAAATAGGTTGTATGCCATCTGGTCCAGGGGCTTTAAGACCTTTCATATTAAAGACCGCTTTCCTAACTTCCCCCAAAATAAGAGGGGAAGTTAGGAAAAGGTTATCGTCATCCACGAATTTTTTGTTATCAACATTACGCATTTGGCTTCTGATGTCATAGTTGAAGTCAGCTTTAAATAGGTTAGCAAAATAATCATTGATATGGTTAGATATGATAACACCATTTTCAGTCCATTCCCCATTAATATTGAGTTTATTGATGCTATTTTTCCTCCGTCGAATAATAGTAGTAGTGTGGAAAAATTTAGTATTTCTATCTCCCTCATTCAGCCAAAGAATCCTCGACTTTTGTTTCCATAATTTTTCTTCATGTCTAAGAAGAGTATTAAATTCGTACTGGAGGTTATTCTCAAGAGTGGCAAGGTTGTGGGAATATGACCTTTCTTGAGCTTTTTGTATTCCGCATAAGCGTCTAAGAATACGTTTCTTGTTTTTAAAGATGTTTCCAAACGTGTCTTTATTCCAATTTTTTATATTCTTCATGCAAGTTTGGATATTAGAATCAAGGCTAACATTATTTTTCCAATTAGTATTGATGATATCATTAAAATCATTTCTATCAAACCAGCAGGCTAGTAACCTAAAAGGTTTAGGGATGGAAATATTAGCATGCGTACCTTCAAATCTTATTAGAATAGGGCAATGGTCCGAAGCGGTGCGGGGGATGTTTTCAACGCGGGCTTCAGGGAATTGAATGTTCCATTCAGCATTGGCAAGGCCTCTGTCAAGCCTAATAAGAGTGTTGGCCATACCCTTTCTGCTATTAGTCCAAGTTAGTTTAGGCCCCGAGCATCCCAGGTCCGTCAGATTACACTTGCTGAAGTTTTCAAGAAAATTAGAGTTTTTGTTGTCATTCACATGTTTCCCAAAACTTTTTTTTCCCGACTCATCCACGTGATCATTGAAATCGCCAGCAACCAGCCAAGGCTGATTAATGTTCCCAACAATGTCATACAAATTTTCCCAAAGAATTCTACGTAAACGTTGTTGAGGGCTAGCATAAATAGCAGAAAAAATCCATTCTTCATAATTTTTTTTGGTAACCAAGAGATGTATGGCTTGTCTAGTGACAGAAAGGGTTTCCAGTTTAATATTATTTGGATTCCAGGTAACCCAAATACCTCCAGACCTGCCAATTGGTTCCGACACCTCCCTATTGGTAAGACCAAGGCTATCAAAGAAACTGACCAAGGTATCAATTCTGATATGAGTTTCCAGGATAACGACAATATCCGGTTTGTAGATTCTATTCAGCTCAGAAATAGTGGGTTTGAAAAGAGGCTTACCCGCACCTCGACAATTCCATATTATGGCAACCATTGACGACTTTGTTTGTATGAGTGAGTCCAAGTCATTAATTGACCACCTCCACATATCAGCAATTTTTTGATGTAGTGGTCTGTCCCTGGCTTTTTCCTCCACAATCGCTGTGTAAATCTCTTCTTCTCCCCACATCGGTTCCATTTTGTTGATTATTATCTTGGTTTCTGAAATCTTCCAGTTGACTAGTGATATGGCTGCCTCCTCGACATTCCCCACTAGGTTGATCAAGACTTCCCCCGAGTTTAGTGACAGGTTTTGGATTTGAACGTCCCCAAGAAGCGCTATCGGAAATGGGAGTTCCATGTAAGTTTTGATAATCTGGTAATCTTTTTAAAATAAGGTTTTTATGGGGGGACTTGTCGCTGTTTTTATCAACTGAGAGGTCTGCGCATTTTGTTTCAGAGTCATGGTAGTAGGGTCCCTTAGTAATAATGACACCCACAGTTGCGCAGCCGTCGCCAGATTTACTTTGACTTGTATCCGATATTTGTCTGTTGGAGACTGTCTCGTTATTATTTTCTGTGGCCCTAAGTGACATCTGGCCATGGATGGTCTTTTCCTTTGTAGGTTCACGCGCTGTAGAGGAGCTTGCTGCTTTGTCCATATCCCAGTTTTTCCTTTTTATAATCATCTCTTTATGTCCGCCATTTCTTCCGCCGTTGGATTTCCTCATCTCCACATTTTGCAATATCTTTTGGTTTTCCTTTTGGTTCTTTACCACCTGTTCTTTTGTTTGCTTACTGGCAGTGTCGTACGCCCCTTTTCCATGCTGTATGGCAGACTGCCCCTTGTCACTTCCTTCACTATTGAGTATTGTAAATCTATTATTAGTTTTTGTAATTGGTTCTCTGGTTACATTCTGGTTACCTTTTGTCTTTTCGTTAATATTTCTCCTGTTTCTTTGGACAAACATCCATGGACCAAAATGCTCTTTCTTTTTTTCCACGTCAGCAACAAGATTTCCTCCACTCGTACCAGTCGACGTACTGCAAAAATGACCGTTGGCAGTTGTAGAGGCCCTATTATTTTCCACTGTTGCTGCTGGCGTAACCTCCGGCGATTTAGCGATCGTATTGCTCGGTGCCTGTGATGGACAGTACTCCGTTTTGTGTCCAATTTTTCCACATTTGAAACAGATATATGGGAGAAATTCATACTCAACTCTGTATTTGCGACCATCTAGAATGTAGCATGGGATTAGTGGTTTAGCTAAATCAACCTCAATGCAGATTCTTGCATATTTACCCCTTGTAGATGACACGGAGTTAAAGTCCGTCTTGATTGGTTTGCCAAGTTTGCTGCCAATCTGGAATAGGGCTCTTTCATCAAACCATTCAATAGGTAATCTGGGTAGCCTTACCCATAGAGCTGTAGTAATATGACTAGATTCAAGGGGGTTGAAGTTTGGAATCCATTTTCTAACTATTAGGTAGTGATTGTTAATAATTCATGGTCCTCCAGTCAGAACATTATAATAATCCTCTTTCATCATGAATTTGAAGACGAAATGACCCTCTTCCAAATCCACAACTTCATAATCCCCTTGTAAATTCCATAGAGATGGGACTCTTGCACTAAGTAATTTAAAACCAATGTTCTTACCAAGTAAGCTCACAATGATGCTATCACTCCATTTCTTCCTAAGTTTCTCCACATGCTTCTTTGGTATATCAATGACTGGGCAAAGTGGGTCGTCTTCCTCTTCTGCAGGTCTTGAGTTCAGGTCCATGCAGTGATTATCTATGCCATGAGTGTCCTCCATTTCGTCATCCGACCACAAACAGTTATTATCATCGAAGACAATGTCCGAGTTTTGCTTCTTGCCCACAGCATCTTTATACGAAAGTGTCATCAATTTCTTTTTTCCATGTTCTTCATTGTTAGGAGTAGTAGACTGCTCTGTTGTTCTTTTATTATTGCTATCATCAATGTTCATATCCGTACCAGTTTCATCTCTATTGCAGTCACTGGTATCAATGATACTTTGAATATTCCTAGCTTCTTCATATTCTTCCAAGTCCATATCAACCGAAGACTGGTGATTATCTTTATGTTTTTTTGTACTTCTCAGAAGCAGGTCTTCTTCCTCTTTTGAGTTGCTGATTTCCAACGGTGTGGGGAGGGGATTATCAGGGTTTCCATAAACACCCAGCATGATAGAAGGAAAGGATGAACAGTAACTAGCACAGTAACAACAGTAGAGAGAGTTTAAAGTTATTGTCACCTGTTTTTATCTAGCCAAGTGTACGCTGAAGAATTTGTGGGTGAGACAAACCCATCTAACTCTAAGTACAAGATATGTGGATTAAGCGGGCAGTCTTGTAATAAGCAGATGTATATTTATGCTTCCATCTCTTTATTTACCTTCTTGCTTATGGGATACTTTTTATGATTTATTCTGATTTATTTGTGTTTTCATATTATTAAAAAAATGGTGAATGGAAGTATATTTGGTGTCTGTAATAGACAAGTGATCGTTGATCGCTTCAAGTGCATTTACTCTTGGTAAAAAATATTCGGTGGAGGCTTTTAATTACCACCGCATGATGCACATCTTATCAATTTTTAAAACATTATTTATACTTTTGAGTCATATATGTTGTTTTACATAAATTTCTTGTATAGTGTTTATATCTATTCCAAATACTAGGTGTAAACCCGTGCGATGCGCGGGTACAATCTTTAATCACCTCTGCGACCAAAAAACTAATAAAAAATCAAAAACATATAAAAATTAATAATCAAGGCATGAATTCATAAGACCATCAACTGGTCCAAATAAAATAAACAGGAAAAAATAATAGAATTTCAACCTTATGTATTCTGATTTAAGAACAAAATGAAAAATCCAATTAAACCCACCAATTTGAGAAGAAATTGATGAGATCTATATCTATACATATACACAAATTACATTAACAATGATTAATATTTCAATTTGTAAACCCGAGATAGTTAATTTTGTAAAGTTGACACTGTTTGTTTTTTGAAACTGGTTTACCTCTCTGTTCATAACAATCAGTAAAATACATGAATAACAAATGAATAACAATATGTAAAATACTTATAATCTTTGTAACTATACATGAATAACAATGAGTAACTGTAATCTTTATAACTCAATAAAGCTACAAACAATCTTCGCACAACCGCAGTTTGTAGCTCAATAAAGCTAGCATACTCTTAGGTTTTAATATTTTTTTAATACACGTACTTAGTTTTAGAGGATGATGAAAGTGAATCCATAAAGTCATCCCATCAATAATTGCTAATAAATCTAGAATCCATTAAAGTCATATGAAACAGATAGATTTTTGTTTAAATCAAAATTTTTTCTTATACATTACAAAATTTATATATACATACAAAATTTTAATATATTACTAAAAGGCTAGGTATAAGCTATAATAGTTATGTACGCATACAAAATTTTAATTCGATAATATTTTTTTCTTTTATTTTAATACTCAATAACCATATTTAAAGCGGTGTCAAAATCCAAATAACTAAAAAAAAAACAAAAATAAAGGAATAAAGGAAAACTGAGAAAGAAAAAAAAAAATATTTCATGAGCATTAACCAAATAAGTTGGTTGAATTGAAACCTACACATGTGTTCAGTACGTTCGAAAAAACAACAACCCACCACCCACAACATCACAAATATATAAATCTCGCATTTCATTCCTATTATTTCCAACAAATAAAATTCAATATTTTCAAAATATCTCATCTTCTCAACACCCTTTTTATCCCCACCTCCCCTTCTCTCCACCAATGCCCCATTCTTCTACCCACCAATATTTCCAACAAACACACTTTAATCAAATCCAAAATCCGCGAAATTTCATGCCATTGAGTTCCACAATGACTGAGGGAAAAATCGTGTTTATGGCTTGTGTTTACAGACTTATCCCAGACGAATGATTATTTGATTTCTAATGTATCAGCCACCATTGGATAGGCTCGGGTTAATCGTGATTGCATCAATGTTTATCATAATTAGCACATCTTGACATATAAAATTCAAATATAAGCAAGATTAAAAGAAATGTCCAAATGTCCAATGTATCAAGAAACTTTAAGTAAATGAAAATTGCAAATTAATTAATTTAAAAATATTTAAAAATTAGAAATTATTATTTTTTAAAAAATATTTTAAATTTAGAAAAAACTATTTGAAATAAACATAAAAAAACAGGTTTCGAATAGATAAAAAAATAAATTTCCAACAAAAAGAACACATTTGCAATTAAAAAATAGATTTCCAATAAAATTAGAAAAATACTAAAAAAATACACTGAAAAATCAGGAAAATAGTTTTTAAAAATTTGCAACAAAAACTGAACAAATATTTTAAAAGGTTTGCAAATTTTCTGCAAAAAAACAAATATTCAATAAGAAAATAGATTTTCAATAAAAAAATTTGCTTTTAATAAAAATATAATTTTTTTCGATAATTACAGGAAATCTGGAAAATACATAAAAAGTAAAAAAAATATTAAAAAATAAAAACTAAAAAATACATATAAAAACGAGAAAAAAATCAATAAATCGAAAAAATATTTTTTTATGAAATCAACAAAAATCTGGATAAAACTAAAACCTTTATAAACCTTTGCAACTTCGGATGAAAGGTGATCCATCTCCACCATGCTGTAAAACCCAGCTTGTAAATGATATACTTTGATAAGAAAAGCCATAAAGCATCCATTTGCTTATTCAAAACATCTACCTCTTTCAACAACTCCAAACTTTACCCCTATAAAATTTTACAACCTTATTAAGCTCCTCATCTAGTTTTTTAAAATACATTTCTCCTTGAGTAGAGAAACTACACACGTTTTGGCTGTCGTGTTCTCACACTGCACCAAGTGCAAGCTACAAATACGGAGTCAGAAACAAAACAAAATCTCCTACAACACATGAAAACTTACATTTGTAGAGAATAACATTTTATAGACTAAAATAACAGAATAGATATTCAATCACGTTTATACCTATGTTTTCCCAGAGGTACATCCTAAACAACAACAACAACTAAAAAAGAGTGTTTTTGTTTAAACCCCAACTTTCTGTATGCAGCCCCAATTATGGGATAAAATATAATTATCAACCCCATCTAATGGTGTGCACTAAATGAAAAGTGAAATTTGGATTTCAGAGCAGAGCCCATTTCATACAAAGAATGGCCATCATTTGTAGCGGAGAACCCAT
This sequence comes from Sambucus nigra, assembly GCA_949130495.1. Classification (NCBI taxonomy): domain Eukaryota; kingdom Viridiplantae; phylum Streptophyta; class Magnoliopsida; order Dipsacales; family Adoxaceae; genus Sambucus; species Sambucus nigra. The sequence goes on along the minus strand of OX422213.1, from coordinate 336,774,099 downwards.
TTCAGACATACACATACAGGCCATCATTACTGCAGACCTCAATATGAACTAATTTCAAACATGCATGGAGACCATCTTCGACCATCTCCACATAACCTTCAGATACCATCGCACATCATCCTTGCAAAAAATTATCAAGCTAGTTCCATCTGAGCATCCATGTTTACATTTCTTTCACCGACTTTCACCCATCATCTCCGACCTTCTTTGCTATATACTACAATTCTTTGAAACTGCTTTATTAAACTAACAATGTTTAAATTTCTCGAACCTCCTTCATCTGTCTTCGTCTACTGTTTCAATTTTGCCTAACTCACACTATTTTCTTCAATTTTGAAGTACAAGTGTGAATGTATTTTTAATTAGTGCCATTCTTTTTGGACGATACATAATATAAACAAAATAAAAAAAAACATCTACAACAAAACATAACCAAAAAATTGATGCCTATTATTTGAGCCAAGAATCTTCATAACTGACTGAGCAACATGTGAGATAGAGATGGAGATGGCATGGAGTGACTAACTTGATGGGGTCGCCAATTTCAAACATCAATTGTACCAAATATAGGAGCAATCGATTTTGGGATAGAAAGGAATTCCATGATTGCTCTCGGGTTGGGTTAGGAGCAATAAACAACAATAGCTGGAATACACAAAAATCATTTCAATAAGACCTATTGGGTTGCCAAAAGCAAATAAACTACTCAAAATATTTTACAGAACCCATGATGACATCACCAACGTCGACAGAAAAGAGAAATGAGTTAGGGTTTACAAATCACAAAATGAAAAAAATATCTCCGATAGAGATATCATGGAGTTGAGAAACTTTCCAGCTTCAGCCTGTATTTAAAGGAAAAAAATACAACCGACCTTGGCCAATCATCAATATAAACCTGCTATGAAACTTTCGATCAAAACCCTTCAAAAAGTTACATCCATGTGTGAATCCACATCGACAAAACCCTCTTTCTCTTTATCATTTATTCCCCCTCAAGCTCCAAATCCATACCCCTTTAAACCCTCTTTCATCCCCATCGCATCTCCCACATCCGCCCTTGATTTTAACACCGTCAAAAGAGAAGGAGAGACATCGTTGAAAGAGAAAGAGAAGGGTGTTAAAGATGAATCTATTTTCGGTCAATAAAGGAGATGAAATGGGGAATGTTTACCCTTCATAATTTAGAAAAGGAGACAGAGAGACATAGAGAGAATGGGAAGAAAAATCGTTGGGAAATGAAAAGCGTCGAAGTATGTAAATAATAGGAGTGCCCTGAGGATAGTCTCTTTGATCAAGAAACATAAATGCCTTGTATTGCATTTTAGATTATAGATAGATAGATTAAAATATAGAGTGCCACGTGGACACTCTCAATGAGGAGGAGTCTTAAATGCTCATAAATGCCTTGTTTTGCATTTTATAGTATATAGAGATTCCCCCATGTGTACCTCATAATTCCTTTTTGTTTCATTACTTTGTCTATTATTACAAGCCATTTTTATTAACTTTGAATTTTCCATATAATCAAGCTTCGAAAGAAGAAAGCATAATAAAGCCAAAGTCCTCTATAAATAAAGAAAGAGAGCTCCACACCGAAGTAATATAGGATTCAAGAATGTCTATTTTTTCACCTTGTGCTTTTTTCTGATGGATCAAAAGATGAAATAATGCATTCATAAAACTTGTTCAATATATTATACTGTATGGGTTTAAAGTAACTCCGTATTTTTTTTTTCTTTTATACTCTCTTGCACGCCCTATTTTATGATATCTTATCTTATGCAAGCGACCCATGAGATGTGAGAATACAATAATTTCGCTCTTTCCATGCGCATCTTAAATTCCATTTTCATTTTGTGTTTTTATTTTATTCTCAAATTACTACCTGACCTGTTGTCAAATCTCAACCATACTATTAATTAATCGTTCCAAGCTTCCCATTTGGTAAAAATAATTAATATATTCTCTTGATTTTTTTTGTTTTTAAGAAGTGATTTTTATATTCAGCATTTGATTTTTTTTTCATTTTTTTATAAATAGTTACCCGCCCCCCAATCCATTTCTCAAGAAGAAAATGTGAAGTGATTGGAGGGAGTGGGGGTCTTCAAAATTAATTGTGGTCGTGGAAACTTCAATTATGCGCTCCACTTTGGTATCGAAACATGCTTAAGGTTAGTTTAACTCGCTCTAAGATAATGTCATTATATTGGCCACATGATCTTTAGTTATAGCCTTTAATTATTTACCCGATATTACACGACCTATTATTTTGTAACTATTTGAGTGTATTTCTTAGTTAGTTATTCAGTTAGTATAGTTTAGTTTTTCAGTTAGCATCTGTTAGAATCATATTAGTTAAGTTGTTGTGTATATATATAGCTGTCTTCTGTTTTCATTTCAACAATTAATGAGAATAAGTTTCATTCCAGAGTTCCTATTCTGATATGGTATCAGAGCAAAATTCTCATTTTGTTTCCGCTCACATTTTTTTTTCTTTTCTCTCTTCAATCATTGAAATTACAGAGCATTTCTTCCTGTGATTTTTTTTGATTGCATTTCCGATCATCTTCTTGATCGTGTCCCTTAAGTTCTTGATCGTGTTCTTCAAGATTCTTTTGAATTTTATCCTAAATTTGTGTAACATTTTAACAAACACCTTGCGATCATGACAACAAATCCAATCTCTGCATCATCTTCTTCTCCACCTATGGTAACTGATTTCACAGAGCATCTTGCCAATCCTTACTTTCTTCATCATGGTGATAATCCAGGCACCATTCTTGTCTCTCAGCAACTCACTGGTGATAATTACCATACCTGGTGTCGATCAATTGTTATGGCACTTACTACAAAGAACAAGGTAGGGTTCATTGATGACACTCTTCCTTCACCTCCTATTGCTGATCCTTTATTTCAATCTTGGACTCGATGCAATAATATGATCATGTCATGGCTGCTTAATTCAGTTTCCAAGGATATTGCTGCTAGCATCATGTACCTTGATACTTCACGTGAGGTACGGCTTGATCTAAAAGAACGCTTCTTTAGACAGAATGGACCACGCATCTATCAATTGAAGAAATCTCTCTCTTCTTTTTCTCAAGACTAGTTGTCTGTAAATGCGTATTATGCAAAGTTAAAAGGCTTTTGGGATGAGCTTACTAACTATGGGACTTGCACATGTGGTGCTCAGCTAGCTGATTATGTGATGCAATTCCTCATGGGCCTCAATAATTCTTTTTCTTCCATTAGAGGTCAGATTCTTCTTCTTGATCCTCTGCCTCCCATCAACAAAGTATTTTCTCTTGTGGTTCAAGAATAAGAACAGAGGAAGATTATTAATTCCACTTTCATTCCTACTATTGATCAAGCTGCATTTCATACCAAATCTCTCTCCTACAAATCTAATAATGCACCTAGAGGATTTCGCAAGGAACGTCCATATTGTACTCACTGCAACATGTTAGGACATACCATTGACAAATGCTATAATATTCATGGGTATCCCCCTGGTTTTCAGACCAAATCCAAACCTCCTCATGCTAATCATGTTAACAGTACTCCACAAATGCCTTCTTCTGAATCTTCTCTTAGCTTCACTTCAGCACAATGTCAACAATTGCTTCAGTTCCTTAATACTCAGATGATTACCTCTCAAAATGATAAAATTCATTCCTCTGATGATTCATCATCTTCTTTTGTTCGTTTGGTGGAATCCAACTCTCCTTCCATGACAGGTAAACCTTCTGGATTTCTTTGTTCACCTGCTACATTTTCTTCCATTAAGGAATTTACTCTTGGTACTAGTCTATGGATATTGGACACTGGTGCAACTGATCACATGACATGCTCTCTTTCTTTATTTACTTCTTCCACTCCTGTATTCAACACATCTGTTACTCTTCCCAATGGGGAATGTGCTCCTGTTCCACACATTGGTCATATTACTCTAAGTTCTGCTCTCACACTTACTAATGTTCTTTGTATTCCCATCTTCAAATATAATTTTCTTTCCATTAGTAAACTCACAAACACTCACAATTGTGTTTTCTCCTTCTCACAATCTCACTGCATTATCCAGGACCTCACATCCTAGAGAGTGATTGGGAAGGGTGACAGGACAGGAGATCTCTACCTCCTCAAATCCACAGTTCCTCCTTCAGTTCATGCATCCATCAAATCTTCTTCAAATCAACGTGTTCTCGACCAAAATGATCTCTGGCACTTTAGAATGGGACATCCTTCATCATCTAGACTACTTTTGTTACAACATGATTTACCAAAATTTGTACATCCTGACAAAACAAATCCTTGTGTTGTATGTCCTTTAGCTAAACAAAAAAGATTTCCTTTCCCTTCTCTTAATAATGTTTCTTCTGTCCTTTTTTCTCTAATACATTGTGACATATGGGGACCATTAGCTGCCCCTTCTCTTGGTGGTTTTTCCTATTTTTTGACTATAGTGGAGGACTCCACTAGATGTACTTGGGTCTATTTGATGAAAAATAAATCAGAAGTTCAATCTCTATTGCCATCTTTTGTTCGTTTGATTGAAAATCAATTTAATACCACAATTAAAACCATTCGCAGTGATAATGGTTTGGAATTTGGTTTACGAACTTTCTTTTCTTCTAAAGGGATAATTCATCAACTCAGTTGCATTGAGACTCCACAACAAAACTCTGTTGTGGAAAGAAAACATCAACACCTTTTGAATGTTGCTAGGGCACTTCTCTTTCAAGCCAGTTTACCTATAAAGTTTTGGGGTAACTGCATTCTAATTGCTGCTTACCTTATAAAAAGAACTCCTTCTCCTCTTTTATCTAATAAAACTCCCTTTGAAATGTTATATCACACCAAGCCAGTTTATACTCACCTAAAAGTTTTTGGTTGTCTTTGTTTTGCTTCCACTCTCAAGTCACATAGACTCAAATTTGATCCAAGAGCTAGAAAGTGCATATTCATTGGATATCCATTTGGTGTCAAGGGTTACAAACTCTATGATCTTCAGTCACATACCACCTTCATATCTAGGGATGTTCGATTTCATGAAAATGTATTTCCTTTATTTTCTGAACATTCTACTCCATCAGATATTTTCTCTGATTTGGTTCTTCCTTATCCAATCTCAACTTCTGACTTTCCCATCTCATCTACCTCTCCTTTTTCTCAGAGACATCTCTCTCATATCCCTGATATTTCTCCTCCTTCCATTCCTCTTTCCATTGCTCCTACTCCTAGACATTCTACTAGGTCCAAGAGAGTTCCTCTACCATTGTAACCTTCTTACTTCTTCTCCTCCTAAGTCACTTCCTGGTCAAACTTATGACATTTCTCACCACTTGTCCTATACTACTCTTTCTCCTGCACATAGATCTTTTGTCATGTCGGTGTCCTCTAATCATGAACCAAAATTTTATCATCAAGCAGTAAAATTCCCTGAGTGGCAGAAAGCTATGGCAGCTGAAATAACTGCCCTTGAGGATAACAATACCTGGTCCATTGTTCCACTTCCTCCTGACAAAATTCCTATTGGATGCAAGTGGGTGTACAAGATTAAATACAAATCATATGGTTCTATTGAAAGACATAAGGCTAGATTGGTTGCCAAGGGGTACACCCAACAAGAGGGGGTAGATTTCATGGAGACTTTTTCTCCAGTTGCAAAATTAGTTACAGTCAAGTGTCTTCTTGTTGTTGCTTCTGTTCAAAATTGGCACATTACTCAATTAGATGTAAACAATGCTTTTCTACATGGTCAACTAGATGAAGAGGTATATATGAAAATGCCACCAGGATTTCATGGGACCGATAAAAATTTGGTTTGTAAGCTGCACAAATCACTTTATGGGCTAAAACAGGCTTCTAGACAGTGGTTTTCTAAATTTTCTACCACCATTTTAGCTCATGGTTTCATACAATCCAAGTCAGACTACACTTTATTTACTTGACAACAAGATTCTTCTTTTATTGTCTTGTTGGTCTATGTTGATGATATTATACTTGCTAGTAATGACCTAGATGCTGTTAACAAGTTGAAACATCTCCTAAACTCTGAGTTTAAGTTGAAGGATTTGGGAAATCTCAAGTACTTTCTAGGGTTGGAAGTAGCCAGATCACCTAAAGGTATTTCAGTTTCTCAGAGATAATATTCTCTTCAGCTCCTTACTGATTCTGGCTATTTAGGTTGTAAACCCGTAAAATTTCCCATGGATCAAAATTGCAAGTTAAACAATGAAGATAGTGATCTACTGCCTGATCCTTATTCCTATAGAAGATTGGTTGGAAAGTTGTTATATTTGACTATCACAAGACCTGACATATCCTATTGGGTTCACAAATTAAGTCAATTTATTTCTCAACCAAGAATTCCTCATTTTAAAGCAGCTCAACGAGTTCTTCAGTATATTAAGGGCACTCCTGGACAAGGTCTCTTCTTTTCTTCCTCATCATCTCTTCAACTTACAGCTTTCACAGATACTGATTGGGCTGGATGTCCAGATTCTAGAAGATCCATCACTAGCTTCTGTGTTTTCCTAGGTTCTACACTCATTTCTTGGAGGTCCAAGAAACAACATACTGTCTCTAGGTCCTCTGCAGAGGCAGAATACAGAGCTATGGCAGCCACTGTTTGTGAACTCACTTGGCTACTCGGTGTTCTAAAAGATCTACACATTTCTCATCCTAGTCCAGATTTAATATTTTGTGACAGTCAGGCAGCTATACATATAGCCGCAAATCCTGTTTTCCATGAGAGAACTAAACACATTGAAATAGACTGTCACTTAATTCGAGACAAAATTCAAGAAGGGGTGATCAAGACTCTCCATGTATCTTCTGCAAATCAATTGGCTGACATTTTCACCAAGCCTTTGGGACTTCAACAGTTTCAATTTCTTCTTGGCAAGATGGGCATTCTTAACATTTATGCTCCATCTTGAGGGGGCATATTACACGACCTATTATTTTGTAACTACTTGAGTGTATTTCTTAGTTAGTTATTCAGTTAGTATAGTTTAGTTTTTCAGTTAGTATCTGTTAGATTTATCTGTTAGAATCAATATTAGTTAAGTTGTTGTGTATATATATAGTTGTCTTATGTTTTCATTTCAACAATTAATGAGAATAAGTTTCATTCCAGAGTTCCTATCTTGATACCCGAGAAAGAAACATTTCTTCTATGAGGGAAAAAATATTACCTTTTTTGTGAATAGGTATATTTGAATAGTTTGGGTTGGTTGGAAGAGCCGATCTCGGTGTCGTTTACATGGTTTATCCTTATATGTTATATGTAAGAGAGATTAATAGATTTTTCCATATTATTTATTTATAATTTTCTTATGCCATCTGGTGCAATCATCTTTAAAATTTAATGATGGTTATAGGTGGAGGCAAAGCAGTATGATTGTTCCCCGCTAATGAAGATTTAGATATAGAGTTTAAGGACTTCTTTTTGATATTTTATTTTCTTGGTTATAATTTAAACCATCTCATTTTTTGGGTGATACTATTAGGATGTTATATTGGATGAATTCTATGAAAATATTGTAACTTTCGGGGTGATTGTATTAGGACATTTCATTTCCTTGGTTTAAATTTCTTTTGTAAATAAAGAATGCAGCATTTTATAATATGTAAATGTTGAATATAGTGTCCTTGTTTATATGGACTATTTGTGTATATGTTCTCAGGATTTGAATAGTCTGGTAAGCATAACTGAATTTATTTAAATTCATGACAGAATATATAGATCGTAAAATATATATATTTTTAAAATATATATTAATATTACTAACGGACCTTAACCGTTACAAAGCCAGAAAAAAAACGCTACAAAACTTGTATAATAAGGAAGAAATAGTAACATAAAATTACATTACTAAATTAGAGTTAGTAGAGGTAAAATACCGTTGGTAAATCTATTATCAATAATGGTAAACTATCGTTGCTAAATTCAATATTCGTATCAGTAAATATACGTTACTAATTTTATTTCCCATGCCTTTTTTCTAACGAAAAATTACTATTACTAATTATTTTTTTAATGAAAAAAACCGTTACTAATAGCTAGTTTTTGTCATGTGATCCTCAACCTCCATGACAATCCTCTAGTTGTGAGCCTCATAGTGTTGGAGATTTTTAAAATAAGAGAGTAAGAGTTTTTTGGGTGTAAAAGCCTTAAGAGCTTGTCCCACATTGGAAGTGTGAGGAAGAGGTGGGAAGCTAACCCAAATATAAAAGGGAATAGTGTCCCACATTGGAAAATGTACAAAGCTAACTGTCACCACTAAGCTATAAAAGGGGTGGGCAACCTTTGAGTCCCACATTGGAAAAATGTTAAGAATTTGTACACTTAATAAGTACAAATGGAAGATGAAGAGTTAATTCATCTAGCATTTAAGAGGCTATTCAAGAAACCTCAATACGGTGCGAAGCACCGTACGCACACGCACACGCTCGCGCGCGCGCGCGTGCGGGGCAGTGGGCTGTAGAGGCGCTAGTGACGCACTTTGCACTTCGCATGCCGCAGTGGTAGCGGGTTGTCGGGATTCGTCCGGGTCGGATCTCGGGCGCGATCACTTTTTAGTTGACCCGTGCAAAATCGATTCGGTATTATTATACCTGTTCGGAAAGGACTTAAGACTATTGGTAATTAACAGTCATACCTGTTCGGAAATGACTTAATTCAACAGTCATGACTCTTGAAGACAAAGCCTTTCATTTTCTATAAATAAAGGCTGCCTAAAAACGGAATTAGATTGATAACAAAAACCAGTTTTTGATTTCCAGACCCTGCTATTACTCTCTTACAATTTTCAGGAGATACAAATTCTCTTATTCTGTTTTGTGCACATAAACAGAATAAGAACTTGATTGACTGTTCTTCGCTGCTACATCCAAGGGTTGTCTTCAAATATACAAGTTGCAGACAGTGCAATTGCTTCATTATATCTTGAGTACGGATTTGCTGATTCCCGTTTGTATACCGAAATTCTTCGTGTGGGGCAAATACTGTATTTAGGAAAGTGACATCACGCCTTGAAGTTTTATAGTGACTATTCAGAAATTACATTGTTGTATTGAAGTTGACATTTTTAAGATATATAAAGAGTTCCATTTCTGTATTTGCATTCATAATATCCAACAATCTAAATACAGTATTTTTGGAAATGGCCGACTCTTCCAAATCACTTCGACAAATAACAGAAAGCTTTGTCAAGTTGGACCGTTTTGATGGTGGTAATTTTCTGCGTTGGCAGAAAAAGGTTCATTTTCTTCTAACAACATTGAAGATTGTATATGTCTTGTCACAACCGAAACCAAATGAAAATGAAGATGAAACCGTGGAACAGACTAGGCAACGCACAAAATGGGAGACCGATGATTATTTGTGTCGTGGTCACATTCTCAATGCACTTCTGATAATTTGTTCGACTTGTACCAAAATGTTGGGACAACAAAAACTTTATGGGAAACATTGGAGACCAAATATCTAACGAAAGACGCTACAAGTAAGAAGTTCCTTATCGGTCAGTTTCTAAGCTTTTAAATGCATGATAATAGGCCTGTGCTAGAACAATTTCATGACATCCATCGCATCATAAATCATTGCAAACTGAAAAAATTAAATATGGATGATAATGTAATTGTTGCTGCCATAATTGAAAAACTTCCTCCTTCTTGGAAAGACTATAAGAAAGAACTCAAACATAAAAAGGAGGATCTTTCATTTGAAGAATTAGAGACTCATTTAAGAATTGAACAAGAGTCTCGAATTCTAGATGGTAAAGAGGAACAAGAAAATTCTGTTTCTAAGGTCCATGTGGTGGAGGAAGGAAAGGAGCAAAAATATGGAAATCATGGAAAAAATAACAAGCAGAAGAATTTTTTAAATAATTCTAAAGCAAACAAAAAGAAGAAAGGAAATTGTTTTCATTGCAACAAACCAGGTCACTTCAAGAAGGATTGTCTTGAGTTCAAGAAACTAAAGGAAAAATGAGGGACATCAGACACAAAGCAAAAATTTGCTGCTATGATATCCGAGGCTAATATGCTTGGAGAAGACAACTCTTGGTGGGTTGATTCTGGTGCCACAAGGCATGTTTGTAAGGACAAGAACTTGTTCTCTGCCTATGAAATAGTGGAAGGAGATGTTCTCTATATGGGAAATTCATCTACAGCTACGGTTAAAGGCAAAGGGACAGTGGATCTCGAATTCACTTCCGGGAAAATCCGTAGCCTCACCAATGTTTTTCATGTTCCTGATGTTAGAAAAAATTTAGTTTCTGGAAGTCTTCTTAACAAATTTGGCTTTAAGCTTGTATTTGAGTCAGACAAATTTATTCTGACTAAGAATGGTACCTTTGTAGGCAAAGGATATTTGTATGAGGGCATGTTTAAGCTCAATATCAATGAAAAGGATTCTTCTGCTTATATCGTTGATTGTCTTTCATTATGGCATAGTCGTTTAGGACATGTTAATACAAAGAAAATGCATTTCATGGTTAATTTAAATTTAATTCCTAAATATGAGAATGATATGAATGAAACGTGTAAAATATGCATGCAAACAAAAATAACAAGATTGCCTTTTCCTAAAATAGAAAAAACTACATCTTTGTTGCAATTAGTACATAGTGATGTTTGTGATTTGCATGGAATGCCTACTAGAGGTGGTAGTAAATATTTTGCTACATTTATTGATGACTTTTCAAAATATTGTTACGTATATCTTTTATACTCTAAGGATGATGTGCTTAATAGATTTAAGACATATAAAAATGAAGTTGAAAATCAATGTGATTCTAAAATAAAATGTCTTAGATCTGATAGAGGTGGTGAATATCACTTTCCTCAATTTTGTGAAGATATGAGAATTATACATGAAATTACTGCACCTTATACACCACAACAAAATGGAGTAGCAGAAAGAAAAAATAGGACACTAACTGAAATGGTTAATGCTATGCTTTCTTATTCTGGTTTAAGTAAAGGGTTTTGGGGAGAAGCACTTTTAACTGCATGTCATATTCTGAATAGAATACCTGTTAAAGATAATAAGAAAACTCCTTACGAATTATGGAAGAATAGAAAACCTAATTTAGGTTATCTTAAAGTTTGGGGTTGTAGAGCTATTGTAAGACTACCTAAAACTAAGAGAAAGAAATTAGGAAGCAAAGGTGTTGAGTGTATTTTCATAGGTTATGCACAACATAGTAAAGCCTATAGATTTTTGGTTAGTGAACCTAATGATTCTGTTGAGGTAAATACAATAATTGAATCGAAAGATGTAATTTTTTATGAACAAAGGTTTTATTCTATTCCTAGAATTAATAATGAAAAAGAAGTAAGCACTCCTTCACAGTTACCTGAAACTCCACTAGTAGAACAAGAAGAGATTAGAAAAAGTAAAAGACCTAGGAAAGAAAAAAGCTTTGGTCCCGACTTTGTAGTCTATCTTGTTGAAGGAACTAGAAACACATCTTGTAATCAATATGCTTTGACTCTTAGTGTTGAAACAGACCCACAAACTTATAGTGAGGCAATTATGTCTGTAGATTCAGCATTTTGGAAAGAAGCTATAAATGATGAAATGGATTCAATTTTGGGAAATAAAACTTGGAAATTAGTAGACTTACCTCCAGGATCTAAACCCATAAAGTGTAGATGGATTTTTAAAAAGAAAATGAAAATAGATGGAACAATTGATAAATTCAAGGCTAGATTGGTTGCTAAAGGTTTTACACAAAAAGAAGGAATTGATTATTTTGATACCTATGCACCTGTTGCTAGAACCGCCACTATTAGAATTTTAATTGCATTAGCATCTATATATAATTTTGAGATTCATCAAATGGATGTGAAAACTGCCTTTTTAAATGGTGACTTAGAAGAAGAAATTTACATGGAACAACCTGAAGGGTTTGTTATGCCTGGACAAGAAAACAAAGTATGTAAACTTATTAAGTCCTTATATGGCCTAAAACAAGCACCTAAACAATGGCATGAAAAATTTGATAAAGTCATTATTTCTTATGGTTTTAAAATTCATGAATCTGATAAGTGTGTTTATAGTAAATTTGCTAATGGTAAAGGTGTGATCATTTGTTTATATGTAGATGACATGTTAATTCTTGGTACTGATTTAGAAAGCATTAATAATACTAAGAGTTTTTTGTCTTCTAAATTTGATATGAAAGATATGGGTGTAGCTGATGTCATATTAGGAATGAGAATAATAAGGAAAGATAAAAATATAATTCTCACTCAATCTCATTATGTTGAGAAAATTTTAAAGAAATTTAATCAGTTTGATTGTACACCTGTTAGTACACCTTTTGAACCACAGCTAAAGATGATCCCTAATAATGGTAGAGCTATTTCACAATTGGAATATGCACGAGTAATTGGTAGTTTAATGTATGCTATGACATGTACTCGACATGATATTGCTTATGCTGTTGGTAAATTAAGTAGATATACTAGTAATCCAAGTTTATTGCATTGGCATGCTGTCAATAGAATATTAAAATATTTGAAAGGAACTATGGACTATGGTATATACTATAGTGGATATCCTTCAGTATTAGAAGGGTTTTCTGATGCCAGTTGGATAACTGAGCGGGAGGATCATTCCTCAACAAGTTGATGGATTTTCACTCTTGGTGGAGGAGATGTTTCTTGGGGATCAAAGAAACAAACTTGTATAGCTGACTCTACTATGGCAGCTGAGTTTGTAGCATTAGCTGCAACTAGTAAAGAGGCAGCATGGTTAAGGAATTCATTGATTGAAATTCCAGTTTGGCCAAAACCAATGCCTCCAATATCTATACATTGTGATAGTGAGTCTACACTTTCCAGAGCTTATAGTAAAGTGTACAATGGAAAATCTAGACATATTGGCCTGAGACATAGTTATGTCAGACAAATGATTACAGATAGTGTAATCACAGTGGATTATGTAAAATCAAGTCAAAATTTAGCTGATCCTTTTACAAAAGGTCTTGCAAGAGGACTGGTGTCTAAAGACATCAATAGGGATGGGACTAAAGCCCATTAATAATAATCACTCTTGATGGAAACTCAACTTGAAACTTGATATATTCAAGTCTCAAGTTCAATGATTAAAGTACATCATACGACGTGATTGTAAGCACTATGAAATTTAACATCCCAAGGATAAGTGCTTAGAACATGTAATGAATAATGAAAGAGGATGGGTTTAACCTTAATAGATTTATGGCGTTTTAAGTTACATGGACACCTATGATAATCTACCTATATGAGTGTGGAAGTGGTGCCGCTTCCTATGAGTATTGGGCTTAACTCTAAAGCACTCATGAAATCAAGGTACAGACACAAGGCCTAATTCATGTGTCGGCTTATATGGATAATCAGTGACTAAAAGATTTGTGTGTGAAGACAAATTCGGATAATCAATATAGATTGATAGTTCAAAGACAAGTCTACTATACTTTCATGGTTAACCTTGACGAACCTTCATAGGGTATTGGTTCAAGTCGTGAGACACCAATGCTTATACACAGTCTTACAGACAATCAAAGATTTACAAAACTTATTTTGAAAATGGTGGAGGAATGTTGGAGATTTTTAAAATAAGAGAGTAAGAGTTTTTTGGGTGTAAAAGCCTTAAGAGCTTGTCCCACATTGGAAGTGTGAGGAAGAGGTGGGAAGCTAACCCAAATATAAAAGGGGATAGTGTCCCACATTGGAAAATGTACAAAGCTAAGTGTCACCACTAAGCTATAAAAGGGGTGGGCAACCTTTGAGTCCCACATTGAAAAAATGTTAAGAATTTGTACACTTAATAAGTACAAATGGAAGATGAAGAGTTAATTCATCTAGCATTTAAGAGGCTATTCAAGAGACCTCAATACGGTGCGAAGCACCGTACGCACACGCGCGCGCGCGTGCGGGGCAGTGGGCTGTAGAGGCGCTAGTGGCGCACTTTGCACTTTGCACTTCGCAGTGGTAGCGGGTTGCCGGGATTCGTCCGGGTCGGATCGCGGTAGCTCGGGCGCGGTCACTTTTTGGTTGACCCATGCAAAACCGATTCGGTATTATTATACCTGTTCGGAAAGGACTTAAGACTGTTGGTAATTAACAGTCATACCTGTTCGGAAATGACTTAATTCAACAGTCATGACTCTTGAAGACAAAGCCTTTTATTTTCTATAAATAAAGGCTGCCTAAAAACGGAATTAGATTGATAACAAAAATCAGTTTCAGATTTCCAGACCCTGCTATTACTCTCTTACAATTTTCAGGAGATACAAATTCTCTTATTCTGTTTTGTGCACATAAACAGAATAAGAACTTGATTGACTGTTCTTCGCTGCTACATCTAAGGGCTGTCTTCAAATATACAAGTTGCAGACAGTGCAATTGCTTCATTGTATCTTGAGTACGGATTTACTGATTCCCCTTTGTATACCGAAATTCTTCGTGTGGGGCAAATACTGTATTTAGGAAAATGACATCACGCCTTGAAGTTTTATAGTGACTATTCAGAAATTATATTGTTGTATTGAAGTTGATATTTTTGAGATATATAAAGAGTTCCATTTCTGTATTTGCATTCATAATATCCAACACATAGTTCATCAGTACAATGCCTCAAATTCTTGTGGATGGAGGTATTTAGGCCTACTTGATATTTTAGGATTTATTTAAAGGCTTTAAGCTCAATTTCCAAAAATTAAAGGCCTGCCATTAACCTCTGATTTGTTTTATCGGTGAAAAGTTCTTCCCTTTTTGAATGGTGAAACTTGATGTTTGCGTAGGTAAATGTCTCACTTGCCTCACACGGAAAGGTTAATTTGTTCTCCATGGAACAAAACATTATTTTATCATACAATGTCATTTTGGGGAGAGTATCCCTGAAGCAATTAGAAATCGTTCCATCCGCCATCTATCAAATGAGGACATTACCAACCTATTTCAGATTAGAAGAGGCCGTGGATGATCAAGCCGAGGCTAGTGAATGTTATTTTACATTGGTGGAGCAGAAGGCAGCATATAAGAGGAAAGCCACCTCTTACATCATCGACACATTTGAACTTAGAGCTGAGTAAAAATTAAAGAAGACTGAGGTAGTCGATGAAGTAGAATCAGTGGTCCTTGATGAAGAAGGCCATAAAAAATGCGCAAATAGGCTCGTACTTAGAACCCAACATTAAGAAGAAGATGATTGACCCTCTAATGAAGTGTAGGGGAATTGTTTCTTATTCTCATAAAGATATATCATGGATAGACCCCAAACTATTTGTCATCATTTGGATGTGAACCCTGAGGCTAAAAACATTAATTAAAAGTGAAGATAATTTTTTGCATACCATTATCGTATCATTAAAGAATAAGTAAATAAGCTATTAGATGTCGAATTTATTGAAGAACTTAAGTACCCCTCTTTGCTTTCACATGTCGTGTCCGTGCCAAAGTAGAATGAAAAATATTATGCGTGTGGATTTTATGAATCTAAACAAGCCCTGTCCAAAATACTACTTTCCTCTTCCATGAATTGATGATACGGTAGATGACAAACCTGTATAGGAGACCATGAGCTGCATGGGTGCATATAATGGATAAAACCATATTTTAGTAAATGAAGGTGATGTGGATAAAACATCGCTGATAACATACAAAAGAACATACTGTTACAAGGTTGTTCACTTTAGCCTAAAGATTGTTGGAGACACTTATTAATAGTTGGCGAATAAAACTTTTAGGGATCAGATTAGCCAAATCATGAATATCTAAGTAGATTACATTCTCACAAAAATCCTCAAAACTTAAGATCACATTGCAAACTTTTCTAAGACATTTGACAGAATGGATAAACAAAAGATCGAACTCAGCCCAAAAAAGTTTGTCTTGGGGAGAGGCTCTGGAAAAATTTTGGCCCTCATAGTTAATTAATGGGGGATTTAGGCTAACTCATGTAAAATCAAAGCATTGATTGATATCAAGACCCCAAGAAATAATAAATATGTCCAAAGGCTTATAGGGTGTGTGGAATACTTAGCAGATTTATCTCAAGAGAAACTGAAAATGCCTACTATTTTTTAAAGTGTTGGGGAAGGCCTTTGAGTGGAGTGAAGCAAGCCAAAGCATTCCAAGAGCCGATAATTAGTGCAATGATGGTTCTCTTTCATAATGGGGTTCAAACGCTTATGTAGTATACAAGTGAATCTTTTCAAGGGGGTGAGTATCGATATCCTAAGAAGGAGTAACTCAACTTCGCGCTCATACACACTGTAATGAAGATGCTTCAATACTTTTGGTCCCACTCAATCATTGTATTAATAGATCAACCTCTTACACAGGTTGTGTCCAAACCATATAAATGAAGTCGGCTCATAGACTAGTCATTATAATTGGGGGTTTATGACATAGATTATAAACCACGATTAGTGATCAAAGGACATGTATTAACAGACTTCGTTACATAGTTCACGTGAATGTTGGGGATATAGTCTGAAAATCGTTTATGACTTTCTTATTTCAATAAAGGCTTGTTAAGTTCATTTTGAAATAAAAATCATATTCTGTAAGAATTCTTTATATTTGGTTTTAAATATATTAAGTGAAATGTCAATTAACTTGACTTAGTAGGAATTACAATGAGTTTATTTGGCGAAGATCAAAATTTTGATTCTAGTATAATTCAATATTTTACACCCTAGATAAGGAGTTGAAATCAGATCTTTAAAGTTACGAGTACAATCCTATTAGTCTATTTTAACTAGGGGAGCATGCTTTAATCTTTTAGTATTTGTCTGATATTTTAAAGAGGATTGTAACTCGTATATGTTGGGAAAACGACTTGGGATTTATATTTAAAATGCGAAAAAAAATTTAAGCCCTATATATCTTTGAGTAATTATGCATTAAAAAAATCAAAAAGTAGGTTTAAAGATTAAACTTAGGGTTTCAATAATATAATACGTTTGTGGATCTGATTACACTCTAATGGGGACAAAAGTATTTTTAATGATGAAGTGATGAAATCTTTTAGATGTCTAAAAGCTTTCTTATCCTTCTCTAAAGCTTGGATCTTCTAGTGTGCGATCCTCCCCGAATATAGGTTAGTGTGTGGGCACTTTTAAAAATGAAATCCCTTATTTTTTTCATGTGGTTTGATGGTCTCTCTCAAGGCCTCCTAATAAAAACGTGAATAGTGTTTTCTTTCAGCCCCTCAAACCCTAATGATGAATCATTCTCCTTAAAAAAAAACCTACGGCACCCATATATGCAAGTACAAATGGTGGGTTTGGGCCAAACTAGGTTTCTTGAGAGTCTGGGACTAACTACTCGGGTTCTGGAATATACTAAGGACCCAAGACAAATAGTTAAATTATATTCCAAATAAATACTCCAAAATCTCAAATTACAATCACCATAATTTATTTTCTTTCTTTATTAAATCATAATTGATTCCACAAAATAATTATGACTGGACTACAATTTAACTCTCTCAAAAATCACAAAAATATAATGAGATCTTATTTTAAAAGTTGATTATTTTACATAATATGATTTCCCACATTAAGTGTTCGATACGTGCTTAGTGAAATCAATTTAATATTAACCAATTTTAACCAACATCTAATCAATTCGTTAATTCACAGGCTTAACTTATTTACTACTCCAACAGGATCAAAAAATCATCCATCGGTAGGGTTTACATTGGTGGAAATAAAATATATAAGTCTATAAAGGGGATATCACAATCCACGATATTCCTTGGACATGGATTATGTTCTCAAACCTACTCACACAACGGCCACCCAATATGTGGGGATCATTTGACCCGATAAAATCAGATCGCATACATAGCAATCAAAGTGACATTTGTGTAGGCATTCCAATCCATATAATTCTCAGGATTAAGAATCTATACACCCTTTACAAATGGTGAGAGATTGACTAAGTCTAATCAAGATAACCCTTACACAAAAATCTCAGGGGTGGTCATGTTCAATACATTCATGGGATGTACCAATCATAATCCTCTATCGAACTATCATGCAAGTTCTCGAACCATCAAATAGGTTCTCGTAGTTTGACATAAAAAACTAGGATTGCATCATAACCATTACAATAGGATTTAACTCCCTATATTTGTTGTGAATGTTTCAATAGTGCTAGAATCATAATTTTGATCTTTTAGTTATCAACCCGAAGCCAACTTACTAGAATTCCTACCAATCTCTATTGACCGACATGTTTATAATATATTTAAACCAAATATAAGGCATTCTCTTAACCATGATTATTATTTCAAAATAAAATTACACATCTTTATTTAAAAGAAAATGTCATATATTGTTTTTGAAATAAAACCCCAATAATCTCCTACTTAGTCTTGAAGCCATGTATCCAACTTCCAACCCATCTGCTCGATAATTTGTTGCGTATTGCTAGGAAAAACTGAGTGTTATTCGATACAACCTTGGTCATAAACGTATAACTTTCGTGATCGATTTCTCGAACTAGGTGAAACTTACACTCAATATGCTTAACCCTTTTATAGGTTACGAGTTTTCTCAAACTTGGAATCGTACCACTATAAACACTAAAAGTGTAATGGCTAATTGCACTTGAAGGAACCTTACCCAAGTTACTTAGGAAGTAATCGAGACATTTATTCTTTTTATTTGTCTTCAAAGTCACAACTTTGGCCTCCCTGATGGAGTCATCAACCCTAGATTGCCTCACACTCCTGCAACTTATAGCTCTACCTCCTTGAGAAAACATATATCCTGAGGTAGAAAACTTGAAATTCTTATCTGAATGAAAACCTAGTTTTCGTGCCTAAAAGTTACAAGACTATTCATTCAAATATGTTGACCATGCAAAATGCATACGATATTTTTGTCTTTGCACACAATATATAGCATTCATGAGGATTCCCACCCTTGAAACATTAAGTATATTTTTATTTCATTCATCTAATCAAGTGTCCTAAGACATCGATTCCTTGACAAAGTGATTCCAAACTTGAAAAGAACTTTGTCCATGGAATCCTTATGCTATTTCTTTGTATATATTATTGATATAATTGACTTGTGATAATACTAACATCCCTTGCAACCAATCTAGCAAAATATTGACCATAAAGATGTTCCTATCTTATCCTAAGTACTTTATATTGAATGCAGAAATAACTACACTCCTATGTAAGACAATACTCACACCTCATTCCCGATTAGGTAAATATTGCCCACAAATTGTACTTAGAAATACCATGATGTTTTTGGCATTCCTCTTATACAAATGAGTATTAGTTTGGGCCTCCATTACCTTATCAAACTGAATTATCTAATACCTTGATGTTAGCTTAAATCCATAAATAGATTTCACAAGATGACATGACTTTGCTTTCTCGACTTATTATTATGTACTTCTCAAGACAATCGTTTAAGAATGCAGTCATTACGTTAATAATGCAGTCTTGCTTTGAAGGTTTTCACCTTCCCATCTATCTATCTTTTAACCTCTTGTAGATCCACTTATGACCATGGGTTTTATCACATCAATAATTCTACGAGTACCAAAACTTGATTCGAATACACCGAATCCTTTTCGGCATCCATATTCAGAAGTCAAAGAAAAAGTCCTTATCTTGGAATGCCTCGCTGCAGTTCTCGGAACCTGATTTGTGTTTTCTTGAAATCTCATTGAAAGGATCACCTAAAACACTAACATTTGAGGGAACCACTTGCTATGGAGTATAAGTGGCATATGTACCCTGATCATCAAAATTTCTCCCACTAATGTAATCTAATGTATTATCGATATTATGTTGTATTTGCTACTATATGGGTGGTCTAGAAATATTGATAATATAATGTTCCTTTTTATCCTGAAAGATCAACTTACACTCGGGCCCATTGTTTATTACATAATACTCCTATAAGAACCAGGGATTGATGAAATCAATGTCCTTATTGTACTTAGGAATGTGATATGAACTACCTTTGTTACCTTTGGGATAAACAACAAAGAGACATACCTCCATCCTTAATTTCAACTTACATGGATCCTTCCATATCATGAGTGTTAGGCAACCTAATATCCGAACAAACCCTGGAATGAGTTAGTTCCCACTCCAATGTTCTAAGGGAGTTAAAGCGACTCATTAAGAAGAAACTAAATTTATTATGCATATGCCTATATCTTATTGAAAAATCCCAAAAAGAATGTTCCAGTTCTGAATTACCTAAAAGAGTCACATTCCTTCATTTCCTCTACACCATTCCTAAATGGAATATCCTATGGAGATAACTTGGATAAAATCCTAACCTCTGATTAAGTATTCCTTAACTATCCTAATATATATACCCCCACGATCAAATTATATAGTTTATATTAGTCTACCTCACCCATGATCCACTTTAGCCTTTCACACTTTGAACTAATCAAAAGCTTCAAAATTGTGGTCCATAAGGTAAACATATCCATACCTTCAAATGATCATAATTGAAATCGATGATGCACTTAAAACCACCTCTTAATTAGATAATTACTGAATTATACTAATAGAAGTGAACAGTTCCCAACACATCTTTGTCTATATAGCTTTGGGTCGTGAAGGTCCTCTTGCTTGTTTTACCTTCTAAACGGGATTTAATACGAGAAATTACTCCAATTACAATTAATGAAATTTTCCATTTAAACTTGTCTTTGAATTCCTTTTTGTAACACCCTGTATTTTTTAGTATTTAAAATTGAATTAATTCGGAATTTTTTTTAATTACACGTGTGACGTAATTTAATGAAATAAAACATTATGTGTTGATTAAATATTAATCGGAGAGAGAATGATTAATATTTATTAAATATAATTACTATGTGAATAGTAAATGGTTATTTTAAGTCATAATGAGTGGCAGTGACGTGATGGTGATATATCTTAATGAGGTGTCGAGTGTGGACAATATGAGGTCGATATGAGAAATTATTTTAAAGTGACTTGGATGGTGATTTCGAGGTCACGGTTGACTCCAAAAGGGTCAAAATAGTCTAAGTAGTTTACTCGGGTATGATGTTTGGGTCCCGGGACCTTTTTAGACCTAATTGGCACCGTTAGAGCGTATTTTAGTCATTTGGTAGCCTAAGGTTAAGGGAGATACGAATTTCCAAGGGTTATATCATCTTTTAGTTTAAAGAGGTTAGTGTTAGAGAAACATAAAATGATTAGAGGCCATTAGAGAAGAAATGGAGAACATTATTGGAGCTTAGGAGAGGATTCTTGAAGCTTTCAACCTTGTTCTTGCATCACCATAATCCTTGGAGTGTGGACTGGAAGGGAAGACAAACACATCATCAATAGAAAAATGAAATCAAATCACTCTCATATAAGGAAAGTGTTTATCTTGCTTATTTTCAATTAGTTATAATACCCATATTAAGAGTTGAGATATCTACCATGGTTTCATGATTTTTAGAAGAAATATTAGATCATATTCATGTTAATGATGAGAAAACATGTTAGAGATTTTGATTCTGGAATAAGAATTTCGAAATGTGATTTTTTGGGATAAAATAGGAGAATGAAATCTGGGTTTATGAATAACTTCTTTGAAATATGGAACTAGGGTTTGCATGAATTAATTAGAGAATTTAATCTTGTGAATCATGGAATTAAATGATTTTTTTATGATGAAAATTCATTGGGATCCGTTACTATACTCATATTAGATGTTGGGTTAAATTACATGAGAGTTTGAACATGAATCATGAAAGTTGTGTTGAAGAAAAATGGTGAAAAACATAACAGTGTATTGGAGAAGATGACCTAACACTTTTCGAATCGATTCGGCCAAAGAGAAATTCGATTCGGCCTTTGGGCGAATCGATTCAGTTTGCCCAGATTTGTGAAATTTTTTCTTTTAAACCCTGAATGTATAATAATTAAAGGGGATACTTTTGGGACATCCCTAAAGGACAAAGAGGATTATATGAAATGTCAATAGGTCTATGGTTGGGATTAGGTTTACATAAATTGAGATGAGATAAGGCTAGGGAGAATCAGGCACTAATCCATAGTTATTGAATGTACTGAATTTAAAACGCGTCATGGAGGGATGAGTGAACCTATGACTTCAACAACTAGTATAGGAGTGAAATATATACTGATATTAATTAAGGGGTAACGAGGACCCTTGGGGTAGTGAGCGATACTCGAAAATATACTATTTGAGGTTATAATGGTAATTAAGGGTACATGGAGTATGTGAGAGATATATACTACGCACAGGTTGACATAATTGGGTTGTGTATCTATCTATCTATCTATCCATCTATCTATCTATCCATCCATCTATCTATCTATCTATCTATATATATATATATATATATATATATATATATATATATATATATATAGGTTGTGTTAATACCTATGATTATGATTTGTTTATGTGCGTGGATATACCTACGATGCCTGCTATCCGGAGGTTTCAACGCAGAGGACAATCCCACCTTGATGATTCCAGTGAGGTCTGAATTTGTGCCCCAGAATATGGAACTTAGGGCGGCTCACTATGTGTGTGTATTAGTGGAACCAACATGTCATTTGGATACGTTAGGTATGTGAATATCACAAAGGCTAATAACCATGTTCACCTGCATTGCTTGTTGATTGATATTGGATTCGAGGAGACATGCTGAACCAATAGTCCTTGATTTAGTATGAGAGGTACATGGACTTAATAACAGAGTATGCCGGTATCACGAGGGGACATTCCAGGGATATTATTGTTGTATATATTGTATGTGTGATAAATATATACAACTGGGATATATCTACTTATGTGTGATGGTAAAACTAATAAACTGTGTGTCCCTAAAAGTAATTTAAGTAGAGAAACTTAAATAATCAATTCAATAATAATACATGGGAAATATTAATTATTGATATTGTGGTAGCGAGTAGTATGTGTCATATGAGGGGGTTAAACCCTTTTTAGGTTAGTTAGATACTTTATCTAGTTAGGCTGGGTAGTATAACTAGGTAGGATACGTTAGGCGTGCAATTTAATTTGATAGGTGAGGAACTCTAGGAAGTGTACATTAAACGAACATGTGTATCTAATAACTGAGTTATACGGTGATTTAAAAAGTTGAAAAATATTTTCAAACTGTTTTCTTAGGCTATGACCCGTGTCAAAATATTTTCCAAACTTTTTAGGTGTTTAGCCATAGGGACGCCCATCTTTGATGATTCTATCCTGGGATGCGTAGCTGCAGCATTTGTGGAGGCTTGAAGGAGTTGCTTTAGACGCTTTAGCTCATTCATTTCTAGATAGGTATTCTTCAGTATTTCATTTGGGCGTGTTAGCCTTCAGACTATTTATTTTTTCAGTTTATTTACCAGACTGCATTTAGATTCAACTTTATTATGTCAGACTTGTGGTTGGATTATTTATTTTGGGAATCGATGTTTTATTCGATATTACTCATTTATATATATCTGTCACGTGATTTTTCAGACTATATTTGTGTGGATGGTTTGGTTAATTTCATTTATTTTCACATGTTGTTATAATATTGAAAGATAAAATTTGGCACCGGATTAATTTGGCATAGGTGATTAGTAATTCAAAAGTTTTCAACACTGATGCTTAGAATGAACCAGATGAGAATCATGTTTGTTTTAATGAAGGACTGATCACCTGTGGTTATTGCCACAATTTTAGAATAAAATAATCCAGGCTTAAGCGACAATAGCGTGTTTGGTTATAGAAGGAAACTTTCTCTATGATGATTTTCCCATTAAGTTATTCAAATCAGTATTTTGCAGTATTGGTGAGGCAAACCTTATAATGTGTAAATTATTTCTCAATGTACCAGAACAAATAAAAGGTATCTCAATTTTGATAAAATAATTTTATAAAATCACTCAAATATTTGTTCATGACAAATTTAGAAACCAAACCAAAATTTTTAAAACCCTGGTACATTAATAATTTACCCACATTAACTTTGTGTCTTCACCATAATATGTAAAGATATCCCATAGCTTATATTGCTACCTTATTCAAATGCTCATTACTAGGAACATCTCTTTTTTAAGTAATTGTCCGATTACCTGGAACCTTTGTACTGAGTTACAGTTCTGATATGTGGTTCTTGAGTCTACATACCAGGTCACTGTAGATCAGACCATATATTATGAATTTACTTTTAAGAGACACCATTACCATGTCCTTTTCCTTACAAAGTAAGGAAAAAATGGGACACATTGCCATAAAAGTTCTAACTACTTGTAGTAAGAATACCTTCCTCTTGTCTATTTCACTACTACCAAGGAATATGGACTTTTCTTAACCTAAACTCTTATACATGAGACTTAGCCTTATCCTCATACCTACCTTTTAGAATATGATTAAATCTTTTCTCAAACAACCAATACTAACCTTTGACTATCGATGATCCTCACTCTCGAATTACGAAATGGTAGCAAGTTTTTACACCATATATAATCCGAAGAGTAATTTGTTCAAGCAATGATAAAATCATTCTAAGAACATTATTCTTACTTGAGTGTCATCAACTAATCATAGGTATCTACAAATTCTCCTCGATCAATTCTATAAAATCAAAGATGCTCATATAGAAGCTTCATGTAGGGGGATCGAACACGTGTAACACTTAATTTAAAAGAATATCCATGTATATTAAAATATTGTGATTCCTTGATTAAAACCATTCGTTAAGGGGACATACTAGTTGACGCGATGAGTTAATCACATCACTATTTTAAAAATATTGATGTAAATTATGAGTTAAATTATTTTATTATCCTCAAAAGTTATAACAATATCCAATTATATTTTTGGTCCTTAAAACATGTGCCTATTAAAACTTTAAGACTAATACCAATGAGAAAAAAATTGAATTCATTTTGAAATCTGAGAATCATGAAATTGAAAAAATTAATTTCCAATTAACACACGAAAATTAACTCGATTAAATTTTAAAGTTGCATTTCTCAATCGTCAGTTTTTAAAATTAATCTCATCGGGCATCCTAGTTCCCTTATGAGGTGAGATTTCTCATATTTTCATATTTCATTAT
Source organism: Sambucus nigra (assembly GCA_949130495.1). NCBI lineage: Eukaryota > Viridiplantae > Streptophyta > Magnoliopsida > Dipsacales > Adoxaceae > Sambucus > Sambucus nigra. Next base: position 336,748,989 of record OX422213.1, on the reverse strand, counting down.
GATATCCGGAGATTTCAAGAACCTTTTGTCCAACATAATTAATAGCAAATGAATTTTTATCCCACTCTTAATAACAGTGACTCCTCTAGGAAGAATATAAAATGGTATGTCTAAGTGTATAAAACGATTTGATTACTTAAAATAGAAACCCTCTCATGATGGACTTCCCCATTAGGGGGGTCAAACTCACTCACAATTTAATTTTCAGAAATATCACTTAAGAGTCTTAATGAATCCTTGATATCCTGATTAATTCCATCTTGTTGGAGATTAGGTGAGCTGACATGAGGAATTAATCACATATGATTCATAAAATACTGATGGATACTTCGGATTTTATTATGAAACTCCTCTCCCACTTAGTATTAAAAAATTGAGGGTTTTGAAGAACTATTCAAAAGAACAAATTTAAATCCTCGATAATTTCCTAATTTACTTCTATAAATTAAATTACCCAATCTCACTATTTTAAATTTCAAAAAATAAAACTATTTTTAAATTAAAATAAAACAAGGAGATCAAAATTAAATTTACACCTTTAAATTAATTACTCTGATTTAATTCAATTTAAAAAAGAATATATACATTAGATTTTCTAAAAAAATGGTGATCTAGGCCGGTCTCAAAATTAAAATCCATGTGGTCCATAAAAACATGTTTACCTAATTATCCAATTGATTAGAACAAAAATAATGCAACATAATAAAATCATGATACATACAAGCAAATATAAAATAAATACAAATATAAATAAAAGGGACAAAATCTCCCTTTTTCATCATGGCATAAATGTCTTCGTGAATTAGAACATATCAATCCCAAGAATCTTTATAGTAGAAGACTTACCTTTGATATAGAGTCCAACTTGAAGTAGAGTTCATCACAAACAATATTTTTTAAGGATATTTCTTTCTAGAAACTAATCCAACTTGATCTATAAGGGATATGAGGAAGAACCACCATGAGAAACCATCGAAAAACATAATAAAAACAACCATCATTAGCTCCCTTCTCCCGATTGGATTGATCAGTCTTGGAAATCGAATCGATCCAATTTTTAGAGCAATCCAGCCTAAGTTTTGGATTGGTCTAAATCACGCGTGTTGATAACTTCTTCTCCACCTCAAAAATTCATGAAACAATAGCCAGAACTCTTCTAAATCTTCCCAAAACCCCATGAAACTTTACCCAACGCTCTAACCCATGTAAACACATGATTCTAACTGTAAATAAACATTACAACCCTCTTTCAACCCATCCAAATGCATCAAAATTACAAAAATCTAATTATTACAACCATATCGAATCTATGAGTGAAAAATAACTATGGACAAACCATCGTAGGATCCAATAACACAAAATAAGCATATGTGACCATGATGAACAGGATATATACATGTAATATCCGGGAGAACCATGTTATCACAATATCAAACTGAAATATGTATAACCATACATCTTGCTAAAACTAAGGTTTCATAGTAGATAACATGGACCTCACCAAAACATGATTAATCTCAATTGGGGCTCTGATACCAATGATTGGGGAAAATAACTCGGGATTGACATTTAAAATGTGAAAAAAATTTAGCCCTAAACATATTTGATTAATCATGCATTGAAAAGAAATAAAAAACTAGATATAAATATTAAACTTAGGGTTTCAAGAATACAATACCTTTGCTGATCTGGTTGCATTTCAATGGGGAGAAAAGTATATATTGATGATGAAATGGTGCATCCCTTGGGATCTCAAAAAGCTTTTTTTATCCTTTTATAAAGCTTGAATCTTCTAGTGAATGATCCTCCCCAAGGCTAGGTAGGTGTGTGGACACCATTTAAGATGAAACCCTTTACTTTCGATTGAGATATGGCGGCCTCTCTCTAGGTATCTTCACAATAATGTAAATATAACTTTTTCTCATCCTCTAAAACCCTAATGATGAATCATTCTCCTTACAACCCCTTCTGACACCCTTATGTACTAGTACAAAAGGTGGACTTGGCAAACTGGGGTTTTTGAGAGTCTGGGTCTAACTACTTGGGTACTTTGACTACACTAGGGGCCCGATATAAATAATTAAATTAGCTTCCAAATAAATACTTAAACATCCCAAATTACAGTTATCATAATTTATTTTCTTTCTTTATTTAATCATAATTGATTCCACTTAATAATTATGACTGCATTCCAATTTAACTAACTTAGAAATCATTCAGATATAACGAGGTCTTATATGTAAAGTTGATTATAGTACATAATATGATTCCCCACGTTAAGTGTCTAATACTTTATTGGTCAAATCAATTTACTGTTAATCGATTTTAACCAATATCTCTTCAATTCCTTAATACTCAGACTTAACTTATTTGCTACTCCATCAGGATTATTAAATAATCTAGCGAATAGGTTTTAGTTGGTGAAAATAAAATATATAAGTATTTCAAGGGGGTATCCCAATACATGGATCCCCAGGTAGTGAATTCCTATGAATTATGATCTCAGACCTACTCTAAATATCACCCGATATGTGGGGATCATTTGACTTAATAAAATTATATTGCATTTCAATTGTCATAATTCTTAGGATTAAGAATTCATGCACCCTTGGAAAATGGTGTGAGATTTCCCGAGTCTAATCAAGATATCCCTTAGACTCAAATATCACAGGTGGTCCTATTTAATACACTTTTCGTATGTACCAATCACAATCCTCTATTGAATAATTACACAAGTTCTCGAACCATTAAACAGGTTCCTACAGTTTGAGATAAACTACTATGATTGCATCACAACCATTCTGAGAGGATTTTAACTCCCTTATATAGGTTTTGAAAGTTTCAATAGTTCTAGAATTGTAATCCCGATCTCCCGGTGATCTACCCGAAGCCGACTCACTAGAACTCTTACTAAGCTCTATTAATCGTATGTCTATAATATATTTAAGCCAAATATAAGGCATTCTTATCACCATAATTCTTATTTCAAAATGAAGTTACACACCTTTACTTAAAAGTAAATGGCATATACGATTTTAAGAATAAAACCCTAACAGTACATTGCATAATCTCACAAGTTGTCAAACGGTGCTTAGGTTCTTAATAATGTCGGTTATGAGGATTGTAATACTTGCAAAATTATTGCTTCATTATTATGGGTTCTATTCAATTAATGTTGGATGTAAATCAATATAAATTGGGAAATCATTGTGTAAGTTTGTCTGAGAACATAATTTCGAGAAATATGCATCCGAAAGATCTGGGATTGTGATAACACGTTGATAAAGTTATAAGTTTTGATTTTACTAGTAAACATAGTATGTGGATTTATATCTGGTAGAGCACTGAATAATTTAAGTATGACAATCAAGGAATAAAACAAAAGCTGGTTAAGATCGATTGGGGGTGAATTGATATGACCTATAATATATTGTATACTTAATGCGGGGATTCATATTATGTACCATAAAAACATTAAAACTAGACCTCGCCATTCGAGTCATTTTGAGATAATAAAATTGGAGTCCGTTCATAATTATTTAGCATAATTAATTGTGATGAAATTAAGAAAGGAAATAAATTAAGAATATGTAATTTTAGACTTTTGAATACCTATTTGGAAGACAATTTAATTATTTAATATTAGGTACGAAGTATCTTCCATTTACCTAGGTTTGAGGTCATAACTCCCTGGAAACCAATTTAGCTCGAGACCATGACTTATATATATATATATATATATATATATATATATATATTGGTGTAATCTAGGGTTTTAAGATGAATACTCATTATTGAGGGTTAGAGAGAGAGAGAGAGATAGGGGAAAAGTACTATTCACTTTTTTGTGAAGGAAAAGGTCATATCTAACTCAAAACACCAATTATTCACCTCCAAGAGTGCACACATATATATTCTGTTTGGGAGGATAATATACTAGAAGATTCATGATCTTAGTTGTGTTTTATCAAGGTTCTGGAGGACAAGAAAAGAAAACCCCTTCATATTTTTCAAAGTTTGTTTCTCCTCTTTCGGATCACCTAAAAAATCAACTAAGTTATTGTTATTTGAAACCCTTGGTTTATAATTTAAATACAGTTTTAGTTTTGTCTTTTTTTTAATGCATTATCAATCAAAGTTTTTAGACTGAAGTATTCTTCGCGTATCTTAATCCCAACAGTTGATATTAAAGACCCGATTATAAATTGATCATGCTTTGTAAAGATCCATGTTGTCGACCATGAAATCCTAGGTTTGCATATTGTAGAATATGCATATTTGTATGTTGTTTCGTACTAACATGGTTTTGTAGGTTTCTAATGTTTGTATAACTTGCATCATGGACATATAAATCTTATTTTATGTAAATGGATCCTGGATAATTTATCCATAGTTATTTTCTTTATAGATTCGATTCGGTTGTAATAATTAGGTTAATTTTAATTATTGCATTAATCGATATATTTGATGGAGCATATGAGGGTATGTAATAGTTTTTACTAGATGGAATCTTGTATTTACTGAGGTTTTGGTCATGGAAAAAAGTCCAAGGAGTTTGGTGAGGTTTTGATTAAGTTTGGAAGGTTTTTGTATGGCAATTGCAAACCCGAGATGAAGATAGATTTCTATGGACTAGGATAGATCTGACCTCAATTAGATCGATACAGCTTGGTGTCGGATCAATATGTCCTTGTGTAGTAGGGCCGATTTATTTTATTTTTATGTTGTTTTCACCTATTTTGCTATAATTCATCATCCCGATTGTTTCCAAATCTAAGAGGATTGTTTCAAGAGGCAAAGGACGTAAAGAAATCCAATTTATTAAAAAGTAAAGTTCACAGTGGATTCTTATTTAAGGTGAAGTCTTCTTCAAATCATATTCTTGATCTTCAAGATTCCACTTCAAAAGGAACTCTTGGCCACGATGGAAAATGGAATTTGTTTCCTATTTGAATTCTAGTTGTATGTTATTATGTTCTATTATGATTGTACCATCTTACTCATGTTGATAATTATCGTGTGCTAATTAAATAGGATCCCATATTATTATAGAACACATGGATTATTTATGTAACCCGCCTAGATCACATTTTTTCTAGAAAATCTATTTTTATTTATTATTTATAAATTGAATTTAATCTAAATAGGTAATTTAAAGGTATAAACTATATTTTGATACTTAATTTTTATTTATTTCAAAAGTTATTTTATTTTTAGAAAAACTAAAATAGTGAAACCGGGTAATTTAATGTGTACAAGTAAATTAGGAATTACCAAGGATGCATTTCGGGTTGTTGGAATTGAAGAAATTATTTTGCAAAATACCCTTAAGTTTAATATAGTAACTAGGAGAGGGATTTCAAACAAACAACATGGTCTCCATCGGTATTTTACAAATGTGATGTAATTAATTCCTCGTCTTAGTATTTGGCTTTCCTCCCCATTGGAGGGAATTAATGATGACACTCTTAAAATTCTAAGTGATAGTTCATTAAAATTAAATATGAGTAAGTTAGGTCCCCTAATAGGGGAAATTGTACATGAGTAGATTTAATTTCAATGAATGAACAAATGTTTATATCATCTCCATCGAAGTCACTGTATTTATATGTGGGATCAAAATACGTATATTATTCAATTATATAGGACATAAGATTCTTGAACTAACTAAAGAACATAACTCAAAGATAAAAATATGTTTAATTTAGCGTGAGGTTATTTGATCTCCCATAGAGAAAACTCACTTCACAAGGTAAGTAGGATGCTCGAAGGAATTAGTTATAATTGACGGTAAAGAGAAGCGAAATTAAAATATAATCAAAATTAATTCTCATATATTTAACTTGAAATTAATTCCTTTTTCAATGATGATTATATAATTTTAAAATTGGATTAAACTTTCACACACTAGTTTTAGTCATAAAACTAAAATTTGTAAATGGAATAAAGTTTAAGGACTACAAATGATTTTGGACGTTGTTCTGACTAAAGAGGATGAAAAACTTATTTAACTCAGGATTCCCATTTATATTTTAAAATAATGACGTGTTTGATTCCTCATGTTCATATTTTTCTTTCCACCCCATCAGAAGGAATTAATCACAAAATCACAGTATTTTAAAATTTATGGTAATTCTTTTAAATTAAATATTATGTATCCCCCCCCCCCCCCCCTAACAATTAGGGAAGTGAAAATTTTAATTTTGAAGAATTAAATGATTGGAATTTCTAAACATGATGCTAGTTGATGATGCTCAAGTAATAATCATTCTCTTAAGTTGGCTCTCATCTTGGATGAGATCAGATTTTTGGATTAGAAATATATGAAGAAATCTGAATCCCTTTTGTAATCCATTAGTGAGCATCATCGAAAGCTAGTTCGTAGTGTTATTTATTGGGAAAATCTTGACTTCTTTACCAAAAGGGAGGTAAAAGATAAAGCTATATCTTAGGTACAATTATTTGGGGTTAATATAATTCATATTCCCCGGAAGTAGTGAAAACTCTGAAAGGTAGGTGTTTTCATTATAAATAGTTGGAACATTGTTAGCAACATGTCCAGTTTTGTCTTAGCACTTTAAGTAAAAAGGAAAATTTAATGGTTTTTCTCTTAAAAGTATATGCATGATATATGGTACTTCATATAGAAACCTATTGTGAAAACTCGGGTACCAGATATCAAGTATGTTACTCTTTGTAAAGGTTTAAGGTAATCAGATAATTACTTCAAAGAGAAATGTTTACAATAATGGGAAATAAGAATAAAGGAGAAGTATTAGCGGTTGATATCAATTATAGATTAGGGTGAATGCATAAAGATAATGTAGGTAAATTATTTTATATACCTGATTTTAGAAGAAAAGTTAGTTTCGGTTTCTAAATTGGTTATGAATTGATATTCAATTAATTTTATGAAAAATGCTTTTATCAAAATTGAGATATCTTTTATATGTTCTAATTCATTGGAAAATAATTTAGACATTTTAAGGTTTGTTTGACCAATACTGCTAAACACTAAAATGGATAAACTTAAGGGACAATCATTAAAGAGAAAGTTTCCTTCTTGGATTGAACGAACACAATTTTGTCACTTAAGCTTGGGTTATTTTATTTTGAAAGGAATTCAAAGACATATTTAGAATTGTCAATTGGCTTTATTGGAAGTGGAGGCACTTCTAGTTTATGAATCTTGTTTAGAAGGCAAAATAACTAAGGGTAACTCCATGGATAAAAGATATAGAGCCAAAGATGTGTTGGAAATGGTTCATTTCAATTTGTGTGATCCTATGACTATCCGATCAAAGAAGAGGTTATGAATACTTGATTAATTTGATTGATGACTACTCAAGGTATGGATGTGTTTACCTTAGACATCAAAAGTGTGAAACCTTTGATTAGGTAAAAGTTTATCAGTCTAAGTTGGAGCATATGTGAGTTAAAGTAATCCAAATCCTACGATCTTATCGTGGAGTGTATACCTCTTCGGATATTTTAGGAATTATTTATCGGAGGTGGGGATTATATTCCAGTTGTCTACACTGGTGTTTCACTACAAAATGGTGTAGATAAAAGGAAGGTATAAGACTCTTATACATATGACTAGGGGTGTCAGTTATTTCCGAACTTTCGAATTTTCCGTTTTTTTATCCGAATTTTTCCAATTTTGGTCACATTTTTAAATTTTTCGATTTCCAAATTTTTCGATTCCGAATTTTTCAAAAACAATTGGAATGGATTTGGAAATCATATATGGATTCCGAATTTTCGATTTGAATTTTCCAATATCACGCCGATCCGATCCATCCAAAATATTTTTCGAAATAATAATATTTTTGTTTATTTTAATACATTTTTACTACCCTTATTTATATATTTAAATTAATTATTTATTAGTTTAATCTTGACCCTCCATTTAAAATCATCTCAACCATTAATATATACACATATATATTAATCTTCTACAACACACTAAACCTAAATCGAAAGACAACAACCAGAATTATATTCAATTGTTATGTGAATTAAGATTCCAAGGATAATTTATATTAAGTTTCCCTCATATTCTTTTTGTTCATTTTTTGTACCTGAAATATTGATGTAAAGGACCCGCTACAGTTATTAACCATTCTTGCATTTCCTTTTTTTAATTAGGTTAACAGTAGTTTTTTTCATTCACATAACTTTGTAGTTTCTTGGTATCATAGTCAAGCCTGGATTAATCTTTCTCCAAAATGGTAAGAGATGCATAACTCTGTAGTTTATTAGATTTCCAAAATGGTATGAGATGCATAGCCTTGTCATTCACATAGATCCGTAGTTTATTGCACAGGTGATGAAAAGTGGAGTGTTTGATTTCTATTTTTATTTTAAAAATATCCTTTTCAAAAATGACACTTCCGATATTTTTCAAAAATATTATAACTCATAATTTCGATTATTCTGATATTTTTATGAATAATAAAATTTCCAAATATTCCAGATATTCCGAGTCAGCCGAATTGGAAAAAAATGATTTTTCGATTTTTATTTTTTTCGAATTGGAAAGGATTTTAAAATTTCGAAAATTTTGGAATTTTTTCCGAACACCCCTATTCCGATCTCATCCATCCAAAACACACCCCTACATATGACATGGTCAATATTAAGTTATTTTGGACTTTAACATTTTTAACGGGATTTAACATAAGAGACGGATGTGTACATTCTGAACTCAGTTCCATTTAAATCAGTGTCTTTAACACCATTCTAGGACATGTGTTTGATTTAGGGGTGCTCAGCTTTAGTGTTCCATATCCCATTCTGGTACATGTTCGGATCTAGGGGTGCTAGACTTTAGTGTTGCAGAAGGAGCTAAGGAAGTTAGAATTAAGGATCGAAGTATTTATCTTGATTCGTTGTACCGAAAGTGTTTAAGTTAGTTTATGTTATATTCCTAAGATCAAGTAGGTCATTGATTGTATCAATTACCAATTAATGAAAGAGGGATATGTAATAACCCACGGGTCCAAAATTAAGCTAGACTTATAAGAAATTAAAAAGAAACATGTTATTATCATTGTTTCCAGAGACCCCGTACTAGAAGAAATATAATTTAATATCGATAATGGATTGCGTAATGTCAGTAGAACAATCACCAATGATTAGGTAACATGTGTCACTTATACCGGATCAAAGTGATGCCACGTCATAGTGGGGTCATCAGGAGACATCATATCTGATTACAATTTTGGATGATCATTTCGATGAGATCCCAAGAAAATGCAAATCGGATCCCAAGAATTGCAACGAGGCATTCCAAGACAAGGAATTTTAGCTTTGTATTATGTCTATGGATACCAAGAAGGATTCTATGTATTCAAATAATGTTTTGGGATGTTGTAAACTTGCTAATGGTATTAAACCCATCGGGTGCAAGGAGATCTATAAGAATTTAAAAGATGGATATATTGGACGTTATAAACCTTTAAGGCAAGTACTTTTGCTAAAGAATTTACTAAAAAAAGGCATTAACTATGGGTAAACATTCCCATCTGTAGCTACGCTAAAGTCTATCGGGATTCTTTTAACCCCAAAATTGCATTATTGTCTTGACAAATTTATCCTTATGATGAAACCTAAGGGATTCATAGTAATAAATAAGGAAACAAAAATGTGTAATCTTAAGAGATCTATTTATGGATTTAAGTTAGCATAAAGGATGTGAAACATTCAGTTTGATCAGACAACCAATATTTTTTTTTATCAATTGCCTAATAGTACTTGTTTGTATAAGAAGCGTGACTAAAATGTAGTGATATTTCCAGTACAATATGTAGATGATATTCCCCTAATCAGGAACATGGTGGGTTATTGTCTCACATAAGAGTGTTGTTGCCAATGTAGCTCGATATAAAGAACTTAGGATAAGACAGTCACATCCTTATGATCAATATTTCCTTGGATTGGATATCTAATAGACTAGAGTCGTGGTTGATTTGGTAGCTAAAGAGTTATATCCCACATCACCTGTGTGATGGAAAATAATGGTTCATATATGTATATATGCACTCTTCTAACACTGATGGAAGAAGTTTGTGGATGTGAGCTGGAATAAACCCCCATACCACTGTGAGCGGTGGTTAAATTGAGGACAATATCGATGGTGGTAAAGTGAGGTATTATTAGATAAAAATGATGTTGGGATTATTCTAAGTCACTCATATCAATAGTGTTATCATTAAATACTAGCGCACAAAATTCCAGGAGAGGATTTTCATTTCAAGTGTGAAATCACGCTATCTATAGATCAATGTCCTAAAATAATTAATATAATCGAAAGAATGAGAAATGTACCTAATGCTTCCACGATGGGAAGTTGTACTACTCCGAATTTATTACATTTATTTAATTATTTAATTAAATATTAATTGCCTATCAATTGGATATTTGTTATAACATGCGATATGTAATTTATTGTATATATATTAGTGTTACGTAATTGTTTTATGTGTTGCATGAATACACATCGTTTATAAATTAACGAACAAACATTGATTCATTAAGTTAAATATTTAAGTGGCTATTATTATGGACGGCTATGAAATGGTCAGGGGCTAGGTGTCCAAAGTTTCCTTATTTGGATTATTTCCTCAATATTGGATCCCATCGATCATGAAATAGGTTCTTACAATATCGAGTCCCACTTAGTTAATTAATAATTAAGATTTAAACCTAAGTTATGTGTTTCAGCTAATTCATTAATTTAATAAGATAATTAAGGTGTAGATAATGTTCTATTTAAGGACTAGTTCTCGTGACATCTAGAAATTCCGATTTGGGTTTAAAATAGTGGAATGTTGGTCCATTGAGTTGATATATGGGTTGGCCAAGTTCTAGGCAATTAGATCTTATTTTGGGCATTTTGGGTTGACACTATTTTGGAGCCTAAGCTTAATTTTGGGTTTTCCTATTATAATAACCCAATTAGCTTTAGCTAATTCATATAATATAATAGGATATAAGCCCTATATGCTAAGGGAAAAGTAGGAGGACCTAGGCTTTGAAGAATTAGGGGATTTGGGGGATTAATTCTAACAATCATGCTAAGGCAAGTATATTTTGCATAAGCATATAATTAGGTTTGTGTTGCAGTAATATTAATAAGCTGAAATGTGCTAATGAAATCATACAGTCTAAATTATATTAAAAATTAAACCCAATTTTGTGATTTATATTAATCATATTAGAAGCGCTACTTTGTTCATTGAAGAACAATTGACGATTTGTTAATGAATAACTAATAAACCCATGATCTATAAAATTTGACCTCATATATGAATCTTATTTGTCAAAAATCAATAAAATCCATCAATTTATTTTCATAATTGATTAGATCTCGTAGGTTATTTGAATTAATCTTATCTAGAACATGAACTTAGGGTTAATTTCATAAATTATGTAATTATACATTAAAATGTGTTGTTAATCATCTAAATCTTATAAAATCATGTTGTTAGTACAGGTATGTTGATTAGATATAAAGGGGAAGGGATAATTTTGAGTATTAGAGGTTGTAAGGTTGAAGAAGCTTTGGTTATGACTGTCTTGGGAAAAAAATAGAAGAACACACCCACCGGGCCTGTCGGATAGATCCAGGCTTAGGGCCATGTCTAGTGTGGGTTAAATTGGGATTTTTACATGGGGTTTCAACACTAGGTTAGTTTGGGGACCTTCTTGTATTATATAAATTCATAATAACAATTAAGTTTTGTGATTATAAGTTATATTTAAGAACCTTAGGTGTTTGGGTTAAAACTCATATAATCGGTTAACTTTTAATGCGTGTAGTGATCGAGAATAATAAATATTTCTTCGATGAGACATAACGTAGATTTGATTTATGATTTACATGAATTATGTGAATTATACCATGGGTGTGTGTTCTAGTGGCTAACCAACTGTTGGGGATTTGATAAGGAGTGTACGATGTGACCACATGGTTATCTTGGTGAGTACACGGGTTCTACCTTGGTCTTATTACCCCGATACTAAGTGATGAGGCACCCGTCTCTCGAGTTCAAAAAATAGGGTCAAATCATCTCATATATCCTTGGGTATGGGTATGTACGTATGGTGTGATAACGTAGTGATTTACCTTTGATGTAGTTTTTAGGTTATAGGGTTGGGACGTCCTATAACTATACTTATTAGTGTCACGAGTTATCCCTAAAGGCAATAGGGATATGCGTTTGTACTTTTGGTTTCAAGCGCCATATAGCCCATACGATTTGTATGTGAGTGGGGAATACTCACGTGGATATCATATTATGTGATTACCTTTATTATACATCATGGTCATACTAGAGAAGTATAAGTGTGCTCATAAGTTGGAAAGTATTAAAGTATCGAGTACTTGAGTAAATATGTAATTAGTAATATGAGCCTCATTCGGGATTGGGATTAGAACCGTTGGCTTATTTAGGTTGGAATAACTTGAAATCAACTTAAATATCACGAAACTATGTTTACACATGCTAGGTCGCAACAACTACCTCATCTCTGATCATTTTTAGTTAGAGACAACTCCAATATCCAGTTCTAGTTGCAGTCTTATATTCTCAGCATGCAGGTGTCGTGCTTGTAGAATAATTTTATTACTACTTTTTCTTTAAGATATTCAGACTTCATTTTATGTATTCAGTTTTAAGTCAAACATTGTATTGGGAGAAGTTATTTAGATTTACGACAAACTTATTTATTTGAGAGTGAGCTTTTTGTTCAATCGGATAAACAAATTTAATTAAATCCAATTTTTAATTATCCATATTTAAACATACACCAAAGTCATGCATTTAAAAGTGATTGATTTGACTTTCAACATATTCACATCAAGCAAAGATCAATCACACACAGAAAAATAGGAAAAATCCCCCAAAGGGGCAAAACCTTTTTATTTCAATATGTTTTGTAAACACTTACATCCATAAAGAAATATAGTTTGATAAGAGAAGACCCTCAGGCACCGGTTCGTTGTCATCAGCAAGAGCTCCTTCAAGACACTCCAAGTTTAGTAATTCACATAACCCTTTTCTCAACACAAGAGGCTCCATGAATGGGTATTTAGGGTTTAGATTGATCCACATAATGAGTATGATGATTTGTGAATCTCAAGGTGTTTGGGATTGAAAACAAACTGTGAACACTTGCTGTATTAGGTCATGGAAGAGATCCCTCAAAGTCTCAAACAAAACAAAGTCTGAAGTGGGAATTTATATAAGAGAACAAAAGTTGAAGCGCCGAATTTTTCTGAGCCCGTCGGACCGATCCGAAAAGGATCACCGGATCAGTTCGGTCATCCCGATCGGTTATATTTTATTTTTAAATGGATCATTCCAAGATATGACTATTCCTGTATAAAAATAACTAACTGGATCGGTTCGTTTTTCTTTAGCTTTGGATCGGTCCGGTCAGAAGGCATTTTCGAAATAAACAAGCTACCCGAGTCGGTTTGATTATCTCCAGATCCGGATCGGTCCGTTCTTCCAATCTTTTCAGAATCTTGTATACCATGACACGATGAAGACCACTATGCATGATGTTGAAGATAATGACCATGACGCACAATGTTGATGAAGATGGGCACGTGAAAGAATGTCGAATTCGGATTGAGGCCTTCGAAATATGATCGTGCTGAGATGAGCTGACTATAGTGGTATACGACATATATGTAATACCCCGTATTTTTATGCTTTCTAAATTTGGGGATTTATTAAATTTAATGTGAGTTATTAATTTAATATAAATTCGGAAATTAATTATTTTTTTATAATTACTAACGTGACGAGAGTTAGTAATCATTGGAAACTAATTGAATATTACTAATGAGCAAAGTAATATAATATTGGTTCTATTAAATGTCATGAGTGAATAAAATGACAATTTTGGAAATTTAAGTCGGGACGTGCCTGTGTCGTGTCGGGACTAAATGTTGATTAATAAAAGTGAATAATTTATAAGTCACCCGTATCATCATTTCAAGTGCGCCAAAGTGTTCGCAAGGGTCGAGATAGTCAAAATAATGTACTCGGGGGTTTAGTTCGGGTCTCGGTGCGTTTCTAGGCATAATTAACACCCCGGGAGGGCGTTTTGGACATTTTACAATTTTAGGCCTGAAAAGTCACAAAAATTGTAAGGTTATATCAGATGCCTAGGGTTTTCTTCTAGGGTTAACACAACCAAAGACAAGTGACGGCCATAGGAGAGGGAAAGAGAGCTTGCCAAAGAGTTCTAGGCCAAGAACTCCTCCGTTTGCGCCGCCATCGCCGCCAAACGATAGATCGCGTAACAAGGATCACCACCACACCAATTTCAGCCACAAAGCAGAAATAAAAAATTTCCAAGCAAGTATTTATCTTGCTTAATTTCGTTAATGCTTCATTAATGTTAGTTTAGGGTTGATTAGGATGAGTTTCTACGAAAGAAAACCCATGTTGGAGATTAGAAATTGCATGTTGTAGTGATATAAATAATAATCTGGAAATCCTTTTCATATGTAGAGATTTAACCACGGATTTATGATGGATTAGAAGCAAAAATTCTGGAAAAAGAATGATTTGAATTAAGATAAAGAAATTCATAGGGTTCATGAAAATTGTATAAATTTTGGCACTTTAATCCATGATTCTTGATGAAAACTCACATGCCTTACATTGAATACTGTCCATTTGGGTTTAGAACGTTATTGGTATAAATTTTTGGGAGTTTGGGAGTTAAAAATTTGGATTTGGATGATGTTGGATGATAGAACCCGTAACTAGTTTTATGCAGAATTCGCCATACCTGCTTGATCGATCAATCGATCGTAGAGCATCGATCGATCGATGGTTCGATCAATCGAACACCTGCCCTCGATCAATCGACCCCTCCTGGAAGACTTATATTTCCCCTTCTAGATAGTTGAATTCAATTTAAATGAGTAATAATCTTTGGACAACTTTATTAAAATATTTTGGGAGGTAAAGAAGACTAGTAGGACTTATTAAAAATATGAAACCTTTGATGTAAGACGAGATTCACATTTTCGGGGATGTTTACATATAAGGGACGATGGAACTATGTATTAAAGGGGGGAAACATGTAAGGTAGTTACGTTGGAAAAATGAATAAGTACCTACTGAAATTTTCACGTTGGAAAGATAAGAATCCATGATTGTCACGTAGTAAGTTGGAATAAGCCCTCAAATTAAAGTAAGAGACGAACTGTTATACGTGGTAACTAAATAATGAGAAATAAGGAGAAATATCATAATTATGGGTTATGAGATGTACCTAAATTTGATATGGTAATAGTAGTATATTTATATGACTCTGTTTATGCATATACAGTATACGCGTGAAAACCATGTCCGCGCTACTTGCTATCCCTGAGGTTACCGCACTGGGACAGTCTTATCTCGATGGGCCTTTATGGGGGATATTGACTCATACCATAAAAGATAGAATTCCTTTAGTAAAGGCTATCGAATCGATAGTCAGATGGTCCTAAGAGACGTGGGGGCATGTGCTGACCTCTTAGAGACTTGGAATCTATGCTTTGCCTTAATATTGTTGTGTTTGTGTTAATACAGTTCGAGAGTGATTCGAACTTGTATTTCCCTTAGTACGAGTGATACAGGGACTGGATATCAGAGTATGCCCGCACCATAATTATTAAGTGGGGTGCGGTTAGAATATATATATTATATGAGTATTTAATATATATACTTAATTATGGAATTTAGGAACTACCTACTGTGTTTATGGTAAGTAAGAAATGAATAATTATTTCAATTTGGGAAATAAGTGTTTGAAAAGTATAATATGTTACTGAGAAACTTTATGAGTAAATAAGGTTTAAATGAGAACTTTGTTGTTAAATGAAATTAACCTCTTAAACAATTGAATTTGTCAGTTTAAATCTTACGAGCTACCTAAGATAAGATAAGTTAAACCGTTGGGAAGATTAGTGCGATAGGCGTGCACATTAGAAGAGATGTGAGAATTTCTCAAGGGAGTGTCGCACTAATATGTTGTTGCATTGGCCAGTAAACATTTTAAATACTTGCTAAACAAATTTTAAATCGTTTTTACAATCGGGCTCTGACCCGTTTCCATTTCCTTTTCTCTCTTGTATATATATGTATATATTATAGGTGCCCATCCACAGGGGCGTCTTACATAGGACCCTTTGGAAGGAACGCGTTGCAGCTTAGGTGGGAGTTGCAGGCCTCTTGCTTCGACGACCTCATTTGTTGATTCCACTTCTAGTACTATTTATTCAGTTGGGCATGTGTCGCCCCTTTCCATTATTCAGTTGTTTATCTGATATTGTGACTCATTTATTTCCAGTATTTACACTTTGGGATTTATTATTGTCATGATGTTTTTCCTTTAAGTATTAAATGTTGGATTCAATTAGTTGAATGTTTGATCATTTGGATTTTATGTTACGGGATAGTTATTGTGTGATTCTTTAATTGTGAATTATGTAAAGTTTTAAATGTTGATTTATAAAATAAAATTTGGAAAGTAATGTCTAAAATGGTTTTGACACTTAGATTAATTATTTAGGGTGTTTAAATTGGAAAAGATTATTTTTACGACAGTGATGCTAAGAATGAACCAACGGTTCACCTTGATTTTAATTTAATAAAGGAGTGATCGCCCGGTATGTAATTAGGCGGGGTGTCACATGTGGTATCAGAGCATTAGGTTCTAGTGTCTTTAGGATCTGTACGGCTTATATCGCTTTCAGCTTAACATTTTTGTTATAGAGGCCTATTTTAGGATTGTTGTATTCTTGCTTTTACGATTACGTCTTCAGCTATTTGAGATTTGATAATAACTGTAGACTAATAAATTTCTTCACGTTTCAGTTGCCTCCGAGATGTGCACCAAAGGATAGGCATGCCCAAGCCGAGCAGCCAGCAGCTCCGGCTCAGGGAACGATGAATGCTAATGAGGTAGCCGCTATTATTGCTCAGGAGGTGAATGTCGCGTTAACGGTACTATAGAAGGCTCCACCCCAGTTTCAGGCAGTGGCGTCAGTACCTACACAGCGTCCATCATCATGGGAGCGGGTTGGGGATGCCTTTCAGAAGGTGCATCCCCCTGAGTTCTCGGGTAGTTCAGATATCATCATCGTCAGCCAATGAAAGAAAGATATCCAGATGCGTCTGCGTATGTATGAGTGCACAGACGTGCAAAAATAGTTGTTGGCTTCATTTAAGCTAGTGGGGGGAGTCCACCACCACCTTGGAGGAGAGGGATATTATCCCGATTCAGTCATTCTGGGAGCAGTTTGACCACAAGTACTTTTCGACCGCCGTGTAAACTGAGATGAGGCAAAAGTTACTGAACTTGAAGCAGGGAAATTCTACTGTTGCTGAGTATGAAGAGGAGGTCACAAGACTTCTCACTATAGTGCCAGATGAGGCACCCACTGAGGGTAAGAAGATACTATTGTTTGTGGACGGGTTAGCTTGGAGGATCTGTTATCACCGTATAGGGAATCTGTCTTTGAGTACCTTCACAACTGTAGTCAATGCTGCTTTGCTACACTTCCAGGATCACCGCTTCCATCTGCAAGGAAGCAAGCGAGCAGGAGAGTCCAGCCAACAGGGCAGGACAGGGGGTAATGGCGCTAGTGGAGCACCGACATCTCAAGGACAGATTCGTCAGCATGAGCAGAGTTCCCATCAGGGGGACCCTGCCAAGCGATTCCGATCAGGGGATTCTAGGCAGGGATTTGGGGGATTTAGGAAGAGTCAGCAGGGCCAGCAAGGCCAACACCGTCAGCAGCAGGGCTAACAGGGCCAACAGCATTTTCATCAGGGCCAACAGGGCCAGTGGCGGGGCGATAATGGCCAAAAGGTCCGTGGTCAATAGGGTCAGAGGGGAGGTAATTTCAGGGGCCGATGTTTCTTGTGCGGCAAGAATGGCCATAAGCGCCAGGATTGTCCAGAGGGTGATAGGGCCCCACAGCAGTAGGGTGCCCGTAATGAGCCATAGAGGACACTTTTCCAGTCGCCCTCCCAGCACAAGCTCAGGCACCAGCCCTTCCAGCCATTCCAGTCACTCCAATACAGTAGGGGCAGTTACAGTACGGATGTGTCTATAACGTCCACCAAGCAGTAACTCCACAGGCACCACCCGCGATTGAGGGCATGTTTCCTATCCATGGTACTATGGGTTGGGTTTTATTTGATACTAGGGTGACGCAATGTTTTATAGCTACCCATTTTACAAAGGCTTTAGGGTTATTAGCGACAATAGAGAGCACTGTGACGTGTGTAGACTCACCACTGGGAAATGGATCGCTAATTTTCTTTATATTCTAGGGAGTGGGGGTAGAGATTGGTAGCTTGGTATTACCAGTAGACATGTTAGTCTTAGATATGCATGAGCACGATGTTATTATCGGTATGAATTGGCTCGCATCTTACAGAGCCATAATAGATTGTTTTGGTGAAAGTATTATTTTAGCCATTCTGGGGCAAGAGATGTTTATAGTGGAGATGCCTCGCCCAGAGGGAGGCTCGACCGCTCATTTATATTACATAGAGGAGGATACCTCTAAGGAGGTTGTGATTCCCTTAGACTCGATCCAAGTTGTTCGTGAGTATTACGATGTATTTCAGGAGATACATGCCTACCCCCTAGTCGAGAGATAGACTTTGTCATAGATTTATTATCGGATACTTGACCTATAGCTGCGCTCCATACCGTATGACTTCGGCGAAGATGCGAGAGTTACGAGATCAGATTGAGCAGCTGTTAGGTTAGGGCTTCATTCGCAGGAGTACCTCACCTTGGGGCGCTCCAGTTTTGTTTATGAAAAAGAGAGATAGTTCACTGAGGCTATGTGTGGACTACCGGGAGCTGAACAAGGTCACGATACAGACCAAGTATCCATTGCCTCGAATCGATGATCAGTTTGACTAGCTGAGGGGAGAAACTTTCTTTTCGAAGATAGATCTGAGGTCAGGGTACCATCATCTACGTATTAGGGAGCAGAATGTTTCAAAGACTGCTTTCTTGACGAGATATGGGTCCTATGAGTTCAGAGTGATGAAATTTGGACTCACAAATGCTTCTGCCATATTCATGGACTTAATGAACCGAGTGTTCAAATAGTTTTTGGATCAGTTTGTCATCATCTTCATAGATGACATTCTGATATATTCACACTCCGAGGATGAATATGTCAAGCACTTGAGACAAGGTCTTCAGACTCTACGAGAGCATCAGTTGTATGCTATGTACAAGAAGTGTGGGTTCTGGTTACGTGAAGTGAAGTCCTTAGGACATGTTGTTTCTGAACAAGGGATAGCAGTTGACTCGAGTAAAGTGTCAGCGGTGAGGGAGTGGGGACAGCCCACGACACCGACGAAAGTGTGTAGTATCTTTGGATTAGCCAGATACTATAGGAGATTCATTCAGGGGTTCTCCAAAATAGCGGGTCCATTGACGAACCTGACTTGCAAAGGGGTTTCATATGTTTGGGATGATGCTTGTCAATTGGCTTTCGATGAGCTGAAAGACAAGCTTACTTCAGCACCGGTCCTTGCTTTACCTAAATCGGCCGTGGAGTACCTGGTTTACACCGATGCCTGTTTACGGGGACTTGGGGGAGTACTTCAGCAGGAGGAGATGGCTATAGATTTTTCCTCCTGTAAGATTAATCTGCACGAGAAGAATTACCCCACACACGACTTAGAGTTGACAGCGGTCATATTTGCGTTGAGGATATGGAGGCGTTATTTATTAGGGGAGAAATTTTTCTTGTTCACAGACCACAAGTCACTGCAGTACTTGTTCACTCAGCGAGAGCTGAATATGCGTCAGCGCATGTGGTTAGAATTTGTAAAGGACTATCAGTTCGATATACAGTACCATCCGGGGAAGGCCAACGTAGTTGCTGATGCATTGAGCCGTAGACCGGTAGACGATGTAGCAGACATCTGGAAAGCAAAGTGGAAAGATTTGGGTCACCAGGATGTAGTATCCCGTTCCTTCATATCTGTCATGATAGTGACACGCGAGATTGTTATGAGGGTGATACAGGCACAGACCGCAGAACCATTTTGCCAGGAGCAGATTGTACAAATTTTAGCCCAGGGTGCTGAGTCATATTCTATTAGTTCTGATGGGAGTTTGAGGTTTAATGGGAGATTGGTGGACCCAGAAGGAGAAGACTTATGTCATTCGATGATGACCTAGTCTCACGGGTCCCGATTTGCAGTACATCCTGGGGGAGATAAGATGTACCAGGATATGAGGCGAAAATACTAGTGGAGTGGGATGAAAAAGGATATTGCTGAGTTCATGTCCAAGTGTTCTACCTGCCAGCTGGTAAAGGTGGACCATCAAAAACCGTCAGGGTTGCTTCAGCTATTGGAAATACCCGCGTGGAAGTGGGAGAGTATTTTTATGGATTTTATTACTGGGTTGACTACATCACAGCGGGGCATGACTCCATCTATGTAATTGTAGACCGTTTGACCGAGGTGGCTCATTTTCTACCGGTGCGAACGGACTATACCACAGGTCAGTATGCTCAGTTGTTTATTGCTGAGATTGTCAGATTGCATGGGGTGCCCCTGAATATTGTGTCAGATAGAGACAAGATTTTCGTGTCGCGTTTCTGGGAGAGCTTTCAGGAGGCTATGGGTACATAGTTGAGGTTGAGTACAACTTATCACCCACAGACAGATGGACAAATAGATCGTACTAATCAGATGTTGGAGGATATGCTATGCATGTGTGTCCTTGATTTTGGAGGAGATTGGGAGTCACATCCTCCACTGGTAGAGTTCGCTTATAATAACTCTTATCATTTCACGATTGGCATGGCTCCATTCGAGGCTTTGTATGGCAGGACTTGTCGTTCCCCAACGTGTTGGATAGAGGTGGGGGATAACAAGTTGCTCAAACTAGACGTGATTCAGGAAACCTCCATGACGATTGAGATTATCAGGAGTCGCATTCGAGTAGCCCAAGACTGGCAGAAAAGCAACGCCGATGCGAAACGATTCTTTCGAGAGTTTAATGTGGGGGACCAAGTATTACTACGTGTATCTCCTATGAAAGGACTGATGAGCTTCGGGAAGAAAGGGAAATTGGCTCTGAGGTACGTGGGACCATTTCCCATTATCGAGAGGGTTGGGCTGGTAGCATACAGATTGGGACTGCCAGAGCATCTACATCACATCCACGATGTATTCCACATCTCGTCGTTGAGACGATACCTTCGGGATGACATGGCTCACACCCACATCATGATAGAAGATATAGACTTACAGCCTGACATCTCTTACGAGGAGAGACCAGTGGCTATCCTAGACCATAGCGGGAGGAGATTGAGGTCGAAGGTAGTTCCGCTTATACGGGTCCAGTGGGAGCATCATAATGTGGAGGAATCCACCTGGGAGCGCTAGGCAGGTATGCGCGAGAGATACCCAGATTTATTCTTACCAGGTATGCCTTATTTTCCGAATTTCGGGACGAAATTCCGTTATTAGGGGGAAAGTATGTAACACCCCGTATTTTTATGCTTTCTAAATTTGGGGATTTATTAAATTTAATGTGAGTTATTAATTTAATATAAATCCGAAAATTAATTATTTTTTTATAACTACTAACGTGACGAGAGTTAGTAATCATTGGAAACTTGTTGAATATTACTAATGAGCAAAGTAATATAATATTGGTTTTATTAAATGTCACGAGTGAATAAAATGACAATTTTAGAAATTTAAGTCGGGACGCGCCTGTGTCATGTCGGGACTAAATGTTGATTAATAAAAGTGAATAAATTATAAGCCACCCATATGGTCATTTCAAGTGCGCCAAAGTGTCCGAAAGGGTCGAGATAGTCAAAATAATGTACTCGAGGGTTTAGTTCGGGTCTCGGGGGGTTTCTAGGCATAATTAACACCCCGGGAGGGCGTTTTGGACATTTTACAATTTTAGGCCTGAAAACCCATGAAAATTGTAAGGTTATATCAGATGCCTAGGGTTGTCTTCCAGGTTTAACACAACCAAAGACAAGTGACGGCAATAGGGGAGGGAAAGAGAGAGCTTGCCAAAGAGTTCTAGGCCAAGAACCCATCCATTTGCGCCGCCGTCGCCACCAAACGATAGATCGCGTAACAAGAATCACCACCACACCGATTTCAGCCACAAAGCAGAAACAAAAAATCCCCAGGAAAGTGTTTATCTTGCTTAATTTCGTTAATGCTTCATTCATGTTAGTTTAGGGTTGATTAGGATGAGTTTCTATGAAAGTAGACCCATGTTGGAGATTAGAAATGGCATGTTGTAGTGATATAAACAATAATCTGGAAATCCTTTTCATATGTAGAGGTTTAACCACGGAATTATGATGGATTAGAATTAGAAATTCTGGAAAAAGAATGATTTGAATTAAGTTAAAGAACTTTTTAGGGTTCATGAGAATTGTACAAATTTTAGCACTTTAATCCATGATTCTTGATGAAAACTCACATGCCTTACGTTGAATATTGTCCATTTGGGTTTAGAACGTTTTTGGTATAAATTTCTGGGAGTTTGGGAGTTACAAATTTGGATTTGTATGATGTTGGATGATAGAACCCGTAACTGGTTTTCTGCAGAATTCGCTATACCTTCTTGATCGATCGATCGATCATAGAGCATCGATCGAGCGATGGTTCGATTGATCGAACACCTGCCCTCGATCGATCGACCCCTCCTGACAGACTTATATTTCCCCTTATAGATAGTTGAATTCAATTTAAATGAGTAATAATCTTTAGACAACTTTATTAAAATATTTTGGGAGGTAAAGAAGACCAGTAGGAGTTATTAAAAATATGAAACCTTTGATGTAAGAGGAGATTCACATTTTCAGGGATGTTTACATATAAGGGACGATCGAACTATGTATTAAAGGGGGGAAACACGTAAGGTAGTTACGTTGAAAAAATGAATAAGTACCTACTGAAATTTTCACTTTGGAAGGATAAGAATCCATGAGTGTCACGTAGTAAGTTGGAATAAGCCCTCAAATTAAAGTAAGAGACAAACTGTTATACGTGATAACAAAATAATGAGAAATAAGGATAAATATCATAATTATGGGTTATGAGATGCACCTAAATTTGATATGGTAATAGTAGTATATTTATATGATTGTGTTTATGCATATACTATATACGTGTGAAAATCATGCCCGCGCTACTTGCTATCCCTGAGGTTACCGCGCTGGGACATTCTTATCTCGATGGGCCTTTGTGGAGGATATTGACTCGAACCCTAGAAGAAAGAAATCCTTTGGTACAGACTATCGGATCGATAGTCAGACGTCCTAAGAGACGTGGGGGCATGTGCTGACCTCTTAGAGACTTGGAATATATGCTTCGCCTCAATATTGTTGTGTTTGTGTTAATACAGTTCAAGAGTGATTTTGAACTTGTATTTCCCTTAGTACGAGTGATACGGGGACTGGATAGCAGAGTATGCCCGCACCATAATTATTATGTGGGGTCTTGTTAGAATATATATATATATATAATATATGAGTATTTAATATATATATATATATATATATATATATATATATATATATATTTAATTCTGGAATTTGGGAACTGCCTACTATGTTTATGGTAAGTAAGAAATGAATAATTATTTCAAGTTGGGAAATAAGTGTTTGAAAAGTATAATATGTTACTGTGAAACTTTATGAGTTAATAAGGTTCAAATGAGAACTTTGTTGTTAAATGAAATTAACCTCTTAAACAATTGAATTTGTCAGTTTAAATCTTACGAGCGACCTAAGATAAGATAAGTTAAACCGTTGGGAAGATTAGTGTGATAGGCGTGCACATTAGAAGAGAGGTGAGAATTTCTCAAGGGAGTGTCGCACTAATATGTTGTTGCATTGGCCAGTAAACATTTTAAATACTTGCTAAACAAATTTTAAATCGTTTTTACAATCGGGCTCTGACCCGTTTCCATTTTCTTTTCTCTCTTGTATATATATGTATATATTACAGGTGCCCATCCACAGGTGGGTCTTGCATAGGACCCTTTGGAAGGAACGCGCTGCAGCTTAGGTGGGAGTTGCAAGCCTCTTGCTTAGACGATCTCATTTGTTGATTCCACTTCTAGAACTATTTATTCAGTTGGGCATGTGTCGCCCCTTTCCATTATTCCGTTGTTTATCGGATATTGTGACTCATTTATTTCCAGTATTTACACTTTGGGATTTATTATTGTCAGGATGTTTTTCCTTTAAGTATTAAATGTTGGATTCAATTAGTTGAATGTTTGATCATTTGGATTTTACGTTACAGGATAGTTGTTGTGTGATTCTTTAATTGTGAATTATGTAAAGTTTTAAATGTTGGTTTATAAAATAAAATTTGGAAAGTAATGTCTAAAATGGTTTTGACACTGAGCTTAATTATTTAGGGTGTTTAAATTGAAAAAGATTATTTTTACGACAGTGATGCTAAGAATGAATCAACTGTTCACCTTGATTTTAATTTAATAAAGGAATTATCACCCAGTATTTAATTAGGCGGGGTGTCACAGGTGGTATCAGAGCATCAGGTTTAGTGTCTATAGGATCTGTACGGCTTATTTCGCTTTTAGCTTAACATTTTTGTTATAGAGCCCTATTTTAGGATTATTGTATTCTTTCTTTTACGATTACATCTTCAACTATTTGAGATTTGATAATAACTGGAGACTAATAAATTTCTTCACCTTTCAAATTCCTCCGAGACGTGCACCAAAGGATAGGCGTGCCCAAGCCGAGAAGCCAGCAGCTCCGACTCAGGGAACGATGAATGCTAATGAGGTAGCCACTATTGTTGCTCAGGCGGTGAATGTCGCGTTAGCGGTAGTACAGCAGGCTCCTCCCCAGATTCAGGCAGTGGCGCTAGTACCTACACAGCTTCCACCAGCATGGGAACGGGTTAGGGATGCCTTTCAGAAAGCGCATCCCCCTGAGTTCTCGGTTTGTTCAGATATCATCATCGTCAGCCAATGAAAGAAAGATATCCAGAGGCATCTGTGTATGTATGAGTGCACAGACGTGCAGAAACAGTTGTTGGCTTCATTTAAGCTAGTGGGGGCATGTTTGCAGTGGTGGGAGTCCACCACCACCTTGGAGGAGAGGGATACTATCCCGATTCAGTCATTCAGGGAGCGATTTGATCGCAAGTATTTTCCGATCGCCGTGCAAATTGAGATGAGGCAAAAGTTACTGAACTTGAAGCAGGAAAATTCTACTATTGCTGAGTATGAAGTGGAGTTCACAAGAGTTCTCACTATTGTGCCAGATGAGGCACCCACTGAGGGTAAGAAGATACTATTATTTGTGGACGGGTTAGCTTGGAGGATCCGTTAGCACCTTACAGGGAATTTGTCTCTAAGTACCTTCATAGATGTACTCAATGCTGCTTTGCTACACTGAAAGGATCACCGCTTCCATCTGCATGGAAGCAAGCGAGCAGGAGAGTCCGGCCAGAAGGGCTAGACAGGGAGTAGTGGCGCTAGTGGAGCATCGACATCTCAGGTACAGACTCGTCAGCATGAGCAGCGTTCCCATAAGGGGAACCCTGCCAATCAGTTCTGATCAGGGGATTCCATGTAGGGATTTGGGGGATTTAGGCAGGGTCAGCAGGGCTAGCCTAATCAGCAGGGCCAGCAAGGCCAACACCGTCAACAGCATGGCCAACAGGGCCAACAGCATTTTCATCAGGGCCAATAGGTCCAGTGGCGGGGCGGTAACGGCCAACAGGGTCAGAGGGGAGGTAATTTCAGGGGCCGATGTTTCGTGTGCGGCAAGAATGGCCATAAGCGCCAGGATTGTCCAGAGGGTGATAGGGCCCCACAGCAGCAGGGTGCCCGTAATGAGCCACAGAGGCCACTTTTTCCAGTCGCCCTCCAAGCACCAGCTCAGGTACCAACCCTTCCATCCATTCCAGCCGCTCCAGTACAGTAGGGGCAGTTACAGTACGGACGTGTCTATAACGTCCACCAGGCAGTAACTCCACAGGCAACACCCGCTATTGAGGGTATGTTTTCTATCCATGGTACTATAGGTCGGGTTTTATTTGATACTAGGGTGACACAATGTTTTATAGCTCCCCATTTTGTGAAGGCCTTAGGGTTATTAGCCACAATAGAGAGCACTGTGACGTGTGTAGACTCACCACTGGGAAATGGATCGCTAATTTTCTTTATATTCCAGGGAGTGGGGGTAGATATTGGTAGCTTGGTATTACCAGCAGACATGTTAGTCTTAGATATGCATGAGCACGATGTTATTATCGGTATGAATTGGCTCGCAGCTTACAGAGCCATGATAGATTATTTTGGTGAGAGTATTGTTTTAGCCATTCCGGGGCAAGAGATATTTATAGTGGCGATGCCTCGCCCAGAGGGAGGCTCGACCGCTCATTTATATTACATAGATGAGGATAACTCTAAGGAGGTTGTGATTCCCTTAGACTCGATCCCAGTTGTTCGTGAGTATTCCGATGTATTTCAGGAGATACAGGCCTACCCCCTAGTCGAGAGATAGACTTTGTCATAGATTTATTACTAGATACCCGACCTATAGCACACGCTCCATACCATATGACTCCGACGGAGATGAGAGAGTTACGAGATCAGATAGAGCAGCTGTTAGGTTAGGGCTTCATTCGCAGGAGTACCTCACCTTGGGGCGCTCCGGTTTTGTTTGTGAAAAAAAGAGATGGTTCACTGAGGCTATGTGTGGACTACCGGGAGCTGAGCAAGGTCAAGATACAAAAAAAGTATCCATTGCCTCGAATCGATGATCTGTTCGACCAGCTGAGGGGAGCAACTTTCTTTTTGAAGATTGATCTGAGGTCAGGGTACCATCATCTACGTATTAGGGAGAAGGATGTTTCAAAGACTGCTTTCTTGATGAGATATGGGTCCTATGAGTTTAGAGTGATGCCATTTGGACTCACAAATGCTCCAGGCGTATTCATGGACTTGATGAACCGAGTGTTCAGAGAATTCTTAGATTAATTTTTCATCAACTTCATAGATGACATTCTGATATATTCACACTCTGAGGAGGAACATATCGAGCACTTGAGACAGGTTCTTCAGACTCTACGAGAGCATCAATTGTATGCTAAGTACGAGAAGTGAGGGTTCTGGTTACGTGAACTGCAGTTCTTGGGACATGTTGTTTCTGAACAAGGGATAGCATTTGACCCGAGTAAAGTGTCAACGATGAGGGAGTGGGGACAACCCACGACACCGACGGAAGTGCGTAGTTTCTTTGGATTAGCCGGATACTACAGGAGATTCATTCGGAGGTTCTCCAAAATAGCAGGTCCATTGACGAACTTGACTCGCAAAGGGGTTACATATGTTTGGGATGATGCTTGTCAATTGGCTTTTGACGAGCTGAAAGATAAGTTTACTTCAGCACCGGTCCTTGCTTTACCTAAATCGGGCGCGGAGTACCTGGTTTGCACTGATGCCTCTTTACGGGGACTTGGGGGAGTACTTCAGCAGGAGGAGAAGGCTATAGCTTTTGCCTCCCGTAAGATTAATTCACACGAGAAGAATTACCCCACACATGACTTAGAGTTGGCAGCGGTCGTTTTTACATTGAGGATATGGAGGCACTATTTATTGGGGGAGAAATTTTGCTTGTTCACAGACCACAAGTCACTACAGTACCTTTTCACTCAGCGAGAGCTGAATATTCATCAGCGCAGGTGGTTTGAATTTATAAAGGACTATCAGTTCGATATACAGTACCATCCGGGGAAGGCCAACGTAGTTGCTGATGCATTGAGCCTAGACCGATAGACGATGTAACGGACATCTAGAAATCAAAGTGGAAAGAGTTGGGTCACTAGGACGCAGTAACCCATTTCTTCATATCTGTCATGACCGTGACACCCAAGATTGTTACGAGGGTGATACAGGCACAGACTGCAGACCCATTTTGCCAGGAGCAGATTGTATGACTTTTAGCTGAGGGTGCTGAGTCCAATTCTATTAGTTCTGATGGGAGTTTGAGGTTTAATGGGAGATTGGTGGTCCCAGAAGGAGCAGACTTACGTCATGCAGTGATGACCCAGTCTCACGTGTCCCAATTTGCAGTACATCCTGGGGGAGATAAGATGTACCAGGATATGAGGCGGTAATACTAGTGGAGTGGGATAAAAAAGGATATTTCTCAGTTCGTGTCCAAGTGTTCTACCTGCCAGCTGGAAAAGGTGGACCATCAGAAATCGTCAGGGTTGCTTCAGCCATTGGAAATACCCGCATGGAAGTGGGAGAGTATTTTTATGGATTTTATTACTGGGTTGCCTACATCACAGCAGGGCCACGACCCCATCTGGGTAATTATAGACCGTTTGACAAAGGTGGCCCATTTTCTACCGGTGCGAACAGACTATATCACGGGTCAGTATGCTCAGTTGTTCATTGATGAGATTGTCAGATTGCATGGGGTGCCCCTAAATAGTGTGTCAGATAGAGACAAGATTTTTGTGTCGCGTTTCTGGGAGAGGTTTCAGGAGGTTATGGGTACAAAGTTGAGTTTGAGTTCAGCTTATCACCCACTGACATATGGACAAACAAAGTGTACTAATCTGATGTTGGAGGATATGCTACGCATGTGTGTCCTTGATTTTAGAGGAGGTTGGGAGTCATATCTTCCACTGGTAGAGTTCGCTTATAATAACTCTTATCAGTTCACGATTGGCATGGCTCTATTCGAGGCTTTGTTTGGAAGGCCTTGTCTTTCACCATTGTATTGGCTATAGGTGGGGGATAACATGTTGCTCGGACCAGAGGTGATTCAGGAAACCTCCGCGAGGATTGAGATTATCTGGATTCGCATTCGAGTAGCCCATGACAAGCAGAAAAGCTACGCCGATGCGAAACGGTTCTTCCGAGAGTTTAATGTGGGGGACCAAGTATTACTATGTGTATCTCCTACGAAATGAGTGATGAGGTTCGGGAAGAAAGGGAAATTGACCCCGAGTTACATGGGACCATTTCCCATTATCGAGAGGGTTGGGCCGATAGCATACAGATTGTGACTGCCAGAGCATCTACATCGTATCCACGATGTATTCCACATCTCTTCGTTGAGACGACACCTTCGGGATGACATGGCTCACACCCACATCACGATAGAAGGGATAGACTTACAGCCTGATAGCTCTTATGAGGAGAGACCAGTGGATATCCTAGACCATAGCGAGAGGAGATTGAGGTTTAAGGTAGTTCCGCTTGTACGGGTCTAGTGGGAGCATCATAATGTGGAGGAATCCACCTGAGAGCGCGAGGCAGATATGCGTGAGAGACAACCAGATTTATTCTTACCAGGTATGCCTTCTTTTCCGAATTTCAGGACGAAATTCCATTATTAGGAGGGAAGTATATAACACTCCGTATTTTTATGCTTTCTAAATTTGGGGATTTATTAAATTTAATGTGAGTTATTAATTTAATATAAATTCGATTTTTTTTTTTTTTTATAATTACTAACATGACGGGAGTTAGTAATCATTGGAAACTTGTTGAATATTACTAATGAGCAAAGTAATATAATATTGGTTTTATTAAATGTCACGAGTGAATAAAATGATAATTTTGGAAATTTAAGTCGGAACGTGCCTGTGTCGTGTCGGGACTAAATGTTGATTAATAAAAGTGAATAAATTATAAGTCACCCATATGGTCATTTCAAGTGCGCCAAAGTGTCCAGAAGGGTCGAGATAGTCAAAATAATGTACTCGGGGGTTTAGTTCGTGTTTCGGGGCGTTTCTAGGCATAATTAACACCACGGGAGGGCGTTTTGGTCATTTTATAATTTTAGGCCTGAAAACCCACGAAAATTGTAAGGTTTTATCAGATGCCTAGGGTTGCCTTCTAGGTTTAACACAACCAAATACAAGTGGTGGCCATAGGGGAGGGAAATAGGGAGCTTGCCAAAGAGTTCTAGGCCAAGAACCCCTCCGTTTGCGCCGCCGTCGCCACCAAACGATGGATCACGTAACAAGGATCACCACCACACCGATTTCAGCCACAAAGTAGAAACAAAAAATCCCCAGGAAAGTGTTTATCTTGCTTAATTTCGTTAATGCTTCATTCATGTTAGTTTAGGGTTGATTAGGATGAGTTTCTATGAAAGAAAACCCATGTTGGAGATTAGAAATTGCATGTTGTAGTGATATAAACAATAATCTGGAAATCCTTTTCATATGTAGAGGTTTAACCACAGATTTATGTTGGATTAGAATTGGAAATTCTGGAAAAATAATGATTTGAATTAAGTTAAAGAAATTTTTAGGGTTCATGAGAATTGTATAAATTTGGCACTTTAATCCATGATTCTTGATGAAAACTCACATGCTTTACGTTGAATATTGTCTATTTGGGTTTAGAACGTTTTTGGTATAAATTTTTGGGAGTTTGGGAGTTAAAAATTTGGATTTGGATGATGTTGGATGATAGAACCCGTAACTGGTTTTCTACAGAATTCTCCATACCTGCTTGATCGATCGATCGATCATAGAGCATCGATCGAGCGATGGTTCGATCGATTGAACACCTGCCCTCGATCAATCGACCCCTCCTGACAGACTTATATTTACCCTTCTAAATAGTTGAATTCAATTTAAATGAGTAATAATCGTTGGACAACTTTATTAAAATATTTTGGGAGGTAAAGAAGACCAGTAGGACTTATTAAAAATATGAAACCTTTGATGTAAGATGAGATTCACATTTTCGGGGATGTTTACATATAAGGGACGATGGAACTATGTATTAATGGGGGGAAATGCGTAAGGTAGTTACGTTGGATAAATGAACTAGTACCTACCGAAATTTTCACTTTGGAAGGATAAGAATCCATGAGTGTCACGTAGTAAGTTAGAATAAGCCCTCAAATTAAAGTAACAGACGAACCGTTATACGTGATAACTAAATAATGAGAAATAAGGATAAATATCATAATTATGGGTTATGAGATGTACCTAAATTTTATATGGTAATAGTAGTATATTTATATGACTGTGTTTATGCATAAACTATATACGTGTGAAAATCATGCCCGCGCTACTTGCAATCCCTGAGGTTACCGCGCTGGGACAGTATTATCTTGATGGGCCTTTACGGAGGATATTGACTCGTGCCCTAGAAGATAGATCTCCTTTGGTACAGACTATCGGATCGATAGTCAGACGGTCCTAAGAGACGTGGGGTCATGTGCCGACCTCTTAGAGACTTGGAATCTATGCTTCGCCTCAATATTGTTGTGTTTGTGTTAATACAGTTCGAGAGTGATTCCGAACTTGTATTTCCCTTAGTACGAGTGATACGGGGACTGGATAGCAGATTATGCCTGCTCCGTAATTATTATGTGGGGTGCTGTTAGAATATATATATATATATATATATATATATATATATTTAATTCTGGAATTTGGGAACTACCTACTGTGTTTATGTTAAGTAAGAAATAAATAATTATTTCAATTTTGGAAATAAGTGTTTGAAAAGTATAATATGTTACTAAGAAACTTTATGAGTAAATAAGGTTTAAAAGGGAACTTTGTTGTTAAATGAAATAAACCTCTTCAAGAATTGAATTTGTCAATTTAAATCTTATGAGCGACCTAAGATAAGATAAGTTAAACCGTTGGGAAGATTAGTGCGATAGGAGTGCACATTAGAAGAGAGGTGAGAATTTCTCAAGGGAGTGTTGCACTAATATGTTGTTGCATTGGCCAGTAAACATTTTAAATACTTGCTAAACAAATTTTAAATCATTTTTACAATCGGGCTCTGACCCGTTTCCATTTTCTTTTTTCTCTTGTATATATATGTATATATTACAGGTGCCCAGCCATAGGGGCATCTTGCATAGGACCCTTTGGAAGGAACGCGCTGCAGCTTAGGTGGGAGTTGCAGGCCTCTTGCTTAGACGACCTCATTTGTTGATTCCACTTCTAGCACTATTTATTCAGTTGGGCTTGTGTCGCCCCTTTCCATTATTCAGTTGTTTATCGGATATTGTGACTCGTTTATTTCCAGTATGTACACTTTGGGATTTATTATTGTCAGGATGTTTTTCCTTTAAGTATTAAATGTTGGATTCAATTAGTTGAATGTTTGATCATTTGGATTTTATGTTACAGGATAGTTGTTGTGTGATTCTTTAATTGTGAATTATGTAAAGTTTTAAATGTTGGTTTATAAAATAAAATTTGGAAAGTAATGTCTAAAATGGTTTTGACACTTAGCTTAATTATTTAGGGTGTTTAAATTGGAAAATATTATTTTTACAACAATGATGCTAAGAATGAACCAACTGTTCACCTTGATTTTAATTTAATAAAGGAGTGATCGCCCGATATTTAATTAGGCGGGGTGTCACAATATATTCTAGAATTTAGGATAAATCTGAAATCCCTAGATAATAACATGGACATTTATAAAGCATGTACTTACAAATCTCCCCTTATGTCTATGCCGGTATATACATAAAAAATCTGAATTATGTTCCCAAAAAAAACAAATGTCATACAAAGTAATATCCCCATTAAACCCAAAAATTGGAAATACTAAATGGATGACATGACTTCAATCATCTTCAAATCTTCAAAGCTTTTCAAACTTTCTTTGACCTCATTAGGGTGTGCAAACAGAATCCTCAATTTGGTACTTACACGCATGAGGCAAGAAACAGATACTTGTGACTCGCAACATTTTGATATGTAATGCTAAGAAAAATGAAATATCAAATTAAGCTCAAATCATTAGAAAATTAAACACTTACGTCAATATATGAAAGACAAGTACATTGTTCAAATAATGCCATGCATGTGTGCAATAAAGGAGATAAGGAGCCAGACATGTAGAAGATATCACCAATCACATCTCAAAGACTCCAATCATTGTAAGGCACATGTATGAAATGACGTAGCATCTCAAATCACTATTAAACATTCACGTGGAATATGAAATGAAGTTGTGACTATGGCTATCTTAGATGTTCATCCACAAATGGTGTAAACAAAATACAAAATTCTTTTTTTGTTTTTCAACAAATTTATAAAACGAAAATATTTTTGGCTTTTTCAAAAGTTTTCAAAAATTAAAATCTTTTTGGATTTTATAATTTATCAAAAAAATAAAAATCAACAAAATAAAGATACACATGATACAATATAGAGATAGGAATCAGAGGATATGATCATGAAAAATGCATCCTACTCTAGACATGGTGACCAACCCTCAGTCGACTGTGCAAATACCTAAAGATCTCCTAAGACTCTCAAATCTAAAGGCATCTAAAGGCTTTGTGACAATATCGGCTAACTGGAGGTATGTAGATACAAAACTCAAGAATACAAACTTTTCTTCAACAAGCTCATGGATAAAGTGCTCGTGGATCCTAATGTGTTTTGTGCGTGAATGATGGACAGGATTACGGGATAAGTGTATCGCGCTCGTGTTATCACAGGAAATGGTCATGGTTTCATGTGATATCCCATAATCCTCCGGCATTTTCTTCATCCACAGAAGTTGTGTGCAATAACTCTCAGCGGATATGTACTCATTCTACGCAGTGGACAAAGAGATGGGGTTTTGCTTCTTACTCAAACAAGAGACACGAGCAAAACCAAATAAGAGACACCCACCAGAAGTGCTCATACATCCATATGCATCCTCGGCCCAATCGGCATTCGAATCGGCAGATAGCCGATCATTGGTATCTAAGGAATACCAAATTCGATAGGAAAGAGTCCCACTCATGTATTTGATATTACATTTTAGAAGAAGTAAGTGTGACTCTTTGGGGGATGCATGATATCGTGCATAGACTCCAATAATAATGGTGACGTCGGTATGACTAGCAGTTAGATAAAGAAGACTGCGTATCATACTCCGATATAAGGTTTGCTCAATGTCCTTGCCTGAAGTGTCATTACTAAGATTTGTAGATGTACTCATAGGTGTACGTACGTGCTTAGAAGCGTCCAAACCAAATTTCTTCACGAGGTCTCTAGCATACTTGGATTGGGAGATGAACATCCCATCCTCTAACTGATGAAACTGTAGACCAAGGAAGAATGTAAGCTCACCAACCATTCTCATCTTAAACTCACTCCTCATCTCCTCCTCAAAGCTGTGATCATACTGGGAGCATGTGAATCCAAAGACTATGTCGTCCACATAGACTTGGGTAACTAAAATAGCATCATCATCTCTCTTGACAAATAGCGTCTGATCAACTCCCCCTCTTTTGAAGTCACGGGCTAAGAGATAGGAAGTAAGCCTCTCGTACCAAGAACAGGGTGCTTGCTTCAAACCATACAGGGATTTTCTCATATAATAGACATGTCCTAGATATAAAGGGTCTTCAAACACTTTTGGTTATTCCACGTAAACTTCCTCCTATATAATACCATTGATAAAGGCACTTTTGACATCCATCTACTATAACTTGAAGCTCAGATGACATGCGATGGTGAGTAATAAGTATACGGACTCAATCCTCGCAACAAGAGCAAATGTATCCTCAAAGTCTACACCCTCAATCTGTGTGTAGCCCTGAGCGACCAACCTAGCCTTGTTACGGATAATTGTACCATTTTCATCCATTTTATTCTTGAAATCCACTTGGTACCAATCATGTTAGTCTCACTAGGTCGGGGGATAAGTTCCCATACATTGTTCTTTCTAAATTGAAGAATTCATCCTTCATAGCAGATATCCAATGTTTATCCTTGAGTGCTTATTTATAGGTTTTGGGCTTGACTTTGGACGTGTAGCAGACATAGCTGACAATGTTCTCTACCTGAGCAAGAGTCGTGACCCTTGGAGTGGGATCTCCTAGAATAGCAGTAGGATCATGAATCTTGTGAATCCAAGTAGGTTTGTCCCCTAATATAAGAGTATGGCTCACTTTGGGTGTGTGAGGGACAAGGGGATCATTACTATAAAAGGTCTTCATCCTCACATAAATGGCTGGGGTTAACTAACACCGAAGGTTTGTCATCCTGCACAGTGACATTAATTGACTCCATAACTTTATAAATTCTCAGGTTAAACATCCGGTATGCTCTACCGTTTGATGAGTATCCTAAAAGTATTCCCTCGTCGCTTTTCCAAAACACAAAAATATGCCAGGTTGGGATTCTTTCCACTTCACAATTCAGAAGGCGTCTGAAAAGTGTGTGGACGCAAGTAAACCCTATTCATCGTATGGCTTCTGGTAGACACCGCCTTTTCCCAAAATCTCCTAGAAGCTTTACAACCAAGAAGCATAGATCTAATCATCTCCTGAATCTCCCAATTCTTCCTCTCAATGATCCCCTTTTGCTGAGGGGTCTTTACATCCAAAAACTCTTATTTGATTCAAAGTCTATCACAGTAAAGATATACTTTAATCTCTATAAATTCAGTGTCGTTGTCACTATGCATTCTATTGATTGTGACACCGTGTTGGTTTTGTAGGACACGATACTTGGTCGTTAGGAACTCTACAACATCTAATTTCTCCCTTAGAAAACCTACGACAAAGTATCTGGAGAAATCGTCCACCGTCATGAGGATATACCTCTTACCACTTACACTTTCTGTATGAGTAGGACCCATAAGATCCATGTGAATTAACTCAAGTACCCTAGAGGTAGTAATGGAATTCAACTTCCTGTTGGGGATATGAATTTGCTTTCCCAACTGACAGGGTCCACAAACTGTGGAAGTTGGTATTCCAAGAGGGTGTAAGCTATGCACTAGGTCCTTTTTTACTAATCGATCTAAATCTCTACAGTTCACATGACTTAGACGTTGATGCCACAGATCCATAAGAGTGATCGTGGTGCTGTTGTAGACAAATGAGGACTTTGGTATTATCCCATAGTAATTATCTTTTATACTCACCCCTTGCAATACAAGTTTACCAGCTTGATCATAAACATTACAAGCATCCCAATCAAACTTAACTACAAAGTCAACGTTGCACAGCTGGATGATGCTGAGAAGGTTTTCCTTTAAACCTTTGACGTACAATAAATTCTCTAAATTAGGAAATCCTTGTATCTCTATAGTGCCTCATCCTACAATGCTAGACCTGCTCCCATCACCAAAAGAGACTTTACCTTCCTTGTGATGCACTAAGGAGGTAAATAATGAGACGTCACTAGTCATGTGTCTAGAACACCCACTATCAAAATACCACTATGAGGTATTATGAGATTTCAGAGCAACATGAGCAATACGAGCTTTGTTGTAATTTTTACGTACCCAAGTGGAGGTAACCTTTTGTTTGCCCTTTTTACTGATGGTTCTCGTCGTAAAGTTGGTAGTATCTATTGTCAGTCCAGATAATAGTTGGAATTCTCCCATTAAACTCTAAGAACTCGCGACTAAAAACTCAATTTGATCTCTTAGTCTCGTGAGATTACTCATGGGGTGTGATGGAGCATCAATACGTCTTGTTCGACCCAATATATAGAAAAACTCTCTCAGGTGGCCTTTCATCTTATAATAAGTACAAAAGTACACAGTTTGAGGCCTACCTCGGTTTGTTTTTCTTGGTCGAACAACTGTCTTGGGTTTTTGTGAATGACCATAAGGATTCATCATAAACTTAGGGACTGGTCTAGGTGTAATTTGTGAAGTGGATGCACCATCAAAACTAATTCCAGGCCTCTCATAAAATCCTAATGCAGGGGAGATGACCATCTTTCCCACCTTTCTAGATCTATCCCTGATTTGAACCTTGACTTCTCCTGCTCTTTCAACATCGTGAGTGAGTTGGGCAACAAGGTCTTCCAGAATCTTACGAGCCTCTTCGGATGCACAGAGGTCTCCCACCAGATTAGCCAATTGCTTCCAGAATTGTTTTCTCTCCAAACAAATTCTCTCGCTCCGAGTAGGCTCTCTCTCTCTCTCCACAAACAGAATCTCTTTCTCTCAAAGTGGTGCACAAGGAGGTCTCACTCTCTCTCATCTCTCTTAATTATTTCTCTAACGGTCTAATCCTAAGAACTAAACGTTTATTACATTTTTTAGTTTTAAATAAATCAACATATAAATCAGCATAAGCGCGATGAAGGTCACTCTCGCTCTCACTCCATGCACCCTCACTCTCACTCTCCGTGTTGAGGTCTCATTAGGAAGAGGAATCCTCATCGCCGTGAGGCGCATCAGAATCTCTCACGTGGCTAGCTATGAATGTGGTGAAGTTGCACTCATGCAGTGATTCTTCTCTTAAATCCATCGACTCGACCTTGCTTTCTTCACTTAGGGTAGCATTAAGAAGACCTTTTCCTTTTTCTTTGGCTAGTCTGTTCAGCCTTGTAGCACACTCAAACGCTCCATGACTCTTACCGTCACACTCATATCATCTCTCATCGTTTGTCTTGGGCGTGTCTTTCTTTTCTTTTTCAAAATTCTTGACATTTTTATTTTTCTCAAATATCTTTTTATTATTAACTGGCCATTATTTTTTAACTTGAGAAATTTCTTAAAATTCTTTGCAAACAAAGCCAAATCATCTAAATCGAAATCGAAATCAGAATCTGACGTATTTTCCTCACTCCATTTAGACGATTATACCCTCCTCCTAGATGACACAAAATTCTTTTTGGCTTGGGCTTTAAGAGTTATCCCTTTTATCTTTTACTATAATAGCTTTAGGAAACATATCTATTTCATAGGTTTGAAGATCACCTACTAATTCTGATAATTTAAGAGTGTTCAAATTTCCAAAGAATATAACACAATGACTTTGAGGATAAACCACTTAGGCAAAGAACGCAAGATTTTCTTAACTACTCACCATGGTTGAAACTAGTGTGAACTATATCAGACAATCGTGCATAAAATTCGTCAAAACATTCAGTCTCAAGCATAGTTATAGTCTCAAACTGTATAGTTAAGTTTTATATCTTTGATTCTTTAACCACGTTCGTGACTTCATGGGTAAGTTGAAGAACATCCCATTCTTCTTTAGACGTGGTACATGTCATTATGTGTCGGAACTCGTCAGGAGTGAAGGATCCAAAAATGGCACTAATCCCTTTAGAATTATACGTGGACCATTTAAATTCCTCCATGGTCCATTAAGCCATAGATTTTAAAGATGTCACGTTTTCAACAGTGACAGTGGGAGGTGTCCACCCATTTTCAATAAGAATCGACACACGTTCATCAATGGCTTTTAGAGCGGATTTCATATGGGCTTTCCAGTATGCATAATTGGACCCATCAAAAATTGGAATTTCATTAAATGATTTTCCATTTGAAGAAACGCCTTTTCAAGAACTCAATTTTTAAAGAATTGATATTTAGAAAAACAAAAATACGAAAAATTACACGGTGAAATTTTGTTATTAGCTCTGATACCAATCTGAGAGTGCACTTTTTGTTCAATCGGAGAAACAAAATTCAGTAAATCTAATTTTTAATTATCCATATTTAAACATACACCAATGTCATGCATCTAAAAGTGATTGATTCGACTTTCAATATATTCACATCAAGTAAAGATCAATCACACACAGTAAAATAGGAAAAATCCCCCAAAGGGGAAAAACCTTTTTTATTTCAATATGGTTTGTCAACACATACATACATAAAGAAATATAGTTTGACAAGCTAAGACCCGCAGCCCCGATTTTTTATCATCAACAAGAGCTCCCTCAAGACGCTCCAAGTTCAGCAGTGTACAGAACCCTCTTCTCAACACAAGATGCTCCACGAATGGGTATTTAGGGTTTAAATTGATCCACACAATGAGTATGATGTTTTTGTGAATCTCAAAGTGTGTGGGATTGAAAATAAAATGTGAAGACTTGGTGTATTAGGTCATGGAAGATATCCCTCAAAGTCTTAAACAAAACAAACTCCGAAGTGGGAATTTATAGAAGAGAACAAACTTTAAAGCGCCGGATTTTTTTGAGCCCGTTAAACCGGTCCGAAAAGGATCACCAGATCGATTCGGCTATTCAGATCAATTCTATTTTATTTTTAAATGGATCATTCCTGGAAGATGACTATTCCTGTATAAAATAACTAACTGGATCGGTTCATTTTTCTTCGGCTCCGGATCGGTCCGGTCAGAAGGAATTTTCTGAATAAAAAAGCTACTCGGATTGGTTTTATTATCTCTAAATTCGGATCGGTCCGGTCTTCCAATATTTTTAAAATCCTGTATACCATGACACGATGAAGACCACTAGGCACGATGTTGAAGACGATGACCATAATGCACGGTGTTGATGAAGATGGGTGCGTGAAATAATGCCGAATTTGGATTGAGGCCATCAAAATATGATCGTGCTGAGACGAACCAACTGTAGTGGTATACGACATATATTCTATATTTTAGTGATGGTTTTGTGTTTCATTATTTGATTGAATGGTATTAGGGACGTGTCATCTATTTATTTTGTTTAGTCATGCATATAATATTACTAATTATTTTGACTCTCGTACTATTTATGTTTAAAACTGATAAATATATTTATGAATTTGACGGGGAGTTACCGTAGCCTCATGTACGTTATATTGCGTTCT
The DNA here is from genome assembly GCA_949130495.1 of Sambucus nigra. Taxonomy (NCBI): domain Eukaryota; kingdom Viridiplantae; phylum Streptophyta; class Magnoliopsida; order Dipsacales; family Adoxaceae; genus Sambucus; species Sambucus nigra. Next base: position 336,709,371 of record OX422213.1, on the reverse strand, counting down.
ATATCTAATATCTTCTATGTTGTTGGCCTGGTCTACAGATTTTAATTTGATAGTCTTGTACCATTTATGTACAATGACTTGATTTTCAGTCAGATATGGATTCTAAGTTTTCTACCTCAGGATTTTTGTTTACCCATATAAGTGGAGATATAAATTGGAGGAGTGTGAAGAAATCATAAATTATTAACCAAATTAAGGCATATAGAGTTGCCACTTCTTCGGTAACTAAAGAAGATGCATGGCTCGTGAACTTCCTAGGTGACATGGGTGAGGTTTCTTCAAGAGAAATTGGCTATTACTCTTTATTATGTTCGTAACAGAATTTCAAGTTTGAAAGAGACCATAACCCATATAAGGATTAAGCACATTGAGTGTAGCTTTCACCTAGTTCGAGAGTTTGAACAAGATAACTGATAAGTTTATGTTCAAGGCTGCATCAGATAACACTTGGTTAATATTTTTACAAGAAGGGATATAGACTACCGATTAAATGGATTAAAAATTGGACTCCTAGGCACATGGGTTAAGACTAAGTGGAAGATTGTTGGGGTTTTATTATTAAAACCATATATGACATTTTTTTCAATAAAGGTGTGTTAGGTTGATTTTCAAATAATAACAATGTTTGTGAGAATGCCTTCAATTTAATTTTAAATATATTATATGCAATTTAATTCAATTGGACTTAGTAGGAATTCCCATGTGTTGGATTTCACCTGGTCATAGAAGATCAAAATTCCTTTTGTGATATAATTAAACAATTCACAAGATACGTAGGTAACTGACATCCTATCAGTAAAGATACGAGTGAAATCCTACTAGTTTATCTTAACTATTGGAACCTATTTGATTCTTTGGAAACTTGTCTAATAATTTAAAGAGGATTGTGACTAGTACATTCAACAATATATTAAACATTTCCATAGATGATATTCAATTCTAGGTGTTGACTAAATTAGACTTTCAAAATCTTATAAGTTCGCAATGGGTGCTTGGGTTTTTAATCTTATAAGTTGGCTCTAAATCTTCACAAGTTGGGAACTCGTTCTGTAAGTATGTCTAAGATTATAATTCAAAAGAACCCGTGTGCCAAAAAGATCTGGTAATGTGATACCCCCTTTGTAGGCTTATAAGTTTTGATTTTTCTAGCAAACTTGTCCATTGGATTTATATCCGGTAGAGTGCCAAATAAGTTAAGTCTGAGGATTAAGGAATAAATAAGAAGTTGGATAAGATCGATTAGCAGCAAATTGATTTAAACAAGTAGGTATTGTATACACAATGCATGGAATCATATTATGTACCATAGTAACTTTTCAAACAAGACCTCATCATTCGAGTCATTTTGAGATAATTAAATTGGAGTGCAGTTGTGATTATTTAGTGGAATTAATTGTGATTAAATGGATAAAGGAAATAAATTAGGGGGATGTCATTTGGGATTTCCTAGGACCTATTTGAAATCCAATTTAATTATATACTCTTGGGTTCCTAGTATAGTCCATTTATCCAAGTAGTAGGCTCAAACTCTAAAAATCGAATTTAGCCCAAGACCATGACTTACACCTATATATATTGGTGTAAGATAGGGTTTTAAGTTGCGTACTCATTATTAAGGGTTAGAGAAAGAGAGAAAGGGTAATATTCACATTTATGTGAAGGGTTATGGAGAGATAATGCCATATCTCACTTAAAGCACTAAGTTTACACCTTCAAGAGTTACCACACACATAGTCTTCATTGGGTGGATCGTATACTAGAAGATCTGAGGTTTTTATTGTGTTCTAGCAATAATTTTGAGGAAAAACAAAAGGCACTCCCTTAATCTTCTTCAAAATCTATTTCTCCTCATTTTGATCACCTACAATATCCACTAAGGTATCGTAATTCAAAACCCTAGGTTTATTATTTAAGCCTAGTTTTTTTCTGTTTCTAATGCATGATCAATAAAAGTTTTGGGCTAAATTGTTTTCCACTTAATTAAGGAAGATGATGCCTCGGCTTTAACATACTAGCCTCAGCCCAAGCTTCGTCCTCCACATCGGGATCTCCAACTCAACAATTAGCCAATAGACCTTAGTAGCTTCGTCCTACATTGTATGGATCTTTTTGTGAAGCCGGTAGTGGGGCAGGACACATACTCTCAACTTCGGATGAGACAGTCATTGAGTATGCATTGTACATTAATTTCTTAGCTTCTAATAACAAAGTTGAATATGAATATTTGTCGGCAGCTTTTAACCTCACCTTATATCATGGAATACGACATCTCCAAAAACACGATAACTAATAATGAGGTTGAATACGAACCTTTTTTGGAATGTTTTAATCTTGCCTTATATATTAGAGTACGAAAGCTCCAGGAACACAATAACTCACACCTAGTTGTGACAAAAAAACTGGGTGAATATAAAGCCAAGGATGAAAATATGGCCAAATATTTGGCCAAGGTGAAGTAATTAATATCTAGTTTTTCAAAAGTAAATCCCCAAGAACAGAGAATATCAGAGTTGGTGCCTTATCTCGTATTTCTTCAGCTACCAGCACTGAGTTTCATAGAGTGGTACTGACAGAAATCCCAGGTTAATGAAACATAAGCCAAGAAGACCTAGATATGTAAATGTTCAACCTCAACTTTGAACCTTCTTAGATGGATCTTATCATTGAGTATCCGCGGAATGGGAAAATTCCATCGACCAAGAGGATTTTCTTTACCTTTGTTGTGATGTGGTCATACCACTGAAATAAATATGGTTTCAGATAGTTGCAGGAAGTATCTTTTGAAATTAATATATAACAAGGTGCCTCACCAAAAGTACTATTATATAAGGGTATTATTGGCTAAATCTAGCCAAGGATTCCTAAGTTTATGCTAGGAAGTGCGATTCATACCAATGATATGCCAACATTAATAACTAACCTCATCAGAGATTCACACCCATCATGGTTTCTTGGCCATTTATGTATTAGGGTATAGACATCATCAACCCGTTAACCCTGCTTCTAGAGAAACTTAGATTTCTCATTGTGTTGGTGGACTGCTTGAAAAAATGGGTGGTGACAAATTCCATGATAAAGATCACTGACAAGAAGTGCTTTGAGATTATGTGGAGGAATAAAATGTGTATGAGAATGCGTATTGCATATTAAAATGGAGAGCCTCCAAAAATTATTTTAGTACACCTACAAAGCTATGTTACAAAATTTACCAAAGTTTAATTAACTTGTAAGGACAAATCTCCGATATAGTTAATTTGTATGTATTTTAGCTTATTCCGTATTCGGACAAAAACATGGAGTCATAGGTTAGGACTTAAGTATGTTGAACTTTAAAGCTTATGAAGTGTTTGATTGAAGACGTGGAGGAGAATTTTTAGATACTATATCACCGTGTCGTGTTTATTCCCACGTTTCGTCTTCAACATCCGAAAAATCTTAAAAATATGTGGATGCATTTTAGTTTGATTCCTGGATATCATTGGTGTTTGGTTTATTTGTTTGAGGATATTTTTGATAAAATATTTTTCCTAATAAAGTCTTTTTATTTTTGAACAAAGTCATTCAAATGCATTTATAGTTTGAGTTCAAACGAGATGTAGCTGTTCGTCCAATAACCTCGAAACGAAGATCAAATGAGATTTCTCTATTAACAGAACAAATATCGTTTGGAGCTCATTATAAGTTGTCTGGAATGAGACGAGTTCCTCATTCGAACGAGATGATATGTTCTATCTAAAAAGATACGTTGTTTTATTTGAACAAACTCCTATTTTCATTCGAACAATGTTTTATTGCCTCAAAAATTGTGTTTTCTATAAATAGGCGTGCTGGGAACTTTTTAAGTTGAGAATTTTGGCAAAAATCACCTTCTAATCAAAATTCAAAGCCTCCAAACCCTAGTTTCACCCATACCCTTTCAGATCCAAGTTTAAGTATTTATATTCTTTGATATCTCATTTTTCATGAAGGTTTTACCCATCCTCATCGCTGTTGAGTACATTTTATACGAATGATTCCGTATTTGTTATTTTCACATAGTGGAACCCGTGCTTATGATGTTGCAGTAAATAAGATGCACCTCTTTATTCTAGATCCATAGATGGTTTCTAAGCCTTATCAGTGGACACCGAGTCATGTATGGACTCACACGTTATGGCAATTGCATTGGTATAATCCCGCGTGTCATTGTGCGAAGGTTGAGGAACGAAAAACGTCAAGGCTGGCAAGGGCACTGAGTATGTGTTGTAAGTTTACTATCGTGTCCTTATGGTTCCATACATAGAGAATTTTCATGGTTGGGTCATCCTAAGTTTTTTCCATTGTGGGTTTTCCTCATGCATCGGCATATTGTGTTATTGCTATTATTTTATTTACTATCACCTAGATACATGCTTCAGGATAAATATAAACTGGTTAATCTATTTTTAAACGCAACCATTGGCGTAAAATTGGTGCTTAGGGTTAATTATGTTTATATTTGATATCTAATACTAAGAAATTAAAAATTATGTTTTGTTTAGACCACTCCGTACATCCCCTAGCATTCTTAAATTGGTATCAAAGCTAGAACACTAAGTTATCGTGTTAGATCTATAATTAGGCATGATTTCTATCATTTTTAATTCGGAGGGTCAATATTTTTCTAAAACACCTTTATTTGATGGGTCTAACTACTCTTAGTGGAAAGCACGTATGAAATCAATACTTAAATCAATAGATAGGCCGGTATGGAAAGTTGTAATTAAGGGTTGGTCCCCAACCATAACCTTAGTTGATGATTATAGGATTTCCAAACATATAGAATCATGGAGTGAGGAAGATAATAAGTTATCAAATTACAATTCACGATTTTTAAATGCTCTAGTTTGTGCGGCCACACTGGAGGAGTTCCTTCGTATTATGACATGTGAAATATCTAAAGAGGCTTGGGATATACTCTAACTCGCCCATGAAAATACTAATATAGTTAAGGCTTCTAAACTCTAAAACCTCACCACTCAGGTTGAAATCATTAGGATGGTAGTGAGTGGATACTTTCATGAGTTTTATGCTAGATTGTCGAAACTGTGAACTCGTCGTTTAACTTTGGAGAAAGAATGCTAGAAATTCGTCTAGTCAAAAAAATATTAAGGTCCTTGTGGGAAAGATTTAATTCAAAGGTGACAGTTTTGAATATCTTGGGTACTTTAGACTCTGCGAAACTCGAAGAGCCTGTATGTGATCTTCAAACTTATTAGATTGTTATATTTTCCTCCAAAAGACAAAGAAAGATAAGGGCATTGCATTAAAATCCTGAAAGGAGGAAACATAATTTTGGATGACGAGTCTAACATCTATTCTGATGATATGTCCATGTTTGGGAAGAAGTATAGAGAATTTCTCAAGTTTAAAAACCAACCGAAAGATGTAAATAAATTTGAGGAAAATAAGTAAAACAAGTCCTATTAATTCCCTAAAGATCATAATGACAATTTTAAGAAGGGCGAGTCAGATAGATGCTTTGGGTGTGAGGCTTATGGCCATTAATATACATTAGTATAGTCTCGTTCAGATGGTTCTCAGGTAACTGACCACCCCATGGCTTCGTCCCATAGGCGAGACCAGTATTCTCATTTATACCTCACATGTATAATAATGGTCTTGTTTGGATGATATCCTGGAATCCTACCAGCCTCTATAGTATTATTTCACACAAGAGACTAACCACATTCACGTCAACATATGTGTCGGCCTCAGACAATATTTATATTATAAGATAATAACCTCGATCCCAAGATGGATGCATCGATCACAGACGATTAGTTTCACTCATCTTAGCGTATAGCATGGAGTAAGACATCATATAGTCTCGACTTTGTCGATACCTCCAGTATCACCTCAAATTCCACCTCCTTCCTTTGATACGTTCTTATAGGCTTGGAAAGTTTGACAGGGGAATTTCAATTATATCTGTACAAAATAATTATTGGAGATCAATATCCCATATAAGGGGATATTCATCATGATGATATTACGTTATGCACAAATAAATGGAACTCTCATAGGTCATGACCTCAGCTAGACATGGTACATGTTCAGGGGGTTACACTGCGCACCCCCAGCTTATAAAAGTCATACTATGTATTCTTCACTTGAATCAATATTTTACAAACCCTATTGTTACTCTTCATAATTGAGTCCATAGAGAGAAGGCTTGAGTGTGTACCTTCCATGGCCATCAGTTCCCTATTATAGTGAAAACACTCGTATACTTTATACAATGGACGTAGGCTAAGCTCAAACCACTTTAATACTTGTGTTCATCTCTAGTCTCTTTTATATATTCGATTAAATTTCCTATCAATTATCGTATCATTATATTTGTGCATTACCTACATTCAAGGTGAATCCATTGTATAATCTTAGTATCACCAATTTTGCACCGTCTGTGGGAACATCTTTATAGTTCTCATATTTAGTTTTGATTTCTCTCTCATATCTAGTTATGATCAAAGTCCACCATTATTGGACATGAATCACCATTGAAAGATCTAGGGTGGAGGATTTCATCAACTTTTTAATTGATTCATCCTATTTTCTAGGTTTCAGCACCCATGTTATTTTTATTTTATTTATTTGATCAATTATGTCTTCTAATCCGCCATCAAATGTCGAGGCTTGATCCAGCCAACCGCCTCCTCAGTATGAGATGGATGACGTAAATTTTGCATTGAGATATATGGTGGCCATTCAGTAGTCCATGCAATGCCTGATATTGGCATTTAGCCAAGACATAATAAGTCGGATCCTAGAGCACCGAATTATGAATCTCATACCTTCGGTCATTGTGAGAGGGGACACACCACTAGTAGTCGGGGACCACCATCAGCTCTAACCAAAGAGGTTTAGTATGGGTTATGAAGAAAAGAGATTGTTGATCCCTGTCATCTCTGCCTTGGTAAGGAGTTGCAAGGCGAACTTAAGGAAGCAGCGTATAAGGAGGAGCACAATTGGGACTATGGAGAGAGGTATGAGATGACAGACACATCATACCGACTAGGTAAAACTCTTACTCATACTTACCAAGGCATAAGTGTTTAATATAATCCTCAAAGATAGCATGGAAATAGATATTTCACGATCCTTAACAAGGGTTATGTATTTAATTGTCTCGGCCTAAATGGATATTGGAGATGATAAATTATCTCGGATAGCATCATTCGGATAAGGATCAATGTTCGTCTTGACCAAGCTCACCCAAGGAACCATCCAGACTATAGGGAATATCGAGAGGTAAATAGTGCTAAAAAGGACCCAAATAGAGGACCCACATGTAGATTTATCTCTGAAATATTAAGTTCAGGTAGTAATGTTGCAAAAGATGAGAAGCCTTAGAATAACTCGATCCAAAGGCTAGAGGATAAGATTGGTTGCCTCATCAAAAGATTAGACCCAAGTCACCTTGGATATAAGGAGGGTTCTCATTTCTTACCAAGCATTATCGGCTATCCGAGACATGGAAATTTCAAGCTTCCAGTGGGGATCCAAGGTATGACGAGAGTACCAATTCTACTCATCACATAGAAATATACCAATTGAAGATTGGCATCTACTCCAATACAGATGAAATGAGATGTCGGGCATTTTTTAGCACTCTCATTGGTGCTGCCCATGTGTGCTATACTGGTTTGCTAAGAGCAAAGAGAGGAAATTTCAAAGACTAGGACAAGAAATTTATCTATAATTTTTATTTCGGCATGAAGCCTGTAAAAAAGTGAACCATATGTTAAACATGAGGCAGGGGAAGAATGAACCATTGAGATACTTCATATCTCGATTCAATAAAGAGAAGTTAGAGGTCAAAGATTATGACAAAAGCATTTCGATGACAACCCTTATTAGTGGGCTCAAACCAGAAAAACCCCAATGAAACCCCTCTAAAGATTCTCTAAAATCCATAACAAAAATCCTGTTTAAGGTCGAGAGAATCATGAATGCGTAGGATGCCATGGCGGCCAAGAGAGGAGACCAAAATGAGCTAGGTAGAAATAAATTTAGGTAGATCCAAGATAAAGACCAGGATAAAGAGGGGAAGGACAAGCCAAATGCTGAAATTTTTTCTAAGTATATCCCACTCACTACTAGCCCCAACCACATAGTGAATGACGACAAATATGATAAGGACTTGAGCTGGCCGAACAAGATTAGGGCCCAAACTCACTAATGGAAAAAGAAAAATGGTGTAAGTTCCACAAGACCACATCCATACAACTATTAAGTGTTACACCCTGAAGGATGATATTGAAAATCTATTGAAATAGGAAATACAGAGAATGTATGTGGATAACAGTGGAAGCCAAGACAAGAGTAAAATTGGAAACACTTCATCAAGAGACTACATTCCAAAGAAAAAGGAGGTACAAAAAAAATTATAATGACAAAGAATCAGATGATGATGAAGAAGATTATCCAGATCTCCCAAAAATGTCGGGACCAACGAAGAGTACCGTTTAATTTGCGATAGCTTGTAACACAGAACATTTAAAATCAAATTGTAATACATAGATTATTGTAGAACTTCAGTTATCAATGAATGAAAATCAAGTGTTGCCTCTTATATTAACAATTTTCATTTTGGTTTATTATTGTCATGAAATCCCTCTATCATCATGGTAAGATCACTTGGAGTATCATCTCCTAGGCATGTCTCATCCTTCGAGAAATAGGAATACTAAAGGATCATATGCCTACCGGGACAGATATTTCATCCAAATAATATCCCAAACTTAGCATCCTTATTATTATGGTGAGACTAAACATAATTATTTCATGGTGATACTTAACATCATTATTTTATGGCGAAAGTCAAATGAAGTCTCTCTCGGTGATACAAAAATACTTGGAGTTTCATTTCCTAGAAATGTTTTAACATAAACCTTGAGAGGTGGGAAACTTAACATCATTATTGTTATGTTGATATTAAACAACATTATTTAATGGTTAGACTTAACATCATTATTTTATGGTGAAAGTTAAATGAAATATCTATCTCGGCGGAATGAGAATACACAAAGTCTCGTCTCCTAGGCATGTCTCAATATAAACCCTAAGAGGTGGGAAACTTACATCGTTATTGTTATGGTGAAACTAAAATCATTATTATATAATGACACTTAATATCATATTGTTATGTTGACACTTAACATCATTATTTTATGGTAAATGTAAAATAAGAATATTTCTCTCAGCGGTGTGAGAATCCTTGGAGTCTCATCCCCTAGACATGTCTCAATATAAACCCTAAAGGGGGGGGGGGGGGGCATTAAACATCATTATGTGATGGTGAAACTTATTGTATATGGAAAAGAAAAAACTACGCAAGTATGTAGGCATGATAAAGAAAGATGAAGAAAAATATATTACAAATATCATTCACCAAAAGACCCCAAAAGAGGGGTACTGAAAATTAGAGTAGCATTGTTAAAATCCTAAAAGTGGGACGAGATTAATGTATACAAAAATAGTGGGCATCAAAGACCAAGAATGGTCACCCAAAAATCAGAATATAGATTACACAAGTTAGGTCTCGACCATAAGTCATCGATAATTATGACTTCCGGGATGGTCAACTCTTCTTGAATTGTGGTGGCATCTTGGTCACCATTTTGATTCTCATCCTCACCAATATGAGTCATCTTGTTTCCACCAACATCATCCTCAAAAAACTCTTCATTGGATCCCTCATCCTGGATCTCCTCTAGAGCAACAAGGATTTCTGGGTCAGAAAAACTCAAGGAGTTTAGAGTCTCGTCCACCTTAGGGTACTTTGAGATGAGGTCAGGGAATAAATTTACCACTCATCTATAAGTGGCCTTACACCCCTTCTCCAAGTAATGGATTGTGTAACCTAAGAACTCTACACACCCCTAAATTTTTCCACGATCGCCTCACAACTTGTCTTTAAAATGTCTTTCTCGTCCTCATCTTGTTGTTTAAGATTTCCTCATGACTTTCCTTCAAGGCAGTAACACGATCCCTATATCAGTATTGAATATTTATCATGTCTTGTTTGTGAGAGGCCTTTTGGTCATACCTTTTCTTCTACATATCGGATAATTTCTTCTCGGCTTACTCATCAAGTGTTATCTTTGGCACATACTCTCTAACCCATTGACAAAGGTGACAGAGAGAAATAACGAACTACAAAAAATCAAGTAGGAGGAATAAAATTCAGTACAAAATAAGAAAACACTTTGCAATAATTATAAAGTACAATTGTTACCTGATTGATCCTATGTAAAGAGAAGGTTGACTCTCTGTTGCTTCTTTGTGCACCTAAGAACTGAGTATCGTATAGAGGAATCACGAACAAGATGGCCTCCTCAACCTTTTTTGGTTCCTAATAAGAGATTCGAGATTCAAGGCCAACTGAATGAGACGTGCTATAACTAACATATCATCATAAATGGGAACATTGGTGGCAGGAGGTTAACTCGAAAGTTTTTTTTTTATTGTTAGGGAATGGGCCCTGACCTAGTGGTTTTTAGTTGTCCTCAAGAGCATTTGGTCCAGCAGTCTTAGCCTTTTACTTAAGGAAGGTCGGTTAGGCAATCTTCCTATTCAATTTGTACAAACTGTTATAGGTAATATGAGAATCCATTTCCTAAACGTGGTCGGGAGTATTTTCAGGAAGATTTACAAAATGAAGAAAATCAACAACTGTTAATATCGGCTAAAAATTAAGACAATAGTAAAAGTAATTAATATTTTAAAAAGTAGAAAATCTTACGAAGAGACTCTAACGGGATTGACCCCATTTTGGCAAACTAAAGGATTTTGGGCTTGATTTGCTTCTTAAATAGTATGAGACCATCATATCCTCTTAATTGTTTAATTATTTCCCTATTTCTCATACACAACCCCGGGTCAACTTTGGCCAAGATTGTAATTTTATCGTACTTGCTAGGCACTTTAATCTCCCTATACATTAACAACTCGTCATCGCTAAACTCCCATAGGCTCGAGAGAAAAAATACCAAGACTTCTAGTAATAATTGGAAGTATGGTTCATATGTAAGAGCTTTCGGTTTGGTTTTTAGGCAGTGACATGATAATATTGGGTGTTAAATTTTATGGTAACAGTTGAATAGGAAGCTCAAAAGACATCCGGGAGTATATCCTCCTCATATGCAAGCCTTTGAAGACTGATCGACCCCATAACAATTCTCCAGGTGTTAGGGGCTAGTTGGGTTAGCGCAACGTCGATAGCAAAAATAATCGCCTTAATTCCTGGCCTAAAAGGAAGCTTAAACCCTACTTTGAACATTTGATCATATATGATAATCTCGTCTTTATTCTGATGTCATAGACCTTTTTATCCTCATTCGACGCTTTGATATGTATTGATGGGTCAATATTGTATAAGTGTCTCCAGATAACAAGATCATTCTCTTTGACATCACTTTGATAGGACGAGGCAATAATTGTGTCAACTTAAAAAACTTCCACCTTTTCATCCTAAATAACAAGAGCCTTGACAATTTGGTCTCCACCTAAATATGGATCCTCAGTCATTGAAGTTATGGGTTGGGTCATCATAGGAGGTGGAGGAATGTTATCTCCAGTCTCATAGTATAAAATATCATAAATTAGGGGTTCAGGATCCCCACACTGACTAGAGAAGGTGGTATGATGACCTGTATCACTCGATTGATCAAATTCTATAGTCTTGGCTAAGACAGGATGAGTAATAATTACCCTCATGGATTCATCAAATGAACCATAGTTCATTGTCTCGGCACAAGTGTTCAAGGTCTCAAACGAGCTATAATAGGGTTCAAGGGCTCAGACGGGATATAACCTTTTGACGGTGACATACTGTCATTACTAATGATAACAACACTTGGAGAATTAACTTCGAGCGTATTGTGGTAGTATGGAAATTTGGTCAGACAGATAGGAGGGGGAGATACTTCTTGAGGCGTCAAACTCAGAGGTGTCGGAGATCTCTCTTGATCAAGATTGGCCACATCCCCTTCCTTCTATAGGAGGATGCGATTGTGAAGGCGATGTAGCTCTATCCAAGTCTCATATAAACTTTGATAAATTAAAAAACTTATACTTAAATGGTTTCTAAGGTTGGGCGGATCAAATAGGGAAAAGGAATCATTTTTGGCAAAGAACACTAAACCAAGAAATTGGAAGCCTAAATCGAAAAAGTCACTGAAAGATATCAAATTCCACCAAACCTTGCTGGAAAACCCTAATCACTAAGAAAAGACCTAAAACACCAGCACCAATACCCAAAACTCATAAAATCGACAAAACATATGTACCACATTGTATGGTATAAATTCTCGAAAAGTCATTAAAAAAATAGGAAATGGAGAAATGCCTGAAACAACAATATAAAGACAAAAGAAGTTATCATAAGTTCCTGTAAGAGAAAGGTGATGACTTGAGAATGATGGGACATACCGAAGAAGATGATCGAAGAAGACTAAAGGAAAAGAATTCTAGTGAGAGGAATAAAGCTCTGGTATTCACGAATTTTAAGATTTAGAGATAGCAGAAGTGAGAGAAGTATCCCTTGATGATGCTTGGATTTAGCACCACCAGGTAAGTGATAGTGAGCTCAAACAGTAGTAGTTATGGCAGCCATAGAGATGCAAGTATATAAGTATGTAAGTGTATAGAAGGGGATGAGTATAAGAGGAAATAAGACGATGATGTATAGTGGTTCAGCCAAATTGGCCTACCTCCACTGTGAGTGTGTGATCCACTAAGTATGGGCACTAATGGCCATGGATACAATGCACATAACCCTCTCTCTCTCTCTACTGTGTGTGTACAAGCAGAGTTTTAGCTAGGGCTACTGTTCATGGATCGATCCCCCGTAGGGTTAGGGGTGACAAGTATATATAGGTCTTGGGGGGTGTAGTGTACCCCCCAGGTAAGCATGGTGCATGTGAATAATGATCTAGCCAATCCCCTGTTGACACCTGTAGATGCCAAATGATGACATAATATTCTCTCACGTGAGGGGGTGATTCGGTTGTAACGGTCTTCCACGTGTCATATGAGCCTCACGCGCACTGTTCCACGCGTCTCCCAAACCACGCGCTGTCATGATGTCACCCTCGGCCTATGAGCCGAGGCCGAGGGCAAAGTTTCTTCCGGCAGTGAGTCTGGCTTGATTATGTCCTCGTACTGTCGTACCCTCGTAGGGTCGGCCGGAGCCTGGTGAGGGGTCGGCCCCTCGTAGGGTCGTCTGGAGCCTGGTGAAGGGTCGGCCCCTCGTAGGGTCGTCTGGAGCCTGGTGAAGGGTCGGCCCCTCGTAGGGTCGTCTGGAGCCTGGTGAAGGGTCGGCCCCTCGTAGGGTCGTCTGGAGCCTGGTGAAGGCCAGTTGGGGCCTGGTGGGGGGTCGGCCCCTCTTAGGGTCGTCAGTTGTGGAGGCGACCCTCCTAGAATATAAACGGGTATATCAATCACCCCCCAGCCCTTAGCCATAGGTGCTGTTGAGATGGCTGAGGGATAGTGTTTTAAATGAGATGCAGGTATGATCAGTTAGGTGAGTGACACCTGGTTAGGTACTCATTGTTGTTCCAGTTTCCAAGGCATGACGGCTGCACACTGCGCTTGGGTCCTTGTACCCTAATGATGCCTTCCTCGTGGGCTGTGTCCTGCCTTGGTCAATGGGCCCACTCATTGCTAAGGTATTTAAGGTATTTTCAAACCCTTTCTCTTCCTTCTTCTTCTTCGCGCCTAAGCATTCTCTCTCTCTAGAATTTTCAGCCTACATCGCCATTTGCAGCCTTCGATTCTTCCAGGCCTAGCAGCGTTCTTATTCTCTCCTCATCAGGTAACCTCTTTCATCCAGTGCTCTCTTTTTCTTTCATTTTCGTTCGTTTTTTAGGCTCGTAGGCAGCCATTTTCCTTAAGTTGTGCCATAACCTTTTCCGGTGTATTTTCCGGTGTCTTCTCCGGTAACTGGCTCTTGGATGTTCTTGAGTGTTCTTGAGTGAAAACCTTTTGAGTTCTTTGTTTAATCCAAAAGTCAAATCTGGTCCACTACCCACTTGTTTGTAGTTAAATTACCCAAGTCTAGTATAATTTCTTTAAGTGTTGGGTCTTCCCCTTAATGCTTAGGAGGCTTTACAACCTGGTGTCTGAATTCCCGTCCCTGAGAGAGAAACTATTTACCGAGATCAGACGAATAGAGGAAGAGGAAGAGAGGAGACGAGGGGCCGACCCTAATTGGGTACGACCCATTTTTCCCATTCCTCTTGCCACCATTAGACCATCTGAACCCTCTGAGTCTTGTGGGTCGTCGTCTCGTCCGGCCGAGACACCCAACCTAAGTGAGATGGACGAGAGAACCTCCTCTCCAACTGGTGCTGGAACTTCTGGTAGAAGGGACTCTCCTGACCTTAGCCCTCCCCGAGAGGCCGAGGGTACGATCCCCTCTGAGGCTGTCCCTGTGACAACCCTATCCCCCAACGCCTTCCAAGTAGCATTTCCTCAGGGTCCTCCTGCAGGTGATGAGGAGGATGAGGACGATGATACAGATGATGAGGTTGATACCTCCCATGCCTCGTCTTTTATCTCCTCTGTCAGGGATAGGGATCTTCTGATATGGAGGCATATTTACGGAGTGCCACCTGGGGTGACTATGAGGGTTCCCTCCGAGGACGAGAGGGTCTTTGAGGGTGAAGAGGGAGAAGTTGCAGTCTACGAGCAAATGTTCAAAGTAGGTGTCAGACTTCCCTTTCATCCTGCCATTATAGATATTCTGTCGGCTCTGGGCGTCTCCCCCTCGCAACTTCCACCCAATTCTTGGAGGACGATTCTGGGGTACATCTCTCTGTGGAAAAACGCTTTCACTGACGAGCCCTCGTCCGACGTGTTCTTGGCCTGCTACAATATCACCTCTTCATCTAAACAGCCCGGATACTATCATCTGGGAGCGAGAAGGTCTGAGAAGAAGCTGCTCCACGTGGCTCAAACTTCCAATCATGATTGGAAAAAAAGGTTCTTCTTCATATCTGGGGCATGGGAGAGCTCCACCGAGGCGTCCCCTTCTGCCGATGCTCCGAGGGTTCCTAACAGATGGTCTAACCCTTCCATGAAAGTTAGGTCAGACCCCGGACTTAGCTTGGAGGAGAGGGATATTGTTGAGTATCTGAGGGGACGAGGGAGAGAGGGTGAGATCCCAAAGTTCGAAGATTTGATGACCCCTCGCTTCCTTAAAGAAGCTGGTCTGAGGGTCGGCCCTCTGACAGAACTATGTGAGTTATACCGAACATTTTCCCATCTTTACTTATTTTTGAAGTGTTCTCTCTTTATCTCTGAACTTTTCTGATTCATCGTATCCTTTTCAGGTCGTCCTGCAGGCGTGTCAGATTATCTCTGGGATATGACTGCTCCAAGCCTTCTTGCTGGTCTGTCAAAGAAGAAGGGGAAGGAGCCTCAGCAAGCTCCTAAGAAGACAAGGGCCTCAGGGCCGACAGTTGTTGAGCCGACAGCTGTTAGTCACAAAAGGAAGGAGCCTGAGGCTCCTGTCGAGCCTCGTCCTGACCCTAAGACGAGGGCCAGGGCCGAGGCCTCTGAAGGAGCAACCTCTTCACCAAGCATGGGGGCCTTCTGGTCTCAAAATCTGTCACATCTGAGGGCCGACCCCTCATCTCTTATCGCCAACCTGAGGGCAGCAAAGGCCTCTATGTTCTCTGCACCGTCGGCCTCCGACTTCAAGTTCTTGGCGCAGATGCCTCCAGCCAAAGTGTATGACTACGGTCTGCACTCCCTTGCTCAGGTATTGGTCCTGACCTTTAATTTCATTGTGTTTCCTCGGCTCCCCTTGACGCATCTTCATTTTTCTTGCAGTCTGTCTGTGCCTTCACCTCTGCCACCAAGTGGATGGCCGAGAATCAACAGAAATTCCATGAAGCTGAGAGGGCCATCCAACAAGAGGCTGACCTACGGACAGAGCTGGGCACTGCGAGGGCCGAGCTGGAGAGCACAAGGGCTGAGCATGCTAGAGTCCTTGATGAGCTGACGAGGCAGCATGATGCCGATATGCAGGCCAAGGACTTGTTGATCAAGGACAAGGACTTGTTGATCAAGGACAAGGATGAGGCTCTGATCAACCTGGAGGCCCGTCATAAGACTGATCTGGAGGCAGCCATCAAGAAAGCTGAGGCTGACGCTGTGGAGGCATACAAGATTTCAGACGAATTTCAGGGCTTCGGCCTTGAATATCTTGAAAGGGGGATTAGGACGGCCTGTCGGTGGGTAGTCCTCAGATTTGGCGATGTCGTCTCCTCTGTTCGCCCATCATTGGAGGGTGTTCAACTGGACGACCCCCTAATTGCCGAGGCCCTCAATCAGGTGGAGGCCCAAGCCCAGATCGAGGGGGTTGGCACATCTGAAGATGATCCGGTGCTGGTAACTGAGGAGACCATTCCCATTGATGTTGAGGCCCTGCCCTCTGATGTCGTCCCCTAGGGTGGCTGCCTGTAGCCCATACCCTTGTTTTTGTATTTTTGTTCTGTATATTGTAAAACACTCGATGCTTTATATTAATACCATCGTCTCTTCCTTTCACAACTGTCTCCCATATTTAATTCTGTTATGGTTTGTTCCTTGCAAATTTGCTTCTTCGTTGATGATGATGATACTAACCCTTCCTTCGTCTTTTTGAGGACCAATGTGGGGTCGTCCCCTCATCAGGCCTCATTATAGCCGAGGGTTCAAATGATCAAATTAATGATTTTTAAATAAAGTCTACCCTCATCTTTCTTGAGAACAGTGGTGGGGTCGTCCCCTCCACTGGTCCTCATTATAGCCGAGGGTTCTGATAACCAATTTAATGGTTTTTAAAGTCTTCCCTCGTCTTTCTTGAGGACAGTGGTGGGGTCGTCCCCTCCACTGGTTCCCATTATAGCCGAGGGATCAACTTTCCAATTTAATGGTTTTTAAAGTCTTCCCTCGTCTTTCTTGAGGACAGTGGTGGGGTCGTCCCCTCCACTGGTCCCCATTATAGCCGAGGGATCAACTTTCCAATTTAATGGATTTTAGAGTCTTCCCTCATCTTCTTGAGGACAGTGGTGGGGTCGTCCCCTCCACTGGTCCCCATTATAGCCGAGGGATCAACTTTCCAATTTAATGGATTTTGAAGTCTTCCCTCGTCTTTCTTGAGGACTGTGGTGGGGTCGTCCCCTCCACTGGTCCCCATTATAGCCGAGGGATCAACTTTCCAATTTAATGGATTTTGAAGTCTTCCCTCGTCTTTCTTGAGGACTGTGGTGGGGTCGTCCCCTCCACTGGTCCCCATTATAGCCGAGGGATCAACTTTTCCAATTTAATGGATTTTAAAGTCTTCCCTCGTCTTTCTTGAGGACAGTGGTGGGGTCGTCCCCTCCACTGGTCCCCATTATAGCCGAGGGATCAACTTTCCAATTTAATGGATTTTGAAGTCTTCCCTCATCTTCTTGAGGACAGTGGTGGGGTCGTCCCCTCCACTGGTCCCCATTATAGCCGAGGGATCAACTTTCCAATTTAATGGATTTTGAAGTCTTCCCTCGTCTTTCTTGAGGACTGTGGTGGGGTCGTCCCCTCCACTGGTCCCCATTATAGCCGAGGGATCAACTTTCCAATTTAATGGATTTTGAAGTCTTCACTCGTCTTTCTTGAGGACTGTGGTGGGGTCGTCCCCTCCACTGGTCCCCATTATAGCCGAGGGATCAACTTTTCCAATTTAATGGATTTTAAAGTCTTCCCTCGTCTTTCTTGAGGACAGTGGTGGGGTCGTCCCCTCTACTGGTCCCCATTATAGCCGAGGGATCAACTTTCCAATTTAATGGATTTTGAAGTCTTCCCTCGTCTTTCTTGAGGACAGTGGTGGGGTCGTCCCCTCCACTGGTCCCCATTATAGCCGAGGGATCAACTTTCCAATTTAATGGATTTTGAAGTCTTCCCTCATCTTCTTGAGGACAGTGGTGGGGTCGTCCCCTCCACTGGTCCCCATTATAGCCGAGGGATCAACTTTCCAATTTAATGGATTTTGAAGTCTTCCCTCGTCTTTCTTGAGGACTGTGGTGGGGTCGTCCCCTCCACTGGTCCCCATTATAGCCGAGGGATCAACTTTCCAATTTAATGGATTTTGAAGTCTTCCCTCGTCTTTCTTGAGGACTGTGGTGGGGTCGTCCCCTCCACTGGTCCCCATTATAGCCGAGGGATCAACTTCTTTGCATGTATACTAGAACTGATAACCACTGGATGAGGGAAACACTGATACTTCTCATTAATCTTCAGTGTGTTCTGTCGAAACAATGCTTATTACAACTATGGCTTATCAAGACCTTACAACACTACTGGTAGTATTTTTTCAAATGATCTGCATTCCAGGGGTTTGAGAAAGGTTCCCCCTCCAGGTTCTCTAGCCTGTAGGTCCCCGGGACAACTTCATCGATGACCCTATATGGGCCATGCCAATTAGGATGGAGCTTGTTGGGTTTCTGCCAAGTCTTTTTAAGAACCAAGTCTCCCACTGCGATAGGCCTCTGTTTCACCCTTTGGTTGTAAAACTTTGCGGTCCTCTGCTGGTAGGAAGCTTGCCTTATCTCAGCATCCTCCCTTCTTTCCTCAATCAGGTCTAGGTCAAGTCTTCTCTCTTCCATATTCCCCTGGGGATCATACATTTGGACCCTATGAGTAGGAAACTCCACTTCGGTGGGGATGACTGCTTCTGATCCATAAGCTAACATGAATGGGGTCTCCCCGGTAGGGGTCCTTACTGTCGTCCTGTATGCCCACAATACTGCATATAACTCCTCGACCCATCTTCCTTTTGCCTCCTCAAGCCTCTTCTTAATCCCATCTAGGATTGTCCTGTTCGTAACTTCGGTTTGCCCATTGGCCTGAGGTCGGCCTGGGGTGGAGAAAAATTGTTTGATACTTACCCTCTCACAGTACTTCTGTAAAGAGGCATTCTTGAACTGGGTCCCGTTATCCGAGATGAGGGTGTTGGGTAGACCATATCTGCATATCACATTCTTCCAGATGAACTGGAAGGTCTTCTGCTCCGTGATCGTGACCATCGGCTCGGCCTCTACCCATTTTGAAAAGTAGTCAATTGCTACGATGAGGAACCGATAGTTATTGACTGCTCTCGGTAAGGGTCCTATCAGATCAATCCCCCATATTGCGAACGGCCATGGGGATGCAATGGAGGTGAGAGGCTGGTGAGGTTGATGAGGGATAGTAGCAAATCTTTGGCATTTATCACACTTTTTAACATATGCGGCAGCATCTTTCCCCAAGGTCGGCCACCAATAGCCTTGGGTGATCACCCTCTTTGCCAAGGATCTACCCCCAATATGGCTTGAGCACGACCCTTCATGCACGTCTTGCAAAATGGAAGGGACCTCTGAGGGATGCACACACCTAAGTAAGGGGAGCAGAAACCCCTTTTTGTACAGCGTGTCTCCGATGACAGCGAACTTTGCAGCCCTGTATCTCAGCTTCTTCCTCTCTTGGCTTGCTTCTGGCATCTCTCCCCCTCTAATGTATCTGATCAGGGGGTCCATCCATGAAGGTTATTGAGAAACATTCATGCAAATGCCAAGTGTTCCCTCGTTGTCTTCGATAGTTGGTCGAAGCAAAATTTCTACCGGGACTGTCCTCCTTATGTCTGTCCTAGTAGCTGAGGCCAACCTTGCAAGGGCGTCAGCACGGCCATTGTCGAGCCTAGGTATCCTCTTGAATTTCACTTCTTTGAAGTTTTTCAGCAATGACCTCGCCTTATCAAGATACCTAGCCATCCTCTCGTCTTTGGCCTCATAGGCTCCTAGTATCTGATTCACCACCAGCCTTGAATCACTGTGAACCAAAATTTGGTTGACACTAAGGGATTTGGCTAAGGAGAGGCCAGCTATCAAGGCCTCATACTCAGCCTCATTGTTGGAGGCTTTGAAATTGAACCTCAGGGCGTACTCGACGTCTGTGCCATCGGGTGCTGATAGTATCAGTCCAGCACCACTTCCGCTATCACAGGAGGACCCGTCAACGAAGAGGCTCCACGGAGTCTTTCCTTCAGAAAAATTTCCCTCAGAGAGGGACCCCTGTCTAAAGATGTATCTTCCCTCTTCGTTTTCAGTCACTTTCCTTCTAGCGGTGCTCGTCTCAGCCATTTCTGCAGGTGTGTCTGCGGGTCTGTCTTCTGTATCTGCCTTCCCGAGGGTCTCACCCTCGGCCTCATCTTCTTCCCATGTGAACTCAGCCACGAAGTCTGCCAAGGCTTGCCCCTTAATGGCTGTCTTAGGCTGATACACAATGTCAAACTCCCCCAGCTCTATAGCCCAGGTCATTAGCCTTCCTGATTTTTCAGGCTTGTGTAGGACCTGCCTAAGAGGAGAGTCAGTAAGGATGACCATAGTATGGGACTGGAAGTACGGTTTCATCTTCCTTGAGGCATGAATCAAGGCATAGGCCAACTTCTCCATCCTCGGGTATCTCTGCTCTGTCCCCTGGAGTGCCTTGCTGTTGAAATATACGGGCTTCTGTATCCCATCTTCGTCTCTTACGATTGCTGCACTGATAGCGGATTCTGAGACAGCAAGGTACACGTACAGTCGTTCACCCTGCACGGGTCGTGACAGCAGCAAGGGAGACCCTAAGTATGATTTCAGCTGCTTGAAAGCCTCATCACACTCTTCGCTCCATTCAAAAGCTTTCCTGAGGATCTTGAAGAATGGTAGACACCTGTCTGTAGCCCTTGACACAAATCTGTTCAAGGCAGCCACTCTCCCTGTGAGCCTCTGAACGTCTTTAATGGACTTGGGGGTCTTCATCTCAATAAGGGCCTTTATCTTTTCAGGATTGGCCTCGATGCCTCTTTGATTGACAATGAACCCCAAGAACTTCCCCGCTCCGACCCCGAAGACACACTTGGCCGGATTGAGCTTCATTTTGTATTTGTCCATTGTATTAAAGGTCCTTTCCAGGTCTGCTACATGATCCTCTGCCTTCAGACTCTTAGTCAGCATGTCATCTACGTAAACCTCCATAGACTTACCAATTTGGTCTTCGAACATTTTGTTTACGAGGCGCTGGTACGTTGCCCCCGCATTTTTTAGGCCAAAGGGCATGACCCTGTAACAGTATGTCCCCTTGTCAGTGATGAAGGCGGTCCTCTCCGAGTCCTCAGGGTTCATGAAAATCTGGTTATACCCTGAGTAGGCATCCATGAAACTCATGAGCTCATGGCCTGCGGTAGCGTCTACCATCTGGTCGATGCGGGGGAGAGGGAAGCTGTCTTTGGGACAATGCTTGTTGAGGTCTGTGAAGTCCACGCACATTCTCCACTTGCCGTTGGCCTTTGGGACGATGACTGCATTGGACAGCCACTCAGGGTAGATGACCTCTCTGATAAATTCAGCGTCTTCTAATTTTTTAACCTCATCCCTGATGACCTCATACTTTTCTCTAGAGTAAATCCTCCTCTTCTGCTTTACCGGCTTCACTCCCTCTACCACATTGAGTTTGTGGCACATGATTTCAGGGTCGATCCCTGGCATATCTACATGACTCCACGCGAAGACGCTTCGCCTTCTCCTCAACAGTTTGATGAGGTCTTCCTTGATACTGGGCTTCAGAGATTTGCCAACTTGGACGGTTTTTCCCGGGTCATCCTCATCGAGGGTGATGGGTTCTACCTCCTCAGCGGCCTCTCCTTTTTTGAGCTTCGTCTCGTCCCTGGGGTCTAGGGTATCAATGTTGTAAGTGGCTGTAGCCCTCTTGTGTGCCTCCCTTTCTTCAGCGGAGTTGTAGTAGCACTCTCTCGCTGTCGTCTGGTCTCCCTGAACTTCCCCCACCCCATAAGGGGTAGGGAACTTAACCATCTGGTGGACCGTGGACGGCACAGCTTCAAACCCCTTGAGGGCCACACGTCCCAGTATGATGTTGTATGCCGAAAACACATGCTCATCCAGCACAAAGAAACTGACCCTCTTAGTGAGCCATCTCGGCCACTCGTCCCCCATCCTGACATCAGCCTCATATATTCCTAGGGGGTGAACCTTCTCCCCACTGAACCCAATCAATGGATGATGGTAGGGGATAAGTCTGGCACGACTGAGGCCCAAGGCCTTGAAGCATGGCCAGAACATCACATCTGCGGATGAGCCCCCATCCACCAGGATCCTCGGCACTTCGCACCCGTGCACCCTGGTGGTGATGACGAGAGGGTCATCATGCGGGGCCAATAGGCCCTTGAAGTCCATTCTTGAAAATCCCACAACCAAAGTGTCCATATCAACCTTCTTCCTTTTTTCTAACTTGACCTCTAGGGAGGTCGAGTGCACCGTCTTCGTCACTGCCTTAGCCTCAGCGACATGGGCCTTCCTGTCGGCGACCTCAGACCCTCCTCCTGCTAAACCCCCGGAGATCATTCCCACCCCGAGGGAGATCGTATTGAGCCTCTTGACAGGGCCGTGGTCGTCTCTCGGCGGGAGGTCGGGGTCGTCCTCATCATCAGAGGGGTCGTCCCCTCTTTTTTGAGGACCTTCTCTGCAGGCATCGACTCGCTTCTTTCTGGGGTCGTCCCCTCGGCCCCTCTTGAAGTCGGCTTTATCGACGTACTTTCTGAGCTTCCCTTCCTTCAGCATCTTCTCAATCTCATCTTTCAGAGCAAAGCATTTGTCTGTTACGTGGCCGTGATCTTGGTGAAATTCACACCACAAGTTCCTATTTCTCTTGCCGGGGGCTGCCCTCAGCTTCTCAGGCCACTTCAGTGTCCGGTCACTCTTTATCTCATTGAGGATCTGTTCACAGCTGACCGTCAGAGGGGTGTACCCCGCGAACTTATCATCCATGGTCCTCTTCTTCCCCTCTTTGTTCATCTTGGGGTATTTATTCCCACTTGCACCTCCTTTTTCGTCTTCATGTTTTGCGGCCATCGCCTCTTCGGCGTTCATCACCTTCCCTGCTGTTGACAACAGCTCAGCCATCGTCCTCGGAGGGTCTTCGGCAAGCTTCCATAATAGCTTCCCCTTCTGGAGCCCTCCAATCAGGGCTGTCATAGCTATGCTCTCCTCATAGTCTTCCACCTCCAGCTTTTCTTTATTGAATCTGGCTATGTAGTCTCTCAGAGTCTCGTGCTTTCCCTGCTTAACATAGAGCAGGTGTGTGGTCTTCTTCTGTGGCCTCACCCCAAAGCAGAAATTATGGATGAACAGGTCTGCCAACTGCTTAAAGCTTCCAATAGAATTTTTTGGAAGGGATGTGTACCAGACATGCGCAGCCCCTGTCAAGGTACCAGAGAAGGCACGACATCTCATCTCATCTGAGATAGAGTATATGTCTGCTGCGGATTGATACATCTCCACGTGGTGGACAGGGTTGGTGCTCCCATCGTATCTTGGGGTGACCACAGGAGGCCTGAACTTTGATGGCGTGGGGAAGTTGACTATCTTTGCCACAAAGGGTGAGCCTATGGTGTATCCCCTCTGAAGAGGGTCCCGGCTCTTCAGTATGTCGCCAATCTTATCCTCTAACCTCTGGATTGAGTCATTCCAGGGCCTCACAGGGTCGGCCTGGCCGATGTTATCCCCTGCTGCCTCTCGGAGGTGGATGGAGGGCTCCGCTACGGCAGGCCTGTGTCGGCTATTTACTTCCCTTTGGCAGTCATCCCGTCTTTGGGGTCGGCCTTCTGCTTCTTTCCTAGATCTCGCTGCGCTTCTTGACTTGGACAACTTGTCTCGCAGGTCATTCACTGGGCCCAGCCTCTCGAAGGCCGACCCCCTGCTCAGGCGGTCAAAAGCAGAGCCTCTTGGGCGATCATCAGGGTTTGGTCTCCCGCACTTTCCTCTACTGTCCTGGAGGGGTCGTACTGTATTGTTGGAGACCTCATATGGCTCCCAGCATTCTACTGGAGCCTCTTCTTCCTCCAGATCATCATAACTGTCCTCGGGGCAAGGGTTTCCTTGCCTCCCCAGGCGTAAACGCCGGGGGTCAGCAACATCCCTACGCCGCTGAGGGGGTGGCAGGTCTTTATGTGGTGCCTGGGGTGGTCCCCTGGCCTCATGATGTCCTGGAGCTGCTGCCGGAGTAATCATCTCAGGTGAGACCCCTGGTGGTCTCAGTATATTCTGACTTAGAGCTGTAAACTGCTCCTGCATCATCCGCTGGCTGGCTGCCAGAGACTTTAGGGCTGCTGCCACATCAGCCATCTCAGACTGAGGTGGTGGCTGACTGGAACTGGGTCTTCCCCCATCATCCGGCGGGGGAAGTGGTGGCGGTGGCATCTCAGGTGCCATGTGTTTGAGCTATGAAGAGCTGAACTGAAGAAAATACTGGTTAGCTTGGGAACCTTAGTAGGTCTCTTTCAATGGTGAAACACCTCCTCTCAGGGGGAGTGTTGGTTCACCACCAGAGTGCCCAGTGAGGTCAAGCTGTTCAAAGGAAGAGATGTCTTCTCGTTCCCACAGACGGCGCCAAACTGATGATGCTTGGATTTAGCACCACCAGGTAAGTGATAGTGAGCTCAAACAGTAGTAGTTATGGCAGCCATAGAGATGCAAGTATATAAGTATGTAAGTGTATAGAAGGGGATGAGTATAAGAGGAAATAAGACGATGATGTATAGTGGTTCAGCCAAATTGGCCTACCTCCACTGTGAGTGTGTGATCCACTAAGTATGGGCACTAATGGCCATGGATACAATGCACACAACCCTCTCTCTCTCTCTACTGTGTGTGTACAAGCAGAGTTTTAGCTAGGGCTACTGTTCATGGATCGATCCCCCGTAGGGTTAGGGGTGACAAGTATATATAGGTCTTGGGGGGTGTAGTGTACCCCCCAGGTAAGCATGGTGCATGTGAATAATGATCTAGCCAATCCCCTGTTGATACCTGTAGATGCCAAATGATGACATAATATTCTCTCACGTGAGGGGGTGATTCGGTTGTAACGGTCTTCCACGTGTCATATGAGCCTCACGCGCACTGTTCCACGCGTCTCCCAAACCACGCGCTGTCATGATGTCACCCTCGGCCTATGAGCCGAGGCCGAGGGCAAAGTTTCTTCCGGCAGTGAGTCTGGCTTGATTATGTCCTCGTACTGTCGTACCCTCGTAGGGTCGGCCGGAGCCTGGTGAGGGGTCGGCCCCTCGTAGGGTCGTCTGGAGCCTGGTGAAGGGTCGGCCCCTCGTAGGGTCGTCTGGAGCCTGGTGAAGGGTCGGCCCCTCGTAGGGTCGTCTGGAGCCTGGTGAAGGGTCGGCCCCTCGTAGGGTCGTCTGGAGCCTGGTGAAGGCCAGTTGGGGCCTGGTGGGGGGTCGGCCCCTCTTAGGGTCGTCAGTTGTGGAG